>OX327687.1:10010000-20010000 GCA_946807835.1 Ailanthus altissimus
ATGGCTTCGACTTTGAGAGGATTAAAAAAAAAGGGAATTGCGAAGGACGTATTTGTGCCAAAATTTTTGGAAATTTTGTCTAAGCATAAGAACCTCAAGCGGGTTACTTTTCATGGCTTCTATGATTTAGCCTACACGGTTAAACTCTTCGCTAACAATCTATTACCACCGAATGCCAACAAAATATTTCTCTAAGTGTTTTTGACATTAAAGTTTATCGGAGATTTTATGATTCAATAATTTTATTCGAATAAGAATTACAAAGAATATTAAAGTGGAGCATCACAAAAAATTTAGAATGTGTGGAACACACATGAGGAAGTCTTGGACGTGTGAGACACAAATGAGGGAAACGTAATAAGACTTGAAGAAGCGAAAAAAAGTGCGGAGGCTGGTATAAGGCTGAGCGCTGTAGGGCCCAGAATTGGACGCCATGGTGCCCAAAATAGCAAGCCAGCACTGCGCCGCCAGCCACGACATGCTCAACGCTATGATGCTAGGTCCTCGGCGCCGCAGTGCTAAAATAGGTAGAATCAATTTCGAATCCAAATTTTTGAGTTTTGAGAAGTTTTGAACTTTCAAAATAAACGAACTCTTACTCCAATAAGAATTAGGGTTAATATGCATGAAATAACTCCTATATAAATATTTATAAACTCTTTAATTGAAATTAAGTATTAAGAGAAACTGTAAGAGAGAAAAAAATTAGTATACACTAAGTGTTTATGTGCACTAAGGTGGAATCGTTGTTTGGGTATTCAATGTTCATGGGAGAGTAAAAGTTCACTAAACATTATATTATTTTGAGGATTTTTCATTAAATTTTTCTTATAAATTCTCTAAAAAATTAATAAAAAAAGTTAAGATCTGTAATTCCACGTAATTAATTAGCTTAATCACGTAAGTAATTATATTGTACTATTTATTATCTATTTTAAATTTTTTTTATTTTTGTTTAATATTTAAATTATTTTTTTGTATAAAAAAAATTAAAATTTTAGATTAATTTTTTAATTAAATCTCACAAAAAAAGGATCATTCCTCCAATAAAATCATTACCAAATACAGCAGAGTCTACGGGTCGCAAGAAGAAGGGTATTCCTCCAATAAAATCATTGCCAAATACAGCATAGTCTACGGGGTCGCAATCTAAGTTTAAGTAAACTTGCTAAGATTTTGAATGTGTAATGAGATTTGGTGAAGCTCACAACGCTGGCTCTGATAGTTTATTGACAGCTGCTGTATTTACGAAGACGAAGCAGTGTTACAACATTGAAGAAGCAAATTTTGATGGGCTTTTGTACGGAATCGATGTAAGAATTAAACGAAGGCCGATAAAGATCATTGTCCCACCGTATTGCCAACCTTTGATTCCTCGATATCCACCGTATCCTCCAGCATTTGTGTCCTCTTCTACTTGTACACTGTTTCGTCCTTTTTTTTAAATTGCTATGTTCCTGTTCAATCAAGAATGTTTATTATGATGTAATCATCAATGGAATTAGTTTCTATTTTGTTTCTTTCTTTTTCTATTTCATTAATATTATGTTTTAATTCCTTCTTATAAGTAAAAACTAGTCATTCTTTCACCCTTTTTACTCTTAACATATAAAGAAGAGATGCGTATGTTATGCGGCATCAAATAAGAAAAATAAAGACTAATATATCTTTTTAGAGATTTGATGTAATAAAATATTTTTAAACTTAACTACTAAAAAAAGGTTTTTGGTTATAGAAGTTAAAACTTTTGTGATAAAAAATTTATTATTATAAATTTGTAATAAAAATTATCCAACAATTTTAGGGATTAGTATTTTATGATGGAATGTTTCATAATAAAAACTAATCATCATTTATCAACAAATTTTGATAATATGTACTAAGGGTTCATCATAGAAATATCGATAAACATCTTTAAAAAATTAATGACAGAAAACAGAAAGTGTAATTTTGGAACTTTACAGAAACGTTGGCGTTTTAGGGTTAATAATGAAAAACTTTTTAAATATGAAATGATACTTAATATATCATAAAAAAAGGTAATTAGCTTAGATCTAAACCTCGACCCCTAAGTAATCAAATGGTCAAAAACCATATCTTTGAAACAACCTTTTATTAAGTTTCATATACATACTTGGTAAAAGAGATACTTACAATTACAATTACGATAAAAATAAAAATAAAAATTATAATTATAATTAGAATAATAAAATAGAATTTGTACTATTACCATTAAAGATGTAGTTACAATTAAAATTAAATTAAGATTAAAAATTAGAATTTCAATTCCAATCAATTATAATTATAATCATAACAATTTAAATTATAATAACTTGAATTACAATCACAACGAGAATTAAAATTAAAATTAAAATTAAAATTAAAATTAAAATTAAAATTAAAATTAATTCTACAATAAGAATTATAAAATAGAACCAGTACAATTACCATTATAGATGCAGTTACAATTAAATTAAATTAAGATTAATTTTATAATCTCAATATAGTAATTAAAAAAAGTAAAGACAATTTTATATATAAACTATAACGAACTTTAATTGCTATATTTTTTAATTAGAACCTCATTTGTGTGTGAATTCTAATTGAGTTAAATATATTCTTATTAATTTTATAAAGAGTGGATCCCTTAACCTTAGTATGCATTTTATTGATTATTTGTATCATTATATTTGTACATCTTATATTTCTAATGCATTATTTATTTTGGGATAAAATATAGTTTGTAAACTTTAAATCTACTTCTTTTGGGATCGAACCTGTTCTCACCAGATTTTATTATTTTAACATTTTTGCACTTGAGAATAAATTTTAATATTCTGGATATCTCAGTATGGTTGTGATCTTGGTGGTATTCACACCTTAGGTCTTTATTTCGTCTCTCAGGTGGGACTGAGAAGGCTCATGGCTCCTTGAGCAGGTCCTTTCCTTTAATGGCCTTGAATACCATTGCCAATGGAACAGTAAAAGGAATAAATCTCTCATTTTTAACTTTTACTACTTTAGGGGAGATTTTCTCACTCTATCTCCTTTATTCTTCTCTTGCGGTTGATCCATTTAAGGATATTTTGTTGCTTTTGGTTGTGTTCTACCCATTAATTCTTGAACCATCCTCCTATTAGAAGACCTCATAGGCTGATGACCTTGCACCTTTCCTTGAGTGTCTACCATAACCAATTTCTTTATTACTTCTTCATCTTCGATCCTAATATACCGACGTATTTATTTATAAGCAATTGCATAAGTTGTGGTTAGATTCTAAGACAAGTAATACTGAAATAGGCTAATTCATACCTTAAGGAATTTTAAGGCAACCAATATATCAAACGCCCCAAGCTGAATAACTTCTTAGTGATACCATCCCGTGAAGCTCTTTAACTTTCAATATGCCTTTATTTGAGTTGTCGCAACTATTTTTGGTCTTCAGCCTTCTCATAGGCTCATTGAAAATGTTGGACGAACACGATTAGCTTATTATAGGAGAAAATGCTCCTCTGTCTTAAACTATGAAACACTTGATTCTACTTAAGCTCAACAATTGACAACAGGTTAATTATTTAGTCCACGTAGTGGTTTGAATTTGTTATACCTTGTAAATTAATAGTCTTGGCAGTTTGAAGCCTACTGGTATATCTTTAAGCTTGCTCATAAAATGAGACCTTCTTTCCTTCTTGGTTGTCCTTAGAGAAAGAAGCTTTGGCATTTGTCCATTCTCAAAGAGTTGGTGCAATCGCTTTTTGATTCTACAAACCTTTTCTTCCAAGGAATTTATTGTCTTAGATGTTGAGCTTTACTGCTCGTTGCTTTCCATGATCCTATTTAGCACTTCATTTGCATCCTTTTTTATTCTGCTATTTTCTCTACCTATTTAATATCTCAAGAGCATCTTTTGCCCTTTTGTTTCATTTTTTGAGTTGAGCCAATAGTCTTCGGGCATCACTTTTGCCCAAATTGTTCTTATTTTCCTTAACACATCGACTTGAAAATGTGTGTTCATGGTGCATATATATGATTGTGTTCATTGCTCATTTTATCTAATGCATGACAATCATACATAATTACTCAGTGGAATTGGAAACTAATTTTCTAAGCAACAAACATACTGAAATTGAAGTCTTGTTACACTAACAAGGCTAGAAAATCATACCTTTAAGGCTTTTGGACATTTCTTTACTTAGAACTTACATTGAAGTCAACCCTCAAACGATTCTAGGTTTCAACAAAGTGGTGGGATTGAAACTCTAGAATGGCAGCATATTTGATCAATTTTTAACTGGATTCAGTTTCAAAATCCTCTCAAAATAGGGCTCTTTTGTTGACTTAGAAATATAGATCTTATTGAAAACAAGTTCAAAACTTGTATATATAGATAACAAATATAGGAGGCTAAATGCAATATTTGCAAACTTTTAGCCACCCCACCATTTGTCAATAAGTGGCCATGTGTCAAGATTCCATTTGCCATACAATAAAGACTTCTTTGCAACATTTACAAAGTATGTTTCTCACTTTTCAGATAAGTCTTGAAACGTATCATGCTTTTTGAAATCATCCCCGGATTGAACCATTTGATCTCTTTCATTACCCCAATGCTCAACAAGTACACTTCATATTATGAGACTCCTTAGATTTATCTCTGTTTATCTTATGGAACACTTTCACAAGTCCGTGAACAATGCCCCATACACACGTTACAGATATTACAGAACATAGCATTAAACCATACAAGTTGAGGTCAACCATATCCATATAATCATTCCATCATCTATATCCTGAAAGAGCAAAGACACAGATCATCACTATCAAATCTCTAAGTGCTCAACTGTAAACTTATCTTCAGATTTGTATATTCATAAAACAATATCTACAAACATCTTTACGATATTATTTAACCTTATGGAAAACTCTTTTCTGGGGCATCTGTTTTTGACCAAAAAACATTCTAAAATATAATTCTCGGAGCATTAGGATATCTAACTCACCCATATGAGCTGACGGATCCCATATCTATGTATACCGGACTCCATGAGTATCGAACCATACCCAGTGACATCAACGGTCAGACTACAAAAGGTCTCTGACATGCATAGAACCAAAGTAGGGTAGATCACGTATAAGCCCACCGTGGCATTCAGGTCAAAGGATAATGAATACTACTCAACTTAAGAAGACCTTTCATCGAGGGCTTCATGAGATATCTATTAGAGGTTCTCATGAGTCCGTTCAATACCCAATCCTCACTAAATACTTGTATGCCCATACAAACTTCTGCTAAGACCATGGTCTACTAAGATTAATTATCTGGACAATCTAGATATATACGTACATTGATCCAAAAGGAATGATGATCGACCTGTGTTGGTAACCATGGACTAGGAACTATATTTTCTAGAACATATTGTATAATGACATTTCTTAACACCATTTGTAACTCTTTGCAACTATGTCATTACTAATATATTCCCGGGTCTTTGTCCTATTTCAGACAAGATTCTAATTTTTTTAGAATTGTTAACTTTTAGCACTGACCCAAACTCTTATGGATCAGATCTAAACTTTTTTAGATCTACAATATCTATAAATGTTGCAAGCTTCTTACCATATAATTATGAATTAACTATTATTATCAAAATGATTACTTTAATCGAAATGGCATGTAAACCCCATTTCAAATAACTCCCACTTGCTCTAGTGCCATTCATGATGATATCTAGTAAATATCATCTCTACATGTTTCTCAAACACTTTTAAGAGTTGAGGCCCTAGTGAGCATGTTCGCTATATTTCCTATGGGATTTACTCTAGATACTACTACATCTCTTTCAATCAAGTTTTGTCTAAATACATAAAATTTGATCTCCATATGTTTAGACTTCTTATGTATTTTTGGCTATTATGTTTGAGCAATTACTCCGTTAATTATCGTAATACAGTGGGATGGGATCCATTGAACTTGAAACTATTTCAAGTTCAACGATAATTTTACATATTCACATTGCTTCCTTCATAGCTTTTAAAGCTGCAAGGTATTCTTCCTCTAAGAAAGAATTAGCTATAGATACTTACTTAACACATTACTTAATGATTGCAACACCTATTGAGAAGAACACATATATAGATATAGAATTTCTATCATTGGGATCAGACTCAAAGTCTGAATCAGTGTATCTTCTTATTTGTGAATTACATTCTCCATATTTCTGAAAATTATCCTATATATCTCTAAGATATTTCAGGATATGTTTTATGACCATCTAATAGTCATTATTGTATCAAATAGATATTAGCTCGTAATACTTACAGCCTTATTGATGTCAGGTTTCGTACATAATACGACGTACATCAAACTACTTATAGTTGATGCATATTTTATATTAAATATTCTAACTCTTTCATTTTTCATCTAAAGAGACATTTTCCTAGAAAGATGATAACCGTGTTTGAATATACATCAAATGTCTCAAAGTTATTAAGGTTATACCTTTCAAGAACATTGTTTATGTACAAGGATTTGAGAGAGTCCTATCGCTTCCCAACTTTAACTTTATCTTCATCTTCATAAAGCTCTTATACCTAGTATATAAGAAGCATTTTCCTAATTCTTCACGGAGAAGCTTATACTTAATAATTCTTGACTAATTATTACATGCCTATATCGTTCTCAATATTAGTATGTTATCCACACATATAGAACTTAAAAGATAATTTTTCTCCCACTGCCTTTTCCGAACATACATGCTTTATCTTCAATTTTTATAATAACTAGACTTTTTGATTACTTGATCAAAATGAAGATCCCAGCTTCGGGAGGCTTGCTTAAGTCCATAAAGGAATTTCTTCAATCTGTACATTAGATCAAAATTTTGGTTAGATGTAAAACTTTCAGACTGTTCTATGTATATCTTTTACTCGAGACATCTATTCTGGAATATTATTTTTACATTCATCTGCCAGATTTTATAAATAATAATATAATGCAATACCAAATGAAATTTGAATCAACTTTAGTATGGTGACTAGTGAAATAATCATTCATAGATCGTTGAGTGTAATATTTTACCATCAGTCGAGCTTTAAAGGTCTCTACCTCCAATAGGCCCTTACGCTTCCACTTGTAAACTCTTTTATAACTAATATGAACTATGCTAATGGTAAGCTTAATCAAGTGACTTGACTAACATGTTTTGAGTTAACTTTGAATTTCATGGTTTCTTGCCATTTTCTCAAATTAATATTTAACATTACCTCTTTACGAGTCATAAGATGTTTTCCTTCAACTAAGGAAACACAAAGGTCATCTTCAGTTATCAAACATACCTCACAGATATCCTTAACACCCTTTTCAACTTATATGGATGGTGTGTCTAAAAGGTGTTTCACTCGTTTGAACCTGTAGTCCATCATCAGTTCTATAATTCTTGGATTGACTTTGCCAAGTCCAATTTTTATACAATCTCCACAATTTATGATAAACATTTTCTCTAAGAAAGTGACATTATAAGAAAGGAATGTTTCATTCTTGTTAGATCATATAACTGATATCCCTTAAAGTATCTGGGATATCCGTTGAACTGATATTATTCGAATCGATACTTGTACCAATTTGGTGCAAGTTTATCATGTTGAGTAACTTTTACTTAAACATGATAGCCTCAAATTTTAGCATACTTAAGACTCAATTTTCTGCTAGTCTATATCTCACATGGGGAGCAGTAGAGAAGGCTTTTGATGGAACTCTATTTAATTAAGTGGACATCAGTCTCTTGAGCATAGCTCCATAAATATTTTAGAAGACCAATGTAACTCATTATCAATCGGTCCTTATCTAATAAAGTCTAATTTCTCATTTTTAGATATACTATTGTATTTTAGGAATACCTGGAGGACTATAGTAAGTGAAAATCTCATTCTCTCTTAAATATTTTAAGAATCCACTGCTCATATATTTATCACTTCAATTTGATCAAAGGAAATTAATATATATGGCAGTTCATTTCTCTACTTCAATTCAAAAGCTCTTTGAACATTTTAAAATTTACCAAATTATGTTTCAACAAACACATATCTAGATTGTGACATTTATCGATAAAGACAATGAAGTAGAAAAACCTGCCTATGGCAGTGTAATTTATTGGACCACGTACATCACTATGTACAAATTTCAATAAATTCGTTGGCATGGTGTCATATACCAATAATGGAGACTTAGTCATCTTTCCTTGAAAATAAGGTTCATAAACCGAATAGGGTCTTATAGTCTTTAGCATATTTAAGACTCGATTTCCTGCTAGTCTATATCTCACATAGGGAGCAGTAGAGAAGGATTTTGATGGAACTCTATTTAATTAAGTGGACATCTGTCTCTTAAGCATAGCCCCATAGATATTTTAGAAGACCAGTGTAACTCATTATCAATCGGTCCTTATCTAATAAAGTCTAATTTCTCATTTTTAGAAATACTATTGTATTTTAGGAATACTTGGAGGACTATAGTAAGCGAAAATCTCATTCTCCCTTAAATATTTTAAGAATCCACTGCTCATATATTTATCGCTTCAATTTGATCAAAGGCAATTAATATATATGGCGGTTCATTTCTCCACTTCAATTCAAAAGCTCTTTGAACATTTCAAAATTTACCAAATTATGTTTCAACAAACACATATCTAGATTATGACATTCATCGATAAAGATAATGAAGTAGGGAAACCTGCCTGTAGCAGTGTAATTTATTGGACTACGTACATCACTATGTACAAATTCCAATAAATTCGTTGGCATGGTGTTATATACCAATAATGGAGACTTAGTTATCTTTCCTTGAATATAAGGTTCATAAATCGAATAGGGTCCCATAGTCTTTAGCATACTTAAGACTCGATTTCCTGCTAGTCTATATCTCACATGGGGAGCAGTAGAGAAGGTTTTTGATGGAACTCTATTTAATTAAGTGGACATCAGTCTCTTAAACATAGCCCCATAGATATTTTAGAAGACCAATGTAACTCATTATCAATCGGTCCTTATCTAATAAAGTCTAATTTCTCATTTTTAGAAATACTATTGTATTTTAGGAATACTTGGAGGACTATAGTAAGCGAAAATCTCATTCTTCCTTAAATATTTTAAGAATCCACTGCTCATATATTTATCGCTTCAATTTAATCAAAGGTAATTAATATATATGGCGGTTCATTTCTCCACTTCAATTCAAAAGCTCTTTGAACATTTCAAAATTTACCAAATTATGTTTCAACAAACACATATCTAGATTGTGACATTCATCGATAAAGACAATGAAGTAGGGAAACCTGCCTATAGCAGTGTAATTTATTGGACCACGTACATCACTATGTACAAATTTCAATAAATTCGTTGGCATGGTGTCATATACCAATAATGGAGACTTAGTCATTTTTCCTTGAAAATAAGGTTCATAAACTGAATAGGGTCCCATAGTCTTTAGCATATTTAAGACTCGATTTTCTGCTAGTCTATATCTCACATAGGGAGCAGTAGAGAAGGCTTTTGATGGAACTCTATTTAATTAAGTGGACATCAGTCTCTTAAGCATAGCCCCATAGATATTTTAGAAGACCAGTGTAACTCATTATCAATCGGTCCTTATCTAATAAAGTCTAATTTCTCATTTTTAGAAATACTATTGTATTTTAGGAATACTTGGAGGACTATAGTAAGCGAAAATCTCATTCTCCCTTAAATATTTTAAGAATCCACTGCTCATATATTTATCGCTTCAATTTGATCAAAGGCAATTAATATATATGGCGGTTCATTTCTCCACTTCAATTCAAAAGCTCTTTGAACATTTCAAAATTTACCAAATTATGTTTCAACAAACACATATCTAGATTATGACATTCATCGATAAAGATAATGAAGTAGGGAAACCTGCCTGTAGCAGTGTAATTTATTGGACTACGTACATCACTATGTACAAATTCCAATAAATTCGTTGGCATGGTGTCATATACCAATAATGGAGACTTAGTCATCTTTCCTTGAATACAAGGTTCATAAATCGAATAGGGTCCCATAGTAAGATCAAGTATCTAACCATCCCCAACCGATAAGTTAGGCATTTTACGCCCGTATATCCTAGTCTTATTTACCATAATTCTATAATATTCAAAGTTTTCAAACTTACTACTTTATCTATTCACCAATTTATTCAAGATATTTTCTATTGTATCTTAATTATGTTGGCTTGTCATCAACTGACATTCAACTGATGGTACATTATCAACATCATATAAATAGAAGAAACAATTCCTTCTATGTACATGATAACCTTCAGTGTTTTACACAAGATGTAATAGTATTTATCTGATAGTGTTCGGTGTAAGACAATTGGTATACAATTTAATGCTTCTGCCAAAAGAGAGAAGTTACTAAAAGTTTGAACAACTTTATTGTTTTTAAAAATCTTTATTTTGTATGGAAGATGTACTTCTCTTTTTCGGTACCTTTTTAGCATTTCTCAAATCATACAACAATTGTAGATATGATACAAATAGGCAGTGTCAAATATATAGCATTTTCTAGTATTAGATGTTGATGAAATGTTAATGTTTTGGTAAACATTCATCTAAGGGGTTTATATTGTCTATTTTGAGGTACTTTGGATAGTAACGTGTATAGGGTCTAATCATGTTGCAATGAAAATAATTTCTTTTTATTTATTCTTATCCTGTGGATTTGGATATATCAAACTAATTCTTTCAGTAAGAATCGTAATACTACTTGTGTTATTCCTGTGCACATGCTCCCACTGAATATCAGTAGATATTGATGTCAAGATATATTTGTGAATTGACTCTTAAATCATCTTTATCCATTTTCTGATAATTTAAACCTCTTTAGAAGAAGTATTATTAGAAACACCTATTATATTTTACCGATATATGATATATTCAAGTTATACCGAATCTAGAACAATTATAAGATTCCGAGTCAGTCATAATTATAATTCTGGTGCTCTTCAATTCTTGTGTTTCTAATATGTATATCTAATGGATTGCTTGTATTCTTCTTATCTTATCTCTATAAGACAAGAAGTGTTTAACGGATTCATTTTTAATCATTAATATTAACGTTTTTAGATCATGGATATAACTAGTATATATTTTTGATCTAAAGACACCCTCCCACTGCTTTATATATTTCTCATAATCTCTTAAACGGGAAAGCACAAATTTAAGTATTTTAAATTTTAGCATAAAAAGTAGATTCAATCAGCATTTTACTCAAGCTTTACACTTTAGCAATATTGGCCTTTATAAAATTCAAAAAGTAGACAACTCTTGTTAATTGCATCTCATGCAACTGTTACTTCTAATCCTAAACATACTTTATCCTCATGCTTTAGCAATATTGGGTAAATGTGTTCTAGATTAACTTGTCAATGATCAAATATAAGTTACTGATATTACCCTCACACTTTAGTAATATTAGATAACACTTTCGCTTATATTTGCCTCATTATATATTTAATCGATATATTTTGAATTACATCGATCAATTCCTTTACACTTTAGGGATATTGAAAAAAAGACCAAGTTGACTAGATTATTACTGTATTGACAAGGTGGACCAAGCATAACACTATCTTATAATGTAATACATTTCAATCTGATTAAGAGAGATTTTAAAACTCTCCAGCGTTAAACCAAGCAACGCTGCGGCATTCATCCAAAAGATGAATGCACTAGCGTTCCAAGTATAATGCCCCAATGTTCATTTGTGCAGAACCTAAAATTTTGCATTTTCAACACTTCAAAACATGATTTTACATATTCTAGGCATCCCTAACACTTCCAACACATCACATTAACCCAGAAACACATGAAATTATGCTCTGGTACTATTGAAAATGTGTATTCATGGTGCATGCATGTGATTGTGTTCATTACTCATTTTATCTAATGTATGACAATCATACATAATTATGCAGCGAAATTGAAAAATAATTTTCTAAGTAACAAACATGCTAAAATTAAAGTCTTGTTACACTAACAAGTCCAGAAAATAATACTTTAAGGCATTTGGACATTTCTTTACTTCGAGCTCACATTAAAGTCAACTCTTGAACAATTCTAGGCTTCAATAAAGTGGCGGGATTAAAACACTAGAATGAAAGCATGTTTGATCAATTTTTAGTAGGATTCAATTTTGAAATCTTCTCAAAATGAGACTGTTTTATTGACTTAGAAATGGGGACCTTATTAAAAACAAGTTCAAAACTTGTTTATATAATTAACAAATATGGGGTGCTAAATGTAAATTTGTAAACCTTTAGCCACCTCACCATTTGCATAGTTGACACTTATCACTTATGCATCTTAGCATGCTGTCAAGTGTTAATCATGTAAAGGCTACATATACCTTTTGTCAAACAAGTGGCCATGTGTCAAGATTCCCTTTGCCATGCAATAGGGACCTTTTTGTAACATTTACAAAGTATGTTTTTCACTTTTTAGAGAGGTCCTGAAATGTATCCTACTTTCTGAAATCATCCTCGAATCGAATCATTAGATCTCTCTCGCTATCCAGTGCTCAACGAGTATACTTCATATATTGAGACTTCTTAAGTTTACCTCCGTTTGTCTTACGGAACACTTTCATAAATCTATGAACAATATCCCACACATGTTATGGATATTCCAGAATGGAGCATTGAACCATACAAGTTGAGGTCAACCATATCCGTATAATCCTTCCTTCCGTCACCTATATCCTGGAAGAGTCGAGACACAAATCATCACCATCAAATCTCTATGTGCTCAATCGTATACTTATCTTCAGATTTGTATTTCTATAAAACAATATCCGCAAACACCTTTGTGATATTATTTAACCTTATA
This sequence comes from Ailanthus altissimus, assembly GCA_946807835.1. NCBI lineage: Eukaryota > Viridiplantae > Streptophyta > Magnoliopsida > Sapindales > Simaroubaceae > Ailanthus > Ailanthus altissimus. The sequence continues at coordinate 10,022,903 of OX327687.1, forward strand.
AAAAACTATTTTCTAAGATATCTGCTTTTGGCCAAAAGACTTTCTGAAATACAATTCTTGGAGCATTATGATATATAACTCACCCATATGAGCTGACGGATCCTATATCTACGAACATCGGACTCTATGAGCATCAGACCATACCCAGTGACACCTAACAATTAGACCATGAAAGGTCTCTAACATGTGTGGAATCAAAGTATGGTGGATCAGTCATAAGCTCACTATGAGCATTAGACCATACCTAGTGACACCCAGCAGTTAGACCATGAAAGGTCTCTAACATGTGTGGAATCAAAGTATGGTGGATCATTTATAAGCTCACTATGGTGCTTAGGTCAAAGGATCACGAATATTACTCAACTCGAGAAGACCCTCTATTGACGGCTTTATAGGATGTCTATTAAAGGTAATAAAGGCATATTTGTCATATATTTTTTCATGTTTTTAATTTGATATTTTATTATTTTATGAGAATAAATGGCTATTTATGTGCATTATTGACTTATCGTTCTAGCGCTACAAAGATTTTTGCCCCAGCGCTGGAATAGTGATCAAAATAAGAAAATTAAAAAAAATGACATGTTTAAGTTACAGTCTGGCGTCCTAGTGCCACCTTATCAGCGCTCCAGCGACAGGCTAGCGCTCCAACACTAACATCTCATCGTTTTAGCGATGAGGCTATTTATATGCAGCGCTCCAGCGACAGCAGAGTAGCGCCCCAGCGGTAGTGCGAGTCCTAATTTGACGAGATTTGAGATTTTCAAGCTCATATCAGTCCCTATAAAAGGCCACTCGCCCCCAGTCTTTGAAAATCATCCAAGAAATCCAAGAGCAATCTAAGAACATCAAGAACACAGAGCAGAAGTCTTAAAGAGCAATTGAAATTTAATTAAAGCAGCCATAGAGAGAGATTCAAGGCATTCTTCGGCATCAAGAGTCTTTTAGGTAGTACAATCAAGATAAATTGGACGTCTATATTAGTTTGCGATTGATTGTATTATGATTTCTTATTATTTTTGCCATTGTTCTCTTATAGCCATGAACTAATGTTTTTTCTAGGGTTAATACTTGAACTTAATATGTGCGCTTAATTGTCATATCTTTTTAATATTTAATAAACTTAGTTCTTTGTTATTCAAATTACTTATTCTTAATACTTCAATATATTTGGCCAATATATGGTGAATGAATAGGTAATATTTTTTATAAACTTGAAAGGGGAATCATTATATTTAGACCTAGGTAATTTAATGCATGATTGTAGAGTAACATTCAATGTTGCATATGCAAGTTTCAGTTTAGGATAGAAATATACCTAATTGGCATGTATGATCAATAAGCTTAATCTTAATGAATCTTAATTTATTACAAGTGCCATAGGAATATAGGTTTCTGGAAAATTAAAGTTTACTTACATGACTTTGGAAGAGGCTTGTGAATACATTAGTATCTTGATCAATAACAAAGACTAAGAGAGTTAAAAGAGGATTAATCATTAGAAAGCATATTGAAGGATACTATTAATTTTAGGTTTTCTCTATATTACTATCTACCTAATTCTCTTTACATTATGTCATTGCTTTTATATTTTTTTTTTTACATTCATTCTTAGATTTTTATTTTTCTAAATAATTATTAGGAAGACATAATTTTAGTACTTGGGTAAAACGTAGAAATTATCCTTGTGGGTTCGACATCCAGCTTATTAAGTCCCTTTATTACTTGTATACGATAGCGTATACTTGCGCTTAATTTTAAGATATAGAAATATTGCATTAAGAGATCATCGTGAGTCTGTTCAGTATCCAGTCCTCATTGAATATTTGTATGCCCATACAAATTTCTGTTAAGACTAGCCATCTAAACTATTCAGATATAGACATACACTGATTCAGAAGGAATACCTATCCTCCCGTGTCGGTAACTATGGATCAGGAAAGATGTTTCGAGAACATACTGCATAATGACATTTGTTAATACTATTTGCAACTCTTTGCAGCTATGTCATTACTAATATATTCCCGGGTCTTTGTCCAATTTCAGACATGGTTCTAATGTTTTTAGAATTGCTAACTTTTAGCGCTGACCCAAACTCATTTGGATCAGATCTAAACTCTTTTACATCTATAATATTTGTAAATGTTACAATCTTCTTACTATATAATTATGAATTAACGATTATTATTGAAATGATTACTGTTATTTAGAATGGCACGTAAGCACTATCTCTAACACGACTTTACCTCACGTTATTTGAAACACCAACTTCTCATTTGGGGGAGGGGGGAGAAGGAGAGCTCAGTCGCGAATTTCTTTAAACGACCTCTTGCTTAGTGGGTAACTATTTTCTTCATGTGATATTTATACTCAAACTTATTTTCCCTTCTGGTTTTAGTAAACTAAGGAGAGTTTCTATTACCCCTGGTTATTAGGATAGTGCTCCTTAAGTTTGGAAGGTTGTCTTGTGGTTTAGTAGGCTACGGGGCTTTTGTTGTTCTTCTAAATTCTTACACTTTTTTAGTACTTCTACCAATGAACCTTTTAATTCACCTCTTTCTTGCTACGATCTCCTCAATTCCTTTTCCAATGCTTTACATCAAGCCAATGACTCCCCGTCTTGGCATAGTACGTTGTTAATTCGTACCTCTATGGATCATTCCAGGTTCTATAATTTGAGATTCTCATTAGGCAGCAAGTTTTGCTTGCTACTTTGAGTAGCCATAGAGTAGGTAACCATGGTCTTTGAACGCATGTTTTTCATTATCTTTCATTCTTGTTTTTGATGGATTTTTGTTCTATCCTTACAGACAGTGCTAAACTACTGGCCTAAAATTTGGACAATTCTCAGATCAATGAGTTGAATTTTTTTTTTTGGAATAATAATTAGCAAAGTGGCTAGACTTTATGAAAACTATGCTAAATTGGTTCACTTCAAGGTATGAGCTTAATAAGAATCATACATTAAAAAATATATTAGGCTACGCCAGAAGTTGTTTTTGCAATGACACTCTGATGCTTAAGTCAGCAAAGGCTGAAAAAAGGTGAAAAGAATTGAAGGTAATTGAAAGGGATAATAAAAGAAAAAAAAAAAGGCTTATTCAGAGTTTCTAGAATCTCCTATTGACTTAGTAATTTGGACCCTATTTATAGGGTTGCCATACGAGTTCTTCTTACAACCATAGAATTTTATCAAAATTAAAAGCACTAAGATTTTTTCTTGGATTCATCTATTAGAGTTTTACCAAAACAAAGATATACTTTTCTTTCTCTTATTGGACTTCTATCGAGATTATAGGGGTTATATTTGTAGATAAAATTTCAGATCTCATAATTCTTGGTAACAAGTCCATTTTAGATCACTAGTGTATGACCAGGGTGGTCAGTTAGGCCGAGCAGGGTATCTAATATCGAAGACACCCTATACTGAGGACTCCTCTTAAAGAGGTCGAGGACTGTGAGCCAGCTCGAGGACACCTCTTGTAGGATGATGGGCTCAATCATTATGTCTCCAAAGTGCTTGGGCTCGCGCTTTATAGGCCAAAATCCAAATGAAAATAATTACAAATATGATTATAGTTATAACTGTAATTGCATTTCTATTGTAATTACAATTATGATGTTATAATTTAACTATAATTATTATATTCTAGTGATAATTAAAATTAAAATTGTAATTATAGTTTTATCATTATTGAAATTGTATTAGTGTAATTGTGATTATAATTGCAATTGTAATTATTAGTGTAATTATAACTATGATCAAAATTGTTATCGTAATTAATTGTAACTACAATTAAAATTGTAATAAATAATTTCAATTACAATAATAACAAGTAGAAATACAATTTTAATAATAGCTATCGAATTAGAATTGTATTTGCAATTTTAAAATTTATAATTATTATTAATTACAAATAAACACAGTTATATTGAATTATAACTATCATTGAATAATAATAATAATAATTGAATTATAATTATCATAATTACATCTGTAATTTTAAAATTAATTATAATTGAAATAATGGTTTTAATTTTAATTGTAACTATAATTATAAATGCCATTAAAATTAGAATTACAAGTATAATAATAGTAATTATAATTGTAAGTATAAATTACAATTAATTAAAGTTGTAATAAAGTTCAAATTACGATTGTAATATTGTAATAATAATTGGACTAATAATTATAATTATAATAATTGCGTTTGTAACTACAAGTATTATAATTGAATTTATTATTAATATAATTGTGATTATAATTGCAAGTGTAATTAGAATTTTAATTTTGAAACTTTTGATATTTATATATAATATAATTTTATATTAGGATGCAATTTTGTTATTTAAAATTTAAATATGATTAATTTTTTTTTTAAAAATCATTACCATTATGAAAATTATTAGATATTTGTAAAAAAACTCAAGGAAATAATTAGTTAGTAAACTTATACTTGACATGTGACATTCCTATATATATTAAACGTTGCAAATATTGATAATGAATTGAGCTGTTTCAGTGATAAGTAGTGTGTTTCTTAACACCTCATTTCTTATCAAAAAAAAAATAATTTTATAATTAATAAAATAATATTTAATATTTAAAAAATTAACAAATAAAAAAATAAATGAAAAAATTTGATTGGTCTAACATATGGACTACATGGCCTAGTGTCACGCCCCAAATATTCTTAAGTATTTTTTTGAGCACTTGGTGCTCGATAAAGCCTTTTAGAGGCTATATGGGTTAATGGAGCAGTTTGCGGACTAAAATTTTTAGAAAACTTGTTGATATAGATGGAGATTCGAGCCAAACCCGCAATTTATTAGGAGTGTAAACCCTTATTTGGAAGGAGAATATGCTACAGAATATGTGATGAAATATAGAAATATTTTGTGGCATATTATCTTATCTTATATGTACATCATTAGATCATTTAAATCTTAGCAGTCGATTGTATAAGACTGTTTTATATAAAGGGGTGAATCTCAGTTGTATAATTAATCTCATAACTTGTAATATCTTCAATTATGTAAAGAGTATTTTCTTAAACAACCTGTGTGCATGTTTTTCTCATCTCTTTTTTGTGTGGTATTTTTTAGGTTGTTTAGCGCGCAAAGCGTTTAAGGCTGCACGGTTCTCAAAAAGGTCCGTGACATTAAGCATGGTACGGCCCACAAGGATCATACCCATGAGTCGTATTGAACCTACTCTCAAACTTATTATATTTATGCCTGAGTCGGCCTAGTATGAAAGTTCACGAGCATTAAGTTTGTGGGCATGTCGACCTGATATAGCCCACTTACCACCTCTAAAAGCAAACACAATTATAAATTTTGATTGTTATATTATTATTAATTATATTAATAGGTTTTGGGGATGGAAGCATGTTAGATGCATAATGGAGACAGACAAACTAGATCAAATTTAGTTGTTATATGCATTTAATTTACTAAGCTTATTGGATTGCGGATGTGATGAATTTTTTTTTATTATTGCAATTAATGACTTTTAATGTATAGAAAGTCAATTGTTTTAGAAAATGTATTGGATATTTAATTTTATAGATTCGGAATGCATTGACTATTAAATTGTGAATATATAATTTTATAAAATTTAATTGTTTTTGCTATATAAATGAAATAATTATTTTTATTTATTACTTTTTGATATACAAAGTAATCATTAAATGACACACATTTATCACTAACTTAAGATAAATAAAAAGGATAATGATGTCATGCGATATCATTATGATGTCATCATCATACGTCAATAATATAACATTGTCATTCGTCATCTACTATATCATATACCACATAATCCAACACGTGTGCTACAATTTGTCAAATGACATATCAAGTCACACATTAAAAGCATAAATGTAAAAGCTAGATAATAGAAATATTTTATCATAAAATATATTACAGATTCATGATAGAATATTTCTATCACAGAATAGCTTCAGAATAATCCAGTAGTAGATTTTATCTATCATAAATTAGTTAGTTCACTTTTGTTGATGGATAAAATTTATCACAAAATACATTTTGTGACAATAATTTCTTATTATTGAAATTTTATTTAAGTAATGTTGGAATTTATAAGAGTATTTCAAATAAAATAATGTATATCAAAGGAATAGAGTAGAGAAAAAGAGGGAAGAAAGAAAATGGCGCTTAAGAAATTATTTTGCTTGAGCACTGTGACGCCTAGAATTGGGCACCGTAGCACCTAAGGCAAAACCTCGGGTGCAGCCTCCTTTTTCTATTGAGCGCCGCAATGCCACTTTTGGGTGTGGTAGTGCTGAGAGCTGGAGATATGACCCTTGGAAGAGTCATCAATCTCTCCCAATGGGTGTAACTTTTAAATAGGTGTTGTGTCTCTTCAGAGAAAGACATTTCATCTCTATAAATAGTGTAAGCATATCTCATTTAAAAAAACAAATTGAACAACTCTTTTTCTTTTTGAATTAAAATTCTCTACAAATTAACTCTTTCTCAAAGTTCTTGCTTGTAGTCCAAAGAAATTGTATTTTGGTGTGCACCTTTGCAATTTCTATTTGTCTTTGAATCTTGAAAATTATACTACCACTCAAACCTATCTGGACCTTGATTATTATCATTTTAGGGGTAGAAATAGTTTTAAGGATAATGCCTTAGCACGCCTTTACATTCAATATTGTTATATCCACTCACCCATTTATCTAATAATTTTAAAACTATTTTGTTCTATGGATGCAACTAGTGATTCTTTGTTATTAGTTATAGCCAAATAACTATCTGAGGCTACCAAAATTCCACCATTTAATGGGAATCACTTCAAAAGATGACAAGACCGTGTATTTGATACCTTTGATATGATGGGTATGGATGATTATCTCACACTACCTTTACCGGACGTCAATGCTGAAAACTACAATGAGAAATTTTCCAAATGGAACAAAATAAATAAGGTATGTCAAAATACTATTTTACATACCCTCTCAAATGAACTATATGATATTTACTCTATATACAAAAATGCACATGAAATTTAGACACAATTAAAGAAAAAGTATGTGATTGAAGATGGTAGTGCCTAAAAATATGTAATTGCAAATTTTTTGGACTTTAAAATGTCTGAGAAAAAAGATGTAACTTTTCAAATACTTGATTTTCATCTCTTAATCAATGACTTAAAGAATAAAGGGATTGTTCTCCCTGAACATCTTGTTGTTGGTTGTTTAATTGAAAAATTACTGGATTCTTGGAAAGATTACAAAAGAAAACATTTGAAGTTGGAAGATTCAATTATGCATATAAGAATTGAAGAAAATAATTGCCAATAGGAAAACATTGAAAAGGCCAAGAAAATTATTTTTAAGGCCAATTTGGTTGAGAACGAAAATAATACTAGTGAGAAAAAGTCCACAAACAATTCATACCTTGAGAATACTAAGCCCTCATTCAAAAGAAAAGGTAAATGTGTTTGTGGTAAGGGTGGTCATTTAGCCTATCAATGTAAATACAAAAAAAGAGATAAGAAGGGAAATAATAAAACTTTTAAGGCCAATTTGGTTAGAGGAATGAGATAGTAGTTGTTGTGATTTCCCAAGTGAACATGGTTGCAAATGACAACAAAAATTGTGTCATAAACTCTAGATCCATAAGACATATATGTAGTGATAAAAGTGTATTCCATGACTATATTCTAGCAAGTGAATGAGAGAAACAAATTTATCTTGGTGATTCCCATTCAGCACCAATGGTGGGAAAAAGAAAGGTTCTTCTCAAGTTAACATCTGCAAAATCTCTTGTCTTGAATAATATACTAAATGCTCCAAACATTCGATATAATCTTATTTTTGTATTTATACTTAGTAAGGCAAATGTAAAAGTCTTTTTTGAAGGGAACAAAGTTATAATGACTAAGAGTGGAACATTTATTAGAAAGGGATATTCTTCTAATGATTTATTCAAACTTAATGTACTTCTAATATTCTATTAATAAAATTACTTCTTCAATTTATATTATTGAAAATTTTGATATATGACATGATAGATTAGGTCACTTGAGTTATCTTTATCTAAGAAAATGAAAAGAGTTGGTTTACTTCCTAACATAAACTTAGATGGTATTCATAAATGTGATGTATGTGTAAAAGGAAAATTCACAAAGAAAAGTTGTAAACCAATAACTCTTAGAAAAACTGAATTACTCAGTTTAATTCATAATGACCTAAGTGATCTTTAGGATATCATGATCATAGGAGGGAAAAGGTTTTACATAACCTTTATAGATGATTTCTCAAGATATACCAAAGTATATCTATTGAGAAATAAAGATGATTCTTATGAAAAGTTTTTAGCCTATAAACAAGAAGTTGAGAATCAACTTGAAAAGAAAATTAAAAGATTAAGGATTGATCAAGGAGGAGAATGTGTATTTAATATGTTTAATTCCTATTACGAGGACAATGAAATTATACATAAAGTTACACCTCTATATTCTTCTAAATCAAATGGGGTGACCAAGAGAAAAAAAATATAACGTTGAAAGACATGATGAATTACATGTTAATAAATTCTAGGCACCTATGAATTTGTAGGGGCAAGCAATATTTACTGCTTACCACATACAAAATAGAATTTCATATAAGAAAACTAAAACTACACCTTATAAACTATAGAAAGATTGTAAACCTAACCTATCATATCTTAAAGTACGTGGGTGTCTTGCCAAGGTCATGATTTATGACATTAAAATGAAAATAATGGGACCTAAGACAATTGATTATATGTTTATAGGTTATGTCCAGAATAATGCTGCATATAGATTCTTGTTATAAGAGAATACTATTAGATTGTTTAATTCAAATAATATAATAAAATCTTAAAATGTAGAGTTCTTTGAAACTACTTTTCCTAAGAAGACTAATCCAGAGAAAATATTGACTCATATAGAGATACATAATGACTCTCTATAAAGCTCGAACAATAAATTTAAAAGAAGTAAAAAAATGAGGAAAGTCATAAATTTTGGTAATGACTTTTATGTCTTTCTCAATGAAGAGTACCATAAAACATATAGTGAGGTTATGTCCTCTCATGATGCTCATTTATAGAGAGAGATTGTTTATGATAAAATCAACTCCATCGTGAGTAATCATGTATGGTAAATTGTTAATTTACCTCTTAGTACTAAGTCCATTGGTTGTAAATAGATCTTAACAAAGGGAAGGAAATGGGGAGGTGATAGTATAATTGAGAAATATAAGGCAATATTGGTTGCTAAAGAGTTCACATTAAAGAAAGACTTAGATTATTTTGATACTTATACTCATTTAACTAGAATTACATCCATAAGGATTAGCTGCAATACATGATTTGTACATACATCAAATAGATGCAAAGATTGCCTTTCTTAATGTAGATTTAGAAGAGAAAATTTACATGGAACAATTGAAGGGTTGTGTTAGTGTTGCTACGAGCATAATGTAAACTTGTGAAGTCATTATTTAGTTTGAAATAAGCATCAAAACAATGGCATGAAAAATTTGACAATGCTCTAGTAACAAATAGTTGTATGATCAATGATTCTGATAAATGTATATATTTTAAAATATTTGATACTAAGAATTATGTTATCATATATCTCTATGTTGATGATATGCTTATATTAGTCTTAGTATGAAAGTAATAAATAAGGCTAAGATATTTTTATCAACAAAGTTCGATACAAAAGATATGTGGAAAGTTGATGTTATTCTTGAAATTAAGATAATAAGAACATTTAATGGTCTCACTTTATCCTAAGAATACTATGTAGATAAGTTCTTAAAGAGGTTTGGATACATAGTACATAAACATGTGGCAACACCTTATGATACTAGTTCTAAAATTCACAAAAATATTGAGCATAGTGATAATCAGATCCGTTATGCACAAATTATTAGTAGTCTCATGTATTTGATAAATAATATTAGGCCTGATATAACATATGCTATAGAGAGACTGAGTACAAATACCCAGAATCTAAAAAAAGAGTATTGGATTGCTTTGGATAGAGTTGCAAAATATTTGATAAGCTCTAAAAATTATGTACTCACATTTAATAGATCACAACCTATGCTAGAAGGATATTATGATGTAAATTGGATCTCTAAATCCAATGAGGTGAAGTCTACCAGTGAATTTGTATTCACTTTGGGTGGAGGTGTTGTGTGTTATAAATCTACTAAACAGACTTGTATAACATTATCTATCATAGAATCTGAGTTGATAGCTTTAGACAAAGCTTATTCTAGAGTTGAGTGATTAAGAACACTCATAATTGATCTTTCTATTAATTCTGACCCTCCTACTTCGATTTCAATCAATTGTGATTGCCTATCTGCCATTGCTAAAGGAAAGAGTAAGATTTATATTGAAAAAAGTAGACATATTCGTATAAGATATGGTATAATTATGCAGCTACTAGAATATGTGGTTGTGAGCCTAGATTATATGAGGTCAAAGATGAATTTGGTCGATCATCTGATTAAAACACTAAATAGAAGATTAATAGAACAAACGTTGAGGGAGATGAGACTTCTGCCTAGAGCATAAGGCAAGAGTGATGGTAATCTTACCTATGTGATTGACGATCTCATAAAGTAAGTTCATAAGAGTAAGAACAAGTCACTTGTTGTACTACCGATTATATATTGTGAGTCTCCCCTGATGAGTGTAATTTAAATATATATTATAACCCCATTTCATCTTAATGATTGTTCATTTTTAAGTAAATTTAAAGCTATTTATGATTTAATTTTTGTTTTTACAGGTTTTAATCATAATGAATTGGGAATGGAAATTAATGGAGCACATAGAAAAGAAAATCCAATGATTCGAGGACCAAAATATAAAGATTGCAAAACTTGCGATGAACACCCCAGCTTTTGATCTTATAACACCCCAACATTCATAATATAAAAATGAACGCCCCAGTGTTGATAGATATTAATGCTGGGGTGAAATTTAAATCTAGATCACAATGCTCCAGTGTTAATAGAAAAATACCGTAGCACTCAAAACGCCATACGTTCAAGGAGAGAACGCCTCAACGTTTTTCTCACAATTATAAAAACCTTGCATTTTTTGCCTAGCGGATGATTCTGGACCTTTTCTCTAAACACCTCAAATTCTCTCAACTCCAACACCCTCTTAACCTAAAAAAACCCAGAATTTACAATCAAACACTAAAAACAACAATCAAACACATTTGGTGAAGAGATTACACAAGATCAACCAAATCAAGATCAATTTGGAGGATCAATCCTCGAACTTGAACTTCATTCACTTCAATCATTACTGGTTTGATCTATTTGTATTATGTTTATATCTATATTTAGTTTTTACATTATTATCATATTGATCTAAGTTTAATTTCTAGGATTATAGCTTTGATCTTAATATGATGTATTGATTTGTTAGATTCGATTATTGTGAGCTCAATTCTTATTCAATTTGTTGGATCTTAATGCTTTTGATATACTTTCCATATTTTGAATGATTTGGTAACAATTGGATAAACTTGAAAAAGGAATTTAATTGTTAAGACCATGACAAATTGATACATGATCACAAAGTAGCATTTATGAGTTTCGATCTAGGATAGGAATATATTTAGATGGCATGTATGATTAATACAACTTGTGCTTAATGAATCTTGATGTTTTTAATTACCATAGAAATATAGGTAATTGATAGATCTTAGTATAATTGGTTGACCATCGGAAGAGAGTTATGATGAGATTCGTGTTGTGACTAATAATTGAATTGCTGGATTAATAATCAGAACACTATTATTTAGAAAATCATATTAAGTGATAGATATAGTCCTAGATTTACATTATATATATTCAGATCTGTTGTTTAATTATGGTTGGTAACGTAGATCATTTTTAATTTAATTTTAATCAAACAAATAAAAAAATTAATTTTTTAGATAAAAGCAAGAGGGCATAATTTTAGTAATTGGTTAGAAATACGACAAATTTCTCGTGGGATCAACATTCTATTTACTCTATATTACTTGTTCCCAATAGCATGCACTTATGCTTAATATAGAAATCGTACAACACCCCTCTAAGGCAAGGTAGTGCATCTGTAGTGGAAAAGATTGAGTTATACTCTTAATAAGCTACATAACTCATTGTTATATAGTGGTATGTTAAAACTACAGAACACACTTGATGGAGTGTTATCTATGTGAGTGTGAAATTGGGCCGGTTCCTATAAGAGTTAAACAAGCATCTCTAGAGCACTCGTAAAATCAAGATGGCATAGAGCCATTAAAGTGTCATACCATAGGATAAAAATAAGTTATTAGAGAGTTTAACTTAATCATTTAATCCTCTATTATGCACCAAAGGAATAAAAGTTGATAGAAACTTAATTTCCCCTAATTCCTATAAAATACAGTTACTTGCTCAATAATTAGTTTATAGCTTATAAAAGTACCAATCTATTAAGTTAAAATCTACTTTGATTTGATTACTTAGTTTATTTGAAATATGTGGGGGATTATTAAAATTTGTAAGAGTATTTCAAATAAACCAATGTATATCAAAAGCATAGAATAGAGAGAAAGAATCAAGAAAAGAAAAGAAAGGAAGAAGGAAAAGGGGGCTCAAGCACCGTAGCACCTGGAATTAGGCACTGCAGTGCCTGAGGTAGTGGTAGAGGTTGAGTGTCGCGATGCTAGAGATGAGCGCCATAGCACCCCGTCTAGCTTTTCTCTTGTTCTTCTATTAAGTGCCGCACCCCACTTTTAAGCGTCACGGTGTTGAGAATTAGAGATGAGACTCTTGGAAGAGGCACCAATCTCTCCAAATGGGTATGACTGTTGAATAGGTGTTGTGTCTCTCAAAAAAGACATCTTATCTCTATAAATAATACAGACACATCTCATTTGAAAAAATGAACAACTCTTCTTCTATTTGAATTAAAATTTTCTACAAATCAACTCATTTTCAAAGTTCTTACTTGTAGTCTAAGAAAATCAAATTTTGGTGTGCACATTTATAATTTTTATTTGTTATTAAATTTTAGAAATTATACTATTATTCAAACTCATCTACACCTTGTTTATTATTATTGTAGGAGTAGAAATAATTATAAAGAAAGTGCCTTAACACGCCTTAATATTCAACATTATTGTATCCATTCACCCATTTATCCCATAAGTAATGTGTTTAAATTCAAATTAAACTAATTGACACTCGTGTTTATATGAACTATGGTTAATGGACAATTCCTTTTTCTTTTTTATAAAAAAAGAAAATAAAGTTTGATATATAGAACTACTCATGCTAACCAATTATTATTATTATTTTTTAAATACTATATGTTTACTGCACTTTAGCTCAGTGGTTGTCGAACAAAACTTCCAATTCCCAATATTAGTCAGTAAATTAGTCACCATCTTTCTTTATTTTTTTTTTCTTCCCCCGCTTTAATTTTCTATTACCATAAATTTGAACTCTACTCTTGCTTTCCACATGCACACGTTCAGATGATCTTAAAATTCTAGAAAACTAGAATTTGCGAGAAAGAATGCATTTTAAAACTCTTGAAAAGATTAAGAAGTTTAAAAGTCAAGGTCGTTCACTCATTCTCATTTGTCTTTGAATATGCAGATAGTAGGGGATTAATTTCCAATATATTTTCACCTAGAGAAGGAGACTTTTTGTATTAGTAGAAAGTATCTCTAATTCACAAGTCTTAGAGGAATAATATTTCAAGAAAATTCAAATAAAAAGAACAAAAATTAAAGCTTCGTTTTCAATATTGCCACACAACCATACCGCGATCATCGGTGTTCAAAAATATAAATCAGTCCAAAGTCATTTTCTGAAATTATAACAAAGTGTATTGATGAACTGATTAAATAAGAATAGAGGTGACAAATTTACAAATTCGTTAAAACTCGTTTGCATTGGGAAGTATTTGATAAGATTTGAAGTGAGTTTAATATACAAAATTAAAATTCGCAATAAATTTAGTATAAGTATAAATTTGGTGAAAAATTCACTGATATCCGCAATAAGTATTTGCGCATACTACATTTTTTTAAAAAAATAATTAGAGAAAAATAAAAATATGAATTGATTTTTTTTTTTACATTTATTTTTAGCTCACATCAAAAAATCTAGATTTGATTTGACGTTACTTATACTGTTCAATAATAAATAAATAAAATTAGTTCAAATAGATTAATAATTGTAATTAAAATTAAAATTATAATATTTAACGTAATTGAAATTAGAATTAAAATATTTAATATTTATGTAATTGAAATTGAACTTGAAATTATAACATTTAATTTAATTAAAATTATAATTGTAATTGAAATTAAACATTCAACGCAATAGAAATTGAAAATGAAATTAGTTTTAGAATGATAAAATTTAATGTAATTGAAATTAAAATTGAATTTGAAATTATAACGTTTAACACAATTGAAATTAAAATTGAAATTAGAATTATAACACTTAATGTAAATAAAATTAGAATTAGAATTGAAATTAAAATATTTAATGTAATTTAAATTGAATTTAGAATTATAACATTTAACTATTAAAATTGGAATTATAATTATAATATTTAATGTAATTGAAATCGAAATTAGATTTGGAGTTATGATATTTAACGTAATTGAAATCAAAATTGAATTTAAAATTATGACATTTGACGTAATTAGAATTAAAATTAGAATTAGAATTACGACATTTAACGTAATTAAAAATAAAATTAAAATTAAAATTTGAATTATAGTATTTAATGTAATTAAAATAAAAATTAGATTTGAAAATTATAATATTTAATGTAATTGAAATCAAAATTGAATTTGAAATTATAACATTTAACATAATTGAATTTAATATTAAAATTAAAATTATAATATTTAATGTAATTGAAATCGAAATTCAATTTAGAATTATAACATTTAATATAAGTGAAATCAAAATTAGAATTAGAATTATAATATTTTAACGTAATTGAAATTAAAATTAGAATATGAATTATAATATTTAATATCATTAATATCGAAATTAGAATTATAATTATAACATTAATGTAATTGAAATCAAAATTAAATTTGAAATTATAATATTTAACGTAATTGAAATTAAAATTGAATTTAGAATTATAACATTTAATGTAATTAAAATTAAAATTGTAATTAAAAGTAAAATATTTAACGTAATTGAAATTATAATATTTAACGTAATTAAAATTAAAATTAGATTTAAAATTATAACATATAATGTAATTAAAAATAAAAATAAATTTTTTTTAATATTTAACGTAAATGAAATTAAAATTAGAATTGATATTATTTTATTATTATATTTTATAAATTTTTAATTAAATTAAGATTTTAATTTTAATTTTTTATTACATTCACTTAAAATTCTTGGATAATCCATTGTAAGTTTAATAATAAGTACTTATTCACGAATACGAGTTTGAAAAAATTCTGATATTTTATTTTTTAAGTAGTTATGAAACAAATTTAAGGGTATTTATCCTAAAATTGATCTGCTGTCATCCCTAAATAAGAATAACATTAAGGAAAATTAACAATTTAGTCTTTGTATTTTTTTTAATTACTTACACTTTTTTACTTTATTGAATTATTTTAATTAATTCCTTCTATATATGCTTCAAATTTATTTTTCCTTTTATCTAAAAATTACTGTTAAGTAGATACTGTTAAAGAGTTTTTATTAATTTGTCCTTAATGTAAAAGTTGATTAAACATTGACACCAATTTAAGAATAAAAAAAATCAAAATTGATATAATATTGTATA
This sequence comes from Ailanthus altissimus, assembly GCA_946807835.1. Taxonomy (NCBI): domain Eukaryota; kingdom Viridiplantae; phylum Streptophyta; class Magnoliopsida; order Sapindales; family Simaroubaceae; genus Ailanthus; species Ailanthus altissimus. The sequence goes on from OX327687.1 coordinate 10,038,749, forward strand.
TTGAATTACAAAGATGTCCTTATAAACAAATTAAAATATCAAAATTGACTTAGAATAATAGATTGAATTACAAAAATGCCCTTACATAGCAATTTGAAAATGAGAGCAAACATGATGTGCTGCACGTGGTTTACTGTTATAACAAGCATAACGGGCAGAAATTGGTCTCTATTATGCCCTCACTAAATTAAGCATTCATTTTGAAATATATTCAAACACATATCTAGTGAGCATACAAGCCTAATCTAGTGTGCCTACAAGCCTAATACATTCAAATTCATTTCACCATTAACAACTTAGAAACTGACTCACTCTATCATCCAAAATATTTATCTTCAACAATAAATCCGCTTCATGTTAAGCACAAACCATACACAAGAAAAAAAATCCACATTCTTACATATCAAAGAGCAAAATGATTAAATTTCAGAGCAAAAAATGCAAATGTGGGTAAAAGGTAATAGTATATATATTTGAAACAAATTCAAATCTTAATAAATTATATTTTTTGTGTAAGCAAGTGCCTACTTGTGAATATTATGAATTATGAAGTTCATTCAAGTCAGAGCTAAACATGCAAAGAAAATCAGAGATGGTAAATAAAAGTTTAATCAAGTTCAAGAACACAATTTACAATTATAGTGAAAAAGTTGGAGTTAGAATATTAAAGTCCAAACAGAACTCAAATAAACTATATTTTTACCACAATTAAGAACAATGAAGCTGCTATTTCACATTTTGAAAACCATGCACTCTTCATCTAATGGCAAATCAAGCATATACAGATTAGCAAGGCCAAACATGCAATGTTGTGATAAGTTTAATATGTTGAGCAATATTTACTAATGGCAACGACCATTAAGAAGTTGTTAACATTTATAGTAATACTTTTAATCGTATGTGCAATACTTGTTATTAAAAAAATGAAATGTAATTGAAATTGTTGAAAATAATAAAGTAGAACATATAAATTTTGCAAAATTAGTTAATATCATTATGTGAATGAAAGTTATTCATAATGTTACAGCCAAATAACTATGTCTGAAAGATCATGTTCCAACAAATAGTGCAAAAAAATATGAACATAATAAAACATCAGTATGTTTTGTGTATGTATTGTGTTTAATCACCGTATATAAGTTAAACAAAACTACTATGCACATATAACTGCATCGACAGTCAATCATAGCACAATAGAATTGACTTACTAAAAGTATTGTCTTTATGCTCAAAATATAATACGGCTATCGCAATATAGATTGAGGTGTCAATCCTACAAGGAAGTTTTTGGCAAAATAGGTTGGTGAAGTAAAATATTAAAACAGCCGCAAAGGATAAAATTAATTAATTGGTTTTAAGTGAATGAGATAGAATTATCTATGAATTGATGAAAATGTCTTATGATGATTTAAAAAAGGCTTCGAGAATCACAATTATGCTTTATAAATTTACTCTATACTTTAATTCAATGTTTATAACTCAATTGAAAGTTTTACATCTAAACAATCAATTGGAAGATATGTAAAATATTGCATATTTGATAACACATGCATTTGATATGACTAAACTTTTTTGTAAACATTAACACAAATCATGTTCATTTATACAAGTTATCTAAGATCGACAACATATCATTTTGACAATATTGCAGTAAAAGATTAACTTGAATATCAAACATTTATTGCCTTTATGTGGTATCCAAGATCGATAATATATCAATTGACAATATTGCAATAAAAGATTAACATATAAAACAATGTAACCAATAACAATTATAATTTAACAAGAATTACATAAAGAAAGCATGATTGAAAATATATGAAACATGAGAATTATAATCTTTGGATTATAGAAAATAAAATAGATAAGAGTTTAAGCATAATCAAACTTACAAACATTTGTAGCTCTTGACAACGAATCAAAGTATAGAAGTAGATTTATTACACATAAAAGTTCATCTCTTAGCCTTGCCAAGACTCTAGCCTAAATTATAATACATGTTAATGAGAAGAAAATAAGAGAGAATTATCTAATGTTGAAAATGTCCTAAGAGTGTCCTTATATAGGCAATGAAAGGAAATATGTCAAGTGTGACATCAATCTTCAATAATTTAGGCCAACAACTCATTCACCCATTTGCAGTATCTTTTTGATAATGTAAATGACCGATGTAACTTTTTTGGCCAACATGAAACTTGTATCATTTGTCTCTTCTTTCCATAGGCACCAAGTTCATGCAATTTGGATGAGTTTCCAATGAGATATTGGCAAAATTCTAAAGATACATCAGATTTAGGCTAACAACTCTTTTACCCACCTGCAAGATAATTTGGTCTATGATAACGGTTGATTTGGACTTTACCATCAATATAAAAGTTGTTGATAATTAAGTTATTATTTCACAGCTTCAATAATTATATAAATTGGGTACGTATTTTATGAGATACGGTTCAAATACATGAGTTGGGTCAAGCTGAGCGGAAGTTGTAGCTCGATTCTATTGTATCTCAAATTTTGGCCTATGTGAGAATATTAATTAAAAATCATCGGGATATGATTTAGAGATCAAGCCAAGCGGATCAAAGACGGACGCGAAAGGAGGCAGAAAATGAAGAGGGGCGCACTAGACGCTAACACCGCGGCACTAGGAGACGAGTGCCGCAGCACTCAGACGGGAGCGCCAGCGCCGCGGTGGTGAGAACCTAGCACCGTAGCGCTGGAGACTGGAATAGTATCTCAAAATAAGGAAACTTCTTTATTCATCTCCCACTTGCTTCGGGACTCCCAAAAACGATTCTCACACGTTTAAGGTAAACCTAAGATGTCTCAAAGCCTATATAAAGGCTATCAATTGGCTTGTAAACACATCTTTGTGATGGGTTGAGACATCTTAGTGATAACTCAATAAATCGAAGTGATCATCAATAATCTTTGTGGTTCTTTGTGAGAGAAAATTTCTAGAGTGTAAAAGAGAGTTTTCTTTGTGATCTTTCTTGTAAAAGGCATACTTTGTGAATGCCTTATGATTCATAATAAGAAAAGAGTGTGATCTTGATTCGCCGTAGACATAGGCAAGTTACCAAACCATATAATTCTTTTTGTGTTCTTCTTCTACCCCTTCTCTCTTTATTCTTTAATTACTTGTTCTGCATATATTGCTTGGGTGATTTTTCTTGTTTGTGTGCTTCTGCTTCAACAACCCATAACATGTTGGATTTGGCTTTTCAACTGTTCTTCAAGTTTGTGTAAGATTGAGTCATATTACTCCAGGTTTAAGAATTTCTTTATTTCAATTTCTACATTGAGAGTTATGTTCATTTTACCTAAACCTGTGCAAATAACATTCATTAATTACAATTTAAGGAGAATACTTTATTTCAAGCTAAAAATACAAAAATGCTAAAATTAGTGACATTAAATGGTGACTGAATCTCTTAATAAATATGTATTTTCATGTGTTCATCACAGCCCCAAACCAGCTTATTGTTAGTCTCTAGCAATTCAAGCGTAAATAGAATATGCAAAACTAGCTAAGCATTTCAAATAAAAAATCAATTCAAGATCATTGTTGCTATTATAGTTTTCTCAGTTATAACTTTTAAAAATTGTGTGTGTGTGAACTAAGCCGTAACCATCTTACCACAAACCGCAATAGATATAACCTTGAGAATTTCTCTAAGTAAAAGCCTCAAATCTATATTTTCATAAATGTATGACTGTTTAAAATGTTAGGATTTTCTCTTATGGAGTTGGAAAACAGTTAAACACTAAAAAAAAAGTTAATTTTAAGGACAAACATACAAACTAACATTGATCTAAAGATAGAAAAATTAATTGTTTAAAAATTAATTATTCTTAACATACGCCAGCTTTAGAACTTCAATTAACTTGTGAGAATAATACAAATATAAATTGGTGAGAAAAATACTTTACAAAATATTTGTCTTCTAAAATTGAATGAAGACTTTATTAAACTAATTTGATTCTTCTTCTTTTTTCTATTTTTTTCTTTTTCTTTTTTTTTTGGTATTTTGCTTTCTTTTCTTAAAAAAAAATATATATATATATTTAGGAATACAAGGAAATATTACAAAAGTTTCTCACTAAAATATTTTATACACAAATGCAACCAACTTATTTCTTAATTCAAATAATATCAATCTAAACAAAAATTAACCAATTCAAAGGATCAATGAAGGTTCATAAGCTATTTTCTCAACCTTTCTATTTACTCACAAACGATATGTGAGATTAGAAAAATATATATTTAAACATGAAAATTCTCTTAACTATATAAATTGAATCATCTGTCTTACCACAAAACTTAGCATTGTGCTCAAAAATATTTTGGAAGTCATTCTTTAATAACCTAAATAGAAACAATGACTTAACCTAAATAATTTTAAAATCATATTTAGGCAGAAAAGCAAATTCTTTTATACAAGAATTACTAAGACTACAAGCAATAAACAACAATATATGAAACATAAAACAAAACAATAAAAAGTTAGTTAAAATGAATTTCAAAAGTTAGAAATAAAACTCTTTACTCTACCATTTTAATTTGACCTAGAATGCATCTCAAGAGTTCAAGAATGAACTCTTTACTCTGCTATTTTAATTAAATATCGGACCACAATTTTTTTTTTTGAATACAAAATGCAACTTATGTCTATTACCCTCTCCCAAAGCAGATGAAACATTGTCCTCAATGTTTAAATAGAAAGAGATAAAGTATAGGAGACATTTTCTGAAACGTCAATTATTCGAAAGAAACAAACCTGAGAGACACTTAAGTAAATATAAACTGAAATGATGATACTGATAAATAAATAAAATAAAGAAAAATTTACAAACGAAGTGTCAGATCCAGTTTTTGCTTGTTAAAACCCACTGACCAATCAATTCGAGTTATTGCTGGGTCAAGTTCATAAGTAACTGCCTGTAATTTGTCGATCAATTCATCTACATTTGTAACAGAAATGAGGATCTGTCGCGCCGAATGTGAAATAAAATTTTGTTCCACAGCTTGATTAAGAAAATAAAGTAAACAATCAAAATAGATATTAACATTCAACAAACCTATGAGTTTTCGGTGGATATTCAACTGGGCCTAAGAGGCAATTTGAAAATTTTCTTCCAAGGTACCAAAACCACCTAATAAAACAATAAAAATGTTTGCATCGTAAAGCATTCTAGCTATACGTTTATGCATGGATGAGACTCATAATTCTTCCACTATTATTTTCCCAGTCAAATTTTTCACTGCTAAAGCTGTAGGAATAATACCTAAAACTTGACTTCCTCCTAAATGTGTAGCTGTTGACACACACTTCATTAACCCAAGGCTACCTTCTCCATAAATCAAATGAATTTTTCTTATAGCTAATACTTTTCTTAAATTGTTTGTTGCTTCAACAAACACTTTATTTTTCCCAGGACTAGATCCACAAAATACACATATATTTCAGAATTGTTGAACTGAGTTTTCCTTCATATCTACACTCACATTTATCTCAATATATGAAAATAAAGAAAATGAGGTGCTATATTTATAGAGTACTAAAGGATAACAATGATTGTGGTAACCCGATAGTTCTTCAGAAGAAAGTTAAAAATAAAACACAAAAATTTAAAGATAAGGACCTACATACATTATTTAACCAAAAGATTTGAATTTAAGATATCTATATGAGTAGTCATACTATTCATAAAGTTTGAAATTAAAACACATGTATTTACAGGTAGTTGTAATTGTGGCTCACATCTTCCTCTGGTTTTACGTCTAGTAACGGCTTAAACGCCCTCTATGGGTCGAGGATAGACTTCCCATCAAATTTTCTTATAAATTGATAAACAAGGTCTTTTAGAGTTAGATTCCCGAGACTATACTGTTGATGTTCATTTTTGAATTTATTCCATAAATCGAGAAGTTCACGTTGCACGAGCCTATAAGAATGCATCTCAAGAGTCAATAAGATATCATTCAAAGACTCCTTACTCAGTCCATCCTTAATGAACTAAATTTTGTCTTCTCGATTACTAGATGCAAATCCTAAAGAACAACAACTTCAGTTACAATTTCATCGAGCATATTTATGACAGACTTGTAACCTCTTTGCTCATCGCTTTTTGGCATAAGAACTTCTTCCAAGACCAGGCATAAAAGAAATAAAATCATTTATAGACTCACCAGATAATCGAACATTGGCTTCAATTAACCAACGAATATCCATAGGGATATTACTCAACATCAATAACCTTAGTCTTTCACACTGTGTTTTGTAAATCTTAAATAGAGCATTTTGAGGCAATGAAGGAAAACGTTTTTTAAGGTTGATAAGAATGCGATCCATTTTGAAAGAAAGAAAAGAGATGAATGCACAGCTTGAGGGACAATTTTTAGGGAACTGAAAAACTGACTTTAATAGTACAGAGTACTGTATCCACCACTTGATCGGGAAACAAAATCACATTGAAGAAAAAAAGAAAAAGAAGAAAATAAAATAAAATAAAATGTGAAAGAAAATAAAAGCAAAAATAAAAAGTCAAAAGATAAAATATAGACAAAATATAAAATATGGTATAGATGTATTGAATCTGATCAAGCATAATAGACAGGATCCACAAGAAAGATCTCGTCTAGGTACATAGAGTGGTCTACTTTTTTCACATAGCTTTTCAGCCGTTGTCCATTCACTTTAAAAGTTCTCCCGTCAGTAGGGTTCTTGATTTCGACAGCACCATTAGAAAAAATGTGCCTTACCATAAATAAACTAGTCCATCGAGATCTCAACTTTCTAAGGTGTAAATGCAATCGAGAATCGTAAAGATAGACCAATTAATTTGGCTCGAAGTGTTTCCTTGAGATCTGTTTGTCATGAGCTGCTTGCATTTTAGCTTTGTAAATTCTGGAGTTGTAATATGCGTCATTTCGTAATTCTTCTATTTCTGACAATTGTAATTTTCTCTGGAGACTTGCAGCACTCAAATCAAAGTTAAGGGCTTTGATAGCCCAATAAGCTTTATGCTCTAACTCAACAAGTAAATTGTAAACTTTCCCATAAACAAGCTGATATAGAGATATTCCCAAGATGGTTTTGTATGCAGTGCGATATGCCCATAATGCATCAGAAAGGCGTAGAGACCAATCTTTACGATTCGGGTTAACTGTCTTTTCTAAAATCTATTTAACCTCTCTATTTGCTAGCTCGGCTTGTCCAATTGTCTGTGGATGGTATGCAGTGAAAACTTTGTGAAAAATACCATACCTGCGCATCAAAGCTTCAAAAGAACGGTTACAATCTTAGGTAGATAAAAGTGTCAAGTCTCACATGGCACAATCTTAGGTTTAACACTTAAACCTTAACTACTTCCCAAGAAATCTTGAAATAAATTCATATTTTTCAAAAACTTTTCAAATAGAACAATTCAATTTGGTGCGCTACCCATGTACTCACCGAGTACACTTCATATGGTGAGACTTCTTAAGATCACACCTATTTTGTCTCAAAAATATTTTTGTAAGTCTATAACTGATGCCCACACATATACATGTTATGATAATACAAAATGGCGAGTTAAACTATACAAGTTGATGTTAATCCATATTCTATAATCCTTCCATTATATATATCTTATAAGAGCAGAGACATAGATCAACACCATCAAGTCTCTTATAGCTCAACCATAAACTCATCTCCTCAATTCGTATTTCGATAAATAATATTATTGAATATTCGCAAACTACTTTATGATATTATTTATATCACTGGAAAATCTTTCTCGGATTAAATGCTTATGACTATAAGACTTCTTAGAATACAACCTTAGAGCGTCTAAATATTAAACTCACTCATATGAGCTGACGAATCTCATGTCTACATACACCGGACTCTATAAGTATTAAACTATATCCAATGATACCCAACAGTCAGACCATGAAAGGTCTCTAACATGTGTGGAATCTAAATATGATGGACCACTCACAAGCTCATCATGGTGCTTAGGTCAAAGGACCATGAATACTACTCAACTCGAGAAGACCTTCCATTAACAGTTTTATGGGATATATATTGGAGGTCTTCATTTAGTTTTGTTTAGAATCCAATCTTCACTGAATACTTGTATATCTATACGGGTTTTCACTAAGCTCGTGGTCTGCTAAGATTAATCATCTGGACGATCTAGATATAAATATATATTTATCTATATAAATTAGTTCCACTCGACAGACCCTGTATTAACGAAAATAGATCAAGAACTTATAATTCGAGAATATACTTGCACAATGATATTTCTTATCAACGCTTGCAACTCTTTGTAACTATGTAATTGTTAGTATATTCTCTGACCTTTGTCTCATTTTATAGAGGTGGACAAATGCAGTTCGATTCGATTTTCAATGTGAAACAAAATCAAAAATCGAACCGAATTCATAGAGAACCAAACCGAACCGATTCAATTCGGTTCTGTTTATAGGTTTGGTTTAGTTTTTAATTTTTTGGTTTAGTTTTTGATTTTTCAGTTTGACTCAAATGGACTTAATTTAGGCTTATTTTTAGTTTGGTTCGGTTAGTTTTTTTAATTTATTATTATTATTTTGATTCGATTTTTCTATTCAACCTTCCAAACCGAGAACCAAACCAAATTATTCAAAATTTTAAATTAAAAAATTAAAAACTGAACCAACCAAGAAAAAACCGAACCGAACTAGCTTATTCAATTTGGTTTTTTTGGGTCCGGTTCATTTTTTTTATTTTTTGCCTACTCTACCATTTCAGACAAGATTATAACTCTTTAAACTTGATCTGAACTCATTCATATCAAAATAATGTCATAAACATTACAAGTATCTTACCTTAATAAAATAATTAGTGATTTAATAAAATATTTATTTATTGCATAAATATAAAATTACAATATTCATACAAAATTGAAATAGTACATGAGTACAAATCTGAAAAAATTTAAACAAAAGAAAAAAGGTCGAACTATATCTTACTGAATAATTTGACTGAACAAGGAAGAGCTCTTTATGTGGTTTCACTTTACCACCATCTAAAATGCTTGAAACTTTGATTAGTGGAAGCCAGCCAGATGATTTATTTGATGGAAAAATGTGGGCTAAAGTTGACATAGTAAAATACATATACATTAAAAGAATGGATTTTCTTATTATCCATATAGTATTATTTACAAGATAATGTTCAATTTCATTTAGGTTTATATTTCTGTTAACTATAAACATAAGCATTGGATTATAGTTGAGGTGGATCTCATGCATCGGAAGAGCATCATTTATGATTCTAGCCTCAACAAATATGTTGATGGCGTGATGGAAGTTCTTGTCACACCATTATGTATGTTAATACCCTAATTTTATAAGATTAAAATTGACGTTGTATTTGACTTATCCCCTTTGATGTAATTAGGTTACAGGAGGTTGTGCCCCAACAGACAATCATAATAGGGATTATAGAATTTTTGTGTATATGTTTATAGAGTTTCTTATATTATGTCGACTTTTATATTTTGACCCTGACACTGAATTTTTTTAAACACAAGATGATCATCAATTCATGGACAAGTGCCTTTAAAAAATAAATAAACATCTATTATCCATCATTTAGATGTCAAGTTTGTTATTATTACATATTGCAATTTATGATGGTTATTATAAGTAAATATCACAATTTAAAATAATAAGGTGAAAAGAAAATTAACTATTTTTTTTCAATATTTCATATATTTGTTTAATATTTATATTATACACCTATATTTATTTTGTAATATTTTATCTTAATTGTTTAATTTATATTTTATTTATTTCTATTTTATTACTTATTTATCAATTATTTACGTATTAATTATTTCTTATTTTCTTTTCTTTTTAATTACTTTAATTTTTAATTTAGAAGTTAAATTAAAAGAAATAATTAAAAATAATTTACCAATAACATTAAATAATTAAATTAATATTGGTAATGACATAGTATTAAACTATAAAAAACTATTTTTATTTCAACATTAAAAAATAAATAAATAACTTATTATTTTATAAATTATTTATTTCATTAAATAAAATAATAATATTTTTTTCAATTGTTTTTTAATCTTTTAAATAAAATAATAATATTTTTTTTTCAATTGTTTTTTAATCTTTTATTTTATAATTAATCAAAACAATAAAAATTCATTGAAGAATATATTTGTTGAAAAAAATTTATCTAATTAAAAATATTAATTTCATAATGAAATAATTGATTTGTTTAACTAATTTAATATTTAGAAAATAATCAATTAAAAAATTAAAAAAATTTGCCATTTCTCCGTCCAAATTTTTTTAGATTTTTTAAATATTTTTAAATTTTCGCTCTTATTCATCTTATTTCTCTCGATAATTTCGTTACAATACAATATACCATTCTTTCACTTATTTGAAGTGAAATAAGTGAGTGAAAATTATTTTTACAACTATTATTTTAAGTATTTTTGAGAAAGAGTGAAAAACTATTTAATGAAGAGAAAAAATATAATCAGGGATATAATTATTCAATTAATTATTTTTTTATTGATAAAATTAACTCATTTATTTATAACTAAAAAAGAACATGATTAAAAATAGGGATTATATATGAGAAATTTCCATAACAATACCCAAATCCTCAGTTTTATACTTGCGCTTGTAGTGGTATAGGGCTTTTTTTTTTTCTTTCTATTACTTGTCCGTATTTGATGCCCTACCTTGTTAACTTTTAGTCTCAAAACTCAAATATTATGAGGATATTTTGATAATTTCAACTTAGGTAGGGATCTATCTCACACAATTGAACAAGCCTTGTCAGTACACGCAAATAACTTACAAATATAAGGACCTGAATATTATATGACTGTTTGATATGGACAAAAAGTCAAAACAAAAATAAATAAATAAAACAACACACTGCTAACCGCTAACCAAAATAATAGTTACCACCGATTCAACCTCCAATTATACACACAATAAATATGTTTTCATTCAAATTACAATTTTGTAGTAGCAAGTTCAACTGCGGGTGGTACCTTGCAAAGTCTCTCACTTTCCATCAAAGAAAAAGTTCTATGAACCAAAACGATCAATGTAACTTTGTCCATGTGAATCCGCCTTTTACTAATTTTGAAAAAAAAATTAACCAACGCATACCTTAATTTGGATTATTCAACCGGAATATTCAGCATTTCATTAATAATAAAATAAATAAATGTTATTATAATAGACTTATAATAAATATTTCAACTAATTTAAAGCAAATGGATCTAAGACTTGAATATTGTTTTATCATTTCCTTTTCAAATAGTGAATCGATAAAATTTCATATACTTATTATTGATCGCCCTTAAATGTTTGTTCCCTTCTAAATTGGCTAATAAATATACCTCATTGCTAATAATTTTGACAATTTTAAATGGGCCTTCTCAATTTGAGCTAAACTTTCCCATAAATTATTTCTTTAAGTAGATCGATAAGATGACTTTTTACACAGATCATTGATCTTAAAGAATTTAAATTTTATTTTCTTATTTTAGGACCTTTCTATCTTTCTTTTTTGTATCTCAAGTCAATTTAATGTTTTTATTCAACCTTTGTTAATTTTATCCATCTCTTTCATCATAACATCTTGATATTATTAAATGCTTAACTCACCTTATCGCTGTCTTCTGATTAAGTAGGCTATGAGTTCCAGTGGAACTATGGCTTCATGGCCATAAACTAGCTAGTTAAAGGTCGCTCTAGTAACCATCTTCAGGTTGACCTTGTTAGCATAAAAAATCTCGTATAACCTTCTGTGTCATGATCTAGGGTTATCTTCGATCACTTTTTTCAACCAAAGTGTAATTGACTTGTTTGTTGATTTGACTTGTTAGTTGATTCAACTTGTCCAATAAATTGATCGTAGTAAAGAGTATTATGAATCACTTTAATGCTGAATTCTTTTGCAAAATCGATCATTTCTTCTCTTGTGAAGGCAATTCTTTGGTCGGTATTGTTTCTAGAAGTCTATGTTGGTATTGTTGGGTTGAGTGTGTAATTTAAGAGTGTACATGTAATTTCAAAAATTTATAATACGCATCAAAAATATGTTAACAAAATATCAGAATTAAACAAAGTAAACACTTATATCACATATATGCATATGTATGATTATTATACAAAATTTATATATGATGAATAATTGTGCTAAAATAACATGTAAAGAATACCTACCTAATGAAGGTAGTTTTAAAAAACTTCAAGTCTTCTAATATCCAAATGTAGAGCTCACTTTAAAGTGCATTCTTGAACAATTCTAGTTCATAACGATTTTGTGGGATTATAAAGCTATAATAGTAATATTATTTTAGAATCTCCACCAACATATCTTCAAACTCTTTGAATATAAATATTTGTTTCTAAAAATGGAGATTGCGATTATATGCATACAATTCTTATATAATTCTTAGAAATAATTTTCATAAAAGAATTATTTTGAACAACTCTTGTCTAAAATCAATTTTTCTTTTTCTTTTTATTTTGATACAAGTTAGGCAACCTATGAGAGAAGACGAAGAGAGGTTCCTATTATGTTTCAACACTTGAAAGAACCAAAAACCAAAACTCTCTCAATCTTCCCTTTTACTTGGCCAAATGTGGCATAGTAAAATGAATGAATTCATTCATTTGTTTTGCTTTTCTAACATCATCATCTCAATGCCTTACCACTATCATGCCTTAATGGAATCAATTGATGGCTATTAAGAAAGTGCTCCATTACGATTAATAATTGGTCCCTCATTCAATTAATTAGCAATTTATTTAATTTAATCGCCAACAAAAATTTTAATACCTAACATTTATATTACTTAAATATTTTGAATGGCTAACATATGGTCTATTGTAATAAATGCATTCATTATTATATTATCTACAACTATTTAATTTAATTATTCAATTTTTTTTGAATAATTTCTTTTACCTTATTTTTAATACCAAGATTAAATGATAAATTCAAGGTAAAAATAATTCATGGACCAAATTGTGCCACTTGTCAACATTATATTGATTAACAACTGTTGTTAACTAATTAAATGATGTACTTAACAATTTAAGTATTGACAAATGTACATCCCAAGAAATCTTGAAACAATTATTCATTTTTTGTTGAAATTTACTGAATCGAATTATTCAATCTAATTCCCTACCCTAGTGTACAACGAGTACACTTCATATTGTGAGACTCTCTAAGTCCATGCCAGGTTTGTCATATGGATCTTTTCTATATGTCCATGAATGATGCCCCACACACATACTACATATATTATAAAGCAGTACGTTAGACCACATAAATTGAGGTTATAATATATTTGTATAATCCTTTTGTCATTTATATTTTAGAAGAGTAGAGACATACATCATCACCATCAAATCTCTATTTGCTCAACTGTGAACTTATCTCCAATTTTATATTTTTAAAAATAATATCCACAGATACTTTTGTGATATTATTTATTCTTACGAAATATTTATTTTTTGTAGTTTATGCTTATGACCACAAGATTTTCTGAAATACAATATCAGAGTATCAGAAAATACAACTTACTCATATGAGTTGATAGATCTCATATATATGCACAATAGACTCTATGAGCATCGGACCATACCCAACAGTTAGAACATGAAAGGTTTTTGACATGTGTGGAACTAAATACTATTTAACTCGAAAGACCTTCTATTGAAGGCTTTGTGAGATGTCTATTGGAAGTTATCGTGAGTCTGTTCTATACCCAGTCCTCACTAAATACCTGTATCTATATACAAGCTTTCACTAAACTTATGGTTTGCTAAAACTAACAATCTGAACCATTTAGATATATACATACACTAATCTATATTAATGGGTTTCACCGATAGACCTACATTGATGAAATTAGATCATGACTATATTATTTGAGAACATACTTGCATAATAACATTTCTTAGCACCATTTATAACTATTTACAGCTATGCCATTACTAATATATTCTCAGGTCTTTGTCCCATTTTAGACCAGGCTCTAATTTTTTAGATTTCACTAACTCTTAACACTTATAACTTTTAGAACTGATCTAAACTCTTTTAGAATTAATCTAAACTCCTTCAGATCATATAATGTCCGAAATATTGCAAACATCTTGCCATTTCATAATTAATAATCTTAATAATTTTCTTAGAAACGATAATAGTATAAATACTATAATTAAATATTTATACATAATAGGATGACACGTAAGCACAAATTCTAACAACTCCTACTTACTCTAGTGCTATTCATGATGGTTTTTAATATCTATTAACTCTACGTGTATATCAAATACTTTAAGAGTTAAGGCTTTAGATAGTAGGTCTGCTATAATACGTAATGATGTTTCTTATATACTTTTACATCTCCAATAGCCAAGATATTTTTAATTATGTGGTATTATGAATCCATATGATTAGATTTTTGGCGTGTTTTATGATTTTTCAACTTAAACAATTTCCTCGATATTATTGCATTATAGTAGGATAAGATTTATTGAGCTTGGAATTTATTTTAAGCTTTGCAACTAACTTGAACATCTATAAAGATTCCTTTGTAGACTTCCAAGTTGTAGCATATTCTACCTCTAAGGTAGAATTAAATGTTGACATTTGAATTACACTCATTTAAACTAGTTGTAGAACCATCGAGAAGAAATACATAGCCATATGTAGATTATCTATCATTTGAATCATACTAGAAGTCTGATTTTGTGTATCCTCTCATTTGTAAGTAGTTTTTTTCATAAGTTAAAACTTATCCTTTTATATCTCACAGGTATAACTAGATATGTTTCACAAGCATTCAATGATCGTATTAGACTAATACCGGCTCATAACACTTACAACCATCAAAATGCAGGTCTCGTATACAATATGATATACATCAAGCTATCTCTAGCTGAATATATGGTATGTTAGACACTCTAATCCTTTTATCTTTGTCTTAAGGACACTTTATCTTAGAAAAATGAATGACATATCTGAAAGATACATTAACTGTCTTACAGTTATTAAAATTGTACATTTTTAGGACTTAGTTTATGTACGAAGATTTAGAGAGTCTCATCAGCCTCCTTACTCATATTTTTATAAAGCTCTATACCTATTATAT
Organism: Ailanthus altissimus; assembly: GCA_946807835.1. NCBI lineage: Eukaryota > Viridiplantae > Streptophyta > Magnoliopsida > Sapindales > Simaroubaceae > Ailanthus > Ailanthus altissimus. The sequence goes on from OX327687.1 coordinate 10,053,941, forward strand.
AAGAATCCTGTACCAAATCTTTTATGGAAAAATTCTTATTCAGATAACTTTTAACTGACTGACTTGTAACATGCCATTGTCATTTCTGATGATGAGTATATTATTCATATAGAAAACTAGAAAGATAATTTATACTCCCACTGTTTTTTGTGAATACACACGCTATAAGGAGAATGTGTTAAAAGTATTTTACTCAATTGATTTTTAGGTTCCATTGTTGGTTCATTTTCATCTTGGTTGACTTTATGAAATTCAATCTTTATAATTCACACGACTCATGAGAAAGTATTTTTCTAGAAAGTGGCATTACAAGTAACCAATAAGTTTTGTTCCTCTGGATTATAGAATTGATATCTCATAGAATATTTGGGATATTCAATGAACCAATATTTGTACCACTTAAGTTCAAGTATATCTTATTACATAACTCTTATACAAGTAAGACAATCCCAAATCTTAACATACTTAAGACTTGATTTTCTTTTAGCCCATATTTTATACAAAGTAGAAAGAATGACTTTTTTTTGTAGAACTTTGTTCAATAAGTGAGCAGTAGTTTCTAAACCATAACCCTATAGATACTTTTAGAAGATTGGTGAGGCTTAACATTGATCGAACCATATCTAATAAAGTCTTAGTTTTTCCTTCAAAATACTTTTGTATTAAAGAGTGATTGATGTTATACTAGCTAAGTGCAAGCACATGCTTTCGTATAAAGTAATATAGAATTTTAAGTCCAGATAATCCCACAGGGACTATACGATCTAATTCTATAAATCAAGTACTAAAATTATATCTACTTAACTTTTATTCAGAAAATCACAATCTGAAATTTAATTAACTAATCTAATTCTATCAATTAAACTAAACAAAAGTAAAGAATAAAATTCACAAATAAAGATAATTTAAGATTTTGACTCGTTCCCTAGTATTTCATTGGATTTATTAACCTCTTAGTTAATCTCTCAATATCAATTGTTTGGCTTAGACACTAATCTCATCACAAGCCTTTGTTGATGGTCGAATGACTATATTACGCATCCTAACAATCATCTATATATCTATAGTAATTAAATCAGAATATAATTCATTAAGATCATATCTAAATTATATTATACATGCCACCTAGGTATATGTCTATCCTATATGGAACTCATAGTTATTATCTTATGATCACGTATCAAACTATCTTAGGCTAAACACATGAATCCATCAGTCGAGTTCATCATAGTTCCTCAATCATTCAAAATATTGGTCATATATAATAAAAATAATAAACACAAGATAGAATGAATCAGTTATAATAATTAAGTTCATAAACTAAGAATCAATGAAATCCAACTACATACTAAGTTCATATAGTTTAACCCTAGAATAACAAGTTTAGCTCATCACAAAATCAAAAATATCAAACCAATCCATGAAGAACAATAAGAACAAGAACATAATGATAGGAAAAAAGAAGATAAACTAATCAAGAAGACATATTGGGTTGCTTCTCTCTCAATCTTGACTTGAAACTTGAATCTTGACCTTAAATTTTGATTTCTTGGCTTTAATATTTAATTTTGTGTTGTAAATTCTAGGAGTGGGCGAATGGCCCGGTCCCGGCCCTACCCGAACCGGGACAGAACAGGGACAGAAACGGTGAGTCTCGGTTGTCCCAGTTCAGCCAGGACGGGACCAGGTTCGGTTCAGGAATACCCAAACCGAACCGATTTTGTTTTTACTAATCAAAACGACGCCATTTCTGAAAGTAAAAACGGCGTCGTTTTGATAAGAAAAAAAAACATTAAATCGTTTTCGTTTCAAAACTTTCAAATTGAAAGTTTTGAAACGAAAACGACCAGCTGCTGCTGCTAATCTGCTTGCAATCTTCCACTGTTGCTGCCACCGCCGTTCTGCCGCGTCCTTCTGCCCCTGCTGTCACTGCGTGACCTGCCCTGTCGCTGTTCTGCTGCGTCCTTCTACCGTCGTACTACCGTTGTGTGACCTGCCCTACCGCTGTTCTATCATTACTGTCGCTACGTGACCTGCCCTACCGCTGTTCTACCATTACTGCCGCTGCGTGACCTGCCCTGCCGCCGCCGCCGTTCTACCACTGCTGTCTGTCGCCGTTCTATAGGTGCTATTCTGCCGCCGTTGAACTTAATGTTTGCTATACTTATGAACTTAATGTATTTATTACTTAAATGTTGCACTTTGTTATTATTTTGTGAAGATGTTGGCAACTTGGCTTGATTTATATTAGCTATTGAAATTATTTTGGACCGATTGATTGGTTGGCAACGGGCCATTGCAAAAGGCATTATGGTATGGATGAATTGATTTGATATAATGAATATTGAAGTGTCAAATTTGTGCAGGTATATGTTTATGAAAATGTCCAATTTTTAAGGGAGGTTCTGTTGAAATTTTTTATTCGGATAATAAAAGTTATCATAATTAGAATTAAAATTGGACTTAAATTTGAATTTGAAATTATAACACTTAAACAATTAATGTCACTATCACGTTTGGATTTGTTAAATCAAAATTATAATATTTGTTATTTAATGTAATAGACGTTAAATTCTATTAGAATTAAAATTAATAATTGTATTAATGATAGAAAATTAAGTTAATACAAATTTGTAACAATAAGGATCATGAATTACAAATTAACCCAAACTAATTAAATGAATTTATATAATTTTATTAAAATTTATAAATATTTAATAAATTAGGGACATGGGCGAAATTTACCCATGTCCCGGTCGGACTCGGGCCACGTCCCGACCCGAACCGGTTCGGGTTGGGACATGGCCCTGCCCCAAAAAAATCCCGTTCGGGTCGGTCCTGAACCCGACCCGATCCTAGGTTGCCCACTCCTAATAAATTCTTTCCCTAAGTTTTTACCTTTTCAAAATCTTTTTTCTCTCCCTTCTCTCCAATCTTCTTTTGGTCCTCAAAAGAGTGTTTTTATAGGTATAAAAAATCATAGGGGCGAGGGGGTTCGAATCCAAGTCAAAATAGGAGAGTTGAGAGAGAATTTTATATGTCGCACGGGCATTGCGACACTGGAAGCTTGGCGCCGCGGTGCCAAGACCTGAAAATATAACTTCGGTGAGCATCACCAAGTGCCGCGGCACTGGGTTGTAGGCATTCGGCGTCCGGCACCCGGTTACTGACCTGGGCGCTGCGGTACCCAACTTTGGTTCACTCGCTTTCGTATTTTGAGAGCAACTTCTTTGTTTTACGTCCGATTCACCTCCCGTTTATTTATATACACCACATTTTTCATCATGCATCTATTTATAATAAAAAAATACAAATAAATAGGTAAATATTCATGGTTTCAAGAAAAATACAAAAGTTAGGTATAAATTATACTAGTGCTTTATCCCCCTATCAATAAGTACTTGGAGAACTATATTAAGCTAGAATCTCATTCTTCTTTAAATAATTTGTGTATTTACTGCTTATATATAAACACCTTAATCTAATCAAAGGTGTTTAATATATATAATTATTTATTTCTTTACTTATAGTCGAAATTCTTTAAACACTTCAAAAAAATTTGGCCTGTGTTTCTTAGAAACACAGGTCCATATCGTGACAAATTACGGTAAAAATAATGAAGTATTGAAATCCATCAGTGACAATATGATTCATTATATTATATACATCACTATATACTAGTTCTAATGTATCATTGGCCCGGTGTTCTACACCTACATAAGGATTTGGTCAACTTCCCTTAAATACAAGATTAATAAATTGAACAAAGTTCTATAGTCAGATCAAGTATTTTACTATCTTTAACCAGATGGGATAGTCATCTCATGCCTACATGACCTAATCACTTATGCCATAATTCGTTATTATTCAAAGTTTTTGAATTACTATTTGTTTTGTTCACCTAGATATTTTTATGCATTTCTTGTTGTATGTAAGATATAATGACCATTAATTAACTAACATTTAATTAACAAAATATTATCATTATCATATAAAAATGAAAAACTATTCCTAATATATTTATAATAACCCTCTCTGTCTAATACAGGGAGTGATATATTTCACCTAATAATGTTTGGCCCAAAAACATCAATTATACAACATAATAGTTTTTTACTAGAATGGAGAAGTGACTTAAAAGTCCTAATAGCTACTACAACTAAGTAATCTCTATTTCCTACTTGAACCTATACTTCTCTTTTCATAACTTTCTAGTATTGCTTAAATTATACAACACCTTGCAAATGTGAGAAAGACAGTTGATATTTCATATCCTTACAATTCTTCACATTATATGCATATAAAATATGAATGATTGGTAAACATATATCTAAGAGATCTATCTTTTCTAGATTAATGTTCTTGGAATAGTAACACTTACTATTTTAAACCCAACTTTAATGGAAATACTTTTCATTTATGATTATTCTCTATATGTATTTTAGATATATTAAATGAATTTTAGATGAACCATAATACTACTTGTACATCTTTTAAGCATATGCTCTCACTAAAAACATTAGATATTGAGGCTAGGATATATTATTTGACTCTCAAATTATTTTTAATCATTTTCTAATATGTTTCATCTTTTCTCAAGAGACATTATCAGAAACACCTTTTATATTATCTTTTGATCAATGATATATCTTAGTATTTTTATTAATCAAGAACAATTCTTAGATATATAAGCAAGTATAAATATTTATCGGTACCTTATAATTTGTGTGCCTATATTAAGTATACTAATGGGTTACTCATAGTTATATTATCTTTATAAGACACTAACCTTATCACTATAAGATAAAGTTGAGATGTTTACCTAAACATTTCTAATCGTTAATAAATATCATTTTAGATCATGGATATAACTTTTATACATTTTTTAATCTAAAGATGCCATCTCACTGCTTTACATAATCCCTTTAATCTCTCCAACGAAAAATAAAAGTTTAAATGTTTCCAAACTTTACAGTGAGAAGTGGACCCTATTGGTATTTTACTCTAACCTTACGCTGTAATAATATTGGCCTTTGTAAACCCAAAAGGTAGACAACACTTGTCAATTACATCTCATGCAACTCTTACCATTGATCATAAATACACATTATTCTCACATTTTAACAATATTGGATAAATATATTCCAAATTAACTTGTCAATTATGAAATATATATTATTAATATTACTCTCACGCTGTAGCAATATTAGGCAATATGTTCACATATATTTGCCTTATATCATGTTTAATCAGCATAGCTTGAATCATGCTAACCAATCACTCACATTATAGCAATATTAGGAAAGACCAAAATGATCCGTCTAATACCGTATTGATAAGACGGATTATTGTATAATATTTTCTCATAATACAATACTATTAAATCTTATTAAAAAATATTTTAATTTTTTATTATTAACAATTATAATAAATTTTTGCATCTCAAATGGATCTAATTTATAATTAGAATATTTATTTATCAAGCACAACTAACCCCACCAATAGAGCTATCATTGTGGTTAATAACGTAAACAAATGATTTACAATTTTTAATATAATAATATAACAATTATAATTACATTAAATATACTTCACATAACAAATTGCAAATAAGAGTGTTAGGTTTTTAATGATCAGTGTTAAAAGCTAAACGTTCTAGCATTATACTATATAATGTCAAAAAAAAGTATTACTCATTATTTTGGTCTCCAATACCCAATGCCATGGCATTCATCCAATAATGATTGGAGGTCGCGACGCTATTCCCTAATCGGCCATTAGAACCATGTTTCGAAACCCTTTCGAACACTGTTTCTCATCTCGATTTTCACTGTTTCCACTTAGGTCTCATGTCCAAACATCATCATGCTAAAATTCTAAATATCATCTTGTTTAAGAATATCACAATAAGTTCATCATCATGTTTAAACATCAAACATCACCATGTTCAATTTTTCATACTTCATAAAGTTGTTCTAATATATAAAATCACCATGTTAAACATATTTAATAACAACAAGCATTATATACTCAATTTAGCATGCTTTGATACCATTTACTGGGTTGAGTGTGTGATTTGAGAGTGTACATATAATTTCAAAAATGTACAACATGCAACAGAAGCATGTTAACAAAATACACTCAATTAAACAAAGTAAACACACATATCTCATATATGCATATGTATAATTATTATACAAAATTTATATATGATGAATGGTTGTGCTAAAATAACATGTAAATAACACTTACCAAATAAAAGTAGTTTTACAAAACTTAAAGTCTTCCAATCTCTAAATGTAGAGCTCACCTTGAAGTGCATTCTTTAACAATTCTACTTCATAATAGTTTGGTGGGAATATGAAGCTAAAATAGTAACTTTGTTTTAGAATTTCCAGTAACATATATTCAAACCCTTTGAATATAAATATTTGTTTCTAAAAATGGAGATGGTGATTATATGTATAAAAATCTTGTATAATTCTTGGAAATAATTTTCATAGAAGAATTATTTTGAACAAATCTTTTCTAAAATTAATTTTTTTTAATTTTCTTTGATACAAGTTAGGCAACCTATGAGAGAAGAAAAAGAGAAGTTCTTATTATGTTTCAACACTAAAGAACCAAAAATAAAAACTCTCTTCATCTTCCTTTTCACTTGGCCGAATGTGACATAGCAAAAATGGATGAATTAATTCATTCATTTTGCTTTTCCAACATCATCATCTCAATGCGCTACCACTATCATGCCATAATGGAATCAATTGATAGTCATTAAGAAAGTGTTCCATTATAATTAATGGTTGGTCCCTTTTTCAATTAATTTAATTTAATCGTCAATTGTTTTTTAAATACCTAACATTTATATTATTTAAATATTTTGAATGGCTAAAATATTGTCTATTGCTATAAATTCATTCATTATCATATTATCCAATACTATTTAATTTAATTATTCAAAATAATTTTGAATAATTACTTTTACCTTATTTTTACTACTGAGGTTAGATGGTAAATTCAAGGTAAAAATAATTCATAGACCAAATTGTACCACTTATCAATATCTCATTGATTACCAACTCTTGTTAACTAATTAAATAATGTACTTAATAATTAAGTATTAACAAATGTATATCCTGAGAGATCCCGAAATAATTATTCCATTTTGTGGAAATTTACTAAATCAAATTATTCAAGTCAGTCCACTACTCTAGTGCGCAACGAGTACACTTCATATTATTAAACTCTCTTGGTCTACGCCTAATTTGTCAAATAAAGTTATTTCATACGTTCGTGAATGATTCTCCATACACATGTTATGAATATTACAAAGTAGAGCGTTAGATCATACAAATTAAGATTATAGTATGTTCATATTATCTTTCTATCATTTATATATTGGAATAGCAAAGACATAGATCATCATCGTAAAATCTCCATTTTCTTAACCATGAACTTATCTCCAAATTTATATTTCTAAAAACGATATCCAAAAATACTTTTATGATATTGTTTATCCTTGCGAAATATATATTTTCACGCTTGTGACTACATGACTTTCTGAAAGACAATCTTTGAGTATCACTTATATAAGTTAACAAATCTCTTATCTATGCACACAAAACTCTATGAGTATCGGACCATACTCAGCGGTCAGACCATGAAAGGTTTCTGACATGTGTAGAACTAAAGTATAGTAGATCACTCACAAGCTAACTATAGCGTTCAGGTCAAAGGACCACAAATACTACTCAACTCGTAAGAACTTCTATTAACGGCTTTATGAGATGTCTATTAGAGGTTCTTATAAGTCTGTTCAATATTCAGTCCTCACTGAATACTTGTATCTCTATATAAGCTTCCATTAAGCTCATGGTTTTTTAAGACTAACTATTCAGACCATCCAGATATAGATATACAGTAATCTATATTAATGGGTTTCACTAATAGATCCACATCGATGAAATTATATCAGGAACATAGTATTTAAGAACATACTTGCATAATGACATTTATTAGCATTATCAGTAACTCTTTATAGTTATGTCATTACTAATATATTCTTAGTCTTTGTCATATTTCAGACAAAACTCTAATTTTTTAGATTTTGCTAACTCTTATAACCTACTAACTCTTAACACTGCTAACTCTTAACACTTATAATGTTTAGTATTGCTAACTTTAGCACTAATCTAAACTCTTTTATACCAGATCTAAACTTCATCAGATCATATAATATCTGAATTGTTACAAACATCTCACTATTTACTAATTAATAATATTAACGATTTTATTAGAAATGATAATAGTTTAAATACTATAATTAAATATTTATGGATAATGAGATGGCCATAAGCACAAATCCCAATAGGTATATGATATTTTCTTTGATGAATTTGATTACCAACTATTGAGTAACTAACTTTAATGGAATGACTTCTACCCATTTTGTGAAGTAGTCGATTGCGACTAAGATGAAAGCATATTGCTTTGAAGATGGTAGATAAATTTTTCTAATTATGTCCATTGCCCATCCTCTAAATGGCCAAGGTTTGACAATAGTGTGCATCTCTTTAGTTGGGACAATCTAAAGTGGGTCTTTCCTGACACTCTTCGCTGCCTTTAGTATAGTTATGATAGCCTTCTCCATGGTTGGCCATCAGAAGCCATTTTTTAGAATTGATTTCCTCCATTGTTTGGCTATTTAGATGTGCTCCTACTAACCCTTTATATGATTTGGTCATGACTAACAAGTATTCATTTAGGCCAGTACATCTCAATAGTTCTTCAAGAAGTCTTCTAAATAATTCCCTAAAAAATGGTAAATTTTGATGCCATGATCTTTATTTGTTGATTGGCATCAGCATTTGAGATTCCTTATATATTTGATTAGTTTATCCCTCAAATCAATACATAGGTCAATCTACAAAATCGACTTATTCTTTTCCTATCTTAGTAGTTCATTATTGACAAGGCATGGATTGAGCTGATAGATTAATAAGATTTCTTCTATCGCTTTCTTAAATCTAGATGCCCCCTAAGCCAGGTTAATGCTTATGAATTATCTATCCTTGCTAAAATTTCAATGAGGGTATAATGAAACCCTCTAAGAAGATGCCGAGTTTTAATAATATGGTAACAGTGAGTCGGGTTCATAATTGTATTCACCAGTTACTTACTTAATAACTAGTACTGAATGGCCTTTGACCTTAATATCTTTCACCTTATCTTTATTAGTATTTTAAAGCCAATAATAAGTGCTTTATATTTGGCTTAGTTATTGGAACAAGAGAAGTATTAATAAAAAAAGACATTTTTATCTTTAAACCATATGAAGAGATTAAAAAGATGCATGCTTTAGCTGGTTATGATGTTTTTGAACCATCAAACCATAATTGCCTATTTGTATTACTGATACATTCTATTTTCAAATTGGCACTAGTTGAATAAGGTGATGGATGATTCGCTAGAAAATCGGCCAATGCTTGTCCTTTGATCCCCTTTTGAGAGATGTATTCTAAATCTAACTTTTTTAAAAAAAAAATTAACTAATGAGTTTTAAACTCACTACAAAGGAAAAAGAAAAAATGAATTTGATAACTAAAAAGGGCAGAGTACTGATTTTATTCTTAATAAAAGTATAATGGATCAATTAGTTACCATGTTAAATAAGAAAATTACCAATTTTTATTTAAAAAAGATTCTAAGAGTCAAAAAGTATTTTGTTGGGCTTATATTTCTCTATTAGTCTTAGTTACACTGGCTTACCCCTATTTGGGCTAAATATTTTCAAAATGGGATTTATCCCTATACCTACCAAATCATGACCTATAGGTTAAGTCTCAAAAAGTGGCTTAAGCCTAAGTGTCTTGCCTTGTTAAATGTACTTGAGCATATGTGTGAGCTTGGACTTGAACTTTTATAATTTATTTTATGGCAATCATGGCAAATTCTTAAGAAAAAATGGTGTCTTCCATAATAGAATTTGGTAAGTGAGATTTTGAGTAAGTGTTTACATAATCTTCTTCTCTATCCAAAGCGACTACCTCTAGCTATTCTATCAAGCACAAAGAGTAAACTTGATTTGTGAGAATATATAGAATTTAAATATAACAGTCATCGAAAGTTACCAAGATGTGGATGGTTGAGATATTGTGGGAAATTATAGTAAATTAAAAATGTTTAATTTTTAAAATGCATATACTATTTTTTTTAAAAGCAAGTTATTTTTATTTTTAAAAATAAAATTAATTTTCTTTATTCATAAAGACAAAGTTAGATATTACAGTCATCTCATCATGTGTCAGTGGAAGGATGTTGGATTTATTTTTAGGAAAATTTCCAAACTTGACCATAATTTATTATTATTATTTTTTTTGCCCTAGTCAAAGATGTTAAACTTTATTAATCAAAGACTGCAAAATTTTCCCATTTTGCCCTTTTTGCAAAAACCAACCCTAACCCAAATTCTTTATGTCAAATTTAACATGGTGTCATGCGCGCCGCCCCGAGCCGCCACATGGCAAAAATATTTTTAATTTTTTAAATTTATTATTCTATATTGAAAATTTAATTTTTTATTATTTATTAAAATTTTATTTAACAAATAAAATAATATTTTTTATGTTTGAATAGACTTCTCTCTCTCATATTCTCTCTCTCTTGGATACTCAATTTTTTTCTAAAATCACCATTGAATTTGTCACACAATTGTAGACTTAAAGAAATTAGAAATAACCAAAAATTGGTGAATTTTTATTGTTTGTTTGTTGTTATTATTGTATTTTTGTTGTTGATTTGTATTATACTAGTTCAAATGTGTAGATTTAGTGTTAAGAAGGTGAAAATATAGTTGAAAATGGATGCAAAAAGCCAAAAATGGCAAAAAAGCTAGAAATAATGGAAATAGGGTTGGAGCTGCTTGTAGCTTATGGTGCGCACGCAGATGCTTACATCATACGTCGAGCGTAGTACACCACACGCCAAGGGCACTTTAGCACAAAGCGCACTTTGCTACGCGCTTTAGCGTGCCACGTGGCACCACATGACAATTTTTTTCTTTAAAAAAAATTAATTATATCTTTTTATTTTTCGTCAATAATTAATTATTCAGTATATTAGTTAATATTTAATACTTTTTAATTTTTATATGATTATACTAATATTTGTTTTGGTATTGCTATTTTTCAGGTGCTCTTAATATTATCATGGTGCATATTCCAACCATTGTATGCTTTGGGAGAGTTCTAGTGATGATGTTGAGAGATACACTGGATTTTAAAATATGCACATATTAGTTCCGAAAAATATAAAATATGAAGCATTGTTGAGAAGATTTGTCATATTCTTGGAGTTGATCAAGTGTAGTATAAAGTGACTCTAAGTTTGAGGCTCTTTTAAGTACTGCAAAGTTGAGACCTATTCCACTTAAAAATGACGACAAGGCAATATTTTGGTTGAGCCTATAGAAGAAAAGTGTTACACCTCTATTTGTAACAGTGAACGTTTGAGCTCCTAAATGTAAAAATAATATAGAAACGCCCATGGAGTAGAAACAAGGCTACGTTAATCCATTCACATCTGCAACCTTTATGTATATTCCGAACCCTCTAAAGGATTATTATTATTCTCCTCCAATTCAACGAACAACCAGCTTACACAAATTATGATAGTCAGATATATGGAGATGTTGACGTTAATCTTGATTATGATATTGGTAATAATATTTGATATAATATCGGTAATGATGATAGAAATGACAATGGATATGAGAATGATGATCGTGATCATGATGTTGGTTATAATGCTGGTAATGATGATGATGCCGACGATGATGATGATAATGGTAATAATAATGATGACCATATTTCTAAAACTTCTGTTTATGCTTTGTATGATAAGTATGTCTCGTATTCAAGAGAAGAAAGGGTTAAGGTAGAAAATCCATTTTAGTTCATGCCTAAATTACCATTGTTTGACTTGAACTTATCAAAAAATGTATCTTATACTAGAATTGAAGATATGTTTATAGGAAAGTTGTATAACAACAAAGATAAAATTCATGATGCTATAAGTATAGTTGTACTTAAGGCAAATGCAGCTTCAGAGTTTATAAGTCAACCAAAGATCGTTTTGAGTTGAAATGCAATGTTGATAGATGCAAATAGAGATTATGTGCAGTGTTAACGAAAGGGTGACAATTTTTCATTGTAAGGCAAGTAGATGCGGAGTACAGTTGTGTTTTGGGCCAATTGTAGGGTGGTCATCAGCAAGCCAAAAGTCGTATTATTGGTAAAGTAATTAAAAATAAGTTTGTATCAGTTAATAGAAATTATAGGACGAAGGACATTCAAGCAGATATATGTGAAGAATTCGATGTTCAAATAACATATACTACAGCTTGGTGGCTAAAAAGTATATACTAAGATCGATAAGAGATACTCCAAAGAATTCATTTAGATTACTTTCTACATACTGTTAGGGTCGGTGCTTACGTGTCATCTCTGAATGTACATATACTTATGTATTTATACAAGTGTACATTCCCATTAAATCTCTAATACCCACTTATATGGTATTATGCATGTAACGTTACAGACATTGTAGATTTGAAGGAGTTCGGATCAAATCTAAAGGAGTTTAGATAAGGGCTCATAGTCAGCCACGTTGAGGGATATAAATACTAAATGTTAGCTAGTTATAATACTCAGCAGATCCAAGAGTTTGAGCCTTGTCTGTAATGGGACATAGACCTGGGAATATACTAGTAATTGTATAGTTGTAAGAGTTGCAATCGGGTGCCAAGAAATGCAGATTGTGCAAGTATATTCTCTAACAATTATCTCTAATTTATTTCTACTAATGCGGGTCTGTCGATGGATACCTTTTTATATAGATTAGCATATGTCGTACCTATAGGGTATAGATGGTCATTCCTAGCCGACTGTGAGCTTGGAGCTCGTGTTGACATATGGGTATCCAATTAGGACTGGATTGGGACAGACTCACGAGGGCCTCCAATAGACATTCAATGTAAGCCGGCAACGGAGGGTCCTCTCAAGTTGAGTAGTATACGCGGTCCTTTGACATGAGTGCCACGGTGGGCTTGTAAGTGATCCACCATACTTTGGTTCTATGCATGTCACAGACCTTTCATGGTGTGACCGCTGGGTATAGTCTGATGCTTATGGAGTTCGGTGCATACAGATATGAGATTTTTCAGCTCCCATATGGAGTTAGATATCCAGATGCTTCGAGATTGTATCTCAGAAAGTCTTGTGGCCACAAGCAATCATCCCGAGAAAGAGTTCCATCAGGGTCGAACAATATGGCAAAGGTGTTTGCGCATATTGTTTAGTGAGATACAAGTCTGAAGATAGGACATGGATGAGCAAAAGGAGAATTGATGATGATGATCTATATCCCCAGCACATCCAGGATATCACGACGGAATGACTATACGTATGCGTTGTAACCTCAGCATGTATGGTTCAACTCGCTGATTTGTATATTCGTTACATGTGCGTGGGGCATTGCTCACGGACTCATGGAATAGTTCTATTTGACGAATCGGGCGTAGGACCTAGGGAGTCCCGCGATATGGAGTGTACTCGTTGTGCACTAGGGCAGCATACCAGATTAAATTATTTAATCCAGCAATATTCAGTGCTACCACAGGAATACGTACGTGTCTGTATTTAAGTGTTAAATATAATAATTAGTCAATAATTGTTATTTACTAATTGTATAATGACACATAGCGTATTATGAACCTTTAGTTGAATTTACCCAAATGTCAAATTTGGTGGGACTTATTAGGGGGTGAACTTGGTAACTATTCATGAGGGGTAAAATGATTATTTCACACTATGATTATTTAATTGTTAAATAATCATTCTCTCCCTCCTTTTTATTTTATATTATATAATATATTATTTTTATATTATATATATATATATAAAGAGAAAAAGAAAGAGAGATGAGATGTGTGTTGGGCAAAAGTTGCCTAAGAAAGAGAAAGATGAAAAGAAAAAAGAAGAAAAAGAAGAGAAGAAGAAGGAGAAAAAAAGGGAGTGAAAATAAAATTGTTTTATTTTCCCTATGCTTCCAATTAGAGCAATTGTGAATTGCTTCAAATTCTCAATTTCTTATCCTTTTGGAGCAAATGATGAAAAATACACACTAGCCATTTTGGGGATTAGGAGTTAATCCCGGGCTAAATATCGAGCTGTTGTTCTAGCTCACCAAGCCCACCGTGTTGGTGACTAGAACTGCACAAGAGTTGGTCTCCATGCGGACTTAAGAAAAATATGTGTATAATGTTACACGTTGTGGTGAGTTCTCTAACCTTTCTATTATATTAATGTGATTAATATATTTATTTATTATGTTTATTGTATGTTTCACGCTTCCGTTAGACTTAAATTCGTATATGATACGTATTTAGGCAATAGACATAATTGCACATGCATACACCCACACGTGCCTTAGATCCGCCAACACATACAACTTTATTTTACAATAGCAAAACTCAAGTACGATTACTTGAAAACTGATGTCGATAATTACTTTAAGCATTTTATTTTACACTAGGACCCTACATTAGAGGTTTTCATTTATCCATCTGACTAGCGATTATAGTGGATGGAACATTTTTGAATGGTCTCCATCTTAGTATAATGTTTATAGCCATTTGTAAAACTGAAAACAATTAGCTATTTTCATTAGCATGAGGGATTGTTTACTTAGAAAATGATGCTTTTTGAGCGTGGATTATGGTCAAACTATGGGAAATAATTTATGACTATCAAAGTTTTATTTTTATATCTAATTGACACGTTGGTATTGAGAGGGCTATATAGGATGTGTTTCCTAATGTATATCATAGTTTTGCATCTTTTACTTGAAAAGGAAATTTGGTGACAAAATACAAGTTATCGACGGATAAGTCTAAAAATGGGGTATAATTGTTTGCCTATTTGCTTGCTGTCAAGGCATATTGTGTATTTGAATTTCAACGTCAAATGAGCAAGATGCAAGAAATGAGACTCGATGTATCTAAGTATTTTGAGGAGGATATTAGTGTAAGAAGATAGGCTTGATCAATTAGTGCTTTAAAAAGGTATGATATCATGACCGCTAATATCGTAAAGAGCATTAATGCAGTTACAAAAAAAGCAAGAAAGCTTCCTATGAACAATTTGGTAGAGTGGATAAGAGAGCTAACGTAGCTGTGGTTTTATTATAGATGGGAGCCAGCACAACGTATGATGACTATATTGACGACTTGGGAAAATTGCAAGGTGTTGAAATATAATAATGAAGTAAGTCGAATTACAGTTTATTTAATAGATATTTCACAATTTTTAGTTAAGGACAGTGGTAGAGATGGGATAATGGACATTTCTAAAAGGACATGTAGTTGTAAGAAGTTTAACTTTTGGCATCTAACTTATCCTCATGCACTTGCCGTATACAGACATAAGATTATTATACGAGAGTCTTTGTTTGATTTATTACATGACCGAGACTTTATTTTATACATATAGCAAGTCAATACTTCTAGTTGGCCATGTTAGATTAGATAGTCCTAGAGAATTTGAGAAATATTGACATCCAGCCTCCCATAGCACGTGTTTAAGTAGGTAGGCGAATAGTATTTCATCTTAAGAAAAGGAACCATCAAAGAATATTTATAGTCGTTATAGGCAACATGGCCAGAATCGACAGACATGTCAAAACCCTGATGCTTTATATAGCAAGCAGAGTATGTTTGTTTATAAAACTAAACTAAAATTTATATTTGTCTAATGTATTCCTAAAACAATATATATGACATTAAACTCATTAAAGTTAACCAACTATAAAGTAATGTACACAACAAATGGATAAAAAATACTTGTGTAAAAATATTCATCTGCAATTATACATTCCTGTGAGTATGTTTCACAAAATATATGCTGTCATGTATGCAGAACCTTTAAATACTCATTTATATGTTGCAAAACCGTGATATTATGTATATAAGTTTTGATACTATTAAAAAACTCACATTTAAAAAACATAAAATAAAAAGTCATCACCGTATCATCAAGCTAGTGAAACATGAGCTTGTTAAACCATTTCTTATCAGCATTGACTCCATGTAAAGTAATATGCTGCGCTATGTCATTATTATTTATCCAATCTATAAGTTCCTTAAGTTGTTCTTCATTTATAAGAAGCAGTTACCTATGTATATCAACAGTAGCTTCTGCTTCTAATTCCACAACTTTCCTTTTCATGGGCTTTTGAAAAGGATTGGTATAAGAACTATTTTTAACTTGAGCCTTCATGTAAATTCGCCCATGCCTACTCATCCCTTTTGCAATAACAATTGGTATAATTTGTACATATACGGGAATCTCAGTTACATGTTGCATATCCAACGTGGGTTGATATTGAGACTTAATCGCAAGAGTGTAAGTCTGAAAGTTATAGGCCATGAATTCTCTCCCTTAAAACAAAACAACACCAATCAATATATTAATTTGTTAACTTTGTACCCAATAATTTATGTTCAAAATATACCATAGTATGATCTGTATCTTCAGAAATCCTGGATAACTTTAAGTGCTGCATCATGAGAGTCGTCTAATGCAAGATCTCTTCTTTGTCTTTATCCATCTTATTCATTAGCTCTGCTTGAAGATTTGAGTTAACCATTTCAATCCTTGTAGTTAGCTCTACTTGAAAATCATCAATCATCTTCTCTAGAACATGATAATGTAATGACGTGCACTACTTAAACTATACATAAATAATTAAAATCAATATCCACAATGTAATACTTATCAACAACATATAGTGAATCCAAAAAAAAATTAAATTATTATACTATTAGTCCAAACGTTGGTGGGGCTTCAAATTAATTCTCTACATTGAACATCTATATTAACCATAGAATTGATAAATCGGATGTTCGGAATCGTAACACGCTTCAGCTTTAAAGTCCCTCCCTATTGTTTTGACAGAATGCACAACTTTGTCACTAAGTGACAGTACGCATTCTTCTCATGTTTATAGGGCATCAACTTCCTATGTACTTCCAAAACTTACACAATATTTCAAATTTATTAATCATTAATAGAAAAAAGAATTTCCAACAAAATTTATATATATTTTTCATTCTATGTAAAAATCCACAAACTTTTCAGCTTTATTAAATACAACATTTTCGACGTTCTCATATAATAAGACGCTTCTATTGGACTAATTTAGAAGGCAAAGAAAACGGTCACCCTTTTTCTGCACAAACACTAAGGTGCCTGTCGAGATCCCTCGTAGATTCACGCATGAGATGATAAAAAAATAACAATCTCAAATAATAACAACAATATTTTCTTATCTTCTTTCATACAATATGAAAACAAAACAAATTTTTTGGTATCTCAATATAATAATGAATTGTAAAGAAAAGAATTACTCACCAGGAATTTTTGACTAAATGTGTAGAGGTTATATACTTCCTTATCCTGATCGTCCCTTTTTTTACCTTTATTAATTTTTTAATTGTTGCTGTGTTTAAGCTATGGTGGAGCAGAGTCTATGCAATTATACCCTAAGGGTAGGTATTAAACTCATCTAGATCATTCATAAGGCGAAGTATAAAATACTAGATGACTCTACGCCGATCATGTGGCATAAATAATTTATAAAATAAATACATTTTCACAACATCTATGTCATTGTCAAATGTAACTCTATTGAATCACAAATTTAAATCATTGTAGATCAACTCATTTATACCTCTAAAGTATTGATCCCATAGTCTATCATCTAATTTTGAATTCAACTCCTTTACTGAGAGATAATCACCCATCTTCAAACTAATAATTAAATAAAACTATAGACGAGAGAATCTAATTCGCCTATTGCCTATGTAAAACTATAATTTTTTATGTAAATTTTTTGTATGTACTTGTATTAATAAAATCTCATTTACTAATATACCTGAGAATGCAATGCCCTATACATCCAAAAAATACCTAAAACGTGTGGTTCTAAATAATTGGATTTGTCTTGTCATCAATTTGAATTTTATTTTATCTATAGCCCACACTTTTGAGTAAGTAGTGACCGCCATTTGATAGAGTTTGTTTTCTCCAATTATATAATCCTTCAAAACATTTTCCTTCCTAAAAAAAAATATTAGTATATAACCAATTATATCATATTCAAAATATGTAAATTTTAATTAATTACAAAAAAAATTCAAATATTTACTAAAATTTAAAAATAATGAAATACAAAATAAAATTAACCTTAATAACAAAAGAATTAATTAATGAAAAAAATTTAAAATATTAATTAAAAATTAAATAATTTAAGCACAATTTTAATATTTACAATTAAAAAACAAATAAACTAACTAAATAATTTTTTTTAAATTGCCATATGGTGCTGTCACGTGTCGCCACATGGCATGCCATGCGAACACATGGGTGACAACGTGCGCACATTGTCACCAAAGCATGCATGCATTGTCACTCAATGTGCGCGCTTTGTGTCATGCAAAATGCGTGTGGCACGTGAAAACAGTGTCTAGTGTGTGTGTCACGAGTTGGACGGAAAAAATGATCTTACACCTATTTTTAACCTATTTTATATCTTATTAACGCTAAATCTATATATCTCAATAACTATAATACAAAAACACAACAAAATTAAATTTAGAATACAAATTCACTAATTTTCACCAGTTTTTAATTTTTTAAACTCCACAATAAATTATTTTACTTCTAATCTTCAAAATATAATAAGTTAAGAGCTGATATACAATTGTTGGAACAAATGGAATGCAATGGCCAAGAGAGAAAATGGAAAGTTAAGAGAGTTTCAAATTTTGGCAAAAGGGGCAAAATCAGCATGTTTTGAATTCTTTAGTTAATATATTTTAAAATTTTTGACTGTGGCCAAAATTTAAATAACACAATTTTTTTGGGTTAAGTATGAAAAATTTTCAATTCATAAATCGTTTTTCTTTTTTCTCGAACCTAAGGTTGGCAAAAACAAAAGTTCAGATTTAGATTCGAACTCAAAAAAATCTTGATTCAAACCCAAATTCGAAACCCGAACCAAAGAACTTAGATTTTTTTTTTCTGGATCTAAGCCTAGGTTTTATGAAAAATTCGAATCTGAGTCAGATCCAAATTTTTACAGGAACCCTCTGGATCCAAATATAAATTTTATTTATTATTTTTTAAAGTCCTAAATTAATTTCTAAAATTTTTAATCTTTAATATATATTAATCTAATTTTTTTATAAAATAAATATCTCAAAAGTTTAAATTTCACGTAAATATTTGAAAAATAATTTAAAAAATTCAACCTAAAATTTGGATCTGAATTTAAACCCAAATGTGAAAATTTTGAAAAAACTTGGGTAAAACCTAAACTCCGGGTTCATTAAAATAATTCGGATCTAAATTTTGGTTAAATAAAATTTAGATTCAGATCCAAATTTTTTTATCCCTACCCAAACCCATCTTGTCGATTCTTCATCATCGGATCTAACTATCGCTAAATTGTTCTAGCCAAAAGTACACCACACCATTAACTTGTTCAGGTCAGAACATAACGTCGTCACAAAACCCTCAATCCACTGAATAATTATCGATGACGAAGCAAAGTTCTGAGAGATACAACAACCAAACTACGAGGAAGAGAAAAAGCAAAAACAACAATGTACATATGGGAGTAGATATTACAAAATTATATAAGTAGACCGAAACGCCAAAGATGAAGATTTGAAGAAAGCGTATCGAAACTTGCTATGAAGTGGCATCCTGATAAGAACCCTAACAACTAGAAAGAAGTTAAAGCCAAATTTAAGCAAATCTCCGAAGCTTACGATGTAACAATTCCCAAAATTCACCTCTCTCTTTGTATTTGTTCATTATTTATTTTACTAATTTTGGTCACTAAATGGCGTATTTACATTTATATAAAAAATAATCACGAGTTTATAGTGATCCTCAAAAGAGAGCGATATATGATCAATACGGAGAAGAGGGCTTGAATGGCCAATTGCTGCCACCTGGCGCAGACGGGTTCTCGAGCGGTGGCGCTGGGGGGCCATTGTCGTTTCGGTTCAATACGAGAAATCTCGAGGCTATATTCTCAAAGTTCTTCAGATTTTCTAGCCCGTTTGGTAATATGGGCGGGTCACACTCCAGTTCATCAGGATTTCTGAGTGGTATGTTTGGTGATGATATTTTTGCGTCGTTTAGAGGAGCGGAGGGTGAAGGGTCGACGATTGTGCCAAGAAAAGCAGCATCTATAGAGCGAACATTGCCCTGTAGTTTGGAAGAATTGTATAAGGGAACCACTAAGAAGATGAAGATTTCGAAGGACATTATCGATGCTAGTAGGTAAGCTTCTTCTTTCAGAAAGGTTGCATATTTTTAGTACATGTTCGATTTAATTGGTATAGTCAATTTTTTGTAATGCATTTCTGCTTCGGGATTCAATTGATAGATTTGGATAGGTTGATTGATGACTTAGTAGAAACTCAAGAATGTCAATTGAATTATGAGTGATAGTTATATTGTTTCAAATCAACCTCTTTAAGAGTGTAATGGAGAATCTAGAGATGGATTTGTACTCGTCTGGCAATGATATTGTTGAAGCGGAAGCACACAAATAAGCAAAACAATTCACCCAAGCAATATAATAATGCAGAACAAGTTACTAAGAAATAAATAGAGAAAAGGGTAGAAGAAGAACACACAAAGAATTACGTGGTTTGGCAACTTGCTTACGTCCACGGCGGATCAAGATCACACTCTTATCTTATTATAAATCTCAAGGCACTCACAAAGTATGCCTTTTATAAGAAAGATCACAAAGAAAACTCTCTCTTTCACTCTAGGGATTTTCTCTCACAAAGAACTACTAAGATCTCTTATTTATTACAAAGATTGTCAAGATTATGTTTACAAGCCAATTGATAGCCTTTATATAGGCTTTAGGACGTCATAGGTTTACCCTATATGTGTGGGAGTCATATTAGGGAGTCCTGGAGAAGGTGGGAGACGAAATTAGGAAGTTTCTTAATTTCGGGACACTGTTCCTGTCTCCAGCGTCGCGGCGCTGGGCTCTCGTCGCCGCGGCACTGGCGCACTTTCTGCTCAGTGCTGCGGCGCTGGCATTCTGGCGCTGCGGTGTTCAAATTCTGTTCTGGGCTCCGCGGCGCCCATGCCTGGTCACCGCGACGCCCGCGCCTAGTGCACCCTTCTTCGTTTTTTACCTCTTTTCGCGTTCGTCTTCGATCCGTGCGCACCCTACGCACTTGGCTTGAACCCCAAATCATATTCCGATGATTTTTAATCAATATTCTCACAAATTCCCTCCTTGATTCAAAATCATCCACAAAGTAACTCGATTTCTCATTTCCGCATCTTTAGTCACCTTCACAAAGTAGTGCCTCCGGTTAAGTCCTTGCATAGGACGAACTTAACCGAGGGTAGTGGCTTAGTCAACATATCAGCAGGATTTTTAGATGACATTATCTTTGTTAGACTAACTTCACCACTTTGGATAATCTCACGAATGTAATGGAGCCTCACATCAATGTGTTTCGACCTCTCGTGGAACACTTAATGCTTGCTTAGGTGTATGGCACTTTGGCTATCACAATACACACCGGTGTTCACATCTTCACTAGCCAATACCTCCGCGCATATGCCTTTTAACCACATGGCTTCTTTGATAGCTTCTCCAACAGCTATGTACTCTGCCTCTGTGGTAGATAGTGCAACCATATATTGTAGGACTGATCTCCAACACACACTACACCCAAACACTATGAATACGTAGCCCGTTAACGATCTTCTCTTGTCAAGATCACCTGCATAATCTGAGTCTACGTACCCTCTTACCATTTCATTTCTGTCATCATCCCTCTTATACACTAACCCGTGATTCGACGTTTCTTTGAGATATCTCAGAATTCACTTTACTGCAAGCCAGTGATCTTTTCCCGGATTCGCCATGTATCTACTCACCACACTTACAGCCTGTGCTATGTCTGGTCTTGTGCAAACCATTGCATACATGATGCTCCCCACAGCGCTTGTATACGGTACTTTGCTCATCTGCAGTTTCTCCTCATCGGATGTCGGCGACTGTGCTGCTGAAAGTTTGAAATGCATGGCCAAAGGAGTAGAGACAGCCTTCGCGTTTGACATACCAAACTTCTCCAAACTTTTGACTATATATTGCTCTCAGGACAAGAAGATAACATCTCTTCTTTTCCTCACAATATCCATACCCAAAATTCTCTTCGCTGCTCCCAAATCCTTCATTTCAAACTCGCCACTCAACTGCTTCTTGAGCTTCTGTATTTCTTCCATGTTCTTGCACGCGATCAACATATCATTGACGTATAGAAGCAATTACATCATCCCACAACTCATGTTCTTGAAGTACACGCATTCATCATACTTGCTCCTACTAAAACCATAAGCCATCATAAATTCATCAAATCTCCTATACCATTGTCTAGGTGATTACTTTAACTCGTACAATGACTTCTTTAGCAAACAAGCATGATCTTCCCGGGCTCCTCGAACTCTTGCGGCTGTGCCATGTATATCGTTTCTTCAAGCTCTCTATGTAGAAAAGCTGTCTTTACATCCATCTACTTTAGATGTAAATCAAGGTTTGCACACATGGCTAACAAAATCCTAATTGATGTGTGCTTGACAACTGGAGAAAATATCTCATGAAAATCTACTCCCTCTCTCTGAGTAAAACCTTGTGCTACTAACCCAGCCTTGAATCTTATAGGCTCAATCCCCGGTATCCCCTCCTTCACCTTATACACCCACTTGCACCCGACTAGCTTCTTTTGAGGTCTCTCCACCAACTTCTAGGTATTATTCTTCTTAAGAGAACAAATTTCTTCTTCCATGGCCTACTGCCATTCTTTCTTGTTTTCACTCTTCATAGCCTCACCATATGTCCTAGGCTCATCATACTCAAGAGTGTAAGCATAATTAAATGCATGAGCAACTAAGTCTGCTTGTGCATACCTGACTGGTGGGTTGATCGTTCTCCTTAGCCTGTCTCTAGCAAGCTGGTACTATTTAAGTTCCAACTCAGGAGTTCTAGTCTTCTTTTGGGTGGACTTGGAGGAACTCATCGGTGTTCTTGGTTTATCTTCAAGGATCTCCTTGTTGAAGTGTTGATCTGAGGGCATATCAGATCCATTTTCAGGTGCTACTTCAACTTCTATTGACTCGGATGCTGAGCCTTCCTTGGTTACAGGTTCTTCTTTCTCATCTTCATGGGAGGTTTTTAGCATCGTCATCTCATCGAATGTCACATCACGACTTATGATACTCCTTGGTGGTGTTAAATCTTTACACCACACCTTATATTATTTTACTCCTTCGGGATATCCTATGAATACCCCTTTGATAGCTCTAGGTTCTAACTTCCTCTCCTTAACATGTACAAAGGCAGGGCAACCAAATATTCTGAGGTGGTCATACTTCGAAGGATTGCCAGACCATTTCTCTTCTGGCATCTTGAAGTCAATTGCTGAGGAGGGACTTCTATTAATTAAGTAAGCTGCAGTCACTACAGCTTCTCCCCAGAATGTCTTGGACATCTTTGCATTGGTAAGCATGCATCTAACCCTTTCAAGTAGGGTTCTGGTCATCCTCTCAGCTACCCCATTCTGCTGCGGTGTTGATCTTACCGTTCTATTCCTTGCAATCCCATGCTTGGCAAAAAACCCATCAAACTCTCTGTTGCAAAATTCGAGGCCATTGTCAGTTCTCAACCTCTTCACTCTTTTTCCAGTCTGATTCTCCACAAGAATCTTCCAAGTCTTGAATACTTCAAAGGCTGGATCCTTGCTCTTCAACACATAGACCCACAGCTTCCTCGAATAGTCATCAATCAAGCTGAGAAAATACCTGGCACCACCACGAGTAGCTGTCTGAGCTGGTCCCCAAAGATTTGAGTGTATGTAGTCAAGAGTCCCTTTAGTCTTGTGCTCGCCGGTACTGAACCTCACTCTATGTGCTTTCCCTAGCACACAATGCTCACAAAATTCTAAGGGCTGGAACTTATCCTCTCCAAACGCCTTTTGACTATATAACTCCTTTAGGTTTCTCTCACCTAGGTGTGCCAATCTAAGATGCCACAACTTAGTTTGCATACTCTCACCATCTACAGAGAATAGTGCAGAATCGCTCACGACTTCACCCTTAAGCATATAAACACCTTTGCGCTTCTCTCCTCTCATTACCACTATGGAACCTTTCAAAACTCTTAAAATCCCTTCGTCAATCCTAATGGAACACCCATTCTAGTCTAAAGTCCCCAGTGAGATCAAATTTCTCTTCAAGTCAAGAACATACCTAACATCTGTCAACCCTCTCACTCGCCCATCATGCAGCCTAAGCTTAACATTACCAATTCCCATCATCTAACATGCAATGTCATTACCTATTAACACCTTACCACCACTAATGAGCTGGAAATTTATAAACCAGGACTTGTGCGAGCACATGTAAAAAGTACAACCAGAATCAAGAACCCATTGGTCAGAGTTCTTACCATCAGTAGCGACGAGTGTCTCTGCGCTGTCATAGCTATCATCATAGGCAAGCACAGCATCCGCTTTCTTCTTATCCTGTGCTTTCTTCTCAGGACAGTCCTTTATGAAGTGCCCCTATTTCTTACAGCAATAGCACTTCCTAGAAGTCCTAGACTTCGACCTTGAGCCCTTTTTCTTCCCATCTCTATATGAGGGCCTTCCTCTTACAAATAGACTTTCTGCATTGCCCTCGGTTTGCTTTCCTAATAACTTTAAGTTTAATGATGATTTCACATCACTCATCGTTAAACTCTCTCTGTCGTAGAGTAGCGTATCAACAAAACTCTCATAGCTCTTGGGGAGTAAACTCAGCAGGATAATTGTTCTATCTTCATCTTCTATCTTGATGTTGATAGACTCAAGATCAAGAATGATCTTATTGAAGGTGTCTATATGATCTTTCATCTGCGTCCTCTCTGACATGGACAGCTGATATAGCTTATTCTTTATATGTAATCTATTGGCCAATGATTTTCTCATATAAAGAGAGTCAAGCTTCCTCCAAAGACCTATTGTCGTCGTCTTACTTGCTACTTCTCTTAATACTTCATCGCTCAATGACAGAACGATTGTGCTATGAGCTCTTTCTTGAATGTCCCTTCTTTCTGCTTCTACTCTAGATGACTCTGGCGTCTTCTCTTCATTACTAGATGGAGCTGCAGTCTCCTCTAATGCCGAACCAAGCCTTTGACTCACCAATAACGCCCTAACCTTCATCTTCCACAGATTGAAGTCATTCGTACCGTTGAATTTCTCTACCTCATACTTGGGTATGGCCATGTCTGCTTAAAACCAAAGCTCTGATACCAGTTTGTTGAAGCGGAAGCACACAAACAAGCAAAACAATTCACCCAAGCAATATAATAATGCAGAACACATTACTAAGAAATAAATAGAGAAAGGGGTAGAAGAAGAACACACAAAGAATTACGTAGTTCGGCAACTTGCCTACGTCCACGGTAGATCAAGATCACACTCTTCTCTTATTATAAATCTCAAGGCACTCACAAAGTATGCCTTTTATAAGAAAGATCACAAAGAAAACTCTCTCTTTCACTCTAGGGATTTTCTCTCACAAAGAACTTCTAAGATCTCTTATTTATCACAAAGATTGTCAAGATTATGTTTACCAGCCAATTGATAGCCTTTATATAGGCTTTAGGACGTCCTAGGTTTACCCTATATGTGTGGGAGTCGTATTAGGGAGTCTTGGAGCAAGTGGGAGACGAAATTAGGAAGTTTCCTAATTTCAGGACACTGTTCCCATCTTCAGCGCCACGGGGCTGGGCTCTCGTCGCCTCGACGCTGGCGCGCTTTCTGCTCAGCGCTGCGGCACTGGCATCCTGGCGTTACGGCCCTCAGGTTCTATTCTGGGCACCGCGGCGCCCACGCTTAGTTGTCGCAGCGCCCGCGTCTGGTGCGCTCTTTTTCATTTTTTGCCTCCTTTCGCGTTCGTCTTCAATCCGTGCACACCCTACGCACTTGCCTTGAACCCAAAATCATATTTCGATGATTTTTAATCAATATTCTCACAGATATCAATTGATCTGAAATTGAAGCTGAATCTGGCTTGCAAAAACTCTCCATGGTTTGTCTTCCATTTGGCTTCTCATTTACTGTAGAAGAACTTTTTAGGACAATCATGATTTAGATATGTCAAAGTAGTAATTGCATTTTGCAGTAGTCTGTGTTGTATACGTAATTTTTCTAATTTTAGGTAAACAGCGATAATTCGGCCTAATTTGTAACTTCACTTCTATTGGACTTAGAATGTGGACATCTGCCCTTCATGTACTTTAGAAATTTTGAGTATAAGAAAAGACATTCTTTTCTCTTCTTCAATATCATACAAAGAATATTCATGTGCAATTATTTGTTGGCAACTACAATGATTATCATCAAAAGGTTTTGACTTTGCTTCTCATACTGAGGGGGTCCTCATTAATTAAAACAAATGTTGCATTGGAGGATGCATGATGGTTGTTCGTCAATAAAATGGATAACATTTTCTATAAGTTTAATGCATGATGGTTGTTCGTCAATAAAATGCAGTTAAACGTTGAAATTATAGCTAGAGTTATGATCATGGCCTCTCTTTTGTGATTTTCTTCCATGACAGTTACTTTTTATTTATTTATGTACGAGTAGTAAAATAGAGTGATTGTGTCATTTTTTATATATATTTATATGCAAATGCTAATGTTTATACATTTGTTTTTTGGTAATAGATGCTTGTTTGTAACTATCACTTTTTTGCTTAATTTGATTTGAATCATAGGCAATGGGTGAAGTATGGTAGTAGTAGTGTCTTGTCGAAAGAAAATAGTTATAGTATTGGTGGTGAGAACCTAGCTATTAGTTTGCCTTGCTTGTACTTCGATCCACTATAATTCTATAAGAAGTTGATTAAAAATCACATTGAAAAAGGTTTAGAATTCAGTCAAGCGAATAAGGGACGCGAGGAAGTGAAATGAAGGCAAAAAGATATCATCAGAGGCATTAGGTTTGGGCAACACAGCACCCAAAGGTGGAGCACCGTGGCCTTCAATCTAGAATCTGAAGTGTCATGGCACCCAAGTGCAGCATCACCGTTAGGCGTGACAATCTCCCCCTATATTTTTCTAAGTGCACTAAGACTCCCTTATCTTGTTTACGCTAAGATTAGGGTTTATCCAGGACATCTATAGCCTATATAAAGGCTTTATTTTGGCTTGTAAACACATCACAATACAACTATATATGAGAGATCAATTGTGAGTGCAATTAAGAGTAGTTCTTTGTGAGCTGGTTTAACTCTTATAAAAGACATACTATAGGAGATTTGGTGATTCACTAATCTTGTTTGGGCAAGAATTGTGAATAATATCAAAGAAAAGAGACACATGAAGATAAGGATGTGTAGAACACGAAGGGAGAAGCAAAATGGAACTTGGCGACGTGAAATGAGGCTAGAAATAAGAGGACTGGTAGTCTAGCCATAGTGTTGCGGCACTGTGGCATTCAACACTTAAAAGTATAGCACCGCAGCACTGGCTAGCCAACGCCATAGTGATGGATCAAATTCATGCCAGCATTGCAGCGCTGGCCACTAGCATCGCAACACCAAATGTGGAAAAGTCCATTTTGGCTCAGGTTTTCGAGTTTTAAGGAAGTTTTAGATTTTTAAAACATGTAGACTCTTATTCCAATTAAGATTAGGGTTAGAAGGTATGAAATTAATTCTATATAAACCCTTGTAAATCTATTAGTTAGAGAATCAAGCATTAAGAGAGACTCTAAGAGAGAGAAGAACTAAGTATACACTAAGTGCTTATGTGCGCTAGAGTGCAACTGTTGTTAGGGTTCTTTGCTTAAACCTAATCTCACAGGAAGATGAGCGATTCCTCTAACAAACTGATGTCAGAGCCAGGTTCAATAATACACATCATGAGTATTTAAACCATAGCTACGATCAAGCAAGAAATATAAAAGTTCAATGGGATGAATGACTTCAATCTTTAGATAAAGATGGTTAGGGATACTAGTGAAGGAAGGGCTAGACTCAACCCTGTAGGAAGCCAATTCCTCAAATGGCAAATGAAAGATAACCTCAAAATTCAGGGAGAAAGATTGGGATAAAATTTAAAAGAAAGCTCACAACATTATAATCTTAGCATTGAGCGATGAAGTATTAAGAAAGG
Source organism: Ailanthus altissimus (assembly GCA_946807835.1). Lineage (NCBI taxonomy): Eukaryota > Viridiplantae > Streptophyta > Magnoliopsida > Sapindales > Simaroubaceae > Ailanthus > Ailanthus altissimus. Next base: position 10,082,273 of record OX327687.1, read on the forward strand.
TTGGCAATAAAGAAACCACTTTGGGGCTATGAAAGAGGCTCGAAGCGTTATACATGAAGAAATCTCTTGCAAATAGACTTCTTATGAAGAAGAAACTACATCAGCTAACTATACACGAAGGATCTTGATTGAAAGCTCGCATTGATGAGTTTAACAAGATCATCATAAGTCTTGAGCAATTGGGCATCAAGATCGAAGGTGAAGATAAGGTCATAATCTTGTTAAGTTCATTGTTGAAGAGTTCTAAGAGCTTCGTGGATATGTTGTTGTATGGTAAGGAGTCTTTAATAATGAATGATGTCAAGGCATCATTGAACTCAAAAGAATTGACAAAGAGATCTGAATTCGAGAGTGGAGTAGTGTTGCTTGCACAAGAGAAAAAGAGCAACCAATCAAATAGGAGATCCAAGAAGTATTTCTTTTGTCATAAAGAAGAGCACTTTATGAAGGATTGTCCTAAATCAAAAGGCCAGGATAGGTGTGCTGCTATTGGTAGTCTTGGGGAAGATACCAAAGTTGTAAACATGTTGATAGCGTCAAAGGAAAAGTACGCTATAAAATGAATACTAGATTCAAAGTGCATCATCCATATGTATCTCGAAAGATCATTGTTTACCAATTATAAAGCCATGAGAGGTAAATCTCTAATGGGAAATGACATGACTTATGAGATTATGGAAGTTTGTGAGATAAGGCAGAGGATGTAAGATGGAGAAACTAGAGAATTACTTGGTGTAAGGCATGTTCTTAATCTAAGGAAGAATTTAATATCTCTTGGCAAGCTCAATGAAGAGAGTATTCGATTATAGCCAAAAATGAAAAATTAAGGATAAAAAATGGATATATAAGATTTAAGCATGAGAAACATAATAAAGGGCTTGATGTGCTTAAAGGGGGGGCTATGAGTAGCCCAATGGGGTATTGGGGTAATGCAGACCACTAGGTAACATTCAAACTGTACTCACCGAGGTGATAAAAGTTAAAAATGAGTGCAACACATCAATACCCTATGTAAAGTGCATGAATAACTTTGAAGACCAAAGTCACTAACCCAGGAAAAGTTAAGTTTTTGTGGAGACATAACTGAACTCAATTGTAGTAACCGCTTATCCATAACCGGTAAGTATAAATATTTATGTATATGTAATATTTGTATTTTATTTGTATGTAGGTGATACTTAATTTATGTATTATTGTTAGTATTTTTTGAATGGATTAGGGTCCTATTATTAGTATTAGGTTTATTTACAAGACTTTAAATTTATTTTAGAGACCAAATTATAATATTTTAAAAGTTTTAAAGGTTAATTCGTAAATATTAAAAATTAGTCTCTTAGTATAAAAATACACATTTGTAACCCTAATTTCTTCATTTTGGTCAAGTCACCCCTTTTAGAGAGAGAAAAGAAAGAAAGAAATGGGAGAGAAAGAGAAAAAGAAGAAAAAAAAAGAAGGAATTGAAATTTTAAGCTTTAAGAGGTATATCATAACTCTTTCTCAGCTTTTTGGTGTTAATTAAGTTAATTTTTTTAAGTTTTGATTTCTAGAAATATACAAAATTGGGGATTTGATATGGATTTTATAAGATATGTAGAAAATTGATGATGATTATATGGATAACTTGATTAATCATAATAGATTTATAGAATTTCTACTTGATAATATCTTGATCTGAGAATTTTGTAACTTTTTGAACTTTGGTTCTAGTTTTAATTTTTAAGAATATGAAACTAGACATGTTTAGAATCATTTAAGACTTTGAATCGATTGAAAAATTCATAAATTAAATTTTAAGAAATTTATAAAAATGACCTTGAAATTCTAAAAATTTCCTGTCTTAATAGTATACTCAAGTGATGAACAAATTTTGATTTGCTAAATAATCTTCACTATTGAAATGTATATAGTAGGTATATATATGGTAGGCGTAAAATAAGAAAGCACCAATGATGTTCCTTTTTTCTATAGAGGACTTCATTTCTAGGGCTGCCATCTTTCTTATATATTATATTATTTTCTTCACAATAATATATAGAATTATATTCTCTTCTTTCATATGGTACTAGAGCCATTGTGCTCTATCTAATTTTTTAGTTTTTCTGGCAAATTCACCTGTTTCCTTTTCGACCACTGTGTTTTCTTTCTTTTTCAGTGGTTGTGTCCTCTATTCTTACATTACCAATTGTTCACTGGAGAACCTCTAAGAAAATAGAACCCGAACCTCTACCGCACGCACCCTTACGCGCTGTCGCCAGAAAATTAACTTTTTTCATCGATGCGCGTGGACTTTTACCGTCAGCATCTCTATCCTCAGATAACACCGGCAATTACTTCTGCGGTGGCCCGACAGTCATTGACTTCCACACGCGCTATCATGCGCTACCTCTCTTCTCGACTTCACATTTTTCAATCTCCGTCTCTAGGGAGCGCAAAGCTTCACCGATAGCACCAATCATTCCAAACGACATCGGTGACCTCAAAACCACCAATCGATTCCTTTGTTATCGTTGGCCACCATCACCATCATCAGAAATCCGCCACTGCCTTGCTGGAAAACTACTCCTGGTTGTCGAAAAACTAATCATCTCTGATTTGTGAGCCAATATGACTATTGAAAGCTCTAACACAGGTTCGATTTTTTCCTTCAGTTCATTCCCAACTATTTCTACTAAAAAATTGGTAGAGTGTAGCAATTATACTTCTTGGGCTGCATCTATTAAATTATGGTGTATGAGATATGGCTTAGAGGACCATTTAACTACTAGGATTACCGATCTAAAAAATAAAGAAATAACTGAATAGAAAAGAGTTGTTGCTTTATTATATAATCAATTATGGCAAAGTATCGATCCTCAATTATATCCTATTTATAAGGCCTATCAAACATGTTTTGATATTTGGCATCAAGCTAAGTTCTTATATATTAATGATATTCAAATGTTGTATTCTATGGTCTTGAGTCTGGTTAATTTGAAACAACAAGGTTTGGAGATGTCAAAATTCTTTAACAAGATGGCTTTCCTCAAAATTGAGTTTAATTTACTCCTGCCGTGTAGTAAAATTATCGCTTACGATCTTGCTCAAAAGGATAAATTTTTTATGGTTCTCACCCTAGCATTACTTAGTCCTGAGCTTTCATCAGTTCATGATCATATTCTTGCTAGTGTTGTTGTTCCTTCTTGCTTTGTCTATGTCTTTTCTTATGGCCAAGATAAGTTATCTGCTCGATCTATAAAATGTGTCTTCCTCGAGTACTCCCATCTTAAATAAGGATATAGATGTTACTCTTCTAACATACAACGGTATTTTATATCTGCTAATGTCACATTTTTTGAGTCTTCTCATTTCTTCTCTTCTTCTTGTTCCAAAACACAAATCATCACAAATGTTCTTCCAATTCCTTATATTGCTCTTCCTACTATATCCTCCTCTAAGCCATTATCTGAGTCAGAGTCTATCATTCCATCTCCAACCTGTGATAATCTTGTCTCTGTTCCTTCTACAGATGATGTTATTACTATTGTCCCTGATGTAGATCTTGCAAATGCTACTAATCTGGTAATGCCATTGATACTGTTCCTATTGACTCACTGCCTGCTCCTAATTCCTCTTCGATTGTGGTCTTGCCCTCTGCTGAATAGTTTTCCATTGCTATTCGTAAAGGTATACGATCTATTCACAATTCTCATCCTATATATAATTTTCTTAGTTATTATCGATTATCTTCTCCATATTATGGCTTTGTGTCTACTTTATCTTCTGTTTCTGTCCCTAAAACATTTTGTGAGGCTCTTTAACACTTTATTTGGTGTCAAGCAATGGTTGAGGAAATGGCTGCTTTGCATGCTAATGGTACATGAACTTAGTTCATTGCCACTAGGGCACTTCACAGTTGGTTGTCAATGGGTATACATTGTTAAAGTAGATCTAATAGTCAGGTGGATAGATTGAAAGCTTGGTTGGTTGCAAAAGGATACACTCAGACTTATAGGCAAGATTATTACGAGACTTTCTCTCCTATAGCTAAAATGTCATCTGTTTGGTTGTTCTTATCTATGGCTGCAATTTGACAATGGTCTTTGCACCAACTTGATATCAAAAATATGTTTCTTCATGGTGAGCTTCAAGAAGAAATATATATAGAGCAACCACCTGGATTTATTGTTCAGGGGGAGTCTGGTTTGGTATATAAGTTTCGTCGCTCTTTGTATGGTTTGAAACAGTCTCCTCGTGCTTGATTTGGCCGCTTCAGTACTGTTATCCAAGAGTTTGGCATGATCTAAAGTAAGCCAGATCACTTTATTTTTTTATAAACATACAATACAAGAACAATGCATATATCTAGTAGACTTCATTGATGATATTGTCATTACAGAAGATTATCAAGAAGGTATTAAGCAATTAAAGAATCAATTGTTTCGTCATTTTCAGACTAAATATTTGGGATTGCTCAAATATCTTCATGGTATAGAGGTTGCCCAATCTAAGTATAGAATTATTATCTCTCAACGAAAATAAGCACTAAATATTCTAGAGAAAATAGGAATGTTTGACTGTAGACATATAGATTTTCCTATGGATTCTACTATTAAACTTCTATCTGGACAAGGGAAGCCACTTTCAGACCTTGGAAGATATCGAAGACTGGTTGGAAAGCTTAATTATCTTACTATCATACGGCCTAATATTTCCTTTTCAATCAGTGTTGTCAGTCAGTTTCTACAGGTTCCATGTGATAGTCATTAGGATGCAGTTATCTGAATTTTACGATATATCAAGGGCACACCAGGCAAAGGATTGTTATATGAAAATATGCCTTATACACAAGTTGTGGGATACTCAGATACAAATTGGGCAGGATCTCTATCGGATAGACGATCTATTATCGAGTATTGTGTTCTTGTTAAGGGTAATCTTGTATTATAAAAAAGTAAGAAATAAGATGTTGTTGCTAGGTCAAATGTAGAAGTAGAATATCATGTTATAGCCTTAGCTACATGTGAGCTTATATGGTTGAAACAGTTAATCTAAGAATTAAAATTTATAGATATTTCACAAGTGAAGTTGTTTTGTGATAATCAAGCTGCACTTCATATTTCATCCAACCTGGTGTTTCATGAAAGAACTAAGCATATAAAAGTTGACTTCACTTTATTGTAGAGAAGATATTATATGGTTGTATTTTTGCTAATCATGTTAGTTCAAATAACTAGCTAGCGGATATTCTTACTAAATCTCTCAAGGGTCCTTGAATTGATTTCATTTGTAACAAGCTTAGCATATATAACTTATATTCTTCAGCTTGAGGGGGAGTGTTGAAATATATATAGTAGGTATATATATGGTAGGCATAAAATAGGAAAGCACTAATGATGTTTTTTTTTGTATAGAGGACTTCTTTTCTAAGGCTGCCCTCTCTCTTATATATTGTACTATTTTCTTCATAATGATATATAGAATTGTATTCTCTTCTTTCACATTCACAAATTACGAATTTCTAGAATATGATAATTTCACATGTTTAATATAACATATTCAAAATTGGGCATTTAGATCAACGTAGTCAAATTGTTATGATTTTCTTAAATGTATTAGCTCACTGTAGTGTTTGATCAACAGATTTTTTAAAGCTGTGGAATAAAATAATTTTAAAATACTTTTGGAATGGATTTTAGAGTAAACAATGTACCATAGATTGATATATGTGTCAATAGTAATTCTGTGATAGTTTTATAATTTTTGAGTTGGTATATGATTTTATAAAATTGAGAAACAGAATGTTGTCTAGTAAATATTTTGATCCTGCTAGGAAAATTGTTTAGATTTGATAGTATTTATGAAATAGATTGTACATGAATTATAATATAATATCTATAAATGAGAAGGACATATGCGTCAAGAATGACATATTCTGATTTTGGAGTAATTGGACATCATTTGATATATAAATTTTTTTTGTTAAGTATAAGTAGTCAGAATGATAAGTTTTGAGAAACTAAGTCATTAGACCAATTTGATGTGATAAGTGTAATATGTGCAATTTTGTGAGCTATTTAAAGTGTTTTGTATGAACGGTGATGCTTATAAAAAGATTAATCTTCATTGATAGATTAAAGAGAATTAAGTCTTATACTCAAAAGTATTGAGAGGTAAGTATACTAGACTTTTACTGAAATCACAATAAACATAGAGATGTGTTTATGTTATGTCAAAGTATATTTTAATATCAAATGTGAAAGACATTTGTTTATAAATGTGAGCATCAATATAAAGTATGGATATACATGTCATATGTGTGTGTATAAAAGTGAGCAATCAAAAGAAATGTGTTGAAGAGAGAAAGCTTTTGAAGTGAAATTTGTCCATGAGATATGTTTTGTATTTTGAAGATGTTTGAACTCACTATTTACTTAGTAGGCATTTTATATGATATGTGAGAGGACTCATCAATGATTATTGTGAGGCTTTCTGGATATATGGGATGACAATACATAACACTATACACTCCAAGTAAAATTGTGAAAGGGACGGCATAACGTAATGCCCCAAGAGCGATTAATAATGTAATAAGGCTTTTTGGGGGTGTAGACTGTGATACATAACGCATATTAACCCAAGCAAATCCGTAAGAGGGATAGCGATACGAAATACCCCAAATGCAGACCATTTGGTGATTGAGTCCATAACTATTCCATGTATGAAGCTCGATGCCCAAGAATGTTTTATATGTGTGTTATTATATGTAATATGTGAAGTTCTACTAAGTGATAGTTGAGTGATAATAACTTATATATGTTTTGAAAGAATGTTAAACACTTACTTGAAATATAATTTGATAAGATTTTCTATTATGATCCATTATGGCATATCACGCTCATGCATTGTGTATATGTATATATATATATATTTGGTATATAAAAAAAATTAGTATGCTTACCGAGTTTTATATTCATTATAGATTATTGTGATATTAGGTAAATAAGATACATATGTGCTTAGCAAATTTAGCAAGGTTTTCGTTGTCTCTTAGGTTCCTTAAGTTGCTAGGTTGCTAAGTGTTTAATTTGTAAACACGTAGTTTAAAATATTTGATTTATCCCTATTGAATAAATACTTATGTATTATTTCATTAAGTGTGATTATATTTGATTTATGCTCCACCATGTTTATGGGTTAATTTTGTGATAAAATTACTAGCAACTTATTAAGGATTTCTATGTAGAATTTAAGTTTGAAATTATATGCAATATTAATTAGGAGTGCATATAATTGAATGAGTGTAAGTTATGTCATGTGTCAGATCTTTTGAATCTGGAGCGTGATAGCTTTTAGTGGTATCAAAGCTAAGAATAGGATTCTATAGACTTTTATGTGTCTAGTCAAGGGAACTCAACAGATGCCAAATCTTTAAATTGTATAAGTGCTTATATATATATATATTGATATCTTACTTACCTATTTGTATGACTTTGTAAAGATAGGACGTAATCCAAGAATTACTAAAAGTACTGATACTGTGAATGAGAGTACTTCGGGAGAAACCTCTGCTACCATTCAGAATTTTGTTCAATCATTAACTAATATGATCCAACAACAATGACCTCAAGTAGCCCATCATGACAATTTCCATATTGTTGAGCAATTCACAAAACTACAACCACCGTCATTTGGAGGCTCAAATGACCCGTTGATTACTAAAGAATGGATTCGTGAGTTGAAAAAGATATCTCGTCTCATTGATTGCTCAGATGTACAGAAAGTGACTTATGCCACTTACATGCTCAAGAAGAGTGCCAATCATTGATGGGAGATGACTGTGAACTCTAAATGTTGATGTGAACTAGATGACATGAGATAGGTTCAAGGAAGTATTTAATGAGAAATACTTTCCTCAGTTTTTAAAAGATGAAAAAGAAGTATCCATCTTACTCAAGGTACAATGTTATTGATAGAATATGAGAGAAAGTTTGAGAAGTTGTTCAAGTTAGCTCCCCACTTAGTAGATACATAAGCATGCAAGGCCAAGCGGTTTCAGATAAGCCTTAAGCCAAACCTAAAAAAGGTTGATCTTTGCATTTGAGCTACAAGCATATAGTGCAGTGCTACAGAAGGCTCAAATATTGGCTTGGTTGTCTATGTACCATACTAATGTTAAGTGCTTTAAAAAAAAGGTTGTTTTCAAACCACCCGGTAAGCCTGAGTTTAGTTTTGTTAGTTCTCAGTTATGCTCTTTGCCAAGAGTAATATCTGCTTTACAAGCATAGAAAAGTCTTAAGAAGGGTCGTTAGGGTTTTTTAGCAACTATAGTGAATATAAAGAAAAATGAAGTGAAGATTTAATATGTTCCAGTGGTGAATGAGTTTATAGATATCTTCCTCAAAGATTTACCTAGAGTTCCACTAGATCGAGAGATCGAATTCACCACAAAACTTATGCTGAAAACCATACCTATATCTAGAACACTTTACCGTATGGCACTAGTAGAGTTTAAGAAGTTGAAGGAGCAACTATAGGAATTACTTGAGAAGGGGTATATTCGCCCGAGTGTTTTACCTTGGAGTGCTCTGGTTCTTTTAGTTAAAAAGAAGATGGTTCGATGAGATTATGCATTGACTATCGAGTGTTGAATCGTGTGGCTGTGAAGAATAAGTATCCACTTCCAAGAATCGATGATTTATTTGATCAATTACAAGGAGCTTGTGTATTCTCTAAAATTGATCTTCATTCTGACTATTATCAATTAAAGATAAAAAAAAAGACATTCCGAAGATTGCATTTTGTACCAGATATAGGCATTATTAGTTTATTGTGATGCCATTCGGGTTGACAAATGCATCTGCTGCCTTTATAGATTTAATGAATATAGTATTCAAGGATTATTAGGATAAGTTTATTATTATGTTCATTGATGACATCTTAGTGTATTCTAAGAGTAAGAGAGATCATGAAGAACACTTAAGAAAAGTTTTACAAGTGTTAAGGGAGAAGCAGCTTTATGTAAAGTTCAAGAAGTGTAAATTCTGACTAGATCAACTGGTATTTTTAGGACACGTTGTTTTCTCGAAGAGAATCTTAGAGGATCTAAGAAAAATTGAAGCAGTGGTGAATTGGCCTAGACCAACTAATGTTAGAGAAGTTCAAAGTTTTCTTAGACTAACAGGATATTATAGACTATTTGTTAAAAGATTCTATAAGATAGCTTCACCTTTAAATTAGTTGACAAGAAAGAATGTCAAGTTTCAATGGTCCAATGAATGTGAGAAAAGTTTTCAAGAATTCAAGATCGATTAGTATTTGCTTTTATATTAATTATTCCTTCTACTTCTTGCAGATTTGTGATTTATAGTGATGCTTTTAAGAAAGGGCTTGAGTGTGTATTAATGTAGATTGGAAAGGTAGTAGCATATGCCTCACGACAGCTAAAGAGTTATGAGTACAATTACCCTACTCATGATTTGGAATTGGTTGTATTAGTTTTTGCTCTTAAAATTTAGAGGTGTTATCTTTATAGAGAAAGGTGTGAAATATACATAGCCACAAAAGTCTTAAATACTTCTTTACTCAAAATGAGTTAAATATTATGCAACATCGATGGTTAAAGGTAGTAAAGAATTATGACTATATGATTAACTATCATCCAAGGAAAGCTAATATTGTGGTAGATGCTTTGAGTAGGAAATCTTCAAGACATCAACAACATATTTTGCTAGATTTAGAAAAGCTTTGTATTGAAATAGTGAGATCCAATTATAAGGCTTATGTTGCAACTATGTCCATTTAGCCTACCTTGATTAAGAGAATTAAGGAAGCACAAGGCAGTGATGTGCACCTGAAGAAGATTATGGAAGAAATTTCATTGGGCAAAAGGCCTAGTTTTGCTATTTTTTTATGATGGAGCCTTAGATTTTGAAGTTAGAATTTATGTGCCTAATAATGATGAGTTAAAATAAGATCTTGATTGAAGCTCATAGTTCACCATATACTGTCCATCTAGGAGGTACCAAAATGTATCAAGACCTATGAACTGTCTATTGGTAGGTTAATATAAAAATGGAGATTTCAAAATTTATAGAGCAATGTTTTACATGTCAGTAAGTTAAGGTTGAGCATCAGAGACTGTTTAGGTCATTGAAACCTTTGTTGGTACCAAAATGTAAATAGGAATATATAGCCATGAATTTTATAGTTGGGTTGCCAAATACACAAAAAGGCTATAATGCTATATGGGTGATTTTTTAAAGGCTAACAAAATCAGTACATTTTATTCCAATAAGTACCACTTATCCCATGGATAGGTATGCCTAATTTTATATTGATAAAATTATGAGGTTTTGCGGTTTGCCAGTGTCAATTGTGTCTGATAGAGATCTTTGATTTACTTCAATATTTTAGAAGAGTCTACATAATGTCATAGGCACAAAGTTGAACTTTAGTCCACCCAAGACTAATAGTCAATCTGAAAGGACCATTTAAATTCTGAAAGATATGTTGAGGGCATGTATGTTAGACTTTAAAGATAGCTGGGACAAACACCTTTCATTTTTGCATACAACAATAGTTATAAATAAACTATTGGTATGGCCCTATATAAAGTGACACGTCCAGAATATAGAAGTTATTCCCAAGTGCAGGATTGTCGAAGTAATAAATAACCCGATGAGAACGGGGTCGATCCACAGGGAAGTAGAATTAAAATTACAAATTATAAACACTTTAAAGATAATTAATACAGTATAAGATGTTTGCAAATATTATTTCAATTAACCAATTCAAATAAAAAGCTAAGGTTATAGAGATTCACTCTTGGCATAAGAAGTAAGAATATATTTAATTTTTTTTTCTATAACTCAATTGGAATCCTCACACAAAGGAGGTTCCAACCGGAAAATATAGCAATTAAAGTTCATCATCATTTATATATTGATTAGTATTTATTTCTTTCAATTATTATACACCAAATCTTATAAATGGGTTCAAGTATTTATTATGCCAATCTTTATATTTGTCTACAATAAATCAAGACTCCAACTTTACAAGAAAAGTTATATAAACCAAATCTTGTAAATGGTTTCAAGAATTTATTGTGCCAAGTATTAAGTTTGTCAATAATAAATCAAGAATCACCACTTTAGAAGAAATGGTATTAATTCTACAAACAAAATAAATACATCATATATAAATTTGCATAACTTAAAAATGAAGCATTAAATTCATGAATAAATATTAAACATATCTTATTACCTTGCCAAGAGCTTCACCCTTTCACCTTAGCTTAAACAAAATTATTTGAACATAATAAAACTAAATGAAAAGAAAAGAAATGGAAGAAGAAATAACATGACTTAATAGTAAACAAGAGAAATAATAGTACAAGGAAATGGATACAAAGGAAAAGTATTTTGAATTAAATTCTAACTTTCTAATTACATTCTTTAGGAATAAACAAGCCACCTATTTATAGAAAAACATGGATAAATCGAGACAAATTTGGAGGGAACCACTTGGTTGATGAAAGTCAAGAATGGTGGCAAAATAATTTGCATTCATTATCACTTGGGCACCCAATTGATTATCCAATTTGGAATTGATGTGATCCGAATTAGCTGTCACTCAAAACATAAAAGTTGTAGATAAGTCTCTTATCTTTCCAAATTGAGTGATTTCATACGTATTAGATACGTATTTCTATAGTTATGGGCCAAATACTGATAACTGTTCAAACTGGGCCTGTACTGCAGATCAATTCTGTTCTAGGCCAATTTTCACCCTCTCAACACTCGAATTTCCAATTCTTTTTGAAATACAATATGTTAGCCCATTGAGTCAGCTCTGCACAGGATTAAGAATCACCTCAATTGAATCTTTAGGTAGAAAGTTATGCCTATTTTACCGAACCTGCTACAAAACAGTTATACGATAATTAAGTACAATATTGTAAACATACTTAAGTTAAGAAAATTAAATACACTAGTAATACAAAACAATCATATAAAACTCTTATTAAATGTGTAATTTCAAGTGTTCATCACACCCCCCAACTGGCTTATTGCTAGTCCCTAGTAATTCGCGCATAAATAAAATTTGAATACTACCTAAGTATTTCAAACAAAACGTCAGTTTTAAAATCACAATCGCTATAAAGGTTATTTCAATCATAACTTCCAAAAATATTTTTGTATGTGTGTGAATTAAGCCAAAGCCTTCTTACCACAAACCACAACATATATAGCCTTAAAAATGTTCCAAGTAAAAGCCTCAACTCCATATCCTTACAGGTGAATAACTTGTTTAATGACTTAAGATTTCACTCATGGAGTTGGAAAACAGATAATCGCTCAAGAAAAAGTTACATTTAAGGACAGACAGACAAACTAACATTGATCCAAAGATAGGAAAATCAAATATTTAGAGTCAAACCATTATTGCCAAATGCCAGCTTCAAGACTTTAATTATTTAATGCGAATCTTACGAATATAGAATTCGGTGATAAGATTGCTTCCTAATGACTTTAGTCTTCTAAAATTGAATGAAGACTTTATTGAACTGAATTGACTTCTTTTCTTTCTTTTTTTTTTACTCATTTTTTTTTCTTTTTTGAAAGACATAAGGAATCATTACAACATAAGAGCAATTTATCACCATAATACTTTTCCAATTTTTTTTTTTTTATCCTTCAGCTAAGCAACCAAATCATTCATCATCCCAAATAATGTCATTCCAAATAAAAATTAACCATTTCAAAAGATCAATGAAAGTTCGTAAGCTGTTATCTCAAACCTCTCCACCCACTCACAAAAGATATGTGAGTTTAGAAAATAATATGTATACTTAAACATAGAAATTCTCTTGGCTATATATATTGAATCATCCATCTTACCACAAGGCTTAGTATTGTTCTCAAGAAATAATTTCAGAAGTTATTCTTTAGTAACCTAAATAGAGAAAGTGATTTAAACTAAACAATTTTAAAATCATACATCGATAGTAAAGCAAATTTATTTACGCAAGAGTTACCAAAAACTTAAGCAACAAACAATTATACATAAAATGCATTAAAAATAAACCAATTAGAATGTGTTTCAAAAGTTTATAATGTACTCTTTACTCTACCATTCTAGAACTAGAATGCGTCTCAAGAATACATAAATGAACATTTTACTCACGCCATTCATGATAATTTTTTTTTTACATAACAAAGTGATAACAACAACAAAATAAAATAATTAACACTAACATTATATATCAACTATCTTCCCCTCAACCAGATTGAGACATTGTCCTCAATGTCAAAATATAGAAAGAGTAAAATATAGAAGATATCACCTGAAACATCTTTTATTGAAAATTAAACCTGCAACAAAATAAAACAAGCCACACAAAAAAAATAAAACAAGCCACACAAAAAAGCTTAAAAATACATAGAAATAGATAGGTTATAGATGAAGCGTCAAATCTATCCTGCGTTTCTTTTCACTGTTATCAGTATACCAATCTATCTGACTCATTGTTGGATCAGATAGAGGTGTAAAAGCTTGTAGTTCATCGAGTAACTGATCAACAGTTGAAGCAGAAATGAGGATCTGTCGTGCTGCAGCTGAGACGAATTGTTTTTCTACCGCATAGTCAAGAAAAGATAACAACCCATTATAAAAACCATCAACTTTTAACAAACCAATTGGTTTTTATGGATTTGCAATTGTGCCCATGAGACAATTTGAAAAATTTTCTCTAATGTTCCGAAACCTCCAGGTAGAGCTATGAAGGCATCAGCATTACGAAGCATAAAAGAAATTCGTTCATGCATTGATGATACATGTAACTCATCAATGCATGAACGAATTTCTTTTATGCTTCGTAATGCTGATGCCAACTCATCCCCAATTGTTTTTCCTACAATATCTCCAACAGCTAGAGCTTTTGGTATGATACCCAAAACTCGACTACTATTATTTTGTGCAGCGGTTGCCACACGTCCCATTAATCCAAGACTACCTCCCCCATATACTAAATGAATATTGCGCTCAGCTAACATCTTACCAAGGGTTTCTGCTGCTTCTATAAACTCACTAGTTTTTCCAGGGCTGGATCCACAAAAGACACAAATTTTTGTGAATTTACGAGTTGATGATCCTTCCATGATTACACTCACCCTCTCTCTTGAATGATTTTGAGTTTGTACAAAGATGCAGAAATAATGCAATGTATTTATAGAGCTAAAAGGTATTGCAAAGTTAAATCACATGGCTATTGGCTTGAAATACAAGATTCAACACATTTTACCAATTTTCAATTTGTTAGCTGGAAAAGTCACATGGGTTGTCGGCTTAAAATGCAAAATTTTCAAAAAGGATTATAGGTGGTTGATTATTGAAAAGATGTTTGAGTTTGAAATAAAACACTTAAAAATAACAGCTATAGTAAATATATACAAGTAGTTATGATTGTGGCTCACATCTTCCTCTGATTTTACGTCCAGTAACGGCTTAAACGCCCTCTATGGGTCGGGGATAGGCTTCCCATCCATTTTCTTATAAATTGGCAAACAGGGTCTTTTAAAGTCAGATTCCCGAGACTGTACCGCTCATGTGCTTTTAGGAATATGTCCCATAATTCATGAATTGCAATATGCACATATCCACTAGGATGCGTCTCAAGAGTCGATAAGATATTATCTAAAGACTCTTTACTCAGGCAATCCTTAATGAACCTAATTTTATCTTCACGATTTATAGACACCATTCCTAAAGTGCGGCAACGTGTGTTGCAAGTCGTGCGTGCACACTTGTAACAAACATTTAATCGTTTTGCTCTTCGTTTTTTTGAAAAAGAGCTTTTACCTAAGCCAGGCATGTAGGAAATTAATGAGTCTGAAAATTCACCTGTCAATCTAACTTTGGCTTTAATTAACCAACGTAAATCAACAGGTATATTCATAATCATTAATAACCTTAATCTTTCACATCTTGCTTGGTAAATTTTCTTCAAGAAATTTTGAGGCAATGAGGGAAAACGCTTTTTCAAATTTTTTAGAATGTCATCCATTTTTTTTTTTTTTAGAAAAGGGGGAAGAAGAGAATATATCAGTAATTATGGGAAACTGACAAAACCGATTTGAAATATCACGGAGTACCGTTATCCGCCACTTAACCGGGGTGCAAAACAAAACTTTAACAAAACTACTAAATTAACCTGCAAGTAAAAAAAAAAATGTTAGAAGAAGAATAAATATATATAAATATGTAAATATATAAAACAAAGATTAATTGGTCTCGTAACAAGGATCCGATAGGAACGTACATTCTTCATGAAAAGCTTGATTTTCTAGAAACGGCTTGAGTCTTTGCCCATTTACCTTAAACACATTCCCATTTCTAGGATTTTCAATGTCAATTGTTCCATAAGGGTACACATGTTTCATAATAAAAGGGTCACTCCATCTTGATCTTAATTTTCCAGGGAATATGTGAAGTCGAGAATTATAAAGCAAAACCTTCTGACTAGTGTCAAATGTTTTTCTTTGAATTTTTTTATCATGAAAGGCTTTAATTTTAGCTTTATGAATTTTTGAATTCTCATATGCATCATTTCTCAATTCTTCAAGTTCATTTATTTGTAATTTACGTATGTGTCCAGCAGAATCAAGATTTTCATTGAAAGTTTTAATAGCCCAGTAGGCTTTATGCTCAAGTTCCACAGGTAAGTGACAAGGTTTTCCATAAACTATCCTATAGGGAGACATACCCAATGAAGTTTTAAAAGCAGTTCTATAAGCCCACAGTGCATCAATTAGTCTTAAAGACCAATCTTTGTGATTTGGGTTTACAGTTTTTTCTAAAATTTGTTTTATCTCCCTATTTGCTAATTCAACTTGTCCACTTGTCTGAGGATGATAAGGGGTGGCAACTTTATGAGTAATACCATATTTTTTCACTAATGTTTCAAATGGTCTATTACAAAAATGCTTACCCCCATCACTTATAATGGCTCGAGGGATTTCAAATCGACTTAAGATATTTTCTTTTAAAAATTTCATGACTGTTTTATGGTCATTATGTCGACATGGAATAGCCTCAATCCATTTTGAGACATAATCTACTGCAACTAAGATATACGTAAATCCAAATAATAACGAAAATGGTCCCATGAAATCTATCCCCCAACAATCAAAGATTTCAATAACAAGAATAGGGTTCAAAGGCATCATGTTTCGTTTTGAAATTGATCCCAACTTTTGACAATTTTCACAAGTTATACAAAATGCATGTGTATCTTTAAATAAAGTGGGCCAATAAAATCCACACTGCAAGATTTTTGCAGTTGTTTTCTTTGATGAGAAATGTCCCCCACATACTTCAGAATGACAAAATTCAATAACTTTATTTACCTCATTGTCGGGTATGCATCTTCGAAATATTTGATCACGACAATATTTAAAGAGATAAGGATCATCCCAATAAAACTTTCTCACCTCCGTTAAAAATTTTCTTTTGTCTTGAGCATTCCATTGAGGTGGCATTTCTCCTGTTACAAGAAAATTAACAATATTAGCATACCAGGGCATTGTAACAGTAGAAAATAAAAATTCATCGGGAAAAGAATCATTAATAGGTGTTATTTCTGTTGATGAATCTTATGTGAGTCTTGATAAGTGATCTGCAACAACATTCTCAGCTCCCTTCTTATCCTTGATAGTGATAATAAATTCTTGAAGCAATAGAATCCATCGAATCAGTCTTGGTTTTGCATCCTGTTTTGACATTAAGTACCTTACAGCAGTATGGTCAGTAAATACAATAGTTGAAGAACCAATTAAGTAAGAACGAAATTTGTCTAATGCAAATATTACAGCAAGTAGTTCTTTTTCAGTTGTTGTGTAATTCATTTGTGCACTGTTTAAAGTTCTACTTGCGTAATAAATTACATAGGATTTACCTTCCTTTCTTTGTCCTAATACAGCACCAATAGCGTAGTCACTAGCATCACACATGAGCTCAAAAGGTAAAGACCAGTCAGGAGATTGTATGATAGGAGCAGATGTTAAGAGGCCAATTAATTTTTCAAACGAATTTTGACACTCTTGAGTTCACTTAAATGATACATCTTTTGCTAAGAGGTTACAAAGAGGTTTAGATATAGCACTAAAGTTTTTTATGAACCTCCTATAGAATCTATTATGTCCTAAAAAGGATCGGACTTCTTTGACTATTTTTGGTGGAGGCAAATGTGTAATGAGTTCGACTTTTGCCTTATCCACTTCAATTCCTTTAGAAGATACTATATGTCCCAAAACAATTCCAGAAGTAACCATGTAATGACATTTTTCCCAGTTCAATACAAGACTCTTTTCTTCACATCTTTTTAAGACCTTTTCTAAGTTTTCAAGACAATTATCAAAAGAATTTCCAAACACAGTTAAATCATCCATGAAAACTTCTAAATAATGCTCAATCATGTCACTAAAAATGCTTAACATACATCTCTGAAATGTTGCTGGGGCATTACAAAGTCCAAAGGGCATTCTTCTAAAAGCAAAGGTTCCAAAAGGACATGTGAATGTAGTCTTTTCTTGGTCCTCTAGTGCTATAGGAATTTGATAATAGCCAGAGTAACCATCTAGAAAGCAATAGTAGGGATGTTCTGCTACTCTTTCTATAATCTGATCACGGAATGGTAAAAGAAAATGGTCTTTTTTAGTGGCCAAGTTCAATTTTCTATAATCTATGCACATCCTCAAACTAGATGAGACTCGAGTTGGTATTAACTCACCTTTTTCATTTTCAATGACTGTGATTCCATATTTTTTTTGTACTACCTGAGTAGGACTTACCCACTTACTATCTGAGATCGGATAGATGATTCCTAATTCAAGTAATTTGAGAACTTCAGCTCTCACTAACTCTTTCATTTGTGGATTTAATCTCCTTTGAGGTTGTTGGGAAGTTTTGGCATTATCCTCTAGGTGTATTCTATGTGTGCAAATCAAAGGATTAATACCATTTATGTCTTTTAAAGTCCACCCAATTGTATTTTTATACATTTTCAATAATTCAATCAACTTATCTTCTTGTTCACTTGTGAGTGCAGAAGTGATTACCACCGGGTAAGTTTGTTTCTCTCTAAGAAATGCATATTTCAGTCCTTCAGGCAGAGGTTTTAACTCCAACTTTGAAATTTCGTTCTTTTTATCCTCATTTTCTCCCAATTCTTCAAACTTTAGTTTCCATCTTTTATTTTCAATCATCTGTGCACAGTCAAGTAAAGAACATATGTCAGAGATTTCAGGATCTAATTGTATATTTGACTCAAATGAATTTATTAAACACATTTCTAAAGGATCGGTAGAACTCCCTTTTTGAATATGATCCTCCACAATCGTTTCAATCATGTCACCTTCTTCACTTTCATCCTCCTCTTCGTATGGTTGCTTACACATATTAAAAACATTGAGTTTAAGTGTCATGTTTCCAAATGAAAGCTCCATTACTCCATTCCTGCAATTAATCAAAGCGTTAGAAGTTGCTAAAAATGGACGACCTAAAATAACAGGTATCGGATTACATCCTTTGACAGGTTCTGTATCCAAGACGATAAAATCCACAGGATATATGAATTTATCAACTTGAACTAAGACATCCTCCACTGTCCCTCTTGGTACTTTTATTGATCTATCGGCAAGTAAAAGAGTTACAGATGTTGATTTTAACTCCCCGAGATTGAGCTGCTGATAAACTGAATACGGCAATAAATTCACACTAGCACCAAGATCAAGTAAGGCTTGTTCAATTTTATGACTTCCAATAATACATAAAATTGTAGGACAACCAGGGTCTTTATATTTCAAAGAATTATTGTTCTGAAGAATGGCACTTACTTGTTCAGCTAAAAATGCTTTCTTTTTCACATTCAGTTTTCTTTTTACTGTGCATAAGTCTTTCAAAAATTTTGCATAAGATGAAACCTGTTTAATAGCATCCAGTAAAGGAATATTAACTTTTACCTGTTTGAAGATTTCAAAAATTTCAGGATTGTGATTCATCTTCTTAGTATTTCGTAATGCATGAGGAAATGGGGGAGGTGAGGGTTTAGTGTTTTCTTCATTAAGTGTAGGTTCAACACTTTCCTTACCCTTAGAGATTGATTCATCGCTCTCATGAGGTTCAGGAATTTCTTTTTCAACAATCTCACCACTCCGAAGAGTGATAACTGCTTTAACTTGATCCATGTGTTGGCTTCCTGAACTACATGCATTTGAGTTATGTTGTCCTTTGGGGTTTGGCTGTGGTTGAGAAGGAAATTTTTCTTTCTCATGAATGTTCAGTGCAGATGTAAATTTAGCAAGAGTATATTTCAAATCAGCAAATGTTTGAG
This sequence comes from Ailanthus altissimus, assembly GCA_946807835.1. Lineage (NCBI taxonomy): Eukaryota > Viridiplantae > Streptophyta > Magnoliopsida > Sapindales > Simaroubaceae > Ailanthus > Ailanthus altissimus. Next base: position 10,101,642 of record OX327687.1, read on the forward strand.
CATTTTGAGAATTAACAGACTCTTGTTTTTCAATGAATGTATGCAAATTTTCTTCAAGATTTTTTCTAGGAGGTGGGACATATGGTGCATAACCTTGATGGTTTTGAAAATTTTGGTGTGGTTGGAAATGTGGTTGCGAGGCCTGTGCTTGAGTGTCATTCCTCCAACTAAAATTCGGGTGATTTCGCCATCCAGGATTATAGTTTTGTGAATATGGGTTATTGTTTGACCATTTGAACGTGTTTAGAACATTGGCTTGTTCATGGAGACATTCCCTAAATGCAGGCAAAGTTGGGCAATCATTGGTAGAGTAATCATGGGTTTCACAAATGTGACACATAATTTCTTGAACAGATTTTATTTGACCACTCTTTTTCATTTCTAAGGTTTCGACTTTTCTAGTAAGGGATGCTAATTTGGCTTGAAGGTCATGGTCTTCCTTAAGATGATAAATACCCCCACTAGATGTAGTGGTTTGATTTTTGCTAGGTGCCTCACAGGTACCAGCAGTGTCCCAATTTTGAGCATTTTCTGCTAGTAAGTCAAGATAGTTCATTGCCTCTTCTGGGTCTTTTTTCTCAAATGTTCCATTACACATCATTTCTACTATTTGCTTAACTTGAGATGTTAAGCCCTCATAGAAATTTGAGACTACTCTCCATGTTTCAAAACCATGATGGGGATAGGTATTAAGTAATTCTTTATACCTTTCCCAACATTGGTAAAGGGTTTCTCCTGGTTTTTGGGCAAAAGTAGTGATTTGTCTTTTAAAAGAATTTGTTCTATGGGAGGGAAAAAACTTTTTCAAGAATTATTGTTGCATCTCATCCCATAAAGAAATGGATCCTGGCCTAAGGTTTTGTAGCCATGTTTTAGCTTTATCTTTTAAAGAAAAAGGGAAAAGCTTAAGTCGAATTGTGTTCATGCTACAATTTTGATCATTATACGTGTTACACACTTCTCCAAATTCTCTTAGATGTAGATAAAGGTTCTCTGCATCTAAGCCATGAAAAGTGGGTAAAAGTTGGATAATGTCTGGCTTAAAATTAAAATGCGTTGCATCCGGAGGAAACATTAAGCAAGATGGTGCACCGGTTCGTGTAGGGTTCATATAGTCTCTAAGTGTCCTAGGTCGGTTATTGTCATTATGTTGGGACTGATTGTCCCCTGGGTCTATGAGTCCCTCAATTTGATTTTCGCTCATGGTGTTACTTGGTGAAGAATGAGAAGATGAAGGAGAATCTAACAAATTATCAAAGGAAGTTTCGAAATTACCTTTTAGTAAACGATGAGAATTAGGATCTCGAAACCAACCGCTCGTAAAAAGAAACAAAACAAAATACAATAACAATAAATAATACAAATAAAATATTAAACATAGGTAAATAAAATAAAATGTTACACACAAGTAAATAAAATATGTAAAACTAAAAGCAAAATAAAGATAAATAATTAGAAGTTAGATTAGTGATGTTAGATTATATAATAAAAAGTTAATAAATAAATAGTAGGAGGCTTAGCCTTCCATTAAAATAAAAAGCGAAAATAAAAGGCGAATAATAAACAAAGTAAAGTACGTTAGGAGGCTCGGCCTTCCATGAAAATAAAAAAAACGAAAATAAAAAGTAAAAAATAATAAATAAACGAAATAAAGAGGAGGAGGCTCAACCTTCCGCAAAAATAAAAACAGAATAATAATAAAGTACGTTATGAGGCTCGGCCTTCCATGAAAATAAAAAATAAAAATAAAAATAAAAAAATGAATAATAAATAACGAGTATGAGGCTCAGCCTTCCATGAAAATAAAATAAACAAACAAATAATAACAAAACAAAATATTAACGTTACCTCCCCGGCAACGGCGCCAAAAACTTGACACGTCCAGAATATAGAAGTTATTCCCAAGTGCAGGATTGTCGAAGTAATAAATAACCCGATGAGAACGGGGTCGATCCACAGGGAAGTAGAATTAAAATTACAAATTATAAACACTTTAAAGATAATTAATACAGTATAAGATGTTTGCAAATATTATTTCAATTAACCAATTCAAATAAAAAGCTAAGGTTATAAGGATTCACTCTTGGCATAAGAAGTAAGAATATATTTAATTTTTTTTTCTATAACTCAATTGGAATCCTCACACAAAGGAGGTTCCAACCGGAAAATATAGCAATTAAAGTTCATCATCATTTATATATTGATTAGTATTTATTTCTTTCAATTATTATACACCAAATCTTATAAATGGGTTCAAGTATTTATTATGCCAATCTTTATATTTGTCTACAATAAATCAAGACTCCTACTTTACAAGAAAGCTTATATAAACCAAATCTTGTAAATGGTTTCAAGAATTTATTGTGCCAAGTATTAAGTTTGTCAATAATAAATCAAGAATCACCACTTAGAAGAAATGGTATTAATTCTACAAACAAAATAAATACATCATATATAAATTTGCATAACTTAAAAATGAAGCATTAAATTCATGAATAAATATTAAACATATCTTATTACCTTGCCAAGAGCTTCACCCTTTCACCTTAGCTTAAACAAAATTATTTGAACATAATAAAACTAAATGAAAAGAAAAGAAATGGAAGAAGAAATAACATGACTTAATAGTAAACAAGAGAAATAATAGTACAAGGAAATGGATACAAAGGAAAAGTATTTTGAATTAAATTCTAACTTTCTAATTACATTCTTTAGGCATAAACAAGCCACCTATTTATAGAAAAACATGGATAAATCGAGACAAATTTGGAGGGAACCACTTGGTTGATGAAAGTCAAGAATGGTGGCAAAATAATTTGCATTCATTATCACTTGGGCACCCACTTGATTATCCAATTTGGAATTGATTTGATCCGAATTAGCTGTCACTCAAAACATAAAAGCTGTAGATAAGTCTCTTATCTTTCCAAATTGAGTGATGTCATACGTATTAGATACGTATTTCTATAGTTATGGGCCAAATACTGATAACTGTTCAAACTGGGCCTGTACTGCAGATCAATTCTGTTCTAGGCCAATTTTCACCCTCTAAACACTCGAATTTCCAATTATTTGTGAAATACAATATGTTAGCCCATTGAGTCAGCTCTACACAGGATTAAGAATCACCTCAATTGAATCTTTAGGTAGAAAGTTATGCCCATTTTACCGAACCTGCTACAAAACAGTTATACGATAATTAAGTACAATATTGTAAACATACTTAAGTTAAGAAAATTAAATACACTAGTAATACAAAACAATCATATAAAACTCTTATTAAATGTGTAATTTCAAGTGTTCATCATAAAGCATTATAGGGAAGAAAGTGTAAATCTCCTATGCATTTGGATAAAGTTGGAGAGAGTAAAGTTTTAGGGCCAGAGATTGTCCAGCAAGTTTGTAAGGTTATAGAAAAAATAAGGAAAAAAATGAAAGTGGCTTAGAGTAAATAGAAAAAGCTATGCAGATAATAAAAGAAAAGATTTAGAATTTAAGGGGGGTGAAAAAGTGTTTGTTAAGGTTGCTCCAATGAAAGGAGTCATGAGCTTTGGCAAGAAAGAAAAATTGAGTTTAAGATTCATTAGTCCATTTGAAATCCTTGAAAGGATAGGTGATGTGGCTTATAAACTTGCCCTTCCTCCATTATTATTACGAGCTCATAATATGTTCCATGTATCCATATTACAAAAGTATGTATCAAACTTCTCACATGTGTTAAGTTATGAACCACTTCAACTTAGGAATGATCTCACTTATTAAGAAGTGCCAATTAGAATTTTAGACCAAAAGGAGCAAATTCTACGTACCAAGAAGATTGCTTTGGTAAAAGTTTTGTGGAGAAATCATGTAGTTGAAGAGGCAACTTGAGAATAAAAAGAGAAATGAGATCTAAGTATCCTTATTTATTTGGTTAAGTCATAAATTTCGAGGACGAATTCTTATAAGAAAATGCGAATTGTAGTAACCGCTTATCCACAATTGGTAAGAATAAATATTTATGTATATGTAATATTTGTATTTCATTTATACATAGGTAATACACGATTAATATATGTTATTAGTATTGTGTGAATGAATTAGGGTCTTATTATTAGTATTGTGTTTATTTGCAAGATTTTAAATTTATTTTAAGGACTAAATTGTAATACTTTAAAATTTTTGGGGGCTAATTCATAAATACTAAAAATTAGCCTCTTAGTATAAAAATACACATTTATAACCCTAATTCACTCATTTTGATTGAACCACTCCTTTTAAAGAGAGAAAAGAGAGAAAGAAAGGGGAAAGAAAGAGAAGAAAAAGAAGAAGAAATTAGAATTTTAAGCTTTAAGAGGTATATCATAACTCATTCTTAATTTTTTGGTGTCAATTAAGTTAATTTCTTTAAATTATTATTTCTGAAAATATACAAAATTAGGGATTTTATGTGAATTTTCTGAGACATGTTGAGAATTGATGATGATTATATGAATAACTTGATGAATCATGATGGATTTTGTAGAATTTCTACTTGATAGTATTTTGATCCGAGAATTTTATAATTTTTTGAACTTTTATTCTAGTTTTGGTTTTTCAGAATATGAAACTAGATATGTTTAGAATCATTTAAGACTTTAAATAGATTGAAAAGTTCACAAATTGAATTTTTAGTGAATTTTTGAAAATGACTCTAAAATTCTGAAATTTTTCTTTGTTAACAGTATGCTCAAGTGATAAACAACTTTTGATCTGCTAATTGATCTTCAAAAATTATCAATTTTTAAAATATGATAATTTTACATATTTAATATGACATATTAAAAACTGAACATTTATATCCATATGGTCAAATTGTTATGATTTTTTAAATTGTATCAGCTCATTGCAGTGTTTGATTAACAGAGTTTTTTTTTAAGTTATGGAATAAAATAGTTTTAAAATACTTTTGGCATAGATTTTGGAGTAAAATATTTATCATGGATTGAGATATGTGTCAAGAGTAATTATATAGTCATTTTATGATTTTTGAGTAGGTATATAATTTTATAAAATTAGGAGACTCAATATTATCCAATAAATATCTTGATCCTGTTAGGATAATGGTTTAGATTTGATGATATTTATAAAATGAATTGTGTTAGAATTATGATAAATATCCATATATGAGAATGATATATGATTCAAAAATGACATATTTTGATTTTAGAGTAATTGGACATTATTTGATGTATAAGAAAATTTTATTGAGTATAAGTGGTCAAAATGATAAGTTTTGAGAAATCAAGTTATTAGACCAATTTGATGCGATAAGTGCAATATGTGTAATTTTATGAGCTATTTAAAGTATTTTGTGTGAATGATGATGCTTTTGAAAGGATTAATCTCTAATGATAAGTTAAGGATAATTAAGCCCTATGCTCAAAAGTGTTGAGAGGTAAGTATACTAGACTTTTACTGACATCATAATAAACATAACAATTTGTTTATGCATGATTTATAAATGTACTTTGAGATGTGTTTATGTTATATTAAAGTATATTTTGATATCAAATGTGAAAGACATACCTTTATAAATGTGAGCATCAATATTGAGCATGGATATACATGTCATATGTGTGTGTGTGTGTATAAAAGTGAGCTTTTCGAAAGAAATGTGTTTAAAAAAGAAAGCTTTTGAAGCAAAATATGTCCATGAGATATATTTTGTATTTTGAGGATGCTTGAGCTCACTATTTACTTAGTATGCATTATGTGATATGTGAGAGGACTCATCGATGATTATTGTAAGGCCTTCTAGATGTCTAGGATGGTGATACATAATGTCATACACTCCAGGTAAAACCGTAAAGGGGATAGTGTAATGTAATGCCCCAAGAGCGATTCATAACGTAATAAATCCTTTTGGGGGTATGGATGGCGATACGTATTGCACATTAACCCAAGCAAATCCGTGAGGGGGACAGTGATGCGAAATGCCCCAAATGTGGACTATTTGGTGTTTGAGTCCACAACTGTTCCATGTGTGGGGCTCGATGTGCAAGAGTGTTTTATATGTGTGCTATTATATGTGATATGTGAAGTTATACTAAGTGATGGTTGAGTGATAATAATCTTATTATATATTTTGAAAGAATGTTAAGCGTTTACTCGAAATGTGATTTGATAAGATTTTCTATTATGATCCATCATGGCATATTATGCTCATTCATTGTGTATACGTATATATATATATATATATATATGGTATATGAAAAACTAGTATGCTTACTGAGTTTTATACTCATTATAGTTTATTGTGATTTTAGGTAAATAAGATACATGTGTGCTTAATAGATTTGGTAAGGCTTCTGCCATCCTTTGGGTTCTTTAAGTTGCTAAGTTATTTAGTGTTTAATTTGTGGACACGTAGTTTGAGATATTTGATTTATCCCTATGAATAAATACTTATGTATTATTTCATTAAGTATGGTTGTATTTGGTTTATGATCCATCAAGTATGTTTATGGGTTAATTTTGTGATGAACTTACTAGCAACTTACTAAAGCTTTCTATATAGAATTTAAGTTTGAAATTTTATGCAATTTAATTAAGAGTGTAAATTATTGAATGAGTGTAAGTTATGTCATGTGTTAGATCTTTTCGATCTGGGGCGTGACAGCAACTCTAGGTGATAGAGTATTGGTGTGGATCGGATGTAGAAATCTTCTTATTTGGAGATTTTGAATCAAGGAAAGGTTTATTGGAGATTTGGTGATTCAATAATTTTGTTTGGGTAAGAATTGTGAAGAATATCAAAGAGGAGAGTCAGATGAAGACAAATATGTGTAGGACACAAATGGGGAAGCAAAACAAGACTTAGTGATGCGAAAGAAGGCGAGAAATGTGAGGACCAATAGTCTAGCATTAAGAAAGACTCTAAGAGAAAGAAGAACTAAGTATACACTAAGTGCTTATGTGCACTAAAGTGCAACCGTTGTTGGCGTGTTCATTGTTCATGAAAGAGTAATGGTATACTAAATATTAGATCCTTTTGAGTGTTATTCATTGTGTTTTCTTGTAAATTCTCTAGGGAGTTAATAAGAGAGGTTAGGATCCTTAGATCTACGTAAACGTAAGCAATTGGCCGAACCACGTAAGTGATTATATTGTGCTCTTAATTATCTGCCTTATATTCTTGTTGTTTTTGCTTAATATTGTAGTTATTCTACTGCGCAAAATTATTAGGGTTCAAGGTTAAACTTGGTTAAGATTCTTTCCTTAAACTTAATCTCATAGGGAAATGGGCGATTCTTCCAACGTATACTTTATGAGTACCTTATAATTCAATAAAAAATAAAGTAAGATCTTGATCTACCATAAATATAAGCAATTGCTGAATAATATAAATTCTTGTGTGATTAGTTTTACCCTTTCTCTCTTTAGATAATTCCTAATTGCTTGCTATATTATATAATTTGTGTGAATCACTTCCACTTTAACAAATGCTTATATTTACAATATTCATATCATACAAAGTGATTTATACTGCTTGGACCATGCTACATTCTAACCTTAAAGAATGATTTCTTAATGCTCATTGTAAAAAAGATCTTCTCTTCTTATATAGTGGGACAAATTCTAAATTATGATTTATAATTTTTCTAAGTTCAATAAAATTTATGAAATGTAGGGATATGCTCTGTTTCAGTTTCTATTTTAATATGGATATTGAATTGTTCTAGTTATATATAGTTTTTTCTTTTACCTGAAAGAAGTTAATGATTATATTTTATAGTCCCTGTGATGTTCTATCAGCTACCATTGTGTACTGGTATAAAGATTACAATTTGTGTTGAGTGACATGTAATATATATTCTATTATTTTAATCCCATCGAAAAGTTTAAAAGGATTGTATAACTGACCCGAGATTGTTAATAACTGTGCATAGTCAATAGAAGTAAGATTATAATTCATTGGGCATTTTAAATGCAATCAGAAGAAATATAAGAGTATCCAAATAATTGTAATGTTTCAGTTCGTTAATCCTGCATTTTATTGCTTGAAGAGTCTGAAATAAACCATAGATCAACTAAAATAGAAGAGAAGGAAAAGATCAATATATTTACTGAGAAGTGTTCAATTATTTTTATTATTTACCATCAAATTTTCAAGATGAGTATTAACCACTGGCTTTTCAACACCAAAGTTAAGGAAATAATTGATAAAATTTTAAATTAGTATTTTCGATTTTGTGAGAAAAACATGTAAAAGTTCAAGATCAAACCACGAGATTGGGCATCATATATCTGGACTTCATATTAAGAGTAGAGTTTACAGCTTCAAAAGCAAAATAAATTACTGAAAATTCATGAACATCTTTAATCAAAGTATTCTTTTTTATTCAAACACAAATTTATTTTAAAAGAAAAAATAGAATGCAGCTAAAGTAATCACAAAGTTTGTATTCATCATGACCCGTGAACAAGAAATCTAGAAAAATAAATTAATGCACTCAATCTTCAGTAGCGAATATGAAATTGTATTTTAACTTTGGCTCTTTCTGGCTTTGAGGAGTTATTATTAGTGCTTCCACTCGGGCAGCTACATCTTTAAATTGATTATGGCCTTTTGAATCTTCTTTCCTCAATTTTTTAATAGTAAATAACCAATCATAAAAACAACATATAACAAGCTTGGTCTATATCCATATATAAGGAATGTGAAGTAACAAGCTTGGTCTATATCCAAACAAAATAGAATCATAACCCATGTGCTACTTTCATACATGGGTTATTGAACAAAAATTATAGCAGCAAAATAATATAATTTATTCTTCTCTTTGAAATAACAAAAAACATCAAAAATTTATTAATTAGCATTTATTCTTGACATAGTAACCTTTGTAAAATGTTCGGATTTAACAAGATTTATTTTTAGCCGTCTTCATCTTCAGGTTAATCTATTATATATAAAAATATATATATATTACTATTTATTATTATATACGTGAGAAAATTAATTAAAAATTATTATAATATCATTTGAGGAATAAGTCAAATGTATTGGGTGTGCGAAAAAGTAAGATGGACACGAAAGGTGAAGGCATTACTGTCTAGGCCTGGGTGTCGTAGTGTCAGGATTCAGTGCTGCGGCGTTTGTAGGCAGTGTTTACAGTGCCGCGGCGCTAAGAGTTTAGCGCTGCAACACTGGGCATGATTTAAGACAACATCACAGCACTAGTACGAAAAAAGATTTTTCCGTTTTAAACTATTTTTTAAGTGTACATGAACTCCTTAATACGACTCCTACATATTTTAGAGTTAACCTAGGTTATCTTAAAACTTATATTAAGACTCTCTATTGACTTGTAAACATAATTTAGTAATATTTGTGAGCTTTGTAATTTTTAATGAGAGAAACTTCTAGATTATAAGAGAGAATTATGTTTATTATAAGTTCTTAAGGCATATTTTTATGAGTGCCTTGTAATTCAATAATAGAAAAGAGTGAGATTTTGATTTATTATAAACATAAGTAAATTGCCGAACTACGTAAATTTTGTATTTATTTTTCTTTAATTTATTCTTAATTACCTGATTGCTACATTATATACTTGAGTTTATTGTTTGATTATTGCTTCCACTTCTATAATATATATATATATATAAATTATAATATTTATAAACTACATAATTTGAATTATAAAATTAATAATTTATGTCAATAGATAATAATGGAATAAATAATTAAGCAAACTACATATATTATATGTAAATTTAATGTAATATTTATACGGTCAATATCAAATTTGTAAATTATTTTTTTATTTGTAAATTAAACTTAAATTTATAAATATAATGTAAAATTTGTAAATTATCACTGAACTTATATATTTACATAAAATATATATCAAATAAATTATGTATGAAATATAATTTAGTTAAAAAAATTTAAAGTAAATAAGAAAATTATAAATCAACACATAAATATAAAAGTAGACATAAAATTTGTCAATTACACATGCGACGTGTAAATATAATATAATATTTATAAAATAATATCGAACTTGTAGATAATACTTTGTACTTGTAAATTAAACTAAATTTTATAAATATAATGTAAATTTTATAAATCAATACTAAACTTATATATCTACGTAAGAAAAATAAATATAACACATAAATCATAAATGAAACATAATGTTTATAAAAGAATTTAAAATAAATAAAAAATTTATAAATCAACACAAAAGTGTAAAAAATAAACATAAAATTTGTAAATTACACGTATGACATGTAAATATAAAATAACATTTGTAAATTAATATTGAACTTATAAATGATACTTTTTACTTATAAATTAAACTAAATTTTATAATTAAAATGTAAAATTTGTAATTTAATATTGAACTTGTATATTTACGTAAGAAAAATCAATATAATGCATAAATCGTAAATGAACCATAATATTTGTAAAAGAATTTAAAATAACTAAAAAATAATAAATCAACATAAAATATAAAAATAGACATAAATTTTGTAATCTACACATACGGTATGTAAATGTAATATAACATTTGTAAATCAATATCAAATTTGTAAATGATACTTTTTACTTATAAATTAAACTAAAATTTATTAAATATAATGTATAAATTGTAAATCAACATTGAACTTATATATCTACGTTTAAGAAAATAAATATAATGCATAAATCGTAAATAAAATATAATATTTTTAAAAGAATTTAAAATAATTAAAAAAATACTTTAAATCAACACAAAAATGTAAAAATAAATAAAATTTGCAAATTTTTGTTGAAATAGTATATTCACATAAAGCTATATGTATAACTAAAAAATGATAAATAAAACATAATATTTGTAAAAAAAAATTAAAATTTATAAAATTATAAATTAATACAAAAATGTAAAAGTATACATAAATTTTATAAACTACATATATGACGTTTAAATTTAATATAAGATTATAAATTAATGACGAACTTGTATATGATGTTTATAACTTGTAAATGAAACTAAATCTCATGACAAAAATATATTTACTACTATTATCCTACAATTAATTAACTATAGAAATCAAGACACCTTATCTAATTTGTTCCCATTATATATTACTTTTAATTTTTATATTCTAATAAAACTAAGTTAATTGATGGAGATATTTGAGAATATATATTACCATTATGTTAGTTCATTAGATTCTTTTGAATAATAATTGATTAGTAATATAGTATGCTCAAAATTAATCAAAATTACTTTTTATACTTAACTTAGAGATCATATCTACTTGACATGTAACCTAGTTACACTTGGGTAACATAAAAAAATTTTTATATCTATAACATTTATTATTTTATTTTATTTTCCTTGGGTAACATATAGAAGTTAAACATTAACTTGTTAATATATACAAAATTTATTTTATTTGTAAATTTGCAGTACATAAATTGTAATGGATTATTATAGGTAGTTTATCTTTATGATATGTTAGTATTAATAATCATTGAAACTAAATATTTATTTTTCTTCATATTAGTTTTTAAATCTTTTTAAAAAAAATTATTATTGATAGGTTTCCTCTAAAATATATCACAATATATATTTAGATTATACTTTAATTAATGACTATTTAAAAAGATTATTGATTAATTTATGTTCAATTATAAATAATCTATATATTTTTTAATGTTTATATGGCTAATTATTTCAATGTTTTTGATATTGATAAATAGATTAATAAATTGAATAAATTAAAAGTTACAATGCACAAATACAACATTTTTTAAATATAAATTCAAGGTGACCTGTTACCGGTGAAAGAAATTAATTTTTATCAAATAAAAATCAATGATAGAGATTAAAATTACTTAATTTAATGGCCAACAATAAATTAAGCATTGATACAGTAAATATTTTCACAGCATAGTAAAAAATATAATTCTCGTTAACAAAATGAATTGAATTCAAATTTAAATTTTGAATTCGAATATAAATACGAACAGAATACAGATTCACTAAAATTTTATTAACCTTATGTTGTTTAGAAATAAATTAGGATAATGACAGCGAGCTGGCGATGATGGCGAAGCATCAAGTGTGGTATTAGTAGTTCAAAGGAAGCAAGTGGCGACGTAGTCTCAAGCTAACCATTGCTGTGATCTCTAATGTCAAATTTATATAAGAAAACTAACTTATAAAAAATTGGATTATCTATTCTCAAAAAGAGAAAATTTAATCTTACTACTAAACTAAACCAATTTTTAGTTATTTTTACACTTCTTTAAATTAATTGACAATTTGACATGACTTCAATTCACGAGAAAATTATCCCAATCTTGATTTTTAAGTTTGAAATTGATGTTAGAATTTTATTTGATACTTTATTTTTTTTAAATTTCTTTTAATTCATGATTATGTCATAATCAATTTTCAAACTTGTTTGATGAAGTTCCGTACATCACTAAGTATTTATTTTCTTTTGTTTATAAACTTTTGGAAAATTTACCAAGTTGACCCATTTTAAAATTGAAAAAGTCATTTTGTTTATTTTGACTTGACATGATCCAAGTTAAACACTACTAATCAAATATTTTTTTTTATTAATTTACTTTTATTTTAAAATAAAATTTTTTTTTTTCTCAAATCACACTTTCACCGACACTATTCTCTCTCTCCCTTTCTCCCTTTCACAGTTAACCCACAATATCTATCTCATGGTTTCATTCCAAAATTTAAACTTAATAAATTTTAAAGATTGAAGATATATTTAATTAGTGTAAAGTTAAAAAAAAAAGAGAAAATTGATAAATATATTTTTTAAATTTAATTTTTATGATTTTAAGTATTTTTATATTTAATTGTTAGAAATGTTTAAGAATGTGTAGATGTAGTATAAAAAATAAGTTGAAAATGTGTGTAAAATTAAAATAGCAAAAAATGGTGGATTCCGGCAAAAACAAATGTCACACGGTTAATCGTCGTCTGCCACGTGGCCAATTTTTTAAAATTAATTTATGTTTATATTTATTTATAATTATTTAGTAATTATATAAATAAAAATTTATTTTGTCAATATTAGGTTAGGTTGTTAGTTGTAATTAAAAAAAAATTGATTTAATAATTAGTTATATGTTGATTATTGTTTTGTCAATATTAATAATTTTTTAAATTTTTTCAGGAAGGAGAATGTCTCAAAAGAATACGTAATTGTCGAAAAATATTTCTACCGAGTGAACTTACATATTTACTCGAAGTTATGGGTTATACGAAATATAAAAAATAAATTGACATCGAGGCAACTAGAAATATTTAGAACCACATGTTTTGGTAGTTTTTTGGATGTATCAGATATTTCATTCTCAAGTATTTTAGCACATGAGATTTTATTAAGACGTGTACATACAAAAAATTTATATGAAAAATTATAGTTCTATATAGGCAAAAGACGTATTAGATTCTCTCGTCAAGATTTTTATTTGATTACTAGTTTGAGGATGGGGGATTATCCTGTAGTAAGTGGGTTAGGTGATAGACTATGCCATAAATATTTTTCGGATAAAAGTGAATTGACTTACAAGAATTTGGATCCGTGGTTCGTGAGCGTTACATTTGACGATGATGTAGATACAATAAAAATGTGTCTATTTTATGTATTTCATAAATTGTTAATGCCTCGTGATCGGAATAGAATCATACAATATTTTGTACTTCGTCTCGTAAATAATTTAAATGAGTTTAAGTTTGATCCTTGAGGCACGATTGCATAGATTGTACTCTACAATAGTTTATACACGGCTCCAATTAAAAAGTTAGCGAAAGTAAAAAAAAGCAGGCACTGGGGAAAAGGAATCATACAACTTATACTTATTTAGTCACACAATCTTGATGAGTAATTCTATTTTTTGATTCATTATCATATTGGGATAAAGAAAATTTTATTTTGTTGACATTGTAATTTTTAAATTTATTATCATCTCAGGTGTGGATCTACGAGACTATCCCGAGGTGTGGAGAGCTGTTTGTCGACAGGAATGAAGACTATTTTCTTCATATTCTAAATTAGTCTAGCACGAGCACTCCATTATACAAAAATATCGTAGATGTCCTCTTCGATGGTATTGGGGTATGCTTTTATGTTCAACAAAAAATAGATATAATTTCTTTATAATTTGTGTTATATTTTTTAATAATGATTAATAAATCTAAAATATTATAAAAGCTTTGGAAGTTCATAGAAAGTTGGTACCCCGCAAACATGAGAAGACTGTGGACTATCGCGCGGCGGTAAACTTTTGCATTCCATCAGAAAAATAGGGAGAGAGTTTTAAGTTGGAGACAGTTGATATCTCAAACACTCAAATCACCGATAATTTGCAGCCTCACCACGAATTTGAAGCCCAGCCAGCGACTGAATCAATGGTATAATAATTTTTTTTTCCCTTGAATTATAATTACTTATGTTACTGATTAATATTAGCTTGTGAAAATTGATTATAATAACTTATGTATAGTTTCAGTCCGGCACGTCAACATCACAATATCAAATCCTAGATAAGAGGATGGATGATCTTGAAAAAAAGATATTTACCAAGATTGATAAGGGTAACTTAGAGCTTTCGACCAAGATTGATAAGACTGAAGAAAATATCTTGCATCAAATATCTCTCTTGGTGCAACAGCAAAAGCCAACCCAGATCTCCAAGGATGCAGGGTAGAGTATGGTACTTTTTAAACCTAAATTATATTGGGTACAAAGTTTTAACAAGTCAATACATTAATTGGTATTGTTTGGTTTGGTAGGGTACCGAATTCATGGCTGCTGACTTTTAGACATTTGCTTCTGCCAGCGAGTCTCACCATCAGCCATTTGCTCCTGTAGCTGATAGCTCTGTAATCGGAAAAATTATACATGCTCTATTGGGTGAAAATATAAGCAGGGATGGGCACATTCTCAAAAAGGCAGCAGCTCAAGTCAGTTCATATACCAATCCATTAAAAAAGCTCATGAAGAAGAAACTTGTGGAATTACAAGTAGTATATATAATTGATGTAAGCGGGCAGCTACTTCCTATTGATCAGGTTAAATATGTTGAGTTTCTCGATTGGATAAAAACCAATGATCCAATACAACAGATTCGTTTAGACAAATTCGATCCGAACTATACATGGTTTAATGAGCTACTATAAAACTAGCTTGACGATTCGGTGAGAACTTGTTTTTACCTTTTTTGTTTTGTGAGTTATCTAACAGTATCAAAACTTATACATATTCTTTGTGTTTTGAAGCACATAAATGAATATTTTAAGGTTTTGTGTTTCCGTCAAAGAATGTGTTTCTGACATGTACTTACAGGATTGCACAACTGCAGATGCATATTTTTACTTGAGCTATTATGTTACCCGTTTATTGTGCATATAACATTATCATACTATTATGTATATTAACTATTATTGAGTTTAATGAGTATCTTTTATTTGTGTTTAGGAGTACATTCGATAAATGTGACAAACGTCATTCACCGCCAATCCTTTAAACAATGATGAATGACTCGAAATGTTGTTGGCTTATGCACTTAGAATAAAAACTGAGTTACTTGGTGCTAAACCGTGGGCATTGGTCAATAAGGTACTTTTTATGAACAATAATGACTTTTTACTGTGCATGTAATAAGATTAAGTTAAAAATAATACAATAATTATTTTTGTAGGTATATATTCCTCTGAATATCAATCAAGAACATTGGATTGTAGCGCAGCTCGACCTTATTCGGTTTACAATCATTCTTTATGATTCCATCGTGAACGGCTATTTAGATGAGTTCATCATGAAATTTATAGAGCTTCTGTGTATTGTAATGCCTTTATACCTTTAGAGGTGTAGATTTTATAGTTTGAGGGGCATACAAATCCCAAATTTATTCCCTTGGCTGGTGACTCGTATCCGGGAGAATGTGCTGCAACACGAGGTCGGGAGTGGGGACTGTGACGTCTTTGCCTGTATGTATACTGAATATCTTATGTTAGACCGGCCATTTGACTCATTCCCTGACATTGCTACATTTTATAGACAAAAGATGGTCGTTGGTTTATGGACCGCTACTTCATAGATATTTAGTATTATGAGTTTTTTATATGCATTGATTTGAGTGTATAATTGATATACTATAATTGATTGTGGCCGTTGATTTGGGTGTATATGTGCGGAAGTAATTTTTTAATTTGATAGAAATGTGTTTATTCAATATAGCAGGTTTGGGAACGTCCATATTATAGGGGAGATTCTGTTGAAATTTCATAAAAATTATCAACATCAATACTAAACACAAGTGCATTAAAATAAAATAAATAAGTATATAATATAAAGTACAAGTGCATTATGAAACAAGTGTATTACAAAATAAGTATATTACAAATAATTGCACAGAAGTGACGCAACTTGACTCTCTTAGAACCAATTTGAGAATAAAACGAGAGGAGGATGATAAGAGAGGTAAAATAAGAGAAAATAGTATATATATATTTATGGCAAATATTTTAGTTTGGTTTATATATTTATATTTATGCGTTCAAGGCTTTGCTTTTTTTTAAAATTTTTAAATTTATTTATAAATAATAATTAATTAATATATAACTATTTATTTTATTTTAAATAGTTATTTTATTTTTTAAATTTATTTATTAAAAATAAATAAATCAGGTGGGTGCTTGTTGGGCATATGCTTGGGCGGCCTAGCAATTTTTTTCTTTTATAATTTATATTATTATTTTTTAAAACTATTATTGTTATTATAAATAATATTTTTTATAATTAATTAAAAAAATTATTATTTAAAAATTTATGTTCTTAATTATTTTATAAAAAATAAAATAAAAGATAAATAACAAAAAAATTATTAAATTTGTAAGAAGGGTAGAATAGTCCACATAATATATATTTGGTTAATAAAATTTAAAATATTTAACTTCGATCAAAAAAAATTTATATTAAATTAATGATTAATCTAAAAAATTTCCCTAAACTTTTTCGTAGCATCGACATATTTTATTTCTTGGATATGCCTCTTAAATCTTTATTTGGGAAATTCTCCTATTTGACTTCTTATTTATATAATTTATCCATTTTATCTTTATTTGTATAATTTATAAAAATATATTTTTTTATTTTATTATAATTAATTAATTTAATAAATAAATTTAATCAAAATTTATTTTGATGAAAATTATTAAAATTAATTATTTACATAAAAAATAAACTTATAAAAATAACTATAAAATCTTAAAAATATTACAGCCACTAACGCGCCCGTGTCAACACATTAATGCACACGCCAACAGTGTCAAATACTTTGCCCTTTATTTTATTAAAAGTTATAAATTAGTTAAAAAATAATTAATTAAAAAATTAGAAAAATAAAATAATTAACTAAAAATAAATATACTTTCTATTTTTTAATAAATTATAAAAATATTTAATATAATTAAAATTAATTAATTTTTTTCTTTTTGTGTTATAAATTAATTAAGAAAATTTATTGTAAAAATAATTAACTAAAAAATAATTAAAAATAAATGTGTATTTTTTTAAGTTATAAATTATATAATAATTTATAAAATAAAGAAAAAAATTAATTTAAAAAAATAAAATGTTACGTGGGCCTGATGCGTGCCCTATATCACCCTGTATAGTGTGCTACAGGCATGCAGCAACCCCACGTGTTGTCACTTGATGCCACATGACATTTTTAATTTTTTAAATTATTATAATAATTATTATATAATTTATAACTTAAAAAAGCACACATTTTTTTAATTAATTATTTTATTTTTTAATTATTTATTTTTATAATAAATTTTCTTAATTAATTTATAACACAAAAAGAAAAATATTTAACTTATTTAACTTATATTAAATATTATTATAATTTATAAAAAAGAAAAAAAACAAAAGAAAAAACATATTTTATTTTAAAAAATTTTAATTAATATTTTTTAGTTTATCTTTTAATTAATATTTTTTAGTTTATCTTTTAATTAATATTTTTTAATTTATCTTTTAATTAATTTTTTAATAATATGTATAATTAATTTATAACTTAAAAAATAAAAAGCACACATTTATTTTTTAATTAATTATCTTATTTTTCTAATTTTTATTTAAAGTATTTTTTCTATTTATTTTTAATTAATTATTTTCTTACTAATTTATGACTTAAAAAAATAAAGGGCTAAGCGCCAAGTGCACTTTGCCTTGGTGACACGTGTGCGTCAATGACTGTAATTTTTTTAAAATTTTATAATTATTTATAATTTAATTTTTATGTAAATAATTAATTTTAATATTTTTTATAAAAATAAAATTTAATAAAATTTAATTTATTAAATTAATTATAATAAATTAAATATATATTTTTCTAAATTATATAAATAAAGATAAAATGGATAAAGTTATTATATTTATTATTACTAAAATTTTAAAGTTTTAGTAATATAATTTTTAAATAATAAGTTAATATAATTTTATTAACTTATTTATTATATTTTACATAAAAAAAATGATCAAATAACATTTTACATCAAAAAATGATCAAATAGGAGAATTTTCCATCTTTATTCTATGTAATGGGATCCAATGATGCATGTCTAATTGTGAGAATCCATGTGGCAAGCAGAATTTAATAAGATTTCAAGAACAAGAAACAGGTTTAAGTTATGCGTCTAAAGATAAGACTATGAAAAGCTTATCCATTCAGTCTTGCTTTACTTAGTTAAAAGAGTAATGTTATTTCAAAATTTTATTTTAATTTTATTTTAATTTGATATGTTAAGTAATTATTAAATAATAAGTTAATATAATTTTTAAAATTATATATTACACTATGTTATTATTTAATAATTATAAATATATCATTCAAAATAAAAAATTTAAAATAATATTTTAAAAATATAAAATTATTCTCTTTTTTTTTGTTAAATTATATTAATCATATTACACTGTTAATATTATATTAGACTATACTATTAATTTTACATTACTAGTATTAAAATTAGAGACTTTGTTTAGAGTAATATATATATTTGAGATATATCTCACTTAAATTACACTATTAAAATTATCAAAATTATGAGACGTAACATTTACAATTTTAAATATATCCAACTTAAATTGAAAGACTTCCACAAAACAAAAAGAAGAAATCAACCGCTTTAACTTACATTAAGGTTTGAATATCTAATTTCAATTAAGAAAGTGCACAGAATTTGCTGTTAATGCTGCACGTGAGAGATTATTCTTAATTAAAAAGATTTGTGTTGATTGTTCAATAAGGAAGCTGGGGTCTGTATTTATGATTGCGTTATATCGTTTTAGTTAATAATCATGGGATCGACAAACTTAAAATCTAAGCATTAAGTTTGGTAGTTTAGTTTTCGAATCGTGACCTAATTACTATTTGAGATGACAGGACACGTTCTAACAATCTATGTATAAAAAGCCGAAAAGCCCCACAAGGTTTTTCGAGCAGTCATTATAAGAATTTGTTTAAGTTTCTTTCTGCCTTGGTCACATAACGGCTTCAACAAGAAATGTTTGCAAGTGAGTGGTTAACAACCCACTTTGGAAATCATTTGTTTTGTTGGACGACAATTGCGTCAGATAAAAAAGCAACAGTGTCAGCAAGTTTGAGTATTACACCTCAAATACTAATAATAATAATAATAATAATAGCTAAGAAAGAACTATTGAAGTTGTTCTCTTGAATTTTAACTTAAAACTCAATCCATCAAAATGCCTAAAAAGATGCATAAACGGATAAAAAGATGGCTCTTTTTTATTTCAGTGGATTTTTTAAATAAAATAAATAGAGAATTATTTAATTTAATTTTGATAGGACTCAAATAAATGAGTCTTATTAAAAAGATTTTATAATATCTTAATTTGATACAAATTCTACCACGTTTACACGCCTACAAGTTAAACTATAAAAAAAGACATTTCTCTCTATCTATTTTTTTTTTTTGATATAGTCTCGTTCGGTTTCTTCTACATAAATCATGACATTTCATTTCAATAGAGGAGTTGCATTATTCTTTTAGGGGTGTTATTTTTTATTCTATGAAGAACTTTGTCTCCATGTATCTTTTATATAAAAATTATATTTTATAAGCCATAAAAATGAGTTGATAAAGTTTGATAAAATAGATGTAAGTTTACATTAAACCAAATCATTATAAATTAAATCTTAATGTGTATTTTTTTTTTTTGTTAATCTCAACCAATAGTTTTCAAAAACTAATAAATTCAATTTTTTGACTTTAAATTAATTAAATTTTAGATTTAAAAGTCAAATTTTGAGGTCAACAGTCAAATTTTAGGATCAACAGAAGCTAATATAATTATAATGAATTTGTTTTCTCTAAGAAAGAAATAAATAAATAGAGAATTTACATGAAAAAAAAAAGACAATGACAAAATTTATTGTTCTTATAGTAAGAATTCGCAGAGAAAAGTAATTATAAGATCCTTAATTTTGTTTCAAGGTTTCAATGAGATATGTTTAATCCAACGAGTTTAAAAGAGTGTAGGAGTAGTTTCCACAATCATTTCTTCTTCTTCTTCTTTTTTCTGAACTTGGGATCTGTACAATAAATTATGATTTTTTTTTTCTGATTTAATGAAAGAATAACACTATATTTTTTAAGTCACATCTCAATATTTTTTATTTTTTATTATTAATTTTTGTAATTTTTAAAATTATAAATTTTAATATTTTATTACTTAATAATTAATTGACATATTATTTAAGATAAAAAATATTAAAAAATTACTTGAAAAGGTGTTAGAATTTTAAAAATGTAAGAATATTATAGTGATAAGTTAAAGCAAGGAGTATATAGAATGATGGGTATAATTAGAAATCAAATAGGGTGACAGTAACAATATGTCGTAATTAATTTCTTGTGAGAAATGTGGCTGAGCCAGCTGATTACGTCTATAGATGCTGAAATTTAATTTCATTACGTAATTAAGTCATCGTAGAATGATTGGAAGATTAATAAGAAGCAAAGCGATCGAGGGGTTTGATCACTAATTAACAGAAACATGAAATGAATTATATGTTGTTTAATTAGTTGCAGGAATAGATTTGAAGGAACTCAAATAATATGACAAATATGTAAAAGCATGAGAGGGAGATTTAATCAGAAAGGTTGGTGAAAGAGAGAGAGCCAATGCTGGTGATGTAGCAGCAGAAAGACATTAAAAGACAGTAACAAATCTCCAAACTCTTAAAAACTTTTTTCCGCCCTTTAAATTCCGTTCATGAATTCTATGATATATTGCCGGCCTTTTACAACTTCATTTGTGTTGATTCGAAGCATGGAGAATGCACACACTAAGTCTGCACTCAAGGTTGTTATCATTTCTTTCATTTTTAGTAGATCGAATTAAATGCATTACTGATTACGTTCTCATGTTTTATTTTATTTTGCTTTCATAGTTTGTGAAAGCTAGCTCCCAGTCAGCAGTTTCATGGAGTTCCTCCGCTAAAGGAATGGTGAGCATTCAATGCATATTTAAGCTCAATCATATCTATTGCCAAGTCAGCGTTAAACTGAGCCCAAAATGGTTACCACATTATTAAAAGGATTAGTTAAGTAAAACATTCTCTTGATTCAAAAGAAAATTAAAAAAAATAAAAATAAAAATAAAAAGCCATCTCAGATATTAAATTTATAAAGGGCATTGATGATTTGGTTACCAGTCATTTAAATACTATTGCCCCCTCGGCTTTCTATGTGATTTTGATTTTCTGATCAATCATATTTGTTAATAAATTGAGTGTTGGCACAGGTAAAAGATAAACTCAAAGAGCGTATCTGCGACAAATACAAGGTGAGTTTAATACTTAAGTGTTATACGTCTCTCTGTCTTGGTGAAATTCTTTTACCAATTAATTGAGAGGTACAAACAAGCGCGTATACCTTCCAGCAGCAGGCCACCACCCCGAAGCCCACAGCAAAGGAAAACACAAAGCCACAAGAATTCACACTCCATACTCAGCAAAGAGCTGTGAAACGAGCTATGTTCAACTATTCAGTAAGTGTTACTGACATCACTAGACACAATAGACGTTGCTCATGTAAATACAAATTCAAACTAGCCAGGAGAATTCAACTTCAAATCTGGACTCTTTAATGTGCGTAAGCACTTAATAATGACTAGTAAAGTGTGTCAACGGGCACGCACAAATTCAGAGTCCATCATTCCTTTTGAACTTTTTTCTAAACTAATTGATATACGCAGGTTGCAACAAAATTATATGTAGAGGAGCTACAAAGGAGACGAGTAGAAAAGTTGCAAAAGGTGGCTATATATGTGTATGTGTGTGTGTAGAGAGAGAGAGAGAGAGAGAGATGATTAATTCTACATAAGTTGGTGAACTTCTGACTGTCGGTCTGCATTTAAATTGGCAGATGATAGAAGAGGAAGAGATACGGTTGATGAGAAAGGAGATGATTCCAAGAGCCCAGTTGATGCCTCTTTTTGATAGACCTTTCTATCCACAAAGGTGATGAGTAATTGATTATGAATAAGGTTTCTAGTAGCATTATTCTTCATATATATATATGACTAATTCTCACATTTTAATTTGCAGATCAACAGGCCATTGACAGTTCCTAGAGAGCCAAGTTTACGCATGGTGAACGGCGAATGTTGGATCCGCATCACTGATAATGAAATCTACGGTTTTGAAAACTCTAATGCTTGGAAAACCTGTTAAATAAACCAATTAAGACTACTTTTTCTCTCTTGAATTTCATAAGGGTGCATGATTGTATGCATTTATGTTGGACAGCTTAGTCAGTAGAGAAATCTGAGTGCCCTAGTTTAGATGACAGCAATTGATCCTTTTAGCCATTAATTTCTCATTGTCAAAAACATCTCATTTAGTTAGTGTGGATTACATATCTTTACCTAGTGTAATCAAAATAAACTGAACCTTACATGGTTTGTTTTGTAAGAAATTCTTGATCCAATTTAGTATTTTCATATGCTTAAAGTATTAGAGAGTGGTGCAGCACTCACCAAAATTGAGTTTCTGTACCACATAATTCCTTTCTTTTGGTTCTTGTCATTTCTTAGATCTTACTAAAACACTACTACAATATTACCTTCATTGACAGTAAAACTGTCAAAAAAGCATATAATAGTTGATAGATCATAGATTTCCTACTACCCTCAAGGCCTACATAAAAAATTTTAACTTATATTTTACCTTTAAAAAGTTGTGATAACCACCTAAGTTTTAATCAAAACACACTAAAATTAAAAAAAAAGAATTATATATATATATATACAAATTAAATCATACAAATTTACTTAAATTATATTATTTATTTCTTATTTATTCTCTGAATTATAATATGCCACGTTAGTAGTACAAGTGAGTTTATATTAATAATTTATCAATGTAGAATTACTGAAATAATAAATATGATAACTTCAATCGAAAAATCAAGGCAATAAATTATCTGTAACAAAATTAATTTTTTTTACTATTTTATATGTTATGGTACCATTCAAGGCAACAAATTATCTGAAACAAAATTAAAGTTTTTTACTATTTTATATGTCATGGTACCATTAAAAATTAATGGTACCATAACATATAAAATAGTAAAAAAATTTAACTTTGTTACAGATAATTTGTTGCCTTGGTATTAAAGTACACTACTCTCAAAATATTAGGGGTGGCAATTTTCCAATCACACCCTCGCTACTACTAAACATAAAGAAGGTACTTGCATATAACTCTAAATTGTGGTAGAATTCACAAAAATATAGGAATTTATATAGTCTATACAGGTTGGGCCAAGAAAATTATGTTTATATGTTAATTAAAAACATTTATTATAAGATTTGAACCGAATTCATACCTTTTCATGCTTGTTGCAGAATAAATATTGAAATAAAATTATCTTATTGTCTGCACTCAAGGTGCCAAATGAATTGGCCGGCCACCCAATGGGAGCACCTCCGACCAGCAGGTCGAAGTTCAATCCCCTCAATAGTTTGTAATATATGTTAAAAAAAAATATCTTATTGTCTTTGGAAAAGAAAATCATTACAAAAATTCTCCTTAATTCATAATGCAAAAACTCAAAATGTGAACTCTTTCTATACTCTTAATCTCTTGAATGCTTGTTTTTTTTTTCATGTTCTTAAAACTTAAAAAAAGACGTCTCTATATATAATAATAGATAAGAGGTTTTATACTTTTCCTTTATTTAATTCATATTTGATGTCCATAAATGACCCAAGTTTTATCAAAATCTGCTTCAAATTCAACTCAAATTTGATTCTTTTTTTTATAAAAAAAATTAACTTAAATTGAGAAATAAATCATTAGTAATACACATTCTCTTAAAAATAAAAATATATAATAAAAAAATAATTTTATTATATACTTTGATTTATAAACATTAATTACTTGCTATTTTTATATTTTAGTTATCACAAAATTAATAAACTGTATTTTATATATATATATGAAACTTATATAAATTTTAAACGAATTATAAATGAATTGGAGAATAAAAAATCCAAATCTTAATTTGATTGGTTTGATTATCTATAAATTCATATTTAATTAATTTATTAATTATTTTTCTTAATACATAATTACTAAATTCAAATGGAATAAGAATTAGCCTTAAGAAAGGGGCTCTCAACAAAACGCTCACAATAATTCAACCTAACGCTAGTCGTGTTGGATAAAAAATTTAATTGGTGAAAGAATCACCATAGTCAGGATCTCATGTTAAATCATCAAGAAAAATAAAATTGGAAGCGTACCTGAATCCATGGAGACGCAAAAAAATTGTGGTTGATGCCTTCCACGTCTAAACCTTTTCTTTATGAGAGAAATGCTACCATCACTTATTGATGGGATGTGAATGAATAATACGTTAGGGTTTAGACTGAGGACCTCAACCTATTATTTATAGTATTTTATTTTATTTTGGCCTATCATAAAATAAAATAAAATAACTGGGTCTCTACACATTAAAGCCCGTGTCATACGTGATGCCCTAAAATTTCAATAATAAATAAACTTTATTTGATCACTTTTAATGGACAACAAAAATAGATAGCCAATAATATACAATTAATTGATATATGTAGGCCCACCTAATTATATAATACCTAACAATCTCCCATTTGGGCCACATATGTCACTTTATAATTGTACATTACCAAATAACTTTATGAGCTCAATATTTGCTATCTTAGTAAAAGACATCTTTAAACAATCTGGTTCATCAATTATACTAATATAGGATCAAAGCTGTCTTTATTATCTTTCTTATAACTAGACCTATCAATGGTCACGTACATCAATATAATCAATGACATAGATCAAGCATGGATGTGTAGCATGGAAATTTCATGCAACGTGATCCTTTAACATGTCTATTTCCAACTGGTCCTATTTTATAACTCATAAGAGTTCAACAATATACTTTTAAAACTTTATGCAAAACTGCAATTGAAAGAATTTAACTTTATTTTAGAGTTTTTAATAAATAAACAAAAAATGTAATACTTTAATCTGATAAAAAAATATGTCAATTGTAATTGAACATTAAGAAACAAACTCCTACTATATAAGCATATCATCAGGATAAACCATACCCATACGAGCCACATGCTCATGAAACACCTTAGGTGGTACACCCTTAGTAAGCGGATCCGCAATCATTAAGTTTGTACTGATATGTTCAATAGACACCTGAAGACTCTGAACTCTCTCTTTAACAACAAGAAACTTGATGTCAATGTGCTTCGATTTTGACGAGCTTCTGTTGTTTTTAGAATATAACTCAGCGGCTTTATTATCACAATTTATTCTCAATGGTCTCTCAATACCATCGACAATTTGTAGCCCAGTGATAAACTTTCGCAGCCATATTGCTTGATTTGATGCCTCATAGCAAGCTACAAATTCTGCTTCCATGGTGGATGAAGTTACGAGTGTCTGCTTGACACTCTTCCATGACACAGCTCCCCCAACCAATAGGAAGACATAACCTGAAGTGGATCTTCTACTATCAAGACAACCAGCAAAATCGAAGTCTGAATACCCAATGATCTCTAAATGATCTGACCTCCGATATGTGAGCATGTAATCTTTTGTTCTCTGTAGATATCGCATAACCCTTTCAATGGCTCTCCAGTGATCCATTCCTGGGTTACTTAGATATCTGCCAAGCATGCCAACTACATACGCAATATCTGGACGCGTACAAACTTGAGCATACATAAGACTCCCTATTGCCGACGCATAAGGGATTTTCTCCATCTTTTTCTTCTCAATCGCATTTCTTGGGCATTGAAGCAGACTAAATTTATCACCTTTAGCAATGGGTATGTCTCCTAATGCATAATTCTTCATGTCAAATCTACTAAGCACCTTATCGATATATGCCTTTTGTGATAAGCCAAGTATCCCACGAGAACGATCTCGATGAATCTGTATGCCCAACATAAAAGAGGCATTCCCAAGATCTTTCATTTCAAATTTATTTGAAAGAAATATCTTAGTTTCATGCAACAAACCTATATCGCTGCTTGCTAGTTGAATATCATCCATATATAAGACAAGAAGAATAAATTTGCTCCCACTGATCTTGTGATAAATGCATTGATCAACAGTGTTTTCCTTAAAACCAAAAGAGGTAATCACTTGATCAAATTTCCAATACCATTGACGGGATGCTTGCTTTAAACCATAGATGGACTTCTTTAATTTGCACACCAAATGTTTTGAATCTTTAGATTCAAAGTTTTCTGATTGCAACATGTATATGGTTTCTTCAATGTCGCCATTGAGAAACGCAGTCTTTACGTCCATCTGATGTAGCTCTAAATTATAATGAGCTACAAATGTCATAATAATTCTAAAAGAGTCTTTCGATGAAACCAGAGAGAAAGTCTCTTTATAATCAATGCTTTCCTTTTGAGTGAAACCTTTTGTGACTAGAAGTGCCTTATATCTTTCGACATTGCCTTTCGAATCCCGTTTGGTTTTGAAAATCCATTTACAACTAATTGGTTTTGCTTCTTTAGGCAATTCGACAAGATCCCAAACGTCATTGTCTTGCATTGATTTCATCTCATCTTTCATGGCATTTATCCATTTCTAGGAGTTCACACTTTGTTTGACTTGATTGAAAGTTATTGGATCATCTTCCAGTCCTATATCAAACTTATGTTCTTGGAGATATACGACATAATCATTCGAAATCGCTGATCTCCTCTCCCTGGTGGATCTTCTTAATGGCACTTTCAATTGAGGCTGTTGTTATTGCCCCTCTACATGAGTAAGAGTGGGTTCTTCAATATTAGTGGGAGGTATCTCAGGAACGTTTTGATTATCTGTATTTGCATCCAGCATAATGACAGATGCAATTACCTGGTCATTATCAATTGCAATATTTGGAATAGTTATATATTCCTCTTCAAAGACAATGTTCCTGAGTTTAACACTCCCACTATATTCAACATCCTTAATGAACTTAGCATTCCCTGTCTCAAAAAAGGATCTGCTCGAGGGATCATAAAACTTGAAACCCCTCGATCTCTCCAAGTATCCAACAAAGTAGCAGCTTACTGTTCTTGAGTCTAACTTTCTTTCATTAGGCTTGTATGGCCTAGCCTCAGTTGGACAACCCCAGACATGCAAATGTCTAATACTAGGCTTCTTTCCAGTCCATAACTTATATGGAGTTTTAGCTATTGCTTTACTTGGAACTCGATTAAGGATATATACTGCAGTCTTTAAGGCTTCACCCCAAAGAGATTCCGGTAAAGAATAATGATTTATCATACTTCTAACCATATCCTTTAGGGTCCGATTTCATCTCTCAGCTACACCATTTTCACTTGGAGTCCCCAGCATAGTGTATTGAGGAACGATGCCACATTCTTACAAATATCTTGCAAAAGAGCCTGAACGTTGTTCACCTAATCCATCATATCTACCGTAGAACTCACCACTACGGTCAGATTTGACGGCTTTAATTTTCTTGCCAAGCTGATTTTCAACTTCAGCTTTATAGGCTTTGAAAACATCCAATGATTGAGACTTCTCATGAATCAAGTATAGATACCCATAACGAGAACAATCGTCTATGAAAGTAATAAAATATTGTTGACCATTCCAGGAAACTGTAGAGAATGGACTACAAATATTAGTATGAATTAATTTCAAGACGTTTGAACTCCTATTGGCACCAACTTTTCTAATATTTGTTTGTTTTTTCTTAATGCATTCAATGCATATTTTAAAATCTGAAAAATCAAGGGAATTTAGAATTCCTTCTGACACAAGCCTTTGAATTCTTTATTTAGAAATGTGTCCTAAACGCTTATGCCATAACATATAAGAATTCTCATTAATTAATTTACGCTTTATACTATAATTGCTTACATGCAAGGTTTCATTAATTTGTGAGGCATGAAGATCCAATTGATATAAATTATCAACTAAAGAACCGGTACCAATAATATTTGAATTCTGAAAGAGACTAAACTTTCTATTTCCAAAAGAACAAGAGTAACCGAATTTGTCCAAATAAGAAATAGAAACTAAATTCCATCTAAATGACGGTACATAAAATGTCTCATGTAAATCCAAATAATAACCAGATTCTAATAGTAATCTAAATAATCCAATTACCTCAACAGGAGCCTTGTTGCCATCATCCACATAGATGAATCTTTCAGCATCAGTTGGCGGTCGGCTCCTTAGACAACCCTGTATAGTCACACTTATGTGAGTAGTTGCACCCGTATCTATCCACCAAGTGTGACTTAGTACTAAAGCCAAATTAACTTCTGAACAAACAAAGTTGAGAAGTTTACCCTTTTTGTCAAGCCATTTTGTATACTTGGAACAATCCTTCTTCACATGTCCAACTTTCTTGCAAAAGTAACATGAGATTTCAGTATTCTGTTTCTTTTGCACCTTAGGCTGTGAAGTTCCAATGTCTGCAGCTCTTTTTCCTTTATTATTCCATTTCCTTTTCTTGTTGGCAGCCTTGTCATTGGAAGAAGTTGCTAAATGAGCACTCTCTATCTTTTCTTGTTTCAATCTCTCTTCCTCTTGCACACATTGAGCAATGAGCTCATTAAGAGTCCATTTCTTTTTTTGAGTATTATAACTGATCTTAAAAAGACTGTATTGTATAGGAAGAGAGATCAATACCAGGTGCACGAGAATGTCATCAGACAACTCTAACTTTAGTGCCCTTAATCTTGTAACACGATTAGACATTTTCATAATGTACTCCCTTGTATTTTCTTTGCCTTTATACCGCATTGAAACAAGCTTAGACAAAATGGTGCTTGTTTCGACCTTTTCATTATTAGCGAATCGGTCTGCTATTTGGCTCAGAAACTTTTTAGCATTTTCTTCCTCAAGCACTGCGCCCCTCATGGTATCTAGAATAGAGTGCTTTATGATCATTAGACTCATGCGGTTAGAACGCTCTCATTTTTCATAAAGTGCCATTTGTTCAGCAGTACTGCTATCAGTAAGGGTGGGAGGTTCTTCCATCCGGATTGCATAGTCTAGATCCATACACCCGAGCATAATGGTAATGTGCTCCTTCCATTTTCTGAAGTTAGTGCCGTTAAGCACTGAAATATTATTCAAGTTGGCAGATATAGAAGAAGCATTTACTGTATAGAACAAACAAAAAACTCACAATCAATAACCATATCATTTAATCATGTATTCATATAAACACATGACATAAGATATAATAAATTGGGCCATTATAAGATACCAAACACAACATTACTATTTAGTCTTTGGATAGAAATAACAATTTGTAAACGATACTAAAAAAAAAAACTTGGACAATAAACATTGATAATAGATCCTGCCAATAATACGCCTTTCTTTGGACCGACATATTATATGCATAGAAAGTGCCAAAGTTTATCACATATTTACTATCACATGTGTTTATTATTTGGCCAAAAAATAATCTTCTTTTAGGCCGATTATCTTTCGCATAAATTTAAACACAATTATTTATTTTCTTTAATAATACCCACATATTTCAAAATAAATAAATATGCATAAAAGAGGTCACTTTGGTGACATTTTAATTCAATTTAATTTATTTTTAAAATACTGGATATTAGTTTGTACAAAAAATAAAATAAAATAAAATAAAATGGTCAAGGTCAAAGTCAAAATCAAAGGTCAAAAGTCAAATCATGTCAAAATTAGGATGAGACCAGAATGAGTAAAGACCGATTTGATTGGGTCAGGTCAAGCCTAACTTTTCTTAATTATCCAAACCCTAAACTTTATCCAATAACCTAAATTCAAATTAAGTCCAAGTCTATCCTAACTCACTTATTTTGATAAGTATGTTGGGTATAAAAAAAAATTGAGGCCCGGTAAAATTTTTATGGGCCATATAAATTTAACTTAATAAACTTAAAAAATTTGTAGACACTAACTATCTGAAGTGTACTATAATTAGAAGAAATTCTATCAAAATTTAACATTATTAATTTGACTTTAAATAAATTTCAACTTCTACCTTTTTATTTATTTATTTATTTATTTTATTTACGGATTCAATTTTTTTTATTCATAAGAAAACGAATACCAAAATGAATTTAATATTCATTATATCAATCTGAATCCACAGCAAGCAATCCGTATAAAAAAGGAAAAGTTATATACATTCAATCATTGCATCACAATAATTGATATAAAATAAAAATACTGTTAGATAGGAATCCGACACATGCATTGAATTTGACATATTAATATAATATATATAATGATAAATCAATACTGCATATATGATATATGTTAAAGGCTTATATATAAAGTTGAATTCAACTTGCGAATTAACTTGCCCTTTTCCTTCCTTTTTTTTTTTTTTTTGGTTGCCACATAGAGAATTAATATATTACGCGGTATGTAATTATTTTTTTTTGATAATTCAGAATTAAAATCACATCCCCCATAATAATTATGACTGAATTTAACAATATGTTAAATCAAAGATAATTAATTCGATATGTAAAACTCTCTCTCAATGATTTAACATAAAATTGCTCTGATACTACTTGTTGGATAAAAAATTTAATTGGTAAAAGAATTACCATAGTCAGGATCTCATGTTAAATCATCAAGAAGAATAAAATCGAAAGTGTACCTGAATTCATGGAGACGCAGAAAAATTGTGGTTGATGCCTTCCACGTCTAAACCTTTTTTTTATAAGAGAAAAGCTACCGTCACTCACTGATGGGATGTGAATGAATAATACGTTAGGGTTTAGACTGGGGACCTCAACCTATTATTTATAGTATTTTATTTTATTTTGGCCCATCATAAAATAAAATAAAATAACTGGGTCTTTACACATTAAAACCCATGCCATACGTGATGTCCTAAAAGTCCAATAATAAATAAATTTTATTTGATCACTTTTAATGGACAACAAAAATAGATAGTCAATAATGTACAATTAATTGATATATGTAGGCCACCTAATTATATAATACCTAACAAGTCGCCCTTAGGTTCCTCCTGTCTCTATTAGAGAATGATCTTTGGCCCTCTCTCCAGTGGACTTTCTCCTCTCTTCTTAAAGCTTTCTCTTTTTTTTTTGTTTGGTTTTGCATCTTTGACCAACAATTCGGTCCTAGACGACCATAAGGCATGTCACCTCAACCCCTACAGAGCTTCTTTAACAAATTGTTATATTTTCTTTGTTCTTGCCCGACGATGCTCGACTCGATAAGCCCTTGGGCATCCAGCCAATCTTCTTGGCCTAGCCCTATCAGCTCCATCGAGTTAAGCTAGATGACACCACCCTTGTCTTTCCCCCTACATGATAGCTCTTGAAATTGTCGCCGCTCAACTTAGATTTGGTGGGAAGCAACTTCGGCGGTATTCAAATGCCTCTCCCATGACCATCTAACCTTATTTAGTATTTTAATTTGTTATTGGTTTTATGGTAGAGCTTTTGATTAAGTTTAATTTGTAATATGTGAATGACGTAAGATCTTGGTGGTGTTTTGGTGATTCCCTCTTATGTGAGGGTCGTTTAGTCCTATGTGGTGTTCTTTATTTTTAGAATAATATTTTTTTGATTTAAGGTCAAATAATATCTCATTTTTAAGGAGTATGTATCTTCTTTTTTTTGTGAGGTCTTTATTCACTTTTTTTTTTCTTCTTTAGAAGGGTCTATGTTTTCCTTTCTCAAAAGAGTCTATGTTCCTTTCTTAGGGTCGTCTTCTCTAGTATAGGTATGATTATTGCTCTTTTTTGTAAGAATTTGGGTTCAAGTAGGAGTCAGTGTGCAAATATAAACTTTGTTTCGATAATCCTCTATTTGTAGTATCAGAGATCCTCTAATGTAATATTTTTTTATGTTCATCAATAATCTAATATCAATGTTAAAAATAAAAATTACAAATTTTTTTATAATTAGAGGCCAATATAGCAAGTGCTGATATAGACCTTAGAAATAAAATAACTGTTGTAGGATGTATACCTAATATAGATATAGACATAGATGAATTTTGTAAATATATAAAGCTTAGTGTATAAATTAAAGGATATAAAATGAATGCAGAATATAAGTATAAAACTAGTAGGTTTTTATCAGTTTTGTTTATTCACTAACTATTTTCTTAATATTTTTTAATTGTATTTGTAAATATTTTTGAGTCTTTTTTTGTCTTTTCTGTTTCAACACTTAATTCTTGTATTAATTTTATGAGAAAAAAAAAACACTGCAAAAAAATATTTTACTTTCAAAATCTTATAGTTTATAAAATTTGGCTAATAAAGAAGTTCTTATTTTTAAATAAGTTCCTTTTACTCTTATAACATTTTATTCATACTTTAAGGTAAAAAAAAGTCTGGCTTACACAATAAAAACATAAATTTTTGTTTAAAAATTATTTACAATAGACAATCCTTGTTATTAAAAATTAAAGTGATATTGTTTTAATCAATTATAAAAACTTAATAAAACTTCTATTATTATTAAAAAATTTAAAATTTTACACAAAAA
This sequence comes from Ailanthus altissimus, assembly GCA_946807835.1. Lineage (NCBI taxonomy): Eukaryota > Viridiplantae > Streptophyta > Magnoliopsida > Sapindales > Simaroubaceae > Ailanthus > Ailanthus altissimus. Next base: position 10,134,744 of record OX327687.1, read on the forward strand.
AAAATGTTTCCGTTATGCTAATTACCAATATCCAAACTCAAATAGTGGAAGCCATCATTTATTTTAATATTTTTTAAAAAATTATTGTCATTCCAAGCGACACTATCGACGGCAAAATTAACAACGTACAGATTGTTAATGATTTCAAAACTCTCAGTTAGGTCCCTTCTCAACAACGATTTCAAATCTAATCTTAAACATATCATGCAATTGCAACTTGTGGATTACAGTCAAAATGACCTCTTCAAGATATTGCTTTAAGCTTATTTCAGGAAGGGAAAAAAAAATTGCTTTAAATTCAGGAGCTCAGAGAACAATTTATATTCGGCAAGCCGAATCAATAAAAACTCAAGTCCAAATCATTTGTTTGCCTCCTATTTGAGGAAATACCAACACAAATAACCAAAACATTCAAAATATTTCAAGTTAGTCCAATTACAAGAGGAGAAATGTGAGCAGAACTGGATAATAACTAATTAGTTAATGCAAAGCTGCTCAAGAATTCTGGAACGAAATTAGTAAAAGTAATAATAATAATTCACTAAATTCTGGAATTCTGCCACATCTGAGATGCTGGTGAATTCTTTGTAATTTGAACAGTGAACTACAAATTTAACAAGCAAAACTATGGAATGAAACTAAAGAATCATAGCTCAGAAACTTTACAAAATATTATGTAACAATAAATTAATCTCAAGGATGCTAATCATTAGTGGAGGGCTGACTGCAAAACATCTTCAAGATATTTCTCAGCAGCAGCGTACTGTCTCTTCTTATCCTCAATTGCTAAAGCAGCCAAAGCTTTGTCCTGCAGAATGGAAAGATTGTACATCTCTCAGCTGGGAAATAAGAACTGAAAAGCATAATGCGCAAATTAATTTACGTATTTACCGGAGGCAAGTCTTGATAGCTTCTTAAAGTATCAAGGATTGGCTTGGTCTTCTTCTCCAGTTCCTTTCTGTGCTCAGCCATTTCGACCAATACTCCATGACTAATCTCAGGCTTGTAGCCTACGCGATTGAGTAATGCCTACCCCCAACAAGATTTTAGGATAACTTATACACAAATAAAAGAAAATATAGGTAATGATTTCACAGGGCAATTGCTCCTCTCAATGAATTAAGGATTGATATGAGAGCATTTAGGGTCCGATTTGGTATAGCTTTTCAAGTATAGCTTCTCCAACTAAAGCACATGCTAGTAGAGCTTTTAAGAAAAAAATTATTACTCATTTGATTGTCACTCGTTGCTTTTATAAAAAACAAATGGGTAATTACTCTAATAGATGTGTTTTCAGGTTACCGTATAAGAGAATTGAAGTAATTATTTTAAAATAAAATAAAGGTATTTTAGATAATTAAATACACTAAAAAAGCTGTCTAAACTCTACTCCCAAAAGTTCAAAATTTGAGCTTCTTTTAGTAGAGGTAAAATAACTTCTTTAATCCTTCAAGTTTATCTTTGATTTACAATCAAACACCTCAAAATGTAGCACTCATTATAGATAATGTTAACATGTCTTTTTTTGGGTGAATCCATGTTTGGCATTTTAAATTCATAAATTATCTCAAACAGAAACACACTACAGGAAACCACTGAAGCAAAAAATGAGCGAGTGTAACAAGAATTCCTCGATGTGGAGACCATATTGGTCTCTTCTTAGTTTCTACAACTTATTTGCACAGGCATTTATTTTTAGTTTTTTTATTACATGAAATATAAAACTGAACCTGTCTCCAACCCTGATGTGAGCATGATTTGTAACCCAGACCTCTTGTACAACCCAACAGGCTTTATTAGTTGAACCAACCAACACCCACATCTTACCTGCACAGGCTTCACAAAGGCTTTTTGGTTTATTAACAATGAATTGAGCACAACAAACACTAAACCATGGCTCACAACTGAGTCAAACGAAGCAGCAGAACCCATCCCTCAAACACTGAATTTGCATTCTGCAAATAGAGCCTTAGTGGGCCTGGTGAAAATTTATCCTAGATCTTAGGTCCATGTAAATCTTTCTTTTCTATACCTTCTCAAGTGCAATTTTTTGTTTCCATTTTCTCGTTTACTCATTTCCATTCTATACAATGATCATTTTGTTCTATATGCTATGTAGGATTATGACAAGTCAATGGCCAAATAACAAAGTGTTCTGAATACTAAGGGAAGACCATAAACATATATGAATTTGTGTATTGAGGCTACATAACAAAGTATCCTGAATACTAAGCAAGGGAAGACCACAAACAAATATGAATTTATATGAATGCTTCGATCAAGGGAAGGGTTAATATCAACAAAACTTAGAGGTATATGAAATCTCTAATCATCCTCTCATATTTTGCATTTTGAAATACAATTAAAGTGTCAATTTTCTATTAACTTAAAAACCTGGACTCTGCTAGATGACAAAATAACTTGTTAAAATGATAATTAGGAGAAAAATATGGTCTGAAAGCATAATCAAAGTTACATCATCCACAGAAAACCCATGAGACTTTGGGTGGGCAGAAGAATCAAACCAAAATAGCCAACAAACAAAATAAGTTCAGTTTGGTTTTGTATAAATTCTCATTCCAAGAGTCAATTGAAAAAATGGAAAACTGACCAGTTGGGTTTGATTTTCGGTTCTCTTTTTCTAAAACCTACTGAGCCAGCTTTTTCTAATGTTGAAACATGGCAGTCATCAATTGGCACAAGTTTATTTGCTCTCACTTATGGTCTAATCCTAATCCTGCACACAAAGCTGACCCTTTTTTCCTCATTTCCCACAATTCTTTTGTTCTCCATACCTCCTTCAGCCTTACCCCTTCAATCATTTTGTCTGTAAACATTCCTAAAACCACCACTGTTGCCACTGTCCCTGCCTGTCTTTTCTCTCACTTTTAAGTCGTCCCTCATCCAAATCAAAGCCCTCAAAACCTCATTCAGGGACATAGGTTATCCCCTCTCTCTCCCTTATTTCAAATAGCATAACACACAGCTGCATTATATGGGTTCAGGTGTTTTTGTCATATGATTAATTAGATTGTGTTGTATAATCTATTAAATAAAAATTAGAGAAAATAAAGTTGTTGAGCAGATATTCATTACATTTTACTTCCTTGGGGTTTCAGTATTTAATTCACAATGTTAAGTTCAATGAAACATTGCATGTCTATTGTTCCCTCTCTCTTATGGTTTTTCTTATCCTTCAAAAGTTCCAATTTGGTCAAATATTAATGGAAATTTTGCAGTGTACTAGACTAATAATCGATGGCCGACATAACTTTGGTTCTGTTAACATTTTATTTTTATTGTTCTCTCTAATCTTCTTCATCTTATTGTGTTTTATTTTCATAAAAGAAAGTAAAAAATTGAAAAAACTATAAATTTTGAGTTTGCTTTAGGACACAAACTCAGCTTCATTCAAAGAAAAACCAATCAACTTTTGGTCTGGTCAGTTTGGCTCAAAACCAAGCCAAACTGAGGTCTTCCCACCTAAACACGACCTCCTCTAATCTTTCTTTGTTTGCTTACATTCTCCTAAAAAGTAACTCAATGCTTTATTCATGATAGCACACAGTCGGACAACACACAGAGAAATAACAAGAAAAATTTTAACAATATAAATACCTTAAGAGAATTGTCTAAAAAATTAATGCTCTAATAACATCCTCTTCTAACCATAAAGCTAGAAAAGTCAAGATTCTAAATGTATGAAAGACATTCAAAACTATTGAAATTTATTTACCTTCTAAAAGTGTCTTTTTATCTCCTAATGTAGGTTCCAGCATATGACCACTTGGATCAATCAATGTTCCACAACAGCACCCATTTTACTGGGTTGAAGAAATAGGTTCATATGGAACAAGTTTTTCCTGGACAAATTTGCTGATATTTCAGAAAGTTATCCCCAGATGCTAAAATAGCATAATCATCAACTATACAATCAGCATTGAAGTTATTGCTAATGAAAAGATTTGGTAGATTAAGAACTTTGTTTGATATTGGAGACAAATTTTAAATGTTATTCTTATATACATTGGTAACTGGAGAGAATGCTGTCCCTGAACCTTCTGCACCCACCTTCATTAAAAATAGAGATAATATGATTGATGTAGATTCCTCTATCAAACAAATTCATGCCATATCCATTTATTTTCTTTGTTTGGTCATGTCGTATAGTTTTCTCATTGCTGCAATATCTTCCATCATTTTCCTAATGGTCCCACATTTTGTCAATACCTTGATAACTTCAATTTTGTAATTTATTGTCTGGCAACTACTACTTGAGGTAGAAAACCATATAGAACCAAAGAATTAAACTTAACACCTGGGTCTATTAGCCCTTAATCTTTGATACGAGTAAATTTCTACAATTAGATAGATCATACTCCTAGAAAAAGAATTATCTCACTCAACGAGCTACCTAGATTAGACCTTTATTCTCTAGTTCTTATACTCTAAACATAATCTTCTTATAAACCTCTCTTGCTAATAACCTTGTTCTACCAATCAAAGATGGAGGCAATGTCATAAACATTCAAGGTACTAAAATCTTCACAAGTATGATTCCTTCACATGCCCTCTAAAAGGTATCTATAAGCCACTTCTTTTATTTTCCCTTGGAAACCTTTTGAATATTCCTATTGTGTTAAATTTAAGCATACTCCAAATGACTAGGGTTGAAACATCTAAATTCATGTTCATCTGATAAGAACTAATGATGTATAAAATCCCTGCCCATAACCATGCCATCTGGTCTATTGCAACATCCAGAGATACCTGGGACACTAGCCAACGGAAGCTTAAAATAAACCCCTAGTGTCTAATCTGCAACTGCTTCATTTTTCATAGTCCCGAGGTTGCCCGTGACTGCACATCATGGAATCTTTCATGTAATGTGACTTCAGCTAGAAAACATACCTTAGGCAAAAAAAAAAATGGGATAGTGGAGACTTTTCTAAACAAACGAAATTGTTAAAAACTTTGCAATATCAAAAAAAGGGAAAAACATGAGAAGTTTCCCACAATACATTGATCTATGAACAACACGCAAAAGGTGAAGCCAGTCAAACCCGAGGTTACTACAAAGAGTGACATTGTGCCGATTGCAAAATGTCCAATTGAATGAAGTTTTAAGGTGACATTAGTGGCTGTCTCTTTTAGAAAAAGTACTCTGTCCCTATTCTTTCTGAGCTACTCTAACTTCTCACTTGACAAATAATCATATTCAGCTTCATCAAAAACTTTCTTAAACTACCTTGACTTCCAAATATAGTGCCTACAATGGGAGCCAATGTCCTAGCAATTACAGGCTCTCTTTCTCAAATTCTTCCAAGTTTTATTGACACAGGGAGGTGATAATAATTAAAGGAACAACACCACCATTTACTGTAGGAAACATCGATACCTTATAATTATTATATTGTTGCAGGTACTGTCTCTCCTTAGATGCCATCACTGCCAAGTTTGTCTTCCAATTCTCCATTTGAGCTTCACAAGGAGGCACATCATCTTCTAGCTGTGCAAGTGTTCTGCCAAAGTAGATACAAAACAAAAAGAATAAACAACTAATACTTTCATAACACAGTTTTCTCAGAAGAGTAATCACCATGAAAAGAACTCAGAATTGTAGCTAACCTAATTATACCTTTTCAAATATGTTAACCTTGCTATCGCCTTGCGGGTGTAATCAAGAAGAATTTTGGACTCCTTCTCTACTTTGGCCCTCTTCTCCTCTACCGTAGTTATTCTTAACGAAATATCACCGATTGCTACAAGGAAACTAAAAGAAATTATCCTAGTTAAGCTTCCAAATAAAAGATATTAAAAGAAAATAGAGCGGAAGAGAGAGAAAAAGAAATGACACCAACCTACTAAGTTCAGTGTCTCTAATATTTAATAAATTTGCTACATTTGCAAGAACTTGTGCTGAAGAAACCACATTAGACGGCAAACTCTCGTGAGCCAATCCCACATTCTCCAATATCTCTCTTATCCTTGCAGCTACAACCATCAAATTCAGCGAACCATTACTTCCTCGTACATACAAACAAATTAAAAAATTTAATATAAAATTCAATTTCAGCAACTAATTTAATAACAAACGAAAATGATAACAATGGAATTTTACCTTGCGATCGATACTCAGCAGCTTTTTGGCGAAAATCGGCGGCGACAATATTGGCAGCTTTAGTTTTAGCTTGCGAGAGAGTGGCCAGATTGTACAAATAAGCCACGCTTCGAGGCGTGTATTCGAAATCGGGAACTTCTTTCCCGGCCGCTTCGAATTGTGAAGCCAACCAGGCCTTCACTTCAGCAATACGAGCCGCATCGCTACCGCCTCCGCTCGTTACAGAGTCCACCGACGGAGGATCAGCCATACCACTTGCTACGTCGCTCATTGAGAACGTTGATCTGTCAATTTCTGATTCGGTCGTTTTGTGGTCCGCGAAGATCGATTTCTAGGGACAGATGGCTAATGGATAATGGCTCGTTAACAGATAAATTTTGAATTACTAGATGCGTAATGCTACTATTTTCAATTTATATCTTAAATTTTTTATTTTGTTAAATAATTATTAAATAAAAAATAATATAAAAAATAATTATAAAAATTAATCACTCAATAATTATTTAATATTTAATTTTAAATTTAAAATTTAAAATGTGTAAGTATTTTTTTATATTTGTTTTTTTTAAAGTTAAACATTTAAACTTTATTTGTTATGAAGTTTATAACAAATCTTAGATTTCTTTCCTCTTTATCTTTTTTTCAATTATCTGATTTATTTTATTTGTGTTAAAAATTTAATTAATGGATGATTTTATTATAATATTTGTATAATTAATTTGATTATTTTCATCTAATAACTTTTTCTTGTTATGTAAAATAATTTAATTATTTTTATAATGTTATCATTAATTTTGAATACTTTCTCATTGAACAGATAAAAGTTGATAATAATTTATTATTTTCACTAAGTGATGAAAGTTTCATATTAGTAATACAAATGAATTTTCAACAATAAAAATTGAGATAAATTCAAACTAAACATCAATGACATTTCAAAAAATTATAAGTAATATGAGTAAAATTGCTATATTTTGATTGATAATATTTTAAAATTGATGATATGATTATAAATTTATAATTACTATATTTTATAAATTTTTATTTAAATTAAATTTATTATTTTATTTTTTTATTATATAAATTTAAAATCTATTTAAAATTCGTGGATAACTCATTGCGGATTTGTTAATGAGTACAAACTCGTTAAAGCGTTAGTAATAAAACTCTAAACCTACAACGAGTTTGGGAAGGATTTAGTGTTTCATTATTTTAAGCGGATGCATATACGAGTTTATGGATATCCATTCTAAACATGATTTGCTGTCATCCCTAAAAGTAAGGCTACATGCGTAGTCCTACAAAGCTATGCTTGCGGGCCCCAAGTTGCATGCTACTTATTATCCTTGGGCATTGCCCAACGACTTAATTTTTTTTAATATTCTTTTATTTTTTTAATTTTTTCTTGTTGATCAACAATTTAAATAGTCATTGAAAAATCCAACAACCCTTTTTCAATCGCTATATAAAAACAATGTTGGGCACCATTTTTTATTCACACAGCTCAACTTTCTTTCAAATCTCCTTTTAACTCTTTAAAATTATTTAAACTCTCTCTCAAATTAATTTATTATTTTTTAATTTTTATTCAACCAATTCTAAATTGCAGATAATTATAAAATAAATTTTCAGTCAATCCAAAATAACAACAATAGTATTCACTCTTAACATCACCAAGATAATGACTACAAAGACTTATTGCAAGTACGACATAACAATGCAATGAAAATAATTTCAGATCATCATATCATCATAGGTTCAATAAAAACAGTTAATAATGTGTTACAACATTGTGTTATAAATATTGTAACCAAACTTTTACATATACTAATCATTCTGCCTTTAGTACATATTCATCGACATGTTATGTTATTTTGAAATTTAATAATTAAATTAAATTATTTTTATTTTTAGATTTAATGTTAATTATTTAAGTGATATTATGAGAACTTAATTATGTATTTTTTTTTTAACTATGCTTACTAATTATGATAAAAACATAATTCCAATATAGTTACAATTTGTAATAATTGCTTATCTATAATCAGTAACAATAAATATTTATGTAAATGTAATATTCGTATTTTATTTATACGTAGGTGATACTTGATTTATGTATTATTATTAGTTATTTTTAATGGATTAGGGTCCTATTATTAGTATTGGGTTTATTTGAAAGATTTTAGATCTATTTTAGGGACTATATTATAATACTTTAAAAGTTTTGAGGGTTAATTCGTAAATACTAAAAATTAACCTCTTAGTATAAAAATACACATTTTAAACCCTAACTCACTCATTTTTTGTCGAGCCACCCCTTTTAGAGAGAGAAAATAGATAAATAGAGGGGAGAGAAAGAGAAGAAGAAAAAGCAATTGGAATTTTAAACTTTAAGAGATATATCATAACTTTTTCTCAATTTATTGGTATTAATTAAGTTAATTTCTTTAAGTTTTAATTTTTGAAAATATTCAAAATTGGGGATTTGATGTGGATTTTGTAAGATATATTGAGAATTGATGATGATTGTATAGATAACTTGATGAATCATGATGAATTTGTAAAATTTCTACTTGATAATATCTTGATCTGAGAATTTTGTAAATTTTTGTACTTCAATTATGATTATGATTTTTTAAAATGTGAAACTAGGCATGTTTAGAATTATTTGAGACTTTAAATCGATTGAAAATTTCACAAATTGAATTTTTAGTGAATTTATACAAATGACCCTGAAATTCTGTTCCTGTGTTAACAGTATACTAAAGGGTGAACAATTTTTGATCTACTAAATGATATTAAAAAATTACAAATGTTTAGAATATGATAAATTTATGTCTAATATGACATATTAAAAACTAAGCATTTAGATCAATGTGATAAAATTGTTATAATTTTCTAAAGTATATCAACTCATTGTACTGTTTGATCAACATATTTTTAAAGTTATGGAAAAAAATAGTTCTAAAATACTTTTGACAGGGATTTTGACATAAAATATTTATCATGAATTGAGATATGTGTTAAGAGTAATTATGTGATATTTTTATAATTTTTGAGTTAGTATATGATTTTATAAAATTGGAAGATTGAATGCTATTCAGTAAATATCTTGATCCTATTAGGATAATAGTTTGGATTTGATGGTGTTTATGAAATGGATTGTGTAGGAATTATGATATAATATTCATATATAAGAAGGATATATGAGTTAAGAAAGATATTTTCTGATTTTGGAGTAATTGGACATCATTTGATATATAAGAAAATTTTGTTAAGTGTAAGTGGGCATAATGACAGGTTTTGAGAAATCAAGTAATTAGACCAATTCGATGTGATAAGTGTAATATGTGTAATTTTGTAAGCTATGTAAAGTGTTTTGTGTGAATGGTGAGGCTTATGAAAGGATTAATCTACATTGATAGGTTAAGGAGAATTAAGCCTTGTACTCGAAAGTGTTAAGAGGTAAATATACTAGACTTTTACTGAAATCACAATAAATATAGTAATTGTTTATGTATGATTTTGTAAATGTGCTTAGAAATATTTTTATGTTATGCAAAATATATTTTGATATGAAATGTGAAAGACATATGTTTATAAATGTGAGCATTGATATTTAGCATAGGCATATGTGACATACATGTGTTTATGAAAGTGAACGTTTAAAATGAAATGTGTTTAAAGTGTTTGTGTGAATAGTGAGGCTTATGAAAGGATTAATCTACATTGATAGGTTAAGGAGAATTAAGCCTTGTACTCGAAAGTGTTAAGAGGTAAATATACTAGACTTTTACTGAAATCACAATAAACATAGTAATTGTTTATGTATTATTTTGTAAATGTGCTTAGAAATATGTTTATGTTATGCAAAGTATATTTTGATATGAAATGTGAAAGACATATGTTAATGAATGTGAGCATTGATATTTAGCATAAGCATATGTGATATACATGTGTTTATGAAAGTGAACGTTTAAAATGAAATATGTTTAACAAAAAAAGCTTTTAAAGTGGAATATGTTCATGAGAAACGTTTTGTGTTTTGAGAATGCTTGAACTCACTATTTACTTAGTAGGCGCCTTATGTGATTTATGGAGCCTATATGTGTGGCATTTCCTTCGAGGATTGGTATGTGTTATGTGTTCCGTATGTAGGGAGGATCCTATGGGTACCTAAAGGAAGATTAAGTCATCACATTCGTGTGGTGGCGTATTGGCGCATGTAAGAGGACTTACCGATGATCAGGGTGAGGGTTTGGCTCTTACTTTCGGACATGAGCATTATATATGTGTAATTTAAACATCACTTGTGCTATTCCTCTCATATGGTATGTCACCAACGGGTGACATTTGACTCATTATGTGATATGTGATATGGAAGTTCTACTAAGTAGTAGTTGAATGATGATATTCCTATTATATGTTTGGAAAGAATGTATAAGCGCTTACTTGACATGTGATTTGATAAGATTATGATTTTGATTTATTACGGCATATCATATACATGCATTGTGTATATATATGTATTTGTATTTTGATATATGAAAACTAGTATGCTTACTGAGTTTTATACTCATTATAGTTTATGGTGATTTCAGGTAAATAAAGTATATGTGTGCTTAGCGAATTTGATAAGGCTTTTGCTGTCCCTTAGATTCCCTAAGTTTCTAGGTTGTTAAGTGTTGAATTTGTGGACACGTAGTTTGAGATATTTGTTTTATCCTTAGTGAATAAATATTTATGTATTATTTTATTAAGTGTGGTTGTATTTAGTTTATGTTCCACAAAGTATATTTATGGATTAATTTTGTGATAAACCTACTAGCAACTTATTAAAGATTCTTATTTAGAATTCAAGTTTGAAATTTTATACAATATTAATTATGAGTGCACATTATTGAATGAGTGTAAATTATGTCGTGTGCCAGATCTTTTGGGTGTAGGGAATGACACAATTAATAATTTTAATTATTATTATAATATTATAATTGTAATTACATTACAAAATTCTATCATGATGAAATTTAATATACTTATGAAATAAAATACTTTTAAAAAGTGGTTATTAATTTAATCGTACATTTTAAAACAAAATTTAACTTTGAAATTCTAATTACATTTACATTAATGGTAATTCTAATTATAATCATAATTATGATACAATTTCAATTATTATAAATACACAATTTTAATATAGTTATAATTAATAAAATTTAATAATTATCATTATATTATAATTGCAATTAAAATATTTTAAAAAGAGAAATACTATACTTCCCGAACTATATCATAAGATTTTGATCCCAAATGAGGTATCAAGCTACCATTGGGTGAGAAAATAGTGTAATGAGTAGTTTTAACCATTGACAGAGGCTTATAATAAAATTAATATTTAGCCAATTAATTAGTAATAAGGGAATAATTAAGGAGGCAAGGAATTCAATGAAATACTAGGAGATTTGTCGATACCCTATATTACTCACCAATCAGTGAATTCAATATTTGAATACTTTTTGATATTTAATTAGATTTAATTTGATAGCAATAGTATAGTAAATTAAAATCCATCTTTAAAATTGTCTGGAAAAAGGTAAAATAGAGTAACTTTAGTAATTATTTCAAGAAATAGATACAATAGTCTTTGTGGGATCCATAATTTGGACTTAACTCTTATACTACTTGATACGATAGCGTACACTTATGCTTGGCTATTACAACACATATCATACACTTGTCATCATTTTAACCAATGCTTAATAATTAAGTATTATTAAAATAATCAAGTGATTAACAAGTGTCCAATATTTATCCAAGTGTTATCAAAAGCTTATCTATTAAGCTTTATTAAAATAATTATGTGGATGACAAGTGTCCCACACTTATCCAAGTGCTATACAAAGCTTATCCTTTATAGCTTAGTGATGTGCCAAATTCTAACAATTAGAATTTGGCACGTGTCCATCTAGAGAGGTCCCAATATCAAATCCTGTTTATCCATAATTTTCTTGGATCAAACTCATTGATCCAGTCTGCCACCCAATACTCAATGAGTACACTTCATATTGTTAGACTCTCTAGGTTCACACTCGATTTTTCTTATGAAACTCTTCTACAAGTTCATGAACAATGCCCCACATACATTAGGAATATTATAAAGTGGTGTGTTGAACCATTTAAGTTAAGGTTAAAACATATACATATAGTCTCTCTGTCACCTATATCTTAAAAGAGCATAGACATAGATCTTCACCGTCGAATCTTTATTTGCTCGACCATGAACTTATCTCTAGATTTGTATTTTCATAAACAATATCCACAAACACTTTACAATATTGCTTAACCTTACAGGAAACTCTTTTTTGGAGTTTATGTTTATAGCTAGAAGACTTCCTAAAATACAATCTCAGATCATCAGGATATACAATTCACCCATATGAGTTGACAGATCCCATGTCTATACACACCAGACTCAATGAACATTGGACCATACCAACGACACCTAGAGGTCACACCATAAAAGGTCTCTGACATGCATAGCATTAAAGTATAATGGATCACTTACAAGCCCACCACAGCGCTCAGGGCAAAGGACCACGAATACTACTAACTTGAGAATACCTTCTATTGATGACTCTATGGGATGTATATTGAAGGTCCTCATAAGTCTGCTTAGTACCCAGTCCTCACTGAATACATGTATGCCTATAGAGCTTCTATTAAGCTCACGGGCTGCTAAGACTAACCATTTAGACAATTCAGATATAGATATACATTGATCCAGAAGGTACACCAATCGACTCATGTTGGCAGTCATAGATCAAGAAATAAATATTTGAGAATATTACTGCACAATGACATTTTTTAGCACAATTTTCAACTCTTTACAACTATGTCATTACTATAATATTTTTAATTCTTTGTCCCAATTCAGACAAGGTTCATAAATATTTGAGAATATTACTGCGCAATGATATTTCTTACCACCATTTGCAACTATGTCATTACTATAATATTTTCAATTCTTTGTCCTAATTCAGACAAGGTTCATAAATATTTGAGAATATTACTGCGCAATGACATTTCTTACCACTATTTACAACTTTTTGCAACTATATCATTACTATAATATTTTCAATTCTTTGTCCCAATTCAGACAAGGTTCTAACTCTTAGAATGTTAACTCTCAGCGTGACCTAAACTCCTTCAAATCTACAATATATAAAAAGTACCAAGCTTAGTACCATATATTTAATATTAACGATTTATTGAAATGTACATTATATAAATATCAATATATTCATACAAAATGAAATAGCACGTATGCACCATTCCAACATATTATTTATTATTTCTTATATGATTTTGTTTTCCCTTTTATTTTCTTATTTCTTTTTTATTAAGTTGTCTCCCTTATTTTTTTAATCCTTTATTTATACTCTTACCTATTTTTTAGTGAATTCTGGTTATTGCCTAGGTCAAAACAAGGATATTCTTTTGGCTTTAAAAGAGAGATATAAATTGTTCGCGAAACTAATACATGCGAATATTAACTGCAAGTGTATAAGTCACGAGCAAGTAAATATAATGATGAAAGAGCATTGTTCCCACAAGGATTGATCTTTTGAATTTATGCTAAGTAGTATGGGTTTTTGCAACTCGATTTTATCTAGGATACTTTGATTTAAATGCAAGAACTAAGGAAAATTAAATTAACAAACTAATTAAAGCAACAATTAATATTAATAATCTTAGAAAATGGCGAATATATAATAAATGGAATCCTAGAGACTTGATTTTACTTTATTCTTCCTGTGTTCTTCCTATTTAGCAATTTCGTTTACTTCATTAATAAAGAGATTAAGACTAATCTCATTATCTCTCTAGAGTGTTAAATGACATACTATGTATACATATTGAAGTTTATATCTTTATCTCACTTGTCTAACTATACATGCATTATGTAATCCTTAAATTGATTATACAGAAATTAAGCTTATTATCTCTCTCGAGCGTCAAATAAGATCCTATGCATAATGCCATGCCCTAAGTGTTCTCATACATTTTTCCGAACACTTGGTGTGCACCACATGCAATCATTGAGCAATATTTTAGGATTACCTAAGTATGATTAGTCTCCAAACTCAATAACAACCTAAGGCTATGTTTTCCAAATTCGATAAATAGGTCAATCTCTCTCGAGCATTAATTCACAAATCAACAATAACCAATTTATTTTTCAATCAATTAAAAGCATTAAAGTGTATAGAAACATAAATGAATTAAATAACAATCCATTAAATCATCTAAACATGGCATAAATAAAGCTACATCAAGTCTTAGAATTCAATGTTTAAGCACATATAAATCCAACCATAATTAAAATTATTAAGAAATTCATAGATATAAACATGAGTAAGCAACATTTATAACTACAAACTTCAAACAAAAGAGAAAGAGTAAAGAGAAAAGAGAAAACCAAATTTAGGGATGTGTCTAAGGTTTCAATCCTTTAAGTGTCTTCAATGATCCTCAAGAAGCCTTTGAGACATTCTTTCTCTTCTTTAAATTTGAGTTCAATCATTTCTCTCTTGTGTTTTTCGTACCTCCTCTTTGATATCCTGAGAAGTGGCCCAAATATTCTAATTTATAGGTTTCCAATTAGGGCAAAAATAGGATGATTTGCTGCAACGTGGAATAGTGACACCATGCTGTTCACTATTTATTGTTATTGTTCATTTTGAGCATTTTGGTAATCTTTTTACAATTTTACGTGTTTTTCTTAGATTTTTTAATTTCAAATAGTCTCATTAACTTGAAACCTATAAATCTGACATTAACACATAAAAAAAACATATCCTTATTCAAATTGAGCAATTACCAAGTTTAGGACTTCAAAACAATGGATATAAAATGCACTCATCAAACTCCACTAAACTTAATAACTTGCTTATCCTTGAGTAAAAAGACACGATTAAAAGCTAAAATGAAATGAACTATGAGAAGACATTAAATACGGGGTTGATAAATGATTAGCAAATTGTCTTAAAAATTTCTCATAACTACAAATCTCTAGGAAATTCTAAATGCTATAATAGTTTTTCGTGAAATTATAGACATGCAAATTATAACCGTAAATACATAAGTTGTGATTAAATAATAAAATGATGAGTGAGTATCGTCCTACGAGGATTGGTATCCTAAATTAATGCTAAGTACTACGGTGTTGACAAACTAACGTTATCTAGGCTAATCTAAAGGCTAAGTTGAATTATGAAAATAAAAATGCTTAAAATGAACAATTTAGTAAATTAAAGAGGTGAGAATTCTATGGTAATGGGTTCTATAGGCTTGATTTCACTCCACCATTACTATATTCTTTATCATTAGTGATTAACAACTAATCTTATTTATTTATTAATCAAGAGTTTAAGTCTAACCTCATTACCTCTCTTGAGTGTCGAATAAGACCTATGCATATACAACTAAGTTGGTATTCCTATCTAACTCGTTATAAATACTTGCATTAAGCTACCCTTAAATAATTACTCCAAGTCTATTAGTCTCCCAACTTAATAAACTTAAAGTTATACTTTTTAAACTAACATATGGATTAAACTCTCCTAAGTACATAACCCAAACGTTTAAAATATCTAATCATTTTCTCAAATAAATTAGAAGCTTTAAGCATATAAAAAGAATAAATGAACAAATACAAAATAGTCATTAATCACATAACAAGATCAAAACATAATGGTCAATAGAGTTCCATCAAACTCTAAAATATATAATCTAGTTATCCATAGTGAAATACTCAATTATATTAATCCAAATATTCAAAAAATTAATCATGTTTAAACAACACAAGTAACAAATACAAACTTAAAATAAATGTAAATGAGATAAGACAGAAAAACACCTTCAATCTTCAATAATCACCCATAATCCAAACTTTAATTGTGTTTCTTTTACTAAAAATGAAAGAGCCCACCCGAATCCCTGTGCAAAGTATTGTCCATTTTGGGGTTCACGCATGCATTTTTCTCCCTCATGGTTTTGTCCTTTATGGGCGGAACACATCGCTATCCCCAAAAGGCGCCTCACAAGGGTAGGGGAGATTTCTCCTTATAAGGCCTTCACTTTGGACGAGTCTGCCTGATGTAGGATTTGGGTCGTTACAATACCCTCCACCATCAAAATAGAGCCATCCTCAGTTCTGATACTAAATGAAAGAGCCCACCCGAATCTCTGTGCAAGGTATTATTCACTTTGGGGTTCACGCACACATCCCTCCCTGTTATGGTTTTGTCCTTTATGGGTGTAACACATCGCCATCCTCAAAAGGCGCCTCACAAGATTAAGAGGGATTTCTCCTTATAAAGCCTTCACTTTGGACGAGTCTGTCCGTGTGAGATTTGGGTTGTTACAATACCCCCCACCATCAAAACAGAGCCGTCCTTGGCTCTGATACTAAATGAAAGAGCCTACACGAATCCCTGTGCAAGATATTGTCCACTTTGGGGTTCACGTACGTGTCCTTCCCTCTCACAGTTTATTCCTTTATGGGCGGAATACATCGCCATCCTTAAAAGGTGTCTCACAAGAGTATGAGGGATTTCTCCTTATAAGGCCTTCACTTTGGACGAGTCTACTCGATGTGGGATTTGGGTCGTTACAATACCCCCCACCATCGAAACAGAGCCGTCCTTGACTTTGATACCAAATAAAAAGGCCTACCTGAATCCCTGTGCAAGGTAAATTCCGCTTTAGGGTTCACGTACGCGTCATTCCCTCTCACGATTTTGTTCTTTATGGGTGAAACACATTGCCATCCCCAAACGGTGTCTCACAAGGGTAGGGGAGATTTCTCTTTATAAGACCTTCACTTTGGACGAGTCTGCCCGATGTGAGATTTGGGTCGTTACAATGCTCCATAGCTTTTCTCACGACAATTAACAGCTATAGCTGTTATTATTTGTGTTTGAAAATTTTATATTTAAAACTCAGTCTCTTTCTCTAATAATAATAAAAAAAATTATAACGGCTCATATAGACTTTATATTACAGCGACCCCTCTTTTGTTTATAAATATATTATTTTTTGCATCTTTATCCAAACTCAAAAATATTCAAAGATTAAGATGAGCGTAACAATGGAGGAAACTTCAGCTCGTTGATTCATAAAAATATGTGTTTTTTGTTGATTAAACCTTGAAAATGTTGAAGAGTTTGTAAAAGTTGAAGAAAATCTTGGTAAGGTATTAGTTGAGCGAAATATACATTTAGTATATGAATGAGGTAACTGTGGGTTGATGGGGTCTGTAGCAAAAGCTGCACACAATAAAGGTAGTCGAGTTTTGGGTATCATTCCAAAACCTTTAACTATTGAAAATATTGTAAGAAACATAGTTGGAGATGAGTTACAAGTCTCATCTATGCACGAGCGAATGGCTCAAATGCTAAGGCATGTAGATGCCTTCATAGCTCTACCAAGAGGTCTTGGGACTTTAGAGAAAATTTTTTAAATTTTCTCATGGGCACAATTACAAATCCACCAAAAACCCATTGGTTTTTTAAATGTTAATGGTTTTTATATCAGGTTGTTATCTTTCTTGACTATGCAGCGGGAAGACAATTCATCCCACTTCTAGCACGAGGATTCTTATTTTTGCTCCAACTGTTGATCAACTGATTGATCAATTATAGTCTTTTATTCCTCTGCCTAATCTAACATTGTATCAGTTAGATTGGTCTACTCATGACAGTGAGAAGAACCGAAAATAGATTTAAATATTACTCTGTAGCCTCTACTGTTATTTTGTTGCTGCTATTGTTGTTGTTGCCATTTTTCTTTTCAATAAAAGTTGTTTTAATTGATGTCTTTAATACTCTACTTATCTATATTTTGACATTGAACAAATTATCTAATTTTGCTCCACTACATGCAAATTATCTAGATGTTCGGCATTATTCTTGCTAAGTATATTAGTCACAACTTAAAATAATTATAAATGGTAACATTAAGATCCACAAAAGTACCATTATCTACAATATCAACAATCTTAACAGCTCTTGAATAATGTGTCATCTTCACAAAATCATACAAAAAATTAAGCAAGATGTCAAATATATACACCATAAAGCTACAAATACAATTCTAAAGATTTGGCATTTGCTTGGTTCCCTTGACTCGACACTTAAAAGTCTACAGAATTATATCTTAGCTCTAATACCAAATGAAAGAGCCCACCTAAATTCCTGTGCAAGGTATTGTTCACTTTGCGGTTCACACACGTGTCTTTCCCCCTTTCGGTTTTATCCTTTATGGGCGGAACACATTGCCATCCCCAAAAGGCGCCTCTACTATTACACATAAGATGCTTACTAAGTAAATAGTGAGTTCAAACATCTTTAAAACACAAAACGTATCTCATTGACATTTTTCACTTCAAAAACTTTCTTTATTAAACACATTTCATTTTGAAAACCCACTTTCATAAAAACATGTATGTCAATGCTCAATGTTAATGCTCACATTCATAAACATATGTCTTTCCCATTTCATATCAAATATACTTTGGCATAATATAAACATAAACATATGTCTAAGCATATTTACTAAATCATAAATAAATAATTACTATGTTTATTGTGATTTCAGTAAAAGTCTAGTATACTTACCTTTTAACACTTTCGAGTACAAGGCTTAATTCTTCTTAACCTATCAATGTAGATTAATCCTTTTATAAGTCTCACTATTCACACAAAATACTTTAAATAGTTTACAAAATTACACATATTACACTTATCATATCGAATTGGTCTAATTACTTGGCTTCTCAAAAACTGTCATTATACCCACTTACACTTAACAAAATTTTCTTATAAATCAAATGATGTCTAATTGCTCCAAAATTAGAATATATCTTTCTTGACTCATACATCCTAGTTATATATTAATATTATATCAAAATTCCTATACAATCTATTTCATAAACATCATCATATCCAAACTATTATCCTGACAGGACAAGATATTTACTGAACAATATTCAATCTCCCAATTTTATAAAATCATATACTAACTCAAAAGTTATAAAAATATCACAGAATTACTCTTGACACCTATCTCAAATCATGATAAATGTTTCACTTCAAAATCCTTGTCAAAATTATTTTAAAACTATTTTATTCCATAGCTTTAAAAATCTGTTAATCAAATACTACGATGAGCTGATACACTTTAGAAAATCGAAACAATTTAACCACATTGAACTAAATTCTCAATTTTGAATATATCATATTAGACATATAAATATATTATATTTCAGAAATTTGTAATTGTTTAAGATCACTTAGCAGATCAAAAATTATTTGTCACTGTAGTATACGCTTAACACAGAAAATTTCCAGAATTTTAAGGTCATTTTTGTAAATTCACTATAAATTCAATTTCTAGAATTTTCAATCGAATCAAAATCTTAAATGATTCTAGACATGTCTAATTTCATATTCTCAAAAGGTAAAACCAGAATCAAAATACAAATATTTATAAAATTTCGGATCAAGAGACTATCAAGTAGAAATTCTGCAATTCATCATGATTCATCAAATCTACATAATCACCATCAATTCTCAATATATCTTACAAACTCCACATCAAATCCCCGATTTTTTATTTTTTCAAAAATCAAACTTAAAGGAATTAACTTAATTAACACCAATAGATTAAGAAAGGATTATAATATACCTCTTAAAGCTTAAATTTCAAATTTATTCTTCTTTCTCTTCTCTTTCTCTCTTTTCTCACTATAAAAGAGGTAGCTCGACTAAAATGAGTGAATTAGGGTTTAAAATACGTATTTTTATATTATGAGGCTAATTTTTATTATTTATTAATTAGCCCCCAAAACTTTCAAAGTATTATAATTTGGTCCCTAAAATAAATCTAAAGTCTTACAAATAAACCCAATACTAATAGTGGGTCCTTAATTTATACAAACACTACTAATAATAATACATAAATCAAGTATCACCCACATACAAATAAAATATGTATATATATATATAAATATTTATTCGTACCGATTGTGGATAAGTGGTTACTATAATTCTCCTCTCCTTATAAGAATTTCATTCTCGAAATTCATAACTTAAGCAAATAAATGAGGATACTTAGATCTCATTTCCTCTTATCGTACTCAAGTTGCCTTTTTCACTGCATGGTTTCTCCATAAAACATTCACCAAAGCAATCTTCTTAGTACATAGAATTTACTCCTTATGGTCCAAAATCTTAATGGGCATTTCTTCATAGGTGAAATCATCTCTAAGTTGAAGTGGCTCATAATTTAACACATGTGAGGAGTTTGAAACATATTTTTGCAACATGGACATATGGAACACATTATGAACTCATGATAATGATGGAGGAAAGGCAAGTCTATAAGCCACATCACTTATCCTTTCAAGGATTTCAAATGGACCAATAAATCTTAGACTTAACTTTTCTTTCTTGCCAAACCTTGTGACTCATTTCATTGGAGCACCTTAAGAAACACTTTTTCACCCACCTTAAATTCTAGATCTTTTCTTCTATTGTCTGCATAGCTTTTTTGTCTACTATGCGCCACTTTCATTCTTTTTCTTATCTTCTCTATAACTTTACAGGTTTGTTGGACAATCCATGGCCCTAAAATTTTCTTTCTCCAACTTCATCCCAATGCACAAGAGATCTACATTTTCTTCCATATAAAGCTTCATATGGGGCCATACCAATAGTTGATTGATAACTATTGTTGTATGCAAACTCATCTAATGAAAGGTGTTTGTCCCTTATAAATGATAAAGTAAAACTCATTCTTTTCTTTTTGCCTCACAAGAACCGAGGAAAATATATTTGAATATACTTACACATACGCTCCACAGCTGTTATCATTTTGTTTAAAAAAAAATTCATTTAAACCACAAACTTCTTTTCTCACGACAACCAACACCCATAGCCGTTATTATTTGTGCTTGAAAATTTTACATTTAAAACTCTTTCTCTTTCTCCAAAAATAAATAAAAAAATTATTTTGAGCAAGGTATTATCCGCTTTGAGGTTCACGCACGCGTCTTTCTCTCTCACAATTTTATCCTTTACGGGTGGAACACATCGTCATCCCTAAAAGGTGCCTCATAAGGGTAGGGGGGATTTATCCTTATAAGACCTTTACTTTGGATGAGTCTGCCAGATGTGAGATTTGGGTCATTACAATACCCTTTTTATCATTGAAACAGAGCCGTCCTCGACTCTGATACCAAATGAAAAAGCTCACCCGAATCCCTGTGCAAGGTATTGTTCACTTTGAGGTTCACGCACGCATCCTTTCCCCTCACGATTTTCTCCTTTATGGGTGGAACACATCGCCATCCCCAAAAGACGCCTCACAAAGGTATAGGAGATTTCTCCTTATAAGGCCTTCACTTTGGATAAGTCTGTCTGATGTAGGATTTGGGTGTTCACACACGCGTCCTTCCCCCTTACAATTTTATCCTTTATGGGCAGAACACATCGCCATCCCCAAAAGGTGCCTCACAAGGGTAGGGATGATTTCTCTCTATAAGGCCTTCACTTTGGACGAGTCTCCCTAATGTGGGATTTGGGTCGTTGCAATAGCCCTTACTATCGAAACAGAGCTGTCTTTGGCTCTGATACTAAAAGAAAGAGCTTACCCGAATCCCTATGCAAGGTATTTTCCGCTTTAGGGTTCACGCATGCGTCATTCCCCTACACACGTTTTGTCCTTTATTGGCAAAACACATCGTCATCCCCAAAAGGTGCCTCACAATGGTAGGGGGGATTTCTCTTTATAAGGCCTTCACTTTGGACGAGTCTGTCTAATGTGAGATTTAGGTCGTTACAATACCCACCATCAAAACAGAGCCATCTTCGGTTCTGATACTAAATTAAAGAGCCCACTCGAATTTCTGTGCATGGTATTGTCCACTTTGGGGTTCACGCATACATCCTTCCCCCTCACAGTTTTATCCTTTATGAGCAGAACATCACCATCCCCAAAAGGCACCTCATAAGGGTAGGGGAGATTTCTCCTTATAAGGCCTTTACTTTGGACGAGTCTGCCCAATGTAAGATTTGGGTCGTTACAATACCTTCACCATTGAAATAGAGTTGTCCTCGGTTTTGATGCCAAATGAAAGAGCCCACCCGAATTCCTGTGCAAGGTATTCTCCGCTTTGGGGTTCATGCACGCGTCCTTCCCCCTCACGGTTTTATCCTTTATGGGCGAAATATATCGCCATCCCCAAAGGTGCGTCACAAGGGTATGGGGATTTATCCTTATAAGGCCTTCACTTTGGACGAGTCTGCCCGATGTAGGATTTGGGTCGTTACAAAAAAACTTTAGTTTCTATCTTTATTTTGTGCTCTCCTATTCTCAAATAAGGCCTTTGATCTTCTATTTATAGGGCTTCCCAAAAACACCTTTAGAAAATTATGGCAAAAAGAGCTGAAAAATGACAACACATAAGTACAAGCAGTGACGTTGCAACACCACCCATTTTCACTGCTTAGGGTTGGCTGCCTTAAGTTTTTACAAGTGAGGCCATGGCCTTACAAATGTTGGGGTATTAGGCCCAATGCCTGGAACTCGATTCTTCTTTATTTTGGGGCTGCGGCTTTGAGGCTTGTATAATTACTTCTTTGCCCTTATTTTCATTAAACCTTGATCTCCTTTATGCTCCAAATGGATGGAACCTACAAAACAATCGATACATGTATAAGTGGGCACATTTTTAATACTTAAAATAAGCAAATGTCATATTAAGAGATCTATAAACAATTAATGAAATGCGTTTATCAATAGTTCAATCCATCATTTGCTCTACCCTATTAGCAACCTACTTGGTGTTTGTGTGTGAATTGTATCATTAGTCATATGCATCCGGATTAGTTTATGCACACAAGTTAATAAATTGGTCTCCATGAAATTTTTTATTTGTTTCACACTTCATAGGCTTGTTCATCGCATCACTCCTTACTAATGTAGGTGTACACATGATCAAAGATCAAATAAGACTTTATCTAACTTGTTATGTATGGCTAGGGTGAAGTTAAATAAAATGGATCAATTTTGACTTAACTCACACCATAAATACATATTCCTTTAGAGATTAATCAAACTGAACTATTTATTTTCTAGCTGATTTCCCTCAAACTTATTTTCTTGAATCCTTTACTATTTTAGTGTTCATCTTTTCTTTCTCTAAGTTAGCGGTATAACAAACTTAATTTATACAATATTTTTGAATTTTTTTAATCAATGTACCCCCAAACTTGAATTTTAACAATTTAGAACAACCGAAGATCATAATCAAAACCCATGACCCTACTTCATTTTATTTCTCCATCTTTAAAAATTCACATAACTCTTAAAATTGAGTTTTATATTTATGGCATGATGGGTACTATGAACAATAATTAAATATATGGTTGAGGTATTAATGTGGTTAGCAAAGAAAAATGGTTACTAGGCTTAATGAGGGTAACTAGGGGTAAAACATATACAACTATTGACTTGAAAGGCTCAATCAATTCAAAAATGGCCTAAAATTATTTTCAAGATTATGTGTGCCCTAGAATTTTACCTCAAGTAATATTCAAACAAGCTCTAGCATGTTTTTGAGATCCTGAGTATTCTTGTTATGAATAAACGTCTTCTAAGTAAGCATAATAACTTGATGATCCTAACTACATACTCAATAGATCAAGTGGTCACAAAATGAAATCGAACTTATCTTTGGATTAAACAAGCAAACAATCATAACATTTATTGTTTTCAAAAGAAAGTACCAATTAAAATCATGTTTGTATTTCATATCACTAACTATTAATCATTCAACCAACCCACGACTAACAACAAAATAAAAAAAAATTAGCATGTAAACAACAACTAAAAACAACAATCATAAAGAGTAAGCATAATTAAAAAGCTATAAATAAACACCGATAAGTGTTTCCCTCTCCCAAACTTAAAGTTGACATTGTCTCCAATAGTAAGAATAAGAATGAGTAAAAAAAATTCTCTTGTAGATAATGGCTCAGCATAGCGGTGCTTGAATCTTAAAGACAAAATTATTGATGATTTGTTACCTAAAGCCCTCAAAGGATACCTCCTAAAACTTGATACTTGGATTCCCACTTTAAGCCTTGATGTTTGATGTTGTTTGAGGTGGAATTATTAGGTAATTTAGTGTTTGAAGTTTTTAAGTTTGAGTGAGGGAAGTGAAGAAGTAGTAAAAGATGATTAAGGGGAAGTGGGGGAGTGTTTTTTAAGGGGGAAATTAAATGGCACTGCGATGCCACAATTTAAAATTTTGGGTGTTAAATTTCTAAATGTTAGGGTTACGGCCCCAAGTGAGTGGGCCTGCAGACCCAACTTACTGCCAAGGCTTAGAATTGTTTCAGTTTTGAGCTCTTTTGGGTTACACCTTGTTGGCTTTACTTCCGCTCTTTTTTTCACGCTTTATGTAGTGCTGACTTGCTGTTTTAACATACTACAAGAAATAAATAACATTAAAAAAAAATTTAAATTAAAATTCACTTGGGTTGCCTCCCAAGAAGAGCTTGATTTATTGTCAATAGATAGACTTTTTTTAGGGTTTTGGTGGGTAAAATTACATGTGGAAGGCATTTTGCCTAAGGAACACTCCTCCTATATTAGGCTTCAATGTTTGCTCAATGGTATCGCCAATTCCTTTCCTTGCCTTCCTTATCTTGAGATTGCTTGGCAAAAACCAAAAACTTACTTGTAAGTGTGAACCTTGTTGATCTTCAACAAAATGATCTCTTATCGTACACCTTCAAAACAACCTCAACAACCTAAACTCAAAAAAATTCAAAAGAAATTAATGCCTAAATTAAGATCAAGTTACTAAATTACAATATTGGCACAAATTGACAAACTCTAATCCCTGACAACGGCACTAAAAACCTTGTTCTCAAAACTAACACATATGAATATTAACCAGTCATAAGCAAGTAATAAAGTGATTAATAAGTATCGTTCTCACGAGAATTGATCTTTCGAATATATGCTAAGTAATATTAGTTTTTACAAGTCAATTTTATCTAGGCTACTTTGATTTAAATGCAAGAACTAAGGAAAATTAAACTAACAAACTAATTAAAACAAAAATTAAAATTGATAATCTTGAGAAATGATGAATATATAATAAATGGAATCCTAGGGACTTGATTTCACTATATTCTTCCTATGTCCTTCTCATTCAGTTATTTCTCTCAATTTATTAATTAAGGGATTAATACTAATCTCATTACTTCTCCCAAGTGTCAAATGAGAAACTATGCATATATATTCAAGTTGATATCTATATCTCACTTGTCTACTTATATATGCATTACACAATCCTTAAATTGATTACCTAAAGATTAATCACATTTTCTCTCCCTAGCATCAAACAAGATCCTAGGCATAATGCCATGCCCCAGATGTTCTCATACATTTCCCCAAATACTTAGTTCTTGCCACATGCAATAATTGAGCAACCTTTGGGGATTGCCAAGTGTTATTAGCATCCCGACTCAATAACAACCTAAGGCTCTGTTTTTCAAATTCGATAAATGGGTCAATCTCTCCTATACATTCATCCACAAATTAAAAACTAATTTATTTCCTAATTAATTGGAAGCATTAAGCATAGAGAAACATAAATGAATGAAATAACAATCTACTAAATCATCCAAACATGGCATAAATAAAGTTATATCAAACTTAGAATTTATATTTAGGCACATATAAATCAATAATAACTAAAATTATCAAGAAATCCATAGATACAAACATGTTTAACCAATATTTATAACTATAAACTCTAAACAAAAGAGAAAAAGTAAAGGAAAGAAGAAAACCAAATTTAAGGATGTCTTTAAGGCTTCAACCTTTCAAGTGTCTTCAATGATCCTCAAGAAGCCTTATAGACATTCTTTCTCTTCTTCAAATTTAAGTTAATGTTCACTTTTTACTATTCACTTTGAGCATTTTGATCCTCTTTTTACAATTTTATGTTTTTTCTTTGATTTTTATCCCAAATAGCTCCAAGTAATTTGAAACCTATAAAATAGCATTAACTCACATTAAAGGTACACATTCTTATTCAAATTGAGTAATTACCAAATTTAAGAATTCAAAACAAGGGATATAAAATGCACTCATCAAAAATCCTTTTCTGTTTCTTAGGAGACTTTGGTTACTCGCGAGCACTTTTATAGGATTGCTAGAAAAATGCCTTATTATGATGGAGTTCCATTTTAGTACCCCTCTTATCCTAGTGCCACTATCGAGCCACTTACTGTTAGGTAATCTTAATTAAATTTTTATAGCCATTTTAATTTTTTAAAACATAATTATTGCTTTAAAGCTTTGAATTGATCCATTGTCATTTACGTATAGTAATGTAATGTTGTCAGGCTTTCCTTTGTCGTGAACCTTATTGAGGATTCAAACTTGAGCAAGAAAAAAGAGGATGTTACTCATAATTCTAAGCGTTCACCGTCTGGAGGGAAGAAGACAGTTGTTAAGGAAAACCCTGACGCTTGGCATTGAAGGGCAAAGCTTCAAAAGGTTGCTGGCAATGGGATTAACCTTGAATCCGCGTCAAAGGCAACTTCAGCTTCAAAAGGTATGATTGTGCCCTTTGATATTGAGGTAATTAGCTCAAAGTTTAAACTAACATCTAACATGAGTGATGTTTTAGTAACTGAAGCAGTAGCCCTTGTCTCTGAGGCGATGGCCAAAATGTCAGTTATTGATACTAGTATTGAGACACTAGCTTTGTCAAGTATTTTACTGTTCGTCTATTCTCTTTTCTTCTTTTTTATACTATTTATTGTAGATAGTGCTTGCCTGCCATTCTATTGTTTGTATAAATATTTATTGATATTTATACATTATACATTTTAGTAAATTGTTAATTTATTATATGGTAATAATCTTGTTACTTTTTAGATATTGTGGATCTAAAGGAGTTTGATCTGATCTAAAAGTATTTAGATTTGCATTAAGAGTTAGTAATTCTAAAAGTTAATATCTTGTCTAGAATAGGACAAAGACCCAAAATATCTATAGTAATGATATAGTTGCAAGGAGTTGCAATTGGTGCTGAGAAATGTCATTATACAGTATGTTCTAAAAATTAGTGTATATATGTTGATTGGTAAACCTTCTAAATTAGTGTAAATCAATATTTGAATTATTCAGATGATTAGTTTTAGTAACTTATATAGGTATACAGGTATTCAGTGAGAACTAGCTATTGAATAAACTCACAAGGACCTCAAATATACATCTCATAAAGCCGTCTATAGATGGTCTTTTTGAGTTGAGTAATATTTGTTGTCCTTTAACTTGAGTACCAAGATGGGCTTATGAGTAACCAACCATGCTTTAATTCTGCACATGTCAGAGACTTTTCATAGTTTGACCTTTGGGTATCATTGGGAATGGTCCAATGCTCATAAAGTCCAGTATGCGTAGATATAAGATCCGTCGACTTATATGGGCAAGTTGTATATCCTGATGCTATGAGGTTATATTTCAAGAAATCTTGTGGCTATAAACATTAACCTCAGAAAAAAGTTTCAGTAAGGTAAAACAATATTGTAAAGAAGTTTGCAGATATTGTTTATTAAAATACAAATTTGGAGGTAAGTTTATAGTCGAACAAATAGAGATTTGATAGTGAGGGTCTGTGTCTCTGTTGCTACAACTTAAATATTGTATTACTCAAGTATAGATTGTTTTAATTATAGTATTTACTCGTAAGTCTGAGTGTTGTATCCATAGGGAGTGATCACAAAAAACAAAGGTTATTTGTCAATGTTCAAGAATAATAAAGTATTATACCCAATGATGGAGAATATTGGTTGATTTTAAAAGAAAAGATTACCTAGTATAACTTAAGAAATCATTTTAAATGAACAATGAGGCACTAGAGATCACATTTACTTCAGTTGTAGTAGAATTTCTTTGACCCTTTTACTCACTTAAAAAATGATTTCAATTGATGAAAAACATCATTTGTAAAAATATGTTGTTGATATATAGAAGATCTTTTCAAGCATTCTTTATACCCTTAGTCTACAAATAACCAAGGCTTTAAACAAACCAAAACTACTTTCAGAAATAATAGATCAAATTATTTGAACACAAACATGAAATACAAGAGTAGGATCAAAGTGACAAAAGTACACCTTTTCATTAAGTGTTTCATTCCCAGCCTTAGCTAGGAATTTAGAACAACATAACTTAAGAAAATAGAATAAAATGAAAAGTGAACTAAAGATTGCAAAATGACAGAAGATATTTCTACTTCAACCAAGGGTGTCCTTAAATAGGCAAATTTATGGGCACTATCCATGTGGAACAAATCTTCAACATTTTTTACTACTAAACTTTCCATTGAATTTGTAATGCTCTTTGACTAGGAAGATGGCCGAATTGGACTTTTTGATCAATTAACAATTTGTAGATAATTGAATCATATTTTTATGGCTTCTATAATCATATCAATTAGATTATTATTTTGTGAGATACCGTCCAAATACTAAAGACTGCACGGACTGGGCTTGCACTGCAGATGGGTCCTCTTCAAAGCCACTTTTCACCTCCAAACATTCGAATTAAAAATTGTGTGTAAAATCCAATTTTGTTGTACATGAAATTATCTCTCCACAGGTTCAAGAATTACTTCAATTAGAATTTTTAGTAGGACATTATACCTAATTTTCCGAACCTACATTAAATAGTTAAAAACTTAATTAGGTACAATACTGAAAACATGCTCAAGTTAGGGAGACTAATAATACTAATGGTGCAAAATGATGCTGAAAAATCTTTACTAAATGTATAATTTTAAATGTTCATCATCTACTCTTTCGGGATATATATAATAAAGGGACTATATAAATATGGTTAATCTCAACTTGTATAATTCAATGCACCGTTTTATTATATCTATAACATGTGAGTGGATAGTATTCATAAACTTTTAAAAATATTCCATAAGACAAATAGATGTGTGAATCTAGAGAGTTTCATTGAGTACTAGGGTAATAGTTAAGGTCGAAGAGTTTGATCGGAAAAACTTTAAATAAATAAGATTTAGTTTTAGTATCTCTTGAAATTACACCTGTTAAAATCTTATCAAAGCTTAATAGTTAAGCTTTGATTGAGAAATTGACAAGTGTCCTTTTTATTAATAAATTAATCATATCTTAAGTGATTATTAAGAGATAACTTTATGGTTAAATAATTTTATTCTTATGATATGTGTCTCTTTTATGCATTACTAATCCTTTTAATTTGTGGCCATTTACAATTGGTTAATGGTTAAGTCTTTTCTTAATATATTGACATATATCCCAAAATGCATTAATTATTCATTTGGCCATTGCATTTTGATAATAAGACAAAATAGTTTTTACTTTTATTAACTTATGGGCTAAGATTTGCTTCAATCAACAATTGCATTTTACGCTCTCATTGAAAGTAATTTGGCTATTTATAGACTTTTTTTTTATAAAACAAAATAAGAATAATTGTTTTTTGCTTTCATTCAAGTAAGAAAAATCGAGAACAATAAGAAAATGATTCTTTTGAGAGATTGAATCCAAGAGTGATAAGTTTATAATTTAAAGCTTAATACACCCTGTAAATCATAGCTACCATTTTAGAATTCTGAACCCACCTTAATCAAGATTTAGATTTATTCAATAGTATACATTAAATTAAGCTCTGCACTTAAAGTTTGGAAAGCTATCTTTATTTTTGGTAAAGTTTTCTCCGATTATTATTTATGTATAATTGTTATACTTATACTTGTATGACATACATGTAATAGAAACTAGTTTTGAAATGTATTTTATATTTTTGTTATATGTTGTGTATGACACGCATATGCATTTAAATAACCACACACATTAACACTATACTTACACTTATTATATATACTTTTGTGCTCATTTTGTATTTTGATTCTGCGAGAAATATTTCTGTAGAAACATCTTTAAAGAGAAAGTTACCTATTCCTTATTCATTTGTTTGTTCTAAGTCTGCTAAGAGGAAATTTGAGCATACATTCTTTTGTTCATCCGATTCTTTTATAAAGGCAAAAATAAAGAAAGTTTCTTATAAAAAATATTGTAATCAAGGCTTAGCTCGAGATCTTGGTAAGTCTATTTATTCCCTTTGTTTTGTTTTTTTGTTATCATTTTTATTTTTGTTGACCCGAAGAAATGGTTCTTCAGATTAGCGAGTCTTAAATTTGTTGAAAGGAAAACCGAACTTTGGATCTCGTCTAGGTTGGATCAATAGATACGGGTTTGGATTTCTTATCTTCCACGAACTATAAAGAGGGACTTGCAAAACAACACACAAGCTCAAAGGAGGTTTCGCCTGGGTAAGTTCCAGCGAAGATGCTTCGATGCTTAAGTCAGAAAAAGGGATTTTGTTCTCTCAATATAGAAAATATGACAAGTTTGAAAATAAAAAATCTTCTTCTCTTTTTCTTTCTCTCTTTATCTTTTCTAAAAAATTTTCATCATCCTTCTCATGTTTTTCTCTTTTTACTTTTATGGTGATTACCTTTCAGGGACTTTTTTGGGTTTTTTTCTACAGTATTTCTGTCTCGCGCCGGATATTTTCTGCTATACTTCTGACACCTGCTAGATACTTTCATACTGCCCTCTTTGATATGTGCCGAATATCTTTTCTATAGATTTTGTCTCCATTCTTACCCCATGTCAGATGTCAATTCCGATATGTTAAGCATATTCCTTGGGTTTGTCTCCGCCGGCGTTTTTGGTTTGAGTGAGACTTATTTTGGTTGACCCAGGTCGGTACCTGCTCGACTGTAGTCATAGTAGCGTTAGCATATGCCGAGCAAGTTTTATTTTTTAGCCGACTAGATTCCTCGCATTGGCACCAGTTTCTACTGCTTTGTCAAATTTAAGCCCGTTGGCCATTGCTCTTAGGCCTACCTTGGTTGGATTCTAAGCCCATGGGCCTGAAGGTTGAAGTAGGGGGATTCTTGGGGGGGAGGGGTGGGGAAACAGGGGTCCGCCAGTCTCTTGTTTTGATTTATCAGAACTGAAAAAGTTTATTCTGGTCCGGTTGGTCCGCATTGCTACCTGGGTCGTCCCACCATTCCCGCTGTCTTTTTTTGTTTTATCGATGTACTTGAATCTTTAATAAATGGATTTTACCTCTTATTTTTGCACTCGCTCTCTTTATACCCACTCTGGATGGATTCTTCTCTTTGCAGTACTGTTTGCCGAGATAGCCAAACCGCTCATAAAATATACTTTCAAAAGTAAAATCGTTGTGGGTAATTATCATTTCCGATTGATATTTATGATGAGAGTAGACTTATAAAGATGGACTAACTGTTCTCCTGAACAGCTTTAGTCAGGACCAACTACTAGTCGATTGCTTTCAACTTAAGGGCCGAACAGCTTTTTGTAATTGGCACGATTGAATAGGTGCTTTTACTTGGTCCAATACTCTAAGGGATCGTCTCAGTGTAATAATATTGAATAGATGTCATGGGTTCTGTAGAAAGGCCACCATGATACCGTGGAAAAGCCACTGTCCAACCCTTTTCAATGGGTGCCACAGTGTAACCCGTGGTAACATTATAGAATTGGCACAACCTTCGCCCCATCGAGCCGTCCAGGTATGGTTCTGCTAGAAGAGTCCAACTCTCAGGGGATCGTCTCGGTGTAATAACATTGAATATCGTGTCATGAGTTCTGTGGAAAGGCCACAGTGATGCTGTGGAAAAGCCACGGTCCAACCATCTTCAATGAGCGCCACGATGTAACCCTTGGTAACGTTGTAGAAGTGCCACAGCCCTCACCCTACTGAGTCATCCAGGTATGATTTTACTAGAAAAGTTAAACCAATTCACAGTGAAATGCTTCGCGAGCATCGAACCAGTGATGGTGAAAATAGAATAAAGGTCGAACCAATCACAGCAAATTACTCCGCGAGCGTCGAGCTGGTGATGGTGAAAATAGAACAAAGGTCGAACCGATCATAGCGAATTGCTCTACGAGCGTCGAGCTGGTGATGATGAAAATAGAACAAAGGTTGAATTGATTACTGTAAATTGCTCTGTAAGCATCAAGCCGATGATGGTGAAAATATTCCTCGAGATACGGTGAAGCTTTTAAATAATCCGAGTGTGCCCGCTTTAGCAGTTCATTCTGTATTTCGTTCAACTCGCTTCTTATGAATGTCCATTCAATAAGAAGAAAAGAAACAAGTTTCATTTAAATACGATGTTCATACGGGGAAGGGTTACAAACAAAAGCTGTAAGATAGTATTTTCTTAGCAGTTCAGTGTTTCATGGTTTTCTAACAGCTCGCCCATCTATTCCTTTGAGTTCGTACGCCCCTCTTACGCCCCTGAGGATCCTGTACGGCTCTTCCAGGTGGGACATAAAACTTCATCCGCGGGGTTCTTCATATTGAGCACCACTCTACGTAGCACTAGGTCTCCCTCTTTGAAACTTCGGGCCTTGACCTTTCTGTTGTAGTACCTAGCTACCTTTTGCTGGTAGGCTGCTACTCGGATCTGGGCTTGGTCCCGAAGCTATTCGATTGAGTTTAAACCCCCTTTCATCAGGTCATCATTAATTATTTCAAAAAGGTTTAATACGCTGTGAGTAGGGGTTCCAATTTCTGTAGGGATCATCGATTCACTTTCGAAGGCCAAGAAGAACAGCATCTCACCGGTGGCTGTCTTGCTAGTTGTTCAGAGTGCCATAGTACATTTGGTAACTCTTCTACCCATGTCCCATTCCGTTTTGCCAGTCTTGAGCAGTTTTTTGATCAACTTATTGGAGGATTCAACCTGGCCATTGGTTTTGGGGTACGTTGGGGAGGCGAACGACAGTCTTACCCCCAGTTGCTTACAGAATTACTTAAAGTTATTGTTATCAAACTATTTTTCGTGGTCGGTGATGATGGAGTGAGGGATGCCGTACCGACAAATCATGTTCCTCCATACAAAATCGCAGATATTCCTCTCCGTGATCTTTGATAGTGGCTCGGCCTCAATCCACTTTGTGAAATAGTCGTCCGCCACAATGTTTTTAAATATCTTTGTCACCAGCCACTGATATGTTGCTGTAGCATTTTTTAATTCGAAAAGCATGACTCGATATCAATATATCCCACGTTCAGTTATGAAATTTTTTTTCTTTTCATCAGCAGGATTTATAGGTATTTAATTATATTTAGAATATGCATAAAGAAAAGTCATAATCTCATATCCTATAGTCGTGTCAACCATTTGATCAATTTTTTGGAGAGGGAAAGAGTCTTTGGGGCAAGATCTATTTAGATCTATGGAGTCAATGCAGACTCTTCATTTTTCATTCTTCTTTTTCACAACGACTATATTTGACAACCATTCAGGGTAATGGACTTTTCGGATGAACTTAACATTTAACAACCTTTTAACTTCTTTGTTATGAATTTATTCCTCTCGGGAGCGAAATGCCACTTCTTCTATTTTACTAAAGTAACTCTCGAATCCACATTTAGAATATAGAAAGCAATTTTTGGATCTATTCTTTCTTCCATATATCTTTATGGCTTCAATTGAACACATTGTTGTTTTTTTGCAATAGCTTTACTAATTTGTTCACATTTTTTTTAACTTAGTTCTTATGGAAACCTTGTGATTTGGTTTCAAATGGTGTAAGGGCACTTCTTGTGTAGGTTTAATTTCAGCTAAACGTGTTTTTTTTTATATTTAGAGAGTTCTTCTTTGTTTTCAAGAGCAAATTCTTCACCTCGTGATTCTACGACTTCATTCACATCTAGCTTTTGTCTTTTTCCCTTTTCTCTACCTATTCATATATCGCCTCTTGCTCTTCATGGAAGCCTCTAAAACTGGTTGTAATTGCTATTGGCAAAGTTCTGCATCTTAATCAATGCAGATGATTATGTAGATGCCTATGTGCTAAACTATGTTCTTTTAGTTGTGTACTTTTTACCACGTCCCTTTCTTCTTTCAAATTCACTTGATAACATTTTCTTGCAATTTGTTGATTTCTTTTAATAGTTGTGATCCCCATGCTATTTTTAGCTTTACATCTCAACTTTTGATGCAAAGTAGACACTACCCCATGTATTCGATGAACCCAATCTTTACCCATAATGGCATGATATCTTGATATAGCATCCCATATTAAGAAATTTAATGTTAATGTTCTTTGAGCTGTGGTAACTTGTAGAAAATTGACCCTACTGATACTATTTCAGTATTGTTAAATGCGACTACATGTGACTTACTTGCGACAATCTCTGTCTCTTCTAAGCCCATTTATGCAAGGTGCTTCAAAATATAATGTATGCACTGCTTCTACTGTCAATAAGAACTTTTAAGATGCAAATGTTAGATATCTTTAAAGTTATTACCAAAGGATCATTGTGTAGGTAAACAATATCGATTAGATCTTTATATGAAAATCGAATATAAATAGAGCCACTCATTTTTTATTGGAGGACAATCATAATAGTGGCTACTAGTGATAATGCTCATTTACTTTCTTAGCTTGGGCAAGCTTTTTGTCCTCATACCTCATATTATTTTTTTTTACGACTTTCATCATCTGGGTTAAAGACTTCATTCACTACCTCTTCAAAACTACTTTAGGAAGAAACTTGCATATTGGTTAAAAATCATTTTCTAAGTATTCAAGCACTTATTTTAGAATGTCATCATCATTCTGTCTTTCAAAATCTTCACTATAACTACTACTTTGGTTATCATCATCATCAATATTATTAGGTTGACCATGTATGCACAATATGTTTATTGGCGGGAGAATAGTGATTTTTGTTTCTCCAAGAGCAATCCTATAAATGGTCTGCCGCTCATAATTATGACTTATTGATAGAGGAGACACATCATTCTTAAGGATATATTTGGTTAGAACACCTCTTTATGCCAAATCCTCAATCTACCTCCTTAATGTTTGATACTCGCTTGTATTACATCCATGATCATTATGGTATAGGCATTTCTTAGTTCTATCTCGCTAATCAGATAGAGTTCTTATGGGTGAAGAATTAAGAAAAAGCCCTTTATGTTTTTTTATCTATCTATATCTTCTCCATAGGGGTATTAAGAAGAAGTTCAGATGTTTAAGGAGTGTTGAACCTTATTATCTTTTCGTGACTTTTGGGAAAGTGGGGAATTTATACCTTTTTTTGTAGTCAATCTGGTGTTGGCCTATTGATCTTGAATTTCAAAAGGAATAAATTGGGTGATGATCTTTACAGATGTTCTGCGACTTCTACTCAACCAATCTTCTTCCACGCAAATGAAAGATTTTGCTCATAAAAAAGACTCTTCTATACATCTTGAAGTTCATAGCATGAGATCTTCAAATATCGGGGTATCTAGGCGTAGGCAATAATTCCTAAAAAAAGTAATTAAAGGTAAAGCATCATCTAAATTCTTTATCTGCATATACATATCTCGAAAGTATTGCATACAGTCCTTTAAGGTTTCTTTTGGTCCTTGCTGCACAATAGCTAAATCGAATCCATTGACTTACTATTGATGAGTGTTTTGGAAATGACTAACAAAAAACTCGTATAAATTACCGAAAGTCTTGATTAACTGTGGTGGCAAGTTCTGAAACCATGTCATAGCAATGCTAGACAATGTTAAAGGGAATAGCTTGCATTTGAGGCCATCACTGTAATCTTCGAGGGATATGATTTACTTGAAAGAGTATACGTGACTTATTGGATCAGTGTTACCATCAAAGGCTGGTTTCTTCTGGCTTTCAATCTCGTTTGTGAATAGAGATTCTTACAACTTTCATGTAGTAAAGGAGTAAAGGGTACCAAGAGTATAAAGTTAATGTCTCTACAACTACTCATTGAATATTTCTTGCATGCGAGCTGTCAATGCCTTTTCTAATAAACAGGTTGTAGGAAACAGCTTAGTAGTTGGTAGAGCAAAAACAGTAATAGTAGCAGTAATTTGTAGAACTTGCGGAGAAGTATTATGTGTTGGGATTTGTGCTCACGTGCCATCCTATTGTTGAATGAATATTTTATTTTATAATATATATTCAGTTTATTATTTGTTAAATCGCTAATTACTATTATTAAATGGTTCAATGCTTGTGACGCTACAGACATTATATAATTTGAAAGGGTTTAGATTTGGTCTAAAAAAGTTAAGATCAATGCTAAGAGTTAACATCACTGAAAACTATAAATGTTAAAGGGTTAACATGTTATATTAATCAGTGAAGTCTAAGTGTTAGAATCTTGTCTGTGACGGTACAAAGACCTAAGAATATATTAGTAATAACACAGTTGCAAAAGTTGTAATAGGGGTTAAGAAATGTTATTATGCAAGTCTATTCTCAAATTATATGTTCTTGGTCTTAATTCACCGATGTAAGTCTGACGATGGAATCCTTTTACATAGACCAGTGTATATTATACCTAGATGGTCTAGATGGTTGTTCTTAGCTAACCATAGACTTACTAGAAGTTCGTATAGCATACAAGTATTCAGTAAGGACTGAATACTAAATAGACTCAACGAGGACCCCAATAAACATCCTATGAAGCCGTCAATGAAAGGTCCTCTCGAGTTGAGTAGTATACGTAGTCCTTTGACCTAAGTACCATAGTGGGCTTGTAAGTGATCCATCATACTTTGGTTTTACGCATATTACAGACCTTTCACAGTATGACCACTGGGTGTCACTAGGCATGGTCCGATGCTTATGAAGTTCAGTGTGTACAGATATGAAATTCGTCAGCTAACATGAATGAGTTATATATATCCAGATGCTCAAAAACTGTATCTTAGAAAGTCTTATGGCCATAACCAACAAACCTTGGAAAAGAGTTTCCTATAGGCTTAAACAATATTATAAAAATGTTTGCATATATTGTTTATTAAGATACATGTCTGGAGATAAGTTCATGGATGGGTACATAGAGATTTGACAGTAGGGATTTGACGGTAGTGATCTATATCCCTACTCTTATAGGATATGATTGGCAAAAGAATTATACGTATGCGCTATGACATCAACTTGTATAGTCTACTGTACTGAT
Source organism: Ailanthus altissimus (assembly GCA_946807835.1). Taxonomy (NCBI): domain Eukaryota; kingdom Viridiplantae; phylum Streptophyta; class Magnoliopsida; order Sapindales; family Simaroubaceae; genus Ailanthus; species Ailanthus altissimus. The sequence continues at coordinate 10,172,050 of OX327687.1, forward strand.
TTGTAATATCCGTGATGTGTGCGTGAGGTATCGATCTCGGACTCATAGAATAGTTCTATTTGACAAATTGGGAGTGAACCTAAAGAGTCCCGTAATATAAAGTGTATTCGTTGTGCACTGAGGCAGCGTAACGGATTGAATAGTTCGATCCAAAAAATTCTAACAGACTAGACATTTACTTCAGTTTTTCTCCGGTCGTGCACGTGTCAAGACTTAAGAGTTAAGTACATCAATTAGTTAATAATTAGTTGTTGACCAATGGGATGTTGACACATGGCACATGTGGGCCAATTATTGTTTGATTTAAAAATTACCAAAATGACCTTATTTGTCGAACAAATAATATCATTATTTTATTCATTAAAATATTTATTGAATAAAATAATAATAATAATAATATATGATACTATTATTTAAATTAAAATCAAATAATTAATTTTTTTATTTAAATTGGTATGTGTTTCTACCATAATTTAATATAATTAAATTATTTGTTTAATATTTATTAAATGATAAGATAAGTATAAATGGGTGGCATTTGTTAATGGTTGGCCTTAAGATGTTTCTTAATAATGAGAAAGTGTTTTCTCATTTAGCCTAAATTAAGGCTAAGTTCATTTAAATGATATTCTATTTTGTTTTGTTTTAATTTGGTTTATTGTAAGATAATAATAAACAAAAACTAATGGTAAACATAATGGATGCCATTAAGTGAGAAAATGAAAATTAATAATAAACAAAATACTAATGGCAAACATAATGATTGCTATTAGGTGAGAAAATAAAAATAAATAAATAAATAAAAGAGCAATTAGTTGCTCAATTAATCATCAAAAATTCGTGCAAGAGGTTAAGGGAAGAGAGAGAAGGGAATTTTGCTAAATGTTAGAAAATTCTCTCAAATGTTAAGAGCACAAAAACACAACTCTTCCATTTTACCTCTTCCATTTTTCCCTCTATTTTTGTCAACCATATTACAAGGTAGAAATAAGGATTCAAGAGTTGAATCCTTTACTGGAAAAACTGCTATTCTAGCTTTCTTAATCCCACAGTGTTAAGGAACTAGAATTGTGAACGGGTTACTTCAAAGGCAGGTACTCTGGTTTGACCAAATACCAAAGGCTTGACAATGTACTATTTCTCAATCTTGATGTATTTTACATTTATGAGATAACATGTAAAGTTTGTTCGTGTTTATCATTGAGTAATTTGTATTCCGCTCATCCACTGTGCATGTATATATGTGATACATATGCTAAATTTGAATGATAGACACAAACACACATGCATGCACCCTACGTTTAAATTAGCAAAAACTATTATTAAATCGCTAATAATAAATTTTAAATTCCGGGTATAACATTTATACATTTTTTTAAATTTAAAATGCCCTCCCACAGTTTTACATAATCCCTCTAATCTCTCAAAACGAGATAACGATAGTTTACACTATTTTAAACTATATAGCGAAAAGTGGACCCATTGGCATTTTACTCGGGTAGTACACTATAGCGATCTAGGCTTTTGTAAACCCAACAGGTAGACAACTCTTATCAATTGTATCTCATACAACTCCTACTCTTGATCCTAAATACACCTTATCTGCACACTGTAGTAATCTAGGGTAAGTGTATTCCATATTAACTTGTCAATGATAAAAAAATATGGTACTGGTATTACCCGCACACTGTAGCAATCTAAGGCAATACTTTCGCATATATTTGCCTCATCTCATGTTTAACCGGTATAGTCTAAATCACACCAACCAGTTCCTTCACACTGTTACGATCTTGAAAAGACCAATATAATTCAGCTAACACCATATTGATAAGACGGATCATCAATAATAAAACACTATCTCATATTATATTATTGTTCAGTCTGATTAAGAGAGATTTTTTATTATTTTTTTTTAGTATCACAAAGACTTAATCCCCATCTCATGAGGAGATAATTCTCAATCATACATTAATTATGTGTAAGCATAACTAACCCCCCACTAGTAAGGCTCCCATTGTGTTTACCATCATAGAAAAAAAAAAAGATCCCGGTTTATAATACAACCTAATAATTCTTATCATTGTATCTCATAAATTCTCACATGATTAAAATAATATTTTAAACAATTTAAAACATAATTAGAGTGAGTGTCATTGGCGCCGCAGTGCTGGGCCTACCATATGACAGCACCGGGAGGGCATAACCCTTGGCCAGTTTAATAGGTATAACCATCGAACCTTAAAGGCCTAAAAGAGATGAGTCACTGGCTTTGAGGTCCCACTGGTAGACTAAAGGGTCGGTGGGCTCTACCATAGTCTTACAAAAAGGTCGGTCTTTTTTGTTAGAGTGTGTGAGACCCACCAACACCTTGATCCACCAGCTGGATGACATCTCAGAGTACTGGCGTCCCAACACACAATTCTCAAGTTACCTGCACCCCCAAAGAATCGAACCCCCACCCCTATCTCATAGAGGCCTTATAGGCCTTTAGAGGTTTGTCCTTGTACCCATCGGGCTAGCCTCCATGAGATGGGGACGAGGGTTCGATTCCTTAGGGGTGCAGGTAACTTGAGAATTGTGTGTTGAGACGCCAGTGACTCTAAGGTGTCATCCAGTTGATGGGTTTCACACACTCTAACATTATGCACTGGTGATTTCTTAGAAAAATGCACTTAAGATTGTTGCATTGTATGCAAGTTTGAACTTAATACTGGTGAGACTATTTGTGAAGGTTTAACTTGTAGTGGTATGTGTGGATGCAGAGTTGGGTCATCATTATAAAGAATGTTGACACTTTCAGGGGATTCACGATGTTGCGCCAACCAAACTCGAAACTCTTCATTATGTTTAAGAACTTCCTGCAGATAATTCTTTTGGCTTTGGTGAACTATTATGTCTACTAAACCTGTGTGTTGAGCTTTTGCTGCACGGTTGAAATCTAATCTATGATTTGTCATAAAGCTGCTTGTGGTATAATGTCTTAAGGTGCAGCGACTTGTTGATTGTAAGTGTCATCTCGGACTCAAGGGTTTAGTCATGCTGGCAGGAAGATATGTCGTTGGCTTTGAAAAAAGTGCGAGTTTGACGTTTCTCTAATATTTTGTGTATAAATAGTCAAAAAATATTAAAATATCCAAATTGAGAGTCTAAAATATCCTTAATCAATTGAAAATGTTTGTATTAATTTTTAGGATAATGCTATGAAAATAAAAATATTAAGATTTTAAAATTAATGTGAATTAAAGTAATTACATACTAATTTTATATTAATGACGCTATGATCATAGTATTTCAATAGTCAAAGAATAGTATTAATGATATATAAGTGTGAGTATTTTAAAATTATAACTAAAATATGAACCATGTTAAAAAAAATGAACTAATTACTGCATGTAATAATTGCATGCCGTAAACAAAGCAATTAATTTAATTATATTAAATTTGACATTTAATAAATGATATATGCATACTAGGTCAAAATGAGAAATGAACATTTAGATATAAAATTGAAATTATGAAGTTGTTTTTATAAAGTACATCAGAGGCTTTTGGATCACTATAAATCTATCATAGATCGAAATGCACTATAGATTACTGTGCACCATAGATTAATATTACCGCGATCAATTAAAATCAATGTTATGATCGACTTAAATCATAGTAAATCACGATCAAAGTATTATTAAATAATTAAACTAAGAAGATGAGAATCAGCATAAAGAAGATGAAAATCATGATTAAATTATATATGTTAGGCCAAAAAGTATGATCAGATATAAGATCAACCATAAATGATATGATCCAGTGCTTTTATCTATAATGATTACAAATTAAAGGCAAAATCGGACAAATTAAGGGCTAAATCAAAAGTCAATGATTCATTTTGTGATGGTCGATTAATAATAAAGGAACGAAACTTATTTTTACTCATGGTGTGATCTTCACAAAGATCATATTCAACAAATATGTTTGATAAAAAATTGTGATATCAAACCACAATTATATAATCATTCATTAAACAAAATCATAATTATAAACCATCAAAATTCTGAAAATTCATCCAATTAATGGCCACTCAACCTTTATTTTCATTCAGAATTTAAAATAGATCTTGAAATTGATGAACATCACGATAAGAATAGATTTGAAATTTTAATTAGGAATTCAATATATAAAAAGCATCGATATGATGAAACAAAACATATTCAGATCTGTTATATATATATATATATATCAAATCTCACACACGAATGATGAAGATCGATCACCTCTTTGTGATCAAGCCATCATCACGATCTAATCAAAGATCATGATAAAATTTTGAATAAAGATTTTTTTAACGAAAGGGCATTGGTGATATTTTTTTAAAAAAGTTTAAATATTTTTGATAAAATTTAAAACTTGTGAATACTTTTATAATTATACATCGTATGCTATCACAGGTAAGTAAAAATAAATTATATACTCCTAAAAATAATATAATGGTGCAAGTAAAGATCATTTCTATAGAGAGTATCTAGCTTAATTTTATGCTACATGAATAAAATAAAGGATTTGAATATAACAAAAATAATATTAAAAAAAATAACCAAAAAATAATTTAAATTAAATTATTGAAATCAATCAAAAAAATAAACTTTGATCTAAGTCAACATCCATCATCTAAATTTTACAACTGATCATCGATACAAGTATGTATCAATGCAAATTTTAAATATTCACCGTTAGAACTATTTTCTTATCTCTCTTTAATCGCAATTAATTAAAAAATAAACGACTTAATTAACCTTAACTATTAAATAACCTAAGACAAGGGGTAAAGATTTAATCTAGTAGCAACCTTAAGAATTAGAGAGATCGATGAAGCTAAACAATACAAGCACAAGTGGTTGCATTTAATTTAATCGAGTATTCTTAAGATCTAATCATTTCTAACGCAACAAATCATTAAATCTTAGTTGCTTCACAAATTAGAAGATTAACAATTACGAATTTGATATCTAATCTAGTAGTAAATTGTAACGAACAATAAACTAGTAGACCTCTTAGTAATTAAACAAGATAATCATGAAAATAGGCACTGAAGAACATTCTATACCCAAAGCATAAATTAAATAATAAAAATAAATTAGATCTTATAATTTTATTAATTTCGAGACTTTCATTTCCTTCGACCAATTATAAAAGTTTAATCATGCAAGACCGTAATGAAAACTTAAAGGAGAAATTAGAGAAGAGGAGAAAGAGAGGCGTGTATGAAGGCTACTTATTTATCTCCTCCTTTACAAGTTATTTATAAATTTTAGAAGCCTATAAGATCTCCTAAAAATATTCTAAATATTATCATAAAATAATAGCATATAAATCTGATTAATTAAAGAAAATATTAAAAATAAAATAAAGTTCTAAAATAACTATGAAAGTAGTGTTTTCAGTTGAAATTTTTGTGCACCAAATCTGAAAACTTCCTAAAATAAACTACATTAATTACATAATAATTTTAATTTAATAACATTCACATTTTTACAAGTCTTTTTTCTAAAGTAAATTTAGTTTTAATACTAAATTCAATTAATTTTACCAATTCAAAATTAATAATAGATGAATTATAGATTTTGAGACATGACTGACATACAATTTCAATAGTATACTATATATTTTATTTTAAAATGTTTTTATTGTTTTTTTATTTGTTTACATAATTCATCATTTCTATCCATACAATGCCCAAATTTTTTATGAATAGAATTATTTTATACTATAAAAACTTATGAAATAATATTAAAAAATAATTTAGCTCAGCTGAAAAAAAAAATTTCTAGTTACGTCCCTATATATGTTTCTTTTTATTTAAATGAAAATACAACCCTTTCTTTTTCTTTTCTTTTTTTAATTCTAAGGACCTGTTTGTTGCAAAGATGAAAACATGAGGACTTTTTTATGTTTTTTTTTATTAAATATAGGTTGTTTTTATTTTTTTTCTTAAGTAGCTTTTGTAAGGGCATAATTTTAAATGCATATGATTCCACTAATACCCAACTATCTTAATTGGTTTCATTGGCAACACCTTATTCTTTGAAAAGACGTTTAAGAAAAGGCAGAGCACTGCAAAGAACTAATTAACTTAGGAGAGATTGATTTTTTTTTTGGGCTTAATACTAAACTTTGACTTATTCAATTATTTAAATTATTTATTTTTCTAACTTAATAAAGATTTAAAAAATTTTGACTTGATAAAAAAAACTAATTTTTTAGCCTTTTAGTTTAATGTAACAAATAAAAATGATATTACAAATAATTTAATATTTATTTTCAAACATTAAGAAGATTAAATAAATAAATAAACAGGTTAAAGGCCAATCAAATTCAGTGCATTCGGTTTGTATTCAACATTCAATTCTTATCGAAATTCAGTCAAAACAACAAACACTACCTTAGTTCTACAACTTACAAAAGGCTTAGGATTTGCATAATCTGGGGTTAAAAAACAGAGCAATGAAAGATGGACAACTGACATGAAATTAAGGTGGCTAAACTACTACATTTTACATTTAGTCTAAACAGTTCATAAGGCATACAAATGCCCATGACATGGCCAGCTTTACAAAAGCAATTGCAAAGAGGGATCACCAGACACAACGGTAAGTGACATGTGATTCTGTGATTTCACCACTATAGGTAACTTTCACAACCTGTCCCTTCTCAAGTCCATAATATTGTGCAATTGCATCCTTTCTCAACATTCTAGGAAGCTGTGGAAAAACAAAACCAAAACAAAACAAGAGAGAAAAATACCTAGGTTGAGCGAGTTTAATCACTTTTAAGTAAAAAAGCATTGTTTGCAATATTCACTACACATACTAATGCTAGATGACATGAATTTTCATGGTACATATAAGTTCTCATACTAGCTTCCCTCGTCAAATAAGCTTATGCAAAATATTACAAGCAGTTCATTGTACATCAACACATGCAAATGAAAATTCCGATCAAATGACAGATGCCCATATCTATCATCTCAGAAAAAAGGCATTGATTAGGACACTAAAACCTCTGCTACAAAACCATAAAGTGATCCTCTTCAGTTCATTTTTCACTGTTTCTTGATGGATAAAGGATATCACAACTAGCACAAAGGCAAAGTGTAGAGCCAGCATTTCAGCAAGGAGCAATAGCTACTCATAATACCAAAACTACCAACTAGCAAGGGCCAGAGTAATTATTGCTCCTAATACTATAACTATTTCTGGTTAGGAACTTCAAATCTCTTAATACAGGTTTGTTGTCCTTGTTTCTAGGCAATGGGGGCATAGAAATTATCATTGGTAAATCATGGAATTCGAATTACCTTCTAACTTTTCCACATGAAAGAAGCAAAAAATTCTATTATAGGAGGGAGCATTAGAGCCTAAGATTTAGCATTGAAGTGCAACATTGAAATCTAATGCTGATAAAATAAAATTTGTCCATGTGGGAATATGACAACTAAAATACGCCAAGTTCTATAAATCAATCATGAAAAATAAACATGACCTCAATTCTTCAATTTACCTGTGAAAATAAAAAAGTAATAAGTTGCATTCACGATGGTGATGATGGTTGTTAAATGAAGATGCTTATTGGGTTGGAGAGATGGCAATTGTTTGGTGTAAGTACCACCAGTGATGGTGATTATACCTGGGGAAAGTAATAATGATGTAGAGATTATGATTGTGTATTGATAGAGATAATGAGAATAATAATTATACGGTGATAGTGGTGGGTAAATTCATATACTTTGAAACAGTTTTTATTATGACTGGTAATGATGGTAGTTAGCTGGTAAGAAATTTTATTTTCACAGGGTACTAGAAATTTATGGCAGTAGTACAAACAGTTGTCCCTAATGTACTGATGATAGTTGGTTATTATGGTATTGGTAAAAGCAATAATGGATGGATAATGGTGATAGTATTAATTGAAGTTTTACAGCTTGCATATACATTTATATGATGGGGATATTAACTTAAACTTCTGATTAAAACTAATAACACAAATTTTCAGTTATCGATCCCAAGTAATCCAATGGTCAAAAGGATTGATGGATTTAACATTAAATGCTACCTTTTAACTTTAGATTTCAACCATTCATCAAGATCAGTGGATGAAAATTTGTTTTAATTGAAGTCAAAAAAATTTAAGTTTAAAGATCCTCACTCATTTATATATATATATATAGAAGGAATTCTCAGGTCTGGGCATCTTGAGTTTGCTAAAATACAAACCAATTTTTTCCGACCATTATTTAAAACATGATGAGAAACATTTAAAATTGGCAATAAAAAGTTCTAGAATCATCATCCTCGAACTCCATGCCACATAAACAGATGTTATTTTAATTAAATATTAATAATACCAGTTTAAAGAATCAAAGGACATTTCTCTCTACAATTTTCTCTCCTCTCTCAAACACAACTTTCCTATCCTAAACTCACGTCTACTCTTTCTATTTCCTTTTTTATTAATAGAAATCAAATCTAATGTGTTATGTATTGAAGTTCAAAGGGTGCTGAGACCAACAAAGAATGAATTAATGACAACTATTTCTCCATGAAACTATTGATGAATCCAAAGGAAAGGATTGTTTACAGATGTGGAAAAGCATATTGTCTTGAAATTAGAGGAAGTGTGGTACAGCTGAACAAGTAATTTAGGCTTTGTTATTTCAAATGAAAGAGAAAGAAATATTGGATGTTAAGCACCTGGTAGCCATAAAGTGCTTGTACTTGGAACTTAGTTCGTAGGAAGTTAAGAGATGAAAGTTTGGAATGTGGACAGTTTGATTTTATTCGATATTAAAAAGATTCATTTGCATGTGTTGTAAAGGAAGCTCCCTGCAACAAATGTTTATTGTTACAGCTTCTTCCTACCAACTTTAAATTCCCCTCTTCATGTTTTTAATAAAGTAAATAGCTGTCAACCAATGGCTAGCCAACAACTAAAAAGTAAGGCTGGACAAATTCAGACCGAACCGAACCAAACTGAGCAGTTCAAGCATCAGAAACTAAACTGAACCGAATCAGTTCAGTTTTTGATTTTTTCAAGTTTTTAGTCTATTTTAAATAAAATTTTTTGATTTTGAATCGAACTGAACTGAACCAATTAATTTTAAATAAATTGAACCGGCCTCCTAATTGAACCAAACCAACCAAAAACCAACTAGATCGATTCGGTTCGATTAGTTCGGTTGTTTTTTGCCCATGCCTACTGAAAAGAACTAGTTCGGATTTTCGCAATCTTGAGATGCCCACGTCACCAGGCAATTTTGTGAATGATCTAATAGGCAACACTGCTCATGTTATGATGAGCCACTGCCACGACACTGTCTAGTTAATCTAGATTTCAACTTTATTCACAAGATGTTACAGAATTGCGCTGCAGTTTTGGATATATATCTCACTCATATGGATGGATTATCTAACAGTTCAAAGTAATTTATCCTATTGTTTTCTCTCTTGTAGAAAGAGCTGGCAACTTAAAAAATGTCAGAAGAATTAGTCACTCTTTATCCAATTCACAAAGTTGTATGCTAACTTGCCATTAAAAAGAATAACAATACAACTAATTGCTCTATCTTCTCTTTCATGAAAACCCACTTCTCTCTCATCTTTCTTAAATCTCGTTAATCACCATCCTCTTCTTCTACCATGATCACGTTAACCTAACAGTGCATGAGATGTGTAAGCATAAATCAAATAACAGTTGGGCAGTGCTAAGTGATGGATAAGAAATAGAAACAAACAAGAACACATGCTAATTTTGTTATTTGGGAAAGAAGAATGCATAATCGATCACCAAGTACTAAAGCCCACTCCTCTTCCTTTTAATAGCCGATTATCCATACAACCTATCCAATCCAATTTGGAAACATTATTAAAAAATGAAGTCATTCCCTCTTAGGGGTATACCCGAAGCCCCATAATTAACCTCCTCTATACATAGATTAATAATGGGAATATTCAATTTCAACTAAAAACCCACCACACCACCTTTATAACACTTTCTCTTTAATATCCACCGCTTAAGATTTTTATATTTATTTTGCTTAGGTAATTATCCATTTGGATTTTCCTTGGTAAAAGTAAAATGACATTATCTTAAGTAGTGGATATTTAAAGAGGAGTGTTGTAAATGTGACGTGGATCTCTACCACAAGTAACCATGCATTTGTCCTATATGCATTGTAAAATTAGCATGCATTCTTCCTACTTTCATGTGCCTCATCTTAGCCATGACTCTGCCACTTTCACGTGTCTATCTAGCAATTTGGTTTGTACTTACCATATCATGCACATTGAGATTAGTGGGACATAGCATGTTATGTGTAACTCTTAGTGATTTTGGAACATATAACTTGGCATAAAATGCATTATCGACCAACCTTGGCACAACTTATTTTACTTCTGTTTTCTTAATCTCCTTATATTTAGAACAAGTTATCATATCATATTCACATTACATCCTCACTTTTGGAATGGTCTGCAGGTTTTAGATCAAAATAATGCATCAAAGAAGAATTTGGAGCATGAAAACACAGTAAAAGTGTTAACATGGTGAAGTTCATATTCACTGGTTAAGTAATGTGATGATTATTGATTTTTCATGGGTTGGGAGATCAAGAACAAAGAAACTACATGAACAAGAGCAACAACAATAGCAAGAACTGAAGTTTGAATCAGCCAAGAATGCAAAACTTGAACCATTTTCAGATAGAGGTGGCAAAATGGGTCACGACACGATTATTCGACACGCTTTAAGCGAATACGGGTAGAGGTAAATTGACACGATTAATAAACGGGTCAAATTCGTGTTATCCGTTTATGAATCGTGTCGAATGTGTTTGACTTCTATGATTCGCCAATTTGTTTAAGACACGTTACTACTTAAATTATTGTATACTTTAATATTTCAATATTTTTTCTTATTTCTTATTTTAAAATAATATCAATACTTTAAAAATAAATCATCATTCACCTACAATGATTGTCTCAATTTTTCAATTACTCGGCTCCATCACCCACTCTTTTTCTTTTCCTTCTAACAAATCAATGATTACATTTTTCTTCTAAAAAAAAAAAAACCCAAATTAACTCAAACCAATGTCTAACACTCTAACTAAAGATATGAGTCTATGATTAGTAACTCTGGAGCAAAAACTCCACCCTAGCCGCTCTCTCTCTTAAAACAAAACCCTTCTAAGTCAAGTACATAACCAAACCTAGCCGCCGAATCTTTTCACCACTAGGTCCTCCTCTTCGATGGGCACTTCTTAGCACCCTCTTCTTTTCTGATTTTTATCTCTCCTATTCTCTTTTTTTTTTTTGCTTTTCATTTTTTTCTCTCTTTTATTGGTTTTTTCGGTGAAGAGGTCCGCCCGTGGCTTTTAGTGTTACTTTTAGTTTGTTTTCTAAGTTGTCCCTTTATTTCAGGTATTCCAGCGTGGCAGTCTGCCGTCCAAGCCTCTGAACAAGTCTAAGATCTACTCAAGTCCTCCGCTGAGCCTTTACCGTGCTTTTGAAAAAAAAACCCAAATTAACTCAAACCAACGTCTAACACTCTAACTAAAGATATGAGTCTATGATTAGTAAACTCTGGAGCAAAAACTCCACCCTAGCCGCTCTCTCTCTTAAAACAAAACCCTTCTAACTCAAGTACATAACCAAACCCAGCCGCCAAATCTTTTCACCACCAGGTCCTCCTCTTCGGTGGGCACTTCTTAGCCCCCTCTTCTTTTCTTTTCTATTCTGATTTTGTCTCTCCGATTCTCTTTTTTTTTTCTTTTCATTTTTTTCTCTCTTTTATTGGCTTTTTCGGTGAAGAGGTCCGCCCGTGGCTTTTAGTGTTACTTTTAGTTTGTTTTCTAAGCTGTCCCTTTATTTCAAGTATTCCGGCGTGGCAATTTGCAGTCCAAGCCTCTGAACAAGTCGAAGATCTACACAAGTCCTCCGCCGAGCCTTTACCGTGCTTTTAGCTACTTTGTCTGCCTTAGTTCATCTGCTGCTGACCGCCGCTTCCTCTACACCGGCACTACTGTCCTTTTTTTTCTCTACAATCTCCAGAGACACAACCGCCTCTACCTTTCAACGTCGGTCGATGGATGCTAAAATTCTTTACTAAATCAGCTCGACTTCTTATTTTTTCTATGGCATTTTATGTGTACATGATTTTGATTACATGCTGAACGTGAAGTTTATGGGCTGATTAATTTTTTTTTTAAAGTTTCTTTTAGATCAATGGTGAGAGAGAAGATTAAGAATATTGACAATATTGTTGCAAGGCAAGTCACCTTCTCCAAGAGGAGACGGGGGCTTTTCAAAAAGAGCTGAAAAGCTTTTCATTCTGTGATGCTGAATTTTTAGGCATTCTTATCTTGCTTATTGAATCATGAATTTACTAAATTTTTGTTTCTTTAAATTTTGTATTTTTGAATGCATCTTTTTATTTTCTTGTAAGATATTAAATCAAATATCTACATTGGATAAAAAAAAACTAAGGATTAAGTTATTTTTCAAGATTATATAATTGATATTTGATGTAATTTTAAAATTTATTTATTGTGTGACTTAAACAAATTGTAAACAAATTAAATAGTGTATAATTGTATAAACGAATTGTAAACGAATTAAATAATGTATAATCGTATAAACGAATTGTAAACGAATTAAATAGTATATAATTGTATAAACGAATTGTAAACAAATCAAATAATATATGAATCAAATATTAAACGAATTGAATTGTAAACAGATTATAAATGAATCGAATTGTATTTATTTATTTAAATGTGTCTAATTGTAAATGCATGAATTCATGCATTTTGCTTAAAGGAGACAAGATGTAGAGAGAGAAAGAGACAAAGAAGGAAAAAGCATGGCATTGGCTGTTATTTATTGTGAGTGAGAGAGAGAGCCATTTTATTTTAGTTTTAATTTGGTGTTATTGTGAGTGAGAGAGAGAGCCAAGGAATAGCCTTTTTGTTTTTGTTCTATTATTTTAATTTTTCATGTGGTACAGAAAAGGGAAAAGCAAAATTATCAAACTGAATTCTTGGCTTTTGCTGATTGCTTGTTTCTGTTTCCACTTGATTGATCAAATAGTTGCAATTGAAAGTCTGCATTTTTCAATTCTTCCATGAGTCTATAATAGAGAAGCGCTCTCTCTCTCTCTCTCTCTCTCTCTCTCTCTCTCTCTATATATATATATATATATATATATATATATATATATATATGATGATTATTGCTACATTTGCTGCCATTTAAATTTAAAATAAAACCAGAAATGCAAGTATTCAGGAGTCAAAGATGCTGTGCATTATTTTAGAATCAGTTTTGAATTTAAAACTTTTGAATTTAAGTTAGTTTGTTATCCATAGAGGATTATGTGTTGATTTAGTGGTTCATTTGATTACTTTTCCTGTATAAATTTTTAGAATCAAATGATAATGAATTAGACTTCCCATATAAAAAAAAACCAACAAAATTGGTATCAGAGCTTCCTTTTCTTGAGGGGCCTGTGAAGTGTGTGAGTGAATTCAGTGAGAAACCATTAACAAAAACTTCAAACTTTTCTGTTGAAATCCAAGCATGTCAGGAAATAGCTATTTGGCTTCACCTCCAATTTTTACAGGGGAAAACTATCAAATATGGGCTGTGAAAATGGAGGCTTACCTGCAAGCTTGTGATTTGTGGGACCTAATAAAAACTGACCCAGAGGATCCAACCTTAGCTCAAATTAGGAACAACAGAGAAGGAAGAGAAAATTCAAGGCCAAGACCTGCATTCACTCTGCAGTTTCAGATGCAATATTTACAAAGATAATGGCTTGTGAAACAGCAAAAGATGCATGGGACCAACTGAAGCAAGAGTACCATGGTAATGACAGAACAAAGCAACTGCAAGTTCTCAATCTTAGAAGGGAATTTGAAGTTCAAAAAATGAAAGAGACAGAAGGGATTAATGACTACACTGACAGACTCCAAACTGTAGTTAACAAAATTAGGATGTTAGGGGAAGAACTTCCTAATACAAGAGTGGTAGAAAAGATTCTGGTAACCTTACCAGAAAGATTTGAATCAAAAATCTCTTCACTTGAAGAATCTAGGGACTTGTCAAAGATAACCTTAGCAGAACTCACAAATGCATTGCAAGCTCAAAAGCAAAGGAGAGCCTACAGAAAAGAGGAAACTGTTGAGGGGGCATTTCAAGTGAAGGAACCTAATCAAACTCAAGGAGGTTACAAAGGAAAGAAACAATGGAGCAAGAAGAACTACAAGAAAGGAGCAACCGACAGCAACAAAGGCAGTAATGCTAAATACCCTCCATGTCCACATTGTAAGAAAACCTCCCATTTACAAAAATATTGCTGGTTTAGACCTGATATCCAATGCAGGGCATGTAAACAAATGGGGCATATGGAGAAAGTATGCAAGAACAAACAACATGAAGGACTTCAAGCTCAAACAGAGGATCAAAATTAGGAGGAGCAACTTTTTGTTGCATCTTGTTTTTCAAGTAGCAGCACATGTGATGGGTGGCTTATTGATAGTGGCTGCACAAATCATGTCTTTCGATGAATCTCTATTCAAAGAAGTAAACAAGTCAAAAGTGTCTAGAGTTAGAATTGGAAATGGTCAGTACCTTGAGGTGAAAGGTAAAGGAACAGTTTCAATAAAAGGCTCAACAGGTATTAAATTAATTTCTGATGTTTTACTTGTGCCAAAAATTGATCAAAACTTGCTAAGTGTGGGACAATTGCTTGAGAAAGGATATTCTGTTGTGTTTAAAGATAGAATGTGTGTGATTACTGACCCAAATGGAGTTGTGTTATTTTCTGTAAAAATGAACAGCAAGAGCTTCAGTTTGTGTTGGAAAAAAGATGAGTTCAGTGCATATACATGTACATTGGACAGAGCAGAATTATGGCACAAAAAGTTGGGGCATTTTCATCACTCTGCATTACAATATATGCAGAAAAAAAAGGCTAGTTAAAGGGATGACTTTCACTGGAGAAGGAGAAGCAGTATGTGGAGTTTGTCAGCTTGGAAAACAAACCAGATTACCATTTTCAAACAACAAAGCATGGAGAGCAACAAAGAAGCTTCACCTAATTCACACTGACGTGTGTGGACCTATGAGAACTCCATCATTAAGTGGTAACAGGTACTTTATGGTTCTTATAGATGACTTTAGCAGAATGTGTTGGGTTTATTTTCTTAAACAAAAGTTTGAGGTTACTGGTGTGTTTTGGAAATTCAAACCATGGATTGAAAATCAAAGTGGCTGCAATATTAAAGTGATCAGGTCAGACAATGGAACTGAGTACACTGCTGACAAGTTTAACAAGTTTTGTGAAGTTGCAGGAATTGAACATCAGCTCACTGCAACTTATACTCCTCAGCAAAATGAGTTAGTGAGAGAAAAAACAGGACCATAATAGAGATGGCTAGATGTTTGCTGTTTGAAAAGAAAATGCCCAAAAAATTCTGGGCTGAGGCTGTGAATACTTTTGTATTCTTGCTGAATAGGTTACCAACCAAAGCTTTAAAGGGAAAAACACCTTTTGAAGCTTGGTATGGTTTTAAAACTTCTATTAACAATTTAAAAATTTTTGGCTGCTTATGTTTTACACTTGTTCCAACAGTAAAAAGAGAGAAGCTAGATCAAAAGGCAGAATATGGGATCTTGCTTGGTTATAGCAATCTCACCAAGGGTTACAAAATTTACCAACCCTTAACAGGAAGAATCATTGTGAGCAGAGATGTCAAATTTGATGAGAATGCAAAATGGAATTGGGACAAAAAGGAACCAGATCAAGATGAAGCTATGATCAAAAGTTCAGAATTGCAAATTGATGATGAACCAGTAAGAGGCACCAGGCCATTGGCTGACATTTACCAAAGATGCAATTTGGCAGTGATGGAGCCTGCAAGCTACAATGAAGCTACTGAAGATCCAAAATGGATTGCAGCAATGAAGGAGGAGATTATGATGATAGAGAAGAATCAGACTTGGGAATTAGTAGACAAACCTTTGCATAAGAAGGCTATTGGTATGAAATGGGTTTATAGAACCAAACTCAATGCTGATGGTTCTGTAAACAAACACAAGGCAAGATTAGTGGTTAAAGGGTATGCTCAATTGTATGGTGTGGACTTCTCAGAGACATTTGCACCAGTAGCAAGACTTGACACTATTAGATTGTTGTTAGCTCTTGCAGCACAAAAACAATGGAAGATCTATTAGCTTGATGTGAAATCTGCCTGCCTAAACGGCCACTTGAAGGAGGAGATTTTTATTGAGCAACCTGAAGGGTTTGTTACTGATCCAGAGAAAGTATATTTGCTGAAGAAAGCCTTATATGGATTAAGGCAAGCTCCAAAAGCCTGGTACAACAGGATTGATGAACATTTGCAAAGCATAGGCTTCAACAAAAGCCTAAGTGAATCAACTTTGTACATCAAAGTTGCTAATGATGATTTGGTAGTTGTTTCACTATATGTTGATGATTTACTAGTAACTGGCAGCAATGCAAATATAGTGAGGCAATTTAAAATGCAAATGTCTGATGTTTTTGAGATGACGGACCTAGGAGAAATGGCATTCTTTCTAGGAATGGAGATTCAACAATCGCGGCAAGGAATCTTTGTTGGGCAACAAAAATATGCCAAAGAAGTGCTAAAGAAATTCAATATGGAAGAATGCAAGGCTGTCAGCACTCCTTTGGACCAAAATGAAAAGTTCAGCAAGGATGATGGAGCTGAGAAGGTTGATGAAGGTTTATACAGAAGCATTATAGGTTGCTTGATGTATTTATCAGCAACAAGACCTGATATAATGTTTTCTGTAAGCCTATTGTCTAGATACATGCATTGTGCAAGTGAATTGCATTTTAAGGCAGTAAAGAGAGTGCTCAGGTATGTGAAAGGAACTTTAGAACTTGGATTGATGTTTAAGAAAGGAGATGAGTTGAAATTGCATGGTTATGCTGATAGTGACTAGGCAGGTTCATCTGATGATATGAGAAGCACTTCAGGTTACTTGTTCAACTTAGGTTCAGGATATTTTTGCTAGAATTCAAAGAAGTAAAATATGGTAGCTCAGTCTACTGCAGAAGCAGAGTATGTTGCTGCTGCAACTGCAGTATGTCAAGCTTTATGGTTAAGGAAGTTGTTGACAGATTTGAAGCTAACTCAAAACAGTGCAACTACAATTTTTGTGGATAATCAAGCTGCCATTGCTATATCCAACAATCCAGTGTTCCATGGCAAGACAAAGCATTTCAAGATTAAGTATTTTTTTGTTAGAGATGTTCAAAACAATAATGAAGTTAAATTAGTGCACTGCAAGACTGAAGATCAGCTGGCTGACATCTTAACAAAGGGACTGTCAAAATCAAAATTTGAGATGCTAAGGAAGAAGATCGGTGTTTGCAGCAAATTCAGCAAGGAGGAGTGATGATTATTGCTACATTTGATGCCATTTGAATTTAAAATAAAACCAGAAATGCAAGTATTCAGGAGTCAAAGATGCTGTGCATTATTTTAGGATCAGTTTTGAATTTAAAACTTTTGAATTTAAGTTAGTTTGTTATCCATAGAGGATTATGTGCTGATTTAGTGGTTCATTTGATTACTTTTCCTGTATAAATTTTCAGAATCAAATGATAATAAATTAGACTTCCCATATAAAAAAAAACCAACAATATATATATATATATATATATATATATAGTATAACAAGAGCTAACAGAAAACAAGGTGTAATTACCCCTTGCCCTTCCCCATATAAATGCTTGTATCTTGTCTATTCATTAGTCTTCAAATAGAACACAAATTTGAAAAAAATAAGTATAAAGATAGACAAAGAGTTCTTTTTTCATATATGTTTGGAAGTGTCGAATGCAATAATTTATATGTTGTTTCCTATAAATTTATTTAATTTAATTGTATTAAAAGTATATTTCACATAATAGAAATTTGAATGTAGAAAAGTCGTTAATTTCATAAGCTACAATGACTAAGTATACTTAGGCCAAATGGGATGCCCAATCAGAAACTAAAATATTAAGCATTAAACATAGATATATAATCAACCACAAATGTCTAAGTGTCGAGTTTTCAGTATTCTGAGTGCAATTTGGTCATCTAAACCCACTTATATTTCCTTATAAATGCTAGGTCAATTATTTCATTACAGTAATGCTTACAAATTACTTTTTATGAATGTTTATCAACTAACCCTTGTATAAATTGCCTGTCATTTAATGGCTTTAGATAAGTATTCCATCATCGAAGGTTTCAACCTTTGTGACTTTGTATTTTTTAAACAGAACTTTTGTTACACTTAATACACAAAAGTGGTCCATGAGTCATCAAACCATAAGCTATAACCAACACAAGGAAAGCAAAAAAGAGATTGTTTTAAACATGTTTTAACAGAGTAGAAACTGACCTGCTTTTCTTCTATACTGTACTTCTTTAAGAGTCTTTTCTTCTCCTCATCAGTTAGTACCCGATGCTTTGGTTTTAACACATGCTTGGTGATATTAACGAGCAAGTCAGTGATCTGAAAATATGGGAAATATCATAAGTTACCAGGGACACAGAATGGGCAGCAAATACCTCACTTTATAGTACAAATGAATGGATCAATAAACAAATTTTCATTTCATAATTTTGCACCTGACATAAGCTCATAATATTAGAAGAACAAACATGAAGATTCAACCACCTTGTTTAACATGCAAAGGGCCAGTATATAGGCCTCTTCAATTCCCCAGTGTAAATGATTAAAAAACAGGTAATTGCATGCACATGTATAAAATTTGCAATCCAAGATGGACAAGTAATGTGCAGAGTTAATAATAAGCATACATGCACCAAGATATAAGCCACAAAATATTGTCAAGTGAATTATCAACTTTCAAGTCTAAGCAAAATGATTAGACAGATTGGTAGTACAGATGGCCCTGATGAATGGAGTTCAGGCAGTGCTCTCACTTATGGGAAATGAGGGTTAACCACTTTGGCTCTTCACGGCCCCAAATGAGTAGAGTTAGGAGAGGCGGTGGAGGGAAGTTCCAAGATTCAACTGCAGCTGAGTCCAGGATAAGGATTTGAGTCTTATGATCTCTTGGCCCGTGCCTCTGTAGTCTAAGTTGTTTGCCTTCAACTTCCATTGGCCGAAAGAGGATAAGACCTAAGATTCCTTTTGTTTTGGCTTGGGTGGTACTCTTCTATCTATTAATCTACTCTTTCCCTCCCTTTTTGGCTTCTTCGTATAAGCCCTAGCAGCATCTATTCCATATAGTCCTTCCTTTGTTTTTTGCTTTCAAGCCGAATAGGAAAGTCGTAGTGAGATAGCAGAATGTGACTAAAAACGAAATGGTGACTACACAGGGTGGCGGGTTGAGTTGGAGCACAATTGTAGGCAGGAAGCCTCCGGCTAATAGGATCCTAGCTAACCACTAAAAACAAGCAACCAACCTATAGGCTGGAAGAGAAGCATCTAACCCTGCTGATGAAATGGAATTACACTTAAGGTACCTGGGGCCTATGCAACTTCCAAACTAAAGGGCTAACTGGGAAGGTAATGAAGAATAATTCTCAATTCTTATTTTTCTCTCTTTAGAACTACCAAGTATTTATAGGCTACAAATATAACCTATACAAGAATTAAAAAAATAAACCTTATACAAATAGGGATCCTAATATTTATAATATAGATAATTCTTATTTAGTTAATATTCTAAATTAGAAAATATATTCTTTTTAGGATAAGAAAGTTTTCCATACTCCCCCTCATGCTAGTTCAAAAATATCTAACATTCCCAACTTGCTTGCCAAGGACTCAAAAGCTTGATTTTGAAGATCTTTAGTGAGCATATTTGCTAGTTGTTCTCCAATAGGTACAAAAGACATGCATATTAATCATGCTTCCAACTTCTCTTTGATGAAGTGACAATCTACCTCAATATGTTTAGTTCTATCATGTTGTACAACTAGATTATGAGCTATACTAATAGCTGCTTTATTATCACAATACAACTTCGTAGAATGTTAACATGAAATTTTTAATTCTTCAAGTAGTATCTTCAACCATAAAAGTTCACAAATACCTTGTGCTGTAGCTCAAAACTCAACTACAACACTGCTCCTAGCAATCACAGATTGTTTTTTTACTCCTCCAAGTTACTAGATTCTCTTCTATGAAAGTACAGCAACTTGAAGTTGAAATTCTATCACTTTCACAACCTGCCGAATCTGCATCAATATATGCTTCAACTTGCATGTAACCTCTCTTTTTAAATATTAAACCCTTTCTCGAAGTTCTGTTAAGATATTTAATGATTTTGTTAACAGCTTCTAAATTCCCTTCATTTGGTGAATGCATATATTGACTAACTACACTTATTGTGAAAGATATATCTTAACAGTTGGATTTCCAACAGCTCTTTTAACCGTTGATCAATGTTTTTTAAAAAAAATTAAAAAGTTAAAAGATGTAGGCCTGTCGCTTGCATACTACCAGGCATGCATGCTACCCTGCATACATTCAGGGAAATATAACGTAGCCTTGCATGCTACCATGCATGCATGCAGGGGTACGTAGCACTGCATGCTACCCTGCATGCATTCTAGGCTATATAACACTTGCATGCTACATATGGCTTTTTTTGAAAAAAAAATGAAATTTCAAACAAACATAATATGATGCTGGAATACACACATAATATGATGCTAGTATGCACACACTGAAACACATATCCCTTTTTTTTGGGCCTTTTCCTCTTTTGTTTTTTAAAAAAAATTGAAAGCCCTCACTTCTCTACTCTTCAGTCTTCACAATATTTCATATAAATACTAATCATTTATCCCTTATTCTCATTTTTCATTTATCATTTGTCATTTCTTACTTCTTGTTTCTCATTTGTCATTTCTCACTTCTTGATTCAATTTTTATTTTAATTGTTGCAAGTACAATTTACAAAATATCAAATTCTCATGGCCACAACGTTTAATATTTTTTAATGGACTTGCTAGGTGGGCCCGTGGGCTCTATGAACTAGTGCTTTATTCATGCCAAGCTAGATGGGTCGTGCCTAGTACAAGCCCACAACGGGTCTGATCTGTGTTGAGCCTGTGACCGGCCGTGCTTGCACAGGCCCGATGGGCCGAAATGTGAGGCGTAACATGGCACGATGTTGCCAACTCAACATAATTTAAGTCTTTTGTAAGTTTGTTGATGGAAAAAAAAATTGAAAGAAAGTTTTGGAACATGGAGAACTGAGTCTAATTTTAAATTTTTTTGAAATCACAATTGATACTTTTCCTGCTACAAACGACAAAGAACTATCAACAATCTTAATTTTTAACAACAAAGAACTATCAGCAATCTTAATTTTTAAATTACCAGGATATGGAATATAAGATGAAAATAAATGAGAAATATTTTTCATGTAATTTGTTGTACCTAAATCAATGATCCAAGGTACTTGAGTGGTAGAAAGGGTGCTTAAAGCACTTAGAAACTTACCTGTTTGGACTAAAGAGGATGCAGGATTTTGAGAGGTTTGAAGTTGGTTTAACAACCTGTACAATTGTTCTAATTGTTCCTTACTAAATAGAGGTGTTTCAGCTCCCTTTTGTTTTGTTGTAGATTCTGTAGCTATTTGCATTCTGCGATTGTTCGTCAAAAAAATTGTTATTCCAGTTGCAAGGCTTCTCATGTAATTTCCAACAAGTTTCTCAAGTATGTTGCGGTTTATTACTGTAGTGACACCATGTCTTCCATTTTTCATCACCTTATTTCTGATTTCTTTGATTTTATTTGTTGAGATTGCAGTTTCTATTGTATTAGTACCTGTGAGTGCATAATTTTCAATAGCATTTATGGAAGGACTCCTCATCATAACATTTCTTCAACTTTCCTCTCTCCTAAAAATGATTCAGAAATGGATAGGAGTGATTTATTTCCAAGTATAAGACTATGAATTCTTTGTTTAGACCTACTAGAAATTCAAACACACGATCTTCTTCCAACATCTTTTTATATAGAGCACTATTTGCAGGACACCCCCATTTAACCCCATAAAATAGAACCAATTCCTGCCAAAGGCTTTAAGTGTTATAATATTTTGTTACACTATAATTGCCTTGTTTAATTTCTCGGATCAAAATTTGTGCATAATTCCCTAAGTCAAAATATGTCTTTGTGACAGCATCCTATAAATCCAATAAATCTTTTGCTGTTGTTAGGGAAAAAATAAGATTGGCCAATCTCCGGTTCCATTGAGTTCACAAACCATGACATAATCATAGAATTCTAAGAATCTTATACTGCATATGCTAGGTCATCTTCTTCTAGTGCCTTTGTTTAGCCTGTTAAATAGCCAAGTTTTCTTTCTCCTCCGATAAACAACTTTACAGATTGAAACCATAAGAGAAAGTTTTGCCCGCTTAGTCTGAGTGTAGTAATCTGTAAAGATGGTTTGTTAGTAGCATTATGAATTAATGCCTAATGTGAGAGTTGTTTTAATGGTGTAAAGAGTGACGAATCCCCAGTTTTCTATTTCTGCCATTCCCCAGTGTTGGTCACTGGACGGTTAAAATAGGATTGATCTTGAAAAATATCAAAAAGACTCCAAAAGTTTTGGCAAATTGTAGAATTACCCTAAACTTTAGAAAATATCAAAGAAATCCCAAATATTTTGGTAAATTGCAAAATCATCCCAATACTTTGGCCAAATATCAAATCAACCCAATAATTATGATAAACTGCGAAACTACCCCTAAACTTTGAGGTAATGACATATAGCCACCTTGATATTAAATCAAAATTGGTAAGGCCTTGTTTGAAGTACAATACCTACCCAAAGTAATAGATCGACGTGAGAGAGTTCGAATGAGGCTGGCAGTGATTCTTCACTCGCAGTGATGAGCAACAGCAAGGATTGATAGACAACCAGGAACTTCAAGAGCCATTTGAGACCAAATCATAGCTCTAATGATGTTGATTTAAGCATTGATCAACGGATCGCCAACTTCCCTTGCATCCAATGATAGCGGTGCAAAAAACAGCAACCGTTATAGGCAGTGCATGTCGCCAAAGAATGAAGAAACAACTTCATTTTTGAACTCGTAACTCTAGCCTTAGGATTTGATACCGTGAAGAATACATTCTCAATTTTTATTTTTCTCTTTTTAGAATTACAAGTAATTATAGGCTACAAATATAACCTATACAAGAAATAAAAAATAAACCTTATACAAATAGCAATCCCAATATTTATAAGATAGACAAATCTTATTTAGTTAATATCCTAAATTAGAAAACCTATTCTATATAGGATAAGAACTTATTTTTCCACAATAAGCTATAGAAGAGGAGCAGAAGATTCGGGATTAAGAAACTAGCCACTCGAGGAAGCATGTCTGGATCACGAGCATATAATCTTTGATCTTTAATCTCCAGAGAACCACTAATCTCCAGAGAACCACTAAGTCCCATAAATTATCAAGAGTTGATTCTTCAGGTCATTGTTAACAAATGTTCATTCTCTTACGAGAGCAGCTCAATTACTAGCCCAAATTCTCTTCTTTTTCCTTAATATTCTATGTAACTAACTATAGCAGTAATACCAACACAGGAATAATTTTCAATTTCAACATATGTTTTCCATTTTCTGCAGGGTGGGCAAATTCGATTTCAATTCAGTTCTGGACTAAACCAAACTGGTCGATTAGCACCATAAACTGGACCGAACTGAACCGCTTCAGTTTGATTTTTTTTAAAAAAATTTAACCTATTTTAAGTGTATTTTTTTTATTTTGAACCAAACCAACCAAGTCGGTTCCAAATAAATGGAATCGATCAAAAACTAACCTCCAAACCGAACCAACCAATTTGGTTCCTTTTTTTGTTTGCCCACCCCTAATTTTTTGGGTCCATAGAGGTTATTGATAGTGTTAGTAAGGAAAATTGCATATTCCTTATAAATCATGTTACATGGGACATTGCAAAAAGATTGTAATTGGTAATTGATGGAGCAACAAGTAAAGAAGATAATAAGTATATTACCTGACGATGTCAAACAGAAGCTCAAGAGCCCTATTATGTGGTAATTTCTCATGTTTGTACTTCATAATTAAAAAAAAATTGCGCTATTTAATTGGATATTGGTGAATAGAGTGGGGCATGTCCATATAATTTTTTAAAATGTTCAGAATTAAATGCTAAATTAGCCAGATGCAACATGACAATCAGATTGAAAGGGAAACACATGAAAAATCTATGGTGGCAAAACAAGGCATTGAAAAGCAGGAAAAAAGAAAGCAAAATAGACCAACTCTATTAATGGTTCAAAAGAAGATATAACCTATACAACATTTGCTGCTATAGTTTGACCTTATTCATACATTTAGTGTATGTCATAAATAGTAGAGATTGGATCAGATCCTCTTGCAAAAAGTGTTTATGTCATTTCAAAGCAAAATAAATAAACAGTAAACAACTACGAAGTGAAGCTATGATTTATCCCTTAACATGATTGCAAAACATGTTTAGCTTCTACATCTCATTTTGACATCAGTCCATGCAATCAGCTATATCATTGTCATTTTGACTCAAACAGACCCAGCATAAGTCCAACAAAGATGCCGATTTTGCACAAGGGAATAAAAAGCAAAGACCAATAACTTAGTCAGGTCAGTATATATGTTATATGCTACAATTAGCCCAGACAAAAACCTAACCTGCTTCACAAATTGCTACTTAAGTATAAGATATGTCATCCTTACCATTTACATAATCTCAAAACTCTCATACCATATTTCCAATTTTTGGCCACCATGAAAACCGAAAACCTAGCAAGGTATCTGAGTAAATATAGAAACACTAAAAAGGCTTCTTCTACTTTTAAGTTGTAAGAAATAAAGCACACACAACATACATCGCAATCACCAGCTAGGAAGAAAAGATGAAACAGAATTATTCCAATCCAATGTGATACAACTAACTACTGCCAACAAGAGGTAGATGCAAATTAGACTTAACATCAGAAAACATACCTGGAATATCTCAACTTTAAATGGCAAAAGATCTACAGCTTTCTGAGCCTGGTTTGTTATCTGGTTTTGCAAGACTAATATCAGCCCAGTTAAACTATCTTTATTAATAATTTGAGTTGCAATGCTGCGGATTATATTAACTTTAACAACACCAGGCCCACAGAAAACAACCAGAATCTGCAATTATCACAATTTTAAATTAGCAAAATTCAAAACACATGAAATGAGAGATAAATTAGGTATACGTATTAAAATTATGTGAACAGTAAATAGCATGAAAGTGAACTATAATAACTGCAGGCTGTCTCCTTCTTTGAGCAGCAACTATATAGTGTGAATTGTATTCCAGTGCACAAGTGCCATATTACAGTTGACACTTCATGTGAGATTTCTCAACAACAAGTTTATAAGTATTTGCATTTTCAAAAATTTTGTAAATTTTTTATAATTTAGTAGAAAATGATGTCAAACCGAAATGTGTAAAATAAATCTATAATCACAATAAGAATTATCATATATTCATTATGATCTCGAGGAAAATGATGATACAACCCAATAAATAATAATGTCAAGCAAGGAGGCAAAACTTCATATTTTCTTTATAAAAAAAATTGAATAAGACGGCTAATTAACTATATCCTTTTGAAAAAGTTGAAAATTTAAAAAAAAATATATTTTCTATGCTAAAAGTGAAGAGTTGTTAATTTCCTTATCTGTGTAACAACAATGGCGTCCATATAAACGCTGAAAAATGAATGGACTGAAGCAGTAATTAAAACAAAATCATTACTGATATAGCTGCTGCCAAATGTCAAGTCAATAGACCACATTTTAAAAGAATCTGTTAGCTTTGTAATCGCACCAAGTCTTATATGTATAAAGTAGATGGTGATGCGGTGATTGATATTTACCAATCCAAAACATTCACCAACAGAAGCGAAAGCGGAGCAAAAGGAAGATTAGGTTTACCCGTTTAGAGGGGTCAGATTGATGAGTAACAGAGATGCGAAGACGATCAATATCAGGGTCTTGGCCATATATGGCCCGGAACTCATGAAGAGGGAGATTGATTTCAGAGACAGCAACCGCGTAGCCTGTCTTTCAACATCTCCAAAACTGTTCTACGCGCCAAGAATAATCTATGACTTTCGCTGCTGCCTCCATCCACGAAGCCGCTAAGGCAACTCTCCGTCGACTCGCCGGCGTCGACGTGCTCACATCCTTCGTAATCATAGCCATTGCCGGCTTCCATGTCAACTCAACTGTTGGTGCTGTGCCTGTGTCTGCAGTCTGCGTGTGTCTCTCGCTCTCTCACTTAATTATTTGGGCTTGCTTTGTCTCGATACTAAACCCACGAATTAACCGAGGTTTTAAACAGGTTTTAATACTAAATACATAGCGCGCGAATATAAAAAATGCACAATAAGTAATTAGCATCTGTAATCGCACAACGTTAGCACCTAGCTTTTAAAATACGTATTACAAATATACGTTAAACGAATAACATTTAACACATATATTAAGACCGAATGTTAAAAGTATTCAATATTATATGCTTAACATATGTTTTAAGAGTATAACATTATACACCTAACGCCTGTTAAATTGTATGTTAAACTCACAATGTTATATATTTAATATTTAATATATGTGCTAAAAACTCATATTAAGGGCATGATATATACTTTTAATACATATAATAAACTCGTTAGATATATAATATATAATATATTATTTTTTAAAAGAAAATAAAAATAAGGTAAGAAAAAATATAGTAATCTTGAATACATATTCGTATAATTTTTATTGAATTTATTTTAAATTTATTACAAATTTTTATTTTATATCCTAAAATTATATTAAACTTATTTTAAATTTTATCACAAAAAATTTAATACAAACGAATTTTAATATTTCCGAATAATTTCACCGTCCGGAGCGTGACTACATGCCCTCAGCTTAAATGGACTTAGTTTGTGAATTTAGATTCATCGGGTGGGCCCTAGCTTTTGTACACAGACACGGTATCCAAGTTAATAATAGTGTAGTTACTATTTCACCGAAAGGAGAAAGAGAAAAGTACAGGGCAATAATTATTCTTACCCGCAGTGACGTTGTAGGGACGGAACCAACGGTTTGGATTCCGACGTTCTTCCAATCACATTTTGCTGATTGAATTACTTGGGTGAAGTTAGTGTACTGTTCTTGTTTCTGTGTACGGTGTGCCTGGATTTTTTACTGACAGTAGGTGCTCATGGGTCGTGCATTTTACTTTTCCCAAATTGTTAGCACCACGGTCATCCAAGGCTCGTGTCGCCACCTTCTAGGTCTAGGCCTACCTATTTACTAGTTAGTTGAATCCACTTTTTCGATTTAGATTTGTTTTATTTCACTTATCATTTTTTTAGAAATTTAAATTCAAATTCTTTATTAAAATAAAAATAAATTAGCAAACAAATTATTAAAAAAAGAATAAAGAAATAAACTTATAAAATTTTTGGTATAAGATAAAATCAAATGAATCAATAGAACTCCGATAAGATAACTTGTGATTTTTCAAATGATGTTTAAAAAAAATATTTGCTTTTTCTTTTTTAAAGGTGGAATTTGGAGGGAAAGAGCTGCTTTCCTCCAAATTCTTAATCTAGCCCGTCCACTTTTTCTATTTATTGTTGGCTTTATCATTCAACGTTGGTAAGTGTTTAACAGTCTTATTTTATAGACTTTATTAATGAATATTTGATCTTTAAAAATCTATCTTGCACATATGATCTCATAATATAATTGTTTTTATAAAAAAAATTTACTAGAAATTAAAAGAAAGGGGGATTCAAACCCCCAACCATCAGATTGAGGGTGCGCACAAAATCGGTCATTGTCATTTTGGCAAGCGGTCCAAGCAAGTCTAAATTTTATTAAAGGAGTAGATAAGTGGCTTATTTTTGTTAAGCTGACTGATTTTAGTCTTAACAGATGCTTTTAGCAAAGTGAAGGAATGTATGTGTCTTTTCAATGTGTTGCATAAATTATACATTTCTTTATTTTTGACTTTGTTATGGATCTTTCACTCTTCGGTTTCATTTTTAGAACCATTATGAGTTTCAACACTGTTATTATGCAAAATATTTTTCTTCTTTCACCGTTTTCTCTAATCGAATAGTTGGCAGTTGTCTGTTATTTAAACCTTCATCGTCATTCAATTTTAAATACTCCATTGAACATTATTTAATATTTCTTTCTTGTGTTCTCTATTTCATTCTTATTTTATTTGCATTATTGATTCCTAATCCAACCCCAGCATCCTTCTTTCTTATATTACCTTCAAGATGCACATGCTTAGTCTTGAGAATTTTTCTTTTGATGAGTTTAGAACTATCTTTCATACACCTCTTAATGTTCAAATTCGTAATTTTCATAGGGATAATGATATCTGTAATCACAAATCGATACTTTGTAGGAGAAATTGTTTTATTCTGAAGACATTTCGAGTGTTTTCAATTCCTAAAGCTCTTATAATTTTCTCTTTTTTTTAACTGTGTGAAGCTTTTTGTTAGGCTCGGTACTTACGTGTCATCCTTGAATATACATATACTTGTGTATTTATACAAGTGTACATTCTCATTAAATTGCTAATACCCATTTATATGGTATTATGTAATGTAACGTTATAGACATTATAGATCTGAAGAAATTCAAATCAGATCTAAAGAAGTTTAGATAAGGGTTCATAGTGTTGGGTTATATGGGTTGTATTACAAATAAAACTTAGGGTGCTTGCATGTGGTTTGTGTTCATCATACAAATAATATACATATCTCATACATACATGTGCACAGCGGAAGATTAAATATAATGAACACAGAAAATAACATTTGATTAAAATGAAATTCGAAATTGAGAAATATCACCAATGAAGCCTTTGGATTAATTTTCTTTGAAGTTCACCATGAAATGAATCTTTGATCAATTCTAGCAATCAACAAGGGTGGGTTTGATTGTCTAGAATGGCAGCATCTTAATCCAGCATATATGTTTAACTCTTAAACATTTTTCAAAGTTAAACAATTTAACTTAATCAAATTTGTTTTTCCTTTTATTCAACTCTTGAATAAATAAAACAAATCTTGTTTTTAGTTATTACATTTAGTAACCATTTATCTAGTTTGTTTTGTTGTTCTAACACTTAAAACACAAAACAAACAATTTCAATTTCTCAAATTGAATTGGCTCCCAAAATGCAAAACCTAAAATCTAAAACCAATTTAAAAAATTTTTTGATTTTCAATTTCATTTCACTTTATATACTAATGCATAAATTCCAAACTAATTTGAATTTTATTTGCATTTCATTTGGTTTAACCTAACCTTAGTTAACATTTAATCATAGTTAGATTACTTTAACTTAACCTTTAAGTTAATAAATATTTAATTAATTTAACCATAATTAACTAACTTAACCATGGTTAGGTTAACCTTTACTTAACCATTAAGTAAAGTTAACTAACTTAACCTTATGGTTAACCTTTAACCCTAGTTAAGTTAAATCATTTATTTAACAATTAAACAAATAAATATTTATTTTAATTATTTAACAATTAAATAATCATAAAGTGAAATTACTATTATATCCTTACTCGGTTACCAAGTTAACCTAAAGTGGGTCCCACCATTTAACCATATACTTTAGTTAACGTAACCTTAGTAATTGTTGAATTATACTGTATTGAACAATTCAATACGGTACACTGCTCAAGTGCTCAAAGAGTACATTTCATATTGGGACTCTCTAGGTCTACACCCGATTTGTCAAATGGAACTATTTCATTAATCCGTAATCGATGCCCCACGCACACGTTACGAATATTACAAATCAGTGTGTCAGACCATACAAGTTGAGGTCATAACGTATACGTATAATCCTTCCATCATTTATACCCTGGATGTGCGGAGATATAGATCAGCACCATCAAATCCCCATTTGCTCATCAAATAATCTTATCTCCAGATTCGTATCTCGATAAATAATATACGCAAACATTTTTGCTATATTGTTTAACCCTGTGGGAAACTCTTTTCCCGGGTTTATGCTTGTGGCCACAAGACTTTATGAAATACAATCTCGGAGCATCGGATATACAACTTACCTACGTAAGCTGATGGATCCCGTATCTACGCACACCGGACTCCATGAGCATCGGACCATACCCAGTGACACATAGCGGTCAGACCATGAAAGGTCTCTGACATATGTGGAACCAAAGCATGATGGATCACTCACAAGACCACCGTGGCGCTCAGGTCAAAGGACCACGATTACTACTCAACTCGAGAGGACCTTCCTTTGACGGTTTCATAGGATATCTATTGGGGTCTTCATAAGTCTGTTCAGTATCCAGTCCTGACTGGATACCCGCATATCTATACAAGCTCTAAGCTCATGGTCAGCTAAGAACAACCATCTGAACTAGTCAGATATAGACATACACTAATCTATATATTGTGAATTCACCAATAGACCCGCATTGGTGATCATAGATCAGGAACATTATATTTGAGACTTACTTACATAATGATATTTCTTAGCACCTATTGCAACTCTTTGCAACTATATCATTATAAGTATACTCTCAGGTCTTTGTCCCATTATAGACAAAGTTCTAACTCTTTAAACCTCGCTGACTCTTATAAACTGATAACTATTAACAGTGCTAACTATTAGCATTTATAACTCTCAGCTTTGATAACTATTAGTTCTGATCTAAACTCCTTTAGATCAGATCTGAACTATTTCAGATCAAACAATGTCTGTAATGTTACAAGCATTTTACCATATTAATATGATATTAACAATCTTTATTCGAAATGTTTATTGTATAAATATTAACAATTAATATTCATACAATATTGGAATGGCACGTGAGCACCAGCTCCAACACATAGTTAGCCATGCTGAGAGATATAAATGCTAAATGTTAGCACAGCTAAGGGTTAGCTAGTTATAATACTCAGTATATCCAAGAGTTGGAGTCTTATCTATAATAGGACATAGACCTGAGAATATACTAGTAACTGCATAGTTACAACCGGGTACCAAAAAATGCTAGTTACGCAAGTATGTTCTTGAATTAATGTCCCTAATCTATTTCTACCGATGCGGGTCTGTCAATGAATACTTTTAATATAGATCAGCATATGTCGTACCTATAAGGTATAGATGGTTGTTCCTAGCCGACTGTGAGCTTGGAGCTCGTATTGACATATAGGTATCTAGTTAGGACTGGATATAGGACAGACTCATAAGGGCCTTCGATAGACATTTTATATAAGCCGTTAATAGAGGGTCCTCTCGAGTTGAGTAGTATACGTGGTCCTTTGACTTAAGTGCCACAATGGGCTTGTAAGTGATCCACTATACTTTGGTTCCACATATGTCATAGACCTTTCATGGTGTGACCGTTAGGTGCCGCTGAGTATGATCCGATGCTTATGAAGTCCGGTGTGTATAGATATGGGATCCGTTAGCTCGCATAGGAATGTAGATATCCAGATGCTTCGAGACTGTATCTTAGAAAATCTTGTGACCACAAGCATTAATCCTGGGAAAGAGTTCTGCTAGGTATGGCAAATCAGTTTGCACATATTGTTCAGTAAGATATGAGTCTATAGATAAGACATAGATGAACATTAGGGGATTTGACGGTAATAATCTATATCCCCACACATCTTGGATATCATGACGGAAGGACTATACGTATGCATTGTAACCTCAATTTGTATGGTTCAACGTGTTGATTTGTAATATCCATGACGTGTACGTGGGGCATTGCTCACGGACTCATGAAATAGTTTCATTTGACAAATCGGGTATGGACCTAAGGAGTTTCGAGATATAGAGTGTACTCGTTGTACACTGGGGTAACGTGCCGGATTAAATTGTTTAATCCAATAATATTCAGCACTACCACGGGAATACGTGTGTGACTGTATTTAAGTGTTAAAAATAATAATTAGTTGATAATTATTATTTACTAATTATATAATAACATGTAGCGCATTGTGGACCCTCGGTTGAGTTTACCTAAGTGTGAGATTTGATGGAACCCACTAAGGGTAGACTTGGTAACTATTTATGAGGGGCAAAATGATCATTTCACATTATGATTATTTAATTGTTAAATAATCATTCTCTCTCATTATATAATATTATATATATTATTATTATATTTGGGTGCCAAATAGTTTGCACCCATTATATTATTATATTATTTATATATTATATTATATTATATATATATATATAAAGAAAGAGAGAAAGAGATGAAAATGTGTGGTTTTTGGGGTGCGTGAGCGGAGAAAGAGAAATGGAGGAAAAGAAGAAGAAGAAGAAAAGAATGAGAAGAGGAAAAAGAAAAAAAAATAGGAAAAAATAAAATTGTTTTATTTTTCTCTATAGTTCCATTTGAAGCAATGGTGTATTACTTCAAATTCTCTATTTCTTATCCTTTTGGAGAAAATGATGAAAAACACACACCCAGCCATTTTGGAGATTAAGAGTTAATCCCGTGCTAGATATAGAGCTGTTGTTCTAGCTCACCAGCTCACTGTGTTGGTGACTAAAACTGCCTGCGAGTTGGTCTCAATGCAGACTCTGAGGAAATAAGTGTATGACGTTACACGTTAAGGTGAGTTCTCAACTTTTCTAATATATTAATGTGATTAATATATTTATTCATTGTATTTATTGTTGTTTTTACGCTTCTACCGCATATAATATATATATGATACGTATTTTAGACAATAAACACAATTGCACATGCATACACCCACATGTATTAGATCCCTGACAACATTTTTTCCCCTTAAGGTTTACCCTAATGTCGTTTATATGGTTTAAGAGACTTCTTTTATGAACCATATTATATCTCTCTCTTATTTGTTGTGTTGTATGATCTTTTCCATAATTATAATCGTAATAATTCGAAGTCTAATTGTTCAAAGTCTAACTACTATTAGTTTATGAAGAAGGGAAAACAAATTCTCTTTAAATTTGAAACAAAGTTGGATGGTTTCAAGAAAAACTCACTAAGAAGAGGCCCAACCTTTCATTTATAGCATTCATGAAGTTCGAAATCTTCTATAAGTTTCATTTCTCTTTCCTTTGTGGTTTCTTATATCTTGAATATATATTGGTACATTACCCTACCTTTTTTTTCTCTTTTTATTGTAGCATCCAAGGAGGTATATACGTTCTCTGTCACCAAAAAGAGAACCTTTTGAAAATGTTCATATGGAACAACGATTTTCAATATGCTAATTCATGGTGATTAAATTTGTTGTTAGAATATGCCAACCATCCTTGAGTGTATTTTTTTCACTTATGCGGTGTATATGAAATCTAACTAAAAGTTGGTGAGATGCGCCTTGCTATATCCCCTTCTAACTTAAGCATTATCACAGATTCATCTGCTTGACTCTTCAAGATCTTCACAATTGGATCCATTTCGATACCTTCATTCCACCAAATGAATTATTTCCTTCAAGTTCTATTTCAACATATGAAGCAAATATATTCAAGAGTCATTCTACCACTACTTTCTTCGCTTTTATGAGTAAGTATTTCCTTCCCTATATTTTCTTAATTATATTGTAAGTGACTTTTGCTTATATTGATATCGCAAATCATCATAATTCAATTATCCTAATGTCTAAATAAATTAAAGTGCAGAGGTGTTTTAGTAATAGTGCATATATGATAGTTAAACAGTGCGTTTAACGTTTATATATATATATATATATATATCATCTTATTTTGTAAACCTGCATTGTATTCATTTGGTAGTCATTGGAAAGTACGAGAGCAAAAGAGAGAGAGTTAAAATATAGGATTCTTAGTTTGTCTTTCATCATCTTGCTTCTGTAATCAAGATAGTTTATGTAATACTTGATTAGAGTGTGTTTCTAGGGCTATAATCTCGTTGGTATAGTGAATAAGCTCTTTTATTCTGAGCTTGAAAGTGGATATAGGTTTTGTCAGTGAAATTGAACCATTATAAATCCTTTCTGGCTTGTGTGTTTGGGTTTTCTTGGTGATTATTCTTGATATTTTGTATTTTTAGTAGCCTTGTGTTAACCTTGTGTTAATTTGTAACAGTGGTTTCAGAGCTAGGTTTGGTTTGGGTTTAAATCCTAGGGTTAGGGTTTGTTTGATTTAGGCTAAAATTTGGGGGAAATCAAAATTTCACAAAATAATTAGTCCAGACACGATGAGTTCTTCTAGATTAGAAATTGAAAAGATTGATAGGAGTGGTGATTTCACTCTATGGCAGAAGAAACTCAAAGCACTACTCACTAAATAGAAGGTTTTAAAGGCTTGGGTTGATCCAAAGACGTTGCCTCCAACCTTAACAGCTGAACAAAGATTGGAGATGAACAAAATGGCCATCAGTATGATAATTTTGCATCTTGCAGATAATGTTATTAGGCAAGTAAATAAAAATACCACTAAAATTGATCTCTAGGGTAAGCTCGAGACTATTTTCCTTACTCAATCTCTGAAAGAAAGATTGTTTGGCTATAAAATAAACACAGATAAAACCTTGGAAGAAAATCGTGATGACCTTAAAATGTTATGCCTTGATCTAACTAATATTAGTGAGACTATTAGAAATGAAAATGAAGCTATTATACTTTTGAATTCCTTACTTGCTTCATATAAAGATGTCAGAGCAACAAAAAAAAGTATGGTAAAGAAACCCTTACCCTTGTTGACTGTACTAAAGCCCTTGAGTCTAGAGACTTAGAACTAAAGATTGAAAAAAATAACTATGGGAATAGAGAAATGTTGTGTGCTAGAAGTAGACCTAACAAAAGAGAAAATGGTTAAAACAGAAATAAAAGTAAATCAAGGTCCAAGTCTAAGTCAGGACCAAAAAGATATTATTTATGTGGTAAAGATGGTCACTTAAAAAGAAACTGTTATGAAAGATAAAAAATAAAAATAAAAGAAAAGAATAATAACGATGAAAATGGTGATGCTTGATAGAGGTATAATTAGATAGTATATTTAGTACCCCGACTTGGGTATTGTGCTCTAAATTATGAATAGTTGGCTATTTATTCATTTTTTAATCTTAAATAAGTGCACGAGGAAAAATGTGATGAATAAGAATAAACATGAGATAAATCGGGTGAGAAACGAGCGAGGTGTGCTCAAAATACGCAACAATTAAAAATTAAGTTTAGGCGCTGCAGCGCTAAGACTAGGCGATGTAGTGCCCATTTGCCAAGACTACAGCACTGTGGCCCTGACTTGCCAACCCGCAGTACTTGATTGAAGAAAGGCAACAACATTATAGGTCTCTGGGTAAGCTCGAGACTCTTTTCCTTACTAAATCTCTTTCTACTAAGATTTATTTGAAAGAAAGATTGTTTAGCTATAAAATGGACACAAATAAACCTTGGACGAGAATCTTGATGACTTTAAAAGGTTGTGCCTTGATTTAACTAATACTGGTGAGACTATTAGAAATGAAAATGAAGCTATTATACTTTTGAATTCCTTACCTGCTTCGTATAAAGATGTCAGAACAACAATAAAGTATGATAGAGAAACCTTCACTCTTGATGACTGTATTAAAGCCCTTAAGTCTAGAGACTTGGAACTAAGGACTGAAAAGAATAACTCTGGGAATGGAGAAATGTTGTATGCTAAAAGTAGACCTAACAAAAGAGAAAATGGTAAAAATAGAAATAAAAGTAAATCAAAGTCCAAGTCTAAGTCAGGACTAAGAATATGTTATTTATGTGGTAAAGAGGGTCACTTAAGAAGAAACTGTTATGAAAGAATAAAGAAAATAAAAGAAAAGAATAATAATAATGAAAATGGTGATGCTTGATAGAGGCGTAATTAGATAGTATATTTAGTACTCGACTTGGGTATTTTTTTCTAAATTATGAATAGTTGGCTATTTATTCATGTTTTTAATCTAAATAGGTACACAAGAAAAAATGTGACGAATAAGAATAAACGGGAGGTAAATCGGGTGAGAAACGAGCGAGGTGTGCTCAAAATATACAACCATTAGAAATTAAGTATGGGCATTGCAGCGCCAAGGTTGGGCACTGTAGTGCCCATTTGCCAAGACTACAGTACTGCGATGCTGGCTTGCCAACCTGCAACACTCGATCAAAGAAGGAAACTAAGTCTCAGTGCTAAGCCCTTAGCACCGTGGTGCTAGTGCGATTAGTGAGAAAACTTATTCTTTTTGTCCTAATTCAAGCCAAATTTGAAGACCATTGTGAGTGTCGATTAAAATACGGTGAATAAATGTGATATTTATGTTCATAAACAATACATACGCATCACATACATATATATACGCATCAAATATGCAGCAGAAGTCTTAAAACTATCATATAAACACATTTTATGTTTTTAATCAAATTAAAATAATGATTGAGAAATTTCTCCTAATAATCAATGGGTTGGGTTTGATCAATTAATACAACAGCTTGAATCCATTTATTTAACTCTTTAAATCAAAATCCAAGATAAACACTTTATCAAGGATATATTTGTTCATTTATTTTCTTGTTCAACACTTGAACTTATGAACAAATCTTGTTGCAATGGTGGCTTGGATTGTAAGAGAATAAGATAAATGAACAAATGCAACTCTTGCACTTCAATGCTTAAGAAATAATTTCTCTAATTTTGCTCTCTCAAGTGGGCGGCCAACCAAAATGCAATTGTATTTTATTTTGTTTCAATTTTCATATATATATATACATACACTATTTATTTAACCTAACCATGGTCAATAATTGACCATGGTAAGGTTAGATATTTGGCACATAATATCTTTAATTTAATAATGTATTATTAACTTAACCATAGTTAACACTTAACTATGGTTGGGTCAAGTAAACTTGGTTACCAAGTTTAGTTAAATATCTAATATATTTATATTTTAATATAATATAATAATTAAATAATTATTAACTCAACTTTGATTAACTTTTAATCATGGTTGAGTTATACATATTATTTAATATATTATAATATTAAAATATCTTGATTATTTAACTATTAAATAATCATATATGCAAAATTATCAAAATGCCCTTATTTAACTAATGTGGGTCCCACCAACCTACACTTGAGTTAACTTATCCGAGGATTCACTATGTGCCACGTGTCACTTTTTAATTGGTCAACAACAATTGTTATTCAATTAATCATACTTAACAGTTAAGTATTGACACGCATGCATCCCCGAGGGTTCATGAAATAAATATTTTATTTTGTTGGATTTTACTATATTAAACTATTTAATCCAGTACGCTGCCTCAATGCACAACGAGTACACTTTATATTGTGAGACTCCTTAACCTACGTAGAGGATGTGTTAAAGGTGTTCTGCTTGATTGAGCTTGATGTTCCATCTCTAGTTTATTTTTATTCTAATTGGCTTCATCAAGTTCAACTTTTTTACAATTACCACGATTCATGAGAAACTCTTTCTCTAGGAAAGTTGCATAATGAGAAACGAACACGTTTTGCTCATTTGGATAGTAGAATTGGTATCCAATGGAATTCTTGAGATACCCAATGAACTGATACTTGTACCCCATAGGTGCAAGTTTATCATATTGTGTAACTCTTATATAAACAGGATAGCCTCAAATCTTAAAGTACTTAAGACTTGGTTTCCTCTATTTTCACATCTTATGTACAGTGGTTGGAACAACTTTGGATGAAACTCTATTCAATATGTTAACAGCAGTTTCTAGAGCATAACCTCATAAGTATTCAAGGAGATCGATAAAACTCATCATTGATCGAACCATATCTAATAAAGTCTGATTCCTTATCTCCGACACACCATTGTGTTGCGGAGTACCTAGAGGACTATACTGAGCAAGAATCTCATTCTCCTTTAAATAATCAGTGAATCACTGCTCATGTACTCATCACCTTGATCTGATCGAAAGCACTTGATGTATATACCAGTTTGTTCCTCTACTTTAGGTTGATACTTTTTGAACTTTTCAAATGTTTTTGACTTGTCTCATGAGAAACACGCACCCATGTCGTGATAAATTATCAATAAAGAGTACGAAGTATCAAAAATCACCCATTATAATGTGATTCATTGGACCGCATACATCACTATGTACCAGTTCCAATAAATCAGAGGCACGGTGTCTAACACCCAAAAGAATAGATTTTGTCATTTTCCCTTGAATGCAAGATTCATAAACTAGATAAAGTTCTATGGTCAGATCAAGTATCTGACCATCCTTAAATAAACGGGATAGGCGTCTCATACCTATATATTTTAATCTAATATGCCATAATTCTGTTTCATTTAATGTTATCAAACTACTACTAGTATTACCTTGCATATTCATTACATTTCTAGTTGTATTCAATATATATAATGACCAATCACTAACTGACATTCAGCTAATATTACATCATTCGCATAATATAAATATAAGGAACAGTTTCGATTATACATATGGTACCATTCACTGTTAAGTACAGAAAGAAAAACAATCTATCTAATGATGTTAGGTATAAAATAATAATTATTTAATACAATAGTTCTATAATATGGAATATGTAAATTAAAAAGTCCAACTGCCTCGACCTGTAGGAAATCTTTATTTCCGACTTGAAGCAATACTTCTCCTAACTGAAGTAATCTAATTTTTCTCAATCCCTACAAAACATTGAGATATGAAAAAGAGATACGGTAATTAATACCTAGCCTGAACTAGCATCAAATGCAATAGAAATGTCAATGATAGGAAAGCAAATACCTGATGAAGTCTTCTTTAAAGAGGCAAGGTATTTGAGGCAATTACATTTCCAATGCTTATCCTCGCCACAAAAGAAACACTTTTCTTTTGCCTTGTCCTTCTTCTCTTGAGGCTTGGATATTTGTCACCTCTGAGGACCCATTCGGGGTGTCTGCTTCCCCTTCATTTTCTTCTTCCTCTTAGACTTCCTAGAAGCCCTCGAAGCAGAAGAAGAAGTACTTTGAACCAAGAGGGTCAAGCCCCATTTACTCATATCTTCATGTGTTGTCTTTAGCATATTATGAAGATCAGCATAAGTAGAGGCCAATCCCTACATATTGATGTTCATCATAAACTGTGTATATAAACCTAACAGTGACTGAAGAATCAAACTATTTCACAAGTTATTGTTTAGAGAAATATCCATTGTCTCAAGTCTTTCAATGAATAGAAAATTTGGTATTTTTGCTTTATTTTCTTTGAATTTTCATCCTTATTTGTTCCATTGACTGTAAACCTATAAAATAACAATAAAATACATAAAAATCCAAAAATTCTTAATTTTAATGAATAAATATTAAGCTTAGAAGATAAAAATATTATACTTAATTAACCCTATCAAAACCTTATTCTTTCTTTGCCCCAGTATTATTCCCTCTACAATTCGTTAGCATCATACATTAACTCAAATAGAAATCTCTAATCTGGTGCTACAATGATTGGAGCTAAATTTTATATCTTCTTCAGAATTTCAAAGGCTTCAAGGCAGTTTTAATCAAACTTGAACTGCGCATCTTTTTAAATAAATAGTAGAAGGGTTTGGAGATCTTGAAGAAGTCATTTATGAATCGTCTATAAAAGCTGGCATGTCTAAGAAAACTCCAAATCCTTTTTACATTTATTAGTGGTGATAGCTTCTCAATTGTCATTATCTTTGCATGATCCACTTTAATTCCCATGGATGAAATTCGATAACCAAAAACTATTTCCTCATTGACCATTAAGTAACATTTCTCCAAATTCAGCATCAAATTAATATCTTTACAAAGCTTCAACATAAAGCTAGGTTATCCAAGAAATTATGAAAAAAATCCCCAAAACTAAAAAGTTATCCATAAAGACTTCAAGAAATAGTTCTACAATATTCAAGAATGTTGCCATTATACATATCTGAAAAAGTCGTATGTGCATTGCATAATCTAAAAGGCATCCTCTAGAAGACAAATGTACTTCAAGGGCAAATGAAAGTAGTCTTCTCTCAGTCTTCTAGGGCTATAACAATTTGAATATAACTTGAATACCCATCTAGGAAATAATAATACTCATGTCCAGCTAATTTATTTAGAATTTTATCAATGAATGGTAATAAAAAGCGGTCTTTGCAGGTGGATTTATTTAGCTTATGGTAGTTCATGCATACTCTCCATCCAATTACTATTTTGGTAAGGATTAACCCATTATTTTCATTGGCTATAACAGTAACCCCACATTTTTTTGGCATACATAGTAATGAACTTACCTACGAACTATCTAAAATAGGATAAATAATTTCTGCATCTAACCATTTTATAATCTTCTTCTTCATTACCTCTTTCACAACTAGATTTAACTTATGATTATGCTTTATAGAAATATTTTGGCCATCCTCTAGTAGGATCTTATGCATGTAAAATGTCGGGCTAATACCTTTAATGTCAAGAATGGTCCACCTTATAGCCCTTTTATGTTCTCTTAGCACTATTAGCAGTTTTTTTTCTTGTATTTCATCTAAGGTAGCTGAGATTATCACTGGAAGAGTTGAGGAATTGTTACAAAATGCATACCTCAAATTACTTAGTAAAGGCTTAGGTTCTAATTTTGGCGGTTCTTCAATTGAGGGCTTATTACGTGCCTCAACACCTTTGGGTCTCTCCAATGGTTTAACCTTCATTCTAACTCCATCAAATCTTAGGGTTGCATTTGAAACTTTTAAGTACTCTTGAGCTTCAAGGCCTTCCACTTCAATTCTATTAATGATGGGATCTTCTAAAGAGTCTTGGAAGCTGTTCTTAGTAAATACCTCTTGTACTTCATTATCAATAATGTCAATGCTAAAGCATTCTTCTTTTTCTTAAGAGCTTAATGGCTTTGAATACATCGAAAGTGACTTCCTCATTTTACACTATCATAGTTAGCTTGCCTTTTTGAATGTTAACTAATATTTTACTAGTGGCTAAGAATGGTCTTCTAAAGATGATGATGATCTCATGGTTCTTCCAAATCTAACATAATAAAATTAGCTAAGAATATAAATTTGTCTACTTTTACTAAGATATCTTCAATTATGCGTTGTAGATATGTGAGTGAGTGATCAGTAAGTTGCAAGATAACATTTATTGGTTTAGTCTCCCCCAAACCTAACTTCTTGTAGATGAAAAGTGTCACCAAGTTAATATTAGCTCCGAGATCACAAAGGATTTTCCTAAAGAATTGACTTCCAATTGTACATGGTATAGTAAAGCTCTATAGATCTTTGAGTTTTGGAGGTAGCTTCTTCTACAGGATTGCACTACACTTCTTTATCAGTGCCACTATCTCAGAATCTATAAGTCTGGTCTTCTTTGAGAAAATGTCCTTCATGAACTTCATATAACTTGGTATTTTTCAAGTGCATCTATAAAAGGAATATTAAAGTGAAGTTTTTTAAATACTTCTAAGAATTTAGAGAATGCTTATCTAGTTTTATTTTTACAACCTTTGAGGGAATAGTAGAGGTAGGTTGTAAGACTGTATATAAGGTTTCTACATAATGCGATTTGCAGAAAAGGTTGTCTGCACTTGAAGATTATGTAGAGTCTGCTATTTTGCATGTTATTCTACACTTGTCTGCTATTTTGCATGTTCTTGTTGTTATGACTATTCTGTACTTAACTGCATTTCCTTACCGCTTTTTAGGTGACAGCTTTGCACTACTATTTTCTAGCTTGAGTTTTCAAAGTTTGTAAAGAGGTAGCATGACTTTGGATTAGGTTAGTTTGACTTTGAAGAAGTGCATCTGTTTGCTTCATATATTGCATGAACATGTCCTCTAAAATAGATTTCTTCTCTTGTTGCTATTATTAATGTGTTGGAATCCTTGGAGGATTCATTAGTTTTGACAAATTCCCTTGGTTGTTATTCCAAGAGAAGCTGTGATAATTCCTCCACCATAGATTATAGAAATTTGAATTAGCATTATTCTACTACCTATTACATGTTGAGTTATTTCCATGCACTGTCTATTCAAGTGGTTATCATCATAGAAGTCATAAATGGTTGTTTTAGCTTTTACGACATTTACTCATATTGTATTGAACTTCTTTAAAAGTAAATTAACTTGAGTAGTTAATGTGGTAAATGCTTCTATGTCATAGACTCTTGTGATCTTTCTTGGTTTAACTCTTTTGGATGGCCATTGATAGCTATTATATGTCATTTTCTGAAGCAATTCATATGCTTAATCTATAAACTTATCCATCAAAGCTCCATTAACGACTACATCAACTATGGTTCTCAAGAGCCCTACAGCCTATTAGAGAACATTTGGACTAGTAGTCATTTTGGTACACCATAATGAGGGCACTTTCTCAACATGTCTTTAAATATTTCTCATGCTTCATATAGAGATTCTCTATTTAACTGAATGAAAAAAATTATACAATTCCTCATTTTGACTGTCTTTGCTGGTGGAAAGTACTTAGCCAAAAATATCTGGGCCAAGTCATCCCATGTGGTTATGGATCTAGATGGTAATAACATAAACTAACTCTGAGCATTATCCCTCAATGAGAATGGAAATAACCTCAAATTGATTGCGTTATCTAAGACTTCAATATATTTAAAAGGGTTGAAATTTTTTAAAAAATTCACAATGTTCTCATTGGGGTCATCATATGGAAATCTATTGAACTGAACATAATCTTTCAACATTTAGATTCTGCTTGGTTTAATTTTGAAGTTGTTTATATTGACAATTGGTTTGTGTATGCTTGAATGGATACCATTTATTATAGGTATTGTATAATCCTTTAAAGATAGTTGTGTTTTTACTACTTTTAGGTTCTGAATGTTTGCCTCTTGGATTTGATCATCCATAGTTACTACTTGGCTATATTTGCGATGTAGTCTTTTAAGTGTTCTCTCTATTTTAGGATTGAAACAAATTAAATCAACACTTTTTTCTATACATAATCTACTATACAATTCTTGCAAATTTAAAAAGAAAAGTCTGAATTAAAAGGAAGATAGCTTGGATTAATATTAGCAAAAGAATAAATTTTAGAGTCATCGACAATGGTACTAAAAACTTGTTGCGTATTTTCTAACTAAGCAAAAGTACACACTATCATAACAAGTAATATAGATTTGAGTTAAAGTATCGTTCCTACAAAAATTTTGTTTAATCTATTCTTTACTAATTACAAAAAATTAGAACTCCTTACTTTTTTCCAAACAAAATAAAATTGATTTAAAACTAATATATTATAAACGAATTAACCAAGACAAAAACTCTAAGCAACAAAGTTTAATCACCAAGAAAGAAAGAACCTAAGGTTGTAACTTATCTCTTAATTATAAATTGTTGGCTTGATCCCTTATCTGTTCATAAGCCTTTTATGGTTGAATGAATATATCTTACTCAAACCATTACCTATATGTTTATGATAATTAAAATAAGATAAGACTCATTAAGAACTGATCTATTAACATCATATATGCCATGTAGGTATATGTCTATCTTACATGAAACTCATAATTGTTTTGCTATAATCATACATTATGTTAAACACATAAATTCCTTTGTCAAATTCATTATGGCTTCTACGATTATTATTGGTCAAATATAAAGAAAACATTAAGCATAAATAGATTGAACAATTCAATTTATTGAGTTTATAAAAGAAAACAGAAAACTAAAATCAATTACATATTATGTTCAAAATTTGCAAACCTAGATATTAAAATTTAGTTCATGATGAATAAAAGAATACTAGGGCATAAATTAAAGAAATCATGTTGAAGAAGAATGAATCTAAGAAAAGGAAGAGTGTAAACAAGGTTTAACACCTTGGATCTTCATTTTCTCTCTTTAACTTGTAGCACAATTTTCTCTTCAATCTCCAAACTTTGCCCTAATTTCTCTCGAAACTTATTTTTTCTCTTTGCACTTGCTTGTGTCTCTTTCTTTGACTTCTCAAAACTCTTAATTATAGTCTTCGTGGCTTCAAAATAGGGCTTCTTTGAGTCCAAGTCTAATTAGGTTTCCTTTGACTTTCCTGTTCATCGCACGAGTATCGCAAC
This sequence comes from Ailanthus altissimus, assembly GCA_946807835.1. Taxonomy (NCBI): domain Eukaryota; kingdom Viridiplantae; phylum Streptophyta; class Magnoliopsida; order Sapindales; family Simaroubaceae; genus Ailanthus; species Ailanthus altissimus. Next base: position 10,216,283 of record OX327687.1, read on the forward strand.
ATTAACTTTTGGAGCGTTGAAATGCTGACCTTTCTGACTTAAGCTCTGCAACATTGCATTTCTGAGCATCAAGTCATTGAGACTTGGAAATCTAGTCTTTTGGGTTTGAATGGGCACTGCGGCATTGGAATTTTAGCGCTAGAGTCACTAACTTAGACACCACAGCCTTTACGTTTTTTAGCACTGCGATGCTGGACCTTTTTCTTAATTTCTTCTTCATTCTCGCCTGAACTTCAGTATCTTCACGCTAAATGTTTAGAAACTTATAAATCAAACAATAAATTACATAAATAGCTAAATAACTTTAATTAAATGAGCAAAAAATAAATTTGGAGGATGGAAATATTAAACATAATTAAACCCTATCAAAAGGTAAGTGACTATCCTTTACAGGGAGTTTGTTTCTTATAAAGTATGTTTCAGTAAGTATCAAAAAGTTTTAGTGTTAGAGATGATGCTTACGTGCCATTCTAATTTTGTATGAATATTTATTATTTAATATTTATACAGTAGATATTTCAATAAATCGTTAATATTTTATTACATAGTAGTAAGTTTGTTACTTTTCTCACATTATAGATCTAAAGGAGTTTAGATTTGATCTAAAAGAATTTAGGTCAACTTTAAGAGTTAGTATTATAAGAGTTAAAACCTTGCCTGAAATGGGATAAAGACCTGAGAATATATTAGTAATGACATCATCGTAAGGTGTTACAAAATAATGCTAAGAAATAACTTAGAGTGTGTTTATATCATTTTCTCTAAAAGGATAAGAAATTGAGAGTTTGAAGCAATTTCATTTTTCCTCATATTTTTTTCTTTTTCTTCTTCTCCTCCTCTTCCTTTGTCTTCCATTTCTTTCTCTTTCTCTCGGCCGATTTTGGCCAAATATCATTTCTTCTCTCTCTTTTGCTATTTCTTTCTTTATATATATATATATAATATAATATATTATATAATATAAATAAAATACAATAATATATTATATAATATAAAAAGAAAGATATTTGATTATTTAATCATTAAATAATTAAAATAAGAAATGACCATTTTGCCCCTTATAAATAGTTACCAAGTTCACCCCCTAGTTGGTCATACCAAATCCCACACTTAGATAAACTTAATTGAGGATCCATAATACGCTGCATGTCATTATCCAATTAATAAATAATAATTATTAACTAATTGTTGCATTTAACACTTAAATATAGACACGCACACATTCTCGTGGTATTGCTGGATTAAATAATTTAATCCGGCACGTTGCCCTAGTGCATAACGAGTACACTCTATATCGCGAGAATCCCTAGGTCCTACGTTCGATTCATCAAATAAAACTATTCCATGAGTTTGTGAGCAATGCCCCACGCGAAGTCACGGATATACAAATCAGCGCGTTAAACCATGCAAGTTAAGGTTACAACGCATACATATAGTTCTTCTGCCATGATATCCCGAATGTGCGGGGATATAGATTATCACCGTCAAATCCCCTTGTGCTCATCCATGTCCTATCTCCAGACTTGTATCTCAATGAACAATATGCGCAAACTCCTTTGCCATATTGTTCCACCTTGGCGGAACTCTTTCTCGGGATGATTGCTTGTGGCTACAAGACTTTCTGAGATACAGTTTCGAAGCATCTAGATATCAAAATCCATATGAGAGCTGACGGATCCTATATTTGTACCCATTGGACTCTATAAGCATCGGATCATACCCAGCGGTCACACCATGAAAGGTCTGTGACATGCGTGAAACCAAAGTATGGTGGATCACTTACGAGCCCACCATGGCACTCAGGCCAAAGGATCACATATACTACTCAACTCGAGTGGACCCTCCGTTGACGGCTTACATTGGGTGTCTATCGGAGGCCCTCGTAAGTCTGTCTCATATTCAGTCCTAACTGGATACCCATATATTAATACGAGTTCCAAGCTTACGGTCAGCTAGAAACGACCATCTATACCCTATAGGTACGACATATGCTGATCTATATATAAAGGTATCCACCGACAGACCCGCATCGGCAGAAATAGATCAGGGATAATTATTCAAGAACATACTTGCGCAACAGGTATTTTCTGACACCCGATTGCAACTCTTATAACTATGCAGTTACTAGTATATTCCTAGGTCTATGTCCCATTACAGACAAGGCTCCAACTCTTGGATCTGCGGAGTATTATAACCAGCTAACAATTAACTGTGCTAACATTTAGCAATTATATGTCTCAGCGTGACTAACTATGAGCCCTTATCTAAACTCCTTTAGATCTGATCCGAACTCCTTCAGATCTACAATGTCTGTAACGTTACATGTATAATACCATATAAATGGCTATTAGCAATTTAGTAGGAATATACACTTGTATAAATACACAAGTATATGTACATTCAGGGATGACACATAAGCACTGATCCTAACAATCTCCCACTTGCTCTAGTGTCATTCCTGATGGCATCTCATACACATCGACCCTACGCGTTTCATAAACACTTTTAGAGTAATAGCCTTTAGATAGTGGGTCCGCTAAATTACTTATAGAATACTTCTACAAATAATCACATCTCCTTTAACCAAGATCCCTCTAGTTATGTGAGACTCCTCTCAATATAATTATAGTACTGGTGTCCTCTTGACACGTGGCTTGTACAATGGCCTTATTTTATTAAAAACTTATGTGATAGGATCCATCTGTCTTGGAACTCTTTCAAGTTCTGTGACAACCTTATGAATCCTCACTGCCGCTTCCGCTTCACCAATCTGAATTAGCAGTGAATCCCAATTTGGTGTTATTCCAACTCACTTGATACTATAGAGAATAAGCACATTCTCAGATGTAAACTCTCTATCATCTAGGTCAAACTAAAAGTCTGACTCTGTGCATCTTCTCATTTGTAAGTTACTTTTTTTATATTTGAGAAACTTATCATTTGTACCCTCAAGGTAACACAGGATATGTTTAACTACCATCAAATGGTGGTCACCTGAATCAGACTGGACTCAACTTGTAACTCTTACAGCCAAACTGATCTTAGGTCTCAAACACATCATAGCATACATCAAGCTCTGAAGAGATGATGTATCTGGTGTGTTAGACACTCTAATTCTCTCATCTTCTATCTAAAGAGACACTCTCATCTAAAGATGAATACCAGGTCTATTAGATACATTAACTATCTCATAGTTAACTAATTGTACCCCTTTAGACGCTATTGATATGAAATAATTTGGGAGAGTCCTATCAGCTTCCTAGCTCTATCTCTATAAAGCTTTATACCTACTATAAAGGAAGCCTCTCACAAATTATTTATGGAGAAATTCTGACGAGTTACTTCTGATCGATTATAATATACCAACATCATTCCCAATGACTAGTATATTCATTAACAAAGAGCATCAAGAAGACTATCATGCTCTCACTGACCTTTCATGCACACTAGCTTGCTCAGAAGTCTAACTGTACGTAAAACCTTCAGGTTATTCCATGAATATCTCTTACTTGAGGTATTCATTCTGGAACACCTTCCTTACATCCATCTGTTAAACTTCAAAGACATAATATACTACAAGAGCCAATCAAATTCTAATTGACTTTAACATCAATACTGATCCAATGATTTCTTCTTAATTGATCTCAGATCACTAAGGATTACCTTTCTTGAACCTTTATAGAGCCTAGAAGGTCTCTACTTTTTATCTGGCTCCCACTACCCCTTGTAAACTCTTTACAACCAATGAGAATAATTTTCACAGGTAGCTTAACCAAGTCCCATACTTGATTCTGATGCATATAGTCAATATTGTTTTCATGGCTTCTTGCTGCTTCCCGAATCGATGTCTAACATCGACTCCTCATAGGTCAAGGATGATTTTCTTCTACCAAGAAAACTCTAAGTTCACCTTCAGGTATCAACCATACCTAAAAGGTGACCTAGATATCCTTTAAGACCCATCCGGAAGTGTACTAAAAGGTCACTTGCTTAATTAAGCCTGAGTTCTTATCCTTGGTTCATTATTTTTTAGATTGACTTCACCAAGCTCAATCTTTCTATGATTCCCACGACCCATTAGAAACTTTTCCTCAAGGATAGAGGTATACCGAGAAATGAACATACTTCGATTATCTGAATCACAGAATTAGTATCCTATATAATTCACAGGATACTCAATGAACCTATTATTGTACCTCTTAGGTGTTGTCTATCTTGCTAAATAACTCTTACAAAATAAGATACCCTGCTGCATAACTCTTACATAAGCAGGACAACCCCAAGTTTTAACTAATTTAAGATACGGCTTCATTCCTCTCTGTATCTCATACAAAATGAAGGAACAACTTCTGATGGAACTCTACTTAATAAGCAATTGTATTTGGAGCATATACTCACAAATATGGATTGGTAACATTCATTATCAATCGGACCATATCTAATAAAGTTTAATTCCTCCTTACTTAAAAATCATTATGTTATGGGTTACCCAGAGGACTATAATGAGTGAGAATCTTATTCTTCTTTAAACAAATAAAAAACTTGTTGTTAATGTACTCACTACCTCGATCTAATCAAAGGAATATGATGTACATTTTGGTATATTTGGTCATCTCCGTGAATATATTATTCATAAATTGGTTAAATCTTTATGGTCAGATTAGGAATCCAACCATCCTTAACCAAACGGATAAACATCTCATGCCTATATGACCTAAACTTATATATCACAGCTCCATATCATTTAAGGATTTCGATCTACAAACATTTTTAATTTTGTATATAATGTTTATTTATTAACTGACACTCAGCTAATTAAAACATTATACTTTTTATGCAATTTAACTATTGAATTACATACAAGAAGTAAGTCAAGTTGTCCAACAACTTGGACCTACAAGAAATCACAATTTCTTACTCTAAACTTTACTTCTTCATGCTGTTGCATTTAAGTCTCTCTCAAATATGAAAAGGACGTGCTGTATGAAAGGGACGTACTGTATCTCATACCCAGCTTGAACTAGCATCTTATGCCCTAAAAATGTCTATTTGTGTCAAGCATAAACTTGTGGGAGTTTTCTTGACTTTTATAAGGTTTCTAGGGTAGAGGGATTTTCAATACCCAACCTTATTGTATTGGAAACACTTTCCATCTACAAGCTCTTTTGTTGATATTTGGATAAATGTTGTCTCTAAGAATTGATACTAGATATCTGCCTTATCTTCTTTTCCTTACATATTTGGTCTCACCAGATATACTTGAATTAGAAAATGAAGCACCCTGAACAAAGAGGGTTACACCCCCTCTATTCAATCCTCTAGAGAGGTGTTCTCAGAATTACCTTACGGCAAACTCTGATCAACAATAAATCCAAAATTGTTTGAATCCAGAACACTTCTGAGATTCCTCCACCGGTCAGAGTATTTCTTAGTACCTTAGAGTTGGACTGCATCAATTATACACACCAATTGGTTCGTAGTGGCCATTATTCTTGACAGGCTAAACTTACTAGAAATATAAGCGGAATGTTCATTAAATTGCTAATAGAAAGTTTCAAATCATAGGTATACAAAGTATACATTTTTTGATTTAAAACACCCTCCTACTGCTTTACATAATCCTAGTAATCTCTCAAATAGGAAAATGGTAATTTAAACTCTTTTAAACTATACAGCAGGAAGTAGATCCCAATGAAATCTACTCAGGCCTCACGCTGTGGCAATATTGGCCTTTGTAAACTCACCAGGTAGACAACACTTGTCAATTGTATCTCATGCAACTCTTACCCCTTTATCCTAAATACACGTTATCCTCACGCTGTAGCAATATTGGATAAGTGTATTCCAGATTAACTTGTCAATGATCAAATATATGCTACCGATACTACCCTCACATTGTAGCAATATTGGGCAATACTTTCACATATATTTACCTCATCTCATGTTTAACCGGCATAGTCCAAGCCCAATCGACCAAGTCCTTAACGTTGTAGCAATATTAGGACAAGGCCGACGTGACTCGTCTAACATCGTATTGACAAGACAGATTAGAATAAAATATTATCTCATAATGTAATATTCTTCAATCTAATTAAGAGATATTGTATTTCTATGGCCTCCATACTCCTAGGAAGGGTGATTCTCAAGTTAATTAATTTTTCTATGCAAGCACAATTAACCCCCGCCAGTAGAGCTCCCATTGTGGTTACCAGCATAGAAAAATTAATTGTAGTTTATAATGCAAACTGATAACTCTTTATCACTGCATATCATAAACTCTGATTTATAATGTAAACTGATAACCTTTATCACTACATCTCATAAATGTACACATGCAAAATTATTATTGAAACACTGTTCCAAAAACACTGTAGCAGTGAACAATTAAAATTTCACTGTTTATGTACTACTGTTCAAATAAACAGTGCACCGCTACTGTACTTAGTTGTCATCGCTGTAGTACTGGGAGGTCAAACCCTCAACGCCACGGTGACAACACATGTCGCTGCAATGTTCTCCAGTGCTGCGGCGCTCACGTCTCAGCGCTGCAGCGCTGGAAGGTCGTACCTCCAGCGCTGGGATGTTGTACCTCCAACGCTGCGGCGCTGACATCTCACCATATCCACACTGCGAGGTCAAACTCCAGCATTGGGGCGGTGACGCTTTACCGCTAGGGCACAAATTCCAGAAACTCGTGCCCAGGCGTGGGCTTGCCAACGGGTCAGGGCTGGCTCGATAGCGCCCCAGCGCTAGGAAAGAGAACTCCCAGCGCTGAGGTGTCAGGCCTTTAGCGTTGCAGTGCTGGGCCGACAAATCCCAGCGTTGCGGCCCCAATCCCTTGGCACGACAGCGCCCGATGAACCCCCATTTGGGTATACACATTTCAACACTTGAAACACACCATTTTCAACGGGTCTTTTGCATTCGTTTACTCAAACCACACCCAAATCAGCCCAAAATAGCTCTGATACCATTTTTGTTAGCGAATTTAAGGCATGTATGGGTGTATGCATGTGTAATTGTGTCTATTGCCTAACACAACAAAAATGTATAAATTTTATAATAAACACAATAAATAAATATATTAATCATATTAATATATTTATAGGTTAGAGAATTTACCAAAACGTGTAACGTTATACACGTATTTTTTCTGGAGTCCGCATAGAGACCAATGCGTGTATAGTTCTAGTCACCAACTCGGTGGGCTTGGTGAGCTAGAACAACAGCCTGATATTCAGCTCGAGATTAACTCTTAATCACCAAAATGACTGGGAGTGTGTTTATATCCTTTTCTCCAAAATGATAAGAAATAGAAAGTTTGAAACAATTTATAATTGCTTCAATTGGAAGCGTAGGGAAAATGAAACTATTTTTTTTCCTTCTTCTTCTCCTCTATTTCTTTATCTTTCTCTCGGCCGATTTTCGCCAAATCTAATTTCTTCTCTCTTTTGCTCTTTTTTTCTTTATATATATATATATATAATATAAATATGAATATAATATATTATATAATATAAATAAAATACAATAATATATTATATAATATAAAAAGAAAGATATTTGATTATTTAACAATAAAATAATCAAAATGAGAAATAACCATTTTGCCCCTCATAAATAGTTACCAAGTTCACCCCCTAGTGGGTTCCATCAAATCCCACATTTGGGTAAACTCAACTGAGGGTCCACAATACGCTGCATATCATTATCCAATTAGCAAATAACAATTATTAACTAATTGTTGTATTTAATACTTAAATACAGATATGCACGCATTCTCGTGATATTACTAGATTAAACAATTTAATTTGGCACGCTGCCCCAGTACACAATGAGTACACTCCATATCGTAAAACTCCCTAGGTCCTACGTCTGATTCATCAAATGGAACTATTCCATAAGTCCGTGAGCAATGCCCCACGCACACATCACGGATATACAAATCAGAGCGTTGAACCATGCAAGTTGAGGTTACAACACATACGTATAGTTCTTCCGTCATGATATCCCAGATGTGCGGAGATATAAATTATCACCGTTAAATTTCCTTGTGCTCATCCATATCCTATCTCCAGACTTGTATCTCAATGACTAATATGCGCAAACTCCTTTGCCATATTGTTCCACCCTGGCGGAACTCTTTCCCGGGATGATTGCTTGTGGCCACAATACTTTCTGAGATACAGTCTCGAAGCATCTGGATATCAAACTCTATATAGGAGCTGACGGATCCCATATGTGTACGCACCGGACTCCATAAGCATCGGACCATACCCAGTGACACCCAGCGGTCACACCATGAAAGGTCTGTGACATACGTAGAACCAAAGTATGGGGGATCACTTACAAGCCCACCGTGGCACTCATGTCAAAGGACCACGTATACTACTCAACTCGAGAGGACCCTCCGTTGACAGCTTACATTGGGTGTTTATCGGAGGCCTCGTGAGTCTGTCTCATATTCAGTCCTAACTGGATACTCATATATCAATATGAGCTCCAAGCTCACGGTCGACTAGGAATGACCATCTATACTCTATAGGTACGATATATACTAATCTATATATAAAGTATCCACCGACAAACCTGTATCGGCAGAAATAGATCAGGGACAATTATTCGAGAACTTACTTGCGCAACATGCATTTCCTAGCACCTGATTGCAATTTTTATAACTATGCAGTTACTAGTATATTCCCAGGTCTATGTCTTATTACAGACAAAGCTTCAATTCTTGGATCTGCTGAGTATTATAACCAGCTAACAATTAACTGTGCTAACATTTAGCAATTATATGTCTTAGCGTGACTAACTATGAGCCCTTATCTAAACTCCTTTAGATCTGATCCAAACTCCTTCAAATCTACAATGTCTGTAATGTTACATGCATAATACCATATAAATGGGTATTAGCGATTTAGTAAAAATGTACACTTGTATAAATACACAAGTATATGTACATTCAGGGATGGCACGTAAACATCGACCCTAACAGAGTTAACATAAGGACATATATAGAATGTGTAAAACACTTCATTATATATTTAATTACCATTATATTAAAATGCACCAACCAGAGAGTTGGGAAAGTTTGAATCTGTTTATAAAAGTTTTACAAAGAAGGTAAAATAAAATAAAAGGTTTAAAATAACACCCTTTTAATACATATCATACAACCTAAAAAAAGTTAATGCTAGAAACAATTCATGATCAATAGTATGGCCCTTAAAAAACATTTAAGACTTGAATGTTTTCTTTATTAACCTAATAGCTTGCAAAAGTAAAATTGGGGACCATTTCCATTAACCTATCCAGTAGAGGAATTTGAGATGAGTTAAGAAAGTAGAACTAGCAACCCCTTCAAAAGAAAACAAGAAGAAGCCGCAGTTACCTAAAGAATTTCATACCACAGCAACATGACATTTCAAAAACAAAGAAATTGAAAACTTACCATTATTAGTAGACTTGGCAATAGGTGACCTAGTATATCAATAGATGCCATTAAAAGAGTCTTTCTAGAATTCTTATAGAGCAACCTTAACACCTAAAAGCCTAAAACTCAAACAACATACCATTAGAAGAAATTGGCTATAACTAGTATCATCTAATAATAAAAATAATGAGTAATAACAAAAAAAATGTATAGGTACTAGTAACATGTAAATGAATATTCTATCTCTTAGAAGGAAGAAAATCATAATGAGATTCTTTTATAAGAAGGAATAAACTATATCAAAAACAAAAAGAGGAAGAGAAAAGGATAATGCTAAAACAAAAATATAGGATGGATACCTTCAACATATCACTAACATCAATCTTGGGAGAAATGCCTAGAACTTTAACTTGGTTCTTGAAAAATTCAATAAAGGGAATCAAAGAAGCTTCCTAATAGGCATCCTGATCATGCAATGCTTTTTCCAAGTTCCTATAAAATTCAATAAAATAAATCAAAGAAACTTCCTAATAAGCATCTTGATCTAGCAAAGCCTTTTCCATATGAGTGGTGCAAGCTACCTCCAAGGAAATCCCTTCAAGCTCTTAAATTCATTAAGTTTAGGGCAACAAACTCTATTAATAAATTTTTGAAAGTTATCAGTAGCCTTTCTAAACAAAGTGTAACTCTTGTTCAATTTAATATGCCTCTATTTTTTTTATTGACATGTGGAAAATAACCTAATTTTATAGGCAACTAATGCTCAGTTAAGATAAAGGAATAATCATTAGCAAATAATGGATAAAGAAAAATAAGCATCATTATTAGAAAGATTATAAAAGGCAAGAGTTGAAAAGTCTCAATCATAAAAACATACGACTTGAAAATAAATTTAGAAACATCATGATGAATCCCTTCAAAATGTTAAAGATTATATAGTCAGTGGACATCAACTAGTAACAAGTTAGGGACTAAGTTATTACCAACAAGAATGGAGCCATTCCTCATAATTTGGTTTATGTGTATAAAAGTCAAGGGTAGCATAGCCATTAAATTGTTCAAATATCAATATTTGAAGAAATTTTATAGAAACAAAATTTTTTACAATATATTTACCAAAAATATGAATCTCGGCATATTAAATGTCATCAAACTGTTTGTTATAATATATAAAGAAAATAATAAGCAAAAGAGAAAGGAACCCTTTACAATTTCAATGGCTAAACGAAATTGTCTCTTGTGAACATTATCAATAATATGACCACCAAACATAAATTTGCTAAGCCTTATAGCGAACATTGCCTTAACTCTGTAACCCCGGTTGTATACTTTTGCCTTAAACAATATGCTCTCCTCGCATATGTCCATAAAAGTATTTTATCAAGTTTGCAAAAGTATGTTAAAAGTTTGCACCATTTTTTCTCCAGCATAATTCAATGTGCCTTTAGTCTAAATCTCAGTTGGAGCCAAAGCAATGAGAAAACATCCTTATCACCTAAATTGGTAGGCCAATTTTAGTAGTTGCCTTCTCTAAGGTAGGGGTAAACTTATACAACAGTAAAAGTATGAGAAGTTGTACTCCACCTACGAACTATCTATCTAAAAAAAGTCTAGTCTCACATGATCTTAGATCTTTGGGAAGCAAAGATGGAAGCATACAACCAATTCTATTTAACGTATTCATAGAATTTAAGGTCTTCCAACTTATGAGTGACTCAGTTATCCCATCTAGTTGTAGGGTCTCCAAAGAAGTGCAAAAATGGATTGGAATATGCCTAAAGTCTCCTCAGGTTATATATAGGCAAGAAATTAAGCTAAGAGGGATTAATGGGCCCTTGTGCAGCTTTTCTTTGAAAAAATCCTCATCACTTAAGGAATCAGCCCAAGACTTCATTTTGACCATAAAAACATCATCAATGTCAAACAAGTAATCATAAACCCCATCAAGGATATGCCTTTTAGAGGATGATTTCATAGATTTTAAAAAAAGAGGTCATTGTTTACCTAGAAAGATTAAAACCACATATGATTAGACACACAACAATAACAAAATCATAAAAAGAGGCATATGAATAAAGAAATACAAACATGTATAGTGAAAACCTTAAGTCAAATTCAATTATATGCCTAATTTTCATTTGTGATTACAAAGACAAGTAAAAATCAAAGGTAGAATGGCGCAAGAAAGGAAAACAATACAAAGAAAGCATGATTAGGCATTATCAGATGTAAACCTCTAAGAAAATTTAAAAAAAAAGACTAGTAAGCAATAACAGGGTTATTGTCACAAAATCCATCTAGAAACTTTTTAAGTTAATCATGAAAAATGCGTGGAGTACTTACCAAATATTATAGTAGATGACGAAAAGAACAAAAAGCTCCCAAAGAGTCCAAAATGATAGACAAGTAAAAAAGAAGATATGTATGAGTAAAAAGCTAAAAGCAAGAAAAGATAAGAGTGTGAACTTGAGAAAATAAGTCTTGAGAAAAAAGATAAGAAAAAGAAATAGTGAAAAAGTTGGACAAAATGCACCTTTTTATAAGAAAGAGAAAAGTCTAAATAGCATTATGATAAATTTGCCTTTAACATGCCAAGAACAATAAAAAAAATCCTTCAAAATGTTCAAGAAATTAACCTATATAGTTACAACAAGAAAAAAGAAATCAAGTCAGAACTTGAAAGTTGTATTGATCACACAACCTATTTTGATTGCACTACACAATATGATCAAGGAAGGTAAATGTTACTGTACTAAAAATCTATAAAAGGCTCAAGTCCAAGCTCATACACTTGATAAGTGCATATTTGGTTGAGCTTCTCTATTGACCAAAAGAGATTTTTTAATATCAAAAACTCTTTTTAATTTTTTTGATAACGTTTGGTTGCAATTGAAGAAGAGTTTTTTAAAATTTAAAAAATTACTTGATCTCTACTTGCAAAAGCTCAAAATTTTAGTTTTTAGGAATAGAGCTTTTTAGCTCTTTTTATATTTGTGTATTGACACATATATTCTAATAATATTTTCTTAATTCCATAACATATCCTTAATAAAAAAAACCTATTCAACTAATATGTTTTTAATATTTTATAAAAAGTCATTATATCTCCATGTTTTTGCAACTATCATATCTCTACAAAATTCTATCAAAAGTTCTTTTTTACATAAGTAAGTAATCTTTTATTTTATTTTTAATTTTTATACCAAACACAATAATTTATTTAATTCGTTAATTGCTATATATTAAGTGTCCTTTCTATTTTAATTTAATAACAAACAATTACTTTTAATAGTGTATAACCAAATAATTTAGTACTTCAAAATAGCTTTTTTAATTGTCAACTAAACGATCAATAATTTTTTCTTAAAAACTTTATTTTTAAAAGCTATACTTTTAAAAACTCTATTTAAAAAACCCAACTAAACAAGCCCTTAGATATTTTAAACAAGATAAAGTGCATGGACCAAAGCCAATTAATAAGGCTTAATTTATGGATCGCGGTTTGATAGAGATATGGTTATATTAAATAAAGCCCAAAATATAAGGACCTTTAAGTTAAGGCCATTTGGGGGGAAACTTAACCAAAATAAAGGTTGCTTATTCAATATGGTAAGCAATTAAAACATCAAGATTTATTTAAAAATAAAATTACTATCTTATTCTTTTTATTTGTCAATTTTTTTCAACTCAAATAAAAATCAGTAAATTATCTATATTCTAAGAGGATTAAAGGCCAAATAAGAAGCCTTAATCTTATATAAAACTCTAACCCTATGATTACCTTTTTTTTCATACAAAAATACATCACTACTTATTATAATTCACTCTCTTGTAGCACAACATGTCCTCTTCGCATACTCTTAGACATTATTCTTAAACCTTATTCATGACTCAGTAGCTTTGCATGAATTTTAGCACCCATAACAGTTAGAAAACAGTGTGAAAAATTAGATAAGGTTCAAGAAGTAAGTTCCCTCAAATCTCACACCAGCCTCCTAACACCCTAATTGGTAATGTTTTTTTTAATTATTTATTGTATAAGCTTACCTCCAGGGGTGGCAATGGAGCGAGGATCACAATCCCTACCCCAATATCCAAATAGTGTGAAAATTTTCATACCCATTCTATTTTCAATATATGTGATTCGGATTCAGGGTAAAGAATCCTCATGGGTACCCCATATTACGAAGTTTTTTTTAATTTCTTAAAATACAAATTTAATTATGTAAAATAGTTTTTTACCCAATACAATCATAATATACCAAAAAAATTATAAACATCACATGAAATATAAGCTACATCGAGTTTTGAAGTCTTCAACTATTAATTTAAAAATTAATAACATGAATTAAAATTTAAAAATTACAAAAATTAATAGTTTCTTTGAACATTGGCATCTAAATCACCATACTTCATTTGTAATTCAAACATCAAGTCTCTATTAAGATTCCTCACAAACTTATAACACAAAGTAAAAGTAATTTTGAGTTAGATGAATTATGACCAAGAAAATAAGAATGATAATAAAATTATTTATCTCTTTTATTTATTTCTCTTTATCTTCTTTTTCTTCTTCAATAAATGAGTTCACCTCAATTTAGAAGCAAGTGTCTAATATTAAATAAATTTAAAAAAAAAAACAAAGAAAGGAATTAAAATAAAAAATATGAATAATAATCAAAATTTTCAAAATATAATGTAAGAAAATTTAATATCTCCAAATTTAATATGTAGTTAACTTTAATTTGTATAAATTAGAAAACATTTCTCACACTAGGTTTTTTTTTTAATTTTGTTTTTAAATCGGATATATGGGACAAGTCTGGGGGAATCAAATTATCCCTAAACGCAAACTATATTAAATTTGAATTATGCAAACTATACACAATTCAGCCCTCATCCCTACAAAATACCTAAAATGCTACTTGAATTACTCTCCATTTGAAGTAGGTCCCTACGGGTCTCAACTCCATAGAAAATTCTGTCACCCTAGCTTAGTTTAAGACATAATTTATTTAACAAATAGACTTTTAGTTTAGTATTATCAGAGCCAAGTCGCAACACCTAACCTCTTAGACTTGAAGAGCTCTTTACAAACATAGTTGACTTTACTCCCAAACTTAATTTAAATGAAGAGGTTGAAATCTAATACTTAAGCCTAAACCAATTCGTTCTTAGTATTTGCCACGTCACCATGATATAATTGTAGCCAATAATTAGAATTGTTTTTGTAAATAGTCAAAATTTTAGGACACTTAACTAATTTAGCCATTCATGTAATTTTTTTTTAAAACTTTTTTAGTCGAGAAATTTAAAAATAGACAAAAACACCTTTTACTATCTCAACAGTATCCGCAATAATGAACAGTATCCACTACAGTAACTTTTTTATTCAAATTTAATTTGTTTGTTTATTAAAATTATATTGATTTTATATTATTTGTTTATTTATTTTAATCTTGCTACTACAAAATTTAAATAAATTATGTAATTATTTTATATAGTTAAATTAAACTAAATAAATAATATAAACAAAAAATAATTTTCATAAAACAATAAAAACTTAATTTGTATTTTTATAAAAAATATATTTATTTTATTTCTTGATAATTAAATAAAACAAATAAATATTTAAAACAAACATATTTAATTTTAAATGAATAATATAAATTAATCATGTCGTTTAAATAAATACACATTGAAGGCACAATAAAAAACTATCACGCCCAAATTAAAGACACAATAAAAAAACTATTGCAATAACTTTTTATTGTGCTCACATTGGGGTGCGATCCTCCCAAAATTATGAAGGCGATTTGCACCCCTTCCTTTTTTTTCTTTTTTAATTTTATTATTTATTTATTTTATTTTTTGCTTAAATTTATTTTTTAAAATTATTTATAACAAAAATTTTAATTTTAATTTATTTATTATTTATAATATTTATTTTATAACGTATAATAATTAATTTATATTAAATTTGTCTTAATTTAATTTTATATTTGTTTATTAAAATAATATTTTTTAATTATATTATTTATTAATTATTTAAGTTAATTATATTATTTATTTATTTAAAATTTGTAATAACATGATTAAATTAAATAATTAACAAAAAAATATAATTAAATAACATAAATAAAATTTTAATAAAAAATAAAATTTTAAATTTGAATAAATATAAATTTAATTTTAAATAAATAATATAAATTAATTATGTATACTTAATAAAATAAAATAATAAATAAAATAGTTATAAAATTGAATTAAAGTTTTAAAAATTACTGTAGCAGATAATGTGCACTATAGCAGGTACTATTAAAATAGTAAAAAGTATTTTTATTCATTTTCAAATTTCTTAACTAAAAATAATTAAAAAATTGCCTTGATTACTAAATTATTTAAATGCTTTCAAATTTTTAAGTATTTACAAAACAAATTCCTCAATAATATCCTTTCCACGTGAAAGTCTCCCGTACTCCGCCCCCCAACAATACGACATTACAAAATTTCGCGGCTTTGTTTATACATTGTTTATGTATAATGAGTGACATTACTCAATAAATTACTCGTATTCAATCTTGAAGAAATTGCAATAAGAATGGCTTTTAGTGGGATACCAGAGCAATGTCACGTTGATATAAACAGCTTGCCTAAATTTTGAAGTTACTTGAGCATCAAAATCAATAAGCGGCGCAATATGATTGTATCCATTCAATTTCTTGTCAAATATAATCAATTAAGAATAAGACACTTACATTATCACCAATTCACAGCCAATCCAACAGGACCATAAACAAATGAAAATATATAATAAACAAAAAGGAAACAATTTGATCCTAAACATAAAAATAATAATATTTTTTTAATTTCAGACTGTTCAGAGAGAAAATGAACAAAAATAGGCAACATCAAGAACAATACAGTTAATAAGAAAAAAAAAACATTTATGTAAAAATTTCATTAAAATTATAAAAAAAACCAAAAAATGACATAAGCAATCAACTCAATTCAACAGCAGCAAGCGGGGCATCTAATCAAGCCGTTTTCATTGCAATCAGGACACCTCCTCAGCTGGTCTTGTGCTTGATCAAACACCTTTCTACTTCCACAACAATTTGGACATGGCACAAACCTGGCATCCCCGCAACTCTCACAAACAGACGTGGGACTTATAACTGGTAATCCCTGAAAGAGCTTAACCAATTCTCCAGTTTCATTCATCTGCTTAATCTCCTCAGCTCCACCGATGTGCTTTCCCCCTATAAAAACTTGTGGTAAACTAACTGCTTTTCCTGCTAGCAGCTTTTGCAATTCTTTTCTATACGTCGAGTCCATTGAAATGTCTCGCTCATCAACTCCAACTCTGTAGCCCTTGAATATCATTCTTACTGAACAACAATCCTCATAAGTCTTTCGAATTCCTCTCAGACTTGTAAAATATATCACAATCTGATTTTTTGTACCTGGTAAGTGAGAATATTCATTAGATAGCGAAGAAGTTACAGGACTCGAACCCAAAGAGCTTGTTTTTCTAGGATAATGGCTATAATCCAGTTGCCTTGATGATAATGCTCGTCTATAACTTGAAGCCACGTTTGGATCCATTTTTGATAGCAATGATTCTTCAGATAAATGCTTCCACAAGGGCTTTTTTAACGACGGCGAATCTTCAACAACAATTTCATCTTTACCTTTCACTGATCCGCAAGGATCAGCAATTTTCTGATAATTTGATGAAGAAATGGGCTGACCCAGATCGCAATCAAAATCATCATCAAGACCGTCCATTAGCTCCCAAGTGTTGATGACAGAATCAGGTGACAATGACTCAACTGGGTTTGTTGGCGTTTGAGTCTTGTGTTGTGGCGATTGATGGGAATGATGATGATGATGATCAAGGCAATCCTGGCTGTTCAAGGGGGAGGCTTGGCGGTCAATGAGGAGGAGAGAGCCGTAGGTGGTAGAGGTGAGAGAGACAAGATGCTGGCTATCGCCTTTTTTGGAAGGCGGGTGATGAACCAATGGAGTTGGCAATGAAAGAGCTTTAGTGACTGGTTTTGGTGATGAGAAATGTGAAAATGAAGAATATGTTGTTGATTCTAAAGAAAATGAAGAAGCAGAAGCAGCAGGAGAAGGAGAAAATGGGTTGTTTTCTGGGCTGTAATGAATATGGTGGGGGTGATTTTGGGTGACAAAGGTGTTGGGTTTTGAAGCTGAGGAACCCATGAATGAAATGATACAATCAATAATAATAATAATAATAATGCACAAGACCGAAGAAATGCAAGTTTCTTTCTCTCTTTAAGCTGCTTTTTTTGATACTTTTATCTCTTGCTCTACTTTTGGGTTTGGTTTGGCTTCTGAATTTGTGGCTTGGTGGAGAGATTTGGCCTTTTGGTTGCTTTTCTCAGAGGATTCTAGAGTGGGATTGGGTGCATTCTGAGAAGCTTAGATTAAAAGAAAGAGAGAAGAGGTTGTATTGAATTGGTGAGAGAGAGCTTTCAAGCGAGTTGGCAAGTGAAGTGAGATGATGATGATAATATTAATGTTGTATGGGTCCTAAATATCAAAGTTGTTTTAGAGTTTGTCTGAATTTGACGATGTTGGAGATTTTTTTTTTTTTGGGGTGATGTTTGCAGGAGCAGGATTAGATATCGGGTAAGGTGGGTTTGTTGTTATTGATTTTGTTTCTCAGAACTCGCAAAAATTGTATTGACTCTGGATACTTTGGATATTGACTCTGGGATAAAGTTCCTCTAAAGGGGTCTGGTTTATGTTACGTTTTTCAGAAAATTATAGTTTGAAAGACCGATTTTCTTTTTTCTAGAAAAAGAGAAAAGAAAAGTTCAAAATCAGTAAATTTTTCTATCACATGTCACGTACTTCCATCTTCCTCAACGAATTTAAGTTTTAAATCTTATAGAAAATATCTTCGCATTTCAGTAGTGGTCGTTTTTCAAAGCCACAGTCTGAAGATGCACAAAACGTATTTTTCATATAATCAACATCACTAAATTATTTTTTAGATCACGAGGCACATTTTTTCTAGTCTATTTTTTAAAATTAGAATTAATTAGTTAAAATTAATTTTGATTTAATATTTTTGACTTTAAGAGATATATATATATATATATAGATTGTTGTCTTAAAAATGTTTATTCAGAGTCATTTTAATTGTGCAATCAAGATCAACGATTTTTTAAAATTAGAATTAATTAGTTAAAATTAATTTTGATTTAATATTTTTGACTTTAAGAGAAATATATATATATATATATATAGATTGTTGTCTTAAAAATGTTTATTTAGAGTCATTTTAATTGTGCAATCAAGATCAACGATTTAAGATTAAACTACATCTGCAAAAATTTAAAGATCACGATTATTTAAGGATAATTCAAAAGATACACATTTCTATCAAGATCACTTGCATTAAATGCATTTGGTGCAAATTTCAAATCACAAGATATTAATTTGAAGACCATCCTCTAGTAGGTCAATCACTATATGACTCAAAGCACACTTATGATGAGCGCCTATTTGTGAACACATCATTATAATTGAGGACTCAACATGGATCCTATGATGTTAATTAAGCAGAACATTATATAGAATTTTTATTGTTGACTAGTTAATATTAAAAGTTGAGGAATTCATATTATTCTCTTAGGTTTTGGGCCCAATTTATGAAGGCCCAAATGAGGTTGAGCCTAGCTTGAGGCCACGTGAAGGTCAATCTCCATAGCCTATAAAGGCAAAAAATAGCTAAGCAAAACCCACCAAGGCCCAATGGCGTCAAAGGTCAAGTTTGAGACTAAAGCCACACCAAGATCGACTCGATCCTCCTTAACACAATCCCCTTCATAGTTGAAGAGTCATCTATCTACAAACGAAAAAGCCTTCTTTATAAGGGACGAGCAATCTCCAATTTACCATTGACCTTTAATCCACAGACGAGGAGCCCACAAGTCTGATGGCCAAAGAGTTCCTCATCATTAGGCCAAGTGTTATTAATTACAAGGACTCGTCTATAAAGACAAAGAGATAAAAAATTAGTAAAATACAAACATCTAATAAACCATAAATGAGTAGGATATGGCACTAAAGATTTCATAATTAAATAAAATATGACACCAAGGAATCCAATGATAAATAGAATATCAAAAAATTAAAGAGCCCATCCTAGGACTTAAACTACCATAATCTATATATATAGAGTATTTTCTCACGTAAAATAGAGGATTGGGAAATGATGACAATTGTTTTCTTAATTTTTTACACCTAAAAATTGGCTTATATTTCTTCGTCAGTCTTTTATTGACTTAAGCATCAGAGGATTTTTTATAGAGACTTATAAAGAGTATTATTTTTATTTTCTCAAACTTAAATTTTGCATTAAATTGTTGAATATTTGGCTATTTATTAATAAAATATAGGTTTTTAATCATACGGCATGAAGATTTTGAGAACCGAATGAAAATTAGAAAAAATTAAAGAAAAAGGCCTAACATTGCGACACCTAAATCCAGTGTCACGATGCTAAACTCATGGACTCTAACGTCGTGACACTCAGATTCAACATCGTGATGCTCAACCAGCAGAACAAAAGGATGATTTCCCAGGTTTTAGCATTGTGACACCCAGAAGCCAGCGTTACAACACTCATGTGATAAAAAGGAAATTTACTTATTTTCCTCCTACGACTTGAACGTTAAGCAGCATGCCTCTACGGATGCGAAAACTTATAAAAAAGACACCTTTTAATAGCCAACAAAGAGAGTAATAAAAAAAGTCAAGAGTAAACATAAGCAATTTTTCAAGAAAGATCAAAGCAAGATTGAAGAACAAGAATTATGCAGCAAGCAAGATAAAGAAAGAAGCGATTTTGAGCATCCACTTTGTTTAATTTCTTATCTTTCTCTTATTTGTATGACCTTGTTAAATATGTCTTTTAATATTTGCTTTGGTACTTTTAGATTCTTCATGAACTAATTTTATTTATCTAAGGTTCAACTCTTAAAACCTAATATGTAGTTGAATTTTATTATTTTACGAACTCAATAAAGAAGAATTATTCATTCTATTTTGTGCGTACTACTTTCCTTATATTTAGCCAGTATATTAATTGTTTAAGGAACTATAATGAACTCAACAAATGAATTTATGTGCTTAGTTTAAAATAGTTTGATATATGATTATAAGGTAACAACTATGAGTTTCATATAGAATAAAAATATGCCTATATGGCATGTATGAAATTAATAGACCTATTTTTAATGAATTTCATTCTATTCTAGTTACTATAGATATATAGGTAATTATTAGAATGAGGTATTGTTATTTTCCATCGACAAAGGCTTAGAAAAATAATAGAGATTTAGCCAATGATTCATTATTGAGGAAATAAATAAGAGAAATAAGTTCAATGAAGTAATGAGAGATAAGTTGTAACCCTAAGTTTTCTTAACTTGGTGAATTCATATCTTTGCTCTCTTATTGTGTAATTTTAGGTTAATTTTAGTATAATTAGATAAATTACAATTACTATATTTAAGTTTGTCTGAATAAAAATTAAGTAAGATTAATTTTAGTAATTAATAGAAAGATAGATTCTAGAAGTCACTGTGGGACGATATTTGATTTATATCATTATATTACTTGTTATGATATATAAACTTGCGTATTTTTGTGCTAGATTTGTATTGCATTAGTTTTTATCATAGATTACCACTAACATAGCCATAATTGATTTCTTTTTTCTTTTTGTATCAACTAAGTTTCAATCACCCAGAGATCTTTAAAAAGAACAACAATAATCTATCTACACGTTAGAATTATTTTCTTAGAAATAGATATTCAACTAGTAAGGACATAAAGATTAACTTCAAGTTTGACTGAGAGGCCTGAAATCCACAGTCAATAGTTTAGAACTATCTGTGAAAAGCAATGCAAAAATTTATAGGGATCAACAACTCAAAACTGAATAAGAAAACATTCAGGAAAAGATAACAAGAGATAGAGATTTAGTATAGAACACATTGTAGAATTGTAATTGAGAGAAATTCGATAAGGAAGAGTAGATCATCAATAGAAAGACTTTGGTCATTGAGAAAAACTCTAGGAAGACTCGGACTTAATACAAAATTTGTTAAAACAACTAGGAAAAAAAAACATAAAGAAACTCTTAAAAGATGTGCTGAACATACAATGGAGAGCATGAGAAAATCGAGAACCTTATGAATAAAATGGCCGACTATTAGGAGTGACGGGTGACCACAAGGCTCCTCCATTAGCCAAACTTATTAGAATGAGTCAAAGACTCACTTGGGAACCAAAGCAAAAGTGGGTAGCATGCCTAAAGCCCCGTGAAATACAAGAATTCAGACATTGAAATGAAAGACACCATAAGAGGCACAAAGGCCTGCCACCTGTTATGGGAGGGAGAGAGATGAGGATAATAATCTAAATGAACATAATATCTGATGACTTATATAAGCTAAACAAAGGAGTATGAGGGAGAATGCAGGTAATTTTAGAACACAATGATGAGTTTTTCAAAAGAAATTGATAGAACCAGAGCATAAAATAGCCAAGCTTATTGAGGCAAATGAGCTATGAGAACTAACTCCATAAAACAAGACCAAGAAAAAGAGATGAGGTTGCCAATCACTAATGATCTTAGAGATATGGAGCTTCTCATTACTTTGATTTTGACCACTACATAAACTAAGTGACTGATCTTTTATCCATTGCTAGAATTAAGCATAATCAAATGTGTAAACTATACCACATAAAATTAAAAGGACAACTCTTTTATGGTATTGATGACTCAAGCACAAAAGCATCTCATCACATAACCAAATCACTAATATTTTTGTTAAGCATTTCTAAGGAGCTTAAAATCAGGCTACGAATCTCTGATAACTAAGAAAGATTAAGTAAGGACAATCAGAGAGTTTAAAAAGCTTTATAAATAAATTCTATAAAGAAGTCATTCAAGTTAGTGTATATGACTTACCAATTGCTTTGGAGGCATTGAATGAGAGGTTACAGTTGAATAGATTTTAGCACCATATTACCAAGAACCCTATTCAAACTTACTTTATGGCTTATGAATAAGTATAAACTTAAACAAAAATTGAGGAGGAAGAAAACTTAAAAAGTTAACTATAGACTTCCGAGAAAAAATTTGAGAGAAGGAATTTAGGAGATCACCAACATATAAGAGGAAATCTCTAGAGAGGGGGTGAAATAGAGGGAAGAGAAAGAAATCCACTCGAGTCGAGTAGATATTTTAAGGAATAGAAGTTTGAAGAGGGTAGGCACAATGCCAGATGAGGAGTTCTCCACCTCAAGTGGCAAGATGGAGGATAATTGGTCCTTCATCCCCCTCACGACCTCTATAAATGTCATCTTTGTGACCATCACGATAGATGACTGCTTATGAACTCAAAATTATTCGAACACTAACATTTAAAAGACACAAGGATAAAAAGTATGATTTTCATAAAGACCATGACCATTGAACCAAAGATTGTTATAGCTTGAAATAACAGATAGACTAGTTAACCTAAATGGATACTTGAAAGAATTTATGGTGAATCAATAGCAAAATAGTCCTTGGCAAATTGAGTGGCAAGACATCAACACATCACCCAATAAAAGTTGACCATGATAATCATTGGAGGATCGACACTGGCTGAAGACTCAAATTAATAAATGAAGAATTATTATTAGTAATCTCTAAACACCAAGTGATGTATAATGTCCTAAGTGTCAAAAACCCCATATTCATAACATTCCCATTATATTCATCAAAAAAGACACTCAAGGACCAGTTATTTACATGATGATGAGCTAGTGATCATATTACAGGTGGTCGAAGAAGATATAATTAGGGTTTCATTGACTCAAGGAGCTCGATATACATAATCTTCAAAGAAGCCTTAGATGACCTCGATCTTAAAGATTTAATGGTGGAAAGAACACAAACCCCACTCTATGGTTTCGAGGAAGGCTATGTCATTCCTTTAGAAGTGGCCATCCTTCCAATTTCAATAGGGGAGAAGCCTTATATGAAAAGCGTGATGGTAAGTTTTATAGTGGTCGAAAAATTATTCTCATATATGATTTTTATAGGATAACCGTTCGTGAAAAACTCAAAGGAAACAATGTCCAACCATTACCTAAAACTTAAATTCCCAACAAGATGAGGAGTAAAAATGGTTTTGAGTAATTAGAAGATAGCGAGGAGCCGTTACATGACCTTGACCAAAAAGACATTCTGCATCAGCATAATGACTAAAAGGAAGAGTAAAAGTTAAAGTTCTAAAAGTCCTTGGGTGAGCTGACCAATGTTTGGCTAAAGAAAGATAACTAAAAAAAGAATTGTCAAAATTTGCTCCAATCTCAAAACTAAACTCGAGGAAAACATAAGCACAATGTTAAAGGAGTATTTAGACATCTTCATCTAGTCACATGAAGATATACCAGGAATTAAACCTTCACTGATCTCTCACAAATTAGTAATCAGATTAACTTTGAAGTAATAAAGTAGAAAAGAAGGATCTACAACTAAGAAAGAAAGAAATATGTAAAAGTAAATGTTGAGAATTTTTTGCCCACATGATTTATATGAGAAGTCCACTACCCAAACTAATGATACAATGCAAATATAGCATAAATATACGTAAGTGTAGGTATCGTATAAGTAGTATAATGATTAAAATCAGATATCTTTTCCACAGAGACTTCTAAACTTAATCGTTAATCAATTACAAAATTAATCCTAGTCAACTTTTATTTAGACAAATCTAAAGGATGAATGTTCTAATTATTCTAATTGTACTATAATGAACCTAAACTTAAGCAAAAAGCAAATAAGAATTGAAATTCACCAATATTAATAAAATCTAGAATTTTAACTTATCCACAAAATATTTTATTGAACCTGTTATTCTCTTATTTAATTCATAAAAAATGAATTGTTAGCTAGAACTCTAATATCATTATAAGCCTTTGTCGATGGTTAAATAATTATATTGCACTCTAACAATTACCTATACGTCTATGGTAATTTCTCTTTCTAGTTCATTATGATTCCGTAAACAATCAATATATTGGCCAGATATAAAAGAAAGCATTAAACACAAGATAGAATGACCAATCTTCTTTATTGAGTTCATAAAATAAAAGAATTAATAGAATTCAACTACATATCCAATTTAATAGTTGAACCCTAAATAAAGAGAGTTTAGTTTATGATGAATCTATGAGTATCAATACAATTATTGAAAGATATTATAAACAAGTCAATGAAAATAAGAGAAAATATAAGAAATAAAACATGGTGGATGCCCTAAATCACTTCTTTCTCCTACTTGCTTAATGCACAAGTCTTAATCTCCAATCCTCAATCTTACTTTGATTTCTTATTGTTTTATGTTTTGCTATTATTCACTATTGCTCTATAATGTTCTCTGTCTCTTTGGCTATAAAAAGTGGTCTTTTATAGGCCTTCGAACCCTAAAGTCATGTCGCTTGAGTCTAAGTCACATTAAGAGTCAAAAAATTTCCCTTTTGGTGGCATATCCATAACAGCACTGGCTTCTAAGTGTTGCGGCATTCAACTATCTGCCTCGAGCACAGTGGCACTCAGACTTGGGAAATTGCCTATTATTATTCTACCTGAGCGTTGTGGTGGTGGATGTGTAGATCACAATGCTGTGGTCACTGACTTGGGCATTGCAATCTGGCTTCTGACCGCTACGGTACTAGGCCTTTTTCTTTGGCTTCGTTATTTTTTCGTCTTATTTCCCAAAATCTTCATGTTGTGAGTTGAAAACTTATATTTTATCAATAAACTCAATAATATCCAAATATTTCATGATCTAAAGTAAAACCTAAGTTCGAGATGATAAAAATAATAGTCTATATAAGCCTTTATTAAGTGGCTTGCTAATGTGGTTATAATGAAGAAAGTTAATAGGAAATAGAGAGCTTTCACCGACCTGAACTAATTCTGCCTATAAGAAAACTTTCCTTCTACCAAAGATAGATTAGCTAGTTGAATCTACTATCGGGCATTCACTCCTTCGCATTATAGATGCATTCTCAAGATATAAAAAGATCAAATTATTTTCCTATTGATAATGGTTTAAATATACTATCATATATATATATATATATATATATCATTATAGACTTAAGTTTTACTCTAATTCAAGAATGTTTGGCCATTTATTTGTTTTTTTAATCATATATAGTTTATAATCCAAGGCGTGAAGATTTGAGATAAACTGAACGCGAAACAGACAAGAAACTGTGAAAAAAGGTAAAACCCAACAACGAGCCTGGGCGCTACAGCATCCAACAACCATTTCCAGGTTTGAGTGCCACGGTGCCAAGTCCCTAGTGATAAACACTTAAAATTTCACATTTTATAAGGGTTTTACATCATTGTTTTGTATTACTAGTGTCTTTAACCCCCTAACTTAAGTATGTTTACAATATTGTACCTAATTAACTTTTAATTATTTTGTGGTAGGTTTGGTAAAATGAGAATAAGTTTTTATTTTATTTTATAAAGCATTTGAAATTTGAGCATTTAAAGGGTGAAAATGGTCTAGAAAAGAACTTATCTACAGTACAGGCCCAGTCTGAACAGTCATCAGTATTTGGCCCAGAACTATAGAAAAAAGTATTTAATATGTATAAGATAACTATATTTGGAAAGCTAAGAAACTTATCTATAACTTTGAGTTTTAAGTGACAGCTAATTTGGACTACATCAATTCTAGTAGGTGCATTAATGACAATCAATGTAAATTAGTTGCCACCCTTCTTGACTTTTATCATCCAAGTGGTTCCCTCTTCATTTATCTTGATTTATTTATATTTTTTTATAAATAGGCGGCATGTTTATACCTAAAGAATGTAAAGCTAGCTATTAATTCAAAATACTTGTCTTTTATATATATCTTTATAGTATTATTTCTTTTGTTTACTATTCTAAAATCATGTTATCTCTTTTTCTATCTCTTTTCTTTTTCTTTAGTTTTATTTTGTCCAAGTAATTTTATTTTTCTAAGATGAAAGAGTGAAACTCTTGGCAAGTTAATAAAATATACTTAACTGTTATTCATAAATTTAATGTTTCATTCTTAAATTATATAAATTTATATATGATGTATTTATTTTGTTTGTAATATTAATACTCTTTCTTGTACAGTGGTGTATTTTGATTTATTATAGATAATTTTTATAGTTGGCATAATAAATTCTTAAAACTATTTACAAAATTTGGCCTAGATACCTTTTCTTATAAAATAAGAGTCTTGATTTATTGTAGACAAAAATAAATATTGACATAATAAATACTTGAACCCATTTACAAGATTTTGTGTATAATAATTGAAAGAAATAAATACTAGTTAATATATAAATTGTGATGAACTTTAATTGTTATATCTTTCGATTGAAACCTTCTTTGTGTAAGGATTCATATTGAGTTATAAAAATAGTTGAATATATTTATATTTCATATGTTAAGAGTGGATCCCCCTAACCTTACCTTTATTTTAATTGATTAATTAAATTATTATTTGTAAACATCTTATACTATTTTAATTGTCTTTACAGTATCTATAGTTTGTAATTTTAATTCCACTTCCCTGTGGATTGACCCCGTTCTCATCGAGTTATTTATTACTTCGACATTCCTGTACTTGAGAATAAACTCCTATATTCTGGACATGCCAAGTTTTTGGCGTTGTTGCCGAAGAAGTGAAATTAACATTTTCTTTTGTTTGTTTATTTTAATAGAAAGCTAAGCCTCCTAACTTGCTTTATTTTTATTTATTCTTCACTTGTTATTTTCATGGAAGGTTAAGTCTCATACTCTTTATTTGCTAACTTTTTTTTATCATAATCTTAGATTGACTAATCTAACTTCTAACTATTTATCTAACTTTTATTTTATTGTTAAGTTTTGCCTATTTTATTTTTCTTTATTTAATATTTTATTTCTTTTTTTTCTCTTATTTGTGTTATTTATTATTATTGTATTTTCTTTTATTTCTTTGCATGAGTAGTTAGTTTCGAGATCTTAATTCTCATCGTTTGGTGAAAGGTAATTTCAGAACTTCCTTTGATAATTTGTTGGATTCTCCTTCATCTTCTCATTCTTCACCTATTTACACCATGATCGATAGTCAAATTGAGGAACTCATAGACCAAGCAGACAATCAGTCCCAACATAATGACCATAATCGACCTAGGATATTTAAAGACTACATGAACCTTATACGAACTGGTGCACCATCTTGCTTAGTTTTTCCTCCAGATGCAACATATTTTAATTTTAAGACGAATATTATCCAACTTTTATCGACTTTTTATGGCTTAGATGCAAAGAACCCTTACCCACATCTAAGAGAATTTGAAAAAGTGTGTAACACGTATAATGACCAAAATTGTAGCATGAACTTTATTCGACTTAAGCTTTTTTCCTTTTGCTTTAAAAGATAAAGCTAAAACATGGCTACAAAATCTTAGGCCAAGATCCATTTCTTTATGGGATGAGATGCAACAATAATTCCTATAAAAAAAAATTTCCTCCCTATAGAAAAAATTCTTTCAAAAGACAAATTACCAATTTTGCCCAAAAATCAAGAGAGACCCTTTACCAATGCTGGAAAAGGTATAAAGAATTACTTAATACTTGTCCCCGTCATGGCTTTGAAACTTGAAGATTAGTCTCAAATTTTTACAAGGGATTAATACCCCAAGTTAGGCAAATGGTTGAAATGATGTGTAATGGAACATTTGAGGATAAAGACCCAGAAGATACAATGAACTATTTAGACTTACTAGCAGAAAATGCTCAAAATTGGGACATTGTTGGTACTTGTGAGGCACCTAGAAAAATTCAAACCACTACATCTAGTGGAGGTATTTATCATCTTAGGAAAGACCATGACCTTCAAGCCAAATTAGTATCCCTAGTTAGAAAAGTCAAAACCTTAGAAAAGAAAAAGAGTAGTCAATTAAAATTTGTTCAAGAAATTATATGTCACATATGTGAAACTCATGATCACTCTACCAATGATTGTCCAACTTTACCTGTATTTAGGGAATGTCTCCATGAATAAGACAAAGTTCTAAACACGTTCAAGTAGTCAAACAATAACCCATATTCACAAAACTTCAATCTTGGTTGAAGAAATCACCTAAAATTTAGCTTGAGGAATGACACTCAAGCACAGGCTTCACAACCACCTTTTCAGCCACACCAAAATTTTTAAAACCATCAAGATTATGCACCATATATCCCACTACATAAGAAAAATCTTAAAGAAACTTTGCATGTATTTATTGAAAAGCAAGAGTCTATTCATTCTCAAAATGCTCAAATATTTACTGATTTAAAATATACTCTTAATAAATTTGCATCCACACTGAACATTCATGAGAAAGAAAATTTTCCTTCTAAACCATAACTAAACCCCAAAGGACAATATAACTCAAATGCATGTAGTTTAGGAAGCCAACACATGGATCGAGTTAAAACGATTATTACTCTTTGGAATGGTATGATTGTTGAAAAACACATTCCTAAACCTCATGAGAATGGTGAATCATTCTTTAAATGTAAGAAAAATATTGAACCTATAACTAATGAAGAAAACATCAAACCCTCACATTCACCCCTATTTCCTCATGCATTATGTAATGCTAAAAAGATAAATCTAATCCTAACATTTTTAAAATCTTCAAACAGGTAAAAGTAAATATTCCTTTATTGAATGCTATTAAATAGGTTGCCTCTTATGCAAAAATTTTAAAGGATTTATGCACAGTAAAAAGAAAACTTAATATAAAAAAGAAAGTATTTTTAACTGAACAAGTAAGTGCCATTCTTCAAAACAATAATACTTTGAAATATAAAGACCTTGGTTGTTCTACAATTTCATGTATTATTGGAAGCCATAAAATTGAACAAGCCTTACTTGATATTGGAGCTAGTGTGAATTTACTATCATATTCAGTTTATTAATAGCTTAAACTCAATAAGTTAAAATCAACTTTTATAACTTTTTTGCTTGTCGATAGATCAATGAAGGTGCCAAGAGGGATAGTGGAAGATGTTTTAGTTCAAGTTGATAAATCCATATATCTTATGGATTTTATTGTCTTGGACACAGAACCTGTTAAAGGATGTAATCCAATACCTGTTATTTTGGGTCGTCCATTTTTAGCAACTTTTAATGCTTTGATTGACTACAAGAATAGAGTAATGAAGCTTTCATTTGAAAACATGGCACTTGAGCTCAACGTTTTTAATATATGTAAGCAACAACATGAGGAGAATGATGAAAATGAAGAAGTTAACATGATTGAAACGATTTTGGTGGATCATATTCAAAAAGAGAGTTCTACCGATCTCTTAGAAATGTGTTTAATAAATTCATTTGAGTCAAATATACAATTAGATCCTAAAATCTATGACATATATTCTTTATTTGACTGTGAACAGGTGATTGAAAATAAATGATGGAAACCAAAGTTTGATAAATTAAGAGAAAATGAGGATAAACAAAACGAAATTTTAAAGTTGGAGTTGAAACCTCTACCTGAAGGACTAAAATATATATTTCTTGGAGAGACAAACTTACCTAGTGGTAATCTCTTCTATAATCACAAGCAAACAATAAGGTAAGTTAATTGAAGTATTAAAAATGCATAAAAATACAATTGGGTAAACTTTAAAAGACATAAAAAGCATTAATCCTTTGATTTGCACACATAGAATACACCTAGAGGATAATACCAAAACTTCCTAA
Organism: Ailanthus altissimus; assembly: GCA_946807835.1. Taxonomy (NCBI): domain Eukaryota; kingdom Viridiplantae; phylum Streptophyta; class Magnoliopsida; order Sapindales; family Simaroubaceae; genus Ailanthus; species Ailanthus altissimus. Next base: position 10,246,565 of record OX327687.1, read on the forward strand.
CAACCTCAAAAGAGATTAAATCCACATATGAAAGAGATAGTGAGAGCTGGAGTTCTTAAATTACTTGAAGTAAGAATCATATATCCTATCTCAGATAGTAAGTGGGTAAGTCTTACTCAGGTAGTACCAAACAAATTTAGAATTACAGTCATTGAAAGTGATATAGGTCTGTTAATACCAACTCAAGTCTCATTTAGTTGGAGGATGTGCATAGATTATAGAAAGTTAAACTCTGTCACTAGAAAAAACTATTTTTCCTTACCATTTCTTGACCAAATTTTAGAAAGAGTAGTAGGACATCCCTACTATTGCTTTCTAGATGATTATTCTGGCTATTATCAAATTCTTATAGCATTGGAGGATCAAGCAAAAACTATCTTCACATACCTTTTTAGGACCTTTGCTTTTAGAAAAATGCCCTTTAGACTTTGTAATGCCCCAGCAACATTTCAAAGATATATGTAATTATTTTTAGTGACATGGTTTAGCATTATTTAGAAGTTTTCATGGATGATTTAATTGTGTTTGGAAATTCTTTTTATAATTGTCTTAAAAATTTAGAAAATGTCTTAAGAAAATGTGAAGAAAAAGGTCTTATGTTGAATTGGAAAAAATGTCATTACATGGTTACTTCTAGAATTATTTTGGGCCTTGTAGTGTCTTCTAAAGGAATTGAAGTGAATAAGCCAAAATTCAAACTCATTACTCATTTGCCCCCACTAAAAATAGTTAAAGAAGTCTGTTCATTTTTAGGACATGTTGGATTTTATAGAAGGATCATAAAAAAATTTAATGCTATATCTAAACCTCTTTGTAACCTCTTAATAAAATATGTATCATTTGAATAGACTCAAGAGTGTCAAAATTCTTTTGAAAAATAAATTGACCTCTTAACATCTGCTCCTATCATACAATCTCCTCACCAGTCTTTGCCTTTTGAGCTCATGTGTGATGTTAGTGATTATGTTGTTGGTGCTATATTAGGATAATAAAAAAGAAGGCAAACCCTATGTAATTTATTACGCAAGTAAAACTTTAAATAGTGCACACATGAATTACACAATAATTGAAAAAGAACTACTTGCTGTAATATTTGCATTAGACAAATTTCATTCTTACTTAATTGGTTCTTCAACTGTTGTGTTTACTGACCATACTGCTGTAAGGTACTTAATATCAAAACAGGATGCAAAACCAAGACTGATTCAATGAATTCTATTGCTCCTAAAATTTAATATTACTATCAAGGATAAGAAGTGAGCTGAGAATGTTGTTGCAGATCACTTATCAAGACTCGCACTAGATTCATCAACAAAAATAACACCTATTAATGATTCTTTTCCTGATGAATTTTTATTTTTTACTATTACAATGCCTTGGTATACTAATATTGTTAATTTTCTTCTAACAAGAAAAATGCCACTTCAATGGAATGCTCAAGACGAAAAGAAATTTTTAACTGAGATAAAAAAGTTTTATTGGGATAATCCTTATCTCTTCAAATATTGTCATGACCAAATATTTTGAAGATGCATACCCGATAATGAGGTAAGTAAAGTTATTGAATTTTGTCATTCTAAAGCATGTGAGGGACATTTCACATCAAAGAAAATAGTTGCAAAATTCTTGCAGTGTGAATTTTATTGGCCCACTTTATTTAAAGTTACACATGAATTTTGTATAACGTGTGAAAATTGTCAAAAATTGGGATCTATTTTAAAATGAAACATGATGCCTTTGAACTTCATTCTTGTCATTGAAATCTTTAATTGTTGGGGGATAAATTTTGTGGGACCATTTCTGCTACTATTTGGATTTACGTATATTTTAATCGCAGTAGATTATGTCTCAAAATGGATTGAGGCTTTTCCATGTCGAAATAATAACCATAAAACAGTCATGAAACTTTTGAAAAAAAATATCTTGAGTCGATTTAGAATCCCTCGAGCCATTATAAGTGATGAGGGTAAGCACTTTTATATAGGCCATTTGAAACATTAATGAAAAAACATGGTATTTCTCATAAAGTTTCCATCCCTTATCATCCTCAAACAAGTGGATAAGTTAAACTAGCAAATAGGGAGATAAAACAAATTTTGGAAAACAAAACTGTAAACCCAAATCCCAAATATTGGTCTTTAAGACTTAATAATGTATTGTGGGCTTATAGAATTGCTTTTAAAACTTTATTGGGTGTGTCTCCTTATAGGATAGCTTATGAAAAATATTGTCACTTACTTGTAGAACTTGAGTATAAAGCTTATTGGGCCATTAAAACTTTCAATACAAATCTTGATTCTACTGAACATATATGTAAATTAAAAATAAATGAACTTGAAGAATTAAGAAATGATGCATATAAGAATTCAAGAATTCAAAAATTCATAAAGCTAAAATCAAAGCTTTTCATGATAAAAAAATTCAAAGAAAAACATTTGATGCTGATCATAAGGTTTTGCTTTATAATTCTCAACTTCACATATTTCCTAAAAAATTAAGATCAAGATGGACTGGCCATTTTATTATAAAATATTTGTACCCTTATGGAGCAATTGACATTAAAAATCCTATAAATGGTAATGTGTTTAAAGTAAATGGGCAAAGACTCAAGCTATTTCTAGAAAACTAAGTTTTTCATAAAGATGTGTCTCTGTCTGACCATTGTTACAAGACTAATTAATCTTTGTTTTATATATTTATTCTTCTTCTAACTTTTTTTTTTTGTTTTTACTTGCAAGTTAATTTAAGTGACGGTTAAGTGGCGGATAATGGTACTTCGTGACATTTTAAGTTGGTTTTGTCAATTTTTTATAATTATTGATACTTTTTCTTCTTCTCATTTCTAAAAAAATGGATAACATTCTAATGAATTTGAAAAAATATTTTCCCCCATTGCCTCAAAATGCCTTAAAGAAACTTTATCAAGTAAGATGTGAAAGATTAAGGTTATTAATGATTATGAATATACCTGCTGATGTACGTTGGCTAATTGAAGCTAAAGTTCGATTGGCAGGCAAGTTTTCAGACTCATTAAGTTTCTACATGCCTGGCTTAGGTAAAAGCTCTTTTGTAAAAAAAGCGAAGGGCAAAAAAATTAAATGTTTGTTACAAGTGTACATTCATGACTTGCAACACACATTGTCGCACATTAGGGATGGTGTTTATAAATCATGACGATAAAATTAGGTTCATTAAGGTTGGCATGAGTAAGGAGTCTTTAGATAATATCTTGTCGACTCTTGAGACGCATCTTAGTGGATATGTGTATATTATAATTCGTGAATTATGGAACATATTCTTAAGAGAACATGAGCGGCACAGTCTTGAGAATCTGACTTTAAAAGACCATGTTTGCCAATTTATAAAAAAATTGGAAGGGAAGCCTATCCCCAACTATAAATGGTGTTTAAGCTATTTTTGAATGTAAAACCTAAAAAGATGTGAGCCACAATCACAACTATTTGTACATATTTACTATAGCTGTTATTTTTAAATGTTTCATTTCAACCTTAAACTTCTTCTCCAACAACTAAATACCCACAGTCGATTTTAAAAATTTTGCATTTAAAGTTTAATCTTATCCATTAACAACCAACTACCCATGTGACTTTACTTTACAACACCTTTTGGCTCTATAAATACATTGCATTATTTCTGCATCTTCATATGAACTCAAAGTCATGTAAAAGAGAAGGTGAGTATAATAATGAAAGGAACATCAATTTATAAATTCATAAAAATTTGTATCTTTTATGGATCCAACCCTGAAAAGACTGAAGAGTTTGCAGAAGTAGCAGAAACCCTTAGTAAAGTGTTAGTTGAGTGAAAAATTCATTTAGTATATGGGGGGGAGGTAGTCTTAGATTAATGGGATGTGTGACAACAGCTGTACAAAATAAAGGTAGTTGAGTTTTGGGTATCATATCGAGAGGTCTAGCTATTGGAAATATTATAGGAAAAATAATTGGGGATGAGTTACAGGTATCATCAATACATGAGGGAATGTTTCTTATGCTTTGGAATGCTAATGCCTTCATAGCTCTACCTGGAGGTTTTAAAAATTTGGAGGAAATTTTTCAAATTATCTTATGGGCATAATGGCAAATCCACCAAAAACTCATTGGTTTGTTAAATGTTGATGGTTTTTATAATGAATTGTTATCTTTCTTGACTATGTGGTGGAAAAATAGTTCACTTCATCTACAGCACGACAGATCCTCATTTCTGCTTTAATTATTGATCAGTTACTCGATGAATTACAAACTTTCATACCTCTATCTGATTCAACAATGTATCAGATAGATTGGTATACTGATGACAGTGAAAAGAAACATAAGATAGATTTGTCGCTTTATCTATAGCCTATCTACTTTTATGTATTTTTAAGCATTTTGTGTGGCTTGTTTTATTTTGTTATAGATTTTATTTCCAATAAAAGATGTTGCAGATGATATCTTTTATACTTTGCTCTTTCTATATTTTGACATTGAGGACAATGTCTCAATCTGGTTGGGGGGAGGATAGTTGATATATAATGTTAGTGTTAATTTTTTTTGTTCACTTTATTCTCTAAAAATAATTCATCATGAATGGCGTGAGTAAAAGGTTCATTTATGCATTCTTCAGATACATTCTAATTCTAGAATGGCAGAGTAAAGAGTACATTATTGAACTTTTGAAACACATTCTAATTAGTTTATTTTTAATGCATTTTATGTATATTTGTTTGTTGCTTAACTTTTTGGTAACTCTTGCGTAAAAACGTTTGCTTTGCTATCGATGTATAATTTCAAAATTATTTAGCTTAAATCACTTTTTCTATCTAGGTTACTAAAGAATAACTTCTGAAATTATTTCTTGAGCACAATACTAAGCCTTGTGGTAAGATGGATGATTCAATATATATAGTCAAAAGCATTTTCATGTTTAAGTATACATATTATTTTCTAAACTCACATATCTTTTGTGAGTGAGTAGAGAGGTTTGAGATAGCAGCTTACAAACTTTCATTGATATTTTAAAATGGTTAATTTTTATTTGAAATAAAATTATTTGGGATGAGGAATGATTTGGTTGCTTAGCTGAAGGATGATAAAAGAAATTAGAAAAGTATTATGGTAAGAAATTGCTCTTATTTTGTAATGATTCATTATGTTTTCAAAAAAAAATAAACACAAAAAAAAAACAAAAGAAAAGAAGTCTATTCAATTCAATAAAGTCTTCGTTCAATCTTATAAGACAAAAGTCATTAGGAAGCAATTTTATCACCGGACTCTCTATTCGTGATATTCGCATAAAATAGTTAAAATCCTTAAGCTAGCATGTGGCAAGAATTATTTGGCTCTAAACAATTAATTTTTCTATCTTTGGATCAATGTTAGTTTATCTGTTTGTCCTTAAATGTAACATTTTCTTGAGCGATTATCTATTTTTCAACTCCATGAGTGAAATTCTAACCCATTAAATAGTTATTCACCTGCGAGAATATGGAGTTTGAGTTTTTACTTGGAGAAACTTTTCAAGACTATATATGTTATGGTTTGTGGTAAGAAGAATTTGGCGTAATTTACATACACAATATTTTGAAAGTTATGATTGAAATAACATTTATAGCAATTGTGATCTTGAATTGACGTTTTGTTCGAAATACTTAGATAATGTTCAAATTTTATTTATGCTTGAATTGCTAGGGACTAGTAATAAGTTAGTTGAGGGGTATGATGAATACTTAAAATTATACATTTAATAAGGATTTTACATCATTGTTTTATATTACTAGTGTTTTAACCCCTACTCCCCTCTAACTTAAGTATGTTTACAATATTGTACCTAATTAGCTTTTAACTATTTTGTAGTAGGTTTGATAAAATAGGCATAATGTTCTACTTAAGAATCTAATTGGAGTGATTCTTGATCCTCTAAAAAGCTGACTTAATGGGATAACATATTGTATTTTTAAAAGCATTTGAAATTTGAGTGTTTAAAGGATGAAAATGGCCTAAAATAGAACTAATCTATAGTACATGCCCAGTCTGAACAGTCATCAGTATTTGGCCTATAACTATAGAAATACGAATTTAATATGTATGAGATAACTCAATTTAGAAATATAAGAGACTTATCTACAACTTTAATTTTTTGAGGACAATTAATTCGAACTACATCAATTCCAAATTGAATAATTAAGTGGGTGCATTTATGACAATTAATGTAAATTAGTTGCCACCCTTTTTAACTTTTATCATTCAAGTGGTTTCCTCTTAATTTGTCTTGATTTATCCATATTTTTCTATAAATAAATGGCATGTTTATGCCCAAAAAATGTAATTAGAGAGCTAGATTTTAGTTCAAAACACTTGTCTTTTGTATTATCTATTTGTAGTATTATTTCTTTTGTTTACTATTCTAAAATCATGTTATCTCTTCTTTCATCTCTTTTTTTTTTCTTTAGTTTTATTATGTCCAAGTAATTTTCTTTTTGCTAAGGTGAAAGGGTAAAACTTTTGGTAAGGTAATAAGATATATTTAACTCTTATTCATGAATGTAATGTTTCATTCTTAAGTTATGCAAATTTATATATAATGTATTTATTTTATTTATAATATAATACCCTTTCTTGTAAAGTAGTGTATCTTGATTTATTATAGACAATTTTTATAGTTGACAAAATAAATCATTGAAATCATTTACAAGATTTGGCGTAGATACCATTTTTTATAAAGTAGAATTCTTGATTTATTGTAGACAAATATAAATATTGGCATAATGAATACTTGAACCCATTTACATGATTTGGTGTATAATAATTGAAAGAAATAAATACTAGTTAATATATAAATGATGATGAACTTTAATTGTTATATTTTTCAATTTGAACCTCCTTTGTGTGAGGATTCCAATTGAGTTATAAAAAGAGTTGAATATATTCATATTTCATATGCCAATAGTGGATCCCCATAACCTTAACTTTTACTTTAATTGATTAATTGAATTATTATTTGCAAACACCTTATACTGCTTTAATTATCTTTAAAGTATTTATAGTTTGTAATTTTAATTTCACTTCTCTGTGGATCGACCCTGCACTTAGGAATAAACTCATATATTTTGGATGTGTCACCTAGCATTGCAGCGTTCGTGCGATAAGTAAAATATCCTCTCAAATGTCCTATTTCTACTTAAATTCAAAGCCCCTCGACCTTAGGGTTCCAAAGACCTATAAAAGCATACTTTTTAGAACAAAAACACACACAATTACAGAGACAAACCTAAGGCAAACAAAATACATCACAATTACAAGAGATCAAAGCAATTAGTTAGGGATTGAAGAGCAAGATTTGTGCATTCAAGTCAACAAGAAGAAATGTAACTCAAGGCATCTACTTGTGTTATTTCTTTTCTTCTCTTAGTTATATGATCTTGTTCATGATGTTTTCTAATATTTACTTTGATACTCTTGGATTAATGATGAACTAAACTCTTTTAATCTAGGGTTAGACTATTAAACCTAATATGTAGTGGGATTTTATTGACTCTTAGTTTATGAACTTAATACATTAAATTGGTTCATTATTTCTTATGTTTAAATTTTTCATTATATCTTGCCAATATCTTGAATAATTAAGGAACCATAATAAACTTGACAAATGAATTTATATGTCTAGCCTAGGGTAGTTTGATGCATGATTATATGGTGATAGCTATGAGTTCTATATAGGATATAAATATACCTATATGGCATGTATGGTATGATTTAGACTTGTTCTTAATGAATTATATTCTATTCGGATTACCATAAACATATAGGTAATTGTTAGAGTGTAATATAGTCACTTGACCATCGACAGAGGCTTATGATGAAATTAAAGTCTAGCCAATCAATTGTTATTAAGGAATAACTAAGATATTAATAGAACTAATAAAATATTAAGAGATAAGTCAAAACTCTAGATTATTTTTTTATTAGTGAATTCAACCCTTACTTGCTTTTGATTAATATTAGGTTTAATTTGATTGAATTAGGTTAAGTAGTTACAATTCTTATTTTGATTCGTCTAGATAAAAGTAGAATTAATTTTTGTACTTGATTGAAAGAAATAGATTAAATAGTCCATATAGGAACGATAACTTGGACTTAAATCATATATTACTTGATACAATAATATGTGCTTATGCTTAACTATTATTGCATACATCACCTATACCTAGAGAAGACATTGTTCGTCACTCATCAGGGAAGTACTGCAACAAGGTTATTCCCTTTGGCTTAAAGAACACTAGAGCCACATATCAGAAACTAGTCAATCGTTTTGTTTAAATTACTGATCGGCAAGACCATGAGGGTCTACGTGGATGATATGATCATTAAGTAAAAGAAACCTGAGAATTATACAGATTTTCTTAAGAAGACTTTCAAGATCCTAATGGCACAACATGAAAATCAACCCTGAAAATTGCACACTGAGAGTTAAGATAAAAAAATGCCTCTGATTCATGATGAGCCAATGAGAAATTAAAGTTAATGTAGATAAGAATAAGGCTATCCTCGAGATGAAGTCCTTAAGCACGATCAAAGAAATTCAAAGACTAACTAATAGAGTTACCGCACTGGGCAGATTTATTTCCAAAGCTATTAATAAGTGTTTTAAATCCTTTCAGACAATTAAAAGAAATGATAAAATAAGATGGACGCCACAATGCAAGGAGGGTTTTCAGCAACTTAAAGACTACCTTGCACATCCACTTAACCTTACAGTGTTAAAGAGAAGGGACTAGTTGTTCATTTATCTAGGGTCCCCTCCCATGCCACAGGTGTTGATCTAATTCCTAAGCACAAATGTATGCTACAATTGATAAATAATATACTATTGAGAAGGCTGTCGATCCTACAAGAAATTTATAAATATTTCTAATCAATTACTAAAATTGATCTTCTTGCCTTTATTCAGACAATTGGATCTTGAATTACAAACTAAAACTAATACTAACACTAAAAATCAACCTTAAATGCACGTGCAAAATACTTTGAAATCAATGGATAAAAGATATCTAGGACTATAACTATCCCTCAAAATGGTTTTTAAATAAAATTATTTTAAATGTTATTACCTCTGTTTGATTATTGGTCATAACATTAAACTCATCACAGGCCTCTTCCGATAGTTAAGTGAATATATCTAAATTTACCAACTACATATATTCATATGGTAAATTGATTAAACCCATATTCATTAAGAACAATTATATTAACCATACATGTTATATAGGTATATTCTTATCCTATATTGAAACTCATAACTACTATGATGTGATTATGTATCAATTTATCCTAGGCTTTACACTAAGTTACCTTCTCTAAGTTTATCTTAATGTACCCTAATAATTTAACAACTGGTTAGGTTAATTAAGAGCATTAAAAATAAATAAATTGAATAATAAACTAAGTTATAGCACTTAAGAATAAACCAAATCACATCCATATATTGAGTTCAAAACTATATTTTTAGAAAAGATTATTAATTTAATATAATGAAAGAGTTATGACTAAAATCAATAATAATCATGAAACAACTAATCCAAAACCAAATAAATTGAAGGCACTAAATATTCCAATCGATTCGTGATCTTGGTTAAATCCTCCTATTCTTAGACAAACATTCTTAATTGTATTTTTCTTGCGTAAATCTTCTCTCCAAAAGGATCTCAATTATTGTTTGCCTTGTTTGCACAAGAAAAGATGTTTTTAGGGCTTGGGACAAATAAAGATTGAGAGAAAAGCTTATTAAGGTCATTAAAAACTGTTGAAATAATCCAAAGGGTAGACTTTTATAGTATTAGTCGAAGTTACATTACCACAGGGCTCTCTTGAATTCGGGAGTATTCTCCAACTTGTCACCTAAATGCCGTGGCATTTAATTCTTCAACACTTGAGCATTTCCAATGTTGCAGTATTCATCTAGACCACGGGAACATTTACCTATTCTGAATTTTGCATTGTGGTGTTGACAATTCTTGTGCTGCGGTATTCATCTTTCACATGAATGCTGAGGCGTTTGGATAGTGAACGTTGGGGAGTTCATCATATTTCTTCAACTTTTTGGATTTCAATTTTGATTCTTCACTTTTTAAGTTTAATTTTTGCTCCAATTTCTTCAATTTCATCCTTTCTATGATTAATCCTACCAAAACAAAATAATAATTGGATGCATAAATAGCCTAAAATTACTTGGAAATGGCCAATTACTAAGATCAAATAGGGCTAAAATATAGATTTAAATTATACTATCAGTAAGCTTAGTTCTTATTAAAGAAAAAAAAAATTGAGTCCAAAGGCCAATTTATTTGACAATGAGGCCTACACAAACTAGAAAGGTGATACCTACTAGTAAAAACGATGGTTCTCACACTAGTTATGTCGGAAAAGAAGTTGAAACTTTATTTTTATATGCACATTGTGATCGTCTGGACTGATTAACCCTTTAGCCAAATTCTACATAAGCCTGGCCTATCAAAATGGCTAATTAGATGGGTAGTAAAGCTCATTAAGTATGACATTATGGAAAAATCAAAAACCACCATTAAAGGACAAGCAATGCCTACTTTTATAGTTAATGCATCTATAGGAAAACCATTGTGCAAGAGGAAAGTGGTACAGAAGTCAATCACACAATTAAAGACTCAAAGTCTCCTACTTGTGTCCTCTATTCCAATAGGGTATTAAATTCCAATTGATGCATAGCATAAGTGGTTCTCATTAGTCTCTAAGAAGATGAACTCAGCTACACCATCAGGTTTGGATTCCAAACCACCAACAATTAGGTAGAGTATGAAGCCCTTTTAGCTAGAATTAGAGTTGCATAATCATTATTAGCTGAAAGCGTCCTTATCAAAAGTAACTCTCAATTATTGGTCGACTCTAAAGCCTAAGGAAAAAATATGTTGGTCTACCTACAAATAGTCATAGAGTTAACAACCAACTTTGATGTGGTGGTTATAGAGCAAATTCCTTTGAGTGAAAACCATCGAGCAAACTTATTAGCACCGCCAGCCTCTATCAAGGATTCTAAGATTCCTCAGTTAGTACCGTTAAACCTTGTCCCAGAGCTTAACAAAAAAGTGGATACGGGAGAGGTCCTTCAAGTTGTGCCCGACCCAAGTTGGATAAACCCAATCAAAAGGTATCAAAAATAGAGAATTGCCTGAAAACAAGTTAGAAGTTCGCCAACTTAGATTTACCTTAGTGAGATACACTTTGCTTGATAAAGTCCTCTGTCACCAAAGACACTCTCATCCTTACTTAATATGTCTTAAACTCAGTGAGGCTAATTACATATTAAAATAAATTCATTAGGGCATCTGAGATAATTATTTAGGTGTCGAGTCCTTAGCATACAAGGCCTTCAGGTTGGGATATTATTAGCCTACTACTTTTGAGGTTAATGAGAAGGTTGTGAGGAGATGCAGTGTATATTAAAGATCCACGTCAATCACGTACACTCTTGCCCGAAAATCTAAAAGTGATGATGAGCCTATGGCCACTCTTACAATGGGGGCTTTAATCTGATCGGTACCTTAGCTCGAAGAAAGGGCTCAACAAAATATGTTGTGGCCACAATGGATTATTTCACCAAGAAAAAGGTCAAAGACTTGTATGGAGGAACCTTATCTGCTGATTTATAATCCTACATGCCTGTCTTACTGATCATGGCAAGTAGTTCAATAATGATAAGTTTAAAGATATCTGACAAGGACTCTCAATTCAACTTTAATTTAGTTCCCTTATGTATTCTAAAACTAATGGGTAGGTGAAGTCATCGAACAAGTCAATAAAAAAAACTACTAAAGAAGAAATTGGCATAAAAAACTTTGGGTTAAGAACCTTTCCGAAGTTTTATGGGCCTTAAGACAACTAGCAAGGTCGCCACGAAAGAAACCCCATTCTAATTGGCATTCAATTGTGAAGTGGTCATCCTAATTGAGATTGGCGTACCAACTCATCGAGTTTTTTACTTTAAGGAATATGATAATTAAAAATTTACTCAATAAATGACTTGACTTGGTCAACCAAATGAGGGGATGAACTTGGATCAAAGCAGTCTTTTATCAATAAAGGATTGTCCGATACTTCAACTAAAGAATGCGAGCTCAAGAATTTGCAAATAGAGACCTCATTTTAAGGAGAAATTTATTGAGCACCAAGGACCCAACTGATGGGGTATTTGGTCCAAACTGGGAGGGTTTCTATAAAATCATCCAAAGAATTAGACTAGGAATATACAAGCTTGAATATACACATAGGCAAATGGTAAAAAAAATCATGGAATGTCGATCTTCTCAAGAAATATTATCCCTAGAATTCTTCATCTATTACTTTTTTTTTAACCTTAGTTATCAAAACTCATTGTAATAAACAAGCACTTAGAATTTTTAGAGATCTTATCTAATGCATCTCAATGCATGTTATTCAATTCTTTGTCAAAATCTCTAAGATTAGTACAGCAAAAAAAAATCCAATTTTTCGGCATAAAATCCTTAAGGACGACTAAAGTTCTTTTAGAACTTGGAAAAATCGGCTAATCTATGCCAATTATGAAATTACTCCAAGAAAGACCAATATCCCTTTGAGGCTTGGGAAATTTTTTGTACTTAATAGTACAAATAATTCCCTTAAGAATAACTAAGATTAAGACTGGGAAATATTAAGGAGAAATCGGCCAAAAAGGTAAGACTGCAACTGAACTAATCGTTAAGAATAACCAATGCCCCTATTTGACTTAGGAGGTCAAAGCAATCAACAATTAAAGTATAAAAATGGCCAGAACAAATTTCTAAGGACTACCAATGTTCCTCCTCAAAACTTGAGAAAAAGAAAACATTGTTGCTAATGATAAAGATCTAGTCGTCATATTCTACATTCCTAATAAATGAGAAACATATTCGCCTAAGGATTAAGTTAACCACACTTCTTAGGTTAGAAAAACCCAACCTCATAATCGATCATGATTAAACACATTTAAGCAAATGATAAAGTAGAAGCACCAAGTCATGACCAAATATATAAGTTACAAAGCCTTCATTATACTTAGTAAAATTTTGCCAAAAAATGTTAAAGTTTGGCATTCGGTGATTGAGTTTAATTTTGTCTTAAGATATGATCAAACTAGAAAAAGTAGGGCAAACATTAGCTCCATTTAATCTAATTTACTAAAAAGCAATTGAATTAAGCTTATGCTAAACACTTAGCTAAATTTTTAAATAATCTCAAGTGTTTATTATGTTTAGATCTTAAGTGTTCAACTAGTTACTTAAGTACTAGTTTGGATCATTAATGTTTAATTGTTATTATTATTCAATGTTGATAAATAAGGATTCTTATTCGATAGAAAAATTGAGCAAACATACACATATACATCCTGACTAGTCATGATTCAAGATAGCAATAAAAATACTAATTATGGTAAAGAAATGATGTATAAGCCACAATATTTCATTAACACTTATCAATTCATTACAAATAAAAGAGTGTACAATAAAATGATAGAAAATAAAAAGCAAAATAAATCTTAAATAGCAAGCGATGGAGGGAGCTCTTCATTCTCAGTGAGAACATGACTATTCTCAGTGGAGGCATAAGGAATATTGCATTCAGTTGAAGGAGAATGATGAGACACATCTTAAGGAGAGCTTGGCTAAGGAGTAATACTAGAAACCATTCGAGCAATATCAATGACCTAAAACCCTCAGCATTTTACATAAGTTGCTCACTTTTACCCTCCTTAGATACAGATTGGCTAGCAAGTACATCCTTCAACCACTTGAGGTTTAAATCCAAGTAATGTGTCTTAAAGAAATTAACACATTTTCCAAAATTAAAATTTAGGGATAAGGACATTTTTGTCCCATGAGTTTGACCTAATTCTCACTTTTATCCCACAAGTTTTAGAAATTTCAATTTTGTCATAATCCGTTAGATGACTGGAGGGGCAAAACAGTCATGACTTGTCAATAGTAAGATGACCTAACAAAAAATATCTACGTGTCAATCACTGATTTTTCACTTAAATAATAAAATAAAATAAATAAATAAAAAGATAGCAGCCGTCGTCAGTAGCCGACCGGCTGCCGGTGACCAATTGCGTTTCAACTCAAAATTTTGTAATCTACGCAATTGTAAGATTTTTTTTTTCAACGGAGTACCGTAAATGTGCCAAAAGTGGAAACAAAACACTATAGAAGGTGGCGGCCACCACTGTTCCCTATTGAACAGTAGGGCCGTGCACGCCACCGTACCACCACTCTACGGTGAACGATGGTGGTCGCTGACAACCACCACAGGTCGATAGTCGTGTGTTGAACAACGGACGATGGCGTGCACAACCCCTACCATTGGACAGATCGGCTGGCAGTTCAACGCCCGATCGGTGGTGGGGGTGTTGCCGAAGGCCACCACCATTCACATTGGAACGATGGGGCGGTGGCCGCCACCCTTCCCCTATTTTTGATCTAGTTTTTGACCACCTTTTTATTATTATTTTTTTTGACAAAAATGATTCCACCATTGTGTAGATATAAAAAAGTAGAATCCAATGACATAAATTTTGCCTATTTTTGTTATTGAAATTCGGCGACTGGTGGTGGACGGTGATGGCAGTCACCGATTTTAGTAGTTTGGTTTTTTTATTTTAATTATTTTTAATATAAAATAAAATTTAATATTCATTAAAATTTTAAACCTATTAAAATATGCAACATGTCTTTTTATTTTTAATAACCTATTAATAACCGACACGTGTACATTATATAATGTACTCACATCACTATTTTTAATTAACATAATAACTGAGGAAAAATTTGTGAAGGTACAATGAAAAGAGATTTTCAATTAAAATTAACGGAATCTTAATAACGAATTAGGACAACATTAGATTTTTTGAAACTCATAGGATAAAATTGAGAATTAGGTTAAATTCGTGGGATAAAAATGTCCTTATCCCTAAAATCTATCCCTTCAAAAAATCAAGTCATTGGAATTACCGTGAGCAATAACACGAGCAACCCCAACCTCATTTGTTAGCTCCTCATTTTTATGAGAAAGCTTGAATAGTCCTCGCGAAGAGTCTTTACCATTACTTAAAAGTCATCAATCTCCATCTCCAACTGATGAATCTCTTTTTAAAGAGCAGTGACCTTACTCTCCAAGGTAGCTACTTTCATCTTAGCCTTCTCGACCTTAGTTGTATAATCTTAAGTGCCTAATAACCCTCTTTCACTTTTTGTTCACCTTGGATAGAGAATCCCAAAGTTGACTAACATTGACTTTGACTTTTTTGAGTCTTTGCCTATCCCTACTAGTACCAAAGATGTCTTTTTGGTGCCAGGAGAGGACAAATGCCACATACATAAAAGGGAGAACAAATAAAACCAAACACTATAACTAGTATAAAATAAAATTTGGCTAAGTCTCAAAATTTACCTTGAGTAAGTAACTAAGGCTATACTCTGAGGCCTTAGAACTATCACACTAAGATGTCTTATATACTCAACTTACCTGTACCGAGTGCTCGCCCTCCTTCATCAAAGGAACTGAGTATCAGTTTTAATCCCTCTTATTAAGAAGTATGTCATAAAGAATAAAGGTAGAAGCACCTGACCTTGTTTGGGGCTCACTAGAGCCTAACATGGTCTAAGAAAATAGAGTCATCGAAGACCCTAATATTATTATACCTTAAGAGGGCTTGTCCCAAACCTCGGCTGCCAAGGTGGTAAAGGTGGAATAGTCATAGTAGGAGTACTGACCTATCTCTTCCCTTTAGGGTTTGCAAATGAATCTCTTTGACTAGCCCCCATAACTTCTAGGGTAGTAACTATTAGGGTCGGTGCTTACGTGCCATCCTTGAATGTACATATACTTGTGTATTTATACAAGTGTACATTCTCATTAAATCATTAATAACCGTATATATGGTATTATGCATGTTGATGAACACTTGAAATTACATATTTAATGAGATTTTTACATGATTTTTTTGTATTACTAGTGTATTTAATTTTCTTAACTTAAGTATGTTTACAATATTGTACTTAATTATCTTTTAACTGTTTTATGGTAGGTTCGGTAAAATGGGCATAACTTTCTACCTAAAGATCCAATTGAGGTGATTCTTGATCCTATGGAGATCTGACTCAATGGGCTAACGTATTATATTTCACAAAGAATTGGAAGTTTGAGTGTTTAAAGGGTGACAAATGGCCTAAAACAGAACTGATCTACAGTACAAGCCCAGTTTGAATAGTCATCAGTATTTAGCCCATAACTATAGAAATACGTATCTACTACGTATGAGATTACTCAATTTGGAAAGATAAGAGACTTATCTACAAATTTGATGTTTTGAGTGACAGCTAATTCGGATTAGATCAATTTCAAATTAGATAATCACGTGGGTGCCCAAGTGATAATGAATGCAAATTATTTTGCCACCATTCTTGACTTTCATCAACCAAGTGGTTCCCTCCAAATTTGTATCGATTTATCCATGTTTTTCTATAAATAGGTGGCTTGTTTATGCCTAAATAATATAATTAGAAAGTTATAATTTAGTTCAAAATACTTGTCCTTTGTATCCATTTCTTTGTAAATTTATTTCTCTTGTTTACTATTAAATCATGTTATTTCTTCTTCCATTTCTTTTCTTTTTCTTTAGTTTTATTATGTCCAAATAATTTTCTTTAAGCTAAGGTGAAAGGTTGAAGCTTTTGGCAAGGTAATAAGATATGTTTAATATTTATTCATGAATTTAATGTTCCATTTTTAAGTTATGCAAACTTATATATGATGTATTTATTTTATTTGTAGAATTAATACCCTTTCTTCTAAAGTGGTGATTCTTGATTTATTATTGACAAACTTAATACTTGGCACAATAAATTCTTAAAACCATTTACAAGATTTGGTGTATATAACTTTTCTTGTAAAGTGGGAGTCTTGATTTATTGTAGACAAATATAAAGATTGGCATAATAAATACTTGAACCCATTTATAAGATTTGGTGCATAAGAATTAAAAGAAATAAATACTAATCAATATATAAATGATAATGAACTTTAATTGCTATATTTTTCGGTTGGAACCTCCTTTGTGTGAGGATTCCAATTGAGTTATTAAAAAAAAGTTAAATATATTCTTACTTCTTATGCCAAGAGTGAATCCCCGTAACCTTAGCTTTTTATTTGAATTGGTTAATTGAAATAATATTTGCAAACATCTTATACTGCATTAATTATCTTTAAAGTGTTTATAATTTATAATTTTAATTCTACTTCCCTGTGGATCGACCCCGTTCTCATCAGGTTATTTATTACTTCGACAATCCTGCACTTGGGAATAACTCCTATATTCTGGACGTGTTAAGTTTTTGGCGCTGTTGCCGGGGAGGTAAAATTAATATTTTGTTTTGTCATTGTTTGTTTGTTTATTTTATTTTCATGGAAGGCTAAGCCTCATAACGGGCTTTACTTTATTTATTATTTACTTTTTATTTTCGTTAAATATATTTTCATGGAAGGCTAAACCTCCTAACTTGTTTTTAGTTTATTTATTATTTTTGTCTTTTATTTTCATGGAAGGCTGAGCCTCCTACTCTTTATTTATTATTCACTTTTTATTTTCATAGAAGGCCGAGCCTCCTAACGTGCTTTACTTTATTTATTATTCTTTTTTTTTATTTTCGCTTTTTATTTTCATGGAAGGCCGAGCCTCCTAACGTGCTTTATTTATTATTTTTTTTATTATATAATCTAACATTACTAATCTAACTTCTAATTATTTATCTTTATTTTGCTTTTCGTTTTTCCTATTTTATTTACTTGTGTTTAATATTTGTTTTTCTATTATTTCTATTATTTATTGTTATTGTATTGTATAGTATTTTATTTCTTTTATGAGCGGTTGGTTTCGAGATCCTAATTCTCATCGTTTGGTGAAAGGTAATTGCAAAACTTTCTTTGATAATTTGTTAGATTCTCCTTCATCTTCTCATTCCTTACTAATTAACACCATGAGCGAAAATCAAATTGAGGGACTTATAGACCCAGGGGACAATCAATATCAACATAATGAGCATAACCGACCTAGGACACTTAGAGACTACATGAACCCTACACGAACCGGTGCACCATCTTGCTTAATTTTTCCTCCGGATGCAACGCATTTTAATTTTAAGCCAGACATTATCCAACTTTTACCCACTTTTCATGGCTTAGATGCAGAGAACCCTTATCTACATCTAAGAGAATTTGAAGAAGTGTGTAACACGTATAATGATCAAAATTGTAGCATGAACACAATTCGACTTAAGCTTTTCCCTTTTTCTTTAAAAGATAAAGCTAAAACATGGCTACAAAACCTTAGGCCAAGATCCATTTCTTTATGGGACGAGATGCAACAACAATTCCTGAAAAAAAAATTTCCCTCCCATAGAACAAATTTTTTCAAAAGATAAATCATCATTTTTGCCCAAAAACCAGGAGAGACCCTTTACCAATGTTGGGAAAGATATAAAGAATTACTTAATACTTGTCCCCATCATGGTTTTGAAATATGGAGAATAGTCTCAAATGTCTATGAGGACTTAACACCCCAAGTTAGGCAAATGGTAGAAATGATGTGTAATGGAACATTTGAGAAAAAAGATCCAGAAGAGGCAATGAACTATCTTGACTTACTAGCAGAAAATGCTCAAAATTAGGACACTGCTAGTACCTGTGAGGCACCTAGCAAAAATCAAACCACTACATCTAGTGGGGGTATTTGTCATCTTAAGAAAGACCATGACCTTTAAGCCAAATTAGCATCCCTTGCTAGAAAAGTTGAAACCTTAGAAATGAAAAAGAGTGGTCAAATAAAATCTGTTCAAGAAATTATGTGTCACATTTGTGAAACCCATGATCACTCTACCAATGATTGCCCAACTTTGCCTGCATTTAGGGAATGTCTCCATGAACAAGCCAATGTTCTAAACACGTTCAAGCGGTCAAACAATAACCCATATTCACAAAACTATAATCCTGGATGGCGAAATCACCCGAATTTTAGTTGGAGGAATGACACTCAAGCACAGGCTTCACAACCACCTTTCCAACCACACCAAAACTTTCAAAATCATCAAGGTTATGCACCATATGTCCCACCTCCTAGGAAAAATCTTGAAGAAACCTTGCATACATTCATTGAAAAACAAGAGTCTGTTAATTCTCAAAATGCTCAAACATTTGCTGATTTGAAAGATACTTTTGCTAAATTTACATCTGCACTAAACATTCATAAGAAAGGAAAATTTCCTTCTCAACCACAGCCAAACCCCAAAGGACAACATAACTCAAATACATGTAGTTCAGGAAGCCAACACATCGATCAAGTTAAAGCAGTTATCACTCTTCGGAGTGGTAAAATTGTTGAAAAGAAAATTCCTGAACCTCATAAGAGTGATGAATCAATCTCTAAGGGTGAGGAAAGTGTTGAACCTACATCTAATGAAGAAAACACCAAACCCTTACCTCCACCTCCATTTCCTCATGCATTACGTAATACTAAGAAGATGAATCACAATACTGAAATTTTTTAAATCTTCAAACAGGTAAAAGTTAATATTCCTTTACTGGATGCTATTAAACAGGTTTCTTCTTATGCAAAATTTTTGAAAGATTCATGCATACTAAATCGAAAATTGAATGTGAAAAAGAAAGCATTTTTAGCTGAACAAGTAAGTGCCATTCTTCAGAACAATAATTCTTTGAAATATAAAGACCCTGGTTGTCTTACAATTTCATGTATTATTGGAAGTCATAAAATTGAACAAGCCTTACTTGATCTTGGTATTAGTGTGAATTTATTGCCGTATTCAATTTATCAGCAGTTCAATCTCGGGGAGTTAAAATCAACATCTATAACTCTTTTACTTGCCGATAGATCAATAAAAGTACCAAGAGGGACAGTGGAAGATGTTTTAGTTCAAGTTGATAAATTCATATATCCTGTGGATTTTATTGTCTTGGACACAGAACCTGTCAAATGATGTAATCTGATACCTGTTATTTTAGGTCGTCCATTTTTAGCAACTTCTAACGCTTTGATTAATTACAGAAATGGAGTAATGAAGCTTTCATTTGGAAACATGACACTTAAACTCAATGTTTTCAATATGTGTAAGCAACCATATGAAGAGGAGGATGAAAGTGAAGAAGGTGACATGATTGAAACGATTGTAGAGGATCATATTCAAAAAAGGAGTTCTACCGATCCCTTAGAAATGTGTTTAATAAATTCATTTGAGTCAAATATACAATTAGATCCTGAAATCTCTGATATATGTTCTTTACTTGATTGTGCACAGGTGATTGAAAATAAAGGATGGAAACTAAAGTTTGAAGAATTAGGAGAAAATGAGGATAAACAGAACGAAATTTTAAAGTTAGAGTTAAAACCTTTGCCTGAAGGACTAAAATATGCATTTCTTGGAGAGAAACAAACTTAACCGGTGGTAATCTCTTCTACACTCACAAGTGAACAAGAAGGTAAGTTGATTGAATTATTGAAAATGCATAAAAATGCAATTGGGTGGACTTTAAAAGACATAAATGGTATTAATCCTCTAATTTGCACACATAGAATACACCTAGAGGATAATGCCAAAACTTTCCAACAATCTTAAAGGATATTAAATCCACATATGAAAGAGGTAGTGAGAGCTGAAGTTCTAAAATTACTTAAAGTAGGAATCATCTATCCTATCTCAAATAGTAAGTGGGTAAGTCCTACTCAGGTAGTACCAAAAACATATGGAATCACAGTCATTGAAAATAAAAAAGGTGAGTTAATACCAACTCGACTCTCATCTAGTTTGAGGATGTGCATAGATTATAAAAAGTTGTACTCGGCCACTAGAAAATACCATTTTCCTTTACCATTCCTTGATCAAATTATAGAAAGAGTAGCAGGACATCCCTACTATTACTTTCTAGATGGTTACTCTGGCTATTATCAAATTCCCATAGCACTAGAGGACCAAGAAAAGACTACATTCACATGCCCTTTTGGAACCTTTGCTTTTAGAAGAATGCCCTTTGGACTTTGTAATGCCCCAGCAACATTTCAGAGATGTATGTTAAGCATTTTTAGTAACATGATTGAGCATTATTTAGAAGTTTTCATGGATGATTTAACTGTGTTTGGAAATTCTTTTGATAATTGTCTTGAAAACTTAGAAAAGGTTTTAAAAAGATGTGAAGAAAAAAGTCTTGTATTGAATTGGAAAAAATGTCATTACATGGTTACTTCTGGAATTGTTTTAGGATATATAGTATCTTCTAAAGGAATTGAAGTGGATAAGGTAAAAGTCGAACTCATTACACATTTGCCTCCACCAAAAACAGTCAGAGAAGTTCAATCCTTTTTAGGACATGCTGGATTTTATAGGAGATTCATAAAAAACTTTAGTGTTATATCTAAACCTCTTTGTAACCTCTTAGCAAAAGATGTATCATTTAAGTGGACTCAAGAGTGTCAAAATTAGTTTGAAAAATTAATTGACCTCTTAACATCTGCTCCTATCATACAATCTCCTGACTGGTCTTTACCTTTTGAGCTCATGTGTGATGTTAGTGACTACGTTGTTGGTGTTGTATTGGGACAAAGAAAGGAAGGTAAATTCTATATAATTTATTACGCAAGTAGAACTTTAAACAGTGCACAAATGAATTACACAACAACTGAAAAAGAACTACTTGCTGTAATATTTGCATTAGACAAATTTCGTTCTTACTTAATTAGTTCTTCAACTGTTGTATTTACTGACCATATTGCTGAAAGGTATTTAATGTCAAAACAAGATGCAAAACCAAGGCTGATTCGATGAATTCTATTGCTTCAAAAATTTATTATCACTATAAAAGATAAGATGGGAGCTGAGAATGTTGTTGCAGATCACTTATCAAGACTCACACCAGATTCATCAACAGAAATAGCACCTATTAATGATTCTTTTTCAGATGAATTTTTATTTTCTACTGTTACAATACCTTGGTATGCTAATATTGTTAATTTTCTTGTAACAGGAGAAATGCCACCTCAATGGAATGCTCAAGACAAAAGAAAATTTTTAACTGAGGTAAGAAAGTTTTATTGGGATGATCCTTATCTCTTCAAATATTATCATGATCAAATATTTCGAAGATGCATACCCGACAATGAGGTAAATAAAGTTATTGAATTTTGTCATTCTGAAGCATATGGGGGACATTTCTCATTAAAAAAAACAGCTGCAAAAATCTTGCAGTGTGGATTTTATTGGCCCACTTTATTTAAAGATACACATGTATTTTGTATAACTTGTAAAAATTGTCAAAAGTTGGGATCAATTTCAAAACGAAACATGATGCCTTTGAACCTTATTCTTGTTATTGAAATCTTTGATTGTTGGGGGATAGATTTCATGGGACCATTTCTGTTATCATTTGGATTTACATATATCTTAGTTGCAGTAGATTATGTCTCAAAATGGATTGAGGCTATTCCATGTCGAAATAATGACCATAAAACAGTCATGAAATTTTTGAAAGAAAATATCTTAAGTCGATTTGGAATCCCTCGAGCCATTATAAGTGATAGGGGTAAGCATTTTTGTAATAGACCATTTGAAACATTAGTAAAAAAATATGGTATTACTCATAAAGTTGCCACCCCTTATCATCCTCAAACAAGTGGACAAGTTGAATTAGCAAATAGGGAGATAAAACAAATTTTAGAAAAAATTGTAAACCCAAATCGCAAAGGTTGGTCTTTAAGACTAAATGATGCATTGTGGGCTTATAGAACTGCTTTTAAAACTTCATTGGGTATGTCTCCCTATAGGATAGTTTATGGAAAACCTTGTTACTTACCTGTGGAATTTGAGCATAAAGCCTACTGGGCTATTAAAACTTTCAATGAAAATCTTGATTCTGCTAGACACATACGTAAATTATAAATAAATGAACTTGAAGAATTGAGAAATGATGCATATGAGAATTCGAAAATTCATAAAGCTAAAATTAAAGCCTTTCATAATAAAAAAAATTCAGAGAAAAATATTTGACATTGGTCAGAAGGTTTTACTTTATAATTCTCGACTTCACATATTCCCTGAAAAATTAAGATCAAGATGAAGTGGCCCTTTTATTGTGAAACATGTGTACCCTTATGGAATAATTGACATTGAAAGTCCTAGAAATGAGAATGTGCTTAAGGTAAATGGACAAAGACTCAAGCCGTTTCTAGAAAACCAAGCTTTTCATGAAGAATTTACGTTCCTGTCGGATCCTTGTTTCGAGACCAATTAATCTTTGTTTTATATATTTACATATTTATATATATTTATTCTTCTTCTAACATTTTTTTTTAATTTAGTAGTTTTGTTAAAGTTTTGTTTTGCACCCCGGTTAAGTGGCGGATAACGGTACTCCGTGATATTTCAAATCGGTTTTGTCAGTTTCCCATAATTACTGATATCTTCTCTTCTTCCCCCTTTTCTGAAAAACAAAATGGATGACATTCTAAAAAATTTGAAAAAGTGTTTTTCCTCATTGCCTCAAAATTCTTTGAAGACAATTTACCAAGCAAGATGTGAAAGATTAAGGTTATTAATGATTATGAATATACCTGTTGATTTACGTTGGTTAATTGAAGTTAAAGTTAGATTGACAGGTGAATTTTTAAACTCATTAATTTCCTACATGCCTGGCTTAGGTAAAAGCTCTTTTTCAAAAAAACGAAGAGCAAAATGATTAAATGTTTGTTACAAGTGTGCACGCACGACTTGCAACACACATTGCCGCACTTTAAGAATGGTGTCTGTAAATCGCGAAGATAAAATTAGGTTCATTAAGGATGGCCTGAGTAAGGATTCTTTAGATAATATCTTATCGACTTTTGAGACGCATCCTAGTGGATATGTGCATATTGCAATTCATGAATTATGGGATATATTCTTAAAAGAACATGAGCGGTACAGTCTCGAAAATCTGACTTTAAAAGACCCTGTTTGCCAATTTATAAGAAAATTGGATGGGAAGCCTATCCCCGACCCATAGAGGGCGTTTAAGCCATTACTGGACGTAAAACCAAAGGAAGATGTGAGCCACAATCACAACTACTTGTATATATTTACTATAGCTATTATTTGTAAATGTTTTATTTCAAACTCAAATGTCTTTTCAATAATCAACCACTTATAATCCTTTTTGAAAATTTTGCATTTTAAGCCGACAACCCATGTGACTTTTTCAGCTAACAAATTGAAAATTGGTAAAAGGTGTTGAATCTTGTATTTCAAGCCAATAGCCATGTGATTTAACTTTGCAATACCTTTTGACTCTATAAATACATTGCATTATTTCTGCATCTTTATACAAACTCAAAATCATTCAAGAGAGAGGGTGAGTGTAATCATGGAAGGATCATCAACTCGTAAATTCACAAAAATTTGTGTCTTTTATGGCTCCAGCCCTGAAAAAACTAGTGAGTTTATAGAAGTAGCAGAAACCCTTGATAAGATGTTAGCTGAGCGAAATATTCATTTAGTATATGGGGGAGGTAGTCTTGGATTAATGGGATGTGTGGCAACCGCTGCACAAAATAATGGCAGTCGAGTTTTGGGTATCATACCAAAAGCTCTAGCTGTTGAAGACATTGTAGGAAAAATAATTGGGGATGAGTTACAGGTATCATCAATGCATGAACGAATTTCTTTTATGCTTCGTAATGCTGATGCCTTCATAGCTCTACCTAGAGGTTTCGAAACATTGGAGGAAATTTTTCAAATTGTCTCATGGGCACAATTGTAAATCCATAAAAAAACCAATTGGTTTGTTAAATGTTGATGGTTTTTATAATAGGTTGTTATCTTTTCTTGACTATACGGTGGAAAAATAATTCGTCTCATCTGCAGCACGACAGATCCTCATTTTTGCTTCAACTGTTGATCAGTTACTCAATGAACTACAAGCTTTTACACCTCTATCTGATCCAACAATGAGTCAGATAGATTGGTATACTGATAACAGTGAAAAGAAACGCAAGATAGATTTGACGCTTCATCTATAGCCTATCTATTTCTATGTATTTTTAAGCTTTTTGTGTGGCTTGTTTTATTTTGTTGCAGGTTTAATTTTCAATAAAAGATGTTTCAGGTGATATCTTCTATACTTTACTCTTTCTATATTTTGACATTGAGGACAATGTCTCAATTTGGTTGGGGGGGAAGATAGTTGATATTATTGTTATCACCTTGTTTACAAAAAAAAAATTATTATTATCATGAATGGCGTGAGTAAAATGTTCATTTATATATTCTTGAGACGCATTCTAGCTCTAGAATGGTAGAGTAAAGAGTACATTATAAACTTTTGAAACACATTCTAATTGGTTTATTTTTAATACATTTTATGTATAAATGTTTGTTGCTTAAGTTCTTGGTAACTCTTGCGTAAATAAATTTGTTTTGCTATCGATATATGATTTCAAAATTGTTTAGTTTAAATCACTTTTTCTATCTAGGTTACTAAAGAATAACTTCTGAAATTATTTCTTGAGAACAATACTAAGCCTTGTGGTAAGATGGATGATTCAATATATATAGCCAAAAGAATTTTCATGTTTAAGTATACATATTATTTTCTAAACTCACATATCTTTTGTGAGTGAGTGGAGAGGTTTGAGATAACAGCTTACGAACTTTCATTGATCTTTTGAACTTGTTAAGTTTTATTTAGAATGACATTATTTAGGATGAGGAATGATTTGTTGCTTAGCTGAAGGATAAAAAAAAAAATTTGGAAAAGTATTATGGTGATAAATTGCTCTTTTTTTGTAATGATTCCTTATGTCTTTCAAAAAAGAAAAAGAAAAAAATGAGTAAATAAAAAATAAAAAAAGAGAAAGAAAAGAAGTCAATTCAATTCAATAAAGTCTTCATTCAATTTTAGAAGATTAAAGTCATTAGGAAGCAATCTTATCACCGAATTCTATATTTGTAAGATTCCCATTAAATAATTAAAGTCTTGAAACTAGCATTTGGCAATAATGGTTTGACTCTAAATATTTAATTTTCCTATGTTTGGATCAATGTTAGTTTGTCTGTCTGTCCTTAAATATAACTTTTTCTTAAGCGATTATCTGTTTTCCAACTCCATGAGTGAAATCTTAAGCCATTAAACAAGTTATTCACCTGTAAGGATATAGAGTTGAGGCTTTTACTTGGAAATTTTTTAAGGCTATATATGTTATGGTTTCTGGTAAGAAGGCTTTGGCTTAATTCACACACACACAAAAATATTTTTGGAAGTTATGATTGAAATAACCTTTATAATGATTGTGATCTTAAACTGACGTTTTGTTTGAAATACTTAGGTAGTATTCAAATTTTATTTATGCTTGAATTGCTAGGGACTAGCAATAAGCCAGTTGGGGGGTGTGATGAATACTTGAAATTACATATTTAATAAGAGTTTTACATGATTATTTTGTATTACTAGTGTATTTAATTTTCTTAACTTAAGTATGTTTACAATATTGTACTTAATTATCTTTTAACTATTTTGTGATAGGTTTGATAAAATGAGCATAACTTTCTACCTAAAGATCCAATTGAGATGATTTTTAATCCTATGGAGATCTGACTCAATGGATTAACGTATTTTATTTCACAAATCATTAGAAATTCGAGTGTTTAGAGGGTGAAAAATGGCCTAGAACAGAACTGATCTGCAGTACAGGCCCAGTTTGAACAGTCATCAGTATTTGGCCCATAACTATAGAAATATGTATCTAATACTTATGAGATCACTCAATTTGGAAAGATAAGATATTTATCTATAACTTTGATGTTTTGAGTGACAGCTAATTCAAATCACATCAATTCCAAATTGGATAATTAAATGGGTGCCCAAGTGATAATGAATGCAAATTAGTTTGCCACCATTCTTGACTTTCATCAACCAAGTGGTTCCCTCCAAACTTGTCTCGATTTATCCATGTTTTTTTATAAATAGGTGGCTTGTTTATGCCTAAATAATGTAATTAAAAAATTATAATTTAGTTCAAAATACTTTTCCTTTGTATCCATTTCTTTGTAAATTTATTTCTCTTGTTTACTATTAAATCATGTTATTTCTTCTTCCATTTCTTTTCTTTTTCTTGAGTTTTATTATGTCCAAATAATTTTCTTTAAGCTAAGGTGAAAGAGTAAAGCTCTTGGCAAGGTAATAAGATATGTTTAATATTTATTCATGAATTTAATGTTTCATTTTTAAGTTATGCAAACTTATATATGATGTATTTATTTTGTTTGTAGAATTAATACCCTTTCTTCTAAAGTGGTGATTCTTGATTTATTATTGAAAAACTTAATACTTGGCACAATAAATTCTTGAAACCATTTACAAGATTTTGTATATATAACCTTTCTTGTAAAGTGGGAGTCTTGATTTATTATAGACAAATATAAAGATTGGCATAATAAATACTTGAACCCATTTATAAGATTTTGTGTATAATAATTGAAAGAAATAAATACTAATCAATATACAAATAATGATGAACTTTAATTGCTATATTTTCCGGTTGGAACCTCCTTTATGTGAGGATTCCAATTGAGTTATAAAAAAAAAAAGTTAAATATATTCTTTCTTCTTATACCAAGAGTGAATCCCCGTAACCTTAGCTTTTTATTTGAATTGGTTAATTGAAATAATATTTGCAAACATCTTATACTGCATTAATTATCTTTAAAGTGTTTATAATTTGTAATTTTAATTCTACTTCCCTGTGGATTGACCCCGTTTTCATCGGGTTATTTATTACTTCGACAATCCTACACTTGGGAATAACTCCTATATTCTGGACGTGTCACATGTAACGTTACAGATATTGTAAATCTGAAGGAGTTCGGATCAGATCTAAAGGAGTTTAGATTAAAGCTCATAGTTAGCCTCACTGAGAGATATAATTGCTAAATGTTAGCACAGCTAAATGTTAACTGGTTATAATACTTAGCAGATCCAAGAGTTAGAGTCTTGTCTGTAATAGGACATAGACTTTGGAATATACTAGTAACAGCATATTTGCAAGAGTTGTAATTGGGTGTCAGGAAAAGCTAGTTGCGCAAGTATGTTCTCGAATACTTATCCATTATCTATTTTGGCCGATGCGGGTCTGTCGATGGATACCTTTATATATAGATCAACATATGTCGTACCTATATGGTATAGATGGTCGTTCCTAGCCGACTATGAGCTTAAAGCTCGTATTGACATATGGGTATCCAGTTAGGACTAGATATGGGACAGACTCACAAGGGCCTCCGATAGACATCCAATATAAGCCATCAACGGAGGGTCCTCTCGAGTTAAGTAGTATATGTGGTCCTTTGACCTAAGTGCCACGGTGGGCTTGTAAGTGATCCACCATACTTTAGTTCCACGCATGTCACAGACCTTTTATGGTGTGACCACTGGGTATCGTTGGGTATGGTCCGATGCTTATGGAGTCTAGTGCGTATAGATATGGGATCCGTCAGCTCCGATATAGAGTTAGATATCTAGATGCTTCGAGATTGTATCTCAGAAAGTCTTGTGGCCACAAGCAATCATCCCGGGAAAGAATTCCGCCAGGGTGGAACAATATGGCAAATGAGTTTGCGCATATTGTTGAGTGAGATACAAGTCTGGAGATAAGACATGGATGAACACTGGGGGATTTGACAGTAATAATCTATATCCCTGCATATCCACGATATCATAACAGAAGGATTATACGTATGCGTTGTAACCTCAACTTATATGGTTCAACGCGGTAATTTGTATATCCGTGACATATACGTAGGGCATTGCTCACAGACCCATGGAATAGTTTTATTTGACGAATCGGGCGTAGGACCTAGAGAGTCCCGTGATATAGAGTGTACTCGTTGTGTACTGGGGCAGTGTGCCAAATTAAATTATTTAATCCAGCAATATTTAGCAATTCCACAACAATACGTGCGTGTCTGTATTTAAGTATTAAATACAATAATTAGTTAATAATTATTATTTACTAATTTTATTATGACACGTAGTATATTGTGGACCCTCAATTGAGTTTATCTAAGTGTGGGATTTTGTGAGACCCACTAGGGGGTGAACTTGGTAACTATTTATAAGGGGCAAAATGGTCATTTTTTATTTTGATTATTTAATTGTTAAATAATTAAATATCTCTCTTTTTATATTATATTATATATTATTATTATTATTTTTATTATATTATATTATATATATATATATAAAGAAAGAGAGAATGAGTGCTTGTGTGTGGGGGGGCAAATTTGCCTGAGAAATAGGAAAAGAGAAATGGAGAAAGAGAAGAGGAAGAGAAAAAGAAGAAAAAAATAAGGAAAATAAAATTGTTTCATTTTTCCTATGGTTCCAATTGAAACAATTGTGAATTACTTCAAATTCTCTATTTCTTATTCTTTTGGAAAAAATGATGAAAAACACACACCGGCCATTTTAGGGATTAAGGGTTAATACCATACTGAAAATCGGGCTGCTGTTCTAACTGACTAAGCCCACCTAGTTGGTGACTAAAACTGCACAGAAGTTGGTCTCCATGTGGACTCCAAGAATATACGTGTAACGTTACACGTTGAGGTGAGTTCTTAACCTTTCTAATATATTAATATGATTAATATATTTATTTATTGTGTTTATTGCATGTTTCACGCTTCCGTTGAATTTAAATTCGTATATGATACGTATTTAGGCAATAAACACAATTAAACATGCATACACCCACATGTGCCTTAGATCTACCAACAAAAATGGTATCAAAGCCATTTGGGCTTATTTAGGGTGTGGTTTGAGTGAATGGATGCAAAAGACCCGGTGAAAATGGCGCATTTCAAGTGTTAAAACAGGTATACCAAATGGGAGTTCACCAGACGCTGAGTCACCAAGAGGCTAGTATCGCAGCGCTGGGATTTATCGGCCCATTACTGAAGGCCTGGCTCTTCGGCGTTGGGATTTGTCAGCCTATTGCTGAAAGCCTGGCTCTTTGACGCTAGGAGTTCTTTTTCCTAGTGTTGGGGCGCTAGCGAGCCTATGCTAAGGCGCGAGTTTCTGAAATTCGCGCCCCAGCGATAAAGGGTCTGCGCCGTAACACTAGAGGTATGACCTCTCAATGCTGCAACGGTGAGACGTGAGCGCTGCACAGCTGAAGAGCGCTGCAACGATGTGTGTTAGCGCCGCGGTGCTTGGGGTTTGACCTCCCAACGCTGCAGCGATGACAAATGGGCATAGCGTCATGCACTGTTCATTTAAACAGTAAAAATTTTAACTGTTTATTGCTACAGTAAATGTCACTGTTCACTACTACAGCATTTTTAGAATAGTGTTTCAAGAATAATTTTGCATGTGTATATTTATGAGATGTAGTGATAAAAGTTATCAATCTACATTATAAATCGAGGTTTATGAGATGCAGTGATAAAGAGTTATCGGTCTGCATTATAAACCAAAATTAATTTTTCTGTGCTGTTAACCATAATGGGAGCCCTACTGGTGGGGGTTAATTGTGCTTGCATAAAAAAATTAATTAATTAAGAATCACCCTTCCTAGAAATATGGAAACCATAGAAACAAAATCTCTATTAATCAGATTGAAGAATATTACATTATGAGATAATATTTTATTATGATCCGTATTGTCAATACGATGTTAGACGAGTCACGTCGGCCTTGTCCCAATATTGCTACAGCGTGAGGGACTTGGTCGGTTAGGCTTAAACTATGCCGGTTAAATATGAGATGAGGCAAATATATGCGAAAGTATTGCCCAATATTGCTACAACGTGAGGGTAGTATCGGTAGCATATATTTGATCATTGACAAGTTAATCTGGATTACGCTTATCCAATATTGCTACAGCGTGAGGATAAGGTGTATTTAGGATCTAGGGGTAAGAGTTGCATGAAATGCAATTGACAAGTATTGTCTACCTGTTGGGTTTACAAAGGCCAATATTGCTACAGCGTGAGGCCCGAGTAAATTTCAATAGGATCTACTTCCTGCTGTATAGTTTAAAAAGTTTAAACTATCGTCTTCCTGTTTAAGAGATTACTAGGATTATGTAAAGTAGTGGGAGGGCATTTTAAATTGAAAATGTATAATTAGTATACCCATGATTTAAAACGTTCCATTAGTGATTTAATGACCATTCCACTTACATCTCCTGTAAGTTTGACTTGTCAAGAATAATGGCCACTACAAACCAGTTGGTGTGCATAGTTGATACAGTCCAACTCTAGGGTACTAGAATTTGCTCTGACCGGTGAATGAATCAAATAAGTGTTTTGTACTCAATAAATTTTTTGATTTATTGTTGATTAGAGTTTACAGTAAGGTGATTCTGATAACACCTTTTTAGAAGATTAAATAGAGTGAGTGTGACTCTCTCTATAAAAGGTGTTTCATATTTTACTCTAAGTATATCTGGTGAGACCAGATGTGTAAGGAGAAGAAGATGAGGCAGATACCCAGCTTCAATCTTCAGTGGCAACATTTATCCAAAGATCAATAAGATGGCGTGTAGATAGAAAGTGTTTCCACTACAATAAAGTTTGGTATTAGAAATTCCTCTACCCTAAAAGCCTTATCATAGTTAAGAAGACTCTCATAGGTTTATGTATGACACATAGACATTTCTATGGCATATGATGCCAGTTCAAACTGGGTATGTGATACCACATGTCCCTCTCATATTTGCAAGATGTTACAGGGATTGAGAGATACTACAATGCAACAGGTAATAGAAGTTAAGTTGAGAGTAAAAAATGATGATTTCTTGTGGGTCTAAATTGTTAGGCAACTTGACTTACTTCTTGTATGAAATACAATACTTGTAATGCATAATAAGTATAATGTTTTATTAGTTGAATGTCAGTTAATAAATAGACATTATATATAATTAAAAATGTCTGTAGATCAGAATTCTTAAATGATACGGAGCTGTGGTATTTAAGTTTAGGTCATATAGGCATGAGATGCTTATCCTTTGGTTAAGCATGGTTAGATTCTTTATTTGACCATAAAGACTTAACCAAATTATGAATAATGTATTCACAGAGATAACCAAACATACCAGAATGTACATCATATTCCTTGGATTAGATCGAGGTACTGAGTACATTAACAGCAGATTTTGTTTAGGTCATATAGGCATGAGATGCTTATCCTTTGGTTAAGCATGGTTAGATTCTTTATTTGACCATAAAGACTTAACCAAATTATGAATAATGTATTCACAAAGATGACCAAACATACCAGAATGTACATCATATTCCTTGGATTAGATCGAGGTACTGAGTACATTAACAGCATATTTTGTTTGTTTAAGGAAGAATGAGATTCTCACTCATTATAGTCCTCTGGGTAACCCATAACATAATGATGTTTATGAAAGAAGGAATTAGACTTTATTAGATATAATCCACTTGATAATGAATGTTACCGATCTATATTTGTGAGTATATGCTCCAAAGACAACTGCTTATTAAGTAGAGTTTCATCAGAAGCTGTTCCTTCCATTTCGTATGAGATACAAAAAGAAAGGAACCCATATCTTAAATAAGTTAAAACTTAGAGTTGTCTTGCTTACGTAAGAGTTACGCAGTAGGGTATCTTATTTTGTAAGAGTTACTCAATAGGATAAACAACACTCAAGAGGCACAAGAATAGGTTCATTGAGTATCCTGTAAATTATATAGGATACTAGTTCTATAATTCAGAGAACCGAAATGTGTTCATTTCTAGGTATACTACTATCCTTGGGGAAGAGTTTCTTATGGGTCGTGAGAATCATAGAAAGATTGAGCTTGGTGAAGTTAATCTAGAAAACAACGAACTAAGGATATGAACTCAGGCTCAATTAAGCATTGACCTTTTAGCACACTCTCCAAGTGGGTCAGAAAGGATATCTAGGTAACGTTTTAGATATGGATGATACCTTATGGTGAACTTGGAGTTTTCTTGGTAGAATAAAATCATCATTGACCTACAAAGAGACGATGTTAGACATCGATTCAAAAAGCGGCAAGAAGCCATAAAAATAAACATTGACTATATGCATTAGAATTAAGTCTGGGACTTGGTTAAGCTACCTGTGGGAATTGTTCTCATTAGTTGTAAGGGGCTTACAAAGGGGTAGTGGGATCCATATAGAAGGTAGAGACCTTCTATGCCCTTTATTAGTTTTAGAAAGGTAATCCTCAGTGATTTGGAGTCAACTAAGAGAAAACCTTTTAACCAATATTGATGCTATAGTCAATTAGAATTTTATTGGCTCTTGCAGCATATTATGACTTTGAAGTTTGGCAGATGAATGTAAGGAAGGTATTTTAGAATTGATATCTCAAGTAAGAGATATTCATAGAATAACCTGAAGGTTTTACGTCCAGCCAGACTTCTGATCCAGTATGTATGAAAGGTCAATAGGAGCATGAGAGTCTTTTTGATACTCTTTGTTAATAATATACTGGCCATTATGAATGATAACAATATGTTATAATAAGTCAAAAGAGACTCGTAAGAATTTCTCCATAAAGGATTTAGGAAAAGCTTCCTTTATACTAGGTATAAAGCTTTATAGAGATAGAACTAAGAAGCTGATAGGGCTCTCCCAAATCATTTCACATCAATAGTGTCCAAGAAAGGTACGGTTTATTAACTATGAGATAGTTAACATATATGATAAACTTGGTGTTCATCTTTCGAGGAGAGTGTCTCTTCAGATGAAAGATGAAAGATTTAGAGTGTCTAACACACCAGATACATCAGCTTTTTAGAGATTGATGTATGCTATGATATGTTTAAGACCTGAGATCAGTTTGGCTGTAAAAGTTACAAGCCAACTTCAGTCTAATTCAGGTGACCATCATTTGATGATAGTCAAACATATCTTGAGTTACCTTGGAGGTACAATGAATAAGTTTCTCAAATATGGAGAAAACGACTTACAAATGAGAAGATGCACGGAGTCAGACTTTTAGTTTGACCTAGATGATAGAGAGTCTACATCTAAGAATGTGCTCATTCTCATTAGTACTAAGCAAGTTAGAATTACACCAAACTAGGATTCACTGCTAATTCAGATTGGTGGAGCAGAAACTGCAGTGAGGATTCGTAGGTTTATCGCTGAACTTGGAAGAGTTCCTAGACAGATGGATCATATCTCATAAGTATGCGACAAAATAAGTCCATTGTACAAGCCAACGTGCTAAGAGGACACTAGTACTTTAATTATGTTGAAAGGAGTCTCACATGACTAGAGCGATCTTGGCTAAAAGGAGATGTGTTTATTTGTAGAAGTATTCTATAAATAATTTAGCGGACCTATTTTATAATGGCCATAACACTAAAAGTGTTTGTGAAACACGCGGAGTCGATGTGTATGAGATGCCATCAGGAATAGCACTAGAGCAAGTGGTAGATTGTTAGGGTCAGTACTTACATGTCATCCCTGAATGTACATATACTTGTGTATTTATACAAGTGTACATTCTTATTTAATCGTTAATAACCATATATATGGTATTATGCATGTAACGTTACAGACATTGTAGATCTGAAAAAGTTCAAATCAGATCTAAAGGAGTTTAGATAAGGGTTTATAGTTAGCCACGCTGAGAGATATAATTGCTAAATATTAGCACAGTTAAGTGTTAGCTGGTTATAATACTCAACAGATCTAAGAGTTGGAGCTTTGTCTGTAATGGGACATAGACCTGGGAATATACTAGTAACTGAATATTTGCAAGAGTTGCAATCGGATGCTAGAAAATGCTAGTTGCGCAAGTATGTTCTCGAATACTTGTTCCTGATCTATTTCTGTCGATGCGGGTCTGTTGGTGGATACCTTTATATATAGATCAACATATGTCGTACCTATATGGTATAGATGGTCGTTCCTAGTCGACTGTAAGCTTGGAGCTCGTATTGACATATAGGTATTCAGTTAGGACTGGATATGGGACAGACTCACGAGGGCCTCCGATAAACACCCAATATAAGCCATCAACGGAGGGTCCTCTCGAGTTGAGTAGTATATGTGGTCTTTTGACCTGAGTGCCATGGTAGGCTTATAAGTGATCCACCATACTTTAGTTCCACGCATGTCACAGACCTTTCATGGTGTGACCGCTGGGTGTTATTGGGTATGGTCCGATGCTTATGGAGTCTGGTGCGTATAAATATGGGATCCGTCAGCTCCGATATAGAGTTAGATATACAGATGCTTTGAGACTGTATCTCAAAAAGTCTTGTGGCCACAAGAAATCATCCCAGGAAAGAGTTCCGTCAGGGTGGAACAATATGGCAAAAGAGTTTGCGCATATTGTTCAGTGAGATACAAATTTGGAGATAGACATGGATGAGCACTGGGGGATTTGACGGTGATAATCTATATCCCTGCACATCCAGGATATCATGATGGAAGGACTATACGTATACATTGTAACCTCAACTTGTATGGTTCAACACGCTAATTTGTATATCCGTGACATGTGTGTGGGGCATTGCTCACGGATTTATGAAATAGTTTCATTTAACGAATTGGGCGTGAGACCTAGGGAGTCCTACAATATAAAGTGTACTCGTTGTGCACTGGGGCAGTGTACTGGATTAAATTGTTTAATCCAACAATATTCAGCAATTCCATGAGAATGCATACGTGTTTATATTTAAGTGTTAAATATAACAATTAGTTAATAATTATTATTTACTATTTGTATTATGACACGTAGCATATTGTGGACCTTTAGTTGAGTTTACCCAAGTGTGAGATTTGGTGGGACCCATTAGAGAGTGAACTTGATAACTATTCATGAGGGGCAAAGTAGTCATTTCTCATTTTAATTATTTAATTATTAAATAATCAAATATCTCTCTTTTTATATTATATAATATATTATTATTATTATATTATATATATATATATAAAGAAAAAGAGAATGAGTGCTTGTGTATGTGTGTAGGCAAATTTGCCCGAGAAAGAGGAAAAGAGAAATGAAGAAAGAGAAGAAGAAGAAGAAGAAAAAAAAGGGAAAATGACCCTATGCTTCCAATTAGAGCAATTGTGAATTGCTTCAAATTTTCCATTTCTTATCCTTTTGAAAAAAAAAAGGATGAAAAACACACACCGGCCATTTTAGGGATTAAGAGTTAATCCCAGGCTAAAAATCGGGCTACTGTTTTAGTTCACCAAGCCCATCGAGTTGGTGACTAGAATTGTACACGAGTTGATCTCCGTGTAGACTCCAGGAATATACGTATAACGTTACACGTTAAGGTGAGTTCTTAACCTTTTTAATATATTAATGTGATTAATATATTTATTTATTGTGTTTATTACATGTTTTACACTTGCGTTGGATTTAAATTCGTATATGATACATATTTAGGCAATAGACACAATTGCACATGCATACACCCACACGTGCTTTAGATCCGCCAACCATAACCACTATATTCCTCACCTTGAGTAGTGATGGAGTAGCCTTCGAATCCCCCATCGATCCTTTTAACCTAGGGTTAGGCAAGCGCTCTTCTTGTTGCTATTATTGTGTTTAACCATTACTGTAGAAAAGGTAGAGGAGCATTAAAAATGTTAGCTGAACACTATCAAACTAAAGTAAGAAAAATAACTAAGTGCAAAAGGAAGGTTACCTTTCTTCTTCCTACTCCTTCTCATCTTTATACTTCAAGAAGCGTACCATTAAACTCGAGCTCTCCAAACTTTGTTAAGATAAAAGGTTCATATTAAGCCTACGTGTTTTAACTCGATGAAGACTCTGCACATGTCCTTTAAGGAAAGAATAAGCTTTGAAGACCAGACAGTTATTGAAATATTAAAAACAGAAGAGGTTAAAAATAACACTTAGTCTATGAAAAACATAAAAGTAAACAAATGAATATAGACTTAAATTTGAAAAAAAAAATACAAGGACATAACTACTCCCCCAATATCCTTGAGTGGCCTTAGTCCCATTCATCACCAAAAAAAAAAATCAAAGGTGCTTCCAACTATAATTGCTCAAGGATAAATTCTTTATAGGGGGTTTTTTTTCTCACCATCGTAAGCAATAAGATAATAGAACATTTTATTTTGATTAGCTCTAGTAAAATTGTTAAAGGACAGGGAAAGTGGGCTCGGTCTGATCAACTCATACCCACATAACATAAAGCCCGACTATGATTCTCCATGAATTCAAATTCAATTGACAAGGCGTCATGTTCAATTGGCAAACATTTGAACAAAGGTTAAAGAGGTAGTCTTAGCCCTAACTTGAAATGGATGAGGTTAAGGCCACCTCTCTAGTCGATGGAGTACTTGCATATTCCCACTCTATAGAAAACTAGCGTGACACTAGTCGATATCTAATACCTCATCCTTGGTATCTCTAAATTCACTGGCTTTACACTAGATGGATAGTTTGACAGATAGTCCAATGATAGTTTGACAGATAGTCCAACTCATACGGGACCTCATCATTGTCTAGAGAGTGTCCTCCTTCATCTTCTTCTTCTTTGGCCTACTTGTTTAATTCAGGACGACCACCCTTTCAAGAGGAATATTGGTTGACACTTTTTGGTAACACATGTCTTTGCTCACAATCCTCTCCGAGTCCTCTTTAACAATTAGTTCAACCTTGGCATCTTTTTCTTAGCTGAGCTCTCTAGTCAACAATTGGAGTTCTCGGCTCTCATAAGCACCCTACATCTATAACTTCTAGAACAAGGTTACTCCTAGTGTTTAAGTCATTGCCAAAATCATCAAATTCTTGATTAAAAATGTTATGGGAGTCACTAGTTTCTTGAAGACATTTTTTTACCAATAAACCTAGAAATAATAAAGGATAAATAACTTA
The DNA here is from genome assembly GCA_946807835.1 of Ailanthus altissimus. NCBI lineage: Eukaryota > Viridiplantae > Streptophyta > Magnoliopsida > Sapindales > Simaroubaceae > Ailanthus > Ailanthus altissimus. The sequence continues at coordinate 10,284,555 of OX327687.1, forward strand.
TTACCTAAGCATTCAAACAAATTGAGCAGATCACTTAAATAGCTAAGGGTCAAATACTTAAACTACGAAGAACTAAGAACAAAATATGTAGAAAATTTTAGAAAATGACTTAAAAAGCATAGGAAAATAGGGAAAGACTAAAAGAAAATAAAACTTGCATGTGGACAAAATCACTGAAATTGAAAGAATGGATTTCAAAGTGGATAGCTTCTCTTTTTACAAATCATAGCTTTCTCTCTCTATAACAAGACTCAAATGGCAATAAAAATTACCAAAGAGGAAAATTGTGTAAATATATAGGGTATACCTAAGAAGATCTCAACTATTAAAATAAAATTTAACAGTTGAGATCTACTTACAAGCGATGAGTTCTTTTAACTAATAAATGCCAATTCAAAAGTCATCTTGGCCATCCGGTTAGGACTAATGATCCGAGATATGACCTATCTACAAAACCTCAAAGGTCATAATAGTTCAAGAGGCAATTCAAAAGACGCATATTCTCAAAGGTCACCTACATTAAATGCAGTTGGCACCACTAAATGTAACAAGTTAGTTCTAACCTCCCAAAGATCTTCATAAAGAACAATAATATTCCATTTACATGCTAGAATTGTTTTCTCAAAAATGAAAAATTCAACTATTAACCAACTATGTAGGTATTAACTTCATGTTTGACCAAAACACAAAATCCGCCGTCAACAAAGGGTTATAATAATTATTAGATATTTATTGAACACACTTAAATTAAGTTTAATTATAATTCGGTGGCCATAATTCTCTCTATGTTTGAAAAAAAAAAAAGTAATGTTTAATCCTAAATGAGAATAAATTTATTACCACAAATTAAAGAAATACTTCAAATCTTTTCTATGTGTAAACTATTAATCCAAAAGGTGATGCCATTCCATTATATTTTTATGGAATTCCCCTAAGTTGGAAGCAACACAAGTGCAAATACAAAGTTTAAGTAAAGAATAATGCTATATCTTTTAAATATTATTCTAAAATTTCAATTCTAAATGATATGTTAAGTAATTATTACTTAGTAAAATAGTGTAATAAGTATTTTTAATAATTACCTGACATATTAATTTAAAATAAAAATTTTAAAATAACATTTAAAAAATATAATATTCTCTTAAATAAAACGCAGTCACAGATTTTGCAATATTCAAATTTATGTAATTAGATTTCAATTTCTTAATTAACTTGATGGTTAATGATGGTGTGAATTATGGTACTGGTAGCCTAACAAACCAACAATTACAACATAGTGATCAGAAAAACAACTCGCCCAATTTTAAGGGTTTGAAAATAGAACCCACCTAACCAATTCTCTCAAGGCTCAAAACAAATGTACTGGTCTATTGCTACACATTTCTATTTGCTGAGTTGCTCTTAGCAATTTTAATTTGCATATTTAGCTTAACTCATTTTGTAGAAAGTTCATGTTTCTATTATTAATTTTAGAAAATTGTCTTGTGAAATAGAAATAAAAATGAAAAAGAAATTTCTGTCTTCAATTCAAGATTCAGGCTGTTCTAATTTGATAACACCCTTTTAAATCAATTTTCCCAAAAAAAGAGTACAGTGAGGCGCAGTTGGTATCATTTTTAATCATTCTACTTTAAATAACGATTTAATTACTAAATAAGATAGTTGATACTTATGAGTTGTAATACTAATTGCTTCAATTGACAAAATCTCTCAAGAGAATTGAAGTTGGTTTCGCGTTCACACCGAAATGAGTCGAGAGCTATTTAGATTTACGTCTTTAACGGTTTAGATTTAGATTTCAAGCGTCTGTTAAATATTTTAAAAAAAAGATAAAAGAAGTGGGGCAGAAACAGGAGGACGATGAACCAAGAAGCAGAAGCAGAAGCAGATTGAAAGTTGGACATATGATAAATGTGGTATTTGGAGGACTGTCACTGGACCACCATGCACCAATTTATATTAAACAATCACTCCATTAGCTTGTGCTTTTCATGTGGGCCTTAAAACTGCTTTGCTCCTTCTCATGCATGCTTTTATTTAAAACTGCTTTCATTTCTTCGGCTCACAGCATGATGGAATTCTATTTGATGAGCGCTCGGAATGGTGTGATATGCCTATCCCATCCAAAATTTTCTCCTGAACAAATAATTATTTAAGAAATATTTTTCATACTTCAGAGATTTTATAAAAATGTCCAAGAGGTTTCAAAAGGAGGGACCAGGGATTGAAGAGAAGAGCCTGATTGCATTTGATGTTTGGGCAGAATATCAGTTTGGTGTTGGTTGTATTCAGCTCACACTACAACATGAGAAGATACCACAAGAACTGAGCTTAATGGTATGGAAATACATTATACATTCACCTGGGAGAAAATCAAACATGCATAGGTCTCAATTCTCAATCTCATATTCCCTGAAGAAGCCATACATTAATAAGATAACATTCTTTGTGATTCTAAAGCCAAATTTGTCCAAAACATAACAGTCACACCCTTCCAATTGGTCTCTTTAATTAATCCCCATAATAAGAAAGGTTTTAGTTAAGCATCAACCCACAACAAAAATTTGTGCTAATCAACAACATGCAACTCGACAGGATTAAGTCCATGTACAACAAATTTTCATCTAAGGACCCACTGGAAAAAGTTACCATATAAGAAATGACATATCAGTGAAAGCAAAAGATTAAGTCCAACCACTTATTTCATCAATTGATAAACAACTGGGTATACATTTTTGCTGTACAATTTTGCCAAACAAGTTATGTACAGGATTCATACTTCCAATAAATCTTCTATAAACAAGAACACAACCACATAGCTTTCTGGTACATCTGGCTTAAGGTCAAAACAAGAAATCAAACTGGATATAAGATTGAGCAGGGAAAGGGACAGCAAAACAGTTACACACTCAATATTCTTGGTTCCGACAAACAAACCAATCACCAATCTGTAGACACCTATTGACTGAATTAAATATGGCTTTGAATCGTCACAGTCCACATTACACTCTCCTTTTCTGCTTGTTAAGGTTTTCCCTCGCGGCTGCAAAATTGAACAAAAAGAAATAATAAAATTCCAGTGGAATAGCAGTACTTATACCACTGCCACACTTAATAACTAAATGAAATTTCTGATTTTAGGGTAAGAAAGGGTAGAATTGAAACAAAATAAGTTTTTTCTAGTAATGTACAACTTCAAGAGTATGCACTTAGCACTATGCCAGATACTAATCCAAAGACAAACCTTAGGTTAGGCTCAAGGAGTCATTTCTGGTTTGACTTGATTATGCTAATGTCAAGCTCAATTTTCTGGTTTCTTTGCTTGCCCAAGCCATGCCTGGTGCAATAACGTAAGAAATTTCTTCTGTAAATCTAAATTCTGAAAGTTTTTTATTTTATTTCCAATGAAGGAGAGGGAGAAAGCAAACAGGAATGACATGGAAAAATTTAACAACTTCAAACTTCTTAGCTTATCACCAAAAATGGGCAGTAACTGAAGGAAAACATGTGTTACATTCCTTCATTATCTAGTAACTTATTATTAAAAGGTTGATGCTAAACAAACTGATAGAATTTCACATAAGCCATATTTGACTATAGATTAATTTTTTCCATACTTTGCTGTCTCACAAGAGGCTGACAAAAAGGCAACACAGCAGAGAAGGTCCAATGAGGCCATAGCTGCTTACTCAAGTGGACATCACTCGAAGAAGGTCAAGCTAACCAAGGAGACAGTACAAGAAATGGAATCCTGGACGCTCTGTCAACTGGCATAAACATGCAATAGCAATCCATGGACATCTCTGGAGTAGCAAAATTGGCTTCACAAAAATATTAAAAGATACTTTATTGTTAATTAAATCAGCGATAATTTACCCACTGACTTTAAAGCAGCCAGCCGAAATGGTGTTAATTAAAAGTGGTATAGAACACTACAACCAAAATGTTAAATTGGCAGCCAAGAATCACCAATGCAAAACAGTAGAGTAGGGACAGCATACAGCTTCAGATTAAATAACAAATTTTTTTTTAAGAAGTTGGATGAGAAAACAAAAAAAAAGATTACAAGTTATTAAATCTTTGTAAGAGCATTAGGCAGATTGCTATTGCACAGAGCCAGCAGTCACATAGAATAAGATTCTAACAAGCCTTAAAAGTGAGGGAGGGAAACGGAAGAATTTGAGAGGATCAGAAAGCAAACGATATGCAACATAGGGGTTTCCCCAATTAGGCACTGTGGCAAAATTCTCTTTTACTACATTATGAAAGAAGAATGTGAGACGGTGTTCAAAATCCAAATAATTCTTCATATCATGAAGAGCAATAGTAAAGCCATTAAACTCAGCCCTCTCATGATCCAGTGCAATAAAATATTACTTCATAAGTGTCCCAATCCCTTGTGGCCAATAGAGAACAAATGAACCAGCTTAGGAAAGCATAACAAGCAACAACTGCTTAGAAATAAGCTGAAATGACTCCAAGTCCATACAACTGAAATCAGAAGTCATTAACAGCAGCAACACATTAATCTGCGCAGTTCCTCTTTTACTTGAAGAATTTAATGAAGTAGGACAAGTGCATTGGGCAGCAAAACTCTGAGGAAGATGCACATATATATTGAGAGAGAGACAGACAGACAGAGAGAGGAAGCTTGAACCAAGATTGTCCATAGTTGAATCTCAGTGGAAAAGACTAGAAAGTGAAGTTATTGATGATGCCAATGATCGGAAAAAAAAAAAAAAAAAAACAAATTCACATAGATTTCAGATCATTTCACCATAGCTTTAAACTTGATTTGGAATTTGCAAACTTCTGTAATGAAGTAACCTATACAAAATTGATAATGGGCAATATTTCTACTCTCGGGCCTTCTCATCAATAATGGCAAGGAAAAGCCATCTATTTTAAGATCCTAGTTAATTCAACACCTTTTAACAATGGTATTTTTTTTTTCATATTGTTTTAAGCGCTATCAAGCAGCTAGAGAAACAACTTCATCAAGAAAAGTACTCTAGGGCATTTATTAATAAATTCACTCACAGCAAACAAATAATCCAAAGCCAGTTAAACTAAAACTATCATACAGAAACAACCAGCAGTACCTCAATTATAATTCAATGCTTCACACAGAATCTACAAGGATTTGGCTATTTGAAGTTCTCAATCAAGTGGTTATGAGTGTAATCTTAGTAAGAAAAAGAAAAAGGAGCGCAAGTATTTAAGACACAAACCAGGGAGAGAAATAGAATCAGCCAACATGGAAAGGGCCGATATCGCCACTTCTTAAAGAAGTAGCGACCTCATCAGCAACACTCAAGCACGAAGACACCCAGCCCCTCAGAGCTATCCACACCATCTTCGCCATCCATAGTGTCATCTCCCATGGCATTGCCATTTTTTCTTTCTTTCTCTTTCGCCCAATAATCTTCTTTCCCTTCTTTTTTTGGTTTTTAAACAAAATCCATTTCAGAAAAGAACTCAATCATGAAAACATTTGAAAGAAAGAACAAGGGAACCTTGTAATTCTTTTCAATTTTTATGAATATTGAATTATGACTTGTTACTTTGCTTTTTCTTGTTACAATCTCCAATGGAATCTTTGAAGTAAAGTGTCTTATCGCAGATGGAACAGCCAATAAGTTATTGCCACGCCTCCATCTGGACCCCGGATACTTACGGAGGTTGGTAGATTGGAATGGAAGCGCCTTATTTTCTTACATTTTGGACGAAAGTTAAATTTATACCCTTTTTCTTCTTTTTTTTTCTTTTAATCCAGGAGGGAATTTTATTAAAGATGAAATGTATCATGCCTAACCATACGAGATAAAAAGAAAGGTCTGAAAATATCATGTGACCCCATTTTTGCTATAAATATAAAATGAATGAATCCAAATAAATAATAAATCACTTAGGTCCAAATTGCTCTATTTTCTTTATTTCTATTTCTCTAAGTAATAATATTTTTCTATTGTTTATAATTAAAAGTTAGTTTACATCATGTTATCAACATTAGAATTTTATTTTAGTAAGTATTTCGTTTATCTTTATACTCTCATATTTAATAAAATTATCTTTATAAGTATATTTTGTGATTTCTATTAAATTGGATCTTTTGTATCAAAAGATGAAGGTTAGTTCTATATGCTTTATTATATTATTATAGTATTTCTATATTTATTCTTATTCACATTAAAGACAAAGAAAGAGAAATATGGAATATTGAAGTGAAGAGCTTAAGAATGGGAAGACCTTAAATTTTTGAAGATCTTAAAGAATTTCAAGAATTATCTTTGAAAAAATTGAAGACTATATCAAGATGTCTAACTTTATAAAGTTTGAATTTAATACCTTAGATATTTTAGGCGAGAACTGTTTATTTTGAATTTTGATGTTAAAGTCCACCTAAATGTAAAAGGTCTCAGTGACATAATCAAGATTGCAAACATTGTATCTTTATAAGATCACATTCAAGCTATAATTCTCCTTTGCCGCCACCTTTATCAAGTGTTGAATAGAGAATATCTCATTATAAAGGACTCATATCTCTTTTGAAACAATTTGAACGAAAGATTTGATCACTTGAAGTAAGTGATACTATCACAAGCTCGTAATGAGTTAATGCATTTGCTGTTGCAGAATTTCGAGTCAAACAATTTATATAATTTTGTATTATTCAGGATCAATTTATAATTAATATTATATGGGGAAAAAAAAGTAATGGATGAAGATTTGCTAAAAAAAAGACGTTTTCTACTTTTTTATGCTTTAAATTTAGTTCTACAACAGTAATATCAAACACGTGAATATAAGAGATATCATGATTCATTTTTATGTCTCCTTGTTGCTGAAAAGAATAACAAGTTTTATTGAAGAATCATCAATCGCATCATACTGGTGTTGCCTTAATATTTGAAGCAAATGTCATCACATAGAATTGTTAAATAAATGTGACCACATACGGTCAGGTTGGTAATCATTTTGGACGACCATGGTCATAGTTGTGGTTATGGACATAGCCAAGGTCGAGGTTGAGGTCATGGTCTATATAATATTCAACCTTATGATAATTATAATAAAAATAAATTTAAGTAGGATTGAAATGAAGGAAGACAAAAAAAAAATATGTAAGATAAAAATAGTTGTCTTTGATGTGTAACAAATGGCCATTTTGGCGTACTTGTCCTATGCCCAAATTATCACGCCCCAAACCCAAAAGATCTTAGACATGACATAACTTACACTCATTTAATAATATACACTCATAATTAATATTGCATAAATTTTCAAACTTGAATTCAACATAGGAATTCTTATCAAGTTGCTAGTAAGTTTAATGCAAAATCAACTCATGACCATACTTGGTAAAACATAAACCAAATACAACCACATCTAATAAAATAACACATAAGTATTTATTCAATAGGGATAAATTAAATATCTTAAACTATGTGTCCACAAATGAAACACTTAACAACCTAGCAACTTAGAGAACTTAAGGGACAGCAGAAGCCTTACCAAATTCGCTAAACACATATGTGCCTTATTTACCTGAAATCATTATAAACTATAATGAGTACGAAACTCAGTAAGTATACTAGTTTTTCATATATCAAAATACAAATACATATATGTACACAATGCATGTGTATGATATACTGTAATAAATCAAAATCAAAATCTTATCAAATCTCATGACAGGTAAGCACTTACACATTCTTTCAAAATATATAATAAGAATACCATCACTCAACTACTACTTAGTAGGACTTTCATATCACATATCATATAATGAGCCAAATGTCACTCGTATGTGACATACCATATGAGAAGAATAGTACAAATGAGATTTAAATTACACATATATAATGCTCATACCCGAAAGTAAGAGCCAAACCCTCACCCTGATCATCGGTGAGTCCTCTCACATGCACCAATATGCCACCACACGAATGTGATGACTCAATCTTGCTTTAGGTACCAATAGGATCCTCCATATATACGGAACACATAACATATACCAATCCCGAAAGAAAGACCACACATAAAGGCTCCACAAATAACATAAGGTGCCTACTAAATAAATAGTGAGTTTAAGCATCCTCAAAATACAAAACGTATCTCATAGACATTTTTCACTTCAAAAGCTTTCTTTATTAAACACATTTCATTTTGAAAGCCCATTTTCATAAACACATATATGTCCATGCTTAATGTCAATGCTCACATTCATAAACATATATTTTTCATATTTCATATCAAATATACTTTGGCATAATATAAACATATTTCTAAGCACATTTATAAAAGCATACATAGACAATTACTATGCTTATTATGATTTCAGTAAAAGTCTAGTATACTTACCTCTTAGAATTTTGGCTACAAGGTTTAATTCTCCTTAACCAATCAATAGAGACTAATCCTTTCGTAAGCCTCAACATTCACACAAAATACTTTAAATAGCTTACAAAATTACACATAGTGCACTTATCACATCGAATTGGCCTAATTACTTGGTTTCTCAAAACTTGTCATTCTGATCCCTTACACTTAACAAAATTTTCTTATACATCCAATGATGTCCAATTACTCCAAAATCAGAATATATCTTTCTTAACTCATATATCCTCCTTATGTATGAATACTATATCATAATTCCTATACAATCCATTTCATAAACACCATCAAATCCAAATTATTATTCTTGCGGGATCAAGATATTTACTAAATAGTATTCAGTCTCCTAATTTTATAAAATTATATACTAACTCAAAAATCATAAAAATACTACAGAATTACTCTTGACACATATTTCAATCCATAATAAATATTTTACTTCAAAATTCCTGCCAAAAGTATTTTAAAATTATTTTATTCTATAGTTTTAAAAATCTGTAAATCAAATACTGCAATGAACTGATACAATTTATCAAATCATAATAATTTAACCACATTGATCTAAATTCTCAATTTTGAATATATCATATTAGACATATAAATTTATCATATTCCAGAAATTAGTAATTTTTTAAGATCATTCAGTAGACCAAACATTATCTGTCACTATATCATACTGTTAACATAGGAAATTTTCATGATTTCAGGGTCATTTTGGTAAATTCACTACAAATTCAATTTCTAAAATTTTCAATTGATTCAAAGTCTCAAATGATTCTATACATGTCTAGTTTCATAGTCTAAAAAGTTAAAACCATAATCAAAGCACAACAAGTTATAAAATTTTTGAATCAAGAGACTATCAAGTAGAAATTCTGCAATTCATTATGATTTATCAAGCTATCTACATAATCATCATCAATTCTCAATCTATCTTACAAAATCCACATCAAATCTCCAATTTTCATTTGTCCAAAAATCAAAACTTAAAGGAATTAACTTAATTAACACCAATAAATTGAGAAATAGTTATGATATACCTCTTAAAATCTAAATTTTCAATTTCTTCTTCTTTTTTTTCTTCTTCTTCTCTTTCTCTCTCCTCTATTTCTCTATTTTCTCTCTCTAAAGGGGTGGCTCAACCCAAAAATGAGTAAATTAGAGTTTAAAATATGTATTTTTATACTAAGAAGGTAACTTTTAGTATTTATAAATTAACCTAAAAACTTTCAAAGTATTATAATTTGGTCCCTAAAATAAATTTAAAGTCTTACAAATAAACCCAATACTAATAGTATGTTCTTAATCAATACAAACAATACTAATAACAATACATAAATTAAGTATCATCCACATACAAATTAAATATGAATATTATACATATATATAAATATTTATTCTTTTCGATGTTGGATAAGTGGTTACTATACAAACATTTGTCGAATTTGTATAATCATTTTTTAGAGAAAAGAGAAAGAATGTTGCAACCAATTATCTTAATATTTATAGATCTAGAAAACACTACATATCTCAATATCTGACTTTTTTGGAGATACTAATCTAAAAGAATAATCACTTAGTTAGTGATGAAAATATTCATAACAATTAAGTTTTAATTATTGTTCCTTTTTCATGTTTATATCATAATGTAAATATATATTGTTATCTTGATGTCTAATATAAATATATCTTTTCTTTTCTTTATGAAGGACATAAATTTAAATAATAAGTTATATGCTCTCAAGAAAGTCAGAGAAATAGGTATAATAAATAATGCTACAATACATATGTCCTTCAAAGTAAGAGGTATTTCTCAAATTTGATATTAACTAAAATAAAGGTGAATACTATATCAAGCTTTAAAGACTTGATTGAAGGTTTTAAGAGAGTTATGATCTTTTTAACAAATGGCACAAAATTATACTTTCTAAACGCCTTGTATTCACCCAAATCAAGAAGATCCCTACTTAACTTTAAAGATATTCAATGTAATGGTTTTCATATACAAAATACAAATGGTAATAACATGGAATATCTCTACATTAATTCTGTAGTCTTTAACTAGAAGCGAATACTGGAGAAGCTTCATGCTTTCTCTTCTAGCTTATGTTATACAACGATCAAAACATTTGAGAGCTACATAACCATGAATGAGAAGCTAAAAAATCCAATGATTTTTGTGCTTTGGCATAACCATCTTTGCCATCCTAAATCAATAATAATACAAAGAATTTTAAAAATTCTCATAGATGTCTATTGAAGAATTTGAAGATTATATTTTTCAATAACTATATTTGCATTGCTTATTCATAGGGTAAATTGGTGGTTAAACTATCTCCTTCTAAAATGATGAATTTTCATCATTTTTGTAAAGAATTCAAAGAGACATTTGCAAACTAATTCTTTTACCAAATAGACCATTTAGCTACTTATGATCCTAACTAATGCATTAGTTCAATTGCCATATATTTATTTACTATCCATATGTATTCTTATTTTTGCTAGATTATTAGCATAGATATCAGACTATATTCACAATTTTCAAATTACCTAATTAAGACTTTATGTCTTGATAATGTTGATGAGTATACTTATAAGATATTTGATGACTACTGCATGTCAATGGGAATTGACGTAGAACATCCAATGCCACATGTTCACACCCAAAATGGGTTGGTAGAACTATTTATTAAGAGACTCCAGATGATTACAAGAACTTTGCTATTACATACCCAATTACCTACATTAGTATGAGGTCATGTAATTTTGTATACCGTAGTATTAATATGCCTAAAGCCAACTATTTATTATGAATATTTCCCATTACAACTAATACTTTGTCATTAACTTGAAATATCTCATATACGTACTATTTTGTTGTGTTGTACAAGTTTTAATTGTACCTTTTCAGGACACCAAGATGAAACCACAACGTCGTTTGAGAATTTTGTGGGTTTTAACTAATCATCTGTTATAGGTATTTGAGACCCTTAATAGGTGATTTGTTTATTGTACATTTTACAAATTTTTATTTTGATGAGATAAATTTTTCTCTATCGTGAGTAAGAAAAGCACTTTTGAAAAATAGGCAATTATTATCCTGAATAGTGACCCCATATGTCTCATCTAGATCCTCACACTACACAAAATAAAAATGAAGTATGAAGGATAATATATCTATAACAAATTACAATTCTGCTACTTGATGTACTTACAGGCGCATCAAAAGTAATTGTCATATGTGCTAGTTGTTAATGTACTAGCTTGGTTAATTGTTCCTAAAGAGTACCCTATTAAAATAGCAGCTAAGAAAATGTTTATTATACGCCAAAAGTATGATAGACTACTTGGTTCAAAATATTTTGTTATGTGAAAAAGAAAAATACATATCAAGATTCTATTATAAATGATGCTCGAGCTTTGATTGAAAATGCGCTTGAAAAGCGCAATGATCCTGATATAATAAGAGCCTCAAAAGCGACTCAAGTATTAAAAGTGGTTCAAACCCCAAAAGATGCCAGAGACACAAAAAGATCATCGATGATATATTTGTATTCACATTAGCTACTAAAATTATACAAAATAGGGTATGATTGGACAAAAAAGGAAAGAAGTAATTTAATCAAATTAACTTTTTTAGTCAAATGTGAAGTAGTTGAACTTATCATCTAGATACCAAAGTATGTCAAACTCGTTGGGTACAAATAGGTTTTTGTATGGAAACATAATAAGAAAAATAAAATTGTGAGATAGAAAGCCAGACTTGTTGCTTAAGGCTTTTCACAAAAGTTTGGTATTGATTATGACGATACTTATTTTCTTGTAATGGATGTCATTGCGTTTTAATTATTTATTAGTTTGGCTATATTAAAAAAACTTGATATGCACTTCATGGATGTGGTGACAACTTACATATATGGGTTACTTAATACTAATATTTATGTGAAAATCACTGAAAGATTTAGAATGTATAGAGTATTTCAATCACCACATCATAACTTGTATTCTATGAAATTACATAAATCCTTATAATGGTTGAATCAATCTAGACATATGTGGTATACTCACTCCAATAAGTACTTTATGAAAAAGAGATATATTAATGATCTCATTTTCCCTTGTGCATTTATAAAGAAGTCAGAATTTGACATTACCATTATAATAGTTTATATTAATGGCATTAATCTAACTAAAACCTTCGAAGAGCTTCAGAAAATTGTTGAGTAATAAAAAGGAGAATTTAAGATGAAATATTTGAAGAAAACTAAATATTATACTAGGTTACAGATTAAGCACGATTCAAATAGAATCTTTTATTGGAGATAGTGCTTACGTGTCATTTTATTTTTTGTATGAATATTTATTGATATTTATATAATTCACATTTTTATAAATTGTTAATTTATTATATAGTAATAATCTTGTTCCTTTTTAGATATTATAGATCTAAAGTTGTTTAGATCAGAATTAAGAATTAGTAATTCTAAGAGTTATAGCCTTATTTGGAATAGGACAAAAATCTAATAATATTTATTGTAAGTACATAGTTGCAACTTGCAAGGAGTTGTCAATAACGTTAAGAAATGTCATTATACAGTATATTCTCATAAACATTGTTCTTGATCAATGTTTGCTGACAAAGGTTGATTGGTAAACCTTAAAGATCAGTGTATGTCTATATCTGAATTTTTCAGACGATTAGTCTTAGCAGATCGTAAGTTTAGTGAAAGCTCGTATAGGCATGCAAGTATTCAGTTAGACTAAGTACTAAATTGACTCACGAATACCTCCAATAGATATCCCATTAAGCCATTAATGGATGGTCTTCTCAAGTTAAGTAGCATTTGTGGTCCTTTAACATAAGCACCATAGTGGGCTTATGAGTAATGCACCATGTTAGATTCTACACATGTTAGAGACCTTTCATGGTCTAATCTCTGGATTTCGTTGGATATGGTTCGATACTCATAGACTCCAGTGTGCATAAACACTAAGTTTGTTAACTTATGTGGGTAGGTTATACATTTTAATGCTCTGATATTGTATTTTAAAAAGTCTTATAGCCATAAGTATAACCCTGAAAAATATTTTCTGTAAGGTAAAATAATATCGCAAAGGAGTTTATGGATATCATTTATTGAAATGAAAATCTGAGATAAGTTCATAGTCGAGTGGATAAAGACTTGACTTGCTCTTTTGGGATATAAGTAACAAAAATATTATAAAAATATGTTTAACCTTAACTTGTATGGTTCAATACTTCATTTTGTTGTATCCATGACATGTGAGTGAGGCACTTTTCATGGACTTATGCAAATATTTTATAAGATAAACGATTATGAACCTAGAGTGTTTTACAATATGAAGTATACTCGTTGAGCACTAGAGTAGCAGATAGGATCGAAGAGTTCAATCCAAAAAAAAATTGGATAAGCAGGAATCATTTTTAACACCTTTCGGGAAGGACAAGTATTGAATTCTAAGTGTTAGAATTTGATATGTGTCAAAGCATTATAAGGCACCAAGTTAATGCTTTATTAACTGTCCACTTTGAATATTTTAATAAATTTAATGGTTAAGGTTTTTTAAAAGATTGAAAAATGGTTAAGCTTTGCTTAAAAGAGTGACAAGTAATGAATACTTGTCATGGTGGCAGGTTATTTGTTGGACATTATCAATTTACAAAAGTCAAATAAAAATACATACATAAGTGTTATGCGATTTAAGACAAAGTGTGAATTCGGCCATTGTGTTATTTGTGACAAGAAAATGGGTTTTACTTTTGGCAAGTAAAAGCTTTCAAAGAAGCCGAAAGTTTGAGAGCTAAAATGGCTTAAGTGTTAAGCCTAAAACATCAAAATAAATCCTATAAAATTTTTAGCTACTATTATAGCATTTTGGGCTCCCTGAAGTCAACACCTAGAATTATTCGAAATTATATTTTAAGGTGAGACTCTGAGCTCTATATCTCCAACAGCATCAATTGTCCATCAAATGTATATGTTATATTACTAATAGAATTGTCTATGAAAATGTGGTTTTGAAATGCACTGATTTTGTCACGCCCCATACCTAAAAGATCCGATACACGACATCACTTACATTCATTCAATACATGTGCACTCATAAATAATATTACACAAAATTTCACTATTTCATTCAACACAGGAATCCTTAGCAAGTTGCTAGTAAGTTCAACACTAAAATCAACCCATAACCTAACATATAAAATATAAACTTCTCTTGATAATATTTAAATATTTATTTTAATTTCTTTCAGAATTATAACAATTGAATTATGATTGGGACAATTAATAAACTGGAGATACGTAGAGTTTTCTCAGAGATTAACACTCTACTACGTCACCAATAACAACTTTGTTACCGGAAGCCCATAATATATTCATTACAAATTCTTACTTAAAATCAACTAATAACCACACTTGTTGAAACTTAAATTAAATCCAACCACACAAATAAAATAATACATAAGTATTTATTCAATAGGGACAAATCAAATATCTTATCCCACGCGTTCCTAAATGAAACACTCAACAACCTAGCAACTTAAGGATCCCAAGGAATAACAGAAGCCTTGCCAAATTCGCTAAGCACACATGTACCTTATTTACTTGAAATCACCATAAACTATAATGAGTATAAAACTCAGTAAGCATACTAATTTTTCATATATCAAAATACAAATACATATATGTACACAATGCATGTGTATGATATGCTGTGATAAATTAAAATCATAATCTTATCAAATCACATGTCAGGTAAGCGCTTACACATTCTTTCAAAATATATAATAGGACTACCATCACTCAACTACTAGTTAGTAGGACTTACACATCATATATCACATAATGAGCCAAATGTCACTCGTAGGTGATATACCGTATAAGAGGAATAGTACAAGTGAGATTTAAATTATACATATATAATGTTCAAACCCGAAGGTAAGAGCCAAACCCTCACCCTGATCATCTATGAGTCCTCTCACATACACCAATACGCCACTACACGAATGTGATAACTCAATCTTCCTTTAGGTACCAATAGGATCCTCCCTACATACGAAACACATAACATATACCAATCCCGAAGGAAAGGCCACACTTAAAGGCTCCACAAATCATATAAGATGCCTACTAAGTCAACAGTGAGTTCAAGCATCCTCAAAATACAAAATATTTCTCATGGATATATTACACTTCAAAGCTTTCTTTGTTAAACACATTTCATTTTGAAAGCTCACTTTCAAAAACATATGTATGTCCATGCTCAATGTCAATGCTCACATTCATAAACATATGTCTTTCACATTTCATATCAAATACACTTTGGCATAATATAAACATATTTCTAAGCACATTTACAAAATCATATATAGATAATTACTATGCTTATTGTGATTTCAGTAAAAAGTCTAATATACTTACCTCTTAGTACTTTCAGCTACAAGACTTAAATCTCCTTAACCTATCAATCGAGATTAATCCTTTCATAAGCCTCACAATTCACACAAAATACGTTAAATAGCTTACAAAATTATACACAATGCATTTATCACATCAAATTGGTCTAAATACTTGGTTTTTCAAAATCTGTCATTCTGACTACTTACACTTAACAAAATTTTCTAATACATCAAATGATGTCCAATTATTCCAAAATCAGAATATATCATTTTTGACTCATATATCCTTCTTAAATATAAATATTATACCAAAATTCCTATACAATCCATTCCATACACACCATCGAATCCAAACTACTAACCTGACAGAATCAAGATACTTATTAAACAGTATTCAATCTCCTAATTTTATAAAATCATATACTAACTCAAAAATTATACACAAAAATACTCTTGACACATATTTTAATTCATGATAAATATTTCACTTCAAAATCACTGCCAAAAGTATTTTAAAATTATTTTATTCTATTGCTTTAAAAATTTGTTAATCAAATACTGCAATGAACTGATACACTTTAGAAAATTATAACAATTTAACCACATTGATCTAAATTCTCAATTCTGAGTATATCATATTAGACATATAAGCTTATGATATTTCACAAATTCGTAATTTTTGAAGATCATTCAGCAGGGCAAAATTTGTTTGCCACTGTATTATACTGTTCACACAGGAAATTTCCAGAATTTTAGGGTCATTTTGGTAAATTCACTACAAATTCAATTTCTGGAATTTTCAATCGATTCAAAGTCTCAGATGATACTAAACATGTCTAATTTCATATACTCAAAATTTAAAACCAGAATCGCATCACAACCATTTATAAAATTCCTGGATCAATAGACTATCAAGCAGAAATTCTACAACTCATCATGATTTATCAAGCTATCTACATAGATCATCATCAATTCTCACAATATCTTACGAAATACACATCAAATCCTCAATTATACATATTTCTAGAAATCAAAACTTAAAGGAATTAACTTAATTAACACAAATAAATTGAGAAATAGTTATGATATACCTCTTAAAATTCAAAATTTCAATTTCTTCTTCTCTTTCTCTCCCCTCTATTTCTCTCTTCTCTCTCTCTAAAGGGATAACTCGACCCAAAAGAGTGAATTAGGGTTTTAAAAGTGTATTTTTTATACTAAGAGGCTAATTTTTAGTATTTATGAATTTACCCCCAAAACTTTCAAAGTATTATAATTTGGTCCCTAAAATAAATCTAAAGTCTTGCAAATAAACCCAATGCTAATAGTATGTCCTTAACATATACAAGCACTACTAATAACAATACATAAATCAAGTATCACCCACATACAAATAAAATACGTATATTTATATATATATATATATATATAAATACTTATTCTTACCGGTTGTGGATACTGGTTACTACAATTCTCCCCTCCTTATAAGAATTTCGTCCTCGAAATTCATGACTTAAGCAAACATATGAGGATACTTCGATCACATTTCTTCTTCTCATTCCCAAGTTGCCTTTTCAACATATGGTTTATTCATAAAACATTTACAAAGTAATCTTCTTAGTATATAGGATTTGCTCATTGTGGTCCAAAATCCTGATAAACACTCATTCATATGTTAGATTATCTCTAAGTTGGCTCATAACTTAGTATGTGAGAGGAGTACAAAACATATATCCATAAAATAAACACATGGCACACATTATGGACTTATAAAATTATACACACATATTTTTATTCTTTTCTCCCATTCGTTCAATATTTAATGGGCATCTATACACTTCACCTTTTATTCATTAAAGAATAACATAGATGTAGAATACCCATACTAATCTTTTAAATAAAATTCTTAACTCCTCTGAAAATTTTAATCCTTTCAATATATACTCATATGTCATAATATAATTCACTACTTTGATATCATTCTCAAAATAAAAAATAATGTAGCATTTCTACGCAACTAAGTTGTCATTCAAATTAAAATGTTGAAGGCATTATCTTAAATAATAAAAAAAAAATCAACTTCAATAAAAAGACCTTTAGTTCAATTGATTCTTAAACTATAGATCTCAACATTATATCTCTTACTATAACTCTTTAAAAAAAAATAGTCCATTTTATTGGATATCATTTTCTCATTAAGATTGACATGTCTGTTTTTTCTAATATACTCAGTTTCAAACAGAAAAGATTTCACTAGCACAATTACTATGATGGCAAATATGGTTTTTTAACTATTCATTTAACGTCATTTACGTAAAAAGAAAGGACAAAACGATTACTGATTTTCTTTCACGAAACTTTATAAATAGCTTAAACCTCATAATCACTTTTCTAGCAATAAATAAAACCAACCTTCTTACCATCTTCATAATGAATCCTATTATCATAACTCCTCCTGTTCTTTTTACTCCACCATAATCTCTAGACCTAATCAGAACCAGAACACTCCATTCCCATGCCAAAGAATTCATCAGACACTACGCCATCTTGGCAGTCCAAGAACACGGTCTCACAGTTCTTGGTGGCCCTTTGTTCAACTTGGAATACCCTTTCTTTTACCTGCACTCTTTTTTCCCATTTTCCCAATGGTCCAAACCTGTCATTTACTTGTTATGGCACCTGTTGGATTTGTATACAATCGCCATGGAATTCCCATTACTTAGAACCCTCCAAAAATTAGAAAAATGTGATGAAAATCATTCAGTCCTGATTTTTCTCCAATGGTTTTACCCAAAGACATGGTGGATAACTAAATTTCAACACATGATTGCAAACAACACAAATGTTGCAGTCCCCAGACAATATCTTTGGTCTGTCTTACTTCTCCAACGAAAGGGTATGATTGTTTCGGATCATGAAATCCACTATTACCCCACTGTCAAGGATTACTTCACCTTTACCCTTTCACTAAATAGATCAATTAAGCTCTGGCCTGAAGAAGTAATCCAGCAAAAGAGAGAACTTGAAAGAATTCTTGCTCAGGAAAACCAAATAATTCCTCCGTCTGTTTAGATCTCCCCAGAAGATGCTGCGCCTTAGGAACAGGTTGAAGATGACTTTGCAGAAGAACTGAATTTTTCCAATTTACACAAATCCCAACAAAGACAAAAACATCATCTTTCACATCACAGAAATACAGATTACTCTACCCTCCATCACCATATCCCAAACATGACTTATTATATCAGATACAGACAAGAAATGGATAACCTTCACCAATGGCCTCAGCTAGCTGTCCCGACAAAACCTACCCAATCTCAGCCAGTTGTCCTGACAGAACCTGACCAACACCAATCCAATCTTGACTTATCCCTCTTTCAAGACTCTCAACCTTATCCAACCGAGACCCAAATCCAAGAGGAAGCCAGCGCATCCCTCATCAAGACCAGCTCACCTGCAGAAGATCAAGATATGGTAGACCCACCTTCCACTCAGCCAGAGCCCTTATTCAATGTATGGGAACAACAACTCCATAAGTTCCTCTCTCACGAATACGACACAGATGAAAGCGACCAGGGAGACTCATTTTGACCTACATTGTCTCAAATAAAATCGTTAATATTAAATATAGGTTAAGATTCTTGTAATATTTCAGACATTGTATGATTTGAAGGAGTTCAGATCCACTCTAAAAAAATTTAGATCATGGCTAAGAATTAACAACACTGAGAGTTATAAATGCTAAGAGTTAGCACTGCTAAGAGTTAACAGGTTATCAGAGTCAGCCAGATCTAAGGAGTTAAATCCTTGTCTAAAATGGGACAAAGACCTGAGGGTATGCTGTAATGACATAGTTACAAAGTGTTGCAATAGGTGCTAGAAAATGTCATTATGCAAGTATGTTTTCAAACCCTATATTTCTGATCTATTTTCATTTATGCGGGTTTGCCGATGAATCCCTTTTATATAGATCAATGTATGTCTATATATGTATAGTATAGATGATTGTTCTTAGCTGACCATGAGCTTGTGAAATTGTATAGGCATGTGGGTATTCAGTGAGGACTGGGTACTAAACAAGCTCAATGAGGACCTCCAATAGACATCCCATAAAGTTGTCAATAGAGGGTCATTTCGAGTTGAGTAATATTTGTGGTCCCTTGACCTGAGCACTATAGTGGGCTTATGAGTGGTCCACTATACTTACGTTTCACACATGTTAAAGACTTTTTATGGTCTGACCGCTCGGTGTTATTGGGTATGGTCTGATGCTCATGGAGTTCGGTGTGTGTTGATATGGATCCGTCAGCTAATATGGGTGAGTTGTATATCCTCATACTCCAATATTGTATTTGAAAAAGTCTTATGGCCATAAGCAATTAACCCAGAAAAAGATTTTCTCGTGGGATAAACAATATCATAAAAGTATTTGTAGATATTATTTATGAAAATACAAATTTGGAGTTAAGTTCATAGTTGAGCATATGAAGACTTGATGGTGATGATCTATGTCTCCACTTTTCTAGGATATAAATGACGGAGGAATTATACGAGTATGTATTAACCTCAACTTGTATGGTTCAATACACTATTTTGTTATTTCCATAACATATGGGTGGGGCAACGTTTATGGACTTATAGAAGAGTTTCATAAGATAAAACGGGTGTGAACCTAAGGAGTCTTACTATATGAAGTGTACTCATTGAACACTGAGGTAGCGCACTAGATTAAATAGTTTAATCTAAGAAGTTTTTAAAAAATAAGAATTATTTTAGAGTATTTTGGGGGGATCATAGAGTTTAAGTGTTAAACCCAGAATCTCGGCAAGTAGAACTTCTTACTTTTACCTTCCTATTAGATATCACATATTATACTATTAGTTTGTTATGGCATAACATTTGGTATAATTCTATTGGCCCATTTTATTATTAAGTATTAATATTTAATTGGCAAAGGGTTGTTAATGATATTTTGCTTATAAAGAATTTGGAGGCTAAAACTATTTTCGATAAATGCTTACTATTAACAAGCATGAGGTGACTTAATATCATTCATTCCATAAAGCATTTTTGCCACCAATTCAAACAACATTTGGCCAGCACAATGCCATTGTGACTAATCAATATTTTAAGTATGAAATGGCAATATGATTGTTCTGTCATGCTTAAAATTGGTTCCATTAATTATTTTTTGGTTGGCTTAGAAAGAGACAGAAATGACTATAAATTGAAGCCATTCTTAATTCATTTAAGAGGTGTGGTAAGGTAACAAAAAAAAAATCAAGAGAATTGTAAGCAATAGTAAAAGTTACTAAAAGGCTAATGATTAGTCCAAGGTCCATGAGATATTAAAAGCAATAGTTGCTTTAGTATAAAATATTCTCATCGAGAATAAGAAGTTACTATTCTAGCTTAAAGGATCTCATCAAGTCTTAGACTGGAATTACGCAAAGTACACTTCAAATGTGAGTCTCCTTAAATCTCATTAGCATAATGAGATATTTGTTTATATTCTACTGTACTTAATTATGCACGTGTGATGTGTAATTAAAAATAAAAATGTACACGCTCACCTAATGCACAGCGTACTTTCAATTATATTAATACAAGTTATTTATCTGATCCTCATAAAGCCCACTCACATCTAGGATACAATTTTTTACTTATATATAATACTTTGAGACTGATCATTATGATTTCAGGCACTATATAGTAGCTCTTGATAGTTCGCTCTATGAATCCATAAAGGTTCATATGAAAACCAATGCTGATGAGAATTAGAACCCGAAATAGGTTTAAGTAGGGATAACAGTGGACCAGGTTTGAGATGGATATCTACATCCATTTAAAAATTGAAATATCATATCCTTCCCAAACTCATAACAAGTTTGAAACTTTATTACCAAATTCGCTTTAGTGGATTTATACTTATTACCAAACCCGCAATGGGTTATCCATGAATTTTAAGTGGGTTTGAAAATAATATTTACATATACTTATACTAAATTAACGTTAATTCAAAATTTAAATATATTACATATTTTTTAATTGATAAAATACACTATGATATTATTATATAGAAAAAGAATACGGTGTACATATATAAATTTGTAAATGACCTATTCTGATCCTATGGTTTTAAAATAAAGCCACATAAAAAAAATTAAAATAAAATGAAAAGAAGTAGGAAAAAATAAAAGAGAATGGCTTGATAAGCAGTTGAATGATATTCATGAATAACCATGCTAGTAACTGCTCATATGTGATTTATCATATGTTTAAAATTGCATTTCTTGTTTATATCAGTGCCAAACAATTAATGCACCCATATTGTGCAATCAAAGTCTCAAATTAAAAAAAAAGTACATAACATAACAAATATAAATATTAAATCTACAATTAAAGTATCACAGATAAGTCTATGACTAATAATTTTTCAAAGTATAAAATTCAAAACTTTAAACATTCAACACTAAGTCACATTTTACTCATCTACGTCGTAGTTCACACATGTACCACCCATCCAACATGAAGCTTATAAGAATAAATAAGAATATAAATGTGTTATTTAATCAAATAACAAGTAAGAATCAGACCTTTATAAATACTAAATATAATTAGTTTACCTCATTAACAACATCTACATCTTCAGAATACTTCTCATTATCTATTTTATTTGAATGATCTAAAGTAAATTAAGAAAAAAAATTAATGATAATATTATAAAAGTTATAACATTGAATATTTATTTTGAATAAATAAATGTATATTTTCTTACCACTGAATTTAGACCATAACAAATCTTGAGCACACATTATAGCCTCCAATATTTTTGGATGAAGTCTGCTACGATATAGAGATACAAATCTACCACTAGTACTGAAAGCTGACTCGGATGTAACAATGGATACAGGAAAGGCTAGAATGTCCATAGTAATTGCTTGCAAAGTCAAATATTTAGACCCTTTCTTTTTCCACCAATCTAACATATCAAAATTTTCAGATCTTGGAATATTAGATTAATCCAAATAATAGTCCAACTTGGACTTACAATTGGTAGTACTAGAGCTTTGGTCTAAAAACATATCAAAATGTATCAAACGTGCCCCAAGTCTTGAGTAAGATTCTTGAACATTAGATGATGAAGCAATTTAACTTTGAGTTCGGAGGAATTGTTCACTTAACTTAGATCTTGATTGATAATTCTTTACCAAGTCATAGCAAAAATTTCAAACTTTTTCAATCATATCTTGGCAACCATCTCTATATATCAAAGGATAATAATACTCCACCAATTTCATCTTGTGTCTTAGGTCTAAAACAACCGCCAAAGCCATAAATCCATGAACCAAACTCCAATATTAATCAAACTTGGTAATTATTTTGTCAGCCATCGACCTTATTTTATCATAATCCAAAGTAAACCACTCAAAATTTGACAATTTGATTTCACAATTGTGAAGAAAATAAAGATTGGTTGTAGGATATTTAGTACCAGAAAATAATGCGGTCACTTCATAAAATGATTTAAGTCTATTACGAATTTCTTTTGCAAACCTTCAATCATCTTCAAAAGGCAAATACTTGTATTGTTATTCTCATTGCTTTAAATGAGGAAAAACATCCTTGTAAATCAAAGTTGTGTTAAGCATTAAGTATGTGGAGTTCCAAGGTGTCTTACAATCAAGAACTAACTTCCTAGTACACAAAATATTTAATTTTCATGCCATCTCAGCAAAAGTTTCCTTCCTTTTAAATGTTGCACTCTAATAAAAAAATACTACTTCAGATTCTCTCAATACTGTCACCAATTACATTCATTCTCTATTTCACAATTGAATTCAATATATGAGTTGCACAATGCATATGAAACAATCTCTCATCTCATAGAAGTGTACTAGTAAAAAGCTTGTCTAAAACTAAATCAAGCATTAAATCATTTGTGCTACAATTATCTATAGTTAAGGTTATATAACTTACTATCAATGCTCCACTCTAACAATCAATTCAGCAAAGCTTCATAGAATACCTTAGCATTATGTGGACATGGCATATATAAGAACTTAAACAAGAAAAAAACAATTAATGTTTCATATCTCATATGAAATATTGTCCATGTTATAAATTTGAATAAAATAACATAATAATTATGATTTGAACAATACCTTATAATGCAACTTTGTAGCAACCAATTATCATCTATGAAATATGCCATGACAACCATAAATTCCTTTGTTGGTAATTGAATGTCCACATATCAGTGGTGATTGCAATTCTACTTTCAATTATCTCAAGAAGCTCATTGTCTTGGCCTTCTCGTAGTCATAAACTTTTAAGATATCATTTTTTAATGTGTGTACGAGAGATATGCTTAAACATTGGTTGGAGAGTAGTAACAAACTTCCTAAATCCTTGATGTTTATCCATACTCAATAGATACTCATGCATGGCCACTATACTTGCAAGCTCCTTCCTTGAAGTTTCTTGATCTAATGAAAATGTTTTAACTTGAACTTTTTCATCCACTTGTGTAGCTTGAATTTTTTTCATAGTGGAATCAATCTTTGGTTCCCTTATCTTTAAACAATTATCATACGGGTATGCAAATGAGTGGTTCCATTTCTAACTTTTGCACTCAACTTTTCGTTACAATAGAAGCAAATAGCAATCCAATTGTTATTCACTCTTTCTCTTTTGAAATATTTTCACACTTTTGATGTCAATTTTTTACCCACTTTTTCACTTGTAATTTCTTCATGTATTGTTGGTGTTTGGTTTGAATTAATCTCAAATTCCGTTATTAGAAATTCATTTGTATTACTACAATCACTTGTTAAAAATAATAAACATCAACCTCTATCTGTTCAACAAAAAAGTATAAAAAATTAAATGATACATTATAAAAATAATAATAATAATAGATAAATAAATTATATAAATAGTACTAACTAATGAAATTCACCGGATTACTATTGTAATCTTAAACAAAATAATAAATGAAAGTAAAATTGTAAATTATATATTGTATACTTAGTACAATTCATCAAAGCTCATTAAAAACTAAGACTAAACACTTATAAAATAGTCCTCACACTTCAACTGATAAAATAAATAAATTAAAAGCCCTTTAAAAAAGATTATATCATATTAAAGCCCATAAAACTTTCTCATGTTGACAACGTTTAAAAAAGTATAAACATTTTTGAAAGAAACATGTCCAAAATAAGTTTTTTGTGATGTTCCTTTTCTAAGCATATATATAACTTAAAGTTGGGTAAATAAATATTTAAACCTCATAAGAGTTTAGCTAATTTTTTACTAATAAGATTTTTAAAGAGATGTTTTTTACAAAAATAAAGAATTTTAATCAAAATTGAGTATATGATTTATTTAACCACATTATTAAATTTATCATTTTTTTTAATTAAAGAAAAAGTGCGAGGACTATTTTATTAAGCTCCAGAGAGACTGAAAATAAAACCATAGACACTAAAATTTTCACGTTTCAACCAAGTTTCAACATTGCGATACGCCATAGAAGAACGACAAAATAAGTCTCAGTTTTTCTTGATAACATGGTTCATGTTGTCTTATTTCTACCTATTCTCCAAACAGACCTTTTGACTTCCATACCTTTAGCATAATTGAAGGTTGGTCACAAAACAGACTATCTCAATTAATATCTAAATTATTCTCAAGTTTATAGTAAAATGTAAACAAAAACAAAAGATCCATAGTACCTGTAAAGCTAAGGCGTTGAGCTGCTTAGAAGAAGAGTAGAAGACTTGTGATGTGAAGACTACAGAAATTTTTGTGATATGAAGAAATTTGATCTGAATGCTTGTAAGTAGAGAACAGTTGCGGTGAGAAGTGAGAACTTTTTAGGAAACTTAAAAAATGAAACTTAGGTTTTTAGGTTTTCAAAGAACCCTTACAAAAATGCAATATTTTAATTATTAAAAAAATCTATAGATATCCATAATAGGTATCCACGGATTTTATGTTGAACCCGTACATGTACCAAATTCGCAATGAATTTTTATTTTGTATATCAAATTTGTATCAAATCCGCTTCAAACCTTATCAAATCCTTTTTAATACGGATGAATTTTTGTGGGTTTATAATTTTTTTTGCCATTTCTAAATTTAAGTGATAGTCTAAATTAAATGGGTCTATGGTCAGAGCAAAAAGAAATTTAAATGATAAACTTGATATTAGTTGAACATTTATTTTCAATTATCTAATCTCTCTAAAATAAAAGAATTCAAAGAGAGTGATTATTCTTCCGAGCAGACTTAGGGCATCATTAATTTATTTAAGGAACAAATAAAGATTACTTGATGCATAAACATATTCCAAATATGTTTCTTTTGCTCTTGTTGGAACATAACAGCCTCAAGGACACTTTAACTTATGGGAAATGTTCGGGAATAGCCCAAAAATTTGGCTATTATTATTCAGCCCCAAAAGAAATTAACTTTTGTAGCCAAATAGTCAGAAAATTAAAAAAAAAAAGCCCTCGTCATTTTAGTTTCATAATTTTCCGCTCCTCATTTTCCATACAACACCCAAAAGCTTCTCTCTCTATTTTTCATTAAAAAAAAACCTAAAAATATAATCAGCTTCCATCAAAAACTCAAAAATCAAACACTACACTATTTGATGCCGATATTAGGTGGCCGCTAATGTTCATCTCCATCTTTTGTCCCCTTTCCCTACTTCTTTAATGAATATAGTCATATCATTGTATAAATCACAAGTTTTAAAATTCGATGGTATGAAATTTGACTCGATTTACATTGTTGTTGCTATAGTCGATTCTGGCATTAACGATGGTCACAATGGCATTGAATGACTACTTTTTTTTTTATTTTTTACTTTTTTTTTTTAAATTATTACATAAGTTTTTAAGTTAAAATATAATCCATACCTTATTAATATGGTGCCACGTGCTTTTTAAGATGAAAAATACTGTATTATCCTTAACGACATTTAATTTAGCACATCTTTTTTAATGAGAGATTGAATGCATTTTTTTTTCAAAACAAGAGGTGTAAGTGTCCTTTAGACCAAAGTTTGGGGGAGTCATCGTAATTTTTTATTATAAATAAAGTTATATTTGTAAGTTGAAATTTAGAAAAATGAAAGATGAAAAGTGATATCCCTTGATATAACAAGAGGTGTAAGTGTCCTTGAAGTATAACAAAAATGATAAATGCACCCTTTGATTTGAAAATAAGTGATATCTGTATTAAGTTAATCATTGTTGATTTTGTTAAATGATTCATTTGCACTCAACAGGCAATCATTGGTGTTGTCGACCATTCATTGACATTAATTGACTATTAACTAGCAATGACTAGTGTTGACCTCTTCTAATTGACTGATTGTTGACTAGTGAAATAGTAGTTCATCATAGATATCATAGGATTTCAAATTTTATATTCTACATGATGGTAATGTTATTTTTACAAATAAAGCATTAGAGGACCTTGAAATTTAGAGAGAAAAGTGTTTGACGATGACATTATAAAGGACACTACTTTTCTTGTAAGTTTTGAAACTCTTGGAATGTAAGCAAAAGTAATTTATAGAGAATAGATCACGAAATTTAAAATTCAATAGTATTTTTAAACAATTGATATGGTGCCATTCAATGGATGGTCAACAATAGTCAACGTAAGTCAATGGTCGATCAATTTCACTCACTAGTCAGCCGCACACTAGCAACGTTGATCAATAATTAATCACCTCAATCAACATTGGGTCAGCAATAATGATCGTGTATTGAGAAAACTTAAGTTATTTAATAATGTCAACGATAGTCAACTTCAATTTTAACAAAAAATCTAATAGATAGGATATAAATATCACTTATTTTCAAATGAAGAATGCGTTTATTATTTTTACTATACTTTAAGATTTCATTGGTCGTGTTCCCTTAAAATTTTATAACTTTGATTTGATTTTATTTTTAAATTAATTTTTTTTTCAAAGTTTGAAGAGTAAAATTTTTTTTAATAACATTTATATTAATAACTTTTCTTACAAATTATAATAAATACTTTGGGACCCAAATCCAAATTGAACAACCTAAATCAAACTAAACTAAATTAAATTATTAAAAAAAGAAAACAAATAAATTTGTTTTAGTTTGGGTTCCAAAAAGGCAGAGTCTCAAGTAACAGAATCCGGATTCCGGAGCAAGGGGACTTGACCCGAACCAAAAGTGGGTACATAATTCCCGCTTGTTCCAAAAAAAAAAACAAATTTGAAATTAGTGCTATTTGGCATTTACATTTGTGACTGCCCACTCTTCTTGAAGATCCAAAAATAAAGAGCAAGAGTGAACTGTGAAGGCCGTCCTTCTTATCTTCGTTCAATTTGCGTCTCTAAATTTAAAAATGGGTCGTCAGTTCGTTTTTCCTCAAAACCTGCGAGCCCTAGAAGTAGAAGGTGAAGATGGAGATGAAGATGACACTTGTCTCCGCCCCCAGAACCCTATCGACATCACCTCTTTGCGTCCCTCCCAACTCGATGAATTCGTCAAAGGTCACTTCACTTCTCTCCCTCTCTCTCAATTTCCCTATTTACCTTTCTTCAATTTTTACCAACTCATTTTTTTTGTTGATAAAACTTTTTTATTTACTCATCAAACCCTAGAGGTGAACTCGTCGGAAAATTAAAATTATGGTTAAACCCATTCTATTCATTTCTTTTTTGGCTAATTTACCTGACAATGTCAAATTCTGATGCTTTGTTTGCTTCCTTGGAACTTGTTAGAGTTTACTGTTTGCATTTCCATTTGCACGGTCATTTAAGAGTGCATTTGTGGTCATATAATTTAGGGAAAAAAAAAGGAAATTTATAGAGTTAAGTGCTTTCTGTAGAAACACATCAAAAGTGTTCTATAGAATAGCGTATACTTAGTATTTCTCTAAAGGGGACTTCTATCAAGCGTACTTCAAGTGTTTTCCTAATGTGAAAAGTTCCTTTCTTTGTTTCAACTTAATATTGTAAAACAGACGCTACAAAAGTTTCACATTTTGAATGCACTTTGGTTACTTGCCGAAGAATGTATTAGTTACACGAACAAAGTTATAGGCAAATATATTTAGTTCTTTTTGAGTTTGTAGGATTTTAGATGGGAAAATCTGTTTATGATTTTAAATCTTACAATTTAATTTTTTTTTGAGCAGGTCTATCCTTTGATCTATCTGACAAAGAACTCTTCTGCATAGAAGAGCAAGATTTATTTGATCGAGTGTACTCATTGGTTCGGAATTTCTCCTGTCTCAGCCTATCTTGCAAACTCAATCTTGTAGAGAGTCTTCGGTCCAATCTTAGTGTTCTTCTCCCGAATGTAGATTCACTTTCACGGGTCTCTCAAGATCATGATGATGAAACTCCACTGCTTGATCGGCTCACATCACATCGTAATGCTTTTAAAATATACACATTCTTCCTCATCAATATTGTTTTAGCTGAGGAGTCCAACATTAGTTCCAATGCCAATCCAAAGGTATTGCGTTTTCAAATTTATTTTCAAGGGTTTTAACTCTCTCTTACTCTCCATTCTGAATGTATAAATGTTGTGCACTGGATGTGGTATTGCTTAATTGGTGAAGCTTTTGGGTCATTGATTTAGGTAACAGCAAGTACAAGGAAGAAACAGCCTATAAACTCATGGAATTGGGAGCCACAGAGGGGTCGGATACTCAGTTTAATTGCCAATTCACTAGAGATCAACCTTTCTTTGCTTTTTGGGTCATCAGATCCAGATGAGAACTATCTTTCTTTTGTTGTAAGGTAAGTTGGATAATTAATGGTATTCATTTAGATTATTTTTCCTTCTTTGGGTTAATTAATTGTCTTAATTTTGTGATTTGGGTTTCTGCAGAAATGCGTTTCTCATGTTTGAGAATGCAATCCTTTTAAAAGATGCTGATGCAAAAGATGCTTTATGTCGTATAATTGGGGCTTGTGCTACAAAATACCACTACATGGAACAATCTTGTGCTTCAATCATGCACCTAATTCACAAATATGATTTTGTTGTCATTCACATGGCTGATGCTGTTGCTGGGGCTGAGAAGAAGTATGCTGATGGAACCTTGGCAAGTTTTATTATCAGAGAAATTGGAAGAACTAATCCCAAAGCCTATGTGAAGGATACTGTAGGGGCTGAAAATATTGGACGTTTTTTGGTGGAACTTGCTGATCGACTGCCAAAATTGATTTCAACCAACATTGGAGTTCTAGTACCGCACTTTGGTGGGGAGTCTTATAAGATAAGGAATGCTCTTGTTGGGGTCCTCGGAAAGTTAGTTGCAAAGGCATTCAAGGACATTGAAGGTGAAGTGAGTTCTAAATCTGTTCGACTAAGAACTAAGCAAGCCATGTTGGAAATTTTGCTTGAAAGGTGTCGAGATGTTTCAGCTTACACTAGGAGTCGGGTTCTTCAGGTTTGGGCTGAATTGTGTGAAGAGCATTCTGTTTCAATTGGTTTGTGGAATGAGGTTGCTGAAGTAACTGCTGGGAGGTTGGAGGATAAGAGTGCAATTGTTAGAAAATCTGCACTAAATTTGCTTATCATGATGTTGCAGCATAATCCATTTGGTCCACAACTTCGAATAGCTTCGTTTGAAGCAACTTTAGAGCAGTACAAGAAGAAGCTGAATGAACTTGAGCCAGATATCCCTTCTGAAACTGTCACGGATGGCTCACCATCTGATGGTGATTCCTGCAATGGAGATGGTGAAGTTGATCAAGTGAATGCTGAAGGGGTGGTCAAAGAGCAGCAAGAGAGTCTATCTGACAGTTGTTTGCCCCATATTGACGAAGGAATTGCTGACAAGGATAGCTCTGTGCCGGATGTCGGGAACTTGGAGCAGACTAGGGCCTTAGTTGCTTCACTTGAATCTGGATTGAGGTTTTCTAAGTGTGTTTCCTCCACAATGCCAACTCTTGTTCAATTGATGGCTTCATCTTCGGCCAGTGATGTTGAAAACACTATTCTCTTGCTAATGCGGTGCAAACAGTTCCAAATTGATGGAGCAGAAGCTTGCCTCCATAAGATGTTGCCATTGGTAAGTTATTGTCTTTCAGAATGCATTGGAAATTGCCAAGGACTTACTTCTTTTTATTTGCTTTTGGAATTAAAATGGCGCTTTCTTTCTTTCATGTTATCAAAGTTGTGGATTTAACTTTGCATAAATAGGAAACATTAATAAAATTTTCTTGCTCTTTTAGGTATTTTCTCAAGACAAATCCATATATGAAGCTGTGGAGAATGCCTTCATTACAATCTATATCACGAAAAACCCAGTGGAAACTGCTAAAAATCTTTTGAGTCTTGCCATAGATTCTAACATAGGAGATCAAGCAGCCCTGGAGTTCATTATTGGGGCCTTGGTATCCAAAGGTGATATAGCTATGAGCACGGTATGTTCCTTAATGCTCTGGATTATCTCACGAGTTTGGAGGGAATTGAAGTCATTTCTTGATTTCATATGCAAACTCACATGCACACACAACAGAACATATACAACTCTCTTGCAGAAGCAGACAAAACTCAACCCTACTGCACAATAATGAGTGTCTATTTAACACGAATAAAACGTATATTCATGTATATGATGACTAGAATTGCAATTCCCAGTTCAGTGTGGTATTTGCTTTCTGATGAAAGAACAGATGTGACTGGTAATGCCTTATTAATTGATTTTAGGGATCTATTATTACAGTTTCACCAAAGAATTTTATTATGTATTATTTGTTATTCAGTTAGTGCTGATACTTGTAATGTTAGCATAGAGATTATGATTTGTTGAAATTGAAAATGTAAGCTGCATGTTTTCTTGTTACAGGGAAATGGCTGTCAAACTGTATAGAAATGCTGGAACCTTGTAAAAATGAAAAATAAATGTTTGTGACAACTGAACTCAAATGATAAATAATGAGTACCATGTTGAGGGTGTACATGGCTGACTTTAGACCATAAAATCTGTCTTCCTGATTTAGTATTTGCCACCATAAGATCATTGATTGTGGACAATGGGATCTTTCTTCTACTATCTCTGTTATTAATGGAAGGAAATAAACATCTTTTCTTTTTGTTCTCTATTTAAGTAGCCAACTTCCTTATATAGTATTTCCTTTTACAGATAACAGCATTATGGGATTTCTTTTGCTTTAATGTTAGTGGAACTACAGCAGAGAAAAGTCGCGCTGCGTTATCTGTCCTTTGCATGGCAGCAAGATCATCAGCAGGAGTTCTTAGTTCTCACTTACAGGACATTATTGATATTGGGTTTGGTCGTTGGGCAAAAGTAGAACCTTTGCTTGCTAGGACGGCATGCATTGCTATTCAGAGACTGTCTGTGGAAGACAAGAAAAAATTGTTGCTTAGTAATGGCAGCAGGGTATTTGCAATACTGGAAAGCTTAATCACTGGATTTTGGCTTCCAGATAATATATGGTATGCTGCTGCTGATAAAGCAATGAGTGCAATTTATACCATTCATCCAACTCCAGAAACCTTAGCAGTTGAACTTGTGAAAAAGTCTCTTAGTTCTGTATTTGATTCTGCTAATGTAGAGCAACTACAGAGTGACATTGACAGTGGTGGGTCCAGCATACCTACCACAGTTCGAGTAGTGAAACTGGGTAGATATTTATTTATCTTAAGTCATGTTGCCATGAACCAATTGGTATATATTGAATCCTGTGTGCGGAAGATCCAGAAACAGAAAATCAAAAAGGACAAGGTGGCTGCTGATGACCTGAACGTGCATAATAGTGGCACCACAAATGGTGATTTACCAAAGGTAGGATCAGATGGATATTTCATTATTGAAGCGATAGGGTACTGTTATTGTTTATTTATTGGTTACAAGAAAGTTTGCTTTTAGTAAGTGTTGACCTTAGATATTGTCTTACAGGACAATGGTATCAATGCTGAGCTAGGCCTTGCTGCTTCTGAAGATGCAATTCTTGATATGCTATCTGAAAAAGCAGAAAAAGAAATTGTTTCTGGATGTTCTAGTGAGAAGAATTTGATTGGACAGTGTGCTCCATTTTTATCAAAGCTTTGTAGAAACTTTTCTTTGATGCATAAGGTGAGTGCATGCTTTTAGATTGTTGTTTATCTTCCATTTCTCTTTTTTATTTTATTTATTTTATATATTTCACATTCTCTATGATGCATAAGAGTATCTGGGACATTAGATGGTTATTGAGTCACTACATTTTGTTCTATAACACTTTTTAATTTATGATGATTGAGTTCCTCTTTTAAGAGCCGATTTGAAAGAGATAGTATTGAGTGATTGTAAAATCATGAGATGATATCGGTGGCAAATTCCTTAGGAGGGATATCAAGCATAGATATTAGTTCATGCTCAAAATTTCAACTAATCAAGGTACTGGAGGAGGAAGTTGCTAGTTTTATTTGATGGCCAATGATCATGTTAGGATCCCACATTGGTTAAGTATGAGATTAACTGGTAGTTTATTAACTCTTGGGCACCCTTCTCTTACAAGCCGGTTTTTAGGGGTGAGTTCTACTTAGGGGTTCGTAACATTTGGAATCAGAGCCAGCCTTATGCGGGTGCCCACGTTACGGAAGGGGCGACCTAGAAAGGGGCGATCTGGAAAGGCTAGAGTGCGCCACCCAGAGTGGGCTGCCATGGACGTCGGTGTCGGAAGCGTGGTAGTATGTTCGGATCCCACATTGGTTAAGTATGGGATTAATCGGTGGTTTATTAACTCTTGGGCACCCTTCCCATTAAGCCAATTTTTAGGGGTGAGTTCTACCTGGGGGTTTGTAACAGATCAAAGGAGAGATATGATTAAATGATTAATTTAAATTAAAACAATTCAAAAAGTAGCTGATAGAATAAATTTCTTACATCTACAAGAAAAAATTAAAAATGTATATGTTACAGAATGTGCCAAAACACTAATTCGAAGTCAATTAATTTCTATCAAAGGTGTAGGACAGAATATGGTTTAACTATTGTCTTGGAAACCTCTCTGAGGTGACTTGTCCAACTGGTTACTTTGAGAGTGGCCAAGGCGGCTAAAATTGATTTGGTTCTGACTCCAATTGTCTAATCAGAGAGTAACCTTTGGCTACCTCAGGTATATCTGAGAACACAGATTACACTGACAGTTAGAGGCTACGTTTGGTGGCACAGTCACTGATCCAAACTCGGCAGGGCCATTTAAGTCTAATAACACTGATATCTCTTCGACTATATAGTTTTTATATAAAACTTGATAATGTTATGATATAATGAATTATAATAAAAAGAGGTGAATTTATTTGCCTTGTTATGCAAACAAATGGGATGATTCTTTTTTCTTTTCTATTCCTTGTAGTTTCTGTATATGCTTGGTATTGGATTTTTATCTAAGAATTATGTACCTTTTCAGCATCCAGAACTACAGGCATCTGCAATGCTTGCTTTATGTCGATTTATGATTATTGATGCAGATTATTGGTCAGATTTCTAACTCTTTTCTCTTTCGTTTTTTTCCACCTAACATTAGATAACCACTAAATTACATCTGATTTAATGAATATCACCAGTGATGCAAATCTTCAGCTACTCTTCACTGTTGTGGAGAGTTCGCCATCAGAAATTGTTCGGTCCAATTGCACCATTGCTCTTGGAGATTTGGCAGTTCGTTTTCCTAATTTGATAGAACCATGGACTGAGAACATGTATGCGCGGTTAGGGGATCCTTCAGTGTCTGTTAGGAAGAATGCTGTTTTGGTGCTTTCACATCTCATATTAAATGATATGATGAAGGTCTGAGAGCCTGGCTAACTGTTTTATGTTCCTTCTCTTTTGTTTCAATAATGTGCGCTGATTTGGGCACTGCTTGATCAGGTTAAAGGTTACATAAATGAGATGGCTATACGAGTAGAAGATGATGATGAGAGGATTTCAAACCTAGCTAAACTTTTTTTTCACGAGTTGTCTAAGAAAGGTAAAATGGTGATAGCCAACTAATAGCATCATGTAATGACTAGCCCTTTTTCTACTTCTTTTTTGTGTCAAAATACTTACATCTTCTATTTTCATCGATGTGAAGGAAACAATCCAATATACAATTTACTTCCAGATATACTTGGCAAATTATCTAACCAGAATCTGAAGAGAGAGTCTTTCTGCAACATCATGCAACTTTTGATTGCTTCCATTAAGAAGGTATAGATCGTTAACTAAATTGAACTGATTTGCTCTTAATGACGACCTCGGAACTATATTTTTGAATCTCTTCCAGGACAAACAAATGGAAGCCCTTGTTGAGAAGCTATGCAATAGGTTTACTGGTGTCACAGGTGTGTGTGTTATCCTTTCTTAATTTATCCTCTCAATTGGTCATTTGCCTTACGTTTATGACTTCTTTTCCCAGATTAAGTTATGAAAACATGATTCATTGGTTGGTTAAAGATTGTTTATAATCACTAATACTTTCTGTTCCCCACTATTTTTGGTCAACAAGCAAACCAGGTGTCTCAGTTGAATGCTGTTGCTTATACAACAATTTGAAATTATTAAAATTCTCTTATTGACTAGTTACATCATTTTTAGACTAATTTCAATGAAATATAGCTTGTGTACATGCTTTCAGAACCAGGAGTTTTGTCATTGTGCACTACTTGGGTCTGTTTAAATAGTTTGTTACTGTGGCAGCAGACATAGCATGTGGGAACAGAAGCTCATTTTATTTCCATTATATATTTCTATTTTTTCAAATTTCTGGAAAGCTTCCATTCTTGTTTGGTTTTTGGTTGCCATTTTTTTGCTCTCCTAACAAGAAGTATAAGAACACAAGTGGTCAATTCTAGCTATATATCATATCTGAAAAGCTATTCAGATTAGTCTTTTGTTGCAGATATCAGACATTGGGAATGTATTTCTTATTGTCTTTCCCAGCTTGCATTCACTGAAAAGGGTATGAAAAAGCTCATGGAGTTGTTCAAGACTTATGAACATGCCCTCTCTGAGGATTCTGTGATGGACAATTTTAGGAGCATAATTAACAAGGTACAGTATTTTCTGTTGTCCTTTTACCATCTCACTCTCACCTCTTAGTAATATGCTTTCATTCATATTGGTTTTAAACAGAGCAAGAAATTTGCAAAACCAGAACTCAAAGTGTGTATTGAGGAGTTTGAGGAGAAGCTTAACAAATTCCACATTGAAAAGAAGGAGCAAGATGTGACTGCAAGAAATGCCAAAATTTATCAACAGAAGGTTGATACCATGGGAAGCTTAGTGGTGGGCAGGAATGCTGGAGAAGAAAGTGCAGAATCTGATATCTCTGAAGGTTGATGAATTAACTTAAGCTATTGTTGATTTACATTTTCATTACTTGCCATTCTCTTATTGGTTTTCTTTGGTCAACCACACATAAGCCTTGAGTTGAAATGTTGGAAGGGTTGATTATTGTCTCTTATTATTGTTTTTATACATGGATTTTTGAGGCTGTCATATCTAAGAATTTTTTATAGAGAAGAAGAATTGCACTACAATTCCCTGCATTATGGTTTCCTTCAATATTACCTAGAAAGACTAGTATGGAACAAAAACATCAAGCATACCTTTCATACATATCTATATATATTTACATTTGGCAAATACTTCTAATATATGCTTAATGTAATTTAGTTTTTTGAATTGTCTAACTAGTCATAACCTTTTAGCATCCCGGTAACAAGGTAAATAATTTCATTTTACTTTTTTATTTTTATATTTTTTCTGGCTGTATATGTCATAAGGTCCATATTGAAATGTTAATATTTCTCTATAATAATATCAAACGGCATAGTTAAATCTTGATTTTGTATAATTCAGGGTTTATGGAATTATAGCATATCCTAGTCTTGTTAGTTTTATAACATTGCTAGGAAGCATCTCTGATATGGGATACAATATATTGCTCTTATTTAAGGTTTTGCTTACAAGTAAATGTATTATTGTCTGTCAACTATTTTCTTTTTTTCTTATAATTTTTCTTCATTTATATGATACTGTTCAGCAAAGCGTGAATAGGAAGGTTTGATCTCTGATTAGATTTGTTTGTGGTGAAATTTTTACCACTGCATTGCAGCTGAAACTGAAGGCAAGAAACAATTTATTTTTCTATTTTTGAAAATTGTGAACATCATTGACATCAAAAACCTTCATGTTAAATCATGAAACATGGCCAAACAGTTACCACCTCTGACAAGCAAAGTTTATCGATCCGTTTAGTTTAGACTTACAAGCACAATTATGTCTCTTAGGTTTTTATTTGCAGTGTGTTAAGAAATTTTGGCTTGTGAAAATGTGGTAGTTTTGGAATCATAAGACCTCATTATCTCTGCAGTTTTGTTGGTTTTATCCCTCTTATTTGGAATGGGCCTGGTCATTTCAAAATTGTAATTGAATTGTTGAGTTTTTTAAAAGATTTCTGAAATTTTCGACCGTCTTAATGAATTAAATCACCCAGGCATGTGGTAGTTTACCTTTGGAGATGTTGTTCTGGCTCTGTTGCTGAGATGATTTGCATGAAATAATTTTTTAACCTGTAATTATTACACAGAAAAGGAAGAATCTAACGTTTTGTATCTACTCCATCCTAGATGGTGAAGTTATTGATCCCTTTGTGGAAGGCATGACTGAGTCTATAAATAACAGTTCAAAATCTGAATTTGATGGCTTAGAAGAACATTCTGCTGTATCCTGTGAGGTGACAGAGTCAGAACCAGGCGATATTGAAGCTCAATTGCCAAGAGTTAACATTAAAGGTGATTTTAGCTCTTAACTTCGTTTCTTTATTAACTGTAAAAACTTGCTGTTACAATAAAGTTCAACCATTTACAGGGACCAAATCAAGAGCTAAGAAAAGCAACTTGAAAGATGTAAACAGAGTTACTTCTGCATCAAATAGAAGACATATCAGGTCCAAGATAAGGTAGTACTTGCTTTTCACTATTTGGGTGAACATGCTAGTACAAGAATTGCATTTACAAGAATTTCAATTACATCAGTTAATCAAGGCAATTGCATATAAAGTTGCTATTTCGACAGTCATAACATTACCATCCCATTCACCCCTTATTTTGAGTAGTGCACATCTAAAACAGTTTAATCCATCCACCTTGACAAATAGAAGACATATCAGGTCCAAGATAAGGTAGTACTTGCTTTTCACTATTTGGGTGAACATGCTAGTGCAAGAATTGCATTTACAAGAATTTCAATTACATCAGTTAATCAAGGCAATTGCATATAAAGTTGCTATTTCGACAGTCATAACATTACCATCCCATTCACCCCTTATTTTGAGTAGTGTACATCTAAAACAGTTTAATCCATCCACCTTGATTTGTATGGTAACATTTGTGATTTCTGAAGGGATTTCTTTTGATGAATAAGAGCTGTTTAGATTTGAAGTGAGTGGAGGATACTAATGGAAGGGTGACTGTATGCTTTAATTTTTGACAGATTTGATGTAGAAAGTAGCTAATTAGGTACTTAGCACTTGTTTTTGAAGATACTAATTGGTTTTCGCTTAGTGATTTTTTTTTCTTTAAAACACCAAAGTAATCTTGATACCCAAAGCAATCAACTTTATTTAGTATGTCAATGCCCTAACAAAAACTTTGCTGAATGCTAAAGTTAGTTTCCACTTTCTGTGGAACAAAAGTTTAGCTATAAAATCTCATAAATTCCTTGCTATTTACTAGAAAATTAGATCACTTGGGGGTTGGACCTAATTAATTTTTGGATATATTTATCTTTATTTTTTAATGAGCAATCTACCTGTATACAAATTAAAGTCTGTATATAAGTTTGAATGTTTTGCCTTCTCTCAAACTAAAAGAGAAAATGTTTTTCCTTGGCCCCGTGCATTGTTTCATTTGATTGTGTTTGTTTTCACAAGAAGTTTGCATGATTGATATGGATATATTTATGGTGTTTCCCCATTCTTGCACAATGATAATTTTTCTCCATGCTACTTGCTTCAATCCTATAAATATATATACTTTTTTTTACATTCCAGAGTGAAATGTCTTTTAAAATTGTAATTAAGTGCTAGAGGTTAGAGAATATAGTGATGGATTTGCTTCTCTTAATAAAGAAACACTAAGAAAATCTCTTTGAATTGTCACAGCAATTTAAAGTTACAGATAGCTTAAAAATGTACAACTGGTTGCCAACCGAGACAGCTTACATATTTGAAGCTGACATCATATAAACATACCTATTATGATCTACTGGAATTTGACTTCGTTCGTCTATGATTTAATTTTGTAAATGATCTCTCATATACTTATCATATAAGATTTAGCCCTAACATAAATAATGTGCTTTGCGTGTGACATACTTTGTTCATCAGCATTAGGAGTGTCTCTTAACAGATTTTATGATTATGCAGGTACAAGGAGCAGTGAAATTGACAAGTTCAATGCATGTTTTTTTTGCCTTTGTGGATTGAGAAAAAACAAATTCTCTCGGTGGCTGTTTCGTTACGACAGTGTAACATTTGATGTGATCTATCGGCTGCATAATGCCCGAATACCATTGTTGTAATATTCTGCTATCTTGAAGAGCCTATTTAAAAGGAAGGTAAAGAGAGAAAAAGCTTGTTCTCTAGTAAGTAATATTTACTCTTACCCATGAAGAGATACTCAGACTCAGTCATGAATTTGATTCATCCTCATTTACTTGTGATCTTGTCCCAGACCTTCCTATGCTTTATTTCCAAATTCTGGAGAATTGGATAGGAATAGGATACTTGTCCCATTCGTTTATTTATTTGCAAAAGACGTTAAATCTTAAAGATTGCTTAAAGTTTCGCAACTAATGATAAAGATACATGTACAAGTGAAGAATATAACAAGGGATAAGGAGAATTTAAAGTCTCTAAAGTTCAGTCTAATTGATAATAATATCTTATTTAGATAAAAAAAAAATTTAATTTTATCCTAATTTGTTAAATTTTTTTGTTTATTTAAATAAAAGAAGGCCATTTTAGTTTAATTATCTCTTGGAAAAGAGACAATTGGCTATTAGTTTAGTTAGTGGCTGTTTGAGCGTTTGGTGGCCAAGTGATTAAAAATTAATATTATTTTGCCTTAAAATTTTATGATTTATGCTTTCTTTGTTAATAAGAGATCAGATAAATATCAAAAACAAAAACAAAAACAAAAACAAAATAGTCATTATAAAGTAGAGGAAATGAGTGAAGGTTTATTGTTGCCATCATGGAAGTCATTGTTTGACAATTTATCTAATAACGGTGG
Source organism: Ailanthus altissimus (assembly GCA_946807835.1). Taxonomy (NCBI): domain Eukaryota; kingdom Viridiplantae; phylum Streptophyta; class Magnoliopsida; order Sapindales; family Simaroubaceae; genus Ailanthus; species Ailanthus altissimus. The sequence continues at coordinate 10,324,689 of OX327687.1, forward strand.
CGGTAGTATGATAACCGTCACCCTTCTTTTAATTTTTGACACTTCCATAATATTCTGTTGAAAAAAAAAAAAAATCACCAGTAAAACGTAAAATTTTGAATTTTCATAATATCTGGCAATTCTAACTTTCCGACTTTAGTCCCTGTGTAGCCAGAAAAGGACACTGCATTATCAATCACCATATCCATTTTCTTCAATAAACGATACAACACAAACATAACATGCCACTATTGCATGTTAAAGCTCTGAAGTTTCACATTTTCCCTGTTCAACAAATTCACACATTTCTTTCCTACATCCAGAGAATTTTACAGTAATTCAACGGAAAATAAAGAATTAGCGTCGTAGTACTAGTATGATACCCTTCTCACAAAATGATTACACCAAAGGGATCTCGCTCAAGATGGTCACCAGCCTGCAAAGTTAAGATAGTAATGAGATTTTTTAAGTAACAAAAATTTACAAAGTGCCGGGTAAAGCAATTAACTTAATAGAAGAGACTTTAACAGTCTTGTGTCACGCTTCAAGTATTTTTAAGTATTTTTTCGAATACTTGGTATACGATAAAATCTCCTAAAGATTTTAAGGGTTGTTAGAACGGATCACCAGCTGGAGCTTCTAAAAGACCAGTTGACATGGGTGAAGAATCGGGCAAAGCTCGCGACTTATTAGGGTTGTTAACCTTAATTAGAAAATGAATATTCAAAGTAATATGTGATGGCATTAAGGAATATTCTATGAAATATTATTCTATCTTGTGTATACACCGTTAGATTGTTTAGATCTCAGTCGTCAATTGTATAGGGCTGCTAGAATATAAATAGGAGACCCTCATTTGTATAATTCATCTCATAGCTTTGTTTTCTCTTCAGCAATATAGATAGCATTCATGCAAACACTTGGCGTGCTTGTTTTTATTCTCTTTGTGTGGTTTTCTCGACTGCTTAGCACACAACGCATTTAAAGCCGCATGGTCTCCAAAAGGTCCGTGATAGTTGGTATCAGAGTAGGTTCAAAGATGGAGAAAAATGGCGTACCATCAGATTTGACTAAAGAGAGGGGTCGGAACCCCAAATCTAAGAAGCACGGCAATGTCCCTCTCGATAAGTTTGCAGATCCAAGTCAGGATGTGGGGAGTATGGTGAAAGCACTCAGCAGCGCTGTCAGGAAGGCGGCAGATCGCCTTGGAGAGCTAGAGCAGCAAGTAGAGAAGATCGAGGTGGGCCTCGACATCAAGGGGACGAGTTGCGTTCCCTCATCGATTCATCCATTGAGAGTTACGTTGTTCGGCAGCGTGATTGGGTTAAGGCTTTTCAAGAGAATGTATACGCTACCTTTGACAAAGTTCAAGCCTAAGTGGAGGAGCTGCATAGAGGGTTTTATACTGTCAAGGAGGACGTGGTGCTGTGCAAGCGAGCAGTGGTGAATTGGCCTGTTGCTGCTCAAAGGGGTGCCAAGAGTGGAGGCTCCTAAACCGAAGAAGTTCAGCGGCAAGCAGAACGCCAAGAAGCTAGATAATTACTTTTGGCAGATGGAAAGATACTTCGACGGCATGGTGTACGGGACGAAGACAAGGTAAATATCGCGACCTTATATCTTTCCGACCATGCAATTCTATTGTGGTGCAGAAAAAGCCAGAAGATACGCAAAGGTACCTGCACAATTAACACCTGGGCAGAATTGCAACGAGAGCTGAAGCGCCAGTTCTATCCGGAGAATGTGGCGCACGACGCTCAAAAGCGGTTAAAGGAATTGAAGCAAACCAAGTCCATCAGCGAGTACGTCAAGGAATACTTCCTGTTAATGCTCCAAATTCCCAACATAAGTGAGAAGGACTTGTTGTTCAATTTTCTGAACGAGTTACAAACATGGGCGTCCAACGAGTTAAAGCGGCACGGGGTGACCAAAATATTCGACGCTCTAATATTGGCAGAAACGTTCATGGATTACCGCAAGGGTGACTCGGGAAAGTCCAAGCATTCGAGACCCAATCACAGCAAAGGTAGGGGCGCCAAAGAGTTTCAATCTCCAGAGGATGAGAAGGAGAAAAGTAAGCCGCCCAAATGGGAAAAGTAGAAGTGCAACAGCCATAAAGGGAATGGACTAAAGACAAGCTTTTTCCTTTGCGATGGGGATCACTGGGTTAAGGATTGCCCGAAGAAGAAGGCTATCAACGCTATGGTTGCAGTATACGAGGCTTGCGAGCAGGGTCAAATAGGGTGTTTGTAGTTGCTCAACACAATGAAAGCCAAGCAGGGTGCCAGCGCGCCAATGGGAAAGGTACTCATGTATGTTGAAGCCTACATCAACTGCATAAAGACTCAAGTGCTGATAGATACGGGCGTAATGCACAACTTCATTAAGTGTGCGGAGGCAAAATACTTGGGACTTTACGTTGAGAAAGAGGAGGGGTTCCTCAAATTAGTGAATGCTGCAACCAAGCCACTGGATGGGGTGGTTCGAGGGGTCGATATCCACCTAAGCAAATGGCGCGGCGAGGTAAATTTCTCTGTAGCACCTCTTGATGATTTCGATGTGGTGTTAGATATGGAGTTCTTGAGGCAGTATGACGTGGTGGCGTTTTCTCGACACGACTATGTGTGCATCATGTAAGGAGGACTTTACATGATACTGACGGTAGGCAACCCCAAAGGTGGGCAATCTCAGCCGAAAGCCAACACTAAAATCCTTTCTGCCGTTCAACTTATAGGAGTTGCTAGGCGCAAGTGAGAAGTATATCCAGCCACAGTGAGGGGGATGGATGACAAGGCGATAAAGGGCGAGGGTAAGCTACCAACGGAGGTTGCGAAAGTTCTCAAGAAGCACAAACGGGTCGTACTTACTGTCATAACACAAGTGCAGCCACATCCAGGTGATACCGAGCATGGGAAACAGTTGGAGCTGGGATTAATGCTTCCAACTACAGTACAGATGCCTCAACTGGGATTAGATGAGTTGCAGGGGTAGCTCAAGGAGTTGGCGAGTGTGGGTATCACTCAGCTACTCGAGGCATCAGATGATGTGCGCTTTCAGCACAAGAAGTGGGATAAAGACAGGCAGTGGCGTGTCAAGCATTGTGCGGGGGACTTGGTGATGGAAACAATACTTCCACTACAACGCAAGATAGCATGCCCACTTCACAAGGGCCTTGATCGCAGGGACGATGGGCCATTTCTTGTTGCCAAGAGGGTTGGCAATGTCTCGCATAAGGTGTAGATACCTTCAAGACAGCAGCTACATCCGGTGTCTCCCGGAACTGTTTGAAGCTATACCGATGGGGTATGGAAGACATGGAGCAGAAACAGAGACCTTTAGGGATTCCAATAATAATAATAACATTAAAAAAACTTAAATAAAGTAAAGAAATATAAAATAAACAACAATAATTTAAATAGCAATTTAATATAAATAGAATTAACTACAACAATTAATAATAACATAAAAATAAAAATTTACAAAAATACGATATAATAAACAAAACAAAATAAAAATCAAATAAGAATTAATTAAAGCACACAAAATAAAATAAAAATAGAAAATAAAATTTGAATTAAAAGCAAGATAGAGCGGTATTAGTATTGGCAAAAAAATAAACCTAATTGCTCGGCAACGGCGCCAAAAACTTGATGTGGTATTTCTATATTAAGCGCAAGTGCACGCTATCGAAAACACATAATATAGAATGAATAGAGTGTCGATCCTACAGGAAATTTGTTGTATTTCTAACCAATTACTAAAATTGTATCTTCTCGCTTTTATCCAAAAGATTGATTATTAAGAATTGCTTGATAAAACTTTAAACTAAAAATTATCTATGTTATTAACTATAATTAACAATCAAATTCGACCACAGATCTAACAATATATGACGAAGATCTAGGATTATAGCTATCACTTAATATGATTTTCCAAACAATGACGCCTCGATTATTATTCCCTCAATTTAATTATTGGTCACAACACTAATCTCACCACGAGCCTCTTCCGATGGTCAAGTGATTATACCAAGATCTATTAATCTCCTATAGTCCTATGGTAATTAAATAGATCAAGATTCATTAAACACTAGTTGTATTAATCATACATGTCATCTAGGTATATTCCTATCCTAGATCGAAACTCACAACTACCACTTTGTGATCATGTATCAATTTGTCTCGGGCTTAACAATTAAATTACTTTTTCAAGTTTATTTAATCATTACCAATTCATTCAACATATGGCCAGTATATCAAAGGCATTAAGATCCAACAAATTGAACAAGAATTGAGTTCATAATAATCGTCTTCAATATATCAATCCATCATATTAAGGTCAAGGCTATAATCTTAGAAACTTAGATCAACATGATAATAACATCAAGATCAACAATAAATATAAACATGATATAAACAGATCAATTCGGATCAAACCAGTAAAGATTGAAGCAAAGGAAGTACAAGTTCAAGGATTAATCTCGAATTAAACCTCTAAAATAATCTTGATTTGGAAGATCTTGTGTAATCTCTTCACCAAATATTGTTTGATTGTTGTTTTAGAGTTTGATTATCAATTAAAGATCGTTTCTGGGTTAGGAAGGTGTTGGGGTTGAGAGAATTTTAGGTGTTTTTCGAAGGGGTCCGAAAAAATTACTCCAGGGGACAAAATGTAATATTTTTATACTTGGACACTAACGCTGGGGCGTTACACGAAGAACGCTCCGGCGTTAGTCAAACGCAGGGGCGCTATGGTTAGGAAACGCGGGGGCGTCTGTAGCGCTGCGGCGTTCCACTATAAACGCTGGGGCATCGCGATCTAGATCCAAAATTTTGCCCCAGCGTTGATGTTATCCTTGCAGGGGCGTTCTTCATTGTTGCGTAAATGCTGGAGCGTTCATTAACGGATGCAGGGGCGTTCTTCATGATTGACGAACGCCGGGGCTTTGTAAAGCTTAACGCTGAGGCGTTCAACACTAGTTTTGCATTTTTGTCATTTCGGTTCCCATTTTTCAATGACTTTCTTTTGCCTCCAATTTATTTCCTATATCTTTCATTAGTTTCTATTCTCATCTCAATATAATCAAAACCTGTAAAATCAACAATCAAAGCATAAATAACTCTGAATTTACTTTAAAATGAACAATTATTAAGATAAAATAGGGTCATAATATGTATCAAAATTATACTCATCAATTTCCACATGGGATGACAAATGAGAGAAACTCATCTGCAACAGATGGACGGTGTAGAGGAAAGATCAACCTCCAAGGCGTGAGTACTTTGTCAAGTGAAAAGAAGTACCCGATATTGAAGCACACTGGAAATACGAGAGCGTACAGCGGCAGATTAAAGAACGAGGTGTGCAGTTTTCAGTGAAGACGCGACAAGAGCGTTGCGTGAATTTGGTGGGGGAGAATGTCACGCCCCAAGTGTTCTCAAGCATTTCCTCGAACACTTGGTGCGCGACAAAGCCTTCTAGAGGCCTTAAGGGCTGCTGGAACGGATCGCGGACCGGAGCTTCTAGAAGACCCGCTGACATGGGTGAAGAACTGGGCCAAGCCCGCGACTTATTAGGGTTGTTAACCATAATTAGGAAAGGAATATTCCAAGGAATATGTGATGGCATCTAGGAATATTCTAAAAAATATTATTCCATCTTGTATATACACCGTTAGATCGTTTAAATCTCAGCCGTCGATTGTATAGGGCTGCTAGCATATAAAGGGGAGACCCTCACTTGTATAATTCATCTCATAACTTTGTTTTCTCTTCAGCAATATAGAGAGCATTCGTGCAAATACTTGGCGTGCTTGTTTTTCTTCTCTTTGTGTGGTTTTCTCGGCTGCTTAGCACGCAATGCATCTAAGGTCGCATGGTCTCGAAAAGTTCAGAGCCATGCCTCGAAATTAGCAATGTAGAAGAAATCTTCAGTGCCGAACAAGAAAGTGGTGAGCCTCGGTTTACGATGGGATCCATAGTAAGCTCTATGGACATGTGGTGGTATACTCCCAGGCATCACGTAAGGCGTGTTGTCTCAACGCAGTGATGCTGGCTTCATATAAGGCGTGTCTCCCAACGCAGTGATAAAGAGTTGACCTGATAGAGTAGGCTCTCGAGGTAGGCAGTACTCTGGGCTTCACGTAAGGCGTGCTCCCACAATGCAGTAAAGATAGACGAGTACCAAAAAGAGAGCGAGATCTTCCTATGTGGAAGATAGACGGATGGAATATCGTTTGAGGGGAGGTTTCGTGGTTCTTTGTTTGAGAGGAGGATTGTTAAGGAAACAAATAAAGTCCCACATTGAAAATAAATGTGGAAGATCATAGGTATATAAGGAGTAAACCATATCTCCATTAGTATGAGGCTTTTTGGGTAGAGCTCAATAGCAAAACCATGAGGGCTTAGGCTCAAAGTAGACAATATCATACCAGTGTGGAGATATGTGTGGTTTATAGACTTCTTATAAGTGGTATCAGAGCAAACTCAAATTTTTATTCGTATGTGAACCCCCAAAATCGCCCCAATGGAGATTGTCATGTGGGATGTGGGTCCTCTATGCAGATAGAGGATGGGCAATACGAGTCAGGTGGGCCTTACAAATTGTGTCTTGAGCTCCAATGGATATTGCCACGTGGGTAGTGGGTCCCCTAGCCCAGCCCCGAGGGGATAGGCAATACGGACCATATTGGTCTTTGAATTTAGGCCACACAGTGACGAGGGCATCACGTGATAGGGTGGAGGAGAATATTATATCTCACATCGAATAAAAATTGGGTGAATCTTGGGTATATAAGAGTGGGTATGCAATATTACCTAACAGACTAATCTTTTGAGTCAATAACAAACATCCAACCCGTAACACTTGACAGTTGAGGCAGATCCCCGTGTCGTTGTGGGAAATAATCTAATTGAAATTAAACTTAAAACAAAAAAATCAAAATGATTCTGGCATAAAGAACAATGTAGACGACATCTTCCTAATTGCACTTATAAAGAGATGGCTTTCTCTCAGTGGTTCATTCTTATCAGCAGCATAATTGCAACATAAAATAGGTCTAGTTGAATCAGGTTACTATCAACAATTTGTCCTCCCAACCTGACTCAGAAACATAAAGCAAACCATAATAGCTTGGCAGAAAAAGGTCATTATTTGCTTAAAGGGCATAGAGACGTGGGTTCCTTTGGGATAGCCACACAGAGATATGAGCAATATATAGACAGTGGGGAAAAACGGAAATTTAATAATAGTCAGAGGGTTGTAGTAAGTAGAAAATACTTGGGATGAGGACAATATCAAAGTAGAACAAAGAGAAATGACATGAAACCAACAATCATCAACTTGGTAAATATTAACTACACCATTGTGCTCAGGCAAAATAAATGAAATGTTAATCATAATCTACTTCTGAACTATTAACCATGTAGTCATATGTTCAAATTAACCTTATATCCAGACAAAAGTTTAGACCTCTTGTAGACCAGGTGTAAGAGAAAGCATGCACTATGGGGCCTCATTTAAGCTCATTCAATAACTTAAAGAAGCTCAAGCTAGAAGTCTAGGCATGGTCAGAAAACCAAAACAGAAGAAAGCATGATGAAGACATAATCTCTAAGACACTACGAAAACGGACCCTGCGAAGACATTTTAACCATTTCTCTTTAATGATTTCTTGCCTACAGTGATTCATCTATTGGACAAGGATAATGTCTATCCATCTCTTGTATTTCTCGCTTTGCGCCAACCCGCTCTAAAAAATTACAGTTACTTTTTCTTGCATCCACAAATTAAGATTTGCAGTCAGTCAGCTTTAACACTTTCATATGACCTGTACTCCCCAAAACCATCCCTACCAAAACACACAAAGATGCAGTGATGGTAATCTCAGTAAATTGAAGAGTTAAAAGTATAGCAGCCAAGAGTAAATCAACCCCAAGTAAAACTTTTGTTTAACTCAAAACAGATTCGAGACAGAAAACACTACGTTGGTTCAACTCCAGATTACAATTGACTCAAGCTCTAACAAACTCAATATGAAATTTATCTACCTACATGTCTTGTTCCTAGCTATTTTAGGTCTTTGCCTTCAAATAACTTTAAATTCTGTAATTCATAAGCAAGAACTGTCTCTTGTTATGTTACAATGAAATCCAACTAAATGGTAAACTCAAATGAGGCTTAAGAATTCAACTTCTTTATATTTTACATGCATCATGAAGATTTAAATAAATAAAAATAAAGATAAACTATCTTGTGAATCAAGATCTTAGTTCCATAACAAATGGTAATCATAATAGGAGAGATACCGTGAGGATTGGTCTTAAAATTCAAACAATTAACAAGTGAATTTTCAATCTAATAATTATAGGTCTTAAAAAGAACTCCAGCAGTCAAAACACATGATGGATGAAAAGCATATGAAAAAGAAGACCAGTAAAGCCCATGGAAGGAACTACAGACTAGAAAACAACTTCTAATCATAATTTTATTCTTCACTGGCTCACTTATGGCATATCTTCTGAACCTTAGGTTCTAAAATTTCACCAACGAAATGCTGATTGGTATATAACCATCCTTTTAATTGAACATGGATTGAAAGACCTACTTATAACCTATTCCACCTAAATCAGAGGATGGCTGAACACTGAGATACTCAACATGTTGATTGGAAAATGAACATCATTGCAATGCAGGAGTTCCAGTATGAATGTGTCATGCAACAGTAGTTTGCATACAAACTTTTACTTTGTCTAACCATTGCACCATGAAGTGGAGGACATTCAAAGTAGCAGACTCCTTTCACCCTGAACAAGAAAAATTATAATTCATGAAAGTGCACCACAGAAGCAAGTTTTCCCTTTTTAGAGCAATTTTTTTGAAAGTTTACCATCAGCAAAATGTTCAAACAGAAAAGTGGATTCATTTTAACCAAAAATGTAATCAAAATGAATCTCTAAGTGCATCCATATTAGCCAAACCCAATGCAAGATGGCATCAAACAAAGCTAGCACTTAACCTGTTTATGAAATTGATTGTTCTCAATTGTTAGACACATGGTTTTGCACTTACCATTTACCAGATGCAACTAGCATCCTACTTTCACCAGGCCCAAAACCAGGTCTATGAAATATAGTCCAAGTAGTTGAGGTAATTGAGGCAATTACATTATGCAGAAGCACAAGATCCAGAAACCCATCATCATTTTATTATGCACAAGCAAGAGCTTCCATGAAACAACAATTATTTTATTGACATCAGAGGGATTTTGACAAAGGACATGGAGACCTCATACAGACTTGTCATTAGCTTAAGGCTAGATGAGGTAGTTGCTTTTTTCGTATTGATGTGTTATTAGAACTCACTAGTGCTCAAGTGATGCTTCAGATCTTTGGGGTAGAGCCCATTTTTTGGCTTCTCTCAGGGCCTTGGTTTCTGATCAGTTTAAAGGGATTCCTCCATCTCTGGTTTCTAATGTCCACTGCAATAATGTAATTTGTTTCTGCTTAAAAGGAATCTGCTCTTACTTCTATTGTTTATTTTCAGTTGTTCTCTATTCCCTGTTTTTTGTTCTTCTTTTTCAGTGGAATCTTTCTTATTTTTGGATATTTGGGACATTATCTGCCTTGGTTGGATTTAGTTTCTATGTTGGATTAGGTTTATCTAGTTTCTTTATTTGAGTTGGTTTAGTTATCCTTTTTGTTTGAGTTAGTTCACCAGGTTTCTTTATTTAGGACCATGAGACTGATTTTAGAAATTAAAAAAAATTAATCTTTATTTAGGACCAATTTTCTTGTTATTCTCTAACCTTCCTCTTTTTTCCTCTGCTTTTCTTCCTAAACTTTACAACAAATTGTAAAAGGTGACTCTCAGCTTTTACGAATTATTGCCAGATCAAATTTTTTCCCATTACTTTAATGTTTTATACACTGGTGGAGGTCTCTGTAATAAAAACTCAGCTTCAGGCAACTAATGCAAAAGGAGCTTAAGGATGGGTTCAATAAAGAATAGCAGTTCAAACAAGTATACCATCTTAAGCTTTTGCCAAATTTTTGCATCATTTATTTTTCTTTTCTACGGTCACCAAGATAGCTTATATAATAACAATGATGCATATAAACATTATAATTTTTTTTAATCTCTCATGCATCAAACTGTGAAAGAAAAGAAAGTATTTCTTTACGCTATTTCAGAAAGATTTTATTTTCCAATTTTATTCCTCATACAATGTTTCTACTTTATCAAAGCTCAAAGCAGCATTTTTAAGTCTTATCTCATGCTACCCTTGTGATTCTTCATAAATTATTGAAAAAAAAAAAACTATTGACTTTTAAGTCAACCAAACATTGTAGAAGAATAAAATTAACATGTTCAGCTGTTAGTGAATTGGTTTTGTTTCCTCAAATTCGCCCTTTCAGAGGAGAAACTCTTTTCTGGCAAAGAGGACGCTATTCAGTATATGCTCTTTGAATAGACATGACTGGAGTATGATACCAAGATTATGATATTTTATTGAATTTACATCAGTTTAGCAATGACCAGACCTACTCCGTGTTTCTAAATGTTTCATGCTTATCAATTGACACAAGTCTTTACAACCATAAAATGCAGTATCAAGCTGCCTGTTGATAAAGTGGCTTTAGACTAAAAACTCTGAAAAACAAAAAACCATAAAGACACCAGCCACCCCCCAATCTTAAAACCCAGATCTCCACCGGAGAGGGGGTTGTGGCCCCTTCTCAGGCGGAAACCAACCCTCTCTTTTTCTCTTTTCTGCTTTGGTTTCTTTTCTCTTTCAGTTTTTTAGTTTTTAGTTTTTCCTTATTCTTTCCTCGGTGAAGCAAACCGAGCACAGCCACCACCTCTTCAGCCTCGAGCTCGCTGGCGAAGCATCCCAGTTCTAGCCACCGTTGAGATCCTTGATCTCAGTCGTGTGTGACGCCTGTGAAGCGCAGATCGAGACCGTCAGTCACCGACGCTGTTGGACATCCATCCAAAATAAATATTCTGGCACTCACCACCAGTCACCGCCGGGGCTGCAACTACTGTCAATAGAGCGCGACCCGCTCACCGGCAGCAGCTCAGCCTCTTGTGGGTTTGGGATACTTTTTCCAGTGACTCTTCAGCTTTAAATGGGCACTTGTTTGGATAAAATGTCATCATGATGTTGAGCTTTATTTAGGATTGTAGTGGTAGTGGTAGACTCACATTTGATGGTTGTAATAGCATGCTATATTGTATTAACCTCCTGAGAGAATTTTTGTCTTTTCTTATGAGAGAATTTTTATCCCTCTCCTGCGTGAGAGTAATCTATTTTCTTTTATGTAAGGGTAAATTATTCCTCTTACAAGAATATAAATATTGGTTCTTATGAGAGGTAGATATTTTCGTTAAAGAGTAATAATAATAGTCCCTTTTAAAGTTAATCTTCTTTAAAAGATTAATATATTTTTTTTATAAAAAAATAATAAATTCAAGCGAATTATAATAAATTTATCTTATTTTTATATAACGTCTTAATAATTTTATAACATTATATCAGAAGACCTATATTGTAATATTAATAATTTTATTCATGATCTTACAATTAAACTTAAAAAAAACAAAAAGCTGCCTGTTGATGGCATGAATATATCAAAGTTTTTTTAAAAGAAAAATTTTGTTATTATTTTTTCCAGATGCACATATCATCAACATATTGATCTTGATAGTATCTATTTTCGAAGAAACAACGGGGACAAAAATAAGACCAAACACAATCCATAAGTATTAGGAAAAATACATAGGAGAACATATTTGAATTTTCAAAAAACAACTCGAGTAAATGAGGAATAACAATTTACTTATGTTCCATCATGTTTCCCTAACAGTTCATCGTATTGAATTCCAACCCAGAAACCGAGTGGAAGTGATTCGGCTTGACCTACGTATTTGACAACCCCTGCATCTACTTCACATCTGTCTTCTACCTTCACATTTAAAATTTGAAGAAAAAAAAATCAAATTATTGTGAAAAGGTATGGACAAGAGTGGTGAATAGATGTTTTATGCAAGCAAAAAATGTAGAAACTACATGATCTTGACTCCTGGTACCAAAAGAGTACAAATATGATAGTCCAGATGTATAATGTGCCTCTATGAATTAGCAGTTTATGAGAAAATCTGTTACAAGCCACAGCTTGACAGTAAACCCACCAGAAGGAGATAATGTTCTATCAGTTAGACCTTAGCATCAAATACATTCAAAAGTGAAAATGCTACTAGCTTGAAAAGTATTGAATTGAAATTTTTACTAAGCATTTGAGTGATTTTTCTGAATGCTTGCAACATTACAAGTGACTTCCACAAGGCATGCAAAGTATTAATGATACGAGGAATTACAGGTTCACATTTTGTTGTACCGTTATATTTTTTTTTATGTACTTCCAAAAGAAAAAGGATAAAATTTCCATGTAACGTACCTATTTGTCGTTGTGATTCTCAAGTTTCTTTTTATTTCTGATAAAAAGATCAGGTGCATATGCAATGGAAACTTATATCTAAAAGCAAGAAAAACAATTTATTATTTAGAAATCTAAACAATGCAAGCAATGAAAAGAATGTGGCAGAAATTAACAAATACAGAGAACAACAGCCAAGAGTTGATCTGAACTTAAAAATCTTGATCACCACAAAGTTAGCATTTCCCTTCTCTCATTTTTACCAGCCCTAACCTTTAAATGATCCCCAAAACCAATTCATACAAATTTTATGGCTTATCTTCATCGAATGAACTTCATGAGCAGTCACATTAGCTTGACACGATGTAGCGAAAGAAGAAATGAACGGAGTTAACTGACCTTAATATATGCACAGAGGTCTTCCATGTAGTTGTCTGATATCTGTTAAAAGAGTAACATACATGAAAGATCAAGACATAACAATAGTACATTGTTTAAATTCAGTTGGTGACATTTAAAATGACAACAACGCAACTAATTATATTTAATCTTAGTCAACATTATTAATTGCACTTTATAGCAAACTAAAGATCCTGTAATATTGGAAACTTAGTTTATTCTCAATGGTGAAAGGATTTTGAGATAGCACTTTTTCCTTGAATTTTCTAAATGTACCTGAAACATGAAGAAAATTAAAATTGTTAAGAAAATGTGGTTTTCCATGTAAATATACATTCACAGCACAGTACTTACTATAGAAAAAAACCTTCAGAACTTCATTTTTCCACAGTGTTTGAATTATTTAGCACCCAAGTTATTACCTTTAAAAGAAATCTGCATATGAATGCTAACGAAGAAAAGTAAATTTAGGTCATCTTGAACGCACATGAGCCCTTCATAACATCCTACTAGCAGGGAGAGCACCCAAACTTGCCTAACATGAAATCAGTATGAGACACAAAACAAAGGTATGTGTCTTGCCACTTCACACCCCTAGAAGGGGTTTTCTTTTATAGTAACATCAGTGAATTATTAAGATTATAATACTGACAATAATTAGATGAACATATGATTACCAATGCATGTTTACAAAAATGAATTAAGTTGTTCATGTTCTTACTAGTAGTCCCTCGCTTGTGGGGCTTTTTTTTAATTTTTATTTTTCCCTGTGGTAAGTAACAGCCCTAAGTTATAGAACATTTACCATTTCCCTTACATTGCACATGAAAAATCGTATCAATTTTAAGGCAGTAAACTTGTGCTTGACCAAGAGAGATTTATGTACTATTGAGCACAATGGCAATACCAGTGCACATAGATGACAAGAGTGTATATATATATATATATATATAGATATATATAAAGAAGGAAAAACATTTCATACAATTCTTAGCAACTGCCACCATCATGAGTTACAGCACATCCCTTCCTTCTTCCCAAGAGAAGATAGAATCCGAGTTTACAAGTACTTCAACAAGTGCAAACAAGAAGGACATAAATGTTGACCGAACCGTAAGATTGCTCTATCACTTGCCCCAAATTGTAACCATCATCCTGAGCACCCATCTTTGTCATTAATAGTACTTTTTTCACCACAGATTTTCTATGATATTAACAACTTAGTAAGTGATTTCTACTTGGAAAGAGCAAAACAGCTCAGAATTTGTTTGCTTCAGGAAACTGTCGTGGACTTACTGAATGCCTACTTATGGCGCATTGAACCACAGTAACTTGTCAGCAGTTTTTGTGTCCTTTTTGGCAATTTTAACTTGCTATAAGGACATAAATTTAAGCAAAATTTCATATGCAATTTAAGCAAAGGTTTCTATAAGGTTCAATACAGGCTTTTAAGCAAAATTTCTTTTTGCTCAGCATCATCACTTACCAATAGAAACGAGCCATAAATTTCCTTAAATCAGTTTTATGACACAATGTCGTTTGCATTCAAGGCTATTTAAGAAAGCTTTGACATGAAGCCCATCCTCGGCACGCTCCATAATATGATAAAATTTCAATCTAGGACAACAATTTATGTAAAAGTTTACATTAGATTTGTAGATGAAGGAAAGGCCTTCAGCTACAAGTCTTGTTACACTCCATCAAACATACTGACACATTATACATTATCAAACATACTGACGCCGCTAAAATTCAGTGGCCTGTAGATGAAACTTATGAAGGTTAAGTAAAAAAGATAAGAATGCTGAAACATTGAGTACTCCATCAAATCTTAGACTTCTAGCAAATTAACTTAAAGATGCCACCTTCAAGGGTAATGCACAAAGGATAATCCCTTCAGCGTGCTACATTGCATTGGTAAAAAGTCTTCACATTGGTCAAAATTACAAGAACAAGATATTAGAAACTCAAGTTCAGAACATGTAGGTGTCAGGACCAACTTGTGTTCAAACACGGCTTGGTTAGCCTAGAAGAGAGGTCACCTTTCCACTTAAACTAACAACAATAGACCTTTAGTATCATAGCAATCGTGCTTGTTCATCAAGCTCCTATCAATGTTCTCAATTAATCTTTCTTGCTTAATTGCATTAAACTAAGATTGTCTTATCCATTGAAATATCAAGTTTTCAATCATGTCACATTATTCAATTATTCCCGATGTAAAAGTTCAGTTCATACGCTAGAGAACCTGATTTAGGAAAAAGATACCATCACGATTGCTACATTGTTATTCAGAAATCGTATATTTCTCCACTAGTGAAGTGTCTTCCAACTGGCCACCAGAGGTTACAGATGACGGGTCAAGATCTGTAACATGTAAGCAGTACCTTTTATAGACATGAGATGCATAAGCCAATGAAATCCTTAAAACAAAAATGTAAATATGCAGTCAAAACTTCAAATGAACGACAAGGTTTACCAGTTATTAGCAAATAATTTTCAGTTAACAAAACTGTATTAGCAATGCCCTCAACAAAATAAAAACAAATGTGTAAATTTGAACTCAACTTTACATTTGGCTTTTGGGTATCAACATATTTAAGTCTTAACATTCAGTTGAACGAAATAAACACCTCCACCTGAATCGCCTCCCATTCATAATCAAATTCAAAACACCCACATCAACAGTGAAAAAAAACAAAAAGAAAAAAAAATCCCCAAGAAGAAACGAAGAGAAAAACAAAAAAGATTTCAATTAAAGCGGATAGAAAGACATCAAATTACTTAATTGGTTTAGTCTTTTGTTTGGTTTTTGCCTTGCATTAGCTTTCCCTCCCTCAATTTTTAATCAGACAAAAATGAAACGAAAAAAGTTTAAGTAATTTCTTACCAGGTTGATTCTCTCTCTCTAACAAACAATGCTGCGGGAGCCTCTCAACGAATTTGCTTATTGGAGGGCAAAATCAATCCAACCGAAACAAAAATATTGTCGTGTCAAAGTGGCAATCTCTTCTCTTCTCTTCTCTACTTGGAAGTACAAACTAAACACACCCCATCCAATTTTCATATAACGGCGTTTATTTTGTTTATTTTAATTATTATTATTATTGTTATTATTATAAGAAAAAAGAAAATTCTGGGCTGACGTGGCAGTTGTCCTGAACCAATGAGAATTCAAAATGACCGTTGGATCTGCGTGAGACGTGCGATTTGGCGCCAAAAATCTAGAGATTGAATTAGGAAACATGGTAACCAGTAAAATTCGAGCACAAGTAATTGTTAAACTGAAACTCTCTTATTAATACCCCCTTCAATTTGATTTCCTTTTCCCCATTCACATAATTTCCCCGCTAAGAAACTATACTATTCATAATCTCTCTCACACTGCTGATATTCTTATTCATATATTTCTTCGTTTGCCTGCCAAGAACAACATCTCATCATCAACAACAAAGCCATGCAAGAATCTGGGCTTTCTCTTCCTGTGGGCTGCTTCTTCCGACCTTCCGATGAACACCTTGTTGCCTTCTATCTTTTCAACAAGATTTCAGGTAACCCTATTCCCTACGTTGATGATCTCGTCCCAGATTACAATCTTTACGGTTCCGTAGAACCCTGGAAGATTTGGAAATTGTTCGGAGGACACAATTTAGAAATTGACCAGGATCTCTATTTTTTCACACAATTAAAGAAAAAGACGGTTAAGGGTTCAAGAATTTCCCGCAAAGTTGGCTCTGGTTCGTGGCAAGGTGAAGATGCTGCCACCATTATCGTGTCCCGCAAAACCAACCAGGAAATTGGTTCTAAGAAAAGATTTCGATACGAGAATAAGGGCTCTCAACACAATGGTTGCTGGATAATGCATGAATACAGTCTCAATCTCAGTAGTTATGGTTTAGATCATCAACAATTCAGCAGCAATAACTATGTTATTTGTCGGCTCCGGAAAAACGACCAACCGATGAGGAGGAGAGATTCAAGGAAAAAGAGGAAATTTGATGAACAGGTTCAGAGTAATCAACTTGTGCTTTCTGAGGATCATCAGAACACTAACCACACTCCTTGCGATCTTCAAGAAAATCATCAAAAACGGCCCGCCACAGAACACAGAGCTAATCACCTTCAGTTTGAAAATTCTGAATATCAAGAGTATATGTTTCATACACCGCCTGAGCCTGAAGCAAATCAACCAACGCCCCTGACTGAACATAGTTCTCTTTCTGAGGATTACCAGTTTATGTCTCATTCACCATCTGATCAGCTCGAAGAAAATACACAACTGTTGGTGACTGAACAGACTCCTCATGATCAGCTTGAGCTTACTGAGAATGGCCAACGAATGTTTTATGTTCCATATGGCCTCGAAGAAAGTCAACTGTTCACGAATGAACAAAGTCCTGATTACCAGCTTCAACATCTTTCTGACTTGGAAGAAAATCAAAAACTGCCCTTTATTGAAAAAAACCCGTGGCAGCATATTCCGCCCCTGACTGAACATACTTCTCTTTCTGAGGATTATCAGTTTATGTCTCATTCACCATCTGATCAGCTCGGAGAATATACACAACTGTTGATGACTGAACAGACTCCTCACGATCAGCTTGAGCTTATCGAGAAGGGCCAATGTACGTTTGATGTTCCATCTGGCGTCCAAGAAAGTCAACAACTGTTCACGAATGAACAAAGTCCCGAGTACCAGCTTCAACATTGTGACTATTACTCTTATATGATTCAACATCTTTCTGACTTGGAAGATAAAAAACTGCCCTTCATTGAACGGAGCCCTTTGCAGCATATTCTTCCCATTTCAGCTAACCTCGAAGAAAATCAGCAACTGGTTGCTAGTACTGCCCAACACACCAACATTGATGAGGTTGTTTACTCCAAGCTTACCGAAGATAATTCTTATGTTCCGAATGACTTCCTCTACTGTGATGATGATTGATATGATTTCCAGGACTACTCATTTTTAGAATTCTTTTCCACTTAAATTTTTTACAAGTTGTCATAGTATGACGATCAATTCGAGTAATGAAAAGGTTCCATTTCATTTTAACAAATATTGTTATCCAATGCATGAGTTGTTTCATTTTATATTTTATAGTTTTTCTTTCTAATTTTGATTTGTTTCATTTTATATTTTATAGTTTTTCTTTCTAATTTTGATTTACACCAATCAAGATTGAGTCGAGCTAAGATTACCTGAATTTATAACTTAATTATGCAAGAATATTTTGTCTCATGTCTCTTAGTTAAAAGTGGACATGCAAATAAAAGTAATGAATGATGCTACGTAAAGTTTTATTCTGGAGACGTAGTTCTGAATCCTGAAATATACTTATTTTGCAATACATAGTGGTCGGTTCAAAAATTTATAAGTGAAACCACATTTTCTAAGTAGTATTTTAATATATATTTTTTTTAATCCAGATAATATATTAAACAATTAATAAATGATGAAATAATTTATTATGTAATTTTGAAAGTTATATCTATAAATACTTGGCACATAACTTTGATATTAAAAAAAAATAGAATACCACTTGAAATGTGTACCAACCAGCAAATAACCAGCTTTAATAAATCTGAAAAACAGAGGCTCAACTAACTTAACAACCTGACTTTCCTGCCTAGCAAAAGTATAAAAACACCTTTACAACTTTAAACTTTTACACACTTGGTCATCACTCTGGCACAATCTAATCCGCTTATAACATAATTCCATTATAAGTTTTTCCGGAAAAAGAATGAAGCAAATAAGTGCTTTTAGAATGGAGGAACATATTATATTAAAATGAAAAAGTGATTAGTTAAAATGTGGGGGTGTATAAGGCAAGAAAAAGGACCAATTAATTAGTATCTTACATCATTTTTCCCTGAAAATTTAGCATAGCATAAAGAAGATTTAATGTTATTTACAGCAAGATATTGAACAACCAAACTGCATAGATATCGCTGTAGCTTTTATAGAGTTACTGTTATTATTGCATACAAATACACATTGTCTAAAATTGAAGATCTTGAGAAAGAATTTGGGCCTTCCATCTTGATAGGGACTGATTCTCTTAACAAATCAAATGAAGTGAAAGAATGTGGAGCGTGTAGAACATCCATGTTCTTGTCAGCATTTTTAAGTAGACTTTGGCTTGGTCCCACCTGCATGGAGTTGAGAACAAAAATGTCAAATGTTAAGAGCCTAACACAAAAACCTGAACCCCTCTTAGTGAAGACATATTATCAATTTTGCAGTAGTTCTTTTCTTGTCTTAATATTGAAAAGCCATTTTCACTTTCAAAAGCTTAAAGGGAGTAATATCTCTAAGATCTGAAAAAAAAAACTGTATTCTCTGTTGTAGATAATTACTCATATGCTCGGTTAATTAAAGTAACTCAGTGATTTAGAGAGGATGTGACTCGTGCCAATAGATTAACTGATATATGGAAACTCATATAGGCTTAAAAAGATTAGGTAACACAGTTTCCTGAACTCTGGAAAAGGATTTAGATACCTGAAGGAATTCTCATCCATCAAATTACTAGATGTGAGCAGAGTCTTTGTTGATGCAGATGATTTTATGGAGTTCGGTTCTAACCCATGGACAGAAACTTTGAAAGTTACTGAACTGCTCCCAAAGTTCACAACCTGCAAATGATATTTCCCTGTACGTGAGAACTGAACCATAAGATTAAAACATAAACCGATATTCTATTTACTGGAAAATGGTAGATGCAATAGATGCAACTGAGGAATTTGGATGTTTATGTTATTGAACATGGAGAACCTGATAAACATAAAACACAGAATACTCGATAAGTTTCACACAATGTGTACAACACCAATTCTCTTTCAGCTCAAAACGTAGGTCAGGCAAAATGTATGTATGGGCAGTAACTTGCCATAACATTACCTGATCAAATTACAGTTTAATGATTTTCTCATAGATGGAGAGAAATACAGCACAAAAAGAAACAGATGAAGATCCTGCACATTTTGCATGCCTACTTGAGAGTTAAAAAGAAAAGGAAAGAAATGTCTAGATTTCTGAAAATAGAGAAGTCAAAAAACAAAACTCAAGAGTGAGATTTGGTAATGGGTACTCACTTGCCAATAACATGTATGCTATCATATTAACTCCAACGAACAATTTATTTCTAGGAAATACAAAACAAAAATGTATATGCATACATACAAGGCCTTATATGCTTTTTCCTGGAGAACATGCTATGAATTCAATTAGCTTTGAAAAGAAAATGTATGCTGGAATGAAATAAAAACTCATAAAACTGAAGATTGATAAAAATTGTCAATTAAAAAAAACATTGATTCTTAAGTAACTTCCATCGTTCTTTGAGTCTTCCCAAGCAATTGCAGATGCAATAATTGAACTAGAGGAATTTGTTCAGGGTTGCATTCAGAAGATTTGCACCACTTGACTCTCTGAAAAATTGTTGCACCCAATAGCTAGGGCTCCATATAAATATGAGGAGTTGAAGACAATTGCATTTGGGTTCCACCTTGATGACACAGATTTGTAATGTCAAGAGCAACCCACAAATAAAATTGATAGTATATTTCCCACATTAGAAACTACAAAAGGAAAAGAACAGTAAATGAGAGACGTACCTCCTGTCGTTGCATTCACAAAAAGTGGTGCATAGCTTGCCATCTCAACATCACTGCAGCAAATAAAGTTGTCATCAGGAGCTTGCCAACCTTCTAATCAACTTTCTACAAAAACAAATAACTATGACCCTAAAACCTTTTAAATTGGCCATCAAATTTGATTTAGAAACAGTAAGAATGTGACATGAGGTCATACTCATGAAATATATGTTTATTTCTTAAACATTTATTTACCCAAAAGAACCAAAATGAAATTAATTAAATAACTAAATACATAATCCATCTTTAGCTACCTGTTCTTTTCAATCCCAATAACGAATCCAGCTTCAGCAACTGCTGCCAAAAACTTCCAGTGCCAGCATTCCAGTGACAGCATATTCACTAACAAAAGCCTGAAAAGTTTGAATGAATGTTAAAATTCACACATATGTACCGATAACCGAATTCATGCATCATAAAGAAACACTTTAACATACCTTGGGACCATTGCGTGATGTCTGATAAAATTTATGAGCCATAGAAAACAAGTTGTTGGCAGATGTCTAAATCTGATTAAGAATCAGATGTAGGAGGTTGGTATATGTTGCCAAACAATTTGTGTTATAAGACCATTAGAAAAAGTATGCATTTGAAGGCTGATCATGGGTAATATAAGTACTATGTCTAGAACTTTACATGAAAATCATAAAAATCGGCCAGATGATCCAATGGACGAGAAGACCCATCACAGTTTGAGATTATTCCAAAATCCAGATAGGCATGTTTTATAGCATCATAGAACTTGAGGTAGTTTCTTGGTCATATAGAAACAAAACAAGAGTGAGTCTTTTAGATCTATCAAAATCCAGTGTGCAATGCAACAACTTTTCGAATCTATGGGGCAAGCTTGTGTTTAAGAAAAACAGCTGTGACTAAGAGATCACTACCCAATTTTCTAGGTCATCACAAAATACATCACAGGCAAGTTATCATGGAAACTGCAGAAAGATCATTTGATGAACATTCAGCGTGACATAGATAGAGAACTTGTACAATTCACAAATATTTTGCAAACAACCACAAAAATATAGTATCAGTTCGAATATATAAAATCCAAACAAAGTTGAAACTAACATAGCAATCCACAAAAAAGAAGGGCAAGAAAATAAACTGACAAAGATCTTTTCATAGATGAGCAGACAAATTGCAGAAGAGGTTAAACCCTTCACTACAAGTTATAATTTTATTTTTTCAGGATACCCAAAGGTTCTCCTTGTTTTTGGCATTCAAGAAAAATTTTCCATTATTGATATATAAAGAGAGATCCTGATAGTGGCATCTAAGTTAGCACACCTGCCAATAACCTCTCAAGATTCATTTTCATAAATCCAACTGTTTACTTAGCACTCAGATACTTGATGCACATTTTACTTATTATCGTAAGATATATAGTTACTTGATCCCCAAAAAAGAAAATTAATAATGAAATTGAGCAGTATGCAGACCTCTGTAATTCTTTTTCCCACAATCTTCACTACCAACAGCAACACATCACAAGTCAAAAGGTTCAGGATGTCCCATTGCAGCTCGTACAGAACCCTATTTAGAGTTAGGATCACCTCTTGCAAACTCAATAACATCAAGGGCTTCCTGAAACCAAAATGAACATCATTATGAAATGTCTCCTAACCTAATGATTGGTATCACCTTTAGCAGCAATATTTTAGGCTACATTTTTTCTGGACAAGAATGGAGGAAAGAAATTATACCAGATAAAAGGTGCTTTAATTAATTTATTTTTTGAAAGAATGAAAGGCCCTTTTTAGAATCAAGTAACTTAATATTGTTAAAACTAAAAGTTATTAGTTAAAATGTGGAGGTGCATAAGGGAAGAAAAAGGACTGATTAGTATCTTCCACCATTCTTCCCTGAAAATTTATCGTGAAGGAGATTTAATGACATCAAACTAGAAACATTATTAGCACATCTCTAGACATGATTGTCCAATATCTGAATTTAAAACTGCGCCATGAAAATAAAACATAACCTTTTCATTATGTCAAGCTCAGGCCCTTAAGTCTACTTTTAGATCAGTATTTATAAGCTCCCAATGGAATTTCTTTCCTCATTTTACCAGTCTCTGTTCAATTTAAAAAGCTTCTCATATGATGTAGCTTTTGAAACATATATAGTATTATAAGTATCTCAGATAACTCGAGGGAAAAAGTATGAATACTGTAGACCCAATGTATTATATAATAACATGTGAATGCCACCTATCATATCCTACTTTTAACCCACCAAAAGGGATAGCAGAAATCCATTTAGTTTGCGTCTCATCAGAAGTGAAAATGATTTCTGATTAATACAACATAAGTTCATTGATTGATCATTAAATGTCAAGTCAACAAACAAAATTTTAATTACTTGCAGAGTTGCAAACATACTTGTACAAAAGATGAGACAACGGAAGAATCGACTTGATCATTATGGCTGATTCCTGTCATAAAACCAAAACAAAAGAAAATTTAGATAAGTAAACCACACAGGCTAACTTGAAGGCAAAAGGAAGGAAAAAAGAAGGGCTTCCAAAAATCAAGCAGATGCTTTGTACGATTGTTAAATACCCATATGGGCAGTGCACCAAGGTCTTTTGCTAGCTGAATAAACAAGTAAGTTTATCTTGTCATTTTCTTGAGCAACATAAAATGAAGGTCATTCAGGTTTAAAAACTCAGCAAAACTTCAGCTATGGAAAAGGATTCGATACATACCTGCAGAAACTCAAAATGACCAAATCCATCATCTGTCTAGTACATCTAAACATCACCAAAGTGCCCAAGTCTCTCCTCCCAGGGTCCAATGGCTTTTTTCCTACGTAATGCATTCCTTGACCATTCACCTTCAACAAAACAGCCACCTGATGCAATATAATTGGAAATACTGTATTACTTATGTTGAAGTGTCTGACGATTGGAAGGAAGAAAAAATTACAGTGCTTGCACAAGCAGGAAGATAAAAATAGGGAGGGGCGAGGATTGGAACGAACCAATCCAACAAAATATCCATTGAATTTTAGAAAGTATACTTTTACTTTTATTCCTTAATACTGGAGTCAAATCTAGTAGATGTTGGGATTTGTGCTTACGTGCTATCCTTTTTATGTATAAATATTTGCTTTATGTTTATACATTTATGATTTCAATATATCACTAATTATTTTATTTATAAATATGGTAAGATGCTTGTAACGTTTTAGACATTGTATGATCTGAATGAGTTCAGATCTGATCTAAAGGAGTTTAGATCAGAACTAAGAGTTAGTAAAATCTAAAGAGTTAGAGCCTTGTCTGAAATGGGACAAAGACCTAAGAATATATTAATAATGATATAGTTGCAATGGGTTGCAAATGGTGTTAAGAAATATTGTTATGCAAATATGTTCTTAAATTTAATGTTCCTGATCTACCTTCACTAATGCGGGTCTGCTAGTGAAGATCTTAATATATACATAGATCAGTGTATGTCTATATCTAGATAGTCTAGATGGTTAGTCTTAGCAGACCATGAGTTTAGTGGAAACTCGTATAGAGATACAAGTATTCAGTAAGGACTGAATATTGAACAGACTCACAAAGATCTTCAATAGACATCCCATAAAGCCGTCAATGGAGGATCTTTCGAGTTGAGTAGTATTCGTGATCCTTAGACCTGAGTGCCACAGTGGACTTGTTAGTGATCCATCATACTTTGGTTCCACACATGTTAGATACCTTTCATGGTCTGACCGCTGGGTGTCGCTGGGTATGGTCCGATGCTAATGGAGTCTGGTGTGTACAGATATGGGATCCGTCAACTCAATTGGGTGAGTAAAATATCCTGCAACTCCAAGATTGTATTTCAGAAAGTCTTATGGCCATAAGCAGACATCCAAGAATTTCTTGGGAAAATAATATCGTGAAAGTGTTTACGGATATTATTTATTCAAATACAAATTTAGAGATAAGTTTATGGTTGAGCACATGGAGACTTGACGGTGTTGATCTATATCTCCGCTCTTCTAGGATATTTATGATGGAAGGATTATACGAATATGTTATAACCTCAACTTGTATGGTCTAATGCGCCATTTTGTAATATCTGTAACATGTGTGTGGGACATTGTTCACGAACGTGTGAAATAGTTTCATATGACAAATCGGGCATGGACCTAGAGAGTCTCACAATATGAAGTGTACTCGTTGTGCACTGGGGCGGCGAATTGGATTGAATAATTAATCCAACAATTTCCAGCAAAATGAAAAATGTTTCCAGGTTCCTTTTATTATTCACTTGTCAATAATTGAAGGTAAAACACATTATTGGTTTACAAGAGTTGTTAACCAATAAGAAATTGACAAGTGACATAATCTTGCTCCATAAATTATTTACCATGTATTTACCTATTTACCTTACTTGGTAAATACATATATGGTAAATGTAAATAATCAAAATAGTTTTGAATTATTAATATTTTATATATTAATCAAATTATTATTATTAATTGGAATAAGTGGCAAACACTATTTACTAATGGAGAATGCACTTGTTATTAATAATAAGGAAAGTTTACCACTTTGTAATTCTTAAATGATGCACTAAGGAAGTGGTAAAACCACTTAACATTGATTAAATGCCATTTACTCTCTAGAAATTGATTCAATTGGTTGAATTAAATTGGTGAGTGAAAAATATGATAGATTAATGTTTATAATGGCAAACATGGTTAAGTGGTGGTGGAGCACTAAGAGAAATCATTCTTTGCACTTAAGAAAGAATTGAAAGAGTTCAATGTGTGCAAGATAGAGTGAAATTCGTTCTAGGAGAAAAGAGAGAGAATTGAGAGCTTTTCCTAAGTGTTTTTCTCAAAGTGTTGAGAGAAAATGCAAAGGCTTACCAAGGTACAACATATAGAGTTGTAAAGAACTATAGAAAACACCTAATTCTTCTCATCTCTTGGTAGTAATCATTCATAAGCACAAATTGTTTTAAGTGTTAAAATAATCATTTGCTGAAAATTCAAGACTGCCATTCTAGCTTCACAATCCCACCGGATTTAGTTGTGAACTAGAATTGTGCAAGGGAACACTTCAAGGTGAGCTCAACAAATTGAAGCTTGGAGTTTTTGAAGATTTGTAAAGCTACCTTCATATCCGGATAGGTTATTTATTTGTTATTCATTTTATATCATGCATGAAATATATATATGTGATATATATGTACTTGAATGATCATACATGCTTGAATATGTTACATATTGTTTAATATGTATGAATACTTCCGTTGCGTATTTAATTTTTGAAATTATATACATCTATATACATCACACACCATATCACACAACAGATGTTGCATATCAGACTGCTGTATGCTATAGATAAATGCACAATATACTAACTGTAGTACAGTAGAACTTTGACATTTTTATACTTGATAGATTATTGAACTATTAAAATAACAGATCATTTCGGTCCCAGCTGTAATGAAAAATAAACTAAATTTTTGCTAAAATTACAAGAACATACATTTCAACAATTTGTTTATATTATCAGTTATTACATACACTAATTATTTAATCCACATTGTTGCTTCACAAGGCATAATAAGGGGAAGAGTGGGAGGGCAAGTTGAGACTTTAGAAAAGAGCTACTAAAAAGCATCCTATAAAATACAAGTTTAAGGAGCCCATAAATGATTAGTGCTAATTTACTAATCAAGAACCACAAATTCAGCAAAAACTAAAAGCCAGAATGATCTAAAAAATACATACACTTTGCTGAATTAATAATGTATTAGTTTATCAGTAAATATGTAGATTCCCCTTATGCTTAAGATGTTTACAGAGCTCTTACTGTACTTTCATTTAAGCAGATATATATAGCTAAGATAGCAAGTTCAAGCATTAACGCTGGAAACTCAGCATCAAGAAAACCTTTGCAATGCAATCCAAAAGTTTCCAATATGATAATTCCTGATGAAAAATCCCACCTGAGCTGAAAACTTTGGACACAAATAAATCTTTTGTACCTAAAAATCTGACAAATCAAGGTTTAATAGCTGATAGCATTTGGAAGAGCTCATTTCAGAAACCATGTCCCTATGCAAAGATAAAGATGCAGAAAGACTTTAGATATATTTATTGAATGTAACTATTAAGTCATAGCAAGAATCACTTTGAAAACAGTACAGAGATAAAACTAGTAAATGCATAAACATTTGACAGTTTTCATGCCTTTTCTGATCATTTTAGAATAGAGAGAGAGAGAGAGAGAGAGAGAGAAATTTGCTTAATTCAACTCTTAAGAATTCACTATTAAGAACTTGCATATTAGTCAAACTAATTACTTTTCAGCAAATTAAAGATCAAGTCAGGAAAAATCCTAAATCAAGGGAATGCCATTTTATGACAAGTGATATAAATCACCTTAGCATCCTCAAGATTAGTTTTGCATTAACATAGAGTTTGATGTGTTAAATCTTGTGTGTCATCACAGAGGAAAGAGCTAGTGTATGAAAGCTACTAGATAATATGATGTGTGAATTGTACAGAAGAAAATAAAACTGAAACATACATAAACCCCTTCATGCAATTAAATAGGCTGTCTAAACTCACCATGAATCCTTCAAAGCAACACATAATGCCCTATCATAAATACTTTATCCAATTGACTTTTGCCATCTTTATAACACATACTAACTTGAACCTAGAGAACTCAAATGAAAGCACAAAGCCTATCACATTGTGGAGCACAACAGTTGTATAATTGAGGATATGCAACATGATCAGTCATACCTAATACCCACAGATGAATATGACATGGTTTCTTGTATTTCTATTTGATGAGACAGATGGGTCATGGCTAGTTACCTTGTAAGTGTCCAAGGGCATAGCGGGCACTTGATCAAACCCTATAACGCCTTTTCTAGAAGTTGTGAATTTTTGAAGTCTTGCTTTATGATTTGTTGCACTGGCTTCCAACACAGTTTCCACCCTCGTCCGGTTTGAAACGTCAGAAAACTGTAAGGAAGATAAAAATTTGTATATTGATCAAACCATTATAGTGATGTAAATTTGTTGATTTATATATTTATATAAAATAATTTTAAATTTAAAATAATATTAATAAATTTTATCTTTAATAAATTATAATTTTAAAATTTCAATTATGAATTAAGATTATAAAATAATTTCAAATTTTCAATCCAATATAAATTATATTTTAATTATTAATTTTAATTATTATTATTTCAATTAAAATATTTTGAAAGAAAAAATATTTATAAATTACTAAAAAAATTATTTAAAAATATAACAAAATAAAATACTTTAATTTTTTTTTTAAAAAGTATGACCCACAAGTCGTGCCATGCCGAACCCGTGATAGGCGTGTGCCATGCCATGCCGAACTCGTGATGGGCTCGTGCCAGTATGGCACGCTAAGCCACTTATCACGGCCCAACACCACACGACTAAATGTGCTGTGTTGTTTTGACATGGCATTATAATGTGTTATGTTGAAGCACGACACACTCTTATGCTATGCTGATGCGCCTATAGACACGATGACCATTTGCCACCTTTAATTACATCTTTACTAAAATAAATAATTAATTATTGTATCGTGTACATGCTTTCTCTCCCTTATTAAATTTTTGTGGGATTCTTTATCTCTATCAAAATTATTATTCTTAATTTTTCTTCAATAGATTAAGGTTTTCATTTTCATCCATATTCAAAATAATTTTAATACAACATTTTTGACAAAATTCTTATTTGAAATATAACTATCTTGTGATTCATCTTAATAACTAAACAAATTAGAAATCAATTTTACTAATTTTCTATTTTAAAATTCTGTAAATTGTTTTTTTAATTGGAAAAAAATTAAACATAAATCTCATAAACCATGTATAAAAACGGATGAATATAATGTAACAAGCATAAATTGATATGAAACTAATCAATTACAATATTATATTTGTAAATGAAAAAAAAAAAACTTAAAAACATAACATATATTTTATAAATCAAAGTGGCATTTACAAATTCCAAGATGAAGAATGAAATTCAATGTAAAACTAGCAAGTAAAACATAAGATCTGTAAAAAATATATATAATTTAAATTAAATCTCTTTGAAAAGTAAAATTGAACATAAATTTAATAGACTATTCATAAGAAGTATATATATAATATATGGAAGGCTCAAGCTATTATATAACTGATGTATTAATATAGTTAATTTAATAGCCATTAAATCTTATTTACGAAGAAAAAGATCAATTAATAGCAATCAGTTACTTTTATTGCACAATAATAATAATATTATACAAAATTAAAAAATTACACAAATAATGATAACCTGA
This sequence comes from Ailanthus altissimus, assembly GCA_946807835.1. Lineage (NCBI taxonomy): Eukaryota > Viridiplantae > Streptophyta > Magnoliopsida > Sapindales > Simaroubaceae > Ailanthus > Ailanthus altissimus. The sequence continues at coordinate 10,353,507 of OX327687.1, forward strand.
AAAAATTGAAAGTGTTTTGATTGTAAGAGTTATTTTCATACGTTCTTAAAAGTAAATTAGAGTAGAGTATTTTTGTAATTATAAAATTATTAAAAAGAAATGTGTTCAAATTAATTTTTAGATTATCTTCACCCATTAAAATATCAACTTTCTTCAAAAAAAAATTTAAATTAAAAATATCAAAATTTGAAATTGATAACCAAATTAAATTAGATTTTTAGTTATTAATATTTATGACCGTGAGTGACGTCACAGATTCAGAAAAAGGCAGCACGCTGCACGTGTGCAGAAAGCAGTTTGTTGACGGGCAAGACTTTAGCCGATTTTAAAGCATAAACGGACCAATTCCAACAGCAGCAGTCCCCTCTGCAAATATAAAAAGCGTTTGTTTCAGCTTCTCTTAAATGGAGCTTTTGCTTCTGCTCTCAGCTGACACTCGCTTCTCTTATTAATAAACCCTAATTAATAATGGCCTCGTCCTCTTGTCTCTCTCTCAAGCCCCTCGTTTCTTCTTTCTATGCTTATAAGATCGTCAACAGCTGCGTAAGTCTTTTTTTTTTTTTTTTCAATTTGAATTAGTTGAAAGCATCTCATGGTGAAAGCGATAGCGATTGAATTTGTTTCATTTTTTTTTTGAAAATTAAATTGCGTCATTCTAAATGGTGGTGGTGGGGCTTGTTTTTGTTTTTTTTTCGCAGGGCTTGATACCAGGGAATTTCCCTGTCGGTTTGGGGATTAAGAAGGAAAATCAGAAGCGACTAAAATTGAATTGTTCGATGGACAGAGACATGGATGTCCGTACTTCAGCTCTTGTCGATGATGTAGCTGCCTGTTTAGAAGGTTTGTTTGTTTCATTGATTGATTGTTTTTAAATAATAATAATAATTTGTTGAGAAATAATTATATTTTTAGTCTATAGTTATCTTGTTAATGCATTTAAATTTTTTTGTTATATGTCATCATATTCCAGAAAAAAACGTTAAGGACCCAAGTATTTCTACATTATTGATGAATTTCTCAAACGAGTTTGATCCATATGATGCATTGAGCACCCCGCTTTACCAGACAGCTACTTTTAAGCAGGTAAGCCTTCTTCACTGTATCAAAAACTTGTTATGCCCACATTGGAAGGAATGTCAAATGACAAACAATCCACCTCTTTAAGTCCAAGTTTTTTTTTTTTAATATTTCTAAATGACAGTTATAAACAAAACTTACTAAAACAATGAAAATTTTGGAATATTATATACTGACAATTTAAGGTATGCAAAAGAATTTTGGGGCATTTGAAAATAAAAGAGGTGGACAAAATTTGAAGGAGAAGGAATTTGATTTCAAAATAGTACCTACATTCATACATTGTTCCTTTCAATTATGGTTCTATATCAGTTTGCACATTTCATGACAATTTATCCACTTCTTGTTTCCTCAAGTGTGTGTTGTGAGCCTGAGCTACAATGCTCATGTAAAGAGCTTATATAGTAAGATATGCTCATGCTAAGAGCTTATATAATAAGAGATAGGAGTTTTCTTTTAATATCTGTAACAAGAATTTTTCTCAAAGAATATTACACATGAAATTTCAATTCCATCATAAACCATTAATAATTGAGATTTGACTATATTTTCTATAAACTGTGCTTTCTAGCCTTCAGCCACAGAGAATGGCCCCTATGATTATACCAGGAGTGGAAATCCTACACGAGATGCCTTAGAAAGGTGATCATTCTTGTTCAAGTTCTCTATACATTTGCAGATTATGAAATGCAGTTACTATGCTTATTTCTCCTGAGTTTTATTTTAATGTTTTCATTATTTCTTAGCCTCCTGGCAAAGCTTGATAAGGCAGATCGAGCATTTTGCTTCACCAGTGGAATGGCCGCTTTATCTGCTGTTACTCATCTTGTTGGAACTGGTGCTTTTCTTACCCAGCCACTTTTCTTTTACTAAATCAATCATGTTTTTATTATTTCTTTAATTGAGATGCACATTTTATTGTACATCTATTTTGTCCTTCTGAAGCTAATAATAAATTCTGGGATCTATTGGTACATTTTATGTTATTTTCAGGTGAAGAAATTGTTGCTGGAGATGACCTATATGGTGGTTCTGACCGTTTGTTATCACGAGTAACGCCAAAAACTGGGATTGTGGTGAAGTTAGTAAAGTTTCTTATTTTGTTCATTGTGCTTCTGTTATAGTTGAGATCTGAGATAATTATGCTTCAAAATGTGTAGGCGTGTGAATACATGCAATCTAGATGAGGTTCCCTCTGCTATTGGTCCCTGGACAAAGCTTGTGTGGCTGGAAAGTCCAACCAACCCTCGACAACAAATTTGTGATATTAGTGTAAGGCATTTAGCTTTTCTAAATTATTGATCCTGCTTATTAATATGTTTAGGTTGTTTAACAGCTGGAATAACTTGGTGATGAAATATATTTTTCTAACTTGTGTAAATTTACCGTTCTTGATAATTTTAAGAATTTTGCATGTGCTCTAGGTTCTTTCATGATAATGGTGTTATAATAAAAATAGGGTGTTTTTGATTCTTTAAACAATATAAAATGCTTGAACAGAACTACATAGTGCATTATTATGAATGAGAAAATATACTCAATTTCTTTTACATGCTCTATTATCATTTATCATTATTACTTTCTTGTTTTTCAGATGGTGGTCTTTTGATACTTGTGTACAAGGAATTTTTAGTTTTAGTTTTCTTTAGTTTTAAATTGCTCTAGTTATAAATATAGAGTTAGCGGTAATTTCTAATTGCAGAATACTTTTCCACTTTTTGTGTAAATTCTAGAAAATTTCGGAATTGGCTCATGCACATGGTGCTCTTGTGCTGGTGGATAATAGCATTATGTCCCCTGTCTTGTCACAACCCTTGGAACTTGGAGCAGGTATCAGATGTACTGTATGACGTGAGTTTCAATGAATTGCTATTTTTCCTTTAAACTTGTGTTAATTGTGATTGGTCCACTATTTTGCAGATATTGTAATGCACTCAGCTACTAAATTTATAGCTGGACATAGTGATCTCATGGCAGGTGTGCTTGCAGTGAAAGGGGAAAGGTTGTGACTCAAACTCTTAGCATTTCTACTTCATAACTTCCTCTTAACTTTTTCTTTTTAAATTTTAATCTTTACCATTTTTTTTTCCTTATTTGAAAAAAAAAAGGAAAAGTGGGTACCTGTTGTTGTCCTTGTGAAGGTTAGCACATAGATGTTTCAAAGATTATATCAGTGTTTTCATTTGGGTGTGGAAGGGCTGTTATCTATAAAAGCACACACATAAATAAAGATATTATTAGTCCTAGAAAATTAAAGAAAAGAAACAAGAAATTGAGACCACTTTTATTTGTTAAGACAACACATTGAAGTGTGTTTTTGGCATCAAACATTCCTTCTTACTGGGGTGGTAGTTTGAATCGCGACACAGACATGATGTGAAATAACTGTTTTTATTTTTTTTGGTTCCTTCTATTTGTTTGCTTTTGATTGTTAGTAGCCTAAATGTTCACAACTTGTGACTTCTTAATTAAAATTTGAAATGTGTTTTCCTTACAACTACGATTTACCGCCTTTAAATGTACCAGCTTGGCAAAAGATTTGTATTTCCTACAAAATGCAGAAGGCTCTGGGTTAGCTCCATTTGATTGTTGGCTCTGTCTGCGAGGTATCAAGACCATGGCCTTACGTGTAGAGAAGCAACAGGTAATGTTGCGTCTTCTTCTTTTACTTTACTAGTTAATACGATGTCATTAATTCTAGTATGGTGCACATTTGAAAGGGAAACGTAACAAATAAAATCTTCTAACATCGTCCAAATGTCCATTAAGATGGTTAAGCAAACACTGAGCTGTGTCTGAACTTTGATGGTTCACTAGTCCCCTTTGCCTTTTTTGAAATTATTTTTTTTGTTTGTAATGTTCAATACTGAGCTGTTTTCAAAGCTAAATGTCTTCTTGAAAAGTCAGGCTTCTAATAAACATGTGATACTTGTGCATGAATAAGAGACTACAAAAGATTAAAATGATATCATACAAAAATATTGAGGCTTGCAAAGTAGGCAAATGTCACAGGTTGTGTCTGCTTTACTGTCAATGTTGAATGTAAAATTTCAGAATAATGAGAAGTAGAAATGTTATCAGTTGTGCTTTAATTGAAGAATTTGGACAAAGGCATTTAGAAGTTGGTTCACGATTTAAATCGTTTAGTGGAGGTTTCTTTTCTTCTTTTTTTTTAATCTTTTTTAAGTATTGACGTTACTGTTAGATTGGAGTTTGAAGATATAAATTTTAGATAATCTCTGATTAAGTTGGGGATTTTAAATGCCTTATAGGGATATTGTGTTCCAAGTGTCTCCTTGGATGGACCGGATGAGAATACAGTTAGAGGAATAAGCATCATCTGCTCGTATTTTTCTTCTCTTTCCCTTAGAACTCAAACTTTTACATGCTGTTGATTTCATTCACAGCATTTGAACTAAACCTCCAATATAAGTATGCATATTCAAAACCTCAACTAGGATTTTGTCCTAAGAGATATTCTGGTAGGGAGCTATTACCAATATTTAGTTCCGAAGGCCGCTACATTTTGATCTCAATGGATCACAACTCTTCTATCTCTATTTCAAGTAAGACATATTCCCTGATCCTGTCTTATTATGAAATATATGTTTGCTAATGTATAGCCTTGTTTAATGATGGCAGCAGAAACTTGTCCGGATAAAGTAATTCTCCAATTGTCTAGTATGCTATATATGACAGGTTCAAATAAAGTAATTCTCCAATTGTTTATTATGCTATATGACATTATCAAGGTTCCCTAGTAGCATTTCAAAGAGGGGTTAGAAAGGGTTGGCCTGACTTTTCTCTTGGAGGTTGCCACTTTCTTGCCCGGTGTAGCTTGGACTTTTTGCTGGAAAACAAGATATATATGATGATATTGCTTGTGGTTATGTGCTTGCTTTATAGACATGACATCATTATGCTGTTTTAGTGTTTAAATTTAAAAAATCCAAACATTCTAGTAAAGTTGTTGAGTGTCATAGATGCATATTTTGCTTAGAAATGTAATTACCAAAGTCCTCTTAATTATCCAACCTTTTATATATATATATATATATATAAAAGAAGCTTGTATTTACAATCTAGAGTTCGTGTAAAGATTCTTCTCTTGCTATTAGACTTAGGATTAAGGATCTAAACTTAGTTGATATGAATTTTCAGAGTTTCTGCATAACATTTGTTTAGATGAGTAGATATGGTTACTACTGCTGCTTATTGAACCTGCAAAATTAAAAATTGTGGATGTGGTTGTAATCAGAGGACTGTTGTTTGTTGGATGAACTAGATAAGGTGATTGCTTATTTTCCTGCTTTAAAAAGGATTTGAAATCTTGTGTTAAAAGTATTAAAGGTCTGTTAAAAGATTTCATGGTTCCCTTTGTTTCTTCTTTTAGCTTTCATCTGCCTCTTGTGTTTCTTTTTTCAACTCTCAAAGATCTGAATTAAACATGAAACTGAGGCATTCGTATCCTTTCCAGGATAATGCACAGAAGATAGCCGAGTTCCTAGCTTCTCATCCACGAGTGAAGAAAGTTAATTATGCTGGTCTCCCTGGTCATCCTGGACGTGAATTACACTACTCTCAGGTACTTTCAAACAACGGAGCTATTTTCCCCCCTTTTCCTGTTATTATTAAAACGTTGCTGTGCTCTTTTAGGCAAAGGGTGCAGGGTCTGTGCTTAGCTTTCTGACAGGGTCACTGGCACTCTCAAAGCATGTTGTTGAGGCTACACAGTACTTCAGCATTACTGTCAGCTTTGGTAATTACACTTACTAATTGAAAGACCTGCATGACTGCATCTTCTCTCTGTTGAATTTTTTTAATTTCAGTTATTCCCAATAGCAATATCAGTGATGACCGTATTATACAGTAGACCATAAAATTATGGTAACCTTAAATCTATATACAAATTTGGTAAGAGAGGAATGAACAGTATCATTTTTTTTTTGGGAAGAGGATATAATGATGACTCAGGTGTCAAATATTTCTTAATAGTAAATTACTGGATATTCCATGGAAGGAAAAAAACTTGTACCACTGTTCAATTTACTTGCACCCACAGAGAGAACAGTGTCATGGTGCCAATAAACAACTCTTTGGTAGGGGGAAGTTTTATTTCTGTGAACTTGTGGATGTTTTATGTGCTTGGCACAGTCAACAATTGCGCAGAAGGTAGTACCTTTTGTTTTCATACCACTTAATGGAATGATGCATTAAGTTAATGTGTATCTTGTATTTTAGTGATTCCTTTGATTTAAATGATCTAATTTCGGTTGTAAAAAAACATATGTTATGCTTTGCCTCCGAAGCTAAAGATACAATTGCTGTGCCTTCTCTTTTATTTATTTATTTATAATTTTCACTTGTTTTAATACTCACTGTGATTTCTTTTCTATTCATAGGGAGTGTGAAGTCACTTATAAGCATGCCTTGTTTTATGTCCCATGCAAGCATACCTGCTTCAGTGCGCGAGGCAAGAGGTCTAACAGAAGATCTTGTTCGTATTTCTGTGGGAATTGAAGACGTAAATGACTTGATTGCTGATTTAGACAATGCACTTAATACTGGGCCTCTTTAGTTGCATTGAAGTGCCTATTTTTTGCCTCATGGAGCATTATTGGGCAAAGTCTTTGCCTTGCTTCAAATTGGCAGGTATGATTTCAAATTCTCGTAGGAAAGTATGCAGCTGGTGCATGGGGGGGTCCAAGTCAGTGAAGTTGATGCGTAAGTAGGGAACATTTTGTGTGCATGCTGGTCAGAAACCAAAAAATTGACTCCTCTGGGTCAATCGTTCAAAAGTCAGTTCTTGATATATTCTAGACTGTTTTGTTAACTGTTACCCAAATAATTGATGCTTATAAAAGCTATTCCTTTTCCTATTTAAAGCTTTTGTTGATGGCTGAAATCAGAAAGTATTTCAGACATTGCATAATGATTTTAAAAAGTTGTGGATGTTTCTGAAAGAAGTATTTCACATCACACAAATGATCTCTTAAATTTGCATTTGCATTTGCATTTGCATTTGCATCTTTGGCAATAACACACTTGCTTTTGGAATTACTCATCTTTTATTCTTTTTCATGGCATTGGCAAAATCTTGTGGAATAAATCTCAAGCAGATTTGAAGTGTTGGTTTGTAGTACATTAATGATTGTTCGTCACAAAAGTTAAAAGGATTTGTTAACATCGTGTAAAATGAATAATACTAAACATACAAATTAATGCATACGAAACGAATGTGGCATAATATAATTGAATTTCTGTTTATTTTAATTTATTGCAGTAGATTATTTAATTCATTCATTACGAGTTTGTATGCTATAGTAAAATTAGCATTGATTTTACTAATGATTGATTTACTGTAAATTTTTAAGTACTCAACTTAGTTGCCAAATTTAACATTCAATCGGTAAGTTTTCTTTTAATAAGTATGTTAATGTATGATTATTTACTAAAATTTTATTTTGATAATAGAATTATATACTTCGTTAATATGTATCCTAAAATGCTATTAAGAATTTTAAAAAACTACATAATAAATAGTATCTTCACAATTAAGAAATTATCTGGATTTTATAAATTATTTAAATCAACTATAACATTAAATCGAAATTCTCAATACTACAGAGTCTTAGAAACATACATCCATTTCTTCAATAAATCAGTAACTAATCAAAATTTCCCAATATCAACTCAAAACCTATTAACATGAATATTTATCACCGCATGCCCATTTCTTCTATAAATTAGTAACTAATCAAAATTTTCTAATATCAACTCGCAATGCATTAGCACATATATTTATCAATGCATGCCTTTACATCTCTCTTTTTTTTTTCTTTTTCTTTTTTCTTTTTTCAACCCTACAGCCCAATGCTGCAACAAATTGGAATTTGGAATTTGAATGCGTGCGCACCTAAAAATAAATATTTAAACACCATAAAAGTGCTAATCTCTGTTTCTAATACACGCCTCTTACAGTACAGAGTGAGATCATTGTAACCAAAACTATACTTTTCTAAATAAATGGGAAAAGGAAATGAAAAAGAAAAAGAAAAAGAAAAAAACTCAAACCAATCAACATCATTCTTGAGTAAAATTATTTAGCAGTTACTAGTTTCTCAAGAATTCTGATACCAACTCTACTCACCACGTAACAATGGTCGGGGAACTTTTACACAAGACATGATTATCATCTTCAAGTTTCAGTTCTGAAGCTCCCCCGGTTATAATTTTTTTATATACAAAACCCCTCTGTTCTAGATATGCAAGTTGGACCTGCAGTAAAAAAATTCAAAAAATGAGTAAATAACAGGAATCATATGGTAGTTTTCTGAAGAAGGGTTCTCAAATTGCTTGATTTGCTTAAACATCAATATCAATTATGTCCTAGAAAAAAGAAGGCATTGAAATCTCTTTCTTTTCAATTTCCTAAGGTCACATAGACCAAAAAATCATTCTTTTGTTTCTACTGAAATATACTTTTTTTTTTCTTTATAAACAATTATGCAGAGCTGCCATAGTTACAGCCTTGTCGTATACTCTAAATATTCACTGCAACTAAACAAAGTTGTACAAGCATGTAACCTCAAAACAAAAAGAATTAGCACATGTATTTCAGTATTTAAAATATCGACGGTATCATTAATAAACTGTCACTGTCTCAGGGTTCATTCAAGATTGCACAAGACAAGTGAAACTAGTTGATGTACAGCACTGCATCCAGTGCAAAAAATGAAGCAATCAAGTAAATCATTCTACGTGTACCATGGCAGAAAAGAGATTGCCAGACCTCAACCAATAGCACCAAAAGCAAGCAAGCAACATAAATTGATTAGGCAGGGGATGTGACATACCAATTTGTACAAGCTAATCACTTCCAAAATCATCAAAACTTAAGCCTTCTGATATTGTATCCAATCTTTTGTTGTCTCCTACAAGGCCAAGATCCCAAATAATGCACCCTCTTTGCAGTGTGATAGACATTTATAAAGGGGTTGGAGGACAAGAGAAGAGAGGGGAAACTTACCTTGATGTTCTCTTCCAAGAGAATCTGGGAAGTTTTCAGCATCTGTTGCTAGGAAAGGTGATCTGGAGTAGCTCTCCAGTATATCTGCAAGTATTAGAAGTGAGATTCAAACCAACATCTGTAAATTGTAACTAATGCTCCAAAACACATGCCTTTTTAGCATAAAATCGACTATTATACTGAATTCATATTATGCTAAAAAGTAACAGACAAATATAGTGAACAAACCTGTACTCTGAGAAAAGTCGGCAGTTAAATCTGAGAGGCTGAAACTTTGAGGAATCTGACCTAAAAATCCAAATGAAGAAGTGTCTGCATCTAGAAACGGTTCATTTAGGATTTGAGAGGTGGACTCAATGCTGCTGAAAGACGCAACAGATGCATCTGCAATTGATTGACGTGCTTCCAAGACATTACCATCAGCACCAAATATATAAGGGGAATTTCCTGCATATCCGACTTCTTGTTTGATCATCCCCCCATTCATCCCATGTATCAAACCCATGTTTGAGCTCTGAGTAGAAAGCATGTTCGGTGAGGTATCAATCCTGCTAACTTGGGAAGACATGTCAACAGCAGAGTGCAAAATCGTGTGGTTAGTAAATGTATTAGGTAAACTGGAACCGATTGGATGGTGCATGTTTTCTGGCTTCGAAGCTGGTCCAGGATGCTCTGAAGTATAGCACGCGGAGTTCTGTTGTACTGTCAAAGAAAGTGACATTGGTTGCCATTTTGACAAGAAATAAATAAGCCTAACAGTTTCTAATAGTAAAGCATGGTATCTGGACAAGCTATGGCATAGTATTTATGGCCTCAAAATTGCTGTGTCTGTCATTGACCTTTTATGTCAGGCAACCTTTTTTGGTTTTCTTCAACTCCACACCCCCCATGCACTGGATGCCATTTGAAAGAAATAAGTTTTAAAATTGAAAAGCTACTGAAAAGAAAATATAAAAAGGACTTTTTAACCCATAACGTGTATTGACCCATACTAAAAGTGAATCTAAAATGCCAAGGGGGCCATGGAGATCAATGAACTAAGAGTGGGCAGAACCAGTTCGGAGACCGAACCGAACCTGTTTGGTTCAGTTTTTGGTTTTTTCAAAATTTTTAGTGTATTTTTCTGGTTTGAATCGAACCAAACTGAAACCGAATTGGAATCGAACCGATCGGTTCCAAATAAATCAAACCAAACTCGAACTGAACTCTAAACTGAACCAAACCGAACCAGAAATTCCGATTTAGTTTGGTTCGGTTTTCGGTCAAACCGAACTGGTACCCACCCCTACAATGAACACAAGGAAAAGGCGCATATCCAAAAATAAAGAAACAAATGACATTCCTTCTAATCTAAAGCATGTCCATGATGCAGCAGGCATGATAAACACGTTCAACCTGGCAAAAGTAGTCTTACGTGTTGGGATATTGGAACCATTGGAAGTAGGTATGGAAGCAACTGTGGTTGGATGAATTTGATGCATCAAACGCACCTGTAGCTGAAGTAACTTATTGAATTCAATAATTTGGTGCTTCACCATCAATCTCAGATAATAAGCGTTGAAGAAGTCTCGATTCTCTTCTTCAAGCTTTTGCCAAACTGGAAAGCATGAAAAGTTTCAAATTTATGAAGAAAAAGACAAAACATAAAACGAATAATAAGCACAAAATTTGGACAACTTTTTTGCCTGCAGCAGAAAAGTGAAGAGTTATCCTTATCATGAAAGAATTATCTTTCCAGAATTTATTGCCAACAAGGCAATAAACCTAAGGCTTTTACAATCCTGTTAATGCAGTTACAGTGGTGCTTAAACATTGAATGGTAAATCCAAAGGTCCAAACAGATTAATGATAAAAAAGAAAGAGAATAAAAGAACGCATGCTATTATTTTCAACATACAAATCCAACATTGAAAGGATTATGAAAAGCACATGACATTCATGTCCACTCATTCAATCAGCACAGCCAACAGAAAGAAACTTAAACAAGTTCAGGCTCAAAATCTATATATTAAAGGTCAAGACAAGTTAACAAACCATAGCATTCATCTAAAATCACCGAAATATAAAGGTTAGGTCCTAGAAAAGATAGAATTGATCAATTACCAAGCTCTGTAAAACCAGGCTCTATTTTTGCCTGAGCCAGCAGAGTTTCCACAACTTCCTTCTGGTTCATATACAACTGAAGACATCGTTCTATAAGATTTTGCACCTGAAATCAGACACCAAAACACCAAACATTTAAAATAATGATAATAAACATAAGCCCAGCAACAATTTCTCTACAGAGAGGTTTGTAACACTAAGATTTGTTCCATCAAATGTTCATCAACTATGACTATTCTTATGTGAACATTATTTATGAGAACTGATCCAATACCAACCTCTAGGGTTCTGGGTTTCATCTTCTATATGAACTAAATTACTTATATAATTTCAAATTTCCAGTTCTTGAAATAACAAGGCTCAGAAAAAACAGCAAAGCAACATAACAATTACCGATGTATCACCTATTGTAGATTCACCATACGTCAAATTGATATACAACAGAAAATGCTGTGAATTTTTGCATCAGAGGTCCACAGCAAAAGCAAATAATATATTAGAGGAGAGAAAACTTGGGACAGCTTTCTGCTTTATTGTTATAAGATATGCTCCAATTTCTTCCCAGATTCAAACCACTTTCAGCACAGAGGCATTATCATCATTTTGCTATAAATATAACTGGAGAATTAGAAATAAGGATCTTCATGGTACTGCAGTTATTACAAGTAGATTAAAGTGGAGGCCAACATAACTTCAGTTATTTAGTCTCATATACCAAGAGAATAAAAGTCAGATTACATTATCCTATTGTCTGTTTCCTTCTGTTTTGCAGAGACAAATTCCCTCGGTAATTATTTTCATGTCATTTGTCATAATCTTACAAATAAATTTATTTAAAATATTGAAGTAAAATTATGATTCTTAAATTAATCTATGATGCTGCATCAACAATAAAATTCAAGGTCTGCATCGTACCAGTTGTATATCTTGACGTGACACCCTTCTCACTGTTCCACTTGACATCTTGAGGCTCTTAATAATTGCAATATTTATGTGCAACACTACACGGATAATCTTTTTGATGCTCAAAATATCAATCCAGTGCACTTCTTAATGTCAACTTGCAAGCTGGCACCTTTCAGCTTCTTAAGTTACCATTATATGTGACATAACCTGACATCACAATATTTCAAAACAAACAATCACAAATTAGCTCTTCCACAGCATCAAAGTAAATAAGTAAAACAATAAATCCTTTTACATTAATGCACTTTGCCAAGCAGTAGTACTAAACATAATTAAGTGTTTTGTAAGCAGTTTTTACCAAGTAATTTGGCAGTTTATTATAATTTTATACGATAATCATTCCTTTAGAACAGATAGGGGGGGAAATACTGTACTCTTTCTTGTAAGTTGTCAGCAACTTAGCCTTGTCTGTAAATATTAGTCCTGTAATCAATCCACTTTACAGTCTTTATGTGAAGCAAATAAATTACGAAGTTCTAAATTTTATAACTTAATTGCTTTCTTTAATAATTTTTACAGCCTTTCTTTTAGTCATGCAGAGTACAATTTAAATTGTTTGAGAAGGATTTTTGTTTCTCCAAAAAAAAAAAAAAAATTTCTACATCAAATGAATGACTCTAGGAACAAAGTGACCCAAGTGATTCACTGCCACTCACATGACTGGCATTGATAATCTTAGCAAGTAATTATGCACTATCTGCAAGAAGAAATCCGATGAGAGACAACTTAAAATATATGTGTTTCTGTGTGTGTATTTTAATAGCTAAATGGGACAACTTGAAATAATGAAAACATAGTTTATTCCATCTAATAACCCTCTATTTTAAACTAATTAAACTATATCCCGAGCTATTTCAAGAGGTTTTTAATTTTTTCTCATCACCTTAACCTCTTGACAACTATCACTTTATATTCTTTACCGACTATTTACCACACAAATCCTAAGTAGTTCCCATCAACAAGCAGACCAAAATCAAAGAAAAGAACCACTTTTGCAAACAGTAAATTATATTCTCATGGTCCTCCATCTCTTTCTATTTTGGTTTTTTGGTTCAGCAGCAAACTAAGGACCTTTAAACATGCGTTCATGTACAAACATTTTTTCCCTAAGGTGGTTGATTCCTTATTAATGTTCAATGAGAAGGAAGCCATTATGCATTGTTTCATTCGTATACCCTTTTATTTACTTTCATCTAAACAAAAACAATAACCCAAATCACTAAACAAAACTTCCTGGAAGACCAACCGAATAGAACTCTGTTCTGAGATAGGTCAACTCAAATGCTTAACACAAGTAGCAAAATTGAAAAATAAAATGGCAAAATCTCAATCAACCAAATTAAGTCCAAACTAAAATCACAAAATCTTCCATTTGTGATTCAAGACAAAATAACTGCACAGACATGAGAGAAGAGCAAGGAGGCAAAACAGTAGATATAAAATCAATAGTAGCCATATGATAATCATTTATAAAAGAACATCGAGTTAAGAGAAAATATATTTTATTTTTAAAAAAAAAACAAAGGTACAATTAATCAGCAAACATAAGGCTTCAACTTAAATTTTAAGTGAGAAGAGAGCTAACTGATCACCTTTAAAGGAGAATTGTTCAAGGCTAAAAAGTCACCAAGAAAGCACATGTTTCATTTACTAAAAGATTAAAGAGAAATCACAAGAATTCAGAAGAAACACAGAGATCATAAATGGTGAAATCAAGGTTTACAATAAGGGACCTTAATTTAACTGAAACAAATGCTTGAGAAAGACCAAGAGCTTGACTTTTGCAGTGATGGGGTTTTGATTTAGCAGAGAGAGAAGAGACAGAATCCCAGCTTTAGAATATGAGAGAAAAGCCAAAGGAGAATTAGGTACATTTCTTAGATATAAGGTCACATTTTGTGAAGAAGGAAAAGAGCATTAGAAGATTATGGGTTCAAGTCGCATTACTAGGACAAAAAAAATGAACATCTTATGTATAACATTGTAGATGATGGAAAATTATAGAAACCGTCATCTTATTAATTTAAATTGATGTCAATTAAAATAATAATTGACAATGGAAAGAATGTTAGTTATTATTTAAACAACAATGCTAGGTATAAAGTTGGGATGCAAAACAGATGTGACAATTAGCTTGACACTACAAGGGACTGTTATTATTCGGTTCGTTAAGAGGCAAAGAAACAAGGAGGAAAAAAAGAAGAGAAAGGTAACATTCATATTCTCCAAATTCTAATAAACATCATTTTCAAGCACTCCCTTCTCCCACAACTTAGCATAAATAGTGCCCGAATCATTCTTGTTAGAGCACTCTCAAGAAACATTTTATAGCCCATCAACACAATCATGAGTTTCCCTTTGGACCAATTAAAAGAAAAATATCATTGTAGCAGCTCATCATAGCCTTATCAATGAATATTGATGATTGTATTAGTTGGATGTCCATGAACCTGCTATAATGCATACATTCATGTAACGCTTACATTAATGCCCAAGAATGGCCATCAGCAACGCCAACTTCTAAATCATCAGAGAAGTTATGCTTAGATCCTAACTTGGTAAAGCCTATAAAACAAAATTCTTCCAAGCTTCCTATAAAAGCAGACGCAGAAGCCCATGTGTGTTTCAGTATCTATTTTTCTAAGCCCCGATGTTCATGCTTCCAAATTTTTGAGCTCATTTTTCCGCACCCAAGCTAATTTTTTCATTGATCTTAACAATCATAACGAAAGACATGTCTTTGAAAGTTCTACCCAATAAACCACGCAAGAGATCCAAGACTTCATAAACCGGTTTGAAACTCTTTACTCCAAGGTGATATGAAAATTAATAATTACAGTGCAGATAGTATAACACGTTGTGTTTCTTTATGACATTTTGTAAGGAACTAATTGCATGGACTTTAGGCACTTATGAACAGAATCAGCAGGTGAAAAGCAGGTTACCAGTTTCACATATTGTCATTCACTAACCCTATGTATATAATAGATCTAATCATTTCATTTTCTTATACAACAGTGATGACTCGAAAAAAAAAAAGAGCCAAGAAAGAGGAAATAATCACATTGAACTATTTATTGAATTCCTGAACTGGACTTGTGCACCAAAAGGTCTCCCTGAAAAGTGATACACATGCTCAAATTTAATGAAGTGCAACTTTCAGAAATGCAAAGCACAACTTCAGAGAAAAGAACATGAAATACATCCAAAAAAGTTCAAAATAATGAAACTAAAACATATAAAAAGAATCAATGATTACCTAAATACTAGTTGAAATTTTCAGAGCATCATTTAGCCATATAGACTCTTAAAATCCCTTCTATACAGCGTGAAATCTGTAGTAAATAATTAGCCAATCTATAGTCCCTTCTCTTCTAGAGTAGTAAACCACAACAATAATAATAAATTACTGCTCAATCAACTGAATGTTTCAGTTGTATACTGATCAAAATTTATGTATCAATGAACAATAATTATTATATTGATTACTTGTTATACACCACCAAACAACATTTATTTTATAAAAGGAAAAAAAAGGGCACTTTTCACTCCAAGCTAATCAAGAACCTCCCTTTTTCTCCTCATTTTGCCACAACTAATTCACTTGAACTATAATAAACACTATGCACTGAGAATCTTTAGCTTCAACTATAATTTCAAGTGAAATAACTACCTTTAATTAAATTCAAAAAGAAGAAAAAAAAAACATAGAACCATAAAATACGAAGTAGCGAATCATTTCATCTCGGCGAATCAGCCGACTCATTTCATCTCGCCGAAACAACACAACTATAAAAGAAAACTGTATCCGGACATGCAATTGACGTATTACAAATCGATCACATCATCAAACCCCATGATCACGCAAAAGTTAACAGAAAAGAAACCCTAAAACAGAATACAGATCAATAAAAATTTGTGCAGGAGACAATTATCCGAAAAATAAGATAAAAGGATTCAAAGAAAATTAATCTTGATATAAAAATGGATTCGATGTCGATAGTTACCTAAATTCGACGGGGCTAAATCTTCGCGTAACACCGGAGAGAGAAGGCTACAGAAAAGGAATTTGGTGTGTCCTTTTATAGTGGAAAGTCTTTTACCAAGTCGTTATTGCTTTCCCTTCTGGAATAAAAAAAAAAATGGTGTCAATTTATTTAGCGAAGAGCGTAAAAATGCGCCACGTGGAGTGAAGATGCCTCGGACCCACTCCAGGAGATCAGGTGATTGATGGGATAGGCTAACCGCCAGATGGTTTTATTTGAGGCACTGGGTCAAACCCTTGTCAACGGCAAGACTCCAGAGGGTGACATCTCTTAAAACTTTGATAACCGCCCAATTATTTTATTTTTTGTTTTTTTTTCTGAAAAACTTCGTTTCTTTGTTTTTAGTTATATCAAAATGCGTTATCAATAATATACACTTGTTTGAATTGTTGAATAAAAAAATTTGCAGTGTATTTTTTTTATTTAAATAGAAATATTAAGTTCAAGTTTGTAACTGTCTCCCTATATTAAGTTGAACATTTGATATTTAAAACACAAAGGTAAAATAAATTCACAACAATAAAGATTTAATTAATAATTTAAAATAAACCTAAATCATTTTATTGTCAAGAATCATTGGTGAAAATTGATAACAAGAATCATGCCATTGAGTGTGTGCTTCGTTAAACTTTTTTATTATTTAAAAAAAAATTTCTATGTCAAATTTAAATTTTTTTTTTTAAATAACGTTTGGTTGTAATTAAAAAAAATATTTAGAGATTAAAAAAGTTATTTGAATTATTTAGAATTTAAATATAAATTTTATTAAGTGTATTTTTTAATAATTTAATAATAAATAATATTTTTAATAATATATAACTAAACGATCTAGTATTTTTAAAGAATTTTTTTAATTAACAATTAAATAATCAATGATTTTTATAAAAAATATTTTTAAAACTCTACTTTTAAAAACTCTATTTAAAAATCTCAACCAAATGACCCATAATAATGGAATTCGAATTCTCTCCTCATTTATTTATTTATTTAAAATTAAGATACATAATATTTAAAATTTTTTAGAATTAAAATTTAGTATTTATTTTTTATTTTTTATTAATATAAAAACACACATGGTTAATTAAAATTACCAAACAAATCGATATTAACGTAAAAATCTGCGGTTTGTTTTCCTTAATAATAATAATAATAGGTTAATTTCAATTTATCCCTCTTTTTTGGCACATCACTAATGCGCTCCATTCTATTAGCTGGTACCTTCAAAATTAATAGACTTGGGGTAAAATAGTTATTTAACATCTCTCTTATTTATAAACAAGTCAAATTTATCTCTAATTGATCTATTATATCATTTAGTACTAAAAACATATTAGTTTTACTTTTATCACTTACAACCTAATACACACATCTTAGTTTTAAGATACGACACAATAAATGTCCTTGTTATGTGTCTTTGCTTGAAATGTAAGTAAAGAAAGTGTGGCATTAAAGTAGTAAAAATGAATGACGCTAATTTTGAAGATTTTGAAGGTTATGACGATGGTGACTTCTTTGAGGATGGTGATAATGATGAGGAAGAGGAAATATTTTTGTCCATTAGGTAGATAAAGTTGGTGATAATAACGAGGATGAGGAAGTTGTGATTGGAGAGATAAATTTTTGGACTAAAGAAACGAGAGAAAGAAAAATAAGTATTTTTTTTATCGGTCAAAGGTTTTTTAGATTATTATAATCTTTTTTTCATGACAATATATGAGTAAAAATTAAGGGCGGATGTATTCAGTTTTAGATCAGTTTAACTTTGAATCGATCAAAATTGAATCGATTGGTCTAAAAAATTAGAATTGATCAGTTCAAAATGACAAGATTAAATTAGTTTAGTTTCAGTTTATAGATTCAGCTTGTTGGAAGTGTCTTAAAAGTATAATTATTTGTGTTTCGATACTATTAAAAATAATTAATAGAGGTTATTCATTCAATATTATATTTACAATTATGATTATTTTATTCAAATATCTTGAAATTATTTGATGATTATATGTAACCTTAAACTTAGTATATAATAGTTATATACGAGAGGATTAAGTTTAAGCGTAATAATCTAAACTTGTCTTTAGTTAAAATGAAGACGGAAACTTTATTTTGATAGATTATAAGTGCGGTCTATTTGTATATTGTATGCAATTGTCTTATCTGGATCATTCTATGTGTTGATAAAGAAAATGGAGGCACTTTGTATAATGTTGATTATATAGGACTAGACCACGATAAAATTAATTCTCTATTAATCTCCGTTAGTAAAGAGAATTTATTTTATCACAATATAATCATATATAGATTAATCTTAATCCTGAGTGATTAATGAACTCCTATTCATTGAGTTATGTTTATTAATTTATAAGGGAAAGACTGTAAAAGATTTTCAATTAATTACTAAGTATTTTATAAGTGTAACAATGATGTGCATCATCAAGGTTCTAAATCAATTCAAGAAGATGAGTTGAGCATAAAAGAGACTTCAGATGGTCCAATAACAAGAGCTAAGGCTAAACGGCTTCAAATGGTTATAAGTAGTCAGATTGGAGCTATTGAAGCTTCTATAGGCTTAGAAGCTTACGATCCGAATAGGAATGAGCCAAAGGTATTTATTGGTCTTCAATTAGAGCTTGGCACGTAATTTAAAGGCTTTTGGTGACTTTGGGCTTAAAAGGTAGCTGAAAGCTTTTATTTGCATGCTATTGGGCTTCAATTGCTTATTTTGGGCCTAATTTTATTATTTCACTTATTTATCTATATTTTCATGTATTTGGACTTTTTTTAAAAATATGTTTAGCTCTATTTTAAATTGTTAAGTCAGATTGGGCTCATTAGAGTTATTTTAGGCCTTTTTTTTTAAAGTTTATTAGGATTTTTCCTCATATTGTAAGCCTATATAAGGCATCTTAAATATCTTATAGAGGCAGCTGCCCCACTCTTCAATTAGATGCATGAAAATAAAAATTTTTCTCTCTCAAAATTGTCTTCTCAAGTTTTCTAACTCTTAAAGATAGTTACTGACTTATCACTCTTTGATCACCAAGAGTGTGGTATCAAAAATCATAAATTAATCCTTATGGCGTCCATATGACTTATCAAGGTTTCTTTTTAGTTCTATCCTTTATCTTACTTACAATTTATTTGTTATAATTCAGCCTAAACACTTAAAGAAAGACCAATAAAAACTAGACACCACTCTAATGTTGAAATCAAATTTTATTGATATTTTAAATAATCTATTTTGAAGATCAAGACACATCAAACAAAATGGATAACTAGGAATATTTCTCACAGATATAGAATCTACTCATTCTGAAAGGAAGTTAGATAAGTTGTTTCTTGATAATTGATTCTGGTCTTGAACATTATGAGCATTCAGTTTTCTTTAAGAGTTAAAGAAAATAATAATAAATTTGTGAATTTCACAAACTAAATGTTTAAAAGAGGATCAATGTGGATCAATGATAAAGATGTAATTAGAGAGGTTAACGGACACTCGACCTAGCTCTAATTATGAACACTTGTGGAGGATTGATCTATATAAAATGATTATTAAATTGACAAAGACAGTTTTTTGTTTTATAATTTATCTGCAAAATTAAGAGTTCATCTTTATAATTTTAGTAGAGTAATATAAAGTTAATAAATAAAATCATGTTGATTAAAGAGTTTAATTAAATGATTTAATTTATAGGAGCTTAATTTTGTAGGTGCATCAAGTTCCCATGTGGCTCCATAAATACTGAAATTGACTATTGAATTAATTGTTAGATTTAAAATATTAATTGGCCCAAGTTTAATTTAATTAAACTTATTAGAACCAATCAATTATTGGCCCAATTCATAATAGTTATGGAATTAAATAAATAATTAGATTATTTATTTAAATTAAAATAATTAGATTATTTAATTAAATTAAATAATTAGATAATTATGAATTATCTAAATTATTTAATTAAAGATAATATTAGATAATATATTTATCATTTTAATTATCTAAATTAAAATAATAAAGATATTATTTTATCCTAATCCTATTAGGATTAAGAGTTTAGATAATATAAGGATTCTTGTACTATAAAAAGGGAGGTTTTAGAACCACTTTTACGTATTCTTCATTAGTGCTTCTTTTGAGCTAAATTTTTCTAGAGAGAAAAATTAAGAACACAAAATTAGATCTTCTGCAATTTATCAACTCGCTCACACGATTAGTCAATTGATGGGAGATACAAAGTGAAAGATTTGTTGGTGTTAACAGAAAGCATCTGTGAAAATTTGCGATTGAGGTATTTTTTCTTATACCATCTTGTTGCTAAATTAAAATAAACATAAAAATTTTTAAAATTGTTCATGCAATTGGTATCAAAGCTAGGCTCATGTCTATTTTAATTAGCAATTACGAAATTTACTTTGTGTTCTTGATAGGTAGGCAGTTGTTAATGGTTTTTATTTTTTTTTTCATGGGATGAATGGTTATAAATGGATTGATGGTGTTGGTCGTTAATTATATGGTATTTTGGATTTAGATTGATTAGATCAATTTTTGTAAGCCATAAATAGCGTAGGAATTTTGTATTTTTGTAATTATATAAAAAAATTGAAAAATAACAATTTCCACGTGAAGCACAAAAAAAAAGGCAAGCAATTGCACGAGTGTTTTCACAAATTTGGAAAAGAGCATGAAGTGGCTCCTTTTGAAGGGAGCCACTATCATTGGTGTATATATGCTTAGCACACCATCTTATGGGTGAAATTGGCTAGTATGTTTCCAAAGCATCCACTAACCTTTTTTGTTTGTCACTTATGAATGAGTCCTCATCTTC
The DNA here is from genome assembly GCA_946807835.1 of Ailanthus altissimus. Classification (NCBI taxonomy): domain Eukaryota; kingdom Viridiplantae; phylum Streptophyta; class Magnoliopsida; order Sapindales; family Simaroubaceae; genus Ailanthus; species Ailanthus altissimus. The sequence continues at coordinate 10,374,548 of OX327687.1, forward strand.
TTATAACTAATCAAATGATATAACTTATTCGAGAAAAAAACACCAAATCTCACTACAATCAACCTTATATATAGATATTACTGCTGAAAATATATAATTATTGGCATTTAGAGTCATAACAGACAATAGAATACCATTGCAATTCCCTTTCAAGTAACATCCATTTAACCATATAAAAAGTTTACAACTACTCAAGAAACTTGCTTTCTGTGCTAGAAAGGCTATGAAAATTCTTTTGAATGTTTGGGTGTGTAGGTGTTGGTCCCATTAGTAATAAGTCGAACTAGCTCGCATATAGCCTAAATGTTGGTTATGGAGTGTGAACATATATATCCAATTTAACAAATTTAACCCATATATTACATATATGTTCAAATATAACTATTATACAACAATTTTTACATTATGAACAATTATATTACTTAAAACAAAATGTAAAGAACACTTATCTAATGAAGGTAGCTTTACAAATTCTTTAAATCCTTTAACAATCCATGTGAAGAGGTCACCTTGAAGTATATTGTTGAATAATTCTAGTCTATAACGGTTTGGTGGATTATAGAACTAGAATGGTAGCTTTGTTTTTGAATTTTCAGTATCAGTATTCAAACACTTTCAATACAATAATTTGTTTCTAAAATGGAGATGGTAAATATTTTACATACAACTCTTGTGTTAATTATAAATATTTTACATACAACTCTTGTATAATTCTTAGAAATAATTTTCATAGGATAATTATTTTGAACAACTTTTGTCTAAACTAATTATCTTTCCTCCATTTTCTTTTCATTCATTTTGAGCCATCCATAAGAGAAGAAGAAGAAGAGACGTTTTAATGTTTTCCAACACTTGAAAGAACAAAAATAAAATTTTCTCTTACCTCTCAATGCCTTGGCTGAATTTTGCTCTTCAAAATTGAATGAATGATTCAACTATTTTGACAAATCATTTTTGATATTCAACACTTTGACTAAACAAAAACAAGTACTCCACTAATTTTATTGTTGGTCTCCCACTTAGGATTAATTTATCAAGCACTAGAATAATGCCCACCTAAATTAATCTTTACCTAACAAATATAATTACTTTAATTATAATGGGTAAATAAATGGCTAACATCTAGGCCCCTTATTATATTAAAAATACAATGGCCATGATTAATATATTATCATATTATCTAATAATATAATAATAATATCTAATTTAATTATTCAAAATAATTTTGAATAAATACTTTTTACCTTACTAGTTTTTGCTACAAAGGTTAAATGGTAAAACTAAGGTAAAATCAAATCATGGACCAAATTGTGCCACTTGTCAACATCTTATTAATTAACAATTCTTGTTAATTAATTCAATGATGTGCTTAACAATAAAGTCTTGACAAATGCACATCCCGAAACAATTATTCTATTTTGTTGAAATTTATTAGATCGAATTATTCAATCCAATCCGCTACCTTAGTGCGCAATTAGTACACTTTATATTGTGAGACTCTCTAGGTCCATGTCTGGTTTGTCATATGGGGCTCATCCATACGTCCGTGAATGATGTCTCACACACACGTTACAAATATTACAAATCAACGCGTTAGACCATGTAAGTTGAGGTTATTGCATATTTGTATAATCCCTCCATCATATATATCTTAGAAGAGCAGAGATATAGATCATCACCGTCAAATCTCTATTTGCTCAACCATCAACTTATCTCCAGATTTATATTTCTTTAAAAAAAACAATCCACAAACACTTTTGTGATATTGTTAATTTCTTCGAAATATATTTTTTGAGGTTTATGCTTGTGGCCACAAGACTTTCTGAAATATAATATCGGAGCATCAGGATATACAACCCACTCATATGAGCTGATGGATCTCATATCTACACACACCGAATTCCATGAGCATCAGACATAGCTAGCGACACACAGGGGTCAGACCATGAAAGGTCTTTGGCATATATGGAACCAAAGTATGGTGGATCACTCATAAGTCCACCGTGGTGCTAAGGTTAAAGGACCACAAATACTACTAAACTTGAAAGACCTTCCATTGACGGCTTTATGAGATGTCTATTGGAGGTCTTTGTGAGTCTATTCAATATCCAGTCCTCATTGAATACCTGTATGTCTATACGAGCTTCCACTAAGCTCATAGTTTGCTAAGACTAACTATTTGAACGATTCAGGTATAGACATACACTAATCTTTATTAATGGGTTCCACCGATAGACCTGCATCGATGAAATTAGATCAAGAACATCATGTTTGAGAACATACTTGCATAATGACATTTCTTAGCACCATCTACAACTCTTTGTAGCTATATCATTATTAATATATTATCAGGTCATTATCCCATTTCAAACAAGACTCTAACTGTTTAGATTTCGCTAACTCTATTAATCTGCTAACTCTTAACACCCCTAACTCTTAGTATTTTTTAACTATTAGCTCTCATTTAAACTCATTTAGACCATATCTAAACTCCTTCAGATCATACAATGTCTAAAACGTTACAAGCATCTTACCATTTATTATAAATAATATTAATAATTTTATCAGAAATGATAATTGTATAAATACAATCATTAAATATTTATACTTAATGAGATGGCACGTAAGCACAAATCTTAACAAACTCTCACTTGCTCTAGTGCCATTCAAGATGGTATTTAATATCCATTGACTTTAAGTGTTTTTGAAACACTTTAAGAGTTAAGACTTTAGAAAGCGGGTCCGCTATAATCTATAGGGATGTTTCCTAGATTCTCTTACATCTCTATAAGCCAAGATACTTTTAAATATATGGTATCTCGGCTTGAATAGTTACCCTGTTAACGTTGCATTTTAGTTTAATAGGATTCATTGAGCTTAGAACTTATTCTGAGCTATGCAACTAACTTGAATATCTACAAAAATTTCTTTGTAAGGTTCTCAAGATGCAAAAAATTCTATCTTTACGGTAGAAACAATGTGGACATTTGAATTTCCACTTATTCTACAAGTTATGGTACTGTTGAAAAGAATACGTAATTATATATAGATTATTTATCATCCAAATCAGACTAGAAGTCTGATTCTACGTATCATATTATTTGTAAGTAACTTTCTTTATAAATTAAAAACTTATCCTTCATACCTTTCAGGTATTACTTGGATATGTTTCACGATCATTCAATGGTCGTTACCTAGATCAAACTGATACTGGCTCATAACACTTACAACCATCAAAATTCAGGACTCGTACATAATATAGTATACATCAAACTATCTCCAAATGATGTATATTATAAGTTAGACACTCTAACTATTTCATTTTCTACTTGAGGACACTTCTTCTTAGAAAGATGAATACCATGTCTGAAAAATACATAAACTATCTCATATTAAAATTGCACCTTTTTAGGACTTGGTCTATGTACGAAGATTTGGAGAGTTCTATCTACTTCCTAACTTTATCTTTATAAAGCTTTATACTTAGTATGTGGGAAGCCTCTGTCAAATCTTTCATGAAGAAGTTCTTACTCAGTTAACTCTTAACTGACTGACTTGCAACATACCATTGTCATTTGTGAGAGAGAGAGAATTAGAAAGATAATTTATGCTCTCATTACCCTTTTTGAACATATGCTTTCTCTTAGTTCTTAATGAAACCAGACTCTTTGATTACTTCATTAAAACGAACAATTTAGCATACTACAATATCCAACAAAACTTGAATTAACTTTAGCTTGTTTATTGGTAAAAGGTTTCCTTATAATCGATCTCAGACCGTTGAGAGTAACCTTTTATACCAATTGGGCTGTTGAAGTTTTTACCTCCTTTTGGGCCCATGCTTCCATGCGTAAATTCTTTTACAACTAATAAAAATAATTCCTATAGGAAGCACAACCAAGTTCTAGACTTAATTGTCATGCTTAAAGTTTATCTTGAATTTTTTGGTATTTGTCAATTTCCTTAAACGATGTCTAATATCATTTTACTATAAGTCATAGAATCCTTTTTCTTCAACCAAGAAAAACATCAAAAAATACCTTTTAGATTTATAATATACCTAATAGGTAGCCTTCATATTCTTATCAGACATACGGAAAAGTGTGTTAAATGTGTTTCACTCAATTGATTTTTAGGTTCCATATTGGTTCATATTTCATCCTGATTGAATTTACAAAATTTAATCTTTGTACAATCTCCAAAACTCGTAAGAAACTATTACTCTAGGAAAAAAGAAATACTATCAACGAACAAGTTTCGTTCCTTTGGATTATTAAACTAATATCCTATGAAATTTTAGGGATATCTTTTAAACTGATACTTATACCCCTTGAGTCCAAGTATATCCTATTGTGCAACTCATATGCAAGTAGAATAATCTTAAATCTAATCATACTTAAGATTTAGTTTCCTTCCAGTCTATATCTCATATGTAGTAGAAGGAATAACTTACGATGAAACTTTATTCAATAAGTGAGTAGTAGTTTTTAGAGCATATCTTTTTAGATATTTTAAAAGATCGGTAAAGCTTAACATTGATCGAACCATATCTAATAAAATTCAATTTCTCCACTTCAAAACATATTTATGTTAAAGAGTATCTGAAGAACTATATTGAGCTAAAATCTCATTGTCTTTTAAATAATTTGTGAATTTATTGCTTATGTATAGACAACCTCGATCTAATCAAAGGTGTTCAACATAGATATAGATTTATTTCATTTACTTATAGTCAAAATTCTTTGAACACTTCAAAATTTGTCGACCTATTTTTTTCTAGAAACACATGTCCATATCACGACAAATTACGACAAAGACATCGAAGTATTAAAATTTACTAGTGGCAGTATGATTCGTTAGATCATATATATCAATATGCATTAGTTCTAATGAATCAATGGCTCGGTGTCCAACACCAACAAAAAAATTTAGTCAACTTCCCTTGAATATAGGATTTATAAACTGAACAAGGTTCTATGGTCAGATCAAGTTTTTGACCATCCTTAACCAGACGGGATATCATCTCATGACTACTTGACTTAATAACTTATGCCACAATTTATCATTATTCAAAATTTCTAAACTATGTTTTGTTTACCTAGACATTTTAATGCATATATTGTTGTATGTTATATATAATGGCTATTTAATTGACTGACATTCAGTTAGCAAAATATTATCGTTATCATATAACATGGAGAACTTTTCGTAATGTATGTATGATAACTCCCTCTGTCTAACATATAGAGCGATATATTTCGCCTAATTATTCTTGGCACAAAATAACAACAATACAACATAAATCTTTTTACTAGAATAGAGAAGTGAGTTAAAAGTCCTAACAGCTACTATGTCTAGGTAATCTTTATTTCTTACGTGCAACTGTACTTCTCATTTCATTATTTTCTAATATTACTAAATTACATAACATCTTGCAAATGTGAGAAGGACAAACAATATCTCATATCCCTATACTTGTTCACATCACTTGCATATGAAATGTCAATTATCGATAAACAGATATTAAAGAGGTTTATCTTTTCTAAGTAAAAGTTCTTTAAATAGTAACTCTTACTATTTTAAACCTTATTAATAATGTAAACACTTCTATTGTGAATTATTCTCTATATATATTTCAGATATATAAAATAAATTTCAGATGAAGCATTACAGTACTTGTACATTTTATGTACATATGCTTCTACTGAAGATCATTAGATAGGTCAGGACATATGATTTGACTTTCAAATTATTCTTAATCATTTTCTGATAATCTATCGTCTCTTCTCAAAAGACATTATCAGAAACACCTTTTATATTATCTGTAGTAACTAGTATCCACAACCAGTAAAAATATGTATTTATATATATATATATATACATATTTTATTTGTATGTGGGTGATACTTGATTTATGTATTGTTATTAGTAGTATTTGTATAGGTTAAGATCATACTATTAGTATTGGGTTTATTTGCAAGACTTTAGAATTATTTTAGGGACCAAATTATAATACTTTAAAAGTTTTGGGGGTAATTTATAAATATTAAAAATTAGCCTCTTAGTATAAAAATACACTTTTGAAACCTTAATTCACTCATTTTGGTCAAGCTACCTCTTTTAGAGTGAGAAAAGAGAGAAAGAAAACGGAGAGAAAGAGAAGAAGAAGAAGAAGAAGAAAGTTAGAATTTAAGCTTTAAAAGGTATATTATAACCCTTTCTTAATTTTTTGGTATTAAATTAGTTACTTCCTTTAAGTTTTAATTTCTGAAAATATATACAATTGAGTATTTGAGGTGTATTTCGTAAGATATTGTGAGAATTTATGATGATCTATGTAGATAGCTTGATAAATTATGATGAATTACAGAATTTTTACTTGATAGTCTCTTGATCCAGGAATTATATAAATTGTTGTGATTTGATTCTAGTTTTTAATTTTGATTATATAAAATTAGACATATTTATAATCATTTTAGACTTTGAATCGATTGAAAATTCTAGAAATTGAATTTGTAGTGAATTTACCAAAATGACCCTGAAATTCTAGAAATTTCATGTGTTAACAGTATGATACAGAGGCAAACAACTTTTGATCTGCTGAATTATCTTCAAAAATTATGAATTTATGGAATATGATAATTTTATATGTCTAATATGATATATTTAGAATTGAGAATTTAGATCAATGTGGTTAAATTGTTATGATTTTCTAAAAGTGTCAGCTTATTGCAGTATTTGATTGACAGATTTTTAAAGCTATAGAATAAAATAGTTTTAAAATATTTTTGACAGTGATTTTGAAGTGACATATTTATCATAGATTGAAATATGTGTTAAGAGTAATTTTGTGGTAGTTTTATAATTTTTGAGTTAGTATATGATTTTATAAAATTGGGAGATTAAATATTGTTCAGTAAATATCTTGATCCTGTTAGGTTAGTAGTTTGAATTCGATGGTGTTTATGGAATAGATTGTGTATGAATTATGATATAATATTCATATATAGAAGTATATATGAGTCAAGAATGATATATTTGGATTTTTGAGTAATTGGACATCATTTGATATATAAGAAAATTTTGTTAAATGTAAGTGGTCAGAATGACAGGTTTTGAGAAACCAAGTAATTAGAATAATTTGATGCGATAAGTGCAATATGTGTAATTTTGTAAGCTATTTAAAGTATTTTGTATGAATGTTGAGACTTATGAAAGAAATTATCTCCATTGATAGGTTAAAGAGATTTAAGCCTTGTAGTTGAAAGTGTTAAGAGGTAAGTATACTAGACTTTTTACTGAAATCACAATAAACATAGTAATCGTTATGTATGATTTTGTAAATGTGGTTAGGAATATGTTTATGTTGTGTCAAAGTATATTTTGATATAAAATGTGAAGACATGTGTTTATGAATATGAGCATAGACATACATGACATATATGTATTTTTTTTAAAGTGAGCTTTCAAAGTGAAATGAGTTTAACAAAGAGAGCTTTTGAAGTGTAATATATCCATGAGAAACATTTTGTGTTTTGAGGATGCTTGAACTCACTGTTAACTTAGTAGGCATTTTATGTGATTTTTGGAGCCTTTATATGTGACTTTTCCTTCGGGATTGGTATATATTATGTGTTTCATATGTAGGGAGGATCCTATTGGTACCTAAAGGAAGAGAAAGTCATTACATTTGTGTGGTGGCGTATTGGTGCATGTGAGAGGACTCATCGATGATCAAGGTGAGGGTTTGGCTCTTACCTTCGGGCATGAGTATTATATATGTGTAATTTAAAAACCTTACTTGTACTATTCCTCTCATACGATATGTCACATACGAGTGACATTTGACTCATTATGTGATATGTGATATGTAAGTCCTACTAAGTAGTAGTTGAGTGATGGTATTCCTATTATATATTTTGAAAGAATGTGTAAGCGCTTACATGACATGTGATTTGATAAGATTATGATTTTGATTTATCACAGCATATCATACATATACATTGTGTACATATATGATTTATATTTGATATATGAAAAACTAGTATGCTTACTGAGTTTTATACTTATTATAGTTTATGGTGATTTCAGGTAAATAAGGTACATATATGCTTAGCAAATTTGGCAAGGCTTCTACTGTTCCTTGGGTTTCCTAAGTTGCTAGGTTGCTGAGTGTTTCATTTGGGAACACATGGGATAAGATATTTGATTTGTCCCTATTGAATAAATACTTATGTATTATTTTATTGTGTGTAGTTGGATTTGGTTTAAGTTTTACCAAGTGTGGTTATTGGTTAATTTTAAGTAAGAATTTGCAATTAATATATTCTAGGCTTCTGGTAACAAAGTTGCTACTGGTGACGTAGTAGAGTGTTAATCTCTGAGAAAACTCTGCGTATCTCCGGTTTACTAATTGTCCCAGTTAAAATTCAATTATTATAATTATGAAAGAAATTGAAATGAATGTTTAAGTATTATTGTATGAATGTAAGTAATGTCGTGTGTCGGATCTTTTGGGTCTGGAGCATGACATTATCTATTGATCTATTATATATCTGAGTATTATTATTAATCTAGAACAATTCTTAGATCTATAAGTCTTAATATTTATCGGTACCTTATAGATTATGTGCTTAATCAAGTATACAAACGGGTTGCTCATAGTCATCTTATCTCTATAAGCTATTTATCTTATCATTATAAGATAAATTGGAGATGTATAGCGGAATATTTCTAATTGTTAATAAATAACTCTTTAGATTATGGATATAATTTTTATACAATTTTTAATCTAAAGACGCCTTCCAACTGCTTTACATAATTCCCTAAATCTCTCAAAAGAAAAAACGACAGTTTAATCTTTTAAAATATACAGCGGAAAGTGGACCCTATTGGCATTTTACTCCAACCGCACACTGTAGCGATCTAAGCCTTTGTAAACCCAAAAGGTAGACAACTCTTGTCAATTGTATCTCATACAACTCTTACTACTGATCCTAAATACACATTATCCGCACACTGTAGCGATCTAGGATGACGGTATTTCAGATTAACTTGTTAATTATCAAATATATGTTACCGATACTACCCGTACACTATAGTGATCTAGGATAGTATTTTCACATATATTTGCCTCATCTCATGTTTAACCAGCATAGCCAGAATCACACCGACCAATCCCTCACATTGTAGTGATCTTAGTAGTGACCAAAATGACCCGTCTAATACCGTATTGACAAGGCGGATCATTGTATAATATTATCTTATAATATCATAATATTCAATCTGATTAAGAGAGATTTAAAATTTTAATTATTATTTTATTAATTAATATTCATTTTAAATTAATATTAATAATAAATTTTTGCATCTTATACGAATCTAATTTACAATTAAAATATTTATTTACGTAAGCATAACTAACCCCCACCAATAGGGCTCCCATTGTATAAATACACAAATATATATATATATTGAGGGATGACACGTAAGCACCGACCCTAACAATTTATTCCTTTGGAATATATTTTATGAGGTTTATGCTTGTGGCCACAAGACTTTCTGAAATACAATCTCGGAGCATCAAGATATATAACCCACTCATATGAGCTGATAGATCCCATATCTATGCACACCAGACTCATGAGCATTGGACCATACCCAACGACACACAGCAGTCAGCCCATGAAAGGTATCTGACATGTGTGAAACCAAAGTATGATGGATCACTCACAAGCCCACCATGGCGCTCAGGTCAAAGGACAACAAATACTACTCAACTCAGAAGACCTTTTATTGAAGGCTTTATGAGATGTCTATTAGAGGTCTTTGTGAGTCTATTCAATATCCAGTCCTCACTGAATACCTGTATGTCTATACAAGCTTTCACTAAGCTCATAGTTTGCTAAGACTAACCATCTGGACCATCCAAATATAGACATACACTAATCTATATTAATAGGTCCACCGATAGACCCGCATCAATGAAATTAGATTAGGAACATCATGTTTGAGAACATACTTGCATAATGATATTTCTTAGCACCATTTGCAACTCTTTGTAGTTATGTCATTATTAATATATTTTCAGGTCCTTGTCCTATTTCAGACAAGGCTTTAACTGTTTAGATTTCACTAACTCTATTAATCTGCTAACTCTTAGTACCACTAACTCTTAGTACTTTTAACTATTAGCATTACTAACTCTTAGCACTGATCTAAACCTCTTTAGACCATATCTGAACTCGTTTAGATCATACAATGTCTGAACCATTACAAGCATCTTACCATTTTTTATAAATAATATTTGTATAAATACTATCATTAAATATTTATACATAATGGGATGGCACGTAAGCACAAATCCCAACATTAAACTCATAATTCAAATCCTATTGAGATTTAATTGTTAATTAATATCCCGCATAGAGAAGATTTCTCACAAGAGAGGGAATTTAACTTGAATCCTTCTCTCTTAGTGGAAATGGATTAAGAGTTCTATTTATAAAGGATTAATTAATTTATACTTTGATTTGGACTTATGCATTCATAATTTAACATGAATTAGAATTTATGCACTATAAATAAGCATGCTACCTTAGCTCATTATTCATTCATAACTGATTGACTCACTCAGAATTATGTGCAATTCATGATTCATTCATTATTCAATCAAAATCAAGTTATAGAGCAAAAAGAACCCTAGAAAGCACTCTTAAGATCTTCATGCAATCTGTGATAGTAATTCTTAGCGATTATAATACCCTCTTGCTTGTTTGTTGAAACACTTCCTACACATAGCACTCGACTATTCTCTCTATTAGTGTCAGAGTATTTTTTCTTACAAGTGATGGTCTTATTTTGAAATATTTGCAGAAAGTGTTATAGAAGAAGAAGACAGACTTTTTCGAGATTTCATTAAAGAATCAAGAGTACAAAAGTAATTTCTCAAGGTTTCTAAATCTGAGAACTTTAGTGGCACCGTCTATAAGAACTTTGAACAAAAAACCAAACTTTTCGAAAATAAGATTTGAAATTAAAAAAAGCTACATACAAAATTGAAAAAAAGAAAAGAAGGCAAGAAAGCATGTATAAACCTGTATGGTACATGAAAATGTCAAAGAAAAGAAAAAAAATAAAAGAGATAAATTTTTCTTAAAAGACTTATTAAAGATTCATCATTATTGTTTACGCTCAAAATGTAATGCAGCTATCGCAATATAGATTGAGGTGTCGATTCCATGAGAAAGCTTTTGAAAAAATAAGTTAGTGAAGTAAAATATTAAAGCCGTAGCAAAGGAGAAAATTAGTTAATTGGTTTAAGTGGATGAGATAGAATTGTCTATGAATTGAGGAAAATGTCTTCGATAATCACAAATATGCTTTATAAATCTACTCTATACTTTGATTCAATATTTATAACTCAATTGAAAGTTTCACATCCCAAACAATCAATCGGAAGATATGTAAAATATAGCACATTTGATAACACATGTATTTAATATGACTAAACTCTTTGCAAACATTAACATAAACCATGTTCATTTACACAAGTTATCTAAGATTGACAATATATCATTTTGACAATATTGCAGTAAAAGATCAACTTGAATATCAAACAATTATTGTCCTTACATGTTATCCAAGATCGATAATATATCGATTAACAATATTTCAGTAAAAGATTAACATGTAAAACAATGCAACCAATAACAATTACAATTCAACAAGAATCACGTAAAGAAAACATGACTGAAAATATATGAAACATGAGAATTATAACCTTTGGATTATAGAAAATAAAATAGATAAGAGTTTAGGCACAACCAAACTTATAAACATTTGTAGCACTTGACAAAGAATCAAAAGTATAGAAGTAGTTTATTAAACATAAAAGTTCATCTCTTAGCCTTACCAAAAACTCTAACCTAGATTACAATGCATATTAATGAAAAGAAAATAAGAGAGAATTATCTAATGTTGAAAATGTTCTAAGAGTGTCCTTATATAGATAATGAATGAAAATATGGTAAGTGTGACTTTAATCATTAATAATTTAGGCCAACTACTTGTTCACCCACTTGCAGTACCTTTTTAATAATATAAATGATAGATGTAGCTTTTTTGGCTGACAGTAAAGTTGTTTCATTTTGTCTCTTCTTTCCATGCATAAAGTTCATGCAAATTGGATGAGTATCCAATGAGATATGGGCAAAATATCAAAAATATGTCAGATTTTAACCAACAACCTTTTTACCCATTTGCAATACAATTTGGTCCATGATAACGACTGATTTGAACTTTACTATAAACATAAGAGTTGTTGATAATTGAGTCAGTATTTAATAGCTTTAAGAATTATACCAATTGGATATATATTTTGTGAAATACGATCCAAATACGTGAGTTGGATCAAATTGAGCGGAAGTTGTAACCCAATTTTATTGTATCTCAATTTTTGGCCCATAACATATTGGATTTGGATTTTCAATTGTTCTTCAAGTTTGTGTAAGATTGAGTTATGTTATTCTAGGTTCAAGAATTTCTTCATTTTGATTTCTACATTGAGATTCATGTCCATTTTACCTAAACCTGTGCAAATAATATTCATTAATCACAATTTAAGGAGAACGCGTTATTTCAAACTAAAAATACAAAAATGCTAAAATTAGTGACATTAAATGGTAACTGAATCTCTTAATAAATATGCATTTTCATGTGTTCATCACAGCCCCCAACCAGCTTATTGCTAATCTCTAGTAATTCAAGCGTAAATAAAATATACAAAACTACCTAAGCATTTCAAACAAAAAGTCAGTTCACGATCACTATTGCTATTATAGTTTTTTCAATTATAACTTCCAAAAATTGTGTGTGTGTGAACTAAGCCCTAACCATCTTACCACAAATCACAACAGATATAGCCTTGAGAATTTCTCCAAGTAAAAGCCTTAACGCCATATCCTCACAAGTGTATGACTGTTTAAAAAGTTAAGATTTCTCTAATGGAGTTGAAAAATAGTTAAGCACTCCATAAAAGGTCAATTTTAAGGACAGACATACAAACTAACATTGATCCAAAGATAGAAAAATTAATTGTTTTAAAAATCAATCATTCTTGACATGCACCAGCTTTAGGACTTTAATTATTTTGTGAGAATAATACAAATATAGCTTGGTGAGAAAACTGCCTTACAAAATATTTGTCTTCTAAAATTGAATGAAGACTTTATTAAACTGAATTGATTCTTTTTTTTTCTTTTTATTTTTTTTTTGTATTTTGCTTTCTTTTTTTTCTTTTTTTTTTTTAAGAATACAAGGAAGCATTACAAAAGTTTCTCACCAAAATATATTATACATAAATGCAACCAACTTATTTTTAATTCAAATAATATCAATCTAAACAAAAATTAACCAATTCAAATGATCAATGAAGGTTCATAAGTTGCTTTCTCAACCTTTTCACTTACTTACAAAAGATATGTGAGATTAGAAAAATATATACTTAAACATGAGAATTCTCTTGGCTATATAAATTGAATCATCCATCTTACCACAAGGTTTAGCATTGTGTTCAAAAATATTTTGGAAGTCATTCTTTAGTAACCTAAATAGAAACAATGACTCAACCTAAATAATATTAAAATCATACTTAGGTAGAAAAACAAATTTCTTTATACAAGAATTACCAAGACTACAAGCAAAACAACAATGCATGAAATATAAAACAAATAACAACAAGTTAGTTAAAATGCATTTCAAAAGTTAGAAATAAAACTCTTTACTCTGCCATTCTAATTTGACTTAGAATACATCTCAAGAGTTCAAGAATAAACTATTTACTTTGCCATTTTAATCAAATGTCAGACCTCATTATCTCTATTTGTATTTTTATTTGTTTATTTTTGAATGTAAAATATAACTTTATGTCTACTATCCTCCCCCCAAACCAAATGAAATATTGTCCTCAATGTTTAAATAAAAAAAGATAAAGTATAAGAGACATTACTTGAAATGCTAGTTATTCGTAAGAAATAAACTTGAGAGATACTTAAGCAAATATAAACTAAAATGATGATGTTGATAAATAAATAAAACAAAGAAATATTTACAAACAAAGTGTCATATCCAATTTTTGCTTGTTAAAGCCCACTGACTAATCAATCCGAGTTATTGCTGGGTTAGGTTCGTAGGTAGTTAATTACCTGTAATTTGTCAATCAATTCATCCGTACTGGTAGCAAAAACGAGGATCTGTCGCTCCAAATGTGAAATAAAATTTTATTCCACAGATTGATCAAGAAAACAGAGTAAACAATCAAAATAATTATTAACATTCAACAAACCTATGGGTTTTCGATAGATATTCAGTTGGGTCCAAGAAGCAATTTGAAAAATTTCTTTCAAGGTACCAAAACCACCTGGTAAACCAATAAAAGCGTCTGCATTGTAAAGCATTCTAGCTATACGTTCATGCATGGATAAGACTCGTAATTCTTCCCTTATTATTTTTCCTGTCAAGTTTTCCACAGCTAAAGCTGTAGGAATAATACCTAAAATAGTAGGCCCTACTACGGTGTCTACCTGCTCTCTATCGCTAGCTTTACTCTGCTCACCATCAGACAGACAAAAATAAGCTAAACGGTGCGTGAGAAGAAGGAAAAAAAATTAGGGTCTTTTTTGGATAATATCATTAAAGCCGCTCTCGATTTCACACAGCTCAAATTTGGCTATGATACTTTTAGCTTATATCAATAAGGCCCCTAATTACGTATTTTATCATTCAACCCCCTCAAGCTTCTAAAATTATAAATTTGACTAGAATATTTTTAAAATCTTGTAGAATGATCCTCAATAGAAATAGGCCTTCCACAAATTTATGGATTTTCTTATCCAGATCGTGGAAGCCTAAACCCTCTCAAAGGCATACCGAAAATTCAAGACAATTACCACAACTCATCGGCAAACAAGTTCATTGTCACAAGTAAACTAGATATAGAACCAGTTAGAATACAGAACTAATTGAGAGCCACTTTCAGATTGAGATACGAACTAAAAATAATTGATATCTCATCCACTTTTTCCTATAAATTAGGAAATAAGCAAAATTTTACTCCTTTTTTTGAATTTTGGATAACTCACTCTTGATTACTTTGTTTAATTATGATTACATTTATTCCTTATTGTTTAGAACTTTTTTTAGGTGTTCCTTACTATCCCTTTACATCCTGAAAGCATTTTGAGAAGTTCTACATATATTTGAAATAGGAACATTACGCACTTGAACCAAGGAACCTATCCGATATAAACTATAAAAAAGAAACCAACCTTACATCATGCGAAACATCTAGGTTTTATGATTAAAACACTTCCTAATTTTTATATGCTTTTAAGGCTAACAGTTTTTATTTGCAAATCTACGAACACAGTAAAAATTTCCTATGAGGGTTACTAAACCCTGAACATAGAAACTATGGAACTAGAATTATAGTAATGGGCAAAAGCATCCACACCTAGATTATGGTAATAGATAAAAGCAATCTACACCGCCGTTAGGTGGAGATAACCAAAAGCAATCTATATCGCTGTTATGTAGAGACAGCTAAAAGCCATCCACATTATCATTATGAGGAGATAGTTAAAAGTAATCCTTACTACCATTACCAGGAGACGACTAAAAGCAATTTACATTCATCTTTATTGAAAGCCTTCCCTGAAAAGACTTCGTGCCAACACCAGGAAGCACTATATCAACGTTTCCTAAAACGAAACTAAAGCCTTCCCTTACAGGAAGCATTATATCAAACTTTTCCTAAAACAGAAGCAAAAGCCTTCCCTCACGGAAAGCACAATATTATAAGTACTTCCATGATTGAAAACATAAAGCCTTTTCATAGGAAGTATCAAAACTCAAAGTCATCTTATAGAACTATAAAGTATCCAAAGAACTTCCATAGACACATTTAATAAGATAAGATCGGCACAAATCTAGTCAGAAAGTATCACTTATCCTTATCTTTAACAATTTGGATATCGTATTCTGACTGTTATATTTTCTAGAAGTGATGCTTGCTCAGTTTTTACATTTTTATCATATGCATGCTAAGGATAACCACATGAAGCATGACTTCTATTTTTTTTGAATGACTATATGATTATTATATCACATGCATGGAAGTATTCTCTCACATGATATAATTTATGGACTAAAATGCAAAAGAAAGTAAGTATTATTGCTTTTAGAACAATTAGATAAAAGCAGAAGGATTACACTGATAACATTGCAAACATAACTGGAAGCTCCAAAACACTTCGATACACTTTCAGTTTTTACATAAGAATCATTTCCTATTCTTAAAAAAAGATCTAAATTAATGATTCCATGAAAAATAGCATAAGACTTAGGTGCTCATCGGTTGAAAAGATGAGTAGTTCATCTAGAAGATTCTACTCCTTCACTTATGAGAGGGCATCTGTTGGCCCATTTTTAATAGGCCAAACCAGTTCGTATATAACCTAAGCCCATAATTCAAATCCTCAAGATATATTAATTGTTAATTAATATCCCGCATGGAGAAAGATTTCTCACAAGATGGAGAATTCCACTTAAATCCTTTTCCTTTGACTAAAATGGATTAGGATTTCTACTTACAAATTAAACAATACTTTAATTTAACCATACTTTAATTTAAATTCATGCATTAATAATTCAACATGAATTAGAATTTATGCACTATAAATAAGTATGCTACCTTAACTAATTATTCATTCATGACTGATTGACTTACTTAGAATTTGTACAATTCTTGATTTATTTATTTTTCAATCAAAATCAAGTTACAGAGCAAAAAGAACCCTAGAAAGCACTTTTGAGATCTTCATACAATCTCTGAGAGTAATTTTTAACGATTATAATACCCTATTACTTGTTTGTTAAAACATTTCCCACATACAATACTCAACTTTTCTATTTGTTATTGACTTGGGTGTCATAGTATTTTTTTCTTTTAGGAAGACGGTCTTGTTCTAAAACGCTTACAGAAGTGTTATAGAGGAAAAAGACAAAATTTCTTGAGATTTTATTAAAGAATAAAGGGTGCGAAAGTAATTCCTCAAGGTTCCTAAATCCAGGAACTTCAGTAAGTATATATTCAGGGTTGGTTTTATTGTTTCTACCTACTTTGTCTAGTATTTTTGATTGAATTAATGCAACTGTACCTAATTTACTTTTCATAATCATATATGCATACTTTTGTAGGCCAGCATAAGATTGAATATGGTTTTCTTCAAGCATATCTATGTTCTTTCTCTTAGCTTTATAAATTCTCAACCAATTAACATTCACTCTACATTTTCGTAACAATTCTTGCTCGAGCACTTTAACTTTAACCTTGGCATTGCTCTCACCAAGCTCTCAAACTCTTTTGCAAGTCATGGTAATTTAACCTCAATAGTTTTAGAGGATCTTAAGCATGCATGGCTAGGGTTGTGCCTCTAAACCATGAAGGACACTCAATCTTGTTACCTTTTAACATGTATCCTTCAAGCACAACCTGTCACGCCCCAGACCCAAAAGATCTGACACAAGACATAACTTACACTCATTCAATAATGTGCCCTCATAATTAATATTGTATAAAATTTCAAACTTGAATTCAACATAGGAATCCTTAGTAAGTTGCTAGTAAGTTCAACACAAAGATCCACCCATGACCATACTTGGTGAAATATAAACCAAATACAACCACACCTAATAAAATAATACATAAGTATTTATTTAATAGAAAAAAATCAAATATCTTAAACCATGTGTCCATAAATAAAACACTCAACAACTTAACAACTTAGGGAACCCAAGGGACAGCAAAAGCCTTGCCAAATCCGTTAAGCACAAATGTACCTTATTTACCTGAAATCACCATAAACTATAATAAGTATAAAACTCAGTAAGCATACTAGTTTTTTTATATGTATATATCAAAATACATATATATATATACATAATGCATGTGTATGATATGCCGTGATAAATCAAAATCATAATCTTATCAAATCACATTTCAAGTAAGCATTTATACATTCTTTCAAAATTTATAGTAGGAATACCATCATCCAACTACTACTTAGTAGGACTTCCATATCACATATCATATAATGAGGTAAATGTCACCCATCGGTGACATACCGTATAAGAGGAATAACACAAGTGGGGTTTAAATTACATATATATAATGCTCATGCTTGAATGTAAGAGCCAAACCCTCACCCTGATCATCGATGAGTCCTCTCACATGCACCAATACACCACTACACGAATGTGATCACTCACTCTTCCTTTAGATACCAATAGAATCCTCTCTACATACGAAACATATAACATATACCAATCTTGAAGAAAAAGCCACATATAAAGGCTCCAAAAATCACATAATATGCATACAAAGTAAATGGTGAGTTCAAGCATCTTCAAAATAGAAAATGTTTCTTATGGATATATTCTACTTCAAAATCTTTCTTTGTTAAATACATTTCATTTTGAAACGCTTACTTGCATAAACACATGTATGTCCATGCTCAATGTCCATGCTCACATTCATAAACATATGTCTTTCACATTTCATATCAAAATATACTTTGACATAACATAAACATATTTTTAAGCACATTTACAAAATCATACATAAATAATTACTATGTTTATTGTGATTTCAGTAAAAATTTAGTATATTTACCTCTTAACACTTTCAAGTACAAGGCTTAATTCGCTTTAACCTATTAATGGAGATTAATCATTTCATAAACCACAACATTTACAAAAAAACTTTAATTAGCTTACAAAACTACACATATTGCACTTATCACATCGAATTGGTCTAATGACTTGGTTTCTCAAAACTTGTCATTCTGACCACTTACACTTAACAAAATTTTCTTATACATCAAATGATGTCCAATTACTCCAAAATCAGAATATATCATTCTTGGCTCATATATCCTTCTTATATATAAATATTATATCATAATTCATACACAATCTATTTCATAAACACCATCAAATCATAACATTATCCTAATAGGATCAAGATATTTACTGAATAATATTCACTCTCCTAATTTTATAAAATAATATACTAAGTCAAAAATTATAAAAATATCACAGAATTACTCTTGACACATATCTCAATCCATGATAAATGTTTTACTTTAAAATACCTGCCAAAAGTATTTTAAAACTATTTTATTCCATAGCTTTAAATTTTTGTTGATCAAACAATACAGTGAGCTGATACAGAAAATCATAACAATTTTATCACATTGATCTAAATGCTTAATTTTGGATATATTATATTAAACATATAAATTTATCATATTACAGAAATTTGTAATTTTTAAAGATCATTTAGCAGACCAAATATTGTTTGTCACTTTAGCATACTGTTAATATAAGAAATTTTCAAAATTTTAGGGTCATTTTTGTAAATTTACTAAAAATTCAATTTGTAAAATTTTCAATCAATTCAAAGTCTCAAATGATTATAAACATGTCTAGTTTTATATTATCAAATACTAAAACTAGAATCAAAGTATAAAAAGTTACAAAATTCTCGAATCAAGATACTGTCAAGTAGAAATTCTATAAAATCATAATGATTCATCAAGTTGTCTATATAATCATCATCAATTCTCAATATATCTTACAAAATCCACATCAAATCCTCAATTTTTCATATTTTGAGAAATTAAATTTTAAAGAAATTAACTGAATTAACACCAATAAATTGAGAAAGAGTTATTATATACCTCTTAAAGTTTAAATTCTAAATTTCTTTTTTTTTTTTTCTTCCTCTTCTCTTTTTCTCCCCTCTCTTTCTCTCTTTTCTCTCTCTAAAAGAGGTAGCTTAACCAAAAATGAGTTAATTAGGATTAAAATGTGTATTTTTATACTAAAATGCTAATTTTTAGTATTTACAAATTAGCTCCGAAAACTTTCAAAGTATTATAATTTGGTCCATAAAATAAATCTATAGTCTTGCAAATAAACTCAATACTAATAGTAGGTCCTCAATCTATACAAACAGTACTAACAACAATACATAAATCAACTATCATCTACATACAAATAAAATATGAATATTATATATATATATATAAATACTTATTCTTACCGGTTGTGGCTAAGTGGTTACTAAACAACTCTTAAAAGTACATTTTACTATCATCCTTGTATGTTCACTCTTCACCTTCTTTGATGTGAACCCTTGTTAAAAATGCACTTTATAAGTGCCTTTCTAAACTTTTCACTGCTAATGAATGAATGTCCAACTTTAAATGAAATTGGCTCCCCTGGTTTCACTACCTACACTTTCCTTTGAATTTCCTTAACATCTTAGAAATTTCATCCTCTTCCTCAAATGAGATAATCACAAAATCATTATCATTTGACTCATACTCTTCCATACCATCATTAACTAAACCTATTATTAGACAGTTACTATCTTCCTCCATATTTTCCTTCGTATTAGAGAAATAGAAGAACTCATTTGTCTCATCATCTATGTGAAAACCCCTAGTGTGTTGTAAGTTTAGTGTTTGGGTCATTTTTTATGAGAATTTTAATTTAGGTAGGTGGGTCATCTTGGGTGGGAATTTTAGTTTAGTTAAAAACTTCAGTTTTGGTGAGAATTTCAATTTGGATAAGAACTTCAATTTAGGTAGGAATTTTAGTTTAGATAGGAACTTTAGTTTGGGTGGAAATTTGAGGAGCACCGGAATATTTGGAACATTTGAATGGGGTTGGGTGGGAATTTCAGGAACATCAATGATATTTGGGTGGGGTTGGGTATTGGGACTATATTGGATGGTGTATGACATTTGTAGATTGTCAAATAACTGAATCTCCATGTTATCTACCCCCTTATCATGTTATTAAGTACTAGATTTTGGACCCTGTAGTAATAGATCATGGACTACATTTAATGGCAATGCATCTCAATGCTTGTAACCCCTCTAGACATAAATATCTCAAATGTTAACTCTACATCTTTATCATCATCTAGTTGTTTCCTCCCTCAGACCAAGTTAAGAATGCCTCAACTTTGTATTTCTCCCTAAGATAGATTATCCTATTCATAACACCCTTCATAACATCGTTTAACAAATAAACTCTACTAAACTCATTTTGATCAACATTATCCAAAATCACATTTTTACCAAACACAAAAACAGTCAAAGAAAACAATACCATCTTAAAATGTATTTAAATATAACAGGTTTAGGTTCTATAACAAAATAATATACATTCAAAATAATCATCAATCGTGTAAGTAATGTACCCACATGCAAGTATGCTTTTTCTCAGTAATGCAATATCATTTATATACATGTACATACTATTTGACAGATAGGGAGCATATTATACAAATAATATACCCACATGCAACCAATGAAATCAATCTTAATGAATGGAACTAATATACCAAATTTACAATGACAAGAACTTGCAAACAAACATTAGGACTCGAATCCCTAGTGAAAACCCAACCGGTTCTCTAAAAGGAAAAAAAAAGAAACAAAAGCACTTTAATCTGAATTTAAAAAAGCTCACCTAAGGTAGTAGTCTCTTTTACGTTGACTATTTGATCATCTCTTTCACGATGTCGCTTACACAATGATAATCCGATCATCATTTAGTTTTCCAAAGGTAGTTAGGCTAAAAGGGTGTTTGGTTACATTGATAAAAGGTATTTGGACACCATTTTAGAGTTGTTTGGTAACAACTTCAATATCACATGGCTTTTTTGATTTTGACATATGTTGAACTAAACTACACAGCAAAATAAAATGACTTTATTACCTTTATCCTATTAACTTTTATAGCAATTCTCTAATAGCTGGGCATTGGTGCATATTTTTCTAAACATTTGGGTTTTGCAGGCTATTTCTCAAACTTTTGATTATTTAGAATATTAGCCAATACCCTAAGGGTATTGATGATAATATCCTATTTAATTAAATGTGTAATACCCAAATTAAAATTTTATATTAATGAATTGAATATCATAAATTAAAATTAAATGATTCAATTATATTAATTAAATGTTCAACAACCAAATTAGGATTTTCTATTAATAAATTAAAATATTAAATATCATAAATTAAAATGTAATCTTCCACTTATATTAATTAAATATATAACACCTAAATTAAGATTTTATATTAATACATTGAATGTAAAACATTAGAATTGAATATTACACTTATATTAATTAAACGTGTAATACCCAAATTAAAATTTCATATTATGAATTGAAATATTGATAATTAAAATTCAATCTTCCACTTGTATTAATTAAATGTGCAACATTCAAATTAGGATTTTATATTAATGAATTGAATGTCATAAATTAAAATTGATTGTTGTTGATAAGTTTATTTTATATCTATCATTTTAAACTCTTAGACTTGGTAATTGCTTAATTTGAATAAGAATATATAGCTTTTTATGTACATTAATGTCATATGGTAGATTTTAAGTTAACAGAGCTATTTGGAATTAAAAAAAATTCTTCGATGAAAATGTATAAAATCGATAAAAAGGGATCAAAATGTTCAAGTTCAATAGTGCAAAATAGTTTTTTTTTAGTAAACAATTGAAGCCGGGTACCAAAATCTAGTGCTATGGTGCCAAAACTTGAAAATTTTTGTATGAAAACCCAGATCTCAGTGTTGCGGGGTGGTGATTAGTAAAAAAGAAGTACCTATAAATAATCCACAGGTTCTGTTCACATAAACAATGACCGGCGCCGCCTATCGATTTTACCCTAATTTAGAGCCTATAAATTAGAATCTTTAAGCCACTTCTCACAATTAAAAGAGGGAACGAAAAATGCAAAAAGAGAAAAGGCTAAAGCACGAATTTGAAGAGAAGAAAGACTTATTTCTAGAGAGAAAAGTCTTTTATCTTTAGAGTGAAAGAATGCCTCTAAGTCTTCTTGAGGATTATTGAAGACACTTGAATGAGTGAAGTCTTAGAGACATCTCATATTCAATTTTTTCTTTTCTTTCTTACTTTATCTCTTTTATTTGAAGTTTACAGTTGTGAATATTGTATAAACATATTTACATCTATAAATTTCTTGATAATTTTAGTTATAGCTAGATTTATGTATGGCTAAACTTAGAATTCTAGGGTCGATGTAGTTTTATTTATGCTATTTTTGGATAATTTAGTGGATTATTATTTAATGTATTTATGTTTCTCTAAGCTTAATGTTTCTAATTGATTGGGAAATAAATTAGTTATTGATTTGTAGGTTAATGCTCGAGAGAAATTGACCCATTTTTTTAAATTTGGAAAACATAACTTAGGTTGTTATTGAGTCTAGAGGTTAATAACACTTGGATAATCACCAATGGTTGCTCAATCATTGAATAGATAAATATGTCAGATAGTAATGTATACCTAATATCTCCTTTTACGTTTGTGAGAGATAATGAGATTAATCTTTGGGTAATCAAGGGTTCCGTAATGAATGTATAGGTAGACAAATTAGATAAAAATATCAACTTAAATATGTATGTATAGTATCGCATTTGATGCTCGAGATGGGTAATTAGATTAGTCTTAAACTCTTGATTAATAAATTAAATGAAATTATTACATAAGAAGAACATAGAAAGAATATAGTGAAATCAAGTCCTTAAGATTCCATTTATTATAGATTCACAATTTCATAAGATTATCATTTTTAATTGTTGCTTTATTAATCACTTTATTTAGGTTGTTAGTTTAATTTTCTTAGTCATTGTAATTAAATTAAGTTGTCTAAATAAAATCGAGTTATAAAAACTCATAATACTTAACATAAATTCAAAAGATCAATCATCGTGGGAGCGATATTTATACTTATCAATTTATTATTTAATCACGGCCCGTGCACTTGCGATTAATATATGTGTGTGTTTAGTTCGTGAACAATCACACTTGTAATTAAATGTGCAACACCCAAATTGAGATTCCATGTTAATGAATTGAAATATTCAATATCGTAAATTAAAATTCAATCTTTCACTTGTTGTATTAATTAAACGTGCAACACCCAAATTGAGATTTTATATTAATGAATTGAATTTCATAAATTAAAATTCCATCTTACACTTAAATTATTTAATTATATAATTTGCAAAAAAATTTAAGCATAATCTCTCTTAAAATATAGACATTCTCATATTTTTAAAACCTATAATTACATATATAATACTCTCAATTCTAATATAACCAATATCCATCACCATTTACCATCATTCACATCATACACCACAAGTCTACAACTCTTCCAAGTTGACAAATTCCATTAGATAATTAATAATCATAAGCAAATTCTATTGGATAATTCTTCATCATAAGCAAATTCTTTTGGATAATTTATAATGATAAAAAGTTCCAATTTAACCATTCAATGCATTGACTAACTACAAACCAAGCGTAATAATAAACAATCATACAACATACTACTACCCACAACAGAAAGATAAAATCATAAATAACCAAATACAAAATTATAAAAATAGATAATATTCATCGTCCACAAATAAAAGTATAAAATATAAAATAAATTATTAAAGATCCAAGTCCATCAACATCATTTATCATCCTTCATCCTTCATCCTTCATCCATGTCTTGGCAAGAAGCTTCAAAATAGTTGACTAGCTATAAACAAAATATTTGCAACATATTACTTCAAATGTTTCGCTGCATTTTAAATATAAATAAAAATATTTGTAATATATTTTATTATTTCTAACCGTACTATAAACTTCACTCTTTATGTTTTGCTCTTGTCATCTAGTTTCATTGATTTACGATTATAATAACTTTTAGAGAAATTATATTTACAAATTGTTTTTTATGCATCAAATAAGTTTGGGTAATGTACTAATTTGGCTTGTCAATTGTTGAATGGACATTGCTAATATAAAAGCAAAAACAATCTTAACTAAAATCGAGAGCATAACTGTAGTTTCACTAGTTTTATCAGTTTTTTTATATTAAAATTAACAAAAATTGTTACTTAATAAAATGTAAATAAAATTTTTAAAAACACTAAAGTCTGTCTGTCTCTTTATTAAAATTTTAAGAATTTAAATATCTTTTTTCCTTTTGTATATCCTCACATTTGATGAAAATATCCTACACCTTGAATCTTGATGTTCTTGTTGATATTGAAATCTTTGATATTTGAGAAAGTGGTGGCATCATACTTTATGCATGTTCTTACATTTTCCTCTTTTTAGATATAATATTACTATTTCCTTTATCATTACCCATGTTGATAGATGGTGATTTTGTTCCCCACTCTAATTCGTTAGGTGAGCTCAAATGTTCACTCATTTGAAAACAAATAAAAAACACTTATCACAATTCATAATTTTAAACATGAAAATTGGAAGCCAAAACATAACACAATGTAATTAATAATTATCCAAATGTGAAACATAACATAACATAACATAGACATAATTCTATTTCAGCAAGAAATTACCCAAATGTGCTTAATAAGTCTTAAGTCATGAATTTGGACGATGTGAGACAAAGTAACACAATCTTAAGCATATAATGCAGTAATGCACAACCTACTAATATAATTCTAATAGGTCCTGATAATATATGTGAAATTGAACTAGGAAAATTTAGGAATGTAACACAATCTTTAAGGCCAAGCAAATATTGTATTAAGTGTAAAACAAATTCACTTATTCAAAACTCAATTTAGTATAAAATTCAATAACATATATGGTTCAAAAATTTCAAATTCAGAACTTAGAAGCGTAAGAATATACATATCAACAAAAAACAAACAATGAAACAACCAACAAAAGACTTGTTAAAAGAAAATCGGAATCGGAAATTTTGAGTATCCTTCAGCCTTTAAGAGGATATTCTTGGGACATTTGTGGCGGTGTAGTAACAGGTAGAAGACCACAATTGACTTGGATGTGCGAGGCTGAGTAGATTTTGGATGCTCAGCAGTTGCGGTTCGTATGGCACCTAGTTGTGGGTTGTAAGAGAATGAGAGTTGCCGGACATGTTTTTAGAGAATGAGAGAGAAACAAAGACGCGATTTTGAGTGGGGGGTTGTTTTTTTAAAAATGTTGTGTTTTGGCTAAACCAAAACGCTGTGTTTTCAATATGCTTTTTTAAAAAAACTAATTCAATTTGTTGATATTCAGTACGATTTCTAGCAGCCTTAATCGAAAACTGAATTGATTAGCTAGTTGAACTTAGTTTAATTTGGTTCTGTTCTGTCTGTATAAACGGTTTTGGTTAAAAATGCCCACTCCTAGTAAAAGTAATCATTATACTGATCATAAATAGTCAATGATTAAGTTTAACAATACTAACTAATAGAATGGAGATATATTGATAATGTGCCAAAAAAAAGTAAAAGAAAGTTAATGTTTGTCGATTTTTGTAGGGGAAAACCAAAATTAACCCATAAAAATAAAAGAAAGATGACAATGTCTCCAACTTGGAAAAAAAGAAAAAAGAAAGAATCAATAGGGTTTTTTTTCTCTCTTATTTAATCAAAAAAATTTCAACTTTTTTCATTTATTTAATCCTATATATATAAAGAAAATCATAAGATTTAGTTTAATTTAAATTTATTTGTTTTAGGAATTATCCTTTTTGGTTTCTTAACCTATTAAGTTTATTTTTTTTAAGTTTATCTTTTTTCTATTTTAATTTATTCTTATTAGGTTTATTTTTTTTATATTTTAATTTATGCCTATTATGTTTATTTCTCTTTTAATTTTACCTTTGTCTTATTTTAATTTATTATAAATTCTATAAATACTAAGCATTTGTCAATCAGAATACAACTAACAATGCAATATTTTCTCTTTTTTCGATATTTTTACATAATATCAAAGTCTCTTAGGTTAATATTTCGCCTCCACCATGCCTTTACGCAGCAGTCAAGCAAAGCCACTATGCACGACCAAGCAAGGGCTGTTATGCAATAATTAAATAAGTTCATGATCAATTTCTTATCCCCTTTTTATTTTGTTATAAAATTAAACTCCTATAAACTATTTTTCTCTCATTCTATTTTGTTATGTAATTAAATTTTTATAAACTATTTTTCTCCCTTTTTTTTTCTCAAATGGGTATTTCATTTCAGGGTTAACCCTCTTCTATCCCCAATTTAGACTTTTACTTCTTTACTTTATTTTAAGAGTTAACTTTTTTTTATTTCCAAATGAGTCTTTTATTTTTGCTTTATTTCTATTTCCAAATGGGTTTTTATTTTCTGTTATATTTTAAAAGTTCTCCTTTCAATTCCACAAAAAAAACTTTTCCTTTCTATTATTTCCTTTTTCTTCTTATAATTTCAAAATCTTTCAAGCTCAACAACTTAAGCTAGTCTTCGACATCCTTTTCCATCTTTAATTTCTTAAGGTTACTATTCAATAATTTCTTCTGAGTTATTGTTTAATGAAGAGAATCACCAATAATACAAAATTATTATCTATCATTTTATAGTTTATTGCCCACTTGGTCAAATCTACAACTATCTACTCTTGTTCAACAATAAATGCTTCAACTTTTATTAGTAGTCTTTATCACAGTTAGCGTAAATACTATCACAATGCCCTTTTTTGCATTACAGCTACCCTACTCCAACCATTGTGAAGCCCTCACTAAATCTTTTCTCCACACTCAATTTCTCCTCTTAAAAAATAAGATTGGACTCTCCCTTCCTAACATTCTCTTGTTGATGGATAAGATTAGTTTTTCCTCCCGAAACTTCTTAACCTAATAGGTCTATTTCTCTTTTTAGATTTATCTTTTTCCTATTTTAATTTATTTTTATTAGGTTTATTTTTTCTATTTTAATTTATTCCTATTAAGTTTATTATAAACTCTATAAATACTCAAGCATTCATCAATAATAATATAACTAGCAATGTAATATTTTTTCCCTATATATATATATATATATATATGTACTGTGCCATTTATTTGCTCAATCAATATAATTTTGTTACATGTGCATTTATTTTAAAATTAACCTATTGTGTTTGTGCTAAGGAGAATGAAAGAGAAAAACATATATTATGTCATTGTTGGATGATTTTATTGGGACCGTCCAATTTAAATCTGTCACCTCTTCTTAATTTGTTTTATTTAACCATATTTTTCATATTTTCTGGGAGATATCTTTTTTTCACAAGTCCAAAAACTTGTACCATTTTTTAATATAAATTAAATAAATTCAGTACAAAAAAAATTATTGTTAGTTTATGACAAAAAAATTAAATTGAGAATAAGAGGATGCTAAATAAAAAATATGGAATACAAAATCTTAATTGGACTATATATGTGCACATTCCCCACTTTTTCAATGTTGAACTAAAAAAAGAATTTTTTTTTTAAAAATAGTCCCTATTTTAATGCTTTAATTTTTTTAGCCACACATCAAGTTTTTAATTTTTTCTAGCCAAAAGACAAACTTTAAGATACTTTTATCCCTCAAATATATTTTCTTCAAATTAGAACAATACACTCAAAAAACAATTTATGAAAATTACGTGCAGTGTGCGAAATTCCCATGCGCCACACATTCCCCACATTGGGTGCTATGCGCCTACGATGGGCTAAGTGCATGCTTAGAGCCCAAAATTAAGCACTACGCACGTGGGCTATGCGTGTAGTGCCCTACTAACTCCCTCAAATATATTTTCTCCAAATTACACTGCGCGTAATTTTCACAAATTTAATTTTTTCATTGTAATCAAAATTTTGATAATTTTTCTTTTGTTATAGGTATCACTAGGCGTGTTTCAACTATCGTATGCTTCAAGGAAAGCTGAGAAAGTTTCAGTGACAGTGATGAGAGATATATTAGATTCCAAAATATAGGTATTTCAGTTCCACATAATGTAAAATATGAAGCATTGTTGAAAAAAGTTTATCGTGTAATTGGAGTTGATTAGGTGTAATATAAAGTATCTATGAGAAAATCTGTTAATGTGACCAATTGCAATTAAAAATGACAATGATGTGGAGTTTTGGTTGGTTCTTTATAAAAATAATTTGACACTTCTATGTGTAACAGTAGATGCTCAAGCTCTTGTATGTGAAAATAATGCAGAGGTACCCATTAAGAATGACCAAGCCTACCTTAATCACTTAATGTCCACTAGTTGTAGTAACCAAACGGGTAGCATAGCTCCAACAATACCAATATTGTGTTTTCAACAAATACTATAAATGATTATTATTATTCTCCCTCAATGTTCAATGAAGACCTAACTTACACACATTATGATAGTCAAACAAATAGAGATGATGATAGTAGTGACGATGTTTATGAAAATAATGATTATGGAATCGAAGCTAATGGACTAAATGACATATCGAAAGGTGGATCATGTTATGTTTTTAATAGTTCTCTTGGCGAGTCACATGATGCATGTGATTCATATGCAAGAAAAGATATAGTTCAAGCAAAAAAAAAAATCCTTTTTCAATTTATGCCTCTGATACAACAATCAAACTGGAATATATCAGGTAAGATATCGTATATTAGAATTAGAGATATATTTGTTGGAAATTGTATGATAGCAAAAATAAAATTTATGAGACTATAAGCATACTAATATTTAAGGGTAATAGAACTTCAAAGTTCATAGGTTCATCAAAGATCGTTTTAAGACAAAATTTGATGATGAAAGATACAAATAGAGATTACATGCAATATTGATAGAAGAGTGGACGTTCTTCACTATAAAGAGAATAAATGCAGAACACACTTGTATTTTGGACTAATTGTGGAATAGTCACTGGCAAGCTAAAAGTAATCTTATTGGTAAAATAATAAAATTTGTTTTGCATAAACTAGTAGAATTTATAGATCGAAGGAAATTTAGGCAAACTTGCCAGAAAATTTGTGTTAAGTTAATGTATTTCGCTGCTTGGTGAGCTAAGGAGCATGTATTTAGGTTGATAAAAAGTACTCCAGAGAATTCATTCAAATTGCTTTCTATATATTGCTATGTGCTGGAACAAAAAAACTTGGGTATAGTTACTCACTTGGTATTTGGCAACGATAATTACTTTAAGTATTTCTTTATGGCATTGGGATTTTGCATTAGAGGTTTCTATTCATCCATTTGACCTATGATTGCAGTTTATGGAATATTTTTGAAAGGTGCCTATATTGGTACAATGTTTATGACTGTATGTAAAGATAGAAACAATAACATTTTTCTATTAGCATAGAAGATTGCTTACTTAGAAAACTATACTTCTTGGATATAGTTTATGGCCAAACTGTGGAGAGTAATTGGTGACCATCATCATCTAATTTTTATATTCAATTAACATGTCAGTATTGAGATGATCATTTGGGGTGTGTTTTTTAGTGCCTATCATAGGTTTTACATCTATCACTTGAAGGGGAATTCAGTGACAAAATATAAGATATAGCCGAAAAAAGAAGAAAGAAATGAGGGATTCTTAGCTGCTAAGGCATATCGTCTTTCTAACTTTTAATGCCAAATGAACAATATGCAAGAGATGAAACATGATGTAGCTAAGTATTTGGAGGAGGATATTATTACAAAAAATTTGGCTCGATCAATTTGTGCATTCAGAAGATATGACATCATGACCATTAATATCGTAAAGAGCATTAATGCAGTAGAAGAAGATGAAAGATTTATTTCTACGACTACTTTGGTTAAGTGGATACGAGAGATAATGAAGGTGTGGTTTTATCATAAATGGGAGGCAATAAAAGGTATGACCTCCTTTTTGATGACTTGGATAAATCACAAAGTAATGAAGGACAATGATAAAGCTAGTCGAATGATAGCTCACCCAGTGGATGATTTACACTTTTCAGTGAAGAACGAAAGTAGAAATAGAATAGTGGACATCACTGTAAAGACATACAGTTATCATAAGTTTAACTTTTAGAACCTACCTTGTCCCATGCTATTGCCATGTATAGACATATAAGATTATAGTATCAAGGTCTTCGTTCATCTTATTACATGTCTAAGTGTTTAGTTCATGTCTATAGCAAGTCAATTCTTTAAGTTGGGCATCCATCAAATTGGATAATTTTAGATGAATTGAGAAATGTTGACATCCAGTCTTCCATAACATATCAATAGGAAGACAAGCATATGACAAAGTGAATTCTATATCAAGGGGATAAACTGTTAAAGAATGTTTGTAATCATTGTAAACAACAAGGATGTAATTGACAAACATGTCAAAACCTTATTGCTTTATATAACAATTGATGTATGATTGTTAATTTTGGCTTACGTTGTTTCAATAGAGTTGTATATTTGTTTGTAATAACTAAATTCATATTTAATCTCCTTTTGTTTGGTTTACGTTGATATTTTTTATTTGATTATTAAATATAGTTAATTATATTCATTTACTGAAATTTTGGTAAAATTTTCCTTATTTTATGGACATGCTGCAATTTGCAGATCATCAATAACACTTCTATGCATTTTGCACATTCATATGTCGTATTTGTATACATCCACCAAACATGAGGACAACACACAACTATATAAGAAATTGCACATGTATATAAAATATCTGTACATATCCACTAAACATAATAACAATAGACAACAATACAACCCAATTGCACATCTTTACATCACTTCGAGGCATGGTCCACAAATCTATAGATATCTTTCTCTAAAATAAATACCAATCTCGGGGACGAAATCGAATGGTCAACCTAACATTAAGTATTCAATGAACATACAAGTGAATATGCCACAATCTCCACGTTTGACCCTTAGTTGAGATATATATTTCCTTAAACGTATAGGCTCAAATGACAACATATCTTTAATTTTTTTCTCTCTTAAGGGCATAAAATTTGCATGCTTGAATATAAAATTGCATGAAGATACATAGAGGAGCAATAAAAATTCCATCATTTTGTCAAAATAGGCATTAATGCTGGAATCATAGAGTGTAATCCTCCTATGAAGCAAATTATCCTCCACTGCAAACCAATACTCCTGTTTGTAGTTCATGGAAAAATATACCTACATAGAAAATAGTAGTCTTATTATTAACTAATTGTATAATAAACGAAAAAAAAATATTATTTTATGTCCATTAACGTTTCTACCTTAGCCCATAATATACCATATAGTAAATCCTCATTCACTCCTCGTCCCATTTAATACTATTTAGCGTCAAGGCATTCTATTGGTGCATGCATGTAAGGGACTTCTAAAATTAAATATATGACATTAAATTAAAATTATTATAAAAAAATCTATAAAATAATATGAACAACAATTGAGGAAAAAAATTACAAAAAAAAATGCATCTTCAACCGTGCAATTTGTGAGTTCGCTTGCTTATGCTTGCATTGGTGTTGATGGACTAACTTTAGATACTCATTAATATGATATTAATTCATATTTAAAAAGATATTGTCCTTACAAAATCATCAAACTAGTCATGCAGAAGCTCATTAAACTATTTATGATCAGTATCGATGCTAGGTAAGCTAACATGCCCTTGACCATCCTATATCTAAGCTTGAAACTCCGCATGCACAACCAGTTATCGACCTTTGTGGATCCACGTCAACTTAAAAATCATCGAATAAAGCCTCTAATTGTAATTCGACCTATCATTTTTTGCTATTATTGTACATGTGATTGGTATTAAGGGTGTCTTTAACCCACTCATTCTTGTACTGGCGCCCAAACATGATCATCTCTTATATAGTAGTGTCAAGTATTATCTGCACACTTGTAGGGCTCTCAATTGCAAGCTACATGTTCAGTTACCACCGAGGCTGTTACTCAGCCACTAGAGTATGAGTCTAAGCATCATCAGTCATGCCTTATTTTCCCTAATACAAAATAATACCAATGAATATATTGAGTTGTAAAAAATGTACAAAATCAACTTTATATATAAATTATACCGCCATCTGATCTACATCCTCAAAGATGTTGGATGACTAGAGGTACTTCTTCATGAGACTCATCTAATGGAAGAGCTATGCTTTGACTTTATCCACATGTTTACACTTAAAATATAACGCGGCTATCGCAGTATAGATTGAGGTGTCAATCCCACGAGGAAGCTTTTGGCAAAATAGGTTCGTGAAGTAAAATATTAAAGCAGTAGCAAATGATTAATTGATTTAAGTGGATAAGATAGAATTGTCTATGAATTGAGAAAAATGTCTTGTGATGATTTAAACAAGGCTTTGAGAATCACAATTATGCTTTATAAATCTACTTTACACTTTGATTCAATGTTTATAACTCAATTGACAGTTTTACATCTAAACAATCAATCGAAAGATATGTAAAATATAGCACATTTGATAGCACATGTATTTGATATGACTAAACTCTTTTACAAATATTAACACAAATCATGTTTATTTATATAAGTTATCTAAGATCGAAAATATATTATTTTGACAATATTGTAGTAAAATATCAACTTGAAATCAAACATTTATTGCCCTTACATGTTATCCAAGATCGAAAATATATCAATTTGACAATATTGCAGTAAAAGATTAACATATAAAACAATGTAACCAATAATAATTATAATTCAACAAGAATCATATAAGAAAAGCATGACTGAACAAATATGAGACATGAGAATTATAACCTCTGGATTATAGAAAATAAAATAGATAAGAGTTTAATCAAAATCAAACTTACAAACATTTGTAGCTCTTGACAATGAATCAAAGCATAGAAGTAGATTTATTACACATAAAACTTCATCTTTTAGCCTTGCCAAGAACTCTAGCCTAAATTACAATACATGTTAATGAGAGAAAAATAAGAGAGAATTATCTAATGTTGAAAACGTCCTAAGAGTCTCCTTATATAGGCAATGCATGGAAATATGTCATGTGTGACATCAATCTTCAATAATTTTAGGCCAATAACTCGTTCACCCACTTGCAGCACGTTTTTGATAATGTAAATGATGATGTAGCCTCTGTGGCTAACATGAAAGTTGTATCATTTTGTCTCTTCTTTCCATAGGCACCGAGTTCATGCAAATTGGATGAGTATCCAATGAGATATGAGCACAATTCTAAAGATACATTAGATTTCGGCCAACAACCATTTTACTCACTTGCAATGCAATTTGGTCTATGATAATGGCTGATTTGGACTTTACCATCAACATAAGAGTTGTTGATAATTAAGTCAGTATTTCACAGTTTCAATAATTATACCAATTAAGTACATATTTTATGAGATATGGCCCAAATACGTGAGTTGGGTCAAGCTGGGCAGAAGTTGTAGCCCGATTCTATTGTATCTCAATTGTTGGCCCATAACATGTTGGATTTGGCTTTTTAGCTGTTCTTCAAGTTTGTGTAAGATTGAGTCATGTTATTCTAGGTTCAAGAATTTCTTCATTTTGATTTTTACATTAAGAGTTATATCCATTTTACCTAAACCTGTGCAAATAACATTCATTAATCACAATTTAAGGAGAATACTTTATTTCAAGCTAAAAGTACAAAAATGCTAAAATTAGTGACATTAAATGGTGACTGAATCTCTTAATAAATATACATTTTCATGTGTTCATCACCACCTTAGTCATCAGATCTATTTTTGTAAGTATCATCTTATCCTACAGATTATCAATCTTCTTCTAATATAGTGTGATGACGTGTTTGACTCAAACTATACATAAATAATTACATAATCAACTTTCATAATGTAATACTTATCATGATCAAACAGTGAATAAAAGATAAAAGCATTAAACTATTGTACTGTTACTTCATATTTTGGCAACACTTTGGAGAGGTAACCACGCTGAACATACATATCATCCCTAGGATTAGTGAATTAGACATTTGACTTCACAATATGGTATAGATTGAGATCCCCAGTAAATATTCCTTATGAAATACACAACTTCATTGTCATGCAATAGTCCTAATTCTTCTTATATTGTCTTGGCACCAGCTTTCTATGTTGCTATAAAACCTATGCAAAATTATAGAATTATTAATCATTAATAAAAATATATATGTGTGAAAAGGGTCTTATGGTGTAAAAACATACCAAATCTTCATCCTTTTTTTAAAGAACTTGTTCAATGTCTTTAAATAGTGGAGTGCCCCTGCTATACCAATTCAGGAGGCGCAGAAAACGGTTACCATCCTAATGTGCAAACACCAATCAACATATTGCAATCGCCTCGTAGATCCAAACATGAGTTTATAAAAAACAACAATTCCATGTTAACAAACTGTAGTTCGAATACATTTTCTACATTTTAATATAATAATGAATTAATAAAATTACTCACCAAGAATGCAAGAGCAAAATCATACATGTTATACACTTTTTTATTTCGACCACTCTTTTTTCTTATCTTTTTAACTTCTTTTTTTTATTGTTGTGCTTAAGGTGTCATAGAGTATGGACCATGTAATTATGCCTCAAGGGTACTAATTGAACTCATCTAAGTCGTCTATAAGCCTAAGTACAAAAATACTGGATCTCTTTACAATCGACCCGCGACACCAACACATGATAGAAAAAATAAAATAGACACAATTTTACTGCATCTGTGTCATCTTCTTCACTCAAATCTACCATTTAAAACTATAAATCTAAGTCCTTATAGGTCATATTTATCCTAATTCTAAAATATTTAGCCCAAAGTCTATTTCTAAGTTTTATGTTCAACTCTCTAACCGAAGAATAATCTCTCATCCTCATCCCTATAATCAAATAAGAAACTAAATAGGAGAATCTAATGCACTTTTGCATATTAAAACAACTTCATATAAGTTTTTGGTATGCACATGCCTTAACAATACCTTATGCATTAATATACCTAAGAATGAGATACCATGCACGTCTAGAAAATGACCCCAACATGTGGTCCTAAATAGATCTGCCTATCTAGGTGTCAACTTTTGTCTAATATCGTCTAAAACCCACAACTTTAAATAAGCAGTCACTGACGTTTAGTAAAACTCATTTTCTAAAATTATATATGATTTGGACACGTTTTTCATTCCCAAAAAATAAATTTATTAGCGCAAGAGAATACAATTAATATCAATTAATAAAATTGACAACAAATTAATAGAACATTAAATATTATATTAAATTCAATATTTAAATTTAAATAAATAAATAAATTTATTAGATAACAAATAAATATCAATTATTAATTTATTAATTACACATTTAAATAACTAAATATTTTTAAAAACTAATTAAATATTTTAATTAGAAATTAATAAATTAATTAATTAAATATTTTAATTAGAAATTAATAAATAAATTAATTAAATATCTTAATAACTATTTATTATAAAATAAATTAAACCAAATAAATAACAACTAAAATTAATAACAAAATATTTTTAACAAACTAATTAAGCATATTAATTAGTAATTAATAATTTAATATATTAAATATATTAATAACTATTTTTATTTAAAAATTAAACCAATTAAATAAATGATAACAACTAAAATTATATTAAACAATTAAATATATTAATTTTGGATTTAAATTAAACAAGAAAATTAATTAATAACTAAGATTAATTTAATATCAAATTAAATTAAATAAAAAAATTTAATAAATTCATACGCGCCATATTGCAGCGTTAGTTGGTTGCCAATCTATAATATAGTCCGTTGACCTTTTTGGTGTTTGTTTGTTTGAGAGAATGAAATGAGTTCTTGGGTAGAGACAAATGAGAAATTCAAAATGGAGGGATGTGCAAAAGATTCAAATTTAGCCATTTTAATTATAAAAGATTAAAAAAAATAATGAGGGATTAAAAAAATAAACCTTTAAAATGGAGGTCATTTTCAAAAAATTTCAACAACAAATATAACATTATGGGCCTTTTCAAAAAACAAAATTAAATATAAACTAATTTCTTCTATTTACATGACAACTTTATGTCCTAAACATTCAAAATACAAAAATATTGACTCAAAGGATATGTAAAGTCTAAAATACCTTCACATCGCCATTAGTTACCATTAATCGAGTGATTTTTTTCTTGTCTGTAGTCAAGCCAATCAAGAAAATCACTCGACTGCAGTAGAGATGATCAAGAAATTTTTATTACATCAAATTTCTTGTCTGTAGTCAAGTCAAGAAAATTGTGTGAAGGGATAAGTGTTATCATGAATCGAGAAAAAGCTAGACTATAGTCGTGACAATTGAGAAAATTTCATTATACCATATTTTTCTCAACAATTAATTAAGTATAGGTATTTTGGAAAGTTTAGGATATTGTTGCTATTTTGAATTTTTAGATCATAAAGTTATAGTTTTGAGGGTTATTAGGGCACACTTGGTGGGAATTGCTCTACTATATGCCTCGTCTAGAATTGTTTGATTCCTACTATTAAAAGGGGTTGATGACCATTCTCGTTTCTCTGTGTTATGTATTATAGTTTGGATATTTACTTCATCATTTGACTCCAATGCAAGAAAATTTTGTTAAACTTCTATTTAAATTCAATCATGTTAAATGATTGAATTAAAAGTGGTGTATTATCTACATTATATAAGGAAAATAGATAATCACCTAACGTGATAATAACCTAATTAATTTGAAGAAATAGATAAATAATTAATATAATTATGACTTAAGGAACATAATAATGTTCTTTATTAAAAAAAACGCCTATTATAAATTGAATGCATTTTTTTATAGGAAAATGCATAACAAAAAATACATAAAAATATAGTGATATAGGTCACTGAACTATTCAATCTCATTCAGTTTCTTATACCATCATTTTAAGATTAATTATGGTTTAAAAGATCCTAAACACTCTAAATCGATTTCCAGATTGTCTAGTTAGCCATGACGGGAAGTATGTTTATTTACACCTTCATTTTAATTTTTACATTTAATCTAAATGATTTATTTAAAGTTTATTGAATGTGTTAGATTAGTTTTAGACATAACATTTTGTATCTAACCCGAACATAAAGCATCTACCTTGTTTCACAAATCTGAAAAATTATGCTAAGTTAGCTAAATTCAATTTTGATCTCAAAGTTGGATGTTTAGGAGTTTTTAGTAAAAAATAAGATTAGAAATCATTTTTAAAAAAATTGACAAATAAATAATCTTATCTGAAATCGGGTTGAAACCAGATCATTGAGTCTGCAACTAGGTCAAAACAACTCGGTCAAAGATTAAAGATGATCGCTAGATGACATGTCGTCAGGTAGCCATTGGATGGACACATGTCGTCTAGCTATAATAAGGCCATTTTTAAAATGAAATGTTATCCAACCGTTACCTATAGGAAGAAATGATATGTCAGTTGGTATTTTACATTCAGCCTCTCTAGATTTTAGTACATTTTATTTTGGCTACAAAACTTTTAAGATTTTACACATAAGCCCTTACAAAATTAAATATGTATACCCAACCCCTCCAACTTTTAGGTAATTATTATTTTAACCATAAAAATTGCAAAAATTATAAATTGGCACCAAAGAATTAGATATTTTCATCCAATCCCTTAAATCTTGATTAATCACAGTCTGGCCATACAACTTTGAAAGTTTTACAAATAAGTCCCAATTTGGCATTTGTGGAATGCTAATTTATTGAAATTTTGAATATTTATGTGCTTAAATTATGTTAATTTTATATGTATGATTTATTTGTTTTTATTATGCATACAATTTGAGTAAAATAATTTTTGTACATAATTTAAATTATGTTCATATTTATAAATGATGTTATTGTTGCATGCAATTTATATGAACAATTTGTGAGTAAAATATTTAGTGATCTATATAATTTTAATTAATTAGGGATTATTCAAATTATCCTTAATTATACAAAATTATATATTAAGTGTTTAGGATCACATATAAAAAAATGACATTGATTATGGTTAATCATATTTAATATAATAAATCTTATCCCACGAGAATTTTTATTATATTTATATGATTAAAAAAACCCATCGATAAGCTAAGGCTACGACATAAAGGGAGAAAATAAGGAATGAATTTTGCACCCCAAGAGCATTAAGGTGGCAAAGCGCACCTAGAAGCTTCGCCAAAAGCAACTAGTTGCTTTTCGAATACCTCTTTACTTTAGTGTGTAAGGTCTAAAATAGGATAGAATTTCAAATTATATTTTCTAATTTATGGACAAGAATTAGAAAAAAGAACATAACTTGATGGTTTTGTCATAAAGTTATAGATGGATCTAAATGAATTAGAACTTTAGCCCATAGGCAAATTTTATATCACTAAATTCATATTTTTTAACATAATTTATATTGGTAAAACGTGATATATGTTATTAGTCTCAAAATTTTAATTATAAGCACGCATGTTTAATTTTTATATGGTCATGCAACCTACGAATTTCTCTGATAATAAGATGTGATCTTCTCGAATTAAATGGTGATAACTATAAAATATGGAAAGAAAGAATTCTTCTTCATTCAGGATGGATGGATATTGATTATGCTATTAGAAAAAAATGAACAATCCATTACTAAGACCAATACTTTAGAAGAAATTGCTCTTTATGAACAATGAGAGCGATCTAATTGTCTCAGTGTGATATTTATAAAGACTAAATTCTCTACAAATATTTGTGATTCAGTCGATCAACATAACAATGTCAAGCATTACTGAAGGCTATTGATAAACAATTTGAAACTTCAGATAAGGCACTTGTTAACACCTTAATTTTGAAATTTTCATCCTTAAAGCTCACCAGTGTGAGAGGTGTGTGTAAGCACATTATGCAAATGATAGGAAATTAGACCTTTCAAAATATCTTACAACACACATAAGGATAAATGGCTAATCAATAAACTCATGACCATGTGCATTCAAGAGGAAGGCAGGCTGATAATGGAATTAGGTGAGAGTGCATTAATGGTAACACAAGGAAAGAATAAAAAAAAACAAGACAAATAGAAAGGGAAAGGTAAAATATTACCCTAAGGTAAAGTAAAAAAGAAAACCAAGTGTTTTTTTTATGTAAAAAGAAATGACATATGAAGAAGGATTACACCAAATTTCAAAAATAGCTTGAGAATAAAATTAATCTAATCTAATTTTTTTTGTTATAATCTCATATGGTTGATGTTATTTATAACACATGGTGGCTTGATTCTAGTTCTACAATCTATATTTCAAATTTCTTATAGGATATGCAAAACATAAAGAAGCCATAGAGAAATGAACAACACATGTATTCTGAAAGTAAGATGCATTCACATGTGGAGGCTATTGAAACATGCATTCACAAAACATAAGTAATGGTTTTATTTTAAGTTTGTAAAAAAACATTTTATATTCCTAGTTTTTCTAAAAATTTAATTTTAATTTCAAGACTTGTACCTTTGAATGTTTCCTTTAACTTTTCAGATACATCATTCAATTTATTTTATAAATTTGACCTTGTTGGAAAAATAAAACTACTCATAATGCTATGCATGCTCACATTGGTATTAGATGATGCATTATGAATGAAGGTTTCTCTATATTGTGACAGTGGAGATTGAGAAATATCTCTATAGAAAGAATTAAGAGATTAAAAAATAATAGAGTACTTAGCATTTTGGATTTTACTGATTTTGACACATATGTAGACTGTATTAAAGGAAAGTTGACCAATAAGTCCAAGAAAGTTGCTAAGAGAAGCATAACCATATTAGAGATCATACACTCAGATATTTGTAGTAAAGATATGAACTTGTATGGTCTGAAATACTTCATCTCTTTTATAGATGATTACTCACGATACATTTAGAGACTTTCTTCATAACAAGAATGAAGCACTAGATGTCTTTAAAGTTTTTAAGGCTGAAGTAGAGAAACAATGCAGAAAGAAAATTAATATTGTGTGAACAGACAAAGGTGAAGAATATTATGGTAGATACACTAAGGAGGGACAAGCACCTGATCCATTTGCTAAGTTTTTTCAAGAACATAGAATAATTGCCTAATATACCATTTCTGGTTCCTCAGATGAGAATGGTATAACAAAAAAAACGAAATCAAATATATTGGATATGGTATAAAATATGCTTAGTAGCTCTAAGCTCCCTAAATTCTTGTAAACTAAAGCTCTTAAAATGGTAGTGTATATATTAAACTGAGTTCTAACTAAGGCTGACACAAAGACACCATTTGAATTATTGAAAGGTTGGAAATTGAGTTTGTAACATATACACATTTGGGGATGCCCATCTAAAGTAAGAGTTTATAACTCACACGAGAAGAATTGGACCTAATAACCATTAGTGAGTATTTTATTAGATATACCGAAAGGACTAAAAGGTATAGATTCTATTGTCCATCTCATAAAACTATAATTATGGATTCAAGAAATGTAAAGTTTCTTGAGAATGACCTAATTAGGAGGAGCAATCAATCCCAAAACATCATTTCTAAGAGATATTATATTAATGTTTAATCTTCCACCATAAGTGATAAATTGATTATTATTCACAGCACTTTTAAGTCCAAACTAAGAATGACAGTGGATTGGATTTGGGATAAATACCTCTAAACCCACATCCACATCTACTCTAACAGATAAGTACTTCTTACAAAATCCGCAATGGGTTATCAGCGGATTTTAAGCGATTGTAAATTAATATAATAAAAAATATAAACCATAACATTAATTTTATAAAAGAATTCATAAAATATAACAATCCAAAATCATATCACAAATTTAAAATCAATAAAAGTCTTTTCGTCAAAGTTAACTTATTTCAAGTTAAAACTAATAAAATAATTCATAAATAATTAATGAAAACACTAGACAACATAATTAAAAAGTAACCCAATTAAACAAAATAGTTTTTCTTAGGCTTGATTTAAGATTTAATAACATGTCCAATAAATAAATTTATATTGGAACATTATAGTTTTAAGATAAGTCAATTTGCTAACTAGATAAGCTAATAACATATTAAATATTAAAAGAATGAAAAAGTAAAACAAAAGAGCTATCCATATTCATCATGTGAAGAAAAAAATAAAAATAAAAAGTTAAACAAAATCATTATCAATCTCCATCATATGAAGAAAATAAAAAAAATTAAACAAAAAAATCAACCCATCTCTTTCAAAATATTCATAAGTAGTATAATATTAATGAGATGAAAATTATAAAAAAATAAAGATTGAAACATGTCATTTGATAATCAAATAAATATTTGGCGAGTAAGAACCAATAGTTTTGTGAGAATAGAGAATCATAGATAACAAAACTGAGGGACAACATTTGTATAACAAGTGAGTTGAGAACAATTAATAGATTGAAAAAGAAATAAAAATTCGTCATTTTAATTTTCATTTAGGGCTACAATCAAAGCAAAATTATTTGGTCTTCCTTTTAGAAAAATTAAAAAACAATATGTAAATATCTGTGGATAATCGAACAGGTATCCGCAAAATATTTTACCAAAACCATATATGTTCAAAACCTGTTGCGAGCTTTAATTTTTTGTACCAAACTCGTCCTAAATCCACTTCAAGCTTTACCAAATCATTTCTAACAAGAGTAGATTTTAGCAAGTTTACGGGTCATTTTGTCATCCCTAGTCCAAAAAAATATCGTACAACCAATTATTGAAGTTTCACAAGTTATTGATAACAATTCGATAGATCAAGTTGTTCAAAAATTGCCTGAAACTGTTGAACAACCAGTTGAACCACATGTTCCTTAGGATAATATTAATACAACATTAAAGAGATCTATATTCTAGCCCAGAATACAACAACCTTGGCTTGAACTTTGGTTATCTGGGCATCCAAGTCTTTAAAGGGGTCATTTCTCCTTTATGCAAATTCATATACAATCTAGGCAGCTTCTCCATACGTCTAACTAACCTCTCTATAGCAAAGTCTACTTTGCAAGTAACTTGACACCTCTATCTATGCTTTGAACAAGTTACCCTTATAGACATATACTATATCTTTGTTATACTTATACCATATTGTATATTCTAATCTACTCCACAAATATGCATTTAAACATTGCATCATGGAGAACTCGACATTGAATTCTGAAATGTTTCCTTATCAATCCCTACAGTAAAAGGACAGTCTTGACAAAAACAAAGCATCCCTCAAAATCTCCTCTATTTACACTAAACTGGTGTAGAAAGGTTAGGGAATCGACACTGAAGGCTTAATGGTTGAACATAACCCATAAATTATTTTTTATTTTCTTCTGATGAGTAATAGAAAATTGTATAAAAGTATTGAAAATGGTGCTTATGTGCCATTCTAATGTTGTATGAATATTAATTGTTTAATATTTATAAAATAAATATTTCGAATAAAATCGTTAATATTAAATATATATGGTAAAATGTTTATAATATTTCAGACATTGTATAATTTGAAGAAATTCAGATTTGGTCCAAAAGTGTTTAGACCAATGATAAGAGTTAGCAATGCTGAGAGTTATAATTGTTAAAAGTTAACACTGTTAAGAGTTAGTAGATTATAAAAGTCAGTAAAATCTAAAAAGTTAGACCTTTGTCTGAAATAGGACAAAAACCTAGGGATATATTAGCAATGACATAGTTGTAAGGAATTACAAATAGTGCTAGAAAATGTCATTGTGCAAATATGCTCCCAAATTTCATGTTCCTGATC
Organism: Ailanthus altissimus; assembly: GCA_946807835.1. NCBI lineage: Eukaryota > Viridiplantae > Streptophyta > Magnoliopsida > Sapindales > Simaroubaceae > Ailanthus > Ailanthus altissimus. Next base: position 10,418,268 of record OX327687.1, read on the forward strand.
TACCTTTACTAATGCAGGTCTATCGGTGAAGACCTTATCATATATAGATCAGTGTTCTCTATATTCAAATGGTCTATATGGTTAGTCGTAGTAGACCATAAACTTAGTAGAAGCTCGTATAGATATATAGGTATTCAGTGAGAACTGGGTACTGAACAGACTTAGAGGGCTTCAAATAGATATCTCATAAATTCATCAATAGAAGGTCTTCTCAAGTTGAATAGTATTTATGATCCCTTAACTTGAGCACCACGTAGGCTTTGTGAGTGATACATCTTTCGAGGAAGATGTGTCCATAGAAGGAAGATGAGAGGGTTAGAATGTCTAACATTCATTATACATCAGTTGTTGGAAGCTTGAAGTATGTTATAATGTGTACGACACCTGACATCAGTGTGGTTGTAAGTGTTACAAGCTGGTATCAATCTAATCCAAGAAAAAACAATTGAATGGTAGTCAAACATGTCCTTAAATACCTTAAGGGTACAAAGGAAAAGTTTCTCATATATGGAGAAAATGACTTACAAAAGGTTTAGTAGTATTTATGATCCCTTAACTTGAGCACCACGTAGGCTTGTGAGTGATCCACTATACTTAGGTTCCATACATGTCAGAGACCTTTCATAGTCTAATCGTTGGGTATCACTGGGTATGGTCTAATGATCATGGAGTCCGGTGTGTGTAGATATGAGATCCATTAGCTCATATAGTGAGTCATATATCCTAATGCTTCAAGATTATATTTCAAAAAGTCTTATGGCCATAAGCAATAAACCCGAGAAAGAGTTTTCCGTGGGATAAATAATATCACAAAAGTATTTGTGGATATTGTTTAAGATAATATAAATTTAGAGATAAGTTTATGGTTGAGCCTATGGAGAGTTGACGGTGATAATCTATATCCTTACTCTTCTAGGATAAAAGTGACAGAGGGATTATACGAATATGTATTAATCTCAACTTGTATGGTTCAACACATTATATTGTTATTTCCATAATGTGTGTAAGGCATTATTTATGGACATACGGAACAGTTTCATAAGATAAACAAGTGTGAACTTAGGGAGTTTCATTATATGAAGTGTACTCGCTGTGCACTGGGTAGCATATCAGATCGAATGGTTTTATTTGCAAAGTTCTCATAAAGCAAAAATTATTTCAGGATCTCTTGGGGAATTGACAGAGCTTAAGTGTTATGCCTAGGATATTGACAAATGGGACTTGCCATTTCATCCATTCGTTGGATGCCACATGTCATGCCATTAATTTGTAATGGCATGACACATGGCATAATATTAATGGAAATTCAATGTCACGATTTGAAATAAAGGATTCGACCAAAGCTTAATGATTTTACATGCTTAAAGCATTAACATGAGGTGGCATACATTGATAATGCATTCGGCCATTTTAAATGGTTCTAAGAGGTGGTAAATTAAAATCCATTTAATAGCTTGATTTGTTATGCTTAAGGATTTATCAAGAGGTGGCGTTTATCATACTTTAATTGGTTGCAAGATGTGGCTTTGCCTTATTAATTTTACAAGCATTCTGGCCACTAGTTTGCTTTAGAATTTGGTCAGCATAATTCCTTGCCACCAAGCTAAAATACAAGCATGAGGTGTACAATGTTAAAGCATTGTCATGCTTAAGAAGTGTTGGCCACTAATTAAATTGTAATTCGTCCAATTGGGCGGCAAGAGAAATTATATAAGAGGCTTAATTTATTCATTTAATTGTAACTAAATGGCAAGTTAAGAAATAGCAATATATATATATATATATATATATATATATAGTTAGGCCGATTATCAAAGAAAGCAATAATTGCTTCAATAACAATTTTCTGTCGAGAAAAGGAAGCTATTATTCTAGCTCGAGGAATCCCACCATGTCCTCAACTAAAATTACCAAACGCACGCTTCAAAAGTGAGCTACCTTTTATCTCATTAGTGTAATCAGATATGTTTTTATATTCTACTACATACATTTTGCATGTGTGACATGTAAAAATTAAATTAAATATACATACTCACCCTACGCACAACACACTTTTAAATTGGTACTAGAGCGTATGTTTTGTGTTGTTTGTACTTAATCGGAGTATCCGTAGCGTAATTAAAAGGTCATGTAGCTGTTGATTATGCGATTTAAATATTGAAAAATGCGTAATTGGGAGTAACTAAAAAGGACGCTACGGTGACACCAGGGTGGTGACCCTAGCACTACAGCGCTGTAAAAGTTGGCACTGCGACATCGAAGGTCGGGCCTTCAGCGCTGCAGCACCGAAAATATAAGAAAATATTTATTATTTATTTTATACAATTTATAAGTTGTTATAAATATTGCATCATAAACGGTGGCCCATTTGTTTGTGCTGGTAACCACAATGATAGCCTTAATAGTGTAGGTTAGTTGTGCTTGCACAAAACAAATGTCTGATATAAAATCACATTCTCATGAGATACGGAAAAGTATAGAAAATTTCTCTTAATCAGATTTAAACGTGTTTTATTTTGAGATAATGTTACACATTGATCCATCTTATCAATACAGTGTTAGAATGGTCATATCGGTCTTTTCTAAATCGTTAAACTATGAGAGATTTGGTCGATGTAATTTGGCTTATGCCAGTTAAATATGAGATAAAGCAAATATATGCAAAAGTATTGCTCCAAATCGCTAAAGTTTACAGGTAGTATCAGTAGCATATATTTGATAATTGACAAGTTAATTTGGAATACACTTACCCTAAATTGCTAAAGTGTGTGGATAAGATGTATTTAGGATCAGTGGTAAGAGTTATATGAGATGCAATTAACAAGAGTTGTCTATCTTTTGAGTTTTACAAAAACCAAGATTGCTAAAGTGTAAAGTTGAAGTAAAATACCAATGGGGTCCAGTCCTTGTTGTACAGTTTAAAAAGTTTAAACTGTTGTTTTCCCTTTTGAGAGATTTCAGGGACTATGTAAACTAGTAGGAGGGCGTTTTTAGATTAAAAAAATGTCAAAAAGTTATACCCATTATCTAAAGCATTATTGATTAACGATTAGAAATGTTTTGCTACACATCCCCTATTATGTCTTATAGAGATAAGATGAATATCTTATAGATATGAGATGGCTATAAGCAATCCGTTAGTATACTTGATCTAGGCACACCAACTATAAGGTGCTAAAAAATATTTTTGACTTGCCAATGAATCTGAGAATAGTCCCAAATTCAAACAAAATTGAATATATCAATGATCAGAAGATAATGAAGAGGTATTTCTGATAATATCTCTTTGGAAAATATGAAAATTTATGGATTAAGTATGATTTGAGAGTCAAATCATATATCCTGACCTTGATGTTTAACAATCTTCAATAAAAGCATGTGCAAGTAGTATTGTGCTCAATCTGAAAAATTGTCCGATATATCCAAACCACACATAAAAATAATCACAATGGAAAGGTTTTCTATTGTGATAAGGTTCAATATAGTAAATGTTACTGTTTAAGACACCTTACCTTAGTAAAGATAAATCCCTTAAATATCTGTTTATCATTCATAGACATTTCATTAGGTATTTGATGCTAAAATAGCAAAGGTATGAGATACCGTCTGTCCTTCTCATATTTGCAAGGCGTTGTATGATTTTAAGAATGTTAGGAATGTAGAAGTACAGCTTCGTGTAGGAAATGGAGATTTTCTATACATGGTAACTGTTAGAACTTTTAAGTCACTTCTCCATTCTGGCAGAAGCATTACATTATAAAATTGATATTTTATCCCAAACATTATTAGAAAAATCACATCACTCCTTGTAATAGACAGAAAGGGTTATCATAGATACATCAAGAATAGTTCCTCATGTAAATATGATAATGATAATATTTTGCTAACTAAATATCGGTTAATGTATAGTCATTATATCTTAAATACAATAAGAAATATCTTAAATCCATAGGTGAGTAGAATATATAATAGTTCAAAACCTTTGAATAATAAAAAAATTGTGGGACATAATATTAGGTCATGTAGCCGTGAGATGATTATTCCGTCTGGTTAGAATAGCTATATACTTTATCTAACTATGAAATCTTGGTCAATTTATAAATCTTGCATTTGAGAAAAAATGACCAAATACTTGTGTACGTATTGGATGCCGACCTACTAATTTATTGGGACTAATGTATATTGATGTATATAGTCCAATAAATTATACTACCACAAGGTAGATTTTGATACTTTATTGTTTTTATCGTGATTTGTCATGATACAGAACATGTTTCTAGGAAACACAGGTTGGAAAATTTTGAAGTATTAAAAGAGTTTTGGCTAGAAGTAGAGAAACAAACTCTTATGTATATTTAATGTCTTTGATTAGATCGAGATAGTTTATATATGAGTAGTAAATTTACAGATTATTTAAATGAGAATGAGATTCTACTCAATATAGTCCTCTAGGTACTTCGCAACACAATATATTTATGAGTGAATAAATCAAACTTTATCAGATATGGTCCAATTGATTTTGAGCTTTACCAATCTTTTAAAATATCTATATGATTTTGAGCTTTACCATTCTTTTAAAATATCTATGAGATTGTGCTCTTGAAACTAATACTCGCTTATTAAACAGAGTTCCATTGAAAGCTGTCCTTTTACTCTGTATAAGTTATAGATTGGAAAGAAACTGAGTCTTAAGTATGTTAACATTTTGAGCTATTCTGCTTAAGCTTTACCAATCTTTTAAAATATCTATATGATTTTAAGCTTTACCAATCTTTTAAAATATCTATGAGATTGTGCTCTTGAAACTACTACTCGTTTATTAAACAGAATTCCATTAAAAGTTGTTTCTTTTACTCTGTATAAGTTATAGATTGGAAAGAAACTGAGTCTTAAGTATGTTAACATTTTTAGTTATTCTGCTTGAGCTTTACCAATCTTTTAAAATATCTATATGATTTTAAGCTTTACCGATCTTTTAAAATATCTATGAGATTGTGCTCTTGAAACTACTACTCGCTTATTAAACAGAGTTCCATTGAAAGCTGTTCCTTTTACTCTGTATAAGTTATAGATTGGAAAGAAACTGAGTCTTAAGTATGTTAACATTTTGAGCTATTCTGCTTGATCTTTACCAATCTTTTAAAATATCTATATGATTTTAAGCTTTACCGATCTTTTAAAATATCTATGAGATTGTGCTCTTGAAATTACTACTCGCTTATTGAACAGAGTTCCATCGAAAACTATTCCTTTTACTTTGTATAAGTTATAGATTGGAAAGAAACTGAGTCTTAAGTATGTTAACATTTTGGGCTATTCTACTTGTATAAGAATTACTCAATAGGATAAACTTGTACCAAATAGGTACAAGTATCGATTCATTGCGTATCCCAAGCATTCTATAAGATACCAGTTTTATGCTAAATGAGTGAAATGTGTTTGTTTCTCGTTACTCCGCCTTCCAAGAGAATTATTTTCTCATAGATTTTGGGAATTATAGAAAGATTGAACTTGGTGAAGTCAATATAAAATTATGAACCAAAGATGGAACCTAAAGCTTAATCTAGTGAAATATCTTTAACACACTCTCCCCACAGGTCGAAAAGGATATTAAGGGTCACCTATTATGTATGCTAATACCTGAAGGTATCCTTGGAGTTTTCTTAGTTAAATAAAATCATCCTTTAACTTGTAGAGAGATGATGTTGGACGTCAATTCGAGAAAATGGCAAAATGCCATGAAATCTAAATTGACTCTATACATCACAATCAAGTCTGAGATTTGGTTAAGCTTTCGGTAGGAATTGTTCTTATTCGTTGTAAATTAAAGTTTACACAGCGGAAGTGTGAGCCTCATATGAAGGTAGAGACCTTCAAAGCCCTATTGGTGATAAAAGGTTATACTCAGAGATCTGCGATTGCTTATGAGGAAATATTTTTCACTAGTAACCATGTTTAAGTCAATTTGAATTTTGTTGGCTATTGTAGCATATTAAGATTTTGAGATTTGGTAGATGAATGTAAAGACGGGGTTCTTAAATGTATATCTCGACTAAGAGATATGCATGGAATGGCCTGAGATTTTGCATTTAGCCTGACTTCTAATCAATTGTGCAAACTGAAGAAGTCTAAGTATGGACTTAAACAATTTTTTCAAAGCTGAAATCTTTATTTTGATGAGGTAATCAGAGAGTCTGATTTCATCGAGAATGAAAGAAAAGTATATGTGTTTAGACATGGCAATGGGAGCATAATTGCCTTTCTAGTTCTCGATGCGGATGGCATATTTTTTGTCGTAAATGACATTGGTATATTGTAAATTAGTCAGAAAATTGTTATCTAAGTAACTTCTCCATAAAAGATTTGGGACAGACTTCCTATATACTGGGTATAAAGCTAGAGTTAAGAAGCTGATAGAACTATCCCAATCCTTATATATTGACTATATTCTGGAAATGTATAATTTTAGTAACTATAAAGACAGTTAATGTACTTTTTTAACATGACATTCATCTTTCTAAGAAGAGGTGTTCTCGGCAAGAAGATGAAAAGGTTAGAATATCTAACATACCATGTCATTAACTAGAGGTAGCTTGATACATGCCAAGTTATGCACGAAACCTGGATGACTATAAATGTTACAAGCCGATATCAATCTAATCCAAGTAACGATCATTAAATGACTGTGAAACATATTTGAAATACCTAAGAGGTATAGAGGATAAGTTTCTTAATCATGAAGAAGTTAACTAACATATAAGATGATACACAGACTTAGATTTCTAGTTTGGTCTGAATGATTGAAAGTCTATATCTGATTATGTATTTCTTCTCATCAGTACCGTAGTTAGTTGAGAGTACAATATATATCCACAGTTGATTCTACCTTTGAGGTAGAATATGTTACGGCTAGATAAGCCTACAAAAGAAGTTCTATGAATATATAAGTCAGTTGTACAGCTTAGAATAGTTCTAAACTCAATGGATCTTATTCTACTATAATGCAACAGTAACAAACCAATTGCTCAAGCCAAAAAGCCATGCAGCACAACAGAATTCTGATCATGTAGACTCTGAATATCACATAATTAAAAAGGTTTTAGCCATTAGAGATATAATAGATTCTAGAATATATTCCATAAATAATGTAGCGGACCCATTCGGGCCTTAACTCTTAATGTGTTTAAGAAATACATGGACACGATAGGTATTAAATATCATCGTGAATGGTACTAGAGTAAGTTAAAATTGTTAGAAATGGTACTTACGTACCATTATAATATTGTATGCATATTAATTAATTAATATTTATACAATAAATATTTTGAATAAAATCTTTAATATTAAATATATATGGTAAGATGCTTATAATATTTCAGACATTGTATGATTTGAAGGAATTCAGATCTGGTCCAAAAGTATTTAGACTAAGGATAAGAGTTAGCAATGCTAAAAGTTATAATTGTTAAGAGCTAACACTGGTAAAAATTAGTAGATTATAAGCGTCAATAAAATTTAAAAAGTTAGAGTCTTGTTTGAAATGGGATAAAGACCTATAGATATGTTAGCAATGACATAGTTGCAATGAGTTACAAATAGTGCTAGAAAATGTTATTGTGCAAATATGTTCTTAAATTTTATGTTCCTGTTCTATCTTCAATGATACGGGTTTGTTGGTGAAGACGTTATCATATATAGATCAGTGTATATCTATATTTGGATGGTCCAAATAGTTAGTCTTAGTAGACCATGAGTTTAGTGGAAGCTTGTATAGATATAGAAGTATTCAGTAAGGATTGAGTACTGAACAGACTTAATGAGGACCTCCAATAGATATCCCTTAAACCCATTAATGAAAGATCTTTTTGAGTTGAGTAGTATTCGTGGTCATTTGACCTGAGCACCATGGTGGGCTTATAAGTGATCCATCATACTTAAGTTTAGGTACGGTCTAATACTCATGGAATTTAGTGTGTATAGATATGGGATCCGTCAGCTTATATGGGTGGGTTTTATATCTTGTTCTCTAAGATTATATTTTAGAAAGTCTTATGGTCATAAGCAATAAACTCGGAAAAGAGTTTTCTGTGGGATAAATAATATCGCAAAAGTATTTTTGGATATTGTTTATGGGAATATGAATTTGGAGATAAGTTTATGGTTGAGCCTATAGAGACTTGACTGTGATAATCTACGTCTTTGCTCTTCCAAGATATAAGTGACGAAGGGATTATATGAATATGTATTAACCTCAACTTATATGGTTCAACATATCATATTGTTATTTCCATAATGTATATATGGGTCATCATTTATAGACTTACAAAAGAGTTCCGTAAGATAAATGGGTATGAACCTAAGGAATCTCACTATATGAAGTATACTCGTTGTGCACTGAGGTAGCACACCAGATCGAATGGTTCGATCTGGAAAGTTCTTATAAAGCAAAAATTATTTTAGAGTCTCTCGGGGAATTGACAGGATTAAATGTTAAGCCCAAGATGTTGACAAGTGGGACTTTTCATTTCATCCTTTCATTGAATACCACATATCATGCCATTAATTTATAATGACAAGACATATGACATAATATTAATGGCAATTCATTGTCACCATTTGAAATAAAGGATTCGACCAAAGCTTAATGATTTTCCATGCTTAAAGCATTAAGCATAATGTGGCATGCATTATAATGCATTTGGCCATTTTAAATGGTTCTAAGAGGTAGAAAATTAAAATCCATTTAATAACATGATTTTTCAAGCTTAATGGATTTATCAAGAGGTAGCGTTTGTCATGCTTTAATTGGTTGCAATAGGTGGCTTTGCCTTGTTAATTTTTCAAGCATTTTGGCCATTAATTTGCTTTCGAATTCGGTTAGCATAACACCCTACCACCAAGCTAAATTACAAGCATAAGGTGTACAATGTTAAAGCATTGTCATGCTTAAGAAGTGTTGACCACTAATTGAATTATAATTCGTCTAATTGGGCAGCAAGAGAAACTATATATAGGAGCCTTAATTCATTGATTTATATATATAGTTAGACCGAATATCAAAGAAAGCAATAGTTTCCTCAATAACAATTTCATGTCGAAAAAAGAAAGCTATTGTTCTTGCTCAAAGAATTCCACCATGTCTTCAACTAAAATTGTCGAAAATACTATTCAAGAGTGAGCTTTTTTTCATCTTATTAGTGTAATGAGATATATTTTTATATTCCGCTGCGTATTTTGCATGTGTGACATGTAAAAATTAAATTAAATATATATACTCACCCGATGCATAGCACACTTTCAAAACGCTTTGAAAGTTAAGACAGAAACCCCTACAACAAGAAAACAGAGGAAATTCAAGCTATGGGCACAGCTAAAATTGACAAGACACAACAAATAAGAGAAATCAAATGCATACTAGCACCAACAGGCTCAAAAGTAAAGGCCTTCAGTCCCTCAGCTAGATAAACAGTTGATTCCTTTTCAAGTACCTTATCTAAAAGAGCCAGTTCTAAGATGTCAAAAGAGTAAACAAGTTGTAAGCACTTAATAGGATAAGCCTAGCAATAAGATCAAAGTAAGTTAAAAGCATAACAAAACTTAAAATACCCGCATAAATAGATCTAGTATATTACTTATTAAGAGAAGATGTTGCAAAAATTGACTCATTTGCACAAAGCAAGCTAAAAAGTCAGAATAAGAAGTTAAGAGACCAGAGAAAGAATGTTAGACAGTGCATAGATTATTATGGAAAGCTCACATGTCTCTTCAAGAAGCCCTTCTTCACGAGAAATTTTCATGCGAGCTAAAAAAAGCTTTCTAGCCTCAACACTACTATGAGAAGCCATAGTTTTCCTCTTTATTGGCCTAGTGTCATCCTAAGAAATAGTTTTAACAAAAGGTTTAGAAAGAGAACACTAATAGCTTGAGGCTACTCCTTTCAGCTTCTCTAACCAATAATAGCGCTTGTCTATACTTTACAACTAAGGTATTGTTGTAGCCTTTTATAAAACTTCTGATTTGATCTGCCAAAGAGGTACCCTTCTTCATAACCAACAATTCAAGGTTAAATAAGAAAACCATATAGACAGAAAAAAGGAAACTTTTATCACTATAATGAAGAATGGAATAACATCTTCTACACTTCTAATATCTAAACATGAGCTTCCTTCTCAACCTCCTTCTCATCTGATGAAGAGAGCTCATCCACGTCAGAGGAACCACCCACTTAAAATCCTTGAAATAAAATGTAGATCCTCCTCAGGATAGAATATAAAGCTATAACTGGCTTAGTAAGGTATTAAAATATAGAAAAACTAATGGCACTCGATATCTAGCTTATAGGTGTCTTTTCAATTAACTTTTTCTTACCTGTAGTAGGCTTCACCTAGACAAACCCATGATATAGCTTATGCCATCAAAGATCATAATGTACAACATGTGAGCCTTACTAACCATGGTGATAATAGAGCTTGATCTTGGTTTCAGCATGTCATCCATAATAATCTTTGATGCCAACAACAGGTTAGCCAGTTCACTTTTACAAAAATAAAAAAAAATAAAAGGTTAAAGTTAACTTTCTAATAAGCATTAAAACTATTCAGTGTATCTTTCACATGGATAGAGTTAGTCATTTCTATGTTAGTATCTCGAAGGTGCGTAATCCTGGTCAATCTAGGATGGCAAAATCTAACAATTAATTTGTTAAAATTGCAAGGTATTTTCACACATGCTAGCATCCCTAAATAAGGCCAAATTTCCTCAGCATATTACTTGTCTTGTATAAGAAAGGCATAAACTTTATATTCTTATTTAGGTATAGCAAGAAGCCAGAACTCATAGTCAGATAATATTTAGCAAGAAAAATACCATTAACAAAAAAAATAACAAAGGGCCGAAAAAACAAGCATCATTCTTAACAAGGACATAGAAGGGTGGGACTTGGTATAAATGAGACATAATATCATATTGCCTAAATATACACTTAGACATATCATCTAGATAGAGCAAAACATTACCAACATAAAACACATTATACAACTAGCGTACATCACTGGCAGTAATCTAAGAAGCAACACATTTATAACACCCTATCTTAAGTAGAGAGTTTTTGCCATAGCCATTGAAGTGCTCAAACATAAAGAGTTGCAGAAATTTTATGGTAATAATAGTGTCTATGATAAATTTTTTGATCCATAAACCTCAGCATAACATATGTCATTCAATTATAAAATAAGAAGCTAAAAAGAAAGAAAACCCCTTGCAATATGGATTGCTAAATAAGATAAACTCTTCTGAACAAGATATACAATCTAGTCACAAAAATTAATTTACTTAGCTCTAACGCTATTATGGCTTTCACCTTACAACAAAGTTTTAACCTTTCTATAAAGTGTGATAGCTCCCCTACTTGGAAGCAAAGAAATACTTTACCCAACTGGCAAAGTTTGGCAAAACTCAGAGCTATACGTTCTCAAATAGGATTCCAAATTCTTCAACAGCTGAGTCTTAGCCTCATTCAGATCGAAAAAGATGTCATTATCTCTTATGATGGTGGTAAGCTAGTGATAGCCATAACGACCTCCAAAGTTAGGGTAAACCTCACTTCTACACCCCCTCCCTCTCCCCCTCCCCCCAAATAGTGACAAAGGTATGTGAAGCAAAACTCTATTGACGAACCAATAGTCTCAAGGAAGACTAATCCCTTATAATCTTTGATTTTTTGGAATAAAAGATGGCATTATAAAGACCATTCCGCGTCAAAGTTTCTCTTAAGCCGACATCCTCATATTCATAAGCTACCCTATCAATCGAACCTATTATTGAATTGGATGGCACACTAAAATATCGGGACATATGCCTATAATCTCCTTTGGCTAAACAAAGGTGCAATACAAAATCTAGTGGAACCAAAGCGACTTTAGCCAAATCTTCTTCATTGAGGCCCTTACTACTTAAAGACTCTTTTGTCAACACCAACGTGACTAGAAAGGTCATCAACAAGATAAAGAAAAATGTCCACCACATAATCATATATAAATTTATTCGAGGATTTCATAATCTTTGATGAGAAAGCCATTAGTTAATCAAAAAGTCGATCCAAGTAAAGCTAAATATAGTCAGAATACAAAATCCATTCAAGAAAAAAAGGAATCCTATAAATGCATGAATAAGAAATCCCTAATTATGTAAACTAAAACAAACCCTAGGAAAATTAATTATAACTAATTTTTGTTTCTTTGACCAAATAAGATAGATAATCTAAGACAGAAAAGTGCAAAAAAGAAAAAAGCCATTATGGCATTTTAACATATAAAATCCATAAAAAGACACAAGAATCAAACGACAAAAGACCTCGCAAAAATGTAGATCATACCAACAAAGAACTTTTCTTAAAGAATCATTGAAAATAACATAAACACTTACCAAGAATGGAGATAGAACCACGAAGAAATGGAAATTGGTGTCTTCTTGAAAAGGTCTTGCAAAATATGAAGACCTATTGGTGATTGAGATGAAATTTCAGCTTTTGAATATTGATTAATTGAATCTCCCACTCCAGGGATTATTTTGAGATGTTCCATATATGAACCTCTTCAAATTGGACTTATTGCTATTGATTCAATAATCTTTATAGACCGCAAATAGCGAGAATTAATTATTGGGGTACAAAATGTGAGAAAGTGAGAACAATAAAGTAAGAACAAGAAAGTGTGAAAAGTTAAAAAGAAGAAATTATAAAGAGAGTGAAAACAAAAGGAAAAAAAAAATAGTCGATCAAATGGCTTCCATTTATAAGTGGTTAAGAGATAATTGACACCCAAAATTTAAAATTACTAGTCATTAGGCAATTATTGCTTTAAACATAGTCAAAATGACTAGAAAGTTTAAATCAAAAGGCAACGGGTTTAATGATAGACCCAATGATAATAGCTATTATACAGTAGTCAAACAGTAAAAACTATTTAAATTTTTGAAAAAATCCTATAAGAGACCATGAGCAAGCCAGTGTATAAGCCAAAAGAATGAAACCATATTGATGAAGCTATATTGATTATATGGTCTGTCTCGCTTACATTACACAGTCCATATAATCAAGAGAGCTAAATATTGTTGTTCAAATATCTATAAAGGCCTAAGTCCAAGTCCACATGCATACCCAAATAAGTATAATAAGATAAAACATATGAGTCCAAACTTTTTTGGGCACTACCTATAGATTGTGGTTTGGTAAGTATATTGTTGCACTAAGTAAGGTCCAAAATATGTAAACCCTTAAACTAAAAGGGGCATTTAGTCTAAAATAAGGGTAAGCTCATGTTATTAAGCTAATAAAGAAAATAATCCCAATAAGATATTATTTGGCCTGTTGACTCCTTTCTAAAATAAAAAATAATAACTTCTTTATTTAAATTGATGTCTAATAAACATAAAGTGTTTTATTTGGAATAGAATAGCATATTGCCACTTTTATTTATTAAATTCTTTTTCTTTTCTTTTCAAAGAGTTAAAAACTCATTATATAGCTATTTCTAGAAGAAAAATTGGTCAAATAAGAAGTCTTGACCCAATATGAACCTTAACATTATAAAAACCTCTTTTGTTTCACGTGAAAAAAGAAAAGAAAAAAGAAAAAAGACAATATTTGACAGCTTTAGAATGCGTCAAACTCCATTGATAACAAGCTTTTTGTGCACTATAGCAAACCCTAAATACCACTTTAGCACCCCACAACAATCCCTACATTGTCTATCTTTTGCATTATTTACAAAAGAACGCACTCATCACCCTTGTTCTATATTGTTCTAGAATCTAGATGCACTATAGACGAGTTACTGCAACCCTTGAAGCCTTCACAAAAAAATGTTCTTGCAGTATAGGTTGTAGACTTACATTGCATGCTACATACCTCATATAGGCTTCATAGTTTCTTCAATTATTCTTACACACATGATGACGCCAAATGTTTCTCTATTATTAATTATGCAAGCTTTGCTTTCACACCTCTTATAGTTAGTGACCGAATATATTTATTAAATCTCTTTTACTTGAGTCGACTTAAGCAAATTCGTAACATCAACTTTTTAGACTTTAGAAGCTCATTGGGTTGAAGGAGCGAAGATCTAATGTTTAGGCTCATGTGGTATTTTTTGTACAGCTTACCATGTAAATGTGATATTGCTGCAATTAGTGATATTTTACTACATCAGGAACTCCTATAACCACCCTAAACAAAAATATAATCTCACTATAAACATAAACAATATATTGGACTATTTTCAAATTTAATTTAATTTTTTAAATGGTATCTAGAGTTGTTCTACAAGCTTCCAATTAAACATATCTTCGTAATTTTATTTGTTTTCTTTCATTGTTTTATACAATTTGTCTCAACTTCTAAGAGAAAATAACTATACAAATTTGATTACACACACATAGAAACTATGGATGGCAATAGGGCAGGGTGGGGCAAGGAGGCCTTTCCCGTACCCCATTCTAAATTTTATTTTAACCCCCATCTTGAGCTCATTCCCTATAAAAATATAACGGGGCTAAGATGGGGAATTCTCATATAGGTAATGACTTTTTCATCTCCGCCCCATTTCTCATTTCTATTAATATTAAATATTGATTAATATTCACATATTTTAATAATATTAAATTAATTTATTATGATCAATAAGAATCAAACTAACAACTTGAAATAATACAATAATATACTTCAATGATGTGAATAATATATAAAATTTTAAGTAAATAATAAATAAATCAAAAAAATAAATAAATTAAATAATATTTTAGTACCTAATATCATTGATTTTCCTGTTAATTATTTCATCTTCTCTCATTACAAGTCATGAGATTGAGATTTTGTTCTTAAAAACAAATAAACTACTTTTACATTCTTATTAATTTAGTTAAGACAACGTAATAAATAGTTTAACACAACTAAACTTATAAGAAACTACACTAAAGTTTACCTAATCGTATCTTCAATAAATATGTGACATTGAGTTTTTGTAAAAGAACTTGAATATAAACCTAATAATAAAAATAAACCATATAGGAACTAGTTAATTAAAATAAAATATTAATATTTACAAATAATACATAATTATATTTCACATCTTTAATTTCATCACATAACCAATCATGAAAAAGAACATCAAAGCTTCTATTGTCTTAAGATGGAATCTGCTACGATGAGAACTTAAAAAATTTACCAATTATATTAAAGTAGATTCAGATGCTACCAAACTAATTTAATTGTAGTTTTATATTTTTTACTCAAGACGAGAGAACAAGTTTTATGAGAAAAATTAAACAAATTTGATAAGAGTTTGAGAGAATAAAATTAATGACAGTTGACGACTCAACTCAAAAATAAAATTCTTTAATATTAAATTTTTTTAGGTTTTCTTGTTAAATATTTTTAGTTTTTATTAGTAAAATTATATTATTAAAATATTTCCTAAAAACTTAGTCAAATACAAATTATAAAATAAAATTGATAAACTATATAACTATATACTATAATTACATTTAATATATTCATATAAAATGAGGTGTAAGGTGGGGATGAGACCGAAAGATCTAATCCCATCCCAACCAAATTAATAATTCAAAAAATAATTTTTTTCATATCTCATTTTATTTTTACAAAAATATACCTCGTTCCTTTTTCATTTGAGACGAGCTCCACAAGATCCCATACCTATAAAGCATTTTACCATCCCTAACAAAAACTTGTATATCATGTGTCCATATTAGAAATTAGCTAAGCCTTCTTTGGGGCCTTTTAAGCTTCGGCTCCGATACTTAAAAGGGCCTAGTTATATTTATCCCCAACAAATACCTCTACGGTTACACAGGGGCATGGTTATGATTCTCTTATATCATTTCAGTTACCATCATAAACATAGATCTTCAACCAATTCTACCTTTCAATACATAATTACCATGAGTAAGCACAATTACTTTTCTTAACATTCGGCTTTGATTTTTTTCCGTTTGACGTAGGCGAGAGAAATTCAAATTCAAGACCTCCATTAGAATAAATATAAATGTAATGTCAATCTTTTATCATTAAATATTAAGACAAATACATTCAATGGCTTGATTGAATTAAGCCCTCGCAATTTCCCGATCCCCTGTTGAATGGCATGTTCTCCCCGATCGGAATAGGCGGATCAATTCCTTTTGCAAATTAAAATATAACCAATAACTGATGGAATTGAACATTAAACTAAAAAGATCTGGCGTGAGTTATAACAGTCCAACCCTCATATTTGATCGGCGAATGAATTAATAACGACTAGTTCAATTTTATACATGAATGGGTTGAATTCAAAGTTTCAATTTTGGTTTATCTGCGTTTTGGTTAATTTCACTGCTATTTTTCAGATCTAGAAATCACATTGAAATAGTTTTTTTTTTTTAATTCTGTTTTAAATGAATAATTAGGATATAAAATTGGATTGAAATATTTCATGTAAACTGTATAGCGCAAGAGATTCTATCTCTACATTTCTATTCTGCCTGTATTAACCAGCATGTAAGTCCCAAAAAATAAAAAAGTGAGAGAGAATGATCTGGATGACATCGTTCAGATCAAACATCAAAAAGAAAGGAAAATTTACTTTCCATGCTTGGTTTGATTAGACTATAGTGGCAATGCCATTGTATCTAGGCCTTGTTCTTTCTGGGGAAAGCCCCTCTTCCATGGCCTTTCTCTTGTTATTGTTGGATTGCTGCTGCTGTTGTTGCTGCTGCTGCGGTTGCTGTTGTTGTTGTTGTAGAAGTTGTGGCGATTGTTGTGACTGTTCTAGTAGCTGGATTTGTGGTTGGAAGTGGGATTTTTCAGATTCTTCTTGTTTTGTATGTATGTTTTGATCTTTAATCTTGGTTTTACTTTTCATCATATGGGGTTTAAGCTTATTCAAATCTGACAATCGAACCGGCTTCAAAAAGAATTCTTCTGCTCCGTCTTCTAAACATCTGTTTCCCAAGTTATACCCATTAATCAGTTTCACATCAAATTCAAATCGAAATTCCCTTTTATTTTATTCCGATTGATTACAAAATCAAAAACAAAATAAATTTTGGGTTTGGGTTTTTACCTGTTGATTCTTGAAGGAACATTCTCAGATGACATGATTACCACTGGTATGTTTCTGAGAGATGAAGACGTCTGCAAAATCATAGAAAATCCAGTAAATCTCACAGTTCTATCTATCATCTACTGAATGAACTCTGGAACAAATATTAGCCAACAAAATTTAATGGGTTTATTCCTGAAAAAAAAGAAATTAATGATATGAGAAGTACCATAGGAATCAAGCAAATCTTTGAAAATCTTGACCCTGATTTAATAGTGCAAAAGTGCGGTTGACAAAATATTCCAATTGATTTTTATAACTCTCAAGTAAATGTATCCATGTGGACAAATTCTTAACCAAACAATATAGAATATACTATTTTCCAAGCAAAAATAAAAATCTGAAAGACAATTTGAAGGAACCAGTAAGAAAATGGAAGGGAATATAATGATGAAAGAGAAAATTGAAAAGAGACGAGCAAAAGCAGAGGCATACCTTGATTTTCTTAAGCAAATCATAGCCCGTCATGCCAGGCATACAATAGTCTGTAATCACAAGATTTACTTCCACCTCCTGTTGACCACCAATTCAATAAAAATGCACAAAATAAGTAAGTTTAATTAACAGAATAATCAAGAATGGCAGGGAATCTCCGACATTGAGAGGCCAGAGAAAAAAAAAAGTCAAACCTGATGAGTGTTTGGAGAAACGGAATGTATATTTGGGTTGGTTGAGTCATCTTCATGCAAACCCAGAAATTCAAGAGCTTTACTACCAGAATCAACTGTAGTAACTGCCATGAAATCAATTAAATACACATGAATAATCAGAGCCAAAAATGAAATATTACTTCTCATTGTAGAATTTAACCAATTAGAAAAAGAAACGTTAAAAAAAAAAAGGCTTAAGTACCTTGATAAGATGAGGTCTTGAGGAGCCTCTCAATAAGCTTTCTGTCAACAAGGCTATCATCAACTGCTAAAACATGAAACCGTGATTCGGTTGCCATGCCCATTGGACCAGTTTCAAGATCCAAAAGCTCAAACCCAGAAGACAATGATGGACAAGAAAAGGAATCAATGCGTTATTTCTTCTTTTTGTTATGGTCTTGGTATATTTGTTTCGTTTGTGATGGATATGCAAATGAGATGGGAAATTAATGAGAAGAAGAAGAAGATTAGCTTTGTATTGAAATTATAAGAAGACCCACCAAATTCCACGTTCTACAAACTCAAAGTAAAATCCGACCGGATTTCATCCCAAATCTTTCAATATTTTCTTTGGTGATTGGGCCTTGAATTACAGGGCAAGCAAAAGCAAATAAAATAAAGAAATCAAATCAATAGGGGATTTTAAGGACACAAGAGAAGATGGGAGGGCAAGTTTTCATTTATATTATATTGGAAGAAAGTTTTGTTGAAAAAGCTTTTAAAAAAAACAAATAAATAAAATGTGAAAATGGGAAAATTTAAGAAGAATTCAAAAGGGGATGGGACCCAACCAAATCCTCACCAAAGATACAGGTGATGCATGCAAATGGGTGTTTTTTTTTAAAAAAAATAATTGTTTTTGGGATTGAAAGTGTGAAATCATATGGAGCCTTACTTTTATCTTGAGCAGGTGGGTGGTACCACAAAGACAGAGGGGCCAATTTTCTTTCGATTCCCTTTCAAGATTTGTTTCCCATGCCCATCCATGAATTCATTAATAATCATCATCAATCACAAATCTGTTTTACTCATGGATTCATTCATCTACCTCACTGGCATTGTCCTTACAAATTCTTCATTTTCATTCAAACAATGATACAGCAACCAGCATGTTAAGAGTTTAGGGCAAAGTTGTAATACGGTCTTGTTTTGATATCGTTTTTGAACCTTTTTTTTTTTTTAAGGAGGGATTACAATATATATATTCATTTTCGCACCACCTAAAGAAGAGGAAAGATCAAACTCAGATGAGGATGTGAGACTTTGAGGGGCTCAACCAACTTAGCTGAGCCCCATGCTCATCGTTTTTGAACCTATTAACACACACACACACATATATATATATATATAATAATTTAGCAGTTGACGTGATTTGTCATGCGGTGAATGAACTTTTTGGAACTTCGCGTCAATTATCTTTTTGCTTCTCAATATTTTTTTTCCGTTAATAAAGGTCCATAATTTTTCTTAAAAAAATATCCAACACTCTTATTAAAAAATGAGTGCGTGAATATAAATTAATATTCACAAAAAAAAACTGAGTTATATTATTTTCTCTCATGTAAACGTATGCAAACAGTAATAATCGAATCCTCCTTCATAAATTATGAACCCTTATATACAGAAAGAAGTCTTTCCCAAGTTTCGCATGCATGGGTATATGTATTTGATTAAATTTGATTTATATATCTTCAGCTAAATAGGAAGATTTAAACAAGATATGTGAAAAATCATTTCTCATGCAAATCAGTAAGTAGAATTTAAATAAAACTCAAAGTTTGATTCATTCTCGCCACTTCATAACACTTATAACTCAATTATAAAATTTATGAGTTAGTAAGTCTAATTACTTAGTCAATTAGATCTAAAATTTCAGTTGAAGCTTTTATTTTATGAACTTAGCCTTTGTATTAATATAAGTTAACCGCTTTAAAGGTTGGATTATGTGAGATTATTTGGCCCATTAGAGAATGGACTCAACAATGCCCCTGTAAGTGTAGAAGTGTCATTTTAAGTAAAAACAAATTTAGATACACTTCTTCGCTCACTAATTAACATGCGTCGCATGTCTCTAAAAACTTATCATTTTTTGCTTTTCCTTTAACATTATTGTTTTTGGTGATCACAATTCTTTAAATTCAAGTAACGTTTCTAGTTTAATAGATTGACGCATAGACAGCTTTCCTTTTATCTTTAAATATTTCTCTACCATTTTTACATCTTCACTTTTTCAATTTGAAAAAAACCCTTAAACTCTCTTTTTTTTCTCTACTTATCTCTTTATCACTATATGTCTCGAAATTCAATCTCTAAAAAACTCTCAATAGAAGAAGAAATGTTGAGGAGTTTGAATACTTTTACTTTGGATAAGTTAAAATCAATGTTCCAACTTTCTCGAGATTCAAAGTCTTCTGATCAATGAACCTCATTAGGATCTGCCTTCTATAAAGGGTTGGGATTGTTTCGAAAGCATCTACTTTGCTTCCAATTCCTTATTCCTTCTATTATTCACAAGTTACTTCATGTAACTAGTCTTTTTTCTCTCAAAATTCATCCCAACATTTTTTGCCTCTTACAAGATATTGTTATTTTGAACCATATGATTTCTTCCACTATATGGTCTTACTCTGTAAGAAGTCTTCTTGACCCATAACCTCTTTTGTTAAAAAATAAAATGCTTCTGGTTTCCAAAAGGTGAGAGAAAAATTTTCATTGACTTTAAAGACAAAAAGGCATGTTTTTGAGATAGAGCTACCCTTATGATGTAGCAACGTCCTTCAGGAACTACAACTGGAATACCAACTTAACCTTTCTTTTCATCTCAAGAGGGAAAGATTTTTGAAGAATTTCTTTTAAAAGGTAATTTCTCATAAACATCTATTCTGCACTAATCTCCTTAAGAATTATGCCAATCGATATTATGCTCTATATTTTCCTTGCATCTTTATAATGGAGGATAGGCTATAGACATTGACTCCTACTGATCTTAGGGTGGATGTTGATGTAGAGAATTGAGTGTGTGACATACGAGTGTATACATAATTTAAAAAATTATTATATATAGCGGAAGCATATTAACAGATACACCCAATTTAACAAATTAAACATATATATCACATATATAAATAAGTATAACTATTATACAAATTTATACATGATAAACAATTATATTAAAACTTAATGTAAAAATACTCACCTAATGAAGGTAGCTTTACAAAATCTTTAAGTCTTCCATCAATCCATGTGAAGAGCTCACCTTGAAGTGTATTGTTGAACAATTCTAGTCCATAACGGTTTGGTAGGATTAAGGAACTAGAATGGTAACTTTAGAATTTTCAACAACTTGTATTCAAACTCTTTGAATACATATACTTGTTTCATAAATATGAATATCATTTAGCCATCTATGAAAGGAGAAGAAGATGATGTTTTCTTTTATTCTTGTTAGTAACGCTTTACTAACACAACAACAATTATTTTTCTCTTTTGTCATTAACAATTTTCTAAGCATGTAGAATAAGAAAAAAATAAAATAACTTTACCTTCTTTTCTTTCAACTCCTTGAGGGGAAATACAAGACCAAAACCTATCTCTTTTTCTCATTCCTTCTCATGGCCAAATAATTCATTCTCAAAGAATGAATATACCTTCTTTTGTTTTGTTTTAATTTTTATTATAAAAAATTCAATTGCTTTCACCACTTTTATAATGGATGAAACATTATCATTATTATGCTCTCTCCATTAGCCAAGACATGGTCGCCCACTTCAATGAAACAAAATGAATACAATTCATTTAATAGCTTACATATATATACATTTAATACAAAGAAATGCTCCACCATTCATAATGGTAAAATAATAAATTCTTTCAAACAAAATTAATGCTCTTAAAATTATATAATAATGTTTAGTGGATAAATGTATATAATAATATTATAAAATAAATTAAAAACTATTTTTGTATTATTTTATTAATATATTATGATACAAAATGAAGGGTTTAGATTTTTTTTCATTTGTCACAATTCTATTAGTTAACAACTTTAGTTAATTAATTAAATAATATACTTAACAATTAAGTATTGACAAATGCACATTCGAAGGATCCCAAAATAATCGTTCTATATTGCTGAAATTTATTGGATCTAATTATTCAATCCAATCCGCTACCTTAATGCGCAATGAGTATATTTTATATTGTGAGACTTTCTAGGTCTACACTTGATTTTTCATATGGCGCTCTTCCATACGTCGGTGGACGATGCCCCACACACACGTTACGGATATTACAAATTAACGTGTTAAACCATACAAGTTGAGGTTATTGCATATTCGTATAATTCCTCCATCAATTATATCCTTGAAGAGTAGAGATATAGATCACCACCATCAAATCTCTATTTGCTCAACTATGAACTTATCTTCGGATTTATATTTCATTAAACAATATTCACAAACACTTTTGTGATATTGTTTATTCCTTCGGAATATATTTTTTGAGGTTTATGCTTATGGCCACAAGACTTTCTAAAATACAATCTCGAAGTATTACGATATACAACTCACTCATATGAGTTGATGGATCCCTTATCTATGCACACCAGACTCTATGAGTATCAGACCATACCCAGTGACACCTAGCGGTCAGATTATGAAAGGTTTCTGATATGTGTGGAATCAAAACATGATGGATCACTCACAAGCCCCCCGTGGTGCTCAGGTCAAAGGACCACAAATACTACTTAACTCGGAAAACCTTCCATTGACTACTTCATGAGATGTCTAATAGAGGTCCTCGTGAGTCTGTTCGATATCCATTCCTTATTGAATACTTACATCTCTATACGAGCTTCCCACTAAGCTCATGGTTTGTTAAGACTAACCATCTGGACGATCCAGATATAGACATACACTAATCTATATTAATGAGTTCCACCGATAGACCCGCATCGATGAAATTAGATCAGGAACATTGTGTTTGAGAACATACTTACATAATGACATTTCCTAGCACTATCTGCAACTCTTTGCAGCTATGTCATTACTAATATATTCTCAGGTCATTGTCCCATTTCAGGTAAGACTCTAACTCCTTAGATTTTGCTAACTATATGAACCTGCTAACTTTTAGCTTCACTAACTCTCAGCATTACTAACTCTTAGTACTTTTAACTATTAGTGTTGTTAACTCTTAACACTGGTCTAAACTCCTTTAGATAAGATCTGAACTCCTTCAAATCATATAATATCTGAAACGTTACAAACATCTTACCATTTAATAATAAATAATATTAACGATTTTATTATAAATAATAATTGTATAAATACTATCATTATATATTTATACATAATGGGATGGCATGCAAGGACAAATCCCAACAGTTGGTTCCCTTTTTTTTTCTGTTTAAGTCATTTATGAACGTATCCTATTCCATCATTTCCTTTCCCATGACATTTTATTTTCTACAGAAAATGATAATGGTCTTCTTAATGAGGATTTTTATGGACACTATAATTTTATCAAGTTCTTTCTTAAGATAAGTGGGTACATTTTCTTTTCAAAAAAATTTACTTTTATTAACTTCTTTTTTTACTGGTTCTTGAATTATAGCTTATTTTGCAGGCATCATTGTTGGAGTCATTCCCATTTCTCAAAAAAGGTGAGGTACTTGATTTCTCACTTATTGGCATTTCCTTTAGTTCTGACAATCCTCGATGCTTTAGTATAGGTGTAAAGCTTAATGGTAAGAGTAGTTCCTCGAATATTGCTCCTTAAGTCCTTCTTGCTCCTCGAGTTGATGTCGGTCCTTCCACTGGTGGTTCATTTGCAATTGGACCCTCAACGATCTTTTCTGTGAAACTTCTATATTTAATTCCTTATATTGAAGATCGTTTCACTACCAGCCTTTTAGCGATTGTACTATCAGTTCCTTCCTATGAGGTTCTTTCCTTTGCAGGATTCAAACCTTCTATGTTTCTACATTGACGAAGGCATCAACCGTCCCTTGAACCAGGGTAGCTTCCGTATAAGTCGGTGAGCTTTGATGTTTTGTTTCATTTCCTTAGTGTTTGTTTTGCTTGTTTCTTTCTAACGTTTTATTTTTCTTTCCCTTATAAATCTTTGGGCTTTTATAGAAGACCTTTTAAAAGTGCTTCCAAACTTTATTTGCCAAGGGCCTAATAAAGTAAAGATGCCAAGGAAAAAGAAAAAAGTTTCTAAAGATAGGACTTAATAAACATTTTAAACCTGAATTGATCTGATGAACCAAACTAAAAAATTTTAGGTCAGTCTAAATTAAGTATTGCATTTAGGATTGATTAAAAACCATTTTGAATAACTCGATTGGGTTCTTTGGTTCTAGAAGGTTTTAAAGCCGACTCGAGAACCAACCTAGAATTGAGTAGCCTAAAAAAAGGGTGCAAAATGATGCCATTGTGGTTTATGCCAAAACAACATTGTTTTGGTTAATGTCAAAATGACATCATTTTGAGCCTTTTTTTTTTAATAAACAGAAGTGAAAAATGGCATCTCTTCTTGATTCAAAATTTCTCTCAAGAAGCTATCTAAGATCATACATTTCTTGACCAACGATCTAGTATTGATTTCAGTTAAGTCTTATGCCTAAACTTAATTCTTATAAAGGTCGTGACTTCAATTTTCAAAGATTTAGAATGTAACTCTTCGTGAGTAGCCATTATATTGTGATCTTCAGTGTCACTTAGGCACTATCACAATATCTTTATGGCTATATCATTCATTACCATACATTTTCTTTCGACCCTTATTATCGTTGTAAGATAATCTCTAATGCTGCCATTGATATGCATCCCCTCAACAAATCCATGTTGAGACCCTACAGCATTCCATCAAGCACATAATCTCAATTATGCTTCTTACCGATAAATCCTTTAAACATCTTCCATATTTATTGTACAGAAAGCCTTCAAAGATTCTACAACTCCAAGTCTTATTCACAGACTAATTCCAGCACCTCCACCCTTCTTTACCTTTCTCTCTAATTACTTTTCAAACCATAATCTACAACTCTTTCCCTTGCAATCATGTTGCTGTACTCTTAGGTTCTTAATCTTTTCCTATATTTCATCTTTATATTTATGAATCCCCATTGTTAAACAACATATACTCAGCCATTGAGCTCAACCACATTTCTGATACCAATTTGTTATATGAATCAATCTTAACACTAACTCACTTAATAATTAGCACTAGTACTGATTCTATTCATTGGGATATACGTGTCTTAATACATATTGACTCGATATTTAGCACCATAATATCCTATGCGCTTTGTAAAAGACTTCATCACAAGTAAAACAAGAATAAATAAGATTAACTATACAACAAAGAAAATAATCGCATACACAAGGCATAAGAATATACGTGGTTTAGTAATAATCGTTTACGTTCACGATGGATCACTAGATCCTTACTTCTTTTATTCTATTCTCTTATACATAAAGATCTCCCACAAGAGAAACTCCAGGAATATAACATAAAAAAATTTCTAAAGGATCTACTCAGTACTATCTTACGCTTATATCTAGTGCTCAAATACTCTATAGCACAATTCCGCACTTATGCCCAAAATTGTCACAGCCCTTTATTCTCTCTGTTGTTGATGCATTGTTTATTCTAATAAATTACACTGGTTTATATTGACTTTAAAAAGTTCCTAAAATTTTTATTTATAATTAAAATAAATATTCATATATGTAAGAGTTCAAATTCTACTCGAAAAAAATAGAATTAAACCAAAACAAAAAACACTTGCAAGTCATCATATAAATAGTATCATATGAATAATACCTTGATGTAAACAATTTTATATGAATAATACTTACTTCATTTTCGTTTTTGTCCGTCTCTCTTTTGTCTTATATATACTTTTCTTTGTGTTTAACTATTTTTTAATAAAATTAAATTCAACCTTAATTTTAAATTTTTAAATCTCGACAACTACAAACTTATCAAATTAATTTTGACTTTTAAGAAATAAAAATTTGGATGGAAGATACTTGATATAGTCTTATCCTTTTTGTAATTATCTTCTAGTGTTTATGAATTCATTTTCTTATTTAAAATAAAAAATAAATAAAAACCTACAGCTACTGGGTAAGGAGTAAGGACATAAAGTTGCTAGAAAATTCGTTAGAGTGAATTCGAATTCTAATAAGAGAAAACGATCATGAGTTGAGAGAAAGTTCTTACTTCCTACTCCCACGATCGACGTGCAAGATTTGCTTATGGACTTTCGAAACACTTCCAAATGATTCCGTTTTTGTCTTTATTTGACTCTTTCAAAACTTAATTGCAAAATGTAATGGTAAGAGTCAAACAAACATGTTATGAGATTTGACCCCTCTTGAGAATAATTACAATTATAAATAATACAGAAAGAGTTGTTATAATTCTATGTCAAATGTCGTTATGATTAGATTTTTATGATCGTCGTTTACTTTTTGAATATGTAATTTACTAATTTTACCATAGAAGAAAGAAAAAGAAAAATAAAATTGAGGTGGGGCCAAGATAGTGTAAAATCATTTAAATTTCTTCAGATTTCTTTTCAAAGTCTATGATGATATCCTTGATTATTGGTGGGAAAGATTTGTTCAACGATTTTAACAATCCTTTCTCACACATTTTTCTTCAATTTTATCTCAGGGTCCAACAGAACAAAAGGGAAATTTTTTATAAATAGCCAATTTGTTATAATTTTTTTTTTATTTGATTATATGTAAGTAAGGTCAACAAAATTTAAATTTGAATTTAAATTTGACCAATAATCAAATTTGAGTTTTTTTAACTATCTTGAAACTTGGATTGCACTTGAATTTTTTTTGGTGCAAATTGAATTCAAATTAAGTTTCGGCTAAATTTAATTTTAAATTTTAAATTTTAAATTTTTTAAATATTGTTTTTATTAAGCATTTCTTAAATTGTATTGTATAATTTGTATTTATAATTTAATATATTTTAAATTTTATTAATTTTTTTATTTATAATTATTAAAAAATTTAATTTATTTATTTTTATCTTATTTCAACTATCAACTTTCGTCAAATCATCTTTCTTTTCCAATAATTTTCACGTACAATAAGCAAATGAACTAGCTAGCAAGGCAAAAAGCTTAACACATTACCCATCCATTGAGGAGCAATTTGTTTTAATATATAGGTTTTGATTACTTCTCTTTATATCAGCATGTATTTCATTATCACATACTTTTCTATTTTGAGATCTTGATGAAAGTGAGATAGAGATCGATTGAGGATGATGTGGAGAGTAGAGACTAGAAAGATCGAATTGATGACAGAGAGAGTTAAAGAGACTGAGTTGATATCTTCATGATGACAAAGAGAGACCGAGTCTGAGAAGCGGGACCAAGAGAGGCAGAAATACAGATAGAGCTTGATGATGATGAGAGCGAGAGGCAAAATACAAAAATTTCCAAATCATTTTTTTATTTAGGCTGGAGAGGAAAAACTTGGACCCGAAAATCATAAAAACAAAATGAATATCGAATCTAAAAAAAATTAGATTTTTCAAGGTTTTTCGAATCTGAATTTTTTCGAGCATTCGAGCTTTTCTGAGTTTGAAGCCGGATCTGAATTCTTTTTGTCATCCCTGTTCAAAAGTAACCAATTTATTAAAAGAATTTTTTTAAAAAATGACCTCCAATTTTATAGGGTGTTCTTTTCTTAGCAACACATAAATTTTTAATCCTTTATAGTTAAAAAATGCCAAATTTGGATACTTTCATTTCCAACCCTAAATATCTTATATTTTCTCCTTTCTCTCCCATCCAAGTATATAAACTTTGTGAAAATAGGTATATTTGGTGATAAATAGGTAGATTTGATGATAAATAAGTAGATTTAATAAAAAAACAAATAAATAAATAATTAAAAAAGCAAAAACAAAAGGCCAAAACATTATTTTTAGCTGCCATTAACAGTGACGCATGCGCCCTTAGCGCATAGTTATACCACGTGGCATGCTCTGGTGCCACCACATGTCATGAACTAATTTTTTTAATATTTTTAATAAAAATTTTAAAAATAAATTTAATTAAATCTATTTATTAAATTTGTTTAATTTATTAAATAAAATATAATTATTAATATATTTAATTATTTAATTCATTTTTTAAATATTAGTTAACAATTATAAATTAAATAATTAAATAATAAAGTGAACTATTTTTACTCTTAAAAGTATATCAAAATATATATTTTTAAAAATTTCTTTGTACAACAATTTACAATAGCAATTGAACAATTAAAAATATAATAAATGTTAAACCATAAACTCTAAACTCTAAACCCTTAACTTTAAACTCTAAACCCTAAACTTTAATGATCCCGATTAAGTAGCACAAAAGTTGAAGCTTCCTATTCAAAAATATGTTGTTGAAACTTCAACAATGCTCAAGGTAAATTAATTTTTTGTCATGTAATAAAATAAATTTTTTGTTTAATTTTAATTAATTAATTTAATTTAATATTTATTACTTTATTTTATTTTATATGGCTGTTATTCCTATAGGGACAAAAGAAAAAAAATTAGAAAATATAGTCTACGTATTGAGACTCATGAGAAGTCACTAAAATGGCTTAAGGACCAAAAGGCTAAACTTAAGCAAGTTTTGTCCAGGTTGTAAGGACCCTATTTCTTGTCAACATTGAAATATTACTATATGGTTTTGTTAAGAGACATGAGATTGTCTTAAACAGATTTATTTTGTAAGGTTCAAAAAGAATAAATTACAAAACTTTAATAAAGAATTGTTAGTCTATTTTATATGAATTGTCTCAGTTCATACTAAAATTAGTGATAATTATGAATGTTTAAAAAATTCTAATATGAAGCCATTTAAAAATAATACATAACTGAGTCCTAAGATCTCTTTATCTCTTGTCTATGAGTACAACTTCACCGTTAGGATAAGGCATACTTTTCCTCTCCCATGTTTCACCCGATTTATTCAACTCAAATTTGTTCAGATTGTGAAAGGGAATGTCAATTTTCCATTTTTAGAACTCATCTTCCCAAGTAAGCAGCATGCTACGAGGAGCAACAATGACAGATTTGCAATTTGGATATAGTCTAATGTATGAATCCAAAAAGACTATGATCAAGCAGGTTTTTTAGTTATTCAAGGCTTATTCCTCCAGCTATTTTATTCCAAACAAATTTAAATCCTTCACGCTAATATAGAAATAATTTTTTTCACACCAGGAACAAAGTCCTATATATTGCCTTTTGCATGATAATCGGGACAACAGCTAAATCAAGAGTCAAAATCAGACTTTTAGAGCACGAAGCTCTTTCCCTTGGACACTTAACTTGCTATATGGCATAAGGAAGTTTCAAAATATCAAATATATTAAGCTATTTATTTTCTTTGATTTAGACAAGTAGGAATTACTTATACTTGATTGTACCTTATTTGTAGCCTTTCATTCACACACGAAGGTCCCGTAGAAGACGCAACATTAATGGTGTACTGAATTACTTTTTAGATAGCATCACTTCAAAAAATATTAAAAAATTTCATATAGAAATTGTTCAATTACTTTTGGCACATAGTTTTCAAATGATTATTTTTATTATTAATATATATATATATAATAACAAGTAATATGATTTTATCTATATAAAGATTGATGATATTATCCTCATTCCAGAAAAATTTCTCATTTAGGGTTTAAGATTTAAAGTTTAAAGTTTAAGGTTATGGGTTGTAGGGTATATATTCACTCTTTCTTAAGATGTTGTTTGCTTTTATGAGTTAAAATCAATTTCATACTTTTTTTTTTAATTGCCATCTATTAAAAAATTTTGAGCACATAATGCTGTATGTATGGTTATAATTAATAGTGTTAGCTAACAATTAGAATAGTTAAAGCATGATCCTAGTTGATGAATTTTATTTTTTAAGAATTCTACAATATGTTTTCTAGTTATATCAAATGTTGAAACGTCTATATCTTCTAAAATTATGGAATCATTAAAATTCATTGATGAACTGAAGTCAGAGTTATATAAGATAATAGTTTCAATAGAAAAATATGGTTAAACCCGTGAAAAGAGTCTGAAGAGGCTTTGTAAGATATAAGGTGAATATTAATTAATAATTAATAATTAAATATATTAATAACTATATTTTATTTTATAAATTAAATGAATTTAAAATAATAATAACTAAAATTATATTAATAATACAATATTAATTAACTAATATTATTAATCTATTCATTCATTAAATTAATTTTAAACATTAATTTAATTAATAACTAAAATTAATTTAATTTCAAATCAAAATAAATTTAATTACAAATATAAAAAATTAATTAAAATAATTTAGGTCGTGCCGCATCCTATAATTGTGCACAATGCATGCACTTGCGTTAGTGTATATGGTGGTCAAAATGGTGTTTTGACCTTTTTTTAAGCCTTCCCAACTATTTTTTTATAAATCTACCCATTTATCATCAAATTTCCTCATTTTTCATAAATTCTATACACTTGAATGAGAGAGATGAGCAAAATTTTCCTTATTAGAGTATTTTTTTATTTAGTCAACTTTAACAGCATTTTTTACTTTTACGATATCACTAGTCTATTTTCATATAGACAAATAAAGAGCGAGAGAGAGAACTTTTCAATCATCCAAATGTCAATCGTTCTTTTCTTTTGATCTGTTCAATTTTTTAATACAAAATTTATATCTTAATTATATAATCGTAAAATTATATATAATTTTATTTTATGTCAATAATAAGTGAATTAATATATATATATATATGTTATTAGAAACTTTAGCATAGTCTTAAGAATTGATGATGATGTATAGATTTCTGATTTTTTAATATTTTATTTTTAATATTAATTAATTATAAATGATTTTCTCACATAAAAAATAAAATATTAAATAATAAATATGTATTATATTATTTGTAGAGATAAATTTTATATCTTAAAATTAATAAATTTAAAATAAAAGAATAAAGATCAAGATCTATAAAAAAAATACACATAAAGTTATAATAGTAAGATATTAAAAAAATACATATAAAGTCATAATAATAAGGTATTTAAAAACTAACTAATATAAATAAAATTATTAAAATTTAAAATATTCTAACATACTTATTTTTTAGACTTTTTTTTAGCCTTTGAGTTAGAAAGAAAAATTTAATGCAAATTTGTAGATAATATAAAATCACTAATATATAGTGTTTCATAATTGTGAGTCTATTTATATAAGTTAAATTTAAAAAAAAAATTCTATATAAGAAAAGAATTACAACTATAAAATTTTCTTATATTAAAGAAAAAATTGTATTCCATCTTTTATGTAGGAAAAGAATTAAAAATATAAAATTCTTTTGTATTAAGAACTATTTATAAATATTGTTGAGGAAAGGAATGTTATTCTCTCTCTTGAGATTAGGTTGAAGCGAAGAATACCAAGAATCCAAAACAGAATATAAAATATCACAACACAATCTTACGTGGTTCGACCAATTGCCTACGTCCATGGTGAATCCAAAGATTCTAACCTCTCTTATTAATTCTCTAGAGATTTTATAAGAAAAATTCAATGAAAAACCCTCAAAATAACATAATGTTTAGTGTACCCTTACTCTACCATGAGCAATGAACACTAAAAAATGATAGTTCTACCCTAACGCACACAAGTATTTAGTGTCTACCTAATTCTTCCATTCTCTTAGAGTCTCTCTTAATGCTTAATCTAAAATTAAGGGTTTACAAGTGTTTATATAGGGGTTATTTTGTACCTACTAACCCTATTCCTTGTTGGAGTAAGAGTCCACTTATTTCGAAAGTTCAAAACTTGAATCCAGATCAAAACTGACTTCTTAACGCTGCTGGCGCCGCGATGCTCATCCCTAGGCGCCGTGGCGCTAAGCCCTTTCTTCGCTTCCTTCGCATCTTCCATCCTGTTTCACTTTCCCTTTCATGTTTCATACGTCCTAAACTTCTCCATACGTGTCCCACACGTTCTAAACTTCTTGTGACTCTCCACTCTGGTATTCATCTCAATTCTTGTCGCTAAGCCCTTTCTTCGCTTCCTTCGCATCTTCCATCCTGTTTCACTTTCCCTTTCATGTTTCATACGTCCTAAACTTCTCCATACGTGTCCCACACGTTCTAAACTTCTTGTGACTCTCCACTCTGGTATTCATCTCAATTCTTGTCCAACCAAGATTGTCGAATCACTAATTTTTTAATAAATATAAAATTATTTTTATTAAAATAAAAGAACAAAGTTTAAAATATATAAAAATAAGAATCACTTGTAAATTATAAATTATTTTTTATTAGAGAAAAATATTAAAGTGGAGAAAGATGAGATATTATTTGAATATTAAATAATGTATTAAAAATAAATTTTTAATATTAGTATGAACTATTTTTTGAAATTGATAATTTAACTCATTAAATAAAAAAATTTAAAAAAAATTAAAATGCTAAAATAAGTATTTTAATACTAAAAAGTTATTTATGTATATATATATATATAAATCTAAGGAAAACTGTTGCACTGTATATAGCTGTTCCGCAGAGATGAAGATTGGCCGACACACTTTAAACAATAGTACAACCTGTCACACATGATCCACACCTCGAACGATTGCATCTGAATATGATATGCATATGCTTTTGTATTGTATTGTACGTGGATGTAGGGTCGTTTCACCAATTGCCTCATCATTCCATAACTGAACATTTAAAAAAAAAAATTAAGAAAATATGTATTAAATAAAAAAGAGAAAAATTAATTAATTAAAGATCAAAATTGTAGTGTTTTTAGAATAATGACCTGACGAGTTGTCCAATGGGATGCCAGCCAGCAGCGAAATTGGGCTAGAGAGAGAGAGAGAGACTGCCTCCTCGATTGCCTTGGGTGATTCTGGTCGGATCACATATGAACAGATCTACGTTTAGTATTTATTCCTTTCGAATCCAATGACAGGATATGATTATATTCTGATCAAAACATTTAAAAGTAAATGGTTGATAAAATGTGAATATGTATATATATGTATGTGACAGCCTCAAATTAATGTATAGATTATTAAAGCACAAAATAAAAAAGAGAGAGAGATATATATATAAAAAGAAAAGGAAAGATGTGAAATGTGAAATGTTGAAAATTGATGATGAATAAAGAATCTTACCATCTGAGGACAAGATCGCAATGGTGAAAGAGTTGAAGAGAGAAGCAATGTTTGTCGTTGTCGATTGGCAGGCAGGGGAACCTTCTGCATTTTCACTAGACCCTACAAATGTTTCAAAGATTGACATTTCACATCTCCTACAATTTATTTTCGGGATCTTGTCTCCTTTATTATCAACTATATATAATATATGTGTCAGCCTTCTTCAATAAGATTTCAAAAATTCTCTCCCTTGAGAAAAAATTTAGTAGATGGGTAATAAATTTTTTAACACGAGAACAAGTTTTGTAATATATTATAAATTATGTAAAAATTATAAATTTATTAAACAATATTATATGACAGTGTTGTTTATTATACGATGAGTTACATAATTCAAATAATTTTTCTTTTTATATATATTAGATATTATCATTAATACTTTTAAAGTATGATTTAATTATAAAAATACTCACAAATTTAAAAAATTAACATTTATACTTATTTTTTTTATTAAAATAGGCACGAATGCCAAAATCTTATTCTTCGCCATGATAGTTAACGTGCTTAGGAATAAGATCGTCAATTTACTTGACATGTGTACAGTATGTGGATTATTATGCATGTTATAAAAACACTTAAAGAATAATTTGGTTCACGTGTCATCACCCTCGTGCACTACCATGTAACTAAAAATCTTTCAATTAATTACCAAATAAGATTAAACTCGTAATCTAACAAGATTAAGCTCGTAACTAAACAAACCGCAATCCATCACTAACCTAAAACGCTTTGTCTTACCCCACGAAGCAAACATTCTAGAAATTAAATGTCTTCTAATTCTAGAGCCAAAATACATCATGAAGGAGTAGTCACAACAATTACAGAGACACCATAA
This sequence comes from Ailanthus altissimus, assembly GCA_946807835.1. Classification (NCBI taxonomy): domain Eukaryota; kingdom Viridiplantae; phylum Streptophyta; class Magnoliopsida; order Sapindales; family Simaroubaceae; genus Ailanthus; species Ailanthus altissimus. Next base: position 10,452,187 of record OX327687.1, read on the forward strand.
AAAAGTGGATCACAATAGTTATAGAGGCAAAGACGACCGACTTAGGTGAGTCATTTTTTTTGCATTTTTTTTTTTTGCTTTGTTTTTAGGTATTTTAGTTTCATGTTAATATTTTTTTTTTCATTTTTTATTACTTGGTTAAATCAGTTATAGGATTTTAATGATGTTCTGTGTGCATCATTTTGTTTGTGTATTTTAGTTTCATTCTTGTAATTTGTAAGAGTGTGATTGTATGTGAGTATTTTAGTTGTATGTCATCTTGTTTGCGTATGATATGGTGTGTATGTGTATGTAAATGATAGAACATGCATGTGAATTTTTGAGTTGTCTGACTAAGACAAAAGTAATGTATGGATACTTTGATTGGTGTTGGTTTATGATTTTTGTAACGGTGGCTAGAAAATAATATTACAATATTATATTATGAGATTGTTTTAAAATTATACACTATATTGTTATTTTATATTTTTTTGTTGTTTATGATTTTTTTAATCATAAATTATATCTTGAACGAGTTACATTTAATTTGCATTTCATGATGGTGCGGTTTTCTTTGGTTGTTTTTGTATTTGATACCAAAGTTTTTATAAATAATGTAGACCCGGATGAGTTTAGTAGAATTTATTTGCTAAATGATGTTATGAGGGGTGTTATTAATAGGATAGTGCATCCTAGGGAGAAATACAAAGTGGAGGCCCATTTACTTTAGTTTGGGGGTAGACTACAACTAGAGAATGATAATGATGATTTAATATTTAAATTATTTTTGTCCAGATGGGTAATAAGTATAGATATATCCATAGATGCAGTACCATTAGAGGTAGTGCATATCCCTTTATTACAAAGTTCAAATGTTAGAGATTCAGTTTATGATCATGAGCAGTTATTTGAAAGCCAACCAATATTATACATCACCCAATTTGACCCACTCACTCAAACTAATCCACTCACCCAAACTCATATTGTAATTAGCCCACCCACTAAAATTGACCTACCCAACCAAACTGACCCACCATTCCAAATTGACCCACCGACCTAAATTGACCCAGTAACCCAAATTCTTATTCAAATTGATCCACTTATTGAAACTCTTACTCGAACTAACTCACCAACCCAAATTCCTACTCAAATTGACCTACCCACTAAACCTCCTACCCAAATTAACCCATCTACCCAAAGTAGCTCATCTACTTAAACTCAAAAAAACATTGAAACTTACCCCACCCACCTAAACAACTGAAAGTCCCACTCACCATACCCATAACACACCAATTTTATCGTGTAAATGATAATGCAGACGAGTCATGTCATTTCTCTTATAGGGAGAAAACTATTGAGGGAAATGTCCATGGAGGATATATGTTTATAGGTTGCCAAATAGAGTGTCATTTATGGTTAAGAGTTATAATCCTAGCTATACATGTTTAAGAACCTTTAATACTATTGAGACAAAATCACCATAGCTTACAAAAGAGTTTGAAAGTTTGGTAAAGGCAGTGCTAGAGGTGAAAGCTAAAGTTTTGGAACAAGAATTTTTCAATAAATATAGAGTTATAGTTTATATGCAGAGGATTTATAGAGCTAAGAAAAAGCTATAGACATAATTGAAGAGGACCATGTTCAGTCATATGCTGACCTGCACAAGTAGGCACGCATGGTTATGAAATGGTAACCCTGGTGCAGTTGGGTGATTGTAGGCCTTTCATAGGTTTAGATGGCAATCACCTAAAAGGGAAGTATAGTGGAGTGCTATTGTTTATTGTAGCCTTAGATGCCAATAATGGAATATTTCCATTAGCAATGTCTAGTTGTGAGGTTGAGTATACAGAGAGTTCAGGTTTTTTTTTGGAAAGGTTGTATCATTTGATTGGATATGAGAAAAATAGGTCTGGCATATTCATGAGTGATAAACATAAGGGGTTTATTGATGCCTTGGCAACATACTGGCCAAATTCACCAACTAGATGGTGTGCTAGGTATATATATGTCAATTTTAGAACCAAATGGTCTGGTATACACTTGAAAAACTTATTATAGTCTGCTTCTAGAGAGAGTAACAAATATTAGTTCAAAAAAATTCTAGAAAGTGTAAAATCTATTATTGTTGAGGCATATGATTGGCTTAGCAAATTACCAGCCAATAAATGGTCTAGGCATAGGCTTAAGGCAGATGTGAAATGTGACTATGTCACAAACAATTTTAGTATAGCATTTAATAGTTGGTTGTTAAGTGAGAGAAAAATGTCAATTCTGACCCTACTAGAGCATTATAGAACGAAGGTAATAGATAGAATTCAGGAAAGGTTTCAATACGGACAAGGTTGGAAAACAAATATATCACTAGTTGCCAAAAATAAGATGGATAAGTTGAGTAAGTAAGATAGGGCATTGAGGATTCTCTATGCCAAAAATGGCTTTTTTGAGATGTTGGATCCTAAGAGAGCATATTTAGTTGATATGAATGCCAAAACATGTGAGTGTTATGCATGGCAAGTAAGTGATATATCATACAAGCATGCCATGGGAGTGATTCTTTATTTAAGGGCTGACCTGCAATATATGGAGACAAAGCATTATGTAAAAGTGCTTTTTTAAGAGCTTATGTGGTATGATTAGGCCCATTCTAGATAGATGTGCATAAGATGGTATGAACTTACCCACCCTGAACCCCTCACAAATTAAAAGATCTATCGAAAAACCTAAGTTGGCCAGAAGGATGGAGATTAGTGAACCAACCAAAGTCCAAAGATCTTTTGTTGTAAAATCCACTAAATGTGAGAAGTTTGGATATAATTCCAGAACATGTGGACAGAAAAGAGAGTTTAATGAGTCTGTAAGTTGCACTCCATGTTGTTTAATATTTAGTGTCATTGTTTACTTACTTTTTCTTAGTAATAATTTGTATCTCATTTATAATGTAAGGAGTATTTTTAGCCGGAGAAAGTTCATCTCATGCTGTTACAAGAGGGATGTATTCTGGTGCTATGGTATGCATAGAGCCTAAACTTGAAAATCTGGTGTAACCTACATATGCATCTAATTTTTGAATTTAAACATTTTTCTTTATCTTGCAAGAAAAGGGATTAAGCAGTGAATAAGGTTCCACATCAACAAAAACTCATGCTGCAATAATTGGAAGTAGAGTGCCAAGTAGAGCATTTTCTTCATCTTGTAATTCATGCATTTTTATTACACATCATCAATTCTAATATATAACATGCTTCATTTTTAGTATATAAAGGAAAAGGAAGGCCTAGAAAACATCAGAGAGTTTAAGTTGGTTGTTCATGAAGGAAATATATTATGGATGAGATATATAATTGTGTTTTTTTTTCAAATGTTTTTATTGCTATTGGTTAAAACTATTTTGTAAGAATGATGATGCATAGGTTGGCATAGAATTATATCAATTTACCATAATTTTAGATTATTACATTTTGAAATTTTACTCAGTTTATAACATCAGTTCACTATAATTGCTTTCAGGCATTACGTCTTTCACATACAACTTTCATGTCATTTTTTGCTTGTACATGACAACACAAGAATTACTAAGACAACCAACAAAATACGATACATATTTTTCACTACAGGTTTTATTTCATTAATTTGATTGGCCATATCTGTCTATCTTGTAAGCACACTGCACACTTCTATATTTAGATTTTGTATTGCTTTCACTAGTGAAATAATTTCAAAAACTTTAAGCATCAAGTAATTGAAGTCCTCCTCCTTTAGTTTTCAAAATTGATAGTAATTGTATTTTCTTCCCTCATAGTAGAAATACAACTTATTAGATTTGTTCTCTGAATCTGAAATTCTTATAGCTAATTTTCTTCCATATAAAAATTTTTATTTTTGAATTTGATAATTCTCCCATTTACTTTACCTAGATTTATAAGGGTTGACATGATTTTCATGCTAGTTTTTTTTTATGATCTTTGTTGTTTTAGGTTGCTGTGAAATAAAGGAAATAACATTTAAGAGAATGTTGTTTTAGGTGGCTGTAAATGAAGGAGTTATTTTGTAAAGATTGTTGAAATTTGTTGCTGTAAATGAAAGAAAGATTTTGGAATGTGTTGTTTAGGGTTGCTGTAAATGAAGGAAATGAGTTTGTAATGTGTTTTTCCTAATTGCAAAAGAGTTATTTTTGTTTGCAATATTTTTTATACAAAGGAGAAATCTCAAGTTTTTGAGCCAAAACTTTAACCTTTAAATAGGGAATTAATTTTGGACCGTTGCACTGTACAACGGTCACTTGCACATTTCAAACAATTTTAAATGTTTAAATAATTTTATTTGATTGATTAAGTTTTCAAAAATATTTGAAAATTAATTACAGTTCAAGGGTCTTTTTTTTTTCTATTGACAACCACTAAGACAACCAAGAAAATATTTTATTATTAAATTACAAAAAGGAATGTAAAATAATTACAGTTTAAATAAAATATTTTTTTGGACGATTCCAGCACAAAAAGTAGTGAGAAAATTATAATAAAAGCTCTTCAATTTCTATTATAAACAACTAAAGAGTTATGAAATTACAAAATCAATTCAGCGGCATATTAATCAATTCACCATTTTATTATTTTTAAATAAAATATTCAAAAAGTCAAAACTTTTAAGTGTAAATTGTAAGCCGCAGGGGAAATTATATATCTTTTAGAACACATGAAGTATAGTACAACCAAATTCGCCTCTATTAATGTGTCGATAGTAAATTCATCATTTAACGTACATTCGTATGGTATCTGTTTAACTTAACTAAATATTTCAACATTTGGGCATCTATGCCTATTTTGACAAAAATATTAGGTACAAACATTAAATTTTCAATCATGTGGGTATTGTGGTAATTAAACCTGTTAAGGTCGGTGCTTACGTGTTATCTCTGAATGTACATTTACTTGTGTATTTATACAAGTGTACATTCCCATTAAATCACTAATATCTATTCATATAATATTATGTAATGTAACATTACAGACATTGTATGATTTGAAGGAATTCATATCTGTCACGCCCCAGACCCAAAAGATCTGACACACGACATCACTTACATTCATTCATACTATACTTAAACATTCATTTTAATTTCTTTCAGAATTATAGTAATTGAATTATGACTGGGACAATTAGTAAACCGGAGATACGCAGAGTTTTCTCAGAGATTAACACTCTACTACGTCACCAGTAGCAACTTTATTACCGGAAGCCCAGAATATATTCATTACAAATTCTTACTTAAAATCAATCCATTACTACACTTGGTGAAACTTAAACTAAATCCAACCACACACAATAAAATAATACATAAGTATTTATTCACTAGGGACAAATCAAATATCTTATCCCACGTGTCCCCAAATGAAACACTTAGCAACCTAACAACTTAGGGAACCCAAGGAACAGCAGAAGCCTTGCCAAATTAGCTAAGCACACATGTACCTTATTTACCTGAAATCACCATAAACTATAATGAGTATAAAACTCAGTAAGCATACTAGTTTTTCATATATCAAATACAAATACATATATGTACACAATGCATATGTATGATATGCTGTGATCAATCAAAATCATAATCTTATCAAATCACATATCATGTACACAATGCATATGTATGATATGCTGTGATCAATCAAAATCATAATCTTATCAAATCACATATCATGTAAGCGTTTACACATTCTTTCAAAACACATAATAGGAATACCATCACTCAACTATTACTTAGTAGGACTTACATATCACATATCACATAATGAGCCAAATGTCACTCGTAGGTGACATACCGTATGAGAGGAATAGTACAAGTGAGGTCTTCAAATTACACATATATAATGCTCATGCCCGAAGGTAAAAGCCAAACCCTCACCCTGATCATCGGTGAGTCCTCTCACATACACCAATACGCCACCACACGAATGTGATGACTCACACTTTCTTTAGGTACCAATAGGATCCTCCCTACATACGGAACACATAACATATACCAATCCCGAAGGAAAGGCCACACATAAAGGCTCCACAAATCACATAAAATGCCTACTAAGTTAACAGTGAGTTCAAGTATCCTCAAAACACAAAATATTTTTCATGGACATATTACACTTCAAAAGCTTTCTTTGTTAAACATATCTTATTTTGAAAGCTCACTTTCAAAAAACACATGTATGTCCATGCTCAATGTCAATGCTCACATTCATAAACATATATTCACATTTCATATCAAAATATACTTTGACATAGCATAAACATATTCTTAACCACATTTACAAAATCATTCATAACACTTACTATGTTTATTGTGATTCCAATAAAAAGTCTAGTATACTTACCTCTTAGCACTTTTAGGTACAAGACTTAAATCTCCTTAACCTATCAATGGAGATTAATCCTTTCATAAGCCTCACAATTCACACAAAATACTTTAAATAGCTTACAAAATTAAACACAATGCATTTATCACATCAAATTGGTCTAAATACTTGGTTTCTCAAAACCTGTCATTCTGACCACTTACACTTAACAAACATTTCTAATACATCAAATGATGTCCAATTACTCCAAAATCAGAATATACCATTCTTGACTCATATATCCTTCTTTTATATGAATATTATATCAAATTTCCTACACAATCCATTCCATACACACCATCGAATCCAAACTACAAACCTGACAGGATCAAGATACTTACTGAACAGTATTCAATCTCCCAATTTTATAAAATCATATACTAACTCAAAAATTATAAAACTACCACATAATTACTCTTAACAAATATCTCAGTCCATAATAAATATTTCACTTCCAAATCACTGCCAAAAGTATTTTAAAACTATTATATTCTATAACTTTAAAAATCTGTTAATCAAATATTGCAATGAGCTGATACACTTTAGAAATTCATAACACTTCAACCACATTGATCTAAATTCTCAATTCTGAGTATATCATATTAGACATATAAAATTATCATATTCCACAAATTCATAATTTTTGAAGATCATTCAGTAGGACAAAAAGTATTTTTCACTGTACTATACTGTTTACACAGGAAATTTCCAGAATTTCAGGGTCATTTTGGTAAATTCACTATAAATTCAATTTCCATAATTTTCAATCGATTCAAAGTTTCGAATGATCCTTAACATATCTAATTTCATATAATCAAAATTCAAAACCAGAATCGAATCACAACAATTTATAAAATTCTTAGATCAAGAGGTTATCCAGCAGAAATTCCACAATTCATCATGATTTATCAAACTATCTTATAGATCATCATCAATTCTCATATGATCTTACGAAATACACAACAAATACTCAATTATAAATATTTTCAGAAATCAAAACTTAAAGGAATTAACTTAATTAATACCAATAAATTGAGAAATACGTATGATATACCTCTTGAAATTCAAAATTCCAATTTCTTCTTCTTTTTCTTCTCCTTCTTCTCTTTCTCTCCCCTCTTTTCTCTCTTCTCTCTCTCTAAAAGAGGTAGCTCGACCAAAATGAGAGAATTAGGGTTTTAAAAGTGTATTTTTATACTAAGTGGCTAATTTTTGGTATTTACGAATTTACCCCCAAAACTTTCAAAGTATTACAATTTGGTCCCTAAAATAAATCTAAAGTCTTGCAATTAAACCCAATGCTAATAGTATCACCTTAACCTATACAAACACTAATAATAACAATATATAAATCAAGTATCACCAACATACAAATAAAATACGTATATTTATACATATATAAATACTTATTCTTACCAGTCGTGGATACTGGTTACTACAATATCAGATCTAAAAGAGTTTAGATAAGGGCTCATAGTTAACCACGCTAAGAGACAGAAATGCTAAATGTTAGCACAGGTAAGTGTTAGTTGGTTATAATACTCAGCGAATATCCAAAAGTTGGAACATTGTCTGTAATGCGACATAGACTTGAAAATATACTAGTAACTGCATAGTTACCACCGGGTGTCAAAAAATGTCAGTTGTGCAAGTATGTTCTCAAATAATTTTTTTTGATTTATTTTTGTCGATACAAATCTATCGGTGGATACCTTTATATATAAATCAACATATGTCTTACATATAGGGTATAGATGGTTGTTCCTAGCCAACTGTGAGCTTGGGGCTCGTATTGACATATAAGTATCCAGTTAGGACTGAATATGAGACAAACTCACGAGAGCCTCCGATAGACACCCTATATGAGCCGTCAACGAAGGGTCCTCTCGAGTTGAGTAGTATACGTGGTCTTTTGACCTGAGTGCCACAGTGAGCTTGTAAGTGATCCACTATACTTTGGTTATACCCATGTCACAGACCTTTCATGGTGTGACCGTTAAGTGTCGTTGGGTATGGTTGATGCTTATGGAGTCTAGTGTGTACAGATATGGGATTTGTCGCTCGCATAGGGAGTTAGATATTCAAATGCTTCGAGATTGTATCTCAGAAAGTCTTGTGGCTACAAGCATTAATCCTGAAAAAGAGTTTTTGTCAAGGTGGAACAATATGTACAAACTCCTTTGCCATATTGTTCAGTGAGATACAAGTCTAGAGATATGATATGGATGAGCATATGGGAATTTGACGGTAATAATCTATATCCCCAGCACATCCAAGATATCATAACAGAAAGACTATACATATGCGTTGTAACCTTAATTTGTATGGTTCAATGCGCTGATTTGTATATCAGTGACGTGTGCGTAGGGCAATGTTCATGGACTCATGAATAGTTCTATTTGACGAATTGGGCGTGGACGTAGAGAGTCCCGCGATATAAAGTGTACTCGTTGTGCACTGAGACAGTGTGCCGAATTAAATTGTTTAATCCAGCAATATTCAGTACTACCACATAAATGCGTGTATGTCTGTATTTACGCGTTAAATATAATAATTAGTCAATAATTGTTATTTATTAATTGTATAAGGATACATGGCGCATTGTAGACCCTCGGTTGAGTTTACCCAAGTATAGGATATAGTGAGACTCTTAGGGGTAGACTTGGTAACTATTTATGAGGGGTGAAATGATCGTTTCACACTTTAATTATTTAATTATTAAATAATCAAAATATATCATTATTATATATTATTATATAATATAATATAATATATATTTATTATTTAATATAATAATATTATTTTATCCATAAAAGTGTTTTATTTAATATGTATATGATACGTATTTTAGGCAATAGACACAATTGCACATACATACACACACATGTATTAGATTCCCAAAAAAACCATACCTCAAAGGTATTGATGATAATGTCCATATATATATATATATACACATACACACAGAGACACAAATGATCTAATAAGCTACATAGCTCACTATATAGTGAGCTCCTAGATATATGACAAGATTATGTAAAACATTGTAAACTATACAGAAGTTAAAAATTTGTGAATTTACTAGACAATGACATATGACCGTGTTACTCACTATATAGTAACCACATAGCCCACTAGATCATATATATATATATAAGAAATACATATGAACCCCTAAAATCATAAAAAATAGATATATAAATTTTAGTGTTTCTAAAATCTTATTTACACTTCTGTCAAGTAATGGTTTTTATTAACTTTAACAAAAAAAAAATATAATTATGTCCTTATTTTGATTGAAAAAAGTCAAAAATAAATTAAATACTAAAAAGATGGTTTGAACTTTTGACCTCATAATTAAATGACCGTATACTTTAACCAACTAAGTTATTCTAATTGTATTTTTATATATAAGTGTACAACTTTTCAATTTTATGTTTATATATGGGTTTATAAGTCTATTAATATATTGTCTTTAAAATTACATGTTAAAAATTTTAAAAACATCATTGATATAATTTAAACATGCATGTTAATAATTTAAAAAGCGTCATTGATAAATAATTTTGAATTTTAAAAATACCATTGATGGGATTTGTACCCTAATCACCTGTGAGATAAATAAGAAAACTTACCATTATGTTATAATAAATTTTATTAATATAATATTAAAACAAAAAATACAAAAACATTAAATAACAGACACTAGCCACTGCCCATTGGTCACTGCCATTGGCCATCATCCACCACCGTGTGCCGTCTTGCAACAATAATCGACGGTGGCGGACGATGACCTCAATGTTAATAGATTTTTATTTTGGTATTATATAAAAATAATTGTTAAAATGGTGAATTTTCTTACTTCTCATGTGGGAGTTCAGGGTTCAAACCTTATCAATGACATTTTTATATTATTCATATGTGGTCTTGAGAATAATATGTTAATAGATTTGTAGACTTATACATAAATATAAAGTTGGAATAGCTTAGTTGGTTATAATGTGAAGTCCTTAACCATGAAATCAAAGATTTAAGCCATTTTTTTAGCATTCAACTGAATTTAAATATTTTTTTAGTTAAAATAGAGTAAATTTTCATTTTTACTTTTTTTTTCCATTAAAGTTAATGAAAATTATTACATGACAAAGGTATAAATAAAACTTTTAAAAACACTAGAGTTTGTATGTCCATTTTCTGAAACTTTTAGGGTTCAAATATCTTTTTTCCTACATATATTCACCATTTACAATTCTTTTATAAACATATGGGAAATAATTTTTAGTAGTATTACATTTACATTTACATAGTTGAGATTCTTGGCAAACTATATGATATATATTAATGTTGGGCTCATATCATATTAAGCTCAACCAGCTCACGCCAAGTTATTAGAATCCATTTCAATAGAGAAAGCCTATGACAGTAGACCTATTCTCTCAGATGCGAGTAATCTATATTAGGTAACCTAGATCTGTGATCCATAGATTCTATAAACAGGTCGTGAATATCATGGAAGGCAAAAATGGACTAAAATTTAGCATTTATTTCAAATTATTACATATAAATACTGTTTTTAGCAATTGAAACAAACATTTAATAATAAACTAATTTTGATAACATAAATTCACTTGAAAATCAATCAAGAACACATTCAATATAGATTAATGACCAAATCATAACTGAGATCGTTTGAGTTATTGTTATAATTATATAAGTAATAACTCAATTAATCTCAACTTTTATAAAGGTAAAAAAATTGATTAGAAAGATAAACTTTTTGGGAACAGACAATCTTGGTACAAATCTAACTTTACATTCTAAAAACTCAAATAGTACTCCTAAAATAAAGAATATAATCTTTCTAAGCATAAACTACATTCAACCTTACCTGTTCTTGCATCACTATCCACTTTCACACAAACATACACACTGACAATTTTATCTTAAAATTATTTACTTGAGCGTTAGACTGCTCTTTATTGCAATAACACATTTAATATAGATTAATGACCAAATCATAATTGAGATCGTTTGAGTTATTGCTATAATTATACAAGTAAAAACTCAATTGATCTCGACTTTTATAAAGGTCAAGAAATTGATCAGGAAAAGAAACTTTTTGAGAAAAGACAATTTTGGTACAAATCTAACTAAATTTTTTGAGAAAAGACAATCTTAATACAAATTTGACTTCATATTTCAGGAACTCAAACTGTACTCTTAAAATAGAGAATATAATCTTTCTAAGTATAAAATACATTCAGCCTTACTAGTTCTTGTATCACTATTTATTTTCACACACACATATAATTTTTATTTTAAAATTATTAACTTGAGTATCAAAATATTTTTTATTATTAGAGAATGGGTGTTCTTTTATAATTGTGAAAAATTAGTAAGAGCAAAAGGATAATTTCTCACTAAAGAACTTCAATTAACATGAAATTTACTGGTAAACATAATGTAATTATTATACTAATAACATAATATTAAAATGGGCAAACGTTAAGTATAATATTATCTATATTTTTATGACGGTTATAGTTTTATTGTTTTTATTTTTCTTTTGGAATAATAACATTTTGATTATCAAGAGTTTAGATTGTTGAGATAGACTTGAATCCTCTCTTAATTTTTTTTTTCCAAGTTGTCAAATCATTAAGTTAATTCTGGATACAAATCTATCACGACAAAACACATGTTAATATTAACGAAGAAAACGATTCAAAATCCAATTTACCAAAAAGTGGGAATTATTTTAGAATTCTTGTAATATATTTCTTTTATTAATTTTAATTTATTTATTAATTTCATACAATAAAATAAAAAGAAAATTGAATTAAGTACTTGTGGATCATCAAAATCAACAAAAATGTTCAATTCTTATCATATAGGGGGAAAAAATGTATACATAAATTGACTTGTAACAAAACATTAAGTTAAGGTCAATGTCAACAAGATGACAATATTGGGTATTGACATGCTCAAAATTCAAAAAAATAATTAAAATCTTGAGGAGATAAAGATATGATATGATAGGTCGACCTTAGCCAATTTATACTTACAATGATAATTTAATTGAAATGGTAGCACAAATCTTATTAAATTCACTAAGTGCTTATCAAACAAAGACACCTATCAATGAGAAAATATTAATTCTTTCATTTGCAACCAAAATCTTGTGTACCATGTCATTATCATAGTTGATGAGGAAGTTTATAGATTATACTAATAAATATTTAAATAATGTTATGTATTTTAAATTATATTTTAAGTAATAATGTATTAAGTAATTATTAAGTGTAATGAATAATTTTAAAATTTACATAATTTCATAATTTAATAGTTACTTAATACATCATTATTTAAAATACAACTTATAATGTATAATATTATTCTAAATATTTTTTTTGGTATGAAATTACATGAAAATAAAAACGGGTTAGACCTAATTTTTATTTTGCGGTGAGCAGTTGCAACCAATCATATTATTATCAAATATCAATTATATTTTTATTATTTGAATGTGGCTTGTAGGATATGGTGAAACTTCCACTATGCAAGGGTATTAATTTTAAGTGATATGGAGATACTTTATTACATTTTGTTCTTTAATTATGTCATGCCATCCGATTTATATATAAAAATAATGCTACGTTTTTTTATATATAATTAAATCATTCAACAACCTCAAATTGTAAATTTGCTAAGTTTCAAAATCTTTGGTTGGTTAAATTGATATAACTCTTGAATCTTGCCTACCAAAGAAGATAGGTATAAGAATAGGAATCATTATAAGATTAAAAGGTCAACTTCCGGTGAAATGATGCAAAGAGATCTTCTTTAGAACATGAGTAGATACGGTGGGCCTTTCTTTCTATTTCCTAATCAGTATTTGTTAATCTCACGTTGACATTTGCTATTGTATTTAGATGTATTTTTTTAAATAAAAAGTTACTAAAGCCTAATCAATATTTTTTTAATAATATTAATAAGATCCAGTCTTGGTACTAAATATTGAATAAAATTTATCTTCCTTAAAATACTTGGAAGGCTAAAATTGAATCCCTCCCTTTTAGAGAAGATAAGTGGAATGTAAACGGTATTAAGTTTTTAGAGAGAGAGAGAGACAGAGAGAGCTTAAGGTAAATGCACAGGTTAATTTGCAGTATAAATAATTGATTAAAGTTACAAATATTTTTTGTGAACAGTTACATTTTTTAGTTTAATATCTTCTAACACTGTAATTTTATAGTATAGTTACAAATTGTCGATGAGTAATTTTCTATTATTAAATATGAGAGGAGTAATTTTAAAGTTCTTGTTTTTATATGAATAAATCATATTTTTAAATTTGGAAACTTTTTTTTTTTTATATAGGAGGTGGGAGGAGTTGAACTTGAGACTTCCTTTAAAAGTGAAAGTAAATATACTATTAATTCTTTACCACTAAACTGTTAATACAAATACAAATTGAGAAGACAAATTGCCTAGTATAGAATAATGAAAAAGTATAAACAAATATAATCTTGCAAAGTAATTTGCAACTAAAAAAGTTAAGAAAAGGAAAACAAAATGTCGATGTTAACTTCAATAAATTATATATATTAAAAATAATAATAATAATGAATATATTTTATTATGAGTAGCTATATAGTTAGCTTATAATTTTATATATATTTTTAATATGTCACTAGTTAGTGATTACAATTATTAAAGTAGTTGTTAATTTTTTATTTTTATTAATATAGTTAAGACCGACAACGAAACATAGCAGGTTGGTTGGAAATAGCAATTCTTATTTTCAAATTTAAATTAGTTTGAAAATTTATATACTCATTCCATTCATGAATTAAATATTTCAAATTTAGAGATGAATCCTCGCAAATACTTTATACTTGAAATTTAATTATTATTTATTTTTTAAAATTATAGTAATAAAATTTATTCAATTTTTTCAAAAAAAGTAATTTTAATTACTTTATTTATTTTTCAAATTCAAAATTTTGGAACGGGTTCGAAAATGGTAGCCCATTTCTATATCTTCCCTCAATATAGTTTGAGATAGTAATCCATCCTGTCAATCAATCTCGAAACCTAAAGAAATAATCACATATTTATTTTTTACTAGAATTAAGACCTCACAAAGAAAAATTTTATTATTTTTAAATATGATAGTTATATAATACTAATTATTTGAGAATATTATAATAATATATAAGCTGCTCCCAACAAACCTTTTGGCCACTCAAGCTCACTTTCTTAAAAATTACTTAGCCCAAATTGGGATCATAGACTTAATAAAGTTCAAGCCCATTAGCCTCTATTATTTGAACTTTTGAGGGATGTCAAGTGGGGCCCATTTAACATAATTGATTCATTTTTTACATTATCATTGGCCCCATGATCGAGGGACACATCAACAAAGCCAAGTTGTTTTGGCCTTAACATTTCTTCAAACATTTAACATAATTGTTTGTTTGCTCTTAAAGTTAATTCTCCCATATAATGTCTAATAAGAAGGGCAATTGTACTCTAAACTTTGAGGGGGTATAGTTACTAAGTTGTTTTGGCCTTAACATTTCTTCAAACACCTTACTAAATAGGAGACTCTTTAATCATGCGCTACCATATGTCAACCTCATAGAAAATTCTCTTGATTATATTTTTTCTAAGTTCAGAACATATTTTTTATTTTTGAACTCAAGTAAGACAAGTACTGAAATTACTATAAAAGTAAGAAAATAACTTTTTACTTCTTTTACAAATTTTTTTTAAGTAAAAATCTTTTTAAAAAAATTACTATTAAAGTTATTATCTTACTTGAGTATTAAAAGGTTGTTATTGACTATTTTACTAACACTTATTTCTAATCAAAAATTTTTTTTTATGCTTTACAAGTTCAAACGGCTTAATGTTACTTCCCTTACATTTCCAATGATTTCCAATTAAGTGCTTCATCTCCCATCATTTAGTAATTAATCCAAACCTATCTCTAGATACAAAATAGCTTACCAACTTGATTTTTTTCTCACTCGACAAATTCTTAAGTATTGGGACCTTAAATATCTAGATCAACTTTAACTCTAAATATTAATCAACAATGGACACTAATAAGGAGGGATTTGAATTTTATATTAGATGTAATAATTTTTTTCGAAATAAAAAAATTTAAAAAAAAACATTTCATTTAGATTTTGTTCTTGGTTTTTCGGCGGCAGAGGAAACAAAAATTTAAATATAATCAACTTGTCAACTTGTGAGTTAAATAATCCAGGGGAAAGACGAAGGGAAGAGGTGCGAGAATAAAAGTCTGTATTTATTTATTTGTTTAACTTTCCACATCGGGTCAGATTCACTGCACTGCACCAAAGACATGGCAGCTATTTACGAGATGCTTGTGCTTCTTGTTGTTGAGATCTATTTTGAATTTTTTTTTTTTTTTAAAAATAAATTTCTAGTAACAGCCTACCATTATAGCTGGCTTTGACAACTTGGAATCTTACCAAAACGATGCATATTCATGGATGTTAAGGAAAAGGCCCTGATTTTGGGATTTGAGATGGTCAAGATTTTAATACGTAGAGCACGGGGGTTCAACTTAATTGACTGAGTATTTCTAAGTTTCACATTTTTATTTGGGTTCAAATTTTTTTTTTCTTTGGGTGGTGCAAAAAAAAAAAAAAATATTGTAATTTTCTCCTTAAAAAAAAAAAGATTTTAATATGTATAATTGAAAGAGAATAGTACATAATATATATAAAGATGGCAATTGAGTTGAGTGGTTCAAGCACCCCACGTCGCTGTGGTGTGCTTGGGATATATAGACGCGGTAATTGAGTCAAGTGGCTTAAGCACGGTCTATTACGGTTTGATATGATACTATAACCTGACTGGACATCTAAGTATTAAATTTTTTTAATTGTTAATATTAATTATAATTATATTAAAATTTTCTATTATAATTAAAATTAGAATTATCATTAACGCACATGTTATTAAATTTATAATTATAATTTATAATTTTAAATAAATTAGTAGTACACGTTAAAAAAATAATTTTATTATGGGCAAAAGATGAAATTAAAAAAAAATTAGCAAATAAATCAATTGTATTTATTTATATTATTCTAATTTATACTGAGACAAATTCAAACACTCTCAAGTTAAATGTTATAATTTTAAATCTAATTTTAATTTCAATTACATTAAGTGTTATAATTTTAAATCTAATTTTAATTACGCTAAATATTATAATTTTAATTTCAATCACAATTACGTTAAATTTTATAATTCAAATTTTAATTTTAATTTTAATAATATTAAATGTTATCATTTCAAATCTAATTCTAATTTTAATTACATTTATATTATAATTCTAAATCTAATTTTAATTTCAATTACATTAAATATTATAATTTTAAATCCAATTTTAATTTCAATTACGTTAAATATTATAATTCTAATTTTAATTTTAATTTCAATTACATTAAATGTTATAATTTAAATTATAATTTCAATTATGTTTGAATATTATAATTCTAAATCTAATTTTAATTATATTAAATATTATTATTGCAAATCTAATTTTAATTTCAATTATATTGAATGTTATAATTTTAAATCTAAATTTAATTTTAATTATATTAAATGTTATAATTTCAAATCCAATTAAATTAAATGTTATAATTTTAAATTCCAATGACTATAATTGTAAATTCATTTTTAATTTCAATTATGTTAATCTTATAATTTCAAATCCAATTTTAATTTCAATTACGTTAAATATTATAATTTTAATTTTAATTACGTTAAATATTATAATTATAATTTCAATTACATTAAATGTTATAATTCTAATTCTAATTTCAATTCCAATTACATTAAATGTTATAATTTAAAATTCTAATTTCAATTATAATGACAATAAATGTTATAATTCTAAATCCAATTTTAATTTTAATTATGTTAATTGTCATGTCCCAACCCAGACCTGGTAAGATATTGTCGCTTTGAGCCCAAGCCTGAACAGTTTTATTCCTGGGCTTCACGCAAGTGTCCTTCACCCAAAACGCGTCTTGCCAATTAAGGTATACGTCACCTCTTATAAACCCAACATCTCTTTTGTGTCTTGGTGATGTGGGATTTACCTAGGGTGTTACATACACCCCCCTCAGGGACTCAGCATCCTCATTGAGGTTTGCCCCACCACTGCTCTGCTGCGCACTGGGAGTGTCTTTAATACCATTTGTCGTAACCCAACCTAGACCTAGTAAGATATTGTTTGCCTTGAGCCCAAACCTGCACGATTTTGTTCCTGAGCTTCACGTAAGCGTCCTTCACCCAAAACGCATTTTACCAAATAAGGTGTGGGTCATCCTTTATAAACCCAGCATCTCTCCTGTGTCTTGGCGATGTGGGATTTTTCTAAAGTATTATTGTCATGGCCCAACTCAGACCTGACAAGATATTATCCGCTTTGGGGTCAAAGCCCGCATGGTTTTGTTCTTGGGCTTCACAAAAGTGTCATTCACCCAAAACGTGTCTTGCTAATTAAGGTGTGGGTCACCTCTTATAAATTCAGCATCTCTCTCGTGTCCGATATGGCCTCGCGGCGTGCGTAATTGCGCATAATTTTTATTTTTTCATTTTTTTATTTTTAAATAATTATTTTGATTTATTTTTAAATAATTTTAATAATTGTCATTTTTTTCCAGGTCTTATGGTATGATGCAATTGTTATTTATTTTGGAGAAAAGTGGGAGAGTTCTAGTGATAGGGAAGAAAGTTATGTTGATTATAGTAATTTTGGGATTTCGGTTCCGAAAGATATTAATTTTGAAGATCTTTTAAATGCAGTATGTTATACCTTGGAATTCAACAATGTAAATTGTAAGGTGACTTTGAAAATCAAAATTGATGCAATGAGGTATAAGTTAAAACCTATTGAGATTAGAAACGACAGTGATGTTCGATTTTTTTTAGCGCCAATAGAAGATCGTACTGTTCTTTATGTACAACAGTGGATCCTAGAGTTCCAGTTTATGAAGATGATGTACAGCCCCTCAATCAAAACCCACCATCGATTTATACTCATTTTATGTTAGCTAGCGGTAGCAACCAATTTGAGCAGTGGTTCCTTCAAACACAACGAATAAGTATCACGATGTTTCTCCTATACCATTCAATGAAGACCCAGCATATACACATTACGCTTGTGATGACACTGAAAATGTTGAGAATGTGGAAGGGGACTGTGATGATGTTAGAAATATTGATAATTTAGAAGGGAATGATTTACAGAAGGCGGACGTTGTTATGTTTCAACAAGCTCCCTAAATGTTAAATCTAGAAGAATAGATTTTTGTGAAGCGAAAACTCCTTTGCGTTTATACCTCTAATACCACCATCAGACTTGGGCATATCGGATAAGATATCGAGTAGTGGAATTGGCGATGTGTTTGTAGGAAAGTTGTTTGATAGTAAAGACAAACTTCACTAGGCTATTAGTATACTAGCACTTAAAGGTAATTGCAGCTTTAAAGTGCCAAGGTCGACAAAAGATCATTTTGAGATAAAATGTGACGATGATAGATGGCGATGGCGATTATGTGCAGTGTCGATAGATGCAAGGAAATATTTCATTGTGCGCAAAATTGATTGAAGTCACGTGTGCCAATTAGATCGATTGCGCGATGATCATCGACAAGCAAAGTCTCGGATTATTGAAAAATTTATAAAAAAATAAGTTTGCATCTGCGAGTCAACTTTATAGACCAAAGAAAATTCAAGCAGACATACTTGAGGAGTTTGGTATGGACATAACTTACCCTGCGGTCTAAGGAGAATGCATTGGTGTTGATACGTGGTATTCCAGAGGGTTCATATAAATTACTTCCTGCATACTGTCATATATTGGAACAACAAAATCCAGGTACAGTCACACATTTAGAGATTGACGATTGCAAGCACTTCAAATATTTTTTCATAGCTCTTAGACCATGTATTAGAGGGTTCCAGTCTTCTATCCGACTGGTTATTGCAGTTGATGGTACATTTTAAAAAAAAGCATACTTAGGAACAATGTTTGTGGCTATTTGCAAAGATGGAAATAATCAAATTTTTTCACTTGCATGGCGTATTGCTGACTCTGAAAATAATACTTCATAGAAGTGGTTTATGGCAAAACTCCGAGGAGTCACTGGCGATCTTGAGAACCTTGTATTTATATTTGATCGATATACTAGTATCGAGAAGGCCATTAGAGAGGTATTTTCTAATATATATCATGGTGTATGCATCCATCACTTAGAAGTGTAATTTGGTAGCACGATATAAGATACCGTCGCAGACAACAAAATGAGGGGAATATTTGGCTTCTTATTTTGTTGCTGCCAAGGCGTATCGTGTAGCTGACTTTCAAAGGAAAATTAATAAGATGCGAGAAATGAAACCGGAGGCAACGAGATACTTAGAGGAAGATGTTAGTTTTTCAAAATGGGTTCGATCAATGGGAGCATTCAGAAGATATAACATCATAACTACCAACATTATAGAGAGTATTAACGCTATTGTGAATGAAGCACGTGGCATGACGGTGATTGCCTAAATTGAGTGGATTAAAGAGTTAATGTAAAGATGGTTTGTTGAGAGACGTGAGGCTGCATAAAATATGTCAAACTTCTTGACCACTTGGGCCCATGACAAAATTTGGAAGCACAATGATGATTTCGCTCGCATGCAGTGTATGCAATAGATCAATCTTGTTTTGTCGTTAAGGACGAAAAAAGAAATAGAATAGTGGACATCCTGGGGAAGTCATGTAGTTGTCGAAAGTTTGATCTGCGGCATCTACTGTGTCCTCATACACTTTTAGTATGCAGGCAGGTCAGATTCCAATACCAGACTCTTTGTTCGCGATATTACACGACTGAGTCTTTGTTGCGTGCATATAGTGAAATAGTAAATCTGGTTGGTCATCCATTAGATTGGATTATTCCAGAGGAGTTGAGAGCTGCTAACATCCAACCTCTTATAGTAAGTCGACAATTAGAAAGACGTCGAAAGAATCAAATTCTATTGCAAGGTGAGGCTCCCACGAAGAATGTATGCAGCTGCTGTAAGCAGCATGGACATAATCGACAAACTTGTCGAAACCCAATTCTATTACATGGTAGTTGATGTGTTCTTTATGAGTTATATTTGTACTTTTAAGTCATGTAGTTATGGGCCTTATTTGACTAGTTAATTTGTACTTTGTTACGATTGTGTTTAATTGATACGTTTATTATGTTTCTTTCTTTTCCAATATCGTTAATAATGCATTCTTTGACTAATTATACATTTACAATAAAATGTATAAAATAGATTAAAAAAAATTTATAAACATTTAATTTTCTTTTATTATTTATTTGCACATTTTCATAAGTCAATCGTCATTTTGGTCCTAAAACATAACCCATGCTCAGGATTAAAATCTATGGGATGACACAACATCAAAAACTCTATAAACATATAAATATAAACCCCACAATTCTCACTATTCACTGTCTACTGTGGCACTCCATTCTTTAATTTAATTACATGAAAAGGGGTTAAGTCAGGTATAATTTGTCGTTGCTCATTAAATCTACAAGCATCTACGTAATGGAGTAACAACGTAGATAATGACACGACATGATTCTCAATCACGCTATCGACAAATCCCTTGATGCTAGAATCGTAGATCACTATTTACCAATGCAAGATGTCCACCTCGGCCGTCACTCAATGCTGTTGATTGTAGTTGACAAGAATATAAACACACATAAAATTCAAATAAGTCTCACAAACAGTACTACAAGTTATAAACAAAAATAACAACATTCGCACAAAATATTATATTTTACCTTATTAACCTCAATCCACATACGTGCACTGAGTAAATCTTCTTTAGCGCCTTGGACATATGCCATCACTTCATCACTCTATACAATACCAGAAATGTCATTTTTGTGTTCCTTATAAAGGAGTCTAAAAATCTCTTAAAAATACAGGGCCATCGAATAATCAATAAAGATGATATAAGAAAATATAATTAATTTAATTCAATACTCACAAAAAAAGTACGAATCCACAAAAGTGGACAATTGGGGCAATGCATTAGTGTAATAGTTTTGCCTAAGCTAAATTACTTTCAAATACTCATTAATATGCTGCATTAACAAATAATTACAATGAGATATTTCAACACATATGATTACCGTCAAGTCAATGTGTAAATTTAAATAAATAAAATCACCATTCTACCAAATTATTGAATATATATTTTACTTATAAAGTCATCCAGCCAGCTGTGTAGCAATTTCTGAAACCATACCGGGTTAGCATCAAGCCCAGGTAAGATGACTACACCATTATCCTTGTCCATCCAGGCCTGAAACTCAGTTAAGATGGTCGAGTTTATCTGCTGCAATGGATTCATGTCTGCTTGAAGTTGTACTTTAATTTCAATTTTCTTCTTCTTATGTATCCTTTGTGGAAATAGATTTGTATATGGGGTGTGCAAATACCATGCGAGCCTATACGGTCTCCCAAATTGACTCACTCGCTTATGCGGGACATGCAAGATTTCAACACTTGCAAGAATGTCAATCAATGGCTGGGGCAGTATATCATAACCAGTAGCTGGGGTCTGAAACCATATTGACAACCTGCTGGTGTGTTCTCTCCAAACTAAAAACTATATATATATATATATATTAAAATAAATCAAAATGCAATTAAGGTAAGAGAAAATTATTGCGATTTTAAATTTATTTTGTTTACCATATTATGGCTTTCGTTCTGTTGGAATGAGTATGACTGCCTAAAGCACATCATCATCTGCTGCATTTGTTGTGTAAGATCGGTCCGGAGTTGATCAACCTTTGTACAAATTTCATCTCTATCTTTGTCCATTCTCTGTAGAAGTGCAGCTTTAATATGCTTAAATCTCTTAATTATCTCCTCCCGCAGTTGCTCAATCTAATGTGTTACGCCATAGTCTGCAGATGCATTGTGTTCAGACTACAAGAAACATAACCATAGTTAATGACTTATTTAGAAATATATGAAAATTTTTCTTTAGTTAATCACGTAAATAAGTAATATACCATTACTCCTGGCACTGGTGCTGGTGCTGACATTTATGAGTTTGTCCATTCATATCCATCTCCCTCCACATCTATAACATCATCGTTAGGGTCACTGAAATGGGTATAGGCCCTGGGGTGCTTGTTCTTGCTCTCGTTGTATCAGACATATTTTGTAAGTCCCCAGTATAACTTTCGCTTAGAATGCCTACACGTCTAACTAGTTGCACAACTGCCTCTTTCTTCTCATGGTCTTTTGGTACTAATTTACGATCTACCAAAAGAACCTATAAATATAAAATAAGTTACGCTTAAAACAAAATAAAAGTTATAAAAAATATATTTTTTATTAATATCAACAAATACTAAATCCTTCCCTAATATTGTATTCTGAACGTCATTGAATTGTGGAATCCCTTGAGTCATCCAATTCAAAATACGAGGGAAGCGATTACTATAATGAAAATCAAAAACCTCTCCACACACTGGAATTGCCTCGAAAATTCATACCTAATATAATTATTTTTAAAATATAAGTTTGGCGTATACAAAATACATAAATAATTAAGATCAAAAAGTTAAGTATAAGAAAATTATGGCGTACCAAAAATGCGTGCGAAAATTCATACACGTTGTAACTCTCAAACTTACTCTGTGCAAACCCTTTCCTATTTATTTTTTCAAGTTTTTGGAATGCAACCTTCTTAAGTGAGTTATGAAGCACGGTCCATGCAATATTGTCCCATGGATAATTATTAAACTCATCAAGGTCGTCCACTAAATCTAGAACAAAATTTTGAATCCCATTATGCTTGTCACGTGGGATCGAAACACGATGCACAAAATAAAATAAATTCAATTTTACTGCATCTGCATCGTCCATATCCTTCAAATTCAGACGTCCGTACCATTTATCAAGAAATATATACGATAATTTTTTACCCTTGAAAAATATGTATCCTATAATCGAGTGCCCAATTTTCTATTCAGCTAAATCGGATGCGTTTCTTCCCTATGTAAAACCACATCTCATCTTTTAAATTAGAGGTATGCACCTCACGCAACAATAACTCGTGCACCAAAATACCAGAGAATGTCTAATCTGACATATCTAAGAAATGCCCCATACACGTCTGCCTAAATAATGTTTTCTGATTTTCTGTTAGTTTATCTTTTATACAATATAGACCCCACATCTTCGCATAAGCCGTCACTGATGCACGAAAAAATATATGCTCTGAAATTCTATATTTTTTTGATACGTTCTCTTTCCTGTAACAATTAAGAAAATAAATAAAATTAATAAATTAATATTAGAGAAAATAATAACAAGCATAAATATATTTTAAATAACATACAATATGATTTACCAAATAAAATTTACAAACAATTAATTTAACAGACATAAAATCAACATATTATAATAATTAATTACTAACATATTAATCAACATATTATAATAATTAATTATATATTAAAATAAACATAATCATATATAAATTATAATTATAAAAGGTACTCATTAATTAATAAATAATGTTACAAACCAAAGTTAATGAGTCATTTAAGCAACTTATTAATTAATGTTAATTAATTACTTAATTAGATTCATTCCTTCTAAATTAGATTTTATTTAATTTACATAAAATTATATTTAATTTTAAATTTTTTTAAAAAGAATTTAATTTAATATATTTTATTTAAATAACATTAAATTTAATTTATTTCATTTAAATAAAATTTAATTTAATTTAAAAAAATTAAAAAATATTTACGCCACGTGGCAGCCTATACAGGCGCAACAGTGCGGCATCACGGACATTGCGTTCGCGATGCTGCACGCGATGCGTCTTAAGGGTGCACCTCGGGCGGGCATCGTGGGGCCATCTCGGGCCCGAGATGGCCCCAAGATTGGCAACAATGGCTAGCCGCTGCTCCGGCCGCAATCTGCATTGCTATTTTACACAAAAAACTCTCTTTTTTTTTGTTCATTTTCAACGTTTCTTACACCATTCTAACTCATTTTTCACATATAATTCAATAATTTCACATATTTCTAGCTTTAAATGCAAATTTTAATAAATTTCTAACAATTTTTTAAAAGAATGGAATTTAAAATTTTTTAAAAGTTCAACAAAACTTACAAACAATTGCCAATTTCTTTTGTTTGAAGTGAAAAATATGTTGTATAAGCTCCGATCTATGCAATAATAACTTTAAAATTTTTGATTTAACGTAATTTGTGAAAATTCAAATGTTTTTGGTGATTTTCGGTGGAGAGTGTGAAAATAGGTTGAATTTTGATATTAGGATAAATGTGTCCAAAAATGAAAATTTTGGTTAATAAAATATAATCAATTTAAATTTAGTTAAAAAAATAATGAAAAAATAGGAAGGTTATTTATGAAATTTTTTCTTAAATTAAAGTGTCAAGTAATCATTAACAATTATTAAATAGTAAAATAATGTAATTTTTAAAATTATTTATTATATTATTTTATCATCCAATAATTGTTTGACACATAATTTAAATAGAACTATTTAAAATATTATTTAAAAAATATAACATTATTAATATATATCACATATAAAATAATAATAAGTGAAGGTTTAATAAGTGCAATATTGTTTTCGTTTGTAAACTAAGAGTTTGAATTGGTCTTTGTATAAAAGCATATAACTGTAACATGTTTTCTATCATCTAATAACTTTATTTATTTTATTGAAACATTGTTTTAAAGTTTATCTATTATCTTAAAAAAAAAAAAAGAATCTGTCCATTTTATGAGCTTAAATTGCATAGTCGAGACAACGATTCAACTAAGTTGAATTGAGTGTCGGTTTTAGTCCACCTAATACAAGGCATGTTAGCCATTTATCTTTTTTTTTTTTTAATTTACTTTCTAAGCTTTTCAAAATAACAAGAAGATATCGTAAATAACTAAATATATATTGTTGACTTACATGATTATATACAATTTTAATGATGCTAAACCATTCAAAAGGAGATCGGCCTGTCGCTCCTTGGGAGCTCTTCAGTTTTTTCTTAGCAGTAATGGACGAAGTGGAGACTTTTGTGACATTTTTTGGCATTGAAAATTCGCATAATGAAACAGTGATGGGGTGGATGAGTCCTTCATTCAACGTCAAAGAGAACTTGCTTCTTTTGGCCTCTTTGTGAAGGTTTTGACAAGGAAAGATTATCTAAGGGAGGCTTTTGTAAATACAATGTGGACCTTGTGAAACCCAAGGGCCAGTTACGCTTTAGATGGTGATGATAATGTTTTTCTTGCAGAATTTCAGATGGACGATGACCGGAAGAAGGTGATGCTAATGGAACCTTGGAACTTTAATAAGTTCTTGCCGGCTCTTCAACCGATTACCAACGAGGCATGCCCGAATGATCCAATTTTTACTTCAATCCCATTTTGAGTTCAAGTTCACAACATCCCATTTATTTATGTTGAAGTAGAAGCAATTAAATAAGTAAATATCCTGAGTAAGATTATGTAAAAATAATTAATTAAGAATTTAGAGAGAGAAATATAAAAGAAATAACACACAGAATTTATGTAATTTGACAACTTGCCTACGTATACGGTAGATTAAGATCACACTCTACTATTATTGAATTTTAAGACATTCACAAAGTATACATTTTACAAGAAAAACTTACAAAGAAAACTCCTTCTCTTGTAAATAAGGAGTTTTTATCACTAAAAATCACAAAGAAAATACTAAGTTCATAAAGATTACCAAGATTTGTGTTTAATCACTAAGATCACAAAGATGTATTTACAAGTCAATTAAGGGCCTTTATATAGGCTTGAGGAAGATCTAGGTTAACTTTAAACGCATGGGAGTCATTTTAAGGGGTCCTAAAGTAAGTGAGAGACGAAACTAAATTTAGAAAATACTTCTTCCTGTTGGGCACCGCGGTGCTGGGACATCTTACCTAGGCGCTGCGGTGCTGGGTACTTGCGGCCGTGGAGCTCAGGTTCCATCTCGGGCGCTGTGACGCCCACAACTTGGCACTGCTGCGCCCACGCTTGGGCACTGCCACTTGCGTCTTTGCCTCCTTTGATCTTCGCCTTTGATCTTCTTACACCCAACGAACATGGCTTGCTCTCTAAATATATCTCAATAAATTTTAATCAACTTTCTTACAAATTTCATCATTGATTCAAAATTATTCACAAAGTATTTCAATATCTCATCTTCACATCTTCGGTCACCCTTACAAACTAGTGACTCTAGTTAAGTCTTTGTACAGGATCAACTTAATCGATGACAGTGGCTTAGTCAACATATCACAAAATTTTAGACGATGCTATCATTGTTAGACTAACTTTACCACTTTGGACAATCTCTCGAATGTGATGGAGCCGCACATCAATGTCTTTAGATCTCTCATGAAGCACTTGATGCTTGCTTAGGTATATAACACTCTGGCTGTCACAATACACATCGATGTTCACATCTTCAGTAATCATTACCTCCGTGCATATGCCTTACAACCGTACAACCTCTTTAATAGTTTCTCTAACAGTTATATATTCCGCCTCTGTAGTAGATTGTGCAACCAAATATTGTAGAATAGATCTCTAATATACACTACACCTAAATACTATAAATACGTAACCTATCAATGATCTTCTCTTGTCTAGATCACTTACATAATATGAGTTTACGTATCTTTTTACTATTACACTACTATCCTTATCCCTTTTATAAATAAATACGTGATTTGACGTCCCTTTAAGATATCTCAAAATTCACTTCACTACAAGCCAGTGATCCTTATTCGAATTTTCCATTATCTATTAGTGATTTTAAACCTAAGGTGCATGCATGTGGGTTTGTGTCTATCATTCAAATTTGCATATGTATCATATACACATATGCGTAGCGGATGAGCAGAATACTAATTTTCTAATGATAAATGCAATACGTTTTACATGTATCTCATAAATGTAAACTATATAAAGATTGAGAATTTAGTACTTTGATAAAACTTTGGTTTTTCATCAAACTGGAGTACCTGCCTTGAAGCAACTCATTCACAATTCTAGTTTCTCAATACGGTGGACTTGGAGAAGTTAGAATAGCAGCTTTTTCAGCAAAGGATTTAACACTTGAATCCTTATTTCTACCTTGTAGGATAGGCGGCCAAAATGAAGAAGAATATAAGAAGTGTACTTTAAGCTCTCAACACTTGAGAGTTTTTCCTTAGCACTTAGCCAAAATTTTAATTCTCTCTCACTCTCCAAGCCTTGGCCGAACGATACCCTCACAAAATGAGCAACAACTTGCTCTTTTATTTATTTTTCATTTTTTCTCTCAATGGACAACACTTGTCCCATTTAATTACATAATGGTCTCTATTATCATGGTCAATATTTGCCATTAGTGTTTTGTTTATTATTGTTTACAATAAATAAAATGAGAACAAAATAAAATGAAAAATTATTTGGATGAACTTGGCCTAATGAGAAACACTTTTTCATTTGCAAAAAACATGTCCGGCCCATCATTTATTAATGACATCCATTTGCATTTAATTTATCATTTAATCAATATTAAATAAATAATTTAATCATATTAAATTTTGATAGAAACACATACCAATTTGATTATAAAATGAATTGTTTCACTTATATTTAAATAATAATATTATATTTTATTATTATTATTATTATTTTATTCAATAAACATTTTAATGAATAAAATAACGATTTTATTTGTCCAACAAATAAGGTCATTTTAGTAATTTTTAAGTCAAATAATAGTTAGCCCACAATGTGTAATTTTTCAATATTCCATTGGTAAACAATTAATTGTTAGCTAATTGATATATTTAACTCTTAAGCCTTGACACGTGCACAGTCAGAGGGAAACCGAAATAAATGTCTGGTCTGTTGAAATTTACTAGATCGAATTAATCAATCTGGTACACTGCTCCAGTGTACAACGAGTATACTTCATAT
Organism: Ailanthus altissimus; assembly: GCA_946807835.1. NCBI lineage: Eukaryota > Viridiplantae > Streptophyta > Magnoliopsida > Sapindales > Simaroubaceae > Ailanthus > Ailanthus altissimus. Next base: position 10,480,648 of record OX327687.1, read on the forward strand.
TGCGGAACTCTCTAAGTCCACACCTAATTTGTCAAACAGAACTATTATGTGAGTCTGAGATCGATGCCCCACGCACATGTCACGAATATTAAAAATTAGCGCAGTAGACCATATAGGTTGAGGTCATAGCACATACTTATAATCCTTTCGCCAATCATATCCTGGAAGAGCGGGGATATAGATCAACATCGTCAAATCCTTATGTGCTCATCTGCGAACTTATCTCCAAACATGTATCTTGATAAACAAAATATATGTAAACTCATTTGCATTATTGTTTAACCTTATGGGAAACTCTTTTACTGGGTTTGTTGCTTATGGCCATATTACTTTCTAAGATACAGTCTTGGAGTATCGGATATATAACTCATCCATGTAAGCTGACGAATTCTATATATGTACACATCGAACTACATAAGCATCGAACCATACCCTACGATACCCAGTAGTCACACCATGAAAGGTCTGTGACATACGTGGAACAAAAGTATGATGGATCACTTACAAGTTCACCGTGGCACTCAGGTCAAAGGATCACGTATACTACTCAACTCGAAAGAACCTTCCATTGACGGCTTCATAGGATGTTTATTGGGGTCCTTGTTGAGTCTGTTTAGTATTCAGTTCTTACTGAATACTTGTATGCTATACGAACTTTCAGTAAACCCATGGTCAACTAAGAATAAGTATCTAGACCATCTAGGTATAATATATACTAGTCTATTAGAAAAGGTTCCACCAACAGACCCACATCGGTGAATAAGACCAGGAACATATAATTTGATAATAGATTTGCATAATAGCATTTCTTAGCACCTATTGCAACTCTTACAATTATGTTATTACTAGTGTACTTTTAGGTTTTTGTACCATTATAGATAAAGTTTTAACTTTTAGACTTTACTGATTATTATAACATACTAACTCTTTAAAATTTATAGTTCTCAGCGTTGCTACTTCTTAGCATTGATCTAAATTTCTTTAAACCAAATCTGAACCTTTTCAGATCATATAATGTTTGTAGCATCACAAGCATTGAACTATTTTAATGATTGTAATAATCGATTTAACAAAAGATGTACTGCATAAATATCATAAAATAAAATATTCATACAATAATGGGATGGCACGTGAGCATAAATCCCAACATTGTCTGCTCACCACACTCACAGTTTGTGCTATTTTTGGTCTTGTGCAAACTATTGTATACATGATGCTCTCCACAGCGCTTACATACAGTACTTTACTTATCTGCAGTTTCTCTTCTTCGAATGTTAGCCACTATGCTTCTAAAAGTTTGAAATGCATGGCCAAAAGAGTAGAGACAGCCTTTGAATTGGACATACTAAACTTTTCTAAGATCTTGAGTATATATCACTGTTGGGACAAGAAGATAACATCTTTTCTTTCCCTCACAATATCCTCTTTGCTACTTATAAATCTTTCAACTCAAACTCGTCACTCAACTACTTTTTGAGTTTCTGTATCTCTTCCATGTTCTTACATGCTATCAACATATCATTGACATATAGAAGTAAATACATTGTCCCACAACTTAAGCTCTTAAAGTACACGCATCCATTATACTTGCTCCTACTAAAATCACAAGCCATCATAAGCTCATCAAATCTCTTATACTATTGTCTAGGCGATTGCTTTAACCTTATATAATGACTTCTTCAGTAAACAAGCATGATCTTCTTTTTCGGGCTCTACAAACCACTATAGCTATGCCATGTAAATCGTTTCTTCAAGCTCTCCATGCAGAAAAGCTATCTTTACATCCATGTGCTCTAAATGTAAATCAAGATTTGCAAATATAGCTAACAAAATCCTAATGGATGTGTACTTAACGACTGGAGAAAATATCTCATGAAAGTCTACTCCCTTTCTCTGAGTAAAATCTTGTGTAACTAACCTAGACTTGAATCTTGTAGGCTCTATCCCTGGTATTCTCTCTTTTACTTTATACACCCACTTGCACCCAACTAGTGTCTTTTGAGGTCTCTCCATCAACTTTCAAATATTATTCTTCTTAAAAGAACTAATATATTCTTCCATTGCCTGCTGTCACTCTTTCTTGTTTTCACTCTTTATACCCTCGTCATATATTCTAGGGTCATTAAATGTAAGAGTGTAAGTATAATTAAAATCATAAGCAATTAAGTCTGCTTGTACATACCTGATTGGTAGGTTAATCATTCTCCTTAACCTGTCTCCGGCTAGCTGGTACTCTTTAAGTTCCATCTCAGAAGTCCTAGTCTTTCTTTGGGTAGACTTAGAGAAACTTGTTGGTGTTCTTGGTTCATCTTCAAGGACTTCATTGTTGAAGTGCTAATCTGGAGGCATATCAGATATATTCTCAAGCTCTACTTTAACTTTTATTGACTCGGGTGCTGAGTTTTTATTGTGCACAAGTTCTTCCTTCTCATCTTCTTAGAAGGCTGTCAATATGGTCGTGTCATCGAACATCACATCACAACTTATGATACTCTTTGGTGGTGTCAAATCTTTACACCACACCTTGTATCATTTCACTCCTTCAGGATACCCTATGAATACCCCTTTGATAACTATAAGTTCCAATTTTTCCTCCTTAACATAGATAAAGGTAGAGCAACCAAAACTTATGAGGTGGTCATACTAAAGAGGGTTGTCAGACTACTGAGGAGTGACTTTTATTAATCAAATAAGCTGCAGTCACTACAGCTTCTCCCCAAAATACCTTGGACATCTTCGAATTGATAAGTATACATCTAACCCTTTTAAGTAGAGTCCTATTCATCCTCTCAGTTACTTCATTCTGCTATGGTGTTGATCTCACCATTCTATGCTTTGTAATCCCATTATTAGCACAAAATCTATCAAACTCTTTATTGCAAAACTCGAGACTATTGTCAGTTCTTAGCTTCTTCACTTTTTTGCCAGTCTAATTCTCAACAAGAGCCTTCCAAATCTTAAACGTATCAAACATTTGATCCTTACTTTTCAACACATAGACCCACAGTTTTTTTAAATAGTCATCAATTAAACTGAGAAAATACCTAGTACCATCACGAGTAACTGTCTGAGCTAGTCCCCAAAAGTCTGAGTGTATGTAGTCTAGAGTTTCCTTTATCTTGTGTTCGTCAGTACTAAACCTCACCCTATGTGCTTTCCCAAGCACACAATATTTACAAAACTCTAATGGCTGGAACCTATCCTCATCAAATACCTTTGACTAAATTACTTCTTTAAGTTTCTCTTGCTTAGGTGTGTTAGTTTAAGATACCACAACTTGGTTTGCATATTCTCATTATCTACACAGAATAATGCAAAATTACTTACAACTTCACCCTTAAGCACATAAACACCTTTATGCTTCTCTCCTCTCATTACTACTATAGAACCCTTCAATACTCTCAAAATTCCTCCGTCGATTTTGATGGAACACCCATTCTAGTCTAAAATCCCTAATGAGATTAAGTTCCTCTTAAGGTTAGGAACATACCTAACTTCTGTTAACTCTCTCATTCGTTCATCATGTACCCTAAGTTTAATACTATCAATTCCCATCATCTAACAAACAATATCATTACCCATTAACACTATACCACCACTAATAGGCTGAAAATTTATAAACCAAGACTTATGCGGACACATGTGAAACGTACAACTAGAATTAAGAACCTATTGTTCAGTATTCTTACTATCAGTAGCGACTAGAGTCTCTGCGCACTGTCGTAGCTATCATTATAGGCAAGCAAAGCATCTGCTTTCTTTTTATCTTGTACTTTCTTTTTCGGACAGTCCTTTGTGAATTGCCCATCTTTCTTGCAGCAATAGCACTTTCTAGTAGTCCTGAACTTCGTTCTTAAGCCATTTTTCCTTTTATCTTTATATGAGGAACTTCCTCTTATAGATAGACTTTCTGCATTGCCCTAGATCTGCTTTCTTAATAGCTTTGAGTTTAATGATGATTTCACATCGCTCATTGTTAAACTCTCTCTACCGTAAAGAAATATATCAACAAAGCTCTCATAATCTTGAAAAGTAAACTCAGCAGGATAATTGTCCTATCTTCATCTTCTATCTTGATATTGATGGACTCAAGATCAAGAGTGATCTTGTTGAAGGCGTCTATATGATCTTTCATTAGTGTCCCATCTGATATGGACAACTGATACAACTTCTTTTTTATATGCAATCTATTGGCCAATGATTTTCGCATATAAAGGAAGTCAAGCTTCTTCCAAAGACTAATCGTTGTCGTCTTACCTATTACCTCTCTCAGTACTTCATTGCTCAATGATAAAATGATTGTACTGTAAGCTCTTTTTGAATGTCCCTTCTTTTTACTTCAACATTAGATGACTTTGGCTTCTTCTCTTCTTTACTAAATGAAGCTGCAGTCTCCTCTAATGTCGAGCCTAACTGTTGACTAACCAATAATGCCTTAACCTTAATCTTCCACAGATTGAAATTATTTATCCTATTGAATTTTTCTATCTCATACTATGATGTGGCCATATCTGCTTAAAATCAAGCTCTGATACCTGTCATGACTCAACCTAGACCTGATAAGATATTATCCGCTTTGGATCTAAGCCCGTACAGTTTTATTTCTAGGCTTCACATAAGTATCCTTCACCCAAAATGTGTCTTGCCAATTAAGGTGTGGGTCACCTCTTTTAAACTCAACATCTCTCTCGTACCTTGACGATGTGAGATTTGCCTAAGGTGTTACATACACCCTTCTTAGAGACTCAACGTCCTTACTGAGGTTTATCCCACTACCGCCTAAGAGGACACTAGGAGTGGCTCTGATTCCATCTGTCATGACCCAACCCAGACCTGGCAAGATATTGTCCACTTTGGGCCTAAGCTCGCATGGTTTTGTTTCTAGGCTTCACACAAGTGTTCTTATCATAAAACGCGTCTTACCAATTAAAGTGTGAGTCACCTCTTATAAACCTAACATCTTTCCTGTGCCTGGGAGATGTGGGATTTACCTAAGGTGTTACATACACTCCTTCTTAGGGACTCAGCGTCTTCACTGAGGTTTACCCCACCACTACCCAAGAATGTAATTCGGTCTAACCAAAATTCACATTTCTTGAATTTTGCATGGAGTTGTTTCTCCCTTAACACTTGTAACACCTTTCTTAAATATTCTTCGCGCTCTTCTTTATTCTTAGAGTACACCAAGATATCATCGATGAACACAATTACAAGTTTGTCTAAATAATCTTTAAATACTCGATTCATTAGATTCATAAATGCAACCGGAGCATTTGTCAACCCAAATAGCATCTCAACAAACTCATAATGACCATATCTTGTTCAAAATGCAATCTTCAAAATATCCTCTTTCTTGATCTTCAATTGGTGATATCAAGAATGAAGATCAATCTTAAAAAATACACATGCTCCTTGTAATTGGTCAAATAAATCCTCAAATCTTGGACGTGGATACTTATTATGTATAGTCATTCGGTTCAACTCTTTATAATCAATGGAAAGTCTCATTGTTCCATCCTTTTTCTTAACAAATAAAACTGGAGCGTCCCAAGGTGATAAGCAACTCTTGTAATTGCTCCTTGAGTTCTTTAAGTTCTGTTAGTGCCATTCGATTAGGTTTTTTAGATATAAGGGTGGTTTTAAGGATAGGTTTTATTCCAAACTCGATCTCATGATCAAGAGGATTCCGAGTAAGTCTTCAAACAAGTAAATATCCTAAGTAATATTATGCAGAAATAAGCAATTAAGAATCTAGAAATAGAAAGGTAGAAGAAATAACATACAAAATTTACGTGCTTTGGCAACTCGCCTACGTCCACGGTGGATCAAGATCACACTTTCTTATTATTGAATCTCAAAACACTCACAAATATACCTCTTACAAAAAAGACTATCAAAGAAAACACTCTCTTTTGTAAATAAAGAGTTTCTTTTACTAAGAATCACAAAAAAAATACTAAGCTCACAAAGATTTGTGTTTAATTACTAAGATTACAAAAATGTGTTTACAAGTCAATTGAGGGCCTTTATATAGGCTTTAGGATGACCTAGGTTAACCCTAAACGTCTGGGAGTCATTTTAAGGAGTCTTGAAGTAAGTGGGAGATGAAACCAAAATTGGGAAACACTTCCCTACGCTGGGACATCTTATTTAAGCGCCACGACACTAGGCACCTAGCGCCGTAGTGCTCAGGTTCTAACTGGGAGACTGCAGCCCTCACAACTTGGAGCCGTGACTGTCACGCCCTAGACCCAAAAGATCCCACACACGACATCACTTACATTCATTTAATAATGTGCACTCATAAATAATATTACATAAAATTTTAAACTTTAATTCAACATAGGAATCCTTAGCAAGTTGCTAGTAAGTTCAACACTAAAATCAACCCATAACCTAACATATAAACATAAACTTCTATTGATAATATTTAAACATTCATTTCAAATTTTTTTCCAGAATTATAACAATTAAATTATGACTGGGACAATTAGTAAACCGAAGATACGCAGAGTTTTCTCAGAGATTAACACTATACTACGTCACTAGTAGCAACTTTGTTACCGGAAGCTCAGAATATATTCATTGCAAATGCTTACTTAAAATCAACCCATAACCACACTTGGTGAAACTTAAACCAAATATAACCACACTAAATAAAATAATACATAAGTATTTATTCAATAGGGACAAATCAAATATCTTAAACTACGTGTCCCCAAATGAAACACTCAACAACCTAACAACTTAGGAAACCCAAGGGACAACAGAAGCCTTGCCAAATCCGCTAAGTACACATGTACCTTATTTACCTAAAATCACCATAAACTATAATGAGTATAAAACTCAGTAAGCATACTAGTTTTTCATATATCAAATTACAAATACATATATGTACACAATGTATATGTATGATATGCTGTGATAAATAAAAATCATAATCTTATCAAATCACATGTCAGGTAAATGCTTACATATTCTTTCAAAACATATAATAGGAATACCATCACTCAACTACTACTTAGTAAGACTTCCATATCACATATCACATAATGAGCTAAATGTCACTCGTAGGTGACATACCGTATAAGAGGAATAATACAAGTGAGGTTTAAATTACACATATATAATACTTATGTCCAAAGGTAAGAGCCAAACCCTCACCCTGATCATCGGTGAGTCCTCTCACATGCACCAATACGCCACCACATGAATGTGATGACTCAATCTTTCTTTAGATACCAATAGGATCCTCTGTACATATGGAACACATAACATATACCAATCCTGAAGGAAATGCCACACATAAAGGTTTCATAAATCACATAAGGTGCCTACTAAGTAAATAGTGAGTTCAAACATCCTCAAAATACAAAATATTTCTCATTGACATATTACACTTCAAAAGCTCTCTTTGTTAAACATATTTCATTTTGAAAGCTTACTTTCAAAAACACATATATGTCATGTATGTTTATACTCACATTAATAAACACATGTCTTCACATTTCATATCAAAATATACTTTGACATAACATAAACATATTCCTAAACACATTTACAAAATCATACATAACAATTACTATGCTTATTGTGATTTCAGTAAAAGTCTAGTATACTTACCTCTTAACACTTTCGGCTACAATGCCTAATTCTCCTTAACCTATCAATAGAGATTAGTCCTTTCATAAGCCCCAACATTCACACAAAACACTTAAATAGCTTACAAAATTACACATATCGCACTTATCGCATCGAATTGGTCTAATTACTTGGTTTCTCAAAACTTGTCATTCTGACCACTTACACTTAACAAAATTTTCTTATACATCAAATGATGTCTAATTACTCCAAAATCAGAATATATCATTCTTGACTCATATATCCTTCTTAAATATGAATATTATATCATAATTCCTACACAATCTATTCCTTAAACACCATCAAATCCAAACTATTATCCTGACAGGATCAAGATATTTACTAAACAGTATTCAATCTCTCAATTTTATAAAATCATATACTAACTCAAAAATTATAAAACTACAACAGAATTACTCTTGACACATATCTCAATTCATGATAAATATTTCACTTCAAAATCACTGCCAAAAATATTTTAAAACTATTTTATTCCATAGCTTTAAAAATCTGTTAATCAAATACTGCAATGAGCTGATACACTTTAGAAAATCATAACAAGTTAATCATATTGATCTAAATTCTTAATTCTAATATATCATATTAGACATATAAACTTATCATATTGCAGAAATTCGTAATTTTGTAAGAATATTCTACAGATCAAAAATTATTTGTCTCTGTATTATACTGTTAACACAGGAAATTTTCAGAATTTCGGGGTCATTTTGATAAATTTATTACAAATTCAATTTCTGAAATTTTCAATCGATTCAAAGTCTCAAATGATTCTAAACATGTCTAATTGCATATACTCAAAATTCAAATTCAAAATTGAAGCACAACAATTTATAAAATTTTCGGATCAGGAGACTATCAAGTAAAAATTTTGTAGTTCATCATGATTTATCAAGCTATCTACATAGATCATCATCAATTCTCACAATATCTTATAAAATTCATATAAAATTCTCAATTTTACATATTTTCATAAATAAAAATTTAAATGAATTAACTAATTTAACACCAAAAAATTAAGAAAGGGTTATAATATACCTCTTAAAACTTAAATTTCAACTTTCTTCTTCTCTTTTTCTCCCATTTCTTTCTCTCTTTTCTCACTCTAAAAGAGGTGGTTGGATCAAAATGAGTGAATTAGAATTTCAAAAGTATATTTTTATATTAAGAGACTAATTTTTAGTATTTACAAATTAACCTCCAAAACTTTTAAAGTATTATAATTTAGTCTCTAAAATAAATCTAAAGTCTTGTAAATAAACCTAATACTAATAGTATATCCTTAACTTATACAAATACTATTAATAACAATATATAAATCAAGTATCACCCACATATAAATAAAATATGTATATTTATATACATATATAAATAATTATTCTTACCGATTGTAGATACTGATTACTACAGCGACATTCACATCTAGGCACTGTCACTTGCATTTTTGTCTTCTTTTACATCCGTCTTTGATTCTTACACACCCAACATATTTAACATGTTCTCTAGATCATATTCTCATAATTTTTAATTAATTATTTTTATAATTTATATAGAAAATGCACGGAGGACTATCCGACTATTCTTAGAAAACCGGGCATTCATCAGTATTCCGATCATATAAGGGCAATAAATTTTAGTCGCTGCCAGAAATTAGTCAGCCAGAATAAAACGGAGACAGAGCATGGAGGTGACGACAATTTCCAGAGTGGATCATGTGGAGGTCTTGGTAGAAGCTGTTATAGAATCTTCAAAAAAATTTGAAGAAGCCAATTTGGGTCAGAAGACAGGTTTAATTGGGAATTCTCAAATTTCAAATTCAAATATTAAGAAATTCCCCCCATCCATCTTTTTCTGAGGGCCTCATGATAGGATGGGGACTTCGGTACCTGAGGTTTTCAACTCTCCAAGGACTCTAGTTGAAGTAACTATTTCCTCGAGGAGGCCCCTAGAACGGTGAAGACCACAGATTTTTCGGAGGCTCATGTTGACGATCCAGGGGATATTCCTTCGAATTCGAATTTGGGAAACGTTCTTTTGAATTCAAATTCGGAGGATTTTCATTTTAATTCAAATTCTAATCCGACGATGCTCAATGGTCAGGATCTTTTGAAGACAGGTGCGGTTTTTCCAAATAAGGTTATCCGAAATGTGGAAGCGGCTAACCAAGAATGAGTCTATGGGGGAATCTTTTTCGACTGGTGCCACGCGTAGGGGATATTACGCAAGTTAGAGACGATTTTTCAGGCCCTTTAATTTTGAATACAGAATACAACCTTTCTATTAACTCCTTTATTGATAAAGGTGTCTAGGAGCTGACTTTTAACTTGAATTCGGACACTACTACTTGGAGAACAAGGAGATCTTCTCGCCTTGCTGGAAACTCGTCTGAAAAACGTAAACGTTCTCAGCAAGCTCTCATAACCTTGAAACCATCTTCTTCTTCTTCTTCTTCTTCTTCTTCTAGAGGGAGTTCTTTTAAACGGAAAAGGGACGTCTTAGCGGTTGGGACTTCTCTACCAAAGAAGTTACAGCTGAACAAATCATTTGAGGATGAAAACGCGGGTGCTGCGGAGCAGGCCCACTCATCAGAATGAGTCTTCTATGTTGGAACGCTCGAGGGATGTGGAACCCTCGTGCGTTAAGGAGTCTGAGTATGCTTCTCTTAGAATGTTCCCCCGACTTAGTTTTTGTCCTTGAAACTAGTTGTTCGGTAAAAGGGCAGTAAGGGTATGCAGGAGTATGGGGTTTAATTCTTACTTTGTGGTGGATAGTCATGGTAGAAGTAGTGGTATGTTTCTTTTGTGGAATAGCTCATAGGATGTTTCTTTGTTAGGCTATTCCAAAGGTCATATTAATGCTCAGACGTTGATCAGAATAATGCTTCTTGGCGGGTAGTTGGTTTTTATGGAAACCCGGTTCAGAATGAGAGAAGACATAGCTGGGAGCTGTTGAACCGCTTATGCAAGGAATCTAGTTTGCCATTTCTATGCATTGGTGATTTCAACGAACTACTTTCAGCCAACGACAAATCTGGAGTTTCAGGGGTTAGACAATCTATGATTGAATTCCAAGACATAGTAACGTCACTGAAGCTTGTTGAGCTCCCATTAGTGGCCCTCGTTACACTTGGAAAGGTCCTGAGATGGGGAATGGCAGAGTGTTGGAACGATTGGATAAAGGCCTTGCTTGTGCTAAGTGGTGTAACTTGTTTCCGGATGTTGTGATTCACCATCGTGATTTTCTCTCCTCGGATCATCGCCCTCTACATCTAAAATTATCTCCGATTACAAGACTAAACCAGCTTGGAGGAAACCGGAGAACCTGTTTGGCTTGAAGAACCTGATTGTAAGTCTGCAGTTTTGGAATCATGGAGTCAGGTTAGCGGATCGGTTTCTAATAAATTAGAGGATTGTGCATCTGCTTTAGTGAAGTGGAATCGAAGGAGTGGTGGGTCTATTACGGTTCGGTTGAGGAAAGCAAGGCAAAAGCTTAATGATTTGCTATCTGTGCCTTCGGTTGTAATGGATACAAAGCTTATTCGGCAAGTGGAAATTGAAATACAAGGACTTCTTGAAAAGGAGGAACTTTTCTGGTTTCAAAGAGCAAGAACGGATTGGCTCGTGTGGGGTGATCAAAATACAAAACTTTTTCCTAGGAAAGCAAAGGGGAGATATTGTAAGAATCAGATTTCCGGTCTCTAGGATGACGACGGTGTGTGGGTAGAGGATGGTTCAGGTATCTCGGGTATTGTTTGCTCTCACTTTGACATGGTTTCGATCTTCTGCTTCTGACCGAGACTGATGCATGAACGTATCCCCTGTTCGGATAGAAGAATTTTAGAGGCACCATTCACAGGAGAAGAGATTAAGCAAGCAGTTTTTTATATAGGATCTTTTAAGGCACTTGGCCTAGACGGGTTCCATGCTATTTTTTTCCAACATTTTTGGGATTTAGTGAGTGCAGATGTGGTCAATTTTTGTCTAGGGGTGCTTAATGAGGAAAATTCTTTAAAGGGAGTTAATGACACGGTGATTGTGCTTTTATCCAAGCTCAAGGGAGCCTCTAGAGAGTCAGAATTTCGACGGATTAGCTTATGCAACATTTTGTATAAGATAGTGCCCAAGACATTAGCCAACCGGTTGAAATTGGTTCTCCCAACTATTATTTCATCATGCTAGAGTGCTTTTGTTCTGGGTAGACAGATCACAGATAATATCATTTCCGCCTTCGAATTAATGTACTCTGTACACAGGAAAAAAAGGGCGTAACGGCATCCTTGCCCTCGAGCTTGATATGAGCAAGACTTATGATCGTGTGGAATGAGATTTTTTGTTATTCATTATGGAAAAGTTTGGGTTCTCAGTCAAATAGAGGAATCTGGTTTATAACTGTCTATCTACGGTGTGCTTTAGTTTAAAGATTAACGGCAGGGTGCCGGGGGAGTTGTTTTATTCAAGGGGGTTGAGACGGCGGGGGGGGTGGGGGGACACTCATTGTCCCCATATTTGTTCCTTTTGTGTGCAGAGGGGCTTTCTTTCCTGTTTCAACAAGCGGAGTTGGAGGGTTATTTTCGTGGTTTCTCATGTACACGTACGGCTCCAAGTGTCTCTCACCTCTTGTTTGCTGATGACAGCTTGGTTTTTTTGTAGAGCCACGATTGAAGATTGTTTAGCTATTAAACAACTGTTTGATGTTTACACTGCCACTTCAAGGAAGCTGATTAATTGCAATAAATCTATCTTTTAGCCCAAATGTTAGACCTGATATTCAGCTAGATATTCAACAAATATTTGGGTTAGCAACTTTTGATGGCCATTGTAAGTACCTTGGGTTGCCGTCTTTTATTGGGTTGAATAAGAAGGTTTTTTTCCAAAGCCTTGTTGATAGGATTTGGAAAAGGCTTCAATTGTGAAAGGGTAGGTTCTTTTCGGCTGGTGGGAAAGCTATTCTCATCAAATCTGTAATACAGGTGATTCTTACTTACACTATGTCAGTATTTAGACTGCCTGATTTTGTGGTGCAACGTATTATCAAGTTGACTAGGTCGTTTTGGTGGGGAAACAATTGTGATTCATAATCCTTGTGTTGGTTACAATGGGATGCAATCAGTGTGCCGCTTTCCGTGGGGGCTTGGATTTAGAAATCTTAGTTTTTTTATTAAGGCGTTGCTTGCAAATCAGTGTTGGAGGGTTGTTTTCGTGGGGGTGGGGGGACACTCATTGTCCCCATATTTGTTCCTTTTGTGTGCAGAGGGGCTTTCTTTCCTGTTTCAACAAGCGGAGTTGGAGGGTTGTTTTCGTGGTTTCTCATGTACACGTACGGCTCCAAGTGTCTCTCACCTCTTGTTTGCTGATGACAGCTTGGTTTTTTTGTAGAGCCACGATTGAAGATTGTTTAGCTATTAAACAACTGTTTGATGTTTACACTGCCACTTCAAGGAAGCTGATTAATTGCAATAAATCTATCTTTTAGCCCAAATGTTAGACCTGATATTCAGCTAGATATTCAACAAATATTTGGGTTAGCAACTTTTGATGGCCATTGTAAGTACCTTGGGTTGCCGTCTTTTATTGGGTTGAATAAGAAGGTTTTTTTTCCAAAGCCTTGTTGATAGGATTTGGAAAAGGCTTCAATTGTGAAAGGGTAGGTTCTTTTCGGCTGGTGGGAAAGCTATTCTCATCAAATCTGTAATACATGTGATTCTTACTTACACTATGTCAGTATTTAGACTGCCTGATTTTGTGGTGCAACGTATTATCAAGTTGACTAGGTCGTTTTGGTGGGGAAACAATTGTGATTCATAATCCTTGTGTTGGTTACAATGGGATGCAATCAGTGTGCCGCTTTCCGTGGGGGCTTGGATTTAGAAATCTTAGTTTTTTTATTAAGGCGTTGCTTGCAAATCAGTGTTGGAGGGTTGTTTTCGTGGGGGTGGGGGGACACTCATTGTCCCCATATTTGTTCCTTTTGTGTGCAGAGGGGCTTTCTTTCCTGTTTCAACAAGCGGAGTTGGAGGGTTGTTTTCGTGGTTTCTCATGTACACGTACGGCTCCAAGTGTCTCTCACCTCTTGTTTGCTGATGACAGCTTGGTTTTTTTGTAGAGCCACGATTGAAGATTGTTTAGCTATTAAACAACTGTTTGATGTTTACACTGCCACTTCAAGGAAGCTGATTAATTGCAATAAATCTATCTTTTAGCCCAAATGTTAGACCTGATATTCAGCTAGATATTCAACAAATATTTGGGTTAGCAACTTTTGATGGCCATTGTAAGTACCTTGGGTTGCCGTCTTTTATTGGGTTGAATAAGAAGGTTTTTTTCCAAAGCCTTGTTGATAGGATTTGGAAAAGGCTTCAATTGTGAAAGGGTAGGTTCTTTTCGGCTGGTGGGAAAGCTATTCTCATCAAATCTGTAATACAGGTGATTCTTACTTACACTATGTCAGTATTTAGACTGCCTGATTTTGTGGTGCAACGTATTATCAAGTTGACTAGGTCGTTTTGGTGGGGAAACAATTGTGATTCATAATCCTTGTGTTGGTTACAATGGGATGCAATCAGTGTGCCGCTTTCCGTGGGGGCTTGGATTTAGAAATCTTAGTTTTTTTAGTAAGGCGTTGCTTGCAAATCAGTGTTGGAGGGTTGTTTTCGTGGGGGTGGGGGGACACTCATTGTCCCCATATTTGTTCCTTTTGTGTGCAGAGGGGCTTTCTTTCCTGTTTCAACAAGCGGAGTTGGAGGGTTGTTTTCGTGGTTTCTCATGTACACGTACGGCTCCAAGTGTCTCTCACCTCTTGTTTGCTGATGACAGCTTGGTTTTTTTGTAGAGCCACGATTGAAGATTGTTTAGCTATTAAACAACTGTTTGATGTTTACACTGCCACTTCAAGGAAGCTGATTAATTGCAATAAATCTATCTTTTAGCCCAAATGTTAGACCTGATATTCAGCTAGATATTCAACAAATATTTGGGTTAGCAACTTTTGATGGCCATTGTAAGTACCTTGGGTTGCCGTCTTTTATTGGGTTGAATAAGAAGGTTTTTTTCCAAAGCCTTGTTGATAGGATTTGGAAAAGGCTTCAATTGTGAAAGGGTAGGTTCTTTTCGGCTGGTGGGAAAGCTATTCTCATCAAATCTGTAATACATGTGATTCTTACTTACACTATGTCAGTATTTAGACTGCCTGATTTTGTGGTGCAACGTATTATCAAGTTGACTAGGTCGTTTTGGTGGGGAAACAATTGTGATTCATAATCCTTGTGTTGGTTACAATGGGATGCAATCAGTGTGCCGCTTTCCGTGGGGGCTTGGATTTAGAAATCTTAGTTTTTTTAGTAAGGCGTTGCTTGCAAATCAGTGTTGGAGGATTCTGGAGAGTCCAGAGGCCTTGGTTAGTAAAATTCTGAATACAAAATATCATCCCAGGGAACATTTTTTACTGCCTTCTGTTTCCAGAAGGAGTTCTTTTATTTGGAGAATTATTCTGTAGGGATGTGAACTTATTCTGAACGGGATCAGGTGGTGAGTAGGGAATGGAGGAAGTATAGCAGTTTTTTCGAATCCACGAGTGCCTAGACCTTGTTCTTTTCGGGTTCTTACCTCTTGTGACGACCGAGATGTCTATAAAGTCTGTGACTTGCTTACTGCCAAGGGTGCTTGAAATTATGATTTGTTAAATGAGCTGTTTTGGAAGATAGATGTTAACATCATTGCTTCACTTCCGGTTTGCGGAATAGAGGCAAAGGATAAGCTCATTTGGCATTTCAGAAAGATGGCAAATATTCTGTGAAAAAGGGTTACAAGTTGGCTTTACAATTCTTGAACTCTTTGAATACTTCATTTACAAGTTCTCCTTATGAAAACTGGTGGCAGTCTTTATGGAAGTTAAAAATACCTTACAAGATCAAACACTTCATGTGGAGGGCTATTCAGATTATTATTATTATTATTATTTCTCAAGCAACAAAAAGAAAACATACAGTCTTTGGAAATCAAGAGGCCAATTCCCTCGAAGAGATGATTTTTATTTTATTTTATTACTTAACTGTTAAACCTTAAGCTCCTAATGTCTTTCTTTTGTTTATTATTTCTATTATTCTTCGTCTTATTCCGTTTTTTCTTCAGCGAGCTCACTGTAACAAAGCCCCTTTTGCGTACCCTCCATTTCACTTTCTCTATTTAAACAAATTTTCCAAGTGGAGACTGCTAATGCAAGATTCAAGAAGAAGCGAAAAGAATAAAGGCAAAGGGAATATTAAGGTTTAAGGACTAAGACGCACAATGTGCTTCATTTGGTTTTAAACAAAATTTAATGTTCTTATTTGTATTGTAAAAAAAAAAAAAAAAAAGAATGACATCAATTGAGCCAACTGATTGCACATTAGATTTTAGTGCTTTCGGCTCTAATAGAGTTCTAACTCACTGCACCTCTCTAAAGATTTCTTAAGAGTTTAGTGTCGAGACTTTTCACGATAGATTCGTCTTGTAGCCTTTTAAATTGAATATAATTTAAGTTTTAAGTTGTGAAATGTGTGGGAGTTAAATTTGCTCAACAATTTAATTTAATGTAGAAACATAATGTTGAAGGTGTCAGTAATCTGTTTTGCTTGGTTGATTTTCTGTCTAAATAGTTACTAGGTTTTTAGGCTATATTGTATTTGCATCAGATAGGGAAGTCGCCGCTTTATTAGATAATTACTAAGTTTTCAGGCCAT
Organism: Ailanthus altissimus; assembly: GCA_946807835.1. NCBI lineage: Eukaryota > Viridiplantae > Streptophyta > Magnoliopsida > Sapindales > Simaroubaceae > Ailanthus > Ailanthus altissimus. The sequence continues at coordinate 10,497,023 of OX327687.1, forward strand.
ATTGTGTCTTACATTTAATTGAATATATCATTATTTATTTATTTTCGTTTAGTACTTGTGGCCAATGACAAAATTAAAATTTCTATAAAAGATTATTTCTCTATCATGTAGATTTTTAATCTCCAATGCGATCAATCTTATGCGGACTTGTACATAGTTCTTAGTAATACAACACTATAATTGCACATAACCTTTAGCAATACATTATTGTTGATCTATCTACCAACTCTATATAAATTTGTATTTTGTGAAACTACAGTTACGTTATTAGAACACAAATTATGTTTTAATTGATGTACCATCAATTTATGACTATTATTTATTAAATAATTTTTAATTTTCATTAATATAATAGTTATATAATACCATATTAAATATTAAAATACAAAATTTATATCACAATTATATAAACATAACACTACTGAATGTAATATAGCCACACGGAGAAATTTGAGATGCCAATCATGAACAAAGCTGACAGGGCATCCAATCCAACTAAAACAAATCAATTAAAGCCCACGACAATCAACAAACAAAATCATTGTTTGTTTCTCACCAAGGGTCGATTTTTGACCTAACACAATATCTTTTGCTCGCACTTCAAAGGCTTAAGCAAACACAAACACAAACACAAACAGCATTTCTTTCTATGTACCTCCCCTCGGTTCTGGTCTCCATCCTCTGTTTAACAGTTCTTAATACCTTTTGCTTCAGCCTACCCCTTAAATTTATTCCGTCGATCAAGTAGTGAGTCGATTCCCATCTTCGTGTTTATCTAATGAAGATAATAGAAACATAAATTAAACACATTTTTCAGCAAAGTCTATCAAAATATCGCAACACATTCTGACAAAAAATAAAATAAATAAAAGAGATGCTTTCCGGACAATTTCGGGGTTTCATAACTACGTATTCTGGAATTGAGCATCCAAGGGAAAGATTTATAAAAATGTTTTCCGTACCTTCGTTATCATTACAGTGAAAAAGAAAACCAAATACTAGTACAAGAAGCTGTCTAATGAGATTAGTAAATAAAACAATACAAAATTTCCCAAGTTGTGCAACTGTTTCTGAAGCATAAATTTTAAAATGATTAACTGAAGGACCATCTGGGTATAATACAGCTAAGGACATGCTACAACTTGCCTGATGAATGAGATGCACATGACTATAGCCCAAGTTCTGAGAGAAGCTCTCGCCACCTTGGAGTCTCTTCATCAAATATGTAGGTCAATGGCGAGATTAGGACCCCGCTACCTCCAATCTGCGTCAAACAAAACAATATTCACTAATTAAATTCACTAAATGGATCTTAGTTGGTAGAATTTAGCCATTTGATTATTCAAATATGGAATTAGACACAGAATCCCAAGAAGGTAAAGAGATAAGAAGCAGCATGGTTTTGAAACATGCAGTACACAACACAAAAGGGCAGGAAGAGAAAATCCTTAAAAGTTCAGATCCAAAAGGAGCATGTAAACATTGCTACAGTTACTTGAGATGAATCTGCTCCTCTATTTTTATGACAAGAATAAATATGAAAAACTCTCGACCATTTCAATGGTTGAGATGAATGCTAACATGAATTTCTTTCTGTAGAAAAAGTCAAGAAACAGTGAATCCCACCAATTACTAATAATTCTTCTATTCTCTATCCTATTTCTTCTATTTAATCCTTTACATTCTCTCTCTTTATTTCTCTCCTCTCTAACATATCCATCCAATAAAATAGTTTGGGGCAACAGATTTGATTGTCTTGAACCTTGACATTAAAGGACCTACATTGTCAGATAAGAAAACACTATTACACAAGATCATAATCTTCTAGGGCCATTGATCCAACATATAATATAGAGAAACCACAACTCCAATCAATACTTTTGATCTGCATATAACACATTCCTTGAAAAATTCACAGTAGAGCAACACCCTGGCTAAGCTCATCAAATCTTCTTCCAAAACTTGCTGCTTCGAGTATTTGTGCATAAACTTGCAATTTCTCTCAAAGCATATTCTCTCAAAGTCTGATCATAGAAATAATATTTTGAGCAAGTGAAAATACTTTCTTTTAGAAGAGACGAGAGAATACAGTAAGGAAGACAACCATATAAAAAATTGAAGGCACGAGGAGCGAAAGCAGAACATTATTAATAAGTGATGGAGTCCATTGTTTTACTTAATTTTTCTTCAAAAAAAAAAAGAGGGCCAATGAAATGTATTTATAAATATATATATATATTTTACTTAATTTTTCTTCAAAAAAAAAAAGGGCCAATGAAATGTATTTATATATATATATATATATGGCAGATTCCATGACTCCTCTTTTTCTATACAATTTTTGTCACATGTTTCTAATTGTTAGATTTCCAATCATTTCATGGCTAGTATTAGTTTACCACTCAACCCAAAAGCTCAAGCTAATAGGTGAAGGTTCAATATTAGTATTAAAGATAAGTCTTTAACAGTCTTCTTCACGTGAAACGTGGATGCTAGTAGGTCTGAACCAAGTGAATTCCCCGTCCCCGTCTTGTAGACTGAAAACCAAGAAATTAACTGAAAACAAAAACATGGGAACTCGAACTCAAGACCTTAACTCTGATACTATATTGATGAATATAGAGAAATTGTATATTTCACTCTTAGAAAATATATTACAAGAAGAGACCTTTATATAGGCTACAAATCTACTTTACATAAAAAATATGACCCATATAAGGAATATGATTATATGACCTATATAAGGAATATGTCTATATGACCTACATAAGGAATATATCTTATATGAAGGAAATATTAAGGAAATATTACTTACACAAGATATACTATCTATACAAGAAATGCTACTTATATAAGAAGGAATCTCAGCCGAATATTCCTTTGAATATTCCTTTTTCCAACAGTTAGGATTTAAGCTACCATGGAATTTTGTATTTCTTAAAAGCTATTTAACAAACAGTGAAACCCATGATAATAATAAAACTCTCTTCTCTCTCCCAACTCATATATCTCCAATTAAATGTGTCCAAACATCATATACATAAAAATAAAATAAAATATAAAAAACAACTCAACTTTCTTATTTTTACATGGAAATGCTTCAAATTTTCTTAACTTTTCTTTAAAAAAGTTTTATAATTGTCGAGAATAATTGTTTCATTTCATTTGTGTCCCAAATCTGCTTTTCTATTTGTCAAGAATAATTAACATTTTTCAAAAAGAATAATTAAGATAATCTTTCTCGTGAAAACACTCCTATTATGAGAGAAAAGCTTTTAGAAAATAAACTAATATCCAGCCATAATAATGTTGCATATGAATCAAAGTACATAAGTAGACTCCACAAGTGCTAATATCCAGCCATAATAACAACAATGTAACTCCACAAGTGCTATGCCTTCCGGATTTCTAATTAATGGTGTACAATGAGGATGGAAAAATATGTCGGGGAATATTCTAACATGCCAGCAAATATCTCAGAGAATATTCCTATTTCAGAACCTTCCTAACTTGTTCATCAAGTAATGGGCTAGCTCCATGCTAGTTGCTCGGACCCTCGAAGGATCACTATACCTCCATCAATTACAAATATCATGTTCATCTTTCAAGTATTTCTTACACCTCGACTCTAGCCATTGCTAACCCAACTTTTAAAAGGCATAATCAATCCTAAATCACCCGGAAGTAACATAAAAGTTCATAAACTAATATATCAACAATTTGAATTTTCGGATATATAGCACATAATGCTGGGTAATCATAGTCAAATAGCTCAAAGGCTATAATTTAACATCATGCTTAAATTAATTAGACTCCTAATAAGATTTTCAAAACCCACACACACTTCATCATTTTTATCACAAGTAAAACCAAAATTAGAATCCCTTGATTAAATGATAAAACTTTTGCTTACTTGTCCAGTAAAAAAACATTTGGCAATCTAACAAAAAGATCCATTTTCACATTCGGCTTTCACTAATCAATTATTCAAATAACTTCTACCAAATTTGAAAGTTTTTGGCTTCTTAAACTTCAAAATAAAAAAAAATGAGTTGCTTTTTATTAGTTATGTATAAGATATTTATACACAAATTTAATAGGATAAAGAATGTAATATCAAAGAAAGAGAGTACAAGAGATAGAAGAGAGAAAGAAAAAGAAAAGAGGACATTATTTTATTAGAGTCCACTATTAGTTAAATAGCTTTGGAAAAATACAAAATTTTACGTCAACTTAAATCCTAGTTATCGAGTGATTGGCAATCTAATGGTTAAAAAGTTGTGTCAAAAGTTCTATAAAAAATGAAGGGTTATAGAACTATATATCAAATGGACTTTATATTACACAATACTTACTCTAGAGTTCCTTTCATAAGCACACAAGGAAATCTCTTAATAATAATAATAAAATCATAGCACACTACTATTACAATATGCTTACTCATTGCAAATATTATCTCCAAGGAATACAATAATTACAAAAATGGTCTACTTACATCTTTATGAAATGTTATCTTGTCTACACATCATGGTCTCATATGTGAGTGAGAGAGAGTAATCCCCATACTTTTATTTAACAAAGTAAGTTTAATCAGTAAAGTTTATAACTACATAGAGGATGAGATAGTGTAATCTAGAGGTCTGTTGTAAAGGATTTTGGTGTAGAAGAGATATTTGTTATTGTAAGAAACGATTTACAATAACAAACATTTTTTACTCACCATGTAGTACCAGAAGGGCACCTCTGAAACTTATTCAACAAAATCCTCCACAACAACTTCACCTTTCAAAACTAGTGAGCAAGTTACCTAAAGACTTGTATCGAGATATCTTTTACAAAGTTATCAACTCTACTGATTACATTTACTATGTTAGGAAAAGAGTATGATGATTACTAGAAACTTGCTAGCACTATCGAAACGATCAATCCCTTGTCACTCCATTTCCAAAAGATCGAATCATTGAAACAATCTTCAACCCACAATAACCTACCATTACCATATGAATGAAGAAACAACTAGAGGAAAACTTGCTAAAACTGACGAAATGACCAATCCCTTCTCACTCCATTTCCAAAAGAAGATCGAATCAATGAAACAATCTTCAAACCACAACAACCTACCATTACCATGTGAATGAAGAAACAACTCAAAGATATTCCATTATCATTAATGCCCACCAGGAAAACAGACTAAGTTACTTGGTTATTCATGAATCACTATCCTATTGCCCTTCTAATTGATTCAAGAATTTTTCACAACAATAGGAGGTATAATTCGAGAAATGAGCAAACAAACTTCTATGGCCAATATTTCAAAATCAACTCTCACATGTGAGACTATAATGCAAAACAAGATAATATTCTCTAAAAATATTAAGTAAAAGTAATAATCGAATAATGGACCATCCATATAATTACTAAATTCCTTATAGATAAGGTTTGTAGTGAGTAAGCATATTGCAATAATAGTGTGTAAAAATTATATTACCATCAAGGATTCTTTTGCGTACTTATAAAGGGACCATAAATTATGCTAAGGGCACAGTTTCAAAAAGCCTTATAATTTGCTACTTGTTTAATTAAAACATAAGCCCTATAATATGCTTGTTGCATAATAAAAACTACATGTTCATATATATATTTAAAAAAAAATGTCTGTACATATTCTCCCAAATCAAATATACTATTTCCTCACTGGAAGGCGATCCTCGGATTAGTCCGCAAGTCCCAAATATTTACTAAAATAACTTATATGCTTTGGTATTTTGTCAAAAGTTGTTCAAGTAGCATTCAATTTTGCAACAGCTTACATACCATGCACAATTTTATATTTTTTTAAGGTTTTGATTTTGAACTAAAAATCCATATCATGTGTGTATATATAGAAGTCCCTATTATAGAAGATCCTATCCCAACTCTTAACATAATTGAAAATGTCCACAACAAAGATCACTAACCATTGGATAATATCTCAATGTTATATTATAATAGAAAGATGAAATAGAGTTGCACGCAGTAAAGTTGCCCGTAAGCCTTTGACATGTGCAATTAACGCTCCCAACAAATCTTGTTTACTTATCCCTATATCTACATGTTATCAAAGGCTTGCAGGTGCTATACCAAAGCAGATCTGTTTTTACTTTTAATCACAATAGAAAATATTTAAAGATGATGATCAAAAGCATTGTTAAGGATTAAATTATGATTGTTATGAACGTATGGGCAAGTTGAGTAGCCTCTTTTTTGTTTTTTACAAATTTCTTTTGACATCCAATAAGATGTAAACAGGCAATGTTCTCTATGTAAATACCAGGTAAATCTACCCATTGCAAAACAAAAAGGAGTTTGACTATGCATCACAGTAATCAAACTCAAAAGCTTCTTCATAAGCTATAATGCTTTCTTATGCATGTATTAATCATATGTATCGATAATATTTTGTCCGAAACATTGCTTCCATTCATGGTCAAGCTCCCTACTTTGATTGCTAGGACATATAGATATGTATATACTTCAGCTGACAGGCTAACCATTATCATGACAGGAAAACAAAGTTACATGATTAGCAAGAGAATCAGGTAACATAGTGATGTTAACAACACTGATTATATTGTGATGACTCACCGCTCTCAATTGTTGTACAGACTTGTATAGTGCTTTCTTGGGTACACATATGACTATTGCATAATAATCAGCTGCTACCTTCCCATCACGTTTGCAAAAGACTGGACTGATAGTAGGTCCCTGCACAAATAATCATGAAACAGCATAAAATAGGTTTTAACATAGAGACAATGATCTATCCTCAAGAAAAGATAGCCAAGGAATCTCTTGTAAAGAGAGTGATAAATGCATGGCAGAAAGACCATTGCTTTCAATTCAAACCTCACCTGCAACCCAGATAATGAAGTTTGGCTCAGTATTCGCTCAGCTACTTCCTCTGCACTACTTCCCCTCATGTTTGCAGTTACCTGCCATGGGAATAGATAGGTGAAAAGAGAGGAACAATTAAGGAGAAACAACCACAGCATAAGACACTATTATACCATGAACTGACCCACTGCCCTCAAACGAGCCTCCAATCTTTCAAGAATCTCATGTGTAGTGTCAAGAACACCTTTCTGCTGGATCAATGACTTCCTACTTGCCACAAGAACAGCCTGTAGGACATAGAATGTTTTAGATAAGGAAAGATATTAGTAAAGGCAGAAAATTGAACAAACTGCCTAAAGAGCCCGTTCTAATAGCATTCACGAGACTACAAGATTGCATGCTTGGCAGGTCTTACCTGGCTTTCCAAAACAACCCCACCTTCAATTTCTTTCAAGTTGTTCTCTCTGAGTGTTGTCCCACTACTCACAAGGTCCAAAATAGCATCAGCTATCCCCATCTAAATTAACAAGAAAGATGAGTGCTTTTTATAAATTACAGTAGAAATGGCTTGAGAATTAAATGCCCAAGCGTCTATGCCATTATCAAAGATTAAAAGAAAGTTTTAACAAATAAGCATACAACTATGGTGACAGAAACAATTCAATTTAATTGAAGTCATTTTAAATTCTAATTCCTAGCTTTGTAGTTAACTTTGAGCTCCAAACCAACCCTATCTTTAGAGGCCACTGCTGGCACCAATCTGATATGACTTTGATAAGTAAAATACAAGCTCCAAACCAGCCCCTACCTATAGATGCCACTGTTGGGACCAATCTGATATGACTTATCAACGTAAAATACAGAGGTTGAGGATTACAAAAGACAGAAAAATCACAGAGAATATTATAATGACTTTGGACTCATTTCCCAACAATTAGATAGCAGTGCCACTTCATATGGTTTATAGCTAAATCCAAAAAAAAGAAAAATAGGAAAGAAAGAAGAAAGAATCAGAAGGGAAAATATTGAAAGAAGTGAACACAAAAATGATAACATCGCACTAAAACCCTTTGAAAAATGCTTGCAGGCAGTAGTACTATGATAAAATAGAGTGGTAGAACAATATGACAGGACAGTGAACAAATTTTGTAAATCCAACAAATATTTAGAAATAGTAAATCTCACAGTCAAGAAGGAATTCTCACCGCTGGAGCTGCCTCCAGGGCCCCATCAGCAGTAGAAAAGACTACATGCTTCAGTCCATTTTCTTTCATAAACTTGGGACCCAGCTGTATAGGAAGACAACAAAAATCATATCTAGGTAATTTTCTTTAACAATTGTAACACAAGTATAAAAGAAAGTGAAACAAGTATCATACATAAGTGAAGCCAGTAGCAACTTGTAGAGGTTTCTCAGCAGTCCACTGAGCCATTTGGGCTAGCTCGTTAATTGAATTTATATTCTCAAAAATCCCATATTTGGGTATCTGAAAATATCAAGACTACTAAGATTAGCAACAAGGAGAGTCACCAGGCAGCTGACTATAAAATAAAACAAGGGTCACTTACAGCAAGAGATAAACGACATTCCCCATATTCAAGAGCATTATGGACAATAATAAGATCATCATTCCCCTGACAAAAAGTAATACAAAGACAATGTCATACAATTAATACATGCCTCCATGGTCATTCCAGATAATAAAAATGATATTAGCTCCAAAATGACACAACAAATATACAAAATTTGCACCAAATGGCATACTAGACCTCAGTGCTTACCTGTCCATGTTCACTAACTGTATCCAAACCCACAATACCAAGATCTAAATCTCCTGATAACAACTTCCGTACAATGTCTTTTGGCCGTTGAAACCAAACTTCCAAATTTGCTAGCTAAAAAGGAAAAAAATAAAAACATAAGGCAATAAAATTTAAAATCCCATCTCTAATATTATGATAATCAAAAGCCAACCAGAGAGAGAAAGAGAACCCACCTGAGGTATTTGTGCAACATATTGTCGAGGATTGACCTGCCTAACTGACAATTGACAGTCCTTCAATATATATAACAAAAGCATCAGAATAGCAAATTCATATAGAAATTAAAAAATATAGAAAACTAGTCAAGCATAAATTAAATCACAAAAGTTACATATTTAACAAGTACTGTTTCCATTTCATTGTCCTCCATTTTCTGAGCAACCAAGCACATCATAGGACAATTTTTCATCATTCTTAAGTTTCTAAGCCCAATTTCTCACATAATTTGATGTGTTGTAAAACTAAACTTAAGAAATAAAAAATCAGTCACAATTTTACAAATTGCAAGTTCCAATCATTATCCTCGAGTTTCTCAGCAACCAAACACCTCATTAGACAAATTCTTATTCATTTTATTAACTTCTAACTAAATTTTAAACAACAAGAATTTTAACCTCGACATTAAGATTAAATTTTAAAAAAAAGAAAAAAACTGTATACTAATAAACTTCAATTTCCACGTCATCATTCTCAAGTTTCCCAGTAACCAAACACGGCAATAGACAAATTCAGATTCATTTTCTTAAATTCAAACTAAATTTCAACCGCCAAAAGATTCTCTCATAATCTACCATATTCTCAAACTAATTTTTTAAAAAAAATTAAATAAATAACCTTGAGGAGATCGAGAGTGTCGGCGGCCATGCGGCCTTTGCTAGGCAATCCAAGCCGGATTTCATTCCTCTCCGATACTCTATTATCAACGTGCCCGTTCACCACCGACACTTGAGACTCAAACTGCGACGAGACACAGCGCGTGACGGCGGTGGGCTTCGTGACGGAGATGTGAAAAGACGAAGAAGGACAGAAGAGCGACAAAGAAGGCGAGGGGCATTGTTGAAAATAAGGTTGTCGGAGGAGAGTCATCGAAGCGGACAGGGACATCGTCGCTTCCTCTATCAGTAAATGAAAGATTTCGAGTTTTTTTCTTTCTTTTCTTCCAGCGTTTACTTACTGTTCTGTGAAGAGATAAAACGCCGCCGTCGCAATGAGCTAACAGGGAGAGTGATATTTGGGATGAAGAATATGATATGTTAGATTCATTTCATCACGTGATGTAAATATGTGATTGTTTAGTAGGGAATTATCACTTATCTCCCCTAAGGTTTGCAAATATCTCATTTAAATTGTAAATATGCACCCAAAGAGTTAGGGCGAATTTTGTACGAATAAGAATAATTTTATGCCACAAAATTGATTTAATTGACAATTTTATCTTAATTAGGTCTAAAATACTTTTTTATATCAAAATTTGTTAATTTTTGTTATTAGTTTAGATGGTAAAAAAGTAAAAATGTAATCTAATTGACATTGCAAGTGATAGGTCGTCCACAAATGATCAATAACAAGTCGACCCAAATTGATATTATTAAATTCAAAATTTTATAATCTATATAATAGTGAATTTTTTTTTCTTCAACGAAATACTATTAAAGTGCTAAAAGTGGAAATAATATGATGGGAGAGGCAACAATCACAGCCGTTTGCCATCAAACGTTGGAATAGGGACGTGCACCTCTACTACCACTAGACATATCTGCGACCAATATATCCAACAGTGGTGACGGTGTACGTTATCACCCCACCATTTGACTGCACGACCTTACAATAGAGGGCAGTAGCCATCGTTGTTTGCCCTGTACCGCACTATCCCAATAGTTAAAGGGGAATGACAGTGGCTATCGCCCTTTCTACTATATTCTCTCCATTTTTGGCACTTATACGATATTCTATTGATAAAAAAAAAATTCACTATCGTATAGATTATAAAATTTTGAGTATGATAATATCAATTTTAAATCGAATTATCATCGATCATCAGTGGCTGGCTAGCTACTAATAGTAAAGATGGCGACAGCCATTGGTCAAACTAGTGAGCAATTGCTCACTTCTTATTTATTTATTATTTAATTTAAATTATTTTTAAAAATATTTATTAAAAATATAAACTAACTACATAATGACACGTGTCATTTATAACTTAGCATATTATAATACATGTTAGTTTATTAAAATTTATTTTTTAAATATATTAAATTAAATTAATAGATAAGATTGTATCATATATTCAAAAATAATAAATAAGTAAGATGGTGTTACGTGTCTAAAATTAGAGCATAAATAATAAAAATAAATTGATAATTATATTATTAAAATTATTATTTTTGTCCAAATTGATGACAAAATTTGATGAATTAAGACAAAAATAAATACTTTAAATTTAATTAAAGCAAATTTATGAATTTTATAGAATAAAATGATCTTTATTCCCTTAAATGGGAAGTTGCACTATTTAGAACGAGTGTCGGACGAAGGTGGGTCGTGTAAGGATGCATGTGAAATGGGGGTAATGGAATGGGTTTTGTAATTGAAGTAATACAAGATTCATTTGGTGTGGTTAATGGTAAAACTAACTAGTCTTTGTATGCCATGTCATATCATTGTCAGCCAATCTGCCCCACAAAATTCGGGATAATCATAAATTTTTGGTGAATCGGTGGGGGGAATATGGATGTCAAAATTGCTTCAATTTTATAGAATTCATTAATACGAAGAGTGTGAAAATTGTTTGACATTATGTATAATTCGTGTCTTTAATATATGTTTAATAACATTTTTTTGTGTGTGTTATTAGTGGCTTTAATATACATATAATAATATTTTTTTAATTAATATAATTTATTCATTTATTATCTTTAAATATATATTGACGAGTTTATATTTATAATATATGTAATTTATATATTAGACATATAATATTAATATAAAATATACAAATCACCATATTTTTATAAACTAAATTAAATAATATTTATAATTATTAATGAAATTAATATTTTATCATATTAAATTGTTCTTTTTTATTTTTCGTAATAAATAATTCATCTCGATCATTAAAGAAGATACTTCAAATAGAGAATTAATATATATATATATATTATATATAGAACTGGACTAATATAAAATTTAATCTAATTTATTAAATGTTATTGATCTTAATTTATTAAATTTTAATAAACTTAATCTATCTTAATATTAAGTAAGTAATGAACTTGCATTTATATTCATATGTTGTATTTTTTGAGTTATTACAAAATAAAATTATATAAATAATCAAAACCTCGATGATTTAGAATTACAATTTCATAAATCATAGGAATTTATATTATAAAATAAAATCTATTCTTAGATAATGTTCATCTAAGTTATTTGTAGTATTAGATCGTTTATATTTATAATTGCAATTTATTCAATAAATTGTTCATTGAATAACAATATTTATTTGTAAATTTCTTTATCAATACAAACATATCCAAATATGATCATTAGAACATTCAATGACTTAAAAGTAAATAAATAATTATTGATACAAGATATTTTTTCTTAGCCGAATTTTAATTATAGACATCATATAAAAGGTTAATTGAGTAATTATTACTAGTCAAGTTTCAAACTTAATTTAATTAAATTTTTTTTTAATAATATTATTAATTTCTGTGAACATTGTTTAATTTACAAAGAACATATGATCTATTATCTTCTATATTAACATAATATGTATAATATATAAATCACATATTTTATAAATATGAACTACTCATAAATAATACATAAATAAATTAAACTAATTAAAACAATATTATTACATGTGATTTAACGACACAAATGACATGTCTTAACAATTAGTCCACCCCTTTGAACAAATCAAAACATCAATTTGCAACATGTCTACCTCAAACTAGTGTGTAATGTAGGATAAAAACTTTAATTGGTGAAAGAATCACCATAGTTAAGATTTTATGTTAAATCATCAAGAAAAATAAAATCGGAAGCGTACCTAAATTCATAGAGACGCAAAAAAATTGAGATTGATGTCTTCAATATCTAAACTTTTTCTTTATGAGAGAAAAATCGCCGTCACTCACTGATGAGATTCCCTTTTTAATTGTGGTGTACATTAGTGGCCACAAATGTTATGATTTTATTAGGTCAATTTTACAATGCCCATAAAGATTTTATTGGGCCCAAGTTTTATATACCTAATATACTGGCCAAATCAAGTAAGTTATGAGGGATTTGAGCTCATTTTGGGTTTAGGTTATTAGATAAACTCTATGGTTTGAATAATTAGAAAATGTTATGCTTGACCTGACCCAATCACTTCGGTCTCTATCCATTTCGGTCTCGTCCTAATTTTAATATGATTTGATTGTTTGACTTTAACCATTCTATTTTTTCTTCCTTTTCCTACAAACTAATATCTAGTATTTTAAAATAAATTAAATTGAATTAAAATGCCACCAAAGTGACATCTTTTATGCAGATTTATTTATTTTGAAATATATGGGTACTATTAAAGAAATTAAATAATTGTGTTTAAATTTATGCGAAAAATAATCGACCCAAAGGAAAATTATATTTTGGACAAAATAATAAACACATGTGACAGTAAATATGTGATAAATTTTGGCATTTTCTATGCATATAATATGTCGGTCCAAAAAAATGCATATAATATGTCGGTCTAAAGAAATGCATATTATTGGCAGGATCTATTATTCATATTTATTGTCCAAGTTTTTAAAGTACCGTTTACAAATTATTATTTTTGTCAAAAGACTAAATAGCATTGTTGTGTTTAGTATCTTACAATGGCCCAATTTATTATATCTTATGTATTATATGTATTGAATGCATTAAGAGAAAACAAATAAATATTAGAAAAATTGGTGCCAACAGGAGTTCAAACGTCTTAAAATTAATTCATATTGATATTTGTGGTCCATTCCCTACGGCTTCCTGGAATGGTCAATAATATTTTATTACTTTCATAGACGATTGTTCTCGTTATAGGTATCTATACTTAATTCATGAGAAATCTTAATCATTGGATGTTTTCAAGGCCTATAAAATTGAAGTAGAAAATCAGCTTGGCAAGAAAATTAAAACTGTTAAATTTGACCGTGGTGGTGAATTCTATGGTAGATATGACAGATCAGGTGAACAATGTTCAGGCCTTTTTGCGAGATATTTACAAGAATGTGGCATCGTTCCTCAATACACCATGCCATGGACTCTAAGTCAAAATGGTGTAGCTGAGAGACGAAATCGAACCCTAAAGGATATGGTTAGAAGTATGATAAATCATTTTTCTTTACCAAAATCTCTTTAGGGTGAAACCTTAAAGATTGCAGTATATATCATTAATCGAGTTCTAAGTAAAGCAGTAGCTAAAACCCCATATGAACTGGAAAGAAGCCTAGTATTAGGCATTTGCATGTCTGAGGTTGTCCAGCTAAGGTTAGGCCATACAGGCCTAATGAATGAAAGTTAGACTCAAAAATAGTAAACTGTTACTTTGTTGAATACTCGGAGAGATCGAGGGGTTTCAAGTTTTATGATCTCTCAAACAGATCTTTTTTCAAGATAGGGAATACTAAGTTCATTGAGAATGTTGAAACGTTACCTGTTATGTTGTTTGCTCAAATCGCTTAGATGGTTTGTGTTTGGACAAAAAAATGTAAATTGTTTGCAAGTTCTGCTTTTATGAAAAAAAATTCTCTTTCAACTCAAAACAAAAATATATTTCTTTATATATTAAAACAAGTTAAAATCTTGATGTTTTGAAAGCAAATTGATTTCTTTAACTTAATTGATTAAATAAAATCATATACAAGCAAGCTATTAAGGAAATAAAACACTAAGTAATGGTTCAATGCTTGTATTTTAATTTTAAAGATGATCTCTATGATATTCAATGCTTTTTGATTCTCAGTTTTAACAACATAAACATTCAAAAACAAATTGTAAGATAATCAAATAATTTAAACCTATTAAATTCATTAAATTAGTTAGGATTGTATGACCATTTAAGTCAACATTCTCTACTTTTTATGATAATAAAAAATACCCATATATTATAAAACAACTTTAAGGTGATTTTAAGAATGAGATGCTTATAAATATAAGTAAACTCCCTAAGTGTTTAATGGGTTTATTAAAAATAAAATTGATCATTATAAGATATAAATAATTAATAGAATAAATATCATATTTCAATAATATGAACATCAAAAGGTAATAACACTTAACAATATCATCATTAGTTAAAATCATAATTAAAATCCATTGAAGACCTCCTTTTGACATCATAAAAATCAATAGACGTAACATGTCATGATATCCATCCATAAAAATCCAAATAATAGATCCATATGATAAAATCCAAATAACTTCCATACACAACAAATGTCATACATCTAAAAGCCATAAAAATGAAAGTACATTAAACAAAATGAAATGCAAATGAGAAAACACACGTTGGTGGAAATGGGTATCCGAGCTGAAAGGTACGGTGGGTAACCAGACTCTCTAAAATCTTCCAGTACTGAATCTCCTTCAACCTCTGCCTTCTCCTCATCATATCTAGTTTCTGCATTCCCTTTGTCTTTCGCATCTTTTTTATCAATGTTACGTGTATCAAATAAACCATCCAAAATGAAATATTCCTACTCAGACTTAACTGCTATCTTATACCTCACTAGAATCTTAGTAATAACCAACACCTAAGGCAATGTGTAGTTCTTAGTGCACTTACTATAAATCACCCGATATACAAGGACCTAAGATTGAGCTCACTTTTTATTGCACCTAGTATAAATCACCTGATGTACAAAAATGTAACTAAGATTGAGCATTTAATAAGACTACCTAAAGTAATGATGTCAAGCGTTTTAACCTCTGAGTGTTTATTCCTAATGTCACGGACCTTTCGAGAACCGTGCAACCTTAGAAGCATTGCGTGCTAAATAGCCTAAAAAACTACACAAAGAATAGAAGAAACACGTATATAAGCTGTTTGAGAAAAAGCTCTCTATATTGCTGAAGAGAAAACACAAGCTATGAGATTATTGTATTGTGTTGTGTGCTTTGTACAACTGAGGGTCTCCCCTTTATATACTAACAACCTTATATAATCGACGACTGAGATCTAAATGATCTAACAGTATTTATACAAGATGGAATAATATTCCCTATAATATTTCTAGATGCCATCACATATGCTATGGAATATTCTCTTTCCAAATAAGGTTAACAATGCTAATAAGTCGTGGGCTTGGCCCGGTTCTTCACCTATGTCAATGGGTCTTTTAGAAGTTTCAGCCTGCGAACAGTTCCTGCAGCCCATATAGCCTCTAAGAGGCTTTGTTGCTCACCAAGTGTTCAAAAACAAATGCTTAAGAACACTTAGGGCGTGACATTCTCCCCCACTAAATTCACGCGACGCATTCGTCGCATCTTTACTGCGAACTACGCACCTCATTTTTTAATCTGCCGTTGTGCGCTCTCGTATTTTCGGCGTGCACCAATATCAGGTACCCTTTTTCACTTGACAAAATACTCACGCCCTAGAGGTGGATTTCTTTTCCGCATCATCCGTCCATCACGGATGAGTTTTGCCCCTTTGTAGTCCCATGTGAAAATCTCTAAAGGTCCCTGTTTCTATTCCGTGTCTTCCATACCCCATCGGTATAGCTTTCAATAGCTCTCGAGAAATACCAAATGTAGCTGTTGTCTCAAAGGTATCCCGATCTTATGTGAGACATTACCATCCCTCTTAGCAATAAGAAATGGCCCCTCGTCCCTATGATCAAGGCCTTTGTGAAGTGGGCGTGCTGTCTTGCATTGTGGTGGAAGTATCATTTCCATCACCAAGTCCCCTGCACGATGCTTGACATGTCGTTGCTTGTTCTTACCCTACTTCTTGTGCTGAAAGTGCATAACATGTGACGCCATGAGTTGCTTAGTGATACCCACATCCGACAACTCTTTGAGCTGCCCCCACAACTCCTTTAATTTCGATTGAGGAGTCTATACTATAGTTGGTAGCGTAAACCCGAGATCCAACTTTTCCCCTTACTCAGTATCACCTTGATGTGGTTGCATCTGTGATATGATAGTTAGCACGATTCCCTTATGCTCCCCGAGCACTTTCGTAACCCCCGTTGGTAGCTTACCCTCGCCCCTTGTCGCTTTATCATTCATCTCCCTAACTGTGGCTGGATGTACTTCACCCTTACGCTCAACAACTCTTATTAGTTGAATGGCGAAAAGGATTTTAGTGTTGACTTTTAGTTAAGATTCTATCAAGGAGATGATTATGCAGGTACCCTTGCGTATCTCCTCGCGCTTTTGTTATGCTACCATAGAATTGCATGATCGGAAATATATAAGGTCATGGTATTTACCTTGTCTTCATCTCGCACACCCATGGCATCAAAGTATCTTTCCATTTTCCAAAAGTAATTGTTGAGCTCCTTGGCGTTTTGCTTGCCGCTAAACTCTTTCAGTTTAAGAGCCTCAACTCTTGGTGCCCCTTGAGCAGCAATAGACCCATTTGCTACTGCTTGCTTGCACAACACCACATCCTCATTGACAACGTTAAACCCTCTACACAGCTCCTCCACTTGAGCTTGAACTTTGTCTATGGTAGTGTATACCTTTTCTTGAAAAACCTTGACCCAGTCACGCTGTCAATTAGCATAGTTCTCGATGGATGTGTCGATGAAGGAGCGCAGCTCATCCCCTTAAGTGTCGAGTCCCACATTGAGCTTCTCTACTTACTGCTCTAACTCCCCAAGATAATCCGTCACCTTTCCCACAGCGCCACCTAGCATTTTTACCCTACTCCTCAACTCATGGCTTGGATCAACGGACTTGTCGTGAGGTACATTTCTATGCCTCTTAGCTTTGGGGTCCCTACTCCTCTCTTCAGTCAAATCTGACGATGTGGCATTTTTTCCCGTCTTCTTCAAACCCGCTCTAATATCAAATATCACAGACCTTTCGAGAACCAACCGGTCTTAGACGCGTTGCGTGCTAAGCAGCCTAGAAAATTACACAAAGAAGAGAAGAAACACGCATACAAACTGTTTGAGAAAAAACTCTCTATATTGCTGAAGAGAAAACACAAGCTATGAGATTATTGTGTTATGTTGTTTGCTTTGTACAATTGAGGGTCTCTCCCTTATATACTAACAGTTTTATACAATCAACGGCTGAGATCTATATGATCTAACAGTGTTTATACAAGATTGAATAATATGCCCTATAATATTCCTAGACGCCATTATATATGCTATGAAATATTTTCTTTTCAAATTGGGGTTAACAATGCTAATAAGTCACGGGTTTGGCCCAGTTATTCACTTACGTTAGCGGGTCTTCTAGAAGCGTCGGCCCGTAAACCGTTCCAACAGTCCATATAGCCTTTAGGAGGCTTTGTTGCACACCAAGTATTCGAGAAAATGTTTGAGAACACTTGAGGTGTAACACTAGGCACTATAAGTAACTGAACAATCTTTTCTAGTAACAATGTTGCTAGATTGAGCTCATGAAAGGCAATAGTATTAGTTAACTTAACATTATTTCTTCATTACAAATGTCACATACGATCTCTAAAACATCAAGCTCATGAGCTGTATTTAGTTTAACACATTAAAGTTAATTATCTGGATAAAGGAAAAAGGATACAATTTTAGTATTAGTTAAGAATGATGCACAAATTCTTCATAGGAATGATACTCAAACTGTATTACTCATTCACAATAGCTTAGACTTGCACTCACACATCAAACATAACATCACACTCATTTCAAATTCCTTATCTATACAAATTAAAATTTTATTTCACAAAGATTCATTAGTGGTTCCAAAAATAATATCTCAACGTAATTTTCATAATAAGCATGTCTCTACACTTAATGAAAATGGTGGTATCTACTTTTCTTATTGAGAAACTATTCTCAACAAAGATTTTTTTTTATTTTTCATACCCTGTCTTAGAATAGAAAATCCTTACACGTATAGGTAAACTTAAGTAAGGAGAGAATTCTATTATATAGAATAGACTTTAAAGTGTATGAATTAAATGTAGCCGTCAATTATGCTAAAATGGGGAATTCTATATAGGCATAAAAAAATATTTTGTGGTATTTTCTGAAAACGTTGTGCATGTTATATAGACGCCTTATACTGTGATCCACAAATACATTATATATTTATATTGATATATGTGTCTTTAAAGCTAGATTTTATCTAAAATTTTACAATGTACAAATTTGAAGGAATTAAGTATCTGTAATACAAAGTGGAGATAAAATAGAAAGGCTAATGAAATATGACACAGTAACAAATAAGTAATTGTTCTCCTTGACATTCTCACATTTATGGCTTTAAGCGAAGATGGAAGCTATGTTTTACTTGTAGAGACATCAAGCTGCAAAATTCTAAGGTATTGACTAAAAACATCAAAAGCTAGAAATGTTAAAGTTGTTGCTCAACTCTCAAGGTTTCAAAATAACATAAAAATGAGCCTTAAATGAAGATTTTGGGTTAGTATACATTCAAGAAGAAAAGGGATTTCTAAATTGGTTCTTTCATATCTTTTTATAGTGTCACGTCCTAAGTGTTCTCATGTATTTCTTTAAATATTTAGTGGTGACTAAGCCTCCAAGAGGCTACTTAAACTTATGAAGCACTACGTGGGTCGGAGCTTTCAGAAGGCCCATTAATTAGGATGAAGAAATGAGTCAAGCTTGTGACTTGTAAAGGACGTACACTCCTATTTATAATGAGTATATTCTCTATATTATGTGATGGTATCTTGAAATATTTTTTGACATATATTTTTCATATTGTATGTACACCGTTAGATCGTTGTATAGCATCTTAGATCTTATTCATTGATTATACAAAGATAGTAATATAAAAGGGAGAGACTTTTAGTTGTATAAATCATACTTAGCTTGTAATAAAATTCCATTATAATAGAGAGCTTTTTTCTCAAATATATATATATATAGTGTGTGTGTGTGTGTGTGTGTGTGTGTTTTTCATCTCTCTCTTTGTGTGAGGTTTTCTAGGCTGCTTAGTAGGTAAAGCATCTAAGGTCATACAATTTTAAAAAAGATCCATGATATTTGGTATCAAAGTAAGTCCAAAAAAGATTATGAAAGACGCGACGACATCATTAGAGGTGACTAAAGAGAAAGGTAGGAAACTCATAACTAAGAATTATGACATTGTTTCTCGTAAGAAGTCCATTGATCTAAGTCATGATCTGGGGATCATGGTGAAGAAGCTTGATGGTGTTGTAGGAAAGGCAACAAATCTCCTTGAGAAGTTGGAGCAATAAATAGAGAAATTAGAGTTAGACCTTAACGCTTAAGGGGATGAGCTAAGCTCCCTCATCGATATATCCATCGAGAGTAATGCTGGTAAGCAGTAAGATTGGATCAAGGCTTTTCAAGAGAAGATATATTCTACCATGTACTAGATAAATTCAAGCTCAAATAGAAGAGCTGCATAGAGTGTTTGAAGATGTTAAGGAGGACGTAGTGCTGTGCAAGTTAGTGGTGAAGAATGGATCTATTGTTACTCAAGTTACAATGGTTGCACTAAATTTAAGGCTCCAAAGTCAAAAGAGTTCAATAGTAAGTAGAACGTCATGGAGCTCAACAACTTTTTCTAAAAAATAGAGAGATATTTTAACGTCATAGGCATACGTGATGAGGATAAGGTAAATACTATAATATTATATCTTTCCAATCACACAATTTTATGATGGCATAGAAAAAGCAAAGAGATATGCAAGTGTGCCTGTACCATCAACACATGAGTAGAATTACAATAAAAGTTGAAGTATTGTTCTATCCAGAGAATGTGGTGTGTGAAACTCGAAAGTAGCTAAGAGAATTGAAGTAAACCAACTCTATCAACTAGTACATAGAAGAGTACTCTTTATTGATGCTATAAAATGAGTGAGGATGACTTATTGTTTAATTTCCTAGATAAGGTACAAATATGGGCTTTAAATGAGTTAAAGTGGCATAGAATAGTGAATATATCTAACGTCTTTACATTGGTAGAGACACTCATGGATTACCATAAGGGTGAAGTGTGAAAGTCTAAGAATTTTAAACCCAATTATAGCAAATATGTGGGAGCCAAAAAGTTTCACCTAGAAGTGGACATTTGTCCCAGTCCCAGCTTGACTCAAACCGTTCGACCCAAAAAAATCAGGTCAGGTCAGGATGAGATGGAACCCATTCTCGGGACAGAGTCAGGACTAAATATAGAAGTCCCAATCATCTCAGTTTGGATGGGACGGTACCTGGTTCGATTCAGGTCATTCCCAAACTGAACCATTTTTTTTTTTTAAAAAAAGAACAAAACGGTGCCCTTTTTAAGTTAAAACGGCGCTATTTAATAAGCCAATTTTTTTTTAAAAAAATGTTAAATCAGATTTCATAGTTTTACGCTATTCATTTTGACAGAAAGGTTCTCTTTTTCTTTGGTGCTTTTCTGTCATTGCTACCGTGAGTCTGTAACCGTGACTGTTGTCTGTCGCTTCTCATCTTCGGTGTCACCATTTTGTCGCTGGGTGATCTGCGTCTGCCTGCTGCCATTACTGTGCCATTCTCCTGTTTTGGCATTCATTGCCGTGAGTTCGTGACCATGACTACTATCTGCTGTCTGTCACTTCTTGTCATGAGTGCCACCATTCTGCCGTTGTGTGACCTATATTGCCGCCTGTCGCTGCATGACCTACGTAGTCGCCTGCCTCTGCGTCTGCCTATCGCCGTTGCTACCGTCTTCCACTGCTGTTGTTGTTGCTGAGTACACGCGCCACCGATTACACACCTTGTAAGTACTTACTGTCATTGTTAATGTAAATTTGTATTTTATAATTATAAAGTGTAAGTGTAAATCGTTTACATTTATTTTTATTTATTTATTTTGTAAATATTTATAATATATTTAGTAATATATTAACAGAATTAATTGTAGGGTAAACCAAGTAATATTAATAATTATTTTGGTATAAAATAAAATTTGTTATTAATTGTTATCCAGATTAATATTTGCATGTTATATTAATTTTTATCCGATTAATATTTACTTGTTACATTAATTTGTATTGTGGTATAAAAAAAAAATTGTTGATGGTAGTTAAGGTTTTCTATGAGTTTTTGCGTGTTTATAAAAATACATATTTGTGAAATATTAAAAAATTTGTGAAAGATTCAAATTAATGTTGTTTCATCGTTGTGTTTTATTATACTATTATATTACAGATAAGTTGTGATTCAACTTCATAAAATATTATGAATATTAGGGGGATCTCATGAGGATAGCAATGCAATGTTGATGACGCAGATGCATTGTTGCCACTACATCCTAATACTAAAAAGAGAACAAGATCAATGGTGGTATGGAGTCACTTTACCCTGTGCAATGACATAACGTTTAAGTCGCAGTGCAATTACTATGAAAAATTGTATGCATGAAATTCAACAAAAGATGGAACAAATAGTATGAGAAAACACTTACGAGTATGTAAGAAAGTTCCACATTCATTATTGGATGATAGACAAATAATATTTAATAAAGAATCCACAGGAGGAGAAAAGAAAAATAGTAGCAATGTTGTGCCTAGAGGATGGAGTCAAGAAGCATGTCAAGATGCAGTTGTAAAAATGGTAATTATAGATAAATTGCCATTCAATTTTGTAGAGTATGATGGGTACCAATATTTTTGTCGTGTAGTATATCATTTATTTGATGTTCCATCACATAGAACTATAACCAAAGACGTAGTTGAACTATTTATTGAGGAAAAAACCATGTTAAAAAGTCTATTTTGTATAACTGGGCAACTAGTGAGCTTGACAATTGATCTTTAGACTTCCGTTTATAATCAAATCTATATGGTTGTTACTGCCCATTTCATAGATTCCGATTGAAAGTTGCATATGAGAAATTTGAGTTTCTCTCTTATTCCATCTCATAAAGGGGATGATATCGGCAAGCAATTTGAATCTTGCTTGTTAGATTGAGGTATAGAGAAAATGTTTATCGTTACAGTTGATAATGTAAGTGCTAATGACATTACCATCAATTATTTTAAAAAGAGACTGAAGAGTTGGAAAGATGAAGCATTAATATTGAATAATGAGTTTATGCATGTGCGTTGTTATGCACACATTTTGAATTCAATTGTGACTGATGGGATAAAGGATTTGCATGAGAGTATTATTTCTATACACAATGTTGTGAAATATGTGAAATCTTCAACAACAAGAGTTCAATTTTTTAAAAGTTTTGTGTGTGAGAGAGAGAGAGAGAGAGAGAATTGATTATAAAGTGAGTGTGGTATTAGGTGTGCCAACTAGGTAGAATTCTACTTATTTGATGTTGGCGACTGTATTAAAATTTATAAAGGTGTTTGATCAAATGGTAGAAGAGGATGAATCGTATGGAAGTTACTTTTTAGATGATGAAAATGGAAAGAAGAGATATAGGCCACCAATTAGTGCAGATTGGGAGAATGTTAAACAGTTTGTGAAGTTTTTAAAATTTTTTTATGATGTCACATTAAAATTTAGTGCTTCATTATCTATGACATCTAATATCTGTTTCAACGGGATTTATAAGATTAATTCTAATTTAGCTAAATTAAGTCAGAGTGAATATGTCTCTTTTATGTGTCATGGTTAGCAAGATGTAGGCAAAATATGATAAATATTGAGAATCTATAGAGAAAATTAATAAATTATTGATACTTACTATAGTGCTTGATCCAAGATGCAAGATGTAATTTACTAGATTTTGTTTTGGGTTTTTATATGGTAATGATAGTGCTAGAGTCAAAAACATGAAGAGAATAAGAAAAGAATTATTATATAGGCTTTACGAGGCCTATAATACATCGTATGGTAGAGTGGTTGGTGGGCCAAGTAATAGTGTTGGCAGTGTTGGTGGGTCTGCGAGTGGAGTTGAAAGTAGCACTAGTATGTATGGGTCACAGTCACAGCAATCTAGCCCATCAAGTTTATATTCAGACGTAATACAGTTTGATGTGGAGATGATGACCCTTGGGCAAAATTCGTGGGATATGCAAATGACAAAATGGATTTGGCTGAATCTAATGAAGTGGATAAATACCTAATAGAGAAAGTTGAGAATCCCAAAAATTAATATTTTGATATTTTGAGTTGGTGGAAGGTAAATTCTTCAAGGTATCCAGTGTTGACATAGATAGCTAAGAATATACTTGCTATTTCAGTATCTATTATGGCCTTTGAGTCGTCTTTTAGTATCGGATGACGTATTCTAGTTTCATTTCGCAGCTCATTGACTCCAAATATGGTTAAGAGTTTGATATGCACACAAAATTAGATAAAAAGCTTCACTTTTATCGAATAGACCAAAGAAAGAATTTTTTTTCGAAGATATTGAATTTTATGATAAAGTTGAATAGGTAAAAAATATTATTCTACTATTTTATTATTTCTCATTTTAATTTTTTCTTATTATTTCTTAATGTTTTATGTTTTTGTAATGCGAAAATTATTTTCTTACTTCTTTTATGTAGAATTTGTACATATTATGCAACCGCCATCTCCACGGTATTAAATTTACCAAGTGGTTACTTATGTTACTTATGGGTAATTCAATTTTAAGGTAATTCTTCAATAGTTCAATTAAATCAATAAATATGAGTAATGAAGTTTTATATTGTAATATTTAATATTTGTTATACTTTTATTTTGCAAATTAATAAAGAATTCAAATTTTGATGACATTTTTGTAATTATTTTTTTGGACTTTATATTGCAATTATTTTTTTTTACTTCATTTAGTTACCATTTTTGCAATTGCCTTTTGGACTTTATGCATTTATTACCTAAATGTTGCACTTTATTTTTATTTTGTGAAAATGTTAGCTTGGTTTATTCATATATATTAGTTATTGAAATTATTTTGGACCTATTGATTGGTAATGGGTCATTGCAAAAAGCATTATGGATAAATTGATTTGATGTTGTGAATATTGGAGTGTCAATTTTGTGCAGATATATATTTACGAAAATGTCTAAATTTTAAGAAAGATTCTGCCGAAATTTTTATTCTGATAATAAAATTTAATATAATTAAAATTGAAATTAGACTTAGATTTGGATTTGGAATTATACCACTTAAACAATTAATATCACGTTAGAATTTGCTAAATCGAAATTAAAATATTTTTTATTTAACGTAATAAACGTTAAAATCAAAATTACAATATTTAACGTAGTTAAAATTAAAATTGAATTTGAAATTGTAATATTTAACACTTAGCGTAATTGAAATTAAAGTTAGATTTAAAATTGTAACATTTAACACTAACGTAATTAAAATTCAAATTGGAATCCGATTTATATTATTTACTTTCAATTGAAATTAAAATTAAAATATTTACCATATATAAAATTATAATTATAATATTTAACGTAATTCACAATTTGAACTTCTATTAGAATTAAAATCAATAATTATATTAATGGTAAAAAATTAAGTTAATAATAAAATTTATTAAAGTTTAAAAGATTACAAAATTATATTTTTTTAGGTTTAAAATATAAATTTGTAACAATTAGGATCATTGACTATAAATTAACCCAAAATATTTAAGTGAAATTGTAAAATTTAAATAAATTAGGGACATGGACAAAAATTGCCTATGTCTCGGTTTGGACCTGTGTCCTAACTTGACCCGTCCCGGTTCGAGTTGGGACAGGACCCATCCCGCACAAATACCCATTTGGGACATATTTATCTGTCCTGAATGAAGCCTGGGACCAATTGGGTTCGGGACGAACCCGACTAGTCCTGGGATGCCTACCCTTAGTTTCATCCTTCAGAGGAAAAGGAAGCAAAAGACAAGCCACCCAAGTAGAAAGAGCAGAAGCATAATGGCATAGGGTAATAAACTAAAGACAAGTTGCTTTCTTTGTAACGAGAATCATTGGGTTAATGATTGTCCGAAGAATAAGGCTCTCAATATAATAGTTGTGGCACATGAAGTAGGTGAGCAAGGCCAAATGGAGTATTTGCAATTGCTCAACACTATGAAATACAAGCGAAGTGCCCATGTGTCGAATAAAAAGATGCTTATGTAGGTTTAAGTCTACTATAAAGACTTAAGTGCTGATAGACATCGGTGCAATACACAACTTTATTAAGCATGCAGAAGTGAAGCGCTTGAAACTTTACGTAAAGAAATAGGGAGGATACCTTAAGCTCGTGAACACTACAGCTAAACCACTAAATTGGGTGGTTTGAAGAGTTGAAATCAATATAGGGTCTTGTCAAGGCGAGGAAAATTTCTTAGTAGCTTTCTTGACACAATTAAGGTAATTTCTCAGTAGGTAAATTTTCTCTTGATGATTTTGATGTAGTGCTTAGTGTAAATTTCTTGAGGTAATATGATGTGGTGTCACTTTCTTGATATATTATGTAGTTATAATGAATTGAGGACCTATCATAATACTGACAGTAGACAAGCCCAATAGTGGGTGATCTAAGTCCAAAGCCAACACCAAACTTCTTTTTGCTATAAAACTATGAGGAATTGCTAAGTGCAAAGAAGAGAAATATCCATCCATAATGTAAGGGACGAAGGATAAAGCGAAAACGATTAAGGATAAGCTACCAATAAGGGTTGCGAAAGTGCTTGAAAAGCACGAAGAGATCGTGCCAACTGTCATATCAGAGAAGCTATCACCAAAATGGGAGAATGATTATGGGAATAAGTTGGAGCTGGGGTTTAAGCTTCTAACTACAATGTCATATCAAACTCCTCAATTAGAATTAGGTGAGTTTATGGCAGCTCAAAGAGTTGCCATGTGCAGAGTCATCTAACAATCTAAGATGTTGTATGGTGCAGTATTACAACATAAAAAGTAGGTCAAAGACAAGTAGTGACATGTTAAGTATAGTGCAGGGAACTTGGTGATGGAAACAGTACTTGTGTTTAACTAAGGGTAATTCGATATATGATTATGGAGTAATATCTGTAAGTTTCGATATAAAATATGAATATACTTATATGGCATTTATGGTTAAAAAAACTTGAACTTAATGAGTCTTAACTTTATCGAGTTAGCATAAGAATATAGGTAATTAGTAATTTAATATATATTCACTTGACTATTGGAAGAGGATAGTGAATAAGTTAGTGTTTTGATCAATAATAAAACTGAATGATTAAGATATTAAATAGTACAAATCTTTAGAAAAGCATATTAAGGGATAATTATAATCATAAATTTTCTTTATCTTGTGATTCTCATAAATTATTTATTTATGACAATTTTAGTTTAATTACATTCATAACTTTAGTTTTATTTCAATGCCAATTGAAGTATTAATTTTATAAATAAAAAAAGAAGATATAATTTTAGTATTTGATCGAAAATACATAATTTCTTGTGAGTTCGATATTTAATTTTACACTATATTACTTGTTCACGATAACGTGTACTTACGCTTAGTAATTATATAACAAGTTTTTGACATTATTGCTGTGAATTAATTTATTTTTGCCAATATTAATATTAATCTATCTTATTTTTACTTTAGAAATTTTTTATAGTTACTTTTATTTTTTGTTTTTGTACAGTTGCTTTTATAGTCTTTTTTGTTTTTGTGTTTTTTAGCTTACCTTTCAGATCTATATTATGGTCTATCAAATTTAGTTTCAGCATAGCGACAAAATATAAATCTTTAAGAGATTATTCAATCTCAATGATTAATAACATTCACATTAGCATATGCCAACCAACCAGAAACGCCAATTACTTTGAAATACAGTGGAGAACAATTCAAAAAAGACCTAGTTTAATTCAGTGAACATCTATGCGATGATCCAAATAAGAAAATCATAAATTTCCTAGGGATTTATGATTTGTTCAACTATAATGGAGTCTCAGACAATGCAATGTGATTATCAGTATTTCTTTTTCACTTAGAGACTAGGCGAAGAGTTAGTTGATATCATTAGCATCATGATTAATTTTAATACAAGATGTCTTGGCTCAAAATTTATATCAAAATTCTTCCTACCAACCAAGACAGTAAAGATAAGAAATGACATCACTTCTTTTATGTAGTATGATTTGAAAAATCTTTATAAAGCATAGGAACGGTACAAAGATATGTTGAGAAGATATCTGCATCATAGGATTCCAAAGTGGTTATTCATACAAACTTTCTATAATGGCTTGATGAGGCAGTTACAGACTATAATAGATACCGTAGTGGATAAAATGTTATTGAACAAGTCAAGTGACGACGCATATGACCTTCTAGAGGAGATGACAACCAACGACTACCAATGGCCTATAAAAAAACCCTAAGAAAGATTACCAACATACATGATGATGGGGCATTTAGTTCACTAGCTGTATAAGTTAATCTGTTGTCCAAGAAAATATGTCAGAGCTAATGCCATGAATAGTAGATATATAACCTTTGATTTTTGTAGTGACAACTATTTAAATAGCTAATGCATGGAGACTGCACACTACATAAGAAACTATTATAAGCAGGAACACAACCTCAATGTCAACTTCTACAATTAGGGGTGGATAGATTTTTCTAACATGCCAGCACTACCTTAACAACAATATGAAGATAGATCTGTTTTAGAAATTATGCTAATGCAATACATAAACAAGACCAATATACTCTTTCAAAGCCAAATAGCCTCCTTAAGGGCTTTAGAGAATCAAGTTAGACAACTTTTCACAGCTATAAATTGCCACCTAGAGGCCCATTGACTAGTAACATAGAGGCAGATTTAAGAGAAGATAGAAAGTAATGTCAAGCAATCACTTTAAGGAATGAGCAAGAAATACCAATTTTTACTAAAATATCCCAATCAAAGGAAAGCCATATAAAAAAAAAAGAGCATACAGAAAATGAGTCAACTACATGATGAAAGGAACGGGTGGAACATTAAAGTAAGGACATCCCAAACATTCCACCACCACTTTTGTCATAAAGACTCTAAAAACATAACCTTGAACATCAGCAATTTTCCAATAATACTTTCTAATGTTTCAAGGTTGACATGGTAATTCTAGAGGAACGACCACTATCTTCTAAAGTAAAACTAATAAAAACTCTTCAAGTATAAGTTTATACAAAACTGTGCAAGTTAAAGAAAAAGAATAGGCATAACAAGATCATGAAGAAGCCTTTAGATACTAGCCAACTAGGTACATTATTTCGATCTAAGATTAAAATATTTATTAAAAGACTCAAATCAAGGTGGATGGAGCCAAGTCTGAAATATTTTCTCATATAGCTATGGAAGTCAAAAAAATGAAAATAAATGCTCTTAAGCATCGATTGCAGTTTCATAAGCGAGATATTCCTAACATACATTTTAATCCTTTGTGAATCCAAAAGACGTCAAACCGATAATGTTAAATCAAATGCTTCTTAAGAGGCAACCAAATAAGTTTTCATTTTTTATATTGTTTATTTTATTTTAGTATTAGAATAGCAAAACAAGCATTTAAGGAGCAACACAAGAAGTTGCAGCATTAGGAGATAGGAGAATTCAACATTGTCACATCAAAACTCAAGTGCTGCATTGCTAAGCCTTCATTGACCAGAGAAGTTTTACACTCTCATTTTTGTTTTCGTAATTAAGGATAATGTCAAGTTAAGTTTAAGGGATTTTTATTCATTCATAATTTAAGATTTTTAGAGCCATTAGAACATAATTTAGAGCAATTTAGAGAGAAAATATCAAGAAAAATAAGTGATTATTGGCATATTCTTTTGAAGATCAACCACTTACAAGGTGATATTTGAGACGTCGAATTCAGTTTGTTTTTTGGTTGTATCATGTTTTTTATTCTTTATTGCCATTATTCTCTTATCATCATGAAGTAAATTGTTTTTTAGGGTTATAGTTTAAACTCAACATGTGGGCTTAATTATTATACTCTTTATTATTTTATAAAATTAATTTTATTATTTAAGTAATTTAGTCTTAATACTTTCAATATATCTAATCAGTTATTGATTGATTGAGGAACACCTGTATAAACTTGAAAAAGACATTATTGTGTTTAGCATAGAGTAATTTCATACATGATTATGGAATAGTATCTATAAGTTTTGATATAGGATAAAAATATACCTATATAATATGTATGGTTAAAAATACTTAAATTTAATGAGTTTTAACTTTATCGAGTTATCATAGGAATATAGATAATTGATAATTTAAGATATATTCACTTGACTAAAAGAGGTTAATAACAACTTAGTATCTTGAAAGTTCAAAAAATAAAAACAACTTAGTATCTTAACCAATAATAAAATTAAATGATTAAATATTGAATAATAGTAATATTTAAAAAAGCATATTGAAGTATTGTTATAATCTTAAACTTTCTCTATATTGTGATTCTCATAAATTGTTTAGTTGTAATAAGTATAGTTTAATTATATTCATAATTTTAGTTTTATTTCAATTCCAATTGAAGTATTGAATTTTTTAGATAAAAATAAAAATATATAATTTTAATACTTGATTACAAATACATAATTTCTTGTAAAATTGATATTTGATTTTACACTATATTACTGATTTACGATGTTATACAGTTACACTTAATAATTATACAACAATCACACCTTATAAGTATTTAGATTCCAAATGTTAAAAGCAAGCCATTTAGAATATATATTTATATATATATATATATATATGGCATGGAGCCTAAATTATGCTATGGATATTGGAGACCTTCATTTTATAATATTGGTGTTTAAATGTAATATCGTGGTAATAATTTCGTTGTTATTGTGGTCAAGTACTACATCTATATGCCCTTTTTGAGGAATATTAAGGATCATGACATCAAACACTTGTCCCAATGTTTGTGATAGTCAATAGATCCAAACAATTTTATTGAGGCTCACTAACGTTATTAGTTAAAGCCCAGCTCAACATCTCAATTCATGCCAAGGGATCTTCCTCCGCCTCTAAAGAGGTTAGGTCCAAAGCCTTTTATTTTTCTGAAAGCTCTTTTTACTTTTTTAATTTTTATTAGTACGTAGGGTTCCTATTCTTTTGTTATTTGTAATCTTTTTTTTTATAATATATGAAAAGTATTATATATTTGTAACTTTATTTTAAATATTTTTTTATTTATTTTAAATAATATATAAAAAATTTATTAGATGATAAAATAATATAATAATTAATTTTAAAATTATAAAAACCAATTATTTAATAGATATTTAACAAATCATATGAGATGTAAAATATTGGGACGAAAATTATAAAAAAAAATATATTGTTTTACTTTTAATGATTTTCTTTTTTATTTTTTAATAGAGCATACACAAAGGACTTCCCATTCAGAAGATGTTTTCCTTTGATTTTCTTAATCTTTTTCTCTGCTCTTTCACCTTCTATTCTCACGTAGATCTGGTTTTCATCTGATTTTTTCTTTTTCCGCCATAATTTAGATTTTAGATGGTCACATTTATCAAATTCTCAGGCTTGTGGGGCGGACCGCCACGCACTAGCCCATTCTGGCCTTAGCCCATTATTTAAATCTACGTTTTATTTCTTAATTTTTTTTAATGAATTAAAACTAAATTACAATTAAATACTTTATTTATAGTTTTGATTTATTTATTTGAAAGCCATAACTGAAACAGTATTATTTTTAATGAGAATTTTATAGATTAAGTTTTAAATAATTGATTACAGTCAATTAAAATACTTAATATTATGAATTTATTTAATATTTATGAAAATGTTAATAAAATAATTCATCATAGAACTAATTACTTCCTATGTCTATAATTATTAAAGCTTGCAAATATTAAACAAAGACTTAAGTTAGATGGAGTAGTTTTTCATTTATTTATTTTTTAGGATTGTGATTTAAGTCTTCATACACTATTTTTAAAAAATTAAAAGAATCAAATTATTAATAAACAATAAAAAGAAAAAGAAATTGACGAATTTACCCATTATTTAAACCTGCTAGCCATGACCTGTGTGAGTGGAGTCGGACGGGTATTTGGATCGGTGTGTAAGCCCTACTTGACCCTCTGTAATTGTCGAGGTCTTTGGCTGCTTTGCAAAATTACCGAAAGTGTTACACGGACTTATCTGTGAACTCGCTATAAAGGAAATGCTTTTTTATTGGTTTCAAACCTCGATATTATAAGAGCACGAGTCTTTCTAAGTTCATGTTAAACAACCAACACATCTATTTCTATTTCAACCTTATAATGAACAATAGATATATGATTTAATCCACGTAATGGTTGGGATTTGTGGTACCTTTATAAACGAGGAGCCTAGGTAATCTAAATCCCGCATGTAATTTTATATCTTTGAGCTCATTTATTAAGGGGATCATCTCTCCATCTCATTCTTTCTTCAGGGAGAGAGGTCCTTTTTTTTTCTTGTTATTCAAGCAGGTTGTATAATTGCTCCTTCACTTTTTCGACATTTTCCTCTAAAGGTACCTCTGCTTGTGATCTCCTCAATGTTTTATTCTCTTGAGCTTCCCCTCCCACATCCACGAGTTCTTTTTTCTTATGTCCATTTTACTTAGCCACGCAACCTAAATCCTTAACTTGGGACAAAGCACGCTCCCCCTTAAAGTGGCATGATATTGATAAACTTTGATCGATTCTTAGGTGAAACTTGCACTCTCACCTTTTTTCTTTGAGAAATTCTAGTAAATGATTCACTCTGTGCGCTCAACCCCCCTTAAGTTTAAAGGACCACCTCATGGTTAGCATTTTGAGGATCACCCATCCCTCCTGATCTTATATGCTCCTTTAGGATTTTTAACAATTTCCTCATTTTTTCCATTTCTTCTCTCATCATTCGTAGCTCTCCATCTATCTCTATTGGTAAAATTTTGCTCTATAATATTTGATTTTCTTTTATAAAATCTATTAATTAGACCATGTTTCTTGGTTTTGGATGTTTGGTTTATTGCAAGTTTAAGTTGTGATTAGTGCTGCTTTGGGAATAATCTGTCATTTTGACTTTGACGAAAACTTCAAAGGCTTTCCATTTCGATCCTTACGGATGGCACAAAAAATTATTGACCAAAAAAGTTAATTTTTTTAGAGCAACAAGTTTTAATTTTCCATTTTTAGAAAAATAAAACTAAGCCACCGTTACTGTATTGTTGAGATAGGCCATGATCGTTGGGTTTAGCATACTTGTAATAGAAAATAAGATAAAATTAGATCTTGTTGGCGGTTGTTTCAATAAAAACCTTACCATACTTAAATTAGTGAGTGTAGAGTATAGCAAGAATAAAAAAATTAAAGAGTGTCATTGTAAAAATTTTACATTACCTTTTGTTAGTTGTGACTTCACCTTATTATAATCAATCCTCGTTGTTTCATCCCAAAAAATTTAGGCTATCTTTATTGAGATTGTGGCAGATTTTTAAGCTCTTCGGGATTTATTATGCTCAGAAAAGTTATAAATAACTTCCACACTTTGACTGTAGCACCAGAGTTTTGTTAGAGTGTTTGAAATTTTCGTTTGAAGCAGAAATTACACTATGAATTCAAATTCAAAGGGAATTTTTTAATGTAATTTTTTAGATCTGAAAGTTTATAACAGCTGGTTTTCTTTTCAAACTATAAAGATAAGCTTTTTTTTTTTTGGGCACAAATCAGATGTTGTTGTTAGCTAAAATCTTCCTATTTGCATGCTCTTTACTTGTTCTCGCGTTGATTAGTCATTCCTCGAGAATATAGATTTAAGACAAAATTTTATATATTTACACTTTGAGAATTTTTTTTTTTGGATAGTTTTATTTATAATTGAGATTTTGAATATTAGGATAGATTTGAGAAGAGGGTGTGAGTTAGACTAAAGTCGTAAATGCTCGTTCATATAAAGAAAAAAATGCTATTTTAGTTCATGATTTTATAAATATATACTAATTTAATAATATTTTAAACACTTACCATTTTTATTTTTACAAAAAGTAATATGATATATATAAAAAAATAAAAATTAAATTAATATATATTCATAAAATCAAAATCAAAATCAAAATAATATTTTCTCTTTATTCATATAAACATATAAAGTAAGCCTGTTATTTGTATGGATCGAATGACAAGAGACTGTTTTAAGTTAATTTTGACTTGGTGAAGGCAAATACAGTAAATTCCCTGTTCACTTTAGCGTGAGAGATCATCTGGAAATTGGAACACCAACCATTAAAATTGTTTTATGTTTGATTTGTCTTACTATCCTTTTATATGATTGTCTTTATATTCAATTATTTAATTTAATTTAATTTATTGTTTTTAAATTATAAAATTAAAAATAAAATAATTTTAAAATACAGTGACCAACTTTCGGCACCGCCGGCTGAACATATACATATTTTAATAAAATAAAAATAAATAAATTTATTACACTAAATCACGTGTTGTTTTAATGTTAAAAAGTCATTCAAACTAATAGTCATTGTTTATTTCCGCGTTGATAATGATAGGTGGGACAAGAATCGAATACCTGTCCCACCTATAATATAATAATAGGGATATTAACATTGTTTTCCCTGTACAAATTATATTTTTAATGATGATTTTAATTTTAATTATATTATTATATTAAAAAAATAAAATATTCTCATATTTTAAAAATATTTTAAATATTTATGTAATAAAATTATAAAATATTTATATCTTTTTATTTAATTAAAAAGATAACAGAATAATTAAAACTCTCTAATAATAAAATTTAAATTTAAGACTTTGAGACATTGATTCCATATGTCTCCACGTGTACTTTTGATGTGTTAATTTCAATCTCGTCGTTTGCTAAGCCTTGTGGTCTAAATTGTTGACAATGATATGATTCTAATTCAAACATATGGAGCCATTTCTCTCATCTCTCATTCTCTCCAAACCACAAAGCCTATATTATTGATATGAAATTTTGTGGTATGTATCTTCGTTTTATTTCCATCCTCAACTTCATATGTGTGGCTCAAATCAATTGCTTTAACGATTCCATAAATTCTACTTTCAAAACAAAACAAAAAAAAACATTTTCACCAATTCCTTCCCGCATAACTCTCAATAGCCATGGAAAATAGCCACAGTTTCAAAATTTAAGTAATGAAGGTGAAAAACATCAAGATGAAATTACTAAATTACGAATAACATTACATTTTTTTAAATATTAATCTCAAAAATTTTTATTTTAAATAATGCATTACACAATTATTAAATAATAAAATAATATAATAAATATTCTTGTGTCATTGCTCAATAATTTTGTTGCACAAAATTAATGATAATGTTATATGGATTTCAAATGCGTTGTCACATTTATTAAAATATAAAAATTTTATTCAAATTTTTTAAAATTAATAATACTCTTTTTTATGAATATTGTAATAATTTATGTATTTTTAAAGTAAAATATAACAAGCCCTTTTTAATTTCAAATGCGAACAAAATTCTAACCATATCCTTTGTAGCAACCATTTCAAAAAAAAAATAATTAGCATTGAATTAACTAGCATCCAAAATATTACAATTATTATTTAATTAGAGATACATTTAAAAAAAAAGAAACGAAAAAGAAAAACCCATTGACGAAATGATAAACGAATAAGACAAAAAACACGACAATAGTTATTGATGAGGTAGTCCTTTATCATCTAGATAACAATGATAATTATTTTTTGAAAAAAATAAAATAAAAAAGTAAAAAATGTTTCTATATTTCATGATTGAAATCTAAAGATACTTCTATCCTATTTTATATAGGAATCCTAACAATTTTATAGACAAATCCAATATTGCTCCATTAATAGATATTTATTTATTTATAATATTATTATGTAATGCTTTTATTTTTATTTTACTATTTATTACAACAATTTTTTATAACAAAAAAAACAAATATCTTCTTGTTCATAGCATTTAGCATTTAGCATTTAACATCCAACGGGGGGGGTGTGTTTGTTGAGAGGGGAAGGGCGGGCAATTTTTCAGGAAATTGAGCTGGGGGCCCTACTTATGATATGGTCTCCGTTCGGCTATATCCGATATGGGTTGATCGATAGTTCCAAAATTTGCTGATGTGGAAACGAAACCTTCTTCATTGTCTGCCACGTCATCACTTTCTCATGGTTGCTTCGCAGCTAAGACTAGGAGGCTTATTCTTAGCTATGTTGACTAAATAACTTAATGCCCGCGGGATTCTGTTTATTTACAAATCTACCTAGTCTTAGGACAAAGCAAACTATTTTCGTTTTACTGTTTGGTTATAATTTAAGAAACAAAATTGTCTTAAAGATTTTTTCTTTTAAAAAAAAATCTCTTAATTGAATGATTTTTTTTTATAAACAAAGGAAATATATTATAAAAAACAGCAGTTACAAATGATAAGGGAAAATTTTCTATGTAACCCAAAAAAATATAATAAATTTTTATACTAAAGTCAAGCATTCAATACTATATTAATCAAAGAGGTAACACTTTTTCCATTTTACTTTTATTTGTATAATTTGTAAAAATATATATTTTTAATTTAGTATAATTAATTAATTTAATAAATAAATTTAATCAAAATTTATTTTTATGATAAATAATCAAAATTAATTATTAAAAAAAAGTATTTTATAATTTTTTTTAAAAAAAGTAAATCGCCATTGATGTGTGCGTGTCAGCTCACAGTGCCTGCTAGTACAGCTACATGGCCAATTTTTTTTTATTTTTTATTTTATTCATGTATTTGTTAATTGAAAATATTAAAATTATACATAAATTATGTAAGTTTAGTCATTATTTTAAATTTTTGTTGTCATTATTATATTTTTTCATTAGTTAAAAAGTTTTAATAATTTATTTTTATTAATAATTATTTTTAATAATTTTTAAAATTTAGTCATAATGTGAGAACGCCACATTAAGGTTTAGGATTTAAGGGTCGTGGTTTATAGTTCAGTATTTAGGGTTCAAGTTAAGGGGTTTAAGAATTTTAGAATTTAGGGTTAAGAGTTTTAAGGTTAAGAATTTTAGAGTTCACGGTTCAAGGTCAAGGTTTAGGGGTTTATTTTTTTAATTAATTTAATGAAAAAAAGAAAAAATTATTTCTTAATTTATTTTAATTTTAAAAAAAAGCAGAAACAAGCTGATGTGCAAGTAACAAGCTAATTTGCGGGCATTAACTTGTTTGCTTTTTTTTTTCTTTTCTTTAATATTTTTTATTTGATTAAATTTTATTTTTTAATTAATTTAATAGAAGAAAAGAGAAAGGAAAAGATTATTTTTAATTAATTATTTATTTTGTTAATTTTTTAATTAAAATTTTATTTTTTAATTAATTTATAACTAAAAAAAAAAAGGTAAACCAAGGTAAAGAGTAAATTTATTTATTAAATTAATTAATTATAATAAATTAAAAATATATTTTTACGAATTATACAAATAAGGGTAAAATAGAAAAAGTGTTGCCTCTTTAGTTAATATAGTATTGAATGCTTGACCGGGGAAAAAATTTATTATATTTTTTTGGATTACATACGAAAACCTGATGATAAGGGAGTGCGTCAATCTAAATTGTTTCATAAGACACAATTAAGACAAATCAAGTTAATTCATGTGCTAACCAATTAATTTTTCTAGAGGAGTATGAAATAAAAGATGAAGTGCATTAGCTTAGGAGCTCACTAACACCATGAATTAGTAATTCAACTTCACAAATTGAAGGTTCTATAGAAATAATAGTATTCATAATGTTTATGCAGTCTAGCTTAGGGATGGTAGTGGACTAGATTCGAAACGGATATCTTAAAATCTGCATCTGCATTTACTTCAAAAATGAAATACTAAATTATTTTTAAATTTAATGCGAATTTAGAGTTTTAATACTAAATACACTCTAGCGAGTAAGTACAAATTACTAAACCTGAACAGATTATTTGTGGATTTTAAGTAAGTTTAGTAATGAGCACATAGCGCTTAGCACTTATGTTAGAATCGAATGCTAAAACCGTATAATATTGTATGCCTAGTGCGCTTAGCACGTGTGCATTATGCGCATCTAGCGCTTAGTACACATGCTAAGAACACACTTTAGGTGTGCAACCTTGAGCGACTAGTGTTTAGCATGTAACGTTGCGTGCCTAGTTTTCAATAAGCATGCTAAGAGTGAATGTTAAAAACATACAACGTTGTGTGCCTAGCGTACTTAATATGTGTGATAGGAGCGCATGCTAAGCACGCAACATTGTGCGCCTAACATTTAACATGCATGTTAAGAGCACATACTAATATGCAACATTGTGCGCCTAACGCTTAGTATGTGTGCTAGGAGCGCACGCTAAGTGCGCAACGCTTAACATGTGTGCTAGGAGTGAACACTTAAAGTGCACAATGTTGTGTGCCTAGTACGCTTAACACGGGTGCTAGAATGCACATTAAGCACACAATATTGTGCACCTAGCGCTTAACATGCATGCAAGAAGCATGTGCTAATCGCACAACAGAGCGCCTAGCGCTTAGCACATGTGATAGAAACCTATGCTAAGCATGCAATGCCTTTTTTTTTTCTAAAAAAAATTAAGAAAAAATTATAATATACTAGTACCCGTACTATACCTACTTCAGACCTTACTAAATTATTTTTAATATGGGTGAATTTTAGTGGATAATTTTGTCATCCCTAGTCTAGCTCAAGTTTAATTTGGGTGAGATTTTGTTGTTTTACAAGTTGCAAACCCTTATTAGCCATCAAAGATTTTTTAGCATCCACGAATACAAAATATCTAAGTCATTGTGCCAAAGATACAATGACAACTCCAATGTGGTTTTGGATTACCATCTTAAGGCCAATAACTCCATTATCTCTGTGACAAACGACAACAATGTTTATTTTAAATCCATTACACGCTGGTAACTTTCATGAGACAAATCGTCGAAGTCTAGAGGAGATAATGACTATGTTCTTTGCTTGAAAATCTTTCAAATAGAAACTAGCCCACCCTACCACATCTTCTGCATCAGTCATAATAGCTTTATAGACATACAAATTTCCTTAAAACCAAATACGCCACACAATAATAGCTTACATTTATAGTTCTTTGACAGTGAGTTGCTGTTTACAAATTAAAGTAAACTCGAAAAAAATAAATTAGATTACTATAAAGCATAATCTACATAAAATAAAATAATGACTGCATTTTTTTCAAAGACTTACAAAACCATAAAGCATGTACAATAGTCTATTGCCATAGCAAGCAAAACGCGCTTGCATCTATAATTGGAACCCGATGTCTTAATAAGTTGGCAAAGGTTGGTAGCCAATTGTAGGATGCTTTCCACAGAAAAACCTTTACTTTGACAGAGATGTGAAGTCACTACAGAGACTTCCAGTAGTCGTGCATTCTAGAATCTTGTGAACAAGAAGCTGAAGAACCAAGTCATGAAGCTTGCCAATATCCAATTCTCACAAAAATTTTGCCTCTGCTTGTTAAAATGCCAAATTATTGTTGAATTTTTTTTGTTTAATAAAATAAATTTGCATGAAAATCATATTGTCTTGTTCATAATTACACGTGTAGGGTTAGAGAATTACTTTAAATCTTCGTTTGATAAACCTTAAATTGAATGGCTATAATAGTCTCTATTATCCTCAACCTTCAAACTTAAGCGTGTGGGTACGTGGATCTCCTTTAATCCTCAAAATCATGTGTACCAAAGTAATGCTATAGACTAAAAGAAGAAGAGTAGCCTAATTTTTTTTTAATGTAAAAAAGTGTAAAATAATTATTGTTATTATTATTTTTACTATTCCCCACCTCTCCTATATATAGGCATCTCCTTTGAGGATTTAAAGTTTGATTAGAGTTTAATAAGGACTTAAGCTAGT
The DNA here is from genome assembly GCA_946807835.1 of Ailanthus altissimus. Classification (NCBI taxonomy): domain Eukaryota; kingdom Viridiplantae; phylum Streptophyta; class Magnoliopsida; order Sapindales; family Simaroubaceae; genus Ailanthus; species Ailanthus altissimus. The sequence goes on from OX327687.1 coordinate 10,536,747, forward strand.
AAAGGGACTGTAAGACCCATGATCTTCCTAACTCTAACTTAAAAGGTTCAGTCTTAGTCATTTCATGACCTACTAGTTCTTTTAAATTAACTTTAGGCTATTCTACTAAAAGTTAAAAGTTACACTCTAATAACCCATGTAAAATAAATAAAAGCCCATTTTAATTAAAACTCTTTAATTAAATTAGGCTTAGGCGTAGACCAATAATAACCGCTTAATTGACTGTAACTAATATTCATAATTAAAGCTATCATAAAAAAATATATCGTCTCCTTAATTGCCTATTTATTCCTAAGTCACTGAATGCACTAATGATTATTTTCAATATGTTTATATTTATAAATAAATTTACAAATAAATATTATTATTTAATAAATAATTTATTGAATAAATTACGGGCACAGATTTAAATGATCAAGTCCTATAAACAGCTCAGGTGAACATCACTAAGCAGATTCCATCTAGTAAATACATGTTCTTACGATGCATAAAATTATATCTCTAAGCTATTAAAGTTTTGACTGTTTATATAGATCTCATTTTATGATAACTCAAAAAAAAAAAAAAAATACAATACATGAATTTAAGTTTATTACTTGCTCAAGATTATAGTTAATCAAATTTATTAAAGTTTTAGTGAATTAAGATCAACGACATTCTATTAATCAGATCAAAATTCACAGTAGTTCTGCCCAATGTATCATATACACTAGTTTGTTTTTTGTATTTAAAGTCTTTATTTAGATGATCAAGGTAAATAATCTATTATAAGAAGTAGAAAACTACAACTTTACATAATGAAATACTATTTTTATTAATGGTTATGACAAGATTTAATTTATAAGGAATTTATAATTTATACCTTATGTATTAATATTATATGCCTTATATATAGACTTATACTTTATAAACATGGGCCTATCACCGTATGCTCAAACTGTTGGGATTTGTACTTATGTGCCATCCTATTGTTGTTTGAATATTTTATTTTATAACATTTATACAATACATTACTTGTTAAATTGTTAATTACGATTATTAAATGGTTCAATGCTTGTGACACTACAGGCATTATATGATTTGAAGGAGTTCAGATTTAGTCTAAAGAAGTTTAGATCAATGGTAAGAGTTAGTATCACTGAAAAACTATAAATGCTAAAGAGTTAGCATGTTATAATAATTAGTGAAGTCTAAAAGTTAGAATATTGTCTGTAACAGTACAAAGACATGAAAGTACACTAATAATAATATAATTTCAAGAGTTAGAAATGTTATTATATAAGTCTATTATCAAATTATGTATTCTTGGTTTTAATTTACCGATGCAGATCTGTCGGTGGAATCTTTTTATATAAACCAATGTATATTATACCTAAATGGTTTAGATGGTTACTCTTGATTTACCATTAGCTTACAGGAAGTTCGTATAGCATACAAGTATTCAGTAAGTACTGAATACTGAATAGACTCAATGAGGACCCCAATAGATATCCTATGAAGCCGTCAATGAAAGGTCTTCTAAAGTTTAGTAGTGTACGTGATCCTTTGACTTAAGTACCACAGTGGGCTTATAAGTGATCCATCATACTTTGGTTCCATACATGTCACAGACATTTCATGTTGTGGTCGTTGGGTGTCGCTGGGTATAGTCTAATATTTATGTAGTCCAGTGTGTACAAATATGAAATCCGTCAACTTACATGGATGAGTTATATGTATTCAGATGCTCAGAGATTGTATCTTGAAAAGTCTTATGGCCATAAACAACAAACCCAAGAAAATAGTTTCCTACAGGGTTAAACAATATTGCAAAGTGTTTGCATGTATTGTTTGCCAAGATACGTGTCTAGAGATAAGTACATGGATGAGCACATAAGGATTTAGCGGTAGTGATCTATATCTTCGCTCTTCTAGGATATAATTGGTGGAAGGATTATACGTATATGCTATGACCTCAACTTGTATGGTCTACTACACTGGTTTGTAATATCCATAACGTGTGCGTAGGGCATTGATTTCGGACTCACAGAATAGTTCTATTTGAAAAATTGGGAGTGGACCTAAAAAGTCCCGTAATATGAAGTGTACTTGTTGTGCACCAAGGCAACGTATCGGATTAAATAGTTCGATCCAAAAAATTCTAGCAGACCGGACATTTACTTCGGTCTCCCTCTGATCGTGCACGTGTCAAGACTTAAGAATTAAGTACATCAATTAGTTAACAATTAGTTGTTGACTAATAGATGTTGACACATGGCACATTGTGGGCCAAATATTGTTTGACTTAAAAATTATCAAAATGACCTTATTTGTTGGACAAATAATATCATTATTGTTGGCGGATCTAAGGCATGTGTGAGTGTATACATGTACAATTGTATCTATTGTCTAACGCAGCAGAAACGTATATATTTTGCAATAAACACAATAAATAAATATATTAATTACATTAATATATTAATAGACTAGAGAACTTCCCATAACGTGTAACGTTATACACGTATTTTTCTTGGAGTTCGCATGGAGACCAACTCGTGTGCAGTTCTAGTCACCAACACGGTGGGCTTGGTGAGCTAGAACAACAGCTCAGTATTCAGTTTGGGATTAACTCTTAATCCCCAAAATGGCCGGAAGTGAATTTATATCATTTTCTCCAAAAGGATAAGAAATGGAGAGTTTGAAGCAATTCACAATTGCTCTAATTGGAAACGTATGGAATATGAAACAATTTCATTTTCTCTCCCCCCTTTTTTTTTATTTTTTTATTTTCTTCTTCTTTTTCTTCTCTTTTTCCTTTCTCTTTTCTCTCTCGGCCGATTTGGCCAAATTCCTTCTCACTTTCTCTCTTTCTTTCTTTATATATATTTAATATAATATAATATAAATAATAATAATATAATAATATATTATATAATATAAAAAGAAATATATTTAATTATTTAACAATTAAAAACTTAAAATGATAAATGACCATTTTGCCCCTCATGAATAGTTACTAAGTTCTCCCCTTAGTGGGTCTCACCAAATTCCACACATGAGTAAACTCAACCGAGGATCCACAATACACTACGTGTTATTATACAATTAGTAAATTATAATTATTAACTAATTATTTTATTTAACACTTAAATACAGACATGCACGCATTCCTGTGGTAATGCTGAATATTGCTGGATTAAATAATTTAATCTGGCACGTTGCCCCAGTGCATAACGAGTACACTCCATATCGCAGGACTCCTTAGGTCCTACGCTCGATTTTTTGAATGAAACTATTTCATGAGTTTGCGAGACATGCCCCACGCACACGTCACGGATATACATATTAGCGCGTTGAACCATACAAGCTGAGGTTACAACGCATACGTATAGTTCTTCCGTCATGATATCCTGGATGTGCGGGGATATAGATTATCACCATCAAATCCCCAGTGCTCATCCATGTCTTATCTCCAGATTTGTATCTCACTGAACAATATACGCAAACTCTTTTGCCATATTGTTCCACCCTGGCGGAACTCTTTCCCGGGATAATTGCTTGTGGCTACAAGACTTTCTGAGATACAATCTCGAAACATCTGGATATCAAACTCCATATAGGAGCTGACGGATCCCATATATGTACACACCAAACTCCATAAGCATCAGACCATATCCAACGACACCCAACGGTCACACCATGAAAGGTCTGTGACATGCGTGGAACCAAAGTATGGTGGATCACTTACAAGCCCACCGTGGCACTCAAGTCAAAGGACCACGTATACTACTCAACTCGAGAAGACCCTCCGTTAATGGCTTACATTGGGTGTCTATCGGAGGCCCTCGTGAGTTTATCCCATATCCAGTCCTAACTGGATACCCATATGACAATACGAGCTCCAAGCTCACGGTCGGCTAGGAATGACCATCTATACCCTATAGGTATGAAATATGCTGATATATATATATATAAAGGTATCCACCGACAGACTCACATCGACAGAAATAGATTAGGGACAATTATTCGAGAACATACATGCGTAACTGGCATTTCCTGGCACCCGATTGTAACTATGTAGTTACTAATATATTCTCAGGTTTATGTCCCATTACAGACATGGCTCCAAATCTTGGATCTGTTGAGTATTATAACCAGGTAACACTTAGTTGTGCTAACATTTAGCAATTATATGTCTCAGTATGGCTAATGTAGTAACCATTTATCCACAACTGGTAAGAATATATATATATAAATATACATATTTTATTTGTATGTGGGTGATACTTGATTTAGGTATTGTTATTAGTAGTGTTTGTATAGGTTAAGGACATACTATTAGTATTGGGTTTATTTGCAAGACTTTAGATTTATTTTAGGGACCAAATTATAATACTTTAAAAGTTTTAGGGGCTAATTCATAAATACTAAAAATTAGCCTCTTAGTATAAAAATACACATTTGAAACCCTAATTCACTTATTTTGGTCAAGCCACCTCTTTTAGAGTGAGAAAAGAGAGAAAGAAAGGGGAGAGAAAGAGAAAAAGAAGAAGAAGGTTGAAATTTAAGCTTGAAGAGGTATATTATAACTATTTCTTAGTTTCTTGGTGTTAATTTAGTTAATTCCTTTAAGTTTTGACTTCTGAAAATATGTACAATTGAGAATTTGATGTGAATTTTGTAAGATATTGTGAGAATTGATGATGATTTATGTAGATAGCTTGATAAATCATGATGAATGGCAGAATTTCTACTTGATAGTCTTTTGATCCGAAAATTTTATAAATTGTTGTGCTTTGATTCTGATTTTAAATTTTGAGTATATAAAATTAAACATATCTAAAATCATTTGAGACTTTGAATCGATTGAAAATTTCAGAAATTTAATTTGTACTGAATTTACCAAAATAACCTTGAAATTTTAAAATTTTTCTGTGTTAATAGTATGATGCAGTGACAAACAATTTGTGATCTGTTGAATAATCTTTAAAAATTACAAATTTATGGAATATGATAATTTTATATGTTTAATATGATATACTCAAAATTGAGAATTTATATCAATGTGGTTAAATTGTTATGATTTTCTAAAGTGTATCAGCTCATTGCAGTATTTGATTAATAGATTTTTAAAGCTATGAATAAAATAGTTTTAAAATACTTTTGGCAGTGATTTTGAAGTGAAATATTTATCATGAATTGATATATGTGCCAAGAGTAATTCTGTTATAGTTTTATAATTTTTGAGTTAGTATATGATTTTATAAAATTGAGAGATTGAATATTGTTCAGTAAATATCTTGATTTTGTCAGGTTAATAGTTTGGATTTGATGGTGTTTATGGAATGGATTGTGTAGGAATTATAATATAATATTCATATATAAGAAGGATATATACATCAAGAATGATATATTCTGATTTTGGAGTGATTAGACATAATTTCATATATAAGAAAAGTTTGTTAAATATAAGTGGTCAGAATGACAAGTTTTGAGAAACCAAGTAATTAGACCAATTCAATGTGATAAGTGCAATATGTGTAATTTTGTAAGCTATTTAAAGTGTTTTGTGTGAATGTTGAGGCTTATGAAAGGATTAATCTCTATTGATAAGTTAAGGAGAATTAAGCCTTATAGCTGAAAGTGCTAAGAGGTAAGTATACTAGACTTTTACTGAAATCACAATGAGCATAGTAATTGTCTATATATGATTTTGTAAATGTGCTTAGAAATATGTTTATGTTATGCCAAAGTATGTTTAATATGAAATGTGAAAGACATATGTTTATGAATGTGAGCATTGATATTGAGTATGGATATACATGTGTTTATGAAAGTGAGCTTTTAAAATGAAATGTGTTTAACAAAGAAAGCTTTTGAAATAGAAAATGTCTATGAGATACGTTTTGTATTTTGAGGATGCTTGAACTCACTATTTACTTAGTAGACACCTTATGTGATTTGTGGAGCCTTTATGTGTGGCATTTCCTTCAGGATTGGTATATGTTATGTGTTTTATATGTAGAGAGGATCCTATTGGTACCTAAAGGAAGATTGAGTCATCACATTCGTGTGGTGGCGTATTGGTGCATGTGAGAGGACTCATCGATGATCAGGGTGAGGGTTTGGCTCTTACCTTCGGGCATAAGCATTATATATGTGTAATTTAAACCTCAATTATACTATTCCTCTCATACGGTATGTTACCTACGAGTGACATTAGGCTTATTATGTGATATGTGATATGGAAGTCCTACTAAGTAGTAGTTGAGTAATGATATTCCTATTATATATTTTGAAAGAATGTGTAAGCACTTACCTGACATATGATTTGATAGGATTATGATTTTGATTTATCACAGCATATCATACACATGTATTGTGTACATATATGTATTTGTATTTTGATATATGAAAAACTAGTATGCTTATTGAGTTTCAAACTCATTATAGTTTATGGTAATTTTAGGTAAATAAGGTATATGTGTGCTTAGCAGATTTGGCAAGGCTTCTGCTGTCCCTTGGGTTCCCTAAGTTGCTAGGTTGCTGAGTGTTTCATTTGGAGACACGTGGTTTAAGATATTTGATTTGTCCCTATTGAATAAATGTTTATATTTATATTTTAGGTTATGAGTTGATTTTAGTGTTAAACTTACTAGCAACTTGCTAATGATTCCTGTGTTGAATTAAAGTTTAAAAGTTTATGCAATATTATTTATGAGTGCACATTATTGAATGAATGTAAGTTATGTCGTGTGTCAGATTTTTTGGGTCTGGGGCGTGACAGCTAACTATGAGCCCTTATCTAAACTCTTTTAGATCTGATCCGAACTCTTTCAGATCTACAATGTCTGTAACGTTACATGCATAATACCATATAAATGGGTATAAGCGATTTAATGGGAAGGTACACTTTTATAAATACACAAATATATGTACATTCAGGGATGACATATAAGCACCGATTCTAATAATTATTTTATTCATTAAAATATTTATTGAATAAAATAATAATAATAATAATATATGATATTATTATTTAAATTGAAATTAAAAAAATTATTTTTTATTTAAATTGGCATGTATTTCTACCATGATTTAATATGATTAAATTATTTGTTTAATATTAATTAAATAATATAATAAAAATAAATGAGTGGCACTTATAAATGGTAGGCCTTAACATGTTTCTTGCCAATGAGAAGTTTTTCTCATTTGGCCTAAATCTAGGCTAAATTCATCTAAATGATTTTCCATTTTATTTTGTTTTCATTTGGTTTATTGTATATAATAATAAACAAAACACTAATGGTAAACATTGACCATGATAATGGAGGCCATTATGCAATTAAAATGGACAAGTGTTGTCTATTGAGTGAATAATAAATAAATGAGTAATTTGTTGCCCATTTTGAAAGGGATACAGTTAAGGCATTTGGAGAGAGAAGTGTGAGATTTTGGCTAAATGTTGAGAGCTCAAAATACACTTCTTCTATTTTTCTTCTATTTTTGGCTACCTATACTACAAGGTAGAAATAAAGATTCAAGGGTTGAATTCTTTGCTGGAAAAGCTGCTATTCTAGCTTCTTCAAACCTACAGTGTTGAGAAATTAGAATTGTGAACAGGTTGCTTCAAGACGGGTACTTTGGTTCGACAAAAAACCAAAGGCTTGTCAAAGTAATAAATTCTCAATCTTTATATAGTTTACAGTTATGAGATAACATGTAATACTTATTTGTGTTTATCATTAGGAAATTAGTATTCTACGTATCCCCTGCGCATATATGTATGTGATACATATTCATATTTGAATGATAGACATAAACTCACATGCATGCACCCTAAGTTTAAAATCACTCACACAATCACATGTATAAATAAACTTCATATTAAAAAATGTTATTACGTATGCTTTAAGGGTACAAAATAATACAAAATATTTAATAATTAAACCATTGGCTTCATCTTCAACACAGGTTGAAATACTTAAAATAACTTCCATATCCCCCTAATCAAAAGATTATCAAATCAAAAGACTTAGAAATAGTTTTTAAATCAGCTACAGTAAATGTCTCAAACAAGTGTGGGAAAAGTGGCTTAAAAGAATATGGTTAAGGGAGCCATTTGTCATAATAAATAAAGACCACTAAGGACTACCCAACCCGTCACCTTGAACCAAGTTCAATAATTTTACGGCCCCACAAAAAGCTAGTCTAAAGAAAAGAAGTTGACTTTTTTTTTGTTGCATGAATTTGTCATTTGAAAAATAACAGCTTTGAAGGACCTTTGCTGTTAAAAAAAGGGATTGCGATTTAATCTTAATCTTTGCTCAACTAAATAAGATTGATTAAATAAAACAACATTCCTAAACCCTATTCTTCCCACTTCTTTATGTTTACATAACTCACCCCATTATCACCAATGTATTTTTTGCTTGGCATCCGTGCCCCACCACTAGAACCATGCACTAAGTCGATGTAGTTTGGGTATTAAAAATTTTGGAAGCTGAAATATATTAATGGAGTAAGTAGGAATGGATTGAAATACTGCCTTAAGAAAGTACTTCACGCTCACTTATTGAGAAGAGCTTAGACTTCTATCCTTTCAATTTATTCTAAACTCTATTCTTGATTTGAGAATATGAAGTTTTTTTTTATGATTTGTTTTTATAAACAAAGGAAATATAATATTAAAAAAAAAAGCAGTTACAAATGATAAGGGGAAATTTTCTATGTAACCCGAAAAATATAATATTTTTTTATACCAAAGTCAAGCATTCAATACTATATTAATCAAAGAGGCAACATTTTTCCAATTTTACTTTTATTTGTATAATTTTTAAATTTTTTTAATTTATTATAATTAATTAATTTAATAAATAAAATTTTGATTATAAATTTAATCAAAAATTTATTTTTATGATAAATAATCAAAATTAATTATTAAAATAAAAAATTATTTTATAAAAAAAAGTAAATTGCCATTAACGCGTGCACGTCAGCTCACCAGCCTGTGCTAGCGCAACCATGTGGCCAATTTTTCTATTTTATTTAATTTATTTATTTTCTAATTGAAAATGTTAAAATTGTACGTAAATTATTTAAGTTTAGTCATTATTTTAAATTTTTTATCATTATTAAATTTTTTTCATTAGTTAAAATTTTTTAATAATTGTTTTAAATTATTTTTAAAGTTTAGTTATAAACGTGAGGACGCCACGTCAAAGTTTTGGGGTCACGGTTCAGGGTTCATGGTTCAGTGTTTAGAATTCAAGTTAAGGGATTTAGGGTTAAGGATTTTAGGGTTCACACTTCAAAGTTTGATGTTTAGGGGTTTATTATTTTAATTAATTTAATGGAAAAAATAAAAAAAAATTTAATTTATAATTTAAAAAAAAAAGCGAAAACAAGCTGATGCGCGAGCATTGTTAAGTAACAAGTTGATTCGCGCACATCAGCTTGTTTGCTTTTTTTCTTTTCTTTAATACTTGTTATTTGATTAAAATTTTATTTTTTTAATTAATTTAATAGAAAAAAAAAGAGAAAGGAAATTTTTTTATTTTTAAATAATTATTTATTTTGTTAATTAATTTTTAAATTAATTTATAACTAAAAAAGAAACAAGAAAAAAAGGTAAACCAAGGCAAAAAGTAAATTTATTTATTAAATTAATTAATTATAATAAATTAAAAATATACATTTTTACAAATTATACAAATAAGGGTAAAATGAGAAAAGTGTTGGCTCTGTGGTTAATATAATATTGAATGCTTGACTGGGATAAAAAAATTACTATATTTTTTTGGATTACATGCGAAAACCAATGATAAAGGAGTGCATCAATTTAAATCATTTCATAAGATACAATTAAGACAAATCGGGTTAATTCATATGCTAACCAATTAGTTTTTCTAAGGGAGTATCAAATAACAGATGAAGTGCATGAGCTTAGGAGCTCACTAACACCATGAATTAGTAATCTAAGTTCACAAATAGAAGGTCCTACAGAAATAATAGCATTCGTAATTTTTATGCAGTCTAACTTAGAGATGGTGGCGGACTAGATTCGGAATGGATATCTTACATTCGCTTCAAAAATAAAATATTAAATCATTCCTAAATTTAATATGAATTTAGATTTTTAATACAAAATACACTCTAGTGGGCATGTACACATTACTAAACCCGAACGGGTTATCCGTAGATTTTAAACAAGTTTAATAATGAGCACATAGCGCTCAACACCTGTGTTAGAATCGAACGCTAAAAATATATAATATTGTATGCCTAGTACGTTTAGCACGTGTGCATTATTGTGCGCTGATAGGGGCGTAAAAGCACTAGTATAATTTGTACTCAACTTTCGTATTTTGCTCAAAATCATAAATATTTGGCTGTTTAATTGTGGTTTTTGATTATAAATAGATGCACAATAGAAAATGCATAGGAATAAACGGGAGGCGAATCGGACGTCAAACGAAGAAGTTACCCTCAAAATACAAAATGGGTACCAAGGCTGGGCGCTGCAGCGCCCATGACTAAGAGCCGCGGCGCCTAGGTCAGTAGCTGAGCGTCGCAGCGCCCACAACCCAGTGCTGTGGCACTCGTGGCAGTGAACAATGTCGAAAAATAGTATTTTTGCTACAGTGACTAATGAACAATATTTTGCTACAGTACTCGTGAACAGCATTTTGGAGACAAAAACCTATAAATAGAAAGCCAAAAACCCTAAAAAGAGAGAAAAAGAGAGAAAATAGGCAAAAACTTAGAGAGAGAATTCACAACACAAAATCAAATATCAAAGCCAAAGATTGAAGAACCAAGATCAAGATTCAAGCTTCAAGTCAAGATTGAGGGAGAAGCACATCAAGGAGTCGCTTTGATTAGTTTTTCTTCTCTTTCTTTATCATTGTGTTCTTATTCTTGTTGACCTTTATGAATTGGTTTGATACTTTTAGTTTTGTGATGGGTTAATTTGTTCATCTAGAGTTAGACTATATAAACCTAGTATGGATTTAGATTGTGTTAAATTTTATTTTATGAACTTGATAAATTCAATTGATTCATTCTATCTTGTGTTTAATGTTATTATTATATGTGATCAATATTTTGAATGATTGAGGAACCATGATAAACTCGACAGAGGGATTCATGTGTTTAACCTAGGGTAGTTTGATGCATGATCATAGGGTAACAACTATGAGTTCCATCTAGGATAGACATATACTTAGGTGGCATGTATGGTATAATTTAGACTTGATCTTAATAAATTACATTCTGATTTGATTACCATAGATATATAGGTGATTGTTAGAATGCGTAATATAGTTACTTAACCATCGACAGAGGCTTGTGATGAGATTAGTATTTAAGCCAATCAATTGGTATTAAGGGATTAACTAAGTGGTTAACGAATCCAATGAAATACTAGGGGACGAGTCAAAATCTTAGATTATCTTTATATGTGAATTTTACCATTTGTTTTTATTTAGTTAATTGATAGAATTAGATTAGTTAAATAAATTTCAGATTGTGATTTTCTAAATAAAAGTTAAGTAGGTATAATTTTAGTACTTGATTTATAGAATTAGATTGCATAGTCCCTGTGGGATCGATATCTGAACTTAAAATCCTATATTACTTGATATGATAACGCGCACTTGTGCTTAGCTACTATATTTTTCTTTATTTTTCTTGATTTTTTTCTTTATTTTGCTCGAGTACGAGCAAAGTCTTAAGTTTGGGGGTAGTTGATAGGGGCGTAAAAGCACTAGTATGATTTATACTCAACTTTTGTATTTTACTCCAAATTATAAGTATTTGACTATTTAATTGTGTTTTCTGATCATAAATAGATGTACAATAGAAAATTTGATACATAGGAACAAACGGGAGGTGAATCGGACGTCAAACGAAGAAGTTACGCTCAAAATACGAAAGTAGCGCAGCAGGTGGCTAGGCACTGCAGCTCCAAGGGCTGAGCGCCGCAACGCCCAGATCAGCGAGTGAGCGCCGCGGCGCTCGTTGACATATTGACAGACCTGGTGATCATGTCCAGCACCGGGGTGCCCACGCGGGTGTTTAAATACTCCTCTCAACTCGCCTATTCGGGGTGGATTCGAAGCTCCTTGCGCTTAGGGTTTCTCTTAGCGACAAAATCACTATTTTGAGGTAAAAATAGAGAGATTTAGTAAGGAGAAAAATGCAAGCAATGAATATACATTCAAACCAAGAGATTAAGGTAAATTTTATTGAAGATTGAAGAATCAACTCTTGGGCAATCAAGCAAAAGGAAGAAGAACAACTCAGGGCATCACTTATGTTATTTTCTTCCTTAGTTTTAAGAGATGATTTTGATCATGATATTTTTATACTTTTGCTTTGATAATCTTGTTTTGAACATGAGCTAAATACTTTTGATCTAGGGTTAGACGTTATTGAACTTAGTATGTAATTGGTTCTTTTAAACTCTTAGTTATGAATTTTTATCCCTTAATTAATTCAATCTATCTATACTTAATGCTTTCATTATACTTGATCACTATTTTGATTGTTTAGGAACCATGATAACTTTGACAAAAGAAATCATGTGTTTAGCCTAATGTAGATTGATACATGATCATAGGGTAATATCTATGAGTTTCATCTAGGATAAACATATATCTAGGTAGCATGTATGATTTGATTAGACTTAATCTTAATGAGTTGCATCTTATTCGGATTACCATAGACATATAGGTAATTGTTAGGGTATGATATTATCATTCGACTGTCGACAGAAGCTTATGATGAAATCAGTGTCTACCCAATCAATTGATAAAAAAAGAATAACTAAGGGGTTAAAAGTTTTAGTGAACTACCAGGGGATACATCAATACCTTAGATTACCTATCAATTTAGTGAATTCTATCTTTAAGTACTTGCGATATTTTAATTAGGTTTAATTTGATAGCAATAATTTAGTTAGTTAAACTCCATCCTTGAAGCTAGTCTGGATAAAGGTAAAGTAGAGTAATTTTAGTATTCGATTGAAGAAAATAGAAACAATTGTCTCTGTGGGATCGATAATCTAGACTTAGTCCTATATTACTTGGTACAAAAAGCGTGCACTTGCGCTAGGTCATAAATTAGACATCACACACTTAACGCTTAGCACACGTGCTAAGACCGTACTTTATGTGTACAACATTGAGTGACTAGTGCTTAGCATGTGTACTAGGAGCACATGTTAAGCATGCAGCATTGCGTGCCTAGTGCTTAGCAAGCATGCTAAGAGTGAATGCTAAAAGTATGCAATATTATTTTTCTAGCACACTTAGTATGTGTGATAGGAGCGCATGCTAAGCACGCAACATTGTGCACCTAATTCTTAACACACGTGTTAAGAACACATGCTAATATGCAAGATTGAGCATTTAGAGCTTAGCACGCGTGCTAGGAGTACACGCTAAGTGCGCAACGTTTAGCATATATGCTAGGAGTGAAAGCAAAAAGCGCACAACGTTGTACACCTAGTGCACTTAGCACGTGTGCTAAGATGCACATTAAGCGCGTCACATTGTGCACCTAGCGCTTAACACACGTGCAAGAAGCATGTGTTAATTGCACAACGGCACACCTTGCGTATAACACATGTGATAGAAGCATATGCTAAGCATGCAATGAATTTTTTCTCTAAAAATAATTAGGAAAAAATTATAATATACGGGTATCCGTAGATTTTTTATCGAACTCGTACCAATCTCAAATCTGTTACAGGTTTTAATATTGTATACAAAACTCATACTAAACCTAATTCAGATCTTACTAAATTCTTGCCAATATAGGTGAATTTTAGTCGATTTGCGGGAAATTTTGTCATCCCTAGTCTAGCTCAAGTTCAATTTGAGTGAGATTTAGTTGTTTTACAAGTTGCAAACCCCTCTTAGCCGTCAAGGATTTTTCAGCATCCACGAATACAAAATATTTAAGTCATTGTGCCAAAGATACAATAACAACTCTAAGCTGGTTTTGGATTACCATCCCAAGGCCAACAACACCCTTATCTTTGTGACAAACGGCAATAATGTTTATTTAAAATCCATTACATACAGGTAACTTTTATGAGACAAATCATCAAAGTCTAGAGGAGATAATGACCATGTTCTTTGCTTGAAAATCTTTCAGATAAAAGCTAGCCCACCTTACCACATGCTTTGCATAAATCATAATAGCTTTATGGACATACAAATTTCTTTAAAACCAATACATCATACAATAATAACTTACATTTATAGTTCTTTGACAATGAGTTGCTGTTTACAAATTAAAGTAAACTCGAAAAAAATAAATTAGATTACTATAAGGCATAATCTACATAAAATAAAATAATGACTGTATTTTTTTCAAAGACTTACAAACCCATAAAGCATGTACAATAGTCTATTGCCATAGCAAGCAAAAAGCGCATGCATCTACAATTGGAACCCGATGTCTTAATAAGTTGGCAAAGGTTGGCAGCCAGTTGTAGGATGCTTTCCACAGAAAAACCTTCACTTTGGTAGAGATGTGAAGTCGCCACTGAGACTTTCAATAGCCATGCATTCTAGAATCTTGCGAACAAGAAGCTGAAGAACCAAGTCATGAAGCTAGCCAATATCCACTTCTCACAAAAAATTGCCTCTGCTTGTTAAAATGACAAATTATTGTTGAATTGTTTTTTGTTTAATAAAATAAATTTGCATGAAAATCAAATTTTCTTGTTCATAATTACATGTATAGGGTTAAAGAATTACTTTAAATCCTCGTTTGATAAACCTTAAATTAAATAGATACAATATTCTCTATTATCCTCAACCTTTAATCTTATGCATGTGGGTACGTGGATCTCCTTTAATCCTCAAAATCATGTGTACCAAAGTAATACTATAGACTAAGAGAAGAAGAGTTGCGTAATTCTTTTTTCTATGTAAAAAAATGTAAAAGAATTATTGTTATTATTATTTTTACTATTCCCCACCTCTCCTATATATAGGCATCTCCTTTGAGGATTTAAAGTTTGATTAGGGTTTGAGATTTATAGTTTGATAAAGACTTGAGCTAGTAAAGGGACTGCATGACCCATGAACTTCCTAACTCCAACTTAAAAGGCCCAGTCCTAGTCATTTCATGACCTACTAGTTCTTTTTAATTAACCTCAGGCTATTTTACTAAAAACTAAAAGTTGCACTCTAATAACCTATGTAAAATAAATAAAAGCCCATTTTAATTAAAACTCTTTTAATTAAATTAGACATAGTATTAAACCAATAATAACTACTTAATTGACTCTCTAACTAATATTCATAATTAAAACTATCATAAAAAATGCATCGTCTCTTTAATTACCCATTTATTCCTAAGTCACTGAATGCATTAATGCTTATTTTCAATATTTTTATATTTATAAATAAATTTACAAATAAATAGTATTATTCAATAAATAATTTATTGAATAAACTGCAGCCACATATTTAAATGATCAAGTCCTATAAACAGCTCAGGTGAACATTATTAAGCAAATTCCATCTAGCAAATACATGTTCTTATGATACATAAAATTATATCTCCAAGCTATCAAGGTTTTGACTGTTTATATGGATCTCATTTTATGATAATGCAAAAAAAAAAAATACTATAAATGAATGTAAGTTTATTACTTGCTCAAGATTACAGTTAATCAAGTTTATTAAAGTTTTTATGAATTAAGATCAACGGCATTCTGTTATTCAGATCGAAATTCACAGTATTTCTACCCAATGTATCACATACACTAATTTTTCTATTTAAAGTCTTTACTTAGATGATCAAGATAAATTATCTATTATAAGAAGTAGAAAAACTATATGTTGAGGGAGGGAACGCCCTTCTCCCTCTTGAGGTTATGTTGGAGCGAAGAACCTTAAGTTCAACCAAGAACCCTAACCTCTTTGCATAGTTAAATAACCTGTTAATTAAGAAAAATAACAAAAATCCAAAGTAGAATATAAAAGAGCACAACACAATCTTATGTGGTTCAGCTAATTGCCTACGTGCACGGTGGATCCAAGGATCCTAGCCTCTCTTATTAACTCTCTAAAGATTTTACAAGGAAATTTGAAGAACCCTAAAAATGACCTAATGTTTAGTGAACCTTTTCTCTACCATGAATAATGATCACCCAAACGACGGTTCCACCCTAGCGCACACAAGCACTTAGTGTCTACCCAGTTCTTCCCCTCTCTTAGAGTCTTTCTTAATGCTTAATATCAACCAAAGGGTTTACAAGTGTTAATATAGGGTGTCTTTTGTGCCTACTAACCCTATTCATTGTTGAAGTAAGAGTCCACTTGTTTTGGAAGTCTAAAACTTTCCAAAACACGAAATCCGGATTAAAATCGGATATCCTGACACGTCTGGCGCCGTGGCGCTCACCATGTTGTGCCCACTGCACCGCGGCGCTGGTATTTTGTGCTAAGCGCTGTATCACTTATCTCTGGGCGCTGCGCCGCTCAGCCCTGGTGGTGCCTATACTTGTTTTCTTCTATTCCTTTACGTCTTCGAGTTGGAGTAAGAGTCCACTTATTTTGGAAGTCCAAAAACTTTACAAAAACACAAAATTCGGATTAAAATCGGATATCTTGACACGTCTGACGCTCACCATATTGGGCCCACTATGCCACGGCACTGGTATTCTGTGCTGGGCGCTGCATCACTCATCCCTGGGCGCTGCGCCGCTCAGCCCTGGTGGTGCCTATGCTTGTTTTCTTCTATTCCTTCACGTCTTCGAGTCTCGTTTCACTCCCCCTTTGTGTCCCACACGTCCTAGACTTCTTCATACGTGTCTCACATGTTCTAGACTTCTTGTGACTCTCCACTTTGGTATTCATCTCAATTCTTGTCCAACCAAGATTGTTGATGTCATGCCCCAGACCCAAAAGATCTGACACACGACATCACTTACATTCATTCAATAATATATAAACATTCATTTCAATTTCTTTTTTCTGAATTATAGCAATTGAATTATGACTGGGGCAATTAGTAAACCGGAGATACGCAGAATTTTCTCAGAGATTTAACATTCTACTACGTCACTAGTAGAACCTTTTTTACCGGAATCCCAGAATATATTCATTGCAAATTCTTACTTAAAATCAACCAATAATCACACTTGGTGAAACTTAAACCAAATCCAACCACACACAATAAAATAATACATAAGTATTTATTTAATAGGGACAAATCAAATATCTTATCCCACGTGTCCCCAAATGAAACACTCAACAACTTAGCAACTTAGGGAGCCCAAGAAACAGCAGAAGCCTTGCCAAATCCGCTAAGCACACATGTACCTTATTTACCTGAAATCACCATAAACTATAATGAGTATAAAACTCAGTAAGCATACTAGTTTTTCATCTATCAAATACAAATACATATATGTACACAATACATATGTATGATATGCTGTGATCAATCAAAATCATAATCTTATCAAATCACATGTCATGTAAGTGCTTACACATTCTTTCAAAACATATAATAGGAATAGCATCACTCAACTACTACTTAGTCGGACTTACATATCACATAATGAGCCAAATGTCACTCGTAGGTGACATACCGTATGAGAGGAATAGTACAAGTGAGGTTTTTAAATCACACATATATAATGCTCATGCCCGAAGGTAAAAGACAAACCCTCACCCTGATCATCGGTGAGTCATCTCACATGCACCAATACGCCACCACACGAATGTGATGGCCCACTCTTCATTTAGGTACCAATAGGATCTTTCCTACATATGGAACACATAACATATACCAATCTCGAAGGAAAGGCCACACATAAAGGCTCCACAAATCACATAAAATGCCTACTAAGTTAACAGTAAGTTCAAGTACCTTCAAAATACAAAATATTTCTCATGGACATATTACACTTCAAAAGCTCTCTTTGTTAAACACATTTCACTTTGAAAGCTCACTTTCAAAAACACATATATGTCATGTATGTCCATGCTCACATTCATAAATACATATCTTCACATTTCATATCAAAATATACTTTGACATAACATAAACATGTTTCTAACCACATTTATAAAATCATACAAAATAATTACTTTGTTTATTGTGATTTCAGTAAAAAGTCTAGTATACTTACCTCTTAGCACTTTTGGGTACAAGGATTAATTCTCTTTAACCTATCAATGGAGATTAATCCTTTCATAAGCCTCACAATTCACACAAAATAATTTAAATAGATTACAAAATTATACTTATTGCACTTATCACATCAAATTGGTCTAATTACTTAGTTTCTTAAAACCTATCATTCTGACCACTTACACTTAACAAAATTTTCTTATATATCAAATGATGTCCAATTACTCCAAAATCAAAATATATCATTCTTAACTCATATATCCTTCTTATGTATGAATATTATATCATAATTCCTACACAATCTATTCTATAAACATCATCAAATCCAAATTATTATCCTGATAGGATCAAGATATTTACTGAACAATATTCAATCTCCTAATTTTATAAAATCATATACTAACTCAAAAATTATAAAACTATCACTGAAATACTCTTGACACATATCGCAATCCATGATAAATATTTCACTTTAAAATCACTGCAAAAAGTATTTTAAAACTATTTTAGTCTATAACTTTAAAAATCTGTTAATCAAATAATGTAATGAGCTGACACTCTTTAGAAAATCATAACAATTTAACCACATTGATCTAAATTTTCAATTCTGAGTATGTCATATGAGACATATAAAATTATCATATTCCATAAATTTGTAATTTTTGAAGATCATTAAGCAGATCAAAAATTATTTGTCTCTGTATTATACTATTCACACAGGAAATTTCCAGAATTTTAGGGCTATTTTGGTAAATTCACTAAATATTCAATTTCTAAAATTTTGAATTGATTCAAAGTCTCAGATAATACTAAACATGTCTAATTTTATATACCCATAAATGTAAAACCATAATAGAATCACAACAATTAATAAAATTCCTGGATCAAGAGATTATCAAGTAGAAATTTTGCAATTCATCAAGATTTATCAAGCTATCCTTGTTGGAGTAAGAGTTCACTTGTATTGGAAGTCCAAAACTCAAAATTCGAATAAAAAATGGACATCCTAACACATCTGGTGCTGCGGCGCTCACCATATCGTGCCTATCGTCGCGGCGCTGGGCTTCTGTGCTAGGTGCTGCGGCGCTCAGCCTTGGTGGCGCCTTTGCTTGTTTTCTTCGCTTCCTTCGTGGCTACGTGCCTTTAATATAATCTTGTAAATATTATTGCACATACTTATAGAATAATAGCCAAATAGCTCTCTCAAAATAACCCATAGCCTATTAATTAGTGCCTTTAATATAATCTTGTAAATAATATTGCACATACTTATAAAATAATAGTCAAATACCTTCTTCAAGTTATTATGCTTAAGGATAAAGAGAATAAGAATTTCATTAACTTGATTAAGATCATAACCTTCATTGAAAAATAGTAAGTAAGCTTTGGAAATATCTTGCTAAATTTTACCCTACAAATTTTGGTAAAAAAGAGCATGAAGATTATCCAAGCTGAGTGCTTTAATGGGAAATATCTAAAAAATAACCATTTTTTTTTTATCTTTGTTGCCACAAATGAAGCGTCCAACATCTGATTGACATTATTGTTAACCTATGGTTAAACATACCTTAGGAAGTTCTCCAATTTCTAAACTTAGTAAGAAGATTAGAAGACTAATTTAGAAAACAAAATCCAAAACTACTATTTTTATAAATGCAGTATCCTCATGCTAGACTCTATCCTTATCATTAAAACCCAGAATCATTTCTTGTTTTCTTGCCAGAGGCCTTTTTAGTGAAAACATTGAGTATTCTTTCACTATGTTGCAACCAAGAGACCTTAATTGTTGATGCCAATAATTCTCTTTTTTATTTCCAAAAGAACATCTTACTCATTCTCAATAGTCCTGAGTTTATCCCATGAAAAAGCAGAACCATCATGATTAAGGTTAGTAAGTAGCTATTGTTTCTTATAGATAGTACGGGAAAGATATTTGAAATTCACAAAAATCCATTTATGTAATTAAGTACTAGTTTGAGCAAGATTTTGCTTCACAACTTCTAATGAACTTACTTGCGAATTCCAACCCCTTTTAATAATATCCACACAATCATTAGAGTTAAGCCAAGCTTCTTCAAAATAAAAGCATGATATGGTGTTTTTCCCACTAAACATAGGGTTACCTCTTGCACTAGCACTTTAAATAATAATGGTTGATGATTTGAACCTAAAAAATTTAAGTGTTGAATCGAAAACCTAGAAAAAAGATCAAACCATCATTATTACAGAAAATATATCTAATTTATCTTATTGAAGTTTCCAAAACTTTTGCCATTGCACCAAGTGAAGCTAAGTGCAGTGAAACCTAAATCCTAAATATAGCAATCATCTAACACAAACCAAAAGTTAGACATTAAGTGACTTGGTCGAGAAACACCCTTTGACTTTTTTGATGGACTAATAATTTTATTAAAATCCCTATCATAAAGTCAAAAGAGAGAATGCATAAAATGTAACCTTTTAAGCAGGGACTATGCATGGTGGCATTATGAAGAATCTAGATTCCTATAAATATCACCAAAATGCCAAAGGGCATTAAAATAAGTCTATAGCCGAACATCAATGTGTTAACATATTTTTAGGTGTATGCATGTGATTGTGTACATGTTAAAAAACTTAAATATATGTCTCACATATACGATTTGCAACAGAATTAAACATATAATCAACATGTACACATGTAAACTGAATTATAAATAAGTTAAGATTGCAGAAACATACCTTTGAGGAACTTTGGTGAAGATTTCAAATTTTAGAACTCACATTGAAGTCTACTCTTAAACAATTTTAGTCCACAAGAATTCGGTGGGATTGTGGAGCTAAAATAGTAGCTTTGATTAATTTTCAGTAGCATGTGTTCAAACTCTTTTAACACATATATATTTGTTTTCAAAAAAATAGATTATTTATGCAACTCTTGCATAGTACCTTTGAAACTAGTTTTCATTGAAGCATATTTCTAAAAATATTTTTGCTTCTTAATTTTCTTTCTTTTCTTTACCATGGCTAGATCATGAAAATTGAAAGAGAATTGATCAAATCAATTCATCTCTATTTTAGTAGCTAAACCACTTTTATTTTATTTTTGCTTTGTTTCTCCACCAAAAACTAATAAATGGCCTACCTTTTAATTTTATTGGCCACCAATGTTTTTTTTTTACTAATGTTTATTCATTGAATAAATTTACAGCACTATTAATTAACACAAATAAAATTAAAAATGACATCTTCATTTTCTTTTATTATTGTGCTAGTGTAATTTAATTACCCACTTAATAAAAATTAAAATATTTTTAATTTTTATAAGTTTTGTAAACTTTATTTCAATGGTGTTCCATCATTCATAATATCATGTCATTATTAATAAGTCATAGTAATAATTATTTGTACCTTTATTGACATTTATAACAATAATTATTATATATAATATTTAATTAATTATTCAAAATAATTTTGAATAATTATTTTACCTTACTTATTTTTACTAGTAAGGTTAATAGGCCAATTTAAGGTAAAAATAATTTATGCACCAAATTATGCCACTTGTTAACATCCCTTTAGCTAACAAGTTATGTCAACTAATTATATGATGTATTTAACAATTAAATCTTGACAAATATACATCCCAATGAATCTTTAAACAAATTTGATTTGCTAAAATTTTCTAGATCAAATTATATAATCCAGTCCACTACCCTAGTACGCAACGAGTACTCTTCATGAGACTCTCTAGATTCACGTCTGATTTGTCATATGAAACTCCTCCATATGTCTGTGAACTATGCCCCACACACATATTATGGATATTACAAAGTAGCGCATTAGTCCATACAAGTTGAGGTTATAACATATATATATAATCCTTCTGTCATTGATATCCTAGAAGAGTGGAGATATAGATCATCACCATCAAATCTCTATTTGTCTAACCTTGAATTTATCTCCAGATTTGTATTTCCATAAACAATATCCGCAAACACTTTTATGATATTATTTAGCCATATAGAAACTATTAGAAGGGTTTATACTTATGGCCATAAGATTTTCTAAAATACAATCTTAGAGCATTAGGATATACAACTCACTCATATGAGCTAACAAATCCCATATCTACACACATCGGATTCTATGAGCATCAGACCATACCCAGCGACACCTAGCGGTTAGACCATGAAAGGTTTCTGACATATGTAGAACCAAAGTATGGTGGATTACTCATAAGTCCATCGTGGCATTCAGGACAAAGAACCACGGATATTACTCAACACAGAAGACCTTCGATTGATGGCTTTATGAGATGTCTATTAGAGGTCTTCGTGAGTCTGTTCAATACCCAGTCCTCAATGAATACATGTATCTCTATACAGTAATCTATATTATTTGTTTTTACCGATAGACCCGTATTGATGAAATTAGATCAGAAACATAGTGTTTGAGAACATATTTACATAATGACATTTTCTAGCACCATCTGTAACTCTTTACTGTTACGTCATTACTAATATATTCTCATGTCTTTATCCTATTTTAGACAAGGCTCTAACTCCTTAGATTTTGTTAACTCTTATAACTTGCTAACTCTTAGCACTGTTAAGTCTTAACACTTGTAAATTTTAGTATTGCTAACTCTTAATATTGATCTAAACTCTTTTAGACCAGATCTGAACTCCTTCAGATCATACAATATCTAAAATATTACAAGCATCTTACCATTTAATAATAAATAATATTAATGGTTTTATTAGAAATGATAATTGCATAAATATTATAGTTAAATATTCATACATAATGGGATAACATGTAAGCACAAATCCCAACATAATATGCCAACGAGTATAAGATAGCAAATCCACTATAATAATATCTCTTCAAGAAAATGCCAACTCGTCACTCCGACCCATCCTGTCAACTGCTAACTTATTACTTAAACCAACCTGAACCTATAAAGTCTTCATTTAATGTGATACGAAATGGTTTCCATAAAAAAATAAATTAGAACAAAATTGTTGCATATATTTGCGCAAGATACAAAATGTTCTCATAGTGCCTATGACAAAACATTCCAACAGAATATTTTCATGAGGATCAACAGCTCTGCTCACTAGCAGGGACTACAGATAAAGGATTAATTTGAAGCCAATTTAGGTTATGTCTCAGAAGAAATAACTAAAGCAGACAAATATTCGTTGAACTCAATACCATCCAAGCCCATATGAAGGTTATGTAGAAGCATTGCACCTCATTTGGCTTTCTTCTTCGAAGAAAAACTATCATACACCTACTTTATGTTTACAGTCCATAAGTGCAATCATTGTTAAAGAGGATTTGGATGTAAAACAATGATAACTCTTATCTTGAGATATAGAATAGCCTCCAAGTCCTTTGGAATAAGTCACAAGTAGCTTAGGCAACTTACCTTTGATATAAGTTTTAATAGTAATAGGATTTGAGCTAGATTGAAATTGATATGATCTAGGGGGAATCTGACCCATAAAAGTAGATTGTGCATTGGAAAAAAGAGAAGCAATGATTGGTGGGGAAGTCTTTTGCTGCCTCTTGTCCAAGAGGCCATTAAAAGAAGTCATGCCTGTGCTTGATATTCCACTATCCACAATAATATTACAAGGAGATTCCAAAAGAGATCTACTTCCACAATATTAGAAGTTGACTCATTAATAAGCTCTATAGAAAAAATAGCAGCCACATCACTATATAGTTTCTCAAACTTATCCACGCCCTTATCAATATCCATTTTCTCCATCAACATTATGAGAATTATCACAGTTACTATCCAACATGAAATCTAAAGTAACCACTACTGTAGGAGACATGAAGGCTGGCTCTGTAGGATTTTTAGCAGACACCACAGGGAAGGTGTCAACAAACATAACATGCCTATTGATAACCTCGTGACCTACTGTAGAGGGATCATTGATAACATAATTAACAATCATGTCTGATTTAAAATGTCATTAAAACATAAGGGAAGGATCAATCATATGGTGGAATGCGGATAAAGGCACAAGAGGTTCACGACCACTACATGTTTGCTTACTAGCACTGAACCATAATAGACACCAAGGCTAGCCCGAATCAAGGGGCTTAAGGGTGAACAGAAGGGTTATTTACACCATCTTGGTGGTTAAGGCATTCTCTATCTGGATGGTCGAAGAGGCCACACCCAAAACAAACTCAAAAGCTTTTCATACCAGAGAATGGATAATTGCTAGATCATCAAACCTATCTAGTTGAACCCTTAAAGCTGGTTTAAAGAGGTAAATATATCAATATTAACTTGGATAGGGAGTGATGTCTCTGTACAGTCACCTGAAGTCCCATTATCAACCTTTTCTCTAATTTCAATCATTCCACCAATCATCTTATAAGTATTATAATTTATATAAAATACTAGCAGATTATAAAGTTGGACTAAAAAGGAAACATGATTGAACAACAGTGAGTCTAATATTTTTTTTTTTTAGAGATTTGTTGGTGTTAAGGATGATAAAGGGTTGGTTAGATACCAGCGTATTGTGAAGAACATTTGCTGCAAGTATAGTTGATGAGGTAAGGATGAGAATAATGGCTTACCAAGGTAGTGGGTACTGTTCACAGTATTGTTCGTAGTTACTGTTCATAAAAATGAAGAAACACATTGATGAAGGAGAGTTAAAAGTGGTGTTAAAAAAAATTTGTTAGTGCTTAAAATTTAAAAGAAAAGATGAATAAAAGAAAAAGAAAAAACAAAGAATTGATCATGAAGTTGTTTTGGGTGCAACCTTTGCTTGGCCATGCACGCGGTTTCACGTAGCCACTGCATAATAGTTTGATGAAGGCAATAAAAAGATTAATCTGGGAGAGGGTTTTGATATCATTTAGAGATTTAGATAGAAAAAAAAAAATATTACATTGTATTCTCATTGATGAATGCTTGAGTATATAAAGTTTATAATAATTTATAAAAGGAAAAAGATGAATCTAATATAACTTAAAAAGTCAAATACTACTAGAATACAAATTCATCTAAAAAGAAAAATAAATTAATTTAAACTAAATAATTAAATCGGAACTAATCAATTTAAACTAAATAACTAAACTAGAATCTTGATTTATCTTGATTCCTTGTTAAATGAATCCTATATAAAACTATAAGGATTTTTTAATGTATTATCAATACTAGGAGAAATTAAATAAAAATATTAAGGAAAAAGAGAGACAAAATACAAGAAAGCAATGTTTGAAAAATAATGCCAAAGGTAAAAGAATTGGTATGTCAATAACCTATATCCATTATTTTTTGTCATAAAGGCTAATGAAATCTATATAAACTTGTCAAGAGAAAAATGTACAGGGAAGGTTACATTTGAATAAGTGCCCTCTTACATAATTTTTGTATGCTAAATTTAAATTATTGGATTGATATATTATGTAGGAATTAGATTGTTTGTTACAAGTTAATAATTTAAGTCCAATGCAATTTCAATGGTTAAAAGTATATAAATTTAGAGTAGTGATATATTTATATAGTTAAGATATAAAATTTGTATTCAATTATGTAAGCGTAACAATTTAATAATAAAAAGTTAGAAATATATTTGTTGATTGAAAAAAATAGTTTTTTAGACTAATGAGTTTTGAATTTATTTTGTTGCAAGAATTAGTACGTTGGACTTCGTCTAACTAGGCCTAAAACTCTAAACTTCGTTGTGATGGCAGAACACTTAGAAGATATTGAAATTATTTTTAAGACCTCGCCGGAGTGGGTTTCGGCAAAGATTTTTCGATGTTTAAGTCAAGTATGAACTTTTTGGTGAGGTTGTCGAAGCAAAAGAAAGCGAAACTGACTAATGAAATAGAGGAATTGAGTACAAAAATTATTTCTGTC
Organism: Ailanthus altissimus; assembly: GCA_946807835.1. Classification (NCBI taxonomy): domain Eukaryota; kingdom Viridiplantae; phylum Streptophyta; class Magnoliopsida; order Sapindales; family Simaroubaceae; genus Ailanthus; species Ailanthus altissimus. The sequence continues at coordinate 10,562,779 of OX327687.1, forward strand.
ATTCTACGCTCACCTTTTTATAGTATCGGTCTTCTGAAAATATTCCTTATACTTATTTTCGTCGGTGTTGTGGTTGTTTTTAGGTAAGTCTTGATTATTTTAGGTTATCATTTGATCTCTTGACATGGTTTATGAGATCGTTTTAAAGGCATCATATTTTTTCTCCTCCTGCAATTCTATTTTCTTTATAATGTTGGTTTTCTCTTTTAAGTCTTTTTCATATTAAGACTAATAGTTTCTACTTAGCTCGATTATTGTGAGAGTGGTTCAACATTTCTTACCGAGCTAGTCTTTCTTATAACATGTTTAATTTTAGTTAGCCTAAGTCTCGTTTCTGTGGACCAAGCAGATGCTATGTATTTATCATTGTGGTAGTACCTAATCGGAATATATAAGCTGCTCGGTTATGGGCAGATTTGTTAATGTTACTGAGTCAGTTTCCTAATATTCTATTTGTCTTAGTCATGTAGAAGTTTATGAGTCTGGTTAGCTCGATTGTGAGTATGTGGGGCTAGTGTACAAGTGGTTCGGACTAAATCTGATTTTGAACAATTGAGTAAGTTTCTTGCCTAAAGTTATCCTGAGGCCTGCTTCTGTCATGCCTTAGTGATTTCTACTGTCTTGAGTTTAAGCTTTCGAGATTAGCCCATAAAAGATCATCTTAGAGAATTGGTCTTTTAAGCCTCTAAAAGTTGAGCATTTATAGAGATTTCTAAAAGGGAACAATATCTTTATCTTTATTTTTATTTCGATAGAAATCTCGAGTTCAAATATTTTCTCTATATTACGAAAAAAATTTATTAGAAACAAATAATATTGTAATTTGTGCTGTTTTTTTGTGTATTTCAGATAATTGTAAATAATGACTACGTAAAAATAAAGTATAATGATCACATCCATTTGAGTTTTAAAAAAAAATAAAGAATTAAAGATTTTTCAATTTAAAAATCAAAAATTTTTTTATCCCATTCAAATTTTTAAAAAAAAATCATAATTTGTGCTTAAAATAGTTTTTATATAAACATTTTATAAATATTAGTAAATAATTAAAGACTTTTTAATTTAAAATTTTTTGACTTAAAGGTTGAGAGCGAGATAATGGTCGAGTTGATTAAAATTTATAGACTGAAAGATGGCAAAAGTGTAATAAAAATGAATGTCAGGGGCAACAACCATTTCAAATATGCCAACCGCGAGGGCTTTCTTCTTCGTCGTCATCTTGTCCTTGGCACTCACTTCCAGACAGCAAATCATAAAATCAAAAGAATCATAAAAACAGAAAAACAGAAAAACAGAAAAACAGAGACACAGAGACACAGGAATAGAAGAGAAGGCAATCTCAAATGAAGGTGAAGAATGGCTCTAATGGCCACAAGAACCAAACTCTATAGACTCGTTCAAAACGCCCTCAATCGCACCAGTCCTCCCTTATCTCCAAGATCCTCAATCTCCCGCCATTTCTCTTCTGCTTCTGCGACAGAAACAGAGGCTTCCGTGGGATCAAGAGGCGTCGGATTGGAGATATTTGGACTGAAAGATTATGAAGATTACAGGCGTGCCCTTTATGGGGAGATCACACACAAAGCCTTGCTTGTTGACGCTGTCGGTACTCTTCTTGTTCCCTCTCAGCCGATGGCCCAGGTAGTTTCTTTTCTTTCTTTCTTTTTTTAAATTTATCATCAATTATACATGCATGTCCAAATCTAATGTCTTGTTTATAATTTCGGTTTTCGGTTTTCTGTTTTCAATTTTCTCATTCTTTTTTCTTTCTTAAGTGTCAGCATGGAATTATCTATGTGGACTCTCTTGAATTTGTGGCTTATGTTTTTAACACTTGACTTTCCTTCTCTCTGAAATTCCTCTATTTATTTTTCTTGTGTTGTAAATTCTATTTCCTCTCAGCCAGACTGCTAATAGATTGTGTGTGTGTTTTTTTGGTGCGTGGGGTGGCGGTTAATTTATATAATTATTATTATTTATTATTTGCGTAGATATATAGACAAATTGGAGAGAAATATGGGGTGGATTACTCAGAGAATGAGATATTGAACAGATACCGAAGGGCTTATTCTCAGCCATGGGGAAGATCTCGTCTCAGGTCTTTTTCGTTTCTCTTTCTCCAATTATATTTCAAATTATTGATGACTTTCCAACAGAACCCGTGTTACTATATCTTTTCTTACTATTTTAGAAGCCTTATTTATTCTTTTTTATTTTTTGGTTCCTCCACTTTCATGATTAAAGAAAAAAAGGTGAAATCTGTTTCACTTGCAATAGCAATAGTAACCAAGCAAAAGTTGTATCTTCCTTTTTATTTTCCAATTTTTGTGGTGAAATGTTAGCAGAATCATTAAATTGGTGGATTTTGTGTCTGCATCGCATATCCCTGTTAATTTACTGACTTTTGCAGCTTAATAGCTTGATTTGTGTTGTTATTTCCTCGTCATTAAACTTTGACTCTTTTTAGCCAAAAGCTAATCAACTGAATTCCATATTCTTTTTCCTAACAATTGACATGGAAGATCACCAACATAATTATTACAATAATTAATGGGATATTTGTAATACAATCCACTCATGAAATCCGTAGTTGTATACTCTTGTATTATAACCTGAAAATCTATCAATGAATGTATCCAGTTTGAAGTTAGGGATCCCAATCTTTAGTGGTTAGAAAGTCGGTGGATCTACTCTGAGTCAAATTCCAAGGATCGCACCATGTACCCTACTTATCGGGGTTGGAGTGTAGTTATATATAACAAGGATATTTGGAAAAGTAAGTGGAAAATTCTGTATCATTGTGGTTCAGAAACATTGGTAACCTGCTTCCGTGTCATATGATTCATGGTCAAGTGCAACAAGTCTTGTAATTTTGTATTATCCTGTTTTTGTGGTATTATGTTTAAGCTTTGTCCATTTCACTTCAAAGGCAACTCTGTTCAGTCTTGGCATAAGAAACTAATTCAAGCAGGCCCAGATGAGTGAAGTGGTATGGTAGCTAAAGTGATGGAAGCCTGGACAGTTTCTTCTCTGGCCTATTTATTGCTTTCCAGTTTCTAAAATTGAGTCTGGTTTTTCTGACAATCAATGGCTAACTATTTTGCCTTGAAGAGCAGGACACATGCTGCTTACTGAGGCTTTTGCAGATGCTGTAAAGCTACTTCTTGCATATCAGTGATTTAATTCACTGTTATGTTTTTGCTTTAGTGGCTTCCAAAAAGGTGTGGGGTGAGGATAGGAACAAATTAATTTGGTTGAAAATAACATCACCAATTATGTAGGATTTTAGATGAGGTCATGCACTACAAGGTGCAGAATTTCAGTTAGTGGCCTAATATTTCCTGAAAGGGGCCTATGATCCTTGTTTCTTAAGATAATAAGAGCTTTAGGCTTTGTACCCATGAATCATGAATTTATAATATAATTCCCTAGGAATTTAAGCTTGATTGACATTTTGTGAGGTATTCTTTTAGCAACCACATGTGCTTTACTGAGTTGACATATTACGTGAACAAACCTGTTGGAATTGAGGAAAACAAAATCAATTTGGTGAATAGTAAAATGGGAGTTGAAAGGCATGTTAAGATGAACTAGTTCAAAGTGGCTTCAAATTTCATATAAAATGATTCTGTTGTATGTCTCATAATATTCAATTATTTTCTACATGAAATTTAACTAATCTTTTGAGAAATTAGTTTGTAACTCATCTTATTTTTCTTTCGTTCTGTCTTTGTTTCCCCTTAATAAGAGTCCTGAAACCACTTGCTCAGGCAAATTTTGGAATTTGTCTGAATAACTTAGTCTCACTTTGATTTTTGAATATACCAGGAACTAATTAAGTCATTATCCACTTTTCAAGTTTCCATGGGTCTTACACTTGCTAGAGATTCTAAAATTTGAAATTCATACGGTTTCTTGATGTTCATTGTTTTTATTTTGAAGGTCCAAGTGCAGCTACTTGTTTTATATTAACCTTTTAAAATATTGTATATCCATGATTGCTTTCCAAGTCTTACTAATGAACATGGTTCAGAAATGCATGCATATGTATTTGTTATGTCCAGCCTTTTCTTCAAGAATTAGTTGACATAATATGACACAATCAGTTTGGCATTAAATATTATATTCAACACTTTATGTCCTTTTTCAACTACAAAAGTTTACTATTGTCTTTGTAATCTTTGGAAAGATCTTTTCTCCCTTTTGATCAATGATGTGACCATTTTCTTTGGACTTAGTGCAGATATGTGAATGATGGGAGACCATTCTGGCAATTTATAGTCAGTTCTTCCACTGGCTGTTCTGATTCTCAGTACTTTGAAGAACTTTATAGCTACTATACCACTGAAAAGGTATGATGGTCATTGTTTCCAATCCTTTTGGAATTGTGCTCTGCAAGCATTATTATTAATTATATTTATTTTCCCTCTTCTCTTTTCATCTTTGCTAGGCTTGGCACCTCTGTGACCCTGAAGCTGAAAAAGTATTTAAGGCTATCAGAAAAGCAGGAATCAAATTGGCTGTTGTTTCAAATTTTGATACTCGGTTAAGACCTGTGTTGCGTGCTCTAAATTGTGATCATTGGTTCGATGCTGTTGCAGTGTCAGCTGAAGTAAGTGATTTGTTAAGACTTCTTATTCTCTTAAATTTTATTATCATTTTTTTTAAATATATATCAAACATATGAGGAATGTGTTCCTTTTTCTCTCCTTCACATGTCAAATGGCTGTGCCAGATCCTTTCAAAGTAATTCAATTAAGCCTCCATTCTTTTTAGAAGTAAAGAATCGAAATATTCTTCTATGTCGGTATGGTTAATGTCTTAATTTTATAAATGAACAGAAATTTTGCATGAGAATTTGCAACTTAGGTCTGCAATTCAATTGGATGCACTTATTTCATCAGTTGTGCCTTTGACTTAAAAGCAAAATTGTTTTGGTAAAAAATAAACTTACAGATAAACCCGTATTTACATTAATTAATGCCAACTTGCTTTCTCACCAGTGAAATATGATTTACATTTTGGTGATCATATCTGCTTTCCTTTTCTAATCAGGTTGCAGCTGAGAAGCCAAATCCAACAATATTTCTCAAGGCTTGTGAGTTGTTGGGAGTAAAACCCGAGGATTCTGTACATGTGGGGGATGATCGCAGGAACGATGTGTGGGGTGCCAGAGATGCAGGTTGCGATGCTTGGCTATGGGGAAGTGACGTCCACTCCTTTAAGGAGGTATGTTGTCATTTTCAGCGATAAAGAAGAGAAATAGAGTGAGTGAACTGGGAAGGAGTAAAGGATGACATGCATATGTTATGTATTTGTTTCTGGAAACTTGATGCATATTGTTGTTTCAATTATCACAATGGATCTATTTTTGACTGAAGAATCAATACTTTGCAACTGAGGTTCAGATTGACTGTTTCAAGGATAATCTGTACCTTTATCTCTGTACATTTGTTATTACATACAGGTGTTTGTAATAGTAGTTCTTACCATTTTCAGTAATGTCATCAATTCTTTGTCATTCACCTTACTGCATTGTTAGCGCACCAGTTTAACTTAATTAGCTGCATTTAAACATTAATGATATCAAGTAAGCTTAGAGTTTGATCATCTTGACCATCAGTTTAATTTCCCAAAAATTGGAAGGGAAAACTCTAGTTATGTTTTCATAGGCTTTGCCGTGTGTGTGGCCTAATAACTTTGCATTTTATTTCTCCTCCCTCCTTGACACAGGTTGCTCAAAGGATAGGGGTTAAAGTTTGAAGACAGATGATCTTTAACTGGCAACTCAGAAGAATGCTTTATGCATTCAACAGGTTTGTTTGATCTTTTGGTGAGAGGTCTGTATATATTCTTCATCAGAGATGTGAGAACAGACTATGTGAGACTATATGTAGTAAGACAAAACTTGATCTTGTTTATTTAATTGAGAATTTTCTTCAGTTTCCACGAAATCAAAAGTTTACCGGAATTCTCTTATCCTTGTTTTGCAATAAGAGCCACGTGTGATGTTAGTTGAGTGAAAAAAAGTGTGAATAAAGATGTGGGAATTGAAACACATCATAGTATTATTATTATTTGGAATGACAGCATTAAGGTGGCCTGGGTTCCAATGCGTGACACTCAATTTCATTGTAATATTAGATCCAAAAATTCAAAGATTCAAGCAATGCTTTCAAGCAACTGTTCTTCACAAGTTCAAATTCGGGAAACTTAAGTGGTCGGGTATTACTCCATCAGTAGCGCCAAGGACTAGAGAATTTGTTCCCCTTGAAAATCCCCCTCTTTAGTACGAGGGCCTTGAATTCAATCAAGGTTGGCCCTTGGAAGCCCAGTCGGATATTTCCTTTAAAAAAGTCATTCTTCTTTCGAAAAGTTTGTTAGAATTTGCACAGAGAGTTCGATCCTATGACCCTACGAGCAATGATTAATGAGCCTAAATTCGATAAAAATGATAGAGAATCGGTTCAGACTCAGAGAATTTGGTTGGCAAGTGAGAAAATTTGTTCGGCTTTTGCTGATCAAAACGCAATCATGGCCGAGTAGGTACTGATTACATTCTACGACTTCACAATTAAAAATCCCGTGTCAACATCAAACCAATAGGGAAGGGACGTTCAAGATTTGACCCGAGCTTATCGAAATAAGCCTCACTTGAACCAAAATCGTCGGCAGAGGTAAACCCAAAAAATATGCTTAACACATTAAAAGGGACATTTAATGTGGGATAAGAACGGGGTCAGAAATTTATAGAAAGATATTTGGCGTATGTTAAGGGACCAATACAAAGATACTTGACGTGTGTCAGAAGTGCATCAGAAAACATTCAGCATAAGACAAATACTGCATAAAAAAGTTTAAAAAAATTCCCAGAAAGCCATCATTATAAAAGGGGAAAGAGGGAGACACGGAAAGAATAATGAAAAAAATCTAAAAAAACACAAAAAGAAGGAAAAAGGAAAGAAGCATTCCCTCGATCCCCAGAGTAATACCTTATTCATGTTTTGCAATATTTATAACAGAGAGAGAGCCTCTCTTTTACTGATTGAAGTATCATAGCGTCTTTGGTAGAATTCATCCTTGCAAGATCACCTTTGAACTTGTATTCGTGTTTCTTTGCAGGCTACCCCACTTTCACTTCTTCACAGTTTGCGAAAAACAAAAAATTTAAGTTTGTACTAATCGTTCTAGTCCAGTCTCTCTCAACAAATTTCAAGTTCATTAACTTGAAAAATTATTTTTTCAAATCAACAGAATTAAATCGCATCATCGAAACATACAACTATGAAAGCAAGCATGACTATAATTTGATTGCAGAAACTATCAAATCATGAGCATCACATTTTAAATGGTTTGCATTTATCACGCATTGGAATTGGATAATAAACTAAACAAGCCCCAAAAAGCTTTAACTATAACTTGTGTTTCCAACAAGATTGTGACTTAGCGAGAAAAAAATACACAAAAATGGCATTTTCTTAAATGCAAGAATAAGGGATAGTTAAAATATCTCTATACCCAAATTGGCACAGTCATGTTAAAATTTTAATTTTGGCATATTCGTATAATTTTTAATAGTTTCGAAGAATAATAATTAAATAATTTTATAAAGAGTAGGCAAAAAAAAAATTAGAAACTAAAAAAATCGATTTGAACCAAATTAGTCGATTTAGTTTTAATTAAAAAAAAACCGATTGGTTTTAATAAATTAAAAATTCCAAAAACCAGTTAGTTTTGGTTTTTTTTTTTAATTTCGGTTCAGTTTTATTAAAAACTAAAATTAAATCAAAAAAATTAGTTAGTTAAATAAAAAATAAAAATTGTGCCACGTAGCAATATATCATTGGATGAAAACAATCTTACGACAAACCTGATCGCATCAGATTATTAATATAAAAATTTTAAAAAAAATATGCAGAATATATTTTTTAGACAAATAAATCAATATAAAATATGCTTAAAAATTAAATTTAAAATGACCCAATATATTTTTTAGATAAATAAATTAAAAATGCCCACAATTTAAAAAGAAAAAGGGCCAAACTTCTAAATTTTAAATAGGCCCAATTGAGCCTATAACTGAAAAAAAAAATTCAATATAGTCCGGTTCGGTCTTTTTGGTATAATTCGATCATGATTGCAATTTTAAAGAAATGCAAAAGCGAACGCCTATATGGTTACTTTTGTAACGGATAACTAGCACCGAAAATTGTCTTTACATTGGATGATTTGATGTTTAATCGGGTATTCAATGAGCTATGAATCCGAATATTTACCCTTTTACATAATTGAAATTGAGATTATTTTTTCAGTTTTAATTTTTAAAAAAATCGATTATTCACAGTTAGATTTGATTTCGATCAAAACTAGACCGAACTGAATTGTACTACCCATACTTTTTATAACTCAAAAGCATATATAAATTTTATTAAAAAAAGCATATATAATTTTAAAATTATAAGAGAAGTATTAATATTATTATCTTAGAATATTCTTGTTATCAATTTTGTAATGTACTTTCTGTTAGGAATAAAGGATCTCTTGAACATATTTGCATATAACAAATTTAAAGAGTTACCTCAAATCTTTTTGCTTAGAGAGTGTGGGATTTAAGTGTTGGGGTCGGTATTTATATGTCATCTCTGAATGTAATTATATTTGTGTATTTATACAATTGTACATTCTCATTAAATCGTTAATACTTATTTATATGATACTATATAATGTAATATTACAGACATTATATGATCTGAAAGAGTTCAGATCAGATCTAAAAGAGTTTAAATAAGCGCTTATAGTTAATCATGCTGAGATATATAAATGCTAAATGTTAGCACAACTAAGTGTTAGCTAGTTATAATACTCAGCGAAGATCCAAGAGTTAGAGCATTGTTGTAATGGGATATAGACCTGAGAATATACTAATAGCTGTATAGTTACAAGAGTTGCAAGAGGGTGTCAGAAAATATCAATTGCGCAAGTATGTCCTCAAATAATTATCCATGATCTATTTCTGTCGATGCGGGTCTGTCGGTGGATACTTTTAATATAGATCAGCATATGTCGTACCTATAGGGTATAGATGGTTGTTCTTAACCGACCGTGAGCTTGGAGCTTGTATTGACATATGGGTATTCAGTTAGGACTGGATATAAGACAGACTTATGAGGGCCTTCGATAAACACCCTATGTAAGCCGTCAATTGAGGGTCCTCTCGAATTGAGTAGTATACGTGGTTCTTTGACCTGAATGCCACGGTGGGCTTGTAAGTGATCCACCATACTTTAGTTTCACACATGTCATAAACTTTTCATGGTATGACCGCTGGGTGTTACTAGATATGGTTCGATGTTTACGAAGTTCGGTGTGTACAGATATGGGATCTGTTAACTCGCATAAGAAGTTAGATATCTAGATGCTTCGAGACTATATCTTAGAAGGTCTTGTGGCTATGAGCATTAATTTCGAGAAAGAGTTCCCCTAAGGTGGAATAATATGGCAAAAGTGTTTGTTTATATTATTCAGTGAGATACAAGTTTGGAAATTGAACATGGATAAACATATGAGGATTTGACGGTGATGATCTATATCCCCACACATCAGGATATCATGACGGAAGGACTATGCATATGCGTTGTAACCTTAGCTTGTATGGTTCAACACGCTGATTTGTAATATCTGTGACATTTGCGTGGGGTATTACTCACGGACTCATGGAATAGTTTTATTTGACAAATCGGGCGTGGACCTAAGGAGTCTCGCGATATGAAGTGTACTCGTTGTGCACTGGAGCAACGTGACAGATTAAATTGTTTAATCTAACAATATTCAGCACTGTTACGGAAATGCGTGCGTGTCTGTATTTAAGTATTAAATACAACAATTAGTCAATAATTATTATTTACTAATTGTATAGTGACACGTGACATATTATGGATCATCGATTGAGTTTACTTAAGTACGAGTTTGGTGGGTCCACTAAGGGTACACTTTGTAACTATGTACGTTGAGCAAATTGTCATTTCACACATTAATTATTTAATTGTTAAATAATTAAAATATCTTATTATAATATTATATAATATTATTTTATTTGGGTGCCAAATAGTTGACACCCATTATTATTATTTTATATTATATTATATATTGTATTATATTATTATTTTATTTTTATTTGATATATATATATATATATATATAGAGTGAGAGTGTGAAATTTGTGTTCTGTGTATTTTGAGTCGAGAGAAAGAGAAATGAAATGGGAAAAGAGAAGAAGAAAGAAATGGTGTCAAAGGAGGAGAAAAAAATAAACAAAATCATTTCATTTTTTTGTGGTGCTATGTGAAGTAATTGAAAATTGCTTCAATTTCTATTTCTTATTCTTTTAAAGAAAATGATAAATATACATATCCGATTATTTTGAGATTAAGAGTTAATTTCGTATTGGATATGGGGTTGCTGTTCTAGCTCACCAAGCCCACCGTATTGGTGACTAGAACTTCTCACGAGTTGGTCTCCATGCAGACTCCGAAGAAATACGTATATAACGTTACACGTTGAGGTAATTTCTCTACCCTATTAATATATTAATGCGATTAATATATTTATTTATTGTGTTTATTGTTTAATTTAACGCTTTGTTACGTTTAATATTTATGTGATACATATTTTAAGTAATAGACACAATTACACATGTATACACTCACATATATTAAATCCCAACATTAAGTTCGTTGGCTTTAGTCTTCTTTATTACTCTCAGCTGTCAAACTTTTAAGTGCGTAGACATTTGAACCTCCCAATAATGAATCAAGTAGAGAACTTGTAATAACTTATCCCTCTCTCTCTCTCACCTATTATAAAATATGACAAATAGATTGTGTTGGACTGACACGACTCTAAAAAAATGAGTCAAGGTAGACTTTTGTACTTGAACTGACACGATACAAAAATATGCGTGTCATGTCAGCCCAAGTGCAAAAACTTCGGCTGTGACTTAACACGACATGGGGCTATGTCATGCTATGTTAGCACAATTAGTTCATTAATTCGTATTCATGAGTATTTTTTATTTTTTAATATTAAAAAAATTTAAAAAAAAAAGATTGGTGCATAAAACAGCTTTTTTATAATTTTTTATTTAATTTTTACTGTTTATCAATATGATTTTACAATAGGAAACAATAACAAATTGTCACCTGAATTCTTTTTTTAATGTTACAGGCTACTCAAGTTGTATCTAATCTTAGGAGAAAACAAGAAAAGATTCAGTCTCTTTAACTCCAGTTTTGCCCTTTGCTTTCTTGGTTTTTTTTTATAAAAAAATTTGGATTTATTATTTTCATGTCGTCCAAGCTTTTCCTTTTACCATTTTCTGTTTTTATATTTTTTGATGAATTTTATGATTAATTGTGTTAAATAGGATGAAGTGAAGAATAACAAGAAAAATTATAAGCTGAGAATGAGGATGAAGGGGACACAAGCATTATTGGATGCAATTTGTCATAGGTACAAGATATTGGTGGATGAATTTGATACGATGAACAAGAAATTTGAGGAGGCGTCGGCAAACCTCAAGGACCATCCCGCTTCAAAAGGATTTGAGGTTCTCAACCTCAAGCAGCACCTCGCTGCAGCAATTGGGCAATAATGCTGTAATAATGAAAAATGGATTTCATTCATCGTGATTGTACATGTGACAATGTCCCTCACACAAAAACAAAAACACAGGAAAACAAGATAATGATCTTCAAAGAACATGAGGTTTTGATCTTCAGTCTGTACGATCATTCTCATCTCTTCACCAAAAAAAAAAGGCTCTTACTCGTTCAAATCTAGCCATTGCGATGAGAATATATTTTACGTCTCAAAACGAAGAAAGAGTAACCTGCCACTCCCCATACTTAACTTTGGGAGGAACCAAGTGAAGGCCTATAAATACTACAAATAAAAATTTCCACAAAAAGCTTCCACATTGTGCAATCTCTCGGACTTATAACGCATTGACCCTTTGTGCCCTTCTAAATATCTAAGCCAAAGCATTCAGCCAATGTTGCCCCGCTAAATAGTTCACAAACTGGAACTGAAACTGAATCAAATTAATCCTCATGGTGGCTCATAATCAGTAAAATTTTCCTGAGTCCTGTTATCAAAATAGATTTCAAGATAAGACCTAGTGTATCTTCCAATAAAACTGGGTAACCCCACAAGCCCCATATTTAGCAATGACAATGTTGAATAATATTAAGTCTTTTCAATTTCATCCATCCACTCAACACCCTTTCTTTTACATCATCATTCCTTCAAATATAGAAAAGCCCAGACATTTGGTCCCCTGGGCACATACATATTCTATCTTGAAAAACACTGCCCACTTGCATTGCACATTCTCATGTGCTAATACAATGTTCTTGCTCTTCATCCGACTGAATAAATGTTATCTAACTAGTACCATTAGCTTTGTTTAAAAAACAAAATTAGTACTTTAGCAAACTTCCCAGCTCTAGTACATAAATTCCATTAACTCATAATTAATCTTATGAATTCAGTTAATCAAAACATGAAGGATCCCCAAGCCTGCATCTTCTACTTTACATGTATCATTTGACAATCAAATAACTTAAAACATCAAATTCATGGCTAACAGAGATAATATTACTTTTGACAACCGGCTGAGGAAAAAGAAAACTGAAACTATAGGTTTTACAATAGATCCCATTTATCCTCCAAAGCCTCACAAATCCTTGAGATGCAGCGGGCAGCACTCATTGGATAGGCAGAAACTGTAAAAATATAACAATAGAAAAGAAAAAAAAAATTATAGTTCCAGCTCCCAGATGATATTAAAGAACACAACTAGCACAATATGTTTTGTATAGGACATCTACATTGCTAGGAAAGCTAAAGATTATGGCTCTTCAATTTTACTCAATTGAGATTCAATGACAATGATGGAGCTCACTGTTCTTATTGGGGGGCAGTTCAAAAGGCAAAGGGAATTCTTTTAACAAAACAAAGGTTTTAGCTCCAACTTAACGGCTTCTCTGACAAGTTTACTAGAAGATGCTGAAGAAAATTAGCACAAACAAAAAATTGCAAATGAAGACGAATATGCATATGCAAGTCTAGGATATCAAAAGAAGAAGAAAAAGGAATTATCTAAACCAAAAAAGACCAATGCCCAATGAACTTACTTGCAATGAAATCATCTGTATATTCACTATCAATTTTCCCATGTGCCATTGCCCCAACCTGAAATGGGGTGATCGACCAGAGAAGATAAAAGTTTAAATCAGACAATACAAAAATGAAAGCACAAGTTACTATATATCCAAGCAGATGTTACTACTGGCCATACCACAAAAACAGGGTCCACATCATCACTGAAAGTAGCCACATAATTCCTCATCTTCACCAGCTTTTCCGAACTATGTGAGAAACCTGATATGCAAACAAAAACCTTTAAAACATTTCGTTAAAGCATATAACAAGAGAAAACAAAGAAACTTAAGCTTACCTATCTTTCTTGAGTTTACGGGTAAATACTGGGTAACAGGATTCTTGATAACACGCAATAATTTTTCACGCTTACCAACAGCAGTTATGCTTAGTTTTTGCAACAGCTGCACTGCATAAATTTTAAATAAGTTAAAATAAACAAAATGCAGTTGCTCCTCAGTAAAAGGCAATGAAAAGCACATGAAGATTGATTGTTTTAACTTACACATTATACCAGCAAAACGCTTATATGTCCTTGGTAGACGGACATGTGGTTTAACTTCAAAAAGAACACCTTTATCAGTTTTAACATACACAGCTCGCAACCTCCCAGCCTTAGTTAGTGGGCTGTCTAAAATTAAGAGAAGAGCCTGAACAAAACATAAGATTAGTATTGCTTACTACTGCTAGAAAAAAATATCTGAAAAATATTTAAAAGCAAAGTTAATATAACATATATAGAAATATTATTGCTTTTCAATTTAAAAAAAATATATATATATTTCCGAGGAGATGGGACATTATTATTATAGTCATCACAAGGAACAGAGTTGGCTTCTAATGACCTGATGAACAATGTCAGGCCTGTAATCAGCTGGATTTTTATTATTTCGCCGCAAGAAATTTGCATGATCATCAGAATTTAATATCTGGTAGCTCTGCACATATAGAACCCATAAAGAAAATCTTTAGAACAAGCCAAAAAATTACTTTGTAAAAGTGTGTGTCTAACTACATATGCATATATCTGCTTATATACACTAGAGAAAAGTTTAACATAGAGACCTTTCCAACTTTTGCAACTTCAAGTGAAGCTTTCTCAAGAACAAAGATAACCCCAGGTTTCTTGGTATTTTGATCAGTTGGGGCAATTGGTATACCTTCCATTTCATGTATAGCTTTTTTTTCTTCCTCTCCAATCTTGTCATCATCTTGTGATTTACTGTCCAACTTAGCTCTCTTTCCCCTCTCATTTGATTGTTCTACTTCCTTTTGTTCTTCTATTTCTTCTTCTTCTTCCTCTTCTCTATCATACTTTCCTTCTCTCTTCTTCTTCCTCTTCTGCCCCTTCATCGTATAAGGCCTCACCATTTTTTTTTTGGCTCAATCGAAAGAAACCTTTAAAAAGTGAACAATTTTTTCTCCAAAAAGAATTACATAAGCAAGCACAAATGCCACATACCTTTTTTTTATTCCTTTTTAATGCAACAATTTCGGATAAATTAATTTTCCAGAGGAAAAAAAAATCAAATTTACATCAGGTGTACGAACATGTGTGTAGACGTGAGACAACTCAGAACCACCAGAAATAGACATTAATACATGCAAATTAAACATATAAAGCTGGAAAGGAAACAAAATGTTCAAAAAAAAATTCCAGGAAATATCTTATTGTCTCGGGGGGAAAAAAAAGCTAAAACGAAATATACCCAACAAGACAAAGAAACAGAGGAAAAAATAATTCAATACTTAAAAGAGAAAATAACGAGGAGGTGGCAAAAAAAATTGGATGACTTCTACCCTGGTAATGAATAAAGGAGAGCCATATTCATATATTCCTATTCATATTCATATTCATATTCATATTCATATTCATGTATGTCAATGTACTTGCATTGTATGTGTTGAGAAAGAGAGTACCTGAAGCAGAAACCCTAGAGTGGTCTGTTTGTTTAACTTGTCAGAAAGTACGGTGCGAGATTTTTGTTTATGAGGTTAAAACATGGGCTTGGGTTCTAATCCTCTGTACCAGTGCCCACCCCAATCCAATCTACATTTGACAAGTTTAATTCTGGACCGGGTAAATTAAAATTTAAAAAAAAAATTCAACTACTTTTCATGGTATCGGTGGATCTGATTTTCCGTAAATTTGATTTCATAAAAAATATATACATAGGTGAATTTAATTAAAGATAAATTTTAAAAAAAATTAAAACAGATAAATCTTTGTGTAATGGAGGATACAATAAGTTTCATCAATTAAAAGGAATATTTTACTTCACAAAAAAAAAAAAAAAAAAAGAAAGAAAGGAAGCCCATTACAACTTACCGACATCGAGTGGCCATCCTTGCGTCGGTTGGCCATGCGCGTCTCTTGGCATTGCCTTGAGATGCAACGTATGGCTCATCGCACAGTCAATCTCAGATTATTCAGCTTAAAGCATTTGGGTATTGTCCAGTATCTTTGAAGAAAATTGTTAGCGTTGGAGCTTGGAAGTTCATCGAAGATTTGTAAAGTTCTAATTGAATTTTATAGATCTTATTAAAATAAATGTTGGATGTCATATTTATAAAAATATTGAATTTGTTTGTGACGTTATGATAAGTCTACAATAATGGAAAATCTCTCTCACATTTTCTTAAGGGTGGCCCAAATTTTCTCTTTTCATCTTTTTCTTCTTCCAAAAACTAAACCCTTTAAACTTCATCTTCATTTACCATTTACACAAATACTTTTCTGGTTAATATCAAATTGGCACGTTTAATATTATGCTTCATTTATACTTTATTCTCCTATTCCACACACATTTTAAAAAGACTGTAAATTAGAATTAAAAGATCTCATATACTTCATCGCATTATACATACTAATTATACTCTCATTTGCATCTTTCAACCCATTATTAATAATCAGATTTAAAATATATATACAACAATGATTATGTACGAAATTACAATCCAAAACTAATGCATGTTCTTTTTAATTCCTTAATTTCCTCTTCAAATAATTAAAATAACCTGTTTGCATTCACACACTCTTAATTTTCCAATCTAGCAAACAAGATTCTATAAGCTTATAAATTGCCTCCTTTTATGATTAGCAATTGGACTTGAAACTTATAAACCTTTTATGCTTATGGTAGTCATTATTTATAAAATGGGTGTTAAACTAT
Organism: Ailanthus altissimus; assembly: GCA_946807835.1. Taxonomy (NCBI): domain Eukaryota; kingdom Viridiplantae; phylum Streptophyta; class Magnoliopsida; order Sapindales; family Simaroubaceae; genus Ailanthus; species Ailanthus altissimus. The sequence continues at coordinate 10,579,170 of OX327687.1, forward strand.
ATAATTATTGTTATGAATCAATGTCCAAATATTAATTGTAAGTTTAACTTTTTGACTATTTGCATTGAAAGTACTCTTCAATTGTTCATCATAATACAATTGTTCATTAAATTAGGGACCACTAAACTACGAAACAATGGAACCGTTCATTTTTCACAAAGCTAGAAGACAATTCATTAAATAATTATCATTTTCGCAATTGTCTTTCTACATGCTTCTTGACCAAATCTTCCTTTTAACATAATATTATTAGCTTCTCCCTCTCCCTAGAGAGAGCATCTTCTTCAACCACAATATTTTATTTTTCGTCGATCAATAATTTTAAGTATGCATCATACTTTTTTACATGTTTTTTTCATATTATTAGTCTTGTTGTTTTTGGAATAGCAAGTATAAAGTTTTTCACTAAAATTACACTTAGCTTTATTTTTTATGTTATCACATTTTGTGAAATTTTTCACACCTCGAATCTTAATGTTGTGTATTGTTGATGTTGAAGTCTTGACTATGACATTAGGCAATGGTGTCATACTTAGAGGCAAGACGCGATTACTCTTTGCTAGTAAAAGTTATTTTTCATCACTCTTTCACTTACTTTGGTTGCTGTCAAATGTCATGGATCTTTTTAAAACCATTTTGCCTTAAATGATTTGCATGCTAAGCGGCTTAAAAAATATCATATAAAGAAAGAGATGAGAGAAACGCATACGAAGTATTTGAAAAAAAAAACTCTCTTATATTAATTAAAAGAAAATACAAGTTAAGATGATTTTTTACAACTGAAGATTACCCCCTTATATACTATTAGCTCTATACAATCAATGACTACGATCTAATATTGTATATACTAGATGAAAAAATATATTAAATAATATTTTAAGATGTCATCACATATTCTATAGAGTATTCCACTTCTAAATAAAGGTCTACATCCCTTATAAGTTATGGGCTTGATTTAGATCTCCATCAAAGTCAATGAGTCTTCTAGATGTTACAGCCTACGACTGTTCCACCAGCCCATTTAGTCTTTAGGAGGCCTTGTTACACACTAAGTGTTCAAGAAAATATTTAAAAATACTTGAGCCGTAACATTCTCTCCCACCAAATTTAGACAATACCTTCGTCGCGTCTTCATTGAAACTTATGCACCTCATTCTTCAAATAGTCACAGTACAATCTCATATCCCCAATGTGTTTTTCTATCGGGTAACCCTTTTTACTTGACAAAGTACTCATGCTTTAAAGAGTAGTTCTTCTTCTGCACTGTTTGTCCGTTAAGGATGAGTTCTACCTCTTTGTCATTACGTGTGAAAATCTCTAAATTTCTCAAGTGTGAGGCTCACGCTTCGTGTCTTTCATAGCTTTACGGTATAGTTTTAAGTAGCTTGTACGAAACACCAGATGTAGCCTACATCTTGAAGGTAACCCTACCTTAAATGAGACATTACAGACCCTCTTGACAATTGAAAATAGCCCATTATCCCTACGATTAAAGTCTTTGTGATGTGGGTGTACTAACTTGTATTGTGTTAAAAGTATCGTCTCCATCATCAAGTCTCCCGCACTATACTCGACATGCCATCTCTTGTCTTTGACCTACTCATTGTGCGGAAAGCATACATTATATGACACCTTAAGTTGTTAGATAATTTTTACACTCAAAAATTCTTTAAGTTGCCCCTACAACTCACCTAACTACGATTGAGATGTCTGCACTGTAGTTGGAAGCTTAAACCAGCTCCAATGTATCCCTATGATCAACCTCTCATTTTGGTGGTAGATTCTCCAATATGATAGTTGGCACGACCCGTTCGAGCTTCCTGAGAACTTCTGCAACCCTCGTTGGTAGCTTATCCTCGGCTCTTTTTGCCTTGTCATTTGTTCCCAATATTATGGTTAGATATATATCTTCATTGTGCTTGGTAACCCTTCATAGTTATATAGCGAAAAGAAGTTTAGTGTTGGCTTGTGACTTGGATCGCTCACTCTTGGGCTTGTCTACCATCGATATCATATGACTTCTCCCTCTATGAGGCATACATAGTCATGTCGAGGAAACGACACCACATCGTATTACCTTAAGAACTCTATACTAAGAACCACATCAAAATCGTCAAGAGGCACTACTGAGAAATTCACCTTGTTGCGCCAAGTCTTTAGGTGGATTTTGATCTCTTAAACCACTCCATCTAGTGGTTTGGCTGTAGTGTTCATAGACTTGAGGTATCTTCCTCTTTCTCCACGTAAAGTCTTAAGTGCTTTACCTCCACACGTTTAATAAAGTTGTGTGTGACATCGATATTTAGCATGTTAAGGATAGTCTCAAGTGCTTCCTCACTCATGTTGGGGATATGTAACATTAACAAAGAGTATTATTCCACGTACTCACTGATGGACTTGATTTGCTTCAATTTATTTAATTATTTTTTAGCATCATGTGCCACGTTCTCCAGATAAAAATGATATTTCAGCTCTCATTGCAATTCTGCCAATATGTTGATAGTGCAGGGTACCCTTATGTATCTCCTCATTTTTTCTATGCTACCACAGAATTGCATAGTCAGAAAGATACAAGGTCATAGTATTTACCTTATCCTTATCCCGCATGCCTATGGAGTCGAAGTATCTTTCCATTCGCCAGAAAAAGTTGTTAAGCTCCTTAACATTTCGCTTGTTGTTGAACTCCTTTAGTTTATGAGCCTCAACTCTCATTCCAACAATAGTAACTTGAGCAGCAATAGTCCTATTTGTTATCGCTCACTTGCACAGTATCACACCTTCATCGACAACTTCAAACCCTTTACACAATTCCTCCACTTGGGCTGGAACCTTATCCATGGTAAAATATACCTTTTTTTGAAAAGTCTTGACCCAAGTTTACTACATACCAGCGTAATTCTCAATGGATGTGTTGATTAAGGAGCGCAGTTTGTCTCATTGAGCATCGAGGTCCACCTTGAGCGTCTCTGCGTGTTGCTTCAACTCCTCGAGGCATTTCGTTACCTTTCCCACAATGCCACCAAGCGTATTCACCATGGTCACCAAATCATGTATTGGATCAATGAACTTCTCACGAGGTACACTGCTATGCCTCTTAGTTTTAGGGTCTCTACCCCTCTCTTCATTCACCTCCAATGATGTCTTTGCCTTTTTCACTGTCTTGCTTTGAATCTATCTTTGATACTAAATGTCATGGACCTTTTTAGAACTGTGCGGCCTTAGATGCTTTATATACTAAATAGCTTAGAAAACAATACATAAAGAAGGAGATGAGAGATACGCATACTAAGTGTTTGAGAAAAAGCTCTCTTATCTTAACTAAAAGAGAATACAAGTTAAAATGATTTTGTACAACTGAGAATCACCCCCTTATATACTATTAGCTCTATACAATCAACGGATAGATTTAAACTATCTAACAGTGTATATATAAGATGAAAAAATATATCAAAGAATATTTCAAGATGCCATCATATATTCTATGAAATATTCTCTTTACAAATAATGATGTACATTCATTATAAGTCACAGGATTGGACCAGATTTTTATTAAAATTAGCAGGTTTTTTAAAAGCTCTGACCTATAGACTGCTTCATCTGTCCACGTAGCCTCTAGGAAGTTTTGTCGCTCACCAAGTATTAAAAAAAATACTTAAAAATACTTAGGACGTGACACAAACTATAATAGATAAATCCCTTATAGGGAACATCTTTAGAAGAAATGAGATCAATTTAGGTATTGTAGTTCCTTTTAATTCAACACTTTCTAACTTTGCTAGAATGACAACAATCCGGGTCGACACCTAAAGAAATATGAGAAAGAAAGAGTTTCTGTTTATGAACAAAACAAGAGAGGAGGGAGCCACATGGGAAGAAATTCTCTTAGTAGTCGTCCATTTGAGTAGTGGCAACATTTACAGGTACACCAAGGATTTAATAGGGCATAGATTCTGGTTCTATTCATCTCATTATATATGTTTTCCTCTTTTAATAAAAAAAAATGGTATTGCTTCTTTCTTTATTACTAATAGAAGATATGACTCAATTGAGAAACAATTTAAGTTACTATAAATAACAATAGATTACATCTTATTAGTAGAGTTCAATTTAAAGCAAAATCAAATCGATTAAGGAAATATAATATATGTAATACATAAACAAGATTAAAGGACTTACTAAGATAACTCAAAATTGAAAGCTTGAAAGGCAAAACAAAGGTTGAAGATTAAAATAACCTTCGACAAATCGACAATGTAAAGTTTGATGATCGACAACGTCTACTAGATTAGAGTTGCTTGGGCTATCATCAGCATAAAACGATTTCATTCAAAAAAAAAAAAATTAAAAAGGAGAAAAAAAAACTGGTGACTAGCAGCAAGTCAGTAACATAAAATTTAGGATTGACAACGACAATGAGGTATTCTTCATGAACGACATTAGCCTCTTTCAGTAGCAGTAGTAGTGGTGTCGATTTTTCAATTGGCAAATGCTAGGGCTTGGGGATTTCAAATTGGGGCAATTCTCTCACACACTTTGAAATAGGTTTAGATCGGCGATCGAAAGGAGGGATTAGAATAACATGGAGATAACTTAAAAACATTTAGGCGCAAGTGTTCATACCTTCCAATTGTCAGAATTATCCATTTCATAATGAGGTATATATACTTGGAGAGAAATTTTAATGAGATATAGATTAGAATAACACTACATGTATAAACTCCCTATACAAATTGATATATACAAGTATTGACACATATAATTTATTTTAACTTATTTTATTAATTTTCATGTTTCATCTAATCAATGCTTACATGCTATATTAGTTTGTATGAGACAGTTTTCGCTCTATGGATTATGACCTGTTTGGAATTGTTGTTGCGGATGTTAAAAGTGATTTTGAGATATTAAAAGTCAACTTAAGTATTCGATAAAATATTTTCAAATTACTTACAACAAAATTTGAAAAATAGAGAGAGAGAGTTGCTTTTCAAATCTGATTTAATTCCAATCCATCTAATAAAAACAAGATCATTAAGTTTAATCTAAGTAAGATTTCCTATAATTATCTCTAATGTATAAATGTTATACTTACATGTAAAAATATGTATAAATATAAAACATATTTGTAAAATTATATTTTGCAATCTACATTATTAGAATGATTTTACATAAATAAGAACACATCATGTTGTTGTTATTATTATTATTATTATTATTATGCATTTTAGTCATATCAATTTCTATAACACTATAACATTAAAATTTATCAAATGTAATAATATAAACTATATTTATTTTTTTTACTTGGAGGAGGGAGAATCAAATTTGGAACTTTTACTTTAATAAAAAAATGTACTGCAAGCTTTTTACTATTGGGCTATTTAAGCAAGTGTAATATACATAAATAATTTTTAAAACTAACAGCATTTCTGAAAATATAATTTAATAATTATCTAATTGATTCTCTAACTATTTGTTGAACACAATTAACAATAATTATTTTTGAACATTTTTCACCCCTACTTGGTGTGATTCTTTTTGTTATAAAATGCAATCATACATTCATGTATATGTATATGTATATGTATATGTATATGTATATGTATATGTATATGTATATGTATATGTATATGTATATGTATATGTACATGTATATGCATATGTATATCAGGGGCAACTAAAAAAATTTGGGGCACTAGACAAATATAAAATTTGGGATCTAAAAATAATTTTTAAAATAGGTATTTAAAATACAAAATACCAATTTACACTACATATTTTTTAGTACACATTTTTTTGTTACACCACAAACAAATAACACACAAAACAAGAATAATATGCAATAAAATAATAATAAAAACTACTTAGAAATAAAATAATTTTATTTTAAATAATAAGATTGCTTAATTTCAATAGAGTGAGTAAAGAAAAATATAGATGTCTAAAAAAGAAGAGAGAGAGAGAAGAGTTAAGTGGAATATGAAAAGTAGAGACTTTTTTTTTTTATAAGAGTTTTTGGAATGAATACAAATAATTTATAATAAAGTTCAAATAGTTATAACATTAATTGAAAACTTAACAATTAATTTTTGAAAGTAATTAACATTAATTAAATAGTCTATTTAGGAATGGATAATATTTAAGACAATTATTAGACTAAAAATTAAAAGGAGAGTTAATTATTAAGATATATTATAAAAGATGTAAGTATTTAATTTAGTGGGTTACATTTCTAAAAAGAATAATATTATATTTTTTAAATATTATTTTAAAATATTTATCTTAAATAATGTGTCAAAAAATTATTAAGTGATAATGATTATCTTAAAAGTTGCACTATTTTATTGTTTAATAATTATTAAATATTTAAAAATAATATTTAAAAAGTATAATATTATTATTCTAAAAAATAAGGTCTTATTTTAAGAAGTAAAATTAGCTGGCTTATTTTACAGAATTTGAATTAATCATTAAAGTAATTTTAAAAAATATGCATATACAATTTAATAGAGCCATCTTCTTAAAAAATGGGGCCTAGATAACCGCCTAAATTACTTGTAGAAAAAGTTGCTACTATATATATATATATATATATATATATATATATATATATAATCCTTACAATATGAGCAGCCAAACATTTAACAGCTAAACAAATTTGAATACTTCTTTTTGTGTTTATTCTAAATTTGGCAGCCTTTTATACATATATAAGAAAGAACCAAACTTCCAAGGCAAAAGTATATATTCAATGGCCAAACAAATCTGAAGTTTTTATTTTTTTTGTTTAATTTTGTCTAAATTTCGTAGCATATATAAAAAGAGCAAACTTTCAATGTAAGCGACCAAACATTGACTAAACAAATTTGAAACTCTTCTCAATCAACCTAAGAAGTATAGGTATACGAGGGTATCAAGCATTCTTTTAATTATTCAAGGGATTTACGAACGTAAAATAAATTTTAATTTTAATTTGCCACAATAAATTTTTAAATTAACGAACTACAATAATTTCACTACAGTGTTAACGTCATTATGCTCAAGTCATTGTCATTGATACCCTAACGTCCAAAATCCAGCGCTGCAGTGTTATGTGAGCAATAAGGCATGAATGTTGCGGCGTGGGGCTTATAAGCCCCAATGTTGCAATGTTCTTCATTCATCGTCGTAGCGTTCATGAATGCTACGGTGTTGAACATAAATGCTGCAATATTTTAAGTATTGTTTTTATCGATTTTGCATTTTCAATACTTAAAATGTACCACAATAGTCTCAGAACTTATCTTACAACATTTTCAACACTCAAAAATATTTAAATTAACACAAAATTACTTTAATACAAATTATTGAAGGTTGATTATTTTAGGGTGTATGAATGTGATGTATATTCAGCATACAAATATACATATCTCATACACATACAAGCATAGCAAAAGTATAAAAATTATACAATAAACACATATATATCTACAATAATTAAATTAATTACAAAATTAAAAATTTTCACCCAAAAAATTTTTGGATTAAAATGTTTGGAGTCCACATAAATTAAACTTATTAACAATTCTAATAATAAATTTGAGTGAGTTTGATTTTTTAAAATAGTAGTATAATCCAGCACTGGTTTAATACTTAAACCATATAAATTAACACTTAATCTAATATAATTAATTTATTTTATATTTTGTTCAACACTTGAATAATTAAAATAAATTAATTAGTTATAACAATTAATAACCTTTATTTTTGCTTTGATGTTTTAACACTTAAAACATGAAAAAGAAGAATTTAAAATCCAATTCTCTCATATGAAAATGGCCGGCCAAAAATTGTAATTTTTTTTTTAATTTTATTTCACTATATATACTAATGCATAAATTTCAAATATATTTAAAATTTATTTACATTTAATTTAACTATTTACTTAACTAAGATAAATATTTAACCTTATAAATTAACTTTACCTTAAGTTAACAAACATCCAACTAACTCAACTTTAGAGTTAAATATTAGCCCTAATTAAGTTAATATTTATATAATAATAAAAATAAAATATCTAGATATTTATTTAATTTAATTATAATTAATAATTAACCATAATTTAGTTAAATACAAATATTTTTTAATCTAACTTTATAGTTAACAATTAATTATGGTTAAATTAAATTTTTATTTAAATAAATATTTTAATTATTTAATAATTAAATAATTAATAAAATAAAAAAATTATTTTTATTATATTTTTACTGTATTGAACTGTTTAATAAAATACACTACTCAAATATTCAACGAGTATATTTTATATTGCAAGACTCATTAAATTTACGTCTAATTCATCAAATAAAATTATTTTATGAGTACATAAATAATATCCTATACACATATTATAAATAATATAAATCAACATATTAAATTATGTAAATAAAAATAAAAATATATACATATAATTCTTTCGTCATTATACATAAGCCTCCATTCTTTTTAAGGGTGCGAAGCATTTTCCAATTGCTCCCGTGTGCTTCTTTGCCTCTGTTTGCTTTTTCCACTAATATGCTACCGCTTACATTTGGATTTCATTACAAATGATAATGGAAAATTTGAATACACTCGTGGGGTAGGTGGAATGCTTTGAGCGATACCTTTATCAACACCTCCTCTCCTCCCTATGATAAAAAAAAAGAAAAGAAAAAAAACAGTACTAACAAGATTTCAAAATAGTCTTTTCACTCACAAACATAGAGCCAAAAATTATTCATATGCTTTACATATAGTGAATCAAAAGTAATAGTTAAAAAAATCTACAGTATTGACAATTATTTCAAAGTATTTATAATTGTAAAAGAGTAATTTGGTTGCTTTAAAAAAAAAAACCAAAAAGTAATTTGTTTGTATGCGTCTTTTTTCTTTCTTTCTCTCTCTCTCTCTCTCTCTATTTCATATCCCATCATCATTTTTCAAAATTGCTTGATACAGGAGTATCTTCAGATAAAATAAAGAGCAATTATAGATACAAGGCACTTAGGAATTAGCAAAAGCCATTCTTAAATCACAATCATCCAGGACTCAATTACATTAAAAAAAATTAAAAGAAAAGGAAATTCAGCGAAGAATCACTTTTCAAAAAGCTGATCAACCAAGTAAGGCTCTAAGCTGCAACTCTCTCTCTCACACGCACAGGCATAATATGAGACTTCAGCAATGGTTAATCACCATTTCAGTATTCTCTGCAACACTATTCCAAGTATTCTTAACAGCAAAATCTGGGCCCCAAGCTGATAAAATCATCAGCTTGCCAGGGCAACCACAGACCAGTTTCCCGCAATATGCAGGATACATAACCATTGATGAGAAGCAACGGAGAGCACTTTTTTACTACTTTGTTGAAGCGGAAACAGACGCAGCTTCAAAGCCACTTGCGCTTTGGCTTAACGGAGGTAATTTTTTTTCTTATTAATGATTCTACATCACACAAGCCAATTTTTTTTAACTGGATTTAACGAGAAAAATGGCCTTACAATTTCGGCGAATTTTAGGGCCTGGCTGTTCTTCCATTGGAGCCGGAGCTTTCTGTGAGCATGGTCCCTTTAAACCAAGTGGAGACATTTTGCTCAAAAACGAACATAGCTGGAATAAAGGTAACCCACCAAACGTTTCATGTTTCAGATTGGAAATTAATGGCTGTCAACTTAATTATTTGCTCATTTGAAGTTCTTCTTTTTGTACAGTGGCAAATATGTTGTACCTGGAGTCACCTGCTGGAGTTGGATTCTCTTACTCTGCTAATAAATCTTTCTACAATTCTGTGAATGACGAGATCACAGGTTTTTTTTTTTTTTTGTTCCTTTTTTACAATTCATTTTGTTCAATCTACATATGCCACATAAAAGACCTGGACAATAATTATTACATGTACCAGTTGAATTAGTTAGTAATTTTTCACCCATCTCTTAACAATCAGATAGAGATATTCATCTGTTCAAAATTTGTTTCCCCAAATCTCTATTCTTGTTAAACATAATAATGGCATTAATCTCTTAATGTCTTGTGCATATGGCTTGATTCTGATTTGCACAAAATGTCTGGGGATTTCGTTTTTCTTTCAGATACCAATAAATTTTGCAAGTGGTATGTACATTTTTTCTTATTACTGATACCAGATCAATTCTTTTCAAGCACGAGATAATCTTGCATTCCTGGAGAGCTGGTTCACCAAATTCCCTGAATATAAAAGTAGAGATTTTTTCATCACAGGAGAGAGCTATGGAGGTATCTTTTGACTAACTGAATACAATTTTTTGTTACTGAATTGACTGAAAAGTTGAAAGGGAAAATAGAGTTTTCAGATACTTTCTTTTGTTACCAGGTCATTATGTCCCACAACTCGCACAGCTGATTATGCAATCCAACTGGAAGCTCAATCTCAAAGGAATAGCAGTAAGCTTGGAGACAATTTTAGATAGGAGAAGAAAAAGAAAAAGAAATACTTTGAATTTTAGTAGCTATATTGTTTTATGAAGAAATTTGATTGAGACCATCTGCCAAAATTTTGGTTGCTGCAGATTGGGAATCCTCTTTTGGAATTCAATACTGATTTCAACTCGAGGGCTGAATTCTTTTGGTCTCATGGATTGATATCAGATTCAACCTATGATATTTTCACTTCTGTCTGTAACTATTCTCAAATAAGAAGACAGAGGCAAATTGGTTTGCTTACCCCTGTTTGCTCTGAAGTAAATAACCAAGTTTCTAGAGAAGTTAGCAGATTTGTCAACACTTACGATGTTACTATTGATGTCTGTTTAACCACAGTTCTTTCACAATCTATGATGTTGAATAAATTGGTTAGTCTTTAGCAGAGCCTAGTTTATTTTTGTTTTGTTTTCTGAATATTGTTATTCCTCAATTTCAATTAGTTAATCATGTTTAGCTTAGACATTTTGCATTCTCATTTACAGCAAGACAGAGAGGAAATAGATGTCTGTGTTGAAGATGAGACAGCTAAATACTTAAACCGAAAAGATGTGCAGAAGACTCTCCATGCTCAGCTTATCGGAGTCACTCAATGGACTGTTTGTAGCGAGTAAGTTGTTAGATGGAATGGTACTAATAGAAAAAGAAAAAAGGATGTGTTAAGCCTATAAAACCCCAAAGGGATTTATTTAATTCTAATAATTACTCTCAAACTCTCAAATTCCTGCCAAAAAAGAGTACTAGCTATGAACTGATGGTTCCAAATTCTAAAGGCATTAGATGCATATATATATAGGGCAGAAAGGCAGAGTAAGTTTCTTTAAGTAGTATGAATTGCTTCTCTCCTGCTCACATGAATTGTTTATGTCATAATAATGCATAGTTTATCCTAAGTAGCACTCAAAGTTTACAGTTGTTTATTCAGCTAAAATATTCATAGATGTACTTTAATGATTTTTATCATTTTCCAGACTTTTTACTGAAATATGATGTTTAGCTTAAAATTGATACTAAACTTTTTTTCATCTTCTGTATCTTGACAACAGTATCCTCAGATATGAGGTGCAAAATCTTGAAGTACCTACTATTCCTCTTATCGGCAAGCTTGCCAAGGCCGGCATCAAGATTTTGGTTTACAGGTGCTAGAAAAAATTGTTTTACAAATTTTCTTCAAATATTTCCATGATCTCAAATATATGTCAAGAGTTTCTGATAGTAACAATGAGCTCTAAACTTCTTCAGTGGAGATCAAGATTCAGTTATCCCGCTAATTGGAACGCGTTCATTAGTTAACGGATTGGCAAAGGAGATTGGACTTAAAACAACTGTGCCTTACAGAGCCTGGTTAGAGGGAAGACAGGTCTGTACTGTCCATAAGTCAGAGTCATAAACTACTTCAAATTGAGCTACTTAGAATCTTATTGTAACATAGTCCTTGATTCATTTTCATCAGGTTGCTGGATGGACACAAGTATATGGTGATATCTTATCTTTTGCTACCATTAGAGGTGCATCACATGAAGCTCCTTTTTCACAGCCAAAGCGATCCCTTGCTCTTTTTAGTTCATTTCTGGCGGGAAAGCCGCTACCAGAAGAATTATCATCTGCTCAGAAAATTCATGGATAACCAAGCAATATGTTGACAATTGTAAGCATACTGTCTTCTTCTTTCAGAAATATTTCCAGTCACAATTCGGATATAGAATATTGAATTCAGTGGCCTCATACTCCTTAAAATTTGAATTTAACTGTTCTTCTCAATTAATGTCATTTTAATCATATATATATATATATATATATATATGTATCAGTAACATTTCATTTTCTAGGTTTGCAACTATATTAAGGAAATTATTGCACTATAACATTACAATAATGCTACACATTCTAAATTTTGATTCCAAAATTTAGATCCCAAATGATGTGTAATAGTTAATTTTTGTAATTTTTAAAATTACTCATTGCACTATTTTTTTCACTTAATAATAACTTAACACATCATTTGAAATTCAAAATTTAAAATATAATTTAAAAATTATAGCATTACTCATAATATTATTCAAATTATTAATATATAGAATAAAATCATATGTACTAGAATGTATCACATGAAAAGCTATTCTTTCATACTTAAAATTTTAACTAATATATATATATATATATATATATATATATATTGGAGCTTCAGGCAGCTCATCTCCATTTTCTTTCACGAGAGAGTGGATGTGGATTCAAGTCCCATTGTCGGTATAATACTAAAATATCCTCCTATTATTATGGAGCGAGATCTAAAATTTTACTAGTCTTAAAATGAGCCTTCTGTGAGTCAAAACATACGAGCCACAGCACCGAAACCTTATTGCCGAGATAGTCTCAACAAATCTTTGAATCACGGGTAGATTTTCGACTAAAGATGTTAGTATTCAAAATATAAAATGATGCAAGTTCATCATATTGAACTCAATAAGTGCTATATATATTGATTAGAAATGGTTAGATATTTAATAGTTAAACTCAAAAAAGGTTTGATGATTATATTTGACATTGACATATATATAAAATTATATATATATATATAAATAATGGATTACGTAACTTACTATATGAAGAGTTCTTAGATGTAAGTAAAATTTTGTAATATATTATAAATTATATAAAAATTATAAAAAAAATTATGAATTTGTTAAACAATAATATGTAACAGTATTACTCACGGTGAACTACCATTAAATAATTTATATATATTTATATATATGTGATAAATAAAGTCTCTCACTATTTAACATGCAACATTATAAAATGATAACACGACTTTAGTTATAATTTTTTCTTAATTACTTTAATTATTTCACATATATATATTTATATACATATATACATGTGTAGAGAATGATTAACGACCTCCTAAAATTGCATACATTCTTACATAATTTTTGGGCGTTGAGATTTAATAGATTAAATGGCATAGACTTTTATCATTAATTAAATATTAATGCTTTACTCTCCTCTTTCTTTCACTTTTCTCTTCTCACTCTCTCTTCCAACATTTTTTTCTATCTCTACAAACTCTACTACCCTCCAACTTAATTTCACATTTTTTTTATAATATTTTAATTTTTTTAAATATTTTATTTTAATTGTTAAAGTTAATATTATATTAGAGTTTTCTTATTTGGTCTATGAGAATATTAATTGAAAATCATCGAGATATGATTTGAAGAACAAATCAAGTGTATAGAATGCACACGGATTGAAGACGGATACAAAAAGAGATAAAAAACGAAGAAGGGCGCACCAGGCGCCAACGCCGTTACGACCAGGCGTGAGCGCCGCGACGCTTATTCCAGAACCTGAGCGCCACGGCACAAGGAGACCAACGCCGCAGCGTTCAGACTGGCGCGCTAGCGCTGCGGCGCAGTAGACGAGAACAGTATCTCGAAATAAGGAAACTTCCTTATTTCGATTCTCACTTGCTTCAGAACTCCTTAATACGACTCCCACACGTATAGGGTAAACCTAGGTCATCCCAAAACCTATATAAAAACTATCAATTGGTTTGTAAACACATCTTGGTGATAAACAAGAAATCTTTGTGATCTTAGTGATAATCTTGTGATTCTTTGTGAGAGAAAATCCCTAGAGTATAAGAAAGAGTTTTCTTTGTGATCTTTTTTGTAATAGGCAAACTTTGTGAGTGCCTTGTGATTCATAATAAGAGAAAAGTGTGATCTTGATCCGTCGTGAACGTAGGCAAGTTGCTGAACCACGTAATTCTTTGTGTGTTCTTCTTCTACCACTTTCTCTATTTATTTCTTAATAACTTGTTCTGCATTATTATTTGCTTGGGATATATTTTGTTTGTTTATTTGTGTGCTTCCGCTTCAACAAACGGGTATCAGAACTTTGGTTCTAAGCAGACATGGCCACACCTAAGTACGAGGTAGAGAAATTCAATGGTACGAATGACTTCAATCTGTGAAAAATGAAGGTTAAGGCGTTTTTGGTGATCCAAAGGCTTGGCTCGGCATTAGAGGAGACTGCAGTTCCATCTAGTTATGAAGAGAAGACACCAGAGTCATCTAGAGCTGAAGCAGAAAGAAGGGACATTCAAGAAAGAGCTCATAGCACAATCGTTCTGTCATTGAGTGATGAAGTATTAAGGGAAGCAGCAGGTGAGACGACGGCAATAGGTTTTGGAAGAAGCTTGACTCTCTTTATATGAGAAAATCGTTGGCCAATAGATTGCATATAAAGAAGAAGCTATATCAGCTGTCCATGTCAGACGAGACGCTGATGAAAGACCATATAGACGCATTCAATAAGATCATTCTTGATCGTGAGTCTATCAACATCAAGATAGAAGATGAAGATATAGCAATTATCTTACTGAGTTCACTCCCCAAGAGCTATAAGAGTTTTGTTGATACGCTACTCTACGGCAAAGAGAGTTTAACGATGAGTGATGTGGAATCATTATTAAACTCAAAGTTATTAGAAAAGTAGACTAAGGGTAATACAGAAAGCTTATCTGTAAGAGGAAGACCCTCATATTGAGATGGGAAGAAAAAAGACTCAAGGTCAAAGTCTAGGATTTCTAGGAAATGTTATTGCTGCAAGAAAGATGGGTACTTTATAAAGGACTATCCTGAGAAGAAAGCACAAGACAAGAAGAAAGCGGATGCTGCGCTTGCCTATGATGATAGCTATGACAGCGCAGAGACACTCGTTGCTACTGATGGTAAGAACTCTCAACAATGGGTTCTTGATTCTGGTTGCACTTTTCACATATGCCCACACAAGTTATGGTTTATAAATTTTCAGCCTATTAGTGGTGGTAAGGTCTTAATGGATAATGACATTGCATGTCAGATGATGGAAATTGGTAGTGTTAAACTTAGGCTACATGATAGGCGAGTGAAAGAGTTGACAGATGTTAGGTATGTTCCTGACTTGAAGAGAAACTTGATCTCACTAGGGACTCTAGACCAGAATGGGTGGTCCATCAGGATCGACGGAGGGATTTTAAGAGTTTTGAAAGGTTCCATAATGGCGATGAGAGGAGAAAAGCGTAAAAGGGTTTATGTGCTTAAGGGTGAAGTCATAAGTGGTTCTGCATTATTCTCTGTAGATGATGAGAGTATACAAACCAAGTTATGGCATCTTAGACTGGCACACCTAGGCGAGAGAAACCTAAAAGAGTTATTCAGTCAAAAGGCGTTTGGAGAAGATAAGTTCTAGCCCTTAGAGTTTTGTGAACATTGTGTGCTTGGGAAAGCACATAGGGTAAGGTTTAGTACCGCCGAGCACAAGACTAAGGGGACTCTTGACTACATACACTCGGATCTTTAGGGACCAGTGCAGACAGCTCCCCGTGGTAGTGCTAGGTATTTTCTCAGCTTAATTGATGACTAGTCGAGGAAGCTGTGGGTCTATGTTGTGTGTTTTCTATAACACAAATTAGCGCAAGTGCACGTTGTCGCAACAAGTAATATATGATGAGAAAAGTGTCGATCCCACAGAGAATGATTTATCTTTTCTAGTTTAAGTACTGAAATGGTGTCTTTCTACTATTATCCAGAAAATGATTTAATGTATGATATTAAACTACTTAAGTAAAAGAACAACTTAATTATGCTAAGTGATAAACTAAATTACCAACAAGTTAAATTCAATATGAGAAATCCTAGGATTACAAACTATCCCCCATTATGCAAATAAATTCAGCAGAATCTCTTTGATGTTTATTAGTTCTCAACTTGATATATTGACCAAAACACTTAACACATCACAAGCCTCTTTTGCATGTCAAGTGAATCTATTCCATCCAATCAAATATCTATATGTCTATGATAAATAAATTGAACAAAATTCATTAAGCACAAGTTTTATGAGCCATACATGCCTTATGAGTATATGTCTATCTCATATGAAACTCAAGTGTACTACACTATGATCATGCATCAATATGCTTAAGACTAAATGCCTAAATGCCTTTGTCAAGTTTATTTAAGCATTTCTAGATCAATTTAACCACTGGCCAAGTAATCAAATAGCATTAAGCACAAGCACAATGAATATATCAAAAGCTGAATTAATACCATAAAAGAGAGAACTAAAATCAATCACATAATGAGTTCAAGGATGTAATCCTAGATGAACGAAATTAGCTCATCATTAAACTACACAATCTTGAAGCTAATTCCATCAATACATGTAAACTAAACATCTTACAACAAGTAAAGAATCAAAGCAAAGAAGACATCCATGTCAAATGCCTTTGTTGTTGAAGCTTGCTTCCCTCCTCTTTGATTTCTTCAAACTTAGAAGTTAGGTGTTTCTTTGTGTTTCCAGCTGCTGTCCCAGCTGGAGTCCCCCCTCAAAATGTAAGTTTTGAGCAAATAAATAGGTAAGAGCACGGAATTAGGGCGCATTTTGGGTTGCTTTTGGGTTTCCTGATTTTCAGGAACCTGTCACAATTTGTTGTCCAGGTCCCGGCGCCGCGGCGCTGCAATTTGGCGCTGCGGCGCTCACTTTCTGCAATCGGTGCCGCGGCGCTGAAATCCAGTGCCGCGGCGCTGCACTGTAGCAAACAGTGGTACTGTAGCAACACAGTGCCTCCATTCGTATTTTTATCTCTAATGCTCCCATTTGCGTCCGTTTTCCAGTATTTTTGCTCCGATAATGCTTCAACCTATAAAACAACATTAATATGCATAAATAGCCCAATTATTGAGATAAATTGAACAAATATCAAGTTAGGAAGATAAAATAGTTTATACAATTACGCCTTATCAGTCTATGTGTTGAAGAGCAAGGATCAAGCCTTGGAAGTATTCAAGACTTGGAAGGTTCTTGTTGAGAATCAGACTGGCAAAAGGGTAAAGAGGTTAAGGACTGACAACGGCCTCGAATTTTGCAATAGAGAGTTTGATGGGTTTATGCCAAGCATGGGATTACAAGGCACAGAACAGTAAGATCAACACCACAACAGAATGGCGTAGCTGAGAGGATGAATATGACTCTACTTTAAAGGGTTAGATGCATGTTTACCAATGCGAAGATGTCCAAGACATTCTGAGGAGAAGATGTGGTGACTGCAGCTTACTTGATTAATAGAAGTCCTTCATCAACAATTGACTTTAAGACGCCAGAAGAGAAATGGCCTGGCAATCCTTCGAAGTATGACCACCTCAGAATATTTGGTTGTCCTGCCTTTGTACATGTTAAGGAGGGAAAGTTAGAACTTATAGCTATCAAAGGGGTATTCATAGGATATCCCGAAAGAGTGAAAGGATACACGGTGTAGTGTAAAGACTTGACACCACCAAGGAGTATCATAAGCCGTGACGAACCTGTGCCTAAGGAAAGGATGAGATGACGATGCTGAAAGCCTCACAAGAAGATGAAAAAGAAGAACTTGTGCCCAAGAAAAACTCAGCACCCGAGTCAATAGAAGTTGAAGTAGAGCCTGAACATGGATCTGATATGCCCCTAGATCAACACTTCAACGAAAAGATCCTTGAAGATGAACCAAGAACACCGACGAGTTCCTCCAAGTCCACCCAAAGAAAGACTAGGACTCTTGAGATGGAACTTGAAGAGTACCAGTTAGCCAGAGATAGGCTAAGGAGAACGATTAACCCACTAGTCAGGTATGCACAAGCAGACTTAGTTGCTCATGCTTTTAATTCTGCTTACACTCTTGAGTATGATGAGTCTAGGACATATGGTGAGGCTATGAAGAGTGAAAACAAGAAAGAATGACAGTAGGCCATGGAAGAAGAAATTAGTTCTCTTAAAAAGAACAATATCTGGAAGTTGGTGGAGAGACCTCAAAAGAAGCTAGTTGGGTGCAAGTGGGTGTATAAGGTGAAGGAGGGGATACCGAGGATTGAGCCTACAAGATTCAAGGTTAGGTTAGTAGCACAAGATTTTACTCAGAGAGATGAAGTCAATTTTCATGAGATATTCTTTTCAGTTGTCAAGTACATATCTATTAGAATTTTATTAGCCATGTGTGCAAACCTTGATTTACATCTAGAGCAGATGGATATAAAGACAACTTTTCTACATGAAGAGTTTAAAGAAACGATATACATGGCACAGCCGCAAGGGTTCGAGGAGCCCAGAAAAGAAGATCATGCTTGTTTGCTAAAGAAGTCATTATACGGGTTAAAACAATCACCTATACAGTGGTATAGGAGATTTGATGAGTTTATGGTGGCTTGTGGTTTTAGTAGGAGCAAGTATGACGGATGCGTGTAATTCAGGAATATAAGTTGTGAGATGATGTATTTGCTTCTATACGTCGATGATATATTGATCGCATGCAAGAATATGGAAGAAATACAAAAACTTAAGAAGCAGTTGAGTGGCGAGTTTGAAATGAAGGATTTGAGAGCAGTAAAGAGAATTTTGGGTATATATATTGTGAGGGAAAGAAGAGATGTTATCTTCTTGTCCCAACAGCGATATATAGTCAAAATTTTGGAGAAGTTTGGTATGTCAAATATGAAGGCTGTCTCTACTCCTTTGGCCATGCATTTCAGACTTTCAGCAGCACAGTCGCGGACATCTGATGAGGAGAAATTGTAGATGAGCAAAGTACCAAATGCAAGCACTGTGGGGAGCATCATGTATGCAATAGTTTGCACAAGACCAGACATAGCACAGGCTGTGAGTGTGGTAAGTAGATACATGGTGAATCCGAGAAAAGATCACTGGCTTGCAGTAAAGTGGATTCTGAGATATCTTAATAGGACGTCATATCACGGGTTGATATATAAGAGGGATGAGGACAACAATGAAATGGTAAGAGGGTACGTAGACTCAGATTATGCAGGTGATCTTGACAAGAGAATATCGTTGACAGACTACATATTCACAGTGTTTGGGTGTAGTGTATGTTGGAGATCAGTTTTACAATATGTGGTTGCACTGTCTACTACAGAGGTAGAGTACATAGCTATTGGTGAAGCTATCAAGGAGGCCGTGTGGTTAAAAGGCATATGCGCAGAGGTATTGACTAGTAAAGATGTGAACACCGGTGTGTATTGTGATAGCCAGAGTACCATACACCTAAGCAACCATCAAGTGTTCCACGAGAGGTCGAAATACATTGATGTGAGGCTCCATTACATTCGTGAGATTATCCAAAGTGGTGAAGTTAGTCTAACAAAGATACCATCATCTAAAAACCCTACTGATATGTTGATTAAGCCACTGTCATCGGTTAAGTTCATCCTATGTAAGGACTTAACCAGAGTCACTACTTTGTAAGGGTGACCGAAGATGAGAAAATGAAAGATCGAGTTGTTTTGTTGATGATTTTGAATTAAGGAGGGGATTTGTGAGAATAATGATTAAAAATCATTGAGATATGATTTAGAGAATAAACCAAGTACGTAGGGTGCACACGGATCGAAGACGGACGCGAAAGGAGGCAAAAAATGAAGAAGGGCGCACTAGGCACAGGCGTCGCGACGCTTATTCCATGCCACAGTTACTCATCGTCATCTAATCTCATCCTTTTTTTCTTTATTCATTGTACAAACAGCCATGCCACTGTTACTATTACTTATTGTCATCAGCCGTCGTTAGCAGCCTATCGCTGGTGTCCAAACGATAAACTGAGACCACCATCTGAGTCTAACACATCGATCATTCCATGTCTACCATTGTCACTGCTACTTAATAACTGTGAATGTTAAATCAAAAAAATAAATTTACACGAGTGTTGCCATTCGCCTTACCATCAACTTTTGTGTTTTTTTACACTTATCTCTCTAATCGACTCTGAATTGTTTAATGATTTATTACACAAGCTTTTAGCATTTAAATAAGAAAAAAATGAAGAAGTTGAGATTAGGTGGTTTAAAATTGTTTCCCTCGAAAATCTTCGAAAGGCCCAACACCTAAAAGCCTAAATATTAGCCCACGAAATGACTTATTAAAGAGGGCCGGCCCAAAGGCTTAGAAAACTAGGGGCCTCAAACAGAGGAACGGACTGCCTAAGTCTCATTTAGAGAACAACCAAAGGCACAAAACCTACTCGGCC
This sequence comes from Ailanthus altissimus, assembly GCA_946807835.1. Classification (NCBI taxonomy): domain Eukaryota; kingdom Viridiplantae; phylum Streptophyta; class Magnoliopsida; order Sapindales; family Simaroubaceae; genus Ailanthus; species Ailanthus altissimus. The sequence continues at coordinate 10,599,697 of OX327687.1, forward strand.
GGTCAGACCAAATAACTTAAGTAAGACATACTAGCTCAGATTTTATTTGGACTGTTCATAACTATATGGATCAATACACAACGATCTATTCGACATACTAAGCAAGTCCTAAGCTAACCAGTATCTGTATACCATAAAGATGATCGGCACAACAAATAAGCAGACCCATCTCTATACACAGGCCTTTAAAATTTGCATAGGCCCACTTAATGGAAGAGTCAAGCAGTACTTAGCGACTTAAAAAGAGAAATATAAAGCAAACGAAAAGTCAAGAAACCATAAGAGGACCAACCTGACAAATATACCGAACCACCTTCGCACGTCAGAGGATCGAACAAGTTCACGCATTACAAAAGTTGAGCTGCGTTCAACAACTTAGATAAAGACGACTCGTACAAGGCAAAACTTTAAAGAAGGAATCAACATTATTTAAGAGACAAAATTGTGTTACTTTGGGAGACAATTTCTTAAATCACGCAGAGAGATCAGAAGATTATCTAAAATATCCAAAGATTACCCAAACGCTTAGAAGATTACCCAAAATAATTACAAAACCAACAAAGATAAGTATAAGAATATTCTATAAAGACCGAAACTATAAAAAGGAGAGAAACAACTCATATAGGTTCCATCTTGAAACTCTGATGTCTCAACCTTAAAACTTTGATACTTTTACTCTTTATTCGATATTCTTTCTCTTTCACTGTTCTTTCAATCTCTTTCAAAGATATACACTTGACTTAAGTATTAGAGAGTATTTACTGGATCCACCCTCGTTGAGGTTTTAATAATTTTCTTCTTGTGTTTGCAAGTTTTCACAACAACCACAATGATCAAAAGCTCAACAAGTTAATAATCTCGGCCCGAGTAGATAAAGTCCAGGGTGCTGATACCTGCAATTAAATAAATTCAAAACTCGTTAACTCGAGAAATTATTTCTTTCGGTCAATAAAAAATAATTTTAAAAAGAAAAGAAGACATCTAAATCCCCGTTATTTGAGGAAAGGGACATGCAAATCCTAATATTTTAAATTTTTTTGTTTACATCCTATTAGGTGACGGAATATGTTAAAGTTAACGCTCAAAAGGGTAAAAATAAAAAAATCACCTTCTTTTGACCGAAAGATGAAAATTATGATCAACGTTGGTTAACATTAGCTAACGATTGGTCAGCTCTAGTTAACGGTCGATTAATATCGATCAACAGACAATCAATGTCAGTTAACGCGGTCAATAATTGATCAATAACTAGTAAATAGTCGTCGATCAACATCGGTTAATGATCAGTCAATGACTGCGGTAAATAGCAATCAGCGATGGTCTACGATCAGTAAATGCTTTATTTCTTGAATAGCTTAATTAAGGACAATATCTCTAATATATTTGTAATTACATATATAAATAAAAATTTTAAGTAATTTAGTTGATTAAAATATTTACTTTTATATTGGAGGTCAAAGATTATAATCTTACTTTGAATATTTGAATTTAATTTTTTTTAAACCATAAAGGGGGCATAATAGTAATTTTATTAGTTTTAATAAATTTTCTATTAAAGTTAATAGATTCTATCATTTGACACAAGTATAAATGAGATTCTTAAAAATATAGAGATCTATATATTCCTTTCTTTAAATTACGAAGATCTAGATATCTTTTTTTATTTTATTAAATTATCTTTTTCTCTCCTTTCATTAATATATTATTTTTCTTCTCTTTCTTCTTTCTCTATTTATTTTCTCTCTTTCTATTACTAATTATTTTTTAATAATACTAACACATTTTAAGTTTGCATTCAAAATTGTATCATAAGTAAATATGTGTCAAACAATCGTCAGATGTAATGAATAATTTTAAAATTTAAATAATTTTACCACCTAATTATTAATTGACACATCATAACTTAAAATACAACTTGAATTATATAGTATTTACTCTTTATTTTTTTCTTCACCCTCTTACGAAAGATAAACTATGACATTTAAACATGATTTGTTAATCTTCCCAAAATCAAAATAAATATGATACATTTGAACAGAGGTTTTTAAATGGCATCCAAATTTTAAGTTAATGACATCTGCACTTATTTTTTTAATTAAATTATTAGATTTCTGTATTTCTAAAATATTACAAGTCATAAAAATTGTTATTAATAAGAGTAGTACAAAGGGAAAATTTCACTTAAATGTAGAAATTAAGAGTTTAGGTAAGAGAGAATAGAGAAGACAATAGAGAGAGTAGAGAGATGGAAGATAGGATATGAATCAGAAGAAAGAGATAATATAGTTTAATAAAATTATTATTTCAAGACATCTAATCTCCATCCTTCATGTTTCTATAATCTAAAGGCTTAAAATTTGTGTAAGAATTTGTATAAAAAAGGGGCTGTTGAATAATTATTTATTTATCTATATAGCTTGAAGTTTTCATTTGGGTATTATTTTCACTCGTCAATCTCGTATGCTTATAGAGAAAATAAAAAACATGTTATGGTACAGGATTTGAGAAATAAAAATAAAAGTGCACACAAACAAAAATTGTAGATTATGCAACGGAGATAGTGATAAACATATTACTCAAAAATTAAAAAGCTGGTACCAAGAATCACTAAAATTCTTAATAAGAAAGTATGGAAAAAAATCATGCATGAGCATCCTTTATAGTGTATAATTCTAATAATTACATGTGTTATAATTTAATTAAAAATATAATATTAATTTGTTGGAATTAGTTTTTTTAAAAGAAGTTGTGTTTTTTTTTGGAGGAGTTACTTTTTATTTTTATTTATTTTTTATTTTTATGGTATATAATGTTTATAAAAATAAACTAAGTGAGAGAATGCAATAATATGATAGATAAAGAGAGAGCAGGGTGAGGCAGGAAAAAAAATAAAGAGAAAATAATAGTTTATTATTATAGTTGGATCAGTTAATCAATGAACAGTTGTAAAAAAAAATGTTAAAATTCTGCATCAAATTAAATCTTAATCTAGAAGGCTGAGTCCAACTTAAAACCACTTGGAAGCCTATCTCCTTAGTCTATCAAAGTTGAAAAAAAAACAGGTCGAGTAAAGATGGGTACAGACCGACCATCGTAACCCATCATCAGCCTACAAAATAAAAAACTTTTCTCACAATGAATGAGCAGCCTCTAACCTACAACTAAGGAGGCCCCTTTACTTTCAGCATATGATCGAGAAGTCTCTCTTCTTATAAGATTGAGTACTATTGAACCCCTAGGTGACTTAATTTAGGTCACAGAGATAAAAAAAAATAAGTAAAATACGACACCTAAAAATTAAAAATAAGTAGAGTCCATTAACAAAAAATTCATATATAAGTGAAGTGTGATACTAAAAAATTAAAGAACAAATAGAATATTAGAGAATGAAAAATTTGTCTTAATACAGAAACTACTTAAATAAGGGTACTCATATATAGAAGTAAAGGTGAGCAAAAAAAATTAAAAATAAAAATTAGTCTCAATCAAATCGAATTGATTGATTTGATTTAATTTAATTTTTACAAATAAAACAAAATTGGTCAATAAAAATAAATTAAAAAGTCGAAATAATTGATTAGTTTCATATCGGTTTTATTAAAAATTGAAACCAAACTAAAAAATAAGTTAATTTGTTTAAATACAAAAAAATACCACGCAGCAATATGTTAATGGGTTAGAAATTTTTTTACTGTAAGCTCGCCTGCATCAGATTATTAGTATATAAATTAAAAAAAAAAAAAAACTAATCTCATATTCTCTCATTCTCAACTCTTGTAGCTCGCCCCTCCTCAACTCATCTCTCTCTCAAGTCTCATCCAGCAGCATCAAGCCAGCAAGTCATTGGCCGGCCATCTCATCGGCAACAATTCTCTATCGTGTCTCACTTAACTATCATCGATTTCCTGTTGGAAATCTCTTCGATTTCCTCCTTTATGATCTGTTTCGATTGCCTACAATGGATGGCAGGAACTCCCTGGGAATTGCCAAATCAGGTGAATCACTTATTTTTTTTTTTATAAATAATTTTTTAATCCTTTGTTCTTTGTTTGACCAACCATTTATGATCACTTTGGAAGAATAAATTAGCAGTTTTTTGAATGTATAATCAATGACAGTTGATGTGGATTGGTGTATTGTTGTAGTGGAACAATGATATGCCACTCTTATCAAGCAAACAATCACTAGAGTAAAATAACCATGCTGCCACTGCGAATGTTATTGCTATGCCATTCACCAACTGCCCCAAATAAAATTGCTATTGTCGTGTTAAATGAATTGATTTTCTTGTTCAAATTTTCTATTTGAATTAGAGTCATATGAAACAGGCCCAATAATTAAGCTAAAATGGTCCAATAAACTTTTTTGACAAAAAAAATTAAAAAAGGCCTCCATTTAAAAAAAAAAAAGACAAAAAGAGTGTACATTTAAACAATCCCAATTGGGGCTAAAATTAAAAAAAATTAAACTGAACCAAAAATTTCAGTTCGGTTTCAACTTAAAAATTCGAGTCATTCAAATTTTTCATAAACAAAAATTGAATAACTACAATTCAATTCGATTTTGGTTTAAACTGAATCGAACAAAATCGTGACTAGGCTTATATGAGGGGATTCTTTATGAAAATTCTCCCAATCCTCTCCTTCTTTTTACACACTAAACTTTCTTATTTTTTTACCATTGGTCTATTTGCTGACTTCAACATTTAATTATTTTTCTTAAAGATCACCACTGGCTTAGCTCTAACCAATTTTTTTTTCGTAACAAAGTAAATTTTAGTCATCAAAAGATCTTTAGAGAAAAAAAACAATAATCCATCCGCACTTTAAAACTGTTTCTTCATAGATATAAATTAAACCATTGATCAAAGATGTAGGATTAACTTCAAGTTTGACCAAGAGGCTTAAAATCCATAGTTAAAAGTTTGACATCATTTGTAAAAAACGGTGCAAAAAGTCATGGAGATGAATTATTCAAAATGGAATAAGAAAAATGCATGGAAAAAGACAATGAGAAACAGAGATCAAGGCCAGAACACACCATGAAACTTTGATAAGTAGTGTCCGTATCTAATTTTGTGTGCGTATTAAGGACTCCACCATAGTAGAAATCAATGAACTCTTAAATGCATTTAGCACACGTCCTCCAGTACTAAACATAGACTCAGATGCCACAGCACAAATTGGTATTACAAATACATCTCGAGCTATGCATGAAAAAATTGGATACTTAGTTGCATTCACTTCCCACCAAAGCAAGATTTTAAATTGAGAGTTACAAACTTTCTCACATTTGTCCATCAAATATCAGTCCACCTCACTTATAACCTCTAGCTCATCATCATCATCAGAAAACATGTATTTTTCCCAAGAATCAACTTGTGGAATACTTTCTTTCTTCATTCATCCCACCATATCAAACAATATTAATTGACCACTCTCACTAGATTATAGAGAATTCATACTGATAGTAACACTAACACTATTACTTTCTTTTTTAAATGGTTTTCAATACCACTCATTATACTCCTCATACACCTTGTATAATAAATCTTTGGTGACTCTTTTCATGTCATCTAACTTTGCATCATCCTCCTCGATCAAAATACTAAAACATAAGCCTACCAAAATTTATTTTGCATTGTGGTCAAGTAGGGTAGCTAGAATCAACATATTGTTTATTTTCTCAATAGATTCTCAATACTCATCATATTGCAACTTCATATGTCAAGTCATGTCACCTAACAAAGGATCATTATTGGTTGTTGTAAAGGCCAATGTGAAATTGACTTTACAAATCTTATTAAAAGTAATGTGTAATGCTACACTTAGAGATGCACTGAATTTATTGGTTGCATCATAAAAAGTCTCTAAGAAGTAAAAACTCTCTCTGCATTATCCTAATCATCACTAAGGGTGGCCCTAACCTCATCTTCCTATTTTTCTCTTCCAAATAATATGCCTTATAAGCATCATCTTCATCAAACATACAGTCAAACACTTTCTAAAACTTCAAAGAAACTATTAACATCAAATAGGTGGAGTTCCATCTAGTTGGCACATCTAAGATCACGTTGCATTTAGACTTAATATTTTCTTACTAGACACATTTTTTGAAAGTCTGCAATAGAGAAACCGAAGACCTCACATACTTCACAGCATTCCGAATGCTGATTATACTCTAATTGCTTTAGCCTATTACTCATAATGAAATTCAGAATATGTGTACAAAAATGCATATGTAAGAACTCATCATCCAATAGTATTGCATTTGCCTTCCAAGTCCTTGTCTTCTAACTCCTTATCTTCCAATTCATCATCAAACACTATTGCATTTGCCTTATAACTTCTTATCTTCCTCTTTAAATACCTAATAGAAACTTCGTCTGCACTAGCATTGTTAACTATAACAGTGAACAATCTCTCAATCCCCCAATCAACCAAACATGACTCTAAAATTCTCTAAATTATTTCGCCTTTATGATTAGGCACCAGACTGAAACTCATAATCCTTATGTTGAAAATTGGTGATTCAACAATCTTATATAGGTAAGAATTAAGATAAATATCAAGAGGAGAGTCATTATGAAGTCAAGTATGCATTGGGTGTACAAGGAAGGAGCAAAACGAAAGAAAAAAAGAATGAGTACTATTCATGTGGTGACACTGTTCACAGCAATACTGTTCACGCATGGGGTACTGTTCACGCGGCAACTTTAGGATATTTTCTGTTTTGTCTCAATTAACTTCTTTAAGTAGGATTAGGACTACTACAAGTAAGGACTCTTATTCCAACTAGGTTTAGGGTTTCTAAGGGTATTTTATTTACTATGTGAACCCTTCTAAACATAAGAGAAAGACAAACATCTAAAGTTTCAAGATATAACCATAAGAGAGGTTAGAGGAGTTAGGTAGGCACTAAGTGCGTGGTGCACTAGGGTGTAACCTTTGGGGAATATTTTTTCTTTAGGTTCTTTGAGTGAATAAAAGAGAAACACTATAGATCCTTTTAACTTAGATGCTCGGGCTATTCTTGTGTTCCTTGTAAAAATCTCTTATGAGGAGATATTAAGAGGTCTTAGGGAGTTATGGTGATCAATGGTAGATACTTAGAGGTCTCTATAGGAGATATTAAGGGGTCTTATGGGATCATTGATGATGTAAGAAGATACTTAGTAATCTATATCAATAATAAGAAGCTGGATCATGGATCCTTTGTGGACGTAGGCAATTTTGGGCCGAACCACTTATATCTTATGTCTTGTTGATTGGTTTATTTTCTTTATCTTTATTGGTGTGTTAATCTTATATGTTCTTATTTATGGTGTGAGTTATAATTTTTCGCTGCGCATAGAATAAAAGGGATATCAAGGTTGTGGCTTAGTTGATGCCATAGGGGTGTTAAATTGAAGTGCATGACTTGATATCCGCAACACCTTATATGCAATTCCAGTTCACTATCTTCAAAATAGCTGGTGATAACCATATAACTAGCATTCTAAATGAAAGTCCAAATGTCAGTAGTCAAACAAACTCTATGTCTAATCCCATTAAAGATACTTTTCAAATTGCCTTCTCATCTAAATACATTTGCAAGATATCTCTTGTAGTTGTTCTATGTGAGGGAACATCAAATCAAGGGATCACCATAGTCTAAAAATGACAAAAACCCTAATTCTCCAAAAATTGAAAAAGTAACTTATTCTCAATGATAATTTTCACAATTTCCCTTCTACAAGTCTCTTAATCAAAACCCGTCTCTTGATCAAAACCCCATTCTCTCATCACAAGATTAGCATCTCCCCCCTCAACTTAACCATCTTCTCTAACCATAATATTTTGATTTTCATCTTCAACTATTTTGGCCTTCAGGTACTTATCACACTTCTTCATATGTGTATTCATATTACTAATCCCATGGTTTATGGAACTATATTAATACAACTTTTCACAGTACATGCACTCTGCCTTATTTTGATTATTAACACATTTAACAAGCACCATCTAAACCTCAGATTTTAGTCTTGATGTTCCTGCTATTGTTGTTGTTGATGATGATGAAGTTTTGACCTTTTGGGGGCACTTGTGAAGGAGGTGGCATCATATTTTGTGCATTTCCTTGGTTCTTTCTCTTATTGGACAAAAATATAGCACTTTCCCCTTCTTGACTACCAATGATGAGGATACGTGGTGATTGTATTTTTGATTCGAGCTAGGTTTAGTTGAGCTCCTCGAATTCTAATCTTCACTCATTTAAAAACAAATTAAAAAAAATTGAATCATTCAAAAATTCTACATCTTTAGTAACAAGATTATTAGAGAAAAGGCACTAAATAATATTCAATTATTAATTCTCATCATTCATAGCACATAAAGGAATCATAATTGATATGTAAAAATTAAAATAAAGTAAATAATGCTACAATGAGTTTACAACAAATATTAGTGAAATAGTGAGTGCTTTTCTTGTCTTCTTTATATGCATTGAGAAAACATAAATGTAAGTAAATATTATTTAATGTCTTAATTAAAATTAAAATTTTAATAGTTATCCAGAGGTGGAGCGAGATACCTTAATGCCGAGAAAGAAAGATCCTTCCATAATTGACTGAGAGCGAGCAAATATTGTATGATAAAGAACTCTCTCTCATTTCCTTCTCTGGCTCATTTGCTTCCTTACTCAGGAATTCGCTCTTCTTTTAAAAGCCTTTTGATTTCATTATAGTGCTTGAAAATAATATTCTAAGTATGTTCTCCTTATGATTCTGGAAGTTATGCAAATGTGTTCTTATTCAATCAATCCTTATTGCTCAATTCTCTGATTTATTAGGTAACGAAGCTTTCCTCCTGCTGATAAAACTATTGGTTGCGTGCATCCTTCCGGAGACTACCCAAGGACTTGAAAAGTTTAAAGTGGGAAGGAAGAGGGAAATACTCTTTACCATATAACGTTTACCCGAAAAATTGGAGAATTAAAACCCCTTGAGATTATAGGGCTGATTATGCCCTTTCTATTTTATAATGGGGATCCGCTTTCATTCTTGTTTCCAATTCTTTGTTGCAGGATGGGCACCCAGTTGCCTATGAGAGTCGCAAACTCAATGATGCTGAGAAGAGATACACAACACATGAGAAGAAGTTATTAGCGGTGTGCATTGATTGGGTCTTTTATGCCATAATCTTTTTGTTGACTAGGTAATTTGGTTGGGTCTTGCTATCATGAAAACGCCAGCTGTTACCATAGTAGCTGCATGTATCAAAGCAAATATTAGAGTAGGACCCTCCATAGCATCCTGGAATATAGCAGGTACAATACTACTCCTCTTTATTTGATTCTTTTTTTTCTTCTTCATCGCTAACAAGGAACAGAGCAAAAAGTTATTTTTTTAGTGCGGGGAGAATAGATCACTGTCCCATCTGCTTCTGACCGTCACGTTGTACCCTTCAATTTGTTTTCTATTCACTTTCAAGCCATCCTTAGGAGCTTCAACATTCTTTTGTAAAGAAGTCATCGTGTTTAGCAGTGAAAGAGAACCTTATTCAAAAGATTCAAAGTTTCACGTAGATGAAATTTTTATACTCTACACTTAACTTCTCTTTTTAGCCCCTCAACTCTGCCTCTTCTTATACTAATGATGTTCCCATGGTTCGTCAATTACCAAATTTGCACACTTGCGAGTGACATATAATAGTAATATATGCTTCGCGGTTGAAATACCATCACATGCATGCTTCAGGGGGAATTCTTAGTGAGGAGCGAATTCCCTATACAGACCTATTATTTCTATGCGGAGAGTGTTATTCATTCAACTCAAAGTACAACCTATGTCTCGTATGAAGTTCTCTAAGTCCCTAGCATTTCGCTCTCCCAAGTACTTTTTGGGGCCAGATGCCTTCACCTTAGTCAGACTCTGACAGCCCATCCTTCCTTCTTAAAAGAAAGTGTAATCTGCCACAAAAGTGGACTAGGCCATATGCCTTAATCAGGTTCATGTCTCCTTAAACTTGCCCGGGATTGCCTGACGGAACGGAATGAATATTTAAGGGTATAGCCCAACAAGGAAGGAAGTTATCCTGCATCTTTCAAGAATTCTCTTGATTGATCCATATCACAAATGTTCCCCAAAAGATTTATAATTTATAACATGTCGACCAATTACTTATTACTAATTACCTAATAAAAATTCATTGGAGTTTGAAAATTTGCTTATTACTTTGTCAAAGAAAATGCATATGGTCGTTGGATATCTAGTTGTATGAAGCATGCCATCAACATATGATATCATTACAATAATGCAAGAAAGTAAACGAAAATTTGCTTATTTTATTTTCTTAAATTAAATCAACATATGATATCATTCATTATAATTTACAAAACAATAATTAACAAAATCTCAACACAACAATTATAAAGCAGTTATATAACAAATCAACACCGTCACAATGATACAATACAAATTAGTATAAATTAATGATATAATACAAAAAAAAAAATTAAGCAAATAAAAAAATATTAAAAAAAAAGTTTGTAGTTTGTACTAACGGTGGTCAGTGGGCACTGGGTAGCTGAGACGGCGATTGTGGCGGGCAGCAGCAGGGACGACACTCAATAACAGCTTAATTTCACGGCAGCAAGGCAGCAGGGACAACCAGTCAGCGACTCAGCGGGCAAAGGATCATCATCGGTCCCGGAGATGGGCTGCAGCTGCCTGCAAAGTGCGAAGGACGGCTGCCTGCGGCTGGAGCTGTCGAACGGCTTGAACTGTCGAAGAGAGAGAAGACAAATCGAAATTCAAAAAGCGTGTTTCAGTGTTTGTGAAATTGTGTGTTTGTGCAAAATAAAACAAAATTAATATTTCACACGTTTGTGAATAAATTAATGTATTTATTTATGAATGAAAAACATAAATCAGAAATTCAAAACGTGTTTCATGCGTTTTTTTTAAAAATTATTTTTTTATCTGGGGCCAAAACGTCACACTTTGGAAATTTCCAAAACGCTGCATTTTGGAAAGCTCTGATTCTCAATTTCTCGGTTTCTGTTTTGGTTTTTTTGGTTCAAGTCACCCTGAACCAAAAACCGATCAATTTACTACCTCACAACCGATCTGAATGGATTGGAATTTTTCAATTCAGTTCCGTCGGTTAACCAAATAATTTGGTTCGATGCCCAACCCTATTATTTGGCTAAACACAAGATCAAGGGAGAGAGTGTAGGTAGATCGCTCATAATTTTTTTTATAACATTGTTTAATTTTATGGAAGACTTTTTGTTAAGGTTTATGTTTGTTGCTATAAAATTTTTTAAAATATAATTTTAGAGTATTAGAATATATAATCAAGCTATATAAGCTGATGAATCCTATATTTACGTACACAGGACTTTATGAGCATCAGACCATACCCAACGACACTCAGAGGTCAGACTATGAAAAGTTTCTGACATATGCGGAATCAAATTATGGCAGATCACTCATAACCTCACTGTGGCGCTCAGGTTAAAGGACTATGAATACCACTTAACTTGAGAAGACACTCTATTGATGACTCTATGAGAAGTCTATTAGAGGTTTTTGTGAGTTTATCCAGATCCAGTTCTCACTGAATACTTGCATGTCTATATGAGTTTCTGTTAAGCCCACAGTCTGTTAAGGCTAACCATCTGAACAATTCAGATATAGACACACACTGATACAGAATGAATACCAATCGACATGTGTCGGCAATCATGAATCAAGAATGATATATTTGAGAATATTATTGCACAATAATATTTTTTAGCATCATTTGTAACTCTTTACAACTATATCATTATTATAATATTTTCAAGTTTTTGTCCTAATTCAGATAAGATTCTAACTCTTAGAATTGCTGTATTTGTCCCAATTCAGGTAAGATTCTAACTCTTAGAATTACTAACTCTTAGCGCTGACCTAAATTTATTTAAATTTACAATGTCTGAAAAATAACAAGTCATATAAATAATATTAACAATTTTATTAAAATGTGCATCATATAAATATTAAATATTCATACAAATTAAATAACACGTAAGCACTAAATTTAACAGAATGCTAGGGTATTCATCTCATTCCTTCCAATTTTTGGACTTCAAGTCTAAATCTTTACTCTTTTTTTTTTTACTCTAATTTTTTTCTTTTTCTCATTTTCTTCATTTTCATGATTAAACCCTATACAAAATAACATTGAATGTATAAATAGCCTAAAATCACTTAAAAATGGGCAAATCCTAAGTTAAAATGGGACTAAAATATAAATCTATATTACATCTATAGTCCTCAAATAAAATCATTTGAAGAATTAGACTATGAATGTATAAACTTGAACATGCAGAAGATGAATGAGTGGTCAGAATTAAGGAAATTGCACATCTTGAGTCAACACAACCTATTAAGTAAATAAAAATATATGCCAATCATTAAAAAGATTGGTCGCTATAATTTATAATAATAGTAAATAAAAAATGTGCTCACTCAGTAATTAAGTAAACAACACTTCTCGAGTCAAAAAAACCTATTTTCATAATCGCCATGAAGAGCAAAATAGAAAAATCGAATCTAGGCCCTTATTATGCAAATAGCCAAGTGCTTGCCTAAAAATCTCATTAAAACAACACAAAAGATTAAAACTTTGAACTTGCTCCTATAATATTGAATGTATCTTTTTTTAAGGGATATTATCATGAATACTCTTGAAGTAAGGCATAATATTAAGAATACTGACGAAGAAAAAAATAGAAACACTAAATCTGGGTCCCCATTATGCAAACAGCCAGATGCTCGCCTAAAGATCTCATTAAAACAACATAAAAGATTTAAAACTTTGAACTTACTCCTATAATTTTAAAGGTGTCTTTTATTAAAAGGATATTATCGTGAATACCCTCGAGGTGAAGCCTAATATCAAGAATATCCATGAGTTTGAAAAATAGACAGTAATGCCGAACTATTAAAGAATCTTTTATTAAATTTAAAAGAAATTCTATATTAGAGCGCATGAAATGACCTAATTGCCCATAATAATAAATTTAACTTGAAAATCATAACCTTTTACATTATAACTTTTTTTACTTTAAATCATTGATATTAATAATTGTTTATAATATATTATAACAAAAATTCATTGTTTATTTGTTACTTATGGATTCAAGTTAAGACAAGAAAAAGTTATTAAAGAAATAAAAACAAGAGAAACCCCAAAACCATAATTCAACTGATTTTGATTTTGAACTAAAAGAACCCATAAAAGATAGAGACAATAAAAGTTAGATTGAAAACTCATAAAACAAGACCAAGAAACATAGAAAGATAAAAAAAGATGACTCATAAGATAAGATTTGTTGACTTTTTAATCATACATATTGTATTTGATGATAATAGATCTTATGTTCGTTGTAATATATTAATCTATTGAGCATTAAAATATTTAAATACATAAATGAGGTGAACTAAGTGCAAGTAAAGCACTCATGAAACTAAAAAACATCAAGACTTCAACAAAATTGAAGTGCGTATTGAAAATTATTTTGGCACTACATGAGATAGAAGATTTGCACAAAATCAATTACAAAAGAAAGATAATTATGTTGGCTTTTCAAAGAATTTATATAGTGAATTTGGAGTTGTTTATAGAAAGTTATCGCCAAATTTCTCAAGCATACTGAAGTTGGACAAAAGTGCAAAGTTTTAAAAGTTTCAGAAAATGGACTAAAATGCAAAAGATCAAAACTTTGGCAGGATCACTATAGCAATTTCAAGTCAATGTAGCAGTATTATAGCAACGGCTAATATTTTGGCTTCTTATAAATACCTCACTCATTTGAAGCTCTTCAATATTGAAAAAATATCATATATCAAATTGAGAGCCTATTTATTCTTATACATTCATTTTAGCTCATTTGGGGGTTTAAAATCTTTTGTATTTGTTCTAATTCTTGTATTGAGTTTATTTAAGTGTTTTTGAGAAACACTTTGAGAGTAGAGTGATTACTCTTTTATTGTAAGGGTTCAATTAATACTATGAAAACTAATTTGTTGTAGAGATTTCTTGACACCTTGGAAGTCAAATGTATTGATTTTTGACCTTAGTTTAAGGCAAGCTAGTGAATCCTCAAAGCGAGTTGCTTGAGGCGTGAATGTAGGCTGTGTGGAGTACCAAGCTGCATAAATATCCGGGTGCAATTGTCTTTATCCCTCATTCTCTTTATTTTCGCATTTTAGTTATCATCTTGTGCTTATTTATTGCAATTCACCCCACTTTTGGGTTGTCTATCTAGAAATTTTAAGATTAATGAGCCACCATCTAAGAAACAAAAATAACCAAAGCACCTAATTAGATAATAACTAAAGAGCTAGAGAAACTTAATGGCCAGCATTGGGATAATCCCTTGAAAAGTGCCCTGACCCTCCACAATTGTAACAATTCCTTTCTCTACTGCCATTGCCACCACCGCCCTGATTATAATCCTTAGCAAGATGCCCACTTTGCCTATTGTTATAACAAGCCCCACCGTCACCCCTACCCATACCACCACCACTATACCTACCACCACCACCAGTAGTGGCGTTAGTAGATTTGGTGTGAAATCCATCAGATTCGTTCACGAACTTGACCTCATGAGGCTAAAAATCCCTTCGAAGTAGATCAGCAATTGGTGGATAAAGATGTCATTACTGCTATTGTCTAGCGTGATGAAGCTAAATCCTTTTAGTCATTGAACCACTTGACCTTCCTAGTAATCTTTTCACCACTCATCTTCTTCTTTTTTTTCTTTTCTTTTTTTTTCCTTAAAACCCTAATCCTAACTTTACCAAAGAAAGAGAAAGTTTATTTATTTATTTATTTTGTTTTCTTTTTTTCACCTTAAAAAACCCTAATCTTAACTTTACCAAACAAAGAGAAAGTTTTTATTTTTTATATTTTTTTAAGGGGTTGAATTTATAGTGAATTGCTTTGAAGGAGTGGCTCATGATGGTACTTTAAGAATGAGAGTCGTTGAATTATATTGATGCTAAAGCTTGGAAATTGCGTGGTCCTGATTTAGGGTTTCGTCAACTTTGAACGTGGTGTGGTTATAGATGAAGATTAGGAAGCCTTTTTGAGTGATGTTAAAGGCTAATTTCTAGCCGAATGTGACTGTTATTGCAGTGGCCAAGTAGAACTGCTATGCGTAGCCAAGCATGGCCACTGCGCGCAGCCAACTGTTATTGCTATTATCATGGTTGGATGGATTTGATGTTGCTATCTTGGCCGCCGTAATTATGGATGGATTTGGTGCTGCTAGATAGATATGGTGTTGCTGTCATGGATTTTGGGTTTTTAGAACTTCAAATTTTTTATAATATTTGTTTAAAAGTTAAATTAAAAATAACTTTATTACATTTTTCTGTTAATTTTGACAAAATATTATCTAATGGTTGTGCATTATTGCCTATTTCTACAACACATGAGTATTCCTGATATTAGACTTTACCTCAAGGATATTTACAATAATCTTTTTTTTTAATTATCCAAAGTATTCTACAGGATAATTATTTGAGGCCTTAACAAATAATAAAAACCTTGAAAGTAAAAGAAAATTCCTAGTTAGCTAACTTTGGAATTAACTTCTTAAACATAAACACATATTGATCTCAAGTTACGAAGCACCAAGATGGATATCTTATTATATTAAGTAAGATTATTAAAGGGAAAATTTTCATAAATAATAAAAAAAAATTGAATTATTTTCTAATTTAGTCACATATAAAATTTTGTAACTTTTATAACCAAATACTTAAAAAATGAACACAAATACCTTGAAACCCATTTTTCCATTTACTTCACTTAAATTTGTCTCAAGCTCTAAAACATTTCCTTCTTCACTTTGGTAGCTTGAAAGACCGGGCTATGGATGACAACAATTATCATTGAGTGGACGACAGCTTAGAAAAATATGGTAAGTTTTTGTTGTTGATGAAAAATAGAGGAAAGTAATCGCGGTGAAAATCGTCAATGATTCCAAGCACGTCAAGATTGTCATGCCTAGAATTTCTCACCACCAAGCGCGAGGGTTACATGAGCCACGCATGGCACACATGACCCTAATTAGTTATTCATTTTTATTTTATTTAATCCCCTTTAATATTTATTTGATTTGTTAATTGTCTTATATTATAAAATATTTAAGAGTTGTAATAAGGAATTCATAATTATTAATTATTTATTAATAATTGATAGAATATATGACTGATTTTATTAATATTAATTATTAATTGTTTAATTTAATTTTTAATATTTAATTATATAAATTTTTATTTTTATTTTTCTGAAATATTAGTTTTATTATTATTCTATCAGTTAATAATAATAATAATACAATCAACTTGATTGTATTATTATTATTATGTGTCCTTGTAATATGTAATTATACTTTGAAACTAAATACTTTTTACAGGAAGAATGTAGTTTTTAAGAGATTAAAATTTTTAGTTGAAGATCATTTTCTTACAACAATATCATTTTATTTAAGGAATGGGCATTGGATATTATAAAATTGAAATTGACCCAACGTTAAAGGAAAATATTCAAAGCCACTTGTACGAGCCATTTCTAGATATGAACAGAATAAAATTTTCAAAACTTTTGGTCTATTATTTGCTACTTTGGGAACTAGAAATTAACTCTTCAAAAAAAATAAAATAAATAAAGGAAGTAGAAACTAATGATTATGATGATGAAGTGTGGTACCCGTGACCAATAAGTGTATGTATTTTAGTCGACATGAGCTTGCATGCATGGGTAACCGATTTAAAGATTAGAGAATATCCAATATAAAATAGTTATCTAAAAAATTTAGTCATCATTTACAGAGAGAATATTTATCATTGAGGGATGTAGAATTGAATCAATTTGATAAATTATTTGTACAATATGATTTCAAAAAAATAGATGATGAAGATATGATGAAATTGTCATTGATGTATTTCTTTTATTGTGTCTTATTGATCACAGATGATGAAGTTGTCTAGATAAATTTATACTTCAAATGGTAAATAATTTAAAAGAATTCAATCAATATCTTTGGGGTAATATTATATGGGAGGCAACTCATAATTCATTGAGAAGAGTATTGAATACAAAGAGGGAAAGATAAAAAATCTCCTCAGCAAAAATCCAAGTCTTAAGATAAAAGAAATCAATTTACAGTCTTAAGATAAAGAAATTAATTTACAAGGATTTTTATATGCCTTTCAGTGATTAATTTTTACATTAACTAATCTTAAAAATTGAAATATTGTTGTTTAATTTATGTTATGAAAAAATTATTACAAGTATGGATCTATGAACTAATCTTATGTGTGAGGTTATATATGTTAGTGCATTAAAGAGTGTATGTATGTGATTGTGTATATGTTAAAAAATTTCAAATGCATGTTCAATATACATTACGCAGTAGAATAAAATAATATAATCAATATATACATATTATAACTAAATAAAAAAAATAGTACAAGATTTGAATATATACATTTGTAGACGATTCGGTGAAGATTATTCAACTTTGAAGCTTGTTAAGCTCACAATGAAATCTTCTCTTGAACAATTTTAGACTCTGATATTCAGTAGAATTAGAGTAGCTAGAATGGTAACCTTTCATGTATATTTTGTGCAAAAATCAAAACAATTTCAACACTTGAACTAATTAAACCATCAAATGCTTTAGAATTGTGATTAGGGACCAAAATGTAACTTTCTCAAAGTTTTCATTTTCTCTCAAATGCTTTGGATGAATTTTTCTTTCAACAATTGAATTCACTTCAAATAAAATTATTTTTATTTTGTTTAAATGGCCTAATACACTTCATGTGTACACATGTCTACCATTAAGGCAGGTGTTGCTATGCAATAGCATGTATGAGTAACAAATGTCATTCATCCATGCAAACACTTTGCATGGTTGACAATTGTAACATGCATGTTCATGCATGCTGCCATTTGTTACACAAATGGCCATGCATGGATGCCATGTGTGCATTTACACTTTTTCATGCAATAGGGATCTGTTTGCAATATTTACAAACAATGGTTCCCATTTTTTAAATAGGTTCTAAAATGTATCTTTCTTTTCAAAACCTTCTCGGATCAATTCGTATGATCCATCCCGCTACTCTCATGCTCAACGAGTACACTTTATATTGTGATATTCTCTAAGTTTACATATATTTTTCTTACAGAATATTTCTGCAAGTCCATGAATGATGCCCCACACATACGTTACGGATATTACAAAATGGCGCATTGAATCATATAAGTTGAGGTCAACCATATTTGTATAATCCCTCTGTCATTTATATCTTTAGAAGAGCAGAGATATAGATAATCCCCAACAAATCTCTACATGCTCGACCATGAACTTATCTCTATATTTATATTTCTATAAACAATATCCGCAAACTCCTTTACGATATTATTTAACTCTCTGAAAAACTCTTTTTCGGGTTTTATGCTTGTGACTACAAGACTTCTTAAAATACAATACCGGGACATCAGTATATGTAACTCATCTATATGAGCTAATAGATCCCATATCTACGCACACTGGACTTTATGAGCATTAGATCATATCCAACGATACCCAGCGGTCAGATCATGAAAGGTCTCTGACATGCATAGAACCAAAGTATGGTGGATAACTTACAAGCCCACTGTGTGCTCAGATCAAAGGATCACGAATACTACTCAACTCTAGAAGACCCTCAACTTACGGATTTATGGGATGTTTATTAGAGATCTTTGTGAGTTTGTTTAGTATCTAGTCCTTACTGAATACTTGCATGCCTATACGGACTTCTACTAAGTTCATGGTTTGCTAAAACTAACCATCTAAACAATTTATATATAGATAAACACTAATTCGAAACAAATACTGATCCACTCATGTTTGTATCTCTGGATCAGGAACGATATTTTTGAGAACATATCACGCAATGACATTTCTTAGCACCATTTGCAATTCTTTACAACTACATTATTACTATATTATTTTTGGGTCTTTTTCTCTATTTCAGACAATATTCTAACTCTTTTAAATTGCTAGCTTTAGCATTGACCTAAACATTTTTAGATCATATATAAAATTCTTTAGATCTACAATACCTGAAAAAATTACAAATTTCTTACCATATAATTATGTATTAACGATTATTATTGAAATGTTTACTGTATATCGGAATAGCACGTAAGCACCATCTTTAACAACTCCTACTTGCTCTAGTGCCATTCACGATGATATCTAATATCAATCGAATTCATGTGTTTCTTAAATACCTTATGAGTTAAGGCATTAGTGCACAGATCTGTTATATTGTTTATAGAATCTATTTTTGACACTATTACATCTTTTCTAGCCAAGATTTTTTTAATTATGTGGTATTTGATTTTCATATGGTTAAATCTCTGGTGTATAAGTTATTGGCTAGTATACTCGAGCAATTACACCATTATTTTCATAATATAGTGGGATAAAATCCACCGAACTTGAAAATATTTTGAGTTCAATGACTATCTTGTGTATTTATTGCTTCCTTTACAACTTCTCAAGCTGTAAGGTATTTTTCTTCCATGGTAATCAGCCGTGGACGCTTACTTAACCATACTATTAACTAATTGCAGCATCATTTAGGAGAACATATATCCAGAGGTAAACTTTCTATCATTTAGATTAGACTCTAAGTCTTAATCAATGTTTCCTTTTATTTATAAGTTACATTCTCCAATATCAGAAACTTATCCTTTATATCTCTAAGATACTCTAGAATGTGTTTCATGACCATCTAATAGTCGTTACTTGAATTAGACTAATACTAGCTCGTAACTCTTATAGTCATATTGATGTCAGGTTTTATACGTAACATAATGATCATCAAGCTACCTTTCGCTGATGCATTTACTATGTTATACACTCTATCCCTTTCATCTTTCATTTAAGCAAACATTTTTTTAAAAAGATGAATGTCATGTTTGAAAGATATATTAACTATCTCATAGTTGTTTAAGTTATACATTTCAAGAACATTTTCTATGTATGAGGATTGAGAGAGTTCAATCAGTTTCTTAACTCCAGCTTTATCTCTATAAAGCTCTATACCTAATATATAAGAAACCTTTCCTTAATCCTTCATTGAGAATCTTTTACGTATAATTTTTGACTGATTGTTATACATAAATATCATTTCTGATAATGACTATGTCATCCACATAAAGAATAAAAAAGACAATCATGCTCCTACTGCTATTTCCTAATACACATGCTTCATCTTTATTTTTGATAAAACCAAACTTTCTGATTACTTAATCAAAATGAAGATTTCAACTTCGGGAAGCTTGCTTAAGTCTATAATAGACTTCTTCACTCTACATATTAATTAGAAGTTTAGCTAAATGTAAAACTTCAGGTTGTTCAATGGATATCTCAAGTATATCTCTTACTTGAGATATCCATTATAGAATACCGTCTTTACATCCATCTGCCAGATTTCAAAGATTTAAATATGTTACAATAGTCAATAAAATTCCAATTAACTTTAGTATAATAACTAGTGACAAGTTTCCTTATAAACAATCCTAGATCACTGAATGTAACCTTTTTTCACCAATCAGACTTTGAAGATCTCTACCTCCAATTAGGCCATATGCTTCTGCTTGTAAACTTATTTACAACTAATAGGAACTATTTCTTTGGGAAGCACAACCAAGTCATAGACTTGATTGACATTCTTTGAGTCAACTTCGAATTTTATGACTTCTTGCCATTTTTTAAATTGATGTCTAATATCACATATTTACAAGTTAAAGGATATTTTCCTTCAACTAAGGAAAACCCAAGGACATCTTCAGATATCAATCATACCTTACAAATATTCTTAACATCCTTTTCAACTTTTGTAGAGGGTATGTCTAAGAGGTATTTCACTCGATTGATTATTCCATTATCGGTTCTATAATTCTTAGATTAATTTCACCAAGTTCAATCCTTGTACAAATATCATGGCCCATAAGAAACTATTTCTTTAGGAAAGTGATATTATAAGAAATGAGCATTTCATTCTTTCTAGATCATAGAACTGATATCTCTTAAAGTATTTAGGATATCTATTGAACTGATACTTGTACCTTTTTTGTGCAAGTTTATCATATTGAGTAATTCTTACATAAACAGGATACCATAAGTCTTAACATACTTAAGACTCGATTTTCTACCAATCCATATCTCATACAGATTATTAGGAATAGTTTTTTTATGGAACTCTGTTCAGCAAGTGAGTAACAGTTTCTAGAGCATAACCCCATAATTGGAAGATAGGTAAAGCTCATTATCGATCAGACCATTTCTAATAAAGTTCGATTCCTCATCTCTAGAATACCTTTGTGCTGAAAAGTACCTGAAGGATTATAGTGAGTAAGAATCCCATTCTCCTTTAAATAATTCGCAAATTCACAGCTTATTACTAAATGCTTCAATTTAAACAAAGACATTTAATACATATAGTGGTTGGTTTCTCTACCTTAAGCCAAAACCCTTTAAACATTTTAAGAACTTTTTGACTTGTGTTTCATCAAACACTTATCTGTATTGTGACATTCTTCGATAAAGAAAACTAATTAAGTAAACCTACCTATAGCAATGTGATTCTTTCGACCACATACATTACTTTATACTAATTCTAATAAATCAATGGCAGAGTGTCAAACCCCAAATAGTAGGAGATTCGATTATTTTTCTTTGAATATAAGATTCATAAATTAGATAGGGTTTCATAGTAAGATTGAGTATCTGACCCTCCCTAACTAGATGGGTTAAGCGTGAAACGCTTATATGACTTAATCTCATTTGCCACAATTCCTATTTAAAGCTATTGAACTTCTTCTTAATTGTTCTATTCACCAATACATTCATATTATAATGGCCTTTCATCAATTGACATTCAGCTGATGATACATTATCAACATCATATAAATATAAAAAAAATAATTCTTTTTATATACATGATAACTTTCAATGTCTCACACGAGAAGGGATATTAACTATTTGATAATGTTCAGTTAAAATAAAACATATACAACTTAATGCCTCTGCAAGTGTAGAAAAGAGAAGTGACTAAATGTCTGAACAACTTCATCATTCTGAAAATCTTTATTTTTTACATGAAGATGTACTTCTCCTTTCCGCAACTTTCTAATATTGCTTAAATCATTCAATAAATTATAGATATAAGACAAATAAGCGATATCTAATATACAACCATTTCTAGCATAAAATGCTAATGGAATGTTAGTATTTTGAAAACAGAGACTTGAGGGGTATTGTCTATGATGAGGTACTTTGGACAATAACATTTATAATGTCCAACTCCAATGCAATGAAAGACTTTCTTTTGTATTTATTCTTATCCTGTAGATTTGGATATATAAATTATTCTTTCAGATGCAGTATAATACTACTTGTACTTCCTCTACATATGCTTTCACTGAATATCAGTAGATATTGAGGCTAGGATATATATGACTTGACTCTCAAATCATCATTTATCTATTTCTGATAAGTTTAAACCTCTTTAAAAGAAGCATTATCAAAAACACCTCTTATCATTTTCTGATTAATGATATATTCAAGTTATTTCGAATCTAGAATAATTCTTAGATTCACAATCAGTCATAATTATTAATTTGGTGCCTTATAGTTCGTGTAAGTCTGATATGTGTATCTAATGGATTGCTCGTATTCTTCTTATCTTATTTTCATAAGACAAGATATGAGATGTTTAGCGGAACATTTATAGTCATTAAAATAAATGTTTTTAGATCATGGATATTGCTAGTATATGTTTTCGATCTAAAAATGCCCTCATACTGCTTTACATTTTTCTTATAATCTCTCAAAAGAAAAAAAATAAAATTTTAAACATTTTTAATTTTTACAATGAGAAGTAAATTCAATTAGCATTCTAATCGGGCCTCACACTTTAGCGATATTAGCTTTTGTAAAACACAAAAGGTAGACAACTCTTGAAAACATGTACTTGTACTGTTTTATGAAATTAATAAAGTTGAGATTTTATATTTAAAAAGTGTTTATAATTTTATGACATAAATATCAGAAAATCCCTTGTTTATTTATGTAACCATAACTTTAGTATATAATTGTTATATATAAGAGGATTAAAGTTATGAATAATAAACAGAAAAGTCCAAAATAAATTAATTAAAGTTTGATATCTTTAATTAAATATTATTAGTGCGGTCCACAGATATTTAAAATATAGTGATCTTATCTGAATCACTAATATAGTGACATTATGGTGGATGCACTATATATAATATGATTATATAGGATTGGACCAGATGTAATTTGAATTCTTATATAAAATACCGTTGTTAGTTAAAGAATTCAAATAACGTCAACTGATGATCATGTGCAGATTAACCTTAATCCTGAGTGATCATAAACTCTTATTTGCATCATTATGTCATTTGAAATACTTGTTACAGTTTGTCTAAAAAACAAACTAAAAACTTGTATTTTGGTGGCGTAGTGAGATAAACGGTTAGGAATATGATTTACAGATATGAAATCTATACATTCTTAATGGAAATTAGAAAAAAGGTTCTTTTAAGGGTTAATTCTAGAGTTGAACGGTTAGAGTGCTCAATTTGTATTAATGTTACAAATTAACTGTTCACATGTGAATTAATGGTACTTAAAAATAAAGAAATAATTAGATAGGTAAAACAGTAATTAACCTAACTCTAATTATGAACCATCTATGGAGGGTTGAATTACATGTAGTGATTAAATCAATGGACTGCTCTAAGTTTTTTGAGTAAATTATATTTACAATTTCAAGAGTGCAATTTCAGGTTTTTAATGGAATAACACTGGAATTAATAAATTAAATTAATTAATTATTCAAAATTTATTGGAGCTTGAAATTGTAGGTCCATATGCCCTCAATATCACCTCTTTCGTTATTATAGTGAACAATTAAAAAGAATTGTGTTATTACACAAATTGTTTGTGTCTAGAAAATAATTTTCAAATACGCATATTTTATATTTAGATAAAATTAATTAATTAATATAGATAATATCTTATATAAATATAATTAAATATTTAATTTAAGAAATTAAATAAATAAAATCTTCAGGATAATTTTTGAAATTATTAAAAGATTTTTTTTTAAATTTTAGTATTTTTCTTTTATTAAAAGACTAATAATACTCAAATGTTTGGTATTATATGTTAATCACAAAGAATAGGACTCTATGTAATTTACATGAATTAGGTCTTCTTTTAAGAGATAATAATTTAATTAATAAAAACTATTAATTAAATTATTATTTTAAAAAGAGAAAATTAATATAAATTGGACATAACACATATGCGTGAAAAAAAAACATAAGATATATTTTTTTTTTTTAAGAGAAGAAAAAATTGGAAGCCCACTCTTCCTCTCATTATAGAATAAGAGGTTTAGTTTGGAATCTTTTAGTGGAAGAAAACTCGACGTGAATTTAACGTATTTTCTTGTTAATTTTTATTTATTTTTACTTTAAATTCATATATTCATAAGATCTTTGGATAAAAAAGTATTTTTATCTAATAAAAATAAAGATTAAAAAAATTTTATTTTTTATTCTGCTGCGTTATGAATGTCATAATAATAACTTTTCAACAATTAATATCAAAGTAATAATTTCTTAAATATATATTTTTGGTGTTATGTGTTATTTTTTTAAAATTATAATTTACTGGTATGTGTGTTTGAGTGGGTACTTATATTTTATATTATTTATGTGATAAATAATTTTTTATGTATAAATCTTTTAATTGTTAATTATATAATTTTATAAGATTAATTGTAATTTTTTTTATTAAAATAAAGTTGTGTAAACTCATAAAAGGGATATAGAATTTTTTATAATATATAATTTTTATTTCTTTAGTGGCCGCTGGAAGACAGAAAAATGGAAGAAGTGGAAGATAAAAAAAAAGAAAAAAATGTGAAAGATGAAAGACGAAGAGACCATGTGCTTTGTTAAAAAAAAAAAAAGAAGACAATCCTACATTTCCCTTTCTTGTCGCAGGAAGACCAAAAAAATGTGAAGATAAAAGACAAATTGGTAGTGGGTAAAAGACCCACTGCCATATGCCAATTTCCTTAGAAATTGGTTCCATTACATGCACGGCCAGGGACCAATTGTTGGTTCCTTGGCCACGCAAAAATAAAGGGACATGAGTCCCTATTGGATGGAGCCCCACCTATAACTGTGGGCGTGGTTCATGGGATTTATTTATGGCAGCCTCTTGTCAGCTGGCACCAAAACAGCAGCTTTCATATTGTTGCCCTAGATGCGGTTAGGGTAATAATATATATTTAAAAATTAGAAAGTTTAAATAAAATTAAATTTGAACTATTTTGATGTTTGGGTTTTATATAAATAAAAAAATTTTAAGAAAAAAGTTCAAGAGTTTAACTATTTTGTAAAATATACAATAGATTTAAAAAAAAAATTTAAGTCTATACGTATAAAATTATAAAGAAAATTGTTTAGACTCTTTATGAACTTAAGAAGATCATGTGCAACTGGGTCTTCGTGTTTGTACTTTTTATATAATTTATTTACTTTTATTTTATGTGTTGTAATTTAAAATTTTAAGAGACCTAGTTAAAGTTATATTAAATATTAATTTATGTTATTTATTTATATGATGAATTATAACATGATCATGCATAATTACATGTTATGTATTTATACCCACTCATATTATTATAATATGACATACATACATGCCATAATTAAAATTTAAATATTTTTTTATTATAGTATATTATAATTAATAAGATTAAATTAGTAGATTGATTAGCATGTTTAGAATTTGTATAATTAATCAAATAATGTGAAATTAGATTTAATAGTTAAATTGGTAATTTCATATTATTCTACGTAACCTAAACTAAATAGTTTGATTTAAGATTATTTAGAAAATTATTAATAAATTTATTGATTTTATTATTTATAACAATAAATAATTAATCTAATAAATAAAAAATTAGGTCCACCTAAATGTTAGACCTATTTAAAAGGAATAGTTAGACTAATGAACTTAGCTCAATAAGAT
This sequence comes from Ailanthus altissimus, assembly GCA_946807835.1. Classification (NCBI taxonomy): domain Eukaryota; kingdom Viridiplantae; phylum Streptophyta; class Magnoliopsida; order Sapindales; family Simaroubaceae; genus Ailanthus; species Ailanthus altissimus. The sequence goes on from OX327687.1 coordinate 10,625,878, forward strand.
TGGACTTTATTATGATTAATTAATTATATATAATAATTTGTTATATGAGATATAATAATTTGCTGAGGCTATAAAACATAAGATGTTTTATAAATTATAAAAACACATAGTTAAAAATAGTGAGTGGGAGAGGGTACATGACAATGAACCCATCGGTCTCTATTATTAGTATAACATCATGAGATATAGGTGGCGCCTTACGATGCTTTAATTTTGTCCTATTTATAGAAGGTGTCTGCTTTTTTCAATAACAAGGTTAACTTCTTAGAGATAGGATTAAGTGATGTATTTCATAATTGACCGATCCTACAACAACATTTTTTGAGTTAAGTCATCTTGATATGAAATAATGGGTTACAATTATAAAGATATAATTAAGAGGTTAATAATATCTTGACTGAAATAAACGATAGTTAATAAGTAAATAAAAATATGAGATATTTTGAAATTTGCCTATTAATTTGAGAGAGTCTCAATTTTAATTTTAATTTAATGTGATCTACTCTACGACGGCACATTAATTATTAAATTAAACTATTGTGGATTAGTATTAATTTATGTGTTCAAATAAATGCACTCATGCATCATGTTTACTATTCTAAAAATCACTATGATATTTATTCAAGTATTCTTAAAATTACTTTATTTATTTTAGCATCATGTTTGGAACAAACCTTATTATAGCCCTCTTAACAAATAAAAAATTGACCGGTGATAACTTTATAAATTAAAAAAGCAGTATGAATGTTGTGCTGATCTGTAAGGATCAAAGTTTATCTTTATAGAGGAGTGTCCTCTAGAACCTGCAGCCAATGCTCATCGTAATGTACGGGAGTAGTATGAGAAATGGATACAGGACAATAATAAGGCTCGCTGCAATACGCTTGCCAGCATGAGTGATGTACTTAGAATGAAGCACAAGCACTTAAAGACTGCACATGAGATATCAGATTCTCTCCAATTGATGTTTGGCCAGCAATCGGAACAAAGCCGCTATGAAGTTACTCGTAGCTACATAAACGCTAAAATGAAGAAAGAGTTTCAGTGTGTGAGCATATTTTGAATATGATCAATCTAATGCATTAGGCAAAGATCCATGGAACCACCCTAGATGATAAGACCCAAGTCGGCTTCATTCTGAAGTCACTTACTCCAGCATTTTCGCATTTAAAAAAAAAATGTTATAAACAAGCTTTTATATAGTATGACTCAGCTACTTAATCAACTGTAAACTTTTGAGGCTATATCAGATAACCCAAAGAGTTTGAGGCAAATGTTGTTGAAGGAAAGCAGTCTTCCTCTAAGCAAAATAAAAGAGGAAGAACACTGATGCTGGTTCAGGTTTTAAAGGAAAAGCCGAGAAAGTCTTTAACTACAGTAAGAGCAAGAAGAAGAACTCCAAAGCAAAGAAAGGAAAGCGTTTTCATTGCGGACGAGGGGCATTGGAAGAGGAACTGTAAAAAGTATCTCTCCGAGCTGAAGGAAAAGAACAAAGGTAAATATGATTTACTGATTTTAAAAGCCAGTTTAGTGGAGGATGAACTTTCTTTTTGGATAATTGATTCAGGAGCCACTAATCATGCTTGTTCTTCCTTGCAGATGCTTAGCTCTTCTAAGGAGCTTGCTCATAGGGACTTTACCATGCGAGTTGGAAATGGGACAGTTGTTTCAGCTTTATCAGTGGGAGTGGCTTGATTGAATTTTGAGAATAATTTTTTAATTTTAAATAATGATTATTTTATTCCCGGATTCAGAAAGAATTTGATTTTTGTTTTTAAGTTGCACGAATAATTATTTAATATTTCTTTTTATAATAATGAGATTATTATTAGTAAAAATAGTTTAAATATTTGTCATGCGAAATTAGAAAATGGGCTTTATGTTTTAAGGCCTGATGAACTCTCACTGCTTAATTCTGAACTATTTAAAGTAGAATATGCTAAATCTACTAAAAGGCAAAAGGTTTCTCCTAATGATAACACGTATATTTGGCATCTTAGGTTAGGTCATATTAATATGGATAAGATTAATAAGTTAGTAAAGGATGATCCTTTAAGAGAGCTAAACGTTGGCACTCTTCCTGTATGTGAGTCCTATTTAGAGGGTAAAATAACTAAAATATCCTTTTCAGCTAGGGGTGAAAGAGCCAAGGAACCACTTCAGCTTGTACATATTGACGTTTGCGGTTCATTAAATGTACAAGCAAGAGGCGATTATGAATACTTCATCTCATTTATTGATGACTATTCAAGATATGGTTATATTTACCTAATGCAAAGAAAATATGAGACTTTTAGAAAGTTTAAAGAATTCTTAGTAGAAGTTAAATAGTAATTAGGTAAAATACTTAAGACCTTTCTATCCGATCGAGATGGTGTGTGAGGATACGCACCGTTTAGTCTGACAAGCTGAGACATACCGGTCCCAGTGGGCCATCACTGGTTCAAACCTCACAGTGGCCTCCGAACATAGTACCAATTATTTAACTTTTGGCCTCCCTAACGCTCGAACCCGGGTGGGACATACCACCTCAAATGCCTAACGAGTTCGAAGTCAGTACCATTAGAGCTGGGTGAGGTCTGGACCAGTGATGGCCCATTGGGATCGGTATGTCCGCTTGTCAGACTAAACGGTGCGTATCCTCATATAAAATATTATTGAATGAGTGTAAGTTATGTCATGTATCAGATCTTTTGGGTCTGGGGCGTGATAGCTTTTAGTGGTATCAGAGCTAAGATATGATTCTATAGACTTTTAAGTGTCGAGTCAAGGGAACCGAGCAGATGCCAAATCCTTATGATTGTATTTGTAGCTTTGTTGTGTAAATATTTGACATATTGCTTAAAATTTTGTATGATTTTGTGAAGATGACACATTATCCAAAAGCTGCTAAGATTGTTGATGTTGTAGATAATGGTACCTTGTGGATCTTAATGTTACCATTTAGAATTTTTTAAGTTGTGACTAATATGCTTAGCAAGAAGGACGTCGAATATCTTATAATGATAATTTGTATGTCATAGAGCAAATTGAGATAATTTTCTCAATGTCAAAATATAGAGAAGTAGAGTATTGAAGACATCAATTGTAACAACTTTTATTGAAAAGGAAAATAACAACACAACAACAATAGCAGCAACAAAAATACAGTACAGGCTACAGAGTGAGATTTAAGTCTATTTTACGCTTTTTCTGACTGTTATGAGTAGACCAATCTAACTGATGCAATGTTGGATTAGACAGAGGAATAAAAGACTGCAATTGATCAATCAGTTGATCAACAGTTGGAGTAGAAATAAGAATCCGTCGTGCTAGAAGTGGGATGAATTGTGTTCCTATTATATAGTTAAGAAAATATAGCAACCCGTCGTAAAAACCATTGACATTTAACAAACCAATGAGTTTTTAGTGGATTTGTAATTGTGCCCATGAGGCAATTTGAAAAATTTCCTCCAAGGTCCCGAAACCTCCTAGTAGAGCTATGAAGGCATCTGCATGCCTAAGCATTTCAACCATTCGTTCGTGCATAGATGAGACTTGTAACTCATTCCCAACTGTTTTTTCTACAATATTTTCAATAACCAGAGGTTTTGGAATGATACCCAAAACTCGACTACCTTTATTGTGTGCAGCTTTTGCCACAGACCCCATTAACCCACGGTTACCTCTTCTATATACTAAATGTATATTTCGCTCAGCTAATACCTTACCAAGATTTTCTGCAACTTTTGTAAACTCTTCAGTATTTCCAGGGTTGGATCCACAAAAGACGTAAATTTTTGTGAATCGACGAGCTGAGGTTTCCTCCATTGTTACGCTTACCCTAAACTTTGAATGTTTTCGAGTTTGTATAAGGATGCAATAATAATGTATTTATAGAGAAACAAATTGATAATAGTTGTGGAGCATATGTGTAAGTATGTTCAAGTATATATTTTTCTCAATTCTTGTGAGACAAAAAGGAAAGAATGAGTTTTACTTTATCATTTTATAAGGGACAATAGGCCGCAAAATTTTGAATAAATATTTTTGATATGTAAGTGTGATAAAAATTATGTCGGAAGCGTGATGAGTTAGGTAAGATGATTAAGAAAAGTCAATAAAGGCTTATTTTATGGACTTAGGGACCTTGCTATTTTGGCACTAATGGCTGACAATGTATCTATAACTTGAAGAATTTTTGAGCTAACAACTGGACTTTGGACTTGAGGCCAAATTAACTTTATTAATTACAAGGATTGTTGTGATCTTAACATTAATTTTTGGCCGATAGATTAAAAGCATACATGAAGAAAGATAAAGCAGTAGTCAGTCTCTCTTTGATGTGATAGAGCGGCACGGATCTAGTTTCTGTGAAAGAGCAATGTAGGTCAAAATGAGTCTCCTTGGTCGCTTTCATCTGTGTCGTATCCGTGAGAGAGAAACTTATGGAGTTGTTGTTCCCATACATTGAATGAGGGCTTTGGCTGAGTGGAAGGTGGGTCTACCATATCTTGATCTTCTGCAGGTGAGCTAGTCTGAATGAGGGATGTGCTAGCTTCCTCTTAGATTTGGGTGTTAGTTGGATAAGGTTGGGAATCTTGAATGAGGGATAAGTTAAGATTGGGTTGGTGTTGGTCATGTTCTGTTGGGACAGCTGGTTGAGATTGAGTAGGTTCGGTCGGGACAGCTAGCTAAGGCCATTGGTGAAGGTTATGCATTTCTTATCTGTATCTGGCATAATAAGTCATGTTTGGGATATGGTGATGGTGGGTAGAGTAATCTGTATTTCTGTGATGTGAAAGATGATGTTTTTGTCTTTGTTGAAATTTATGTATATTGGTAAAATTTAGTTCTTCTACAAAGTCGTCTTCAATTTGTTCCCAAGGTGCAGCATCTTCTGGGGATATCCAAACAGATGGAGGAATTATCTGATTTTCCTGAGCAAGAATTCTTTCAATTTCTCTCTTTTGCTGGATTACTTCTTTAGGCCAGAGCTTAATTGATCCTTTTAGTGAAAGGGAAAATGTGAAGTATCCTTAACAGTGGGGTAATAATGGATTTCATGATCTGAAACAATCATACCCTTTCGTTGGAGAAGTAAGACAGACCAAAGATATTGTCTGGGGACTGCAACATTTGTGTTGTTTGCAATCATGTGTTAAAATTTAGTTATCCACCATATCTTTGGGTAAAACCATTGGAGTTGGCCAGCTCTAATGGTACTGACTTCGAACTCGTTAGGCATTTGAGGTGGTATGTCCCACCCGGGTTCGAGTGTTGGGGAGGCCAAAAGTTAAACAATAGGTATTGTGTGAATGGAGGCCATTGTGAGGTCTGGACCAGTGATGGCCCACTGGGACCGGTATATCCCGGCCTGTCAGACTAAACGGTGCGTATCTTCACATGGTGAATACCTTGACACAGAGTTTAAGGATCACCTATTGAAGCATGGGATTTTATCTCAACTCACAGCATCTGGAACACCAAAGCAAAATGGTGTTGCAGAAAGGAGAAATAGAACCTTGCTAAATATGGTTAGGTCTATGATAAGCTACTCTTTACTACCACCCTTATTATGGAGTTATGCACTACAAGCCGCGATTTACATTGTGAATGTAGTACCCTCCAAATCTATCCAAAGTACACCCTTAGAGATGTGGAATGGTAGTAATTCTAGTTTACGCCATTTTCGTATATGGGGGTGTCCAACACATGTGCTGAAAGAAAAAGTTGGAAAATTAGAACCGCAAACGGAAGTTTATCTATTTTTAGGCTACTCTAAAGGTACAAGATGAGGTTTGTTTTATAATCCTCAAGAAAAGAAAGTAATTGTATTGACAAATGCCACTTTCCTTGAGAATAATTATATATTAAATTACAAACCTCGCAGTAAGATTATATTGGAAGAAATACTTTCTAGTGAGATCAGATATTTACCGCTGATATTTATGAATGACAAAGTTAGGTAACCACTAATTATGATCGGAACACCTAGGAACCTAGACGTAGTGGGAGGATAGCGAGACTACTTTTTTATTACAAAGATGAGGGAAGGGCATAAGTAGTTGTGTTTGACATAAGCCAAGATGATCCATTGACACATAGACATGCAATGGAAGATTCTGATAAAGAAAATGACAAAAATCCATGAACAAAGAAATGGAGTCTATGTACTCCAATTCAATCTGGAAACTTATAAATTCACCTGAAGTTGTCAGGCCCATTGGATGCAAATGGATCTTCAAGAAGAAAAGAGGCGTGGATGAAAAAGTAGACACTTTCAAAACAAGACTAGTGGCAAAGAGTTATACCCATAAAGAGGGAGTCGACTATAAGGAAACTTTCTTGCTAGTAGCCATGCTCAAATCCATTTGCATTCTTTTGTCCATTGCTTCATGTCTCGATTATGAGATATGGCAAATAAATGTTAAGACAACCTTTTTTAATGACTATCTTAAAGAGAGCATCTACATGGTGCAACCAGAGGGGTTCGTGGCTGAAGGTCATGAGCAGAAAGTTTATAAATTGCTCAAGTCCATTTATGGACTTAAGTAAGCTTCAAGGTCTTGGAACTTAAGATTTGATGAGATAATTAAATCTTATGGTTTCGAGTAACATGTTGATGAAACTGTGAATATAAGTACATTAAGAACAAAAATGCGATTTTTCTAGTACTTTATATGGATGGCATTTTACTCATTGGGAATGATATAGAAACATTATCCAACATAAAAAAAAATGGCTAGCCGAGCACTTCCAAATGAAGAATTTGAGAGATGTAAGTTATGCCATTGAGATCTAAATTATTCGGGAGCGCAAGAATAGACTATTGGCACTGTCTCAAGCATCGTATATTAATAAAGTACTTATGCGATTTTAGATGCAAAATTCCAAGAAGGGTCAATTACCGACTCGACATAAAATTATTCTTTCTAAAGAGCAGTGTACTAAGACATCTCATGAGGAAGAAGATATGAGACGGGTTCCTTATGCATCAGCAGTTGGCAGCCTCATGTACGCTATGTTGTGCACGAGGCTTGACATTTGCTATGCAGTGGAAATAGTCAGTTGTTATCAATCCAACCTTGGATTGGCTCACTGGATTGCAGTAAAGTACATTCTTAAGTATCTTCAGAGAACAAGAAACTATATACTTGTGTATTCAGGTGGAGACCCGAACCCATTGGTTATATATATTTTGATTTTCAATCAGATAAAGATAGTCGAAAGTCGATGTCTGGGTCAGTGTTTACTCTTGGTGGTGGAGCCATAGTCTAGAGAAGTGTAAAACAATTCAGTATTGTTGATTCAACTATGGAGGCTGAATACATAGTAGCTTATAAAGCAACTAAAGAAGCAGTATGGCTTAGGAAGTTCTTCACTGATTTGGAAGTTGTTCCAGATATGGATAAACCATTGACCCTTTACTATGACAATAGTGGGGCAGTGATAAATTCAAAGGAACCCATGAGCTACAAGAGAGAAAAGCATATAGAGAGAAAGTATCACTTAATTAAGAAAATCGTGCATAGAGGTGATGTGACAGTCATAAAGATAGCATCTGAAAATAATCTTGCAGACCCGTTCACCAAGACATTACCAGCTAGGTTGTTTAAGAGTCATATAGAGGGCATAGGTTTAAGAGACATGTCTCACCAGCTTTAGGGAAAGTGGGAGATTGTTAGGGATAGTGCCCTAAAAGCATGTACTTGTACTGTTTTATGAAATTAATAAAGTTACAATTTTATACTTGAAAAGTGTTTGTAATTTTATGACATAAACATCAGAAAATAACTTGTTTATTTATGTAACCATAACTTTAGTATATAATTGTTATATACAAGAGGATTAAAGTTATGGATAATAAACAGAAAATTTCGTAATAAATTAATTAAAGTTTGAGATCTTTAATTAAATAGTACTATTGTGGTCCACAGACATTTAAAATATAGTGATCTTATTCGAATCACTAATGTAGTGACATTATGGTGGATGCACTATATATAATATGATTATATAGGATTAGACCAGACGTAGTTTGAATTCTCATGTAAAATAACGTTGTTAATTAAAGAATTTAAATTTCATCAACTAATGATCATATGCAGATTAACTTTAATCTTGAGTGATCATAAACTTTTGTTTGTGTCATTATGTCATTTGAAATACTCGTTACGGTTGTTTAAAGAACAAACTAAAACTTATATTTTGGCGGCATAGTGAGATAAACGGTTATGAATATGATTTACAGATATAGAATCCATATATTCCTAATGGAAGTTAGAAATGAAATTCTTTTAAGGGTTAATTCTAGAACTGAACGGTTAGAGCGCTCAATTTGTAATAATGTTACAAATTTAGTGGAATAACACTGGAATTAATAAATTGAATTAATTAATTAAAGAGTTTAATTAATTATTCAAAATTATTGGAGCTTGAAATTGTAGGTTCATATGTCCCAAATACTACATCTTTCGCTATTACAGTGAACAATTAAAAAGGATTGTGTTATTACACAAATTGTTTGTGTCCAGAAAATAATTTTTAAATACGTATATTTTATATTTTGATAAAATTAATTAATTAATATAGATAATATCTTATCTAAATATAATCAAATATTTAATTTAAGAAATTAAATAAATAAAATCTTAAGGATAATTTTTGAAATTATCAAAAAGATTTTATTTTTAATTTTAGTGTTTTCCTTTTATTAAAAGATTAATAATGCTCAAATGTTCGGTATTATACGTTAACCACAAAGAGTAGGACTTTATGTGATTTACATGAATTAGGTCTTCTTTTAAGAGATAATAATTTAATTAAATTATTATTTTAAAAAGAGAAGATTAGTCTAAATAGGATACAACACATATACATGGAAAAAAAACGCAGGATACGTAATTTTTGTCTTAAGAAAAGAAAAAATTGGAAGCCCACTATTCTTCTCATTATAGAACAAGTGGCTTGATTTGAAATCCTTTGGTGGAAGAAAACTTAGCGTGGATTCAAGATATGTTCTTGTTAAATTTTATTTATTTTAACATCAAATTCATATATTCGAAAGATTCTTAGATAAAAAGTGTTTTTTATTTAATGAAAACAAAGATTAAACAATTTTTGTTTTTTATTCTGCTGCGTTATGAATGTTATAATAATAACTTTCCAACAGCATCTTATGCAACTCTTACTTTTGATCCTAAAGACACTTTATCTTCACGCTTTAGCAATATTAGGTAAATGTGTTTCAGATTAACTTGCTAATGATCAAATATAAGTTATTGATACTACCTTTACGATTTAGTAATATTGGATAATACTTTTGTAGTAACCAGTATCCACGACTGGTAAGAATAAGTATTTATATATGTATAAATATACGTATTTTATTTGTATGTTGGTGATACTTGATTTATATATTGTTATTAGTAGTGTTTGTATAGGTTAAGGTGATACTATTAGCATTGAGTTTAATTGTAAGACTTTAGATTTATTTTAGGGACCAAATTGTAATACTTTGAAAGTTTTGGGGGTAAATTTGTAAATACCAAAAATTAGCCACTTAGTATAAAAATACACTTTTAAAACCCTAATTCTCTCATTTTGGTCGAGCTACCTCTTTTAGAGAGAGAGAAGAGAGAAAAGAGGGGAGAGAAAGAGAAGAAGGAGAAGAAAAAGAAGAAGAAATTAGAATTTTGGATTTTAAGAGGTATATCACAACTATTTCTCAATTTATTGGTGTTAATTATGTTAATTTCTTTAAGTTTTGATTTCTGGAAATATGTATAGTTGAGGATTTGATGTGTATTTCGTATGATATTTTGAGAATTGATGATGATCTATAAGATAGTTTGATAAATCATGATGGATTGTAGAATTTCTGCTTGATAGTCTCTTGATCCAAGAATTTTATAAATTGTTGTGATTCGATTCTGGTTTTGAGTTTTGATTATATGAAATTAGACATGTTTAGGATCATCTGAGACTTTGAATCGATTCAAAATTCCAGAAATTGAATTTGTTGTGAATTTACCAAAATGACCCTGAAATTCTGGAAATTTCCTATGTGAACAGTATAATACAGTGACGAACAATGTTTGTCCTACTGAATGATCTTCAAAAATTACGAATTTGTGGAATATGATAAGTTTATATGTCTAATATGATATACTCAGAATTGAGAATTTAGATCAATGTGGTTGAAATATTATGATTTTCTAAAGTATATCCGCTCATTACAGTATTTGATTAACAGATTTTTAAAGCTATGGAATAAAATAGTTTTAAAATATTTTTGGCAGCGATTTGGAAGTGAAATATTTATCATGGACTGAGATATGTGTTAAGAGTAATTATGTGGTAGTTTTATAATTTTTGAGTTAGTATATGATTTTATAAAATTGGGAGATTGAATACTGTTCAGTAAGTATCTTGATCCTGTCAGGTTTGTAGTTTGGATTCGATAGTGTGTATGGAATGGATTGTGTAGGAATTTTGATATAATATTCATATATAAGAAGTATATATGAGTCAAGAATGATATATTCTGATTTCGGAGTAATTGGACATCATTTGATGTATTAGAAAATTTTGTTAAATGTAAGTGGTCAAAATGACAGGTTTTAAGAAACCAAGTATTTAGACCAATTTGATGTGATAAATGCATTGTGTATAATTTTGTAAGCTATTTAAAGTATTTTGTGTGAATTGTGAGGCTTATGAAAGGATTAATCTCCATTGATAGGTTAAGGAGATTTAAGTCTTGTGGCTGAAAGTGTTAAGAGGTAAGTATACTAGACTTACTACTGGAATCACAATAAACATAATAATTGTTTTGTATGATTTTGTAAATGGGGTTAAGAATATGTTTATGATATGTCAAAGTATATTTTGATATGAAATGTGAATATATGTTTATGAATGTGAGCATTGACATTGAGCATGGACATACATGTGTTTTTGAAAGTGAGCTTTCCAAAATAAGATGCGTTTAACAAAGAAAGCTTTTGAAGTGTAATATGTCCATGAGAAATATTTTGTGTTTTGAGGGTACTTGAACTCACTGTTAACTTAGTAGGCATTTTATGTGATTTGTGGAGCCTTTATGTGTGGCCTTTCCTTCGGGATTGGTATATGTTATGTGTTCCGTATGTAGGGAGGATCCTATTGGTACCTAAAGGAAGTGTGAGTCATCACATTCGTGTGGTGGCGTATTGGTGCATGTGAGAGGACTCACCGATGATCAGGGTGAGGGTGTGGCTTTTACCTTCGGGTATGAGCATTATATATGTGTAATTTCAAGACCTCACTTGTACTATTCCTCTCATACGGTATGTCACCTACGAGTGACATTTGGCTCATTATGTGATATGTGATATGTAAGTCCTACTAAGTAGTAGTTGAGTGATGGTATTCCTATTATGTGTTTTGAAAGAATGTGTAAGCGCTTACATGATATGTGATTTGATAAGATTATGATTTTGATTGATCACAGCATATCATACATATGCATTGTGTACATATATGTATTTGTATTTGATATATGAAAAACTAGTATGCTTACTGAGTTTTATACTCATTATAGTTTATGGTGATTTCAGGTAAATAAGGTACATGTGTGCTTAGCGGATTTGGCAAGGCTTCTGCTGTTCCTTGGGTTCCCTAAGTTGTTAGGTTGCTAAGTGTTTCATTTGGGGACACGTGGGATAAGATATTTGATTTGTCCCTAGTGAATAAATACCTATGTATTATTTTATTGCGTGTGGTTGGACTTAGTTTAAGTTTCACCAAGTGTAGTAATGGATTGATTTTAAGTAAGAATTTACAATGAATATATTCTGGGCTTCCGGTAACAAAGTTGCTACTGGTGACGTAGTAGAGTGTTAATCTCTGAGAAAACTCTGCGTATCTCCGGTTTACTAATTGTCCCAGTCATAATTCAATTGCTATAATTCTGAAAAAAATTAAAATGAATGTTTAAGTATTATTGAATGAATGTAAGTGATGTCGTGTGTCAGATCTTTTGGGTCTGGGGCGTGACAACTTTCGCTTATATTTATCTCATCTTATATTTAACCGGCATAGTCAAAATCACACTGACTAGTCCCTCACACTTTAACAATATTGAAAAAGCCCGAGATGACCTGTCTAACACCGTATTGGCAAGGCAGACCATGTATAACATTATCTCATAATGAAATACCTTTTAATCTGATTAAGAGAGACTTTTACAATTAAATAAAATAATTTCGCATCTTATATGAATCTAATTTATAATTAGAATATTTATTCATGCAAGCACAACTAATCCTCACCAGTAGGGTTTCCATTGTGGTTAACAATGGAAACAAATATTTACAATTTATAATACTGCAATACAACAATTATATTTGCATTAAATAATAAAAAATAAAAATTTCACATGCAAAAATGCAAATTAGAATATATAGTTTCCAATGATCAGCGTGAAAAGTTGAACAACCTGGCATCATACAATATAATGCTTCGAAAAATTTTTTTGTACTATTAATTTGTTTTGGTTACGCCCAAGTTTTTAACCTAAAATGCGCTGGCGTCAAATTGCTTCAATGCCCCAACATTCAACACTTGAACCTTCCAGCGTTGTGTTAAAGAACGCCCATGCATTCATATTCTCAACGCTCTAGCGTTTTGCATGCAAAAAAATTTCTTTTGCCTTACGAACGCCCCAGTTTGATATACATGAATGCCCCAACGTTCTGCCCTAATAACACCCTGACGATCAACACTTGAATTCCCCAACATTATACGTAGAACGCCCCAATGTTCATGGCTAAATATGAACACCCCAGCGTTCTCATCACAACGCCTCAATGTTCCCTCGATAATAGGTCATTTTTTGCACTTCAAAATACACCTCCCACTATTTTTGGGCATCCCCAACACTTCTTATAACACTCCAACAATCCAAAAACACACAAATCATGATCTAATACCATATGTTAGCGCATTAAAGGGTGCATGCATGTGATTGTGTATATGTTAAAAATTTTCAAATACATGTCCAATATATATTACGCAGTGGAATAAAATAATATAATCAACATATACACATTATAACTGAATCACAAATAGTACAAAAATTGAATACATATCTTTATAGATGATTTGGTGAAGATTATTCAACTTTGAAGCTTGTTGAGCTCATAATAAAGTTATCTCTTGAACAATTCTAGACTCTAATGTTTAGTGGGATTAGCGTAGCTAGAATGATAGCCTTTGATGTATATTTTGTGAAAAAATTAAATTAAGTTCAACACTTGAACTAATTAAAGCATCAAATGCTTTAGAATTGTGTTTAGGGACCAAAATGTAACTTTATCAAAATTACCATTTTCTCATAAATGTTTTGGACAAATTTTTCTTTCAAAAATTGAATTGACTTCTATTGAAACTATTTTCATTTAATTTTAAATGGCCTATTACACTTCATGTGTACAAATGTCTACAATTAAGGCATGTGTTTGCCATGTAATGGCATGCATGAGTGGCAAATATTATTCATCCATACAAACACTTTGAATGGTTGACACATTTATCACATGCATGTCCATGCATCCTGCTATTTGTCATATAAATGGCCATGCATGTCCATGCATGCTTCTATTTATCATACAAATTGTCATGCATGGATGTCATGTGTGCATTTACATTTTTTGTGCAATAGGGACCTATTTACAACATTTGTAAACTATGGTTCCTACTTTTCAAATAGGTTCTAAAACGTATCCTACTTTCTGAAACCTTCTTGGATCGATCCGTTCGATCTGTCCTGTTACCCTCGTGCTCAACGAATACACTTTATATTGTGAGATTCTCTAGGTTCACACCCATTTGTCTTACGAAACACTTCCATAAGTCCGTGAACAATGCCCTACACACACGTTATGGATATTATAGAACGACACTTTGAACCATACAAGTTGAGGTCAACTATATCCGTATAATCTCTTTGTCATCTATATCTTTAGAAGAGCAGAGATATAGATTATCGCCATCAAATCTTTATATGCTCAATCATAAACTTATCTCTAAATTTATATTTTCGTAAACAATATCTGTAAACTCTTTTGTGATATTGTTTAACCTTATGAAAAACTCTTTTATAAGTTTTATGCTTATTGCCACAAGACTTCCTGAAATACAATATTAGAGCATCAGAATATATAACTCACCAATATGAACTAATAGATCTAATATCTACGCACACTGAAATTTATGAGCATTGAACCATACCTAGAGACACCCACCGGTCAAACCATGAAAGGTCATTGACATGCATGGAACTAAAGTATAGTTAATCACTTACAAGCCCACCATAGCGCTCAGGTCAAAGGATCATGAATACTACTCAACTCGAGAAGACCTTCTTTTAACATCTTTATGGGATGTCTATTGGAAGTTCTCGTGAGTCTGTTCAGTATCCAGTCTTTACTAAATACTTGCATGCCTATACGAACTTTCACTAAGTCCATAGTCTATTAAGACTAGCCATTTAAACAATTTATATATAGACATACACTAATACAAAAGGAATACCGATCGACCCATGTCGGTAACCATGGATCAAGAATGATGTCTTTGAGAACATATTGTGTAATGACATTTCGTAACACCATTTGTAACTACGTTATTACTATATTATTCTTGGATCTTTGTTCCTATTTCAAATAAAGTTATAACTCTCAGAATTGCTAAGTTTAACACTAATCTAAAATTTTTTAGGTCAGATCTAAACTCTTTTAGATCTATAATGTCTAAAAAACTTACAAGCTTCTTACTATATAATTATATATTAATGATTAGTATCAAAATATTTATTATATATTATAATGACACATAAGCACCATCACCAACAATATATGCCTAAAAAACTCCACTCATAGTCTCTTGTTTGCTAAAGTAGAGGTCTAAAAAAAAATAAAAAATAAGATAATCTAAGTCAAATGTCTTCAATGAGTTCATTGTAAGTTATTTCGATAATAATAAAAGTTTTTAAATAATAACTGTTAAAATTTTCAAATGTTTGTTTAGTTTGTTACTTGTTATCATTGATATCATAAAAAACACTCTATAATTTCTCCATAAACCATTCTTAAAATGCATCATCTTTAAAATCAACAATACCCAATGGCAATGGATAAATTTGATTATTTTCAGTTTTACAATTAACAATAAACAAAGAATCAAGATATGGGCCTTTCAAGAAAGTACCTTCAACAGTAATATTGGTTTGATGGATAAGTTAAAACCCCAAATACAAAGATCTAATACAAAAAAAAAAAGTATAAAAAAAGTGCCTATTGTCATTTGTCTTCAAATAAATTATAGACCTCAAGTTCTCGTTTCTACCATATAACAATATGCAGGAAGTAGTTTGAATGAACATTCAGGATACCAATTATCAACCTTAGTGCATGCTCTTTAAACTGATAATTCGTTATTGATAAGCATAAATTGTATCTATTATTTATATTCTCTTAACTGGGTTAATTGCTCATTTTAATAAAAAAATATTAGGACTTTTATATGTTTTATTGTCATTTTGTAGGTTTGAAGTCAATGGAGCAAATGGAGATGAAAATCTAAAGAAATTGCTATAGTAACATACAGGGAATCATTACAGTCATGAACAATGATTTTGCTATAATAAAATTACTGTAGGGTGAACAGTGTTATCCTGAGCGCCCAAAACCTTTTGCTACAGCAGCGAACAATGCGCATAAACAATGATAGCGCTACAATGAAAGAAATACAATTTCAAGACTCTATTTAATCCCTATATAAAGACCATTTGTTTCAAACCTAAAGAATGCACAACTTAGGACTCTCAAAGCCATAACACATAGAAGAAGAGTAATTTTAGAGAGAGACGCAGTGAAAATTCAAGTAAGTAAGAGATTATTGATGAATCTTTGGTGGATCAACCAACTGCGAATTAACGTCTACGTTGGTTTACTTTTGGTTATATCGTGTTTATTTTATTTTCTTGTTATCGTGAGCTAATTTCTTTTCTAGGGTTATTATTTGAACTTAATATATATGCTTAATTGTTGGATCTTTTATATTTATTCAAATTCAATTATCTATTATTCAAATTATTTGTTCTTAATGCTTCGTTATATCTAATCAATATTATGATTGAATTGGTAATACTTTGATAAACATAGAAGAGGCATCACTGTATTTAGACCTAGATAATTTAATGCATGATTATAGAGTAACATACAAGTTATATATACAAGTTTCAAATTAGGAAATGAATATACCTAATTGGCATGTATGGCAAATAAGACTTGTTCTTAATAAATCTTAATTTATTACGAGTACCATAGGAATATAGGTATTTTATAACTTAAGATATACTTATATGACCTTGGGAGAGACTTGTGAATATATTAATATCTTGACTAATAATAAGAATTGAGGGTTATAAATATTAAAATATTAATCTTTAGAAAATATATTGAAGGATAGTAGTTAACCCTAAACTTTCTCTCTCTTACTATTTTCTTGATTTATTTAGTGTGCCATTTATTTTTTGCACTTTATTTAGTTTATTTTTGTTAATTGCAATTGAAGATTTGCTTTTCTAAATAATTACTTGAAAGATACAATTTTAATACTTGGTAGAAAATAAAAAATTATCTGTGTAGGTTCGACATTTGATTTAAAAGTTCATTTATTACTTATTACGATAGTGTATACTTACACTTAATTTTATGCTTAAAATATACACAACAGTCATGTATATTAAATTCACACCAAAGTCTTCAAATACAATGGCTTAGATATCCTTTAGCCTATAAATTTGTAAATTATAAATTCCATTAAAATTTATGAATTCACATTTTATTATTATAGCAATAATTCAAATCTTGACTTGATAATGACCCCACCGTACAAATGATCTAACTAACAAGTGTGCTTTTAGTTGATTCTTCACATGATGAAATATTTTTTAGCATCTATGGACACAGCATGAACTCACCACTTGCACCTTTTTTGTCATATTTTATGTCAAACCAATCTTTTGTAAACTTATAAACTTTGAAGCTCCAATTACTTTTCAACGCAAGTTGGCTAAAAGCATCGTATAGTGCATTCTTGTTAGGAAACAACTTTACAACAACAACTTCATCCATTCTTGAGTATGATTCCCCATCTAATGGATTCAAGTTAAAAGATAATATTGGAGGGAGAAATTAAAATTAATTTTGTGGTTCAATAGTATTATCTTGTCCATCCAAAGGGGTTAGACATAAATCATGAATATTTTGCATTCTCTTATATATAAATCATTCATATCATCAGTCTTAGACAAGTACCTTCACCATCTTCTTGTATATTATTCATCCCATCTGCTTCCCTATTGTTATTTGCATTATCACTGCTATGAGCATCTTTATATGTCTTATTGTCTAATGAACATAGGTTAGGCCATTATTGTATCTCATTGGAAAATATTTATAGTCAACTGTGGTGTTATTTAGAAACAAAATATTTAGTATTGTCATGATTGTGCTACAAACTTAGTTACTATCACTTGAGGACAAAAAAGTAATTATAACAAACTTGTTAGTTCTTTATAGAAGAATATGTAATATCATCATTTATAGAGTGTCTAAGATCTACATTAACACATATCATTACTAAACCTCTTTTATTAATCCTTATAAAAAAAAGTAATTATAACAAACTTGTTAGTTCTTTATAGAAGAATATGTAATATCATCATTTATAAAGTGTCTAAGATCTACATTAACACATATCAGTACTAAACCTCTTTTATTAATCCTTATAAAAAAAATTACAAATTTTAATCATTTTAAATTATCAATGGTATATCATTCATCATTATTAAGGGCACAAAAGTTCTTATAATGACACTATATTGATAAGAATTAACTCTTATTCCACAACAAATAATATTATAAAGTAGTTAATAATTTATATTTATGGAAACCGAAATAGTAACCTTTGATACCAAATATATCTATCTTGACCATTAATAGAGCTCTCTCACATTCCCCCCAATATATAAGAAGTGGTTCATTCTCCATAGTGCTAATATTAAAAATAAAATAAAATAACAAAAACTCAATATTTTTTTGAATAGACTTTGCATGATGGGTTGCACTTTCTATGACTTTTTTCTAATTGTTTTTTTACCTCGTTTCCTCTAAGTCTTAAGTATGTGTATTTTTAATATTATAAAGTTTAAATTTAAAGTGATAAATTTGAATAGGTAAAGACAAGATTATTTTTGTCCAATTTTGTAAGTATTTGATTACAAAAATCATAAAATTTTATATTTTACTAAATTAGAAAATGACCCAAAATTTTTGTTTATTTATGAAAATTTCCCATTACTAAATTTTCACGGGCCTGGCATATATGATATTGCTAATAGTTTTGAAGTGACAAAAGAATATTTTGTTCGCATGCATCTTTTTAATTTCTTCCTCCACCCCATGTTCCGCATCTGGTCCTATTCAGCATTCACAGCAGAAATTTATATACAAGTATGTTTCACGTTCGGATAATGCAAATCCTTGTGAAAAGCACTGCTGGATAAACTAAAGCCATTCATAATCACAATCATCCACTATTCTATTACATAAAAGATTCCATAAAGAATCACTTCGCAAAAACTGCTTAAGCAACCTAGCTAAGACTCAGTTGCACTCTCTCTCACACGCACAAGCACAAAATGAAACTTTATCAATGCTTAACTATGACTTCAATATTCTCAGCTGCAATTCTATTCCAAGCATTTTTAACAGTAAAATGTGCCCCACAAGCTGATAAAGTCGTCAATTTGCCTGGGCAACCACATACCAGTTTCCAACAATATGCAGGATACATAACGGTAGATGAGAAGCAACAAAGAGCACTTTTTTACTACTTTGTTGAAGCAGAGACAGAAGCAGCTTCAAAGCCACTTGTGCTTTGGCTTAATGGAGGTAACTAATTTCATTATTAATGAATCTACATTCACGAAAGCCAATTTAGACTAGATTTTAAGAGAAAAATGACAATATAATTTCTGGGATTTGTAGGGCCTGGCTGTTCATCTGTTGGAAAGGGAGGTTTCCATGAGCATGGTCCTTTTAAACCAAGTGGGAACATATTGCTAAAAAATGAATATAGCTGGAACAGAGGTAACCTCCGTCAGAAAAGAAAATAAATAAAATAACTATGCTCCCTGTTTTCATAGCTATTAATTGTTCAACGCTGATGGACAAGGTCATGCTCATATGAAGTTCCTCTTTTTGTGCAGTAGCAAATTTGTTGTATTTGGACTCACCTGCTGGAGTTGGATTCTCCTACTCTGCAAATGAATCTTTCTACGCTTCTATCACCGACGAGATCACAGGTTAGATTTTTTTTTTAAAAAAAATTACAATTGAAAATTTATCAGGAATCTCTCTTTATTTTTATGTAAGTATCAGCGTTATCCTTACAAATAACCCTAATGTTTCCTCATATATCAAGAATATCCCCAGAAGGAAGTTGCTGTTAGTAGAATTTTGATGGCATGAGGGTATTCCAGTCTTTTTTATTATCACATTGAAACAATACGCCTTATCCAATGGTGGAGCCATGGACAGCCTCCATATACATACATATACATCACCATACCAACCGACGCTTCCTAAGCCATTGACAACCTCGTTACCAGCACCATAATCCTTCACCACGGGCAATTTCAAGGACATAAAAACCACTATTTCGAAGTAATTTTAGGCTTTCAACCTCATTTATAATAGCAATTGCTATTTCGAGTACTTGAGAAGAAATTCGACATGAAGGATAAAATATTCATAAGGAATGAAATTTGATTAAATTCATGTAATCTTTGCAGTGTAAGGAATATCAAAGTTATTTCAAAATATTATATCACATGGAACAGAAATATTTCATTCTAAAGATTTATATATAATTTTCTTATTATGATATAATAACAAAGAAAGTTTTAAAAAACCTATGCGCACAAAAACAGACCAGAGCAAGCTTAATTTAAAAAATCATTTTAGAAACTATTTAATCGGGCATCTCACGCGTAGGGGGAACCTCATACCCCTGCCGGGCGGTCATGCAAGTTGACCCGTTCTGCACTACTATCATTTAACCCATTTTGCATGGTGGACAAATTTGAACCTATTGCATTTATCTAATTAGTTTGACTAAAATTTAAATCCTAACAAATTAGTAATGTACAAATCCAATAATTGTAATTGTGGATAATAAATTAATAGTGTAAAATTCTATTTATTTATAATTATATATAATTGACTAATGCTATACTTTTTAAATGGTATTTTAAATTTTTTCGTCTTAAATTGATGTGTCAAATAATTACTAAATGGTGAATTAATGCAACTTTTAAAAATACCTATTACATCATTTTACTACCTCATGACTATTTGACATATCATTTAGGATGAAAAAATTTAAGATACCATTTAAGAAGTGTAGTTCAGTTAAGATATGGTGTAATCCTTTCTTTGCATTAAAACCTTAATCTTCTTAGGCCTCGAAACTTTGAAAGTTGTTAGGGGAAAATAAAAAGACACTTGGTTGCATCCTGAAGCCCATTTGAACCTTTAAAGATTGGACCAATCTAATGCAAGGCTATCTTAGCAAGCTTGGGGCTAGTCCAGGCCCATCGACCTCCACAATTTGATTTATGAGGTCTATTAGGTCGGGTCCATATATTGGTCTATGTTATCACTCAGTCCCATTACTAGAGGATGTGTTAGCATGACTAAGTCACTTGCACATTATTATTTGACCTCACAATTGGCGTATACATCAGTGAAACTTATCTCCTTCCATGTCATCACTAGACTCATCAAATGCCTAACTAAAGGCCATATTGTATGACAACTAGACCTAAGGATAAAGTACTAGGTAGAAAATCTCAAAAGGACTATTATCAAACCTTTACGTTACCATGTGGCAAGCTTATATTCCCTTGTTGACATAAGGATGAGGTTCTTCTGGAGTTAGTGAGGTCAGTCAACACTAAATTTATTGGAGCTTGGGAGGCAACACCTGTAGCTCACCTAACCAAGGCTAATCCTTTTAAAAAGTATTTAATTTGAGGATAATCAGTATTCCAAGTCTCAGGAAAGTATAATTACCTAATAGCCCCCAATTATATTGTTTCTCCAAAATGCCCTAATGAGAGAGGGAGATTCTTCAATTAAGTATTGCCATATGTTACCTTTAGGGGAAATCTCTAGGCTAGCCCAATTTATACTCAAGGCTTAACTCTAATTTTGAATTAGAGTAAGACAGAATTTGAACTAAGCATGCCTACTTCAGTAAAAAATTCTCTCCATCTTCTCTCCATATTCTAAAGTAAAAACCCTATACACTTACCATTAAGTTGTTGTCTGACTTGACCATTAGAAGGTCATATATATATATATATTTATATTTTTAAGGTATCCATCATGTAGTTTAGTTCTCAACTAGCTTTGGCAAACCCATTACACAGTTCTAGTTCTAACACCATATAAAAGGTCTAGGCCCAAATTTTGACATTAATATGTCCAACAACTTATATTTTCCTTTACTCAATAAACTCTTGACTATTTGGGATGACTTTGGCTTGACTGATCAAATTTAACCCCAAACAATAGTGAAATATAACAAATTCATTTCCAAATTAAAAAATCTAGAAGAATTACGAAATTCAAATTCAAAAAGTCCCTCTTCAACTTGTAACACTAAATACAATTCCCAACAACCTCAAAATTCAAAGATTGAAATCTATCTCTAACCGTTTAAGAAGGGAATGATAACCAAGAAAAAAATAACAACCTATGTAAAAATAACCATGTTTTATAAGTAGTTGAATACCTATAAGACAATGAGTTTTTTTTTTTTTTCCTGTATTCTTAGCACAACCTATTTTATCATTCTCTAATCTTATTGCATTTATAGCACGTTTGGTGCATGGTATTGTATAATATAAATACTTTGTATAGTATGAAATTGTACCATACCTACGATTGGTATCACATTAAAATGTATTATATTGAATATTTTAATGCAAAATACAATCCTCATATGCATTTATATTGAGTTATCTACTTAACAAGGTCGGTATTAGATTGCATTATGTTTTATAAGTAGAGGTGGCAAATTGAACCGGATCGAGAAAATTGAACTAAACAAGCCGAGTTTGGTTGTGTCTTAGTTAGTTTAATTTTTAATTTTAATTTTTAGAAAATCAAAAATTCAATTCGATGTTTGTTTCTAGACTTTCGAATTGAGAATTGAATCAAAATTATTTTTTTAAAAGTAGAAAATACACGTTGCAGCTTAGGAATTAAACTAAAATCAAGAATCAAACTAAATTGGATTATCCAATGCAAAAAGGCAGCCTAATTTGAATCCATTCAACGTCAAAAAATCCAAAGAAGTAAACTGAATCGAACTGAACAGATTTAGTCGGCATCTATTCGATTCGATTTTCGATTTTATTTTGTGAAAATCAACCGGTTTGATTTAATTTTTTATTCTGCCCAAAAACAGAACCAAATTAATTTTGTCTACCCTTATTTATAAGTAAAATTATGATATTATGTAATTTATTATTTAAATAATTATATTTAATTATATTAATTTAATAATTAAAATTGATTTATGTAAATTTTAAAAAAAAAAGTTAATGGCGACACCGACGGCACCTTTTAAATGAGAAGGTGGCAGTGTTTGGTAGCTGAACATTTAACTGGCGTGTGTGACCAAACGATAACCAATGATTAATGAAATAATTTTATAGGTTTAGATCCTTTTTTAAGTTAAACATTCACCTAAAACACGTGTCAATTTTTTTTTAAATTTAAAATTTTAATTTTATACCACCTTTAGTCGTCCCCATGGCGTGTACAGTGAGATGTACAATCACCGGCCACAAAAATTCGGTCACTGCACCCGACTTTTCTCACAAATAAGATATTTTAATATTTTAACAACATTATATTTTCACAACATTATTTTTATTAAATAAAACATACATTATTTATTTTTATCTTATACTGATACGAGGCCAATTATTTTTAAGCACGAGATAATCTTGCATTCCTGGAGAGCTGGTTCACTAAATTCCCGGAGTACAAAAATAGAGATTTTTTCATCACTGGAGAGAGCTATGCAGGTATTTTTGAATTCGTTGAATTACATCAAAATTTTGTTGAATTAACTCAAAAGTTTTACAGAGAAAAGAAATTTAATATACTTTGGTTGTCACCAGGCCACTATGTCCCACAATTAGCACAGCTTATTATCCAATCTAACATGAAGTTCCAGCTCAAGGGAATAGCAGTAAGTACTATTAAGTTTTACTGGTTATTACCCATCTAAATAGTCAAAAATTTAAGCCTAATTTTGATGATAAAAAATTAAACACATAAATTTTATATGTTTCACTATCTCACAAATTTATTCTGAAGGAGAAATAATTTTCAAGTAAAAAGTAATTTTAATTGGACTTTTTATGGGTAACATTTGTGGAACATATGGCCAAGCTTTTGGACATTTTGGATTTGATTATTTTAATAGCACTGATTGTTTTTTAAGTGTTTTTTTTATAGTTATAATTGATCATTTATTTGTAAATTTGAAAGACCAATAATTTCACAAATTTTGGACATTAGGGAAGACTTAGAAATATTATTGTCCTAGTAAAAACGAAATTTTGGATCATCTTATATTTGAACTCAAATGAAGTTAAAATTCTGTTCCTTTTTTTTCATTTCTTTCAGAATGTATTTAAAACCAGACCTCAAATGAAATTTTGGTTCTCTCAATAATGAAAGTTTGTTTGAGCCTTTTAACATTAAAATCTAGATAACTGTTAAATAAATTTTCGGTTCTCGTACGAACGAAATTCTAGTGTCTATATTTCTAATATTTTTGAACGTCGATCTCTAAATGTTTTTTCTTTGAAACATATAGTGGGACATTTCTTTGATTTAAATACCTTTCGAAAACACTTGAGCCCTCTAATTTAATTAAAAATTTCATAATTATTTATTCTTAAATTTGTATATTTGCTTAGTCTTGGAGTTCTTTACTATTTTTAACCTTATATAAATCTTGATTTGGGTAATATTAGGTCATTCGGAAATACTTAGTATGGACGAGTTATATTGAGATACGTAAGGTCCATTAACACCCTTTTAAGCGTTCAAGTTAATTTTGTTTTTAAAATTTAGCCTTAGTTTGAGGTTTTAATAGTGAAGTCTTTATTGCATTTATTATGAGACGTGGACGTAAGCCATATGAGGTACAAAACTATGAAAACTTATCGTGTTTGCTCTCTTTAACTCTCTTTTTATGTTATTGCTTTATATCTTCTCGTTATTTCTATTAAAAATTGCATTTTTAACATATTAACTTGTCATTTTGCATTTTAGTTCGAAAAAGATTATTTTGCTCTTCTAAAAATATCATTTTGCATTAAGTTCATTAAACATTTCATTCTGCATTAAAGTGAGTTATCATTCTAAGGACTTAATTGTTTTAGATTGATCATATAACAATCTTGGATTGTCCATTTACCTATGAGGGTTAATCTACTACTTGAACCTGAAGGTTTCTGGATTGAAACTTTCAAATTAATGATCTTTAAAACCTTGTTCCTTTTCTTCTAAATTATCAGAATGTCTTCGTCGATCTACTAAAGGCACTATAATACTCAAGTTAGTATAAATAAATAAAAAAACCAATTCAAGGAGAAATTGTTAAGAATGGAGTGAAATTAGTGTTTGATTCTCGAAAAAATGTTTATGAGCGGGTATGTGTATAGTTGATTCAATAGAATAGTGAATAAATTATATTTGAATTCGACGTTCATGAATTTTAAGTGAGAGTGGATTTTCTTTTAGAAGGGGGAGATCTAGAGAGAAAAATAGGAGTCTTTTGCTTAAATCTCTTCTATTATCAAATGGGCACGTCCTTCTTTCTGCCATCAAGATTGTTTAACTTGTGGTTTAGCTGTGTGAGAGTTTGTTAAAATAGTTTGCAGAAAAGGAATCCGGTGCAGGCATGCTCATGCAGACTATTAACAATGTAGAAAGTTAGGCACGTGGCACTAAGTTGATTGGACTGACTGGATTTGGGTTCAATCCCTGATAAGTAAAGAATCATGACTGTTAATTAGGTATATTACCGGACATGTTTCTTTCCTTCCTTTCAATTTGCAGGTGCCGCATGTCATGTTCTACATTTAAATTCTCACCACTTCGTTTTTGGTATTTTTCTGAGATGTCACATCTCCTTGAATGTAGATGACGTTTCTGCTCCCGTAGATCACCATGTGTGCAATTTCTATCTTTAAATACATCTTAAAGCTCTCTTTTACTCTTCCCATTCCATTTTTCGAAACGCAAACTAGGTTTTCTTGCCTCTTGAGTGTTCACCTGTACTTCCTGCCTTAAAAGAAATTTTCTTTCCATTCTTATTAGTTTTAAGAAAGAAAAAAAAATGGTATGTGGACTACATAGTTTCACTACGAGAGAGACAAAGTCTGCTTACTACATCCCTAGAGGTGTGCACATATAATCGTTTCCTGCAAATGAAAGTAGAAGTAATCTGACGTCGTTCAGACCGGAGGAGAGTCCCCTGTTTCAGTAGCGCCTTGAATGCTTCCAGTTCCTCATCCCTATGATGAAATTGGAGTTCCTAGAAATCAATAGGCTCTCTCCGCTCCAAATCCATCGAAAAGTCTTCCATCTAATATAAGATGTCTTCATAATGAACCATATGATGCACACCCTACTCCTGACCATATACAACATCTTTAACTTTTACAAACTGACTTGCTTGAAGATTAACTACCACTTGGATCCCAAGATTGGGAGGAGGTTGGTACAGGACTTCAAGGAAAAAAAGAGCAAACTTTTATAGGAACTCAATTATTATTAGTAGAGAATGAAGGAGGCTTGGGCTTCTTTACACCATTCAAACTTGTTATGGCCTCTTCGACTCTCAAACTTCCATCTCCTTCACTCCTATCCCCGGAAGGAAATAGTTCTGAAAAGTACTTATGGGAGAAGAAAGTCTTCTATCACCAATTGCGTCATCACACATTGCATCTATGATACGTACGTTTTCCTCAAATGCGCCTCTTTCTTTGTGCCCTGACTTTTAAGGATGGGCTACTAATAACATTAACGCCTTTAAACATTGTTTCTCGAGGTCTGGAGGCTTATGTTATATTTAACGTTGCTTCCTTCTATAAGAATGTACTGATGGGCCGATATTTTCTTTCCCTTGGCTTTTGATGAAAAATATCGCGAGGACATCTTCTGCCATTAAAGTTATACAACATTCTTTCCCGTTATGAGTGAGCTTTTAATTCGTTTACTTTTGTTTTTTATGTTGTTCTTTCTTTACGTACTTCTGATATCCCATTTTTTTAAGGAAATTCTTCAAGTTCACCATTAAGTTAGTATAAATTATTTTTTTTTGATTGAAATTAAATATTTTAAATTTTATTAATTAAATAGATGTTACATCGACTATATTATCTTTATTATAATTTTAATAATTTTTTAATTAATTTTAAAAAATATTATTTATAATGACAATAATAATTTTTTAAAAAATAATATAATTAAATAATATAAATTCTTTAATATTTTATTTTTTTTATAAATGAATTAATATAAAAATAAGTAAAAATATAAAATATAAAAAAATGCTTGTTGGGCGTGCCCCAAGCGATGCGCCTAGAGAGGGCCCAGTAACGGAGCAAAAACTCAACAAAGCTTGGTTTTTGCCAAGCTTTACTTTTATTTATTTTTTAATTTAAATTTAAATTAATTATATTTTAATTAATGTATTAAAAAAGAAAATAATTAATTAATTGAAATAATTAATTAATTTTTATTTATTTATAAAAAATAAAAAGTTATTAAACTAAATAATTTATATTATTAAAATATAAATTTTTATTAAAATAATTAATTTAACTTTTTATTAAATTAATAAATAATTATATTTTAATTATATAAATTATTTAATAAAATAACTTTTTATTTTTTATAAAACAATTAATTTTAACTTTTTTATTAAATTAATAAAAAAAATTATATTTTAGTTATATAATATAAATTATTTAATTAAATAACTTTTTATTTTTTATACTTAATAAATTAATTATTTTTTAATACATAAATTAAAAATAATTAATTTAAATAAAAAAAATTAAATTAAAAAAATAAGCAAAGCTTGGCAAAAATGCCAGGCTTTGCTTGGGCGCATGCTGCGCGCCCAACATGCGCCCACCCCTCCCCAAGCAAATTGCTTGGGGCAATTGCTTAGGGCGCATGCGTGGGGTGCGCGCCTCACGCATGCGCCCCAAGTTTTTTTATTATATTAATTATTTGAAAAATAAATTTAAAAATTTTAAATTATATTTAATTTATGTATTAAAAAATAATTAATTTATTAATTATAAAAAATAAAAAGTTCTTTAATTAAATAATTTATATTATATAACTAAATTATAATTTTTTCATCAATTTAATAAAAAAAAGTTAAAATTAATTGTTTTATAAAAAATAAAAAAGTTATTTTATTAAATAATTTATATTATAAAATTAAAATATAATTTTTTATTAATTTAATAAAAAGTTAAATTTAATTATTTTAATAAAAAGTTATATTTTAATAATATAAATTATTTAATTGAATAACTTTCTATTTTTTATAAATTAATTAAAATAAATAAATAAATAAATTATTATTTTTAATATAATAATTAAAATATAATTAATTTAAATAAGAATTAAATTTAAATTAATAAATAAATAAAAGCAAAGTTTGGCAAAAGCCAAGCTTTTCTGGGCGCTGGGCGCGCGCCCGCGCCCAACACCTTTACTCAGTTACTGGGCGCGCGCCAAATGATGCACCCAGTGAACAAAATGCTTGTTGGGCGCGCGCCAAGTGATGCGCCAAACGAGCAAATAATTAATTTTTATTAATTAAAAGATAATTAGTTGTTCAATTAAATAATTAATTTATATTTATTTATTTAAAAAATTAATTAATTAAATGATTTATAAAAAAGAATAAAGAAGAAATTTTTTTTACTAAAACTAAAATAAAATAATTAGTAAAAAATAAATTTTGAACTTTTTTTAATTAAATTAATAAAAAAATAATTTTAATTAAATAATATGAATTATTTAATTGAATAACTTTTTATTTTAAAAAATTATTTAAAATCAATTAATTATTTTTATTAATTAATTAATTTTTTCTTTTTAATATGTAATTAAAAAATAATTAATTTAAAAAATTAAACAAAAAAAGCAAAAATAAAAGTAAGCAAAGCTTTGCCGCTGGGCGCATGGGCTCAGCGATGGTGGGCGAATGCAGCAGCAGCATGCGCCCACCCCCCAAGCAATTTGCTTGGGGTGCTTGTTGGGCGCGCGCCTAGGCATGCGCTTGGCGCGCGCCCAATAAGCATGCCTAGGCGCACGCCCAACAAGGATTTTGTTCGTTGCGCGCCCAATAAGCATGCCTAGGCACGGGCAGAACGATTTTTTTTTAAAATTTATATTATTATTTTTTTAAATTATTATTGTTATTATATATAATTTTTTTATAATTATTCAAAAATTTATGTTCTTAATTAATTTATATAAAAAATTAAATAAATTTATTAAAATTATATTAAGAACAAATGCTCGCTGGGTGCATGCCTGGGCACGCGCCCAGCAAGCATTTTTTTTATTTTTATAATTTTTATTATAATTTTTTTAATAATAATTATTATTATAAATAATATCATTTATAATTAATTAAAATTTTAAATATTTAAATATTATATTTTAAAGTAATTTATATAAAATAAAATAAAAGATTAAATAACAACAAAAATTTATTAAAATTATAATAAGGGTAAAATAGTAAACGTAATATATATTTAGTTAATATAATTTAAAATATTTGACTTTGATCAAAATAAAAATTTATATTAAATTAATGGTCAATTCGGCGAATTTCCTAAAATAATGCAAATGTTAAGAGTTTAGGCCATATGGGTTTCTCATAAGGGTAAGATCATCTACTTCTATGAATTTGATTCTTGTGAAGCTGTTTCTAACTACTTCCCTAGATTCATTGATGTAAATGAAGGACTCGATAGTGCTGTTGATTCTTCGGATGCAACCTTACAAGCTTTTACTACCACTCCTACTAGGATTCTCGATGTCAGCCTTTCCATCATTGATCCTTCTATTGTTGGTCAATTTGGCATCGGATTGTCTATTTTCAAACCTATGCTTTCCATCACTTAGTTTGGAAGAAGCGTACCTAACGTTGTTGCTGATATCCTTGCTTTCACATAAGCACCTGCTATTGGTCCTATTGTTTCTATTCCTAATGAAGGTGAGTTATTGTTTATCTTGCTTCCTTTATTTTTACTTTTGGTTCCATGGCTTGACCAATTGGCTTTTGTTGTTCACAAATCCTTAATTGGTTATGGAAGATCTTCTCGATGCGTTGCCTAGCTTTCTGCAATCGAGAACAGAGAGACCAAGGACATCAATTTGTTTTTTTTAAAAGTGTCGAAATAGAAGACATCTGACTATTCTACCGAGGAACTCGGTCCTAATAAGGTTTCCATCGATCCTGAACTAGTCCATGTTGTCCCTACTCTAGTCCAGACGACTTCCAATCCTACTTAATCAATTCTTGTTTTCACCTATGAACCATCTACTTCTTCTCCTCTAAGAGAAAGTTTTGTCCCTCTACATCGAGGGATTTCTTTGTGTATTGTTTCTATTATTTTATAATTATTAATGTGTGATATTGTATTATTAATATATTTGATATCATATCAAATATATTAATAATACAATATTTCTATTTTTTATAATTTATAATTATATTTTTTATGTATAGTATTAATTTCCTATTTTGTAACAGATTAAAACTTATATAAAAGTTTCTATTGTACAGTTTTAATATATAGTAAAATATACTCCTCTTTATATTTTTAACATGGTATTATAGCTCTGATTTTTTCACTGTTGCTTTGTTTAGCTAGAGATTTGCTAGAATATTTTTCAAAAACCTGTAGGAAGTCCATCGAAGTTTCACTAGAAAGTCGTCGAAAGGTTGTCATGTTAGACACCGCCACCCCAAGATACTCAGACACCCCCGGCCATTCCAATACCGCTGAAAACTCGCTAATCAGAGATCGAAAAAACTTACACCCGCCGCCTGAAGGTCTTTGCCCTCGGTTACTGCCACTTTAGATCCCAATTGTTATACGGCGTTGTGATTGACGCAGCTCCGCCCAGGAGAATTCTCAATCACTGACTGTTCAAACGCCACTGGATTTAAGTTGATCGGAGATCAGAAACCACCAAACGTGCCGCCTAAAGCTTACTATTTGCAACAAGGGTTTGTTTGTAAACTTTTGAATATTTAGATATTAGATCGTAATTTTTTACACTTTTCAGGATAATTTTCAAAAATTTTGAGGTTATTTTAAAACTATCATATTCTCTAGAGGTTATTTTGTAATTTTTTTTAAAATATGAGTGGTCACTTTGTAATTATTAAAAGTATTGAAGTTAAATTTTAATTATCAAAAGTATTAAGGTAAAATTATAATTATTAAAAGTTTGGAGGGCTAGATTATAATTATTAAAAGTTGAAGAGAGAAATTTATTTTTCAATGAATAAACATGATATTTCTCAACCTATTCACATTATCCTTTATGGATATAATAATGTCTTAAGAGTTCGACTTTTGATTTTTCTTAACAGACACTTCTAAGAAAGATCTCTTTACTAGCTCTTTGATCCTTTAGAAGGTCAATTTTTGGTTATAAGGATTTCCAGGGAACTACTCTTTGATCCTTTAGAAGGTCAATTTTTGGTTATAAGGTTTTCCAGGGAACTAAAAAGCTATTTTGTGAATCCTTGAAAATTAGAAATATAGTACTGAAAATTCATCTTCATTGAATTGAAATAACTTTATATACAAAAAAATGAATGTGTTTACACATAAAATTTTTTTGAGTTTGAAAATATTCTGTAATATGAGTATGGTCTTCAATCCATGGTCTGTAGAATGGAAGCCCTTTTTTCTTGGCTCTTGTTTACTTTATATGAACCCTCTCATGCTTCTATCATTTTGCTAATGTTCGGTTATTTGTTGATGTTTAGTGTTTACTATAACACCACATCTCCTTCCTTGAGCTCTCGTTTCTTCACGTTTTGATAGTATTGTCTTTTCATCCTTCCTTTTACACTACAACATACATTGCAACAATGTCTCTAATTTCATATGCTAGGCCTTTGACTATTGACAGTGTTTAATTTTTCAAATCTAGTTCTACTGGCTTCATTTGTAGAGTGGGAATGAAAAACTCTATTGGTAACAAAGCTCTTGTTTCATATAGAAGGGCATATAGAAAGCTTTAAATCTATCTAGTTTCTATCATTCTGTAGGCCTAATGTAATCTTTGTAATTCTTTCAACCACTTCCCTTTCTTACATTCTAGTCGCTTCTTAGGATTGTAAATATAGTTTTGTTTCTGATCTTTGCTTGCTTATTACCTTTTGGATAGTTCTAGTCTTTCGAAGATAATGATTCAGCTCATGAAAATAGAGATCGTGATGATTATGAGATATCCTAGGGATAACCTGGGAGAGTTAAGGGGTCTTCTAGTTGAGATGAGGATCATATAAAGAATACCGAGGATAGGCTGGATATTATGAATAATTATCTGTATGATGTTACGATGACATAGGATAGTATTGAGACATCTCAGACAATACAGGGGACTCGAATAGCTTGTTTGGAGATACAGATGAATAAGATTGAGACTCGTCGAGGCCCCTTTGAGGAGTAGAAGTTGCGAAGAAAGAGTGTGGCCCAGATTGAGACTCAGATAATGACTCAAGGCACTTAGATTGTTGAGATCCTACAACTGCTCTAACACTAGTTTCCACCATCATCATATTAGCTTTATTTGCTTGTTATCTTTACTTAGCCCGGACCTTTTGTTACACCTACATTTCATTTGCATTTTTCTAGTCATTTTTTTAATTTATTTTGATGTACTTTGGATATTTTTGCTCATTTAGTTTGTGACTTATGATTGTATAGACGATTATATTATGGATTCTATAGACATTTTTCTTATGTTTTGCGTTGTGTTACTGAATCATGAATAATCTTACAATATGCTATTGGATTATGGATGAATTTGATGTTATGTGTCATAATGTGTATTTTGATAAAGTTAAGAGGGAGAGAATAACAATTTGGATATTTAAATGATTTATTGAGGTTGTTATAAATTGATTATTTTTTATAAACCCTTGAGACACTCAGGGGGAAGTGGAATTTTTTAATTTCAATTTATTTTCAAAATTTCTCAAAAGTGTTTCAAAAA
Organism: Ailanthus altissimus; assembly: GCA_946807835.1. Classification (NCBI taxonomy): domain Eukaryota; kingdom Viridiplantae; phylum Streptophyta; class Magnoliopsida; order Sapindales; family Simaroubaceae; genus Ailanthus; species Ailanthus altissimus. The sequence goes on from OX327687.1 coordinate 10,658,346, forward strand.
AAACATTGATTGGTTGACATTATAACAAAGTTAGAGTTCATTGAAATACGTGGTCATACAAACTTAATTTTAATAACAACAAATTAAACACATGGGTTTACATAGCTGATTATTTTATAAAGTTGTTTTGATTGACATACTTTCATGTCAGAATCAAGCTCAATTTTAGTTTTCATGAAGAACTTGTTAAGCATATCAATAAGCTTTGGACGCTTTTAGATTTATTATATAGTAGCTTGTATTGATTGGGTTTGATGAATACTTTGGAGAGCTCACATAATTTTTGAAGGATTCTTCAATGAGTCATAATTAGTGATGTTTAGAACTTAGAAGAGACTGAAATTTGTATTTAGGCCGAAACAAAATTCCGAATCACCTTATCTACATCCTTGTTTGAACCCAAACAGGATTCCGGTTGGAATTTTGTTTCACTTCTCCATTTATTACAGAATGCATTTCGAAATAAAACTTTAATTAGAATTTTGTTTCCTCGATAACGAAATTGCATTTGAATCTTTTGACTTCAAAATCTGGACAACTCGTACAAATATGGAATTCCAGTAAGATTTAAAAACATTTGAGCTCTCTAATATGATCAATGTCTTCCAATCATTGTTCTTGTATATTTACTCATTCTTGAAGTTCTGTATTGTACTAAGCCTTATATTATATATACATCTTGTTCTGGGTAATATTAAGTTATTTGGAAATACGTAGTTTGTAGGTGAATTATATTTTCACACTCTTTAAATCAATTTCTGTAAGATTTAGCCTTGGTTTGAGGCTTTAATAATGGAATCTCATCCCACTTGACATGGAACATGGACATAGATCATATAGAAGATTGAACCCTTCTGAAAACTAGTTTGTTTGCCTTCTCTTAACTCTTTTTATATTATCGATTTATATCTTGTTATTTCCATTAAAATTTTTCAATTTTTATGTTCATTCAAAGTTTTGTATATTAGTCCATGAAATCTAATTCACTTCCTCTTAGGTTGCCCGAACATAATTGCTAGCTACATTTTAAAATAAATTAATTTGATCGAGGCAATGTGCTAAAACTTTGGTTGGTGCAGTTGGGGAATCCTGTTTTGGAATACAATACTGATTTCAACTCTAGGGCTGGGTACCTATGGTCTCATGGATTGCTATCAGATTCAACATTTGAGAGTTTGACTTCAGTTTGTAACTATTCGCAAATAATTAGACAGATTCAAAGTGGCTCTCTTACCCCAGCTTGCTCTGAAGTAGCTAGCCTGCTTTCAAGAGAAATTAGCAGATTTGTCAACATTCGTGATGTTACTCTTGATGCCTGTTTATATTCACTTGTTTCACAATCTTCGATGCTGAACAAATTTGTGAGTCTTTAGCTCAGTCTAAGCTTATTTTTCTTTTCTTTTACAAATATTGTGAACTCTTTTAAAACTCTGTTTCTCATTTACAGCTATTCTCAATTTTGAATTCTTATTTACAGCAAGACGAAGAGGAATTAGATTTCTGTACTGAAGACGAATTAGTTCAATACCTAAACCGGAAAGATGTACATGAGGCTCTCCATGCTCAGCTTGTCGGAGTCACCGAATGGATCGCTTGTACCCAGTAAGGAATTTACCTTAATTGTTACTAATACTAGATAAAACAACATAACCCAATTGCCTGAATTGTTTATAAGCTTCAACTTCTTGTATTCTTGCTACAAGTACTTTCACCATCTGTGAATTAACTGTCCAAGTTTCCTCAATGATAATTCACTCTTCATAGCATTTGATATGTATAAATATTGACAAGAATGACAAATAGCTTCATCTTCCATGAATTGTTATTCATTACTGCGTATGCTTCCATAGTGTCTTTCAATCCCCGCAACTAGTAAAAGTAAAAAGGCCTTGCACTCTTGTAACTTGTAGATTGCAATTGTTGTTCTTTCTTCAATTATATTTATGATTTTTCCAGGCTTGTTTGCTCAATGAAATCATATCAAATTTTCGGACTATTTTGTGCAGCAAAGTGAAGGCATAAGATTAAGTTATTCTATCCATGTTTTCTGTTTTTCCCTACATACTTACAGTCGATATATTTCTAATATTTTTCATGTTCGGTGTTCTGATAACAGAGCAATCATGTATGATCCGCAAGATCTTGAAGTACCTACCATTCATGTTCTAGGCGACATTATCAAGTCCAAGATAAGTGTTTTGGTTTACAGGTGCTACATAAATCATTGTACACATTTTCGTCAAAATCTTTTCATGATCTAAAATTCATGTCAGGGTGTTCTGATAGTAACAACAAGCTATACATTCCTTTTATCTTCAGCGGAGATCAAGATTCGGTCATCCCGTTTACTGGAACGCGGACACTAATAAATGGATTAGCAGAGGAGATTGGACTGCAAACAACTGTGCCTTACAGAGTCTGGTTTGAGGGAAGCCATGTTAGTGCAGTCTGTTTATTAGTCAAGGAAACCTGGAAGATGCATAAATCAGAATTTTTAAAATATCTGAAGTTTAACTACTTACAACATAAAAATGATAACATTTTTTTTTTTTTTGCACAGGTTGCTGGATGGACACAAGTATATGGTGATATTTTATCTTTTGCTACCATTAGAGGAGCATCACATGATGCTTCATTTTCGCAGCCAAAGCGATCCCTTGCTCTTTTTAAAGCATTTCTGGCAGGAAAGCCTTTGCCAGAAGCATTATTGTTTGCGGAGAAAATTTATGGATAACCAGGATTCACTTTAATATTGTAAGGACATTTATAAGACAAGCATCCTGTCTTGTTTTTTTTTTTTGGAACAATTTGTATGAATAATTATGCATATTTTTAATATTCTAGTTCAAAATATACATTTATTAATTTTTTAAAATACTAATTATATCTATTTAAATGTGGTCATTAAACTTTGTTCTCATAAGTATATGACTGTCCATGGGACAACAAATCCTAATTCTACTGATTTAGAATTATTTCATGTGATGGGGAGTACTTGTCCAATGTACACTACCAAATGCAAAATTGTCTATTACTCTTGAAAATTAGTCCAATCCACCCAATAATCCTCTCTCAAACATGTTCATAATTTATTTTTAAAAAAAATTGTTCCAATATGCTCTTTCAGACGAGTTTTGTAGTCATATTTCTTCTTCTATACAAAAATAAAAAATCCCAATTTTATAAGAGAAAGAAAACAAATATTTTTCAAAATAATTTTTTTAAAATCCATTTTGAACTCTTTGTTAATTAGACTTTGTTGTCAATCAGCTTTTAATATCAATCTCACTTAGAAATTAGTTTTACCATTAATTCTATTTGTTGGAGTATGTGTCATAACACTTTTTTGTTCAATATTTAACACCATAAAATCTTATATTTTTTATGAAAAACTTCACTCACAAATAAAATAAAAATAAATAAGATAAATCACACAATATAAAAAATAATCACACATATAAGGTACAAAAATATATGTGATTCGGTAACAAACGCCTACGTCTACAGTGAATCATCAAATTTTTACTTTTTTTTATTAAATTCTTTTATACACAAAGAACCATTACAAGAGAAATGAAAGGAATATAATAATAGATAAGCTCTTAAATGATTTACCTAAGGCTTTCTTATATTTATGCCCAGCGTTCAAGCATTTCATGACACTCTTCTGTGCTTATGCCCAGTGCTAGAGTTACCCCAGCACTATATTCTCTCTCTTATTAATACATTGTCTATTATAATAAATTATAAAAATTTATGTAGTGTTTACAAAATTTGTATAAACCTTATTCCTTGTTGGAATAAAAGTTTACGTGCTTAGAAGGTCTAAAACAAACTTAAAAATACAATTTTATCCAAAATAGGATTTTTCTCGAACAGGAAACACTGTAGCATTCATAGTCTAATGTTGGGGCTTTAATGTGATTTCAAGTTAATGCTACAGTGTTTCAAAGTCATCACTATAGCGTTGGGCTTTTTGGAATTATCATTGCAGCGTTAAGTTCCCAACTTAGGCGTTCACATTTGAAAATGTCCCAACTTGTATTTTCATGTTCTTTTTTATATCTAATTTCTTGTTTCACATCTCTTTTGTCTATCTGTTGTACTCTCGACCACGTGTTGACTCTTCTTTAGTTTCTAATTCAAAATCAAATTAAACTTTAATTTTGAATTACTAATTCGAGCAAATCTCTCTAAGAAACTTTTCAAGCTTTCATCCACCAACGCTTAATTACTTTAGCATTAATTTCAGTTAAGTTTTATGTCCAAACTTAACTCTTATAAGGTTCATGCCTATGGTCTCCAAAGATTTTGAATGTATCTCTCTCTGGGTAACTATCATATTATGATCTACAATATCACCTATATACCATCATAATATCTTCATGGCTAGATCCTCCCTTACTATACATTCTCTTTCGACCTTTGCTACTACGGTGAAATAATCTCTGATGTCCTTGGTATGCATCTCCTTAATAAATTTATGTAGAAACCCCACAGCATTCCATCAAGTACATAGCCTTAAGTGTGCTTCTCACCCATAAATTCTTTAAACATCTTTTATATTCCTTCTACAAGAAGCCTTCAAGGATTCCGCAGCTTCAAATCTTATTCATAGACTAATTGTAGCACCTCCACTCTTCTTTGCCTTCCTCTTCGATTGCTTTTTAATCTCTATTCTATAGCCCTTTTCTTTGCAATCAAGCCACTGCACTCCTAGGTTCTTGATCTTTTTCTGTCTTTATACTTGTGAATCCCTATAATTGAACAGCCTATGTTCAACCATTTACCTCAACCATTTACCTCAACCATGGCTCTAATACTAGTTTGTTAAGGTATCAAGTTAGGTTTTCTAATTCGACACCACTTAAACATCAACTCAGCCACAACTTTAATATTAGTTTGTTATATAATCAGCCTTTAGCACCAATCCCACTTGAAAATTAGCCTTACCACTAATTCTACTCTTTGGGGTTTATATGTCCGAATACCTTTTGTCCAGTATTTAGTATCATAAAACCTTATGCGTTTTGTGAAAAACTTCAATCACAAGTAAAACAAGAATAAACAAGATCAACTATAGTATAGAGAAAATAATTATATATATAAGACACGAGAATATATATAGTTCGACAACAAACGCCTATGTTTACAATGGATCACTAGATCCTTGCTTCTTTTATTTAGTTCTTTTATACACAAAGGACCCTTACAAGAGAAATCTAGGGAATACAATAATAGACAAGCTCTTAAAGAATCTACCCAGTTCTTTATTGCACTTATACCTAGCATTCAAGCACTCTTCTGCGCTTATGCCTAGCGCTAGAGCTACCCCAACCCTTTATTATCTCTCTTGTTGATGCATTGTCTATTCAAATGAATTACAAATGTTTATATAGTGTTTACAAAGTTCTTATAAACCCTTCTTTGTTGGAATAAGAATTCATATGTTTAAAAAGTTCAAAACCGACTTAAATACGCAATTCTATCCAAAATAGATTTTTTCAAACAAGTAATGATGCACCGTTCATAGCTCAATATTGGGGTATTAATGCGACTTTGAGCTAATGTTGTAGCGTTCCAAAGCCATCGTTATAACGTTAGGCTTCCTGGAATTATCGCTACAGCATTGAGTTTCCAACTCTATGGCATTCAAATCTGAGAATGTTTTCACTTATGTTTTCACTTCCCTCATTGCATTTAACTTTTTATTTTGTACCTTTTTTATTCGTTTATTACATTTTTAATCACATGGCGACTTTTTTTTTTATTTTTAACTTAAAATTAAATTAATTCTTAATTTTGAATCATCAATTTTAACGTAATCAAACTAAACCATCGAAAACATCTGACATTTTGCTTAACACCAAGCCACAAACAAAAAATAAACATGAAATATTTTTAAAATATACCGATATACACACAACAACGGCAACAAGGATATCTCAGATATCACAAGACGGACTGTACTTGATGAAAAACCTAAGAGTAAGAGATATGATTGACCAAATTGAATGGTGTTACCTATCCCTTTATAAGTCAAAAATTCACTCAAATTTCTACGGGATGTGAGATGCTAATCACCACTACTACTACTGCTACTAGGCATATGCAGATGAACAAACTGCAACAACCTGAAGCAATGAAGCCTTATTATTTCAAAATGAAGGTCATTAAATTTGTTGTATGTATGGCTTCAGTTGGCAACCCAATATTGACTCTTAATAATCATTGCTTATTTGCTAAAATTTGAGGCGTTAAAGTAACGGGGTCGTTCCATGGAAGGCCATGTAAACTTTGTTTTTTAATTGAGTTAAGAATGTGAGTCAGCAAACAATAATAATAATAATAAACAATCTTTCAAAATAATGATAATAATAATAAACAATAAATTATTAGCTGAAAGTATAAACATATAATCCCTTTACATTTTGGAGTGACGAATTCAATGTAACTTGCACACTAAAGCGATGAAAGCCAATAAGAACTTTTTTCTCTATATTGTTTTACAAAAGGAAAAAAATTATTTAGACACCTAAAATTTTAGGAAATGATATATAAATTTTAATATTTTAAAAAAATTTATTTACACTTTTGTCAAGTAATGATTTATGTTGATTTTAATTTAAAAAATAAAAAATAAAAATTTAGTCTAAATGGAAAGGAACATAAAAATTTTAATATTTTTAAAAATCTTATTTACACCTCTGTCGCGTAATGATTTTCGTTAATTTTAATTGAAAAATGGATAAAATAAAAATTCAATCTAAATTCAAATTTGAAATAAAAAAAATTATCATTGACAGAGATTAAACCCTATTCACCCACATAAAAAGTAAAAGTATTTATTATTGTACTACAACAAATTTTGTTAAAATAATGCTAAAATAAAAAAAAATACAAAAACGTAAAACAATAGAACCCTAGCCACCGTCCATTATTGTCGCTCACCGTTGTTGTCAGCCATCATCCCTCATTGGTTATTGGTTGGTTGACCATTGTTGAGCTAATCGAAATACTGAACAGTGGCCGACAGTGGTGGCCAATGGCTAGCAATGGCAGATGGTAGCCGATGGCAAATGATGACATAAAGGTGGTTAGGGTTCTGTCGCTTTACGATTTTGTATTTTTTATTTTAGATAATTTCAACAAAATTTATTGTAACACAGTGTTGAGTACTCTTATTCATCATGCTGTGACCAGGGTTCAATTATTGTTAATAATATTTTGTAAATTATTAACATATGATTTTAAGGATAATATGTTAATATATTTGCAAACTTATATATAAAATTAAAGTTAGAATAGCTTAATTTGTTAAAGTGTATGGTTCTTAACCATAAAGTTAGAAGTTCAAGCCATCAGTATTTAATTATATTTAGACTTTTTTAATTAAAATAGAAGTATAATTATTTTTTTAAAACTATTTTTATCCATTTTCAATCAAAATAGAGGTATAATTTTATTTTCACCACTTTTACTTGTTTTGTCATTAAAATAGATGAAAATCATTACTAAGGGCGAGAGAAAAATCAGCCTAAACTAAACTTACTGGTTTGATTTGATTTCTACTAAGAAAAAATTGATCGGTTTAAAAAATAAAAATAAAAAACTAGTTAATTTCGATTTAGTTTTGCTGAAAATCGAAACCGAACTAGAAAATTTTATTTTTTAATATTGATATTTTATAATTAAATATAAGAAACGTAATTTATAATCTTAAAATCAGTTTTGCCTCGGCTGGCAAAGTGTGTTAATTTCTTTCTAAAGGTCCATGGTTCAAATCTTGTTAGATTCATTTTTTCAATTGTTAATTTATTAAAATATAAATATAAAAAAGAAGAACGTACTTTCGTTTAAAAACTAATTTTAACTTAGTTAGTATATTCATAATTGTTAATATACTAAAATATAAATATAAAAAAGAAGAACGTATTTTAGTTTAAAAACTTATTTTAGCTCAGTTAGTAAAGTGAATATAATAGTCTCCTTAGTTTTCAAATTTGAATTCAACTAATTTGAGTTTTTTCGTATTATTAGATTTAAAATATAAATATAATGAAATAGATTGCATTTTGGTTCAAAAATTAGCTTTAATTTAGTGGTAATGTAGACTTAATATTATCATTAGTTCACAGGCTCGAATTTTTTGTGAATTAATTTTTTTAATTATAATATTTTCAAATTGAAATATAAGGAAACAGATTCTACCTTGGCTTAAAAATTAACTTTAGTTCAGCTGGTTAAATAGTAATAGTATGTCTTTCAGGCTCAATTGTTTAGTTAGTTGTGTTGTTAATTTTTTGTTTTAAAATTGAATTAAATATTTAGAAATCAAACTGAACAAAAAAAAAAATTCAGTCTAATTTAATTTTTACAATAATTTTAATTTTTTTAGTTCTGTTTTAAAAGAGAATAAAAAAAATATGATTTGGTTTGATTTCAACCGAAACCAGATCATGTTAACCCATAACTGTTATTTAATAGAGATATAAATAAAATTTTTAAAAACTATAAATATGTATGTTTCTTTCTTAAAATTTTAAAATCCAAATATCAATTTTTTTTTATTAAAATTCCTCTCCAATTTTCTCTCATCTTTTAGCTTACCAATTTTCTCTATTTTTTAGCTCACCGAGGACACCAAATCCTAAGATAAAAAGCTGAAGTATCAACTATCATGCACGACAATTTAACTGGACGCATTGGTCACGAAATGATGAGATATGCACACGATGTGTTTTCACATGTGCATAGTTCGTATGTGAGTATATATATTTATTGTGCTTAAGCACATGAACAAAAACCTTTTAGAGTTATTTTGACCCAGAAAATGTAAGAGAAAAAAAAAAGGAGATGATCAACTCTTTTTTTATTTCTCTCTGTGATAGCAGAATGATATAGGGTTCGTAATGTGGCTACATGTCATTTCATGTGGCCACGTCGCCTAACTATGCCCAAACCAACTTGTGTTTTATGCAGTTCTGCAATTCTGTGGCCCATCTCTCTGCCAGAAAACAAATTTTAATTGCCCTAACATTCTTGGGGAAGAAAAAAAAAAGGGGAAGACTTACTATGGAGATAATTGAACTCTATCATCTTATATCACATTATAAATACTTATGCAGAAGCAATATCTTTCTTTAAAAAATTTTGAGTTATTTTTAGTTGAAAGTGAGTAATTAATGTTCTCTAATTATGATTATTGACGGGGTAACAGAGCAAAAAGATGCCTAATAGAAAAGAAACATAAAAGGAAAAGAAGTAGAATCATTCACGGACAGCTAGAGAGTCATTATGGTTGATTTGACCACTCTAATTCTAAGTTAACCATATAATAAGATTATATAGGATAAATATCATTTACCCCCTTATTAAATTCATTAACTACAAAAAAAAATTACTGTTTAATAATATCTAAAATTTCCCCTATTGTCATAACTATAATAATATAAATTAATTTTAAAAAAATATAACAGTCTTTTAACTAAAAAGTTAATAATTACGTTTGTATAATATAAAATAATAAAAATACAATGTCATTATGTAAACAGTAAAATTAATATATTTATACTATTAAATAATTATTTAATATAGATATCTGCACTTTTATTAAGTGTTACTTTTATTATTTACACAATACATTATTATTATTTAATATTGTATGAATATAATTATTAATTTTTTAAATAAAAAGACTATTATACTCCTATAAAAATAATTTATATCATTACAGTCATAACGACAAAAATATTTTTAGATATTATCAAACACTAAAAAAATTTTGGTAGTTAAAAATCTATTAAGGAGGTAAATGATAAATTCTCGATTATGTATACATACATACATATGCATATTAACTTAGCCCTCATCTCAAGCTCTAGCATAATTAAGTAGGTAATGTTACTTACTGGACAAAAGATATATGTTAAGTTTAAACAATAGTATTATGAACTAGTTATTGCGAAAATTACACCAAGTTGTATGGTGAACAAGCTGAACTCGCAATTTTATTCTCAGAGCCATTAGGTTTACGATATTGTATCCACAATTATTATAAAATGGAATCACCAGTTGGTAAGTAAAAATAATTGGATATACTAGCTGTTAAAGTACTTAATTCTATTGCCATTTTAGATGTGCACAAAAGAATCAATTTCATGTTAATAGTCATGAAATAAAATTAAATTGTTTGAAATAAATTGGAAGTGCTTACTTTAATTGTTCGGCTGTCAAAATTAAACTGAATCAATAGTTGTAGAAGGCCATTAGTTACAAATGACATATGATCCTCTCATTTTGTGAATCATGGTAATGACTATTCATGACTAAAATAAGAATTCTTAAAGATTTTGCCCTATATGTTCTTTAATAGAAAATAATAAGTGTTTTGGGGTTTTTTTTTTTTTGCTTAGGCCCGCCCTAAATAAGTAAGGGTGTAGAATAAGAAAATATTTAATTTATTGTAGCTATTGGTGTTAAGAGTTAGATTTGGACCTTTGATTTAATAATGTTGAGACCAATAAGAGTTAGATTTGGACCTTTGATTTAATGATGTTGAGACCAAGATTGAGTAGAGCTTGAGTTGAGGATCGATTATGAGTTAGGTTGCTTTATGAGACCTAATGAATACAAGAAACACGAAGTAAGTGGTAGGCATCGACGATGGCCCTCTGACGCTAAAGTTAGATGGCGACTCAGTAGTGATTTTTTTGTAGGATTTTCACCCTTAGAAAGAATGTAGAGAGAAAATCGATAAGAGTTTTTTGTCTCCCTTTTACTAGAGTTATTGTCTTAGTTTAGATTGTTCACTTACTATCATTCAAAATTGGAGATAAGCCTTGAGTATAAAGGAAGTCAACCTAAAGATTACCTACTAAAAGTGACATGTGGCGATACTTAATTAGAGAACTATATCTTTCACAAGGGGCATTTTAGAGAACCAACTTAGAAGGGGGTTATATGGATAATTATGCCTCTTTGACGTTTAGAATACTACGTATCTTCTTGATTTGGTATTTTTTTTTGGAGTGATCAGCTTTGTTAGGTGCGCTGGAAGCATTGAGTGAGTTTTTAAGGCTCTATTCCCCTGAGCTTAGTAGATTTAGTGTTAGATCATCCTAACAATTATAGACAACTTTGATCCTTGTGTCAGTAGAAGATGGGAACTTGGCACATTCTGAAGTAGGGTTTGCTATTAGCTCTTTGAAGATTCTCCCCTTAGACCTTATCCTTAAGTCTAATCATCAAATGATGTGACTTCTAACTGGACTATTTATAGGGCCTTATGGTAATGTGGCAGGGGCCTGCACTTTGCTGACGTGTAAATCATTGATGGGCTCAGTGATGACATGGCAGGTGACTTGATCATAATGATATGTCCCCTAATAGCGATACTAAGTAATGATGTGTGTCTTTGTTTAGGTCCACTTGATTTTTTTTGGACCAAATTATAGAGGCCCATGAATACAAATTTGTGCTCAACTTGTTAGGGTAGCCTGTTTTGAACTGAATTACTCTTAAGTAAAGTTAGGCCTAAGGACCTAGTTAGACTTTCGTGATTAGGCTGAGTGTTACATAATTTTTTTCTCAATGATAAGAGAAAGGAGAGAGGGAGAGAGAAAATAAAAAGTGTAGTTACAAATTATTTTCTTTTACATTGCTTTTTTTTCTGAACTACTAATCACTATTTTGGATGAATTGACTGGTTCATATAAACTCCGATCAATAAATGGTAAGAATGAGGCTTCTCTAAACAAAAACCATGCATATTTACATGAAAGTCCGAATTCATATGCATTTCCTGCCTTTTGGGCACCCCTATACATGATTAGTGAAAGTTTTGAAGGCAGATGAAGGTGTATAGAGACAGCAAAAAGAAAATATCAAATTAAAGGCAGGCATATGATAGGGACTCTATAAATTAACAATATCACAGAATTAATATGATTACCAATTTACAAGGCAATTGACTATAGCCATATGAAGCCCATAATAAAAATTTTCATATACTAGTTATGTTCCAATGATGACAGGACCTAGACTTTGACTGAAGGGAGAAAGAAAGCAGTGAAAAAAAAGGGCAATAAAATGATAAAAAGGAGAAACCCATTTTGCTTGAAGAGCAATATATTCTTTGCCCTAATCATATCAAGTGTACTCATAGCGACATTGCCCATTTAAGGATTTGATCTTTGTTTTTGCCAGCCAAAGCTTTTGCTACTACTCATCATCATCATCTTCATTTTACAAAAAATTTGGTCCAACTTTTGAGTCCTTAGAGAGTGGTGGGTCTAACTAAATATGCATCTCAAAGGAGAGAGTTATATTAGAGAGAAAGACATAATTAATTAAAAGAAATTAATGAACAAAATTATAAGAGATTTGAGATTCTAATATTGTTTATATACACTAGATTGGGAAATTTTGGTCATTAAAACCTCGATCATTTTTTTATTCTGCAAGGAAAAAAAATTAGTATTTATTAAAAAATTAATAGAGAAAATAGTAAAAAGAGTAAAACTATAGGAGAATAACTTACAATTTTCCAAATAAAAAAGGGGCCCTCAATTAGCTATACTCACATTTGGTGTGTCAAGATTCATTTTCTGGCTCAACATATCTATTAATCATCATTAAGATTTATTAACTTACCTAATTGTTGGCTGCCACCACAAAATGCATCACTTCTGTCTTAATTTGATGAAGTTAATAGGAATATTTCTATCAATAATCTGTCTTCCGAAAGAAATCCAAAAAAAAAAAAAATATTCTACCAAAAATTAAAACACCAATGCTAAAGTTCATGACTGAAAGAACAATACGTATTTAATTATCTTCATAATTATTATTTTGACTGGTGCATTAAGCTAATTAAGCTCGATCGGTCTTATTATAATCTTTTAAAACCAATATGTTTTTTTTTTCTTTAAAGAAAAAAACAAAACCATAACTATTGAGACGCGTATAATACACACTAGTTCTATGAGCTTTTTGAAGGACAAGAGGCCAAGTCAATAATTGAGTTTCCAATTAATTAAAACATCATCTCGTAGTAAATGATGAAGATGAAACATACATAGTCAAATCTTGCTGTGTGAATGTGATGTTGTTTGCATGGCATGATTACTGTGGACCATGGTCTCCATTTTCAGTCATGCCACATTGATTTGGTCAACACAAACCCAACAATCTTTACAGTTTAACCCTAATTCATATTATATTTAATCTTACTTTATTTGCATTTTTTGTTTTGAAAGTGAGTGAATCCATTAAAAGAGTATAGATAAGGATACAATATCAAGGGTTTCTGATCATCTAATTAAAGAATTACAGGACTTAATAATAAATATTTTATTGACGTAAACCTTATCTAAAGACCTTTCAAAGAAAAGAAAAAATGATCCTAAAACATGGGGCAAAAAAGAAGATACCCTCACATAAGAGGGAGACTCACACACTGTTACAATAGATATTACAATTTACATCAATAATAGAGTTCAAAATCTGTCATCACACCCAGTAAAATCGCAACTACCAAATAAATAGTCCCCAAATGGACGACCAAAAGATTCTACATCGCCGGAGAGGAATCCTGACAATGGGGCAACTGCAGGACCTTACGACTTGCTAGCAGTAAGTTGTGGGTGATCGTTCACCGGTGGGGCGCTATTGGATAGCGGGATCTTGGTGGGACAAAAAGCGTTTGGCACAAAATGGGTTTGGACCACGTTGATTACCGGCAGAGCTTCGAAGGACGATGGCATTGCACATCAGAAACCTACTTTATTTGCATTTAGTTTATATACTTATTCACGTATATTGATGCCATTTTTCCTTCATAAACAACATGTTAATTGATGTCATTTTTTTCCATCATAAACTTAAGCTCTGTGTATTTTTTTGACTGAGTTTAGAGATTTGAACCTTGATGAATGTTAGAATATTTAATTTATTTCTTTTTTTACTTTTTAAAAATTTTCTAGTTTAAATACAATGTAGTTAAAATTGTACATATTATTTTTAATGAATCCAGTAGCGTAGTTTGAATGGGCGTATTATTTTTAATAATCTTAATAGTATAGTTCGAATGCGGTGTGTTCTTAAACTGTACGCGTCGTTCTCAAAAAAAATTTTATAATATAATCTTATTATAATATCAATAGTTGTAAGTATTAAAATCTAATATAATCTTACAAAAAAAAGAATGACATGCTAATTGATATTTGATAAACCTAAGTTGGTGATTAAGAATATTAGAGGGCAAAAAAGTATTTTTAATTTTTTGTTTGATAATTAACAATAGAAACAAGAATAATACTTCACAAGTATGGATGGAATATATCAGAAATTTAGGGCCACCTTAGTGTTGGTGCAAAAAAAAAAAAAAAAAATCAAGTGTCCATGACTTTGATGTACTGATCTTTTTATTCTACAATTAAAAAGTGATCTAAAACATCATCATTTCTTCTAAGAATTACACCACTACAAAAATTCTGATATATTGATCAATTTCCACCTCTTTCTGCCCCCACCACATCTCTTTCTTTTATTAATTAATTTCTTCTTTTGTTTTGTTTTGTTTTATTTTCTTTTTTCAACTTTAGAACTTAAGTTAATTATGCCAAAAATATTAACACATAGAATAGAATAAACAAAGTAGAGTTTCAAAGTTTTTGTTTGTTCAGAAAGCACATATATCTACCTCAAAAAAAATATTAGAAATTAAAAATGTATATATGTTAGTTTTTATATTTTCAAACCCAATAAAATACAGTTTTCTAAATACAAATATAACTTCAAACCCAAATGCAAAGTGCATTGTAAAGAAATAAAATTCCATCATCGTGAGATTGAAATAAAGCTAAGCTGACAAGTCGGACAAATAATACTGAATATAGAGTCAGATTATTGATACTTTGATGGGTATATATATCTTTGAAATGGGTCCATTTTTGACATAAAGATTTAATTTTGTCATTGACTAAAACAAGTGACAAAATCATCTTATTTATACCTTCTTCCACTAAATGTCCATCTTGCCCATTAATTTAATAATATTTGATGAGCAAATCAAATCAGCATACTCAAATGATAGTAGATTAGAGAAAAAAAGAAAGTAATTATTTTGTTTAATGTAAATAACAAGAAGTCCATATTCTTTCTATTTTCTTGCATTGATTACTCAATAAAAGTTAATCATTGAGGCACAACAGTAACATAAATTGAAGTAGTTTTTTGAATGTTTTTGCTTCATGTAATTTTCTGGTGATAATTGAGTGTGTGAGAGATCCACTTATTTATGTTAACCCATTAAAATTAATTGAATATCCATCATTATAAAAGAAAATGAACATTTCAGACTTTTTTTAAAATGAATTGAGAAGTCATTTCTCCAAGTTTTGAATTTGGACTGTTTTCTAAGACTTGTTTAATTAGCCATGAGCATGAGCCCCGTGACCTACTTCTAGATTCAAAACAATTCCTCCTTTTTACTCAAAAGAATTTATTCAATTCTATATTTAATTATCTAGAAGGTCACTTTTTAACAAGAATTTTGTAACATTGAATAGTATTAACACAATGAACTAATCTAAGTAAATGTCAAGGGAATTTTTTCCCAATATTTAGAAAGAGAAACGGTTCTTTCTAACGTCAAATGTTGGAATTATTCTGAAACAAATCTAATCATTTTCTATTAAATGAAACACCTAAAAAGAACACTAAAAACACTCATTTGATATTGTGGTAGTTTAATATAGATATCATGAGCATTAATAATGTAGATAAATATTATATTAATTAAAAGTGATTGTGGAAATTTGAATTTATAGATAAAGTTAAGATTTTTAAGAAAAAATTTAAGATTTTAAGCTAAAATAAATATAGATTATGGTTGTGCAATTATTTGAGTTTATATGTGTAACGTTTGAGGGTTTGTACTGAATAAAATAGGTAAAAATGGTGAAAAGGATTGTGTTTCGTGGCATTTGCATTATGCAAATTAAAAAAAAAAAATTATGCATTTGCATTTAATTTGATTTGTTTACTATATTTAATTTATTTTTTAATCTTATAAATTTAATTATTTAGGGAATTTAATTAGTTTATTTAGCTTATTTAATTTTTATTTTATTTAAATTTAATTATTTATATACAATTTGAACAGGATACGTCATCAAATATTAATAATATCTTTATGAGAAAAATAGATGACTTGTAGATTGAGATGATGCAATAGATGAAATATGATAAAGAAGGGGTCTTGCAATAGATGCGGCAGGATAAATAAGAGCCGCTGCAATAGATAGATCATGCATTATTTACATTCATCCCCCTATTTTGTGGATTAAAATCAAATTATGGTGAGACTATTTTTTTATGTATGTTTATTAAATGTTAAAAAAATTGAGTTATTTAACATATTCGTTTATATAGGAAAATAATGATAGTCAAACATAGTATTAATAAAAAATATAATATTTATCATAGTTGAGAGTTGTGCTACTTAGTTATTATCACTTATTTACATAAGTCGTTATAACAAGGTTATTTATTCTCAATGAGTACCTATACTTCCACATAATATAAGCACTCTAAGATTTACTATTACACATATAGTCATGAAAACTCTTTTATTAATCCCTTATTAAAAGTTGCACATAAGTAACATTTAAAATTTTTATTAATTTCAACTTCAATATCATTATATCAAGATAGAATCTCATAATCACATTATACTAAATATAATCAAATTCAATTGTACCACATACAATATTTAGAAGTTGTTGATAATTCACATTCTTTATAATCAAAATAATTTTATTTGAATCGTGTAACATTACCCAGTTACATTGTGCACCCCTTTCCCGTTATTTTTCTAGATTTCTTTGCAACCTCAAATTGAGATCCTATCACATTCTTCTTCAATAAATTGCACTATACTATATGTATATTTATATGCTCATACATTTGCTAAAAAAACTCAAAAAAATTCGTATTATATATTGATTCATTATTTAGCAAGGTTTAATTTACAAAAGTATATAAAATAATCACATTTCAAATAATAATAGAAAATGTGAAATCTCCCATTAATAATTTGAATTGCAAATTGGGCTACTTTAGAGTGTATAGTTGAGAATGATGATTTCTTTTATATTTGGAGCTTTACTTTTTATGTTTCTTTTATGTTTTATAGACAAGGGTAATTTTGTCCATTTCTCTTTCCTTTGGCTAAATAGTTTTGGAAGTTCAGTTTTAACACAAATAAAAATTAGTCCTTAAATTTGGGTAATTTTTAAAAAAAAAATTACAAACTAATTTCTCTATATTTTTTGTGGGTTTTTTTTTTTAAAGGATATACCTTTTTGCAGATTTGGTGGGTACTTTCTTTCATTTTCTCACAGGAAACAAACAAATATATATGTATGTACCCAAGACTCTTTTTGTAATCTCATCCATCACATAGGACAATAAAACAATATTACTTCTACTATATCTTGTATTTACATGAATTGAATGAGATGCAGAAACCTACTCAGAAAATTGAAATTTCCTACATTGCCCTTTTTGGGTAATTAATTAACTTCTCAACTAAAACATATATTTCAGGCATATTAAACTTCTGTTTAGCACACCAAACAAAGAAAAAAACAAGAGAGAAAATGATTAAATCTCACATGACCCAAGATTGATAAAGATTGGAAAGAGACATTGTGCTGCTTTCAGCTTCATCAGGTTATGAAATGGAAACACCTTTCTCTCCTCTCTCTCTCAATCTCTCTGGTTGGACATTAATGCTTTCTTCCGTTCTTTTTCTCTCAGCCAAAACTAGGCTCTGAAATCAGCAAGCAAAAATAAGTTTCCAATAACACCCTCTGCAGCAATCTGCACCATATTTTTGTTTTCAAAAACAAAACCAGGCAGCAAGTTCTATGCATTTTGACTCCACCCCCACCCCCACTCATACATTGACTTAGTTAGCCTCTCTTCTTCAAACTCCTAGGTAATCTCTAAACCCCAAAAAAAGGAGCCAACCCAAAAAAAGTTTCTTCTTGCTAAAAGTCTATTTCCATGCCATGAACTTGGTTCTGAGAAAAAAACAGATGCGTTTGAGAAGAGATCAGTTAGCTTGCTTGTCTCTTCTTCTTCTGATGTTGTTACTACAGTTGAAGCATAGTCCATGTCATGCTCATGGTCATGGGAATGCAAAACTTGATGGATTTAAAGCTTGGTCTGGCTCTCATCAGTCTCAGCTGAACCCTTTTGGTTCTCCTGGTAACTCAAAAACAAATCCTGGTAAAAATGGTGATGAAGCTCTTGGTGCTGAAAAGAGAAAAGTCTACACTGGCCCAAATCCTCTACACAACAGATAAGTTTGATATATATATTTATCTATATATTAGAGAAACCAAAGCTGGATTTCTCTCTTTTTTAAGCCTTGAAATTTTATTTCTTCCTTTTTTTTCTGTGGGTTATTTGTTATGAGCATTTTTGATATGTTTGAGTAATGGCTCAAGCAATCTTACAAATGATGTAAATGAAAAATTTTATTAGCTTTTAAGGTTTCTTCTTTGAGGAAATATACTTATTTGTTAAAGATGAATACTGTATAAGAATAAATATTTATTTTCAAATATTTCTGCATGCCATTAATGGGGTTTGTTGTTGGTATGAATATTTGTCTGCTTTTGGCCTGCACTCATTCATCCTGGTGAATTTTTACTGGTGGCATCTCTTACAAGGCGCTCAAGTTCTGTAAAAACAAAATAAATAAATAGAAGAACTCTTTTCCAATTCATCATGCCATTAGAAACAAATTCATATATTTCACCCAGCTGTCAGCGATCTTATTGTATAAGCTTTCGTTGGCATGAATGTTTAGTTAAAATCTTGTTTATGACTTAGTTTGATATTCTGCTTCCTTTTTTTTTTTCTCATTAACTCTTCTATTGATTTAAAGTCACATTAACTTTAAGCCAAGAACTTAACATGTTCATCATTTGTAGTTTATGTTTATGATGCCAAAAGTTGATTAAATTTGCTTGATAATTAATCACATAATCACATGCACAATACAAACATAGTGTTGGTACATGTACAAATTACTATCATTTAAGAGCTGCAATAAAAGATACCAGTCCTTTTAATCGATAATCGTATCGTGGGTGAAATTAGATAACCTTCGTCCTTTGACTGTACAGTTCTGCACAAATTTTCTTTCCAATTTTATCACAAACGTTTTCTTTTTTTAAAAAAAAAACAATAAATAAATATTTATATAAGGTAATTCTTTGTAGGGTAAGATTCAATTGTCCTGCAAATCATGTAATGGCCTTAATTTCTCTGCCTGGAATGATTACGAGGCAGACCCCACTACCTGTTTGGTACTGATTTCCCCTTTTCCAGCCATTTTTCCACTATACCATAAATTCATATGCTTAGGGTTTTACATTTCTTTTTTTTTTTCTTTTTCAAATTTATTTAACTTTCTTTAACCTTCATTTTCCAAGGGCTTGCTCTTTAATTATATATACATTTTTCAGATCTTATTGATTCAAAAATAAATCAATGCTTCAAGTAACTTAAATAATTGTTGTAAGAGGATGGTGACAAAATTCAAAAGATAAGAAATTTACCTCCAAATTCTAGGAAGAACATAAAAAGGAACGTTGGTCATTGTCTCTAATATTAGCCAATATTTCAAAAAAAAAAAAAAGATTATCAACAATTACACGGTTCTAATTTTATAAATCTTTTCCCTTTTTATCTTTTTGAAGGAAAATCTTTTCCTTTTTATTCTTTCTTAATAATTAGTGGTACTAAGTTTGACTTGGTGTTGAGATTATAATTGTGATCAAAAGAGAATTCAAATCAAACTTTTGTATTTTGTTTTTAAAAATATTTGTATTCAGATTACATCCCATGTAATGTGAAAAAAATTGTATGTATTCTTCATTGTACATAGAATTTTGCAGGTATAATAAAGATTTAAAAAACAAAACAAAAAGAAAAAAGAAAGGCCAAAAAGGGCAGGATGAAATTGAGGCAATCAAAAGGACAACAGAAAAGGGGAAAGGAAACTGAACTTTTCATGAAAACTTAAAAAGTAAAAAGGTTGGTCAGTATATAAATAGAGGGCATCCTTTCTCTACACGGCAGTTGCATGCGGATATGGGACTTTTTACTTTTCCTATACTTTTGTTAATAAAACCCAAAAAAAAAAAAATTAAATAAAGATTTTAATTGGATAATCTAATAAGATTCTCTTAACATGCAATCTAAAAACACATTAATTTTAAGTTCTTTTTAAAAAAAAAAACAAACAAACAAAAATGCTAAATTGTAATGCATCTAATATGTACTCAAATTAAGAGGTATAAATTAACAGAGTTATTTCTTAATAACATTTAGTATTATATAGCCTCAAAATGATTATACAGCGTCATATAATTTTAAAGAGTAATATTACATTTTTCAAATTAAAAAGTCTAAGTGACTAAACTACGTAAATATCAAAATTATATTTTACACTATTTTTTTTAAATGTAGCGAAGAGTTATTGATGTAAAATTCCAGGGACCTTGAGGGAAAAAAGTTTGGCAATGCTCACGGTAACAAAATACATGTTGTACAAAAGTTCTGTTACCATTTTTTTTTTATAAAAAAAAAAGGAAAAAGGAAAAAAAAATTGAAGACTGTGTCATAGAGATGTCTATTCACCTATTACTACTTGGGTCATGAGCTTGATCTTATTGAGTTTTGCAAATTGTTTGCTTCCTCCTTGCACAGCAAATAGCCTTAAGTCGATTCTATTACAGAGCCCCTTATAGTCGTCTTATTTTTTCTCTTATACTTTTCAAACCTTTTGTTACTTCTTTTTTTTTTTTTTTTGTTACTTATTTAACTTCTCTTATAATTTACTTTTTTTTAAAAACAATACTATATATAAATTAAAAGATATAACCAAAAATTTAAAATGTAAAACAAATTTTTTTTAATAAATAAAGAACCAATTACAAGACAGACAATACCTGCTGTGCATTTAAAGAAGTTTTAATAAAACCGCCGGAAACCAACCACATTTCTTTCACCGGCCAATCTTTCTTTACATGGGAAATTCAACGCCATAAAAAATGCAACATACAATTTTCTTTTTTCTTTTATTTTTTTTAATTATATGAATTATATCCCTCCCCTTCTCCAACCCCTATGCATGCGAAATTTGAAGCTCAAGCCTCTTAGTTACTACATTCAAGAAGCTTTACCAGCCCGCTCGCCCGCTCCTTTAATCTTGTTTGTGTAAGATAACAACAGATCATGGTTCCATAATCATAACAATGAAAAATTTTGAAGAATATTACTTTTTCACCATATGAACTCTCATGCAAATCACACAAAGGGGCACCCATAATAATTGGATTTGATTGCACAGAACCATTATTCAAAGTCCAAACTCATTGAGCAACTATTGGTTGCCTCCACAAATTGTAATTCTTCATTTCGATCTATCTCAAGTCCTCTAACCAATTAAAGCAATGGCTTAAGTTACTTTTCATTGATACATGAGTTTCCGGCATATGTTTCTAGTCACATTTCTAAATTATTCATAGTTGCTTGGACCGTTTTCACCTCAAGCAACAGATGAATTCATCTCCTAATTTACAAGCAAGAGATCCATGATTAACATCAAAATCACTCTCTGTAATACAAGGTCTACAGATTGCTTAAACAAGGGAATGTCAAATCAAGAAGTTTCAGCATGAATTATTAAAAGAAAAGGGAAAATCAACCCAGGAACCCCTTTTATTTTTCTTGTCTATGCTGTTTCCATGTGCATATCTAACAGCATAGTTCAGATAAAGACAATTCCAGAGATTAGAGATGGACATTTTACATAACCCCAACCACACAGACAGAGAACAATGACCCATACAATTATCTTAATAAGCTAACAAATGCACATGCTTAAAGCAGCTGCTGAAGATAATTGTTTCATTCCAGAAAATGCTGTACATTGGCACATCATCATGAGTGTGAGACAAATGGTAGATTTAAGCACACGCATCAAAGAGAAAAAGTGATACTTTAGTTACACTGTAGAATAACGGATATACCTTAAAGCTTAAAGCTTGGAGGCATGAAATGTGGTGGTTTTACTTAACGCAACTGCTGTCTTTGAACCAGACTGGCGCCCCAAATGCTTGCAAATAAAATCCCCAGCTAACATGAGCTTTTGAATATCTACATTAGTCTTGACTCCAAGCCCATTGAACATGTAAACAACATCTTCAGTAGCAACATTCCCAGAAGCACCCTTAGCATATGGACAACCTCCAAGACCAGAGACTGAAGAATCAACTGTGCTGATACCCATCTGTGAGGAAAATAAACAAATTTATTTTGAAATTGCAAGTGTTTCTAAGATGGTTATTCAAAAAATTTTAGTAGGTACTCTGTTTCCATATTGTGGCAGTCAGAAATTTTGCAAATTCAGCCAAATTTTGAAGAAAAACAGATCCTCCTTAAACAAATTAAGTGAGGCTCGATAAAATTTGAGCAAATTATTATAATCGAGTGGTACAAAGTTGTCCAAAGGCCTTGGCAATCCCGACTATTTAAGAGTCCTTGAGACTATTGTTTGACCATTTAAGAGTCCTTAAGACTATTGTTTGAGTTTTTTACCTATTAGCTTAAAAGTCAAGTAGATTCACTAATTTGGCATCAAAGGCAGTTTTGACCAAGATATTGTGTTGAATTCCTCCCTGCGTAATTCCAAATGTATTTGTCTTTGTTTATGCCTTCTATTTTTGTCTGGATTACGTCCATGTGACATGTACATTTGGTATCACTCTTGTACATAGGAGGCCTGTTATCATGCTAACTAGTTTAGCTTTATGCTGTCTGGGGTAAACAATAACTTAACTAAAGCAGGATATTACCTTGAAGGAAACATAAGATCTGGTGGTACTGACACAACTATGCTCAGGCTCTTTTTATGTTTTCACCAGTATTCAATCATTCTGTGATAGCAAGATATAAAGAAGATGCCATCTTATCTTTACACCTATTATTTTTTATTTTCCAGACTAGAGCTAAAATAATGTAAACAAGGATCTTCAGGTTAATATATGTAACTACTAACACTGCACTCCTTTCTCAAGGGCAACTCACTAGTAACAGTGTTGAAGTCCACCAAATATAAAGTTGGCATGACAGCTCTGTCTTATGCCAATATTTTCCTAAGACCAACTCTGTTTTTTCTTTTCTTTTTTTATTTCTTAATTACTAATTTATGGTTTTTCTTATATCAGACACTGAAAACTGTATCAACGAAAAAGGGAATTTATAAAATGTGAACCAGCCAAGGAATGAAAGATCTCTACTCAAAATGAGTTTATGTGTGTTCAGTGCTAATGTAATAACACAAATGTACTTATCTTAAAAAGAAAATGAGAAATAGATTAACGAAAGGGCTGAAGAAAGGAAGATATATATTCGAAATTACCTATTCCAAGTCCAGTTCTATGATAATAATTAAATCTTCCTAATGCCCACCCTCCAAAACATAATAGGATTCCAGAAAAGATTTTAACCCAAGAACCCCTCCCATTTAAGGTGCATTAAGAAAAAGAAGCATCCTTCAATTCTTTAGACAAAGAAGCCCAATTGTGAAGCTAAAACCAAACTCTATCCCAAAGCAGTTGATTTCTTCCTAACATTTAGCTTCACAAACCCTAAAATCCTACCATTCCTCTCATTCCATAGGGCTTCAGCTGTGTCTCCTCCACCAAAAGCTTTTGTTAACTCCATGAATAAGGAGCCACAAGAGTCTAGAATATAACCAGTGAAATTTTAGCTTCTTGAATATGTCTATACCACAAACCAGTTGCAGTGGTATCCAGGAGGAAAAAAAAATGATCAATGATTTCCTAAACCTTCTTTGCTCGAGTTGATTCCACAGAGCACCTATTTGCATGTAAAGAATATAATCATATGAGGAACTTTGGCTTTCCAAATCATTTTATCTGGCAAGAAAGTAGAATCATAGTAATCATCAATCATCCTGGTTGCTGGACACATTTGACCTCCACAGTCTTATAAGTTATATCCTCTCCAATCATCTCTAAGCTCCTTGATATAGACACTGTCCACCATAACCAAAAAAAATTAAAGATCCTGGACTTCTCTCTCATTCATATTCCTCAAAATTCAAAATTTGCAGTCCATTCCTCAGAGACAGAAGAAGAAACAACCACCTTTCACTTGATTAAGACATTATCAGAGAACGTTAACCTATTAAGACAAGAGAACAAACCACAGGAAAGAGGATCCTCATGTCTAGCATATTCTAAGGAACAAATTTTCCCCATTCTTTTCTTCCAGTCAAGTATAAGAAAGAAAATAATGGTAGCTTTTGGAGATGGCTTTCCAGAAGAATAAATATGGCCTTCAAGACAATGGTTGGAACTCTAATTTGGTATGGATTTTTGAGGAGTCCTAATAGCATGCCATAATGATTGTATTTCTAAAGTAGACCTCCAGAGCCATTTACCAAGTAAGTTACAATTTCTTGACTCAACATCACCAATCTAAAGACCTCCTTTATCCCAAGTCTAGTTGCCACCTCTGACTTCACTAACTGCATAATCTTACCATCCCCTTCGTTTCTAACAAGAAATCTCTCCTCACTTTTTTTATCCTATTACCTACCTTAGAAAAAATTCGCAATTTTTTGGTACTAGCTTTCAGCAACCAGCACCACATCCATATTTAGTAGCCAATGAACCAACTGTTTCTATTTTGAACCTTCAGCTAATTAAGCTTTACATTGTAACAATGATTTATTTATTGAACATGTTGCAACTTTATTCATAAAGGTAGCAGCAAAAACTCTCCACATATTACATATCCTGATGTTTTAACACCTATTTGTCCTTAGTGTTTGTGCACTTCATAGCTTTCAAACCAGTTGTATCTTAACTGTAAAATTTCTATGAGTTCCAACTTACAGGAAATTATTCAACAATATATTTCAACTCCATAAATACCCTATCATCAACTTGCAATGTGGTTCCAGACTACACTCTTCTGATTCTGTGTTCTAATTTGATCAACAAAACGGGGGCTTTTGTAGGACCTGAAAAGACATTGGTCAAATAGGCTCTGAAACTATGTTGAATGAACATCAATCCCAAAAGTGTATGGAGAAGGAAGGCAATTATCCTCATAGATAAATGCCAGCCTATGCCAATTGATAATTGGAAATCAAAATTAGGTGTCTTACTTGAAGTGATGCCAAAATATTTGAAAGAGCTTGCCCGTAAGTGTCATGAAAATGGACAGCAAGCTTATCAACAGGGACAACATCAAGA
The DNA here is from genome assembly GCA_946807835.1 of Ailanthus altissimus. Taxonomy (NCBI): domain Eukaryota; kingdom Viridiplantae; phylum Streptophyta; class Magnoliopsida; order Sapindales; family Simaroubaceae; genus Ailanthus; species Ailanthus altissimus. The sequence goes on from OX327687.1 coordinate 10,683,722, forward strand.
ACAGCTTCAAGCATTGGAGTGACAGTACCTGGCCAAGGGAAAGAAGAAGAATTAGAATCAACATTGTAAACACCAACCCCCCGCCCCCGCCCCCCACCACCACCACCCCCCCCCCCCCAAAAAAAAAAACATGTTAGGAGATTTAAGTAACACCATAATTGTTTTAGAATAATGATGTTGAATTAGGCCTCACATGGTAGTGATGGTACACCTTAGTAGATATCTACAGAAGGAATACTTTTCTCAATGCTGATTCTATAATACACTATTTCCAGAATCAGGTATGTAGAGTTTCAAATAACCTTAAATGCTTTAAGAATTCCCAATTGAGAAGTGAAGGTGTCACAAAAAGAGTAAAGTGTCATCTTAACATAGGAAATGAGTCAAGGGAAGCATCCCTCGTTTTCCTGCTATGCGTATCAAAAGAATTTCCTTCTCAATTCTTTCTAACAACCAATGTAGTGACTTTGCAACTACTTAAGAAACAACACCATACTAAATATTACCCCCACCTTATTTCTATTGTGAAAAATTTTCTAGATACATCATTATTGAAACCAGGAAGAGCTAGAGGTGATTCAACACTCACTTCCATTATCTATCCATATTAACATAATCAAACACCATTTTTTATATAATTTGCAAAGTACCACATAATCCATCACTTTTGTCAGGAATTATTTTTATGTACAACTGAACCATAATGTACCACTTCTCGCTCAACAATAAACACAAACTAAGCATATGGATCATGCCCTCTTCATGCTGGTATATCGAGAGTAACAAAATGAAAACTTAAAGTCATGATAAACGGATAAGAGTAATGTCAAACTATTTCCTCTATTTCTTTGTGACAGCTGATACAGGTTAGGAACACTGCATCTAAGACCGTCTGAATTTTTATAACAGCAATTAAATCAAGCTTAACAAGCCCCAGTCACCTTTCATATTATTTCCTGCACTTCCTACCCGATGAACAAACTTACTCAACATACCTGTGAGCACTTGGTCATCACTCATTATTCCCACCTAGTTTCAGAGTGCCATAACTTAGTCCTCTGTTTTTCAGTCGTCAACTACTGATTGTTTACCTTAATGCCTGATGCCTTATTTACATCCTTACACTAATTATAAATAGAAAATTGCAAAACTTTGAAACATTTCACAGAATAATAATTAAAAAAAAAAAGAAAAGAAAGAAAGTGATAGAGAACCAAAAAGAGAATAGAAAGGGGAGAAAAATAAAGGAAGAAAGGGAAGAAAATAACAGAGAAAAAGGAGAGAAATTTCAAAAGAAATTTAAGGAAAAAAATAACCAGTTATCTCAAATCATCAAAATCAAGTCTATCTAAACCCTATTAGGACAAAAGGCCCTATTTATAGTAGCCAAAACCCTAATTGAAATAAGTAAAAAGTCTGCCATATCACAAACTAACATAAATAAAATCAACTCAGAAAGATAAGTAAACTATGACCCCAACAGAAAAATAACCCCAATCCAACTAAAAACAAGAAAAATAAAAATAACATCAAAACTAGCCCAGCCTGTCCCACATTAATTCCCCCTTGTTGAAAGAACTCGGCTCCTAGAGAGTAAGTTGCTCCAAAAAAACACCATCAGGCGGAAAATGCAAACCAACTAAAAACCAGTAACATAAATCATCCCAAGTATGAAATATCCCATCTGGTGACATAGATGAAACTGAATGAACCAAGAAAGTAGATGTTTTGGATCAAGGTCCTGTAAATACCATAAATGAAAATATTTGACACCTGAAGCAGTCTCGGTCAGATAACAAACCGCTTTGCAAAACACTGATCTAAGAATTAATATTGTAGGCAAATCCAATAAATATATATTGAATCCAAGCCCATGGAGTAAAGAAGAAGGACAAAGATGATCATGGGGTTGTGTGAAAGAATAATGAGGAAAAAGGAAAGAAATGAAAATACTACATAAGACATAAGCATCCTCTAAAAGTTCTTGGTGCCTACAATGCACATTGACACTTTATTTGTAATCATCATAACTCAAGGCAATCTGTTGTCGCATTTTAACATGGGATCATGATTGTGTGTTGAAACAATAGTTGTCAAGACAAAAAGGGTAATATCAAGTGGTAGAAGCACAAAATCAATGTTGAAGTGAGGAGAAAAACCAAGAACATGACTAAAAACAATTGCACCTAAAAGCTTAGGAATAGATGAATGATACCTAACTCATAAATTCTCTCCTATCAACCATTCAAGTGATTCGTTTAAACCTAACTTTATAGGAATGATGCATCTAACTAATAGGTAAGGATGTGTTATCAACCCAAGCAACCTCTAAAAAATGAGGATGATGTTCAATTTTAATTCGAAATTTAAGGACAACAAACTTTGATACACCATTCATAGTATTGTCCACATCAATCACGAGTGGGCTATTTCATTTGGTATCAGAGTCGAGGATGGCTCTGTTTCAATGGTGGGGGATTATGTAACGACCCAAATCCTACATCAGGCAGACTCGTCCAAAGTGAAGGCCTTATAAGGAGAAATCTCCCTTACCCTTAAGAGGCGCCTTTTGGGGATGGCGATGCATTACGCCCATAAAGGACAAAACCGTGAAGGAGAAGGACGCGTACGTGAACCCCAAAGCAGATAGTACCTTGCACAGGGATTCGGGTGGGCTATTTCAAAAGATACTTCTCCATCTTCAATGCCCTACGATAGGCTTTATCCAAAGTCTAGTGAGCAAAGTAATTAACCTCACACTAAATATCTGGCCTTAACTAGTTGATAAATCTCCTTAAAAGTCATTATAGGCTTCTCCATAATGTTACATCAAATCATAAGTTCCTAGAAACTAATTAAGGTATAAGCCAAAATAGAAGACACTTGCCTAAGGTTTTGCATTTGATTTAGCAAATCACTTCAATAGTAGGTTGGAAGGTATTTCTCACTCAATCTTAGTTTCACCTAACCCTTTGAAGTGATTGGTTCTCATCCTTGACAGCCTAACTGAAGTAGGATAAGTTTCCAAAACCTTTTGGCATTTCTAATTAAACATGAGTTTGGCAAAATAGGATTGAAGTGGTCCCTAATAACATGTCAAAACAATCCTCGCCAATAACCAATCTATAAAATCATTAAGGTTCAGTCTACCATTAAATTTTGGAGCATCTACCTTAACTAGCCTAGTGAGGTCATTCATAGTATTCTTAAAGTGCTTACGATATGTGGGTTAGCATACTAAAACCTAAAATCATTACAAAAATTCACTCTTGGTCAAGTGCCATATGATCACACCTAATAGGTTGAGAGAACTATTAACTACCATTTTTTTTTCTTTTTAAGATCACAAATGATAATAACAAATGTGAGCTAATATGCAAAGTAGACTAAAAACTTAATAAAATGCTTAGGCAATTGAGATACAAGGTAGAGGAATGTTGACTTTGTAAAAATAAGGTAAACTGATTTTTTTATTTTTCTGATTGATTCGTATGCAAACAAGAAGTAAAAGACAATGGATTGATTTAAATTGCCTAGATAAAACAACAAATTTCATGCCAAATACAGTGAATAGTTTGTACATGACCTGATATATTTTCTATAGGCCTCCTAACTTTTTTAAAATTGCAATCTAACCCACCCCTTAGTGAATTACACCAAACAACATTGGACTAATCTCAGACGTAGTCAAGGGTGCATGGGGCATCTCTTCGCATCAAATGTTGTCGTCATTGTCAGCAATTAGTAGAACAGCGTTCCATGGGTACACTAATTTGGTCTCAACTGAATTATGGTGGAAGTGGTGCTGGCATCAAGAGTACAGGCAGCGTGTTCGGTGTGTGTGAATGTCAGATGGTCAAACTTCAAAGTTGACTAGATCGACCCCCAAAAGTCCTTTGGTGGCGGTGGTGGTGCTAGATCACTTGCCAATTATGAGAGTTTGGTTGTGGAGGGTCTTCGATTTTGTGGGTTGCTTAAGTGTGTGAATTGAATTTTTTGATAATGTGTTTTACGGAAAGTTGTAGCACAATGTATGGTGGGGTTTCTTTGGCTGGTTGTGATGTCAGAGGTTGATTGAAAAACTGACAAACAAATTGGAAAGAAGTTTGTATTTTAGTAGCAGGAATGTACGGATCAGAAGTTGGGCTCTAATACCAAATTGATAGAAAACTAAAATGAGAATAGAAAAAGGAGAAAATAGAGAAAGAAATGAGAAATTTCACAAGAAATTAGGGAGAAAATAACCAATTATCTTAAATCATCAAATCAAGTCTGTCTAAACCCTAAGACAAAAGGCCCTGTTTATAGAGACAAAACCCTAATTGAAATAGGTGAAAAGTCTGTCATATCACCGACATAAATAAAATCAACTAACAAAAATAACTAAAATAAGGTCCCAAATTTAAAAATAAAACATCAGTTCAACTAAAACAAGAAAAGTAAAAATAGCAACAAACTAGCCCAGCCTGACTTAAATCATAAAGGATGGCTCTAATTAATTCGTTCAAGCAGATGATGTCCTGAACAGTATGATGTTTCCTTTCAAGAACAGATAGGAAGGAAAGAATGAACTAAACCAGAAAGATCCTACTGACCACATGTATTTGAATCCCTTTAGCAAAGCAAATGAAAAATGGAAACTCTAACATTAAAGCTCATATTGATTCATAAAGACAGAAAATCATATAATGAAACAGAAAACAGAAATCAAATTGATTGATAGATACTGCAAATCATATAATGAAACAGAAACCGAATATGCCACCAATATAAAGAGTCATAGTAAAGGTTCCAAAACCTCTCAATTGAGAGAAATCATGTTATAGCAACAATATCATGGTGCAGAAAAATAATGGTGCACTTATAACATAAAAAATTAATCAATTGACATAAAAAAGAAGGAAGCTCTGAATTTACCAGGAGTACCAACGCCAATTGTATCACCTAGGGAAATTTCTGAGCAACCCATATCATAAAGTTCTTTAGATACATATGCTACTTTTGATGGGGGTACCATTCCTTCCACTGGACACCCCACAACACATGATATGTATCTACAAAGGGAAAAAAAAAATAATTGTTTAGTCACATCACTGGAACTTCTAGTTATGCAAAAAGTTTATCATATCACTGGAACTTCTAGTTATGCAAAAAGTTTATCATATCACTGGAACTTCTAGCTATGAACAAAGTTTATACTTCTTAAATAAATAGAAAATATATATTAAAAGTAAAACAGGCCCACAAGGTTGCTCTGGTTATAAGATTTTTGAAATGCAAAATACTAGTCTAAAAGAAATCATCCAAGTAGTTAAACAACATAATAATTAAACCATGAATTAAAGGAAGAAAAAGATAGTGAAACAGCAAGCAAAACTATCCAAAGTAGTAGTCAAACAACAAGCAATAGGAGAGATGTTTGAGTTCATGCAAACTAATCTCAGCTATTAATTGAATAACATGTCACCAACTCAAATATATGATGCCTATAACATGAAAGCAGACGTCTAAACTTCTTAACTACTATCTTAGAGCATTATTGTGATGAATTTATTTTCCTTCATTTGTAGGCCAGGGTTACTCTATTAAAACAGGCTTAACCTACTCATGTATTCCACCATCAGAGATATCATATGTACTAGAAAAGCATTTCATAGAAAACATAATGATATTTAGTTTACATCTTAATACACTTGCCTTTGACACTCATATATGATAAGAAAGCCCTTGATAGCAAACTTATTGATCTTTAATTTTATATCTTTACTGCACTTACCTTGACAATATTGTTGCTTTGCAAGAAAATAGAAGTACAAATATGTCACACAGTTAATAACAGCAGCAGCAACAATAATAATGATCTAAAGAAACTCCATTGTTTGTCTACAAACACACATATTTTAAGAGACTAAAAAGGCATACAATACACTGCAATAGTTAAGTGAAAAATTACTTTTTAAGAATAAGTTATCCTTTCACTTTATTTTTCTTTTAGTAAACTATATTTACCATGATAATGATAATGATAAAAATAATTATTTATTGCATTGTTCCTGTATTGACGTCTTTGGATTTGATTATTGAGTAGAAACATTTTCAGATTTAAACTGGGTTGTTAGAATCAGCTTTTGAAAGGCTTCCTTCCCTGCTTATGGAAATCTCCCACAATTTCAAACATCACAAAGGAATCCCGATGGCATGAAAATTGCAAGGATTCTGTACAGCTCCAAGAACATGAACGGCTTTGAAAAAGTCAATTCGCAAGCGCAAAGATCACTTACTGACAAAGGACTCATTTACCTAATCAAAATTTCAAGATCCTAATTCCCATAAGTGCATTAGGCCAACCATTCTGAAGTACGAACCTCTTAAACTGAGAACTACTGGTCCCCATCTTCAAAATTGTAGTTGAGTAATATCTAGTGAGATTTTTCTAGCCATGTTATCCTTATCATTACAAAGTTATAGAAACTAATTTTTAATGCATTCATCTTCTTTATATAGGTGACCAGGTAAAAAATTAACTACTTGAAGGACTTTGAAAGAATAAGATTCACTAGATTAACTTCATAGTGGATAAAAAACAAATATGTTCTTTTCCCTTTGAGAAAATGAATATCTTTTACGTAAATTATAGGCATACCCACGAACAGGGATTGAGAGCTCTCTGGCAGCTAGCACAACATGACGGTAACGAATCAGACTATCTTCAATGGTAGAATTGATGTTTGACCTTGAGAACGACTCAGAGGCTGAAGCAAAGATGGCCACTTCCTTGGCTCCAGCTGCAACAGCTGCTTGAAAACCCTAGAAGACAGTAAACACAAAACATGAATGATTCCCTTGGCACAAACCCTATGTCAAATCACGATCAAGATTCCTATACTACAGACAACTTACTTTAAGGTTAGGAGTTAACACTGGAAATCTAGCACCTTCAACATTTCGGATAGCTTCCATCACATCCTTCGCATCTGCTAACTGTAATCAAATCATAAAATATCTTGATATACCATTTAGTTTATTTTGGAGGATATCATCCTTCAAACAGAGCACATAGAAAACTAACTTTAAAATGGGAACCAATGCCATCAAATAAAATAAACTACAACTTTATTAAAATGAATTATGAATAAGAAGCAAAGGTGCATGAACATTATTAGCAGTTGCTGTGGCGAGGAGAATCTAAAGTGATTTCTTGAAGTTAGTTTCCCATATCTTCTAATGATAAACATCAAAGATTTCATGCTCGAATAAGGGTAAAGTTGTAGTCAAGTTTCACAGCAAAATTTGATACAGTAGCATTAACAAGTTTGTTATTAATAATCAAAACCATAAATCATGAAAACCAGATAAAAGAAGTAATGATTTACTAATAATGCTTTTATACTTGGAATAAATGAACAAAAGAACCAAACAACAGTTTTAAGAAAATCTAGTAGCTAGACACATTAAAAGAATATAAACATACACCTTAAGATGAAATGAAAGAATCCTTTCCTAAAGTAAGCTAAATAGCAAGAAAAACAATCTGCACAAAGATGGACCAGCAACCTAAGACAAAAGACTATCCAAAAAGGTTCAATGTTCCAGAATAAATGAAGCATCAGCTACCTGTGGTATCCATTTTGGTGAGACAAAACTTGTAGCCTCAACAACAGGCAAGCCTGAATCAGCTAGCAATTTTATCAGCTCAACCTTCACAGCAGTCGGTACAATATTCTTCTCATTTTGAAGTCCATCCCTTGGACCAACTTCCACTATCTTTACAAATCCTGGAATACTTCTTAAGAGCTCCATGATTATATATTCAACTGGGTTAGAATACATATTAATATAAAAATTAGAAAAAGATTAAACAGAATAAAGCTTATAGAGAAAGAAAGAAAGAAGAAAAATGAGGAAATCATATTGGCCAAGATAATACATCATGTCAAAGTTCGTCCAAGAAATAACAAGCTTTACTCAAAATAAGCTATCTAAAAAGGAACAATGAAAAGCAAAACGAATAAATAGTTAATGATCTCATATTCCCCATGCTTCATCTACTCTACTATAATGAAAATTCAAGCGAATACTTATAGAGGTCATGAGAAAAGTCTATATACAATTGATTTACCTTACTTTTGAAACCACTTGTTGAATTATCATGGCAATGGGAACTATAATGAGCTCTTGACCAATTACAAGCATCATGACAATGACCATTTCGACTTAAATTGTCATATTTATGGTGCAAGGGATTTCCCCAGGGTTTGTTCCTCACTTCTTTTCTCCAAAGCACGGTTTCTCTTGTATAATCAACACTGCAGGATGAGCATAAATAAGAAAAACAAGAAGTTACAAATTATCTAATTCAAATAGGAGAAAAAAAAAGAATCTATTCAATAAGACAATCAAAGCAAACATCAAGATTTTAATTAAATTCAAACCACATGCCATTCTACCAAGTGAACAACAAAAACAATAACAGCAAACACTAGTGACAGGGCAGGCACTGTGTATTTCTTGATGCGGTAAAAATTGTTTTTTAACAAAATTGAAGAAAAACAACGACGATTTATTATCACGAATCAAAGCATCCAATTCGAAAGGCGCCATTTATCAATAACTGAAATCATGGTGAAAAGAATATAAAACAACATAAGTTGAATTAAAACTTTCCATATATTTTCAAACTTGGAAGTAATTTCTTACTTTTCACCTTTTAATGTACCGATGCCGATGCTTGGCAACTTGGCAACACCGAGAGATTCTTTCCAATTCGACATTATTGGAGAAATTGCATAACGCGAAAAGTTATCCAATGCCTTTGTCCTTAACATTAATACAGACGATAAAAACAGGAATCGTAAAGTCTGATAACAGATAACAACTGACCGAGGAAAAAGAAAAAGAAAAAGAAAAATAGTGCGTGTTGCCAAGAAATAACAGGATCGCAGTCACCAGTGATGAAGGAACGAGACCAAAATTATGAAATTGGAAACGACAACGGGATAATCAGATAACTACGACTAAAGTTGCCAAGTTGCGTGGAAGTGCACGGGAGAAAATTCTATTTTAATGAAGGCAGGTAATTATGGAAATAATTACGGGCTTTGGTTTTTTAATCTCAGGCCTGGTTAGGACCTATTGTTTTCCCGAAACAAGAATGAAAATAAAAATACTGTTTTTGATATAAATGAATAATCAGGCAAGAGTTAAAACTAACTCAATAGGAATCTCTGAAAATATTATAGAATTATAAAATTATTAGAAGTGTATGAATTATAAAATGAATTGTACACAATATAAAATGAATGAGAATGTGGGGGTAGAATTTATCAAAATGCTCTACCACCTTACCGTCTCATTAGTTTACAATACTTTTTTTTTTAATTTTACTATTTTAGTTATATTTTATATTTATTAAAAAAATTAAATAAAAATAAATACAATTTTATAATGTATAATAATAATGAACATGTTTTAAAATTACATTATTAAAAATTTTGTCAAAAAAATTTAATGAGATAAAACTTGATATTAAGAAGAAAAAAAAGTACAGTGAAGTGAACACTTATAACTGATGTGATTCTTCAATTAAAAGAATGTATTATTATTGATTAAATTCTCTTCTCAGTATAACATCTATTTATTTGGTAATTTATTGAGTTAGGACATATCAATTTTATGAACAAATTTCTCAAAAAATAATGTTAACAAAGATTTGGTGAACAAATTTATAAAATTATCAGTGAATTGTATTTATTTAATATCATATTCTTACTTTGTTACATTGCATAGGTGTAGAAGAATTTTGGAGAAATATGTTTAATTTTATATACTTTTATGCATCCGCCTCTAACTTAAGTAATACAAACAATATTTTCTTATAGTTTGAATATATGTTGCAGATGATAGGTTACATGTATTTTGAATGCCATGAATGATACATCGTAGTTATATATATTCTTTACTTGCTTCATATAGTGTAAGAATCTTATAGCGACTAGAGGAGGTGGCAACAAAAGTTTACTTTATAAATCACCATAAGATTTTTGTAAAGAAAAAATATATCCCAAATGTCAGGGAGCTTTTTGGAGATTAAATAAATTATCAACATCAATAGTCTTATTGCAAAAGTTATATTTGGTATAGTGCATTAGATTAGATATAATAAAACACCAATTGTATTAAGATATGGTATTTCTGGACTAAGTATTTTTCTTATCATCATCCTTGGACGACATGGATCCATTTTAGGATCAAAAGACCGAATAATTATGGGTGTACTTAATAGATGGACTTTATTCATATTGAATCGTTTTAAAATATTTTCAATACTAATAGATCAATGGATAAAAATTCCATTTAATTTGTACTCAATCTGTATGCTGAGATAATATTTAATCTTTTTCAAGTTTTTCATTTTAAATTCTCTTTTATGTATTCTGCAATATTTAGAAGTTCTTTAAAAGTTTTAATCAAATTCATGTCATTTAGATGTATAGCCACAGTGGCAAGCTCGAAATCATTTCTTTATAAATACACATAGTTATATTGAATCATTAATATATCCTTCTTTTATCAAGTACTCACTTAGGCGGTTGTAACACAAGCGCCCAAATTGTTTCAATCCATACAAAGATATTTATAACTTGATTGAACACAAATTGCGATTACATGCTTCAAGCATATTAAATCTTTTAAGGATTTTTATGTAAATACCTGTGTCAAATGACCTATACAGATAAACTATCACTATATCCATAAGACGCATATCAGGCTTTTTTGATACTACAAAGCTTATCAAAAATTTGAATGTAATTATATCCATCATAGGGAATAAGCTTTATTAAAATCAATATCAAGTCTCTACAAGAAATCTTGAGCAATGAGTCTTATTTTGTATCTAATGATTTCATTGTTTTTGTTACATTATGGTACAAAAACCTATTTATATACAACGGGTATGACATAGAGCCAATTATATTTATCAATAGTTTATAGTTCAAAATAATTATTCATAATTTCAGTAGCTACTACAATTGAAAACACATCGTTAACAATTATTTCATCGCGTTTTCACATTTCTCTCATATAATCATAATTTGTACCATTTTCTTCATTTTGAAATTCTTGTATCTCTTCTAAGGCTAATGTCTCTTCTAGGACTTTTGTCTCTTCTAGGACTTTTGTCTCTTTAAGGACTTATGTTTTTTCAAGGGCTTATGTCTCTTTAAGGACTTATATTTTTTCAAGGGCTTATGTCTCTTCAAGGACTTACACCTCTTTGGAGACTATTAATTCTTCTAATGTTTAATGATTTAGAGAATGTGAATTTATTAGCTTAAGCATCATTTTCAACAAGATCCTGATTTTTCACTTTCTTTTTCTGCGAAATAGACTTTTGAACCAAGTGGTCTGCCATGCTTCTAGCGTGCAATAGATGATTTATTAGTTACCTTTTAATTAGACTATTCTATAGGAATAGTCACCCTGGTTTATGTATTAGTAACTAGTATATATGATTTGATTAGTTTTGATGTATATATAAATATATCTAGTAATTTATTTGCTATTTTTTTAAAATGAACAATCCTTTGTACCTCATTTTCATATTGATTTATGTAAGAATCCAAATGAGACATAATGGTCATTTTTCAAAAAAGTTCATACATTACTTCAAGAGGTAATTTTCTTTTCCCTAATGATGAAAACACTGTCTCATCAAAATATGAATCTGTAAATCGTGGGTAAACAGATCACCCATTAAGGGTTCAAGATACCTTATAATTAATGGTGAGTTAAAAGCAACATAAATTCCCAAGCAATATTGAGATCTTATCTTATTGCACTGTGGGGTGATATAATCATTAAAGATTTTGATAATCTATTTTGTGTGAACATGTAGTAATAAGATGTTCTACATTAATTCCCACTTTTATACAATAATCATAAAATATTTTAAATGTAAACTTACCAACATTATCTAAACATGTAATTTTAATAGGGTAGTCTAAAAATTGTGCCTTCAATATAATAATTTGTGGTAGTAATCTAATGAGTATGATATTTTGTGTAGACAGTAAATAAACATATGATTATCGTGCAGTTGCATCAATCAAAATCATAGAAAAGTGAAAAAAAATCCATTTGGTAAATGAATTTTCATAAATATATCATTGAAACTTTATAAAAATGATGGATATTCTAGACCGATCTTAGAAATGATGATCTAACTACAAGTTTGACTTGTGATCAAGTAATAAAAAAAATTTCATTAGACAACAAAATCTTTAGGTTCTTTAATAGATGTCCACAAGAATTTTCAATGGTCATACGCATTATAGTTGATCTTGAATGACCAAGGAAGTTATGTCATAGCATAAATATTTTTGGATTACTTAACTTCTAGTTTATTACTGCATAGCTTTTAATTGAATAATACAAACAAGATGATAAGGCAGAAAGCTCTTCAAGTATGCATTTCTTATTTGACATGTTTGTATTTTTATTCAAAGTCTTAATGTGATATCTATTTAAGCAGATATCTTTAAAACTAAGCAGATTTCTTCTAGATCTGCCTGTGTATAAAGCTTCACTTATATATAACTTCATTCTAATTACTAACAATATTATTACTCTTTAGGAGCCTTCAATCAGATCTATAAGACCAGATATAACTTTTCTTTTAATATTTCTTATTTTGAATAAAAATATATATATTTACACTGTTAACAAACTAAGCATCTCAACTTTTTCAAAGTGGATAATTCATTTTTAAACATTATTTTTTACATAAAAGGTTATGGTAGATATTAGGATGATAAAAGTCACATTTTATATAAAAAGACATAACATAAAAATATTAATTAAAACTTAGTAATTTGTGTTTCCTTCTTTTTTTTCAAAGAGAGTAGAGACATCTATATAAGTAAGATCTTCAAGATCTTAAGTCATCAATAAAATTTGTCTCTATAGTTTATCCTTTTACCTTAATAGATGTCTCATAATGCACTATATTAATAACAAATATTTTCATAATACTTAAGGCGTTTATTTTTTAACCATTGTATTTATCTTGGTATTTATTCTATCTTTTAGTGTTCCTTTGTTTTTTGCACTTACAGTTACCATAAAGGTGATAATTATGCCCTCTTTCTCTTTTATAATCACGTCTAACATTGTTATAAGTATTTGCATTCACTTATAGGAATGACGAAGAACTAGTTGGACGTGATTTGTAATTTCTCAATAAGAGCTCATTAGTAAATAAAATACACAATATTAATTCTAAGTATTTTTAAATCACAGTTCGCAGTATTGTTGCTACAGAACAATGATATAGGTATGAAAAGTAAAGAATATCTGCTCTAACATATCTTGTTATGTAACTTTCTCACCACATAATTTTGGCAATGAGGTGGTTGTGATCTAAGTATAATTGTATTTAACTGTAATTCTAAGATCATACAATCTCATATTTATCCACCCATATCTTACTCTTGGGAGGAATACGTCATATCTTTCTTTTAGATTTTCCTAGAAGATCTGCAGGCCCTCAAATATTAAATATTTAATCTCTCATGCAGGTGATAACAAAGGAAAAACATAGTTCTCAACTTGTCCTACAAGGACATGTCATTTTCTTTTTTTAAATAATTGGTTTAGAGGTGCATTTTAGCATCTCAAGCTCATGATAGATGATTTTTCGGAGGCATCAAGTGGGGGATTTGTAAATTCATAAAAGACATTTTTATGGGTTTTAAATATAAAGAAGAAAATTAAAATTAGTATGATGAAATATAAATATTATTCAACAAATTCATAATACAGAACATAAATATCAAAAGTAATGTTTAGTAGACATGGCCTTTCATATGCATAGAATAATCATAATTAGGAAGTAGGACCTTCTATGTATTAGTAGTATTGAGGAGGCATAGCCTTCCATTGATAATAATGAGAAGGCATAGCCTTTCATATTGATAATAATAAGAAGGCATACCTTTCCATAATATAATAATAATGAGGAGGCACAGTCTTCCATATAACAATAAGGATGTGCAGCATTCTATATGATAAAGTAATTAAAAGAAATAAATTCAAAATCTTGATTATGAGATTTTACAAATGAATGTCAAGACCGCATTTCTTAATGACAATCTTGAAGATAGTATCGATATGATACAACCAGATGGTTTTATAGCTAAAGGCTAAGAGCATATAGTTTGTAAACTGCAAAAATCTATCTATAGGCTTAAACAAGCATCTAGATCGTGGAACATCAGATTTGATCAGGCAATCAAATTGTTTGGTTTTGATCAAAATCCTGATGAACCTTGTATATACAAAAAGATAAATGTGTGGTTAGTGATTTTTCTAGTCCTGTATGTAGGTAATATACTACTCATTAGAAATGATGTAAGAGCATTATCATCAATTAAAATTTGGTTATCTAACTAATTTGATATGAAGAACTTAGGTAAAGCTAGTTACATCCTTGGAATTAAGCTAAAAATAGGACGTTAGCTTTATCTCAAGCTGCATATATAGACAAAATTCTGGTTGGGTTTGCTATGTATGAATCCAAAAAGTGATTACTTTCTTTTAGATATGGAATTAATCTATTTAAGAATCAGTGTCCTAAAACTCCTAAAGAGATAGATCACATGGGAGGAATTCTTTATGCATCAGCAGTAAGAAGTCTCATGTATACAATACTATGTACTAGACCATATATTTGTTATACAGTCGATATGATCAGCAGATATCAATCTAATCCAGGACCAGAACACTGGACTGCAGTAAAGCATATATTTAAGTACCTTCGGAGAACAAAAGATTATATGCTCGTGTATTCCAGTGAGGATTTTATACCTATTAAGTATACAGATTTGAATTTTCAAGCAGATAAGGATGCCCAGAGATCTATCTCAAGATATATGTTTACTTTAGGTGGTGGGGCTATAAGTTTAAAGAGTGTAAAGCAATCATACATCGCAAACTCTACTATAGAAATTGAATATGTAGCCGTATCAGAAGCTACAAAAGAGGCTGTATGGCTAAAAGAGTTCCTTATGGAGCTTGAAATGATACCTAGTGTTAAGATGCCCATTGTTATTTATTGTCATAATAATGGAGCTGTAGCATAATCTAAGGAACTGAGATAACACAAGAAAGGAAAATACATTGTGAGAAAATACCATTTGGTACGGGAACTTGTGCAAAAAGGTGAAGTTATGGTATCCAAGATTGCATAAGCAAATATTCTAGCAGATCTATTCACCAAATTATTGCTAGCAAAATGTTTTGAAACTCATATATATAATATGGGAGTTCGACAAATGCCCGATATGCTTTAGGGCAAGTGGGATATTGTTAGACATTTTATATTATTTTATGCCCTTAAAGCATGCGTAATAACATTTTATTAGATTAATAAAGTTTATTCATATATATAATTGAGTATACATTGATAAGCCTATATTTATAAAGTATGTGATCTATGTATTAGGCATATAGTGCGAATACAGAGGGTATAGATTACAAGTTCCTTATAAATTAAATCTAGTTCATAACCATTAATGAAAAAGAGCATTTCATTATATAAGGTTATAGTTTTTATGCTTCTTATAGTGAATGATTTGCCTTGATCATCGAAGTAAAGACTTTGAGTAAAAGAACTAGTGTATATGTTACATTGAACGGGACTACTGTGAATTACAATCTAGTTAATTGAATGTCATGGATCTTAATTCACAAAAGCTTTAATAAGCTCGATTGATCTTAATCTTAAGCAAATAATGAACTTACATTCATGTGTTATATGTTTTGAGTTATCACGGAGTGGGATCCATATAAACGGTCAAAACCTCGATATCTTGGAGATATAATTTCATGGGTCGTAGGAACATATATTTGCAAGATAAAATCTGATAAATATGTTCATCTAAGCTGTTTGCGTTACTTGATCGTTAAAATTTGCAGCCGCAGTTTATTCAATAAATTATTTATTGAATAATAATATTTATTTGTAAATTTATTTACAAATATAAACATATTAAAAGTGATCATTAGAGCATTCAGTGACTTAAGGGAAAATAAATAATTAAAGAGGCTAGACATTTTTTTTCATGGCCTAACTTTAATTGTGGACATTAATTAGAGGGTCAATTAAGTGATTATTATTGGTCTAAAGACCAAGCCCAATAATGGACATCATCAATATAAATTGTTAACTAATAAACTTAATATCTTCAAAAGCTTCTTCTGATGGTTAAGTGAAAATATCCTACCTAAATAATTATTTATATTCCTATAATAATTAGATTAAAGAAAGATTCATTAAGAACAAGTTATCTAAACAGTTATATATGCTATGCAAGTATATTTTTATCTCACATGAAACTCAAAACTATACAAAATGATCATACATCATTCTATTCAAAGACAAACACAAAATCTCTTTTCCAAGTTTATTAAGGATTCCTTAATCAACTAAGCTAGTATAATACTTTAAGCATCTGGGCCCTTTTTTTTTTTTCATCTATGACCTAAAGTTTTGCCATGAGGTTAGCCTTAGGAGCTAAAGAGTTTCTCTATACTAATACTACTCTTGCATTAAGCACAATAGCTCAACTGGTATTATGACTTTAGACCTATATAAGTAAAAGTGTGAGGAGTGGCTAGTAGCTTTGTGTGTCGATATTTTATAGGCCCAAAGGGCATCATTGAGGTGTATTCTCAAGTCGATAAAGTATTTGTACACCATACGCCAAATCTATCAAAGATAGGAGTATCAATGTGAGTGAAATTGTACTAAGGGTGGCTGAGCACATCAAGAAAAATATGGCTTCATCTTATAAATTCATGCTAGAATAGAAGGCACGTATGTTGTTGAGGAAGTTTATGGTAGTAGTTACTACTGCCTAGCTATAATACAAAGAAAGGCACTCTATGATCCTATCATTAGAAAGTGGAAGAAGTGTTACTACAAATAGGTACTAGTGTTCATTTCAATAAATGCAACATGTATACTTATGCCTTTATGTAAGTCTTTCACTCATAAAAAGCAATAAAAGTTAAACTTACCCTTAAGTGATGGCTAAAACCCTGTACCTTATGTATAATTTATTCACATAAGACGTCTCCTTACATAGTAGATGGTTAAATTCCTTATCTTAGTGTCGTATCCAAGTGAAATGCCTACTCTCATAGTGGATAACTAGATTCTTCACCTTGGAATTTAACCCAAGTAAGATGCCTACTCAAATAATAGATGACTAGATTTCTTACCTTAGTATTATACCTAAATGAGATGCCGACTCACATAATAAATGGCTAGATTTTACATTACCTCATAAAAAAATATCATAAGATGTTTGCATGAGCTTAGGCATATAGAAGCATATAAGGGGCACAACTGCCTTTATGGTATAGAACCTATAAAAGAAGTTCATGTTATCCTATAGATGCTTAAATATTTATAGAAACCTTTATGGCATTGATCCTATGCAAGATGCCTTCATGGCTTCACTTGCATGAAGAAGCCTTCATGGCATAGTTTCTATACAAGATGCCTCCATAGCGTTATTCCTCATAAAAAAAGTCTTTATGATGTTAATCCCATGAAGAAGCCTTTGTGGTGTAGTTCTTATGCAAGATAAATTTATGGTAAAATTCCCATAAAAAATTTCCCTAATGAATTATCTTTTATAGTGGATGCTTTTATAAAACAACTTGCACTAAAATGCAACACGACTACAACAAGGACTGACATAAGAGCTCAAGATAGCTTAAGATGCCAAAACTACCTATAGCAAGTATACAATAATGATAAGCTAGCCATATTTACTATAAGTAACTCAAAAAATAAATTAGACAACATAATTGAAGCCAGAGAAGGTATCGATACCCTAGAACATAAACAAAAAGTACTATCCAACACACTTCAATGTATTCTCTAAATAAACTACAAAAGCCATTTTGCAGACAATACTATAAAGGATTACACATAGTAAAGGCATCAACACATACTATATGAAGGTCAAATAATTTTGTAAACATCTTTTAACATACACCCATATAAAAAGGTACAAAAGTGCTAAACACAATCAAATGCACTCTCTATGTACATATGCGTTATTTACGCGTAATGCTAACAAAAATATATGAATGACTAAAAAGTCAATAGAATATATACATTTGCTTTAGCTATAATATGTTTATAGATTAGACATAAAGTACAAACCAACAGAAAGAAAAACCCTCGAGCACAAGAGGTATGTAAATGAAAGAAACAATGTACAAGGGTCTACCAAGAGGCCAACAAAAGTTATACATAGCTATATCTAACCATAGTAAGATTAACCTAAGAATAAAACAAGTAAACCTATAATAGAAGTCACATAGCCTGTCTAGGATGAACAACAAGACACAACCAACCAGCACTGGTTGTAATTCTATTACAGTTACATAACAAAGCAAATTGGTATGTCAAAAACCTTTAGAGCATGAGGCACACGAATATACAAGTACAACTAAATTAAGACTTACTAAAGAGTAAACAAAAGACCATACTTACTTAAACTCGCACTAGCTCAGGCCATTAGTTTACCAGTAGCCTAAAGGTAGCACAAGCCAACAAGGCTACAAAAGAAGTAATAGGTCAGATGATCTTCATAAAATTTGGTCTGTCTTATTATCTTTCATAAATGCTTGAATACATAACATTGTGAGAATATACTTCATTATATGTATATTTCAAAATAGTAAATAGGCTTATTAAGAGGTAAGGGTTGAATTGGGTAAATGAAAACTTATGCAGAGTTAATACAAATTTAATACAATTAATGAAATTATCATTAGAATATAACAATTCTTATAATTAAAGAGAGAGTTAAGAGAGAAAAAAAAAACTCAAAATTTTATGTGTTTAGCCTTCTACACAACTTACATCCACAACCTATACCAATTGTGATGAAAACTTATTGTGTTGTACTAAAGCGTAAGTACATACTATCGTAAACAATTAATAAAGAGTGAGTAGAGTATTGTTCTCACGAGAAATTATTGTTATTATTATGCTAAGTACTAAAATTACAGCTTCATATTTTTATTTAAATGAATGAAAATCAAAAGATAATAATCTAAACTAAATAATAAAAAAGTGACAAGTTAGAAAAGACTAAAGATGACAAGACATAATCACCAACAATAGATAAATCCTTGGATTGCAACTATCCTTTGAAACTTTACTTAAACCAATTAATGTTTTCTTAAGTTAATCCCTCACTATGAATTGTTGGGTAGATTTCTAATATTATTATAAGCCTATATTGATGATTGGGTGACTATATCTTACTCTAACAATTATCTATATGTCTATGATAATTAGATAAGAATAAAATTCATTAAGAACTAATTTATTATTACTATATATTCTATATATGTATATGTTTATCCTATATGAAACTCATAACCATTATGCTATAATTATATATCAAATTATTCAAGGCCAAAACTTAAATTCCTTCATCAAGTTCATTATGGTTCTCACAACAATCTAATTAGTGACCAAATAACTAGAAAACATTAAGCTTATAATAATTGAACGATTATATTATGGAGTTCATAAAAATAAGAAAAGAACTTGAATTCAATCACATATCGAGTTCAAAGTTGTATCACTAGATTTAATAATTAGCTCATGATGAAAACTAGAATTTTAGAACATAAATTGATAAATATAATAAAGAAAAATGAAAGATATAAGTAAAAGAAGAAGAAAACAAAGAATAGTGTTCTAATTCTTTACTTTCTCTTTCTAACTTATAGTTAAACCCTTCTTAAATCTTCAAATCATAATCTAAATTCCCTTAAACTTGTTCTCTTTCGTGCTCTCTCTTCTTGTCTATCTCTTTTGCTTCAAAAGTTCTTTATTTATAATTTTGTGGCTTTAAAGTAGGGAAACTTCGAGTGCAAGTTTGATTTGGATTTCCTTTTTATCATATGAACATCACGGCATTGAATTTTGGGCGCCTCAGTACTAGACTCTTTAACTTGAGCACCCTGACATTAAGACTTGGGATTAAAGAAGTCAATTTTCAAGCTTGAGCACTACAATACTAAAATTTGGGTGCCACAATTCTGGGAACACTGACTCGAGCATCGTGTCATTGATTTTTTAGATGCCCCAGGCTGGCACTATAGCAAAATTACTGTAAGAGTTACTATTCATGTTTATCGCAGTAAATTTGATATTTTTGACTTGTTTCCTTTGGATGTTCATCCCAATTAGCTCTATTAACTTCAAACCTACAAAATAACAATAAAGCATATAAAAAGCTTAATATTCATGTTTAAAATGAACAAATGTTAAGTCTATGAAAGCCTAAATGATATGTTTAAAATATGCTCATCAAAATTCCACTGATATTTCCCCAAACTAAGGTGAGTTTACAAGCTTGAGTTGAAAGGTGATAATTAACCTATACAACACTTAAAATCACTTACAAGTTGAGTAATTACAATATTTTCTCTCAACAAAAGAATTAAGTATAAATAATGATGATCAAATTCCTAATTGAGCAGATGAACAAGTGAAGCCTAAGATGTATGTATAAAATTCAACAATACATTGTTGTTTACAATTAATGATGAGCAAGTTTAAATGTTTTGAAAACTTGATAAACTTTTTCTAAGTGAAAAATGACCTTCTTATATAGAGAAATCGAGAAAGTAATTGTGAAAAAAAATTCAAAAAAAAAAATACCAAACTATACAATCAGTTTGTCTATCTTCAAAATATATAACTAATGTAGCCAAACTACATGACCAATTGTAAAATTGGTTCTCTAAACCAAATAATTGGATTTAAATCGGTTTGAGCTAATTTGAGCTTTACTCACAACCGGTTTCATTCTGTATGAATTGGTTATAAAATTAATTCTCAAACCACACATATGATTTAAATGATTGTCAAATCACATGGCCAATTTAGCAGAGCCGCTTCTGCAGATTGAAACCACATAGCCATATTTAGTAAACTACATAGCCAATTTTAGTAACTACACAACTAGTTTGGCTTGGTATAAAAATTTCAAGTTATTCAAGTTCTAGTTTTGTTAAATTCATCCCATTTTTAAGTAAAACATATTTTTTAAAAGATTCAAGTAATTTTGAAAATATATTATGTGTTCCATGGATTAAGAATTAGCTCTTAAATATAAATTAAATACCCACATCATTACAAGCACTTAACATAATGAACTTTAACTACTATGTAGCTTGTCTTGATTTCAGTTTGTGTCCATGAAGTCCAATGTTACTTTATCTCTCCTTAAATGGATAAATCTTTCAAAATAACTTGTGAGAACAGCAAGTAATCATAAATGGTATAAAAGAAACTATTTGTTTATTCATAAAAATTAAGGTTAGTATGACATATGTAGGTCTACAATCTCACCTTTTTTTATGATGATAAATGCCTATGTATTTTAAAATAATTGAGAGCATGTGATACAAATTAGGTCACTTTTAGGAGTTAAAAAATGTAATAATATGTCAAAATTAGTTAAAACTCCTCCTCAGGAATATAACAAGTATGAACTAACAAAATACAATAATATTTCTCCCCCTTTTGATATCATGAAAAGCAATGGAGAAATATATTAAAATATCTAATAAGTATAGCTCCCCCTATAATGTTATCTATACAATCCATTAAACCATAATCCACAACATTTTAACAATATTCCAAATACATCAATAATATAATCTAGCCATCCAAAAGTCCATAATAATTTATCGAACAAATACATCCACAAATATTTATCCAAAAGTTCAATGAAATAAATCAAATCTTGCCACATAGGCAATCCATATTACCATATCACTTTAAAGACAAAAGTATAACACAAGAGGAGCAAATGATTATTCGTAACAAAGAAAAATATCTAAGTGTAACATATAAATAAAAGATCATTAAATAACAAGTGAAATGATCATCAAATGATACTAACATGGGAAAAATAAACATCTATAATATACAAGTGTAGCTTAAAATAACAAAAAAAATTGACAAACATAACAAAAGCATGTAATGACCATGTAGGTGTAAAATATATGAGTGAAAAAAAGGGCTATCAAGGATATAAAGGTGGAGGTGGGGGTGAAGGCTATCCACAAATATTTTATGGAAATTTAGTTATCTGTTACTTCATCCAAATCTTTCAAAACTCCATAGGATGGAGCATTAATCTATTAGCAGATTAAATGTGATAAATATAATTAAAGAATAGCTAGAACCAATAGACATTATGAGATAAGTCTAACTTCAAGCAAAGATCACTATAATCCTTAAAATTATACTCTCAAATTGCTCGGGTTGGTCATGTGGTATATTAGGGGAGCTCAACATTCAGAATATCAGTCATGGGAATATCATCATCCCTACTAATAGGCTCACTCTCTTCTATCTCCTCATCCTCAATAGTAAGGCTAAGCGCCTTAAAATTGAGCAATGAATAGATAATGAAAGAATCATCATCTTCCTTCAAAAAAATGTTAAACTACTCTAAAATCTTTATAATCACCACTTTATAACGCAATTGACGCGCCTTGTTGTTCCCAGTGTATAACATTTAGTGAACTAAAAGATATATAAGGTTAGGTGAATGCATCGAACAAAATAAGCCAGATGATAAGATCCATCCTCTTAACAATATAGAATGAGCTCCTCTAGGCAAAACTATATGTTGAATCACCATTTTTAAGATCTATACTTAAGCGATATGGTCAAAAAAGAAACCTTCTGATATAACTTACTAGCAATATCCTTATTTTATGATATAAGAATCTCAAAACCTCTGCTAGAATGAGTCCAAAAGGCTGTGTGGGCCATCTTTGGGTATTGACTAACCCTGATGTAACCTAAATCACTCGTCCCCAGACAAAAGTGGTAAAAGTTCCTATATTATTATTTGATCAACCTAGTGGATTCAACCCCACTCATAAATACAAAACCTAACATAAGTAAGAGCCTAAGACAAACCAATATCCATAAAATTATAAGGCTCAAAGTTATCAAACTTTAAAGACCAACTCACAACAAATTTCCAAGTTAAAAAGACAAGTAAATTCTCTTAACTTAATAATATTAGGATAGTTGTGATCATCATATATTACTTAGCATTTATCGACATAACACTATCTATTAAAGCCCTTAGTATCAACTGTAACAAAATTACCAAAATGCCTCTGATCAAATTTGGAGATTTTTCAAATGGACACCATAAATCACCTTAAAATCACTCTAATTGAAGTTTGGCAACTTCAATTTTAGGCAAAACAATATAAGAGTGGGTAAATTTTGTGTTTTATGATCATATGGGTTGTTTGAATGCTTGGTTATATTTTATAAAGGCAAAAAATTATGATTTGAGGAAGACTTTAGGTGGAAAATACTTAAGAGACTAAATAAAAAAACATGAGTTTCTAGATTCGCGTTTTATGGTATTTCGGATGATTTTGTGTGGTTTGTGTAATATTGATAAGAAATGCAAAAATGTAAGTTTGAATTGGGGTTTAGATAAAGCGACCAAGAGACTATGAAAAAAAAAGAGTGATCAATTTTAAAGGAGATAGCTATATAACCAGATGAGAACCACTATTGTGGATTTTTTAATGCAAGTATACATATTGAAACAAGTAATATAATGATGAATAAAGTATCGTTCCTACAATAACTTCTTATTATATTTTTTCTAAATACTAACCTATATAAGTTCTCAATTTATTATAATGACTGATTAAAAAGATGTATAAATTTAATAAAATAATAATAAAAAAATAATAAGAGTTTAAGTAGCAAAATTTTTGAATTCACCGATAAAGATAAATCTAGGGTTTCAATCTTACTCTACACTTTGCTTAAATTACTAATTCTCCTATTTGAATCAATTATTCAACTAGAATTGTCAACCAAAAATCCTAATTTACCTACAAGCATCTTCCGATTATCAAGTAGTAATATCCCTTTAAATTAACTCACTACTTCTATGTGAATTAAATTAACAAAAGATTAATTAAGCCTAGGTTCTCTTTAATGGTTACATATGTCATGTAAGTATATTCTTATCTTACATGAACTCATCAAACAGTTAATGATCATATGTTATTCTATTCATGGCCAAACTTAAATCCCTTTTTCTAGTTCATTAAGGCTACTTAATCAATCTAGATAGTAATTAAGCAATTAAAAAGCATTAAACACAAAATAGAAGAAATAATTCAATTATTGAATAATCGAATCAAAGAGGTAAATATAATTTAAACCATATGTAGAGATCTAATCGTAACCCTAAAAAATAAATTTAGTTTATAATGAAATTAAGAGTTCTAAAGCTTATTAAGTTCCATATCATGAAGTAAAAAATAAAACCAAAAAGAGACTAAGAGAAAAGAAATAATCTATATCACTTCAGCCCCTTTAATTTTCAATCTTCTCTTGACTCTTCTTGATGTTCTCTCTCTCTTTAAACTCTTTAAAAACTTTTCTAGACTTTGAAAAAGATTGCTCTCACCATTGCTTTCCTCGAAATTGGCCTCTTGCCCTTTATTTATAGGTTTTCCTCTTTAAGTTAAGGTAAAATTCTGACTTCAAGTCAACTTAGGACTCAAATTTCAGTGTCTAACACTCCAAACTTGCTTTCCAACATTGCAGCACTAGGTCAAAAACACTTCACCACCACGCCTCGACTTTAGGCACCGTGCCCCTAAATTTCTACCTTACTAGAGCTACAGTACTAATTCCTAGTGTTGTAGCTTCACTTATAGGGCTACGACACTAAGCTTTAATCCCACACCTGATACTTTCACCTTGCTTTCATTGAATTTTCAACCCTAGCTCCATTAGCTATATACCTACAAAATAATAATAAAATGCATAAAAAGCCTGAATATCACATTTAGAATTAATAATGCTAAGCAAAATGAACCAATTCCAATTCCTTTTCTCTACATAAATGGCCCACCACCATATATAATAATCTTAGTCTATTCTCACATGTTTAATTTTATTTTAATCACATTAACAAAAATTAAGACATGTGATTTATAATTTAATAATTAAATTAATTATTTGACTTTAAAAATAATATTAATACATTTATTTATTCAAAATATTTTTGAATAAATAAATGACTTTGCTTGTCTCACAAGCAAGGTCATTTGGTAATTTCTAAGTCAAACAATGAAGAACCTACAATGTACCACGTGTTATCATCCCATTGGTCAATAATTATTGTTAACCAATTAATATACTTAACTCTTAAGTCTTGACACGTACACATCTTGAGGAAACTTGAAACAAATATCCCGATTTGTTAAAATTTACTTGATTGAACTATTCAACTTGGTACGCTACGGATATCACAAATTAGTGCGTTAGACTATACAAGCTGAGTTCATAACATATTCGTATAATCTCTTCGTATACACAAACACATTTGCGATATTGTTTAACCATATAGAAATAGAATTGGTATTATGAGCTTTTGCAACTCTTGCACAAAAACAAAACAATTCTCTCTTAATCTAGTAAATGGCCGGCCATATTTAAATAAGATGAAGTAAAGCTTCTTTGTATCAATACTTGAAAAACAAAACTAAAACTCTTTCAATTTCCAAATGCTTTGTCAAACCAACTTTTAAGCCCAAATGAAAACCATTTTTCATTTTATTCATTTCCCTTTGATTTGTCAACCAATCGACCCCACACCTATGCTTAAGGCCATGCATAATTGTTTTCTTTGTCTCTTTGACTAATACTAATAGTTAAAGTAAAAATAACTTTTGCATTTTAAATTAGTCTTGCTTATCTTATAAACAAGGTCAAAATAGTCAATAATAAGCTAAATAATCTATGGTTGTAATTATGCCACTTGTCATCATCTCATTGGTTAACAACTTTTGTTAACTAATTAAATGACATACTTAACACTTAAGCCTTTATAAGTGCACATCTTAAAAGATCTTGAAACAAATTTTTAGTTTGCTAAAATTTCCTAGATCGAACTATTCAATCCAATCTACTATCCTAATGCACAACGAGTACACTTCATATTGTAAGACTTCTTAGGTCTATGTCCAGTTTGTCATATGAAACTCCTCCATACGTTTGTGAACGATGTCTCATACATACATTATGAATATTACAAAGCAGCATATTGAACCATACAAGCTGAGGTTAACCGTATACGTACAATCCTTCCGTCACTTATATCCTGAAAGAGCATAGACATAAATCATCACCGTCAAATCTCTATTTGCTCAACCGTAAACTTATCTCTAAATTTATATTTCTATAAACGATATTTGTAAATACTTTTGTGATCTTGTCTATCCTATGAAAAACTCTTTTTGGAGTTTACTACTAATGGTCATAAGTGTAGATGATCAATTATATTAGGGTGCATACATGTGCAATAGTGGTCACTGTATAAAATATGTATCATATACATATTTAATCGCAACAGAATAATAAAACATACAATAAACATAATAGAGTAATATATTAATCAAATTAATATATTCAAAGTTTGAGAATTTACCAAAACCTGTAACTCTTTACACGTGTAATTTGGGAGTCCGCCTAAAGTCCTACTCGTAGTTAGTTCTAGTCACCAATATGGTAAGCTTGGCAAGCTAGAACAGCAGCTCCACTTATCTAGCATCGAGTTTAACTCTTAAACCCTATTAATTTATTTTTCGATTGATCAATTAAAATAAATTATTTGTTGTTGCAATTTAGAGCTAATAAAAGAAAGAGGTGAAGAAATTTAATTCCAACTCTTGGAATGAATTTCCAAAAACACAAAATTTCATTTAGTTGGCCACTCTTTCATGGTTTTATTCAAGCAACAACAACAAAATGCAAAGCAATAAAATGCCAAGTTTAAAACATGCTTCACACGTTATAAGCATTGAACCATATTATGAATGGTATTAGCGGTTTAATAAAAAGTACACTATATAGATATCAAATATTCATACAAATCTGGGATGGCACATAGGCACAACACTAACAATCTCTCACTTGCCCTAATGCTATTCATAGTGGTATCTAATACCCATAGACTCCACGTGTTTCTGAAATACCTTTAGAGTTAAGGCCTTAGTAAGCGGGTCTGCTACATTATTTATAGAATATATTTTACAAATAATTATATCTCTTCTGGCCAAGATCTCTCTGATGATGTGGCATTTTCACTCTACGTGCTTAGAATTCTTGTGTGTTCTTGGCTTCTTAGCTTGTACAATGGCCCTATTGTTGTTGTAGAAGAGTGTGATAGGATCTGTTGAACTTAGAACTATTTCTAGCTTGGCAACAAACTTACGAATTCACACAGCTTTTTTTGCTTCTTCTGAAGCGACAATATACTCTACCTCAATAGCCGAATCAGTTATGGATCCCTGTTTGGTGCTATTCCAACTCACATCAGCACCATTGAGAGTAAACACATTTCCAAATGTAGACTTTCTATCATCTAGATCAGACTAGAAGTCTGAATCCTTGTATCCACTCACATGTAAGTTACCATCTCCATTTTTTAGAAACTTATCCTTAGAACCCTTAAGATACTTTAGGATATGTTTGACTACCATCTAATGGCCGTCACTTGGATTAGACTAATATCAACTTGTAATGTAACGACCTAAATTTCACATCGGGCAAACTCGTCCAAAGTGAATGTCTTATAAGGAGAAATCCCTCATACCATTGTAAGGTGCCTTTTGGGGATGGTGATGCGTTCCGCCCATAAAGGACAAAACTGTGAGGGGGAATGATGCATGTGTGAACTCCAAAGTGGATAATACCTTGCACAGGGATTCGGGTAGGCTCTTTCATTTGGTATCAGAGCCAAGGATGACTCTGTTTTGATGGTGGGGGGTATTATAATGACCTGAATCCTACATCGGGCAGACTCGTCCAAAGTGAAGGTCTTATAAGGAGAAAGCCCTTACCCTTGTGAGGCGCCTTTTGGAGATGGTGATGCGTTCCACCCATAAAGGACAAAATCATGAGGGGGAAGAACGCGTGTGTGAATCCTAAAATGGACAATACCTTGCACAGGGATCTGGGTGGGCTCTTTTATGTAACACTTATAGTCATACTGATATTAAGTCTCGTGCACATAGACATTCTAACTCTTTCATCTTCCATCTGATGAAACATTCTCCTCGAAAGATGAACATCATGTCTAAAAGGTACATTAACTGTCTTACAATTAGTCAAACTGTACCTTTCTAAGATGATATCGATGTACGATGATTGAAAGAGTTCTATCAGCTTTCTAGTTCTATCTCTATAAAACTTTATACTCAATATATAGGAAGCCTTTCCCAAATCCTTTATAGAGAATTTTTTATATAAATAAATCTTAACCGACTGAAACATACCGATATTATTTCCAATGATCAACATGTCATCAACATAAAGCACTAAAAAGATCATCATACTCCTACTGACATTTTATACACACATGCTTCCTCTTCATTTTTGTATGAAATCAGACATTCTAATTACCTCATCAAAATGATGATTCCAGCTTCAAAAAGCCTGTTTAAGCTCATAAATTGATTTCTTTAATCTAGAAGTAAACCTGGATACAAAACCCTCTGGTTGTTCCATGTATATCTCTTTCTCGAGATATCTATTTAGGAATGCTATTTTGACATCCATGTGCCAAATCTCAAAGTCAGAGTATACTGCAAGAGCCAATAGAATCCTAATTAACTTTAGCATCTCTACTAATGCAAAGGTTTTCTTAAAATCAATTCTAAATCGCTAAGCATAACCTTTTGCCACCAGTTAAGCCTTAAAGGTCTCTACCTTTCCATCAAGACTCCGCTTCTTTTTGTAAACTCATTTACAACCAATAGGAATTATTCATTTGGGAAGCTTTACTAAGCCCAAACTTGATTCTGATGTATAGAGTTAATTTCAGATTTCATGTCTTCTTGCTACTTTCTCGAATCAATGTCTAACATTGCCTCTCTACAAGTCAATGGATCCTTTTCTTCAACTAAGAAAACTCCAAGTGCATCTTCAGGCATCTGACCATACATAGTAGGTGGCCTAGACATTCTTTTCGACCTATGTGAAGGGGGCATCAAAGGTCCACTGCTTGATTAACCTTGAGTTTCTATCTCTGGTTTATTTGTTTATAGATTGACTTTATCAAGTCCAATCTTTCTACAATCCCCACGATCCAAGAGAAACTCTTTCTCTAGAAAAGTGGCATAACAAGAAGCAAACACATTTCTCTCCTCAAGATCATAGAACTGGTATCCCATAGAATTCGCATGATACCTAATAAACCTATACTTGTACCCCTTAGGTGCAAGGTTATCCTACTATGCAACTCTCACGTAAGCAAAAGCACCCACAATCTTAAAATATTTAAGACTCGACTTCCTTCCTTTCAATGTCACATACGGAGTAGAAGGAACAGTTTTATATGGAATTTTGCTCAATATATAAGCAGCTATTTCTAGAGTATATCCTCATAGATATATAGGGAGATCAATAAACTCATCATTGATCAAACCATATCTAATAAAATCTCATTCCTCATCTCTGAAATACCATTGTGTTGTGGAGTGCTTGAAGGAATATGCTAAGCAAAAATCTCATTCTCTTTTAAATAATTTGAGAACTCACTACCCATATACTCACCACCACAATCTAATTAAAGACACTTGACGTGCATTCTAGTTTATTTCTTTACATCAAGTCGGAACTCCTTGAACTTTTTAAAGATTTCTAACTTGTATCTCATAAGAAACATGTACTTGTATCATGACAAATCATCGATAAAAGTAACAAAGTATCAAAGCCCTCATATAGTAGTATAATTCATTAGACGACATACATCACTATGTACTAGTTCCAATAAATTAATGGCTCAGTGTCCAACACCTAAAAAAAATGAGATTTGGTCATCTTCCCTTGATTACAAGAATCATAAACTGGATAAAGCTCTATAGTCAGATAAGGTATCCGACCATTCTTGACTATATGGGTCAGGCATCTCACGCCTATATGACCTAATCTCATATGCTACAATTCTATATCATTTAAAGATTATGAACTACATTTATTACTAGAACTAGCTTGCATATTCATGACATTTCTAATTGTATTTAGAATGTAATGTCCATTATTTAACTAACACTCAGCTAATAAAACATCATTTACATCATATAAACATAAAAAACTATTCCTAATATTCATATGATATCCTTTATTGTCAAGTACAGGAAGGTACACAATCTATCTAATGATGTTTGGTATATAATAACATTTATGTAATACAACTGTTCTATTAGTTAGGAGAAGTAAACCAAAATGTCCAATAACTTAGACTTGTAGGAAATTCTCATTTCCTACTCTTAACATCACCTCTCCCAGCTGAAGCATCCTAGTCTTTCTCAGTCCCTGCAACGTATTACAGATGTGAGAAGGACATGCAGTATCTAATGCCCAGCTAGAACTGGCATCAAATGCCATAGAAATGTCAATGATTTTTAAGCACAAACCTATGAAAGTCTTTTTTACAGTGGCAAGATATCTAGGGCAATTACGCCCTCAATGCCCAACCTCGCGACTGTGGAAACACTTTTCACCTATTTTGCTCTTTTGTTAAGGCTTGGATATTTGTTGCGTCTGAGGACTTATCTTGGGTCTCTACCTCACCTTCTTATTCCCTTTGGACTTCTCAAAAGCCATCAGAATAGAAGATGAAGCATTCTAAATGAAGAAGGTCGTACCCCTCTTTATTTATGTCCTCTAGGGTGGTTATCAGAAATGTCTTCCGGTAATCTCTAATCAATAATATATCCAAGTTTTTTCTAATCGGGAACAATTCTCAAATTCATCAGCCAGTCATAGTAATTCTTGGTACCCTTGAGTTAGTCTACATCAACTATGCGTACCAAAGGGTTCGTAGAGGCTATCGGATCTAATCTTCACAAAACAAAATAAATAGAAAATGTTAGCGAAATTATAATTAAATCACTAATTAAACATTTTCAATCATAGGTATAACATTTATACATTTTTTAATCTAAAATGCCCTCCCACTACTTTACATAATACCGATAATCTCTTGAACAGGAAAACGATAGTTTAAACTCTTTAAACTATACAAGGGGAAGTAGATCCTATTAAAATTTTACTCAGACCTCACACTGTAGCGATCTTGACCCTTGTAAACCTAATAGGTAGACAACTCTTATCAATTGCATCTCATGCAACTTTTACCATTAATCCTGAATACATCTTATTCGCACACTGTAGCGATCTAGGGTAAATATACCAATTAACTTGTCAATAATCAACTATATGCTATACTACCCTTACATTGTAGCGATCTTGGGTAATACTTTTGCATATATTTACCTCATCTCATGTTTAACTAACATAAACAAAATTACACCAACCAAATTCTTCACACCGTATTAATCTTGGGGTAAGACCTATATAACCCATTTACACTGTATTAACAAGACGAATCAAATAAAATATTATCTCATAATGTAATACAGTTCAATCTGATTAAGAGAGATTTTCGTTCTATCCTAGGTCCCCATCTCATGAGGAGGTGATTTTCAATCAATCAATTTTTCTATGCAAATACAATTAACCCCTATCAGTAGGGCTCCCATTGTAGTTACCAAGACAAAAATTGATCTTGGTTTATAATGCAGACCGATAACTCTTATCATTGTATCTTATAAACTCATGTTTATAATGTTGACTGATAACTTTTATCATTAAATTTTATCAACCCCGCACATGCAAAATTTTAATTTTCAAACACTGTTAAAAATTGCTTAAGCAAACAATGTTTTTGACACTGTTTAAAGTTACTGTTCATATAAACAATGTCAATGCCGCGGTGCCAAAATATAAGACCGAGGCGTCCAGTGTCAATTCTATTTTAGTATACCCGTTTCAACACTTAAAATACACCATTTGACACCAGAACTTTATCAACAACACTTCCATCACTCAAACAACACTCAAATAATTATAAAATCAGCTCTGATACCAATTTTGTAGGTGATCAATTATACTAGGGTGTATGCGTGCAACAGTATTCATTGTATAAAATATGTATCATATACATATTTAATCGCAAAGTAATAATAAAACATACAATTAAACAAGAGAATAATATATTAATCAAATCAATATATTTAAAGAGAGTTTGAGAATTTATCAAAATGTGTAACTCTTTACACATTTAATTTGGGAGTCTACCTAGAGTCCTACTTGTAGTCAGTTCTAGTCACCAACACGGTATGCTTGACAAGCTAAAACAGCAGCTCCACTTATTTAGCATCGAATTGAACTCTTAAATCCTATTAATTTGTTTTTTCCTTGATCAACCCTTTTGATCAATTAAAATAAATTCTTTGTTATTGCAATTTATAACCAATAAAAGAAATAGGTGAAGAAATTTAATTCTAACTCTTGGAATGAATTTCTAAAAACACAAAATTTCCTTTCTCTTTTTCCTTTGGCCAACAACTCCTTGATGGTTTTGTTCAAGCAATAACAACAAAATGCGAAACAATAAAATGCCAAGTCTAAAACATGCTTCACACTTTACACACTTATATATCTATCAAAATTTATATTAAAAAATAATATTACATTATATAAAGTGTAAATTTGGCCACCAAGTTTAGTTTTAATATAATAATAATAATAATATATAAATAAATGCTTTATAACTAAGCATGATCATATAACATTATTATATTAATTATAATATTATATAATAATATAAAATAATGAGATATTTTTTATTATTTAATAATTAAATAATTAATATGTAAAATTATTATTTTACCTTTCAAATTGGTTACCAAGTATATTCTTAGCGAGTCTTACCAAATCCCAAACTTGGTAAACTCAATAGAGGGCCTACAATACACTGTGTATCAAGATACAATTGGTAAAAAATAATTATTAACTAACTAATGCATTTAACAATTAAATCAGACACACACATATCTCGTGGTACTGCTGGATATTACTGGACTGAATAATTCAATTTAGTACGCTACTCCAATGCACAACGAGTATACTCCATATCGCGGGACTCTCTAAGTCTACGCTCGATTCGTCAAATAAAATTATTCTATGAGTCCATGAAGAATGTCCCAAACACGCGTCACAAATATACAAATCAGTGCGTTGGACTATACAAGCTGAGGTCACAATGTATACATATAGTCCTTCCGTCATATATCCCAAATTTGTAGTGACATAGATCAACATCATCAAATTTTCATGTGCTCATCCATAAACCTATCTCCAGACTTGTATCTCACTAAACAGTTTTTGTAAACTCTTTACCATATTGTTCGATCCTGTGAAAACTCTTTTTTCCCGAATATATTGCTTATAGCCATAAGACTTTCTTGAGATATTATCTCAGTGCATCTGGATATACTACTCCCATTGTGAGCTGACAAATCTCATATCTACTCACACTAGACTCCATGAGCATCGGACCATACCCTGCGACACACTGCGGTCAGACCATAAAAGGTCTTTGACATGTGTGGAATCAGAGTATAGTGGATCACTCACAAGCCTACTGTGACGCTCAGGTTGGAGGACTACGTATATTACTCAACTTGAGAAGACCTCATAAGTCTGATCAGTATCTAGTTTTGACTGAATACCTGTATGCCTATACAAGCTCCAAACTCATGGTCAGCTAGAAACAACCATTTGTATCCTACAGATATAGACATACACTGATTTATGTGAAAAGGAATTCATTGACAGACCTGTTAACTTTTAGAAGTTATAATTCTCAATGATGCTAACTCTTAGCCCTGATCTAAACTCATTTAGATCAGATCTAAACTCTTTCAGATCATACAATATCCGTAGCATTACAAGCATTGAACCATATTATAAAGGGTATTAGCGATTTAATTAAAAGTATATTGTATAGATATCAAATATTTATACAAATTTGGGATGGCACGTAGGCACTACCCTAACAATAAGACTTTTTGAAATACAATCTTTGAGTATCATGATATACAACTCACTCATATGAGCTGGTGAATATCATATCTATGCATACCTGACTCCATAAGCATCGAATCATACCCAACAACACCCAAAGGTTAGACCATGAAATGTCTATGATATGTGTGAAATCTAAGTACGATGGATCACTTATAAGTCACTATAGTGCTCAAGTCAAAGGACTATGAATACTACTCAAATTAAGAAGATATTTTATTAATAGCTTTATGAGATGTCTATTAGAGGTTCTCGTGAGTCTGTTCAGTACTTAGTCCTTACTAAATACATGCATCTCTATACGAGCTCCCACTAAACTCATAGTTTGCTAAAACTAACTCTTTAGATAATCCAGATATAGACATTCACTAATTTGAAAATGGTTCACCGATCCATCCGCATCGGTAAAGATGGATTAGGAATGAAGTGTTCGTGAACACACTGCATAATGATATTTCTTAGCACTATTTGCAACTCCTTATAACTATGTCATTACTAATATATTCATAGGTCGTTGTTCCATTTCAAATAAGGTTCTAACTCTTAGAATTTGCTAACTCTTATAACTGTTAACTCTTAGCACTTATAACTTTTAGCATTGACCTAAACTCTTTTAAATCAGATCTAAACTCTTTTAGATCTATAATATTTGAAACGTAACAAGCTTCTTATCATATAATAAATAATATTAATGATTTTAAAGAAATTTTAATTGTATAAATATTAAATAAAAAATATTCATACAAAATGGATGACACGTAAATACAAATTCTAACAGATAGATTCTCTTAGAAGGAATAGATATTTAGTTGAATTTCAGCTAAAGGTAAAGCCCAGAAAGACCACAACAACGAAATTAAAGAAGGGCCTCGAGCTAAATGGGGCGATAGCTACAGCCACAGAAGAGATAGGTCTCAAGATATTAAACCCCACTCATAAATCTCTGTACGAATTTTGTTACAAAGTAGAAGAAGAAAATATTGAGAGAAGGACAATCAAAAGAATATAGATAGAGATACAAGCTTGATGGTCATAGAAGGACCAGAAGTAACAAGTAAATCAATCT
Organism: Ailanthus altissimus; assembly: GCA_946807835.1. NCBI lineage: Eukaryota > Viridiplantae > Streptophyta > Magnoliopsida > Sapindales > Simaroubaceae > Ailanthus > Ailanthus altissimus. Next base: position 10,718,896 of record OX327687.1, read on the forward strand.
AAGACTTTATGAAGGCATTGTCCGCAAGGATGGCAACTAATCAACATTATGCAGCAGTACTTCACATAAGACCCTTAGAGAGGATGGGGGACAAGAGGTGGAGATATTTGTTTAGTAGAGGGATAAAGGTCTAAAGGTAGTGAGTGGTGGAAACATTGGCTTCCATCATCATTGTAATCGAGCAATAATTTTCTACTCCTAAGAGGATTTAACCAATATAATGCTTCCATACTTCAATCAATTAGGGATAATATTGAACATAATAAAAAACATTATAGACATGTGCTGGTTGATGGTGGAAGCAGCGTAGACATTCTATCTCAAACACTTTCAAAAAGATAGAGCTTCAAGAAAAAGAAAAAAAGTAAGAATACAAAACAGAGCTTATTGCATTAGAAGGAACAAAAGTACAAGATAAATAATTCATCACACGTTAGTGGATATAAACAGAAGAGAAACAATTGATATAAAATATGAATAAATCCAAGTGAAACATTGTTATGCCAACTTAATTAAACCGTTGAAAGACAAGAATGACACAAAAAATGCTTCTACAAAAGTGAGGAAAGAAAATAAGAAAGAGGAAGAGAAATGAGGAAAGATTGATGGAGCAGAAACATCAAGTAACATAAAAGTTCCTCTACCATTTCATGGGCCAACGCCTGCTAAATGGAAACTACAAGATGAGTGGTCAAAGGAACTTCCACAAGAGGAAAATTTGATGGAAAAGTTACTTCACCCTATACAGAGAAGACAAATAAAGTATAATTGAAACCTTTAGCCCTTACCAGGAATGTACTACTGGCACTAACATAAACGAAGATGAAAGAGCATTGTTGATAAACCTACTAACGAGGAACTATGACATTTTTGCCTAGTCACACTACGATATGGTTGGCATAGACCCAAAGGTAATAAGTTATAAATTGAGCATCAAGAAAGGCTACATGCCAATCAGGTAGAAGGAGACAATATTTAAGCAGAACATATTAAAATTATCAATGGCTTGCTTATGTAGTAATCGTGCTAAAGAAGATGGGAAGTGACGGGTCTATGTAGACCATACTGGCCTCAATAAAATTATTCTAAAAGACTCATTCTTCCCACTCCCTAAAATCAATCAGATAATAGACACAATAACCAAATAAATGAGAGTATCATTCCTTGAAGCATAAATTAGATACAATCAAATCAAGATAGATCTACAAAATGAGGAGAAAACTAGCTTTATGACTGAACAAAGAACCTACTATTACAAGGTGATGTCATTTAGTTTGAAGAATGTAGAAACCACATTCCAGCCGCTGGTTACCAAAGGCTTTGGGAAACTAACTGAAAAGTCAGTGAAAGCATGCATAGACAATACAGTGATCCAAAGCAAAAAAGCAGAAGATCATGTTGTAGATCCATAAGAAGTGTTCGAGGTCTTACAAGAATTCAAAATGCACTTGAATCTAGCTAAGTGAATTCTTAGAACCCATTTGCAACCTTTCTATAGCACGTCGTAAACATAAGAGGAATCAAAGTAGACCTATCACAAATCAAAACTCTCATAAACACAACCATACCGCGAGCACTGAAGAAAGTGTAGATCTTGACCGAAAAGGTAGCAACACTAAGCAGGTTCATCTCCAAGATATTCGACAAGTGCCGATTCTTCTTCCAATTCATCAAATCTAAGAATGAGAACCTATAAGGCTCGAAACAGACTAAAGCACCACAAAAATTGAAGGAATACCTGGAAAAGCCATATATCTTCTCCTCTCAAGTTCCTATAAACATCTTTTGTTTTTTGTATCTTGTAGTTTCCAAAGTAGCTATCAGTGCAATTTTATTTAAGGAAGCAAACTGATAACATAAGCCAACCTTTTACACTAATAAAGTACTGTCAGACATTAAGACAAGATATTATGCATCTGATAAACTCATCCTTGCCCTTGTACAAGCTAAAAATAAGTTGAGGCACTACTTCAAGGTATATCTCATTGTGGTGTGCACTTCTTATCCCTTGAAACACATATAGTCAAAGTATAACGCCATGAAAAGGGTTACCAAGATGGCAATAGGAGTAATCCACTTAGATATTTAGTATAGAGTGAAGACCATAATCTAGGAATAAGTGATTATTGACTTCTTACTAGAATGTGAGCCCACTGTCGAAAATGATATCGTATCAATAGAACAAGCAAAAATAGCATAACTATGGTAGATGCACAAAGATGGATCCTCTAACCAAAGAGGAGCAAGACTTAGAATTAGAATTAGAATTAGAAGCCCGAAAGGACTTATCCTTGAGCATGCAGTAAGGCTTATGTTAGCAATATTAAATAAAGAAACAAAATATAAAGTGTTAATTAAAGGATTAACAATAGCCCACCAATTGATGATAAAAAAAAAACTTCAGGTACAATAGACTTTGCATTGTCACCTTCCAATAAAATGGCGACTACACAGAAATAGAAGAGAAGATGAAATTTATCTTTCTAAACCAAAAACAAAAAGTCACCCAAAGGCTACAAGAGGTCACTATCTCCTAGATTTCTAAGAGTTAGAATACCAAAGTAAATAAACTGGCAAAGTAAGTAGCGGCAGCAGACTAATCGCTATACATGAAGGTCCAGCTTTCTTCCTTAGAAATGACTGTGATAGAGAAAGAGACAATGCCACAGAATACTGAGGCATAACATATAGAGCTCATAACTTTTGTTAACTAATGACCTCTTACATTGATTTTTTTCAAGACAAAAAGCTTTCCAGTAATCGAAAGAAAGCTAGGAAGCTCAAGAGTAAAGTTTTAAAGATTTATGATATTTGAGGGAATGCTATATAGAAAGTGTTCTCTGGCATTTATATGTGGTGTATACTCAAAGAAAAAGAACAAAAAATTATGGAAGAAGTACATGAAGGAATCTATGAAAACAATTCTAACGAAAGGGCCCTAACACACAAGAATTTAAGATAACGATATTATTGGCCCATTATAAAATCAGATCTATTGGACTACGCGAAGAAATGCAAGAAGTGTTTGAAACATGTCACTCTTATCTACTTTCTAACAGGAACCTTATATACAGTCTCCAACCCCTGACCTTTTGTCTAATGAATAATAGACATCATGAGACCTTACCCTTGGCAATCGGAGGAAAGTGATTCGTTCTTCTTGCAACGAACTACTTCATAAAATAGGTCTTACTCTCCCTACATTATCTCTCATTCACGTTCTTCAGAAAAGCCTGATCATGTCAGCATATGTGATTAAATATAGATAATATTTTCAAATTTCACAAAAGCCCAAAGGTTCTAAATTTATAATGAGCCCCTGAATTAATCCATGTTGTTGAAATAATCGAACAGTCTAGATAAGTTCATGCTTAAAAACATCCTTTCAACTAACCGATCTAACTATTAGGGATCAAATGATTTTTGGATTGAGATCTAATAGCTAAGAAGGCATCGATGTCTCCCATACACTGTTGACATAGCCCTTAGATCTTTGAAAAAAGCAATGGATAAAGACACTCGGCTTCGAAGAGGCATTTGTATTTAATAAAGCAACTGCCTAAAATTTGAAATTTGAACAGTAAATTGCTCCAAATCTACAAATTCTAAGAACTACACCTAAGCATAACCGAGGACGTACACTACTCTAATATTTAGAGAGCACCTCAAGATCAATAGGTCTAAGGATGAATCTCTGCACCAAGGATTACAATGAAATGTTTTGTACTGATAAGTCAATAATAAAAACTAAGGGACCTTTATTCTCCCCTCTCCCCTGAAATTTTGGCCTAAGCCTGGTACCTAGAAGGCCTAATACAGCCTACAAGCCCTAAACACTGGCATCTTGAGAACACTTCATTTAAGGCCCACGAGGTCCATTGTATAGGCACCCTTGACCTCGGGGCACCATCACTAGAAAAAAATGATATTAAAAGAAATATCATTAGAACTTGTTCATGGTTCTCAACCTCTAAAGTCTTCAGCGTCAACTAATATCCTTTATAATTTTTTATAATCGAGACTAACCACTCAAACCCTCTGAGGGTAATAGGGAAGATACATATCGAGCGAAGACTTAAATTGTCATTATCCACGATAATTTCAGAGTCTAAAAGTATTCAGTACAAATCCTTCTCTATACTCTCGAGATGAGTTTAAAATAGGAAGGTAAAGATATATCCTAATTTTAATAGCATTCTACGATTTAATATCAAAAAGCCTATAAAAAAAATAGGCTAAATAACCAAAAAGGAACTTTTGGATCAACTATTGAATACAGACTCTTTTTCTTTTAAATAAATTATAACTAAAGAAGATGCATCTGTGCACTAAATATTAAACTTCTCTTTGCAGGACTTTCTTTCCTTCCTTATATATATATATATTTATTTATTTATAAACTTATTGTTGACTTAAACATTAGAAGTTTACTATAAAAAAAAAACCTATATGACCTAACTTTATCTATAGTTGTAAAGGATTTTTAAAAGCCTAGTATGCATGGTCGTCTTAACCCAACCTATTAAGAAGTCCAACAACTTTTTCAAAAAAATAAATTTAACTTGTTATTCAAAAAATTTCAAATTCTGAAATCAACATATTCTATTCTTTTTAAAATGATAGAAGAACGTGCAATTTAATTTGGATCTAAATATTTAAGTTACATCTCAATAGATTTAATTTTAACAGGTGTCAATAATTTCATAATTGTAAATAAAATAATGTTACAAATTTTAAATTATTTTTTAATTTAAAAATATGTAGCATTATTATTATAATTATCAATTGTTACAGTAATATAATATTTATAAATTAAAAAATATAACTCTAATATAATATTTATAAATAAAAAATAAATCTAAAAAAAAACTAATCCAAAAATAATTTGTCAACAATCAGCCAGGGTTGAAGGCCTATTTTCAAAACACCGCGATCAAAACTTCATTAAATTTAAGTCGCTTTTAAAGAAATAAGGATCATTAAATTTTAGTGAAAACAAATAAGTGGGTAAACAATATTTGCTCCTTTCTGTTTCCACAAGCATAAGCTAGCTTTTTCTTTACCTCATCAAAATAATTTTACTTGTCACAATATGACGCCACCGTCATTTCATTTGTTAACTCGTTATTTATTACTTTTATTTTCAGTATTAACATGTAATATTCAAATACTTTGTAAGAATAGAAAAGTTACCATTTTAAATTTCACCTAGAAATTTTATAAATAAAGAGAAACATTATATTTACAAAGTTGTAATATGAAATTTTACTTGCATTTATTAATTGGTACTTATTGATTATATATTAAGATATTAATAAATAAAAAATAGTCATATTATTTTACATAATTTGAATATAAAATTTGTGTTTGAAATGGACCTCCTTTAAGTAAGGAAGATCACTCTCCTTTATTAAGTTTTTTTTAATAGCTTGCTTACTCCAAGGTCGTAATTCTACTTGAAATTGAGTAAGACATTACCCGCTTTAAAGGGTGAGGGAGAGAGGGGTTCGCAACTTTCTTCAAAACATCGATTGCAATCTGAATTAGATCGTTGTCTGTCCAAGAGAGAACTTCTCACTACTATTGAGGCGTCAATCAAACTTTCACTCTAATCATAACTGTCTTGTCTTTTGCTTCGTGAGAAAACCCACTTAGATAATTAAGTGAGTTGATTTAAAGAACTGCTGCTCCACTAGATGTTTTTAACTTCATAATATATTTACTATTGATTGTCATTAAATAAATACTATATTAATAAGAAAAAAAATCAACAACTATGTGGTAAATAGTAATCACCAATAACTATCAATTGAGATACAAATTTTATATATTGACCATGTAAGTAGAACACTAAACATATGTAACATGAATATTCGATATTACTTGTAAACCAAATGTTTTAGTGGGCATATTTGATGAATCCTATATAATCTTCCGTCCATTAAGCCTAGACTTCAGATTTGGTGACTTAGAAAACATATCCAGCTTCCAAGATCAATATTGCATATAAGAAACCAAATTGTTTTCCAAGAAGACTTGCATAGTTATCAGTTAAAAGTTGTACGCGTAGCTACAACAAATAGAATTGGGGAAGGTTAAATGGTATTTTCTGATGCGACGTTTAAACAAATTCTTCAGCTAGAATTCCAGTACTCAAAGCGAAGAGAAAATAGGAACACCTGGTAGTGTAGCCCCTGCATCAACAATGAATATGTTACCAGAAATGTATTTTGAAGAGTCATGAACTAGGTATCTGATAAGCGATGTCAATGCTGGATCTGCGGTGCCATACTGTCCTAAAGGGACAGTCTTCAAGAGAACACGAGGTAACCAGGATTTTTGCAAAAGGCCCTTGGTGATCTCAGATCTGAAAACTCCCGGTGATATTGAGTTCACTCTGATATTGTACACCCCCAATTCCAATGCCATGACCTAACAAAATGATCATTACCACTATCACGTTCTAACGTAACATTAATCTTGAACAAAACAGAAATTGAGCCGATTAACATTAAAAATGACAATAGAAAGATTTGTTAACATTGAATGTCCAAATCACAGACAAAGATATGTGAAAGCATGAGGCAAGAACACTGAAACAAAAGTTGGGTTAATGATGCAACACAACCTAGTCCAACCCAACTCTTATCTTCCCCATGTTCCAGAAATTGTTGAACTTATGACATTATCACCAACTTGGAAACAAATAGTGAATATGTTATGTTTGACCGAAAAGGTTTTAGCTATTAAGGGACCAACATTAGTACTAAAAACTTAAAAAGGCAAATTTTAACAGCCCATAATGTGAAATGTGGATTCGATTTTTAAGTTTATGTGGATCCTAAAAGACAAATAGAAATAAAAATGAAAAACAAATGGTGAAGAGACTAGAACTGAGGAATTTGATTGAAAGCAAATACATGGGGTTCAAACACAGGATGTTGGCTGCAATACCTGTTAATAAAACCACAACCTAAAAGTTTATGCTAGATAAGTGCCCAACATTAGTGCTAAAGATAAGGTTTAACATAAATGAATACCTGCGACCAAATTTTTTTCCCAAGAATAAAACCCATTTTTCTTATATCTATATATCCTATATTTTTTCTCCAGCTGATGGTAGATCCCCTCTGTTTTTCTCAATCTTAATTTTGCTTCTTAAAGGTTTACAATATTTATTCTTACATCAAAACATAAAACCATGTCACCTATAATACTGAGAAAGTATAGTTCCTCATTTTTTTAGTGATAATCGTGCTCTGGAACAATTAGAAAACATTTCAAAATATCCCTAATAATCTGAAAGAACTTACAAATTGCCAAATGAAATTACCTTTGTCATGGTATTTAGGCCTGCCTTTGAGGAAGCATAGGCAATACCTCCAGGTAAATGTCCACGATTAAGACCACCAATGGAAGATATGTTAATTATTGATCCTCCCTGATTTGTGTCGCGCATATGTATGCAGACATACTTGGACACCATCCAAGCTCCTGTTAAATTCGTTTTGATAACATCATTCCACTCTTCCTCGGACATATCCAACGGAGACTTTACATTACCTGTATAAATGACAAGGCCACATATAAATGAAAAATTAAAGGATACAGACACATGAACAGTCAAGGTTCATAAATATATCAAATTAAAACCACAAAATGTAAACAAGAAATCAGAAAACACATTTTTTATGCAACTATGATACATAAAGATAAAGACTTGAGTAAAGAAACATGAAACTGAATCCTAAAATATAAACAATAAGCCTGATCATGTCAGCATTTATGTAAACATACTTTTATAATTTTAGTCCCTTTTCTTATCAATATAAGTGCATGATTCTATATAGATAACACTTTCAAATTTTGCACAGTAAATGTCAATTTTTAGAAGAATTTTCAAAAATTTTAATAAAAAAATTCGACTTGTGTGTTGGAAGTTTCACGTCTTTAAAGCTAGCTATTATAACAATAATATGGGCATAATAGACATAACTTCAGTGAAAATCTCTTGAATTTTTATTTTATCTATGATTATATCTTTAAAAAATTAAAATTTCATAAACACTATGTAAATCCCTTTTTAATCTTGATGTGAGTATGATTTAACCATTTAAACCAACCAAAACTACTAGATCTACCTATGTTTATATTGAAAATTATTAAGTTTCGACTTTTACCGTGTTTCCAATTAAGGAATTTAGGAGGGCTTGGCACCCTTTTTTTTATATATAGGGAGGGAGGGAATCAAACCTAGGACTTAAAGGATACACTGCAAACCCTTAAACCACTGGACCATCTTAGGCAAGTGCGGCTTGGCATCCTTATTAAATGATTTTTGGAAAAATCATTTTTTTTTTAAAATAATGTTTTGAAGACAAGAATGATCAAATGCACCTGGTAAACAACCATTTTTCAACAAATGTTATTAACTAAAAGTCATGTAATAGTTAATATATTTAGCACTTAGATAAATTTGATTTCTAACTTTAAAATATATATATGGTCCTGTTAATTTGCATTACTATTTTTTTATAAAAAAAAAGCATCAGATCATCTCAAACATAGTCTAATGATAATTACACTTATTAACCAATGTTCAAAGTTGAAATTGGAATCTCCTTTTGAAGTAAATATATATATATATATATAATTAATTTAATAGAATACGTAATTTATCATATTATGAGCAATACTATTATATGTTACTGTCTAGTAAATTCATAACTTTTTATAATTTCTGCACAATTTATAATATGTTACAAATACTACCATATGTCCAGAAACTCACTATATGGCGAGCTACATAGCCCACTAAATTAATTATATATATATATATATGAATAATGTTACATTACTCAAATGATATTCCAAAATTTTTGTATTTTAAATAATGTGTCAAGCAACTATTGGGTAATAAAATAATAAATAAATAATTTTAAAATTTATAAAATTTCATTACTTAATAATTGTTTGACACCTTAATTTAACAAAAATTCAAGATATCATTTGAGAAATGTAGCATTATTTTATATATATAAATAATGTTATATAAATAATATTAAGCATTTCAAATTGTATATAAAAAAATGATGTGTCAAATAATTATTAAGTGATGAAATGGTGTAATAGATGATTTTGAAACTTATATAATTTCATCATTTAATGATTACTTAATACATTATTTTATGAATATAATTAAAAATATAATTTAAAATATCTAACATTATACTATATATATATATATATATATATATATATATGGTAATTTGTATTAGTAAGTAGTAGGCACGTGCACTTGTCTTTAATAGCCCCAGATGATTTGGCCTACACTTATTTCTCTACCTAAGTGGTAAAGTTTGAGTTTCAATTCCCAACCCTAATGCCACAAAAAGAAAAAAAAAATTATAGATATGTCATCTTAAATATAACTACGAAATTTTTTTATTTTTTGGACATCCAAAAATATAATTATTAATCTTTAGTTAAATACAAAAACATTAAAAATAAATAACAACACAACAAATAGCATCAAAAGAATTTAAATAAAATTTCAAATAAAAAATATTACCTCTAATACCAGCATTATTCACCAAAGCATCGATTCTCCCAAACGCCTCCCAAGCCTTGTGTACGGAGCTCTCAATAGTGGCTCCATCGGCGCACACGTCCAGCTCTACAGCCACGGCTCTAACATTCCCCGGCTTATTGATCTCATCGCAAAGAGACTTAAGCCGGTCGACGCGCCGAGCGGCTGCTACAATCCGGCAACCGGCTTTCGCCAAGTCGAGACAAAATTCTCGGCCTAAACCGGCTGATGCGCCTGTCACCATAACCACTTTGTCGTTCAAGTCCCGCCATGGCTCCAGGTGATCTGAGACTGGACTCACCATCAAGTCGTTCGAGATTTTTTGCTTTTGCTTTGAGGAAGAAGGTTTGAGAGAATTGAAGAGAGCGCAAGGGGAAAGTTGCTAACTGCCACGCGCTCTAGATAATGGATGTCTGGTCAGCTGGCTCAACTTGAAATCTCTCTCGCTTTATGAATTCCAAAGAAAATAAATTGGGGAATCTCCAATCAATTCAAAAGAAAATGGGAATTTTTTATAATGATCCGTTTTAAGTAATTTTTTTTTTTTTACCTTCAAATAAATGAGTAATTATTTATTACTTAAGAAAGGAACAATTTATGCGTTTGAGTTTTACCAAACATTCAAATCTGTTCTTTTTTTAAAGTTAAAAATTTTAATTTTTTTTTTATATATTTCATGAATATACGGGCATTATATTAATAAAAGTAAAAAAAAAATTAATCTGTTGATCCAAAAAAATAATTTTATATACTAACGAGTTTTGAATTTGTTTGTCAGCGAAAATTAATTCTTAAACCTCCTTCTGGTTAGGCTTACCCACGTGAGCTTGAATCTTCTCTTAATCATCAGTTATAGTAAGACTTACAAAACACTAAAATTATTATGTGATGATCTTGTTGGGGTGGATTCCGGCGAGCACTCTCTAACGCTTAAATCAAAAATAATCTCTACGATGGAAATTTGGTTAGAAAGGAAGTAAAAATGTGTTTAGAATGAAGGGAGGTAAACCTTTCTTTCTCTGTGTATTCGTCTTTCTGCTATTTGGGTATCACAGAGTATTTGAATGAACAATTTTTTCATCATTCTTTTCTTCTGTGTCTTCCTCTCCCTTTTATAGTATTAATCTTCGTAGAATATTTTGGGTATTATGCATCTGTGCTTCTGTTATATGTCAAATATCTTTCTGCAGATCTTCTTCTGTCATGCTTCTGTTATACGGCAGGTATCTTTCTGACATATGTTAAGCATTTTCTCGGTATATTCCTTATATCTGTCTTCGCTAGTGAATTTAGTTAAGTGTGAGGCTAAGCATGACTTGCTTAGGTCGGTCTTTTGGTAGTCTCTTTCTATTCGGCTCGAAAATGATCCGAAGTCTTCTTAAGAGCTAGTCCTTTAGTGACTTCACTAGTTATACCTGTTCGACAGACAATTGTTCTAACGTTTGTTCTAATCTGGTTTCCTTGTTTGATCATGCAGGTGCCGAGACGAACCAATTTGGTTACTATACAAATGGTGGTCTTGATCATATCTTGGCCGATTCTGTCGAACAGGTGTTTTAGGTTACCGACCAAGTTCTCTAAATCTGAACAAATTATGCATTGTCCGGCCATACCAAGACCTGGCCCGATGGCTGTCACCATAAGCTTATCTTCGGAGTGGGCTGTTCTACAAGGAGTGGTGGACTCTGAAGAAAGCTATCTTATAGGAAACAACTAGGCGAGCCCTTGGAGGCTTGACTTTTCTTGGGCTTGGAGGCCTTCGGTCCGATGGTGATTTTTTTTTTTTTTTGGAGAAAAACAAGGGTCCGCCAATTTCTAGTTTTGATTTATTCAAAACTGAAAACTCTGTTTTGTTCTGGCCAACTCGAATCGTTCTTCTGATGCCCACTTGTTTTCCTTTACTTCTATCGGTTCATCACCTGTCCGAGCTGGTCCGAACGGGTTTCTAGGGAGATGTTATCAAGTGTTTTGGGTGTGATTGAGGATGTCAGGGCTAGTCGGCTCGATGTGATGACCTCATTACTGCTCGAAGGGGTATTGCCACGCAATGGCCATTTATCCCATAACTCTCTTCAAATAATAATGACGAGTCTTTTCAAGCGTCATCCTTGGCCAATGCGAGAAGCTTCTCGAATAAGGAATTCGCTACTAGCCACTAATCTGCCATTGACCGTGTGGTTGAGATAATTCGAGTTCTAAAGGTTGCGTCTTTTCTGCTTTCCAAGTGGCATTTAGTTGGCCGAGGCAATATGAGTTGTTAATCTACTAGATTCGACGGTCTGGGTCACTATTCTTTGAAAAAACGCACATTTAATGCGCCTGGAAACCTGAGGCATCGCTCCATTTTTCTAATAAGTGTCTCCTCAGTTCTCTGCTGATCTTGTCCGTCCATTTGATCTGGACAGTCTTGATTGTTCCATTGTTGTCTATAAATAGTTGTCTTCTTCTTCATTTGGCCATTTACTCTATAATTTTCTTTCTTGCTATCATTCTATTGTATCGCTGTTGCTCCATCTCTTTGAAGGCGTCCTCACTACTTGACGATTTTTTGTTACTATTGCGGCTGATTTTGGATTACTTGACTATTTTTTGTTACTATTGCGGCTGGTTTTGGATTTCTGTGCTTCCTCCTAGTAAGTTCGTGCATCTCTGAAGGGGCTAATGATGTGGAGATTGTAAGGTTCGAGTTGGATACTAAGTATCGTTCATCCTGCTTAAACGAGGCCGACCTGGACCTTATTAGACACTTTTATGATATTTTCAAATTAGGAACACATCGATCCTTTAAAGAGGAATGATTATCAGTCCACGTCTCGCAGTTCAAACGTCGAACTCTATTAAGGTCAGAGCTTGTCAAGGGATCTACTTGAAATATTTGCAAACATGAGATATTTAATTGACTAATTTTGCAAACTTGTAGCTTATTTGATTTATTACTTGAGATGAAACTGAAAGGTAACATATAAGTTGCACAAAGGAACTCGGATTGTCAAAACGACATTTAAACAAACTTCAGCTAGAATTCTAACATTTGCCAAGAAATACATATATTTACTTGTATTTATGTAAGAACTCAAAGGGAAGAGAAAATAGGGACGCCCAGTAGTGTAGCCCCTGCATCGACAATGAATATGTTGCCCGACACATATTTGGAGGAGTCGTGAACTAGGTAACGAACTACTGATGTCAAAGCTGGATCTGAGGTACCGAACTCTTTTAAAGGGACAGTTTTCTGGGCAACATTAGATAGCCAGTCTCTTTGCATAAGACCCTCCGTAATCTCAGATTTGAAAAGTCCAGGTGATATTGAATTCACTCTGATTTTATGCACCCCCAATTCCACTGCCATGACCTAATAACACCATCATTATTGTCATTGCATTCCAAAGTATATCATCCTTCCAACATAAAACAGCATAAGCCTATAAGGTCTTAAACGAACTAAGACAAAAAAAGGACAATAGAAAGACTTGTTGACAATCAATTACTGGATAACAGTGTGAATAGCGAGAGGCATGAATATAGAAACAAAAAAAGAAAAAGCAGTATAAAGTAGATAACACCTTCCTGAGAGAAACTACAGTATCATGGGCTTCAATCCAGAATTAATGTGGGGAATCAAACAAACAGTACAGTGGTGTTCCACTGACAAAAGAACAAATTTAAAAAAAAAAAGCCCAAAATATGGAGCCTAATAGATATAACCAACAAATAGACTGAAAAATATCCAAATTTTAGAAGTTCAGATATGCATTATGAAGGTGCTGCAAAGATTAAAATAAAGGTAAAGAGCATGGAAGAAGAGTTTGAAGAAAGCATATTATTTAAATGGCACATGAAGCAGTCATGTTAATCTAAAACATGTCACAACTGGAGTACGATAGCTTCCTCCTTTGCCATAGAATGTGACTGTCCACAACTACCTCAGAAAGTTATGAATAGACATGCACTAGAGAACCACATTATGAAATTGCAATAGTGGGATTCACTGTGTTTCTTTCTTTTTCATATTCTTTTGAAAGGAAAGATACATAGGAACTTGAAGATCAGAAAGCAGGGAAATGGTTTGAGATCTCAGCAAAGAATCAACTATTTTTTGGAGAGTAAAAACCAAAAACGGCGACTTGGTAAGGGGAGAGTAGGAAAAAATCAACATTTTGTGAAAGAACCTCAAGCAACATAAATTTCAAGGATTTTAAAACATAAAAGTGCCAATAAAAATAGTTCAGAGGCCCGCTTTAAGAAATGCATGGTAATAACAAAGTGTTGTATAGACTCGGCAATGCATGTACATGCACACTTTTGAACTTGGATAATATTCTGTGCTTCATATTAACCCCCAATGATTGGCAACACAATTCAGAGGTGACAAAAATGAAAGGCACCAAACTTCAAATGTGTATGAACATCTGATATATCAGCTCATAACAACCTCGGTTTGAACCAAACTTTGAATTCAGTTAAGCTTGATTTTGGAATACTCTATCTAGCCCCAGCTTAACTCCATCTTCTACAGGTTCTATTCATTTCTATACGTTCCTTCATCAGGGTTCATAATATCTTTTGTTAGGCTAAACCTTAGAACAACATCAATATTAATACTCGGGGAAGGTATAATTGATGATCATGCTTTGAAACAATTAAAATGAATTTCAATGACATTGCCATTAATAAAAAACAATTGAGAAAATGACTTATGATACTACCTTTGTCAAGGTATTCACGCCTGCCTTCGAAGAAGAATAGGCAACGCCTCCAGGTAAATGTCCGCGTTGAAGACCAGCAATGGAAGATATATTAATTACTGATCCTCCTTGCTTTGCATCACGCATACGTTTGCAGACAAATTTTGATACCAACCAAGATCCTGTTAAATTTGTTTTGATAACATTATTCCACTCCTCCTCGGACAAATCCAATGGAGTCTTCACACTACCTGAGGTACACAGCAAACATACAATTTAACTGCAACAATATTCAAATAACTATTCATAAATATATCATACGAAAGCGCAAATGAAAACAGAGAATAAGATTAAGGACCCGTTTATAACTGTTGTGCTTTCAGCAAGTGGGAAAGCACACAAGCTAAAGTGTGTTGTACACACTTGTTTCTAAAAATTGATAGGATTTTACTAGACAGCTATTAACATAAAAATCAATATCACCTATCAATTTAACAAAAAGATAATCAGATTCCTCTCTTTTTTTGTTCACATAATCTAACTCTAATTCCTCTTACAACTAATCAAGCTGTCACAATATATCATATTTCCTGTAAATATGAAACATTGAGAACATGTAGAATAATAAACCAGATCATCATCGTATTCGTGTGAGCTTATGCTTAAATTTAAGCCTATTTATTCTTTTTCTTTTTTTTCAACTCAAAGTAATATGCTAACCCTGATAAGGGGAAAGGAATCGCAAAAATGAAGCTCTTTCGAACATTTATTCTGTAAAAAATTAAAATTCATATAAACAAGATTACCTCTAACACCGGCATTATTAACCAAGGCATCGATTCTCCCAAATGCCTCCCAAGCCTTTTGGACGGAGCTCTCAATAGCGGCTCCGTCGGCGCTGACGTCCAGCTCCACCGCCACGCCTCTTACACTCCCCGACTTATTTATCTCATCGCAGAGAGACTTAAGCCGGTCGATGCGCCGGGCCGCGGCAACAATCCGGCAGCCGGCTTGGGCCAAGTCGAGGCAAAATTCTCGGCCTAAACCGGAAGATGCGCCGGTCACCATAACGACTTTGCCGTTCAAATCGCGCCATGGCTCCATTTGCGTAACTTAGAGCCTAAGGCCTAAGGGTTAAATGACGAGTGAATTAAGAAGCTTATTAATTTATAATGCACTTGTAATACACGTGGCGGGTCGTGGGTGCTTGGTCAAACACGGATGAAAAGTTTTTCGTTCGCGGAAATATCTCACATTCCCACTCACTGACCCAATCCCAAACTAGACGTTTCATCGCACGGGGTTTTAACACTTTTCTCCCCTCAGGTTTCAAAAAACCACAGTTTGATGACTCGAATCAAAAACAATTGCACTGTGCTCCTTTTAACTATCACCGGTTGCAATGTTGTTTCCTCATCACTAGTCGCAAAAGTAAAATAACTAAAATGCCCTCAAATTTAATTAAGAGTCTTATGGGTTGCTAGATGCCTACATTCCTAGCCCTTTTTGGGAATTACATACTCTTTTCGGCCTCAATTCCGTCTGAACTTTTTTTTTTTTTTTAACAAGAGTCAACTTAAGAAAAATATATATTTATTTTACAAAAGATGATATATTTGTTGAGAGGATGTTATGTTATGATTACTAAATATAAGCAGAGACATGACAGATTGTTAAATTATGAATTTGCCAGAATTTTTTTGATTGACCCAAATGCCCTTGCTCGGTCTTGGTGTTCTAGAATTTTATAAGTTTGAAACTAATAAAAAATATATATATAACAAAACTATTCGTATATAAAAATTGATTGACTGAATTTGTGTATGTTTAATGTCTTACTAAAAATATGAATTATTTTAAATTTTCAAAAAATTAAAATTAAATTTTATTAAATAAAATAAAGTTGAATTTAACTACAATAAATAAGGTTTAAATTAAACTTGAGATATAAAAATAACAAGCAAACTGTATAATTTGAGTGCTTCATAAAGAATGATGGGTGAAATTTAACATTAAGACTATAGCGATAAATCAACAAGGATTCAGGATCCTAAGTTGATGAAAATAAGAGTAAAAAAATAAAAAAAAATTAATGTAAAAGAGAAATTGTATTGAATACGAGTTGAATATGTAGATGGTAATTTATAATAACTTCTCAAAATGCTATTCTAATCTTAATTTAAAATAAAAAATAAATTTAATCAAATAAAATGTCTTATACTAATAAGCACTTAATATGAGTTAAATACCTAATGAGGCTTAGACTAATATACACAAAAATTTCAAATGAGTCTATTAAGTAAATTTTTTTACCAACATCAACAATAACAAAGATAAATTAAAAATAAACAAAAACAAATACTTTGAGGTTCAAAGTCAGAATTTTATCTTTAAAACTCTATTAGTTAACTATTTAAGCAAACAAATTAAACTATTTGGTGAAAGCTCAATTTAAGTATTAAAGATAAATTTTAACAATTATTTTAATAAAATCTTGTAATATATATCTAAAGAGTCATTATCTAATGGGATGTCCATTTCTTTTTGAATAAAATATCTAATTCTTTGTGAAAAGATCTGGAGATTTTTTTTCTTCTAACAATTCTTTATATTCAGAGTTGTTTATTCATATTTTGTTAAAATTTTCAAGATCAAAGTGAAATTTTTTATATATAAATATATATGACTTTGTTTGACTGGTTTTACACAAATGATGTAACAAAGATTTCATATAATTATTAAAAATAAAAGGCTAAAATGGTAAATCCAAAATTTGCTTCATGAAAAAAGTAATATGGTAAACTCAAGCTGAGCTTCATTGGTATTTAAGCATAGTGTTTAATGTGCGTGACAACAGAATAAGTAGCAAAATGATTGAATTTTTATAATTTTGAAGAGAAAAAATATTTATTTTTTTAAACTCTTTTTACATTCTTATATACTTAACAGTCAATAGTCTGATTAAAAAAATACAAGGTTGGTAATTAATGAAATTAAAATCATATCAAAATTTATTATTTTGTTCAAAGTCTCAAGTACTTGCTTTCTTCCTGGTAAGAGTGTGGAAATAGGTGTCATTTCAGTGTCTCACAACTTACTTTTACAATAATACCCTTATCTGATTAACAGGGAGGAAACGACGTTATAATGAGCGGTAGTTGGAGAGGAGCACAAGGCAACTTTTTAAATTCAAACAAGAAAACTGTTATTATATAAAACAATAGGGGAGTGCGGTGTTAAAATGCCTTTCACTTCATGGCATTATTTTTACCAACCCAATAAAAATGAGTCCGCAGACTTCATTGACTTCTAGTCAGTGTCTGTCCCTAATACTATTTAATTGATAATTATTGCTATTAATACTCTTGATAACCAACATTAATGTCATTATCATATTAGTTCAAAGTTGGCAAGATATATTATCATATTAGTGGTGGTACTTGCCCACCACTAATACCAGCGATTGAAGATATATTAATAATGTTTTTGTTTATTATATTTAATATTTATTTAACATATTATTTTTTAAAATATAATTTAAAATACTTAACATTATTATTAATAACTGATCATCCTCTCAGCCTAATTTGACTCAGGTATACCAATTGACAAATACTTTGATACCAAGCACCAACCACGATCCTCTTAAATTAATTCGGAATGCACTCCTTGTCCGGACAACCAAATAATGATAACAATGATAAAAGCTTTGAATAAAACAACTCATACATATCTTCAATTAAGAGTGAACAAAATAAGCGAATTAAATTGAACTTGAGAATTTGAACCGAATCAAATTAATTGATTCGGTTTGATTTTTTTTTAATTGACTCATTCTTAATTTTTTAATTTAAAAAATTAAAATTTTGATTCAATTCTCAATTAGAATATCAAATCAATAACTAAATTAAAAAATTAAATTTTTAAAAATTAAAAAAAAAATTGAACTGAATTAAAAATAAGTCTAAATTTAATCTATTTAAATCAAATTAAAAAATTAAACTGAATCAAATCGATTTAGTTCGTTTCATTTCACTATTTTTTAATTTTATTTTATTTTTAAAAGTTAACCATATGATATGCAAACACATATCCAAATTGTTTAATATTTAAATTATACGATATAACATAATTAGACATATTTAAATAAAACGATTAAATTTAATTTGTTTATATGTTTATACACGATTTGATTTGTTTACGGTTATATTCATTTAAACGAATAATAACACTTAATTTGATTCGTTTATACGAAATATTCGATTATTTTATTAAACATGACATAAACCAATAAACATACGAATAAACACAAATACAATTCATTTATTAAACGTAATTTAAACGAATAAGCAAATCATAACGAATTAGTGAATCGTAAACCTCAAATATGTATTCGACACGATAATTAAACGAGTAACATAAATTCGACTTGTTTATTAATAGTGTCAATTTTTTTTACCTATTTCACTTAAAACGTGTCGAATTCATGTCGAATAATTGTATCGTGACTCATTTTACCACCCCTATCCTTAGTACTAATCTCTCTTAGCAATTATGTTGGAGGAGATCTAATACACATATGTGTATGCATGTGCAACTGTGTTTATTTTCTAAATACATATCAAATACATATTTAAGTCTGACGGAAGCGTCAAACTTGCAATAAACACAATAGATAAAATATATTAATCGCATTAATATATTTATAGGGTAGAAAACTCACCTCAACGTATAACGTTATACACGTATTTTTTTCGAAGTCCGCATAGAGACCAACTCACGGGCAGTTCTAGTCACCAATACGGTGGACTTGGTGAGCTAGAACAGCAGCCCCATACGCAACACTGGGTTTAACTCTTAAACTCTAAAATGGCCGATATGTGTATTTATCATTTTCTCCAAAAAAATAAAAAAATTGAAAAATTTGAAGCGATCCACCATTACTTCAATTGAAAGAATAAAAAAAAATAAAATAATTTCATTTTTTTCCTTTTTTGTTTTCTCTTCTTCTTCTTCTCCATTTCTTTCTTCCTCATCTCCATTCCCGTTTACTTTCTCTCGGCCAAAAGCCAAAATACACACTTTTTCATTTCAATTTCTCTCTCTTCTTTTTATATATATATAATAAAATATTAATATAATATAAATAATAATAATATAATATAAACAATAGTGCCAACTATTTGGTACCTAAATAAAATATTAATATATATAATATCATATAATATAATAATGTATAATAATATATTATATAATAAAATAAAAAAATATTTTAATTATTTAACTATTAAATAATTAAAGTATGAAATGACTATTTTATCCAATAGATCTTTTAGCTCATTATCATCGGGGAGGACTAATGTTACCAAGTTTATCCTTAGTGGGTCCCACCAAATTTTCACTTGGATAAACTCAACCAAAGGTCCACAATGCGCTATATGTCATAATACAATTAGTAAATAACAATTATTAACTAATTATTATATTTAACAATTAAATATAGACATGCACGCATTCTTGTGGTTGTGCTGAATATTACTAAATTAAACAATTTAATCTGACACGCTGCCCCAGTGCATAACGAGTACACTCCATATCGCGGGACTCCCTAAGTCCTATGCCCGATTCATCAAACGAAACTATTCTATGAGTCCGTGAGCAATGCCTTAAGCACATGTCACGGATATACAATTTAGCACGTTGAACCATGCAAGTTAAGGTTACAACGCATATATATAGTCCTTCCGTCATGATATCCTGGTTGTGCAAAGATATAGATTATCACCGTCAAATCCCCAATGCTCATCCATGTCTTATCTCCAGACTTGTATCTCCCTGAATAATATGCACAAACTCCTTTGCCATATTGTTCCACCCTGGCGGAACTCTTTCCCGAGATGATTGCTTGTGGTCACAAGACTTTCTGAGATACAGTCTCGAAGCATCTGGATATTTAACTCCATATGAGAGCTGATGGATCCCATATCTATACGCACCGGACTCCATAAGCATCGGATCATACCTAGCGACACCCAACGGTCACACCATGAAAGGCCTGTGACATGCGTGGAACCAAAGTATAGTAGATCACTTATAAGCCTACCGTGGCACTCAAGTCAAAGGACCACGTTTACTACTCAACTTGAGAGGACCCTCCGTTGACAGCTTACATTGAGTGTCTATCGGAGGCCCTCGTGAGTCTGTCTCATATCCAGTCCTCACTGGATACCTATATGTCAATACGCGCTCTAAGCTCAGGGTCAGCTAAGAACGACCATCTATACCCTATAGGTACGACATATACTGATCTATATATAAAAGGTATCCACCGATAACCCACATCGGTAGAAATAGATCAGGGACAATTATTTGAGAACATACTTGCGCAACTGACATTTCCTGACACCCGATTGGAACTCTTACAACTATGCAGTTACTAGTATATTCTCGGGTCTATGTCCCATTACAGAAAATGCTCTAACTCTTAGATATGCTGAGTATTATAACCAGCCAACACTTAACTATACTAACATTTAGTATTTATATCTCTCAACTTGGCTAACTGTAGGCCCTTATCTAAACTCCTTTAATTCTGACCTAAACTTCTTTAGATTTACAATGTTTGTAATGTTACATGCATAATACCATATAAATAGATATTAGTGATTTAATAAGAATGTACACTTATATTAATACACAAGTATATGTACATTCAGGGATGGCACGTAAGCACCGACCCTAATAATCTCCAACTTGCTCTAGTGTCATTCCTGATGGTATCTTAAACACATCGACTTTCAGTGTTTCATAAACACTTTTAGAGTCTTGGCATTAGAATGTGGGTCCGCTAAATTATTTATAGAGCACTTCTATAAATAATCACATCTCCTTTAGCCAAGATCTCTCTAGTCATGTGAGACTTCTATTAACATAATTAGAGTATTGGTGTCCTCTTGGCACTTCGGCTTGTTCTATGTGTTGGGTGTTTATCATAGAGTGTGTGATTATACGAGTGTATACGTAATTTCAAAAATTACCATATGCGCAGCGGAAGCATGTTACAAAATACACCCATTTTAACAAATTCAACATATATCACATATATGCATAAGTATAACAATTATACAATTATGAACATGATGAACAACATATATCACATATATGAACAAGTATAACAATTATACAAATATAAACATGTTGAACAATATTGTATTATAACACATAATGTAAAATACTCACCTAATGAAGGTAGCTTTACAAAATCTTCAAGTTCTTCAATAATCCATGTGAAGAGCTCACCTTGAAGTATATGTTGAACAATTCTAGTCCATAACTTTTGGTGGGATTAAGGAGCTAGAATGGTAGCTTAGTGTTTAAAATTTTCAGCACTTGTATTCAAACTCTTTTGAATACAATTTTTTGTTTCTTAAATAGAGATGGTAAATATTTTCTATACAACTCTTGTATTAATTAAAAATCTTTAACATACAATTCTTGTATATTAATCTTAGAAACAATTTCTACATGATAATTATTTTGAACAACTCTTTGCAAAATAATTATCTTTTTCTCCATTTACATATCATTCATTTTGGCCATCCATTAAAGAAGGAAATGAAGAGAAGTTTGTTTATTTTTCAACACTTGAAAGAATAAAACTCAAAGAACTCTCTCTTACCTCTCTTCCTTGCCATTGCCAAATTCTTCTCCCAAAATTGAATGAAAATGAAATTCAATTGTTTTGCCAAAATTCATTTTGTTTATTCAACACTTTGATTAAACAAAATAAACAAAATGAAGTGCTCCACCAATTTTATTGTTGGTCTCCCATTTAGAATTAATTAAACCAAACACTAGAATAATGGCCACCAAAATTAATCTTTACCTAGCAATTATAATTACTTTAATTATAATGGATAATTAAATGGCCAACATCTAGGCCACTCATTATATTAAAATACAATGCCATGATCTATATATATTATAATATTATCTAATAATATAATAATAATATATGATTTAATTATTCAAAACAATTTTGAATAATTACTTTTTACCTTACTAATTTTTACTACCATGGTTAAATGGTAAAAAGGTAAAATCAAATCATTGAACAAATTTTGTCATTTGTCAATATTCTATTAATTAACAACCCTTGTTAATTAATTAAGTGATGTACTTAACAATTAAGTCTTGACAAATGTACAATTTGAGGGATCCCTAAACAATCGTTCTCTTTTGCTGAAATTTATTGGATCGAACTATTCAATCCAATCCGCTACCCCAGTGCACAACGAGTATACTTCATATTGTGAGACTCTCTAGGTCCACACCTAATTTGTCATATAGAGCTCCTCCATACGTCCGTGAACAATGTCCCACACACACGTTACGGATATTACAAATTAGCATGTTAGACCATACAAGTTGAGGTTATTACATATTCGTATAGTCCTTCCATCATTTATATCCTTGAAAAGCAGAGATATAGATCATCACCGTCAAATCTCTATTTGCTCAACCACGAACTTATCTCCAGATTTATATTTCATAAAATAATATCCACAAACACTTTTGTGATATTGTTTATTCCTCCAGAATATCTTTTCCGAGGTTTATGCTTGCGGCCACAAGACTTTCTGAAATACAATCTCAGAGCATTAGGATATACAACCCACTCATATGAGCTGATGGATCCCATGTCTACGCACACCGAACTCCATGAGCATCGGACCATACCCAGTGACACCCAGCGGTCAGACCATGAAAGGTTTCTGACATATGTGGAACCAAAGCATGGTGGATCACTCACAAGCCCACCGTGGCGCTCAGGTCAAAGGACCACAAATACTACTCAACTCGGAAACCTTCCATTGACGGCTTCATAAGATGTCTATTGGATGTCTTCGTGAGTCTGTTCAATATCCAGTCCTTACTGAATACCTGCATCTCTATACAAGCTTCCTACTAAGCTCATGGTTTGCTAAGACTAACCATCTGGACCATCCAAATATAGACATACACTAATCTATAATAATGGGTTTCACCGATAGACCCGCATCGATAAAATTAGATCAAGAACATTATGTTTGAGAACATACTTGCATAATGACATTTCTTAGCACCATCTGCAACTCATTGCAGCTATATCATTACTAATATATTCTCAGGCCATTGTCTCATTTCAGACAAGGCTCTAACTCATTAGATTTTGCTAACTCTTAGTGCCACTAACTCTTAGTGTTTATAACTATTAGCGTTGCTAACTCTTAGCCTGGTCTAAACTCTTTTAGACCAAATCTGAACTCCTTCAGATCATACAATGTCTAAAACGTTACAAGCATCTTACTATTTAATAAAAATAATATTAACGATTTTATTAGAAATAATAATTGTATAAATACAATCACTATATATTTATACATTATGGGATGGCACGTAAGCACAAATCCCAACACTATGACCTTATTTTATCGCAAACTTATGGGATATGATCCATATGTCTTGAAATTCTTCCAAGACCAACGATAAACCTACGAATCCTTACTGCCGCTTCCGCTCCGCCAATTTGATAAATTAGCAGTGAATCCCAGTTTGGTGCTATTCCAACTCCCCTAGTACTAATGAGAATTAGCACATTCCTAAATATAAACTTTCTATCATCTAGGTCAAACTTGAAGTCTGACTTCGTACATCTTCTCAATTGTAAGTTACTTTCTCCGTATTTGAGAAATCTATCCTTTGTACCCTCAAGGTACCTCAGGATATATTTGACTACCGTCAATTGACAGTCACCTGAATCAGACTAAAACCCACTCGTAACTCGTACAGCCATACTGATCTCAGGTCTCAAACACATCATAGTATACATCAATCTCTGAAGAGCTAATGTATCTGATTTGTTAAACACTCTAACTCTCTCATCTTTCATCTGAAGAGACACTCTCTTTGAAAGATGAACATCGGGTCTATTAGATACGTTATCTATCTCATAGTTAACTAATTGTACCCATTTATAATGCAGACCGATAACTCTTTATCACTGCATCTCATAAACCCTGATTTATAATGTAGATTGATAACTATTATCACTATATCTCATAAATCTATACATGAAAAATTAATTTTGAAACACTGTTCAAATCACTGTAGCTATGAACAGTAAAAATCATTGTTCATGTGCTACTATTCAAGTGAACAGTACCGTCGCGGTGCCAAATGTCATCACTACAGTGTTGGAAGGTCAAACCCCTAGCGTCGTGGCTCCAAATGTCATCGCTACAGCGCTAGAAGGTCAAACCCATAGCGCCGCAGCACCAGCCCCCTAGCGCTACAGCACCCAATGCACCCCATAGGCATACTTGTTTCAACACTTGAAATGCGCCATCTGCACTGGGTCTCTTGCATCCATTCACTCAAACAACACTTAAATATATCATAAATGACTTTGATACCATTTGTTGGAGAGAATCTAATACACATGGGTGTATGCATGTGCAATTGTGTCTATTGCCTAAATACATATCAAATACATATTGAAGTCTGACATGAGCATAAAACTTACAATAAATACAATAAATAAAATATATTCATCGCATTAATATATTTATAAGGTAGAGAACTCACCTCAACGTGTCACGTTATACACGTATTTTTTTTCAGAGTCCGCATGAAGACCATTAGCGGGCAGTTCTAGTCACTAACACGGTGGGCTTAACGAGCTAGAACAGCAGCCCTATACGTAGCACTAAATTTAACTCTTAAACCTCAAAATAGCCGGTGTGTATTTGTCTTTTTCTCCAAAAAGATAAAAAATAAAGAATTGAACCAATCTACCATTACTTCAATTGAAAGAATAAAAAAAAATAAAACAATTTTATTTTTTCCTTTTCTTATTCTTCTTCTTCTTCTTCTTCTTCTTCTTCTTGTTCTCATTTTCTTTCTTGTTCTCCATTTCTTTCTTCCTCTTCTTAATTCCCGCTTGCTTTCTCTAGACCAAAAGTCAAAATACACACTTTTTCATTTCAATTTCTTTCTTTCTTCTCTATATATATATAATAAAATAATAATATAATATACATAATGGGTGCTAACTATTTGGCACCCAAATAAAATATTAATATATATAATATCATATAATATAATATAACAAAATAATATTATATAATAATATATTATATAATAAAATAAGAGAGATATTTTAATTATTTAACTATTAAATAATCAAATTGTAAAATAACCATTTTACCCCTAATGTTACCAAGCTTACCCCCAGTGGGTCCCACCAAATCCGCACTTGGGTAAACTCAACCGAGGGTTCCCAATGCGCCACGTGTCATAATACATTTAGTAAATAACAGTTATTAACTAATTATTATATTTAACACTTAAATATAGACATACACGTATTTTCATAGTTGTGCTAAATATTGCTGGATTAAACAATTTAATTTGGCACGCTACCCTAGTACACAGCGAGTACACTCTATATCGCGGGACTCCCTAAATCCTACACCCGATTCGTCAAATGAAACTATTCCATGAGTCCGTGAGCAATGTCCTCATGTTACCAAGTTTACCCCCAGTGGGTCATACCAAATTTGTACTTGGGTAAACTCAACCGAGGGTCCACAATGCACCACGTGTCATAATACAATTAGTAAATAATAATTATTAACTAATTGTTATATTTAACACTTAAATATATATACGCACACATTTTTGTAGTTGTGCTAAATATTGTTAGATTAAATAATTTAATTTGGCACGCTACCCTAGTACACAACGAGTACACTCTATATCACGGGACTCCCTAAACCCTACGCCCGATTCGTCAAATGAAACTATTCCATGAGTCCGTGAGCAATGCCCCACACACATGTCACGGATATATAAATCAGCGCGTTGAACCATGCAAGTTGAGGTTACATCGCATATTTATAGTTCTTCCGTCATGATATCCTGAATGTGCGGAAATATAGATTATCACCTTCAAATCCCCAATGCTCATCCATGTCCTATCTCCATGCTTGTCTTTCATTGAACAATATGTGCAAACTCATTTGCCATATTGGTCCACCCTGGCGAAACTCTTTCTCGGGATGATTGCTTGTGGCCACAAGACTTTCTTAGATACAGTCTCAAAGCATCTGGATATTTAACTCCGTATGGGAGCTGACGGATCCCATATCTATATGCATCGGACTCTATAAGCATCAGACTATACCCAGCGGCACCCAGCTATCACACCATGAAAGGTCTATGACATAAGTGGAACCAAAGTATGGTGGATCACTTACAAGCCTACCGTGGCACTCAAGTCAAAGGACTATGTATATTACTCAATTCGAGAGGATCCTCCTGTGAAAGACAAAAATGAAAAGAAAGACAGGAGAAAGGGTTGCTGTTGCCAAGG
Source organism: Ailanthus altissimus (assembly GCA_946807835.1). Taxonomy (NCBI): domain Eukaryota; kingdom Viridiplantae; phylum Streptophyta; class Magnoliopsida; order Sapindales; family Simaroubaceae; genus Ailanthus; species Ailanthus altissimus. The sequence continues at coordinate 10,745,585 of OX327687.1, forward strand.
CCTACTCCTCGACCATTTTAGATCGGAAATCACCTATTCAATCAGTTGGGAGTCCCGCCATGCAACCTCAAACTATCTCTTCTACGCTAATTCATTGATAGACTACCTTTCTTTCGGACAGGAAGTGTTCTAGTTAGGGTTCGCCCTTGGCTTGCGGATCTCGTTTCCCATCAGAACTTTACTTCAAGATTTGGCCATTCAGCTCAAACAACGTAAAATTGACTTGTCGCTTCGTTTTCCTTCATATTCATAGCAGGATCCCGCCGGATTAGAGCTTTTTGAAGAGCAAGACTTTCCTTCAGCAAATAGACTGGTTCTTCGGTGCTATCAAAAACTGCCTTCTATGCGCTATTAGAGCCACTCGTCCCTTCTCCTTTCCTTTCAGTCAAGGTCTAACCTCGCAAGAGAAGTTCACAAGCCGGAATGAAAATGAAGTACGAGACGAGCTGGCTAGACTCTTTTCGAAATTCATATAGAAAGAAAAAGAGATTTGTCTTGCTGAATTGAGTGCGCGGGAAATGCTTTTGACTGAACTTCCCAAAGACTCTCATGCTTACCTTATTCCTTATTGCCCTGGAACTAGTATCGGCAAGTGACATATTCTAAGAATCGAATGCCCTTGTTTGGCTGTTAGCAAGTCAATTCCTTTACCTAGGGGGAGGGCCATTTCTTCAAGAGTTAAATTGAGAGACAGTCCCCACAGTCGACGGCTTACATTGGGTGTCTATCAGAGGCCCTCGTGAGTCTGTCCCATATCCAGTCCTAACTAGATACCCATATGTCAATACGGGCTCTAAGCTCATAATCGACTAGGAACAACCATCTATACCCTATAGGTACGATATATGTTGATCTATATATAAAGGTATCCATCGATAGACCCGCATCGGTAGAAATAGATCAAGGACAATTATTTGAGAACATACTTGTGCAACTAGCATTTTCTGACACCTGATTGCAACTATGCAGTTACTAGTATATTCTCGGGTTTATGTCCCATTATAGACAAAACTCTAACTCTTGGATCTGCTGAGTATTATAACCAGCCAACATTTAACTGTACTAACATTTAACATTTATATCTCTCAGCTTGGTTAACTATAGGCTCTTTTCTAAACTCCTTTAGATCTTACCTGAACTTCTTCATATCTACAATGCTTGTAACGTTACATGCATAATACCATATAAATGGGTATTAGCAATTTAATGGGAATGTACACTTCTATTAATACACAAGTATGTGTACATTCATGAATGACACATAAGCATCGATCTTAACAAATTAGTCTTTGTCATAATATTAATTTGATGGAGTTTGCTTGGCGTGCACTTCAATAAACCCTAAATGTGTGCAGAAACTTCAATCATAAGCAATCAAGAATAAAAATAAGAACAAAATCAATAAAAATAATTATACAATTAATTTATGTGATTTTATAACAAACACCTACGTTCATAATGAATCATAATATCCCAATCTCTTTTATTAAGTTTACAAAAAACTACAAATCACAAAGGCCTATCTCAAGAGATTATTAAAAAATATAATAATAAAAAGCTCTCAAATGATCTATAAATGTTTCTTTCATTCACTTAAAACTCAAATATTATATATGACGCTCTTTTGCATACTCAGCGCTCAAGGTTCTTTAACGCTCTATTTTATCTCTTGAAGTTTTTCTTAATGTTTAATAATTTTAATGGTTGTAAGGGTTTATTTAGTATTTATAAAGTCTCTAAAAATTCTAAAGTTAGTTGGACTACAAGTCTATAAGTGTGAGAGTTTAAATTTCATTTTAAGAAATCAATTCAAGGTAAAAATGATTTTTTTTTCATACAGGCAACTCTGCAATATTTTGCAATTAACGTCGAAGCAATAAATGTGATTTCGGGCCAACGTCGAGGCATTCAACAACTAATGCTAGGGTAGTAGTTCAATATTATGGCGTTCTAAGGACAACGCTTGAGTATTGGGTTTCCTGAAATCTTTGTTGGCGTATTTTGTCTTCTAACACGGAGTATTTAGACTTAAAATATCCCTACTTTATATTCATGCTTAAATATAATTTTAAATCACCAATTACAATAAAATCAATTTTCTAAATCAAAATCAAAATGTTACGATTTAAAGAGATTTAATTGTGAGGTTACTTAATATAAATACAAGCCACATCTGGCGTTATAATTCATCAAGTATCAGTTTTGTATCACATCAAAAACCTTATATAGAATGGATTGTTAAGATAACACATCAACTACCTAATCTGTGAGTTGTAACTCATAAATGTTTTGTTTTATATTATAGTCTTTGTATTTAACTGTATAATTAACATTTGTCATGAGCTTTATGTTAACGTTATATAAATATGACTTTTTCCATATTACAAAAGTTGATCATCTGTGTTAAATCAAATCAATTACTTTTTTATATAGTAATTGGGGTTGCCATTATAATAATATAATCTATATCCTATTTTAATGTTAAAATAAGTTTCATCATCTTAGCATTATTATTAATACTTTTTTTTTGTTGGAATAGCTTTACGTCTTCAATAAATAAATTGAAACTTCGTAGAAGTTGTTGATAATTTTTAAGGGAAATTTACTGCATTTTATTTATAAATATTATCGACAATATTCTCAAATACTTAATATTAATAATACTTACTAATTTAAAAAATAAATAATAATATGATTGAGCAAAGTATCTGATCTTGAACCTACTGTTTAAATTCGGGACTATTTGGGTCCCAATAAAAAGGACCTGGTCAATTCTTCAAATTTGGGGGAATCCCTCTCTCTCTCTCAGAGACTCTCCGACAGCCTACTCTCTCTCAACTCACTCTCAATTAGGGGTGGGCAAAAAACCGAAAAACTGAACCGGACCCGAAAAACCGAACCGAATTGGTCGGTTCGGTTCGGTTTTTCTCTTGGTCGGTTCGGTTTTCGGTTTTTTATTTTAAAAACCGAAAAATTCGGTTCGGTTTTCGGTTCGGAAGGCCGAACCGAGAACCGAACCGAAAAAACCGAATTTAAAAAAAAAATTAAAAATTAAAAAAAAAAATTTTAAAATTAAAAAAAAAAATTAAAAAAAATTAAAAAACCGAACCGAACCGAACCGAACCGAACCGGTTTGGTTCGGTTCGGTTTTTAATTTTTCGGTTCGGTTTTCGGTTTTATTTTTCAAAAACCGACCGGCTCGGTTCGGTTTTCGGTTCACACTAAAAACCGAACCGAACCGGATTTGCCCACCCCTACTCTCAATCCCTCACTGTTCCGTTTTCTGATTGCCTTTTGTTTGCAGGCAAATTGTCGTTGGCCACTAAAATATCCGCTACCATCTTTGCCAAGTGCCACCACCACGGACCGACGGTGGCTATCCTCTTATTCTTTTTTTTCTTTTCCTTTTTTTTTTAATTTATTATTACGAATATTAAATCATGTACTTCAATTTAATATTTTTATGATATCAACTAAACTATAGTCTTGATATCCCTTTTATTTTATACACAGCAAAAAATCATAACCCACACTATAAATAAGAACATATAAGATTAATACACTAATAAAAATAAAAAAAAATCAATCAATCAATAAGATACAAGATATACGTGATTCAGCTCAAAATTGCCTACGTCTACGGCGGATCCATAATCCAGTTTCTTATTATTAAAATAGATCACTAAGTATCTTCTTACATCATCAATGATCCCACAAGACCCCTTAGTATCTCCCGTAGAAATCTCTAAATATCTACCCTTGATCACCATGACTCCCTAAGACCTCTTAATATCTCCTCATAAGAGATTTTTATAAGAAATACAAGAATAGTTCGAGCATCTAAGCCAGAAGGATTTATGATGTTTCTTTTATTCACTTAAGAATCAAAAGAAAATACTCCCCAAATGTTACACTCTAGTGCATCACGCACTTAGTGTCTACCCAGCTCCTCTATTCTCTTTTATGGTTACATCTTGAAACCTTAAATGCTTAATCTTTCTTTTGTATTTAGAAGAGTTTATATAGTGAATAAAACACCCATAGAAACCCTAAACCTAATTAGAATAAAAGTTCTTACTTGTAAAAATCCTAATCTTACTTAAAGAAGTCAATTGAGCCAAAACAGAAAATATCCTAAAATTGCTGCGTAAATAGTAACTGCATGAACATTATCGCCGCATGAATAGTACTTATTCTTTTTTGCTTCTTTTTTGTACACCCAATATATACTTGACTTCATAATGACTCTTCTTTTAATATTCAACTTAATTTTTGTCTATATAAAATTGTTGAATCACTAATTTTTAATATTAATAATAATATTTTATCCAAGCCCAAGACCTAAATCGAGACCTAACTCTCAAATTGAAGTTCGTCCACCTATAGGCACTGATGCTCATTTGTTAGTCTTTTTTTTTCATTGTAATTAACTTCAGACATTGTCATCCACCGTTGCCGCTATCATACAAAACCCAGTACTCAACTACTATTCCATCCACTACCAGTCAATGTAACTCACCAAAAATATTAACAATTTGATGTTGGCCTTATATTTAATTTGGTTTGGGTCCGTTTATGTTAAGAAATAATAGGGAGATATTGTAATTTTTCTCTTACGCGAAGTAGGTTTTAGTTTTAATTTGTTTTCCTTTTACGTGGTGGCAATGGATTTTTATTGTTTTAATTTTTTTTTAATATTAGAGTAAAATTTTGCTTTTAAAATAAGAATAGAATATTCTAACTGTGAGATAATTTTTATAACGAAGTTTTACAACTAAGTGTTGGTTCAAACATTCTTTAGTTGAAATATTTGTATAATATTTTAACAATTGATCTGATTTTATATTAAAAATTCTAAGATGTTAGATGTATATATACAATCCTTTCAATGATTTTATATTTATTAATGATTTTAAAAAAGAAAAAAAATCTTAAGACATATTAGAATATGTGAAAAGTTGAAATTACTTGTAATAATAAAATTAATTTAATGATCATATTTTTTTACACGATATATAAATTTGGTGAAGCTATTTCAACCTACTAAACTATTCTTTAGACCCACATAATAAATCCGCTAATAAAATTTAAAAACATAAATTTTACTAAACAAACCTATCTAAATGCTTAATATGACTTTATTAAATTAAGTTTTCAATTTCTTCTTTTTTTTTCACTACTTTAATTAGATAAACATACTAACTAAATTCTCAATTTCTTTCTTTTCTTCGTTCAAGTAAATTTACAGAAGGCGAATTCATTGAAATATAGATATCTAATTTAATATATTTGAAAAAAAAAATACAAAAGTCATTCATAAATAGTTTCCAAAACAAACAAAAGCTTTTGAAAATGTTTTTGGAGGAATTTTGATCAAAGATCAAATAATATATATATATATATATACACATACACATATATATATATAACATAATATAACATCACATAACCTAAATGCATGATCAATAGTTGAGACCAAAAGGTTGATCCACTTCAATCTTCATATTATAATAAAATATTTTCCAATATTAATTTTCCCTTTTATAATTTTTTAGGTAGAATAATAATGTGAATATATTTCATACAGAATAAAAAATAATAAGTTTAGTATTTAAAGAATATGATAATAAATTGAATATATTTAAAGATAGGTTTAAATATCAGTGCAGAAAGTATTTTATAAACTTAATTATGTAATTACTATATCTAAAATAGTAATTTATTTGTGAGTATTTTAGTAATTTACAAAACTTATTAAAAAGTAGGTTTAAAAAATATTTTAGTGGATTCAAATAGCTTCAACTCTTAAAATTTTTTATTTCTCTTTCAATTTTTTTTTCTCAAATCTATAATATCACTAATTTTTAATAATATGATCACATCAATAATTCATTATTCACTAATCTCCAAAATTCAAAAATTCTCGCCAAATCAATCACCATACTTTGTTGACCATGGTCTTAAGTCAACAGACTTAGGTTTTCGACTAATGGATTAGGCCTTCGTCAATAGATGAAATATAAGAAACTTAAAAAATAAAGATCATACGTACTATGATTTAATAAATATTTTTATCTTAAAATAATTTTTAATATTTAAAATTGTTATAGTCAGTCACTTTTCATTGTTTATTTAGATAAAAGTTTTATTAATAATAGTTATTTATTATTTTATCTTTATAATTAATAAAATTTTAAAACAAATATAGAAATAAACACGTACTATTATATATTTTAAACATGTATCATTATATAATTAGTTAATTATTAATAAAATAATTTGTAATGTTATTAAAAAATAAAGACTTGTTGGTCGCCGTTTGCCATTTTTTAGTGACATTGAGGTAGTAAAAGATTGTTTATTGTATATTATTAGACTACATTTTTTTCTAATCTATACAATGGGTGATCATTTTTTACAACAAAAGGTCAAAAGTAGCTAAAGTGTAGATAATGAAAAATAGAGTCTGGTGATGTAAATTTGATCATTTTTTATCGTCGGAGTGTCGCCAAAAAATGGCAGGCGATGACTTGTATTTTTAAATTTTTATTTAATTTAAATTCTTTTAAAAAATATTTAATATAATTATAAACCAATTATATGCTAATACGTGTCCAAAGTAATTAATTACATTGTGACTCATGTTCTTTTATAAAAAAATTATCTTTTAAAATTAAATTAAATTAATGAATGAGATTATATTACGTGTTCAAAAAATAATAAATAAGTAAGATTACGTCACGTGTCTAAAGTGTAATTTATTTCTATGGTTAAAATATTATTTTACCCTTCAACCGTTAAAATTAATAATAAAAATTAACAGATCGAAACAAAATTAAGTATTAAAATTTACTTTATGATAAAAGGGTCTATTAAACTATACTATTAAAATAAAAATGTCATTTGTCTTAATTTTAATGCTCTGCTTTTTTTTCGAATATCTACTTTTTGGTATTTTAAGAATTTTTTGCACTCAGAAACTCTTATTAAGGTTGCACTTGTGGTTATTTTTTATTAAAAAAAAAAATAGTTATGCTTAAATCAATATTGTTGTTTAAGCTTGAACTAAAAAAAAATTTTTTTTTCGAGAAATAAAATATTTTTCTTTTTCTTCTTACTTTTTATTTGTTTCTCATCTTTTTTTTTCTCCCTTGTTTGTAAAGGTGTGCAATTTAAACCAAAAATTGAAAATTGAACTTGTTCAATTTGATTATTTTGTTAACAAAAAAATTAATAAGTTATTATTTAAAAAAAATCAACCGATTTAATTTGATTCGATTTAATTTTTTAAATAATAATTAAACCGAAAAAATTACGTGTTTTAATAAAATTCACTTAATTTGCCATGTGATGTTAAATAATTTGATGATTATACAATACAACTATAAACTTAACTACATACAATATAATCCCTCAAATCAAAAAAAAAAAAAAACCCTAAACTTCTAATTATTCAAAAATCTCTAAGTTGAGTTATGTCGTGTGCCATCTATCTCAAAGTCTCAAAACACTGCCTAAGCCAAGTGCTAAGTCTATTGGCCATTTGGCATCACTATCGTGCCATTCATTTTGCCGCCTACTGTCATCTGCTCTGAACCAATCCGCTTGCAGCTGTGTCATCCGTTCTACCGCCTACTACTAACTATCGTGCCGTCCTTTTACAGAGAGGTAAACTGTTTACAGGGTAACAACTTTCTTAACAAACAAAAATATTTGCATCATTTTAAGTTTTTAATATATTTGCTTACTTTTGTAATTGTTTATAATTATTATAATTATGTATTATATTACGCAAACAAAATCTGATATTATGCAATTACAATTATATATTATGCAAATATATTATAGGTTTTTTCATTTTAATAAATAATTAATGATCAATTTTATTTTGATGAATATTTTTATTTTTATTAAATTAAAAAAATTTATTTTATAAATATTGTTAAAAATTAGTATTTGGAAAAATAAATTAAAAAATTTATTATTTGATTTAGACAAATAAATTTAAAATAAAAAAGTAAAAAACAAAAGCCCAAAAAAGACCTAACAAATGGCTTAAAAAGGAAAAAAGATCGATTCGATTTCCCTATCTTTAATTTGATGTTTCGGTTTTATTTTTTTAAAATAATAAACTGATTCAATTCCAACAAAAATTAGACCCAACTGAATTGTAACCACCCTTAGTTGCTAGGAATGACTATATGGCTCATGTGTCATGGGGGTCATGTGTCCACGTTTTTAGGGGGGACAGTCATAATAAAGCCTCCGGCAATTCTTTCGGCATGATGATTGCATTAGTTCTTAGCATCTATCACCTATATTGGCAACCTTTCATTCGAGGGCTATAAGGTAGTACAATGTTAAAGGAATTTTTTTTGAAATAGTTAAAAATTGAGGCCTTACCTTTTTTAATTATCATTTTAATTTTTTAATTTTTTAATTAAATAAATTATTTTTAAATAAAAATATCCTTTTACTTTAAACAGTATAGTCTATAGTGATTTTTTAAAATTAAATTAAAATTTATAATTAATTTATTATTAATTTTATTTTACTTAAAATTATATTTATTTAAATTTAAATTTATTTATTAAACTTATATTTATTTTATTTGATTATATTATTTGTTAGTAATTTAATTTAATCACGTTATTACAAAATTTAAAAAATATATAGTTAAACTAAACTAAATAAATAATATAATCAATTTAAATAATTAACAAATAATATAGTTAAAATAAAATATATGTAATTTTAATATACTAATTTCATCATAATTATTATAAATTAATTATATAAAATAAATAAAATACTAATAAAAATAAAATATTTACTATAAAAAGAATAAGTGAAAATAAAATAAAAATATTGTAATAAATAATAAAATTAAAAAAGTCTATATTTTTTTATCACGCCTATATGTGGGCGCGATAAATTGTTTTATAATTTTATTTTATTATATATGATATAATTCATTTATATTATTTATAAATATAATTTTAATAAAAAAATATAATTAAATTTGTATTTGTTTATGAAAATTATTTTTTATTTATTGTGTTTATTTAGTTTAATTTAACTATATTAAATAATAAATATAATTTTAATAACAAAAAATATTTAAAGTCCTTAGTTTCTCTACATTTCATTCAAAATCTTATGTCACAAATTCCTATGATCTCACAAGTTATGTTATTTTCCATTAAAGTTTTACCTCTCATGACTTTGTAGTTGGTAAACAAAGATCTGTCGAGACATATATGGATGCTACACCTCGAATTTAGTATCCATTTGCTAGTGTACTTTCCCCTTGAGACTACCAACGTGTCAATATCTTTGGTCTTTTGATTTAAGACAAGCCTTCACAAAATTTCCTTCTTTATAACAAAGGAAACACTTCTTGGATCTCCTCATTGATTGGTTGCTCTTCTTTCTTTGTGCAAGTAATACTACTTTACTCTCGGATTTAGATCTCTTTATTAATTCTTTTGATTTCAATGATGCCTTAATATCATTTATCGTTAAGGACTCTTTACCGTACAACAACGTATCCATAAAGCTCATATAACTCTTCGGTAATGAACTTAATAAGATAATGGACTTGTCTTCATCCTCAGTCTTAATGCCGAAGACTTATAATGATCTTGTTGAACTCATCAACGTGAGCTCTCAATGAAGATCCATTAGGCATAAATAGTTGATGCAACCTTTTTTTTACAAGAAATCTATTTGCAAGACACTTCTTCATGTATAATACTTCAAGTCTTTTCCATAACTATAAAGCAGTTTCTTCATTGCTCAATACTAAAATTATAGTGCTGTGAGTTTTTTTTCTTCTTAATTGTGTCCCATTCTTTCTCCTCAGACTTTGAGGTTGTCGCCCCTTTACTAGTTGAAGAATTAGCTTCCTCTAAAGCTGAGTCTAGCCATTCCTTCACTAGTAAAGCCTTAACTTTCATCCTCTAAAGATTAAAGTGATTCATACCATTGAACTTTTCTATTTCTTATTTGATCATAGTCATAATTTAAATACCCCTGATGTATATTATCCTCCAAGGCCGAGTCTAACTATTTCTTTACTAGTTGAAGGAATCGCTTTTCTTCCCGTAAGATTAGGTTTAAGCGAAAAACAACCAAATTCAACCTTGAACCCTAACCTCTTTGCGCAATAGAATAATCAAGATATACAAAAAAAATAATAATAACGTAAAGTAAATAATAAAGAGCATAACACAAGCACTTACGTAATTTGATAAATTACTTACGACCGTAGTGGATTCAAGGATCCTAGCATCTCTTATTTAATTCTCTAGAGAATTTACAAGAAAATATAATAAAGAACACTCAAAAAGTTCTAATGTTTAGTGTACTTTTACTCTCCCACGAATAATGAACACCCAAACAATAGTTGCACGCTAGCACCCACAAGTACTTAGTACCTACCTAATTTTTCTTTCTCTTATAGACTTTATTAATGCTTGATTTCAAACTAAAAATGTGTATAAGAGTTTATATAGGGGTTATTTTATGCCTACTAATATTATTCCTAATTAGAATAAGAGTTTACGTATTTTGAAAGTCTAAAACTTCTCAAAACTCAGAAGTCCGAAGTAAAAATGGACTTTTTCTGCTTTGGTGCCACGACGCTGGTGTTGGAGTGAATTCAATCTAGCGTCGCGGCACTGACTGCCAGTGCTACGGTACTGTACCTACGGGTTCCAGCGCTGCGGCCCTAGCTCTGCTGCTCTATAGCTTGGATTACCTGTTTTCGTCTTTCTCGCCTCCTTTCGAGTTTTTAAGTTCTGTTTCACTTTTTTATTTATGTCCCACACATTTTAAATTTTTTTATGCGTATCCCATATATTTTAAATTTTTTGTGACTCTTTTTTTTTTTAATAATTTTCGTAATTTTTATCTAAATAAAATTGTTGAATCACTAAATTTTTAATACTTAAATTAATCACCTTCGTAGTTGAATTTTGTGAGTCTACAGGAAACACACTTATCATAAAAAAATTTGTGAGTTCACGGGGCAACACTCTTATCATAAAAATCCATTACAATACAATCATTTATATTTGTAATTGCACTTTTAAGATTTAATTCAACCAAAAAAGAACATTTTTATAGCCATTGCCGAGCAAAAAATGAAAAATAAAAGGGTATGGCTTCATTAATAGCACGTCAAATTTAAAGAAATTTTCAGCAATGCAGATCAAAGTCAAAGCCTGGCTATTAGTAAATGAATCCGTTGAACGAATTGTTGGTTCGTCAAACAAATTTGAAAAACAAACGGGTTTTTTTTATAGTTGGTGCAATCATGGAGGTGGAGGAGCACGTTCATGGGGTGGTGTGACCATGGCGGTGATGGTGCGCTCATGGTGGTAAAGTTGTATTCGTGGCTGAATTTGTTTTTTGTGATGGCTAAGGTGAGTACGGTTCAATTTTTGAAGAATTAAATTTGAAATCAGTAATTTAAGAAAAAAATTAAATTGGACCAAATTAATTTTTTTTTATTTGGTCCGATTCCTTTTATTTTTATTTTTATTTTTTTTGACTTTTTAAATTTTTTTATTTTAAATTGTGAATTTTTTAAATTTATTTGTTCAAATAATTTAATAGATTATTTTAATTTATTTTTTTTAATTTTTTTAATATATATTACATAAGTCACTAAAATTATTCTTATATATTATATAAGTCTTTAAAAAATTAAATTGACTAAATTAATATATATTACGCGTTACATTACACGTTATATATTATATAATAAAAAAATTCATTATACATTGCATAAATCACTAAATTTGTTCTTATATATTATATAAATCTTTAAAAAATTAAATTGACTAAATTATTATATATTACACGTTACATTACACTTTATATATTATATAATAAATTTTTTTTATTACACATTATATAAACTGCTAAATTTGTTTGTACATATTGTATAAGTCTTTAAAAAAATTAAGTTGACTAAATTAATATATATTACACATTACATTACGCGTTGTATATTATATAATAAAAAATTTTCATTACACATTATATAAACTACTAAATTTGTTCGTACATATTATATAAGTCTTTCAAATTTGGGTTATTTTTTGAGTTTTTTTATTTTAAATTGTAGGTTTTTTTAATTCATTTGTCTAAATAATTTAGTAGATTATTTTTTGACCTAATTTAGGTCTATGTCATATTAACATAATTATAATTTACTTAATTTGAGATAAATTTAAATTTTTTATTTATTAATAATATATTCATTTTTAACAATATTTATAAAATAAATTTTTCCTATTTTATGAAATTATAATTATAATTTTTTTAATTTTTAATTATAATAATAAATAAGTAAAATTATGTATGAGTAAATATATGTTTGTATTTTTAAACTTTTAATCATTTTGTGTCATGTGTAATTAATTTTTACTAAAAAATCTAATTTTTAAATTTGATTATTTTTTTAAAAAAATTAAATAAGAACCGAATTAATTTTTTATGACAAAAAATTAATTTAAATCGACCAGTTCAATTTTTTCGTTACTGATTTTTTTTCCATCCATCGTGATGGTGGCGCAGCTGGTGGCGGCCTCGTGGGTAATTCACTCGTGGTGGTGTCTACGGTGACGTGTGCTTATGTTTGGTGGCTGATGGCTTTTAGTTTAAAGTTTAAAAATACGGATAAAAGAAAAAGAGAAGAAGAAAGAGAAAATTTTAGGATTCGTAATATATTTTATTTGATTATAAATTAATTAAGTAAATTATATCATTTTATTTTTCTTCTTTCCTTATTCAGCAGAAGATTACCTAACGAATAGGAATTGGTGTTTATTTTCACAATTAGTAGGTATTTTTTGATAATATCTTTTTTTCTTTGTGAAAGATATTAATATGCTATATTTTCAAATTTTAATAAAAATATTTTTATCATTTTTTTATTGAAATTATTATTTTTAGTTTAAGATTTCTATCAATTTCTTAAAGATAAGAATTTCTCTAATAATAATAATAAAAAAAGAAACATTTATTTTTTAAAAAAATTTATTATACTTTTCAAATATTATTATTTTTATTTTATTTAGAGTGATGTATTAATTAGATGATAAAATGGTGTAATAAATAATTTTAAAAATTATATTATTTTATTATTTAATAATTATTTAATATATTAAATTAAAATAAAAATTTTAAAATAATATTTAATAAATATAATACTACTCTTTAAATATTATTATATACAAAATTTAAAAGTCTGATTGATATATCTTTTGCTTCTTCTGTACATTTGAAGCACGAAAAACAAAGCATTTGGCAAATGTTAAATTTAGATTTTGACTTGTGAAAAAAGCAAGTGATTTTATTTCAAAATTATTTAATGAAATATTAATATTACCCTTGCTATTTTTCAAAGGGACAAAGCTCACGGTTTAACTCTCATCTAATTATGACTATCGTCAACCTCGTCGACCACTGGTAATCAGCATCTTACAATGTCAATATTAGTATCTTTGGACTCTTAGTGGCCTCGATCTACGTGACCTTATTAAGATCTCTGACAATTGATTTTTTTTTTTTTTTAAAATAAAGATTTCATTCCATATATCATCAGTTTTAAAGAATTTGAGATGGAGTATCCTCAATTATTCTACAAAGAGTAAATTTGGCTTCAAATAATTGGCTCTACAAAAAGTAAATTTGGCCAGCCTATGAGCTGTTATATTACAATGTTTGGGGCCAAACGGAACTTTGAACAAACAATTGTCTTCCGCCATTTCTTTAATTCCAGCCACCACCTAAAGTATTCCTTTCATAAAAATGATGTTCCCGTTCACCAACTCAACGACTCCCTTCGCATCAGATTCCACTACAAGAGGGAATAGACCATAATCTATCACAATCTGAAGCCTAAACAACATGGATTCAGCTTCCACAATAGCTCCCAAACTTAGACACATTAATTGCTGCATGTATATTGAGTTTGAGCCAATAATTTGAAGGAGTCTGCCACGTAAGCTTGTCTGAATCATTAGAAATCTTATTAGCAAGAACTATACCAAGCTTAGTAAAATTATCTAATAAGGTCACGGTTAAAAAAATTATCATTCTTTTCATAAGATTAGGTTAAAATAAAAAAATTTAATTAAGTTTAATTTCGAATTTTAATTTTTTTTGTAGCGAAATAACATAGATATCAAGTAAAATAATAAGAATTCAAAGTAGATAATAAAAAAACACAATACAATCAATTACGTGATTCGACCAAATTATCTACGTTTATGATGGATTCAGAGATCATAACTTCTCTTATTAATTTCTTAGAGACTTTACAGGAAAACATAACAAATAACTTTAAAAAGGATCTAACGTTTAATGTACCCTTACTTTTTCACTAACAATAAACACTTAAACAATGATTCCACCATAATGCACACAAACATTTAGTGTCTATCTAATTCTTCTATCTTTTAGAGTCTCTCTTAATGCTTAATATCAACTAAAGGGTTTACAAGAATTTATATAGGGGTTATTTCGTGCCTACTAACCCTAATCCTTATTGGAGTAAAAATCTATTTGTTTTGGAAGTCTAAAACCTCCAAAAACTTAGAGATTTAGAATCAAAATTGATTCTGCCCGTTCTAGTGTCGCGACGCCGAGGACCTAGGGCCACGACGTTGAGTATGTTGCGATTGGCGCCGTGGTGCTAGATGCCTGGCACCGTGACATCTAGCGCTGGGCTCCGCAGCGCTCAGCCCTGTTATCAGTCTCCACGTTTTTTTCTCTTGCTTCGTATCTTTGAGTCCTGTTTTGCTTTTCTCTTCGTATCTCACTCGTCCTAAACTTCCTCATACTTTTCTCATACGTTCTAAACTTCTTGTGACTCCATTCTTTAATATTTTTCTTAATTCTTATCCAAACAAGATTGTAGAACTATCAAATCTTCAATAAGCTCTTCTTTGATTCAAAATCTTTAAATAAGAAGGCTTCTGGATCCGATCCACACTAATACTCTATTATCTAGAGTTTAGTCCAATTAAGTCTTTACCAAGACTTAACTTTCCTCGAGCTAGTGACTTTGGTCTCCAAAGGCATTTATGCACTTTGCATAGGTATGGATGCGTTGCACTCATTTTCGATTCTCATCACCTCGGTGAGTACAGTTTGGATATCGGCTAGTGATTTGCATTACCCTAACACCTCGCGTTAGGCCACTCATGGCCATCCTCTTAAGCACATAGAGCTCCATATTATGCTTCTCACCCTGAAACCTTATAAATTATTTCTCTTCCCTTAATTTTTCCTTTTTTGCTCTAACCAAATACCTTTTTTCATTGAGCTTGCCTAAGGATATCAAGTTTCTCCTCAGATTAGGAACATACTTTACACCATGTAAGTCCCTAGTTTTTCTACCTTGTATCTTCAGTCTTATGTCACCAATTCTCATGATGTCACAAGTCATGTTATTCCTTATTAAAGCTTTATCTCTTTTGGCTTTGTAATTGGTAAAAATCAATCTGTTGGGATACATATGGATGCTACGCCCCAAATCTAGATCAATTTGTCATCGTACTTTTTTCTCAAGGCTACCAACATGTCTATAACTTCAGTACCTTTCCCAAGAGTACCAATTGCAGCACACCCTTTTTGACCATTCTATTTAGGATTATCCTTCACAAAGGGTCATTTCTTATTATAAAGGAAACTCCCTTGAGATCTCCTCCTCGATTGGTTTTTCTTCTTCCTTTGTGCAAGCAACGCCACTCCACTTTCAAACTCAGATCTCTTTGTCAATTCTTTTAAGTTTAATGATGCCTTGATGTTATTCATCATTAAGGACTCCTTACCATACAACAACGTATCCATAAAGCTCTTATAACTCTTTAATAACGAACTTAACAGGATTATGGCATTGTTATCATCCTCAGTCTTGATGCCCAATTGATCAAGACTTATGATAATCTTGTTTAACTCATTAATGTGGGATCTCAATGAAGATCCATCGTGCATAGTTAAATGATGCAGTTTTTTGTTCATAAGAAGTCTATTTACAAGAGACTTCTTCATGTATAATTCTTTGAGTCTCTTTCATAGTCTCAAATTCGTTTCTTCATCACTAATTTCCTTTAATATTTTGTCGCTCAATGCTAAGATTATGGTACTATGAGCCTTTTTTCTGAATCATATCCCAATCCTTCTGTGTAGACTTTAAGGCTGTCATCCCTTTATTAGTTGAGGAACTGACTTCTTCAAAACTGAGTTTAGCCCTTCTTTTACTAGTAGAGCCCTAACTTTCTTCCTCCAAAGATCAAAGTCATTCATCCCATTAAACTTCTATATTTCTTGCTTGATTATAGCCATGGTTTAAATACCCCTGATGTGTATTATCAAATCTTAGCTCTAATACTAGTTTGTTGGAGGAATCATTTTTCTCCCTGTGAGATTAGGTTAAAGCAAAAAATCTTAACCAAGTTAAACATTGAACCCTAACCTCTTTGCGTAGAGGAATAAATTAGATATCAAGTAAAATAAAAAGAACTCAAAGTAGATAATAAAGAGTACAACAAAATCACTTACGTGGTTTAGCCAAATTATCAACGTCTACAGTAGATCTAAGGATCCTAACCTCTCTTATTAACTCCCTAGAGACTTTCAGAAAAATCCAATGAAGAACCCTAAAAATAATCTAACTTTTAGTATACCCTTACACTCGAACACTCAAATAATAGTTCCACCCTATTACATACAAACACTTAGTGTCTACCTAATTTTTTCCTCTTTTAAAGTCTCTCTTAATGATTAATCTCAATTAAAGGGTTTACAAGAGTTTATATAAAGGTTATTTTGTGCCTACTAATCCTAATCCTTATGGAGTAAGAGTCCACTTATTTTGGATGTCCAAAACTTTACAAAATTCAAAAATCTTAATTCGAAACTGATTCTGCCCGCTCTGGTGTCACGACACTGAGTATGTCGTAGCTGGCGCTGCAGTGCTGACTTAGTAATCTAGACGCTACAACGTCCAACACTGGGTACCGTGGAACTCAACCTTGTTATCAACCTTAGTGTGTTTCTTGATCACTACGTGTGTTTGAGTTCCGTTTCACTTCCTCATTGTATCCTACATATTATAAACTTCTTCATACATGTCTCACATGTTCTTGTTGTTGGGATTTGTGCTTACGTGCCATCCCTTTTATGTATAAATATTTGCTTTATGTTTATACATTTATGATTTCAATATATCACTAATTATTTTATCTATAAATATGGTAAAATGCTTGTAACGTTTTAGACATTGTATGATCTGAAGGAATTCAGATCTGATTTAAAGGAGTTTAGATCAGAACTAACAGTTAGTAAAATCTAAAGAGTTAGAGCCTTGTCTGAAATGGGACAAAGACCTAAGAATATATTAATAATGACATAGTTACAATGGGTTGCAAATGGTGCTAAGAAATGTTGTTATGCAAATATATTTTTAAATTTAATGTTCGTGATCTACCTTCACTAATGCGGGTCTGTTAGTGAAGATTTTAATATATATATATATATATATATATAGATCAGTGTATATCTATATCTGGATAGTCCAGATGGTTAGTCTTAGCAGACCATGAGTTTAGTGGAAACTCGTATAGAGATACAAGTATTCAGTAAGGACTGAATATTGAACAGACTCAAAAAGATCTACAATAGACATCCCATAAAGCCGTCAATGGAGGATTTTTTGAGTTAAGTAGTATTCGTGGTCCTTAGACCTGAGTGCCACGGTGGACTTGTTAGTGATCCATCATACTTTGGTTCCACACATGTTAGATACCTTTCATGGTCTGATCGCTGGGTGTCGCTGGGTATGGTCTGATGCTAATGGAGTCCGGTGTGTACAGATATGTGATCCATCAACTAAATTGGGTGAGTAAAATATCCTGCAACTCCAAGATTGTATTTCAGAAAGTCTTATGGCCATAAGCAGACATCCAAGAATTTCTTGGAAAAATAATATCGTGAAAGTGTTTACGGATATTATTTATTGAAATACAAATCTAGAGATAAGTTAATGGTTGAGCACATGGAGACTTGACGGTGTTGATCTATATCTCCGCTCTTCTAGGATATTTATGATGGAAGGATTATACGAATATGTTATAACCTCAACTTGTATGGTCTAATGCGCCATTTTGTAATATCTGTAACATGTGTGTGGGACATTGTTCACAGACGTGTGAAATAGTTTCATATGACAAATTGGGCATAGACCTAGAGAGTCTCACAATATGAAGTGTATTCGTTGTGCACTGGGGCAGCGAATTGGATTGAACAATTGATCCAACAATTTTTAGCAAAATGAAAAATGATTCAAGGTTCCTTTTATTATTCACTTATCAATAATTGAAGGTAAAATACATTATTGGTTTACAAGAGTTGTTAACCAATAAAAATTTGACAAGTGACATAATCTTACTCCATAAATTATTTACCATGTATTTACTTATTTACCTTGCTTGATAAATACATATATGGTAAATGTAAATATTCAAAATAGTTTTGAATTATTAATATTTTATATATTAATCAAATTATTATTATTAATTGAAATAAGTGGCAAACACAATTTACTAATGAAGAATGCACTTGTTATTAATAATAAGGAATGTTGACCACTTAGTAATTCTTAAATGATGCACTAAGGAAGTGGTAAAACCACTTAACATTGATTAAATGCCATTTACTCTCTAGAAATTGATTCAAATGGTTGAAACAAATTGGTGAGTGAAAAATATGATAGATTAATGTTTGTAATGACAAACATAGTTAAGTGGTGGTGGAGCACTAAAAGAAATCATTCTTTGCACTTAAGAAAGAATTGAAAGAGTTCAATTTGAGTAAGAGATAGAGTGAATTTCGTTCAAGGTGAAAGAAGAGAGAATTGAGAGCATTTCCTAAGTGTTTCTCTTAAAGTGTTGAGAGAAAATACAAAGGCTTACCAAGGTTCAACATAAAGAGTTGTAAAGAACAAAAAAAATCTCTTAATTCTTCTCATCTCTTGGTAGTAATCATTCATATACACAAATTATTTTAAGTGTTAAAACAATCATTTGTTGGAAATTCAAGGCTGCCATTCTAGCTTCACAATCCCACCGGATTTAGTTGTGAACTAGAATTGTGCAAGGGAACACTTCAAGGTGAGCTTAACAAATTGAAGCTTGGAGTTCTTGAAGAATTGTAAAACTACCTTCATATCCGGGTAGGTTATTTATTTGTTATTCATTTTATATCATGCATGAAATATATATATATATATATATATATATGAGATATATATGTACTTGAATGATCATACATGCTTGAATATGTTACATATTGTATAATATGTATGAATACTTCCGTTGCGTATTTAATTTTTTTGAAATTATATACATCTATACACATCACACACCATATCACAACAAGTGGTATCAGAGCATGCTGATATGATGTTTGATTTCAAGCATGTTGATGTTTAGAATTGAACATGTTGATATTTTATGAATTCTTGAACATGTTAATGTTTATTATTGTTTATATAATATTTGATCATGTTTTAAACCGGATAATTTGGGTGCCGAAAAGGAAGAAATTGATTTTCGTGCATCGGGCACAGTAATAGTGTCCAGCGCTGAGGCGCTATCTAATTATCGTTGCGGGGCCAGCCTAATTTTGGCCAGCGCTGCGGCGCCCAAATACTAGAAACTAGCGCCGAGGCGCTGGTATATGGGCGCTGCAGTGCCAGATATTTTTGGGCCAGGGCCGCAGCGACAGGTTGTGAGCGCTGCAGCGCTCACATACTGGAAACCAGCGCTGAGGCGCCAGCCCGCCTTTTTGTCCAGCACCGCGGCACTAGCTTCTGGGCGCCGCGCGTCGAGACTGTTGTTCATGAACGTTACAGCACCCGTTTTTCAGCGTCGCAGCGTTCATCACTGTTTCTGGAAATTTTTTTATATTTTTTTTTATCATGTTTTGACTTATTTTATTGCTGTAATGTACTTCAATAGTTGTCATAACATGATGTGATCATTAAAATACGCTGATAATCACAATGGGAGCCCTATTAGTGGGAGTTAGTTGTAATTGCGTGTTTCTTTTTGTATAAATGATCTATATTATTCATTTGGATGAAATAAGTATATAATAAAATCTTTCTTAATCAGATTGTAATATTTTTTCATTATGAGATAATGTTAAATATGATCCGTCTTATCAATACGGTATTAGACAAGTTACTTCGATTCTTTTCCAAGATTGCTAAAGTGTGAGGGATTAATCGGTGTGACATGGGCTATGCCGTTTAAAGATTAGATGTGATAAATATATGTTAAAGTATTACCCTAGATCGCTAAAGTGTGCGGTTAATAACAATAACATATATTTAATGATTGATAAGTAAATCTGGAATACACATATCCTAGATCACTAAAGTGTGCAGATAAGATGTATTTAGGATCAAATGTTAAGAGTTGCAAGAGATGCAATTGATAAAGTTGTCTACCTTTTGGGTTTATTAAGGCCTAGATCGCTATAGTGTGCAGCTGAAGTAAATGCCAAAGGGATCCACTTCTCACTATATAGTTTAAAGAATTTTTGAACTATCGTTTTCTCGTTTGAGAGATTAAAGGGATTACGTAAAATAGTGGGAGGACGTTTTTAGATTAAAAATTGTATAACTGTTATACCCATGATCTAAAACGTTATTTATTAGTGATTGAAATATTCCACTAACATCTTTTTCTTTTGTCTTGTGAAAATCAAATGGCTTCAAACAACACTTTAGCTCGCATCCTTGATGCGCACCAACTAAAAGGTGCAGAAAATTATGCTGATTGGCTTATGAATCTCAGAATAGTTCTAGATTCTGAAAAGCTTGGATATGTTATTGATCAACGCATGCCACAAGCTATTTCTGATAATGCTTCCCCAGAAGAAAAGGAGACATATCGAAAATGGTTGGATGACGATTTGAAAGTCAAATCGTACATTCTCGGGTCTATGTCTACGGAGCTCCAAAGGGAGCATGTCCACATGGACAGTGCTGGGAGTATTATGCTCCACCTAAAAGAGTTATTTGGTGACCGACCTCAATTTGAAATATATAGGGTTGCCAAATCGCTTTTTCAAGCTAGACTACCCGAGGGCAGTCCAGTAAGTCCTCATGTCCTCAAAATGATTTCATACATTGAGAGGCTGGAGACAATGGATCTCATACTGAGCAATGGATTGAAGAATAGCTTGATTCTCCAATCACTTCCAGGGTCATTTGCACCGTTCATAATGAATTACAATATGCAAGGATTGACTCCTACTTATGTTGAACTGCATAACATGCTAATAACTGCTCAGGAGGACATGAACAAAGGGGGCTCAGTCCTCTATGTTCAGGGTGCTTCATCATCTACCCGAAGGACTTCTAAGAAGTCCAAAGGAAAGAATAAACGAAAAGTAATGCATGCACCTAGAATGGGTCCTCGAAAGCAATACATATCCAAGCACCCATGAAAGAATAAAGCAAGTGGAAAATGTTTCCATTGCAGTGAGGATGGGCAGTGGAAGCGAAACTGCCCAAAGTACCTTGCCATGATTAAAAAGACACCATCAGGTATACACTTGCCTTTTATTGATATTTCCCTAGCATTTGATGCTAGCATTGGTTGGGTATTAGATACCTCTTGTCCTTTTCACATCTGCAATGTGTTGCAGGGTCTGAAGGAAGTTAGAAAGTTACAACCAGGAGTAGTACAGCTTCGTGTTGGAAATGGAGATTTCCTACAGGTCGAGGCTATTGGATGTTTCAATTTGATACTTCTATGTAATAAAATTATTGTATTGAATAATTGTTATTATGTGCCAAACATTATCCGATAAATTATTTCAATTCCTGTATTGGACAATGAAGGATATCATATGCGTGTTAGGAATCGTTCCTTATGCTTGTATGATTTGGATAATGTTTTGTTAGCTGAATGTCAGTTGATAAATAGGCATTACATATTAGATACAACAGGAAATGTTATGAATGTACAAGTGAATGCTAAAAATAGTGCAGGAACTTTAAATGATACAGAATTGTGGCATATGAGATTAGGTCATATAGGGGTAAGACGCCTATCCCGTCTAGTTAAGGATGGTCGGATACCTGATCTGACCATAGAATCATATCTAGTTTGTGAATCTTGTATTGAAGGGAAAATGACCAAGGCTCCATTTATTGGTGTTGGACACCGTGCCACTGATTTATTGGAACTAATACATAGTGATGTATGTGGTCCAATGAATCACACTGCGATGGGTGGTTTTCGATACTTTGTTATCTTTATCGATGATCTGTCACGATATGGATATGTACTTCTTATCAAACACAAGTCAGAAACTTTTGAAAAGTTCAAAGAGTTTCGAAATGAAGTAGAGAAACAAACCGGAATGTATATCAAATGCCTTAGATCAGATCGAGGGAGTGAATACATGAGCAGTGAATTTTTAAATTATTTAAAGGAGAATGGGATTCTCGCTCAGTATAGTCCTCCAGGTACTCCACAATACAATGATGTTTCGGAGAGGAGGAATCAGACTTTATTGGATATGGTTCGATCGATGATGAGCTTCACTGATCTCCCTGAATATCTATGGGGTATGCACTAGAAACTGCTGCTCAATATTGAATAGAGTTCCATCAAAAGCCATTCCATCCACTCTACATGAGATATGGACTGGAAGGAAACCGAGCCTTAAATATATTAAGATTTGGGGTTGTCCTGCTTACGTAAAAGTTACGCAACAGGATAAACATGCACCTAAAGGTTACAAGTATAGGTTCATTGGATATCCTAAGAATTCAATAGGATACCAATTCTATGATCCAGAAGAACGAAACGTGTTTGTGTCTCGTTATGCCATTTTTCTAGAGAAAGAGTTTCTCATGAATCATGGAGATTGTAGAAAGATTGAGTTAGATGAACTCAATCAGAATGTAAATGAACCAACAATGGAACTTTAGGCTCAATCAAGCAGAATACCTTTGACACAACCTCCACGTAAGTCAGAAAGGATATCAAGGCCACCTGAAAGGTATGGTTCCATATCTAAAGGTGCTCTTGATGTTTTCTTGATTGAAGAAAAGGATCCTTTAACTTACAGAGAGGCGATGTTGGACATCGATTCGGAAAAATGGCAAGAGGCCATGAAATCTGAAATTGACTCAATGCATCACAATCAAGTCTGGGACTTGGTTGAGCTTCCTGAAGGAATTGTTCCTATCGGTTGTAAATGGATTTACAAGCAAAAGCGTGGGCTCGATAGGAAAATGGAGACTTTCAAAGCCCGATTGGTGGCGAAAGGTTATACTCAACGATCTGGGATCGACTATGAGGAAACCTTCTCACCAGTAGTGATGCTTAAGTCGATTCGGATTTTACTAGCAATTGCTGCATATTATGACTATGAAATTTGGCAAATGGATGTGAAAACAGCGTTCTTAAATGGATATCTTGAGGAAGAAATCTATATAGAACAACCCGAAGGTTTTACATCCAGCCAAACTTCTGGTCTAGTATGTAAAGTGAAGAAGTCTATTATGGACTTAAGCAAGCTTCCCGAAGCTGGAATCTTCGTTTTGATGAGGTAATCAGAGGGTCTGGTTTCATCAAGAACGAAGAAGAATTATGTGTGTATAAAAAGAGCAGTACGAGTATGATAATCTTCTTGGTTCTATATGTGGATGACATACTCATTATTGGAAACGATATTGGTATGTTGCAATCAGTCAAAAGTTACCTGAGTAAGAATTTCTCCATGAAGGATTTGAGAGAGGCTTCCTATATACTAGGTATAAAGCTTTATAGAGATAGAGCTAGGAGGTTTATAGGACTCTCTCAATCATTGTACACTGATAATGTCTTGGAAAGGTATAGTTTCAGTAACTGTAAAATAGTTAACATACCTTTTAGACATGGTATTCATCTTTCGAGAAAAATGTGTCCTCAGAGTGAAGATGAAAAGGTTAGAATGTCTAGCATACCTTATGCATTAGCTGTGGGAAGTTTGATGTATGCCATAATGTGTACGAGACCTGATATCAGTATGGCTGTAAGTGTTACAAGCCACTATCAGTTTGATCCAGGCAAAGACCATTGGATGGCAGTGAAACATGTCCTAAAGTATCTTAAGGGTACTAAGGACAAGTTTTTGATTTATGGAGAAAATGACCTAGTGTTGAGAGGATACACAGATTCAGATTTCCAATCTGATCTAGATGATAGAAAGTCTACATCTGGATATGTATTCATTCTCAATGGTGCTACAGTTAGTTGGAAGAGTAACAAACAGTCATCAATCGCTGATTCCACAACAGAGGCAGAATATATTGCAGCATCAGAAGTAGCAAAAGAAGCGGTTTGGATACGCAAATTTGTCGCTGAACTTGGAATAGTTCCAAGTTCAATGGATCCTATACCATTGTTCTGCGACAACAACGGAGCCATTGCACAAGCAAAAGAGTCAAGAGCACACCAAAAGTCTAAGCATGTGGAAAGAAAATACCATGTCATAAGAGAAATCTTGGCTAGAGGAGATGTAATAGTTCGTAGAGTAGACTCTATGAATAATGTAGCAGACCCACTTACTAAAGCTTTAACTCCAAAAACATTTGAAAGACATGTGGAGTCAATGGGTATTAGATACCATCGTGAATGGCACTAAAGCAAGTGGGAGTTGTTGGGATTTGTGCTTACGTGTCATCCCTTTTTATGTATAAATATTTGCTTTATGTTTATACATTTATGATTTCAATATATCACTAATTATTTTATCTATAAATATAGTAAGATGCTTGTAACGTTTTAGACATTGTATAATCTGCAGGAGTTCAGATCTGATCTAAAGGAGTTTAGATCAGAACTAACAGTTAGTAAAATCTAAAGAGTTAGAGCCTTGTCTGAAATGGGACAAAGACCTAAGATTATATTAATAATGACATAGTTGCAATGGGTTGCAAATGGTGCTAAGAAATGTTGTTATGCAAATATGTTCTTAAATTTAATGTTCTTGATCTACCTTCACTAATGCGGGTCTGTTAGTGAAGATCTTAATATATATATATATATATATATATATATATAGATCAGTATATGTCTATATCTGGATAGTCCAGATGGTTAGTCTTAGCAGACCATGAGTTTAGTGGAAACTCGTATAGAAATACAAGTATTCAGTAAGGACTGAATATTGAACAGACTCACAAAGATCTCTAATAGACATCCCATAAAGCCATCAATGGAGGATCTTTCGAGTTGAGTAGTATTCGTGGTCCTTAGACCTGAGTGCCACGGTGGACTTGTTAGTGATCCATCATACTTTGGTTCCACACATGTTAGATACCTTTCATGGTCTGACCGCTGGGTGTCACTGGGTATGGTCCGATGCTAATGGAGTCTGGTGTGTACAGATTTGGGATCCATCAACTCAATTGGGTGAGTAAAATATCCTGCAACTCCAAGATTGTATTTTAGAAAGTCTTATGGCCATAAGCAGACATCCAAGAATTTCTTGGGAAAATAATATCATGAAAGTGTTTACGAATATTATTTATTGAAATACAAATCTAGAGATAAGTTAATGGTTGAGCACATGGAGACTTAACGGTGTTGATCTATATCTCCGCTCTTCTAGGATATTTATGATGGAAGGATTATACGAATATGTTATAACCTCAACTTGTATGGTCTAATGCGCCGTTTTGTAATATCTGTAACATGTGTGTGGGACATTGTTCACAGACGTGTGAAATAGTTTCATATGACAAATCGGGTATGGACCTAGAGAGTCTCACAATATGAAGTGTACTCGTTGTGCACTGGGGCAGCGAATTGGATTGAACAATTGATCCAACAATTTTCAGCAAAATGAAAAATGATTCAAGGTTCCTTTTATTATTCACTTGTCAATAATTGAAGGTAAAATACATTATTGGTTTACAAGAGTTGTTAACCAATAAGAATTTGACAAGTGACATAATCTTGCTCCATAAATTATTTACCATGTATTTGCCTATTTACCTTACTTGGTAAATACATATATGGTAAATGTAAATATTCAAAATAGTTTTGAATTATTAATATTTTATATATTAATCAAATTATTATTATTAATTGGAATAAGTGGCAAACGCCATTTACTAATGGAGAATGCACTTGTTATTAATAATAAGGAATGTTGACCACTTAGTAATTCTTAAATGATGCACTAAGGAAGTGGTAAAACCACTTAACATTAATTAAATGTCATTTACTCTCTAGAAATTGATTCAAATGGTTGAATCAAATTAGTGAGTGAAAAATATGATAGATTAATGTTTGTAATGGCAAACATGGTTTAGTGGTGGTGGAGCACTAAGAGAAATCATTCTTTGTACTTAAGAAAGAATTGAAAGAGTTCAATTTGAGTAAGAGATAGAGTGAATTTCGTTCAAGGTGAAAGAAGAGAGAATTGAGAGCATTTCCTAAGTGTTTCTCTTAAAGTGTTGAGAGAAAATATAAAGGCTTACCAAGGTTCAACCTAAAGAGTTGTAAAGAATAAAAGAAATCTCTTAATTCTTCTCATCTCTTGGTAGTAATCATTCATATACACAAATTATTTTAAGTGTTAAAACAATCATTTGTTGGAAATTCAAGGTTGCCATTCTAGCTTCATAATCCCACCGGATTTAATTGTGAACTAGAATTATGCAAAGGAACACTTCAAGGTGAGCTCAATAAATTGAAGCTTAGAGTTCTTGAAGAATTGTAAAGCTACCTTCATATCCGGGTGGGTTATTTATTTGTTATTCATTTTATATCATGCATGAAATATATATATGAGATATATATGTACTTGAATGATCATACATGCTTGAATATGTTACATATTGTATAATATGTATGAATACTTCCGTTGCGTATTTAATTTTTTTGAAATTATATACATCTATACACATCACACACCATATCACAACCCTTGTAACTCTTATCTTTGATATTTTTTTCAAATCTTTTTCAAATAAGATATTTGAATCACCAAACTTTCAATAACCATAGTCCTAATTAGGATAGCATCCAAAGACTCCTCATTCCTCATAAATAAAAAATTATTTCTTCCTTCCAAATTGACCAAGACAACATCACCTCTAAATCAAACTCAAATTTCACTAATAGTTTAGAAATATGAATCATAAAGCCTCTCAAATTCATTCCGTCATTCTTGACTACTAAGTAATTCATCAAAAAAGACTTCTAAATCCTTCTAGATCCTTTACATCTAATGATTGCATGAAAAATACTTTCTATTCACCGCCTACATCTAGGAAAAAAGGAATCCTCCACATCCTTTTTACATAACAAATTATTCTATATGCACAAAAATTTGACACATCCCTCCCTATATAGATTTGAGCTTTTCTCGACACATTCAACATCCATAATATCTTCCACTGTTAGGATAGATCTTTAAAATGGTTAATTGTATCAGGATATTTGCTTATCATATCAACATAATATTCATTTTTCACATAGTACTTTTTTTTTTTTTATCAAAATGACAAACTACTTGATCTTCTCTAGGAAACTAATGAAAGGGAATATCTAAAATCATTTTAGCATTAGCCTCCATAAAATTGTTCTTGATAAATTTAGCTCTCTATTAATTTGAATCATCAACAAGAACCTTAACTTTACTAGATAAGGGTAAACATTAAGGGGAAATGGGTTTAAAGTTATATTCTCTTTGCATTCAATTATTGTAAGCTATTGAAACTTGATCTCCCTTCATCTAGAGCCTCTTTGTAGCACCTTTCTAACTATATCATACTTCTCCAAATAAAAGAGGGGTTATTCCCTATAGTTACCTCATAGAACTCTTTGTGTTTAAAATATCATACCTTTAAAAGTTTTGCAACTAAAGAGTTAGGTTTTTAAATTGTTTTTCATCCTTGTTTCAATAAAAAAAAGTCTGGTTAAAGCAATTTAAGTCACAAAATCCCACCCATCCTAGTTTTTTAGACTAACACATAATCTTCTACCATATCCAATGAATCTTTTGTTCCCCTTCTTTTAAACCCCTCTAAAACGTTGTTAATAAATTTTAAATGTGTTCACAAATACCCTTAGAAATTTTAAACACACACATAGCAAATGAGAGTATTACTTATGCCACTGCTTTAATAAGGACTTCTTTTCCTCTTGTATAGAAGAGTACGCTTTTCCATCTTTGAAGTTTATTAGCCACCCTTATTTCAATATCATTAAAGAATTACTTCTTGTTTCTACCCACCATTGATGAAAGATTCAGATATTTTTCATTAGAAGATACTACATAAAGATTAAATATTTGCTTGATAACCTAGGAAATCCTCTTGCTCACATTTAGGTTGACTAACAAAGAAGATTTTTCATAACTAAAAATTTGCCCATAAGTTTCAATGTCACAATCAAAGATATATTTTATCCTGTTACAGTCATCAGTATTTGCTTTATAGAATATTAGGCTATTATCTACAAATAATAAATAGTAAATGGAAATATTATTCGAAAATCAAATACCATAAATTTCTTTTATGTGCCCAGCCAAGGTAAGAAAAAAGGAAAATGCTTTAGTACATATAATAAACAAGTAGAGGGACAATGGGCATCCTTACGACAATCCTCTCTGAGATTTAAAAATCCCTATAACTTCCCCATTGATAATGCTTGAAAATATAAGTGATGATGTACACTTCATAACCAAATGGAAATGTCATTCAGAGAAACCTAGCTCACTTATTACATGTTACAAAAAAAATACATTCCACCTGACCATAGGCCTTGCTAATATCGAGCTTTAAAATAATTAGATCATCCTTCCTACCGTTGTTGCTTCTAATTTTGTGAAGACATTCATACCCAATAATAGTTGTTATATGTGATGAGGCATTGTGAAATAAAAACATACTAAATTGGTGCAATGATCTAATAAAAAATTACCTTCAGGTGGTTTGCAATACATTTGGCACTTATTCAATACACCATGTTACATAAGTTGATGGGGAGGAACTTCATATCCCTTTTCTGATGGTTGATCTTCGAAATAAGCATTAGCACAATATTATTCAATGAAGAGATGCCCCTATTGTCAGTACATAATGGTTGGTCTGAATTAAATCCTCCATAACTGAGTTTTAATGCTCATTATAAAACACTGCTAAAAAATTATTAAGCCTCGGTGCTTTGGTGAAGGGCATCTTTTTAACCACCTTTGCAACCTCATCCTTTGAGAACTTTCTTTCCAGCTCCATATTCGTATCATTTGAGACCTTCTTAATCAAATTCCTAATAGCTACATTTAAATGCTCTTTTGAAAGGTTTGAAGAAAAGAATAACCAATAAAAATAATCATAGATAAAATCAATTAATTCACGTTTCTCGATCCATCTTCCCCTTTCATAAAAAAAGAGCCTTAATTTCATTTTTCTTTTCTTTTCAGAGGCTTTTGCATGAAAATTTTAGTATTCATGTCTTCTTCTTTAACCACTCCGTATAAGATATTTGTTGCCAAAATATTTCTTCAACATGCAACCTATTATCAATTTGCCTCTCCATCTTCTTCAGCTCTTTGGATTTGAATAATAAAGGTAAGACTTCTTCAAGTTTTGGATTCTTTCACTAAGATCATAAACCTTTTTCTTATGCCCTAAAAATTCTTTCACACTCCATTTCTTAAGCTAGCTTCACACACCATCTAATTTTATAATGAAATGGCGAATATGATTAGTAATCCACTCCCTTACTTTACCCTCTTAGTTGATAAGGGCATAAATACATTAGTATATTCAATACTATGACTTAATTTTGTTACTACAATTTATGAATATTTAGTAATTTAATCATGATTTTGATTATAATTAGGTGCACGAGGAAACATATGATGAATAGAAACAAATAGAAGGTAAATCGAACATAAAATAGCAAAAATACGCTTAAAATATACAAGATCCCAGACTCAAGTCTGCGCGCTGCAGCACCAAGGCTGGGTGCTGTAGTGCCGAAGGCAGAAAGCTTGGAGTCGCGGCACCCAGACAACCATGTACTAGTTCATGTTTCCAAGTCCTAGTGCCGCAGTGCCAAGCCCTTAGTGTCACGACACCCATGTGAAATATGATTTACCCTCTCAAAACTCTTATTTCGACTTGAATTCAAAGACCCTCGACCCTAGAGTTTCTCATAGCTATAAAAACATTCTTTTATGAACCAAAACACATATTTTAGAGAGGTAAAAATGCTGAGAAATAATTCACACACAAAATTGAGAGATCAAAGCCAAAACATCAATATTTGAGTTCAAGATTGAAGATTTAAGTTAAGGAAGAGAGAAAAGCACATCAAGACGTCTTCTTGAATAGTTTTTTCTTATCTTTCTTTATTATAATGTTCTTGTTCTTTTTGTTTTTGATAGATTGGTTTAACACTTTTAGTTTTGTGATGAGCTAAATATTGTTTATCTAGGATTAGACTACGTGACCTAGTGTGTAGTTGAATTTTGTTAATTCTTAGTTTATAAACTTAATATATATAATTGATTCATTCTATCTTGCGTTTAATGCTTTCATTATATCTGACCAATATTTTGAATGATCAAGGAACCGTGTTGAGCTTGACAAAGGGATTTGCGTGTTTAGCCTATGATAGTTTGGTGCAAGATTATAGGGTAACAACTATGAGTTTCATGTAGGATAGACATATACTTAAATGGCATACATGGTATGATTTAGACTTGTGCTTAATGAATTATATTCTTTTCTGATTACCACAGACATATAGGTAATTGTTAAAATGCATAATATAGTTACTTGACCATTGATAGAGGCTTGTTATAAGATTAAAATCTAGCCAATTATTTTGTATTAAGATTAACTAAGAAGCTAATGAATCTAATAAAATACTAGGGGATTAATCTAAACCCTGAATTATTATTAATTAGTGTATTTAACTCTTTGCTTATTTGCTGTTTAGGTTTAGTTTAATTTATTGAACTAGGTTAATTACTTAATTTTTATATTTTAGTTTTCTGGATAAAAGTTAAATAGATATAATTTTAGTAATTGATTGTAAAAAAATAGATCGTATAGTCATTGTGGGAACGATACTTGGACTTAAAATCCTATATTACTTGATATGATAGAGTATCCTTACGGTAGGCTATTGTAGTACCAACCATGTTTTTGGCTTCGTTGTCGGAGATTATCTCTTTCTATTTTTAGATCAATATTAATACTAAGCTACTTGCTTTTAATTCAGATTTTATTTTATTTTCTGCTTTTTACTTTATTTTTTTTTATTTTGAAAGTTCATGCGAAGGGCAAAAAGTGCTAACTTGAGATCCTGGGATCGAAAGAACATTACAAAGACTTCGACATAAATAATGTCAATGATCTTTAAATATAGAAAAAAATAATGATCAGATCAATAATCCAGTATTTGAGCCTATGATACTATAGATGACATTGAAAGAGTATGTTGTCCCTGTTGGTGTCGATTAAAACTGGGTGTATACATGTGATATTTGTGTCCATTATATATATATATATATATATATATATACACAATCTATGCATCTCATACGTAAACATACATAGTGAAAGTTGAAAATCTAATTTCCTAAACAACGAACACAATAAATTTCATATTTTATTTCTTTAATGAAATTAAACAGATATTAATCGCATTAATACCAAAATTGAGAATAATCATCTTACGCCTTTGGAATGGTATAAGTTGGAGTATTGCCCAAAATGAACCAGTTAGCAATTCTAAGACTTAACAAGATGAACTTAAGTCACTAAAATAGTAACTTTAATTTCAACACTAATTTAACTCTTAAACCTCAAATTAACTCTTAATCTCTAAAATTATTTGTTCTATACTTGTTCAACTTTTGAACTATAAAACAAACACTTGTTGTATAATGGGTTACTCATAATTTAAAAGAGAATAAAATAGAGATTTATTATTAAAAACCAAAATCAAGAAAACTATTTTTCTTCTTTCTCTCCTACATATGGTGGGCCTCTTTAAGCAACACTTTGCAAAACAATTGGAAAGGAAATGAACATTTCATTTTGTTTCCACTTTTTGGCCGGCCACTCAAAGCAAAATTGATAACAACAACCTTTTGCTTCTGTTTTAATTTCACTTTATATAACCTATAGATTTAATAAATAATTAATAAATCAACTAATATAAGTAATAAACTCTTAACCATGGTTATTTTATTAATAATTTAACAATTAAATTATAAAATATCTAAGCCTTTATAATATATTAATCAAGATTAATTTAACTTAAGTTACTTAGATATTTTGATTAACTTAACCCTAATTAACTATTGATTTAGGTTAAGTTAAGGTTTATTTAATTATTAAATATACCAAAATATCTAATTAAACTTAACCTAATGATTAATCTTTAACCATAATTAAGTTAGTTATTATTTAACAATTAAATAATCAATTATGTAAAATTACCTTAAGCCTTTACTTAGTTACTAAGTTAACCAAAATTGAATCCTACCTAACCACAACTTGAGTAAACTCAACCGAATACTCACTATGCACCACATGTCAACATTTATTGGTCAATAATAATTGTTAACTAATTAATATACGTAACACTTAAGTCTTGACACGCACATGACAAGGGTTCTTGAAACAAATATTCGATTTTGTTAGAAATTACTAGAATAAATAATTCAATCCGGTACGCTGCTGTTGGAATTTGTACTCATATGTCATCCCAATTTTTTATGAATATTGTAATTTCAAATTTAAATAATAAATAAATATTTCATTAAATTGCTAATTACTTTTGTTAACGTAAGATGCTTGTAACATTTCAGACATTATATAGATCCGAAAGAGTTTAAATCAGGTCTAAGGAGTTAGAATCTTCTCTGAAATAGGACAGAGACCTGAGAATATGCTTCCAATGACATAGTTGCAAAGAATTGCAAGCATTGCTAAATGTCATTGTATAAATATATTCTTGAAATGTATGTTTCTGATCTATTTTTACTAATGCATGGTCTATCGAGTGGAATTGATTAATATAGATCAGAGTATATCTATATCTGAATTGTCCAGATGGTTAATCTTAGCACCATGCGCTTAGTCGAAACTCGTATAGATATATAGGTATTCAATAAGGATTGGATATTAAATAAGACTAAAAAAAAGACCTCAAATAAATATCTCATAAATCTGTCAGTTGACGGTCTTCTTGAATTAAGTAGTATTTGTAATCCCTTAACCTGAGCACCACAGTAGATTTGTGAGTGATCTACCATACTTAGGTTTCACACATATCAGAGACCTTTCATGGTCTGATTGTTAGGTGTCGCTAGGTATGGTCCGATATTCATAAAGTCTGGTGAATGTAGATATGTGATTTTTTAACTCATATGGGTAAGTTAAATGCTCTAAGGTTGTATTTCATGAAGTCTTATAGCCATAAACATTAAACCCGAAAAAGAGTTTCCCGTGGTATAAGCGATATTTTAAAAGAGTTTGCGGATATTGTTTATCAGAATACGAATCAATGAGATAAGTTTATGGTTGAGCAATAAGGGACTTGACGGTGTTGATCTATATCTCCACTCTTCTAGGATATTAATGATGAAGGGATTGTATGAATATGGATTAACCTTAACTTGTATGGTTTAACTCGTCATTTGTATTATCCATAATATAGTGGAAGGGGGGCATCGGTTATCGACTTACAAAAATGTTCCGTGAGATAAAATAGGTGTGAACTTAGGGAGCTCATTATATGAAATGTACGCATTGAACACATGGGTAGCATTAGATCGAATTGTTTAATCCAGAAAATTTTCAAAAAATATTTATTTATTTCAAGGTCTTTCGGGGAGTAACTAAGGTTTAAGTGTTAAACTTAAGATTGTGCTAAGTGAAACTTGGCACTTTTATATACCTATATTGCCTCAAATTTCGCCAATAATTTGTATAGGTATTAAATTAAGCATTGATAGATATAGGTACTATTTAATTGAAATAATTTTTATTTTATTTAAATTAAATCAATCAGTCATTTATTTATTTAGAGTCTCTCGAAGAGTAGGTAGAGTTTAAGTATTAAACCCAAAATTGTGCCAAGTGAATCTAAACACATCAATATACTAAATGTATGCCACATATTATTCCATTAATTTATAATGTCATAAAATATAGCAATATAATTGGTATTGTTTATAAATTTTTTTAAAAAAAAGAGTATTAATTCTTTTAGTCAAAAATCAATTCGGCCATTACATTACTAATTGAAATGAATTTGATTTATTACTTTATTATTAAAGTGTTTGCCATTTGTTTTATTTACATTGGCTGAAACTAAAACAATTGGATACATGTTTGTTTTTTATTGGCCATTAACAAAAGCAATTTAATTGGATTGGATTTAATTCAAAAGGTATCGAGGGCGTGCATTCGAATTGAATGTATCAAATTTTGAAGCAAAAGGTGGCGTGTATTTAGCCATCAATTGTCTCAACAATAGGCCATCGAGGCAAATGAATTGAGTAAGCAATTAATTTCCTTCTCATCACTAAACACTTGTCATGTTAATAACTTGTGATTGGTTGAATGAAATGTAGAGTTTTCCTATAAATATGGTCGTGTGTGAAGAAGAATTTAGAGAAAATTACTTCAGTTTCTTTAAAGGTTAAGTGTTAACTTTAATAGTCTGAAGGACAAAAGTTTATTGGAAGTAAGAGTTCAAATATTTCAAAAGGAAAGTTACTATTCTAGCTTACGGAAGTCCATAATGTTCCCCAACTAGAATTACTAAAGCATGCTTCCAAGGTTAGTTTCCTAATCTCATTAATGTAATGAGATAGTATTCTATGTTATATTTCCACTGTGTTGAATATATGATACGCTATTATTTAATTATGTGCACATTCACCCGAAGCACTATACACATACGCATAAATAAAAAATAGTATTATTGCGCTGTGTTGTGTTCTGTTTATGCTTGGATTTATAGTGTACATGGCGTAATAGAATTTTTCAGTGCTATCAATTATGTGTTTCAAGTGTTAAAAATTTCATAATCAGGACATAGCTAGGGGATACCGCAGCGTTGTAGACTGAATGCTGCGGCACTAGGGTAGAGACCATAGCACCGCAACATGTTTAGATTGGTTTCGCAACACTAAAGGTTGAGCCTTTAATGTCGTAGTTCCTGAAATCTATAAAGCCGTAATTATGCTCGTTGCTCTAAAAAATTCTTTTTTAAAGAAATTAAAAATAAATAGTTTATTTTTTATAATTTATAATTGTTATAAATGTGATAACTATTATGGGTCATATGTTTGCGTTGATAACCACAATGAGAGCCCTACTGGTAGGGGTTAATTGCATTTGCACAAAATAAATGTGTGATTAAAGATCATGGCCTCATAAGATGGGGATAAAATTTAGCAATCTCTTAATTAAATAATTATGAGTTAATGTTATACCTTGATCTGTCTTGTCAATAAGGTATTAGTTAGGTCATATCAATCTTTTTCAATATTACTAAAGCATGAGGGATTTGGTTGGTGTGATTTGGACTATACCGATTAAACATGAGATGAGGCAAATATATGTGAACATATTGCTCAATATTGCTAAAGTGTGAAGGTAGTATCAGTAACATATATTTGATGATTGACAAGTTAATCTAAAATGCATTTATCCAATATTGCTAAAGCGTGAGGATAAGGTGCATTTAGGATTAATTATAAGAGTTGCATGAGATGCAATTAACAAGAGTTGTTTACCTTTTGAATTTTATAATTTCTAATATTACTAAAGCGTGAGGCCGGAGTAAAATTCCAAAGGGATATACTTCCTACTATCCAATTTAAAGAGTTTAAAGTTGTTATTTTTTCCTTTTGAGATATTTAGGAGATTATGCAAAGCAACTGAAGGGTATTTTAGATTTTAAAATGTATAATTTGATTATATCAATAATCTAAAATAAAAATTAGCAATTAAAATATTTATTTTTCACTAACATCTCTTATTTTCTCTTGTGAAGATAAAATGACATCATCTAATTTGTTGGCTTGCATATTGGATGCGAACTAACTTAAAAGCACTGAAAAATATAAAGATTGGTTGATGAATTTAAGAATTGTTCTTAATTCTGAAAATTTTAGATATGTGATATATCAGCGTATACCCACAGAAATTTCTGATGAAGCTACCTCAGAAGAGAGGATAACTTATCAGAAATGGTTGGATGATGATTTAAAAGTTAAATCTTACGTGCTTGCCTCTATATCTACAGGCTTACAGAGAGATTATGCCCATATAGGTGATGCTTTTAGCATTATGCTCCATCTGAATGGGCTGTTTGATGACCGTCCTCAGGTTGAGGCATATAGGGTTACCAAATTATTTTTTCAATATAGACTTTCTAAGGGCATTCCAGTGAGTCCTCATGTCCTTAATATGATTTTTATAATCGAAAGGTTAGAGACGGTGGACATTATGTTGAACAAATATTTGTGGAATAGTTTAATTCTCCAGTCACTTCTGGAGTCTTTCAGATAGTTCATAATGAATTTTAATATGCAAGGAATGACCTGTCTTATGTTAAACTTTATAATATGTTGAAGATAGTAGAAGATGACATGAATAAGATTGAATCATCACTCTTCGGGGTGCTTCATCTTCCGCTCCTAGGGAAGCCTAAAGGAAAGAAGAAAAATAAGGTGAGGCAGGCACCTAGATTGGTCCTCAAAGGCCACCCATATCCAAACCACAAAAGAAAGATAAAGAAAAAAATATTTTCACTGTAACGAGAAAACACTAGAATAGAAATTGCTAGAAATACCTTACCTCAGTAAAGAAAAATCTATCAGGTATATGTTTACCTATTATTGATATTTTTTTTAGCATATAATGCTAATTATAACTTGGTATTGGATACTGCTTCTTTTTCTTACATCTACAATATGTTGTAAGGTCTGGGGGAAGTTAGACTGTTGCAGTCAGGAAAGTTTCAACTTTGTGTTGGAAATGGAAATTTCCTTCAAATTGAGGTTGTGAGACATTTTGATTTATATCTCTCATGTAATAGAGCTATAGTATTGCATAATTGTCTTTATGTAACGAGTAGTATAAGATAAATAATATTCCTTCCTGTACTTGATAGTAAGAGTTATCATATGTATATACAGAATAGTTCCTTATGTTGATATACATAATGTTTTGATAGCTAATTGTCAATTAATTAATGGTCATTATATATTGAATACAATATAAAATGTCATGAATGTACTGGTAAATATAGCAAGTAGTTCGAAAACTTTAAATGAAATAGAATTATGATATATAAGATTACATCATATAGGCATTAGACGCTTATCTCGTCTAGTTAATGATGGTCGAATATCTGATTTAACCATAGAATCTTATCCAATTTGTGAATCATGTAGTAAAAAAAAATGACTAAATCTCTTTTTACTGATGTTGGACATCGTGCCACCGGTTTATTTAAACTTATACATAGCGATGTATGCAGTCTAATGAATCATGCTACTATGGGTATATTTTAATACTTCATAACCTTTATCGATGATTTTTCATGATATGGCTATGTGTTTCTTATGAGACACAAGTTTAAAACCTTTGAAAAGTTCAAGGAATTTAGAATTGAAGTAGAGAAACAAACCTATATGTATATTAAATGCCTTAAATTAGATCGAGGCGGTGAATACATAGGGAGTGAATTTTTGGATTGTTTAAAGGAGAATGGGATTCTCACTCAATATAGTTCTCTAAGTACTCTACAGATCGGAGAGAAGAAATCAAACTTTATTAGATATGGTCTGATTGATGATGAGTTTCACCGATCTTCCTGAATATCTTTGGGGCTATGTTCTATAAACTGCTGCTCATTTATTGAACAGAGTTCCATCTAAAGTCATTCCCTCTGCTACTTATGAAATATGGACTAGAAGGAATTCAAATCTTAAATATTTTAAGATTTAGGGCTGTCCTACTTATGTCAAAGTTACACAATAGGATAAACTTGCACCCAATGGGTACAAGTATCAGTTCATTGGCTATCCCATCAACTCATTGGGATACCAGTTATATGATCCAATAAACAAAATATGTTTGTTGTTCAAAATGCTACTTTCCTAGAGAAACGATTTCTCATGGATTGTGGGAATTGTAAGAAGATTAATCTTGATGAAGTCAGTCAGAATAAATCACAGATAGAACCACAAGCTCAATCGAGCAAATTATCTTTTACATACCCTCTACGTAGGTCACAAAGGATATCAAGACAACCTGAAAGGTATGGTATGATACCTAAAAGTACCTTTAAGGTTTTCTAAATGGAAGAAAATGATCTTTTAACCTACAGAGAGGCAATATTAGATACTGATTTAGGAAAATGGTAAGATGCCATAAAATTCAAAATTGACTCTATGCATTAAAACCAAATTTGGGGTTTGGTTGAGCTTTCCAAAGGAATAGTTCATATCAGTTCTAAATTTCTTGAAGTTTTTAAGAAATTACATATCAATATTCCTTTTACAGATGCGTTAGTACAAATGCCTAACTATGTCAAGTTCATGAAGAGTATCATTTCAAAGAAAACAAGACTAAAGGATTATAGGATTGTAGCATTGACAAAGGAGTGTGGTGCTATTCTTTAAAAGAAGCTACCTCCTAAGCTCAAAGATCCCAGAAAATTTACCATACCGTGCTCCATTGGCCATTATGACCTTGGTAAAGCTCTATGTGATCTATGAGCTAGTATTAATCTCATGCCCCTCTTAGTCTACCCAAGCTAGGTTGGATGATACACTATTGGTCTATCAAACTGCTTATAAGACTCTTTTCGAAATGTCTCTATTTAGGTTGGTTTTCGGTAAGGCATGTCATCTCAATACAGTTAGAGCATAATGCTTATTAGGCTATTAAGGCATTGAATTTTGATTTGCAAGTAGTTGGTGAGAAGCGGATGTTACAATTCAACGAGATTAATAAGTTTCATCTCTGAACCTATGAGAATGTCAAGCTTTACAAAGAGATAATAAAAAGATGGCATGATAAAAAATTGTTCAGCGCTCATTTAAACCAGGTCAATATGTTTTTCTATTCAATTCCAAACTTAAGCTATTTCTGTGAAATTAAAGTCTATATGGTCTGGTCCCTTTTTGGTCACCAAAGTATCTCCTTATGGCACTATCGAGGTGGAAGGTGAGTCATCAAAAATAAAATTCGAAGTAAATAAGAAATGTCTTGAAGTATTATTGGGGATGGGAGCTTAATCATTAAAAATCCTTCATTATTTTGTTCGATCCTCAGTGAATAACGAAGATGTCAAGCCGATGATGTTAAATCAAATGCTTCTTGGGAGGCGACCTAAGTAATTTTTGTCAATTTTTTATTAAAAAAAATAGTAAGTCAGCATTGCTATACCCAAACAAATAAAAAGTTAGTATTACATCACCTAAGATTGGAGCAATAGCACCATGTCAAGCCAAGATATAGAATGGAGGTGTTGTAATGCCAAAATGCAATGCTACAACACCCACAGATACAGTAACTCAATGATGCAGCATCAAGAAGCAAAGTTGTAGTGCCAATAAAAGGAAAAAAACTATTCAATATCCAGATCTCAGCGCCGCAGAGTTAAGATGAAATAAGCCTTTTTAAAAAATTTCCTTCAACCCTAAATCCTATAAATAAAAATAAAACCTTAACCTTTATTTTTGAACCGTTTACTCAAAACACCATATTCACCTCATCGAATACCAAATCATACTAAATTTACAATAGTTTAGATACCATCACTACAAAAGAACTCAATCTTGGTAAGATTCAACTAGAATTTCTTTGAAATTTGCTTGATTGCTTCGAGTAAGTGTTTAGAACAAAATTTGAGTTAAAATGGTGGATTGATCATCTTACAAACACTTCAAGG
Organism: Ailanthus altissimus; assembly: GCA_946807835.1. Lineage (NCBI taxonomy): Eukaryota > Viridiplantae > Streptophyta > Magnoliopsida > Sapindales > Simaroubaceae > Ailanthus > Ailanthus altissimus. Next base: position 10,785,628 of record OX327687.1, read on the forward strand.
TATTAATCTCTTTTACTTTTATTGTGATTTGAAAAATTACTCATCAACTAGGCCTATTTATGTGCAATTTCGAATTTACTTAAAAATTAGTGTTTGAAATTTAAAGAAAACTCATGCCCTTCAGTTATCAGTAAAGTTAGGCACAAATTTAATTCGTGTTGAGATAGAGTTGATTACAAGGATTAAATTATTATGAAGTATGGATTATGTCAATACTAGGGTTGGTGTTAAGTGTGTTAGGTTACGGACATTTTGGATAATTGGTGTTAAGTGTGTTAGGATTTGTGCTTACGTCATCTCTTTATGTATGAATATTTGTTTAATATTTATACTAGTATTATCATTTTATTAAATCGTTAATTATATTTTTATATATGGTAAGATACTTGTGATGTTTCAGACATTGTATGATTGTAAAAGTTCGAATCTGGTCTAAATAAGTTTAGATCAGTGCTAAGAATTAGCAATGCTAATAGTTATAAATGATAAGAGTTGGCATTGATAAGAGTTATCAGGTTATAAGAGTCAGCGATATCTAAAGTGTTAGAGCATTGTCTGAAATTGAACAAACACCTGAGAATATATTAATAATGACGTAGTTGCAAAGAGTTGTAAATAGTGCTAGAAAATGTTATTATGCAAATATATTCTCAAATATTATGTTCCTGATCTATCTTCACTGATGCTGGTATGCTAGTGAATACCTTAATAAATATACAGATTAATATATGTCTATATCTGGATGGTCCATATAGTTAGTCTTAGCAGATCATGAATTTAGTAGAAGCTCGTATAGAGATACATGTATTTAGTAAATACTAAATACTGAATAGACGCACAAAGACCTCAAAAAATTATCTCATAAAGTTATCAATAAAGGGTCTTTCAAGTTAAGTAGTATTCATAGTCTTTTGACCTGAGTGCCACAGTGGACTTGTGAGTGATCCACATACTTGGTTCCACACATGTCAGAAACCTTTCATTGTCTGACCATTGGGTGTTGCTGGGTATGGTCCGATGCTCATGGAGTCCACTGTGTATAGATATGGGATCCATCAGCTCATTTGAGTGAGTAATATATGCTAATGCTCTAAGAATATATTTCAGAAAGTCTTATGGCAATAAGCAGTAATTCCTGGGAAAAGATTTTAACCCTAGGGATAAATAATATCAAAAACATGTTTGAAAATATTATTTTTTGAAATATAATTCTAGAGATAAGCTTTCGGTCGGGCATATAGAGATTGATGGTGTTGGTCTATATATCTGCTATACTCGGATATAAATGATGGAGAAATTATATGAATATGTTATAACCTCAACTTGTATGGTCTAATGGGTCGCTTTGTAATATCCAAAACGTGTGTGAAGGGCGTCATTCACGAATATATGAAGGAGTTCCATACGACAATTCGGGCGTGGACCTAAAAAGTCTCACAATATGAAGTGTGCTCGTTATGCACTAGAGCACCATCCTAGAAATTCCATCATAGAAATTCTAGCAAACTGAAAATATATTTCAGGGTTCCTCCGGTTGTGCACTCATTTAGACTTAAATGTTAAGTACATCACTTAATTAGTTGACAAGAGTTGTTAACTAATTAGATGTTAGCAAGTGGCACAATTTTGTTCCATAAATTGTTTCACTGTGAATTCATCCATTAACCATATTAGTAAAATTAAATAAGGTAAAAATTAATTATTCAAATAATTTTTGAATAATTGAATAAATATTATTTAAATAGATAATAAATTTTATTTACTTATTTATTATTTTGGATTAGGTAGGAGACATATACTTAATTAGGTATAATTACCATCAAATATTATTTTTTAATTTTTTGGCCACTTAATCAATTTTGAGAGCACTTGTGAAGTGCTTAACACACTTAAAAATTATTTTGAATAAGTAATTAATAAATGGTGAAGCAAAAACATGCAAGGAGAGAGAATTAGAGAGAATTTTTAGTTTTTGGAGATTAGTTTTTTAACAAAGTGTTGTAAAAAAAAAATAGAAAGAAAGAAAAATAAATTCTTCTTATTTTTCTTTCAAGAAACAAAACCTTGTTGTTGGAATTTCAGTTGCTATTATTCTAGCTTCACAATCCCACCGAATTATTGTGAACTAAAATTGAACAATAGTGCACTTCAAGATGAGCTTAAAGTTGGAGTTAAGAAGAATCTAAAATTGAAATCTTCATCAAAGTTCTTCAATGGTATATTTTTTGTCATCTTATAATATTAATGATATAAGTTATATGTGTATATATTGATCATATGCTTAATTTCGCTGCACAATTATGTATACAATGCATGTATTTAGTTTTTTTTTAAAATATGTACACAATCGCATGCATACACCTTAAAACACGTTAACAAGTGAGTGTTGAGCACTTAGGGATTTGATTTAAAGAAATTAGTTTTGCAAGACTTGCAAGGTTTGTAACTATTAGAAATTCCCATGATTGAAGAATATGGCACTGAAATGTAAACAACTCACGTAACGACACCCACATATAATGCCAAAAATTTCGTACCATTAGCAGTATTTTAGAGGTTTAAAGACTTAGTTATGAAAAAAAACCTTAATTCCAGAATGAAGTTTCCATTTACTAGATGAAATTTTTTTGAGGATGTATTAAATCATCAATTCAAAGGGTTGGGAAACATTTTATAAATAATCAGAGGTTGTGGTAGTTATTGTCGTGCGGGAATTTTACGTAAACATCATAGAGTATAAAAATTTAAGGGCTAAAGTAAGAGGGAAATATGTCTTGTTTGATAGTGCCACTATTAACTAATTCCATAACGTGTCGGGCATTGAAGATGATGAGTACCATCAGCTGGCAGTTGATCCTGAGTATGATGAGATAATACAAAGGTTATGTAAACTAGGAACTCAATAGACATATTCTGGGGGCACCAAAATATCATTTCCTGCTATGGCCATGGATCATGACAAGAAGGTATGGCACTACTTCATAAATGCTAAATTAATGTTGGTATTTACTTTAGTGATGTAACCAAGGATAGAATGATATTGCTTTATGCCATCGTGACTAGTAAACGCATCAAAGTGGATAAAGGGATCCAGCAAACAATCATCCATGGTATTCGCGACGTTGAAGTCGGCTTGCATTATCCATCTCTTATTATCGCCCTATATACCCAAATCGGTGTCACATGGGATCATATTGAAGAGTTGTTACATCCTATACACCCCATTAACTTCAACAACATTTATCGCATTTGGGGGGTTGAACGATTGGTGCAACTAAGGAGCAAGTTCTTTAGTACATCAATTACATCGTTATCTCAAAATATAGCCATGTCAGACCCATTGTCATTGGTTAATGTAATCATCGCCAAGATTCCAAGCTCATCAATAGTGGTGCTTTCAATCAAAAAATTACCAATCCGAGTGTATGCGAATGTGTGCTACTCACCTTGGAGTTTACATAAGATAATATCAAAATCACTAGCCTATCCAACCCCTTAGTCTGCTAAAGAAGAGGAGGATGACGGCGATCTAGATGACATGACAGATGATTGAGCTCGAATTACTACTATCGAGAAAGTGTTCTATTCTAATCATTCTCTTTTTCATTGAGGACATTGTCTATTTTAAGTTTGTGGGAAGGGAACACTTTTCTGCGTTGTTTATTGCTTTCTATCTTACTTAATGACCTATGTTTATCCATTTTCTGATTTACCTGTTAATTATTTTTTGGTTCTTTATTAGGTTGTTTGTTCTAGGTTTGGTGTTGATGTTTAACAGTTGATAATAAGAATTTGGTTATGATTGGTATGACTTTTAGGAAATTATAGATGTTATAATTGTTTGTTTGCTTGATCCTTGTGTTGGTTTTTATCTTATATTTAATTCTTTGAATTCATTAAACATAAGTTATAATCATTTTGTTTGTTTGTTACTTAGAGGAAATTATGCATAACAAGTACATTTAGAGTTTGACACATTCTACAACTTGTTTGATTATTACTTTAGGCGAAATCCTAGGTTACGCATCATTGAAAAAATAATTTTAGACCATCTTTAAATTGCTTGAGCCTTTCAAGCCTACTTGTGTATATTTTTATCCCTAGTCACCCTCGTTGAGCCCAATAATTAGCTTTCTTTGTTAACCACAACTATACATTTGCTTTGAAATAATTTTTTTTTTCATACACCCTTCACACCATAAAGTATAATGGTCTTGTTAGAGAGTGATAGGGATTGCTAAACTTATGGGGGAAATGGGTAGGATGAATAGTTGGTTGTGAACTTTATTTGTTATAAAGAGGTTAAAAAAAAACTTCAAGTTTAAGAGTATAGTGACTTATTTGTTCAAAAATAAATAATGTGATGAAGTTTATTATAACCCTAGTATAAAAGAAATGTGAAACAAAGATAGACGAAGAAGGTTTTAGAATAAGTTTAGGGGAATTATAGGGAAAGATAAATAATAGTGTTTGATAATCCTAGAAAGAGTATGTGTTTATGGTGTAAAATTGAGTCTTAAAATTACCTATTTTATCTTACCTTCCCCCTAGCAATATATTACAAGGTGAATAAAGCTCTATTTGATCCTTGATTATATGTGTATCTACATTAGTGAAGAGTGGTACGAAAAGCAAGCATATGAAATACGAACTTTTAGAGACAAACTTTGCAAATACTTGTGTGCATAAAATAATTTGAGTGCGAATAACCAAGGAAAATAAATATACACAAGACACACCAAATAAATCAAAAGTATGGTGAGGCTAATACTTTGATTAACCTTTTAAACTTTTGTGGCGTCTAGAGTTTTTCTTGAGTTATAAAATTTATGCAATCTCTGAGACAAACTATTGGTATCAACAAATAATCATTGCTTTTCTAGGTTATTATTTTCTTTCCTTAGCTCGAGCACTAGTAATAAGTTTAGGAGAGTTTAATACGTGTATTTTGCATTTATTATTTTAATTCTTTAAACTTAGCATTTGTTAGTTTTAGAATAATTATTAGATTTTTTATATGCTTTATTGTATTTTTGTAGTTTCAACACTAAAAAATGTATTATGGTAAGAATCCGAGGAAAATCAAAGCGAAAATCATAAAGATGGTATAAAAATTTAATGGCACAACCCAGAGTTAATGTTGCAATGCTAGAAAAGGATCAAAAAGAGTAGTTGGGCAGAAACTCAAGGCTGTAGCAACTGCAACACCCTGAAGTAAAAGTAGTGGTGGGATGTTATCTATTCAGTATTGCAATGCTGGAAGCAAGGCCGCAGTGCTAGACATTAGATTTTGAATCCTAATCTGATTTAAACTCAAAATTTTGTCATAACTTGAAGATGAAAATCTATATATATAAGACAAAAAGTCAATTTCGACGGGCACTAGAGAGAAGCAACTTTAGGAAAGTTTAGAGTAAATTTTGGAGAATAAAAAAGAAGAAGAAATCAAGAGAATAAGAGATTAAATATTGAAAAATTAAAGGCATTATAAGCTTTACTTCTTTTCTCTTTAGCTTTCTTAGTTTTATATTCTCCCTATGATATTAAATCTAAAGTGCTCTAAAACTCTTTATTTCATGAGTTATTTTATTTTTTAGGATTACAATTTGAACTCAATAATTAACTTGAATTGAGTTATTCTCTATTAATTTATAAAATCAATATTGAATGTTAATTCTTTTTTGTGCTTAATGCTTCTAATTATTTTATCACTAATTAAATTTATTAAAAAAATCTTAATGAACTTAGAAAAATAATTTTTATGTTTGGCCTTGAATAGAATGATGTATGATCAATTCGTAAAGTTTTGACTTTCATGTGAGAAAGAAACATACTTACATGATATATATATATATATATATATATATATATATATATATATATAGCCGTTAGAGAACCTGTTCTTAATGATTTTTGCTTTAATATAATTATCATGGGAATATAGATAATTAATTAGGTAAACTATTTTTATTTGACTATTGGAAGAGGCTTGTGAATACATTAGATTTCTTGGTTAAGAATTCGTATTAATGAATTAAATTAAGATGAGTTAATTAAATTCAAGTGAAGTAGTGAAGAATAATTGTAATCCTATATTTTTTTTATAATGGTGAATTTATAGTTATTTTCTTTATTTTTAATTTGCCTTATTTCTTTTGTTTATTTGGTTTAAATTTTTTAAAAAAAATATCAATTGTTTGACTAAGGATATAAAAACACAATTTTAATAATTAACATATTTAGTAATAATTCTCTAAGGGACGATATTTGATTCATCATTATATTATTTATTTACAATGACGTGTTCTTGCATTCTAAAATCACAACACTTTATTTTTTTTATGTTGCTTTATTAGAAGACCTTTCATCTTAATTTTTATAAAAATAATATATATTAAATTTTTTAATGGGATAAAATAAAATAAAAATGGAGGATAATGAGATAACAGTGCCACTCAAAAATCGTTATACATTTGTTTATTAGTCCACCTTAAAAATTCAATCTCTCTTTTCTTGGCATGTAATTTTAGAATTAGGATTTTTTAATGGGATAAAATAAAAAAAAAATGGAGGATAATGAGATAACAGTGCCACTCAAAAATCGTTATACATTTGTTTATTAGTCCACCTTAAAAATTCAATCTCTCTTTTCTTGGCATGTAATTTTAGAATTAGGAGTGGTAAAATTCAAATTTAAATTTGGGTTGAGTAAAATTTGAATTTAAATTCAAATTTTTTAAATGATATTGAAATTTGAGTTTTGGCTCATGTTATTCTAGGTCGGTCCAAAGTTTGATCCACATCCGGGCCGGATCCAAATAATTCAACCTGGATATGAATTTTTTTTAAAAAAAAAAACATTTAATCTTTTACCAAGTACAGACTATGTTGTGATCAAATCTTCATATTTGAGCATTTTTAGTTGATTGATTTTAAGCATATCTCAAGCTCTTTGCTCTTGCTTGGTATCCATTGCTCGATAAAGAGAAAGTGATCTCTAAACTAATCAACTATTGTAACACTTTTTTTCTTTGATTCTTATTAATTTATTTCTTAATTTCTTTAGAAAGAAGCTCACTTGTTGGATAAGGAGATGCACAGCAGCACATGCACATTTCTTAACCAAAAAAAAAATCCAGGTAATGATTTTGTTATATCAAAGCCAAAACGAAAATCTTTTTTTGTTTGAACAAAAAAAACAGCCCTAAAGAATTAAGAATTGGAAGTCATTTGCACAAAAAAAAAAAAAAACTGCCCTAAAAACACAACAGCTCCCTTGTTTTTACACAACAGTTACATGCAAAAACTCATAATATTCATGGATCAAGCTTTAATTGTGATGGGATATTGTGTGTTAGTCCAGTTCAAAATTTTGTGTAGAGTAATTATTTTACTTTTCTAATGTTAAAATTAACAAAATCTCATTAATAGATTAAGAGAAAATTAAATTTTTTAAAACTTGTAAAATAAAATTAAGAACTATATCAAACTCATGGGACAAAAATATTTTTTACCTTTTAAAAAATGACTATTTTTAGACATTTCTCTTTTATTCACCCTTATTATTAAATAGGTTGTTAATATTACACAAAATAGGAAATAATCAAAAAATAGCCACTTTTTAAAAGTAAAAATTTATTCCAATCACAAAATAAATTCATGATCTTTATTGGCTACACACTTGATTTTCAGACCATGTTACTCCTTAAACATTTTGCATCTCTCTCCACAAATTATTTGAAATTTTGATCCAAAAAATATTATAAAATTAGTTAAAATTAGTAAATTTGAAGAATAATAGATTAAAATTTGATAAATTTGATTAAAAATGACTAAAGATTTGTGAAAAATGAGTAAAATCAGGCAAAAAACTTTGAGGAAAGTTGAAGTCCAGACCTCGCACTTTCCTCACTCCACGCCTCACGTGCGGGGCATGGCACGAGTTGGGGTCTCCCGCAACTTCCCGAGCGAGAGGCGTGGCGCGAGGCCCCATCCCACACCTATCACAAATCTAGGTTTCTTCCACCATTTTGTTTCCCCGATTTTTTCAATTTTCATATTTTTTTCTTGTAGATTAATTCACAAAATTATTTTTTCTCAATTTATTGAGTATTCTTTGAGATTTATTTGAACAATAATAATATTTTAACAAAACAACAATAAATCTATACAAGCATCTGATCTACTATACAAGTAATATTTTTCATTATTTTTTACTTTTCAAATTCTAATTTTTAACTTCAATATTTAAATATTACAACATAAGCATCCAATCTACTAGTTTGATAATGATGATGGTTTTGAGATTTGAGAGATGATAATTTTGGAGAGAGAAACGATTGGTTTGAGAGTTTAGAAAGTAATATGATCTCAAAATATTTTGTGGTTAATAAAAATTTTCTTATTTTTTATTGGTTATAAAAATAAATTCATTAAAAATATTAAGCTATTTTCCAACAATTCTCCACAAAATATGATCATCTACAACTCTTAAGCAATTGTAGATGGGCTTTCATAGATAATATGCTCTCTATTGTTGGGCCAATACACAGCCCTCGATGATGAAACAGTGCTTCAAAAGCACCTCGCCCATTAATTACACCTTTAATGAATTAAATATAATTCTTTCCTAGTATGAAACTAGGTATGTTTAGAAAAAGAAAAAAAAAAAAGATGGTTGCATTATATATTAATTCACTCATTATGAAGCTTTATTGATCTTAGCCCAAAAAATGTATTGCTAGCGTAAAGTACGTAAAATTTAATGGCAAATTGCTAGCATGGAAGTGTATAATAGCAACTAATAAATTAGGGGCGGGTGAAAAGTGCATGAACCGAAAATATTAAATTGGACCGAATCGAATTAAACAATTCGATTTAATATTAAAATATAAAAAATAATTTATCAATTTTTTTTATTTTAATTCTCGAATATTTTTAGTTTCAGTATTTATAAATATCGAATCAAACCGAAGGATATAAATAAAAATTTACACAACTTTTTTATATAATTTATTTAATAAATTTTAATTTTAATAATATTTTAATTTATTTAATTCATAAAATTTAACTAATTTAGTACTTAAAGTCAATGGTGACTTTATCTATTTTAATATTTTTTAAAATTTATTTAGTTTATAAATTTTTAATTAATTTGATGCTAAAAATTAATGGACACTTTATTTATTTATGTGAACTTTAATTTTTATTAGTTTTTTTTTAAATTTGTTTAGTTCATAAATTTTTATTAATTTTATATTTAAAATTGACGTACAATTTTTTTGTATAAAATTTATCTTTTATATGTATGATTTTAATATTTTAAAAAATACTTAAGAGACTGAATCGAAACGAATCAATTCCGTTCATTTTAATTTTTATACATGATTGAGTACGATTTGATTCTAAAATTAAAAATTTTAAATTTTGTGATAAAGTCAATTCTAAAAAATACTAAATTAAACTGTATCACACCCACCCTTTAACATAAATTATATAATAAAGTTGGAGGGAAACAAAAATGCATTTTACATAGGATGGCCTGGTATTTAAAGTATGACCATATCCAAGTTAAAACCAAAAAGCATTAAGAATTTTATCAGAAGAAGTGTAAATTGTAATGCCTTGAGTAATCAAGATGTTAATGGATTTTGAAAATAACAAATTGGATTCGGGCCTTCAACAGTTGTGTTCAAGCTTAGCTGAGCAGAAGAAAATATTCCCTCGGCTCTTTGTGGCGTGGGTTAGATAAAAAGTGAAAACACACACTTCAAACATTTTCATTTTCATTTTCATAGAAAGAAACAAATAGAGTTGTGAAAAAATAGGAGGTAGAAAGAATGATAAAAGTTGGCCCAAGCAAACACAGACAGACAGACACAGTTGAGAGAGAGTAGAGGGAAGAAGGGAGAAGGGACAAGAGAACATGGTGAGCGTGCCCAAAAATCCTGCAAAATCAGAATTCAGCGCCTTTTACTCCAAAAGCCTTAGACGTATTTAATGGGAAAAAAAAAAGACTTTTCTTTTTATTTTTTTCTAAATCCAAAAAGAGATGCTGCAGGAAGTTAATGCAGTGCCAGAAGAGGACCAGCAGCACAGCATTTACTTGTCTTCTCTTCTCCATCAGATTCTTCTACGTCATTTTTACGTAGTTATATTTTTTATTAAAATTTTGTTGCCCTCCTTCTGTTCGCCTTGAATTTGCACCTCTTGCCCTCTATTCATTTTCTGCCGCCGAATCCCTATTTTAGGGATACATTTTTATTTTAAATGTTTTGTTTGTGAGTGAAATTATTTATTATTTATAAAAAATAATGATAAAATTTAATACCGTATTAATAAAATTAAAAGTTTTATATCATTCTAAATAATAATTATAAAAAATGATATCAATTTATATGAAAAACTTTGATACGTTTAATAAAATGTTACCGTCTTTATATTTTAAAATTATTTATTATATAATATTAACAAAAATATATTATTTATTTTCATAAAAATATTTTGGATAATCTAATAACATTATAAAATCATTAAAAATATAATTTTTTTATAAAAAGATATTTACTATTTCTTTTTGAAAGCTAACTCTTTTTAGTTTTTACTATCTATTAACAAAATGAAAATGAAATTGATACCAACAAATTTAGCTTAATAAAATCCATCCAAGTTACTTGATAATAATTTTATAGGAAATAAAATATTCGAGTAAAAATTGCTCAAAATTAAGCATTTTGCAGGGGCCACATTGACAGAACATGAAAAGGACAGTGTTGTCATTTTGAGGAATTTTACAGACAGAATTGACTGACTAGATTGCAATTTGCAAAGCAGCGAATCTCCTTAACAAAATCCCACCCTTTAAAGTGCTTTTATAAAACACTGAAAGCACTTCTCTTCTGCTTCTGTCGCTGAGAATTTTGCATTTTTTTTTCCTTCACTGTCAATGCGTGTCGTGACGTGCTCCCTCGAGCAATAAATCAAACCAACGACATACTGACTCGCATCTTCCTCAACAACATACACGCGCCAGAATGATATACCTATCATTTTATGTATTGTCCAGTTAGAAAGCGAGTATAAAGATTTTGCACTTGAAGGGTGTGAATAGTAGTGAAACATAAATGCCTAACTGTATAGATTTACCTTGAAAGTTTTTGACAGCGGCGCCGCCTGCGACAGGGGAAAGGAAATAAAAATGTCGGATTCTGTTGGTTGGTAAAAAAAGGTCGTGAGATTTCAAAAGGACAATAATGGCACGCGTTGTTAATCATAATATATGATCACGCGACATCAGCCTCGTACCGATGGTGGGCCCCAGTTTATTCAGATTCTAGTGTAACACTTCTTTCTCCACCTGCCTTTAAACACGTGAGAACCCGCAGGAGATTTTGATTTGGAAAAAAGACCGGTGACCCTTTTAATTTCGTTCAAATGTCTTAAATATTTTTTTCATTTTAAAATTAGCCGAAAGATCCCTTAGGTCGATCATTTTCTTTGACAAAATATTTTTTCATTTATTTTTTTATTTTTTCAAAAATTAAAAAAAAAAACCAATGCGCCATATCATTATCATTTTGATTTGGAAAAAAGACCGGTGACCCTTTTAATTTCGTTCAAATGTCTTAAATATTTTTTTCATTTTAAAATTAGCCGAAAGATTCCTTAGGTCGATCATTTTCTTTGACAAAATATTTTTTCATTTATTTTTTTATTTTTTCAAAAATTAAAAAAAAAACCAATGCGCCATATCATTATCATCTTTATCCTCATCAATTTCTCTTGCCTTAATCATTTTTTTTAAAAATATTTTTCAACAATTTCTTAATATTGATTCTGAAATTAAATATTTGTTAAAAAAATTTAGGGGTGATGCAAGGCCACAGTTAAAACGAAATTAAATAAAAATAATAAAAATAAAAATAAGACAATATTTTTACTTCTTCAATTTTTACCTGTCACTAATATGTCATCCACGTACAACAGCAAAATAATGAAATCATTATCATCTTCAAACCTTTTGTAGTATGTCCAATGGTGTGAACTAAGTCTATTGTATTCAAGGCTGATGATATGAGAATCAAATCTCTTGTACCAACACTTCAGCGCCTATTTGAAACCGTACAGAGATTTGTGGAACCTGCAAACTAAGTTCTTTTTTTTTTCTTCTTTAAAACCTTTTAGTTGGAGCATATAAATTTCTTCTTCAAGTTCTCTATGAAGAAAAGTTGTATTTACATCTAACTACTCTAGATGTAAGTCAAATATAGAACACATTGTCATGACTATTTTGATTGTCGTGAGTCAAACTACATGGGAAAATATCTCATTAAAGTTAATACCTTCTTTCTCAGTATAACCTTTCACCAGCAATCTCACACGATACTGCTCCACTTAGTCATTACCATCCCGTTTGATCTTGTAGACCTATTTGTTACCTATGGCTTTTATTCCACGTGGTAGTGCAACCAGCTCCATGTTTTATTCTAATGCAAGGTTTCAATTTCTTCTTGCATTGCTGTCATCCATAGTCTTGACTTTTAGAAGTCTCCTAAAAAGTTGTTGACTCTCCATCCTCTGTTAGAAGGCAGTATGCAACATAAGCCTCCATGACATACTCTGAGTGCCACGCTGGTGGTCATTTCTCACGAGTTGGTTGACGATCATCTGTAGCCTCAGACTCTACTGGTTCTTACTGTTTATGCTCTAGTGCTACTTCAAAAGAATCTGAATCTTCTTGTACTTGATTATTTTCTATTTGTGTCGTTGTAGTCTATGGATTTTCCTTCACTATGCTATCATCTTCATTATTCCTTTGCAGTTTATCTTCTGCAAATATCACATCTCTGCTGATGATGACCTTATGGGTAGTGGGATCTCACAGGCAATACCCCTTGACTCCATCAGCATATCTCAAGAAAAAGCATTTTCTAGATTTTGGATCCAACTTCGTCGTTTCTTGGGGATTGTACATCACGTACACAAGACTTCCAAATATATGAAGGCGAGAATAATCAACTGGTTTCCTAGTCCACATCTTCATCGGTGTCTTCAACTCGATTGCTGTTAATGGTGATCGATTTACCACATAACATGCAGTTTTGACTACTTCCGCCCCAAATGCCTTGGCTAAACTTGCAGTTCTCAACATAGCTCTTGTTCTCTCTAACAAGGTTCTGTTCATCTACTCTGTTACTCTATTCTGCTGAGGCGTATAAGCTGTGCTGAATTGCCGCTTGATGCCATTTTGTTGACAGAATATAAGAAAATCATCGCCAGTATATTCTCCTCCATTAATGTCCTTAAACACTTGATCTTCTTTTCTAATTCAAGTTCTACACGCGCTCTGAATATTCCGAAAGCTTCAAACACATATAACTTCTTCTTGATTGAATACATCCAACATCTCCTGGAGTAATCATCTATGAATAATACAAAATATCTCGCTTCCCCTAAAGACATCACAGGTGCTTGCCAAACATCAAAGTGAATCAATTCTAGAATTTCTTTACTTCTAGAACTAGATGTGCTAAACTTTAATCTATGCTGCTTACTTGTGACACAGTTCTCACAGAAAGGTAAATGAACCGATTTGAGCCCAGGAAGTAAATTTTGATCAGAGAGAATCTTCAAACCTTGTTGCGACATATGGCTCAATTTGCGATGCCACATTATCATTGACTCTTCTGCTGAACTAGTTAATGCAACAGATGCATCTCCTTCCTGCAGTGTTTCTCCATTAAACATGTACACATTTGCAATAACCTTTTCTGCCTTCATTACTACAAGCGTGCCTTTGAGAATTTTCATGGTCCCATTTTAAATTTGGGTTTTACACCTAATGTTATCTAATTATTCCAATAACAAAAGATTCTTCTTGAGGCCTTTCATATGTCGCACCTCCTATATAATATAAATAGTACCATCGTACATCTTTATCTTGATGGATCTTATTCTAGCGATTTCCAAGGCATGATCATTCCCTATATATATATAGATCCTCTAGAGATAGGTTCATATTGATGGAACCATTCTCTTTTTGAGGTCATGTGCCATGTAGCTCTAGAATCTATGAGCCATACATTAGAGAACGGTTTTCTACTTTCAACAACTGTTGCTGCCTCGCTATATAAAGTTTCACCATCATCTGAGGTGCTTGCAATATTCCCTTAAGGTTTATCCTCTACACTTTTCTTCAATCCCCAGCAATCCTTCTTTAGATGACTTTTTTTGCCACAATGGTAGCACTTGACGTTCTTTTTACTTTTGTATTTTTATCTACCATGATTTTGACTCCCACTAGGGCCACGTTCTGTTAATCTACCTCTCATCATTGTCAAAGCTTCTGCTTGCAGCAAACATTCTTGTTTGTCTTCTTTATTTTTTCGTCTTTGTTCTTCTCTCAGTACAACAACTGTAATATCATCAAAGACTAAGAAGTCTGTTAGGACATTATTCGCTGAGTTGATGATGAGTTGATCATACGAAGTAGGTGGGCTTTGAAGCAGAATCTCCGCACATTCACCTACCTCTATTTTATGCCCCAAAGAAGTGAGTTGGGAAAATATAATATTTAATATGTTGATATGCTCTATCACTGAAGTGAATTTTGTCATTCGAAGGGTGTATAATCTCCTTTGTAAAAAAATCTTGTTGTGCAGAGATTTGGCCTCATACAATTTTATGAGAGTATCCCAGATCTTTTTTGCTGTCTTCTTTTCTATCACACTGGATAACATATTATCAGGAAGTTAGATGCATATCAGCAACTGCATTACTATCAATCTCATTCCACTTGATATCATCAGTGATACCCGTAGGCCTTTCATTAATTGTTTCAAAGCACTTGTTTTTTTTCTTAAAATTGCCTTTATTTTCATTTTTCACAATGTGAAATTATCTCTATTGAACTTCTCAACTTCGTATTTTGTCGCCAGTTCTTTTCACCATGAACTACTTTCTGCCAGGATCGGCTCCCACTGTTTTACATAAATAGTAACCATACGTATGAACAGTACCTATATACATGAACAATGGCCTCCTTCAACTTGAGGCTCTGATACCACTATTAAGAAATTGAAGGGTGATACAAGGTTGCAGCTAAAACGAAATTGAGTAAAAATAATGAAAATGAAAATAAGACAAAACACAAGAGTTTACATGGTTCGGCTTGTAACCTACGTCCATGGGCTAATAAAGAAGAATCTTTTACTACTAAAAATGGAGAATACAAGTATTGTAATGTTTTAGCCTTAAAACCCAAAACCCTAATACACCCCAATTCTCTCAAATCACTCAAGAAATATACATAAAGCTTTTAAAACTCTCTCTAAAATTTTGGATGTAGAATGAATTGCTAAGCTCTCCTTTTTATAGGGAAATTTTAGCGCTTGAACAGCCTTAAAAAGGCTGTTCACTATTTAATTTTGCTAGCACCGTGTGCCAGCAAATTTATTATGTAGCTAACACACGGTGTCAGCTGCCAATAATCTTAAGTGTGGGAAACAAAGAATTAATCTTTATTCTTAATAAAATGCTCGTGTACACAAGTTTTGATTTGTATAGATCGCAAAGAGTGAGGATAATCAAGGCATGGGTCGATCGATGGCTTTAAATCCTTCGTAGTTTCAGGTGGGTTATCAGACGGACGTGGATTTCTTTGACAATTTAGTTAAGGAAGAAGATGATTTCGTTGGCCTCCTAAAACCATTGCCGCCACCTTTGAGTCCACCATCATCAATAATGTCATGGCGGATTCAATAGACTCTAACTCTGATAATGCCAAAGTTTTCGTGAATCTGACTATAGACGATAGTGGAATTGATTCAAAATAAAATAATTATTACCGAAGAATCAATTATGGAAAATAAGAGTGAGTTCAATGATTTGAAAACAGATATTGGTTCAAAATTAATTGCTAATAATAAGTGTGATTTTATTGCTGATAGTATGATTAAATTGAATAATATGAGTGATACTAAGAATGTAACATATTCAGTTATTAGTAAGAGCAGTGGATCTATGATTAAAGAGGTAGGTTGAAATTCATTTTATGCGGATTTTACGTAGCAAATTAATAATCATGAGTTTGGTTCGTATTCAAATTTTCTTCATTGATTTCAAGGTTAATTATGTGGAGTTTCCTGGAAAGTGAAAAAGAATGTGAATGTGGCTCCAAGTGCCAATGGTAAAGTGAATATTTTATTTAGAAATCAAGAATCTGTAACTGATGGTTTTGTACTAAACTTCATTGATTAAGTAGTTATGATCCGTTAAAGTGGAAGCATGCAAACAAATAATATAACTCAAGTAATATAATACAGAAACAAGTAATTAAAAAACTAAAATGAGAAGGTAGAAGAAAAACACACAAAATTTACATAATTTGACAACTTGCCTACGTCTACAGTGGATCAAGATCACACACTTTTATTATTGAATCTCAAAGCACTCACAAAGTATGTCTTTTACAAGAAAGACTTACAAAGTAATCACTTTCTCTTGCAATCAAGGGATTTTCTCTCACTAAAAATCACAAAGTATATTTGATCACAAAGATATCATTAAGATGTGTTTACAAGCTAATAGAGAGCATTTATATAAGCTTTATGACAACCTAAGTTTACCCTAAACGTGTGAGAGTCGTATTAAGGAGTCCTATAACAAGTGGGAGTCAAAATAGGCCAAATCAAATTAGGAAATACCTTCCCCCGCTGGGCGTTGTAGCACCCAGCTCCTGGCGCCCCGGCACTGGGCATTCTAACCTAGGCACTACAGCGCCCAAGTTCTATTTTAAGCGCTGCGGTGCCTACAACCTGGCGTCGCCAGTTGTATCTTTTGCCTCTTTTCGCATCCGTCTTCAATCCTCGCGTACCCAACACACTGCACTTGCTCTCTAAATCATATCCCGATGATTTTTAATCAACTTTCTCACATGATCAATATCAAGATAGTCAAGTTTATCAAGCTGAAAAAAAAAAGGCAAATGGGTATGATTTGAATAATAATGAATATAATGAGAGTTATTATCTGTAATGAAAGTGTGACGTAAATACTAGGCAATTGTATCATGCGAAAGAAATTGATTAAGATGAAGATGGTGATGACGTGGCAAATTGATGTTTTCTTTTTTCTATATTTTTTAAAATAAAGAAACAAAGATAAAATTGTAACTTTCAACTATTAAAAAAACAATTTGTCAAAAAAAAGGATAGGCATTAACGAACAATAATCTTTTAGATAGTTTTAAAATTACGAGATGTTTAAAGTATTTAGATCAAACTAAGGGGGGTCCAACAATAATTTTTCCTTTCGATTTTATTTTTAAAATAAAATTCTCTTTCATCGCTTTTAGTATTTGTATTATTTTAGGTTTCTTTAAAATAAAAAAATTAAAAGGAAAAGTATTATATTCTTTCCTTAATATTTTTGGCCCTAGCCCAATTCTAAAAAAGGCTTGAGATGACTTATGATTTGATCGATTCAAAGACTCTTCACTCTACGATCAAGAAATTGCTAAGGCTTTGGTCATTCTCAAAGAAACCCTAGTCAACTATGAGAAGTCATCAAGATTCGCCAGTAGCGATCGACTCAATCAACCTTGGTAAGCATTCCTCAACAATTAATAGTAAGTCAAGCTAACCACACCTCTTAAAGATTTATCTTCGTAGAAGTTTAAGGACTTGTTAGAATCTCTGAGACGTTCAGAGCTGGACCTCTTAATTAGTTCAATTCCTAGTCACAATCTTCTGTGCAATTCAAATTTAAACGTGGCAAAAGATAAAGAAAGAATAGGATTATCCTAATCCAAATATGACTATACAACATATTGCTTTAATTTGATAGGACTTTATAAGATATGTCTATAAAAAGGAGATTGAATTACTTAAAACAGGGGTTATACAACATAAAAGAAAATTATATTTCTAAGTTATTTATTGATATTTCATACTTAAGAAATTAACACCTTTCTTTAATCTAAACTCACACAACACTTTTAAACTATTCTTTACATTCATTCTGATTTTTTTTATTTTTCTTAAATCCTCATTGACTTAAGCATTAGACGGTTAAGCATTAGACGGTGCTTTACCAAGAAAATCTCTAGTGCACCTAGCGTTGATTTTAGTTGTAGTAGGTTTAAAAGGCTCAATTATTTATAAAACATTCAAAGTGGTCCATTCAACTCATTTTTGATTCAATTAATTCAACAATTTTATAATTATTTTCCCAAATTTATAAATCTAACTCGTTAACACAGGATTACCCAAAATATAAATTCAACATATTATTTTCAAAATAATATTTATGTAATTGCAATCTCTCCCCAAGTCTTGCCCACTCTCATTTCCCTCAAAATACAGAACTTCTAAAGGTGCTCTCAAAAGTTTTTATTTTATTTTCCTTTCCAAAATAAAAAAAAATCGTTTAACACCTTTTATATATTCTTTTTCAGATGGATTTTAAAATGGTTTTTTTTGTTTGACATTTTAGAAATAATTTATATTGCAAATCGAAAAAAAAAACTTGCATCGAATTTCTTCATTAAATCAAATCGTCAATTACTTCATTTATATGTATATACACACACAAGGATTGCAAACTGCAAAACAATAATAAAATAAAACTCTCAATGTTACACGAGTTATCAAAGCAACAACAACATATTTACTCGTTTACGAATGATGTCAAAAATTCAAAACTTAATTGGAATAAAGACAACACTATTTTTGGATTGATAGATTTATTTGTCTAATATTATAAACTCTTACTATTTTCACAATATTAAAAAAAAATGAACATTTTTAACAATAAAAATTATTAAAACATTTCACAATAAGATGAAAAATGAATTATTTATATACTACAAAATTGTTTATATTTAAAGATTACTTGTTGATACTATTGATTTAGGTGTACCGTGGTAGTGATAAATGAGTTATTTTACTTTGAGATGTTGTAAGACACAACTCCAATATTCTATTTTTTTTAAATGTATTTATAAATTTGCATTATATATATTTTTTAATTTTTGTTTCACTGTCTTTATTATTATTAGTTATACCTAAATATTTTTATTATATGAAAAATAATGATAGATCAAAATCCTCTCGAGTTTTTCCTTAGTAAATATAAATATGTGATTAATAATTAATAAAAACAAAAAGAATAAATACAAACATGTGGTTGTTAGTTGATAAACATAAATATATATAAATAAATATAAGCATGTGATAGATGGTTGATAAAAATAAATTTTCGCCGTATAAAATCTTTTGTGGAATACTAACTCCTTATTTTTTATTAGGGTTGACAATTTTGGTCTAGATTCGGATTTTGTTATGCTAAATAAAAATTGTCAAAAGAAACGAAAAAAATATTAATAAACAGTTATTTTGAAATTAGAAGGGTGTTTAAGATAGTTAAATCAAATTAAAAATGTTTAAAATTCATTTTTTTTAAAAAATTTATCTTCAAATACAACTATAAGAATTCGAATCTTTCTTGAGGCGAGAAGTACCCAATCAAAGAGTGAGTATCATTTTATATAATTGCATTACTTTTACGTCCTTAAAAAAAAAGTGCACAAATTTAATATTCCTAAAAGTTTTCCATGTAATAGTAAAATGCTCAATTCAATAAGGAGGCTAAAGTAAAAAAAATAAATTAAAAAAGAAGAAGAAAAAGAAGAAAAGAAAACTAAAAGCTTAGTGCTCCAAAACATATATGGACAATCACAAGTGCATCAAACATAATGGAAATTCAAAATATGGCTACCCCTCCAAAGCAAATTAAAAAAGAAGACAAAAAAAAAAAAGAAAAAGAAAAAGAGCCAATTATCATGTGGATAAATGAGAAGAAGTGATGGATACAAAAGAACCTAATTCTTAAATCCTAATCAACCGCACAAGCCACCAAATTAATAGTAAAGGACAACAAATTACGCCTAATTCATCGTCACTAAAAGCGTTATTCAAATCTAGTATCTCTTTTTATAAAGTAGATAAAATACAAATTTGACTCTTGGAGATCGATCAAAAGTGGGCGACTTACTTTGGCTTACTTGGATTTGTGCATCCAACATTTTCAGGTTTGCCTTTCACTTTCAGTTTTAAGTGGAACCTTTTTAAGGTTTATAATCACATTGGCTGCTTTCCGCCGTCAATTACATAAAATATATAAGAAACTACGAGATCTTCCTCTTTTAAGTTACGAGACCTTTCTCCTCTAACATGACCTAATTAATTGTACTACTCACTTATAATATGAAGTTAATTTTATTATAAATATATATTTGTATTTCAATTTTATTTTTATTTATGTTGGTTTGTTTCGCATTAATAAAAGAAAATTAATCTTAGTTTCTTATTAGTAAAATAATATCACTCAAATTTATTTTCAAGCAGGCAGGTTATTATTATTAACGACATTTGCCTTATTAAAAAATGGTATGAGAGGAAATATGTAATTCTTTTTGTCATAATAAAATCGTAATTGATGTATTTTTAAATAAAGAGTGAATTATTATAAATTTTGAGTAATGTCAAATATTTTAAATTGTATTTAAAAAATAATTTGTTAAATAATTATTAAATGATGAAATGATTTAATAAATATTTTTAAAATTTTTATTATTTTATTATTTAATAATTATTTAATACATTATTTTTTAAAATATAATTTATAATACTTAACATTATTCATAAATTTCTTCTTTTTAATAAAAATTTTAACGGTCTCTTTTGTTGTGAAAATAAGATTCCTCTAAACAGGTCTTGAGTCTTTAAATGCTGCAATCATTCCAACATTTAAGGATTTTTAAACTTTTTTTTTCATTTTTATCTATTTATTTTGCTAGGTTTTATTGATGCTCGTGTTGCTGATTTGTTGATTTCACAATTAGAGTTTTCCCATTTTCTGAATTGTCCTTTCATCGCTTGCCAAATGTTTATATTGAGAAAGACAGTGCATCTCATTCCCATGTCTATCTCGATTTTCTTGAGCAATTACCTCTAAATTTGATATATGATTTTTACAAGCATTTAAATTTTTTAATACATAAAAATATGCATATTATGTACTTTTTTATTGGTTAAGCCGAGAGCTTAGCTTGAGTGATTGTTAATGCGTAGTTCCTTTATAATTACTTGAGTTCGAGTAAGATTTAAAGGTAAATTTAAAATATAATTTTTATTATTATTTTAATTTTCTTATACATAAAAATATGCATATTATGTATTTTTTTAATTGATCAAGCCCGCTTATCTTGAATGATTGTTAAGGTATAATGTGTTTGTACGATTATTTGAGTTTGAACAAAATTTAAAGGTAAAGAATTAAATACTTTAGTAAGTAAAAATTTATATTATTGTCCAAAAAAATTTTAAAAGTGTACTTTTTAATTAGTTGAATTAGGACATGTAATTTTTTTCTTAATTTATATCTTCATTTGTATCAGAAGTCGTCACCACTTAAAGTGAGTGACTACCAAGATGCAGTGTATCACAATTACTCAAATTTAAGTAAAATTTAAATATAAAGAATTAAGTATTTTAATTAATGGAGTTTTTTATTCTCGCCCAAAACTCTTTTAAAAGATTTATATTCTTATTAGTCTAATTAAGATATGTAATTTCTTTTTAACTTATTTTCTCTTATGTATTAAAAGTCGTCACCACTTCAATCCTTCTAATTAAGATACTTTGAAGTTAAATTGAATAATGTCGTGTCCTTTCCACAAAAAAAAATAATAATAATAACTAAATAAAGACTATGCATTCTCCATTAAAATTTAAAAAACTCGCTTAGTGCCCCTTTCTATCATTAGGCATGGCAACAAGCGAATAAGTTTTTTTTTGTTAAGATCGATTCGTCATCAAGCCCAAATGGTAAATCCAATCCAGAGCTAATAATTAAGTTTTTTTTTCAAAAAAAAAATAAATTTTAGAAAGAATTTTCATCGATTTATAATCTCAAATAAGTTAAGTCTATTATATTGTTGATTTTTTTTTTAAAACCTGTTAAATATTTAATAAATTATATAATTTTAATATTGTAAGTTACATATTATAAATTATTATTATTATATTTTTTATATAATGATTATAATATTTAAATTAACTATTAAATCTAGTTTAAATGTGTGAGAGTTACAATATTTATATATAAAATTATTATGAAAATTCTATGTATTAAATTATTATTATTAATATTAAAATTAATACATATACTTTCTACTATTATATAAAGGATGTTAGCTCTTTCTTATTAATAGTTAGAGGAAGTGAGAGTGAAGAGAAAAGAAAAATAAAAAGTGTTATATGTATATATTATTTTATATTATATTTTTAAATTATTATGACAATAGAGATTTAATATTATTTTTTAAAGATCATACTTATCGAGGAGAACGATTGCAAATATAAAGTTGAATCTTATAGTCATATAGATATATCACCACCCACATGAGGAGATGACTATTTAACTTTAGATTGTTAAATAAATTTATTTTATATATTTTTTCAATCATATTTTATATTGTATATTGTCATATATAAGAGACATAGAATATATTAATAATATATATACGGATTTGATTAGGTGGGCGACAGGCACTGTTTAAATAGTGCCCCATGACCCACCTGATCAGCTCTCTCTCTCTCTCTCTCTTTCTAAATATAAGTAAAATAAGTAATAAAAAAACTTAACTTTGAGCATAAAGAAGCAGTGATGAAACCGTCCATTTTGATAGAAAAAAATAATCAATTTAAAAATACTGTAACAAATTATATGCCACACTATTTTTTTTATACATGTCGAAGTAAGAGAAAAAAAAGATCTCTTTTATGTATCCAGCAAGTTTGTCAATTTTGATTGAGTTGATAAAAAAAATAATGAATAAAAAAATAAAAAAATGTAAATTAAAGTTAATGGATCAAAGAATCTTTATTCTAAATTCAAAAATTGAAAAAGAAAAAATAACTTATTAAAAAAATTAATATGAAAGATAAAAGAGGTGTGACTACTAATAGCATGTTAATTATTTTTTTAGGAAAACATTTTTTTTTTAGTCTAAAATTTTCCATTAAATTAAAATTATTAGTAAAATGTTTAAAAAATAAAATAACTATAATATTTTATATATGTAGCATTTTAGTTTAAGGAGAATATGTTGTGGTTACTAGTATTTTCTAAACATTTTTTTAATGAAGTGATCATTGAATAAAATTTTTATTTTGTAAGTTATAATGATATCAATGATTTTGGTACTTGTAATGATGGTTGTTAGGGGATAAGAATTGGCGACACTTAACTCAATCCAAAACTCAAGCCCATACCTCTCTTTAAACAGTTTGGCCTAAAACGAGTTACTTCAATGGAACTGAGCTTGGACCTAAACACTTGGACCTTCATAACTCAGTCTAGAAAGTCTAGCAAGTTGGATTTAGGTTTGGACTTGTGTTGCTACTTAATGCCAATGTCAGAAGATACGTCACTAGAGCTTCAATGTCTGCCACATCATCATGGGCTTACCAGTAGAAGTACATGATAGTTTATATCCTGCTACATCATTAATAGGACATACTAGACAAGTACTTGGATGCAACATCTTCTAATCACTAGACTTGAAGATAAGGTTGGATAAGAGAATCCCTAATGAGCCAATGAGTAAGCGTCATGTCAACAGACATAGAACTTTGTCTCCTTATGACACTACTAACACAAAAGACAAAAGATGTCTAAGGTAGTTGGGTAGCTTAGTATAAGACCTGCTGAGCTCAAGGGACAGATTCAAAACCCCTAAGCTTATAGCTTTCACGAACTCAAGGCAACAACTTCAAAAAGTGACAAATCACCAATATTTATAGTACTACAAATGTTAGGAAATATCTAATGACCTTCATGTCTCTCCGAAGTAAGCTCTCTAAAATATCACTAATGAGAGAAACTGTTCTCCAACGATAGTTTGCCACGTGTCATCCTTAAAGAGAAATCTCAAGGTTGGCACCCTTCTAGCTCTAAATTATCTCAAACGAAATATGGTAAGGTATAATTCAACAATTCGAATTTTAAACAAATTTTTAGTAAAAGAAACTCACCTTATTCTCTGTAGAATATTTTACATTTTTTCTTGAGCAAGTAAACTCTAGGGAATGTTCTCCATACAGTAATCACCTAACTTTAGTGTCGGAGGGTTGTCATTGGTTATCCCGTTGGCGTCAGTTACTGACCTCTTTTTTTTATACTTCTCAGGTCCCTTTAAGACAACCAACTTTTACTTAGTGTTCAACCTGCTCTCCACTCAGACTTGGATTCCTCATCACCAAAACGGGGCCTTAACTTAACGCTTAGTGATAGAAGGCCTAACGAACTTAAACTTTTCAACATTTTCTCACACCTATTAGGTTGAGAATCAAACCCTAACATTTGGTCCTGTCTATGGGAAGCTTAGAAAAGTCTTTCCTTTAGAAGTTATGCTAAGCTCGACTAGTCAGGGGTTCGTAAAAACCCTCCACCTGTCTCAAATGTCAAGGAAAACCAAAGTCTTGACCAGAAATCCACCATTTTAAGAGGTGGTTGTAGACGCGGAAGATCTCGTGGAAAGGTTCTTTAAATAAGTCTAGGGGAATACTTCAAGGTCACCCAACAGACCATTTAATAAAGACACTTCAATCACCCAAAAGCAGTTTGAAGAGTTGCACTGATCTATGATTAGTCTCGTTAGAAGCCGGAGAAGGACGAAGAAAAAAACTTGAAGGCCAACTTAGGTTGCTCATGCCTGCTCTCATGTTGAATGAACTAGGAGCCACTACTCCCAAGAGCCTAGTCAGAGTGGATAAGCTAGTAAGAGCAAATCTCTTTCCCGTAATTATAGGGAGTTGCGCTCAACTACAAAAAGCAGATCTAGAAATACAAATGAGAAAAGACCAAATGAACCTTTTGTGGGTGATTTATGGAACTCCTTCAATGCCGAGTACCAAGTCTGTAAAAAAGTAGAAGATGCCAAGATGAGTAGCACCATGATCAAGCTCATAAGGTTAACAAGCTCCAACGAGACCTAGAGGACAGTCACTGAGCTAAGGATATTGCCATTAGCTCTATACTAATAAGGCTATGTCCCATTATACAGAAGGAATCAAGAGTGCTCCATTACCTTCCAAGTTCAAAATGCCAAATATTGCTAGCTACGAGAGAATAACCAACGCAACACCTCACTTAGAACATTACAAAGACCACATGTTGGTCCAATGCATGAAGGAAGATGCTATGTGCCGCTTATTTCCCAACGCTTTATGTGGGAAGTTCAAATTTCAAAACTTAGATCTTGAGTTGGTGTGTAGCTTTAACCAACTATCTGAGGCCATTGTATTTCAGTTCCAGCACACATGTGATAGGCCTAAAGACCCTTTTTACCTTGATGTACATTAGGTAGGGAGAGTTCGAGCCTCTCAAGAACTTTGTGCAGAGATTCCATAAGGAGGTCACTGACATGAGTGTTTTCAGTGCTAAGAAGACACTCATCAACTTCCAAAATAACATTGGGCTCTGAAAGATATAAGTTGCCTTATAAGAGTTAAAATCAAAAAATTATGGTAAAGCCTATGCTAGAGTCTTAAAGCAGATCGATATAGATAAAAAGTCCCTGATGAAGAGGCAAAAAAAGAATGGAGATAGAACTCGATTTGGAAAGAGACTGTAAAGAGCTGAGCCTACTCCAATGCCATAGTCCACCAAGGAAGCCACACCGATAAGAAAATCAAGCTCCCATGAGATTACTAGTAATTTCTAAACATATTTTTTTTAATAAAGTGATCTTTGAATAAAAAATTATTTATTTTGCAAGTCATGACAATATCAATGATTTTAGTATTTATAATAATGGTTGCTTACCCATTGAATATTAAAATTAAACAAAACCATTATTTATCTTCCTTGATAATATTTTAGTCGTATAAAACTTTTTAATAGTAAAAATATGTTTCTAAAATACACTTGTAGCATTTTTTTTTAAATAATCTTATTAAACATGATAAAAACTAATAGGTTATCTCTATTTCAAGTTTAAAATACTTGTGGACTCTATTATCAATCGTGATATGTTTATCAAATAAATTTTGTGTTTGTATTGTTCAAAACACTTTTTATTTAATTTATTTATATTTATTGTCTCCTTTTCTCATATTAAAATGCCATACATATGCTTTAATGTCATATAATTAAATTTTTTGAAGCATGAGGTATAATAGCTATTATGTTAATATTGTTAGATTAACCTTTATAGAAAGCAGACAATTATAAAATATAATATAACACCGGTTATTTATATCTTGCCATTTATTATTTATGATATTTGATGTTTGGCTAGCACAAGTCATCTTCACCTTACATGTATTACTTGTTAGTGTTTTTATGTACATTAAATACACATATAATAAAGACAATTATTATTATTCTTATTGATATCATGTTGTAGTTCTAAATATTAGCATCTGTATAAGCATGTGATAGTTAATTGAGTCAATATTTTTTTTAAACGTGGGAGGTCATTATTTTTATTATCTATTCTTTATGATTAATATGACAAAGTGAAAAAGAAGTTTATCCTTTAATTTTGATAAAAATTACTATTGTTCCTTACATATATTTATTACTAGTCTATGTTAACATCTTTGTTTAAGTAAGCAAATTATGTTAAATTTGACAAAGGATAAAGTTTTCAAGACCAAATTTAAATTGGATATATGCAATCAGTTGAAGAGTTCTTTTAATATGTTATATAAAATGGAAACTATAGAAAAAATATCATAATAAAATTTTTTTAGAGGAAAATTATAAATACAATACTTTTGAGAAAAGCTTTATAAAATTATTGAGGGAGTGTTCTTAAGCCCACAAGAGAGTTACCTATGGAAGTAACCCAACCTTTGTGATTGTTAATCCCATGAAAGAAAGTCAATAGGTAAAAATAATTCATATTGTTTAGCTTATTTAGCATTTATATTATGGACATAACTTAGAGGAGATATGCTTTCACTCATCCCTATAGTAAAGAGTGCTAATTTTGTATGATGTTAAGAAGAGTATTTACCTTAAATGACTCCAAGACAAGCATACATTTTCAAGGCATAAGTCACATATACCCTTAGAAGACTCACATATGTGAGAGTAGCTATAAGACCGTGACTATGAGAATTTAGTTGTTCTATACAACTCTCACTAAAATCAAGATAGAATATAGTGCTATAAATGTGCTAACTCGTAAAATCAAGTCTTCGTCACTATTATATGTGTCATAGTTGAAGTTTGGTCAAATGGGTCGAGTTGAAGACATAGTTCATTCAGGTTCTTTAAAAGGATTATATAGCACTAAGTATAAGTTCAAGTTTAAAAAATACATAAACCTACTATATAATAGATTGTTGCTTTTATATATTTTTCATTATTGATTATACATCATATTTTTTTGTATATCAAAATTTATAAAAAATTCTCAAATCTTTTGTGGGGGATTGTTAGAGATTTTTTTTTAAACCTTCTAAATGCTTGATAAGTTATACAACATTAATATAGTTTTAATATTGTAAGTTACATATTATAAATTATAATTATTATATTATTATTATGCAATGGTTATGATATTTAAATTAATCATTAAACCTAGTTTAAATATGTGAGAGTTACAATATTTATATATAATTATTATGAGAGTTATGATGTATTATTATTATTATTATTATTATTATCAGACATAGATTACTTACTACTATATAAAAGGTGCTAGCTTTTTTTATTAGTAGTTAGAGTAAGTGGGAGTGAAAAAAAAAAAAGAAGTGTTCTATGTATATATTATTTTAAATAATACATTTCATTTTTTTTAGTAATTATGACATCGAAAATTTAGTATTATCTTTCAATGATCATACTCATAAAAAAAAGCGAACGTGAACATAAGGTTGGATCTTTGAGTTATAAAGATCCGTCACAACTTGTAAGAAAAGATGACTATTTAACTTTAAGATAATACTATTAATATATTTATGCTCAATGCCAGATTATAATTTTTGTACTACTTATTTTACTTATATATATTGTTAATATATTCTATGTCTTTTATATATGATGACATATAATATAAAATATGATAAAAATAATATATAAATTTATCCAACATATACTATGTCTTAACTCGCCTAATTTATATTGTGAATTTTTTGGTGGGTGACTTAACTTAAGTTTTACTTGCATTATTTTGATGTATTTATCAAATTATGTGAATTTATTTTTTTTTTCTATTATTTTTGAAGTAATGGAACAAATGAGATCATAATACCTTTTAAATTATTTTATTTATAAATATTATAACATTATTTGTTCAGATTGAATCGATTTTTATTTTTTTTAGATTTGTTGAAATAAATTTACGTATCAATCTACCAAGAGCAAATTTCATAATTATCAACCTAATTTAATCCACCAATCTGTTAAATATGACTAAAAATATATTAATCTGAATTGAATTGGACAAACTAATGAATTGAATTGAATTTTGAACATTTCTAATTGGTTCTAACTGATATGAAAGTTCCTTTCTCTAAAAAGGAAAATAAAAAATAGATAGAATATAACCTTTCTGTTTATCTTTTTTTTTTATAAAAAAAATACATTAAACACAATTTTACCCTTCATTGCTGGATTTCGTGATTTGTCACGTGAGACTTAAACACCCCTATACTTTTAAAAATTCCTTGAAACATCTTTGTTGTCAGTTTTTTCTGTTTGTTTTAACAAGAAGAAGGGTATTTTGGTACTTTAATATATCAAAAACGTAGAAAATATATTAGGTGTCATTTTAAGGACACATGGCATATTTTGATTCGTGCTTCCTTCCTTACCTCCTCCTCGCCGCTCTTCTCATCTTCTTCACCCTCTCCTCTCCTCTCTCATCTTCTTCCTCTTCGCCTCCAAACAAATGACACTCTCCTTCTCCTCCACCAAAAACGACGCCACTTCTTCATTCTCCAAAAACGACGCTGCATTCACTTCGGCATCAACTGATAATGGTTGAACGGGAAAAATCTATATTTCTTATTTTCTTCACTTTCCATTCCATCAGTCTCCTTGATTTTCTCTTTGGTTTCTTGAGTTGCTGCAGAAAAACTTAATTGATATGAAGAAATGGAGTTTTTTTTATAGTTATTTTTTTGATAGGATACTTACTGAATTAGCCAAAGAACACAAATGGGTGCCTAAAAATTCCATCTCTCTAGCTTTCTTTGCCTTTTTTTTTTTTCAAAGGAGAAATTATAACATATATATTTATTTCTGCACCATCCGGGAGAGAGGAGAGGTCAAACTAAAATGAGGATGTGAGATTTTGAAGGGCTCAACTAACTTGATTGAGCCCTCATACTCTAGCTTTCTTCGCTTTTTATTTAGACACCTTTTAGATTTTTTCACTTTTGTTTTTTTTTTTAATTAATCAAGGAAAATCTCTTCGATATGCAAAAATTTGAGTTCTTTTTTTTCTTAACTTACTGAAATAACCAAAGAACTCAAATAGGTATTCCCAAATTTGTAATTTTCATTTAATTCAAATGTGTAAAAAGCTAAAAATTTGCCCCTTTTTTTTAATAGGAGCGGAGAAGGAAAAGAGAAATCAAAGAGATGGTAAATCATCAATGTCATCAATGTTAAAATTATAACATTAAATTTAAAATTGAGTTTAAATATTTATAAATTAAATTTTAAAAAAATTTAAATTAAATATAATATTTTAAAATTAATAATTAAATAAATAGATATTATAAATTTATGTGATTAATAAATTTTTATAATATTTTATTTATATAATTTTAATTTATTAAAATTAAATATAAATATCTTTCCCTTAATTAATTTTATAAATAAACAAGTTAAGAATAATAAATTAATTAAATATTTAATTAATTATTGAGAATTAAAAATATTAAAGAGTTAAACAAATAATAAAATTAATAAAAAATATATAAATATAAAATTATGAGTATTGTATTATAAATAAGAATGAGTAAAAAATTTTAAAATTTGTATTATAAAATTTATATTTATTATATTAATAAAAATATTTTATTTATGCTTTATTATATTCAACATTCAATGAAGTCAGAAACTCTTTTTTTTTAGTTATCAATGGATGATTTTGATTTTGGGGAAAGAATGGGTGAATGATGGTTAACAACATGCGGACAAAGTAATAGGGACTTAGGCTCCATTTTCATTCAATTTAAAATTACGAGTAAGAGTGAGTTTTGAGATTTGATTAGAAATTGCCAAAATTTTAAATTAATTGAAATAAAATTTTAAATTTAAATAGGTACAGATGTTATATCATTTTTTTTGGGTCAAAAAAGTCAATTAATATCTACAGAGACATTTTTTATTTATTTTTGGTTAAAATAAACTGAATGAAACTAACGAACATAGGTGTTTTAGGAATTTTTAAAAACATATAAGTCACGTGTGATAAATTATAAGTGTTATATGCTTATTAGTAGTCTCTTAGGCTCCAAGAAACATTTGAGTATCGTTTCTACTTTGGTTGGAATGAGCTTTAATTATGGTTAATCGCAATAATCAATTTCTTATTAAATTATTCGAAATAAACAACTACTTCAAAATTTGATATAGGTATCAATCCAAACATCCAATCTTTAAAGTTGGCAATGACAAACTGTTTATTATCTCACTCGTTAATAAACTAGTCCGTCTTGTGTTTTTCTCCGCGTTATCAATCACTCACAAATTTCATATATTAAATTTTACTTAACAAATACATCATTCTGATTTTAATAAGTGCCGAAGCAATGGGCGACTCAGATTAATTTTCCACTTCCTATTTATTTCTCTTTATTTTAAATTATTGATAATTGTACAGATGCTATTTCTTTCTCCTTCTTCTTTTCATATATAGCTCCAGAGTTAGGGATGACAAATGACTTGTAAATTCATAAATCCGCTAGAACTCGTCCCTATTAAAAAATATTTGGTAAGCTTAAAATAAATTTGTGACATGATTAATATATAAAATTAAAATTTATTAAAAAAAGTTCACAAATAATTTTTTAATTATTTTATTATTTTTTTAACCAAATATAAAATAGTTATACTTTATTAGTCAAATAACTTATTTTTGGACACATTTATCTTTATATCAAATTTATAACTTCTTTTTTAAAAAATTTTAAAGATATATTGAACAAAGTTTATTGATGACCGAATATTTTTGAAGTTGTTATTGTAAAAATCAAAGTGTTGCTGAGGATCGCTTCGAATCAAATCAAAGGAATAGTTTCGGTAAATTTTTTAAACTTTGTTAGAAATTAGATAAATTTACATTTAAAGTTAAAAGTAGTTGTTATTAACGAGCTAAATGAGTTAGAATGGTATAAACGGTGTTGCAATTCGGCCAAAAATAAGTTTTGAAGTGTGTTTGGCGAAAACCAGACGGCGGTCGCTGCGGCCGTCGTCAATTTAGGCATCGCGGGGCACATCTCAGGCCCGAGATGTACCCCGAGATGCGCATATTATTCGTGCCGCGGGCCCGAGATGGCCCCGCGGTGTGCACATTGTGTGCATCTCGGGTTCGAGACGCCCCGCGATGCGCACATAGTGCACGCCGCGAGGCCGTCTCGGGCCCGAGATGTGCCCCCACGATGCGCATTTTTTTATTTTTAAATATTTTATCTTTTTAAAAAATTTTACTAATTTTTCCATTTGTGAACTTTTCCTAATTTTATTTTTTATTTTTTCAGGTCATATGGAGTGTGATGCGATAGTTATTTGTTTTGGAGGAAAGTGGGAGAGTTCTAGTGACGGGGAAGAAAGTTATGTTGATTATAGTATTTTTGAAATTTCAGTTTCGAAAGATATTAATTTTGAAGATCTTTTAAATGCAGTATGTTATACCTTGGAAGTCGACAATGTGAAGTGTAAGGTGACTTTGAAAATCAAAATTGATGAAACGAGGTATAACCTAAAGCCTATTGAGATTAGAAATGACAATGATGTTCGATTTTTTTTAAGCGCCAATAGAAGATCGTACTGTCCTTTATGTGTAACAGTGGATCCTAGAGCTCCTGTTTATGAAGATAATGTACAGCCCCTCAATCAAAATCCACCATCAATTCATACTCATTTTATGTCAGCTAGCGGTAGCAACCAAGTGAGCTATACATCTCTATCAATTCCAGCAGTGGTTCCGTCAAACACAACGAACGAGTATCACAATGTTTCTCTTATACCCTTTAATGAAGACCCAGCCTATACACATTACGCTTGTGATGACATTGAAAATGTTGGGGATGTGGAAGTGGACTATGATGATGTTAGAAATGTTGATAATTTAGAAGGGGATGATTTAGCAGAAGGCGAACGTTGTTATGTTTCGACAAGCTCCCTAAATGTTGAAGCTAGAAGAATAGATTTTTGTGAAGCGGAAAACCCCTTTGCGTTTATGCCTCCAATACCACCATCAGACTTGGGCATTTCAGATAAGAATTCGAGTAGTGGAATTGACGATGTGTTTGTAGGAAAGTTGTTTGATAGCAAAAATGAACTTCACCAGGCTATTAGTATGGTAGCACTTAAAGGTAATTGGAGCTTTAAAGTGTCAAGGTGGACAAAAGATCGTTTTGAGATCAAATGTGATGATGATAGATGTCGATGGC
Organism: Ailanthus altissimus; assembly: GCA_946807835.1. Lineage (NCBI taxonomy): Eukaryota > Viridiplantae > Streptophyta > Magnoliopsida > Sapindales > Simaroubaceae > Ailanthus > Ailanthus altissimus. The sequence goes on from OX327687.1 coordinate 10,818,333, forward strand.
GATTACGTGCAGTGTCGACAGATGCAAGGAAACATTTTATTGTGCGCAGAATTGATTCAAGTCACGTGTGCCAATTAGATCGATTGCGCGATGGTCATCGATAAGCAAAGTCTCGGATTATTGGTAAATTTATAAAAAATAAGTTTGCATCTGCGAGTCGACTTTATAGACCGAAGGAAATCCAAGCAGAGAAATTTATAAAAAATAAGTTTGCATCTTAGCATAAGCCGTCACTGATGCATGAAAAAATATATGCTCTGAAATTCTATATTCTTTCGATACGTTCTCTTTCCTGTAACAATAAAAAAAAAACATTAATATTAAGAAAAATAATAATCAAAGAAATATTATTTACAGAAATAATTAATTTAACATACATAAAAATTATAATACATTAAAATAATTAATTACTAACATATTAATCAACATATTGTAATAAAATCAAACCAAACTTAATAATTAATTTACTAACATATTAATCAACATATTGTAATAAAATCAAACCAAACTTAATAATTAATTTACTAACATATCAATATTAATCAACATTAATTATATATTAAAATCAAAATAATCATATATAATTATAATTACATAAGGTACTCACAATAATAATAAGAAATGTTACAAACCAAAATTAATGAGTCATTTAAGCAAATTTTTTCATCTATTAGATCAATTCCTTCTAAATAGAATTTATGAAAAATTTTCCTTTATTTAATTTAAATAAAATTATATTTATCTAAATTCTATTAATGTAATTTTATTAATATATATTTAATTAATTTAAATATAATTAATTATAAAAAACCAAAAAAAATTCGGGCCATGTGGAGCGAATTTTGCGGCATCGCGGACGTCCGCGATGCTGCACCCGATGCGCCTGTTAAACGTGCATCGCGGGGCCATCTCGGGCCTGAGATGGCCCCGAGATTGGCAATGGTGGCTGCCACCGCTCTGACCGTCGTCTGCATTGCGAATATAACCCCAAAATCACGATTTTTTGTCCATTTTCAACGTTTCTTACACCATTCAAACCCATTTTTCACATAGAATTCAATAATTTCATCTATTTCTTGCTTTAAATACAAATTCTAATAAGTTTATAAACAAATTTAAATTTTTCAAAAATTAAACAAAACTCACCAAAATTCGGTCATTTTCTTTGTTTGAAGTGAAAAATATGTTGTACAATCTCCGATCTATGCAGTGATAACTTTAAAATTTTTGATCTAACAAGTTTTGATAATTTTCGGTTTTTTTTGAGTGATTTTCGGGTGAGAGAAAAGTTAATAGGAAAAATGGGCAAATGTGTCCAAAATTTATATTTTTTATTAATAAAGTATATTTAATTTTAAGTTGGTTAAAATATTATAATAGAAAAATAAAAGGATTATTTGTGAAATTTTTTCAAACTTATTAATATTATTTTAAGAAAAAAAGGAGTTTTTATTTATTTTATTCACATAATGAATATTAATAATTTTTTTATTTATTGTCTTTACTTAATAGAGGTTTATAAGCATTTTGTTTTATTTTTTACTTTTTTAATGTTTAATATGTTATTAATTTAAATTTTGAATATATAACATGTCCTTAAATTTTGAATTAAGCCTAAAACATTATTTGTGTTTAATTAGGTTACTTTATAATTATATTATTTAGTAGTTTTTAATTATTTATAAGTTATTTTAATTATTTTTAATTTATAAATGGGTTTAATTTTTATGGAGAGATTTTTATTTAATTTAAAATTATAATATGATTTTAATTATTATATTTTATGATTTAAAAAAATTAATATTATATTTTTTATTATATTAATTTACAACCGTTAAAAGTTTATAAATAATTTATTACAATTTTAATAAATAATATACATTTGTTAGAACTAGTTTAATAATAAATTTAAAAATATATATAATTTTTAAAAATAAATATTATAAAATTAAAAATATCTGTCCCTAATCCGTTAATTGTCATCAAAAGTAAATAGAGCGGCTCTCTCTGAAGTCCCAACAACCCAAAGGACATAATAAAAATCCACTTGAAAGCGCCTTGATTTTATTTCATTGTCTCCCATTAAAAATTAATCCCCCGTATATTTAATAACTCATCACCTCCCTTTCCTCTTTGCACTTGAAGCCTTCTCCTCCTCTCTCCATAACTCCCCGGAAAACAAGCTTTATGGTGATTTAAACCCCCTTTTCTCACTCGTTTTTCCATTTCATTTTCTTGTCTTCATCCATTACACCCACTTTGAAAATGGGTTGATTTTATCTTTCATTCTGTTCCAGTTATAGTCATTTTACTTGCTGAACCTACTCTTTGAAGGTCAAAGATACTTCTTTTCTTTTCTTTTTTTTGGTTTCCAAGACAGGTTTTTGCTGCAAGAAACCGTGGAAAAAACCGGTAAAGATTCCATTTTTATTCCGTTAGTTGCATAACCCACCTCACAAAAACCCAAAACACCTCTTAAAAACCAAGAAAAATCAACAATGATCAATGCCACCGACCTCTACCATGTGCTGACTGCCGTTGTGCCACTCTACGTGGCCATGGTCTTAGCCTACGGCTCTGTCAAATGGTGGAAAATCTTCAGCCCCGATCAGTGCTCGGGTATCAACAGGTTTGTGGCGCTCTTTGCCGTGCCGTTGCTGTCTTTCCACTTCATCTCAACCAACAATCCTTATGCCATGAACTACAGGTTTATAGCTGCAGATACTCTTCAGAAAATTATAGTCTTGGTGGTCTTAGCAATCTGGTCCTGGACCAGTTCTAGAGGCTCTCTTGACTGGTCTATTACTCTGTTCTCACTCTCTACTTTGCCTAACACTCTTGTTATGGGCATCCCTTTGTTAAAGGGTATGTATGGAGATTACTCAGGAAGTTTAATGGTCCAAATAGTTGTACTTCAGTGCATAATTTGGTATACATTGATGCTCTTTCTGTTTGAGTACAGAGGAGCTAGGCTCTTGATTGCAGAACAATTCCCAGATACTGCTGGTTCTATTATTTCCTTTAAAGTTGATTCCGATATCATCTCTTTGGATGGTAAAGAGCCATTGCAAACAGATGCTGAAGTTGGTGAAGATGGCAAGCTTCATGTAACAGTGAGGAAATCAACCAGTTCAAGATCAGAAATTTTCTCTAGAAGGTCACATGGTCCTAATTCTGGCGTTTCTTTAACCCCAAGGCCCTCAAATTTAACCAATGCTGAGATTTACTCTCTACAATCATCGAGAAACCCAACCCCAAGAGGTTCTAGTTTTAACCATACTGATTTCTATTCCATGGTGAATGGAAAGAATATGAGTAATGTGAGCCCAAGACAATCAAACTTTGGTAACTTGGCTTTTGATGAAGAGAATGGACTGGGTGTTTACAGTAATGTGAATAGAGCCAATGGGGCTTCTTATCCTGCTCCGACAACTGCCGGAATATTCTCTCCCGTGTCGGCGGCGAAGAGAAAAGCAAATGGGGCTGAAAATGGCAAGGATTTGCATATGTTTGTTTGGAGTTCAAGTGCTTCTCCTGTATCAGAAGGTGGGATTCATGTATTCAGAGGTGGAGCTGATTATGGGAATGATCTTGGTGGGGTAGCTCACCAAAAAGGTGTAATCACTAATCTTTCAAAGTATTAGCTACTACATATTGCTTACTTTTTGGTTGTTTCTTGCATGTTGTTGTTTTGGTTTTATTGTGATAAGCATGGATGTGATCCAATTTTTGGATTGTTCTGTCTATTGCGAAAACTGTTTTTGTCTAGTTAAAATGTTTGTTTTGGATTGGACAGTTGCTTGCTTTATTTTTGTTTGGTGGGTTAAGTGGGGTTTGCTGGATTTTGGTTTTTATTTAGCTTTTCACTTCCTTGTATCTCGGTATTGATTTGTTTTTCATACGTCTCGAAACAGAATCCTCTGTTTCTTTGGTCTTATGTGTCATCACTAGTGCTACTCTTTTCTTGTTATGTCGTGTTGCAGTGTTGTATCAGTAACATATATTTATGTTGACGTTTAACTCTTCAGAAAAACGTTCATCCAAGCAATTGGCTTATGTTTATGTTTTTTCCATATCGTGGTTCGTCCTTCTTTTTGATAAATTAATTGTTCTGTTATCAATCTTCCGTTTTATGTCATTTAGTTATGTTGTATTGGAATTGATTTATTTCTTTCTTGGTGTTAGATTATGATGACTTTGCTAGAGATGAGTTCAGTTTTGGGAACAGGCCTGCTGCAAACGGGGTCGAGCATGAAGGGCCAGTACTTTCAAAGCTTGGTTCGAGCTCCACAGCTGAGCTGCACCCTAAATCTGCTGCTCAAGGTGAAACGAAACCAACTGCTATGCCTCCTGCTAGTGTTATGACCCGACTCATTTTGATAATGGTGTGGCGGAAGCTCATTAGGAATCCGAACACTTACTCCAGCCTCATTGGCCTCACCTGGTCTCTAGTCTCCTTCAAGTACGAAAATCTGAATCATGTTTTCAGTTAAAAGAAATCCATTTCTTTGATACCCAAATCGTTTTAACAATTACTGGATTTTGCAGGTGGAATGTGGAGATGCCCGCAATAATTGCTGGTTCAATATCCATTCTGTCTAATGCAGGTCTTGGAATGGCCATGTTCAGTCTTGGTATGTTGGTTCTGAAACCCTTTTATGAATTTTAATATGTTTTTGGAAGATACCAATGTCATTTTTAGCTATAGAAAATGTTTTATGTTAACGAATTATCTTGATATCTTAAACTTTTATGGAGTTGCAGGTTTGTTCATGGCATTACAGCCAAGGATTATTGCTTGTGGTAACTCAGTAGCCGTCTTTGCCATGGCTGTTCGATTCCTCACGGGCCCTGCTGTCATGGCTGCTGCCTCGATGGCCATTGGCTTGCGAGGAGTTCTACTGCATATAGCCATTGTGCAGGTAAAAAAGTTGGGAACACGCTAAATCGCGTAAGAATATCTCACTTGTTTTGGGTTATATTTTACCCTAAGCTTCTCAATTTCAGGCTGCTCTTCCACAAGGAATTGTGCCCTTTGTCTTTGCCAAGGAGTATAATGTTCATCCAGACATTCTAAGCACAGGGTACTTTCCTATATCAATTTTGATCTTCATCTGTTTTAATTTTGTTGTCGTTTTAAATTTGATATTTGTGTTTCTACTTTTATTTGCAGGGTCATATTTGGGATGCTAATAGCGCTTCCTATCACTCTTATTTACTACACCCTGCTTGGACTTTGAAAGCTCAAGCACCAAAGCTGATAACTGAAGCAGAGACTAATTCTAGTAGAAGCACACCACCCATTTTGGATTCGGGAATTTTTGGACTTCTCTAACAGAAGAATATAGAATTTCACCAACTTTGGAGAAGAGAAGAAACTAGGAACAATCTTTGGATGAACAAGAAGAACATGTTTCATTTCATTCCCCCTTCACACACAAGAATGATTCAAGCGACAGAGAAATTGAAACGAGGGTTTTTTTTTTTTTTGCGCCTTTTTAATCTCTGAGCCCATGATTTAGTTTTTAACTTTTTGTTGTTCTCTTAGTGAAAAGAAAAAGTGATGCTTCTGTTCCCTCTCAGTCTTATTTTATTCTGTTACTCTTTTTTAACGTTTAGAAGGAACTTTTACAAACCCCAAAAGGAATCTCTATGCAAGAAAAGTCAATTAAAAGTGCTTCTGCTGATATCATAAAAGAGAGTAAAAGGAAAAAAGTGGGAAAGCAAACAGTGCCTTGTTCTTCAGGCTTTTAGGCCAAGGGGCCTTCTAACCAGCTGGAACTCAATTAAATTGAATTTTGATTTGATTTATTAATGGTAAAATTCGGAAAAGTTGACAGACAGGTCTAGGGCCGGTAGATTTACAGAGATTGCTTGCTAGTTGCTTGTGTGACTTGTGAGATAAATGGCAACTGGGGGCGAAGCTTTATAATTATTATGACTAGCATCAAAGGCTATTTGGCAGCTCATGTCGGCTTGTTGTAAGCCTATGATTAGACTTGTAAGGCCGCGTTTGTTTGCGATGAGTGGAGCCCCTAGTTGGTTTTGTTTTGTTTTTCACTTTTTAACAAATTGCAGAGGAAAATTTTTTTAAAAAAAAAGGAAATTGCCAAGGAAAGATTTTTGTTTTGTTGGTCTAATTTAAACCCAAATTTGCAAGAGAGAGAAACCATGTCATGTAATCGTGGGATAGAAGGGGATGATTTGCAATATTTGATAAAATCTCATGGTTTGGTTAGTCAAGAGAGCATCCACATGCAAATGCAACAAAGAATAAGCTAAAAGAAAGTGGGATGAATTAAGGGAGTCTTGTTTTAAGGAAACACAATACTTTTCCATAATTCAAGTGTGACACTTTATAAAAGGCATACATTACATTTTCGTTAGGGTTTAGGACCACATCACATGCTAATTCTCTTTAATTATGATGCATGTGAAATTATTTGCAATCTTAACCCAATACCCATCATTTTGTTTTTACTATTTCCAATGGTCAGAACTAATATGATCGAAAAAGAGAGTTAGGGTTTTAGGGCTTGGGCATAACATTTGTTCCTCTGTTTTATTTTGTAGATTATTCATCCGAGAATAATATTGAAATCCAAAACTATTGTGTTATCTCATGAGATTTCACTAGTTGAATTGATTAATACAACTATTCTTTATGTTATCAAAATAAAAAAAATACAATTACTCTTTATCAACATAATATTATATAAATAATTAGAATAAAATAAAAGATTAATTGAAAGTTTATGCTTCTTTTGAATCAAATTCTTGGGTTATTGTTAACCTCAAAATGTGGTAATCCAAAAAATGAGTTGAATCTATTTATTTAGAAAAATAAATTTTGATGTCAAGGATAGGACGAGGCTTAAACCAATTTGCATTGCCCTTTCCCTACAAATATTACGCATGATAAAAATCCTGCAATAAAGAAAATATGAGATTGCATTAAAAAAAATTTTAGTATAAACACTTTTATGTTTAAGTAGTCCGAAAAAAATGGAAAAACAAGACAAGAGAGTAAAGAAGGAGAAAAAGAAATAAGACGACTTAATCTATGTGTTTTTATATGTGATGGCGGTCATAATAACCACCATGTAATTGTTCAGATTATAATATTAATAATGATGATGATCATAATTATCTGCTAAATTTTTTCTTTATTTATAAGATAAAGATATAAGTTTGACTTGTAGTGTTAGATTTTTTTTTGTTTGGAAGTCTTCATAGACATTCCTTCGAGTCTCATCGGCCAAGGTTTTTGGGCCTCGTGAGTCAACACCTTTAAGCGTTGGAGGCCTAAATTTATGGGAAAATAATAATAAGGCATATTATCATAAATAACTTCAAAGTATTGCTTAATTTTAGTAATATTCATTAGTTTGAGAAAATAAATAATAATATTCAATATTCTTTTGAAATTAACAGAATTAAGTGAAAAGTTTAAATTACTCTTTTAAACATTAAAAAAATTTGATGAAATAACTATTTTACCTACGACAAACGAAAATGTATAATTTTTGATAAAAAATTTAACTTTTCAATAATAAAAAATTAATATTATTATTTTAATTAAAAATATTATTATGAATACTTTTAATTTATCACCTAAATTCATTAATATTTTTAAGATATCACCTAATTTTATTAATACTCATTAACTTAAAAATTATACAATAATATTTAATTATTAAAAAATATTTTATTAAAATTAACTAAAAAAAATAATATCATCATTTTTATAGTGTATTATTCAAATACTCTTTATCTTAGTCTCTAAACACCCCTATCTCTGTCTCTTAACATCCATATTTTAATACTCCAACATCTGTAAAAACCCTAAAAGAAATTTCTACATGGAATATGCTGAAAAGCAAGTTTTTTTAACCCTTTGGTTAATTTAGGCAATTGTGATTTTGAAATTGTTTACTTGTAAAAAAACAAGCTTTTTCTTCTAGCCGTTCATCTTCCAGCGGCCGTTTCTGCGGCCGCCGCTGTTCAACTCTCTTCCAGCGGCGCTGTTCATGTCGCCGGAAACGGTCTGACAAAAACTACATGTTTGTTGCCGTGGTCGCGCCCTTTTATCGACGTGACGAAAGCGAGAAGTCGCTTCTCAATTACGAAAATTGTATTTTTTTTTCTTCATTACTGATCATTATTTGCACATTTTTGTGCTTTTATGTAGATGACATTTTTTATTTTCGTATGGAAACAGTATGTTTCTGATTTCTCTTCATTACTAGTCATTATATGCACAATTTTGTGCTTTTATGTAGACGACACTTTAGCACAAAACTTAGAATCCCATCATGAAAGATCAACGACGGCAGCCAGAACTCCAGATCTATGGGCTCTGCTTCATCTTCTTAATTTTGTAGTCACCAGTGAGCCTTGATTTTTGGGGGTAATAATCCACTGCCATTTGAACGTGAAGCAGCAGCCTTCGTTGGTAGTTTTCTATCTCGTCACTAGCAACCCTTCAATTTTGGGTTGGCAATAATCTACTAGCGAGCCTTCGATTTTAGCAGAATTTGGTTTATGGGTTTGTGTTTTGTCTATTGAGCGTGTAATGATCGAATTTTGTGGCTGAATTTAGTGGTTTGTTAATAAAATTTTTGAGTTTTAGGTGTGTGTGTAAAACTTGATTTTGATTATACCAGTGAGGTTTGTTTTTATTTTTGTTATGGGTCAAAAACTTTGCTGCTTGTGTGTAAAAATTGATTTTGATTATACCTATATCCAACACTACTGGGGTTTGTTTTTGTTTTTTTTTATAGGTCAAAATTGATTTTGTTTTTGTTTTGCTTTTGTTACGACGATGACGATAATGCGTGAGATGGAAAATTTTAAAAACAAAATTTTGTTTGAAAAGAAAATGGAATTATTATATTATTAAGTTAGAAAAAAATATTATTAATTTATTATTGAAAAGTTAAATTTTTTAATGAGAAATAGTGTCTCTTGCATGTTGTATAAGAGTAAAGAAGTCATTTTATTATTTTTTGAATTTAAAGAGTAATTTAAACTTTTCATGTTATTCGTCAACTTTCACATAATATTTTTTTTATTGTTTAATTTTTAAAATTATTAGATATTAATAAAATTAGACGATATTTTAAGAGTATTAATAATAATATCTTTTTAAATTATTATATTTATACAATAAATAAAAAATATAATATGAATATCAAAATCAATTTGTATTAAATCTAAATGTAGAGTTACATATTCTTAAATTTGGATATTACTTGATTCATCATCTTGTAATAAAATTTAAAAAAAATTAATTAATTTTTAGAGGTAGTAATTCGTGTTATGTCAATATAGAGTATTGACAAAATTTTATTATATTTGTTTACGATTTATTTACTAAACGAATCAGATACTTAAATACATATTTGATTCGTTTAATAAATAAATTACATGACACGACATGATTAGACATGTTTAAATAAATGAATCAAATTCAATTCATTTATACGATTATATACGATTTGATTCTTTTATGATTATATTCATTTAAATAAATAATAACACTTAATTTGATTTGTTTACACGAAATATGCGATTCGTTTAAAATATGTTTAAGTCACGATTAATAAAATTTAAATTATATAAAAAAGTATTTAATGCATATAATAATAAAATTATTCTAACACAATTAAAAAAATAAAATTAATCCAATATAATTGAAAGAGAATAGTCTTTAAAGTTTAGATACATTAAGGTTTTGATTTCAATTATATATATTTTTAATTTTATAATTTATTTTATTTCATAATATAATTAACCGTAACTTAAGCGAATATGATTTGTTTATTAAACATGACTTAAATAAATTAGCAAATCATAGACCACAAGCACGTATTTGATATGATTAATAAACAGATGACACAAATTTGATCATTTTTTAATCGTGTCAATTTTTTTTATTCATATTCACTTAAAAATTATCAAATTTACATTAAATAATTATATCATGACCTATCTTACCACCCTATTAATTACATCATTTAAATCTTGCATGCATCATCATCTTATAGGCACCATCATCTGGATCTTACATGGAATTCTGAAAACCCAAAAACTAACAAATTGAATAAACTCAAAACTCCATCATCTTGTAACATTATCATCACGCTTTATTATTTCAAAAACAAAAAAAAAAACCAAAAAATAAAATAGAACAAAAACAAAGCTTTCACTTTCTGTTTCCCATCTCTCTTTCCTCTCATCCATAACCATGACTTATATGGTTAACAAAATTTCAAGCTTCTCCTTACAAACTATTTCTAATATGTCACACCCTTTCCTTTAGAGTGGCATCATTAAAAAAATATGTGGGCATATTCTGTTTTTTAGAATTCAGAACAATCTTGAGATTGATCATCTAATCTGAATAGTTTTCAGTACCGTCGAATTGGTTAGTATCAAGAATACACATTAAAGGGTTGTTTGAAATCATATTAATCTTCACAAGACAAAATAAAATAAAAAGTGTTAGCGAATTTTAAATTAATTAAATCGCTAAAAAATATATTTTAAATCATGGATATAACAATTATACAATTTTTAATTTTAAAAACGTCATTCTACTGCTTTACATAATCCTTTTAATCTCTCTAACGGAATGATGATGGTTTAAGAATTTTTAAACTATTCAATGAGAAGTGGACCTTATTGGTATTTTACTCTAGCCTCATGTTAAAGCAATATTAGCCTTTGTAAACTCAACAAGTAGATAACTTTTGTCAATGGCATCTCATGCAACTCTTATCACTGATCCTCAATTCACCTTATCCTCATCCTAAATCAATATTGGATAAGTGTATTTCATATTAACTTGTCAATTATCAAATATATGTTACTAACACTACCCTCACACTAAAACAATATTCAATAACATGTTTGCGTATATTTGACTCATCTCATACTTGATTGGCATAGTTTAAATCACACCGATCAAATTTATCACGCTAAAGTAATATTAGACAAGACCATAGTGACCCGTCTAACACCGTATTGACAAAACGGACCATCTAAAATATTAACTCATAATTTAATAAAATTCAATCTCATTACAGAGATTTTAAATACAGGCTCTCATCACATGAGAAGGTTATTTTTAGTCAATTATTTTAATCGTGTGTAAACACAACTAGCCCCTACCAATAGGACTCTTATTGTGGTTACCAACAAAAAAAACAATATTTGTGGTTTATCATGCAGACTAACGCTGCAGCGCTGGGATGCTAGAAGCAACGCTTCTAGTGCTGAGGCGCCATACGCTCAACACCCCAGCGATCATCCAGCACTGGTGCGCCATACACCCAATGACCTAGTGTTTATACGAACGCTACAGCATTGGACATGAGCGCTGCGACATTACAAGTGCTGTTTTTACCGGTTTTACATTTTCAACACTTGAAATGCACCCGAATAACCTCAGAACTTGTCCTACAACATAGTCAACATTTATCCAATACTAAAAACACCTAAAACAATACAAAATTACTCTGATACCAATTGTTGAGGGTTAATTTATTTAGGGTGCAAGCATGTGGTATTTGTGTTTAACAATAAAATATACATATCTCATACATATACATATACAACGGAAGCATAAAAATTTGTAGTAAATATAATTATTACATATTAATCAAATTAATAACGAAATTGAGAAATAACCCTTGAAGCCTCTGATCAAAATTCTTGAAGTCCACCTAAAATGCAAACTTTGATCAATTCTAGTAATCAACAATAGTTGGATTGATTATCTAGAATGACAGTATTTTAATCCAGCAATAAGTTTAACAAATTAAATTTAAATTTTTTATTTTCTTTTGATTAACACTTAATCAATAAATCAAACTATTATTTTTACTTAATTAGCTTCAACAATTGAATTCAAAATTAAGAGAACAAAATTTTCTTTTTTTTTTCCTTTCTCTTTGATGGTTGGCCAAAATTACTTAGCCAAAATAAAACTTAACTTTTAAATTTTATTTCAATTTACAAATATATACAAATGAATTTAATTTCACTTAATTAGCATTTACATTTAATTTAACTATAATTAACATTTAACCCTAGTGAGGTTAGTTTAACTTAACTCTAAGGTTAAATAAATATTTAAGTAATCTAATCCTAGTTAACTAACTAAATTATGGTTAAGTTAACATTTACTTAACTATTAAATATATAAATATTTATTTTAATTATTTAACAATTAAATAATCATTGAGTGAAATTATATTTATGTCCTTATTAAGTTACCAAGTTAACCTAAAGTGAGTCCTACCATTTAACCATATACTTTAGTTAACTTAACCATAATAAAGTACTGAATTTTACTATATTGAATTATTCAATACAATACGCTGCCTAAGTGCACAAATAGTACATTTCATATTAGGACTCTTTAGGTCCGCGCCTGATTCGTCAAATAAAATTATTTCATAAGTCCATGATCGGTGCCCTACGCATACGTCACGGATATAACAAATTGGCGCGTTAGACCATATATGTTGAGGATACTACATATTCGTATAATCCTTCCGTCATTATATCCTAGATGGGCGGGATATAGATCATCACCGTCAAATTCCCGTAAACTCATCTGTGAACTTATCTCCAGATTCGTATCTTAATAAATAATATACGCAAATACTTTTGTCATATTGTTCAACCTAGTAAAAAACTCTTTTCTCGAGTTCATTACTTATGGCTATAAGACTTTGTAAGATACAATCTCAGAGCATCAAATATACAACCCACCTATGTGAGCTGGCGAATCCCGTATCTATGCACACCAAACTCTATGAGCATTGGACCATACCCAATGATACGTAGTGGTCAGACCATGAAAGGTCTCTGACATACATGGAACCAAAGTATGGTGGATCACCCACAAGCTCACCGTGACGCTCATGTCAAAGGACCATGAATATTATTCAACTCGAGAGGACATTTCTTTGATGGATTCATAGGATATCTATTGAGGTTCTCATGAGTCTGTTCAGTATCTAGTCCTGACTAAATACCTGCATGTCTATATGAGCTTCTACTAAGCTCATGGTCAACTAAGAAAAATTATTTGTACAATACAAATATAGACATATACTAATTTATATAATAGTGATTCATCGATAGACTCGCATTGGTGAATATAAATCAGGAACACTATATTTGACAACATACTTACATAATAACATTTTCTAGCATCTATTGCAACTCTTTATAACTATGTCATTACAAGTAGACTCTCAGGTTTTTGTCCTATTATAGATAAGGTTCTAACTCTTTAAATCTCACTGACTCTTATAACTTGTTAACTCTTAGCATTTATAACTCTTAGCATTTATAACTCTTAGTATTACTAACTCTTAACATTAGTCTAAACTCCTCTAAACTAGATCTAAACTTCTTCAGATCATATAATATCTATAGTGTTACAAGATTTAATATCATTAAATAAAAGTTATTAGTAATTTAATAAAATATTCATTGTATAAATATTACAAAATAAATATTCATACAAACAAAGATGACATATAAGCATAAACCATAACAGGTAGATGCTGAGATGAGATGAAAGGTGGAGGAGTCATCGGTGGTGGATGAGTCGCTAGTAGCAGAGGAGGGAGTGATTTAAATAACTTGGAACTCAAATGGGAACTATCGATGATATAACAATATGAAGTAGATGATGGTGCAACATGTAGAAGGTGGAGGAGGAGTCGCCAGAGAGAATGGATCATAGGGCCAGTGCTCACTTCTGACAATTTGCAATGTTACACTGTCGACGTCAAATAGTTTTCCATTTTTTTTTTCAAATTTAGTTTATAATTTGAAAAAAAAAATTGTTATTAATTTGTGGGATGAAGAGTGGTTAATTTTATGGTTGTTTAAGTAGTGCTGTTTAGTAGAAAAATTGTAAATAATGAATAAATTTTGGGAGTTAAAAAAAATTGGATGTGATTTTGATAGGTGTTGAAAATAATTAGAAATGAAATTCAAAAAAGTTGGATACAAAGTTCAAAAATGTCAAACATGTCATTAAAATGGTAATATTACCTTTTGCCCGATTAATTTTGATAGAAGATTTTTAACGATTGGGTATTTTTATTTATTTTTTAAGTTAGTAAGTATCAATAAAATTAGGCGATACCTTAAAGGTATTCACGATAATAATAATAATAATAATAATAATAATAATAATAATAATAATAATAAAATACAATTTTGTAATAAACGAATAATAATAATAAAATACAATTCACAACTAATAAATTAAGCAAATGAAAAACCTTCTTCTCATTTTTGTTTAATTATTATCATTTTTGTTTTGATAAAACATATAATTTTATGTTTACAAATCAATTTGAATTAATGAATAATTAAAAAAAAGGCTCTCCCTCTCAAAACACACTGTCTAGAAAATAAACCTAACCTTGGCCACCACCCTCCTCTCTTCCATCTCTACCGGAGAGAGAAATTTTTGGCCTTCTTTCCGATGAACATACAATCTCCCATTCCATTTTCTACTTGTTTTTTTTGCCTCTTATTTCTCTTACTTTACTTGTCTTTTTTTTTTTTTTGTTGTTGTTTATCAATTTTCTCTTCTTTTTATCATCATCGGATTTCGCTTGCCACCACCTTCTTCACTGGATCCAACTGCCACTAACTCAATTTCATCTCTATGGTTTTCTATCTCTATCAAAATCTAACTGCCACCTTTAAACTCTCCACCGCCAACTTGTGCAAGCAACATCGCCACTACTCTGTGCAAGCATATCTTTATAGCTGGCAGCCCAGCACTTTTGGCTGCCCAACATTTCCGATGGACTTTGTTCCCTATATAGTTGTTAATGTTGAGTGTTGTAGTGCTCTTTATTAGGATGTAGGTTGTTGGTTAGTTGTGTATAAGTTTTTATTGTGCTAAAAACTATAATTTTAAGGGTAGGTTAAACTATAGTTTTAATGTTGAACAATTGTTCTTTTTGTATGAGGATAATTTTTTTTTTTCATTTTATATAAGGATAATTTTATTTTTCTTGTGTAAGTATAGGATCTCTTATCTTTAATAAGAGTAGTGATTTTGAGTGGTAAGAATAATTCAACGATATGAAATTTAAATTGCATCTCTTTCTTTTTTTTAAGAGAATATTTAAATTTTAGCATTTGTGAGTAAGCAAATTCATTGTGTTATTCCATTAATCCTTTGATTGAATGTCAGTAAATTTTAAAATATAATATTTTAATTTTAAATTAGTAATATAATATTTATTTAAAAAAAACTCAATTTGAATGAATAACCTTTATATATATATATATATATAAGGTTTGGTAGGAATAAATAATGAAAGGTTCGTAGTGGTGGCTACTGGGTAGGAGCCTAGGATTGACGTGGAAACTCACCCAAACCAAAAATCATAATATAAAATCAATTATTTATTTACATCCCATCCCATCCCAACCATTTAAGAATTGGAGAAACAAATGATGTTGCATCATTTCAATCCATGAAAAGCCGCATTTTCAGATGAAGCATGCTTAATTTATTGGGAAAATTAGGCAAAAACATGACTTGGCAAAAAAAAAAAAAAAAATATATATATATATTTAAAAAATCGTATATATTTTATGACAAAATGGGGAATACTGAAAAGTGCTTTTCTACAAGTGCCTCACCAATCTCAATCAAAAGCAGACAACAAATGTCTGTTTCCGCTTATTAATATTACAAAGTGCTTCCACCTTTTCTCTTTTTTTCTTCGTTCATGGTTTGAGAACTGCCTATATATATTGAACTATCAAAAAAGTTATAATGATCTCTGATACCCACATCTCAAAAATTAATTAAATTATAATCTTCATGTAAGTGCTTCTACTTTTTTTTTTTTAATTTTCCTTCTCTTTTCAATGTTCAGGCCTTCAGGGCTTTGGACAGCCTCGATTGAATTATCAAAAGTTGTATAATCTTTGATACTTTGGATAGAAAATTATTATTGTTGATGTGATCTTAGTGAGCATAATGATGAAACCAGCTTCATATATATATATAATTTTAATTCTTATATGATCGTACAAACTACAAAGAGTCAAAGAATGTGCAGCACATGTTCCAGTTGGGTCACTAGTTAGCCTCCCTCAAGATCTTAATTGGTTTTTTTTTTTTTTTTTTGCCTTTTTAATTCCATTTATTTATTTATTTAAGTTCCTAACAAGGAAAGTTCAACCTCACATCGTCACTTCCCATATTATTAGATGATTCACACCACTAATTTTAATTCCCTATCATATTATGTATTGATATTGCTACTATATACTTGTAAAGTTATATGAAAGATTGAATTTTTTTTTTTTTTTTGTGTGGTGACCACGAGGATGATTTTGAATCATTATATAAAGCTAAAGGTATTAATTGAATTAATATTTTTCATTTAACTTTTTTTTAGAGTAAGTACCATACAATAACGATATTCATATATTATATCGATGACAAATTTAATTTTTATTTAAAATATCATCAAATGTAATATTATTTATTAAATTAATAATATTATATTATAAAATTTTTAATATAAAATTAAAAAATTATTAAGACATTATATAAATGTCTAAATTTATTATTATCTCATAAAAAAAAAACATAAAAACAAAAATTATTCCAATAAAAAATTATTATTACTACCCTTGTTAAGGAGAAACCTACCCTCATAATTACGATTTAAGTTAAGTTGATTAATATAGACTCTATTTATATATATATATATATATTTTTAATGAAAAAAGTCTACTCCATAAATGAACCAGAGAAGTGAACTCTTTCTCTCTTGTATGGGGAAGAAAACAAGACATTGCTTCTCAGAATTTGGTCGTTAGTTTTAGTATTTCCATATTGTAAAGAAGTTACAAATAGTCATTCTTGGCCTTTTGTGTAATTTCCTTGTACTTTCTTTGATCTTTGATAGGTCGGGCTTCTTCTAAAGTATGCACAACTTTAGAACATGATGACTCACAATGACAAGACCACACTGTGAAAGTGGAACATAATTTTATTCAAAAATGGCTTTCGGTGCAATGAGTGAGTGAGTTCATACCAAAAAAAGGAACTCCCATCTCAAGTCAATTGTCGACTATAGTCTACAGGAAATCCTCCATGCTTTCATTTTGTTTAATGATATTTCCTCAACTCAATGTCAAAAGTTTTTCCTAACTTTATAATAAAAAATATATAAGATGTGTTAAATGTTCTAACATTTCACTTACCATTTCTTTGTATAATTAGTATTGGGTTGAATCTATTTTTTCTTTTGTCTGTCAGCAATTGCATGATTTGTATGTATATTCAAGTAGGTAGCTTCCACTTGCACTTCCAGCCCAAGATCCAAAATGCTCCAGCCCATTGGAAGGCCTACATACTAATTATATATGTACAATTAGACCTCTTGATGGAGCCATTTAATACAACTTCAATGGGCCTTTGAAACTCATCACTGAATTGAAGGCAGTAGAGAGGCAACAGGCTGCCTTTTTACTTTTGATTTTCTCCTCTCACTACTCTCGACTCAAGCCCAAGTCTGTCAATAAATTGTGACATTAAATTTCTCTCTAAGTTATGAATAGGTAGGCAGTTTGATTTAATTTTTTAAATATATAAAATTGAAATTAAATTTTTTAAGAAAAAAAATCGAATCGAATCGAATCGGTTCGATTTATTTTTTCATTTTTAGTTTTTGAACTTTTTTTAAAAAACTTTTATTTTAAATTATAGACTTTTTTTAACTTATTTGTACAAATAATTTAATAGATTATTTTAATTTATTTTTAAATTTATTTTTATTTCACGTTATATAAAACACTAAATTTATTCTTATATATTATATAAATCTTTAAAAAAATTAAGTTGACTAAATTATTATATAAACATTACATAACACGTTATATATGATATAATTAAAAAAATTACATTACACATTACATAAGCCACTAAATTTATTCTTATTTATTATATAAGTCTTTAAAAAATTAATTTAATTAAATTAATATATATTATACGTTACATTACACGTTATATATTATATAATTAAAAAAATTTCATTACCCATTACATAAACTATTAAATTTGTTCTTATATATTCTATAAGTCTTAAAAAATTTGGACTATTTTTTGAGTTTTTTTTTATTTTTTTTAAAATTGTAATATTTTTTAAAATTCATTTGTCTAAATAATTTAGTAAATCATTTTTTGACCTAATTTTTGGATCTATTTCATATTAACATCATTATAATTTATTTAATTTGAGATAAATTTAAACTTTTTATTAAATAACTATAAAAAAATTGGTTTTTTTTGTTCAGTTAATTTTTTTAGAAAAATCAAACCAAAACCTAATCGAACCGATCGATTTTTAAAAAAAATTGAATAAATTTTTTGTGACAAAAAAAGGATCAAACCAAAACCGAATCGGACCGGTCGATTTTTTTAAAAAATCGAATAAGTTTTTTGTGACCAAAAAAGGATTGAACCAAACCGAATCAACTGGTTCGGTTCATTTTGAAAGCTCACTTTCAAAAACACAAGTATGTCCATGCTCAATGTCAATGCTCACATTCATAAACATATGTCTTTCACATTTCATATCAAATACACTTTGGCATAACATAAACATATTTCTAAACACATTTACAAAATCATACATAGACAATTACTATGTTTATTATGATTTTAGTAAAAAGTCTAGTATACTTACCTCTTAACACTTTCAGTTACAAGACTTAAATCTCCTTAACCTATCAATAGATATTAATCTTTCCATAAGCCTCACAATTCACACAAAATACTTTAAATAGTTTACAAAATTATATACAATGCATTTATCACATCAAATTGGTCTAATTACTTGGTTTCTCAAAACCTGTCATTTTGACCATTTATACTTAACAAAATATTTTAATACATCAAATGATGTCTAATTACTCCAAAATCAGAATATATCATTCTTGACTCATATATCATTTTTATATATGAATATTATATCAAAATTCCTATACAATCCATTCCATACACACCATCGAATCCAAACTACTAACCTGACGATCAAGATACTTACTGAACAGTATTCAATCTCCCAATTTTATAAAATCATATACTAACTCAAAAATTATAAAAATACCACATAATTACTCTTAACACATATTTCAATTCATGATAAATATGTCACTTCAAAATCACTGTCAAAAATATTTTAAAACTATTTTATTCCATAGCTTTAAAAATCTGTTAATCAAATACTGCAATAAGCTGATACACTTTAGAAATTTATAACAATTTAACCACATTGATCTAAGTTCTCAATTCTGAGTATATCATATTAGACATATACGCTTATTATATTCCACAAATTCGTAATTTTTGAAGATCATTCAGCAGACCAAAAATTATTTGCCACTGTATCATACTGTTCACACAGGAAATTTCTAGAATTTCAAGGTCATTTTGGTAAATTCACTACAAATTCAATTTCTAGAATTTTCAATCGATTCAAAGTCTCAGATGATCCTAAACATGTTTAATTTTATATACTCAAAACTAAAAACCAGAATCGAATCAAAACAATTTATAAAATTCCTGGATCAAAAGACTATCAAGCAGAAATTCTACAACTCATCATGATTTATCAAGCTATCTACATAGATCATCATCAATTCTCACAATATCTTACGAAATACACATCAAATCCTCAATTATACATATTTTCAGAAAACAAAAATTAAAGGAATTAACTTAATTAACACCAATAAATTGAGAAATAGTTGTGATATATCTCTTAAAATCCAAAATTCCAATTTCTTCTTCTTGTCTTTCTCTCCCCTCTATTTCTCTCTTCTCTATCTATAAAGGGATAGCTCGACCCAAAAGAGTGAATTAGGATTTCAAAAGTGTATTTATATACTAAGAGGCTAATTTTTGGTATTTACGAATTTGTCCCTAAAACTTTCAAAGTATTACAATTTGATCCCTAAAATAAATCTAAAGTCTTGTAAATAAACCCAATGCTAATAGTATGTCCTTAACCTATACAAACACTATTAATTACAATACATAAATCAAGTATCACTCACATACAAATAAATACGTATATATATATATATATATATATATATATACATACTTATTCTTATCGGTTGTAGAGGCTGATTACTACACCCTTGGTTCAAGAACTTTTTGTGGGCCAATACTTTCTTCTTTGATCAAACTGGTTGAGGTCCTCGTTAGACTTTGGTGGGTCGAGGTCTTTGTGCCCTATGGGCTAAAGACCTTGAGCCTTGATAGCCGAAATCTAAGGGAAATAATTTTTATATTTCATAAAGTAAAAAACATCCTCAAGGATATATGTATACATGACATAAATCATATAGAGCTTCATAGATGAAGTTGATTGAAGCACTTGACTAATAGTGTCATGCCACATTATAATGTTATTGATCATAAAGTGAGTTACATAATTCATTAAATGAAAACTACTCACAAACATAAATAAGAGTTAAGTTTAGAAATCTTCAATTTTACATAAATTATTGCATAATTTTGTACCATTAAATCTATGCATCTTGATAATTGAGATTATATTGTTTTAATTAATTACATATGTTAGATTCAATCTCAATTATTTAAAATTTATCATTTAACAATCTAAACATTTTGTATTAACTTGTGTTTGTATGTATTAAACAAAAGACTTTCTTTTTCTAAACTCAAAATATTCTTAAGGACTAGTTTGGGAGTGCGACAGAGAAAGCACTGTTGTTTTATAGCACTTTCCTTTCATAGCACTTTTTTCATAGTGCTTTTTTTAGAAGCGTTTAATATTTAGCTCTCAATTATGAAAAGTACCTTTAAAGTGCTAGAAGTATTTTATTTAGTGTTTGAATACGTAACTTAAAAGTGCTTTGATGCTAATAAATTATCAAAATAGACATTATTATGATTAAAAAAAGTAACATAAAATTATAATAAAAAATATTCATACGAATTGTTATTCAACTATCATAAATATTTTTAAATTAAAAATTGGTAAGAATATTTTTTCTAATTGTTTTAAATAATATTAGATATTTTAAAATAATGGTGTGATAATAATAATATTTTACTTTACAAACATCTATACTAATTGTAGTAAAACTATATAAAGTAGAACAATGATTGGATATTAAAGTGAAGATAGGAGAGAGAGTAAACCTTACTTGTACTATTCCTCTCATACGGTATGTCACCTACAAGTAACATTTGGCTCATTATGTGATATGTGATGTGTAAGTCCTACTAAGTAGTAGTTGAGTGATGGTATTCCTATTATATATTTTGAAAAAATGTGTAAGAGCTTACCTGACATGTGATTTGATAAGATTATGATTCTGATTTATCACAGTATATCATACACATGCATTGTGTACATATATGTATTTGTATTTTGATATATGAAAAACTAGTATGCTTACTGAGTTTTATACTCATTATAGTTTATGGTGATTTTAGGTAAATAAAGTACATGTATACTTAGCGGATTTGGCAAGGCTTCTACTATTCTTTGGGTTCCCTAAGTTATTAGGTTGCTGAGTATTTCATTTGGGGACACGTGGGATAAGATATTTGATTTGTCCCTATTGAATAAATACTTATGTATTATTTTATTGTGTGTGGTTGGATTTAGTTTAAATTTCACCAAGTGTGGTTATGGATTGATTTTAAGTAAGAATTTGCAATGAATATATTCTGGGCTTCTGGTAGCAAAGTTGCTACTGGTGACGTAGTAGAGTGTTAATCTCTGAGAAAACTCTGCGTATCTCCGGTTTACTAATTGTCCCAGTCATAATTCAATTGCTATAATTCTGAAAGAAATTAAAATAAATGTTTAAATATTATTGAATGAGTGTAAGTTATGTCATGTATCAGATCTTTTGGGTCTGGGGTGTGACAAAGGGAAACCTCTTTGAGCTCGTCAAAATAATGGTCGAAGCTTAGTTATCCTATTTGGTCAGACTCCAAAGGAGAAAAAAAATAAATTCACCCTCTGAGTTAGTCAGAACAATAGTCAAAAATCGACTACCTTGTTCGGTCAAACTCCCAAAGGAGAATTACGCTCTCTTCGAGTTGATCAGTACAATGGTCGAAGTCCGACTGCCTTACTTAGCCAGACTCACCACCCATAGGTCTGGTCAGAATAATAGTTAAACATTGGATACCCTACTCAACCAAGTTCTTAATGAAGAGGTCAAACTATGACCACCTTAAAAGATTAAAAAAAGTTATTAAAAGCACTAAACTTATAAGAGACATAAGAAGTTATGGATAAGATTAAGCTTATAAAAAAAATCTCTAAAATTAAGGGACATTCCCAGATACACGATATAAATACTATTAAGGCAAGTAAGATTTAGTGTAATTTTCAAAAAACTGTGATAGAACAATCTTAGAAAGGAAAGTCTATAAGGCTTTCTTATTAAAAGGAATTCTAAAGGTATAAATAATATCTACATTCTTACCTTATAAATAGAGGGCAAATTAGAACAAGATGAGACATGAGAGAGCTTGCTTATAAACACATATAGATATTAAATATATCTCTCAAGGTCATAAAGATAGTGTAAAAAAGTGAACTTTATAATCAATTACAAGAGAATATAAGAAAGACGCCCTAGAGCATATAATAAACAACTATTCGTAATCTTTTCTATTGTCTTGCCTTATTCTTTTTTTTGGACCCTTGTTAACTAAAGCATTAGAGTGCTTACATTGAAAGTTGTCTCATTATTTTCTCTAATTGCAGAATCCTCTTCAGACACCATCTTAGTTGAGGAGTGAGCGACCCATCTAATCTAATTTTGATCATATCCTTATCGTCCAAGCAAAGCTTTCTAAAGAAAAAAAATTTAACTAGTTGACTCCCAAGTTATCAAAATTTGAGGTCAATAGTCTAGTGTTATTTGTAGGAAGCAAATGAAAAAGCTATCAAAATTATAAAGAGTATGAAGGATGAACAACCAAAAACTATTACCACTTGCTCAATGGCTATATGAAATAGCAAGCAATTCGATAAGAATCGTGTTTTATAAAACCTAGATAGGTCTGTACAGCCCAACAATAACTTATATCACTAAAAAGAACCATTAGCCTAGCATAAAATGCTATGGGAGAGAAAATCTTTTCTCACCGATTATTTCCTCGATACATTTAGAGATATTGAGCTACCGGAGGGGTTGAAGATGCTAAACCTCCTACCCTACACGGGAACGAAAAATTCACACCACTACATCGATTAGGTAACTGACCTGTTATTGATTGCTGGCCTTAGAAAAAAGTAGATGTATAGATTATTTTATGTCAACTTAGACAGACAACCATTTTTACAGTACAAAATCAGAGGCAAAGAATCAACTCATCTTTCAGCGAACTAACTGAAATGTTCATCTAGCATTTTTTAAGAATCTGTAAAGGCTAAGGTTCCTCAACAGCTGTGACGACTCAAGTGAGGTCATATTAAAAGCTTAAGAGATTTCATGCAAAGATACTATAGAAAATAATCCAATTTGGGGTATTTGATTTATCGGTTGCATTAGAAGCTAAAAGAAGGGCTCAAGATAAATTGATTATGGTACTTTTTATTAAAATGTTCCTTTGCCACCTATGCAACTATCCACGAACATTTCCTCGATGCATCAAGATCAAAAAGAAAGAAGCTGCAAAGAGAGTAGTTTAGGCTAACGCTTATAACGAGATGAAAATGAGAGAACCTAAAAAGTCCCTTGAAAGAAGGACAAATGGAGAATGAAGAGAAATAACTCCACTGTAAACCGCAAAGTTTCCACAAAGAGATCCGTCCTAAAAAAATTAAAAAAAAGGAATAAACAAAGAAATATCCTCCCAAGGTAGCTAGGGCTTAAGAGGACAAGTACATACCAACAATGATTCCATTTGTCAAATATTTAAGGCCATAAAAAAGAGGTCTTCTCAAAAAACCCACATCTATTCAAGAAGTACTTAGAAAAATAAATAGAAATAAAAAATGTGAATTCCATCAAGGCCAAGGCAATATAAATAATAAATGCATATGTTTGCAAGTTCAAGTAGATTAGCTAATAGAGAATGGGTACTTAAATGAATAAAGAGTTAGAATTGGGCTGAGGAAGACTTAAGATATAAAAAATAAAAACACGAGAACTTTCAAGTACAATAGATGATCATGATCATCTCTATGGGTGTAACTTTCGCAGTAGATTTGAATAAACAGAGGAAGAATTATTCTCGGTACTTATTGGTAGGAAACATATAATATGTAACACCTTAATTGCCAAAAAACAAAGAGTACAATCTATACCAATTATGTTTACTAAAGAAGACACTAAAGATGTCAACTACCCATATGATGATGCACTGGTCATATCCATTCAAATAGTAGGAATGAAAGTAAATAAAGTGCTCATCAACACATGGAGCTCGATTGACTTGATATTTAAATATACACTCACCGAGTTCGGCATTAAAGACCTTAAGATGTAATACATATATATATATATATATATTGATATTGGTAGACACTCAAGATTTCAACTACCCACATGATGATGCACTGGTCATATCCATTTAGATAGTAGGAATGAAAGTAAACAAAGTGCTCATCAACACAGGGAGCTCGATTGACCTGATATTTAAATATACACTCACCGAGTTCGGCATTAAAGACCTTAAGATGAAATACATACATATATACATATATATATATATATATTGATATATTGAAAAGTTATACAATAAAACAATGATGACCAATTTTATAGTGGCTGATTACCCTATGTCTTATATGACGATGTTGGGAAGACCTTTCATGATCAACTCCAATACCGCCTTGTCCATGCATTACCTAAAGTTTAAATTTTCAGTAGAAGAAGGAATAAGGAATACTTATGGGTGATTAGAAGTCAGTCAAAAATTGCTATATAACTACGTCCAAAAGGACTTTTTATATCACTATCATTAACCCACGAGAAGAAATGAAATCTAAATCCCCAAAACCAGTAGGTAATTTGTTCTTGACACCTGTTCAGATGAAAAACCTTGAAAGAACTGTGAGATTAAGATCACATATAAAGCCTAAGATAAAAGAAATATTGGTATATCTAATAAAAGAGTTCTTAGACTTTTTCGCTTTGTCGTACGAGGACATGTCAAGGATAGATTCTGCTCTCATATTGTATGCACTAGTAGTCGATCTATCCTTCAAACCAGTTAAAGCCTGAGATAAAAGAAAGATTGGTCTCTCTGATAAAAGAGTTCTCAGATATCTTTTCTTGGTAGTAAGAGGACATATCAGGGATAAACCGTGCTCTCATATCGCATGCACTGGTAGTCGATCTGTTCTTCAAACTAGTTGAGCAAAAAAGAAGAATATTTAACTAATAGAGGATTGAAGTTGTTGCAGTTGAAGTTGAAAAACTATTAACAACAAGATATATTCGAGAAGTCCATTATCCAGAATGGTTAGTTGACATCATCATAGTTAAGAAAGCAAATAGAAAATGGAGAATGTGCGTAGAATTTACGGACCTGAATAAAACCTATCCTAAAGATAGCTTTCCCATGCCAAAGATTGACTAATTAGTCGACGCCACAGTAGGACACACCTTCCTCAACTTTATGGATGCATTCTCAGGATACAATCAGATCAAGATATTCTTACTTAGAGAAGACTTCCTTCATCACTCATCAAGGAACATATTTCTTTAAGGTTATGTTGTGCACACTTAAGAATGTGGGTGCCATCTACTAAAGACTTGTTAACAAGCTATTAAAGCCCTTAATTGGGAAGAGTATGAAAGTATACGTAGATGAGATGATCACCGAGTTTGATAGAGCAGAAAGTTATATATACAACCTCAAACAAATCTTCAAAATCCTGAGAGAACACAATATGACTGAACCTTAAAAAATGTGAATTTGGGGTTGAATCAAGAAAATCCTTGGGCTTCTTAGTAAATCAAAGGGGAATAGAAGCTAATTCGGAGAAAGTTTGAGCAGTCCTTAAAATGAAATCTCCAAGCATAATCAAGGAGATACAGAGGCTCACAGACCAGATAATAACTCTTAACTGGTTCATTTTCAAAGCCACTAACAAATGTTTTAAGTTTTTTTTCTAGCTATTAAAAGCAAGGAAAAAATAAGATGAACCCCACAATACAAGAAAGATCTTTAGAAAGGTTATAGGAGTACCTAGCTTAACCACTCTACCTTTCCATACCTAAAGTAGAGAACTACCTGAACTTGTATTTGTGAGTCTTAGATTAAATAGTAATTGCAACACTGGTTAAAGAAGAAGAAAATGTTCAAAGACTAGTTTATTTCACCAATAAAGCATTCACCGATCCTGAGACTCGATATTCACCAGCAGAAAAGCTAGCCCTAGCGCTAGTCACAACTGAACAAAAGTTGAGGCTTTATTTTCAAGCCTACACAATAATCATCCTTATTAACTAGCCCTTAAGACAAATTTTTCATAACTCAGGCCTCTTTAAACGCCTTGGCAAATAGGAAATTAAGCTTAACGAGTTTGACATAAAGTATAAATCAATGGCAGCCATTAAGGTAAAATCCCTCACCGATTTCCTTACAGAATGTACACAGGATAACAAGTCAAAAAGAGCACTTAAAGTGAAGAACCCTCAAGCGCTGGAGAAAAAGAGGCCCTACAAACTTTTATTCAGACACTTTTATTGTTAGGGCCTCAAACTCAAAAAGGATGTGAAGCTAGCATAATTCTTATCAATACAGAAAGGATGAACTCAGCTTTGCAGTGAGATTTAGCTTTCCAACTACCAACAATGAAGCTGAATATGAAGCTACGAGTTACACGAGCACTCTTTGCCAAAGGAGTCCTCATTAAAAGTGACTTATAGCTTATCATCAACTAAATTACTAAAGGATACAAAGCCTAAGAGGACACAGAACTGTACACCATAAAGTAGCTGAGATAATGAAGAAACAATTTGAGGAAGTGGTTATTGAACAAATACTAAAGGAAGAGAATCGTAAGGTAAATTGTTTATGCTCAAAATATAACGCGGCTATCGCAGTATAGATTGAGGTGTCGATCCCACGAGGAAGCTATTGGCAAAATAGGTTAGTGAAGTAAAATATTAAAGCAGTAGCAAAGGGTTAATTGATTTAAACGGATGAGATAGAATTGTCTATGAATTGAGAAAAATGTCTTATGATGATTTAAGCAAGGCTTTGAGAATCACAATTATGCTTTATAAATCTACTCTATACTTTGATTCGATATTTATAACTCAATTGAAAGTTTCACATCCCAAACAATCAATCGGAAGGTATGTAATATATAGCACATTTGATAACACATGTATTTGATTTAGTTAAACTCTTTGCAAGCATTAACACACATCATGTTATTTATACAAGTTATCTAAGATCGACAATATATCATTTTGACAATATTGCAGTAAAAGATTAACTTGAATATCAAACATTTATTGCCCTTACATGTTATCCAAGATCGACAATATATCAAATTGACAATACTGCAGTAAAAGATTAACATATAAAACAATGTAACCAGTAACAATTATAAATCAACATGAATCACATAAGAAAAGCATGACTGAACATATATGAGACATGAGAATTATAACCTCTGGATTATAGAAAATAAAATAGATAAGAGTTTAATCAAAACCAAACTTACAACATTTATAGCTCTTGACACCGAATCAAAGCATGGAAGTAGATTTACTACATATAAAAGTTCATCTCTTAGCCTTGCTAGGAACTCTAGCCTAAATTACAATACATGTTAATGAGAATAAAAGAAGAGAGAATTATCTATTAAAAATATCCTAAGGGTCTCCTTATATAGGCAATGAATGGACATATGTCATGGATGACATCAATCTTCAATAATTTTAAGCCAATAACTCGTGTATCCACTTGGAGCACATTTTTGATAATGTAAATGATCAATTCAGCTTCTGTAGCCGACATGAAAGTTGTATAATTTTGACTCTTCTTTCCGTAGGCACTGATTTCATGCAAATTGGATGAGTATCCAATGAGATATGAGCAAAATTTTAAAGATACATCAGAATTCGGTCAACAACCATTTTACCCACTTGCAATGCGATTTGGTACATGATAACGGCTGATTTGGACTTTACCATAAACATACGAGTTGTTGATAGTTAAGTCAAAAATTCACAGCTTCAAGAATTATACCAATTGAGTACGTATTTTGTGAGATACGGTCCAAATACATGAGTTGGGTCAAGCTGGGTAAGAGTTGTAGTCCGATTCTGTTGTATCTCAATTTTTGGCCCATAACATGTTGGATTTGGCTTTTCCACTATTCTTCAAATTTGTGTAAGATTGAGTCATGTTGCACCAGGTTCAAGAATTTCTTCATTTTGATTTCTACATTGAGAGTTATATCCAATTTACCTAAACATGTCTAAATAACATTCATTAATCACAATTTAAGGAGAACACTTTATTTCAAGCTAAAAATACATAAAATACTAAAATTAGTGACATTAAATGGTGATTGAATCTCTTAACAACATGCATTTTCATGTGTTCATCACAGCCCCTAACCAGCTTATTGCTAGTCTCTAGCAATTCAAGCGTAAATAGAATATGCAAAACTATCTAAGCATTTCAATCAAAACGTCAGTTCGAGATCACTGTTGCTATCATGGTTTTTTCAATTACAACTTCCATAATTTGTGTGTGTGTGAACTAAGCCATAACCGTCTAATCACAAACCACAATAGATATAGCCTTGAGAATTTCTCCAAGTAAAAGCCTCAACTCCATATCCTCATAGGTGTATGACTGTTTAAAAGGTTAGGACTTCTCTTATGGAGTTGAAAAACAGTTAAGCACTCAAGAAAAAGTCAATTTTAAGGACAGACATATAAACTAACATTGATCCGAAAATAGGAAAATTATTTGTTTAAAAATCAATTATTCATATCATACGCCAACTTTAGAACTTTAATTGGCTTGTGAGAATAATACAATTATAACTTGGTGAGAAAACTGTTTTACAAGATATTTGTCTTCTAAAATTGAATGAAGACTTTATTAAACTGAATTGCTTCTTTTTTTCTTGTTTTTGGTATTTTTGTGTTTTTGTTTTTTGTATTTTTGAAGAATACAAGGAAGCATTACAAAGGTTTCTCACCAAATTATATTATGCACAAATGCAACCAACTTATCTCTTAATTCAAATAATATCATTTTAAACAAAAATTAACCAATTTAAAGGATCAATGAAGGTTCATAAGCTGTTTTCTCAACCTTTCCACTTACTCACAAAAGATATGTGAGATTAGAAAAATATATACTTAAACATGGGAATTCTCTTGGCTATATAAATTGAATCATCCATCTTACCACAAGACTTAGCATTGTGCTCAAAAATATTTTGGAAGTCATTCTTTAGTAACCTAGATAGAAACAGTGACTCAACTTAAACAATTCTGAAATCATACGTAGGCAGAAAAGCAAATTCCTTTATACAAGAATTACCAAGACTACAAGCAGTAAACGACAATGCATGAAATATAAAATAAAATAACAAAAAGTTAGTTAAAATGCATTTCAAAAGTTAGTACTAAAACTCCTTACTCTGCCATTCTAATTTGACCTAGAATGCGTCTAAAGAGTTCAAGAATGAACTCTTTACTCTGTCATTTTAATCAAATGTCGGACCACAATTTTTTTTTTTGCAAAATGCAACGTATGTCTACTATCCTCCCCCCAAACCAGATGAAACATTGTCCTCAATGTTTAAATAGAAAGAGATAAAGTATAGGAGACATTACCTGAAACGCCAGTTATTTGAAAGAAACAAACCTGAGAGACACTTAAGCAAGTATAAACTAAAATGATGGTACTGATAAATAAATAAATAAAAAGAAAAATTTACAAACGAAGTGTCAGATCCAATTTTCACTTGTTAAGGCCCACTGACCAATCGATCCGAGTTATTGCTGGGTCAGGTTCGTAGGTAACTGCCTGTAATTTGTTAATCAATTCATTCGCCTCAGTAGCAGAAACCAGGATCTGTCGCGCCGAATGTGAATTAAAATTCTTTTCCACAGCTTGATCAAGAAAACAAAGTAAGCAATCAAAATAGTTATTAACATTCAACAAACCTATGGGTTTTCGGTAGATATTCAGTTGGGCCCAAGAGACAATTTGAAAATTTTCTTCCAAGGTACCAAAACCACCTGGTAAAGCAATAAAAGCGTCTGCATTGCAAAGCATTCTAGCTATACGTTCATGCATGGATGAGACTTGTAATTCTTCCCCTATTGTTTTTCCAGTCAGGTTTCCCACGGCCAAAGCTGTAGGAATAATACCTAAAACTTGACTTCCTCCTAAATGTGCAGCTGTTGACACATACCCCATTAACCTAAGGCTACCTTCTCCATAAATCAAATGAATTTTTCTTGCAGCTAATATTTTTTCTAGATTGTTTGCTGCTTCTACGAACACTTTACTCTCCCCAGGACTAGATCCATAAAATACACATATATTTCGAAATTGTCGAACTTGGGTTTCCTCCATATCTACTCTCACCTTTATCTCAATATATGAAAATGAAGAAAATGAGGTGCTGTATTTATAGAGTGTCAAATGATAACAATGATTATGGTAACCCGACAGTTTGTCAAAAGAGAGTTAAAAATAAAACACAAAAATTTAAACATAATGACCCACATGCATTATTGAACAAAAATATTTGAATTTAAGACATCTACATGAGTAGCCCTACTATTCATAAAATAAAGTTTGAAATTAAAACACATGTATTTACAAGTAGTTGTGATTGTGGCTCACATCTTCCTCTGATTTTACGTCCAGTAATGGCTTAAACGCCCTCTATGGGTCGGGGATAGGCTTCCCATCCAATTTTCTTATAAATTGGCAAACAGGGTCTTTTAGAGTCAGATTTCCGAGACTATACCGTTGATGTTGATTTTTGAATTTGTTCCATAAATCGAGAAGTTCACGTTGCATGAGCCCACAGGGATGTGTCTCAAGAGTCAATAAGATATCATCCAAAGACTCCTTACTCAGTCCATCCTTAATGAACTGAATTTTGTCTTCTCGATTTCTAGATACGTATCCTAAAGAACGACAACTCCGATTACAATTCCATCGAGCACATTTATGACAGACTTGTAACCTTTTTGCTCGTCGCCTTTTGGCATAGAAGCTTCTTCCAAGACCAGGCATATGAGAAACAAAATCATTTTCAAACTCACCAGACAACCGAACCTTGGCTTCAATTAACCAACGAAGGTCCACAGGGATATTACCCAACATCAATAGCCTTAGTCTTTCACACCGTGCTTTGTAAATCTTAAGTAGAGCATTTTGAGGAAATGAAGGAAAACGTTTTTTAAGGTTGGCAAGAATGCGATCCATTTTGAAAGAAAGAAAAGAGATGAATGCACAGTTTGAGGGATAGTTTTTAGGGAACTGAGAAACCGACTTTAATAGTCACGGAGTACCGTATCCGCCACTTGACAGGGAAATAAAATCACACTGAAGAAAAAATAAAAAGAAGAAAATAAAGTAAAATAAAATGTGCAAGAAAATAAAAGCAAAAATAGAAAGTCAAAAGATAAAATATAGACAAAATATAAAATATGGTACAGATAGATTGAACCTGATCAATCACGATAGACATGATCCACAAGAGGGATCTCGCCTAGGTACATAGAGTCGTTTACCTTTTTCACGTTGCTTTTTAGCCGCTGTCCATTCACTTTGAAAGTCCGTCCATCAGTGGGGTCTTCTATTTCAACAGCACCATTAGAAAAAACATGTCTTACCATAAATGGACCAGTCCATCGAGATCTCAACTTTCTAGGGTGTAAATGAAATCGAGAATCATAAAGATAGACCCGTTGATTTGGCTCAAAGTGTTTCCTTAAGATCTGTTTATCATGAGCTACTTTTATTTTAGCTTTGTAAATTCTAGAGTTGTCATATGCGTCATTTCGTAGCTCTTCTATTTCTGACAATTGTAACTTTCTCTGGAGACTTGCAGCATTCAAATCAAAGTTAAGGGCTTTGACAGCCCAATAAGCTTTATGTTCTAGCTCAACAGGTAAATGGCAAGCTTTCCCATAAACAAGCCGGTATGAGGACATTCCTAAGATGGTTTTGTATGCAGTACAATATGCCCATAATGCATCAGAAAGGCGTAGAGACCAATCTTTGCGATTCGGGTTAACTGTCTTTTCCAAAATCTGTTTAACCTCTCTATTTACTAGCTCGGCTTGTCCATTTGTCTGTGGATGATATGCAGTGGAAACTTTGTAAAGAATACCATACCTGCACATCAAAGCTTCAAAAGAACGATTACAAAAATGTGTTCCTTGGTCACTAAAGATGACACGTGGCGTACCGTACCTAGAAAACACATTTTCTTTTAAGAATTTTACCACAGTTGTATTATCATTAGTACGACAAGCTACAGCCTCCACCCATTTTGATACATAGTCAACAGCTAAAAGGATGTAAAGATAGCCAAAAGATGAAGGAAAAGGACCCATAAAATTGATACCCCAACAGTCAAATATCTCGATAACAAGAATAGGGTTAAGAGGCATCATATTTCTTCGACATAAAGCACCTAACTTTTGATATCTTTCACAGGAACGACAAAAATTATTAGTGTCTTTGAACAAAGTGGGCCAATAAAGACCACACTGTAAAATTTTCACAGCTGTCTTCTTCATAGAAAAATGGCCACCGCAAGCAGCACTATGGCAAAAATTTAAGACACTAGAAACTTCACTTTCAGGAATGCAACGTCTCATGATTTGGTCAGGACAGTATTTGAAAAGATATGGATCATCCCAATAAAAGTTACGTACCTCAACCAAGAACTTACGCTTATCTTGTGCACTCCAGTCAGATGGAAGTTCACCACAAACCAAATAATTTACGATATGTGCATACCAAGGTATTTGGCTTATATCAAAAAGATGTTCATCTGGAAAATCGTCTCGAATGGGTGACAAATCAGTGGAGTCAGTGAACTCAAGGCGGGATAGATGATCAGCAACAACATTTTCAACGCCTTTCTTATCTTTGATGGTTATATCAAATTCCTACAAAAGAAGAATCCACCTAATTAAACGGGCTTTAACATCCTTCTTAGAAAGGAGGTACTTAAGGGCTGCGTGGTCAGTAAAAATAACAATAGGTGAACCAATCAAATAAGAACGAAATTTATCTAAGGTAAAAACAACAGCTAATAGTTCTTTTTCAGTAGTAGTGTAATTCATTTAAGCATCATTCAAAGTCCTACTAGCATAATAAACAACAAAGGGTTTTCCCTCCCTCCGTTGCTCAAGAACTGCTCCTACAGCATAATTACTTGCATCACACATAATTTCAAATGGGAGGTTCCAATCCGGTGATTGCATGATAGGAGCGGTGGTGAGTTTGGCAATGAGTGTTCGGAATGCCTCCTCACACTCTTGTGTCCATGTAAATTCTGCATCTTTTAGCAAAAGGTTACACAATGCTCTAGATATGGCAAAAAAATTTTGTATAAACCTTCTGTAAAAGCCAGCGTGTCCAAGAAAGGATCGGACATCTTTTACCGTTTTAGGTGTAGGTAATTTAGAGATTAATTCAATTTTTGCCTTGTTAACCTCTATCCCTCTTTCAGATACAATGTGCCCCAAAACGATTCCTGAAGATACCATGAAATGACATTTCTCCCAATTTAGCACAAGTCTTTTTTCTTCACACCTACTCAAAACAGATTTCAAGTTAAGTAGGCATAAATCAAAAGAATTACCAAAAACAGTCAAATCATCCATAAAGACTTCCATGCAGTTTTCAACCATATCAGAGAAAATACTCAACATGCAACGCTGGAAAGTAGCTGGTGCATTACATAATCCAAATGGCATTCTACGAAAAGCATAAGTACCAAAAGGGCATGTAAAAATAGTTTTTTCTTGATCTTCTATAGCTATCTCAATCTGGTAATATCCTAAATACCTATCAAGAAAGCAATAAAAAGGATGTCCAGCTACACGTTCTAAAATTTGGTCGATAAATGGCAATGGAAAATAGTCTTTCCTAGTGGCTGTGTTTAACTTTCTATAATCAATACACATTCTCCAACCACTTACTACCCTAGTTGGAACAGGTATCCCATTCTCATTTTCAACAACAGTAACCCCAGATTTCTTAGGAACTACTTGAGTTGGACTTATCCATTGACTATCAGAAATTGGGTAGATTATACCCACATCTAATAGTTTCAAGACCTCTTTCTTCACTACTTCTTTCATTGTTGGGTTAAGTCTTCTTTGTGGGTCTCTACGAGGTTGGGAACCTTCCTCTAAATGAATTCTATGGGAGCATATCAATGGAGAAATACCTTTAATATTAGCTATGGTCCAACCTAGTGCAGACTTATGTTCTTTTAACAATTTTATCAATTTTTTCTCTTGTTCAGCACTAAGTTCAGAAGAAATGATGATAGGAAAGGTATCACCTGGTCCCAAGAATGTTTCAAACCTTTGGGCAATGGAGAAAGCTCAACTTGTGGTGTCTCGAGGTTTGATGGATTCGGCTCTCCCTCTCTCGTGGCAACTCTTCAAAGTGTGGCTGCCAAAATCGATTCCGTTTATCCTATGAGTCAAAAATACTAAACACATCAGTTGTTACATCAGGATAATACAATTCTTCAAAATCAAAATTGAGAAGGTTTTTCGAAGAATCATAGCCATGATTTTTATAAGCTTCCTCTGCTACAAGTGTGTCTATCATATATGAATGATAGCACTCGTCTTCTTCTCGTGGTTATTTGCCAATATTGAAAATGTTTACCTCAAGAGTCATATTCCCAAAAGATAATTTCATTAGACCATTTCTGCAATTAATAAGAGCGTTAGCAGTGGCTAGAAAAGGTCTCCCCAAAATAAGAGGGATTTTTGACTCCATGTTAACAACAGAATGAGTATCTAAAACAAGAAAATCAACATGGTAGTAAAATTTATCAATTTGCAACAAAACATCTTCTATTATTCCCCGTGGTTTCTTGATTGATCGGTCAACTAATTGTAGGACTACAGATGTTGGTTTAATCTCACCAAGTCCCAACTACAAGTAAATAGAATAAGGCATTAAATTTACACTTGCTCCTAAGTCCAATAAAGCTTGACCAAACTCATGTGTCCCAATTTGACAGGAGATTGTGGGATATCCTGGGTCTTTATACTTGGGTAATGTCTTTTGTTCAATCACTGCACTTACCTGTTATGCCAAAAATGCAGTTTTCTTCACATGGTGTTTTCTTTTGATAGTGCATAAATCCTTGATGACTTTGGCATAAGTTGGAACCTGCTTAATCAAATGTAACAAGGGAAGATTAATTTTAACTTGTTTCAAATGTTCTAAAATCTCACCTTGAATTTTTGAATTTTTCCCAACCGGTCGAAGAGCTTGAGGAAAAGGCACTGGGATTGAAAACTTACTTTCGGGCTCTTTTTCCATTGTGGCTTCTTTGTCAAGGGGGGCGTCTTTACTACTCGTAGATGTGTTAATTTCAGGAGTAGGCTCACTTACACTCTTACCACTTTGAGTAGTAATGGCATTGACTTCTTTGAGATTTTGAACATCAGAAGTAGAAGCTTGTGCCATGAATTGTCCTTTCGGATTAGATTGAGGTTGAGATGGAAACTTACCTCGCTCTTGTACAGTTAAGGCACTGGTCAACTTTGTGATTTGACTCTTGATTTCTTTGTTTTCGTCCACCACCTGTGCAAGAATTGTTTCAAATTTTTTATTAGTCTTACTTTGTTCCTCCATAAATGCTTGTAATGTATCCTCTAAAGAACTCCTAGTTGGTCGTGCATTATATTGAGGTACAACATAAGACTTGGGTGCTTGTTGTTCTTATTTCCATTGGTTGTTGGCTTGTTGGTCAGATTTCCAACTGAAATTTGGGTGGTTTCTCCAGCTAGGATTATATATTTCAGAGTAGGGTGAATAAGGCTTCTTGTACATCCCTATGGCATTATATTGTTCCTCATATATCCTTCTTATCTCACTATACGTGGGGCAATCCTGAGCTAAGTGTTCCGCTCCTCCACAGACAAAACAGACATCGTGTGACTCAACTCTAGCAACCGTGTGGGTGACCCTTCTATCTTTAATTTTCAAGGCCTCTAACTCCCTAGTTAAGACCTCTAATTAGTCTTTGAGGTTATCCTCTTCCCTAAGATGAAAAACTCCATTGGGTCGTGACCTATTTGTACTTTCAGTATTGCTAGGTCTAGTCCATGTATGGGCTTTTTCGGCTAAGTCATTAAGGAATTCTATGACTTCCTCAGGATCTTTGTGAAGGAACTCCCCATTACACATCATCTCAACAAATTGGCGCTCTCTAATTATGAGTCCCTCATAGAAATAACTAACCAAGCGCCAATTTTCATACCCATGGTGAGGGCACAGATTTAACAACTCTTTAAACCTTTCCCATGCTTGATATAAGGTTTCACTGTCTTTTTGGGAGAAGGAAGAAATTTGTCTTTTCAGGCCATTAGTTTTGTGTTGTGGGAAGTATTTATTGAAAAATGCTTGGGTCATTTCTGCCCAAGTTCCTATAGACCTCGGCCTCAAAGAGTATAGCCAACTCTTTGCTTTGTCTTTCAAAGAAAAAGGGAAAAATTTAAGTTTAATAGTGTCTATGGCTTCAGGATGGCTATGGAATGTGGCAATTACCTCTTCAAATTCTCTAACATGTACATAAGGATTTTCACTATCTAGACCATGAAAAGTGGGAAGAAGTTGTATCATTCCAGGTTTAAAATCCGAATGTGGTGTGTTAGGTGGAAATATAATGCATGATGGTGTGGCTATGCGAGTAGGATGCAAGTAATCTTTTAGAGTTTTAACGGGGTTTTCTTCGTGTTGGCTCATTGTGTTAGAATTACAAGATGAACTAGAAGGTGAATTCTCTTCACTTACAAATTGTGGGGGTGGTTCTAGTTCTAGTTCTAGTTCTCTCACAAATCTTCCTCGTTTGTCTCTAGGTCGATACATACATCCTAATTTTTTTTTTGTATATATATATATATATATATATATTTTAAGGAAAGAAATGCTTAAGGAAAATTAAGAAGTGGAATAAACACAACAACAAATAGAAATAAGTTAGGTGGTAAGATCAACCATGAAATATAAATACAATAACTAAACAAAAGACTATAAAGTAAGAAAAAAAAAGTACAATAAATAAATAATAAAAAGAAAATACAATAAGTAAATAAATAAAAGGTTAGGCGGTAGAACCGGCCATAAAAAGAAAATACAACATGTTAACTAAAGTAAATAAAGTACAATAAATACGTAAAAGAAAATGAAAATAAAGTGCAATAAATAAATAAAGTACAATAAAAAATAAAGAAATTGAGTTAGGCGGTAGAATCAGCCACAAAATAAAAAGAAAATACAACAAATTAACTAAAGAAATAAAGTACAATAAATAAATAAAAGAAAGTGAACAAAGTTAGGCGGTAAAACCAGCCATTAAAAAAAGTGCAATAAATAAACTAAAGAAAATAAAGTGCAATAAATAGATAAAAAAAAATAAACTAATTAGGCGGCAAAACCAGCCATTAAGATAATATAAAATATAACAAATTAACTAAAGAAAACAAAATAAATTAGGTGGTAGAACCAACCATGAATAAAAAAATAAATTACAACAAAGGAAATAAAACTAAGAGTTTACAAAGAAAAGAAAATATACAAAGTTACCACTTTAGTATTTATAATCGCAACCGACTTTCGCTTAGTGTGCTTCCCCGGCAACGGCGCCAAATTTTTGCTTACGCTCAAAATATAACGCGGCTATTGCAGTATAGATTGAGGTGTCGATCCCATAAGGAAGCTCTTGGCAAAATAGGTTAGTGAAGTAAAATATTAAAGCAGTAGCAAAGGGTTAATTGATTTAAACGGATGAGATAGAATTGTCTATGAATTGAGAAAAATGTCTTATGATGATTTAGGCAAGGCTTTGAGAATCACAATTATGCTTTATAAATCTACTCTATACTTTGATTCGATATTTATAACTCAATTGAAAGTTTCACATCCCAAACAATCAATCGGAAGGTATGTAATATATAGCACATTTGATAACACATGTATTTAATTTAGTTAAACTCTTTGCAAGCATTAACACACATCATGTTATTTATACAAGTTATCTAAGATCGACAATATATCATTTTGACAATATTGCAGTAAAAGATTAACTTGAATATCAAACATTTATTGCCCTTACATGTTATCCAAGATCGACAATATATCAAATTGACAATACTGCAGTAAAAGATTAACATATAAAACAATGTAACCAGTAACAATTATAAATCAACATGAATCACATAAGAAAAGCATGACTGAACATATATGAGACATGAGAATTATAACCTCTGGATTATAGAAAATAAAATAGATAAGAGTTTAATCAAAACCAAACTTACAACATTTATAGCTCTTGACACCGAATCAAAGCATGGAAGTAGATTTACTACATATAAAAGTTCATCTCTTAGCCTTGCTAGGAACTCTAGCCTAAATTACAATACATGTTAATGAGAATAAAAGAAGAGATAATTATCTATTAAAAATGTCCTAAGGGTCTCCTTATATAGGCAATGAATGGACATATGTCATGGATGACATCAATCTTCAATAATTTTAAGCCAATAACTCGTGTATCCACTTGGAGCACATTTTTGATAATGTAAATGATCAATTCAGCTTCTACAGCTGACATGAAAGTTGTATAATTTTGACTCTTCTTTCCGTAGGCATTGATTTCATGCAAATTGGATGAGTATCCAATGAGATATGAGCAAAATTCCAAAGATACATCAGAATTCGGTCAACAACCATTTTACCCACTTGCAATGCGATTTGGTCCATGATAACGGCTGATTTGGACTTTACCATAAACATACGAGTTGTTGATAGTTAAGTCAAAAATTCACAGCTTTAAGAATTATACCAATTGAGTACGTATTTTGTGAGATACGGTCCAAATACGTGAGTTGGGTCAAGCTGGGTAAGAGTTGTAGTCCGATTCTGTTGTATCTCAATTTTTGGCCCATAACATGTTGGATTTGGCTTTTCCACTATTCTTCAAATTTGTGTAAGATTGCGTCATGTTGCACCAGGTTCAAGAATTTCTTTATTTCGATTTCTACATTGAGAGTTATGTCCACTTTACCTAAACCTATCCAAATAACATTCATTAATCACAATTTAAGGAGAACACTTTATTTCAAGCTAAAAATACAGAAAATACTAAAATTAGTGACATTAAATGGTGATTGAATCTCTTAACAACATGCATTTTTATGTGTTCATCATAAATGTTATAGCATGATTAGCTTCAATAGAAGAGCTTGGATATCATAATCTATTCCCCTCGAGTTCAATCCTAGATGGAGCATAGAAATAGAGGAACCTAAAGATGTTATACAAGTCGATCTACAACCAGTTGGATGGACTCAATTTGGGACTATATAAAAAAAATGAGTTTTACAGCAAAATAAGCATGAAGCATAACAGTTAAAATATTGAGCAGCACAATACACCATAATCGATGGCATCTTATAGCTCAAGATTCAACTTCTGTTTTCCTCACTTGCCTATTTAAAGACAAATAAATAGGCCAAATCTTACAACAAACTTGTTAAAAAGTTGTTAAAGAAGAAACTAACGGAAAAGAAGGGAGCTTGGGTTAAAAAGGTACCCAAGGTTCTGTAGGCCCTCCGAACCACTAGAAAAAAAATAATTGGAGAAATTCCTTCTCTTTAGCATTCGATTGCGAAACAGTGGTCTCAACAGAAGTTTGAATGCCTACCCACAGAGTACAAGATTTTGACAAAGAGAAAAATGAAGAGCTTATACGAAGAAACTTGGACTTCATTGAGCAGAAAATAAACTCTTAAAAGTTTTAACATGTATGCCTAACTTTCTCAGCTCCCTTAGATTTGAGTAATTGAGGCATGACTCCTTAAAGTTTCAAAACCTGTTAATAAAGCTGTCAAGCTTTTTCCTATGCCTAAAAAAATTCTTTAACACTCCATTACTTAAGTTAACAATATACCCTATCTAATTTGTTATTTAAGCTATTAACAGTATTAGCAAATCGTTCTCTCACACCACTTTCTCAACCTTAGTTGACAATATCTTTATAATCTTCATACAAGCTCCATATATCCTTATATAAAAATCTATAACCCCTTCTCATCTTCAAGTCCTTTCCACAACCTATTTTAGAAAATTCCATAAGATTTAGGCAATGGTTTGAAGTCTAATTCTATAAGTGTTTAGTTAAAAAGCTCTTTACTCATTTGCTCCAGATGACATTAAAAAAGAAGCAATTGAGTAATTCTTCAATAAGATACTACCTATTTCTTCTATTGGTCGATGTAAACGGGAAACTTGACCTGCCATATATCAAATAAATATCTAGCCATGAATGCTTCATTACAATCTGCAATATCCTTTGAATTCCTTAGCACGCCTTAATTTTTCTCATTTAAATTCAAAATCTCATTAAAATCACAGCTAGAAACCCATGGAAAGTCACAAAGTTTAAGAACAAACCCACGTGTGCTTTTATTGATCCGATTCTAGATGTTAATATGCTCTGGAGTACCTCTAAGCAACCCTTGTCTTATTCTTTACAATGGCATCAATATGGTAGTTACTATAGGAATAAATACAGAGGTCTACATCAAAACCTTATAATAATGCCAAGCCACCACTTATTCTAACTTTACTAATGAAAAAATAGTTCTAAAAACATAATTTCTTATTGAGAATTTCTACTTGCTTTACATGCAATTTAGTCTCACATAAAAAATATAATCTTGTGATTATTTAGCTAGAGAATGTTTCTTAAAATTAGAAACATTTGAAGATTCCTTAAAATCTAGACGTTCTAATTTAGGATTTTCATGGCCATCAGCAGGGCTGAGTTTCATACACTGCTAATATCTCAAGTGAAGTTTCAAGAAGTTTGTTATGGTTGGAGCTATATTGATTTTTTGTATTGCTCTCTTTATTGTTAATAGGGACATTGAAATATAAGCCATACTCATTTTTCTTCTTGTATTAATACATTAAGAAGCTTGAGCTTTTTGAATGTTGGGCCATGTAAGTATGGATTCTTTAATGTTTTTTTAGGTGGGGGGCTAAGTTTTTGGACATTGGACCTTTATCAGCTTTGGATGAATAAGAATTTAGGGTTGTGTTTTCAATAGACTGTAGGACATGATCCCTAGATTTTCACTTTTTAAAGTCCATTTTCTTACTTATTGGGCTTACCTTAGTTTGTGCCTATAAAGTTATGATTGCACTTTGACCTCTTTGAACTCTTTGTTGAATTGTTAGGAGACTTTGATTTCATCCACCATTTTCTCCCATTCCCTACCTTGATTTCCCTTTTTAGCCTCAATCTTTCTAATAGTAGTTGTATTATCCTTATTTCTAAGAGACTCTTCATTATTTGGTGTTTGAAAGTTTGCTAGTATATTTGCCTCCATTAATGATAATCCAGATTCTAACTCATTCAAATAGATTGATGTCATCAATATCCATCCTAGTTAGGTTGGGTTGTTTTGAGATTTATAACCCAATTGTTCTGCATCTTCGTAATTCAATCGAGAGGTTGAACTATCATCACCATTATTTCTTTAGCTTGCTAACATTTGCTATTCCTTATCCTTTTTTATTAATACACTCTTTTTTATAATCTTTTTCCTATATCCTAATTTGCTTCACCCTTTCCATTAACTTCACTAACATTATTCAAGACCCAAACTCAATTTTTTTTTGGCATTATTATCATGCACCACTGATTTAAACTCTTCGCACTCTCTAAATACATGGCCCAATCTTTCACATTAATAGTAGAGCTCATGTAGCTTTTTATACATCATAGGTATAATGATGCTAGGATCTTAATCGAACACGTGTATTTTAAGAAATCTTGTAAAAGTCTCAGAAACATAAATTACCATTCTCATTCTAGGAAACTACCTTATGCATTCACCAGCATCACCCATCTCCACTTCTTTAACTTATCCAACATTGTTACCTAGCATTGTAGTAATGCCAGTATTCATCATACATATCACATGGACATTATAGATTTGGATCCAACATGTTGTCCAATTAAAGGTTTGTTGGGTGATTTTTCCTACTTCCTTGATTTTGGAGAGAACAATCAAGGCTTTATCAAAGTGATATGGATAATATGAAAGATACTCTTTTATGATTTAAATACCATATTTTCCCTCTAGCTTAACTGTATAATTAATTTAACTATGGACACATGACAAAATATCATCCATTTACCATCTTTGAACATATAGCGCAATCTTATCATTCATTTAACACGATTCAATTAAATAATAATTTTTAATATGATTAACATATTATTAGTATAACATTTAAAATTTAATTATTAATTAATTAAATAAATATAACACAATATATTTAAATTATGTAGTTGAACTTAATTAATAAACAATCAAAATTTATTAATTATTTTTACTAATTAGTATGATTATCAATATAATAATTAAATTAAATTAGTATAATTGGAATTCAATAGTTGGATTAAATTTCAATAAAATATTCTTAAAATAAACTAATTATTTTAAAACATAAAATTTAAAATTTACAAAGAGGCAACTGGCTATTGGTCCGATTGTGGTTGGCAACCGACATCACCGTTGGTCGACAAACGTCACCGTTGGTTGACCGTCCATTGGTGATTGATGCTGGATTGACTTAAAATTGACACTATTGAAGTCAAAATTTCTTAATTCATTTGATGGTGGATTTTTTAATCAATAGTACACCAAAAATGGGTCAAAAGTAAAGATAATGGTAAAGGCCACACTAACATTGTCAGTGGTAACAAGTAAAGGTATGCCATAATTGCCATAAGATAGATCATTGGTCGATAACTTTAATGATAATGGCGGTACACTGATAAACACTTGAAATTACACATTTAATAAGAGTTTTTCATTATAATGTTGCATTACTAGTATTATTAACCTTCCTAACTTGAGCATGTTTTCAATATTGTATCTAATTAAGTTCTTAACTATTTTAATGTAGGTTCGGTAAATTAGATATAACTTTCTACTAAAAAATCTAATTAGAGTAATTCTTGAATTTATGAAGAGCTGATTTCATATACAACAATATTAGATTCACACACATTTTGTAATTTGAATATTTGGAAGGTGAAATATAGTGTAGCCTAGTCTGAGCAGGCTTCAGTATTTGACTTATAACTTGAGAAATACGTATTCAATATGGATGTTCTTGCCCATTATAGAAAGTAAAAAACAAATATCTATAACTTTCCTGTTGGCATATGAATCAACTCGGCTATTGTCAGTGACAATTTCATGGATCAATATTGGCACATAAAATAAGCCTTAATTGTCAATAATTCATCAAAGTGGTTGTCTCCTCTTTTGACTTGTACTCTTTAAGTTTTTTTTATAAATAGATGGTTTATCTATGCACAAAGAAGAGCTAGATTTTAATTCAAATACCTTTATTTTGTATTCTCTCTTTATAGTATTATTTTCTTTTATACTACTTTGAAGCTTATATTACTATTTCTTGCAATTATTTCCTTTAA
Source organism: Ailanthus altissimus (assembly GCA_946807835.1). NCBI lineage: Eukaryota > Viridiplantae > Streptophyta > Magnoliopsida > Sapindales > Simaroubaceae > Ailanthus > Ailanthus altissimus. The sequence continues at coordinate 10,862,153 of OX327687.1, forward strand.
TTTCCTCATCATTATTTATTTTTTTATTTTGTTAAGGTGAAAGGGTAAAATTCTTGTAAAGTAATAAGATATACTTAAACTCTTAATTTAGAATTTAGTGTTACATTCTTAAATTAATTAAATTTATATATGATGTATTATTATTATTATTACAATATTGATATCTTTTCTTACAAAGTGATGTAACTTAATTTATTATAAACAATTCTAATTTTACAATATTGATACCTTTTCTTATAAAGTGATGTAACTTAATTTATTATAGACAATTTAATAGTCCGCAAAATTAATTCTTGAACTCATTTATAAGATTTTGTGTAGATAGTTTTTTTATAAAGTGGGTGTCTAAATTTATTATAAACAAGTATAATGATTGACATAGTAAATACTTGAACTCATATACAAGATTTGGCGTATGATAATTAAAAAAAATTAATAAATAAATAAAGTCGAATCATATTTGTTATATCTTCCAATTAGAATCTCTTTTGTGTAAGGATTCTAATTGAGTTGTAAAAGAGATTTTAATGTATCTTATTTCATATACTAAGAGTGAATCCCATAACTTAGCATTCATTTTACTTTATTATTTATATCATTATCTGTAAACAACTTATATCTTTACCACTTTATTTCTTTTCAGATTATTTATACTTGTATATTTTAAATAATACTTTCCTGTGGATCGATCTTATTCTCATCGGGTAGTTTATTATTTTGACATTTCTATACTTGAGAATAGAATCTAATATTCAGGGCGTGTCATACACCTTCACTTGTTGCCACTAGTTACAGTGACCACTATCCTTCTCTCAACTTTTGACACTTTTTCGTTGTTTCATTGATGAAAAAATTTATCATTGCATAGATTTCAAAATTTTAACTCATTTTGATACCAATCACCGGTGGCGGCGGCAACTACTGGTGATCGATGGCCAACTGCTCTTTTTAAGCATTTTGTGATAGTTTAAATATAAATATATAATTGACTAAAATATATATTTCATTTAAATTAATAGCAAATTTTAACGAATTAGAACAAAATTAGTATTTTACATCTCAATAGAATAAAATTATTTTTTTAGACCAAATTCTAGAGACAAGAGGTCCTTATCCCGACTATAAAATATTAGTGAAAATCTATTCCATAAACCAGCAAAGAAATTCAAACCTTTTTCTTTGAAGAACAAAACGAAAGTGAAAAATCACCTTAAATTAATATAACTATTTGAATAAATTAATAATTAAAACTCAATTATATTACTTGATTAGCATAATATGGTTGAAAAAGTAAATACAATAATAATGTGATAATAATTTAATCAATCTTATCTCGCCATGTTAAATAATATGAATGAATTTATTAGTCTATATGTTTCTCAATGAGTTTGTTTGTTAAGAAATAAAAATTTAGCTTTGATATATATTTTTAACTGTCGATATTTTAGATAAGAAATATCTCGGGACGAACTAAAAAAATCTGATTAGGCACAACTTAAGTATTTTGGTCCAAAAGAGCTTGGTTTAGGCCCAACAAAAGCTTAGTGTTTTTTTACTCTTCTTTTTTTCAAGATTATCAATAAAGGCTTAATTAACTTGCTAGAACTTGAAAAAAAAGACTGAAATTATTATCTCATAAAACATCATTTTTAAATAAACATTATTAAGACTTTTAAAACTTTCTAACTTTATTAATATAGCCTATTTATTTTTAAATATGACCATATTTGTTATTAACCTAGTTTATAGGAGATCCTCATCAATTTTTCTACTTGTAAAATTTGTAATAAAGTGTACTTAAATTTTATTTCTCTTCTTTTTCTCTAAACTTTGAAATCAAAGCATCCAATTCTCTTTTGTAGATTCATTATTTTCTTATCTCATTATTGGCTACGTCAATTGATCCTTCAATATCATATTCAAGTTCAGCACTTGGAGTTGTTAATAATAATTATGGTGGTCTTTGATAGTTGCAAAAATGCCTTAGGTTTTCTGATTCTAAATTTGGTATTTCAAGTACTTTCCTTGGGACACCAATGAAGACTTATAGATCCCTTACTGGTATAATAGATGCTGTTAGGTTAATGTACTTTAAAATTGTTGGATACAATGAAATGATTGGAATAATTGATGTACATGTAGGATACTCCAACAATATACACATCTATTTTTCAACTTTTTAAATAAAGTGTAGAGAGTGAAAGTACCAATTAATTTTAGTTTTGCAAATACATATCAACTAACCCCTTTGGATTTGGAGGTTAGGAAATGGAGAGGAAAAGTACTAAAAGGTTGAAGACTTTTGTCCTTTTCAGTAATTTTACAAAGATTACAAGTTTAATTAAGAAAAAAAAGGACCTCTAACTCATAAGATTTAAGAAAAGGCATATACAAATCCTAGTGTTTTTAAAATTCTTATTAAAACCCTTGTCAGACAATAATTTCTATCTATTTTAAAGGTAAAACTAGAAAAAGTAAGATTATACTCTCCGTTTTAATTAAAAAAGTCTAAATTCATTATATGTTAGAAAGATGACTCAAACCTCTGACATTATAATTAAGGGCCACACACCTTTTGTTTTTATTTGACATTATTCGCAAAATTTGTTGTAATACAATGATAAGTACTCTTATTTGTCATATCAATGACCAAAGTTCAGTCCTTATCAATTATATTTTTTTTAAAAAAAATATTAAAATTTGTATATCCATTTCTTAAAATTTTAGAGAGACACGAGGGTTTATAAACTTCAAAGTTTATATTGAATTTATATTTTTACCTTTTTTCAAGTTAAAATTAACAGAAATCGTTCTTTGACAATAGTCTCATTGAGATTTTAAAAAATATTAAATTTGTATATAATTTATTGAAATTTTAAGAATTTAGATATCTTTTTTTTAATTAATAAAAAGTGATATTTTGGATATGATAAGATAAAAATAGGGTCTACCTAGTACTACTATAAAAAAAATAATCTTCACTTAGTGTTACTTTGTCGTCTTAAAACTTTTAAAAAAAGCAATTATCACGAGATAACACGAGTATTTTTCCAAATTTTAACTTATATTTTTGGTTAAATCTTGTGATGCAAAAAGATCCATATCAGAATTTAAAGTCAAATTTAATACAGTATAATTTAAATTAAAAAATTAAAAATAATTTTTAATGAATACCTTAATATTTTATCTGCATTGTTAAAAGCATAAATCTTCTCACTAAATGACCATCTAGTCAAAAAAAAAAATGATCTTAAAAGATAAATTATCTTTGATAGAATAAAAATATTACGGTGTATGCATCGAATTCTCTCTCACGTTATATCAAACATTTAATATTACATTCATCTGATATCAAAGCCTAAACAAATAAAAGAGAACTATCTTCTTAATCAGATCGTCCGATTATGAAAGAAAAAATTTGAAGGAAAAAAGAAATGAAAAGGGTGTTTTTGGAGGAAAACATTAGTGATCAAGTAGGGGACCCACTTACAAAGTGAAGGCAACTTTTTCCAAATTCAGCGATAAAAACCCTTAAAGACAAAAACCACCGAAAGCATATTGAAAACATTTTCATATTCACTCCCACTTCCATTTCCCACTCAGTCAAAGAAAATAAAAACACATCATCACCATCACCATCACCATCATGCAACCGGAAAACTCAGAGCTCTACCGGTTTCTGGCCCAAAACGGCGTCGGATATTATGGGGTTCCTGGTACTTGTGAATTATCTTCGATGATGCAGCCGAGTTTCTGTAGCTCCTCCTCGTATAATACTTTCCCCTTGGAGGTGTCAGGTGTTACAGAAACTACACCGGAGGATAAGGCACTTGTTGCTTTAAAGAACCACAAAGAAGCTGAGAAGAGAAGAAGAGAAAGAATTAACTCTCATCTTAATAAGCTTAGAAGTATTCTTCCTTGTAATTCTAAGGTAATCAAGTTCACAGTATCTTGTTTATGTGCATGAAAATTCAACAGCATCTTCAACCATTGAATCTTTATATTTAATATTTCTTTTCCCTCTTTTTACATGGGAGGGTTTATCTTGGAGAATAAGGTTTTACTTACATAAACTTGGATTTTCTGATATAATTAAATTGTAAGTTGGGTCTTTATTAAGATTCATTTGGGTTTTGACGATTAAAATTTTGATATGGTTTTTCGAATTCCGGTTTCTTGGATTTGTTTCTTCTTCCTTGAATTTTGTACATTCACTATTTTTTGTTGACCATTTTTGTTATTGAGGTAAAAGTTAGTCAAGGAAAGAATATTGGAACTTTGAATGTAATCGGATTTTTCCTTTGAATATGATCAATTGCATGTGGTGAGTTTCAAGCTAATTTTGACAAGTTATTTGATATAATAGCATCAATGGAAAATTGACTTGTCCAATAATTTTCATTTTTCTGCTCTTTTCTTCTGTCTTTAAATCTTTTTCCTATTTTTTTTAACATGTCATGAAAAAAATTAGCTTCTGATAAAATATTGGTTCGATAAATGTCTCCAATTTGAAGCTTTTGAATGTTCAAACACTGCAAGTACAGTATCTGAAAAAGAAAAAGCAGAAAAACCTTCCTAGTTTCTAGGGTTAGTGTGTGTATTTGGGAAAGTAGGCAAGCTTTTCAGTTGTTGTACATTTTCAATATTTCCTTTTTATTCTTTTCTTTTTTTTAACTTTGATTTTCCAATTTCTCAGATAGACAAAGCTTCTCTTCTAGCAAAGGTGGTTCAACGAGTCAAAGAACTGAAAGAACAAACCCTTGAACTCACAGAGCTCGAAACATTCCCATCTGAAACCGATGAAATCACAGTGCTAGCTTCAGGTGAATACTCTAGCGATGGAAGGTTGATTTTCAAGGCCTCTTTGTGCTGCGAGGATCGCTCGGACCTTTTGCCTGACATTATTGAGATACTAAAGTCTCTCCATTTGAAGACATTGAAAGCAGAAATGGTAACATTAGGTGGAAGAATCCGCAACGTTCTTATCGTTGCGGCCGAGAAAGATCACAGCATTGAATCAGTCCATTTCTTGCAAAATGCATTGAAATCTTTGCTAGAAAGATCAAATTCTAGCGATCGGTCTAAACGGAGACGGATATTAGATCACAAAATAATGATCTAGTGATCATTAAAGATTATTGCTTCTTATATTCTTCTTAATTAGATTTCAGCTTCACATTTGAGTATGGTTTTTTGTGTGCTGCTTTGTAATAGTACGTACGTGTGTGGGGTTGTTTGTTTTAACCCAAAGTCACAAAAAAAAAAAAAAAAAATTTAAAAAGAGAGAAAAAAACAAAAGAATTGGGTGACAGTGTGGATTTGTTAACTTGGTCTAGGGTTTAGATTTTAGAATCTTTTGTATCTGATTTATCTTGCATGTAAGCAGAAAAGTGGGGAATCTAAGAACCTCTGATCTGATGAAGAAAATTTGTACGTAATATTGTGATTAGAAAGTCTGAAAGCAATATTTCTTTGAGTTCCCACAAGCTCGTGTAGCAAATTATTTTCTTGTTTCATCATATTTTGGGGACTGTGGCGGCAGGGGAATCCATCATTTCTGAGCAATATTTTCTGAACAATAAATTTGCAAAAGAAGTGAACGTGATTCCAGAGTCTGTAAAAGCAATGTTTCTGTGATTTCCAAAGCTCGTGAGACATAGAAGTCATCACTGAGAGTGAGAGAGTTCATATTATTTGTACAATCATTTAGAAAATGAAGCATGACAGTGGAAATTAAAGATTGTGAAGTTTCATGAAGGAATCTATTCTATTGGTAATTTGTTGAGACACTTGAATGATAGCGAGACTTATTTTTCCGAGAACGGTATGTTTTACTACTCCAATTCAAGCATTATAAAAGGCAAGTTCTGAGAAACAAAACATTCTCTCGCAAAAATCAAGGAGGATCTCTACATTTTTTAAAGCTTTTTCTTCCACATGTTGCCAACTCGAGTTAAGTCTCTATTTCTCTTACCTTGCTCTTTTTTCTGTTTCCTTCTTTTCCTCAATGCGAAATTGTTATTAGGTCAAGTTTGCTACTTTAACTTAAGTAACAAACACACTACCAAACCAATTGAGGTGGGGAGTTTGAGTCTCATCTTCTGCATAACCCATTATGAATTGTATTCTTCTTAAGAGTACAAGCTCTTTTTTTCTCATGCGTGAGAGCTGTCCTTTCTCTTGATTCAGACAATTTAGGTAGCATTGTATAACTGATCTTAGGTGATCCTAGCCTTATAAAAATATAAACAAAAAAAAAAAAAAAAAAGAAGAAGCTATGATTTAAATATCTTTAGTCTTGCTGATGTTGATAGGAGTTCTCGAAGTATTAGTTTGAATTTATTGTGCAAGGCCATCACAAGTTTGCTAGCAATTTCAACTGTATATATATGATTCATGGTTTGACAAGTAAACGTTTGAACTTTGAACGCCAAATTTGACGTTTTGCACGTGTTATATATATGCAACCGAGAAGATTTTTTGTAAGGAAAATAGTACTGTTTATAGACGTGACAATTTATTTCAAACTAATTCGGAGGATGCTTGCAGGCTGCAGCTTTGTGATTCAACATTTACTGCATGAAACAGGGAACAGATTGAACTAGCATCTTCCAAGAAAAATGAAGACAGAAACAATCTTTTCTCCTGAAACAATATCTGTAATATATTACAACATATCTATATGGATAAATTTGAGTACAAAATTTGTATTTTAATTATTTGAATAATATTACTGTTAAAGAGAGTTCGGCTTATCACCAATCTCTCAAAGATTATTTTTTACTCTAATACACACTTAGTTGCAAAAACATATACTCATAAATAAATAAAAGAGAAAGAAATCAGAATATAAAGAATAAGAACACATATAACTAATTATGTGATTTGACACTATTAACTTACATTCATAATAGATTAAAGAATTTTAATTTTTTTTATTAATTTTCTAGATATTATAAGAAATACAAAACTCTCAAATGATCTATTGGTGCTCATTTTGTTCATACAAAAATAAAGACATATATAAAATAGTTTTATTATAATACATACAAGCACTTAATGTCTATCTAACTCTATATTCTTTTTTGGAATCTCTTTTAATGCTTATAAATCTTAAAGAATTACAAAGTTTTATATAGTGCTATAAAAAATTTAAAAAATTCTAAAATTAGTTAGAATAATAATTTTTTTCGTATAAAAGTCTAAAATTCACTCAAAGAAATCAATTTAAACAAAAAAATAATTTTTCAAAACAAGCAATACTAGGGCATTCAGCATATAACGTCATGGCATTAATACAATTGTTTCAACGCTAAGGAATTCCTTGATGAACGCTGGGGCATTAATGCAACCTTGTCATAATGCCGCAACGTTCTTTGGCAACGCAAGGACGTTGGGCTATCTGAAATTCATGTTGAGGCATTCTATCTTCCAACATTGGCGCGTTCAGGTCTGTACGTTCATTTTTGTGTTTTTGAGTCCATCTTTGCTTTCAGTTTTACCTTTTTTTTCTTGTATGACTTTCGCCATATATTAAATTTTATGTTGACTATTTATTTGATATTCATTTTAATTCATGGTCGTCATAATTATTGAATTACTAATTCTAACAATTACATTATTCACACGTGAATAATCAAATAATTAACTTATAATTAACAATTAAGATTTAAAGTAACAACAACAACAACAACAACAATAACAATAAAGTTAATAATTCTTATAGATATGATAATAATTGATAAGTACCACATTAGATAGGTATAAATTTTGTATTGATATCACTTTGTGAAAGATGTGTACAAATCTTAAAAGTGTGCTTTGAGAAAGAGAGTGAAAAAGATTGGAAGGTTAGATATGATTTACTTTTTGAAAACATATCTAGTAAGAAATGATGATATCAATATAAGAAAATGAAATACAAGACACATTACCCTTGAATAATGAATACGAGAGGAAGCATTAGTATACAGGATTTGGTTTCTTAAATTAGCACCGGTGCCTTTTTAGCATAGCCAGTACCAGTAGGCAGACCATAGCTCAATTTCCAAGTCATACTCATATTTCTCTTTCTCTGTGTGGAAATTAAAAGTCTTCAATTACCACATGCAAATCGCAATAGCAATACATCAGTCTAACTATAACCTCTATTCAAATACCAACTTAGTTATAATTTACATCTTAAAAATGTGCGAACTGATCGATTTTTCACAATTAAATAGTATAATTTTAAGAATGTATAAATGCTCGATAATTAAATACAAATTAGAAGTTAAAACCCGTCCAATTAATAGGCAATGATCTGGATATTCTAACATCTTTGTATCTGCAAATAGGAATTTTATTTTAATTTTATTTTAATTTTAAAATTTTGGATTTAGTACTTGGTCAGCAACCAGTTGTTATAGAATCAAGGAAGCAGGGCCCGGGATTGATTTTGGAGGAGTCAAAAACTCTGCTACTGGAACAGCTTTTAGTACGTGATGTGGGGGTTGGGGGCTCAAATATTCAAAGTCTGCGGGAGCCCACTGCTTCTGTACTTTTTATATGATATCGGAATCGAATTTAGAAAATGAGATATATAATAACACTGTCACCCCTTGAAATTTATATAAATTATATTTTGTGTTTTAATTATACCATTACCTCTTTTGAAAGACAAAATTATTTTTATAATTTTTTTATCACGTAAATAATTAAAATATTTATAATAAGTGAAGATATAATGTGATAATATAATTAAAATTAAAATTATTATCAAAATATAATTTGTGTAAACCTCAAGAGAGATGACAGTGTTAATACCCCTTAAGAAAATTGAATGACAAAATATATATTATATATTTAAGGGTGTTGTGAGATTATGGGTGAAATTACTTATGATTTAATAGTTGAATAATATCATAAGCATAGTATAAAAGATCAAAGTTATTTTGTGGTTACCACCTAGACAGATTTTTTTATGTTGACCTTTTTGCTTTAAAATATGTTTTAGTATTCTCCTTTTGAACCCTGACTCATAAAATCATAATATTTGTTTCTCTGGAGCCTGGAGGTACTTTTGGTTATCACTTATCAAGTTTTTGTTGAGTAGAGATTTAATCTCGAAGGATTGAAGAGCGTACAGCAAGTCGACTCATAAATCAAGAGCATTATTATTTTTATTATTATTAAAATAATATTGTATATTTTCAGTTATATTTTAAATAATAATGTATTAAGTAATTATTAAACAGTAAAATAATATAAAATTTAAAATTATCTATTATACATAATAATTATTTAATATATTAATACTTAAAATATAATTTAAAATTTAAAAGTATTATTATTATTATTATTTTAACACAAAAATTAAAGAATTTTATAAAGAAGAAAGGCAAAAATTAATAGCATGTTGGACTTCTTTATTCTATGTAGTTTTGATAAATACGTACTAAAATACTAGTCTAATAGCATGGTGATTAGAAATTCTTATCTATTAATGACATTAAAAAAAAATTCAACTTAGGAAAACAAACTTATTTTTGAAAATGGCTATATCTTATTATAACATGAAAATTAGTCTTCAAATTTTGAACTTTTATTTGTAATCTTAAATCACAGAAAAATGTGGGAAAAAACTCTATCTAATTAGTTTTGTTTTTTTAATTGTGCATAATATACATCCTTTTGAAACTAGGAAAGTTAGCACACATATATATATATATATTTCAGTACTTAATAATATTTATAAATTTAATTTTTTGATAGCCACTTTTAATCCTCGTTTATCAGAATTAAAGTATTACGTTCGAATCTTTATTTTTTAATTTTTAGTCTATGAAATATGAAATTTATTTAGTTTAAACTTATTTAAATTCACGTTTCATAGGATTGTTAAGATTTATTTTTAATACTAAAATTAAACATTTATCTATTAATTTAAAATTTTAAATTAAATAATAAATTAATAAGAATAATCTCACGATATTGATGCAGTGATCATAATAGGAAGCCACCTACACTTTTAGTCCAATGAATCTCACTTTTTGAAATCTTTTTTTTTTATACAAATTGTGAGAGTAAATTTATTTTTTGTCCTAAATTTTAGAATAATTATTAATCCTTTACCGACATGAACATTTAATTCAAGTTATAGTTAAATTTAATGTTGTGGATATCAAGTCATGCATTTTAATTGGACACCCTAATGGCATCAATTAAGTTACAACCTTGATACCCCTTTTACTCTATGTGCAGCGAAAAATCATAACTCGATACTATAAAAAAGAATATATAAGATTAACACACCAATAAAGATAAAAAAAAATAAACCAATCAACAAGACACAAGATATACGTGGTTCGGCCCAAATTGCCTACGTCTACAGAAGATTCATGATCCAGCTTCTTATTATTGAAATAGATCACTAAGTATCTTCTTACATCATCAATGATCCCACAAGACCCCTTAGCATCTCCCATAAAGACCTCTAAGTATCTACCATTGATCACTATAATTCCATAAGACCTCTTAGTATCTCCTTATAAGAGATTTTTACAAGAAACACAAGAATAGCCCGAGCATTTAAGCCAAAAGAATTTATGGTGTTTCTCTTTTATTCACTCAAAAAACCTAAAGAAGAAAATACCCACAAAATTACACCTTAGTGCACCACGCACTTAGTGCCTACCTAGCTCATCTATTCTCTCTTATAGTTATATCTTAAAACCTTAGATGCTTAATCTTAAACAAGGGTTTACAAGTGTTTATATAGGGTGTATTTCGTGCTTACTAACCCTATTCCTTGTTAGAGTAAGAGTCCACTTGTTTTGAAAGTTCAAAACTTTTCAAAACTCGAGATCCCAAACTAAAATGGACATCCTGACGCGTCTGGGTGCCACGGCACTCATCCCTGGGCGTTGCGGCTTTGGCCCTTCTCACACCCATCGCTGCGGCGCTGGTCTTTTGTGTTGAGCGCCGCGGCCCTCAACCCTGGGCGCCCAGCGCTGGCAGCTTTTCCTGCGATTTCTTTGTTTCCTTCGTGTTTTCAAGTCCCGTTTTACTTCCTCCTTCGTGTCTCACACATCCTAAACTTCTTCATACGTGTCCTATATATTTTAAACTTTTTGTGACTCTCCACTTTAATATTCATCTCAATTCTTATCCAACCAAAATTGTTAAATCACTAATTTTTCAACACTTAATTATTATTAGCCAGTGACAAATACAAATAAAAAGAATACAAGTGTATGCAATGATACTTGACTCGACAATGAATGTATTGGCATATGTAAAAACAAAAACTGAAATTATTGACATTGAACGTTGGATAAGAAGGAAAAGCGTGGCACGATGATTTGTGTTGTGAGAGAGGAGAGGCGTGAATAAAGGAAGGCTGACAAAAAGGAGCAAATGATAATGGGGCAGTGAGTAGTGAGTGATGAATTGATATATAAAAGAGACAAAAGGGTGAGAATGAGAATATATAGATAGCAGAAAAGTTGATAAGTGGCTTCCTTTATGTTCTTTGAACAACAACACTTTTTTTCAAATTAAATCATATTTCTAACATTGAACAAGACAAGTGCATAGAATATTGAGTGGCTTTGTCGGGGACGTGCTCTCTGCGCCTGGCCCTGCCGCTTCCGCATGCATATGCTTTGCTTTCTCTTTGCTCCTCTTTTTCCCATTTCTCTTTCACTCCTTGTACCACTTTATGCAATCATTGCCACCACTTCCGATCTTTGTCATCATTTGCTTTACTTATTGTTCAACGAATGGGAAAAATGAAAAATGTTTTTGATAGGTTGAAGCTGAACAATGCAAAATCAAAGTCTGTAAAACTACATATGGTCAAAATAACTTGATAGGTTTTCCATTTAAGATTGAAAGATAGGGAAATTTTGTTGAGGTTGGGACTCGGGAGAGCCATGGTTCTTTATGTTATGCCATTTTAAGTCTGGGTTTTGTTTTGCATTTATGAATGCAAGACAACTTCGTTTAGAATCGCACCACCTAAATAGTGTAAAAGTTGTTGTTGTCTCACACACTCTAATCAGGATCTTAAATCACTAAATCTTTACTGAAAGTCATTTACATTTTATTTAATGCTTAATATCACCCAAGTAGTCAGATAACATATTCTGAAACATCTCAGTAGATGATTTTGATCTCAATCATTTAGTAAGCTCAATTTTCCGGATGATCAAAATTTTGGCATCGAAAAACTTCATTTCTTTATTGAATTTATTATATCTTATACTTAATTTTGTTTGACGGCAATGGAATGAAAATAAATAGATTCATAATCTTTTCCAAATGGAGAAAAAGAAATCTCTATGAATAAGTTAGGATTTTTTTAATAAGTTATAAAAATTTTAGGGTGCGTTATATATTTATGCAAAAATTTGTGACTTTTATAAAATTTTCCTTCTCCAAATTTTCTTCTCTCGTAATTCAATAAAATTGTGGTTGGACTTAAGATTGGGCTGTCGTCTGGGTTGGATTTGAGCAAATGGGTTGGCTGCCATTTCTGTTTACCTACACAGTGTTTGACTCCAAATTATTATGCTGGTAATTATACCCTTTTCCCATTGGAGTGGGGCTTTAATACCCTTCCGAAAATCTCTTAGAACCCCTTCTTCTCTTTTTACCTTCTGGAAATGTTCAACAAAAATTATACAAATTTTTTACCACATTCTTTTTTATTCAAAAAAAAAATAATTTACTTTGATTATCTCCTTATAAAACCCCATTAATTTTCACAGTTTCTTTATTTTTGTTATTTTTGTCATAGCTTTTCAATTCATATCCCAGCGAGTTCCAACAATTCAAGCCATTGTTATTTTATTTGTTAAAAAGATTAGAGAAAGTGAATGATTATGGCTTAGCATGAAAATATTTAGCTTTTTCATTATCATTAGTTATTCGAAAATTTGGCATTTTAGTTTTTAAATTTATGGATGTATACTAATTTAGTTCTTGTGTTTTAATAATTATCACGTTAATTTTTGTTATTAAATTTTTTTGTTAAATAATTACTTTTTTATTATTTTTATCTTAATACTCTTTAGTTAAATCTTCACTAATTATCATAATACGTGTCATTATATTTTTACAATATATTTTAAAAATAAAATAAAATAATTAAAAATTAAAAATAAAAACTAGACGTTGTTTTTTTGTGGTGATCCGAAGATAAAATTTATTTAATTTTATATTGTTAAACTCTATTTTTTTTTTATGTACACAATATAAAATTATTTTTTGGGTCAAAAAATAGAATATGATAAAAAAAAAGGTGGTGAGGGACGACAACCACTGTTGCTCACTATCAAATTGGGGGGGGGGGAAGGGGCAATGACTGCCACCTATTCCTACCATTTTTGATCATTTTTTGGCAAAAACAAGTTCCACCATTATATAGATATGAAAAAATAAAGTTTAATTATGTAAAATTTTGTCTTTATTAGTGGCCTATCGTTGCCGAAAAACAACGACTAGCTGGTTGCAATTTCTGGCGATGGTGGAGAGTAAATATTTTAATTATTAATTATTTTATTTATTTTTAGAATATTTATTAAAAATATAAATTAATTACATGTGACACGTGTTATTTGTAACTAATCATATTATGACACATATTTTTTTATTAAAAATATTTATCAAAAATAAAATTTATTAATTTACTTTTAAAAATATTTATTCATACAAAAAAAGTATATTTATTAAAAATATAAACTAATTACATAATGACACGTGTCATTTGTAACTAATTATGTGATGACACATGTCCTTTTATTAGAAATATATTTATTAATTTACTTTTAAAAATATAAACTAATTACTTAATTATACTGTATTATTTATAACTAATCATATTAAGACACTTGTACTTTTATTACAAATATATCTACTAATTTACTTTTAAAAATATTTATTCTTTCAAAAATATATATTTATTAAAAATATAAACTAGTTACATGATGAAATATGTTATTATTAACTAACCATATTATAACACGTGTTTTTTTATTAAAAATATATTTATTAATTTACTTTTAAAAATATTTATTCTTTTAAAAAAGATAAATCAATTACGTGATATGACACTTGTCATTTGTAATTAATCATATTATGACAGGTGTCTTTTAATAAAATATATTTATTAAAAAATAAATTAATTACATAATAACACGTGTTATTATTAATTAATTATATTATAACACATATTCTTTTATTATATTTTATTTTATTTTAATGCTTAATATTACTAGGTAGATAACATTGTGAAACATCTCAATAGATGATTTTGATATCAGTCATTTAGGAAGCTCAATTTTACGGATGATCAAAATTTTGGCATCCAAAAACTTCATTTCTTTTTTGAATTTATTATATTATATACTTAATTTTGTTTGACGTTAATAGAATAAAAATAAATAGATTCATAATCTTTTCCGAATGAATAAAAAGAAATCTCTATGAATAAGTTACGATTTTTCTAATAAGTTTTAAAAATTTTAGGGTGTGTAATATATTTAAGCCAAAACTTGTGCCTTCTATAAAAAATTTCCCTATCCAAATTTCTTTTCCCCTAATTCAATAAAATTGTATTTGGGCTTAAGATTGGGGTGTCGTCTGGGTTGGATTTGACCAAATGGGTTGGCTGACATTTCTGTTTCCCTACATATTGTTTGACTACAAATTGTAATGCTGCTAATTACACCCTTTTTCCATTTGAGCGGGGCTTTAACACCCCCTCTTCTCTTTATGCCTTAAATGTTCAACAATAATTATACAATTTTCTTAGAACATCCTTTTTCATTAAAAAAAATAATAATAATAACTTTGATTATCTCCTCCTTCCACATAAAACCCCATTAATTTTCACAATTTTTTTTATTTTTATTTAGACGGAGTTGTCTTAGCTTTTCAATTCATATCCAAGCGAGTTCCAACAACTCAAGCCATTGTTATTTTATTTGTTAAAAAGATTAGAGGAAGTGAATAATTATGGCTTAGCATGAAAATATTTAGTTTTTTCATTGTCATTACTTATTTGGAAAAATGACATTTTAGTCTTTGAATTTATAGTTATATACTAACTTAGTCCCTTATGTTTCAATTATTACTATATTAGTCTCTATCGTTAAATTTTTTTATTAAATGATCACTTTTTTATTATTTTTATCGTATTACCATTTAGTCAAATATCCATAAATCATCATGTAATTAGTTTATATATTTTTAAAAATAAATTAAATAAAATAAAAATTAAAAAGAAAAATTATCTGTCATTTTTCGATAATGCTTTGATGATAAAATTTATCTAATTTTACATCATTGTAACTCTATTTTTTTACCTCAATAATAGAGTTATTTTTTGGTCAAAATTTTAATAAAATATTCTTAAAATAAATAAATTATTGTTAAAACATAAAATTTAAAAAGAGGCAATCGACCATTGGTCCGATTGTGCTTGGCGGCCAACGTCACCGATGGCTAACATGCTGTCAATGATCGATGCTGGATTGACTTAAAATTGACACCATCAAAGTCAAAATTTCTTAGTTCATTCAGTAGATCACCAAAAAGGGGTCAAAAGTGAAGAGAATGGTGATGACCACACTAACATTGTCAAATAGTAACAAGTTGAGGTGTGCTACAATTGCCATAAGATAGATCATCAGTCGATAACTCTAATGATAGTGGTGGTACAGTAATAAACACTTAAAATTATACACTTAATAAGAGTTTTTTTATTATGTATTACTAATATTATTAATCTTCCTAACTTGAGCATGTTTTCAATACTATACATAATTAAGTTATTAACTATTTTAATGTAGGTTCGATAAATTGAGCATAATTTTTTATTAAAGAATTCAATTAGAGTAATTCTTAAATCTATGAAGAGATGATTTCATACACAACAATATTAGATTCACACACATTTTGTAATTTGAATATTTGGAGGGTGAAATATAGCTTAGAATAGGACCTATTTATAGTGTAACCTAGTCCGAACAAGTTTCAGTATTTGACCCATAACTTGAGAAATACGTATTCAATATAGACGTTCTAGCCTATCATAGAAAGTAAAAATAAATATCTACCACTTTACTGTTGGCCTATGAATCAACTCGGCTACTATCAGTGACAATTTCACAGATCAATTTTGACACATGAAATAAGCCTTAATTGTCAATAATTCATCAAAGTGGTTGTCTCATTTTTTGACTTGTACTCTTTAAATTTTTTTATAAATAGATAGCTTATCTATGCACAAAGGAGAGTTAGATTTTAGTTCAGATACTTTTATTTTATATTCTCTCTTTGTAGTATAATTTTTTTTTATACTACTTTGAAGCTTATATTACGTGACCTGATTAGGGTAATAAAACACGTCAGGACAAAAAGCTTTGTCAGGACAAAAAGCTTTGTCAAAAGTATACCATAAAAAAACAAATGGTAGAACATTCATCCACCAGTCGAAATCCTCTTACAGGACAACAAGCAACAAATATGAGCAAGAATTGAGCCCATGCGACTCATCCATCAAATCCACTGGAGAGTACATTGTCGATAGAGAAACAAGAGGAGTTGTGGACGTTAAGGGAATAAAGAGAAAAGCTAAGACAACTTATAGTTGAGCTGACCAAAAATAAGGGGAAAAGAGAATGAGAACCAAGAAATAGCGACAGAAGATAGTCACAAGTTATAGAGGTTCAAATCCAAGAGCGGTTGGAATAAAGAGATATATAAGAAACCCTACGTGACCTGATTGGGGTAATAAAACACCATCAGACGATTCTTGAGGGGGATGCATCACAGGTTGGAGATTTTGACCCGATAATGAGAAAAGAACCACAAACCGAATAACCTAACAATATCGAGCCATTATTAGAAGAAAAAGTTCGCAATCTAGAAGAAAGGCTAAAAAATATTTTAGATAAGAAGAAGAAGAAGGAGTAACTTCCCCCAAAGAAGACTGAAAAGGAAAGAAGATCTCTATTGATAGATGAGCTGAGGGATATAGAGCTCCCAAACAGGTTCAGACTACCGAGCCTTCCAATTTACTGGGGAGTTACTGACTCTAATCATTATGTGGACTAGGTTACTGACCTGCTCTCAATTACAGGACTAAAATAAGATCAGATATGTAGACTCTTTCACATGAATCTGGAAGGACCAACTCTTCTTTAGTATAAGAGGTTAAAGCAGCAAAGCATCTCATCTTACTATAAGCTAACCGAGAAATTCGTTCAGCACTTTCGGGGTTCCTGTGAGGTAGCCAAGGACCCAAGATAACTGAAGTAGGTTACACAGGGTCGGAATGAAAATTTAAAGGATTTTTTTCAGAGATTTCACAATGAGGTAATATCATTAGTAGCATTTGACTAGCCCATCGCCTTAAAGGCTTTTAGGTCACGGCTAAAGGGTGAATATGTTCTGGTACAGCCTGTCTGATAGTAACATTCTTAACTATGGAACAACATACAATAAGGCACCAAAATACATCACTATAGAGAAAGAGGAAGAATTAAAAAGATCCACCACCAACCCCCTTAGAGGATAGATTACATTAAGGAAGAATGAAAGATATGGTAGGAAAGAGAGACTCTAAAAGCTGTCACGCCTCAGACCCAAAAAATCTGACACATGATATAACTTACACTCATTCAATAATGTGCACTCATAATTAATATTGCATAAATTTTTAAACTTAAATTCAATATAGGAATCCTTAGCAAGTTGTTAGTAAGTTCAACACAAAGTTCCACTTATGACCATCTTTGGTGAAACATAAACCAAATACAACCACATATAATAAAATAATACATAAGTATTTATTTAATAGGAATAAATCAAATATCTTAAACCACGTGTCCACAAATAAAACACTCAGCAACCTAGCAACTTAGGGAACCTAAGGAACAACAGAAGCCTTGCCAAATCCGCTAAGCACACATGTACCTTATTTACCTGAAATTACCATAAACTATAATGAGTATAAAACTCAGTAAGTATACTAGTTTTTCATATATCAAAATATAAATACATATATATACACAATGCATGTCTATGACATGCCATGATAAATCAAAATCATAATCTTATCAAATCACATGTCAGGTAAGCACTTACACATCATTTCAAAATATATAATAGAAATATCATCACTCAACTACTACTTAGTAGGACTTTCATACCACATATTATATAATGAGCCAAATGTCACCCGTTGATGACATACCGTATGAGAGGAATAACACAAGTGAGGTTTAAATTACATATATATAATGCCTATGCTCGAAGCTAAGAGCCAAACCCTTACCCTAATCATCAGTGAGTCCTCTCACATACACTAATACGCCACCACACGAATGTAATGACTCACTTTTCCTTTAGGTACCAATAGGATCCTTCCTACATACGGAACATATAACACATACCAATCCAGAAGAAAATGCCACATATAAAGGCTCCACAAATCACATAAGATGCCTACTAAGAAAATAGTGAGTTCAAGTATCCTTAAAACACAAAACGTATCTCATGGACATTTTTCACTTCAAAAGCTTTCTTTATTAAATACATTTCGTTTTGAAAGCTCACTTTCATAAACACATGTATGTCTATGCTCAATGTCAATGCTCACATTCATAAGTATATATCTTTCACATTTCATATCAAATATACTTTGGCATAACATAAATATATTTCTAAGCACATTTACAAAATCATACATAAACAATTACTATGTTTATTGTGATTTCAGTAAAAGTCTAGTATACTTACCTCTTAACACTTTCGAGTACAAGACTTAATTCTCCTTAACCTATCAATGGAGATTAATTCTTTCATAATCCTTACCATTCACACAAAATACTTTAAATAGATTACAAAATTACACATATTGCATTTATCTCATTGAATTGGTCTAATGATTTGGTTTCTCAAAACTTGTCATTCTGATCACTTACACTTAATAAAATTTTCTTATACATCAAATGATGTCCAATTACTCCAAAATCAGAATACATCATTCTTGACTCATACATCCTTCTTATATATAAATATTATATCATATTTTCTACACAATTCATTTCATAAATATCATCAAATCCAAACTATTATCCTGATAGGATTAAGATATTTACTGAATAGTATTCAATCTCTTAATTTTATAAAATCATATACTAACTCAAAAATTATAAAACTATTACAGAATTACTCTTGACACATATCTCAATCCATGATAAATGTTTCACTTCAAAATCCCTGCCAAAAGTATTTTAAAACTATTTTATTCCATAGCTTTAAAAATCTGTTAATCAAATACTACAATAAGCTGATACAATTTAGAAAATCATAACACTTTAACCACATTGATATAAATTCTCAATTTTGAATATATCATATTAGACATATAAATTTATCATATTCCAAAAATTTGTAATTTTTTAAGATTATTCAGTAGATCAAAAATTGTTTGATACTGCAGTATACTGTTAACACAGGAAATTTCTAGAATTGCAGAGCTATTTTTATAAATTCATTAACAATTCAATTTCTGAAATTTTCAATCAATTCAAAGTCTCAAATGATTCTAGACATATATAGTTTCATATTCTCAAAAGCCAAAACTAGAATCGAAACACAACAATTTATAAAATTTTCGGATCAAGAGACTATCAAGTAGAAATTCTGTAATTTATCATGATTTATCAAGTTATCTATATAATCATCATCAATTCTCAATATATATTACAAAATCCACATTAAATCCCCAATTTTTCATTTTTCAGAAATTAAAACTTAAAGGAATTAACTTAATTAACTCCAAGAGACTAAGAAAGGGTTATAATATACCTCTTAAAGTTTAAATTCTAAATTTCTTCTTCCTCTTCTCTTTATCTTCCCTCTCTTTCTCTCTTTTCTCACTTTAAATAGGTGGCTCAACCAAAATGAGTGAATTAGGGTTACAAATATGTATTTTTATACTAAAAGGCTAATTTTTAGTATTTATAAATTAGCCCCCAAAACTTTTAAAGTATTACAATTTGGTCCCTAAAATAAATTTAAAGTCTTGCAAATAAACTCAATACTAATAGTAGGTTCTTAATCTATACAAACACTACTAATAACTATACATAAATCAAGTATCACTCACATACAAATAAATATGTATATATATATATATAAATATTTATTCTTACCGATTGTAGATAAATGGTTACTACACTTGTCCCCTTCTAAAAAATATCAAAGGGTAAATAATGACTACCTGCCCTAACCGAAGGAAAATGTTACGAACTGAAGTAATGCACCCAATACCTGGAGAAATAATTGACAGAACAGGTCTCACATTCATCATTACCTTGAGCGGTCTGAAAGTCCCAAGATTCTCAAGGAACACCCAGCAGAAGAAAAGAGGGTATCTCAGATGGAAAATTTTCTTCTTTTGGTTGTACTGCTAGAGGATGTCTATGAGATGATCAAGAATAGAAGTTTGTTCAATAGGAATCTCAAAGGTAAAGAAGTAGAATAATGAACGAATCCAAAATACTGGTGTGACTTTCATAGAAATATAGGGCATTTTACATAAGAATGTTTGGGGTTAAAGAAACAAGTGGATGCACTATTGAGAAAAGATTATCTGGGAGAATTTCGAGCAGAAAAATAACGTAATCTACCCATTGATCACTCAAATGGGTAAAACCCTAATTTTACTATGATCATATCTGATAGGCCCATACTAGGAGGAGATTTCAATAGACAGAGGAAAAAGTATTCTAAGTATTCAATAGTAGCATATCAAGTCATGTGCAACATACTATTGACCAAAAAATAGAGATTACAACAAGAAGTGCCAATCATATTCATAGAAAAAGATGCTAAGAGGATAAGTGGGTAAGTTATCTTCATAATGACGCGTTGATAATAGAAGTTTGAGTAGCTGGTGAAAAAATAAATCGGGTGTTTGTCGATCCAAGTAGTTTGATCGACATCATTTTTAAAGATACTTTAGATTAGTTAAAAATTAAAAACTTGCACGTAAAAAGAACCCAAACACCATTATAGGGGTTCAGAGAAGGATGTGTAGTACTGGTCAGACTAGTAGCCCTTCCCCTGACTATAGGGTAGAAGCCATACAAAAAAAACAATGATGATCAAGTTTGTGGTGGTCGATCAACCCTTTCAGTATAGAATCCTTATCGGATGACATTTTATAGCGAATAAAAATGTGGCTCTATCCATTTATTATTTAAAACTCAAGTTCCTAACCGGAGAAGGGATATGAATAGTATCTAAAGGTCAGAAAATAGCCAAAAGCTGCTATGCAATATCTGCAAAGAAAGACTTTTGCATTTCTATTATTGATCCAAGGAAAGAAGGAATCGGGTCACCTGAACTAGTAGAATAACTGCAACTAGTGTAGGTGAAAATTGGGGAGCCAAAAAAGACAATCAAAATTGGGTCCCAGTTAGAACATGGTGTTAAAGAAAAGTTGATCAAACTGGTCTAGAAATTTTCAGATATCTTCGCTTAGTCCTAGAAGATATGCTTGTAATAGATCCTACACTAGCCTCTCATAGGTTAGCCAAAAACCCTACTTTTCACCCAATCAAATAGAAAAGAAGAATATTCATTTAGGAGTAGAATGATGTTGTAGCAGCTAAAGTTGAAAAGTTATTAACAACAGGTTTTATCAGGGACGTCCATTATCCCGACTGGCTAGCAAACGTAGTAATGGTGAAAAATGCTAATGGGAAATAGAGTGTGTGGACTTTACTAATTTGAACAAGGCATACCCGAATGGCAGCTTCTTGCTTTCTAATATCAGCTAGCTCATTGATGCTATAGTTAGGCACGAGCTACTCAGCTTCATGGATGCTTTCTTTGGTTACAATCAAATTTCAATGTTTTCTCTAGAATAGGAGAAAACATCTTTCATCATTCATAAGAGGATATACTGCTATAAAGTAATGTCAATCGGATTGAAGAATGCATGAGTTACTTACCAGATGTTGTGAATAGACTTTTTAAAAATTTGATCGGCAGGAACATGAAGGTGTGTATTGATGACATGATATCAAAATCCATGAGAGCTAAGGACCACATGCAATACTTGAGAGAAGTTTTTGAAATATTGAGGAAAAATAGAATGAAGCTGAACCTAGAAAAATATGCCTTCAGGGTAAAATTAGGAAAATGATTGGGTTTCATGGTCAGTAAGAGAGGAATAGAAGCCAACCTAGACTAAGTTCGAACCATTCTAGAGATGAAGTCCCTTAGAACAGTCAAAGAGATTCAACAATTTACAGGGAGAGTTGTGGCTCTAAACAGGTTTATCTTTCAAGTCACAGATAAATGCTTCGAGTTCTTTCAAGCAATAACAAGAAAAGATAAGAATCGGTGGACCATAGAGTGTGAGCAATTCTTTTAGCAACTTAAGGCTTATCTCTCTGAACTAGTTCATCTTGTTGTTCCAACCCAAGGTGACAAGCTCATGCTTTATTTAGGAGTTTTTTACCGAGCAGTAAGCTCAGAATTGGTCAAAAAAGAGGAATGAGTTCAGCGACCAATATATTACATCAGCAAAGCCTTTATCGACCCGAAGAGCAGGTATCCCCCTTTTTGAGAAATTGACTTCAACCTTAATAGTATCAGGGAGAAAGCTACAGCCTTACTTCCAAGCCCATACAATTATTGTTCTTACTAACCAATCGTTAAGCTAATCTTACATAAACCAGATTTATCTGATCGGTTGTCAAGTGGGCCACAGAGCTTAGTGAGTTTGACATACAGTACAAGCCCTAAATAGTTATTCAAGGGCAGACTTTATTCGATTTTGTATTTGAATGCACATATGGTGATATTGAAATTGAAGAATCAGAACCGCAAGCTCCAAATCAGCAAACTCTAGATAAAAGCACAACATGGTTGCTCTATATAAATGTGGCATTTAACCTACAAGGGTATGGTGTAGGAATCATTCTTATTAGCCTAAAGGGAGATAAAGTTAGTTACATCATACATTTTGGGTTTAAAGCTTTTAACAATGAAGCAGAATACAAAACTCTTTTAGCTGAATTAAGGGTAGCTTAAGCACTGGCAGTAAAAGAAGTACTGGTAAAAAACTGACTCTCAACTGATAGTGAACCAAGTAAATGAAAACTTCAAGGCTTAAGAAGAGAAAATGATGGTCTACTTAGCTAATGTAAGGAGTTGGATTGACCGATTTAATAAAGTAAAAGTGGAGCTAATCCTGAGAAGTAAGAACCACATAGTAGATTTCATAACAAGAATGGCCTTGAATGAAGTAACTCGATTACCCCGAATAATTCCTATTGAATTCATTCTTGAGTCTAACATATAGGAAGAAGAATATGTTATGTAGATCGACTCAGGTCCCAATTGGATGAATCCGATCAGAGATTATATTCAGAATTAGGCTCTCTCAATTGATAAAAAAAGCCCGTAGAATTAAATACCGAGCAGCTAGATACTCGATGATTGAAGGAGTTTTATACAGACAAGACTTCTCTCACTCATACATGAAATGCTTAGGATCATATGAGGCAGAACAAGTTTTTTGAGAGCATTAAGGGATTTGCAGCTATCACTTGGGAACAAAGGCACTGGCTCATTCAGAATAAGATACTACTGGCCAACCGTATTTCAGGATGCTAGAAACTTGGTTAGATACTGGGATTCCTGCCAAAGATTCATCAATAAGATTTGAGCACCTGCTGAAGAGTTAACTATGATGATCAAACCTTGACCATTTGCTTAATGAGGACTCAACTTTATAGGATCCTTACCCTAAGGAAAGGAATCTGGTAAATATCTAGTCATGATGGTAGACTACATCACTAAGTGGATCGAGGCTGAATCGTTATAAAAAAATAACAGAAAAAGTGTACGGCACTTTGTATGAAGAAATGTGATGTGTCGGTATGGGATTCCTCATATTATCTTTATTGATTATGGGAAATAATTCGACAGTAACAACTTTAAGAGCTTCTTTAAACAATTAAGAGTATATATAACTGTTATTCGCATCACCAGCTCATCCTAAGACAAATGGCCTGGTAGAATCTTACAACAAAATAGTCAAGAAGCTACTCAAGAAAAAATTAACTAATAGAAATGAAGGATGCATAGAAGAGCTCTCAGAGGTACTCTGGGCACTACAGACTATTAGCGAAATTGTAACTAGTGAAAAACCATTCTCGCTGGCCTTCGACTATAAAACCGTAATTTCTACTGAGATTGGAATTCCAATACACATGGTACTATACTTCTCTAAAATGACCAATAATGAGTTGATCAGAGGGAAACTGGACTTAATCAAACAATTAAGGGAGAATACTCAAATTCGAGTAGCTGCCTACTAGCAGAAGTTTACTAGATATTATAATAAGAGAGTCAAAGTAAAGAAATTTAGGTAAGGTGACTTAGTACTAAGAAAATCGTGCTGAACACAAAGAATCCAGCAGATGGAGTCCTCAAGACAATCTGATAAGGCTCATACAAAGTTATCAAACGCATCAAGGGAGCTTATGAACTTGAAGGAGCAGATGAACAAGCTGTGAGAAAACCTTTGGATGCCAAAATGCTAAAAAAATATTAATTTTAGTTTATATTTTTATACGTTACATACCTGTTATGTAAGGATATTATTTTCTAAACAAATCGTTACTTCCTTGTATGTACCTCTACATGAATAGCTGTTTGGAATATGGGCCACAATATTATTAACATCAATAAACAAAACAACATTGAAGACAATGCCTTTAAAAAATAAACACGCCATACGATGGTGGTACTCATGAGGTTACCTACAGACCATCGGATAAGGTAACACTATCTTAAGAGACCTATAAACCACTGGATAGAGTAACGCTCTCAGAAGATAACCCTACAAAAATACAGCTATCAAGATATTAAAGAATCACACGCTATAAGGGGTGGTACTCATGAGGTTACCTACAACCATCGAATAGGGTAATGCTCTTATAAGAGAACCGTATGGATGTGCAGCATATACTTTGTAGGGGAGTGGCACTCATGAGGTTACCTACAAACCATCGGATAGTGTAATGCTCTCAGAGAAGAATCCTACAAAAGATACAATTATAAAGACATTGAAGAATAACACGTCATAGGGGGCGGCACTTATGAGGTTCTCCACAGATCACCGAACAAAGTAACGTTCTTAGAGGAGAACCTTATGGATGTGCACCATATACTTTGTAGGGGAATGACATTTATGAAGTTACCTATAGACCATCAGATAAGGTAACGCTCTTAGAATAGAACCCTACAAAGATACAACTATGAAGATATTGAAGAATAACATGTCATAGGGCATGACACTCATGAGGTTACCCACAGACCACTGGACAGGGTAACTCTATCAGAGGAGAACCCTGTGGATGTACACCGTATACTTTGTAGAGGGCATCACTCATGAGGTTACCCACAGACCACCTGATAGGGTAACACTTTTAGAGGAGAACCTTACGAAGATAAAACTATAAAGACATTGAAGAATAATGCGCCTTAAGGGGGCGGCACTTATAAAGTTACCCACAGACCACCGATTAAGGTTACCCTATCAAAGAAGAACCCTATAGATGTGCAACGTATACTTTGTAAGGGGGTGACACTTATGCGGTTATCTATAGATCACTGGACAGGATAATGCTCTCAAAGAAGAACCCTACGGAGATACAGCTATAAAGACATTGAAGAATAGCACGCCATAGAGGGGCGACACTCATGAAGTTACCTGTAGACCACCGAACATGGTAACACTCTCAGAGGAGAACCCTATGGATGTGCAGCATATACTTCATAGGGGGACGAATGTTGGGATTTATGCTTACGTGCCATTTCATTATATATAAATATTTAATGATAGTATTTATATAATTATCATTATAATAAAATTATTAATATTATTTATAATAAATGATAAGATGCTTGTAACGTTTCAGACATTGTATAATCTGAAAGAGTTCAGATATGGTCTAAAGAATTTTAGATTAGTGTTAAGAGTTAGCAACGATAATAGTTAAAAGTACTAAGAGTTAGTGGTGCTAAGAGTTAGCAGATTAATAGAGTTAGCGAAATCTAAACAGTTAAAGCCTTGTCTGAAATGTGACAATGACCTGAGAATATATTAATAATGGCATAGCAGTAAAGAGTTACAGATGATGCTAAGAAATGTCATTATGCAAGTATGTTCTCAAACATAATGTTCCTGATCTAATTTCATCGATATGGGTCTATCGGTGGAACTTATTAATATAGATTAGTGTATGTCTATATCTGGATTGTTCATATGGTTAGTCTTAGCAAACTATGAGCTTAGTGGAAGCTCGTATAGACATACAGGTATTCAGCGAGGAGTGGATATTGAACAGACTCACAAAAGCCTCCAATAGACATCTCATAAAGTCGTTAATGGAAGATCTTTTGAGTTGAGTAGTATTTATGGTCCTTTGACCTGAACGCCACGATGGGCTTGTAAGTGATCCACTATAATTTTGTTCCATACATATCAGAGACCTTTCATGGTTTGATCGGTGTGTATTGCTGGGTATGGTCTGATGGTCATGGAGTCCGGTGTGTGTAGATATGGGATTCATCAGCTTATATGAGTGGGTTGTATATCCTAATACTCCGAGATTGTATTTCAAAAAGTCTTGTGGCCATAAGCATAAACCTCAAAAAATATATTTCGAAGGCATAAACAATATAACAAAAGTGTTTATGGATATTTTTTAAGGAAATATAAATCTGAAGATAAGTTGATGGTTGAGCAAATAAAGATTTAACGGTAATGATCTATATCTCTGCTCTTCTAGATATATATGATGGAGGGATTATACAAATATGCAATAACCTCAACTTGTATGGTTTAACGCACTGATTTGTAATATCTGTAACGTATGTGTGAGACATCGTTCACAGACGTATGGAGGAGCTCCATATAACAAATCAGATGTTGACCTAGAGAGTCTCACAATATGAAATGTACTCGTTGTACACTGGGTAGCGGACTTGATTGAATAATTTGATCTAATAAATTCTAGTAAAATAGAATAATTATTTTGGGATCCCCCGGGATGTGCATTTGTCAAAACTTAATTGTTAAGTATATCATTGAATTAATTAACAAGAGCTATTAATTAATAAGATGTTGACAAGTGGTACAATTTGGTTCATGATTTGATTTAACTTTGGTAGTAAAAACTAGTAAGGTAAAAAGTAATTATTCAATTTTTTTTGAATAATTAAATTAGATATTATTAGATAATATGATAATATATTAATCATGTCATTGTATTTTAATATAATGAGGTACCTACATGTTGGCCATTTATTTACCTAATATGATTAAAATAATTATATTTGTTAGGTAATGATTTATTTAGGTGGTCATTATTCTAATGCTTAATAAATTAATTCTAAGTAGGAGATCAACAATTAAATTGGTGGAGTACTTGTTAACAATTGAATAACAAAAACAAAACTTTGGCTAACAATTGAATTAATTGATTCATTTTGGAGGTGAAGATTCGGCTAAGCAATTCAAGGTAAGTGAGAGAGTTTTGGTTTTGTGTTTTTCAAGTATTAAAAGCAAAAGGAACTTTTCTTCATCTTCTTCTATCATGAATGGATCAAAATAAATAAATAAAAATAGAGAAAGAGATTAGTAATTATAGACAAGAGTTGTGCTAAAATTAATTAATCTATGGAAATTATTTTCATCATTTAAATAAGAGATGTATGTAAATGTTTACCATCTTCATTTAAGAATCAAATAACATGTGTTTAAAGAGTTTGAATACATGTGCTGGAAATTGTAAAAACTAAGTTACCATTCTAGCGCCATAATCCCACCAAACCGTTATGGACTAGAATTGTTCAACAATTCACTTCAAAGTAAGCTCTTTAATTAGATTGTTAGAGAACTTAAAGAATTTATAAAGCTACCTTCATTAAGTAAGTGTTCTTTATATTTTGTTTTTAAGTAATACAATTGTTCATCATGTATAAGTTGTTGTATAATAGTTATACTTGAGCATATATGTGATATATGTGATTAAATTTATTAAATTGGGTGTATATGTTAACATGCTTCCGCTGCGTGAGTAATTTTTAAAATTACTTATACACTCGTATGTCACATACTTGATTTCCAACAATGACACTCGTGAGGTTACCCACAGACCATCGGACAAGGTAACACTCTCAGAGAAGGACCCTACGAAGATACAACTATGAAGACATTGAAGAATAACATGCCATAGTGGAGCAGTACTTATGAGGTTATCCATAGACCATAGAATAGGGTAACACTTTCAGAAGAGAACTTTATGGATGTGCAGCATATACTTCATAGGGGGTGGCACTCATAAGGTTATCCACAGACCACCGAATAGGGTAATGCTCTTAAAGGAGAACCCTACAAAGATACAGTTATGAAGATATTGAAGAATAACATGCCATGGGGGGCAGCACTCATGAGGTTACCCACAGACCACCGGATTAGGTAGCACTCTTAGAGGAGAATCCTACAAAGATTCAGCTATAAATACATTAAAGAAAAACACAATGTAGGGAGCGGCACTTATGAGGTTTCCTACAGACCACCGGATAGGGTAACACTCTTAAAGGAGAACCTTATGGGTGTGCAGCACCCAGAAAGAAGCTGGCCAAAGTTATTATAAAATGACCAGGTATTTTCAATAGAATTCAGAAAACAACTAAGTGTTGAGAAAGATATTTACTAGTCAGCTTTATAATAATCTCATCGGTACGGCTTTACCTTAATTTTTACTCCAGCCACCTCGACTCATATTTTGATAATTTCATTACTTATACATCATCTCGCTCCGTTTAACTTTGATTAATTAGTACGACATAAAGATATTATTATCTTACTTAACACAATTTGCTCTAAGTATTGGAGACACTATTGCAGGCTGTTTATTTACGTCGTACTTTATTAAAACCTAAATAAGATCACATTTTTTACATTAAGACATTATGAAGAAGCAAGTGTAAGTCTGTATCAACATTCACCAAAGCATATACAAAAGAATAAGCTTATAAAGGTATCCCAAGACACGTTATCAAAAAATTAGACTTGTATTCATTTAAAGAAAGATTACAAAAATTCATTAGAAAAAAGGAAAGGAGAAAAAAAAAATCTATTAATGCTGCTGAAGTCGTATTAATAAACTCCAGGTCAATCGCAGTGGCTACTCTCAGTTGAATACCGACCGGGGGGTTGACTTTGACAAGGGGATTATCTTAAATAGTATCCACTAGTTTTGAAGGCTAAGCAGGAGCAGCATCAAAAGAAGCTTGGGCCTGATCGATTGAAGGAGTAGCCGTTTAGGCCTTATTTGAAGGGGCGGTAGACTCAGCATTAGTAAGAACGGACTCAGCCACTTCAACAACATCAGAGGCTTGGGAGGTCTCCCCAATAGCTAAATCCCATATCCACTAGAGGTTGATGTCATAATAGTTCTCTTCAAAAAGACCAATAGACCTTTGAAAGCGATCTACTGTGCCTTAGCGAAAACCTTCTTCATGACTACCAGATCAGGAACTTTATTGATCTTCAATTTGAGTCGTCAAGTTATTCCTGATCTATTTGACCAGCTATCTTTCCCTTTAAGCTATTGTGAATCGCCTTTCTAGCCCATTATTTTGGTTCACAAGCTCAGCAACATGACTTTCAACCATTGTTAGAGTGTTAAAAAATTCATGTTCAACCAACCTCTTCTGGCGCTCCAGCTCGGAGACCCTACTCTCCGCCTTAGCCAGACCAGTTTCTCAACTCTCAATCCGAGCAGCTGGTTCTTGTGCCTACCTCATCTCCTGATTGGCCTCCCTCCTAGCCTACATAGTCTCTTGCCTCATTTGCTCTAAGCTCTTTTCAACTCGGTGGGATCGAGCCACAATTTACAAAATCTTGATCCAGAACCAAGAAAAAAGGTATACAGACTGAAGAATAAAAAGAGTTAGAATTGAGAAAATAAGGGTACATAATAATAAATTCAAAATTTCAATGGACTAGATTATCTCAGTTGCCTAAATGTCACACAGAGACAGAAGAGACGTAATGTTCTGGGTTCTATTACCCTCGGCCATCGATCAAAGATAAGGTCAACAACTACGATCAGTTCCCGCGCCTAAGATGTCTTTTCACACAGATCAAGGATGACATTTTGAAATCCTTATCATCATTACTTGACAAAATCAAAATACGAGAAAATACCTTTAATAGTACAAACCCTAGATGTACCAACCAGCTTCAAATTATAATCCAAGCAACTACAACAGTAGAACAAACTGGCCAGCTCAACTTAGGACCATTGTCAAAATTAGAGCGGTCATAAGAAAAAGACCCGTTCAGTTTTGCTCGATCAACATCTTAAGATAGATTAAAAACACAAACATGAGTAAGTCCAAGGAAAGTCCCAAGGAATGAAAATTCTAAGCAAGTATAGGAATGAAGATTCTAAGTAGGCATAACACAACAATGGAGTTTTCAGTTTTGAATAAATTAAAAACTAAAAACTGGTGGACCCCTATTCCTCCATAGAAATCTCCTTGAAGGCTCAGGTCCTTGAGGCCCAAAAGACTAACCTTAAAAAATATTTCTTTATGGGTCAGCCTTGAAGGCCTAAACCCAAGGCAGTTGAGAGGTCACCATGGTATGACAAAACCAGGCCTTAAGATAAACTTCAAGCATAAAACCTGCCGGTCGCTCAGACCGGGTTTAGTCCGAGCTATCTGTACATCAGGCTTGTATACTCATTATCAAGCCAACCAGAGTTATAAACTTCTATACAACTAAAATGAACATAATATAAAGGGAACTGGCTTAGTAACAATAACAGATCCACCCAAAACTGAGTAGCTTATATTCTAATTAAGTACTACTACAATGATAAATACATAGCCATCTGCTCGGTCTACAGAAACAAGACTTAAGTGAGCTAAAATCCAGCATATTATAAGAAAGACTAGCTTAGTAAAAACTGCCAAACCACTCTTACAATAGAAATAGCCAACCGAGCATGAACTATCAGTCTTATTATGAAAAAGACTTAAAAGAGAAAACCAACGTTATAAGGGAAATAGAATTGTAGAGGGAGAAAAACTATAGTGCCTTTAGAAAAGAATCCCGCAAACCATGTTAAGAGAACAAAAGATAACCCAAAATAATCAAGACTTACCCGAAACCAAAGATTTACCAAAAATAACTACAACACCGGCGAAGATAAGTATAAGGAATATTCTCAAAAGATCGATGCTATAAATAGGTGAGAAAACTATGCAAAAGACAAAGACAACTTTCGTTATTCAAGTTTTTTCTACTTTTTTTTTCTTTCAGATTTGTTCTTTTTGTCCCCTCGAACCTCACCAAAATAGCTATATCTGACTTAAGCATCGGAGATTCTTCGCCAGAACCCACCTCAACAAGGTTTTAATGAGAATTTTAGTTTCTTGCATGTGTTCTATCATCACAGCAAAGTTTGAAGTTTCAGGCCTAGTTAGATGAATCCCAACATACTGATTCTTACAACAAAACAAATTCAAAACTCGTTGACTTGAGGAATAATATTTTCTGGTTAATAGCTTTATTAAACATCCTCATATTTCTAAAAACTAAACCACCCAAAGAATAAGACAAGCAAATACTATCCCATTATAGCCAACACAACTTTTTTTACATCTGCATTATTGCCCCACCAGAAAGAATGAACCAATTGTGTAAGACATTATAAAACAAACTAGGAAGTTTAAAAACAAACATTGGATACGTTAGGATCACCTGAGCAGTTGCTTTAATAAGGATAAACTTACTATCTGCTAAGAAGAAATGATCTTTCCACAACTAATGTCATTTCTAAACCCTATCAATAAGACTCTGAAACACCACTTTTTTATTAAGCCCAACATATAATGGCAAACCAAGATACTTATAATGGTCAAAAGGCTAAGATAGTCCAAAAATCTATTTGACACTCTTAATTCGAACTAAATATGATCGTCGATTTATCATAATTAATCAACTCTCCCAAAACTGTAGAATAATTATCCAAAAGCTATTAAATAGCTAAATAATCATCAATTGTGGATATACAAAATACCAAACTATCATCTACAAAAAAGAGATAAGAAATAATTGGAGCCATATAGGCAAAAGAGAATCTATGAAAACCCTCTTCTAGTTCGACCTACTGAAAAAAAAAAGTGAGCCTTCAGAACAAAAAAAAAACAAACAAATATGGCGACAACAGATAACTCTGTACCAAACCTCAAGTAGGAATAACACAACCAATCATTAAACCATTAACCCAAAAACTGAACTGAACCACACATAAATAATTATAAATAAGACTCTGCCATTTCAAAGAAAATCTCATTTTCTCCATTAAAAAAAAGCAAAAAAACCTCATTCCATACAACCATACAGCTTCTTCATGTCAAGATTTAGTGCCAAAAATCTCAAACTCCCCAACTTCCATTGTCGTAAAGAGTGTATAAGTTCAAAAGAAAAAATAATGTTATTTGTTATTTGGTGACCAGGAATGTAAGCACTCAAGACGAAGAAATAATATCAGGCAATACCAATTTGAACTAATTAGCAATAGTCATAGTCTAAGAGACAATCTTATATAATACATTACATAGATTGATCTGTTGAAATTTTAATGCTCTAGTAGGGCCAGTAATCTTAGGTAGAAGAACCACCATAGAATTATTGACACTCTCTAATGAGTTGCCATCATTCAATACTCCCCAAAAAAATTAAAAACCTCATCACACACCACATCCCAAAATTTTTGAAAAAAGAAAGCATGAAAACCGTCTAAGCCAGGAGCCTTATACGAACCTAAGTTAAATAGTGCTTTCTTAACTTCATCAACTATAAAAGGGGCATCCAAAAAGCTATATGCTTAAGGAAAAACTCATTATTGCAAATTTTAAAAGTTGTCAAATTCGGAACATAACCCCATAGAGCCAAATAATTAATCAAAGTGAGAACAAATACTAGCAGAAATCTATGAATGATCATCAATCCATCATTCATCATCATTAAAAAGGCTTATAATATGATTTTACTATGCCCATTTGCTTTACGGTGAATAAACTTTGAGTTTTGGTCTCTCCACATAATCCAATTTGAATAAGCCCTTTGAAACCAATACAATTCGTCCCTTTTAGCAACCCTTGAATTTCCACTTCAATCTTTCAAATATAATCTAAGTCTACAAACTTGAAATCAGCCCTCAAGAGATCATTCAATTTCTACCAAGCCTTTTTTTAACCAAATAACAATAGCACCCCTCTCTCCCCAACCACGATGCTGCCATTGGGCCAATGCCAAAGCACAGCATCTAAGTTTTGTAGAAATTGAACCCCACTCTTTCTCTCAAACATTTGAAACAACATCATGACAATATGGCTCATCTAACCAAAGTAGTTCAAAGTAAAATAGTCTTCAACCACAACCATATATATTCAACCTCGTAGTTAGATGTAAGACAACATGTAAAGGTTAATGATTTAAAGACAAAAAATTCCAATGATGTACAACCGCATTCAAGAATAGATTGCACCAAGCAATATTCATCAAGGCCCTATCTAATCTTTCCAAAAATTAATTGCAACTTTCTTGAAAAGATTAAAGAATATTACTATTTTTTTTAAAAAAAAAAAGAAAAGCCCTTCAGTTTGGCAATAGAACTTTGATTTAACTCTCAGAATGATAACCAATCCCAACCTAAAATTATTTGTCAAGAGTAATATTATAATATTATGGAAAAAAAAGATAATAGGACCTTAAGATTTGAACAAAGAGACACAAAGATGTTATAATTTAAAAAAAGATGAACATACCTATTTTATTTATTTAAACGGTTAAAAAAGTAAATAATTCTTAGAATTCTGAATAAAACTTTTTAATTATAACTAAATTAAAATAAAATAAAATAAAAAATTATATTGTTACTAACATATATTATCAGTCAATGATGGCGACCAATGAATAGTTTCATTTACCGATCAACCTTCGTACTTGATTGATTAATGTTATCGATATCTAATCGATTCACTAAAGACACACCTAAACTCCAATTTTTGTAATCTATACAATCACAGGGTTTTTTTTCGTTTTTTGTTTTTGTATAAGTTGCTCTTGTATGACAAAATAAGAAATAAACTATTTAAAGATTTCGTATTTGAATATTATTTGATATTTTTATTTTAATTGGGTTATTATTCTATTTGGTTATAATTTTAAGAAATTTTTAGTTATTATTATTTATTGAGTAGGATTAATTAGTTAATCTATTACTATAAATAGATTTGTTATTTGTAACTTTGAAGAACAATCTCATTAATCTCACCAATATAATTATGTTATATTCTTTTTAGGGTTATTTTGTTGGATTCGACACCCTTTCTCTTATGAGAGTTATCTTTTCTCGTGGATTCGAGACGTCCATTAGAATGATATCTAACTTTGCTTCCATGTTGTGTCAAGTGTTATGCAAGAATCAGTTCCGTAGAAGATTTATTACCAAAAACAAGAAAAGAATGAAGTTTGATTATTTCAAGTCGCGAGAAAGATCACTGGCAAATACAGAAAGTATGATGTTTTAGAAGACATTATATTATACTACAAGTTCCATCCTCCTTATAGCCTTTTATTTGTGGCAAAACTTGACGGTGGGTTTGTTTTCGAACGAGAGGAGAACTGATGTAGGGCAAAATAAGAAATATGCTATTTTAGGATTTCTTATTTAAGTATAATTTGATATTTCTATTTTAATAGGGTAATTATTCTTATTTGGTCATAATTTTAGGAAAGTCTAATTTATTTAGTTATTATTCTTTATTGAATAGGATTTATGAGTCGTTAATCTATTACTAAAAATATACTTGTTATTTGTAACTTTGAAGAACAATCTCATTAATCTCATCAATATATTTCTGTTATATTCTCTTTGGGGTTTTATGAACACTTGAAATTATACATTTAATAAAAAATTTACTTCATTATTTTATATTACTAGTGTCTTTAATCTCTCTAACTTAAGTATGTTTATAATATTGTACCTAATTAGCTTTTAACTATTTTGTGATAGGTTCGGTAAAATGAGCATAACTTTCTACCTAAGAATCCAATTGAAATGATTTTTCATCCTGTGAAAAGCTGACTCAATGGCCTAATATATTTTATTTTATAAGATATTTGAAATTTGAGCGTTTAGAGGGTAAAAATTGTCTAGAACAGAACTGATCTACAGTACAGACCTCGTCTGAATAGTCATCAGTATTTAGCTCATAACTATAAAAATACATATGAGACAACTCAATTTGAAAAAATAAGACTTATTTAAAACTTTGAGTTTTTGAGTGAAAGTTAATTCGGACCACATCAATTTCAAATTGGACAATCAAGTGGGTCCATTAATAATAATCAATGCAAATTAGTTGTCACCCTTATTGACTTTTATCATTCAAGTAGTTCTCTCTTCATTTGTCTATGTTTTTCTATAAATAAGTAGCCTATTTATACCCAAAGTATGTAATTAGAGAGCTAGATTTTAGTTCAAAATACTTGTCTTTTGTATTATCTATTTGTAGTATTATTTCTCTTGTTTACTATTCTAAAGTCATATTATCTCTTCTTTCATTTTTTTTTCCTTAGTTTTATTATGTCCAAGTAATTTGGTTTTTTGCTAAGGTAAAAGGATGAAACTCTTGGTAAGGTAATAAGATATACTTAACTCTTATTCATGAATTTAATGTTTCATTCTTAAGTTATGCAAATTTATATATAATGTATTCATTTTGTTTGCAATGTTAATATTCTTTCTTGTAAAGTGGTGTATCTTGATTTATTATAGACAATTTTTATAGTTGGCACATAAAATTCTTGAAACCATTTACAAGATTTGGCGTAGATATCATTTCTTGTAAAGTGTGAGTCTTAATTTATTGTAGATAAATATAAAAATTGTCATAATAAATACTTGAACCCATTTATAAGATTTGATGTATAATAATTGAAAGAAATAAATATAAATTAATATATAAATGGTAATAAACTTTAATTGTTATAACTTTCGATTGGAACTTCCTTTGTGTGGGGATTCCAATTAAGTTATAAAAAGAGTTGAATATATTCTTATTTCATATGCCAAGAGTAGATCCCTCTAACCTTAACTTTTATTTTAATTGATTAATTGAATTATTATTTGCAAACATCTTATACTATTTTAATTGTCTTTAAAGTATTTATAGTTTGTAATTTTAATTCCACTTCCCTGTGGATCGACCTCATTCTCACCGGGTTATTCAGTACTTCCACAATCCTGCACTTGAGAATAAACTCATATATTCTTGATGTATTAGGGCTATTTTGTCGTAGATTCAACACTCTTTCTTTCATAAGAGTTTATTTTTTCTTGTGGATTCGAGATGTCCGTTAAAACGATATCTAGCTTTGCTTTTGTGCTGCGGTAGTTGTGAAGAAGGAAGAAATGAGTGGAGAAAGGTGTCAATCACTATAGTGCTACCTTCAAATGGTAGCAAGTTATGGTACACCACTATCATATCCCAAATTGTCAGATAGTGATCTTTCAAATTTAAGTTGCATTATACAATAACATGTTGCCTCTTGAAGGTGTCATTACAATGACTACCACTTCTTCATTTATTTCTCCCTCGTTTATTACTCCTATAGCTAAACCAACCTCATCATCATATAAATTATGAATATTGTAGTTCGAAAGTGTCTCTATTGAGTTGATTGGGCTTCGACATTGGTGGACATAAATCAAATTGAGTAAACCAAACTAAATCAGGCTAGCTTGATTCAATTTTTGGTTTATGTTTATAGAAAAATAAAAAAACATGTTTGGTTCTCAATTTGACCACTTAAACCAAAAATCAAAAACTTTGGAAAAAAAAATAGAAAAATAGGTAGCTTTTAATTACTAATGGTTGCAAATTATTACTGTGTTGCTAACTATATAGAATCACATTATATATAACACTAAAAATTAACTCAACATAATTCACTCACTTCTTAACCCTAGATCTGCCGCAAGTACCCCTATTCCCCTTCCAAACCCTAAATCCATTAATCCTTTTCAAATTATCATTGATGATTGTCGATGGCTATTATTGCTCGCTACTCCCTAGGCCAACATCATCCTTTTGATAAGGGAAAGTAAAATACAAAATTTGAAACTAAAATACACAACAAAAGTTAAATATGTTCAGAATATATGCGTAGTACAACTTAAAGCAAATTATTTCAAGTTTTGCATCAAATGTAATATACAATCATCTATATGTTCAGAATATTGCATCAAAGTATTGCTCGCTACTCCCTAGGCCAACATCATCCTTTTGATAAGGGAAAATAAAATACAAAATTTGAAACTAAAATACACAACAAAAGTTAAATATGTTCAGAATATATGCGTAGTACAACTTAAAGCAAATTATTTCAAGTATTGCATCAAATGTAATATACAATCATCTATAGAATAAATGTATAAAAGTTATACCATAGCTTAGTTTTTACAGTTGTATTCTTTAATTCATCAAGTTTAGAGTTCATAAATGAGTATTCTACATTAACAATT
Organism: Ailanthus altissimus; assembly: GCA_946807835.1. Classification (NCBI taxonomy): domain Eukaryota; kingdom Viridiplantae; phylum Streptophyta; class Magnoliopsida; order Sapindales; family Simaroubaceae; genus Ailanthus; species Ailanthus altissimus. The sequence continues at coordinate 10,899,853 of OX327687.1, forward strand.
CTAGACTAAAAATAGAGGTGGGATTTTCTATTAGGGCTTGCCTATGTGCCATCTCAGTTTTGTATAAATATTTGATATCTATATAGAGTATATTTTGTTATATCATTAATTATTTCTTAATCATATAGTTTAATGCTTGTTACGCTACAGACTTTGTATTATCTGAAAGAGTTCAGATACAGTCTAAAGGAGTTTAGACCGATGCTAAGAGTTAGTAAGTATTCCAAGAGTTAGAAAATTGTCTATAATGGGACAAAGGCCTTAGAATATGCTTATAATGATATAGTTACCAAAGTTGCAAGGGGTTGCTAGGATGTGTCATTATGTAAACATGTTCTCAAATATATTATTCTTGATCTATTTCTGCTAACGTAGGTCTATTGATAGATTCTATTAATTCACATAAATCAGTGCATGTCTATATCTGTAGGATACAGTTGGTCGTTCCTAACTGACCACGATCTTGGAGATTATATAGGCATACAAGTATTCAGTTAGGACTGAGTATTGAACAAACTCACAAGGACCTTAATAGACATTCGATGTTACCGTCAATGGAAGGTCCTCTCGAGTTGAGTAGTATACATGGTCCTCTGGCTTGAGCACCACAGTGGGCTTGTGAGTGATTCACCATGTTTTAATTCCACGCATGTCAGAGACCTTTCATGGTGTTGTTGTGATTTGGTGTGTGATGTGTAGAGATACGTATAATTTTAAAAATTAAATACGCAGCGAAAGTATTCATACATGTTATAAACTATATAACATACACATATATATATATTTTCATATATGATCATTCAAGCATATATATATATATCTCATATATATATATATTTACATGCATGATATAAAATGAATTGTAACTAAATTACCTACCTAGTTTTGAAGGTAGCTTTACAATTCTTCAAAAACTCCAAGTTTCAATTTGTTGAGCTCACCTTGAAGTATTCTGTTGCGTAATTCTAGTTCACAACTGAAACGGGTAGGATTGTGAAGTTAGAATGACAGGCATGAATTTCCAACAATAGATGTTATAACACTTAAAACAATTTAGTCCTTTTGAATTATTTCTTGCAAAAGATGAGAAGAATTAAATGTTTTGTCTATTGTTCATTACCACTCTTTGTTATGAATAATTGTTAGCCTTAACCAACTCTTTCAACCCTTTGAAAACATTTAGGAAATGCTCTCAATTCTCTATTCTCTCCCCTTGGCCGAATCTTGCACTCTCTTACACAAAATTAAACTCTTTCAATTTTTGGTTAGTGTAAAAATGATTACTTCTCTTAATGCTCCACCACCACTTAGCTATGTTTGCTATTATAAACAATAATCAAACTAGCATAGGCCATCTACAATTATATCATCTGTATGATTCAATTGATTAGAGAGTAAATGTGCATTAAACAATGTTAAATGGTTATACCACTTCATAAGTGCTCAATTTAAGAATTTCTAAGTGGCCAATAATGCTTATTATTAATATCAAGTGCTTACTCCATTACAAAATGGTGTTTATCATTTATTCTAATTAATAATAATAATTTCATAAATAAATAGATTATTAATAATTCAAAACTATTTTAAATAATTACATTTACCTCATATGTAATTACCAAGCAAGGTAAATAGGTAAATACATGGTAAATCATTTATGGAGCAAGATTGTGCCAATTGTCAATATCTTATTGGTTAACAACTCTTGCAAACCAATAATGTATTTTACATTCAATTATTGATAAATGTATAACATAAGGAGGCTTGAAACATATTTTCACTTTGCTGAAATTTGTTGGATTAATTGTTCAATCCAATTCGTTGCCCCAGTGCACAATGAGTACACTTCATATTATGAGACTCTCTAGATCCATGCCCGATTTGTCATATGAAACTATTTTATACGTCCGTGAACAATATCCCACACACATGTTTACGGATATTACAAAACGACGCATTAGACCATACAAGTTGAGGTTATAACATATTCGTATAATCCTTCCATCATAGATATTCGAGAAAAGTGAAGATATAGATCAACACCGTCAAGTCTCCACATACTCAACCATAAACTTATCTCTAGATTTGTATCTCAATAAATAATATCCGTAAACACTTTTACGATATTATTTACCCCGAGGATAAAGCTAATTTCTCGGGTATTTCTGCTTATGGTCATAAGACTTTTTGAAATACAATCTTAGAGTTTTATGATATTATACTCACCCAATTGAGTTGATGGATCCCATATCTATACACACCGAACTTCGTGAGCATCGGACCATACCCAGCAACACCCAACAGTCAGACCATGAAAGGTATCTGACATGTGTGGAACCAAAGTATAGTGGATCACTCACAAGTCCACTGTGGCACTCAGGTTTAAGGACCACGAATCCTACTCAACTCGAAAGATCCTCCATTGACAGCTTTATGGGATGTCTATTGGAGATCTTTGTGAGTCTATTCAATATTTAGTCCTTACTGAATACTGGTATCTTTATACGAGTTTTCACTAAACTCATGGTCTGCTAAGATTAACCATCTGGATTATCCAGATATAGACATACACTGATCTATATATAATAAGGTCTTCACTGACAGACCCACATTAGTGAAGATAGATCAAGAACATAATATTTGAGAACATATTTGCATAATGACATTTCCTAGCACTATTTGTAACTCTTTACAACTATGTCATTACTAATATATTCTCAGGTCTTTGTCCCATTTCTGACAAGACTCTAACTCTTTAGATTTCACTAACTCTTATAACCTGGTAACTCTTATCAGTGCTAACTTTTAGCACTTATAAGTTTTAGCGTTTCTAACTCTTAGTTCTGATCTAAACTCCTTTATATTAAATCTGAACTCTTTCAGATCATACAATATCTAAAACGTTACAAGAATCTTACCATATATATATATATATATAAAATAATTAGTGATATATTGAAATCATAATAGTATAAATATAAAGCAAATATTTATACACAAAAGGGATAGCATGTAAGCACAAATTCCAACAGGTCTGACCACTGGGTGTCGCTAGGTATGATCCGCTACTCATGGAGTTCGATGTGTGCAGATATGGGATCCATCAGCTCTCATAGGGAATGATATATCTAGATGCTACAAGATTGTATCTCAAGAAAGTCTTATGGCTATAAACAGTTATCTCGAAAAAGTGTTTCCATATGGTTAAATAATATGGCAAAGAGTTTACTCATATTGTTCATTGAGATACTATTTTGAAGATAGGTTTATAGATGAGCACATGAGGATTTGACGGTACTGATCTATGTCCCCGCACATCCAAGATATAGATGATGGAAGGACTATATATATGCTTTGTAACCTCAACTTATATGGTTCAACGTAGTGATTTGTAATATTCGTGGCATGTGCATGAGGCATTGCTCACGAACTTGTGAAATAGTTCTATTTGACGAATTGGGCGTGGACCTAGGGAGTTCTGCGATATGAAATGTACTTATTGTACACTGGGGTAGAGTACTGGATTAAATTATTTAATTTAGTAATATCCAACACTACCACGAGAATACGTGCATATTCGTGTTTAAGCGTTAAATACAATAATTAGTCAATTATTATTATTCTCTAATTGTAAAATGACACATGGCGTATCGTGGACCCTCGGTTGAGTTTACCCAAGTGTGGGATTTGGTGAGACCTGCTGAGGGGTATACTTGATAACTATTCATAAGGGGCAAAATGATTATTTTACAATATGATTATTTAATTGTTAAATAATTAAAATATCACTATTAAAATATATTATTTTATAATATTATATTATTAATAATATAATATATATAATGCATGATAGTTGTCATCCATTATATATATAAAATTTATTATTTTATTATTTCATTATTATATTAGCCTTTTATGGCTTAATTATATTAATATTATATATAATATTATTTGTTTAAGTAAATAGAGATACATATGTGTGAAATAGAAACGAAATTGGATGAGAGAAAAGGAAAATAAGTGTTGATTTACCTTTCAATTTTCGTTTTGCTCTTAAGATAAAAGAAGCAATTGTTGTTTCTTTTGTTTTCATCAACTATGGGTAAGAAAGAGCAAACTAAATAGAACCGGTCATTTTGGGATTAAAGGTTAATCCTGTATTGGATTAAGGAGCTGCTGCTTTAGTTTGTCAAGTCTACCAAGTTAGTAATTAGAATTATTAACGAGTGAGACTCTAGGTGAACTCCAAAGTAATACATGTAAAACGTTCCACGTACTGATAATTTCTCAATTTTACAATTAATATATTAATTTGATTTATATGTTTATTGTATATTTTAAATATTTTGCTGCGTTAAATATGTATTAGAAATGTATTTTTACAATAAATATAGTTGCACATGCATACACCTATATATATTTGATCCCCAACATTTTCAACTCTAGAATAATGATAGGTACTAAATTTTGTTTTCTTTCTTTTGCTTAACTCTTAAGCCTTCATATCATTTCACGTTACCCATCCTTTGTTAAGCTATGCCTAATCCTTAATCATAAATGAGTTGATAAAGATAATAGGATAAGTGTCGTATATGCCTTAAGTCATTTCTCAAGTGTTTTATATGTTATTATTATACCATGCAATTGCTTAACCATTAATCATACATGAGTTGACAAACTTAAAAGGATAAGTGTCGCACATGCCTTAAGTTACTTCTCAAGTACTTTATGTATTGTTATTGCACCATACAATTGCTTAACCATTAAGCATGTATGAGTTGACAAACTTAATGGGACAAGTGTCGTACATGCCTTAAACCACTTCTCAAGTGCTTAATGCGTTGTTATTGTACTATGCAATTGCTTAACCATTAAGAATGGATGAGTTGACAAATATAATGGGAAAAGTATTACATATGCTTTAAGCCACTTCTCAAGTGCTTTATGTATTGTCATTGTACCATGCAATTGATTAACCATTAAACATGTATAAAATCAACACACAATGCTACCAAGTGCTTTACTTAGCCACGAAACGTGTCAAGTTTTAATACTTAGCATTTGACATGTGTCCTTTCTGTTATGTGCTAAATTCAAACCCGTTATACCAAAAGAAATATCTCGGATCAAACTTTTTGACCCTGAAACCTTTTAATCAAAATAATAATTATCTCATAATTATTATTTATACATATCTAACTAGTCATCATATGATTAAACACTACCCTAGTGCTTAACGATTACACTTCACATTGTGAAACTCTCTAAATTCACACCCGTTTGTCATGTGGAATATTTTTATAAGTCCGTGAACTTTGCCACCTACATATCATAGTTATTACAAGACGATGTGTTGAACCATACAAGTTAAGGTCACACATATTTGTATAATCCCTCTATCACTAATATTCATGAAGAGAAGAGACATAAATTTATACCATCAAATCTTTATTCGCTTGACCATGTATTTATCTTTATATTTGTATCTCGACAAATAATATTTGAAAAATATTTTCAGATATTGTTTTACCTTACGGAATCTATTTCCAGGGCAATGTTTTTGGCAAAAAAATTTTTTGAAATACAACCTTATTTATAACTTTGTTCTAATTCAAATAAGGTTCTAATCCCTTAAAAATACTAATTCTTAATTTTAATCTAACTACTTTAAATCTACAATATATGAAAAAGAATAAGATTAATACTACATTATAAATAATAATTTATAGAAATATGTATCGTATAAATTTTGTTTTTATCTAAAAATAGAATAGTACACGAACACCAACTGCAGTAAAGATTATTTATTTATTTATTAGATTAAATATATTAATGTTAGATATTTTATGTTATTTTATGCCCTTAAAGCATATGTAATAATATTTTATTAGATTACTAAAGTTTATTCATACATATAATTGAGCATATATTGATGAGTTCATATTTATAAAGTATGTGATCTATGTATTACGCATATGATGCTAATACAGAGGGTATAGATTACAAGTTCTTTATAAATTAAATCATGTTCACAATCATTAAGGAAAATGACATTTCATTATGTAAGATTGTAGTTTTTCTACTTCTTATAGTGGATGCTTTATCTTGATCATCGAAGTAAAGACTTCGAGTAGAGAAACTAATATATATGATACATTAAATAAGACTACTGTAAATTTCGATTTAGTTAACTAAATGAAGTAGATCTTAGTTCATAAAAGCTTTAATAAGCTTGATTAATCTTAATCCTGAGCAGGTAATGAACTTACATTCATGCGTTGTATCTTTTGAGTTATCACAGAGTGAGATCTAAACAAACAGTCAAAACCTCGATAGCTTGGAGATATAATTTCATGGGTCGTAAGAACATATATTTGCAAGATGGAATCTAATAATTAATGTTCACCTAAGATGTTTGCAGTACTTGATCATTAGAATCTGTGGCCACAGTTTATTCAATAAATTATTTATTGAATAATAATATTTATTTATAAATATAAATATATTAAAAATGATCATTAGAGCATTCAGTGACTTAGGGGCAAATAAGTAATTAAAGAGGTAAGACATTTTTTTAAGACCTAACTTTAATTATGGACATCAATTAGAGGGTCAGAAATGGATTCTATTTATTCCAATAAAGTTTGGAAACTTGTAAAAGTTTCTAAAGGGATAAAACTCATAGAGTGTAAATGGGTTTACAAGAGAAAAAGAGGAGTAGATGGAAAGGTGGAAACCTTCAAAGCTAGGCTTATTGCTAAATGGTACACTCAGAAAGAAGGTATTGATTATGAGAAGACCTTTTCGCCAATAGCCATGCTTAAGTCTATTAGAATTCTATTATCCATTACAACAAATCTTGATTATGAGATTTGGCAAATAGATGTCAAGACTACCTTTCTTAATGGCAATCTTGAAAAAAGTATTTATATGATATAACCAGATAGTTTTATAGCTAAAGGCCAAAAGTACATGATTGGTAAATTGCACAAATCTATCAATGGACTTAAACAAGCATCTAGATTATGGAACATCAGATTTGATCAGGCAATCAAATCATTTGGTTTTGATCAAAATCCTGATAAAACTTGTGTTTACAAAGAGATAAATAGGCAATTGGTGGTTTTTCTAGTCATGTATGTAGATGATATACTATTCATTAGAAATGATGTAGGAGCATTATCATTAATTAAAATTTGGTTATCTAACCAATTTGATATGAAGGGCTTAGGTGAAGCTAGTTACATCCTTGGAATTAAGCTATTGCGAGATCGTAAAAATAGGATGTTAGCTTTATCTCAAGCTGCATATATAGACAAAATTCTAGTTAGGTTTGCTATGCATTAATCTAAAAATGGATCACTTTCTTTTAGACATGCAATTGATCTATCCAAGAATTAGTGTCCCAAAACTCATGAAGAGATAGATCACATGAGAGAAATTCCTTATGCATCAGCAGTAGGAAGTCTCATGTATGCAATGCTATGTACTAGACCATATATTTGTTATGCAATCAGTATAGTCAACAGATATCAATCTAATCCAGTACCAGAACACTGGACTGCAGTAAAGCATATATTCAAGTACCTTCAAAGAACAAAAGATTATATGCTCGTGTATTCTAGTGAGGATCTTATACCTATTGGATATATAGATTCAGATTTCTAATCAGATAAGGATGCCCGGAGATCTATCTCATGATATATGTTTACTTTAAGTAGTGGGGCTATTAGTTGGAGGAGTGTAAAGCAATCATGCATTACAGACTCTACCATGGAAGCTAAATATGTAGCTGCGTCAGAAGCTACAAAAGAGGCTGTATAGCTCTACAAGTTCCTTATGGAACTTGAAGTAGTACCTAATGCTAAGATGCCCATTATTATTTATTGTGATAATAGCGGAGCTATAACACAATCCAAGGAACCGAAATATCACAAGAAAGGAAAATACATTGAGAGAAAATACCATTTAGTACGAGAGCTAGTGCAAAAGGGTGAAGTTATAGCATCCAAGATTGCATCGGTAGAAAATCTAGCGGATCCATTCACCAAATCATTGCCAGCAAAGTGTTTTAAAACTCATATATATGATATGAGAGTTCGACAGATGCCCGACATGCTTTAGGATAAGTGGGAGATTGTTAGACATTTTATGTTATTTTATACCCTTAAAGCATGTGTAATAATATATTATTAGATTAATAAAATTTATTCATACATATAATTGAGTATAAATTGATGAGTCCATATTTATAAAGTATGTGATTTATGTATTAGGTATATGATGCTAATACAGAGGGTATTGATCACAAGTTCTTTATAAATAAAATCATGTTCACAACCATTAATGAAAATAGCATTTCATTATGTAAGGTTGTAGTTTTTCTGCTTCTATAGTGGATGATTTACCTTGATCATCGAAGTAGAGACTTCGAGTAGAGAAACTAATATATATGATACATTGAACAGGACTACTTTGAATTTCAATATGGTTAACTAAATGTCGTAGATCTTAATTCACAAAAACTTTAATAAACTTGATTAATCCTAATCCTAAGTAAGTAATGAATTTACATTCATGTGTTGTATCTTTTGTGTTATCACGGAGTGAGATCTACATAAACAGTCAAAACCTCGATAGTTTGGAGATATAATTTCATGAGTCGTAAGAACATTTATTTGCAAGATGGGATCTAATAATTAATATCTGCATAAGATGCTTGCAGTACTTGATCATAAGAATCTGTGGCTACAGTTTATTCAATAAATTATTTATTGAATAATAATATTTATTTGTAAATTTATTTACAAATATAGATATATTAAAAATGTTCATTAGAGCATTCAGTGACTTAGGGACAAATAAGTAATTAAAGAGGTAAGACATTTTTTAAGGCCTAACTTTAATTATAGACATCAACTAAAGGGTCAATTAAGTGGATATTATTAGTCTAAGGACCAAGTCCAATTTAATTAAAATGAGTTTTAATTAAATGGAATTTTATTTTATAATATGAGTTATTAGAGTACATCCCTTAATTTTTAGTGGAATAACCGGAGGTTAACTTAGAAAAATTTGTGTATTATGAGATAATAATGACTAAGCCTTTTAAGTTGGAGTTAGGAAACTCATGGGTCTTGCAATCCCTCTACTAGTTTAAATTCTAATCAAACTCTAATTTTCTAATCCTAATCAAATTCTAAATACTCAAGGAAGATCCCTATATATATAGGAGGTATGTAATAAGAAAGATGACCATAATTATACAGAGAAAAATTCTTTTACGTATTCTTACGTGGAAAAAGAATTTAATTAATACCATTCTCTCATATTTGAATATTAGTAGTTTTAGAAATTAAGAAAGATCCATGCGTCCATATGTGTTGCAGCCGGTCAATTCATTTGAAGATTGAGAATAATAAAAAAGATTGAGAATAATAAAAAAGATTGCAGTTGATCAATTCAAGATCTACCATAACAAAGAATTAAGATAATTTTCTATCCTTATACATGTATTTATGAACAAAATGATTTAACTTTCATTACGTTTATTATTATATAAACAAAAAATTTTATTTACCAACGAATAATTAAAATAAACCAAAAATCATACTCACCACTCATTGGTCCTCTGCCATTTGCCGTTGCTGATCGTGCTTGCAGCCATTGCTGCTTGCCACCATTCTTCTCCCTTTTTCCTGTAAATTTTGACTTTTTTAATAATTTTTTTTCTAAGTAAACTTATATTTATTTATATTCTTTTACAAGTAATGGATGACGAAATTATATAGATAATTTCTGATTTTTCAATGATTAGCATATCAAATAATCACCATCTTTAGGCTGGGACTATTGATTTGTTCCTCTCCCTTTTCCAATAAATTTCGTTTTTTAATGTATATTTTGGTTTCTTTTTGGTATTAAACTTATATGTATTTCATATTCTTTTATAAGTAATGGCTGATGAAATTAGATTAATAATTTCTACTTTTATAGTGATAAGCATATCAAATAATCACCATCTTTGGGTTGAGATTTTTTATTTGTTAATTTAAAAAAAATTATATTACTAGATTTATATATAGAGTAATAATATGCCCACGCCACAGTATCTAATACTTAGAGTTTATTTGATAATCGAGTGTCTCGTTAAATAGGTAAAAAAGTAATATTTGTACAAGAACAAATTCTACGATACACTTTATTTTTATATAAGTTTTTTGTTACTTTATCGTTGATTATATCTCATTGCATTCTAAAAGTTGTTGAGAGAAATATTTGATTATGAATTTAAAGTTACACTTCAAATTATAAATTGAAACTTTTTTCTGATAAATATTCAATTTATACAATCCATTCCAAGTTATGTCGTGTCGTGCTGCTTACCGCTCTAATGTTGCTATCGTTTCAGTCTTTTAGTTGCTCAATTGTTATTACTATTTCATTCTTTAATCATATGTCATTGTTGGTTGGTTTATGGATTTGTTAGTTATAGGAGTGTGCACGGTATTATTCAGTTCAATATTTTTTTTTTGAATCAAATTGCATTGAAAAAATTTGAGATTTTAATTTTTAAAACTGAATTATATCAAATTATATATAAAAATTGAATCATACTGAATTAATTTGGTTCGATTCAATTCAGTTTGGTCTCCTAAATATATTTTAAAAATATTAAAACTATATTTGTAAGAGATAAATTACATATAAAAATAATTAAAAAAAGTATAGGTTAATTTTAAATACAAAATTAATAATAATCTATGAATTAAACAAGTTTTAAAAAAATTCAAAATTAAAATTCATCTAAAAAAATAAAGTGTTTGTCAATTTTGATTATCAAATTAATTGAAAGTTTATAAACTAAATAAATTAAAAAAATATTAACATTCAAAATTATTTAAACAAATAAAGTGATCATTGACTTTTAAGTACCAAATTAATTAAAGTTTATGAACTAAATAAGTTCGAGACCTATTAAAACTAAAATCCACCAAATAAATTATATAAAAAAAAATTGTGTAAAATTTTATTTATATCCTTCTATTTGGTTCAATATTTTTGGAGACTGAAATTAAAAAATCAATCAATTAATTTTTATACTTTAATACTAAACTAAACCATCTAATTTAATAGTTTGATTCGGTATTTTTGATTCAGATACTTTTTTACCCACCCTTAGTTAGTTATTAGATTTCAAGCTATAGTTATTGTATTGGACTTTTATTTTTGTTTTGGATATTGACTTATTTTTATTTTATAATTTATGGACTGCTGATAATTGATTTAATTTTTAAGTTTATGGGCTATACGTTAAATAGTTATTTTTTATTAAAATTTTCTTATCATATTTTTTTATTGAGGACTATATTAGTTTTTATATATATTCTAATGCAGTGTTTTATATTGCAAAACAAAATTGTTTCAAAAGGTTAAAAAAAAAAGGACTATTGGGCTTTTATTTAAGTGGTTCTAGTTTTGATTGGCCCGAAAATAATTTTAAATACAAAATGGGCCTGGATATGAATTAATTAAGCTAAAAGAAATGCCACCAACATAAGGCCCAAAATCACTCGACCCAAACTGAAAAGCTGAGCCCATTTCAGTTTACTCTTCATTTGTTCGATTTTTAGTTCTTTACAAAAATTGACCGATTCAATTTGATTTTTCATTTGACTCCCAAATTGAACGGTACTCGTTTTTTCTACCCTTAGGCTCGGGTCATTTGTCCTTAATTATTGACTAGTGGCGTTAATAGTTCAGACCATAGTTTATTTTTGAGTTATTTTTAATTTTTTAAATAAAATAAAAAAATAAGTGAATAAAAATATGCCACGTATTATTTATAAGGGTAAATAAGTTATTCAAACATTATATAGATATTTTTCATCTAAATTAATAGAAACTATTAATGAATCAGAGACTATTTATCTTTATTAAAACTACAGAGGTCTTTGTATCTCTTTTTTTAAATCTTAACGGTTCAACCGTCCATTTTTTTAATATTATATTTATATAATTAAAATATTAATATTATATTTTGATTAACATCGTATATAACATATTACTCGGTGTAACATAACTACTATGTTAATTATGTAATAATAAAATCAATAAATATTGATTATATCATTTATTGATTAGTACCATATACAACTGATCATTTTTTAAAAGAGTAAGAAATCTTTTAAATTTTGAAAACTAACTTAAAATTTTAACACAAAATATACAATTCATCCCATTTTAAGTAATCGTTGAAATTTAAAAAAAAAAATCACTTTTTTTTTACCCCAATAACTTTCTACATTGTTTAATTAAATAACATAATTAGTTTAAAAAAATTATTTATATTTTAAGTTAAAGACTTCGAGTATTTTTTTTTTAAATAGACATACTTTATAGATAGAAGTACTCATTGAAATTTTTTTCTTTTGTATAATTATTATTTTTTGTTAGGATAAAAGATAATTTTATTCGTCAAATTTGATCTAATACCTAATTTATTTTTATTATTTCAGAAATTTTAATCTTGTCTCAATTTATTAGTTTTCTACTATTTAAGTTGATAAAAAAAAAAAATTTGTTGTAAAATAATATTTTTGTCCTTTACTAAAATTCAAACTCATTTTAACAATATTAATCATATTCATGTGTCAATTAAGATTGGTCATTAATAAAAAAATAAAAATAAAGAACACGTGACCCATTTAATAGATTTTAATTTTTAAAATTTATTGTAAAAAGTAATCCCTAAATAATTACAAAGTAAATCCCCTAACAATAAAAAAGTAACTCCAATGGCACTGCAAATACTCTTCCTCCAGTTCCCTGACTTTAAGGATGTTTGGATGGTGGAAGTAAGCCAGGAATTGCCTTTGTGAAATATGGAGACGAGATGTAGGCAACAGTTGCAATGCAGGCACTGCATGATTTCAAGATGGGCATCCAGAAGTAGATTTTTGCTCTTCCTTTTTTTTTTTTCACTTTAGATTTTTGATGTAATGATTTTGGAGACTATGTAACACAAGGAAGATTATGGATTTGACATAGATATAGAGGACACAAGGATTTAATTTCAGTTTTTTTTATAAAAAATATGAGCCTTAGTTTTTTGGTGAAATTAGATATGGGTTTAGAGAGAGGAAGATAAAAGAGATTGAAGAACTTTATTCTTATTAATTCTCCTTTGGTTATTATTAAATTTCTGGATTTCGTTCCCGCGAACACAACCAGTCCAGATGCCTCTCGTATTATCAATCCAATAATAAAATGGGATGAATTAGGAAAGATAGTGGCGTCGACATTGAGCTTGAGGGAACCAAGATTTGTTGTTGTCCAAAGAAGAAAAAAAACTAGGCTTAGGTGAGTTAGATAGTTTGAGTCGTTGCAGTAAGTCTTGATATTCAAACAACAAATATCTTGCACGATCCAATACTTTCAAATGAGAACGATAAACCTCTTCATGAATCCAAGAATGGTGGAATAAAAAAACAAGTAGCATCGTTGCTTTGAGTTTGGTCGCCGGCCTCTGGGAAGTGTGATGGTGACTTGGATCAGTAATATTGGCGGCTAGAGCTACTCCAGGGAAAATGGTCGAACGAATCTCCATTAGTTATAAAATGAATTTTTAAAATAAATATTAAAATTAATAGATCTTCGTTTAATTATAAAATAAATATTTATTTAATTATAAAACATATTAAATAAATATTCATTTAATTATAAAATTAATATTAAAATTTAAATTTATAAAATGTGTCGGGCGTCCTTTAATTTTTTTTATTTTTATTAATGATCAATCTCAATAGACACGTGGATAATATAAATTAATGAACAATTCATAGGTTTAAATATTAAATTTTTTTTATGTGGATTCATACATTAACAAGAATTATATATTATTTTAGATAAAGATTAATTTAAATGATTTATATAGGTTTTTTTTATTAAGTTCTAAAGATATCTAATTTAATATAGATTTATAATGTGTAAAACTTAATATTAGTTAAATTATGACTGATGAGATTATATTTTAAACTAGTATATAAAGACTTCTTTTAGTGTTGTAGTCTACAAGTCAAATCATTATATGTAAAGCTATTCTCTTCATTTTCATCACAATGAGAGAATTCTATTGAGTATTATATAGATTTGATTGTAACAGATTGTTATACTCTCATATTCTCATTGAAAACTACTAATCTCGTGTTCAAATTGCTATGAATTTTCTAAGTGTATTTTTCTCACCATCCATATTGATAATTTAACATGATAGACTTAGGGTTGTATTATATGGGTATCAATCTTGTTTTACGTCTAACAAACGATATCAGAGTGAAAATCATATTAAATTATTAGAATTATCGTACATATATTCATGTTAATTTGATTATCTTTTTTCCATATGACTTGTAAGGGTAGAGATATTATATGTATGAATTTTATGAAATTACATAATTTTATTGAGGAAAATGTAGGTTTATGGATTTCATTGTGATTTGAGGGTTCATATTTGATTAACGAACATTGATTTGAAGAACTAATGATGAAAATATCAAAATTCAACTTAAATTTGGTGTTTTTCATGTTCATCAATGAATCTGAAATTTTCAAATTTGCTCAAAGTGTGTGGCACTATAATGCTACATTGACAGTACTAGCATAAGCAATAGTTGGGTGCCATAGCGCGAGATCTAGCGGTAGCTAGGCACTGCAGTGCTAAGGTGACTGCCCTTAAAAGTCATAATTTAGGATTTTTCAGTTGCTTTTAAGAGAATTAGGTTGACTTAATTTGATTTTTAAAGATTTGGCTTGAAACCCAACTTATTAGGATTTGACTCAATAGTTATCGACTTTTTTTTGAACCATTAGCAATATTGTAACTATAGGGGGCCTTGACACTAGAACACCACTAGTGTGCATAGGAAAAAAAAAATTAGTGGGTATTCTAGTTTTTTTTTTTTTGCACTACATGTTTTATATTTAGAAATAAATTGAATGAAATAATATATTGTCAAAGTAACTTTTATTGTGTAAATGTTTTTGTTTTGGGATATTAAGATAAATATATTTATTATTTATGCGAAAATAATTAGTCCAAAGAAAAATTATATTTTGGCCAGACAATAGGCATATTTGCAATAATAAATATGTGATAATTATCAAAATTTTCATGCATTGAATAAGTCGATCCAAAGAAAAACTTATTATTGACATAATTTATTATCAACATTTGATTACTGTATTGAAAGTACCACTTATAAATAATATTTGTTTAAAGAATAAATATCAATGTTGTGCTAAGTATCTCATATGAGGCCCACCTTTGTATGTTTACTTATGTCATGCATGTGTATGCTTTAAGTCATAACATGATTAATAATTATGAGTTTATTATTTTATTATATTTTCTCCATCCGTTTCTTCTGCTTTTTCTTTATTTGCAAATAATCTCTATATTTAATGACACAAACTTTAAGGATTGAAAAGAGAAATTATGATTGTTCTCGATTGCATGAATCTTGACCAGCACTTCAGACAGAACAACCTCCTACTCTTACTGATCTAAGTTCCATTGAGGATAAAATGGACTTAGAGAAGTAGGATCATTCAAATCACATATCTTATAATCATGAAACGTGTCATTCCAGAAACCTTTATAGCACTATTTTTTAGGAGAAAAATGCTAAGATATTCCTTGAAAAAATTGAAAAAAGTTTTGTTAAAAAAAATGTTGAAACAAATACGCTATTGGCTAATCTTATTCCAATGAGATATAAAGGAAAAGAAAAATGTAAGGGAGTAAGTACATCATGAAAATGTTTAATCTCATTTTGAAACTAAAAGCACTAAAGTTAGAGTTGGCTAATAACTAACTCGTGCATCTAGTTTTGATTTCTCTTTCTGCAGAATATAGTCAATTTAAAGTGAGTAACAACACCCAAAAGGATAAATAGACTCTTAATGAGCTCATTTCACATTGTGTACAAGAAGAAGAAAGATTAAAGCGAGAAAAGACAAAAAGTGCTTATCTAACAAGTACTTCTCAAGATACGATTTCTAATAAGAAAAGAAAAAAAAGCTAAAGGAAAGAAAATTGTAATTGAGACCTCACATAATAAAGCCCAAAAGAAATAAGATATGGTCATTACTTGTTTCTTTTATAAGAAAGCTGGTAATGTGAAGAAGGATTATCCTCAATATACCAAATGAGGTGTCAAGAAAAGTGGACTTCTCAGATTTATTTATTCTGAAGCTAATTTAGCTTCTGTACCAAAATACATTTGAAGGGTAGATGCAAATGTAACTACTTACATAAGTGTGTATATGTAGAGTTATTTGAAGAGCCAGTTGCCAATTGATGCTAAAAGATTCATTTATGTGGGAAACGACAATATGCTATAGAGGTTATAGAATTATTTGAATTATAAATAGAGATTGACTATTATTTGGATTTAGATGAGACTTATTATGTATCATTATTTAGATGAAATTTAATTTCTATTTCTAGTTTAGACAAATCTAAATATTCTTGTTCATTCAAAAATAATAAATTTAGTTTTACTCAAAATTCAAATCTTGTTAGTATTAGCTCTTTGATTGATAATCTTTATAAATTGGATATCCATGCCTCTTTTAATGAATCATTACATGTTAATAAATGTAGTACAAAACAAAAGTGAACTGAAGAGAATTTTACTATGTTATGGTACAAGTGTTTAGAAGATATCTATAAACAAAAAATTAAAATACTTGTGTCAAATGAAATTTTTGATTTTCTTAACTTAATAAATTTTAAAGTCTGTGTTAAATGCATTAAGGAAAAATAGATTAAAAAAAATTAAGTGCCAGTGGGAGATTTAGCACCTTAGAACTAATACATACTGATATTTGTGAATCATTCCTTATGGCTTCTTAGAATGATCAATAGTATTTATTACATTCATTAACGACTATTCTCATTACTAGTATTTTTATCTAATTCATGAGAAGTCTCAATCTCTAAACATGTTTAAAGTTTTCAAAACTAAAGTTGAAAATCAACTTGGCAAGAAAATTAAGTTGTCAAATCAAATTGCGGTGGTGAATACTGTAGCAGATATGACGGAATCAAGTGAACAACATCCATGACCTTTTGAGAAATTCTTAGATGAGTGTAGTATCATACTATAATACATAATGTCTAGGAAACCAAGCATGAATGGCATTGCTGAGAGACAAAATCATATACTTTAAGACATAGTGAGAAGTATAATTAGTTATTCTTCTTTTCTTGAATCATTATAAGGAAACGCATAAAGATTACAATGTACATTCTTAATAAAGTTTTAAGTAAAGTAATATCTAAAATCCTATATAAGTTATGGACTGGTAAGAAGCCTTATATTAGACACTTACATATTTGGGGTTGTCCAACTAAGGTTAGACCATATAGGCTTAATACAAAGAAATTAGACTTAAGAATAGTCAGCTATTATTTTGTTGGGTACTCTAAAAGATTGATGGATTTCAAGTTTTAATAAGGAGATAAGGTTAGGGATATTATCATTGAAGAGGAATTTATTTCTCTTCCTACAGCTGCTATTGAAAATGATTAATTTTCCTTTTTTAACATTATTCAAAATGTAATTCAAAAATACAAGACAATATACAAGAGTCCCTAATCTAAAATGAAGAATTTGCTCCTATTCATGAAGAGTAACCTCGACAACCTAAAAATCAAGTGCCATTGAGAATATTTATTAGAGAAAGAAAAAGTGTGATTTCAGATGATTATGTCATTTATCTCTAAGAATATGAGTTTAATGTGGGACTGAAAAATGATCCAATCAGTATTAATTAAGCCAAACAAAATTTTAATTCTCAAAAGTAGATGAGGCCATGAAGGATGATATGAAATTCATAAAAGACAACGACCTTTGAGATCTTGTCGGGTTACTTAAAAGTGCAAAATCCATTAGTTGTAAATAGATATTTAAGATCAAGAAGGTTTCAAAAGGCAATATCAAAAAATTTAAATTGCATCTCTTTGCTAAAGATTTCACTCAAAAATAAGGCATTGATTATAAAAAAAAAAATTGTCTCTCTTGTATCAATGAAAGACTCTTTCAGAATCATCATGGCACTTATAGCTTATTTTGATTTAGAGCTACATCAAATGGATGCAAAGGCTACGTTTCTCAATGATGATATTAAGAAAATGATCAATATGGTGCAACTATAAAACTTTGTGTCTAGAGATCCAAAGAATATGGTCTGTAAATTAAACCAGTCCATCTAGGGTCTCAAGCAAGTATCTTGTCAATTGTATCATAAGTTTCATCAAATGATTACCTTATTTGTCTTTAAGAAAATGCACTTAATGAATATATATATCACAAGTTTAGTGGGAGTAAATTTATCTTCTTAATTTTTTATGTCAATGATATATTACAAGAAACTGACGATGTAGGCTTATTGCATAACACCAATATATTTTTATAAAGGAATTTTGAGATGAAATATCTTAAGGACTCATCTTTTATATTAGGAATATAGATAGATCGAGATCGCACTTGAGGTTTCCTTGGGTTCTTATAAAAGAATTATATTAATAATGCTAAATGTGATAAATTCAGTCTCAGTCAGTGTCTAAGGAATGAAATTAAACAAAAGAGATGCAAAATTTTTTTAATGCATCATAATAGTAGAGAGTCTTATATATGTTCAAGTGTGTACACATCTAGATATTACGTACATTGTTGGAATGCAATGCGGATAATTAAATAACCCTAGAATGGTCACTGGAAAGCAACCAAATAGATTATACAATATTTACAGAGAACAAAATACTATATGTTCACATATAAGAAATCGGTTAGATTAGACATCATAGCGGTATTTTGACTCCAATTTTTTTTTAATTCCTAGATAGTAAGAGATCCACTTTGGGCTATTATACACTTTGGCCCAATGAGTTATTTCTGAGAAGTGTTAAGCAGGCATTCATAGCTTCTTCCACTATAGAGGTCGGGTTTATAGTTTGTTTTAAGGCATCAATTCATAGGATATGGCTACAGAACTTTATCACAGGGCTGTGAATTGTAAATGATATTAAAAGACCATTGAAAATTTATTGTGATAATGAAGTCTCTTATTGTATTCCTATAACAACAGAAGCACTTCGAAATCTAAATACATTGATATCAATTTTGTAGTTGTTAAAGAAAAAGTTTAGAGTCAACAAGTATTAATAGAATATATTAGTACAAACTTTATGAATTTAGATTCCCTCGTCAAAGAGTTACTGTCAAAGGTGTTTTATGAGCATTTTGTTCATATGGGTGTAGTGTTATTTCATGATATGCATAAATAGTGAGAGTTTGTCATTTTGATGTTTATTTGGTTAAAACGCACTTAAATGTTTTTTCCTTTATAGAATAAAGTTTGATAGACTATATTTTAAGACTTTGAAATAAAGTTGCACTTTCTAATACAGTTTTGTATAAAGTTTAGAAAGTATTTAGTTTAACTTATTAAAGTGACAAAGTTGCATTTTCTACTGTAATTTTGCATAAAGTTCAAAAAATATCTGGTTTAATTCGTTAGAGTTTTAAAGCAGGACTAGTTAGAAATATGCATGTTTAAATCACATTTCATATAATTTTCATACTCAACATCTATATTTGATTTATATCATTGATTATATTAGTATGGTGATCATTGATAAGTCTAGTTGCAAGTATATGTAATGAATATTATTTTAATCCCATATTGATATAGTTAATAGACCAAATTGTATTTAAGAAGATATTTTAAAATATAATAGCATTTATTATCTACATTAAGGTTTTTAAAGTTTTATGATGACATATGTATCTCAAGTCGGAGATTGTTGAGTTTTATTATTTTTTATATGAGTTCGCGTATTAATAATAATTATATATTATGGGTTATCATTAATAAAGAGCCAATTCAAGTGATTTAGTTGTACTATCTTTTATTAAACTCTAAAAATATTTATTGGATATGAGCTTATTATATATAGAGACCTAATACTAATTAAAGTACGATTGATAGAATAATAATTAACTTAATATATAAATTTTTTTTTATAGAGTTGTTGTCCCAAGTTAAATCATTATTCGTAGTGCCTTTCTCTTCCTTCCATCATAGAGTAAAAATTTCATTAAATGCTATACAAATTTGATTATAAAAAATTGCTATACTCTCGTGTTCTCAAATAACACTGTTAATTCTCACCTTCTAATCATTATGAATTTTTTAAATATATTTTTTAATAATTTAATATAGCATATCAATAGAATTGTATTTCGTGAATATTAATCCTATTTATAATTATGTCTAAAAATAACATAAACCGTCGTATAATGTTTGAGTAACAAGAAGGAGATTCTCTTACCCCGTCGTATTTTTCAAATTCGAGCCTTTCTTCTTGACTGCAGTTTCGTCCAATTGCTGAAACATTGAGCATTCCACCTGGAATTCGATGAATATTTCCCTGCGGAAGTGACTGAACAAAGGAAAGGTTATATCTGTACAGCTAAAATTATAGAGTTTAACTTGACTGAATAACTGACAGTCGTGCTCAAAAGCACTCACCTTTTAATTGGAATGTCCAAATCAGCAATATAATGCAAGTGTAAAATTTATTAACTCCTGCAGAATTGTTTTCACTTCATCAAATAAAACTGACAATTTTCATGCACCAGTAAGTCCACTGCAAACACTGTGTTGGAGACTACCAATGAAATACTCCATTTAACCGTAATGAAGAATAAGGTGTAGATCAAAATGATGCTCCTAACCATTATCTATTAGTTCTTCACTCCTTCAGCACTATGCCCATTGTACATAGAGCTGACAGTGAAGGATCTCACCTTGAGCTTTTCCTCTCAGAAAAGCTTTCAATCTCTGGACAGATGAACATACACAACCCATCAGCAGCCCCCAGATAAACTTAAAAGAACAAGGCTAAATTGTAATGCAAAATAAAAGCACGAATTTATAGCGGTATGAGGAAAGGAAAGCACATCTAATATATCCAGTGACATTGAATTTAGGTAACATGCCAAGTTATTGTAAGGGTATAAAGGCTAGAATGATCTTAACACTATCCAGGAGTTACAACATGAATATTATGAAGGCTTCATGACATATACATGATATATCTGAAATATGAAGTATCTGGGAGCCGATAAATTTCCCATCCTTGTGAGCCAAAAGACCATTCTCAGAACATACATAATCATAGTCCTTAATAATTTCATAAACCAAAAATATGGTTTAGAGACTAAGCACAGATTTTAAAAACTGTAAATTAGAAAGCTAAATAATTTTAAAACAAGTTCTTGAAGAAGTATTATGATATCCAGTGACTCCTCATTTACATCCCCACTCAGACGAAATTTATAACAATGCAGAGATGGATAAATGAAGCAAAAACTAGCTACATTGATCAATATAATAAATAAATATTATGCCTCGGACATGATGAATCTTAATTTCATGGCATCAGAAAACAAATAAATATAACAACTAAAACGGTTTCTGTTTTAGCTCTTTTCCACTGTCTTGCGTTTTATAAACATAAATTTTAAACATAGACTCTGCAAAGTGCAAACCTCTTTTGCCAAGCTGATTTGAACAAAACTTTTTATCATATTGTAAACTTAAAATGGAAGAAAGCACGTGAAAGACTGCTAATCATTGCACCAATGAAACTTCGTTTACCTTTCTGATGAGTTCCTGCATGAACTCTTAACATTTCCGGGGTGGCCAACTTGTAATTGAAATTTGAATACGCATAAACCCACATTAAAAAAACAAATTGAAAGATAATGCTCAATGCATTCAATAGCTATAATAGTTAATTAATTCACCGTGTAATTGTAATAAGTATAGATGACAAATTAGGTAGCTCTTGTGGGGGACGGCGAGCGTTCCATCAACATTTAGCCCTCTATAATTCCAATGCCGCCTTTGCAGCCTTTTCATTATTCACTTTCATTTTTTTTTATTCAATAGAGCATTTACATCTCATGCTATATTAGTAAGGGTTAAATTATTATTTTTTTTAAAAATAATACTATGCATATATAGTAGAGGAGTAATATTACACATTTGAAATTGTATTTTAAATAAAAATTTATCAATTTAAAAAAAATAATGATGTGTCAAATACTCATTAAGTGATAAAATTGTATAAATTTTAAAAGTTGTATCTCAAGTAATGATGTATCAAACAATTATTAAATAGTTAAATTGTGTAAATTTTAAAATTATCCATTACACTATTTTATCATTCAATAATTGGTTGATACATTATTTTTTAAATATAATTTAAGATGCCTAATATTATTTTAATTTATTTAATTACTATATTAATAAAAAAAATACAAAGTAAAAAGTCAATAATTATTTTAATAAAAATAGTAATTTTATTAAAAAAAAATAGTATTGAATTTATTATTTTATGGCAAGTTTAGTTAAGTTAGTATTTTCCCAATAAGTTATGAAATTACAGAGTTGTTAATATGTTGAAACTAAAACTTGAGGTTATTATAAAAGTTTTCTTTTGCCATATTTTATCGTCTTCTAATTCAGCAGAACTACACGCGTGCACTGAAAAGTGGGCCGAAGACTGCAGTCTGGTTAGGAAGTTGGGTTGTTATGTTTGAACACTTGACATGAGTGGCTCTCATCTGTAATTAATTGTGGGCCAAAATTAAATGGGCCTCACTTTCCTTTAACAACATAGAGATTGCTGTTAAAAAACATTTCTCCTTCCTCTAATTACATCATTTTTCTTTCAAATAGTATAATGCTTGTAAAGATGAAGAAAAAAAATGCATAGGGACGCTAGTTTTTTTCATCTGAACTAAAATTTGAGTTCCAAAAATTCAAATTTAGACCACACCCAAATTTTTTTGGTTGTGAGTTGAGTTTCAGAAACTTTTTAAAAATTCAATTCTGCAACACATAAAACCCAATTTTGAATTTGGGTGAGGTAAAAGTTAAACTCAGATGGTTTTGATGTATTTTCAAAACACAAATACTTAAAAATGTTTGGTAAACATTACATTTACTCTACATTTAGGAGATTAATAAATACCCATCTTCTTTTAGTGCTTTTTACTGTCATAATAATTGTGGCCTAAAAAAGATAGCTACTCTATATCAAACACATCCTTAGGGCTATGACAGGTGTATTTAGGTTGACTGCAAACATAACAGAGTGGTTAGTGTGGGCATGGATTTAAGCAGGGAATGGTGGCAGAATACGTAGCTCACATATCATTTGAATATAGAGGACAGACAAGGACCGCGTACCAAGTAAGCTGTCCCATATGAATATGATATATCATTTGTGAAAAATAGTTGTCATGCTCGTTGTAGACTGTGTAGAGTGGACCAACAGGCAGGCAACACCAACTATCTTAAGTTGAGAGTGGTTATTTTGATAAAACTTTTTTTTAAAAAAATTTCAGGTTATGCTATTCTCTCGTCTAGCTCCACCTCCAACCACATTGAATTTAGTGCTAATCATAGTTGGTTTGGTTATGACTTAGGAGATATCACAACTCACAAGATTACATGAACCCCAAAATTGTGTGCCCCCAAAGACCAAATCTCTGGCAAAACTATTCCCTCAAGGCCCACAATGGGAGAGTACAGTCTGCAAAAAAGCCCTTTTCCATGGAATTCTAGAGCCATTTTTGTTTATATTCCATGAAACTAGTTTCTCCTTTTTAAGTATCTTTAAAGCTAATACAAGCTTCTTTACTTAAAAATATATATATGCACTCAAATAACTAAGAATAAAAACTAAATTCTTCTCCTATTTTTAATGCGAGCGAAATCGAAACTCAAGTTTGCTATATATTTACCAATTGAACAAATAAGCATATAGTTATGTGAATTGAACTTAAAACATATTTATAAGGAACTTATATTTTCAGGAAAGTGGTGGCTGATGGCTGGGGAAAACTGCGAATCTAAATAAAAGCCTACCCACTTAGAGCTAGGGCCTGTGCTTGGCATTTGGCAATCTGAGCTGCAGTTGCTTCCCAGTTCCCACAAACAAACAGATTCTGACATTATATGTAGTTTTTTTACCTTGAGCAAGCTGGGAAATAATTAACAATGTTTAATTTTAAATTAATTTAACACGAAAAGAGAAAATTGCAATTGGAGATTGGCATTGGCATTGGCGGAGATCACTGATGATCAGGTTTGGCAGAGGCAGAGAGATTCTCTAATCCCGATGAATACTCTGTCCATATCCAACAACAAAGCATAATCCTTTTCTGTTGATCAAAAAAAAAAAAAAGCATAATCCTCTTCTGGCCAAGAAACGAATATTAGAATATTAGTCTCTACTTCTACTCCCTCGTCAGAGAATCAACCCCATCTACTCATCCACATGTATCATTTGGTGATTTACTTGCCTACTAAAAAAGAGAAAATGAAGAAATCTCCTTTAACTCTCTCCTGTTCTTAATATTCCTCCTCCAAATCAAAACTGGCCCCCAATATAAAATGTGATAATAATTCCAATTATCGAAACACCCCCAATCCAAATGGCTGTCCCTTTCCCCTTTTTGTTCTTCTCTCTTTGGTCAGAGACCATTTTTAACAAAATGAATAACTCCGGCCATGGCTTTGGTGGGTCACCTAACAACAATATCATACTGAAGATAAAGTGGGGCTAAAGTTTTATCATTACCCACAAAGAAAATAATATGCACACACACATATATTTGACATTTTCTCAAGGCATCCATCCCATCTTAGTGTCAAAAAAAATAATAATAATAAAAATATAAGAGCCCAATTCAACACTTTCTTATAAGTGTGTGAAAATGGGATGCATCTCAAGGCATTACAGTGCCCCAAAAAGAGACTCTCATCAATTTCAAACTTTTTCTCTCGTGATTAGCGGCCACCTCTGTCCTCATTGCCATTGGATTCTCATTATTAATTCAAAAACTAATGAATCGAAATTAACAAACATTTGACCAAATCACTTTCTCTCTCTCTCGCCAATGGCCTAATGGGGAGGGTGGTGGTGGTAGTGGTAGTGGCTTCTTGGTCAAGAAAATTCTTCTCCCCGGCTACCCTTTGAAAACATCTGTACTCCATGTTCTTCCATGTTCCCATTTCCCATTTTTTTATTCCCTCACCACCACCACCACCACCAACTCAAAGGGAATAAGAATTTTCTTTCCTCCTTTTTTTTTTAATCTCAGCACAAAGCGCTCATGCTATAAGAATATTAAAAGGAGGTGGCAAAGCAATTGGCATCTCTTTGTTTACTTTTTTTCCCCCCCTCTTTTTAAGGGCATTATCTTGATGCATTTTGTGGCGCCAAAGATGCTTATTTGTTACACAATCCAATATCAAATTCTAATGTTTTTGCTTCCAAGAAATTTTGTCACTACAGGCCAGAAAAAGGGTTTCTTTTTCGGATGTATTAATTTTGTCTTCAAGTAACACTTAGCTTGTTAGCTTGGTTTTTCTTTTGTTAGTCTTAGATTATTAAGCACCATAAAATAACAAGCATTACCTTTTCCATATCCTCGATCGCTTGCTTCCAAAAGCACTTAGGATTTTATAATTTATATACTTGTGGGATTCTTGGGTTACACTGCGGTTTCAATTTGTTAATTATATAAACAAAAGTTGTTGCATATAATTAAATTCGATTAGGGCAATAATTTTGACGGAGTTGATTAATTGGATGAGGTACTCGAATCAAAATTAAGGTTTTAGTGGGATTTAAGAAGTTATACTAAAGAAGAAAAAAAACCTAATAGTCTCAACCATTTTATAAAAATTATATATGGATGTGCCCCCCTCCCAAAAGAAAAAAAAAACTACTCAATAAATAGAGTGAATTTGTTTAGAATAATCCAATATAGCCACAATCCTATTCAATCAATTTTTGTAATTAAATACCCTTGAATCAGATCAAATACTTTTATGAAGAAAAAAAAACAAGGATTATTTTTTAAGATAAACATCTCTTTGTTTTGTTTTTTTTTAAGCATGTCTATTTGCTTTTCAATGATAAAATTTTATTATTATTGTTTGATTCAAATTACTGCACTTGTTTCCTTTTTTAAGATAAAAATTTAAAGTATAATGAAATTTGCAAAAATAAAAAATAAAAAAATAGTTATTTCTATTTTAGCTCAAATAAAATAAAAAAATAACAAAAAAAAAAATTAAAGACAACTGAAATAATAATATTATTATTATAACTAGAAAAGTATTACACAACACATTTAACATGCAAACTTTATATTTAAAATAATCTATTAGTAATAGTAATTATCACTTGTTAAATAATTATTAACTTTTTATTTATTATTAATATAGTATTTATATAATACCAATTAATATTTGATATATCAAATATCATACCACTTAGTATATAAACTTTATATCCCAATTATGTATGCATAATATTACTCTAAAAATTATGTACAAAAAATATCATCACGGCACAAATTATTGTGCGCAGGACAATGAGTCTCATTTTAGTTAATAGATTATGTTGGAAAAAGAATAATGAATTATGAAATAAAAAAAGGTGAGGGAATTTTTGTGTATTTTCAAAATATTTGACTGTAATAATTATAAAAAGTTGTTTAAGATTAAATTTAAAAAATTATCTAAATTTTTGGATTATTATCGAAAAACTTCAACTACTAAAATATATAACTTTTACCTTCAAATTTTACTGAAACTCAAATAATTACAAATGTATTATATCTTAATAACCACTTGAGCTGCATCCGAAAGGCAATCTATATGTAAAATATGAATAAATGTTTCGCTTTCAAACTTAACCCCATGAAAATTTAAATATTTTTGGCAATCATGTTACACTTGTGGTATCTTTCATATTAATACTTAATTCTGAACTTATATTTTAAATTTTTATCTCGGTGAATTATTTAACATGATATTAAATTTGTACTTGATCATTGTAATTGAGTTTGTTTTACATAAAAATAGTTGTTTCATGCTTAAAAATCGGGGAATGGGGTCCTAATGAGCAACCATCTCAATATTTGTATTCATTATTGAACATGAATTATTGTTGGATTTGGTGGTAATATTATTGAAAATATAAACGAGATTATCAACAATTTATTTTAGTACGACGTTTTAGAATGGTTAAAAGAGTTTCCTTACAACAAAATTTTCATTTTTATGATTTTGTTATTAGTAATTTGATGATGGACATGGTAGCAGAAAATAATGTATTTCCTCATTACTAATTAAGTAGTTGATTTATGTTATTTATTGAAAAATAACACAAATTAATAAGTTTCAACTTCTTACCAAAAAATAAAATCCTTTTAAAATGTAATAAAACGTATTTTAAAAAGATCTAGCAAATTCGACCATACTCTTCCCATGTAAATTTTAAAACTTAATTGAGTTTTCATATTAATTATAAATGTTTATCTTGCAATAATTACATACTTTTCTATTTACACTATTATACAAATTAGTTTGATTATTCTAACCAAACAATTAGTAGCTCTGTGCTACAAATTTTATTTGCCTAATAATTTGCCCATGACCATTCTATTGCAGCTTAGTAATAAGATTCTAATTTTAGAAATTTTAATAAACTAATGGCTGCAATGATCTCTATTGTTATTAGTTCTTATTAGTAGTTAAGATATTATTTAAACAATATGTCACATTACATGAATAGTAACAGAAGCTTTTTAATCATAGATAAAAGAAAAAGAGATAAAAATGATTAGGGGAGATTAAGGGGAAATGATAGCGTTGAAGGAAAATCATTTCACCTTATAATAATAATCATTCATTATTGACCTTCTTCTTTTTTTTTTCTAATTTTTGTTTTGCTTTGTTGAAATTAATAATAATGAGAAAGAAAGGTAGCTATTAACCAAGTGCATTAATATTGTAGTTGAAAATTTCTTTGTTTGCGTTTAAAGGTTCCACTTTCTGACCATTTGATGCATGAGTTGGCTTAAGAGTCTACCTTGTAATTAATTGTTAATTAATTAACACCACACACATGAAGCTGTTATTCAATTAATAGCTACAATCTGTATTGAGCCAGGATGTCCATTGTCAAGCCACCTAAAAATTTGAAAAAACAAAATAGCCATTCATAGGCCCTATTAATTAACATAAGATAGTGATACATTTGTTATAAATCATGGCAATTAAATTATAAGATCAATGACACATTGTGTAACACAAATGATTCAAAGCTAATCTAAGGTTCTCCATGTTAGATTAATCCCATCCATTTGGCAAGAATAAGAATGGTAAGAATGTTCTCTTTTGATTTGGTTACATCATTCATATTTCATACATGTCCAAATTTTCTTAGGTTTTAATTCATATTAGTCACTCTTGAGGAGGTCTTCATTATTTTGTTCAATGATTTCATTTTATTATTGTTTTAGCCAAATAAGAGATTGTGAGAACAAAAATATCCCATTAGACCTAACATTAAATAAACACAACTATCATTTTTCCAACTCTTTACTCTCTACTCTCAATTATCTCTAAACACTTACTCTAATTATTTAAAATTGCAAATAAATACAAACTACAACATCAATACATTCGGATTTAGAAGTTGGCGGATTTGGGTGCTAAAAAATTTGGACAAACATAATCTAAACTATTTGAGGTTAGGTCGAAAAATATTACTAATGTGCATTTTTTTGTTGTACTTAATTTAAAGTTATAATGTATTATGATTATTGTTGGAAATTGTAATGTGTTTAAAATATGTATGTAAATGATAATAAATAAAAATAGTTAAAGCAAGTGAAAGAGGGTTTAGCACATTAAGTACTTGATAAAATTTCGACTTGAATGCCATTTGTCAAGGCTATCAAGGCCCATTGTTAGGATGCTCAACAAATTTGCTAGAATGTCATTTGTTACGGGTTGGACGCTTGTCATCGACTTAAAAGACTAGCCTGTTAAATAATGTTGCATACCCACTCTTATATACCCAAGATCCACTTAATTTCTATTTGATGTGGGACGTGACATTCTCCCCCACTCAATCACGTGAGGCCTTCGTCACGGTGTGACCCAAACTCAAGAACCAACCTAGCCCGTATTGCCTATCCCCTCGAGAGTAAGGGACCCACTACCCACGTGACAATATCTATTGGGACTTAGGACACAGGATTTTTAAGGCCCACTTGACCAGTATTGCCCATCCCCTAGTGGCATAGGGACCCACATTCCATATGATAATCTCTATTGGGGCGATTTTGGGGGCTCATATACGAATGAGAATTTGAGTCTACTCTGATACCATTTATCAAGGGCCGGGCGCTTGTCATTGACCCAAAAGACTAGTCTGTTAGGTAATGTTGCATACCCACTCTTATATACTCAAGATTCGCCCAATTTTTATTCGATGTGGGATGTGACACCTTATAAGGGCATTATCAACCTTGAACGTTGAGCCCCTTATTAGGAACTCGACAATTTTTGTTAAGCCCCCTTGTTTAAGCTTGACAATTTTTGCCGAGCCCCTTGCTTGAGGGCTCACTTTTATGCTAATTTTTTTAATAAAAAATTTTATTTTTAATTATTAAATTATTTAATACTTTTTAAAAATATTTTTATGCATTTCATTTTTTTTTGACTTAGACGTAATTTATTTTATCTCATTTTTTAATATATTATTTATAAATTTTTTTGCATAAATAATGTAACTAAATTCTTGTGTATACATATACATTATGACCTCTTTAAACAATCATAAAGTATTCAAAGAGTTTAAAATTAAAGTATTGGATCAGATTCTTCGTCAAATAACGTTGTACTGCAAATTATGTTTAATCAACATAATAAGATAGAAGTTAACAGAAAATCAAATGATAAAAGAAACATGCATGGTAAATTTGGATGTACAACTCCTAACATTCACCGTCTAATTGGCACACAACATTTTTATCTAAAAGATGCACATTTAAGGATTTTCTTATGAGATATAGGTTTTAGTATCTAATAAGTTAATTCGATTTATCATCATGAATATAAATATAATTTAAATGAGTTTACTTACACATTTCAAGTATTAAATTTACTAATTTTTTTTAAATTAAGTAATTATTATTTTTTTATATCTAATTTCTTATAAGCATATTAACTTAAATTTTTTTTATAAAATTTAGATTTTAGAGGCAGCTTTCATTTTTGGTTAAAAGTTTGAATGGGTAAGCCTCAATAGAATTTCATGCATTTTAAAATGACAGAAAGAAGTACACAAGGTTTGTCAAAATGGCAAAGCATTTTTTTGTAAGTGCACCCTCCTAACCTATGGTCAGGGTTCGAATTCTCCCTCTCTATAATTGTTGAAACATTTAAAAAAAAATCACAAAAAGAAATGACTCTAGGCCATCTATTTGTCTTAATTATTAAAGTAACTATATTTATTTATTTATTTATTTGATAATTTCATTTAAAAAAATATATTATTTATTTGTTGGATAGTTAAATTAATCTAAAGTGTTAACCTGTACTGTAGTAAAAAATGAAGAGACATTTGTTTGGCAGCTTTAGCATAATCATGTGCCCGTCGGATTATACTCAAGCACCCTCCATAAAATAATGGAGATGAGGACGAAGACAATTATGATGATGATGACGAGGATGATACCCATGTTGATGAAAACAACATGAATGAGCGTACACATAAAAAAGACTCCCTCAATGACAGATGGAGTTAAGACTTCATATACAAATAAGGTAAGTCATTTTTAAATTCATTGACGTGTAAATATTAGTAATGTGATATTCATTAGAAATAGTATTCATTTTTTTTATATGTATAAGTGAGATAAATTGTAGAGTTGGTCACAAATACTTGAATATTATGCAAAAGCCATACAAGATAAGATGATAAAACAATTTCAATCGTTGAGGGTTGATTTGTTTGCAGAGTTCCATCGACGAGATCCTTATATTAAAAGAAGGTTTAATGAACAGTACTCATTATTGATCAATCTTAAAAAATTCGTTAACCAACGTGATAGATTCATGAGATATAGGATTGGTAAACCCAGAGAAGTGATTAAGGGTTAAACAAAATCTTATAAAACTTGCCCTAGTGTCCAGTTGTCTCCAATGTTATTTTCATTTAGTAAGGGATCAACCTAGTACGCTTGTCAAATTATTTTTGTTTATGCAATTTTCTTTTTTCATATTATTTGCTAAGTTAATGTCAACTACCAATATATGAAATGTCAGTTTGAATATCTTTTTAGCGTGTAATTCCTTTTAACATCTTGAAATTTACCTTTGACATACTCTGCAAAAACCCAACTACTTGACACTAGGCATGCTTCAACTGGTTTAAAAAATAAGTGTGGGTTATGTCATATCTTCTAACTATGAACTTTGATTGCAAATCTAATGTCATTGCACTAATGTGCCATTTACATCTCTTAACAACACATATTACCTCTAACTGATCCTTAGTTAATTTTGATATTTTAAATCTCCAATTCTCCTTAAGTACAAGCATTCTCAATTAGAGAAGTAAGTCTTATTTAAAATTATAAAATTTTTCAATAAAAATATTTTCAAAATTTGTTCTCAATAATGTTGAGAAGGGCACAGAATCCAATGCCAGAATTGGAGACAAAAATGTAGACATGATGAGACAAAGGAGTGACACTTGGATGAGAGGATACCTTTTATCTTTTTGGTAAATCATCATGATTATTGACAGTCTCTTTCTCTCTATTATATCATCTAGCCCATTCACCACATTATTATTGGCACTGTTATCATTTCTGTCTCCTTCATTTATATCAAGATTATCATAATCGAGTTTACTATTACAATAGTTACAAGTTGGATCTTCGTTGTAATGTAATAGAGAGTAATATTTTTCAAATGATGACATAGTTGGCAAATTAGTTTCGTGTGTCATTGTGGGATGATGTGTAAGAACTCTACCATTTACTATCATACATAGAGTAGTAAAAACTCTATCCTTAATCACATGACCTTTATTTATGCCCAATAAAAATTACACGTCTCTATCTTTTCTTATGCATATTAGTTTTAAGTGTTATTGCCAATGGTAGAAATATTTTTATCTCTAAGTATACTCAACCATATTATCATCAAGAATATTGCAAACTGTAGTACAAAGTTGTTCATATGTGATATTTGACTGAACTATAATGCGCAAGCTCTCTCTATCTTTGTAATTGTCAATGCATTTGGATGAAAACTCATATTTTTTATCTAAACAAAGCATAAACAACTCTTGTATCACTTTTACCTAAAATAAAAATAAAATTCTTAAGTTGGATAATAAGCAACAAAAAATATTTTGTTTTATTTTATGATATTTTTCTTTAAATAATAACTAATGCTTGACAAAATTTGTCGAGAGCGATTTTTATGCTGAATGAAATTTGTCGAGCACAATAGGCTTGCTTGAAAAAATTTTGTCGATCACGCTAAACAAAAGCACATTCTCATGTGCTTGACAAAAATTTGCACTTACTCGTTTTTATCATGTTTGATAATAAAACGCATCAAATTAGAATTTAATCAAACCTAATAATTTATATTATATTTAAAAGATGTATTTCATCTTATATCATTCAAACAAATTCTATAAAAATTATTCATGAGCAAATAATAAGTATGAACAATTTTAAAATTGAATAAACAAGCAAAAAATAAACAACTTTAAAATGGAATAAACAAATGAAAACTTACCTTATTTTTTTCTTGAGTATTCAATCTATAAATTCTTTTGTAAACAACTAAATTTTATGTATATATATATATATATATATATTAATTTTAGATACACACAATTTCATTTAGTTTGTTTGCTTTGTTTTAGAATGAGTTTGGTGTATGTATTAATGAAGTTTATTTGCTATAAATGAAGTTGTTGTGACTATGAGGTATTTTTATCCTCACAGCTTCTTGTTTGACTAAAATGATGATAAAATGAAATCTTAACTAAATAATAAAGACCCCAAAAGTGGCTAATATAGATTAAAACCCAATCTTCTTAACTTAAAAGTCCCTAAATGTGGCATTGTCTATAGCCACACATGTACAACAACAAGGGTGACCTACTACATTACACATTTCTCATTTTTAAGTGTTTTCTTCTGACTATTGAAAAAGTAAATATTATTATATAAAAAAAAATATAATTTAAAACATACACAATATTTTAAGTTTGAAAATTTTGTTGCTGTGTCAATTAATTCAATTGTTAAAATCTTTTAAATAAAATCAAAAAGTTTGAGATTTAAACTCTGCTCAAAACAGAGGTTTTTTTTTTTGTTGTTAATTTTATAAAAGAATATTGTAATTTGTAAATAGTGAGATATCATTAAAATGATGCTACAAAGGACATGGATATATTATGCAAAATTTTATGGGAAGAAGAGTGTTACAATTTCTAAATGACAAGACACTAATATTATTAAGTGATTTAATAAATAAATAAATAAGGCGGTGGGGGGTGGCGACTGGCGAGGCCTTTATTTTGGATTGCATTTAATAAGTAGATGCACCTACCCTTTTGCAATACCAAAATCCCCCCCGCCCCCTTCTGAAATAATAAGACACTTGCCCTACACATTTTGTGGACGCATTTAATCTGACTTCAATTCACAATATACACCAATAAATTAGGGTTTTAACTAAAATTAAAAATTTGGGTATCTCATTTACTGTATGGTGAATAGATTCTTTTTAGAGTAATGCTATTAATTTTAAATTATATTATAATAAATAATGTGTTAAGTAATTGTTAAATAATAAAATATTATAAATTTTAAAAACATTGGTGACATTATTCTTCTTTTAATTGTGCCAAATAGAGTAGATTTTCTTCTAATATATTTAAGTGCAAATTCAACGCTTTTTTGAGTTCAGGATTTTAAAACTATGCTTATACCATTCCATTTCTGCTGATTCTGATAACTCTCAAATCTCTACGTAAGATATTGACAATTAGGCAGCATTTTATTTAGAGTTTATCTGGATTTTACCAAAAAAATAAGGTAAGAAATTATAATTTTAACCATGAAAACTAGCCAAGGGAAAACATACATCATCATTTGGTTTGGAAATGTAATCTAAACACAAAAGAATGAAAGAATGGGGGGGAGTGGGGTGTTGTGGGGTGTGGAATTTCAAAGGGAAATTGTAAAAATTTCAACGTAGTTAGGTGGGCAAAAGTCGCAAGTATTGAACAAGATAAGATGTACATAAAATGTATCTAAAATTAAAAGAATTGAAGAAGAGTATGGCTGGTTTGCATTTGCATGGCAGTTGCGGAGATGTGAGAAAGAAAACCATCAATCATGTACAACTACAACCTTTTCTTAAATAAATACCTTCACGTGAACAATTATAGTCAAATTATCATTATCAATATTAATTTTTTCACTCTCTTCAAGATTATGCAAGATGACAACGTAATAAATTTGGGTTTTATAATTATTTTCAAATTATTCAAATATTTATTTGAAAAAAAGGCACCCATTTGAATTTAATCTAATCTTAAATAAAGGGTGAATGAGATTATTCCCTTTCCGTAATTCTGATTTCTGAAATTTTCTTTTTAAAAAAACCACTCTTTTTAATTTTAAAAAAAATGAAAATATGAAGAAAAAGACAGACAAGGGCATTCAAAGGGCAACAAAAGCAGGTCAAAGGCTAAAAATACAGAAACAAAAGAAAGACAACACTCAGTTTCTGAACTGGTTACAATGTTCACATATCTTTACAATATACATATAATATATATATATATATAATATTCATCATTTTATCTGAAAAAATATATATATTTTGATTTTTGTGAATCAATAAAAGACAGGCTGGAAGGATCCAAAATACAACCCCACTTCCATTAATTATTAGAGAGAAAGACAATGACAATCAATCCATCCGTCCATCCATTCATCTTCTTCTTCTCCTTCAAACGAAAGTGATATTTCCACACACCAAAAAGAAAAATAAAAAAAAAAGCTTACAAAAAGCAGAAATAAAGACGCCATTGCTTCATTGCTTTTTCCTCCTTTTCTTGTTGCCTCTGCTAAGCATCTTTACTTTTTCTTTTATTCTTTCATTTCTAATTTTTTTTTTTAAATTTCTTTTACTCTGTTCTTTTGCCTCTCCTTCTATTCTTTCCTTCTTGTTTCAGTAAATTTTCGTGCTTTGGTTTGGTTCTACCTCTCATTATCATTCTTGCCTCTACCAAATATTCTTTTGTTTTTGTTTTTGTTTGTTTTTTTTGGTTTCTTCTTGTTTATTAATCTTACTCTCTTTCTTTCTTTCTTTCTATCTATCTATCTCTCATTGTTTCTTTGATGAGTAAAGTTGAATTGCTTTTGTTATCAGCGTTTTAATTAATTTTCCTTTCTGGGTTCTCTCTTTTTCTTTGAATTTGATCTTCTGGTAATTTTACAGTGATGATCTTTTCTGGGTTTTGCTGATCAAGCTGTAAAATCCAGTTCTTTCAACTCAACAAGAAGCTAAATTTTCTTCCTTGAGCTTCAAATCACTGCCATGGTCTAACAATTTTAACTTGAATTTTTTTTTCCTTATAGCTTATTGTTCAGAATACTATACTCTTTAGCTTTTTCTTGAGGATTCTTGTATTCTTATTTCTTGAATTCTGTGTTAGCATGGGACTTTGCCATGGAAAACCCATTGAGAACTCACAAACCAGATCACAAAACGCACCACTTCCTTATGAAAACGACCCTCCACCCAATTCTCACAATACAAAATCATCTTCAAACTTTCCATTTTACAGCCCAAGTCCACTGCCAAGTCTCTTTAAGAACTCACCGGCAATACCAAGTGTAAATTCGACTCCATTGCGCTTTTTCAAGCGCCCATTTCCTCCTCCTTCGCCTGCGAAGCATATCCGTGCATTGCTTGCGAGAAGGCACGGTTCTGTGAAGCCCAATGAGGCCTCAATTCCCGAGGGAAATGAGAGTGACATCGGTTTGGATAAGAATTTTGGATTTTCAAAGCATTTTGTGGCTCATTATGAGCTTGGTGAAGAGGTGGGACGTGGGCATTTTGGATACACTTGCTCTGCCAAGGCTAAAAAGGGGAGCTTGAAAGGCCAGGATGTGGCTGTCAAAGTTATTCCTAAGTCTAAGGTTCTCGTTCTTTTCTCTTTCCTCATTTTTTAATTTGTTATTCTGGGTTTGCTTATTTGTTCAAAAATGCAGAAGCATTGTTGATTTTTCCTTGCCATAGTTTGTGGCTTTTTGCCTGTTCTTTCCGCGGTAAATGGATTTGTCAATTGAATGGTGTAATTGAAGAATTAATGATCTAAATGTTCTGTTGGTGTTGTAGTTCTACTGTAGCTCCCCTAGATTTAGCTTAACATTTTTTTGTTTTGTTGCTTTGCCAAAATTTTTCTGAATCTTCCTTGCTGATTTGCATCTTTAGAGTCTGAATCCGTTTTGCCACTGTTTGGATTTTAATTTATCCTCTTACCTGTTTGATTTCTTGGAAGGATATACAGGTTCCCTTCAAAGGGTTATTTGATATGTTCTTCTCTAGAATTTTTTATACTCCACCAATTTGTGCCTTATACTTTACTTTATATATAAATACACTCAATTATAGATAAATAATTTAGTGGGCCATATAGCTCATTGTACGGTGAGCAATACTATCATGTGATACTATCTAATCAATTTACAATTTCTGCACATGGTATGAAGTGCTATAAAATTTTGATACGTGTTTACGAGCTTTTTGTATAGTGGCTAAGTAGCCCATTAAATCATTTTTCTCTTTATATATATAAAATAAATATTGGGTACAATGTGGAGTTGCTCTAGTGGTTAAAGTAAGAAGCTGTTTCTTGTTCTAATTTAACTTTAATACTGTTTTTGTTCTATAATCAATAGTTTTCTATTTCACAGTGTTAAAGCACTACTCCACTTATATGCATTATTCTATAGGAAATAGGATGTGACAACAATCCAGTTGATGGATTTCGGTGTTCCTAATCCATCAGAG
This sequence comes from Ailanthus altissimus, assembly GCA_946807835.1. Taxonomy (NCBI): domain Eukaryota; kingdom Viridiplantae; phylum Streptophyta; class Magnoliopsida; order Sapindales; family Simaroubaceae; genus Ailanthus; species Ailanthus altissimus. Next base: position 10,936,927 of record OX327687.1, read on the forward strand.
ACCGTAGGTCTTAATGTTTGATGTCGATTACTTTGGAAAGTAGCAGTAAATATTTATATCTTAACTTAGTCCAACCCAAATTAAGGACTTGGGTTTTTCTCCATATTGCTAATTTCATTTTTGATGAGAAAAGGATTGTTGGAGTCATATCCAGTACAAAAATCACCAATATTGACAATTAGTGTAATCCTTTTCTTTAACCTATGAAAGCAATGAATTCTATGTTAATATCTTGCAGATGACTACTGCAATTGCCATAGAGGACGTTAGACGAGAAGTGAAGATATTACGGGCCCTCACAGGGCATAAGAATCTAGTGCAGTTCTATGATGCCTATGAAGATGATGACAACGTTTATATAGTAATGGAGTAAGTTTGATTCCCTCATTATTTTCTTAATATATTTGTTTATGTTAATGGTTCCTGATAGTAATAAAATTCTGTTTGTTCTGGGTTCCCTGGGATAAATGCCAAAGTTTTAATGCATGGAATCTGTGTAGATGTCCTGAAAATGTCAAAAACTCATACTAGATCTCAATGTCTTCAGTCAGCTCCAATTCATTGGGATTTTTGTCCTTTCGTCTGCCAACTTGGCATTTTGATGTCGACATCACTGAGTTGAAATAGTGAATTTGATTTGACATGGCCAATTAAATATGTAATCAGTGTGTATATTCCTTCTTTGGAAATGGAGTTTGGCCGGCCAAATGGTCTATGTTTGGTCAGAATAGTTGACCCTTAAGCTTTTAATATTAATGGGGACAGAGAAGGGTTCTTAGAAGCCCATTTTTGCCTTTTTTTCCCCATCTTCTACTTCCTTGTATATTTGTGTATTTATTTTCTGCCAAAGTAATGATAGGTGTTTTAAAATTTTCTTTTAGCAAAAACTTCTGAAGCTGAAGTATTATGTCCTTAAGCTTCTGGAACTTACCATTTGATGTTTCCAGGTTGTGCAAAGGTGGCGAACTATTAGATAAAATACTTTCAAGGTACAAATAACTTTTACTACTTTTCTCTTTATGGCAAATCCCTGGCCTGTTTGAGAAATTTCTAAATGTCTTACTTCCTTTTTTGTTCTCTAGGGGTGGAAAATATTCAGAAAAAGATGCAAAGGTAGTAATGGTTCAAATTTTAAGTGTGGTAGCCTTTTGTCATTTCCAAGGTGTGGTTCACCGTGATCTCAAGCCAGAGGTAATTAACTCATGAAGCTCATCTTTTGTATACCTTTTGGTAATTCTGAAGTTCAATTCTCATATTTATCTATTACCTTCCTTGTATATCATTTTGATTGTAAAATGTTCTTTCATGTTAAACAAAAATTGTATTGAATGCAAAGCTAACAAGTGTTAATATTCCCTGATGTGCTTCCCATCTTGTCTTTCCTCAGTCTGTCTTTGCATCTCTTAGACACTACATGTTTTATTTTATTTTATTATAGTCTACTTTACTTTCTCAACCAATGGTAGATGCAGTAATTGAGAATCCAGTCTGTAATTATTACATATTAATTTTTTTTCTTTTGATCTCTCACCCAACTTATATATTCTCTCATTGTGAGGTGTTCCTCTTTTAATTGTATTGTGGTATTTTCCATTTTAGAATTTTCTTTTTTCGTCTAAAGAAGAGAATTCACCCCTGAAGGCCATTGATTTTGGACTCTCTGACTATGTTAAGCCAGGTTAGAACTACTGCCTGAGGTTTTCTGTCTAGTAAATGTTGAAAATATCAGTTGGGGTTTGATGATTGAAATCTGTTTCAGATGAAAGGCTAAATGACATCGTAGGAAGTGCATATTACGTGGCTCCTGAAGTACTGCATCGATCATATGGCACTGAAGCCGACATGTGGAGTATTGGTGTCATTGCTTATATTCTTCTGTGCGGAAGCCGTCCTTTTTGGGCTCGGACAGAATCTGGAATCTTCCGAGCTGTCCTTAAAGCGGATCCAAGCTTTGATGAAGCACCTTGGCCTTCTTTGTCCCCTGAGGCAATTGATTTTGTGAAGAGACTGTTAAACAAGGACTATCGGAAAAGACTAACAGCTGCACAGGCTTTGAGTAAGTCACTGATTGAATTACTTCATATATAATTGCATGGATTGACCGTGCACACTTTGAGAGAAAACTATGTTTGACGGTTGCCCTTTGCATTTCATCCTTTAGTGGTTCAATTTTGGTGTGGAGAATGTTGAGAGTCTGGGAAAGTACCCCAATTATCTTGCTTCCGCATGTGATGAATCCCATAATTCCATTGTTATTCATATTCTCTCTTGGAATTTTGATAGTTGACGTCGGTGATATTATGCTTAGGTCATCCATGGCTGGAAAATTCTTGTGATGTGAAGATACCATCAGACATGATTGTATACAAGCTCGTTAGGGCTTATATTAGTTCATCTTCTCTAAGGAAAGCAGCGCTAGGGGTAAGTATGACTTGAGGCCCTAATTAATTTGTTCATTATTTCATACTTTGTTATCTTGGAAGTTTGAATGCTAAAATGCCTATTATATTTGCCATTAGTTTATTATTTTGATCTTATTATTCATTCATTTCCTTATAATATGTTAATTTTCTCTTTTCTTCCTTTTTAACCATTTATTATTATTAAAAGTCTAACCAAAAGTCACATGTAAACCCAAATCTCAAATACAGTTTTACCAGGTCATGTTTGGTTTGTAGAATGGAATTGGAAGAAACAAATCCCCCATTTCCTTCCGTTGGCTATTCCCATGTTTGGTTGATATTATTACTAAAGAATGAAGATTCCTCAAGAATCCAGATTGAGCCAATTCCTGACCCTTTCCAACTTTGATTTCTGATACTAATCATGGTTTATGGATCCTAATATCTTGCCTGTACAAAATTTTCCCAATAATTATATATATATATATTAATGTATTTGGGATAAAATATCAGAAGTGTTTTCTAATTGGAGATTAATATTAGAATAGTTTGGGATAAAATATTAGTATGGTTTTCTATAAGAGGTCAATATTGAAAATAAAACTTGGAAAATGTCCAAAAATAGCCACTTTTAAAAGTAAAAATCTATTTTAGCCTCTCAACACAATTACGAATTTTATTAGCCAAACACCTATTTTTAAGACCATTTTACCTTTGAAGCATTTTGCATTTTTCTTCCACAAGCCATTTGATTGAAATTTTGTTCCAAAACACACTTTGAAATTTGTTAAAATGAGTAAATTTTGAGTATTATAGGTTGAAAATTGGTAAATTTGATTGAAAATGACTGAAAAATGAACAAAATCAACCAAAAAAGGCCTAAGAAGAAGGTCCAGGCTGCGTCCCAATGATAAGGCTGCGTCCCACGACTCACGAGGTGTGAGGGCTTTTGGTGCGAGGTCCACTATTTTTGTCTCCGATTTCATTATTTTTCATCATTTTTATATTTTTTTTATATATTGACTCACAAAATTGTTTATTTTCAATTTGTAGAGTATTTTTTCAAATCTATTTGGACAATAACAACATTTTTTTTATTGATTTTGTGCTCAAACTATTAAGTTTTTTGAGTTATATTATTCACAAGGACAATTTCGTCCATTCATTATCTTCTTGGCTAATAAAGATTAGCCAAATAGTTTTTAACTATAAAAGTTTATAACCTTTTAAAAGTGGCTATTTTTGGACATTTCCCATAAAACTTTGCGAGGGTAAGGTATAAAGATTCCGGACCCTTGCATTAGGATCTTGAATTCCTTAATAATTTTATCAACTGATAGGAATAGTAAATGAAATAAAATAGGTACTCTTTCCAGCCAAACATGAGTCCTCTAAGTCCGGTAGTAAGGAAAAAGTTAATAAACTAGAAAAACAAGGACCAGAAAACTTACTGTTATAATGGTAATTGCGTCATGTACATTGGAGAAGTTTCATGAAACCATCACATTATTACCACATCTTCTGTGCAGAGACAGTAGGAATTGCATTGCCATAAATGGAAATTCAAGTGGTGGCATCAAAACAGAGGTCAATATATTTAATATCCAAAATGAGAAACTATAATCCTGTTGCACACGTGAAAGTTACAGACCTTGTAGCCATGAATATGGTGACTAAACTTTTCCTAGTTTGTTTGAATTCTTCAGATTTACTGGTATCCCAGACATAAAAATTGATACTTATATTGAGAGTAGTAAATAAATTTGTTAAGTTATTCTATGGTGACAGGCTCTTGCAAAGACACTAACAGTGCCTCAGCTTGCTTATCTCCGGGAACAATTTACGTTGTTGGGGCCAAACAAAAATGGATTCATTTCTATGCAGAACTATAAGACGGTTAGCTCCTTTCTGTACTCCTTTTTTAATCTTCTATATTTTCTCAAGATGATCTAACTTGGGTCGGACTTAACAGGCTGTGGCAAGGAACTCGACCGATGCCATGAAAGACTCACGGGTTGTAGATTATGTAAACATGGTAAGTTAAAAGATAGTTAATCTTTCCATTTTCATTAAACTTCAAATTGATTTACTACCAAGATAGTTAGCATATGTGGAAAAGAGCTGATTTTCTAATCTTGTATGCCGCAGATTGGTTCTCTTCAATATAGAAAACTTGATTTTGAAGAATTTTGTGCTGCTGCAATAAGTGTGCATCAGCTCGAAGGAATGGAGACTTGGGAGCAGCATGCAAGACATGCCTATGAGTTATTTGAGAAAGATGGCAACAGACCTATTATGATTGAAGAACTTGCCTCAGTATGCTCTCTCACTCTTTCAATCATTGTGTGCATGACTGCATGTCCTACATGCATTTGTTCTGTATAGAACTAGAAGATACTAATATTTGTATAGGTATACAACATGATGGAATCTCCTATTTCTGAGCCTAAGATTTTAAAGTTGTATTCTATAACACCCATTATGGTTTTGAATATACCAAAACAGGGTAATGACTAAAATGGCTGCCAGTTCTTAGAGGAATTTGTGGGCCAAAATCATCATGCTGCTATGATCTTGAATAACTTGTAAAACCCATGGAATCACATTCAATCAATATCTTTTACTATGATTTATATAGACATGTCAGAGGAGTTAGAATACACAATGTTTGTTATTAATGCTGGTTTAAATCTGCAAACTGGTGAAGAGAACTTGTGAGCTAGTCACCAATCAGCTACTAGTTATAAAGTTCCTTATTATTCTGTAATTCTTTATTCTACTGAATTGTCAGTCATTAAATATTATTTTCATACAATCTTGAAGAAAAATTGTCTTTTTTAGCAACAAGTTCTATTCTTTAAATTTGTTGCAGTACTAATTTCCGAGTAATTTGCATCTACCAGGAGTTAGGCCTAAGCCCGTCAGTACCCGTTCATGTTGTTCTCCAAGACTGGATAAGGCATTCTGATGGGAAGCTTAGTTTCTTGGGGTTTGTCAGACTTCTACATGGGGTTTCCTCCCGCACATTTCAGAAGGCTTGAAAAAAGAAACTATTTTTTGGTTTTTCTCACTCATCAACAGCGTGATGTCTCTAGGGCAGAAATGCGTGCCCAACTTTAGAGCTACTACATTGAACAACCTGGTGTTCAACTTTACTGCAGAAAGGGGATGCAGCAAGTTAAATGTGAGGGCAATTGGCCTGCATTGCTTATGAAGCCATCCATGGCAGGTCATCATCGGAAAGTTCTTATTCCTTTTCTTCTTCCCCGTTATATAAGGTTTGGTTTCAATGTTTTAGTTTTGTGATTGGTGTCAGTTGGAAAGTAGAGGATTGTACAGTTAAAGAGTAGTTGGCAACATGTATTTAGTGTTAGCGAACAACATAAAACCCGAGTGAGCTTTGTGGTTTTGGGGTTTATCCCCTCGTGTACCCCTTGCCTATTTCTCTCATAATAAACTCTTTATGTTCTAACTAAAAATTATTTCATGGATTACCTTTTTGGTTTAGTATTTCTTTCAAAAGGTAATTGAGGTGTTATATCAAATATTTTTGGTTTTTGTGAGTGCTAGTTGATTCAATTGGCAAAACCTTTGCAGGTTAAAACAAAAGATTTGAGGACTAAACTTTGCTTACATCAGAATGGGGACTGATTCTGATTTAATTTACATATGGATGTCAGCTGGTTCTCAGTTATGCTTTTAAAAAATTATTGGGAAAATTTTGAAAATGGCCCCATTTTTTATAGTTTAATCATTTTTAGGCCCTCAATTTTTTTTTTAAATTTTTTATAGCCACATAATTAATATTCGAACCATTTTATCTCTAACCACACATTCTCTCCACCATTGAGTTAAAATCGATTATTTTACTCTAAAAAATGTACTCTAAAAAATTTGAATACTCTAAAAAATTTGAACAAATGAAGAAGTAAATTGGTTGTATGGACATTCACATTTTAAAGATTGGTAGTTAAAGGATTGGTTGTGGAGTTGAAACTTCGAAAATGGAAGAAAATTAGTGAGTTTCGAATTTTATAGTGTATGTTTCTGACTTTTGTTAATAATTAGTAAAAATAGTTAAATTTAGAGTTAAATGGGTAAAAAAATAATCGAAAATAATTAAAAACTAGCAAAAACAATTGGAAATGATTGAAAAATGGTCGAAATTGTTATAAATGGCCGGCTTGCTTATAGCATTGTTGCGCACGCTTAATGCATAGCACTGCCATGTGGCGCATGTGAATTTTTTTTATTATATTTAATTAATTTGATATTACATTTTAGTTATTAATTAAATTAATTAATATTTTGTAATTAATATATTTTTTTGTTTAATTTTAATTGTTTAATATAATTTTAGTTGTCAATTTTTAACTAGTTTAATTTATTAAATAAAAAATAGTTGTGAATATATTTAATTTAGTTAATTAATTATTAATTACTAATTGATATTTATTTATTATCTAATAAATTCAATTTTTTTGTTTCCCTTTAATATTTAATACTTTATTTAATATGTTATCAATTTGATTAATCATTAATAAATGGTTTTAATTTATTTAATTATCTTCTATTGCACTAATAATTTTTTTTTCCAAAAAGTTAAACGTCAATCACTACTTATGTGAAGTTGTGAGTCGTAGACGCTATTAGGCATAAGTTGATGGCTAGATAGACAGAATTATTTAGAATCATATATTGAGATTATTTCTTGGATGTGCACGATATTCCATTCTTAGGTATATTAGTACATGGGATCTTATTAAGACAAATGCATACCTAAAATTTATATAAAGAATTGTGATTTTTGATATGTCATAAGCGATTTAGATTCTTTTATTTGAATTTTTATTTAATTATAAGGTTAAGGATGAAAGGTCATCCCTTAGTTTCAAAGATTTGAACCGAAAACCTAGAAATAGACTATTGATTTAATAATTTGAAAATAGAAGGATTTTGACCTATAAAAACTTAGATTTATGGTTCGTTGTGGTAGATTTGTGTTAATAATGACACAAATATTGTAAAAATGTATCTATTTTATTTATTTTTTAATAAAGTGTTGGAGTCGCGAAACGATCGTAGAGAAATCTAGTATTTTGTGCTTAGGGTTATGGATGATTTAGAATATCTACTCATAGGGTACAATTTCAAAGTTTGTTCTCTATGAAAACTTAAGCTCAAGGGCGAAAAATAAGTTAAGGAAGATTATAAAAGAGGGCGGTCGGGAGAAGGAACCCTATAACACATATGGTTTTACTCATGCATTCTTGGACAATAATTCTATCAATTAATTATTGCATTTAAATGTGGAGAAAGTATTAGAAAAATTGTTTGTTGATGTGAAATTGTTATTTTTTTTTATTATTATTGTAGGTTTGGATATATGAGGTGATTTTGATCTGTGGATCGATGTTTGTGTGTTTGGATGGTGATCGTTTTCCCCACCTTTTGAATTGGTATGGTTGGGGCACTTTATTGTTTAAAGATGTTCCCCTCTGAAAATCCTGTAGGCCCGACATATAGGCCCATGGCTCGCTTCACCTAAAAAGGCAGGTCCAAAGCCCAACATATAGGCCTACAACTAGCTTTACTTAAAAAAGCGAGCCCAAACTTTTAGAACCTGCTCGAAATCTCTTTTGCCGCTTTGATCAGCTCAAAGTTTGACAACATAGGACCCTAGATACTTGGGCCCGCATTTAGCTACAACCCTATCAAAAGCCTTGACTAGGTCAGAAATGAAATTCCAAACACCTTGAGCCATTTACTCGTTGGCTGGCAACAAGCACCAATCACCAAAGTTGCTTGGGATTTCAAAGAATGCCAAGCACCTTGATCCGTTAATTCACAAAACCAATCCTAAGCCATATGAGAATGTCACATTAAGTCAATAGCCTAGATAAGGCAAGTCATTATGAGTGACAACCTATACCACCCTTGGAGAGAATCCCTTGATTTTGGGAAACAATATCTCCCAAATTACGTCAAGCAATTAAGTGATAACCTGAACGTCTGCCTTCAGTTGCACCAAGCAATCTGATGATGACCTAAAAATCTGCCCATAAGATCTTCAAGGCCTGATGTTATAAAAAAAGGAATAGCAACAAGAAACAGGTTCAAATTTGTTAACTTTCTAAACAAACACTACTTTAGTTCTTCTTCACTTCTTCTTACCATATTTCTAGAGGCTGACTTAAGTATTGGAGGATTTTTGCCAAAATCAACACCGGCGAGATCATAACGAGTAATTTTTTTTTTAAATTTTTGCAAGAGCAATTTAGCAGGAAATCCTGAAGGCCTAGGATCACGGCCTAAATCAGACAAGACCCAAAGTTATGTTTTCACAAATAAACAAATTTAAAGCTCGTTGGATAAAAAAAAACCATTTTTTAGGTCAACAGTTTTTGGTACTGTTTATGGTAACAAAAAAAAGCTTTGTTAAGCATCTACTAATACACCAAAAAATGGTAGAACAATCATTTAATAGCAGAAGCCAATTCATTGGACAGTAACAAGTTGGGAACTTAGGCAGAAATGAAACCCAAGGAGCCCACCCACCGAACCCAGCCAATTTGCCTGGAACCTCTTTGCTAGGAGAGGTTTAAGAAGAGTTACAAATGTTAAAGAAAAAAAAGGGAGGAATTGATATTGATGGTTGAGATGTTGAGAAAGCAGGGAAAGAGCAGAGGAAGAGAGATAAGGGATGAATGGAGGGAGAACCCTAACCTCCAGGGTCTAAATGTTTAGGAGAACCTGAGCCGATAAGTTAAGGAAGAAAGGTTGGAGATCTTCTACAACCCTATTGAGGTGAGAAGACGAAGCCATATACCAAATGAATGAGTTATGTCTTGGGTTGGGGATTTCGAACAGATGACAAGGCACGAAAATAATGGTCAGAGCAGTTATATGATGAGCTGCCTCTTGAAGATAAAGTTCAAGGGTTAGAAGAATGGTTAAAGAGCCTTTTGGAGGAAAAAAGAGAAGAAACATCAGCCCCTCAAATAAGACACACACACAGAGGAGATCTCTGCTGATTAGTGAGTTGAAGAGACATAGAGCTCACGAGTAGGTTCAAACTACTGAGCCTTATAATCTACTGAGGAGTAACAGACCTCAACCACTACATCGACTAGGTAATCGACTTACACTCCATTGTAGGACTAAGGTAAAGGCAGATGTACAAAATTTCTATATGAGTCTCGAAGGTCCTGCCCTCTTTTGGTATCGTAGTTTGAAATAGCAAAGTATTTCATCCTACTATGAGCTCACAGAGACGTTCATGTAGCACTTTCAGGGTTCTTATGAAGTAGCAAAAGACTTCTAACAGTTGAAGGAGATCAGGCAAGGGAGGAATGAAAGTCTCAAAGATTACATGAAGAGATTCTACAAAGAAGTTATCTTACTGGGTGCATTCGACCAATCAATTGCCTTGGAAGCTCTCAAGGTCGGGCTAAAGTTGAATATATTCTAGTATTATCTGTTCCGAGAGCAATATTTGAAACTGTTGGAATTTATGCTTATGTGCTATCCTATTATTGTATGAATATTTTATTTTATAATATTTATACAATACATCTTTTGTTAAATCGCTAATTACAATCATTAAAATGGTTCAATACTTGTGACGCTACAGACATTAAATGATATGAATGAGTTCAGATTTGGTCTAAAGAAGTTTAGATCAATATTAAGAATTAGCAACGCTGAGAACTATAAATGCTAAAAGAGTTAGCATGTTATAATAATCAGTGAAGTCTAAAAGTTAAAATCTTGTCTGTAACAGTATAAAGACCTGAGAGAACACTAGTAATAGCATAATTACAAGAGTTGAAATAGGTGCTAAGAAATATTGTTATGCAAGTCTATTATCAAATTATATGTTCTTAGTCTTATTCACCGATGCGAGTATGTCAGTGAAACCCTTTCTAATAGACCAGTGTATACTATACCTAGATGGTCTAGATGATTGTTTTTAGCTGACCATAGGCTTACTGGAAGTTCGTATAGCATACAAGTATTCAGTAAAGATTGAATACTGAACAAACTCAACGTAGACCTCAATAGACATCTTATGAAGCCGTCAATGGAAGGTCCTCTCGAGTTAAGTAGTATACGCGGTCCTTTGACCTGAGTACTACAGTGTGCTTGTAAGTGATCCATCATACTTTGGTTCCACACATGTCACAGACTTTTTATAGTGTGATTGTTGGGTGTCGCTGGGTATGGTCTGATGCTTATGGAGTCCGATATATATAGATATAGGATCCGTCAACTCACATGAATGAGTTATTTATCAAGATGCTCTGAGACTGAATCTTAGATAGTCTTATGGCCATAAGAAACCAAACCCAGAAAAAGAGTTTCCCACAGAGTTAAACAATATTACAAAGATGTTTACATATATTATTTATCAAGATACATATCTGAAGATAAGTTCACAGATGAGCACATAGGGATTTGACGGTGATGATCTACATCCTCGCTCTTTTAGGATATGATTGACGGAAGAATTATACGTATGCACTATGATCTCAACTTGTATGGTCTATTGCATTGATTTATAATATCCATGATGTGTGTGTGGGGCATCGATCTCGGACTTATAGAATAGTTCTGTTTGAAAAATCGAGAGTGGACCTAGAGAGTCCTGCAATATGAAGTGTACTCATTGTGCTCTGGGGCGATATATCGAATTGAATAGTTCAATCCAGTAAATTCCAGCAGACTAGACATTTACTTTGGTCTCCCTCCAGTCGTGCACGTGTCAAGACTTAAGAGTTAAACACATCAATTAGTTAACAATTAATTGTTGACCAATGGGATGTTGACACGTGGCATATTATAGGCTAATTATTGTTTGACTTAAAAATTATCAAAATGACCTTATAGGACAAATAAGATCATTATTTTATTCATTAAAATATTTATTAAATAAAATAATAATAATAATAATAATATGTGATATTATTATTTAAATAGAAGTCAAACAATTCATTTTATAATCAAATTGGCATGTGTTTCTACCATAATTTAATATGATTAAATCATTTAATTAATATTGATTAAATGAAAAATTAAATGCAAATAGATTGCATTAATAATTAAATCATTTAATTAATATTGATTAAATGAAAAATTAAATGCAAATAGATTGCATTAATAATTAAATCATTTAATTAATATTGATTAAATGAAAAATTAAATGCAAATAGATTGCATTAATAAGTGGTGGGTGGGATATGTTTCTTGCTAATGAGAAAATGTTTCTCATTAGGCCTAAATTTAGGCCAAGTTCATCTAAATAATTTTTTATTTTGTTTTGTTTTCATTTAGTTTATTATAAACAATAATACATAAAACACTAATGACAAACATTGACCATGATAATGGAGGCTATTATGTAATTAAATGGGACAAATGTTGTCCATTAAGCAAAAAACAAAATAAAATGAGTAATATGTTGCCCAATTTGGTGAATAATTCGGTCAAAATATTTTAGAGAGAAGTGTGAAAATTTGGCTAAGGGTTAAGGGAAAAACTCTTAAGTGTTTAGAGCTTAAAATACACTTCCTTTATTCTTTTTCATTTTGGCCACCTATACTATAAGGTAGAAACTAGGATTCAAGTGTTGAATCATTTACTAAAAAAGTTGTCATTCTAACTTCTCTAAGTCCACCGTGTTGAGGGACTAGAATTGTGAACGAGTTGCTTCAAGGAGAGTACTCCGGATCGACAAAAAAACAAAAGGCTTGTCAAGGTATTAAATTCTCAATCTTTATATAGTTTATATTTATGAGATACATGTAAAACTTATTGTGTTTAGTATTAGAAAAATAGTATTCCGCTCATCCGTTGCGCATCTATGTATGTGATATATATGCAAATTTGAATGATTGATACAAACCTATATGCATGCACCCTAGGTTTAAAATCACTCTTATAAACGACGTTACTGTATATAACAAGTCATCTAAATATATTACCATAGAGGAAGAAGAAGAGGTGAAAAGTACCGAAAGGGAAGAGACAGATCACCCCCCTCGAAACTTCAAATACCCATGAGTTGACAGAACAGATAAGCCACGATAAAGGGAAATCTACCTAAACAGGCATAACCAATCTTCCTCTTAGACAAACGACAGGTAGAACATAACTTGCCTTTAGGCCAATTATCTCGAGTGACTCAGAAGTTCGAGAAACCTGAGAGAGCACCTAACTGAGGAACAACACAGGGTTGCTAAGATCGATAACTTTTCTTTCTTTGGCTGCACCACTAGAGGATATCTAAAAGTTATCAAGAATTAAGGTTTGCACTCTAAAGCCTTTCACAAGGGCAAGATAGTGGTGTGAATTTCACCAAAGTTTGGGACATGCCACTGGTGAGTGCCTTGATTTGAAAACATAAGTAGATGCCCTGGTAAGAAATGAATATTTAAAGGGGTTTCGGACAGATAGGTAGGAGAACTAACCCGCTGATTGCCCCAGCAGGTTCACCCAGAACACTATCATGATCATTTTTGGATGATCAACGCTGGCGGGAGATTGAAACAGACATAGAAAGAATTACTTGCGGTATTCAATTGTGGGATATCAGGTCATGTGCAATATTTCATTTGCAAAAAAATAACGATTGCAGCAAAAAGTCTCCATCATGTTTACCGAAGAGGATGCCTAGGGAGTAAGGTACCCTTATGCCAATGTACTTGTTGTGGTTATATAGCTAGTGATCATGGAAGTTAACAAGGTATTCATTGACCTTGGGAGTTCGTTTGACATAATATTTAAAGAAACCCTAGATGAATTGAAGATCAAGGACTTGTATAAAGAAAGAACCCAAATACCACTATAAGGGTTCAAAGAGAGTTGTGTGATGCTACTAGATATCGTGGCCCTTCTCATGACTCTTGGCCAAAAACCATACGAAAAGACTGTGATGATCAGCTTTGTGGTAGTTGACCAGTTGTTCTTATATAAGATACTGCTCGGGTAGTCATTTATGAGTAACACTAATGCTGCCTTATCCGTACACTATCTAAAGCTCAAATTTCTTACTGCAGAAGGGATAAGAATTGTGTGTGGGGACCAGAAGATGGTTAGGAGTTGTTATATGTTTTCAGCTAAAAGGACTTACTGCATCTTTGTTATTGACCCACGAGACAATGAAAAAGAATCACCTGAACCAACAGAAGAATTGAGCCCAGTCTAGGTTAAATCCAATACTCCCGAAAAGGTAGTTAAGATCGAGTCCCAACTTAATATATGCTGGGAATTGATCTCATATTGGCTTCTCATGAACTAATAGTTAGTTTCATTTTCAAGCCAATTAAACAGAAGAGAATGATATTTAACTAAAAGATGAATAAAGCAGTAGAGGCAGAAGTAGAGAAACTGTTGGCCATAGAATTCATCAGGAAAATGCATTACCATGAGTGGTTGGCTAATATTGTTATTGTAAAAAAGGCAAATAAAAAGTGGAGGATATACGTTGACTTTATCGACCTAAATAAGGTATGCCCCAAAGATAACTTTTCTCTTCTTAAAACAGATCAGCCGGTCGACTCCATGGCAAAGCACGAACTGCTTAGCTTCATGGATGATTTTTTTGGGGTACAACCAAATCTTATTGTTTTCCCTAAATCAAGAGAAGACTTTCTTTGTTACATATAAATGGACTTATTATTACAAGGTGATACCATTCGGCCTAAAACATACATGGGCTACTTATTAGAGGTTAATGAACAAAATTTTCAAACCTTTGATAAGCAGGAATATGGAGGTGTTTGTGAATGATATGATAGCCAAGTCCACTGAATCGGAGGATCATGTGAGAGATTTGAGAGAAATCTCTGAGAACCCGATGAGGCACAACATAAAGTTGAGTCCTAAGAAATGAGTTTTTCGGGTGAAGTTTGGTAAATGCTTGGGATTCATGGTTAGCAATAGGAGGATAGAAGAAAACTCAGATAAAATCAGAGCTGTCTTGAAAATAAAATCACCAAGCACGGTCAAAGAGAGATCCAACGGCTCACAAAAAGAGTAATAGCCTTAAGCCAATTCATATCTTTAGCCATAAACAAGTGCTTTGAATTTTTTTCAAGCTATTAAAAAGAGAGAAAAAAATCTATGGACCCTAGAGTATGGAAAAGCTTTTCAATAGCTCAAGGCTTATCTCTCTTAACCCATACACCTTGCTGTCCTAGCTAAGAGGGATGAGTTAATATTGTATCTCGGTGTCTTAAGTAAAGCAGTAAGCTCAGTACTAGCTAAAGAAGAGATAGAGGTCCAGTAACCAGTTTACTTCACCAGCAAATCCTTTACCGACTTGAAGAGTAGATACCCTTCCAAAGAAAGGCTAGTCCTTGCCTTCATCATGTTAAGGAAAAAGCTGCGACCCTACTTCCAGGCCCATACAATTGTGGTTATAACAAACTGGCCCTTCAAACAGATTATGCATAAGTAAGACTTGTTAGAGTATCTAGTCAGATAGTTGATAGAGCTGAGAGACTTTAACATATAGTATAAACCGTGAGCAGCTATCAAGGGATAGCCCCTAGCTAATTTTGTGGAAAAATGTATGCTCGGGGAGTCAAAGGTAGAGGAGATTAAGAAAGAGACATAAGAAACAAGTACGACTTGGGTGCTTTACATTGACCGAGCATATAATTTTCAAAGGTATGGAGTAGGGATAGTTCTCATCAGCCCAGAAGGAGATGAAATTTGTTATGCTGTCAGGTTCTGGTTCAAGGCCTCTAATAATGAAGCTGAAGCTGAATACGAGACTCTTATGGCTAGCTTAAAAGTGACCCATGCTAGAGCCGCTTCAAAAATCTTGGTGAAGAGTGATTCCCAATCGTAGTCAATCAAGTGAATGACAACTTTGAAGCCCAGAAAAAAAACATGCTAGCATACCTAAAGAATGTCAAAAGCTTGATGGCTCAGTTTAATGAAGCCAAAGTAAAGTAAATCCTGAGAAGTAAAAACCACCAAGCTGATGTAATCATATGGTTAACTTCTAATGAAGAGCCTTGGCTACCCAAGACAGTCCCTATAGAGTTCATACTCGCTCTTAGTATACAGGAGGAAGAACAAATAATATAGATTGACCCTCATTCTATCTGGATTGATTCGATTTGAGAAAACATCCAAAATAGAACCCTCCTATAAGACAAACAAGATGCCCACAAACTCAAATATTGAGCATCTCAATACTTAATTATTGAAGGAGTACTATATAGGCGAGGCTTCTCCCACCCCTACCTGAGGTGTTTGGGACTACAAGAAGCTGACAGAGTACTTAGAGAAATTCATGAAGGAATTTATGGCAACTATTCCGAGGTGGAAGCACTGACCTATAAAGTCTTCAGGACTGGCTATTATTGGCCAACTGCCCTAAAAATGCAAAAGATTTGGTCAAACGGTGTGATACATGCTAGAGGTTTATAGATAAGAGCACCAGTTAAAGAACTAACCACGATAGTAGGACCATGGCTTTTTTTCCAATGGGGGCTCGATCTAATAGAACCCTTACCTCGAGGAAAAAGGTCTTGTAAATATGTAGTGGTAGCAGTATACTATTTCACTAAGTGGATTAGGTTGAGCCACTATCGAAGATCACTGAAACAATGTATGAGGTTACCTTTAGAGGAACATGGTGTGTTAGTTTAGGATCCCTCATACAGTGATTACTGATCATGAGAAATATTTTGACAACAACAATTTCAGAGATTTCTACAAGCAATTAAGGGTTCAGCTCTTATCTGCGTCATTAGTACATCATAAAACCAATGACCAGATGGAATCATCCAACAAGAGCATCAATAAGTTACTAAAAAAGAAGCTGATTGACAGAAAATGAGGATGGGTGAAGGAACTGCTTGAGGTACTCAAGGCTTTAAGGACCACAAGCAAAACACTACAAAGGGAACTCTATTTTCACTAGCCTTTGGTTGTGAAGTTATAATTCTTGTTAAGGTCGGAACACCAATGCACTAGGTGCTGCATTTTTCAGAGGTTGCCAATAATGAGTTAATTAAAGGACTCTTAGATTCGGTTGAACAGCTAAGGGAGAAAGCCTCAATCTGGGTAGTTGCTTACCAACAAAAGGTGGGAAGATATTACAATAAAAAAGTGCGAGCTATTGAATTTATGGAAGGAGACCAAATGCTAAAAAAGGTTGTCCTCAAGACCAAGAATTCGGCAGATAGAGTTCTTGGTCCGACTTGGAAAGGTCTTTATAAAGTGATCAGGAGAATAAAAAGAGCCTATAAACTTGAAGAATTTGATGGGAAGATAGTAAAGAAACCATAGAATGCCGAGTTGCTAAAAAATTATTATCCTTAAAATTGGTGTATTGTCTTATGTTCTCCAAAAATAAATGTTTCATGTTATGTAATTCCTTGAGTTGAATAAAATCTTACTAATGAAATGGTTTTCTTGCATGTCTACAAGACTAAATGGCTGCTCATGCCCTAATTTACAATCTAAGGAATTAAAAGGAAAGATCCAATGCTGTTTGAGGTTATCCCTTAGAGGGTGCGACACTCAAAGTGGTTACCCAGATCAGTAAAGAAGTGGTTAACGCTATTTGAGGTTATCCTTTAAGAGATGCGGCACCCAAATGGGTTACCCAGATCAGCAAGAAAAAGGTCAACATTCTTTGATAAACACTTGAAAATGCATATTTTTTTTAAGAGCTTCAATCATCATTTACATTTAGAATACTACTAATTTTAGCATTTTTGTAGTTTTAAACAAAAAATAAAGTGTTATCCTTAATTTGTAATTAATGAATATTTTTGTGGAAGTTTAGTAAAATAGGCATAATTGTTAATTTAAAATTTGAAATGAAGAAATTATTAAACCTGGAGAAGCATGACTTAATCTTACATAAAGTTGATGAACAACCAAAGGACAAATCCAACATATTATGGACCGAAATTAGGACACAACAGAACTGAACTATAAGGTACACTCAACCCGACCCACTTTCCGTATTTGGATTGTATCTCACAAAATATGTATCCAATTAATATGATTTTAGAAGCTATGGAAAGATAATTCAATTATCTACAACTTTTCTGTGATCACAAAGTTCAATTCGATAGCTTCATAGTTAAAAGAGCGTTACACATTTGGTAGATAGTTTGGCAGCCAACAATTTAGAAGATTTAGTCAAACTATAATAGTTTCCTTATATTTGCCTATTGAAGGACACCCTTGGCTGAAGGGGGCCATCTTGGAATAGAGTCATAAAAATTATTTATTTTTTTCATAAAAAGAACTATAGATTCGATTGTACTCTTTTATCATTTTGTAATCAAAAGTTCACTTTTCATTGTATTTTATTTTCTCTAAGTTATGTTGTTCTAAACGCCTAGCTAAGGCTAGGTGTGAAACACTTAGTGGAATTGTAGTTTTCTTTTTTTTTTTATTCTACTTTTGTATTTCAATGTTTATAGTTGTTTTCAAATATTTTGATTTATCATTTATAAAAATTATTTTGGTTTTGTTGAAGCCTTGATTCATTGTACTAAGGGCACAATGAGTGCTTAGAAAGATTTTCTATATATCAACAATTTGTTTTTATAAATAATATTTTCAAACAGTTGAAAAGCCTTTCTCAAATGAGTAAGAAGGATTAAAGATCTCTACTACAATCCAAATAAGTGTGGACCTCTAATGCCCTAGTATTCTTTTAATTAATTTTTTAATTTACATTCGGTAATCTTTTCCTTTAAAATCAACCAACATTCTTTCATCCTTGGATACAACATTTCATCACTCTTAAACATTCCCATAATAACCTTTGCTCTTGATGATCCCTTCTTGTGGATACGGCACTCGGACTCACGAGTTAAATACTACAATTAAGACGACCTACACTTGAGTAAACAATATTTGAGTTGCAATTGATTTTTGGTGTCGTTGTCGGGGGAGTAAAATTAACTAAGATAATTGGTTTTATTTTTATCGAAGGCTAACCCTCTTATCTGGCTTTAATTTTATTATTTTTTATTTTTATTTACTATGGTTGGTTTTACTTAAACACCTACTTTTTATTTACTAACCTTTTATTATTCTAATCTAACATTAACTAATCTAACATTTCCTTACTCCTCTAACCTTTATTTTATTGTTAACTTTTCCATCTAATTTGTTTTTATATTTATTTTTTTTTTCTCTTTTCTCTTATTTATACCATTTGTTATTATTACATTTGATTTTTCTTTCTTTGTATGAGTGGCTAGTTTTGAGATTTTACATCTCATCGTTTGGGGAAATGTAATTTCGAAACTCTCTTTGATAGTTTATTTGATTCTCTTTCATCTTTTTATTCTTCATCAAACACATCAAACACCATGATCGATAATGAAAGTGTTCATGAAGATTATATTAATGCACCCATTCGAATCATGCGTGAATACTTGCAACCTCATCGTAACTTTACACCCTTATGCTTCATTTTCTCATTAAATGCCAATAATTTCATATTTAAGCTTGATATAATTCCCTTAATTCTAAATTTTCATGGCTTAGAATCGAAAAGCCCATATTTTCATTTGAAAGAATTTGAAAAAGTTTGTAGTATATTTAATGACCAATGATGTAGTGAAGAAATAATTAGGCTTAAGTTGTTTCCATTTTTATTGAAAGACAAAGAAAAAACTTGGCTTAATTCTTTAAAACCAAGGTCAATAGGTACTTGGCAAGAAATACAACGTGAATTTCTAAAGAAATGTTTTCGAACACATAAAACCAATGCTTTAAAAAGACAAATTCAAAATTTTTTTCAAAAGAAAAATGAAACATACTTTCAATGTTTGGAAAGATTTCAAGATTTGTTAAATTCTTGTCCAAATTATGGTTTTGAAAAATGGTGAACAATTAGCTTTTTCTATGATAATTTAATTATTGAGATAAAACAATTCATAGAAACCATGTGCAATGGAGAATTTCTAGATAAAGATCTAGATGAGGCATTCGATTATTTGGATCATTTATTAGAAAATTCTTAAAATTAGCAAATCACTAGTTTTACCAATTCAATTAGATCTAATCTTGCAAGTTCTAGTGGAGAAAAATATCAATTAAGTCAATGGCATGATCTAAGTGCTAGGATAGCTAGTTTGGCTAGGAAAATAGAAGCCATAGAAATGAGGAACCTAAAGGAAACCAAATCCATCATTTCTAAAGAAGTTTATAGTATTTGTGACATTGTTGGCCATGCCACAAATGAGTGCCAAAACCTTTCGATCTTTAAAAAAGTCATTTATGATTAAGTGAATGCCATAAACTATACTCAAAAACTTTTTCCTTCCTATTACTTTAACATATACAATCCAAATTGAAGAAACTATCCAAATTTCAGTTGGAGAAATAATAATAATGTCCGAACACAACCTCAACAAAAACCTTCAAATCCTCCTCCATATCACTCACTAAACATAAAAATCCTTGAAGAGAGACATTGCAAGTAATCATACGAGAGCAATTAAGATTTAATGATCAGACTTTAGGGACCATTAATGAGGTCAAGAGTACACTTTTCAATCTCACATCTTTTGTACAAAATCAAGAATAGGGTAAGTTTCCTTCTCAACCTAAACCCAATACTTTAATTCAATTCAATATAAATGAATCTTATGAAAAAGAAAAATTACTTGATGATATCAATGCCATTACAACACTTCATAGTGGTAAGGTTATTAATAAAAATCTTTAAAAAAAGATGAACCTAAACCATCTAAAGTAGAAAATAAGAAAGAAAAAGAGTCAAAACCTTTTGAAAGAGAAGAGTATCTAATTCTTGCCCTATTTCCTCAAAGATTGAAACCCACTGAAAAGTTAAACCTAAATTCTAACATTTATAAACTTGTCAAGCAAGTTAAAATAAATATTTCTTTGTTGGAAGCAATAAAGCCAGTCTCTTCTTATGCCAAATTTTTGAAAGATTTATGCAAGGTCAAAAGAAAGCTTAATGTTTGAAAAAAAGCATTTTTGATCGAAAGTTTAAGTTCAATTATTCAATAAACACTCTGATATGGCATAATCATATAAAATATTTTATCCTCTTAAACTTAACATTTGCTCAATTTATCCCAATAAATTGGTAATTTATGCATGTTAATATTGTTTTATAAATTTAAAGACTATCAGCATAAGAATACTGAAAATTAAATACGAACAGAGCTATTTGGGTCAAAAAATTGAGAAGGGACCAAATACTCAAAACATAAATAATGATTATAAATAGTGCCCAGTGTATAATACACGTAAAGAGTATTTTAAAGTATTATTCATCCAGAAACCCAGGTCTCAACACCTTGGCATCAGAATCGATGCTCAATTCTAGAAATTTTCTAATTTTAATGAACAGTGCAAACACTGTATGAACAGTTTATAAATAATGACTATAAACAGTACGTTTTAAACAGTGTCCTTGGTCACTATTCATACAGAATGTAGATCTTTGAAGGGCAAAAAATGTTGACTTTTTAGATTTAGCCCTATTTTTGGTTGCCCTAACTTTATAAAATGATCACTATTCATCCATTTCAAAATAGGGTAGTTGTAGGACGAGATTAACACTCAATTATAGAGTTTTGATCAATAATTCAAGTGCTTGAAGGAAGGATTCAACACTAACCAAGAATAAAAAGTGACAAAGCATGAGACTTCTTATTCTTGCTATTTTTATAGTTTATTCATACGTATTTCTTCATCATGCCTATTGATTATTATTCCAGAACTCTTGTTATTATCGTGGATTAATTTCATATAACTAGGATTATAATTGAACTCAATATATAACTTGGATTCATTGTTTACCCTTATTCATTATGTCATTGTTGAGATGTTCAATCTATTGTATGCTTAATGCTTCTAAGTACATGATAATGTATTAGATTGATTTGAGAACCTTAATGAACTTGGAAAAGAGAATTTTGTGTTGACCATTAATAGATTGATGTATGATCATTGTGTAAAAGCATGAGTTCTATATAATATATGAATATACTCATATGGTAAATATAATAATTTATGGAACCTATTCTTAATGAATCTCAATTCAATATAATTATTATAGGAATATTGATAATTGATTGATTGATTGGACCATCGGAAGAGGCTTGCGAATACATTAGATTTTCCAGTTAACAATTCATACTAAAGGATTAAGAGTAATAATTGAATTCAAGTGTAGTGTATTGAAAGATAATTGTAATCCTAGACATTTGATAAATTAGAGTATTTATGATCATTCTCTTGCTGTCTCTTTCATTAGTTTAATTATTTACTTAATTTAGTTTATCATCACATTGAAATACCATTAGTTTGGATAAGAGTAGGAGGACACAATTTTAGTACTTAGTAAGTAGAAATAACAATTCCTCATGGGAACGATACTTTACTCATCATATATTACTTGTTACGATAACATTTACTTTGTTAATTTGTATTATATAAAGTACACAACACACCCCTACAAAATATAATGATATTGGATGTCCAACTATTTCTTGTATGATTGGTAATTTTAGGATTGATCATGCATTGTTGATTTAATAGGTAGTGTTAATCTTTTGCCTTAAACTAGTTAAAAGCAATTAGAATTTGGTGAGCTTAAACCTACTCCAATAACTCTTCAAGTTGCAAATAGAAGTGTGAAAATTTCAAAATAAGTAGTGGAAGATGTGCTTGTTCAAATTGAAAATTTTTATTTTTCTATTGATTTTATTATTTTGGATACACATCATATTTTGAACTTGAATTCTCAAATTCCAGTCATTCTAAGTCATCCATTCCTTGTAACTTCTAATGCTTTAATTAACTGTAGAAATAGTATGTTGAAACTATTATTTGGTAATATGATTTGTGAACTGAATGTGTTTAATATTTTTAAGCAATTTTGGGATGATGATAATGTGCATGAAGTTGTTTTAATTGAAGAACTAGTACATGATGAATTTAATGTGTATTCTTATGATAATGATTATGAAATAGAAAACAATTCTGAAACTCATTCTTCTTCACAGGTTTTTGGAATAGACAAGTGGAGACTAAGATTTGAGGAATTACCACTAAATACAAATGCTCCTTTACCATTAAATGTACAACCACCAAAACTTGAATTGAAGCTATTGCCATCTCATCTCAAGTATTCATTTTTGGGTGAAAATGAAAATTTTCCAATAATTATCTCATCTAAGCTGAATTCGCTCCAAAAAAGTAAGTTACTTGACACTTTGAAATTGCACAAAAAAATGTATTAGGATGGATTATTGATGATATTAAAGGAATAAACACTTTAATATGCACACATAAGATTTATTTGAAGGATAATGCCAAACCCTCTAGAGAGATGGAACGAAGGCTTAATCCTAACATAAAAGAAGTGGTAAGAAATTAGGCCCTAAAACTTTTAAATGTAAGAATCATTTATCCTATTTATGACAGCAAATAAGTAGGTCTTACTCAAGTTGTACCTAAGAAATTTAGAGTAACTGTAGTAAAAAATAAAAACAATGAATTAATTTTAACTAGAACCATTACTAGTTAGTGCATATGCATTGACTATAGGAAGCTAAATTCGATGATTAGGAAAGATCACTTTCCTTTACCTTTCATGAATCAAATTTTAGAAAAGGTAGCTGGGCATGGATTTTATTATTTTCTAGATGGGTATTCTGGGTATAACCAAGTTGAAATTTCACTTGAGGATCAAGAAAAAACTATTTTTATCTGTCTTTTTAGAACATTTGCATACAAAAGAATGTCTTTTGATTTATGCAATGCACCTGCCACATTTCAAAGATGCATGTTCAATATTTTTAGTGACATGGTCGAACATTTTCTTGAAGTATTCATGGATGATTTTTTTTATTTTTGGTAATTCATTTGATGATTGCTTATCAAATTTGTAAAAAGTCCTTATTAGATATAAAGAAAAGAATCTTATGCTTAATTGGGAAAAATTCATTTTATGATCGATCATGGTATTGTGCTGGGTCAATTGTTTTATCTAAGGGCATAGAAGTGAATAATTCTAAAATTGATTTGATCATCAATCTTCCTTACCCTACATGTGTAAAATATGTTAGGTAATTCCTAGAACATACTAATTTTTATAGAAGATTCATTAAAGATTTTTAATGTCATATCTAGATAATTGTGTAACATTTTGTTAAAAGACACATTTTGAATAAACCATGCCTTGTCAAGAAACATTTGATAAATTTAAAAGCATGTTAACTTCTGCTCTTATTATTCAGCCTTTTGATTGGTCTTTACTTTTTGAAATCATATGTAATGCTAATGATTATACAATCAGAGCTATTTTAGGACAAAGAAAAGATAAGAAAGCCAATGTCATATACTATGCAAGTAAAACACTTGATAGTGCTCAAATGAATTTTTCCACAACTAAAAAAGAATTGCTTTCAGTAGTATTTACTTTGAAAAAATTTTGATCTTATCTTGTTAGTTCACCCATTGTTATATTTAGCGATCATCCAGCTTTGAAGAATCTTCTTTTGAAGAAATATGCTAAGCCAAAGTTGATTAGATGGATTCTTCTCCTTTAAAAATTCCACATCAAAATTACGGATAAAAAAGGAGTTGAAAATGTTGTGGCTGATCATTTGTCTAGACTTATTTGTGATGAATCTTTTTAATCTTCACCAATCAATGGTACATTTTTAAATGAACAACTTTTTGGTATTGTTAGTTTAACTTGGTTTGTTGACATTGTTAATTTTTTTGTTATAGAAAAAATTCCATCTAAGCCCAAGACAAAAAGAAATTTTTATGCGGGGTACGCAATTTTTTTTGGGATGATCCATACAACTTCAAATATTGTCCTGACTAAATCATAAGACGATGTGTACCTAATAATGAAATTTATGATGTCATTTCCTTTTGTCATTCAGAAGCTTGTGATGGTCAATTTTCTTTAAAGAAAATTGTAGCAAAGATTTTGCAATGCGAATTTTATTGGCTCACTTTATTTATAATACAAAGCGTGTGAAATTTTCCAAAAATTAGGATGCATTTCAAAATAAAACATGATGTCTTTGAACTCCATTATTATTATTGAAATTTTTTATTGTTAGAGGGAAGATTTCATGGGACCATTTCCACCATCTTTTTGCTTTATGTATATCCTAGTAGCAGTATATTATATTTTAAAAAGGATTGAGGCAATTTTATGTTGAAACAATGACCACAAAACGGTCATAAAGTTTTTAAAAGAAAACATCTTAAGTCGATTTGGAATATCTCGAGCTATTATATGTAATGGGGGTAAGCATTTTTGTAACAAACGTTTGAAACATTAATGAGAAAATATATAATTACTCTCAAAGTTGCCACATTTCATCACTCTCAAATAAGTGGACAGGTTGAACTAGCTAATAGGGAGATAAAATAAATTTTAGAGAGAATCATAAACCTAAATCGCAAATATTGGTCTTTAAAACTTAATGATGCACTTTGGGCTTATTGAACTACTTTTAAAACTTCATTGGATATGTCTTCTTATAGAATAGTTTATGGAAAACCTTGTTACTTGCCTATGAAACTTGAACATAAAGCCTATTGGGCCATTAAAACTTTCAACTTAAACCTTGATGCTGCTAAATAGATTCGTAAATTACAAATAAATGGACTTGAATAGTTGAGAAATGATGCATGTGAAAATTTAAAAATTTATAAAACTAAAACTAAAGCTTTTCATGATAAAATAATTTTTAAGAAAGACATTTAAAGTTGGTTATAAGGTTTTACTTTATAATTCTCGACTTCACATATTCCCTAAAAAATTACAGTTAAAGTGGAGTGGCCCTTTTGTTATAAAACGTGTGTACCCTTATGGAGCCATTAACATTGAAAATCCTAAAAATGGTAATATGTTTAAGGTAAATGGACAAAAACTCAAACTATTTTTAGAAGCAAAGTTTTTCAAGTTTGATCCTTATAACGAGAACAATTAATTTTTGTTGTACATATTTATATATTTGTCCTTCTTCTAACTTTATTTATTTTTTCGTACTTGCATGCTAGTTTAAGTATCCTTGTGTTTTTAGTCTTGTTTTGTACATGGTTAAGTGGCAAATAATGGTATTCTGTGACATTTCAAATCGGTTTAGTTAGTTTTCCATAATTACTGATACAAAAAAGTCTTCTCTATCTTTCTCTCATTTCTCTTAAAATAAAAAGGATGACATTTTGTTAAATTTAAAAACAAATTTTTTTTTCCTCTTTGCCTCAAAATGCCTTAAAATTGTTTTACTAAGCTCGATGTGAAAGATTACAGGTGTTAATGATTATGAACATACTTACTGATGTACATTGATTGATTGATTGAAGCTAATGTTCGATTAGCAGGTGAGTTTTTAGATTCATTAATTACCTACATGCCAGGTTTAGGTAAAAGCTCTTTTGCAAAAAAGTAAAGAGCAAAAAGATTAGGTGTTTATTACAAGTGTGCATGTACGACTTGTAACACACGATGTCGTACTTTAGCAATGGTGTCTATAAATCGCAAAAATAAAATTAAATTAATTAAGGATAACTGGAGTAAAGATTCTTTGAATGATATCTTAATGACTTTTAAGATACATCCCAGTGGATATGTGCATATTATCATTCGTGATTTATGAAAAATAATCCTAAAGGAACATAAGCGATACAGTCTTTGGAATCTGACTCTAAAAGACCCTGTTTACTAATTTATAAGAAAATTATATGCGAAATCTATCTTCGACCCATAAAGGGTGTTTAAGTCATTTCTAGACGTAAAACTAGATGAAGATGTGAGTCACAATCACAACTACATGTACATATGCACGTTAGCCATTCTTTTTGAATAATTTGCATTTTAATTTTCTTTACTAACAACAGCCAACTACCTATATAGACTTTACACTGCAATACCTTTTTTTCAATTCTATAAAAATATTGCTTCATTTCTACATTTTCATACAAACTCAAAATCAATCAAATTTTACAACAAATGCAATAATGGCAGAAATCTTAGCTCATAGATTCACAAATGTTTATGTCTTTTATGGATTCAGCCCTGAGAGAACTGAAAAGTTTATATAAATAGTAGAAACTCTTGGAAAGGTATTAGCTGAGCGAAATCTGCATTTAGTATATGGGGGAGGTAGTCGTGGGTTAATGGGGAGTGTGGTCAAAGTTACACAAAATAAAGGTAGTCAAGTTTTGGGTATCATCCCAAAACCTCTAAATATTGAGAATATTGTAGGAAAAATAGTTGAAGATGAGTAACGAGTCTCATCTATGCATCAGTAAATTGCTCTAATGCTTGGGCATTTAGATGCTTTCATAGCTCTACTAAGAAGTCTTGGAATTTTGGAAGAATTTTTTCAAATTGCCTCATGGGCCAATTGTAGATCCACTAAAAACTCATTGGTTTGTTAAATGTTAATTGTTTTGATAATGAGTTGTTGTCTTTTCTTGATTATGCTGTTAGAAAAATAACTCATTTCACTTTTGGCATGACGAATCCTTATTTCTGCTTCAACTGTTGATGAATTGATTGATCAAATGCAGGCTTTTGTCCCTCTATCTGATCTAACACTATGTGAGTTAGATTGGTCTACTGATGATAGTGAGAAGATAAATTTGACTCTCCGTCTGTAACTTTTATACTTTTATACTCTTACAACATTTGGTTTTCATTAGAATGGCTTTTTTTAAATTTATTTTGTTGTAGATTTTCATTCCAATAAAAGTCATTCTAGGTGATATCTTCTATACTTTATTTTTTTTCTCTATATTTTGACATTGAGAATAATGTTTCAATCTAGGTAGGGGGAGGGATAGTTTATATAGAATGCTAGTGTTAATTTTTGTTATCATTTTGTTATTTTAAAAAAATTGACATCTGGCATTATGAATAGCATAGTAAATGGATTATATTTGGACTCTTAAGACATATTCTAACCCATTTGTTATTTTATTTTATTTTTTTTAATTTCATGAACATGTGTTCTTAGCAATTCTTGTGTAAATAAGTTTGACTTTCTATTGAGGTATGATTTCAGAATTGTTTGATTTTAGTTACTTTTTCTATTTAGGTTACTAAAGAGTAACTTTTGAAATCATTTCTTGAGTACAATACTAAGCCTTATGGTAAGTAGATGATTCAATGTATATAGCAAGCGATTTTTCATGTTTAAGTATACATATTTTTAATATCACATATCTTTTATGAGTGAGTGAAAAGGTTTGAGAAAATAGCTTACAAACTTTTATTGATATTTTGAATTGATTAATTTTTGTTTAAAGTGACATTATTCGAATAAAGAAATGATTTGGTTGTCTAGTCGAATGATGACTCGAATTTGTGAAATGTATTTTGGTGAGAAGTAATTCTTATTTTGTAATATTTCCTTATGTTCTTCATATTGTCAAAAAAAAAAGAGTTACTTTAGTTTAATAAAGTCTTCATTTAATTTTAAAAGATAAAAGTGTAAAAAAAAACTCAAAAAATGGTCAATTCATTTCAATAAAGTCTTTGTTTTCGAAGACAAAAGTCTTTAGGAAGCAGTTTTTCTCATCAAGCTTTGTTTGTAATATTTGTGATTGAAGTCCTAAAAGCTAGCATGTGGCAAGAGTGGTGTAACTCTAAATAATTAATTTTTCTATCTTTGGATCAATGTTAATTTGTTTGTCTGTCCTTAAATGTGACATTTTCTTGAGCGCTTATTTATTTTCCAACTCCATAAGTGAAATCCTAATTTTTTAAACAATTATCCACCAGTGAAGATATGGAGTTGAAACTTTTACTTGAAGAAAATTTTCAAGGCTATATATATTATAGTTTGTGGTAAGAAGATTTTAGTTTAGTTCACACACGCACAATTTTGAAAGTTATGATTAAAATAATCTTGATGGCAATTGTGATCTTGAATTGGTGTTTTGTTTGAAATATTTAGATAGTTGTTTTTAATTTATTTATGCTTAAATTGCTAGAGACTAGTAATAAACTGGTTGAGGGCTGTGATGAACACTTGAAAATACATATTTGTTAAGAGATTGAATCATCATTTTACATTTAGAATACTACTAATTTTAGCATTTTTGTAATTTTAAACCAAAAATAAAGTATTGTCCTTAATTTATGATTAATGGATATTTTTGTGCAAGTTTAGTAAAATGGACATAACTCTTAATCTAGAATTCTAAATAAAGAATTTCTTAAACCTAGAAAAGCATGACTAATCTTACACAAAGTTGATGAACAACCAAAGCCCAAATCTAACATATATCAGGGACAAAATTAGGACACAACTGAACTGAACTATAAGCTACGCTCAACCTAACCCACATTCTGTATTTGGACCGTATATCACAAAATACGTATCCAATTAGTATGATTCTAGAAGCTACAAAAAGGTAATTCAATTATCTACAACTATTCTATAATTACAAAGTTCAATTTATTGAGCTTCATAGTTCAAAGGGTGTTGCAAATTTGGTAGATAGTTTGGTAACCAACAATGTGGAAGATTTAGTCAAACTAGAATAGTTCCCTTATATTTGCCTATTTAAGGACACTCTTGGAGGAGGGGTGGACGTCTCTCTTCTATCATTTTGTAATCAATAGTTCACTTTTCATTTTATTTTATTTTCTCAAGTTATGTTGTTCTAAACTCCAAACTAAGGTTAGAAGTGAAACACTTAATGGAATTGTAGTGTTGTTTATTTGATCACACTTAACCAACAATGTGAAAGCCTTAGACTCTTATTATTGACATTTGCACCAAGAGAGTCAATGAATCTTCTAATATGTTCCTTAAGGTTCCTTGTCCTGCCATCAAATATAGAGAATGACGATGTGTTATAAACCTATGGGCACGACCTGTCTAGGGTTTCAATTAGGTATGATGGCAAATGAGTATACTTCATGTTTGTCATGTGTTGGTTACAACTTATCTAGCTAATCATGGGTAGAATGTCAGATCGAGTAAGGGTTTTTACCTTGCCCTTTAGTATGTTATGGTTAGTGGAAGCCACATAAGTTTGCTTCTCAAGAATCCCCTAAGCAGTATTTCGATTAACTACAGCAGTTATACACTATTCTACTATTTTGGTCAGATTATTTGCTATATAGCTTCTTTTAACAGTAAGGCTATAGTTTTCAGATTGGCATCCATAACTTGTTTATTTCTTTAGGTTTATTTTAGTCCCAATACATATTAGTCTATGTGTCTCCATAGCTAGATGACTCGTTTTGCCCCTCAGTGATAGTGTTTTTTTTTTGTTTCCACCTTTCTTTTTTATCTTTTCCATCACAAGATTTTAGCCAAATGCCTCAGTAGACCCTCTAAAATATTTGAGGCAACATTGAGAGATCGTGATATAGTAGAATGCTAATGGTTGTAATAATCTGCGCTTACATGCAACTTGTATAAACTGTACAACTTAGGCCCAAATTTATTCATTTTATTTGCTACCACCTCTAACTTTTTATCTTTTTTTTTAACAAATATTATGTCTTACTTACAAGTCTTGCATTATAGTTTTATTTTTAAAGTTAGATATACAAGTTCAATATTAATTTATAAATTTTGTATTAAATTGTATTACATTAACACTTACAAGTTTACTTAACTTACATGTATTATATTATATTTACAAGTCTTATGTTCAGTATATAAAATTGATGTTCACTTGTTACGTTTGAACATAAATTTGTATTCTCTATTTAAATTTTCTTTTATATTATATATATATATATATATAGATTTTGCATTCTAATTTAATTTTTTATGTTAAAATTTATAAATATAACGTCGATTTATAAGTTTTATGTCATAATTATAAGTCTTGTGAACTTTCATATTAAAATTAGAGATGTTGGAATTTAAGAGTGTATTTCAAATAAACATGTGTAAAATCAAGTGTTAGAGTAGAAAGAAATAGTCGAGAAGAGAAACAGGGATGAAAGGGAAGCATCCAAGCTATAGGAGGCTTGGGAACTGGGCTTGGTACCACGACGCTCCAACTAAAAGGCTGAGCACCGCGGTGCTAGACCAGGAGCATCACGGTGCCTAGTCAGGCTATAACAAAAAATGGTCGTTGGGCGCAACGCTGAGGATGATCGCCGCGGTGTCCAAAGCTAGATTTGGTGACTCTCTAAAGAGTCACCTACCCTTTCTATATAATGTGGCTTTTCAAAGAAGTATTGTGTCTCCTTAGAGAGAAACATACAACTTTATAAATACTGTACGCATATTTAAAATAAGGGATTAATTTCTCTTCTCAATCTTTGATTCAAATTTCTCTCTTATCAACCTTTTCTAAGTTTAAAATACTTGTCGTCTAAGGAGAGTATTTTGTGTGCACTTAATACTTTTTCATAAGTCACTAAATCCTAGAACTATCCTACTAGCAAACCTATTTGCATATTTGATTATAATCAAACTGGGGTAGAAATAGTAAAAGAACAGTGCATAATACGCCTTGACTTTAAACTTTACTTATTTGTATCCTTGTGCATTTCCCATATATAGAATATTTGTCGATCAATCTTAAACTAATTCTTGTCAATACACATGGATGCTACCAGTAAATCTTTGCTAATGGCTGTAGCAAAGTCTATTTCAAAGGCTATGAAGATCCCATTGTTTGATGAAAAATATTTCAAGAGATGGCAAGACTAAATGTATGATACCTTTGATGTAATGGGTCTGACCGAATTTCTTACCATTCCTCCTTTTGAAACTATTGCAGAAAACTACAAAGAGGAGTTCCCTAAATAGAGTAGGGCAAACAAGGTATATCATAACATAATTCTTTACACATCATTTAATAATTTGTATGATATTTACTCCACATATAAGGATGCACATGAGTTGTAGGCACAACTTAAGAAAAAGTATATTATAGAAGATGTTGGTGCTCAAAAGTATGTGGTAGCAAATTTTCTAAACTTTAAAATGTCTGAAGAAAAAAAGGTCACTGCATAAATACATGATTATCACCCTTTGCTAAATGACCTAAAAAAAATGAAAACATTGCTCTCTCTGAACATTTTATTGTAAGTTGGTTAATAGAAAAGTTGTTTGAATCCTAAAAGAATTATAAGAAAAGCAACAAATATAAAAGGAAGAATTTAACTTTGGAAGATTCAATTATACACATTAGAATTAAAGAAAAGAATTGCCAAAGGGAGAACATAGAAAAGGCCAAAGAAATAGTTTCTAAGGCCAATTTAGTAGAAGGTGATAATCAAAATAAGAAACATCAGGATTCCACAAGCAACAATCATATTAAGGAAAATATAGTCTCATTCAAGAAAAAAAGGTAAATGTTATGCTTGTGGAAATGGTGGTCATTTTTCTTATTAATGTAAACATAGGAATAAGAAAGGAAATAACAAAACTCCCAAGGCCAATTTGGTTTAGGGAGAAGATGTTATTACTACAGTTATTATTTCACAAATGAATATGGTGGCAAGTGACAACAAAGGGTTGGTGATTGACTCTAGAGCCACTAGACACATATGTGTAGAAAAGAGTTATTTTCAAGAGTATGTTTTCATTAAAGAAGGGGATGAACAAGTGTATCTTGGTAATTCCCATTCTACATCGGTGGTAAGGAAAGGAAAAGTTCTCCTTAAACTTACTTTTGGGAAGTCTTTTGTATTGAAAGATGTACTTTATATTCCTAATATTATATATAATCTAGTTTCTATGTTTATGTTGGGAATGGCTAATGTAAAATTCTCTTTTGAAGGGAATAAAGTTGTAATGACCAAGGGTGGGACATTCATTGGAAATTGATATTCTTCCCAATGAATTGTTCAAACTAAATGTACTTGATGTTTTAATGAATAAAAATATTTCTTCTGCTTATATTGTTAAGTCTTTTAATTCATGGCACCATAGATTGGGTCACTTGAATTATCTTTATTTAAGAAAGATGAAAAAAGTTAATTTACTATCTAATATGCATTTAAATGAATCACATCAATGTGATGTGTATATGGAAGAAAAGTTGTAAATCTATAACTCTTAGGAAAATCGAATTGTTTGGTTTAATTCATAGTAACTTAGGTGATCTTAAAGATATCATGACTAGAGGGTGAAAAAGTTTTACATAACCTTTATTGATGATTTCTCAAAATATACTAAGGTGTATTTGTTAAGAAATAAAAATGAGTTATATGATAAGTTCTTGATCTTAATAAGAAGTTAAAAATCAACTTGGAAGGAAACTTAGAGATTAAGAACTGATAGAGAATGAGAGTATGTGTCTAACTTATTTAGTTCCTATTGTGAAGATATGAAATTATACATAAAGTTACACTATTATACTCACCTGAATATAATAGAGCGGTTGAAAGAAAAAAAATACAATTTTAAAAGAAATGATGAATTGCTTATTGATTAATTCTGGGGCATCTATAAATTTTAAGAGGGGGGAGCAATATTGACTTCTTGCCATATACAAAATAGAATTTCCTATAAGAAAACGAGAGTTACTTCATATAAGTTGTGAAAAGGTTATGCTCTTAACCTATCATAGCTCAAAGTGTGGGGGTGTCTTGCAAATATTCTTATTCTGGATCCTAAGAGGAAAAGAATGGGACCTGAGATAATTGATTGTATATTTATAGGTTATGCTTAGAATTGTGCTGCATATATGTTCTTGGTATTAGAGGATACCATGAGGTTATTATATGTAAACAATATAATAGAATCTAAAAATGCAAAATTCTTTGAGTCTATTTTTCCTAAGAAAGTCAATGTAGATAATACTATAGCTCATGATGTAAAGGTTAATGTAGATCCTTCAGAAAGCCCTAACAATGAACTTAGGAGAAGGAAAAGAATGAGGAAAGATTCTAGTTTTGGTAATGATTTCTATATTTTTCTTATGGAAGAGGACCCTAAAACCTTTAGTGAAACTATGAATTCTTATAATGCCCCTTTATGGAGGGAGGTAATAAATGATGAAATCAATTCTATCGTGAGTAATCATGTATGGGAACTAGTTAATTTGCTTTTAGGTTTTAAGCCTATTGGTTATAAATGGATATTAAAAAAAAAAAGATGAGGGATGATGGGACTATTGAGAAGTATAAGGCAAGATTGGTTACCAAAAGGTTCACTCAAAAGAAAAACTTAGATTATTTTGATACTTATGCTCATATTACTAGAATTACATCTATTAGAATTTTGATTGTATAGACTGCAATATTGATTTGTTCATACACTGAGTGGATGTAAAGACCGTCTTTCTAAATGGTAATTTAGAAGAAGAGATTTACATAGAACAGCTGAAAGGTTATATTTTTATTGGTACAAAGTATAAAGTATGTAAGTTAGTTAAGTCTTTGTATGGCTTAAAGTAAGCACCAAAATAGTGGCATTAAAAGTTTGACAATACTCTTGTATCAAATGATTTTATGATGAATGATTTCGACAAGTGTGTGTACTATAAAATCTTTGATAGTTACAGATATATGATTATATGTTTATATGTGAATGATACGCTTATATTTAGTCATAGTATGAAAGTGATAGTTGAGACTAAGAGGTTTCTATCAAATGTATTTGATATGAAAGATTTGAGAGAAGCTGATGTTATACTTGGGGTAAAGATTATGAGAACATTTAATGGTCTCATTTTATCATATGAGCACTATATAAAGAGGTTTGGGTACACAACATGAAAACCGGTGGCAACACCTTATAATGCTAGTAGTAACTTCGAAAAAATGTAGAACATAGTGACAATCAAAACTGCTATGATCAAATCATTGGTAGTTTCATATATTTGATGAATACTACTAGACCTGTAGCATATGTTGTATGGAGATTGAGTAGATATACTCAAAATCCAAGGAAGGGGCATTAGAAATGCCTTAGATAGAGTTAAAAAATATTTGATAAGCACTAAAATTTATGCACTTTCATATGGTAGATCATAACCTGTGATTGAAGGTTATTGTGATGCTAATTAAATATACGAATCTAATGAGGTTAAGTCGACTAGTGGATACGTCTTCACTTGAGGTGAAGGAGCCATAAAACAGATTTGTGTAGCACGGTCTACTATAGAGTCAGAGTTTATAGCCTTAAAAAAAGCTTATTATGAGGCTGAGTGGTTATGAACACTTAGGTGTGATCTTCTTATTAGTACTCACCATCCTATAATAATTTTTATAAATTATGATTACCTAGCAACCATTGTTAGAGTAAAGAGTAAAATGCATAATGGGAAAAATAGACATATCTGTCTACAACATGACATTATTAAGCAGCTATTAGAATCTAGGGTAGTGAGCCTAAATTATTTGAGGTCAGAGAGGAACTTGGTTGATCCGCTGACTAAGCAACTAGATAGGAGATTAGTAGAAGACACGTTAAGGGGGATGGGGCTTCTGCCTAGAGCATAAGGCAAGAGTGATAGTAACCCTACATCTCCCAATGAAGTATGTTCATAAAGGTAAGAACAAGTCAATTGTTGTCTTGTTGTACTACCGATTATATTGTGAGTCCCTCCCTATAACAAGGTAGTGCATCTGCAGTGGAAAAAGGTGAGTTAGTCTCTAAATAAACTTCATAGCCCTTTATAAGATGGCATGTTAAAATTACAGAACACACTTGATGAAGTGTCACTTATATGAGTGTAGATTTAGGTCGGTTCCTATAAGAGCTAGGCATGCTACTCTAGAGTACTCATGAAGCTATGAAGGCATATGACCATTAATAGTACCAAACGTGGACATAGACAAGTTATTGAGAATTTAACTTGATAATTTAACCTTTTATTTTACATTCAAAGGAATGGAAGGTTGATAGAAATTTAGTTTCACCTAGTTTCTATAAAATATGGTTATTTAATCAGTGGATTGATTTATAACTTAGAAGAGCACCAATTCATATAAATTAAATTCTACTTAGATATATGATTGATTTAATTCATATTTGTTTATTTAAAATTGTTGGGGTATGGGGTACAAATCAACTAGGGTGCTTGCATGTGGGTTGTGTTCATCATACAAACAATATACATATCTCATACATACATGTGCACAGCGGAATATTAAATACAATGAACACAGAAAATACATATTTGATAAACTGAAAATTCGAAATTGAGAAATATCACCAATGAAGCCTTTGGATTAATTTTCTTTGAAGTCCACCATGAAATGAATATTTGATCAATCCTAACAATCAACAAGGATGGGTTTGATTGTCTAGAATGACAGCATCTTAATCCAGCATATATGTTTAACTCTTAAACATGATTCAAAGTTAAACTATTTAACTTAATTAAATTTGTTTTTCCTTTTATTCAACTCTTGAATAAATAAAACAAATCTTGTTTTTAGTTATTACATTTAGTAACCATTTATCTAATTTGTTTTGTTGTTCTAACACTTAAAACACAAAACAAACAATTTCAATTTCTCAAATTGAATTGGCTCCCAAAATGTAAAACCTAAAACTAAAAACTATTTCAAAACTATTTTAATTTTCAATTTCATTTCACTTTATATACTAATGCATAAATTCCAAACTAATTTGAATTTCATTTGCATTTCATTTGGCTTAACTTAACCTTAGTTAGATTATTTTAACTTAACCTTTAAGTTAATAAATATTTAATTAATTTAACCATAGTTAACTAACTTAACCATGGTTAGGTTAACCTTTACTTAACCTTTAAGTAAGGTTAACTTAACTTAATCATTTGGTTAACTTTTAACCTTAGTTAAGTTAAATCATTTATTTAACAATTAAATAAATAAATATTTATTTTAATTATTTAACAATTAAATAATCATAAAGTGAAATTACTTTTATATCCTTACTAGGTTACCAAGTTAACCTAAAGTGAGTCCCACCATTTAACCATATACTTTAGTTAACGTAACCTTAGTAATTGCTGAATTATATTGTATTGAACAATTCAATACGGTACACTGTTCAAGTGCTCAAAGAGTATATTTCATATTGGGACTCTCTAGGTCTACACCCGATTTGTCAAATGAAACTATTCCATTAATCCGTAATCGATGCCCCACGCACACGTTACGAATATTACAAATCAGTGTGTCAGACCATACAAGTTGAGGTCATAACGTATACGTATAATCCTTCCATCATTTATACCCTGGATGTGCAGGGATATAGATCAGCACCATCAAATCCCCATTTGCTCATCCAATAATCTTATCTCCAGATTCGTATCTCGATAAATAATATACGCAAACATTTTTGCTATATTGTTTAACCTTGTGGGAAACTCTTTTCCTGAGTTTATGCTTGTGGCCACAAGACTTTATGAAATACAATCTCGGAGCATCAGATATACAACTTACCTACGTAAGCTAATGGATCCTGTATCTACGCACACCGGACTCTATGAGCATCGGACCATACCCAGCGACACATAGCGGTCAGACCATGAAAGGTCTCTGACATATGTGGAACCAAAGCATGATGGATTACTCACAAGACCACCGTGGCGCTCAGGTCAAAGGACCACGATTACTACTCAACTCGAGAGGACCTTCCTTTGATGGTTTCATAGGATATCTATTGGGGTCCTCATGAGTCTGTTCAGTATCCATTCCTGACTGGATACCCGCATGTCTATACAAGCTCTAAGCTTATAGTTAGCTAAGAACAACCATCTGAACTAGTCAAATATAGACATACACTAATCTATATATTGTGAATTCACCGATAGACCCGCATTGGTGATCATAGATCAGGAACATTATATTTGAGACATACTTACATAATGATATTTCTTAGCTCCCATTGCAACTCTTTGTAACTATATCATTACAAGTATACTCTCAGGTCTTTGTCCCATTATAGACAAGGTTCTAACTATTTAGACCTCGCTGACTCTTATAAACTGATAACTATTAACAGTGCTAAGTCTTAGCATTTATAACTCTCAGCTTTGATAACTATTGGTTCTGATCTAAACTCCTTTAGATTAGATCTGAACTCTTTCAGATCAAACAATGTCTGTAATGTTACAAGCATTCTACCATATTAATATGATATTAACAATCTTTATTCGAAATGTTTATTGTATAAATATTAACAATTAATATTCA
This sequence comes from Ailanthus altissimus, assembly GCA_946807835.1. NCBI lineage: Eukaryota > Viridiplantae > Streptophyta > Magnoliopsida > Sapindales > Simaroubaceae > Ailanthus > Ailanthus altissimus. The sequence goes on from OX327687.1 coordinate 10,974,454, forward strand.
TACAATATTGGAATGGCACGAGAGCACCAGCTTTAACAAAAATATGTAGGGGATTATTAGAATTTAAGAGTGTATTTCAAATAAACATGTATAAAATCAAGTGTTAGAGTAGAAAAAAATAACCGAGAAGAGAAAAAGGGAACGAATGGGAAACACCATTAATAAGCACAAGTTTTGGTATAAAAGTGATAGTTGAGACTAAGAAGCTTCTATCAAATGTATTTGATATGAAATATTTGGAAGAAGTTCATGTTATACTTGGGGTAAAATTATGAGAATATCTAATGGTCTCATTTTATCTTTAGAGCATTATGTAGAGAGGTTTCTTGAGAGATTTAAGTACGCAGCATGCAAATTGATAGCAGCACCTTATGATGCTAGTATTAAACTTCGAAAGAATGTAGAACAAAGTGACAATCAAAATCGTTATGCGCCTCGGTGCTCCAACTAAAAGTTGGCTTCTGAGCCTCAGTGTCGCAACGCCCAGAACTAGATTTAGTGACTCTCTAAAGAGTCACATACCCCTTTTATATAAATACTGTAAGCACATTTGAAACAAGAGATTAACTTCTCTTCTCAATCTTTGATTCAGATTTCTCTCTTATCAACATTTTCTAAGTTTAAAACACTTGTAGTCCAATGAGAGTATTTGGTGTGCACTTAATACTTTCTCATAAGTCATTAAATCCTAAATTATCTTACTAACAAACCCATTTGCATATTTGATTATAATCAAAGTGGGGGTAAAAATAGTTTAAGGATAATGTATAGCACGCATTAATTTCAAACTTTACTTATTTATATCCTTGTGTATTTTTCATATACAGAACATTTGTCTATCAAGAGCAATCTATATTTTTAACATTGGTCTTGTAGAAAATTGTTGTCTTAGATTTATTTTATTTTATTTATTGATATTTCATAATTTTACAAGATTTATAGTTGTAATTCACAAGTTATGCATTAGTTATTGTGAGTGATTTTAAACCTAAAGTGTATGTATGTGAGTTTGTGTCTATCATTTAAATATAGCATATGTATCACATACATACATGCGCAACGGATGAGCGGAATATAAATTACTCAATGATAAACATAAATAAACTTTTACATGTTATCTCATAAATATAAAATACCTTAAGATTGAGAAATAGTACCTTATCAAGCCTTTGGTATATGGTCGAACCGGAGTACCCGCCTTGAAGCAACCCATTCACAATTCTAGTTCTTTAACACGGTGGGCTTGAGGAAGCTAGAATAGCAATTTTTCTAGCAAAGGATTCAACTCTTGAATTCTGATTTCTACCTTATAGTATGGGTGACCAAAAACGGAAGGAAAAATGAAATAGGTGTTTTTGCTCTTAACACTTAGGAGAATTTTCTGACACTTAACCTTTCAAATTCTCTCTTTACCATTCCCACTAATCCCTTAGCCTAATTTTCACTTAAGCACTTGAGCAACATGTTGCTCTTTTATTTGTTTATTATTTTCTTTCATTTTCTCACCTAATGGCATCTATTATGTTTGCTATTAGTGTTTTGTTTATTATTATCTTTCATTTTCTCATCTAATATCATCTATTATTTATGTCAATGTTTGCCATTAGTATTTTGTTTATTATTATTTGCAATAAATCAAATGAAAAATATAAAATAATTTAAATGAACTTGGTCTTAATTTAGGCCAAATGAGAAAATATTTTCTTATTATTAAAAAACATCTTAAAGCCTACCATTAACAAATGCCACTCATTTATACTTATCATATCATTTAATTAATATTAAATAAATAATTTAATCATATTAAATCGTAGTAGAAACACATGTCAATTTAAATAAAAAATTAATTGTTTGATTTCAATTTAAATAATAATATCATTTATTATTATTATTATTTTATACAATAAACATTTTAATAAATAAAATAATATTATTATTTGTCCAACAAATAAGGTCATTTTGGTAATTTTTAAATCAAACAATAATTAGCCCACATGTGCCATGTGTCAACATCCCATTGGTCAACAACTAATTATTAACTAATTGATGTACCTAACTTTTAAGTTTTGACACGTACACGAACGGAGGGAGACCGAAGTAAATGTCCGGTCTGCTGGAATTTTCTGGATCAAACTATTCAATCTGGTATGTTGTCCCAGTGCACAACGAGTACACTTCATATTGCGGGACTCTCTAAGTCCACTCCTAATTTGTTAAACAGAATTATTCTGTGAGTCCGAGATCGATGCCCTACGCACACGTTACGGATATTACAAATCAGTGCAGTAGACCATACAAGTTGAAGTTATAGCGTATATATATAATCCTTCCATCAATTATATTCTAAAAAAGCAGGGATATAGATCACTACCGTCAAATTCCTATGTGCTCATCCGTGAACTTATCTCCAGACAAGTATCTTAATAAACAATATATGCAAACATTTTTACAATATTATTTAACCTTGTAAGAAACTATTTTTCTGGATTCGTTGTTTATAACCATAAGACTTTCTAAGATACAATCTCTGAGCATCTGGATATACATAACTCATCCATGTGAGTTGACGGATCTCATATATGTACACACCGAACTCTATAAACATCGGACCATATCTAGTGACACCTAGCAGTTATACCATGAAAAGTCTGTAACATGCATAGAACTTAAGTACGATGGATCACTTACATGTCCATCGTGGTACTCAGGTCAAAGGACCACGTATACTACTCAACTTGAGAGGGCCTTCTATTGACGACTTCATGGGATGTCTATTGGGGTTCTCGTTGAATCTGTTCGGTATTCAGTCTATACTGAACACCTGTATGCTATACGAACTTCCAATAAGTCCATGGTTAGTTAAGAACAACCATCTAAACCATTTAAGTATAATATACATTGGTCTATGTAAAGGAATTCCACCGATAGACCTGCATCGGTGAATTAAGACCAAGAACATATAATTTGAGAATAGACTTACGTAATAACACTTTATAGTACTTATTACAACTCTTACAATTATGTTATTACTAATATATTCACAGGTCTTTTGTACCGTTACAGATAAGATTCTAATTTTTAAACTTCATTGATTAATATAACATGCTAACTCTTTAATATTTATAGTTTTCATTCTTCGCATTGATCTAAACTTATTTAGACCAAATTTAAACTCGTTCGGATCATATAATATCTGTAGTGTCACAAGTATTAAACCATTTAATAATAGTAATTAATGATTTAATAAATAATGAAATGGATAAATATTATAAAATAATATATTCATATAATAATAAAATAATACGTGAGTACAAATTCCAATAGTTACCCCATTAGAATTATAAGATTTTTTTTATTTACTATATTCATGTTAATATACTAAAGTTGCATATTTTATAAATATAAATTAAAGTTACGTAAAAATTTTTTAAAAACAATTTGCATTTGTAAATTTTAATGTGTTAATTTTAGTCTATTCTCATTAAAAATTGATAAATATCAATTTACCCTCATTTTTTGTTGCTTTCCTCATTTTTTTTAACACTTGTCCATATGTCCCCTGTATTGTTAAAATTAACGACGAATCACTTATAAAAAACATAATGAAATTAAAAACAACCCTTTATTTTTTTATTTTTCTTCTTCTCTCTTTATGAAATTAATAAAATATATGAAATTGTGCAACTAAATTTTATTTTATTTCTCTCTCTCATGAAATTAAAAATATATATGAAATTGAATTACTTAAATTTTTTTATCTTTCTTTCTCTCTCCTCAAGAAATTAAAAATACAAAAAATGTGAAATTGGGTCACTTAAATTTATTTATTTATTTTCTTCCTTTTAATAAAATTAAAAATATAGAAAAGATTGAAATTATGCCACTAAAAAAATAAAAAGGATTATTTTAGTAGTCAAAACAATAAAAAATTAAAGGCAAAACAATTATTATATTGTCATAAGTGATCAATAATTAACTTTATCAATTAATGAAATGGAGACGCATAATAACATAAAAAAAAGTGAGATAAAGTTTATGCTTATTAATTCTCATGGATAGATTAAAATTAATCCAAATTTCAGTCACATTTCTTATTTGTAATTTCAATCTCACTTTTATATTACAAACATTAAATGATAAAAAATATTATGATATGATGCATTTATTTAGTCTAAAACTTTATCTTGTATTTATAAATAAAAGAAATAAACAATAAATATATAATAATAATTAATGGTGTATAAAAGCCTTAATGCCAATAAGAATTATGTATAATTCCCTATTTATTATAAAAAAAATAATATTCTTACATATTAAATAAGAGAAATAGCTAAGGTGAATATTTATAATATTGGTATTTTATATTTTTAAACTTGATCTATTTAATTAATTTATTAACAAATTAATAAAATATGTAAAATAATATTAAATATTAGTATTATAAATCGTAAATTTTATTTAATGATCCATATTAATTCAAGTATAAATAATGTTATACTTTTTAAATAATATTTCAATTTTTTTTTTAAAATAATGTATTAAATAATTTTTGGATGATGAAATAGTATAATGAATAAATTTAGAAGTTACACTATTTAATTACTTAATAATTATTTAACATATTAATTTAAAATATAATTTAAAAAATATAACATTATTCTTTAATTATTAATATAATAATTTTTATCTTGCGTAAAAGACACTTTTATATATATATATATATATATATATGATAAGATGGACAATGGGCATTGTTTTAATACTGTTTCAGAAGTGTTATACATTGTTAAAAAGTATCAAATAGTGACCTACCATCTATTTGATCAGCGCTATATATATATATATATAATATTTCATGTGATATTTTTTTTATAATTTATACTATATTTTGAGAAACCAAAAGAAGGAAAAAATTTCACTGTTAACCATCTTTTGTGATAAAAAAATAATTTTGACTACTGTAAAATTTTTTAAACTTTAAGTAATTAAAGATATAATATTTTTTTTATTTTATCTTTATTTATTTAATACAAAAATATATATTTTAATTTATTATAATTAATTAATTTAATAAATAAATTTTATTAAAAATTTATTTTTATGAGACATTATCAAAACTAATTATTTACATAAAAAATTATTTTATAAAAATAATTATAAATTTTTTAATAAAGCCACAAACACGTACGCATCAACCAACTGATGCGCGCATTAACTTGCAAATGTGCTTTTGTTTTTCTTTTTTTAATTATAATTATTTACATAAAAATTATTTTATAAAAATAATTATAAAATTTATAAAAAAGCCATTGACACGTATGCAGCAGCGAACTGATACATGCGCATAAGCTTGCAAAGCACATGTGTGCTTCTTCTTCTTTTTTAATACTAATTATAATTATTATAATAAAAACAAATATTATAATTTTTTTAAATATTTAAAATAATTTTAAAAAATAAATATTATTATAACTAAAAAAACAAAAGTTTGCCAAGCTGATCCGCGCATTAGCTTAGCAATGTGCTTTTATTATTATTATTTTTTAATTATAAATTATATTATAATAATTATAAAAAAGAAAAACGAAAAACAAAAACAAAAGCACTTGTGCTTCAACAAAAGCTGATGCACGCGCATTAACAAAAACAAACGTTTGTTTTGTTTTTTTTTTTTTATAGTTATAATAATATATATTTTTTAAAATTATTTTAAATATTATTATAATTAAATTCTCATAAAAAAAATTATAATAAATTTAAAATATATATTTTTATAATTATACAATAAAAATAAAATGAAATTTTTTTTATATCTTTACTTATTAAAGTTTAAAAATTTTAACTGCGGTTAAATAAAATTTTTGTCTCGAAAAGTTAAATTTGTTTTTGTAAGAAAAAAGAATGACTCGATTTTATACAGCGCTGCCACATCACACGGTATCGGCATAACATGTGCGGATGAGGGCCAACGTGAGATGACGTGGCAAGATCTAAATTATATTTATACGACGCCCAAAGCCAAAGTCAAATCTGTAACCATCTTCAACCATCGAGCTATTAATCACACCATTCTAGTAGTGTTGTTGTTTTCGCCACCTTGTTTCACTTCTTCTCTGCAACATTTTCCAACTTTAATGGCGACAATTCGCAATACCCTGAGCCCAAAACCTAAAGTAAAACCCAGATCCTCAATTGTCGTTATCTTCATCAGCATATCAGCCATTGCATTGTTCTTCATGTTCTCCTCTCAACCCTCCACAACCACAATTGGATTCTCATTTTCCTCATTAACCCTGAGAAACCTGGCCAAACCCAGGGACAAAAGAGAACACACACTTCATGATAAATATTTGTATTGGGGCAGCAGAGTTGACTGCCCCGGTAAGAACTGCGATAAATGCGCTGGCCTCGGTCACCAAGAATCCAGCCTCAGGTGTGCTCTTGAAGAAGCCATGTTCCTAGGAAGGTACTTTATCTTACATTGGTTCTTGAAAATATGCTTTTTGAGAGAGTCTAATTTAATTTATATTATTCTTTTGGGAAATTTAATAGAAGTTATGATTTATGCTATGTTAGTTTGTTGTTTAGTTGTAGCAAGTGATATTATAATTTTTTTGATATTGGGATCTCGGGGAATCTTTCTAGTCAACTGGGTTTTTTGTGTAATTAATTGGTTTAGTTCAATTACGTTGGGATCTTCTCATTAGCTTCTTAAAGGAGTTACTTGTTTGCATTGTGCTTGTGATTATGCCAAACTGAAATTTGAGATAAAACTGATACTACTCTGATAAATGTGTGTATCAAGTGTTTTATCCCAATGGATGTAGCAACTTAATTGCCATTATTATAGCACTTACGTGCAGGATCTCATCTACGTTTAGTCAATGAAACCATTTTGATTGAGATTTTTTTGGTAATAGCTCAATGGTTTATTTTTATCTTGTCTGTTACTATATGTTGCACAGTGAACTGGTTCATTAGTGTCCTGGGTGATTCTATTTTTGCCATCAAGAAAATGGAGTTCGCTTAATGTGTGTTTTTATTTGATTTTTTTTTAAATTGTTGCAGAACATTTGTAATGCCTTCTAGGATGTGCATCAATCCCATACACAATGAGAAAGGAATCCTTCATCACTCTGAAGATGCAAGTTCAGAAGAAAGGTAATTTCTTGGGACTCTTTCCTGTTGGCTTATTTTTAAGAAGGTGCATCCTCATTTAAAAGAAATCTCTTACATTGATTATCTTCCAGAGTTTCTTTCTTTTTGTGCTTTTACTTTCTAATCCTTCAAAAAACAAAGAAATCATAGATATAATCACAATCTAAACTTGCATCCTTCCACTAATTTGTAGGTGGGCAGATAGTTCTTGTGCTATGGATTCTTTGTATGATTTGGATCTTATATCCGAAACAGTACCTGTGATTCTAGACAATTCAAAAATGTGGTTTCATGTGCTAACGACAAGTATGAAGTTGGGGGCTAGAGGGGTTGCCCATGTGGAACGAGTTAGTCGAGTTGATCTCAAAGAGAATGGTAGCTATTCAAATCTCTTGCTCATAAACCGAACTGCAAGCCCTCTGTCATGGTAATTTCATGAATTTTTTTATGTTTGATTTTCTTTTCCTTTTCCTTTTTGTTTTTGTTATTTATTTATTTTATTTTATTTTATTTAAGACCAGTGCCTGATAAGGTTGGCAGCAGGAGTCAGTTCAGAGGGAGGGAAGGAAGAAAAGGTGGGAATTGGGTTCTGGGGTTAGAGCAATTCATCTTAAATAACATGTTTAAAGAAAATTATTGTTTCATTTTAGGTTGCTCAGAATACTCTGGAAACTTAAGGAAAAGACATGACGTATTTTTGACATCTAACCTGATGATGCCAAGAATTGTTTTTACTAGAGGGTTATTTAAATAATTGGGAGAAAGTTGTTATATGGATGGGAATTGTTTGTTGAGAGTAACCTATTAAGTGTCTTGTTTTAAGAGTGTAATTTGGACAACCATCTAGTGATTGTCACCTCCCCACCTAACTCTTAAGGTTAGGAGTTCAAGTCTAGTTATATGCTTGTAGGAGTATATTTCCCCCTATTGGGAGCAGACCACTTCTTCTTTGGAGTAGATTACCGGGCTGAGCTAAAAATGTGCATAATCTAGGTGGGTCTCGATAGATATCTGATCATTGTGTGTAAAAATGAGAAAAGAGAGCTTAAGTTTGATATCTTGATGCCTTCTCTAAACTCATGCATAATTTGATCAAATGTTTATTGGAATAACTGTGAGCCCTTGAGCCTTGGATAGGGTTGTTGACTATTGGCTTAATGTAATTAAGAGCCTTGGATTATTATAATCAAGTTTGAACTGGATTTCATACCATGGAATTGATTGTTAACTATTCCATTTTAAATAAATAGAAGATAATATTAGCTGTTACCTGATGTAGATGCTCGTTATTATTGTTCTTTATGGATGGGTTTGAGATATTGAATCCTGCAAGCTTCATGTAGGCACTAATTATTGTAATCATTCAGGTTTATGGAATGCAAGGATCGAAAAAACCGCAGTGCTGTAATGCTGCCACATTCATTTCTCCCATCAATGGCAGCTGAAAATTTGAGAGATGCAGCAGATAAGGTGTGTGATATTTAATGCCGTTAATGTTGTTTTTTTTCTTTGAATTGTATTAATGTTGTGTTTAGGTGCGGAAAAAAAAGAAAAAGGTTCTCAGTTATCTGTGCTAATGACAAAATATTCGATTGTAGCATGTGTTGCTCCAGCAGGATGGAATTGCAATTTTTTTAGAAAAATAAATTTAAGTCTTTTTATTGATGGTCCCTTGGATGGTGTTGTCTTCACCATACTATTTCTCGTGTTCTCTTCCAACAAATTGCCTGCGATTTTGTACATTTCTTTACGTTTACAGTTACAGGAATAGATGCAGATGTATCAGTACTGTTACCTCTCAATAACTTAAATGTTTTTCATAATTTGAAGATATTTGCAGTGAGCTTTTTAGTTGGTGAAATTTATGCATATCTTCTCTGAGATTTGGCTTTGCACGGTGAGATTCAAAATGCAAAAAGGGTCAAGAATAAATAACTAAATAAATAAAAATAAAATGGTGGCCGTTATCAGATGCTCACACTCCATGCGTTGGTCCTTGTATAATTATTAATTAAGTTTGAAACACGTTTGAGGATTGAATACCATTTTGAGATGGGGAGTATGTCCTTTAATACCCTTTCATTAATGCTTTAATAGGCCCTGACAAATATTTTATTCACAGATAAAGACACTCCTTGTTGATTATGATGCCATCCATGTTCGTAGAGGTGACAGATTACAAACCAGAAAGGACAGGTATGGGGTTGAAAGGACCCTGCAACCCCATCTGGACAGGGATACACGTCCGCAGTCTATCCTTTGCAGGATCAAAAAGTGGGTTCCACCTGGACGGACTCTTTTTGTTGCTTCAAATGACAAGACACCTGGTTTTTTTTCACCACTCGCTGTCAGGTAAAAATCTCAAGTTCACATATGATATCTTGGTTTGGAACTTCGGATGCTTTATCTATCTGGATATGCGAATCTCATTATTTTCTTATGGGAACACCTAGATTTTTGTCTTATCAGACATATCTGAAGCATGTATAAATGAGTGCTATCCTATATGTTCAGTTCACAATTAGATGATATAAGTGTACTGTTAAGAGAAAAAGAGAAAATACTGTTGTGTTGTTCTTTTTCCTGCTTGAGGGTGAAGATGAAATATGTAATACTATAACTAGTACCAGTAAAGATATGCTTCAGTAACTGTAATATGGATAGCCCTTTGCATCTTAGAAATAGTGAAATATGTTGAAGTGATATTGGCAATGCTGCTATATTTACACAAGGGTACTATTGATTGTTGAAACAATGAAGCCGTAGAGGTAGCTGATTGAGATGTTGCAGTGGTCATGGAAAAGCAGGGTCATGTGTGTGTGTGTCAGTGTGTCTGCAGGGGGTAATTGTATTTGATGATGGAGGTGAGATGTTGTGGTTGATGTGGTCAAATGGTGGAGTTGCATGGTCAACTCTTCAAACTTCTTTTTAGATTTTGTTTAAATGATAAAGTGGACACGGAGGGCAATCTTCATATTGTTGGAATTCCACAGTTTGCATGGAAGGTTTATTGATTTTGGTTTTCCGTTCCTTTTGCTTTGCCCTCTGTAGTACTGTAGCATGCTTATATTCAAGAGGACTCAAAAGCAAACACAAAAATTGATTCATTCAGAATCAAAGTTGACCCTTTGTTTTTCTTTTCCAGGTACAAATTGGCATATTCATCTAACTTTACCAGTATCCTGGATCAGGTGATTGAGAACAATTACCAGTTATTCATGGTTGAGAGGCTTATCTTGATGGGAGCCAGAACATTCATTAAAACATACAAGGAAGATGATAAAGATCTCAGCCTCACTGATGATCCAAAGAAAAACACCAAGAATTGGCAAATACCTGTTTATACAATGGATGGAGATCAGGAGTGTTGACGTTGCTTTTGTAGAAGTCACTCCGTGATTTGACCCGCTAGTTTTCCACTTATCATGTGATGCTTTTTATCGCCATTCCTTCGTGCAACAGTACGATGTTCAATTGTATATCAAAATCTTGTAGCTTCAGGAGAGAATCAAAATTATGGAGGAAAATGAAAGTGTTGCCGGTCAGTCATGTAAAGTTTGGTTGAAGTACCTTACGTCTTGTATGTATTCTTTAACTATAATTTTCTTTTGCCTTGCTCAATTACAGAAAACTTGAAGCCCATTTTTCATATAGAGCACTCGGCTGGATGCAGTTGGCATCAAATTTTTAGAGGATCATTGTATCTATAGCTTACAAATATTGTAGAATGGGTGAATGGGCATGGATATGGTATTTTCATAAATGGGTTGTCCAGTTTCAGGTCATTCTGAAAAATACCTATATAAAGATGCAATATTGTGAAGAAAATGAAGCTGCAGCTTATGCGGTTTGAGTTGAAACCAAGACAATAGAACATAGAAAGGCTACCAAAAAATATCCCTTTTAACTTTTCAGAGTTGCGTGGAAACCCAAATATCCACCTTTTGAAACCCTCTTCAGCTGTTAATATCATGAGCTTCTAAAACTAAATTTTCAAATTAGGCTCAGTTGGGCACGGTCATGTGAGCGATCTACATTACTGCATTATGCATAGCCACTGTTCAACATTCTATATATGACAAGGGCAAGCACATGCCAGGTCCAATCACTATTTGTACTGGTTGAGAGAAATACTAACAGCAGCAATTATGAATGTGAGACCTCTAATTATTCGTAGGATACGTGTGTCGTGTATATAATTTCTAACAAAGTCAAGGCAGTAGGTTGATGACAAATTTTATATATGTCAAATCACCCCTTTATTCAATTAGGTAATCACCCTTATCCCTTTGACACACATACCTCACAATTTGCGAATTGCAAATTGCACATGGCGTTGGCCAAGGGCGGTTGGCCACTGGCTATTTTCATATCATATATGCCCACGAGCATTTGCATAATTGATACTTGATGACAATGTTCCTTCTCTTTCATGCTCTATTCCTAATTCCTATCGGCTGGAGCCACTTGATTAGCTAGAAGACACTTTCTTCTGGCGAGGACTATCTTGGACCCATTACAACCATTGTATGATATTTGAATTTTTTGACCCACCCACTAAAACCAATTTCTAATGATTTAATAGGTGGCATTATTTGTATGTTAACATGTGTAACATTGTCACATGACATGATGTTGTCATATTTATTCTCCTATTTAGCTTCATATATAAAGTATTATAGAATTAATTTACGTGCTAAATGTGCTCTATTCTATAAGGCAATGCTTTGTATACTTTATACGTGTAATGGGAATCAATTTATTCGCATATCTTATTTGCCAATTAAAGAAGTTCCAATTGCTCATCTTGCCAAGACTTCAAGTCTTCAACCATTGTTTTTTTTTTTTCCAATTTTGAAAAAAGTGTTTCAATCGAATTATTCTCTCTTTCAAAAAAAAATTATTCTCATGATCTTTATTATTATTCAATACAACATTGAGTTATTAGTATAAACCTGTAATTCAAAGATCAATCCTCATAAGGTTTAGAATCTACAAAAGTTCAATTATTTCATTTCATAAACAAATATATGACGAACCAAAATCATCCACATTTTCTCTTTCAAAAGATTAAATAGCAACTTGTTCTAGATTTTTTTTTTTAAAAAAAAAGAGTAGAATAAAGTGACAAAAGTTTGCTGAGGAATATTGAAGATGAAATTCTCGAAATTCTTCTACATGAGAAATAGATTGTTTGATAAAGAAAAATTAAACTATAAACATACCTAACTTAAAAGAATAGCATTAATAAAAGTTATTAGAATATTTAGAGGACATGTCACTGACTAAAATAACTTATGATCAATCCCAATCAAAGAAAGTGTTGTTAGTGTCACCAATAATTTTAGAATTTTGGGAATAATCAATTATGTAAAGCAAAAACAAACAAGCACCAATGGTACAACTGTGCTCATGCTCAATGCTCACCACTCACCACATACATACTCATCTTTCACCAATGAATCAAAGAAAAATGTTAATACCAAGTGTTTTTAAGCACTAAAGAGTTGGGTAAAAGTTCATCCACATTTTCTCCTTCTAATTCAAGGCATAAGTTTAAAAATAAAAAATAAACCTAATTCTACTTAAAACTACATCTCTAAACTTCTTAATTTATAAGGGGTCATATTTTTGCAAGCAAAGAATATCTACACCTTTAAGGTATGGTTGAATACTCAATTACACCATATAATTTTAAAAATATTCATATATACCTCCAATAAAAGAGTGTTATAATAAATAATAACTTATAAACAGTATTATTGTAAATAATATCACCGCTTCGACTTGCAAACTAAAAATCGATACCAGTGGTTATTGTTTAGGGAGATGGGATACTGTTTATGGTGAACAGTGCGCAATGACATTGTACATAATAAATAGTATTACCACAATGACTTTGCTACTACTTATTGACCAAAACTCGGTCAACAGTAGATATTGTTCATAATGAACAATCATCGTAAAAAGTATGTACTATTAATGGTGGATACTATTCCCGTGAATGTGCAATATTTTTAAAATCATAAGGGTACAATTAGGTATTAAACTATACCTTAAAAGTGTAGATGCGCCTTATTTTTGCTAGTCTTCATAATCCTTTAAATTAAATATTATTATGATAAGAACTTACTCTAAATGTATACAAATATATTACATTTTTGGTTCTCCATTTGAATAAAAAACTTTCTTAGTTGTGACTAATTGTCACGATTTATTATTTATTTGATGAGTGGTAACCCTAGTAGCAAATTCACACTTTAGATGTGAATTCATAATCTTAACTATATATATATATATATATATATATATATGCATGTGCACACACATGCATATAAATACACACGTTATTATGATTTTAATATGCTAACGTTTATAGAATTTAATATTGAACTTTGATTAAAAAATAATTTTTTTTAAATTTCAATATTAAATATACAATACTTACTATAGATTTAACGTTTTCAAAAACTTAGTTGTATAAATAACAGTAATGACTAGTAAATTTAACATTTCAATAATTTTTCAATCAAACTTTAATATTGACAATTTTTCATTTTTGGAAATAAAAACATTGATACTTTATTATCATATGATTGTAGCAATTGATATTGATAAACGATAGAATTGTTTTTAAAAAAGATAGTTGGACTCTTAAATTTATAAAAAGAGATTTAAAAATACCTGTAGTTTTTTTTTTTTTAAGAAACAAATAGACTCCCATTAAGTAACAAATTTTGTATATTTAAATGACCATAAAATATCAATTGAGCTCTAAATTAAAAATAAAAATTATATTATTATTATTGACCACCATCATTTCCACTAGTCAACAACGATGGCGACTAGTCAGTTGTTGCATTGACTGATCGCCAACGAGAGTACTAATCTCAATCGGTTTACTAGAGACATCGCTAACCTCAAATTTTTGTTGTTTAGGCAATGATGAGGTCGATTTTTTTTTATAAGAGTTGCAAAGGAGAGAGAAATTGATGAAAAAAATTACTACCATTGTAGTGTCGTCTTTAAATGATGGCGAATTATGGTGTACTGCCACCATTCTGAACTATCGAATGAAGATTTGTCAGATTTAGATAAAGTTGCACTGTAACGCACTAGTATATAAAAACGGCTCTATAGCGACCACCATTTTTCTTCATCAATTTTCTCCCTCTCTCATTGCTCATATTACAAAATTAACCTTATCATTGTGTAAATGAAAGTCTGAGAGTGTTACAAGTGAGTTGATTGGACTTTGTTTATTTGTTGTCGACCGTTGATCAGTAGTGTTAACTATTGATGTTGACATTGATCAACAATAGTAGAGTTGACAACTAACCTATTTGTAATTTAAAAAATAAAATATAAAATGAGTAAGTAAGAATGTGTCACATGTTATTTGTAACGATAAGGCAATTAAACATTATAATGATACTTTTTTTTAATCTAAATTAACAAAAAATCGATATTGAATCGAGATATCTTTTTAAAACTACAAGGTATTTGTTTCTTTTATTCTCTTTCCCTAAATCTTATCATTCTCATAATCTTTTTGTTTAAGTTGTTTTAATGTCAAAATGCAAACTATTATAGCAATTAATCATTGTTATCAATTTGTTTTTTAAAAAGTCAATATCTATTATATATATTTTGCACTTTGTGCCCCCAGTCGCCTGAGTTTAAATCAAAATAAAGGGCATAGGTTGATGTTTAGTGGGTAAAATTTCTCATCCCATCCAAATATTTTACTATGTGTATATGTTGATCTTGATCTTAGAGCTAATGAGTTAGATTTATTAGTTGTTAGAAAATAGAGTTTTGGGCCTGCATTTCTTAGGCTTTATGATGTGTGATGATGGCACATGAGTACCTCATACAAGGTGTTAAACCTTAATCAAAGTTCAAGAAAAACATACAAACATCCACAAGAAATGATTATATTATTTCAACTTTGAAAAAGCCTACATCTACAATACTAGGCCTTTAATCCCACAATCAATTCATAATTGAAATATTTGTACAAGAAATATAGAGAGAATAATTATATAATAGATTGTCTTCCTAATTATGTGAGCCTTTGAGATGCATTGTCTTCCAAAACGATTGTAGCGGAATCATTCATTTGAAAGGGTCTTCGTAGTTGCCTTATCTTTCCTTCTCACAAGGTCTGAAAATTAAAGAGAAGCTTTCATCATGCCTCCTTTAAAAACCATAAGAAAATCCTCCAAAAATATTTTCTTATCATTTAGCCTTATATTTATAGACATTCATTAATAATTGAGTCATGATACAATTAGAGCAAGTTGTCTCCTTCCTCTTTTAGAATATCTCTCAAGATTATAAGAGATTTTTTTCATCAGGGAATCATGGATTTCGAGGATCTCAAAATTTAAATGTGGCTCGCATTTTCTAGACAATTAGTCAACTATTAGTTTTGGATAAATACCTTTGTTTAAAGAGGAGTGTTATACTTTGACAAGAGCACCAATGCTTTGCTCGGTCTATTTCGATTACTTTTGATGACCTATCTTGCCAATACTGACCATAGAGGGCACTTTGCTCAATGTTAGAATTCCTAAGTTATGGTTCTAAGGTAAGCTATAAAATTTATAGTATTCTTCATGAGGAGCTTAGTTATGGCAGAGGGCCTTGTGTTGTTTAAGGCTCAAGGGCTAAACTGACCCTTGGAAGATATTTGGGTAGAATATAGATCCATCAGGTTTTAGTATTAACTTTTGATATTGAAAAATTTATAGTTAGTTTTGACCCAAGAATACCCCATCAATTTTTAAATGTTGAGTCCTCAATAGTGAAGCACTCTTGATATGTATATCTTAGGCCATACATGATGTAGGTGCTTACATGGTTGTCAAATCATGCCTTTAAAAATTTGACTTTTAAAATTGGTCCCTAAAATAATTTCATTTAATTATAGGTGGCTTTTCGAAAGATATGTATCAACAGAAAGCTAGGGGAACATTTGCATCCCTTCATTTATCCATAGACATGGCCAAATCTTAAAGTGCTTGTGCTGATCGAATGGTTAATAAGGGAAGTCTGAAGAGTTGTGCCAATTTGAAAGACATTTTATTCATAAGAGTATATCAACTGTTATATCTAAAGTTGACGGTTATGATGAGAATGAGTGTTCTCTATAAATAAGGGCGTCCTTCTATTTCTTCATTTTGAATTCATTGGCGATTTTAGAGAGAGAAAACTTTTGACAATTTTAAAAGGAGAGAAAAAAAACACTATAACTCCTAATTTCTGTAACTTCCTCTTGAGAAATTTTTTTCGATCAAGTGAATGGCTTTCTCCTCTCCTTTATTTTTAGAATCCTTGATTTTACTGTTTTCAATAGTTTGTCATTATATTAAATGTGTCTTTCTGAATTTAAGCTTTTAAAAATTGAGTTGTCAGCTTGAGTTTTCGGCCAAAATAACCTTATCTGATATGCTACATATCTCTTTTTTTTTAGGTATATAAATCATATCTTTCATCTAAGATTCCTAGAATGTATCTAGTTATGAGCTCGACGGTGTTGGTGGAGACTTAATTATTGGGAATAGCTCAGCACGAAAAGTAGATAGCAAGTGTTTAAAAAGTCTAAGGACCTCGTCTGGTTGTTGGGGTCTGTATTGAGGAGGGGATCTTGTAGAAATGTTAATGGTTCCTAGTGATTCTAAGAGGACTCCTAGCGATGTAATGTTGAGCAAGGTATCTTAAGGGCAGGTCTAGACTCTTGGTCAACCCAGTAGGCTTAAGAAAAAGAAGAACCTCATTATATGACCAAATAAAAATATTCCTTTAAGTTAGATTTTCCTCCTTACCATTATTCTCTTGTACGAGAGAGGCACCTCTTTTCATTAAGGGAGAAATATAGAATACTGATCATCATAACTCTTAGAGTCCCTAGAGAAAATGAATGTACAAGCAGTCTACCTGAAAAGGCGGTCTTCAACCTTCATTTCTTTAATTTAGGTTTGAGGTTACCTTTTTAGCCCTACTTTGTATATATGCTAACACATTTAAACTTAGCACATTTTCAACTAGGTTTAAATGCATTGAGGGTAATGTGAATAAAGTTCAGGTACAGTGAACCCATATTTGTTAAGTTTTAACAATTGTACCAGTGTAGGGCGAATGTAGTTCAGTAGAAAGGGTTCCACTACTTCTCTGCTCATAATGGCAAGAAAGAAGTTCTCCTCTATTCAGGACATGCCCTTAAGCAACCACAATTAAAAAGTTTTATGATTTTTTGTCAATAGGGAATGGGGCAAAAAAAACATAAGAATATATGGCCATTTATTTTGTTCTCAAATCATTTCTAGATAAGGTCGTTGTCTTTTTTGTTATATCTTCACTTTATAGTCATTCTAAGACTATTTTTAATATAATTCTTTTTGTTTATTGTAGCAACAACTTAGACTTCAAAACTTAAGCTCTCTTTGAAGAAAAAAGATCAAGTTAACCAATCTAGAAAACAAAGAGGCTCTATTAAGGAGCTTATTTGTTAATAGAACTTGGAGAGCATAGGTCTACTTGACAGATCATCCAAATTGCCAAAAAAGATAAGATGAGGAATAAGTAATTGTCTTATTCATACATTATTTGGTATGTTGATCCTTTCAATTATTTTAATCTTCACCTTGTGTTTAATCGTTTTTATAGAAATGGACACTAACGAAAGGAGTTGAAAGTGTCATTACTTTTCTGAGGCTTATAAATTGAACAAGAAAGTTAAGGGGATTCTTAATTTTCTTGGTCTAGATGAAATGGGTGGTTCAAGTAGTAGAACTATTGAGGGGTAATTCAAAGAGCTCTTTAGGTGATAAGATGAGAAGATACACTAAAGCCTCAATAGATCCTCCAAGGGTCTTGATGGATCCATAAGCTCTTTCATCTCTTATCTTAGTATATCCACAAGAAGAAGTTTCTCTTTATTCTCCTAACCCCCTCTTCAACAAGTTAGCGAGAGAAATCCAGTGATTTACAACTTTTGTTCTTTCAATTCTAAGTTATGTTATCCTTTATTCGAGTAGTTCTAGGGTTTAGGGTGCTCAATTTTCAAGCTTTCTGATGTCTTTACTGTGAAACAAAATAGGTATAGGCACATCGTGCCCTTAGTAAGGGAGGTTAAGTGAGTGGTCTCAATTACTTGAGTTAACAATCTATCTAAATACAATGCTCCTCATCTTCTTAACATATGGCATGGGATGTTTGCTTGAGGTATACTTTTTGCCTATGATTTTTTCTTGTTAAATTATATTTTTCCATGCCTTTTGACTTATTCATTTTGATTTTAGATGGCTTTTGTTTTCTTTCAGCATCGAGACAAGCTCTTCAGTACTGCCAAGAAAAATAAAGGGCTACAACAAGCCGAGGCTTAGGTGGCCAGGCTCAATAAGGCTTTGTTGAAGGCTTATAAGGAATTTGATGAAAAAAACCAAAGGTAATAGGGCATGGCTGCCAAAGTGGAAGAGACCAAGGTCAAGATGACTACTACAAAGAGTAAGGCTTTAACAATGAAAAACAAGGTTCTATCTCTTTAGTCTAAAATTTTTCAACTTAAAGAAGCGGCTGATGAGTTTCAAAATTTGATCAATACTCTATGATAGAAGAATGATGCCCTCAAAAAGAATAGTAAAAGCTATCTATAGATCTCGAAGCTACTTAGGCCAATGCCTTAGTGAGAGTTAAAGGCTACTTTAGTGATGGGGTGAACATGGCTTCAATTGATGCATTTATGTCTTCAAAATTCATTACCTTAATTGGACCTCTTTTGGCTTAAAGAAGTGATGGATGCTTAAGCAAAGACTGAGGATGAAGTTGAGAACCCTCTAGTTGAATTGGTTCTTCATTTCGATTAGGTTACCCCCACCGAGAATGTTCTTGTTGCTCTTATTATTGAAGATCCACCCCTTGCCCCTTAAGATTTTTTATTTAAATTTTTGTGATCTGTGCTAAGTCCTTCCCCTTGTAATATTTTACTCTTTTAATAAAAAGATTCTTTTTCTTTTGCTTATATTCTTTTATTAATGCAAATATCTATTTTGTTACATTCATATGTTGTACAGTATATTATTTACCTTGGTTTTTTTTTTTAAAGGAAAACATGTTCATGATCTCAATTATCAAATTCTAAATTTGGGCTTATTCAAAAAAATTTACCAATGAGATCTTGGAAGTTTTATTCAAAATCTGACCAAGGAAGTATTTTAGTAACCTTGACCCTTTATTCCCTTGGTTTTTAAATTTTCCTAAGTCGAGTGTTTGAAAGAGTGCTCGATTAACAGTCAAGTGCTTAAAGTCTCTTTTTTTTTCTTATCGATTCTTTTTTTTTAATCAATGGAGTTATAGGGGTTTTGCCATATACTTCTTGGCTCTCTTGCTGACCAAAATGATCATTAAGAACTTACTTCATACCATTTGACTCTTCTGACCAAATGGGTCATAGGGGTATTATCTTACCCATTAGTTCTTTGATTAATTGGAAGGGTCATAAGGGTCTTATTGTTGACGTATTTTAAGGTGTATGCATGTAATTGTGTACATATTAAAAAAAATTAAACACATGTATCATATACACGAATTTGGCAGCAAAATTTATCATGTAATCAACCTATACACATGTACTTCAATTCTTAACAACTTAAGGATACAGAAAACATACCTTTGAAGACCTCCGATGAAGATTTCGAATTTCAAATTTCAAATTTCTTTGCTCTAACTTTAAGCTCACCTTGAAGTGCACTTTTGTTCAATTCTAGTTCACAACAATCCGGAGGGATTGTGAAGTTAGAATAACAGCAGTGTAATTTCCAGCAACAAGATTTTGATTACTTAAAGAAAAATAAAAAAGATTTATTTTTCTTTCTCCTTTGGATTTTCTCACAAGTCTTCTTTCAAAGAAAAACTCTCTCAAAACCAACTCTTTTTTTTTCTCTCAATACTTGCACGAATTTTGATTCACACTCTTGTTAACACATATGAAACTCATCCATTTTTAGTGCTCTCAACACTTCACAAGTGCTCCACCTAAATTAGATTAAGTGGCCAACTACCAAAATAATTTTTTGTGGCCATTTTAATGGTCTAATAAAATTAACCATTAATCACAAAATGGTGCTCCACTTAATTTAATTTATGTTTCTCAAATTAGATATGTCTTCTATTTAAGAATAAAATAACAAATAAGTAAAATCACATTTTATTTATTTAAATAATATTTATTTTATAATTCAAAAACTATTTGAATAATTAATATTTACCTTATTTGATTTTACCAACATGGTAAATGGTTGAATTCATGATAAAAAAATTCATGGAATAAAATTGTGCCACTTGTTAATATCTAATTAGTTAATAACTCTTGTCAACTAATTAAATAATATACTTAACATTTAAGTTTAAACAAGTGCACAACCCGAGAAACCTCGAAACATATTTTTGGTTTGCTGGAATTTCTAGGATGAAACTGTTCAATCCATTATGCTGCCCCAGTGCACAATGAGTACACTTCGTATTGTGAGACTCTCTAGGTCCACATCGAATTATCATATGGAACTAATCCATACGTCCGTAAACGATGTCCCACACACACGTTACGGATATTACAAAGTGACGCGTTGACTATACAAATTGAGGTTATAACATATTCATATAATCCCTCCATCATTTATATCTGAGTAGAGCTGAGATATAGATCAACACCGTCAAATCTCCATATGCCCGATCGAAAGCTTATCTCTAGAATTGTATTTCAATAAATAATATTTTCAAACACTTTTGTAATATTATTTATCCCTAGGGTTAAACTCTTTTCCCAAAAATTACTGCTTATGGCCATAAGACTTTCTAAAATACAATCTATAGAGCATTAGGATATAATACTCACCCAAATGAGCTGATGGATCCCATATCTATGTACACCGAACTTCATGAGCATCGGACCATACCCAGTGACACCCAGCGGTCAGACCATGAAAGGTTTTTCACATGTGTGGAACCAAAGTATGGTAGATCACTCACAAGCCCACCGTGGCACTCAGGTCAAAGGACCACAAATACTACTCAACTCGAAAGACCCTCTATTGACGGTTTTATGGGATATCTATTAGAGATCTTTGTGAGTCAGTTCAGTATTCAGTCCTTACTGAATATTTGTATCTCTATACTAGCTTTCACTAAACTCATGGTTTGCTAAAATCAACCATCTGAACCATTTAAATATAGACATACACCAATCTATATAGTTATTAATGTATTCACTAACAAACCAGCATCAGTGAAGATAGATCAGGAATATAATATTTGAGAATATATTTGCATAATGACATTTTCTAGCACTATTTGTAACTCTTTGCAACTACGTCATTACTAATATATTCTTAGGTCTTTGTCCCATTTTAGACAAGACTCTAACTTTTTAATATCGTTGACTCTTATAATCTGATAACTCTTATAATTTGATAACTCTTATCAGTGCCAACTCTCAGCATTTATAACTCTCAGCATTGCTAATTCTTAACACTGATCTAAACTCATTTAGACAAGATCTGAACTCTTTCAGATCGTACAATGTCTGAAATGTTACAAGCATCTTACTATATATAAATATAATTAGCGATTTATTGAAACAATAATACTAGTATAAATATTAAACAAATATTCATACATAATGGGATGACACGTAAGCACAAATCTCAACACTTACCTCTTTCTTTTTGGCCCTTCTGTCCAAAGGGGTCATAAGTGCCTTACCCTATACTTTTTAGCTTTTCTGACGAATGAATCATTGCCCTGTACTATTTAACCTTTATGACCAAATAGGTCATAGAGGCGTGGCCTCTTACCCTTTATCTCTTCTATCCAAAAAGGTTATAGGGGCTTTATCTTATAGCTTTGGTTTTTTAATCAACTGAGGAGATCATAAGGGTCTTACTGTTAGAGTCGATGCTTACGAGCCATTCCTAAATGTACATATACTTGTGTATTTGTACAAGTGTACATTCCTATTAAATCGTTAATACCCATTAATATGGTACTATGCAATGTAATGTTATAGACATTGTACGATCTGAAGGAGTTTAAATAAGGGCCTATAGTTAGCCAGGCTGAGAGATATAAATGCTAAATGTTAGCACTGCTAAGTGTTAGCTGGTTATAATACTAAGCACATCCAAGAGTTAGAGCCTTGTCTGTAATGGACATAGACCTGGGAATATACTAGGAACTGCATAGTTACAAGAGTTGCAATCGGGTGCTAGGAAATGCTAGTTACGCAAGTATGTTCTTGAATAATTATCCCTGATCCATTTCTGCGGATGCGGGTCTGTCGGTGGATACCTTTTAATATATAGATCAGTATATGTCGTACCTATAGAATATAGATGGTTGTTCTTAGCCGACTGTGAGCTTAAAGCTTATATTGACATATGATTATCTAGTTAGAACTAGATATAGGACAGACTCACAAAGGCCTCCGATAGACATCCTATGTAAGTTTTCAACGGAGGGTCCTCTCGAGTTGAGTAGTATACGTGATTCTTTAACCTGAATGCCACAGTGGGCTTGTAAGTGATCCACCATACTTTGGTTCCACGCATATCACAGACCTTTTATGGTGTGATCGCTGAGTGTTGTTGGGTATGGTTCGATGCTTATGGAGTTCAGTGTGTACAGATATAGGATCCGTCAGTTCGCATAGGGAGTTAGATATCCAGATGCTTCGAGACTGTATCTTAGAAAATCTTGTGGCCACAAGTATTAATTCTGAGAAAAAGTTCTGTTAGGGTAGAACAATATGGCAAATATGGCAAATGCATTTGCACATATTGTTCAGTGAGTTACGAGTCTGAAGATAAGACATGGATGAGCACTAGGGGATTTGACGGTGATGATCTATATCCCCGCACATCTAGGATATCATGATTGAATGACTATACGTATGCGTTATGACCTTAACTTGCATGGTTCAATGCGTTGATTTGTAATATCCATGACATGTGCATGGGGCATTACTCACGGACTCATAGAATAGTTTCATTTGACGAATCAGACGTAGGGCCTAGGGAGTCCTGCGATATGGAGTGTACTCGTTGTGCACTGGGACAATATACCAGATTAAAGTGTTTAATTTAGCAATACCATAGAAATACGTGTGTGTCTGTATTTAAATATTAAATACAATAATTAGTCAATAATTATTATTTACTAATTATATAATGACACGTGGCGTATTATGGACCCTCGGTTGAGTTTATTCAAGTGTGAAATTTGGTGGGACCCACTAGAGGTAGACTTAGTAACTATTTATGAGGGGCAAAATGATCGTTTTATACTTTAATTATTTAATTATTAAATAATCAAAATATCTTTATTATTATATTATATTATATTAGATAATGGGTGTGAGTTGTCACCCATTATCTTTATTTTTTTTTTATTATTATTATTATTATTATTATAATATATTATATTATTATTTTATTATATATATTAGATATAGATACATGAGAGAGAAATGAGAAGTGTGAATTGTGAAAGGTGTGTTTTGGTTGAGAGAGAGCAAATGAAATGGAGAGAAAAGAAAAGAATGGTGCCAAGGAGAAAGAAGAAGGGAAAAAAAAGAAAAATAAAATTATTTTATTTTTCTTTATGGTTTTAATTGAAGCAATGGTGGATTGCTTCAAATTTTCTATTTTTTATCCTTTTAGAAAAAAGGATGAAAACACCCCTGGTCATTTTAGGATTTAAGAGTTAAATCCAGTGTTGGCTATAGGCTACTGTTCTAACTCACCAAGCCCACTATGTTGGAGACTAGAACTGCCTGCGAACTGATCTTCATCCGAACTCAGGAGAATTACGTGTATAATGTTACACGTTGAGGTGAGTTCTCTATATTACTAATATATTAATGTGATTAATATATTTTATTTATTGTATTTATTGTAATTTTACGCTTTCGCTGGGTTGAAATTCATATATGATACGTATTTTAGGCAATAGACACAATAGCACATGCATACACCCACATGTATTAGATCCCGACACTTACCTCATATCCTTTAGTACTTCTGACCAAATAGGTCGTAAAACCATTACCCCATGCCCTTTAACTATTCTCTTGGTTCTTTGATCAACTGATGGAGTTATAGAGGCATTGCTCCATACCCTCGGTTCTTCGGCTAACCAATGAGGTCATAAAAACCTTAGTGCCTACCTTTTCAACTCTTTGATCATTCCTTTCAAGCAATAACACCATTGTTCCTAAAAGAGAAGAGGATTATTACTTATGTGGCATTTTTCAAATGAATTCAAGTACCCATAAATAGCCATTATAGCGATGAGTGCAAAAATAAAGAATTTGTTACGCAATAAGTTGAGGGCATTACTTTGTGTTTTATGGCATCCGGAAGGTTCTTCTAAAAGTGTTTCCTCATGTTTGGATATTTATGTTGGTAGCTGGGCTTTTTCGTGTACTTCATAGTAACCTTTTTTGACTACGATTAAGGGCTCTTAGGGGTTCCATTATCTTCACCATGGCCATTAATTCTTCTTAGTTCTTGAATCTTCATGATCAGATTGGTAGTTGTTATGCGTGTTCATGGAATGGTCTTTCATTTATTTCACATAGAACGACACCAAATTATTGACATCGAAATTTGGGCGATCTTGGAGCCAACAAGTTAAATTTATTAGTTGTTGGAAAACAGAGTTTCAGGGTTGCCTTTTGTCACATCTCATATCAAATAAAAATTGGATAGATCTTGGGTATATATGTGCGGGTAGGTAGTTTTACCTAACAAGCTAGTTTTTTTTATCAATAACAAGTGTTTGACCCATGACAATTGGCATTAAAGTAGACTTGAATTCTCATTCGCTTGTAAACCTTCTAAACTTGACCCAGTAGAGATTGTCACATGGGATGTAAGTTGCATATGCCTCCAAGGAGATGGGCAATACGGGCTAAATGGACTCTAAAAATCTTGTGTCTCCAGCCCCGATATAGATTGTCACGTGGGTAATGGGTACCCTGGTTCTAGGGGGAGGATAATACGGCTAGATTAGCCTTTGAGTTTGGGTCAGACCGTGACGAAGGTGTCATATAATTGGGTGCAGAAGAATGTCACATTCCACATCAAATAGAAATCAGGTAGATCTTAAGTATATATGAGCAAATATGCAATATTACCTAATAAGCTAGTCTTTTGGGTCAATGACAAACGTCTGACCCATGACACTTTCTTGGACTTTATGACACATGGACGTCTCATCGAGGTGTCTAATCTAAAAGTTCAAAAAAAAAAGTGTAAACATTCAGAAGATTGTATTATAATAGTTCAGCTTTGAAAAAGCCTACATCAACTATACCGAATCTTTAAGCCTACTGTCAATCTACTATTAGAATACTTGTACAAGAAAAATACATAGAATGATTTCATAATGATTGCTTTCCTAACTATACGAGCCTTTAAGATATATTATCTTCCAAAGGGATGTGACGAAATTATTTCTTCGAGAGGGTCTTTGAGGTTGCTTTAGAACTATCTTCCCTTCTTACAAGGTCCAGAAACTAAAAAGAAGCTTTCATAGTGTCTCCTTTAGAAACACTAAGAAAATCCTCCAGAAAAGTCATTTTTTCTATCATTCAACTCTCTATTTATAGTCATTCATTGATGGTTGAGTCTTGGTGCAATTAAAGTAAGTTGTTTGCTTCCTCTTTTAAGACACCTCTCAAGATTATAGGAGATTTTTCTTCACAGAATCTTGAAATTTTGAGAATCTCAAAATTTAAGTGTGACTTGCATCTTTTAAATGATTAGTCAACTATCGATTTTTAGATAAGTACCTTTACTTAAAGATGAGTGCTCGGTCTTGACAAGAGCACTGGTGTCCTGCTCGATCTACTTCGATTATTCTTGATGACCTGCTCGGCCTATACTAACCACCTAGGGCACCATGCTCACTGTTATAATTTCTAAGTTGTGATTCTAAGGTACGCCATGACACTTATTCTATTCTTTATGAGGAGCTTAGTCATGGCTAAAGGTCTCGGGTTGTCTAGCGCTCAAGGGTTGAATTGACACCTTAGAAAAAATAGTCTTTGGGTCGAAATCTTAGAGAGAATATTATATATTTAAAAAATAATTTTGTTCACTATTAGGGGTGGGCGCTATACAGTTTGATATTTTTTAGAGTTGAATTGAAAAAATTTTGAATTTTTATTTTTCGAACAAAACCATATCAAATTATATATGAGAATTGAACTATATCAAATTGATTCGATCTAATTCAGTTTGATTCGATATCCTAAATATTTTTTAAAAGACTAAAATTATATATATAAGAAATAAAATTTTAAAAAAAAGTGGATGTCAATTTTAAATACTAAATTAATAAAAGTCTATGAATTAAATAAATTATAAAACTATTAAAATTAAAATCTATAAAATAAATTATATAAAAATTTTGTGTAAAATTTTATTTATGCTTTTTGTTTCGATTCGTTATTTTCAATGAACAAAATAAAAAAATAAAACTAAACCAAATTTATTCGGGATCAAAATAAAAAAATTTATTAGTTAATTTTTATATTTTAATAACAAACTGAATTGATTTATTCAATTCAATTCAATTTAATATCTTTAATTCAAATACTTTTTTGTTCACCCATATTAATTATGTAGTTTTGTCTAGTTAAATGATAACTTTATATTATTTACTAGCTATAAAATCGTACCATTTATCTGGATACTCACTGTTTAATAAGCTACTTTGATATCAAATAAAACTATCTATATATTTTTTAATTTTTTACGAAAAGGCAATTTGAAATCTAATGAACCACCCTTAGCAAATGTAAAAAAATTTGAAAAATCCATGAAATTTGACACGTGAAGTCCACAGAGGATATCAAAGAAGGGATCTCGATCGAGTGTCTTGGTATTTCCACGTCATGAGGGCGCTTTAACCGAAGACCAAAATGGTGGGCCCTCCATTTACTCTGACACGTGGAAAGACGAAACCAAATCTCACGGAACTCTCACGTGCATGTTCATTAGCAGTTAGTCGCACGTGTTGAAGCAGCCTGTATATGCATATATATATATATATATATATGAGAGCACACACTGTAAGCGAATAATAAGCCAAGAAGAGAAAGGAACGGGACGAGATAGAGATTCCATATTCATCGTCGGAAAATTCCTCGTTTTCAGGTGAATGAAATTTCATTTATTTGACTTAAAATATTCATTTTAGAATTAAATTTTAAAAAACTTACCGACAGTTAGCGATCTTTCGGGAAATGAGTTTTACTTCTTGGATTCTGACAATATCCTGTTTGGTTGATGAGAAAGTGAAGGAAAATTGAAGAGAATTGAATTTTGAATGGTATGCTATATGTTAAGTGAGTTACTGGTCTTTTGAGGTTCATTTGAAGTGAAGTGTTGTTACTCCTTGGATTTCAGAGATTGAAATTACAATTGCTTATATTTTGATTTAATACACAATCATTTAATTGCCTGATTATTTGTTTCTGCTGAAGCATATTTGGTTTAGATATCAATAGTATATTTTGGTTTTAGGAGTGATTTTGACATCTTCAAAAACACTTTTTGATATTGAAGAAGCATGTCTAGTATTTTTTTTTTCTTTTTGAGAAACGGTTGGTAGGTGCTATTTTTACAGTTGTGCTATTTCAAAGTGTGTTTTTAAGTGCTTTGTGAAAGAACGATGTTACCGGATAACACTTTCAACAAACTCACTCTCAAATGCTTGGTAAGTTATTTTTTAGTTAATGTTGGATAAATGGAATATTTTGGTTTTCGGGATAGTAAGTTCTGCAGTAAAGGCTTGAGATGAGAAACTAGTTATTTTGTGACTCTTAAGTTTGTTTTGTTTTAGATGTTAAATTATGATATATGTTCCTTTGCGTTCTGAGTGACCAAACAGAGCATCATTCCTTTTCTTAAGAATCTAACTTCTATCTTATCTTAGCTAGATAATAGTTAATTAGCTAAATTACTTTGAGAAGGAGAATGATAATCTTTTAGCTTTTTGCAGGAAAAATATTATTGAGGGCCTTGATAAAAATTCATCATTCTAGAGCTGTCATGCCGTACCTTGTTCGTGAGCATCTATTTATTGGCAACATATCAGATGCAGCAGAGGTCCTCCAAAATGGTAGCAGTGAAATTACACATATACTATCAGTTTTGAGCACTGCATCAACATCGTTTTTCACTGAATGGCGTAGCAGTCTTACAATCCCCTCCAAGGAGATTAAGAAGGCTTATGTTGGTGGATCTAGTAGTGGTGGCTCAGGCTCTGAGGATGATCTAGGTGATGGATCAAGGAGCTGTTTGTCCCCCACAAAACTCTTGTACTCGTTAGAATATGCTGGCAAGGATTTGAAGCTGGTTAGAATGGCAGTGCCTATAAGAGATATGGAGAGCGAGATTTTGTTGGACTATTTGGATGTGTGCTTAGATTTCATTGAACAAAGTAGAAAGGAGGGGTCTGTTTTGGTGCATTGCTTTGCAGGAGTGTCGAGGAGGTATGTTTTTTTTTATCCGACTCACCATATTTTTAGGATATTAATGTATTTACTTCTCGTCCTTTATCATATAAATTTTTGTAATAATAATAGTGAAACCCAATATGGCATTAAACATACTAATATCAGTTATAAGCCAAATGCAAAGTCTTATTTTGTTACTTTTTATTTGTTGAAACTCTTGTTGCATTTATTTTGTATATGTGCATAAAAACACAGTTATGTATAACTTCTAGGTTTTTCAGAGGCAGGTCCCTCCTTATATCATTATCTTTTGGGTATTCATATGAGTTTCCTCGATGCCAACAAATTATTAACTTAAGGTTTTTTTTTTCTTGGCATGAACGAGTGCCTTCATCTCGTGCAAATACCTGAAAATTAGTCATCATATTTTTATTGCGTTTCTATTGTCACTCACACTAACACACTGTTACCTTTTAGCATGAGCACATTTGACTATTTTTTCTGCTTTACCTGTTCTTAGGTTGTAAAGTTTTTGAATACTACTTTACCTTCAATATCATTTGGAGTATACCTTCCCAAATTAACGACTTTACCATCCTGAATTTGCATTAAAGAGAATTGCCAGCAATCATTTATAGTGTCACAGAACCTATGAGAACTAATACGATAGTATCTTTTAATTATATTGAAATAACTTGCAAATACAATTATAAAATTTAGATCCAGGGGAAAAATGGGAACATCACTATAGATTGAGAACAGAACCCTCCTCATAATCACTTAAATTTTTTAGGAACCTAATCTATACGAAGGAATTATATCATTGAATGTTTATGCTAATGATGATGGCAGGGTGAAGCCATCTAGTTTTCAAGCATTATGCAGTCTTCTAGTCTAATCTTTAAATAATGATGGATATGGTTATAGTAAGTTACAACTTACCATACATGCAAAGTCATTGCAACTTTTTTTGCTATTATAGGTTTTTTTTATTTACTTATGAAGTCAAAATAGACAACTATAGAAATTACAGAAGATATTTTGTAGAGCATCTCACTGAAATAATTACATGACCATTCAGATAAACGATAAATGAAAAGTTGAAAAGAATTTGTGAATTAATCATGTCTTTGAAGAACTGAACTATTTTATTGCAAGTTTGGTTTCTCAGTATGCTAAATGATTTGTTTTTTTAATTACTAGGGGAAGCTTATTTCAATATTTTGTAACATTGCTTCTTGGCATCAGTCTAAACAAAGTGGTGCTGGATTTTGCAAGCCATTGAATTAACAATACTTAATTCTGTCCAATAACGATTTATGAGACACTTAAATTTTGATAAAGGAAAGGTACACTTTCAAGTTAATGGTATAATTCATTTTTGTGAACAAGCACATTGATTATTGCTTGTAAGTTGGTCGAAATCCTTTCTGCTATAATTTATTCTGGTTAATGATGTAAGAAGATTTGCTTGTGTCCCAAATTCTTGTTATATACAAAATTATTACTTCTAGTTATTCAACATGAACAGAGGAGTGCCTTTACTATTTTTATGTTCGTGGAACATTTTGGTCATCCTTATGTTTAGAAATAAAACTTTGTTGCTATCTCACTTTGCTAATAGGTGTCAGAAATTGTCCAGAACAGGCCTACATTGTACTAACTTTTCCAGTTTTCTGAATTGTCGAGTCCTAAGGGTTTACGCCCTTCTTTGCATTGTGTTCGTTGCAGTGCAGCTATCATTACAGCATATTTGATGAGAACTGAGCAACTATCTTCAGAAGGTACCAATTCACTTTGTTTGGAGTATTATGGGTCTATATAGTGGTATTGGCTAGTTTTTGACAGATGAGTTTGAAAATATTTACAATTGCCTTTTCAAACTTATATATGCTTTCCTCTCTTTTTCTTGTTTTTCCTCTTTCCTTTGTGTTCATTACATTCCTGCAGATGCACTTGACTCTCTACGGCAGAGCTGTGAGTTTGTTTGCCCCAATGATGGCTTTCTAGAACAGGTGATTGTGGCATTGCTATAGTGGACTGTGGATTATATATTGTTGCTAAAATTTAATTCTTAAGGTCTTAAAGTTTCTAATTTCTCTGGCGTCCCTTGATTCCATAAATATATGTTTGTCCCCTTAATGTAGTTGAAGATGTTTGAGGAAATGGGTTTCAAGGTTGATCATGCTAACCCCATTTATAAGCGATTTCGCCTGAAAGTATTAGGTAGACTTCTAATCCTCCATTTATCTTCTTCCTCTGCCTGGTCTGTTTAAAGATTGTGTTGGGAATAAGATATATTATAATTTCTGTTAATTCAATTCCTCCCTGGTATTCTGTATCTGTAGGCTAGTTAATTTTGGAAATATGGAAAATTCTCAATCATGTTGAGTCAAGGCAAAAGCAATGAAATATTGCAAGATTTTAAGTGGACTTTGGGATGATGGTGGCCACTAATAGAATTATCATAGACGTTTTAGGCTGAGTGTAATG
Organism: Ailanthus altissimus; assembly: GCA_946807835.1. Classification (NCBI taxonomy): domain Eukaryota; kingdom Viridiplantae; phylum Streptophyta; class Magnoliopsida; order Sapindales; family Simaroubaceae; genus Ailanthus; species Ailanthus altissimus. The sequence continues at coordinate 11,005,631 of OX327687.1, forward strand.
GTTCAATTGGTCTTCTTGTTGGGGTAAAGCTGGCAATAATTAAGAGTTTAAAGATAATTTATTTACCTAATTTAAAGACAAAGGTATCCTATTAATCATCCATGAGCCATGAATCGAGCATCTTAGGCCTACATTTTTTTGTTTTATCCCAATATTTATGACCTCTTCTTTAAGAGGGGGGTAGATATTGCATTGCTCGCAAAAATTTTTAAGTATGCATAAACTGTTCTGCTGTCATGCAGGACATGCCAAAAGGTCTCACTGACCTTTGTTAACATTTTTGGGACTATGCTGTCATAATATCCAAGTAAAGAAAATATCTTTAGCAATATGTTGGTTAATTGACCCTGTATTGAACAGAAAGCATTTGAAAATTGAATATTTATATATTATGATGACCATCATCCGAAGATCTTTTCTTTGGTTTATTTTGTAGGTTAGTAATCATCATCATTGATAACATAGGGAGTATTATAGATTTCTTTCATTATAGATTGGTGGAATGGATGAGCTGGATTTCAGGATTATCTATTTCCAAGAGATGCTTTTCTGGGCTGTCCATTTATGTGGCTCTTAATTGGTGTTTCCTACTGAAAATGGCCTGCTGATATATTTTGCTCATTTAAGTGAACTTTTTCTTGGACCTTTACAGCCTAGATGGAAGACAGGATTTGAGCCCTTGATTTTGGATGTGGTCTCTAAAAAACTAGTCACCAAGCTGATTTGTCTTGGAGGAAATTTTATCCATTCTAAGTTTATAAGAATTAAGGCACTAATTGCTAATCTCAAAGGTATTATTTTATTCTCACCATGAAAAATAGATAATAATTTACTGTAAAATGAAACTGTTTTGAGTAAAAAGATATGCATTCAACATTTTTATATTTAAAAGTTCAGGAAAAAAAAAAGACTATAAAAAAAATTTATGGAATTTACAGGGGCTGTTCTATTTAAAATATGTGATAACTAAAAGAACATGTCTAATTGAAGTAGGTCAGAGAGATTTGTGAGATGGATTCCTAACTACACTACTTTGATATGGTTTTGTGTTGCCTTTTTCACCCTTGTGCTAACCACCTCTATTATGTGATAGTTCATCATTAGTCTTTAAGGTTTTCTGCCCTCTGCTCTCAGGTGATTCTTATAACCGTGGAGAGAAAATTGACAGTTCCAAATTTGGAGCCGATCCTGGCTTGCCAAAAGAAATATCCTCTGGGGTAGAAGCAATTCCAAATGGAGGTAACCATACCCCTGCATACCGCTGTAAGAAGTGCCGAAGAGTTGTTGCATTGCAGGAGCATGTTGTGGATCATACTCCTGGTGAGGATGAGACAGCTTTTGAGTGGCACAAGCGGAGAAGTGGCAATCGTTTTAACAAATCTGATGAGTCTGAGTGTTCTTCTATATTCATTGAACCTCTTCGTTGGATGACAGCAGGTAGAACTAATATCTACTAAGTTTCTCTACTTCTACAATTTGTGATGTCTAGGATTGCCTTTAAAGTAGATATTGATATAGATGAATGCTATAACACAGGCTAGAACCATATCACTAACCTTTGCTGCAACTAAATCCGAGGTTCTGCTATATTTCAGGCTTTTCGGTAGCTTGTCAATTGCAATAAACTTTCACTTGGGATTTAAACAAATAGTCAACTGGAATTTAGGGAACTTTTCAGTTGTGAACTGCTCGCATTTTCTTCTTAAAAGCCCTGCTTTGATAATTTTCGACAATTTCTGATATAGTTCTTTAATAATTTCATAACTGGGATTCTCTTTGAAAGCATAACAAAGTAGATAAGATAGTTTAATATGTTGAAAAAAAAAAAAAACAAAGTCTAGCAAGCCCTCATATAATTCAAAATTATGGTGAAAATATGGTTTTAGAAGTACTGTAACGGCTATTTCAAAGGGAATTTTGCCTTGAGATAGATGCTTTTATCTGTTCCTTATTTTTCTTCCAGTGTCATTGTTAGCTACTACACATGAGAAACCCAATAGTCTAGTATTGGATTCTTAGAACTCCCCTTAATAATAACACATTTAATTCTTCAATGAATAAATTTATCAAACTTGATTTTCATAATGAGCATCTGATTTTTTGTGAGTGCATGTTATTTACTTTATTTTTATCCTTTGCTAAGTAGGAAGATTTCGTGCTCTTTTGGATGAGTAGAAATGCATTCAACAAATGCTATGTAGATATTTTTTGAAATTTTGTTTGTCAATAAACAGCTGGAACATTTGTTATGAACTAAAACTGAAAACTGGTTCCTTGAAATTAATTAGGCGCTGTTTCTAGTTTGCCATTTACTGCTATTTCTGCATGTCATGAAAAAGGAACAAAAAGGACAAGAAAATGTAACATGAAGCTTTTCAAAGTACATAGGGTTAGGATTTTTACTTATGTATTCAGGTTGCTAACATTAGTCGAAGAGACTGGAGGAGACCTGGGGAGGCCTGTCTATTAGTGTAGGGAAGGGAGATGCTCCCTTTTTTTTCTTTTAGTGACTCGGAACTCAATTCACAATATGGTTACCCGTGGTTCGATTGACTGAGGGTTCTTCTATTGGTGCCCATGGTGGGACCATGTTTTCGGTGGGGAGAGAGATAGAGATGAGAGGGGATAAATTCCTTTCCTTACTCCCTTGCCGGATGCTTGGAGAATGTTTTGTGATTGGACCACTGCTTGGTATTAGACTATAGGGTTTGTACAAATGCTTAGACTAGCAGTAGGAATGGACCCCTCTTTTATGAGGACTATTCGGAATTACCTTTTTGAGTTCTTGTTGAAGTAACCCTTTTTCTGTGAATCTTGGGATCCGCCTTTCCTTTCAGAAGTGGTGGTATGAAAATGCTATGTTGTATTTTGAAGCAGTGATTTCTCTTCAAAGGATTCAGGTCCATTTACTATATTACTTTGGGTTTCCGCAGATCTCACACCTGTTTGATGAGAGGATTTTATCATTACTTCAACACTAACTAATGTATATGTTAGCAGCATGTTGGGTTTTGTGAGAGAATATTTAACATTTTTGCTCATTGTTCTTGTGACTCAGTTGAAGAAGGTGCATTGGAAGGGAAATTGTCCTGTGCCCATTGTGAAGCACGCTTGGGTTACTTCAATTGGTCCGGCATACAATGCAGTTGTGGAAGTTGGATCACCCCTGCTTTTCAGCTCCATAAGAGCCGTGTGGACATCAGCACCATCTGATATTTGTAAAAGCAAAATGAAGTGGCTAAAGTCACATCAGCACCATCTGATATTTGTAAAAGCAAAATGAAGTGTCTCACTTTAGCCGGGAAGTTTTGAGTGCCAACACTTTTTCCATTTAAAATACTCAATTACAGGTATATAACGTCCATGCTGATTCTCAAACTCCAGAAAAAAGGAGCCCTCCAAAGAGTTCCGCATTTGCTTGCTTCTAGCGTTTGTGACTTAAAAGGGGCCGCTGCAGCTGGAGATTGAATTGTGGACCTTTGATATTATCATGAAGGTTTTTCTGTATTTAGTTTTCTTAAAGTTGTCTTTCTGAGGCCAAATGGGGAGAGGTTTAGACCCACCTCTTTCACATTTCCCCTACGGGATTATGATTGCCATTATGTTTGAGGAAGTTTCGTTTCTTGTTCATCTAGTCTTGGGTTTACTTCGTTTGTCATCAACCCAGCCCTCTGTTTTCTTTTAAAAATAATTAATGCAGTTTCTATTTTGGTTTGTGTCAGAAGTGGTTATCGTGGAATTAGTGTTAAACTTATCATTGAAATATTTGTCATTTGTCAATCTGCTCTGATGGTTGATTGTTTGCTACCTATTTAGTGGAAAATGATCTTTTGATTTTCCCATCTCATAGCTAAGAAACACAAGCAAGCTCTTGAGAGTTATGTTACCATAGAGCAGCCCTATAATAGCGCCTTTCAATTTTTCTATTGCATCTCCAAGCTTGTCACTCGTTTCAAGCATGTGGTTACATTTTTCAAATTTTAAATTGCCACACACACAAGTTGCAAAATAAAATAGCAAGCTTGAAACGTATAAAAAATTTAGAAAATACAACGTAACGTTAGTGGGGGAACCAAATCATAGAACCCCTCAATGTTAGTCTCGCTCAACTCTTAATGACCTTTAATACATGTCCCTCCGTCATTTTATGCTAGTCCTACATATCTTTAAGATTGTATAAAAACTTTCAACATCATGTCGTCTCATAAGAAACTCTGGCAATTGAGCTCCGCATACGAGGCAGAGGCATTACATCTAACTGTCACAAAAGTGAACTTGGCTTGATTATGCCTTTTGCGTCTCTCGAAATCTCACCAACATGCATCAAACAAAAATACCACCTAGTATTGACACGGGGGGAGAAGAATTAACAAAAAGTTCACCCAAAATGGTAGGCATGGCTAATTGTAGTAGTGACCCAAAGGAGGGTCAGGCAAATTTACAGACATACCAGCAAACTAAATGGGAATACATGCCTGAACAAACTGCATGCATGAAACAAGTGTCTGAAACTTGAGAGAACATGCATACTTTGCATTATGGTGTAAACAATTGGACAGGTTCCTAAACTGCAGTGATAATTGTGTATGTATGCCAGAACTCAAAGCTACAGATCTAGATAAATAGTTTAGAAAAGAAATGGAAAGAGAAACCCTTCAGAATCTGCAAGTGCCACATCAATTCGCGGAAATAAATCGATTGGTTCACGGTGATGGGAGTCATCTGTTTCAACCACCAAATCTTGAGGTCAATAAAATTCTCTCTGATTTCAAGAAGTTCCTCTTTCCAATTCTCAGCAGTCTTTCTGAATAACTTAGTGAGACTGTGCTTCAAGAAGGATGTTTGTGGCTGCATTGATATCATTTCTACCCTGCACAAGAGCCTGTCTAGCTAAATTCCTGTCAAAGCCCATAGATACCAGCATGGCAATGGAGTCTTCTGGTGGCTCTATTATGGTAGGCACTGGAGAAGGGTAATTTCTCTGCAATAAAAAATAAATAAATAAAGAATGTAAGTTGTTCTGGAATTCAGATAATGAAATACAAATCATGTTGCCAATACAATATGATCTATAGCAAAAATCATAAACACAGTACCAAGAAAAATAAGAACATCTTTATTTCACACACAAGAAAAAATCAGGTAAATTTCTTCATCAAATAAATCATCATTAATCATGACAACATCAACTTCAGAGAAAGTAACTTCCACTAGAAGTAACTTTCTCAACATATGGAAATTAATATTAGCAATTAAGCACATTAAGCCTAATAATCCAACAAATGATGTGTGTCCCTGATTAAACTTTTGTCACAAACTTTACTGCTCCTCACAATTAGGATTCAATATGGCACCAAAAGCAACTCAAATGAATCAAAATATGAAGCATTTTAACAAAAGACAATTTTGGCTCATACAATACATATGGTCAAAATCAAAAATTCAAAATACAAACATTACACCTGAAACCTGAATAGAGCATCAAATGTAAATGTACTCGGAGCACGAACACTGCCAATAGAGAATATGTCCACCTCCCACAGCAAGAGTTATGGAAGGATAGTGGGAAGGATTAGAGTATCAACATTCAGTCCCCATATTAAGCAAATGAATTCAGAGAACAAGCACGCCCGTATGGTTGCGTGAGTTATTAAATTCTAATGAAGATTAAACACATTTTAAGCAAATAAGAGAACTAAGACAGTCAGCCAAGGGACTTGCCTCTGATTGGCGCCCTGCGTATGATGGAACACTTCCTACAACATTCCTACTTGCTGCTGTAGGCGGACTCCCCATAGATGGCAAAGAAAGCCGTGAAAAGAATGAAGTAACAAACTCTGGGAACTGTCTCACAAGAATAGACATATACAATTATAAACTTTAAAGAATCATCATGACAACATATGCACATAAAAATAAATGCTAGAAACAGTTTGAATTTCGTATGGAAATGAATAAAGACTTTCTAGTGTTTATGTCCCAAGTGCACTACTAATTATATGAAGATACTTGTCCAATAACTATTATGCTATGCAAAAGCACCATACAGGCTCTAAAGGTTGGATGATTTCCAAAAACAAGCCAAAGCAACATATCTAATCAGCATGGTCACTTAAATCGGGTGGTTCATTCATGAATGTAGATACCATCCTATTATTGCTGTTGCTGAATTTTTATTCATATATTCACCTAGATGCAAACAAACATACAAATGTATAAAGGAATGCAACACACATGAAAACGCCCCAACCATACCAAGCTAGCCCACTAGTGACGTAGCTCCTAGAGAAATTTTTATTGTCGATTCCTCTTTCCTTTTATTTCTTTTCTTTTTCCCTATTTAAGTGAGGAAAGAAATAAATCTGAATAAAGTTGACTTCTTTCCTGTTTCATTCCCAGACATCGCCCACTGTAATTCATCAAGAAAGCTAACAGCTGCAGAAAAAGAATCTGTTCTAACACTTGAACATAATGCCAAGCTATCATCCAAATTCATTGTTGCAAAAGGAATGTAGTTTTTCCTAGTTCAAACATCTTAAGAATTTTTTGATAAGAGTTCAAGCATCATAAAGAATTAACACCTTTGCCTTGCGGATGCGAAAAACATTTAGACGATACAAAGAACCAGCAAGGATGCCACATATCCCTGGCAATATAGATCTTTTCCAGGATGATAAAAGAAGCTGCAACACAAAAACAAGATGTCTGGGTGAGAGGGAGAAGGGGGCTAGGTGTGACAAGACGTAATAAATTACAGCCACTCTCACCTGAAGACCAGCGAGATATATGAAAGACTTGTCAGAAAAGCGGGCTCCAAATACACGAAACCTTGTTGAAACCGGGATGTCAAAGTAAAAAGGTACAAATGAAGCAAATATAAGACCGTATGGTCCGGATGTGAGCTTGATTGCAGGATCTGAAACAGAAGATATATGTGAATTCTGTTGTTCACCATATGACATGCACACAGAACATAAATACTAGATCTATGCAGAAAAATAGTAAGTGATAAATTGAGCTTAGCTGTTAATATAACACATGTTCTCCCTTAAGACCATGAAAAATGATGTATCAAAGGCTTAACATTGAATATGATACAAAATGCCAGACCAGGTGATCCCTTGAAACTGTCAACAAACAGCCACGAATATAAAATCATCTTCTTCAAATCGAAGAAGTTGATTCTGGCATATTTAATCCTTTCAAATTTTCAGTTAACATACTAAAGTTACAATCAACCTTAAAGAATGTGTTCTGATTTTCTCTCTCTGTTTTTAATTGAAATGTCTGTCTACCCTTTGCACTGAAGAACTAATGATTTATTGGCAAATGTGGAAGAAAAACATAAGAATAAAAGTGAATCAGAACAGACCAGAACAGCTATATTATGCACCGCACAGCACTTAAATTAATGAAACGCAAATTACAATTTGAAATTAAAAGAGCATATAAGCAATTGTAGAAAGAATATGTACCTTTGAGAAGAGATAATGTAAGGATCTCTAAGAGATATGAAACTGTTACAGAGAACAAGATGAAGACCTGCACACATGGAACATATTTGTTCTTAAGGAAACAAATAAATAAATAAAAACAATATAAGTTCAAACAATAGAAAATAGAAAGTGCATTGGTTTGTGTCTTCTATATGATAATTGATAAGAAGGATAGCTATAATTAAGGGATAAAAAAATAGAGCTAGTTTAAAGTTTACCAACTATTTGACTCTAACACAACCTAATAGAGCTAGTTTTGTAGAACTAAAGTAGGAAGACAAAATCATTATAGAACTCCAAAAGTATGTAGAATTTCCAAGAAAAAGACTCAGTGTGAGCTAACCATACACATAACATTGTTTAAGGTTAGCAGCCAACATATGATTCACATAAAAACATGTCTAGATTTTATATACCATGAGAATAATAAATACACAGCTGAATCCAAATCACAAGATTGGGTTTATTACAGTAGTCATAAATGTTATAAAAAATTGGAGTTAAACTATCAAATCATCAAATAATCAACTTCACAATCTGTAGGAAACTCGAAATCACTTCTCACAGTAACCTTCTTCAAACCGAGAAATGTTTGACACAGTAGTTGAACTGGCACACCATGCGAAGCAGTCAACATTACCAAATAGTGGACCAATTGTTTAAACGTTGGAGCTTCTCCCTACATGACGTTGATCCATTTCAATCAATTTTCTTTCTTTTTTTCTTCTTCTGCCTTTTTTTTTTTTGTGTGTGTGTGTGTGTGAGCATTTGTGTGTGTGCATGCACGTTTCTCTTGTTCTTTGTCAGCTAATTGCAACCACTAAGAAAAGATAACTGTTCCACGTCTTTGCCATCCAAATAGAAAGAACGAGTCAACATCTTCTTCATTTAAAGAAACAGCTTGTCCAAATAAATAATGCAAGCAAGTTGGCAGCTCCTTTGCATGCAAAAGGGAAAGTATCTTCACTTTGTTTTTCTTTTTTCTTTTTTTGAATTTTTAATTTTTTCCCCGACTTCCTTCTCTTGACAGTCTAACATACATATCTCTCCAATTCAGGTAAATATTGGATAGAAAAATGCATCCTGGGCTTTTAACCTTTTATTTTCCTCTATTCTCATTATATAATAAGTACTAAAGTACCAACTTAATCCTCTGTATTAGATGCACAAGATGTCCATGATTTTTTCCTATTAATGGTAGTTAAATAAGATATAACGATACAAATGGTGAATGGTATAATATGGATGATACTCACAGAATACTTATTTGAACCTATCTGTCTCTCAAACACCCTGAAGTAGTACAGCAGGTAGAGTCCAAACATCAGTTCTGGTGCAGATGAAAAGGCAAAACCCGACACAATCAACTTCCATAGGCGAAAATTGCTAAAAATATCCTGTCATTAAACAGAAAGAGACCTAATTAGAACACATCACATTTAAAAGTTCATTGTACAACTAGTAAACTGCTAATTACATGGTTGGCACAATTTCTAATTTTCTTGTTCCTTTTTCAACTCAGTACGTCGACAAGATTATATCACAGAAATCATTTGCAGGAAATACACCAAGCAACATGATGAAAATTATGTCATTATCTTCCAGGTTAGCAACCACAATACTTTAAATTTCAGATAATATGTTTGCACTATTTAACTGATACAGATAAGCAGATTGAACAGAATTATCAGTAGCAGTATCATGAAGAGATTATTCAATTAGAAAATTTGGTTAATATCTGATGACCAATCCACTCAAGCCTAGTGCACAACCTCTAATTTCACACCTATTCCAAAGCACAGATCTTTTCACATCCAATCATAGAAATCTTCCACTTTTTTGTCATTGAAGCCTCTGGTACTTTCTCACTTTCTCTTAGTTTTCCCTCAAGCTTTCCTATCTTGTTTTTCTCTATCTTACCTAAAACTATTTTATGTAAAACTGCAAGAGTGAAGAAAATCATAAAATAGTTTTAAGTACAAGAAGACAACAAGTGTTTTTCCACTCTTAAACACTGCTAAGCAGTGGTGTAAAAGACATCTATTAGATTAACATAAGTGCTCAAGGAATTTATGGCAGACATATAGCCTTGTGAACTTTTTAAACGACAAAGGAAAATCACAACACACGGGCACTTCATGCAAGTACATATGTTCACATATGTACATGTGAAAAATAATACAGGTAATCATACAATGCCTACTATCCCACAATCCAATAAAGATAATAGCACTTCCATAGGAAGACAATTATTTCTATGTTAATTTATGCAGATAATTAGGAGTGGGCAAAAGAACCCAAAAACCAAAAAACTGCACTGGACCAGCCGGTTCAATCTGGTTTCCATACTTCAGAAAAACCTGATAGGTAATTTTATGCTGAGAACTGAATGGTTCATTCCACCTCTCGGTTTTAGTTGTATACACTGGAGTGAAAAGAAAAATGATTTTTATGTTAAATTAAAACTTTAGTAATAAATATGACACATGGCGTATTATAATTAGTCCAAATAATTTAACTTTTATAGATTTGCACACACTGAATCGCTGATCAGTATTTTACACTGAGAACTGAACGATTCAGTCCGCTTCTCAGTTTAGCTGTATTACTGGACTGAACAGAAAACTGATTATTATGTTAAATTAAAACTTTAGTATAAATATGATATATGGCATATTATAGTTAGTCTAAATCATCTAATATTATAGATTTGCACACACTGAAACAGTAACGTATTAGTAACCCTAACTTTGATATTTTCCAATCCTTTTCACCACCATACGCCGCCTCACACCCACAAGCCATACCCTCTCAACTCTCAAATCTGAAGCTGTTTCATCGTGCTCCGTGTTGACAAGCCATCAAACTGAACCAAACTTTGACAAAATCAACCTTCAAAAACTGTCGTCATCGTTTTTCTATTTTCTATTTTTTTTAATTTTTCTTTTCCTCATTTTTGGATTTCTTATACCAGCCACCATGCTTCATCAACTCATCTTCCATCAGCCATTTATTTTCCTTCTTCATGGTGTTCCGTCACCATTGAATCTTGATTTGGTGACCTGTCGCCTTCAAGAACTGATTAGATGAGTTGTATTTTATTTGTTCTTTTTTTTTTGGAGAATTAACTATGTTTGAACTGTGATGGGTATTTAATTATCAGTATGTTTAACTAATTATTGTTTCGATTTTTATAATTTATTGTTACCGAGTTCGTGGAATGTTAAAATTATTATCTATTCTTCTTTTTTCTCTTGTCCTCCCTCTTGTATGGTTACATTCTACATATTATCCAAAAACAAAATGAGAAGAGATGGAGAGTAAGGAAACAGTAATGGTTAAGACTGAAAACTAATCTGATAATTTGGTTTCAGTTTGGCTCAATTTGGCGTACAACTTCGGTCCGGTCGGTTTTGTTACAACTAGACCAAACCGAACTGTGCCCACTCCTACAAATAATGTGTTGAAAAGGTCAAGAGAAAAAAAAAAAGTTGAAGCAAATAAACAAAAGCAAGAAGAGGGTGTATGATATTATTCAATAAAAGTGAAAACAAACCAAACCAGACCATGCCTGCCCCTATAAATAGAAACACTTTGTAATTGAGAGATGCAATCCAATGAATGAAAACTTTTATTCTCAATTTTATATAGCTCTTTCTACTTTCCTTATTTACATTTACCTTTAATTTTCAATGCGTGCTAATTGCGTGTCCTTTGACTTATATTCATTTAACTCCTTATTTTCATACAAGTCCTTTTACTTTCCTTTATTTATATTTTTCTTTATAATTTTCAACACCTTATCAGCACATGTTGAAAAATTATAAAGAAACGTAGGAGCTATATGAAATTGAGAGTGAAAGTTCTCATTCATTAAATTGCTTCTCTCGATTACAGAAAGTTGCTATTTATGCTCAGCCATTTTATTGCCATGTAAGATAACAAGTCAAGATAAGATAATACATGAGTTGCATAGCTTATACTATAATAAGAAGAAATCAAAACTTGCATTGTGAAGGCAAATCTGAGTAAATGCAAATTGTAGTGAATGGAAGACAAAAGCTTGGTTTGTGGGTGGAGATCCAAGGATCGATTGCACTGGACTAGACATATTTATCAAGTTGGGTTGGGTTAAATTTCTCCCAACCCAATTAATAATGGATTGGACTAGATTTATACAAACCAAATCCAATCCGATCCAATCCAATCTGTGCCTACCCCTTATTTAAGTAGTGGATATTCAAGAGTGAGTGTTATAAACAAATAGGAATCTTCACCATTTTTTGTAATTGACCTTTGGTTATGAAAAACCCATGTAAAAAGAATACAAAAAGTAGTGGAGATCCATCTTTATTTACAACACTCCTTCTTGGATATCCACCACCTGAATATAATTATATTTGCCTTTGCATAGGAAAACTAATGGGATAAAACTCATGCAAAATAACTAGAAAAATAGTTTAGGCATGCTTAAGAACTACACCCGTTAAAAACCTTTGCCAATAAAACCCTGTAGCATAAAACTTGACTGGGAAAACGTCACATATGCATCATTTTTTTTGCTTGGGCCTTTTAGTCCTAGTGGGTTTTCCCTAAGTAAAGGTCAAATATAATTATACTCTAAGTGGTGGATATCTTAGAGGAAGTATTGTAAACCATTTATGGATCTTTGCCATATTTTTAAAGAAAGCATCACAAGGCCTTTTACTTAGAAACTCTAGAAAGTTTGAAAGTTATCTTAAGTGGCACGCTAGGTAATGAATTTAGAAGCTTTCTGACTTTAGACTGCTAAGAGGAAGAGAAAACAATGAGGAAGTCAAAAGAGCCTTAAGAGCTTCCCTGATGGCCAAATATACGTTTCTGGATTGACAAAGTTAGCAATCATAGAATCATAAATATAGCATCTCATTGCTCAAGAATAAAGTTCACTATTAGAATGTTTTAGTGATATTCAAAGATTACCCAATAACAATAACTGAGTTACTTCTAATTAAAAGATATTTCACAAATGTCATTAGATTTTATTAAGTTTAGAAGTGACATTACAAAACAAGTTATAATCACTTGAACACTTAAATATGTGCCAATACATGTAAACTTTTGAAATCAAACACTAGTTGGAATACTTGTTTAACTGTACTGACACGTAAAGAAGTTATCAATAGAGGAACTTATTGCCTGCCTTTCTATATGGGATTCAGGGCGAATAAGACAATTAAAGTGGTACTGTGAAGGACATACAATAAGGGAGAAGAAACTCAAAAGAGCCGGATACTAACTTTTTCTCATTCAAATCATTCCAAATCATGCATGATACATACCAATTAAGAAACCCTATATATTCTCAAAAGTCAAAAACACAAAAAGGAAAACAAAACAAAAGAAACAAGAATGCGATTTGCAAATTTGAAAACATATGAAGAATGAAGAAAAGGAAATAGAGTGATATTACCATTAAGTATTACCCGTGTAAGACTACCAAATCCAATTCCACTGTATGTTAACACTATCCCTACTAATACACAACCAATTGACTTGAACTCACTTGTGACAGCCTATATTAACAAGGATGAAGCAGCAGAGCCTTGTAAAAGGAACAATCACAACCAGCACTAACAAAATAGAGTATATCCAAAATAATGAAGCCTTGGACATGTAAATATTTATTAGAGAGAGAGAGAGAGAATGATAATAGAATTCTGATCTCAATTCAAGTTTTCTTTACATAAAAGCACAAGACACATTTCCAATGCAATTTCAAATGTTAAAAACCAAAATTAACAGTAAGCATCAACACGAAAAATAGGTAGAAGCCAAGTCTCCACTTCTACAAGAATATACACAACCTATTTCCAATTACACAACCACGCAATAGTGTAAAAGTTGAATTGACCTCCAATAATGGCACTTTGAAAAGTAAAGGCAATCCACACTTGAATCAGACAACCGAACCCTTCCTAGATCATAACATGTGCATACAACAAAACAAAATTCAGGGCACCAAGAATACAATTTTGATCATGATTCAGACCATAACTATCCAAAAACACCAAAACCCACTTGCAAATATATGTAAGAATGAAAAAGATTATAAAAATAAAGGAGCAAAAAAGAAAATAAATAAATTAAAAAGGTACCTGATATGAAAGACCAAGCTTGCTAAAACGGCCTTGGATCCCAAAGAAGACGGTGAAGAGGGCACTGGCGATGACAAATGCTCTCGTCACTGGAGCATTATCTGTAATGTAATGTGATCCCCACATAATTAAATTCAAAAAGCCAAATAAAAATCAAGACCAAATTCAATTGAATAAATGAATATATATATATATATATAAGCATGTTGTGGATCAGAAATAGAGTGAGTACGTACTGAAACCAGAGGGGCCGCCGTTCATCTTCTCTCCTCAAAAAAGCACAAACCAACGAGCAACAAACACCACACCCAAAGTCTTGATTTTTGATTTGATTTCGTTGTAAAAGACTGGATGAATTTTTCTTTATTTTATTTTTGTGTTTGGTTTGCGACTGAAAGTTCTCTCGCTGTCTCTCTTCTTTACCTTTTAGTTTTACTTTTCTTTTATTCTAATTTTTTTTTTTTTTATGTCTTAGTTTTTGTTTTGCCTTCAAATTGTTGATTATAACCATGAGTGTTCCAAGACCAACAACAAAGAATATATATATATATATATATATATGCGAATTATGAATTTTATATTTTATTAAATATTAAATATAAAAAATATTTTTATGTCTTAGTTTTTATTTTGTCTTCAAAGTTTAAATTATTAGATATTAATATAATTTCTTATATTTATTAAACATATTTATAGCATTTGCTTGAGCGATCTAATAATAAAAAATTTATAATGCATAATTCTAGTTAAGCAGAGATCTGAATTCGATATGATTCAATAGAAAGAGTGTAAATAAAATTGTGCAGGTTTATTACCACATCAAGTCATTCTCATTTATTAAATTAATTGTTTTTATTTTTACTTCTCTAACTAAATTATATCACATCAATTTATATAAATTTATATTTATATCTATTATTCTAATTTTAATTGAAAAAGGAAAATTAAATATATGCATATTATACCGCTTAATTTAATTAAAATTAAATCCTGTATTAAGAAAATGGATCTATTAGAATAAATGTGACATAAATTTTATTTAATAAAATATACAAATTTGGGATTTAATATGGTAAAATGAAACGCATATAAAGGTGTCAAGCGGTCAGGTTATCTGATGAACAAGGCCGGGGCTTCTAAACTACAGATGAGTTGAGCCCAATTCTGACCCAATCTCAAATGAGCCACTTACTAGGCCCGTTCAGTTTTAAAAAAAAACAATTTCTTAAAAATAAAAATAGAGACATTTAGACACTCAAAATTTAACTTAAAAAAACAATTCATCTTTCTGTTTTTAAAATTTACTTAAAAATACTCCTTTCACTGATGATGGAGATTATAAGATTTTGACTCAATTCAAAATTTAGTAAACAATGCAATGATAATATTGTTTCAATCATATTAGCACTGAAGAATAGCAAAACCAATAAAAAAAGATTAAAACTTGTAATATAAAAATAGTCTTTCTAAGTAATTTTAAAACAAGAAGGGTCTTTTTAATCAATATTTAGAGGTTTAGATTATTTTTTTAAAAAAAGTTATTCAATATGATTATCGATGCTCTTGTGTTTTAAATGAATGGCATAATTTGATCATAGAATTCAAAAGAATAGCATAATTTTAAATTAAAGATATGGCCCTATCATTAATTACAAAAAAAAAAAGTGATATAAACATATAATTCAATTGCAAAAAAAAAATGAAATTGGTTTGCTAAAATTTTGATACATCAAAATTAAGATTAAATCAACTAAATTATCAATTATTTTGAAGTGTTCGAGTTCTTATAAGAGAGAGAGAAAAGAAAAAAAAATTACTCTTGAAATTTGTATTTTATCTAAATATTAAAAGAAAAAAAAAAGCTTTTATCACATTGTAACTATAATTCAACGTCCATCTTGTTTGTATCCTTCCTTATCAAATATTCTATTACATCTATAAAGTTACTGTAAAAATATTAGACACTAAAAATTTTAAGCTAAAACTTTATAAGAGTGATTGTAATATTTTATCCAGATGCAAGATATATGATCTCTCTCTGAAGACTGATGCTTCACCTGAAAGGCTAAACTAGAACAGCCCCAACATAGTTGTTTGGTACTAGAGAAAAAATTTTATGTGCAAAACAAAGGCGGTTCCAGTTTTTGACTGGGTCACATTTAGGATGGTAAACAAGTCTATCATCAACAATGACAAACCAGTGAAGAAATAATTGTATCTCCTCCTGTCTTGAATCTTTTTTATACTGAATAACAATTAATCAAAGAACCATTTATGATTTATAGGCATAAATTCTGGCTTGATTAAGTGAAATCAAGTTGATAAACTTGGAAGTAAGTAACCCAGTAGCTTTTTCAGGTACTCTATAGCAAAAGCAGAATCTCAGCTGCAGATTGATTGGGCTAATGAAGTGAGGAAGAGACTTTGTCAACCTAATTGCAGTACTTTCTATGTTGCATTAGTTTGTAGCATAACAACAAGAACATGGTCTAAACTCGTTTATTTTTTGGTATTGGGAAATTCAGAGACTAGATGTTATAACAATGGATCAGTTTACTTTCTGAAGTAGCTTACCAGGATAAGTCAAATCAGAACTACCATGAATCAGGCTTGTTTTGAAAATGTGAACTACAGAACATGGATCGCTAAACATTTGTAGCTTGTGACTTTTTCTTTGGAAAGAACTTATCATGTCATTAAAGAAATTATACTGTAACTTTTGCAGAAGAAATTCAACAGTTTTAACAGGTCCTATTGTCATCTTCGGTTTCAAGCAAATAGTGAGACAAAAAATGAGCAAACAAATAAAACGACTACCATGAACAATTTCAATCAGCATTGATTAAGAACCACAATAAGTACCTTATGTTAGAGTGGGATGGCAGACAATTTCAAATATGCGGAAAATATTACCATTTACATTGATGCACTTCAAGCACATAAAGACATACTTTATCCAGGAGGAAGTCAAATTTAAAGCCAAAAAACTAGACATGTTACACTCTTTTTCTCTACCCAGCTTGGGATTGTACTAGTGGTAATGAAAATTACATATCTTGGTACACTGTATTTGTACTTTTCAAGGTCTCTAAGGGAAGAGCTAAAATAATGAAGCTTAATCTACTCTACAACTGTGAATTAATGTTTATCAATTCACAGTTGAAGAGGGGAAAAAAGAGAGAGAGGGCATGAGTATGTACAGAGTGGGAAGCTGTTATCAATCTATTCCAAGGCTTGGCTTGGCCACAGGCTCTTCCACATTGAAATCTCCTCTTGCTTGTAAAGCTTTCGAATTCCTCCATAAAATCCATCAGTGTCGTTGCCTACTTCCTGATGATCCTTCCTGTTTATCATTGTTTGTCTCCATCTTGAGCCACGAGGATACTGATTAAACTCCAAAATCACCGTATCTGTCAGCAAAAGACATTATCTTGAGATTCTTAATTGATAGATTGGTGAAAAACATAGAATAAAAATCTAAATCTCATCTTCTTTTATCGTGGAGATACATTTATTGATGCACGGCAACTAAACTTTAGCCTTTATAGACTAAGCAACAGTATTAATGCTAGAAGCATATATGAACAAGTAAATGCACAACAGATTTCTGTTCTAATACAGAAACTGGCTTTCGGGAAAAACCATATTGTGTCAAGTACCAACAAGCCACACTTTTTGGTAATCTTTAGGTCTATAAGATTGTTCCTACTGGTAGAATATCATAACTTGGAAAGTAAAGAAGTTATAATAGGTATATAAGAGTAATCACCATCCATACTTTTGGCAATCTTTAGTAGAAACATTAACTTCTTTTTAAGTGTCCAATCTGGTGAACAAAGGTCTAAGACATAATGATTTGCATACATAGTCCTATAAACTCTGGATTATGCTGATCACAATCACATTTTTTCATTTTTATATATGATGTAATAAAGAACACTGTTGTCTCCAGCATAAGTAACCCAAATAAGGAAAAATTGAGACTGGGTTTCTGAATCTAAGATTACTCACCACTGTAGTGGCAAAGGCAGTGATTTGCATTCCTGTCGCAAGATTCCAAGTGACCAACAACACCATACCACCAACCTGCATCACATTAAGCTCAAATTATTTTTCTATTCTACAAGTTTCAAGACCAATTTCGTAGTCATTTGAATTTGTTCTTTGGAGAAGAAAATAATTACAATGATTATATATGCTAAAACAGAAGAATCAAAGATTATTCATTTTGTAGCCAATCAAGGGCAAATGGAGGACAAAAACGCACCATAAGGGAATTCTTTGTTTCTTCTCCACTGGATCTCAATATGATCACCGGGTTTTAGGTCATCTAAACAATCTGAGATGTGAAGGACATATGCAGGAGTATCAACTGGCGGTGCCCTCAGCCTATCCCAAGATATATTTTCCTCTACTGTCCGCCGTCCATGGGGTGAATATCTGCAATATAAAATCCATTCAAATTCAAGTTAGTTTGTTGCTGTGCAGATGAGCTACAGAGCATATAAAGCAAATTTCAATATCAATTTCCTTCCCTGCTAGAGTTTAAATTCCTTTTTTATTTGGTCAGAAACCTTTAGCATTAGAAAAACAGAATTTGGAATCTTCCCATTTGTTGTAATTATGGAAATTCTGAATGTTTTTAAGGTACAATCAAATAAAGAAAGTTAATGAAATCATTTCATAATTTCTATACCTTGCCCGAAAAGTGTCCGTCCGGGAGTCATAGCTAAGTTGGGCATCATAACAAGATAGCATAAACCCAACATGTCCATTCTGCAACCAAACACATAAAACTTAATACAATTATTCAGTGACCCAATATAAAATTCAACCGCCATCAAACACATATATGCTAACAGAATAAACACGAACAAAAGTTCCAAAGTAAATTAATTAAACGCCAAGCTAGAATCAACATACAATTGATTGCAGCAAATTACCTCACGATTATAGACCTGAGCTGGGAACCAGAATTTGCCACTCTCGAGAGAAACATACCAAGACATGATCGAATCAACTGGTAAAGAACTTCTAGGCTCGCTAATATTCTCTGTCTTCGGTTTGCTCCAAGAAAAAGGCCATAACCTGTAAAGAGAGCTGATAAATCCCTTTTGATTGCTTTGATTAACGAGGCTTGCTCTCTTCTTTGTGGCCAAGTGCCAGTGCCACTCTCTGTTAGCAACATCACCAATCACTCTGCCCCATTTCTGCTTCATGTGTTTTTCCCAGAAATGATCACTTGTACATCTATCCCTTAAAGAACTGCAAACTCCAGCCATGCTACACAAACCAGCTGGTGAAAGCCTCTCTAGAATGCATTCCAAAGTCAAATCGGGCAAATCCAAAAGGGAAATCTTCTCTTCCTCTAAGTTTTCAATTTTTGAAACAAAACTCATCTTCTTCAATGGCAGAATGATTGGAACTCTGCGAAAACTAAGAGCAAGGCCACCTTGTTGAAACCATGAAACCAAAAAGCTTGACAGTCCCTTCCAAAACCAAGGTGACAACAATCTCCACTCACTCTTCATTTGTGGCTTTGGCCTCATGGACAAGGATTTGGATAGCAATAAGAATGAAAAACAGGATATCAAGAAGAAAAGCATTGAACTTAATGAGTGAAAAGTTCAAATGGGCTGGTTCAGAATTTAAGCACTAAACGAAAAGAAGAAACATATATAATTATATAGAGAAGAAGAAAGGAAACCAATCTACAAATGAAAGAAAGGCAAATGGCGTCATATACTTGTTGATGAAACCATGTACATATGGACAATAACACATGGGGAACATGTTGTGTACATATGATTTCTGAAAATGAAAGATGGACCAATGGGATTTAAAAGAGTGTTGTGGTTGGAGAAATCAACGGAGTTGTCAAGTGAGATCAAGGATTTTAAGTTGTAATTTAATATTAGGACATCTGTAGACACCTCAACCGACAAGGTTAGTTATGATACCGCCAAACCAAAACTGAAACAGAGAAGACGAGGCAAAAGAGAGGCTTTTTCTCTTTTGCTTTTCTTAAATAATGCACCATTCAGGCATCTAGATACAGTGAATTCCCACCAATGGCAGGGAAGCCAATTGTACGGAGTGGGGGACAGCTGGCAGTTAAAGATTGAAAGTATTTTTTAGAGGGAAAAATAAACTAATAGTATTACATATGTGATGTGAGGAATAAAATCTATGGGAACAGAGATTGTTGGATTTGATTTTTGATTGGAATCCATTCCATGCAAAGCCATATGTCATATTCTATGAATTTGAAGTGTAGAAGCTAAAACATCTTTAAAAAGAGGGAATATAAAAATGAGAAAAAGACTCTTCGCTCTTTTAAAAAAGAATTATGTAAATTTTAATAATTTTAAAATTTTATCAAAAAATACTTTTTATTTATTTTAATAAAATGAAAGATATCTAAACTCATAAAAATTTTAAGAAAATATATATGTAACCCTTTTTGTCATTAAAAATAAACAAAAATTATTACTTAATAAGGATACTAATAAAAATTTTAAAATTATTAAGTTGTGCATATCTTTTTTCAAAATTCTAAAGAGTCTAAACGTCCTTTATCTTATCAAAATAAGTAAAATTGGTTAATACTTAATTAAGATCATAAATATAATTAGGTGAAATTGGTTGAATTTTAGCTGAACTAAAAACTGTATTGCAGCATGATGGTTGATGAGGATGAACTTGAAGTGGGTCCCGTGATCATGACTTTTCATTTCAAAAAATTATTTATCACAGCTTCAAAAAAAGAAGAGAAGAAAGGGACTGTTATCTGATTGATGGTGTTTTGAGAGGTTTAAGGCCTACGGAGCATTAAAGTTGCAAGCTTTTTTGATGGGTTGTCAAAGGCTTGTCACAGAAGCCATAAAAGCTCACCAAACTCTCAACTCCCAAATTATAGATTAGATTACAGCCATGGGAAATTGGAAGACAAAATCATGCCCCAACATGTAAAAATGGGATGAGAATTTTGATCTTAAACATATTATTATATGGGCTTTATTTGAAATAAACAACTTCAATTTTTATTGGTAGTTGAAAAAGAGATTAATGGGTGCCACCAACTTTTGCATTGTTACATATTATTATGCTTCCAATGTTCTCCCTCCCTCCTGCCCTGCCTGATCAATTTTGTTTATTTAAGTCTTGTCATTATCTAAATGTAGTAATGGTTTGTGAAAAGATGCCACCATCTTGTGCCTCTGATCTGATTAATCAAAATATTTCCCATGTTTCTTTCTTTTGGATACATCAATTTCACGATTCTTGGGCAAGGTCAGACTTTACCAACTGAAAATCCAATGTATGATTCTTGAAGACTTAGCCCAATACCAATAATATTATCATTGTTGTTCTTGTCATCACATGTCAATAGCCTCTTCTATTTTAATTATACATGTTAGATCTTAATGGTCTAAGATGGAAATTGTTACTTTATATGGTATTAAAATTAAGACGTTCTATTTTAAATTGCTATACCTTGAGATCCACGTTTATCTAGATTTTAAAATCAAATGACTGCTAAACAATTTTATTGTATTTGCTGCTAAGTTTATGAACAAAGGGTAAATAGACACTTCTATTAGAATTATCAAATCTAATTCAAAGAAGACAAAAAAATTCAGATCCTTTTCCATCTATATCTTCATGGTGCTCTAATCAATTTCAACGTTTTTTTGCTTAAAAAAAATAGAGATCCAACTAATTCTATGTGTTGTTCATGCACCATGTTAAAAAGCATGATGATCAAAACTGGCCAAATTGGTGGAACTCTTATTTGTCCTATGTTGGATAGGCTTTGCATCATTGCCTGATATTTACATGGGACATTTGTCTTTGTTTCTGAAATGGCCGAAGCCGAACTTGGTGGAATTATAGCATGTGGGACCAAATTGAGCTTGACAAAATGAATTTTAATAGGACCATTTCAGCTTTTGAAGTTATCCTCACAAAAAAGCTTAAGCTTCACTTGGGACTCATAATCTTGACCGTGGCTAGATTAGGTTAATCTTATCCAATTGTGTATCAAAATTTGGGGCTGCTTTAATTTCTGCCTTGTGTAAAAGAGCCCTTTACCCTCAAAGAGAGAGAGAGAGAGAGAGAGAGAGAGTACTGAGATTTCAGATGGAGAAAAAGGAGATTACGAATTATAAGGAAGAGGAAATCACAACATTGAAACTTATATTAATTGATTTAACAATTTGAATTTTGGGGATTTATTTAGATTGTTTATTCAATGCTTTAACTCTTTGACGACCTTATCTGCAAGTTGCAAAAAGATATAGATTTGTAGAATCAGATTTTAAGAATGCAGTAAGTTTAATCAAAGGGTCAATACAATCTTTGAAAGAAATCAATCAGCTGGCTGGTTTTGAACATACAGAAAATGTTGCAGGAAAGAAGCAGAATCATAGTTAGACATTCGCCAAGATCATGTAATACCTGACTCATAAGGTAGTCAAAATGACTCTTAGCCATAAAATATAATGATTCGGAGAGAAAAATTTCCCCTCTTTTGAATGAAGTTATTACTTTTAAAGTATATATATATGTATAGGCTGCCAACTATTTAACTAGTTCAGCTTGTATTAATTATCGAGGAAAGTACCCTATCTATGGTTGCTATTTTATTTATTTATTTTTCTTTTGCAGTTTAAGTAAAAGGAAAATTTAGATCCAATTGGCAAAGATTTCTTGGTTGTTTCATATGGATATAGTTTTTTTTTCTTTTGCGCCCCCTTTTTTTAGCAAGTTGAGAAAAAAAAAGATGTACAGAAAGTTTTGAACATAAGTTATATATATATATATATCAATAAATTTATAAAGTTAGGATACAAATTTTATAATTGATATATCTATAATTAATTGATGTTGTATAATTACTAAATTATTAAGAAGAAATTTTGATAGTCTAATTCCTATTACTTATTAATTTTTTAAAATTCCTTAATTAATCCCCATCATCTAAAATATTCTATTGAGTACTTTTTCTATTTTTATACCATTTTACCTTCAGCTAAAATGATGTGATATATATATATATAAAATAACCTGATGATTTAAAAAAAATTAAAATTAAATAATTATTATTAAATATTCATTAAAAATTATAATATTAAAATTACAACTTAATGTTATAAATTTTACATTTTAAAAATAAAAAATTTAAATTTAAATTTTCATTTCCCCCACCATACCTCACCACTTTCCTCTACCAAATTTTTATTTTCAATTTTTTCCTTCTTACCCCCTCTTCCCAAAGTTTTTTTTAATTTAATAATCAAATAAATAAACTTAGTAAAAACAAACCATTTCTTAAAAATTTAAAATAAAACATAATCCAATCTCTCACCCATATCTTTCCATTTCTTTGGCTCATAGTATAATGGAATTTCCTACTCAAAAGAATCAAAGGGGCTTATACAGTGGGGGACTGGGTTGCTGGGCGTGGTAGGGGGTGAGCGTGGTGGGGGATGGGGGCCGGTTTGTGGGGTGGAGGGGTTGGTGGCTAAGCATGGTGGGAGGAGGGAGCAGCATGGGGCATCGGCTGGCCATGATAGGAGGGGAAACCAGGGTGGGGGCTGGCTTAGGTGAGAGTGGTGATGGGAGTTAACGGAAATTTAATATTTTTATTAAATTATTAAAATTTAAGATAAAATTTATTATATTAATTTGTAATATTGAAAAAATATTTATCCTTGAAATATTAATTTTAGCGTAATTTTTTGGACGATAGAACTAATAGAGATATTTATTAAAAAAATTGGGATTTAAATAATAATTTAATAAAAATATAGAGATTAAATTGTTAAATTTTCTAATAAAAATTAATAATTATTTAATAAATAGTAATAATTAATCGAGAACATATCAATTCAATTATGAACTTTATATCCTAACTTTATAAGAATAACACTACCATTCATATATAAGTCACACATATTAATTACTTAATATATTTGCAGATCTTATTATTATTGGATCACTTATTTTATTACAATATTGTGTAATTCATGTTGTGTGAATGTAGGCACAGAATAACTAATATCCAATTGTAGAGAAATATTCAAAATGCTATCTAGGAGAATATAATGAACTAGTGGTGCAATTTATGGGGGATTCCTCTAATGGTCAAAGAAAAATTTGATTTGGATTTGGATTTGGATTGTAGATGCTGCAAATCTTTGATTCATTAGTTTGGTCTGCAAAAGAACAAACTCAATTAGATTTAAACCACTATCTCGTAAAAGAAAAAGAAACCCACCACCATTAAGGTTTAAGATTATTTGGTTGTGAGTCAACATTAACTAAATGGATTCCACAAAGTTTTAAAAAAAAATATTACAAAAAAGGATGGGCTCCAAAATGAAAGGTTTGCCTTTGAAGTTTGAATATTGTTTGAGTGGAGTTTTAGAATCAATCAATGAGGTTTAAGTAAGCACTTATTATTACTATTATATAAGATGAAACTTAAAAGCAAAATAATGAAGATTTGGATTTTAGGAATGATGAATGTGGATCCTTAGGTTTTTTATTTATTTATTATTATTATTATTATTTGGTGTTATCACATTGCAATATTCTCCATGTGTATGTGCAATTGGGAAACATATATTCTTTCTTAAGCTTTTTTTTATTTAAAAAAATTACAATTTGGTTCAACACTTCAAAAATTATATTTAAAAAAGAAAAGAAAGAAGCTTAAGAGTGTATACTTTCTGTTTGCCACTAGAGGGGTAATATATTTTAATTGATTACAGCTTGAAATTTGCTCTAGACAAACTAATATTCCCAATTATCATTGTTCTTCGTTGAAATTTCAAGATAAACTCTTTTTTGATATTTTGTTTTTATTAATTTTGTCACATGTTGGAAAATTTTTAAAACTCAAAATCATTGTATTTGTTTATCTAATTATTGATAGAATAAAATTAGTGCTACCGAATAATATATCGTCAATGCAAAGTGCTTTTATGTTCGGAAAATCAATTACCGATATTGTTATATACGCTTTTTGAGCTTATTCATTCACTGATATTGATCGAGAAAGGAGGGTATTCGGCGTTAAAACTAAAAATAAGTAAGGCCTATGACCGTGTAAAATGGAGTTTTATGTTGCTAATGATGGCAAAATTGGGTTTTAGTAGCCGTTGGTGTCAATTATATTTCATTGTGAATGGTGAGCTTACTAGTGGTGTTCAGCCTTCGATGGGTTTGTGATAAGGTTGTCCATTATCACCATATTTATTTCTCTTATGTTTTAAGGGGTTATATTTCTTATTTCAGTAAGGTGAAGGCGAAGGGATTATGTCTGGCTTTGCATGCTCACGTAATGTACCAAAGTTTTCTCATTTATTTTTTACAGATGATAGCTTGGTTTTTAGCAAGGCCAATTATCTTAATGTCTCTACTGTTAAGAGTGTTTTGTTTACTTACGGTAAGATTTCGAGCCAGAAAATTAATTTTGAGAAATCTTTCGTTTTTTTTTCAGTCCTGGTGTCCCTTTGCACGTTTAGGGGAATATTTTAGATTTGTTTTTGGATTGGTGATTTGGTCATGCATGAAAAATATTTGGGTGAACCGAAAGGTATGTTTTCGGTAAATTATTTAAAGGGTTTGGCGTTGGTTGTACGTGTAGAAGGATAGATTTTACTCGGTTGGTGGGAAATTATTTCTATTCAAGGTTGTCGTTCAAGTCATCCCCACTTATACTGTCTATTTTTAGGTTTCCGGATTCTGTTATTTCAAGACTATCTCAACTAATTCAGAAGTTCTGTGGGGGTTCTAACAGGAATAATAATAAGTTACATTGGCTGAAATGGGATGAATTTTGCTTGTCATTGGTTGATGGGGTCTCAACTTAAACAATTTGGTTGCCTTTACTTAGGCTTTGATAGCCAAACAAGGGTGGAGATTTCTTATTTATCCAAATTCCCTAGTGAGCGATATTTGAAATGAGAGGTATTTTCCGCATTGTAATTTTCTGCTAGCTACTTGTCCTGGGGGTGTTTTTATTTATAAAGAAAGAGCTGCTGAAGGAGGGGGTTTGTTGGCGCATGGTTGATGGTTTTTCTATCTTGATGTTTAATGATCCATGGTTGCCACGACCACCATTGTTTCGACCTATTATACCAATTGCAGTAGGGATATGTTTTCAGTTTTTGATTTATTGTCTACTGATGGATATTGGTATTTTAATGTGGTGAATCGTTAGATGTTGTGGCATTGCTAGCTTCAATTCCAGTGGGGTGTGTAGATGCTAATGGTAAACTTCTTTGGTATTATCAGAATCTAGGGAGTATAGTGTGATGTCAGGTTACAAGCTTGCTACGGGGATTAGTTTAAGTGCAAGTGAGAATTCTGGTAGGTAGCAGTCCCCTTTGCAGCATTAGTGGCATTCCTTGGTCGCCGGTAATTCCTCCGAAGATCAAAATCTCCATTTGGCGGCTAATTCTAAACATGATTCTAACTGTTGTTGTTGAACCAGAAGCAGAAGCAGATAAACAATATTATCCAATCAAATAATGTAGAATAAATAATTAAAGAATTAAAAAGTAAAAAGTAAAAGAACACAGAAAATTTAAGTGGTTCGGCAACTTACCTACGTCTACGGTAGATTAAGATCACTCACTCTTATTATTGAATCACATAGCACTCACAAAGTACGCTTTTTTACAAGAAAGACTCACAAAGAACACTCTATCTTATAATTTAGGAATTTTCTCTCACAAAGTATGTTTAATCACAAAGATTTCCCAAGCTATTACTAAGATGTGTTTACAAGTCAATAGAGAGCCTTTGTATATGCTTTAGAATGTCCTAAGTTAACCCTAAACGTGTGAGAGTTGTATTAGGAAGTCCTGGAGTAAGTGGGAGACAAAATAAGTCGCAATAAAATGGGAAATCTGTCATCGCGGCGCTAGCTACTGGGCGCCGCAGCGCTGGGTGTTTCTCGTCTGGGCGCCATGGCTCTAGTTGCCTAGCGCCACGACGCTCAGGATCTGTTCTGGGGGCTGTGGTGCCTAGAACCTGGTCGCTGCAGCGCTTACGCCTAGGCATCGTCCCTTCTTCTTTTGCCTATCCTCGCGTATCCTATGCACTTGACTTGCTCTCCAAATTATATCTCGATGATTTTTAATCAACATTCTCACAAATCCACTCTTTGATTCAAAATCATCCATAAAGTAATTCAATCTCTCATCTCCGCATCTTCGGTCACCTTCACAAAGTAGTGACTCCGGTTAAGTCTTTACATATGATAAACTTAATCAAGGGAAATGGCTTAGTCAACATGTCAGCAGGGTTTTTGGACGACGCTATCTTCGTTAGACTAACTTCACCACTATGGACAATCTCTTGAATGTAATGGAACCGCACATCAATGTGTTTTGACCTCTCATGGAGCACTTGATGCTTGCTTAAGTGTATGTGACTTTGGCTGTCACAATATACACCAGTGTTTACATCTTCACTAGTCAATACCTTTGCTCTTATGCCTTTCAACCACACAGCCTCTTTAATAACTTTACCAACAGCTATATACTCCGCCTCTGTGGTAGATAGTGCAACCATATATTGTAGAACTGATCTCTAACATAAACTACACCCAAATACTGTGAATAAGTAGCTAGTCAATGATGTTTTCTTGTCTAAATCACCTGCATAATCTGAGTCTACATATTCTCTTACCATTTCACTGCTGTCCTCATCCCTTTTATACATCAACCTATGATTTGACGTCCCCTTGAGATATCTCAAATTCCACTTCATTGCAAGTCAGTGATCCTTTTTTGAATTTTTCATATATCTACTCACCACACTCACAGTTTGTGCTATATCTAGTCTTGTGAAAATCATTGCATACATGATGCTCCCCACAACGCTTGCATACAATACTTTACTCATCTACAGCTTCTCCTTTTTCGGATGTCAACGACTGTGCTATTGAAAGTCTGAAATGCATGGCCAAAGAAGTAGAAACAGTCTTAGCATTGGACATACCAAACTTCTCTAGAAGTTTGAGTATATATCATTGTTGGGATAAGAATATAACATCTCTTCTTTCTCTCACAATATTTATACTCAATATTTTCTTTGCTGTTCCCAAATTCTTCATCTTAAACTTGTCACTCAACTGCTTCTTTTGTATTTCTTCTATATTCTTACATGCGATAAATATATCATCGACATATAGAATTAAATACATCATCCCACAATTTATATTTTTAAAGTACACGCATCCGTCATACTTGCTCCTACTGAAACCATAAGCCATCATAAACTCATCAAAACTCTTATACCACTGTCTAGGTGATTGCTTTAACCCATATAATGACTTCTGTAGCAAACAAGCATGATCTTGTTTCCCGGGCTCCTCGAACCATTGCTGTTGTGTCATGTATATTGTCTCTTTAAGCTCTTCATGTAGAAAAGTTGTCTTTACATCCATCTGTTCTAGATGTAAATCAAGATTTGCACACATGGCTAACAAAATTCTGATGGATGTGTGCTTGACGACTAGAGAGAATATCTCATAAAAGTTAACTCATTCTCTGTGAATAAAACTTTATGCAACTAACCTAACCTTAAATCTTGTAGGCTTTATCACCGGTATCCCTTCCTTCAACTTATACACCCACTTGCACCCAACTAGTTTCTTTTGAGGTCTCTTCACCAACTTCTAGGTATTATTCTTCCTAAGAGAACTAATTTCTTCTTCTATGGCCTATTGTTATTCCTTCTTGTTTTCACTCATTATAGCCTCACCATATGTCCTAAGCTCATCATACTCAAGAGTGTAAGTAGAATTAAACGAATGAGCAACTAGATCTGCTTGAGCATACCTGATTGGTAGGTTTATCATTCTCGTTAGCCTGTCTCTGACTAGCTGGTACTTTTCAAGTTCCATCTCAAAAGTCCTAGTCTTTCTTTGGGTAGACTTAGAGGAACTCGCCGATGTTCTTGGTTCATCTTCAAGGATTTCCTTGTTGAAGTGCTGATCTGAGGGCATATCAGATATACTTGCAGTCTCCACTTTAATTTCTATTGACTCGGGTACTGAGTCTTCTTTGGGCATAGGTTCTTTTTTCTCATTTTCTTCGAAGGCTTTCAGCATGGTCATCTCATCAAACGTCACGTCATGGCTTATGATACTCTTTGGTGATGTCAAGTCTTTACACCACACTTTGTATCCTTTCACTCTTTCGGGATATCCTATGAATACCTATTTGATAGCTCTAGGTTCCAACTTTCCCTCCTTAACATGTACAAAGGCAGGGCAAAAAAATGTTCTGATGTGGTCATACTTAAGAGGATTGCCAGACCATTTCTCTTATGGTGTCTTGAAGTCAATTGTTGAAGATGGACTTTTATTAATCAAATAAGCTGCAATCACTACAGCATCTCTCCAAAATGCCTTGGACATCTTTGCATTGGTAAGCATGCATCTAACCCTTTCACGTAGGGTCTTATTTATCCTCTCAGCTACGCTATTCTGCTGTAGTGTTGATCTTATCGTTCTATGCCTTACAATCTCATGCTTGGCATAAAACCCATCAAACTCTTTATTGCAAAAATCAATGCCGTTGTCAGTTCTCAACATCTTCACTCTTTTGCCAGTCTGATTCTCAACAAGAGCTTTCTCATCAAACACTTAATCCTTACTCTTCAACACATAGACCCACAACTTCCCTAAATAATCATCAATTAAACTAAAAAAATACCTAGCACCACCACGAGTAGCTGTCTGAGCTGGTCCCCAAAGATCCAAGTGTATGTAGTCAAGAGTCCCCTTAGTCTTGTACTCGTCGGTACTAAACCTCACCTTATGTGCTTTCCCAAGCACATAATGCTCACCAAACGACTTTTGACTAAATAACTCTTTCAAGTTTCTCTCGCCTATGTGTACTAGTCTAAGATGCCACAACTTAGTTTTCTTACTCTCATCATCTACAGAGAATAATGCAGAACCACTCATAACTTCACCCTTAAGCACATAAACGCCTTTGTGCTTCTCTCCTCTCATTACCACTATAGAGTCCTTCAACAATCTCAAAACCCCTCCATCGATCCTGGTGGAACACTCATTCTGTTCTAAAGTCCCTAGTGAAATCAAATTCCTTTTGAGGTTAGGAATATACTTAAAATCCGTCAACTCTCTCACTCGCCCATCATGTAGCCTAAGTTTAACACTACCAATTCCCATCATCTGATATGCAACATCATTACTCATTAACACCTTACCACAACTAATAAGCTAGAAATTTACAAACCAAGATTTGTGTGGGTACATGTGAAAAGTACAACCAGAATCAAGAATCCATTATTTAGCATTCTTACCATCAGTAGCGACGAGTGTCTCTGCGCTGTCATAGCTATCATCATAGGCAATAATAGCATCCGTTTTCTTCTTGTCTTGTGCTTTCTTCTCTAAACAGTCCTTTATGAAGTGCCCATCTTTCTTGCAACAATAACACTTTCTAGGAGTCCTGGTCTTCGATCTTGAGCCCTTTTTTTTCCGTCTCTATATGAGAGCTTTCCTCTTACAGATAGACTTTCTTCATTACCCTCGATCCGTATCCATAATAACTTTGAGTTTAATGATGATTTCACATCGCTCATCGTTAAACTATCTCTGTCGTAGAGTAGCGTATCAACAAAGCTCTCATAACTCTTGGGGAGTAAACTCAACATGATAATTGCTCTATCTTCATCTTCTATCTTGATGATAATAGACTCAAGATCAAGAATGATCTTATTGAAGGCGTTTATATGATCTTTCTATGAGTAGTTTTAAACCTATGGTATATACATATGGGTTTATGTCTATCATTCAAATATAGCATATGTATCACATATATATAAGCATAGCGGATGAACGAAATACAAAATTATTAATGATAAACACTAATAAACTTTTACATGTTATCTCATAAATGTAAACTATATCAAGATTGAGAATTATTACATTGTCAAGCCTTTAATTTTTGGTCAAACCGGAGTACCCGCCTTGAAGCAATCCATTTACAATTCTAGTTTCTCAACACGGTAGGCTTAAGGAAGCTAAAATGGCAGCTTTTCCAGCAAATGATTCAACTCTTGAATCTTTATTTCTACCTTATAGTATAGATGGCCAAAAATGGAAGGACAAGTGGAAGAAGTGTATTTTGTGCTTTTAACACTTAGCCAAATTATCACCCTTCTTTCTCAAAATGCCTTAACCGTATCTTACCATTCTAAATAAGCTACTAATTGCTCTTAATAAGTTATTTTTATTTTTCCATCTCAATGGACAACACTTGTCTCATTTTAATTGGATAACGGCCTCCCTTATCTTAGTCAATGTTTGTCATTAGTGTTTTGTTTATTATTGTTTATAATAAATCAAATGAAAACAAAACAAAATAGAAAATTATTTAAATGAACTTGGCCTAAATCTAAGCCAAACGATAAACACATTCTCATTAGCAAGAAACATGTTAAGGCCTACCATATTAAACAAATAATTTAATCAAATTAAATTATGGTAGAAACACATGCCAATTTAAATAAAATAAATAAATTGTTTGATTTCAATTTAAATAATAATATCATATATTATTATTATTATTTTATTCAATAAACATTTTAATGAATAAAATAATGATATTATTTGTCCAACAAATAAGGTCATTTTGGTAATTTCTAAGTCAAACAATAATTGGCCCATAATGTGCTATGTGTCAATATCTCATTAGTCAACAACTAATTGTTAACTAATTAATGTACTTAACTCTTAAGTCTTGACATGTGCACGACCGAAGGGAGACCGAAGTAAATATCCGCTCTGCTAGAATTTTCTGGATCGAACTATTCAATCCGGTACGCTGCCCCAGTACACAACGAGTACACATCAAATTGTGGAACTCTCTAGGTCTACTCCCGATTTGTCAAAAAGAATTATTCTGTGAGTCCGAGATTGATGCCCCACGCACACGTCATAAATATTACAAATCAGTGCAGTAGACCATACAAGTTGAGGTCATAACGCATATGTATAGTCCTTCCGCCAATACTATCCTAAAAGAGTGGAGATATAAATCACTACCGTCAAATCTTTATGTGCTCATCCATGAACTTATCTCCAAACACGTATCTTGATAAACAATATATGCAAATAATTTTGTAATATTGTTTAACCCTGTGGAAAACTCTTTCTTGGGTTTATTTCTTATGGCTATAAGACTTTCTAAGATACAGTCTCTGAGCATCTAGATATATGACTCATCCATGTGAGCTGACGGATCCCAAATCTGTACACACCGGACTCCATAAGCATCGGACCATACTCAACGACACCTAGCGATCACACCGTGAAAGGTCTATGACATGCGTGGAACCAAAGTATGATGGATCACTTACAAGCCCACTGTGGTACTCAAGTCAAAGGACCACGTATACTACTCAACTCGAGAGCACCTTCCATTAATGGTTTCATGGGATGTCTATTGGGGTCCTCATTGAGTATGTTTAGTATTCAGTCATTACTGATCATCTGTATGCTATACGAACTTTTAGTAAATCCATGGTCAGTTAAGAACAACCATCTAGACCATCTAAGTATAGTATACACTAGTCTATGTAAAATGATTCCACCGATAGACCTGCATCGGTGAATTAAGATCATGAATATATAATTTGAGAATAGACTTACATAATAACATTTCTTAGCACCTATTACAACTCTTGCAACTATGTTATTACTGTAGTAACCAGTATCCATAACCGGTAAGAATATGTATATTTATATATATAAATATACGTATTTTATTTGTATGTTATATTGTTATTAGTAGTGTTTTTATAGGTTAAGGATATACTATTAGTATTGGGTTTATTTGCAAGACTTTGGAATTATTTTAGGGACCAAATTGTTATACTTTGAAAGTTTTGGGGGCAAATTCGTAAATACCAAAAATTAACCACTTAGTATAAAAATACACTTTTAAAAACCCTAATTCTCTCATTTTGGTCGAGCTACCCATTTTTAGAGAGAGAAGAGAGAAATAAAGGAGAGAGAAAGAGAAGAAGAAGAAGAAAAAGAAGAAGAAATTGAAATTTTGGATCTTTAGAGGTATATCACAACTAATTATCAATTTATTGGTGTTAATTAAGTTAATTTCTTTAAGTTTTGATTTCTGGAAATATGTATAATTAAGGATTTGATGTGTATTTCGTTTGATGTTGTGAGAATTGATGATGATCTATAAGATAGCTTGATAAATTATGATGAATTGTGGAATTTCTGCTTGATAGTCTCTTGATCTAGGAATTTTATAAATTGTTGTGATTTGATTCTGGTTTTGAATTTTGAGTATATGACATTAGACATGTTTAGGATCATCTGAGACTTTGAATCGACTGAAAATCTTGGAAATTGAATTTTTAGTGAATTTACCAAAATGACCCTGGAATTCTGGAAATTTCCTGTGTAAACAGTATGATACAGTGGAAAATAATTTTTGACCTGCTGAATGATCTTTAAAAATTACGAATTTGTGGAATATGATAATTTTATATGTCTAATATGATATACTCGGAATTGAGAATTTGGATCAATGTGGTTGAAGTGTTATGAATTTCTAAAGTGTATCAGCTCATTGTAGTATTTGATTAACAGATGTTTAAAGTTATGAAATAAAATAGTTTTAAAATACTTTTGGCAGTTATTTGGAAGCCAAATATTTATCATGGACTAAAATATGTGTCAAGAGTAATTATGTGGTAGTTTTATAATTTTTGAGTTAGTATATGATTTTATAAAAATGGGAGATTGAATACTGTTCAGTAAGTATCTTGATCCTGTCAGGTTTGTAGTTTGGATTCGATAGTGTGTATGGAATGGATTGTGTAGGAATTTTGATATAATATTCATATATAAGAAGTATATATGAGTCAAGAATGATATATTCTGATTTCGGAGTAATTGGACATCATTTGATGTATTAGAAATTTTTGTTAAGTGTAAGTGGTCAGAATGACAGGTTTTGAGAAACCAAATATTTAGACCAATTTGATGTGATAAATGCATTGTGTATAATTTTGTAAGCTATTTAAAGTATTTTGTGTGAATTGTGAGGCTTATGAAAGGATTAATCTCCATTGATAGGTTAAGGAGATTTAAGCCTTGTAGCTGAAAGTGTTAAGAGGTAAGTATACTAGACTTACTACTGGAATCACAATAAACATAATAATTGTTTTGTATGATTTTGTAAATGGGGTTAAGAATATGTTTATGATATGTCAAAGTATATTTTGATATGAAATGTGAATATATGTTTATGAATGTGAGCATTGACATTGAGCATGGACATACATGTGTTTTTGAAAGTGAGCTTTCCAAAATAAGATGCGTTTAACAAAGAAAGCTTTTGAAGTGTAATATGTCCATGAGAAATATTTTGTGATTTGAGGGTACTTGAACTCACTGTTAACTTAGTAGGCATTTTATGTGATTTGTGGAGCCTTTATGTGTGGCCTTTCCTTCGGGATTGGTATATGTTATGTGTTCCGTATGTAGGGAGGATCCTATTGGTACCTAAAGGAAGTGTGAGTCATCACATTCGTGTGGTGGCGTATTGGTACATGTGAGAGGACTCACCGATGATCAGGGTGAGGGTTTGGCTTTTACCTTCGGGCATAAGCGTTATATATGTGTGATTTAAAGACCTCACTTGTACTATTCCTCTCATACGGTATGTCACCTACGAGTGACATTTGGCTCATTATGTGATATGTGATATGTAAGTCCTACTAAGTAGTGGTTGAGTGATGGTATTCCTATTATGTGTTTTGAAAGAATGTGTAAGCGCTTACATGATATGTGATTTGATAAGATTATGATTTTGTTTGATCACAGCATATCATACATATGCATTGTGTACATATATGTATTTGTATTTGATATATGAAAAATTAGTATGCTTACTGAGTTTTATACTCATTATAGTTTATGGTGATTTCAGGTAAATAAGGTACATGTGTGCTTAGCGGATTTGGCAAGGCTTCTGCTGTTCCTTGGGTTCCCTAAGTTGCTAGGTTGTTGTGTGTTTCATTTGGGGACACGTGGGATAGGATATTTGGTTTGTCCCTATTGAATAAATACTTATGTATTATTTCATTGTGTGTGGATTGGATTTGGTTTAAGTTTTATAAAGTGTGGTTATTGGATGATTTTAAGTAAGAATTTGCAATGGATATATTCTGAGCTCCCGGTAACAAAGTTGCTACTGGTGACGTAGTAGAGTGTTAATCTCTGAGAAAACTCTGCGTATCTCCGGTTTAATAATTGTCCCAGTCATAATTCAATTGCTATAATTCTGAAAGAAATTGAAATGAAAGTTGAAAATTTTGTGTAATATTATTTATGAGTGCACATGCAGTGAATGAATGTAAGTGATGTCGTGTGTCGGATCTTTTGGGTCTGGGGCGTGACAGCTTTTATTGGTATCAGAGCTAAGATATGATTCTGTAGACTTTTAAGTGTCGAGTCAAGGGAACCGAGCAGATGCCAAATCCTTAGGATTGTATTTGTAGCTTTGTTGTGTAAAAGTTTGACAAATTCCTTAAATTTTGTATGATTTTGTGAAGATGACATAGTATCCAAGAGCTGCTAAGATTGTTGTTGTTGTGGATAATGGTACCTTGTGGATCTTAATGTTACCATTTAGATTTTCTTTTAAGTTATGACTAATATGCTTAGTAAGAGTGATGTTGAATATCTTATAATGATAATT
Source organism: Ailanthus altissimus (assembly GCA_946807835.1). Taxonomy (NCBI): domain Eukaryota; kingdom Viridiplantae; phylum Streptophyta; class Magnoliopsida; order Sapindales; family Simaroubaceae; genus Ailanthus; species Ailanthus altissimus. The sequence continues at coordinate 11,041,055 of OX327687.1, forward strand.
TGCATGTGATAGAGCAAATTGAGATAATTTTCTCAATGACAAAATATAGAGAAGTAGAGTATTGAAGACATCAATTGAAACAACTTTTATTGAAAAGAAAAACAACAACACAACAACAATAGCAGCAACAAAAATACAATAGAGGCTACGGAGTGAGATTTAAGTCTATTTTGCGCTTCTTTTGACTGTCATGAGTAGACCAATCTAACTGATGCAATGTTGGATTAGACAGAGGAATAAAAGACTGCAATTGATCAATCAGTTGATCAACAGTTGGAGCTGAAATAAGAATCCGTCGTGCTAGAAGTGGGATGAATTGTGTTCCCGCTGCATAGTCAAGAAAAGATATCAACCCGTCGTAAAAACCATTAACATTTAACAAACCAATGGGTTTTTGTTGGATTTGTAATTGTGCCCATGAGACAATTTGAAAAATTTCCTCCAAGGTCCCGAAACCTCCTGGTAGAGCTATGAAAGCATCTGCATGCCTAAGCATTTGAGCCATTCGCTCGTGCATAGATGAGACTTGTAACTCATCCCCAATTATTTTTCCTACAACATTTTCAATAGCTAGAGGTTTTGGAATGATACCCAAAACTCGACTACCTTTATTGTGTGCAGTTTTTGCCACAGACCCCATTAACCCTCGGTTACCTCCTCCATATACTAAATGTATATTTCGCTCAGCTAATACCTTACCAAGATTTTCTGCAACTTTTGTAAACTCTTCAGTATTCCCAGGGTTGGATCCACAAAAGACACAAATTTTTGTGAATTGACGAGCTGAGGTTTCCTCCATTGTTATGCTCACCCTAATCTTTGAATATTTTTGAGTTTGTATAAGGATGCAATAATAATGTATTTATAGAGAAACAAATTGATAATAGCTGTGAAGCATATGTGTAAGTATGTTCAAGTATATATTTTTCTCGATTCTTGTGAGGTAAAACAAAAAAAAAAAGAGAATGAGTTTTACTTTATCATTTTATAAGGGACAATAGGTCGCAAAATCTTGAATAAATATATGTTGATATGTAAGTGTGATAAAAATTGTGTCGGAAGTGTGATAAGTTAGGTAAGATAATTAAGAAAAGTCAATAAAGGCCTATTTCATGGATTTAGGGACTTAGCCATTTTGGCACTAATGGTCGACAATACATCAATGACTTGAAGACTTTTTGAGCTAACAATTGGACTTTGGACATGAGGCCAAATTAACTTTATTAATTACAAAGATTTTGTGGTCTTAACATTAATTTTTAGCCGATAGATTAAAAGCAGATATGAAGAAAGATAAAGCACACTTGACATAAAGATAAAGCAGTAATCAGTCTCTCTTTGATGTGATAGAGCAACACGGATCTAGTTTCTGTGAAAATAGAAACAGCAATGTAGGTCAAAATGAGTCTCCTTGGTCACTTTCATCTGTGTCGTATCCGTGAGAGAGGAACTTATGGAGTTGTTGTTCCCATACATTGAATGAGGGCTCTGGCGGAGTGGAATGTGGGTCTACCATATCTTGATCTTCTCCAGGTGAGCTGGTCTGGATGAGGGATGTGCTGGCTTCCTCTTAGATTTGGGTGTCGGTTGGATAAGGTTGGGAGTCTTGAAAGAGGGATAAGTCAAGATTGGGTTGGTGTTGGTCAAGTTCTGTCGGGACAACTGGCTGAGATTGAGTAGGTTCTGTCGGGACAACTGGCTGAGATTAGGTAGGTTCTGTCGGGACAGTTAGCTGAGGCCATTGGTGAAGGTTATCCATTGCTTGTCTGTATCTGGCATAATAAGTCATGTTTGGGATATGGTGATGATGAGTAGAGTAATCTGTATTTCTGAGATGTGAAAGATGATATTTTTGTCTTTGTTGGAATTTGAGTATATTGGCAAAATTCAGGTCTTCTGTAAAGTCAGCTTCAACTTGTTCCCAAGGTGCAGCATCTTCTGGGGAGATCCAAACAGACGGAGGAATTATTTGATTTTCCTGAGCAAGAATTCTTTCAAGTTCTCTCTTTTGCTGAATTACTTCTTCAGGCCAGAGCTTAATTGATCCCTTTAGTGAAAGGGTAAATGTGAAGTAATCCTTAACAGTGGGGTAATAATGAATCTCGTGATCTGAAATAATCATACCCTTCTGTTGGAGAAGTAAGACTGACCAAAGATGTTGTCTGGGGACTGCAGCATTTGTGTTGTTTGCAATCATGTATTGAAATTTAGTTATCCACCATGTCTTTGGGTAAAACCATTGGAGAAAAATCAGGGCTGGATGATCTTCATCACATTTTTCTAATTTTTGGAGGGTTCTAAGTAATGGGAATTCCATGGCAATTGTATATAGATCCAACAGGTACCATAACAAGTAAAGGACAGGTTTGGACCATTGGGAAAATGGGAAAAAAGAGTGCAGGTGAAAGAAAGGGTATTCTAAGTTGAACAAAGGGCCACCAAGAACTGTGAGGCCGTGTTCTTGGACTGCTAAGATGGCGTAGTGTCTGATGAATTCTTTGGCACGGGAATGGAGTGTTCTGGTTTTGATTAGGTCTGGAAATTGTGGTGGAGAAAAAGGAACAGGAGGAGTTATGATAATGGGATTCATTATGAAGATGGTAAGAAGGTTGGTTTTATTTATTGCTAGAAAAGTGATTATGAGGTTTAGGCTATTTATAGAGTTTTATGCAAGAAAATCAATAATCGTTTTGTCATTTCCTTTTACGTGGATGACGTTAAAGGAATAGTTAAAAGAATCATATTTGTCATCGCAGTAATTGTGCTAGTAGAATCTTTTCTATTTGAAATCGAGCATATTAGAAAAAGCAGACATGTAAATCTCAATGAGAAAATGATGTCCAATAAGGTGGACTATTTTTTCTTTAAGAGTTAAAGTAAGAGATATAATGTTAAGAAAGCATTGAACCATTTAATAATAGTAATTAGCGATTTAATAAATAATGTACTGTATAAATATTATAAAATAAAATATACATACAACAATAAGATGGCACGTGAGCACAAATCCCAACACTTTCATCGGCATCCTCTCTGACATGGACAGCTGATACAGTTTCTTCTTTATATGTAATCTATTGGCCAACGATTTTCGCATATAAAAAGAGTCAAGCTTCTTTCAAAGACCAATCGTCGTCATCTAACCTGCTACTTCCCTCAATACTTCATCGCTCAACGATATAACGATTGTGTTGTGAGCTCTTTCTTGAATGTCCTTTTTTTCTACTTTAGCTTTAAATGACTCTAGCATCTTTTCTTCTTCACTAGATGGAGTTGTAGTCTTCTCTAATGCTGAGTCTAACCGTTAGCTCACCAACAATGCCTTTACCTCCATCTTTCACAAATTGAAGTCATTCGTACCATTGAATTTCTCTACATCATACTTGGGTATGGCCATGTCTACTTAAAACCAAACTCTTATACCAATTTGTTGAAGCAGAAGCACACAAACAAGTAATATTACCCAAGCAAATAGTGTTGAACAAGTAATTATGAAATTAAAGAGAGAAAGGTAGAAGAAGAACACACAAAAAATTTACGTGGTTTGGCAACTTGCCTACGTCCATGATGAATCAAAATCACTCACTCTTATTATTGAATCACAAGGCACTCATAAAGTATTCCTTTTACAAGAAATACTCACAAAGAACACTCTCTCTTGCAATCTAAGAATTTTCTCTCACAAAGTATGTTTAATCACAAAGATTTCCCAAGCTATTACTAAGATGTGTTTACAAGCCAATAGAGAGCCTTTATATAGGTTTTAAAACGTCATAGGTTTACCTTATACGTATGGGAGTCGTATTAGGGAGTCTTAGAGCAAGTGAAAGACAAAATAAGTCGCAACAAAATGGGAAATCTATCATCGCAGCGCCCAGCTTCTGACATCGCGATGCTGGGTGTTTCTCGTATGTGCGCCACGGCGCTCAAGTTTTGTTCTGGGCACTGCGGAGCCAAGACCTGGTCTCCACGGTGCCCATGCCTGGGCACCGTCCCTTAGTCTTTTGCCTTCTTTCGCATCCGTCTTCAATCTTCGCGTATCCTATGCACTTGTCTTGCTCTCTAAGTTATATTCCGATGATTTTTAATCAACATTCTCACAGTTGTCAATCTCTATCTTTGACATATTAGAATGCCCATTGAATGCTTTCAGCATGGAGGGGAACTCAAAATGCTATTTCATGCTTTGTTTTTGTATTCGATAATAGAAGATGTTTGGGACCCAGTATATTTATAGTCCTTTTTTTTATTTAAGGGTATTGATATAGAGGAATTTTTGTTGTATGCTTTTCAGGTTTTATAATCTTTTAAGCTGGAAATCTTTACTGTAATTGAAGTAACCACTTATCCAACATCGAAAAAAATAAACATTTATATATATATATATGTATAATATTCATATTTTATTTGTATGTGGATGGTACTTAATTTATATATTATTAGTAGTAGTGTTTGTATGGATTAAGGACCTACTATTAGTATTGGGTTTATTTGCAAGACTTTAGATTTATTTCGGGACCAAATTGTAATACTTTAAAAAAAGTTTGGGGCTAATTCGTAAATATTAAAAATTAACCTCTTAGTATAAAAATACACATTTGAAACCCTAATTCACTCATTTTGGTCGAGCCACCTCTTTTAGAGTGAGAAAATAGAGAAAGAAAGAGGAGAGAAAGAGAAGAAGAAGAAGAAAAAGAAGAAGAAAGTTAGAATTTAAGCTTTAAGAGGTATATCATAATTCTTTCTTAGTTTCTTGATATTAAATTAGTTAATTCCTTTAAGTTTTGATTTCTGAAAATATGTACAATTGAGTATTTGATGTGTATTTTATAAGATATTGTGAGAATTGATGATGATTTATGTAGATAACTTGATAAATCATGATGAATTATAAAATTTCTACTTGATAGTCTCTTGATCCGGAAATTTATAAATTGTTGTGCTTCGATTATGATTTTTTATTTTGAGTATATAAACTTAGACATGTCTAGAATCATTTGAGACTTTGAATCGATTGAAAATTCCAGAAATTGAATTTGTAGTGAAATTACCAAAATGAACCTGAAATTCTGAAAATTTCCTATGGTAATAGTATGATACAATGACAGATAATTTTTTATCTGCTGAATGATCTTTAAAAATTATAAATTTATAGAATATGATAAGTTTATATGTTTAAAATGATATACTCGGAATTGAGAATTTAGATCAATGTTGTTAAATTGTTATAATTTTCTAAAGTGTATCAGCTCATTGCAGTATTTGATTAACAAATTTTTAATGCTATGAAATAAAATAGTTTTAAAATACTTTTGACAGAAATTTTGAAGTAAAATATTTATCATGCATTGAAATATGTGTCAAGAGTAATTCTGTGGTATTTTTATAATTTTTGAGTTAGTATATGATTTTATAAAATTAGGAGACTAAATACTGTTCAATAAATATCTTGATCCCGGCAGAATAATAGTTTGGATTTGATGGTGTTTATGAAATGGATTGTGTAGGAATTATGATATAATATTCATACATAAGGGGGATATCTGAGTTAAGAAAGATATATTCTGATTTTGGAGCAATTGGACATCATTTGATGTATAAGAAAATTTTGTTAAGTGTAAGTGGTCAGAATGATAAGTTTTGAGAAACCAAGTAATTAAACTAATTCAATGTGATAAGTGCAATATGTGTAATTTTGTAAACTATTTAAAGTGTTTTGTGTGAATATTGAGGCTTATGAAAGGAATATCTCCATTGATTGGTTAAGGAAAATGAAGCCTTGTAACCAAAAGTGTTAAGAGGTAAGGATACTAGACTTTTACTGAAATCACAATAAGCATAGTAATTATCTATGTATGATTTTGTAAATGTGCTTAAAAATATATTTATGTTATGCCAAAGTATATTTAATATGAAATGTGAAAGACATATGTTTATAAGTATATTTAATATGAAATGTGAAAGACATATGTTTATGAATGTGAGCATTGACATTGACATTGAGCATAGAAATACATGTATTTATGAAAGTGAGCTTTCAAAATGAAATGTGTTTAACAAAGAAAGCTTTTGAAGTGAAAAATGTCCATAAGATACGTTTTGTGTTTTGAGAATCTTGAACTCACTATTTACTTAGTAGGCACCTTATGTGATTTGTGGAGCCTTTATGTGTAGCCTTTCCTTCGAGATTGGAATATGTTATGTGTTCCATATGTAAGGAGGATCCTATTGGTACCTAAAGGAAGATTAAGTCATCACATTCGTGTGGTGGCGTATTGGTGCACGTGAGAGGACTCGCCGATGATCAGGGTGAGGGTTTGGCTCTTATCTTCGGGCATGAGTATTATATATGTGTAATTTAAACCTCACTTATACTATTTATCTCATACGATATGTCACCTACGAGTGACATTTGGCTCATTATATGATATGTGATATGGAAGTCCTACTAAGTAGTAGTTGAGTAATTGTATTCTTATTATATGTTTTGAAAGAATGTGTAAGCGCATACCTGACATGTGATTTGATAATATTATGATTTTGATTTATCACAACATATCATACACATGCATTGTGTACATATATATATTTGTATTTGATATATGAAAAACTAGTATGCTTACTAAGTTTTATACTTATTATAGTTTATGGTGATTTCAGGTAAATAAAGTACATGTGTGTTTAGTGGATTTGGCAAGGCTTCTGTTGTTCCGTGGGTTCCCTAAATTACTAGGTTGCTAAGTGTTTCATTTGGGGACACGTGGGTTAAAATATCTGATTTGTCCCTATTGAATAAATACTTATGTATTATTTTATTGTGTGTGGCTGTATTTGGTTTAAACTTCACCGAGTGTGGTTATGGGTTGATTTTAAGTAAGAATTTATAATAAATATATTCTGGGCTTCCGATAACAAAGTTGCTACTGGTGACATAGTAGAGTATTAATCTTTGAGAAAACTCTGCGTATCTCCGATTTACTAATTACCCTAATCATAATTTAATTATTATAATTCTGAAAAAAAATTAAAATAAATATTTAAATATTGTCAATAAATATTTATGCTTATATTAAACATGAGACTAACCCGTAACAAAAATTTAGGAATATACTAGAAATATTAAAATTGTATGTATGCTCAGGATTCCTATATTGAATTAAAGTTTAAAAATTTATGTAATATTATTTATAAGTGCACATTATTGAATGAATATAAGTTATATTGTGTGTCGGATCTTTTGGGTCTGGAGCGTGATAGTAATAATATGGTGTTGTTGGAAATTTTTAAATGCATAACTCCATGGTAATCCTGCTTCTATTGCCACGATTTTATAATCAACTGGGTTGATGCTGAATGAATTCTAAAAGCTGCAATAAGCCATCATGAAAAAAAGGTATGGTGGAGATTTTTCTAGTATGGCTACCAGATTGTTGTTGCGGTTACAAATGGTCATGGGTCAATATCATGTCATGAATTTAGCCATGAAACTAGTGATGATGTTTGATTATGGAGGACTCCAATTCCAGATGTTCCAAAGCTCAATGTTAATGTGGCGATTAATGGTTAGGGGAATATGATTTATGTGGGATAGGTGCTTCATGATTTTGCGGGTGTTGTGCTTTTAGCCTCAATTAAGTCTTTTATGGCGTCTGTTGCGGTATTTTTAGCCGAGTGTTTTCGTATGATGAATGCTCTAGAGAGGCTTTGGAGTTTGGTTGAAAATAATTCATTTATTGTGCTTTGGTTACATCTGCCTTGGAATGCCATTATTATTAAGACAAATTATAAGCAACTAGTGGAAACTCTTAGGTCGCAATTTTTCTTGAGAGTGGAAGGCAATTTGCTCGAGAATAAAGGTGAAAAAAAAGGAAAACTAATTAAATAATATTGGTCTGAATGAATCAATTGGTTCGATTTGATTTTCATCTCAAAAAATAATCATGCTAGTAAATCGGATTAAATTCGAACTAGACCATTCAATTTTTACCTTTAAAATAATTATGGGTAAAAATCGAACGGTCTAATTCGATTCTGATCCGATTTTACTTTAAACTAAAACTAAATTAAAAAATGGGATAAATTTAAAAATATTAAAATTAACACGTAGTATATTATTAGAAAACACGAACTATTAGTATAGGCTTCCCCACAACTAATAATGCATATATAATTTTTTTTAAAAAAAGAAAACCATAATTGAATTTGAACCCCATTCTCGTCTCTCTCTCTCTCTCTCTCTTAGACTTTCTCGGTCTCTCACTCTCCCTCCTCCTCAAACCTTAAAAAGTACAAATACACTCTATTGCTCACCATTACAGGACCGAACTGCTCATCTTTGTCTCTCACACACGCCATGCCATTGTAACTTGAGACCACGCTAACGCAGCTACACCCGTTGAAACCAAGCCCATGCATCGTCTTTGTCATGTTGTTGCACTTGCCTGTGCGCTGTTGAAATTATCCATCTAGTTTTTGGCCGCGTGACTGCTCGCCATCTCCATTTTGTCCATCAATTGCAACTATTTTCGATAGCTTTAAACCCAATTACCTTTCATGTTCCTCTATCTAAATTATATTTTTTGTGTTGTATTATTAAGTCCTAATGCATTTATTGGTAGTTTACTTACTTCATTCTAATTTAAATATACAATTAGCCAAGCTTTGATTCTTGCATCTAGTAGAGTCAAGAGACGATGATTATATCAAACAAAGTCGTGCTCTCTTAGAAAATTATTTGAATCAACTTAGAATTTAACTAATCCCAGTAGCTTGATTTTTAGAAGGCCTAAAGACTGCTTAAAATTGAAAAACCAAGTCAGACAAAACAAAAAAAAATCAATTCTCCCTTATAAGAGAATTGAATAATTGAAGACCAATTCAATTTTGACTAAAATCGAACTGAATCGGCCGTAGCCACATGCCCACTATTACCCAAGAATATTTTTAGGCTTTTAGCCACTTTTAAGAATGGTTCATGTGGATTTGCCAATGCAAGGGAACACAGTCACTCATTTCTTAGTTAACTGGACAACCGTGACGTTTTTATTTACTTTTTGGTTTGATTATATGTTCATCAGTCTTTATTCTCATATTTACAATAATTTTGCTTTCTCATATTTACAATAATTCTTTGTTGAATAAAAAAATCCTTTCTCTCTTTTTTTTTTTTTAAAAAAAAATTATTGATTTGAAAATAAGTTGGCCCAAGCTGTCATTTAGAAATTGTTAATAATTATCACTTTATTGAACATTTGGAACATGTGATGTGTGGCTATTACAAAAAGAAATTGCAACATCAATCATATTCGAAAAATACATTAATTCCGCACTTGCAATTTTATTTTCCTTTTGATTACATAACTTGCCATTTTTGTGTTTTTGATTTATAAGTGCATTTACCCTAGCCTTTTATAAAGTTAATAATCTTGAATAATAATATATATATATAAATAATTGTTGGTTAAAAAATTCGATACGTTTTATGGTTACATGACATGATCCGATATGCAATTAAAAAACAAAGTAAAAAGGATCATAATCAAAGGTTCGAAATTCGAATCTAATAATTAATTGATTCAGTAAGTATAAACAACCATTGTCAAGATGACATATATGTCTTTCTCATTGTAATATAGACATGTTTATTATAATTAAAAAAAAATTTAAAAAAAGCCTATAAATTCGCCATTCACCTTATAGAAATCATATAACAAGATAATTTGAGAGATAAAAGTGGCCCAAATGACTAGCAATAAAAATAATATTCGTATCTTTGCAATAATGTTGGGCAAATATGATGGTGCAAAAATGCTTCAAGCCTATAGGCCAGCCTAAGCCTAACCCTAACCCTAGCTATAAAGTGTGATGACATTGATGCTCCAAATCTCTGGTGCGTTTAAGAATTATGCTGCAGCAACATTTGCAGTGATCATTCGGAAAAACAATTAAAAATTAAAGGGCATTATCCGAAAATAAAATAAGGTTAATGACAACCTTCCCACTGCACTGCGCCATTGTTATTGCAAACATGGGATGGGACAGGACAGAATTGGTTAGTGATGTAAAGATGTGTCCAATTAAATAAGAATCAAATAAAATTAAATAGAAAGAGAAGTGGTCCATTCGGGACTCTTTTTGGCTGTGGCAGTGTAGGGTTGTAGATGGAGGAAACTGGCATTTTAAGATAAACACATGAAAATGATACGCCTCTGCAGAAATGGGATCATGAGGGGCCTGGTCTTACTCACTATTAACACCTAAAGTTGCAATGATCATGGTTCCTCTTGTTGCCTGTTTCACCTTCCTATAGTTAATGATAGTTAATGATTTGATGGACTTGCTTCTATAAATTTTCCCAATTCTGTTTCATTTTTCATAGATGGCAATGCTTAACTATAAAGTTGGCAATGCTTAATTATAGATGATTTCTATAAAGTTGGCAACCGTGTCCCTCTTGTCCATGCTCTTGATCCTCATGACTCATTACAAAAAACTTTCTTATTTCTTCTTCAAATTGGTATTTTTGAGAGAGTGACACTTCATGTCTCGATTATTCTTGATCAACAATAAATTGACTATAAAACATATAGTAATAGGCACCTGCATCTTGAAGATGGCATTAGAAACTGCAAATGCTCTAGAGACCTGCAACATTCAAATTCCTAGTTTGTGATTCACTTCCTCCCGTTTAAACAAAACAAAATTAATTAGAAAATGAGAGAGCAACTAGCGGGAGCAGACATGTTCGGTTTGTTGGGAGAAACAAATAATGTGGATCACCAGAAAAAAGATTTGCCACCAACCGTAACCATCTCTACCAAGGAAAGTGGAGTACTAGCTTGTTGCAGAAACCGAACAATTTGAAGCCAATCTATATATTGGATCACCGAATACTGTACCATCATGGTTATCTTTTTTGCTGTCCAAAAGTGAGATCAAAATATCAACAGCAAACATGCAAGCAAATCCACTTGAAGATTGAATGACAACCATGTGAAAATGACATTCCACTTCTCCCAACATCTTAAAATGCCCTAGGGAAACTAATAAATTCCATAACACGCCGTAGGTGTAACAACAAAAGAAAGAAGATTCTTGAACATGGGTAAAACAAAACACACAAACATTGTGAAGAGTCATAAAAGATCCTATATTGATGCTTATAGACCTAATCCAACTGTGCGTCCATCTCTCCTTCGAAGTCCAGCAGTGTACTGCTTCTCTAAATCCAGTTGAAGTTCCTTCTGCTTCTCGGCTTGGAGGAGACTGCTGCCCTCTTGATTGTTTGGTTGGTTCTCTACCTTCCCATCGCCCTTCACACCCTACAATTGGCCATATGTACCAAGGCAACCTCAGACTCTAAAACAGTGTTAGTAGGTGAATGAACTCTGAGAACGAGTCATATAGGAACATGCAACAATGGGTTCTGTTTCACTGTTACCATTACAAACTACTATAAAAATATCATTGACAGAAAAACAATAGAACATTGATACACATAAAACAACAAAAAACAAAATGGCAAAAATGAGACATACCATGAGTTTGTTGAACTTCTCTTGTCGATCACGATCACCAAGCAATGCAGAATTCCATCGATTACCAGTCTGCAAAATTGCCAAAAGGGATTTAACTAAACAATTTGGAAAAAGAAAAGAAAAAACTGATGTTAGATTAGCATAATCGATCTGACAAACCAAATATAATTAGATAACTCCTTCATAATACCTCTTCTGAAGTTGTGCTCTTTTTGTTTCCCCACAGCAGCTTCTTCTTCTGGTCAGCAGACATGTAACCCACCCCGACAAGGTTCCTATTAACTGCATTAAGAAAACAAACTTGCAAGTGAGACATAACTCTAGAATGACCATTATATTACTTCAACATGAACTACATCTGTGGTGTGCTTGGCCATTGACCTAAAAAGGATCTTTTCCAATTAGTTCCAGAAGCATCTTATGTTTTTTATAGGGGGTTTCTCTTTTCATACAGAACAGAAAAGGAAAACTCCATTACTAAAGAGCAAAGAAGAATGACTTACAGACATGGACTGGGAGGGACCACAAAACAAAAACAATGTTCGCCAAGTGTGCATGATGGAGGAAAGATATAACACAGAAAACAAACTGCTCTGACAAATTAAGAAAAAAGGGAGAAGAAGAAGAAGAAGAATCATAAGAGAAACACTTTTCAATTATAAAGAATACAAAAGAAGGATGTATGTTGGAACTCCTCAGAACATAAGTCTCTTGCACCTCCTGGAATACAAAATACCTGCTTTGTCTTTTGAAAAAATCCGTGAAAAAAATCTCCCTAGAATATAAGAAGTGCAATAGAATCATCTCTTCTGTAAGATACCATAATGAGCTCTCTAAAATGCCCCCTTTAATCCCAGACGAAAGTGACTTCAACTTGCTTACTAAATCAACATAATGTCTTTTGAAAAAAAAAATCAACATTACATCAAAATAATATAGATAAGACTTAACCACTTCTGTAAACTGTTTCTTTGACTTAAATATACAAATTTTGCAACAAAATTGAATTAATGTGCCATGCAGAATTTATGCCCAAATAATGAGACCACAACCACGTTCATGATGTACTCAATAGGACTATAGAATTAGACATACTAGCCAGAAATTATCAACCCCTCCAAGTTGTAAACAGATACATTGTCCCATCATAAAGTCAATCAGAATTAATCAATAATCAGTAAGAAAACCATAAAATCTGCTGACATATGAGAAGAAAGTTTGACACTTATACCATGTTTCATGACATTTATAAAAGAGAATCAGAACACTTGGGATGAATAAACTTAAAACTGTTTCTAATTAAAGTACAAGGAAATAAGAAACAATGTACTTTGCTTTAGCACTAATAATATTAATCATCTGCTATTAGCAATTGCCAATTAGCATCTGAAACGGGAGCTGAAAGTATCTTACTAGGCCACACCTAGTAGTAAACTAGAAAAGTTGAACACTAATTGTTGTACAATAAAAGAAAATGATGAAACAATATCTCAGAAGCAATTGGTGTTGAGGCAATGAAGGAAGATAAAAGTATCTTATTCCAAATCCAGCTTAAAACCCCTATAATATTGTAATTAATATGTAAAAACAATTTTTCGGGAGACTTATGAAGCAAATATATAATCTAACATGGAATAAAGGCATTCATACCTAATTCAGCTGCTTTCATTGCAGCAACTTTTGCTGCATCTAAATCATTAGCAACCGAGTCATTGGCCTGGGCCTGTACAAAACACTCATTACCACCAGTATCCTGACCTTGCATTGAACTTGAAAACATCTTTTCAGCAGCTACAGTTGTAGATGACTTTGAAATTAATCATACAGCAATATGATAATGATTAAATGCACATCAAACAATTGGAAACTATCATAGATAACAAGTAATGCAAAAACATAAGAATATCAAAAGAAAATTACCATCTTTCACATAATCAGCACCCTTGTCCCAGTTAGAAAACTTCTGTCTTTTGGTTGCAGTTTCTTGTTTTTCACTTGCAAAATCAGGTTTATCTGCTCTATTACATCGGTCCTTGTCCCTGTTGGATTCACTATCATTGTATTTCTTCTTTTCCTCTTTGGCAAGCTTCTGGCCATTCGGTTCCTTTGGGTCACTCCTATACACTTCCTTCAAGCGGTACCCACCACGCTCCCTACCAGAAGGTGAGTCATTTTGACGACCTCTGGATTCTTCATACATGGCTGCACGATCATTTCTATAATCTCCCGAACTCCTATGGTAATCCCTTTTTTCATCACGGCCATCTCTGTCCCGCTTATGCCAATCTCTATCTGTATCTTCTGAATTTGAGCTAGTGTGTCTCCTACTTGATCCACCTCTGTCAGATAATGAATCCTTATCTTTATATTTATGACGATCTAGGTATGCTGATTCTTTCTCCTTATCCTTGCTTCTAGGCCCAGTAACATCATATCTATCGTGGGAAGATTTGTCTCCACTGCTCAAATAGTCTTTTGACCTGCTATGATCAATTTCCTGTCTTGTATTATCTGAATGAGCACTAGCCCTAAACTCCCGAACAGAACGAGAGGATAACCTCTGATAGTTTCTATCCTCATCATTTGCATACTTGTCATGTCTGACATAGTCATCATTCCTTGAGTAACCATGAGAACTCCTGGAGGACTGCCGATCAGGATGTCTATATGAATCACCACCTCTACCATGGCGCCTTCGACCAGGATCTCTGTCTAATTCCCTCTCATCATCCTTCCTTCCTTGTTGAGGATCAGAGACTTGGGCAGGATCTTCCCTTGAAAAGGTTGGACTTGAATTCTGGTCATGCTTAGGACTCCCTGTATATAAACAAATATCATTAAGCACAACTAACCAATACGAATATTGAGTAGCAAACACACTTTGATCTGTTTTGAGATCTTTTAAAATAAACTTACAACAGCACTTCATAAAGCACTTTTGTTCACACTCAGTGACTGACCAAACAAAACATACGGATTCATTTCTCCCAAATGAAGCCTCAACCAATAGGCAATAATCACAGGCAAGGACCGGGTCCAACTAAACAATCACAACATAGATAATTCACACTCCAGGATAACCCACAATTTGGATAAAATTTCAGATCTACAGGCATGTTGTCACATGATTAAAATGGATGCCAGACATTCTAACCATCCAAAAGGACAAGAAAAAAGCATTATGATCCGTCTACCTTGACCATACAAATTCACTTCATTTAGTCATAGAAAACATGTAAACAACACAAAAAGTACAGAAAGAGCAAACCCTTGCATAATATGCTAACATAAAGGCATATCTGCTTCACAATTTTGTAAGTACTATCTCATAAATGCAAAATTTATAATGCTAATTCTCTTTCTGAAGAGCATCATATCAACCATACCATATCTACAGACCTCGTACAAGAATGACTTCCATCTCCATCCAAGACAGCCATTGAACATAAGGGCAGCTATCTTTCACAACCACTCTCACAAACTCATTTCTCTTCACAGCTGAACTTCCTAATAGCATGACGATTAATATCCGACCAAAGTCAGAGGTAGAAATCCCCTTGGGACTACGTATCTGAGGTATTACATCTGAAAGTTCCCTCATGCAGCAACAATAGTTCCCGGTTGCAAATCCAATGCACATGCACATGAGGCTGAGGAATTTCTAGGTAGCTACAAAAAGCACTTCCTCAATAAGATTTATCTTCCCCAACAAACTATAACCATTCTACATCACAACGCGCCCCCTTCTCTAATTCTTAACCTCACAATATTTCCAGGTAAAAGAATAAACTATATGAATTTATATACTTCTATTTCACTCAGAACAAAGCAAGCAAGTGATGACTATTAGGGTAAAAAATAGATTATATAATTTAGACCAACTAATTCATAACTACTTACTCAAGAAAAAGGCCCTTATAAGAGACGCTTGCATTAAAAAAAAAAAAGGCAACGGATAAAATAATATCTTGCAAATACAAGTTTTTAGTAGCTATTATTACATTGCTTGAAAACTAACCGTCTGATGAAGATGACCCGTTGGCTGGGGAACGACGCCGATATTGCCTACAAGCTGCCTCATTCGACGGCTTACGGAATGAAGCTTTTGTGTCTGAAGTATCTGGAGACTGCATCTTGAAAAAACCCTGAAACAAAATGAAATATGTAAGCATTCCCACTTCACCTTACACATTTTCACAGCAATTGAAAACGAACCCAGAAGCCCTAGCACCACAAAACCTCACAAATAACCAAAAAAAAAACTAGTTTTATATTTGAAATTGTTGTAATAAAAGGGAGAAAAATGAGAAACGATTGTGATGAAGTTGAAATCAAAGGTACAGCAAGAAAGTGAATAGAGAGAACCTGGGGTTTTGGGTTCAATTGAAGAGAGATTGGTTCATTTACTCGGAAATTTTCGGTGGGATGATTTAGGTTTAGGGTTTGTTGTCTTTTATTTGTTTTATTGTGGGGGAATACGGGGCTTTATAATTAAGCTACAATATGAAAAGAGGGTTCTGATCGCAGGAGCTCCAGTTCACCATGGGTGCTCTACGTGGTGCTTGCTCATTTGCTTTTGACCCAAAAATATCTTTTTGAATGGTCATTTACTGTAGCTGATAACTGTCTTTCTTCACTTTTCTTTTTTTGTTTTTTCATTTTAAAAAAAAAAAATTCATTTGCATTGCACCCAATGTTTCATGAAAGGAACGTAAACACTTCTATAATTTTTTTTAAAAGAAAACCTCAGATTTTTGTGAAGATTCCTTTTAAATAATAAATATCTTTATAATATTAAATAATTTATTTACTTCTTTAAATTTTCACGAAATAACATTTAATATATTTCAATTCATTTATTTTAATATTTAGTTGTAAATATAATAAATATATAAATTAATTTTTAATTTAAAAAATATTTAAACTTTTAAAATTTAAAAAAAAATAATCATAGAGACTTCTACAAATTTAAAGCAATCATTCGGCATCGCGACTTTGAATTTCTGACTTTGGTGGTTCTTGGCTAAACTTGGGATACTAAAACTAGAACCATTTGATGACATTTTTATTCACCTAGTCTTGATCCCTTTTCTTACACAATTTAATTCATTCAAAATCAATTATAATACTCAAAAAGAAAAATGCACTTTAAATGAGCTTATTACTTTGTGTATCCAAGAAGAAGATAGATTGAAATAAGAGAAGACTAAAAGTGATCACTTAATTGTTACCTCTCAGAATAATG
The DNA here is from genome assembly GCA_946807835.1 of Ailanthus altissimus. Lineage (NCBI taxonomy): Eukaryota > Viridiplantae > Streptophyta > Magnoliopsida > Sapindales > Simaroubaceae > Ailanthus > Ailanthus altissimus. The sequence goes on from OX327687.1 coordinate 11,057,837, forward strand.
GTGTCAACTAGAAAAGAAAAAAGAACAATAATGGAAAGAAAATTGTAGATAATGGAACTTTATAGCGTAAGGTATAACAAAAATAAGATATTACGGCTGCCTATTTCTTTTGCAATAAGGTTAGTCATGTGAAGAAAAAGTATCCCAAGTACATCAAGTGGCATGTGAAAATGGGTTGTCTAAAGAGTCAAGTACCAATTGATGCGAAAAGATTCATCTTTATGAGAAATGACAATAAGGCACCTATAAATGCAATAGGAGTTTCGGTGTCTTAAAGTTGATACATACAAACGTTTATTGTCTCTTCCCTACAACTTCTTGAAATGGGCAACAATATTTTATCACTTTTATAGACAATTACTCTCATTATAGTTACCTATATTTAATATATGAGAAGTCATAATCCTTGGATGTTTTCAAGACTTCAAAGCCAAAGTTGAAAACCAACTTATTCAGGAAATTAAAACTGTTAAATTTGATAAATATGACGAGTTAGATAAACAACATCTAGGACCCATTGCAAAATTCTTTGTGGAATGTAGGATTATTCCTTAATATACCATGTTAGGAACTTCGAGTCAAAATGAGATAGCTAAGAGACGAAACTGAACTCTAAATGATATAGTAAGAAGTACGATTAGTCATTCATCTCTACCAGGATAACTTTAGGGAGAGGAATTAAAAAATGCAGTTTACATCCTTAATCGAGTTTAAAGTAAAGCAGTAACTAAAACCCATATAAGTGGTGGATTAAGAAGAAGCCCAACATTAGACATTTTCATGTTTTGGGTTATCTAGTTGAGGCTAGGCTATAGAAACCTAATGAAAAAAAAGACTCAAGAACCGTTAGCTGCTACTTTGTTGGGTACTAAAAAATGTTAAAGGATTTCAAGTTTTAAAATCCATCAAACAAATCCTTTTCGAGATGGGTAATGTTAAGTTCATTCAAGGTGTTGATTACAGTGGGAGTGGCCAATTTAAAAGAGTTGCGTTTAAAGAGGAATATATCAATATTCTAACTGTTCCACCCCTCGGTGAATATTACCTTTGAGCCTGAGGCCTCCAAACCCAAAAGAAGTCAGTTTCTAAAGGCTTAGCTAGATGTTTTCCTGTGGTACAGCCTTCCTCAGAGCCTACCACTCCTTGTAAGATAGCCCACTATGAAGACAAGCCCATAGTAATAGCCATCAGGTCAGGCCATGGCAGGGCTAGATAGTAGAGAACCTACTCAGATTTAAAGGACCTTATCGGCAATCTGAAGCATCTGCTCGGCAAGACAAGTTATGATACGGCCAAAACCACCCTTTACACACTAACTGGATCAATTTATCTCAGTGCCTGCATGATCAATGAAGAAACTGTGTCAAAACAGACACTAAGTTGGCTATTCGCCGAATAAACCGACCAGGTACAACCAATGAAGTCACCAGAAGACCATGGACCATGGCAAAGGTGAATGAGAAGAGACTACTAAAAAACTAACCCAAGCAGATCGAACTTAGCCTCACACTTAACCAAATCCACCAGTGAAGACAGGCATAAGAAATATGCCAAGAATATACTTAATATATGTCTGAAAAATACCCAACGTATAGCAATATGTCATGAGAAGATCAATAGAATGATATTTAGTGTGTGACAGAAGCGCAACAAAAAGCATGTCATGAGAAGATCAGGGAAGAAAATTTGGCATGTGACAAAAGCACAGCAGAAATAGAATCAGAAGCATATCAGTGAAAATGCCCAAAAAGTTCTCTAAAGATCAGTACTATAAAAAAGGAAAAGACACAGAAGAAATAGAGGATGCCCAAAAAATAGAAGAATTAGACACAAAGAGAAAAAAGGTATTTTCCTTTATTCTTCAACATTTTTGTTTTATCTTTTCATCAGTCTCACACCGTAAAGACCCTTTATGACTTAAGCATTGTAGAGTCTTTACTGGAACCCACTCTGGCGAGACCATCATGATAGATTCGCTTATTTTTTTGTAGGTTATGCCATAGCCGATGAGAAAGAAAAGACCCAAGCTTTCACAAGCAAGCCCAACCAAGACGAGGCCCCAAATATTGATTCTCACTAACAAACAAATTCAAAGCTCGTTGGCTCAAAGAACCATTTTTTTAGTCAATAATTTTTTGTGCCAACTGTGGGGATCAGAAAAAAAATGGTTTATCCAAGAAGACGACGAATGGCTATGGCAGAACAGTCATTTACCATTAGAACCTCATCACCGGAGAGCGAGACTCGAACCTAAACAGAAATAGAGGCCACAAAAATAGGCCTCTTCATCAGATAGAAAGCTCGTTGTTACCCAAGATCCATGCAGAGCTGAAGACCTTGAGAGAAGAAATAGAAGAATTGAGATAGGTTATGATTGAGTTGATTAAAAGTAAAAGAAGGGAAACAGGAATTGGTAGTATGAAGAAATCTTAGGTGGAGATTCGAGAGCTGACAGATCGAAAAAACAGGTCGGGGACCTTGCATGACTTGATCAGAGCAACCAAGCCAAGTCAAGTACCCTTCCCCCAAGAGAGAGATGACACATATTGGAGATTTTAAGCAAGCGGTAAGGAAAGAGCCATCTACTAAACAATGGTAACACCAACAGGGAGAGCCATGTCTGAAAGACAAGGTCCACGATTTGGAGAGAAAGTTGGAGAGCCTCTTGGCACAGAAAGAGAAGAAAGATCAACCTCCTACGAAGAAGACAGAGAGGAAGAAAAAATCACTACTGGAGATAAGCCGAGAGATGCAGAGTTTCCAAACGGGTTTCGACTTTCAAACCTGCCCACTTACAGGGAGTCACTAACCCCAATTATTACATCGATTAGATTACTGACCTTCTATCAACTGCTGAGCTGAGGTAGGACCAAATGTGTAGACTATTCCACATGAACTTATAGGGACTTGCTTTACTATAGTATAGAGGTGTGAAGTAGCATAGTGTCACATCTTACCACGAGCTGATTGAGAAGTTTGCACAACACTTTTGAGGTTCATGTGAGGTAGCTGAAGACCCGGGGCAACTAAAGCGAGTTAGGCAGGGTCGAGGTGAGAGCCTCAAAAATTTCATCCAGAGATTTCATAAGGAGGTGATAGCCTTGAGAGCTTTTGACTAACCCGTCACCCTGGACGCCCTCAAGTTTGGGCTAAACAGATTTTGATATTACCTAGCGAAAAGTAGCGTTGCAAATTATACGATGGCATATAATAAGGCGCTGAAGTATATATCAATAGAAGAAAAGGAAAGAGGCTAAGAGATCTCTTACTGAACCGCCCAAGGGCATGTCTGACCCAGAAAAGATAACATATATAGGGAAAGGGAAGAACCTCACCCCTACTCAGAAATGCTAGAGGCCGAACGACAAATACCAACCTTCGCAGAGAGAAAATTTCACAAACTGGAGCAATGTACCAAATAATTGGAGGAATAATGGGTCGAATAATGGGCCCGAAAATTAGAGAGATCATAATCCAACAAGTTTTGTTCGAGCAACCCTCTCGGGCGGCCTTAAAGCCCAAAGAACCATGGTGAACACCAAGTCAGAGAGAGAAAGGTAGTTTGTGTTGAAAATTTTCTTTCCCTAGCCGTACTACTTAAAGATATTTATGAAGCAATTTAGAATAGGGGCTGAATAGAAATTTCAATGGAAAGGTAGTAGAGTAGCAAGCAGATCCAAAGAAGTGGTACGACATGTATAGGGGGCCAAAACATACTACGGGGAAACGTTCAGAATTGGGGAAACAAGTAGAGGCACTAATTAGGAAAGGGTACCTAGGAGAATTCTGAGCTGATAGACAGCTCCTTACATTTGCTGACCAGTTCAGCGAATCAAATTCCAACCCCGTCGCAATTATTTCTAGCAGACCCATGTTAGTAGAAGATTCAAATAAGTAGCAGAGGAATTACTTCAAGTACTCGATGATGGTGCACCAAGTTATGTGCAACACTCTTCTAACAAAAAAACCTAGGTTGCAGTAAGAGGTACCGATTATGTTCACAGAAGAGGATGCGCAGGGAGTCAGTTACCCTACGATGACACATTTGTAATAGAAGTGTTGGTGGCATGTGAAAAGATAAATAGAGTATTCATCAATTCGGGTAGCTCGGTCGACATAATCTTTAAAAAAACTCTAGATGAGCTGAAAATTAAGAACCTGCACATAAAAGGAACCCAGACATCGCTGCAGGGGTTCAAAGACAGTTGCATAATATCGATTGGAGTAATGGCTCTACCTTTCACCATAAGACAAAGATCATATAAGAAAATTATGATGACCAAGTTCGTGGTGGTCGATTAGCCCTTTTTATACATGATCATCCTCGGGTGGCCATTTTATAGTAGATATGAATGCTAATTTGTCTATTCATTTTTTGAAGCTAAAATTCCTAAAAATGGAGAAAATTAAAGTAGTATCAGAAGATCAGAAGGCAGCTAAAAGTTGTTACGCGGTGATAGTAAGGAAAGCATTTTGTATTTTCCATTGACCCAAAAGAAGAAGTCAACAGATCACCAAAGCTAGTGGAGGAATTGCAGACGTGCAGGTTAGAATTAGGAAACCTAAGAAAGCGATTAGAATAGAATCCCAGTTAGAGCAAGAGGTTAAATGAAGGTTAACCCAGCTGGTTTGCGAATTCTTAGATGTCTTTACTTGGACCCATAAAGACATGCCCAAAATCGACTCTCAACTAGTTCCCACAAGTTGACCATCAACCCCACATTTTGATCAGTTAAGTAAAAAAGAAGAATATTTAACCAGGAGCGAAATGAGGCTATAGCAACAGAGATAGAGAAATTGTTGACAACGGATTTTATCAGGGAAGTCCATTACCCTCACTAGTTGACCAACATAGTACTGGTGAAGAAGGGCAATGAAAAATAGAGGATGTGTGTGGACTTTATTGATCTGAATAAGGCTTATCCGAAAGATATTTTTTTCTTTACCAAAGATCAACTAGCTTGTGAATGCTACAGCTGGGCACGAGCTACTAAGGTTCATGGATGTCTTTTCTGGCTATAATCAAATCTCAATGTTCCCTCCCCCCCTCTTCGACCAGGAGAAAACATCATTTATCACCCACCAGGGGACATACTGCTATCAAGTTATGTCATTCGGATTAAAGAACACTGGAGCTACCTACAAGAGACTGATGAACAAACTCTTCAAAAATCTGATCAGAAGGAATATAGAAGTCTACGTGGATGCCATAATAGCTAAATCAATAAAAGCAAAAGACCATGTAACCGATCTAAGGGAAGTTTTATGATATTATAGGAGAACGGAATAAAGCTAAACAAAAAAAAAAATATGCTTTTGGGTTGAAGTCTGAAAAATATTTAGGCTTTATAGTAAGTTAAAGGTAGACAGAAGCTAACCCAGATAAAGTCTGAGCTATTCTGAAAATGAGATCCACAAGCACGATGAAGAAGATCCAGTAACTCATATGAAGGATTACAGCTTTAAACAGGTTTATTTTCAAGGCCATGGATAAATGTTTCACTATCTTCTAAGCAATAAAGAAGAAAGAAAAGAACATGTGGACGGAGGAATGTGAACAAGCCTTCTAACAATTGAAGGCTTACCTTTTTGAGCCAATACCCTTGGCCATCCCTATATAAGGAGAGACATTGGTGATGTACTTAGAGTCTCGGTGTAGTAACCAGTGTCCATAACCGGTAAGAATATGTATTTATATATATATATAAATATACATATTTTATTTATATCTGGGTGATACTTGATTTATGTATTGTTATTAGTAGTGTTTGTATAGGTTAAGGACATACTATTAGTATTGAGTTTATTTGCAAGACTTTAGATTTATTTTATGGACCAAATTATAATACTTTAAAAGTTTTGGGGGTAAATTTGTAAATACTAAAAATTAGCCTCTTAGTATAAAAATACACTTTTGAAACCCTAATTCACTCATTTTGGTCAAGCTACCTCTTTTAGAGTGATAAAAGAGAGAAAGAAAGAGGAGGGAAAGAGAAGAAGAAGAAGAAAAAGAAAAAGAAAGTTGAAATTTAAGCTTTAAGAAGTATATTATAATCCTTTCTTAGTTTCTTAGTATTAAATTAGTTAATTCCTTTAAATTTTGATTTCTAAAAATATGTACAATTAAGTATTTGATGTGTATTTCGTAAGATATTGTGAGAATTGATGATGATCTATATAGATAGCTTGATAAATCATGATGAATTGCAGAATTTCTACTTGATAGTCTCTTGATCCAGGAATTTATAAATTGTTGTTCTTTGATTCTGATTTTGGATTTTGAGTATATGAAATTAGACATGTTTAAAATCATTTGAGACTTTGAATCGATTGAAAATTTCAGAAATTGAATTTGTAGTAAATTTACCAAAATGACCCTAAAATTATAGAAATTTCATGTGTTAATAGTATGATATAGTGACAAATCATTTTTGGTCTACTTAATGATCTTTAAAACTTACAAATTTATGAAATATGATAATTTATATGTCTAATATAATATACTCAGAATTGAGAATTTAGATAAATGTGGTTAAATTGTTATGATTTTTTAAAGAGTGTCAGTTAATTGCAGTATTTGATTAACAGATTTTTTAAAGCTATAGAATAAAATAGTTTTAAAATACTTTTGGCAGTGATTTTGAAGTGAAATATTTATCATGAATTTAGATATGTGTCAGGAGTACTTTTGTGATAGTTTTATAATTTTTGAGTTATTATATAATTTTATAAAATTTGGAGATTGAATACTGTTTAGTAAATATCTTGATCCTGTCAAGATAATAGGTTGGATTTGATGGTATTTATGGAATGGATTGTATAGGAATTATGATATAATATTCATACAAAAGAAGGATATATGAGTTAAGAATAATATATTCTGATTTTAGAGTAATTGGACATCATTTGATATATAAGAAAATTTTGTTAAGTGTAAGTGGTCAGAATGACAGGTTTTGAGAAACCAAGTAATTAGACCAATTCGATGTGATAAGTGCAATATGTGTAATTTTATAAGCTATTTAAAGTGTTTTGTATGAATGTTGAGGCTCATGAAAGGATTAATCTCCATTGATAGGTTACAGAGATTTAAGCCTTGTAGCCAAAAGTGTTAAGAGGTAAGTATACTAGACTTTTACTAAAATTACAATAAGTATATTAATTATCTATGTATGATTTTGTAAATGTGCTTAGAAATATATTTATGTTATACCAAAGTATATTTGATATAAAATGTAAAAGACGTATGTTTATGAATGTGAGCATTGACATTGAGCATGGAAATACATATTTTTTTTAAAGTGAGCTTTCAAAATGAAATGTGTTTAACAAAGAAAGCTTTTGAAGTGTAATATGTCCATGAGAAATATTTTGTATTTTGAGGATGCTTGAACTCACTGTTGACTTAGTAGGCATCTTATGTGATTTGTGAAGCCTTTATGTGTGGCCTTTCCTTTAGGATTGGTATATGTTATGTGTTTCGTATGTAGAAAGGATCCTATTGGTACCTAAAGGAAGATTGAATCATCACATTCGTGTGGTGGCGTATTGGTGTATATGAAAGGACTCACCGATGATCAGGGTGGGGGTTTGGCTCTTAGCTTTGAGCTTGAGCATTATATATGTGTAATGTAAACCTCATTTATACTATTTCTCTCATACGGTATGTCACATACGAGTAACATTTGGCTCAATATATGATATGTGATATGAAAGTCCTACTAAGTAGTAGTTGAGTGATGGTATTCCTATTATATATTTTGAAAGAACGTGTAAGTGCTTACCTGATATATGATTGGATAAGATTATGAATTTTGATTTATTACAGCATATCATACACATGCATTGTATACATATATGTATTTGTAATTTGATATATGAAAAACTAGTATGCTTACTAAGTTTTATACTCATTATAGTTTATGGTGATTTCAGGTAAATAAGGTACATGTGTGCTTAGCGAATTTGACAAGGCTTCTGTTGTTTCTTGGGTTCCCTAAGTTGCTAGCTTGCTGAGTGTTTTATTTGGGGACACGTGAGATAAGATATTTAATTTGTCCTTATTAAATAAATACTTATGTATTATTTTATTATGTGTGGTTGGATTTGGTTTAAGTTTCACCAACTGTGGTTATTGGTTGATTTTAAGTAAGAATTTGCAATGATTATATTTTGGGCTTCCGGTAATAAAGTTGCTACTGGTGATGTAGTAGAGTGTTAATCTCTGAGAAAACTCTGCGTATCTCCGGTTTACTAATTGTCCCAGTCATAATTCAATAGTTATAATTCTAAAAGAAATTGAAATGAATTTTGAAATATTTTCAATAGAAGTTTATGTTTATATGTTAGGTTATGGGTTGATTTTAGTGTTGAACTTACTAGCAATTGATGTGATATTTCTATATTATAAAATTAAGTGCAAGTATACACTATCGTATGCAAGTAATAAAGAGACTAAATAAGTCGGATGTCGAACCCACAGGGATAATGTTTTCTTTTTAATCAATTACTAAAATTATGTTTTCCTACTAACTATTCAGATAAATAAAAATCTAATAATGAATGTAAGAAATATAAAAGCAAAACACAATGCAAAGAAACTTAGGTAATAGCAATGTAGAGAAAACCTAGGATTAATATTATCCCTCAATATGCTTTCTAATGATTAATCTTCTAATATTTAACTCACTTAATCTTTATTATTGATCAAGACGCTAATGTATTCACAAGCCTTTTCCAAGGACATGCAAGTACACCCTAATTTACCAAATACCTATATTCCTATGGTACTTGTAATAAACTAAGATTCATTAAGATTAGGTTTTATTGATCATACATGCCAACTAGGTATATTCCTATCCTAAATTGAAACTTGCATATGTAACATTGAATGTTACTCTACAATCATGCATCAAATTACCTAGGTCTAAATATTATGATTCCTCTTCCGAGTTTATCAATAATATTACCAACTCATTCACCATATATTGGCCAGATATATTGAAGCATTAAACACAAGTAATTTAAATAATAAAGGACTAAGTTTATTAAATACTAAAAGATATGGCAATTAAGCACACATATTGAGTTCAAATATTAACCCTAGAAAATAAATTAGTTCATAGCTACAAGAGAATCATAGCAATAAAAATAAAACATGATACAATTAATCGCAAACCGATGTAGACGTTGAATTGCTCTTGATTGATGTTGCTCTAGATTCTTGGTGCTCTTGAACTGCTCTAAGTTCTCTTTTTCTTGCTCTAGGTTCTTCTCTAGTCTCTTTGGATGATCCTTGAAGGTTGGGAACGAGTGGCTTTTTATAGGGAATGATATGAGCTTGAAAATCTCAATTCTCATCGGACTAGGACTCGCAGTACCGCTGGCGCGCTATGCAGTTGTCGCTGGGGCGACGCGTGAAAAAGCTATTACCGCTGGAGCGGTGGGATCTTGGCGCTGGGGCTCTGTCTAGTCGTTGGGGCGGTAACTGTCTGGCGCTGGGGCGCCAGATGCGACTTGAACAGGTCGTATTTCTTATTTCAATCACTATTCTAGCGCTGGGGCGACAATACTTGTGGCGCGGGGGCGCTAGACTCATAATTTGAAAACTTTGCATTTTAGTCCCTGTTTTCGTTCCTTTTGTGTTCTTTCTTTAAATTTCGTTCAAGTCCCTATAAATAATAATAATGCACATAAATAGCCATCTATTCTCATAAAATCATAAAATATCAATAATAAAAACATGAGAAAATATATGACAAATTTGCCCTTAGCAGCAACTTGCTAAGGATTCCTATGTTGAATTAAAGTTTAAAATTTTATGTAATATTATTTATGAGTGCACATTATTGAATAAATGTAAGTGATGTCGTGTGTCAGATCTTTTGGGTATGGGGCATGACACTCGGAATGGGTTATGAGCTTAGTTTGGGTCAAAGAAGAAGAAGAGGTGCAATGGTCAGTATGTTACATAAATCCTTCACCGGCCCGGAGGCTCGTTACCCTCCCCTTGAGAAGTTAGCTCTAGCCTTGGTTGTGTCGGGAAGGAATTGCGAGCCTACTTGTAGGCATATACTATCATTATATAGACTAACTTATCGTTAAAGTAGATCCTGCATAAGCCAAACTTATTCAATCAGTTGGTTAAATAGGCCGTGGAGCTGAATGAGTTTGACATTTAGTATAAGCCTCAAACAGCTATCAAGGGGTAAGCCTTGGTTATTTTTGTACCCGAATGCATCCGTGAGTCAATAGAGATCGATAGGTCGGGTGCCTAAACCCTCGATCAAGTTTTAGAAAAGTGGTTGCTCTACAATGACGGGGCATTCAACCTGCAAGAAAGTAGATCATGGATTATTCTCGTGAGCCCTGAAGGAGATGAAGTCAGTTACGCAGTCGGCTTCGGGTTCAAAGCCTCAAATAATGAAGTAGAATACGAAGCTCTCCTGGTCGAATTAAGAGTAGCTCAGGCACTGGCTGCAATAGAGGTACTGGTAAAAAGCAACTCTTATCTGGTGAAAGTGAGGAGTCTGACTATCCAGTTCAGAGAAGTGAAAGTAGAACTGATCTAGAGGATTAAGAATCACGAGGTAGACATCATTGCTCAAATAGTGTCAATCGAAGATGCTAAGTTACACCGGACGGTCCCCATAAAACTTATATTATAGTCCAGCATCCAATAAGAAGAGCATATCATACAGATTGAGTCAGGACCGAACTAGATGGACCTTATCAATGACTATATTTTGAACGAGGTAATTCCAACTGATAAAAGGGAAGCCCTAAGAATTAAATACCGAACCACCAAATACTCGGTGTTCCGTGGGGTGTTATACTAGAGGGGCTTCTCATACCCACACATAAGATGCCTATGCCCTAAGGAGGTAGAGTGAGTCCTGAGAAAAATCCATGAAGAAGTCTGAGGTAATTACTCAAGAATAGAAGCAATGGCTCACAAAGTATTTAGGACCAGGTATTACTGGCCAACTGCTCTTCAGGATGTTAAAAGCCTGGTTCAATGTTGTAATGCATGTCAAAGATTTGCTAACAAGATCTAGGCACCTACAGAAGAGCTGACCACAATGAGTGGGCTTTGGCCGTTCGTTCAATAGGGGCAGAACTTGATCGAACCTTTGCCCCGAGGCAAGGGAACTTATAAATATATAGTCATGGCGGTTGACTACTTCACCAAATGGATTGAGGCTGAGCCACTATAAAATATAACAGAGAAAAGCATTTGGGATTTTGATTGAAGGAACGTGATATATCAATACAAAATCCCTCACACTATCATCATCGACCACAAGAAGTAGTTTAACAACAACAAAATCAAGAATTTCTGTGACCAACTCAGAATACGGTTGTCATTCGCCTCCCCCGCACATCCCAAGACCAGCGAACAGGTTGAATTTTCCAACAAGTTGGTCAAAACGCTGCTCAATGGAAAGAAAGTGAACGTGGGTAGAAGAACTACCAGAAGTACTGTGAGCACTTCGAACAATTAGAAAGACAGCCACATGCAAGACACCATTCTCATTGGTTTTTGAGAATAAAGTAGAAATTCCCGTGGAGATGGAAACCCCAATACACCGAGTGCTGAAATTCTTAGAAGCTGTCAACAACGAGTAGATATAGGGGAGGTTGGATTCTGTCTAGCAGTTCAGAGACCAGCCCAGATCAGAGCAGCAGCCTACCAGCAAAGGATCATTTAGGTATTACAATAAGATGGTCAAGGCTAGAGAATTCAGAGAGGAAAACCTGGTTCTAAGAAGAGTAGTGCTCAACACAAGAAATTCAGTGGACAGAGTCCTCGGCACTACTTGGGATGAGCCGTATAAAGTCTTCAGACACATTAGAGGAGTCAATGAGCTCAAAGAGGCAGACAGACGGGTCATGAAGAAACCGTAGAATGCCAAACTACTGAAGAAATACTACTCTTAATTCTCTATTTTCCTCTTTATGTAACGATTATTTACCATGTACGAACATCATTTTTGAATAAAGTCGTTTATATTCTTGTATATATCTCTACAAAAAATGACTGTTCGAAATATGGGATGGAGTACTCATGAACATTTCCCTAAGGCCATTTGGCAAAGGCTTTGCGAGGATTATCTCAGAAGAATCACCCAGGTCGATCTAAGCGGATCAACGTCTTCTAAGGGTATGCCCTTATAAACTACAGGTTTGAATAAAGTTCCTCGGGCCGGTGTATCAATGTTTTACCCATACCTGCTAGTCCGAACGAGTATTCTTGGACCATATACCATCATATCACGTCATCTCATCATATTATCATCATCATCATCATGACATCATATTGTTATCTTTATCTTTACATCATTGTGTCATCATCATCATCGGAATAACTGTGATTATGGCATTTCACCATACTAGTTTAACATCTATAGAGCATTTCACCTTTATTGGTTCGACGCCCATAGGACATTTCACTATCACTGGTTCGACGCCCACAGGGCATTTCACCTTAATTGGTTCAACGCCCACTGGTCATTTCACCGTGATTGGTTTGACGTCTATGGAGCATTTCACCATACGTGGTTCGATGCTTACGAGGTATATCACCACTACTGGTTCGACACAAGGATAATCAAAATGGCTCAATGGGACGAGGACTATAGCATTTTCATAACATCACCATAGCCTTTCCATGAAGCTGATTGAAGAGGGTTTAACCGTGACATTTCCACGGTATCACTATGGTATTTCCACAACACCTATAAAACGCTACTCAATCAGCACTATTACGCTGAGTCAATCTCCAAAAATAGCTGCATGCTACTCGTTAAACATTATTACTCCAAACCAGCATTAATTTTAAATGATTTCTAAATTGCTGCAAGTTGCTCGCTTAGCATTATTACGTCGAGCCGGTCTTCTAAAAATAACTACAAGTTCCCCATTCAGCATTTACTCTAAGCTGACCATCGTTCTTCAATGATTTCTCAAGTGGCCATAAGTTGCCCGTTCAGTGTCATCACGTTGGGCCAGCTATTATACCATACATGCTCTGTTGTTAACAACTGCTCGGTTGTGCCTCTGCCAAGTGAGGCATTATTTTTTATAGCTTCCAAATCTTTGTAGGATAATTTTCATAACAACGACGGGCCAGTTATTATCTTGATTTTCACTGACTACTACATATTTTCATACCGAGCCAACTGTTATATGATAACTCCCAAAGACTTAGATATATATTTTTATCCCTATGCCAATCCAGTTATTATATGACATTTGTTATTAAAGACTGTTTAGTCACATATATTCGCCAAACCAGTTATTACTATAAGGCATATTAAGTGGGTCTCTATTTCAATTATTATAGGGGATCAAACTCGCATGGTTATCATTGGTGCTCGAATTACCGAGCTTTATGCCTTATGGCCATAGAGGAACTACTCGTTTACAACAAAAGTTCACTAAGTTATTCATAAACCACTGCTATTATTTGAAGCAGTTCAGTTAGCTTTTCTTATTACAAATTTTATTATCATAAATAGCTCGGCTATGTTAAAATACTCTTATTGTAGGTTATTGTTATTATGAGCAGTTCAGTTATACTAACATACTTCTTTTATTGTAAATTCAATATTATAAATGGTCCGGTTATTGGATAAAAGTATTACAAGAAGTTTCAGACATTATAAGAATTTTAAGCTTTACAAAAAAAAGAAAAAAAAGAAAGTGAAGAAGAAGAAAAGAAAAGGTAGAAGAGAAGGCAACAACTCATACTGTTAAAGCCGTGTCGAGCACCTTTAAATCTACAATAGGAACCACCTTAGGGTTGACTGAGGCAAGAGGATTGGCTAAAGCTTTAGTTAGCCCAAGAGGCTGAACGGTAGCAACATCAATAGTTTGGCTCGGTCGGCAGGAGGAGTAGCCTCATTGGTGTCATAAATATATCACCACAGCAACATCAGTTGCATCGACATGAGCAGCATTATCAACATCAGCACCAGCACCAAAAGGTACTGATGCCACTTCGGTATCCCGGGCTCCAAAGGTCTCACTTTCATAGTATGAGCCTCCAGTGACTCGGCTCTACAACTACTAGATGTTAATTTCTAGGTAGTGCTCTTCGAATAGGGTAATTAACATTTGAAACCCTTTAATCGCTTCTTAACGGAAGGCTTCTTCATGACCAGCAAACCAGTGATTCATCTGCTACTCAAGTTGAGCTGCTAAAGAATTTTTATTTTGCTCGATCAGCTCACTTTTTCATAGAGCCGTTGCGAACTGTGTCTCAAGTTCTTTATTTTGGCATGTCAACTCTGCAATACGGCTCCTCGCTACATCCAGAGAGTTAGTCATCTTCTGCTTCACCAACCTCTTCTGATGCTCAAGCTTTCATCATCACTTCCAGCTTGGCGCCCACCTCATCCGCCATGTTCCTCTCTTGCTTGGTAATTTTCTTTACCCATAGGGTCTCGACTTTAGACCGAGCAGGATCATTCTTAGCCCTTTGGGCTCGGGCTGCCATGTCAAGCATCTGAGCCTAGAACAAAAGGTAAGATAGACGGACTGCACAAAATAAAGAAAAGTCAAAATAGATGAACATATAAACAAGTGAACATAACAAAACAGAATAGAACAAGACGCGAAAGACTTACATCCAAGGCAGACCCCATTACAGTATGGAACCCCGTGACGAGGTCTAGAAAAGATACTTGACTCACCCAGACTGGGGTTAAGTACCTATCTATCTCCTGTATCATTGAGAGCAAGATGCTCAGGTCATTCCTCATCTCTGGGGCCAATACAAAGGGGGACATAATAAGTAAAGGACATTCGTTGACTGGTGGCCTATTTCGCCTTCTGAAGCTAGACACCTTCATAGCTCGGCTAGTTGAAGTTGTCTGTGTTGAAAGCTGAGCTGGTAAACCTTGCCCTTTGCCTTATGTTTGTGGAGTAAGAAGGTTTTATACTTAATGGGGAGTCTGGGTAGAAGCTCGCTCTATCCCCGAAGAGCCACTCTGAGCCTGTACCCTCTCCCAGATAGTTAGGCTCATTATAGTTCTTTCTTCAAAGGCCTGCCTACTAGTAGCATAGCCGAACAACCCTTTCTCGCAGTACGGCCCCTCGCTTGGCTTTCTCCCTAGTCGGAGCTGAACAACAGCCTCATAACATTGTCAGGGTTTATAGAACCCTAACCACCTGAAGCAAATGAGCCTTTAGTTCGACTCTAATTTCTCTTTTCACCACCACTTTATTTAAACATCTCTGTACAATACATACAAAGTGAGGTTTAGAAGAAATAAAAGAAGATTGGTCCAAGGTAAAGGAAAATAAAAAAAACTTACTTTGAACACGGGGTTCGCGCAATTCGAAAGGTACAAGGCTTGATTTGATGAGACTAGCTGGCGACAATAGCTCATGAATAAGGTAAATATGGTGGAGCACAACAGCTATCTGATCAAGTCTTTGATCGGATACCTCGACGTCAGTAGCTAAGGTCAATGCAAGAAAATCAGAAGTGTCAGCGAAGCAGTACAGGGCAATAAAAAGAATAAAGTGCAAAAAAGATAAAAACCTGAGCCCAAAGAAACGTTAGTGAGGACGACCTACTCTCATCTATCTTTATTAGGGACCTTTTAACCCCACTCTTCCCCGGCAAAGAACCACACCCCTTTTCTAATCTTTCACAAAGGTGGGACAACTGAGGATTGGGTATTAGAGACCATGGCAGAAGAGATAATAGAAGCCCCTTTGGCTCCTAGCACTCTAAAGTGGTACAGGTAGCATAATTTTTGAAAATAGGGGGAAAGAAGTGAGGGAGACTACTCTGTCTTTGCCCATAAAATATATAGACCAGCTAAGACTCTTCAAGAGTTGAAACCTACCTAGGAAGAAGTTACTCTTAGATGGCTAGCATCTTGGCGAAGTAGCGATACATAGGAAGCCTGAAGCCCAGCCTCAAGAACTCTACATAGATGGTTGCCTCACCATTGCCAGGGCTGCTCGGGTAATCCCCCTCGGTGGGCAGCCTAAGGGTGATCAACTCAGAGATATTGTAGGAATGCCTAATGTGACCCAGGTCGGTATCGTTCAAACAGGACGTATGATATTTAGTATCTACTCTGAACTCTACCACTTCCACCCCACTAACCTCTTTAGGGTCATTTGGGTCATTACTTTCTCCCTCCCTAATGATAGAAACCAGCTTAGCCTCTGTGATGATTACTTTTGAAGAAGAGGGCACGTCACCTACTGAGGTGGACACCTCTTTATTGCTTATGGCCCTACTATTCCTTCTGACCCGTGAGACCTCTGAGGTCACTTTCTTCTCCTCTTCGGTCATGTTTATGCCTGAAAAACTTAAGTTGTCTCTAGATGCCATTAAAACATAAAGAAATGCTTCTTAAAGGCTACAGACATTACAAGGTAAGGACGAAAATAATCAACCACACCAAAAAATTAGCAAATAAAAAAAGCAAGAAATAAACATCAAGGAAAATACAAAAGTGAGATGAAGCAAATAGAAGCCCACAATATGGATGCGAAAACTAAATAAAAAAAAAATTACAGAGTAAAACAAGCAAAAAAAAAGAACTTACCAAAAGGATGTGCGAAAATCAAAAGAAAAAACTCCATAAGCAGTAGTTATAAACCATCGGACAGAGAAGAAGCCTTCGCACCAGAGAAACAGTGTGGCAGCAACAGAGAAAAATGCAGAATAAAGAGGCAAATAAAAGAGAAAGTAACTATTTATAAGCAATAGGGGAGAAATCAAGACCGTCCAGATCAAATGGACGGAGAAGATTAGTAGAAGACCAAAAGGATACCTATTAGGATAATGAAGCGTGATGCCTCGAGTTTTCAGGCACATTAAATACGTGTCTCTTCAAATAGCAATGACCCAGGCTGTCAAATCCAGTAGATCAACATCCCATATCGTTTTGATCAACTAAATGCCACTTAAAAAGTACAAAAGATATGACTCTTCGATTTTAGGCATTCTCAACCATACGATTAAAAGTAGATCAGCGGTTAACAACAAGTTTCTTATTTGAGAAGCTTTTCACACAGATTAAAGATGACGCTTGAAAGAATTCATCATTATTACTTGAAGAAAGTTTGGGAGAAGCCACAATTACGTGGTATTAACCTATCGAGTAGCCATGACATCGTCATACTGAGTTGACCAGCTCTGATATCCTTAAACTTAGAAGATAACCAATCACTTGTGACAGCATAACACTGTCTAAAAACTAGTTCGAACCAGCTCAGACATAGAAGAAATCGACAGAAAGAGGAAGTGAATAAAGTAAAACAGAGATCAAAAGGACGACCCGAACTGTCTAGGACAAAATACAGTTTCTAGTTTTAAATGAATGAAAACTAGAAACTGTTGGACCCTTGTTCCCCTTTAGAAAATCACCTTTGAAACTAAGGCCTCCAGGCCCAAAAGAAGTCAGCTCTCAAGGGCCTAGCCAGATGTTTTCTTATGGGACAACCCTCTTTAGAGCCCACCACTCCTTACAGAATAACCCACTCTGAAGACAAGCCTATGATAATAGCCATTGGGTCAGGCCTTGGCAAGGCTAGACAGCGGAGAACCTGCTCAGATTCAAAAAACTTGATTGGCAATCTGAAGCACTTGCTCGATAGGACAAGCTAAGATACGACTAGAACCACATTTTACACACTAACCAAATTGGTTCATCTCAGCGCTTGCATGATCAATGAAGAAGCCGAGTCAGAATAGATACCAGGTCAGTTGTCTACCGAATAGGCTGACCAGGTACAGCCAGTAAAGTCACTAGAAGACCAACTCTTTGAAAAGACCTCAGATCACGGCCGAGTCAAACAGGAAGAAACTATTAGAAAACTGACCCAAGCAGATTAAACTTAGCCTCACATATAACCAAATCAACTGCGCGTAGATAGACATAAAGAGTATGTTAAAAATATGCTTAACGTATATCAAAAAGATATCTGGCGTATAGCATAAGCATGTCAGGAGAAGATCATCAAAAAGATATTCAGGGTGTGATTAGGTGCTATAGTAGCTAAGTGCAAGTGCACGTTATTATATCAAGTAATTTATGATTTTAAGTCTAGATATCGATATCACATGAACTATGAGATCTAATTCAATAAATCGAATCCTAAAATTGTACCTATTTAACTTTTATTCAAAAAAACTAAAATTTGAAATCTATTTAACTAATCTACTATATCAATTAAACTAAATAAAAACAAATAGTAGAATTCACAAATAAAGATAATCTAGAGTTTTGATTGTCTCCTAGTATTTCATTGCACTTATTAACCACTTAGATAATCCCTTCATACCGATTGATTGACTTAGACATTAATCTCATCACAAACCTTTGTCGATGGTCAAGTGACTATATTCGCATTTTAACAATCATCTATATGTCTATGGTAATCAAATCAAAATATAATTCATTAAGATCAAGTCTAAATTATACCATACATGCCACCTAAGTAAATGTTTATCCTAGATGGAACTCATAGTTGTTACCCTATGATCATGCATCAAACTATCCTAGGCTAAACACACGAATCTCTCCATCGAGTTCATCATGGTTCCTCAATCATTCAAAATATTGATAAGGTATAATGAAAGCAGTAAACACAAGATAGAATGAATCAATTATAATAATTAAGTTCATAAACTAAGAATCAATAAAATCCAACTACATACTATGTTCACATAGTCTAACCCTAGAATAATAAGTTTAGCTCATCACAAAACAAAAAGTATCAAGCGAATCCATGAAGAACAGCAAGAATAAGAATATAATAATAAGAAAATAGAAGAAAAACTAATCAAGAAGATGTCTTAGGTTGCTTCTCTCTCAATCTTGACTTGAAGCTTGAATCTTGATCTTGAATTCTTGGTTTTAACATTTGATTTTGTGTTGTGAATTCTTTATCTACGTTTTTGCCTCTCTAAAGTTTGTGTATTTCACCTCAAAAAGTGTTTTTATTGGTATAAGAAACCTTAAAGGCGAGGGAATTTGAATCCACATTGAAATAGGAGATGAGAGGGGCTTTTATATGTCGTACGGGCATCGCAGCGCTAGGTTGTGGGCGCTACTGACTTGAGCATCGCAGCGCTCAGTCGCTGGGCACTGCGGCGTCCAGCCCTAGTACTCCTTTCGTATTTTGAGTTTAACTTCTTCGTTTTACGTCCGATTCACCTCCCATTTGTCCCTATGCATCAAATTTTTCATCGTGCATCTATTTATAATTAATAAAAAAATAAATAGCAAAATATTTATAATTTAGAGTAAAATACAAAAGTTAGGTATAAACCATACTAGTGCTTTTACGCCCCTATCAGGGTGTGATAGAAGCATAGCAGATTTAGAATCAAAAGCATATCAAGGAATATGCAGGGAATATTCCTAGAAAGTCCTCTAAAGATCAATACTGTAAAAAAGAGAAATATACAAAAGCAAGAGAGGATACCCAAAAAATAAAAGAACTAGATACAGAGAGAAAAAAGGTATTTTCTTTATTCTTCAGCTTTTTTGCTTAACTTTTTCACCAGTCTCACACCTTAAAAACCATTTCTGACTTAAGCATCATAGAGTCTTTGCCAAAACTTACTCCGGCGAAACCATCACGATAGCTTTGCTTATGTTTTGCAAGTTCTGCTGTAGCCAACGAGGAAAAGAAGACACAAACTTTTGCAAGCAAGCCCAAATAGGACGAGGCCCTAAGTGCTGATTCTCGCTAGCAAATAAATTCAAAACTAGTTGGTTCGAAGAACTATTTTTTCTAGTCAACACTAACTATTGCAATTGAAAGTGACTAGATAATCATTTTTGACATTATTTAAAATGCAAATCTAAAAAATCAAGAAACAATATATAAATGAGTTGCCTCTTATTCAAAATGAGGAACCATTTCAAACTCATAAAGAGGAACATCAACAACCTCAAATAGAAGTGGCATTAAGAAGATCTACAAAAAAGAGGAGAAATATGATTTAGGATAATTATATTATATATCTCCAACAACATAAATTCGATACAAGACTAGAAGATAATCCAACATCTTTTAGTCAAGTCAAACAATATCCAAACTCAAAGAAGTGGATATGAGCCATAAAGGATGAAATGAAATTAATGGAAGATAATAGTGTTTGGACCTTGTTAAGTTGCATGAGAGAGTGAAACTAATTAGTTGTAAATGGATTCTTATAATTAAATAGGATTCCAAAGGCATTGTAGAAAGGTATAAGGCACGTTTAGTTGCCAAAGGTTTCACTAAAAGGGAATGTATTAATTATAAAGAAACTTTATCTTCAGTTTCAATGAAAGACTCTTTTAGAATTACTATGACACTTGTGACTCATTATGATCCAAAACTACACCAAATGGATGTCAATACATCGTTTCTTTATTGTAACATTGAAGAAAAAATTTTACATAATGCAACCATAAAAATTTAAATCCAAATATTCAAAACATTTGGTATGCAAGTTAAAGAAATTCATTTATAGTTTAAAGCAGTCATCTAATTATAACGGTATCAAAAATTTGGTTAAATGATCACCTCTTATGGATCTAAAGATAACATTGTTAATCAATGCATATATCTTAAGTTTAGTGGGAGCAAATTTATCCTTTTAGTGTTATATGAAGATGATATTTTACTAAAAAAAATAGAGATATATCTTGTTACATGAAATCAAGATATATCTTCCAAGTAATTTTAAAATGAAAGATCTTGAAAAAGCATCTTTTGGGGTGGGTATACAAATTCATTGAAACCGTACTCAAGGTATACTTCACAAAAGGCTTATATCGATAAGATGCTTGATAGATGTTGAGGTGTTGTACAATTACTAGGGTGCTTGTATATGGAATGTGTTCATCATACAACAAACATATATATCTCATACATATATGTGCATAGCGAAAGATTAAATACAATGAACACATAAAATACATATTTATTAAACTGAAAATCGAGATTAAGAAAATATCACCCATGAAGCCTTTGGATTAATTTGCTTGAAGTTCACTATAAAATGAATCTTTGATCAATTCTAGCAATCAACAAGGGTGGGTTTGATTGTCTAGAATAGTAGTATATTAATCCAGCATCTTTGTTTAACTCTTAAACATAATTCAAAGTTAAACTCTTTAACTTAATTATTTTTTTTTTATTCAACTCTTGAATAAGTAAAACAAATCTCCTTTTTAGTTATTACATTTAGTAACCATTAATTCAATTTATTTTGTTGTTCTAACACTTAAAACACAAAACAAAGAATTCCAATTTCTCAAATTGAAATGGCTCCCAAAAATGTAAAACCTAAAAACTAAAAACTTATTAATTTTGAATTTCATTTCTCTTTATATACTAATGCATAAATTCCAAACTCATTTGAATTTCATTTGCATTTCATTTGACTTAACCTAACCTTAGTTAACATTTAACCTTAGTTAGATTATTTTAACTTAACCCTTAAGTTAATAAATATTCTAACCATAGTTAACTAATTTAACTATGGTTAGGTTAACCTTTACTTAACCATTAAGTAAAGTTAACTAACTTAACCATATGGTTAACCTTTAACCATAATTAAGTTAAATTATTTATTTAACAATTAAATAAATAAATATTTATTTTTATTATTTAACAATTAAATAATCATAAAGTGAAATTATTATTATATCCTTTCAGGTTACCAAGTTAACCTAAAGTGGATCCCACCATTTAACCTTATACTTTAGTTAACTTAACCTTAGTAAATTGCTGAATTATACTGTATTGAACATTCAATACGGTACACTGCTCAAGTGCTCAAAGAGTACATTTCATATTGAGACTCTCTAGGTCTACACCCGATTTGTCAAATGGATTTATTCCATGAGTTCGTAATCGATGCCCCACACACACGTTACGAATATTATAAATTAGCGTGTTAGACCATACAAGTTGAAGTCATAACATATATGTATAATCCTTCCATCAATTATACCCTGACTGTGCAGGGATATAGATCAACATCGTCAAATCCCTATACGCACGTCCATGAACTTATCTCCAGATTCGTATTTCGATAAACAATATATGCAAACACTTTTGCTATATTGTTTAACCATGTAGAAAACTCTTTTCCTGGGTTTATGCTTATGGCCACAAGACTTTATGAAATACAATCTTGGAGCATCGGATATACAACTTACCTACGTAAGCTGATGGATCCCGTATCTACGCACACCGGACTCCATGAGCATCAGATCATACCCAGCGACACATAGCGGTCAGACCATGAAAAGTCTCAGACATATGTGGAACCAAAGCATGATGGATCACTAACAAGACCACCGTGGCGCTCAGGTCAAAGGACCACGAATACTACTCAACTCGAGAAGACCTTCCTTGGACAGTTTCATAGGATATCTATTGGGGTCCTCGTGAGTCTGTTCAATATCTAGTCCTGACTAGATACCCACATGTCTATACAAACGCTAAGCTCATGGTCAGTTAAGAACAACCATCTAAACCAATCAGATATAGACATACACTAATCTATATAAAGTGAATCACCGATAGACCAGTATTAGTGATTATAGATCAGGAACATTATCTTTGAGACACACTTACATAATGATATTTCTTAACACCTATTGCAACTCTTTGCAACTATATCATTACTGTTGGGATTTGTGCTTACGTACCATCCCTTTTGTGTATAAATATTTGCGTTATGTTTATACAATTATGATTTCGATATATCAATAATTATTTTATATACAAATATGGTAAGATGCTTGTAACGTTTTAGACATTGTATGATCTGAAAGAGTTCAGATCTGATCTAAAGGAGTTTAGGTCAACTAAGAGTTAGTAATGCTAAAAGATATAAATGCTAAAAGTTAGCACTGATAAGAGTTATCAGGTTATAAGAGTTAGAAAAATCTAAAGAGTTAGAGTCTTGTCTGAAATGGGACAAAGACCTAAGAATATATTAGTAATGACATAGTTGCAATGAGTTGCAAATGGTGCTAGAAAATGTTGTTATGCAAATATGTTCTTAAAACTTAATGTTTCTGATCTATCTTCACTAATGCGGGTCTGTTAGTGAAGACCTTAATATATATATAGATCAATGTATATCTATATCTGGATAGTCCAGATGGTTAGTTTTAGTAGACCATGAGTTTAGTAGAAACTCGTATAGAGATACAAGTATTCAGTAAGGACTGAATATTGAACAGACTCACAAAGATCTCCAATAAACATCCCATAAAGTCGTCAATGGAGAATCTTTCGAGTTGAGTAGTATTCGTGGTCCTTAGACCTGAGTGCCACGATGGACTTGTGAGTGATCCATCATACTTTGGTTCCACACATGTCAGATACCTTTTATGGTCTGACCGCTGAGTGTCACTAGGTATGGTCTGATGCTCATGGAGTCCGGTGTGTACAGATATGAGATCCATCAACTCAATTGGGTGAGTAAAATATCCTAAAACTCCAAGATTGTATTTCAGAAAGTCTTATGGCCATAAGCAGACATATCCAAGAATTAATTTTATCCTCGGGAAAATAATATCGTAAAAGTGTTTACGGATATTATTTATTGAAATACAAATCTAGAGATAAGTTTATGATTGAGCACATGGAGACTTGACGGTGTTGATCTATATCTCCGCTCTTCTAGGATATTTATGATGGAAGGATTATACGAATATGTTATAACCTCAACTTGTATGGTCTAATGCGCCGTTTTGTAATATCTGTAACATGTGTGTGGGACATTGTTCACTGACGTGTGAAATAGTTTCATATGATAAATCGGGCATGGACCTAGAGAGTCTCACAATATGAAGTGTACTCGTTGTGCACTAGGGCAGCGAATTGGATTGAACAATTGATCCAACAATTTCTAGCAAAGTGAAAAATGTTTCAAGGTTCCTTTTATTATTCACTTGTCAATAATTGAATGTAAAATACATTATTGGTTTACAAGAGTTGTTAACCAATAAGAAATTAACAAGTGACATAATCTTGCTCCATAAATAATTTACCATATATTTACCTATTTACCTTGCTTGGTAAATATGTTTGGTAAATACATGTATAGTAAATGTAAATATTCAAAATAGTTTTAAATTATTAATATTTTATATATTAATAACATTATTATTATTAATTGAAATAAGTGGCAAACACCATTAAGTAATGGAGTAAGCACTTATTATTAATAATTAGCAATGTTGGCCACTTAGAATTACTTAAATGATGCACTAAGGAAGTGGTGAAACCACTTAGCATTGTTTAATTGCCATTTACTCTCTAGAAATTGATTCATACGTATGAATCAATTTGTTGAATGAAAAATATGATTGATTAATGTTTGTAATGGCAAACATGACTAAGTAGTGGTGGAGCATTAAGAGTAGTAATCATTCTTTGCACTAAACTAAGAATTGAAAGCGTTCAATTTGTGTAGAATGAAGGTAAGATTTGACCAAGGAGAGAGTAAAGAGAATTGAGAGCATTTCCTAAGTGTATTTCTCAAAGTGTTGAGAGAATATGCAAAGGCTTACTAAGGTTCATAACAAAGAGTTGTAAAGAACTAAAGAAAACACTTAATTCTTCTCATCTCTTAGTAGTAATAATTCATAAGGACAAATTGTTTTAAGTGTTAAAACAATCATTTGCTGGAAATTCAAGGCTGCCATTCTAACTTCACAATCCCACCAGATTTAGTTGTGAACTAGAATTGTTCAAGGGAACACTTCAAGGTGAGTTCAACAAATTGAAAATTGAAGATCTTGAAGAATTGTAAAGCTACCTTCAAAACTGGGTAGGTTATTTATTTACAATTCATTTTATATCATGCATAAAAATATATATATGAGATATATATATATATATATGTGTGTGCTTGAATGATCATACATGTGATTATATGCTTGAGTTTGTTATACAGTGTATAATATGTATGAATACTTCCGTTGCGTATTTAATTTTTGAAATTATACATATCTATACACATCATACACCGTATCCAACAATTAAAAGTATACTCTCAGGTCTTTATCCCATTATAAACAAAGTTCTAACTCTTTAGAACTCGCTGACTTTTATAACCTATTAACTCTTAACAGTGCTAACTCTTAGCATTTATAACTCTCAGCTTTACTAACTATTAGTACTGATCTAAACTCCTTTAGATTAGATCTGAACTCTTTCAGATCATACAATGTCTATAATGTTACAAGCATTCTACTATATAAATATGAAATTAATAATTTTTATTCGAAATGTTTATTGTATAAATATTAACAATTAATATTCATACAATATTAGAATGACACGTGAGCACTAACTCCAACAAACTCCCACTTGCTTCAGTGCCATACGTACTGGTATCTCATACCAATACACTCTACATGTTTCTCAAACACTATAAATGTTTAGGCCTAGTGGGTTCGCTACATTATTCAAGGATAATTCCTAGATTTTTATTACAACTCTTGCTGTCAAAAACTTTCTAATTATGTGATTTTCAGAGTTCACATGATCAGAATACTGGTGTGCCTTATGGCTTCTCGGCTTGAGCAATTACCGTTATTTTACAATATAGTGGGATAAGATCCACTGAGCTTGGAACTATTCAAAGCTCTGCAATTAATTTGAATATCCATAGTTCTTTCTTTGCAGGTTTCTTAAGCCGCAACATATTCTACTTCCAAGGCAGAATTAGCTATAGACATTTACTTACACACATTTAACTAGCTCCGGTACTGATAAAGAGAAACATATAATTAAATGTAGACTTTCTACCATCTGAGACATTAGACACTCTAACTCTCTCATCTTCTTCCCGAGGACACTTCCTCTAAGAAAGATGAATGTCATGTCTAAAAGGCACTTTAACTATCTCACAGTCAATCAAGTTGTACCTTTTCATGGTTTTTATGAAATTAATAAAGTTGTAATTTTATACTTGATGAGTGTTCATAATTTTATGACATAAATATCAAAAAATCCCTTATTTATTTATATAATCATAACTTTAGTATATAATTGTTATATACAAGAGGATTAAAGTTATGGACAATAAACAGAAAAAATTCGTAATAAATTAATTAAAGTTTGGGATCTTTAATTAAATATTACTAGTGCGGTCCACAAATATTTAAAATATAGTGATCTTATCTTGATCACTAATGTAGTGACATTATGGTGGAAGCACTATATATAATATAATTATATAGGACTGGACCAGACATAGTTTGAATTCTTATGTAAAATATCGTTGTTAATTAAGAATTCAAATAATGTCAACCGATGATCATATGCTGATTAACCTTAATCTTAAGTGATCATAAACTTTTACTTGTGTCATTATGTCATTTGAAATACTTGTTACGATTTGTTTAAATAACAGACTAAAAACTTGTCTTTTGGTGGCATTGTGAGATAAACGGTTGGGAATATGATTTACAGATATGAAATCCATTCATTCCTAATGGAAGTTAGAAAGAAGGTTCTCTTAAGGGTTAATTCTATAACTGAACGGTTAGAGCGCTCAATTTATAATAATGTTACAAATTAACTGTTCACTTGTGAATTAATGGTACTTAAGGATAAAGAAATAATTAGAGGGGTAAAACGATAATTAACCTAACTCTAATTATGAACCATTTATGGAAGGTTAAATTGCATATAGTGATTAAATCAATGGACTGCTGATAAGGGCAAATTTGTCATATATTTTCTCATGTTTTTATTATTGATATTTTATGATTTTATGAGAATAGATGGCTATTTATGTGCATTATTGTTATTTATAGGGACTTGAACGAAATTTAAAGAAAGAACGCAAAAGGAGCGAAAACAGGGACTAAAATGCAAAGTTTTCAAATTATGAGTCCAGCGCCCCCGTGCCACAAGTATTTTCGCCCCAGCGCTGAATAGTGATCGAAATAAGAAAAACGACCTGATTAAGTTGCGTCTAGCGCCCCAGCGGCAGACAGTCACCGCGCCAGCGACGCTCCATCGCCCCAGCGCCATAAATTCACCGCGCCAGCGGTGAAGCCGTTTTCATGCAGCGCCCCAGCGCCAAGATCCCACCGCTCCAGCGGTGAAGGCTTTTTCACGCGTCGCCCCAGCGACAGATGCATAGCGCGCCAGCGGTAGTGCGAGTCCTAGTCCGACGAGAATTGAGATTTTCAAGCTCAAATCAATCCCTATATAAAGCCACTCGTCCCCAGCCTTCAAGAAAGAATCCAAGACGACCCAAGAGCACCAAGAATACAGAGCACGAGTCTTGGAGAGCAATAGGAGCTTAATTGAAGCATCTTTAGAGAGAGATACAAGACGCTCTTTGGCATCAAGAGTTCCTAGGCAGCGCAATTAAGAGCAATTCGACGTCTATATCGGTTTGCTAATAACTGTATCATGATTTATAATTATTTTAACTGCTGTTCTCTTGTAGCCATGAGCTAACTTATTTTCTAGGGTTAATATTTGAACTCAATATGTGTGCTTAAATTGCCATATCTTTTAGTATTTAATAAACTTAGTCATTTATTATTTAAATTACTTGTGTTTAATGCTTCAATATATCTGGCCAATATATGGTGAATGAGTTGGTAATATTATTGATAAACTCGGAAGAGGAATCATAATATTTAGACCTAGGTAATTTGATGCATGATTGTAGAGTAACATTCAATGTTGCATATGCAAGTTTCAACTTAGGATAGGAATATACCTAATTGGCATGTATGATCAATAAGACCTAATCTTAATGAATCTTAATTTATTACAAGTACCATAGGAATATAGGTATTTGGTAAACTAAGATATACTTGCATGACCTTGGAAGAGGCTTGTGAATACATTAGTGTCTTGATCAATAATAAAGACTAAGTGAGTTAAATATTAGAGGATTAATCATTAGAAGCATATTGAGGGATAATATTAATCCTAGGTTTTCTCTACTTTGCTATATCTTTAAATCTCATTACATTGTGTTTTGCTTTTATATTTCTAACATTCATTCTTAGATTTTTATTTTTCTGAATAATTATTAGGAAGATATAATTTTAGTAATTGGTTAAAAAGAAAGAATTATCCCTGTGGGTTCGACATCCGACTTATTTAGTCTCTTTATTACTTGCATACGATAGTGTATACTTGCACTTAATTTTATGATATAAAAATATCGCATCAACTGCTCTAAGTTATTTGGGTAAATTATATCTACAATTTCAAGAGTATAATTTCAGGTTTTTAGTGGAATAACACTAGAATTAATAAATTAAATTAATTAATTATTCAAAATTTATTGGAGTATAAAATTGTAGGTCTATAGGTCCCCAATACCACATCTTTCGTTATTACAATGAATAAATAAAAAGCATTGTGTTATTACACAAATTGTTTTTGTCCAAAAAAATAGTTTTCAAATATGTATAGTTTATATTTGGATAAAATTAATTAATTAAAAATTAATTAATATAGATAAGATCTTATTTAAATATAATTAAATATTTAATTTAAGAAATTAAATAAATAAAAATCTTAAGGATAATTTTTTAAAATTATCAAAAGATTTTAATTTTAATTTTAGTGTTTTTCTTTTATTAAAAGACTAATAATGCTCAAATGTTGAGTATTATACGTTAACCACAAAGAGTAGGACTCTATGTGGTTTACATGAATTAGGTCTCATTTTAAAAGATAATAATTTAATTAGTAAATGTTATTAATTAAATTATTATTTTAAAATAAGAAGACTAGTTTAAATAAAAGACAACACACATACGTGAAATAAAACGCAGGATACGTATTTTTTTTCTTTTAGAGAAGAAAAACAAAGAAAGAAGTCTACTCTTCCTCTCACTGTAGAACAAAAGGCTTAGTTTGGAATCCTTTGGTGGAAGAAAACTCTGCGTGGATTCAAAGTATGTTTTTGTTAAATTTTATTTACTTTAACATAAAATTCATATATTCATAAGATCCTTAGATAAAAAATATTTTTGTCTAATGAAAATAAAGATTAAAGAATTTTTTGTTTTCTATTCCGCTGCATTATGAATGTTATAACAATAAAACCTTCCAACAACTGATATCAGAGCTTTTCTTTCTTGAATATATGATTTTATGTTATGATTTATTTTATTTAAATTATGATTTATTTTATTTAAATCATGATTTATTTTAATGGGTATGTATGTTTGAGTGGGTACTTGTATTTTTATAATATTCATGTGATGAATAATTGTTTTATGTATAGATCATTTGGTCAGTAATTATATGGTCCTCTAAGATTGATTGTAATATTTTTTTTATTTTGATTAGATCAAAATTATGTAAACCTATAAAGGGGTATAGAATTTTTTGTAATATTTAATTTTTATTATTTGTGGCCGCTGGAGCAAGAAATTGATGAAGAGGAGCCCACTGTCAATTGTCTCTTTTATTGCTGCAAGGAAAAGATTTATGTTATTAAAAAATATTTTTGAAAAAAAAAAGAAGGAAGGCAAAAACCAAGAAGAAGAAAAAATTGAAATATATGTTTCTAGAAGAAAGTAGTAGAAGAAGACAAAAAAAAATATGAAAGTAGTAAAAAAAAAAGGAAAGGCAAGATAATTTAGTGGCTTACTGCCACCATTCAAAGTTCATGATAAGGAAGCCAAATGTTGGCATCCCTTGCCGACGAAAAAAAACAACTTTTTTATTTTTTTTAGAGTTCAAAGTGTTTGGACTTTATATGCATATTTTTTTTTTATATATATAAAAAGTCTAAGAGTTAGACTATCTTGCAAAATATACAATAGGCCTAAGAAAAGTTTTTAAGTCTAATTATATAAAATTACAAAGAAAGCGAATTAGGCTCGTTATGGACTTGAGAAGATCACGTGCAACTGGGCCTGCATACCTTTATTTTTTATGTAATTTATTTACTCTTATTTTATGGGTTGTAATTTAGAATCTTAGAGGACTCGGCCAAAGTTATATTAAATATTTATTTATGTGATAAATTATAACACGATCATGCATAATTACATGTCATGCATTTATACCCACTCATATTATTGTAATATGCATACATGCCATAATTAATATTTAAATAGTTTTATTTTATTATGTCATATTATACTTAATAAGATTAAATTAATTGATTGATTAGCATGTTTAGAATTTGTATAATTAATCAAATAATGTGAAATTAGGTTTAATAGTTAAATTGGTAATTTTACGTTATTCTAGGTAACCTAAATTAAATAGTTTAATTTAGGATTACTTAGAAAATTATTAATAAAATCATTAATTTTATTATTTATAAAAATAAATAATTAATCCAGTAATTGAAAAACTAAGTTCACCTAAATTGTTAGGCCTATTTAATAGTTTAATTTATGATTACTTAGAAAATTATTAATAAAATCATTAATTTTATTATTTATAAAAATAAATAATTAATCCAGTAATTGAAAAACTAAGTTCACCTAAATTGTTAGGCCTATTTAATAGGAATAGTTAGACTAATAAACCTAGGTCCAATAAGATTGGACTATACTTAGTAATTTGTTATATGAGATATAATAATTTATTGAAGTTATAAAACATAAAGATGTTTTATAAATTATAAAAACGCATAGTTAAAAATAGTGAGTGGGAGAGGGTACATGACAATAAAATCACCGGTCTCCATTATTAGTACAACATCGTAAGATATAGGTGGCGCCTCACGACGCTTTGATTTCGTCCTCCCTACAGAGGGTATCCACCTAATTCAAGGTAAGGTTAACTTCCTAGAAATAGGATTAAGTAATGTATTTCATAATTAACCAACCCTACGACAGCATTTTTTTGAGTTAAGTCATCTTAATTTGAAATAATGGGTTACACTAACAAAGATATAATTAAGAGGTTAACCATGTCTTGACCGAAATAAACAGTAGTTAATAGGTAAATGAAAATATGAGATATTTTAAATTTTTTTTATTAATTTGAGATAGTCTCATTTTTAATTTAAATTTAATGTGACCTACACTACGGCGGCATATTAATTGTTAAATTGAACTATCGTAGATTAGTATATATATTTATGTGTTTAAATAAATGTAGTCATGCATCATGTTTACTATTCTAAAAATCGTTATGATATTTATTCAAGTATTCTTAAAATTGTTTTATTTATTTATTTCAGCATCATGTCTGGAATAAACCCAATCATAGCTCTCTTAGCAAATGAAAAAGTGATCGGTGATAACTTTGTAAAATGGAAAAGCAATATGAATATTGTGCTAATCTGTGAGGACCAAAAGTTTGTTCTTATAGAGAAGTGTCTTCCAGAACCTGCAGCCAATGCTCATCGTAATGTACGGGAGCAATATGAGAAGTGGATACAAGCCAATAATAAGGCTCGCTGCTATATGCTTGCCAGTATGAGCGATATGCTTAGAATGAAGTACGAACACTTGGAGACTGCACATGAGATATGAGACTCTCTCCAAGCGATGTTTGGCCAGCAGTTAGAATAAAGCTACCATGAAGTTACACGTAGCTACATGAATGCTAAAATAAAGAAATGAGTTCTAGTGTGTGAACATGTTTTGAACATGATCAATTTAATGCATCAGACAGAGATTTATGGAGCCATTATAGATGATAAGACTCAAGTCAGCATCATTCTGGAGTTTTTTACTCCAGCATTTTCACAATTCAAAACAAATTTTATTATGAACAAGCTCTCATATAGTATGGCTCAGCTACTTAATGAACTGCAAACTTTTGAGGGTATATCAAATAAGCCTAAAGAGTCTGAGGTAAATATTGCTGAAGTTAAACAGTCTTCCTCTAAGCAAAATAAAAAGAGGAAGAACATTGGTGGTGGTTCAGGTTATGGAGGAAAGGCCAAGAAAGCCTTTAACTGTAATAAGAGTAAAAATAAGGACTCCAAAGTAAAGAAAGGAAAATGTTTTCATTGTGGAGTCAAGGGGCATTGGAAGAGAAACTGTAAAAAGTATCTCTCCGAGCTGAAGGAAAAGAATAAAGGTAAATATGATTTACTGGTTTTAGAAGTATGTTTAGTGGAGGATGAACTTTCTCTTTGGATAATTGATTCAGGAGCCACTAATCATGTTTGTTCTTCTTTGCAGATGCTTAGCTCTTTTAAAGAGCTCGCTGATGGGCACTTTGCCATGCGGGTTGGCAATGGGGCAGTCGTTTCAGCTTTAACAGTGAGAGTGGCTTAATTGAATTTTGGGAACAATTTTTTAATTTTAAATAATGTTTATTTTATTCCTAAATTCAGAAGGAATTTGATTTCTGTTTCTAAGTTGCATGAACAATTGTTTAATATTTCTTTTTATAATAATGAGATTATTATTGGTAAAAATGGTTTAGATATTTGTCATGCGAAATTAGAAAATGGACTTTATGTTTTAAGGCCCGATGAGCCCTCACTGCATAATTCTGAACTATTTAGAGTAGAATTTCCTAAATCTATTAAAAGGCAAAAGGTTTCTCCTAATGATGACACGTATCTTTGGCATCTTAGGTTAGGTCATATTAATCTGGATAGGATTAACAGGTTAGTAAAGGATGGTCCTTTAAGAGAGCTAAACATTGGCACTCTTCTTGTATGTGAGTCCTGTCTAGATGGTAAAATGACTAAAAGACCCTTTTCAGCTAAGGGTGAAAGAGCCAAGGAACCACTTCAGGTTGTACATACTGACATTTGCGATCCATTAAATGTACAAGCAAGAGGCGGTTATGAATACTTCGTCTCATTTATTGACGACTATTCAAGATACGGCTACGTTTACCTAATGCAAAGAAAATCTGAGACTTTTATAAAGTTCAAAAAATTCTTAGCAGAAGCTAAAAAGCAATTAGGTAAAACACTTAAGACCCTTCGATCCGATCAAGGTAGTGAATACCTTGACACAGAGTTTAAGGATCATCTATTGGAGCATGGAATTTTATCCTAACTTATAGTACCTGAAACACCACAGCAAAATGGTGTTGCAGAAAGGAGAAACAGAACCTTACTAGATATAGTTAGGTCTATAATGAGCTACTCTTCACTACCGCCCTCATTTTGGGGTTATGCATTACAGACCGCAATCTATATTTTAAATGTAGTACCTTCCAAATTTATCCAAAGTACACCCTTAGAGATGTGGAATGGTAGTAAACCTAGTTTACGCCATTTTCACATATGGGATGTTCAGCACATGTGCTGAAAGGACATACTGAAAAGATAGAACGGTGAACAGAAGTTTGTCTATTTGTAGGCTACCCTAAAGGCACAAGAGGAGGTTTGTTTTATAATCCTCAAGAAAAGAAAGTGATTATATCGACAAACGCCACTTTTCTT
Organism: Ailanthus altissimus; assembly: GCA_946807835.1. Taxonomy (NCBI): domain Eukaryota; kingdom Viridiplantae; phylum Streptophyta; class Magnoliopsida; order Sapindales; family Simaroubaceae; genus Ailanthus; species Ailanthus altissimus. The sequence continues at coordinate 11,091,204 of OX327687.1, forward strand.
GAAAATGATTATATATTAAACTACAAACCTCACAGTAAAATTGTACTGGAAGAAATGCTTTCTGATTAGATCAGACCTTTACCACTGACGGTTAGTGAATGACAAAGTCAAGTAACCACCAATTTAGATCAGAACACCTTGGAACCTCGACATAGTGGGAGGATAGTGAGACTACCTTTTCGTTACAGAGATGAGGGAGAGGCACAAGTAGTTGTGTCCGATACAAACCAAGATGATCCGTTGATATATAGACATACAATGAAAGATTTTGATAAAGAAAAATGGCAAGAAGCCATGAACCAAGAAATTGAGTCTATGTACTCTAATTCAGTTTGGGAACTTGTAGATCCACCTGAAGATGTCAGGCCCATTGGATGTAAATGGATCTTCAAGAAAAAAAAAGGCATTGATGAAAAAGTAGAGACTTTCAAAGTAAGATTAGTGGCAAAGGGTTATACCCAAAAAGAGGGAGTCAACTATGAGGAGACTTTCTCGCCAGTAGCCATGCTCAAATCTATTCGCATTCTCTTATCCATTGCTGCATGTCTCGATTATGAGATATGACAAATGGCTGTCAAGACAGCCTTTTTGAATGGCTATCTTGAAGAAAGCATCTATATGGTGCAACCAGAGGGGTTCGTGGCAGAAAGCCAGGAGCAGAAAGTCTGCAAATTGCTCAAGTTCATTTATGGACTTAAGCAAGCTTCAAGGTCTTGAAACTTAAGATTTGATGAGACAATTAAATCTTATGGTTTTGAGCAAAATGTTGATGAACCTTGTGTATACAAATACATCAAGAACAAAAAGGTGGGTTTTCTAGTACTTTATGTGGATAACATTTTACTCATTGGGAATGATGTGAAAACATTATCCAATATAAAGAAGTGGCTGGCCGAGAACTTTCAAGTGAAGGATTTGGGAGAGGCAAGTTATGTCATTGGGATCCAAATTATTCGGGATCGCAAGAATAAACTATTAGCACTGTCTCAAGCATCGTATATTGATAAAGTGCTTATGCGATTTTCGATGCAAAATTCTAAGAATTGTTAATTACTGACTCGACATAGAATTGTTCCTTCTAAAGAGCAGTGTCTTAAGACACCTCAAAAGGAAGAAGATATGAGACGGGTTCCCTATACTTCGGCAGTTGGCAGCCTCATGTACGCTATATTGTGCACGAGGCCTGACATTTGCTATGTAGTGGGAATAGTCAGTCGTTATCAATCCAACCATAGATTGGCTTACTGGATTGCGGTAAAGTACATTCTCAAGTATCTTCGGAGAACGAGAAACTATATGCTTGTGTATTCAGGTGGAGACCTAAACCCCATTGGTTATACTGATTCTGATTTTTAATCAGATAAAGAAAGTCAAAAGTCGACGTCTGGGTCAGTGTTTACTCTTGGTGGTGGAGCCATAGTATGGAGAAGTATAAAATAATCCAGTACTGTTGATTCAACCATGGAGGCTGAATACATAGCAGCTTGTGAAGTAGCTAAAGAAGCAATATGGCTTAAAAAGTTCTTCACTGATCTGGAAGTTGTTTCAGACATGGATAAATCATTGACCCTTTACTGTGATAATAGTGGGGCAGTGGCAAATTCAAAGGAACCTAGAAGCCACAAGAAAGTAAAGCATATAGAGATAAAGTATCACTTGATCAGGAAAATAGTGCATAGAGGTGATATGGCAATCATGAAGATAGCGTCTGAAAATAATCTTGCAGACCTGTTCACCAAGACATTACCGACTAGGTCGTTTGAGAGTCATATAGAAGGCATGAGTTTAAGAGACATGTCTCACCTACTTTAGGGCAAGTAGGAGATTGTTAGGGATAATGCCCTAAAAGTATGTACTTGTATTGTTTTTATGAAATTAATAAAGTTACAATTTTATACTTGATGAGTGTTCATAATTTTATGACATAAATATAAGAAATCCCTTGTTTAGTTATGTAATCATAACTTTAGTATATAATTGTTATATACAGGAGGATTAAAGTTATAGATAATAAACAGAAAAAATTCGTAATAAATTAATTAAAGTTTTGGATCTTTAATTAAATATTACTAGTGCGGTCTACAAACATTTAAAATATAATGATCTTATCCTGATCACTAATGTAGTGACATTATGGTGGAGGCACTATATATAATATAATTATATAGGACTGGACCAGACATAATTTGAATTCTTATGTAAAATATCGTTGTTAATTAAGAATTCAAATAATGTCAACCGATGATCATGTGCTGATTAACCTTAATCTTAAGTGATCATAAACTTCTGCTTGTGTCATTATGTCATTTGAAATACTCGTTACGGTTTGTTTAAATAACAGACTAAAAACTTGTCTTTTGGTGGCATTGTGAGATAAACGGTTTGGAATATGCTTTATAGATATGAAATCCATTCATTCCTAATGGAAGTTAGAAAGAAGGTTCTCTTAAGGGTTAATTCTATAACTGAACGGTTAGAGCGCTCAATTTGTAATAATGTTACAAATTAATTGTTCACTGGTGAATTAATGGTACTTAAGGATAAAGAAATAATTAGAAGGGTAAAACGGTAATTAATCTAGCTCTAATTATGAACCATCTATGGAGGGTTAAATTGCATATAGTGATTAAATCAATGGACTGCTCTAAGTTTTTTAGGTAAATTATATCTATAATTTCAAGAGTGCAGTTCCAGGTTTTTAGTGGAATAACATTGGAATTAATAAATTAAATTAATTAATTAAAGAGTTTAATTAATTATTTAAAATTTATTGGAGCTTGAAATTGTAGGTCTATAGGTCCCCAATACCACCTCCTTCGTTATTACAGTGAACAAATAAAAAGTATTGTGTTATTACACAAATTGTTTGTGTCCAAAAAATAGTTTTCAAATACGTATAGTTTATATTTGGATAAAATTAATTAATTAAGAATTAATTAATATAGATAAGATCTTATCCAAATATAATTAAATATTTAATTTAAGAAATTAAATAAATAAAGTCTTAAGGATAATTTTTTAAAATTATCAAAAAAATTTAATTTTAATTTTAGTGTTTTTCTTTTATTAAAAGACTAATAATGCTCAAATATTGAGTATTATACGTTAACCACAAAGAGTAGGACTCTATGTGGTTTACATGAATTAGGTCTCCTTTTAAGAAATAATAATTTAATTAGTAAATGTTATTAATTAAATTATTATTTTAAAATAAGAAGACTAGTTTAAATAAAAGATAACACACATACGTGGAAAAAAAACACAGGATACGTATTTTTTTTCTTTTAGAGAAGAAAAATAAAGAAAGAAGCCCACTCTTCCTCTCACTGTAGAACAAGAAGCTTTGTTTGGAATACTTTGATGGAAGAAAACTCTGCATGGATTTAAAGTATGTTCTTGTTAAATTTTATTTACTTTAACATCAAATTCATATATTCATAAGATCCTTAGATAAAAAGTATTTTTATCTAATGAAAACAAAGATTAAAGAATTTTTTGTTTTCTATTCCGCTACATTATGAATGTCATAACAATAAAACCTTCCAACATGATGGGTCCATAAAAATTTACGTTATATGAAAATATTAGGTTAAAGTCTCCTAATTTTAATTTTAGTCGTACGCTCTTTTTCTTATAAAAAAGAGAACGGTTGTTAGTGCACCATTGTGATAACTTGAAAAATCATAATCTCCGTATTGTTGCTCGATGGATTTATGTATGTATTTTAGATCTCCATAGCAATCTATGGTTTCATAATCTAATGTATCAAATCAAAGGAATAAATGAAAATGTGGCATATTATCTTTTGAGGTTGGATATGAAAATAGGCTCATTATTACTTTGATTTTTGATGATATAAACTTGTGGCTACAAATATTGTTAAATGTATAAAAGTAGTATTGAAGGAAACTTGAAACCTTCTATAATAAAGTTCACTATATGCATGCAATTATTTGAAATTGAAGTTGTGGGTATTGTTCAATATATTGATTTGTGAATTTTATCTTATGATTCAACAATCTCTCAAGGAATTCATTCTTATCTTTATGTGATAAGTTAATTCCTAGGATTATATCATAATTTAATATTGTAATATCTAATCCCTATTAGCAGTATTGGCGCCTAAATTTTGGTATAGAACAAATAAGACACCGTAGGGTTACTCGATTTTAACCCTATTAGAAATATTTTTTTTATAGTGCACGTGAGAGATATTAGACTTAATTTGGTAATTTCACACTCGATCGGTGCGCCGGACGACCCTAGAATATTTTTAGAATTTTTCTCTATTGGCTTGGAAAAGAATATTCTAATTTACTACATGAATTTCCATTTAAGGGTTATGAATGGAACAAGCCTTTGTTGATAAACATAATCTATATATTAGAGAATGGACCAATTAGAAGAAATCTCATGGATTGCCAAGTTGGAAGTTCTAGTTAGTTCTTTGAACTATTCTAACTAAATAGTTACAAATGAACTAATTACATAATTAGTTTTTAACTAATGGCAAATTAGAAGTTTTAAGTAAGTTGAAGGGCAAAATGGTAAATTGAGGGAGCATTATATATATGTTAGAAGTGTGTAGAAATTTGAAGAGAGATCAAAACCAACACTTAGCCAAAAAAAGAGAGAAATTCGAGCTTCAAAGGGGGTGCTGCTACAGTGACTATTCAAGTTTTTTTTTCCATGATTTTTCATGTGTAATCAAGCCAAATTAAGGTTACAAACCAATCCCTAGGCTCAATTGAAGTCTCTATTAGTGGAAATTCAAGAAAAAGAGGTAAGAAAAGCATCTTTTATGAGTTTGATAAGTGATAATTCAAGAATGTGTTAATTGATGTTCTTATGTGTATTCTTGACTTAGATTGAGTTAAATTCTAGTTTGGAGCTTGAAGGAGTCATCAATTTGAAGAAATTGGCAAGGTGAGAATTAGGATTTTTGGTGATTTTGTTGTAGAGATTTCAATTGATTGTAATTAGGGCTTTAGAATGAAATTGGCATGATTTTGTTGTAATTGGAACAAGAAATTGAGAAAAGGAATGTGTTGGAACCTAGGGTGAAATTTTGCCACTTTAGGGAAGTTAGGAATTGAGTGGTGTTTTGATTGAATTGTTGTGTGTAAATGATACATTTTGTGAATGGAATGTATATGGTTGATGAAAAACCCAAAAATGAAGAAAATGGGACATAATTGTCCATGTTGGAAAGGTAGAGGGCAAGTATGTCCAATCAAATGATAAGGTGTTCAATAATTTTCAGGGCGCCGGATGGTGAGTTAGTTTCGATTATGGCTCCGTAACTAAAATCGGAAAGTAGTTTACCTCCGGGCTTTGTATGCCGATTAGGGCATTTAGTAGTTAAATGAGATTCTAGTGTTCGATTTGGTTCTAAATGTCATTTATGGCGCGTAGGTGAGGATAACCGAGAGCGTTAACCGGAGCAGGAATCGGGAGCGAAATTGAGCGCGGAGCGGTAGTGAGTGGAAATCTGCCATTTTTTTTACTTTTCGGTTATTATGTTTTCGCACAATGACTATGTATGTTTTATGAGCTTTCGATGCATAAACATGATTTATGATCTTGATATATTCATAGACATGCTTTTACATGATCGATTTGTGAAACAGTTTGAAAATTACTGCATTTGTTTTAAGGTCATTGGTACCCTCAGATTATAGTGGTGATGATTATATTAGACCCGGCCGGTATATCCCGTGCACATAGGCAGGTCTTGGGGGTGTGTCACTAACTCCGGAAAGTCGGGATGTCGAGTCATGTGAGTCGCTCCATGTGTACGGGATATTGTCTCGCTATATGCATGCCATGTAGGATTCCGCTGCGTAGCCAATGAGATGTCTTGAGATGTCACTGTGGGTGCTGCTAGTTGAGGTGCCCCGTGACCTACTCACGTATGCGGTGCTAGTTGAGTCGTTGCGTGGGTATAGAGCTTTAGGGTTACCATTGGTACAGTTTAGAAAGAAAATGGCCGAGCGAGGATTTTACTAGTTTTCGATTTACCGATAGCATTTATGCATTTATATGCACACAGCAGTTATTATATTATACAGATTCTGAATATAGTTTTCCAAAGATGTAGATAAAACCCGCTCGGCAAGATTTCATTAGCATATGATATTAGAAACCGTTTTACAATTTTACATCCGTTTTAGAAGCATAATTTCTGCATGTACTTTAGAAATTGCTATCTTTGTATATTCTTGTAATTGAATTCTCATTTACACTCACTGAGCTCCTTTAGCTTACTCGTTTTATGTTTTATGTTTTAAACCCCTTTTCCAGGTGCAGGTCTCGAAACGCAAGCTGCTGATTCTCCTATCGCCGAGTAGTGGGCCGAATCCAAATATAATTTTTGTACATGTAAATGTGCTAATAGCACTCTTTACTTTATGCATAATAGTTGTAGGCATGTATATTTGTAAGTATGTGTTGAATCAAGAAGAAGAGATTTCTAGTTTATGATGATCGTTTTTACTTTTTATGATTATGCTTATTTTGTGATTTACATAAAATAATTGAGTTGTGTTGGATTTGATTTGAAAAGGACCGGAGGTCCGAATTGATAGAATTGAGATGTGTTGGAATTAGAAGTAAAATTTCTTTGCAGGTTTATATGGATTTTCTAAAAAACAGGAGGAACTCTGTCTGTTTGTTTTTAAAACTAAGATGTCGTTTTCATGTATATTACTAGATCTTCTTAACAGTAATAAGAATTAAAAAGGGGTTCGCCTCGCGGAATTTCTTAACTTACCTAATTAGGTTCGGAGGAACTTCCGTCGAGGTGCCCGGTAGGGCCGCTGAGATCTATAATAGAGGGTCTCGGGTCGGGTCTTATCAAATATAGTTATCAATGGCAAATTCTTTCATTGCAAATATGCTTTCTGTTGATATTTTAATCATATTATTACTAATTAATGTTTTGATGATAACAAATTTTATATTAATTGTATTATATTAGTTTATTAAGTATTAAAAATTTAGGTATATACATAGGTAATTTTATGAGTGGCAACATAATAATTTTAACGATTTCACCAAAAAAAATGGACATTTGATAAATATATTGGCATTTCATGAGAAAGAATCTGTGTATGAATTTGGTTTCATTAAAAAGATAATTGTGTCAATTTTTTAAAGAATTTTACGGAAGTTAATTTGAAGTTATTTATGAAAAATTATGATTGAATCATTCAAGTTTTCGTATATGAAAAGTAAAGAGCAATTATGCAGTTTTTTTAACTAACCTAGTTCCCAAAACCAATTAAATTAGTTTTGATTTTTTTTTGGAGGTTTCTAATGGCTAGAAATTAAGTCTAATGACTAATTTTCATTTTTATTTAATAATACCTCATTCAAAGAATATCAAAACACATCTAGACATCATTTTTCAATATCCTTGAACTCTTGTCGTGCTAAAACTATCATATTAATTCATTTGAGAGTTTATATAATTTTTATTTGTATAATTCTTACATTAGGTTTATACAAATGTTTGTAAAAAATATTTTTTTAAAAGTTGAAGGATATACACATTCATTGTAAGATTAATATTGGTACCTCAAAAACTAATTTATTATAAAGATTTTTGTATACTTGAAAATTAAATGTATTCAATTTTTTTGCCTTGAATTAAGACAAGATTAGTGAAATTTTCAAAACGAATTATTTGAGGTGTGGATGTAAGTAATATAATGTGAAACTACATAAATATTTGAGTGTTATTTTTTATATCCTTTACTCTCTTATTTATTATAATTATTTATAATTAAATTCACTTGTATTTTTTAAAATTACATAAATTATTTATTTTAAAGCATAATTTTTCAAATACCCAGCTTATCCTATCTTGAGTTCACTGCCTAAAATTTTACTTTCGTCTCTTCATATCAAGGAATTCATTCCTGAAAGTAGCATGCTATGGGATAAAATAGGTGAAAATTGTAATACATTCATGTCTAGAAAATGTCCAAAGTCACTCATCCGAAACATATTTAGGTATTTCTTTGTCAACCTACTTTTTATGAGATTTAACCTTTGAAAGACTTGAAATTCTTGTGGGAAAAACTCTTCTCCCTCTATTTTCATTTTCAATTTGGGTGCCATACTCTGAAATTTTGGTAAAAAAAAGAAGAAATAATGGATTAATACATCTGCATCAAGAATTAGATGAATATAATTAAAATTCGTGTAAGCTAACAAGAAAAATAAAATAAAATGAAAAAAATTAAACCAGATAATAAGTGCTAGTTTGGTAAACTAGAAGAGTTGGAAATTCAATCTTGCAAAACTATCCTAAATCATACCAACAAAACTGTTTTTGAAGAAATTATAATTAGCAATTTAAATCATTAGTCTTTTGTTTTGTAAATTTCTCATCCTATCGGGGCAGTAATTTAATAATTGATAATGTGCACAAAGCGACGGGCCCAACCCAACTCGTAATGAAAGTGAGTCCAGCCCAGCCAGCCCAATTCATGAATTATAAATTAGATCCCACAAAAATCTCTCTTTGGACTTGGAGGTTTTTAGGGTTTAAGACCACCTCACTCGCTCTCTTTTTATCATCGCTCTCTGCTTATACCCTTTAAAACTAGGGTTTTGGATTTTTCTCACCAATTTCATAATCCTTTCAATTTCAACGGGCTTCTCGTTTCTTTTTCATTTCCACCATGTGGGCACTCCGTCGAGCTTCTAATCCGTTCAAGTAAGTCTCTTTCTCTCTCGTATATTTCATTTTCTGTCCTGAAAGTTAATTTGGGTGCAGGACTTTCAGTTCATCGTTTTATATTCTGAAAATGTATTCTTTTAAATGTTTCTTTTCATTTTTTTGGGGTGTTATTTCTCGGAAATTAAACTGGGAATAGTTGGTTTCTCTTTGTTTCTTACTGTGTGTTTGAGGCATTTGCGGGCGTATACTGTTAACATTTTTGTTTCTTTTTCTTTTTTGTCTTTTGGTGTTTTGGAAATAAAGAACTTGGAATGGTGGCGCATTGTGTTTGCTAGTTGGGTATGTTTTGGTGATTCGTATGATTTTGTTTTGAGAAGATAATGGGAAAGCTGTTGCCTTAAACGTGTTTGTCCTTGGGTCACTATAGAAATGTTAAAAAGATGGGTGTTTCTAGAAACAGGAGACAAAAATCTTCACCTTCATCGTGATCATTCCCATAACATCTACTTCGCAAAGTTATCTCCAACTATAATTTTGTTACATATAATGAATTGCAGATGCTAACCTGCACGATCCATATAACAACAGCATGACCTCAATTATTATTTGGCAAAGATGAGCTGAATTATTGTTTTTTCCCCCTCTGATTATAGGAGTCAAGGATTTGGCCTTGGAACTGTTCGTGCTTGTTGCTCTAAATTAGAAATATCACGTGATTGCATAGAAGGCAAGGCAGGTATTCACCAGTCTCCACAAGCAGTTTCTGATAGAGGACTACCTTTATTTAGATTGTACCACTCTTCAAATTTCTTCATTGGGAGACGTGGCCTTTCTTCACAAGCCGGTGCGGAAAGTAGTGGAGAGGAAGATGATTTGGAAGAAGGGTTTTCTGAACTTGAAACACATGCTAGTGCTGATGCAATGCAAGAGAATATTGCCAAGAAAAAAAATGTAGACGAATTAATTTCTGCATCAGAACTCTCTGATGATGATGGTATTGGAGATCCTGCCCAAAATGAGCTGGAATTGTTAGAGATAGAGACTGATTTAGGTGAGAAAACAACACCAAAGAAGAAGAGTTTCTCAAAATTGTTCAAAGCCATCATTGATGCACCAGGTCTGTCTGTCAGTAGTGCTCTTGAAAAATATGCTGAAGAAGGGAACAATTTGAGCAGTGCTGAGATCTTGACAGCCATGTCCCATCTTCGTAAGCGTAGAATGTATGGGAGGGCCTTACAGGTGATTTGCCACTATTGTCTCACGAATTTCAGTTTTTAGTTTACCTAGTGCTGTCAGTTGTTTTATTCAGTGCTCTGTTACTGAAATAGTCATCTGTTTATACTTCCATACTGCATATGCATTTGTGTAGAAACATATAGCTCATAGACATTTTTGTAATCCATAGAATACATCTCATTCACATTTTGTGCTGAAAGTTTTCTCTGCGGCTAGTACTTTGTGGTTGGATCTTCATATTTTCTGGTAATATTCTTCTGTTTCTGGCCATTACTTAAATTTGATTTGTATGGGTTCAATATTAAATAACATGATTTTTCACTCTGTTTATGCTGCTGCTAAAAGATTTTATGTAGTCTCTGTAATGTGTGGAAAAATATCTGTGTAGGGTTCTGCATGGTTTTTTTTGGATAAGGTGCTGGGTACACAAACACAGAAAATTTCATGTATTTTTAATATGTTTGCCTTTCTTTAGTATGTTTTACATGTTGAATTCAAGATTTTTTTTTTTTGCAATACCCAAACGTGCACAGATTAAACATTTATGTATAAAATAGTACTCTAAGGAATGTATAATTTGGTTGCAGAAAACAGTATAAAAAAGCAAGACATATCCTATTCTTTGCCTTATTCAATCATACAACTGTTATGCTGCAAAATGTGCCACTAATTTGTCATGTTCTTATTTGAGAGTCAAGCAATTCATGAGTTCTTTTTGTAAATAATTAGACTATAAAGGTGACTGTGGTACAGTGCTTGCATCAATGATTCATTGATATGACAAATTTTTTTATAGGTGACTGTGGTATAGTGCTTGCATCAATGATTCATTGATATGACAAATTTGTTTATTTAGATAACTATGTTAATGTTAGTTCACAGGGGATGCATAATCTATATTGTCATTGGAACCTTCATGTTTGTGAATTGATAAAGCATGTGTACCTTTTGTTAACTTTTCGTTTTTGTCTGTTTATGTCTGTGGGTGTGAATGCCCTTTGTTAACTTACAAGAACTTGTCCATCATTCGAATTCCATGGAGAATGAAAATTCAACCTCATTGAAGGAGATGATCCAACCATCTTTCCTCTAACAGGCACAATATGAGAAAAATATAATGTATACAACTGAGAATGATGAGAAGCCAAAGATGAAGAACCAGTCCAAACACCCTCCTGCTTAATATTAGAAGAGTTCTTACATTCTTAGAAAATAAACTTTCGAGGATTTTTACTCAGAACTTATAAAATTAACTCTCATATCCCATCCATTGTATCCTTGAGAATTGTTTACTTTTTTATTGCATCCATTTATTTGTGCTTCATTTATTGTCTGTTTGATTCATGTCAATGTGCAATTTTTTTACTTTCTCATTTGTGTTCTGCAGATAATTCTTTTTTGCCTTTTTGTTTCATGAAACATCTTTTCCTTTTGCCCCTCTTTCAATTTATTGTCTGTTTTGTCTTCTTAAATAGAAAACGAAAAAATTCTTTGTATGCTGGAAAAAACTAGTAAGTCATAATAAACAGTAGTTTTATCAGTTTAATTTGCTTTAGTTGGACTTTTATTCCAGTTCCTGTTGCTGTCCAACTATCTAGACTTCACGAAAGGAGACAAGTTGAATGATCTCTGAATTCTAATGATTTGTTCAAGATGGTTGATAGTCTCCCATTAATCTTCTTGAAAATGATTAGAGGGCTCTGATTGTTCGAATTTAAGGTTGGACTTAAGAAAATATAAGTTTGTGATCATTGTCATGCTTTTTAAAAATTATATTATGGCACTAAACCTGTAAACAGAAGCTGCTAATGTTTATTGATGTTATATAGGAGCGCAGAATCTTTTTGTGTGTGCATCCTCATCTTTTGATTCAATTTTTTTTTTGAAGGCATTATTTTGCTCTTGCTGCATATTTGTGCATCAGTTAATAATTAACACTTTGTTTTATATCCCAGCTCTCTGAATGGTTGGAGGCAAATAAGCGGCTTGACTTCATTGAGAGGGATTATGCTTCTCGTGTTGATTTAATTGCCAAGGTCCATGGCCTCCAGAAGGCAGAAAGCTATATTCAGAAGATCCCAGCATCTTTCAGAGGGGAGGTGATCTACCGAACCTTGTTGGCCAACTGTGTTGCTGCCACAAATGTCAAGAAAGCAGAAGAAGTTTTCAACAAAATGAAAGACCTAGAATTTCCAATGACATCATTTGCTTGCAACCAGCTGCTTTACCTCTATAAGCTGGTTGACAAAAAGAAAATAGCTGATGTCTTATTATTAATGGAGAAAGAAAATGTGAAGCCCTCCCTTTTCACTTACAAAGTCTTAATAGATGCCAAAGGTCGATCCAATGACATAACTGGGATGGATCAAATCGTTGAGACAATGAAGGCTGAAGGTATTGAACCTGACATCAAGACAAAAGCCATTATGGCTAAGCACTATGTCTCTGGTGGGCTCATGGAAAAAGCTGAGTCTCTTCTGAAAGAGATGGAAGGAGGCAACTTAAAAGAGCACAAGTGGGCATGCCAGGTTTTGCTTCCTCTTTATGCAGATCTTGGCAAGGCTGATCAAGTTGAGAGAATTTGGAAGGTCTTTGAATCACATCCCCGGCATGCTGACAGCCTGGCTGCCATTGAAGCTTGGGGAAAGCTGAAGAAAATTGAGGAAGCAGAGGCAGTGTTTAATAAAATGTTGAAAACATGGAAGAAGCTCTCTTCAAATCATTATACTGCACTCTTGAAGGTTTATGCAAACAATAAGATGCTAGCTGAAGCAAAAGCTTTGGTCAAGCAGATGGCAGATAGTGGTTGCCGTATTGGACCATTGACTTGGGATGCGCTTGTTAAGCTCTATGTCGAAGGAGGAGAGGTTGAAAAGGCTGACTCTCTTCTCCAGAAGGCAATGCAGCAGAACCAATTAAAGCCAATGTTCAATTCTTATATGGCCATCATGGATCAATATGCAAAGCGGGGTGATATCCACAATACTGAAAAAATGTTCCATAGGATGAGGCAGGTTGGTTATGTGGCTCGACTCAGGCAATTCCAAACTTTAGTCCAAGCATATATAAATGCCAAGACCCCGGCTTATGGAATTAGGGACAGGATGAAAGCAGATAATATATTCCCAAATAAATCTTTGGCTGCACAAGTGGCTCAGGTTGACGCATTTAGGAAGACAGCAGTTTCAGATTTGCTTGACTAAAGGATTTTGCTTATTTAGGATTTCAAATTCTTATATTTGCACATCCGTTATCTGTTATATGGCAAACTTTTCTAGTTGTTTGTGTTGACACTTGTTCTAATGTGTCTCTGCTGAAGCTTTGTAGGAAATTTTAGAATATAAGGCTATATAAGCCACTAGTTATTCTTGGTTTGTGTATTTCTCTAAAGTTGGCTTCTCCTCTTGCCAACTTGGTTGGTTGAAGAGTTTAATTTTTAGAGTTGAGAGAGAGCAAAGAATGGAGGGAGGCCAATTTATAAGTTCGTTGAGATGGCATTTTACAGTAAGAATAACCCTATTGCATTGATTATAACATTGTGTTTGTATATTCTATCTGGGTCATTGATACTCTCGAGTCATTTGATTTTTATCTTTTTCATTGTTTATACCTCAACCAAGCGTCCAAGTAATAGTGGCCTAAATATTTCAACTTCTTTTTTGAGATTTGAGGGAGATTCAGGTACCGTAATTTGTAGTTTATAAATTTTGTGAAGTTAAGTTACTAGTTGTCACGATGTGGTCGATGGCTTGATGTCTGATGAGGATAATACGAGTATCTTGCGGAGTAAAATCACATTAATTTTGCAAGTGTCAATCTTTAGTTGATGTGGTTTTAAGATTAACGAATAAGTGATTGATGTTAATGAGAGTAAACAATTTAAAATATGTGAACTGGTTTTACTAGATACTGTTATTGATATTAATACCATATAGATTTTTTTAGTATTATTTATGAGTACTGCATATTTCAACTTTGCATCCTTACATTTATATAATATACGTGAAGAATTAAGCAATAAAACAAGTTAATTGCTTTCCGATTGACTGGTGTTTTCACAATAAAGAATGTGAACACTCTCTATTAACCAGTAATTAGACAAAAGTCTGAAAGGCTATTTTCAGATAAACTCTGGAACAACCGAGTTCTTTTTAGGACCTCAATTCTCACCTAACACGATAACGCTTCATATGGGCCCAAATGCCCATTTCACATTCAATTCTCACGAGTTACAACCAAATTATTATTATTATTTTTTTAAAGAAGGCCTTCATAAGATTATATACCTTTCTTGAAAGAAACATATATTCAAACAATTACTAACTTGCTTCCAATGGTAAAACACTTTCACTTTCAGCCAACTTTCTTTCCTGTTATAGCTAGCGTGGAAGTTGATATTTCCACATATTCCATTACCAACTTCTCAATCTCTAACATGCCACTTGCAGCAACACCCTTAATTTCTTTCATGGCGAAAAAGAAGCCAAGAAACAGCCGCACTACTACAGATGAATTAGCTGTAGTTAAAGCAGCTGCATGGGCTTGGTATGAACGTGGTTCTGGCTCTGAGGGCAAGCCTATAATGGGTGAACTTGATATCGCAAGAACACAAAGAGTGTCTTATAGGCCCTCACGCTACAGGCTAGAAGCCGTGAGAATTGCACAAGAAGAAGAAGAAGCTAAAGAATCATCCCAAACCTCTACCAGTTCAGTCCATAGCAATAATAATATAGATAATAATTCTCTTCTTGATACATATGAGATTCAGAGTATTTCCAAGAGACTTGATCAGCTCATAAACTCTAGCACTTGCAACGAATTGTTTTCAAATGGCAATGATCATTATTATGGTGATGATGATCATAAGAAGAAAGTTTTACAAAACAGTGATCAGTCTAATAATGGGTCGATGAAGATGAAGAAAAAGCCGGCTAAGAAATCAAGAGGGTTCTGGCTGATGAGTCATGCAGTTATATGTGGGACAAGGGAAGATGTTGTGGCGGCCGATGCTAGACATTCTAGGGTGAGGGGGCGGCCACCGGAAAAGCGTGCGGCCTGGTGAAGTTAGCCACCTGTCGGCCACGGGTTACCCATGCACAGTCACTATGAATTTGGATTGTTGGCTTTCTGGTCTGGTCGTTCCCCTCGTATTAAATTTCTCTACTGCCAACATAACGTGGTCTACATTAATTTTTATCAGGTATATCTACAGCTACTAGACGTGTATATTTTTATATACAGCGTAATAGACTTTTTATTTTTTGATGAATCAAATTTGTGAAAGTTCTGTTAAATCACATGGATGGAGGCAAAAAGTTAGCTTTGTACTTGAGTGGACTCCCTTCAAATATAATGAAGGTTTAACCCTTACCCATTTATATTAATACAAAGCTTGAAACTTTGATATGCTTGTTAGGGTTCATCTTGGTGAAGTAGCATTAGCATTACTCAATATATAATAGTTTTTTTTTTTTGAATGCAACAAGTCACATTGTTTTAATAGGGAAATTTACACTGTCACCCCCGTGAGGTTTATACAAATTATATTTTGATGATGACTTTGGTTTTAATTATATTATCGCTCATTCTACTTAATTTGAAAATTAAAAATACTTTTATCTTTTAAAGATATTTTAGTTATTTATGTGATAAAAGAAATATAATACTTAAGGTATTTTTGTTCTTAAAATTAAGTAGAGGGTTGACAGTGTAATTAAAATTAAAGTTACCATCAAAATATAATTTATATAAACCTCAAGAAGTGACACTGTTAATATCCCAATTAAGATAGGACCTACTAGCTAATAGTGATTAGCGATTATTGATTAATAATTGATGTGTAATATAATATATTATATATAATATTGTTTGTTTTAGTTGTAGGAGTTTATTAATTTCAATAAGTGCTTTGATGGGGTATTAACACTACCACCCCTAAGATTGACATAAATTACAGTTTGATGGCAGTTTTAATTTTAATTACAATGTCACTCTTTCTACTTAATTGAAAATTTATGCTAACCTCAGGGGGGGTGACAATGTCGATATTTAGTACTTTGATGCATGTGAAAGTTGGAATGAATTTCAATATCACCGTGGTGTGCCCACCACCATTTTATGTTGTTCGATGAATTATTTTAGTCTAATGTCCAATTTTGTGTATTGTCCCAATCCCTACATAATTATGATGGGATTCCATTTACCCTCTTCACTTATTTTATTGTAATCTTAAATTTAAAATATTATTTTATTAATACAAATATTTTGTTAATTATAAATGTCTTCTTATTCTCAGTTAAAAGAATCCTCTATATATTTAACACAATGTTTGAGTCTAATTTTTTTTTTCTAGAGGTACCCAACTCAAAAAATGTGAGGAAAGTGTTAAGAAAGTCCAAGTTTGTTAGGCCTTCTGTTGCCAAGGGTCAAGCCGGGTTTAGATCTCCATTTTGGTGATAAAGAATTCAGGAATAAGTGAAGAATGAGCTGTACGCCAAGTGAAGCTAGTTGACTTAGGCTATAGGCTAGACGACTAAGGGGACCTAAGAAACATAGGAAAATCAAGGTCAGTGGCCCTACCGGCAACGACCTTTTAATGTTCAAGTTAGACCGTTGTTCTGTGGTAAATGTTCCCTAGGATTTATTTGCTCTAGAAAGAATATAAAAAATTCTAAAGAGAATGAGGAGAGTTCTTTTATTTTAGAGTTGTTCAAAATTCAAATCTCGAGATAAAACATGAGCTTGGAAGGTGTTAGCCTGAAGATTTTCCCTCAAGGACGACACGTGATGAACTAAAATTGAAGAACCATCTCTATCATGAGGGGTATTATAGAGAACTTGCTTAGAGGGGCATGAAGGTCATTAAACCTCCTTTAACTTTTGGAAAACTAGAATATTAATGATTGGTCGCTTTCTAGAGCTATCAGTTTAAGTTGGTGAAACCTAGGAGCTCTGAGAGGTTGTCTGACTCTGTCCCCTTGAGCTCAACAGGTATTATGTTGAGTTTACTCAACTACCCCAAACAATTGAGCCTACGACACAGTAGTGTTAGCAGTGTCAGCAGTGTCAATAGGAGACAAAGTCTGGATGCATGCTGACATAAATGTTGGTTATTGGCTTTTTGGATATTTTCTTATCCAACCTTATTTTTAGGTCTAGTAGTTGGATGATGTGATGTCCAGGTGCTCCTTTTGTAGGTCTCGCTAGTGATATGGCGGGACCTAAGTTGTATTGATATGTGTGTATACTAGTAGGCTTATAATGATGTGGCAGGTGTTCAAGCTCCCGTGACATGTCATATAACACTAACACATAGTGGTGACACGTGTCCTAACTTAAGTTCTACTAGATGGATTTTATGGGTCAAGTTATAGAGATTCAAGTGTTTGGATCCAAGCTCAATCTTGTCGAAATAGCTCATTCTGGACCAGACTTCTCATAAAAAAGATTGGACTTAAGTGCTAAATTAGACTCTTATAAATTGAGTTGAGTGTCACTAAACTTCACCCTAACACACAGTTATATGAACCTTATAATCAGAAGTGAAGATAAGAAGTTGTCAAGAGATTAAGGAAAGTATATAAGGTTTTTTAAAAGATTCACTTTTATTTATTAGCTCTTAACTTTTTTTTTAGAAAAGGTGTTGTAATCCTTCAAGAGAATAGTCTTTTGCAGCTTTATAGTAATATAAAAATATAGAGTCACCCGTTTTATTTCATTTTATAGAAACGACTTAATCCCCCTGGTGCATGAGTGGAGTAAGATAAAAAAATTTCAATTTCTTAAAAGTAGACTGAAGATTTCATGGATAGATATTTTCAAACTATACCATTACAAAATAGTTTTAGATTGAGTTCCAGAAAAAATTTAGTTGAAAAAAAAAACTTGACTATTTTTTAATCTCTTAATCCAACTTAGTATAAACTTACAAGAAATATACTTTTGATACATTGCTTTTAGTTGTGCACTTTTAGTAGTTTGCAATAAAGCACTTATATGGAGCATGCAGATGCCAAAGCTTGACTTTAATATGTTACCATGTATTTATCTTCATAAAATTTTTAATACCCCCTAAATCTAAGTTTCTTGTGTAGTGAATATTTATTTTTTTTTCCATTCATTTTAATTAGCAAACACAATTTTGTAAATTTGATGAAAGAAGACATATCTTAAGGTAATTATTTCATTCTTTTTCTTTTTTTAAAAAAAATAGAATCGATGTTCTACCATTTTTCTTATCAATTGTAAGAATAAAATTGGGGTTGTGAAGAGTTCTTGCTCATATTTTCTTGTTTTCTTTATTGTGAAGTATTCTTACCCAGTTACAACATATTGTATCAAAATGTCTTCATCATATCAAGTATTATATGCTAAAAATAATGTCATAGTGTATGCACAGTTAGTTTGATGCTCTAACTATATAACTATTAGGTTTGAATTACTTTTTTTTTCTTTAAATTTTAATACCCTAAAAGATAAAATTAAAAAAAAAAGTCTGTAGAGAAGAAAAAAAAAGTTCACAAAAGAAAACACAAAAATAAAGAATTAAAAGTGAAAGTGTCTAACTTGTCATCATTGAAATCAATCTTCCATATCAAAAATAATATAACAAAATTATACCTTACATTATTTAGGAAGTCTTGCTCTGGGCATTTGTTAGATATCGATGAATTACAATAAAATCCAGGGCAGTTAGTGCACAAGGTACTGTTGAGGCATATTTGGTAAGTAGAATATACAATGTACTTTAAGATTGGGGAGAATGAATGTAAGTTTTCTACAATGGAATTTGTTTTGATCACAAGATTAAACTATGGACCCAATACTTAAACATGTAGTAAAAAATAAAGTCGAAGGTGACAATATACGATATTTATTCTTGGATGGTTGTAATAGTCATCACAGTTGATTTAGATGATATCTTCATTTCATCGAGGCCTGAAAATGATATAATGATGGTGAAGTTGGTCATGCTAATTTATTGGAGGTTGAATGCTTGGTAAACAGTATAAAAATAAAAGTTATATAGATTACACACTCCTAATAGATAGTTAAAAAGTAGTTCATTGCTTATTTATGGGGTTACATTTGATTCGAGGTTACTAAGAAATCTATGGAAAGTGCAATTATAGGTAGAGAGAAGAGACTTGAGGACTTGTAGTCAAATGAAGAAAGATTATAATATTGGAGAATTTCTATTAGTGCTACAGATAAAAATGATACTATGTATTTAATTATTAGTTTCAGTTTTCTCATATTACTTTCAAAATTTTCATTCATGGGTATACGAGGTTATTCCCTTAATTAGGTAAAGTTTTGTAACTAAACTCATAAAAGTGTAGGTTTCTCATATATTGAATTAGAGGAAAATCTTGGATATCTCCTTTAACGCCTTAGATGATGTTATACTTTAACATAATAAAGCATGTTTAACACATCTTTAACTATATCTTATGGAGTACAAAAATTATTACTTTTAGATGATATCATACTTCAACATAGTAAAGTATGTTTAACATATCTTTAACTATATTTTATGGAGTACAAAAATTATTACTCTAATGATATATACTTTGTTCAGATTAATGTATGAAAAGAATTTATTCACATCTCAAAAGATGAGAGATTACAAGAAAAAAATGTAATTTGGTATCAAGGACATCTATAGTCTAAAGCATATGAAAATTTTAAATTTTTTTATAAGGATAGCTTTGAGAACACTGCATCTAAAAACCGAACAAAATTAAAGCACCAAAATATGAACATAATAATTTTGTTAATAATAATAATAAGGTGTTGATCATAGCAATACATATGGTGACAGAGCTTTGTCGTTTAACTATAACTCTATCCTTGTTCTCAATGTTAAGAGAAGTGCTTCTATGGGTAAGACTGCCTTTATTTCGTATACTAGCCTATAAGGCGAGCTTTCTATAGATTTATTCTCTATTATTTTGTAGGCCCAAAGGACGCCTGGTAGTTTCTCTAGCCATTTTTTTTCTTACACTCGAGTCTCTTTTTCAAGAAAGTGAAAATCATCTTGTTCATGATTTTTGCTTATTTGTTTCCTTATGGATATCTTCTGGATGAAAATCTTTGCTCAATCTTGTATGTGTTACAGAACGATATTACTATGTGACTAGTGATTTGCCTCTTATTTTTAGATACTAGTACTTACTGTATTGTAAATCGACTTATCAAGTTAACCTAAATAAACATTTTTACTTCTACGCTAGTGATGTTGTTGTAAGCTTCTGCCTCTACCCATTTAGGGAAGTAATCGGTATCTAGCAGCACGTATCTCCTTCCACTTGTTGGTGGAGGCAACAGTCTGACAATATTCATCCTTCATGGGATGAAAGACCATGAGTTAGAAACTGTGTGCAAGTTGTCGGTAAAAAAATGTATAAGTGGGGTGTGTTTCTGACACTTTTTGTATCTCTTCATATGGCTAGAGCTTTGTTCCTTAGAGTGGTCCAATGGTATTCTTATCTCAAGACCTTGTACACAAGTGTTCTTTCGTAGGGTGATTTTCATAGGTTCCTTTGTATACTTCTTCTAGAATCTTTTGTCCTTCCTTTTTAGGCACGCATCTAAGGTATACTCTTAAAAATGCTCGGCTGTATAATGTTTCCTTATGGAGGACGAATCTACTTACTTTACTCTTCAGCTTCCGAACTTCTTTTCTATCACTCGGAAGCTTTTCATATTTCAAGTATTCTTTGTAAAGTGCCATCTAGTATTGAGAGGTGGTTGTCTCTATGCATCTTGATTCTAAGAGGTTTGTTTTTCCTTGGCTATGGCTCTTTCCTAGGTTGTGAGCAAAATTAGTCTGAATTTCGTTATGTTAGGTTCTTCTTTGACTAATCAATTTGCTTATGTATTCTAGTTACTATGTATTTAATTGATGACGACTTCTTCCATTTGTTATAGATAATTCCTCATCTTTTCCTATTTTGTTATGTAGTCGGCATTCCACTCGAAAGTGATGAGCACGGAATCAATGTATATTTACAACTTTCTGATCATTGGTTGAAAGGTAATTGTTAATCCTTCAGTCAAAGCCTCATACTCTGCCTCGTTGTTAAATGTTGTTAAAGGTAATATAGTTGTATTTTCTAAGATGAGCCCTTCCAAACTTTTGATTATAATCCTAATGCTCGTTTAGAAAATCCTTTTATATGCATCTGCCATAGTTCCGTGCTTCCTGTTGGTTCTTCAGTAAGTGTTTCATCCTCTATTTCTGGCTCGTACTCAATTAGAAAGTCTGTTAATACTTGCCTTTTAATGACAGTTCTGGCTTTGTACACTATGTCCAAGTGGATAAGTTCCAGCGCCATTTTAGTTACCTTTCCAACATATGATCTTGCTAATATCTATTTCAAGGGGTAAAAGGAAAAGATTATGATTGAATGAGCTTCAAAATAATGCTTAAGCTTGTTATTTGCTTGGACTAAGGCTAGAACTAGCTTTTCTGCCACAATATACCTGGTTTTTAGATCAAACAATATTTTATTGGTGTAAAATATTGGATGTTTCCTTTTTCTCAAAATAATATAGTGTTCACTGCTATCTTGGATACTGCTACAAAGCAGATACAATGCTATCGTGATGCAGAAGGAGACAAGAAATGAGGCTTGGCCAAATACTCCTTCAGGTTTTGAAAGGCTTCAGTTTGTTTTGGTCCCCATAGGTGTTTATTCTTTTTTTTTATTGTCTAAAAAAATGGCCTGCATCGGTCATACATCCTAGAGATGAATCAATTGATAGTAAAAATTCTTCTTGTTAGTATTTGAACTTCTTTTAGTGTTTATGGGATTGTGTGTTTTTGAGTGCTTAAACATTTGCTGGATCAGCCTTTATCCCTCTTTCTCCTATCACATATCCCAAAAAGGTTCCATATGATATCCCAAATAAACACTTAGCTGGATTTAAGCATATCTGATACTTTTATAGCATTTTAAAGACTTCATATGGGTCTAGAACATAATGTGAGGCCTTCTTACTTTTGGCTACATTGTTGTCTTTGTAGACTTTCACAATTTTTCTTATAAGGTTTTTGAAGACTTTGGTTACTAAACGTTGGTGGCTCTAGCGTTTTTCAGTCCAAATGGCATTACTTTGTAGTAAAATATGCCTCTCTCAGTGACAAAGATAGTTTTCTCTTCATCATTCGGATCCATCTTTATTTAGTTGTAGTTGCTATATGCATCTAGGAATGACAGTCATATCCTACGGTTGTGTTTACCATCTGATCAATCTTTAAAATGATGAATGAATCCTTAGGAGTAGCCTTATTCAGGTCTATGTAATCTACACAGAATCTTCACTTTTCATTGTTTTTCGGCCTTACCACGATGTTTGCCAACCAATCAGGGTAGTGAATTTTCCTGATGAAGTCTATTTCTAGTAGCCTATCTACTTCATTGCTAATAATTTTATTTTTTTCTACTGCAAACCTTCTCTACTTTTGTTTTATGGGAAGAAAATGCTGAGCTTGTAGGTTATAACTTCAGAGATTATTCTAGGCATATCTTTGTGTGACCAAAACAAAGACGTCTTAGTTCTGTTACAAATGATAAGTGTTTCCCTCTCTTTATTGCTCAACATTGTTCCCACATATACCTTTTTTTAGCATTAAATGGCCAAATGTTACTATTTTATCCCTTATGTGTAAGAAGATAAGTATTCTTTTGTCTTCCCATCCTCTCGAGATAATGCATTCGGTTAGACATCTTATAGTTGCTATTAGATTTGTGGATCTCCCAATTGCTGAAGTAGGGTATCCACTTCACTCATAATTATTTCCCTTATATCTTCAAGAGGTTGTTCTTTAGTTATTTAGATCATGCTAGCTTCATTCTTTTTGTTTGGTGGTTTGAGCGAATTGGCATAGCACTACCTTACTTTGATATGTTATCCTTTGATGTTCATTATTCCTTTTCCATCAACTGATACACACCTTACCACTTGGTGCAAGGTGAAAGGTGTAGCTTTCATGTAATAGATCTAAAAACTTATAGTGACTGTATTATATGAGGAATGTGCATCTATTATCAAGTAGTGTATGTGTAAGACCTTCCTTGCTGCCATAACAAGTAAGGTTATGAATCCTTTGACTTGTACTGTAGATCCGTTAAATGTTATCAATTCCATCCTCTTGAATATTTCCCAAAATAAGATATATACAATGGAGGATAAGGTCTCTCCCATACCCGTCTTCTGTATTTTACTGCTCTCCTAAATAATTACCTTTATTGCTCATCCCTTTCTTCTCTTTCTGGGGGTTTTCCATTTAACACATCTATAAAAGTGTTGGTTCATTACTATTTAAGTAGCTACTGTTTCCTCATAACTCTTTAATGGGTTCTTTATCATCTTGTGCCCCCTCTATAACAAGTAACACTTCAATGTCGTCGCATGAGTACATAGAGTCATACAAGGATCAACGGACTACATCTAATACCTTAGCAGCTATGTCCTCTACTTCCATGACTTCTTCTGCTAAAGCCTTGGGTTCATTTAGCAATTTAGTAGTGGTCTTCCTGGGTTCCAAGATCAATCAACATTTATCTAGGTATCCATTACTCATCAGGGCATGTATTTCTCTTATCAATAATTTGCACATTGGTAAGTCGTGTCCCTTTTCGTTATGGAAGGATCATAGCTTATTTATATCTTTATGGTGTTCTAGAACCAAGGTTGGCCTTGATTTTCTAAATATTCCTAAATCCTTATACTTCAGTCAAATTTTTCTACTAGCGTATTGATAGGGATTAGAGGTTCAAAAACCTTTTATCGTTTGTCTTGGGATTGCTCTTTAATGTTGGAGGGTTGTTTGTCTTAAGATTGCTTCTTAATACTGAAGGGTCATTTTCTAAAACATTTATTGTAGAAAAGTAGAATATCCCTCCAAGTGGTTATCACTGATGCTTTCCTCATTACCGAGGCTAAATCTTCTTCTTTGCTAATCCATTACTCAAAAGAAGTGAAATTCTTTCAAACTAGATTACGACAATAAATAATAGTTGGTCTTATTGCCTTCTATTATGCCTTAGCTATTAATTCTGAATCATAGTGACTAAATATTGCTTAATTTTTTGTTGAGTCGATTCAAGAAGCTTCTGATCGATTCATTCTTTACCTGCCTTATCAAAAACAAGTATGATGTGGTCTTTCTCTTCTTCTGGTTATAGAGGCATTATGCGATGAACGTCACTATAAGTTCCTCAAAAGAAAAGATAAAGTTCTCTTTTAATCATTGGAACCTACTCTGAGTAGGTCCTCTGAAGCTAAAAGGGAAAGTTATACACTTTAAGGCATCATCATTATAATGCATAATCATATTCGCATTGAAGTAGAAGATGTATTCCTCAAGGTCTCCTGTTCCATCTTATAGAGTAAAGCTAGGCAATACAAACTTCTTTTCCTCTCTATTTTTCTTATTTCCTCTATGAATGGGTCCTGATTCGCCTTCCTTGCTAAGTTGATGATGTCTTCCACACCTTCAATCTTAGTGCTCCTTCTATAGAGTTCGTTTACTTCCTTCAGGATCATAGTCTTGAACTCTTATTCACTGGTTAACCAAACCCCTGGCGCTACTGCCTCCGTCTTTTCAAGTTGCTCCATGGTTTCCTTCTTTTTTAGATTGTCAGGTAACTGCTAATGGTTTCCCGTATGTGTATCTCGAGGTGAAAAAAGCTCTTCAAATTCATCTCAGAAGCTTTCACCTATTTTTAAGGATTCCAGACAACTTCTAAGCTATTTATTCTCCTTCCTCAATTCTTTCAATTCCTTTAGGATCTTTGCGAGGATCCCTAGCATGCCAACAGAGGTGTTATCTCTATTTTTATTTGCATTGGGAGGGGCAAGACTTCTTCCATCATTAATTCTCGTTAGAAGTAGGCAAATTGGGATTGGGATGGGTTCGAGAGGGAACTTGACTAGTCTTGTATACTGTCGAGATACCAAAATTTGTCTCGAATTGAACCTGGACAAGCTGGTTTGGGACAAGGACCAAATTCGGGACATGGACTATTTTTTGCTCATGTCCCTAATTTGTTCTAATTTTATATTTTAGCCTAAAAATTTTGGGTCCATTTGTTGCCTATGTCCCTAATTGCTCCGACTTTGTATTTTTGGCCCAAAATTTAATTTTGAATTTTTTTTAGCCTTTAATAATTTATTATTTCATTAATATAATTTTGATTTCAATTCTAATTTCAATTTTCAATTATGTTAAATGTTATAATTTTAATTTGAATTACGTTAAATATTTTAATTTCAATTTCAATTACATTAAATGTTATAATTATTATTCTAATTTTAACTTCAACTACATTAAATGTTATATTCTAATTCTAATTTCTATTATATTAAATGTTATAATTTCAAATCGACAAATCTAATTTTAATTTTAATTACGTTAATATTATAATTTTAATATCAATTTTTATTTCAATTACGTTAAACGTTATAATTTTGATTTCAATTTTAATTTTAACTAAGTTAAATATTATAATTTGTTTTTAAAATTCTAATTTCTATTACATTAAATGTTATAATTCTAAATTAGCTAATCCAATTTCACGTTAAATGTTATAATTCAAATTTCAATTTCAATTTCAATTATGTTAAGTGTTATGATTCTAATTTCAATTAAGTTAAATGTTATAATTTCAATTCCAAGTTTAATTTCAATTACAATAAGTGTTATAATTCTAATTTTAATTTTAATTACGCTAAGTGTTATAATTATAATTCTAATTTCAATTACATTAAATATTATAATTCTAATTTTAATTTTAATTTTAATTACGTTAAATATTATATTTTTTATTTCAATTTTAATTTCAATTACATTAAATGTTATAATCTAAATTCAATTTTAATTTCAACTACGTTAAATATTATAATTTCAATTTCAATTCTAATTTCAACTACATTAGATATTTTAACTCCAAATCCATTTTCAATTTTAATTACGTTAAATATAATTTTTATTCCAAATCTAATTTCAATTACGTTAAATGTTATAATTTTAAATAGTAAATTTCAATTTCAATTACGTTAAATATTATAATTTTAATTCTAATACTAATTTCATTACGTTAAATATTATAATTTCAAATTTAATTATAATTTTAATTATGTTAAAATTATATTTCTGATTCCAATTATAATTTTAATCACGTTAAATGTTATATTCCAAATCTAATTTTAATTTCAACTACGTTAATTATTATAATTTTAAATCCAATTTCGATTTCTATTACATTAAATGTTAAAATTCTAAATTGCAAATCCAATTCCAATTTCAATTACGTAAAATGTTATAATTTATATTCTAATTTTAATTTCAACTATGCTAAATGTTATAATTTCGATTCTAATGCTAATTTCAATTACATAAAATCCTATAATTCGAAATCACAAATCTAATTTCAATTTCTATTAAGTTAAATATTATAACTCTAAATTCAAATTTAATTTTAATTACGTAAAATATAATTTCGAATCCAATTTTAAATTCAACTACGCTAAATGTTATAATTCCGATTTTAATTCTAATTTCAATTACATTAAATGCTATAATTCCAAATCACAAATTCAATTTCAATTTCAATTACGTTAAATATTATAATTATAATTTCAATTATTTTAAATGTTATAATCTAAATTCAATTTTAATTTCAACTACGTACTGTTATAATTTTAATTCAAATTCTAATTTCAATTACGTTAAATGTTATAACTTCAAATCCAATTTCAATTTTCAAATCTAATTTTAATTTCAATTATGTTAATTATAATTCTAAATCTAATTTAATATTGATAGTTTAATTAGTCTTTAATATCAATTTGCTTAAATAAAATTATGAATACAAATCAAGATAGAATGTTTTAAAAAAAAGTTTATAATTTATTAAATAACTTGTAAATTTATAAAAATGACATTAAAGTAACCTATAATTTATTAATTAACTAATAATATTCAGTCTTTAATTATTTTTTCAAAAAAAATTTAGATTAAAAAAAATTTACGACCAAGATGGGACCCAATTTGGGACGAAAAGTGTTCAAGATATGACCGAGACATTCGAGTTTCTCATTTCCCCATCCCGAACATGTCCCAACCCTCTGTCCCTTTCCAGAACTTTCGGGTTGGGACGGGACGGGATGGGTAGGGTCAGAACTTTTGCCCACCCCTAGTTCCCATCTCAATTGATTGTGGATTAGTGCTTCGTATAGTATCCTCGAAAGAATTTCTGCTTAAATTAGGACATTCTTCTTGTTCTTTCCCCACAATTGATGCCACTAAAAGTTGTAAATATGGAACTTCACAAAAAAAATTACCTTGATCTCCTTAGAGTATGCTTGAATTCGTGAAAAAAACACCATCCTCTTGCAACAAAAGTATTATGATATTTAAGTCAATAATTATTCAAAAAACTTATGATGTGTGTGGTAGTGCTTCAAATAAGAGGATTATGCTTTTTGTGTGTTTCTCTTTCTAAAAATATTATAATTCTCTCAAATGGATTGCTTTGAGTACTCTATGTTTGAATGCTTATCAGTGGATGAATAAATTGGGCGATTGATTGTGTTTATAGTAACAAAAATTTTCACAGTTCAAGTTATATTCGAAATGCAAATGAGATTAGTATGACGTGATTAATCCATGTTTTAATTAGATGCTAACTAATCATTATGTGAGATGCAATCAAATTCATTAAGGAATATAAAGTTTTTACCCTCATGCAAATATTCCTTGCTCATGTAAAATAATAATAGCGATAGCTTTAACTTAAATGAAATAGTAATGACTAAAATTATAATTTGAGTAAAATTCGACTTCTTCACATTTTCAATCTATTTTTTTTACTTATTTTTGGATTCTATTGACGAAGCGGATTAGATCATACCTTAACTTGAGGTCGGTTTCGCTTAACTTTTGAGCCAATTAATAGAATTTTTAAATTTTAAACACTATTTAGACTTCTCTTTATTATTTTAGCCTATTATTATTTAAGCATGTGGAGTGAACTGTTAAACTTATTTTATAATAGGCTTAACAATTATTATTATTTTTGTTGTTGTTGTTATTAATAAAACGTAATTTAGGTATTACAACGATTGGGTTTTAATTGACAGCGATTGGATAGCCCAATAATGATGTTTGATGATCAACGAAGGTTGCAATGCTGTAAATAGTGGCTATTAGCTGCCTAAGGTTTTATTTATTTTTCTAAATAACTCTGTCAACAACATTATGATTTATTCAATTATCTTGGAAATTATTTTTACAACCCATCATTAATGTGATTTTTAAAACCCAAAAAGAAAAAAACTAGACTCTCAACATGACTTAATTTGTTTAGATACTATGAAAAAATTAATTAAAAAAAAAGAATTTTTATAAAGACTTATATTATCACAATAAGACTATACAAAATACATAGGTGGACAATTACTTATACATGAAATGAAATTCATAATGAAAATATAATTATAGGTGTTTAATAATAAACACAATGATTGAGGTTGACTTAATTTCTTATGTTATTAATATTATCAAACATTTTTTTATAAATGTGTATGACTTAAAGTATTATTTTTTTAAAATTATTTTAATATTAAAAATTTACAGGAACATAAAGGTAAAAGGTAATAATTTTTAGAAAACAAAAAATTAAGATTTTATATTCATATTTTTTTTAAAAAAATGTCATTGTGGTTTACATAAACAAATTTTAGACCAAAAAAAGGCCTGTAGAAGTTTATTAATTTATTTTATAAAAAGAAGAGGGTGGTGGCTGAATTAAGTTGGTTTGACAATTCGATACCTAAACGTGGAGTTGGAATGGAACCTCGCAAATGATGGTACGGATATCATTCTGAGGTGATCGGAATCCAATTGAGACGATGGCCGCACTCAAACTCCGAAAAACAACTCCCCTTTCTCACAGAACCCTCTTCTTCTTCAACTACTCTTCCTGGTACTCACCCCCATTACCTTACCAAGACGACCCTATTCTCAAATCGATTTCAGAATCAATTAAATCAAACACTTTATCTTCTCTCATCAAGCTTCTCCCTACAATTTCACACATTCACTTAATCAATCTCATCAATCATAACCCTCATTCTCTTCCCCCTTACTCTCTGTTCTCCTTCTTTAAGTTTCTCTCTTCACAGCCCCGCTTTCGCCTCACCCTCCAATCGTACTCCACAATGTTGCATTTCCTTGTGTCTCACAAAATGCATTCTCAAGCACGTGATCTTCTCCATTTAATCGTCTCCAAGAAAGGGAAGGGCTCCAGTGGTTCTGTTTTTGATTCGATTCTCGAAACGAGAGGTACCCATTTTTCTAATTTTGTTTTTGATGCTTTGATGATTGTTTATGTGGAATTAGGGTTTGTTAGTGATGCTATTCAGTGCTTTAGGTTGGTTAGAAAGCATAGTTTTAGAATTCCTGTTAACGGGTGTAGGTGTTTGATCGATAGAATGATGAAAACCAGCTTGCCTACAGTGACCTTAGGGTTTTATTTGGAGATTTTGGAATATGGGTATTCGCCTAGTGTGTATGTTTTTAATGTTTTGATGCATAAATTGTGTAAAGAAGGTAAAATTAAGGATGCCCAGATGGTTTTTGATGAGATTGGGAAGAGAGGTTTGTGTGCTACCGTTGTTAGTTTTAATACTTTGATTAATGGGTATTGTAAAGCTAAGAATTTAGAGGAGGGATTTAGGTTGAAGAGTGTTATGGAGGAGAGTGGAATGAGACCAGATGTTTATACTTATAGCGTTTTGGTCAACGGGCTTTGCAAAGAGAGTAGGTTAGATGATGCAAAGTGTTTGTTTGATGAGATGTGTAAGAGAGGGTTAGTACCAAATGATGTTACTTTTACTACTTTGATTGACGGGCATTGCAAGAATGGGAGGATTGATATGGCGATGGAAATTTATCAGCAAATGTTGAGGAAGGGTTTGGAACCGGATTTGATAATGTATAATACACTTATTAATGGTCTTTGCAAGGTTGGGGATATGAAGGAAGCAAGGAAGCTTGTTCATAAGATGTGTATGAGGGGCTTTAAACCAGACAAGATTACTTATACTACACTTCTAGATGGCTTTTGCAAGGAGGGTGATTTAGAATTGGCATTGGAGATTAGGAAAGAAATGATTAGAGGAGGGATTGAACTTGATAATGTGGCGTTTACTGCCCTTATTTCAGGGCTTTGTCGAGAGGGGAAAGTAATAGAGGCAGAGGGAATGTTGAGGGAGATGTTGAAAGCAGGTTTGAAACCAGATGATGCCACATATACTATGGTCATCAATGGATTTTGCAAGATGGGAGACACTAAGATGGGTTTTAGATTGCTTAAGGAGATGCAAAGCGATGGGCATGTATCGAGTGTGGTAACCTATAATGTCCTAATGAATGGGCTTTGCAAACAAGGGCAACTTAAAAATGCTAATATGCTTTTGGATACCATGCTTAATTTGGGGGTGGTTCCTGATGACATTACCTACAACATTCTATTGGAGGGTCATTGCAAGCATGGAAACAGTAAAGATTACGAAAAACTACAAAGTGAGAAGGGGCTTGTTTCAGATTATGCTTCTTATACTTCACTGGTGAGTAAACCATCAAAAGATCGCCAAAAGAGATGAATAATTGGGGCCCTTCTATTGAATTTGAATGTGGTCTATCAGGTAAGATCTACAGAAGGGAATAGATTGATTGGATATGTTTCCCTACACATGCATCTTTGTAGCCATTGAGGAGCGGTGATTACAGTTTTTTGAGATGATAATTTCTGCCACCAATTGCTTTGAAACCACTAGAGTTTTATAACTCTAAGAGATGGATGAAATGGTTGCAGTGATTCTTACAGTAGTAGAAGTGAGGCTATATGTTCTTTGATTGAAATTAGGAGATATTGCTTTCTAAAGGACCTATATGATCACTGCTGGTTGGTATGCTTGGTGCCTTTCTGCAATATAGAATGTCAGGAGCAGTGCAAAGTCTTTCAATACATTTTGACAAGAGAGACAGTACACTGCTGTAAAGAGCCCATGGGTGGCGGTGGTTTATACTGGGAACAATTCGTGATTGTGATAGAGACAAATAGGGAATAAGAAATTGTTAGATGTGGTGAGAGATTGATTCTTTTTGGGTGCTTGCATAGTCCTTGCGTATTTGGTTTTTATTGTTATGCCTTTCAGTATATAATTGCAGCTTCACATGAAGTTTCATATTTTCTTGCTGCTTGCCCCATCACATCTTGATGACAAATGTACACTAAGAAAAATAGTAATTTAGAGGAGTTCACTGTAATGTAATTTATCGGTAGAGGTTCATCACTTCATCAGATGAAATTCTCATTTTAGTATTTTACAACGCTATTCTAAGTAAAAGTAGCAAACTATTAGACATTTTAGCTACAAGTTACAGGAATGAGCAAATTGCCCGAGATTTCATATGAAATTATATTCATACATACAGATGGAAATTGTTTGTGCCTTTACATGCTATGCCATTACCTTGTAGATGTATTCCAATTATTTGCAGTACCCGTAAAATGGTTATCAAATGTTGTAACAATAATACCAACGAAGTGGTACTAGAAAATGTTTATCAAATGTTGTAACAAAGAATACCAATAATTAGTGTAAGGCATACACAACCAATTGTACAAAATGATGTGATACAATACAAATTATATAAATCCTTATTTAAACAAATTGACGTGGCACAATTCTTAATGTATCTTCTTCTCTTATTTATTGTGTTAATTTTTTATATTTATTAGTATAATTACATTGCTCCATGTCAGTTTGTATGTTTATTATTATTGTATTAAATTCTTATAATTATTCTATCAACAATAGTAGTTTCTAAGAGGTTTTCATCCTCTCGGTGATCTTAATGAATAAACTTAAAAGTGGTGAATGAAACAAGAAAAACAAAAATGAAAGAATTTAGAAGACGGCAGTTGAAATGAAATAGGCAGTAGAAACATAGCTATTTTTATTCTTTAAAAATAAAAAAAATAAAAAAACTGAGCTGGCCCATTTTGGTTGGAAAAAAATCATTGCAGCCCATTTTTATTTTTAAAAAAAGTTATTGATGAGGGGTGGATACGGATCGATTTGATCTAATTTTCACCGAAATCAAATTTGTTTTATTTTTAATTAATTTTGCTACCTAAAAAATATGGGTTTTATTCTGTTTTTTTTTTTATTTTTTTGGTTGGGACAACTTGAGTCCATAATTATATAGGCTTTTTTAATTTTCTTTTTTTCAAAAAATTCACGGGCCAGTTTGGGCCCAAAACACACTGTTTGTACTTTTAAAATATCAAAGGCAACCCACAGTTTTCAAGGGAGAGGAGAGCACTGGCATCTTCATCGGTTAATACAAATTGCCATATTTCCTCTTACACAAACGGAATTCTTATACTTAAATAGGAACCAGATCAGAAGTGTCCAATTTCAAAATATATATTGGGAGATATTATTGATAATATTCTGAAGGTACTGGATAATATTATTTAATATTTAAAAATTAATATTAATATTTAAATTTAATAAAATATACAGAGAGATTCAACAGTTTAAAATATTTCGTCAAATTAAATAGATTTTATATAAAAATACATTAAATAACTAAGTTACCTATTACATCTTAAAAGAGATTGTTACATGTATAAATTCTGAGAAAGTTCATTTTTCATTGGAGAATTTGACCTTTAAACTATTAAAAATTAGACTTATTTTAATATTATTAATAATAATAAAAATGCTGGCTTGACAAATATGCCCCTATACTATTTATATAATTTTATACATGTCTATCTTTCTAAATTGAATTTAGCATCTATAAATAATTACAACTATTCATTATCTTAATAAAACTCTTTTAAAAAATAGAACAAAAATAAAATTAAAAATAATAAGACAAAATGAAACTCAAATGATATAATAAAATAATAATAACATACATCTGTTTCTCTCTTTAAGCAAATTTTTTTTTTTACGAGCTTTTTTTCTTTCTCTCACTCCGCAAACTTAAAGAATAAAATTTTTATAAAATAGAAAGAAAAAAAAAAGTTAGGGTTTTTTTATTCCATCACTAAAACCCAAAATTACAATTACAATTACAATCACAATCACTATCCTATTTCTCTTCATCCAAATCGGTCTCTATGAAAATCATTCCCTCAAATCTTTGGTTTTTGGTATTTGTTCTTTAAGCTAAAAGGCGATGGTTTCAAAATTCAGATTTCAGTCTAAAGAGAAGACATTAATATGAAAAAAGTGGAATATTTTATTCTCTTTTTTGAATGATTTTTGCTTTTTCTAGGCTG
Organism: Ailanthus altissimus; assembly: GCA_946807835.1. Taxonomy (NCBI): domain Eukaryota; kingdom Viridiplantae; phylum Streptophyta; class Magnoliopsida; order Sapindales; family Simaroubaceae; genus Ailanthus; species Ailanthus altissimus. The sequence goes on from OX327687.1 coordinate 11,124,507, forward strand.
GCCGAATCTCTGGTTTTTGGTATATGTTCTTTAACCTAATGGGTTTCAAAATTCAGATTGCAGTCTAAAGAGAAGTCATTAGTGTGAAAAAAGTGGAATATTAGCGGCTGCTTATTCTCCTTCCTTTTTGAATGATTTTTGTTAATTTTTTTTTTGGCTAGCGGCTGCTGTAGCGACCTGAATTTTTTTAATGATTTTTTTTCTTGAAAGGTTTGAATTGAAGTGTGAATCATATTTGGTAACATTGATAACGATGTTTAGTAGTAAATTTGGGATTGTTTAACAACAATTTATAGTACACATGGCGCTTTAGAATTCCCATGTGTTGATCTAAAATAAATACACCTAAATGAAGGCCACATGGCTTTTTTGATTTAACGTGTTAATTTAAATGCACCTAATTAAAATTATTTTATTATCTCTTATCACATTAATTTTAATGATAAATTTTTAACAATTAAATATTTGTATATATTTTATTAAAAATTTAAATATTAATATTAATTTTTAAAATTTTTAGATATTGATAATATTAGCCAACACCTTAAAAGTATTGATGATAATATCTTTATATTTTAATTAAATATGCACCTAATTTTTACCCAAAGTATTATTATTTCTGATCATTTTTGAATAAGAGATTTGATTTGAAAATTATATGTAAAGTTGCAAGAGGAATGGTTAACCTTAGCAAAACAAACTGAAGATAAAGCGACTTGAGAAGAAATGACAGCAAAAGAATTGGCAACAGTAAAATGATACGTGAAATATATAAACCAGCTAATAGTTACCAACTTACCATATAACCCGAGTAACTATAGTATTATAGATGTTTGAAAATCAAATATGCTATTAGCTATAACCATAATTGAGATTCATATTTATATAAATATAATTTAAGATCTATCATATTAAATTATCAAAATAAATATTAAAAAAATATACTTAAAAAATTATGATGATTAGAAATTGAATATTAACAACTTTAAATGAGAGTTAAGAGCATAATGATATTCCATAATCAAATTTATGTATGCTCAATATGACTCTCTTTTCTATAATGAAAAAGAAAAAAAAAAGTTATACGTATATTGATTTGATTAGAAAATCACAATCCAAAATAGGTGTTTATATATTAGTCTAAATTATAATCCCATAATTTATAATTTAATAGTATTAGATTTTTATACATAATAAGTCTATATCAAACTAGATATCTCTAGAGTTAAATAAGAAATATTCTAAATAAATCATTTAAATTGGCTCTTATTTAGGATACCCCATATTATTATTAATATATGAGACCATATTAAGGAAATAATAAAAAACCTAACAATCTCCTATTTGGACTATATATGTCATTTGAAAATAATTATACATTATAAACTTTAATGCGTGCAAAAATGCTGTTTTATCTTGAAACATCTCCTTAAATACAATATGATTCATTAACTATATTAGTTATGGGATCAAAGCAACCTTCATTGCACTTAAGCGCAACTAGACCCATCAATGGTTACCATATTAACATAATCAATGACATAGATCAGATATGAATATTTACCATAAAAATTATATGAATTTGCTCTTAAACACGTCTATTTCTAATTGATCCTACTTTATAACTCCAACGAGTTAAATACTTTCTAATATTTAGGCTAAACTACAGTAGAAAGTACCAACCACTTTCTTAACTATATGCCAACCGCAGTAAAAAGTGTAATCTTATATCAGAGTTTCAACAAATAATTTATCAAACTTTATTTTATAAAAAATAAAATATAAGTATGTCTTTAACCAAATGAATATCAAATGATAAACTCTCATTATTTATGTACATCATCAAATAATACAACACCTATATGAGTAATATGCTTATGAAACACCTTGGGCAATAACCTTTAATGAGCGGATTCACAATAATGGAACTTGTACCAACGACACTTGTTAACTCGGAACTCTTTCTTTAATAACTAAAAACTTGATGTCGATGTGCTTAGATCTCGAAGAGCTTCTATTGTTATAGGAATATATCACTGTAGCTTTATTATCATAATATATTTTCAATGGTGTTTTAATACCATTGACAATACGTAGCCCCGTGATAAAGTTTTGTAACTATATCTCATAATTTGATATCTTAAAATAAGTTATAAACTTAGCCTTCATAGTGAAAGAAGTTTTGAGTGTCTGCTTAGCACTTTTTCAGAAAATAGCTTCTTAGGCCAAAGTATATATATAACTTAATGTGGATCTCTTGCTATCTAGACATCCAACAAAATTAGAGTCAGAATACCCCATAATTTTCAATCTTTTTGATCGTTTATATAAGAGCATGTAATTTTTTGTTCTCTATAAATACTGAATAACTCATTTAGTTGCTTTTTAATGATCCACCCTAGAGTTACTTAAATATTTGCCTAATATTCTAAAAATATACATAATATCTGGACACATACACATTTGAGTATGCATGAAACACCCTACTGTGGATGCATAAAGGAATTTTTTCATCTATTTCTATTTAATCTCATTCTTGGGGCATTAATTGAGACTGAATTTATCATACTTAGCAATGGGTGTATCATCTAATAGCATAATCCTTCATGTCATGCATGCTAAACACTTTATCGATATAGTTCTTTTATGATAATCCAAGGATACCTCTAATGTGATCCCAATGTATCTAGATCCATAATACAAAATATGTGTCTCCAAGATCTTTCATCTCAAAATTTCTTAATAGAAATCTTTTAATTTTGTGTCATAAGCTTATATCATTGCTTGCTAGCAATATGTCATCTACATACAAAACCAGAAAAATAAACTTACTCTTACTGAACTTATAATATATATATATATATATTCATCAATTGCATTGTTCTCAAAACCAAATGATATGATCACTTGATGAAACTTGTTATACCATTGACGAGATGTTTGTTTGAGACCGTAGATAGACTTTTTTAATTTGCAGACTATATTTTTTTGGTCAACAAATAAGTTTTCTAGCTGCACCATATATATCATTCTTTTCAATATCTCAATCGCAGTCTTTACATCTATTTGGTGTAGTTTTAAATCAAAATGAGTTACAAGTGCCAAGATGATTCTAAAAGAGTCTTTCATTGATACCACAGAGAACGTCTCTTTGTAATCAATGCCTTCCTTCTAAGTGAAATCCTTGGCAATAAGACGTGCTTTATAAATTTCTATATTGCCTTTTGAATCCCTCTTAATCGTAAATATCTATTAGCAACCAATGTTCGCACTTTTAAACAACTAGACAATATCTCTTCCTTTATGTTCTTAATCCATTTATGAGAATTAAAACTTTAGTTGTCTTAATTAAAATTGGTTGGATCATTTCTTAGTCCTATATAAAACTCATAATCTTGGATATAGACGACATAATCATATGAAATTGCACTTTTATTTTCTATCGTGGATTTTCTCAATGGCACTTATTTTTTAGGTCGTTAAGTTTGCTCTTCAAAGACAATAGCAAATTCTTCATTTTAGATTAGGAGTTCCTATATATTGTCTTCTATTTTTGAATCTGCATTATCAATAGCAGTTGTAGAAAGAAATAAAATTTTCTTTAAAGACAATATCTCTAACCTCTTCAAACTCAACATACTTAAGAAATTTAGCATTACCCATTTCGAAAAAAAAGATTTATTTGAGGGATTACAAAACTTAAAACTCCACAAATTTTCAGATTATTCAACAAAATAGCAGGTAACTATTCTTGAGTCTAGTTTCTTTTCATTAGGCTTGTACAGTCTAGCCTTAGCTGGACAACCCCAGATATGCAAGTGTCTAATACTAGACTTTAGTCTATAACTTTTACGGGGTTTTAGATACTACTTTACTTATAACTCTATTAAGGATATAAATTACAATATTTAGTGCTTCTCCCCAAAGTGATTCAGGTAAAGAAGAATGACTAATCATCATTCTCACCATATTGTTAAGTGTTTGATTTCGTTTCTCGACAATACTATTCATACTTAGTTTCTCAGGCATTATGTATCATGGGACGATGCCACACTCCTCCAAAAATTTAGCAAAAGGTCTTTGACATTATTTACCTAATCTATAATATCTTTCATAGTATTCACTATCATGGTCAGATTTGACAGTTTTAATTTTCTCACCAAGTTGATTTTTAGCTTTAGGTTTTAAAATCTTAAACACGTCTCGAGATTAAGCCTTCTTATGAATCAAGTAAAAGTACTTGAAATAAGAATAATTGTCAATGAACATAATAAAATACTGTTGGTCATTTCAAGAAGTCATAAGAATGGTCTACAAATATCAATTTGTGTTAGTTCTAAGAAGTTATTGCTCTTATTAGCACCTAACTTTCTATTGTTTGTTTGTTTATTTTTTCTTAATGCACTCAATACATACTTTAATCTATCAAATTAAGAGAATCAAGAATTCTATCTGACACAAATCTTTCTATTCTTTATTTAAGAATATCCTAAAAGCTTATATCATCATATAGTGGAATTCTCATTAGTTAATTTTTGCTTTGTAACAAATTTATTAATATGTAAGGATTCATTAAAAGAGGTATAAATATACAATTTGTAAAGATTGTCAATTAGAGAACTAGTATCAATAAGATTTGAATTTTGATAGACACTGAACTTATTATTTATGAAAAAAAAATAAGAATATCGTAATTTGTTCAAATTAGAAATAAAAATTAAGTTATGTCTAAATAACATTACATAATAAGTCTCATTTAAAATCAAATAATAATCAGTCTCTATTTATAATCTAAACAATCTTATTGCCTCTATAGGAGTTATGTTGCTGTTTTCTACATAGATGCATTTTTTAAGCATCAATTGGCAACCATATTCTCAGACAATCTTGCATAAACACACGTATGTGAATAGTTATACTTGTATCTACCCACCAAGTGTGTTTACGTACAAAACTTAAATTAAATTCAAAGCAAATGAAGTTGAAAAGTATACCTTTTTTAATACGTTATTTGGCGTACTTAGAACAATTCTTCTTCACATAACCAATCTTTTTACAAAAGAAAAAAGTAATGACCGGATCTTTTTTTTGTTCCTAATTATGTGAAGTCCTCATTGCAATTTTCTTTCCTTCATCCCCTTTTCTTTTCTTATTAGTAACCTTATCCTAAGAAGTACTTTATAAGTAAGCACTTTCAATCTTTTCTCATTTCAACCTGTCTTCTTCTTGTTCACAATAAGACATCAAATTCAAAAGCTCATTAAGAGTCTATTTATCCATTTGGGTGTTGTAACTTACTTTAAATTAATTGTATTGTATAAGAAGAGATATCAAAACCAAATGCACAAGTAAGTCATCAGACAACTCTATTTTTAATGCTTTTAGTTTTGAAGCAAGTTTAGACATCTGCATAATGTTTTTCCTTATATTTCATTTGCCATTTAATAGACGTAATTATATAAAATATTTTATCCTCCTAAACTTGACGTTTATTCAATTTATTCTAATAATTTGAAAATTTATCATATTAATATTGCTTTATAGGTTTAAGGACTATCGGTGGCAAAATATCACAAACTAGATGTAAACAAAGTTATTTGAAATGAGAATCCAAGAAGGGATAAAAAAGTACAAAATGTGAATAGTATTATAAATAGTACCATGAACAGTGATACAGTGCAGTGCCGAGGCATTGGTCGCGGTATTGAAATCAATAGCTATAGCGTCATGGCATTGAATCCTAATATTGCGGCATTGAAAGCTGGGCACTCTTTTATGGACAATATTGTCTTATTTTTACAACCTTAAGAATATATAAACACCCACTATTGAGCTAAAAATGTGTTGGCAGTAGAGAACATAAAATTAAAAACATCATTTAGAGTTGAAAGCAAGAATCAACAAGAAAAATGAGGTTTGCATATTAAAGGGAGAACACCACTGTTACATTAGGAAAAATTTTATCTTCTCTTCAATTTCGTGCTTGTTGTTGATTCTAATATGTATAATGATGTTGCTAGATGCTCTGAACTTATGTTTACAATTATGAACTAAGTTTTATTGTTAGGATTACAATATAAACTTAATATGTAGTTTGGATTGATTATTTTTCGTCATTCATCATATTAGTATTGAATTGTTCAATTTGTTCTATGATTAATACTTATAATTGTTTGACAATGAATTAGAATGATTTGAGAACTTTAATGAACTTGAAAAAGGGAATTTCGTGTTGGCCATGGATGAAATGATGTATGATCATTGCAAGTAGCTTTAAGTTTCATATGAGATATGGATATACTCATATGGTTTATATAACCATTTAGAGAACTTGAACTTAATGAATCTTATTTCAATTTGATTATCATAGGAATATTGGTAATTGATTGAATGAGATATACTCTCTTGATCTTCGAAAGAGGCTTGTGAGGATATTATAGTTCTTGGTTGACAATTTATATTGATAGTTTTAAGGGGAGTAATAAGATTCAAGTGAAGTATTGCTGAATTATTGTAATCCTAGGCATTTGAGTATTAGTGCTATGTTTGTTCTCTTTGCTCAATTACTGTAATTAGTTCATTATTTAGTTAATTTATATATCAAACACATTGAAATATCACTAGTTTGAATAAGAGTAAGATGACACAATTTTAGTACTTAACAAGTGGTAATAACAATTTTTCATAGGAACGATACTTAACTCATCATATATTACTTGATGCGATAATGTGCATTTGCGTTAAAAAGTATATATATAAAACATAATAACTTTTTGGCGTCGTTGCTGGAGAATTGTCTATTATTATTGTTGATACTAATAATAATCTATCTTATTCTCAATTCAAGCATTTTTTTTCCTGTTATTGTAAAGTTGTTGTCATTTATTTCAATTTTATTTTTTAGTAATTGTGGATTGGTTTATGATGGCTGGAGCATCAAGTTTATTGAAGGATTTTGCAGTACCAAAAGTAAGCAACATCTATTTAAGCATTTGAAAACTTGTCATTGATGTCGAATATCTTGAAATCCAATCGGAGGCTATTTAATTATTAAGAGCATCAGTACAATTTAGTGGATTACCAAATAAATATCCAATTAAGCATGTTGTGAATTTATTAAAAATATGTTACCTTTACAAATATAATGAAGTTTCAGAAGATGCAATACAGCTTCACCTATTCACATTTTCACTCTTAAGACAGAGTGAAGAACTGGTTGAGATCACTACCACCATGGTCTATAACAACATGGGATGATTTTGCAAAGAACGTTTCTTGCCAAATTCTTTCCATTAGCAAAAATCGCAATGATGAGGAGCGCTATAACTTCTTTTGTGCAAAATGATAATGAATCCCTACATGAAGCATGAGAAATTTTTAAACAAATACAGAGGAAATGTCCACACTGTGGCATTTTAAAATGGTTACTTGTGAAGATTTTTTACAATGGGATAATTGGACGTTTAAGGATGATAATTGATGCCGCAACATGGGATATTTTTATGAATAAGTTCATTTATGATGCATATGACTTGCTAGAAGAGATGACCTTTAACATTATCAATGGACAGCTGAAGTTGTTGCCCTAATAGAATCCATAGAGAGAGTTACGCAGATCACTTGTGATTTTTGTGGTGGCAACCATTCAAATGGACAATGCTCAGAACCTGCACATGATTCTGAAATTTATTACCAATAGTAATACAACTTAATTTTGATGCCAATTATCCGAAATGAGAGAATCAAGCATCTTGGAATAACAACCAAGAGGAAACTTCAATGCAAATGAATCCTCTTAGTATCCCAACTGAAATTCAATGTCGACTTGAGAAGAAATCCTCCTTAGATGATATGTTACAATACATAAGGAGAACAGATGAATTGTTGCATGGCCAATCTTCATCTCTGCAGATGTTAGAAAGCAAGTGTAGCAAATTATATATGTTGACTATAATCATCCTCAAGATGCATTTTCGAGCAATACTAAAATGTTTTCAATAGGAAATATTGAACACTGCAAGTCAATCATTGTGGAGTATGGGATAGAGCAACATGCAACTAGTGAAATCACTAAATCGAAGGTGATTCATCACATGGATGAAGTGCATTTAGAATTAAAAGAAAGAGTTATAAAAGAAGAATTGCAGTAGTAGAATTTTCTGAGCCATTGCACTCTATTATGTCAATTGCCAAAGAAGTTTGAAATGGTGAATCATGACCATCATAGTTCTAGGATTTTTTTTCCATTGCTTCAAGATTAATATGGTGATTACGGATGAAGCACAATCACCTTTCAAACTGCAAGTAATGGAAGAAATCAAGAATCATATGCATGAAGAGGTAACGTCGCACAAATTAAATGCCAAAAGGTAGGGAAACAAGCTCATTAAGAAGCAACCAATAGATACCGGCCAACGAGATTCAATCATAAGATATAATATTAAAATCTTTTTGGTAAAGCTTAAAGCAACGTGGTCAGAGTTGTTCCTTAAAAATTTTCTCATTAAACTATGGAAGTTGAAGAAAATAAATATCATTACTTATATTCATCTACTGAAGTTTCATAAGCGATATGCATCGAATATGCAATTTGATCCACCATGATCCAAAAATAAAGATGTCACGTTAACAACGTTAAATCAAGCGCTATTTGGGAGGCAACCCAAAGTAATTTTTATTTTATTTTTTATTTTTTATTAAATTTGATGTTTATGTTTGTATTAAAAAAAATTGAAAAAAAAAGGAAAGAAAGCAAAAAAAAAAATTGAATAAAAAAAAGAAGGAAAGAAAAAAATAACAAAAAATATATATATAAGGAAAGGGTGCCAAGGCACCCAATCCATAGAGCCAGCGCCGCAGCGCTAGTGCCTAGAAATTTCCTAAGCGTAATTTGTTTTTTTCATTTTTCTCCTGTTTTTCATTTTTTTTCCTCATTTAAACCCCCAAACCTCGCCCCCCCCCCCTTCCTTTCAAAACCCTAACTCCTCTCAACCTTAACTCTTTAATTCACTAAATTCAACCTTCCAAATTTAATTTCACTATTAAAACAACCATAAAAACACATTTACATCCATTATTAACTCTAATTTTCACTAAAAATTAATGATTTCATAAAAAAATCGAAGGGCACTCCGAATTTGAGATTGGTGGATTTATTATCTAAAGTACGTATTTTTGTATTCTTACACTTAATTATTGATGAATTACTCATCATGGTAATGTTTGAACTATAATATGAAGTAATAGTAGTGCATTAAGTTGTAGAGTGAATTGTTGGTTGAAGTAAGTATTTGCCAAATGATTGGGAAGCATTTGAATTTATTTACACTTGAATTACAATGCATTATGGTTGTTTAAGGAGATTAATATTTATGTCGTGGTAAGAATTAGAAAAAGAACATGTTGGACATTTGAATTTGGTGGCAGGGTTACTGATCCATTGAAGTGCAAATCTATAGAAATGACGAACAACCCTTGCTAATTCATCAAGCTCTGACAACAATTAATGACAATGATTTGAGGGACGATGCGAACGTTATGGAAGATGTGAGTGAGGCCTTAACACATCATTCAGAGAAGTGTTTAATTTTTATTATTTTATTAATGTCATGAATTAAATTTGAGGAGGGAAACACTTCCACATTTTCAAATGGCTTCACTTATTTATTTACAATTATTTTTCAAATTTATATATTTACTGCAGTTGTTTTTAATTTACATTTTTTTTTGTGTTTTATGTATTTTGTGTTCTATTTTGGATCTAAGATGATTATTAATCTATGATAAAACTGAGTATAGAAACTATAATTCTTAGGAATCAATAAATGCTATGTTTGTTCATATGTTGATCTAAATTGCAAGTTTTATCTTATCTGTGATTACTTGAAACATATTGAGCATATAGTTGAACCATTAAGTTAGTTGTTGACCTAGAGAAAGTTTATGAATAACAAGAACACAAAAGGTCTCAAAAACACTCTAAAACTTGTTTGATTATCATTTGAGGCAAAATCCTAGGAAATACATGATTAAGGAAGTGATATTAGGCCATGTTTAGATTGTTTGAGCTTTTCAAGCTTACCGATAAATATATAATAGTTACCCCTTTTGAGCCTCATAATCTTTTTTTGTTAACTACAATAATGCCTAAGAACCTTTACATATTGTTCCATCATTATCACCCCTTACACCATTAGCTTAATGGTTATGGTTATTGTTTGTTCAAAAGGGTTGAAACATTTTAAGTTTAGGGGTACATTGATTTGAAATATCATTATGTAAAAAAAAGGCAAATATATATCTATATGCTTCAAAAAAAAAAAACAAAAGAAAGAAAATAAGGAGCAATAAAGAAAGTCTTAAACAAGTTTGGGGGAGTTCATTAGAAACAATGTTGATGATCTACGAAAAAGAGTGTATGTTTATGGTGTGATTTGAACCAAAATATATGTCCATATTATCTTACCTTCACCCTAGCCATATATTACAAACTTAGTAAAGTCCTATTTAATCCTTACTCATGTTTGTTTCTACATTAGTGGAGAATGATATGAAAAGCAAGCCTATGGAGTGTATGTTTAATAAAAAAAATTTCATAGAGACCATATCTCTCTTGTACGCATAAACCATTCTTTGTGCATTTAACTGACAATAGTGACTTTGCACACATACACCAAGTAATTACTTGTAAGGTGAAATAAGCATGATGATTAGGCATATTGGATACTCACGGTATTTAAATATTTTTAAGAGTTATAGACAATGCAATATTTGAGATTAACTAGTATTCATTTGTTAACCCATAAATTTGTTTTCAAATTTTCTTTTATTTATTTTTATCTCGTCTTTACACGAGGACGAGCAAACTGTTAAAGGGTTATTTGATATAGCGTAATTATATAAAATATTTTATCCTCTTAACTTAACGTTATTCAATTTATCCCAATAATTTGATAATTTATGTATATTAATGTTGTTTTATCATTTTAAGGACTATCGGTGCAAAAATATCAAAAATCAGACACAAACAGAGTTATTTGAGATGAGAATCCGAGAGGGGACAAAAAAGCTCATTATGTGAACAATACTATAAATAGTGCCTATAAACAATGATATTGCTACAATACATGAATGGTACATAAGGGTTACTGTTCATACGATACAATGCAAGGCTGCGGCATTGAATCTCAATGCTGCGGCACTGGAAGCTGAGCACTCTTTTAAGGGCAATATTGTCCTAATTTTACAACCCAAGTATATATAAACACTTACTATTGAGCCAAAAATGTGTTGGGCAGCTGAGAACACAAAATTAAACACAATATTTGGAGTTGAAAGTAAGAATCAATAAGAATAATAAGGAATTCAGCATATTAAGAAAGAACACTATTGTTGCATCAAGGAAAATTTTCTCTTCTCTTCAATTTTGTACTTGTTGTTGATTCTAATATATATAATGATGTTGTTAGATGCTCTGAACTTCTGTTTACAATTATGAACTAATTTTTATTACTATGATTATAATATGAATTCAATATATAGCTTGGATTAATTATTTTTCCTTATTCATCATATTGGTATTGAATTGTTCAATTTGCTCTATGCTTAATTCTTCTAGTTACATAACAATGAATTAGAATATTTTGGGAACCTTAATGAACTTGAAAAAGAGAATTTCGTGTTAGCCATAGATGAATTGATGTATGATTATTGCAAGTAGCTTTAAGTTTTATATAAGATAGAAATATACTCATATGGCATATATGATAATTTAGAGAACTTGAACTTAATGAATCTTATTTCAATTTGATTATCATATGAATATTAGTAGTTGATTGAATGAGATATACTTATTTTACATTCTCAAGAGGCTTATGAGGATATTAGAGTTTTTGGTTAATAATTCATATTGATAGTATTAAGGAGAGTAATTAGATTCAAGTAAAGTATTTATGGATTATTGTAATATTAGGCATTTAAGTATTAATACTGTCATGTTTGTTCTCTTTGCTCAATCTCTGTAATTAGTTCATTATTTAGTTAATTTATATATCAAACATATTGAAATACCACTTGTTTGAATAAGAGTCAGAGGACACAATTTTAGTACTTAACAAGTGGTAATAACAATTTCTCATTTGAACGATATTTAACTCATCATATATTACTTGTTGTGATAACATGCACTTGCGTTAAAAAGTATATATATACAAAACACACAACACCATTATTTCTCATTGAAATAAGGTTAGCTAGTAGTGTTCTAGTTTTATCCTTTTCAATTTTTGGTAGAGCGTTGTTCAATTTCCTCAAGGAATTTTATTCTAAAAAATAATGCCATTAAATATAAGAATGAAATCTATTGACAAATATAATAGAAGCAAAAGAAACTTACAGAGAATATATAATAAAACAACAAGCTCACAATTATGTCATTATCTTATGTATATACATGCATGACATAAGTAAATATAGGAAGATTGGCCCCATCATGAGATACATAGTATAACAATGATATTTAGTCTTTGGATAAAAATATCAACTATAAGTGGTACTCTTGATAGAGGTTAATTAGATCTAATATTTTCATCTTCTAAGATTAATATTTATATGTTTAAATTAAAATTATTTGGCTTTTTTATATGCTTTATTATTATTTTGTAGGTTTTGAGTTAATTGAGCAAATAAGGATGAAATTTCAAAGAAAATAAAGCAAAAATATCAAAATTGTTAGGGTAAATTGCTACAGTAATTTTGATATAGTGCCGGCGTTATGACACTTAGGTCAGTGTCTTCAACATTACAGCGTCCAAAACCAGTGTCATGACACTGTGTGAACATTAGCGTGTGAACAATTAACTCGTGAACACTTAGTTAAATTAGAAAATACCTCGGATTTTTTTTGTCTATTTCTGAAAATTTTCCTATATCATATGAGTATTGGAAAGTAATTAAATTAAGGTCAAAGGGAGATGGCTTTGAACGAGACATTGTGTTCAAATAAGCTAGAGATTTTTTTTATTTCTTTACTAGGTTTTTTTAGGCTGCCTTATATAGGCTTGTGTAAGGGTGGGCATTATTCCGGTTCCCGATCCAACTTGAAATTCCAGGTTTGGACGGGAACGAGAATGAGCTTGGAACACGTTCGGAACAGAATTTTCTATCTCGAATAGGTCGGGTCGGATTTGGAAAATTTCGGAACCTGAGTGAGAATTTCTCGACTCGAACCCTTTTTTTAATTTTTTTTTAAATTTCTGTTAAATTCAAAACTGGATTTAGAATGATAACATTAAACATAAGTGAATTTGAATGTGAATTTGGAATAATAATATTTAACATAATTAAAATCGAAATAAGACTTGAAATTATAATATTTAATGTAATTGAAATCAAAATAGAATTTAGAATTATAATATTTAACGTAATTAAACTTGAAATTAGATTTGAAATTATAATATTTAACGTCATTAAAATCAAAATTAGATTTGAAATAATAACATTTAAGGTGAAATCAAAATTTGATTTAGAATTATAATATTTAACATAATTGAACTCCAAATTAGATTTTGAATTATAATATTTAACATAATTAAAATCAAAATTAGATTTAAAATAATAACATTTAACATGAAATTGAAATAAGATTTGAAATTATAATATTTAACGTAATTAAACTCGAAATTGGATTTGAAATTATAAGATTTAATATAATTAAAATTGAAATTAGATTTGGAATAATAACATTTAATATAATTGAAATCAAAATAGAAATTAGAATTATAATATTTAACGAAATTTAAACTATAAATTACGTTTGAAATTATAATATTTAACATAATTGAACTCAAAATTTTGATTTAGAATTATAATATTTAATATAATTGAACTCCAAATTGGATTTTGAAATATAATATTTAACATAATTAAAATCAAAATTAGATTTGAAATAATAACATTTAACATAAAATTGAAATAAGATTTGAAATTATAATATTTAACGTAATTGAACTCGAAATTGGATTTGAAATTATAAGATTTAATATAATTAAAATCAAAATTAGATTTAAAATAATAATATTTAATATAATTGAAATCAAAATAGGATTTAGAATTATAATATTTAACGAAATTTAAACTATAAATTACGTTTGAAATTATAATATTTAACATAATTGAACTCGAAATTAGATTTAAAATTATAACATTTAATGTAAATAGATTTAGAATTGGATTTAAAATTAATCAAATTATAATATTTAACGTAATTAAAATTGAAAAAAAATTTAGAGTGATATATTTTACCGTAATTGGACTTGGAACGAATCGATTTCAAAATTAATCAAATTATAACATTTAACATAATTTCATATCAAATAATAACATTTAACGTAATTCAAATCCATAATCTTTAACGTAATTCAAATAGAAACAATATTTTAAATTATAATATTTAATGTATTTCAACTCGAAATTAAATTTATAATTACTACATTTAACGTGATTTCAAAATTAATCAAATTATAATATTTCATGTAATTTAAATTTAAATTGAATTTAAAATAATAACATTAACGCAATTGAATTTAAAATAATAGCATTTAACGTAATTGAAATTCAAATTGAATTTGATTTTTTTTATTTTTTTAAATTTTAATTAAAATTTTTTTGACCTAACCCAACCCATCCCGAATCAAAACGACATCGTTTCAATGTAAAAAAATTTAAAAAATTTGACTCAACCTAAGTTCGGGAATCGTCCTAACCCAAAAAGTGTTCCAAACTGGATATTTTTCTTGGTCTCGATCAAATTTTGAAATTTTCAAATCTGACTCAAACCCATAATTACCCACCCATAAGCTTGTATATATATTGTATACTCTTTTGGGGCACTTGTAGACAATCATTCATTCTATGTCTATCACACTTTATGAAATAAAATTATTTTTATTACTAATAATTACCTAAAATTTATAATATTATTTAAAACATTTTCTGTTTTTTAAATTAGTTTCCCTTCTAGAGATTTTTTTCAATTTTAGTAAGGTAAGTATTTATTTATATTTCTTATCTTAATAAGATAGGAATTAACAATTTTATTTTAATAAAATAAGTACTTATTTATATTTTTTACCTTAATATAATAAGAATTGTCTTTTAAAAAAAATTGTAACAAGATAATTATTTATATGGGTGACTTCATTTTGTGAAACTTGTGACATTGATATGCTGGATATGAATACTCATTATATGGAAGTTATTGGTCATTCTTCTCGATAATAAAATTATATAATAGTTGAGCATTATTATCGCATTAGTATATTCAATGTTGTGATTGATGCTTAACTGATGAATTTAGCTAGTAGATTATGAAACAGACAACAGAACTTCTTACTCTTAGTTCAACCTTAGATCTTAATTATTCAAGTTATTTAAAACTGATCATATTTGTAGTTTTGCAAAGAAGTTCTATTTTAAAATTTTCACGGGACATGAGATAAATGCTTTGAAGCGATAATTGGAACATTATGAAATTGATGTATTCGATCAATCAAAATTTCAACATGTCTTTGTTGAAGAGGAAGTAATGATACAAGTAATAAATTCAACTATGTAATACAGTAACTAAGAAAGTTTGAGAAAAAATAAAAGAACAACACATAGAATTTATATTATTCAGTCACATGTTTATGTCTATGGCAAATTAAAATTATATTTTTTTTATTATTGAATTACAAGACACTCACAAAATATGTATTTCATAAAAAATAACTCAAAAAAAACTCACTCTCCCTTGTAATTAAGATTTTCTTTCACTAAGAATTACAAAACTCATTAAGAATACTTTGATCATTAAGATTTTCTCACAAAGATTATTGTCTTCATTTACATATGTTTACAAGCTAATAGATGGCTGTTTATAAGCTTTAAGATGACTTAGGTTAACTCTAAATATGTGTGAGTCATTTTAGGAAGATTTGAACAATTAAGAGACAATACAAAACGGAAAACTTATTTCTTGCACCAGTGCCATAGCGCTTGCTCGTATTACGCCCAGTACAGTAGCGCTGGGCTCCTAGCCCCGTGGCGCTGTAGCCTCGACTTGCGAGTGCCGCAGCATTGTAGCCTTGACTTGCGAGTCCCGTAGCGCTGGATCCTAGTGCCGCGACACTTAAGCCTGGGCAATTTTTCCTTCTTCATTCATCCTCGTTCGTGTCCGTCTTACTTCCCCGTGCATCCAATGCACCTAACTTGTTCCCCAAATCATATTACAATAATTTGTAATCAACTTTCTTATAAATTTCCTCATCGATTCAAAATCATTCACAAAAGTATTCTCGATTTCTCATATCCACATCTTCGGTCACCCTCACATAGTAGTAACTCCGGTTAAGTCCTTACATAGGATGAACTTAACTGAGAGTAGTGGCTTAGACAACATGTCAACATAATTTTTAGACAACGTTATCTTCATTAGACTAATTTTATAACTTTGCACAATCTTTCTAATGTAATGGAGTCGCATATCAATATGTTTAGACCTCTCATAAAATACACAATACACACCGATGTTCACTTCTTTAGTATTCATTACCTCCGCGCATATACCTTTCGACCACACGGTCTCTTTAATAGCTTCTCTAATAGTTATGTACTCTACCTCTATGGTAAATAGTGCAACCACATATTATAGACTTGATCTTCAACACACACTACACTCAAACACTTTGAATATATAACCCGTCAACGATCTTCATCTCTTTTATACATCAATCCATGATCCAATTTCCCCCTGAGATATCTCAAAACCCACTATCACCGTAAGCCAATGATCCTTCCCTAGATTTATCGTGTATCTACTCACCACACTCATAACCTGTGCTATGTCTGGTATTGTGCAAACTATTGCATATATGATGATCTCCAAAGCACTTGAAACGATACTTTACTCATCTGCAGTTTCTCCTCTTCTGATGTTGGCGATTGTACTACTGAAAGTTTAAAATGCATGGCCAAATAAGTGGAGACAGCCTTTGCATTGGGCATACCAAACTTCTCTAAGATCTTGAATATATATCGTTATTGTATCAAGAAGATAACATCCATTTTTTTCTCTCACAATATCCATACCTAATATCTTCTTTGCTGCTCCTAAATCTTTCATCTCAAACTAGCCACTCAACTACTTATTGAGTTTTTGTATTTCTTCCATATTTCTACACACGATTAATATATCATCGACAAACAGAAGCAAATACATCATCCTACTGCTCAATTTCTTAAAGTACACGCATCCGTCATGCTTGCTCTTACTAAATCCACAAGATATGATAAACTCATCAAATCACCTATACCACTGTCTAGGTGATTGTTTCAACTAATATAATAACTTCTTCAGTAAACAAACATTATCTTTTTTTTCAGGTTCTACAAACCTTTGCAGCTGTGCCATGTAAATTGTCTCTTCAAGCTCTCCATGCAGAAAAGTTGTCTTTACATCCATCTGCTCTAAATGTAAATCAAGGTTTACACACATGACTAATAGAATCTTAATGCATGTGTGCTTAATGACTAAAGAGAATATATCATGAAATTTAACTCTCTTTCTCTCTTTGAGTAAAGCCTTTTGCAACTACCCTAACCTTGAATCTTGTAGGATCTACCACCGGTATCCCCTCCTTAACCTTATACACTAATTTATACCTTACTAGTTTCTTTTGAAGTCTCTCCACCAATTTTCAAGTATTATTCTTCATAAGAGAACTAATTTTTTCTTTCAGCCTACTGTCATTCATTCTTATTTTCACTCTTCATAGCCGTATCATATATTCTAAACTCATCAAATTTAATAGTATAAGCAGAGTTAAAGGCATGAACAACCAAATCTGCTTGTGCATACCCGATTGGCGGGTTAATCATTCTTTAGCCTATCTCTGGCTAGTTAGTACTCTTCAAGTTCCGTCTTAGGAGTCTTAATCTTTCTTTGGGTGGACTTAGAGGAACTCGTCGGTGTTCTTGGCTCCTCTTTAAGGATTCTCTTATTGAAGTACTGATCTTTGGGCATATCAGATCTACACTCAGGCTCCACTTCAATTTCTATTGACTCAGCAGCCAAGCCTTTTTTGGACACAGGTTATTCTTTCTCATCTTCTTGGGAGGCTTTCAACATTATCATCTTATTGAACGTCATGTCATGGCTTATGATTCTTCTTGGTGGTGTCAACTCTCTACACGATACCTTGTATCTTTTCACTCATTCGAGATACCCTATGAATAGCCGTTTGATAGCTCTATGTTTCAATTTTTCCTTCTTAACATGAACAAAAACAGGGCAACTAAAAATTCTGAGGTGGTCATACTTAGAAAGGTTGCCAGACCATTTCTCTTCTGGTGTCTTGAAGTCTATCACCAATAAGGGATTTATATTAATTAAATAGGCTGCAGTTACCACAACTTCTCTCTAGAATTTCTTGGACATCTTTACATTGGTAAGCATTCATCTAACCCTTTTAAGTAAGGTCATACTCATTCTCTTAGCTATACCATTCTGATGCGGTATTGATCTCATAGTTCTATACCTTGTAATTCCATGCTTGGCACAAAACCCATCAAGCTCTCTATTGTAAAACTCGAGGTCATTATCAGTTCTTAGCCTCTTATCCCTTTTGCTAATCTAATTCTCAACAAGAGCCATCCAAGTCTTGAACATATCAAATACTTTCTCCTTAATCCTCAACACAAAGACCCGCAACTTACTCGAATAGTTATCAATTAAATTAAGAAAATATTTAGCTCCACTATAAGTAGGTGTCTGAGCTGGTCCCCAAAGATCCGAGTGTATATAGTCGAGAGTTCATTTAGTCTTGTGATCTCTGGTACTAAACCTCACTCTATGTGTTTTTCCAAGCATACAATGCTCACAGAACTCTAATGGCTAAAACTTATCCTCACCAAACGCTTTTTGACTAAATAACTCATTCAGGATTCCCTCACCTAGGTGTGCTAGTCTAAGATGCCATAACTTGATTTGCATATTCTCATCATCTACAGAGAATAATGCAGAACCACTTACAACCTCTCCTTTCAACACATAAACACCATTATGTTTCTCACCTCTCATTACCACTATAGAACCCTTTAACACTCTTAAAACCTTTCTATTGATCCTGATGGAATACCCATTTTGGTCTAAAGTCCCTAGTGAAATCAAGTTCCTTTTAAGGTCAAAAATATAGCTAACTTCCGTCAACTCTCTCACCCGTCCATCATGCAACCTAAGTTTAATAGTATCAATTCTCATCATCTGACAAGCAACGTCATTATCCATTAACACCTTACCACCACTAATGGGTTAAAAATTTATAAACCAAGACTTGTATGGGCATATGTGAAAAGTACAACCAGAATCAAGAACTCATCAGTAGCAATTAGAGTCTCTGCACTATCGTAGTTATCATCATAGGCAAGCACAGCATCTGCTTTCTTTTTTTCTTATGCTTTCTTCTCCGAACAATCCTTTATAAAGTGCCCCTATTTCTTATAGTAATAATACTTTCTAAGAGTTTTGAACTTTGATCTTAAGCCTTTTTTCCTTCAATCTCTATGTGAGGTCCTTTTTTTTACAAATAAACTTTCTGCACTAACCTCAATCTTCTTTCTCAATAACTTTGAGTTTAATGGTGATTTCACATCATTCATCGTTAAACTCTCTTTGCCGTAAAGTAACATATCAATAAAGCTCTCATAACTTTTGGGGAGTGAACTTAGTAGAATGATAGTCTTATCTTTATCTTCTATCTTAATGTTAATAGATTCAAGATCAATAATGATCTTATTGAAGGCATTTATATGATCTTTCATCCACGTCCCCTCTGACATGGATAGCTGATACAACTTTTTTTTATATGTAATATGTTGGCCAATAACTGCCGAATATAAAGATCGTCAAACTTCTTCCAAAGACCAATTATCGTTGTCTCACCTGCTACTTCCTTTAGTACTTCATCGTTTAATAACAAAATAATTGTACTGTAAGCTCTTTCTTGAATGTCCCTTCTTTCTGCTTTAACTTTAAATGACTCTAGCGTTTTCTCTTCTTCACTAGATGGATCTGCAATCTCCTCTAATGTCAAGCCTGACCGTTGGCTCACCAATAATGTCTTAACATTCATCTTCTACAGATTAAAGTCATTTGTCCCATTGAATTTCTCTATCTCATACTTGGGTGTGACCATGTTTGCTTAGAACCTGGCTGCTCTAATACCGGTTTGTTAAAGCAGAAGAAATCAAACAAGCAATAAACCTAAAGAATATAGTGTAGTAACTAAGTAATTAAGAAAACTATAGAAAGAAAGTAGAAGAACAACACACAGAATTTACGTAGTTCTATAACTTGTCTACGTCCATGGCAGATCAAAATCACATTCTTCTTATTATTGAATCACAAGGCACCCATAAAAGTATGCATTTTATAAGAAAGAACTCACTCTCTCTTGTAACTAGGGTTTTCTCTCACTAAGAATCACAAAACTCACTAAGAACACTTTGATCACTAAGATCTTCTCACAAAGATTGTCGTGGTCATTTAGATATATTTACAAGCCAATAGAGAGCCTTTTATAGGCTTTAGAATGACCTAGATTAACTCTAAATATGTGAGAGTCGTTTTAAGGAGACAAAACAAAATGAGAAACCTATTTTTTGCACCAGCGCCTCGGCCTGCAAGCGTGTGCGGTGCTAAATCCTGACGCACCCAAGCCTGAGTAATTTCGCCTTCTCTATTCGCCTTTTTTTGCGTCCGTCTTACTTTTCCAAATATCAAATACACCTAACTTGTTCCTCAAATTATATTACAATAAATTTTAATCAACTTTCTCACAGTCTTCTTTTTCTAAATTATATCGAGGTTTATTTGAAATATAAAAAAATTAAAGAATTATTTTTTAATTAAATTCATTTTGTGTTGACTCTTCCGATTTCTATAGCAACAATAGAACACACATTTTTAGCTATAAAATTTCTTAAAATAACACTTTGTAACAAAATAGAAGATGAGTTTATTGCAGATTGCATGATTGTTTACGTTAAAAGAAAACTTGCATTGATTCCTAATCAATAAGAGATGAGTTCTATGCTCTAAAACATCCAATCATAACTTTAATAATGTATTATTTTACAATTTAGATTTATTTGATTGTTACCTTTTAGTTAAAAAAATGAGATTTGGATATATATATATATATGCTGAGTTTTATTGTGCATAATATAAAATTTATTCTTTATTTATATATGAACGAAAAATGTTCATATTATTAAACCCTATAAAATAGTATTTAAAAAACTTTTAGTCCACCTGAAGATAAATTTTTGATAATGTCCTTGACATTAACACTATCATTCCGTTGACAAATACTTCAGTTTTTTTACTAATAATCCTTGCTTGTTATTAACTTGGAGCTTGTAACTAGATTTCTACTGAATGAAATTGATAAAAATGAACTTTGCTATTTGAGTTTTATTTGTTCCTTGGGAACTATGGAATGGAATGAAAAGAAAGATCATTTGGCGATAATTGATGCTCTTTTTACTCGCTATCTATAACTTGCTTATGTGTGAGCTTTTAGAGACTCTTAGACAATTTGTCAGCGAATTACAAGCCCCAAGCATGAATACGAAATTTGCAACGTAGCAGGATTTGGGTTTTGAGGTTTTTTTTTTTTAAAAAAAATTGATTATCTAATTATGAATTGAAACCAAAAAAAAAAAAAAAAAGAAACAACAACATAAAGACCTTTCTCCGGTGACCCTTGCAAAAGCTGTCAGCCTGAAGTTTCGGTAAAGTCATTATTAAAGCTTAAATACTGTATTACTATTTTCAGGCTCTTACCTATCAGCTTAAATATTATTATACGTAACCCAATAGTTCTTGTTTTTAAAAAAAAAAGAAACAATATCACAATTTCCGGATTCTCTTTTGCTTTGGAAATTCAGACTTTTCGCGACCATCATCAATTACCAACCAATTAAAGGAACAAGTAAAAGAGACGACAAAGCAAAGCACATAATAAAAACTAAAGAAGCAGCTGGAATGCACTGTAGCAAATGAAACGCGTGGAAAGATTTGTAATTTGTTAGGGGGACGGGGGACCATGCCCCATTCCCCGATATAAATATATATAGCGTAGTTTTAGACTCTTAGCTATAATGCAATAGCAGCAGCCAGCAGCCAGCAGCCAGCAGCAAAGCAGTATTGTTTTATATATGCTTATGGGGTTTGGTAGCTGCTGTTATTGTCGCTTTTTCGAAAATAAAATTCAAAGAAGACGGTGTGGAGTTTGCTTCCACAAATCATTGTGTTTGCTTTTGTCAATTTTTTTTTTTTCTATTTCAAAGATTCTAAGGGCGTGTGCGTATGGACATGGGTATTCGGCAATTTGCTGAAAGTGATTTCTCATTTCTCACAGAAATAGGCAGTCTCTCTCTTTTTTTTTTTCTTTTGCTTTTGCCAGCTGTTCTTCTTCTGCCTTTGAATTATGACATTTCGTAATCTTACTAGAAGTCTTTGTAGCTATGTACACGTGTTCAAGGTTGCTTTGTTTGCTTTGCTTTCCCCTCCTCCGAAGTCTATATAAGTAAAAAAAGTTAAAAAGCGTGCAAATATTAACTCATGAAGGAGCTGGGTTTTGGTTGAATTCAGTCAAGTCATGATTACTGATTGATGTGATGACAACTCAGTTTCAGATCACGAGTTCTTGAGCAATTGTGGTCTAGTTCAAAATAATAAAGTGCAAA
This sequence comes from Ailanthus altissimus, assembly GCA_946807835.1. NCBI lineage: Eukaryota > Viridiplantae > Streptophyta > Magnoliopsida > Sapindales > Simaroubaceae > Ailanthus > Ailanthus altissimus. Next base: position 11,147,295 of record OX327687.1, read on the forward strand.
TAACTACAATCACACCAACCGTGTAACTAAAGCTTTTTAAGCATTAGGTGTGATATTAAATCCTTCTTTAATACATGCATGTACTGTACCATACTGCTTTTATCTTTTTTTCTTACACAAAAATATTAACATATAAAATTATCAACATCAATATAGTGACAATTTGACGACATGCAATCTTAGGATTTGGCAATTTCGTGTTTGAATTGAGTTTGAAAATTCTTAAATTATTTTTGAAACAGATCGGAGAAAATTGACCCAATAAATATAATTTTTAAATTGGAATAGAGCAGGTTAAGAATTTTCAATTTTTTTATATTAAAATAAGTTAAATTAAAATTTTTCATTCAAAACGACATCGTTTTAAATTGTTTATCAAAATATTAAAAAAAAAAATTCAGGTTTAAAATTTTTTAGCACCCAACCTGATTTGTTTGGGATAAATTTTTTTTTTTCAAATAAATTTCAAAATTATTTTCATTTTTGTCCCGATTTTAAATTTCAAGATGAGTCCAGCTAGAACGGAAAATTCGCCCAGCCCTATGCAATCTAAATTTCTTTGACTAATAAGGACTTGTTTATAAACCCTCAAACAATTATACTGTCTTTTTTTATTATTGACACTTTGAGGACTTGTTTGTTTTAAAAATTAGAGTGGATTTGAATAAAAAAGTAATTTAATCTCATGTTTGATATAAATAAATTTACATGGACAATTGATCTTGATCCCACCATAATTATTCTGGACCCATACTTTAATAAAAGAAAAATTAAAAAAAATTTATCCCGTAAAAACTCTTGGCATAATTTAGGATAAATTATTTAAATATAAAAATAGTATTAAATTAATATTTTTAAATATTGTATTAGCTTTATTTAATATATCCAATTTAGTTCATTTTATTATAAATTATTTTGTTTATCTAATAATATAAATATTTGTTTAATTACATAAAATAAATATATCATTGTTTATTAAATATTTAATAATGTATAATGCATGATAAAACTTAAATTACTTTTAAATAAATTATATTTACATAATTTTAATTAATTAATATTATAAATAAACAGCTATGCTTATTAACTTATTATTATAAATAAATATTTTAATATATTTAATATTTAATTTATATTAACATAGATATATTTACTTATGTAATTTAAAAAAATTATTTCAATTAATCCAATTCAATTTACATAAGACCAAATAGAAGAATGTATTATAACTAATTCAATTCTATTCTTATTTTATCTAATCCTAATAAATTTATTCAATTTTATTCAATCCAATCATCAAATCAAACGAGCCATGAGGGTTTAAACTCTTTCCTGCAAGTGAGTTTACAGCCCTCAACTATCCATTACTTCTCATTACTTTTATTATTATTTACGACATGATTTTTTTAAGAAAGAAAAATATTCCACATCAATAAAAAGTTCTTTTAATTCTTATTTTTGGTACTTTGGGACCTTAACTCTTTCCTTCAAGTGAGTTTTACCACCCTTGGCTAAATTAATTATATCATGTTATATATTTATCGTTTGTACATAACGTATTTATGATTGTGAATAAATATGTGTTGACTTCAATTTTTGAGCTATTTTAAGTTAACGAATTTAATTTATATTATGAGAATAGTAATTAGGTCTATTGATGAATTGGGTTAAGATATATTATTATTAACGTATACGAGTTCAGCGTATAATGGACTTTTAATCATAGATAATTAACCAATAAAAAAAAGACATGATTATAATGGTTTAACACAACGTAAATTTATATTCACTTATCTGAGTTTCACAAATTCATTCACATGACACTATTAAATGATATTCTACAATAATAATTTTTATAAGTCAAGATTTTTATAAACTCACAAAATTACACATTTGACTCCCGAAAACCTTAAGGGTTGTACTAGATCATGATGAGGATATAATAGAGTTCTAGAAGTCATGTTGAAGTTTTTGGAAGCTGTATTTTGCTCGGAGAGAAAGATAAAAACCTCGTCGAAAAGCATTTTGAGAGTTATGAGCCCCCCGTATTTCAAAAGGATGAGTTGACCTTTTTTTTAATATTTTTTATAGTTATCATTATGTTTTAATTATAAAATCTTTTTAAAATTAGGACAAGTACGACACATATTCTAAAATGATTAGAGTATGATTTATGTTAAGAATTTAAAATTTTTAAACTTTTCAAGAATAAGGATAATTTTAAACTCATCGAATTGGTGTGAGTTTTTAATCTTTTTTATAGTTATCATTATGTTTTAATTATAAAATTTTTTTAAAATTAGGACAAGTACGACACATATTCTAAAATGATTAGAGTATGATTTATGTTAAGAATTTAAAATTTTTAAACTTTTCAAGAATAAGGATAATTTTAAACTCATCGAATTGGTGTGAGTTTTTAATCTTTAGAAGACAGTGAATTAGTGTTTTCTCGTTCGCTTAGAGGAAAGAGGCAATCAACCTCACAAAGAACTTATGATTCGACTTGGGAGAAGTTAGTTGTTGAAAATGCTTGTGGACATCGAGAGCTTTTAGAGATGAAAACTATGAGAATGTTCTCGATGATGTTCAAGAATTTTCTTGTACAATATGAAAGCTCCTGATAGAAGTGAGTCAAAGCATAACACTATATAACGAACCTTGTAAGAGTGGGTTGAAGCACATTGTATCACGAATCTTGTTGTGGACTTTAAAAGAGAATTCATTGAAAACCAAGTAGGGAGTTCTTAAAACCTATGGGATGATCTAATCTCTCAAGGGGACTGGGCTTAGGCTAAAATTCTAAAAAAAAAAGTTATGCACAATAATATATTCTGTTATATTACTAGATAATTCAAGAATGATCTTATCCATAAATTATATGTTTTAAGGAGAAATGTCTTAGGTAGGATAACCTCATATATATTTATGCAATAAAATTAAGTTGCTTATATATATATTATGATAAATTAATTATAAAATAAATGTATGAAAATTTAAATTTTATTAGGTTATGTATGTATCCTTTTAAGATACTTGATATGTCATTTTCATAAATTTTATTTTATTAGGTGATTTTAACTTTAAAAAAAAATATATGACTATGACACCTAGTTGTCTAGTGGCAATATTCGTACAACTCTTAGTTTAAGTTTAAAGTTTAAGTCCTCAAAGGAGGTAAAAGAATTTGTTATTTTTTTAAATCATTGAAGACAATTGATAATTTTAATTTTTTAAAATATGCACTTTGTAATGCATATTTGTGTAAAAAAAAATGTACTATATGTGGGTGTTATGTGTGTGCGTCATTCAACGGATGAATGTGTACATAATAATATAATTTAATAATAACATGTCATACATACAACGCAACAGAAATACACATTACATTATTTTATTACATTGATAAAAATAAATACTCACATTTGAAGCGTATTTATAAGCAAATCTAATTATAGATAAAGTGAACTTTCTCAAGTTAAATTAATAATTTTTCTCTTATCGAAATAGGAATATTGAAACAAGCTTCAAATATTTATCACTCAAATTAAATTTATATATTTATTAACTCTTAACTTACAAAAGTTATTTTAAATTTAATTTATATCACTTACAAATAAATTTTTATCTTTGATTCTATTGTTTGTCTTTTTTATCTTACAAATGAAGTAAATTTCAACAAATATATATTGAGCTAAAGATGTCACTACTTTTAACTGATAAAGGAAAACTACTTTTAACTGATAAAAGAAACTTATTAGACACCTCGTGAAGCATGGCATATCCATGCATATTTCTTATTCAATTTGATGGTAACTTTTAAAAACAAACAGGTGGCATTGCTTTATTTAATGCCAACAATGTCATGTTATGCTTTGCTTTTTATTTTATTTTAAATTTGATTATTTTGGACAAATAAAAATTCAAAACACAATCTCTTGTTTTTGTTTATCCACTAAATATAAAATAAATGACGTGTTTATTGCTATCATCAAATAAATGACGTGTTTATTGCTATCATCAAATGAATCAAATTTATTTAATATAATTAATGGTCAAATTTAATATATTATAAAAAAATAATTATTTTATAATTTTATTTATTAGTGTTCAATTTAATACTTATATAAATTATTAACATAATTTAAGGTATATACTTGGTAAATTAAAATGTCAAGTTTCACTTGATATAATTTTATGTTTAACACTTAAATTTTGTTTACTCTCCGAGAGACCCTAAAATAAATTCATATTTTTTGAAAAAAAAATTGGATTGAATAATTTGATTTGGTGCTCTACTCACGTGCTCAACGCGTACATTTCATATAGTGAGACTCTCTAAGTTCACAATTATTTTGTCTCGCGAAATATTTTCGTAAGTCTATAACTGATGTCTCATACACACACGTTATGGATAATACAAAATGACGAGTTAAACCATATAAGTTGAGGTTAATCTATATTTGTACAATCCATTCGTCATGTATATCCTAGAAGAGCAGAGACATAGATAAACACCGTCAGTCTCCTATTGCTCAACTATTAACTTATCTCTTTGATTCGTATTTTAATAAACAATATCCATAAACTCCTTTGCGATATTGTTTATACTACGAAAAACTCATTCTCAGGTTTAATACTTATGGTTATAATACAATCTTAGATATGGATATTTGACTCACCCATATGAGTTGATGGATCCCATCTCTACACAAATCGGACTCTATAAATAACAAACCGTACTCAACAACACCTAGTGGTCAGACTATGAAAGATCTCTAACATGTGGAACCTAAATATGGTGGGTCACTTACAAATCCACTGTGGTGCTCAGGTCAAGAGAGCATGAATACTACTCAACTCGAGAAAATTCTCCACTGACGGATTTATGGGATATCTATTAAAGATCTTTATTGATTCTTGTTCAGTATTCAGTACTTACTGAATACCTGTATATCTATATGAGTTTCTACTAAACTCATGGTCTACTAAAATTAATTATCTGGACTATTCAGATATAGATATACACTGATCTATATTAATCGATTCCATTCGAAGGATCTTGCATCGATGGAAATAAATCAGGAACAAATAATTCGAGAACATATTTGCACAATGACATTTCCTAACAACGCTTACAACTCTTTATAATTATGTCATTATTAATATATTTTCAAATCTTTATCTTATTTTAGAATCTTATTTCAGATTAGGTTCTAATTTTTAAACCTGATCTGAATTATTTCAGATCAATATAATGTCTGAAATGTTACAAACATCTTACCTTAATAAAAAATAATTAATAATTTGATAAAATATTTATTTATTATATATGTATAAAAATATAAAATTTATAAAAAATTAAGATATATATATATATACATCTCAATAAATTACAAATCTCAAATAATTATACTTAATAACTATTAAATTACAACTAAACTGTCTTCAATAATTGAAGAAAACATAATTTTTTTTTACCCTCTCCTAAAACTTAAACTCTTGATTATAGATCAGAGTATACACAAATATTACCACTAAGTTAATGCAACAGGATGTCACTCTCTTCATTAGTTAGTCAGGTAGAATTATTCTAAAATTCAGAAAAAAATACAGAATTTAACTGTTCTCATTAGCTATTATAATGAATAAGAAGTAAATACAATTCATCTTGAACGTACAAATTCAAGCTAACGCTAACTAATTAGACAAAAACAAACAAAATAATAATAATAATATATTGGTCACTTGTGATGTATTCCACCATTTTCATTTTATGGAGTAATTAAGAAAAATTGTAAAGATTTAAAGTTATTTTAATTTTATGGTATTGAGAATTGAAATTGTAGAGTTAAATCCGAAACATGAAGGATTTGAAAATCATACAATTTAAGAAGGATAACATAACATAAATATAAGGTGGACAGGTTGGTTGGGAACACATTCACAGGTTAGTGTCTTAAGATTTTTCACGTCCATGTGAATATTGTCTGGCTTCATAATACTACGATCTTTTACATTGAAAGAGTCGGCGACTGTGTCCCCACGCCCACGACATGTTTTCCACTTGCCACTTTAGCATGCGTCTTAACTCCCACTGGGACCCACCCCCACCACAAAAATTTTGTTTTAATTTTTTTAATTTTCATTTTCTAATGTTTTTTTTAATTGTTTGTCAAAAAGCAATCCATATGTGTATACAAAGTAATTAAAATATTTTTTTTTAAATTGAAGAATAATAGTGCACAGTGTTTGTAGGAGAGAAGATAATAAAAAAAATCAGCAAAATAGTCGCATAATATAATAATATCCTCTTATATACATTACTCTCATGACTCCCAAATTATACAACACAAGACAAGACAAGAGTATGGGCTCCCACTCTCATTAGTCATAACGTCCATCGTGGGACCATCTGTCCCACTCTAAAACCGTCCTGATATTACTAAACCCTGTCCTTGGCTTAATCTAGACCGTTGATGAGATCATCACAAGGATGATTCCACGGTCACGCTACATCTTGTATACAGTATTACACGAAACATCTAAGCATTGGTCTCTGCCATGCACAATTGGGAGATCGGCACCACCACATATGTTATACCGATCTGCTACAGTCGGCCCTACCGAAACCCACTCTCCTACTGCCAAGATCAAATTCCACCCATAGATTTTGCTGATGAAAATTTCCGATGATATTACTTGCCAGCCCAAGCATATCTGACCGTCCAATTCCAACACAATGGACCCCACCGCCAACATCAGCTAATACCCTTTCCTTCTCAACAACAATCTCCACTCCTTTCTCGAATTCAAATACCATATCGCCTATCAACCGTCCGATCTCTATGCCATTTCCATCAAAGCACATGTCAGCTATTCCCCCGTACACGTACCCCTTTTTCAATTTTGGTCCCACCAATCTCACAATCTCTTCCTTCACTTTATTGTAAGCCACATCAACCAGATAAGTGAACTCGGAGCCAGAGTCAACAATTGTTTGACCCGAACCGCTTGCATCCGGGCGGAAAGCGGTCAACGGAATATCTAATTTTTTATCTTTAATTCTAATTCCTTGTATTGGAACACTGTAGGCCAAAGGATCCAAATTAGGCGAGCGTTGACTTTGAGGAAATGTCAAAAAGCTAACGTATCGAAACCCGGCTGATTTCGGATTTTCACCGAGGTAGAAAGACCCAGTTGGCGTATACCCGACTTGAGACCTTCGGGTCGGTACACAATATGAGAACTTGGATATTTTGGCTTGGGAAGCAAATGACAACCGCCCAAGGTTCATTCCCAAAATGCCCTTGTCCTCGCTAGTATCCTTGGCACAGCCAAGTATCAGAGGAAGGGTACTTTGGGAAGCGGAAAACGTGAATTTTTCTCTGACGAGATTGCCCTCGGCGAACGTACCATCAGCATAGAAGTAAGAATAGTGGCACAAACGGTTTTGATCACAATCCGTGGGGAGGGTAAAATCGACAATTCTGGGTTTACAAACCGGGTGAGTACAGGGCAAAACAGAGAAAGAAGAAGAGAGGGAAGGATCAAACGACGTCGTGGGAGGAGCTTTCTTCTTGTGGCACTTAATCCACGAGAGCTGGCTGCCGGTGTCTAACACCATCTCTTGAGTCTGAGGTGGGGTCCCTATGGGGAGAGACACGATCAGAGCCATTGAATACTTGAACTTTGATCTGTAGTTCAATGATGGGGCTCTTAGTTTAGGGTTTTGCTTCGTTTGTGAAACAAAAGAAGAGTAAAAAGACGGCGAAGTTTTAGGAGAAAGAGGGCGAGTTGTAAGAGGAAAAGAAAGAGAAAACGAGTTGTTTTTCGAATGTTCTTTGGTGGGTTTTTGCTTAGAATTAGTTCCTTGGGCTGAAATGGAGAGAAATGTTAAGAAGAAGAAGAAGAAAAGAAATATAAACATGGTTTTGTTGCAGAGAGCCATGGCTATTGCGTTGGTGATTTTTTTTTTTTGGGTGGATTTTAGGTGGAGTTGAGATTTGAGAAGTGGGGGCAATATTTATACATGAATTTGAATGAGCTGAAAGAGAAGTTGAGTGAGGTGAATATTAAGAAGAGGCCAAAAGCTAGGACAAATTATATATATATTTTTTATCTCCCAAAAAAAAAAAAAACAAAGAGATCAAAAAGCAAACGCGGTTTCGTAATTGAGCGGTTAGATCTTATGATGATTGATGACACAGCTATGAGTGTGGAATGTGAAATTTACGTCTGAAAAAGCAATGAAATATTTATTGCTTCCATATTTGTGGTTATCAGATAATGCATTTCTGCCTTTTAATTTTAATTTTTATAATTTAATTTTTCTTTTTCTTTTTTAATATGAGAGAGGGATTAAACTCATCGCCTCTACTTATTTGATTCTTTGCTTACAACTTTTATCAGAATTTATTTTTGTTCCATTTTTTTCTTTTTTTTTTTAATTTTTCCCTTTTTACTGTTTACGTGGAGGAAGTATGTGATTAGTGAAATATACCCTCTTCCACTTAAAAAAAAGAATCATTTTGACACGTTTTAAAAAAAATGAAGTATGAAACTTAATAGTAAGGCGTATTTTAGTAATGTCCTAAATTGAGAAAGTATTAGAAATTAGGGGTCTGGGTGTTATTTTGTCATTTTTACACCGTAGGTACATAGAGTGCAGGTGTAATGTTTGAATTACTTCTTACTTAAAATAAATAAATAATATTTGGTCTGTTCTTTATATTTGGACCAGTTGACTGTCTGGTCCTCATATTTAAAGCATGTAAATGCACTTAATTAATATAATATAATGCATGGGATGGGATGGGACCCATCAATGAAACAGTGGTACTTTAAGGTTTTTCTGATCACTATATATAAAAATAAATGCCCTAAAACCCTAATCTTTTTTTTTTTTTAAATTCATAGCCACTCCCACTTTCCACTCATTACACTCCGTGTCTATTTCATTAAAACATCTTTTTTTTTTTTTTTTTATGTCTTTGGATTATTATAATCCAATAACTTTTTTTTAATTGTATATTAAAACAAATGTGCATTTAGAAAATTTCTTTTTATTTTAAATTATTATATATCTTTACCCGTCTTTTTTATATTGTGATAATGAACGTTATTGAGTCTGTAGACCGTAGAATATTGCTTGTAAGGACTTTTTTTTTTTAAAAAAGGAAAAAAATATAATGAACAAATGACAAAATTTGCTATTTTTACGTTGAAAAAATTATTTTTTAAAAGTTGTAAATACGTTGAAAAACTTATTAATAAGGATAACAATAGATCAAGTTTAAAACGGATATTCTTATACATGTATTTATATTTATTTTAAAAATAAAAATTAAATAATTTTTAAATTTATTATGATTTTTAAATTTTATTATTAAATATGCTCTAACAATACACTATTTATCAAACCCGTAATAGATTATTGGTGAATTTTATTAATATAATAAAAATATATAACAATTAAAATTATATTACAAATTTAAACTTTATAAAATTCTTCTTATAATTTTTTTTAAAATATGTCATTTAAGAATTAAAAAAAACTTTAACAAGTGTGAACCAATAGTTTTATAAAAATAAAAAATTTAAAATAACAAAATTGTGAGACGATATTTGTATGGTAAGTAAAAGTGAAAATAATTAATAGATTAAAAAAATAAAAATCGTTCTTTCAATTTTTTATTTAAAATTATCACAAAAGTAATATTATTTGATATTCTTTTAAAAAAATAAAAAATATAAATATTCACAAATATCCTCTAAATATTTTACTAAGCTTATATAGGTATCAAATTTATTGTAAAATTTAATTTTATGTATAATTCCTATCTAAAAAATTCACTTCAAAATTTATTAAATCATTCGAAAATAAATTTTAACGAGTTTATAACGAGTCATTTTGCGGCCTCTAATTATTATAGTCAAGTAGTTAAAAATGTGTATACATGGATCACCACTCACCACAGATAAATCCGTAGGATTATCGTGTGATAGCTGGAAGGTAGGGCCCCTTTGGACTCTTCCTTGTACTGTATATCACAACTAAATGGTGAATAATTTCGATTAAAAAAAAACAAATTTAGAGTCTAGGGCATTAATGTTACTAATCTTATTAATCAACTTTAATGATCTATCCATGAATTTCAAACTCTAATATATATATATATATATATTAAAAATACAACACAGGCATTTAATTTTAAAAAATTATGCAACTAAATTTCAGCAATACTTTTCTAGATTTTTTTTTATAAAAACAATATGTCGATATTTAATTTCAAAAGTCAAAAGCCATTAACAAAGTTAACCCTCGATTCAATTGAAACTCTTTTGCTTTTTGTTTTTATTTTTTGTTTTTTTGGGTTACTTTGACAAAATATAAAATAATTTTTTTGATGAATTTCTCAATGGAGTTCATCAATCCCATAATGTGTATTGGGGATTTGTGTGCAATCTTAACTGGAAAGTGGGTGTCTGAGTGCGACCTTTTCTAGTCAACAATCAACACTCAAAAACACCAGCTGGCTTGCATAAGAAACTGTTCATCAAATTCTTGAAAACCTAATAATGGGTTTATTTTTAGTTGAACAAATATGAAAATTTACAGGTGTTTCCATGATCATTTTATACTTCATTTAGAAGTTTTTTTTGCTATCAAAAATCCAATAATTATTGAATATTGGGTTTTCATATTTATTGATTAGGTATGTATCACATAACCTTTAATACCCATTAAGCAACAACTATTTTAATTAATAGTCTATGTAATATATTTGTTTTCATGCATTAAATTTGAATAGATAAAAATATTTAAAATTGTATGACATTATATTATAGGTTAGTGTCTAAAAAAGTTACATAATACTATATAAATTTAATATTATACAACACTATAACTATAGGCGGACCATTTTAGGAGCTTAGCTTAGGGGGACCATGGCCTCCCAAACTTTAATTTTTTTTTTTAAATTTAACAATAAATTTTTATAATTTTTAAAATAAATATTTTTATGATTTAACCATTAAAATTTTAAATATGATATTAAAATTTTAATATAATATAATTTTTAATTTTAATATTTGGTCTTCTTTATTTTAAATTCTAATTCTCTCTATAATGATAGTGTTTTAGATTTCAAAAAGTGAGTGAGTTGTTCACAGATTAAGCATTAGCACCATTGTAAAGAATTGATCACAAGATTTTTAATAGGATGCACTTTAATTGAATTGATGAGCAAAAATAAGAATAAGAAAAAACTTCTTTTGTTATGATTCATGAGAATGGAGAGATGTCAAATAGTTGAGAAGTTGGTAAGAGTACATAAAGACACCAACAAAAGCCGGGCCCTGCACGTGTAAGCGTATTGGAGGTGAAATGAAATAAATCTCCTATCAAAATTCACAAGATTTGTTAAATTTTGTTTGTTTCTTTTTAATTAAAATGATTACAATTACTATTACAACTGCCGATTTGCATTGCGATAGAGCCCACAAGTTGCTTGCTAAAGAAAAAGATGGGACCTTCCTTTCACCCGAGAAATCCATGGACCTTTGAATTACTTGCTTTTTTTTTTTTTTGAGATTATGAAATTCATCCGAATAAATATATAAAATAACAATAATTAATGATATATATAATTTTTGTTTCATTATTCGCTCCCTATAGTTATAGGGCTCTCACTCCTGCATCTTTACCTCCCAAATCAAGTTTCTTTGTGGAAGAGACATGAATCTTAAATTTAATTAATTTTAAACAAAAAATAATTGTCCGTTGATAAAATTAATTAGTATTAAATATTACTAATATAAATTATAAAATAATTATGATTAGTACAAGATTACGTTTGCACATTATAAGAAAATATGTTAATGTTAGTAACATAGCCCTTTCTTAATTTTATTTAGGATTATTTTAATTGATGTCTTTGAATTAAGACATAAATGTCATTGCTATCCTTCACCTTTTGAAATTAACTTCCAATACTCTTATTATTTAAAAATTTCTATTTAAGTGGATAAAATATACCATAATCATTATAAAATACCTAATATACCTTTAATCATACACTTTTTTTTTTCAATTTTGGTACTCTTTTTTTCTAATTTATTTTTTTACTTGAATACTAAAAGTAAAAGAAAATATTTTTTACAAACTATTTTTTATTTTTTATTTTTAACACTTATATAAAATTTTAGTTTTCTTGTAAACTTCTACTAAGATTCAAAATTTAAAAATAAATATTTTAAATAAATTTTAAAAATAAAAATAAAAAATATTTTTTAAGAAAATAAAATTTATTTTTAATACTCAAGTAAGAAAAAAAAGAATACGAAAATTAAAAATATAAATTAAAAAGAGTATGAATAAGGGTATATTAATAATTTTATAATAATTTTAATATATTCTATTCACTTAAATTACATTTTACAAAAAGTAGGTATTGAAAGTTAATTTTAAAATGCGGGTAGTACTGACATTAATTCTTACTTCAAGGGTGTCTATAAAAATTAACCCTTTTATTTATTTTATTAATATCACTATCATTTGTTTATTTTTATATTTTGATAACTGTATTTGGTCCTAATCTCATCTAGCAATATAGGATTAGATAATAAGCTATTTAATTAATTATCCATCTTAAAGCAGTAGAAAAATCCAATCTTATCCTATATATGCTTAAGGTTGTCTAACACTTTGAACTGAAAGTAATCATAATATAAATTGTTAAATAATTAAAGAGGGAAGAGGACAAATAACAATCATGTCTTGCTTTATATGAACAATCAATCACCAAACGCTGCCTTAAATGATATTTTTTTTTGGTTTGGTTTTAATGGTATCAAAAACAATGAACTCGAACAAAGTTTTAATGGTATCAAAAACAATGAACTCGAACAAAGTGACAAGCTTTTTGCCCATATTTTTGTTGGGAATATTAGTCACTCGCTATTTTAATTAATTTCCTTTGATCAATCTTGATCCCTTTTGGATTTTGCCTTTCGGCTCTGCTATAATTCGTATATATAAATAAATTGTTACATTTTAGGTGGAGAATCTTCACCAGTCTATTACAATTTGCAAAATAAAAAATCTTTTTGAGTTATCGGTGTCCATTTTAAACATAATTCTGATTTTTGAGCAATAAAATTCACGGGCTTTACAAACAAAAACTGGGTTGGATTTAATGATAAGTATAAAGGAATATTGTTGATTCTGTCTGATAGATTGCCAACACAATTTTGTCTTCGGCTTGGGCATATGGATCTCTTTTAAATTATCGATGTGCACAAAATTTGGACGAGACGATTATTTGTGAATAGAAGTTTTAACATTTTAATCGATACGGATTGGTATTTGAGAAATTGGGTTATCTAATGTCTACGTCCAAGTGTTCGAAAGCGTCAAGCGTGATTGTTAATAGTTTGGTAATGAGAATTTTGTAGGTTGACAAAAACAAATCTCGATCTGTTTTTTTACACAAACAAATAATAAAAAAAAACGAGACAAATTATCAGCCACACGTGAAGAAGAGTTTCTTCCAAAATAGGTACGATTAAACAACAGTAAACATTAGATCAAATCCATTATGTCTCAATCGAATTGAGTTTATCTTTGATCAAGCATTATGGCCTACGTGACGTGAAGCAATAGAGTTGGTTGTTGCTGCCTTCACGAATCACTAGGAAGAGCTAGGTGGCTAGCTAACGATGGTGGCTAGCGACATGATTACATAAACATCATCAAATTCCATTAACGTGTTATATGTCAATATCTTCCACTCTCTTATCGTTTTAAAAGTCATACCGATTGCCCATCCTCCGTGGACCACATAGAATTCTTAAGCCATGCAGGCATTATAATGTATACATATGCATCTAACTCATCAATAGTGCTTATCCTTTATAGCATCAAATTATTTAAAGTGGGTATAAAAACTCTTAAAGAAGAGAGAATTATTTGTTTGACGGGAGAGATTCAATAATGGAGAGTTAGGCAGGATGGGCTTGAGTTCTTTTACTAGGGTTCTTTCTTTCCTTTATCCTCGTTCATAAATAATACAACTAATGCATGACAAAGACAAGTACGTACAAGCAAGTTAATTAATATGATCTTATCACTATTGCCACTTTGAATAATCTACTGAGTGATTTTCTACAAATTAAAGGCCAAGCATTTCATGGGCAAAGGTAGGAATATGATTTAGTGGGGGGTTGATTTAAATAATTATATGCTTTAGTTTGAGTTAAAGTCATATGACTCGTCCCTAAAGATTACATATTGGGAAAGTCATAGACTAACATATTTATTATTTATTATTTATTACATCTACTATAATAAAATTACATGCCTAAAAAATAATAATATAAGTATGCACAAATGTACAAACATGATAATTTATGTAGTTATGCGAGTAATGACTAGACTTCTAAATGTAAAGTTAACATAGTATTGAGAATATAATATATATTGTATAGATACTAAAAGTTACACTAAATTTGTATTTGTGAAAAAGTTAGTCTAACCTATTAGAGTAACTCATACACAAATAGAGTGGAGAATCTAATTTGGTCTAACCAGTTAAAATTATTGAATTGTTCGAACAGAACAAATTAAACTCGTCTAACACATGAGTATAACAACTAAATTAAAAGAAAGATATGTATTTGATATTTAAAAATTACTATTATATAACATCGTGAAAGCATAATTATTTTAAATTAATATTTCTATACTTAACATAATCATAAAATATGCTATTATAAATTTTAAAAATATTTTTAGATATAGTTAATTAGCATAAATATTTATTTATTTAAAAATAAATCATGGATAAAGGAAAATATGATTACGTATAATTAAATTTAAATCATAAACTATTGTATTAAAAACATATAATAAATATATATGTATATGTATATTCATTCACAAAAAATATACTAATCCTGAACTGAATCAAGAATTTGAGTCTATTAACTATCGACACTCTTAAATTATAGTGTATAAAAATATATTATTAGTATTGATAAGTATCATAAACATTAAAGCATAAACACTCTAACATTGTAAAATTGATATCATTGAATCACTAGATATAAATTTAATTATCTAAATATATATATTTTTTATAAATTTTCATATTTTTTATTTTTATTTTTCCCTTGACTATCTTCCTCTTCTTTTTTTTCCATTTTCTCTCAAATTGCTTCTGCTTCTCTTTGTTTTGTTGCAATTTGCTTCATTTATAGTTGAAATAGTGCCTATAGAAAATGTGACTGCTTGAAATGAATATTAATTTTTCTATTTTTTTTTGGCCACTAATCTCCAATTAAGTAAAGTACGTGTACTACAATTCATCACCCTTTATGAAAATTTTATAATTAAAATTTATGTACCTATTTAAAACAAGTGTGAATACAAAGTCCTCATCTGATACTTACGCTCTTAAGTGGCTTATCTATAACATAGTTTCTCTATAATACTTTAATCAGTGAAATAGTTTTATTATGCAATACTTGTTAGCAGTAGTCA
Organism: Ailanthus altissimus; assembly: GCA_946807835.1. NCBI lineage: Eukaryota > Viridiplantae > Streptophyta > Magnoliopsida > Sapindales > Simaroubaceae > Ailanthus > Ailanthus altissimus. Next base: position 11,162,839 of record OX327687.1, read on the forward strand.
AGTATTTGAATAAGTTCCTCGTCGTAGGTTAAATTTAACTTCAACTGAATTGGCCGAGTATCTAAATCAAGTATATATCTTCGCAACATAAAAATATGAAACATATGGTATCAAAGCATCGTGATATAATGTGTGAATTGGTTGATTCTAATAATGATGTTTAGTTCTAAAAGAGGGGAGATTGTCACATTTTATATCACTCGTGAAGATGAGACTATGATAGCTTATAAAGCTTGGCCTCCTTTAATTAAGTAGACACATTTTAGGTAAAAAAATCTTACGTGATACTTAAAAATAATCTGTGAAGGTAAATGATACATGTGTGAAGCCCCAAACGGATAAATATTTACTTAGTTATTAAATTCGGGTGTTACATAAAGATTGATTTTATAATTTTAACAAGCACTAATTGTTAAGTTTTAGAGGACTTAAAGTGTTATTTACAATATCAATTAAAGATATAAGAGAAAAGGAATTTGAGTTTGAATTTTTTCTACAGTGGAAATAGATGTAGTATTAATATTTTTTTACTGAGTTCTTAATACAATTACAATTAATGGGATTTTTTGTCCCCAGTCGAAGTCCACAATGGACCTAAGGTGGCTTGACTACTAAAGCATTCAGTAGCCTCCCTTTCTTATTTTTCTTTTGCAATAAAGCATCTTGTTAATTAATTAATATATTTTGTGATTTTGAAATGCCTTAATCAATAATGTTAAGAGTTGGAAGAGAGAATAGTTAAGCAATTTAAAAAACATAAGATTAATTAATTGAGTTTGTTGTAAATAATATGTGAATAAGTAAAATTTTGAGCTAAAAAATATAAAATGTAATTATAAATAAAAGCACTTTACAATATATTTAATATTTTTCATTGATTCAAATGAAAGGTATACAACCCATATATTGTAGCATAAAGGGGTACGGGATAATTTTTTTGATGTGGGATTTATGGCAGATGCCACTATTAATTTATACAGTACTGTATATTTATATGGCACTGCTTATTTACATGTATATTTATATTGCACTGCTTATTTACATACTGGTCCCAATATTATATATAACACTTCTGCTTAAACTTTACTACCATTACTTATAATTTATGTTACAAAACAAAAAAAATTAGTAGAAAAAATCTAAGCAAAATAAATATAATTTTATTATATACAATAATATTGAATATGTTTAATATTATTTTATTAAAATTCTTGCTAATAAAATTTAGTAAAATAAAATATGATCAAAGAAAAAAATACAATACACATTTATAAGTGATGCACTTCTTCTCTCAAAGAAAAAAAGAGTGCAATCAGATACATCATTCTTTCCTCAGTTTTTCTTTGTTAGCCTAACATGAGGAAAACAGTGTGAAAGCAGAAGGCCTTTATGGCATTTTGATTCACTCTTTTTGGGTGAAGATGGTTTGAAGATATTTAATACTGAGACTTCCCTTCGTACTATAGAAGAGGTTTATAAAGCAAAGTACATAAATAGAGATACGAGGTTGTTCGATAGGTATGGATATTGACCAACTTATCAAGTTGTGTAGCTCTCTCAAAATATTTGAAGAAGAGAACAAAGATATTAATTACAAGGAGATTTGAAGAGTAAAGGAATAAAGTTAAGGGCGGGGTGTTTAGTGGCCCAAGTGATGTCGAATAGAGCAGTAAATAAAAAAGCTTTTAAGACTACTATGAACCAAGTTTGGAGATCGATTGAAAAGGTTCAAATTGAAAGTATAGGTGAAATGTATTTGAGTGTCACTTCGTTTAGAAGATGATAAGAGGAACGTGTTGACTTTTATGTCATGGCATTTTGACAAAGCCCTCATTGTCTTAACTAAAGTAGAGAGTTTGAGGGAAGTAAGCAAACTGCAGTTCTCTTTCACCTCCTTGTGGACATAGTTTCATAATGTACCAATTATATGCATGTGAGAGGATACAATTAAGATGTTTGGGAGCCATTTAGAAAGGGTTGAAGAGGTTGAGCTAGATGAGAAAGGAGAATGTTAGGGTAAATTTGTAAAAGTTCGTGTGAGAATGGACAATACCAAGCCCTTAAGGAGATATATCAAAGTCAGAATGTAGGATTTTGAAAAAGAGGTGATTATGCCAATATTATATGAGAAATTACCCAAATTCTACTATAGATGTAGATGTATTAAGCATTCATATAGGGAGTGTGCAGAGGCACTAGATGAAGAGTAGGGTGGTATGGGGAAAAAAACCAATATTAGGTGAGAAGTAATGGGTTGTTTGATTTTGGCACATGGATGAAAGCTGGGGTGATGGAGGGGAAACTTAGGAATAGCAGGGAGCGAGAATGAGACCAACTTGATCAGAGTCCACTAGGGAATCATTAGTCAAAAAGTAGTTACCAGGTAACTAAGGGGAGGGGGGGAGAAGCAAAGAGAACAACCACAAACTATGTTGCAAAGTCAAATGAACATGCCAGGATGCAATTTCAGATGGAGTACCCAAGTCAGTGGATAATCCAACCCTTTACCCAAAAGGGGTAAGCTCGCTTGGCCTAGTAGGAGGGCAGTAAAGATTTTGAAGAGTATCAATATGATGAATGCAAATCTAGTATCTTGATGGAGTTGGAGGCTAGTGACAGGCTAGACTATGAAAAGGAGAATAGATAGCCTACCCAAACTGGAAAACAAAAGCTGGCACATATAGCGAAAAATGTGTGTTTGGAAAGTGGTAAAATTGGCGCAATGGAAGAGGATTCAAAACTGGCCATTTTTGTTGGGCTAACTCTCGAAAGAACAGAAAAAGGCCTAATATTAGGTGGTTGAGATGATAAAGGCAAATGCTACAAAATATGAGGGTAAGAAGTGGAAATTTTTGGCAAGATAAGTTGGGCTGAATAAGGAAAGTAAATGGGGGCCTATATCAGGGAAAAAGAAAGAGGTTAAAAAACCAGCTGAGGGCCCAAGAAAGAAAAAAGCTCGTATGGTCGTTAATATAGTTGATGAGCAAATGATGAAGGAAAATGGTAAAATGGTGACAGTGGTTGGTACTGTGAACATGGGATTGGCATAGGCTGTTATGCAGCCTCTCTGGGAGCCATAAAGGTATTCAGCTGGAATGTCTGGGGCATTGGGAATCCTCAGACATTTAGATCACTAAATAAAATTCTCTAAGACTATACTATTGAGATTGTGTTTCTGCGTGAAACTAAGTTGAACAAGCATCAGATGAAGCAATTGGAAATTATTTTGTAGTTAGTAAAGAAGGGTTGTAATGTAGGTTAGCCTTAATGTGGTGTGATAGTATAGACCTTAAGGTTCCTTCTGTTAGAAAAAGGTCATGTTGATTTTTTTATTCATGGTAGGGATGGGAAAAGATATAGGTTTACTAGAGTATATGGACTCCTTGAGGCAGAAAAGAAGTATACATGGAGTCTTTTGGAAAGGCTTGCAAGTTTAGCTAATTTACCCTCGGTGTACACGAGGGATTTTAACAAGATTCTTTCTAATGAGTAAAAGAGCGGGTGCCCTCTATGGAACTCAAAAGCTATTGAAGGTTTCAGGTTAGTAATTAGAACGTGTGGGCTTTTTGACTTGGGCTATAATAGTGTGCCTTTCACCTGGTTTAACAGAAGGTTTGGCATGAATTTGAGAGACTTGATAGGTTCCTTAGTAATAATGAGTGGAACATATCCTTTAGAAGGGTGTAAGTCCAGCATCTGATTTCTTCAAGGTCTAACCATTGTCCAATCTTGATGGAATCTTAAGAAGGTCAATTTAAGTTCATAAAATCAAGGCAATTGAGGTCTAGATTCCACTATAAAGCTATTTGGGCTAGCTACTCAAAATGTTTAGAGCTGATCAATGAGAGCTAGAAGGACGAGGAAGACTTTGTTGCTGATCCTCTCTAGAATTTCATTGGAAAGATTAACAAAGTGGAAATAGTTCTTCAACTCTAGAACAAGAAATATTTTGGTGGAAGAAGGAGAAAGCTGAATATGGTAATCCAGAAACGTAACCAGTGTAAGATGAATGGCAATTAGTATGTTTCCAAAAATGAAATCCAGTCACTAGAAAGATATATTGACTACCATCCTTATGAGGAAGAAATTTATTGGAGGCAACAATCAAGAATTTTATGGCTGAAGGAAGGGCATAAAAATACCAAGTTTTTTCATGCAATGTCCTCCAAAGGAAGAAAAGGAATGAGATCAAAGGATTACTAGATGATAGAGAGTCTGGGCAGATTCTAATCAGGAGGTACAACAAGTGGCTTAAGATTATTTCTCTAACATCTTCTCTTTCTCTTATCCCTCCGATGAGCACATAGAAGCTGCCCTCCTAAGGATATCTATGAGGATTTTTGCTAAGATGAATGAGGCTATCCTTGAACCTTTTTCCAGGGAAGAGGTACATAGGGAAATTTGGCAATCAAATCCCTTTAAAGCCTTTGGACCAGATGGGTTACCTACAAGGTTCTATAAAAAATAGTGGGGGAAAGTAGGAAAGCACATATCGATACATGTCTGCATTTACTAAACTCCAAAGATAACATAATAGCCATTAACATACTTGTTGAGGAAGGAAATGCTATTTTTTCTCTTGAGATTAGGTTGAAGTGAAGAACTTCAAGTTCAACATTCTTCACTTCAATCTAGAATCCCAACCTTTTTACGTAGCGGAATAATCTGTTTATCAAGAAAAATAGCAAGAATCTAAAGTAGAATATAAAAGATCACAATATAATCTTACGTAGTTCGACCAATTGCCTACGTCCACTGTGGATCTAAGAATCTTAACCTCTCTTATTAACTTCTTAGAGATTTTATAAGGAAAATTCAATAAAGAACCCTCAAAAGGACCTAATGTTTAGTGTGCCCTTACTTTACCACGAATAATGAACACCTAAATAATGGTTCCATCCTAGTGCACACAAGCACTTAGTGTTTACCCAGTTCTTCCCTCTCTTAGAGTCTCTCATAATGATTAATCTATAATAAATGGTTTATAAGTATTTATATAGGATTTATTTCGTGCCTACTAACCCTATTCCTTGTTGGAGTAAGAGTCCTCTTGTTTTGGAAGTCCTAAACTTTCCAAAACTTGAAATCCTGCACAAAAATGAAATTTTTTTGACTTTGGCGCTGCGACGCTGAGCTTAATCACGCCCAACGCCACGGTGCTGAGGACCCAGCACCGGGCTTTTGGTCTGGGCGCCGTGGTGCTCAGCCCTGGGCATTGCGGCGTTCAGCCCTGGTGCCTTATCTATGCGTTTTCTTCGCTTCTTTCACGCCTTTGAGTCCCGTTTTGCTTCTCCATTTGTGTCTTACACGTTCTAGACTTCTTGTGACTCTCCTATTTGGTATTCATCTCAATTCTTGTCGAACCAAGATTGTTAAATCACCAAATCTCCAACAATACTTTTATTGCTTTGATCCCTAAAGTTAATAATCTTAAAAAAAAAATTATTATAGGCCTATCAGGTTTTATAATGTCATTTATAGATTTATTGCTAAATGCGTAGCTAATAGACTAAAATGCATACCGAACAGTATTATATCCCATAATTAAATTACATTCCTCATTGGTATATTAATTAGTGATAATGTCATAGTTGGTTATGAGTGTCTTCACAAGCTTAGAAGCAAAAAGAGGGGCAAATATGACTTGATTCCTCTCAAATTAGATATTAATAAGGCATATGGTAGGGTTGAATGGTACTTTTGGGAGGTTATTATTAAGAAGATAGGCTTTGCTGGTGATTGAATCAAGTTGGTAATGGGCGGTGTTACAACAACTGCTTTCTCAATACTGATCAATAGAGAGGTCAAGGGGAGTGTAAGGGCTACTAAGGATCTTAGACATGGGTGTCTCCTATCCCTATATCTATTTTTGATTTGTGTGAAGCTCTAGCAGCCTTGTTGCATAAGGCAGAATCATAACACTTGCTAATAGAAATCAAATTTTGTAGATTAGTCTCCATCTTTTATTTGCTATTTGCAAATGGTAGTTTGATATTTACAAAGGCTAACTCAAATGAATGTAGTAATCTTAAATAGGTATTTGAGTGCTATACAAGAGCTTCAAGGCAGATTTTCAATCTTGAAAAATCATCCGTAAATTCAACCTCAATATCCTAAGAAGTATGAAGAAGTCAATCCTAGACATTTTCCAACTTAGGAGTGTATTTGTACATGAAAAATAACTTGGTCTTCCATTTATGGTAAGAAGAAATAAAAGGAGCTTTTTTAATAAGACAAACTGAAGTTGTATAAGATAATTAAGGGATGGTAAGAGAAGTTTTCTCTACTGGGGGGAGGGAAGTGCTAATTAAAGCAGTTGCACAAGTTGTCCCTACTTTTGCAACGAGTGTTTTCAAGTTCTCTACTGGCATGTGTAATGATTAATGATAAGCAACTTTTGGAGGGATTTTAAGGAGACAAAGAGGAAAAAAGCTCAATTAGGCAAGTTAGGACAAGTTGTGTAAATGGAAGAGTATTAGAGGACTTGGGTTCATGGATTTCTTCTGTTTTAATCAGGCTCTTTTGGCCAAGTGAAGGTTGAGATTAATTCAAAACCTTGATTCTCCGATTGGTAAAACTCTTAAGGCAAGGCGTTTCAGAAGTTGTCACTTTTTGAAGGTTGCAGTGGGTAATTGTTCATATATTTGAAGAAGCATCATGTAAGGAATGTAGCTACTTAAGAAAAGTGTTAGATGGATAATTAGTGATGGGAAACAAGTTGAGATTTACAAGAGTAATTGGTTACTAATGGAGCACTCTCTAAAACCAGTGTCCCATTCTCTGCTACTAGTTGATGGAAAGGTAGAATTGCTGCTTAATGACTAAAATCAATGGATGATATTAGAAAATTGGTGATTTAACAATCTTAGTTGGACAAGAATTGAGATGAATACCAAAGTGGAGAGTCACAAGAAGTCTAGAACGTGTGGGACACGTATGGAGAAGTCTAGGACGTGTGGGATATGAAAGAGGAAGTGAAACGGGACTTGAAGACGCAAAGGAAACACAGAAATTGCGGGTGAAGCTGCCAGCGCCGCGGCGCCCAGGGCTGAGTGCCGCGGCGCTTAACACATAAGACCGGGGGCGCAGTGCCCAAGGATGAGCGCCGCGGCGCCCAGACACGTCAGGATGTCCGTTTTGGTTCGGTATTTTGAGTTTTGAAAAATTTTGGACTTTCAAAATAAGTGGACTCTTACTCTAACAAGGAATAGGGTTAGTAGGCACGAAATACACCCTATATAAACACTTGTAAACTCTTTTTTAAGATTAAGCATCTAAGGTTTCAAGATGTAACCATAAGAGAGAATAGAGGAGTTAGGTAAGCACTAAGTGCGTGGTGCACTAGGGTGTAACTTTTGGGGAGTGTTTTTTCTTTAGGTTCTTTGAGTGCATAAAAGAAAAACACCATAGATCTTTTTGACTTAGATGCTCGGGCTATTCTTGTTTTTCTTGTAAAAATCTCTTATGAGGAGATACTAAGAGGTCTTAGGGAGTCATGGTGATCAAGGGTAGATACTTAGAGGTCTCTATGAGACATACTAAGGGGTCTTATGGGATCATTGCTGATGTAAGAAGATATATAGTAATCTATTTCAATAATAAGAAGTTGGATCATGGATCCTCTGTGGACGTAGGCAATTGGGGTCGAACCACGTATATCTTGTGTCTTGTTGATTGGTTTGTTTTCTTTATCTTTATTGGTGTGTTAATCTTATGTATTCTTTTTTATGGTATTAAGTTATGATTTTTCGCTACGTATAGAGTAAAATGGGTATTAAAGTTGTGGCTTAATTAATGTCATAAATGTGTCAAATTAAAGTGCATGATTTAATATTCGTAACAAAAAAAAATGTTATTCAACAGAATTTCATAAACTTCGATGTTGATGTTATTGGAAAAATTCTCTTGCCTCTAACTAAAGTGGATGACACGTTATGATGGCATTTTGACAAAAGAGGGATGCATTTTGTTAGAAGTGGTTACCATACAGCTATAAAGGGAAATTTTTAGAATGTGTTGGGCCTTGTGAGCCAAGCAAAAAGTGGAAGGTTGTTTGAGGAATCTCAGGGCCTCAAAAAGTCAAAATATTTCTTTGGAGGGCTCTCAACAATGTTCTGCCCATAAGATATACACTGGTGACTAAGAAAGTAATTTTTGACCCCATGCTTCAGATGTTTTAGGTGTGACTTGTAAGGTATCTAGGAAGGTTTGGAAGTGTTCCCTTTTTACTAAATTACTCAAAGGCAATCAATAACATGACCTATGGAGCTTTCTGAACTACATAGGTTTTGTAATTGCTCAATCTGAATTTGCTAGAGCAGTAATGCTATTGTGGGCCAGTTAGAAGTTTAGAAACAACTTAGTTATAAATGGGGTATTGGGAAATGTTGAACAGCTAGTGGAGAGAGTTGAGGCTTATTTTGAATCCTTTAATACAAGCTTGGGGCATCAGACTCTTGTAAAGTGGAAAAATGAGGGTCCAGCACCACTAGAAGAAGAGAGATCCTCAGGTCATTACCTAAAAGTTAATGTGGATGGTGCTGTTGATAGGGAAAGGAAAAAGATTGGCTTAAGGGTTGTCATTAGGAATGGTGAGGGTTGGATTATAACAATGGCAGTATCTCCTAGTGATGGTAAGCTTGATGTCAAATTTGCAGAAGCAAGAGCTATCCAATTTGGCTTAGAGCTTGCCATAAACATACATTGTCAAAAAATTATGGTAGAATCAGATATCAAGAATGTTGTCCAATTGATTGATGGAACTATTATTTCTTTGACAGAGATTAGGTGAATTATTCAAAATATCCAAAACCTTGTGCAGGAAGAGATCAAGTCTCAATTAGTTTCATACCAAGAGCTCACGATGTATTGGCTCATAAAATTGCCAAGTTTGCTTTAAGCTTTAATGTTGTATGAGTGGATAATTTTCCAGTTTTGCTTTCGGAATGAAAGTTTAATGCTGGTTTTAAAAAAAAAGAAAAGAAGTGCGGTGCACTCTATTGATAAGCCCAAAAGTCCGGCCCATACTAGAATTAGATAGTGATTATGATTGCAAATCAGAAGAAGAAATTGTAAAAAGCAAAAACAGCTACACGCTACACGTAGCTAGTACATGCAACTTATTAAATCGATTTGGCAGCTTCATGAAATGCAACTTGTACCCAATACCCACCATGTGTTGCATCTCAGAAGTCAGAAGCAACACTAAATTAAAAAGAGGAATTCATTCGGTGGCGTATATATACAAAAGGCCGATGCTTATAAATTAGAGGGACAAGCAACACAACATCATATGCTTATTGAGCATTTTTTATTTTATCTACTGAATTAATGGATCATCAAGACTTAATATTACACAACGGTGGATGCCATTGCGGAAAAATAAGATGGCGAGTCCGAGCTCCAAGCAGCGCCGTAGCTTGGAAATGCAATTGCTCTGACTGCTCCATGCGAGGCAACGTTCACTTCTCTGTTTCTTCGGAGAATTTCGAGCTTTTGGGGAACTCCGAAGAGTTTCTTACAACTTATAGTTTTGGAACTCAGACTTCGAAGCACATATTCTGCAAGGTCTGTGGCATTGCTTCGTTCTATGTTCCGCGAGGAAATCCCAATGGATTTGCAGTTACTTTCAGATGTGTGGATCCTGGAACTCTAAACCATGTCGAGATCAGGCATTATGACGGACAGAATTGGGAGAGCGCATGTGATAGGAAAGGGATTTCTCCATGTTCAACGTATGTGTGAAGAGCTAAAAATGATTGGAAAACAAGTTTGTGTTCGGTGTAAAATTGCAATACTCTGATTTAAGCTTCCTTTTGATACCATGTAATTCCAGTATTAAAAAACAAATTGCATTTTTAAGTAATTTTGTTAAGGCTTTGGGTACATGCAATTATATTTCTAAATAACGAACGCGTTTTATGAAATTTAGCATTTAGACCCTTTGAATGAACTTTTGTAGATTCTGACATTCTATGCTCTGTAGACTAATAGTATTGATATTTTGACCAGTAAAATAGATTTTACTCTTTGGAATTGTCTTTTTATGTGCAATTATTCATATCAATATATGAGAAATTTATAATACAAATTAAATTCACTATAAATGACTATTTAATTATATTCATATCAAACTTATTATAAGTTATTATTAAATTTATAATATAAATCAACCTCATTCAAGATATTATAAATCAACCTCATTCAAGAAGGTGATCAGCTCAATTTGAACTCAACAACATTTTCATATTAGAAGTATTAGCAATCACTGGGGTAATAAAATGGTTGGCGCTCCTGAAACTTATTCAACTTTTAACATTTTAAACTTGACGGGTCAGATAAATGGAGATAAATATACGGGTCTTAGTTTAATTTTCACGTTATTTATTGGTGATTTACTTTTTTGGGATTATTTGAGATCGGGTTCAGTAGATGTAAACTTGATAGGTTGGATCAATGAAGATAAATAGGTAAACGGGCGGTTCGGTTCAGCACGGTTGGGTCGCAATTTTCAACCTAACAGACTGTGTTAAGAGTTTTATTATATAAAATATTAAATTTTGTAATTTTAAGATCTTGAACTTAAGACTTTACGGTAAAATATTAAATTAAAAATAGATAATGAACCAATAAATCAAACAAGGCATTTAATTATATTTTAAAATTTTAAAAATTAATTACAGTTATAAATTTATATGAGTATTTATTTTCTAATTGGTTGTAATTACACACGAGGTTACTATCTTATTACTATACTGCTGAAGATTTTGAATATTACATAATAGATCGTGATGTGATTGTACATAAGGGAGAATACTATAGATGTGAACTTTACAAAAAAAAAAGTGAGACTCGACGCTCAAGAGGTTCTTTTGTCAAAATTCGTTCTAATTCAAATTTTTATATAAATAAAAAAAAAGAACCTTGACCTATTATCTATCAAAGATAAGAATTAGAGGTATAAGAAGATAGTAGATACCACACTTAAGATAGATGAGAAGTTGTGAGTGATAAGTCTGAAAGAACGCCACAAGATAAAATCTTATTAAGTTATAATAATAGTTTTTTGAAGAACTTAAGAGAAAACTCTCAACTTTAATATCATCAATTCTATTTTTGTTCTCCCTCATCTCTCATATATTTATAGAGACATCTTGAAATGTCTAGCATTTATTACAGCAACTAATGACAACTTATAACTATTAATTACCAACTGCTACCAATAATTTTAGACACTTGGGATTCCAGCACTTATTACAATAATTAATAAAAACTTACAATTACTAACTACCAATAAACTAGGCATTTGAAATGCTATCACTTATTACAACAATTAATAGTAACTTATAACTATTAACTACTAACAACTACCAATATTGTGACTTCAAGTCACATGGGCTACTCACATGAGTTGCTATGTTGTTGTTCCTCATCATACATGAATGTTCAATGGACCTTGTATTTTTTTTTTGGGTAACCTAGTTTGCATCATTCCTATTTTCTTGAAAAGGATCTGTCCTCAAATCTTGAACTTTGAAGTGATATTTTTGATAATGTAGCAATCAACACACATCTTCCATAATCTATCATTCTTAAGCACAAGCAATACTGGAACTGTAGGATGATTCATGCTCTTACACACATACCTCTTCTTTATGAGCTCACAAATCTGTCTTTAAAGTTCATTTGTCTCATTCGAATTACTTCTATAAGCTATAATATTTGAAATTAATGCTCCAGGTATAAAGTTAATTTGATGCTCAATTCCATTTCTTAGTGGTAAAGCATTAGGTATCTCTTCGAGAAAGACATCAACAAATTCCTTTTCATCTTCTTCGATTTGCAAACTTAATGTACACTTAATAACCATCAGCTTACCATATACTGGGTATTTCATTCCATTACTTGCATCTTTCACCAGTGGCATAGGTTCGTCATCTGAATTGTTGTTTTCAGTTTCAATGACATGGTTATTGCTTAAAATCAATGCCTTTTGATTTGGATATTGAGATGTAATATGACCTTGGCTGCCTTCTACGTTTTGGCTCTTAGTTGGTTCTGCTTTGAAATTAGAATCAGCTTGCTTATCTTTTTTACTCCAATCCAGTTTCAAAGATGATGTGGAACTAGAGTTTTGGCCATATCCTGTGGAACTCTTCCTACTTAGTTGTTTGTCTACTTTCTTTGCCATATTCAACAATCTATCCCAAGCATCTTCATTAATGCCATAATCATTCATGGTAGCACGCCTGTCTTGAATTTGCAATTTAGGAACTCTAGGTGTCTGTGCCCTTTGTGTACTAAATTCTAATTTATCTATCCGTTTATGAACTTACTCTATCTTTACTTTCAACATTTTTTTCATCTCACCCATTAAAGTTTTCATGAGAAACTTTGAATCAACCTTTTTTGATGTAACTTCGGAAGTATTTTTATCCTTGTTGTTTAACATGTTTGCTGCAAAACAAAGTTAGAAAAATAAAAACAACCTCGCACACTCCCTCACGTGTTTCACTCAAAGAATGATTTACTCAACTTTTACTCTTGTTTTTTTTAGTAAAGTAAATTTGGAATCAATGTATCTGAATTTTTATTTTTATTTTTTTGTCTTTTTTTCTTTTATATATAATAACAGAATTTGAAGAATTAGATAAAATAACGGACAAAAAGACACAAGAAAATTGATATAGGCTATAAATTTTTAGAGACTAAAATATAGTTGCTGATTTAAAAGAAAGAACAATCAATGAAAATTAAAATGATAGTTCAAACTTGATTAGAGCCTAAACTTTGATACTAAATGATGTGAACCTCATAAAGAAAAGTGAGACCCGACGCTCAAGAGGTTCCTTTGCCAAGAATAGTTCTAATTCAGATTTTTATATAAACAAAAAAAAGAACCTTAACCCATTATCTATCAAAGATAAGAACCAAATGTATAATAAGATAGTAAACGCCACACTCAAGATAGATGAGAAGTTGTGAGTGATAAGTTTGAAAGAACGCCGCAAGATAAAATCTTGATAAGTTCTAATAATAGTTCTTTGAAGAACCTAAGAGAAAACTCTCAACATTAATATTATTAATTCTATTTTTGTTCTCCCTCATCTCTCATATATTTATAGAGACCTCTTGAGATGTCTAGCATTTATTACAGCAATTAATGACAACTTATAACTACCAACTACTAATTACTACCAGTAATTTTAGGCACTTGAGATTCTAGCAGTTATCACCATAATTAATGAAAACTTACAACTACTAACTACCAATTACTACCAATAAACTAGGCATTTGTAATGCTATCACTTATTACAACAATTAATAGTAACTTATAACTATTAACTACCAACAACTACCATATTGAGACTTCAAATCACATGGGCTACTCACATGAGTTACTGTACTATTGTTCCCCATCATAAATGTATGTTTAATAGACCTTTTATTTTTTTTGGTAACCTAGTTTGCATCAGCCACTGTGGAAAAGTAAGATGGCGAGTTCGAGCCCCAAATAGTGTTATAGCTTAGCAATACAATTGTTCTAACTGCTCCATGAGAGGCAATGTGTATTTCATTGTCCCTTATAAAACATTTTAAGCTTTTGGGAGATTCCAAAGAGTTTCTTAAAACTTGTACCTTTGGTCTCGTACCACAAGGCATACTTTTTGTAAGGTTTATGGCATTTATTTCATTCTATATTTCACATTCTAATTCGGATGAGATTGCAATTACAGGTGTGTGAACTCTAGAACTTTGTATTAGAATAAATATGAATAAGATTCATATCCACAAAATTTAAATAATTGATTTATCATGTTAAATTATTAAAAAGAATGTTGAGAAAACATACATGACACTATAGTAGAAAAGATCTTTTGCAACAATATTGTGATGGTAAAAAGCAATCGCATACGCTACCGTTATAAAATTTTGCGACGACTAATTAGCCATCGCAAAAGTGTGCAACGCATGTTTAGCCGTTACAAAAAGATCTATTTTTTTAATTTTAAAATTTTAAACAAATGTATTAGAATAACAAAAGGTCTATCACATTTTTTTAATTAATATTTTTAAACAAATATATCACAATAACACCCAAAACGTATTAATAACATCTAAAATGTATTAATAACATCCAAAATGTATTAATAACATCTAAATATGACTATCCAAAATGTATTAATAACATCCAAATATAACCATCCAAAATGTATTAATTATATCCAAAATGTATTAATAACATTCAAAATTAGTTAATAATAATTTTGAATTTTTTAACTTTTATCCAATTTTTGTATGATGATGGTGCGCACTGAAAGTATCTTGAATCTACAAATAAAAGATTCGTTAAAGGTAATTTTACAAGTAAAAAATTAATATTAAATTAAATATTCATACCTGATCATTAGTAGACAGTTGAAAATCATGACTATCAAAAAATCGTTACATCATTGTATACATCTCATCACATTGATTTTGCAGAAATGTATATTTACCTTAAAGATCTCTATAACTGAATTTTAAACAATCTAACTCTATTTTTACTTGTTCATAGTTTTGGCATGAACTTTGTTGTGCAATATCTAATGGTGATGGACCATGTCCATAAGTTTTTGTATATCTATAACTATCACGTCTTATCACATTAATAAATATTTGATCTCTCGCAGTTTTTGTTTGTTCGTCACGAAGCAATTGAGACAAACATTCATTTAATTGACCTTACAAATATTGAAACTTAGTTAGAACATAAAAGTTTAACAATTTCTTAAATATGTAATTATTGTAAATTTATTTCATTTACAATTATTTCTGCACTATCTGAATCAGCTATACTGCCATTAGATTTGAATTGAGTCTCAATAAATACACTTATACGATCAATCTTTTTTTTTCCTTTTTCTTTATCTAAAACATCGTAAACATATACATATACACAACAAATTAACATTACATTCAATGACTTCTTGGGTTTTATTTGAGAAAGCTCAAATCATGAAGAAAATCGAGTCAAATTTAGAGCAGGAGAGTTTGGAAGCCAAAATTCAAACTCGCCTTAAGCAGGAAGAAGAAGGACATGTTCGGTATGTTTTGATTTGTTTTAAGTTTGGTCAAAACTATGTCGTTTTTGTGTTTGATGAAAATTACGTTTTATGCCATTAATGAATTTGTGTGGATTCACATCTCCTGTGAACAATATCGTTTGACCCCCTTGAATCTTGGTAAAATGCTTTATGGCAGAAAAAACTTTACAGTAAGTTTGCTGGCCTTGATAAATTTCTTTTGCATTTTACTAGTAATGGGTTATTTTCGGTCAACTCTGGCTATATTGTGGCAATGAGCTATAATCGTTCTAATTCCTCTTTTATCGTTTCCATTTAAAAGATTGGTGGTGGGTTTTATAGCATTTATGTGTTCTCTAGAAGTTCAAATACTTCATGTGAAGGGCTTTCTAGAAATTTTTATCCTCTACATATAATTTGTATCGCTGTCATCTGGATGTTTAACTGTTGTGTTTCCAGTATCGAGAGCATTCTGAGACTACGCTATATGCAATGGTTTTTTGTCTCTTCATTGCGCCGATTTGGGAACTTAACTATTTTGGCAAATTTACTTTAGCTTTACAAGGGACTAAATTTTGTTCTTTTGTGTTGAAGTTTTTCTGAGTTATTCCAACATCTAACCTGTGTGCTTTCATAGAGCAACCGAAATTTTAGGAATCGGTTTTTGTTAGAAGGCGTATGATAACCTGCCTCTCGAAATATTGAAACAGTAGGGGCCTTTCATTATTGTTGGAAAATTGGTGATTCAACAATCTTGGTTGGATAAGAATTGAGATGAATACCAAAGTGAAGAGTTACAAAAAGTCTAAAATGTGTGGAATACGTATGAAGAAGTCTAGGACGTATGGGACATGAAGGGAGAAGTAAAACGGGACTCAAAGACATTAAGGAAGCAAGAAAATACGGGATAGGCGTACAAAGCCGAGCGTCGCGGTGCCCATGGCTGAGCGCTGCGGCGCCCAGGACAGTAACCCAGTGCCGCAGTGCTGGGTGCGATAATGCCCAGTGCCGCAGCGCCCAGGGACGAGCGTCGTGGTGCCAGACGCATCAGAAGTCTATTTTTTTCGGGATTTTTAGTTTTGAACTTTCAAAACAAGTGGACTCTTACTCCAACAAGGAATAGGGTTAGTAGGCATGAAATACACCCTATATAAACACTTGTAAACCCTTGATTTCAAATTAAGTATTAAGAGAGACTCTAAGAGAGGGGAAGAACGGGTAGACACTAAGTGCTTGTATGCGCTAGGGTGGAACCGTTGTTTGGGTGATCATTGTTCGTGGTAGAGCAAAGGTTCACTAAATGTTTAGGTCCTTTTGAGGATTCTTCAGTGGGTTTTTCTTATAAAATCTCTAAGGAGTTATTATAAAAGAGGCTAGGATCTTTGGATCCACCGTGGACGTAGGCAATTGGCCGAACCACGTAAGATTGTGTTTTGCTCTTTTGTTTTCTACTTTGAATTCTTGTTATTTTTGCTTGATTGACATGTTATTCCACTACGCAAGGAGGTTAGGGTTCTATGTTGAATCTTGGGTTCTTCGCTTTAACATAATCTCAAGAGGAAAAAGGGCGTTTCAGAGTGAAGATGAAAAGGTTAGAATGTCTAACATACCTTATGCATCAGCTGTGGGAAGTCTGATGTATGCCATGATGTGTACGAGATCTGATACCAGTATGGCTGTAAGTGTTACAAGCCACTATCAGTCTGATCCAGGCGAAGGCCATTGGATGGCAGTGAAACATGTCCTAAAATATCTTAAGGGTACTAAGGACAAGTTTTTGATTTATAGAGAAAATGACCTAGTGTTGAGAGGATACACAGATTCAGATTTCCAATCTGATCTAGATGATAGAAAGTCTACATCTGGATATGTATTCATTCTCAATGGTGCTGCAGTCAGTTGGAAGAGTAACAAACAGTCATCAACCGCTGATTCCACAAAAGAGGCAGAATATATTGCAGCATTAGAAGCAGCAAAAGAAGCGGTTTGGATACGCAAATTTGTCATTGAACTTGGAATAGTTCCAAGTTCAATGGATCCTATACCATTATTCTGCGACAACAACGGAGCCATTGCACAAGCAAAAGAGCCAAGAGTACACCAAAAGTCTAAGCATGTGGAAAGAAAATACCATGTCATAAGAGAAATCTTGGCTAGAGAAGATGTAATAGTTTGTAGAGTAGACTCTATGAATAATGTAGCGGACCCACTTACTAAGGCTTTAACTCCAAAAACATTTGAAAGACATGTGGAGTCAGTGGGTATTAGATACCATCGTGAATGGTACTAAAGCAAGTGGGAGTTGTTGGGATTTGTGCTTACGTGCCATCCCTTTTATGTATAAATATTTGCTTTATGTTTATACATTTATGATTTCAATACATCACTAATTATTTTATTTATAAATTTGGTAAGATGCTTGTAACGTTTTAGACATTGTATGATCTGAAAGAGTTCAGATCTGATCTAAAGGAGTATAGATCAGAACTAAGAGTCAGTAAAATCTAAAGAGTTAGAGCCTTGTCTGAAATGGGACAAAGACCTAAGAATATATTAATAATGACATAGTTGCAATGGGTTGCAAATGGTGCTAGGAAATGTTGTTATGCAAATATGTTCTTAAATTTAATGTTCCTGATCTACCTTCACTAATGCGGGTCTGTTAGTGAAGATCTTAATATATATATATATAGATCAGTGTATGTCTATATCTGGATAGTCCAGATGGTTAGTCTTAGCAGACCATGAGTTTAGTGGAAACTCGTATAGAGATACAAGTATTCAGTAAGGACTGAATATTGAACAGACTCACAAAGATCTCCAATAGACATCCCATAAAGCCGTCAATGGAGGATCTTTCGAGTTGAGTAGTATTCGTGGTCTTTAGACCTGAGTGCCACGGTGGACTTGTTAGTGATCCACCATACTTTGGTTTCACATATGTTAGATACCTTTCATGGTCTGACCGCTGGGTGTCGCTGGGTATGGTCCGATGCTCATGGAGTCCGGTGTGTACAGATATGGGATCCATTAACTCAATTGGGCGAGTAAAATATCCTGCAACTCTAAGATTGTATTTCAGAAAGTCTTATGGCCATAAGCAGACATCCAAGAATTAATTTTATTCTTGGGAAAATAATATCGTAAAAGTGTTTACGGATATTATTTATTGAAATACAAATCTAGAGATAAAGTTATGGCTGAGCACATGGAGACTTGACGGTGTTGATCTATATCTCCGCTCTTCTAGGATATTTATGATGGAAAGATTATATGTATATGTTATAACCTCAACTTGTATGGTCTAATGCGCCGTTTTGTAATATCTGTAACATGTGTGTGGGACATTGTTCACAGACGTGTGAAATAGTTTCATATGAAAAATCGGGCATGGACCTAGAGAGTCTCATAATATGAAGTGTACTCGTTGTGCACTGGGGCAGCGAATTGGATTGAACAATTGATCCAACAATTTTCAGTAAAATGAAAAATGTTTCAAGGTTCCTTTTATTATTCACTTGTCAATAATTGAAGGTAAAATACATTATTGGTTTACAAGAGTTGTTATCCAATAAGAAATTGACAAGTGACATAATCTTGCTCCATAAATTATTTACAATGTATTTACCTATTTACCTTGCTTGGTAAATACATATATGGTAAATGTAAATATTCAAAATAGTTTTGAATTATTAATATTTTATATATTAATCAAATTATTATTATTAATTGGAATAAGTGGCAAACACCATTTACTAATGGAGAATGCACTTGTTATTAATAATTAGGAATGTTGACCACTTAGTAATTCTTAAATGATGCACTAAGGAAGTGGTAAAACCACTTAACATTGATTAAATGCCATTTACTCTCTAGAAATTGATTCAAATGGTTGAATCAAATTGGTGAGTGAAAAATATGATAGATTAATGTTTGTAATGGCAAACATGGTTAAGTGGTGGTGGAGTACTAAGAGAAATCATTCTTTGCACTTAAGAAAGAATTGAAAGAGTTCAATTAAGGTGTAAGAAAGAGTGAATTTCGTTTAAGGAGAAAGAAGAGAGAATTGAGAGCATTTCCTAAGTGTTTTTCTCAAAGTGTTGAGAGAAAATACAAAGGCTTACCAAGGTTCAACATAAAGAGTTGTAAAGAACAAAAGAAATCTCTTAACTCTTCTCATCTCTTGGTAGTAATCACTCATATAGACAAATTGTTTTAAGTGTTAAAATAATCCTTTGCTGGAAATTTAAGGCTGTCATTCTAGCTTCACAATCCCATCGAATTTAGTTGTGAACTAGAATTGTGCAAGGGAACACTTCAAAGTGAGCTCAACAAATTGAAGCTTGGAGTTCTTGAAGAATTGTAAAGCTACCTTCATAACCGGGTAGGTTATATATTTGCTATTCATTTTATATCATGCATGAAATATATATGAGATATATATGTACTTGAATGATCATACATGTGATTACATGCTTGAATTTGTTACATATTGTATAATATGTATGAATACTTCTGTTGCGTATTTAATTTTTGAAATTATATACATCTATACACATCACACACCATATCACAACAGTTATTATAAGAGAGGTTAGGATCTTTGGATCCACTATGGACGTAGGCAATTAGCCAAACCACGTAAGATTGTGTTTTGTTCTTTTGTTTTCTACTTTGAATTCTTGTTGTTTTTGCTTGATTGACAGGTTATTCCACTACGTAAAGAGGTTAGGGTTCTAGGTTGAATCTTAGGTTCTTCGCTTTAACATAATCTCAAGAGGAAAAAGGGCGTTTCCTCCCTTAATAGTTATGAATTTGAACAGTTATAAGAGAGGGTCCAAGTCTTAATGCTGTCTTTTTCTGCTATTGTCTCTCATGTTATTTGGATAGCCCCACCACCTGGTTAGTAAAAGATGAACGTTGATATTGCAATTAAGGTTGAGTCACAGTTGGTGGCAGTTGGTTGTTTAATCTTGGATTCCGATGGTGTGGTGGTAATGGCTATGTCTTGATATTTTTGGAGCTCTTTTAATTATTTTACGGCTGAATGTCAAGCTTTGTTTTAGATCGGTGTCCATACTGCTACCGAGTTTAAATTTGTTGTCAACTTTATAGAGACAGATTGTCTGTAAGCGGCCGAAGCTATTAAAGCTAAGTCTTTCTTGGGTGCTAAGGTCATTTGATTTTGTCTATTTTTTTGAATTTTATTGGATTTGGGAATGTGTTACTGTCTTTTGTTTAATACGAGAGATATTCAACTACCCACTTTTTGGTTAAGTGGGTTGTTGTGAGTTTTGTTTCCAATATTTGGGTGGATGAATTACCACATATCTATTGAGTAAATAAGTGCAGGGTACAACTTAAAATTATTAATCATAGCATGCAAAGGCATTATCCTTAAAGACTACTTCTACATCTATAAGATAATAATTTTGATGTAAAAAGGATTTGAATGGCAATATATCTCTAGAATTTAATAACAAGTAAAAGTTGTAAGAGTGCACACCCAAGTGCAACTTTTTTGAATAATAAGTAATGACTTTTGAAGATGGAGTATTTAGATTATAGAGAAAATAATGAATCAAGGATAAAGTAAATTGTATATATTTTTTTATTTGACATGTGCTTGTAATTTATAAAGAAGAGACGGCTCTATAAAGAAATATCAAACCCCTTTAAAGAGCCACAAAATTGGTTTTTCAACATCCCTTTCATGGGAATATAATTCACGGTTAAAAAATTTCAAGAAATTTATTTTCTTCCAATAAGTAGATTTGAAATTAAGTTAAGGAATAACAACTATGAAAATAAGGGTCTCCGTTCGTAAAATTTAAAGAGCCACAAAATTGATTAGGCTTGGTGACTTTTTTCAAAGGACACACCCCTGTAGTTAGTGCTGTGGTGCCACTCCCCTAACATTATGATGAGTCTGGTGCTTCGACACCACTCTCCTGACACTATGGCACCAAGTTACTAACTTACTTGGCGCTGAGGCACCAAGTTGCTCAGCAACTTAACACCACATTCTCTTGTTTCCTTGATTCTTCTCCCTTTTGTTCATTTTATCTTGTCTTTTCACTTTTTTTTATTTTGAAATATACTTGAAATATTCAATAATCCCCTACATATTTTAAAATAAACAAAATAAACAATTTAACTCCAAAATCAAAAGTAGATTTTAACACATATGAATTAATGCATTTTCAAACTATGAACCAACCATTGAACATGTTGAGGGAAGGAACGCCCTTCTTCCTCTTGAGGTTATGTTGAAGCGAAGAACCTCAAGTTCAACCTAGAACCTAACCTATTTGCACAGTGGAATAACTTGTTAATCAAGCAAAATAGTAAGAATTCAAAGCAGAATATAAAAGGGCACAACACAATTTTATGTGGTTCAGCCAATTGCCTGCGTCTATGGTAGATCCAAGGATCCTAACCTCTCTTATTAACTCCCTAGAGATTTTACAAGAAAAATCCAATTTGAAGAACCCTCAAAAGGACCTAATGTTTAGTGAACCCTTACTCTGCCACGAGCAATGATCACTCAAACGATGGTTCCACTCTAGCGCAAATAAGCACTTAGTGTCTACCTAGTTCTTCCCCTCTCTTAGAGTCTCTCTTAATGCTTGATCTAAAATAAAGGGTTTACAAGTGTGTATATAGGGTGTATTTCCTGCCTACTAACCCTATTACTGGTTGGAGTAAGAGTCCACTTATTTTGAAAGTCCAAAACTTTCCAAAACTTAAAATCCAGATAAAAAATGAATTCCCTATCGCATTTGGTGCCACGGCGTTCATCCCTGGGCACCGCGGCGCTCACCATATCGCACCCACCATCGTGGTGCTAGGTTTCTGTGTTAGACGCCACGACGCTCAGCCCTGGTGGCGTCTATGCTCGTTTTCTTCGCTTCCTTCACATCTTCAAGTTCCGTTTTACTTCCCCCTTTGTGTCCCACATGTCCTAGACTTCTTTATACGTGTCTCACATATTTTAGACTTCTTGTGACTCTCCACTTTGGTATTCATCTCAATTCTTGTCCAATTAAGATTTTTGAATCACCAATTTTCTAACAGAACAAGTAGCCATATTTTACAAGAACTAGGTGAAACTAGATTTCTTTCAACCTCCATTCATTTGTTGTAAAATAGAGGATAAAATGTTCACTTCAAACTCTTTAGTAACTTGCTTTTATCCAACGATGTGGCACTTTAATAACTCTATGCCGTTCTAATTTCATGAGTGCTCTAGAGATACTTGCCTAGCTCTTATAGAAACAGACCCAATTCTACACTCACATAAGTAATACTCCATTAAATGTATTATGTAGTATAACACATCACCATATAATAATGGTCTATGGAGTCCATTAAGTGTATATTGCTCTTCTTTTTGTTTTTCATTGCAGATGTACTACCTAACCTTAGGGAGGGACTCTCAATATATAGTTAGTAGTACAATAAGAAAATAAGTGACTTATTCTTATCCTATGAACATACTTTATGGGATCTCTAATCACATAGGTGGGGTTACCATCATTATTGCTTTATGCTATAGGAAAAAGTCCTATCCCCCTCACGTATATTCCACTAATCTTCTAATTAGTGGTTTTATTAGGAGATTAGCAAAATTCAAAATTTATCTCACCAAATCTAGGCTCATCACCCAAATTTTAGTAGTTACTTAATTATACTGTGTCTTAAACGTATATGTCTACTTTTTTCGTTATAGATTTTAGTGTTCACTCTAGCTACGGCTACTAGACAATCACAATGTATTGAAATTAATGTAAAAGTGTAAGAGTTAATGAGAAGATCAATTATGAGTGTTCTCAAACACTCAGTTTCAGAACAATCCTTTTCCAAAGCTATCGATTCTAACTCTATAGTAGATTGAGCTATGCATGTCTGCTTAGTGGATTTCTAACACACAATAGTGCCTATTAAATACTTTGCAAGTCAATCAAAGGCATAACAATGCTATTTACTTGGATTATGAGTATATTTACTCATTCTCCCTACAACATATGCTATATCAGATCTAATATTATTTATCAAATATATGAGACTACTAAATATTTTATTATAGTAAATCTGGTTATCACTATACTTAATTTTCTTAAAAGTTTAGTACTAGTATCATAAGGCATTGCCAATGGTTTATATGCAAAGTACCAAAACCTCTTCAAGAACTTATCTATATAGTATTTTTGTGATAAGACGAGACCATTAAATGTTCTCATTATATTGATCTCAAGGATTACATCTGCTTCTCCCATCTTTTTTACATCAAACTTAGTTGACAGAAATCTCTTAGTCTCATTTATAAATTCTATACTAAGACTAAATATAAGCATGTCATCCACATAGAGACATATGATGACATAGTTTTAGTATCAAAAGTTTTAAAGTAGACACACTTGTCTAAATCATTAATCATAAAATCATTTGATACTAGAGCATTGTCAAGTTTCTCATACCACTATTTAAGTGCTTATTTTAATTCATATAATGATTTCACAAGTTTGCATACTTTATGCTCTGTACCAGTACTTACACAACCTTCTGTTTGCTTCATATAAATTTTCTCTTTTATATCTCCATTTAAAAAGGCAATTTTAACCTCCATTTTATGTATGTGTAAATCATAAATTGCTACCAATGCAATCAAGATTTTAATAGATGTAATTTTAGTTACACGAGCATAAGTATCAAAGTAATCTAAATATTTCTTTTCTATGAAACCTTTGGCAATTAATTTTGCCTTATAGTTTTCAAATGAACCATCAGCCCTTATATTCTTTTACAACCAATAGGTTTGGTTCCATGAGGTAAATCAACAATTTTTCATACAATATTTCTCATAATGAAGTTGATTTCATCATTTATATCATTTTCAATAAAAGAGCATCAAGAGAGGATATAACCTCTTCAAATGTTTGAGGGTCATCTTTCATAAGAACGATATAGAAATCACTACCAAAGTTTGTGGCTTTTCTCACTCTTTTACGTCTCCTAAGTTCATGTTTAGTGTAGTAACCACTTATTCACAACTAGAAAGAATAAATATTTGTACTTGTATAATATTCATATTTTATTTGTATGTGAATAATACTTAATTTATATATTATTATTAGTATTATTTGTATAGATTAAGGACATACTATTAGTATTGGGTTTATTTGCAAGACTTTAAATTTATTTTAGGGACCAAATTATAATACTTTAAACGTTTTGGGGGTTAATTTACAAATACTAAAAGTTAGCCTCTTAGTATAAAAATACATATTTTAAACCCTAATTTACTCATTTTTGGGTCGAGCCACCTCTTTAGAGAGAGAAAAGAGAGAAATAGAGGGGAGAGAAAGAGAAGAAGAATAAGAAATTGAAATTTAGAGTTTTAAGAGGTATATTATAAATATTTCTCAATTTATTGGTGTTAATTAAGTTAATTCCTTTAAGTTTTAATTTTTGGATAAATGAAAAATTAGGGATTTGATGTGAAATTTGTAAGATATATTGAGAATTGATGATGATTATGTAGATAGCTTGATAAATCATGATGAATTACAGAATTTCTACTTGATAGTCTCTTGATTCAAAAATTTTATAAATTGTTGTGCTTCGATTCTGGTTTTAGATTTTAAGACTATAAAACTAGACATGTATAGAATCATTTACGACATTAAATCGATTGAAAATTCTAGAAATTGAATTTTTAGTGAATTTACCAAAATGACCCTGAAATTCTGAAAATTTCCTGTGTTAACAAACAATTTTTGATCTGCTGAATGATTTTAAAAAATTATAAATTTCTGAAATATGATAAATATATATGTCTAATATGATATATTCGAAATTGAGAATTTAGATCAATGTGGTTAAATTGTTATGATTTGCTAAATCATATCAGCTCATTGCAGTATTTGATTTACAGATTTTTAAAGCTATAGAATAAAATAGTTTTAAAATACTTTTGGTAGGGATTTTGAAGAGACATATTTATAATGGATTGAAATATATGTCAAGAGTAATTCTGTGGTTGTTTTATAATTTTTGAGTTAGTATATGATTTTATAAAATTAGAAAATTGAATACTGTTCCGTAAATATATTGATCCTGCCAGAATAATAGTTTGGATTTGATGGTGTTTATGAAATGGATTGTGTAAGAATTATGATATAATATTCAAACATAAGGAGGATATATGAGTTAAGAAAGATATGTTCTGATTTTAGAGCAATTGGACATCATTTGATGTATAAGAAATTTTGTTAAGTGTAAGTGGTCAGAATGACAAGTTTTGAGAAACCAAGTAATTAGACCAATTCGATGTGATAAGTGCAATATGTGTAATTTTGTAAGCTATTTAAAGTATTTTGTGTGAATTTTGAGGCTTATGAAAGAATTAATCTCCATTGATAGGTTAAGGAGAATTAAGCCTTTTAGCCGAAAGTGCTAAGAGGTAAGTATACTAAACGTTTACTAAAATCATAATAAGCATAGTAATTGTCTATGTATGATTTTGTAAAAGTGCTTAGAAATATGTTTATGTTATGCCAAAGTATATTTGATATAAAATGTGAAAGATATATGTTTATGAATGTGAGCATTGACATTGAGTATGGACATATATGTGTTTATGAAAGTGAGCTTTCAAAATGAAATGTCTTTAACAAAGAAAGCTTTGAAGTGAAAAATGTCCATGAGATACGTTTTGTGTTTTGAGGATGCTTGAACTTACTATTTACTTAGTAGGCACCTTATTTGATTTGTGGAACCTTTATGTGTGGGATTTCCTTCGGGATTGGTATATGTTATATGTTTCGTATGTAGGAAGGATCCTATTGGTACCTAAAGGAAGATTGAGTCATCACATTCGTGTGGTGGCGTATTAGTGCATGTGAGAGGACTCACCGATGATTACGGTGAGGGTTGGACGCTTACATTCGGGCATGAGCATTATATATGTGTAATTTAAACCTCACTTGTACTATTCCTCTTATACGGTATGTCACCTACGAGTGACATTTGGCTCATTATGTGATATGTAATATAGAAATCCTACTAAGTAGTAGTTGAGTGATGGTATTCCTATTATATGTTTTGAAAGAATGTGTAAGCGCTTACCTAACATGTGATTTGATAAGATTATGATTTTAATTTATCATAGCATATCATACACATGCATTGTGTACATATATGTATTTGTATTTTGATATATGAAAAACTAGTATGCTTACTGAGTTTCATACACATTATAATTTATGGTGATTTCAGGTAAATAAAGTGAATGTGTGTTTAGCGGATTTGGCAAGCCTTCTGCTGTCCCTTGGGTTCCCTAAGTTGCTAGGTTGCTAAGTGTTTCATTTGTGGATACATAGTTTAAGATATTTGATTTGTCCCTATTGAATAAATACTTATGTGTTATTTTATTAG
Organism: Ailanthus altissimus; assembly: GCA_946807835.1. Taxonomy (NCBI): domain Eukaryota; kingdom Viridiplantae; phylum Streptophyta; class Magnoliopsida; order Sapindales; family Simaroubaceae; genus Ailanthus; species Ailanthus altissimus. The sequence continues at coordinate 11,189,343 of OX327687.1, forward strand.
GTGTGGTTGTATTCGGTTTATGTTTCACCAAGTATCGTCATGGGTTGATTTTGTATTAAACTTAGTAGCAACTTGATAAAGATTTTTATGTTGAATTCAAGTTTGAAATTTTATGCAATATTAATTATGAGTGTATATTATTGATGAGTATAAGTTATATTATGTTTCAGATCTTTGAGGCCTGGGGCGTGACATTTAGAACTTTCTGAAGGACTATAATATACTTCTAAATGAGTTAATAAATTTTCAGGGTAGGTTTTCTTAGGAAAAATAATCTAAACAATCTCTATATTTTTTAGATTTTATTATATTATTTGCATAAAAAATATCATTGGAATTTTCTAATACCAATAATCTATATATAATACTATTTGGGCATAACTTATAAATATACAATCAACTATTTTGGGTTCTATTTTTTTTCTTTTAGGATTAGGAGTTAAGATCTTAGCAAGACACCCTTACACTTTGAAGTATATATTAGGCTCATGATGTTTCTGTAACTTATAATGTGCTTTACTAGTTTTCTTGTATGGTATTCTATTTTATATATGGTGAGTAGTAAGTATTGTAAGAGCGTGTGGGACTCACCAACTCCTTGGTCCACTAGCTGTGTGACACTTTAGAGCCACTAATGTCCCAACACACAATTCTCAGGTTACCTGCGCCCCCAAGGATTCGAACCCCCACCCTTAAATCTATGGAGGCCTTATAGGACTTTAAAGGTTCATCCTTGTACCAATCGGGCTGACCATTCTGATGGGTACAAGGATGAATCTCTAAAAGCCTATAAGGTCTCCATAGAGATGGAGGTGGGGTTTCGAATTCTTGGGGGCGCAGGTAACTTGAGAATTGTGTGTTGGGACGCTAGTGGCTTTGAAGTGTCATACAGCTAGTGGACCAAGGAGTTAGTGAGTCCCACACACTCTTACAAAAAGACAATAGTTTCTGTTAGAGTGTATGGGGCCTATCCAACACCTTGGGTCCACCAGGGTATGCCGAGGGGGAGGTGCTGGCGCTCCAACACATCCCATATCTCATACACGACCTCTCAAGGATTCGAGCCCGGGACCTTCCCCTTATATTGCCTTAGCGATTCGTCCTTGTACCCATCAAGCTGACCATTGTTAGGGTCGGTGCTTACGTGCTACCCCTGAATGTACATATACTTATGTATTTATACAAGTGTATATTCTCATTAAATCGCTAATACCCATATATATGATATTATGTATGTAACATTACAGACATTATAGATCTGAAGGAGTTCGGATCAGATCTAAAAGAGTTTAGATAAGGGCTCATATTTGGCTACGCTAAGACATATAATTGTTAAATGTTAGCACAGTTAAGTCTTAGCTGGTTATAATACTCAGCAGATCCAAGAGTTGGAGCCTTGTCTGTAAGGGAACATAAACCTAGGAATATACCAGTAACTGTATAGTTGCAAGAGTTGTAATCTGGTGCCAGAAAATGTAAATTGCGCAAGTATGTTCTCAAATAATTGTCCCTAATCTATTTCTGCTGATGTGGGTCTATTGGTGGATATCTTTATATATAGATCAGCATATGTCGTACTTATAAGGTATAGATGATTGTTCTTAGTCGACCGTGAGCTTGGAGCTCGTATTAACATATGGGTATCCAGTTAGGACTGGATATGAGACAGACTTACGAGGGCCTCCGATAAACACCCAATGTAAGCTGTAAATAGAAGATAATCTCGAGTTGAGTAGTATACGTGGTCATTTGACCTGAGTGCCACGGTGGGCTTGTAAGTGATCCGCCATACTTTGGTTCCACGCATGTTACAGACTTTTCATGGTGTGACCGCTGGGTATGGTCTGATGCTTATAGAGTCCGGTGTGTACAGATATGGGATCCATCAGCTCCCATATGGAGTTAGATATCTAGATGCTTCGAGACTGTATCTTAGAAAGTCTTGTGGCCACAAGCATCAATCCCGAGAAAGAGTTTCACCTGGGTAAAACAATATGCCAAAGAAGTTTGCACATATTGTTCAGTGAGATACGAGTTTGGAGATAAAACATGGATGAGCATTAGGGGATTTGACGGTGATAATCTATATCCCCGCACATCTAGGATATCATGACGGAAAGACTATACGTATGCGTTGTAACCTCAGCTTGCGTGGTTCAATGTGCTGATTTATATATCCGTGACGTGTGCGTCAGGCATTGTTCACAGACTTATAGAATAGTTCCATTTGACGAATTGGGCGTAGGATCTAGAGAGTCCCGTAATATAGAGTGTACTCGTTGTGCACTGAGACAATGTGATGGATTAAATTGTTTAATCCAGCAATATTCAACAATACCTTGAGAATACGTGTTTGTCTGTATTGAAGTGTTAAATATAACAATTAGTTAATAATTATTATTTACTAATTATATTATGACACGTGGCGCATTGTGGACTCTCGGTTAAGTTTACCCAAGTGCGAGTTTGGTGGGACCCACTAGGGTATAGACTTGGTAACTATTCATAAGGGATAAAATGGTTATTTCACACTTTGATTATTTAATTGTTAAATAATTAAAATATCTCTTTTATTATATTATATAATATATTTTTATATCATATTATTATATTATATTGTATTATATAATATTTTATTATTTGATTTTATATATAATAATATTTTATTTAAGCCAAATAGTTGGCACCCATTATATATACTTTATTATTATTATATATATATTATATTATATAAATATTTTATTATATATATATATATATAAATATGTGAGAGAGATGTAAAATTTGTTGAAAGTGTGTGTTTGCCAAAACGAGAGAAAGAAAGAGAAATGGAGAAGAAAGAAGAAGAAGAACCGATGGAGAAGAAGGAAAAAAATAAAGAAAAATGAAATTGTTTCATTTTTCTTTATGGTTCTATTTGAAGCAATGATAGATTGTTTCAAACTCTCTATTTTTTTTTATCCTTTTGGAGAAAAGGATGTAAGCATACACTGGCCATTTTGGGGTTTAAAAATTAAATCCAGTATTGTATATAGGGCTACTGTTCTAGCTCACCAAGTTCACTGTGTTGGTGACTAAAACTGCCCACGAGTTGGTCTCCATGCGAACTCCAAGAAATTATGTGTATAACATTACACGTTGAGGTGAGTTCTCTAACCTTCTAATATATTAATATGATTAATATATTTATTTAATTTATTTATTGCAAAATTTATATACTTCCTCCACGTTAGGTAATAGACACAATTGCATATACATACACCCACGTGTATTAGATCATCTGCCAACAAGTATTACTTCCATCTACAAGTTCATAGGTGCCCAAAAATTTATCAACATACAATTCGTAATGTCTTTTAGAGTTTTATTTCTTTTTCCTTTCAGTCACCCCATTTGATTCAAGAGAATATATAGATGTAACATCATGTGTAATTTTATTATCTTCACAATAAGAATTAAACATGTTAGATGGGTATTCTAAACCTTGATCAGTTCTTAATCTTTTAATTTTCTTCGTGAGTTGATTTTTAATTTCCTGTTTATAGATTAAGAACCTATCATATGAATCATCTTTATTTCTCAATAGATATACTTTGGTATATCTTAAAAAGTCATCTATAGAAGTTATGTAAAATTTTTTATCTCCTCTGGTCATGGTATCTTTAAGATCACTAAGATCATGATGTATTAAATTGAGTAGTTTAGTTTCTCTAAAAGTTATTAGTTTATATTTTTTCTTTGTGAACTTTATTTTCACACACACATCATACTTATGAACATATTTTAAGTTTATATTAGGAAGTAAACCAACACTTTTTATTTTCTTTAAGTAAAGATAGTTTAAGTGATCAAGTATATCATACTATATACCAAAGGGCTCAACAATATAAACAGAATAAGTACTTTCATTCTTGGCAATTATATCAAGTATATTTACTTTAAACAAATCGTTGGAATAATATCCTTTTTCAACGAATATTCTACTCTTGGTCATTATAATTTTGTCTCTTTCAAATAAGATTTTTACATTAGCTTTAAAAGTATAAATACAAAATAAGATTGTATCTAATGCTAAGAACATGTAACATATTATTCAAAGCATGAATTTTTCCAAAAGTTAACTTGGGGAGAACCTTTTCTTTTTTCATCACAGGCGCAAAATGAGAATCACCAAAATAAACTTGTTCTTTTCATTCTTTTACTTGAATATAGTTATAAAAAGTACTTCTGTCATCACATATATACCTTGTGGCTCTAGAATTTATAACCCATTTTTTGTTATCAATAGCAACTATGTTCACTTGAAAAATCACAACAGCAGCAATCACATCATTTTCCTCAACCAAATTGGCCTTGGGAGATTTATTGTTTTTCTTTTTTTTATTTATCCTTTTTCCTATAGTTACACTGATAACCAAAATGATCACCTTTACCACAAACATAAATATTACATTTCTTCTTAAATGAGAGTTATGAATTCTTAAGAATATGATTTAGTTGTGGACTTGGGACGCTTCTCACTTGAAGCAACATCATTTTCAACTTAGTTGGCCTTAGAAATTATTTCTTTGGCCTTCTCATTATTCTCCGATTGGCAATTCTTTTCTTCAATTCTAATATGAATAATAGTATTGTCCAACTTCAAATATTTTTTTTTTGTGTTTATTGCTTTTCTTATAATCTTTTCAAAAATTTGGTAACTTTTCTATTAAGAAACTAGCCATAAAAGGCTCAGGCAGAACAATATCTTCCTTTTTAAATAATTGATTAATAAATAAAAATCATGAATTTGTAAGGTATCATCTTTTTCCTTAGACATTTTTAAGTATAGAAAATTGACAACAACATATTTTTGAGTGCTAGCATCTTCTATAATTTTCTTAAGTTGTGCCCAAATTTCATATACATTTTTACATGAAGAGTAGACATCATATAATTCATTTGAAAGTGTGTTCAGGATGGAATTACGACATATCTTGTTTACCTTATTCTATTTGAAAATTCTTATGAGTAGTTTTTTGCATCAGCCTTTGGTGGAAGTTATGTAAGATACTCTGTTATGTTCATAATGTCCAAAGTATCCAACATTTGACCTTACCATTGCTTGAAATACTTTCCATCAAATGGTAGAATTTTAGTAGTCTCAAACAATGATTTGGCTACATCCAACAATGAGGAATATGAAGTTGTATTCATGTAGAAAATAGTCTAAAGATTGTTGAGTAAATGCGTGTAGGATACAACTTAAAAATATTGTCAAAGCATGCAAAGGCATTGTCCTTAAGATTATTTCTATCCCCACGTGATAAGAATCTTGATACAAAAGGGTATGAATGATAGTATAATCTCTAAAATTAAATGACAAGTGAAAGTTGCAAGAATGCACACCCAAGTGCAATTTTCTTAGATAACAAGTAATGAGTGTTGAAGATGTAGTATATGTATATTGTAGAGAAAATAATGAATTAAAGATTAAGAAAATTGTGTATATTTTTTTTCATTTGAGATGTACCTGTAATGCATAAAGAAGAGGTGGTTCTCTAGAGAGACACCAAACCCCTCCAACAAGACATAAAGGTGGTTAGGCTTGGTGACTTTTCTCAAATGACACATTCTTATAGTTGGTGCCACAACGCCACTCCCCTGGTGCCACGTGCCAAGTTATTGACTTCCTTGGCACTGCAACGCCACTCTCCTAGCCCTGTGGTGCCAAGTTACTGACTTACTTGGCGTTGCGGCGCCAAATTGCTGCATTCTCTTATTTCCTTAATTTGTTTTACTTTGTTCATTTTATTTATTTTGAAAAACACTTCAAAATATTGAACAATATGCTCAGCCATTTTATTTCTTCTGAATTCGACCGATTCTCAACTGTAGATTGGGTACTAATTTCAATGAATTATTTTGTGAACACTAATGGGGTCGAGATTGAAAAGTTGATACTTGACTAAAGGTTCAGTATTTATATCACAAATTATGTTTTGACGGAGTCGAGAATGAATTACTATTTATATCACAAATGATTAACTGTCAAACACAATTGGCTCTGTGTTTTGATTTTATTTTATTAATTACTATTTAGTACTTCATAAATTTTTTTTGACGAGTGCATGCAACTTCTAACTTTAGGCGTATATGTTGCAATTTTGGGATTTTTGGGACAAGTTCGTGCAATTCCCTTGTAAACTCAAGAGTGCCTGACGTAAAAATGCTATAAACAGTTTTTTTTTTGGTTTCAAAATGGTCAATGATAAGAGTCATTCTATCGTGTAATATTTTATGGTGCAGCTATCCCCGTTATTTTTGTTGCTTGTTACAAATTTATCGCCATTTATTTTGATTTTCGGGTGTTTTTTTTAAATTTTTAAAAGAAGGTAAATTATCATTTTATCTGAAAATTAGTAAAAATATAATGACTCAACATACAAGTAAGGAATATATCCATACCGAATCAATATTATTATAGACACTATATTTTGTTAGAAAATGAGCCGCGGTATTTTTACTATGCCTAACATAATTGCAAGATACATTCTTCATATATCTAAATGATGACAAACCACATAAGCCAAAATATTACCCTCTGACTTCTGAGAATGATCGCTTATTAATAACTCAAACAACGCTGAGCAGTCAAGCTCAATAATATCCACAGAGCAATTATTTGCCAAAGTCACCAAATTATCATGAAATAAAGCTAAGGATTCTGCAGTTAGGGGAGAAAATTTTTCTTTAAGTGTCTTAGCAAAAGTAAAACATACCCTGCTGGAGCAATTTCGTATACCATACCCATACCAATCAGCCCATTTTCAATATCAATGGTAGCGTCAAAGTTAGCTTTAGATCATCCAACAGCCCACCTACACCACCGCGTACCACCAGACCTGGAGGTGGCAGAAGGTAATCCTTGATCAAGAGCACTTTGTCTATTTTGAGCATTTGCAGGTGCATCGCGTTCTGAGAGAGTATTATCTGCCATAATTTCTTGATCACCACCAGAGCTAGAGAAGTGAGTTTGTTGTCCATTTACCGCAATACCTGATGCACTTCGAGCTAAAACCAGTGGATTATCATCAAAACCACACTTGTAGCTTACCCATGGGTATGGGCGCTGCCATTTTTTGGTGCATGTCATCTTCGCTGACTGAAACTCAAAGAACAGAAATTCGGCAGAATCAACGACAAGTCGTGGGTCTTCTATGACATTTTGGAATAACATCAGGTTCTTAGCCCGCCAGCACCTTCACATGATCATGAAAATGTTGCGTCAAAAAACGTTTAAACAACAATTAGCACTATTACCTATTATTATGCGGACAATCAATAATGCTAGTCATACCACAATGAGGCAACCAAACATCTAACAATATGCAAAAAAGGAAAGAACACCAAGTTTAATGAGGTTCGGTAATGTTATCTATGTCCTCAGGCGCCGCTAGAACAAATCCACTATCTTCAAGAGAAGTTACAAAGTTTTTGGGCCACAATACAAAATCCCTAACTATTGGGTCAAACTGCAAATACCCAAATAGTAGGGCCAATACTGTAATTACCCAAACAATAGAGTATTACTATAAATGCCCAAAAATAAAGGGAAAATTTGAATTCTTACAATTTTCAAGGACTTAAATGTAAAACCCTTAAACTATGAAGTTCTCTTAAAGAGATCCTACAAATAGAGAGGGAGAAGAGAAATATTCCCAAAAGTACACTTAATCTCAAAAGAAAGTCTTACCTTATATAGGCCTACCAAAATACCTCCATACCATCTCCCACCAATGTGAGATTGGCTCAATTTAATATATAAACCAATTTTCAACAAATCTTCACCTTGGAGAATATGCCAATCCTCCACAAAGCTTCATTTTTTCAAAAATTCTCTATCCAAAAGTAGCGCCTCCAAATTTGCGCCCAATGGCGCTATCAAACTCGAACTATATTGATCAAGTCCAAACAATGATTGAACTTGATCGCTGTCACCACTTTAGTCAACATATCTGCGGGATTCTCGGCAGTCTCAATCTTCTAAAGTAAGATTCTTCATTCACTAATGATCTTCTGCACGAAATGATACCGAACATCAATATGCTTCGTTCGAACATGGTATACTGGATTCTTCGCTAAATGAATAACACTTTGACTGTCAGAATAAACATGAATTTTCTTCTGACCAATTCCCAATTCATCCAGCAATCCCTGTAACCAAATAGCTTCCTTCACAGCCTCTATAACTGCCATGTACTCTGCCTCTGTAGTAGACAAAGCAACTGTAGACTGTAAAGTAGACTTCCAACTCACAGGTGCTCTCGTAAGAGTAAACACATAACCGGTTGTTGATCGACGTTTATCCAAATCACCAGCATAATCAGAATCAACAAAACCAACAACATAGTGATCACATGTATCATCTCTCTCAAAGACTAAGCCAACATCTACGGTCTTCAATAAATACTGCAGAATTCATTTCACAGCCTGCCAATGTCCTTTACCAGGATCATGCATATATCTGCTCACTATTTCAACTGCATGTGAAATGTCAGGTCTCGTACACACCATAGCATACATTAGGCTACCAACTGCATTAGCATATGAAACTCGAGATATATACTCTCGTTCTTCATCTGAACTAGGAGATAACAATGCACTGATCTTCATATGAGCAGCAAGTGGGGTACTTACAGGTTTTGATTCCTCTGAAATGCCAAAACGCTGTAATACCTTCTTCAGATATTGCTTTTGAGTCAAACAAATTTTGCCTCCTTCTTTGTCCCTGCTAATCTCCATGCCTAGTATCTTTCTAGCTTCACCCAAATCTTTCATCTCAAACTCTCTGTTCAACTGAATCTTCAATTTTTCAATTTCTTCGACATTCGTTGAAGCTATCAACATGTCATCGACATACAAGAGTAGATAAATGAAAGAACCATCATGTAGCCTCTGAAAATACACACAATGGTTAAATTTGCTTCTTGTGTACCTCTGACCCATCATAAACTGATCAAATTGCTTATACCACTGCCTCGGTGATTGTTTCAAACCATAAAGCGATCTTTTCAATTTGCAAACCAATTTTTCCTTACCAGCAACTTTGAATCTCTCTGGTTGAGTCATATAGATTTCCTCTTCCAAGTCACCATGCAAAAATGCAGTTTTTACATCGAGTTGAGCTAGTTCCATATTTAACTGAGCTACTAAGGCCAATAAAATTCTAATGGAAGAATGTTTCACAACTGGAGAAAATACCTCATTGTAGTCAATTCCTTCCCTCTGTGCATAGCCTTTAGCCACCAACCTTGCCTTGTAGCGAACATCTTTCTTATCAGGAAATCCATCTTTCTTTGCATATACCCATTTGCACCCAATTGCCTTTTTACCCTTTGGTAGTTGAGCTAGCTCCCAAGTTTCATTCTTCTGAAGAGACTGCATCTCTTCCTTCATAGCTGTCTTCCATTGATCAACTTCAAAATAGCTGACTGCCTCTTTATAAGTGGAAGGAACATCATCATCTACAACTGGAAGTGCGTAGGCCACCATATCAATAAATCGAGCAGGTCTCCAAATCTCACGTCTTGGCCTATTTACTGCAATAGTTTCTTGTTGCTGTTAAGGTTCATGAGTAGAACCTTCTCCATCATCTCCCAAAATCACCTCTGTCATGGGAGTACCATTATCTGTCTCTACAGATCTAACCGGGTTCAATATAGTTGTTTCTAACTCCACCTACTGCTGAGTACGCTCCACCTGTTGCGGAGTACTATTCACTGTTGTCTGGTTTTCTGATTTCTTCAACATAGAAGACTCATCAAATGTTACATCTCTACTCGGTACAATCTTCCTCGAACTCAGACACCAAAGACGATATCCTTTCACTCTTGAAGAAAATCCCAAGAAAATTGCTTTCTTGGCTCTGGAATCTAGCTTCGATTCTTTCACATGATAATATGCAATGGAACCAAATACATGTAAAGAATCATAATCAGAAACAGGTTTTCCAGACCAAACCTCCAATGGAGTTCTATCACCAGTAGCAGCTGATAGTAGACGATTAACGAGATGACACGCATAAATCACAGCCTTAGCCCAAAACTCTTTACCCAATCTCGCATTAGACAACATACACCGAACTTTCTCCAGCAATGTCCGGTTCATGCGTTCTGCCACCTCATTCTGCTGCGGTGTACCTCTCACAGTAAAATGACGTACAATACCCTCATCTTGACATAACTTCAAGAACTGATCACTGCAATACTCACCACCATTGTCTGTTCTGAGATGCCTGATTTTCCTACCTGTTTGTGTCTCAACCATCTTTTTCCATTTAAGGAAAGCATTAAGTACATCATCTTTGGATTTCAAAACGTACACCCAAGTTCTTCTGGAAAAGTCATCAACAAAAATAACATAGTAGCGCAAACCTCCCATAGATGTAGTCTGAGAAGGTCCCCATACATTTGAGTGAATATAATCAAGAATACCCTCAGTATTATGAATAGCGGTGCCAAACTTCACTCTCTTCTACTTTTCCAGAACACAATGCTCACAAAATTCTAGCTTACAAGTCTTCGCACCTTTCAATAAGCCTCTTTTCACTAAACTGAATAAGGCTTTCTCACCTGCATGCCTCAACCGCATATGCCATAATCTAGTGATCTCTGAATCTGCATCATTATCAGAAACCATAGCCGCTGATCCAATCACTGTACTACCATTGTAGTAATACAAGTTGTTCCTCCTAGTACCTTTCAATGTCACAAGAGTGCCTGAAGTGACCCTCAGAATTTTATCTCGTATAGATACAGTACAGCCTTTAGATTCCAAGGCTCCCAAAGAGATGAGATTCTTCCTCAACTTCGGTATATACCGAACTTCTATCAGAACTCTAGTTGATCCATCATCATTTTTCAACCGGATTAAACCTATCCCAGCAGTATGACAACTATCATTATTGCCCATATACACAACTCCACCATTAAGCTCTTCAAAATTAAAGAACTATTCCCGATGTGGACACATATGATAAGTACAACCCGAATCCATAATCCATTTGTCAGAACGAGACGTGGATGAATGACTACTTAAACAAAAATCTGACAAACTATCATCGCTTACGCTCTCAACAACACATGCATAAAAAATAGACATATCTTTTTCTTTCTTTTTCAACTTTGGACAATCTTTCTTCCAATGCCCTTTCTCCCGACAAAAGGCACACTCATCTTTTCCTACTCTACCCCTCGACTTAGATTTTCCCCTTTTTCCCGATTTTCTACTCTGGCTACGCCCTCTCACTGTCAATGCTTATACTGACTCATCTCTATGTTCTCTCTGATTTTTTCTACGGATTTCATAGTTTGTCAAAGAAGAACAAACTTCTTCAAATGACAATTTATCCTTTCCATGAATGAGAGTAATACATAAATGATCTAATTCATCCGGAAGAGAACCAATCAATAGCATAACCTTTATTTCATCTTTGAAGGTTTCCTCTAAATTTAATAAATCAGCAATTAACTTATTAAATTCATCAATATGAGAACTGATACTCGTACCTTGTCTCAACTGAAGATGAAACAATCTTTTCAATAGATACAATCGGTTCTCATTGCTTTTCTTCATATACTTGTTCTCCAGAGCCTTCTATAATGCATTGGCGGACTTTTCTTTGATGAACAGATACTTCTGCTCTCTACACAGACAAGAACGAATCAACCCACAAGCTTTTATATTAAGCCTGTCCCAGTCTGTCTCCTTGATATCTTCTGGTTTTGTTTCTTCCAGAACTATATCTAAGTCTTGCTGACACAATCCATCCAACACCTCACTCTGTCATAAGCCGAAATTATTCCGACCATCAAATTTTTCCACATCTATTTTTGCACTAGACACTGTCACTGCCCTCATCGATGTAGATGATGCCATAGCCACCTCGCACAAATGAGCTCGATACACAATATCATAAATAACCAAGCTCCACCAAATAATTATATCCAACAACTAGCAATTCAAGAATTCACCAACCCAGAATAGTAGTAAGTGCTCAATAGAAGATAGCCACTCACTGTCCTAAACCTGGGGCTCTGATACCACTTGTTGCGCCAAGAAGCGTTCAAACAACAATTAGTACTATTACCAATTGTTATGCGGACAATCAATAATGCTAGTCATACCACAACGAGGCAACCAAACATCCAACAATATGCAAAAAAGGAAAGAACACCAAGTTTAACGAGGTTCGGTAATGTTACCTACGTCCTCGGGCGCCGCTAGAACAAATCCACTATCTTCAAGAGAAGTTACAAAGTTTTTGGGTCACAATACAAAATCCCTAACTATTGGGTCAAACTGCAAATACCCAAGTAGTAGGGTCAATACTGTAATTACTCAAACAATAGAGTATTACTACAAATGCCCAAAAATAAAGGGAAAATTTGAATTCTTACAACTTTCAAGGACTTAAATGTAAAACCCTTAAACTATGAAGTTCTCTTAAAGAGATCTTACAAATAGAGAGGGAGAAGAGAAATATTTCTAAAAGTACATTTAATCTCAAAAGAAAATCTTACCTTATACAGGCCTACCAAAATACCTCCGTACTATCTCCTACTAATATAAGATTGACTCAATTTAATATATAAATCAATTTTTAACCAAAAAAAAAATAAAGACATTTAACATCTTGCAAAGGAGCTTTTATAGTCAGCCCTTACAACTGCTCCATGAAGTGACCAGTGGTCTATCCTTCCAACATTACCAACTGGTTAGCTAATATACTGCAATCCCACACAGCACCAAAGAAAGGGTATGAAAATAAAGCATGAACAATCGATTCTTCTCCATCCTTACATCGTCGACAAATTCTAGAGATTTCCATTTATATGGTTGAAGTTTTTATTATATTTTAAAGTATTTTAGAATACAACTCGTAAATTGAGACATGAAGCTAAAAATTTGCAATACAATGAAAACAATTGAGACATTTTCGTCATACAATTGCTAGGAAATCGATTGCTGCCCCCGGTTTCATTCAATATCCACTTACCTCCTATAGTATTAAAAAGCACCGATACCATTACCAAAATTCTGTTATATCATAACAGAAATTTTGATTTTACTTATTTTCCCTTATAATAAATTTAAGCTGTCAAAATCTTGGAAAAATTAATAATAATTTAAAAAGATAATTATAAAAAATGACAAATTGCTCATAACAAAAAATTTGTTTTTACTTATTTACCCTTATAATAAATTTGAGCTGTCAAAATCTTGGAAAAATTAATAATAATTTAAAGATAATTATAAAAAATGACAAATTGCTTACTTTTTGTGTAATTAAAAAATGAGACACATGCCTTTTTAAGCAAAATTAATACCATTCTCATCCAAAAATAACAAACTAGAACATAATGATAAGAGTAGCGCCATCAATGTCGATCCAAGCTCATTGAATGCTCATGAAGCCGATGGAAATATTCACAATAAAATTCTAATGTGGAATAATACAAAACAATCATCTAAAGTATTTTAAATGAAAATAATAATGCAATAATAACGGTAGCAAAGAGATTCAACTAAAAATAATGTATTTATTCAATAATCATAATATAGCATATAAGTTAGGATTTGGTATTAGTTTGTTGTATGTTTGGTGATTGTTCATTTTGGTAGGATGATTGGTTGGGCATTGTAATTGGGATAGTTGTTAATGTAACCGGTTCCATCCCCAAATATAGCATATCAAATCTATTGTTAAGAATCATTTGCACAACCTTCATAAAATCTCTATCATTGTCCAAAAGCATCATTTTATTAGAATAGGGATGATGGCTGTTAGTTGAAACTTCTCATCATCGTATTTGTGTCTTTCATATTGAGAAAACAACACTTCATTCACCAAGCTGATCAAACTAAGACAATCTATATCATGATCATTCAACTTAATTTCTTTCTCACAAAAATTGACCTTGACAAATATTATATCCATCACGAACCTGTCCAACATAAAAATTAGTTTACTAATTCAAAGATATAAAATATAACATACTTTCATAAAAGAACAATAAAAAATACGTAATTTTGCCAAAAATACTTTATAAGTCATAAATTACAAATACTAAACTTTACATTGCAGAAAGCAAAATTAATCATCAAATATTTTTAATTTATTTTTTTAAGATTATATTAGCATATCACCCTTTAATAATTCAACAAACAAATGAGCATGGGGCTCAGCCAGCACAAGGTTTCATATTCTCACCTGGGTTCGAATTTCCCCTCTCCCTCAGGTGGTGCGTGTAATAGTAATATATATGTATATATAATCCTAAAAGAAAAAATTCAACAAACACTTTTTCCACAAAAATTATAAGAAAAATAATCCATAAATAAGCAAAAGTTGTACAACTAATGCATAAATTCTTCAAATAAGCTCAATTCTAGCAAGATTCAAAACCCATTACTCACATATTTTATGCAATCCAAAATTTATTTTTTGTCTTTTCAAACATCATATGATAAAAATTCATAATATCTATTTATCTTTTTACTCATTTGATGCTTACAACTCAAAATTTTCACTTACTATAATAAAGTTACTGAATTTTTGTTAATGTTTACATACCTGATAATTCCACTTTAATAGATTGACTTCACAAATCAGCTGCCAAAATGAGTTCAACGTGTTCTTGAGTTTTGATAGATAAATGCTTATGTGGAAGACTTTTTTGAAATTATATTTTTACTAGATATTTAGTGAAACTACAGGGGGGCAATGGTCGTTATCCCTACAATTGCTAATATTAAATGTAACATCGTTAAAGTTACGATAAAAAATTAAAATGAAAATACTCATGATCATGAGTTTAAATTATTGTAAAAAACAAATATGATAAGAACAATTAAAATCCAAACTTGCTAACTTAAATAGTATCTCCAATTACTTTATTAATGTATTTCCTTTTCATCTTCTATTTTATATATAAATTAGACCATTTTCAAATATGAATAAGAGTGAAGTTCATATTTTTTTTTATTATACAACCTATTTCCTTATAATATCATAGTAGGTTTGAGAAATAGTTTTGAGAGTAATATAAGCATTTAGATTATAAGAAACACTATATGATAATGAGGCACTGCAAATATAGAGCATGTTAGATTTGTTTTTTTTTTTAGTGTGTTTAAAATAAATAAATAAACAAAAACTTGTCGGAACCTAACACGGCCATACTTAGACTCCTTGGATTTCGACCTATCAAGTTTGACATTCCTCGCTACAACTCTGCTGCCGAAAATGGTAAATCAACACCAAACAACTATAAATCGCTGTTGCAATCCACCACCTTTTTTTTGTCTCATCATCACCATCCATCAACTCCTCAAGGAGCATATGGTCAGTCATAAACTGATGTTTGGCCTTCCTGTTCCCCAGGATCACGAGCTAGAAGTTCTATGACCTTTCTTTTTGTTTTTCCATCAAAATCATTGATCATCAT
Source organism: Ailanthus altissimus (assembly GCA_946807835.1). Taxonomy (NCBI): domain Eukaryota; kingdom Viridiplantae; phylum Streptophyta; class Magnoliopsida; order Sapindales; family Simaroubaceae; genus Ailanthus; species Ailanthus altissimus. The sequence continues at coordinate 11,204,834 of OX327687.1, forward strand.
TTATTTTTGTTGATGCCATTAAGCTTATTGCCATCAGTGGTTCCATATTGAATTGACCTGATCACTTTCCAATCATCATTTTCTAGAATCCAATTGAGTTTTTAGTTTCGTTTATGCCCATATAAATGAGTTCATTACAATGGGATTCTTAATTTTATGTAAATTTTTATGTTGACCTTACTGGATTAGCTAATTTACAAAAAGCTTTACAAAAATAACAGGGGAGTAGGTAGGATTGAGTGATGGTGAGTAACGAGTTTGGATGGGAGTATTAGATTTTGAATTTACAAAAAAAAAGGGAAAGTGGTTGTGTGAAAAAAAAAGAAGAAAAATTATGGATTAATAAGGGATTATAGAAAAAAAAAATAAAGACTTTCTGCTATTAAAATTCTTGAGTTTTATTTTTTTAAATACAAAATCAAAGAATGATTTTTTTTATAAGATCAAAAGAATGATATTTTTAATAATATCAAAGAAATAATTTCTACTTTTTAATTTCTCCAAACATAGAAAAAATTAAAATACTTTCTTTATAAAAGTAAAAAAATTGTAGGAATGGTTCTATTACCCCAAGATTCTTAGCTCAATTCACTAAGACCTAAAGTAGCTTAGCCCAGCCTAAAAACAATTTAAGGCAACCGTCCTGGTCTACTAAGGCCTAAATAAGTCAAACCCAAATTGAAGTTAAAGATCGATTAGGTCTCTTCAATCTATGGCCGAAGAGTCTTCAATCTATGACCAAGGAGTCCAACTTTATGGGGTGAACAGTCTTTAATCTACTACTTATTGAGGCATTTCTTATAGGTAGAGAGAGTAATCATTAATTCATAACTGAGGAGCTCTCTTTATAAGGCGAGCACCATTAACCCCCAAAGACTCCTTCATCTATGTTGAGCAGAATACTCATATTTCAATATTCTTAAAACCTCCTTATTTAAGGAACACCATAGGTGGGAGATTGTACTATGCTACGACACTAATGAGTCCAAAGATGAGTAAAACATGATGTTAAAGAGTTCAAGGATAAGTAGAACACAGTGTCGTCAATGACTCTCAAAGTTGAAGAGCCTATGATAAGATTTAACTACCTTAAGGATCTATATAAAGGGGTATATTCACAAAAGGGGTAAGCAAATTCTACACACTAAAACTATCAAAAACCCATTCACTAATATTTTTTCTGACTTGAGAATTAGAGGGTTTTCATAGGAGATCACCATGGACCTAATCATAACCAATTTTTTATTTTGCAACAAATAAGTTCTAGTAACCAGGAGATCTTGAAAAGAACAACAATGATTAATTCATACATCTAAATTTTTTTTTTGTAGAAATACAAATTTATTTAAGACTCTGAATTTGATCTTAAGTTTGACAGAAAAATTCAAAATCTACGATCAATTGCATGTTCTTGAAGAACATAAAGATGTACATATCTATAAGACAAGCTAAGAGTCCAAAATCTTTTTCTCCCCAATTTGAGAGAGAATGATAAAAATCATGGATGGTAGAGATACTTAAGATTATGGTTTTGAATTATTGTAAAAATAAATAATGACAAGATAATTGAAATTCACTTGTTAATTTAGACCTAATTTATCTATTTAATTCTCAAATATTTTATTGATATATCAATAAGAGCGAAGTTTAGAATTTTTTTTAATTACACAGTCAATTTCTTTAGCTAGTGAATTTGACATAAACTTGTGTAATAGTAATGAATTGAGAACAAAGTCCCACTAATTGAATGGTGATATAGTAAGTAGATTGGCGTTGAAATTTTTTTCCTTAATTGAAAATGAATTCAGTATGTGAGTTGATTCGTCAGTGAGATAACAATAATTTAATTGGTACCTGTTGAATTTTAAACTTTTTTTTAATGAACGAACCCTGAATTTGTTAGAAAAGTCAAATTCACAAGAAACAACTTGTATTAGATGCATAAGAAATATTACAATAGAGAGAACACTCTAAATAAAACTTTTAATTTTTATACACACTCTCAACAAATTTTTAATACAATACAAAGTTCTATGATTTATTTTAAACACTCTTGAAAGTTTTACTTTCTTTATTTTTATTTACTTACCTATACTAAAATAATTGGGAAGAAGGGATATTTATGTTTAATTTTAGTTATTCTACATCACACAAAGTAGTACTAATTAATGACTTTAAATTAAAACTACACAAATATCTCATTTACCTAACTTCATTATTAATCAAATTATAAATATCAACACTAACCTTACCTAAATTTATAAATTTTCAGAGGTTGGATTAAAGATTGCATTCTAAAATTTTATTCTAAATTAAATTTTAAAAATGATTTGTTAAGTAAATATTGAGTGGTGAAATAGTATAAATTTTAAAATTATTTATTACATTTAATATTTATTTGATATATTATTTTTAAAATCTAATTTAAAATAAAATTTTAAAATGCTTATGATGAATTCAATAATTAGCATTTTAAATATTCATGAGTCGGATTATGAAAATTTTAACTTGTTCTTGGGTCATTAAATGGACCAAAGACAAATTTATTATTTTCAACAGGATTGCGCAGCAATATCATAACATCAGCCAATGTAGACTCCTTTTTTGTTTTTTCGTGGAGCAGCCGATCTGGACTTCGAAGGAGCAAATTGACTGCGAATGGTTACATACAACAAATTGTCGTTCAGATTGGCTGTGTATGGGTATTTGTTGTCATCAATTTATTGTTTTTAGTTTGGTACTCTTCGCGTGTAAGCTTTAATTTCTGTTAATTTAAGGCCGTCAACTCATTGTTGTTTCAGATAATTGATTCTTGAGAGGAAACTATAAGGTAAACCACAATTTTTAATTTGTCTATAAAGCCGCCAATCCTCTTGGTCAAAAAGAGTCCATCTTTATAATTCATCTCTACAGTCTATTATCAATCAGCGAGGTATCTGTTTTCGTATAAAAATTTAAGCTCATACTTCACACGACGGCAATAGAATATAGACGACAATCATCAACTAGAAACGACTAAAATTAACATGAAACGTTTTTATAGAAGAATTATTGCAATTTATATATATTTTAAGATTCTAGATTTACCAATAAAATACATGCTAACCTAAGAACTGGCCCCAACTTCAGGGCCCAATTTCGAATATTAATATGTACTATTTAAATAGCCTTCATAACCCTATATTTGTATTAAGATTTGGTGCCTTGAGTTCACTTGTGGCAAAATCAGTAAAATCGCTAGTAGCTCTTCTCATCTTATCTTACTATAAGCATCCATCTTCAGAATTTTCCTTTGAGGGAAAATTAACCACACATGGAAATCAAAATCACTTCCACTGAAATTATCAAACCATCTTGTCCAACCCCTCAACATCTAAGAACCTATAAGCTTTCTATCATTGATCAGCTATCTCCCAATGTTTACTTCTCCATCGTTCTCTTATATACAAAAGCAGGTGAAAATACCATCAAAACTTCCGAGCACCTCAAAAAAACTGTTTCAAAAACATTAACTTACTACTACCCTTTAGCGGGACAACTCAAGTACGATAAACTTTGTGTTGATTGTGATGACAATGGTGTCCCTTTTGTCGAAGCCAATGTAGCCAACGAGATGTCTAAGCTCCTGAAAGTACCAAATATCGATATTCTTGAACAGCTGCTTCCATTTAAACCGCATGAAGGTTTTAATGCTCCACGTTCAAACTTAACCGTACAGGTTAATTACTTTGGTTGTGGTGGAATGGCAATCGGTCTTTGCTTTAAGCATAAAGTTGTTGACGCAACAACGGCAGGACACTTTGTTAGAAACTGGGCTAGAATTGCTTGTGGTACCGACGATATAAAGGACGTGATTTATGATCAGGCTTCCATCTTTCCTGCACGAGATTTATCATTCTTGATTAAGAGTGTTGACGAGGATTTTTTGTCGCCAGAATCTGTGACAAAAAGATTTACTTTCGATGGTACCAAGATAGCTTCTCTGCAAGAAAAAATTAACAAGGAGTTATGTTTGGGTCGACGTCCAACACGTTTCGAGGTTGTTTCTGCGGTTATTTTGAGTGCTGTGACAGCTGCGGTTAGAGAGAATGATCAATCTGCTGAGCGCTTGGATACAATAATTTCGGTGAATCTACGACAGAGAATGAACCCGCCATTTCCAGAACATTGTTTGGGAAATCTAATCTCAGGGGGAATAATATATTGGCCGCTGGAGAAGAAAGTTGAGTACAGCAATCTAGCAGAAGAGATTCATCAATCGATAAAGAGGAACGACGACCAATTTGCGAGGAAGTTTTATGGCGAAGCTGAGTTCTTGAATCTCCCAAGACTTGCAGCTACTGAATCTGTAAAGAAGAGGGAGTTTTGGGTCACAAGCTGGTGTAAAACTCCACTTTATGAAGCTGATTTTGGATGGGGAAAGCCTTATTGGGTTGGCAACTCTATGAGGCTTAATAACATTACTGTTCTCTTTGACAGCAGCGATGGTGAGGGAATAGAAGCGTGGGTGGGATTGCCTAAACAAGACATTGCTCGAATAGAACAAGATCCTGGCATCCTTGCTTATGCTTCTTCTAATCCAAGCATATTTTGAGGGTTTTATTACCCATGCAATGAGCAACTTTTATCTAAATTCATCTCGGTCTACTTTTAAAATTACAAGAGTTTGTTATTTGGATGTCATATTAAATAACTTTGGTTAATGCTGATTGATGTTTATTTCTAAATTTCTAGTGGTCATAGTCGCATCTTTTGGATATTGCTCTGGGTTTTAGAGTATAAGTGCTTGTAAATAAATAATAAAAAGTGAGTAGATTATTGTTTTTACTAGAAGTTGTTATTATTAATATGCTAATTATTAAAATTGTTCATTCTTACTTTTATCAGGACAATTAAAAAGTAAAGACAATTAATTTAATCTAAATAAAATAAGAAAATATCACAAAAATAACCAAGCAAGCAAATATAAATCACCATTATGGAATAAGTCTAGTATTACAACTATTATTCGATAATTTACTTGAATCAACTAATTTTTTCTTACTTTAATTTCTCAATATAAATTATTGGCTAAACTCCTAATATTTTCACTAGTCTTTATCAATGGTCAAAAAAATATATCTTATCTCAACAATTACCTATATGTCTTTGGTAATCAGATAAATATAAGATTCATTAAAAATTAATTTATAATACATTTTATGCCATATGAGTATATATTTATCTCATATGAAACTCATAACTACTATGCTATGATCATATATCAATTTACCTAAAGTTAAACACATAAATTCCCCTATTAAGTTCTTTATGATTCTTAAGACAATCTAATTAGTGATCAAGTAATTATAAAACATTAAACATAGATAAGCTGAACAATTCTTATTTCATAAAAAAAAAAAGAAATAATTCAAGCTATAAATCGAGTTTAAAGTTGTAACTCTAGAATAGAAATTCAACTCATAATAATAAAAAGAATTCTAGAGCATATCACAATAAACATCATTGGAATATTAACAATCAACAAGAAGTAAAAAGAAAAATAGCAGAGATAGTACTCTGAAATCTTCATATTCTCCCTCTTCCTTATTGCAAAAATCTCCTTTTCAATCTTCTAAAGTTGCTATAAACCCTAAAGTTTTTGCTTTTATTCATGCTCCCTTGTGGTATCTTCTTGAGTGTTGAAATAGACTTTTTGGTCTTCTATTTTAAAGGCTTATGACTTTAAATTAGAACAAAACGTTAAATATAAGTTAAACTAATTTTTATTTTCTAGTGCCTAGCTTTGACACTGTTTAAAAAGTACTATTTATTAGTTACTGTTTACACACATTATTTACGGTTATTGTTCACATGCTACAACCTTGGCTTTCCAATACTATGACGTTCACATTCTATCAATCGAGCATTATAGCAATTTTATTGTATCTAATTATTGTAGTAGTTACTGTTTTAATTTGACAATTTTACATGTTTTCTTTAGATTTTCATCAAAATAACTCCATTGACACCAAATTTACAAAATAAAAATAAAGAACATAAAAGCCTAATATGCATGCTTAAAATAAATAAAAACTAAGTCTAAGAAAACGAAAATAACAAGTATAAAATATGCTCATCAAACACAAATTAATTTATTATAAGGATAATCAAATATAATTAAATAAAATATTATTATTGTTTACACCAATTTCATATCTCTTCGATTTGTATTCATCTTCTTTTTTATTTCTCATAGAGACATCATATATTTATATTATCTTTCTTGAATTCTTCAACATATTATTGATGTATAACATAGATTATGAATGAACTTGGGATTAGTCATTAAAACTCATTGCTATTACACTGGAAGAAACCAATTAATGCCGTGATTCTCAAATTCTTTGAATTCACAAGTTGTATAAATTGTAAGCTATAAAAAATATATAATTTAAAGGTACGAGATTTGATTTCTGAAATCAACTACATATTGGAAAATGAATCTCATGTTGGCAGAAGTTTCTTCATCCAACAACATAAAACCTAAGATCCAACATTTCTATATCAATAACGCGAGTTTCTAAAGTGTAGAATACATGCCTAAGCTTATAGCCATGAGAAAATAACTTTGCCTCTAACAAAATTAATAGTTGGCTCCTCTTGTTTCTTTTGTTGCCAGAGAGAGAGAGAGAGAGATTTCCCATTTTTGACCCAAAAAAGGGTGTTTATTAAATTTTGACCCAATCAAATATTTTAAAATATATTAATCAAAAAATAAAAAATATGCCCATTTTTCCCCTTTTACAAATTTTCTCAAAAACACAAACTCTCCAAACTCTCTCATTTCCTCTTTTCGGCCATTCCTATATTTTGTCCTAAAATTTATAGATCGGCTTCAAATTCATAATATTTTAAAGATTTAAAGTAAATCAACTTATTGTAAAGTTAAAAAAATTAAAATGAGTGAAAATTGATAAGTTTTTTTTTTAAAATTTAATTTTATTATATTTTTGTATTGTAGTTGTTAAAATGTTTAAATTTAGTATTAACAAGGTGAAAAAGAGGTTGAAAATGACTGATTTTAATCAGCAAAGGCATCCAGCTCGTGATGCACAGGCCAGCGCACACATGGTGATGCAACGCACATGTGGTAGCGCCTACATTCCAATTTTTTTTAAAAAAATTAAAATTTTTATTTAGTTAGTTTATTTAATTTTTAATTGTAAATATTAAAATTATGCTTAAATTATTTAATTTTAGTCAATATTTAAAATTTGTTGTCATAAATATTTATTTATTTTATTAGTTTTCATTTTGTGTATTAAATTTGATTTGATTTTATTTTCATTTTTAAATTTTAGAAATTATTTGAAATTATTTTTTAATTGATTAAAAATTTAATTAAAATTTATATATTATGAATCTTATGAAATTTTAATTAAATATCTCGAAGGATTATATAATTGCAGAAAATGAATTATATTGAACGGTGGTCACTACTTACTCGAAGATGTGGGCTATCGATAAAATAAACTGTAAATTGATAGAAAGACAGATTGAATTATTTATAATCACATATTTTGACTACGTTTTAAATGTACACGATATTACATTCTCAAGTATATTAGTACATGAGATTTTATTAAGACAAGAACATACAAAAAATTTACATGAAGAATTGTGGTTCTATATAGGCAATAAGTCGGGCACGTCATCGCAATATCATGTTCTAGAGAAGAAGATTGATAATTTGTGAGACGATTTAAATTTTTTAAAAATAGAGCTAACCACAAGAATTGATACGGTTAACTCAAATCTTAAACCATAACTAACCACAAGGATTGATACGATTAGTTAAAAGCTTCAAGTAAAGTAAATGAGTTGAATGGATGAGAATAAAAAAAGATCTTGCATCAGATGACTCTCATGATGCAGTCTTTCAAGTCATCCAAGATCTTTAAGGATACAAATTAGACTATGGTACGTTTTAAACATAAATTTCATTGGGTACAAAGTTAACAAGTCAATACATTGATTGGTGTTATTTTGTTTTAGGGGAGAAAATTCATGGTCGGTAACTTTCAGACTTGCACTACTGTGATGAAGTCTCAGCATCAGCCCATGCCAGACATGCAGCATATAACTAAGAGCCTTGCAACTGTACAAATTATACTCGTTTCTGTTGTAGAAGGGATGAGCAGAAATGGGCACCTTTACAAGGTTACGTAAGCTAAAAACATTCCTTATACTAATTCGTTCTAAAAGAACGTGAAAAGAAAAGTTGTGGAATTGGAAGTAAAAGCTACAGTTGACATACACAGGCAATTGCTTCCTATAAATGAAGAAAAACTTAAAGAACTTTATGATTGGATAAATAATAATGGCCCAACATAACATGTTGCTTTATATAGGCTTAATGCTGACAAGAAGTGCTTGTATTTTGTTACCAAATTTCTCTTCAAGAGAAAGATGCAAAACCCATGATACACATTAAAAAATACATCGTGTATAGCATTCTCAATATTAGTATGTCGATTATATATAAAAATAAGATCGTGATAGTCATCAATTACTGCCTTTAGTTTGACCATAAACTATGCCCAAGAAGCATCATTTTCTGAGTCAATAATCCCCCATGCTAATAAAAATATCTGATTGTTTCTATATTTACAAACTGTCACAAACATTATACCAAGATAGAGACCTTTTAAAAATGTTCTATTTGTTGGAGCTGCCGTTTACATGCCATTCTAATACTGTATAAATATTAATTTTTTAATATTTATATAGTAAAAATTTCTTATTAAATAGTTAATATTAGAATATGATACTATGCTTGTAACGCTATAAACATTGTATGATCTGAAGGAGTTCAAATTTGGTCAAAAAGAGTTTAAATTAGTGTTAAGAATTAGCATTGCTGAGATTTATAAATGCTAAAAAGTTAGCAAATTGTAATAATCAGCTATATCTAAAGAGTTAGAGCCTTATTTTTAATGGGACAAAGACCTAAGGGTATGCTAGTAATGATATAGTTGTAAAGAGTTGCAATAGGTGTTAAAAAATGCTATTATACAAGTATGTTTTTAAATACTATATTCTTGATCTATTTTCATCATTGCAGGTCTGTAAGTGAAACTTTTTATATAGATCATTGTACGTTTATATCTGTAGGGTACAGATAATTATTCTTAGTTGACCATAAGCTTAGAGCTCATATAGGCATACGAGTATTTAGTTAGGACTAGATATTGAACATATTCACGAGGACCTCTAATAGGCATCTTATGAAGCCATCAATGGAGGGTCTTCTTGAGTTGAGTAGTATTCGTGGTCTTTTAACTTGAGCGTCACGGTGGACTTGTGAGTGAATCACCATCCCTTGGTTCCATGCATGTCAGTGACCTTTCATAATTTGACCATTAGGTGTCATTGAGTATAGTCCGATGCTCATGGAGTTCAGTGTAGGTAGATGTGGGATCCATCAGCTCACATTGGTGAGTTATACATCTTGAAGCTCCGAAAATTGTATTTCAGAAAATTTTGTGGCCACAAGTATAAAAACCCCAAAAAAAGAGTTTTTCGTAGGGTTAAACAATATCACAAAAATATTTGCGTGTGTTATTTATCGAAATCTAAATCAGGAGATAAGTTCACAAATGAGCATGTGAAAATTTGACGGCGGTGATATATGTCTCAGTTCATACAAGATATAGGTAACGAAAGAATTATTCGTATATGTTATAACTTCAGCTTGTATGGTTTAACGCGCTGATTTGTAATAACTAACTTGTGCATAGGGTATCATTCACAGACTCATGGAATAGTTTCATTTGAAAAATCGGGCATGAACATAGGGAGTCTCACAATATGAAGTGTACTCGTTGTGCACTAGGCAGTGTATCAGATTGAATAGTTCAATCCAGTAAATTTCAGTAAACTTAGATATTTATTTTAAGTTCCCTTAAGATGTGCACGTGTCAATACTTAAGAGTTAAGTACATTAATTGGTTAATAATAATTATTAACCAATAGGATAATGACACGTGACATATTGTAGGACATCATTGTTTAACTTTGAAATTACCAAAATGATCTTACTTGTGAGACAAGTAAAGTCATTTATTTATTTAAAAATATTTTGAATAAATAAATGAATTAATATAAAATGGCTTAAAAATGGGTCAATTAAGGTATTATGGTGGGGCCTTGTTCTTGACCTTAAAAGAAGAAAAATTTAACAAATAAAGAATGAAACAAAAGTTGTTTCACAAATATGTATTGACATTGGCCAGCCAAATCCTTTATTAAAGAAAAAAGATGTTTTTGTTTATTTTAAAAGTCAACAAATCTTTGACAAAAGAAAGGGAAAGTGAACTAATAAAATAGAAAGCAATTTGGCTTATTTTACCAATGTTGGTTCGGCCACTTTATGAGAAGCCAAATAAACCACATGTTTTAATTTTTTATTGAGATTAAACTAATATAAAGCATGGAGGAATGACAAAAGCATCGGATCCTATCCATGGTGGGCCGTTTTTTGTCTTTCAAATTGGAGAGATATTGAAGCAAATAAAATAATGAAAAATTGGCTTGATGAAGTGTGTGTTTCGGCCAAAGAAATGAGGAAGGGTGAAGAAAGCTTTTACAAGTGTTGTCTTAAGGCATTTCCTTCTTCATTTTTCTTGGTCAAGTTCGGCCATTGGAGGAATAAAAGGAAAGATTTTGTTTCAATGATTAAAATCAATCTTATTCTTCTTTCATAAGTGGCCAACTATTAGAGCAATGGTGAGATTGTTGTATTTGTTCAATACTTGAATGAATATTAACAATCTCATTGCTCTAAAATGAACAAAAAATAAAGAGTTTAACTAATATTCTAAGCTTAAAGAGTTTAAGCATTGGTTAAGAGTTAACCAAACTGATTAACCGTTAATCACTTTTGGTATTTATGAGTTAAATACCATTGCTGAAAATTAGAGTTACTATTCTAGCGATGTAAGCCCACCCTCAAATAGACGGTACGAGAAATCAAATCATATCGAAATGATCGAATCCTCGAACGCTCCGAAATTGCCATAACATAAGGTGTTCGAAAATGGTTGAAGTAGTTGAATAGGAGGATCGTTATGACTATAGCCTTTGGTAAATTTACCAAAGATGAGATGTCAGAGGTTCCGAGAAGTAAACATACTTAGGAGTTCATTACAACCATCAGGGTTTTCGAACATCACTTGGTGTTATTCCTTTTCGAAAGTTTCCATTCCTTCGGAAGTGTACCTTCCTTCGAATTCCCCTCTTCTCCGCTTCGGATTCCCCAGTCCTCAATACATTAGATCCTAGATTTGGTGGCGATTACGCTTTGTGGTGGACTCTAGTTCGGTAATTTCCAAAGGTATAATAGGTGATTCTTGATCCTTAATTTGATTAGAGTAATGCAAATTAAATTTTAAATGTGTTTGTTGCATTAAAAAATTATATTTTCAATTCCGTTGTACTTAATTTATGTATGAGAAGCATAAATTGTATTGTGACAAACACGTACAACATGAATGCACCATATAAAATAAGTACACTTTCAATTGGTGTCAGAGCGTGATTGTTGTATTGATTGGGTGATTAGACTGATAATTATGTAATTTAGGATGTTTTGGGATTGTGGGATGCATTTAAAAAGTTTAAAATGTAAAACTGGGAAGACAGCTTGTGGGATACTGCTGTGGTGAAGTTGGCGCCACGACACTGGTCATTTTCAGGCTCCATCTCTACAGGGCTAGATGAGGAATGTCGCGGCGCTGGGGTTTCCAGGTCCTAGCATCCATGGCTTAGAGTTATGATGCTGAAGGTTATGACTTCCAGCGTTGCAGTGCCAGCGTCAACTAAATGGCTAGCGCTATGGTGCTTAAGGTAGTTGACCTTCGCGCCACAGCACCGATAGGACAGCCTTACGATACTAGATACTATTCACTCTTTTTTTAAAAAAAAATTGTTTAAAATAAATTTATTCATACATATAGGGTTTAAAGATGCAGTAATAAGACTTATTATACTGTATTATAAACCATGACCATTTGTTTTCTTAAACCAATGTTTGATTGAGAATCACGTCCTTACTTGATGGGGATATGATTTTTAATTTTTTCAAAAATCTCTCTTAATCAGATTGAACTGTATTTCATTTTGAAATAATGTTATACATGGTTTGCATTGTCAATACAGTGTTAAATGAGTCATCTTGATTTTTTTTTTCTAATATCGCTACAGTGTAAGGGGCTGATCAGTGTGATTGGACTATGTCAGTTAAACATGAGATAAGACAAATATATACGAAAGTATTGCCATAGATTGCTATAGTGTGCGGGTAGTATTGGTAACATATTTGATTATTGATAAGTTAATTTAGAATACACTTACCCTATATCCTTACAGTGTGCGGATAAGGTGTATTTAGGATCAAAAGTAAGAGTTGCATGAGATACAATTGACAAGAGTTGTCTACCTTTTGGGTTTACAAAGGCTAAGATCGCTACAATGTACGGTTGAAGTAAAATGCCAATAAAGTCCATTTTTTGCTGTATAGTTTAAAGAGTTTAAATTGCTATTATCCCGTTTGAGAGATTTAGGAGATTATGTGAAGTAATAGGAATGTATTTTTAGATTAAAAAATATATAAATGTTATACCCATGATCTAAAGCATTATTAATTAACAATTAGAATATTTTGCTACACATCTCCTATTCCGTCTTATAAAGATAAAATATTCATCTTATCGAGATAAGATACTTGTCTTATGAAGATAAGATAAGCACAAGTAATCGTTAATACACTTGATCTATACACATTAACTATAAGGTACTGTGAAATATCTAGATTTGCTTATGAATCATAAAATTATCCTAGTTTGAAAATTTTGGATAAATTGATCAAAAGATAATAAAAGAGGTCTCTTTGATAATATCTCTTTAGAAGAGATGGATATTTATTAGAAATAAATTAAGAATGATTTGAGAGTCAAATCATATATCATGACCTTAATATTTAATGATCTTCAATATGAGCATGTGTACATGAGATGTGCAAGTAGTATCAACTCTGTTTAAAAAATTATTTGATATATCCAAATCAAAGATAGAGAATAGTCACAATAGAAAGTGTTTTCACTATGATAAGGTTTCAAATAGTAAGCGTTATTGTTTTAAGAACCTTAATTTAGAAAAGATAGACCCCTTAGATATTTGTTTACCAAACATTGACATTTCAATAACATATAATGCTAAATGTGCAGGGGTATGAGATACCACTTGTTCTTCTTATATCTGCAAAGCATTGCATAATTTGAGAAATGCTACAAGGCTATGAAAGGAGAAGTACAACTTTACGTAGAAAATAGATATTTCCTAAACATGGTAGCTATTAAGATTTTTTAAGTCACTTTTTCAATTTGGATAGAAGCATAATGTTGTATAATTAATATTATGTTTCAATTACAATCAGGTAAATCATATCACTCTCTGTAGTAGATATAGAGAGTTATCATAAACACAAAAAAATGAACATATTTCATTCATTAGCCAAGACCTTTCTAATTATATAGTATTCAGAGTCCATGTGATTGGAATACTGATGTGTTATATAGTTTCTTGGTTTAAGCAATCACTTCATTATTATTGCATTATAGTGGGATAGGGTGCACTGGGCTCGAAACTATTCTAAGCTATGCAACTAGCTTGAATATCCACAAAACTAACTTTGTAGGCTTTTCAAGTTACAACATATTCTACCTCCAAGGCATAATTAGTTGTAGACATTTAAACTGCACATTTCTAAATAGTTTCAGTAGCAATGATGAGAAATATATAACCAGATGTAAAATTTCTACCATCTAGACTAGATTGAAAGTTTGAGTCTGTGTATCCTCTCAGTTGTAAGTAACTTTCTCCATAATTCAGAAACTTATCATTTGTACCTCTCAGATATTTCAGTTAAGTTTCACAACTATTTAATGATCATTACTTAGATCAGATTGATATTGGCTCATAATATTTATAGCCATCCAGATCTAGGTCTCGTACATAACATGATATACATCATGCTACTTTTAGCTGATGTACTTGGTATGTCAGACACTCTAAAAGTTTTATCTTCTTATCGAGGACACTTTCTTCTAGAAAGATGAATTGTCATGTTTGAAATGTGCATTAACTATCTCACAGTTACCGAAGTTGTACCATTCTAGGACTTAATTTATGTACAAAAATTAGGAGAGTTACATCAGTCTAATATCTCTATCTCTATAAAGCTTTATACCTAGTATATAGGAATAATTGTTTTTATGGAGAAGTTCTTACTCAGATAACTCTTAACTGATTGACTTGTAACATACCAACGTCATTTTTGACATTGAGTATGTTTTTCATATTGAGAACTAGAAAGATAATTATGCTCCTATCACTCTTTCTAAATACACACATTTTCTCTTTACTTTTGGATGAAATCAAACTCTCTGATTACCTCATCAAAATGAATATTTTAGCTTTGGGAAGACTAGTGAAATTCAAATTAACTTTAGCATGGTTACTAGTGAAAACGTTTCTTAATAATCGATCCCAGATCTTTGAATGTAACATTTTATCACCAGTCAGGGCTTGAAGGTCTCTACCTTCATATGGCACCAATTCTTCCTATGCGTAAACTCTCTTATAATAAGTAGGAATAATTCCTACATAAAGTACAACTAAGTCCCAAACTTGATTGTTATGCGTAGAGTCACTTTTGGATTTCATAACATCTTTCCATTTTCTTGAAACGATGTCAAACATCGCTTCTCCATAAGTTAAAGAATTTTTTTTCAACTAAGAAAATAATAAAGGTACTTCAGGTATCAAACATATTTTATTGGAGGCCTTGATATTCTTTCCAACCTATAAGAAAAGTGTGTAAAGGTATTTCACTCATTTGAACTTGAAATTTCATAGTCAGTTCATATACTTTTTGATTGACTTCATAAAGTTCAATCTTTCTATAATCCCTACGATCCATAAGAAACTCTTTCTTCTGGTAAGTGGTATTACAAGCAAGAAACAAGTTTTGTTGTTATAGATCATAGAACTAGTATCCCATTGAATGCTTAGGATACCTAATGTACCGATACTTGTACCCACTAGGTGTAAGTTTATTCTGTTACGTAACTCTTAACATACTTAAGACTCAGTTTCTTTTCAGATTATATCTTATACAGAGTAGAAGGAATAACTTTTGATGGAACTCTATTCAATTGGTGAACAACAATTTCTAGAGCATAACCCAAAGATATTCTAGAAGATTGATGAAGTTCAACATCAATCAAACCACATCTAATAAAGTCTGATTTCTCTACTCTAAGACACTTTTATGTTAAGGAGTATCTAAAGGACTATATTGAGCGAAAATCTCATTCTTCTTTAAATAATTTGTAAATATACTACTTATGTATAATCTACCTCGATCTAATCGAATGCATTCTATATACATAAAGGTTTGTTTCTATACTTCCTAGTCGGAATTCTTTGAATACTTCAAAAGTTTCCAACCTGTGTTTCCTAAAAACACATGTCAATATCAAAATCTACCTATGACAATATTATTCATTGGATTATATACATCACTATCTACCAATTCTAATAAATAAGTGACCCGATGTCTAACACCTACATAATTATTTGGTCATTTTTTCTTAAATTCGTAATTCATAAACTGGCTAAAGTTCTATAGCAGATCAAGTGTCTGGCCATCCTTAACCAGATGGGATAGTCATTTCATGGCTACATGACCTAATCTTATGTGCCACTATTCATTATTATTTAAAATTTTTGAACTACTATTTATTTTGTTCACCTATGTAATTAAGACATTTCTTATTGTATCTAAGATATAATGGCCATTCATTAATTGACACTCAATTAGAAAAATATTACCATTATCATCATACAAAAAATAAAACATTTTCATTCATATAGCAAAGATATGGCCCCCACCAAAAATGGCCTAGCATGCCTCCACCATTTTTCCATGTTTTGCTTTTCTTTAATCAAATTAAATAAAACAAAAACATGTGTTCTAATTTGTGTTTGAGGTGGCCAAATAATGCAAATCAAAATGATTAAACATTTTCATCAATTTGAAAGTTAAAATCAGCCCCCACTAAGCCGTAACTAATATTTTTGTTTCCATGAAAATAGAATTGATGTTTTATTCTTTGTAACTCTTGCAATGAAACACAAAAATTAATTCCTTTTTTTTTTCAATTGTTGATGGCCAGCCATGAATTGAAATAGAGAAGAAGATGAATGAAGCTTATTTCAACACTTGAAACTCTTTCTCTCTTTTACTATAAATCACATGTTTTATTTTATATTAATCATTTGTTGGAGCTGATGCTTACGTGTCATTTCAATATTATTGCAACTATGTCATTTTTAGTATACCCTCAAGTCTTTGTCCCATTATAGACAATGCTATAATTCCTTAGATATTGCTAATTATTATAATTTGCTAACTCTTTAGTATTTATAATTATCAGTGATGATAACTCTTAGTGTTGATCTAACCTCCTTTAGACCAGATCTGAACTCCTTCAGATCATACAATGTCTGTAGCATTATAAGCATGGTACCATATATTTTAGTATTAATGATTTAATATGAAAATTTTATTGTATAAATATTAAACAATTAATATTCATACAATGTTGGATGACACGTAAGCACCAGCTCCAACAAATGATTAATACAAAAAAACATGTAGTAATAGCAAAAGAGAGAAAAAGCTTCAAGTGTTGAAACAAGCTTCATTCATCTTCTTCTCTATCCAATTCATGGTCGGCCATCAATAATGAAAAAAAAAGGGAATTGATTGTTGTGTTTCATTACAAGAGTTGCAAAGAATAAAACATTAATTCTATTTCCATTGAAAAAATATTAGTTAAAGCTGGGTGGGGGTCGATTTTAACTTCCAAATTGATGAAAATGTTTCATCAATTGCTTTGCATTCTTCGTCCACCTCACACACATTTCCTAGGTGCTAAGAAATGTCATTATGCAAGTATGTTCTCAAACACTATGTTCATAATCTATATTTCTCAATGCGGGTCTATCGGTAAATTTTTTTTATATAGATCAGTGTATATCTATATTTATAGGGTATAGATGATTGTTCTTAGGTGATCATGAGCTTAGAGCTTGTATAGGTATACGGGTATTCAGTTAGGACTGGATATTGAAAACATTTACGAAAACCTCTAATAGGCATCCCATGAAGACGTCAATAGAAAGTCTTCTCGAGTTAAGTAATATTTGTGGTCCTTTGACTTGAGTACCATGGTGGGTTTATGAGTGATCCACAATATTTTGGTCTACGCATGCTAGAGACCTTTCATGGTCTGACCGTTGGGTGTCATTGGGTATGGTCTGATGCTCATGGAGTCCGGTGTGCGTAAATACAAGATTCATCAGCTCACGTGAGTGAGTTGTATATCCTAATACTTTGAGAATTGTATTTTAGGAAATCTTGTGGCCATAAGTATTAAAACTCCAAAAAAGAGTTTTTTTGTAGGATTAAACAATATCGTAAAAGTATTTACGTGTATTATTTATCGAAATACAAATCTGGAGATAAGTTCACGGATGACCATATGGAGATTTGATGGTGGTGATCTATGAATCGTTCTTCCAGGATATAGGTGACGAAAGGATTATACGAATATGTTATAACCTTAGCTTGTATGGTCTAATCCGCTGATTTGTAATATATATGACATGTGCGTTCGGCATCATTCACGAACTCATGAAATAGTTTCATTTGACAAATCGAGCATGGACCTATGGAGTCTCATAATATTAATTGTACTAGTTATGCACTGGGGTAGCGTACTAGATTGAATAGCTCAATTCAATAAATTTCAACAAACTGATATATTTTTCAAGCTCCCTCAGGATGTGCACGTGTCAATACTTAAGAGTTAAGTACATTAATCAATTAACAATAGTTGTTGACAATTAAGATGATGACACGTGACACATTGTAGGTAATTTATTATTTGACTTAAGTATTATCAAAATGACCTTACTTGTAAGACAAGCAAAGTAATTTATTTATTCAAAAATATTTTGAATAAATAAATAAATTAATAATTGTTATTAATATTACTTTAAGTCAAACAATAATATAAAAATATATTACATATGTGTTTATTATTTGAATAAACAAATAAATAATATATGGAATGGCTTAAAAATAGGTCAATAAGGCATTATGGTGGGCCTTATTCTTCACCTTAAAGAAGGAAAATTTAACAAATAAAGAATAAAACAAAAGTTGTTTCACAAATATGTATTGACATTGGCCAGTCAAATTCAAAAGGTGTTTTTGTTTATTTCAAAAGTCAACAAATATTTGACAAAAGAAAGGAAAAATGAACTAATAAAATAAAAAGCAATTTGGCTTGTTTTGCCAAGGTTGGTTCGGCCACTTCATGAAAAGCTAAATAGACCACATGTTTTAATTCGTTTAATGAGATTAAACTAAAATAAAGCATGAAGGAATGGCAAAAGCATGGGATCCCATCCATGGTGGCCTGTTCATTGTCTTTCAAATTGAAGAGATATTGAAGCAAATAAAATCATAAAAAATTGGCTTGATGAAGTTTATGTGTTTTGTCTAAAGAAATGAAAGGGTAAAGAAATCTTTTACAAGTGTTGTCTTAAGGCATTTCCTTCTCTATTTTTCTTGGTCAAGTTCGGCCATTGGAAGAATAAAAGGAAAGATTTTGTTTCAATGGTTGAAACCAATTTTATTCTTCTTCAATAAGCGGCCAACTATTAGAGCAATGGTGAGATTGTTGTATTTGTTCAAGACTTGAATGAATATTAACAATCTCATTGTTTTAAAATGAATACAAAATTAGTTAAAGAGTTTAACCAATATCCCAAACTTAAAGAGTTTAAGTAATGGTTAAGAGTTAACTAAGGTGATTAAGAGTTAATTACTTTTGGTGTTTAAGAGTTAAACACCAACTATTAGAGCAATGGTGAGATTGTTGTATTTGTTTAAGACTTGAATGAATATTAACAATCTCATTGCTTTAAAATGAATACAAAATTAGTTAAAGAGTTTAACCAATATCTCAAACTTAAAGAGTTTAAGCAATGGTTAAGAGTTAACTAAGGTGATTAAGAGTTAATCACTTTTGGTGTTTAAGAGTTAAACACCATTGTTGAAAATTGGAGCTGTTATTCTAGCGATGCAAGCTTACCCCAGTTGGATCCTAGAATTGCCGGCAAGTGCACTTTGTGGTGGACTCCAGTTCGGTAATTTTTAAAGGCTTGATAGGTGATTATCGATCCTTAATTTTATTAGAGGAATGAAACTAAAATTTTAAATGTGTTTGTTGCACTAGAAAATTAAATTTCTGATTCCATTACACTTAATTTATATATGAGATGCTTAGATTGTATTGTAATAAACACGTGCCACATGTATGCACCCTGAAAAATTAGCATACTTTCACTATCCATTGCAATCATCGGTCGGATAGATGAATGAAAATCTCTGATTTAGGGTCCGAGCGCCGTAAAGAAATACTTAAGTGATTATCTGCATCAGTTTCTAAGTGAGTAGTTGTACCCAGGTTCTGCAGTTGCAATATATAGCTATATGCAGGAAGCAATTTAAACGAATCCTTTAGAGCACCTCTTATTAGTCTTAATGCATGTTCTTTAGCTCACTAAAGTATAGTATACGTTATCTGAACACCAAATTCTTCACTTATGTCTGCTTGAATTTCCTTCGACCTATAATTTCTATTGACCGATGCAAACTTATTTTTAATTACTTTACCAATAATACTACTCTTGACTTACCGGTGACCATTCCGCAATTAGCCCAAAACACAAGTGTGCTCTGCATCTACTCACCTCACAATGAGGAACTATCACCCCTCTGTCGATACTGCACGTAATCTCCATTTGCATCTATCATTGTTGCATTTCAACTCAAAATAATTTTTGGTGGACTTATAAACTTTGAAGCTCCATTTGCCCTTAAGTGTAACTATGCTTATAACATCATGAATTTCATCTTTATTGTTATACAACTTTTCTACAAATACATTTCTAAGTCCAGTATAAGATACATTTTCCAATATGTTTAAGTCAAACAGTGATATTTTAGACATGAACTGAAATGAGTTTTCTATCTTAACACTTTCTTCTCTTACATATGGGACATACTTATCATACAACCCATGAATAAGAGTTTTAGAAACATAATCATCATTATCATTATCATAATCATCATCATCATTTCCATCGGCTTCCATTCCATAATCATCATTATCATCATTTCCATTGGCTTCCATTCTATAATCATCATCATTACCAACATCATAACCATGATCGTCATTCTCATAACCATCGTCATTTTCATTATCATTACTGGCATTATAACCAATATCATAACTAAATTCAACGGCAACATCTCCATATATCTTACTATCATAATATGTGTTAGCTAGTTGTTTATTGAATATTGAAGGAGAATAATGATAATCCTCTAGAGGGTTTAGAACATACATAAGGGTTGGAATTGTTGAGACTGTACTACTTACTTGGTTACTGCTACTTATGGATGTGGATTGATTAACGTAGTCTTGTTTCTACTCAATGGGTGCTTCTGCGTCATTTTTATATTCAGAAACTCAAACATCCATTGTTACACATAGAAGTGTAACACTTTTTTTGTCGACTTAACCAAAATATTGCATCGTCATTATTTGTAACTAGAATAGATCTCAAATTTACAGTATTTAAAGGAACCTTGAACTTGAGAGTCATTTTATACTACACTTGATCAATTCCAAGAATATGACAAATTCTTCTCAATAATGCTTTATATTTTATATTTTTCGAAACTTCATGTGCATATTTTAAAATCTAATATATCTCTCAATACTATCATTGGAACTCTCTCACCTTCCCCTAAAGTATACAATGCTCAAAATACGTACCATGATAATATCAACAGCACCTGAAAAAAATAACACCAAAATAATTATTAGTATAATTACATAAAATTTTTAAAAATACAAAATATTGAATAATATATACAACATAAAAAATAACTAATAAACAAATAAACTTAATTAATTAATGACAAAAAAATAAAAAAAGAAATAATTAATTTTATAAAAAAAGTTTAAAACGCTAAAGCACGCGCAGCGTAGTGCGTGCTTGCTGCGCGTGCTTTGTGCAAAGAGCCTAAAGAGCGCTTGGTGCATGGAATTATGCGCTCGTGCATGGTGCTCCACGCAGGTGTGTGCACCATAAGCTGCACGCAATTTTGGTCTTGAATCTACAATTTTCAACTTTTTTTGCCGTTTTTAGCTTTTTACACCTATTTCAACCATATTTTTATCTTCTTAAAACTACTACACATTTGAACTAGTACAATACAAACCAACAACAAAAATAAACAATAAAAACACCAATTGTTAGCTTATTTCCAACTTTTCTAAGTCCATAATTGATTATTTCACTTCTATTCTTCAAACTGTCATGTATTTCAAGTTGATTTATAAATTGTGTGACAAAGTCCGGTGATGAATTTAGAGAGCATTGAGAGAGATAGAGTGAAAATAGCAAGAGAGAGAATTCATCTTTGTTTCTTTTTCTTTTTACCTAAAAATAATATTTTATTTATTAAAAAAATTTAGAATAAATAATAAAATTAAATTAAACAATAAAAAATTAAATTTTATAATAAAAATAAAATTAAATAAATCATTTTGGCCATGTGGCAGCACAAGGTGGCGCCATATGGCACCTTTTTAATTTGTATTGATAGATGCCTAAAAATACAATTAAGAGTAAAATAGTCCAAATAGCATTTATTTGGTTAATAAAGATTTGAAAATTTGACTTGGGTCAAATAAGTACAATAGGTTAAAATAGTGATCAAAAAGAGAAAATTTCTTAAAAATTTTATGGTGTTACCTTAGAGAAGATAAAAAAAAAATACTGACATTTGATCATATATAATTATTTATTTATTTATTAAAAATAAATTCTAAACGATGTCATTTTGTGATTATTTAAAAATAATCTTAACAAAATGATGTCATATTAGTTTTCAACCCTCATGCAAAACATCGTAGTTTTTTTAGATATAAAATTGACCTATAAGAATTTAAAAACGATGTCGTTAGATGGTTTAGAATTAAGGAATTCAAACGACAACGTTTTAATTGTTAAACATTTAATTTAAACACAATGTCATTTTTGGTATTTTTTGCTTGCTAAAACGGCAACACTTTAGATATAGTATTTGGTATCAAACTCAATTGACACTTAGATAATTTTCAGTGTCCAATTTGTCTAAGTGTTAGAGTGTCTAAATCATCTCTGATTTCTAAGTGTTCAGTGTCCAAATCAAAGAGTCCAAATTGTTTCAACAATTTGTCTAGTGTTCCTCAAAGTTTTTTGACAAAATCGCACAAAGTTTCTTTAATTTTTACACAATTTGTTCAAGAATATACTTTTCTTGAAATCTTAACTATTTTATTTTATTCCTTGGGATGTTGTTATTTTGTTGTTTTATATTGTAGCTTTGTTGACTTTTATGGGGTGGGCAAAAAACAAAAGCCGAACTCAACTAAATGAATTGAATCGAATTGAATAAGCCAACAATCATCGTTGGTCGACCACCAGTACCGGTGGTGATGTAATTCAAAATTGATATTATCGGACTCAAAGTTTTATAATCTACATGGTGTGAAATTTTTTTCTTTAATAAAGTGCAGTATAGGTGTCAAAAATGGGGAGAATACAGTGATAGGGTGGCAACCACTACAGTCATAGTCAAACGGCGGGGTAGTAATGTGTACCGCCATTATCCTTAGATCAACGGTCGATCTGTTCAATAGTGGCGGTGATGCATATCACTGTCCAACCATTTGAAGGACACCGTCGTCCCCCTTAGAGGGTGGTGGTTGCTGCTCTCCCACTGTATTTGGGTACTTTTAAGTTTTTTTTTGGTCAAAAATAACCCCACTATTGTATAAATTAAAAAAAAAAAATTTAATAACATAAATTTTGATCATTTTTGTCACTAGAGGTTGGTGGCCGACAGCGAACCCCCTATTGACGAAGGCTTCTTTTATAAATTTAATTTATTTTATTTTTAAAATATTTATTAAAAATATATACCAATTATATAATGATATGTTATTTGTTACTTATCATATCATGTCACTTATCATTTTATTAAAATTTATTTTTTGATTATGTTAAATTAAATAAATAAATGAGATTGCACTATGTTTGTGTCACATGTCTAAAGTTTGAATATCATACATTTAAGTTAGAGGGCAAAAAATAGGGATAAATTGGTAATTATATTTAAAATTACTATTTATGTCTAAATTAACGGTAAAAATTAATAGATTATAATAAAAATAAATTGTTTTAGATCTAATTAGAACAAATATGTTTATTAAATCAATTTTGTGGGATATAATGATCTTTATCCTTTCAAGAATTGTTTTCTATGGTGTTGAAAAGATGAATTTTAATTGTGGGTGTTAGTTGATTCAATTGGTAACTAAGAAATTATATAAAAAGAAAGATATCAATAGCTGAAAATTCTATTACATTGTCTCCAACTGCTGATAGTAATTTGTTAATTAATATGTAATAACCAGTCTAGAAAATTTCAAACAAAAAATTGAAATCAATAAAATTAGTTTTCAATATTTTAGAGATTTCTTGTAGAAACTTAGAAAATTTTTCATAAGTTAAATAACCCCCGAAAGTTTAAATAATTCCTGGGTTCGCCTCCATAATATCTAACGTATGTGTACGATATTCCTGGGAAGGGGTGATGTGTTCAGTGGGATGTGAATTGGCCGCTTTATAAAAAATCTGTGTCCCTAGATGCAGTAATTGACGCATTGAGAACATAGGACAAGAAAAACCTGATAAAGACCATCACCATTGAAGATGACTGACACTGCGATCTTCCAGGTTCGTCTGTTGTCCTGATGCAGCAGTATAGCCAAAGCAGAATAAAAAAAATATTTTGCTGTAGGTTAAAACAGATAGCCTCTTAGTAACAAAATGAATAAATTATCACTTAACATTTTAACATATGAAACTACATAACATAAGATACTAGGTTGAATGACCGTTCTCCCTCCTGTTGAGATTAATTATCCGATACTTCTTACTTCTTTTCTAATATCTAAAACACTTTGACTTTATTTATAAAAAAAAAACTATTTTTGAGTAATTAAATTATTAAAAAGTCGAAAAGTGAACTAACTCAACAAATTAAAACATTTTTAACTACTAAAAAATCTAACATAAAATTGAAAACAAAAAATAGAAATTGCAATAATAAGAGGTTTTGGGTTTTTTTTTTAAGAAAAATAAGTAATGAGCAATTAACTCAAACAAGAGAGAAACATTCATTTATCCTAACATACTAAAGAACATTTTAGTCCTAAAGATAATATAAAAATAAATAAGATGAATTATCTTTAAGAGATAAAAATGTTATGAGATTACAGCTCCATGTAACAAATTATTTCTAATCTTACTCAAATGTAAATGATCTAAAAGTCTGACTAAAACTAGAATATGAAAATTTATTTAGATGATTTTCAGTTTTAACTAAAAAGAAAAACAAATTAAATACACTATTAACACTTCTTCGTTCTCAAAATTTCGTTTCATCATCTTAACATTATTATAAGACGAGTCTGCAGTAAAGCAATCGTATTCCTTATTATAATCATTAAATTTTCATTATATGCTTACGTTTCTCTTTAGATTGATCAATGATATATTTTATTACAAAGAAATTGTGAGAAATATATCTTAATATATATATATATATATATATATATATATAAAACAGACAACCGGTGAACACAACGATACTAATAAGATTTGTATTCTATATTTACTTTAATATTCCACCTTTACTGGAAAAACAAGAAAGTGTAAACGTAAAAGAAAATTTATCGGTTATCTTTATGTTATTTATTTACTTAAAAAAGGAGAATCAAACTTAAGACTTTTAAATTAATAAAAAAATACATTATAAATTCTTTATCATTGAATTATTTAAGTAAGTGCATCTCTATGTAATTTTTTATTATTATAATTTTTTGTAATTTTTTAATAAATACCAATATTTTCTTTTATAGGTAGTTGATTATTTAAAAAAAATTGACAAAAAGAAAATTGATATTATTAAAAAAAATTTACAGGAGGTAATTGACAATCTTCTAAACATAAAACAAAATAGACGTCTGTTTCATGAATCTGTGAATTCGACTTCACAAAGATCCCTTGGGGACAAAAAAAGAATCCATGAATCAACTAATTTTAAAATCTTGTTGCAACGCCGGCGGATACAATGCAGCGTGGTCATATTATTTATTTTACACCCGGCAACCTGGCAAGCACGAGTGGATCTCTCGGAGTATCAGTCACGGTATGTCATTTAGATTCAGAATTTTGTCTTCCATTCGTGTTTACGTTGTGCGTAGAAAAGAACAATGATTTGGGACCCACGTATATATATATATATTTTAGTGAGTAGTATTATTTTTTTCTAAAATCATCGGTATATATGTAATATTATTAATTGAAATCATGCATATTATATTTAAGAATTTTTTTTATATAAAATTAAATTAATTACTAAGACGATATATAAATATTTCGATTGAAAAGTATTAAAATCTAAAACTTTTTAAAAAAGAAATACATGTAACTCTTTTATAAAACATCTTCCTATAATTAAGATTTTATGTTCCTATTAAAGATGAAAAACTCTATTATCATGCAAAAAAAACAAATAACCTTCGAAAAAAAAGATCAAACACAACCCTCAGGTAAAGAAAATACGCGCATAGAAGAAAAAGTATAAAACACCATTATTTTCATACATCCACTACAGTGCTATACTTATTACTTGATGTTTTATTTAGTGACAAATATATCCTACTGTTAATAATCAAAAGTAGGATATATGAAAACATTATACATCTAGCTTATTTTCCATTTGAAAAGGCTGAGACTTCAGACGTATTATTTCGTGCAATAATTGTTTTACTATGATATTATCAGATTCTTGGGAGAAAAAAAAAACAATTTTACTCCTCTTTTTTATTTGTTTTTAAGCTTCTCGATGCTTAATCAAGAAATGACCACTTATATTTAATGAACTGGTATTCTTTGATGTTAAACTCCCCAAAAAAGAAAAAAATTGGGTGTGCTAGGCTAGGCTTAGAACAGGCAAACATCTACTTCGGCCTTGCAGCCCTCGCCCCATTTTTTGAATATATCTATGTAATCTTCCATCATGATTTTGTAGCCTTCTTCCTCTTTTATTTTTTTATTGTTTTATTTTTTGTTACATTAAATAATATAAATTAAATCATGTTGTGTAGCCTTCTCGATCCTATATAAACTTCACATTTGGTGCCCTGAATTCAGTCTCAGCAAAACTAGTGTAATCTCCCCTAGTTTTTTTAATTATTCTAATATAAGCAAAGCATCTTCAGAATTTTCCTTCGAATGAAACATGACATGGAACTCCGAATCACTTCTACTGAAATCATCAAACCATCTTCTCCAACTCCTCAACACCTGAGAACCCACAAACTTTCAATTATTGATCAGGTAACTCCCAATGTTTACGTCCCAATCATTCTCCTATATTCAAAAGCCGGTGAAAATGCCTTCAAAACTTCTGATCACCTCAAAAAGTCTCTCTCACAATCATTAACCCACTACTATCCTTTAGCAGGACAACTCAAATACGATGAACTTTGTATTGATTGTGATGACCACGGTGTCACCTTTATCGAATCTCACGTAGCCAGCAAAATGTCTGAGGTCCTTCAAATACCAAATATCAATGTTCTTGAAAAACTGCTACCATTTAAACCTCATGAAGGCTTAAGTACTGAACGTACCAACTTAACCATTCAGGTCAATTATTTTGGTTGCAGTGGGATGGCAATCGGTCTTTGCTTTAAGCATAAAGTTCTTGATGCAACAACGGCAGCACACTTTCTTAAAAACTGGGGTGATATTGCTCGTGGCGCCGCTAATATTAAGGATGTGATTTTTGATCAGGCCTCCATGTTTCCTGTGCGAGATTTATCTAGCTTATTTTTTAAGAGTAATGACGAGGAGGAATTTTTGTCGCCAGAATCTGTAACAAGAAGGTTTACATTTGATGGTATTAAGATAGCTTCTCTAAGAGAAAAAATTAAGAAGGGATCATATTTAGATCGTCCAACACGTTTTGAGGTTGTGTCCTCGCTTGTTGTTGGTGCTGTGATATCTGCAGCCGGAGAAAACGATGAATATATTCCTGAACATTTGGATACAATAATTTCTGTGAATCTGCGACAAAGAATAAATCCACCATTTCCAGAACAATGTGTCGGTAACATTGTCGCTGGGGTTATAATAGAATGGCCAATGAAGAAGAAAGTCGACTACTGCAATTTAGCGGAAGAAATTCATCGATCAATAAAGACGGTGGACGACCAATTTGCGAGGAAGTTTTATGCAGATTGTGAGTTCTTGAAATTCCCGAGAACTCAGGCTAATGTCATATTGAAGAACAGGGAGTTTTGGGTTACTAGTTGGTGCAAAAATCCCCTTTATGAAGTTGATTTTGGATGGGGAAAGCCTGTGTGGGTTGGCACTGGCATGAGGCTTAATATGATGATGGTTCTTTTTGACAGCAGCGATGGTGAAGGAATTGAAGCGTGGGTGGGCTTACCTAAAAAAGACATGATTCGATTTGAACAAAATCCTGACATCCTTGCTTATGCTTCTGTTAATCCTAGCATATTTTGAGGGTTATGCACGTGGGGAAATTTAGATGTGTAACGCAAAAGAAATTGTCCTAAAGAAGTTTAAGTTAATTGGTTAGACGAACTTATAATGTTAAGTACTTCTGTGATCAATTATGTACGAAAAATAAACAACTGTTGTACCTAAATTATCAAATTACAAAAAATATGAATATTTTCATATATATCAAGAAATTAAAGCTAAAATTTTGTGTCAACGTTTTAAGTTAAAATGTGATTGTGGATTACTATTTTTTTTTAAATAATAGATAAAAATAGTTAAAGTAGGCATTTTGTTCCTCATAGAAATAGGGGATATGTTCGTTAGATTGAAGTTAGCAAATTTGACCAATAATCTATTTGATCTATCATAAGTGAGTGAATGATTTTTCAATCCAATCCAGTTTATTAAAATATAAAACTTAGTTCGCTCTAATTCATTAGAAAAATTACAAATTCAATCGGGAGCGAAATTAGGATTTGAGCTTTAGAAAGAGCCAAATTATAACATGAAATTTTAAGTTTAATAAAATGATATAAATTAATACTTAAGCCAAATTATAAAAAAAACAATTATTATTATTTCACATTAATAACAAATGAATCAGAATAATACGTACGTTGTTGGAACTTTAGCATAAACTTATATTAGAAAATAACTTGACATTTTTTTCATATCTCAAAAGTTATCTATAATTGATTCTATACTCTCTTTTTTTTGTAATTTTCTTTTCAATATATGTGATCAATGAGTCTATTGAAAAATTATCTTCTATTTTATTGCAAAGTCTTGGGTTGATAATACGCATAAATAAAAATGATCATTCACTAGTTGTAGTAGACATGGAAGAGTGAGGACAAGGATAATTATTTTGTAGACAATAAGAGTTTGACACAAATTGAAGAGAAGATAAAATCACTAATGTATAGTGTTCCATAATTGTAAGTTTATTTATATAGGTTAAATTGAAAAAATTGTTTTTCATGTAAGAAAAGATGTATAGATAGGACCATTTATGAATATAAAAATATTTTTTATTAATATAAGATCATAAAGTTAGAAAATTATAAAAATAAAGACCACTTATAAATTAAAAATTATTTTATATAAGAGAAAGTTGTTAAAGTGGAGAAAAATGAGATATTATTTAAATATTAAATTATGTATTAAAAACTAAGTCTTTAATGCTAATAGAGACCACTTTTTTTAAATTAACAATTTAACCCATTAAGTATAAGAAAATTTGAAAGAAGTTTAAGGGCCAAAGTAAATTTTTTAATAATATTAAAAATTATACATATAATGTAAATTTAAGGAGTTATATCAAGACTTGAGGGGACCATAATATAAATTTATCAGGCTTAGACAAGTCATGCCCCCTAGGCCGTGCTATAGTTACACTATCGAATCTAATATAATTCAAAATCATAAGAAATGTAGGGCCTATTATCTCGATGACCAAATAGTGTTGTGTGATATGGTGTGTGATGTGTATAGATGTATATAATTTCAAAAATTAAATATGCAACAGAAGTATTCATACATATTAAACAATATGTAACATATTCAAGCATGTATGATCATTCAAGTACATATATATCTCACATATATATTTCATGCATGATATAAAATGAATAACAAATAAATAACCTACCCGGATATGAAGGTAGCTTTACAATTCTTCAAGAACTCCAAGCTTCAATTTGTTGAGCTCACATTGAAGTGTTCCCTTGCACAATTCTAGTTCACAACTAAATCCGGTGGGATTGTGAAGCTAGAATGGCAGCCTTGAATTTCCAGCAAATGATTGTTTTAACACTTAAAACAATTTGTCCTTATGATTACTACCAAGAGATGAGAAGAATTAGGTGTTTTTTTATAGTTCTTTATAACTCTATATGTTGTAGCTTGGTAAGCCTTTGCATTTTCTCTCAACACTTTGAGAAAAACACTTAGGAAAAGCTCTCAATTCTCTCTCCTTTCTCCTAGAACGAATTTCACTCTCTCTTGCACAAATTGAACTCTTTCAATTCTTTCTTAAGTGCAAAGAATGATTTCTCTTAGTTCTCCACCACCACTTAACCATGTTTGCCATTACAAACATTAATCTATCATATTTTTCACTCACCAATTTGATTCAACCAATTGAATTAATTTCTAGAGAGTAAATGGCATTTAATCAATGTTAAGTGGTTTTACCACTTCCTTAGTGCATCATTTAAGAATTACAAAGTGGTAAATTTTCCTTATTATTAATAACAAGTGCATTCTCCATTAGTAAATGGTGTTTGCCACTTATTCCAATTAATAATAATAATTTGATTAATATATAAAATATTAATAATTCAAAACTATTTTGAATATTTACATTTACCATATATGTATTTACCAAGTAAGGTAAATAGGTAAATACATGGTAAATTATTTATGGAGCAAGATTATGTCACTTGTCAAATTCTTATTGGTTAACAACTCTTGTAAACCAATAATGTATTTTATCTTCAATTATTGACAAGTGAATAATAAAAGGAACCTTGAAACATTTTTCATTTTGCTGGAAATTGTTGGATTAATTGTTCAATCCAATTAGCCGCCCTAGTGCACAACGAGTACACTTCATATTGTGAGACTCTCTAGGTTCATGCCCGATTTGTCATATGAAACTATTTCACACGTCCGTGAACAATGTCCCACACACATGTTACAGATATTACAAAATGGCGCATTAGACCATACAAGTTGAGGTTATATCATATTCGTATAATCCTTCCATCATAAATATCCTAGAAGAGCGGAGATATAGATCAACACCGTCAAGTTTCCATGTGCTCAACCATAAACTTATCTCTAGATTAGTATTTCAATAAATAATATCCGTAAACACTTTTACGATATTATTTTTCCGAGAATAAAATTAATTCTTGGATATGTTTGCTTATGGCCATAAGACTTTCTGAAATACAATTTTAGAGTTACAGGATATTTTACTCACCCAATTGAGTTGATGGATCCCATATCTGTACACACCGGACTCCATGAGCATCGGACCATACCCAGCGACACCCAGCGGTCAGACCATGAAAGGTATCTGACATGTGTGGAACCAAAGTATGATGGATCACTCACAAGTCCACCGTGGCACTCAGGTCTAAGGACCACGAATACTACTCAACTCGAAAGATCCTCTATTGACGGCTTTATGGGATGTCTATTGGAGATCTTTGTGAGTCTGTTCAATGTTCAGTCCTTACTGAATACTTGTATCTCTATACGAGTTTTCACTAAACTCATGGTCTGCTAAGACTAACCATCTGGACTATCCAGATATAGACATACACTGATATATATTTATTAAGGTCTTCACTAACAGACCCGCATTAGTGAAGATAGATCAGGAACATTAAGTTTAAGAACATATTTGCATAATAACATTTCTTAGCACCATTTGCAACTGATTGCAACTACGTCATTACTAATATATTCTTAGGTCTTTGTCCCATTTCAGACAAGGCTCTAACTCTTTAGATTTTGCTAACTCTTATAACCTGA
The DNA here is from genome assembly GCA_946807835.1 of Ailanthus altissimus. Classification (NCBI taxonomy): domain Eukaryota; kingdom Viridiplantae; phylum Streptophyta; class Magnoliopsida; order Sapindales; family Simaroubaceae; genus Ailanthus; species Ailanthus altissimus. The sequence continues at coordinate 11,236,280 of OX327687.1, forward strand.
TAACTCTTATCAGTGCTATCTTTTAGCATTTATATATTTTAGTATTACTAACTCTTAGTTCTGATCTAAACTCCTTTAGATCAGATCTGAACTCTTTCAGATCATACAATGTCTAAAACGTTACAAGCATCTTACCATATTTGTATATAAAATAATTAGTGATATATTGAAATCATAATTGTATAAACATAAAGCAAATATTTATACACAAAAGGGATGGCACGGAAGCACAAATTCCAACAAATAGCTCACATAAAAGCCCTATCTTTGAGAGGACTTAGCCTATATTTCAAGTCCAACATACCAAGTAGCCGAACTCACCGACTTATGAACCTCAGAAAATTGTCATGTAAGTTATGACGAAGCGAGAACGGATTAAATTTTAAATTTTATTTAGATTTTAATTAATTAATTATTATTCTACATGAATAAGGATTTATTGTGGGGTCCCTACCCTCATCTAGCAGGGAGTACTACCTCTCAAAGGATATCGGAGTTCCCTATCCTTTTTTTGGCCTTTTCGATGCTCAAACCCAAAACCATATGGGGTTCTAAGGCCTCTGGAAAGTATCTCAGGTACCACTTGAGCCAAACTACAATTCAAAGGATATCAAAGTCCCCCCTCCTTTCTTTCTCCTTTTTAAGGCTCGAACCTAGGACCATATGGGGTTCTAAGGCCTCTGGAAAGCACCTCTGGTACAATTTGAGCCAATATATGGGGTTCTAAGGCCTTTGGGAAGCACCTTCGGTACCATTTGAGCCATTGGCTTAAGTAGTACCAGAGGTGCTTCCCAGAGGGCTTAAAACTCCATATGGTCATAGGTTCGAGCCTCAAAAAGTTGAAAGAAAAGAGGGGGGACTTCGATATCCTTTCAGTGGTAGTACTCCCTACTATAGTAAGGGAGGGGTCCACATTTATCACAAGAAGAATTTTAGTTAAATCCTTCTATTTGATTGAAACGTATTAGAATTTTTAATTAACTCAAATTTAATTAAATTCATACTTTAATAAAGATTTAGATTCATGTATTTATATTTTAATACGGATTAAGATTTATACACTATAAATAAGCATAAAACCTTGCTCATTATTCATTATGTTCTATTCTGAAATATTCAATTCATTCAAAGAAATAATGATTCTGCTCTATTTTATTCGATTCATATAACTCGATTTAATATTCATTAGAGATATAGAGTATAGCATCCTATTTGTCTTTGAAACACTTTACACACTAAACACTCTCTTTTTAAAAAAAATATTGATTTGAATATTAGAGTTTTTTTTTTCTTCTAAGAGGATAATGCTCTCCCATAAATTCGAGAAGTTCTCAAGAATAAATGGGTAACTTCTTGAAGTTTCAACCTCTGAAACTTTCAGTTACACTGGCTGTGAAAAATTTGAATGAAAATTCAAATTTAAAAAAAATCAAAATTGAAAGAACAAAAAAAAAAGAAAACAAGAATGGACGGCTACAACCACCGTGCATGGTTGCATGCAAGATTGAAATCGAGGGGGAAAAAAAAAAGAGTTTCTCATGCATGCATGGACTGCATGCAGTAAAAAAGAAAAAGAGAAAAGAGTGGAATTGAGAAAAAGGGAAAGAAAAGAAAAGAAATATAAAAAAGAGGGAAAAAAAAAAGAAAGAAAAGGAGAGAAAGAGAAAAAAGAGACAGAAATCAGGAAAGAAAGAAAAAAGAAGGAAGAAAAGTAGATAAAAAGAGAAAAGAGACAAGCCATCTATAGAATCAATATGTGGCCTCTGAGAAGAAATCTAAGCAAATTGTAACAAAGGAACCACTAGGGCAATCGACTTGTACTGACAAGAAATGAAGACAAAAAAGATAAAGAGACGAAAGCAGAAACTTTAGTCGTATTGGTTGCTGATCAACATTTCATTCAAATAAAAAATAGCCAGCCAACTAATCCCAACCGGCCTCGCCGTCATTTGACCATTGGAGTCATCAAAAACAGACAAAAATTGACTCAGCCACCACTTTTTTGATCTTGCCATTTCAGTCGTCATTAGTCATTGACTAAAGCTCGAATCAACTCAGGAAAGGCCAGCATACCTTCTCCTGTAATTCCGCTGCCATCCACCACTAAAATTGCTAAAAAGAGATTGAAACCCGAATCAACCACCACTTGCCATCGCACGAAGGCCATCATTACGTTTTTCACAATATAGCTCGTTCACCCGATCTTCATGAATTCAAGAAGCACTATTTCTTTCACTATCTCCTGCAAATCGGGAACAAGAACGAAAAAAAACACTTTCTTTCTTGGATTTTAGTTTGCTTACCCCTTCAAACTACCTCAAAATTTTGATTACATACATTAACTCCTTACTATTTAAACCTTTTTTTTTCAATTGTTCGTTACATCTCGGAGATTTTTTAAAAATTTTCATCTATACTTGAATTAGAATTTTACAAGGAAGCTCCGTTGAGAATAATAAAACACAAATAGCATATTTTTATTAATACAATAAATTCAAAATTTACAATACAAATTTTAGAAATTCTCACTCCTTCTCACTTACAACACAACACTCACAATTTAATATTCACACACTCTTTGTTGAGTTTATTATTTACTCAACTCTCTAACACACTAAACTTTTAGCAATTGATCAAATACTTGATCAACTCTTTTTTCTTAACTTCCTTATTTGCAAAACTAAATGAGGGAAGGGGGTTATTATACTTAGTTACAACAAATTAAAACCACACAAATAAAATAATGTAAAAATTTATTAACCATACAAGTTTATAATACTTATCTCCTTAATTATTAACTTTAAAATATCTTACCTAATCTAGAAATTTCAAAAATTGGGCTTGTAAATATTAGAACTTAATTTTGGGCTTAATATTATAATTAATTTAATTTGGTGTTGTAATTTTAACAGCCCCTTCATAATTAATTATTTTTTTAAAAGATCATGTGATATTCAAAGTTGAAATGAGAGCACATAAATAGCCTAGAACCACGACCCATTGCCTGTACTTAAAGTGAAATCAAAGAAATGATCATAATATCAATAAATTCGACAAGAAATTTACAAGTAAAAAATAAAGAGATATACTTGAAGAACGGGATTAAAAGGGGAGAGATTTTGAAGTCATAATAGCAAACTATTCAAAAGAGGACGTATAGCTCACAAGCGCTTAGGAAGTGGTTGAGAAATTCTATCATCCAAATTTTTGGACCTTACACAACCGAATTTCCAATTATCTTGTGGAATGTTTTAAAAATAATCTAAGACTTCTGATGGAAAATAACCAATATGTTGTTTTTATGGAATGGTTAGAAGATATTATAAAGAATATATAAAAATAATAGTCTCAAGCATGATTTAAATTTTGTAAGACTCATTAGAAAGTAAAAATTCAAGACCCGGGAAAAGTCATACAAAATTATAACCACTTAGGTCGTGCAACTTTTTTGCTACTGACCATGAGAGGGAGAGCACATCCCCAAATCATGGAACACATCAAAGTTAAAAAGACTATTATAGAAAAACCCTTCCTTGGAAGTCATGGAAACATAACTACACCTCCATAGAAGAGAAATAAAAGCTTCCTCTAAGAGAATTAAAGTAGTTAATATCTTTCTTTTATAAGGAAAACAAAGCTTAAAAGGATTAGAGTACTTAGTACATTCTTTCCAGTAAATAAGATCAAAGCCCGAGGGACTAAAAGTACTTAATACCTTTCATCTGCACAAAAACAAAGCTCGGAAGGATTGGAGTACCTAGTACCTTCCTTATAATAAACAAGATCAATGCCGAATCGACAAGAAGTTTTAATATCTTCCTTCCGCATGAAGACAAATCTAGGAAGGACTAAAGTACCTAATACCTTTCTTCTAATAAACAAGATCAAAGTCAGAGGGACTAGAAGTACTTAATAACTTCCCTCCGAACGAAAAAAAGAGAGCATCTAATACATGCCTTTCGACAAACAAAGACCAGTGCCAGAAGGCTAGACGTACTTAATACTTTCCCTTTACAAAGAAAGAGTCGGGAAAGACTAGAGTACCTAGTACCTCCCTTTCTAATAATAGGGATCGAAACTAAAGGGTACTAGAAGTACTTAATACCTTTACCTGGCAAATAAAATGCCTGAAAGAACTAGAGTACCTAATACCTTCTTTCAAGAAAATAGGGAACAAAGCTATAGAGATTATAAGTACTCAGTACTTTCTCCTTACAAAGAAAAAGTTAGAAGCCTTTTTATGTTTTCAAAGTTATTCTAAAACACATGAAGGCATTCCTTTTACATGATATTGTTTAAAAACTAAATTGAAAATAGAAGTAACTATTATTGCTTCTAGATCGATTAGACGAAAGTAGGACTGCAAATCTCTTAGTTAGATTTGGAGCATTCAAACACGCTATTTCACTTATTGATACAATCTAGAAAGGCAATGATGCATGGAAGAGAGTGAAACTATTGAAAATATCAACATCAAAATAGAGAAAGCAAATATAAATAGTTTTGTTTTGACACATAGCCGTCGTTGGTTGGTAAAAGAAGGAGCTTATGCTCTTACACACTCCTTCACTTATGGGAGGGCATCCATTGGGTCTATTATCTAAACATCCTAAATATATAGCTCACACAAAGCCCAATCTTAAAAAGGATTCAACCCAAATTTTAGGTCCAGCATGCCAGTTAATCGAACTAGTGCATCACTTGGATCTAAAAAATAGGTCATGTAAGTCATGATAAGGTGGGAACATATTAAACTTTAAATCTTATTTAGATTTTAATTGATTGATTATTATTATGCATGAGAATGTTTTCTTAAAAGTGAAAGAATTCCACAAAAATCTTTTTCTTTGGTTGAAACATATTAGAATTCATAATTAACTCAGAGTTAATTAAATTCATACTTTAATGCATATTTAGATTCATGCATTTATACTTTAATACATATTAGGATTTATGCACCATAAGCATGAAACCTTACCATAGTTCATTATATTCTATTATGAAATATTCAATTCATTCAAAGAAATAATGGTTCTACTCTATTTTATTCTATTCATTCGATTTGATTCAATATTCATTTTTCATTATATAATACAACGCATTACAACGCATAGCATCTTGCTTATCTATAAAGCACTCTACACATAGAGTATTCACTTTTTTTATAAAAAAATATAAATTTAAGTATCAAAATTTTTTTTTTTTACAGAAAGATGGTGCTTTTTTATAAATTTGAGAAATACTTAAGAACAAAGTGGTAATTTTATGAAATTCTAACCTCCTAGCTTTCGACAAAAAAAAATTACTATTCTATTTAAACGTAATAAATAATTTTTGGACTTAGTTAATTTCATTATCTTATGGTTTGAGATGCGCAATTTTATAATAATAAGACCTGTAATGTATTGAAAATGAACTGAGCTTAAGTTTTTGATGGATAGTGACTTATTACCTCTCTCTCTTGAATTTTAAAATATTTAAAAAAATCTTCGTTATTACATAATTGATTTTGTTAATGATTTTAAGACAATATTATGATTAATAGAGATTTTTTTTCTCTAATATGAAAAAGTAGAGGCTTTTATTTTTCCTTAGGTAATATTAAATTCAATATAGGAGTAATATGTAGTTTTCCATTTTAGACCTCCTGCACCCCCATTAAAAGATTACAAGAAATAATTTAAATTGATGTCGAAGTGATTCTAACAGTCGAAATTCACTTAAATTTAACAAGTAAAATAATATAAAATAGCAAGAGTTTTTACAAGTTTTGTTAATGATAATTAGTTGCTAATGACTTAAAAAAATTAAATAAATTAGTATTTATTTAAATAGTCCAATAATAAAGCAGTGCAATATTTCTCTATTAAAATAGAAAACTTGAGCTTAAATCTCTTTCGTTTGCATTAAAACAAAACGAGCAAATTATTTAGTTATTTATTTATTTCTTACTTTTTAATTAGCGGATAATTATTATCCCTTCGTTTTAGAAACCACCTTTTTATTATTTTATATATAAATATTAATTTAAAAGTTAATAAATTTATAAAAGTAAATCTACCAACTGACATTAAATAAATTTTAAATTTTATAATTAGTTTAAGTCACTTATCTTTATATCAAATATGATTTAAAAATCTATTTAAATTAAAATACTCAAATTAAATTAATTAAATTAATTAAATTAAATTCTAAACACTCTTAAAAGCAATTTGGATTTAATTGAATGTCAAATCAATCAACTTTTATTAATGTCGTGTCTTCACTTGCAACTGGGCATTTTTAGTCTATCAAGTTAACAGGCTTGGGAAAGAGCGTTGTTCTTTTTTCTTTTTTTTTTAATTCAAATATTACATCTCAATCTAAAAAAGATTAAAAATTGAAGGGTATTTTATTTATATTTTTTTATATAAGTATTACCTACTAATTTAGAGGAATTAAAATTAACTTTTTAATAATTAAAAAAATTAAAATTTCTCTAATTTTTAACAAAATAAAAAAATTAGAGAAAGGGGTAATTTCATGAGGACGGGCTAAGTTTGTTGAGGGGAATTAAAATTGACTTTTTAATAATTAAAAAAATTAAAATTTCTCTAATTTGTGACAAAATAAAAAAATTAGAGAAAAGGATAATTTCGTGAGGACTGGCTAAGTTTGTTGAAGGAGAAATTAAAATTGACTTTTTAATAATTAAAAAAATTAAAATTTCTCTAGTTTTTAACAAAATTCAAGCTCTTAATTAAACAAAAAAATATACAAACTTTATTGTCTGATAGGGATAGTAGCAGATCGAGTTTGGGATGAATACCTCTAAACTCGATCTACATTTGTTATAAAAATAAAATACTAAATTCTTCTCAAATCTATTATAGGTTTGGAGTTTCAATATCAAACTCGTTCTAACGAATATGTACTCATTATAAAACCTACAACGGGTTATCTATAAATTTTAATGGGTTTGTTAATGAGTACATAATACTTAACATACGTGCTAAAAGCGAACGCTAAAAACGAACTTAGAACATGTGTTAGGAGCACATGTAAGTGCACCTAACGTTTAACACACGTGATATGAACGTACACTACGCACGCATGCTAAGTGCGCTAAAATTATATGCTAAACTTGCAACGTTACGCGCCTAGCGCTTAGTACACATATTAAGAGCTTATACTAAATATACAACATATGCATACAAGGCGCACTAAGCATGCAATAACAACATATTATTTTTTTCTCTAAAAAATGAAAAAAAGGTGTAAATATCCATTATAGATATTTGTGAATTTTTTATTAAATTCATACTACTCTCAAATTTATTGTAAATTTTAATTTTATATACTAAATTAACTTTAGACTTTATCAAATACTTTCCAATACAAATAAATTTTAATGAATTTATAAAGTTATGGATAATTTTACCATTTCTACAACCCCGACTGGGTGCAACCTTGTTCTTTTCTTTCATTTGTAAAGCATTCATTAAGAAACGGGCACGACTAACAAATGGAATGCAAAATCTATTTAAGTTCCAGTTGGTTCGGTTACAAAGGTTTGAGCTAAAAGGTTCAAGAAAACTTTTAATGGACTGATTCGAAACATTTGGGCAAAAGTAAATTCATGGGGATGCAAGGAAGATATTTCACGTGTTTTACAAAGTTGGATTTCCATGATTCAAGCTTTTGAATAATCTAGGAGAAATTTTTCAGATCATAAAGTTGATGAAATTAGATGAGTTTTCTAAATTGGTGATCACAGCAGCCCCTTTGAGCAACCCAAATAGTTAAAAGCTTTTGAGAGCCTACAATAAACTTTTATGATAGTATTTGTAATATTTGAAATAAATCCTTAGTTGTTGGTGGTTGGTAGTTAGTTAAAGTCTACAACTCTATTTATTATTGTAGTTGCAAAGTTTGAAGTATTTATTATTGTAGTTGCAAAGTTTAAAAAAAACTAGTTTAAAGCCATGTTGGTAGTAGTTGGTAGCTACTAGTTTTTAAGTTGTCATTCAATATTATAATAAATGCTATCATCCCAAATGTTCACTATAAATACATAAGGGATGATAGAAAAGGATTCAGCAATTTTAATTAAGAAATTTTTCTTTAATTCTTTTAGAACTCTTTAAACTTATCGGAATAATTTTCGTTGCGTTCTCATTCGACTTATCAATCAATCATTGATTGTGGTGTCTTTATTGTACCAAGGTTCTTGCTTCAATATAAGCAGCGGGTCGCGGTTTCATACAAATCTGTTTCTTGACAATCTTGGAGCCCTTCTTGATCCACAACGTTATCATTTTCTTGGCGTGGATCGTATCAGTTAGTATCAGAGCTTGGCAGTAGTTACAGGTTTGCCTATCTTTATATTTAAAATAAATAAATATTGCGATTCATCTCTTGTAATTCTTATTTCAATTTTACATCTTAAGTTTCTTTTTGATTCTACAAACCTAAATTCCTTGCTTAAAAAAAAATCTATAACACAACCTTATTTAACCTTTAAATTCAAATTTCTCTTGATGAGTTCTTGGAGAATTATTGCTGGAATACGCCGCCTAAGGTGAACTGCTAGTTGCAAGAATAGTTCTAAGTATGTATGTTAAAGAAGATGATAAAGTCCAACGAAAAAAACATTTTTCATACTAAATGCCACGTGCAAAACAAGGTATATAGTGTGATTATTGACGAAGGTAGTTGTACGAATGTTGCTAGCACTACAATGGTAGAGAAATTAGGGCTGCCAATAATTAAACATCCCCGACCTTATAAATTGCAATAGCTCAATGATAGTGGCGAGATGAAGGTTACTAAACAGGTGTTGGTTTCCTTCCGTATTGGAAGATAAAATTGTGTGTGATGTAATTCTAATGCAAGATGGACACTTTTTACTAGGCCGACTATGGCAATTTGATCAGCGTGTTAAGCACGATGGTTTTACCAACAAATATTCATTTATGTTTAATCGAATGACAATCACTCTAGTCCCTTTGTCACCAAAATAGGTCTATGAAGATCAAGTGAGATTACAAAAAGAGAGTGATCAAAAGAAAGAGAGTGAGGAAAAGAAAAAAAAATGAAAATCAGAAAGAGAAAAAAAAAGGCTGAGAAAAATGAGAGAAACGCAAACTTCTATGCAAAAATGAGTGAAATAAAAAGAGCAGTGTTTTTAAATCAGCCAATAATTATACTTTTATACAAAGCGGCGTATTTAAACACTAACCAACTTAACTTTTCTCTGTATAGTTCAATTGTTTCTCTTTTGCAGGAGTTTGATGATGTTTTTCCCAAGGAGATTCCACTTGGTTTACCTCCTATTCGAGGAATTGAACATCAAATCAATTTCATGATCTATGCTTCAATTCCAAATCGACCAGCTTATCGAAGCAATTCCGAGGAGGCAAATGAGCTACAAAGGCGGGTTAGTGAATTGATGAAAAAGGGGTATGTAAAAGAAAGTATGAGTCTGTGTGCCGTGCCAATGATTTTGGTTCCAAAAAAAGATGGATCGTAGAGAATATAAATTGATTGCCAAGCAATTAATAATATAATGATAAAGTATCGTCATCCTATTCCTTGTTTAGATGATATGCTAGATGAGTTGCATGGTGCTTGTGTATTTTCTAAGATTGATTTAAAGAATGAGTATCATCAAATAAGAATGAAAGAAGGTGATGAATGGACAACTGCTTTTAAAATAAAATACGACTTATATGAATGGACAACCATTTGGATTAACTAATGCACCAAGTACTTTTATGCGATTAATGAACCATGTCTTGCATGCTTTCATAGGCAGGTTTGTTGTTGTTTATTTTGATGATATTCTCATTTATAGCAAAAAACTTGGATGATTATGCTGTACATTTGAAATCAATTTTGGATGTACTTAGAAAAAAGAAGTTATTTGCTAACTTGAAGAAGTGCACCTTTTGCACCGATAAGCTGGTGTTTCTTGATTTTGTTGTTAGTGCACAAAGAATACGGGTTGACAAAGAGAAGATCTGCGCGATTCAAGAATGGCCGAGTCCCACAAGTGTAGGTAATGTTCGTAGTTTTCATAGGCTCGCTAGTTTTTACAGGAGGTTCGTGAAAGACTTTAGTAGCATCATCGCACCACTTACTGAAGTCATCAAGAAAAATGTTGGATTCAAATAGAGAGACGAATAAGAGAAGACATTCCAATTGATCAAGGAAAAACTAACTCATGTTCATTTACTTGCTTTATCTGATTTTACTAAAGCCTTTGAAATTGAATGTGATGCTTCAGGTATGGGTATAGGTTCAATTCTTATGCAATGAGGAAGACTAATAGCAGATTTTAGTGAAAAATTAAGTGGGGCAGCCTTAAATTATCCTACTTATGATAAGGAATTATATATATTGATTCGAGCATTAGAAATATAGCAACACTATTTTTGGCCTTAGAACTTTGTGATTCACACCGATCATGAGTCCTTAAAACATTTGAAGGGCCAACATAAGTTGAACAGGAGACATGCAAAATGGGTGAAATTCATCGAGACATTCTCATATGTCATCCGATACAAGCAAGGTAAGAAAAACATCATTGCCGATGTACTTTCTCGAAGGTATGCATTAATTTCTACTCTTGATGCAAAATTACTTGGTTTTGAGAATATTAAAGAATTTTATCCTCTAGACCATGATTTTTGTGAGGAGGTCAAATGTGTGAGAAAAAGGCAGTAGGTTAGTTTTTTAGGTGCAAGAGCTTCTAGTTTCGAGAAAATAAATTGTGTGTACCAAATTGCTCTTTGCATTATTTGTTAATAAAGGAACCCCATAGTGGAGGGTTAATGGGACACTTTGGAGTCGCTAAGACCTTAGCTGTTTTGCAAGAACATTTTTATTACTCGCACATGAAAAGAGATGTTGAGAGAATTTGTGGTAGATGTGTTACATGTAGGCAAGCAAAATCCCGAGTGCAACCTCATGGTTTGTACATGCCACTGCCTATTCCCAATGAGCCTTAAATTGATATTTCGATGGATTTTATGTTAGGTTTGCCTAGGTCTAAATGTGGTAGGGATTCAATTTTTATGATTGTAGATAGATTTTCTACGAAGGCACATTTTATTTCATGTCACAAAACTAATGATGCTTCACATGTTGCTAATAAGTTCTTTAGAGAAATTGTAAGATTACATGGTATGCCTATAACAATAGTTTCAGATAGAGATGCTAAGTTCTTAAGTTACTTTTGAAAGACTTTATGGTGTAAGTTAGGAACTAAGTTATTATTTTTTATTATTTGTCACCCACAAATTGATGGCCAAACCGAAGTAGTAAACATGACTTTGTCTACTTTGTTAAGGGTTATAATTAAAAAGAACATCAAAACTTTGGAAGAATGTTTACCACATGTTGAGTTTGCTTATAATCGTACTATTCATTCTACTACTAAGTTTTCACCATTTGAAATTGTTTATGGTTTTAATCCTTTAACTCCATTAGATTTAATTCCATTACCTTTGTCTGAACGTGCTAACTTAGATGTAAAAAAAAAGGCTGAATTTGTTAAGCAAATATATGAGAAAGTAAGACTCAACATTGAGAGGAGAATGGAGCAGTACGCAAAATAAGCTAATAAATGGCGTTGACAGCTGATTTTTGAACCTGGAGATTGGGTTTGGTTGAATATGCAAAAGGAAAGATTTCTGGCACAACAGCGATCTAAGTTACTTCTAAGAGAAGATGGACCATTTCAAGTCCTTGAGTGCATAAATGACAATGCATATAAGTTAGATTTGCTAGGTGAGTACAATGTTAGTGCCACTTTTAATGTTACTGATTTAAGTCCTTTTGATGTAGGTGATGATTTGAGGACACATCATTTTCAAGAGGAGGGGAATGATGAGGGCATGACTAACAAATGGAATGTAGAACCTATTTAAGTTCCAGTTGGTCCGGTTACAAGGGCTCGAGCTAAAAGGTTCAAGAAAACTCTCAATGGACTGATTCAAAATATTTTGGCAGAGATAAATTCATAGGGGTGCAAGGAAGATATTCCAAGTGTTCTACAAAGTTGGATTTCTATGATTTAAGCTTTGGAATAATCTAGAAGAAATTTTTTAGATCACAAAGTGGATGAAATTAGAAGAGTTTTCTAAATTGGTGATCACAGCAGCCCCTTTGAGCAACCTAAATAGTTAGAAGCTTTTAGGAGCCTACAATAAACTTTTATGATAGTATTTGTAATATTTGAAATAAATCCTTAGTTGTTGGTGGTTGGTAGTTAGTTAAAGTCTGCAGCTGTATTTATTATTATAGTTGCAAAGTTTGAAACATTTATTGTTGTAGTTGCAAAGTTTGAAAAAAAACTAGTTTAAAGCCATGTTGGTAGTAGTTGGTAGCTACTAATTTTTAAGTTGTCATTCAATATTGTAATAAATGCTATCATCCCAAATGTTCTCTATAATTACATAAGGGATGATAGAAAAAGATTTAGTAATTTCGATTAAGAAAATTCTTTTTAGTTCTTTTAGAACTCTTTGAACTTATCGGAATAATTTCTGTGACATTCTCCTTCGACTTATTAATCAATCATTCCATAATTGATTATGGCGTCTTTATTGTTCTAAGGTTCTTGCTTCAATATAAGCAACGGGTCGCGGTTTTATATAAATTTGTTTCTTGACGATCTTGGAGCCCTTCTTGATCCACAACGTTATCATTTTCTTAGTATGGATTGTATCACCTATTATGCATCCGGATGTATGGTGCATTGGATGACTTCAGCACCGCGTCGGCAAAAATGACCCACTCTGTTCTAAGTGACTAGTTCGGGATAATATTAAATAACCCCTAAATTTAGTATATAGTATCACTTGAAGGCATAGTTTGTACTTTACGATCACATTAGTCCAAAACAGGTAAAATGACCAAAAAAAACCTTGTTATATTACGTTTAATGGTGGTTTCAATATTAACGACCCTAAGAAATTAATACAATGCAAAAAAAATTTATTAATAATAATAAAAAATTGTTTGTGAATTATAGGTAAATACTGCAGTATGTATTACATGTGAGAAATTAATAAAATAATTTAGCAACTTACATTTTAATATGAAATGGTACATATTAAACTTACTTTTCTAATTTGTATTAGAAAATGAAAATAGATCTTGTACAAAATTATGAAATTAGTATAATTCATAGTATAGAAACATATAAAAATTTTGCCATGGAGAGGTTAATGCGAAAGATGCAAACCTTTTTATTTTTAATTTCTTTTTGTTTCTAAACATATTTAAAGAAATTAAATAAATTTTGTTTTAAATAATAAAATAGGGACTCTCACGAAAATAAGACATTGTCGCTAATGAAAGTGAAGGAATGGCGATTTGATGATGACTAATTGCTTTTTGCAACTTTATTATTAAACTGTAATTATATTATATTTATATTATTTATAAAAAATTTAAATATATTATAGTTATAATGCAATATAAATATTATTCAAACATAGTATATGTATAATTACTCTAAAATATTCTTGTGAAAAATGATATTTGTAATATAAGATGAAATTTATATTATCTTTTATAAAATTATTATAATATAATTAAATATATAAATTTAAAGAATGCATCATACTGATAAATCATTCTAATAATTCAAACAAAATTTTTAATTGCAAAAAATTAAAAATAGAAATTTATAACCATAGAAACTATAAAAATTTAGTTATAATACTAATGAAAAGAATAATTATATTTATTTTTATCTTATTCAATATATTTTACATTAAATGAATAATAGATATAATTGCACCTTGTTTTAAAAATTATTGATGTCCAAAATTAGGCTTAACTTATAATTCAAATGGATAATTACGTCACTTTAAAAAAAATAATAATTAAAAAAAGTATACATATATTGTAGAAGGGGTTTATTAGGATATGTTAAAGTTGTCAATCAATAATATCAGTCTATGCTTATAAGTTAAGCCCGTGTCAGGCCACAAGGAATGAGGGAATGCTCATATCGCCAAGTTACAACGTCTTACAAAGACTTAAAATGTATAACCAGCAGTGTAAAACAACTAGCTAACATCAGTGCAAAGTTGTAACAATTGTTGGTTGTCAGCAAAAACTTTCATTGACTAACAATTGATAACCAATTGAAATAATTGACCACTTTTCAGTAGTTACAAAATCTAACGAGGGTTAATAACAAACATGTCGTAAATGTTTTTAGTGCTCATGACCAAGTTTTAAATAAATATTTTTTAAAGTTTCTTAATTAAGACACCAACTTCTTTGTGAAAGTCTCCAAGTGTCAAGTTAAGTCGTTGAGACATCAACTATTTTGTGAAAGGCGCCAACTAAGTTTAAGTACCAAGATTCTAAGTTTTTTGTGTCAAGACCCAAATTCTTGGTAATTTAATGTGACAAACTATAGTCACCAAGTTCTTTTGTGTAGACAGACGTCAACTTCTTCTTTAAAGTCTTTAATTTTGAAGTTAAGTTGTAGAGACACTAACTATTTCATCAAGTGCACAAATTCAATTTGGGTACCAAGACTACCAAGTTTTTTGGTGCTAAAACCTAAGTTCTTGGTAATTTAATATTGTAAACTATAATCACTAAGTTTTAAGTAAAAGTCTCCATGTTTTTTTGTCAATACCTTAATTTCTTCATAAAAGTCTCCAAGTCCTTTCTTGGATACTCCAATTATTTTCTAAAAGCCCTAATGTTCTTTCATTGAGACTCTAACTTTTTGGTTAAAGTCCTAAGTCCCAAATTAAGTCGTACAACACGTTTTTCGCAATAGTAATAACTCTAAAGTTTGGAAACCAAGATCTAAAGTTCTTATTGTCAATACCCAAAGTTCTTGGTGCCAAGACCTAAGTTCTCGTGTCATTTAATTTGAAATTGACACATACATTAAATTTTTGTGAGAGTTTTCAAGTCTTAAGTTTTTAGTCCAGAGATCCAAGTATTTGAAACTAAAACCCAACTTCTTATCACCAAGATTTTTATGAGAGTTTGCGAGAGCTCCAAGTTTTTTGTGAAAGCCAAGTCCCTGGTTTATGGTTAAGCCACCAAGTTCTCTCTTAGGATCTTCACGTCCTAAGTTTTTTTTGGCATAAATGCCAAATTTTTTGTGAGAGTTCCTAACTCTAAGGTGTTTACTATGAACACCCAATTTTTGTCACCGTGTTATTCATGATAATCCCTAGGTTATTTCATGAAAGCACTAAGTTTTTTTGAAAGAGTCTCTAAGTCCCAAGTTAAAAGGTTAAGACACTAGAATTTTCCTCACAATTTTCAAGACCCAAGTGTATTGGCACAAACACTAAGTTTTCATAAGAGTCCCTACGTCCCAATTTGTTAGTTAAAAATTCAAGGATTTGGTTCCAAGACCCAACTTTTTGTCACCAACTTTTTTTTTCACAGTCTCTACATTACTTTCTGATAGCACTAAGTTTTTTTGTGAAAGTCACCAAGTTCATAGTTAACTGGTTGAGACACCAAGTTTTTTCTCAAGGTATTTAAGTCCTAAGGTTTATTTTTCACAAATACCAAGTTTTTCTTAAGAATCCCCAACTCCCAAGGTTTTAGTGTAAAGATCCAAGTGTTTAGTGCCAAGTACAAACTTTTTGTCACCATGGTTTTTGTAATAGTCTCTAGGTTACTTCGCAAAAGCACCAAGTTTTTCATAAAAGTCTATAAGTCCCAAGTTAGTGGTTAAGACTAGGTTTTTCTTCACAATCTCTAAGCCCTCAGATTTTTAGCACAAATAATAAGTTTTTTATGAGAGTCTCCAAGTCCCAAGTTAAGTGGTTAAGACACTAGATTTTTTCTCACAATCTCTAAGTCCTAAGTTGTTTTTAGCACAAACACTAAGTTTTTCATGAGAGTCCATAAGTCCCAAGTTTTTAGTTCGAAGACCGAAGTATTTTATAGTAAGACCCAACTTTTTGTCACCATATTTTTGGTGAAAATCTTCATATTTTTCGTGAAAGCACCAGGCTTTTCATCAAAGACTCCAAATTCAAGTTAAGTGATTGAGACATCAAGTGTTTCTTTAAGATCTCCAAGTCTTAAGTTTTTTTTATCATAGACAGCTTTTCATGAGAGTCCTTCAGTCCTAAGTTTTTTGTTCAAAGACCTAAGTATTTGGCATCAAGACCTAACTTTATGTCACCAATTTTTTTAAGATAGTCTTCATGTTACTTCATAAGAGCACCAAGTTATTTGTCAAGTCTCTAACTCCCTAGTTAAGTGGTTGAGATACCAAGTTTTTTTGCAAGATCTCCAAGTCTAAAATCTTTTAGAACAAACACTAAGTTTTTTCATTAGAGTCACCAAGTCACAAGTTTTTGATAAGAAGACCCAAGTGTTTAGTGCTAGACCTAACTTTTTGTCATCAAATTTTTTGTGATAGTCTACAAGTTATTTCATGACAGTCTTTAAGTTTCTTTGTGAGAGCACCAAGTTTTTTGTGAAAGTCACTAAGTCCCTAATTAAAAAGTTGAGACGTAAAGCTTTTCTTAAGATCTCCAAGTCTCAAAATTTTTAGCATAAACACTAAGTTTTTCATGAGAGTCCCTAACTTCTAAGTTTTTGGTTTGAAGACCAAAGTGTTTGGTGTAGAAATAAAACTTTTTGTCACCAAGTTTTTCATGATAGTCTCTTCTATAAGTACCAAGTTTTTGTAAAAATGACCAAGTCCACGATTAAATGGTTAAAACACCACGTTTTTTCTCAAGATTTCTAAGTCCCAAGTTTTTTGTGAGAGTCCCCAAGTCCCAAGTATATGGTGCAAAGACCCAACTTTTTTTTAACCAAATTTTTTGTGACAATTTACAGGTTATTTTATAACAGTCTCTAATTTTCTTTGTGAAAGCATTAAATTTTTGTGAAAGTTACTAAGTCACTAGTTAAGTGGTTAAGATACCAAGTTTTTTTTAATTAGGATCTCTAAATCCTAAGTTTTTAGTACAAACACCAAGTTTTTTGTTCTAAGACCCAAGTGTTTGGTATCAAAACCCAACATTTTATGATAAAATATTTTCATAACTATCTTTAAGATTCTTTTTTAGAGCATCAAGTTTTTTGTGAAAATCACAGAGTCCCTAATTAAGTGGTTATGACCCCAGGTTTTTTCTCATAATCTCTAAATTTAAATTATTTTAGCACATATACTAAGTTTTTCATAAGGGTGTACAAGTTTCAAGCTTTTTATTCTAAGACCCAAGTGTTTGGTTGTGATATCCCACATCACTCGAGTGAGTGAGAAAAGTGCCTTATAAGGGCAGTGCAGACAAGCGAAGTTAACTTGACGTGTTTTAGGGTATGATGGATCATACTAACCTGAAAAAATTTACCGCTATAATAGCCTACAATGACTAAGTGTAGGACAATATTAGTGCTTGGGATCATCTATTACATTTGGTATCAGAACTAGAGCTCGATGGTCTGTGGATGTTGCTCCTAGAAAGATGCTAATTTTCCAAGTGAAGGTGAGTGTGATATCCCTCATCGCTCGGGCGAGTGAAGGCAAAGTGCCTTATAAGGATAGTGGAAATAAGCCAAGTTAACTCAACGCATTTTCGAGGTATGATGAACCTCACTAACTTAGACAAAATCCATCACAGTAATGGCCTATAGTAACTAAGCATGGGATAATATTAGTACTTAGGTCCATTTGTTACATTGGTGTTGAAATCCAACTTTTTGTGAACATGTTTTACGTGACAGTCTCATAGTCTTTTCATGAGAGCGCCAATTTTTTTAGAAAATCACTAAGTCCTTAGTTGAGTGGTTGAGACACCATGAGAGTCCCCAAGTCCCAAGTGCTGGTCTTAAAATCAAAGTGTTTGGTGTCAAAACCTAACTTTTTGTGATCAAATGTTTCATGACTGTTCCAAGTTTCTTCATGAGAGTACTAAATTTTTCATAAAAGTTGACAAGTCCTTAGTTAAGTAGTTGAGACACTAAGTTTTTTCTTAAGATCTTTGAGTTCATGTTATTTGGTACAAACACCAAGGTTTTATTAAGAGTCCCTAAATCTAAAGTTTTTTATTCTAAGACCCAAGTGTTTAGTGCTGAAGTCCTACTTGTTTTTTGCAAGTTATTCATGACTTCTCCAAGTTCCTTCAAGAGAGCACCAAGTTTTTATTAGAAAAGTCACCAAGTCTTTTGTTAAGTGGTTAAGACACCTGGCTTTTTCTCAAGATCTCTATGGCCTAAGCTACTTGGCATAAACACCAAGCTTTTCGTGAGAATCCTCAAGTCCCAAGTTTGTTTGTAAAAAAAACCAAGTTTTTTGTTCCAATACCCAACTATTGTTCACTAAATTTTTTATGACATTCTCCAAGTTACTTTGTGACAGTACTAAGTTTGTTGTAAAAGTTTCTAAGTCCTTAGTTTAGTGTTTACGACACCAAATTTTTTCTTAGGATCTTCAAGTCCCAAGTTTTTTGGTATAGACACCAATTTTTTTGTGAGAATCTGCAAGTCCTAAATTTTGGTTAAAAAATCTAAGTTTTTGGTGCCAAGACCCAGCTATTGGTCACTAAGTTTTTCATGAGTCTCTAGGTTACTTTATGAGTGCATCAAGTTTGTTGTAACAGTCTTCAAGTCTCTAGTTCAGTGGTTGAGACACCAATTATTTTTTTAGGATCTCCAAGTCCCACATTTTTTTGCACAAATATCAAAATTTCCATGACAGTTCCTAAGCCCTAAGTTTCTCCCTAAGAGCATAATTTTTTCTGTAAAACTCACCAAGTCCTTAGTCAAGTGGTTAAGACATCTTGAGTTTTTTCAAGATCTCCAATTCCCGCGTTTTTTTATACAAACACCAAGTTTTTTGTGAGAGCCCTAAGTCCCAAATTTTTGGCTGTAATACCCACGTGTTTGGTGCCATGACCTAACTTTTTGTCACTGAGTTTTTTATGATTATCACCAAGTTTCTGCATGAAAACACTAAGTTTATTTTTGTAAAAGTCTCCAAGTCCCTAGTTAAGTTGTTGAGATACCAAGTTTTTTCTTAGTATCTCCAAGTCCAAAGCTTTTTTTTTTATACAAACACTAAGTTTTTCTTAAGAGTCTCAAGTTTTTAGTTAGAAGAACCAAGTTTTTTGTACAAAGACCCAACTATTTGTTACTAAGTTTTTTGTGATAATCTCCAAGTTACTTCGTAAGAGCATCAAGTTTGTCGTAAAAGTATCCAAGCCCTTAATTTAGTAGTTGAAACACCAAGTTTTTTCCCAGGATCTCCAAGTCCCAAGTTTTTTAGCACAGATACCAAGGTTTTCATAAGAGTTCCCAAAGTTTTTGGTTAGCAAACCCAAGTTTCTTCATGACAACACCAAGTTTTTCATGAAAGTCACAAAATCCTTAGTTAAGTGGTTGAAACACTAAGCTTTTTTCTCAAGATCTCTAAGTCCCATATATTTTAGTACAGACACCAAGTTTCTTGTAAAAGTCCTCTAGTCCTTAGTTTTTTGTTCTAAGACCAAAGTGTTTGGCCGAAATTCAACTTTGTGGCTAAGTATTTTGTGATTGTCTTCAAGTTTCTTCGTGAGAGCACCAAGTTTTTCGTAAAAATCACAAAAGGCCAGCCTTTTTGTCAGGCTATATAGGGCCTACTAACCCTTTAGTCCAACCAGTACCGAGATCACCATCCCCCACTAGTTAAGCACTAGCGCACCTACATAGTCCACTCATGCACGAGCCTCCCCCCTTTGAACTTGAGATCTCATCCTCTAGTGCCTTTCGGATGGGTACCAACCTCAAACTCGAAAGGCACTCGAGGATGAGATCCCAGGTTCAAGGGAGAGGCTCGTGCATAAGTAGACTGTTTGGGTGCGCCAGTGCCTGACTAGTGGTGACTAGTAGAGGATAGTGATCCCGGTGTTGGTTGGACTAAAGGGTTAATGGGCCCCATATAGCCTAACAACAACATGGCACTAGCTTATGTCCACTTGCATTAAAATCTTAATTATTTGTAAATTTAAAATTAATTTCACCTTTTAGTTTAGTGAGATTTATAATCATATAATGTCTAAGAGTATTGGTATACTTCTCTAGCTCATTCTTTTAAAGTTTTTTTTCTCATCTTAAATAATGTGATATGTATAGATTAAATAAAAAAAATATATAATAGCTATTAGGATAAAAAGTGGTTCAGTCTTGGGACCCTAAATAAGAATTTTTTTAGATTGAAAAGTCGATCCTTATCAACGAACGTGCTAGATGAAGTTTCAGGTTCTAGTGAGTAAAGAGTAAGCTAATGAGTGATTAGAAGTAAGAGGAGCTGGAACTAAGTAAGATGAACCTACATAACAGAAGAAACATAACTTGTCAATGGTAGGTCTGGTGAGGTGGCTGATGGCAGCCCTCAAATGCTCAAGTTAGATGGAGAACTCGATGGACACATTTTACTAAGGTTTGTCCTTAGAGAGAGTTGAAGAAGAATGAGAAAGGTAATTTTTAGGGTTTTTCAGTGTTTTGTCCGTTGTGTGTATAAAAAGGGAATGTATATACCTTGAGTTAAAGAATAGGAAGACTTGGAGTATGTCCCTTTCAGGTGATATACGGTAGTGTATAAGTGGCAGCCTTTACAATTTAATGGGGGTGTTTTCGAGAAATAACATATTTAGGGTTGCTTTTGGTAATGGTCCCCTTCAAGCTTAGAGAATAAGCAACCTTCTAGTTAGGTGCTTTTTTTTAGTAACAAAGGATATATGGGCCCTAACTTTGACATTGCCTCCATTTGGTATAGTCTCTCTCTCTTTCTAGTCTTAGGAAAGTTTTATCTTCTTGCAAAAAAAAGAGGCAAGGCATTAATGTGTGCTAATATAAAGGCATATTAGAGGTCATTAAGATTACACCCTTGAAACCTCATGTCCTTCTTTTTTCCAACTGTGCTTACTAAGGTCTTTAAAGAGTCATTGGTTTATAGAGTTTTAGTAATGACATGGCGGTTCAAGTAACTCTACTAGAGTTTTTTTTTTTTGGACCCTTTGACTGCCACGTTAGGTCCATGTTTCAGGTATGGGGCCTTATTGAAGTTGATGTTTAAATGAACCAACTTAACCAACATTCTCCTTAAGCCCAATCGTGCTACTCATTTTTTACCCAAAATATTTGTTAGGGTTATGGGTTAAGTGGCCATATGGCTTCTCAAAGGTGGTACACATGTCACTAAAAATATCCTTTAATAATAAACCCCTTAGTTTCTAGTGTAGAGGTGAGAAAAAACTTGAATCTCTAAAGTAGCTGACATATGCCACTTGTTGATTCCTTATTTTGTTTCCTTTTTGTTTTTATCCCTTTTTTTGCAGGGTAGCAAATATCTCTTCTTAACATATTTTTTAAAAGGATAAGTTAAAGGCAGTTTTTTGTTTTTACATGTGTACCTAAACCCTAATTTAGAATAGCAAGGTGCAGAGTAATCTCACTTGTGAGAGGCTCATTGATGAGCTCTTTTGGGTATGGAACCAAAAGGGTGACGAATTTGGTTTTCTTATACTTTACCAAAAACTCCTTCAAGTCATCTATGGTCACATGAGATGGGTAGTACTTTGGGTTATCTAGGTCATAGGGACTATGGAGTCCCCTCAAACACGTTTTTTCTTCTTTTTGGAGACCTCAGCTCCACCCCTTTAATGGGGAGCACTGGTGAAGACCTCTTTTCTTTTGCCTTTGAACCCTTCATTTAAGATCTTCTTAGAATTTCTTTCGTCTCTACCAGCACAAATCGAGGTCCCCAACTAGTGTGAAGTTAGCTATAAACCTATCAAGGTCTCTTTTTTCCTTAGCATCTCACCAACTAGATTTTTGAACTAGACTCTCTCTAGCATTTGAATCTCCCTTGAAGATGCTTGAATCCCTGGTCAAGATGTACTAGGAGTTATGTTGAATACTCTTATTTGATGATGTGACTAAGGTTAAAGCTAAACTAATCCAGAGGACAAGATTGAACAGCCCAACCTGAGAAGATTTAGTTAGATGAAAATTTAAAGGAAAAATGTAAAAAAAAATAAGAACAAAGCCCTGAAACCCATGTTTTAAATATGAAAATTCTACAAACAACATTTTGAACCCTAAAAATAGCCAAAAACTAAGGAAAACGTTTATAAACTTACTTGAAGTTGAAAGATTCAATTTTAGAAGAAGGCTAAAAAACTTGAAATCAATGCAGAAAGTATTAGAACAACGAAGCTTCTTTTTTTAAAACTTAAACTCTCTCTTTCTCTACAAATACTGAAAATACCAATAAAGTGGAAAGATGTTAAGGTCAACTAATTTATAATAGTCCTTAATAGTGTTCTTGGCTAATCAAAGAAATATGAGGTAGAGATTCCATCTTGTGCGAAATGTCGCCTCATCTAATAAATTCTTTGGCTTCTAAGAAATCTCAACCATTGAACAAGATATAAGGGTTCCAAACAAATTTACGTCCTCGATACTATAGAGACCCAGCTGTTGAGAAACTAAAAGGTGATAGTTGAGACGATGCACAAGTTTCAAATAGCCATACATATTTAATGTTGAGTGCCAATTCAAAAAGATTCTTACCTATGAAAATCGATGACTACCTCTTAGATAGAAGACCAGGCAACAAGGATAAAACTAGGCTCACCATCCCTAAGGTCCCCTTAATATCGAGAACTATTTTGAACTTTCAATATCGATAAGTTGATACTAAAAATTGAAGGACTAGTGTTGCCTCTAGATTTTAGAGACTAGGCTCCAACCCAAAGCATGAACTTAACCCACTAAGGCACAATTAAAGAGAACACGAGGCCTAGATCCAATTTAGAGAAGTCCCCAGGCCAAGCCCAAGACCAAGCCTAAGCATGAGCTCACCTCTCAAGGCCTAATTAGGGGGAGAACCAGTCCTAGGCCCAAGCACAAGCTCTGCCTACTGAGGCCTAATTAGATGGAGTACTAGGCCTAAGCCCAATCAAAGAAGTCCCCAAGCCTAGACCTAAGCATGAGTTCTGCCTATTTAGGCCCAATCAAGGGAAGCCCCAGGCTTAGGCCAAAGAATGCACAACTAACCAAGACCCCTATCCCACAAGAGTCCTTAGAATTGGTAAGTGTCCAAACCCTCAAAGACTAGGAAATCGAGGACCCAAACAATTGAAGTACATCATCCTCAGAAAAGAAAGTGAAAAGCACACATAATCCACTCACCCAAAAACATTTTTGGATCCAAGGATGACCCATCAAAAGAAACAATCAAGCACCATTAAGCCTAAGTTCTCTAAAACACATAGGGATAATTACCCATTAACATCTCATCAATACCTCTTTTAAAGCCCATAATTTTACACCGCACTATCAGATGTGAAGAGATAACATGAAGAATAAAAGTGTAACCGATCACCCTTTAAACCTTATAAGAGAGAGGAGAGTTACTCGCGGGGTAGAAGGCTAAATCACAACTACAACCACAATTTATTCCTAACACCAAAAAAAAAACAATATCAGCTAAAATCACTAAAATACTTTTCAAATTTTGCATTTTCCTCTTTCCTCGTTAGAGAGATTAACTTAAGCATGGAGAGTTATTGTTGAAATAACCACCAAGGCCCTACCTCAACTGAACCGTTTGATTAGAAGATCGTTTTTCGTAAAATAGTTGCAAACCTGGACTCCCATCAACAAATAAGCACTTTCCTCAAAAGTCGTCAAAATGAAGGTTAACAATAATAAATTTCATCAAATGGTTTATAACGTGGCAAAACAGATTATCTGACTAAACCTTTTTTTTTTAATGTGCAATATATACACACCTATAAATTGTAATATACAAAATCGAACTTCTGATCTAAATAAGCATCACAAGAGGGGCTAGCCGATTCAACTAGCACCCTCCGCTCATTGTCTGGCTAGACTTGCTCTGTCAGCTTGGATCATTGTGTTTGGTTTGAAGATTCTCCGAAAGAGATCTATCATTTGCTGTAATTTTAACGGGTTTTTTTGGTTCAACCAAAGTTTCTGACGTTCCAAAAAAGAACATTGATTCAATCACGTGCAGTATCATGAGTACTTATCTTAATTAAATAAACTCCACCATTTAATTCCAATTAATTAATAAAAAGTATATTTAAAAACCACTAAATTTTCTAGGGGCGCAAATAAAACATTTAAAACAAATAAATCAAGCGAGACTCTTGTATTTACTTATACATCATTTTGTTGAATCTCCAAAGATTCAAGCGATCATTTGAACTATTTCTTATATTTATTAAACTCCTAATTCCAAAAAGCCCTCGAACCATAAAAATATAAGCACGAGATCTAGAGAACAGATGCTTGAACATATAGAGAAAATGAAACGAACTTTCTCTTCTTCTCATTCCTATTGTGTAATCAGAAAAGCTCATCTCTTGACCGTTTTAGCTTTCATAGTCTTCTGCGCTGCCATTCTTTACGGTCAATATTTCATTTTCTTTGGCAAACTCGACTCCAACCCAGGCGAACTCGACCCATCTCAACAACCCAGTGAGTCAACTATTCCGAGTTGTATAAACCATAAACGACCTTAATTTGTGGTTTTAGTGCTGACTGAGTTTTGGTTTTGTTTTGAGTTAAGGAACGAATTGGGACATGCTACCGTTCTCTATAGGGAAGATGGGGGAGGGGTGCGACGTGTTCAGTGGGCGTTGGGTTAGGGACGAGTTGACTCGGCCGCTTTACGAAGAATTTGAATGTCCATACATACAACCCCAGTTGAGGTGTCAAGAACATGGCAGGCATGACAAAGACTATCAGCATTGGAGATGGCAGCCACGCGACTGTAATCTTCCCAAGTTCGTCTCTCTGACTGAATCTTTTACAATCACTAACTGTTGTATTCTAGTTCTACTCTAATATTCCATTTCCATCCCTACCGGAAAAAACAAGAAAGAGACGTCAGTTTCAAGAATCCATGAATTAAATAGTTTCAAGAATCCATGAATTAAATATTTTAAGCTTTGTGAGGAGTGGGGAGGGGGGGAGTACGAACTATTAGATCAGTTGAAGTATCTGTCAAAGAATGTCATTTGGTTCCAGAGTTTTGTCTTCCATGTGCGTAGAAAAGCTGATCTGGGTCTCCTCATTCTTGATAGGTTACAGTTTAGAAAACCAAAAAAAATAAAAGTTTGATATTGGATTAAATTAACTATACAATCTTAAGAGTGTAATAATTAATATGCATTAAAAAATTAAAGAAAAAGTTTTCTCAAGGTTTGCGTGTCTGTTACTGTATGTTAGAGAATGATTAAGAGATCAAATTAACATCTTTTGGATCAGATGAATATTCTTTTGATTAGCTCTATTTAATCAAAGTTTAGTAAAGTTAGAATAGAATTCTCGTATGACAATATATTGTTATCAAACTTTGATTAAATAAGATGATTATCTCTTAAGAGTATAATGATTATCTCTTATTACCATCCTATATAAATACATCAGTAATGTAATATATATTCATCAATAATAGAACATATAGTAGGATAATTATTCTGTTCTTGAGATTTTCTCTTGGTATTAGAGCATCTCGATCTTATGGTCATCTCAGAACAATCTGCAAACTCACAGATGATCAATTAAACCAATGCATCACCAAACAATCTCATAAACCAGACCAACATCACCACTCTATCAAACAACCTTGCTAGTCTCAAATTAGACAGACAGAACTACTTGATTTGAAAATCTCAGATATTGTCAACCATTCGTGGTCATGGACTTGAAGGTTTTATCAATGAGAATAGCTAAGAGCCTGAACCCTTTACCATCACAACTAATGAGCAGAATAATACTATCACAAACTCCAATCCTGAGTATGCTCTCTGGATGAAACAAGACCAATTACTCCTAAGTTGGCTTTTGTCAACTATGTCAAAAGGAATAATTGAAACTGTGATTAACTGCACCACATCATATGAACTTTGGACTGCCATTGAAAGTTTATACTCTTCACAATCAAAGGCCAGAATACTGCAGTTAAGGATGCAGCTTCAAACCACCAAAAATGGTGGATTATTAGTAAGTGATTATTTCTCCAAAATGAAAATTTTAGCTGACTACCTTGGTGCTGCAAGAAATCAAATTCCCAGTGTTGATTTAATTCTATACATCTTAGCTAGGTTTGGCTAAGATTTTGACTTAATAGTAGTCAATATCACTTCTACTAATGAGCTACCCTCACTTCAGGAAGTCTTTGCCATATTGCTTAACTATGAGAGTAAAATAGATCAACTCATTACTACTCAAACATTGACATACAAGCCAACTCAGTCCAAGGCAACATTAATTCTAGTAAATTTCAAGAAGGGCAAAAAAGGAATATTGAAGGAAGAAGCAACAATTTCAGAGGCAAAGGAAGAGGCAAGCCACTTGGTGTCAGGAATGCGTACAACAACAAAAACAAAACCAACAATAATAATACCAATCCAAGACCAATATGCCAAATTTGTGGTAAACCAGGCCATCTGTAGTAACCTACTGGCACAGATTTAATGACAGTTACATAGACAGCATGAAAGTAATTTGTCCTCTCCATCAGCATAGATGAGAGCTTCCGATGACACTATTGATCAGGGGTGGTATATGGACAGTAGTGTTACAAACCACTTCCCTAATAAGGCAAGCAATCTTAATTTCAGAAATAAGTACAGAGGAAGTAAACAAGTGATAGTGGCCAATGGTAATAAACTTCTTATTTCTCACATTGGAAACTCTTATTTTCCTGTCAACAAACACACATACACACAAAAACATTCTTTTAAACCAAGTACTTTATGTGCCTAAAATCTCCAAGAATTTAATTAGTGTTTCTAAATTATCTGCTGACAATCCTATATTTCTTGAATTTCATAACAATTTTTAGGTCATCAAGGACAAGAGACATGGAAAAGTGTTGCTGAAAGGCTATGCCAATGATGGGTTGTATTAGTTACCTCTCAAGAAGACTCCCTATTTAAAGGTGCTAAATAAAACTCTCTCACTTTCAACTAAAGTTAATAAGGAGAACTCCTCCATGACAAGTCCAGAACATACTTTAAGTGTTAGTTCCAGAGCCTTTTTAAACATTGACTTAGAAGGAAATAAGTCAACAAGTGATTATAGCTTACTGCATAAAAGGTTAAGTCATCCTAACCACAATGCACATAAAGAAGTTGTAAAAGCTTGTAACGACATTAGTAAATTCAATAAAATTCAGTTTCCTCTAAAAACTGATCTCAGCTTTTGCATACATTGTCAACATGGAAAATCTCATAGATTACACCATCAAAACTCTTTGCACATAACACAAAAACCCCTAGAACTAATATACACAGATCTTTTGGGCTCTGCTGCCATTAATTCAACTCAAGAGTATAAATACTACATAAGTTTTCTAGATGACTTCACTAAATACACATGGGTATACCCTTTAACCAGCAAAGTAGAAACTTAACACATTTTCATGCAATTCAAAATATTTATTAAGAAACAATTTGAGACATCAATCAAAAGAGTGCAATCAGACTGGGGTGGTGAATTTAGACCACTTCTCAAGTATCTAAACTATCCAAGAATTAATTTTAGACATCCATGCCCACATATTCATCACCAAAATGAAAAAATTGAAAGAAAGCATAGGCATTTGTTAGAAACTGCAGTAACTTTACTTTCACAAGCATCAATGCCAATAAAATTCTAGTGGGAAGCAGTAGCAACAGCTGTATATCTAATAAACAGAATGCCAACTCCTACTTTAAACCTACAATCACCATTTTACAAATTATTCCATGCTAGACCTAATTACAACTTCCTCAAAATATTTGGCTTTACATGTTATCCTTTCCTTAGACCCTACAATAGTTCAAAATTGTAATTTAGAATAAGTAAGTGTGCTTTTATTGGATATAGATCCAAACACAAAGGGTACAAATGCCTTAGTAACTCAGGAAGACTTTATGTCGTTAAAAATATCATCTTCAATGAAGAAGAATTTCCTTTTCAAGAAAATCCAAACTTTGGTCATCAAACTACCACCAAACTTATCATCACACCCAGTCCTCTGTTGACACCTCCACTGCACCAAGAATGGGGAAACTTTATGACAGGAGAACAAGAACAGCTCACACCACAACAAAGAACTCCAACATCATCTGAAGATATCTTTACTTCTTCACCAAATATTTAAGCCTCAGATAATCAATATCCACTACCTGCTATCACACCCTCAATGTCTCGAAACAAAGAACCCATACCTGTTCTAAATGAACCATCTAATCCTCATGGCAGACCAGAACCATTAATAACAACAGGTAACAAAAATATCTTAAAACCCACACATCATATGACCACCAAGGCTAAAGCTGAAATATTTAAGCCCAAAACCTTTTTCAGTAACACAGAAACCACTGCCACTATCACTTACTCATTACCTTCAACTGTAAATGAGGCTCTTGCAGATGCAAAATGGATAAAGGCAATGAAAACAAAGTTTATGGCACTGATGAAACAACAGACCCAGTTCGTCACTCAAATCAGAAACTCATTGGAAACAAATGGGTATACAAAATAAAATACCTACCAGATGGTCACATTGAGAGACTTAAAGCTAGGTTAGTCATTAAAGGATATCATCAGACTGTAGGCCTTGATTATAATGAAACCTACAGTCCAGTTGCAAAATCACCAACTGTCAGAGTCCTCTTGAGCTTAGCAGTAATCAAAAAATGGGAAATTCGACAGCTGGATGTAAACAATGCCTTCTTACACAGAGAACTACAAGAAGATGTATTCATGCCACAACCAGAAGGATTTATAGATCTTGAAATGCCAAACCATATTTGTAAATTAAGAAAGGCCTTGTATGTTTTAAAGCAAGCTCCAAGAGCTTGGTTCAAAAAACTTAAGGGAGCCTTCATTAGCTGGTGGTTTTCAAGTGCACAATCAGATCATACACTGTCTATTCAACAAAATGAAGGCCATATCACTTATATACTCATTTATATTGATGATATTCTTGTCACTGGTGATAATTCAGCAACTATGCAATAGGTTATTGCAGATCTTAACAGCCAATTTACCTTAAAGGATCTGGGGGCAATCCATTATTTTCTCGGGATTGAAGTCACAAGAAATAAAGAGGGTATGAAGCTGTGCCAAAGTAAGTATATCACTGATCTTTTACATAGAACCAACCTCGGTGAAATAAACAACTGTCCTACACCCATGATTACTAGCCAAAAACCCAACAAAGACACAAGAAATCCTTTTCCAGATTCTACACTATACAGAAGCACAATTGGAGTACTTCAATACCTCACAATAACTCAGCCAGAAATAGCCTTTGCTGTCAAAAAACTTAGTCAATTCTTAGAGTGTCCTTTAGCTACTCACTAGTATGTATGCAAAAGGATACTTAGGTACCTCAAAGGAACTAAAGATCATGGTTTAATTTTTAGCAATCATGGCCAAATGTCTTTGACAGCATACAGTGATGCTGATTGGGCATGTGATATAGCCGATAGAAAATCAATTAGAGGGTACTACATCATTTTTGGTAATAATCTAGTCTCCTAGTCCTCAAAGAAGCAAACAGTAGTTGCTAGATTAAGTTATAAAGCTGAATACAGAGCTCTTGCTCACACAACAGCTGAAGTGTACTGGTTAAAATCCCTCCTGACAGAGATGAAAGTTTGTCTCATTAGTGCTCCTTAAATGTTTTGTGATAACACTAGTGCAATAGCTTTAGCTTCCAATCCTGTACTTCAGGAAAGAACAAAACATGTAGAGATAGATATTCATTTCATTCGAGCCAAAATCAGCAATAAGAAAATTATTCCGCAGCATCAAATCTCTGCTGAACAAATAACAAATATCTTTACTAAGGCTTTAACTGAGCAAAAGTTTCATTATCTCAAACACAAGGTGAAGGTCAATTCCTCACACTCTAGCTTGAGAGCGGATGTTAAAGAATGATTATGAGATTAGATAAACATCTTCTGGATTAGATGAACATCCTCTGGATTAGCTTTATCTAATCAAAGTTTAGTAAAGTTAGAATAGAATTCTTGTATGACACAGTACTGTTATCAAACTTTGATTAAATAAGATGATTATCTCTTAAGAGTATGATGATTATCTCTTATTACCATCCATTATAAATACATCTGTAATATAATGTACATTCATCAATAACAGAACATATAGCAGGATAATTATTCTGTTCTTAAGATTTTCTCTCTGTGCAATCTCAAAAACATTCTCTAAGCCGAATAACAATAATCGATCAATGATTACAACAAGAATTCTTCTATGTTTAGAAGAAGGTTTAGTGAAAAAGATATTAATGATCAGAAGAACATAAAGAAGAGGCAAGGATAGCTAACTGGGTGGGGAGAGTTACTGTTTTCCCATATGTTCGGCCTAATAATGCATTACCTTCCTATATTTTTTAAAAATATAGTTGTAAAGATTTGGAATGGATGTTCGGTTTACTAACCCATTACTTTTTATTTCTTTAAAAGATTTGCTAAAATATTCCTGGTGGATGTAGTTGTAGGGATTTGACTAATATATATATATATATATATATATATATATGATGAGAGGAATATAAAGAAGAGATGATAATTACTAATGGGAGGGAAAGAATTATTATTATTATTATTATTTTGAAAGCGGGAGGGGAAGAATTATTGTTTCCTCCTTGATGTTTGGCCTAATATTTCGTTACCTCTATTTTTTTTTTTAAAATAGTTCATTACCTTCTTCTAAAATTAGTTGTGGAGATTTGAACACAGATAGAGCAGATAAAAAAAATTAAACAAACTCAACAAATTTAGTTTCTTAAACATATTTTTCAATATATTATATATAATTATAAAGTATTACATATAATTATAAAATATTAATGGGGTAATTAAATATAAAATACCTAGATGTTGGTATTCATAAATCTTAAATAATAATTAGTCTATATTTCTTTAACTAATACTAAATTAAATAATTAAAATTTATAAAATGGATTTTAAAAAAATTAATCACGAGCATGACAATTTTGTAATCTCTTAATTTGAAAGAGGAAAAATATTAAAATTATAATAACAATAAAAATTACTTTAATTATGAATATAATCGTTAATAATTTTCTAAAATTGAAAATAAACTGTTATTTTGAATGTTTAAAAAAAACTATATTACACAAAACATTAAAATTATTAATATTTTTAAATTATATTAGATATAAAATAATTATCATTATATAATTATTTATATTTTTCAAGCATAAAAATAGATTTTATTTCGAATATAACCTAAAATCTTAATACTTGAATTTATATTAACTTTAAAAGTTTTTTTATCATGATTAATACTTTTAATATTTTTATTTCTTTCAAAATTTTATTTGAAAAATTACATAAGAATTATGCTCAAATGAATTTTTTGTAAATAAAAATCAAACCCTGGATTGTTGTGCTATTTTGGAATGTCTTTAACAACTTGAACGAGTTATTGACACATGGCTGTAAAGCTGTTAGAGTCAGTAATCATTATTTCAGTCCGTCACAATCGAAGTAAACATGTTAGTAACAGAACCTTCTTCAAAAAGGTCTAAGGGGTAAGCTACATAACATATATATTGATTTTCTTCTCCAACAATGGGCAAATAGTGGTGATTAGTGAAAAAAAAATACTTGTACAAACCAGAGAAGTAACCCCATCACCAATCGTCCAAAGATTCAAATTAAAATCTTTATAATAATCTGAACCATTCATGAACATTACAGCAAAACTTCTTTGATTTGGATTCGGTCGAAAGACTGAACCTTGAAAACCGATCAGATTGAATCTGGTCAGACAACAGGACAGTTGTGAATTGAATCTCTTTATTCTTCAGGTAATCGCCTAGCCTAGCTTTCTAGAACTAGAACATTTCCCAACCGGGCATTCAGAGTTTATTTTCTAAGCCTGGAAAATTTGCACAAGTTTATTACTAGCCAACCTTTCAAGCATTGAAAAAGAGAGATGAGTGCATCATTTTCTTCAATTCTTATTGCAATAAAATCCTAGTAATCTTTAAGATTATGTATCAAAAAAAAGATAATGAAAAAGCATTCATTCTTGATTTGATCTTAGATAATGGTTCTGTTAAATCATGTATATTGTTATTTTTTTAATCTTTGTTTTTATTGGTCATATGTTTCTCTTCTTTGGCTTGAACAGATTATTAATAGAAAATATAATTTTAGCCTTTGGAAGATTTCTCCTTCTCAGTCAAGATCTTGAATATGCGATTGAAAAGGTGGTAGTAGTTGGCAAAGATAACAAGAAACCTAAATATTCAAAGTTAGAAAGTGATTGTGTTGAAATAGTGAAAAAGGCCTGAAGTGCTTTTATTCTAATCCTGAGATGCAAGTATTGAGAGAAGTTGTCAATGAGAAAATTGATTGAGTGTGTGACTTAAAATTATGAATGCATATAAATGTGAACATATTGAATCATAATGTATGTATAACATAATGGAATTGTAATTAAACATTCAATAAATACACACTGAGATGGAAACAATTACACTAATAGTTTTAAAAATTTACCCTTGATAATGATTCGATGAAGATTCAAGCTTTCGGAGCTTACTCGAAATGATTTAATTTACAATTCTAGTATTTAATAATATGTGGGATTAGAAATTTAAAATGATAGCCTTATTAATTTCATTATGATGATTTTTTAGCAACTCTTTGCTTTCTCTCTTAGCTTGGTTGAATGTGGCTTAGGAGAAGAATGCAACTATTTTGCCTATTTTTCTGTTGTATGGCCGAATAATGCATAATGGACTAAATTCAAACTTTGTAATTTTTTAACACTTAGCCTATCACAATGGCCAAACTATTGCCCAATCTATTTTGCATGCAAATCTCATTTGCGTAGCTAATTCTTTTAAATAACAGTATATGTTCTTCTAGTGCCAATTGTCCCATTAACAAGCTTAATGGATACCATTTGTCATCTTTCATGCCAACAACAATATGCTATGTAAGCACTAAAGCCCAATCACATTAAGCCAAGTGGCCACTAAATACCAATTATAAATGGCCACTTGTCACACATAGTATTTAGTTAACAATAATTGTTAATTAAATAATCCTAAAGTTAGCACTTAAGTTCATGTGTTTCCTAAGAGATCTCGAACCACTCGATCTAGTCTACTACTGCAGTGCTCAACAAGTATACTTTATATTATAAGACTCTGTAGATTCATGCCCATTTGTCTTACATATTTTTTTCGCAAGTTCGTAAATGATGCCCCACAAGTACTTTATGGATATAACAGAATGGCTCGTTGAACCATATAAGTTAATGTCAATTATATTTGTATAATCCGTCCATCACCTATATCCTGAAATTGCAAAGATTAGATCATCACTATCAAATCTCTATACACTTGACTGTAAACTTATCTCCAGGTTTGTATTTTCATAAACAATATCTGCAAACACCTTTGTGATATAATTTAATCCTATGAAAAATATTTTTTTGGAGTTTAATGCTTGGGGCTATAAGACTTCATAAAATATAATCTCGGAGCGTCAAGATATATAACTCACCCATATGAGTTAACATATCTTATATTGATGCACATTGAATTTCATAAGTATCGGATCATAAATATTGACACCCAAAGGTCAGACTATGAAGGGTCTCTGACATACGTGGAGTCAAAGCCTGGTGGATCTCTTACAAGCCCACTATGGCACTCAGGTCAAAGGATCATATATATTATTCAACTCAAGAAGATCCCTATTGATGGTTCTATCGGATGTCTATTAGAGGTTCTCGTGAGTCTACTCAGTATCCAATCCTAACTGAAAACTTGTACACCTATACGAGCTTTCACTAAGTCTACAGTCTACTAACACTGACCATTTAGATAATCTAGATATAGACATACACTGATCCAAAAGGACTGCCAATTCACTTATGTCAGCAACATGGATAAGGAACAATATTTTCGAGAACATACGGCATAATGACATTTCTTAGCACCATTTGCAATACCTTGCAACTATATCATTACTATTATATTCTTAGATATTTGTCCTATTTCAAATAAGGTTCTAACTCTGAAAATTGTGAAATCTTTGCACTAACTTAAACTCCTTTAGATCTAATCTAAACTCTTTTAGATCTATAATATTTGAAAAGTAATGAGCTTGGTACTATATAATTAATTATTAATGATTTGCTGTAAAATATTTATTGTATAAATATTAAATAATTACTATTCATACAAAATTAGAATGGCACATAAGCATCAAATCCAATAAAGATTGCCATAAGTTGATGTCAATTATATTTGTATAATCCGTCCATCACTTATATCCTGAAATTGCAAAGATTAGATCATCACTATCAAAACTCTATACACTTGACTGTAAACTTATCTCCAAGTTTGTATTTTCATAAACAATATCTGCAAACACCTTTGTGATATAATTTAATCCTATGAAAAATATGTTTTTGGAGTTTAATGCTTGGGGCTATAAGACTTCATAAAATATAATCTCGGAGCGTCAAGATATATAACTCACCTATATGAGTTAACATATCTTATATTGATGCACACTGAATTTCATAAGCATCGGATCATAAATATTGACACCTAAAGGTCAGACTATGAAGGGTCTCTGACATTCGTGGAGTCAAAGCATGGTGGATCTCTTACAAGTCCACTATGGCACTCAGGTCAAAGGATCATATATATTATTCAACTCAAGAAGATCCCTATTGATGGTTCTATCGGATGTCTATTAGAGGTTCTCGTGAGTCTACTCAGTATCCAATCCTAACTGAAAACTTGTATGCCTATACGAGCTTTTACTAAGTCTACAGTCTACTAACACTGACCATTTAGATAATCTAGATATAGACATACACTGATCCAAAAGGACTGCCAATTCACTTATGTCAGCAACATGGATAAGGAACAATATTTTTGAGAACATACAGCATAATGACATTTCTTAGCACCATTTGCAATACCTTACAACTATATCATTACTATTATATTCTCAGATATTTGTCCTATTTCAAACAAGGTTCTAACTCTGAAAATTGTGAAATCTTTGCACTAACTTAAACTCCTTTAGATTTGATCTAAACTCTTTTAGATCTATAATATTTGAAAAGTAACGAGCTTGGTACTATATAATTAATTATTAATGATTTGCTGCAAAATATTTATTGTATAGATATTAAATAATTACTATTCATACAAAATTAGAATGGCACATAAGTACCAAATCCAATAAAGATTGCCATAAGACTCTAGAAGAAATTAGATGCACCATATAAGACTAAAGCTTTAGAAACCATAAGAAGAAGCTTTATAGTTGAATATGAGAGAGGAAACTTCAACAAAGACCATTAGATAGTTTTAATAAGATCATAATCAATCTTGAAACAAGTGTTATGAAGATGGATGATGAGGATAAAGCAATTGACCTTTTAAGCACAATGCCTCAAGGTATGAACGTTTATCGATACCTATTTATAAGAAAGAAAGTTATTAACAATGAATGATGTCAAATCCTCCCTATATGTAATAGAATTAGGGAAGAAATAAGATAGCAAAGATTAATAAAGTGAAGGAACAATTGTAAAAGGAAATCTGAAAGGTGGAAAATCAAAAGCTATAGCAACAATGAATGTAAGTCAAAATTTAATAAAAATAAATGCTACTTTTGTAAGAAAGATGGCTATTTCAAACAAGATTGTCCAAAGATGAAAGCAAAAGAAAAAAAAAGCAAGAATAAGAGGGGATATTGTTATAGATTTAGATGATGGCTACGATAGTACAATTACACTAATTGCCTCTAAGAAAAAAATTTGAGGTGAGTGGATTCTTGATTTTGAATGCACTTTTTATATAAGCCTTAATTTGCACTTATTTGTAAATTAGCATACTAATAATGTTGGAAAAGTATTATAGGAAACAATATTGTCCTCAAAATTGTTAGCATTGGTAATATATAAGTATTTTGGATGTATGATGAAGGGTGTGAGAGAACTGGAGGATGTAAAGTACATTCTTGATTTGAAAATGAACTTTATATCACATTGAGAGTTAAGACAAAGTGGTTGCTCTTTTAAAGAAGAAAATAAAGTCTTAAAAGTGGTTAAAGGCTCACTTATACTGATGAAAGGGGAAAGATTATTTAGGTTATATGTTTGGAATTATTAGTTATTTTGAAAGATTAGCATCAGTGTATATTAACCCACCAATGATAAAGCAAAATTTGGCATATAAAGTTAGTTTATCTAAGTAAATGGGTCTAAAAAAATTGAGGAATAAAAAAGGTTTGAAAAAGATAAAGTGGAAACTTTGGAGCTTTGTGGGCATTTTGTGTTGGATAAAGCTCATATAGTCAAATTTGATACCGCAAAACACAATACTAAGTCCACACTAGAAAATATACACTCGGACTTATAGGGTCCTACTTAAACAATAACTTTAGATGGAGCCAAATACTTCTTAACCTTTATTAATGATTACTCAAGAAAACTTTAGATATATAAGTTGAAAAGAAAAGATCAGGTGTTTAATTCTTTCAAGACTTGGAAAGCATTGGTAGAAAATCGAACAAGAAAGAAAATTAAAAACTTAAAGATTGATAATAGTCTTGAGTTTTGTAACTCAAACTTTGATATTTTTTATACCAAGCACAGGATATTAAGACAAAAGACGGTAGGGTCTACCTTATAGTAGAATGACCTGCTAAAAGGATTAATAGAACCTTACTTTAAAAATTAAGATGTACGCTTATCAGCATTGGTTTTGCCAAAGAATATTTAGAGAAAGGTTGTGTTGATAATACCCTATTTTAATAATAAAAGCCTTTAATCAACAATGTCCTTATTTAATAATTGATTTTAAAATGCCAGAAGAAAAATGGTCTCATAACATCCCTAAACATGAACATCTAAAGATCTTTGGTTCACCAACCTTTATTCATGTTAAATGAAGAAAATAAGAACCAAGATCACTAAAATGAATATTTTTAGGCTACTAGATTGAGTTAAACTCTAAAGTCTGGTGTATTGATTTTAATCCACCTGAGTCAATAATCAACAGAGATATGACTTATAATGAAGTTTTATTAATGAAAAGGCCCTTAATAAAAATAACAAATTAGTGAATGATACTACAACTAAGCATGAGATGACAATAACTCAAAGTCTATCTAATTACCATCTTCACCAAGAACTTAGCCAAAGTGCCAACTTTCATATGAGAACTCTTCTATCAGTCAACAAAAGTGATTAGAACAACTTGAAGATATAAGCTTGGGAGAACTATAAAACGACTATAAAGATTTAGGTACGTTGATCTTATATCATATGTATTTAATATAGCTATTAAAATAAACATTAAAGAACCAAGCAACTATACTTAAGTTATTAGAAGGAATAACAACAAGAACAACAACAAGCTATAAATGATAAAATAAATAAATTAATGAAGAATGAAACTTGGGATCTTGTTCCAAAACCAACATATATGAATATTTTTTGTTGTAAATGGATCTTTGAAGTTAAAGAAGGCATCCAAGGTGTAGAACCTGCCAAGTACAAGGCAAGACTAGTAAAAAAGTGTCATTCACAAAGAGAATGAGATGATTTCATTGAGAATTTCTCCCAAGTTGTGAAGCATTGGTCCATCAGAACATCGTTGACCTTATGTTTGAACTTAGGATTACATCTTGAGCAATTGGATAAAAAGATTAACTTTTTGCATTTAGAAAAAAAAAACTTGAAGAAAATATATATATGGCACAACCACCAATTTTTATGATTCATGGAATAGAAAATCATATGTATTTGTTTAAAAAGACTCTCTAAAGTCTTAAGCAATCACCAAGACATTAGTATAAATTTTTTTGATGATTTATGATAAGAAACAACTTTGTAAGGAGTTCTTATTGTAGTAACCAGTATCCATAATCGGTAAGAATAAGTATTTATATACATATTTTATTTGTATGTGGGTGATACTTGATTTATGTATTGTTATTAGTAGTGTTTGTATAGGTTAAGGATATACTATTAGTATTGAGTTTATTTGTAAGATTTTAGATTTATTTTAAGGACCAAATTATAATACTTTGAAAGTTTTCGAGGTAAATTTGTAAATACTAAAAATTAGCCTCTTAGTATAAAAATAAACTTTTGAAACCCTAATTCACTCATTTTGGTCGAGCTACCACTTTTAGAGTGAGAAAAGAGAGAAAGAGAAAAGGAAGAAGAAAAAGAAGAAGAAAGTTGGAATTTAAGCTTAAGAGGTATATTATAACCCTTTCTTAGTTTCTTGGTGTTAAATTAGTTAATTCCTTTAAGTTTTGATTTTTGGAAATATGTATAATTGAGGATTTGATGTGTATTT
Organism: Ailanthus altissimus; assembly: GCA_946807835.1. Lineage (NCBI taxonomy): Eukaryota > Viridiplantae > Streptophyta > Magnoliopsida > Sapindales > Simaroubaceae > Ailanthus > Ailanthus altissimus. The sequence continues at coordinate 11,274,699 of OX327687.1, forward strand.
TGTAAGATATTGTGAGAATTGATGATGATTTATGTAGAATTGCAGAATTTCTTGATAAATCATGATGAATTGCAGAATTTCTATTTGATAGTCTCTTGATCCATGAGTTTTATAAATTGTTGTGATTCCATTATGGTTTTTAATTTTGAGTATATGAAATTAGACATGTTTAGGATCATCTGAGACTTTGAATCGATTGAAAATTTCAGAAATTGAAATTTTAGTGAATTTACCAAAATAACTCTAAAATTCTGAAAATTTCCTGTGTAAACAGTATGATATAATGACAAATAATTTTTGATCTACTTAATGATCTTCAAAAATTATGAATTTATGGAATATGATAATTTTATATGTCTAATATGATATACTTAGAATTGAAAATTTAGATCAATGTGGTTAAATTGTTATGATTTTCTAAAGAGTGTCAGCTCATTGCAGTATTGGATTAACAGATTTTCAAAGCTATAGAATAAAATAGTTTTAAAATACTTTTGGCAGTGATTTTGAAGTGCAATATTTATCATGGATTGCGATATGTGTCAAGAGTATTTCTGTGATAGTTTATAATTTTTGAGCTAGTATATGATTTTATAAAATTGGGAGATTGAATACTGTTCAGTAAATATCTTGATCCTATCAGGATAATAGTTCGAATTTTATGGTGTTTATGGAATGGATTGTGTAGGAATTATGATATAATATTCATACATAAGAAGGATATATGAGTTAAGAATGATATATTCTGATTTTGGAGTAATTGGACATCATTTGATATATAAAACAATTTTGTTAAGTGTAAGTGGTCAGAATGATAGGTTTTGAGAAACCAAGTAATTAGACCAATTTGATGTGATAAGTGCAATATGTATAATTTTGTAAGCTATATAAAGTGTTTTGTGTGAATTGTGAGGCTTATAAAAGGATTAATCTCCATTTATAAGTTAAGGAGAATTAAGTATTGTACCCGAAAGTGCTAAGAGGTAAGTATACTAGACTTTTACCAAAATTACAATAAACATAGTAATTGTCTATGTATGATATTTTAAATGTGCTTAAAAATATGTTTATGTTATGTCAAATTATATTTGATATGAAATGTGAAAGAAATATGTTTATGAATGTGAGCATTGACATTGAGCATTGACATACATGTGTTTTTGAAAGTGAGTTTTCAAAATAAGATGTGTTTAAGAAAGAAAGCTTTTGAAGTGTAATATATCAATGAGAAATATTTTTTGTTTTGAGGGTACTTGAACTCACTGTTGACTTAGTAGGCATTTTATGTGATTTATGGAGCCTTTATGTATGGTCTTTCCTTCGGGATTTGTATATGTTATGTGTTCTGTATGTAGGAAAGATCCTATTGGTACCTAAAGGAAGAGTGAGTCATCACATTCGTGTGGTGGCGTATTGGTGCATGTAAGAGGATTCACCGATAATCAAGGTGAGGGTATGGCTTTTTCCTTCGGGCATGAGTATTATATATGTGTAATTTAAAAACCTCACTTGTACTATTCCTCTCATACGGTATATCACCTACAAGTGACATTTGGCTCATTATGTGATATATGATATGTAAGTCCTACTAAGTAGTAGTTGAGTGATAGTATTCCTATTATATGTTTTGAAAGAATGTGTAAGCGCTTACATAACATGTGATTTGATAAAATTATGATTTTGATTGATCACAGCATATCATACATATGCATTGTGTATATATATGTATTTGTATTTGATATATGAAAAACTAGTATGCTTATTGAGTTTTATACTCATTATAATTTATGGTGATTTCAGGTAAATAAGGTACACATGTGCTTAGCGGATTTGGTAAGGCTTCTGTTGTTCCTTGGGTTCCCTAAGTTGCTAGGTTGCTGAGTGTTTCATTTGGGGACACGTGGAATAAGATATTTGATTTGTCCCTATTGAATAAATACTTATGTATTATTTTATTGTGTGTGGTTGGATTTAGTTTAAGTTTCACCAAGTGTGGTTATTGGTTGATTTTAAGTAAGAATTTGCAATGAATATATTATGGGCTTCCAGTAACAAAGTTGCTACTGGTGACGTAGTAGAGTGTTAATCTCTGCGAAAACTTTGCGTATATCCGGTTTACTAATTGTCTCAGTCATAATTCAATTGTTATAATTCTGAAAGAAATTGAAATGAATGTTTAAATATTATTAAATGAATATAAGTGATGTCGTATGTTGGATCTTTTAGGTTTAAAGCGTGACACTTATGATAAATGTTTTTACTTCAAAAGAATTGAAGTTTTTGAAATTCATCTATCTATTGCTTTATGTTGATGACATGCTCATTGCATGTCATCACATAACTACAATTAGTAAGTTGAAGGATGCGCAAAAGAGGAATTCTTGGCATTGAGATTTTCGATAATGGAATTGATTCAAATTTCTATTTTAAAAAATATATGTCTTAAAAGGTTCTTGAAAGGTTTGAAATGACAAATGCCAAACCAGTGAATACTCCTCTAGTAATGCATTTTAAATTCTCTGCATCTTAATCAGTTACTAGTAACCAAGACAAGCTAAAAATGCATAATACTCTTTATGCAAGTATTATTATGTGTATAATATATACCATGATATTTTCTAAGCCTGATATAACTCATGTTATGAGTTTAGTCAACATATATATGGCTAACCCAAGCAAAGAACACTAGCACGCAATAAATTTGGCACTAAAGTATGTGAGTGGGACTGTAGATATTGGTCTAAGCTACAAAAGAATTGAAAACGATACTGAGATAGTTAATGGTTATATTGATTCTAATTATGCAGGATTTGTAGATAGGAAGAGGTCTTTAAGAGGATACTTATTTAATGTGAATGGTTATTGTGTGAGTTGACAAGGTGCTTTACAGTCTATTGTGGCTTTATCATTGAGGCTGAATATGTTGTACCAAGTAAAGCAATAAAAAAAAGGTATTGTGGTTAAAGGGGTTGATGTCATAATTGATGAAGAGCAATCAAATAGTGAATGTGTTTTGTGATAGTCAAAATGCAATACATTTGAGCAACAACCAAGTGTTCTATGAAAGCACAAAATACATAGATATCAAGATGCATTTTATCAGTTATTAAATTGCTAAAGGGTTGTAAATTTGATTAAAATATACAATTCAATCAATTATACTAATATATTGACTTAGGCATTACGTGGTAGTAAGTTGAAGCTATGTTTAAGCTTGGTTGGTGTTAGTTATAAGTAATGCAAGTTGTACTTAGAGTAAGACTTATAGGTTGGTTGGTTGATTTAAAATCAAGATGAGGATTTGTAAATTTGTGATTAAAAGCAACTTTAGATTGTTGTGCTGATTAGGAATGCCTTTAACAATTTGAACTAGTGAGTTGTTGACACGTGACAGTAAAGCTGCTAAAGTTAGTTAATTACTGTTTCAGAAGTGTTAGAGTTTGTTTTCTAGGCTTAGGCAATTTGCATAGCCAAGCTTTTTAGGCCTTTAGAAAAAGGGAGATGAGTGCATCATTTTCTCTAATTATTGCTTTTGTAAAATCCTTATAGTCTCAAGATTATATTTGAAAATCTTTGAGATAATGAAAAGGTATCAGTTTTTTTTTTGTCACGGATGTAAGTTCTGTGGAATTACACATATTGCTTTGTTTTTTTATCTTTAACAATTTTCCTTGCCATGTTTAGCATTTAAGCTCCAAATATAAGAAATACATTGCTTTTCATTATTCTCTTATGTAGTTTTTAACTAAAACATTTTCTTTCTTAAGTTCATCACATTACCATTATAAAATTCAATTTTATACATAAATCTTTATTTCTTTTTCTTGAGGTGTTGTTAACTTGAATTTTTACAGTTTCAATGCCACATTGATCTTGGAAATACTTCGGGGAAAGAGGATGATGTTTGTTGGTGACTCGCTTAATCGTGGTCAGTATGTTTCCATGGTCTGCCTTCTCCACAGACTCATTCCTGAAAATGCCAAATCCATGGAAACCTTTGATTCACTAACAGTTTTCACAGCCAAGGTGACATTTATGTATTGCCTTTTAGAAAAATGAAGGTTTCAATCACATTAACTATTGCTTGTTTTTGTTTTTTATATTAATTATTCATTTCTGGTGTGTGTTTGTTAGGACTATAACGCCACAATTGAATTCTACTGGGCACCTTTTCTTCTTGAATCAAACTCGGACAATGCTGTAATACATAGGATATCTGATCGAATAGTTAGGAAAGGTTCGATAAACAAGCATGGACGACATTGGAAAGGAGTTGATATTCTGGTGTTCAACACTTATCTATGGTGGATGACCGGCCAGAAGATGAAGATCTTGTACATATCTTCATCATGATCTCACTATTATCAGTTCTTGCATGTCGTTCTTAATCTAACAACGCTCTCATGGTTTGTGTTTCTTAATTAAATTGCAGGAAGGGATCTTTTGATGATGAGGAGAACAAAATTGTGGAGCTGCCAACTAAGGACGCATATCGAATGGCAATGAAAAGCATGTTGAGATGGGTGAAACTGAACATGGATCCGGAAAAGACCAGAGTCTTCTTTACCAGCATGTCACCTTCTCATGCTAAGTGAGTAAAAGCTCTTGCATTTTGTCACCTAAATCGCATATATTTGTTATTATTATAGGTATTATCATCTTCTACTAAACGCTCGTGACATTTCCCAGCTTGTGCTAATAATCTATCTTTTATTCGGTGAAAGATCTGAGTTGAGGGTCATGCTTGTTGTAACCTGTTCTTGACATATCACTCCCTCTGAGTCTTTGACAAAACTCTCATTGAGTGTTTTCTCGTGGATGTAAGCTTAGGCTGAACCACGTAAAATCTGAGTTCACTGCTTATTTTTTACCGTGTGTTTCTTGTTCAGTTTAGATAATATATTGATTCGTTCTTGTGAAGGTGGTAAACACTTTGTGTGATCAAATCTCTGAATGAAAAATCACAACAGTTGGCTAAATTTTGAGACTAATGTTTTAAAGTTTCATAGGAGTACAGATTGGGGAGGTGCACCGGGGCTGAACTGTTACAAGGAGACAACTCTGATTGAAGATCCTGACTACTGGGGCACAGATTGTGAGAAAAACATAATGCAGGTGATTGGAGAAGTGTTCAAGAACTCAAAATTTCCCATTACATTTCTCAACATAACTCAGCTTTCGAGTTATCGCAAGGATGCTCACACATCGATTTATAAGATGCAATGGAATCCATTGACTCCAGAGCAGCTAGCTAACCCTGTTAGCTACGCCGATTGTATACATTGGTGTTCGCCTGGCCTTCAAGATACTTGGAATGAGCTGTTATTCGCCAAGCTATTTTATCCTTGATAAATTCATGATCACATGTGATGAATCCTCTTTTCTTCCGGATGGGGACTCGAGAAAAGAGCTTGCAAATGGCATCTAACCTGTTTCATCACAAGTTCTGAGCGGAAATGATGGGGAATGGAACCAACAAAAAAAAAAAAAAGGGGAAAAGAATCTGTGTAAAATGATAGTGATTGTTGCAAAGGAAATTTCAAAAAACATTAGAATTGATTCATTCAATTTTGTTTAATTTTGAAAACACCTATACGTAAATGTTTTCCAAACTGTTACCTCATCGGTATGATTTGGATATATCGATTGTAAAAGGTCAAGACAGCGGCAATCTTCATTTTCATTGTGACGAGTTACTGCTTTTCACAATGTCTTCAATTTGTCAAGTGAATGACCTCAATTGTGTGGTTTTGCACTTGCGGATATCAATAAAGTTTATGTTGAGGGCGAGAACGCCTATTTTCTTTTTAAGATTAGGTTGAAGCGAAAAAATATAAATTCAACCTAAAATTTTAATTTTTTTGCAGAGTGAAATAACCTATTAATCAAACAAAATATCAAAAATTCAAAATATAATATAAAATAGCACAATATAATTTTATGTGGTTCGGCCAATTGCCTACGTCCAGATAGATCCAAGGATCCTAGCCTTTCTTATTAACTCTCTAGAGATTTTACAAGGAAAACACAATGAAGAACCCTCAAAAGAACCTAATGTTTAGTGAACCCTTACTCTACCACGAGCAATGATCACCCAAACGACGGTTCCACCCTAGTGCACACAAGCACTTAGTGTCTACCCAGTTCTTCCTCTCTCTTAAAGTCTCTCTTAATGCTTAACCTCAACTAAAGGGTTTACAAGTGCTTATATATGGTTTATTTTATGTCTACTAACCCTATTCCTTGTTGCAGTAAGAGTCTCACTTGTTTTGGAAGTCCAAAACTTGAAATCCAAATAAAACATGAACATCCTGACACTGCTGGCGCCGCGGCGCTCATCTCTAGGCGCCGCGGTGCTGGCTATTATCGCGTCCATCGCCGCAGTGCTGGGCTTCATCCCATCCATCGCCGCGACACTGAAGACTCATCCCTAGTGGCACCTCTCGTATTTTGCTCGCTTCCTTTGCGTCTTCGAGTCCCTTTTTGCTTTCCCTTTTGTGTCCTACATGTCTTTGACTTCTCCATACATGTCCCACACGTTCTAGACTTCTTGTAACTCTCCACTTTGGTATTCATCTCAATTCTTATCCAACCAAGATTTTTGAATCACCAATTTTTCAACAAACCCTTCCTTGATTCAAATTCTTCCAAATAAGAAGGCTTTTAGATCTGATCCACACCAATACTCTGTCACCTAGAGTTGAGTCCAGTTAAGTCTCCACCAAGACTTAACTTTCCCCGGACTAGTGAATTTGGTCTCCAAAGGCATTTGTGCACCTTGCATAGGGTATGAATGTGTTGCACTCCTTTTCGACCCTCGTCATCTCGGTGAGCACGGTTTGGATGTCGTCTAATGGTTTGCATTACTCCAACACCCCGCGTTGGGCCACTCACGACCATCTCAGTAAACACATAGAGCCCCCCATTGTACTTCTCACCCTTAAACTTTATAAGTCCTTTCTCTACCCTTAGTTTTCTTTTTCCACTCTAACCGAATACCCTTCCTCATCGAGCTTGCCTACGGATATCAAGTTCCTCCTCAATTTAGGAACATTTCTTACACCATGTAAGTCCTTAGTTTCTCCACCTTGCATCCTCAGCCTTATGTCACTAACTCCCATGATCTCACAAGTCATGTCATTTCCCATTAGAGCTTTACCTCTCTTGGATTTATAGTTGGTAAACATAGATCAGTTGGGACACACCTGGACGCTACACCCTGAATCTAGTATCCATTTGCCAGCGTACTTTCCCCTTACGGCTACCAATATGTCTACAACTTTAGTATCTTTCTCAGTACCGATTGCAGCCCACCCTCCTTGACCTTTTGATTTCTAACAATCCTTTACAAAGTACCCTTCCTTATTACAAAGAAAACACTTCTTGAATTTCCTCCTTGATTTGTTGCTCTTCTTTCTTTGTGCAAGCAATGTTGCTCTACTCTCAGACTTAGATCTCTTTGTTAATTCTTTTGAGTTCAGTGATTCTTTGATGTCATTCATCGTTAAAGACTTCTTACCATACAGTAGCGTATCCACAAAGCTCTCATAGCTCTTCGGTAATGAACTCAATAAGATAATGACCTTGTTTTCATTCTCATTCTTGATGCCTAGTTGCTCAAGACTTATGATGATCTTGTTGAACTCATCAATGTGAGCTCTCAATAAAGGTTTATCATGCATTGTTAGCTGATGCAGTTTTTTTTTTCACAAGAAGTCTATTTGCAACAGACTTCTTCATGTATAATGCCTCGAGTCTCTTCCATAACCCCAAAGCGGTTTCTTTATCACCAACTTCCCTTAATACTTCATCGCTTAATACCAGGATTATGGTGCTGTGAGCCTTTTTTTGAATCTTATCTCAATCTTTTTGCCCAGACTTTGAGGTTGTCGTTCCATCGCTAGTTGAGGAACTGACTTCTTTTAAGGCTGAGTCTAACCCTTCCTTCACTAGTAAAGCCCTAACCTTCTTCCTCCAAAGATTGAAGTCATTCATCCCATTGAACTTCTCTATTTCTTACTTGATTACAGCCATGGTTTAAATACCCAGGTGTATATTATCGAACCTTTGTCTCTGATACTAGTTTGTTGAGTGAAGGAACTCTCTTTTTTCCTCTTGAGATTAGGTTGAAGCGAAGAACCTTAAGTTCAATCTAGAACCCTAACCTCTTTACGCAGTAGAATAACTTGTTAATCAAGCAAAATACCAAGAATCCAAAGCATAATATAAAATAGCACAACACAATCTTACGTGGTTCAGCCAATTGCCTAGGTCCACGGTGGATCCAAGGATCCTAGCCACTCCTATTAACTCTCTAGAGATTTTATAAGAAAAACCCAATAAAGAACCCTCAAAATGACCTAATGTTTAGTTAACCCTTGCTCTACCACGAGCAATGATCACCCAAATGATGGTTCCACCCTAGAGCACACAAGCATTCAGTGTCTACCCAGTTCTTCCCCCCTCTTATAGTCTCTCTTATTACTTAATCTCAACTAAAGGGTTTACAAGTGTTTATATAGAGTTTATTTCATGCCTACTAACCCTATTCCTTATTGGAGTAAGAGTTCACTTGTTTTGGAAGTCTAAAACTTTCCAAAACTTGAAATTCGGATAAAAAATGAACATCCTGACGCTACTAACGCTGTGGCGCTCATCTCTGGGTACCGCGACATTGGCCATTATCATACTTATCACCACAGCGCTAGGCTCCATTCCGTCCATTGCCACGGCATTGAAGACCTAGTGTTGCGGCGTTGGGCTTCTAGTTTGGACGCTATGGCGCTCAACCCTAGTGGCACCTCCCGTATTTTCTTCGCTTCATTCACGTCTTCGAGTCCCGTTTCACTTCCCCCTTCGTGTCCCACACGTCCTAGACTTTTCATACATATTCCATACATTCTAAACTTCTTGTGACTCTCTACTTTAGTATTCATCTCAATTCTTGTCCAATCAAAATTGTTGAATCACCAATATTCCAATAGTTTATTTTTTGGGTGTCCTACACGTGAAACCGAAACTAATAAAAAGATCTATATCATCTTTGTCCCTCATCTCTCTTCGGTTCTTTCGCCGGTTCTGGCCATAGCTGATATAGTTACCTCTCATTCAGCCATGATTCAAGGTATGATAAGGTTACAATCGAATCCGCAATCATAACTTCATCACTCAATATCTTCCCAGCTAATCTAGCAAGCTACACGAACGACAAAACATACCTCACAGTACCCCTTTGATCACACATATAGATCAGTAGAAGCTTTTGAATCAATGGAATCAAATATCCCTTAAAATCTAGCGGTATTAGAAGGGTTAAAAATGTGTGTCAATCTCATTTGCTTTAATTATTTTAGTATTTAATAATTTTTAGATTATTATTAATATTTACCAATTACCACTTAGCATTATTTGAGTTGTAATGACCGAAAATTGAGTTTTGATAGCTAAAAAATTGAGTTTTATGGCTAAAAAATTAAGTTGTAATGGCTGAAAACCTGTAAAAAATTTATTCAGGCCGAGCCAAAAAAATATCGATTCAGTCTGGTTTAGTTATTATAAATTGATTCTGTTTTTTTTTTAAATTTTCTTCAAAGAACTAAAAACATCTCAAGCCGATCCAATTTTAGCTAAAATTGTATTGAATCGTCCCGTGCTCATCCTTAAATATATGTACTACTTTTATGTGAAGGATAAAAAAAAAACTCTAATTTTCATGACTGGTATATTGATGTTAATAATGATTTGAAAATGCATTTGTTGGAATTTGTAAGAGTATTTTAAATAAACTAATGTATATCAAAGGCCTAGTGTAGAGGAAAAGAATTAAGAAGAAGAAAAAAGGAAAAAGGGCACTCAAGCAAAACATTGCTTGAGCGCTGCAGTGCCAGAGATGAGTGCTGCGGTATCCTGTCAAATTTTCCTTCATTCTTTTTGTTGAGAACTGCAGTGCAACTTTTGAGCTCCATAATACTGAAGGCTATAAATGTGACCTTTAGAAGAGTTACTAATCTTCTCCAAAGATTGTGGCCTTTTAAAGAGATGACGTGTCTCTCTAAAGAAACATCTCACCTCTATATATTGCATGCACATCCTATTTGGAAACATATATAAAATTATCCTTCTCTTTAATTCACAAAATTCTTACTTGTAGTCTAAGAAAATTACATTTGGTGTGCACCTTTATAATTTCAAGTTGTCATTGAATTCTGAAAACTATACAACCATACACACTTTTTGAAAACTATACTACTATAACACCCTTTCTGTACCTTAATTATTATCATTGTGGGGGTAAAAATAGTTTTAAGAATAATGCTTTTTGCATGCCTTAACATCCACTAAAGTTGTGTCCATTTATCCATTTTTTTTAACAATCTTTACTGTGGATGCAACTAATGATTCTTCATTATTAGTTGTGATTAAATCACTATCTAAAGCTACCAAACTTTCACCATTTGATAGAAAGCACTTTAAAAAGATGGCAAGATTGTGTGTTCGATACCTTGGATGTAATGGACATGACGGAATATCTCAAACTACCTCCTCTGGACATTAATGCTAAAAATTACAAGGAGGAATTTTCAAATAGAACAAAGCAAATAAGGTATGCCAAAATACTATTCTTTATACACTCTCAAATGAGCTATATGATATTTACTCCACATATAAAGATACATATGAAATTTATACACAATTAAAGAAAAAGTATGTGAATGAAGATGCTAATACCAAAAAATATGTAATTGTAATTTTTTTTACTTTAAAATATCTGAGGAAAAATATGTGACTTCTCAAATTCATCATTTTCATCTCTTAATCAATAACTTAAAGAATAAGAGGATTGTTCTCCCTGAACCTTTTGTTGTCGATTGCTTAATTGAAAATTTATCGGATTCTTGGAAAAATTACAAAAAAAAGTAACATACATAAAAGAAAACATTTGAAGTTTGAAGATTCAATTGTGCACATTAGAATTGAAGAAAAGAATTGTCAATGAGGGAACAATGAGAAGGCCAAGGAAATTATTTCTAATTAAAGGCCAATTTGGTTAAGAATGAAAATAATACAAGAGAGAAGTATCTAAAATCCATAAACATTTTATATCTTAATAACACAAAGCTCTTATTTAAAAAGAAAAGATAAATTTTATGTTTGTAGTAAGGGTGGTCATTTTACCTACCAATGTAAATACAGAAAAAGAGTTAAAAAGAAAAATAATAAAACTCCTAAGGCCAATTTGGTTGAGGAAGATGAGATGATAGTTGTTGTTGTGATTTTTCAAGTGAACATAGTTTCAAATGGCAACAAAGAATAGGTCATAGACTATAGAGCCACAAGACATATATGTGATGACAAAAGTACATTTCATGATTATGTTTAAGCAAGAGAAGGAGCGGAATAAGTTTATCTTGGTGATTCTCAATCTGCATCGGTGGTAAGGAAAGGGAATGTTCTTCTCAAGTTAACATTTGAAAAATCTCTTATCTTGAATAAAATACTGCATATTTCAAACATTAGATATAATCTTATTTTTGTAGTTATGCTTAGTAAGACAAATGCAAAAGTCTCTTTTAAATGGGACAAAGTTGTTATAACTAAGAGTGAGACATTTGTTAGAAAGAGATATTCTTCCAATGATTTATTCAAACTCAGCATACTTGATACATCTATTAATAAAAGTACTTTTTTAATTTACATTGTTGAGCCTTTTAATATATGGCATGATAGACTAGGTCAATTGAATTATCTTTATTTTTAAAAAAATAAAAATAGTTGGTTTGCTTCCTAATATGAACCTAGATGGTATTCATAAATGTGAGGTGTGTATGGAAGGAAAATTCACAAGGAAAAGTTGTTAACCCATAACTTTTAGAGAAATTGAATTACTCATAATGACTTTGGTGATCTTAAAGATGTCATGACCAGAGGAGAAAAAGTAGTTTTACATAACCTTTATAGATAATTTCTCAAGATATACCAAAATACATCTATTAAGAAATAAAGATAAGTTTTATGATAAATTTTTTGTTTATAAAAAAAAGTTGAAAATATGTATCTAATATGTTTAGTTCCTATTGTAAGGATAATGAAATTATACGTGAAGTTACACATCTATATTCTCCTGAATCAAATGGAGTAGCTGAGAGTAAAAAAATAAACATTGAGAGACATGATAAATTGTATGTTAATAAATTTTTGGGGCACCTATAAACTTGTAGAGGGAAGCAATATTGACTATTTGCCACATACAAAATAAAATTCCATATAAGAAAACTAGAATTAAACTTAATGAACTATGAAAATGTCATAAATCTAACCTATCATATCTTATAGCGAGGGGGTGTTTAGCCAAAATTTTGAATCCTGACCTTAAAAGAAAATCGATATGACCTAAATTAGTTGATTGTATGTTTATAGGTTATGTCCAGAATAATGTTGCATATAGATTCATGGTATTAGACAATACCATTGGTTTATTGATGCAAACAATATAATAAATTCTAAAAATGCAGAGTTCTTTAAAATTATTTTTTCAAAAAAATCAAACTAAAGAAAATATTTACTCATATAGAGGTACATAATGATCATCCAGAAAACTCTAACAATGAACTTAGAAGAAGTAAAATAATGAGGAAAGCCATAAATTGTGATAATAACTTTTATGTCTTTCTCATGGAAGATGACCCTAAAATATATAGTGAGGCTATGTCTTCTTATGACGCTCTTTTATAGAGAAAGGCAGTTAATGATGAAATTAACTCCATCATAAATCATGTAGGGCAAGTGATTGATTTGCCTCCTACTACTAAGTTCATAGGTTGTAAATGGTTCTTAAAAAAATATTTGGGCTAATAGTACAATTGAGAAATATAAGGCAAGATTGGTTGCCAAATGATTCACACAAAAGAAAGACTTCAATTATTTTGATACTTCCGTTCTTATAACTAGAATTACATCCATTAGGATCTTGATTGCATTAGTTGCAATTCATGATTTGTATATAAAATAAATAGATGTAAAAACTGCCTTTCTAAATAGAGATTTAGAAGAGAACATTTACATGGAATAATCGAAGGTTATTAATATTAGTACAGAGCATAAAGTACGTAAACTTGTGAAGCCATTGTATGGCTTGAGACAAGCACCAAAATATTGGTATAAGAAATTTGACAATGCTCTAATATCTAATAGTTTTATGATCAATGATCCTGATAAATGTGTAAACTTTAAAACTGTTGATACTAAGAATTATGGCATCATATGTCTCTATGTGAATGACATACTTATATTTAGTCCTAATAATGAAGTAATAAATGAGACTAAGATATTTTTATTAATTAAGTTTGACATGAAAGATATAGGAGAAGTTGATATTATTCTTAGAATTAAAATAATAAGAACATTCAATGGTCTCACCTTATCCTCAAAACACTATATAGATAAGTTCTTAAAGAGGTTTGGGTACATAGTATGTAAATCGGTGGCAACACCTTATGATGTTAGTACTAAACTTCACAAAAATATTGAGCACAGTAATAATCAAACCCACTATGCACAAATATTGCTTGTCTTATGTATTTGATGAATAATATTATGCCTGATATAGCATATGTTGTAGGAAGACTGAGTAGATATACTGAGAATTCAAAAAAAGAGTATTATAGTGCCTTAAATGAGTTACAAAATATTTAATAGGCACTAAAAATTATAAACTCATATATATCACAACATATGCTAAAAAGATATTGTGATGCAAATTGGATCTCTAAATCTAATGAGGTAAAGTCTGCTAGTGGATTTGTGTTTATCTTGGGTGGAGGTGTTGTATGTTGAAAATTCACTAAACAGACTTGTATAGAACGATCTACAATGAAATTTAAGTTGATAGCTTTGGAAAAAGCTTGTTTAGAAGCTGAGTGATTAAGAACACTCATAACTCATCTTTTCGTTAATTCTCACCCTCCTACATTAATTTTAATTAATTGGGATTGTCTAGCTGTCATTACTAAAGCAAAAAGTAATGAGAAAAAGTAGACATATATGTCTAAGACATGGTATAATTAAGTAGTTGCTAGAATCTAAGATGGTGAGCCTAGATTATATGAGGTCAGAGATGAATTAGACAAATCTTCTGACTAAACCATTAAATAAGAGATTAGTAGAACAAACGTCGAGGTGGATGGGACTTCTGTATATAACATAAGGTAAGAGTAAGGGTAACCTACTTATGTGATTTGTAATCCCATGAAGTAGGTTCATAAGGATAAGAACAAGTCACTTGTTGTCTTGTTGTACTACCAATTATATATTGTAAGTCACTCCCTAAGGCGGGTAGTACATTTGCAGTAAAAAATGATGAGTTATACTCTTAATGAACTCCATAATCCTTTATTGCATGATGATATATTATCCTGCAGAACATATTTGATGGAGTGTCACCTATGTGAGTATGGAATTGGGTCGATTCTTATAAGAGTTAGACAGACATCTCTAGAGTACTCATAAAACCATTATGGCACAAGGCCTTTAAAATGCCAAACCACATGACAAAAATAAGTTAGTAGATAATTTAACTTAATTATTTAATCTTCTATTTTACACCAAAGGAATAAAGATTGTTAAAAATTTGGTTTCATCTAGTTCATGTAAAATATGGTTACAAATCAATATAAGTTAATAATACTTTGATTTGAAGTTAATTTAATTACTTAGCTTATTTAAAATATATAGGGGATTGTTGGAATTTGTAAGAGTATTTCAAATAAGCTAATGTATATCAAAGACATAGAGTGGAAGGAAGAATCAAGAAGATGAAAAAAAGAAATAAGGAAAAAGAGCACTTTAGCAAAAAAATTCTTGAATGCTGCGGCACCCAAAAATGGTTGTCGTGGCCCCAGAGATGAATGTCGCAACGCTTTATCGGGTTTTCTCTCTTTATGTTAAGCGCTGCAGTGCCACTTATGAGTGTTGCAATATTAAAGGTTGGAAGTGTGACCTTTGGAAGAGCAATTAATCTTCTCCAAAGGTTGTGAACTTTTGAAGAGATGTTCTGTCTCTCCAAAAAGACATCTCACATCTATATAATATGGGTACATCTTATTTGAAAACATATATAAAATTCTTCTTCTCCTTGATTCATAAAATTTTCTAATCATCAACTCTTTATTATAGTTCTTACTTGTAGTTCAAGTAAATTACATTTGGTGTAAACCTTTGTAATCTTAAATTGTTATTGAATTCTATAAAATTTATTATCATACACATCCTTTTTGCACCTTAATTATTATTATTGTGGGGGTTGAAATAATTTTAAAGACAATGCTTTTTGCACACCTTGACATCCACTAAAATTGTGTCCATTTATCCATTATTTTAACGACATTAAATGATAAAAAAAAACCTCTATTGATTTATTTTTTCTTCAAAAAAAAATGTAATGCTGAAATTTCTTTGTATAATCTCTAACTTGTATAATACAATTATGAAGTAAAGCTGATTTTACAATTAGAAAATAATTGTTTTGACTTTTACAGTGAAAATAATATGTTCACTTCTTTAATTTCAAAAATTAAAATTTATACCCTTTTCCGTTAATTTTATTTTTTGTTAAAAAAAATATTTAACATCCTAGACTTATAAAATGACCATTTTATCTTTATCTTATAATTGGCTAAGTAAATTAAAATTTATTGACCACCATTAACCTTTATAATTATCAATTTGTTCTTTATTATACAATTTATATTATATTAATCAACATTAACGGGCCTTAACTAGAGTTAACCAACGTTGCTTGCTGTCATATAGATTCACCGTGGGCATCACCGAACTCTTGAATTATTTATCTACACTATTGTAAGATTATTTTTGTCAATAAAACATTGTAGAAATCTCAAAATTAACAAGATAAGTAGCACTTTCGTAATGTCACTATCAAACAATCTTCTTTTTAATTTTTTAGCCTCTTTAATGTTTTATTGACAAAAACAACCCTCCATTGCATAGATCAAGAATTTTAGAATCTATTAGTATTCACGGTAAGTCAATACAACGTCAATCAACTCTGATCAACACCAATTAAACGTCAAATCAATGTTTAGTTGCATTGTCAATATGTCGATTGTTGGTCATAGTTGCTACAATAGTAGTTAGTGATTTTCTTTTTTTTTTTAATTTTAATTTAAAAAATATAAAAAAATACAATTTTGTCTTTGCCCTAACTTATTTAACGGAAAAAATCGATAGAAGGGGGTATGAATGTCAATTTTTAAAACTAAGGGGTGAAAATATCATTTTCATTATACCTTGAATGTCAAACAATTGTTTTTTTTTTTTTTGGTACAAGTCAGGTTTTTTAATTTTTTTTTCTTTGATTAAAGAGTGATCAAAAGAAAGCTTGAGGAGGAAAAAATGAAACTAACTGAGAAATGGGTAGAAAAAAAGGTGAAAAGGAAAAAGAATAGAAGAAAGAGTACATGAAAAGAAAAATAATCGAAAAAAGAAATAAAGAAAAGAGAAGAGAGAAAAAAATTATCAAATTAAAAGAGTAAGAGCAAACATGTCATTTTATTATTAAACATCCAAGTTAAAAGAATTTTAGTAACGATAAAGGTATTAGGCTAATACTAAAATATGGGAGCAACATTTGATATTAGATCTTATCTAAAAATACACCCATGAAAACATAATAGTAAGGTTAAATTTAAATATCACAATTTTTTATTATACAAATGTGAATTAGACTTAACAAAAGTTGACAAGATTCATTAACATAACATAAACTCGTACAATATAAATGATTGTCGAGACAAGTTGTTAAAAACTAGGGATATTATTATGAACATTTTGAGTTTTAATTTTACTGATACCTTTAATTTTAAAAAATAAGTAATTATATTTAATGGTTAAAAAATATTTTGTTAAAATTAACACACTTATATAAAATAATTAAATTATTCTTTTAAACATAAAAAGTAATTAAATGATCAAATTATCTTTTTAAACATAAAAAATAATGAAATGGTCATTCTATTTCTACACAACAAACAAAAAATATATTTTTTCATAAAAAATTTGAAATTTTAATAGTAAATTAATAATATATTTTTTATTTTTTAATTAATAATATAATTAATATGTTAAAAAATAAAATTAAAATAAAAAAAGTCATTGTTGCAGCAGCCACTTTTGGGCGCTACAATAGTGGCCACTTTTTGCAATATAGCTATTACAATAGCGGCCACTTTTGACCACAAGTAACGGTCATTTTTTATTGAGAGTAGCAATCAATTTTGCCTGCTACAACAATGGCTATTTTTGTATTATTTTTTAAAATAATAATAATTAAATATTTCGAGAGTGATTAGATACAAGGATATGATTATTTAAATATAAAGATAAAAGTGTTTGAACACATAAATAACGGTGTTTAGATACGAAATAAGGACTGTTTAGATAAAATAATATTAAAATGATGATATTATTTATTTTTTTAATTAATTTTAATAGAAAATTCTCTAACAATTAGGTATTATTAATTATTTTTTAAAATTAAGAGTATCGATGAAATTAAGCTAAAGTTTAAGGATATTTATAATAATATCCCTAAAAACCATTAGATAAAAGATTGGGTTCGGGGTTGATTTTTGAAAAAGTTTTGTTTTATAAACTCATCAATATTTTTTTTAATCATTTTCTTTGTTATGTTATTATTTTCGTTAATAATTTTGCTTTGTAAATTCTTGCTTTTGTTTTATCTCTGCAATTCAATAAAAAAAATTATGTAATATGAATTTTTATAAACAAAAAGAATGGAGTAGATTGTTCGATTTATGTAACACTTAAAAAAAACAAATTGAACTAGTCCGAGTTTTTTTTTTTTTTTTCAAGGCAATAAATTAAATGGTTATACTTGAGATGGTAAAATTTAACACGATATGATAATGACATGATATGAGACCATTTCAACAAAATTTATTACCAGACTAATCAATAAAGACTCAAATTATTATTTTTAACTTCTAATATATATATATATATATATATGAGAAATTGTCTAATAATTACATAGCTTATTATATAATGAACAATAATATTAAATTATGTTATCTAATTAATTTAAAATTTTATACTATTAACGATGTATTATAGAATTGTGTCATGTTTGTAGATGTTTTGTCTAATAAATTACGTAATTTATTATATATTAAACAATAATATCATACAACATTATTTAATTAATTTATAATTTTATATTATTTATGATATACTGCAAAATCGTGTCATGTGTACAAATACTCTCTCTATAAATATAAATATAAATATAAATATAAATATAATAAATTAATTCTTGTCTTCTTGAAATGCAGTTTTATTTGAGTTTATTTTTAACTCCTTAATAAAACACAATAAATTTAGTACAAAGTCATTATTCAAGAACAAATCAATCCATTAAGATTCATTTAAGCACATTGCAGAATAACATTTATTCTACTTTAATTTTCTATTTTATAATTGTTAATTATTTACTATTTTACCTTTCTTAAATGAATTCTTATCTTATTCAAATTCGTTTAATTCACTAATGTAAATAGTAATAAATTATAAACAATTTCATGTTTAAATTCAAATTCAAATTCAAATTCAAATTCAATTTATTTAATTATTTATAAATTCAAATCGATTTGCTTATTATTTAAATATTTTTTAATTTATATTCACTAAATTCGAAACAAAACAAACTCAATGAAGTAGTTAATCCTAAAGGGTATTTTAGTTATTTCAACAGGAGTTAAGGACCTTTCTGATATAAATAAGATAAAGTATGGCTTTAACTAGAAAACCTTAGAAGTATAGGGACCCTATGCCATTACTACAAGTAGCAAATTTAACTGTTGACGGAAGGGATGACGTCATGAGTGTAGAACACATGTTGATTGTTTTAACTTTTAATGTTAGGGGAATAAAATTCTGTGGGGGGCGTCAATTGGCATTTACTGAGAGAATCTTGAGCTATTTGGATTTGGGAAGAGTAATAATTGTTCTTTAGCTAAAACTTCTTTTCTTCTGTCCGTCTGGGCTGCGTGGTGGTCCCCACATAAAACAGAAAATATAAATGTCCCCTCGTTTGTATCGTATATCTTACATTCTCAATTTGCCCTTGTTCGTTATCTTAAATTACAAACTGCCCTAACTAGCTAGATTATGACATCATGCTGACTCTACAAATATTGAATATACCATTAGATTTAAAAACTGTATCTTTTTAAAAAAATATATTAAATAGACTTTTTTTTTTGTTTGAATGAGGGATATTTTATTAATCATAAAAGGACATTTAGATTATTAATTTGATTATTTAAAAATAAAATTAGTAGATTGGTTGATAGTGTGATTACAGAAAAATGTTTGATTGTGAAAATGTTTTAGAAAAGTCTTTAAAATTTTTTATTTGAATTTTTTTTTTGACATAAAAAACAGAGATTTAAACTGAAGATGTTTATTTTTATATTATTTAAGCAAGTTTTTATTATTATACTATTTAAACAAGTGTTACCGTTATTTTTTCCTGTCTTGAAATTTAAATCAAATCGTTTGATTTTTCATGTAAGGCAAAATTTGATTCCAAAATTTTAAATTATACCATCAGATTTTAATAATTTGATAAATGAATTGACTAATGCCTATATTTTCAATAATTATATGACAACCAATGGATTCTAATAAACTAAAATGTTTCTTGTCATGTATTAGTATATAAAAATAAATAGTAATCAATTCATTTGTTAAAATTTTGTGCTATAATTAATATAATAGATTTGTTATTGCATTTTGATCCATAACATTAAAAATTCTTGATGAAATTGGAGTTATGACTTCTTAAGAAAAAATGAAAATGAAATTATGAAATGGCTGTGGTGGCATTTTATAATTTGTGGTTTAATAATAAAGAGATTGCATTATTTTTTTAAAAGTTAAAGTGAAAATTTCGAGTTTAAATTTTATTTTTTATGATAAAAAAATAGGTGCGATGAAATAACATAAAAGAATAAAAATTACTTGAAAATTAATAAAAAAATTAAATCCTTTTTTATAATTATAAATAATGAATGTAAAAAATTAGAAGGAGCTTTTTGCATGAGGGTTATTTTATTTATTGACATATCATAAGAATTAATGGATTCACTTTATAAGATATTATTATGGTATGAGAGTTCACAATTCTACTCTCATCGTAGTTGGAATGGAGTGTTTTTATTTGTGCTTATACGAAGAAATTTAAAATAGAAGATGATTATAATTGACTTATCAAATAAGAGATTATAAAAAATAAAATAAAATAGAAAATGACTATAAATGAATTATAAACAAAGAGATTTTAACTTTGATTTGTTAACAACATAAAATGTATCTCTATCTACTTAGCATATGTGGGTTATAAAATAAATATACATTATTAACTTATATAGTTTTTTTTTTTATACAAATTACAAAAGCCAATTAAGATTTAAGTGTTTATCTCATCTTATTAATAATGATGCTAGAATGATTCCATAATATAAAATGATAAATTTCATTTACAAGATATTGTTTTTATTTTATTTTTTATTAGATATTTTATAATTGATGATATTCCTTTTTTTATTTTCTTTATTTTTTATTCTTATTAAGAATGGTAATATGAATCACAATTTATTTATTCAACACGAATTCATTCACACTTATAGAATTTACTGAATATGAATTAAAAAAAAAACATAAATAATAAACGAATTAAATTATGTCATTCACTTAAAATTCATTAATTTGTTTAAAATTTGCCATTATTACATAGTAAGCAAATCGAGTCAATTTATTTTAAACATGCATTTGTATAAAATATTCATCTAAGATGGAATAGCCTAAATTAATTTAAAATTGTGTCCAAAAAAATCATTTATTTTAATTTAAATAATAAGCAAATCAAATTTAGATCTAATATTGTTGAGTTGGCAAATGAAATCGCTGTCTATTCGTGTTAAATTATGAATAAGTAAATTGAATCAAATAATTCGTTTAGAAAAATGAATAAATTTTAATTTTAATTTTACATAATTAAGTGAATCAAATTTCTATTCGCTAATATATTATATTCTCCTACATTTTTAACCAAAAGATAGATCAAATATTATATTTATTTTTTAAAGAAATTAATTATATATCTTAACTGTTTAATTTTTTTTAATATGAAAAAGAGAGAATTTAAACTCAAATTTTTTATTAAAATAAAAGTAAATATACTGTCAATCTTTTTTCACTCTTTGTTAACACTTAACTCAAGTAATTTTATTTATAATTTTTTAATATGTTAATGCGATAAGAACAGTTAAGAACATTGAAGTTTATATAAAAATAATTTTTAAGCAAAAATGGAAATTAAGATATTAGTGGAGCTCTAATCAATAATGGGATTGTATGATACATTAATGTCCAACTTGAACTCATTAAATTGAAGAAAAGTTTATGGAAAGTGCTATATATATATATATATATATAATGGAATATAAAATTTAGCTAGTTGAGTAAATAGGTGATAGTTACTATTTAATATTGTGCGACATTATTGAAATAATAACTAATAATATTAAACTGTGCTTATTGCTTATTAAGTGGTGGGCAACGTCGTCCACGTGATTAAATTTTATATATATTAAATAATATAATATTTAATATGTAAATAATTAATTGATATATAATATCATTATATTTTTTAAAAAATAATTATTATATTAATACCTAATAAACAACAATCGCCAATTAAATGACACATTATTTTATATCCACTTATATACGCGTAGAACTCCTCTTCGCACCTACCCTACCCTACCAAGAACAATGCATCATTTTGAATAAGTGAGTCAACCTGATTTAATTATTAAAATAAATCTACTTTTTCTTCTCTGCTCCGCCACGTTCTCTTCACAAAACAATATACATATTTAAAACAAAACTATACCATACAAATATTAAATATATATTTCTCTCCATTAATTTTATAATAATACTAAATATCTTAAATTATATTTTTAAAAATAATTCTTTAAATAATTATTTTAAAATTTATATTATTTTATTATCTAATAATTATTTAATACATATTTTTAAAATATAATTTAAGATACAATTTACAATATATAATATTACTCTTAATTTTATCATCATTATCTTTAATAACAAAAAAACTTGTATTTCTTTCTTTAAATCAAAATATACAGAAAAGGCTTTTCTTAACAAAATTAAAATTTTTGCAACTATATATATATATATAATTTAACACTAATTTTTCTGTCAATAATCAAAATTTGTATTAAAAATAAATAGAGATGGAAAAATTATTTTATTAAGTTAAGGCTCTCTAATAGAATGGGGTTGGAGTTGTATTTTTGACTGCGGGATTAAGCACGAGAGAAAATTAATCTTCAAAACATAAATGGGTGGGGATGAGTTTGATAAATGATACTCCTTACCCTACCTCGATTTATATTTTTTAAATAAATAAATATACGTATCTATTATAAACATATAATAATGATTAATGGGTTATATAATTTAAATAATATTATTTAATTATTTATAATTTTTATATAATTTATAATATATTATACATTTTATTACGTATTTAAAATTTTTTTATATAATAAATTATGTAACTTATTAAATTATATATTAAACTCCAGGACGGCATTTTCGTTATACATTGACAGAAGGTCAAATATGTTAGCTTAAAAAATGTAAATAGTCCACGTATCCTTTAACACAGAGTTCCTTTCTTTGTCGTTTCCTTCAGAAACCCGACCCGCCTTCTGTCTATATATGTATATATATATTTTGTTTTCTAAACTGTGATCTCTCACTTCAACGTAAAGCACAGTCTCTTCGCTACAGAAACTGTGTCGTTCCGAAGCCATGGACGAGAATTCAGCTCTAATTGAACAAATTCTCAGAGAGGATGAGTTAGAGAACAGAGGTTTCAGTAATAATTACCAAAACGATCACGAATGGCAAACGGTGTCGTATCGGAAGAAATCTTCGAAACCGTCGCACTCGGAGAATTCGGTCCCTGATCACCGCCCCAGCGGCAGCGCTTCCACCTCCGACGTGTTCCTGTCGATCGAGCAGCATTCAGAGGACCGGCGAAGGCGAATGGCGGAGGCTCAGGCGGCCACTGCCATCGTCGGGGAGAGATCGAAGAGGCATTCCGATGAAGACGACGACAATGAGGAGGAGGTGTCCGCCACTGACGTGGAGGTAAAGAAGGTGAAACAGAAGAAGCAGAAGAAGCCTAAGGTTACGGTGGCAGAGGCTGCGGCGAGGATCGACGCCGGTGATCTTGGCGCTTTTCTTGTTGACATAACTGTGAGTGAGAATTGAATTCAAGTTTTTTCAAAATTGACTTTTGAGTTTTGAAAATTTTAGTTTTGTGAATTTATTCTTTGTGTGCATGGCTTTGGTAAAATTGTAAATTTTGTTTGTTCAATAGAGTTCATATGAGAAACAGGAGGATATACAGTTGATGCGATTCGCTGATTACTTTGGTCGGGCATTTGCGTCAGTGAGTTCGTCTCAGTTCCCTTGGTTGAAGACGTTCAGGGAGTCCACTGTTGTCAAGATGGTTGATGTGAGTGAAATTAAAATTTTGAAATTGATAGACAATTAAACAGGAAGCAAATGTCTATAGTCGAAGTGTGAAATTTGTTTTAATGAAAAATTGATTACAAATATGTAATATTTGGTGCGCGTGCGTGTATATATATATATATATATATATATATATATTATATTTAATTTTGGGTAAAATATACTGTAAAGGGTATGTAAGAAATTGGTGTTGAGTTTCTTTAGTGTTTTTCTTTTTAATGGGTCTAAGAATGATATTAAAAAGATTTAACATAATAGATCTAAGAATGATGTAATCCATTTTAACGGTCCATATAAGACTCAGCATCCAAAAATATCGGTATTGTGGAATGAACTCTCTATGGCGTTACTAAATTTTTAACATCTGAGAGGTCTAATTATGTTATGATAGAAATTTCCTTTTTTTGGGAACATTGATTGATAAATTTGTGATTCTTGTAAACTCCACTTATTAATATTGCTGGTGAACAGATCCCACTTTCTCATATCCCTGAAGATGTTTATAAGACGTCAATTGACTGGCTTAACCAGCGATCTTTTGATGCACTTGGGTCCTTTGTCTTATGGTCCTTTGACAGCATTCTTGCTGACGTTGCAAGTCATCAAGGAGCTAGTAAGGTTCCTAAAAAGGTTGTTCAGCCAGCATCATCAAAGTCTCAGGTAACTTCTAGCCATTTCTCATTTTATATGCTTTATGCACACTTGATACTCTTTGATACATAAAGAGATGAAATCCATTGAGATTCACATTTTGACATGGGTAGTAGGCATCAAGTTTGACAGCTTTCCAAACTCAAGGTGTTGGTTGTGGTTGAACAAATGTTCCACGAGTTAGTAGATCTTTTAATATGAACACTCTGCTACTGTTATTGTGGGTACTGTGATAGACACATGCAATGTGCTTGCTTTTCATTAAACTGAAGGAATGTGGAAACCACGGATGATGGATAGTCTGCATCTCCAAGCCCAAGGCAGATATGTTTGTAGAATTTGATTTGTTGGAATGGCCTTCTTTATGCTTATCCAGCTGTTCTTAGTTGTTGGGAGCTTGGGCAAAAGCTGTTACTTTAAGTATTCTAAATAAAGTATCCATATGGAAGAGAGCCATGTGGTGCAGCTAGAGGCCAGCATATCCCTTGATGTCCCTAACTGGTCGGTTCCCCATAAAGGGGATAATAATTTGCTCTGACTGAAAATATGCGGAACAATTCTCTTTAGTCTTTTTTGGAAAAACTTCGGAGTGTTCATCTTACTTTCTCATGTCACTTTAGCCAATTGGACTTCTCTGATATTAGCCGTTCAAGTTTTTTTAACAATTATATTTTGTTACTATCATGGTTCACTTATATCCTCGTTAATTCTTATTATGGGTGAAGAATATTGCACTTTAGGCTTGTCCTCCAAAAGTGAGAAAGGAACCTATTTTGTTGATGTTGCAATTTAGGCTTCTTCTTCAAAAGTGAGAAAGGAACCTATTTTGTTAAGTAATAAATCCTATGATTCAAATCTTCAATAAGCAAACAACTTTAAAATTAAACTATATGAAGGGAATTTCAATTAGCAAACATTTGAAGCCGATAAATGAATGGAAAAGTTAACTTTGGAATCAAGAGATTGACCACTGTGATGCCTATTAACCTATTCTTGATCTGGATTACATCATGTCATCTTTTTTTACTTAAAGAGATTGACGCTGATTTTGAGACTTATCCTGGTACAGACAATACGCCTTTCAATCCTGACTTGTCCTGATACGGACAATGTCTTTCAATCCTCAGTACTTAGAATTGTCTAGTAATGTGAGCTATTGAATATCTGTTATCATTTTAAGATTACAGCTTTCCTTAATGTTTAAGATATTTTTGTTACCTCCTTGCAGGATCACCTACTTCTTTCTTTGGAAAAATTCTGATGATATTTAATTATCAGTGATCTTTCACTCTATTTTTGGCTGGGAGTAATGATGAATTCTGATTTTATTTCCATTTTGACCATGCGTGAATGTAAATGTTTTAAAAGAATCTGAATTGTAAATATTTTAAAAGAATCTACTACTAAATTGATGAGATAGTCTATAAAAGACAAATGATAAGGATATTCTAAAGTTGCAATCATAACTGATGTTTTAAATGATTCTATGTCAAAATGATAAGTTAGTTACTGAAAGATAAATGATAGAATATTTTCAAACTGGGATCATGATGATGTTTCTAAAATTTAGTTGGACACTCTTTGCCTATTTATCAAAATCCCCTATTCTTTGGTCTCTTAATTTTGATTTTCAAGGTTTCTGATTGTAATGAATCAAAACCTTGTAGGAATAAAATATTGCAGCATGTTATGTACTGAGAAATATGAAGAGCATTAGGTGCATATAAATTTCAAAATAATAATTGCATGCAAAGAAAACCAGTGAAACAATATTTTGCCTTTTTAACTCTTAATTAAGCTACTCTTTAGGAATATTAAGCTTATTACTATTGGACAATATACTTTTGCCATATCAACAGATTTGTAGCATTGTTGGATAGTTGAACATGTGGCATGTTTTTCACTTTATACTTCTGATCGTAAGATGACAACACTTTTCAAAATCTACCCCTCAAAGCTATTAGACTTAATAGAAATGCGTTATAGTAGTTTGCAAAGTTACCTAGAGTAGGTATGTCTTCTGGCTAACCAAGTACTGTAATTGATGAATATAGTGTTGCAAATGCAGGTAGCCATATTTGTAGTTTTAGCCATGGTTCTCAGACGGAAGCCTGATGTGTTAATCAACTTATTGCCTATAATGAGAGAAAATCCAAAATATCAAGGACAAGATAAGCTTCCACTCACCGTCTGGATTATTGCTCAGGTGACTGTTGAGAATACTGATGATGTAATTCTTGTAATAGTTTTAAGAATTTGAATTTGAATTTGAAACTGGGAGTTGGAATTTTGTGTCCTTAGGCTGCCCAAGGAGATTTGGCTGTGGGGTTGTACATGTGGGTGCAAGTTCTTTTGCCCATGTTGAATGGGAAGTCAAGTTGTAATCCGCAGGCGAGAGACTTGGTTTTGCAGTTGGTGGAGAGGTTGGAGACCATTCTCATAACTTTTATGCCGTCGTCTATACTTATTTTTCTGTGTTGTGTGGTTCTGTGACACTTCCACATTGCAAATTACAGAATTATGTTTTGTTTCTAACTCTTTTTCCTCCCTTGGGTGAAAATAGAATATTATCCTCCCCAAAAGCACGCCCTATTTTATTAAATGGTGCTGTCAGAAAGGGGGAGCGCCTAGTGCCACCATCAGCCCTAGAGGTTTTGATGCGAGTCACCTTTCCAGCACCATCTTCTCGAGTTAAGGTTGGTTTTGCTATGGAACACTTGCAGTATACATAATGAACTTGTATAGGAACTTGGGGTTTGAGACATTTGCAATGTCTGTTTCACTTAGGCAACTGAAAGGTTTGAAGCTATTTATCCAATCTTGAAAGAGGTTGCCCTTGCTGGTTCCCCTGGAAGTAAGGCAATGAAACAAGTTGCACAGCAGATATTGAACTTTGCAGTCAAAGCTGCTGGAGAAAGTGGTGATGAACTCAAAGAAACAGCTTTTTAGTAACAGATTACGTTCGCTTCTTGATTTTGGAAGTGACTGAGGCCTGGTTCACAAAACTGTCCCTAAGTTGATGTGTGATGCTTCTTGCAGGTGTATCTGACCTATCAAGGGAAGCAAGTGACATTTTTATTTGGTGTTTTACTCAAAACTTTGAATGTTACAAGCAATGGGTGAGCGTATGATTTAATTCTTATGATATTTGTCTGTTCGTTGAGACTTTTTTTTCCCCCTTCTCTAAATCTGTAAATTTGTCTTTCTTCTCTTAATATCTTGGAAATTATGAATAGGATGTGCTCTATCTGGATAATCTTGAAGCAAGCGTTGCTGTTCTGAAAAAGCTATCTGACGAATGGCAAGAGCGATCCGCTAAAGATCCTATTTGTGACCATTTGAGAGAAATTATAAAGAATTTCAGACAGAAGGTAATATATTTCAGACATTCCAGACAAGTTGTTCTATTTTAAAGGTCTAGAGTTCTATTTACTATGAATTCTTCTGGAAACAAAAATATACATAAGTGCCCTCAACCTAGCTCATTAGCTTTTCCGTTAACATCATTTACTTATGGATTCCATGAAACAAGGGCTGATATTTTCTTTCCACTGCATTGTTGACTTTGTTGCCTGGGCTAGAATAATTTTGTTGATTGAATTGAAATTCCTAATGCCAATTGATTCTCTGAAATTGAATTTACTATGAAAAATTGGAACCTAAGTGAGTTCGTCTTGATCAGTGTATTTGATGCGAGTTTTAGTTTGCTGGTCATGCACTAATGAAATCATGTTAGTTGCTAACCTGCTCCCTTTTGTGTTCATATAGAATGAGAGAGAGTTGAAGAAGGCAGAAAATGCCACCCGCATCACAATATTGAAGGACGCAGACAAGTATTGCAAGGTGATTTTGGGACGATTATCGCAAGGCCATGGATTCATAAAAGGCATGGTTTTTGTCTCCCTTGCTTTGGCTGTGGGTGCTGTTGCCATGTCCCAAAATGGGGAATCTTGGGACATGAAGAAATTATCGGAAATGTTTATTTCACCTTAGAACTTCCCAAAAGGTTACTCTCCTGGAGAATTGAGTAGTCACTGCCACAACCAATCCTATAGTTTTAAACTATCTCATCCATTTCTCCAAGATGCCCTTACAAAATAGCATATGACGAGTTTCCTGCTAGAAGCCTATTTGGTTTTGAAGAACCAGAAATATGAGCACAGCAACCCGCTTGGCGGCTATCATTATACCATGAGTGTAAAATGCTTGTGTGTGTTAAGTTTTCAGGTCAGTTGAATGACTTATCGTTTCATAGTGACTAATTTAATAGTGTTTTTGTCCTTTTTTCATTTTAAATTTGGAATATGCAAAAAAATTGCTATACCAAAATGAAATGTGAATGGTGGAAAGAATGTGCATGAAATAACTTAGAATCAAATCAATTTCTTGTTAACTTATGTATTAGTTTATAGTTTCTTGCTTCCAATGACTTGGAAGTTTCCATTGTCTTTTTGTTTGTTCTCTTGCCGTCTGTAAATTGTTTCGTCAGCTCGGCGAACAATGCACTGTGGCATTAGGGTAAAAAGTTACACTGATTATCTTTTCAAAGCTCGGTAAAGATATTATCCTCCATCTCGGTTAAGCTCACGCAGTGCTGATTGGGTTCTTTAAAAGCAATGTTAAGGCAGGGGAACGGGATCGGCCTTCACAATTGTTTTATGCCCAGAGCGATTGCTGGAAGAATTACTTGATTGATAATGACATGGTTTCGTTTCTTCTGTGATTGATAATGTTATGGTTTTGTTTGTATGATTTTCTTAAAAGTAGCTCTTTTTAGTGCTAAAAGTTGTTCTTATATATATATATATATAGTGTTACAAATCTTAAATTTATATTTCCTATTTAAGTAATTATAAGTGCATTGAATAATTTTAAAATTTATATTATTTTACTTTCTAATAGTTGTTTGATACATTATTACTTGAGATATAATTTGTAATGTGTAGCATTATTTATAATTTTGTTTAAAGTTAACTCTAATTGTTTATATTTATTTTTCTTTTACCCCAGTCAAAGATGTTAAACATTATTAACCAAAGAGAGTAAATTTTGTCCATTTAGCAAAAAAAGGCTCTAACCTTAATTATTATGCAACATTTAACATGATGCCATGTGTCATCCTAAGTCATGTTGAGAAGAATTTGTTATATTTTTAGAGTTATCAAGTGTAGTATAAAGTGACTTTCAAATTCGAGGTTCCTTTAAGTATTGTAAAGTTGAGACTTATTCCACTTGACAATGATGACGATGTGATATTTTGGTTGAGTCTAGAGAAGAAAAGTGCTACACCTCTATTTGTAATAGTAGATGTTTGAGCTCTTAAATGTGAAAATAATGCAGAAGTAACTATGGAGCAAAAATAAGGCTGCGTTAATTAATTCTTGTCCGCAACCTTTGTGTATATTCCAAACCCTGTAGATAGTTATCATTATTCTCTTTTAATGTTCAACAAACAAACAGTTTACATATATTATAATAATTATATATATAAAAATGTTGGTGTCGATTTTAGTTATGATATTAATAATAATGTTGGTTATAATGTTAGTAATGATGATAAAAATGACGATAGTTATGAGAATAATGATCGTGGTTATGATGTTGGTAAGAATGATAGAAATGATTATGATGATGATGATTATGGAACGAAAGCTGATGAAAATAATAATAATGTGAAAATTATGTTTCTAAAAATTCTGTTCATGGGTTGCATGATAAGTTTGTTGCAGCAGAAGAAAGGGTTAAGGCAAAAAACTCATTTCAGTACATGCATGAAATACTACTGTTTAACTTGAACTTATAAGAAAAGTTATTTTGTACTAAAGTAAGAGATGTATTTGTAGGAAAGTTGTATAACAATAAATATAAAATTCATGAGACTATAAGTATAGTTGCACTTAAGGGAAAATATAGCTTTAAAGTTTATAAGTCTATTAAAGATCATTTTGAGTTGAAATGCGATGATGATAGATGCAAATAGAGATTACGTATAGTATCTGTATAAGGGTGACACTTTTTCATTGTGAGGCAAATAGATATATAGCACACTTGTGTTTTAGGTCAATTGCGAGATGAATACAGGCAAGTCAAGAATCGTATTATTGGTAAAGTAATTAAAAATAAGTTTGCATCGATTAATAAAAATTATTGGCCGAAGAACATTCAAGCAGATATACATAAAGAATTCGGTGTTCAGATAACGTATACTATAGAGTATAGATTAATATTGATAAGAGGTGCTCTAGATGATTCATTCATATTGCTTCATTCATACAGTTATGTGTTACAATAGCAGAACCCGGGTATTATTACTCACTTATAAACGATGTTGATAATCACTTTAAGTATTTTTTTTTTTTTTTGCATTGAGACCTTGCATAAGAGATTTTCATTCATCAATCTAACCGGTGATTGCAGTGGATGAAACATATTTAAAAGGTCCATATCTTGATACAATGTTTATAGCCATTTGTAAAGATGGAAACAATCAGCTATTTCTACTAGCACGTGGGATTGTTGACTTAGAAACTGATGCTTCTTAGGCGTGGTTTATGATCAAACTGCAAGAAGTAATTGGTGACCATCAGAATCTTATTTTTATATTTGATTGACACACCAATATTTAGAGAGTTACACAAGGTGTATTTCTTAATGCATATAATGAGTTTTGTATCTTTCATTTGAAGAAGAATTTAGTGACAAAATATAAGTTACCAATGGATAAGTAAAAAAAAGTGGGATACTTGTATGCCTATTTTTTTGCTATCAAGGCATATCGTCTCTCTGAATTTTAACACCAAATGAATAAGATGCGAGAAATGAGACCTAATGTAACTAAGTAGGAGGAAGATGTTAGTATGGAAAAATGGGCTCAATCAACTGGTGCTTTCAAAAGGTACGACATTATGACCACTAATATTGCATAGAGCATTAATGCAGTTACAAAAGAAGCAAGAAAGCTTCCTATAACCAATTTGGTGGAGTGTATACGAGAGCTAATGTTGTGCAATTTCTATATTAAGCGCAAGTGCACGCTATCGAGAACAAGTAATATAGAGTGTTGTATCCTCTTGCTTTATTCAGAAAATTGATTTTTTTTATGTTAAAACTAATTACTAAATCTACAAATCAATCCTAATTGTGCAAGCGGTGTAAGCATGATTACTATATAAAGAGTATTTAGGATTATAACTATCCTTCAATGTGAAGTCATTATCCTATTTTTAATCACTCGGTTTAATTATTAGTCACAACACGTATTTCATTATAAGCATCTTCCGATAGTCAAGTGATTATACCTTAATCTATCGAATTCTTATGTTCCTACGGTAATTTGAATAAATCAAGGTTCATTGACCATACATGCCATTTAGGTATCTTTCTATCCTATATCGAAACTTGTAGGTATTACTCCATAATCATGTATCAATTTGTCTAGGTCTAAATAATAGGATGCCTTTTCTAAGTTTATCCTAATGTTCCATAATCATTCAATCACTATTTCTAACATATTGAAAGCATTAAGAATAACATAAATTAAATATTAAACTTAAATCATAACAATGAGAATCAAATACTACAATTAAGTCCACATATTGAGTTCAAAATTTATAATCCTAGATAATGAAATAAAATCAACATAACAAAAGTTTAAAGGCTAAATAACAATAATAAAATATTATAGAAACCAATCCCAAACTGAATTTATAAAGACAAGGTGGCTTCTAATCAATCTATGGCCATGGTTGAATCTTTTAAAATTAGCCAAAATGCTCTTGAATGTGTAATCGTTCTCCAAAATAGCTTTAAATGTTATTTTTACACAATATAGGGATGATTTTTGGGTTAGAAATGTGTTAGATTGAAAGAAAATGGGTTAGGTTAAGGGTTGAATTTTTACGTTTAGAGGCGAAATAGGGTATTTATAGAATCGTTAGAACGCTAGGGTGTTCACTATTCAACACTAGGGTGTTCATCAGTACATGAACGCCGAGGCATTGGTCACTATAGTAAAAATACTATAACAAAATTACTGTAGCAATTTTCCTTATTAGCTGCAATTTCATCATTTTCATATTCTCCTGATTTAATCCTGTAACAATAACATTTAACGCATAAAAAACTCTTAAAATAATAAAAAAATGAATAATTATTAAGATAAATGGGTTGGATTATGGATAAAAAAAATACTCATCAATTAACGTAGTTGTGATTTTATTATAGGCAGGAGGCGACACAATGTATGATGACTGTGTTAACGACTTAAGCAAATCATAAAGTGATGAAACATAATAATGAAGTAAGTTAAATGATATTTTATTCAGTAGATATTTCATGATTTTTAGTCGAGGATAGTGGTATAGACAAGATAAGTGGACATTTTTGAAAAGACATGTAGCTGTCAGAAGTTTGACTTTCGTCAACTGTCTTGTCCCTATGCACTTGCTGTATGCAAACATATAAGATTATCGCACGAGTCTTTGTTCAACTTATTACACGACCGAAACTTTATTTCGTGCCTATAGTGAGTCAGTATTTTCAGTTGTTTATCTGTCGGATTGAATAGTCCTAGAGAATTTAAAAAATATTGACATTCAGCATTCAATAGCACGTCGTAAAGCAGATAGGCGTCGGACGAATCGGATTCCATCTCAAGCAGAGGAATTATGGAAGAATATTTGTAGTCACTATAGACAACATAGACATAACCGACAAACGTGTTGAAACCCTGTTACTTTACATAATAGGTGGGGTATGTTTGTTTATAAAACTAAACTAAAATTTATATTTAATTTTTAGTTTCACTATAATATATGTGTAATATTTTTTTCTTTTAGCTGGATATGAGATAGAAGAAACAACTTGGATCTTTAGGCACAATTCTATAAAAAGATTTCATGGAATAAAAGGTTATTATAGACTATTTTTAATTATGCTACTTTGCTTTTATGTTTTGTAACTTTTTGTAATTATGCTACTTTGCATTTCGCCTAATTTTATATAGGCCCTTTATATTTTTAACGAAATTTCGATAGAGTTTTTTCTATTCTATGGACATTCCCAAACCTATATATTAGAAAAAAATATTTTTTATAATTATATATTATCTCTGTACACATCCACTAACACAACAACATCTAAATAATTATATAACACAAATACATATATAAAATATATTACACATCTATACATTGTTTTTTGTAGTGGTCTACAAATCTACAGCCATCTTATATTTATAAAAAGCACTAATCTCAAGAAAGAAATCAAATGGTCAACCTAACATAAGGTACTCAATAAACATACAGGTAAATGCGCCATAATCCCTGTTGTTGACCATATGTCTAAAGTATGTTATCTTTCAAATGAATAACTGAAAAATGCGACATATCTATATTGAATTCTCTCTTTAATTGATAAAATCTATATCCTCAAAGATAAAATGGCATGAAAACACTCAGAGGTTTTATAAATATTTGAATAACTTCGTTAGAGTTTCCATTCACGCTGTAATTATACAGTGTAATCCTCCTTTTAATAAATTTGACCTATGCTGCAAACTAGTGTTTTGGATTGACATTCAATGGAATATTTACTTGCACAAACCATTGTTGTATTATTTTGAACTTATTGTATTAATAACGATAAAAAGTTATTACAATATTTCCATTATCTTATTGACTGAAGCCCATGTTTTAGCACCAAGTAAATCCTCATTTGTTTCTTGTGCATATGCTAATAATGCTGCGACCCATTGAACATCAGAGCTTGAACAAAAATTAGACAGTTGTCACATTTGTCTAATGTCCTCCTAAAAATAAATATACATGACATTAAACCCATTAAAGTTAACCAATGGTATTATAATGTAGCGTGCATAACAGACGGGTAAAAAATACTCACATAAAAATATACATCTGCAATAGTGCAATCTTGTTAGTACATTTCGTAAAACGTATGCTGTGCAGAACCTTTAGATACTCATTTATATATGCTACAAAACCGCGATAGCATGTATATAAGTATTGATATTGTTAAAATACTTGCATTTAAAAAAATATAAAATAAAAAGACCTTACAGAATCATCAAGCCAGTGAAACATGAGCTTGTTAAACCATTTCTTGTCAGCATTGAGCCATGTAAAGCAACACGCTATGTTAAGTCATTATTATTTATCCAATTCATAAGTTCCTTAAGTTTTGCTTCATTTATAGGAAGCAGTTGCCAGTGTATGTCAAATGTAGCTTCTACTTTTAATTTCACAACTTTCCTTTTCACATTCTTTCGGAATTGATTGGTATAAGGACTACTTTGAGCTTGTGCCTTCTTGTAAAGACGCCCATTGATAAGGACAAAATTATCATATATTTTCTCATATTTTTATTATTAATATTTTATGGTTTTATGAGAATAGATGGCTATTTATGTGTTTTCAAAATATGATTTCAGCGCCACAAGAATTATCGCCCCAGCGCTAGAATAGTGATTGAAATAAGAAAAACGACCTGTTTAAGTTGCGTCCAGCGCCCCAGCGCCAAAAAGTCACCGCGCCAGCGATAAGTTAGCGCCCCAGCGCTATCATTCCACCGCTCCAGCGGTAAAGGCTTTTTCACGCGTCGCCCAAGCAACAATTGCATAGCGCGCCAGCGGTAGTGCGAGTCCTAGTCCGATGAGAATTAATATTTTTAAGCTCATATCAATCCCTATAAAAAGCCACTCGTTCTCAGTCTTCAAGAAGGAATCGAAGACGACCCAAGAGCACCAAGAATACAGAGGACGAGTCTTGGAGAGCAATAGGAGTTTAATTGAAGCAACCTTAGAGAGAGATTCAAGGCGTTCTTCGGCATCAAGAGATCTTAGGCAGCGCAATTAAAAGCAATTCGACGTCTATATCGATTTGCTATTGATTGTATCATAGTTTATTATTATTGTTACTGCTGTTCTCTTGTAGCCATAAGCTAAACTTGTTTTCTAGGGTTAATACTTGAACTCAATATGTGTGCTTAATTGCCATATCTTTATAATATTTAATAAACTTAGTTCTTTGATATTCAAATTACTTGATCTTAATGCTTCAATATATCTGGCCAATATATGGTGAATGAGTTGGTAATATTGTTGATAAACTCGGAAGAGGAATCATAATATTTAGACCTAGGTAATTTGATGCATGATTGTAGAGTAACATTCAATGTTACGTATGCAAGTTTCAATTTAGGATAGGAATATACCTAATTGGCATGTATGATCAATAAGACCTAATCTTAATGAATCTTAATTTATTACAAATACCATAGGAATATAGGTATTCGGTAAACTAAGATATATTTGCATGACCTTGGAAGAGACTTGTGAATACATTAGTGTCTTGATCAATAATAAA
Source organism: Ailanthus altissimus (assembly GCA_946807835.1). NCBI lineage: Eukaryota > Viridiplantae > Streptophyta > Magnoliopsida > Sapindales > Simaroubaceae > Ailanthus > Ailanthus altissimus. Next base: position 11,310,407 of record OX327687.1, read on the forward strand.
GACTAATGGAGTTAAATATTAGAAAGTTAATCATTAGAAAGTATATTGAGGGATAGTATTAATCCTAGGTTTTCTCTACGTTGCTATCATTTAAATCTCATTGCATTGCGTTTTTATTTTTATATTTTCTACATTCATTTTTAGATTTTTTTTTTCTCTGAATAATTATTAGAAAGACATAATTTTAGTAATTGGTTAAAAAGAAAAAAATTATCCCTGTGGGTTCGACATCCGACTTATTTAGTCTCTTTATCACTTGCATATGATAATGTATACTTGCACTTAATTTTATGATATAGAAATATTGCATCACCCATACCTGCTCATCCCTTCTACAACAGCAGTGAATATCATTTGTACACTTGCGAGGCTCTCAGATACATGTTGCATGTTCGGCATGAGCTGATGCTGAGACTCAGTCGCATGAGTATGAGTCTAAAAGTCACCGGCTGTGAATTTTTTTCCTTAAAACAAAACAATATAAAATAATGTATTGACTTGTTAATATAAAACCTAATGAAATTCATGTTCAAAACATACCATTGTCTAATTATCTAATATACATCTTTAGAGGTTTTGGATAACTTGAAGTGCTGCATCATGAAAGTTATCTGATGCAAGATCTCTTCTTTGTCCTTGTCTATCCTACTCAGTAGCTCTACTTGAAATTTTGAGTTAACTGTATCAATCCTTATGGTTAGCTCTATTTTCAAATCTTTTAAATCGTCCCGCAAATCATCAATTCTCTTCTCTAAAATATAATAATGCAATGACATGCCTAACTCAAACTATACATAAGTAATTATAATCAATTTTCACAATGTAATACTCATCAACAGCATATAATGAATCCAAGGAAAAAGATTAAATTATTATACTATTGGTCCAGACGCTCGCAGATCTTCGAATTGGTTCACACACTGAACATCCATATCAACCATAGAATTAGTGAATCGGATTTTCACAATCATAACATGCTTCAGCTTCAGAGCCCCTATTTCTCCCGATAGAATGCGCAACTTTACCGTCATGTGACAGCTCACATTCTTTTCGTGTTTATGGGGCACCAACTTCCTATGTAATTTTAAAACCTATACAAAATTTCAAATTTATTAATCATTAATAGTAAAAAGAATTTCCAACAAATGTTATATATATTTTTCGTTCTATGTAAATATATATAAAATCTTCAGCTCTGTTGAAGACAACATTTTTGACGTCTTTGTACTTGGACTAATTTAGAAGGCAAGGAAAACGGTCATCATCCTTGCTCGCAAACACTAAGGCACATGTCGAGATCATCTCGTAGATCCACACTTGAGATAATAAAAAAATATAACAATATCCAATAATAACAACACTATTTTGTTTATCTTCTTTAATGCAATATAAAAATAATAATTTTTTCCGCATCTCAATATAATAATGAATTGAAAAGAAATGAATTATTCACCAGAAATGCTTAACCAAATGCGTAGAGCTTATATGCTTCATTATCCTGACCGTCCCATTTTCTGACCTTTATTAATTTTTTAATTGGCACTGTGCTTAAGCTATGGTGGAGTAGAGTCCATGCAATCGTGCTCTAAGTGTAAACATTAAACTCATCTAAATCATCAACAAAAAGCACAAAATATTGGACGGCTCTACACTGATCATGTGACATTAATAATTTATGAAATAAATAAAATAGACACATTTTTACAACATCTATATCATCGTCAAACATAAAGTTTTTGAACCACGGATCTAAGTCCATGTAAGTAACTCATTTTTACAATTAAAGTACTTATGCCACAGTCTATTATCCAATTTTAAATTCAACTCCCTTCTTGAAGGATAATCTTTCATCTTCAAACCAGTAATCAAATACAACTCTAGACGGGAGAATGTAATTCGTTTCTTGCCTATATAGAACTACAATATTTTATGTAAATTTTTTGTATATACTTGTGCTAATAAAATTTCATGGATTAAAATACCTGAGAATGAAATGTCCTGTACATTCAAAAAAAATTTAAAACATGTGGTTATAAATAATTGGATTTGTCTTTTCGTCAATTTAGTTTTTATTTTATTGATAGCCCATACTCTCGAGTAAGTAGTGACCGCTGCTCGATAATTCAGTTTTTGTAATTATATAATCCTTTGAGATTTTTTTCCTTCTTGAAAAAAATAATTATTAGTATATAACTAGTTATACAAGATTCAAAATATGTAAATCTTAATTAAAATTTTTAATTAATTTACAAAAATAAATGCAAATAATTACTAAATTTAAAAATAACAAAATATGAAATAAAATAAAATTATGACAAAATAATTAATTAATAACAAAAATTAAAATATTAACTAAAATTAAATAATTTAAGCACAATTTTAATATTTACAATTAAAAATTAAATAAACTAACTAAAAAAATTAAAACATTTGCCACGTGGCAGCGCCATGCGTGCGCGGCATGTGACAGACGACGTTCAGCCCATGCATATGTTAGGAGCTGGATGGAAAAAGTGGCCGCAATCTGCCATTTTCGACCATTTTTGGGCCATATTTGGTCACTTACACTTATTTTTAACCCATTTAACACTTTTTTAATACTAAATGTATACATTTCAACAACTATAATACAAAAACAACACAAAAATACAACAAAATTAAATTTTAAATAACAACTTATCATTTGTTTTTCCAATTTTTAGTTTTTTTTTAACTCTCTAATAGGTTAATTTACTTTAAATCTTCAAAATGTGCTCAGTTTGCAGCGTATCTACAAATTTTAGGACAAATTCAATGTTAGAGCTGGTGCTTACGTGCCATTCTAATATTATATGAATATTAATTGTTAATATTTGTACAATAAATATTTTGAATAAAAATTGTTAATTTTATAACTATATAGTATAATGCTTGTAACACTACAGATATTGTATGATCTGAAGGAGGTCAGATCTGATCTAAAAGAGTTTAGACTAAGGCTAAGAGTTAGCAATGCTAAGAATTATAAATTCTAAGAGTTAGCACTGTTAAGAGTTAACGGGTTGTAAGAGTTAGCGAGATCTAAAGAGTTAGAACTTTGTCTAAAATGGGACAAAGATCTGAGAGTATACTTGTAATGACATAGTTGCAAAGAGTTGCAATAAGTGCTAGGAAATGTCATTATATAAGTATGATTCAAACATTATGTTCATGATTTATGTTTACCAATGCGAGTCTATTGGTGAATTACTATTATATAGATCAATGTATGTTTATATCTGACTAGTGCAGATGGTTGTTCTTAACTGACCATGAGCTTAGAGCTTGTATAGGCATGCGGGTATTCAGTCAGGACTGAATGTTGAACAGACTTACGAGCTTAGAACTTGTATAGGCATGCAGGTATCAAGTCATAAAATAGTTTCATTTGACAAATTGGGTGTAAACCTAAGGAGTCCCACAATATGAAATGTACTTTTTGTACACTTGGATAGCGTATCGTATTAAATGGTTCAATATAGTAAAATCCAACAATTTACTAAGATTAAGTTAATTAAAGTATATGGTTAAATGGTGATACCCACTTTAGGTTAACTTAATAACCTAGTAAAAACGTAAAAGTAATTTTACTTAATGATTATTTAATTGTTAAATAATTAAAAAATATATTTATTTATTTAATAGTTAAATAAATAATTTAGCTTAACTATGGTTAAAAGTTAACCATATAGTTAAGTTAAAGTTAATGTTACATAATGGTTAAGTAAAGGTTAACTTAACCATGGTTAAGTTAGTTAACTAGGGTTAGATTATTTAAATGTTTATTTAACTTAAGGGTTAAGTTAAACTAATCTAACTAAGGTTAAATATTAATTATGGTTAAGTTAAGTTAAATGCAAATTCAAATTAAGTGAAATTAAAATCAAATGCATCTTAAACTAATTGTTAATTAAAAATATTTAGTTTATATTAGTAAAAAGAATTAATTTTAATTGGTTAAGTATTTTATTGATGGCTGAAAAGTTTAGAGAGAAATTGAGAATGAAAATTGTGATGTTTTCAAGAGTTGAAAACATGTTATATTAATCATCTTCTCTAAATAAAATTATCTATTAAAACATGGATTAAATTTGTTTTTGTTCAAATGTTGAATAAATAAATAAGTTGAAAACATGTTACATTAATCATCTTCTCTAAATAAAATTAGCTATTAAAACATGGATTAAATTTGTTTTTGTTCAAATGTTGAATAAACAAATAATAAATTTAACTAAGTTAAAGAGTTTAACTTTGTATCATGTATAAATCATGATACAATTATTACAATTATAAATCATGATTCTTCACATCCATGAGTCATGGATTTTGAGGATAATAGTAGAAATCTGGGTGGACTCATGGATTCTTCACAATTTTTGCCTATATAAAATTATTGAATTACCAATTTCTAACCATATTAATTACAATTACATGTGTTGGTGCTAAGATCATGTGTCTGTTATTTCTTTAATTTGTGTTAGTATATTTTATAGATTTTATTTATTTATTTATTTATTTATTATATAAACAAAGTGTTTCTCTAAAAAATATAGTATGATGTTTATTATGAGAATTTGTTACACATAAAATTATTTTCCCTATATAGTTCACAATATTAAACAATTAGTTTCCTATGAAAACCCTAACAATTTTAAACTTGTGATTACTTATTATATTTTAGAGTTCGAGCTAGCAAAAAAGAGTTTGAATTAGCAAAAAAGAGTTTGAAATGTTTAAGTGTTCATAAAGACAAAGAGTTTGTCTATTTAAACCAATATAGTTGTGATAAAATAACTATAGATTTTCGAAAGAAAAAAATGGTGTAAAATTTTAAATCACGAATTTAGTAATAGTTATAAATTTGGGAAAAGAAAATCGTTTATGAATTATTTTAGTGCGAATGAAATAAATTGTAAAATAAAACTTTTTTGACTGATTTTTTTTTATAAAACATTCTTAGATACATAAAGATTATGTGTTTATGGTTACATGTTTTGATTAACATGTAATATTGAAAATTTTAATTGATCCTTCTGTGATATATTTACTTTCTTGCTATGGTGTGATGCTAATTAATATAAATTGACTTGTGAATAGTTCTTTATATTTCAAATATGTTCTAAGTTGGCTTATTAATTTTTATATTAGTTGAAAGTAAGAAATTATAGCATTGTTGATTGATATGCTAGTAAGTTATTAGGATCTTGTTAAAAGATAAAACAAATTAAATAATTTATTAAAGAGGAAACAAATTAATTGATTTGTTAAAGAGCAAACAAATCAAATAATTTTTTCCTTAATTGATTTTAGGTCAAATATTCTCAATTACCTTTTAGGTATATTTTCTTTTTATATGTAATTACTGATGCGATATTTCAATATCATAAATTAAGTGCAAGTATACACTATCGTATGCAAGTAATAAAGAGACTAAATAAGTCGGATGTCGAACCCAAAGGGATAATTTTTTCTTTTTAACCAATTACTAAAATTATATCTTCCTAATAATTATTCAGAAAAAAAAATCTAAGAATGAATGTAAGAAATATAAAAGTAAAACACAATGTAAAGAAACTTAGGTGATAGCAATGTAGAGAAAACCTAGGATTAATATTATCCCTCAATATGCGTTTTAATGATTAACCCTCTAATATTTAACTCACTTAGTCTTTATTATTGATCAAGACGCTAATGTATTCACAAGCCTCTTCCAAGGTCATGCAAGTATACCCTAATTTACCAAATACCTATATTCCTATGGTACTTGTAATAAATTAAGATTCATTAAGATTAGGTCTTATTGATCATACATGCCAATTAGGTATATTCCTATCCTAAGTTAAAACTTGCATATGCAACATTGAATGTTACTCTACAATCATGCATCAAATTACCTAGGTCTAAATATTATGATTCCTCTTTCGAGTTTATCAATAATATTACCAACTCATTCACCATATATTGGCCAGATATATTGAAGCATTAAACACAAGTAATTTAAATAATAAATGACTAAGTTTATTAAATACTAAAAAGATATGACAATTTAAGCGCACATATTGAGTTCAAATATTAACCCTAGAAAATAAGTTAGCTCATGGCTACAAGAGAACAGCAGTAAAAATAATTATAAATCATGATACAATTATTAGCAAACCGATATAGACGTCGAATTGCTCTTAATTGCGCTGCCTAGGAACTCTTGATGCCGAAGAACGTCTTGTATCTCTCTCTAAAGTTGCTTCAATTAAGCTCCTATTGCTCTCCAAGACTTGTGCTCTGTATTCTTGGTGCTCTTGGGTCGTCTTGGATTCATTCTTGAAGGCTGGGAACGAATGGCTTTATATAGGGATTGATATAAGCTTGAAAATCTCAATTCTCGTCGGACTAGGACTCGCACTACCGCTGGCGCGCTATACATCTGTTGCTGGGGTGACGCGTGAAAAAGCTATTACCGCTGGAGCGGTGGGATCTTGGCACTGGGGCGCTGCATGAAAACGGCTTCACCGCTGGCGCGGTATGTTGATAGCGCTGGGGCGATGTAGTATTGCTGGCGCGGTGACTCTTCGGCGCTGGGGCGCTAGACGCGGCTTAAGCAGGTCGTTTTTCTTATTTCGATTACTATTTCAGCACTGGGGCGACAATACTTGTGGCGCGGGGGCGCTGGACTCATAATTTGAAAACTTTACATTCTTTAAATTTCGTTCAAGTCCCTATAATTAACAATAAAGCACATAAATAGCCATCTATTCTCATAAAATCATAAAATATCAATAATAAAAACATGAGAAAATATATGACAAATTTGCCATTATCAATTACCTAGTTTAGTTTTTTTTTTCTTTTTCAACATAGGAATAGCGCTATAAATGTAAAGGTTGCTCTTTATATTTTGTGGTACAGTAATATATAATTCTTGTCCAAATTCTTTCTTCTCATTCTCTCAAATTTTCATGGTATTAGAGTCTCTTCGGGATTATTTTTTCTTTCTCTACTATGTGAATAGTGTCTTAAACAGTACCAGTAAATAGTTCCATGAACAACATCACAAAACAATGTTGGAATAATGCTAATCAACAGTATTGCTGTCTTGAGCCCTAGGTTTATTTTTTCTTTCTCTATTACGTGAAGTGTCTTAAACAGTACCAACAAATAGTTCCATGAACAACATCACAAAACAATGCTAATGAATAGTATTGTTGCCTTGAGCCCTAGGTTTCTTACATGTCTTCCGTTGATTTAGGAATAGAGAATTAGGAATTTATTAAGATAATGACAAACAAAGTTGCTAACAATATGGATGCCTTCACCATACATGACTCGGATCATCCGGGTCTCGTTTTAGTTACTAAAACACTTGAAGGAGACAATTATAAACAATGGAGCTGCGCGATGTGTATAGCTCTAAGTGCCAAGAACAAAATTGGATTCATCAACGGGATGATACAAGCACCACCTCAATTCGATTCTAAGTTTTCGGTATGGCAACAGTGCAATGATATGGTATTATCCTAGATTTTGAATTCAATTCATTCTAATATTGAAGGGAAGTGTTATTTATGTAGAAACTGCAAATGAAGTCTGGGACGACTTGAAAGATAAGTTTTCTAAAGGGAATGACTCCCGAATCTATCAAATTCCACAAGAAATTATCGAACAACAACAAAGATCTCAGTCTGTTTTAACTTATTACACCAAAATGAAATCACTTTGGGATGAGTTGACTTTTTTTATCATAATCTAATTTCTTATACTTGTTAGGTCTAAAAGGCCTTGTCGAACAAGAAGAAAAAGAAAGAGTCATGCAATTCTTGATGTGACTAAATAAATCTTATGCCAGCATATGAGGTTCAATTCTCATAATAAGTTTTCTCTCAAACACACGCAAGGTTCATGCCTTGATACTCCAACAAAAGAGATAAACCAAAGTAGTAATTTGAAGAGAGAGAGCCAATCATACTGCAATACAAGTTTCAAACACTTTAAAAACCAAAGAACGAACATCAAAGAAAAAGAGTTGTATTCATTGTGAAAAAGACAACTATACCATTAATCGTTGCTACTTTCTCCATGGTTTTCTGCTTTGACACAAACTATATGGTAAGAAAGTGAAGCTAAGAGAAAAGAAGCCTAATGTCAAAAACTCGACGGCCGAAAAAGAATGCGAGAGACAAAGTTTTACCAATACTATGTTCACTCCCAAAGAGTACAATCAACTCAAAGCTCTACTTCGAAAGGATAATGGTAACACTTTGCCTTTTGTAAACACTACAGGTATTAACTCACCTTTCTGTTATAAGATTAAATCTCCATCACATACTATGAAGATTATTGATAGTAGGGCTACCGACCATATTTTTAATGTTCAACCAACATTGCATAAGATAACTTATTCTCATAATTTTGTTCAGTTACCAAATAGAGGCCAAGCTAAAATTGAGTGTGTTGGGTCAACAAAGTTATCTGATAACATTACTCTAAATGATTTCTCTATGTACTAAAATTTAGAGTTAATCTATTATTAGTTGGTAAAATTACTCAGGCATTAAGTTGTAGTATAAGATTTTACCCTGATTTTTGTGTGGAGCGGGACATGGCTATGAAGAAGATGATTGGCCTAGAGAAGCAGCTTAATAGTTTATACTATCTCAAAGCTAGCCAAACAACACTCATTACACTCCACACTCTAATTCAAAACCTTGATGATCATATTGACACACCAACTTTACCCTTACCATTTGACACAATAGAAATTCAAGAGCTACTTCAAAACATTAGTGCCTCGGCGCCACCTATTCCATACTGCGACACCAACATCAAGATTTCTAATACCCTAGTGCCAACCATTCCCTACCACAATGCCATTTCTACCAGTACCTAAGAGCCAATTTAGAATACCCCAGTTTTATCCGAATTCGAAATACTCCTTGATTCTTATCCACCTTGACATTTTTCTTACCCCACAAAACTCCCAACCCATCTCTAAGATTACGAGGTAAACCATTCCAATCTTCTTACTCTAGGTCCTTATTCTTCTTCAGCTATGTCTGATACGTGCCACCCAATTTCAAGGTATGTCTCTTATACCCATCTCTCTCATTCACATCAGACTTTTATCAATGCTATTTCTCACATGGTTAAACTAGAAATGTATGCACAAGCTTGCCACAATCCACATTGGGTGGCCGCCATGAATGAAGAAACCTCAGCCCCCTAAGCAAACCATACCTGGAGTATGGTCTCGTTACCTTCTGGTCACCAACCCATCAGTTGCACATGGGTCTACAAATCAAGTACAACTTCAATGGTTTAATTGAGCTTTTATAAAACTCACCTTATAGCTAAAGGGTTTACTCAACGCAAAGGTATTGACTATACTAAAACTTTTGCTCATGTGGCTAAGTTAACTACTTTTCGGTGTTTTTTTACCATTGCTTCTATTCATCATTGGCATCTTTATCAATTGGATGTTCAAAATGCTTTTCTTTATGGGATTTGATTGAGAAGGACTACATGTCTCTTCCTCAAGTTTTTATCGACATGGGGAGCAACACTTAGTTTTTTGACTCCATAATTTTCTCTACGGATTAAAGCAAGCTTCATATAGCTAAGTTAACTATTTTTTGGTGTCTTTTGACCATTGCTTCTATTCATCATTGGCATCTTTATCAGTTGGATGTTCAAAATGGTTTTCTTTATGGGATTTGACTGAGGAGGACTACATGTCTCTTCTTCTGGTTTTCTTTGACATGGGGTGCAACACTTAGTTTTTCGACTCTATAATTTTCTCTACGGATTAAAGCAAGCTTCATGGAGTTAGTTTCATAAGTTTTTTGACGCCATCCAAAAATTTGGTTTCCACCAGTCATAGGTAGACTATTCTTTATTTACTAAGGTTAATGGTAATTCTCTCACTGCTATCCTTCTTTATGTCAACAGTAAGATCATCACCGGCAGTAATGAGAAAATGATACAAGAGGTAAAGAATTTCTTGGCCAGTTGTTTCGGATTAAGGATCTCAGTCATTTGAAGTATTTTTTTGGAATAGAAGTTGCTCGATCTAAAGTAGCAATTTCTATCAACCAACGAAAATACACATTTAACATACTAGAGGAGGTTAAACTTCTAGGTGCCAAACCTGCAAAGTTTCTCATAGAACAAAATCTCAAACTTGCTTCTAATGAGAGGGAGTTGCTTAATGATCTAAGTCATTATGCAAGTTGATTGGAAAATTGATTTATCTTACTATCACTAGACCAAACATTACTTATTCAGTCAACACACTCAGTCAATTTATTTAACAACCTAGAAAACTATATCTTGAAGCAGCACATTAGGTATTGCGGCATTTAAAAAATGCTCCGGGATAGGGTCTTTCATTTTCTTCAAATAGAAAGCTACAATTCACGGGTTTTTGTAATGCAGATTGGACTAGATGTCCAAACACATGATAATTAATTACTGGTTACTATGTTTTTCTTGGTAATTCAATGATTTCATGGAAAATTAAGAAACAAGTTATAGTATTACGGTCCTCAGCAGAATCCGAATGTAGGTCCTTGGCATTCATTACTTATGAATTAACTTGATACGATACTTATTGAAAGATTTACAAGTATCTCACTCAAAACCATCTCAACTCTTTTGTGACAACTAAGCGGCAATTTACATTTCAGCCAATTCTATCTTTTATGAAAGGACAAAATATATTAAGATAGATTGTTATACAATCCGTGAATGAATACAAAAAAGGGAGCTTAATACTTTTTTCGTGGAAAGCGAAAAACAAGTTGCCAACCTTTTTATTAAACTATTGGGTCAAGATGCTTTCTTCTTTCTATTTGGCAAGTTGGGAGTCCTTAACATTCACTCTCTAACTTGAGGGGGAGTGTTAAAAGAGAAAACAAATCAAATAATTTGTTAAAGAGGAAACAAATTATTTGATTTGTTAAAGAGAAAATAAATCAAATAATTTTCTCCTTAATTGATTTTAGCTCAAATATTCTCCATTACCTTTTAGGTGTATTTCTTTTTTATATATAATTACCTAATTTTTTTTCCCTTTTCAACATAGGAATAACGCTACAAATGTAAAGCTTACTCTTTACATTTTGTGATACAATAATACACAATTTTTGTTCAAATTCTTTATTCTCATTCTCTCAATTTTTCAGATTTTAATTTTCTTTCTATATATTGTGTTACAAAGGTTGCTAAGATATAGAATATTATGTCTAACTAATGTTATAATAATAATAAATTTTTAATAATATTTTAGTTATAAAGGACCTCTTCTATGTAAATAATATGTCTAATGGAGAGATTTGCCTTTATTTGTGCACATCTTACGTTTATAATTATATAGATAAACTTTTGATGAGAGCACAACTTATATTTGCTTGGACATATATCTAAGTATTTGTTTTGTTGAATAATTATTTTTATTGAGTGTATGATGTAATTTAAATTATTTATTTTAAGAAATTATATAAGAAATAGTAGTCTTGAGAATTTCTTAAAATGTGGTGGTTTATCAATTATTATTGTTATTATTTTAATGTATCATTATGAGAAAGCAAAAAGGATGTTTACCTTTTAATTTTTATTGAAATCAAGAATTTTCATTATGTATATATTAGATGTCTATTCTAATATTTTTGTTTAAGTAAATTGTATTAGGTTTGGCAAAACTGATGAACAAAGTTTTTTTTAAGAACAATTCAACTTAAATATACATCGGTGAAGAGTTCTTTAGCATGCTATATAAAATAGAAATTATATAAAAAGACTCATAAATAAAAGATTTTTGAGAAAAATCGTGAACAAATACTTTTGAGAAAAGTCTTATAAAATTGTCAAGGAGAATGTGTTAAACCCAATTTTATGTAAATTGGAAACTATATAAATCCCATAAATAAAAGAGTTTTTAGAAAATTCATAAATAAAAGAGTTTTGAGAAAAGTTTTATTAAATTGTCGAGGGAGATATGCTTAAACTTATAAAGGAGTCGCCTATGAAAGTAACACAACCTATATGATTGGTGATTCCATACAAAAGGTTCAATAGGTAGAAATAATCCGTACTACATGATTTATTTAGCACTTATATTATAAATATATCTTAAAGGAGACATGTTTTTACTAATCTCTATGGCAAAAGTGCTAATTTTGTATGACGTTATGAAGGGTATTTACCCTGAATGAGTCTAAAACAAGTATACTCTTACAAAGCATAAGTCATATATGCCTTTAGAAGACTCAACTATATGAGAGTAGTCATAAGGCTGCGATTATGAGAATTGGTTTGTTCGCTAGAGCTTTTACTATAATCAAGATAAAGTGTAGGGTCATTAATGTGTCAACTCATAAAACCAAGTTTTCGACATTATTATGTGTTATAATTGAAGTTTGGTCAAAGAGTCGAGTTCAAGTAGTTCACCTTAAGTTTCTCAAATGGATTCTATAATACTAAGTATAGATTTAAGTCCGAAAGATACTTATACTTACTACATAATAGAATGTTACTCTTATATATATTTTTATTAATAATATATTATATTTTCTTATATATCAAATATATATATGTATATATAAAATGTTTTCAATTTTTTTTTTTTTGTGGGGGATTATTAGAGAAAAGTAACAAAATTTAGATATAGCTTTTATTTTGTAAGTTACTACTAATAATTATTATTATAATATAGTGGCTATGTAAGGAGTGTACGAACCACACATATCTCCACATTAGTATGATATTGTTTACTTTGGGCCTAAACCCTCATGATTTTACTCTTGAGCTCTACCCAAAAGGCCTCGTACCAATGGTGATACAGTTTATTCCTTATATACCCATGATTTTTCCCATTTTTTGTCAATGTAACTTTGTTTGTGTTGAAGCGGAAGCACACAAACAAGCAAACAAAATATATCCTAAGCAAATAATAATGCAGAACAAGTTATTAAGAAATAAATAGAGAAAGGGGTAGAAGAAGAACACACAAAGAATTACGTGGTTCGGCAACTTACCTACATCCACGGCGGATCAAGATCACACTCTTCTCTTATTATAAATCACAAGGCACTCACAAAGTATGCCTTTTACAAGAAAAATCACAAAGAAAACTCTCTCTTGTATTCTAGAGATTTTCTCTTACAACGATTATCACTAAAATTTGTTGTTGATCACAAAGATGTATTTATAAGCCAATTGATAGCCTTTATATAGACTTTGGGATGACCTTGGTTTACCCTATACATGTGGGAGTCGTATTAGGGAGTCCTGAAACAAGTGGGAGACGAAATAAGGAAGTTTCCTTATTTTGGGATACTGTTTCCATCTCTAGCGCCGCAGCGCTGGGCTCTTGTCGCTGCGGCGCTGGCGCACTTCTGCTGAGCACTGCGGCGCTGGCCTCCTGGCGCTGCGGAGCTCAGGTTCTAGACTAGGCGTCGCGGCGTTCACGCCTTGTCGCCGCAGCGCTCACACCTGGTCGCCGCAGCGCTCACGCCTGGTGCGCCATTTTCATTTTTCACCTCCTTTCGCGTCTGTCTTCGATCCGTACGCACCCTACGCACTTGGATTGATCTTTAAATTATATACCAATGATTTTTAATCAATATTCTCACAAATCTCCTCCTTGATTCAAAATCATCCACAAAGTCACTTGATCTCTCATTTTCGCATCTTCAGTCACCTTCACAAAGTAGTGACTCCGGTTAAGTTCTTGCATAGGATGAACTTAACCGAGGGTAGTGGCTTAGTTAACATATCAGTAGGGTTTTTAGATGACGCTATCTTTGTTAGACTAACTTCACCACTTTGGACAATCTCATGAATGTAATGGAGCCTCACATCAATGTATTTTGACCTCTCGTGGAACATTTGATGCTTGCTTAGGTGTATGCACTTTGGCTATCACAATACACACCGGTGTTTACATCTTCACTAGCCAATACCTCCGCGCATATGCCTTTTAACACACGGCCTCCTTGATAGCTTCACCAACAGCTATGTACTCTGCCTTTGTGGTAGATAGTGCAACCACGTGTTGTAGAACTGATCTCCAATACACACTACACCCAAACACTGTAAATACGTAGCCCGTCAACGATCTTCTTTTGTCAAGATCACTTGCATAATCTGAGTCTACGTACCCTCTTACCATTTTATTGTTGTCCTCATCCCTCTTATACATTAACCTGTGATTCGACGTTCCCTTGAGATATCTCAGAATTCACTTTACTGCAAGCCAGTGATCTTTTCCCAGATTCGCCATGTATCTACTCACCACACTCATAGCCTGTGCTATGCCTGATCTTATACAAACCATTGCATACATGATGCTCCCCACAACGCTCGCATATGGTACTTTGCTCATCTGCAGTTTCGCCTCATCGGATGTCAACGACTGTGCTGCTGAAAGTCTGAAATACATAGCCAAAGGAGTAGAGACAGCCTTCGCATTTGACATACCAAACTTCTCCAAAATTTTGACTATATATCGCTATTGGGACAAGAAGATAACATCTCTTCTTTCCCTCACAATATCCATACCCAAAATTCTCTTTACTGCTCTCAAATCCTTCATTTTAAAATCGTCACTCAACTGCTTCTTGAGCTTCTGTATTTCTTCTATGTTCTTGCACTCGATCAACATATCATCGACTTATAAAAGCAAATACATCATCCCACAACTTATATTTTTGAAGTACACGCATCCGTCATACTTGCTCCTACTAAAACCACAAGCTATCATAAACTCATCAAATCTCTTATACCACTGTCTAGGTGATTGCTTTAACCCGTATAATAACTTCTTTAGCAAACAAGCATGATTTTCTTTTCCAGACTCCTCGAACCCTTGCGACTGTGCCATGTATATCGTTTCTTCAAGCTCTCCATGTAGAAAAGCTGTCTTTATATCCATCTGCTCTAAATGTAAATCAAGGTTTGCACACATAGCTAACAAAATCTTAATAGATGTGTGCTTGACAACTGGAGAGAATATCTCATAAAAATTGACTCCCTCTCTCTGAGTAAAACCTTGTGCTACTAACCTAGCCTTGAATCTTGTAGGCTCAATCCCCGGTATCCCCTCCTTCACCTTATACACCCACTTACACCCGACTAGCTTCTTTTGAAGTCTCTCCACCAACTTCCAGGTATTGTTCTTTTTAAGAGAACAAATTTCTTCTTCCATAGCCTGCTGCCATTCTTTCTTATTTTCACTCTTCATAACCTCACCATATGTCCTAGGCTCATCATACTCAAGAGTATATGCAGAATTAAAAGCATGAGCAACTAAGTCTGTTTGTGCATACCTGACTGGTGGGTTGATCGTTCTCCTTAGCCTGTCTCTAGCAAGCTAGTACTCTTCAAGTTCCAACTCAGAATTTCACGTCTTCTTTTGGGTGGACTTGAATGAACTCACCGGTGTTCTTGGTTCATCTTCAAGGATCTCATCGTTGAAGTGTTGATTAGAAGGCATATCAGATCCATTTTCAGGCTCTACTTCAACTTCTATTGACTCGGATACTGAGTCTTCCTTGGTCACATGTTCTTCTTTCTCAACTTCTTGAGAGGTTTTCAGCATCGTCATCTCATCGAATGTCACATCACGGCTTATGATACTCCTTAGTGGTGTTAAGTCTTTACACCACACCTTGTATCCTTTTACTCCTTTGGGATATCCTATGAATACCCTTTTGATAGCTCTAGATTCCAAATTCCCCTCCTTAACATATACAAAGGCAGGGCAACCAAATATTCTGAGGTGGTCATACTTTGGAGGATTGCCAGACCATTTCTCTTCTGGCGTCTTGAAGTCAATTGCTAAGGAAGAACTTCTATTAATCAAGTAAGCTGCAGTCACTACAAATTCTCCCCAGAATGTCTTGGATATCTTTGCATTGGTAAGCATGCATCTAACCCTTTCAAGTAAGGTCATGTTCATCCTCTCAACTACCCCATTCTGCTGCGGTGTTGATCTTACTGTTCTATGCCTTATAATCTCATACTTGGCATAAAACCCATCAAACTCTCTGTTGCAAAATTCAAGGCCGTTGTCAGTTCTCAACCTCTTCACTCTTTTGCCAGTTTGATTCTCAACAAGAACCTTCCAAGTCTTGAATACTTCAAAGGCTTGATCCTTACTCTTGAACACATAGACCCACAGCTTCCTCGAATAGTCATCAATCAAGCTGAGAAAATACCTAGCACCACCACGAGTAGCTGTCTGAGTTGGTCCCCAAAGATCCGAGTGTATGTAGTCAAGAGTTCCCTTAGTCTTATGCTCGCCGGTACTGAACCTCACCCTATATGCTTTCCCAAGCACATAATGCTCACAAAACTCCAAGGGTTGGAATTTATCCTCACCAAACGCCTTTTGATTATATAACTTCTTTAGGTTTCTCTCGCCTAGATGTGCTAGTCAAAGATGCCACAACTTGGTTTGTATACTCTCATCATCCACAGAGAATAGTGCAGAACCACTTACGAATTCACCCTTAAGCACATAAACACCTTTGCGTTTCTCTCTTCTCATTACCACCATGGAACCTTTCAAAACTCTTAAAATCCCTACGTCGATCTTGATGGAACATCCATTATGGTCTAAAGTCCCCAATGAGATCAAGTTTCTCTTCAAGTCAGGAATATACATAACATCTGTTAACTCTCTCACTCGCCCATCATGCAGTCTAAGCTTAACACTACCAATTCCCATCATCTGACATGCAATGTCATTACCCATTAACATCTTACCACCACTAATGGGCTAAAAATTTGTAAACCAAGACTTGTGCGGGCACATGTGAAAAGTACAACCAGAATCTAAAACCCATTGTTCAGAGTTCATACCATCAATAACGATGAGTGTCTCTGCGCTGTCATAGCTATCATTATAGACAAGTGCAGCATTCACTTTCTTCTTGTCTTGTGCTCTCTTATCAGGACAGTCCATTATGAAGTGCCCCTCTTTCTTGCAGCAATAACATTTCCTAGGAGTCATAGACTTCGACCTTGAGCCTTTTTTCTTTCCATCTCTATATGATGGCCTTCCTCTTACGGATAAACTTTCTGCATTGCCCTCGGTCTGCTTTCCTAATAACTTTGAATTTAATGATGATTTCACATCACTCATCGTTAAACTCTCTCTGCCGTAGAGTAGCGTATCAACAAAACTCTCATAACTCTTAAGAAGTAAACTCAGCAGGATAATTGCTCTATCTTCATCTTCTATCTTGATGTTGATAGACTCAAGATCAAGGATGATCTTATTGAAGGTGTCTATATAATCTTTCATCGGCGTCCCCTCTGACATGGACAGCTGATACAGCTTCTTCTTTATATGTAATCTGTTGGCCAACGATTTCCTTATATAAAGAGAGTCAAGCTTCTTCCAAAGACCTATTGTCGTCGTCTCACCTGCTACTTCCTTTAGTACTTCATCGCTCAATGACAGAATGATTGTGCTATAAGCTCTTTCTTGAATGTCCTTTCTTTCTGCCTCAGCTCTAGATGACTCTGGCATCTTCTCTTCATCACTAGATGGAGCTGCAGTGTCCTTTAATGCTGAACCAAGCCTTTGGCTCACTAACAACGCCTTAACCTTCATCTTCCACAGATTGAAGTCATTCGTACCGTTGAATTTCTCTACCTCGTACTTGGGTGTGGCCATGTCTGCTTAGAACCAAAGCTCTGATACCAGTTTGTTGAAGCAGAAGCACACAAACAAGCAAACAAAATATATCCCAAGCAAATAATAATGCAGAACAAGTTATTAAGAAATAAATGGAGAAAGGGGTAGAAGAAGAACACACAAAGAATTACGTGGTTTGGTAACTTGCCTACGTCCACAGCGGATCAAGATCATACTCTTCTCTTATTATGAATCACAAGGCACTCACAATGTATGCCTTTTACAAGAAAGATCACAAAGAAAACTCTCTCTTGTACTCTAGGGATTTTCTCTCACAAAGATTATCACTAAGATTTGTTGTTGATCACAAAGATGTGTTTATAAGCCAATTGATAGCCTTTATATAGGTTTGGGGACAACTTAGGTTTACCCTATACGTGTGGGAGTCATATTAGGGAGTCCTGAAACAAGTGGGAGATAAAATAAGGAAGTTTGCTTATTTCGGGATACTGTTCTAGCGCCGCGGCACTGGGCTTTTGTCGCTGCGGTGCTAGCGCGCTTTTGCTGAGCGCTGCAGCGCTGGCCTCCTGGCGTCGCAGCACTCAAGTTCTGGACTGGGCGCTACGGCTCTCATGCCTGGTCGCCGCAGCGCTGGCGCCTGATGCGCCTTTCTTCGTTTTTCGCCTCCTTTAGCGTCCGTCTTCGATCCGTGCTCACCCTACGCACTTGACTTGATCTCCAAATCATATTTTGATGATTTTTAATCAATATTCTCACAGTTTGCTTCCTTAACAATCCTCTCATCGAACAAAGGACCACTGAGCCTCCTCTCAAACGGTATTTTCCATCCGTCTATCTTCTACATAGAAAGATCTCGCTCGCTTTTTGGTACTCATCTTTTACTTATCTTCACTGCGCTGTGGGTGCACGCCTTACGTGAAGCCTAGATATTGCCTACCTCGAGAGCCCACTTTATTAGGTCAACTCTTTATTACTGCATTGGTAAACACTTCTTACGTGAAGCCCACCACATCACTACATTGAGAGGACATGCCTTACGTGATGCCAGGGAGCACACCATCATCTGTACATAGAGTTTAACTATAAATTCTATCGCAAACCGAGGCTTACTAGGATCACCACCTTCTTATTCGACGCCGAAGATTTCTTCTATATAGTTAACTTCTGGGCATGGCTCTGATACCACTTGTAAGGAGTCCACGAACTACACATATCTTCACATTGGTATGATATTATCCACTTTGGGTTTAAATCCTCATGATTTTATTTTTGAGTTCTATCCAAAATGCCTCATACCAATAGAGATATAATTTACTCCTTATATATCAATAATCTTCCCCATTACTTATCAGTGTGGAACTTTATTTACTTCCTTAATAGATTATAATATATTTAAATTAACTATTAAATTTAGATTAATTGTATGAGAGTTACAATATTTATTATTATTATTTGGGAGTTTTATAAATTAAATTATTATAGCAGTTATCATGTATTAAATTATTATTATTATTAGAATTAATACCTAGACTATCTACTATGATATAAAGGGTGCTAATTTTTTATTAAGGAGTTTGTGAGAATAAATAAGAAAAAACAAAAATGAGAAGTATTTTATTTAATTATATTTTAAATAATATATTCTTCATTTTGTGTTTTTGAACAACTATAATAAGGGGAATTTTATATTATCTTCTAGTGATCGTGTTTAAGGAGAAAAGTGACTACAAGTATTGGATTAATCTTAGAGTTATATAGATTTGTCATTACCCGTAGAAGGGGATGACTATTTGTCATTAAGATAAAGCTCTTTAGCATACTTCTACTATACTTAAAACTAAATTTTTTCACTCTTTATTTATATTATTTTTATATTATAAATATTTGATAATATATATTTAAATATATGGTTAAATAATTTTAAAATAAAATATACCCAACAAATTTTCCCTCGTGTTTTCATAGAGATTTTAATTTTGAACGATGGCAAGAATAAAAATGCTAGCTAACAACTATTCAACCCCAACCATTACAATAGCATATTGTTTTCCAGGACGCAATACTATTTTCTTCGGCACGTGCCTAGCAAACGTAATATAGAACTTGAAATTCTCTGTTTTTTTTTAAAGATCAAAAGAATATTATTGAATCATAGAAATATCATATCTTATGGTATGAGAAATGAAAATGGGAATGAAAGAATCTTATGCAAGAGAGACATTGTTTGCCTTTCTTTTGATAGCAGAACACTGAATATGAGGAAAAGATTTTAAGACATCCGATATACCGACCATGATATGGGAATCCAGAGAAAAAGGAGATTGGTTTAAAGTGCATATATGACATTGGAACAACCCGTTTCAGCTTCTGAAATGTGCATATTGTATTGAGTTGCAACTTGTAACCCAAAGAAAATTCGTATACGATCTTCTAGGAAAGGAGATGGCGCACCCGAAACTGATTTCAAGGCGACCAATAAAACTTCTCCTGCAGTATTCCGAATTACCACACCTACCCCGAAGAATGACATACCATCTTTAGCGGCTGCATCTACATTGAGCTTCAAACTACATGGAAGAGGGGGTTGCCGGATAACTGAGACAGCATGCAGTATAGAGGAAACCTGAACCTGCTGTTGCACGGCCTGAAATTCTGAGATGAAAGAACCTGCATCGTGGAAAAGTCTTGATGTTGAACGAATAGTACCGTCAAACAGCCAGCTGTTTCTTTCTTTCTAACAACAAATAAGAATACAAAGGAATTCAAAATTGTCTTTGGATAGTTTCTAATATACATCAACGAGAAAAGTGCCAAAACTGAAATGCATATGTTTACTAGCCTGAAACTTTACTAGCCTGCCGGTTATGGCAATGGAAAAGAGAATGGACAGACGTTTCTAAATCTTTTCCACAACGACTGCAAATAGGCCAAAATCAACGTGTCTGTGAAATAGATTCATTCTAGTTGGCAGAATATCAAAAAAAAAAAAAAAAGCCCTCCAGATGAAGTTTTTTTGTTTGTAACTAATATTTTTCTCCAATTTTTTAATTATATATGTTGTTCCAAAAATTCTGAAACGAGTTTGTTGTGTAAAGGTAATTTTGTAAAATTTGGTTGTGAAGTTGTATAATGCACTAGAAAAAATAATATATTTGGTTGTGATGTACTTTTTTTTTTGGGTATTTCTATCTTGATTTTGGTTTGGATTATTAAAAATTGTGGAATCAGGATATTTTCATCTTGATTGTGGTGTGAATTTTGATTGTAGTTTAGTTGGATTTGGAGGTTTGGAGTTTAGATCATTTGGTTTGCTTGGAGTTTGGACTTCGTTGTGGATTCAGTTGTGAAGTTGTCGACGGTTTTGAGTTATTTATTATTGTTATTTAAATTGTTTTAAATGTATATACATGATGTTCAAGAATATATTGTTTGAGGGGAAAAAAATGAAAACATAAAATTTAAAATAGATGGGCTCAATTTAAAAAATTAAAAATGATAGAATCGAATGTATTTATTGTAGTAAAACTTATACTGCTCATTCAATTAAGAATATAACTAACAATTTGAACAAACATTTGAAACTTTATGAAAAGTATTTGTCTATTTTAATAGATGAGAGTCAAGGGGTATTCAAAGCCTATTGCTAATTATTCAAATGGTACTAGTAGTATTCTGTTTAGTATATTTAATAAGGAGTGTAGGAATGCTTGTGTAAAAGTGGTAAGTCTTGATAAGTTACCATTTAATTTTAGAGGAGGGTAGAGGATTTCATTATTTTTGTCATGTTATATGTCAAATGTATGATCCTTGTCTAGAAAAACCTAATTAGAGATATTTATTAGTTGTATCTAGATGAAAAGAATTTTTTTTAAAGAGTATTTTTTTATGCAAACAAGCTGAAGGTGTGTCTTATTATTGATACTTTGACTTTTTTACAAAACATAAATTATATGATAGTAACAACTCATAAAATTAATGAGGATTGACAGTTATTGAAAAGAATTTTAAGTTTCTTTCAAATTACAAATCACAATGGAGAAGCAATTGGAAAATACTTTGAGAATGTGTTACATAATTGGGGATATAGAAAGGGTATTCATAATTAATGTGAATGATGCTAGTGCAAATAATGTGGTTATTAAGTTGGCAAGTTGATGGGATATTGTTGGATAACAAATATTTACATTTGTGGTGTGTTACTCAGATCATCAATTTCATTGTTGGTGAAGGACTAAAAGAAATAAATGATTTGATTATTAGTATTTGCAATATAGTTTGATATGTTAAATTTGTTGATAGGAATGTAGTATATATGGGTATATGCATGTGCAATTGTGTTTATTGTCTAAAATATGTATCAAATATGAATTTAACGTGACGGAAACATAAATTATACAATAAACATAATAAATAAAATATATTAATCACATTAATGTATTAGTAAAGTTGAGAACTCACCTCAACGTGTAACGTTATATACGTATTTTTTTAGAGTTCGCATGGAGATCAACTCGCGGACAGTTCTAGTCACCAACTCAGTGGGCTTGGTAAGTTAGAATAACAGCCCCATATTCAACACAGGATTAACTTTTAATCCCCAAAATAATCAAGGGTGTGTTTTCTTCATTTTCTCTAAAAGTATAAGAAATAGAGAATTAAAACAATTCTCAATAAATAATTTCATTTTTTTCCTTTTTTTCTTTTTCTTCTTCTTCTTTTCTTCTCCTAGGTGCCATTTTACTTCTTCTCTTTTGTTTCATTTTTTTTCATTCCCGTAAAACACACACCTTACACTATACACACATATATCTCAATATATATATATATATATATATATATATCTAATAACATAAAATAATAATATATAATATTAATAATAATATAATAATAATAATGGGTGCTAACTATTTGGCACCCAAAATAAAATAATATTAAATATAATATAATATTATAATAATATATAATATAATATTATAATAACCTATAATATAATATTATAATAACAAATAATAATATATTATAATGAGATATTTTAATTATTTAATAATTAAATAATCAAAGTATGAAATGACCATTTTACCCTTTATGAATAATTATCAAGAATATCCCCTAATAGGTCTTACCAAATCCTATACTTGGGTAAACTCAACCGATGGTCCACAATGCACCACGTGTGATTATACAATTAGTAAATAATAATTATTGACTAATTGTTATATTTAACACTTAAATACAAACACCCACACATTCTTGTGGTAGTGCTGAATATTATTAGATTAAACAATTTAATTCGACACGCTGCCTCAGTGCACAACGAGTATACTTCATATCGCGGGACTCCCTAGGTCCACGCCCGATTTATTAAATGGAACTATTCCATGAGTCCGTGAGCATTGCCCTACGTACACATCACGGATATATAAATCAACACGTTGAATCATACAAGTTAAGGTTATAACGTATACGTATAATCCTTCCGTCATGATATCCTGGATATGCGAGGATATAGATTATCACCGTCAAATCCCTTAGTGTTCATCCATGTCTTATCTCCAGACTCGTATCTTACAGAGTAATATGTACAAACTCATTTGCCATATTGT
The DNA here is from genome assembly GCA_946807835.1 of Ailanthus altissimus. Taxonomy (NCBI): domain Eukaryota; kingdom Viridiplantae; phylum Streptophyta; class Magnoliopsida; order Sapindales; family Simaroubaceae; genus Ailanthus; species Ailanthus altissimus. The sequence continues at coordinate 11,333,684 of OX327687.1, forward strand.
TCTACCTTGATGGAACTCTTTCTCAGGATTAATACTTATAGCCACAAAAAATTTTGAGATACAGTCTCGAAGCATCTGGATATCAAACTCTCTATGCGAGTTGACGGATTTCATAGCTATACACATCGAACTCCACAAGCATCGGACCATATCCAGCGACACCTAATGGCCACACCATGAAAGGTCTATGACATGCGTGGAATCAAAGTATAGTGGATCACTTACAAGCCCACAATGGCAATCAGGTCAAAGGACCATGTATAATATTCAACTCGAGAGGACCCTCCTTTAACTGCTTACATAGGGTGTCTATCAAAGGCTCTCGTGAGTCTGTCCCATATCTAATCCTAATTGGATACTCATATGCCAATATGAACTCCAAGCTCACGGTCGGCTAGAAACGACCATTTATACCCTATAGGTACTACATATGCTGATCTATATATTAAGGTATCCACCGACAGACCCGCATTGACAAAAATAGATCAGAGATAATTATTCGAGAATTTACTTGCGTAACTTGTATTTCCTGGCACCCAATTGTAACTCTTGCAACTATGCAGTTACTGGTATATTTTCAAGTCTATGTCTTATTACAGACAATGCTTCAACTCTTAGATCTTCGCTGAGTATTATAATTAACTAACACTTAACTGTGCTAACATTCAACATTTTTATCTCTCAGCGTGGCTAATTATAAGCTCTTATCTAAACTCTTTTTGATCTGATCTGAATTTCTTCAGATCGTACAATGTCTATAACGTTACATTGCATGCTACCATATTTATGGGTATTAGCGATTTAATGAGAATATACACTTGTATAAATACACAAGTATATGTACATTCAGGGATGACACGTAAACACTGACCTCAATAAGATCCTCTCCCATGAAATTAAAAAAAAAAATCAAAAAGTGTGTTAAGCATATAAAGATTCAAGGGAAAGGGGCTTGTGATTATAGATATTTCTACTAGGTGAAATTCCACCTACTTGATATTGAGTAGTTTCTAAAAATTTTAAAAGGCATTTGAGAGGTTAAACAAAAAAGATGGACATTATTACAACTACTTCAAGGATGATGATGGTGGTGGAAAGGTTAAAGTAAGGCCACCTAAATCTAAAGATTGGAAAAATGCATCAATATTTATGAAATTTCTAAAGATTTTTTATAATGCAACTTTCATCTATAATGCCTTTTTGACATCTACATCTAATATATATTTTAGTTGAGTTAGTAATCATTCTTCTTTTTTCTAAAAAAAAAAATTTAATTGTTGAATATATTTGTTTTAGATTGTAATATTTGTTTTTATTTTTTAAGGTAAGCAAGATTCAATCTCAACTAACAAGATTGAGTGAGGAAGGTAATATTTTGTTGAGGATAATGACTATTAGCATGAAGTGGAAGTTTGATAAGTATTGGGGTTCGTTGGGGAATGTAAAGAAACTATTGATTATTGTTGTTGTTCTTGATCATCAAAACAAGATAGAGCATGTTGATTTTTGTTATGGAATATTATATAAGGCAAATGTGGTTTGGGCAATGCAAGAATATATTAAAGAGTTGTTGTTCTCCATATATGATTTCTATTGTGCCATATATTTCACTTCACCTATTGATTTTCCTTCTCCTAATATTAATAAATAGGAGAGTGACTTAGGTATGAGTAACAAAAGAATGAAGTATAATACAAATGAAATCTTTATGAGAGAAAAGGCAAAAATACAACTAGTTAAAAAGTCTGGGGATGTATTTTTTAAAGAAAAGTAACGATTCTCATAATCTTCACTTTGATATTATAGGTTAGTGGAGGAACAATTGTATCAAATATACTGTTTTATCTCTCATTTCATAGGACTTTCTTGCAATTCCTTTTTTCACAATGATTTTTGAGAGTGCATTTAGTATAGGTGGATGCATTCTTGATCAATTTAGAAGTTCATTGACTTTTAAGATGATGAAAGCTTTGATTTGTATATATAATTGGCGTCAATCTTCAATTAGAGGTGGAGAACTTCATGTCAGCATTAATGTATCAAATGTCCAAGATTTAGAACTTTATAAGTTAATTCAATCCATTAAGTAAATTTAAAATTTTACTAAATAAATTTAAATTACTAACTTGCTATTACATTATTTACATGTTTATAATTTAATTTTATGTAAAGGTAAAAAAATCTGTGCTAACATCATTGGAGACAACTACAACTAAAATTGTGGAGAGCTATTGGGATCAAATAGTGGTATATGGAAAATGTTGAATACTTAAAATTATTGTTGTTTTGGATTTGATTTTATGAACTTCTACTTGTGTTGATTTTTTTTATGGACTTATTAGCTATTAGACTTTTTAATTTTTTCCAATTGTAGTTATGATGCTATGGTTTGTTAGATTTTTAATTTTAATTTGGATTGTTGGACTTTTACTTTTGGATTATTGAACTTTTATTTTAAATTTAGATTATTACACTTTTATTGTTATTTTTTAATTTATGGATTGTTAGAATTTTATTTTATTTTTCAAGAATTAGGTTTATTTTTATAATAGATTTTTTGTGTTGTTACTTGTTACACAATTGTATAAGTTATGATTGTTGAATATATTTCAATTCTATTTATTATTCTATTTACGTATTATATTTGGTATAATTATGTATAAAGTTCTATGAAAACAGAGCTATTCCCCCTGACACATCTCTTGGATGGGCTACCGATTTCCTACGTGAATACTAGTCTGCACGTCTAAAAATTGACCAGCATCCTATTAAGCAACCTTTGCAAAGGTGGCTACCGCCAACATTGGGATATATTAAAATTAATATGGATGCAGCCACTTGCTCCAACTCTGGTAAGACAGGACTTGGTATTGTTAAGCATGACTATCTTGAGCAAGTGCTTCTTTCTGCTACTATGCCGATCCCAACTCTTCATCGAGCTCTAAAGGCAGAAGCCATGGCCATTAGACTTGGTTTGCAGCTAGCAAGGGATCATCATCTTACCTCTATTGACTTAGTCTTTGATGCTTTGGCCATTATCAATGTCTTACAAGCTCGGCCTCACCTTTGTTCTGAGCTGGGGATTATTTTTGAGGATATCTATTGCCTCTTGGAATTTTTTGCCTCTTCTAATCTCATTTACAGCCCTAGGGATACCAACAAGGTTGCACATAGCCTTGCTAAGTTTGCTTTGCATGAAAGGTCTGCTTGTATTTGTTTTGGCCATGTGCCACACCATATTACTCCTCTTGTGTTAGATGTTTTAGCCTGAGTAACATATATCTTGTTTCTCAAAGAAAAAAAGAAGAAGAATTTTAAAGGCACGATAAGAAGTGTAAAATAAAAAAGGTAAATGGGCCTAGAAACAAAAAAAAAAAAAATCAAAACAACCCCAAAAAAGTAAGTCCAATAAAAATCTATACCGAAGAATTGAATTGGTTAGTTCGGTTTAATTCTGAAATCCATCAGTTCAATTTAGTTCTACCTAAAAATTAAATTGAATTGGAAATTCCCAGCCCTACTATTACTTACTCGCCAACTTATTCCCTTCAAAAGTATTTGTTACATAATGCTTCGCCAAGGAAAAAATGTCTTTTGCTTCGATGTTAAAAAATGAACAATAAGGAAAATATTTATGTTTAAGAAGTTGAGCCGCCAATGAAGACGAATTTGTAAGAATGTGCCAACTTTGTTTTGTAATCAAGACTTGATTGAAAATATGAAAATCTCTAAAACCCAAACCTCCTTACTTTGGACGATAGAAGAACTCTCAGGATAGCCAATTAATTTTATACGACCATTGGTTTGATCCCACCAAAAAACAAATCTGTTCATTTGCATAATTTCTGATAGAAATAAACTAAAAATTAGAAAAGACAAATATACAGGAATAGCTTGGGCAACAACCTTAATCAAAATTTCTTTACCACCCACGAAGAAAAATCGACAATTCCACAATTGAAGCCGTTTTCGTAATCTCTCTTTATTACAAGAAAAAGCAGCACGTTTATTCTTGCCAATTATTGAACGGAGACCTAAATATTTGCTATAAGATTTGAGATGATCAACAAACCCAAAAAGCCGAAGAATAGATTGTTGATTACTGTCTATCACATTCGAAGTGAAGGTAATGGCTGATTTGGAGAGGTTAATTTTCTAATAAGAGCAAACTTCATATCGATCAAGAATACACTTGACAAAAAATAAGGTTATCATATGCTAATTAAGAAAAAAAAAGATTAATTTTGGTCCAAAATGAGAGCAAGAAAAACCACATCAACATGTTGCAAGAGAAAAGAAAGATCTTCAGCGAAAAATAAAATTAGATATAGAGATAACGAACGTCCCTATCTCAAGCCACATGAAGGAAGAACATGACCAATGGCTTCTCCATTAAATTGAAAAGAGAAACTAGCAGTTGACATACAATTAAAGATTAAGCCAATCCAACATTTCTGAAACCTAATTTCTCCAACATAAAAAATAAAAATGTCATTCAACTCTCTCATAAACTTTAGACATATTCAGTTTAAGTTTTAGGAAACCCAATTGTCCACTAATTTTCCTTCCAAAAGAATTTCGTAAGTCACCAAAATATTATCAGTAATAAGTTTGCCTAGAACAAAAGCATTCTGATTAGGAGAAATAATAACTCGTAATATAGTTTTGAGTCGGTTAGCTAATGTCTTTGTAATAATCTTGTTAAGGATTACAAAGAGTAATTGGGTGAAAAACTGCTATATTCCGAGGGGAAGACACTTGGGAATTGAATAAGAAAAATATTAGTATAGTTTACCAAAGACACTGAATCACCATTATTCAATTTCCCCAAACAAAAACTTATAACATTCGGTCCTACTATATCCTAATTGTGCTGAAAAAATATAGCGTGAAAACCGTCAAAGGCCAAGTGCTTTCTGTGAGAATTTATAGAGAACAAAGCTATTCGAACCTCATTAGATGTAAACAGGGAATCAAGATATGCGCATCGAGAAATAGAGAGCTGTGGAGAAAGGCCTTCAAAGAACTCATCAAAATTGAAATCATTCCCCTCCCTCCCCATCCCCCTCCTGGTTTGTCCCCCCTTAAATTCTACAACGTTTATTATAAAGTTTAAATATCAAACCCATTATTTAAAGTCCTAAATAACTTTAGATCAGTTCATTATTTGTAGTCCAATCTAAATATCTAGACAAGTAATTTAGATCCAAATTTATTATTTATAGTATAAACCAGATAAGTTTAGATTAATGCTCAATATTTATAGCTAAAATTAGAATATCAGCTCTTGTACAAGGAGTATACTCTTATATTAGAAATAAAAAATAAAAAATTTACTTTCACACTATTTACAGTGATTTCAACTCTTTTCTGTTCACACTCACGGAAAGGGAAAAGATTACTAGTAAAGGGTGATTCTAAAAGGAAAAAAAATGATGGAGGTAAGAGGAAATTAGTTTATTTTGGGTCACAAGACTGAGATGTAAGTGCAGTTGACTAGTGATTGATTGGATTTAAAAATATGAAATTGAATAAGGTCTATGCATATGATATGGTAAAATTATATCCTGTTTTGCTTCGGCAGTACTAGATTTTACTGGCCAAGACTTGAGTTCGTTAATCATGCAAGTGTTTCAAACTTTTTCTATCCATGACTTTGAAGTTTTGTGTGTATTTTTATGGGGTTGCTGGAATGCTCGAAATGGCCGATTGTATGGAGTGCATGGTGACTTTTCTGCAGAAACTGTGCTTCAGAAGGCAGGACATTGCTATTTGAATTTCAGGAATTGCAGGTTCTTCGGTCTTCAGACCATGGCAGGAAAATGTTGGCATGCTAGAGGTTGTGATATAGCAATTTTGAGATGGAGGCCACCGCCAGCGGATGTCTGTAAGCTGAATGTGGATGCAGCTTTACAATATGAACGGAACTTGGTTAGCATTCGATGGAATCTCCGAGACTCGAGGGAATTAGTGTTGATGTGCTCGTCAAATTTATTATTTCCAAGTTTCTATGGAAAGGAATTTGAATAAGTTTCTCCTAATTATTCGAAGCAATTAAGAAAATTCCCGTTTTGAATATCCCCAGTAAGGAAACAAGTACCTTCTTTATTTGGTTCATTACATGCATCTACAATTACATCAAGAGTATCTATAATTTTTCATATTCGTACACGGCCAACTGTCATTCATTGTCAAATATTCTAAATAAATATCACTCTTTTCTTTTATATTTTTTTTTACATTATCATCAATATATTTGAGCTACAGCTTAATTATAACAACATTCATAAATTTAAAAAATTAACATTTGTACCCAATTATTTTATTAAAATAGACACTAATGTTCAAATATTATTCTTCTGTCCAAACATTATTCTTCTGTCGTTAACTTAGGAATAAAATCGTCAATTTGCTTGATATTAAATTAAAGCAATACATATCAAATTTAATTAGACATATGTCAGCATATTAATAACTTAACAAATTTAAATATTTAAATTTAAATAAAATAATATAATAAAATTTTAAAAAAATAAAAAGAAATTTAGCCAGCCTTTTTGGCCAGCTGTATCAGCAACCAAAATAGCCGCCACAAACAGTGGCCAAAGTGGCCGTTAATGACAATCATTTTGGTTGCTGCTTGGAGCGACCGAAGTGGCCGCCACAAACAGCGGCCATTTTTTGATCGACCAAAATAGTCGCTGCTTTGAGTTGCCAAAATGGCCGCTGCATTTTTAAAAAAAAAAAAAATTTATTTATTATTAATTTTTTAATTTTTTAAAGTTTTTAAAAAATTTTGTTTTTCTTAAATTTTTTATTATTTTATTATTTTATTTTTAAAATTTTATTTTATTTTTATTATTTTATAAATATTTTTAAAAAATTTATATTATTTTATTATTTAATTTATTATTGATTATTGTTTTATTATATTTAAAAGTCAAATATTAAAATTTGTATAAGTCAACTTTATTAAGCGTGTGAGGGATAAAACAGTTATTTTACATTGACTGATAAAAAATCTGTTAAACTTAACCGAATATTCATAACATTTGGACATCAGTGCTAATTTTAGCAAAAACTTAGGTACAAACGTTAATTTTTTAAATATGTAAATATTGTTGTAATTAAACTATACTTCAAAAGTATCGATGATAATATCCATTTTTTTTAATTTAATTTTGTTTTGGGTGGTTTCATCTAAACTTCTATTGAGTCCAAAAAAAAAGCCTTAGATAAATTTTTAAGGAAAAAAATGACAATTGGAGATCACTTATCGATAAATTCTTATGTCATTAAGATTCTTTTGAATTCCTTTCAAACACCCTAAATAAATGATGAAATTAACTTTTTTTTATAATTTAAAATTTTGAATAATTTTTAAATCAACGAATTAAATTTATTTTTTAAAAAACTAACAAAACAGTTGACTTTTGTGAAGACTGAGATAAACCGATTCACTCCAAGTGTGCTAGGCTTGAGGAGGATCCAACTAAAAATAAGTTAAGTCTCCTCAAAAGTTTTTTCAACTATAGCATTCAGATGCTTAAATCAACAAAAATTAAAATAAAAAAAGAATTGAAAGGCAATAAAAAGAAAATGACTTATTTAGAGTTTAAAGAATTTTTTTAGCTAAACAATTTAAATTCTATCTATAAGATTGCGATATAAGTTTTTCTCGTAGTTGTAAAATTTTATTAGATTAAAAAGCCTTATGTCTTTTACTTTTTATATTTATTTATTAAAATTTTATCAAAATAAAAATAAATATTTTTTGTCTTTGCAAGATTTCTACTAAAATTATAAAAATTATATTTATAGAGAAAATCTCAAATATCGTAATTTTTTATAACAAATCTATTTTAAATCATTAATATGCCATCAAGATAGCTGATTTAGCCGAGTGGAGGACACCTAATTCAAAGACTCTTAAAAAGATCAGACTTCAAACCAACTCGAAGACATTACTCACTAAGCTTTCTTAAAATTGGTGGGTCTCAACCAATATATCCCTAACGTGTTTGAGCTGGCCCATTATGTGCGGAAATCAGGGGAAGCAGTGTCATTTTCTTAGGTTGAGATTGATGCATGATTGAATAATATGTAGGTAAAGTACTAATACAAACAACGCTAGTCGGTGAATCACACAATATCAATTATTAACCGAAACAATCATGAAATCCACAACTCCCTCTCTCACTCTCACATGCGCCACCGTACTGCATCGGGACGCACAATCAGATCACATCTTAATTTTTTTTTTAAAAATCATAATAAATATGACCACAAAACATCTTAACTATTTAAAAAAATTATACAACTTTTTCTTTTATTAATCTTGGGTACGAATGGGTTGAAATCACAGCTTCTTAAACCACTACAAAACGTTTTACAAAATGAATAAACTGAAACCCGTAACTTAAGGTTTATATATTAAAAGAAAAAATAAAATAAAGAGAGAGAGATGAATACATCAAAATCAAGTTGCAAGTTGCTACTGTTAAACTACCAATTGGAACGGAAAAATTGAAGATGAAGTGTAAGAAAGAAGAGATGATGAAATAGACATGGCTAAAGATGACTAAAGGTGACAGCATATTCCTAATAAAGCCAATAACTAATCACTAAACCCAAGACACGCCGCTTTTATCGTTCGCTTTTTTCGTCAACACCCACCTTTTGGATTTTTTCGTTTAACCCAATATTCTCGCCTTAAATATTGCTTTAATTGTATTTTCGATTTTGCTTCAATAATTATTCAAATTCCAAAATGCCTATATATAGCCCCCACCGTTTCTTCTTCTTTATTTTTTCTTCATTACAAATGTGCACTTGCTCTAGCCTCTAGTGTCCAAAGAAAGCAAAACATGGCCAGCTCCCTCTTCTTGTTGGTGTCTCTGCTTCTTTTGATTACACTCTCCAGTTTCACTCAGGTAATATACATAATCTCATCTCTTAATGTACCTAGTTTGAAAAACAAGCATGTGTTTGCAATTACAATCTTTGTGCTTTTATTTAAGTACTTTTAAAAATGTATATAATCGTTAAAATATTTGGTAAACACACTGCTTGGCTTACTCCCACATTTAGACTTTTGAGATATTTTAACGTTTTATCTCACGCTTAACAACCACGGCACCTCAATCCTAAGAAAATGAATTCTCACAACTCATAATTCAAAACTTTGTTCCCATCTCTGGGCGTTAAAACCTTTTTCTCTTTTATATGTATATAAATTGTTGTGAATACTGTTGTTTCTGGCTCTAACTTCTCCTTTTTGTTTAATATGTTGTAAATCTTTGAACAGGCTTACAACCCCGGTGGCAAGTTCCAGCCATCAGGTAAAAACTCTGTGAGACAAATTATTGAGCTGATGATCATAACCTGATAAACCCCTTGAAGCTTGAAACAGTTTCTTTGATTTTCTGACATCGCATTACATTGCATGATTTGCTCACTTAATATTACTCAAGTGATCTTGACTTATAAACATTAATTATTAATTTGGTGATGCATGTTTATTTTGTACATTTTCTGTTTTCAGATTGCAAGCCAAAGTGTACGTATCGTTGCTCGGCAACATCCCACAAGAAGCCATGCATGTTCTTTTGCCTCAAGTGCTGCTCAAAATGCCTGTGCGTGCCTCCTGGAACTTATGGAAACAAGCAAGTTTGCCCTTGCTACAACAACTGGAAGACCAAAGAAGGAGGTCCTAAGTGCCCTTGAAGCTATAGATCGAATATCAGTTATATATATTTATCTCTCTAATAATTAAGCTAATTCAAGATCAAGAATATTGGCAGCAATTTTCTCTTCTAGAAAAAGTCTGTGGCTCAGGTCCAATGCTTTAGGATAAAACATTGATGTCATTATTATTATTTTTATTATTATATTTGAGAATAGGGCATGAGCCCTGAAGTGATTAGCTCGGGAAATTATATAATTGGGTCATGGTTATTTTCATGATAAACATGCTGATAAATTCATGTGAGAATGAGTGTCGTATTGGATCAAATGCTTTCCCAATTTTAATTCAATTTTGTTTTCAGTGACACACAGATGATAGTTAATTACATGCCTTGTGACTAAACTAAAGGGGAAGCACGAGCACATGGCAACTTGACAAATTGCATTGCACGGCTAAAAGTGTGACTGCCCCAATTCATAAAGAAAACAAAATTTAAGTATTTCATGTGAGATATTTAGTATTTGAAAAAAAGCGTATGATAATTAATTAAATACATACTTTTAATTTCAAGAAACGCTTCCAAACATTTTAATATCTCAAATAATTGTTTGTACATCATGATCATCCATTGCAAGTTATAAAATAAAATATGTTATCTGATATTATTTTCTTTACAAATATTATGTTTAAACACCACGTACTGATCTTTATGCGAAATCGGCCCCAAGCATGGATATTCACATTAAAATGAAAAAAGAAAATTGATGATATAAATGAGTATAAATCGTCATTGTACCAATCAAAACTTTTCTTTTGTAGAATCATCAAGCAAATTTGAGACGGTTTGTGTTAGTTGGTTCAATTATATGAAGGGTGTGTGTTAGTTGGTTCAATTAATAAAATATATTAAGAGAATAAAAGTTGAGACGGTTTAATGATTAAAATCTTTCACATTTAAAAATAATGAGAATAAATTGTACCCAATACTTGATCTTAATGAGGCTAGCTTGTTATACAAATTATTATATTAAAAAATTATACAAATTTTATAGTTAAGCTATACAAATAATGTTAAAACACTTTTATAAACATTAGTATATGTAAATAAAATGTGACATTTTATTTCACATTCAATTTTCTTAGTATCTTTAATAGTTATAATATTTATTCTTTCAAAACAAAGTTATAATATATATTTATTATGAATGCAAAAATTAATTAATATAAGAAAAAAGTAAAATTACATTTAAAATTTAAGGAAAAAGTAAACCTTTACAAATTGTGGCCAAAGAGAGGCACAATACGCGTCTCCGCTCGAAAATCGAAGAGTATATCGAAGAGTATAAAAGAGGTATAAAATCATACCTTATCCCTGAGTTTAACCGAGCGAGCCCCCTTTTCTACAGAGATTTTTGTGGTCGTATATTGAAGTCCAAAAAAAAAGATCAAATCTACATTTCAGCCTTCAAGTGCTTGTGAGAAGAAATCTATTCATTCTCTGAAATCTAGACAGGAGGAATGCACACCAACAATGGTTGAGTACAATCAGCTAGTATAATGAAGTGATTTCCTTTATCATAACAAAACCACCAAAAAACAAAATGGCAAGTTTGTCGACATGTTAAATAAATCGCTGTGTTAACTAGGATCCGACCCAATCAAATCTAAGTTGTTTAATATATAATATCTCAAATTACAAAATTAGTAAGATATTTTTAATAGCTATTTTCAATGTAAAACATCTTAAATTATTCCTCATTTTTAGAAGGTAATAAAGCCTTAAAATCCAAGATATTTTTGTTGATGAATAATAAGAATGGGGATCCAACTTTTAAATGGCTTGTCAAATTATATTAAGTATTGTCTTTAAAATTATTTTTGAAACGACCCGCTCCAATCTACTTTGATGTAAGAGCGAATTTGAAACTTTGAATCATTAATTATATACTTAGTTCTTTAAAATTCATTAAGTAAAGGCAATGAAAATGAAAATTATACATTTACATAACTTCATTAAATGTCTCATAAATGTACTAATACATACGAATAAATGTCACAAGCGACACGTATCACAATGAAATTCTATAAATTCTGCAATACTTAAAGAAAAAAAAAATTTATGAAAAAAGAGTCAATCTAATAACTCAATGAGTGATAAAAAAAATAGATATATACATTTTTTTTATAGATAAAACTAAACATTTATAAAAAGTGCACCTCGTAAATAGCATTAAAAAGAATTCATGCGATAAACAAACATGAACATATACGAATATCATAAATTGCCTTAAAATTTGTAATATAAAATAATTATGAAACTGTATATTTAATAATCATAAAACTTTTGTTGATATATCAATATTTAAAATTTGTTGCTATATATTTTCTTAATTAAACATGGTAAAACATACAAAGAATATGAAAATATTACATATTATAGTTATATTAAAAGACACACTAAATTACTATCCGGAAAAAATTCTCGTCGTACCCAGAATACTCATTAGGTAAAGCGTTGGATGTACTCTTTTTTATCTCATCTCATATTCCAGTCTTATGCATGCATAGAGCAAACTAATATCCTCGTCTTACACATGTGCTGAATAAACTAGCTCCTAAAGAGTAAAACGCCCATACACACGGCCTAAAGTCTATATGTGTGTATAGACGAGTCCTAAATACTTGAATCTCATATATAAATCTAGAGAGGAAGAGTACAATTTAGTGGTTTTAAAATTCTTTTTTTATACAATACATAAACTTATAGCGTTTCTTTTATATCCAATCTCGTATTCTTTAAATTCCAAACTACTTAAAAATTATTACTGATATATACAAAATACTATCTTAACTATAATATTTTCTTAACTTATTACACATTCATTCATATACTTGAATTTATCTCATCTTCATAAGATAAATATAAACAAATAGATCATATTTAAAAATAATTATAAAAAAAAAGTTAAAAATTTATCGTCTCATACTTTATACTTTACACTTTAATCACATAAATCATTTAAGTATATTTCTAATACTATATATTACCATGAATCATAAATTTTCTAATTATAAAATCTCTACATTTAATATAATTATAAAATAAATTATAATAAATTCTAAACACAATTTATATACGTACATTTGTACTAATCATAATAATTTTTCATATAATGAAATCATGAACATGTCAAAACATATCCTAAAACTATACTTAGTCACAACATTTACTTATCTAAAACAAATATGAAATAAAGTAAGAACAATATTCGTGAAAAATAAACTATGAAACTACTATATTAAAATCATAACATATGTATTTATATAGTATTTATTCATCATTTACAACTTTAATTTTTATTTTCTTGAGCCCCATATATATACACACCAATTCCATAACTCACTCTTAATTATTAATCATATATAAATACACACATTATCTATTGTCAACAAAATATAAATACATTTATACATAACAATTCTATAACTAATATAATATAATACGCATACATACATATATGTCAATTCTATTTCTAATAAAATATAATATACATATATATACACACACATATATATACACACGTACATACACCCACATACTTATATGCATACATACATACATACATATATCAATTTTATTACTAATAAAATATAATACATACACATACATAGAGATATACAAACATACGTACATATTAATTCTATGACTTATAAAAATATAATATGCATACATACATATATGTATATAGTATGTATATAATATACATACATACATGCATGTGTATAATACATACACATACATAGAGATATACATACATACGTACATATTAATTCTATGACTTATAAAAATATAATATGCATACATACATACATACATATCTATTCCATGACTTATGTACATACATACATACCTATATACATATTTATTCTATGACTTAGATACATGCATACATACATACATATTTATTCCATGGCTTATACATTATAATATATATATATATATACACATACATACATATAATACACATATGTACATATATACATACATACATATATACATACACTATACACACAGACATACATACATATATCATACATACACGTACTTACATATATACATAAATATGAATATATATATATATACACATGTACATACATACATTCATACATACATACAAATTTATACACACCTTTCTCACATCAATAAAAAATAAATATATAAAATAAACTTTAAAAATAAAGAAAAATACTCACATAATGTAGAACAGAGATATCCAAAATTCTCTCCTTTTTTTTCTCTTTCTCTATTTTCTTCTTTCCCTTTTCTTTTCTCCTTCTCTTTCCCTTCTTTCTTTCTCTCTTTTCTTCTTCTTCTTCTTCTTTTTCCGTTTATTTTTTTTCCTTCTTCCTCCTTTTCCTTTTATTTTCTTCTCTCCCTCTCAGTTTCTCTTTCTTTCCATTATCTTTTTCTTTTCTTATCTACATCCTCTCATTTTCAAAGGGTCAACAAGAAAAGAAATAAAATAATAATAATAAGTAAGAGCCCGCCGATTTATCCCCTTTATTTTTCAACACCTTCTACAATCTTTTATACGTAGGTCCCACGTGCGTTAAAATAAAATAATATATAATATACAATATATATATAATAATTTTTTTGACTTCTCACAACTAATAAGAGTATAAATATATAATAATAAATAATAAACCCTACATATTTAATAATTACAAAATATTTAGATAAAAAATAAATAAATAAAGGGTGTTATAATTTCTATCTCTACAAGATAATAATCTTGATACAAAATGATTTGAATGGCAGAATAATGCGTAGGATTCAATACCAATTGAAAATTGTAAGAGTACACACTCAAATACAATTTTCTGTGGACAACAAGTAAGGACTTTTGAAGAAGGAGTATGTCAATGATAGAGAAAATAAATCATGGAATATAGATGTTATCTATGTAATTCTCATTTGAGATGGCTCTTAAGAGAGATACCAAACCTCTTCAAAGGTCCACAAATATTAGATAGGCATGGTGACTTTCTCAACAATCACAATTGTTGACCAGTGTCGCGATGATGCTTCTCTAATGTCGGGGTGCTGAGTAACTTCAATGGTCACATTTAGTAATCAGCGTAGCAATGTTACTTCTCTAGTGCTATGACGCTGAGTGTTCTGCCTTCAATACTGTGGCGCTACATCTCTAGCGCCAACATTGAGTCTATCCTTAGTGTCAGTTTGTGACTTCCATTTGTTTCATATTTCTTTGATTCCTCGTATCTTTGTTTATTTTGAAATACCCTTGTAATATCCAACAATCTCCCATATATTCTAAAATAAACAAATAAGAAATTTAACTCCAAAATTAAAAATTAAATTTAACGCATATGAATTGATGTTTTTTCAAGTTATGAACCAACCATCGAACAAATAATCTTATTTTATAGGAACTATATGAAACTAGATTCTATCAACCATTATTCCTTTGTTGTAAAATAAATGATTAAATGTTCACGTCAAACTCTCTAATAACTTGTTCATATTCAGCGGTGTGGCACTTTATGACCCTATGTCATCTTGGTTTCATGAGTGCTATAAAGATGCATACCTTACGCTCATAGGAACCTACCAAATTTCACATTCACATAGGTGACACTCCATCAAGTGTATTTTTCATGATAACATACCACTATATAATAATGAGTTATGGAGTTTATTAATAGTATAAAACTCAATATTTTTCGCTATAGATGTACTATCTTGCCTTAGGGAGGGGCTTTTAATATATTGTTAGTAGTACAACAAGACAACAAGGGTCTTGTTCTTACCCCTATAAACTTATTTCATGAGATTTCCAATCATATAAGTGAGATTACCATCACTCTTGCCTTATGATATAGGTAGAAGTCACATCCCCTTCGACGTATATTCTACTAATATTCTATTTAGTAGTTTAAACATATGTGTTTACTTTTCTTATTATAAAATTTACCCTTCGTTTTAGCTACCGTAGCTAGACAATCAAAATGAATTGTAATCGATGTAGGAGGATGAGAGTAAATGGAAAGATCAGTTATACATCCACTCAGCTTTAGAACAAGCTTTTTTCAAAGTTATCAACTCAGACTTTATAGTAAATTGAGCTATATACGTCTGTTTAGTGAATTTCAACATCCACTAATAGACTTAATCTCATTTAATTTAGAGATCTAATTTGCATTACATTAACCTTTAAATACATGTTGTGATCTACTATTTGTGAGTCTCTAAATTTTAATGCCTAGCAAATACTTTCTAATTTTATCTAAAGCACTCAAATTCTCTTTGCCTGAATTCTGAGTTTATCTACTCAGTCTCCCTACAACATATGTTATATTAGACCTAGTATTATTCATCAAATACATGAGACTATAATTATTTGAGCATAACGGATCTAAATATCACTATACTTAATATTCTTAGAAAGTTGAATACTAGCATCATAAGGTGTTATCAATGGTTTACATGTAAAGTATTCAAAACTTTTCAAGAATTTATCCACATAGTATTCTTGGGATAAGGCGAGACCATTAGATGTTCTCTTTATTTTAATTTCAAAAATAACATTCGTTTCTCTCATATCTTTCATATCAAACTTAGTTGATAGAAACACCTTAGTATCATTTATTACTTCCATACTATGACTAAAAATAAGCAAATCATCCATATAAAGATGTATGATGACATATTTATTAGTATCAAAGTTTTTAAAATAGACACATTAGTCTGAATCATTATTCATAAAATCATGTGACACCAGAGCATTGTCAAATATCTCATGTCACTGTTTTGGTGCTTATTTTAAGCCATATAATGATTTCACAAGTTTACATACTATATGCTTTGTACCAGCACTAACACAACCTTTCAATTGTTTCATATAAATTTTTTCTTCTAAATCTGCATTTAGAAAGGTATTTTTAATATCTATTTGATAAATGTGTAAATTATCAATTGCAACCAATGCAATCAAGATTCTAATAGATGTAATTCTAGTTACGGAAGCATAAGTATCAAAGTAATCGAAATATTTCTTTTGTATGAACCTTTTGGCAACCAATCTTGCCTTATATTTTATAATTGAACCATTAGCCCTTATCTTTTTTTAAAAGATCTATCTATAAAAATTGGCTTGATTCTAGGAGACGAATCAACAATTTTCCATACATGATTACTCATGATGGAGTTAATTTCATCATTTATAGTCTCTTTCCATAAAGGAGCATCATGAGCGGATATAGCCTTTCTAAATGTTTAAGAATTCTCTTCCATATGAAAGATATATAAATTATTACTAAAATTTATAACTTTTCTTATTCTTTTACTTCTCCTAAGTTCATGATTAGAACTCTCTAGAGGACTAGAAAGTAATTTTAAATGAGCTGATGATTTTTTCAATTGGATTTTCTTAGGAAAAATAGTCTCAAAGAACTCTGTATTTTTAGATTCTATTATATTATTTGTATCAAACAAGTCATTGGTATTTTCTAATACCAAAACTCTACATACAACACTATTCTGGGCATAACTTATAAATATACAATCAACTATTTTACGTCTCATTCTTTTTCTTTTAAGATTAGGAATTAAGACCTTAGAAAGACACCTCCATACTTTAAGGTTTGATATATTAGGCTAATAGCCTCTTTATATCTTATAAGGTGTCTTATCAATTTTCTTGTATGATATTTTATTTTATATATGGCAAGCAGTAAGAATTGCTTCCTCCCATAAGTTTATAGTTGCCTCAAAATTTACTAACATGCAATTCATTATGTCTTTTAAGGTTTTATTTTCCGTTCAGTCACCCCCATTTAATTTAGGAGAATATGAAGGTGTAACTTCATATATAATTCAAGTGTCCTCACAATAAGAATTTAACATATTCGACACATATTCTCTATCTCGATCAGTTCTTAATCTTTTGATTTTCTTCCTAAGTTAGTTTTCAACTTCTTTTTTATACATTAAGAACTTATCAAATGAATCATTTTTATTTCTCAATAGTTATACCTTGGTATATCTTGAAAAATCATTTATAAAGATTATGTAAAATCTTTTCCTACCTCTGGTCATGGTATCTTTAAGATGACCAAGGTCACTACGTATTAAATTAAGTAATTTCATTTCTCTAAAAGTTATTAGTTTACAACTTTTCTTTGTGGACTTTGCTTTCACACACACATCACATTTATAAGCATCTTTTAAATTTAAATTAGGAAGTAAACCAATACTTTTCATTTTCTTTAAGTAACGATAATATAAGTGACTAAGTCTATCATGCCATATACCAAATGACTCAACAACATAAGCAGAAGAAGTACTTTCATTATTGGTAATTCTATCAAGTATATTGAGTTTGAACAAATCATTAGAATAATATCCATTTCAAACGAATGTTCTACTTTTAGTCATAACAATTTTATGCCCTTTAAATGAGACTTTTACATTAACTTTACCAAGCATAATATAGAAATAAGATTATATCTAATATTAAGAACATGCAACACATCATTCAATGCAAGAGTTTTTCTAAAGGTCAATTTGAAAAGCATTTTCCCTTTTTCTACCACAGATGCAGAATGAGAATCACCAAGATAAATTTGTTCTTCTCACTCTCCTACTTGAACATAGTCATAAAATGAACTTCGTGTTGGGTGCAGCTCAAAATCGTATTCTATTGGTGTGTGCATACATATAGGTATATGTACATTGTTCATAAATACATATATGTGTATCTCATACATTATATATATGCAACAAAAACTGAAAATCTAATTTTCTAAACAATGAATACGATAAATTTTACATTCCATTACATTAATAAAATAAATTAAAAGTATATTAATCACATTAATATCAATGATTGAGAATAATCACCTTACAAGCCTTTGGAACAGTATAAGCTAGAGTATCGCCCAAAATAGACCTGTTTACAATTCTATGACTCAATGGGGTGGGCTTGAGTTGCTAGAATAGCATCTTTAATTCATGCACTGATCTAACTTTTAAACTCAAGATTAACTTTTAATCTCTAGTTTAACACTTAAACTGTATCCTAAGCTAAACTCTTTAACTTAAGAAATATTTATTTTACCTTTGATCAATAAAACAAACATTTATGTTACTTTAATGGCCTAAGCCTAATGGAGAAGAAAATGAAGAAATAACTCAACACTTGAATTCTTTACAAGAAAAACAAAATTTTCTCACTCTAATCCTCTCTCTAAGGTCGGCCACACCAAAAACAACAAAAGCTATATTTGTTTCATTTTGGTTCAATATATATAAGCTTAGAAACTTAACCATTAAGCAAACCCATGAGTTATTTCATTCAAGCCTTTATAAAAGGTCTTATTTGGTTGCTTAACCATTAAGCAATTGAAAAATATCTTTTATAACCCTTAGCCATTACTCAGCCCTTAAGTAATCTCTTTAACTTAACTTTAGTTAACTTTTAACTTAAGTTAAATTAATAATTACTTAAATATTAAGTTAACTCATTTAATATAATATTTGTTTAATTAAATTAACTTTACCTTATGGTTAACATTTAACTGAGGTTAAGTTAATTTCTACTTAACTCTTTAAGTAAAACAAATATCTAGATTATTTAATAATTAAATAATCAATTAAATGAAACTATTATTAAGCCATTTACTTGGTTACCAAGTCAACCCAAAGTGTGTCCCACCAAACCACACAATTGAATAAACTCAACCGAAGGCTCACTATATGCTATGTGTTAATATTTAATTGGTAAACAATAATTGTCAACTAATTAATATACTTAACACTTAAGTACAGACACACGCACATCCCGAGGGTTCCTAAAACAAATATTTGGTTATGCTGGAATTTATTGGATTGAACAAATCAATCCTGTATGTTGCTCCAGTGCATAACGAGTACACTTCATTTTGCGGACTCCCTACGTCTACGCCCAATTTGTCAAATGGAATTGTTCCATGAGTCCGTGACTAATGCCCTATGCACACATCAAGAATTTTATAAATCAGTGCGTTAGACCATATAAGTTGAGGTTATAGGACATACGTATAATCCTTCCGTCACCTATATCCTGAAAATGTGGGGATATAGATCAATACCGTCAAATCCTCATATACTCATCCATGAACTTATTTCCAAATATGTATTTTGTAAAACAATATCCACAAACTCGATATTGTTTAACCCTAAGGAAAACACTTTCCTAGGGTTTTATACTTATTGTCACAAGATTTCTTGAAATAAAATCTCAAAGCATCTGAATATACAACTTTTCTATAGGAGCTGACGAATCTCATATCTACGCATATCAGACTCTATGAGCATCGGACCATACCCAATGACATGTAGTAGTTAGACCATGAAAGGTCTCTAACATCCGTGGAACCAAAGTATGGTGGATCACTCACAAGTCCACAATAGCGCTCAGGTCAAAGGACCACGAATACTACTCAACTCGAGAGTTCTCACTATTGACAACTTTATAGGATGCCTATTGGTGTCCTCGTAAGTTACTTCAATATTCAGTCCTCACTGAATACCCGTATGTCTATACGAGATCTAAACTCATAATCAGCCAAGAACAAGCATCTGTACCCTATAGATATAGACATTTATTTATCTATATGAAATAGATTCACTGACAAAACCACATCAATAAAAATAGATCAGAAACATAGTGTTTAAGAACATACTTGCATAATGACATTTTTTAGTACCTATTATAACTATGTCATTACTAGTATACCCTTAGGTCTTTGTCCCATTTCAGACAAGACTCTAACTCCTTAGATGATGCTAACTCTTATAACCTACTAACTCTTAGCATTTATAACTCTCAGTGTTGCTAACTCTTAGCATTGGTCTAAACTTCTTTATACCAAATTTGAACTCCTTCAGATCATACAATATCTGTAACATTACAAGTATTGTACCATATCGTATTTAATACTAACGATTATATTTGAAATGTATATTTTATAATTATTAACAATTAATATTCATACAATATTAGAATGAAAAGTAAGCACCAGCTCTAACACTTCTATCACCACATATGTATCTTGTGGCTCCAGAATCTATGACTCACTCTTTATTGCCGTTGGCAACTATGTTCACTTGGAAAACCACAACAGCAGCGATTACTTTATCTCCCTCAACCAAATTAGCCTTAGGAGCTTTATTGTTTCCCTTTTATCTCTTTTTATATACTTACATTGATAAGCCAAATGACCACTTTTACCACAAACATAATAATTACTTTTTTTCTTAAATGAGGGTTTTGAATTCTTAAAGTATGGTTATTGTTTTTTTTTTTAGGTTTTGGGATATTTCTCTCTTGAAGTAACATTATTCGCAACCAAATTGGCCTTAGAAATAATTTTCTTGGTCTTCCCACTATTCTCCCATTGGCGATTCTTTTCTTCAATTCTAATATGAACAATAGAATCATCCAACTTTAAATGTTTTCTTTTATGTTTGTTGCTTTTCTTGTAATTTTTTTAAGAATCTGATAATTTTTCTATCAAGCAACTAGCTACAAAAGGCTCAAGGAGAACAATATCCTCATTTTCTAAATCATTAATTAATAAAGGAAAATCATGAATTTATGAGGTAACATTTTTTTCCTCAGATATTTTGAAGTTTAGAAAATTAGCAACTATATATTTTTGGGAACCAACATCTTTTATAATATATTTTTCTTAAGTTGTACCCAAGTTTTACGTGCTTTTTTATATGAAGAGTAGATATTATATAACTCATTAGAAAGTGTGTTTAAAATGGTATTACGACATAACTTATTTGCCTTATTCCATTTTGAAAATTCTTTTGAGTAATTTTCTACATCAGCCTTTGGTGGAAGTTGTGTGAGATACTCTACTATATTCATCACATCCAAAGTATCAAACACTCGATCTTACCACTCTTGAAGTGCTTCCTATCAAAAACTGGAATTTTAGTAGCCTCATGTAATGTCTTGGCTACAACCAATCAGAAGTTGTATCCATAGAGAAAGTTTTAATATTGTATTGAATAATAAGAATAAGAATACAACTTTTAAATGTTTTTGTCAAGGTATGCCAAGCACTGGTTTATGCCCCCAAAGATAATAATCTTAATGCAAAAGTGTTTGAATGGCACTATAATCCTTAAGATTCAATGATAATTTAAAATTGTAAGAGTGCACACTCAAATGTAATTTTCTTTGGACAATAAGTAATGACTTTTAAAGGTAAAGTCTGTTAATTGTTAAGAAAATGAATCTAAGAATATAGATGTTGTATATGTAATTCTCATTTGAGATAAGTCTATATTTATAAAAGAGAGATGGCTCTCAGAAGAAACATTAAACCCCTTCAAAGGGTCGTAAGTATTGGAAAGACATAGTGACTTTCTCAATAGTCACAACCAATAACCAGTGCCACGACGCTGAGTGTTCTGGATCCAGTGCCACGTGCTGAGTGACTCCAACGGTCACTAATAAGG
Organism: Ailanthus altissimus; assembly: GCA_946807835.1. NCBI lineage: Eukaryota > Viridiplantae > Streptophyta > Magnoliopsida > Sapindales > Simaroubaceae > Ailanthus > Ailanthus altissimus. The sequence goes on from OX327687.1 coordinate 11,355,913, forward strand.
GTGTAAAAGCACTAGTATAATTTATACCCAACTTTTATATTTTGCTCTAAATCATACATATTTGACTATTTAATTGTGATTTTTGATTATAAATAGATTCACAACGAAAAATGTGATGTATAGGAATAAACGAGAGGCGAATCGAATGTCAAACGAAGAAGTTACGCTCAAAATACAAAATGGGCACCAGGACTGAGCGCCGCAGCGCCCACCGACTGAGCGCCGCGACGAACAGTGTCGAAAAATAGTATTTTCTACAGTACCCATGAACAGTATTTTGCTACAGTAACTCGTAAACAGTATTTTAAAGACAAAAACCTATAAATAGAAAGCCAAAAACTCTAAGAGAAAAAAGAAGGAAAAAAAAGAGAAAATAGAGGTAAAAACTTAGAGAGAGAATTCACAACACAAGATCAAAGCCAAAGATTGAAGAACCAAGATCAAAATTCAAGCTTCAAGTCAAGATTGAGGGAGAAGTACATCAAAGAGTCGCTTTGATTAGTTTTTCTCCTCTTTCTTTATCATTATACTCTTATTCTTGTTGATCTTTATGAATTGGTTTGATACTTTTAATTTTGTGATGGGTTAATTTGTTCATCTAGGGTTAGACTATGTAAACCTAGTATGGATTTGAATTGTGTTAAATTTTAGTTTATGAACTTGATAAATTCAATTGATTCATTCTATCTTGTGTTTAATGCTTTCATTATACCTGATCAATATTTTGAATGATTGAGGAACCATGATGAACTCGACGGAGGGATTCATATGTTTAGCTTAGGGTAGTTTGATGCATGATCATAGGGTAACAACTATGAGTTCCATTTAGGATAGACATATATCTAAGTGGCATGTATGGTATAATTTAGACTTGATCTTAATGAATTACATTCTGATTTTATTACCATAGACATATAGGTGATTGTTAGAATACGTAATATAGTCACTTGACCTTCGACAGAGTTTATGATGAGATTAGTGTCTAAGCCAATCAATTGGTATTAAGGGATTAACTAAGTGGTTAATGAATCCAATGAAATACTAAGGGACGAGTCAAAACCCTACATTATCTTTATTTGTGAATTCTACTCTTTGCTTTTGTTTAGTTAATTGAGAGAACTAAACTAGTTACATAAATTCTAGATTTTGGTTTTTTGAATAAAAGTTAAGTAGGTATAATTTTAGTACTTGATTTATAGAATTAGATTGCATAGTCCCTGTGGGATCGATATCTGGACTTAAAATCCTATATTACTTGATACGATAGCGTGCACTTGCGCTTAACTACTATAGCATCACAATCAGTCACATCTAGTAATCAGCATCGTGACGCTACTTCTTTAGCGCCACAACACTGAATCCATACTTAGTGCTAGTTTATGATCACCATTTGTTTCATATTTCTTTGATACCTTCTATCTTACTTTTTTACTCTAAAATACCCTTGTAATATTTAAAAATTTTTATTAAAACCAACACAGATGATATGGACATTTACTATTAATTAAATATTAATGTTTTTTTCTTTCTCTTCTCTCTCTTCGTAATTCTTCTGTAAAGTGTTTTTGTCTCTTTTTTATATTCACTTCAAATTTTTGTACCTCTTTAATGTCTTCTCTTCATTGATTATTTCTTTTGCAAACAAAAAATAAAAAGAAAGAATCATCTTAATTTTAGCAAAACTTAATAGAAAGGTATTCAACCAAAACATATATCTTTTAATTGTAGAAGTCAATTTGTAATGAACCTTTTTTTCACAAATCATGTAATCACGAGGTTTATAAGTTAGCCAAATTTGTTCTGGTATACCAACAATCTGTAATTTATTCAGAGGACATACCAAATTGTTACATTTGTCTCAGAAAAAGAAAAACTCCTCATGAATACATGTCTTATGATCCTTAAAAAAATTAATGTTTTATCTCAAGATTAAAAGAAAAAGGAAAATTCAAATTATTTGTCCATATGTAAATAAATGTTTGGGGTAGTAATAGGAGATCGTGATATGGCAAGACATTAATGGTTATAGCATTCCACATTTACATAGCAAGCTATATGGATGATACGGCTTAAGTCCAAAATATTAGATCTCAGCCTTTCCATCCCTCTGTGAGTTCATGAGTAAGGTCCACTAAACTTATAAAGAGTTCTTAAAATTCCAAAAAAAATTAATATTGCAAATTTACTAAGGCCAATGGAAGATAAAAGAGGCGAAAATAAATAAAATGAATAAATTCAGTTACCAACTATAAGAGATATGAGAGTCGAGCTTGTACTACAAATAATAGAGAAACACGTAAAAATATAGTATACCTAAAGGTGATGCGTGATGCTATAGAACCAACATGAGGTTGTAGTGTGCAATGCAAGACCCTAACTTGTGAAGTCTATGAGTAACATGCCCCTAGAACTTTGTATTCAAACTCTTAGGATTTGTCAATGGTATGTATGAGTTATAAGATAATGCACAATAATGGTGATAAGTAAGTTCTTGTATAAAGAATGTAAAAAAAAGAACAAAAGACAAAAGTGTTATGTACCCTACGGTAGATGCTTTGGGCTTTTATCTTTTGTATGTAATGAAAGAGATGAAGTATGTATGTACTTTGAGGCTACCAATGACATCTAAAGCTTTGAAAAAGATCATGTTTTATGTAATTTTTAGGTTTATTTATAGTATCGTATTAAGGTTTGCACTAAGGTAAGACTTTTTATTTGACAATTCTTCTTCTTTAAAAAGGATTTATTGATGGCGTTGATTATAATTAGAGTGTATGCATGTGTATTTGTGTTCATTGTACAAAATATGTTCTTATACATATTTATGTATAGTGAAATAATAAAAAACAATACAATAAATACAATTAAAGCATATATTAATCAAATTAATATACAAGTTGAGAAATCACCAATTGTAACTTTTTTCAAAAGTTACTCGGAGTCCGCTGAAGTGTGACACGTTCACAGTTCTAGTCACCAATTAAGTGGGCTTGGTAAGTTAGAACAACAACTCTAAATTCAACATTAAGTTCAATACTTAAATCTTACAAATTTTTTTTTTTTGATCAACTCTTTGATCAATAAAATAAATTTCTATGTTATTGTAAATGGTAGCCTATTGAAACAAGTAATAAAATCAATTTCAACTCTTAAAACTAATTCATAATATGATCAAAATCTTTTTATTTTGCTCTATATGTTAGCCAGCCCCTTTGTTAACAAAGCAACAACAAAATACTTTTTCAAAGCAATCAAATTGCTTCTCATTTCACCATCATCTCCGTTACACACACATATATATGTATTAAATATATAATATAATAGTCATAAATATATATATATATATATACTTGGCCATCAAGTATATATATATTATTATATTAATAATAATATTATATTCATTAATATAATACTATTATTAATATAATATATTATTATATTATATAATTATTATTATTATTTAATTATTAAATAATTAATGTGTAAAATTATTATTTTGCCTCTTTTACATAATTATCAAGTATACTCCTAGTGGGTTTTATCATACTACACATTTGGATAAACTCAACCAAGGACTCATAATGCGTCACGTGTCATTATATAATTAGTAAATAATATTTGTTAACTAATTAATATATTTTAACACTTAAATAAAGACATGCGCACATCCCGTGGTCATACTGGATATTATTGGACTAAATAATTCAATCCGGTGAGCTACCCCAGTGTACAACGAGTACACTTCATATTACAAAACTCCTTAGATTCACGCCAAATTTGTTAAATGGAACTATTCCATGAATTTGTGAACGATGCCCCACGCAACATCACGGATATTAAAAATTAGCACGTTAGACCATACAAGTTGATGTCATAGCGTATACGTATAGTCATTCCGCTATCTATATCCTAGATGTGCGAGAACATAGATCAGTACCGTCAAATCTCCATAAACCTATCTCCAGACTTGTATCTCACTGAATAATATATGCAAACACATTTATTATATTGTCCAATCCTGTGGGAAACTCTTTTCCTGAGTTAATTGCTTATGGCCATAAGACTTTCTGAGATACAATTTCGAAGCATCTAGATATACAACTCCCTATGTGAGCTGACGAATCTCATATCTACGCACACCGAACTCCATGAGCATCGGACCATACCCAGTGACACACAGTAGGTAGACCATGAAAGGTCTCTGAAATCCATGGAATCTAAGTATGTTGGATCACTTACAAGCCCACTGTGATGCTCAGGTCAAATGACTATGTATACTACTCAACTCGAGAGGACCTCTTTTAACGGCTTACATAGAATGTCTATTGGGGTCCTCATAAGTTTGTTCAGTATCCAGTCCTAACTGGACACTCGCATGCCTATACAAGCTCTAAGCTCATGGTCATCTAGGAATAACAATATGTATCATACAGATACAGACATACACTAATCTATATAAATAGGTATTCATTAACAGACCTATGTTGGTAAAATAGATTAGGAACATAGTATTTGAGGATATACTTGCATAATGACATTTCTTAACACCTGATTGCAACTATGTCATTACTAGTATACCCTCAGGTCTTTGTCCAATTACAGAAGAGGCTCAAATTCCTTGAATTTCACCGATCCTTGTAACTTACTAACTCTTAGTAGTTATAATTCTCAATGTTGTTAACTTTTAGCCCTGATCTAAACTCGTTCAGATCATACATTATTTGTAACATTACAAGTATAGTACCATATAATTAAAAGTAATTAGCAATTTAATAAAATATACATCGTATAAATATTAAATATTCATACAAACAAGAATAACACGTAAGTACAATCCTAACATTTATCCCCCCCATTCCCCAAAAGAAAAAAATGATTTTAATAAATAAATTTAAAAAATACTTATTTTTTTAAATAAAACTCTAATATACTTATTAAAAGTTAATTAAAATAAAAAAAATTATCATATTTTATTTTTAAAAAAATTTAAAAAGTTAAATAGTATCTTATTAGGAGTGTGTTATTCCATTAACTTAATAACATGAATTTATCTTTATTTTAAATTAAATACCTTCAAGTGAGTTTTATTCTGAGGGTCCACACTCTTTAGGCCTAACTTAATATATTCTTATACCTACTAAATCACAATCCAAAATTAGTGTATTAAAACGTGGCTTGAACTATGTGCCTTACCTTATCATATGTACTAAGATATGCATGTGAGCTTAAACTCGAGCCTCTGTAAATTTTTAGCCTTCTTCATCATATAGGATTATCATATAGGTTTTGCAGTGCAAGTGAGCATGTCATATCAACACAACTTCATTTTACACCTTCATTTCTCTAACCTATTACTTGGCTTGATCTCATCTCCTTACAACATGATTTTTCAAGTTTTAAATATGTTTTTACTATTTAATTACTGTTTTAACGACTACTTCATTGCCTCTGTAATTAAGTCGTTGCTTTTTTAATTTAAAATTTATTAGCCATTTTTTACTAGGCAACAAATGCTCCAATAGTTAATATTTTAAATTCAAACAGTTTGACTATTTTTTTACCACTTATAAATAAGACCTATTGACTTTCTTATTTTACTTTTATTCTTTACTTTTTCTTTCCATCTTTTTGAAGACTTTTGTTGTCTCTTTACGCTTTCTTACTTTACTTTTCTGTCTTTAACTTCATACACTTATCTTGGTATTTTGTAAGATCTTTCAAGAAGTCAGCCCTTTTCTTTTCACTTTATGGTTCCATAACCATCTTGGGTAAGTGTTAATATTGTGCTTAACGATTCTTTTTAAGAAATTCCATTCTTAGCATGATTTGTGTACTCTTAGCGTTGCTTACTTTTTTATATTTGTATACTTCTTGGTGGACTCACATGTTAGGGATGCTATGGGGGCATTATTTTACGGTTATTCACACTTTTTTGTTTTGAATCATGTGCTTTATTGGACTAAACAAATAGGAATTAGTTAAAATTAATTTTGTAGGGATCATTTTGGCGTACCTATTTGAGGTCTTTTTGTTTGCATGTACTTTTTATGATTTTTTTTTTGTTTCTACCTCCCAATTGTCTGTTCAGTTTGCCGCACCATCTCAGAAACAAATTACAAAAGATTCTTGGTCTGTTTTCAATGATCCATCCCCTAGTACTAATTCCTTAGCTTTACTATATCAATTTAGTGGCTAAAGAGGCTTCTTTAAAAGGTGTTCATCCTTGCTAAGACAATTATTCTATTGGAAAATCTGGTGAAGCATATTTTTCAACTTTAGTGCTGGGTTTTTCATGGTGCCAACATTTAAGCGCATGTTCATAAAGTAGATAGGAATATTTCTTTATGGTATGAGTGTGACAAGAATTGAGCAATTGTCTACTAAAGTTTTGAAGGCAGGAAAGGGGGTACACTAAGATGCTGGGAAAGTTTGATTTGCTATAGAGAATTTTTCCAAGCATGGTAAAAATTGGCTTGAATTGCACCTGGCTTCATTTGACGAGTGAGAATCCTTTTAAGAACTTGGATGGTGAGATATTCAGGGCTCGAGCCGAGCTGACAAAACTTTAGGCCAAAGTAGAGAGCTTAGACTGATCTCGAGCTAAGTTAACTAAAGTTGGCTATGGCATGGATAAAGCTAGCGTCACTGCTGCAAATGAAGTTGAAGGTCGTATAGCTAATTATGGCTTATTTCAAGATTCTTGATTTTTCTTCTATGTTTGTATTGAGTTTGACTAGGATATCTGCCACCCTCTTTATAACGACTTTTGCATGCTTTGATGTAAATATAAGGTTATTGTTATAATTTTCTACAACTTGTTAGCTTTTTGGCATTTGTAATTTCAAAATGAGTGAAGTATATTTCACATATATTTATGAGCATGTGCATTTCTATTACATAGCAAGCTATAAAAAGATGAGTGTTATGAGAGTTTTTCTGACCTCTTGCCATTTTGTGGCTCTTTGGAGCCCCCATGTATGATTTCATACCTTTATACTTTTAGCTATACTAATTTTTGCCATCTTTTAAATTGAAGATAGGAAGTGGTTGATGGACGTATTTTATACTTATTATTTTTGTTTTCTTAGGCTTAGTATTTATTCAATTTAAGTATAAATATTAGATTTTTAATGTGCTTTATTATCAATTTATAGGTTTGATGTCAATTAAACTATTTGAGATTAAAATCCAAGGAAAACATGAAAAAACGTCAAATATAAACATTAAATACTACAGGCATAATTGCTACAATGCTCTACGCCATACCACCAGGTTGGGTAGAATGTGATTGCAGCAACATTGAAAAGCTAAGGCCGTACACGTGAATAATACCATGTGAACAATAATCCTGTTAATAGTATTTTTTGAAAAGTGTTGGCGCTGGACATTGGAAAAGGAAAACTTGTCGGACTTATATTTAACATTTTGCTCTACTTTGAAGACATAAACCTATAAATAGAAGAACAAAAAGTTTATTTCAACAATCAAGAAGACATCACAAGAGATCACGAAAGAGAGCAAAAATCTTAGGGTTTAAAGTGACTTTAAAAGATTGAAGAGGGGACTTTCATATCAAGGAAAAAGGAGAAGACAAAGATTTCAAGACACAATCTCTTTTACTTTTCTTTTTACTTGTTAATTGTTAATATTTCAATGATGTTTATTATGATATGCTCTAGAACTCTTTTTATCACTATGAGCTAAGTTTCTATTATATGGTTATAACTTTGAACTCAATATGTAACTTGAATTATTTCTTCTTTTCTTTTTATGATACCAATATATTTTTGTTCAATTTATTTATGTTTAATGCTTTCTAATTACATGGTCTCTAATTAGATTGTTTGAGGAACCATAAAGAACTAGACAAATGGAATTATGTGTTTATCCTTGGGTAAATTGATATATGATCATATTGTAGTAGTTATGAGTTTTATAAAAGATAAACATATACACATATGGTATATATGGTATTATAAACTAGTTCTTAATGAGTCTTACCTTTATCTTATTACCATAGACATATAGGTAATTATTAGGGTAAAATATATTCACTTGACCATCGATAAAGGCAAGTAAAGATATTAGGGGTTTAGCTATTGCTTGCTTGGTTATCTCTGTGATATTTTCTTATTTTACTTAAATTAGATTAATTGCCTTTGTTTTTTAATTGTCTTGATAAAACTAAGAAGAAATAATTTTAGTAATTAACATATTAATAATAATAATTCCTGGTAGGAACGATACTCTACTCACTCTTTATTACTTGTTTATGATAGGTTACGCTTGCGCTTTAGTACAACAGAATAGTGGCCAGCATATGATTTTGACTAAGTGTGATCTTCTTGTTTTATTTTAGGGTCGTGATTGAGCTTATGACTTGTCCAATTGGTGAACTTGTAATCTTTGTATTTGAATGACAGTATAGGCCTATATAAGGCATCATATGGCTATCTTTTATAGCTCTAAGATAGATGTTGTACTTTCTTTATGGATTGGTCATGTTAAGTAGTTTAAAGTAGATACATGTACTCTATTGGTTTTTTTGTTTTTCTTTCTACACTTGGTTTAGCTTTTTCAAAGGAGCAAGATACATATATATAATATATGCATGTATAAAGTACGTATTTTACTTTTATATAATGTTTAATATTTAGTGTGCAAGTGAAGGTGATATAGTAAATTTTAAGAAAGATATCTAACCTCTATGTGTCATATATTGATGCCTTGTTCTACATGTACCTTCTATTTGTATTTGTTTATGCAACTAGTTCTCAATTTATTCCAATGTAAATATATATAAATAGTGAAGGTTCGGTACCTTTACTATGTTTTTGGTGCATTTTTTCCCTCAGTGACTTAGACTCTACCCTTTTAAGTTTAGTTAGCCTATTTGTTATGAGTGTGGTCAGTTGATGGCTTTTTTATTGTATAGAAATAGCTATTTTCTCGCCCTTTGTGATTTAAATTGTGCTGCCTAAGATTTCATTGTGTACTTATGGCAAGTATGGCTTAATTGTTAATGGCCTTTTTTTTTTGCATGCCTCTTTTATATTTGAGGGATTTTTCCCTCTTAGCTAATTGTATGCTACGTGAGCGTATCTAGAGCCAGCTTATATATTTATGTCTTTTATATGGCTTGCACTATTTTTTTTAGCTGTAGTTGCCTTTAATATTGCATGCATGCATGCCAATTTTTATAGTTTTTATGACCATGATTTTTAAAGTGTAAGGGGTATAACCTTTCTTCCCTTCGTATCATAGGGTAACCTTGCCCTTTATGACTTAGATTTATGTTGTCCAAAGTTTTACTGAATCGTGTCTGGCAAGTATAGTCATCAAATTATAGCGGTGTTTGTCTATGCCCTGTGTTGGCATCCTGGTTGTAGCTGAGCCGTTAAAGATAGACCTTGTTGAGTTGAGTTGTTATCTATATTTAGGCTGCTTTAATCGAGCCTCTTCTTATAGGTCCTCGTCATAAGGGTTCTTGTTATGGGAACTTTAGCATATAAACTTCTCTCACGGAATAATATAATATAGGTATATTATATAAGAACCTTGTTGTGAGAGTTCCTTTATAAGAATGATGTTGTAATGTCATCTTTCATAGGAATAACTTCATGAAGAATTTTTTCATAGAGGCCATGCCATAGAGACATCTTACACAAGATTCACATTGTATAGGCTTCTCTACAGGAATAACACCATAGAGGCATCTTAATATATGAACCTTCCATAAAGGCTTTCATAAATATTCGGGCATTATCTATAAAGACCAAGCCGTAGAGGCATCTGCAAATTGTTGTACATTAGTTTCCACATACCCAGGCAGATATGGATAACATATGAGACATTTTTCATAAAGTAACCAAGTCTCAGCGGGTATCCACAGAGAATATTCTGACATCTTATGTAGAATGTTTTCTATATAAGGCATTGAGCAATACAAAAAACTAGGATAGTATGATATTTTTGAAATAACACGAACTTTCATGATGTGCATAAGAAGTGAATATTGGGGACTCGTTCCATATAAGGTCTCTAGAATAACGTAAACATCCATGACTGTGTTAGCATAGGATATAATAAGGTGTCAAATGGTGAAGGCTTCAGTTTTAATACAAACTTCCATATGCTCAGTATAAGAAATACCATGGGAGTGAGACCCATAACAACATGGACTCCTAAACACTTTGTTTAATATAGTCTTCCTCGTAAGGATGACTCCAAGCAAGAGGTATGACCTACTGTCAACCTTTCATTCTACTAAGTAAAAGTGGCCATCTTGTAATTAGGTTCTACACCAAAGGAAGAACTTGACCTCTAAAGTTAGCATTTCATATTTTTTTACGGCCGTAGGAATCCATGTGTGTGTTTTGTGCCTACTTGATATGCTTCTCAAGCATTGGTAAAGCCTTATTCAGAAGATAGACATACTTGCTTAGATTTAACCCCAAGTTCAATCGCTAATAAGATGGATGCTGAGTGCCTATGGACAATGCTATGGCAAAAGCTCTTGGTAACAATGCCAAGTATGGTTGGGAATGATGCCAAGTGTGCTTAGAGACAATGTCACTGCTTCGTATAGTTGGGAATAACACCAAGGCTTTAATCATTCACTATCTAAGTGGAGAGTGTACTTAAGAATAGAGCCAAGGCTTAGCCATCCACTGTGTAAGTAGAAAGTGTACTTGAGAATAATTCCAAGGCTTAGCCATCCACTATATAAACAGAGAATGTACTTGGGATCAATTTTAAGGTTTAGCCATCCATAATATGAATGAGGAATATACTTAGATAAACTCTAAGGCTTGGTTGTCCACTGTATGAGCGAGGAATATGCTTCGGATTAGTCCTAAGTTTTATCCATCCACTGTTATATGTAATAACTCACTCCTACACAATATAATATTATCTTCTTTAGGTCAAAACCAGTACAATTTTATTCTTGGTTCTCCCTAAAAGACCTTATACTATTTGAGAAAGGGTTCTATATATATAGCGTAGAAACTTTATATAACCAAGTGATGTAGGATTATAACACCTGACTCTCTCCCCATTCATCTTGGCACAGCTATTTATAGTCTTAGGAATATTGGATCTCAGGAATTACAGTATGAGAAAAACAAATGTTTGAAATCAGCTTCAATGCTTAATCGTCCACTATATGAGTGGGGAATGTACTTGGAATCAGCTCTAAAGCTTGATTGTCTACTATATGAGTGCGAAACATACTTAGATTCAGTTCGAAGGCTTATCCATCTACTATATCAGTGGTAAATATGATTAGGATTGGTTTCAAGGCTTATCTATCTACTCTATGAATGAAAAATGTGCTTGGAATCAATTTTTAAGTTTTTAGCCATTACTATATAAGTAAGGAATGTGCTTGGGATTAGCACCAAGGAACATCCATTATATGAGTGGGAAATATTCTTGGGATTAACTCCAAGGCATATCAATCCACTATATGAGTCGGCTTCTTGCTTAAATACAATAAGAAACTTTGGTTATCCACTATTTTAGTGGGCATCTCATATGTTTAAGACATTTATGAGGAATAGATTGTGTTACCATCACTTAGGGGATAAATTATACTTTTACTACTCTCTATTAGTGAAAGACTTACATAAAACTTTATTCTTCCTAGGTATACATGTTGCACTTATTAAAATAAACATTAATACCTAATTGTAGCAACACTTTAGCCACTTGTCGTTTATGGGGTAGCGAAGTATTTATTATTCCATTGTAGCCATGTGATTGTAACTACTGTTATGCACTTCCCTAACCAGGTATGAGCCTTCTTATTATGCCACGAATATAAATGGTGGAACCATATTCTTCTTTATATGCCCAGCTACTCTGAGTATGAGGCCACCCATGTGGTTACCCCCGTCCTTGACGAACTTGGTGTATGCTTCCATAGTTTTATCCTAGTACAATACCTTATGCCTTTGGGCATTTTCCTATTTCTTATTTACGACCTCAAATTCTGTCATAGCGTGTCATTAAGGTGCATACTTTAATCTACAGAATACTCGTGCACTATTTTATTGAGTATTTTCTGTAAGGCTTTGTTGGTTGCCTTGACTTGACCATTACCTTGAAGGACATACGATGTAGAGTGTCTATCCTTGAGGTCGTAATGATCTAATATAGCATCAATTTATTTTTTCATAAATAGCATACCGTTGTCACTAATGATCTTATACAGATGTCGAAGCGGCAGATAATGTATTCTTGTAAGAAATTGGATATGGTAACACCTATTGGAATCCTTGACCTATTTAGAGAAATAATTTATGGCTACCAGTATCAAGATATATCCCTTTACAGAATAGTTGATTGGCCCGAATAGATCTACCCTTAATTTGAAATGGCTAAGGTTTTTTATGTCCTATAAGGTTGTAGGTTGCTAATGTTGTAGGTTGGCATGGATTGAACAAGTATGACACTTCTTGATGAAGTCTTTGGCATCATTATGTATTCCAAACCAGTAGTAGCCCAATTCAAGCAAGCAATAATATTGATGATACATTTAGAATATTGGAATTTATTCTTAAGTGCATGAATGTTAAAGTAATGAATAACTCAATGATGATGGGGTCAATCCATAGGGAAGTAAATTTAAAGTCTACAAATTATAAATAATCTTAAAACAAATAAAGTATTAGAGAAGTACACAAATAATTATACATTTATACAAATGATTAAGGGATTTACTCTTGGTAAAAATAAGAATATTCAACTCTCTTTTATAAGTCAATTGGAATCCACATATAAAGTAGGTCCTAATAAGAAGATATAGCAATTAACGTTCATCACAATTTATATATGAAATTTTATTTACTTCTTTAATTACTATATTGGGATTACACCAAATCTTGTTAATAGGTACAAGTATTTATTATGTCAAAGATCGTGTTTGTCTACAATAAATCAAGACTCCAACTTTATAAAAAAGATTATCTACACCAAATTTTCTCTATGAGTTCAAATATTTATTGTTCTAACTATATGATTGTCTATAATAAATTAAGACACATATTTTGTAAGAAAATGTATCAATATTTCTTAAGAAAATAAATACAACATATGTAAATTTAATTAACTTTAAAATGTAAATATTAAATTCCAATTTAAGAGTTTAAATATATATTTATTACCTCAGCAAGAGCTTTACCCTTTCACCTTAGTAAAATGAGAATTACTTGAGCATAATGAAAATAAGGGAAATAATTGTAAGAAGAAAACACATAAACTTCAAAATACGATATGAAAACAAATACAAAAAAAGAGAGAATACAAAATAAATGAGTTTGGATCCTAAATCTAGCTCCCTAATTCAACTCTTATCAAGCTCCCATTTGAGCATAGACAAGTCACCTATTAATAGAAAATCATGAAGAGTACAAGTCAAAAAAAGAGGCAACCACTTTATACGAATTGCGATAATTTATCGCTTATTTCATACGCCGACTTTGATTCTTGCATTTGTTATTAATGGCGGCCAAATTTAACTCTTGTACCAATGAAAATGTTGTAGATAATTCTTTCAAATTTCTATAATAAGAAAGAACGTGCATATTGGATATGTATTTCTCAAGTTATGGGTTAAATACTGAAGCTTACTTGGACTAGACCTATATTGCAGATGAGTTCTCTTCTAAGCCACTTTTCACCCTTCAAACTTTCAAATTAAGAAATGTGTGTAAAATATAATATTATCTATGAAATCAGTTCTTCACAGGTTCAACAATTCCTCAATTGGATTCCTTGATGTAAAGTTATATCCAATTTACCAAACCTATATGAAAATAGTTAAAAATTGAATTAGGTACAATATTGTAAGTATACTTAAGTTAAGGACGTTAATGACACTAGTAATGCTAATTGATGATCTAAAATACTTATTAAATGTGTAATTTCAAGTGTTTATGAACTATATTTTGCTTGCCTTGATGCCTAACATGCTTTCTAGTATGGGTTTTATGCAATACTTTTCATGCTTTTGTGAAGTCTAGGCATCTCAAGGCTTCTCCTTCGAGTCTCTTTTAAAAGAGGATCTTGCTCTCTATAAAATACTATTTGATGGTCCATTTGATCTTGTGGTCATCTGAGGAGTTAGATGTTAGTGTGCCATTAAGGAGGCATTCTATGTAGGGCACTCGTCAATCTTCTCTAGTGATGGTTATGAACATTTTCTCTTTGTGAATTATTGTTTAGCAATCTGGGTAGTTTTCTTGTATGGGTTGTGCTTGAGCCTGCATTTCTGGCTAGTAATATCTAGCCCTCTATACTTTTTATACATATTGGTTGTATGTTTTGTGCTGCAGATAGATTTGTGAATATCTCATTAAAGTCATTAGTCTTCTTTCTCATAAATATAATGCATGAGTATTCCTTCAGAGAATCTTTTATACAGGTTTTCCATGACTAGTGTGTAGTCTTTGAGAGCCTTAAAGTGCAGATTCTATCATAGATTCTGTAGTACTCATTTAACAGCTTTCTTACCAGTCTTTTGGTATGGCCTGAGTTCTTTCTAGCATTCTGGCTTGCAAAATGATGAGTTTACTGCATTTTTTAATTGTTAAGTTCATCTAGTTATTAACTAGATCCATCTTAAACCCTATAGTGGCTAAGACAATATTTGTTCTTTGTTCGCGCTGTGTGTTTCATTATAGCTTCCTCGAATATGGCCAGTAATTGTTGTACCATAGTTTTGTATAGAAATAATGTTGGCTCTTGTATGGCAACTCGCCTCTGATTTACTAGATCATAAGTTTTGAGTCTCATATAAGTTTCATTTATCTTTCACCTAATCTCAAGGCGGTAAGTATACCCATGATGGCTGCCTCGTATTCTGCTATATGTTTAGTGTAAGGGGATCAAGTTGACATAAATAAAAGATAGAGGACTTTCCTTATAGGTCACGATTTTAAAGCCGATGTTCTATCTGCAGTGGTATTTGAGTCGTCGAAGTAGAGTTCCTGCCATTCAATTTCAACTATGGTTAACATTTCCTCGAGTAGAGCCCTTACTATCTCTTTTGTTAGAAGAACCTCTTAGTTTATGAAAAAATTTATGATTATATTGATTACGGCCTGACCCTTGATTGCACTTGGAATCACACAAGTGATGTTAAATTATGTAAGAATGAAAAGCCACCGTGCTAGCTTGCTAGACAATACTGGACTGAGTAGTAAGTATCGAACAAGGTCAGTTTTTGTCATGAGGTAGAATAAATGTGCCAAGAAGTAATTTCCTATCCTTTGTAAGGAATATATGAAAGCGAGGCAAACGTGCTTTGGCCTGAAGTATTTATTCTCTTCCCCAGATAATTGTCGGGTAATATAATAGATGGGATGCTATTTTTGTTGGTTGTCTTCTTATGCCAGTAAGGCATCTATGGCCATAGTGATAGTTGTGAGATAGATACGTAGTGGCTTCCCCTTCCTAAGGGATTTCATGGTAGGCAACACCAAAATGTTATGTTGGATTTTTAGGAAGTTTCTTGTTATACTTCCCCTTACTCAAATTTAGCATTCTTTTTTAGCAGATAAGCGAAGTTAGAGAGTAGAACTGCTAGTTCAAGAATAAACCACTTGATGTAGGAGAGTTTGCTAATTAAGCTTTTTAGGTCTTTCAGTGACAGTGGAAGTGGCACTAAGGCTATGCTTTGGACTTTGCCAGATCAATATTGATGCCCTTTTAGTGGAATAGGAACCCAAGGAACTTACTTGCTGAAACCCCAAAAACACATTTCTTAGGTTCATTTTAAAGTTATATAGACAATATTACTTGAAAACTTTTTTCAAGATGATAGATGTTTGTCTCGCGTGACAAACTTGACTACTAGATCATCTATATAGTCCTCCACTTTTAAACCCATCATGTTATAAAATACAATAATCATGAATCTTTAGTTTGTAACTCTCACGTTCTTGATGCTTACAACATGGCCGTGTAGTAGAAGTTACCTACTGGGTTATAAAAAAGCAATCATTTTAGCATTCCGTCAAGCCATATTGATGTGATTGTAACTGCTGAAGCCATCTATAAATGATAGCATCCCTTAGCTTGAAGTATAGTCGATGAGGATGTCCGTGTTTGACAAAGGAAAGTGATCCTTGAGACAAGCTTTGTTAAAATCTTAGAAGTCAACACAGATGTAGATTTGGTTATTTATATTTTTTACGAGCACTATATTAACTAGCCATGTGGAATGCTTGATAGCTTCATGAATCTGACAGTTATAAGCTTCTCTACTTCCTTTTTGATTTTTTGCTCTAAGTCAGGATGAAAACTATAATGATGTTGTTTAATTGGCTTAACTCAAGGGTTACATTGAGTGTATGGAAAATTATTTAGAGGTCTAGGTCAGTCATGTCCTAGTAACCCTATGCAAATACATCATTGTATCTTTTCAATAGGCTATAGAGTGAGTTTTTCTCCTCTGTTAAGAGTTCAGTGCTTACTAGCACAAAATTTTGTTGCTCTTTATCAAGGCTCAAATCATTTTCTTCTAATTCTTTAATGGTTATAGAAAAGCTATCATGTATGCATTTTAAAGTATGAGGAATCTTGTTATTCAAAGGTGTAATAGGTTTTACAGTCGTAAACACTTCTACATAGAGACTGTCTTCTTTAGAATGATAAAGTCCCTTGCTTTTTAGGTTGGTTATGTTCGTAAATCATTATAAGTAGTAAATAACACGTAAATTGAGTACTTATTTCTAGCAGTAATGGCAATCTAGTTTGGTCTTTATGAGGAAGACTCCGCTTTTGTTTGCCCAAGCTATTTCAAAGAACTTCCCTTCCCTCTTTCTACTTATAACTTCACACGAGTCTAGATTGTAGGGCATGTTATACATACGAGCCCCTAGTAATGACACTTTTACTAGCTTGGCCAGTATATTTTCTAGGGTCAACATTGAACTGTTCATAGGCCTAAGCATCTACAAGGTAGCTCTCCTCTTGATAGAACTATTAGGATTTTTGCTTACGTATCATCCCTTTTATGTATGAATATTTGTTTCATATTTATACTATTATTATTTCGTTAAATCGTTAATTATATTTTATATATAGTATGATGCTTGTAACGCTTCAGACATTGTCTGATCTGAATTAGATCTGGTTTAAAAGAGTTTAGATCAGTGCTAAGAATTAGCAACGTTGAAAGTTACAAATACTAAGAGTTAGCACTGATAAGAGTTACCAGGTTATAAAAGTCAGCAAAATCTATAGAGTTAGAGCCCTGTCTGAAATAGGATAAAGACCTGAGAATATACTAATAATGACATAGTTGTAAAGAGTTGCAAATGGTTTTAGGAAATGTCATTATGCAAATATACTCTCAGATACAATGTTCTTGATCTATCTTCACTGATGCGGGGCTGTCAGTGAAGACCTTATTAAATATACACCAATGTATGTCTATATTTAAATGTTCTAGATGATTAGTCTTAGCAGACCATGACTTTAGTGGAATCTCGTATAAAGATACAGGTATTCATTTAGGACTGAGTACTAAACAGACTTACGAGGACATCCAATAAAATCCCTTATAGCCGTCAATAGAGGGTCTTCTCGAGTTAAGTAGTATTCATGGTCTTTTAACTTGAGCATTACGGTGAGCTTGTGAGTGATTCATCATACTTTGGTTTCACACATTTTATGATCTGACTGCTGGGTGTCGCTGGATATGATCCGATGCTCATAAAGTCCGATGTGCTTAAATATGGGATCCATCAATTCATTTAGATGAGTAATATATCCTGATGCTGCAAGATTATGTTTTAGAAAGTCTTATGGCCAAAAGCAATTATACACGAAAAAAGAGTTTTATCTTAGGGATATATAATATCACAAAAGTGTTTGCGGATATTATTTATTAAAATACAAATCTAGAGATAAGTTTATGGTCGAGCATATGGATACTTGACAGTGTTAATCTATATCTCTGCTCTTCCATGATATATATGATAGAAGGATTATACAAATATGTTATAACCTCAACTTGTATGGTTTAACACGCCGCTTTGTAAGATCCGTAAAATATGTATGGGACATTATTTATGGACATATGAACAAGTTCCATATGACAAACTGAGCGTGAACTTAGAACGTCTCATAATATGAAGTGTACTCGTTATGCACTGAGGCAGCGTATTAGATTAAATAATTTGGTCCAAGAAATTTCAGCAAACTAAAAATATGTTTCAGGGTTTCTTAAGTTGTACACTTGTCTAGTTTTAAATGCTAAGTACATTACTTAATTAGTTGACAAGACTTGTTGACTAATAAGATGTTAACAAGTGGGACAATATTCTCAATGAATAGTTTTACCATGATTTCACCTATTAACCTTACTAGTAAATACTAATAAGGTAATAGTAATTATTCAAAAATAGTTTTTGAAAAATATATATTATATTAATAATACAAATATTTAATTGTTATTATTATTGATAAAGTGAAGCAAGCACTTGTATAATGCAATGAATGATGTTTGCGAATAATAATAAAAATAATGTAGTAAAACATCATGGTAGGACATATAATCATTAAATAATGCAAAGATGCATTATCATTTGGAATGTATAATTGAAATGGAATTATTGGTGGTATGGAGAAATTAGTTGAATGTGATCAATAATCTCTAATTAGATATGATTAATGGTAGGCCATGAAATACATTAGTTAATAGAACCAAAATGGAATGATTCATTTATTCAAGAAGGCACTATTCAGGCATATGAGTGAGAGCAAACGTTGAGAGAATTTTTGTTAAGTATTTTCTAAATTCAAAAACATGGCATTGTAAAAGGAATAAAGAGAGAAAAGATCAAAAACATTATATTCTTTCTCATCACTCACAAGAAACAAACACCATAAGAAACAAAGTGTTTTAAGAGTTAAAACACCCTTTGCTAGAAATTTGGAGCTGGTATTCTAACTTCACAATCCCACAAGTTTTAGTTGTGAACTAGAATTATGCAACAGTACATTTTAAGGTGAGCTCAAGATTTGGAGATTGGAGTTCTTAAAGAATTTGAAAGTTACTTTCAATCCGGGTAAGTTTACTTACTTGTAATTTATTTAAATGAAACATATGAACATATATGAGATATGTATGTTTGATTATACTATATTGAGTGTTTATTGTATAAGATACTTCTACTGCGTGCATCAAAATTTAAAATTATATATACACTCTATACATCACACACTCACTCAATAGGAACAACGTTGGATTGGGTACAATCTTAATTGGCTTCCTCTCGATGTAACTTTTGACATATTTATGATAAGTTGATACTATTAACTTATGTGTGTTTAGCCATAGCTTGCCCAATAATATATGGCATACGACCTCCATGTTCATCATATGAAATAGGATAAGGGCATGTAGAGTCCCTACCTTTAAATTTAGCTAAATGATTCCTTCAGAGTATTTAGCTACGTTATTAAATTTAGAGACTCAAATCCTTCTCTTTATGGTACAGCTTGAAAGGATCGGAGCAACTCATAGTACGACTGCAGGTATAATGTTAATTAAGGCACCTATTTTAATTAAGGCACATCTTTAATTCTAGCCTTCAAGTATAAATGATGAATGTTGTCTAGATGTTGGGTCTTTATAACCTCGTTAGTAAAGATTATAGCATTGGTGGTCTTTAGGTAAGCCCGATTTGTTTGGGTTTCAGTTGCATAGTATTATGGTTCGTGTTATGTTGATATCTCAAGAGTGCTTTGGTTATAGCCTCTCATGCCTCGAGCCCATATCCCAGCTATCTAAATAGAAATTTAAATTTAGGATTTTACTGTAGGGCTTTCATTACATGATCCCATGGCTTTTCTTTGGGCCTCTCAAACTCTTCTTCTTTGATAATTACGATCATCTCTTATTTGATTTTTTTTCTTTGGTTGGGTTAGCATACCTATTATACTTCAATAGGTTGACTATGACCGTTCTCTCCTCTTGATGCTAAGGGAATGCATTCAGGTCTACAACCTAAGGCTTGTTAAAGATGTCTACAGTTCAAACCCTAACACAATTTTATCCCTCTATCACAACCATTTTTGTTGGTAAGAAGATGATTGAATCAAAGCCACTAATGCTCGCTTTAAAAAATCACCTTTCACTCATCTTCGATTTCGTTTGAAGTTGATTCTTGAAATCTTGAACTAGAACCTAAACCTGATTAATACGGTTCAGTGATGCAAATCGAATTGAGTGATCCGATGTCAATTGAATTGGTTTGTTGGTGCTGCGAAAGTTGACACATGTTGGAGAAGTAGAACTATGGAAGAAAGTGGTGGGGGGTCTGGAAGAGAAGCTAGATGAAGAGTAAGCGAACGCAGATGATGAAGAATAATGAGAAGGAGAATAAGTGAAATAGAATTGTAGAATCTGCTAGAAGGTGAGAGAGAGCAAATGACAGTTTAGGCTGGTGACGAGTTATTCTTCCGTTATCATTACACAAGTATTTAATTTTTTTAAATAATATTTTTGTTCTAATGCTTTTAAAATTATGCTGAAATACTTCCATATCAAAGCATATTGATGCTTAATCACTTAAACTAAATTAATTAAAATTTGTTGTGGGAATACAGATGCAAAAAAAAATACACATTTCAGAGTATATTAATAAGGAAAGATAAGTTCATGGTGACATTATATCCTAAAATCAATTATGCATTCATTGTTGCACTCATTGTGATTCTTGATGAGATCTCTATTTTATCTAATGGCAACAGACGAAGAAGAATGATGAGAATGAGAAGAAGTAAAATGAGAATTGTAAAATTGACTGGAAGGTGAGAGAGGGCGAAAGACATTGTAAAGATAATGTTTCAATTGTTGAAAGCGTAAGATGATCATATTGATTATATTTCATATAAATTAAATAGAGGCAGGAAGAAAATTACCTTAGAATATTTTAATGTAGAGAAATTCTTTTAGCTCCAAACTTATCTTCTTTTGTTGTAGAGAGAATTTTCTTTAAGTCTAGTCTTTTTTACTATTCTCAAAATTCTATCTTTCAAGTGTTTGGGCACTTAATTCCACCTTTTTTCTTATTCTAACTATATGCTTCTTTTTAAACCATTCCACTTCTATGAAAAAGTATAAATTAGGTCACAACTTATTAAATCAAAAGAGATAAACAATTATAATTATGTTTCCTCTTTTCAACCACCACACTCATATATAAAATTAAGTGGTGAATTATTTAAATAAAAAGAGTCAAAATACTTATAATTGTGTTTTGCATAATTATCATTTTAGGTAAAAGATAAAATAGTAATTTGAGTTAATAAATAAATTAAAGGCCTATGGGCTTTCTAGCTCCAAATTAGAGATCTCAATTCTAGTCATCTTATGATTAGATCTTTTAAGTTAACTAAGGACTATTCTACTGAAAGTCCAAGGTTGCACTCTAATTGGTCCATGTAATAAATCAATCCAAATTTTAATTAAGACTATATTAACTAAAATTAATATTAATTATTTGACCAATAATAATTATTCAATTAACCCTCTATATGATGTCGTAATTAAAACTAGGCTATTATAAAATGTCATGCCTCTTTAATTACTTATTTTCGTTTAAGTCACTGAATGCTCTAATGATCATTTTCTTAATATGTCTATATTTATATATAATTTTACAAATACATACTATTATTATTCAATAACTAATTTATTGAATAAACTATGGTCACAGATTTAGATGATCAAATACTGCAAATAGCTTAGGTGACATCATTTAATATAGATTTCATATTGTAAGTATATGTTCCCGTGATCCATGAATTTGCATCTCCAAGTCATCGAGATTTTAACCATCCAATTGGGTCTCACTCCATGATAACTCAAAAGAATACAATACATAAATGTAAATTCACTACTTACTCATGATTAAGGTTAATCAAACTTATTAAAACTTTATGAGTCAAGATCAATGACATTTAGTTAACTAGATCAGAATTCACATTAATCTAGTTTAATGTATCATATTCACTAGTTTTTTTACTCTAATTCTCTACTTTAATGATCAAGATAAATCATTCACTATAAGAAGTAGAAAAACTATAGTATTTCATAATGAAATGCCCTTATCATTAATGATTGTGAACAATATTTAATTTATAAAGAATTTGTGATCTATACCTTCTGTATTAGCACTATATGCCTAATACATATATCACATACTTTATAAATTTAAACTCTTTAATGTATGTTTAATTATGTATAAATAAATTTTATCAATTAAATAAACTATTATTATACATGCTTTAAGGGCACAAAATAATATTACATGTCTAACAATCTCCCACTTGCCCTAAAATATGTCGATCATCTATCGAACCTCATATCATCTATATGAGTTTAGAATATGTTTGCTGACAACAACTTTGGTAAATAGATCAACTAGATTATCTGCTTACGCAATCATGGATATCATAACCTCACTTAATTTTGCACAATTCCTTATCAAATGATATATATGTGTTTTTCTCTCTTGTGATATCTTGGTTCCTTGAACTGTGCTACTGCCTTACTATTGTCACAATAAAGAATAATAGGCATCTAAGTACTAGCTACCACCTCAAGCTCTATGAAGAACTTTTTAACTATATAGCCTCTTTTATAGCTTCAAATGCAACTACATATTCAGCTTCTATGGTGGAGTCTACAATATATGAATATTTTGCACTCCTCTAACTTATAGCTTTTACCCAAGATAAACACATATTCTGAAGTTAATCTTTTAGTAGCTTTATCTAGTTTAAATCTAAATTTGTATACTCAATAGGTACAAGATCCTTATTAGCATATAATCTTTCATTCTCTAAAGAAAAATGAATATATGTTTTACTATAGTCCAATGTTCTATTCTTGAGTTTGATTGATATCTGCTAACCATGCCAACTGCATAACAAATATGTGGACTAGTATACAGCATTGCATACATAAGACTTCCTACAGCAAATGTATAAGAAATCCCTCTCATACAATTTTATCTCTTTAGGTGTTTTAGGACACTGAATCTTAGATAAATCAATCCCATATCAAAAATAAAATAATCCCTTTTTGCATTCATGAACAGCAAATTTGACCAAAATATTATCTATATATGCAGTTTGAGATAAAGTTAACATCCTATTCTTTTGATCTTGTAATAACTTAATCACAAGGATGTAACTAGCTTCACCTAAGTCCTTCATATCAAATTAGTTAGATAACTAAATTTTATCTGATGATAACATTTCTACATCATTTTCAATGAGTAGTACATCATCCATATACAGGACTAGAAAGCTATTAATTGCATATCTATCTCTTGTAAAACAAGGTTCATTAAGATTTTAATCAAAATCAAACGATTTAATTACTTGATCAAATCTAATGTTCTAATATCTAGATATTTATTTTAACCTGTAAATAGATTTTTATAGTTTACAAACCATATGTTCTTGGCTTTTAGCTATAAAAATAACTGGTATAAAGATACTCTTTTTAAGATTACCATTTGAGAAAGATGATCTTGACATCCATTTGTCAAATCTCATAATTAAGATTTGTTGCAATAGATAAAAGAATTCTGATAAACTTTAGCATGGTTACCGATGTAAAGGTTTCCTCATAATTGATGTCTTCTTTTTTAGTATACTCTTTAGTGACAAGCTTAGCTTTAAAAGTTTCCACCTTTCCATCTACCTTTCTCTTTCTCTTGTAGACCAATTTACAACCTATGGGTTTTATCCCTTCGGATTTTTCTACAAGTTATAGACCATATTTTACAATACATAGAATCTATTTCTGATTTAATAACTTTACATCAATGATTTACATCTACATCAGCTATAGCTTCATTATAGCTTGTGGGATCTAGTTTATATTCATTAGAAACTATCTGAAAAGACTCTCTAAGTAACATGTACTTAGTTAGGTGTCTACCAATCCTCTCATTGTGACAAAGTACCAATAGTTATAGCTTTTTTAATTTGCTTTATTAACCATTACTTTATCATAACTAGTGGGATCTAGTTTATGTTTATTAAAAATTGTCTTTAAGGACTCTCTAATTAACATGCCTCTTGTTGGACATCTAATATTCCTTCCACTATAATGAAGTACCGGTGGTTGTTACTTTGCAACTAGCTTTAGTTAGCTATTATGATCTAGATTGGGAACTAATTCTATTGACTCTCTCAAGCATAATATTAGAGTTTCTAGATAACTCACAAGAACTATCTAATTCCTAAGCTTAAAGTCTTTCATATAATCTACCTCAAGAAAGATTACATTTGTGTTAACAAGAATTTTCTTATCTTGAGAATTATAAAAAGGATTTTCTCTTATACCTTTAAGATAGCCAATAAATAGACAAACTTATGACTTAGATTTCAGCTTATCTATCTTCTCTTTTAGCACATAAGCTGGACAGCCTCATTTGTCACGCCCCAGACCCAACAGATCTGACACACGATATCACTTACATTCATTCAATAATACTTAAACATTCATTTTAATTTCTTTCAGAATTATAGCAATTGAATTATGACTGGGACAATTACTAAACCGGAGATACGCAGAGTTTTCTCAGAGATTAACACTCTACTACGTCACCAGTAGCAACTTTGTTACCGGAAGCCCAGAATATATTCATTGCAAATTCTTACTTAAAATCAATCCATTACTACACTTGGTGAAACTTAAACTAAATCCAACCACACACAATAAAATAATACATAAGTATTTATTCAACAGGGACAAATCAAATATTTTATCCCACGTGTCCCCAAATGAAACACTTAGCAACCTAACAACTTAGGGAACCCAAGGAACAACAGAAGCCTTGCCAAATCCGCTAAGCACACATGTACCTTATTTACCTGAAATCACCATAAACTATAATGAGTATAAAACTCAGTAAGCATACTAGTTTTTCATATATCAAATACAAATACATATATGTACACAATGCATATGTATGATATGTTGTTATCAATCAAAATCATAATCTTATCAAATCACATATCATGTAAGCGCTTACACATTCTTTCAAAACACATAATAGGAATACCATCACTCAACTACTACTTAGTAGGACTTACACATCACATATCACATAATGAGCCAAATGTCACTCGTAGGTAACATACCGTATGAGAGGAATAGTACAAGTGAGGTCTTGAATAACACATATATAATGCTCATGCCCGAAGGTAAAAGCCAAACCCTCACCCTGATCATCGGTGAGTCCTCTCACATGCACCAATACGCCACCACATAAATGTGATAACTCACTCTTCCTTTAGGTACCAATAGGATCCTCCCTACATACGGAACACATAACATATACCTATCCCGAAGGAAAGGCCACACATAAAGGCTCCACAAATCACATAAGATGCCTACTAAGTCAACAGTGAGTTCAAGCATCCTCAAAACACAAAATCTTTCTCATGGACATATTGCACTTCAAAGCTTTCTTTGTCAAACACATTTCATTTTGAAAGCTCGATTTCAAAAACACATGTATGTCCATGTTCAATGTCAATGCTCACATTCATAAACATATGTCTTTCACATTTCATATCAAATACACTTTGGCATAATATAAACATATTTTTAAGCACATTTACAAAATCATACATAGACAATTACTATGCTTATAGTGATTTCAGTAAAAGTCTAGTATACTTACCTCTTAACACTTTCAGCTACAAGGCTTAAATCTCCTTAACCTATCAATGGAGATTAATCCTTTCATAAGCCTCAAAATTCACACAAAATACTTTAAATAGCTTACAAAATTATACACAATGCATTTATCACATCAAATTGGTCTAAAAACTTGGTTTCTCAAAACCTGTCATTCTGACCACTTACACTTAACAAAATTTTCTAATACATCAAATGATGTCCAATTACTCCAAAATCAGAATATACCATCATTGACTCATATATATTTCTTATATATGAATATTATATCAAAATTCCTACACAATTCATTCCATACACACCATTGAATCCAAACTACTAACCTGACAGGATCAAGATACTTACTGAACAGTATTCAATCTCCCAATTTTATAAAATCATATACTAACCAAAAATTATAAAAATACCATATAATTACTCTTAACACATATCTCAGTCCATGATAAATATTTTACTTCCAAATCACTGCCAAAAGTATTTTAAAACTATTTTATTCTATAACTTTAAAAAATCTGTTAATCAAATATTGCAATGAGCTGATACACTTTAGAAATTCATAACACTTCAACCACATTGATCTAAATTCTCAATTCCGAATATATCATATTAGACATATAAACTTATCATATTCCATAAATTCATAATTTTTGAAGATCATTCAGTAGGACGAAAATTATTTTTCACTGTACTATACTGTTTACACAAGAAATTTCCAGAATTTCAAGGTCATTTTGGTAAATTCACTATAAATTCAATTTCCAGAATTTTCAATCGATTCAAAGTCTTAGATGATCCTTAACATGTCTAATTTCATATACCCAAAATTCAAAACCAGAATCAAATCACAATAATTTATAAAATTCCTAGATCAAGAGGTTATCCAGCAGAAATTCCACAATTCATCATGATTTATCAAACTATCTTATAGATCATCATCAATTCTCATATGATCTTACGAAATATACAACAAATCCTCAATTATACATATTTTCAGAAATCAAAACTTAAAGGAATTAACTTAATTAATACCAATAAATTGAGAAATACGTATGATATACCTCTTGAAATTCAAAATTCCAATTTCTTCTTCTTTTTCTTCTTCTTCTCCTCTTTCTCTCTCCTCTATTTCTCTCTTCTCTCTCTTAAAATGGGTAGCTCGACCTAAAAATGGTAAATTAGGGTTCAAAAGTGTATTTTTATACTAAGAGGCTAATTTTTGGTATTTACGAATTTGCCCCCAAAACTTTCAAAGTATAACAATTTGGTCCCTAAAATAAATCTAAAGTCATACAAATAAACCCAATACTAATCGTATATCCTTAACCTATAAAAATATTACTAATAACAATATATAATTCAAGATCACCAACATATAAATAAAATACGTATATTTATACATATATAAATACTTATTCTTACCAGTCGTGGATACTGGTTACTACATCATTTGTGTATATGACATAATATAGAATTAAGTTAAGAAGATACATGACTATTTCCAAGACATAACCCTAGAATAGGATAGGTAGAGTTGAATAATTTATAATTGACCTCACCATTTCAAGAAGAGTACATTTTCTCTTTCTGCAACACCATTTTGCTGGAGTGACCCAGGTGTAGTCAACTGGGATAATATCCACATTTCTGACAAATAGGTCCTAAACTAACTATATAAGTATTCTCTACTTAGATCAGATCGAAGTGATCTTATGTGTTTACTTTTCTACTTCTGCCTAAAACTTCTTAAATTTGTCAAATGCCTCAGACTTATGGCACATTAGGTATACATCTAGAATAATCATC
Source organism: Ailanthus altissimus (assembly GCA_946807835.1). Classification (NCBI taxonomy): domain Eukaryota; kingdom Viridiplantae; phylum Streptophyta; class Magnoliopsida; order Sapindales; family Simaroubaceae; genus Ailanthus; species Ailanthus altissimus. The sequence continues at coordinate 11,383,460 of OX327687.1, forward strand.
AATAAAACTAATGAAATATTCATAACCTTCTCTAACTTGTATGCTCATAGGCCCACACATATCAGAATATACTAATTATAACGCTTTAGTGGCTCTTTAACCTTTAGTATAAAAGGGATTAGTCATTTTACCTTCTATACAAGATTCATAGACTAGTAATAGTTTAATCTCTAATGAACTCAAAGGTTCATCTTTGACCAGTCTTTGGATCCTATCTAAAATAATGTAACCAAGACGTAAATGCTACAAATACATTTAATTAGTGGAAGACATTTTAATCCTCTTATGGTGATTAGATTTATTATTTAATTCTTTATCATGCAGTGAGTTGATTTTAGGATATATGTAATATAGATTGTTAACCATTGTACTTGAATATATAAACAACTTATTTCTTTTGATCATAACAGTTAAGTGAAAGTTAACATAATAACAATTTTTACTCAAACAACTAACTAAGATCAAATTGTGTTTAAGTTCAATCCTAACAAATAATCTTCTAATACTAAAATGCTAAAGTTATCAAAATAAAGATGAACAACTCCTACTGTCTTGGCTACAATAGTTGCGTCATTTCCAAGCTTAAGACTGATCTCTCCTTCATTTAGTGATTTGATTTTCTAGAACCATTACAATGAATTGCAAATATAATTAGTAGCTCTAAAATCTACTATCTAGGAATCTGTAGAATCAACCAATAAACATGTCTCAATAAAAAGAATATTAAAAAAAGCTAAAGATATCCCTTTATCTATTGAAAAACTTAGTTAATGATAGTTTCTCTTCCAATGCCCATTAATGCCATATTGGAAACATTTTCTTTTAGATCTTACTTCCTTTTTATGAATTTGCATAGATCCTGAATTAGATGCTTTCTTTAACTTCTTCTTCTTACTGCTCTTTCCTTTAGGATTGAGAACCAAAGAAGATAAGCCCTTAGTGAAGTGACTATTGTAAGTATCTATTTCACCTTGGGGTTGCCTTTTCATTAGGTTTTAAAGGTATTTATCAGTCAAGACATATTTGTATTTTTTAGATATGAGTATAATATCCAAATTACTTTCTAATTTACATAATTATTCTCGGTTAACTTATTTTGGTTAAAGATGAATGCTAGTAGGTTGAATCAAGATATGATTCTAAAAAATAAATTCATACATAAGCATAAGTCTCTTATAGCATATAAAACGTTTGCATAAATATATGTATGTAGAACCCTTTAACTATACTATACATCAGTAATCCAATTTCTATTCAGAATACGTCTTCGTAGGGTAGTCACATCCATCATAAATCATATTAGCATCATACTAATTTATTATTATCATCTAAATATCTCATATCAAATACTAATAAACTACCAATTCTTTAGCCTTTATATTTATTAACAAGAACTCCGTGAGGAGGATATCAATCAAGCTAAGTTAAGTATATAACCATTATTTTAATCATCTATATTTTCCAATTAAAAAGCCACTGTAGGGTAGTCAATTTTATACGAGTCCTATATTAGATCTTATCCTTTAGGAAAATTCTATCTAGTAACTAGTTCTGATTAATACCCTCTGTAGAGAGCTCACAAGATTTTGAGATAATGCATTAATCTACCTTACTATATGATCAATAATGGAGACCGTGGACCTTATGCTTAAAGCCCTCTCTCACTCAATATTTTTAAACCTTAGAGTTTTTTTTTTATTTATTTATTTTTTATTATCATCTAGACATCTCATATAAAATAATAATAAACTACTGATTCTTTAGCCCTTATGTTTAATTGATAAGAACTCCATATGGAGAATATCAATCAACCTAAGTTGAGTGTATAACCATTATTTCAATCATCTATGTTTCCCAATTAAAAAAGCTACCGTAGGGTAGTCAATTTTGCATAAGTCCTATATTAGATCTTATCCTTTAAAGAAGTCTTATCTAGTAATCAGTTCTGATTAATACCCTCTGTAGGAAGCTCACAATGTTTAAGACGATGTGCTAATTTAATTTACTATAGAATTAATAATGGAGACCATGGGCTTTATGCCTAAAGGTCTCTCCCACTCAATATTTTTTTAACTTTAGGGTTTTTTTTTTAATATACTAATTAAATTATTAAATTGACATTCCACCCATTAATATCTATTTTTTCTAATAATTAAACTATTAAAAACATAACATTAATCTTATTCTAATCACGTTAAAATATTAATGTTACATGATATATCAATGCATGAATATGTGAATGTAGCACCCTTAATCTATATGACATGTTATTTAATCAATCAAATAACTAGATAAATAAACAACCTATAATCTATAGTTTTTTCTAAGAAGAAAATCATTAAAACTAAACTTAAATTCTGTAAAGTCTTTCTTAAAGTTAACTTGAGCTTTTTCATATTGTTCATCTCCATCTTCATTTGCTTGCAAGTTGTATGGGCTTGACATGTTGGATTTTTAAACTTTACTTTGATCCATTTAATTTTTATAATAAATTTGAGCATTAAAAAATTCTTTTTGGGCTTTATTGAAAAGAATTATTAAATTAATTTTAAACCCAATAATTTTATTTAAAATAGCCCCATTAAATATTTCATAAAATTTGGACCAAAATTAAAAAGAGTTTGGGCCAACTTTAAATTTGTAAATACCCAAAAATAGTCCACAAAAATATTTGGGTCATAATTATGACCTAATTACAAATTCCTCAAAGTTTTTCTAGCCAAAACATATTTACCCAACACCTTAAGGGCTTAGATGACAAATTGAGAATTAAAATTCTATTTTAGACTAATTTATAAATATTTTGAAATTAAACTTACCAAAATAAAATTTACATAAATTATAGGGGGCTAAATGAGAAAAGATAAGATGATATCCAATTTCTTTTTATTACATCGCCACACTAATGCCACCACTCCCTCTTACCGCCACGTGTCACCATCTCACCAAAAAATTTACATATCTCATTTTTTTATTATATATCAATTACATTCATAATTGTATTACATGATATTCCAATGCAAAAAAAAATGGCTTACAATAGATCTAAGAAACTAAAATAATCAAGAGAAAAAATTATAATATTATTTCATCGCCTTTTCTTGTTACATACCATAAAATTAACAACAAACAAATTTTTACCATGGATTTGGAGAATAAAAAAAAATTATCAAATAATTGAATTATAACAACAATAGATCAATGCAATTATTTGGTGCCACAATTAATATTCATAAAACCATACATAATATATACTATATTTACATGTAATATAGATCAAAACTAGCTCTGATACCATTTTTGTTAAAGGTGTAAAATGATCATATTGATTATATTATATGTAAATTAAATAGAGGTAGAAAGAAAATTACCTTAAAATATTTTGATGTAGAAAAATTTCTTTAATTTCAAACTTCTCTTTCTTTGTTGTAGAGAGAATTTTATTTAGCTTTATTCTTCTCTATTATTCTCAAAATTCTATCTTTTAAATGTGTGGGCACTTAATTCTTTTTTTTTTTATTCCAACCATATGCCTCCTTTTAAACCATTCCACTTTATGAAAAAATAAAAATTAGGTCACAACTTATTTAAATCAAAAGTGGCAAATAATTATAACTGTGTTTCCTATTTTCAACCATCATACTCATATATAAAATTAAGTGGTGAATTATTTAAATAAAAGGAGTTAAAACACTTATAATTGTATTTTGCATAGTTATCATTTTAGGTAAAAAAATAAATGGGTAATTTAAGCTAGTAAATGGACTAAATGCCCATTGATTTTCTAGCTCCAAATTAGAGACTCAAATTTTAGTCATCTCATAACCTATTAGATCTTCTAAGTTAACCTCGAGCTATTCCACTAAAAGCCCAAGGTTAACTATAGTTGGCCCACGTAATAAATCAATCTAAATTTTAATTAAAACTATATTAATTAAAATTAATATTAGTCTTTTGACCAATAATAATCACTCAATTAACCCTCTATATGATGTCATAATTAAAGTTAGGCCATTATAAAATATCATGCCTTTTTAATTACTTATTTTTCTCTAAGTCATTGAATGCTCTAATAATCATTATTTTAATATGTCTGTATTTGTATATAATTTTACAAATACATATTATTATTATTCAATAACTAATTTATTGAATAAATTGCGACCACAGATTTGGATGATTAAGTACTGCAAATAGCTTAGTTGACATCATTTAATATAAATTTCATATTGTAAGTATATGTTCCCAAGATCTATGAAATTGCATCTCCAGTCATCGAGATTTTAACCGTTCAATTGAGTTTTACTTCGTGATAACTCAAAAGAATACAATACATAATGTAAGTTCATTACTTACATAGGATTAAGTTAATCAAGTTTATTAAAATTTTGTGAATTAAGATCAATAGCATTTAGTTAACTAAATCAAAAATCACATTAGTTTAGTTCAATGTATCATATACACTAATTTTTTTATTGGAAGTCTCTATTTCAATTATCAAGATTTAATTTATAAATAACTTATGATCTATACCTTCTGTATTAACACCATATGCTTAATATATAAGTCACATACTTTATAAATATGAGCACATTAATGTATGCTTAATTATGTATGAATAAATTTATCTATTAAATAAAAGGTTATTATATATATTTTAAGGGCACAAAATAATATTACATGTCTAACATCAATTGCCACTAATTTGTGTAGAAATTTTGTTAAAATTTCTTTATTTTTTTATTTTCTTTCATTTAAGTTTCTAATTTGTACGAATTTCTCATAATATTGATCTATCTACTATATGAACTTTTTGTAATTGTTGAAAATTTTTCATTTTCTAATTTTTATTTGTTTGTATAAATATTTTTAGGTATTAAAAATTAAGTGTTAAAAATGATGAGATAAAATAAAAAAGTAAAAATACTAATTTTTTTTATAATACTGGATGAATTGTTTAATTATATATATTAAATATATTTTAAAGAATGAGAAGTAAATTTGTTTTTTGAAACGGTAACTTTTTATAGAAAATCGTGTATTTTTGTTTGTTGTGCAAGGGCAAATGAGTCATTTCCTTACATTTTCAAATTTAAAATGATAATTTAGTCATTTTACGTAATTCTATTTATTCTAACAAAATATTTTCTAACGATTAGATATTATTGTCTATTTTTTAAATTAATATTAGATAATACTTTAAAGGTATTTATGATAATATCCTTTAAATTTTTGTATAATAACAATAAGTTTTTTTTTTTAAAAAAAAGAAGTATCTTTCAATAATTTTTGTGTTAGTATGAATCTATTGTCCATCTTTCGAGGATTATACAAATTTCAAAAATAAATCTACTAGATATCTTCTATTCAAAATGTTAAATTAAAAAGATTAAAAAGCAGAGAAAAGATCGTTGCTAGAGAGAGAATGGTTAAATTTATGAAGAGAGTAAAAAGATGGAGAAGAAAAAGGATAGAGGACAAATAAAAGAGAGGAGCGATCTAAAAATATTAATATCTACTTATAATAAATGTCCACATCATCTATTTTATTTAAGAGTTATGCTATACATACTATATTGTATCCCAAATATTAATGTGTTAAATAATTATTAAGTGATAAAATAATATAAATTTTAAAATTATTTATTACATTATTTTACTACTCAATAATTATTTGATACATAATAATTTAGGATATAATTTAAGATACAACTTAAAATGTACATCATTATTTTTTATTTAATCTTCACCGTTAATAAGTTTTTAATCCAAAGAATAAAAAATTGTGTAAAAAATATGTAATATTAAAGGGTTGTCAATCCTTTCCAGTATGACACATACATATAAATATATATATATATGTATGTATTTATATATGTATGCATATATAATAGCAAAATCAATAACATCTTTTTTTAATATAATTTTAACACAAATTTTTAACTATGAGATTATTTTTTATTCAATAACTAAGATTAAAATTAAATGTCATTATTATATTTTTAAAAGTTATTTAACTACTAATAAACCTCATAATAATAATATTTTCTCTTTCCCTCGTTTATTTATGATTCCTATCCTATCTAATTCTTTTTTTTCCTCTCACATTAATGCTTTCATCCTTTATTGTGTGCAAGCATCATATTTTAACTAATTTCAGCAACTTCACTTTTTTCCCTTGAGTTTATAAATTTTAAAGATTATATATGATCCATCTTTAAAAGTATTACCCCTTTTTTATTTTTTTAATGTGTTTGATTTTTTAATTGTTATTCCTTTAAACTTTTTATTTTTTTTTTCTTCACTTAATTTGTAGATTGGATAGTACATGTTATTTTTATGGAGAAAATAAAAAAAAAATTCAAACAATTAGCTGAAAACTTTTATTCTTCATCATAAATTCTCTATTTATTATATTTTGTTTTTTGCAAAAATTTAGAACATTTAATTGGCATTTAATTTTTACTTTGTTGATAAAACAAAATAATAGCATTTGATTTGCATAGGGTTTTTCTTAAATTATTAGTAAGCACACATGCTCCAAGGAAGAAAAATAAGAGCTACAATAAGAATGCTAATTTTTTTTTATATTGTTGCCAAATTTATATTAAAGAAAGATGTTTGTCTCATTCTACTTTAAAATTATTTTATTGCTTATAAAACTATACCTTCATGAGTATTTGAGAATTTATATATATATATATATATATATAAACCATCCTTAGCAAGAGAAAAAAATAAAATAAAATAAAATATGTGGGTAATTTTAACTTTGAAAAAAAAAACTAAATTATATTATATATTATATTTAAAGCTGAAGGAGGCAAATAATTTCACACCCAACGTGAATTATCCACAATGGATAGGCGTTTTTGTCATAATGGAGACAGTATTGCGAACGTGGCAATCATATCCATAATATCTGGCCACTGTAACTTAACGACCGCAATACTGATAACTGCTGATAAACATAAAGACACGTGGAGCAGGATTTATTGAACTATATTTTTGACAGGATAAAAGATAGTTTTATTTTTAAAGTTTAGGTTAATTTTTAATTTTTAATTTTATGAGATTTAAAAAAGTTAATTTTATTTTAATTCATTAATCTCCCATTGTTTAAGTGGATGGAATCGATTTTTTTTAGATAATAATATTTTGTCCTGATTAAAATTTAGGTGGTAACGCATAGTATAGAAATAAATTTAAAGACTTGAAAACTTAAAGTATTTATTTTGAAATTTATTTTATAATTAAATAATTTTTTTAATTTACATAATAATATAATCATTTTTTTATAAAAAAAATATCGAAGGTAACTAAAAATAATTTGCCACCCCGATATCAAACTACGGGATAATGACTTGCACAATTAATATCATTCAATAAATTAGATGCACGATTTATTTAATGGTAGTGGTGGTTGTCCTCTTTATTTTTTTTTTTTTTAATAAAAAATAACTTCACTATTATTTAAATTAAAAAAAATAAAGTCTCCATTGTTCGCCGATGATGGTGACAAAGGTTTTTTTTATTTTACATTATTAATTCATTTTTTAAAAATAAATATTAAAAAATTTAAAAAATAAATATTAACATCCAATCTTATTAAAATGTATCAAGTGTCCTTTTTTTTATTATGATCAATTCGTGATTAACATGTGAATATGATATATTATGTCAGTTTGTATCTAACCTTGTCAATTCACTTTAAATTTTTATAATAAATTTTAATTTTATAATTTCACAATCAAAATAAATGACAATAGGCTAAAGATTGTGATAAATTTTGATTTTTCTAAAACTCGTGCGACAAAATTAAAAATTAACTTAAAATTTAAATACAAAATTATCTTTATTCCTATTTTTGATATAATATCTTATATAATTTTTAAATTATTAAATTAATACACATTTAAAAACTCAATTGCAACTAAACATGTATAATTAATACACTACAATTAATACATATTTAAAAATTAATTTAAATTATATTAATCTAATAATTTAAAATTTATATAAAATATAATGTCATGGACATCCCATTATATATATCTGTATATATATACACTCGGAGTTTTTCTTACCCGGACTTGTAATTTTATTAAGCTGCAGATAATAATTTACAATCCTTAATTAAATAAAATAAATAAATATCGCAGTTATATAATACTAAATAGTGTCTGAAATTGTATTATACAACTCATAAATTTTTTCTTTTCCTTTTTTTTAATCCGTTAAATTAATCTAACGGTTATAATTTTATGTTCACAACATCCTCATCAAAAGACTAACATAAATGCGGAAGTATGCGTATCCCCAGTCCCCACCAAGAAATTCATTTCTAGGAATTTGTGGGTCGGTTGTGGCAATCACTGGGCCACTGGACATTATTGTGGTTCACATTTCACTTCCCAATTTTCTTGGACTATATTCTTTTAATCAACGACTTGCTTTTTCTACCATTGTTTGTCTTTGCAAATAGTCAGTGAAGATTCTGAGCTTGTTTCAAAAAGGTTAGTTAAGTTTCTTTAGGGTTACTTTGCTTTCTAAACTGTCCCTTCACCTACTTCTTGTTGTATCCCAAGTGGGTTTCTTTTGTTTTTGATTATAGTTACTCTTAGTTTGTTTAGTTGTGAAATTGTGCGATCATGCTTTTGTTCTTTTAAAATTGTAAGTTGTTTTTGCAAACTTCTGGAGTTTGGTTTGAATTGATCTTCTACGGCTACAGAATCGCACTGGTATTGAGGGACTCTTATGATATTTTTTATATTTACTTACTGTGGTTGGCGTCTATGCGGGGTTTGATTTTTGTCATCATGCAATTGTATGTTTCACAAACTTCTTGATGGGATTTTGCAATTACTTGAAAAAAGTTACTGTATTGATAGCTGGAGAATCTAATTACAACTTGCATCAATGAGTTTAAAGGAATGAACTTTTTCTTATGCTGTAAATGTTGTCTTTTGTAGCAAATTTGATGTCATTTGTTAAATTCTATTCATGCTTAAGATGTATCTCTATGAAACCAGTACCTTTCAGCTTCTGGAAAATTGTTGCATATTGGTGCATATATCTCGTGGTCAGTGACTTAAAAGCTTGTGTTTATTGCAGCTTGGAGCTGTTGCAAGGGAATTGCTTATTGGGTTCATTTCATTTTCATCTTGATCCTAGCATGGCAATTACTGCAAGCAAGGTTTCAAGTGGTCCCGTTGTGACGAAGGGGTTAACTACCTCGAAATCACATGGAATTGTATATTCTCTTACTAAGTCAGCACTGCACAGTAACTTACATTCTACCAGTCAAGGAATTGATCTTCGACAAGTGAGCAGTGGACGTCTTTCGACAGCAAAATTGAGCTTCTCCAATGAGGGTTTGTCAAACATTTGTGGAAAACCTATCAGGGTCATTAGATCTCGAAGGTCTTCCATTTTGTGCTTTTCAACAGGAACACGCGACACTGAAGCAAAAGAACGCATTAGACCTTATGATGATTGCTCTGATGTATCTAGGTAATGAAGCTGATGAATAATTCTGTTTACCTTGTTGAGTATGAATCAAGTTTCCAATAGGACATATCACAGAGTATGATTTCTGGAGACAGACGAGGGTTGTTACTTGGACGTGGGGTGTTCAAATGGAAGATTCCTTGCTTTTAGGTCTAGGCACATGATAGGTGCTCATTGTTGATGACAAAATTATTGTGGAATAAATGAAGTTACTTGAAGTTGATGGAAACCATGGGATTCAAAGACAACCAATAACTTGATTGTAGGTTCTGCAACCAAAGCATAATGGTGCTATTCCTGTGTACAATTTGCAAAAGTAATTCTTTTATAAATGTTCAAATGTGCTGGATAGCTGATGAGGGTGTTATGTCCTTGCTCGTCAAAGCAATCAAAGAAATGTCTTGAATATCACCACCTCCCCTTGCAAAAGTCATCAAACCATCTTACAAGACAAAAGTATGCATGTATGCTTTGAAGCACTTACAGTGGTTTTCAAATTTGCTTTATATGGAAATGGTATTTGTCTTGTTAGTGTTAGTAATGCTGATGCGACTTGTCAAGCTAGAAATTAGTCAAAGTGGAATTGTCATATTTTCCATTGATATAGAAATATCATTAAAGAAGATAGGCCTTCTGTTTTTTGTTTGAATTGCAATTTCAGAAATCTGGTTTAACATATAAAATTTTGTCTCAAAATGGCACTAATGCTTCTTTTCTTGATAAATTTTCTCTCTTTTTAATTTGTGGATGTTGATACATTATATGTTTAGTTAAAGTCCAATCAATGCTTGCTACCTTATACGTTTTATTAAGAGATATCCTCGTGTATCAGCATGCAAGTTGCAGAAGAGGATGACAAGCATCGAGTCACAACTGGGAGAACTATTCACTCAAGTCAGGGCTTAGCTGAGGCTTGCAAATTTGTGTATAACGATGCAAAGTTTGTAAATGAAAGGGCTCGGAGTGACATTGTCTTGCTTTCCCGGTAATTCCCAGAATCCTGTTGTATGCCTATTTTTTAGTTAGTAGAGCATGCTGTACTGGTCAGTAAACCTTAGTTTCAATGTCCACTGCATTTGTTCATGACAAGAAGTATGTGCTATAATTTAAGATTCTGGACTTTGTGAAGATATTGGCAGTTGCATGTAAAAGCTGCAGCATCCATTAGATTGTGCACCAATTACTTGATGACCCTTGAAAATTCATATAATACAGTTAAAATCAATTATTTCAATCTTTGCAGAACTTCCAAGTGATTTGCCATCATGGTTCTTCTTAGTTGATCTAAGAATTAGTTGTTGGTAGCAGTATCTATTGACTAATTGTTTTAAAACATATTCTTTGCATTTTTCTGTGATTAAATTTCATTTACCTGGCGATTTCTGCTCACGGTTTTCCAATTTCTTCAGTGGCATAATGAGCTTGGATGCCCGTGCACGGCAAGATGTTGCTATTCTAGGGTCGGAGTTTCTTAAGCTTGACGGTAAACTCATTTCCTTGTAGTTCAATGTCATTAGTTGTTCTAAAATAGCTTTCTAAATATTTCCTTCCCTAACAATCAAAACAAGACAATTCAATTTTGTATATAGAAACTTGGGAATCAGTTATAATTTTTATCATTTCATCTAGGTCCATTTATCTTCCATGCATAGAATTATGTTTAGAATTTAAAAAGGTGAAGTGATTTATTGCAAATTGTGGTGCCTTCATTTTAACTTCTCGGTTTATATATTCTTTTGGGGATGGATAAGGGTTATTTGGACTAAATGTGATGGAAAAAATGATGGAATTATTTCTAGCTTTTCTTCTGTTTGATTTTTTGAAAAAAGGGGTTCAAATATGCCATGAATGATATTCTTGATTCAATCCATTTCAAACTGATGCTCTTCATTATGTTGACCTTGTGCTTGTAGCTCGGGCAAGAGAGGATACAGAGAAGATTGACCGAGATGTGAAGCAAAAAGCTGAATGTCTTCATCATATAGCCACCGTATGTATATGTAGATACTGAAATTTATTTGTTTGCAGATAAAATGTGCATTTCAGGTTTCTTTGTGATTATTCTTTTAATGAATTTTATACTCTTGCAGATCTTAAAAGATAAAGCTCAGTCTAGATTAAAAAGTGCTGCTGATAAGCATTGGAGTGATGGCGCCTTGGAGGTGCCTTCATAATTTCTCTTTTGATTTTCTCTCATCTAGGCTTCACTTAATGTGTGTGGGTATTACAGGAGTATCTGTAAAGTGGTGCCGCAGAATGACAGAAAACTAGTTTGTCTGATATGTTTGTTTCATATAGTTTATGAGTCATGTTTTTTTTATTGCTATTTTCATTTCACATTTAATAAGGTTATACATCAGTTAGATCTAGGATTGTATTATTCTGGAAGAAGCCAAGAATAAGGTATTCTTTTTAAGATTTTATCATCCCTGGGTGAGACTTGGTTCTTCTATTTGGTTGCTTGGCAAGTGTTGGAAATGAAAGTTATAGATTTTTTTCTTCCCATTGTCTCGGCGACTAGATCATTAAAATATTTGGCAATATCTCTTATCTATTACCTTTTAATCAAGAAACCAGTATTCCCTGCAGTTTATTGTGAAGCACCTTATTGTTCTCTTTATTTCAATGATGAGCTATATGGATAATGGTGGACAATCATAATTAATTTACATAATCCTCATGAAGGCATTTTTTTTAGGATAGACTATTTAAGATGGATGTATATCTATGTGATTTACATGTCTTTGAGGATAGGTTAATGTATCTGTTGTGATAAACTTAGTATGGTTTAAATACATCCTGATCCCATTTGGCTATCTTTCAGGCTGACCTGCGCCGTGCTGACTTCCGTGCCAAGCAGCGTGCAATGGAAGATGCCTTAATGGCTTTGGAGGTGATTTAATTGGCAAATTATTTGCAAAAGTTATGCATTATGTTATTGGTTTGTGCGGTCATCTGTTCATTGTAGTTTCTCATCTCCAGCATTGGATAGCTGACCCAAGTCAATTGTTCATCTTCTTTTTCCCATTTCATTACCAATCCAAAACAAAAGTCACTATCTAACGTTCGCATTTATATTAATTTATATTTGTACCTCTAAAAAGGAAGTTTATTCTCTTTCGCTTTGTGGTTACAGTTTGTCAAAAATATCCATGACATGATGGTGAGAAAGATGTACAAGTTGTAAGTTCTTTTGGTGATAGCATGTCTCCCCTTTGTTTCTTCTTCTTTATGTCTGGCACATATGAAGTTTCTCTGTTGTGGAACTATCAAATTCTGACATGTTATTGGCATTCAGTCCTTTGCGAAGAGAAAAAGTTTCTCCTTCAGATCCTGAGATAATAGAAAGTATATCACTTGAAAAGAATGGGAAAACTCTTGATTTCTTCCCTGGGGAAGTGTCTACTGATCGTATTACTGCTATCCAGGTCCTATTTGTTGCCAATCTTGATACTGTTTCTATCAATTGCATTATGAATACCAATAACATATGACCATGTACAGGAAGCTTACCGGAGTATGGCGTCTGCCCTTTCTGAAGCTGATGGAATAGACTATACCGATCCTGAAGAGGTTCAAGTCTTTTGCATTTGTATATATGTTCCATGGAGAAGCTGGTATAACTAATATATTTACTTGTTTGTTTTGTTACCTTTTCTCTATTTTGGAACAGCTTGAGTTGTTGGTCACGGCACTTATAGATCTTGATGCAATGGATGGCAAAAGGAGTGTATCTCTGTTGGCAGAGTGTTCAAGTTCTCCTGACGTCAACACCAGGTAAGGAGTTATGTTGTTTTTGTTTAAAAAGTTCAAACCCGGTAGTTTAAAATCTTTTATTGTTTGTAATTATGTGGGAGTATAATATATCTGCAAGGAAAAATGTATGGGCCCATAGTTCATTGTGAGAGAGTATGCCATGGAGAATTAATTTTTGAATGCTCTTCCTTGGTGGTTAAAAACGCTTACCTAAATTATCCCAAAGGCACTCTTCCACTGTTGCATCTTTTGACAGCTCATGATATCAATCATTACACCATACTTGCATGCTATGAGCTGTTGAAACATAAGTTTTTGATCCTGTAATTACTAGTCCTATCTGCTTTATTACTATCTCATTCCAGAGTCTTCAACCCGCACATTTGTTTGTTTTTTAGTTGTGTGATGTACAACAATCTGAATGGCTATTTGTAGCTATACTTAGAGAACTGAAGTTGGATGTCTATTTAAATTGGGGAAATGAACATCAGTAATCTGACAAAGGACTGTGACATGGAAGCTATAAGAATTTAAGTAACAACCTTTTGCTTTGCTTACTGATATCTACTTTTTAAATGATTTTTCCTCCCCTAGAATCATTAATTTTTTTTTAAAAAAAAATTTCTGTAATATAGACAAGCATTGGCCAATGCACTAGCAGCTGCTCCATCAATGTGGACTCTTGGAAATGCAGGCATGGGTGCTTTACAGGTATCTGCTTTTTACTAGCCTGATTGTTTTACATATGATGATAGTTATATCTCTTCTCCTGAAAGGTGACAACTTATGTTATTTGGCCTCCTCTTGCAGAGACTGGCTGAAGATAGCAACCCTGCAATTGCTGCTGCGGCTTCCAAGGCAATCTATGAACTGAAGAAACAGTGGGAAATAGAGGAAGGAGATAGCTGGAGGTTTATGATGAATCTAAAGCCAGCAGAGGGAGCAGATAGTGGAGAGGCCAATGACAATGGAGATTCAAACTGAGGTCTTACAGTTATACTGTAAATATCTACACGTAGGTTCACCAAATTCCTTGAAAGGAGTAGGGGTTTCCCTTCTTTCAGGGAAAACTGACTAATTATGGAACCAATGGCTGGCGATAGCTATAGGATGAAACCACTCATCACTGGCAGTCATGATTGATAAAGTAAAGTAAAGGCTCTCATATGTTGTCATATAGTATTTCCATTTACTTATTTTCGAGTTACTTGATAAAGGGTTCTTGCATACTATTTCAATAAAGATACAGAGACAACGTTTTGGATTGGATTTGTGGCATTTGGCTATGATCAAGCAACATTACAGTCACAATTTGCGACGCTCAAACAGCTATATTTGCTTAAATAGCTGTGGCCTGTTGGGATAAATGATAACTTAAGATTGTGAAGAATGTGCAAGAGACGACTTAAGTGTCGGCCTTGGCCACATGAAAACAAATATGAAGCTTCGGTTGAGTTTCTTTACAAATGACCCCTCGCTGTCTACACATGTATTGTGGCCTATTTCCGGGATTTAATATATCGATCATACAATAACAGTCGGAATTGCGAGAAATAATTGAACAAAATGGCACTAAAATCAACAAAAGACTACAAGAGAACCTACTAAAAGAACTCAATTATGTTATCATTTATCTTCCGGTTCATGAACTGAACTAAAATACTCCAAATTTACAAAGCTCAATCTTGAGTTCCTTCCAAGTTCCAAGCATGTCTAAACACCCCACATGCCATTAAGTTTGTGTAAAATATGAAAACGATCATATGCAAATGGGCCCACATGATAGTGGGCTCTGTTGATATCAAGCGGAGACATCGGGCCGTCATTTGGGCCCACAATTTCTGGGTCCAAAAGTCATTTAATGGATTTAAATTCCTGCAAAAAGTTGAATTGGGACACTAATCTACTGTTATATCGTCCAAACAATTGTCTACTTTTTGGCAATTGGTTTGGTAAACCTTGCTCCCTTTTCTTAATCTATTTTTCTTTCAGTAAGGTATTAATAATCGAACCTTGGATTAAAATTCTTTGATGATACCCAAATCCCGGACCTGCAATGAACTTTCCCAAAAGTAAAAGAAAGCTGAAGCCCCAAAAGCAAAAGCAAATAGGATCCCAGCACATTAATTAATGCTTTATTTCACACAAAAGGCTCTCAAGTCGCATCAGTCCCCCAATTTGATCAACTTCCCTCTTTTTCTTCTCCACTTTTTTTCTTTCTTCTTAGCCTTTTCATGATGCTTGCCACTGTTTGACACCTAAGTTTCATCATTCCTCCCTTTCACTTTAATTTTAATATACATAGAATCCCAAGTTTCTAAAAAAAAATTACATAACCTAAACATATGATCACTAATTTTAAGTTATGAAATTGTTCCAAAACCTAAACATATGATCACTAATTTTAAGTTATGAAATTGTTCCAAATAACTTAACATTCATCCACAATGCAGTCAAAAGTAACGTTTTCAATTTTTCTATATGAAAGATTATAGAAGTAAAATATGCACGTTTTGCAGATCAGTTGCTTCTCAAGACTCAAGTCGGCTTATTCTAATTCCCATTTATTGTGGGTGCATTTTAGATCCAAGAACAGAAGTTAAAGAAAAAACTATATAAATAAATAATTCACAAAGCTTTAATTTAATTGTAAGAGCGTCTGTCTTGCATTGGGATTGCAGGTGGGGCATGTATTATAGATATGATGGCCCCCCCACTCTTTGCGCATGGTGCAGCCTGAATGAATTTTGGTAGACCAAAATGCCAAAAATGCAAGCTGGGTTGCAATTTTTGACTATGCATCAATAAAAATATTTGACAAAAGTAATAATCAAATTGCCTATATTGTTGATTCTTAGAAGCATGTGAAGTCATTTTAATAAATACATCATTTATGATGTCATTTCAGTATCTACATGTGTATTAATTCATTGATAAGGGTAAGCATAATACAACAACATTCTTCTAAGAATCTAAGCTTCTGTTGGAACAGCTCAGTGTTTTCTTACTTTGTCACCTTCATAAAGTACTCTTCTTCCACTTTTGCTTTTGTTTCATATTTTTCTCTGCCCTTTCCTTCCTCTCTTCTTTTCTCTGTAAATAATAACCAAAAGACTTGGCAACTTCCATGGCTGCCAACAAGTTTGCAACTATGTTGCACAGAAACACCCACAAAATCACAGTAATTCTAGTCTATGCAGTTCTCGAATGGATTCTGATCATTCTGCTTTTACTCAACTCTTTGTTTACTTACTTGATCAGAAAATTTGCCAACTATTTTGGCCTTAGGCCACCTTGTGTATGGTGCTCCAGTGTTGATCATGCCTTGGACCCTAGCAAGAATGCCAATTCCTATAGAGATCTTGTATGTGATACACATGCCACTGAGATTTCGACATTGAGTTACTGTTCAGGGCATCAAAAATTGGCTGAAACAAAAAATATGTGCGCGGAATGCTTGGCTTCTCAGCCAGAGCAGAGCGAGGAATCCATTGCAATGACAAGGAGGATGGCTTTTGTTTCATGGGTGAGTACACAGAAACTTGAAAGTGATGATCAGGATTTGAGATGTTCTTGCTGCAATGTGAGCTTGAAAAGCCAAGTTTATCCTCCTTACTTGCTTTTCAAGTCGTCTTGTGGTTCTTTGGGTTATACCAAGAAAGCTAGGTTGATTATAGAAGCATTAGATGATGGTAGCAATGGACGTGAGTGCAAAGAGCGAAGAAAACCTGACAGCCTATCAAATCACAATGAAAGTGACAATGAAGTTGAAAGAAACAGTGGAGAAGAATGTCATAATGAAAAAGATGTTGCAGATGAGTTTCTAGTAATTTCGGATATTGATAGTTTTGGCCTAACAGAAGTTGCAGAGGAAAATTGTTCAAGGTCTGTTTCAAACCTGCAATATGAAGAAAAAGAAGCCTATGAAGATGAGGAAGCCGGGAAAGACTTTGTTCATAGTTCTTCTGATGACACCGTCATTCGATGTTGTTCTGGAGAAGATGATTTGCTTGAAATCATCAACTTGGGTTCAGAAGGAAATGTTGATTGTGGTTTTACTCGCATAATTCCCATTAGATTGATAGATTTATTAACCATTGAGAATCAAGGTTCTCGCAACCTAGAAGGCCGACTGATGAAAACCCAAGATCATGAATGCAGAGCTTTTCATTCTGCATTACAGAGTGAAACACAAGCCAATGTCTTAGGAGAGGCAGAATTAATGGAAATGGATGAGGGGACAGAAAAGACAAGTTATCACAAACTTGAAAGATCAGAGACAGTTATGGATGAAGAACAGAATTCTTCGGTTTCAAAGGTTGGAGAAGAGATACAAGATTCGGTTGACGAGGCGTGCATACAAGTTAGTGTTAATCAAGCAGATCTAGCTTTATCCATTGATGGCAATGAAGTTGAATCAGAAACAATGAACGAACAATCTACCCTTACAGGTACACATCTAAAGTATGATAAGTTTTATATTTATTCCATTAGCATGAACTCCCAATGTGCATCTCATGCATAATTAATTTAGTGTTTAAAAGTAGTTCATGCAGAAGAAGCAAATCGATCTAGCTTATTGGTGGATCAAACCAAATGCAATTTGGCAAGCATTGAAGCAGCTGATAATGCAGCTACCGAGTCTCAAGCTCAAGAATCAGTTTCCCCATGCCTAGAAGATGACCAATTTTCCACAAACTATAATTGTGCTGAAGTTATTAAGATCTCCAAGGCAGATACGGTTCAGAATGATCTCAGTAAGTAGCAACTTTTAATCTTTCTTCCATCCTGAATATATGTATTCAATTCCAAGGAATTTGGTGATAAGATTCTAACTTAAGTTTGGTTATTGATTAGATCAAAAGCATACAGAAACAAGTATCATACAGGAGAAGTTGAATTTGGTTGATGTGAATCAAAAGGGGATAAAACAGAACTTATCCTCGCGCTCAGAGACTAATGAAGCAGAGGAGGAAAAATTTCCTGAGACACCAACTTCTCTGGACAGTTTCCTCTACTTGCACAAGAAACTACTACTACTTGATAAAAGAGAATCAGGAATGGAGGAGTCCTTAGATGGAAGTGTGGTAAGTGAGATGGAAGGAAGCGATCCTGTCCTAACCATTGAGCGGCTGAAATCAGCTTTGAGAGCTGAAAGGAAAGCCCTAAGTGCTTTATATTCGGAACTGGAGGAAGAAAGGAGTGCCTCTGCAATTGCTGCTAACCAGACAATGGCCATGATAACCAGGCTTCAAGAAGAGAAGGCAGCAATGCAAATGGAAGCTTTGCAATACCAGAGGATGATGGAAGAACAAGCTGAATATGACCAGGAAGCCTTACAACTTCTGAATGAGCTCATGGTCAAGAGAGAAAAGGAGAAGCAAGAACTAGAGAAAGAATTGGAAATATACCACAAGAAGGTAATCGATTATGAGGCAAAAGAGAAGATGAGGATGATAAGAAGTATTAATGGAAGTGTCAGAAGCAGAAACTCTTCAGCTTCTTGCAGCAATTCGGAGGATATTGACAAGCTATCTATTGATCTCAATTGTGAAGCAAGGGATGAAGATGGTAGCTTCAGTGGCCATCAAGAAGGCAGTAGTGAAAACACTCCAGCTGATGGAGTTATAAATTTGGAGGAAATGGCCCTAGATTGCGTTAAGCATATGACAGCACTTGATGAATCACTGACAGAATTTGACGAAGAGAGGCTGTCCATTCTAGATCAGCTTAAGGTATTGGAGGAAAAGCTACTCACATTAGGAGATGATGAATTCATTGAGGATTTGAAATCAATAGAGCAGTCCTCAAAGCTTAGTATAAATGAGTTCGGGGAGAATCATGATTATAGCAGTCCAAGCGAAAACGGGGTCTCAAATTGTTGTTCTACGAAAAGGCTTAATCCTGAGAAAATGTCTATGGCCTCCATGGCAAAGAGCCTCCTTCCGCTTTTGGATGCAGCTGATAGTGAAACAGAACCAGGGTTAATATATGAAGATCAAGTGGAATTTGGATCTATTGAAATGAAAAACTCTTCAGTTTCCACTTTTGATCATGATAGCAAAAGATTAGCAATTGAAGAGGAGGTGGATCATGTTTATGAGAGGCTGCAAGCTCTTGAAGCAGATAGGGAGTTTCTAAAGCATTGTATGAGCTCCGTAAATAAGGGAGACAAGGGGATGGATCTTCTCCAAGAGATCTTGCAACATCTCCGTGATCTGAGGGCTGTTGAAATCCGTGCAAGGAATATGAATGATGATACTCTAGAGTGAAGTTACACAGAAGAAAATGGAAGTGAAGACAAGAGGTAAGCATTTAAAAATATTCATATTATATTTCATTGCAATCTCATATAAATTTCAGATATATAAGTATATGAGGATTTTCTGGCTACGTTCAAAATATTAAACTGATATGAGCAATTTCTTAAACAAACTCAGACTGTTTTTCTCAGGGACACGAAGGACAACTTTGCAGATTTAACAGTATGAGAACTCACTTCACGTTGAGAAGGCTGCAAAAAATGCTTATGCAGTTCTATATTTTCTTCAGAAAGACAGGAATTCTTCTGATGGAAGGTTGATCCTGTCCTGGTTTCATTAAATTATAGAAATGTCATGCATATTAAAACATGAAGGTCTGCCAAAACCTTTAAGCTGTCTTTTGGGCTTTCTACAAAATGATGTAGAGCCTGAATTTTGAAGTGTCTACCCCTCACTACCTTTTTCCTAGCAAAGGTGAAAGATGATAGGGAGTGTGTGTCTACAGTATTTGCAAGTTTAGTTCAAGTGGGACTGGAGTCCTTTTTACTTGTAATTCTTGGGAGCAAACAAGGAGAAGGGTTGAAGGGGAAGAAGAAGAAGGGATAATTCTTTATTCCCCTAGTTCTTGAGTTGTTTAATATCATATGGCGTTAAGTTTCGAGTATCTGGAAACATTTTTCTGAAACATTGTTCATTGGGCTTTGTCATTAAATTGCATTCACCCATTACTATGCCAGCAAGTTAACCAGGTAGCAGTTTTCTTTCACATACATATATATATATATATATATATATATATATATATATATAGGAGATAGCTTCTTTCATATATAGTAGAACGAAGATATTCTAAATTTGGTGTCTTTGACTCCAGTGAAGTCCAGATGAAAATGGTTTAGCAAATACAAGGATAGTAATTAGAAGGTCAAAGTGCAAGATTTAGAGAAAAGATGCCCATGCTTTGCGTGCTCTTTAAATCGTCCTAAATTGTCCTTGGACTGGAATACAGAATCCAATTCACAGTTCATCATAATCAAATTACCTGAGTAATAAAACCAGGGAAAAAGGTATATCAAACCAAAATGGATAATCTAATGGAGAATGATTTATGAGTTTATAATGCTGGAACTACTGGTCCAACTTTCCTGTTACATAGAATGTTACTCAAATCGAAGTTCAATAAAATAAAGGTCCAAAGACAGAAAATCCCCCCAAAAGGAAAATGAAAACTAAAAACCAAAGTATTGTACCTGTCTGCTTTTATAAATCAAATGTATTCACTCTGTTGAGAACTCAAACAACATGGTCTGCTTATACTTATTACTGGGTTGAACAACAATTGAATGGAAATTGGGTTGGTTAACAGCATTTGGACCTGCGCCTCCAAGAATAACCCTGGGTAGCTTTTCATAAACAGCCCCATCTTTTCCAGCAATAACATTCAGATAATTTTCTATGCAAAACTGCATGTCAGGTGTGTCCATAAGTTCAAGACCCTCGAAAGCTCGAACCAGACAGGTCCTTTAACCATAGCGGTATGTTTCAAACCCGATTTCTCTTCCCCGCAGTCTAGGACATAGTTGTGGTCATATCCTAGGCCAGAGACCTCACTGATAGACACCAATTTTCTTTTTGAAATGAAATCAAAAGTATGCCTTTAACTGGCAAGAATTCACCTGTAGGAATAGAATTCTGATCTACAGGGGTAATCTGAGATCCCCATATCTGGATCAAACACATTCCCAGAATTGCGACCTGCTAAATTCCAGTGTGTTGTGGTAAGTTAATTGGTGTGGGATTTTTTTTAGGCACTTCTTCCATGTCTAGCCTCATTGTTTTGCTTGAAGTAAGTACATAAGCAGCAGTCACAGTAACATCCCCAGGGTATCCTGAATTCAGTATCCAAAATACCATCGTAATCAAATATGGCACACAATATGAAAATGAGAATCATGACGACAAGAACAAGGACAAGAGCAAGAGCAAGAGCAAACCTTCTTCCCCATCATAATTTTGATACTTGAAAGTAATTGATGGATGTTCCATCTTTATGCTCCATAACTGTTAGATATGTAATCATATTTTATGCCCTTAAAGTATGTGTAATAATATTTTTATTTAATTAATAAATTTTATTTATATATATGATTAGCATACATTGATGAGTTCATATTTATAAAATATGTGATCTACGTATTAAGTATATAATGTTAATATAGAATGTATAGATTAACTAAGTTCTTTATAAATTAAATCGTGTCTACAATTATTAATAAAAAATAGTATTTCATTATGTAAGGTTATAGTTTTTTTACTTCTTATAGTAGACGATTTATCTTGATCATCGAAATAGAGATTTTGAGTAGAAAAATTAGTTTATATATTATATAGAATGAGATTACTATAAATTTTGATCTGGTTAAATAAATGTCGTATATCTTAATTCACAAAAATTTTAATAAACTTAATTGAGCAAATAATGAATTTACATTCATGTGTTATATTTTTTGAGTTATCACAAAGCGAGATCCATATAAATAATCAAAATCTCGATATCTAAGAAATATAATATCATAGGTCGTAAGAACATATATTTATTAAATGAAATCTAATAAAAAAATATTCACCTAAGTTGTTTGGAATATTTGATCATTTGAATTTGTGGTTGTAGTTAATTAAAAAATTATTAATTGAATAATAATATTTATTTATAAATATATTTACAAATATAAACATGTTAAAAATGATTATTAGAACATTCAATGGTTTAAGGATAAATAAGTAATTAAATAAATAAGATATTTTTTTTATAATCTACCTTTAATTATGAATATTAATTAAAGGGTCAAGTAAATGATTATTATTTATTTAAAGACCAAACATAATTTAATTAACATGAGTCACTAGAATGTAGTCCTTGACTTTTAGTGAAATAGCATGAGGTTGACTTAAAAAGAACCGGTAGATTGTGAGATGATTAGGACTATGCCTTTTAAGTTAGAGTCAGAAAACCCATGAGTAATGCCTTTTAAATTAGAGTCAAGAAGCTCATGAGTATTGTAGTTACCTTACTAAATTAAATTCTAATCAAACTTTAAATTTTTAATCTTAATTTAATCTAAATTATCCAAGGGAGATTTATATATATATATATATATATATATATATATATATAGAGAGAGAGAGAGAGAGAGAGAGAGAGAGAGAGAGAGAGAGAGAGAGAGAGAGCAGTAAAAGAGAAAAATTATAACCATAAAAATAATTCTTTTTACGTATTTTTATTTTAAAAAAAATTTAGTTATTACTCTTCTTTTAAATTTGAGTGTGAATGATTTTAAAGATTAAAGAAAGATTTATGTGCTTATACACATAAATTTGAATATTGAAAATAATAAAGAGATTGCAACTGATTAATTTAAAATTTATTAAAATAAAAAATTAAAATAATTTTTTATAATTATATATATATATAATTATGGACAAAACAATTTAATATTCATTTCATTTATTTTATTAAACAATTTTATTTCCATATCATCAACCTTCAATAACACTTTATCATATCCCATATTCCCACCGAAAGGACATTTTATAAACTGATCGTACTGAATGAAGATAACAATGATCAAAAATATGAATTATCAATGATTTAAGTTGCAAATTATAAGACTTAAAGATCATCTTTTCCTTCCACTAATGCTTCTTGACAAAAACAAATTTTCCACGGATGCATTGGATAAATGGGAAATTCAGATATGAGCCAAAGGTCACTAGCATGATTGAAATATGATGTTTATAAAAGGATAAATATATATAAGAGAAAGAGAGAGATTAAGTTTTGGAATAATAATGATTTATAGAAGCTTAATTTTTGAAAAATCCAGTAAAAACATACTATAGAGACTGTTTGGTCCATTGTTAACGGGCAAATGATAATTAACTCCGTTGAGGATAAATTTGCCATCCCTAATCCTGTTTGATACTCGCCCAACAATGCAACCAAAATATGCTGAATTGCCTTTCTGCTCAAACAAATGCCAAACAGAATTTTTTTTTTAACAAAAAAAGAATATATATTTTTTTAAAGGCGTTAAGCAAGATTATAATGTATAAATAGAATAATAGAATAACCAGTTTCTATTAAAAAAGATTTAGTAAAATTTGAAATAAATTTTGGATAAATTTAGTACATAAAATTAAAACTTACAACGGATTTGTAACATGTACAAGTTTAATGAAAAATAGATATTCAATAATATTTAAATTTTTTTTTTAAAAAAAATCAAACATTGTTGCTTTAGCTGTAACTCTAAATAAAAAATTAAAAGAATGATTTATATCTCTTCTTCAATATAATCAATAATTCTCACTCTCACTTATCATATAAATATAGTTCTGTCATTTGTAATTTTTTATTTTCATAAAATTATTGACTCACGCTCATTAAAAATGTTATTAATTCTCAAATGATAAGTTTTAATTTCTCTTTAATTTTTATTCACTAATATTACTTACATAAATAAATAATATGAATATTTTAAGATAAATAATTTTTTTTTAACTATTTGTTTATTTTCTTCATATGATGAAGACTACTAGCCATTTCGTTTTACTTTTTTAATGTTTAATATCTTTTGATTTAGTTAGTTAACAAATTAGCTAATCTTAAAATTAAATTATGCCAATATAAATTTATTTGTAAAATGTGTTCTTAAATTTTAAATCATGCCTTAAAAAAAAATTGTGTTTAATTGAGTTGCTTTATAATTATATTGTTTAGTATTTGTGTTAACTATTTACGAATTATTTTTATTAGTTTTAACTTGAAAATGAGTTTAATTTTTATGAGAAGATTTATAATAAATTTAAATTTGTAATATGATTTTATTGCTATATTTTATAAACCATTTAAAAAAACTTAATGTCATAATTTATAATTTTTATTATATTATTTTATAATTTGCTTAAAATTTATAGATAACTCATTGCGAGTTTATAAAAAAAATACGTAATTATTAGAACAAGGATAATGATAAAATTCTAAATCTACAACGAATTAAAAAAATATTTAATATTTTATTTTTAAAACGAATACAAATACAAATTTAGAGATATTCACCTAAATCCAATCCACTACCATCCCTATATGTAAATCATCAATCAAACATAAACCAATTTAACAGAGTTAACTCTACCTAGCAAAGGATTAAAAGAACCTCAAACAAAATAATAGTCAATTTTCAGTATTGTGCAATTTTTGTAAGATATTTCTTTATGGGCACAAGCCCACGACACAACTCTTCTTGGTAACCAAACAATTAGAAGCAGCTGTTGAGTAAGTTGTGGTTATTCTCGAAGTGGTCCTTGTCAATTCAAACTTCAAAGCCTTGCAAATTGGTATCCATGTTAAATAAAATATTATTGGAAACACAGGCATAAATCCGTTGTAGTCTAGTCGGTTAGGATATTCGGCTCTCACCCGAAAGACCCGGGTTCGATTCCCGGCAACGGAATATTCCTCTTTTTCGTTTTTCTGTTACAGGGGGAGAGCCCGTGTTTGTGACCCAGTAACGGAAATGTTTTGGCATTTGATTTATTTTTTATTTTTTGGGTTGTAAATTTGATTTTCCACAAGATTTCGAAAAGAGCGAAGGTCGCAGAAATTCACCATATCAGCCATACGCCCTTTCAAACTCCATACATTAATATAAGCATTATTATTCTTCAACATTATTGCAACCAAAAAATCAAACACACTAATTTATAAAAAAAAAAAAAAAAATTAGAAAGAGAAAAGAACCTTGTTTGCCGGGGACGAAGAGATGACCGACGATGACGCCATAGTTGGTGATTTTCCATTGTTAAGTTCAAATAGCTCTGGTTTTGGCTGCTAACTCACTACAAAAACATGCAATATAAGTTAAGTAAAATCAGAGGAATCGTATTGTAAGGTTTTGTGGGTTCGTATAAAGTCTTGACGTTATCTACCTAGATACACCAAAGACACTTGTCTATACTAAAATTATTGGTACAAAATTTCTTGAGCTTTTATGTTCTCAATTACCAAACTTTTTAAATGTATAATAGTTCGGGAACGTTAATAATAATAATAATAATAATACATAATTAATTAAATTTATTTTTTACAAATTAATTGGTAATATCAAGTTGGGATATTGTTGAAGTAAAATTCATGATGAATCCAACTCTATTTTTTGAAATTATATAAAATTTTAAGTCAAATTTAAAAAGAACTCAATTTATGATTCATTGTACATTATGTTTGATTATTAAATTATTTATCATTTTTTTTTGTTTTAAGTTTTATCAAGAAGGTTTGTCTTTATTAATCAAGTATTATATATATATATATATATATATATATACATATATAGTGTCTAATTAGAGCGTTTTCTTAAAATTCTTGAAGCAATTATTTTGACCCGGTTAAGAGATTCGAATCTTGAATATACGAATGGCCGATTTTAATTTTTGGTCAGTTTATTTAATTTTTTTATTACTTGAAATATTTTGTCAATTCAGTTCAATTGATCAATTTATAAAAGGTGAAACAGATTGATTTTAAGTGGAGGAACCGGATCAATTCGGTTTTTAATTTTGTTTAATTTTTTATGTAAAACTAAATTAATATGCTCTAATTAAATAAAATCTACTTATAAATAAAACTAAAACAGTTCTATTTGATTTGATTGAGTTAGTTTCCAATATAAATTGGGATCCCTTCTTGAATATGTGATATCCACCACCACTTTATTATTATTGTAATATGCCATTTACAGGAGAGAAAAAAAAATGAGGCCTTAAGCTTATTTTCCTTTCAAAACTCGTCAAAACTCATTTTTCTTTTATTTTAACTATTAAAAAATATATATATATAATTCTTTTTCTTTTTTAAGTGTTTTTGCCGAGAAAAGACATAAGTAAATTCTCTTGACTCTTATTTTTAATTTCTTCTTTTTTTTTATTAATTCATAAATGTTTATAAGTGATTAGATTATGAATAATGATTTAAATATGAATTTAGACCTCTTAATATTAGGATTTTCTTAATTAGAGAGAGATTTAAACAATTAAAATTTTAAAGAGAGAAAGTTAATGTCAGAGAGAGAGAGTATCCAAGTTTTTGGGAGTATGATTATCACTCTACTTTAAGGTTTTTATTGTTAATTTTATGTTAGAGTGTAAAATTTCATAAAATTGAGGGATTTAAGTTTTACTCTAACCCTTGATTTTGAGAGTAATTTCGAAATTCACTAAATTAGTTGTTTAAATTATTATTTTTCTTCATTTTAAGACCCATAGAAAATTTATGGAACGAGTCGGACCCCATACCGAAAAGTTCTCATCGATCCAACAAGTTGGTAAGTGTATAACTCGTTATGTTATCGTTTTGTGTAATAGCTTTTATTTAGAATCGTCAATTTAGATATTAATTTTCTTATCGATAAATAATAGTACATTTTGTCTCATTTAGGAGGATTTTCGAGCATGGCGTATCCCGATAACGCGTTTCCGATAAACATCATCACTTTTTGTGAGTAAAATTTATAGTATATATGTATATATAGAGTTTATTTCTCATATTAAAATTTTTATTTATTACGCATCATTTTTATAAAGTTTATAAAACATAATGAGTATTTAATATTTTGTTAAATTATTTATTTTGCTTTATTAATTTAAATTCTTGGACATATTTAAATTAAGTATTTATTTTAAGTTATGAAAAATGCATTTCTATTATAAATTATTTATATTAATAGAAATATGTTTAAATAATTTATTTGTTTAAGTATAAAGCTTGAGATGAGATTCAATGAGTTTATAATTGTTAAAATAAAAATAGTTTTCAAACCACTAAGCAGTACCCTCCCCCATTGGCTAGAGATATGAAATTCAGGCCTTCGTGGCCTGTCTATACACACACATAGGTTTTGGGTCGTGTGTATGAGCGCTTTGTTCTTTGGGAGCCAGTTTACTCTGCGCATGCGTAAGACAAGGATTTGAAATGATATATATATAAGTACATCCAATGCTCTGCCCGGGGGATATTCCAGGTACGACGAGATTTTTCCCCTGGGTACTAGTTTAGTGTAATATTTTAAAGACTTAATTATTTATAATATTATATTATATCTTGTAGAAATTTTATTTGTAGCATGAATAAAATGAAATTTGATAATTCTTATGATACTTTTAAGTTATTTACATTATTTATGTTAAGATTAATGTTTATGGTTTAAAAGTTTATTATTATCATTTTTATTATTATCATTTTTATTTTCTCTCATTTTATTTTAAAATTATTCCACTCACTGAGTTTCGTGAAAACTCACCACCTTCACTTTTTTCCGTCTCAGGAGATAGTAGGCGTCCTTAACTTAGCGACTAATTAGGGTGGGTTACGTGGTGGAGCTTTTATGTTTTTTTTTTTGTGAGCCATATAAGATATATGGGCTCTCCTTTTTCGTTTAGGCCTATAGGAATTTAGTATATTTATCTTGTAAATTATGACTTTGTATTATGGTATTTATATTTTTTTGAGCTTTTGATGCCATGAGCTTGATAACTCTATCTTATATACTAAAGATATGTTGACGTATAAGTTATAAGTGTATTAATTTTTCATTAATGTTGATGAGGTGAGTTGTGGATGAGAAATGAGAAGTTTGAAAGTTTGGTTGATAGTATTGTGTTTATAGAGGTGTTATTCTTTAAATTGCAGGTTTGGGAATGTTCATAAAACAGGGAAAACTCTGCCAAAATTTCGGTAGAATTCCTAGTGTAGTGAACGTTTTTGAATTGTCCATAGAATAGCAGTCAAGATCCGTCCTAAAATTTATAAAAAATGGCGGGGTGAGTCGTTTCAATTATTGTGTGCATAAACTATTTATCATTTAAAAAAAAAGAGTCAATGTTTATCAAATCTTGATTAAAAGAAATTGTTACTTAGCTTTTAGTTTACAGAAAATATAAAACGAATGAGCAATATTTGAATTTGAATAAATAGATGATTTTTTTTGGTAAAAAGATGATTATGATGCAAATACAAGAATCTCATTAAATTAAAAAAGTTGATTTATAGAAGTTATCCAAACATTAAGAAGATGCATAACATACATCGACAAAATACTAGAATCTTGTTTGGGGTATATTTGAGATATTTATGTGATTGGATATTATTAGTGTCAGAAGTCTAAAAAATTATACATATCTCCACATTAATATGATATTGTTCATTTTGAGTCTAAGCCCTTATGATTTTACTCTTGAGCTTTACCTAAAAAGCCTCATACCAATAGAGATATGGTTAACTCCTTATAAACTCATGATCCTCCCCATTTCTAACCAATGTGGAACTTTGTTTATTTTTCCTTAACAATCATTCCCTCGAATAAAGAACTACTTAGCATCTTCTTAAACGATATTCTATCCGCTCTTCCAACAATCTGTTACTTATCTTCACTGCGTTGACCACTCACGCTTTATGTGAAGCATCAAAATAAGGCCTACTATTGAGAGTCCACTCTATCAGGTCAACTTCGCATCACTGCGTTGGTTAAAGCACCAGAGTACCGCCTACTATTGAGAGTTTGCTCTATCAGGTTAACTTCGCATCACTGTGTTAGTTACACACACCTTATGTAAAGCCCGAAGCATAACAACACCTATCTATAGAGTATAACAGGGATCCATCACAAACAATGGGAATAGCAGGCTCACTACCTTCTCGTTCAGCACCAAAGATTTTCACCACATGGCAACACTAGGACATGGCTCTGATACCACAATTAAGAGTCCAACAAATCACACATATCTTCACATTGGTATGATATTGTTCACTTTGGGTCTAAGCCCTCATGGTTTTACTCTTAGACTCTACCCAAAAGGTCTCATACTAATAGAGATATGATTAACTCCTTATAAACCTATGATCCTCCCCATTTCTAACCAATATGAGACTTTGTTTATTGTTTCTTAACAATCTTCTCCTCGAACAAATGACTACTCAGCCTCCCCTTAAACAATATTTCATCTGTTCTCCCAACAATCTGTTACTCATCTTCATTGTGTTGACTGCTCACGCCTTATGTAAAGCACCAGAGTACCGCCTACTATTGAGAGCCCGCTCTATCAGGTTAACTTCGCATCACTGCATTGGTTGCACATGCTTTATGTGAAGCCTGAAGCACAACAGCGTTTGTCCATAGAGCATAACACGGATCCATCGCAAACAATGGGAATACCAGGCTCACTATCTTCTAATTCAACATCGAAGATTTTCACCACATGGAAACACCGGGGCACAGCTCTGATACCACTGTCAGTAGTCTAACAAATCACACGTATCTCCACATTAGTATGATATTATCCACTTTGGACCTAAGCCATGACAGTTCTAAATCAATTCAAGAAAGTGAGCTGAGCATAAAAGAGACTTCAGATAGACCAATAACAAGAGCTAAGGCCAAACAGCTTCAAAGGGCCATAAGTAGTCAAATTGAAGCCATTGAAACTTCTATGGGCTTGAAATCTTGTGATCTAAATAAAAATGGACCAAAGGTGTTTATTTACCTTCAAATAGAGCTTGAGACGTGATCTAGAGGCTGTTGGCGACTTTATGCTTAAAGAGGTCAACGAGAGTCTTATTTGCATGCTATTAGGTTTCAGTTGCTTCTTTTTTTACCTAATTTTATTATTTTGCTTATCTCTCTATTTTTATATTTTTGGGCCTTTTTAAAACATGTTTAGTTTTATTGTAAGTTGACAAGTCAATTTGGGCTTATTTGAGTTGTTTTGGGCCTTTTAAGCTAATTAGGTAAAATTCAAGTTTTTCCTTATCTTGTAAGCCTATATAAGGCATCTTAAACTTCTTGTAGAGTCAGTTGCCTCATTCTTGTATTTTATGCACGAAAAAGAAGAACTTTTTCTCTCTAAAAAATTATATTCTCAAGTTTTCTAGCTCTTGAAGATAGATACTGACTTATTACTCTTTGATCACCAAAAGTGTGGCGTCAAAAATCCTAAATTGATCCTTGTGGCTTCCATTGACTTTTCAAGGCTTCTTTTTAGTTCTATCCTCCATCTGATTTACCATTTACTTGTTATAATTCAGCGTAAACACTTAAAGAAAAGATCAATAAAAACCTGACAGCAATCTCATCTTAAAAAAATCAATTTTCATTTTTTTTATTCTGAATAATCTATTTTAAGGATCAAGACACATCATCTTGGTATCAGAGCATAGGATTTCAGTGTGCAAACTAAATTTTCAGCCATTGAAGGTCTCTTGCTGTGTTTATTTTATATAAATTATGGGATTATTCATCAGGTTGGGTCTCTAATATTTAAGGTTAGTAGTTTTTGAATTGCAACTCTGCAGCATTAAAATTAATTCTTAGTAGTTTGTGGACTGGAGATGATTTGGCTGAGTTGAGTTGTTCCGAAATCTAAAAATTTTGAATTTGAGTCAATAGTTGCTATTTGATTTTATTTACTGAATTGGTGACAATTCAGTTTGAGAAGTGTATTTTAGCTATTGTTTGTGTTGTTCATTGTTCATACTTGTTTGGGTTTTTTGTTAATAATAGCTGAAAATGATGCAAATAGAGTACCAAAGGGAAGAGTTTAGAACAAGCTCAACTCATGGGCTTACAACAAGCTCATGATGAATTTCGGAGTGAGATTACTGAAATTCGTGGACAACTCACTGCAATTATAGAAATGATGCAAAGAAATACTTTGCAACCCCAACAAAGGCAGGTAGGGCATAGGGTACCTCGGAAGAACCTAAGGGATGCTAGAGATGAGCCAAATAGAGATAATGAGGCTGAAGATAGGAGTAGGATAAGGAGGCAGCAAAATGACCATACTAGTGGTATCAAACTTAATATACCAGCATTAGAGGTACTAGTTCTCTCAAGAAGTATCTTGAATGGGTTAAGAAGGTAGAAGGGTGTTCGATTGGCATGAATACCCTGAGGCAAAGAAATTTAAGGTAGCAGCACTTGAATTTATTGATTATGCACTTTTGTGGTGGAAAAATGATAGGGCGTAATCGCATAAAATATTTTATCCTCCTAAACTTGATGGTTGTTCAATTTATCCCAATAATTTGGCTATTTATGCATATTAATGTTGTTTTATAGGTTTAAGCACTATCGGAGCAAAAATACTGAAAACCGGATGCAAAAGGAGCTATTTGAGATGAGAATCTGAGAATGGACTAAAATACTAAAAATGTAAACAGTGCTACAATGCAATGCCAGGGCATTCAGCACCGAAGCATTGGCCAGGGTACCCATTCTAGAAGCTCCACGCCGTGGCATTGAATCCTAATGCCTCGACATTGAATCAGAATACCGTGGCACTGAATTTTGGGCACTCTTTAAGGGCATTTTGATCCTATTTTTGCAATCCTAAACCTATATAAACGCCTATTGTTGAGCCAAGAGGAGTTGGGCAGTAGTGAGCATGAAAATTCACACTTCATTTGGGTCTTGGAAGTAAGAATCAACAACAAGGGGTAAGAATCAAGAGGAAGAAGAAGAATTTCTGCATTTTGGAGGAAGAACATCACCATTGCATCAAAGGAAATTTCTTCTTCTCTTTAATTTCGTACTTTTTGTTGATTCCAACATGTATAATGATGTTGTTAGATGCTCTAAACTTATGTTTTCAATTATGAACTAAGTTTTATTGCTAGGATTACAATGTGAACTCAATATGTAGCTTGAATTGATTATTTTCCCTTATTTATCATATTGGTATTGAATTATTCAATTTGTTCCATGTTTAATGCTTCTAATTACATGACAATGGATTAGATTGATTGGGAACCTTAATGAACTTGAAAAAAAAGGAATTTTGTGTTGGCCATGAATAAATTGATGTATGATCATTGTGTAAAAGCATAAGTTCCATATGAGATAGAAATATACTCATATGACATATATGACCATTTAGAGAATTTGAACTTAATGAATCTTATTTTAATTTGATTATAATAGAAATATTGATAATTAATTGAATGAGATATACTCCCTTGACTTTCAGAAGAGGCTTGTGAGGATACTAGAGTTCTTGGTTAACATTCATATTGATAGTTCTAAGGGGAGTAATTGAATTCAAGTGAAGTATTGAGGGATTATTGTAATCTTAGGCATTTCAGTATTTGTGCTATTACGTTTATTCTCTTTGCTCAATTTTTGTAATTATTCTTTTTGTTTAGTTAGTTTAGATATAAAAATCATTGAATTGCCAATAGCTTGAATAAGAATAGGAGAACATAATTTTAGTACTTAGCAAGTAATAATAATAATTACTCACATTTTCCGTCACATTTTCCGTCATGCATTTGTTTATCAAAAAATATAATTAAATAGCCAAATATTTATGATTTGGAGGAAAATACGAAAGTTGGTTACATATTATACTGGTGCTTTTACACCCCTATCAGGTTCTACCCAAAAGGCCTCATACCAATAATGATATGGTTAACTCTTTTTAAACATATGATCCTCCCCATTTCTAGCTAATATAGGACTTAGTTTTCCTTTCCTTAATAATTTGTTGTAGCGATATTAGAGTGACATGGCAAGTTATAAGAACACGTTGGTTTGAGCCTAAACTGCTAAGCGTGAAGCCAACATGATGAAGTTATGTCGTACTTGAAATGAGTAAATATAATGAATAGTCATATTTTTTTGCATGAAAAGCAAGATTTTATAGAGTTAAAGTTTTGTACTAGTTTAAGACTCCAACATGATGAAGTTATGTCGTACTTGAAATGAGTAAATATAATGAATAGTCATATTTTTTGCATGAAAAGAAAGATTTTATAGAGTTAAAGTTTTGTACTAGTTTAAGACCCCTTACTTGATTTATAATCTTCTTAGAATATAAATTATTTGATGACTTTTTCTATAGTTAAAATGAGAAAATAAATTTGACAAGTAAAAAAAAACAAGATATCAATTTTATTTTAAAAAGAAACTCTATAATATTAATTACTTACCATTTTAATTTTAAAAGCACTTTAAGGGCCAAAAAGTATCTTATTAGGTTTTTGTTTCTTATTAACCTTAGTTACTTGAGTTTATTCTTATTTAAGCTAAATTTTCCCCCAAGTGTGCCTTAGCCTAGTGTTACGGGCCGGGCACTTGCCATTGACCCAAAAGACTAGCTTATTAGATAATGTTGTATACCCACTCTTATATATTCAAGATCCACCCAATTTTTATTCGATGTGGAACGTGACATTCTTCTCCACCCAATTATGTGACGCCATCGTCACGGTGTAACTCAAACTCAATAACCAACCTGACCCGTATTGCCCATCCCCCCAGAGTTAGGAGACCCACTACCTACGTGACAATCTCTATTGAGGTTCAAGATATAAGATTTTTAAAGCCCACAGCCCGTATTGCCCATCCCTCGGGAGGCATGGAGGCCCATATCCTACGTGAAAATCTCTATTAGAGCAATTTTGGGGGCCCATATACAAATGAGAATTTGAGTCTGCTCTGATACCATTTGTCACAGGTTGAGCGCTTGCCATTAACCCAAAAGACTAACCTATTAAATAATACTGCATACCTACCCTTATATATCCAAGTTCCACTCTATTTCTATTCAATGTGGAACGTAACACTAGGGGTCTTCATGCTTTAGGCCTTATATAGTACAATCTTATACATTCCAAATTATGACTCATAGAGTAAACCTCATGAAATAGCATGGGTTTATGTGTCTTACCTTATTCAACATACCTAATCATGTGTATGCACTAAATTGTAGGCCTTTATATATTTTTGTACAATAGCCTTAAGCCTTCTAGATCGTACAAGTTGTGCATTTCAAGCAAAATAGGTTGTGTAATCAATATAGCTTCAAAGTTTTTACCTACTTTTTTTTGTCTATTGTAACTATATGACTTAAGTTCTTGCACTTTTGAAAGATTTTATAGGTTTTGCATTATGAATGCAACTACATTCTCTCACACAACCTTTTTTATGCTTAAGCTTATTCAGGCATTTCCTGGGACATTTTTCATAAGGCTTAGGTATACACAGGCTTTTATACGATGAATTCTGATATGGGGCATCCTATATGGGATAGTTTTTACATATGAAATTTAGGACATCGTGTGTATTTAGCACAACGTAACTTTTGGTGCAACACAAACTTTCATGACTTGCATGAGCTGCTTATATAGGATGCTTATCATATAAGGTTTTTGATACAATGTGAACTTTCATGTTGTACTAGCATGAAATTTTGAGAACTGTTAAGTTAAAGGTTCTAGCTTCAACGCGGACTTCCATGAAACCTTCTCAGTATAGGTATTTCTATGTTTTATCTTGAACTACATTGACTAACATTCTATTTACCATTACTTCTCATTTAGGCACAACCCCAAATGAAAGATTAATTTAATGTTAGCCTTCTACCTTTTTTAAGTTAAGGCCTATGATGTTGTGTTTTTTACTAGACCTTCAATACCTACCAATAGTGATTTTATCTAGTAAGATAATTCTTTTGGCAACCTCTACGAGCTTAATGAATAAAATGATCCTTATATTCTTGGAGTGGGTTTTGTAAGCAAATTTATATGATCTCTTCTTCTCCCTTTTGTTTGTTCCAGTGTTAGGTCTATACATCTCTTAATGTACTCAATCAATGGCTTTGAGTAGCCTTATTTAGTTTAGTTGAGTTGGATTATGGTGACCTGTTCTTCGATTTGAAAATATTTCTTACAGTATTTAAAAGCCATCTCTTTTTAAGTAAGGATAGATTCGATTAGCAATAAAGCATACCAATCTTACCAGATATATATACGACTTATGAAGGACTTGAAAATTTCCCTAAATTGTAAGTTTGTCTTATTTATGTATGTGCTAAAGGAGTCGATGAATCTTCATATATATTTTTTAGATTCTTTTTCTTGTTATCATATAAGGAAACGAATAGTGTATCATACCCCTTGAGATAGGTATATCTAAAATTTTGACTAGGTATAAAGATAATGACGTGTACTCTATATTTATTATAGTATTAATACAGGTTACTTGATTGATCATGGATAGGGTCTCTATCTTCTCTTCTATATGTTGGAGCTAGTGCTCACGTGCTATTTCAATATTATATGAATATTAATTGTTAATATTTATACAATGAACATTTCGAATAAAAATTGTTAATATCATAATTATATGATATAATTCTTGTAACATTATAGACATTGTTTGATCTGAAAGAGTTCAGATTTAGTCTAAAGGAGTTTAGACCAGAACTAATAGTTAGCAAAATTGAGAGTTATAAATGCTAAGAGTTAGCAAATTATAAGAGTCAGCGAGGTCTAAAGAGTTAAAATCTTGTCTATAATGGGACAAAGACCTGAGAGTATATTTGTAATGATATAGTTGCAAAGAGTTGTAATAGGTGTTAAAAAATATCATTATGTAAGTATGTCTCAAATATAATGTTCCTGATCTATGATCACCAATGCGGGTCTATCGGTGAATTCCTTTTATATAGATTAATGTATGTCTATATCTGACTGGTTCAGATGGTTGTTCTTAGCTGACCATAAGCTTAGAGCTTTTATAGGCATGCGGGTATCCAGTCAGGACTGGATATTGAACAG
The DNA here is from genome assembly GCA_946807835.1 of Ailanthus altissimus. Taxonomy (NCBI): domain Eukaryota; kingdom Viridiplantae; phylum Streptophyta; class Magnoliopsida; order Sapindales; family Simaroubaceae; genus Ailanthus; species Ailanthus altissimus. The sequence goes on from OX327687.1 coordinate 11,419,658, forward strand.
ATTCATGAGAACCCCAATAGATATCCTATGAAACCGTCAAATGAAGGTCCTATCGAGTTGAGTAGTATTCGTGGTCCTTTGACCTGAGCGCCACGGCGGTCTTGTGAGTGATTCATCATGCTTTGGTTCCACATATGTCAGAGACCTTTCATGGTCTGACCGCTATATGTCGTTGGGTATGGTCCGATGCTCATGGAGTCTGGTGTGCGTAGATACGGGATCCGTCAGTTTACGTAGGTAAGTTGTATATCCGATGTTCTGAGATTATATTTTATAAAGTCTTGTGGCCACAAGCATAAACCTGGAAAAAGAGTTTTTCATAGGGTTAAACAATATAGTAAAAGTGTTTACGTATATTGTTTATCGAGATACGAATCTGGAGATAAGATTAAGGATGAGCAAATAGGGATTTGACGGTGCAGATCTATATCCCCGCACATCCAGGGTATAAATGATAGAAGGATTATATGTATACGTTATGACCTCAACTTGTATGATCTAACACGCTGATTTGTAATATTCGTAACGTATGCGTGGGGCATCGATTACGGATTAATGGAATAGTTCCATTTGACAAATCGGGTGTAGACCTAGAGAGTCTCAATATGAAATGTACTCTTTGAGCACTTGAGCAGTTTATCATATTGAATGGTTCAATACAGTATAATTCAGCAAATTACTAAGGTTAAGTTAACTAAAGTATATGGTTAAATGGTAGGACCCACTTTAGGTTAACTTGATAACTTAGTAAGGATATAAAAGTAATTTCACTTTATGATTATTTAATTGTTAAATAATTAAAATAAATATTTATTTATTTAATTGTTAAATAAATGATTTAACTTAATTATGGTTAAAGATTAACCATATGGTTAAGTTAAATTAACCTTACTTAAAGGTTAAGTAAAGGTTAACCTAACTATGGTTAAGTTAGTTAACTATGGATAAAATATTTACATATTTATTAACTTAAAGGTTAAGTTAAAATAATTTAACTATGGTTAAATATTAACTATAATTAGGTTAAGTTAAATTAAATGCAAATGAAATTCAAATTAGTTTGAAATTAATGCATTAGTATGTAAAGTGAAATGAAATTCAAAATTCATAACTTTTAGGTTTTAGATTTTGCATTTTTAGGAGTCATTTCAATTTGAGAAATTGAAATTCTTTGTTTTGTGTTTTAAGTGTTAGAATAACAAAACAAATTGAATAAATGATTAACTAGATGTAATAACTAAAAATGAGATTTGTTTTATTTATTCAAAAGTTGAATAAAAGGAAAAACAAATTTAATTAAGTTAAAGAATTTAACTTTGAATCAAGTTTAAAAGTTAAACAAAAAACTGGATTAATATACTGCTATTCTAGACAATCAAACTCACCTTTGTTGATTGCTAGGATTGATCAAAGATTCATTTCATAGTGGACTTCAAGCAAATTAATCTAAAAACTTCATGGGTTATATTTCTCAATCTCGATTTTCATTAAATAAATATGTATTATATGTGTTCATTGTATTTAATTTTCCGCTGTGCACATATATGTATGAGATATGTATATTTGTTGTATAATGAACGCATCCTACATGCAAACACCCTAGTAATTAAACAACACCCAACACTATACACCCTAATTAGTAAAGGTCACATATGTTTCCTTTTTAGGGGTACCTTATATATCATTTAGTGTTGTGGTTGTGGCTATAAATGGGGTTGTTGTCTTAACCATATTGAAGGCCTTAAGTAATTCTCTCTAGCTTTATCATAAAGTTTATTGCATGGTGTCCCTCAAGATTTGGGCTATAAGTCCCAAGATTGATAGCTCTGGTTTAGTCGTCTCCTTGAGTATCTTTTAAATTTATTGGAAGATTAGTTTGAGAATTCTTATAGGGTAAGAATTGTCTTACTCTTTGTTAAGTGTGTTTCTCGCATTCCTACCTTTCCTTTTACACTTCACCATCATAAGATCCTAATTAAACTCCCCAGTATAATAACCAAAAATATTTAAGGCAGAATACCTTAAATGTGGTAGGCTGCAATAGTACCTTAACGATATGGCAAGATATAAAAATAAGTCAACTTGGGCCTAAATAGTAGATATCATCCTCTTTACTCTACTTGAGTTTGGGACTAAGGCTCATTGTACTCGATGTTGTAAATTTACTATAGCGAAATCAAGCATTAAGCTTATTATCCAAATAAATTTAGTCTTAAGCTGTTAGAGGTGTGAGAGTCGTGCTTATACTGTAAATAATAAAGAAACATAAACAAAAACAAAGAGGATGTGAGGAGTTATGAGTAATTTGACATTGTTTGGGGTTGTTTTGCGTGCGACACAAGGCTAAGGTTTCAGACTAGAGAAATCCTATTTTAAAGATTAAAGAGAACTTGCCTCTTGAATTTTGTTAAGGCTTTTAGACTGTTTTAGGGATTACATCTTTTCTTTAAAACAAATAAATTTTTTACTTGTAATTCTTTATTTATATGAAAAAGAATTTTTTTAATTTAATTTATATAAATAAATTTATAATTATATAACAACACATTAATAATTTTATCTCTCTTTAGTTTGTGTCAAACTCTCCTTCCTAATTCATAGACCAAAAAAAAGTTTTAAAAAACAATAAGTTAAAATCTTTAAATATTTTAATAATTTTATTTATATATTAATTATTTTTATAAAATTTTACTACTATTTTATGATTCTAAAATGTTGATAGCTAACTCATGGTTGCCTTTACCTGCCACATTAACTCATAAGTTACCGGTGCTAATTACTAACTAGTAGTATAACAAAATAAAAAGCACTATTCTTTTGCTCGTTTCTCTTCACCATGTTGTCTTTATATAACAATTATTTTTATTTTTGTACTTGCAATCAAATCAAAATCTGAAAACAATATTTGAAATATATATTTTCTTTATTTTGTTAATTGAATTATACAACGTCCATATCAATTATAGATAGTTTTTAAGATATAAAAAAACGTTGAGCTGTTTTTGATATAAGATTATACTAAAATTTTCAAACAACTTTTTTTATTCAATTAGTTTATTATTGATATGAAATAAAAATATATTTTTGTAATATTTTATTTTATTAAATTTAAAAATTTATGTTATAGCTTGCATCTCCCCCTAAATCCAAATTTCGTTCCTTGTTGCTTTTATTAGTTTTAACTTAAAAATAAATTTAATTTTAATAGAAATTTTTTTATCAAATTTAAATTTATGATATAAATTTATTTGCTATATTTTATGAATATTTTAAAAATTAATGTCACAATTTTCTAAAATTTTTATATATTACTTTACAATTCGTAGATAATATGTGTTTGATAAAGAGTATTTATTTATTAGAACGGATTTAATAATAAATTTTTAAATTTACAATAAATTTAAAATATATATAATATTTTATTTTTAAAATAAATATAAATATGAGTTTAAAAATATCTATTTCAAATTCGAACCACCACCATGCTTACGTGTAAATCATCAATAAGACATAAACCAATTTATCAAAGCTTAACCCTACCTGGCAAAGGATTAAAAAGATCCTCGAACAAAATAAATGTGTTTTCTCATTAATAAGCAATTTTTATAACATATTTTTGTTATAGGCACAAGCACACAACACAACTTTTCTTGGAAACCAAACAATTAGAAGGAGCTGTTGAGTCAGTTGTGATTGTTCTCGAAGTGGTCCTCATCAATTCAAACTTCAAAGCCTTGCAAATTAGAATACATTTCACATACAGAGTAACACAACACACGAGAATTAACATCAATTTAAAATATTTTAAAAAAAAAACTATTAAAAAGATTAGGAACAATCAACTGTGCACAAATCCGTTGTAGTCTAGTCGGTTAGGATATTCGGCTCTCACCCGAAAGACCCGGGTTCGATTCCCGGCAACGGAATTTTCTGCTTTTAGTTTTTGGGAGAGGATCCCGGTTCGTGACGCGGTAGCAGAAGTGTTTTTGGCATTAATTTTTTTTTTGTTGTTGTAAATTTGAATTCAAGGTTTTGTGGGTTTGTATTAAGTCTTGACATTATCTACCAAGATACAGCGAAGACACTTGTTTATACTAAAATTATTAGTACAAAATGTTTCAATTCTACGTCAGCTTTTAAGTTCTCAATTATAATTTTTACCAAAATTTTTAAATGTATTGGGAACGTTAATAATAATAATACACAATTAATTAAATTTCTTTTTTACAAATTAATTGGTGATATCAAGTTGGGATATGCTTGAAGTAAAGTTCTTGATGAATCCACTTCCATATTTTTGAAATCATATAAAATTTTAGGTTAAATTTAAAAGAACTCAATTTATGATTCATTGTAAATTATATTTCATTATTAAATTATTTATCAAGTTTTTCTTTTAAAATTTTGCTTTATTTTTATCAAGAACTGAACCCCCCATCTTAAGGTGGGGGGAGGTGCATATTAAGAAGATTTGTGTTTATATATATATTCTTATTAGAGCATTTTCTTAAAACTCTTGAAGCAGAGAATTTGACCTCATTAAGGGTTTCGAATCTGAATAAATATCGGAATGGCGATTTCGATTTTTGGTTAGTTAAATTAAATCGATCAATTTAAAAAAAAAAAAAGGAACAAATTGATTCTCGGGGAAGAAATTGAAACAATTTGATTTTCGATTTTTGTTTAATTTTTATTTATTTTAACTTTATTTTTTTATTTTTAACCAAACTAATCTATTCTAATTAAATAAAATCAAATATTAACCGAACTGAAACAATTTTATTTCAATTCAGTTCGATTAGTTCACACCACCCTTATTTGAATATGTGATATCTACTGCCACTTTGTCATTGTTGTGTGCGTAAACTATTTATCAAATTTTTTTTTTAAAAAAAAGGGTGATTGTTTACCAAATCTGGATTAGGAAAAAAAAAAGAAATTATTACTTAAGTTTTAATTTATGGATGTTGGAAGAATCATTTCTCTCATTGTGATTAAATTTAAGCAAATAACTCTATTAAAGTTTAATATTAAATCTTAATTTTTATACACAGTAAAATAATTAAAATATCAAATCAAAAATAATAAGAATATAAAAATAGATAATCAGGAGCACAATACAAACACTTACGTGGTTCAATCAATTACCTATATTTATTATAAATTTAAATATTTTAACATCTTTTATTAACTCCTAAAAAATTTACAAGAAAATATAATAAAGAACACTGAAAAGATTTTAATGTTTAATATACCATTACTCTTACACGAATAATGAATTTTCAAATAACGGTTATATTCTAGTGCACTTAAGCACTTAATGTCTACCAAAATCTTTTCTTTTTTAAAATCTCTCTTAATACTATTAAGATTGCTTAATATTTAGAGAAAAGCATGAAGCGAACGTAATAAAAGTATGTCATACTCAAAAGAAGTGAATTATAATGAATTGTTATGTTTTCATATAAAAAAAAGAAGATTTTTGTAAGGATGAAATTTTGTACTAGATTAAGACTTCTTTCTCAACTTATAATCCTTCTAGAGTATAGATTATTTGATGTGTTTTTCCCTAGTTAAAATAAGAAAAAGAATTTGACAAGTAATAAAAATAAGACACCAGTTTTATATTGAAAAAAAATCTATATAATGTTAATTACTTACCATATTATATAAACAACTTACCCTTTTAATTTTAAAATGATTTTAAAGGTTTCAAGAAGTGTCTTATTAGACTTATATTTCTTTATTAGCTTTAATTACTTGAGTTTATTTTTATTTAGGCTAAACTTTCTCACAAGTGGGCTTTAACTTAAAGGTCCTCATGCTTTAGGCTTTATATGGTACAATTTTATATATTCTAAATCATGACCCGTAAAGTAAATCTCATGAAGTGGCTTGGTTCATGTCTTACTTGATTTGACATACCTAATTATGTATATGGACTTAAATATAGTCCTTTGTATATTTTTATATAATAATATTTAGCATTCTTAATTATATAAGTTGTGCATTTCAAGTAAAATAGGTCGTGTGATCAATATAACTTCAAAGTTTTGACATAATTCTTTTTTTCTATTATAATTATATAACTTAACTCCTTGCAATTTTGAAGGGTTTTATAGGTTCTATACTATGAAGGTAACTTTATTTTTTTACATAGGCTTTTGTATGCTTAGGCTCATTTTAATATTTCATGGGATATTTTTCATAAGGCATTTGGGTTCATATGAGCTTTTATACAATAAATTATTATATGGGCGTCCTATGTGGAATATTTTGTATATAAGGCATTTATAACATTGCATATATTCAATACAATGTAATTTTCGGTGCAATGCAAACTTTCACAACTTGCATGAGCTGTTTATGTGGGATGTTTACATATAAAATTTTTGATACAATGCAAACTTTCAAGGTGTACTAGCATGAAAATTTTAGGGATTATCAAGTGTAAGGGTTTTGGCTTCGATGAAGAATTTCATGTGAACTTATCAATATGGCTATTTTCATATGAGTTTTATCTAAAATTACGTAGAGTTTTAAACATTCTACTTAGTATTACTTCTTATTTAGGCACAACCTCAAGTGAAATATTAATTTAATGTTAGTCTTTTATCTTTTTGAAGTTAAAGCCTGTTGAAGCGGAAGCATACAAATAAGTTAAACAATTCACCAAAGTAATATAATAATGCAGAACAAATTATTAACAAATAAAAGAGAGAAAGGGTAGAAGAAGAACACACAAAGAATTACGTGGTTCGACAACTTGCCTACGTCCACGGTGGATCAAGATCATACTCTTTTCTTATTATGAATCATAAAGCAACCACAAAGTATGCCTATTATAATAAAAATCACAAAGAAAACTCTCTCTTACTTTCTAGGGATTTTCTCTCACAAAGAACCACTAAGAATAATCACTAAGATTATTGTTGATCACCAAGATGATGTTTACAAGCCAATTGATAGCCTTTATATAGGCCTTGGGACGTCCTAGGTTTTCCCTATACGTGTGGGAGTCATATTAGGGAGTCCTAAAATAAGTAGGAGACGAAATTAGGAAGTTTCCTAATTTCGGGATACTGTTCCCGCGTCCAGCGCTGGCGCGCTTCTGCTGAGCGCTGCGGCGCTGGCTTCCTGGCGCCGCGGAGTTGAGTGTTCTGTTCTGGCGCCGCGGTGCCCACTCCTGGTCGCCGCGGCGCTGATCGCATGGTGCGCCTTCTCGTTTTTCACCTCCTTTCGCGTCCGTCTTCGATCCGTGTGCACCCTACATACTTGACTTGATCCCCAAATCATATTCCAATGATTTTTAATCAATATTCTCACAAAGCCTATGACATTGTCTTTTTCACTAAACCTCTAATGCCTACTAATAGAGATTATAGTCAACTTAAAAAAATATATAACGCGTCTAAGATTGTTTAGGGTTTAGTGAAAAAGGGTTAAAAGAATGTGGTGAAGATACCTCTTGTTTGAAATAAGTGAATTATGATAGATTATTTTGTATTTTTGCATAAAAATGAATGTTTTTATAAGGTTAGGGTTTTGTATAAGATAAAAACTCATTTATTTGGCCTTTTAACTTTATTAGAATATAGATTATTTAATAAATTTTGCTCCAGTTAAAAGAAAAAAAAAGAATTTGACAAATAAAAAGAATAAAAAAATTAATTTTATTTTGAATAAAAATCTAATGTATTAATTATTTATTATATTGAATAAGCAACTTTTTTTTTTTAATTTTAAAAAGATTCTAAAGATGAAGAAGTATCGTATTAAATTTGTATTTTTCTATTGACCTTAATCGCATGAACCTACTCTTATATGAGCTAAGTTTCACTCTAAATAATCTTTAGTCTAATAGTCTTTATACTTTGAGTCTTATTTAGTGCAATTTTAAATTTACCAAATTATAATTTATAATTAATCCCCTTAAAGTGATTTGGGAGTCTAAGTGTATTGCCTTATTTGACATATCTAATCTTGTGTATAGATTTGAACTCGAGCTTTTTGTAGATTTTATACAACAAGAAACCTTAATTGTATAATAATGTTTTAAGTAATGTAAATGAAACCTAAGATACGGTAATTTAAGAGGCGGTGAATTGAGTTTGTGAGATTTTTCTTTTTATATATATATAAAATTAATTTGTTTAATGTATTTTAAATAAAAAATTTTGATTATGCTTAATATATAAGCAACAAAAATAATTAACAAGAGAGAAATCAAGCAAAAGTAATTTTACATGGTTAGACTACCTGTCCGCAGCTGCTTCTCAACCGCTTGGAGTGACCAACTGATTGACTTTTTGATGTTAACAAAATCTTGTACGATATCTTTTTAAGTGACTTAACAGGAAATACACCAATCATTTTACGACAAGGTGAATCTCATTACTCAACCCAATTGACTTTTGCCTTATGAGATTTGACATTTGTATAAAGTTATGAGATTGGCACATTCAAGATTCGAATCTCCCTGAATGGGGTCCAAATTTCTCCTTTTAAGTAAGAGTTGAAAATCGTCCAATTTTTTTTGGATACTTAAGTTTTGAACTGTTAATAAATAAACACAAGTTTCCTTTATGAGATGGTAAAATATGTACCTCCCTCGTCTTAAAATGGATTCAATTATTGAAAGAGGTGAAAATTGAAATAATAATAATAATAATAAAATAATCTACAATGAAATATAAATTTAATTTTGTTAAATTTGACCTTAAATTTTATATGATTTCATAAAAGATGGAGATGGATTTTGTCCAAAAACAAACAAAAAATGGTGTTGAATTTATTATAAACTTTACGTCAAAAATATTCAAATTTGATAATAACAATTACTTCATAAAATAAAATAAATTTTTAATTATTTATTGTTATGAATGATTAGGTTGTATTATATATAGGAATAGTAAAATTCAAATTCAAATACGAATCCTGAATTTTACTTAACCTAGTTAGATCCAAGTTTACATTTAGGTTGGGCTAGATCTAGGTTTAACAAGAAATTTTTAATTTTTTTTAATTATTTTGATAAAGTTTGAACTTTTAGAGTATTTATTTTATGAAACAATTGGTAGATTGTAAAATTTATATTGTATAATTTGTATTCATAATTTAATAAATTTTTTATCTTGTTTCAATTTATTTATTTTAAATTTTTTAGGTTAAATTTAAACATTTTAAGTATTTATTTTATAAAACAATTGTTTAGATTCATATATATATATATATATATATATTAAATATTAGGAATTAATTTAGAATTTAAAAAAAAAATTAAATTTAGGTCAAATTTTTGAGTTCTCGTAAAAATCTAAATCTAAATTTTTTTTAAAAAAAAGAATTCGAATTTGAATAAAAAGCCAAATTTTTTCAAACCGAATTCTATATTTTTTGAAATTCGAACTAAATTACCATCCCTAATTACATCAATTAAATCTTTTCTCACTCTTAACTTTCTTTCAAAAATATATAAGCAATTTTAAGCACCATATATGATGTTGATGTGAAAGGTAGCAAATATAAGCTTAAAGATCTTAAGAACACTTCTAAATTTATATAATGAACAAGATTATGGAACAAGAAATGTGTTGAAAATGTGTTTAGGCTCGGCAGTTATAGGCAAAATGAAAACCTAACAGTTATAGGTCCTTTTCAAAAATTTTGACACAAAATAGAATAGTAGACGTCTGAAATGTTGGCATGTAATATGATTGTTAAAGTTTTAAAAGTTAGAATTCTAAAAAATAAATTCCGATTAACGAGTGTATTACACTAATGAACTTATTATAAGTTGTAGAAGTGTGACAGTGAAGAGTTTAAAGATGCTACACTTCATAGAAGTATTGTAATTAAGGTCACTTGCAATATGTTACTCTCACCAAACCTTAGTTTTCATATGCTATTCATAAACTTAATCAATTCTTAGATCACCCAACAATTAAAGTCTACAGCTGATTATGACCTACAGTTTCAAGAAGGTAGAGAATTTACATTGACATACTTACTTAGATTAAGATTGGAGTGTGACTCGGATGATCGAAAGAAAGCTATTATATATACTTAGGTAACAATTTGGTTACATGGCCATTAATGAAACAATAAATTATAGCAAGATCAAAAAGAGAGTTTGAGTATTGTTATTTAGCATCTACATGTACAAAAATCTTATGGTTACAACCTTTATTTTCATAACTTTATTTGTTCTTCAATTTAATTTTAGTTAAAAGAGGTAAATTAGGTCGGCGAATCAGATTCATATTAAGTCAATTGCTGATTTATTTATTTTTACTCTATTTTAACACATCCTATTTAATAAATAAATTAAAATCTTGTCACTTAAATATGATCCGTTTAATAATTGAGATAATTTGATATGACTTGTTTATTAAACAAGTCATATTCCAGAGTTGATAGATTAACGCAATTGATCAATTTATTTATGACCCACCAACTCTTTTATGATTTGTCAATTTATTTATTAGTGAGTTTGTTTTATAATATTTTAATTTTATCTCTATTGTTAAATGGGTTGATTGATCATAAATAATGTGATGAGGTGTAAAAGGGTGTACTACCAACTAATATGAACATGACCAAATTATTAATTAGATTAAAAAATTTCAACCTTAACTCATATTTTTTAGGTTGTGTTTGTATCAAATTCACCAATTGGGTTAAAATTATCAGCTATAGTTTCAATTATATGATGTGACAGCCCAAATACAACAACCTTTGCCATTAATCATATTTTTCATACTAAAACTAAGCATATAAATCTAAAATTTAATTTCATTCAAGAGAAAATTGCGATAGTCAGCTTTAGGTTGCTTATGTTTTCAATAAAGAACAAATTGCAGGTTTTCTTACAAAACTTATATCTAATGATCAATTTACATATCTTTCAAGGAAAATTCAATGTTTATATTAAAGAGTTTGAGGTGAAAGATGAGTTTATTACAGACAAGTGTATAAAAAAGTTGTTAATTTCATTATGCATTCCATCTCCCAATCCAATAATGATTGCTATTAAATTTTTTCTTTAATATTTTCCTTTATTTTCTCAATTTTTTTCAACAACCAAACACAAAAGTTCAACATTAATTTAACATTATCAATAATTTGGTGTCTGTGTTTGCTCGCCATGAGCAATTTGTCCATGGCTAAAAAAGTATATATACAACATAAAAATACATATATATTTAAGAAAAAATTAAATTTTCTGAAACAAACGAATTTGAAGCAGACATATCTGCTTCAATTACATTAATCAAAAAAGGAGGAACCCACTCCCTCTATACTTGCTCTGAACTAAAAGAAAGAGATAGTTTAGAGAGATGATGAGCTACCTTGTTAGTTTCTCTACTAAAAAACTTTAGCCATTGAAATACATGATGGAAATAAAAAGAACCCTAATATCCTATCAAATTAGACTAATTTCATAAAAATGAAAAATTATTATTCTAACTATTACGACATATAATCTATATCTCGTATAAATATAACATAATAAAATAACTCTGACACAAAATAAATTTATGGTAATTAATATGTCATGTGATCTCGATAAATACGTAATTTTAATTAATTAAATAATTTTTTTTTTTAAAGTGAACTTGTGCTAACTAATTTGTCGGTTCCTCTGGTTTGAATTAAAGTTTATGTAAATACTTTTTAGCAAAACAAAACAATAGATTGAAATGGGTCACGATAAAATATGATTAATTCCATAAGGAAATGACATACCTTTCATCTTATTATAATCTTTGGAAAAGAAAAAGGACCTAACCTCACATGTTATTTATTTTATTTTTTGTTTTGACAACCACACACATGTTATTTTATTTAAAGATTCTCAATATAAATAAATAAATATATATATATATATAAAAGAACTAAAACTCTCAAAATTTGACTTAAATAATAATTTTATTTCATTATTTTTAAAATGATTTAAAAGACTATTTTTAGTGATAGCAACAAGTTTTTAATTTATTATTAATATTATTATATTAAAAATTTTGTAATTTATATGATGATAGAATAAAAATTAGTAAAAAAAAAAATAAAAAAATATAATGAAAAAAATATTTTTTTTAAAAATATTTTTAAAAATAAAAATGAAACTCCTTTAAATTAAAATTAAAATTTAGATGTCTTTTTCTTCTTTTTTTTTCTTCACCTTGTAATTATTAAATTAATTTTAAATACGTGTCAATAAGGGACCACAAGCCGCAAGGCCCGAAGCTATACGACAAAACAAACAATTATAAAGATTCACCTCATCACCGCAAACAATGGATAATCCTGTAATTTCAAAAACTCAAAATAACTAATAATTAAAAAAACTTACCACGTCACCGATCCACATGAAACCATCATGACAAAACATGATCCGTCAGATCATCATCCATTGGACCACTCCCAGCCGCCCATTTCCTCGCTCAACAAAATGTTAAAGCCCCTCTCATAAATCCGTCTCCTAAATCTTGGAGCATTTTTTCCCGCAACAAAGTCAACAGTTTTTCTGTTCGATGTTGTTATTGCTGTTGCAGGCTGTAGCTATTGTTTGTTGTTGAAGCGAGTGGGGACTGAGTGACTCAGTGAGTTTTTTTTTTTATTTGTTTTTGTTAATCTTCGACTTGAAATCTGCAGAATTAATGGCAGCTCAAGAGGTTAATAAGCTCCCACCACTGCCTCCTTACCCTCAGGTACATAAAAAATATTCATATTAATTAAAAATTAAATCTTTTAAACGGTTTATCTGTAATTGTTTTCTTCTTTGGTTATTTTCAATTCTTTTTTTTATTTATAATTTTTAGTGGGTACTCGAAAAAAAAAAAAGTTTTCCGAGAAATATAGGAGAATTTTTTTTTATTTTATTGTTTGTGTGCATTTCTTTGATGTTAATATAAAGATGGTGCTTGTTAAGAATCTAAACTAATACCCATTTTACTGGTCTTTAAATTCGCATTTTTGTCTTAAAAAATTCATTTACTTTTTAACACATTCTTGTTTTATGATTATGTTCAAATGCTTGACATGCAGAAAGCTAGAAGGTGCGATTCTACATCAAGCGAAGATCTTTGTCTTTTTTTTTCCCTCTTTTATTTTTCTTTACAAATGAACTTAGATTACTTCAACTTTCTTTCATTTTTGGGGTTCTTTTCTGGTTAATTTTGAGATTTTATTTAAACTCATTTCATATATTTCCTCTATGATTAAATCTAAAGGGAAAAAGGAAAGCTTCCCTGACCTTAACTTCAGTATACTTCAGCCACTGTGGTGTTATTAGTAGATATTTGATTGGTATCTGATAATGATTTTGTGTCATCCGGTTGAAAATTTGTTATTTTTGCTTAAGTACTTATTATTTTTATGTTTTTCCACTTAAATTTTGTAGTAAGAAATTTTTTTGGTTTTATGTAGAATATAAAATATGCTTATCATCAATTGAATTTATTTGGCATTTATTTTCACTGTTTTAGATTTGTGTTAACTTGTCTATAGTTTCATAAATACTAGTTTTTTTTTTCATTGATTACACTTTTTTTATTTTTGGTTTCTAATTCTGCTTGCATGTTTTGGTTTAACATAGATGATTTTGTCAGCAATTGAAGCATTGAATGAGAAGAATGGCTCTAACAAGACATCAATATCAAAACACATAGAATCGAAATATGGTCACTTGCCAGCAGGGCACACAACACTCTTATCACATCACCTAAACAGAATGAAGGAATCTGGGGATCTGGTGTTTTGCAAAAACAATTACATGAAATATGACCCTAGTGCACCACCAAGGCGTGGTCGTGGTAGACCCCCCAAGCCAAAGGTTCCATTGCCACCAGCTGCAATCCTGGGTCCAACTAGGCCTAGGGGCCGCCCGCCAAAGGACCCCAATGTTCCTTCAAAGCCAATAAAACCCAAGATGGCAACAGGGAGCGGGAAGCCAAGAGGGCGGCCGAGGAAGATGGCTACACCCTCCGGAGGGATTAGTGAAACCACTACGACTACAGCAACAGTGTCAGGGACTGGGAGAGGTAGAGGCCGGCCCCCGAAGGTGAAGCCTCAACTTAACGAAATGAGTGTTGAATAATAGACTCTTTGTTTTAGTGGTAGCGGTGGTTGCTTACTGCTTTGTTGTTTCTGTGGTTGTAGAATTGGTGGTGGTGGTGTTAGTTTTGTTATTGTGTTGTAAGTGCGATGTAGAATTGGATCGTGTAGTTGATGTTGAGGATTTTGTTGGTTTCTTAGTTCATGAGAGGATGATTGATGCTAATGATCATTTGGGTTAATCCTGTTGTTCTCTTATGATTTGCGTGAAGAAATTCATGTTATTGGGCTTGAATATTGGCGTTCCAAAACCATGTGGCAGCATGATTACCAATTTTCACAGCATTGAATCTATGAAATCCATTCTGACTTTTGTAATTGTGAAAATCTGGTCGAAATTGCTAGTCAATTTAAATTTAGTCCGAGTTGAAAATCTTTTTTGCCAATTCATTGCTGCCGAGAACATTGTTTATTATACTAACCTGATTTTTGCTGTCACTGATCTGACTCACTGTTTGAATATTGTGATTATAAACATCAATTAAGCCGATATCCCCATATGGGTATTGAATTCTTGAAACTAGTAGCTTTTAAAAGTTCCTGGTGGGTGGTAGGACTCTACTTTTGTATATTGTTGCTTGGAGCTTGAATGCTTGATTTTTATAAGTGGCAAGTGAATTGAGTAAAAACAGAAGCTTAGACAGTTGACTAGGAGAAAGGGATCAGACAAGAATATATGATTTTGACTAGTTTTGGAGTGTTGGAGTCGAGAGATTGAATAATGATTAATGAATATGAATTAATGTGTTGATTTTTATGTACCCTGAAATCACAGTATCCGTACCTTTCAATAATTAAGGAAAAGCCGTACAAACTTCAAGTTTTAGTTAAATTTTCTTAAGTTTTTTAAGAAGTTATGCAAATTTTTGTCGAGAACAGATTTCGTTTTTTTTTTAACTATTTAATGGTCAAACTATGGAACGTACTATTATGTTGTATTATGATTTTTATGCGACTCTTTAAATTTTCAAAAGAATTTTATAGACCATTAGATGATAGATTACATCCTTTTTTACAGTTAAATAGTTACACTCATGAAAAGTATTATAAAATTTCAAAAGGGCCGTGCAGACATTTGGTAGAGGATGGGTTATATTTTTTTAACTGTTAAATGGTCAAATTTGTAGAAATATATTTTGTATTACATTGTTATGCCTTTTTTTTTTAAATTAAAAAAAGGCCAATCAAGTCTTTGTTAGGTGACAGATTATGTCTTTTTAAATAATTAAATTGTCAAACTCATAGAAAGTACTATAATTTTTTAAAATGGCTATACAAACCTTTATCATTAGAGGACGAATTATATATTTTTTAATAGTTAAATGATTAAACTCGTAAAAATTATTGTTGTACCCTATATTATGATTATCATGCCTATTTTCTTTTTAAAGTATAAAACTAATTGGCAAAAAAAATCACAAAAGTTTAGTGGGAGTCGAAGTCAAGACTTTTAATTAGAAGTCAATGGCATTAACTATTAGGCTATAAATGCTTTATTGATATTAGATTTATTTATTTATTTATATATTTAATACAGTAACTTGAACAACCATCGTGCTCCCTCCATCCATCAGTTCGCCAATTAGCAATTGCGATAATGGTGGCAGTGCACCTCCACACACTGTCGTTTAATGATGGAGATAAGATGGCCACCACTTTGTTTTCTATTTTTGCCATCCTTTGATGCTCCATGGACAAAATTAACTATATTATCGCATAGATTTCAAATTTTGAAATTCAATTATGTAAATTTTAAGTCCTTTCACAATTGGTTGTCAACTACCAACAGTGATCATTAGTGATTGGTGACAGCCTAATTCTTTTTTTTTTAAATTTTAAATTAAATTTATAATTTATTTTGTTCATACTGCTACATTGAATACATAAATAGTAAATAACTTAATGTCAACAAAGTATTTATGGTCTAATGATTAAGGTATTTGACTTTTAATTAAAAGGTTTAGCTAATTTTATTCTCTATTTTAAAGAGAAGAGTATAACAATACTTTCTATAATTTAATCGGGGCAATAACGGACGAAGAAGATCTACCGAAAGATATCGCAAGAGTGCTCAAGGAGCACAAAGATGTAAATAACTTAATGTCAACAAAGTATTTATGGTTTAATAGTAAAGGTATTTGACTTTTAATTAAAAGGTTTAGGTATTTTTTTTTCTCTATTTTAAAGAGAAGAGTATAATAGTACTTTCTACAATTTAGTCGGGCAATAGCGGATGAAGAAGATCTAACGAAAGATATCGCAAGAATGCTCGAGGAGCACAAAGATGTAATGTCGGCAGAACTTTCGAAGAAGTTACCACCAAGACGGGCGATTGATCATAAGATTGAGTTGGAGTCGGGAACTAAGCCTCTAACCAAAGCGCTCTACCAAATGTCTCCACCGAAGCTAGCAGAGTTGCAGAGGCAACTCAAAGAATTATTGGATGCAGGATTCATCTGACCATCCAAAGCGCCTTATGGCATGCCAGTGCTTTTTCAGCGCAAACATGACAGTTCGCTGCGGTTATGCATAGACTACTGGACATTGAACAAGGTCACCGTAAAAAATAGGTATCTTATTCCCTTAATTATCGATTTGTTTGATCAATTGGGACAGGCCAAATACTTCTTAAAGCTGAACTTAAGGTCGGGATATCATCCAATGCGAATAGCTGAAGGTGATGAGTTAAAGACTACATATGTGACGCGTTGTGGTGAGTTTGAATTTTTTGTCATGCCATTTGGTCTCACCAATGTACCGGCCACATTCAGCACTTTGATGAGCAATATACGTCAGCCATTCCTCGACAAGTTTGCCGTCGTGTACTTGGATGACATTGTAATCTATAGTAACACTTTTGAGGAACATGTGTAGCATTTGCGAACTCTTTTAAGGGTGCTCCGAGAGAATGAGTTGTATGTGAAGAGGGAGAAGTGTTCTTTTTCTAAGTCAAAGGTGGACTTTCTAGGCCACAATATCAAACAAAGCATGTTGCTGATAGATAGAGCAAAGATTTGGGCACTAGTGAATTGAAAGGCGCCCACGAAAGTTACCGAGCTGCGATTCTTTCTTAAGTTAGTCAATTACTACCAAAGGTTCATCAAAAGCTACTTCACCATCGCTGCACCCCTCACTTACTTGCTGAAAAAAAAAAAACCAAAGCATGGAAGTGGGCTGAAGAGTGCCAACAGGCGTTTGATCAATTGAAGAAAGCGGTGATTGAGGAGCCGATTCTTGTATTGCCGAACTACTTGTTAACTATAATATACACAACGATACATCAAATTTTACTATTGAGGGTGTTTTAATGTAATAGGGTCATCCAATTGCATTTGAGAACTGAAAGCTCAATGAAATGGAGAGGCGGTATATGGTGCAAGAAAATGAGATGACGGCGGTCATCCATTGTCTGTGCACCTGACGACATTACTTACTTGGGGCAAAGTTTGTGGTGATGACGGACAATGTGACAACAAGCTATTTTCAGAGTCAAAAGAAGCTCAGCCATAAACAAGCCAGGTGGTAGGATTTCTTGGGGAGTTCAACTACGAGCACGAGTACAAACAGAGTAAGGTGAACGTGGTAGCGAATGCTTTAAGCTAAAAGGCCGAATTAATATCTATAAGCAAGTTGGAAGGGAAGCTACTCAGCCTATTTCGAGAAGGTATGACACATTATCCCTTTGCTAAGCAACTTTCTGCTCAGGCACATGAGAGGAAAACACAACGATTTTAAGTAGAAGATGAGCTTCTTTACACCAAAGGCCATCAGGTGTATGTGCCAAAATGGGAAAACTTGTGGCGGAACCTTATTAAAAGAGTGTCATGACACCAAATGGGCTAGACATTTGGGATAAAGGCGCACACGTGCTCTACTAGAGACGGTGTACTATTGACTACATATGTGGGAGGAGATAGAATAATTTGTGAAGTTTTGCCTTGTATATCAACAAGACAAAGTCGAGTAACGGAGCCCCGCGGGCTTACTTGATCCTTTGCCCATATTGAAAAGATCTTGGGAGAGCATCTCCATAAACTTTATTATAAGTTTACCAAAATTCGAGGGATGTGGGACTATCATTGTAATAGTAGACTAATTCTTCAAGTATGCTACTTTCATTCCGGCACCTGAGGAGTGTAGTACGAAAGAGATTGCAAGGCTTTTCTTCAAGCATGTGGTAAAGTATTGGGGATTGCCGAGGGTGATAGTAAGCGATTGTGACACAAGATTTACGGGTAGATTCTGGATAGGATTATTCAACCTCATGGGATCGAAGCTTCACTTTTCTACTAGTTTTCACTCGCAAACTTATAGGCACACCGAACGGGTGAATGCACTTTTGAAGTTGTACTTGCGGCACTTCGTGAGTGCAAATCAGCAAGATTGGGCTAAACTACTTGACATTGCTCAATTCTCATACAATTTGCAGCGAAGCGAATTGACAAACTGAAGCCCATTTGAAATAGCAACTGGTCAACAGCTTCTTACACCGCACACACTCATATCTAGTGATACGGGAAGGAGTCCTACAACATACAAAACTGCAAAGTCCTGGCATAAGCAGTCAGATTTGGCATGTGTGTATCTTAATAAGGCATCTAAACGGATGAAGAAATAGGCGAACGACAAGCAGAGACATGTTGAGTTCAATGTGGGAGACTTGGTGATGGTAAAGATATTCCTGACATAGCACAAGTCTACCTGCCTACTTCACAAAGGCCTTATTCGAAAATATGAGGGGTCATTTTCAATTGCCAATAGAGTTGGCAAAGTCTTATACAAGGTGGGCTTGCCTTCGAGACTAAGCCTACATTCGGTGTTTCATGCAAGTTGTGTGGGCCACAATCCCAGGCACCTTTGAGAGTTTTCACATCTTATGACAAGGAGAAAGAAATTATCTATGATGTAAAGATAATGTGAAAGAAAAACTATCCTCCGAGTCGAGAATATTTTGTCAAGTGAAAGGAGTTGCATGATAGTGAAGTAAGCTGAGAACCTAAAAATGCACTGTGGTAGTTTGAAGACAATGTGGGCGAGTTCCAGCGAAGACACGACGAGGGCATCGCATAAATTTGGTGAGAGAGAATGTTACGTCCCAAATATTCTCAGACATTTCATCAAACATTTGGTGCACAACAAGACCTTTGAAGGCTATTTAGGCAATTGGAGTATTTTATGGACCATATTTTCTAGAATAACCATTTGAGTTTGTTGTATATATGGGCCAAGCCTACTTGTAAGTAGTAGTTGGTAGAGAATTCTAAAATAAAAATATTCTCTTGAAATATTACTTATGATAGGTGATTTTCATTATAGACCGTTAAATACTTTTAATCTTAACCGTCCATTATACATAACTTTTACTATAAATAATTAAGTTTTTATTTGGAGCAACACACCTCTTAATTTGTAATTATTCTCTTTGTCATTAATACAAAAAGTATTCTCTCAAACACTTTGTGTTCATCTTTTTCATCTCTTTTTTAATTTGTTGGTTTTAAGTTGCTTAACACTTAAAAGTGTCTAAAGTTGTACAAATTTGAGAATTAAATCCATGACACTTGTGTCTCTGATAACACAATGAGGGACTTGTCGAAATGCCGGAGCTCCTTTGCCAAAACACTTAGTTTATCTTCTTTTGCATAAAAAAGAAATAGAAATCTGTTTCTCCCTTTTGCCTCGTTGTTGGTCGAAAGGCTTCTCTGTTAATGGCCTTTTTTGACAATACTTTTCTTGTACAAAACCCTCATTCATTTTCTTCCCCTCTGTCCTGATCTCTTCAGACACTTCAACTACTTTCCCTTCTTTCCCTAAAATTTTAAGGGAGCAGTAAAGCCTTATTAACTCTTCAGTCTTCATAATTGGCTCTTTATAAATCCTCTTTCTACCTTACCAACCCTCCCGCGTACCATTTATGATAACAAGCTTCTTCAATAACTCCCAACTCTACACTCATTAAAAGTGAGTTGAAAAGATAAAAAATAACCTTCTTTCTCCTTTTGCACCTTTACACCCATAGTTCAAGAACTAAAAAGATCCTGACCCAAGCAACAACTTCTCAGTCTGAGTTTGAAACCCAAAAGAGTAGGAAATGAAGACGTTATGGTAATGAAATTTTTTTGCATGTGTAAAGCTAAAACTAATAAGAAATAAGCTGACATTGACCATCCGTACTCCAATCTCCATAGTTGGGTTCATGGTTGCACTCAAAGCATAATAGTGTTTTTGACTTCTGCGTCGCCACTCGCCACTTGAAACAATTGGACGGGAAAATTCATTTTCTTGTCGTATATATATTATTGTGTTTGAGTTCGACTTAAGTATGTTTCCTTAATTGTGATATTTAATGTTCAAATAATTCATCACATCATTTACATTATTTATCTTCATTTACAAAGGTTACTACACATAAATTTTAATATAAACTATATTACGCAGTGATTGTCAATCACATGACTCGTAATCATTTATCTTTATTTAATTTTGTATATATTTTTTTCACTATTTTCATACTCTCCCTTAATTTGTATATTTAGTATTATTTTATTTTTAAGAAAAACAAATTCGGAAAATTCTATCCAAGAAGTGCACCTCTTAATTTCAAACTTTTTATGCCTTCAAATCTGTAGATATTTGGCTATGAAAACGGCATTAAAATGTGCGAATCCCATTTTCTTTTAATCGAAATTAAAGCTGTTTCTTACTAGGGAAAAAAAATCTAATAAAATATAAAACTTTGATAGGCAATTTGCAAAGTCATTTGACATTAAAGCTGTTTCCCCACCTTCACCTTGGAAACTGGAAAGTGATCACTGGGGAGTTGGGTCCTGCCACTCCTGCTTGCTTCTTTCCCAAAGCAATTAACTTTTTTTATTTATTTATTTATGCTTTGTGTGAGTGCAAGTACTTGTCCTCCTTACCAGAATTTAAGATTGGTTCCATTTGATATTGATACTGATACTGATACTGTTGCGTTTATATTTAATTTTCAAAGAATAATAGTTATTTTTATGCTATAATTGTCTAATGGTTATTTTTACTTGAACAATTAAAATTGAATCAAATATTAGCCAGTTTCACTTCATGACTAATGATTCCTTTCACAACAAAGTCACGATAACACAATACCAAATAAACCTAAATATACTTTAATACTAAACAAACCCTATTAATGTTCACTTCACAACAACACTGTTTTTGAAGTCATAACAACGCAATACTAAACAAACCCTAACCATGCTTATTAATGTGAATGACCTTGCATCAAAAAGGACTAATGGTGAAAGGAAACTGTACGAATAAAAATAAATAAACTATTCGTAAGTACTTACACTGACACATGCGACTGAAGTTGAAAATTAAGAGGACATTACAATTCACAAGTACACAAAAGTCCACTGCGATAACTCTACAGAGCAAAGGAAAGCAATTCTCCTTAGATTTTCTATACATTTTTTCTGCCTCGCTACAATACATCACAAAAGTAAAGAAAAGCTTTTGTTCTATAATAAACAGAGATGTGCTATTTCCTGAGAAGATAAATAGGCAAAAATGCAGCCCAATCACTTGGGTTGCTTCAAAAGCACCATCATGTTTAAGTTATGAAGCAAAACAGCATCTCATCAGCAGTGCTATAACTCCTCCACTTGGATTGAAAAGCCACAATGACATCTCTTTGTCCACACACAGTTCTCCTTATCAAAACTCCGATCCTCCATCAAATATACATGCTCATGTTCTTCTGTTAGTGGTACTGAAGAAGAATGCAGTTTAGCATCCAGTTTATCAACTTGGTGACATTCCAGAGATTGTTGATCATTCTGTCTACTGTCAAACCCAACGCTTAACTTGGCATTCCTCACGTTTTCGACGTCACTGGATATTTGTGAAAATGAATTGTTCCCATAGCAGTTGTTCAACCTTTGTCGCGTAACAATGGAAGAAAGCAGCTGATACCACCTAGAAGTAGCTTGTGCTTCCATCCGCTTCTTCTCTTCAGCTTCTCTTTTCTCCTCTTCTTCTGCATATGCCTGGAGAACAAATAATTAACAAGTTCTGGACTCAAGATAATTTTGTTCAATGGCTTAAAACTCAGGTAGAAAACAGAATGATATCACTACTTACAGAAGTGCAGAAACCTTTCTAGTAAGAGTAGAGGAAATCTTATCAACTCTAAGCATTTTCACCATACAAAAAATGTAAGATTATATATACTTATATATATATATATATATATCTTATAAAGAATTGCAATAACTATATCAAAGAAAAGGTCTAAGCTTTCAGTGATGAAGAAAAAATTCTCAAGCCAGTCGATAAATTTATCCTATTTTACCTTTTCAATTCCCAGTAGAACCTTCATGACAATAATGCTAATTTGCTGTCTTCAAGAAATTTCAAATTTCACAAAATTTGCATTTCACCCACAAAGTCAAGATATGTTTACCTCTAGTATTGTATCCTTGAACTCAGCACACACCACAATACCATCAAACACTGGAGTAGAGCGTCCATTTCTGAATTCAAACCCCACCATGGCAGGTGCGTAATCAATCTCCAGCCTCTTGGCCACAGACCACACCCTCGGCAATCTTATGTGTACTGTTCCTGGTGGGAGGCACTTCTCAGACCACACATCGACTTGACCACGTTCGTTCTAGATTACAGAACAGAGGTCTTATTGTTAGTGGTACTAAAACAAACAGACATGGTATATTTTAAGTCTTATTGTTGAAATTGGAAAATTATTTCTAGGCAGCTGAGGAAACGAACTAAAATCTGTTGGCCTCCCTCAGACCAGAAGTTTTCAATTGTAGATCTGCTATATTTTGTCTTTGCATCTAGGCCTCTACGTTTCTCTGATTTGATACCAGCTCTCTTCTACTTTTTAGGGCAAAAACTTTTACCACACAGATGCATATTTTGTACCACCTATGTCCTATCTCACAGATTTATTTATTGCAAAATAAAGTACATTTTGATCTATACCTTATTTCCATGAATAAGTGATAGCAACACACCTTTGGCACAATACCATTAACAGCATGAGGGAGATGCAATGGTTCCACTTGCCACTTCCCAAAAAGTTCAATATTTCCTTTAGAATCAACCTCATCAGAATCTTCAGCATCAAAAACTTGTCCTTTCTTGAATTTTGAAGATTTTTTTATCACCTGAAGAAAGTAAACTAACGTAAATGAAACCATCAGAAAACAGTCAACTATGAAATGTATTAATGCAAAAGAATCCCATTAGCCAGAGCAGACCTTCTCAGGAAGCTCATAATCTTTAACCTGTAGTGCTTCTCGCAACCACCTTTCTTTTGTCTTGAGTGTTTGCACACAAGTCCTAGGATAAACCGGATGTCCAGAACAGAAACCCAGAACAGGACCCTTCGGATAAAGTATCTGATACTTATTAAGCCATCTTTCAATAGCATATAATGGATGGTTTTTGTAGGCCTGAACAAGGCAGAAATTGTATTAACAAAGAAGGGATATTTAATTGTTGCTTTAGCAATTATAGAGCCACGTTAATCAGACAATATCATTTACAGTACCTTCAAAAAGGGTGCGATAAAACTATACCTGTTGATTAGTGGGAAGAGGCTCAGTTAGTGCCCTAGTTTCTAACTCCAAATCCTCCAGAGAGTTTCTGGAAGCAGCACAAGAACCCTGTGCAGAGGAGTCTACATTGAGGCCTGAATCCCCAAGCGAGCTGACATTCTTGGGGAACCCATCTTGATATGGGTAATTGGATGTTTTCAGCACTTCAACATTAGAGGTCTTAACATGGTTCTTTTCCAACTCGATCATGCCTCCAGTTGCTCCAGACTCTAACTCCCTCAATGGTCTCAATACTGCATCCCACCATGCAGAATTTACTCGTTTTGATGCTATCTTGTACCACTTCATACAATATCTGTAGAACAATAAATTCATAACTCCTCTTGCTAATAGGGAAAGGAAACAGCTTGAATTACACATAATTTTTTTAAGCTACACCAATGAACATATACTAATTAACAGTGTTACAGTGAGCAGCTAAACTTCAGGTGACAAAAAGAACAAACTCACGGAGAATAACTTGGGGCATCAATATAATGTATCGAATGTCTTTGAAATAAGTGTGCATCTAACATTCCTTTGTAGCTCTAAGAATAATATTTTTTTCTTTTATAGGATTGACAATGCCTGAATAAATAATAAGATCAAAGTAAAATCATGCAGCCTAACTAAACTAATCTTGCAATTCTCCGAGAAATTTTTCAGCATTATAAACTGACACAAAAAACCAGAATAAAGAATGGCCCAGATAATAAGAATATGTTTTCCTTTAGGGAGCATGCAGCTGAAGATTGTGGCTCTTACTCCTTTTCTTTATTTGTAAGATAGTAACATCTTCGCAAAAGTATAACCCAGTTACAAACACAAATATTTAATAGATTTCATGGGTTCATTATAACATCTCAATGTTATTCTACGCTTGAATTTAAGGAAGATACCATTACTACAGATAATTTAGAGTCAAATTTAAACACACCTACAAGAACCACAGTGAAAGTAATAGAACAAACACTTAGATGTATAAGCAAACAGCTAACAACTGTTAAGGTTATGCCGAACTAGGAAGTAACTGCAGATTACAATTTTCAAAATGCAAAACAATTAAGTAGTGAAGGAGGATGCAAAACCTGCGGGTCACATCTTTAGCTCCATGACCAGCGAAAGCAACTACATATCTCAAAGATGTTTTGCATGCAGCAGCTGCAGCTTCTACCTTCTGTTCCCCATCAATAATTGCATTGGCAGCGTCAATATGCACCCATTTTCCAGTCAAGTTCTCTCCACTGCAGAATACTTCTGCCCAATACAGTGGAGCTCCTATTTTTCTGGATCCAACTGCTGTAGATATTCCCAGGCAAGAAGTTGAAGATTCCCCACTTTCAATTTTTTTCAGTCTTTTAACTGGAGGAACACTTGATAAATCACTATTCAGATCCTTCACATCTGAACCTATGTTACTTTTAGAAGTGCCAACAGCTGTTGCAGTAAGAGCCATTTCCACCTGCATCTCAAACTCAAGATCCCCTTTCCTCTTCAAATCCAGGGATTTTTCCTTAGTAAGGCATGCATCAGAGATATCAGTGCATGTCCCAGGAGATAATGGATCTAACACTCTACCGTTCAACTCATCAAAAGATCTCTTAGATTGAGGGTTCTTGCTTTTTGAGCTGCTATACTTACATTTGGATGAAATCCTTGAAGAAGTTTCACATATATCCTCCTTTTTGTTGTTTGAAAATGATTTAACAGGAGATGTTGAAACCTCTTCTGGTCTGGCAACCATGAGTGTTGGAGCACTGAATATCCCCCCACCTACTCTGCTGCCATCTTGATTTGAAGAACCATTTTTGTCAGCCTCGGGTTTCAAGGAGGCAACATCCAGAATAGAGACAAACCTGAGAATGATAATAGCTTGTATCTGATAATGATTTCTATAAATCGTCTCTATATAAAATAAGAAGTTTATAACTAGTAAAAAAAAAAAACTTAATTCCTTAAACAGAACAAAAAGAGTGGAAAAAAAATCAATTCTAACACAGGACACTTGAACAAGTAATTTTAAAAAAAAAAAGGAATAAACATTAAGAATAATTGAAAAAAACAGTGTTTATCAGCAAATATGCCATCCTTTCACAGTTTTATTATAACATACCGTGTTGGAAGCTTCAAAGCTCTAAACAATGCCACAGACAATGCCACAATCTGCAAGGAAACTGACCTTGTAATTCTTTCTCAAAATCTAACCAATACATATTAGACACATATCTGTTTTATTCATTCTTTTACCAGCACACTTATTTCTAGTCAAATAAGAAAATATAGATATGATAAGATTTCCCTAATATCTAAGGATGCTGACAGTAAACTTAATAATTTAGAAAAAAAAAAATGGAATAAAGAAAACGCTAAGAGAAAAGTTGTTTTAAAACAATCAGAGAGAAAGAATAATGGATTAAACCCAATGACATACAAACAGAATAGAGAAGAATCAAGAAAAAGAGTCAAAGGTTTTCAGCTAAATAGGTGTTACATTACTGACTGGCAGCCTAACATGTTTTTAGCAAGTTTTAAACTAAAAGTCATGCTAGGTTGTGGTCAATTACTGATGGCTTAGCGAGTTTCTACTTCACATGTTTCCCTTTCTATTCCACCTGCTTTTGAGTTACTACATTTGCAATGCATTCATCACATAGTTTCCCTTTTTACTTTACATTATGCATATAGCAAGCCTCCAAGAAATGATATATAGCAGAAGATTTAAAATTTTGAATATATATATACACACACGATCCTATTATGCAGACCTGTACCTTTCTTTTCATCCGAACCTAAAATCTAAACCATCAGATTCTATTGGAACAAAGAAATGCCTCCAAAGTTGTTATCTAATCTTCTTTTTGAATTTAAAACATCATTCAATTCATGAAACATATACGATGAGAGCAACAAAGAGGAACAAACGAAAGTTGTAATGTGAAGTTAAGTGATTTCACAAAAAACAACAAAAGTTGTTGAACATGCCATTGATACAACTATAACGGATAAAATCTAATTCCTATGATTTCTATGTCCATACAAAAATAAGTTACAGGCATTTGGTGTGTGTGTGTGTGTATATATATATATATATATATGTTATAGGCCATGTCATAATTGATCACCGAGAATATAATTTATATCCATTGATAGTGAGGAAGAAAAACTTTTTCTTCAAGAAAAACAAAAACAAAAGCTGAAGTGGCTCTGATGTGGCTGCAACTCAGAAAGTTATTTATACAGTTGTTAAGTTTGTTATTTTTTCTTCCGCTTATAGCACCTTGTAAAGAGCTGGTTTTGCACTGACCATTGAGTGCTTATTTTCGTCGGGACTGTAGAGAGAAATTTAGAGTTGAGAACTATTTGTTTTCTCTGTAAAATCACCACCGTTGTACCTTGATCACGACCCATCTATAAAGATTCCTAAGCTAGTTTACACCCATGGATGTAGATCATTTTGATTGAACCATGTTTAGGAGCTGTTTTCCATTTCTTTGATTTTGTGTGCTTTGATTCTGAAAGTTCTTTGTTTGATCTCCATTTGTTTGTCAATATCAGTGCTTTTGGGTTCTTGGTTGTGATTGAATTCAACAACAAAATAAGATTGATACAACATCTTCAGGATGATTTTAGTAAAAGAGATAAGGCAACTACCTCCTCTGGGGTGCCTTCATGACTTTCAAGAGCATAGGTCAAAGCTGAATGAACTGGTCTCCCTGCGCTGACTGAGCTTCTAACATGAAAGTTATCATGGAACTGCAAGTTTTACATGAAAACATTAACAACATATTGCAATAAACCATGAAACTACAACCAAAGACAGCTGGTTCAGGGAAAGATGTATATTGTCTTACCCAATGGACAATGGGAGATAAAGCTTTTGCTGTGTGTTCTGAGACCTTTAAGTGAATCGGTAGAAGAGAAAGAAGAGAAGCCTACCATGAAAATAAAATTTCGTAAGGAACAAGAAACCTTATAATATCCAAAAATGACTGCTACTTCCCAATTCTAGACAAAACACCACAAGGCAAGTGATGCTAAATCCAAAAGGCACCACACAAGATGGGCTCATAAGATGTCAAATAAATACCACAGACACCCTACATATTTGTAAACTAGAACATTTGGCATCTGCTAGTGTCTAGTATATGTGTAGATATGGCAAGAGAGAAAAGAGAAAAGTGCCATTAAGGTAAATTTTTTTTTTTTTTTTGACAAAGAAGAAGTTGAAAATGATCCTAAGCTTGATAAAATAAAATAAAAAACAACCTGAATAAGAGGATCATCACAAGCAGAATCAATTAACCTGCCCCTCGCAAGTAAGCAGAGTAAATGAACCTTATGCACAAGCTCAGCCAATTCCTGTGGCAAAAGGAAGAAACTTCTATATTCATTATATAAAGTTGCAAAATTATACTATCAGAAAATTGGCACATCCTATCATGTCCAACACCATCCAAAGAAGTGTGCTTGACCTTATCTTCTGCAGAAGCTCGACGAATAGGCTTCCTTTTAATAGAATCAGCTGCATCAAACTCAACAGTGACACCCTTAAATTGACATTCTGGATGATTTTCTTTGGAATATGTTACAGGGGTTGATCCATCTTCCCAATCAGAGTCAGACATTTCCTCCCCGCCATCTGTACCATTGTCCTGAATCTTTTCCCTATCAACTTCCCTTAATGTGTTTCCTACAGCATCTCTACTACACCCTTGAGCATCTACATCATTCCATGTAACCCTTTTATCAGCATCTTGTTTTTCATTTACCTTTGACTCACTCTTCATCTGAAAAAGAAAACAAACAAGCTTTTTTAGAAAAGAAAATAACCAAATAAATAGAAAATGTCACTGAATTTTCAACTGGGAAAAGATATTCAGTGGTATATGATTCACAATCCAAAAGCTAAGATACCATTTATTGCTAACCTCCGCATTACAAACCAACAAACATAGACCATAAATAAATAAATAAATAATGGACTAACCAATTCAATGGAAGAGGCTTGTTTCTTACTCCAGGATGAGCTTCGAGTACTGACACGTTTAAGAAGTTTGCCAACAGCTTGCCTTGATGAATCAGCAAGTCTTCCTAAAACAAAGTACCCCTATAAAATTTCAGTTAAATCCACAAAAGCTTGTTTATTTTTTCAAAATTATCTGACTAATGAGAGGGAGAAAAAAAAAAGAAAGAAAATTTGAAGAGTAAGGAAAACGAAATCCACCCTCATTATGCTCGCTTTCTGAATCACGTTGAGACCCTCTAGTTCTCATTGTATTCTCCTTCCCTGCCAAAAGGGCGTTATTATCACAAATTATATATATTAGTATAATTAGTTTATTCGAAAATGAGAGAAAATTAATGTGAAAGATTAGGGATTTATTTAGGGTTTATCAAAGTGACCTGACGATTGCTGGCTGTGCGTCTTCAAATCTTTTCTGGTACGCATTCTAATCTCGTCAAAGAATGAAAAAGAGTCGCGCCCAAAACTGTTGCTTTTTTTTTTTGAGGGTTTTGTTGTTATATACAGTTGATAAAACGTTACGCTACTTGCGGCTGTAGATATCTTATCCTACACCATGAGTCCATGATGATCTCATTCTCATTTTTCATTCCAAATAATAATTTTGTAATTAAAATAAAAAGATACACAAGTATTAAACTCATCATATGACTATTTATCTACCTGATACAACACGGTCGAAATGATAAACATAAAGAATAATAATTTAAATAATTATATTATACCACGTTATATAATATTATTTAAAAATATAAAACTTTCTATTGTATATAATGTGCTCAAATAATAAATTTAAAACATTTTTAATAAATTCAATTGAAAAAAGACTTGGCACTAACAGTTCTTACTTACAAGTTTATTTAATCAAAATTAGATCCGCTGGGATTTAATAAATTATAAAACAGTTCGAAAATCTTTGGGCCAATGAAAACCTAAAAAACAATTTTTACATTTCAATCTCAATGTTTTAGAAAATTATAAATATAATTTTTTATTTTTATTAAAAATTTATATTTTTACTCGATGTCTACATTTCAATCTCAATGTTTTAAAAATTATAAATATACTTTTGTTATCTTTATTAAAAAATTATTTTAAATAAATTAAGAGAGTATTGAAATTGAAAAAATAAATTAAAAATAATATTAATAAGAGTATATTAATTATTTTATAAAAATATTTTATAAATGTATTTGTTACTTTTTAAAATATTGAATGGCAAACACCTCTTTTTAATGCGCATCTCCTCTGTGTTGTAGAATATTTTTTTAAAAAAGGTTTAAATTTGCACTTTCATTGTATCTATTTTTTTTCTTAAAAAAATAGTCTACTTCTAATTAATAAAAAAAGATCACTCCCACTGCTACGCTTGTTTTCTTTGAATGAAATTTCCATTTGAGTAACAATTCCATTAGCACCTTAACCACTATTTTTAAGCCAATTCCTCCACCGCAAACTACAATTAGATTTAGTATAATAAACAAATAATATTCAATTATTTTAAAAATTAAATAATATATCAAAAATTCGAGTTAAGTTAAAGAACGTTTCTTATGACTTACATTACATAATTTTTTTTTTTATTGTATTTACCATATACATCATTTGTTTCTAATGTAAATAAAAGAAAAGTTTTCGCAAATTTCTCTTTTTGACCAAATTTTGAGCTAATTTTTTTTTTTGACCGGATCAAATATTTTTATACTATTTAAACTAAATTTCGGTCAATATTTTATTTTTACCCCTCATTCTATTTTTCAGTTTTCTCTCGACCCTATTTAATCCCTCTTTTCTAACTTCTAGCCACCACTCAAATTTTTGTTCTAAATTTATAGATCAACTTTAAATATATTATATTTTAAAGATTTAAATTAAAATAATCAATTGTGAAATTGAAAAAATTGATAATGAGCAAAAATTAATGAATTTTTATTTTAAATTTAATTTTTTTATATTTTTGAGTTGTTTTTATATGTAGTTGTTAGAAATGTATAAATGTACTGTTAGTAATGTATAAATTAGGTTGAAAATGTGTGTAAAATATCAAAAATAACCCAAAAATTACAAAAAATAACGGATTTTTACCATTTTTCACCGTTAAGCTCGATGCCATGTGCTGGCGCATGTCTCAAGTGCCACACTGTGGACCACACATCAGGCATATAAAATCACGCGCCTAGCACATGAACCCACGCGACGTATATGTTGTGGCGTGTACTGTAGCACGCGCCTCACAATGACGCACGAGCCTGGGGGTGCCTACTGTGGCGCGCCCGTCACGCTGACGAGCACACACCAGCATAGCGCCCTACGACATCTGCCACGGTAGGGCACCACGTGGTATTTTTTAAAAAAAATTGTATTTTTTAACTATATTTTGTAATTTAAAATATATTAAAATTGTGAGTAAATCCATTTATTTATTAATAATTATTTTATTTTATTTTATAATATTAAATTATTTTATCATTATTATATATATATATATATATATATATATTAGTTGTAATTATTTTTAAGTTTTTATCATTATTTGAATTATGTAACAGTTGGTTATATGTTAATAATATTTTTTTTAATATTATATGTTAATAATTTTTTATTGTAATTTTTTTCGGGAAGGATAATATTTCAAAGGACTACGTAATTGGTAAAAATGAATTTCTACCGATCAACTGTACATGCTTACTCGAAGTTATGGGTTATGCAAAATATAAAAGACAAATTAACTTCAAGTCAAGTAGAAATATTTAGAACCATATGTTTTAGTTATTTTTTGGATGTATCAGATATTACATTTTCAAGTATTTTAATACATGAGATTTTATTAAGATATATACATAACAAAAATTTATATGAAGAATTATCGTTCTATATAGGCAAAAGACGTATTAGATTCTTTCGTTTAGAATTTTATTTGATTACTAGTTTGAGGATGAAAAATTTTCTCGTAGTAAGTGAGTTAAGTGATAGACTATAGCACAAATACGTTTGGGGTAGAAGTGGGTTAACCTACAAGGATTTGGATTCGTGGTTCTAGAGCATTAAGTTTGACAATGATATAGACGAAGCAAAAATGTGTTATTTTACGTGTTTCATAAATTATTGATGCCATGTGATCAGTGTAGATTTGTTTAGTATTTTATCTTCACCTCGTAGATAATCTTAAAGAGTTTAATGCCTATCATTAAGGCACGATTGTATAGACTGTACTCTACAATAACTTATGCACAGCTCTAATTAAAAAGTTAGTGAAGGTCAGAAAAGCGAGTGCTGCGAATAGGGAATCATACAACCTATACTCATTTAGTTAAGCATTCTTGGTGAGTAATTATTGGAGATAGTGCTTATGTGTCATTCAAATATTGTTTGAATATTAATTGTTTAATATTTATATAATAAATATTTCAAATAGTATCGTTAATATTAAATATATATAATAAGATGCTTGTAACGTTTCGGACATTGTATTGATCTAAAAAAGTTCAAATCAAGTCTAAAGGAGTTTAGACCAGGGCTAAGAATTAGCAACGCTAAAATTTATAATTGATAAGAGTTAGCATATTATAAAGGGTCATCGATATTTAAAGAGTTAAAGTTTTATTTGAAATGGGATAAAGATCAAGGAATATATTAATAATGACATAGTTGTAAAGAGTTATAAGCGTTGCTAAGAAATATCATTGTGCAAATATGTTCTCAAATTATAAGTCTATTTCCACTGATGTAGGGACTGTCAAAAGAAACTTTATTAGATATAGATCAGTGTATGTTTATATTTGGATGGTTCAGATGGTTCATCTTAGCAGACCATAAGCTTAAAAGAAACTCATATAGATATAC
Source organism: Ailanthus altissimus (assembly GCA_946807835.1). NCBI lineage: Eukaryota > Viridiplantae > Streptophyta > Magnoliopsida > Sapindales > Simaroubaceae > Ailanthus > Ailanthus altissimus. The sequence continues at coordinate 11,452,247 of OX327687.1, forward strand.
ATGTATTCAATTAGGATTGGGTACTGAACAGACTCAATGAAGAACTCCAATAGATATCCCATAAATTTGTCAGTGGAGGATCTTTTTAAGTTGAATAGTATTTACGGTCTTTTGACCTAAGCACCATGGTAGGCTTACGAGTAATCCACTATACTTAAGTTTCACGTATGTCAGAGACCTTTTATGGTTTAATTAATGGGTGTCGTTGAGTATGGTTTGATACTCACAGAGTTTGGATATGTATATGAGATTCGCCGGCTCATATAAGTATGTTAAATGTCCTGATGCTCCAAGATTGTATTTCAGGAAGTCTTATGGCCACAAGTATAAAAATTCGAAAAAGAGTTTCTCGAGGGATAAATAATATCCGCAAACACTTTTGTGATATTATTTATATGATTTAATGCATCATCTTGTTTTATCTATAACGTGTGTGTGGGGTACCGGTTATAGATTTATGGAAGAGTTTCGTAAGACAAAATAAATATGAACCTAAGGAGTCTCACTATATGAAGTGTATTCGTTGAGCACTAAGGTAGTGCACCGAATTGAATTGTTAAATCTGGGAAGTGTTCAAAAAAAATTATTTTATTTCACAATCTTTAGGAGAATAGTTAAGGTTTAAGTGTTAAACTTAAAATTATATCAAGTAAGACTTGATATATTAATTTACCATGTGCATGTCATTAATTTGTAATGGCATAATGCGTGGCATTGATAGATATAGCTATCATTTAAATAAAATAATAATTATTTTATTTTAAAAAAAGAATTCGGTCATTTATTTATTTTAGAATCTCTCGGAGAGTAGTTAAAATTTAAGTATTAAACTTAAAATTATGTCAAATTAAACTTGATATATTAATCTACTAAATGTATACTACATATTATGCTATTAATTTGTAATGGTACAATATATGGTAATATAACTAATATTATTTTATTAAAATAAAAAAAATAAAAACAGAACAAATAATTGGGCTGAATTAATTTTTTTTGTAATAAAGTTATTGCCATTTGTTTTGATTTTATTGGCTAAACAAAAGCTATTGACTATTTGTTCATTTCTTATTGATTAAAATAAAGGCAATTGAAATCAAAAGCATCCGATGAATTAAATTTTAATTCAATTCAAGAAGCAGGAGGTGGCTTAATATCAATTCATTGCCACTTCAAATGCCACCCATTTCCTTTAACGTTGCCAACGTTTGTAATAAGTAGCTACTAAGCAAATGAATGGCCATGTCATCCTTGGCTTCATTTGCCACTTCATTGCCACTTCATTTGTCATCAAGAAGCAGGAGGTGGCTTAATATCAATTCATTGCCACTTCAAATGCCACCCATTTCCTTTAACGTTGCCAACGTTTGTAATAAGTAGCTACTAAGCAAATGAATGGCCATGTCATCCTTGGACAAGTGGCCATTTATTTGCTTTTTATTTAGCTTAAGGAGGCGGCACATTTGGCTATTTAAGTGGCTGAATGTTGCTTCACTGAAATGAAATATGAAGTGAATTTGAGAATTTATTTTAAATGAGTTAAAGTGTTAACAAAAATAAACGTATTTACACCCCTAAAGTTAAATTTATAAGTAATTGATTCATATATTTTAAGATAGAAAAATTACTATTTTAATTTTAAAAAATTTATCACGTTCCTAATTAGAATTATTAAAGCACATTTAAAGGATGAGTCTTTAAATTTCATTAGAGTAATAAGATTGTGATTTGTGTATATTTATTTTACTGTGTGATATTGCATGTGAGACATGTAATAAAATAAAAAATATACATATTCACCAGATGAATACCATACCTACATAACTGTAATTCTATTTTTTTTATTTATTATCATATTGGGATATAGAAGAAATTGTTCTTTTCATCTTGCATTAAATAAGAGATAGTATTTTTTTATTTTATTGACATTGTTATTTTTTTATTTATTATCATCTCAGTGTAGATTTACAAGACAATCTAGAGATGTAGGGAGTTGTTTACCTGCAAGAATAGAGATCGTTTTTCGTGTCTTTTAAATTGGTCTGGGACAGTCACCCTATTATACTAAAGCATCGTAAGCGTCATTTTCAGTGGTGTTGAAGTATGCTTTTATGTTCAACAAAAAATATATATAATTTCCTTATAACTTTTGTTATTTTTCCTAATAATGATTAATAAATTTAAATTATTGTAAATACTTTGGAAGTTCATAAAAAGTTGGTACCCCACAAATATAAGAAAAGTGTGCATTATCGCGTGGTGGCAAACTTGCGCATTCTATCAGAAAAATGAGGAAAAAGTCTTAAGTTGAAGAAAGTTGAGATTTCAGAGACCCAATTCACCAATGATGTTCAGCCTGACTATGAATTCCAAGACCCACCAGAGATTGAATCAATGTTATAATAATTTATTTATTTTTCTTTGAATTATAATTACTTATAATATTAATGAGTATTAGATTGTAAAAATTAATTATAATTACTTATGTATAATTTAAGCCCGGACTATCATCATTGTAGTATCATGTTCTGGGAAGAGGATGGATGATCTTAAAACAAGATTATTTACCAGGATTGATAAGGTTAACTCAGAGTTTTCCGTCAAGATTAATCATGTTGGCTCAAAGGTAATAAGTAGGGTGACTAAGGCCGAAGAAAATATCTTGCATTAGATATCTCTCTTAATGCAACAGTTTAAGCTAGTCAAGATCTTTGATGATGCAGGACATAGTATGGTACGTTTTGAACCTAAAATTTATTGGGTACAAAATTTAACAAGTCAATACATTAACTGGTGTTGTTTAGTTTTGTAGGGTACCGAATTCATGGCTGCTGACTTTCAAGCCTATGCTCCTACCAATGAGTTTCAACATCAACCTATGGCAATGGATATACAACATGTAACTGATAGACCTACCAATGTAAAAATTATACTTACTTTGTTGGGTCAAAACTTGAGCAGGTATAGGCGCATTCGCAAGAATTAGCAACCCAAGTCAATCCATATACCAATTCGTTGAAAAAGTCTGTAAAAAAGAAACTTGTGGAATTATCAGTAGCACCTATAATTGACGTAAACGAGCAACTGATTCCAGCTGACCAGGCTAAATTTACTGAGATGATGGATTGGATAAAAAAATAACCCAACGCAGCGGGTTCGTTTGGATAGACTCGATCCCAACTGTTCATGATTTAATAACCTATAGTAACACTGGCTTGTCGATTCGGTGAGGACTTTTATTTGTATATCGAAACTTATATATATTCTTTATTTTGCAGCATATAAATGAGTACTTAAAGGTTTTTCGTTTACGCCAAAAGACGTTTTCTGACATGTACTCACAGAATTGCACAATTGTAGATGCATATTTTTATGTGAGCTATTTTTACCCATCAATTTTGTATATAATATTATCATACTATTGTATATATTAACTATTAATGAGTTTAACATCGTATATATTTATATTTAGGAGTACATTCAACAAATGTAGAGAACGTCCTTCACTATCGATCCTCTAGATAACGACCAATGGCTCGAACAGTTGTTGACTTATGCACTCGGAACAAAGACCGAGTTACTTAGTGTTAAACCATGGACATTAGTCAATAAAGTACTTTAATTACAGTAATAACATTTTATTGTGCATATAACAACATTAAGTTTCAAATAATACAATACTGATTTTTTAGGTATATATCCATTTGAATATTAATTAGTAACATTGGTTTACAACAGAGCTCAACCTTATTCAGATAACGATTGCAAAGTTTTGACACGTCTGTCGGTTATGTCCATACTATTTACAATGACTATATATATTCCTCGATGGTTCCTCCTCTTGAGATAGAATCCAATTCATCCAATGTTTGCCTGACTGCTGACTTGCTATCGAAGGCTAAATGTTCATATTTTTTAAATACTTTAGGACTATCCAATCGAACACTTGGTCAACTAGAAGTACTGGCTCGCTATAGATACGGAGTAAAGTCTCAGATGTGTAATAAGTCAAATAAAGACTCTCATAAGATAATCTGATGTATCTATATATGGAGAGTGCATAAGGATAAAGCAGTTGCCAATAGTCAAACTTTCGCAGCTACATATTCTTTCGTCAATGTCCATTATCCAGTTCACGTCACCGTCTTTAACTACAAATCGTAAATCATCAACAGGAGAAATTGTCATTCGACTTACATCATCGTTATATTTCATGACGTTGTGATTTGCCTAGTTTGTCAAGACATTCGTCATGACTTTATGATATGCCCATCTTACCCTACCAATATTCTCCTTCAAATACTTCGTTACGTTGGGTCTCATTTGTTGTATCTTGTTTAATTAGTGTTAGAAATCAGGGACACGATAAGCTCTGGCAGTAGTGAAGTAGGCAGACAAGTATACCTGTATTTTAGATTTTTCTAATTGTAACTTGTACTGTATCATCAAATTTTCCTTCAAATGATAGATGTAAAACTCATGATATGCACAAAGAAACACAACCTGTATAGCCCTCTCAATAATGGCGTGCCCATGAAAAATAAAGACAAGATTCTGATGGCCCACAATTACTTCTTGTAATTTAACCATAAACCACTCTTAAGAAGTATCATTTTCTGAGTAAGCAATTCCTCAGGCCAATGAAAAAAATATGATTATTTTATCTTTACAAACAACCACAAATATTGTACCAAGATAATAACCTTTCAAAAATGTTCCATTCACTATAATAAAAAATGTTCCATCCACTACAATTCATGAATTTCATTTTGTTGTTTTACAACTTTTCTACAAACACATCACCAATCCTAGTAGAAGATATCTTTTATAATATCTTCAAGTCAAATAATGGTATTTTTGGTCGAAACTGAAATAAGTTTTCTATCTTAACCATTTCTTCTCTGCCATAATCATTATTATATCATCACCCTCATCATCATCATTATGCTTATCATCACCAGCATCATCATTTTCATCCACAGTCTCTTCATCATTATTTCTACTATCATCATCAACCTTATAACTAATATCGTAAACACAACTATCATCCTTATAACGTTCCCTATTTTTTCCATCATTACTCACATGATATCCAACATTTTGACCAATATCATAGCTAAGATCAACGCCAACATCTATATATAGCTATTATAATATATGTAGCCTGATTGTTCATTGAACATCGAAGGAGAATAATGATAATTCTCCAGGGGATTTAGAACACACGGAGGGGTTGTTGATGCAAATTGATTAGCATAGCTTTGTTTTTACTCTATAATTAGGGTGGTGCTGATAATAATGATTATAGTAGAGGAAAAAGGGTTATGCTAATCATTGTCGTCATCATTATCACCAGCATCATCATTTTCATACCCAATCTCTTCATAATCATCATCATCATCATCATAATTAGGGTGATGCTGATCATCATCATCATCATCATCATTTCTGCCATCATCATCAACCTTATAACTAACATCATAACCACGATTATTATCCTTATAACGTTCCTTATTTTTTCTATCATTACTCACATTATATTCAATATTTTGACTAATATCATAGCTAAGATCAACGCCAACATATATATATATATATGACTATTATAATATGTGTAGCCTGGTTGTTCGTTGAACATCGAATGGAGAGTAATGATAATTCTCCGGGGGATTTAGAATATACGAAGGGGTTGCTGATGCGAATTGATTAACATAGCTTTGTTTTTAGTCCATAATTAGGGTGATGCTGATAATAATGATTATAGTAGAGAAGAAAGGGTTATGCTAATCGTCGTCGTCATTATCATCATTTCTATCCTCAATCTCTTCATAATTATCATCATCATTATTTCTACCATCATCATCAACCTCATAACTAACATCGTAACCACGATTATCATCCTCATAACGTTCCTTATTTTTTCCATCATTACTCACATTATATCCAGCATTTTGACCAATATCATAGCCAAGATCAATGCCAACATATATATATAATTATTATAATATGTGTAGTCTGGTTGTTCGTTGATTATCGGAGGAGAATAATGATAATTTTTCGAGAGATTTAGAACATACGAAGGGGTTGCTGATGCGAATTGATTAGCATAGCTTTGTTTTTGCTCCATGGGTGCTTTTGCATTACTTTCATATTCAGAAACTCGAGCATCCACTATTATACAAAAAGGTGTAGCCATATTATTCTGTAAGCTTAAGCACAATATCGTATTATCATTATTTTCAAGTGGAATAGGTCTTAACTTTATAGTACTTGAAGGAATCTCGAACTTCAGGGTCACTTTATAATGCACCTGATCAATTCTTAGAAATCAACAAACTCTTTTCAATAATGCTTTATATTTAATATTTTTTTGGAACTACCATATGCATATTTTGATATCTAATGTATCTCTCAAACTATTACCAGAACTCTCTTGTCTTCCCCTAAAACATATAATGGTCGAAATTTGTGTCATAATAATATCAACAACACTTGAAAAAAAAACAACGCAAAAAAAAATTATTAGTTTAATATATAATAAATTTTAAAATAATATAGAATATTAAATTTACATATAAATAAATAAACAAATATATAAACATACTTAAAGTAAAATAAATAGTAAATAAAGAAATAAAGTGAATGTCATGCGGAACCACGTGGCCAAGCTGTTGAGCGCTTAGCGCTGCTGGGCGAGCTCTAATATGCCAAGTGCCTTGTCAAGCGATAAGGCGTTGTTGGGGCGCGCATGGCATAGTGAGACGCAAGCTATAGTGCTCACCCCACGGTGAGTCGTAGCGTGTGTGTCACGCTAAAGCGCACACCCCAACAATGCATCAGCTGGCGCGCCGTATGGTTTCAAGCGCCTTGGTGCATGGGCCACAGTATCCGTGCATGACCCACTCGTCGAGGCATGCAGACAGAGTCAACCGAAAAAATATAAGAAATCTGTTATTTTTGGCAATTTTCGGTCTCTTACACATATTTTTAATATATTTTACACATTACTAACACTACATCTATATATTTCTAATAACTACTTACAAAAATAACTCAAAAACGCAATAAAACTAAATTTATAATAAAAACTCAATAATTTTCGTTCAATTTCAATTTTTTCAGCCTCACAATTAATTATTTTAATTTAAATCTTTAAAATGTAGTATATTTAAAACCGATCTAAAAAATTAAAACAAAATTTGAGGGGTGGCAAGAATTTAGAGAAGAGAGGGTGGAGAAGTTTTAATTTTGTCAAAAAAAAATTGAAAATTAAAACGAGGGATAAAAGTGAAATATTGACCAACATTTAGTTTAAATAGTATAAAGAAGTTTGACCCGATCAAAAAAAAAAAATTGTCTCTAGGTCAAAATGAGGAATTTCCCTAGTATTTTTGTGTATGATGAAGAGAGAGATATTATTTATGTATAATATAATTTATGTCCAAATAAATGAAATTTATAGGTTGAAGGAGATGAAAAAAAAATATATAAATAAATAAATAAAAAGTTACAAAAATGTTTGATAAAAATTCATATGTAATTAACATAAGAGTCGAGTGTTACGTAATTGATTTTTTTTTTATTTTTGTTCGACAATACTTAAAAACATGTGCACGATAAAAGTGTCGAGCATTTTATAATTGAAACTCAATTTTGTTCAATAACTTTGCTTGACAATTTATTTTATTCGATAAACTGTCAAGTATTTTATAACTAGTTATCAATTTTGCTCGACATTTTCAAATTGGTTTTAGTTGTCTAGAAATGCAAGGAGCATGTAAATGTTACAGAAGAAGCTAATAGTAAAAGCCAGTATTCTAGTTGTATGGCATATAAATGGTATCTTCTTACCTGGACAATAATAAAGTACAAGCAAGGTGGATGTCACAAACAATTGAAGATTATAGCTTAAGCCACTGGGATTTGCACAGGCCAACAGTGAACCAATGAAATTCTAGCATCAAGCTTCTGCTAATTGAAACAATTTGTTCCTCCATCACCCAAGGGATTTAAAAGCCAAATTTAAAATTTAATTCAAATATGAGAAGACAACATGAACAAAAATAGGGAATGATGAAGTGAAGGTTTTAAAACGTAGCTCCCAAAAAATTATTTGCTAAACGGTTTGATGGGTGCATGATATTTGGTGATGGTTGTTTGATTTCAATTACATATTATTTTAGCTGGTTTGATCATCTTTGAGTGTCCAATTTAAAAGCAATGCATTTGTGTACTTTCACTATATAAACCCTGATTTTGGCATTATTTCCGATTTTGTTTTTAAGCATGATGACCAAATGTTCTTCTGCAATAGTTCTCAGTTGCTATTCTGTCAGGCCTGTGTTTTTTTTACAAGATTAAATATGCTCATAGATATAAGTTTCTTTTTTACAGCTTAAATCCTTTTGGAGTAATATGAGAAATTGAGTTACACTGTTATTTGGGTTACAAGAACGATGGCATTAAGACCATTGGTCTCAAAATATAATGCTCCATACCTATATCCAACCTTCACTTCAGTCCAAAGGAATCCCCCAATGGTTCCCCAATGTAAAATCAGTAGAAGAATGGGAGTTATAGCAGTGATGGCATCAGCACTATTGGTGAGGGAAGAAATTTTCAGTGAAGTTATTGCCAATGCCTTTGACTTCAAACTGGTAGCTCCTGATCAGACTGTTGAAGAGGCAGAGAGTGGAATTAGAGATCATGCAGAGTCTTTATTGCAGGTAAAAGCTCTGTTAGAGTCAGAATCCCGGGGCAAGGCACAGAGGGCATTAGCCGCTAGTTCTGTATCCTTGAAACATGACATCTATACCTTAGTCCAAAACAAACCTGCAAGCGAGAGGCCTCAACTGAGGAAGCTTTATTCTGATCTCTTCAACAATGTTACTAAAGTAAGTGTTTTGCTTTCTTTTGTTTATCACGCATGCATGCGATTGCTAAATGCCAACTCAATGCTCTAGTTTATTGTTCCCAAAAGCAATGGAGTTACAAACTTGTATTTTCACGAGTACCTCAACTTTAGAATCTGAAGGTTTTAGTCTCATTTCTAAGGTAAGATTCACCAGACACTCTTCTCAAAAGGCAAAATCCACCATTAAGAATAATGTGTTTTCATGTCTTCATATTTTGTCATTCATCTATGTCCCCTTTTCCTCCAACACAGGTTGGTTAGAAATTATGCATATACCAATATCACAGAACTGATGAATCAGTTTTCACCGACTTAGGTTCACATGGCAATGTTACTTCCAGGTTAATGATGCCATATCCCTCTAGGCCTCCAGATTCGATCCTTGGTTCCTATATTTTTACTTGCAAAGCCTTTCTGGATACATTCATATGTGAAAAATCACTTCCGGCGGTCCCCTTTAGAGATATTTTACGTTTATTGAGAATGCCAAATGCCAATTTCCCCTGTTAATTGACAACTGTTGTTATTGCAGCTAGATTGTGCTGCAAGAGATGAAGGTGCATCGCGAGTTTGGGAGAGCTATGAGAACACCGTGGTGGCCCTTAACTGCATTTTAACTAGATTATAGAAATCTACTTGTGCTTTTCCCTCCTTTTGATCATTTTTGCGCGTTGGATGTTAGAAAGATATATGAGTAGCCCTTTCAATCATTGAATGAGTGTATTTGACACCCATAATATGTAACAAACTTTCTTGGTTATTACCAGCCAAGTGCATTTTGTGGTCAAATAATTTGATTGAAAATCATTTCACATTGCACATTTTATTCATTTAAAAGATTTTCTATTGCCCAATAAATCAAAGATTCATGAACGTTTCCTCCATCCAATTGGATGACGGACTTTATTCTAAACCAGCAATGTCATCAAAGTCTCAATCAGTGCCACCTCTATGTGCTCCTGTGGATGAGGAACAAAATCACAACTGAGACGAATGAGAAACAAAAATTTTTTAAAAAAAAATTGCTAGCTCCTCCTAGAAGCCTAACTTTGATAGAGACCAAAATTTTGTTAATCAGACAAATATTTGTTGATCAATATCCTAATTCACACGAGCCAAAATTGACGATTTTATCACAAAGTCAACCACAGAGAGATAGATGGATCGGATTCAGACCAAGCACTAAATATTCTAGCTTTATAAAGTTAAGTTTTATAATATAAACCTCTATATAAGCAGAGTATTGCCAGATGACAAAATAATCATCTAGATATACCAACAGCTTACCAAAACTAGCAAAAATCCCATTATAAATGCATTCTCAGAAAGATTTTCCCGCGACCGACATTTTTAGGTGTGGACCAAAGCAAAGTCTGTAAAGTCTTGCATTTCTGTACTCAAATTTATACCCTACTTCTCTAATCAAATAAAACTATGAACATGTTAAAGCTCCAGAAAGCAGTAGCTAATGACGAACCAAAATCAAGGTGAACCGGTCACTCCAGGGAAGAGTTCTGATATTTTTGTGAAAACATCCATAATCTGAGAATAACAAAAAATAAATAAATAAACAAATACAAATCCCATTTAAAACAGATCAGATATTAAAAAAAATGCAGTAATGAATAGGTAGATTAACAAAAGGTAGAAGATAATTCAATGTTTACATTTAAGGTTTATGTAATGCGCTTGGTTGGTGATTTATATAATTGCTTTGTAACAGAATATTTTTCTAAACTGGACAAATATAGAATATTTTTCTAAACTGGATGAGTCCAATAGCCCACCGGAGAACAATGAATAGCAAGTTAAATGGACTTCCAATAATCTAGACAACGAAAGTGGAACTACTCTCTTTTAGATTCACAAAACCAACTCCATCATCTGCAGTTGCTTGAAAATCTGCTGGAGATTTTCATGTAATAACCGCAAACTTTCAAGTGAAGTTTTTCAGAGAAAGAACAAACATCCTAATTTTGAAATTAGCTAGAAAACAAATAAATGTTTCAATGCATAAGCTTCCAGGTTAATATTGACTCTCTCTCCATGCATATAGAAGTGATGCCCCACACTTGCCCTATTGTATCATTACTCTTTTATCCAAGTGATTTGTAAACCAATTTGGCAGTGCCATCTGACAAACTAAAGAATGACCGATATCATGTACTTCTAAACATACCTCCTTATCATTCTGATATTTTAAAATGCTCGTGGGGTTCTGCGAACACTGCAAAACCATAGCAATATTAGAGATTTTTGACAAGAATTAGTGCGAAAAGGGGGCAATTATGTTAGAAGGTAAATTGAGTACTAAGGAGCTCGTACATCCAAGATAGCTGCTTGAACTCTTGGATTTTGAAACGCCACAGCGATGTCAGGATTGGCCATGATTTTTGCCATTACTTCTTCAGGTGTAAGTCCAATTTGATCTGGCAAATGATAAAAAAGGGGGTCCCAGATTATTTATCATGTTATGAGATTTGAGCACCTTTTTATTACAAGGAAAATTTCACACGAAACAAACTTTCATGTTACTTTTTAAATTCGTTGAAACATAAAAACTAATGTTTTGGTTTAGCTATCTATGAACTTGTTTGAGATTTTTCTGTCTTTTTTCAGCAATGACACATTTGTAAAATATATTTTTTTTCATATGTTTGCTACAGAGCAATATGGTTGATTAGAATGTATTAAAACATAAAACTTGAATTTGAACAGCAAACGAAAACAAAAATATAATACAAAATTATTGTTGTCCTTGTTTTACTCATTAAATAAATGCCATATGTTTTAAAAAGAAAGTTTATCAATAACCATGTGAGTGAGAGAGAGATGATTGAAATGTTGAATGAATCTAGGGGTTAATTTGAAAGCACTCAAAAGCTAAAGTAACTCTGATCTGAGAAGTATGACTAGGCCATCAATTTCATAATCAAACAGCAAATGTTTATCCCTTCAGTAAACTGAGAAAAGCAGCAAGAGGCTAGTAAACAACTTACCAAATTGTTGTTTAATCTCGGGACTATCCACATCAAAGTTCTTCAGGGTTTCAAACACCCGGCTGTCCCACTCACTGTTTCCACTCATACTATTTCTGGAACAAATATAAATTGTGGAAATACAATTTAGATCCACTAAGCCATAGAATTCCAAAAAGAACTTATAGATACAAACACAGCCTACTGAACTGACAGAGAAATATGATGGGGATTGGCAATAAAAAAAAGACTTAATTAAGAAGTCAGCTCGCATACATAGTCACTAATTAGGATCTTATCTACTTGAGTCAAAGTTGAAATCACAAGCATGGTACTGGGAGAAATTGAAGCAGATTAGGTTCTGGTATCTGAATCTTAACATAAAAACATACTTAATAATACTAAATTACCTACCACCTAACTTCCAAAAAATGAAACCACAGGTTGCTTGGGTTATAGCCATATTAAAAATAACAACAAACCAACAAAGATTAGAAACATGAAGCTGTCAGCTTGCATGAAGGTATGACAGTGTATGACTACAAAAATGAAATAGCAACCACCATCATAACAAGGGACCAAAATTAAAGAGCACTAGGAAAAGTAAAGCCTCTGTGCATACCATAATAAATTTATTATTGAAGAAAAAGCAGCAGCAGAAGTAAGCTGATGCGGAGAACCAATTTCATATGCAGAAGGGAAAAAAAGCAAAGAAGCCATTTTGAAATTTTAATAAAAGTCATTCAAAGAGACTCCACCCACTACTTGATTAATAGACAATGCTATATGAAAGGTTTATAATGATGCCAAAAGTAATATTCATTCTACAGCTATTGGAAACTTGAAACCAGAACATGAACTGAATATCAACATGTTAAAGAGAAATAAAGCTCAGAACTCTAGAGCAACAAAAATAAGATGCTCTACATTTATCACTTTAGAGGCAAATAATGTTCCAAACATACTAAATCAATGAGAAAAACAAGCTCTCCGGAGACAATGACCAAATCCAGGAAACAGAAAAATTGACTTACAGCATCTCTTGCAATTGTTGACGATATTCAGGATTTTGAAGCATCCCTATTAAGAAATTTGCACAACAGCCAAAAAGTTACACATTAATTAAATATTATGCATGCCAGATGCAAATTTGCTAAGATTAATTAAAATAGAATTATACAATAAGCATAAAAATAAACTAACAGATAGAGTGAATATAAGAGAACTGTGAAACCCAGATCAAGAACTTCTATCAAACAGTGGAACAGTAATCAAGGAACAGATTGAAAATAAATCTTTTTTTTATTTTTTTATTTTGGTTAAGAAACAAAAATATTGAAAATAAATTAGGCCTACGCCATGCTGTGCATGTCACAATCAAATATAAAGAGGTACACAAAACTCAGTCCACAAAGGTAGAGAGAAGGAGCTCATTCAATTCCACTGTGGAAAAGCAGACCATAAATTGCAACTGCACCAAGTAAATTCTTAATTTGTTTCTAGGATGGCAGTAAGAAATACAAATACCCTGATGTGACCAATATTCTGTTTTACAAAATTTATCAAGAGCAGAGCTGACACTAAACCTTCTCAGAAAAAGAGGGGTTCCTGAAGGATGACTTACATTTGAAGGTAGCGGGATTCCTCATCTCCTCAGGTAGAGATCTGCACGACATTGAATAGAAGTGGATTTGGTTACAACAATAAGAAAAACAAAAAATGCAAGTCAGACAGCTAAACTGCATCCAAGTTGCTTGGGGACTAAGTTAGCAAAAGGAGTTCACATCATGCCATGATACAGCATAAGCAGAGTTTATGAACACAAAGTTCATACTCAAAATCTTTACTTCCTGTTCTACTTCTTTCACTGTAAGCAATAATGATTTACCCAAGGCCTGCAACTCGTATTCATGTCTTGTTTGATGAAATCATAGAAAAATTATTTTAATTTATATGCACATATTTCAGCCTTCATAAGAAGTTTAAATGACGTCCACAGTTACTTCTAGCTATCACCTATCAGTTCCTTAAATAGGCTAACCAACTATGGCATCTGAGAAAATATTTCAAGCTTCAAATAGACATATCAAGATGAAATCAATTATCAGAATTGAAAAAGCACAAAATATAAGAACCAAGACCAAGTCAACTTAGAATTACAGAAGGCAAAATGATAAACGGAAGAGAAGCTATATTACGGATAAACCATCTTCTGCACATTTGGGTCTTCCATCAATTTCTCCAAAGCTTCCACCGTCAAGACAGTGCCCGCTTTTTCTGTTCATATAAATAATAGACAAGCTTAAGATGTTTTATAAAATAACAAAGAGAATAGTACATACACAAAAGTCAGGCAACTTAGAGCCATTGTTTCTTATAACAAGGTTGATTTGGAGGTTGCAAACTTCCACCATGTAAATGAAATGGTACCAGGGGCTCCTAATAATAGCAAAAGTAAAACCATAATTTTCTGTGCCAAGTGTGTAACATCCGCTGAAAATGTTTTATATGGTAGCAGGAAAGGCAAAATGACTGGGCACGATTAGATCGAATACTTCTCCAAACATCTGACAGGTACATGCACATGCACATGATACAATCACAGGTAAAAACGAAGCCAACCAGGCAAGCACGTGAACATTTTAAATGAACTTCACAATGAAATATTAATAACTGCAAAGAAGAAACCGATACATAAACATTAATACAAGAAGCTGTTTCTAGAATGATATTATGCCACAAGAAATAGAAAATACATTACAATGACATGGAGCAGCAGCACAATTATCAACTTTTACTTACGTGTAGATTGAGGCCCCTGAGAATCACCTCCACCATGCTTGAAAGCAGCTCCATTTTGGGAAACCTTCAAAGCAAATCCAAATTATTGAATCTTAAAAGAATAACTTCAACCACAACCTCTACAAACAGCTCAACTGCAAACACATACTTCTTTGGGAGGCTGAGCATCATTTGATGGACTTGTTCCCGTCACATCTTCAAAGTTATCAAAAGGACTTCTTTGTATGGTTTCTTCAGGAGAAACATCAACAAAAGCTGTATGCAGTACTTGCATCAGCATATCTTATAGGAAACATTATCAAAAATGATAAAAGCACCCCACAATTGCAACATTTAAAGGAGTGACTGAAAAATCAAGGGCTAGCATTAGTTTACAATAATTCAATCTCTAAAGAGGAGCTTATGATCCAGGATTAAGACTAATTTCTCATAGTGGAAATGCAATACAGATTAAGACTAATTTCTCATTGTGGAAATGCAACACAGAGGAAAGACTAATTTCTCCATGTGAAATGCAATACATGCTCAGCGACCACCATCTTACAAGCACGTGCACACATACAAACAGAGACATTTGAGCAAGCTTCTTATCTAGCATGACTGCATATCAACAAGCAAAAGTGATGCAAATTTAACATCTTTTGATCTACCCAAAATCCAAAGTAAATTCTTTTACTTTGAAAATCTGATATCTCTTGCATAACTTTGGATATGCATAATGCACATGTTGGAAGTTAAGACAAAACTTTCTAACACTAAATGCAAATCGGCTCATAATAACAATTGACAAATCATTTAAGATGCAACTCTGACTGTTCTATGACAAGAAATGCTTACTTGTGCATAGCACAATACTGGGGTTGGCCCCTTTCATTTTCTCCAATAAGATACCCTATATATATATTAAAAATAAAAAAGAACAAAACAATAGGGCATAGTTCAGTGATTAATCTATTAAGTCACAACCACAATATTATTTGACAAACATTTAACATAAATATGTTGAATATTACTTATTTATTGAAACAATATTGTTTGATTTTCTCTGCTGCACAAGTCATCTTTTACAAAAAACTCCAACACAAAAATATCAATGAGCTTTCAATCTCCTTTTCTTAATTCTTGCTAGAAACAAAACACACTCAATAAAACAGCAAGCTTTAAAAAATGGGGGACAAGCTTCACAGGAAAAAAGGACAAATGGTTCAGTAAATCCCATAGTGAAGAGAATACCATGCAGAAAAGTGTAGCTCTGCTTAAGAACCATATACAAGCTCGAGGCCAGAAAACCTATAACTACAAAGACCCCTCCTCAATCCAACAACTAGTGCTTCGTAATTCTGAAGAATAAAGATATAGATATATATATATATATATATATATATATATATATATATAAAGAGGTACTGGATGTCCACAAAGAGGCCAGAAATGAGCCTCAATCTCATCAACCATACTTCCCCATTCACCCAAAAAGTAGCCTACCTAACTGCTAGTTTCATAATCAATCTTGCCCACTATTGTCACTCAAGATTTGAGATTTATACAATAAAAAAAATATGGTTTAAGAGACAATAACATTTAAAAGTACAAAGACTATTGTTCTTTTTTTTTTTCTCATGCAGATAAAGTGAATTTGAATGATTGTGTAAAAGTCATCAAACTCAAGATAGTAGTATAGATATCAAAAACCAGAGCACACATGGAGCATCAAGTTTACCAAGGAAAAAATCCAAGTTTTATACTGCAAATTAATATATTACATCTTTTTTTAAGAGGAAATTAAGAATTAAATTGTATGAGAAAGATAGGAGATACAAACGTAAAGGGAAGAGAAATAATCTATAAAAAAAGCCCTATCTGACAACCCATAACAGATCCACCTTTCCACCAGCCAAAAAAATCTATATACAAAAATTAAACCAAATCCCCTTCCCAATTGAGGTGTATGAAGAAAAAAGAACAATCTTTTTAAAGTCCTCTGAAACCAAAGCCCTAAGAGATGCAAAAAAATTGAATTCTACACCACAAATCATCTAGGTTTTCTTACCTTTCCTCTCCAAAAATATTGTTGTTTCTTTCTCACCATAACAGGCATAAAGAGCTAAAAGAAAACACAAGTCTGATATTTTTATATTCCTACTAGTAAACATATTACATCTCAAATCTATATAATACTAAAATGAAACAATTCTCAATATTTTTACCACGTATTAACCAAAATTTGTCTAAGATATAAAATATAAAATGAAAAGTTGCTTCAGCTCACAAAAGGTTTCAAATATGCAAACGACCTACACCAATCACTTGCAAGTTTCTATACAAAGCAGGCCCTTGTTCCTTCACCACTTAGTTCAAGCCAATTTATCAAATAAAACATCAATTTATTCTAAAAGTGACCTGATTGTAAATGGATAAATAAATAACATCAGCCATTTTGATCAACAAATATAGAGCCCATGATTACACTCCAACCTCAAAAACAGATTTGAAGCTGTCACTTCTACAGCCATTTTGAAAAAGGATTAAAAGCCAATTGCACTCAGTCAACCAGAAACATCACAAAAATAAGTCAATAATAAAGCATCGGGGGCAAGACACTATATGCACTTAATTTAAGAAAAGAAATAAATGTGAAAAAGAACATCACCATGCCAAATCACAAAGCATAGATATTATTCTAAATTCATAGGCAGTCTAGGGCAAAATGCTAAATTACCATATTTCTTTGGCACCTCCTTCACTTGTGTTTCAACCTTTACTTCTGTTTCACATTTAACATCAGTGGCTGAAACTGCTTCGACTTTAGAGGCAGGTACATCCACCGTAACTGTAGGTTGAGAAGCAGCTGGAGGAGGTGTCATAGGCCCTGATACCGGAGGAGTTGGATATGGGAAAGGTGACCCAGGAGAAAAGGCAGCATTGCCGAATTGGTTCTGTTGTGGATTCATCTGGTTCATCATAGTTTTGAAAGCTTGTTGCATTGCATATTGCTGACAAAAAATAAAAAATGGAAAAACAATTAAGGAAAGATACATGGTCAAACTCCCTGTAGCCACAGTTTTAGCTATTCTGCAAGGAAAGAGATGACTAGTGGATCAAAAACAGATGAACATTGTAAATTCCATCACAAAACCCTCATTGGAACAGGCACAGTAATTTTATCCACCATGGACTACATTAAAAATTCAAAACCCATCTGCAGCATGTCCCACATGCATCTGGGTGTGTCATAGAAGTGCCTGGTTCATAGCATTAAGTACAACAAAAAAAATGGCTACCTTTTAAGTATCCATGCCACATAAAAAGTAAACACCAAATTTCTCGAGGACCAACTATTAGTAACAGAGATACATGGGCATGTATATCAACCGTATGATGTAGCCATTATCAATTGAAGAGCTAAATGCATGAACTTGAAATGTATGAATGCTAACAGAAACCATTTTTATAAGTGCAGAAAACATTCGAGAATGATACAAAGTAAAGTGTTAGTTAAATAATAAAAAAAGAGAAGAAGATGAAATTTTTTCCAATTGAACAGACAGCAGGGTTAAAATTGAAGGATTTGGTGGGAAAAGGAGGGCAAATTAAGAGAGGGGGCCAAAAACCAGTAACACTAAATCCATGTAACCAATTTACTACAAGCAAAAGGACTCATAATGAATTATCATTTTTCTCAATTTGAGGGAACACCATGAAAAACATATTCCTATCTAGCTTATTCGAAAATGAAATTTTCAAATTTGTGATTGCAGGCATGAAATGCAACCACTTGATGAAGTTTCAGTGTAAAATTTAAGAAAAAAAATCCCAACTAAATCACACCCAAGCATAATAATAATAATAATAATAATAACATCCAAATTGAAGGCAAAACCACAGAGACTACTATGTAAGAGACCAATAAACCTCAACATAGCCATCCCCATGCAGAAACATGGATGGGCAAGAGGCTTTGGAGACAAATTCTCCTATAAAAGAACAAAAAAATCTTCAATATTAGCAGCTCACTCAATGAGGATCATGTCTACTCACACATACCACAACTTGCAGCTCACACAAACAGACCATGCACAAGGTGCAATAGTACATGCCAACAAAAATATACTCTTTCCCAAAGAGCATATTATAAATCCAATAGAAATTTGAAATAAATTTTCCTTTCCAAAACAGATTTCTCTCGTCGTCCAGCAGGACATACTTTCAGGTCATCTTCAAAACTCTTATTTGCATTGCTTGCTTCATCAACAAATTCAACTGCCAATTCTACGAAACTGAAATAACTCGCACAGCATATATGTTGTACTCACCTTCAATTTCGAGGCCACCTGCCATTTCATTTAACTTGTTAAGAACCAATACCCAACTTATAAAAAAGTAAAAGAATAAAATAAAGAAAGCAAACACAAACAAACACTTGCACTCACAAAAGTAAACAGCACAGAGAGACCAACACCTACTCCAACCCAGAAGAGAGGGGAACCCCTGCACAAAAAATATAAAGTGTAATCTAATTTAAAAAAACACATAATTACATAAATTTTGTTTCCGGAATTGCTTTATTACATATTTTAACTATTAGAATATTTAATTAAATTACTTTTATTTTATTTATTTTATTAAGCAATATAAGGATTCAAAGTAAGATTAAAAGCATTCCATTTGATCCTAAATACGTTTTTGACTCCACAATTTTTTGTAAACGCATCCGAACATCTCGAGAAAACACCTAAAGCACTTTCTCATCACCGCACTCAGCCCCCACACAAAACAAAAAAGAACAAAGAAAAAAAGAATCCAAAAGTGCTTTCTGGAAAAATGCTTCCCATAATTCTGAAGAAAACAGTTAAAATGCTATTTCACCCCAAGAGAAAAAAAAATTAAAAACAAAAAAAAAATTTGAACAAAGAGACCATAAAGTATAAAGTGCTTCTCCTAAAAGCAGTCCAGATGTTTATTTATCAGAAAGAGAGAAAAAAAAAAGATCATATACACTAGTTTATATAGATAAAGAACCGATATTTATATTTGGAAGCGCTTTCGGGCACTTCCGAACCCACCGAAATCATTAAAAAGAAAAGAAAGGAAAAAATTGAATTACACGCTGGATGACGGCGGTGGTACTGAAAAATTGGGGTTAGCACCCATTGACGACGTTTGTTCACCGCTCCCTGAAGTTACACTCGCAAAATACCCTACAATTGGAAAGCGCAAAATTAGGCACACCAAATCAAAGCAATAAAAATATGTAAAAATAATAATAATAATAATAATAATAATAATAAAAGAGAAAGTTCCGGTTAGGGTTACCGTTACCGTTTTGGGAAATTCTACGAGGGCCAGCGCGGGCAGAAACGGAAATTCTGGGAGTTGTGATGGCAATTCTGGAAGTAGAAAACGTAGAGGGCAGAGCAAAAGGAGAGGTTCTTCTGATGATTCCTGTGTTAGGGTTTTTGAAATGAGTGTAGCTTAGCACTAATTTGGGACTGGTTGATGAAACCAACGCCATGTTTAGGTTCTCCATTTTTCCCTCAATTCATGAAACGACTATGAAATTATTTAGCAAATATATTGGATATGGCGAGAGAAGAGAAGTGTGTATGTCTCCTCACTACTCCACTCCAGTGTTAATTGTTTGAACTTAAAAACGAGAGTGTAATGGAGAGACCGGAGAAGAAGAGATTCGCTTGTTTTGTCTTTTGATCTCTGAGGTCTGAGCCTGAGGTTTCAATTGAAGTGGCGGTTTGGCAGTGATTTTGGGCTTCATTTGGGCCCAGATCCACCAGGCCAAACTCAAATCTTATTTCAAAACCCATTTATTTTCAACACCTCACATCTGGGCTATCACTTATCATCTTTAAGTATATATTCAATCAACGACGGAGAAAAGACCCTTCTCAAGATAAAACATATTCGTTTCCTTTCGCATAGGCATAATCGAAGAAAGTGGGTAGAAATCTAAGTGATGAATCATACTAATTCTAATTCTTCAATCTCATTTTTCATCATTGAAAGTGAGCAGACATAGTATTATTCTTAGGATAAACTACTTGCAAACTCTTTGTATAAACTACTCTATGGTCTGCACAAATTAATATGGCATAAAAATGTTATGGGTGCAATTTGAATTACAACACAATTACTCGACACGCTTTAAATGAATATAAGTAAAAATAAATTGACATAATTAATAAATAAATTAAATTCGTGTTATTTTTTTATTAATCGTGTTAAATATGTGTTTAACACATTATTATTTAAATTATTATTGAACTAAACAAATTAATTCGTAATTCGTTTAAAATCGAATTTATATTTATTCGTTTAAAACCTAAATTTAATTATAAATTTAAAAATATAAAATTAAAAACTCTAATTATAACTTCTTACTTCTACTCATTAAACTATTCCATACAATGAACTTTTTTTATTGTGTTTTAGAATTATAATATTATTAGATGCAATAAAGAATTGATTTTTAATGTAATTTTAAAATTTATTGATCATGACCTTAAACGTATTTAATCGTATTAAATGAATCGAATAGTTCATGTAAACGAATCGAATTTAGTGTTATTATTTATTTAAATGAATATAATCGTAAATAAATTGAATCATATATAATCATATAAATGAATTGAATTTGATCAATTTATTTTAACATATTTAATCATGAGACAAAGGATATTTTTACCCTAATAGTTTGGGTTAATTGATAATTTTACCCTAATAAAATTTAAAATACCAAATTTTATCTCGATCTGTTAATTTTTATCGTTAGTTTTAATAGTTGAATAGTAAAAGAGTAATTTGACCATAGAAATAAATTATACTTTGGACATGTGGTATAATTTTGCTAATTCATTGCCATTTTGAACACATAGCATAATCTCATCTATTAATTTAATTTAATATAATTTTAAAAATCAACTTTAATTTTTTAAAAAGGACACGTGTCAATATATAATTGGTCTATATTTTTATTAAATAATTTTTAAATTAAATAAAAATATAAAAACAGAATCGGAGTGTCATGAAAAAATGGTGGCGGTGACACTCTGACTACAAAAAATGATCAAATTTACATTATTAGTCTCTATTTTTTTTTATTTACAAAATAGTGTGGTCATTTTGATTAAAAAAAATACCAAAAAATGATTAAAATTAGTGGAGATAAGCGATCATCATCAAACTGGGGGGTGGCAGTAACTTGCATTGCCCCCACCTGTGGACAGATCGGTGTCATTTGACAGTGACCGCTCTCTCCACCAATTTTGCCTTTTTTTTTAATCTTTTTTGTCAAAAATAATTTGAATTTTTTCGCCGGTTGTTGTTTTTCGGTGACAGTGACAAATTTTTTTAATTATTAATTATTTTATTTACTAATAATTAACAAATTACATAGTACACACATGTTCAATCCCACATTTTTCAAAGTCTATTAATAATGGAGGTAAAATGATAAATAAATATTAAAAGTAGATTTTTCATCCAAATAAACGACAAAAAAGTGACAGATTATGATAAAATTAGGTATTAAAAATTTTAATATGATAAAAGTATTTTTTAGGCTATAATATTGTGGTACGTATGACATTTGTCCTTTAATTGTGTCGTGTCATGTCATGTAATTTGAATATTAGATTAATCGAATCTGTATTTGAGTGTCTAATTCATTTACATAAATGAAACGTATATAAATATGATAAAAAATTGTTAATAACCTATATTAATACATCACAAATACAATTCTTTTATACAAATTGTCACCCTACAAAATGTTAAGTTCATGAAAATACTCCATTTATTGAAATGGAATGAAAGTAAATAATGCGCGCCATTTGAAAATAACATAATAATAATACATTACTTTATACAATCGAGCATAAAACCCCCCATTGAATTAATGTCTCCAATTCTAAAGTCTCTACATTGGGGATTAAGACTAAAGTCTTAAGGATTTAGGGGACAAAGTCCCTCATCCTAATATGAAATAATTAATTATTAGTACTATGTCCTTGACTAAAGGATTATATCTTTAGCTTTAGGGGTTGATTTTGGAGATTAAGGAAGGAAAACCCCTCCTTATCTTAGTGTTGAGGAGTTATGACTTGGTATTGGACCTATGAGGTCAGATCTAAGGGTCAAGTTTTCATTATATATATTTTAAGAGTATTTTAAAATACTCAATCCTATATGGGATAAGAATAAAGGGCTTAATACAAATGAGAGCAAATTAATCCATCCAAAACCAGTTAATCAAATGTGTACACTAGTATATCACACACATGGAAGACCCTTATATAAGGGGCCTAACATATGTACATTTGGCCCAAATTTACTTTTTGTTGTTTAAATAGGCTTTTATATTATAACAAAATGTAAAAAAAAAAATTACTATTGATTTGAATTTTATTGTTTTTAATTTGATGTTCAATTCCAAATTTTTTTTAATTCATTGTTATTTTGTTTGAATTTAAAATATGATAACCATCATATTTACCATTAAAATTTTTTTGTAATAGTATTAATTGACTATTAATATTCATAACTTACTAGAGAAAAAAATACGTACTTGAAGATACTGAATCACAAAAAATATACCATTGAAAACTTTTTAGAATTTAAAATGACTGGTAGTAAAGATATATCTTCTTAAATACATGAATTTTTATTTATTGATTAATAATCTGAAAAATTAGGATATATTTCTATGAGTCTTTTGTTGCCGAGCAGGACTCAAAATCTTCCCCTTCCGATTAACCTTAATGGCCTTCTCTTTGAAGTTATGAGCATTCATTTCAAAATTTTGAACATTCATCTCTCTTTTAGCTCGAAACATTATGATAAGCGGGGAAGTCAAGGTGATATGGAATATCGAGTTAATTACCCAATGCTTTCTCTTTTTGGTTTATACCCCAGTCAAGCTAAGTTGTTAGGATGCCTAGTAGCGAAGTCATTAGTCTAGCTCTATAGCACCAAAAATGCATCATGGCTCACGTGATTCACCGAAGCGACGAGACCTTGAAAGCTGCTTTTTCAAGTGTCAGTAGCAGGATGTTCTATCAATCATGGAAGGTTTTTGATAACAAGACCTGGAGATATCGGAAGTGAGAATGCTGATATGAGTAACAAGAAATCCTATGAAAAATACGATCACCTACTAATGGAAGGCTTTTTGCGTTCAGTTAATCTACGCAGAGTGAATCGATCCCTAAGAAATCCCTTAAAGGGTTGTCATCTGATGAGTACATGAAAGTGACGAAGTTGCCCCCCTACGATGAATAGAAAAGAAAGATTCATTTTCAAAATGAAATAAGACTAACCAAGCCAATGGCAAGAATTATCCATGGCACTAGATAGAACCAGCTTAGTATAATTTTTTCATCTCTACTAATATAAATGGGGAGAAAAGAAACCGAAGCTAGTGAAAGAGAAGGATAAACTTGCCCCTTAAATCTCTTCTCCGAAGCGTGAGACGACCCACTAACCACTTGTTGGGCTTGATTGTTCACACCAACCATACGATTCGTGCCGTTAAATTGGCAACTTCACTTTCTTTTTCAATCACCTTTACTAGAAAACTGAAGGCACACACAAAGTAAACAAAGAGACTCACCAAGCAACAATATAGTTGTTTGTGTTTCGTCGTTTAATTGAGAAACTTCCAAACTCTTAGAGAGATTATTAAAATAGTATGAATCATAAGAGGAAACATATAAATCTTGAAGATGTTGTCATTCACATCAACATTTAGGAGAAGAATAAAGTGAGCGATGAAGCTGAAAAAGTCCATAAATTAAGTTTCAAAGATTTATTAAGAATAATCCTCTTTATGACAAAAACAAATAAATCTTTAAGCCAAATTACAAGAAATACTTCCATAACAAGAACCCTTGTTTTAAGAATAATGGACACTATTATGTTTATGGAAATTATAGGCAATATGCCAACTAGGGTAGGTATAAGGCGCAGAAAAAAGGAGACCACAATCCTTCTAAGGCTAACTTAATTAAAAGAGATGAAATTATTATTATTATTATAGCGGTCTCCAAAGTAACATGGTTATTATTGAAAGTAAAGGAAGCAAAAATTAAATGATTTATTATGGAGCTTGTTGTGCGATTTCTATACTAAGTGCAAGTGCGTGCTATCAGGAATAAGTAATAAAGTGATAAGTTGAGTGTCGATCTTATAAGAAATTGTTATTATCCTTAACCAAGTACTAAAATTGTGTGTTCTTGCAATTATTCAGACAAATGATAAATTTGATATGTTTTTATGTTAAAGTAATTACTACTTCTACAAATCAATCTTAATTGTGCAAACGGTGTAAGCGCAATCACTATATCAAGTGTCACGCCTCAAACCTAAAAGATTTGACGCACGATATAAGTTACACTCATTCAATAATGTACACTCATAATTAATATTGTATAAAATTTATTACTTGAATTCTACATAGGAATCCTTAGTAAGTTGCTAGTAGGTTCATCACAAAAATTAACCCATGATCATACTTGATGAAACATAAACCAAATACAACCACACTTAATAAAATAATACATAAGTATTTATTCAATAAGGACAAATCAAATATCTTAAACTACGTGTCCACAAATGAAACACTTAGTAACCTAGCAATTTAGGGAACCCAAGAGACAGCAGAAGCCTTGCCAAATTTGTTAAGCACACATGTACCTTATTTACCTGAAATCACCATAAACTATAATGAGTATAAAACTTAGTAAGCATACTAGTTTTTCATATATCAAAATACAAATACATATATATATATATATACACAATGCCTATGTATGATATGTCGTGATAAATTAAAATCATAATCTTATCAAATCACATGTCAGGTAAATGCTTACACATTTTTTCAAAACATATAATAAGAATACTATCACTCAACTACTACTTAGTAGGACTTCTATATTACATATCACATAATGAATCAAATGTCACCCGTTGGTAACATATCGCATGAGAGAAATAGTACAAGTGAGATTTAAATTACATATATATAACGCTCATGCCTGAAGATAAAAGCCAAACCCTCACCTTGATCATCGGTGAGTCTTCTCAAATGTACCAATATGCCACCACACGAATGTGATGACTCACTTTTTCTTTAGGTACCAATAGGATCCTCCTTACATACGAAACACATAACATATACTAATCCCGAAGAAAAAGCCACACATAAAGGCTCCACAAATCACATAAGGTGCCTACTAAGTAAATAGTGGTTCAAACATCCTTAAAACACAAAATTTATCCCATAGACATTGTCCACTTCAAAAGCTTTCTTTGTTAAACACATTTTATTTTGAAAGCTCACTTTCATAAACACGTGTATGTCCATACTCAATGTCAATACTCATATTCATAAACATATATCTTTCACATTTCATATCAAATATACTTTGGCATAATATAAATATATTTCTAAGCACATTTACAAAATCATACATAAACAATTACTATATTTATTGTGATTTCAATAAAAGTCTAGTGTACTTACCTCTTAACACTTTCGAGAACAAGACTTAATTCTCCTTAACCTATCAATAGAGATTAATCCTTTCATAAGCCTCACCATTCATGCAAAACACTTTAAATAGCTTACAAAATTACACATATTGCACTTATCACATCGAATTGGTCTAATTACTTGGTTTCTCAAAATCTGTCATTCTGACCACTTACACTTAACAAAATTTTCTTATACATAAAATGATGTTCAATTGCTCCAAAATCAGAATATATCTTTCTTGATTCATATATCCTTCTTATATATGAATATATCATAATTCCTACACAATCCATTTAATAAACACCATCAAATCCAAACTATTATCCTAAGAGGATCAAAATATTTACTGAACAATATTCAGTCTCCCAATTTTATAAAATCATATACTAACTCAAAAATTATAAAACTACCACATATTTACTCTTAACACATATCTCAATCCATGATAAATGTTTTACTTTAAAATCCTTGCCGAAAGTATTTTAGAACTATTTTATTTCATAACTTTAAAAATATGTTCATCAAATAGTACAGTGAGCTGATATACTTTAGAAAATCATAACAATTTAACCACATTGATCTAAATTTTTAATTATGAGTATATCATATTATAAATGTATCATGTTCCAGAAATTTGAAAATTTTGAAGATCCTTCAGTAGATTAAAAATTATTTTTCATTGTAGTATACGGTTAACACATGAAATTTTTAAAATTTTAGGGTCATTTTTGTAAATTCACTAAAAATTTAATTTCTAAAATTTTCAATCGATTCAAAGTCTCAAATTATTCTAGACATTTCTAGTGTCATATTATCAATGCCAAAACCAGAATCGAAGTACAAAATTTATAAAATGCTTGAATCAAGAGACTATCAAGTAGAAATTCTGCAATTCATCATGATTTATTAAGTTATCTACATAATCATCATCAATTCTCAATATATCTTACAAAATCCATATCAAGTCCTCAATTATACATATTTCCATAAATTAAAACTTAAAGAAATTAATTTAATTAACACCAAAAAATTAAGAAAGGGTTATAATATACTTCTTAAAGCTTAAAATTCTAAATTTCTTCTTCTTTTTCTTTTTCTTCTTATTCTTCTCTTTCTCTCCCCTCTATTTATCTCTTTTCTCTCTCTAAAAGAGGTGGCTTGACCAAAAATGAGTAAATTAAAGTTTAAAATGTGTATTTTTATACTAAGAAGCTAACTTTTAGTATTTACAAATTAACCCCCAAAACATTTAAAGTATTACAATTTGGTCACTAAAATAAATCTAAAGTCGTGCAAATAAACCTAATACTAATAGTAGGTTCTTAATTTATACAAACAATACTAATAACAATACATAAATTAAGTATCATCCACATATAAATAAAATATGAATATTATATATATATAAATACTTATTCTTATCGGTTGTGGATAAGTGGTTACTACATGAAGAGTATCTAAGATTATAGTTATCCCTCAATATGAATTCATTATCCTATTATTAATCTCTCGATTTAATTATTGGTCACAACACATATTTCATCAAGCCTCT
The DNA here is from genome assembly GCA_946807835.1 of Ailanthus altissimus. Classification (NCBI taxonomy): domain Eukaryota; kingdom Viridiplantae; phylum Streptophyta; class Magnoliopsida; order Sapindales; family Simaroubaceae; genus Ailanthus; species Ailanthus altissimus. Next base: position 11,480,041 of record OX327687.1, read on the forward strand.
TCTGATAGTCAAATAATTATACCTTAATCTATCGAATTCCTATATTCCTATGGTAATTTCAATAGATAAAAATTCATTACGAACAAGTTGTATTGACCATACATGCCATATATGTATATTCCTATCCTATATCGAAGTTTGTAGATATTACTCCACAATCATGCATCAATTTGTCTAGGTTTAAATAATAGGATACATTTTCTAAGTTTATCCCAGTGTTCCATAATCATCCAATCATCATTCCTAGCATATTGAAAGCATTAAGAATAACACACATTGAATAATAAGCTGAATTCATAATAATGGGAATCAAATGCTATAATTAAGTCTATATATTGAGTTCAAGGCTACAAACCTAGGTAATGAAATTAAATCAACATAACAAGAGTTTAATTGCTAAATAACAATAAATAAACACGATACAATCAATCCCAAATCAAATTTATGAAGATAAGAGTGCCTCCATTCAATCCATGGCCATGGTAAAATCCTCTAAAGATTAGCCCAAATGCTCTTGAATGTGTAATTCCTCTCCAAAATAGCTTTAAATGTTGTTTTACATAATATATGATGATTTATGGGTTAGAAATGTGTTAGATTGAGAAAAAAAAATGGGTTAGGGTTAAGGTTAGGTTAGGGGCCAAATTTTTTGCATTTGGAGGCGGAACATGGTATTTATAGAATCGTCAAAACACTGGGGCATTCGTTATTCAATGCTGAGGCGTTTATCAATGTATAAATGCTGGGGCGTTGATCACTATAGCAAATCACTGTTCACAATTTACTGTAGAAATTTTTTCTCATTTGCTCTAATTTTATCATTTTTTTATCTTTTTCTGATTTAATCCTGTAACAACAACATTTAACATATAATAGCCCTTAAATTACTCAGAAACGAATAATTATTAAGATAAATTGGGCTGATTTATAGATCTAAAATACACTCATCAAAGCCACTAAGCACATATGTGGTGAAAGAAATTCTTTCTATGAATATTCTTCAGTAAAGAAAAAAGACGAGTTTATTTATCATAGTGATTCTCGGTCTACACCAGTTTTAAGCAAAGGAAAAGTTCATCTTAAGCTTACGTATAGGACAATCTTTTTTAGTTAGTAATGTGCTTTATATTCCAAATATAAGTTATAGTCTTGTGTCAGTCTTTGTTCTTAGTAAAACATGACTTAAAGTATCTTTTTGAATGTGACAAAATTATAATGACAAAGGATGAGGTCTTTGTTCAAAAAGGTTATAATTATAGTAAACTTCTTAAACTAAATGTACTTTGATATTCTCATGAACAAAAATGTTTCTTCTTCTACTTATATTATTGACTACATTGATTTATGAAATAGTAGACTTGGCCATGTAAATTATTCTCTCATTAAAAATATGAAAGATTATGATTTATTGTCAAAGATAAAAGACATTTTTATCCCAAGAGATTGACCTAATTCTCAATTTTGTCTAACGAGTTTCAGAAAACTCAATTTTGTCCTAGTTCGTTAGTGAGATTTTGTTACTTTTAACACTGAACAGGCAGAATCATCATTCAACACAAAACTTCAAAATGAGCTGACATAAACTGACAACCACCTTTAATGTCTACATGTCATTCACTAATTAGATACTAAAAGAAAAAAATTTAAAAAAAAAACACATTTGGCACATTGGTTGAAATTTTAATATTTATTTATAATTAAAAAATAAAAAAGACTGCTTAAACAGATAGTAAGTGGCGGTTGGCCGCCGTCAGTCCTCAGACTCCGATGATAAAAATAATCAAAATTTATGTCATTGGACTCTTTTTTTTTTATCTATACAATGTTGGGTCCTTTTAAAAAAAATGACAAGAAGGTGGCCAAAAATAAGGGGGAGGCGGCAGCCATCGCGCATTGTCGCCACTTGACAGATCGGTGGCTGATCTGTCACAAAACGAGGGTGGTGCACATTATTGCACCATTGTTTAACAACGACCAAAAATGGGGGAAAGGCGGCAGCGCACGGTGGCTGCCGCCTCTCTCTATTTCTGGCCTATTTTCAGTCACTTTCTTATTTTTTTTGACAAAAATTACCCTATCATTATATAGATCAGAAAAAATAGAGTCCAATAACATAAATTTTAATTATTTTTATCATTGAAATCTGATGACTGACAGTGACCAACTACGGCCAACTGCCATTTGCAAAAGGTTCCAAGAATCTTATTTATTTTTTTATTTCTTTAATGGCCTATTAATGACTAACACATGGACATTACGTCGTACATGTCAATTTGTATACATCTCCTTACATCACCATTTTCAACTAATATAATAATTATTGGCAAAATTATTAAAGTATTGCCAAAAATAATTTTCAGTTAAATCTAACAGAATCTTACTAATAAACTAGGATAAAATTAGACTTTTTAAAACTCGTGGGACAAAATTGAGAATTATGTCAAACTCGTGGGACAAATATGTCCTTTACCCTATTGTCAAATATGATTTTTTCCAAAGACAATAAATATGATATATGTTAGAAATCAAAGTCCATCATAAAGACATGTAAACCAATTATTCGAAGAGAAACTAAGCTTCTTGGTTTAATTCATATTAACCTACGTGTTTTAAAATAAACATAACCAATAGGCGTAAAAGGTACTATATTATTACTATATATGAATTTTCAAGACATGCAAAATCATATCTTTTCAAAAAATAAAGATGATGTAGAAGAAAAGTTCTTAATGTACAAAAATAAAGTTGAAAATCAACTTAATAGGAAAATTAAAAGATGATGAACTTGCAGGGGAGGTGAATATGATTCAACTATTTTTAATGCTTTTTGCGAACAATATGGTATTATCCATGAAGTAACATCTCCGTATTCACCTTAATCAAACGGAATAGCAAAAGGGAAATATAGAACATTGAAAGACTTGATAAATACTATATTAGTTAGTTGTAAAGCACTACTAATTTTGTGGGGCGAAGCTATATTATTATGTTGCAATGTTCAAAATAGAATACTTATAAGAAAATAAAAAAGACACCATATGAGTTATGAAAATAATGTGCAAAATTTTTAATTATATATTTATAGGGTATATCTTGAATAATGTTATATACAGATTGTTGGTACTACAAAATGAATGGAGTTTTGATGCAAACACCATTATAGAGTTTAAGAATGTCAAATTCTTTGAACCCATTTTTCTAAAAAAGTCTATATTAATAAACCTTTATCCCAATATGAGTCATATGATAATCATTCTAATTTATATATTGAGGCAAAAAGAATTAAAAGAATAATGAAAGAAATTAAAAGCTATTAATTTAAAAAGAAATTAAAAGTTAAATATAAGGCAAGATTAGTTGCCAAATGGTATACTCAAAAGAAAGATATAGATTATTTTGATATTTATGCTCTTGCAACTATAATTGCATTCATTTGAGTTTTGATTTTACTAGATGCAATATATAAATTACATATTCACCAAATGGATGTCAAAACCACTTTCTCGAATGAGGACTTGGATGAAGAAATTTATTTGAAACAACTGAAAGGTTGTGTTACTCTAAGAACTCAGTATAAAATGTATAAGCTTGCTAAGTCTTTGTATGGCATAAAACAAGTACCAAAATAGTGGCACGAAAAATTTGTTCAAGCACTAATATCAAATGAGTATTTGATAAATGATTCAAACAAATGTGTTTACTTTAAACCTATAGGTACTAATAAATATGTGATCAAATGTCTTTATGTTGATGATATGCCTATAATAATTCAAGCATAAAGATAATAAATGAGATAAAAAGAATGCTTAGTTCCAAACTTTGATATGAAAGATAAAGAAACAACAAATGTAATACTTGATATTAAACTTTCAAAACTAATATTGGTCTCATGTTATCATAAGAACATTATATTGAAAAATTTACAAGGAAGTTTAGGTTTTTTTTTAATCTCAATCTTGTTTCTAGTCTATGTGATGCAAATACTCAATTTAAGAAAAACTTAGAACATAATATTAATCAACACAATATGCCCAAAGCACTATTAACCTGATGTACTTAATGAACAGTAATAGGCATAACATTGTATATGTTTATAGGTAGATTAAGTAGATATACTCAAAATCTTAATAAGGATCATTGGGTTGCTTTAGAGAGACTTGTAAAATATTTAAAAGACACCATTGATTATAAACTAAAATATAAAAGTTCTTCTCTAATATTAGAAATATACATTGATGTAAATTACAAAAATAGACAAATAATATCAAATTCACTGTGGTTACATATTCATTCTTAGTGAAGGTACTATATTTTTGGAAAGTCATCCCAATAGACTTGTATAGCTCAGTTTACCATGGATTTCAAGCTAATAACCTTAGAAAAAGCATGTTAAGAGGTTGTGTGGTTAAGAAATCTCGTAATAGTGGAAGCCAACTTACATATGGGATCTATAGTTATGATAGTGGAAGACGTTGATCGGGGGCTTCTAAAGAATGTATTGGGAAATACATCTGAGTACGAGTCAATGTAAAGATATATAAACCTTTGAAGCCAGCATTGTATATCGCTATTACTAGAAAGGATGAAATAGAAACTATGTTATTGAGATATAATCGGTTACCAGACTTATGTTTTGGCTGTGGGATTTTTGGTCATCCTAAAATAGAGTGGCCATTGTGGAAATACGATAAGTCTTTCCCTGACCAATCGTTCTATAATGATTGGATAAGGGCTGACAGACATATTAAATGGAAATAAGAAGAGTTTTTGAAGTAATAATAAACGAATTGTGAAGCCTTTATCTTAGGAACAAGCCAGGTCTTCTTACCCTCAATGGTAGAAGAAAATGGGATTAGAGTTTTTATAAGAAGGTGATCATAACCTAGGTATAGGGGAGACGAAAGGTCATAGTACCGCACATATACAAGCTAGGTGGAACAAAGAAAAGCCCTTAATTTCAAAGCAACATCTAACTTAAGGGTGAAAGGTAAAGGAAAAGAAATAGTCGGTGGTGACCGAACAATAAGGAATATAATAAGAGTGATGGATTTACTATAAGGACCAATATTAAGGGTTTTAGGGAATGACAAAAGGTTTTTTGTTCCTTGTATGGATGAGTATAAGGATGGAGTATTTTCTTTGGTATGCCCATCTTTACAAGCCACAACAAAAAAAACCTAACAAAGATAGATGTGACCCACTTTTAGAGCCTATTTAGCAAAGGAATAATGAGAAAGAAATTTGAGAGACTACTTTTGAAAAAATTGTGAATCCTTTAGAATGAGTGAGTTCTAAACTCAACTCAGTTTTGTTTTGGGAAGTCTAAAAGCCCTACAAGATGTTCAAATTTTGAAATCCTTCTAATTTTAAATTTTATAGTAGGAGCCCATATAAAGTAGTAGCAAATCTAGGAAAATGAGGCAAAAATTAAATCAAGCCAATCAAGAAGAAGTGTGTTAAATAGAGTTTAAATGAATCGTTGTAAAATTATCCTCAAAATCAGCCTGAGCCATTTCCAACTAGAAGCTCATGAAGAGAAAGATTGAAAACTACATGTTATATATTCTAAAAGATAAATGGGTTCGGGGTGGAGAAAGCGATAGACATATGCTAGAATTTGATTTCTCTGAGGATGATATGGGCTAACTAAATGAGTGGTGGTAGAAAAGGTAAGACGTGGTCTTAATGCATTAACCAATGATAATCTATGGAGGCATTTGCTAAAGAGCAAGGCTATTGATTGTTATGAATGTCTTCAATTGGAATGTCTGGGGCATGGATAACTAATAGGGGTTAATTAGGTTCAATATTTTCATCTTCCAAACTTAATATTTGTTAGTTGAAATTATGATTATTTGAATTTTTATATGCTTTATTGTTATTTTGTAGGTTTAGAGTCAATGGAGTAAATAAGGATGAAAATTCAAAGAAAATAAGCCAAAAATATTAAATTTGCTAAGTATCCAGCTATAGTAACAAACTATAATACCAGCGTCACAACGTCTCGTGACCAATAATCCTAATCTGACTTATATTTGATGTTTTATTTTAATTTGAAGACATAAACCTATAAATAAAAGACCAAAAAGTCTATTTTGAGGAATCAAGAGGAGAGAGGAGAAGAGAAAAAAAGCAATTTTTGTAGGATTAAGAAGATTGTAAAAAAAATAATTTTATCTCTTCAACTCTTTATCTTTCTAGTTTTCTAAGATTTTCATGATGGTATTCTTAATAAGCTTTAGAACTCTTTATTTCACCATAACCCAAATTTTTGTTTTTAGGATTAGACTTTTGAACCTAGTATGTAGTTGAATTTTGTTAATTCTTAGTTTATGAACTTAATACATACAATTGAATCATTTTATCTTGTGTTTAATGTTTTTACTATATCTGGCCAATATTATGAATGATTGAAGAATTGTGATGAACTTGACTAAGGGATTCATGTGTTTAGCATATGATAGTTTGATGCATTATCATAAGGTAACAACTATGAGTTCCATGTAGGATAGACATATACCTAGATGGCATATATGGTATAATTTAGACTTGATCTTAATTAATTACATTCTATTCTGATTGCTATAGACATATAGGTAGTTGTTAGAATACATAATATAGTCACTTGACCATCAACGGAGGCTTGTAATGAGATTAATGTCTAAGCCAATCAATTTATATTAAGAGATTAACTAAGAAGGTTAATGAATCTAATGAAATACTAGGGGATAAGTCTAAACCCTAGATTATTATCAATTGATGAATTTATCTCTTTGTTTGTTTTTGAGTAGTTTTAGTTTACTTTGTAGTGTTAGTTTAATTAGATTCAATTCTTATTTTGATTTTTTTGAATAAAAGTTAAGTGAATATAATTTTAGTACTTGATTGATAGAATTAGATCGTATAGTCCATGTGTGAACAATATATGGGCTTAAATCATATATTACTTGATACGATAGTGTGCATTTGCGCTTAGCTACTAAAGCACCAATCAGTAGCACTCGAACATTCCATATTTTATGTAATCATGTATAAAAAAGTTGTCTACATTTAGTATTTCTAACTGAGACACTAGCTTATGAAAGCCAAATGGAAGAAATCAGAATATAACTTGGTTTTGTGGGCAAGCTTATTATTGAGTAAGGAAAATGTAGTCTCGGTTTAGCCATTTTTGGTGATATAAATTGATGTCAGACTTATTTCTTATTCACAATTTCATATTGATATTTAGCTTCTTTCTCATTAGAAAAAGTAATGATGGTTTACAGGATTCTATGGACATTAAGAAATAATGCAACGTGTCTATACGTGGATGTTATTGAGGTGACTTAGCCTTCTATCCACATTGTCATGGTTATATAGGGGAGATTTCAATGAAATCCTTTTACAAAATGAAAAATATGGTAAGGTAGCAAGGCCGAGGTATTTGTTGGATAATTTTTGGCAAGCAATTAATGATTACAGTTTAATGAATCTAAATTATATAAGGCCACTCTACATATGGTGCAACTGGAAAAATGTGAGAAATTTATCCAAGAAAGATTAGATAGAGCTTTATGTACTTTAGAGTTTATAGAGTTTTTTTGATTTGTTAAAGTTAGCAATTTGGATTTTTGGGGATTGAATCGCTGTTTAATTTTGATTGAGATTGATTACGGTGAGGCAATAACAAAGTATGTGATTTTAGGTAAACATAAGAGTAGGTTCCACTTTGAAGAAGCCTAAGCAAATAATAAGGACTGCGAAGAATGTGTAAAGTGTGGTTAGTATAGCACCAAGGTTGACATCCAGGCCATTCAAACAAATCTCACTAACTTAGGGGTAAAGCACCAAAAGTCGAATAAGGATAATTTCAAGTAGTTGTCTTTGAAGATTCAAAAGAAAACAAAGATGTTGGCAACTCTTAACTTGAAACCAATTGCATCTTCATGCTTGTAAATTTGTTAAGTTAAGAAAGAGCTTGATGTCTTATTATACAAGCATGAGAAGTACTAGAAACAAAGGGCTCATGTAGCATAGGGATCAAAACTTAATTTTTTTTCACTTTAAGGCTTATAGTTGACAGAAAAAGAACTGGATTAAAAGGGGTGCTTGATGCAGATAATAAGCGACATAATGATTACGACTTGATAACACAAGTTCAACTTAAGCATTTTGGCACCCTCTTTTCATCCTTTAGACTTTCAAATTTTGATATTCAGACAATAATGAATGATGTAGAATTAGGATTTTTTTTTATGCTAGTAAGAGGTAACTGGAGATTCCATTTACAAAATAGGAGATTCGTGAGACAATTTTTCAAATGCTCCCAACTAAGGCTCCAGGAAAAGAAGGTATTCCGGCTCTTTTCTACTAAATTTTTTGGAATATTGCGGGTACAAATATGTTGACTTGTTGTTTGAAGTTCCTTAACTGTATGGATAACCTTAGGTCAATTAATGAAATGCTTATTGCTAAATGTGAAAAATGGACCTATCTAATGGATTTTAGACCTTTAGTTTATGTAATGTCATTTATAAAATAATTTTTAAAACTTAATCAATCGACTTTGGGGTGTATTAAGGGATATCATTTCAGAATTGCAGAGTGCCGTCATCCCAAGTTGCCTTATTATTGATAATGTTATTCTTAACTTTGAATTTATTAATCTTATCAAATGTTAGAGAAGATTGAATGAAGGACATCTAGCCTTAAAACTAGATATGTCAAAAGCCTATGACAGGGTATAATGGAATTTTTTAGAAGCTATGCTAAGAAAATTAAGGTTTTTGATGAGTGGCGCAAAAAGATTATGAGTTCTATCTACGGTACCTTACTCGATTTTAATTAGTGGCGTACCGTATGTCTACCTGCAACTTACACGAGGGTTTTCCCAAAGGGATCCCCTATCACTATATTTGTTTATAATTTATATTCAGGGTCTATCTTCACTATTAAATCAAGTAAAGCGTAAAGGAGAAATAAGTGGAATAAAGTGTTGTAGGCAAGGATTGTCCATTTTCCATCTCTTCTTTACAGATGATATCCTTATTTTCTACAAGGCTATTGTCACGCCCCAGACTCAAAAGATCCAACGCACGACATCACTTACATTCATTCAATGTATGTGCACTCATAAATAATATTACACAAAATTTTAAACTTTAATTCAACATAGGAATCCTTAGCAAGTTGCTACTAAGTTCAACACTAAAATCAACCCATAACTTAACATATAAACATAAACTTCTATTGACAATATTTAAACATTCATTTTAATTTCTTTCAGAATTATAACAATTGAATTATGACTGGGATAATTAGTAAACCGGAGAGACGCAGAGTTTTCTCAGAGATTAACACTCTACTACGTCACCAGTAGCAACTTTATTACCGGAAGCCTAGAATATATTCATTGTAAATTCTTAATTAAAATCAACCAATAACCACACTTGATGAAACTTAAACCAAATCCAACCACACACAATAAAATAATACATAAGTATTTATTCAATTGGGACAAATCAAATATCATATCTCACGTGTCCCCAAATGAAACACTCAGTAACCTAGCAACTTAGGGAACTCAATGAACAGCAGAAGCCTTACCTAATCCGCTAAGCACACATGCACCTTATTTACATGAAATCACCATAAACTATAATGAGTATAAAACTCAGTAAGCATACTAGTTTTTCATATATCAAATACAAATATATATATGTACACAATGCATATGTATGATATGTTGTGATAAATCAAAATCGTAATCTTATCAAATCACATGTCATGTAAGCGCTTACACATTCTTTCAAAATATATAATAGGAATACCATCACTCAACTACTACTTAGTAGGCCTTACATATCACATATCACATAATGAGTCAAATGTCACTCGTAGGTGACATACCGTATGAGAGGAATAGTACAAGTGAGGTCTTTAAATTACACATATATAATGCTCATGCCCGAAGGTAAAAGCCAAACCCTCACCCTGATCATCGGTGAGTCCTCTCGTATACACCAATACGCTACCACACGAATGTGATGACTCACTCTTCCTTTAGGTACCAATAGGATCCTCCCTACATATGAAACACATAACATATACCAATCCTGAAGGAAATGCCACACATAAAGGCTCCACAAATCACATAAAATGCCTACTAAGTTAACAGTGAGTTCAAGCATCCTCAAAACATAAAATGTTTCTCATGGACATATTACACTTCAAAAGCTTTCTTTGTTAAACACATTTCACTTTGAAAGCTCACTTTCAAAAAGACATATATGTCATGTATGTCCATGCTCACATTCATAAACACATGTCTTCACATTTCATATCAAAATATACTTTGACATAATATAAACATATTCCTAACTACATTTACAAAATCATACATAACAATTACTATGTTTATTGTGATTTTAGTAAAAAGTCTAGTATACTTACCTCTTAACACTTTCAGCTACAAGACTTAAATCTCCTTAACCTACCAATGGAGATTAATCCTTTCATGAGCCTCAACATTCATACAAAATACTTTAAATAGCTTACAAAATATACACATATTGCACTTATCACATCGAATTAGTCTAATTACTTGGTTTCTCAAAACCTGTCATTCTAACCACTTACACTTAACAAAATTTTCTTATTTATCAAATGATGTCCAGCTACTCCAAAATCAGAATATATTATTCTTAACTCATATATCCTTCTTATATATGAATATTATATCATAATTCCTACACAATCTATTCCATAAACACCATCGAATCCAAACTACTAACCTGACAGGATCAAGATACTTACTGAACAGTATTCAATCTCCTAATTTTATAAAATCATATACTAACTCAAAAATTATAAAAATACCACAGACATACTCTTGACACATATCTCAATCCATGATAAATATTTCACTTCAAAATCATTGTCAAAAGTATTTTAAAACTATTTTATTCTATAGCTTTAAAAATCTGTTAATCAAATACTGCAATAAGCTGACACTCAAATACTGCAATGAGCTGACACTCTTTAGAAAATCATAACAATTTAACCATATTGATCTAAATTCTCAATTTTGAGTATATCATATTAGACATATAAAATTATCATATTTCATAAATTCGTAATTTTTGAAGATTATTAAGCAGATTAAAAATTGTTTGTCACTGTATCATACTGTTCATACATGAAATTTTTAGAATTTCAGGGTCATTTTGGTAAATTCACTATAAATTCAATTTCTAAAATTTTTAATCAATTAAAAATCGCAGATGATCCTAAACATGTCTAATTTTATATACTCAAAATTAAAAATCAGAATTGAATCACAACAATTTATAAAATTCCTGGATCAAGAGACTATCAAATAGAAATTCTGCAATTCATCATGCTTTATCAATCTATCTACATAGATCATCATCAATTCTCACAATATCTTATGAAATACACATCAAATCCTCAATTATACATATTTTCAAAAATCAAAACTTAAAGAAATTAACTAATTTAACATCAAGAAACTAAGAAAGGGTTATAATATACCTCTTAAGTTTAAATTTCAACTTTCTTCTTCTTTTTCTTCTTCTTCTTCTTCTCTTTCTCTCCCCTTTCTTTCTCTCCCCTTTCTTTCTCTCCCCTTTCTTTCTCTTATTTCTCACTCTAAAAGAGGTAGCTCGACCAAAATGTGTGAATTAGGATTTCAAAAGTTTATTTTTATACTAAGATGCTAATTTTTGGTATTTTTGAGTTTGCCCCCAAAACTTTTAAAGTATTATAATTTGGTCCCTAAAATAAATTAAAGTCTTGTAAATAAATCTAATACTAATAGTATATCTTTAACCTATACAAACACTACTAATAACAATATATAAATCAAGTATCACCCACATACAAATAAAATATGTATATTTATATATATATATATAAATATATATTCTTACCGGTTGTGGATACTGGTTACTACAGTTATGCTGCACAATTGTTAAATGATAAAAAGGATATTGGGATATTATGAAAATTATTTAGGGCAAATGATAAATTTTGCCAAGTCGGCTGTCTATTTTGGGCAAATAGTAGCTAAAGAGTAGATTTAGAAAGTTGTTAATGTCTTGGTGTTAAAGAGGTGGACTGCTATGAGAGATATTTGGGACTATCAAGCATAAGATGAAAAAAGCGCATAAATCTTTTTTCATCAATCAAAGATAAAGTTTGAAATAAATTAAAAGGGCGGAAAGCTAGACTTTTTTCTGTTGCAGGGAGAGAAGTCATGATCAAGGCATTTATTCAGTTAATATCAACTTATTTAATGAGTTTGTTCTAGCATCTAGCAGTGTTATTACATGCTTTACATAGGATTTTTGCCAAGTTTTGGTGGGAGAAAGTCAATGAAAAAAAAGGAGGTTGCATTGGTGTTCATGTGAAAGCTTATGCTGAAGCAAAAAGTATGACGAACTAGGGTATCAAAACTTGTTCAATAAAAGCCATGCTCACTAAACAAAGATGGCGTATCTTAAAGAATATGGGTTATACTTTATGATAAAGAACTTATCTATCAGAAAACAAGATGGAGAATTGGTGATGGATCTTCAATCTCAATTTATCATAACAAGTGGTTGCCACGTCCTTTGTCTTTTAAGTTGCTCTATCCTCATATTTTACTTGAGCATACTATCGTGACTGATTTGATTATAGCCTCTAGGGATTGAGATGGCGTGTTGATTTAGCAATCCTTCTTAGAAGAGGAGCAACAAGCAATTTTAAGTATCCTTTTAACTCGACAAGGTGTGAACTAAAAGGATATTCTTATATGGTACTTTGATCGATTGGCAATTTTACTGTGAAATGTGGGTATTGGCTTGCAAATATTTATCAAGTGATAGTGTGTAGCTTAAAAAATTCTGGGATTGGTGTTTGGTGGCAGTGGTTATAAAAGATTAGGATTCCTCTAAAGGTAAAAATATTGTTATGGAGAGCTTCAAATAATTAGATTCCTATGAATGCCAATATTAGAAGGCATAGAGGAAACCTATCCAATGTGGAATTGGCGTGGAAACTACTGTTGGCGGAGGATCTTAGGTACGTGGGTGTATGCATGTGTAATTGTGTCTATTGTCTAATGCAGCAGAAACGTATAAATTTTACAATAAACACAATAAATATAATATATTAATCACATTAATATATTAATAGGCTAGAGAACTCACCATAACGTGTAACATTATACACGTATTTTCTCGGAGTCTGCATGGAGACCAACTCGTGTGCAGTTCTAATCACCAATACGGTGGGCTTGGTGAGCTAGAACAGTAGCTCTATATTTAGCCTCGGATTAACTCTTAACCCCCAAAATGGCCGGGAGTGAATTTATATCCTTTTCTCCAAAAGGATAAGAAATGGAGAGTTTGAAGCAATACATAATTGTTCCAATTGGAAGCATAAAGGATAATGAAATAATTTCATTTTTTCTCTCCTTTTTTTTCTTCTTCTTCTTTCTATTTCTCTCCATTTCTTCTTTTCTCTACTCTCGGCCGAATTGGCCAAATTTCTCATTCTCATCCTTTTTCTTTTTATATATATATATATAATATAATATAAAAAAAAGATATTTAATTATTTAAAAATTAAATAATCAAAATAAAAAATGGCCATTTTGCCCATCATAAATAGTTACTAAGTTTACCCTCTAATGGGTTCCACCAAATCTCACACTTGGATAAACTCAACTAAGGGTTCACAATACCCTATGTGTCATTATACAATTAGTAAGTAACAATTATTAACTAATTGTTGTATTTAACACTTAAATACAGACACACACGCATTCTCGTGGTAATACTGAATATTGCTGGATTAAACAATTTAATCCGGCACGTTTCCCCTGTACATAACGAGTACACTCTATATCGCGGGACTCCCTAGGTCCTACGCACGATTTGTCAAATGAAACTATTCCACGAGTCCGTGAGCAATGCCCCATGCATATATCACGGATGTACAAATCAACGTGTTGAACCATACAAGCTGAGGTTACAACGCATACGTATAGTCCTTCCGTCATGATATCCTAGATGTACAGGGATATGAATTATCACCGCCAAATCCCTAGTGCTCATCCATGTCTTATCTCCAGACTTGTATCTTATTGAACAATATGTGCAAACTTCTTTGCCATATTGTTCCACTCTGGCGGAACTCTTTCCTGAGATGATTGCTTGTGGCCACAAGACTTTTTGAGATATAGTTTCAAAGCATCTGGATATCTAACTCCATATGGGAGCTGACGGATCCCATATCTGTACGCACCAGACTCCATAAGCATCGGACCATACCTAGCGACACCCAGCGGTCACACCATGAAAGGTCTGTGACATGTGTGGAATCAAAGTATAGTGGATCACTTACAAGCTCACCGTGACACTCAAGTTAAAGGACCACGTATACTACTCAACTCGAGAGGACCATTTGTTGACGGCTTACATTGATTGTCTATCAGAGACCCTCGTGAGTCTATCCCATATCTAGTCCTAACTGGATACCTATATGTTAATACGAGCTCCAAGCTCTCAGTCGGCTAGGAACGACCATCTATACCCTATAGGTACGATATATGTTGATCTATATATAAAAAGGTATTCACCGACATACCTGCATTGGCAGAAATAGATCAGGAACAATTATTCGAGAATATACTTGCGCAACTTGCATTTTCTGGCGCCCAATTGTAACTATGCAGTTACTAATATATTCTCAGGTTTATGTTTCATTACAGACAAGGCTCAAAATCTTGGATTTGTTGAGTATTATAACCAGCTAACATTTAGCAATTATATCTCTCAGCGTGGCTAACTATGAGCTCTTATCTAAACACATTTAGATCTGATTCGAACTCCTTCAGATCTACAATGTCTGTAACGTTACATACATAATACCATATTAATGAGTATTAGCGATTTAATGAGAATGTACACTTTATAAATATACAAGTATATGTACATTTAGGGATAGCACGTAAGCACCAACCCTAACAACTACCATCCATGCTCTTTGATTGTGCCAATCTTTGAAGAGCGATAGAGAGGAATGCGATTTCATGGTTGCGATTTCATTTTCGTATCAAACTTCAACCTATGATATGTTTATCTCAGCCGTGCATCTATTATCGGATGATTGCCTATAAATTTTTTTATATTATTTTGAGGAGAGTTTGGTTCATTCAAAATTAGCATTTGCAAGGTTGAACTATTTAAGAGGTGGAGGCGATTGTAGGCCAGTCGAAAGTCTTTCTGGTTGAATTTAAAGCTGTTCAAGATGTCAGATTCCAACAAAACTTTGAGGCTTAGTCAAAGTGGCACCTCTCAAACAGTGATGGAATCAAAATAAATACTGATGCAATGCTACATCAACGATGAAAGAAAATCAATATAGGAGTTGTTGTGCAGAACTATTTTGGTGAGGTAATGTTAGTTGAAATTGAGAGATTGGAGTCTTTTTATCCGGTTCCAATATCTGAGGCCATGACTATTTTGAAACGTATTTTAGCAGTCAGTTCTCTGAATTTCAATTACATGAAAATAGAATCAAATGCAAAGATAGTTCTAAATGATTTTCTTTCAAAACCAATGACTTCCTTTGAGCTAGAGTCATTATTCAAAGTATTTTAGTTTGCTCTTATTCCTTACTGTTGCGGATATCAAGCCATACACTTCAATTTGATATCCTTATGGCATCAACTAAGCCACAACCTTGATACCCCTTTTACTCTATGCGCAGCGGAAAATCATAACTTGATACCATAAGAAAGAACACATAAGATTAACACATCAATAAAGATAAAGAAAACAAACCAATCAATAAGACACAAGATATACGTGGTTCGGCCCAAAATTGCCTACATCCACGGAGGATCTATGATCCAGCTTCTTACTATTGAAATAAATCACTAAGTATCTTCTTACATTATTAATGATCCCACAAGACCCCTTAGTATCTCCTATAGAGACCTCTAAGTATCTACCCTTGATCACCATAACTCCTTAAGACCTCTTAGTATCTTCTCATAAGAGATTTTTACAAGAAACACAAGAATAGCCCGAGCATCTAAGCCAAAAGGATCTATGGTGTTTCTCTTTTATTCACTTAAAGAACTTAAAGAAAAAATACTCCTCAAAGGTTACACTATAGTGCACTACGTACTTAGTGCCTACCTAGCTCCTCTATTCTATCTTATGGTTACATCTTGAAACCTTAGATGCTTAATCTTAAACAAGGGTTTACAAGTGTTTATATAGGGTGTATTTCGTGCCTACTAACCCTATTCCTTGTTGGAGTAAGAGTTCACTTGTTTTAGAAGTCCAAAACTAGAAATTCCGAACTAAAACAGACATCCTGACCTGTCTGGGCGTTGTAGCGCTCATCCCTATTCTCGCGCCTATTACCGCGGCGCTGGGGACCCAGCATTGAGGTGGTGGTCTTCTGTGTTGAGCGCCGCGGCGCTGGCAGCTTCCCTTGCGATTTCTTTGTTTTTTTTGCGTTTTCAAGTCCCGTTTTACTTCTCCCTTCGTGTCTCACACGTTCTAGATTTTTTGTGACTCTCCACTTTGATATTCATCTCAATTCTTGTCCAACCAAAATTTTATTTATTAAATCATCAATTTTTCAACACTTACCTTCGTATAAACTTTTGTACACTTTTAGAAGTGCCAATAAAAAGATTCATAGCATAACTAAATTTGTTTTATATTCTTACTTAGCTTATTCTTTGGAGCTTCTAAAAAAGTTGGAAATTATTATAATGGAAGATTTCCCTCTTCTTTTTAGTTTAATGCAAAAAAAAAAATGTTTATATTCTGACTCTGCTTGTTCTCGGAGTTTCTAAAAAAGTTGAAAACTATTATGATGGAAGATTTTTTTTTTTTGTGAGTTTAATGTCAAAAAAAAAAAAATAATGCACTTTTGCATGCTTCAACTATTTTGTTTTATTGCTACTGTTATTATTATTGTGATCGATTAGTTAATTATTGAATTTTTACAGTAAGATTTAGTCATTAATTGTTAATATTGTCTCTTAAGACTTCAAATTTAAATAAGATTTTACGCAATTTATTACTTTTTTTTGTTGATTACCGATCCCACAGTGGCAAAATAGAAATTCATGTCCTAAGCATCAATTAAAAATAATTATTTTTTATCGGTAATTAATGAAGAGAATTTACTCAAGGATTAATTCACCCACATAAACTTAAGGCTTAAAAATTGGTGAAAAATAATAATAATAATGTTACACTTTTAAAATATTACGTGTGAAATAATTATGAATACTATTACACATTTCAAATGTTACAGATAAATAATCATTCGATGATGAAATAGGTTAATATATATTTATTAAATTTTAAAAATTATTTTAAAATTTTTATTTGAATGATGTATCAAATAATTATTAATAATAAAATAATATAATAATTAATTTTAAAATTATTTTATTTTATCACTTAATAATTATTTAATATATTAATTTAAAATAATATTTAAAAAGTATTGTATTACTCAAACAAAATCACAATTTTTTTCATAATCAAAGAATACTATAAACTATAAAAATAATATTACAGTTTTAAAATGATATTTTAATTTTTTTATTTTAAATAATATAGTAATTATTAAATAATGAATGAGATGCGTTAAATAATTATTAAATAATAAAATAATATAATAATAATTTTAAAAATGAAATGAAACAATTGCTTAATACAGGTGGTTTAAGATTTAAGTCCTAGGAAAAGCTCCTCCTCCACCGCTATGCAACTTTAGAGTGACATAAATGCCCTTTATACTCGACGTGGAAGGCAGTAATTGGCAGGCGCCACAAAGGAATCCAGCCTATAAAGCGAAACGCAAACCTTACAAGGAGGCTCAAGTCAACAACAACTATGAGGACTTGCACTGCTTACTTCGACACCCAATCTCATAAACCCTAGAAAAGAGAAAAGAGAAAAGAGAAAAACAAAAAAGGAGAAAGAAAAACAGAAAAAAAAAAAAGATTCGAGCCCTCATAAAATTCCCAAACCCTAATCATTAATATTCCCGTTTCATCATCCCTCCAAATTTACAATTAAATTTGCGTTGAGCTGACTCTTCTCCTGTTATTGGATTTACGTTGATCCGTCGCTTTTCTCTGTTTTGTTTGGTCAGGTACTTTTTTTGTTTTTCCATTTTTAATTTAATTTCAGAAATTTTACATGCCTTTTGTTACATTTTTGTTATTGGGCAACACGAAAAATAATCTATTTATTTATTCAAGCCTGTCTTAATTACGTTTGCTACCTGAATTGCAAGAAATAGGGTTTCTAGGTCTCCATATTTGTAATGATTCTTAATTGATGCAACATCATTAACTAATTTTTTTCTTTATTTTCTATTTGTATGTTGAGGAAGCTGCGGGATCAAAAAATTTACGTAAACATATATAACTTAAGAGAGCTTAGTCCCTTTTGAGTATTAATACGTGAACAGTTTGTGTTTCGTCTTTTTATGAATGTGGTTGCATGATTGTGGTGTGCTTGAACTTCAGGTGAAAATATATGTTATTTCTGTGATTTGAGATATGTTTTTCTCTTCTTTGATTTGGTTTTTGCTTTCTTTTTTTTTAGAAAAATTGCATCAATTATAGCTTCTTATCTCAGGAAAAATCTTGGATTTGACAATTAAAATTGTTAATTATTTAACAGTAGTATAGTTATGTTATGATAGTCTTGAGCTGCTCATGGTATAGTCACCCTTCACTACTGTATGTATTACATTTATGTACTCAAAGCAACAGGCGTTAATGTGGAATTGACACAATTCAGATGATGATTTTTCATGGTAATATTTGTTGATCTAGGTCTTTGTTTCCTGATTTGCAGGCTTACTGGTTATTTATTTCTCTTGAAGATTTGAATTGTGTGCTGCAAATTCCATGGCTACGAATGTCGACATGTCTCTTGACGACATTATAAAGAGCAGGAAAAGTAGTGAGAGAGTAAGAGGACAGGGCAGGGCCCGTCGTGGAGGCCGTGGCCCAGGCCCAAGCGGTTCTGTGAATGGTGGAAGAATGACTGTTGGAAGAATGACAGGGCCTTTGCATAAAGGTCCTCTGACAAATGCTCGGCCATCGTCACATACCATTGCCAAGGCAAGCTCAAAACTATGGATGTTTTGTGCCTATGATGAGAATTTAATAAGCATAAGAAATTCATATACGAGAGGACTCTAACCGTGTTTTATATATTCAAAGAGGATTTCTAACGTTACATTGACCATCAGAAGTTTGTTTGGCTCAGTTACTAAAGAATTATCCCCACCTGTTGCATTTCTATACTACCTTCATGATTTCTTTATACTTGTGGGTTATATGGGTTATATTCTGGGGATGTTGCAATCAGATCTCATAAATATATGCAGAAGTACTCTGGTGCCACATTAAGTTATTCTGCTACTTCATAGCATCTTTTGTGAGGGAGCTTCAATAGGTTACCATGCGAAATGGTGCCTATCTATAGCATAACATCACTTAAGAATTAGTGGG
Organism: Ailanthus altissimus; assembly: GCA_946807835.1. Taxonomy (NCBI): domain Eukaryota; kingdom Viridiplantae; phylum Streptophyta; class Magnoliopsida; order Sapindales; family Simaroubaceae; genus Ailanthus; species Ailanthus altissimus. The sequence goes on from OX327687.1 coordinate 11,499,599, forward strand.
GTCGAGTTCTTCATACCCGTGCATTATCCAAATCATGTAGTTTCAGTCACTAATGTGATTGATGGCTGGTGGTTTATACATGAAGTTTATGATGGATCCTCTTGCTATGTGCGGACTTTCTTTGGTGCAAGATTTCAGTTACTATCATAGTTCATGGCGTTTTTGCAAAGGAGCTTCCTTCGCTTAAATTCAGAACTGGAGCTCACCCATAGCATAGCAACAGTCCTTAATCAGTGGGTCAAATCTTTTGCTCCCATCTACTATCCAGTAACTCAATTTGATGGTGTTTGATTACTATGTTGCTTGAGCTCTATAGCTAACTGGATTCTACTGTTAGCCATTTCTTTCATATTTTGTGGGAATTCTCCTGATTTTTGATTTTATATTGAAGATTCGTGAATTATTTTGTTATCTTGTTGTTAGCTGACTTGTTTTCTACCGCTCGATTCTCTTTTGCCGATTCTTTCTATCAGACTTTTCGCAGAGCTAGGAGTTTTCCATGGCAGCATGATTTGTTTGAGGACAGCCTTAGAGCTGCAGGAATATCTGGAATAGAAGTTGGTACAAAGTTATATGCTTCCAACTTGCATCATGGAGTGACCAATGACGATATAAGGGTATTACTTGAGCTATACATTCTCATCCTAAATAGTGTATAGATTTCTGAAATGGTCTCATGGATATGGTGTGCAATTCAGGAACTTTTCTCTGAGATTGGAGAACTGAAACAATATGCCATTCACTATGACAAAAATGGTTGCCCAAGTGTGAGTTCTTTTTCCAGTGTTCATAATATTTACCATTATTTTTGTTGTCCTGTTCTTGATTTTGGTTTTTTTCTATCTCATGTTACTTGATGTGTTGTGTTCTTTACGAGGTACTTATAATGTGTTTTTGATATGTTGAAGAAGGTGTCTTTAGATTCACCTTACATTTCTACTAGGATCTTTAATTGTATTGTTGTCAAACTATAAACTGGTTGAGAAATGTGGAATTGTTTTGGTTGCATGTAATTCAGCAGGATGCCTGGAATTTTCTTTTGTAATGTTCTCTAGTTTCGAACAAGAACTTTAAACTTTAATGAAGAAATATGTAGGGGTTATCCTACTTTATTGTGAAAAGCAGGCTGTCATTTGTGGTTTACATATTATTCTAGAAGTCCAATCTTGACAGAATGGAAGCCTTGAGTTTTATCTTATGAAATTTATGTTTTGAGGATGTAAAAATAAATGTAAAATTTCCCTTTAAAACAAGGGTTTTTTATTCTCTTATTTCATCATGTTTCCTTGTTATTTATTCCTCCTTTTCTCTCGTCCTTTTTTTTCCTCAATTATTCATCCCCTCACTTCCTTATTTTGATACCAATATTTGATTGTGTCTAGGTTTTGATTTGACTTTGCTTTTGAGTTTTATATGCTTATATTTCTTGATCGTATGCTACATTCTTTTGCGATCATGTATAGCACATCTTCTAGATCCCTCATTCATGTGCTACATTTTGTCCCATTTACATATTTTGAACTCATGTTGGCTGTTGTAATAGTTGATTTGGCAGATTACTTTGTTGGTTGCCACTATTGTTAAAGCTTAAGCTTGTTGCATGGTTTCAGGGTTCAGCTGAAGTAGTTTATACCAGAAGAAGTGATGCATTTGCAGCTTTTAAGAGGTATAACAATGTACTGTTGGATGGAAAGCCGATGAAGATTGAAGTTTGGGGCTCCAATGCAGAAGTTCCTATTTCAGCTCGTGTGAATGTGTCTGGAGTAAATGGAAGGAGGAAGAGGACAGTTGTTATGACGTACGTAAATTTTTAGTTAATTAGTTTACCTGAGGGTGTGATTAATGAAGTTAATGAATTATCTATTGCGCTCATTGTTTTTGCTTCTAACAATTCAATGGTTTAATCAAGGACTTATAATACTACTTTTGTAAACAATTAGAAGTATTTGTTTTGTTTCCGTTTAAGATGTGTCCGCATCTTCTAGCTCAAAAGTTGCTGAAGTTGTTTGCTGATTGCTATCAAGTTTTAACTATGTCACTATCATGTTCAGTTTTGTGATTGTTGTCAATGGTTATACCTTTATATGTTATTAATTTTTGATTTGTTTCCCATAGGCAGTTATATAGTTTTACTGGTCATTGACATTTTATTTTAACTAAACCATATGATACTTATTTATTCCTGATGTAATTTTGGCATGTTATCCAAAGATTGTTTTCAGGATAAAAAATAATGGCTTCTTCTGCGGAGAATGATAGTACTTTTTGAAAGATGCTTCTAATATTTTGTCCAAAATAAATTTATTGCTCTAGTATATCATGGTTTTTTGGGTTTACATTGTACATAAAATGTCACTGTGAAAATGACGTGCTTTGTTGTTTAGCTGGCTGTCGGAGATTACTTGATTGAATTTACTATGTGCTTTGTTAACTTTTTTTTTTTAAATCTTAAATTAACAATATTGTATTTACTTATGGTTGACATTATGCAGGCCGAGACTGGGTCCTGCAGCAGGTGCTGCTGTGATTAATCGTGGTTCTGGGTAAGTTTTTGGTGCAGATACTGCAACTTGTCTTGTTTCACATTTGATGTTTCCCTTACGTTAGTGTGTTTTCATGGTTAGCAGTTTATCAAAACCATTTTTGGTTTTTAAACTTTTGTGGTCTAGAAGGCTTGTACAATATGGAATTAATTATTGCAGTCTGCTTGCTTGATTTTTATTTTCTTTCTCAATTATCTGTGTGGGGAAAGATTTTGGAATGTTGTCTTGCTGGTCTTTGCTAAAAGTTTGATTCATAAAGCTTGAGCTTATTTTGAGTTATTTTTGCATATATAAATTTGGCTGTGCTCAGATAGCTGTGATCTTGCTTGCTTTGATGTGGCCTAAATTCTGCTTAACAATTTTCTTTTTGGTGTGTGTAAATTCAAGCTTTACTTTACCATAGGTCTAGCACCTCTTTTTCTGTGGATGACTTATTGTTCAGATTTCACGCATTCTATCTCTGTTCTCCAATTCAAATTGGCTACAATGAGAAACTTTTGTTTATTTATTTATATTTCTTAAATGTTCATTCCTGGCCCTTGCTTTGAATTTCCACCTTTATTGGAGGTCTTAGTAGAGTTTGAAGCGGTTGGATAATAGTTAATGCACCTACTCCAACCTCTGTTTCATAAAACAAATCATTCTTTTAGTTTGTTCTCAGAAAAGGTGGGGAAAAAACAAAAGATAATGGTCCATGCACCAGATCCAGCATATACTTGTCTTTGATCAAGCTTTGGAATCATCTTACCGAGTTTGAAGACTTTGCATGAGTTCAGTTTGTATGTGTAGCAGATCGATAGGTTGATCTCACTTGAAGTTTTGTTTCATTGATTCGGTTTCACAAAATTCTACTTATTAGTAGTCCTTCCTGTTGTGGCATTTAGTGTACCAATTAGAAAATGAAGGGGAGGAGATCACTTCTACTCAACATAATAGAACTTGAGTGGGAAATTAATTAGACATTTGTTGTGTGAACTTGAGCTGAAGTCCATTTCCAACTTTTTTTTAATATTTAATTTATTACAAGCTATATGTTGTGGAAGGCAGATTGTAGCTTCTTGATCAGCATGTGGTGCAACATAAGGCAACTATATGCTTATCCTTGTATGTTCACGTTCATGTATGTGTGCATGAATGTTTAATATTGAAAGTCATTGGTAGTGTTAACTGTTAAATAATTAATTAATTTGTTTAGTTTCTCATGAGTGGCATTTATTGAAATTAACCCATCATGTCTCCTAGTGCTACTAGCAGGGATTACCTCAGTTGTTTTCCAAATGTTTGTTAATGTATTTTATCTTATATTTATGATTAAATACATGTTTTATGGTATGTTGCTGCAGTCTGAGTCGTCGTGGGGGTCTAAGGAATAGCCGAGGCCAAGGGCGTGGTCGTGGACGGGGATGGGGCCGGGGCCGGGGCCGGGGCCAGAGCCAGAGCCGAGACCGTGGCCAAGGCAAGATGCCTTTTGAGAAGTCAGCTGATGAACTAGACAAAGAACTTGACAAATATCATTCGGAGGCTGTGTTCTAGTATTCTAGTATCATGCGGAATGGAAGACTTAAATCTGATTTTAAGCCTGTGTGTAACTGAGTTAGTATTCAAGTATTTGTTAGCGGCCAGCTGTACAAAATGCTCTTTACCTTCGTGCTATTTTTGCTGTTTTGTGTTTCCTTTTCATGCTTGGGCATGGCTTTAGATCATAATTAGAAATGCATGATGTAAACGAAGCTACTGGATGTTTATCAAGGCTTGGTTTTTGATCTTGAATTTCCCGTTTTGTGCATTGTATACTATGCTTTCCTTTGTATCTTCATTTATTTTCTCTTCCACTCCACTACATCAGTGTATGTATGAAGATGCCTCTTTTCCCTCCAAGGATTTGGAAGGGGTTTTGCCAAAGCTAATGATAGGGATCTGGGTGGGTTGGTTCCTGAAAAAGCCCGAATTTGTCTTAAGACTCTTTATCATTTTATTTTTACAAATACAGGAGGTTTTCAGATAAGATAACGAGTTAACAGACTTTTGAATGGTAGTTAATTTATGTCTCATTATCCATCGAATTCATGATATAAAGAAACGATACGGTAGAAAAGTTTCCTGCCTAAAAATACAAACCCCGAAAAGGATTATGGCATTTTAAGATTAAAACAAAAGTAGAAACTGGCATAAAATTCTTTCTTTGCAAATAATTCAACCCGTATTTAATACAATGCTTGGACAAAATGAATTATGCAGTGATTTGTGGGACTTTACTCTCACCAAACCTTTTCTCTGTCAGTAATTCCCCTTCAGACGACAAGCCTGGGGTTGAGCGTCAATCTCTGAAATTAAAAAGAATATAAAATTTAAAAAATAAAGGACACTTGTGTTATTCTGTGGGAGTATCTGCATCTTTATTTAAAACGAGGTCTCCAGATTCACTCTTCTTGAATAGCTTCTCAACTACTTGATCCCAATTAGTGTTTCCACCACTGGACTTCGATTTAGTTTTTGAGGCATTTTCTTCATCCTCACCATGTGAAGGCGCTGCCTCATGTTCTGGGCTTTGCTCCTCTGGTGTGGCAACTGCATGAGGTATATTCAAACTTATGGCTCTTTCTAAGGCATCTTTGTGTTCTTTTTCAATGGTCTTCAACCTCTCCAATTTCTGTACTTTTGGAGGAGTTGTTACCGTTTCAGAGCTGCTTTCCCTCATCAGCTGTATTTACCAATGCCGGTAATTATCAGTAATTTGATAAACAGAAGAAAGGGGAAAAAAAAGGAATCTTATCTACAAAAAGTCGGGAATTTGAAGGTCCTCAAACAAAGTGTCTTCTGCTTTAACATTTTTCTTTTTATCCTTTTTATTTTTTCCATATGAACAAGTGCAACCATAAAAGGACATGTTGCTTGATACAAAAAGTGAATGTTAACCTAAGAATTATGATAGTTAAAAGAGGAACTCAAGTTTGATCCGACCCTCCCCAGGTGTTGAGTTTTCGGAATCAATTTACTCTATATATTTTTGACAAACTAACTATAAACAAACATATCTGGGGGTGCACCAACAGTGTAATTGCCAACTGTCACTTGTTTTCTCCTTTTCAGGTAAAATTAAAAGCCACAGCTTATATTGACCATCTGGTGAATAAGAAAAGAAGGCCGCAAACTCAAAGCTAAAGGGAAAAGGATTACCTGTACAGCTTTCTGTGCTTCCTTTTCTATCCAAATAATTCCATGATCAGATGTAGCATTACAAGATAAGACAATATGTTCAAATCTCCCATCCACAGGAATAGCAGTTCTGACCTCTGGAGGATACCTCCCACATCTGCATATAACACATGCAGCTTGATTTAGAACTTGCACTAACTGTATTACACCGTCATTGTTCTTTAATATGAGAAAACTTACCAATAAAAATAAAAGAAACTATTAGCAAAACAGTTAAGTCAATTTATAACAAAAGAATAGATAAATAAAATAGAACTTCTACCAATTATATGAAGTCTTTTCCCTGATATGGTAGTTAGTAAAGTAACCAGCTTGATAGCTCATTGGCATGTTTCCAGAATATCATTATCTTGATATGTCAAATCAGTAGGCTGAGGATGGGAAAGTCAAAGGTGCATCTTCATGTATGAATTGCAAATCTTATAACGTAGACCATACTCAATATTTGAAACTTACACAACATCATGATGACGGATGCAGTAGAAGTTGTAATGAATTTTATATAAAATTGAACCTATGAATCAAACTACATGCTGTGAACTGATTTTATACCAATTCGAGGCCAACTTCATACTCTGATCCTCTTGATTCCTAGTAAGAAACGATTAGAATCAGACATGTTCTCTTAACTCTTAGGGCATACCCTAGGATGGTCTGAGACAAGACAACAGCAGAATCTATAAACCATATCAGAGGCATGACAATTTTTCGTTCTTAACCAAAATTGAAGTGATTGCTTAAGTAACGAGTGTTTCAATGTTCTGTTATCTTCTGTACTAAATTTCCTAGGCACACTCAACAGAGGCAAATCCAATATGGTTGTAATTACCAACAGATGTTTTTTATTTTTTGAAAGGAACCAACGGATGTTAAATGTGACTGTTTCATGTGAATTTATGATAAAAAGATTTTTTATTTTTGTATATTTCCTTTTGTTGGTGATTCAGCAGAAGTTAAATCGAAATTGGAGCACATGAATGGATAACGAAAAGGCATAGAATAATCAGGAACATCTATTTATCATAATTAATACTTCACTAACTACCTCAGCTTCAGAGCTCATCACAGACAAATAACTTCTGGCCTACAAAGCAACAGAATACTGGCAATTTCAAACACCATTTGAATGTGCTGTACCTGCAAAATCTTCTTTCAACAATATGATACATTCGTCCAGGAGCGTAAAGTCTTCTTGGATCTCTGAGCTTCCTACCCTCAGGTATGAAGGTGTCCCTCAAGCAAATCACAAATAGTAAGCAGGGCAAGCTGCCAAATCATCAAGGCCTGGTTTAAGAAATAATAAATATAATAATTCACCTCACTAAGTGAAATGAATTAAATGCACAAAAGAAAAATGTAACTTGTGGCATGTCATGGAGAGAAGAACACGAACCAGAAGATTGATTTAAAAATATCTTCCAAGGGAGTGGGTGTTCTGGGCAAGAAATCATCCTGGATAAAATTAAGAAGGTCATGTTAAGGTATTTCCATCAATGTGATCCAGTAAGGCAGTTTTAGTGTATCAATGACGAATAAGTGACAGACACTAAACTGCTTTTACACATAACATTATTGTTTTAATGGTTCAAAATTCATTCTTTTTTATTTCTCAGTTATTACGACTTGGCATCTCTTCAGGGACATGACATAAGTGGATCTCGCCACTTATCTTAAACTATAAATCACAGTTAGTAAGTAGCCTTTAAATACACTACTTGTAAATATGCCACAGTGTTCACAGCATAGTTGTTTTAATGTGCAATTTTATAACCATATCATTCCCTGTCTGATATGTATCTTATCTATCATATATTCCATGAATTTTCACAGAATTGCAGATCTCATATCTGAATCACAAATCTAATTTCAGTCAAAAGCTAACCATAGGTGGTCTTAAATCTGTGCGCAGAAGATTTTGCTCAAGGACATATCTATTAGTGACAACAATAATCAAACTACACAAAGTCATTATCTTTCTATTTGGGCATTAGAGGTGTCAAGCACTTGTTATTGACCCAATAGACTAGTTTGTTAAATAATCCTGCCCGCCTATATATACCCAACAACTACCCAATTTCTATACGTGACATAAGACTGGGCATCATACATCAGTAATTGAGCAGAGAAAATAGCAGTAAAAAAGACAACCTTAGAGAAAATAACGGTAAAAAAGCCAACCTTAGTAATTCTAGTCTATAGCAAATTTACGCATCACGGTCTCTCCAAACTTAAAAAATGATAGCAACACATATCAATCCCAACGGAAACCCCACAATTTGATTATCAATCACTCAAATATATCAACTACACAAAGCAAACAAAAACGATCGTACTTCTAACCCAAGAAACCAAAAAAATAAAAAAGTAAAAATAAAAATACCTGCAAAATAACAGAGTGAATAACATCAGCGTACTTGACAGCCAAATTAAGAGACATGCACCTGGCCGGCGCCACCGCATAACACCTCACTTTATTCCTGAGAATCCCACCCAATCTGTCCTTATGATTCACGACTATCACTGCCAACAGCGCCGCTACGCCGGAGCCCAAAGAGTGCCCAGCAAAAACCATGCTATATTCCTTGCCATTCTCTTCCCACAATCTCTTTAACGTCTCGCTCTCTTGATTCAACAGCCAAACAGCTGACTTTAGCAGCCCGTGATGCACGTACCCGCCATCAAACATTTGCCTACCCAATCTGTTATCTAACAAGAGCTTGTAATCGCTTTCTTTGATTAAATTTAACCCGCGAATGGCTAAGACGATTTCTTTATTATCATGATCAGTGTAGATGATGTAGGGCGGCGCCTGGCCGAGGGTTTGTTCGTAGGTCACGCGCTTGACGACCCAATCCGGGTTCAGTTTATAGCCGCCGGAGGGCGAGAACTGCGGATGGTGGAGGTCGGTCTCGTAGACGGCTAAGATTATGCGGCAGACGCGAGGGACCGGCTCGAATTCCTCCGGCGTGGCGGCGGTCCAAGTGGCGCTGTCGTCGGAGCCGATATAGGTGCAGCGTTTCCATATCCAGCGGGCGAATCCTAGGACTAAAACGCATTCGACGCCGCAGGAGACTGACATGTTCGATGAAATGCCGCTGAGAAAATTGCGTGAGGATTAGCTGGTGATTGTATGTGTGTTGTTGTTGTGTTTGTGCTTAGCTTGAGAGCTGGGACAACATGGCAATTGGGATTTGGCATTTGGCCAAAAAAAAGCCAAAAGGGGTTTTGATTAATTAATTAATTAATTAATTGGGAGTTGTTGTTGATTTGACTGGATCGCATTGCTTCATTCTCGTTGGGTTGTAAAGTAAAAGTGTAAAACGGAGAATGGTGCTTTTGCATACAACATTTTTAATTAGCAGATTCAGAAGCTTGTAGGAGCATGGCATGGTCATGGTCATCCAATTCCAATACAAAACAATAATTTTTATGGTCAACATGTGATAAAATGTAAATAAATAATAAGATGGAAATATTGTTTCATATGTGAGTTGGCAGCTAATCACTTTCTCGTGTTTGTGAACGTTACTTACTAAGGTCGAAGCGTTTTGTTTGTTGTGGGCAAATGCAAATGCAAATGCCAATCATACACTGTTGCATTGGCCAAATGCAAGAACTACAGTACAGCCTATAAGCTGCTGTATCGAATTCAATAATGGCATCTTACATAGTTATAGTTCATAGCCTTGCATTGCTTATTCAATTTTACTATCCCTGGCTGGTGGCTGCATAACATAATAATGGAATGGCATATGTGTACCAATCAATTAAATGCAATACATTATAAACAATATGACATCTCAATTTAAATTCTTTATTGATATAAGTACAAAATGGAAAATAATTAATATATCTTTTCTGGGGTAAAAATAGAATAGGAGGAGTTGAAGATTGAGAATATATTAATTAACAAAAGGGTTTCCCATTTAACACTCGACCAACCTCTCTGTCTGTAGTTGAGTTGGTGCCAAATGAAATGAAACCAGAATTTTAGTGAATGTACGTAAGAATTAAGTGTTAATAATAGTCAAGGGGTTCGAGAAAGAGAACAGATGAAACGCGGAATTAAGACAAACTAGTAATACACAAAAATGAAGAACAATATTACATTGGCGGCTGTTTGTTGCGAGAGATTTGTGATTATTATATCAAAATTCTTCATCGTGATTTATTTTATTTACAAATTACGGCTACCTGATGGCTCCATGAAAGTTCCTATAATTCCTTAAGTGGGAAGAAAGCGTAGGAGCTTAATTAAAAACAGAGGAAATTGAAACAGAAGGTCAGAACCTTCTTTCTAATAACATATGTTTGTTTTCAAAAGACTATACGAGTCTTATAAGGCGGCGGCTGAAGATCGTCAAGATTTTAGTTGTTTCATATGATCTATTCTCTTCTACACAATAATAATTGTATAATGTTGCAGTGCAGGAGGGAGGGTATCAACGCCAATTATGTATACAACAACACAAGTTGCCGCAGTCACAGCCAGCCCAGCATGCATCTAATATTTGATAGAATTTGTATCTTAATTAGTAGATATTAGATAACAACGTGCTAAATAAACATTTTAAACACAACATTACAAAAAAAAAAAAAAAACAATTAATGAAATATATTATTGTTGCACAAAAACATGCAATTGGACTGAGGTGTTAATGCAATGCAACCGATTGCTCATAAAATTCATAATCTCATCTTCTTGAGAAGTATAAATAATGAGTAAAATTACTCATCTTAAATGTTATCTTAAAATTTTCATCTTAAATTAATGTGTTAAATAATTATTAGGTGGTGAAATAGTATAATTTTTAAAATTATCCACTACATCATTTCATTATAAATTAAAATATTTGAGGTGCAAACTGAACATAATAACTTTAGAAAGTGATATTCTCGGCGCAATGACAAACATACTAACAAAAATCCTCAAAAAATTGAGGAAACAAGAAAAGAAAATCGTGAGTTAAGGAGCAAAGTTACAATGATGGAAGGATTTATAGGACTGAACGATGACTTTGAAGATGTTCATCTTTGAGAGAACAATCCAAGACACACTTAACGTGGATAGACACCTAATAAAGAGACATAAAGAAATGTACCTTGAGGAACAAGAAGAGAGGAGACCCTAGAGAAAGCAAAGAAGGTTGATGGAGATGACAAAAGAGCTTCCATCATGATGCAGTAAGCAAATTGTATAGGAAGGTTTGAAGTTTGAAGTTACCAAAGATGCAATGTCCCTGGTAAGAAAAAGGACACGCTCATAAAATCCATTTGACAAGCAGAGAAGTCTCACAAGTTCACTATATCGTACTTTCAGATGTACAATAGAACCTAGGGATCTCAAAGAGCACATCTTCTATTTTGATGCAAAGATAATCATGCATGCACGAGATGTACCTCTAAAGTACATCAATTTTTCATAAAGCCTAAAAGGACTCGCCCAAGCGTGTTTTGTGAATTAAAAAAGAATTCAATAGCCTCATTCAATGAACTGACAGTTCAATTCATTATCCAATATAGGCGAAACCATATAAAGAAGAAGGTTGCATTAGATTTATTTTTTATAAAGCAAGGGGAGAGTAAGACAATCATGAGTTTCTTTAATAAATTTAACCAAGAACTCAGTAAGCTGGAAAGTTGTAACATCGAGAAAAACTTACCGAAAGATAGTGAAGACATCTATCCCCTATTATTAACATCTCTTATGTAAGAACTTCGCTTCATTCAAGATAATTAACTAGAAGTTTGAGTAGTGGATTAAAGAGGAAGACAACAAAGCAACTACAATCAAGGAAGCTTCCGTGATTACAACATGAAAGAGAGGCAAATCATCTCAAAAGGAAGGATATAAGAAGCAGTCTTCCACCAAAGAAAGGGATAGAGATGAGAAGCGATAAAGGTAGATAATCCAACCTTTGATTTCGATCAACACACTTACAGAGAAGACTTGAGGGAAGTACAACAAAGAAATGATATGCCCCTCAATTTTCTAAACTTTAGGGTGAATCTCGACTGCTATCCTATAGACAATCATATAAACTCACTATAATAGGTATTCTATCAAAATTGACAGAGTTTCTCCTATTAACTATAGATACCAATCTTAACGTATTGATGTAAATATTTCAAAATTCTCATAAGAATCATCAATTTCTATTTTATTCAAGCTACATATGATCTCATAGATTTTCATAAATTGATTCATATTTAATAAGTAATAAAAATTAAATATTTTTCTAAAATCTTATACTAAACTAGTACTCAGGGAAAACCTCATCGTATCCGAAATACTCCTTAGATAGAGCATTGAACGTACACATAACTCACTAATTATATAATTGTCTTATGTATACATAAAGCAAAAGCTCCTAAAGAGTAAAGTACCCATACACATGGCCCAAAGCCTATGTGTATACAGATGGGTCCCAAAGACCTTAATCTCTTCTCTATCTCACAAGGGAGAGGGTACTGCTTAGTGACTTAAAATCACTTCTCTTTATGTAAATATAACTCATAGAATACCATTATCTCATGCTTTATACTTTAATTTCATAAATCTTTTAAATATATTTCTACTAATATGGATGATGTATAATATCACTTACAAATATTTGAGGAGTAAAATGATAATACAAATATTTTTTTTAAAACATAAAATAAATACTTAAATTAAATATGGCATTGCCCAAGGAAATTAATTCATTAAGTAAACAAACGTTTAACTTTAAAAATATAATCATCATACTTCCATGGGCTTTTATAACATAATGTATAATAAAGGAAATATTTCATATAATAAATAAACTATATATGTGTATATATATAAAATTCCTACTCATAAAACTCCACGTACATTAATCTAGTTTAACATCAAGCGTGTCTTTCATGATAAGAGTTTTGACTTGTGAGCTTGAGGTGGATTTTGTGTTCCTTGACCCAAATCATAAAATATATCTTTCTGAGGTTTTAAAATGATGATAATTAATAATTTAAACTCATAAAGTCGTATAAATCCGAATTTGTTGCCTAAGAAAAATAGTAGGTGAATTGAAAGGTTTTGAGAAACCCTAAGTTTTATGAAATTTAGAAAATTTATAAACAATTAAAAGTTTCAAATGATTATAAACATGTCTAATAAAATATTTTAAAATATCAAACCCAAAATTAAACTATAAAAATTTATAAAAGTTTCAGACTAGCTACTATCATGCAAAAATTCTACATAGCTACCCTGATTCTTCATATCTTCAATTCTAAATATATCTAATAAAATCAATATCAAATCATCAAATTAATATATTTTCAGAAATTAAAACCTAAAAAATCATATAATTAACGCAAACAATCTAAAAAAAGAGTTATGATATACTTTTTAAAAACATAAAACTTCAATTATCTTTATCTCTTTCTTCTTCTTCTTCTTTCTCTCTCTCTCTCTCTCTTGTTTGTTCTCTTCTTGCTAACCAAAAGGAGGGTTTAGGAAGAATATGATGTTTGTATATTATTTGACTAATTTTATTTAGCTCTTTATTGGACATTATCAATCAAATTCAATATTTGCCATTTTTCTTAAACTAACCTATAATCTTTTCATAATATGATAAATAAGTCCTAGAAATAAATCTAAAACCTACCAAATAAATCTAAATAATGTCAAAAAAATATGAATAATATAAACATTTTTTCTTACTTACTATAAATATGTGGTTATTATAAAAGATTCTAGGGTTTTTAGGAAGCTGAAGCCAATACTGTCACCAGAAAACTAGAGGGATCAATCTAATAATTGTGCCTTCCACAACGAGCACGAGCACAACATCAGTAATTGTTTGTCTTTATTAGGTCAAATCAATGCCCTCAAGAGGAATGACCATCTAGTTGAGTTCAAGCTAGAGATAGAACACAAGAAATTTACAGAACCATAAATGGATCCCAAACCAAGTGTGACGAAAGCTGTAGTCGTGGAAGAGATAATACCTCTAATACTGAACATGATCCACGAGTTATTGTTTGATATTTATTTTGTATAGGAAAAGAAGAAGAGAATGAGGAAGAATAAGAACAAAGACGATGAATCGAATCCTAGTGAAGAAGCTTCCACTAAACCTGAAGATCCTGAAATAGAAGAAGGAGATGGTCTTAGAAGGACCACAGATAGCGGAAAGGCCATCCAAGGATACCATGAATGCATTATATGCAAGGATGGTGGTAAAACAATTTGATGTGGTAGTACTCCATAAGAGACCAATAGATAGAGAAAGAAAAGATGAAAGATAGATACCACTGTTTAAGAGGGAGATTGAGTAAGAGCTTGAGGAGACATCTTACTCTCATAAAGACTTAATTGGTCTAATGTCTTCTCATCTGCATTTGTTGGTGGTAAGCTTAAATATAACAAGGAGCACAATACAAAGAATATTGGTCAATGGAGGAAGCAACACGAATATCTTATTTTAGGATGCCTTCCATGGCATGAAATTGAAAAATAAATGACATTTGAGAATGTAATACTGAACTTTGAGGGAGGAAAGATACAAGTCAAAGGAATGATTATAATACGAGTAATTACAACTGAAAAGCACCTAGAGGTGGATTATTTGGTTATCGACATGCGTGCTACTAGTTATATTACATGGAAGTTGTTCCCACCACCCTACACTAAGTGGTCAGATGCATTTCAGTCACTGGAAAGGGAATAGTAGACATTAAAGGTAATGAACTTCAAACAAGATAATGCTATGCCAACTCACTTAAGCTTTGTAAGAGAAGAAGAAAGTAAAGAAAACAGTTGTATTTGCCAAGAAAGAAGAGAAAAAGAAGGGAGAGAGAGTAATAAAAATGACTGGGCAGCCAAATAACATAGAACTACCAACTGTATAGCTTTCACCTCTATCCGAGGTGGAAACACTCACAGAAGAATAGTAATTACAAGATTAGTGGCCCAAAGAACTTCCTAAAAAAAGAGTGTAAAATTTTATTGTATGCTAAGAAGAATACTCTTAGGACTAAAAGGAAAAAGATGGTCTTTAGCAAAATGTTCTTACTGAAGTTCCCCGATGCAGAACCTTCGCAGTCAATTACCTTCGTGTCTTTTGATTGACGAATACATCCTTTATCCTCTTGGAAGAAAAAATATTATAACCCATTTGATTGATGAATACACCCTTTATTCTCCTACAAGATAAAACACTTCGGGGTTGAAGTTTACGTTTATTAAAAAAAAAGGGTGCTCGTATATGAAGGAGTACATGCACGAACAAGTATGATTATTTTGTTGTGTTTATGAATCAATAATCTTCAATGAATAATGCCTATTTTTATAGGACATGAGTTTAATTCATTTTCAAGGAAAACTTTTGGAAATGAGCCCTATTTTTATGGTTTCTTCTTTTTTAACCACACATCTCAGTTTGAACTTTTATAGCCAAAAGATAAACTTTAGGACATTTTTTTCCCTTAAATATATTTTCTTCAAATTAGAATAATTCAACCCCAAAGAAAAAATACCTAAAGCCCTCAAAAAGTACACACACTTGTCTTTAAAGATCCGATCAAGTGGATGAATTTTTTTGGCAAATTGACGTTAAGTATTAGGTAAGTTTCTCAAATTAAAGATATATAATGTAATAATTTTAAAAAATAAAATATTTTTGTGATATATGTGTTTAAAATGAGTACAATGGTTAAAAACCATTGAAAATGGTGAAAAATTATGTCAAATTGGTAAAAAGGATGAAAAAACAAATATGGTGCAAAACTAGAGGGTGGTAAGTACGATGGTTGCACATGGTGTTGCACATGGACTTAGTGCATGGTGTGCGCTTAAGCACTTGCATATGGTGTATGGCGCACACCAAGCCCATGCATAGATGCTAAGTGCGTTCGTACTTGTGCATGGAGTTTAGCACACCGCATATGGTATTTTTGCGCACTACATGGTATTTTCTTGGATTTAGTTTTTTTTCTCCATTTTAATCATAATTTTGATAAATTTTCTTTTGTTGTAGGTAGCATGACACATGTTTCAACCATTGTATGCTTTGTGAGAAGGTAGAAGCGTTCCAGTGACAGTGATGAGACATATATTAGATTCTAAAATGTTATTATTTTGGTTCTGAAAAATATAAAATATAAAGCACTACTAAGAAAAGTTTCTCATATAATTGGAGTTGTACAGTATAAAGTGACAATAGAATTTCTAGTCATGTAAAGAGGGTAAAGTTAAGATCAATTGCACTTAAAAATAATGACGATGTAGAGTTATAGTTGAGTCTTCATAAATTTTTTTTTGACACCTCTATGTGTAAATTGATGTTTTGAGCCCTCGTATGTAGAAATATTATAGAGGCACCGATCGAGAAGAACAAGCCTACCTTAATCACTTTATGTTTATAAGCGACAACAATCAAGTGAGTTGCATAGCCCTAATAACACTAATAGTTATGTTTTTGATATTCCCTCCAAATGATTATTATTATTCCCATCCAATGTTTAATAAAGACCCAACTTATATGCATTATGATAGTCAAACATATGGGATAATGATTATGAAAATGATGATTATAAATCCAAAACCAATGGATTAAATGACATATCGAAAAGCGGACTATGTTATGTTTTCAATAGTTCTCTTTGTGAGCCGCATAATGTGTATAATTCGCATACAAAAAAAGATAGGGTTAAAACAAAAAACTATTTTTAATTTATGACTCTAATACAATCATTAAACTTGAATATATCATATAAGGTATCGTTCATTAAAATTGGGGATATGTTGTAGGAAAGTTGTATGATAGCAAAGATAAATTTTATGAGGCTATAAATATACTCACACTTAAAGGTAATTAGAGCTTTAAAGTTCATAGGTCCACTAAAGATCATTTTGAGGTGAAATGCAATGATGAGAGATGCAAATAAAAATTATGTATAGTGTCGACAGAAGTGCGTTAGTTCTTCACTGTAAGGAGAATAGATTCAAAACATGCATATTATTTTACCAACAATACGACTCTTGGCTTATCGATGACCATCTCGCAATCGGTCTAAAACAAGTGTGTTTTGGACCGATTGCGAAATGGTTATCGATAAGCCAAGAGTCGTATTGTTGGTAAAATAATAAAAAGTAATTGTGCATCAGTTAATAGAATTTATAGACCGAAGAAAATTCAAGCAGTCATACATGAAGAATTTGGGATAGAGTTAGCGTATACTACCTTTTAGCGAGTTAAAGACAATGTATGCAGGTTAATAAAAGACGCTCAAAAGAATTCATTCAGATTGCTTTCTGTATATTGTTATGTGTTAAAACAACAGACCTTGAGTATAGTTATTCACTTAAAAATTGATGGGGATAATTACTTTAAGTATTTTTTTTATGGCATTGGGACCCTACATAAGAGCTTTTTAGTCATCCATCTAACTCATGATTACAATTAAATGGAAATTTAATGTCAAAATAAAAGATGAGAATTTAGCGTCAAAATTCAAGATACCATTGATAAAGGCATATATTTTAGCCTCATTTTTAGATGAGATTTTGATATTTTATAAGAATAAATGGCTATTTATGTGTGTTATTGTTTATTTATAGGGTTTGGACTGAAAAATAAGACAAACTAAAGCAAAAGCATAAAACAAGCAAAAATCAGGGACTTAAATGCAACAAATTCAAAAGTTTAAATTTTCACTGCAACAGTATAGAAAGTTTTGCCTCAACGATAAGATCAGAGGCAAATTAAGAAAGACCAAAATAAGACCTAATCAAGTTGCAAAATTTTTCCCTAGTGCTATCACGTTTTTGCCCCAATCGAAAAGCCATCGCCCTAGCAAAAATAACTTATTACTACAGCAATCACAGTTCAAAGGCATAGTGCTACAGCGATGAAGGATTTTTGCCCCAACGATCAAGCATTTCTTGAACTGACGAAGGATAACATTACAATCTCAAGTCAAGCCTTATAAAATGCCACTAGTTTTCTGCCTTTAAAGAACATACAAGACATTCAAGCAACACACAACACAAACTTTAGAGAGCAATTGAAGCATAATTGAAGCAACTATAATGAGAAGATCAAAGGATTTTTCATGGAGCATGAGTTTCTTAGGCAATTCAATCAACAAGCAATTCGA
Organism: Ailanthus altissimus; assembly: GCA_946807835.1. Lineage (NCBI taxonomy): Eukaryota > Viridiplantae > Streptophyta > Magnoliopsida > Sapindales > Simaroubaceae > Ailanthus > Ailanthus altissimus. The sequence continues at coordinate 11,517,490 of OX327687.1, forward strand.
TGCCTATATTGATTTGCTATTGAATGTATCATGTTTTATTTATATTTTTACCTTAATTCTCTTGTAACTATAACTAAATTTTCTTTATAGGGTTAATACATGTGCTTAATTGTCAAATCTTTCTAATATTTAATAAAACTTAGTTCATTATTATTCAAATTATTTATTCTTAATGTTTTATTATATCTGACCAATATTATAATTGCTTTGATAATACCTTGATAAACTCGAGAGAGGTATTATTATATTTAGACCTAAATAATTTAATACATGATTGTAGAGTAACATCTACAAGTTTCAAATTAGGATAGAGATATACCTAATTCGTATGTATGGTCAATAAGACTTGTTCTTGATGAATTTTAATTTATTACAAGTACTATAGAGATATAGATATTTGGTAAATTAGGATATACTCGCTTGAACTTGAGAGAGGCTTGTCAATATATTCGTGTCTTGACCAATAACAAGAACTAAAGGATTTAAATATTAGAAGATTAATCATTAAAAAATATATTGAGCGATAGTATTAATCATAGACTTTCTCTATATTATTATTTACCTAAAATCTTGACGTTGTGATAGTGTTTTTACACCTTTCCATATTCATTCTTAAATTTTAATTTTATGAATAATTACTAAAAGGACATAATTTTAGTACTTCGTAAGAAGTAGATATTATCCATGTGGGTTTGACATCTTACTATTTTGTCCTTTTATTACTTGTCATGATAGTATATACTTGCGCTTAATTGTGTGTTAAGAAATATCCCATCAACCACTGAAAAGAAGAAAAATGAGGAATTCTTAGTTACTTATTTTGTTGATACCAAAGCATATTGGCTTGCCAACGTTTATCACTAAATGAGCAAAATGTGAGAAATGAGACTTGATGTAGCTAAGTATTTAGAGGAAGAAATTGGTATCGAGAAATAGGCTCGATCAATTGGTCCATTCAAAAGATACGACATCATGATCACTAATATTACAAAGCATATTAATGTAGTTACAAAAGATGCAAGATATCTTCCTATAATCACCTTAATTAAGTGGATATGAGAGATAACCTAGCAATGGTTTTATAAAGGATGGGAGGCAGCAAAAGGTATGACGTTCTTTCTGACAACTTGGACAAATCACAAAATGATGAAGTACAATGATGAAATTAATTAGATGATAGTTCACATAGTGGATAATTTACGATTTCTAGTAAAAGACGGAAGAGAAATGGAATAATAGACATCACTATAAAGATATACAGTCAAAAAAAGTTTGACTTTGACAACTACCTTATCCTTATGCTATTGTAGCATGCAGTTATATGAGATTATATTACGAGGGTCTTTATTTAGATTATTACACGTTTGAGTGCTTTGTTTGTGCCTATAGTAAGTCAAGTACTTTTGGTTGGTCATCTGTCAAATTAGATAGTTCTAGGTGAATTGAGAAATATTGACATTCAATCTCATATAGCACGTCAACAGGCACATTAGTCGTCGAAAGAAATAGATTCCATCTTAAGAGAAGGAACCATAAAAGAATGTTCGTAGACAAACATGTCGAAACCCTGTTGCTTTTAGCAATTGATGTATGGTTTTTAATTTTGGCTTGCGTTGTTTTAATGGAGATATTTGTTTGTTTGTAAAAGTTAAATTTTTGTTTGGTTTACTTTGATGTTTTTTATTTGATTGTTAAATTATATTCATTTACCAAAATTTTGACATAATTTTTCTTATTATATGGAGATTTTTAAACCTATAGATCATCAATAACATTTCTATATATTTTGCACAACTATACATTATCTCTGTATACATCTACTAAACATAACATATAATTATATAACATAAATGCACTTATATATAATATTTTGCATATCTATACCAAATATCTGTACACATCCACCAAACATAATAACAACAGACAACAATATATCACAATTGCACATTAATACATTATTTTGAGGCATGGTTCCATAAATCTACGGATATATTTTCTCTAAAAAAGGTACTAATGTTAGGGCTAAAATCAAATGGTCGACCCAACATTAAGTACGTAATAAACATATAAGTGAATATGCCATAGTCCTCACTCTGGACCTTCTGCTAAGGTACACCTTCCTTTACACATATGAGCTCTAATGGTAACATATTTTCATTTGCTTCTTTTCTAAAGGCATAAAAGGTGCATGCTCGGAGATAAAGTGGCATGAGAAATACACAGAGGATCGATACAAATTTCTATCACTTAGGAATAATATACATTAATGCTAGAATCGTAGAGTGCAATTCTCCTATAAAGCAAATCGACATTTGTTGCAAACCAATTCTTTTGTTCGTAGTTCATAGGAATATATACTTGCACAAATAATTTTAGATTTACTATGAAATAATTGTAGTATAAATATAAAAATTTTATTAGTGTTTGTTTATTACCTTATTTACCTCAGCCCACAATTTATTGTCAAGTAAATCTTTTTTCACTCCCTGGCCATATGACAACAATGATAAGTCCTATTGAATACCATCTAGCATAAGAAAATTATGTTGGTTCATACATCTAAAGGACTCCTAAAATTAAATATATGATATTAAATTAAAATAATTATACCAACAAATTAATATGAACAACAATAAAAAAATTTCAAAAAAATGCATTAGCAATCGTGTAATCCTGTGAGTACGCGTGCTCATGCTTACATTGGCATTGACGGACCAACTTTTAATACTCATTAATATGCTACAAAATCCCATATAATGTGTATAAATATTGATACTATTAATTCATATTTTAATAAATAAATAAAATATCCTTATAAAATCATCAAACCAATTATGCAGGGGCTTATTAAACTATTTCGCATTAGCATCAAGCCTAAGTAAAGAAACACACCCTTGACCACCCTACATCTAAGCCTAAAACTTCATATGCACAGTTAAAGTCTATTTACTATTTTGGATCTACGTCAACTTGAGAATCATTGCACAGAGCTCTACTTGCAATTTGACATTTCTTTTTCTCAACTTCTTTCGAATGGGATAAGTATAACGAATGTGTTTAACCATGCATCCTTGTATTGGCACCCAAACAGGCTAATCCCTTGTGCAACAACATCAGATATAAATTGTACACTTATAGGACTCTTAGTTACATGCTATATGTCTGACTGCCATTGATGCTGATACTCAGCTGCCGAGTCCAAGTTCGAACGTCATTAGTCATCCCTAGTCTCTCTTGAAACAAAACAACACCAATGAATATACTAAGATATAAAGAATATACAAAATCATCTTTATGTTCACAACATACCATCGTCTGATAGGCGTCCTCAAACATACTGAATGACTATAAGTATTTCATCATAAGTATCATTTGATGCAAAAGCTCTGATTTGTCCTTATCCATCATAGCCATCAGTTTTGCTTTGTCATTGCCTATCTTGGCCATCAACTTTGCTCTCTAATTCACCATCTAGTCCTGTAGATTATCAATCTTCTACTTAAGAATGCCATAATGTGATGACATGTTTAGTTCAAACTATACATAAGAAATTATAATCAATCTTCATAATGTAATACTCATCAACATCAAATAGTGAATAAATAAAAAAAGTATTAAAATTTTACCATTGTTCCAGATGTTGGAGGGGCTTCAGAGGGGTAGCCACATTGAACCTCCATGTTATCCCCAGGATCGGTGAATTAGATGTTTAACTTCACAATATGGCATAGATTGAGATCCCTTATAAATACTCATGAGGGGATATGTAACTTTATTGCCATGCGAAAATCCTCATTCTGTTTATGTTATCTCAGCACCAACTTCCTATGTGCCTATAAAACTTACACAAAATTACATAATTGTTAACTATTAATAGAAAACATATATATGTATGTGTGGGAAAGTAGTTCTATGGTGTAAAAATATATGAAATCTTCATTTATTTTGAAGAGAACCTGTTCAACATCTGTGATTATTGAAGTGCTCCTGCTATACCAATTTAGGAGGCAAGAAAAATGGTTACCCTTTTAACACTAAAATACTAATTCATATATTAGAATTGCCTTGTATATCTAAACCCGAGATAATAAAAAATAACAATTTTACATCTAACAAACGGTTGTTCGAACACTTTCCTTGCATTTTAATGGAATAATGAATCGATAGAATTACTCATTAGGAATGCAAAAGTAAAACTATATAGTATCTGTGTCATCATCAACACTTAAATCTACCATATTAAACAACATATTTAATTCCTTATAAGTCAAAATCCTTATATTTCAAAAATATTTAATCCACTATCTATTTCTAAATTTTTTGTTTAACTCGTAGACTGAGGGATAATCTCTCATCCTCAACTCTATAATCAAATAAAAATATAAACGGGAGAACCTAATACACTTGTTATATACCAAAAATCACAATTCTTCATATAAGTTTTAGGTATGCTCTTGTCTTAATAAGATCTCATGCTCTAACATACTTGATAATGAAATATCCTATGCATATAGGAAATGACTTCAATATGTGGTCCTAAATAATTTTGCTCGCTTGGGTGTCAATTTATGCCTAATGGCATCTATGGTCCACAACTTCAAATATGCACTGATCGACGCTTGGTATAACTCTTTTTTTGGAACTATATATGATTTCGACACATTTTATTTATTGAGAAAAAAAATTAAATAAATTAAACCAATTAATACAACTAATAGAATTAATAACAAATTAAATAAAATATTAAGATGACAAATAAATTTATTATGATATAATATTAATTAATTATTTTATAAATAAATAAATAAATAAATAAATAATTCATTATTTTAATTAATTTAATTTCAAATTAAAATAAATTTAATTAATTAAAAATTATATCTATTAATTTTATATTAAAATTAAACAAGAAAATAAACTATTAAGATAACAAATAAACTAATCAATGACATAATATTAAATAATTATTTATTTTAATTTAATTTCATATTAAAATAAATTTAATTAATTAACAATTATATCTATTAATTTTTATTAAAATTAAACTAGAAAATAAATTATTAAGAAAACAAATAAATTAATCAATGACATAATATTAATAAATTATTTATTTTTATTTAATTTCAAATTAAAATAAATAAATAAATTAAACAATTAAAATTATTATTTTTCATTAAAATTAAACACAAAAATAAATTAATTAATAACATAATTTAATTAATTAATTCATTATTTTAATTAATTTAATTTCAAATTTAAAATAAATATTATTAAAAAATAGGGGCGCCATGTGGTGGCACGAGTGTGCGACATATGGCCGCTTAATGCTTAGCGTGCGCATGCCGTATATGGCGGCAAAAATGGCATTTTCGCTGAGTTTTCAAGATCGCAGGATATTTGTTTTTAAAAATAAATTGCCAATGTGTTACAATATCTAACGTGTTTTTCTATAAGTTTGTTGGTTTGAGAGAGTTTTGTGTGTTCTTGCGTGAGATAGAGGAGAAATGTTTTTTTCGGGGAAGCAAAAGGGTCAAATGTTGGCTTTTTTTAGCTAAAAATATTGAAAAATTAAATAATGGCCAAAAAAAATAAGTTTTAAAAATATGTATAATTTCAAATTATAATCAATGTATGTTATATCTTTATCAATGAATTTTATTTTTTATTTTGTTTAGAAGGTTTTAAGTGGGATTGTCCACTTTATAGAAAGTCCTTTATTTAAAACTTTAGTTAAATAATTAAAATTGACATAAAATTTGATTCATCCTCAATCTTTTTTTTTTTTGTAAATTTTTCTTATTTGATTGTGGAAATCTACTTACCTATTTTGAAGGGTGGGCTTGATGCTGACCCAAACTATTACTTCTTTATGCTTTTGGATTTTGATTTTGTGGCAGCCTCCCTTAAAATAACAAAATGTGAGTTATAGAGACGCAGAATGATTGGATCCGCTGGAAATAGGCTCAAAACTTACAAACAAAAAGAACTGCACTTTAAAATTGTTAAAACATATTCAAGAAATTCTCATTGAAAATACTTTTGTTATTAGACATGAATGATATTACATCAAAGCTAAATTACAAAAGCAAGATGGATATTTATTGCATTTTAAAGTGCACTCGATAGTCGATGTAGTATATACAATATTGCCTTCAACAAAGGTTTCATCATCGTAAACCTAACTTCCAAGGAAGATGAACTTAACTTTGATTGTATTTATTGAATAAAATGGTTATTCTTATTCGCACCTTATAATTTTAATGATAACAAATCAATTTATTATCTTACAAATTGCTTTAAAGGTTTATTTTGTTAAATTGAGAATCAAGAATCATTAAACATCACATTAAGATCATAACAACAAAGAATTGAAAAGTCGAAATTCAGTCTTTAAGCTCACCGAAGATTAAGTTATTTATCCATAATTACTTACCTTCTAAGTTGAAATTAGGAATGATTTGTTTTTGGATATTTATTATTGTTATTCTAGTATGTATATCTTTGGTTTGGTTGTGCTTGATCTTACAACTATTAGATTTACTTTTTATAAATTACAATGGATCCAATTCAATGTTTTCAATAATTAATGAATTATAATTTTCTGTAATTGGTTTTATTCCTCTTTTAATACCAATATATAATCTAATTGTTAGTCTTTGTGGTGTGTCCTTTCATAACAAAATTATATGTACATGGATGTAATTTTTGTATATTTAATTTGTATACCTTATTAATAATTTGTATACCACTATCTTACAAATGTTGAGTACGCTAATTGTCAAGAATTTCTTATAATAAGACAGGAAATTGGGTCTGAATTGCCATATGGGTTACGGTTACGGTTTGGGTTCGGCTATTAGTTTTTTTGGGTTAACAATGGATGAGAGGTTTTGCAAACTAGTGCCAACAATAAGATTTTTACTGAGTGCAAGGTTTGGAGATAGAAAATAATTCTTAAATTTTTTTCTCTCTAGCATTCCTAGAGATCTGACTCTCGTTCGCCTGGTAAACTCTACTTTCACATCCATAACCATGGATGACATTGAAGCCTTATGGACTTCATTCTTTATTGACAACTCTCACAATGAGGAGGTTCTAAGGATCTCAGAGACAATGATTCAAAAACATCGCTCGACAGTAAAATATGGCCTCTTTGTTAAAATTTTAACTAGAAAAAACTACCAACGCCTTCCAAACTCTAATGAGAAGTCTGTGGCGACCTTCCGGAGACCTAAGATTCCAATGGCTAGGTGGTAATAACTTTTTATGTGAGTTCGCGTTAGAAGATGACTAAAAAAGGGTCCTAAGGTCTGAACCCTGAAACTTTAATAAATCTCTTGTTGCCATGGAGCCCACTTCAGATGAAGACTCGGCTTCGAACCCAACATTCCAATATGTATCCTTCTGGATCCAAATATACAACGTACCAATCATCCATATAAACGTTGAAATGGTTGAATTGATTGGAAATAGAATTGGAAAATTCCTAGATGCAGACTCAAACGATTTTGGTTCTTGCACTGGGAGATTTATTCGTGTGCAAATCAGAATCTGCCTCGACCAGCCATTACATAAAGGCATATTTCTTAAACTCGAATCTAATAAAATATTGGTTTGGCTTGATTTTAAGTACGAGAAATTGCCGAAGTTTTACATGCTTTGTGGCTTTTTAGACCATGGATACTGAGAGTGCTTAGAACCACTACAAAAAATTTTAAAAAAATCTAGCAACCACCGTTACTCAGATAATATCCAAGTTGTTGGGAGTTACAAGCGGCAACCAACTAGACTAAAAAAAGATCCACGATCAAGTTCGGTTGCCCATCACCATGTAGATACTAATGGAGACGCTCATATGATGGATGATGATCGAAAGAGGGAGGCAAGGATAAAGGGCACCGAGTCAAGCTCAGAAAAGGAATTCTCCGGGGTGGCGGCCGATGTTGACATCTCTCCGGGGAGTGTAAAACCAATGGTGGATATCCTGCCTACTAAAAGGAATCTGGTGAAAGCTCAAAAGCCAGCTAATCTGTCCCCAACTCAAAACAAGATTGCCGAGGCATGTAATTGCCCACTTCTGAGTGTTAGTTGCCCGCATGTTCACCAAACCAATCTGCTGCCAAAAGAGAGTAATGCAAGTGCAACAGCCGGTGAAATGGTTATTAAAACTACTACTTTTTTCAAATGGACATAACATGGGAAAGGGCTTGCACACGTACTGCATTGGAGGGGCATATTTTGAACCTGATGAGCTAGGCGTGCTACACCTGAATAATGGCGCAACCATACAAATACATGGCGAGAGAATCTCCTCATGTGGCCCATCAACTAAACCTCACCTAGACATGAAGAAATGGTCTGAGAACAGCAAAGTGCGAGCACGTGATACTGGGAATAATCAAATGAAGGAATATCGGTACTTGAAAAGGTGCATGGTGGAACCAGTGAAAGATGTACAGGCATTACAGAATCCTCTGAATAAAGCCGACAGCAACTCTAGTGCCCACCACGTTCAAGTGAAAGGAGTGAAGAATATTGTTTTTAAAGGGAAGGAAAAGCTGCCGATTGAATGCAGACTAGATAAAATCGTTCCTGGTGGAGCTGCATATGCTGAAGCGAGCCCAACGAACTGTATTATCTCCCATTTGCTAATTTCTACCACTGCAACTGGTAATGACATGCTCACTATCTCACACCTACATCTAGGTGTATCCCACTCACATTTAGGTGCTCAAGGAATTGACCCACAAGGTAACCTCTCCCGACCAGTTAGTTCCGCACCCAAAAATTCCTGACACCACAGAAGCTGCCCTCCACGATTACTCGAATCCCGCAGATCACCATCTACTCTCTTTAGAGGACCAACCAAAACCTGTCCCTTTTGTAAACATCGTGGTAAGCATTGAAGAAAAACTATTGGAGACAGCAGGGAATCAAAACGAGTCTCGCGATGTGCGAGAATAGTTCCTACCCAAGTAAGCTCCCTCCGAAGGTCCTCAAGACAAAGAAGTTGTAGACGATTTCATAGCTTCTATCTTGGGAGCAAGCCTAATTGGGTCATTTCTGGCCCTCAGGGAAAAAAGGCTTCCAATCCCTTCAAGCCATATTACCTCACAAACTGTTGCCTAAGCCTCAAACGGAAGGAGCGCTCTAATTATGCTGAAATCCTCACTCTGGCTAATAAGACTGTACCTTGTATTGAGGGGCCACATGCACTGGCCTCTCATTCTCAATTTCAAACGGCGGACTCTGCCGAGATACAGGGCTACTGATCCCAATGAAAATTCTATGTTGGAATACGCGGGGGCTGGGTAACCCTCGCATATTTCATATCTTGTCCAACCTGGTATAGGAACATTGCCCAGAGGTGATCTTTTTCATGAAAACACGAGCTCTCAAACATAGGCTGAAAAATATTCAAGTGAAACTTGGATGTGTTGGAAAACTTGTGGTGGAGAGAATTGGACGTGGGGGAGGCTTGGCGTTACTTTGGACGGACAAGGTAGATATCTCCCTACTTTCTTTCTCTTGCTTTTATATTGATGTTATTGTTACAGAAAAAGGGAGGAAATGGAGATTTATAGGTTTTTATGGCCATCCGGATACATTTCAACGTACCCACTCTTGGACACTTCTGCAGTGTTTGTGTCATCTTTCTTCCCTCCATTAGGTGTGTGGTGAGGACTTCAATAAAATTCTCACAAACTCTGAAAAAGATAGTGGGCTACCTCAACATTTATACCTTATGCAAAATTTCAGGAATGCTGTTGATGATTGCAACTTATTAGGGATCCACTTCAAAGGTCCCCCTTTCACTTGGTGCAATGAACACAAATCTAACACCTTCATACAGGAAAGGTTTGATCGCATATTCTGCTCCTTCTCTCGGTATAACCTTTTCCCTAAGGCCTTTGTACAACACTTGAAATTTTTAGGGTCTGATTATCACCCCCTACTGTTAGTTGGTGGTGACTATAGAACGACGACTGGGATTCCCGCTCCTCAGAGACCCCACCGCACGTTTAATTTTGAGGAAGCATGGGTTGATGAAGATGAATGCAGACAAATTATCTCAGAGGGTTGGTCTCATAATTTGGCTTCTCTTACCGGTATTTGTGGAACCTTACAATGTATTGGGTATAGACTCAAAATATGGAACCTGGTACATTTTCGGAGATTGACTTCTGAGACAAAAAAGAAAAAAAATAGTATTTGAGGGTCTTAAACCAACGGGTTGATACACAAGTTTGGAGGGAGATTACAAAAGTCTAAAAATCCCCTGATGCTTTGTTATATAAAGAAGAAACTTATTGGAGACAATGTTCAAGGGTTATGTAGCTCTAGGCTGGTAATAGCAACTCACGGTTCTTTCACCTTAAAGCCTCTGGACGCAGAAGGAAGAATTATATCTTGGGGATTATGGGCAGTGATAGAACTTGGCATACAGACTCAGAACAGATTGCTCAGAAATTTATTGATTATTTCTCTGATATTTTTATGACATCCCTTCCTTCTGAATCAGATATCGACTATGTTGTCTCAGGTGTGGGGAGGCGACTCTCTGAGCAACACTGATGCGATATTTCTATATCTTATAATTAAGTGCAAATATACACTATCGTATGCAAATAATAAATGGACTAAATAGTCGGATGTCGAACCCACATGGATAATTTCTTCTTTCTAACCAATTACTAAAATTATGTCTTCCTAATAATTATTCAAAAAAATAAAAATCTAAGAATGAATGTAGAAAATATAAAAGCAATAACACAATGCAAAGAGAATTAGGTGATAGTAATATAGAGAAAACCTAGGATTAATACTATCCCTCAATATGCTTTCTAATGATTAATCTTTAATATTTTAACTTCCTTAGTCTTTGTTATTGATCAAGACACTAATGTATTCACAAGCCTCTTCCAAGGTCATGCAAGTATACCTTAATTTACCAAATACCTATATTCTTATGGTACTTGTAATAAATTAAAATTCATTAAGATTAGGTCTTATTGATCATACATGCCAATTAAGTATATTCCTATCCTAAATTGAAACTTGCATATGCAATATTGAATGTTACTCTACAATCATGCATCAAATTACCTAGGTCTAAATATTATGATTCATCTTCCGAGTTTATCAACAATATTACTAACTCATTCACTATATATTGGTCAGATATATTGAAGCATTAAGATCAAGTAATTTGAATATCAAAGAACTAAGTTTATTAAATATTCAAAAGATATGGCAATTAAGCACACATATTGAGTTCAAGTATTAACCCAAAAAATAAATTTAGTTCATGTCTACAAGAGAACAGTAGTAAAAATAATAATAAACCATAATACTATCAATAGCAAACTGATATAGACGTCGAATTGCTCTTATTTGTGCTGCTTAAGATACTCTTGATGCCGAAGAACGCCTTGAATCTCTCTCTAAAGTTGCTTCAATTAAACTTCTATTGCTCTCAAAGACCCGTGCTCTGTATTCTTGGTGTTCTTGAATGTGTCTTGGGTGCTCTAGGTTAATTCTTAAAGGCTGAAAATGAGTAACTTTTTATAGGGATTGATATGAGCTTGAAAATCTCAATTCTCGTCAGATTAGGACTTGCGCTACCACTGGGGCACTATGTAGTTATCACTAGGGCAACACGTGAAAAAGGCTTCACCACTGGAGCGGTGGGATGTTAGCCCTAGGGCGCTGGACTATTGCTGGTATGGTGACTATTTGGTGCTAGGACACCAGATGCGACTTAAACATGTCGTTTTTCTTATTTTGATCACTGTTCCAGTGCTGGGGCAATAATCCTCTTGACGCTGGGGCACTGGACACATATTTTGAAAAGTTTGCATTTTAGTCTATGTTTTTGCTCCTTTTGGGTCTTTTCTTTAAATTTCGTTCAAGTTTCTATAAATAACAATAATGCATATAAATAGCTATCTATTCTCATAAAATAATAAAATATCAACATAAAACATGAGAAAATATATGACAATTTTGCCCTTATCAAATACCACAAGTGGCTGCAGACCCCTTTTCAAGCGGAGGAAATCTATAATGCTGTACATCAGATGTACCCCATAAAAGCTCCAGGAAAAGATGGTATGTCTGCTTTATTTTATAAAAAATTATGGGATGTTATTGGCTCTTCTATCTGCAGCGTATGTTTAGGCTTTCTTAATAATGGTAATGATTTTGGAAAGGCTAACGAAACCTTCATCTCCTTAATTCCTAAAATCTTGGAGCCTAAGATATGCTCAGATTTTTGTCCTATCAGCCTTTGTAATGTCTTGTACAAGATTATCTCGAAGACACTTGCCAACAGACTGAGATGTGTTATGAATGAGGTGGTGTCAGAATCCCAGAGTGCTTTTATCCCAGAACGTCTAATCACTGATAATGCAATAATTGGGTTCGAATATTCCATGCTATTAAAAGGAACAAATTTTCGGGTGAAAATTACTTAGCCTTGAAACTGGACATGTCGAAGGCCTCTATTCTCTCCTCAATTCAGCTGAGAAACATAGGGCTCTACATGGATTAAAATGTGGGAGATCGGGCCTATCTATATCCCACCTCCTATTTGCAGATGACAGCCTAATTATTACTAGAGCTTCCTTAGATGATTGTAACTTAGTATTGGGAATTTTGCGATCTTATGAGGTTTCTTCTGGGTAGTTGATTAATTACCAAAAATTGACTGTATGCTTTAGAAGATCCATCTCAAGGGGGTCTGTGACTCACCTATCTCAGTATCTTGGTGTCTCTCTGGTTTGCACCACAGTAAATACTTGGGTCTTCCATATGTCTCCAGTAAGAACAACTCGAATTTGTTTGCAGCCATTAAAGAAAGAATTTGGAATAAATTGAGAGGATAGAAGAAACACCTTTTTTCAAGTGGTGGTTGAGAAGTGCTTCTTAAATCAGTGATTCAGGCAATCCCAACTTTTGTAATGAATCTGTTCAGGCTTCCTAAGAGTCTCACTAGGGAGATCTATAGAATTTATGCTAGATTCTTTTGGGGTGGCGATGACAATAAGAGGAAGGTCTACTGGTGTTCCTGGGATTTTTTGTGTCGCCATAAGAAGGATGGAGGGCTGGGTTTCAGGGATTTAAATTCTTTCAACCAAGCTATTTTGGCTAAACAGGGATGATGTGTAATTGTCTGGAAAAGCTTTCTATGGGGACGAAATTTGCTTTTGAAAGGACTTCGTTGGTGGATCGGTGACAGCTCTTCAGTCTTTATCTACTACAACCAATGGCTTTCGTGCCCCTTGTCCTTTAAACCTTTTTTCCCTCATATACTGCCTGAACATAAACTAGTGTCTGATCTGCTTCTCCCTTCAGGGCACTGGAACCGTGAGCTTATTCGTAACTTATTTTCAGAAGAAGAACGCGGCCTCATCTTAAGCATCCCGCGCTCGTACTCTTGGAACCACCTTAGTGATTCAATTATATGACATTTTAATAAACACAGACATTATTCTGTGAAAGTGGATATTGTCTTTCCTTTGCTCCTAACCATACCTCATCCAGCTTTGGCAGTTGTGTTACCTGCAACTGGTGGAAGGCTCTATGGAGTCTAAAGCTTTCCCAGAAATTAAACATTTTGTTTGGAGATTGTCGCATAGCTGGATCCCTACCTTCATTAACCTCAGAAGACATCATGTCCCTGTTGATGACTTGTGTGGTCGCTGTGCTAAAGGAGCTGAAAACACCATTCATGCGCTATAGCTTTGTGATGTATTAAAGAAAGTATGCTAATCATGCTTCTTCTTACATGGTTTTTGTATCTCCTATAGTACATCCATGTTGGACTTTTTGATTGAATGTCGGGCAACCCTACTGTTTGAGAATTTTGAGTTTCTACTTATTCTTTTCTAGAGACTTTGGTTTATCAGAAACCAATTCATTTTGGAATAAAAAACAGTTTCTTTGTCAGAGTTGTTGAGTTGGGTGCATTGCTACAAGAATGAATTGATGACTATTCAAGGCCCATCTTCTAATACCCCATTGTCACTGCATAACTTATGGTTGGCCCCTAGTCTGGGCTCTATAAAGTTAAACACTGATGCAGGCTTATCCTTAAAACACTTCAAGGCCAGACTGGGGATGGTGCTACGTGACTACTCTAGGGCTGTCTTGGCCTCCTCATCCATTCCTATATATATACTAGCTTATGTGGTTATCATTGAGGCCTTGGCTTTGTTACGAGGACTTCGCCTGGCTAGGTTGCTAGGTATGTCTGCCCTTAAGGTAGTTTCAGATGCTGCAGGTGTCATTCAGGACATCAACAATCGCTATACTTCTACCTCGGAGTTGGGCTTGGTACTTCATGACATTATGACAATTACTTCATCATTCTCTCAGTGCTTTTTTAGCTATACTTATCGCTCATCCAATCGGGTGGCCTATGAATTAGCACGTTTTGCCCATAACCGAGACTCTGAAACTATTTGGTATGGCAATGTACCAACCCAAATTGAATATTTTGTAATTGAGGACATTTTCTCTTGTGTTTTATGAAAACTGATCCTTACATTCATAAAAAAAAAGATTTTTACTGTTAGTTTGTGAGGGAAGTTTATATTTTCAATTAATGAATAGCAGTCATGGAATTAAACTGATGCGAAGCTTTTGCTTACAACTTTCATGAGGACATTGATAATAGATCTTGATTTTCGTCTTCAACTTTCTTCTTTTATTTTAAAAAATTTTGATATTTGTTATTTCTTTCTTTCTTTTATTTATTGAGAAAAGTAAGTGTTGATGATGATCAATTGTTTCATTTCATAGTTGGAATAACATATATGATATATGTAAATTCACGCACTCAATGTTCTAGGATCAAAATGATAATTACACGTTTTGATTAGTATTTTTTATGAAGTCAAACTTCAATCACTAACGACGAAAATTGTAATTGGATATTTTTAAAAATAAAATGATTAAATTGTCTATTTTAGCAAATTTTTTTAAGAGTCAAAATGTCATTTACTCTTTATTATATCATATTTCATACTTTTTAATCTCATAATGTAACATCTCAATCTTTTAAAGCCCAAAAATATTAATTTTTATTACATAAAAGATATCTAAAACTCATTTTGATCCATCCAATTTTAAGGTATTAGAAAAATTTAGCCTCATGTTGTCTTTTAAGTCTTATTTGTTTGAGTTAAAAAAAGAAAAAATTAAAAAATACAAAGTTGTAGGACGTGAGAAGGGAAAAAGGAGAAAGAAAAGGAAAAAAAATATGAAGAAATAGAATTATGAGGAAAATGGGTTAATTTCAGAGAGAGAAAATTCAAATTCAAATTTGAGGCCTTGAAGCTTGTTGAATTTCTTCATTTTTCTCAAGTTTGAGTGAGTTATCTTCTTACATGTTTTTTGTTTTTTCAATTTTGTTATATTGTATAACTTTCAGATTTATTTTTATTACTTAGAATTTCATCATTATTTTTAGCCATAACTAAGTTTCCTTACCGAAATGTTTAGTATTATTGAGTAAATTCTAGGATTTTATTTATTTATTTCATTTTATTTTATTTTAAATCCTATAAATATTTAAGGTGATATATAAAATAACTAGAATGATAATACATTTTTTTAATCCTATTAAACTAGTTGTACTTTAAGCATGTTTGCCATATGAATAATTTAATTATACATGTTAAATTTAGCATCTTCCTTCTCAATTATTAAAGAAGTTTTTAGAGATGTTTCAAGTTTAGATTTCTTTTACTTGCTCCATATGGTCTAAATTTTTTTATATACATGTCAATTGTTCCTTTTAATTTCAAGTTAATATTTCATTTGTATCAAATATTAGTAAGTTGTTATTTTGTGTGTGTATGATTGTTAGAATTTGGTGATTTAAAATTATATTTGAGCATAAATTTAAGTTTAATATCAATGAATCAACATGAGATCGAATATGTGTTAAACGTATAAGAAATAATCGAAAACAAAAGCTAGAAGTAAGGAAGGGAGCACATAAGGAGACAAAGAGCTACACAAGATGCAAACTTTGGTGCCTAGGCGCCAATCTTCACAAAAAGTTGGCGCATAGGCGTTAACTCATGGGAAATTTCTTATTTTGAAGATGTATGCATCTCAAGGTATGTGTTTAGACTTCTACAATGTATGGACTCTTATTCCAACTAGAAATAAAATTTTTAGGGACCTTTTAAATATTATATACATCCTTGTAACAATTTAGAATCATTAAATATTAAATAAAAACTCCAAAAGAGAAAATAGAAAGCTAGAGAGCCTTGAAGGTTACTTGGTTACTTGTGAGTAAAGTCTTCCATAAAGTACTTATAAGATTTTTAGAGTGTACACTAAAAACCTTAATAGGTAGTATCAGAGCCAAGATTAAGGATATTACTTTTGTAGTATATCAAAAATACAAGTTATTCATTCATGGCAACTCACAAGTGTGCGGTTGAGAAGTTCAATAGGCATAATGATTTCAATCTATAGAAAATGAAGACAGATAGAGAAACTATTTAGAAGAAGCCCACAATACCATATTTCTATAATTGAGTGGTGAAGTTCTGAGAGAGGTGGTTGGATAGAAAATAACAATAGGTCTTTGAAAAAAACTTGACAACTGCTACATGACAAAGTCCTTAGAGAATTATCTATATGTTAAGAAGAAGTTGTACCAGTTGTCCATAGTTGAAGAAACTTCAATTAAAGAACACATTAACACATTTAATAAGATAAGCATAGATTTTGAGACAATTCACATCAAGATTAAAGATGAAGATAAGACAATTATCTTATTGTGTTCTTTGTCTCCAAGTTATGAGCACTTCGTGGATACATTTATGTATGATAGAGAAACTTTAACATTGAATAATGTTAAAGCCTCGTTGAACTTTAAAGAATTGAAAAAAAGATCTGAGTCCGATAGTGTAATAATTTTAGTTACCAGAGGAAGAGATAGAAAGAACAATAAATCAATGGGCAGATCTAAAAAGTGCTATTTACAAGAAAGAAGGACACTTGATAAGGGATTGTTCAGAAAGAAAGAAATGTGGTAATGCTGCAATTGTCTATGAGGATGACTATGAGATTGTAGAATCCTTTATAACTTCTAATGGGAAGTATACTAGTGAATGGATTCTTGATTCTGGTTGTAGTTACCCTATGTGTCCTAATAGATATTTATTTACCAATTATAGATCCATTATGGATAGAGAAATATTAATGGGTAATGATATGACTAGTGAAGCCATGGGGATTAGTAACACAAGTATGAGGATGCATGATAGGAAGATTAGAGAATTACTTAGTGTTAGACACGTTCCTAGAGTTAAGAGGAACTTGATATCCCTAGCAGTGCTAGATCAAGAAGGGTGTTCATTCAAAGCAGAAAAAGGAATACTAAAAGTGGTAAAAGAATCTATGATAATAATGAAAGGTGAGAAGCACAATTGGCTATATGTGCTTGATGAGAATGTTATAGTTGGCTCAACATGGGTTGTTAAGGAAATACGGATCAAGAGGCAGCATTGGAGATTTGCTCATCAAGGTGGTAGGGGTTAAAAGAGAATGCGTGTTAAAGGTGCTAATGGCAAGAATAAGTTTCAGCTATTAAGGGATTGTGATCATGGTATCAAAAGTAACATGAGAGATCACAATACAAAAGCTATCTAAGGAAATATACATTCGTATCTTTGGAGAATGTGAAGTCACATACCCAAGGGGGCTTAAGTTTGTGCAACGACTTAACTGAAAAAAATACTAAGTAAATTTAATGTTGAAGTGGATGGATCCTAGAAAGCTTCTTAAAGAGATTTTAAATTAAGGAGAGGTTTGTTAAAATTTGGTGATTTAAAATTATATTTGAGCATGAATTTGAGTTGAATACTAACAAGAAGTAAATATAAGATCGAGTATGCATTGTACGGACAGGAAAGGGTAGGAAACAAAAGCTGAAAGTAAGGAGGGGAGCACAAGAGGAGCCAAAAAGCTGCAAAATGTGTAGGTTTTGTCACCTAGGTGCCAATATTGGCAGAAAGTTGGTGCCTAGGCGCCAACTCGAGGGGAATTTTCCATATTGAAGAGGAATGCAACTTAAAGTCAATTTTTGGATTCATACAGTGGACTCTTATTTCAACTAGAAATAGGATTTCTAAGATTATTTTAAACATTATATAAATCTTTGTAATCCTTTATAATAATTAAGCATTAGAGAGAAACTCAAAGAAAAAAAAATAGAATACTAGAGATCCTTAAGTGTTGAGTGCGCAAGAGAGTGCTTGAGATTTATATGATCAAGAAAGCACTGATAGATGCTTGAGAGCTTGTTTATTGATTGCGTTCCTAAATTATCTCTTGCGAGAGATCTTTGTATTTTAAGTTTTTTATAAACAAATAAAAGATGTTAAGATTCTGTAATCCATCATAGACGTAAATATTTATTATTGAACTATGTAACTTTCTTGTATGATCATGTTATTGTTTATTTCTTTATCTTGATATATTTTTATTTTTTGTTATTTGTAAATAAATTTTTTTATAAAACGCTTAAATTTTTTTTAAAGTGTACGTTAAATTTTTTAACAATAATATATTATCATCATTAATTCCTTTTAAGAGGTGTTCCTAGTCCTAAAAGGCAAATCGATAAAGATTAAGTTTTAGTTTCTAACCAGGTGATTGAGATAGATAGTTTATAGATAATTCAAGTGATTTTAACTTTTTAAAACTCAAAAGTAAAGTGCTTTATTTCAATGCTTATGTTTTAGTGTTAAATTGGTTAGTAAAGTTATTCTCAATATAGTAACGTTTACTGACTTGATGATTTTTCTTTAATATTTATTATTAAGGATTATTTTTGAGTAATTATAATTGATGGTTTATTATGATGCAATGATTGGTGGCCTAATGTGTGGACTTTCATTGAGTTTTCGTTAATCATTAAGGTGGTTGGGCAACAATTCTTGTAAATAATGCCCTAAAAGTACGTGGATTAGCTAGGTTGGTTTTATCACTATGGTGACTAGTGGGTGATCTATGAGAATTGTGCTTGAAAAGTAAGCAGTTAGCCTAATTGTTTAGGTCGACAATCATTAGGAATAGTGTCTTTAAAGAAATTTGTGACCAGCATTAATTAATCGAGGGACATACATAAACCAATGGACAAAAAACCTTTATATCTTTTGTATGTCTTAGGCTTTGAACATTTGGTCCCTGTCAATTTGCTTCTAGGTATGTTTATTTTGATTTAAATTGTACTTTAGAATCTTAGTGTCTTATACTTAATAGCTAATGTACTAAGAGGGTGCTTGTGACCCTAAGTTTATTTCTTTTTTTGGAGGTGATAATAGTTGGTATTTGGAAAAAAAAATATTGCTAGATTTATTGCAGATTACCAAAATTTTGAGAAGGTTCATATGGTAGGAGAGATTTTTCTAAAATATTTTTGAACATTGGATACCTTGTGTATATCATTAATATTTTTTTGTGTTAATTGGATCATAATAAGCAATTTTGAATATCTTAAATTGTTTTGAGAAATGAAGTCAGTTAGGATTTCTCCTATAAACTGTTATTATTTTTAAAATCTTTTATTTTGTCATATGCCAAATTTAGGGGCATGACATATAAATTTATTTAAAATCATTTCTATTGATATAAATAAAATACCATCTCGACTGTAACATATCAAAGTCAAAACTAAAATATGAATGCTTTTTATACTAAAAATTAAACCCTTCATCAACCAAGTAGAGGTAAAGATATATAATGAATACTTGAAATCATACATTTAATAAAAGTTTTACATCATTATTTTATATACTAGTGTTATTAACCTCCCTAGCGTAAGCATGATTATAATATTATACCTAATTAAGTTCTTAACTGTTTACTATAGATTTGGTAATTTGGGCATAACTTTCTACTAAAGAATTCAATTGGAGTAATTCTTAAATTTGTGAAGAGCTAATTTCAAATACAATAATATTGGATTTCATATATATTTTGTAATTTGAACATTTAAAGAGTGAAAAGTGGCTTATAAGAGAACCCATCTATAATATAGGCCTAGTCAGAATAGACTTCAGTATTTAGTCCATAACGTGAGAAATACTTATGCAATACATATGTTGAAAAAAATATCTACAACTTTGCTTTTGGCATGTGAGTCAAATTTAGTCCTAGTTAGTGAAAAATTCAAAGATCAAATTTGGCACATGAGATAAGGCTTAAATTATTAATAATTCATCAAAGTAGTTGCCTCTTTTTTTGACTTGTACCTTTCAAATTGTTTTTATAAATAAATAGCTTGTCTATGTCAAGGAACGCTAAACTTTAGACCAAAAACTCATTCTCTCTATTTATAGTATTATTTTCTTTTTATATAATATTTTGAAGTTTATATTATTACTTCTTGCAATTATTTCGTTTAATTCCATCATGCTTATTTATTTTTTATTTTTCTAAAGTGAAAGGGTGAAGTTTTTGATAAGGTAATAAGATATACTTAAACTCTTAATTTAAAATTCGATGTTTACATTCTTAAGTTAATTAAATTTATATATGATGTATTTTTTTTTTAAAAGCAATATTGATACTCTTTCTTGTAAAGTAATGTATTTTGATTTATTATAGATAATCTTTATAATTGGCACAGTAAATTCTTAAACCTATTTACAAAGTTTGGTGTAAATACTCTTTATTATATTGTAGGAGTCTTGGTTTATTGTAAGTAAATATAGTAATTGGCATAATAAATACTTGAACTCATTTATAAGATTTGACATAATCTTAGCAAGGTAATTAAAAGAAATGAATATAAATTAATATATAAATTGTTAATTATTATATCTTTCTATTAGAACCTCTTTTATACGAGGATTTCAATTGAGTTATAAAGAGAGTTTAATATATTCTTATTTCATATACCAAGAGTGGATTACCTAATCTTAGCATTTATTTTAATTGATTATTTATATCATTATTTATAAACATCTTATACCTTTAATGTATTATTTCTTTTAAGATTGTTTATATTTGTAAACTTTAAATAATACTTCCTTTAGGATTGACCTGTTCTCATTAGATAATTTATTACTTTCACATTTCTACACATAGAAATAAAATCTAATATTCTAGACGTGTCAAGGTTTTAACGTTGTTGCTAGGGAAGTAAATTTTGATGTTCACATCTATAAATAATCCTTTATTTTATTTTATTTTCTTCTTTATTGTTTAGACTTTTATTTTTGTATATTCATTTTCTCTGAAATCTTGCATGAAAATTTGGTCAGGCACATCAAGTATTAGATTGGTTAAAAAATTCTTATCATCTTTAGAAAATATGATCGGTAATCAAATTGATAAACTCACAGACTCAGGCGACAGCCGGTACCAACATAATGACCATAACTAATTTATGACACTTAGAGACTACATAGTCTCTAAGTGTCATAGGTTAGTTATGGTCATATGTTAGGATCGGTTTTCCTTTGGGTCTGTGAGTTACCATTTGATTATCGGCAATGTTTTCTAAAGATTATGAGGATTTGTTTTTAACCAACCAACCGCTTAGTGTATGTGACCAAATTTCATGCAAGACTTAAAAGAAATGAATATATAAAAATAAAAGTTTGAACAACAAAGAAGAAAATAAATAAGGATTGTTTATAGATGTGAACACAAATTTATCTCCTTAGCAACAGTGCTAAAAATTTGACACGTCTAGAATAGTGAATTCTATTTTTAAATGTAGGAATGTTAAAGTAATAAATTACTTGGTGAGAAAGGGGTCAATCCTAAGGGAAGTATTATTTAAAGTCTACAAATATAAATAACCTCAAAAGAAATAAAGTAATAAAGATATAAGATGTTTAAGAATAATGATATAATAATCAATTAAAATGAATGCTAAGGATTAGAGATCCACTCTTAGTATATGAAATAAGACTATATTCAACTCTCTTTTATAACTCAGTTAGAATATTCACACAAAAATGGTTCCAAATAGAAGATAAATTAATTATGATTTATCACAATTTATATGTTAATTTATATTCATTTCTTTTAATTATCTTATTAAGAGTATGCCAAATCTTGTACATGAGTTAAAAATATTTATTATGTCAATCAATAGCTTATTTCCAATACTCGGCAGCTTGATTGAACTAAGCCTCCGCAATTTCTGAATCCCCCTATTGAATGGTCTGTTCTCCTCGGTCAGAATAGATGGGTGGTTCTCTTTCCCTTGGCTTCGGTTCCAAGATTCAGATTCAAGTTCTACCATGGGCTATGCCTAAAAGTAAGCCAATTTTCCCAAGTTGGATAAAACTTGGTTGATTTGAGTGGATGGCTAGGAAGGAAAGAAGCATGTAAGCCCAAAGATGTGGTTTTCTCATTATATTTGTCTACAATAAATCAAGACTTATACTTTACAAGAAAGGATATTTATGCCAATCTTGTAAATGGGTTCAAGATTTTATTGTGCTAATTATAAAGATTGTCTATAATAAATCAAGAAACATTACTTTGCAAGAAAGGGTATCAATATTGCTTTTAAAAAAAAAATACATCATACATAATTTTAATTAACTTAAGAATATAAACATTAAATTCTAAATTAAGAGTTTAAGTATATCTTATTACTTTACCAAGAGCTTCACCCTTTCACTTTAGTAAAATGAGAATTAAACAAACATGATGGAATTAAAGGAAAGAATTGCAAGAAGTAATAATATAAAGTTTAAAATATTATATGAAAGAAAATAATACTACAAAAAGAGTAAATACCAAATAAAAAGTTTTTGGTCTAAAATCTAGTTCTTTTTTAGTATAGAAAAGCCACCCATTTATCAAAAAACTTGAAGGGTACAAGTAAAAAAAAAGAGACAACCACTTTGATGAATTGTTGATAATTTAAGGCTTATCTCATGTGCCAAATTTGATCTTTGAATTTATCACCAATAACAGGCAAATTGGCTCATATGCTAAAAGTATAGTTGTAGATATTTGTTTCAGCTTTTTAGAAAAGGTAAGAATGTATGTATTGGGTATGTATTTCTCAAGTTATGGGTCAAATATTGAAGCCTGTTCAGACTAGACATGTACTACAGATAGGTTTTCTTTTTAGCCACTTTTCACCCTCCAAATGATCAAATTACAAATTATGTAAAAATTCAATATTGTTGTATATGAAATCAGCTCTTCACTAGTTCAAGAATTACTCTAATTAGATTTCTTGGTAGAAAGTTCAACCTAATTTGCAAAACCTATATTAAAATAGTTAAGAACTTAATTAGGTACTATATTGTAATCATGCTTAAGTTAGAAAGGTTAATAACACTAGTAATGCAAAATAATAATGTAAAAACTCTTATTAAATATGTAATTTTAAATGTTCAACAATATACTGTCAACTCTTTCCCACTAACTTGTTAACAATGCAAATATAAAAATTAATATATTTAATTTTAAAAATTATGCTCATCATACTTTAAATATATTTTTCAAAAATCAAAAATTAAAATCACAAATATAATATATGTATCAACTCATAACATAGCAATACTTCTACTTATTAACTTCACCTTTCCAAATCAAAGTCAAAGTATAAACTTCCTAGTTAAGAGAAGTCGTATCATTACTCATTGCAGCGAAAACTTAGCATTAGAAATAAGACTTTTACATAACATCCTATATATTTACACTATAATATCATTCTAAATGAGAATTTACATAAACATAAATAGGGTTAAAGACATACAGACCCCCAAAATTTGGCAAAAGAGACATGAAAGACCTCTAAAATTTTAAAGGGCCATAGAGACTCATGTCAGATGATGTGTAAAATTCGGTTACTATTAATAGTGTAGATACCTAGTTTCGATATAAAGCGATAAAGAAACCATAGGGTTACCCGATTTCAACCTTATTAGAAATTTTATTTTGGTGTGCGTGAGAGATATTAGACCTAAATTGGTAGTTTCACAATTGATTGGGGAGTCGGATGGTCATGGAATATTTTTGGAATTTTTTTCTATTGGCTTGGAAAAGGAAATTTCAATTTAACACATGGATTTCCAAATAAGTGTTATGCATGGAACAAGCCCTTGTTAAGAAACACAATCAATGTGTTAGGAAATGGACCAATTAGAGATAAGTTGATGGATTGCCAAGTTGGAAGCCTAGTTTAGTTCATTTGACTATTCTAACCAAATAGTTAGAAAGGAATCAATTAAATGCTTCAATTTCTAACCAATGGTATCTTTGATATTTAGAGTTTTGTTGAGGGAAAAATTGGGCATTTTAGAGGGCACTATATAAGGTAAACAAGTGCTGCAAAATTGGTCTAAATGAAAAACAAAATTTAATATTAAAATATGAGACTATCGGTCAAATTTGGAAACAAAAAAGGGGGAGAATTTCAGCCACTTGCAGAACCATTTCCATCAGTAAATTCAAGGCTTTTTCATAATTTTTCCATGCATGATCAAACTAAAATCAAGCTAAGCTCAAGTTCCTAAGGTTAAATAGATCATGCACTAGTGAAAAATCCAAGTAAAAGAGGTAAGAAAACATCATTTAGTATTGGTGGTATATGATTTTTCAAGATTATTTCAATTAATGTCTTTATTTGAATTATTGATTTATATTTGAGTTGAATTCAAGTGTGGAGCATAAAAGAGACACCAAACTAAAGGAATTAGTAAGGTATGAATTAGGGTTTGGTGTGATTTTGATGTAGAGACTTCAATTGAATATTATTAGGGCATTAGAATTAAATTAACATGATTTGAATGCCATTGGAATAAGAAATTGAGAAAAAGAATGTATTGGGTAGAAGATGGTAAATTCAGCCACTTTAGAGATTTTAGGGTTTGAGTTGTGTTTTGGTTCAATTGTTGTGTATGAATGATTACTTGTGTCAATTAGTTGCAATATGGATGATGGAAAATAAAAAATAAAGTAAGTGGGACATATTTGTCCATTCTTAGAAAGGTGAAAGGCAATTATGTCCAACTAAATTATTAGAGTGTTAAGCAATTTTATGGCGTCGGATAGTGAATTAAAGAAAATTGAATGAATATGAAAATGAAAAGAAAAAGTCGAGTCCATCCGAGTATTGTACGCCAAGTAGGGTGCTTACTAGTTTAGGTGTAATTTTAGCATTAGTAAAGATTTTAAATGTCAATTGTGGCATGTAGGTGAAGGAAACCGAGAGCGGTAAAAGACAAATTTTTTTGGAGAAGAATTGAACTTGGAGCGTTTGTGAGTGAAAATCTGTAATTGTTTATCTTTCCTTTAATATGTTTTAGCATATTGGAATTTTATATTTATATGATTTTAAATGTATAAGCATGATTTACAGTTTTTAGTATACTATTATAATTATGAATTTCTATGTTTAGTTTGAGAAACAGTTTTTAAAATTATTAAATTAGTTTTCAAAAGTCATTGGTACCCTTATATTTACAGTGTAGTGATAGTTTAAAACCCGGTTAGTACATCTCGTACGCATGGGTAAGTATTGGGGGGGGGGGGTGTTACTAACTATGGGAAGTCAGGTTGTCGAGTTATGTAAGTCGCTGTATATGTACGGGGTATTGTCTCGCTATATGTAGGAAATATAGAATTCTGCTGCATAGCCAGTTAGATGTCTTTAAATGTCACAGTAGGTGTTGTTGGTTTAGATGCCTTGTGACCCACTTACGTTGTGCGGTGCTAGTTTATTCGCTATGTGAGTATAGAGCTTTAAGGTTACCATTTGGTGCAGTTTAGAAAAATAATGGCCGAGAGAGGATTTTAGCAATTTTTGAGTTACCGAACGCATATCATGTATTTATATATGTACATGTTAGTTACTATGTTTTATAGATTTTGACAATTGTTTATAGATTTTATTAATAAAAACTGCTCGACAGGATTTTATTAGCATATGATGATTAGAAATAGTTTTAAAGTTTTTAAATAGCTTGAGAAACATGTTTTAGGCAGTATTCAAAATTTAATATTTATATACAATCTTCTTATTTTATTGAAAATTGTAAAAGTACTCATTAAACTTCTTTAGCTCACCCTTTTTGTGTTTTATATTTTTTAAAACCCTTTTCAGGTGCAAGCCTCGGTACGCAGGTTGTTGTTCTCCTACATAAGATTAGTGAGCCAAGTCAAACAATTATTTTGTAAATGTAAATGTAAATGTGTTGAGTAATATTTTTTAATTTTTTGCATAGTAATATAGACTTCATGCATCTTATAAATATGTTTTGAACAAACAAGAAATAGTTTCTGTAATATAGTAACATTTTTTTACCTTTCATTAGTAAATTAGTTTTCTTATAATTTAATTTTTGTGAATTGGAATGAAATTGTTGTGTTGAGTTTGGATTTGATTTGGAAAGGATTAGAGGTCTTATTTGGTAGTTGAGAAAATTATTTGAAATAGAAGTGTGATTTATTGCAGGTTGTGTTATTTTGGATTTTCAAAAAAATAGAGGAAACTCTGTTCGTTTTCTTAAAAATATTTAATAAATTATCTTCACGGATATTTCAAAATTTAGTTAATGATAGTAAGAATTAAAAAGGGTTTGCCTCGTGAAATTTTTCAGTTTTGATAGTTAGACTCTAAGGAACTTCCGTTAGGGTACCTGGCAGAGCCCACCGAGATCTACAGTAAAAGGTCTTGGGGCAGGTTCTGTCATGACGGTAACCGTTTAAGTTAATAGTCAAGTGGTCAAAATCTAACAAAGTACCAAAATACCCTTATTTTGATTTTTTGGATTTGTGCACGTCAATTACTAGTGTATGTTAAATGAATTATCCATTTTTCCCCTGAAATATTAACAGGAATGTTCATTAAAGATGAGCATATTTTTAACCTTTTAAATGCTAATAAAAATGACCAATTTGCCCTTGTTTGTTATTGTTATTTAGTAGCTATTTTTGACTGTTGGTTTTGTGTTTATTTATGTAGATAAATTCAATGAGATTGAAACAATGCATCGCCATTTCTTGCCCTTACCAGTTCATCTTCACACAAGTGAAATATCCAACAAATTTTCACCAAAAATAGCCAATGTATTTCATTGCTTTCTGTCATAAAAAACATCAAATATACACTACAAAGTCATAACAACGTACAACATCTCAACGTCACAATGCCAATAACAGTTCCAAAATGCTATAAAAACCAACAATTTTTTAAATTTATGTACACTATTAATTCAGTAACAGGTCAATGCCTCACCCAACATCTAATTGATCAACATTTCTTCCCTTCTCAATCATCTTACTTCCAAAAAGTTATATTTATAACAAAACTCTACCAAAATAGCCAATGCTAACTACATTGCAAAATCAAGAAAAAAAATATTGTGAACAGCAGCTCAACGATCAATAAAACACCTAATTTTCAGCAACAAAACACTATAAAAAATCAAAGAAAAAAATACTATTTCCCAAGTACACAATGCTAGAAACCCATTAAAACAACACCTAAAATTCTAGCAATAATACACTAGTAAAAATCAAATAAAACAACACTATTTCATAAGTACACAGTACCAAAAACCTATTAAAATAACACCCAAAATTCCAGCAACAACACACCACCAAAAATCAAAGAAAACAACACCTATTTCCCAAAGTACACAATACTAGAAACCCATTAAAACAACACCCAAAATTCTAGCCACAATACACTGCAAAAAATCAAAGAAAAAAACACCCATTTCCCAAGTACACAGCACCAAAAATAGCACCCAAATTCTAGTAACAAAAAAACAGAACAGAACAATGCTGAGGTAAAGTGCTAGAGCAAATGGAAATTTGATAAAATTCAAGAATTGTTGATGTCAATGAAATCAAAAGGCCTTTGTGAAGATATATGAGACCAAATATGCAGCAAATAAGCTATTAACAGGCAGGTGCGAATATTACCAAATATAGGAGCCAGAGTCAGATGAAGTGTATCTAATCATAAAGCAATCAATTCCTCTTAATGAAATTAATACAGGGTGATTAAATTTCAGAATAAGAAATGATATTGTAACCTCAGAGCATTTGTGGGCATTTTATAATCATCCAAAAATCCTAACATGCTTTACTACAAGTATTTAAGGAGACAATGCTCATTTTATAGATTTTGAAAACCAACCCAATCAGAATTCAATGCTAGTGTTTTAAGCACATTTTCTCATTCCTTCTATAGTGTTATGTCAGTGCAAGGTAAATATGAACAAGGATATAAAACTGAAGATGAAATCACTACAAATGTGAATGCAAGGAATGTGAATTCATAAAATGAGACAGCAGGAAATGTAAAGAGTCAAAATATAATTCATCATGCAATCCAACTAGTTGTAATATTGATCACTGTAATTGTATGTTACTGATAAGGGCTTAATTATATAGAATATTTAGTACCTTGACTTGAGTATTTTGCTATAATTTATGAATATTTGGCTATTTATTCGTATTTTTGATCTTAAATAGGTGCATTGGAGAAAATATGACAAATAGGAACAAACAGAAGGCTAATCGGATAAGAAATGAGCGAGATGCGCTCAGACTACACAACCGTCAAAAATCAGGCTTGGGCGCTGCAGTATGTAGAGTGTTGCGGTGCCCAATCGAGGAAAATAAAAACTTTTGAGATTTATACTTACATGCCATCCTATTATATATGAATAATTATTTAATATTTATACTAGTTTTATCATTTTATTAAATCGCTAATTATATTTTATATATGGTAAGATGCTTATAACGTTTCAGACATTGTATGATCTGAAAGAGTTTAGATCTGGTCTAAAGAAGTTTAGATCAGTGCTAAGAATTAGCAATATTGAGAGTTATAAATGCTCAGAGTTGGTACTGATAAGAGTTATCAGGTTATAAGAGTCAGCGATATCTAAAGAGTTAGAGCCTTATTTGAAATGGGACAAAGATTTGAGAATATATTAGCAATGATGTAGTTGTAAAGAATTGTAAATAGTGATAGGAAATGTTATTATAAAAATCTGTTCTCAAATATTATGTTCATGATCTATCTTCACTGATGCTGGTTTGTCAGTGAATACCTTAATAAATATATAGATCAGTGTATGTCTATATCTGGATGGTTTAGATGGTTAATCTTAGTAGACCATGAGTTTAGTGGAAGCTCGTATAGAGATTCAGGTATTCAGTAAGGACTAAATATTGAACAGACTCACAAAGACCTCTAATAGACATCCCATAAAGCTATAAATGAAGGGTCTTTCGAGTTGAGTAGTATTCGTGGTCCTTTGACCTGGGTGCCATGGTGGGCTTGTGAGTGATCCACCATAATTTGGTTCCACACATGTCATAAGCTTTTTATGGTCTGACCGCTGAGTGTTGCTGCTTATGGAGTCCAATGTGTATAGATATGGGATCCATCAGCTTACTTGGGTGAGTAATATATCCTAATGCTCTAAGATTGTGTTTCAGAAAGTCTTATGACCATAAGTAGTAATTCCTAGGAAAAAAGATTAATCTTAGGGATAGATAATATCACAAAAGTGTTTGAGAATATTATTTATTAAAATACAATTCTAGAGATAAGCTTACGGTTGGACATATAAAGATTTGATTGTGTTGATCTATATCTCCGCTCTACCCGAATATGAATAATGGAGGAATTATACGAATATGTTATAACCTCAACTTATATGGTCTAACGTACCACTTTGTAATATCCATAACGTGTGTGTGGGGCATTGTTCACGGACATATGGAAGAGTTCCATATGACAATTTAGGTGTGGACCTAGAAAGTCTCACAATATGAAGTATACTAATTATGCACTAGGGCAACATTATAGATTGAACAGTACCATCTTAGAAATTCTAGCAAATTGAAAATTTATTTCAGGGTTCCTCAGGTTGTGCACTTGTTTAGACTTAAATGTTAAGTATATTACTTAATTAGTTGGCAAGAGTTGTTAACAAATTAAATGTTAACAAGTGGCACAATTTTGTTCTATGAATTGTTTCACCATGAATTCACCAATTAACTATGTTAGTAAAATCAAATAAGGTAAAAAATTAATTATTCAAATAGTTTTTGAATAATTGAATAAATATTATTTAAATAAATAATAATATTTATTTAGTTATTTATTATTATGGTTTAGGTGGGAGACATATACCTAATTAGTATAATAGCCACAAAATCTTGCTTTTTAGTTTTAGCCACTTAATTAATTTTGGGAGCACTTGTGAAGTGCTTAGCACACCTAAAAATTGAATTAAATAATTTATTAACAAAGGAAGCAAAAAACATAGGAGGAAGAAAGGATTAGAGAGAGTTTTTGGTTTTGAGTATTTTTATTTGAAAAAAGGGTTGTGATAAAAACTAGAGAGAAAAAAAATTAATTCTTATTATTTTTCTTTCAAGAAACAAAAACTTGTTGCTGAAAATTCAGTTGTTGTTATTCTAGTTTTACAATCTCACCGGATTGTTGTGAACTAGAATTGTACAATAGTGCACTTCAAGTTGAGCTCAGGGTTGGAGCTAACAAGAATCCGTAATTAAAATCTTCATCAAAGTTCTTTAAAGGTATGTTTTCTATAATCTTATATTGTTGACGACGTAAGTTATATGTGTATATGTTGATTATATGCTTAATTCCACTGTGAAATCGTGTATATAATACATGTATTTAGTTTTTTTTTAACATGTACACAATCACATGTATACACCCTAAAACATATTAACAAGAACTATTTCCCCAGGTCTCAGTGCCATGACGCTAACACGATAAATGATTAAACAAACCTATTTTCAGTCTTAATTCAAGTGGGATTCAAAGGCCCTCGACCTTAGGGTTTCAAAGCACGTATGAAAAGCATACTTTTCAGAGCATATAGACTCAGAATTTTAGAGGCAAACATAGAAAAAAAAATTCACAAGCAAATCAAGAGATCAAGGTAAATTATTGAAGATTGAAGAACAAGTTCTTGTACGTTCAATTCAAGAAGAAAGAAGAGCAGCCTATGGAGCTTGTTTATGATGTTTTGTAATTCTTTCCTTGATACTCTTGTGTTAATCATGACCTAAACTCTTTTATCTAGGGTTAGACGTTTTGAACCTAATATGTAGTTAAAATTTATAAACTCTTAGTTATAAACTTAATAAAGCACAATTGATTCATTCTATCTTGATTTTAATGCTTTCATTATACCTAATCACTATTTTGAATGTTTGAGGAACCGTGATGAACTTGACAAAAGGATTCATATGTTTAGCCTAGGATAGTCTGATGCATGATCATAGGATAACAACTATGAGTTTCATCTAGGATAGACATATACCTAGGTGACATGTATGGTTTGATTTAGACTTGTTGTTAATGAGTTGCATCTTATTCGAATTACGATAGATATATAGGTAATTGTTAAGATGTGATATAATCATTCGACCATTGGTAGAGGCTTATGATAAGATTAGTGTCTATTCAATCAATTGATATTAAGGGAGTAACTAAGGGATTAATAAATTCAATGAAATACTAGTGGATACGTCGAAACCCTAGAATGCTTCTTAATTAGTGAATTCAATATTTGATTGCCTTTGATATTTAATTAGGTTTAATTGGATAACAATAATTTAATTAATTAAAATCCATCTTTAGAATTTTCTGGATAAATGTAAAATAGAGTAATTTTAGTAATTGATTAAAAGAAATGATACAATAGTTTATATCGAAACAATAATCTAGACTTAACCCTTATATTGCTTGATGCGATAGCGTGCACTTGCGTTAGGCTATTTTAACACACATCAAATTTTTGGCGCCATTGTCGAGAACTAGTTTTATCTATTCTTAGATCAATATTAATACCATACTATCTTACTTTTACTTTAGATTTTATTTTTTAGTATTAATTACTTTCTTTATTTTTAATTTTGATAGTTCATGCAAAGAACTAAGAGCGAAGATTTAACTTCTTTTGATCTTGAGATTGAAAGAACATTTGGAAGACTTCAATGTGAATAACATCAAAATAGAAATATGGTAGAGAATCATGATAATATCAATAATCTTATGTTTGAGCCTGTGATACCGTAGAGATCTTTAAGGGATTATGCTATTTCTACAACAAAAGGTATTCAGTCTAGTATTTGGCGCTCGACTGTTAATGCAATAACTTTGAGATCATGCCAAATACTATTTAGATGCTTAAGAAGTCTATCCAATTGAATAGGGCCCCAATGATGATCTCAACATGCATATCGTGAATTTTCTAGAAATTTATGATACATTCAAGTTTAGTAGAGTCTCAAATGATGCTATCAAACTGCGACTATTCAATTTCTTATTAAGCGATAAGGCCAAGAGTTGGTTGATGTCATTGCTGTCAAGATCTATATTGACGTGGAATGACCTAGCACAGAAGTTCTTAACAAATCTTTTTCCGTCAGGGAAGATAGCAAAGATGAGGAATGACATCACTTCATTTATATAGATTAATGGAGAGTTATTATATAAGGCATATGAGCGTTTGAAAGACATGTTGAGGAATTATCCTCCCTATAGAGTTCCTAAATGGCTATTAGTTCAGACGTTCTACAATGGGCTAGTAGGTCATTTAAGGACAATTGTCGATGTCGCATTAGATGAGGCTTTGATGAACAAGTCCACAGATGAAGCATATTAATTATTAGAAGAGATGGCATTAAATAGCTATCAATGGCTTGCTGAGAGAGTTACAATGAGGAAGGTTGCCAAAGTTTATGATATTGATGCATTTAGTGCATTTGCTGCACAGATAAACAAATTAACCAAGAGATTTGATGCCATGAATGCCATCAAGACTCAAAATATGACTTGTGACTTTTGTGGTGACAATCACATGAATGACCAATGCATGGAGTCCACAAGCTATGTGGAAAATTGTAATAGACAATAGAATAATCCACATTCAAACTATTATAATCTGGGGTGGAGAAATCATCCTAATGTTTCTTGGGGTAACAACCAAGGGTAGCAACTTAAACCTAACCTACTCGAATTTCATCCCCTATAAGAGAAGAAACTGGCATTGGAAGAGATGATGATGCAATATATGAAGTCTAATAATGTTATCTTACAAAATATTTTGCATCCTTAAAGACTTTAGAGACTCAGATGGGGCAACTCACTTCAACCATTAATAATTGATCTTAAGGAACTTTACCGAGCAACACCGAGACGAATCCAATAGGGGATAAAGAGTAGTGTAAAGCTGTCTTTTTGAGAAGTGGTAAAGAATTACAGTCAAACAGTGCAGAAAATGAGAGAGATGCAGTAAGAGATGCATAAAATAATGCAAACTAGTAGGAAAATACAAAAAATACTGTAGAACATAAAGTGCAATAGCAGAAAAATGTAGAAAGCAGCGCAGAAATGCAAAAAAATATAGATAATAGCACAAACTAGTAAAACTCAGCAGAAACATGCACTTCAGCCTCTCCATCCACCTCCACCATTTCTTCAGAGGCTGCAAAAATAGAAGTTAGATAAGTAGTTTTTGAAATTCTTAGATATTTTTAAGAAACTCTACATTAACATAGTGTTTGTGAATACCGTTGAATAAATGTCAAGTTATGTAAAATTTATGAAGGATATCCTATCAAAGAAGAAGATATTAATAGATGAAACTATGTTATTCACTGAAGAATGTAGTGCAATCTTGCAAAAGAAATTACCACCAAAGTTTAAAGATCCAGGCAGTTTCAATATCTTATGCACTATAAGGGATAAATTCTTTGAGAGAGCTTTATATAAGGCGTAGTATTAATCTAATACCATTGACAATATATAAGAAATTAGGTTTGAGGAAGGTTAAACCTACTAATGTCACATTGCTATTGGCTAACAGTTCACTCACTTATTCAAAGGGCGTTATTGAAGATGTTTTGGTAAATGTTGATAAGTTCATCTTTCCGATGGACTTTATAGTGTTGGATATAGAGGAGGATCGTAAAGTAACCATTATACTAGGAAGGCTATTCCTAGCCACAGGAAGAACCCTTATTAATGTTAAAAAAAAAGAATTAACATTGAGGGTGTATGACGAAGAAGTAACATTTAATGTTTTCAAAGCCATGAAAGGGCCAAGTAAGGAAGAGGAATGTATGAGCATTGATGTTATTGATAGAGAAGTGCAAGAGGTCTTCAACAAGAATATCATTCAATATTCTTTAGAAGATACTGTGGTAAATATAGATGAAGTAGAAAGAAGTGAAGCTCAAGAGTACTTACAAGTTTTAAGCCTCTCTTTAAGATATGACAGATTCAAGATGAGAGTTGAACCTCTAGATCTACCGGAGGACTTACAAGCTCACACTAAGCCTTCTATTGAAGAACTTCCTAAGCTAGATTTAAAACCCTTTACCAAGTCACTTAAGGTATGCATTCTTTAGAGAGTCTTCTACCAGTTATAGTTTCTATACAATTTGATGAGTCATAAGAAGAAAAACTTTTGAGGATATTGTAAGATTATAAGAAAACAATATGATGGACAATTGCTATCATTAAGAGAATTAGTCCCTCATTTTACATACATAAAATTTTGTTAGAGGAATGGCACAAGACTACAATAGAGCATCAAATGTGGTTGAATCTAGTAATGAAAGATAGTGAAGAAAGAGGTCATTAAGTTGCTAGATGTAGGGATTATTTACCCAATTTCTAATATCTCATGGATAAGTCCGGTACAATGTGTACCAAAGAAGGGAGGAATTATTGTGATGGAAAATAAGAACAATGATTTAATCCCCGAACTATCACTGGTTAGAGAATATGCATGGATTACTGAAAGCTAAATCAAGCCACTTGCAAAGGCCACTTTCCCTTATCCTTAATTGACCAAATGTTGGATAGATTAGCTGGACATGAGTATTATTATTTCTTGGATGGATAATCTGACTATAATCAAATTGCAATTGCTTCAGATGATAAAAAAAAGACCAGGTGCACATACCCATACGGTATATTTGCCTTCTGAAGGATGCCATTCGGCCTATGCAACGCTCCTGCTACCTTTTAGTGTTGTATGATGGCCATATTTTCAGATATTATAGAGCACTTCATAGAGGTTTTTATGGATAAATTTTTTATTTTTGGTAATTTCTTTGATCTATACCTTGATAATCTAGCATTTGTGCTTAAGAGACGTGAAGACACTAATTTAATGGTTAATTGAGAAAAGTGTCATTTTGTGGTAAAAGAAGGCATTGTCTTAGGCCATAAAATTTATGCTCATGGTATTAAAGTTGATAAAGCAAAGATAGAAACTATTAAGAAGTTGCCACCACTAACTAATGTGAAAAGGAGTGCAGAGTTTCCTTGGACATGCCGGGTTTTATAGAAGATTTATAAAAGATTTTTTCAAGATCTCCAAACCCTTATACAACTTACTAGAGAAGGAGGTGCAATTTCATTTGGATGATATATATCTAGAAGCTTTTGAAACTTTGAAGAAGAAGCTCACCGCTATAGCTATCATCATAGCACCAGATTGGAACTTACCATTTGAGGTAATGTGTAATGCAAGTGATTTAGCTGTGGGTACGGTACTAGGATAACGCTAAGAGAAATTTTTTCACACTATATACTATGCAAGCAAGACTCTCAATGACGTGCAGTCCAATTACACTACAATAGAAAAAAGAGCTTTTTACAGTAGTTTTCGTCATTGACAAGTTTTGTATTGGTCTAATTTAAGTTAAAGTCATAGTCTTCACAGATCATTCAACACTCAAATACCTCATCAATAAGGACAATGCAAAGTCGAGGCTCATTCAATAAATTCTACTACTGTAAGAGTTTGATCTTGAGATCAAAGATAGAAATGAGTTAAAAATCAAGTTGCTAATCATCTCTTTTGTCTGGAATCACCAAATCAACACCAAGATAAGATCGACATCAACGATACCTTTCTAGATGAACAATTCATTGCAGTAAAACATCATGAAATTCTCTAGTATGCCGATATTGTCAAATATTTAGTTTCTGGACTAACACCTCCCAATTTGACTTTTTAGTAAAAGAAGAAGTTCCTCCATGACACAAGATTCAATTTCTGAGATGAACCTTTCTTATTCAAATCATGTGTCGACCAAATCCTTTGAAGATGTGTCCCAAAAGAAGAGATAAATGACATCTACACCATTGTCATGAATTTAATTAAAGATGTATATTCCTTTGTTACATATTCCGGGGGACACTTTGTGGGCAGTAAAACAGCAGCCAAGGTACTTCAATGAGGTTTTTATTGGCCTATATTATTAAAGATGCATATTCTTTTGTTGCATATTATGATTGATATCAAAGGATGAAGAATATCTCTAAAAGATATGAAATGCCACAGTAGTTCATTTTTGAAGTATAAATCTTTGACATGTGGGGTATAGATTTCATGGGGCCATTTCCACCATCTCTCAACTATAAGTATATCCATATAGCGATGAATTATGTTTTAAAGTGGGTAGAGGCAGTAGTGTTATCAATAAATGAGGCTAGAGTTATGATTAAGTTCCTTTAAAAGAATATTTTTATAAGATAATGGGCCCTAAGAGCGATTATAAGTGACGAGGGCTCACATTTCTGCAATAAATATTTCTTAGCCCTCTCGCTAAAATACGGGGTCAAGTATAAAATAGCCATTGTATATCATCCCCAAACAAGCGGATAAGTAGAAGTATCAAATCGAGTAATTAAGCGTATCTTAGAGAAGACTATTAAGCCAAACCGTAAGGATTGGGCACTACACTTGGATGATGCTTTATGAGCATATCGTATTGCTTACAAAACCCCTATTGGTATGTCCCTATTTCGTTTGATCTTTAGAAAATCTTGTCACCTACCTTTAGAGTTAGAACACAAAGCATATTGAGTCATTAAAGCCCATAATTTTGATCTTAAAGCTATACGTAAGAATCGGTTACTTTAGCTTAATGCCATGGACGAGTTTCGTCTACAAGCATATGAGAATGCTAAGCTTTATAAGGAAAGAACAAAATGATGGCATGATAAGATGATACTTTAGTGATCATTTGAAAAAGGACAATAAGTGTTACTCTACAATTCACGTTTGAAGTTAATTCTTGGAAAACTCAAGTCTCAATAGTCCGGGCCATTCCAAATCATCATGGTATATTCATATAGAGCTGTTGAGATAAAGATCTAAACACTCAAGATTTATTTATAGTGAATGGTGCCTCAAACATTATCAAGAAGGATGCATTGATCGACAGAAAGTCAGCGTCGATCTGATTAAACACAAGTAATCGCGGGATCATCACGTTGAGTTGATGTCGTTAAATCAAGTGCTTCTTGGGAGGCAACCCAATCTTAGTATCCTTTGATTTTAATTTTTAAGTTTTTATTTTTCTCATATTTTTGATAATTTTTCATCATGCATTTTTAAGATTAGAAGTTTAAGTAAAAAAAAATAAAAAATTTGGGAGAGACTCAGCCCGCGGTACAAAACAGAACCCACAACACCGTAGCTCTGCCCCATAAAACACAAGGCCCATACCCAGGTGTTGGTGTAAGCCAGTGCTGTAGTGCCATCAACTTGAGACTACAGCACCGCAGTACTACGACCTAGGCAAGTTTAACACTTGCTTAGGCGTTGGCGCCACAACATTGGTTTCCCAGCACTGCGGTGCCAACATGGGAAAAAGGTTTAAACACATTTATTTCCCTATTTTTCTCTCACAAATCCCTTCTCTTCTCACAATCCCAAAACCTTATAAAGAACCCTAAAACCTTAAAACACCAAATTCACCCCAAATCCCTAAATTCTAACTTCACCCACTTCTAAAATTAACTGAAAATCATACCCATAACCCAATCAAACCACAAAATTCACACACCTTCACTCATCAAGTTTGAATTACTCTAAAGAAAACATCCCACCACTAATTTTCAAATTTGCATACAAGGTACACATTCCTTCAATTTCTTAGGGCATTTAGGCATTACATCAACATTCTTTATTAATTCTATCATTTTATTTCATATCATACACATTTTGGTGATGGTTTTGTGTACATTTGAATATTTTCTTTAAAATACATGGACACTTATTCATATTATCAATTTCGTAACTCTTAGAATAATAATTGTGATTATATTCAGTTAAGAGTTGTTTATTGACCCTTGAATCACTTATTAGTTCGATAGATTGATGATGCAACTTTGTTGCTTAGATGTATTGATTGAGT
Organism: Ailanthus altissimus; assembly: GCA_946807835.1. Lineage (NCBI taxonomy): Eukaryota > Viridiplantae > Streptophyta > Magnoliopsida > Sapindales > Simaroubaceae > Ailanthus > Ailanthus altissimus. The sequence goes on from OX327687.1 coordinate 11,555,734, forward strand.
GTGCCTAAATTGTGGTTAGTGAAGTGTTGTGAAAATTATTATTACTATGAGGTGTTAACATAATAAAAAAAAGTGATTAATGTTGGACCTGTGCTATAAAGATAAAATCATTAAGGGTTAGAACATTATTATAGTTGGATTCATGTGATGTTGACTTATGTTAATTTATTCTGCATATATCATGCCATATCATTATGGTTTTGCTATGTTATTATTGCCTTTTAGATTGCATTCCCATTATATGATATTTTACAATTGTGATTGGAGACTTATGAGGAGTATGTGGTTATGGTTCACATAATTGGGAGTGTTTATTTTTCTATTTTAGGGATAGTTACCATGCCTTCACACAAATCTAAGAAGTCTGTTGCTTCTTCATTTACTACATATGACACAATCTGGTTCATCTCCAAAAAGGCCTTTGACAGTTACAATAAATTTATAATCAAGAGAGAAGTCATACCGGAAAGGGGTTTTCGACTATGGGCCATTGATTATCCACATATACAATAGAAAATTACAGAAAAAAATAGCAAAGATTGTGCGCTCAGCCCAATATAGTGGTTATCCCAATAGTTCAAGAATTTTATGCTAATGCCCAAGAGCTTCAAAATTTCCAAGTTTTTACAAGAAGGCGTTACATGGAATTCTCCAGCACAACTATCAATACATTTTTCGACATTCAACCTATAAACAATAGTGACTATGAACAGCTCGTGAGAGAGCCGAATTATAATGAAATAATTAATTTTCAAGCTATAAATGCAGTTTGGTAATATGCCAGAGATATTCCTAAAACGTTTATGACCAGATATATGCATCGTGAGTACAAACATGGAACTATTTTATAGCTGCTTGCCTTAAGCCAGTACGTCACCTCAGTTCCATCACAGTATCCCTAGCTGTCCTCCTCTATGCTATTTTAACTGACTGTTCGATTGATATTGGGAAAGTAATCAAGGACAGTATCTTACATATCATCCAGAATACATTGCTCATTCTTAATCATTACACTGTGTGCTCGAGCTAGAGTCGAGCGGGTACCTTTTGAGGAGCTACTCCATCCAGCACACGTCCTAAACTATGGAGTGATTACACTTATTAGAGATGGATAAGAGCAATAAGACCCATAACCTGCACAGTAATTACAGCAGCAGTTACCTTTGGCATTTACTCCATCAGCTTCACCTTCCATTGGGAAGTATCTTGACCCTATTAAGTCTCACATAACTTATTTTCAAACTCATGCTATTTATCAAGATTAGGTCTTATGGCTTGCACTAGAATATTTTGGGATGAACATCAGTGTCGTACTATATTTCCCATAGTATGTCCCTCCACCATCTTATAATGCTCTAACTGAGAATGCTAATGACGATAATGAGGAAGATAGTGAGGGGGATGATGAGGAAATGGAAGACGACCACAATAGTGACCGAATCTCTACCCACATACACAGGAAAGTGTTCCAATTTTGTTTTTTTATGGTCGCTGATGGCTTATTTTAAGTTTGGGGGCAAGGGAAACACTTCCTAGGTTTAGATTTATTTTGGTTCTTTCTATGATTTAATCTTTTCTTTTCAATTTTTATTTTCTTCTTTTTAAGTTGTTAGTTATTTATTTCTTTTTATTATTATCTTTTGTATGGGTCAAAAAGAATTTGTAGTCAATGATGAAAAGATAAGTTGAAAAAAGTGATGAATTCTGTAAACTTAGTAATTACTGTGTTCATTCTATATTATGATCAGATTCGCTTATATTTAGCTTGTAATTGTTCACTTTAAACACATTACACATTAGAGTTATTAGATTTTCATTAATTGTTAATTTAGGATATATTTATTCAAATGAATGAAGTAATTAAGGTCGCCTAATATTTAGAACTTATTTGATTAGCATTTGAGGTAAAATCTTAGGGTGTATACAGCAAAGGATATGATTATAGGTCATGTTTGGATCAATTGAGCTTTTCTATCTACCTTTGTTATATTTTTAATCCCTAGTTACCCTTTTTTTTAGCTTTATTTACCATATTTTTAGTTTATGAACCACATTAGCAGCCTACAACTGATTAAATTTTGGTATCCTTCATAAATACCCTTCGTACTATGATATATAATATCTTGTTATAAGGATCATGAAGCGATTCAAAATTATAAGTGAAAGAAGAAGCAGCTCTAGAATTGTTCTCAATAAATTACAAGAATTGAAGAATTTATTCTTAAAAAAATCCTAGAAATACAGAGCTATTGAATTGATGAGTTAAAAAAAAAAAGTTTGGTGGTATGGATTAAGAAAAAAAAGGATAGATTGATTCAGAGACAAGAGGTTTATAGTTATGGTGCGATTTGAACTTAAATTTTTACCAATTTATCTCACCTTAACCCAAGCCTTTTATTACAAGCTGAATAAAGCCCTATTTGATCCTTTGCTATATAATTGTTCTACATTAGTGGAGAATGCTATGAAAAATAAGCTTATGGATAATTAGGTCGACCTTGATCTTTCTTGTAGAATAAGTATTCTAATTATAGTTGATGCACAGATAAATAGCTCTGCACACACTCACAAGTGAATGATTATAAGGTTAAACTAAGCATGATGATTATAGTATGAGATGATCATAAGCAATTTTTTATTCTAAAGATTTTACAAGTGTAATTCAATATTTGAGACAATTATACAAAGTTCTGATTGACTTGTTCAATTGATTGTTTTAAAGATACTTTAAGAGTTAGCTTTTACTTTTTTTTGTTTGTTTTTGTTTTTCTTGAGGACGAGAAAAGTCTAAAGTTTGGCGGTAATTGATAAAGGCTTAATTATATAGTATATTTAGTACCCGACTTGAGTATTTTTCTATGATTTATGACTATTCGACTATTTATTCATGTTTTTAATCTTAAATAGGTGCACGAGAGAAAATGTGACAAATAAGAATAAATGAGAGGCAAATCGGATGAGAAATGAGTGAGATGTACTCAAAATACGCAACTGTAAAAACCCAGGCCTGGGCGCTACGGTGCCAAGGCTGGGCACTATAGTGCCTGTTGGTAGTACGTGGAGTGTCGTGGCACCCAATCGAGAAAAATAGGAACTGCTTTCTCAGGTCTCAACATCGTAGTGCTCAAGCGATAAATGATTAAAAAACCTATTTTTAGTCCTAATTCAAGTGGGTTTTAAAGCACGTATAAAAAGCATACTTTTAAGAGCAAATAGACACAGAATTTTGGGGGCAAACATAGAAAAAATAAATTCACAAGCAAATCAAGAGATTAAGGCAAATTATTAAAGATTAGAGAACACATTCTTGTGCATTTGATTCAAGAAGAAAGAAGGGCAACCCAGGGCATCACTTATGTTATTCTCTATCTTGTTTTTACAAGATGAACTTGTTCATGATGTTTTTTTTTTTAAAATTTTTTCCTTGATAGTCTTGTGTTAATCATGAGCTAAACTCTTTTAATTTAGGGTTAGACATTTTGAACCTAGTATGTAGTTGAATGCTATAAACTCTTAGTAATTGACTTAATACAGCACAATTGATTCATTATATCTTGATTTCAATAGATTCATTATACCTGATCACTATTTTGAATGTTTGAGGAACCATGATGAACTTGACAAAGGGATTTATGTGTTTAGCCTAGGATAGTTTGATGCATGATCATAAGGTAACAACTATGAGTTCTATCTAAGATAAATATATACCTAGGTGGCTTGTATGATTTGATTTAGACTTGTTCTTAATCAATTGCATCTTATTCAGATTACCATAGATATATAGGTAATTGTTAGGGTGTGATATAATCATTCAACCATCGACAGAGGCTTATGATGAGATTAGTATCTAGCTAATCAATTGGTATTAAAGAAGTAACTAATGGATTAATGAATTCAATAAAATACTAAGGGATACGTCAAAACCCTAAATTGCTTCACAATTAGTGAATTAAATCTTTAATTGCCTTTGGTATTTAAATAGGTTTAATTTGATAACAGTAGTTTAATTAATTAAAATCCATCTTTAGAATTTTCTAGATAAAGGTAAAATAGAGTAATTTTAGTAATTGATTAAAAGAAATAGATATTATAGTCTCTGTGAGAACGATAATCTAGACTTAACCCCTGTATTACTTGATACAATAGTGTGCGCTTGTGCTAGGCTATTTTAGTACAAATCAGTTACTGCCTAGGGTTAGCTATAAGGAGTGAATGTATATGTTGTAGTGGTAAATGAAAGAGTAGAAACATTTTATGCATCAGTTATAAAGAAATACAATTCACACCTCTGGTTTTTGTTATGGTTGAACTTATGTTGAGAATGATTGTAACAATTTTCTTTGCCTTACTGTTAAATTGCTTTTAGGAATCCCAACCTTTTGAAATGGTTTTTTGTTAGACTATCTTGATTGTTCTAGTTGTCTTGGGTCATTAAGTTGTGTTAGTTCATTATGTTGTGGAGCATCTAATTGTCCTTGAACACTTGCCTAACAATTTGAGATTGTAGTTAGTCTTGTTATTTACAAGTAAATTAAATGGATAACATTAATATAAGCATTAACATAATTATATTACTTGGGCTGCTAGTGTCTTCTTACTCCCTCTTTTATTATGTCCAAATAGACCACAATCATCACATTTCATTGTGCTTTGGCTTGATCTCTGTCCAGATATATTTTCACCCTGTTCTCTTTTTCTACTGATATTTGTCCTTCTAATTTTTTCTTTAACATGCGGGGGATTGATTATAGGCTCTTCCATAATAGGCTAAGCACTTTGATCTGGTAAGGGGTGAATAAATTTATGAATAAGTGGCCAGATATACTTGCATAGTCAGCTTAGGATCAACATAATCAACTAAATCATTATTTCTCATTGCAATGCAAGAAGTGACATGCTTGCATGGAATTCCAGTTTATTGATATGCTCTACAATTATAGACCTCATCTCTAAATCAACTACATAAGTTGCCCAATTGTCATCAATGACCTCAAATTCCCAATCACTTGCTTTTAACGGTTTCACATATCTCCATTGCCTTTTAGCTGTCTCAAATTTTCTATTTACAACTGGTGGTAGTTTGCATCCATCTAACATATACTTCTTACCTTGTTCTAACCTTTTGTGCAATCTTTTCATCATCTTTCTCCTAATGAACTCTAAAAGAGTTAATACAGGTTTATCTCTGCATACACTCAACCAACCATTCCATGACTCAGTTATATTGTTAGTGATATGGTCATACTTAGTTTTATCAATAAAATTATGCAATGCCTATTCACTTATGTCAATATTTCTAAGATAGTTGAATGCACCTTCATCATCCTTCCTGGCTATTCTAATTTGTTCTATATGCAAGGTCTACTCTTTCTTACTTGTATCTCTAGCCATTGCCCAAAATAGCTTCTTATATATTGCAAGAGGATGTTTTTTTTCTTAAGTTTGCACATATATATATATATGTTTAGAACAATGTCTAATTATAGATCCTAGCTTGTATCTCTTGAGGGCAAGTAGTATACCCTTTTGCCTATCCATCATAAAAGTAACCCTGCTCTGGCTTCCAAAGTCCAGCCAGTCACTTAGTAATGACAGGAACTAACTCTAAGTTTCAGCACACTCTGGGTCATAAATCCCTACAGCCAGTGAGAATATACCACTGTTTACATCCAAACTCACTTTTGAAAGTAGCACTCCCTCATATGGCCCATTCAATTGGTAACCATCTAGGCCAATAAACTACCTACAACCTCTTGTAATACTAGTCTTTAAAATAGGGTAACTCAACATAAAGTTCTCAAATTTTAAAGATCTATCTTTCTCTTCTACCTCAGTTTTGAATTTAACAAATACCTCTAAATTCCTTTGCTGTAAAATCTTTGTATAAGCCCTCAATTTTGAATAACTTTCACCATGACTCCCATATACATTCTTCAATGCTACCTTTATTGCCTTAGATATTTTTTTTTCTACTTGTATGGAGATTATACTTGTGTACCAATTCATCATTCATTGCCTTAACAGGCATTTTACAGTTGCTTTTCAAAGAAAATTCAAACTCTCTTGTAATCCACTTATAATGAGCCTCTCTATAAACAGAATTTTTATCATATGTCGTTCAATAAGCTGCTGTATTCTAAATATTGGTATAGATTGCACAAGGGTTGTATATAAGTACCATGTACAGCCAAGATGTGCACACATAGCCCTAAACATCTTTTTCTCATTTTAAAGACTTTTAACACCAAATCCCTCCTTAACACAGTAAATAATAATAACCCTTCTGAAGTGGTCTACACCATCAAACTCTAAGCCCACATGTAGGTTGGTCTGCTTATCTTAACATCTATCAACACCTACTACAGGCCTACAAACATCTTTATCTGAATCACTTATTGTCCAAGGCCTATCTCAATCATTAGATGAGTAATTGGATAACTCATCTTCCTTACTCTCTTTTAGCCCTTTTGTTCATCCTCTATCCTCACTCCTAAGTACTCTGTCCTCACCCTCAAATACTTTTTCCTTACTATAGGTACTCTATCCTCACTCTGAAGCACCTCATCATTAGATCAATGAGCCCCATAAGTATCATTTGTTCCATTTTGGCCAATGTCACTCTCTGTTTGGGTATATTCTGGACCATTGGGTATTGAAGGGGTATTTTCTGTTAACTTGGGCACATGCTGGGTGTTTTGTGGCGGGCTTGGTATATTCTGATCAACTTGAGATAGAAATTGTATTTGTGAGCTATATGGTGGGTTAAAATTTGATTGTGTGTGAAATTATAGGGTTTGTTTTGTAGGTTGTGGGCTGCTTGATCAACTTGTAATTGAGGGTCTTCTTCATCACATTGTAATTCATCAAAAAAGTTCATAGGCTGTGGTGCTAGTTTGTTTGACCCTTTACTTAGGCCATGCCTTTTAGTTGGGTCATGAAAGAGTTTCCTCTTTAATCTTACAAAGTCATTTGACTTGGGTTTCTTAGGGTTATTTGGGGGTTTGAAAGAGGGGGTCACTATATCTAAGGGCAATACCTCAAAGTCTAGAATTACTTTTTACCACTTATTCCTGACATAATCCTATAAAAAATAACTAGGTCACTGTCTTTTTTTTTATTAAAACACCATTCCTTGTCTAAGGTATCTAGACAGTCACCTTGAACTTCTCTGAAGGCAATAGACCTCTACCAAACAGATCATCACAAATATATTTCTGCAATAAAATCAAACTGTACTTATTTGGAACTACATACTTCCTTGTCTCTGGGAACCCCATTACTCTTAAAGTCATTGCAACTCTATCCCATTTCCTCCTTTCAGCCATACTAAAATTATATGCACATTATAAATATTAAACTCAGCACACTACAACATAAGTAACACAACACATTCCAACAATCACCAATTCAGTACATTTCAACAATCAAACCAACTTAGCACATTCAAACAATATTAACAAAAATTTAAAAAAAATAGAATAATACCAATTTAGTATAGAAAAACAAAACAACACTCAGCCATCAACTCATTCCAATAACCAACTCAGCACACTGTAGTATTAACTCATTAAGTTTTGTCTAAAGAGTATAAAATCAGTAATGAATTAGTGTTCTAAACCACAAAATTAGTAATGAATCAATGTTCCAAACAATAGAAATCCATTATAACACCAAGCATATGGTGCATTAGTCTTCGAACTAGAAAAACCCTTTAATTGGTCTATCAATTGCGAACCAGAAAAACCTATTTATGGTTCAACAATGATTGAACTAGAAAAACCCATTTAAAGACCAATATTCACTGCGAAATTAACATACATGTTAAGAAATTTCCAATTCAATGGAAGAAGATATTTTTTCCAAAAACCTATTAACTATTTCAGTTCTATAGATATTGCCATAAAAACCTAGCTTTTGAAATAAAGGGTATTTCAAAATTAAGAGGCATTAAGGTTTTAGCTTAACGTTTACATATTTTTGTCATGACGAAGCCATTAAAAATTATTAAAGATTTTTTATTTCTCTTAACAATTAAGGAGTTTTTTAGTCCTTTTTACCAAATTTTGGGGGCTTGAATATCCTTTACCAACATAATAATGCCATTTCAAGCTATGCACATACCAACTAAAGATTTAATGCGGGCTTTGCATCTCTAGATCTCAATAGTAGAGTTAGACTCTGTCTGATCCTAAAATGACAGTAGACAATCAATTAAACTATTAAAATAATAAAATTTTGAATTTGGGACAAAATCTAAAATTTAAGGTTTACTATGAACCTATATTTTTCTCTTTTCCATAACAAATTAAAAACCAAACTAAATATTGAAATGAAAACTTTGATTTAGTGCACTAATCTTGCTCATAGAATCATAAATACACTATTGTCATACTAGTTTTTCTGTCTAAAATAACCTACGCTAGTTTTTCTCTTTATGACCATTTCGAAACTTCGAGGGTCCTTCAGTCCCTTTTGCCAAACTTTGGGAGTCTGTATGTCCTTTACCCATATAATAATGTCATTTCAAGCTATGCACATACGAACTCAAGAATTAATGTCAGTTTGGTGTCTCTAGATCTCAATAATAGAGTTAATCTTCGTCTGATCCTCAAATGATAGTAAACAATCAATTAAACTATTAAAATAATAAAAATTTGAATTTAGGACAAAATCTAAAATTTAGAGTTTACTAAAAACATATATCTTTCTCTTTTCCATGTCAAATTAACAACCAACCTAAATATTGAAATGAAAACCTTGATTTTCTACATTAATCTTACTTCTAGAATCATAAATACACTCTTGTCATACTAGGTTTTCTCTTTAAAATAACCTATACTAGTTTTTGTCCCTTTGGCCATTTCGAAACTTCGGGGGTCTTTCAGTCTCTTTTGCCAAACTTTAGGGGTCTGTATGTCCTTTACACATATAATAATGTCATATCAAGCTATGCATATACCAACCTAAAAATCAATGTAGGATTTGTGTCTCTATATCTCAATAGTAGAGCTAGTCTCTATTTAATCCTAAAATGATAGTAAACAATCAATTAAATTGTTAAAATAATAAAATTTTGAATTTGGGACAAAATCTAAAATTTAGGGTTTACTCAAAACCTATATCTTTCTCTTTTCCATATCAAATTAACAACCAACCTAAATATTGAAATGAAAACCTTCATTTAGTACATTAATCTTGCTCCTAGAATCATAAATACACTCTTGTCATACTAGTTTCTCTCTCTAAAATAAAATACATTAGTTTTTCTCTCTATGGTTCTTTTGAAACTTTAGGAGTCTTTCAATTCCTTTTGTCAAAATTTGGGAGTCTTTATGTCATTTTCCCACATAATAATGTCATTTCGAGCTATGCATATACCAACTCAAGAATTAACGCGTCTCTAAATCTTCATAGTGGAGTTGGACTTTGTTTGATGCTAAAATAATAGTAAACAATCAATTAAACTATTAAAATAACAAAATTTGAATTTGGGACAAAATCTAAAATTTAGTGTTTACTCAAAACCTATATCTTTCTCTTTTCCATATTAAATTAACAACCAACCTAAATATTGAAATTGAAACCTTGATTTAGTGCATTAATCTTGCTCCTAGAATCATAAATACTCTCTTGTCATACTAGTTTTTCTCTTTCAAATAACCTATACTAGTTTTTGTTTGTATGACTTTTTCAAAACTTTGAGGGTCTTTCAATCCCTTTTGCCAAACTTTAGGGGTTTGTATGTACTTTACCCATATAATAATGTCATTTCAAGGTATGCATATACCAATCTAATAATCAATGCTGGCTTTGTGTCTCTAGATCTCAATAGTAGAGCTAGTCTCTATCAGATCCTAAAATGATAGTAAACAATAAATTAAACTATTTAAATAATGAAAATTTTAATTTTGGAAAAAATCTAAAATTTAGGGTTTGCTCAAAATCTATATCTTTCTCTTTTCCATATCAAATTAACAACCAACCTACATATCGAAATAAAAATCTTGATTTAGTGCATTAATATTGCTCATAGAATCATAAATATATTATTGTCATACTAGTTTTTCTCTCCAAAATAATCTATACTAGTTTTTCTCTCTATGGCCCTTTTGAAACATCTGAAGTCTTTTAGTCCCTTTTGCAAAAGTTTAGGGGTTTGTAGGTACTTTTCCCGTATAATAATGTCATTTCAAGCTATTCATATACCAACCCATGAATCCATGTAGGATTTGTGACTCCAGATCTCAATAGTAAAGCTAGTCTTTATCTAATCCTAAAATGATAGTAGACAATCAATTAAACAATTAAAATAATAAAAATTTGAGTTTGGGACAAAATCTAAAATTTAGGGTTTACTCAAAACATATATATTTCTCTTTTCCATATCAAATTAACAACCAAACTAAATACTAAATTGAAAACCTTGATTTAATGCATTAATCTTGCTCATAGAATCATAAATACACTCTTGTCATACAAGTTTTCTCTCTAAAATATCCTATATTAGTTTTTCTCTCTATGGCCCTTTTAAACCTTTGGGAGTCTTTCGGTCTGTTTTACCAAATTTTGGAGGTCTTTATATCCTTTACCCAATCAATTAAACTATTAAAATAATAAAAATTTGAATTTGGGACAAAGTCTAAAATTTAGGGTTTACTCAAAACATATATCTTTCTCTTTTCCATATCAAATTGATAACCAACCTAAATATTGAAATGAAAACCTTGATTTTCTACATTAATCTTGCTCCTAGAATCATAAATGCACTCTTGTTATACTAGGTTTTCTCTTTAAAATAACCTATACTAGTTTTTCTCCCTTTGGCCCTTTTGAAACTTCGGGGGTCTTTCAGTCTCTTTTGCCAAACTTTGGGGGTCTGTATGTCCTTTACACATATAATAATGTCATATCAAGCTATGCATATACCAACCTAAGAATCAATGTAGGATTTGTGTCTCTATATCTCAATAGTAGAGATAGTCTCTATTTAATCCTAAAATAATAGTAAACAATCAATTAAATTGTTAAAATAATAAAATTTTGAATTTGGGACAAAATCTAAAATTTAGGTTTACTCAAAACCAATATCTTTCTCTTTTCCATATCAAATTAACAACCAACCTAAATTTGAATTGAAAACCTTGATTTAGCGCATTAATATTTTCCCTAGAACCATAAATACACTCTTGTCATACTAGTTTTTCTCTCTATGACCCTTTTGAAACTTCTGAAGTCTTTTAGTTTCTTTTGCAAAACTTTAGGGGTTTGTATGTCCTTTACCCACATAATAAGGTCATTTAAAGCTATGTACATACAAACCCAAGAATTAATACGGTCTTTGTGTCCCTAGATCTCAATAGTATAGTTAGTCTCCGTCTTATCATAAAATAATAGTAGACAACCAATTAAACTATTAAAATAATGAAAATTTGAGTTTGGGGCAAAATCTAAACTTTAAGGATTACTCAAAACCTATATCCTTCTCTTTTCCATATCAAATTAACAACCAACCTAAATATTGAATTAAAAACCTTGATTTAGTGTATTAATCTTGCTCCTAGAATCATAAATACACTTTTGTCATACTTATTTTTTTTTTCTATGGCCCTTTCGAAACTTCGAGGGTCTTTTAGTCTCTTTTACCAAACTTTGCGAGTTTGTATGTCCTTTAATCATATAAATATTTTTCATTTCAAGCTATACACATACCAACCTAAGAATCAATGTCAGATTTGTGTCTCTAGATCTCAATAGTAGATCTAGTCTCTATCTAATCCTAAAATGATAGTAAATAATCAATTAAACTATTAAAATAATGAAAATTTGAGTTTTGGACAAAATCTAAAATTTAAGGTTTACTCAAAACCTATATCCTTCTCTTTTCCATATCAAATTAACAACCAAACTATATATTCAATTAAAAACCTTTATTTAGTGCATTAATCTTGCTCATAGTATCATAAATACACTATTGTCATACTAGTTTTTCTCTCTATGACCCTCTCAAAATTTCGGGAGTCTTTCAGTCTCTTTTGCCAAACTTTGGGGGTATGTATGTTCTTTACCCACATAATAATGTCATTTCAAGCTATGCACATACCAAGCCAAGAATTAATGCGGGCTTTGTGTCTCTAGATCTCAATAGAAGAGTTAGTCTTCGTCTGATGCTAAATTGATAGTAAACAATCAATTAAACTATTAAAATAATAAAAATTTGAATTTGGGACAAAGTCTAAAATTTAGGGTTTACTCAAAACCTATATCTTTCTCTTTTCTATTTCAAATTGATAACCAACCTAAATATTGAAATGAAAACCTTGATTTTCCGCATTAATCTTGCTCCTAGCATTATAAATACACTCTTGTCATACTAGTTTTTCTCTCTAAAATAACCTATACTATAAGTATTTCTAATAGAAAAAAATGCTAGCATGTTAAGGATCAAAATATTAAAAGAAATCACCCCTAAACAAAATTAACTTTTGCTAATGTTAAGTTTAACATAAAACTACTTGAAATTTGTTAAAATATCTTTCTCCTCATTTCTCTTCCTCCCCTGTAAAAAACTCCCCAAAGAGAGAGAGTATTTGGATTAACTCTGGATAAATATTATCCAGACATTTCGAGGAAAAAAATACAAATATAGTCAAATGGTAAAATTTCTCTTTACCAAGAAGAAAACACGGGTTCGATTCTTGTTATGGAATATTTTTCAATATTTTACTTCTATTTCTATTATAATTTTTTTTCTAATATATATTATTTATATATACTATTGTATTGATTATTGATTTTTTAAAAATTTTTTATGTATAATAATATAATATATAATATATAATTTTTGCTCGATGATGGACTCTTGTTACAAGGAGCCGCTAGCGTATGGGCTTAAGAAAAGTGTTGAGCTTTAATACTTGGCCCAATTAAAGTAACTTTGGGATTTTATTTGTACTTAAAAGCCAACTTATAATTAAATGCTCATGGGATTGAAATCATATGCCCAAATTGAATATGGATCATTTTAGGAGAAATGTCTTGTGATCCTTTTTAGGTAACATTTGATGTTTTAAATGAATTCAAACCACTTGGGTGGCTGTATAACTAATATAGAAACCTTAAAAGAATGGAATACATATAGAACAAAATTAGCACAAGATCAAGAAATGTACAATGAATGGAGGGCAAGTAGGCAGGCAACTTGAAGATAGACATTAGATTTTCTGATGTTCTATTTTAAGGTTGATTGCAATACTTTTATCTTGTCTTTTGGAAACATTACGATTTGGATATTTTATTCTTATATTGATTGTAATTTTTTTTTTCATTTTCTCCTCTAAAAATATTATGATTGTTGATGTAATATTTTTAGTATAATTGTTTTTCATTATGTTAATATGTTAGATATAATTGTTCTACTTTTATAGTTAAAATGGATTCACAAGTTCCAAATATGAAAAAAAAAAAGAAAATAAATTTATACAGAAAATGGTGAAGACAAATGTTGTGCTAATAATAATTTTGGGGGTGGCTACTTGAAGGTTTTAGCGATTGCATCAATAGCCAAACTCCTTGGATGTGGCTACTTAAAGGCTAAGCCATATATTGATTCTCGTAACAAGATAGTGAAAACACTTGACTGAATTACAGCGAATTTAGTTGAGACTCAAAAAAGAAAGTTGTAACTATAGTGATGTAAGTTTAGGACTTAATGAATTAGCACATTTTAACTGTATTAATTTTTATTATTGGACAAAAAATGTCAATGTAGTCAATGCCTTCCTTAAGTTGAAAATCTTTTACCATTAATCTTGCTTTGTATTTTTTGCTCATATTCTTCTTTAACTCAAGAAACCCATTTATTGTGTAATGTTTTTCTTTTTTTTTTTAGGTAACTTTATCTACTACCATATTGGATTGAATAATAGTGAATCCATTTCATCTTTTATAGGTAACTCCTACTCAGTTGAATCATCAACTTGCATTACTTCCTCATGACTCTCTAGTTCACCTTGATCAGTTAACAATACATAGTATGGTGAAAGAGAATATCTTTGAAGTAGTTTGATAGTTCTAGTGGTTTTTCTACGATCAAATATAAGGACATATAGTTCCTCCTCTAACATTATATTCCCTAAATCTTCATCACTTTATAACTCCTTTACTAGAAAGTTTCCTAATTATATAACTTCTGGCCTTTTGACTCAAGACATGTTCTTGTAGTCTTTATTCCCAACTTATCCTTGTACTTAAATTGTTCATTAAAGAGGACAATTTTTTTTTTCGAAACTTTTAATTTTGGTCATTCTAAAAACAATAACTAAACTCGATATCATCATAGCCAATAAAGAAGTATTTCTTAGACTTATGATCAAGTTTATTTTTATCACCATAATAATTAGGAATGTAAGAAACACAACCAAATACTTCTAGAAAAGAAAGATTTATATTATTATAGTTACGAACGTCTTTCAATATTTTGCAATCTAATGGAGCTGAAGGTCTGTTTTTGATCAAATATGTTGCAGTGTTAACTGTGTTAGCCAAGAACATCTTTGGTAACTTCGACTATAATCTCATACTCTAAGCACGTTCATTTAATGTTCTATTCGTCCTTTCAACTACACCATTATGTTATAGATTCCCAGGTATAGTATTCTTTATCTAGATCCTATTACCAACACAACATTTTTTAAACTCAACATAAATATATTCTTCTCAATTATCAAACACAAGCACTTAACTTTTAAATTTGTCTTATTTTCAACTATGGTTTTCTATTTTTAAAGATATTAAAGACATTAGATTTAATTTTTAGAAACTAAATCCATATTTTTTTACTTGCATTGTCAATAAATGTCACTTAATATCTTAATCCTCCAAGTGATGTTACAGAGGCAAACCCCTATACATCGATATGAACCAACTTTTAACTTTTTTGGCTTTAATTTTTCTAACAACTTTTGAGAATTTGACCCTCTTTTACTTACAAAAGTACAACTCTCACAAAAGTTATGCTTGACAGATTTCAAATTTGGTAGCTTTTTCTTTGATTGAAATACTTTCATCCTTTTTCACTTATATGTCAAAGTCTACAGTGTCATAAATTTGATCAGCAACCACAATAGTATCTTTATGACTAAAATCCATGTAAAGAGTTCTAATTTTATTTCCTCAAGAAACAATCATGGATCCTTTGGTACCTTCCATATACCACAAGTAAAGTTTACATTATATTCTTTATTATCAAACAACATTACTAAAATCAAATTATGCATAAGTTAGGTATATACCTTTTTTTTTAAATTTCACATACATATATTTGGCCTTTTCAAACGAATATCACACATACTAACAATATCCAAAGACTCTCTATTAGCTAAGTGACACGTCCAGAATATAAGAGTTTATTTTTAAGTACAGGATTGTCGAAGTAATAAATAACTCGGTGAGAACGAGGTCGATCCACAGGGAAGTGAAATTAAAATTACAAAATATAAATACTTTAAAGACAGTTAAAGTAGTATAAGATGTTTGCAAATAATAATTTAATTAACTAATTAAATAAAGCTAAGGTTAGAGGGATCCACTCTTCCCATATGAAATAAGAATATATTCAACTCTTTTTATAACTCAATTGGAATTCTCACACAAATGAGGTTCCAATCAGAAGATATAACAATTAAAGTTCATCACCGTTTATATATTAACTTGTATTTCTTTCTTTCAATTATTATACACTAAATCTTGTAAATGGTTTCAAGAATTTATTGTGCCAATTATAAAAATTGTCTATAATAAATCAAGATACACCACTTTACAAGAAATGGTATTAATATTGCAAACAAAATAAATACATCATATATAAATTTGTATAACTTAAGAATGAAACATTAAATTTATAAATAAGAGTTAAGTATATCTTATTATATTGCCAAGAGTTTCACGTTTTCACCTTAGCAAAAAAAAAAAAAATACTTGGACATAATAAATTTAAAGAAAAAGAAAAGAGATGGAAGAAGTGATAACAAGACTTTAGAATAGTAAACAAGAGAAATAATACTACAAATAGATAATACAAAAGATAAGTGTTTTGAACAAAAATCTAATTCTCTAATTACATGATTTAGGTATAAACAGGCCATCTATTTATAGAAAAACATGGATAAATTAAGACAAATGAAGAGGGAACCACTTCGATGATAAAAATCAAGAAGGGTGGCAACTAATTTGCATTGATTATCATTAATTTACTCAATTGATTGTCTAATTTAGAATTGATGTGATTTGAATTAGCTTTCACTCAAAAGATCAAATTTTTAGATAAGTCTCTTATCTTTCCAAATTGAGTTGTCTCATACTTATTTCTATAGTTATGAGTAAAATATTGATGACTGTTTGGACTGGATTTGTACAGCATCAGTTCTGTTCTAGACTATTTTCACCCTCTAAACACTCAAATTTTAAATGTCTTGGAAAATACAATATATTAGTCCATTGAGTTAGCTTTGCACAAGATCTAGAATCACTCCAATTAGATTCATAAGTAGAAAGTTATGCCCATTTTACCAAACCTACCACAAAATAATTAAAAACTAATTAGGTATAATATTGTGAACATACTTAAGTTAGGGGGGCTAAAGGCACTAGAAATACAAAACAATGATGTAAAACTCTTATTAAATGTGTAATTTCAATTGTTCATCACAACCCTCAACCAGCTTGTTGCTAGTCCCTAGCAATTCAAGTATAAATAAAAATTGAACACTACCTAATATTTCAAACAAAACATCAGTTTATATCACTATCACTATTAAGGTTATTTCAATCATAACTTCCAAAATTTTGTGTGTGTGAATTAAGCCAAAGCCTTCTTACCACAAACCACAACATATATAGCCTTAAAAAATTTCTCTAAGTAAAAGCCTCGAATCCATATCCTCATAGGTGAATAGCTATTTAACGGGTTAGGATTTCACTCATGGAGTTGAAAAATAGATAATCGCTCAAGAAAAGGTTACATTTAAGGATATACAGACAAACTAACATTTATCTAAAGATAGAAAAATCAATTGTTTAGAGTCAAACCATTCTTACTACATAGTAGCTTTAGGACTTTAATTATTTTATGCAAATCTTATAAATAGAGAGTCCGGTGATAGAATTGTTTTATAATGAATTTTGTCTTTTTATTAAATATTGTGAACATACTTAAGTTAAGGGGGCTAAAGGCACTAGAAATACAAAATAATGATGTAAAACTCTTATTAAATGTGTAATTTCAATTGTTCATCACAACCCTCAACCAGCTTGTTGCTAGTCCCTAGCAATTCAAGTATAAATAAAAATTGAACACTACCTAATATTTCAAACAAAACATCAGTTTATATCACTATCACTATTAAGGTTATTTCAATCATAACTTCCAAAATTTTGTGTGTGTGAATTAAGCCAAAGCCTTCTTACCACAAACCACAACATATATAGCCTTAAAAAATTTCTCTAAGTAAAAGCCTCGAATCCATATCCTCATAGGTGAATAGCTATTTAACGGGTTAGGATTTCACTTATGGAGTTGAAAAATAGATAATCGCTCAAGAAAAGGTTACATTTAAGGATATACAGACAAACTAACATTTATCTAAAGATAAAAAAATCAATTGTTTAGAGTCAAACCATTCTTACCACATAGTAGCTTTAGGACTTTAATTATTTTATGCAAATCTTATAAATAGAGAGTCCGGTGATAGAATTGTTTTATAATGAATTTTGTCTTCTAAAATTGAACGAAGACTTTATTGAATTGACTTATTTTCTTTTTTTTCTCTTCTTTTTATACTTTTTATTTCTTTCTTTTTTGTTTTTTTAAAACATAAGGAAGCATTACAATATAAGAGCAATTTCTCACCATATTACTTTTTCAATTTTTTTTTATCATCCTTCAGCTAAGCAACCAAATCATTCCTCATCCCAAATAATGTCATTCCAAACAAAAATTAACCATTTTAAAATATCAATGAAAGCTCATAAGCTGTTATCTCGAACCTCTCCACTCACTCACAAAAGATGTGTGAGTTTAGAAATGAATATATATACTTAAATATGAAAATTCTTTTGGCTATCAGTGTTGAAGTTTTGAGGTCACCTCATACAATTTTGATACTCTCTCACGAGGGGGTAGTGAGCCATATCCTTTAACATTCTTTATAATGGACCTTAGATGGATCAGGGTTCATGGGCCAAGTTGAATTCTTAGAAAAAATTAGCCTTTGGGTCGAAACCCTACGAACGGAACAGAGGGCCCTCAGTTTCAGTATTAACTTATTGATACTGGAAATTTTATAACAGTTTTCGTCCTGAAAACACCTCTCGACTTTTAAATATTAAGTCCTTTGTGGTAAAATATTCCTAATGTGTGTCCTTTATGCCTATATGTGGGTGCTTATGTGGTTGTCAAATCGTATAATTGATAAAAATCCACCTTTTGAAATTGACCTCTAAACAGCTTTATTTAATTATAAGTGACTCTTTAAGAAACATGCATTAACAAACGGTTGGGGAAACACTGCATCCCTTTATATAATTTATAACGTGGTTAAATCTCATAGTATTTATACCAATCAAATGGGTGAGAAGTAGAATTTGAAGGGTTGTGCCATTTGAAAAGACATTTTACTTGTAAAAATATACTATTAGAGATGGTGCTAACGTGCCATTCTAATATACAGTAACCATTTCAAAAATAACCATTAATACATAATTATATGGTAAGAAACTTGTAACTTTTCAGACACTATAAATCTAAAGGAGTTTAAATCTAATCCAAAGGAGTTTGGGTCAGCGCTAAGAGATTAACATTTCTAGGATTTAAAGCCTTGTCTAAAATAGGAATGTAGATCTGAGAATATATTAATGACATGTTTGCAATGAGTTGTAAATGGTGCTAAAAAAAATATTATTATGTAGTATATTCTTAAAAACATATTTTCAATCTATAGTTGCAATATGGGTTGATCGTATTCCTTCCAGATCAGTGTTTATCTATATCTGAATTGTCCAGACAGTTAGTCTTAGCAAACCATGGGCTTAACAGAAACTCGTATAGGCATGCAGGTATTTAGTGAGGACTGGGTATTAAATAGAATCGTGAGAACCTTAAATAGACATCCCATAGAGCTGTTAATGGAGGGTCTTCTCAAGTTGTGAAATATTTGTGGTCCTTTAACTTGAGTGCCACAGCGGACTTGTGAGTAATTTATCATGATTTAATTCCACACATGTTAGAAACCTTTCATGGTCTGACCTCTGGTTGTCATTTGATATGGTCCGATGCTCATGGAGTCCGGTGTGCGTAGATATGGGATCCGTCAGCTTATATGGGTAAGTTGTATATCCTGATGCTCTAAGAATTATATTTCGAGAAGTCTTGTGGTCATAAGTAAAAATCTCAAAAAAGAGTTTTCATAAGCTTAAACAATATCACTAGGAGCTTGTGGATATTGTTTACGAAAATATAAATCTAGAGATAAGTTCACGAACGAGAGTATAGAGATTTGACGGTGATGATCTATATCTTTATTCTTCTAGGATATATATGATGAAGGGATTATACAAATATGGTTGACCTCAACTTGAATGGTTCAATATGCTATTTTGTAATATCCATAACTTGTGTATTGGGGCATCGTTCACGAACTTATGGAAGAATTTCATAAGATAAACAGGAGTGAACCTAGGGAGTCTCACAATATGAAGTTTACTTGTTGAGTAGTAGGTAGCAAATTGGGTCGAACAATTCAATCTAAAAAAATTTTAGAAAGCAAGAATTGTTTCAGGATCTCTCGGGAAGCACATTAGTTTAAGTGTTAAGCTTAAAATTATTTAATTGGAAAGTATTGTTAATTAAATAGTGTATGTGACAAGTGGCCAAATGGCATCCATTAAGCTTGTTAATGAAAACTTGAAAATCATGTATGGCTTTTAGTGGCCAAGTGGCATACATTGGACACTTGGCAAGTTTTGGCGAAAGCAAGTTAACAAGTGTTGATTAACTTGAAAAATGGCTTATAAATGGCAAATAGCGTGAAATTATTGGATAAAATGAACATTTGGCAAGCTTAAAAAGTCAACACCATATAAGTAATGCAAAATGGTTTTGTATGAAATGTGTGTGAGTTATGTAATGCTTAGCTCAACCAAATTGAAAAGAAAAGAAGAAGAAAAATTCTTCTTGCCATAAGACCAAATTCATGCTCAGCCATTCTTCTGTCTTCATGAGATGAAGAGTAATTTGTGTGTTTTGTGTGTGGTTCAGCCATTGAAAGAGAGAAAGCAAAAGTTTCCTCATTTAGGCTAAAAACCGTACTCAACCATTTATGATAGAAAGAGAACAAGAGTTGTTCAGAAATAGTTATGCAAGAAATTGAAGGCTTTTATTCTAGCTCCAGCAATTTCGCCGATGTTACAGACTAGAATTGTTCGCAAGATCACTTTCGTGTGAGCTCTATTAATCAATTCTATATCAAATAGTTTTAAGAGTGATTTTTGGTTCTCTTATTGTATTTATTAAAATTTAGAGTGTGCTTGTTAATTAAGTCATTTTAATTCCACTGTGTAATTGCTTATTGGACATGTATTTGAAATTAATTAACATGCATACAATCACACGCATACACTTAGATTAGCAACACCAACATTTACTAACCCTAAGATCTTGATCCAACGGCTATCATAAAACTAAGGTCTTTCTATAATAAAATGGGTTTTTACAACTCGCTATTTTTATTATGCCTAACAAATTTAAAAGAGAGAGATTGATACAATTCAAAAGAGAGAAAATGTTATATCTCTATATTTCTACAATTTCTTTTTAGATAGATTTTTTGAACAATTAAGTAGTCTTCTCTTTTACTCACTATTTTTGGACCCCTTTATTATATTGCTTTTGATATTTGGGTATTTTTCTTATCAGTAGCTTTTTTGGGTTCGTGTTCTTTTACTTTGAGTTATTGGCTTGAATGGTCGACCAAGATATTCTTGTCTAATAGATTGTGTATCTCCTTTTATCTAGAAGTAAAAATCATATCTTTTGCCAAGGACTCTTAAAATGTATCTAGTCATGAAATTTGTAGTGTTGGTAGAGACTCGATTGCTAGGAGTAGCTTAGCCCAAGAAATAGATAGTGCAAGTGCTTGAGAGGTCAGAGAAATCTGTTTGGTTATTAGGGGTCATTCTGATAAGGGATGTCGTAGAACCGTTAAAGATTCATAGTGACTCTGAGAAGATTCCCAGTGATGTAGTGCTTCAAGGGTGAGCTTAAACATTATGTCAATCCAATAAACCTAAGAAGAAAAAGAAAAAGAAGAATCCTATAATATGGCTTAATGAGGATATACCTTTTGAATTAGACTGTCCTCCTTAGCATCTTTCTCATGTACGAAATGAGCATATGTTGGAGATTATGGTTATGTGTCATTCCATTTTGTATGATATTTATTTAATATTTATATGGTATACATTTCAATAAATCGTTAATATTTTATATATAGTACTAACCTTATTACTTTTCAGGCATTGTAAATCTAAAGAATTTAGGTTAGTGCTAAGAATTAGCATTCTAAGAGTTAGATTCTTGCCTGAATTTGGACAAAGACTTGAGAATATTATAGTAATGACAGAGTTGTAAGGAGTTGCAAATGGTGCTAAAAAAATATCATTATACAATAAGTTCTCAAACACATTATTTTTATCTATGGTTGCCGAAACGGGTCTTTGCTATACTTTTTGGATTAATGTATGTCTATATCTGGATTATTCAGATGGTTAGTCTTAGCAGACCGTAAGCTAATGAAAACTCGTATAGGCATACAGGTATTTAGTAAGGACTAAGTACTAAGCAGACTCACGAGGATCTCTAATAAACATCTTATAAAAGTCGTCACTAGAAGGTCTTCTCAAGTTGAATAATATCCATGATCCTTTGACCCGAGTGCCACGGTAGGCTTATAAATAATCCATCACACTTGAATTTCACCCATGTTAGAGACCTTTCATGGTCTAAAATTTGAGTGTCATTGGGTATTCTCCAATGCTCATAGAGTCTAGTGTGCATAGATATAGGATCTGTCAGGTCATATGGATGAGTTGTATATCATGATGTTTTGAGATGATATTTTAGGAAGTCTTGTGGCCATATAAGCATAAACCCCTTAAAAGAGTTTTTTTGTAAGGTTAAATAATATCGCAAAGGTTTTTGTGAATATTGTTTATAAAAATACAGATCTGGATATAAATTCATGGTCAAGCATATAGAGATTTGACAGTGATGATCTATGTATGCTCTTCCGGGGTATAGGTGATGGAGGGACTATATGAATATATTATAACCTCAACTTGTATGGTTTAACCTGATTTGTAATATCCCTAATATGTATGTGAGGCATTATTCACATACTTATGAAAAAGTTCCATAAGATAAATAGGTGTGAACCTAAAGAGTCTTATAATATAAAGTGTTCTCGTTGAGCACTGGGGTAGCTGACTAAGTCTAATAGTTTAATTCAAAAAAGTTTCAAAAAGCAGGATTTGTTTTAGGATCTTTCGAAAAGTACACGTGTCAAGCTTAAGAGTTAATTTTATTATTTAATTAGTTAACAAAAGTTATTAACCTATTAAATTGTGACAAGTGGCGTTTGCATGGCAATAATATGTAACAAATGAAAAGTTAATGGGCATATGTCCATTTGCAAAAGTCAAATTATAAAACAAATGAAAATGTTTCATTTGTGTGAGAGGGATTCGACCATTTTTGAAGAAAAAGAAGGTAAGTGTTGCATTTTTTTTTCCAAGTCCTATTTTTGGCCATTTGAGAGACAAAATAACAAGAGTTGTTGAACAATCCAGCTACCAAAAGTAAGGCTACCATTATATCTCCTTGATCCTACCTATGTTTAGGACTAGAATTGTTCATGAATTCGCTTCAAGGTGAGACCTCGTGAATTGACTCTCTACACCAAAAATCTTAAAAGGTATATTTCTATTAATGAAATATAGTTACATTAAGTGTATGATTAATGAAATAAGAAATAGATTTCACTTATACTGCTTAATGTATATATGACATGCATTGTATATTTCAATGATTACACCATTACATACATGCACATAGCACCACCCAACACCTTTCTATGTAAGGGAAAGAATTAAAATACCGAACTTTATCATTCTCAGTGTCCCTTGAGAAGACGAGTATGCAACTGCTCCACCTACTGGGGAGGTGGCCTTCAATCTTGCTTTCTTCGAATTAGGGTTAAGAATTCCTCTATAGCGTTACTTTGTATATATTGCTTGCACACTTAAACTTAGCACCATATCAGTTAGGTTTGAATGCATAGAGGATGCTAGTTAGTTTGAGGGTGATGTGGATACAAGTTGAGTACAACGAGCCCACTTTCCTTGAGTTCCAATAATTTTATTAGTGTAGGTCAAATGCTAGTTAGTAAAAAGAGTTCCATTACTTCTTTACTTATGATGACGATAAGAGTTCTCCCATATTTAAGACATGCCCTTGAGTAACCAACATTGGAAATACTTTTGATCTTTTATTAGTAAGGATTAGGGCCAAGAGTGATGGTGTGCTCTTTTATTATAGTGCTTGCATGTGCAATGTGTTTATCAACATTAAACTTATGCATGTCATACACGTATAGCGTAATAGAACCAGAAATCTAATTTCTTAATGCAATAAACACATTTAAAACTAAGTCTTAATAAATTAACAAGATTAAGACATACCTTTGTAGTAATTCAGCGTGGAATTGAATTTTGGTGGGCTTGGAATACTAGAATGGTAGCTTTGATTTCCAACAACTAGGTGTTTAACTCTTAAACTCTTAGTTTTGGTTAAACTCTTTAATAAATGATTTGTTTTGTGAAAATAGAGTTAGTGTTTTAAAGCAACTCTTTGCTCAAACACTTAGAAACAATTTCTAATAAAAATGTGTTTTGCACAACTATTGGAAAAACACATTTTTCATCACTATTTTCATCCTAGCTTGGTCGGACATTTGAGAAGAAGAAAAAGAAAAATAAGAAGATGGTTTCTTTGAAAACAACTCTTATTCTCTTAAAAACCAAAACTAATCTCTCTCTTTCTCACATTTGCCGAACCCATTAGGAAAAATTGCCAAAATGAAAACACTTTTCATTTATTTAAAGAATTTTTTTATTTTCCTTTGTCAACCAACTAGGCCTCACATACATGCTTGGCCATGCACACTTGTTAGGAAAAAGAAAAATAAAAATTGCAAACCTTTTGCCTTTTCTTTCTTCTTGGCCGAATTGAATTGTAAGATTGAAACACATTTCATTTATTCAATTTCCCTTTGTCTACCATTGAGCCCATTAGCCAAGCATGTTTGTCTTTACAATATAAAAGATTTTTTTTTCATCATTTAAAAGCCATGGCCAGATGAATTGAATTGCCAAAATGAAAACCATTTTCATTTATTCAATTTCCCTTTTTTGTCAACAAAGAGGCCCCACATCTATACCAAAGCATGTCATCTTGTTTTCTTATTTTTCTTTGTTTTGTTAAGCAAAATATTAATAAAAACTCAAAAAAAAAATTAATTATTAAATTGATCTTGCTTATCTCATAAGCAAGGTTAATTTTGTTAAAACAAAGTCAAACAATCAAGGGTCTAAATTATGCTACATGTCATCATCATATTGGTTAACAACTTTTGTTAACTAGTTAAATGACATACTTAACACTTAAACCTTGACAAGTGCACATTCTAAAGGATCTTGAAACAAATTCCTAGTTTGCTAAAATTTCCTATATCAAACTATTCAATCTAGTCTGCTACCCTTTGTTAACTAGTTAAATGACATACTTAACACTTAAACCTTGACAAGTGCACATTCTAAAGGATCTTGAAACAAATTCCTAGTTTGCTAAAATTTCCTATATCAAACTATTCAATCTAGTCTGCTACCCTAGTGCGTAATGAGTACACTTCATATTATAAGACTCTCTAGGTTCATGCCTAGTTTTTCATATGGAACTCTTCCATAAGTTCATGAACGATGCCCTACACTCACGTTATAGATATTACAAAGCAGCGAGTTAGACCATATAAGCTGAGGTTATAACATATTCGTATAATTCCTCTGTCACTTATATCCTGAAAGAGCAGAGATATAGATCATCATCGTCAAATCTCTATTTGCTTGACCATGAACTTGTCTCCACATTCGCATTTCTATAAATAATATCCGCAAATATTTTTGCAATATTATTTAATCCTACAGAAAACTCTTTTCTAGAGTTTATGCTTATGGCCACAAGACTTCATGAAATACAATCTCAGAGCATCAGAATTTATAACTTACCTATATAAGCCGATGAATCCCATATCTACGCATGTTATACTCTATAAGCATCGAACTATACCCAGCGACACGCAGTGGTCAGACCATGAATAATCTTTGACATCCGTAGAACCAAAGTATGATGGATCACTCACAAGCCCACTATGATGCTCAAGTCAAAGGATCAAGAATACTACTCAACTCGAGAAGACCTTCTATTGACGGCTTTATAGGATGTCTATTGGAGGTCCTCGTGAATCTGCTTAATATTCAGTCTTTATTAAATACTTGTATGCATATACGAGCTTCTAGTAAACTCATAGGCTACTAAAACTAACCATTTTGACCATCCAGATATAGACATACACTGATCTATATAAAAAAGTTTCACCAATAGACCCGCATCAGTAAAATAGATCAAGAACAAGGTGTCCAAGAATATACTGCATAATGACATTTTCTAGCACCATTTATAACTCCTTACAACTATGTCATTACTAATATATTTTTAAGTATTAGTCTCATTTTAGACAAGACTCTAACTCTTAGATTTTCCTAACTCTTATAACCTGTTATCTTAGTAATGGTAACTCTTAGCAATTATAACTCTTACCATTACTAACTTTTAACATTGATCTAAACTACTTTAGATTAGATCAAAACTCTTTTAGATTATACAATGTCTGAAATGTTATAAGCATCTTATCATATGTTATAATATAAAAAAATTTATTTGAAATGTACATTGTATAAACATTAAAAAGTTAATATTCATATAATATTATAATGGCAGGAAAAGCACTATCTTCAACAAAGAGCTCATAGGGGTGCTTGGCCACATATTTTATCCTCAGGTCTTCTCTAGATCAGGTCCTTGTCTTTTCATTATGTCCATACTTTATACTTATGATTGTTCAAAACAAATTATAACTTAATTGCTTTTATTGTTGTAGAGATAACTTAAACTTCAAAACTCAATCTTTTTTTGAAGGAAAAGAATCAGGTTTACCAATCTCAAAAACAAGATGGATCTATTAAAGATCTTCTCTCCTAAGAGAATTTAAATAGCAGAAGGTCTATTCAACAAGTTGTCCAAGTCATTGAAAAAGATAAGAGGAAGAAAAAGTAATCTCTATTTATATTTTACTTGATATGTTCTAATCTTCACCTTATCCTCTTCTTTTTGGCAGAAATGGATGTTGGTAAAAGTAATCGAAAACGCCCTTGCTCTTCTAAAGCATTTGAGTTAAAAAAAAGAACTAAGGGTATCCTTAATCTCATTAGCCTAGATGAATGAGGTAGTTTAGGTAGTTGGGGAGTATAAGGAATGGTTTAAGGAGCTTTTCAATTGAGAAGATAAGAAAATCTACTGACGTCTTAGTGGATCCTCTGAGGGTTTAAATGGATCCACAAAGCCAATCATTTCTTGTCTTGGTAGATCCATGAGATAAAGTTCCTCCCCCTCTTTTCATAAGCAGACTCCCTTTTCAGCAAATAAGTGAGAGCAGCCCAACAGCTTGGGTGATAGCTTCAGTTCCTTTGACCATAAGTCATGCAATCCCTAACCTGAGTAGTTTACAAGCAAAACCAAGGTTCTCATCCTTAAATTTGTCCAATATCCCTGCTATAAAATAGGAAAAGTATAGGCACGTTGTACCCTTAGTAAGGGAGGTTGATTAGGTAATGTTAAATGCTCAAGTTGATGATTTATCCAAGTATGATGCCCCTAAGTCCTTGTCACATGACATAAGGCATTCGCTTGAATTAAACTTATGATTCTTTTCTAGTTAGTTTGTAATTGTAAAGCTTCTTAACTTATTAAACTTTCTTTTAGGTGACTTTTATCTTTCTCAACACTAGAATGAGTTCTTTAGGGCTACCAAAGAGAAGCAAGAGTGGTAGGTTGAAGCTGAGGTGGCTAAACTTAATGAAGCTTTATTAGAGGCTAATAAAAAGTTTAACAATGAGAGCCAAAAGCATAAAGGTTTGGTTGCCAAAGTAAAAGATACTATGGTCAAGGCAACCACTACAGAGAGCAAGACTTTGGCAATGAAGAGTAAAGTTTTGTCTTTTTCAATAAGAGGTTTGTTAGCTCAACAAGGTAGCTACTAAGTCTCAAGCTCCAATTGATACTTTTTAAGAGAAGAATTTTACTCTTGAGAAAAAGGATCAAAGAGTTAACTAGGAAACCTGAAACTATTCAAGTTAATGCCTCAGCGAAGGTTAATGGTCATTTAGCTAATATGGTGAACATAGGCTTTAAAGATGTGCTCAGATCTTCAAAATCCATTATCTTATTTTAGACTTTACCTAACTTTAAAAAGTAATAATAGCCCAAGCGAAAGTTAAGGAGGATAAAACCGAGCATCCCTGCCAAACTTGAAGAAGTAATAATAGCCTAAGAGGATGTGATGCGATATTTCTATATCTTATAATTAAGCACAAGTATACGCTATCGTAACAAGTAATAAAGGGACTTAATAAGTCGAATGTCAAACCCACGGGGATAATTTCTTCTTTTTAACCAAATACTAAAATGATGTCTTTCTAATAATTATTCAGAAAAATAAATCTAAAAATGAATGTAGAAAATATAAAAGTAATAACACAATGCAAAGAGAATTAGGTGATAGCAATATAGAGAAACCTAGGATTAATACTATCCCTCAATATACTTTTTAATGATTAATCTCTAATATATAACTCCCTTAGTCTTTGTTATTGATCAAGACACTAATATATTCACAAGCCTCTTCCAAGGTCATGCAAGTATACCTTAATTTACCAAATACCTATATTCCTATGGTACTTGTAATAAAGTAAGATTTATTAAGATTAAATCTTATTGATCATACATGCCAATTAGGTATATTCCTATCCTAAATTGAAACTTGCATACATAACATTGAATGTTACTCTACAATCATACATCAAATTACCTACGTCTAAATATTATGATTCCTCTTCCGAGTTTATCAACAATATTACCAACTCATTCACTATATGTTGGCCAGATATATTGAAGCATTAAGATTAAGTAATTTGAATATCAAAGAACTAAGTTTATTAAATATTCAAAAGATATGGCAATTAAGCACACATATTGAGTTCAAGTATTAACCCTAGAAAACAAATTTAGTTCATGGCTACAAGAGAATAGCAGTAAAAATAATAATAAATCATGATACAATCAATAGCAAACTGATATAGACGCCGAATTTGTCTTGATTGCGCTGCTTAAGATACTTTTGATGCCAAAGAACACCTTGAATCTCTCTCTAAATTTGCTTTAATTAAACTCTTATTGCTCTCCAAGACTCATGCTCTGTATTCTTGGTGTTCTTGAATGTGTCTTGGGTGATTTTTAACGTCTAGAGTCGAGGTGCTTTTTATAGGGATTGATATGAGTTTGAAAATCTCAATTCTCGTCGGACTAGGACTTACACTACCGCTAGAGCGCTACATTCTGTCGTAGGGGCGCTGCATGTAGAAGGCCGCACTGCTGAAGCAGTGGAGTGATGGCACTGGAGCACTAACCCATCGCTGGTGCGGTGAAGATATGGCGTTGGGGCGCTAGCCTATCGCTAGCGTGATGTAGGTCTGGCATTGGGGTGCTAGTCGCGACTTCAACAGGTCTGTTTCTGATTTCTTATTTCGATCATTGTTCCAGAGTTGGGGCGAAAATCCTTGTAGCGCTGGGGCGATGGACTCATATTTTGAAAACTTTGTATTTTAGTTTCGTTTCGATCACTGTTGCATTTCGTTCATTTTCCTATAAATAACAATAATACATATAAATAGTCATCGAATCTCATAAAATCATAAAATATCAAAATAAAAACAAGATAAAATATATGCCAAAATTGCCCTTATCAAATTTTCCCAAACTTAAATACTTGCTTGTCCTCAAGCAATAAAATAAAACTAAGAGAGAAATAAAGGGTTATACTTGACTCAATTAACAAAAAAAAACAAAACAAAATATGCTAGATTAGTAGGATGATCAAAATCATTGTCTCAACGGCTGATGAAATGGAACCAATCCTTAAGGTAGATAAATAGCTATTAACAATTCTAAATATCTTTATTTAGTCCATCATTCTTCCTCATAGACAATCACCATGTGTATGTGCAAGCAACAAGCAAATAGCTAAACCATACTTTGATTTACTTTATACTTTAGTTTGTACATAAAAGATGATGTCTCGGCATTTAATTTGTATAATGATACTTTCATAGGCTTGTTTTTACTACCACTCTCCACTGATGTAGAAAATCACATGTCTAGGGATCTATTTAAGACTTTACTTAGCTTGTAACGTAAGGCTAGGGTCATGGTGGGATAAAATGATAAACATATGAGGTTCAATTCACACCATGAACACTTAGACTTTAACCTAGAAACCTCTTGATCTTTCTTTTCCTTGTATTATCTATTCCCCCAAACTTATTGTATTTCCCATCTTTCTTTTCAACCTTTACTTTTTCAAAGAATTTCTTCTTTTTCTTAAGCTGGGGGTATTTTTTCTCTATGTTTTCTTCTTTTTGTTTTGAATTTTTTTCTTCTTTTTTCTTTTTTTTTGAATACTCTCAAACTTAGATTTGCAAAATATCATTCAAACTTATTTTTCTTATATCACCATAATATTTTGCTCTCAAAAGTATTTCTAAGTAAATGCAGGGTTTATGGTGTTACAGGTAAATTTATGGATAAGTAAAC
This sequence comes from Ailanthus altissimus, assembly GCA_946807835.1. Lineage (NCBI taxonomy): Eukaryota > Viridiplantae > Streptophyta > Magnoliopsida > Sapindales > Simaroubaceae > Ailanthus > Ailanthus altissimus. The sequence continues at coordinate 11,585,825 of OX327687.1, forward strand.
TTTAAGTCTTGGTCTTGTAATGTGCTTAAACCAAAGAATGGGAAATTGTGCTCAAAATAAGGTACTAGGGATATATATACAATAAAAGGTAGGCTGGAAATAGTCAATCAGTCCAAAGATGGCCTAATATCATTTCCCTATTCATGTGTTTCCTAAGATTTCGCCTCAAGTAGTAATTAAAGACAAGTTTTGGAGTATCGGTCTTCGAGAGTTGAGTGTACTCTCTAAAGCATAAGTATCTCTAAGTAATAGTTATAACTATTTATGCTTTAATAAGTGTTAAAAAAGAATGGTGATTATAAATAAGGTCGAACTTATTCTTAAACTTAGATAACAAAATTATCTCAAGTATTTATCATTCCCTATGGATTTGTAAAAAAATAAATTCAGCCATATTTTTTTTTTCTTATCATAGACTAATGATCATCTTAACACAACCTAATAAAAACTAATTAACTTTAAAAAAAAACTAACTAAAAAACAAATAACCCACAAGAACGACCACTTAAATCATGCAGCAAAATGAACACAAGAAAGTGTTTCCCACCCCCAAACTTAATTTAGACATTGTCCCCAATATCGAAAAATAAAGAAGTGAAAGTAAGAGACTTCCCTGTTCAAATTTTGCTGCAGCGTTGACTTTCCGTTGCTGGGGCGATGTTCTGGTGCTGATGCAATAATTGTCTCTCGCTGTAGCACTGAAGGCTCATTGTGGGTTGCTTACTGAATTCCTGCTGGTGCGCTAGAGTGTTTACCACGGGGGCGGTATGGACTCTAATTTCCTATCCTTGTAGCACTGAACTCTCTCGCTGCAGCGCTGATCCTTCTCTCTTTTTTTTGTTTTTTTTTAAGATGCTGAAAAAAAGAAAAAAATGATAATAATAATAATAATAATAATACTTACCTTGGGTTACCTCCCAAGTAGCATTTGATTTAACGTCATAGGCTTGACGAGGCTTCCTATTCTTTTATGGTGGGTCGAAGATGCTAATGGAAGCATTTGTGTAAGTGATCTTGTTGGCTTTCTTCTTTTTCAGCTTCCATATTTTTGCAATTAAACCTCGGGCAGTATCTTTTACTGCATTCTTCTTATGTCTCTCTGGAAAGACTTTAATCTTAGACGGGGGAAATGGTTCTTCCTTTACTTTCTCTTTGCTTGCCTCATCGTGATGCTGCTTTTTCTTCTTCTCTCTTACCTTCCTATGCTTCAATGCTCTTTTTCAGATGTGAAGAGCCAATGTCTCCATATCTTTGATTTGCTTGACGCTTGGGTGCACCACATTAATGTAGAAACAGTCTTCATTTTCAGCTGATAATTTGATCTCCTTTTGCATCCTTTCTTTAAATTTCGTTCAAGGCCCTATAAATAACAATAATACACATAAATATTCATCTATTCTCATAAAATCATAAAATATCAAAATAAAAATATGAGAAAATATATGATAAATTTGTCCTTACCAGGAAGTTGAGGAGGATAAAATCAAACATCCCCCTCAAATTAAAAAGGCTCCCTATGTTGATCTATTCGACCCAGCTGAGGTTATTCCTGCCCTCTTACCACTAAGAATCCTTTCCTTATCTTTTAGGCTTAGGTCATTATTTTTAATAAGAGTTTTTAATATAGGCCAAGCCTCTCATTCTTTGTAGTTTTTAATAAATTTAATAAAAAGACTTTTGGAGTATATTTATGTTCTTTCTTACATGGATGTTATCTTATTTCTACTTTGTCATGTGTTTGATATATTTAAATGAATATATGTTTGCTTACTTTAACTTCCTTGGGCTACGATTTTAAATTAAAAGTGCATTCAAGTTTACAACTGTGGCTAAGAAATACTTTAACTTATCAGCTAAAGGGGTTCTCAGTAGCTATATCCTCATCTTTTCTTGATTCAAAGTATTACTTAGATTTTTTAATTACTTTAGGTGAATAATCAAGGAGCCTACTAAAGCCCTGTTCTTTTCTCAATGCTTTTTAAGCATTAAACCACGAAGATTTCTGGATTCCTCTTTTATTATATCATCTTTGTTCTTTAACTAACTGAGTGGGTCATAAGGGACTTATCTCGTACCCTTCAGTTCTTAGCTCAACTAAAAAGGTCATAAAGGCTATGCCTCGTATCCCTCAACTCTTCGTCCAACTGAAGGGATCATAAAGGTTTTTCCCTGTACCCTTCAATTTTTTATTCAGCCGAAAGGCTTATAAGAGCCTAGCTTTATACCCTTCAGCTTTTTATTCATTTGAAAGGGTTGTAAAGGCCTTACTCCATACCCTTTATTTTTTTCTCAACTGAAGGGGTTATGGGGGCTTTGCCCCATACCCTCCGACTCTTCATCTAACTAAAGGAGTCACAGGGGCCTTACCTAATACCCTTTAAATTTACATATGATTAAAGAAGTTTTAAGGGCCTTGACCTATACCTCTCAACTCTTCATCTAACTTAAAAGTCATAGGGGTCTTACCTCAACCCTCTAGCTCTTTGCTTAATTGAATGGATCATAAGGGTCTTGCCCCTCATACCTCGGTTCTCTACTTAATCGAATGGGTCATAAGAGCCTTGCCTTATACCCTTCAGCTCTTCATTCAACGAAAGAAGTCATAAAGGCTTTGTCTTGTATGTTCTGGTTCTCTGCTCAATTAAAATGGTCATAGAGGCTAAGCCCCATATCTCTTGACTTTTTGTCCGACCAAAAGGATCATAGGGACCTTGCCTTATACCTTTTAGTTCTTTTCGATTGAAAGGGTTGTAGAGGCCTTATCATATATCCCTCAACTCTTTGTTTGACTGAATGAGTGATAAGGGCCTTGCCTCATACTCTTTAGTTCTCTACTTAATCGATGGGGTTATAAGGGTCTTGCTCTCTATCCTCTGACTCTTTGTTTGACTGAAAGGGTTATAGAAGCTTTGCCCATACCCTTTAATTCTTTACTCAACAATAGGTCATAGAGGCATTGGCTCATACTCATTGAATTTTTGTTCAACCGAAGGGGTCATAGAGGTCTTGCCTCATACCCAATGGTTCTTTACATAATTAAAGAGGTAATAAAGGTCTTGCCCTATACCTTTTGGCTCTTCGTTCAATTCAATGAGTCATAAGGATCTTACCTCGTACCTTCTAGCTCTTAATTTGACTAAAAGGATCGCAGAGGCCTTGCTTGTACCCTTTAGTTTTTCGTTCGACCAAATAGGTCATGGGGCCTTGCTTCATACCTTTTAACTCTTTGTCTGACTAAAGAGATCATAGGGGCTTTACTCTATACCTTTCGACTCTTCAATTGACCAAATAAGTTATAGAGGCTTGCCCACTACCCTCTGACTTTTCATTCGATCGAAGGGTTCTTAAAGGCCTTGCTCATACCCTTCAACCTTTCAGCTCTAGGAAGCCTTTTTTAGGATATCGGAGTTCCTGATAGAGAAAGAGTTGTTATTGTATAGTCTAGATAAGAAAGTATGAGTATAATTATATTGTTTATTAAAAACTACAAAGGAATTAGTTCCTAGGGTACTCTCTTGTATTTATGCCTTTTATGTTAATGATAAGAACTTTTTCAAGTATTTCACAATAGCCCCTTTTGTCTATGGTTAAAGGCTCCTTTAGAAGTTTGTTTCCTTTAACATTATTACTGACTTTTCTCAAGTCCCAAGACTTTCTTTGAAGGTAACCCGACGATTGTCATTGTATATCTTCTAAGCACAACCTTTGTTTATTTTCTATAGATGACGTCGAACTATTGACCCTAAAATTTGGGTGATCCTGGATTCAACTAGTAGAATTTGAATTTTAGGGTGGAAATAGTGTTTAAGTAGGCTTTTAAGCTTACAACGCATGATAGGCAATGCACAAGAACTCTTAAAGGATGATAAGTCTGATCAAAGTATTGAGTAAGCATGCAAATATTTATGCATTCATAAGACAATATAAGTATAATGGTTCAGTTTTGCAAGAGCCTACTCTATTTAGAGGTGGCAAATGGACCGTGCCACCTATGAGCAGCATGATCCAGCACGACACATGAGTATATTGTGCTTTGGCACAACACCTTACAGTGTGGTGCTGAAATAGCAGGGCATATCTAGTTGTACATGCTAAGCTGCGATGTGTGGCTCAACATGCTGCTCTGGCACAGGCCTATCACGGGCTCGGTAGGGCATGACCTATGGGCCATACCTTTTTTAAAAAAAATTAAAGTATTTTATTTTGTTATATTTTAAAATAATTTATAATTATTTTTCTTGCAAAATATTTTAAATTTTTTAATTATAATAATAATTAAAATTAATAATTGTAATAATAATTAATATTATAATTTATATTGGATTGAAAATTTGAAATTGTATTATAGTCATAATTCATAAATTCATAATTTAAAATTTAAAATTACAAATCTATTAAAGATAAAAATTTATTGATATTATTCCAAATTTGAAATTATTGGGCATAAATATAAAAATAAAGGGTCAAATTTATATCATTATAGTTACAATATATCCCAACTAGATTGGCACCTACTGAGCTATCTATCATTTACAAATTCAATCCTTATTACATCATTATAATTATAATACAATTTTCTATTTTAAATTCTAAAGATCAAATCTCAAAGTTGAAATTTTTAAAAATCTTTGATCATCTCTTCTTGTCAAATTTATTTTTGGTCCTCTATATCTTTCCAATCTTTTACTTACACTAAAGCCTTCAAAGTTTCTAATGCCAATCTTAATTGCTTCTCGTCGTCCAATATCTTACCTCTTGCACAAAAAGTAGATTTCAATACTACAATGGACATTGATGATGTTAGTAGATCTCGAGCCATGATTGATAACATAGGGTAAACCCTTTCATTTGATTTACACCATGACAAAATATCAAATTCTCTTTGCTATTGTATACTTAACATAGAAAAGTAGTCAATATCAAAATATTTTCTTAAGTCATTAGCAACAAAAATGCTGAAACTAGAACCTACCTTTCTTTTACTGTTTAACAAAATAGTCCAAGCAGCTTGATCATAAACAAACTGCTCGTGTTACTTCTGCAACTACAGTTGATCAAAATTTATTTTCATAAAAAATAAATAATTGTGATAAAATTATAAATTTTGTCAATATCATAAGGAAGTCCATAATTTAAATTTTTTGAGATCCTAAAAATTAAAACTTTTACACCAAACTAATTGATTCTAAAATTCATTATGGCTGCATAAATAAATAACATAAAAATTTTCTTCTAATATTTTTGAAATTTAATCTCCATAACTAGAGCTAGGCATCGATTTGGGTGAATCGGTTAATTGAACGAACAAAAATATTTTGATTCGGTTCGATTCAATTATTAGATTATAAACCAATTGGTTCAGATTTTCTAAACTGATCAGTTTATTCAATTTTCGGTTCTGTCCAACCTGAATCAAAAATGAAATAATGAATCATAACTTTGTCTGCCAAAATAGGCTAAAAAAATGGGGGATTTCTTAAATTTTTTTCTTTCTCGATTTAATTTAGAGGTATTGATGGAGGAAACGCCATTCTCCCTCTCGAGGTTATGTTGAAGCGAAGAACCTCAAGTTCAACCTAGAACCATAACCTCTTTATGCAGCGGAATAACCTGTTAATCAAGCAAAATAGCAACAATCCAAAGCAGAAAATAAAAGAGCACAACACAATCTTACGTGGTTCGGCCAATTGCCTACGTCCACGATGGATCCAAGGATCCTAGCCTCTCTTATTATAACTCCTTAGAGATATTACAAGGAAAACCCAATCTGAAGAACCCTCAAAAGGACCTAAACGTTTAGTGAACCCTTACTCTACCACGAACAATTATCACCCAAACAACGGTTACACTCTAGCGCACATAAGCACTTAGTGTCTACCCAGCTCTTCCCCTCTCTTAGAGTCTTTCTTAATGCTTAATCTAAAATCAAAGGTTTACAAGTGTTTCTATAGGGTGTGTTTCGTGCCTACTACCCCTATTCCTTATTGGAGTAAGAGTCCACTTGTTTTGGAAGTCCAAAACCTCCTAAAACTCAAAATCTGAATGAAAAATAAACTTCTGACTCGTCTGACACCGTGGCGCTCGTCCCTGGGTGCCGCGACGCTGGGCATTATTGCACCCATCGTTGTGGCGCTGGGTTGCTGTCCTGGGCGCCACGGCACTCAGCCCTGGTAGCGCCTATCCCGCGTTTTCTTGCTTCCTTCACGTCTTTGAATCCCGTTTCACTTCCCCATTCGTGTCCTACACATCCTAGACTTCTCCATACGTGTCTCACACATTCTAGACTTCTTGTAACTCTTCACTTTAGTATTCATCTCAATTCTTGTCCAATCAAGATTGTTAAATCACCAATTTTCCAACAAAAGGCCTAGGACTATTCTTCTTGGAATCTTACCACCATCATCTCTCAACATGCTTGTTGTCAGTTGCTGCCTTCCGTCAATTAGAGATTGCCCAAGCTGCTCAGTTCTTTAGCGAGTGGCAACGTTACTGCTTCCTACGTCCAAATTAAGCTACTGTTTTATCTACCGTCAATGCTTGCCTGCCACCCATGTTTGCTTATCACCATTGCTATGCTAACCTATTGTACTGCCTCTACTGCTATTGTCCGTCTACCGACAAAGGTTCAAAGTAGTATTATAATTTTGGTTTGAAGATTTGTTTTGTTTGCCTAAAAAGAAATAATTTTGTTATCTTATTTTTGTTTATGTGTTGATTTCAATTTTCCAATTTGATCTACATTGTTGTATTATATTTATTTATTTATTAAAGCATGATTTGTGAGATAATCCAATTTTGTCTATCCATGTATTAGGGTAATTGAAAATAGTTTCAATAATTTTGTCTATCCATGAATTTTGCCAAATTTTGTGTTTTGTTAAAATTTAAAGGATATGAATTTTTAGTATGATTTGTGATTAATACTAAAGTTTCATATTATTCACAAAAATAATTTTTAGCAGTCTTATATTATTAATTTTTAGTATGAATTTAGCAGTCTTATATTATTCACAAAAGTAATTAATAATTAGGAATTTCTTAATATAAAAAACTTTTAGTATGATTTGTGATTATTGATTAAAACTAAAGTTTCAACTTTAATAATGATCATTGATTGTTGTAATTATGATAATTATTGATTAAGGGTCTATTTATTATAAAGTTAAGAATGATGACTAAAGATGATGCTTTTCTTTTTAGCTTGTGTTTTGTCTATTTTTGGTCCTAAACTAAACTTTCCACTCCATGCAAACTAAAAAATTAAACATAAATAATAAATTGTGCTTTCTCAATTTTACTTGTTTCTTTTAAATTTTTGTTTTTATATTTATATTTAGATGAATGGAGATTTAAGTTCAAGGAGCTCACCTTATCTAATGAGCTCGAATTGGAAACATAACTACATATCCCAATCATTGGGAGTCAATGAGGGAAAAGTGCTATAGTTTTGTCCAATAAAAGAAAGAAATCAGAAAATACACAAATTATGATGCCACCTCCTTCACAAGTGCCCAAAAAGGTCAGAACTTCATCATTAACAATAACAACAATAGGAACATCAAGATTAAGGTCCAAGGTTTGGACAGTGTTTGTTAAATGTCCTAATAATCCAAATTAGGTGGAGTGCCAGTACTGTGGAAAGGTATATCAATGTAGTTCTGTAAACCATAGGATAAGGAATATGAATACACACATGAAGAGGTGTGATAGGTACTTGAAGGTCAAAATAATTGAAGATGAAAATCAAAATATTATGGCTAGAGAAGGTGGTCAAGTTGAGAGAGGAGATACTAGTCTTATAATGAGGGCGGGTTTTGATCATGAGGCTTGTAAAAGGGCACTTTAAAAATGATCATTATGGATGAGTTACCTTTTTAGTTTGTAGAGAATGAGGGGTTTCGTTATTTTTGTATTATGACAGTCCTTAGATTTGATGTCCCTTCATATAGAATGATTACAAATGATGTCTTACAAATTTATTTTAATGAGAAGAAAATTTGAAGAGTATCTTTATTGGGAGTAGTCAGAGAGTTTGTTTAACTACTAACATTTGGACTTTTATTTAGAATACTAGTTATATAGTTGTAACCAGACATTTTATAGATAGTGAATAGAAATTGCTTAGAATGATTCTGAGTTTCAGTTTGGTGTCTCATTATAAAGAGAAAATAATTTAGAGGATTTTGGAGTCATGTTTGGTTGAATGGAGGATTGAGAGATTATTTACTATTACAGTTGAGAATGCTAGTGCAAATAAAGTTACTATTAAGTATTTGAAGAGGAAGATAGGAAGTTGGAAGGCAAATTCCTTAGTGTTGGATGGTGAGTTCTTATACGTGCGTTGTTATGCACATATTCTAAATTCTATTATAGGTGATGGGCTATAAAAATTACATGATAGTATAATTAGAATTCGAAATGCTGTGATGTATATGAGGTCTTCGATTTCTCAATTATAGATTTTTAAGAAGTGTATCCAGCAAGAAAAGATTTAGTCTAAAAGTAGCGTGATTATAGATATACCAACGAGGTAGAATTCCACCTATTGATGTTAATAGCTACTTTAAAGTTTCAGAAATCGTTAGACCACATATCCGATGAAGATGATGCTTACAAGGCATATTTGGATAAGAAAAATAGGAAAACAAGGTTAGGGCCACCCCTCAGTGATGATTAAGATAATGCAGAGAGATTTGTTAACTTCTTAGAGACTTTTTATGATGCAACTAATAAATTCAGTGCATTTCTAAGTATAACATTGAATATTGCTTTTAATGATATTTGTAAAGTCAATTCCACCTTGGCCCTTACGATAACCAATATTGATCCTTTGTTGGATGACAATAGAATATGAAGTTAAAATATGATAAGTATTAAAAATCTATTGAGAAAATAAACAACATGTTGATTTTAGCTACCTTACTTAACCCACGATGCAAAATGAATTTATAAGTTTTGGGATATTATTTGAGATGGATGATGCAAAGATGGATGAAATAAAAAAAGTCACCAAAGATTTGTTATGTAGGGTGTATGAGGAGTATAATGGGTAGTATGAAAAATTGGTTGAAGAAGAAAGTAATAATATTTCTGCCACTAGCAACATAATTTCTCAACAATCTAGATAAATTGGTCAACTAATTTTGTTTGATATGGTAGAACGGATGAAGAAAAAGTGTGTTTCGCAAGTTGGCCTTTCGGCAAGATATATGTTTTCTAGTGATGATGATGAGCCAAAGGTTGTAAGTGAGGTGGATAGATATTTGATGGACAAATGTGAGAAAGTTTGCAACTCTCAGTTTACAATACTAGTCTCTACTGTGGCATCTGAGTCCGCATTCAGTATTGTAGGACATATGGTAGATACATTTAGGAGTTCATTGACTCCTACCATAGTGGAGGCTTTAATATGCAATTAAATTGGATACGATCATCACTTATCATGGTTAAGCCAAAAATATTGAAACTATGCTGCTTGAAGTAGAATATTATGACAAACTTAAAGCATGTAATAAGTGATTTAAATTTTATGCTTTTACATTTATTTTTTTAAATGTACATTGTATATTTCTAATTTCATTTATATTTTGCAAATTGTTATGTAAATTATAGCAAATCACTATCGAAGCCCCCAAGTCAAATATGAAGATTGAAGGATGTTACCTTCATTTCAAAACCCTAACCCTTCTTAACCCAAACTCTTTAATTCACATAAATTTAACATTCTCAATTCAAATTCACCATAAAATAACTACCAAAATACATCAAAAATACATGTTCATTCCTTATTGCTCCACTTTTCACCAAAAATTGAGATTTCATCAAAAATTCAAAGGGCACTCCGAATGTGAGATTAATGGATTCATTATCCAAGGTACGTATTTTTGTGTGTTTACACTTAATTATTGATGAAATATTTTATCATAGTAGTATTTGAACTATATTGTGAAGTGGTAATAAGAGATTGTGTTGTAGAGTGAATTGTTGGTTAAGGCTTGTATTTGCAAAATTAATTGAGACGTGTTTTAATTTATTTACACATGAATTACAATGCATTCTGGTTCTTGAAGGGGATTAATATTATTGTCATGGTGAGATTTAGAAAAGTTTAGAGATTTGAATTTAGTTGAAGGGTCATTGTTACATTGAAGCATAAATGCAATGAGATGATGAACAACCCTTGCTACTTCATCAAGCTCTGACAGAAATTAATGACAACGATTTAGGGGATGATGCAGACATTATGAAGGACATGAATGAGGCCTCAACATATCATTCAGGGAAGTGTTTCATTTTTTTTTAATTTTATTGATGCCTTGAGGACATGTCATGAATTAAGTTTGGAGGAGGAAAATACTTCTACATTTTCAAATGCCTTCAGATCTATAATTTTTTTTTTTTCAAATTTGTTTGTTTATCTGCAATTATATTTTAGTTTGCATGTTTTTTTTTTTGTGTTTTATGTATTTTATGTTCTGTTTTAGGTTTAAGATGATTATTAGTCCATGATAAAACTAAGTGTAGAAACTATAACTTTTTGGAATCAATAGATAATATGTCCGTTCATATGTTTGATTTTGATATCAAGTTTTATCTTTTATGATTACTTGAAACACATTGAGCATGTAGTTGGATTGTTAAGTAAGTTGTTGACCTAGACAAAGTTTATGCACAACAAGAACACAAAAGATCTCAAACACACTCTAGAACTTATTTGATTATCACTTGAGGCGAAATCCTAGAACATACATGATTAAGAAAGTGATTTTATGCCATGTTTGGATCGTTTGAGCCTTTCGAGCCTACCGATATATATTTGTCCATAGTCACCTATTTTGAACCTAATGTCCATCTTTCTTTGTTAACTATAATAATACCCTAAAACAAATACATATTCCATCATTATCATCCCTCGCACTATAAGCATAGAGGTTATGGTTGTTGTTTGTTCACAAAGATTGAAAATTCTAAGTTTGGGGCCATAGTGATTTGGAATGATATGTTAAAAAAAAAAAAAGAAACACACACAAAAAAATATAGCAAATATATATCTCTATATGCTTCAAAACAAATTGATAAAATGAGCAATAAAGAAAGTTTTTCTTTAAGTTTGAGGGTGTTCTTTGGAATGAGATGGTTTGATCTTCAAAAGCAATGTATGTTTATAGTATAATTTGAATCAAAAATGAATCCATATTATCCTACCTTTACCCTAACCATACATTACAAGTTTAGTAAAGTCCTATTTGATCCTTAATCATGTTTGTTACTACATGAGTGGAGAGTGATATGAAAAGCATGCCTATGGAGTGTTTGTTCAAAAATAAATCCATAGAGACCACATCTTTTCTTGTAGGCATAAATCATTTCGGGTGCATTTAACTGACAATAATGACTATGCACACACACTAAGTAATCACTTGTAGGATGAAATAAGCATGATGATTAGGCATATTAAATAGTCACGGTATTTAAAGATTTTTAAGAGTTATAGACAATGTAATCTTTGAGAATAACTATTAATCATCTATCAGTCCATAAATTTATTTCTTTTAATTTATTTTATTTATTTTTATCTATCTTTGCTCGAGGACAAGCAAACTCTTAAGTTTGGGGGTATTTAATAAGGCATAATTATATAAAATATTTTATCCTCCTAAACTTAATGTTTCTTTAATTTATCCTAATAATTTGGCCATTTATATATATATTAATTTTTTTTTATAGGTTTAAGGACTATCGGTGCAAAAATACTAAAAACCAAATGCAAACAAAGTTATTTGAGATGAGAATTCGATAGGGGACTAAAATGCTCAAAATATGAATAGTTTTATAAATAGTGCCAATGAACAGTATGGATGAACAGTTATATTGCCACAGTACGTGAACGGTGCACATGGGTTACTATTCATCCACTACAGTACAGCGTCGAGGCATTAGCTGCAGCATTCAAATCAGTAGCTCTAGTGCCGCAGCAATAAATCTCAATGCTGCGGCACTGGATGTTGGGCACTTTTTAAGGGCAATATTATCCTATTTTTACAACCCTAAACCTATATAAACACCTATTATTGAGCCAAAATGTGTTGGGTAGCAAAGAATACTAAATAAACATATCATGTGGACTTGGAAACAAGAATTAACAAGAAGAGAAAAAAATTTGCATTTTGGAGGAAGAACACCACTGTTGCATTAGAGGAAATTTTCTCTTCTCTTTAATTTTGTACTTTGTTTTTTATTTTAATATGTATAATGATGCTGTTAGATACTATGAACTTATGTTTACAATTATGAACTAAGTTTTATTGCCAGGGTTTCAATGTGAACTCAATATATAGTTTGGATTAATTATTTTTCCTTATTCATCATGTTGGTATTGAATTGTTCAATTTGTTTTATACTTAATCTTCTAATTATATGACAATGAATTAGAATAATTTGGGAACCTTAATGAACTTGAAAAAGGAAATTTCATGTTAGCCATGGATAATGATGTATGATCATTGCAAGTAGCTTTGAGTTTCATATTAGATAAGAAGATACTCATATAACATAAATGACCATTTAGATAACTTAAACTTAATGAATCTTATTTCAATTTGATCATCATAGGAATATTGGTAATTGATTGAATGAGATATACTTACTTGACCATCGGAAGAGGCCTGTGAGGATATTAGAGTTCTTGGATAACAATTCATATTAATAATTCTAAGGGGAGTAATTAGATTCAAGTGGAGTGTTGAGAGATTATTGTAATCCTAGGCATTTGAGTATTGATGTTGTCACATTTGTTCTCTTTGCTCAATTCTTGTAATTATTCTTTTTGTTTAGTTAGTTTAGATGCCAAAATCATTGAATTGCCAATTGTTTGAATAAGAGTAAGAGTACACAATTTTAGTACTTAGTAAGTAGTAATAAAAATACCTCGTGGGATTGACACTTTTCTTATCATATATTACTTGTTGCAATAATGTGCACTTATGTTAAAAGTATATACATACAAAATACACAACACTTACTCGGATGAGTAACCCAATACTGACTAAAGATTGACAATTAGTGTTCAACTTTTATTGTTGATTTCAGGCAATTGTTAACCAGATAAGAAAACATAGCCAGGTGCCTACTTGATTGTTTTCTTGAAGTTACCAAACTTCTTGTATTCTTTCGAAGAACTAGCTTTCTTGCAATTTACTTTATTTATTTTGGGTGTGACTCAAGACATGCATGTTTTGGTTTTGGACTGATTCTAGGGGACCTTTTTAGAGTTATTGTATATTGAAAAAGTGTGATGGCAACAGTTTGCTTTATCGGTGTTTTCTTTCTTGCTGGAGTTTTCTTGTGGGCTGAGGGTTGTATTGGTGTGGCCTTCATTGAAAAACAATATAGAACTTTAATCATAATTAAAAAAAAATTAAGATATTGAAGTTGAAAGTTGCCATGAATAATTATACATTTCTTTTCCTTCAAATCTCTAGAGATGGGCGATTTTGATAGTATTATATTTGATACTGCAACTACCACTTCAGTTTTTTACTATGCATTAAGTTTTGCATTAAGCACTTAAACTTGCGCAAATAACATTGCAAATTTCTGTTCTTGCAACATCATGTCATATGCTATAATGGAACTTTCATAAACAAAAAAGTACATGGATAGGGTAATACATTGACCAACACCCTATACTCTATTTCCATTTGGTTGCTTGTGAAGTTCCAAAACTAGAATATCATTGGTACTATCTGTCTTCAATTTTGTCAATATGACTTTGTAGCTTCTCCTATAATTCACAAGTAATGTCGTTATCCTAATAGAAATATTATATGATCAACAAGCATATTAATAAGATAATGTTTTCACAAATAAAATCACTTACAATTTTTTTAAAAACTTCTTACACTGCTTTTGAATATTTGCTTTTTTAGCTGAGTCGAGCCTTTTTCTATAACACACTTCGGTCCATTTGGCTTGAAGATTCCCTTTGTTCTTTAACCTAAGATAAGAGAAAAATATAATATATTTATAACAATAAAAATTTCCATTTAGCTTAAACATAATATATTATGACAATAGATTAAAATAATTTAAATTGATTGAAAACTTACAGGTCTTTCACACAAGCCTTTATAACCTGTTCTACCCAAACAATGGTTATAAATGTTCTTAACACGTTTTTCCTTAGCATTTTGACTGTTTTTCTACACAAAGTGAATATGTAAACTCATTGATATTTAACTTCTTATGTTACACAAAAATAAAATAATTGATATTTAACTAACCTTGAATGAATCAAATAACACTCTTAATTTGTAATTAACAATAGTTTCCTTTTATTACAATAAAGAAATTACAAACATGTATTATATGTTAATAACACTTTCAAATAAATTGCAACAACCATCTTTCAATCACAAGAACTCCAAAATTTAGAAATCATATAAAATAAACTCCATATTACAAACATAATTAGCCAATAAGAAAAATGAAATTATATATTAGAGAATGAAAATATACCTCACAATAACTTCCCACACTACTGAATTATTATGGTCTAAGGCAGTCAACTAAGAGAATTGTAGAAACACTGTAATAACAAACACAAAAATAATAAATTATAATTAAAAAATCAAAATAGAATCGTAAACAAAGTAAAACGGCAATAAAAACAGTAGTTGAAATAGCCCTAAATAACACTACAAACAACCTAAAACAGCCAAAAAAGAAAAGTGGCCATACAGCCCCAATTAAGCAGCAAAAACAATGGCCATATGATGCGATATTTCTATATCTTATAATTAAGTGCAAGTATACACTATCGTATGCAAGTAATAAAAGGACTAATTAGTCGGATGTCGAACCCATAGGGATAATTTCTTCCTTTAAACCAATTACTAAAATTATGTCTTCCTAATAATTATTTAGAAAAAGAAAAATCTAAGAATGAATGTAGAAAATATAAAAGTAAAAACACAATGCAAAGAGAATAGGGTGATAACGTAGAGAAAACCTAGGATTAATACTATCACTCAATATGTTTGTTAATGATTAATCTTCTAATATTTAACTCACTTAGTCTTTATTATTGATCAAGACACTAATGTATTCACAAGCCTCTTCCAAGGTCATGCAAGTATACCTTAATTTACCAAATACCTATATTCCTATGGTACTTATAATAAATTAAGATTCATTAAGATTAGGTCTTATTGATCATACATGCCAATTAGGTATATTCCTATCCTAAATTAAAACTTGCATATGCAACATTGAATGTTACTTTACAATCATGCATTAAATTACCTAGGTCTAAATATTATGATTCCTCTTCCGAGTTTATTAACAATATTACCAACTCATTCACCATATATTGGCCAGATATATTGAAGCATTAAACATAAATAATTTAAATAATAAAGGACTAAGTTTATTAAATATTAAAAAGATATGGCAATTAAGCATACATATTGAGTTCAAATACTAACCCTAGAAAATAAGTTTAGTTCATAGCTACTAGAGAATCACAGCAATAAAAATAAAAATAAAACATGATACAATCAATTGCAAACCGATGTAGACGTCGAATTGCTCTTGATTGATGTTGCTCTAGATTCTTGGTGCTCTTGAACTGCTCTAAGTTCTCTTTAGGTTGATCTAAGTTCTTCTCTGGTCTCCTTGGATGCTTCTTGAAGGCTGGGAACGAGTGGCCTGTTTATAGAGATTGATATGAGCTTGAAAATCTCAATTCTCGTCAAATTAGGACTCGCGCTATCGCTGGGGCGACGCGTGAAAAAGGCTTTACCGCTGGGGCGGTGGGTTGATGGCGCTGAGGAGCTGTCTTGTCGCTGGCGCGGTAAAGGTATGGCATTGGGGCGCTAGATGCGACTTCAACAGGTCATTTTTCTTATTTCGATCACTATTACAGCGCTGGGGCTATAATTCTTGTGGCGCTGGGGCGAAAGACTCATACTTTGAAAACTTCACATTTTAGTCCCTGTTTTCGCTCCTTTTGCATTCTTTCTTTAAATTTTGTTCAAGTCTCTATAAATAACAATAATGCACATAAATAGCCATCTATTCTCATAAAATCATAAAATATCAATAATAAAAACATGAAAAAATATATGACAAATTTGCCCTTATCACCATACAACTCCAAAACAATACCAAAATTAGTAGTCATAAAGCCCCAAGCAGAAATAAATATAGTGGTCTCATAATAGTATAAAACTGAAACAAAAATAATAGACATATAAGCATAAAACGGCAGCAAGAATAGTGGTAATATTATCAATACATAAATATTAGACTTTAGTTTAAAAATACCAACACATTAGATTATCTAAATGACTTGGTATCTAGATGAGAACAGTGGCTATATGAAAATTTTAAGAGAGAGATAAGTGACTCTACTTCAATTTATATTTACTCAAATCGCAATAAAACTCCAATTCTTAAAGAGTTTCTAAGACAAAAAAGCCACTACCATTCCACAAGTCAACAATTCATTTTGGAAAAGCTATTTCATTAACTCTACCAAAAAGCTTGCATTTTCCTCAGTTACTCTATTTACTTCAACCCCATTAAACTCAGAGATTCCTTTTTCTTTTACCAAATCAGTCACAGAAAGAGGAAACACAATGAAAAGAGCATATGTTGGATTCAACCACTTGCATAAATGCTTAATTATTTCATTCCATTAATTATAGGCACAAAAAATTGAGAGATGACAAGATCCTTTTAACTAATCTATATGAATCACTCAAGAACTACACAAATGAACAAACATCAGCTTCACTAGCAACACATCTTTCTAGATTTAGAAACCAAATCTTCAAAATGCATAACAGATGCTGTAACATGCAGCACATTGTTTCATTAAAAGATATTGACAAAGTATTATATCTTGATTTGGATAGTTAAGCCACTATGAAAATCAAAACAAGAAGAAAAAAAAATGGAACTTAATTCATATTAACTATCACATTGCTATATATGGTGCATAAGCCCATTATTTTATAAAAAATAAAATGCAGTAACAAAATAAGAGTAACAAAATACAGTAACAGATGCGGTAACATGCAACCCATTGTTTCATTAAAAGACATTGACAGAGTATTATATCTTGATCTAGATAGTTAAGCCACTATGAAAATCAAAACAAGAAAAAAAAAAAGGAACTTAGTTCATATTCACTATCACATTGCTATACATAGTGCATAAGCCCATTGTTTCATGAAAAACAAAATGCAGTAACAAAATATAGTAAAAATATAATAAATAAACTTAAGCAAAAAAGGATAAAATATTTGTAACTCTAAAATAGATTTTTTTTTTATTATAACAGATCTTTAATAATTAAATATTGAAATGATATAGATAAAAAGAATAAAACAAAGAACAACAAGGTCATGACTTGAGGCTTTTGAGCAAATAGCCTCTCTTGTCTATCTATTCACTGTCTCTCTTGAGATTCACATGAAGATTACAGAGCTTGCTAATTGCCGTAAGTGATTATTTACAAACTCTAGCTATAGATTAAAACAATTTTCACTAAACCTAGATTTTCTTATGGAAATTAAAAGAATTTCAAGAATGAAAAAAACATGAACAAGATGTTATTAGGGGCATAGAGGATCAATGTCCACAGTATATGGACCATGGTAAAAAGAAATTTAATTACAAAATAATTAGTCAAATAGATTATGAATTTTTTCCATATAAAAGTAATTTTACTCAGATCTTGCTCTACAAGAATTATACAAGATCACAAATAATAAACTTAATCTGAACTGAGAAAATATTTACACCAAATGAAAATAAAGAGATTAAATTTAGTGATCATGACCATAAAAAGAATATAAAATCAACCAAAAAACATTCCTCATCAAACCTCATAAATCAAAATCCCACAATAACCAAAAATATATATTTTTGAAAAGTAAAGAGAAATGAAAAAAAAAAAAAGCCTTGAAGGCTACTATTATAACTCATAACCCATAAATTTGGTAGAAAAGAAATGAACAACACTAACCCATAATCCATAACTTTCAAATAAAACATCAACACAAACCCATAAAGCAGGCTCTTAAAATCATTTTATCAACATAAACCTAACGAAAATTTGGAAGAAAAGAAATGAACAACAATAACCCATAACCTATAAATTTTAAAGAAAACAATAGCACAAACCCATAAAGCAGGCTCTTTTAATCAATTTATCAACACAAACCTAACACATTGAAGCTCTAATTCATCAAAATACTAACACAAAGAAAATCTCATCAATTAACAAAGGAAAAAAAAAACCTAAGATCCATGGAAAAGAAACTAGGAGTCGAACAACAAAATTGCGTGTATTTGGAATTTCAACCATCAACAACATTCATCCAACTACAAAGAGAAAAAGTCACTTACTAGGTCTGTGGCTTACAGAACTTCTTCGACAAGAGAGAGAGAGACGACTTTGATAATTGGCAGTGAAACGGCTGCAATGACGAGTTCTTGGCAGTGAAGCGACAGTGAAGGCACCAGTGAAAAGGTTATGAAGCGACTGGTTTCGTTTGTCTCCAAAACTCTTATTGAATAAATCCTCCTCTATCTGTTGCGGGTCGAGGACTCCTTCTCATTCCCTTTCTTCAAACTCCGATTCGTATTAGAGAAATCTCTTATTAACGATAGAACAATATCCATTTTGCATCATATCTAAGGGATTCCTTGGTTCGGGCCGAAGAAGCAATATCACTCAATCATTATCAAACCAACTGCAATCTTTTTGTCTGTGAGGATCCCACCAGAGCGCCTTCTACTTCTAATAGGCCATGGACTAGATCATAATCATTCTCAACGAATTCAGAAGAAGTGATCCTATTTTTTTCATCGGGTCTAGGTAGAGACCAAAGGTCTTGAGCGACCGATCCGACAAAATAACTCAAAAGATAAAGAAGTATCGTTAATTTCTTCATGCTCATTCCAAGTTTGAAGTACTTAAGGCAATGAATGAATAAAAAGATAAAACTATGGACTTATGGTAATAAGTATAAAGACGCCCCAAACAATGTTGTTTGATTGTTGGGGTTTTTTTTATTTTTAAAACCTTAAAACAACATCATTTTTTTGTGTCTTTTTTTAAACGCTCAAAACGACATCGTTTTGGGTATTTTATATTTTTTTAAAATTTTAAATTAGTTTTCTTAATTAAATTTTTTAATAAAAAATAAGTTCCTGATACCATGTTATCACTACTTTACTGACACTTTATTTTTTGATACTATAATATCAATAATTCATTGACACTTCATATTTTTGATATCATATTATCAGTAATTTATTGACACTTTTATTCACTGAGACCATTTAAAAAAATATCAATAACATGGTGTCAATAAATGTTATTTTTGTAGTAGTGGGGCATGCCTCATCTCTTTGTTGGTTCTAAGTTTGAAAATGTGTAGTCCAGAATGTCACTTTTAATCACACCCAAGCTTATGAACAAATTAACATCAACCTTAATTGATTCAGAGCAAGTATATACAGAATAACAAATTTTCTTAATTTAATGCACTTCACCAAACACCTTTCTTCTGTGTTTATTTCCCCTCACTTACTCTTGACTTCTAATCATTTTTTTATTAAAAAAAAACATATAGTGTCAAATTTGTAACTTGTAAATGTTACAAGTGCGGCATTTTATGTTAAACGTTAGTAAATAATCAAAAGCAAACGAAGTAAATAAAGAAAAACGGGCGCTTGCTTTTCGTAAAAAGACAACAATGCCTCTGCTATAGCCTGAGAAGTTTTCACTCCAAATTGTTAAGAGAGAAACTATTAAGTGGCATATTGTTTCAACAAGGGCAAAAACCTAACAAAACTAACTGTGATGACTTCATAAAGAGAGTTGGCCAACTGCTAGAGAGAGACCATTAACTACCAAGATTTATGAACTTGGCACGCACACTGAACCAGAAAGCTCAAGCACTATTTTTGCTTTCTATGGTTTTGAAATTAATCACCTAATATGAACAAACTTGAGCAACCGGGCATGACCTAAAATGCCATGCAATGCTTCTAATGTTACTATAAATTCTTGCCAACAATTGTCACTCCAATGCAAGGGGAAGTTAAGTTAGTTTAGAAATGGCAATGCAAATGCTGGTATTGGCCGTTTCATTCTTCTTCATGACAACAATGGCGGTCATTGTTTCGGGTTCATCCGTAGTCACCTTCGTGTTTGGAGATTCATTAACAGAAGTTGGCAACAACAATCATCTCCAATATTCTCTAGCAAGGTCAGATTATCCTTGGTACGGCATTGATTATTCCGGCGGACAAGCTACCGGGAGATTCACCAACGGAAGGACCATCGGAGATATAATATGTACATTCTATATATATATATATATATATATATACATCCTTATTTGAAATTAAATCAAAGAAGTT
Source organism: Ailanthus altissimus (assembly GCA_946807835.1). Lineage (NCBI taxonomy): Eukaryota > Viridiplantae > Streptophyta > Magnoliopsida > Sapindales > Simaroubaceae > Ailanthus > Ailanthus altissimus. Next base: position 11,606,267 of record OX327687.1, read on the forward strand.
ATGTCATTATATATGAAATTGTTTTTCGTGGTAACTATATCTTTCTTTAACTTGCAGCTGCAAAGCTGGGGATTCCGTCGCCGCCGCCTTATCTTTCCTTGGCAAAAGACGATGATGCATTTCTTAAAGGGGTGAATTATGCATCTGGAGGAGCAGGGATTCTCAATGACACCGGATTGTATTTTGTAATCTCTAAAATTTTTATTTCGAATATCTCTATAGAACACCACTAGCTTCAATTAAATGCATGCTATCTATTTTTTTTTTTTAATTACTTTTTTCGGTTAATTCACATTGCAGATTCAGAGATTAACCTTCGATGATCAGATAAATTATTTCAAAATGACTAAGGAAACAATCAAGGCCAAAATAGGAGAAGAGGCTGCAAACAAGCTTTGCAATGAGGCCATGTACTTCGTTGGAATAGGTACTCTCCTGCTTAAGCATAGAAGTTTCATTTTCTTAATTAGGATTTTGTTTTGAAGTACTTACAATTAATGACCTTTGAAAGTAAGCAGACAATAGTTTTACTAACAATGGTAATCTATAGAAAAGTGCTGAGAAATAAGCAACTTTCTTGGAGAGCAAGAAATATAAAAGTAGTTCTGATATAGATTCTTTCTTGTCAATGACAAGTCTTTATTCACTCTCCTAATATAAACAAACATCATTCATTCTGATTTATTCTTTATTTTACAGGCAGTAATGACTATGTCAACAATTTCTTGCAACCATTTTTAGCAGATGGCCAACAATATACACACGATGAATTTATGGAGCTCTTAATATCGACGTTAGACCAACAACTTTCGGTGAAAACTTCTTTCCCCAGATATCCCCTTTCATGGAAAATCTTATGCTTGTTTCATTTTGGAGTACATTTAATTGTGGCACTTGCAAAAGCATTACTAAATTTGGCAAAATAAGAGGACTAATAAGTCTTCCCGAATTCGTCTTTTAGAGAAGAAGATTGGCATAAAATTAATACTATTTGCTTTAAATCTCTACTTTTAAGGCTAAAGCTTTCTAGATTATTTCTTCTCATATTATATTCTTGGAGTTGCTGAAAGAATATTTTTGTTGACAAAGATGTAGGTATAAGAGCTTGAACAGATATATTAATTGTATAAGTTGTGTTTCGTAGAGGCTCTATCAACTGGGAGCAAGAAAATTGGTGCTACATGGATTAGGCCCTCTGGGTTGCATACCTTCACAGAGGGTGAAATCAAAGACAGGCCAATGCTTAAAGCGAGTCAATGAATGGGTTCAACAATTCAACTCAAAGACTAAAAAACTTACACAAAGTCTAAATGGTAGATTCCCGAATGCCCAATTCTTATTTGCAGATACATACCCAGCAGTCTATGATTTAATACACAACCCCACTGCATATGGTAATGCCCTTTTTCGGCTTCAATCGTATGCTCTGTAGCAGTAGAATCCTCTCACTTTAATTTTTGTTATGATTATTTTTTGCAGGATTTAAGGTGTCGAATACATCGTGTTGCAATGTGGACACATCAATAGGTGGATTGTGCCTCCCAAATTCAAAACTATGCCGCAACCGGAGGGATTATGTATTTTGGGATGCATTTCATCCATCTGATGCTGCAAATCAAGTACTAGCTGAGAAGCTCTTCTCATCCCTGTTCCCTGCTCCTGCTCCTGCTCCTGCTCCTGCTCCTGCTCATGCTTCTGCTCATCCACCAAAGCCCCATTAATTATTATTAATGTAATCGGCTCATCCACCAAAGCCCCATTAATTATTGTTAATGTAATCGATCCTAGACATTAATCTTCATATGAGACCATTTAGTGATTTTGATTAGAAATTCTCATAAAAGTATAGCATGTTTCAGTACTACACATGAAATAGTCTATAATTGCTCCATAAGTAATCTACTTCTATCAGTAAATCTTGAATATCTAGTGCTGATTTGGGCTTCATATTATCTTATATTATTAAGCATTATAAGCAAGGTTTTGCTATTAAATTGCTTCAGTATTAGAAGAGGGTGAAGTTGCAATTAACTGAATAAATATGTGAAGAATTTATATGGTCTCATAGTATTTTGAGAAGGAATTATTTAAATTATAATGCTTAATTCTGCATCAAGTGGATTTAATCAAATTGCGTTTCAAATCTTGCATATCAGTTCATTTATAACTAACAATAGCAAAATTATCCGCAAATTAAAAAAAAAAAGAATTGATTTGATTATTTCAAAATAATTAAAAGAATTTAATATAGCTTAAAACGGATACAGATTCAATAAAAATCCACCAATTATCGGCAAAAGATATTCATAAATATTTTATTTTTTATTTTTTTTAAGTAATACATTATGTATTTCATATCAAACCTGTTTAAAATCTAAAAATAAATCATTGGAAATTTAATAATGAGTGCAATAAAAAAAATTTAAAATTTATTATTTTATTTTTAAAACGAATGCGAAGTTAAGCTATTCATCTCAAACCCAACAACTGCCTCGGCAAAAGCAAAATACTAATTTTTAGGAAGAAGAAGAAGTACAAATAATCGAACAGTAATCATCAATTTAGAATTTGATTCATCTCAAAACAATTCCAACAATTCCAGAAATAAAATCAGCAAAATTGGTCTCAGATAAAGGGCCAAAGTTGTCCACAGCAGAGAACACAAAGTGGGCAAATAAATTTCTTAAAATTTAAACCAGAGAAAGAAGCCCCAAGGGCTTGACAGAGCCTTCTTCTAATCTCTATAGGAAAGAGATCAAAATCAGTCAACCTCTAATCCCATAGAAAAAAGAATCATCAACCCCCACCAAGCACAAGAAGCATCAACAGCCGCCATTTCTAGAAAATGGCAGATTCCTTTCCTTGGCTTAAACCAAAGAAATCTCCAAGCCCAACTCCAGTTCCATGTTCGGTGTGGTTAAAGCAAAATCAATCATCATCGACCAATAACGAATCAATTGTGAGACCTACGAGAAAAAGCAAGAATCCATGGAAAAGTTTAAAACACAACAAATGGAATTTGCTTGTCCAGAGGTTCCCATCTATAATTTTGCATCCTTCGTATTCTCTGCGTTATGATTATTAACTAACACACAGAATCATAGAAGATGCTGATTTGAGCTTTCTGTTTTAAGAAAATATATATATACAAAAATATTAAATCTTGGAAAAAAGAGAATTAGGTTTTGTAAAAGGGCGAGGAGACGAACATACTACAACTGCGATGAAATGAATAGGTGAAGGCTGGCTTCTATTTATTTGTGTGTTAGAAAACTAGGGTTTCTTAATGAACGCCCGAAATTACATATTTGCCCGCAACTTCTTCTCAATTTTGCCAATTCATATTTGTACTTTTCTTTTATTTTTGTTTTGAAAGATCGTACTAGGCAAGCTCACAACTTCAACATTTTTAACTTTTTTGTTATGTTTATTTTCTTCTTTCAAAAAGAAAAAACTTTTTTGTTATATTTATTTTCATAATTATTGATTTTATATCTCAATTTTATATGAAAAATTTTCAAAAAATTGCCCTTTTAAAAAAAATTATATATTTTAACCCATCAATATTTTTATAAATTTATTAGTCAAACATTTAATTTTTAAACTATTTTATTTTGAAGTATTCTCAAATCTCTCTCACAAATCATTCAAAATTTTATTTAAAACACACTTTAAAATTAATTAAAATAAATAAATTTGAAGTAGTTTAAAATGAAAATTGATAAAATTAATTGAAAACGGGTAGAAAACAATTTAAAAAAATAGTAAAATCTGATAAAAATACACGTAAAAAAAAGTCAAGGATCGGTCCCAATTAGGAGTGGGCAACCCGGGATTGGGTCGGGTTTGAGACCGACCCGACCGGTCCCGAATGGGAATTTTATTCGGGTCGGGACACGGGTCCCGACCAAATTTCGCCCATGTCCCTAATTTATTTAAAATTTATAAATTTTATTAAAATTATATAAATTCATTTAATTAATTTGGGTTAATTTGTAATTTATGATCCTCATTGTTACAAATTTATATTTTTAACTTAAAAAATGTAATTTTGTATTCTTTTAGACTTTAATAAATTTTGTTATTAACTTAATTTTTTATCTTTAATATAATTATTAATTTTAATTCTAATACAATTTAACATCTATTACATTATAATTTCAATTTTAATGTCTATTACGTTATAATTCTAATTTTAACGTCTATTACGTTAAATCACAAATATTATAATTTCGATTTAGCAAATCCTAACGTGATAGTGACATCAATTGTTTAAGTGTTATAATTTCAAATTCAAATTTAAGTCTAATTTTAATTTTAATTATGTTAACTTTTATTATCCGAATAAAAACTTTCGGCAAAACCTCCCCTAAAAATTAAACATTTTCATAAACATATACCTACACAAAATTGACACTTTAATATTCACCACCATATCAAATCAATTCATCAATACTATAATGTCTTTCGCAATGGTCCATTGCCTACACACCCCAATAAGTCCAAAATAATTTCAATGGCTAATATAAATCAAACTAAGTTGCCAACATTTCACAAAATAAAAACAAAGTACAACATTTAAGTAATAAATACATTAAGTTCATAAATATAATAAACATTAAATATTACAAATTACAATACAAAAATATCATCAAAATTTGCATTCTTCATTAATCTGCAAAACAAAAGTATAACAAACATTAAATATTATAAATTACAAACTTAATTACTTCATTAATTTAACTATTGAATAATTACCTTAAAATTGAGTTACACACAAATAACGTAAGTAACCTCTTGGTAAATTTAATGATGTGGAGGCGGCGGTTGCATAACATGTGTAAATTCTACATGAAAGAAATAAGAAAATAATTTTTGCATTATAAAAATATAAAACATTAAGAAATAATAGGAAAAATTCAAAATGATAAATAATAAAATAGTAGAATAATATTTTTTTACCTGCTTTAACTTTATCATAAAATTCAATATCTTCCAAAAAGTATTCTTTCTTTAGTCTATTTAGTAAAAGTGAAGCTTTAATCCAATTTTGTGTGCATATTAAACTCTCAACTATCTTTAGAGTTAATGAGCTGTGGACTTAATCTAGAATACGTCCCCCGGTACTAAAAGTTGACTCAGAGGCCACAGTAGATACAAGAATAGCAAGTATATCCCTAGCTATCTGTGCCAACACTGGATACCTCGAAGCATTTACCTTCCACCAACTCAAAATATCAAAACGTTGATTTTTGGGATTCTCAACTTTCTCCATTAGGTATCTATCCACTTCATTAGATTTAGCCAAATCCATTTTGTCATCTACATACCCCACAAATTTTGCACAAGGGTCATCATCCTCCACATCATACTATATTACGTCTGAATATAAACTTGATGGACCAGACTGTTGTGACTGTGAGTATGACCCATAAATGCTAGTGCTACTGCCAACTCCACTCCCAGACCCACCAACACTACCAGCACTACTATTTGGCCCACCAACCGCTCTACAATACAATGTATTATAGGCTTCGTAAAGCCTATACAATAAGTCTTTACTTATTCTCTTCATGTCTTTGACTCTGGCGCTGTCATCACCATATAGAAACCCAAAATAAAATTCAGCAAATTGCATCTTGGATCAAGCACTATAGCGAGTATCAACAATTTATATATTTTCTCCATAAATTTCCAATATTTATCATATTTTTCCTGCATCTTACTAGCCATAACACGTAAAGAGACATCTTCACTCTGACTTAATTTTGCTAAATTGGAATTAATCTTATAAATCTCGCTGAAATAAATGTTAAATGTCACCGACAATGAAGCACTAAATTTTAACGTGACATCATAAAAAGCTTTTAGAAACTTCACAAACCGTTCAGCATTCTCCCAATCCACAATAATTGGTGGCCCACATCTCTTCTTTTCATTTTCATCCTCCAGAAAATAACTCTCATATGACTCATCCTTTTCTATCATTCGATCAAATACCTTTGCAAATTTTAATGCAGTCGCCAACATCAAATAAGTGGAATTTCACCTCGTTGGCACATCTAATACCACACTCCCTTTATAATCAATTCTTTCTCTCTCCACAAAACTTTTAAGACTTTAAACTCTTACAATTGAAGATCTCACATATTTCACAGCATTACGTATAGAAATAATGCTCTCATGCAAATCCTTTAACCCATCAGTCATAATTAAATTCAAAATATGTGTACAAAAACGCACATGCATAAACTCACCATTCAATATCAGTGCTTCATCTTTCCAGCTCTTCAATCTCTTCTTAAAATAATTGACAGCAACATAATTGGCACTTGCGTTATCAACGTAATGGTAAACACTTTCACTATACCCCAATCCCCTTTATGGGATGACATCAGAGAGAAACTCAAAATTCTCCTATGCAACTTCCAATCCGAATCTATGAAGTGGGCAGTAACAACCATATAGCTTTGATTATAAATGGAAGTCTAAAGATCAGTCGTCAAGCTTACTCATTGCCCAGTTACACTAAATAGACTCTTCAATATGGCTTTCTCCTCAGCAAATAGCTCTACTACATCTCTGGTTATAGTTCTACGTGACGGAACATCAAATAGAGGACATGCTACACTGCAAAAATATCGGTACCCATCATTCTCTACAAAACTGAATGGCAATTCATCTATAATCACCATTTTTACAGTTGCATCTCAACATGCTTCTTGACTCCATCCTCTAGGCACAACATTACTACTATTTTTCTCTTCTCCTTCTGTTGGTTCTCTACCAAATATTATTTGTCTATCATCCAACAATGAACATAGAACATTCTTACATACCCATAAATATTTTCGCATACCATTTGTTCCATTTTTTTGTTGAATTACACGCATACAATTTTTCACAATAATTGCACTGCGACTTATCTGTTATGTCCTTGCACGGGGTAAAGTGACTCCACACTATTGATCTTATTCTCTTCTTAGTATTAGGATATGGAGGCAACAATGCATCTGCATCGTCGACGCTGTATTGCGTATCGTCATGAGATCCTATAATATTTATAATATTTTTTAAAATTGAATCACGACTCATCTGTAATATAATAGTATAATAATACACAACGATCAACCAAGATTAATTTGAATCTTTCACGCAAAAATAAATTCATGTAAATATTAATCAGAATGTAAACATAAGTTTTCTTTCCCACAATGCAAGTCACATAATGTGAAATACATAAAATTAAATATTCTAGAATCTAAACGATTTTGCAATTTCTCAAGAATTAAACCAATTCTTAAAAAGCATAACATATCACAAAAATTAATTGATAAAAATTAAACTTAAAACTGAAAATTTAACATAGGATTTTAAATTATCACCTTCCTCAATGAATACACAGACAACAGCAACGGCGGCAGTGGCTGACGGCGAGTGTGAAAGACGGCAGTAATAACGGCAGGCGGCAGCGGGCGAACACGAAACAGCACCGGTAGTCGACAGAACAGCAATGGACGGATGTGGAACAGCACCGGCAGTCAGCAGAATCGCAATGGACAAACGCGGAATAGCACTGGCAATCTGCAGAACACCAACGGACGGATGCGAAACAGCACCGGCGGCAGAATAGCAACGACAGCAGAACAGCACTGGCAGCACCGACAAAACAACATTAGTAGAACAACAATGATCGAAAGAACAGCACCGGCAGAACAGCAACGATCGAAAGAACAGCACCGGCAGAACAACAACGATCAAATACAGAATAGCACCGGCAGAACAGTTGCAGGCTACAGGGCAGGTAATGCAGCGGCAAGCAACAGCAGCGGCAGATAGCAGCAGTGGCAGAACGACGGCAAGCAGCGACAGAATGCTGGCAGGCAGCAATGGCAAAACTAGAACGGCAGCGACAGCAACGGTCTTTTTGAAAAGAAAATGAAATTTCTGATTTCTGAATTCAATTTTTTTTATATATGATATCGATTCTTTTTTTTTATTAAAACGGCGCCGTTTTCACTTTTTAAAACTGCGTCGTTTTTATTTTCAGAAACGGCACCGTTTTGATTATATTATTAAACCAAAAAAAAAAATAGATCGGTTTGGGAATGTCCCGAACCGATCCGGGTCCCGTCCCGGTTGGACCGGGACTCACATTTTTCATTCCGGTTCTATCCCAGTTTTGGGACCTGTCTCGTCCCGACCCAAATTTTTAGGTCGAACGGTCGGGGTCGGGCCGAAACCGGGCCATACGCCTACCCCTAATCCCAATGATAGGGTCTCATAGCGCGAGTAGGGCGCACGACCTCTCCTCGCACTGGTCCTTGCGCTGCTAATACGATGCGGGAAATTATAAGCATCATCCACCATTGGTCCCCAATTTTATTATTACAATAACAATTTCATTCATTTATTATCTTTTTGACTAATAAAAATTAGTTAAATAATTTTTTACTATTAAAAATTATGACTTTTAAAATAGTGGCTATTTTTAAATATTTTTTATTTTATATTATAAATTAATACTTTTTTTAAAAATGTAAACTACTCTTTTAACTATATTATGAATAATTTGCCCATTTGAAATGAAAATATTAAAAAAATTGGCAAAAGAAAATGTTGACAATTATCCAATCTAAATGATTGATAGATGCATACTTTTGGAAAAAATTTCGAGTTGACTGTTATTTTAATATTAATTTTTATTTTAACTAAAGTCAAATATTTTAAATTACATTAACCAAATATACATTATGTTTACTATTTTACCCTTATTACAATTTTAATAATTTTTTATTGTTATTTAATATTTTTATCTTATTTTATATAAATTACTGAAGAATATAAATTTTTAAATAATTAAAATTTAAATTATAAAAATAAAAAGATTGTAAATTTATAATAATAATAATTAAAAATAATAACAATAAAAAATTACAAAAAACACAAAATGGTTGCTGGGCGCGCGCCCAGACCTGCGCCCAGCGACCATTTTATCTGTATTTTTAAAAAATATATTTAAAAATAAAATAAATAATTATATATTAAATATTTCTTATATTTTTTATTTTATTTAAATATATAAACCATCGTAATTTTATATTTTTTTCTTTTATTACCCCCTCACAATATCATCTTTCGTTTTATTCAATTCTTAGATCTGGTGTGTTCTCAAAACTCACAAATCTGCTTTGAAAACTCATATCTCTCGATTCATCTTTACGCGAAGATCAAAGATTCATCGAAAAAAAATAGCTGAAGTTTAAAACAAGTAAGATTTTTTTTATTTTAATTTAATTAATAGTATTATTTATATTTATTGAAATAAATGATTAAAGTGTTTGGATATATATTTATTATGATTGAGTTGTGGCTGCGCCATATATAATTGTTGCTAGTGGTCGATTGGTATGCGTCTGTGCGTGACTGCACATATAGTTGTTGTTGGCTGCCGTCGTGCGCGCACTAGTAACAACAAGGTGCTCATGTACAACCCGTCCTGATAAGCACCGATTGTAACAAGGTGCTCATGCGCACCATCGCAACGTTATAACACCACCACCAAATAGCTCTCATTTTTCTGAAATTGCATATTATATTTATTTTATATATTTAAAATAAAAATATATTTTATATATATAAATAGTTATATATTCAATTATATATTTTTTAATTTAATTAATATAAAATTAAATTAAAATTATGTTATATTTTTTTTCAGATATGTCACAAATTTCAACCATTATATGTTTTGGGGAAAGATGGGAGAGCTGTAGCGATGGTTTTGAAAGATACATTGGATATCAAAATATGCATATGGTTGTTTCGAAAAATATTAGATACAAAGCGTTGTTGAGAAGAATTTGTCATCTTTTAGGAATTAATCGGGTGCATTATAAAGTAAGTTTGAAGTTTGAGGTTCCTTCAAGTACCATAAAGTTAAGACCCATCCATTCCATTTGAAAATGACGATGATGCAATATTGTGGTTGAGCTTACAGAATAATATGGCTACACCGCTTTATGTAACAATGGATGCTCGAGGACCTGAAAGTAATGCAGAAGCATCAATGAAGCAAAAAAAAGGCTATGCTAAGCAATTCTCATCGACAACTTCTGTGTATATTCCAAATTCCCCGGAGGATTATCATTATTCTCCTTCGATACTCAACGAACAACAAAGCTACACATATGACCATGGTTAGATATATGGAGATGTTGGCGTTGATCTTGGCTATGATATTGGTGAAAATGATGATCATAGTTACGAGGTTGATGATGATTGTAAAAATGATTATGATGATGATTATGAAGAGAATAAGGATGTAAATGATGATGATGGTGATGATGATGATGATGATGATAAGAATGATGATAATAATGATGATGATGATGAGGATGATGATGATGATGATAAGAATGATGATAATGATGATGATGATGATGAGGGTTATGGTAGAGAAGAAAAGGTTAAGGTAGAAAATCCATTTCAGTTTTAGCCTGAAATACCACTATTTAACTTGAATGTATCAGAAAAAATTTCTTGTAATGGGATTGGTGATGTATTTGTAGGAAAATTATATAACAGCAAAGATGAAATTCATGAAGCTATAAGTATGGTTGCACTAAAGGGAAAATAGAGTTTTAGAGTTTATAAATCCACCAAAGATTGTTTCGAGTTGAAATGTGATGATGACAGCTGCAAGTGGAGATTACGGGTAGTATTGACAAAATGGCGATATTTTTTTGTTGTTAGGCAAGTAGATACATGGCACACTTGTGTTTTGAGTCAATTAAGGGATGGTCACCGGCAAGCCAAGAGTCGAATTATTGCTAAAGTAATAAAAAATAAGTTTACATCGGTCAATAAAAACTATAGGTCGAAAGACATTCAAATAGACATACGTGAATAATTCGGTGTTTAGATAACCTATACTAATGCTTGGCGTGCTAGGGAGCGTGCATTAAGATTGATAAGAGGTACTCCTGAGGATTCGTTTAGATTGCTTCCTGAATACAGCTATATGTTGCAACAAAATAACCCAGGTACAGTTACTCATTTAGAAACTGACGCAGATAATCACTTCAAGTATTTCTTTATGGCGTTAGGACCCTGCATCAGAGGTTTTAATTCATTAATCCGATAGGTAGTTGCAGTGGACGGAACATTTTTGAAAGTTTTTTATCTTGGTACAATGTTTGTGGCCATTTGTAAAGATGGAAACAGTCAGATTTATCCATTGGTTTAGGGAATTGCTGACTTAGAAAATGATACTTCTTGGGAGTGGATTATGGTTAAATTGCGAGGAGTTATTACAGATCATCAGAATCTTATTTTTATATCTGATCGACATGTCAGTATTGAGAGTGCTATACGGGGTGTGTTTCCTCATGCATATCATGGGTTCTGCATATATCATTTGAAAGGAAATTTGATGACAAAATACAAGTTACCATCAGATAAGTCTAAAAATGGGGTATACTTATCTACCTACTTCACTGCTGGCAAGGCTTATCATGTCCATGATTTTCAATACTAATTAAACAAGATGCGACAAATAAGACCTGACGTGACGAAGTATTTGGAGGAAGATATTGGTACGGTGAGATAGGCACGATCATCTGGCTCTTTCAAAAGGTATAACATTATGACTACTAATATCGTTGAGAGCATTAATGCTGTTGCAAAAGAAGTAAGAAAGCTTCTGGTGACTAATTTGGTGGAGTGGATGTGGGAACTAACGCAATTATGGTTTTACCATAGACGATTGGCATCAAAAAATATTACCAATGTCTTGACGAACTGGGCACATCATAAAGTCATGAAACATAATGATAAGGTAAGTCGAATGACCATTTCTCCTGTTGATGATTTACGATTTATAGTTATGGATGGTAAAGTAAACTAAATTGTAGACATTGGCGAAAGAACATGCAGCTGTCAAAAGTTTGATTATCGGCAACTGCCTTGTTCCCATGTACTCACCGTATGCAGATACATCAGATTATTGAACGAGAGTCTTTGTTCAACTTATTACACATCTGAGACTTTATTTCGTGCCTATAGCAAGCCAATACTTTCTGTTGGTTAAGTGTCAGATTGGATAGTCTGAGTATTTGAAAAATATGAACATTCAGCCTCCGATAGCACGTCGTCAGTCGGGCAGACGTCGGATGAATCGGATTCTATCTTAAGGAGAAGAACCATCAAAGAATATATGTAGTCGTTGTAGACAACATGAACATAACTGACAAACATGTCGAAACCCTATATCTTTACAGAGCAGGTGATGTATATTTATTTATAAACATTTACCTTATTGATATTTAATTATGTATAATATAAGGCTAATATTTAAATATTTTTTTATTTCAGACGGATCTGAAAAAATAAGAGAAAGAGCTATACCATGAGGCTTAATTATGTATGAGAGTCGAGTTTCGTTACTTCTGTAATTCACTTATTTTGTAATGCACTTTTTTGTAATTCACTTAATTTATAATTCACTTATTTTGTAATGCACTTATTTTGTAATGCACTTATTTTAATACACTTGTCTTTAGTATTAATGTTGATAATTTTCACAAAATTTTGACAGAATCTCCTCTATAATATGGACAATCCCAAACCTGCCATATTGAATAAACACACTTCTATCAAATTGCAAAATCACTTTCGCATATATACACCTAAATCAACGCCCACAAACAATTATACACCCAAATTAATACATATTAATTAAATCACACTTCTATCAAACTGCAAAAACACTTCCGCATATATACACCCAAAACAATTATGGTATATCAACTATACACCCAAATAAATGCATGTAATTAAATTATAGTACAAAATATCTATGAAGTTGTAGTCCACAAATCAATGGCCATCTTCTGTCTATAAATGGTACCAATGTCAGGGAACGAGTCAAATGACCGACCTAATATAAGATATTCAATATATATACAAGCGAAGATGCCACAGTCCCCGCTCCCGACCTTTTATTGCGGCACATTCTCTCGGATACGAGTCACCAGCCAAGGGAACAAATTTGGGCTTTCTATGCCCCTCAAACTATAAAATCTACACCTTTGAAGGTACAAAGGCATTGCAACACACAGAGGCTCTATAAATTTCATGATGGACTCGTCTAAATGGCCGTTCACGCTGGAATCATAAAGAATGATTGCAAACTAAGTAAGGTCGAGTTGCGCTACAATCCAATGTTCTTGATTCATATTCAGGGGAATATATACCTACAAAAATAATTATGGTATTATTTTTAACTTAATGTTGTTATATACACAGTAAAAAGTCATTATTATTCTTAAAAAATACCTTATTGACCGTTGCACACGGTTTAGCGCCAAGTAACTCGGTCTTTGTTCTGAGTGCATAAGCCAACAACATTTGAAGCCAGTCGTTGTTGTCTGTAGGATTGGCAGTGAAGGAGATTTTTCACATTTGTCGAATGTACTCCTAAACATAAATAAAAGATACTCGTTAAAGTCAAGAATAGTTAAAGTCAATAATATTATATGCACAATAAATGGGTAATATAATAACTTACGTAAAAATATGCATCTGCAGTTGTACAATCTTGTAAGTACATGTCAGAAAACGTTCTTTGACGCAAACGCAAAACCTTCAAATATTCATTTATATGCTGCAAAACACACAGAATATGTATAAAATTTGATATTATTAAACAAATCACAAGACAAAAAAAAGTTAAAATAAATCCTCACCGAATCGTCAAGCCAATTTTGTAGTATCTTATTAAATCATGTATTGTTCGGATCGAGTCCGTGCAAATGAACCCGTTGTGTTGGATCATTATTTTGTATCCAATCTAGAAGCTCAGCATATTTACTCTGATTAATAGGAATCAGCTGCCCGTTTATATCAATAGTAAGTCCTACTTGCAATTCCACAAGTTTCTTCTTCGCAGGCTATTTTAACGGATTGGTATATGAACTAACTTGGGCTGCTGCCTTTTTGCAAAGGCGCCCATATCTATTTATGTTTTCACCCAATTGAGCAGGTATAATTTTTAAACCTGTTGGGCTATCAGCAACAGGAGCAAATGACTGATGTTGAGACTCACTAGCAGGAGCAAATGTATAAAAGTCAGCAGTCATGAATTCGGTACCCTACAAAACTAAATAATACCGGTTAATGTATTGACTTGTTAAAATTTGTATCCAATATATTTTAGGTTTAAAACGTACCATACTCTGCCCTACATCCTCGGAGATATTGGCTGGTTTAAGCTGTTGCATCAAGAAAGATATCTAATGCAAGATATTTTCTTCAGCCTTATCAATCTTGGCTGAAAACTCTACGTTACCCTTATCAATCCTGGTAAATATCATTTCTTTAAGATCATTTATCTTCTTCTTCATCGTCTTCTCCAGGATTTCATACTGTGATGTTGACGTGCCAGATTGAAACTATACATAAGTTATTATAATCAATTTTCACAAGCTAATACTAACCAGTAACAAAAGCATCAGATAATTCAAGGAAAAAAAATTAAATTATTATACCATTGATTCAGTCGCTAGCGGGGCTTGAAATTCGTCAAGATGCTGCAGATTATCGGTGAATTAGGTGTCCGGGATATCAACTGTCTCCAACTTAAGACTCCCTCCCCATTTTCTCGATGGAATGCAAACGTTTACCGCCGCGCGATAGTCCACAGTCTTCTCATGTTTGCGGGGTACCAACTTCCTATGAACCTCTAAAACCTTTATAATATTTTAAATTTATTAATCATTATTAGAAAATATAACACAAATTATAAGAAAGTTATATATATTTTTTGTTGAACATAAAAATATACCCTAACACCATCGAAGAGGACATCTACGAGTTTTCGTATAATAGGGTGCTCCTGCCAGACCAATTTAGAATACGAAAAAAATAATCTCCATTCCTATTGGCAAACAACTCCCCATACCTTGGGATCGCCTCGTAAATCTACACCTGAGATGATAATAAATTTAAATTACAATGCCAACAAAATAAATTTTTCTCTATCATAATGAATCAAAAAGATAGAATTACTTACCAAGAATGCGTGACAAAATGAGTATAAGTTGTATGATTCTATATCCCTGGCGCCTATTTGTTTTACCTTCGCCAACTTTTAAATTGGAGCCGTGCATAAACTATTGTAGAGTATAGTCCATGCAATCGTGCCCCAAGGATAGACATTAAACTCATCTAAATTATCTACCAGACGAAGTACAAAATATTGTATGATTCTATTCTGATCACGTGGCATTATCAATTTATGAAATACATAAAATAGACACATTTTTACTACATCTACATCATCGTCAAATGTAACGCTGCTGAACCACTGATCCAAATCCTTGTAAGTCAACTGACTTTTACTCGAAAAATATTTATGACAAAGTCTATCACCTAATCTACTTACTACAAGATAATCCCCCATCCTCAAACCAGTAATCAAATAAAAATCTTGACGAGAAAATCTAATACGTCTTTTACCTATATAGAACCATAATTCTTCATATAAATTTTTTGTATGCACACGTCTTAATAAAATCCCATGTGCTAAAATACCTGAGAATGAAATATTTGATACATCCAATAAACAATCAAAATATGTGGTTCTAAATATTTCTACCTGCCTCGAAGTCAATTTATTTTTTATATTTCATATAACCCATAACTTCGAGTACGTATGTACGTTTGCTCGGTAGAAATTTTTTTTGGCAATTACATATTCTTTTGTGACATTCTCCTTCCTGAAAAAATTATTAATATTAACAAAAAAATAATCAACATAACATATAATTAAATTTTAATTTAATTATAACTAACAACCTAGACTATTTACATAATTATTAACAAAATTAAATTATTAAATTAAATAATTATAAATAAACATTAACAACATAAATTATTAAAAAAAATTTAAAAATGAAAATTTTTGGAGTAAGATGCGGCGGCGCATGCATCACGCGCTGTTGGAGGCGGCAAGTAGACGCACGCGCCAACTACGTTAGGCGCACGCCGCTTGGCACGCGCCAAGCGGCATGCGCCTAACGCAGTTGGCCCGGGCAAGGCCATCGGGCGAGCGCGAAATGGGCGCGCTCAACATCCTGGCCCAGAGCCAAGCGGCGTGCGCTTAATGCAGTTGGCGTGTGCGTTTACTCGCCGCCCCCAGCAGCACGTAGACGCACGCACCACCACATCTTACCCCAAAAAATATGCCGGATACAATTTACACACATTTTTAACTTTCTACCGTCTAAATCTATACATTTCTATGTATTTTTAACTAATATAAATTATAATACTCAAAAATAAAAAAAAATAATTTATAAATACATACCAATTTTGTTCCGCCGCCATGAGAGAGAGAGAGAGAGAGAGGACCGCCGTGAGAGATAGAGCGCCGTGAGAGAGAATGACCGTGAGAAAAATGTAAAAAAGTGAAAAGGGAATGAAAAAGTGTCGGTGGAGAGAAATAAAAAAAATAAAAAATATTTATTTTTTTATTTTATTTAATATAAAAAAAATTATAATTAGTTAACAAAATTATTTTGACTCGATCAAAATAACTTATACATTTCAAAATACGGGCAATTTTCCCATACTTTTTTCTCTTGTTTTTTAAAAATTTGGATTCAAAAGATATTATTTTTACTTCTCAAATCTGCTTTAAAAAATTTTAAATTTCATCTCTGATCCCTAGTTATATTTATTTTCTAATGAATGATCATTTATTAACTCATACCTCCTAATCATCCCTAACATTTTGGCAGTAAAAGAAACGAGTAATTCTCATGTTGTAGTCAAATTTGATATTCAAGATGCATGACTCTGGTTATGTTCAAAATCCAATAATCTGTATTTTGGTAGAAATTTAATACTTCTTCTCTTGCTACATTTTTCTGATAATGTAATGGCATCTGTAAGCTGCAAAATTTCTAATACCAATTCCAAATTGCTGCTGAAAAAATACAATCTACATCAGAAAAAAGAAAAAATTGGAAGAGGAGACAAAACAAAAGATTTTGTCAGCAGTCAAATTTGATATTCAAGATGCATGACTCTGGTTATGTTCAAAATCCAATAATCTGTATTTTGGAAGAAATTTAATACTTCTTCTCTTGCTACATTTTTCTGATAATGTAATAGCATCTGTAAGCTGCAAAATTTCTAATACCAATTCCAAATTGCTGCTGAAAAAATACAATCTACATCAGAAAAAAGAAAAAATTGGAAGAGGAGACAAAACAAAAGATTTTGTCAGCAGTCAAATTTGATATTCAAGATGCATGACTCTGGTTATGTTCAAAATCCAATAATCTGTATTTTGGTAGAAATTTAATACTTATTCTCTTGCTACATTTTTCTGATAATGTAATAGCATCTGTAAGCTGCAAAATTTCTAATACCAATTCCAAATTGCTGCTGAAAAAATACAATCTACATCAGAAAAAAGAAAAAATTGGAAGAGGAGACAAAACAAAAGATTTTGTCAGCAGTCAAATTTGATATTCAAGATGCATGACTCTGGTTATGTTCAAAATCCAATAATCTGTATTTTGGTAGAAATTTAATACTTCTTCTCTTGCTACATTTTTCTGATAATGTAATGGCATCTGTAAGCTGCAAAATTTCTAATACCAATTCCAAATTGCTGCTGAAAAAATACAATCTACATCAGAAAAAAGAAAAAATTGGAAGAGGAGACAAAACAAAAGATTTTGTCAGCAGTCAAATTTGATATTCAAGATGCATGACTCTGGTTATGTTCAAAATCCAATAATCTGTATTTTGGAAGAAATTTAATACTTCTTCTCTTGCTACATTTTTCTGATAATGTAATAGCATCTGTAAGCTGCATAATAACTAATACCAATTCCAAATTGCTGCTGAAAAAATACAATCTACATCAGAAAAAAGAAAAAATTGGAAGAGGAGACAAAACAAAAGATTTTGTCAGCAGTCAAATTTGATATTCAAGATGCATGACTCTGGTTATGTTCAAAATCCAATAATCTGTATTTTGGTAGAAATTTAATACTTATTCTCTTGCTACATTTTTCTGATAATGTAATAGCATCTGTAAGCTGCAAAATTTCTAATACCAATTCCAAATTGCTGCTGATAAAATACAATCTATATCAGAAAAAAGAAAAATTTGGAAGAGGAGACCAAAACAAAAGATTTTGTCAGCAGAGATGGAGACCAACAAAAGCTTCATATTTGATAGCTAGAAATGATCAGGGAAAATTAATGACAATAATTTAATGGAAGCCTAGCAAATCAAAGCCCTTAAAAGCTTCTTTTTGTACAAAATTGAATAGACCCTTCTTCAAGGGATGGCCAAAACTCCATCCCTCAAAGCACCGTGTCTTGAAATTTTCATCCGAGTAGAACTAATGTTCAACACATAACAAGCTAGAGAAAAACAACACCCCAGATTAACATTAAGATGCTTGTCATGGCACTACTGCCGTAAATCTTGTAGGCAGAAGAATCTGCAAGCGTAGAATTCATAGATGGTGCTGTGACGTTTACCATGGTGCCATTTCTGCCGAGGCTGCAAGAAAAATCAATTAAGAATAAGAATGAAAATTTGATGATTAATTGTATTTGCATAGCGATTGTTTAATTGAAATACTTCATCTAAATAAGTTTGTTAACCTTCCAGGAAATATACAAGAGCCATGGCCTGCATCAGTTAAACGAAATTGAGTTAGTGCATTATTACATTGAGTGATCCACAAGATGGTTCTTACATGCAATAGGAATAAAAAAATTGAGTTAGTGCATAATTACATTGAATGATCCATGAGATAGTTCATGCATGCAGTAGGATTATTATACTTACTTGGGTCTGTGGTGGTGATTGCAGCCACCCCATTGAAGTTGCAGGCTGCAGGATCTTTCCGCATCTGATGATAGTAAGTGTCAAAAGCATAAGTTGCATGTGCAATAATGTTGTCTGGTTCATAGCATGGTTTTCCCTGCAATAAAGGTGAGCAATCCACCTTTCCAGGTCCACAAGCCCAATCCAAAGCAGCTTGTAGCATCTTTGGATCAGCACCATTGCTGGCAGTACAATAAGTTTGATTTGTAGTATCATTTGCTAACACTGATCCTGACCCTGTCAAGTGTAATATGTATATAGGATCTCCGGTTGCATCAAATAATCCCCAATTCTTCTCAGATAGTGGCCCTGCTTTTGCATCCTCATTGTATAGCTCATAAATGTAAGTGCTAACACCAACTCCAGGGTGTTTGGGAGTTCCAGTATTGTTTAGCACATGCCTTATCAAATTGCTGTTGTATGTATTGGCATTTTCTAAAGTCGCATCTGGCTCGTTAGAATCACCCTTTGAAGGCCAGCCTGTCTCAGTCACTACTACAGGAATATTAGTAAAGTTCAGAAATGCCATGGCAAAGTATGCTGCATCAACACTTGCATCAAAGACATTGGAGTAGTGGACAAGAGTGTTGGAATCAACAGCTTCTTTGTTTGGTGGGAGTGGCTTAAAAAGTGCATAATCTAATGGAATTACACCATTTGATTGCATGTAATCATAGTATGGGTATATATTGAGCATGAGATAGGAACCTGTTGATTGCAGGAAATTGAGCATGGGGACCAGAACTGGATTCCAAGAGCGGTTGAAGAAGGCTTGGGAAGGTGGGAAAGAATCAAGGATTAAGGAGGAAGGAAGTGGTGTTGAAACTTTTATTTGGCGGTCCAAATTGGATGCCACAAGAGCTGACTGAATGAACTTCATGGCGTTGACAAGGACTGGAGCTGCGTTTGGGAGTGTGGTTAGAATATCTGAACCTACACATATTGCTGTGATTTTGGTGGCTGGGTAATGTGCTACTACATTGCGGGAGACCCAATTAGCTGCAGTGGAATTTGATTGGCCAATTCCAATGAGTTGTTCATTTGGGACAGAGACTGCAACCTGAATTCCCGTGTTTGCTAATGCAACTAGCATGCCATGATCGGCATCGTATAGCCGGACATGTCGGATTTGCTGGGCTTTTAGTAGGGCTACTACTTGAGTAGGATGTGGCATATCTGAGAGGTCCGTTCCAATATTTACACCAATGAATGCATCTGAAAGAAAGAAACCATTATTAACTTTATCTCATGAGCATGAGTTTAATCTGCATGAATATAGAAAGAGCGGAAACTAATGTGAAAACCAACTAGGAGGATGGTAAAAGAAAGAGAAAAAAAGAGAGGCATATAACATGGATGTATAATCAGGTGAATCAATATCTTAGGTAGAGCATAGGTTATTTGGGGGGTTAGGTTCATCCTATATGTTGCCAAATGATACTAAATTGCAATAATTTCTCTACATAGAAATCTCATAGTTTTGCTATTGAGAATTCAAATACAAGGTTCTTTCCCAAGAATTTTTGATTTGGCAATATACATATCTATCAGTCAGTTTCTAATCTTCTAAGATGAGGTAAGGCATGCATGCAGATATTCCTTCTGTACAATCCTAACTTCATTCTTTAGAGCAGTAGATGTCTTACTCTCCTCACAAGGGCTATATCATTTTATCCAAAGCCCAAGGGTTTCATATGCACACATAAAGGAGAAAATATATATAAAAGCCCACATTTGTTCTTATCCTGAGTAATGCTTTCATTGATGTGTCGTTTCCAGCATTTATGAGCTACCAAAGGCTCGTAGGTCTATAGTTTGACTAGGAAAACCCTCTCCAAAATGAAAAAGGCCTTAACATTTGATGCCACTTATACCAAAAATTAAATCAAATCCTATATGCAATAACACTTGCAATGACATCATTTTCATATAGTTCCTATGAACTATTTCGGATTTTTTTATCCATTTTGCATAAACTAAGGTGCTTGCTCCCTACTTTTGGTAAGAAATGATACAAAGAGCAGCCCATAGACTCTCCTTATCGAATAAACTTTGCACAAGATTCACACTCCAATCAAATTTGGAGCTTCAGTTAAGGAAATTTTATCAAGAAATTTTCCAATTTTTGACTTGCATGTGGTTTTTGATATAACATATATTCTACTGGACTTCCACCCAAGAGCCAGGCAGTAAGTAACTTGAGCCTCCAAATTCAAAACCTTGAAATGGGCGTAGACTCCTCCCATAATAAGCTGTAGAAAATTACTCCAAGAATTTGGGCTGAGAACCCTATTAGTACTATAGAGTTAACGTCTCGGAAGTATTTGACATAAGAATATGGGCGTTCCAAAAGAAAAAATAGAAACATATATTTTACTGGAGTTTCCTCAACTATCAAGACCAACGTATAATACAAGAACTCTGCTCAGATAATAAAGTCTAAAGAATTACATCCCAATTTACAGTAAAGTAATGAGCTTGGAAAAGAGAGATCTTATCATAACTTACTCTAACACCAATTAGATTCTGGGTAGTATCATCTGCAGGGATGGGCAAATACAATATAATATGGTCTAATATGCAGATTGGTCTGTTAGGAATAAGATACTATATTATAAATATAATAAGAATGGGGCATGGTATGTTCCCACCCACGGCTTCACCAAGTTCTAATTTCTAAGCAAAAGCACCTAAATTCTTTAAACCTTTTGACTATATGCAATACCAAGAAGACAAAGTGTACTGTGCCAATATAGAATAATGGGGCAAAATGAAATGGAGTATAGCTGGAATACAATGAGAAGGTGTCTCTATTATCTGTAATGCTTCATTTTTTTTTTTTTCATTTTGAGATTAATCTTTTCTATTAGTATCTATAAGAAGAAAGAGAAATAGAACACCTGAAGATTATATATACAAACTCGGGGGCAGATGTTATCAAAATAGAATTCCTGAAAATGGAAACAAATTATCTATCTTTAAACAGCTCAAAACATGCTGCTGAAAATCGATCCTCTTACTTCCAGGCTTTTATTAAATGCCCCCAACTCCCCTTCTGCAGTCCTTTATTTCACAATTAATAACCAACCTAACAAAACTTCTAAAGTAAATGAAGAGAAAGGAAAAAAAAATACACACACAACAAAATGATTCTTATGGGGAATTTAATGGGCTCTCTATATTATTCTGCCCGTATAGCCATTAAAGATCAGCTTATATCATGTAGATATCAGTATAATAAATAATGCATTAATAGTGACAATACGAAACTAAGCCTCAAATTTTTTGTGAAAATACATGTCTAAGCCTAGAAAATAATTGCTTCAAAGGAAAGCATGCGGACTATGTTAAAGTTGTTGCAAAAAATCCAAACTCCAAAAAGAAAATAATGGAAAAATATCAATTACCCACAAGCATAGAAGTGAAAAAAATCATTTACCACTTACATAGAACTCATCACTCAAAAACATATAAGGAAGAACATGCAAGCTAAAAGAAGAAGAAGGCAAAGAAGAAAAGAAAATCTCACCTTCATCAGCTGCAACAACTGAGACTGCTAAAAGCAGAAGAAGAATAGGCACAGCCATTGAACTCAAACTTCTAAAACACATTTAAAAAGAATCTCAAAAGAACACAACAATGAAGAGAGAAAGCTAGCTAGAACTTGAATGTGGAAATGGTATCAAGCTGACCCAAGGGAAAAAGTAAGTGAGGTGTAAATACTAAAAGATAAGTCTCGCCTATGAGCTAAGAAGACTTATAATAATTGTAAAAATGGCAACAAAAAAGAAAAGAAAGTGGGGCAAAGGGTGTAAGAATATGCTAAAAGAAAGGGATTAAATTTCCCATAAATTACGTTAAGAGAATGGTCAGATGATGGACGGCTAAGATTTCATCAGCAAAAAGTTTTCAACAGTATCGAAGCAGCTGCAGTAGCACTGTTGCTTCAGGGACTCGTTGTAGTAGTAACCCAAGACTCGACTTTTGTTTTTGTTTCTTTGTTTGATTAGCCGTTAGTAACGAGAGCTTTTTACTCAGTTTCGGTGGATACAATTGTAAATTTGTGTTTGTAAAAAAATAGTACAAGTTTTGTGGGGTCCCATGAAATTTTACAGAAAAAAAAAAAAACCAAAGAGAGCATCATCAAAAGATGCCAACGGCGGGTCTCAACGGTCATATTTATTGTACTTTTTTTCAAATTTCAATTTATGTATTCGTTTCTTATAATTTGAGATTTCTTGGCGTTTCTTGTAATTTGAGATTTCTTGGCCCTTACTTATTCTCGAGATTTTAGGAAAATTAATCTGATTTTATTTTTCACTTTCTGCAACAGCTTTTAATATTCTATCTTTGCATGGTTGCCTCAGCTCTCAGTTTCAAACGAGAAGATGGAGAGAGAAATGGAATAATGAGCAAAATGTTATGAGACTTGGTTGGGCCACTTCAGCCCAAAACATATTATGAGACTTCCCTATTGGTGGGTCAAGGCCCAACATAGCACAATGACTAATGAGAGTGGTAATTCGGATAAATACATTATTTTCGTGTCATGTTAATATAGAATATTAATAATTTTTTATCGTATTTGTATATGATTTATTTACGTAAACAAATCAAGTACTTATACGATTCATTTAGCATATGAATTACATGACACAATACTATTAGATAGTTTAAATAAATAAATTCAATTCAATTTTTTTATACAATTTAATTCGTTTATAATTATATTTATATGAATGAAGAAAAATATTAAATTTAATTCATTTATTCAATTATAATTTAATTAAATATAACTTTAAAGAATAGATACACGAATAAATACGAATTCGATTCATTATTAAACGTGACTTAAACAAATTAACAAATTGTAAACCTTAAATATGTATTCGACACAATTAAAAAACGTGTTACATAAATTTAACCAATTCATTAATTGTGTCAATTTTATCTACCCATATTCATTAAAAGTGTTTCGAATAATTATATCATAATCTATTTTGCCACCCCTACCTTTAATGTACAAAAATAACTTATCACTTTCTTTTTTATTTTTTTCTTTTAATCACCTCGCTCCTTATCATCCTCAACATAATTTCAACTTTTTAAATAATTATATCTCCAAAATTAATATGAAGAGGATTCAAATTCCTAAACTTTGTATTTTTACTAAGAAAAAACTATTTAACTAAACTATCATAAATAGAGTTCATCACTCATTAAACACCAATTGAGCTTTCCCTCTTTAAATTACTTGATGTAATATAATAAATAAATTATCCTATAAAAAATTAAAGATTTAAATTAAACAAAAATAAACCCAAATGGCATCACAGTATAATAGTAAGTCCCTCATTCTATTACGAATTTTTGTCTTCTCTTTATTTTCAGGATCTATTTTAATTTGATTGTGACCATTATAAGTATCTAGGAATGATAATCTCTCATACTTTATCGTAGTGATCACCATTTGGTCAATCTTAAAAGCAGCAAAAAAGTCATTTAAAGGCGTCTTATTAAGATTTGTATAACCAACACATACTCGCCACTTCTCATTCTTTTTTACTACTACCATGATGTTGGAGAGTAGGTTCAGGTAATGTACTTCGCATATGAATTCCCCTCCGATAGTCGATCTACCTCATCATTAATGATTTTATTATATTTTGGTGCATACCTCTTTTACCTTTATCATACTGAAACATAATTCTTTTCTATGCTAAGTTTGTTATCACTTCCAAATCAATCCCAACCATATCTTTATACATCCAAGCAAAGATGCCTTAGTTCTTATTGAGCAACTCTATCATTTTTTCCTTTTTTGTTGAAGTTAATTTGGCACCCGGTATTATTTTCTTCTTGGTGGTAATTGGATCCAATATTACTTCCCTAGTTCCCTAGATATTAGGTGGTGAATAATCTTACTCCTGAGGAAGTTCTTTTGGCATTGATCCAATAATTACTATTCTGAGTTGATTCTATCTCTATTGGAGTCAAAATCTACTACTCCGTTGGTGTGTTTGCATTGAGGGTTGGTTGGATGTTCTAGCTGTTTGATCTTTCTTTCCCTCTACCATCTTCTTCTTTTCTTTAGTCTTTAGTGGCCTGAGGGATTGGCATAACACTGTTTTATTTGTGTTTGCACTCTTATAATTTCCATTATTCCTTTTTTAATTGCTAAAACACATCTAAAAACTTGATGCAAGTTAGAAGGCACCGCTTCTATATAATGGATCCAGTAACACTTTGCGATAGCATTATAAGCTATTGGTGCCTTAACTACCAAGTAATCTACCTTAAGACGCTTCTCAGCAGTTATAACAGGAAGTGTAATTATCTCTTTAACTTGAACCTTCCCTTCTCTAAATGCTATCAGTTAGTATTATATCCTCTAATGTCTTTTTCATTTAATCTCATCCCTTAGAAAGCTTCCTAAAAGAAGATGTTTATACTAATTCCTTCATCCATCAATACTTTTGGACTATGGTTTCAATAATGTTTAGGCTAATCACCAATGGATCGAAGTGTGAGAGAATCAATTTAGTCAAATCATCATAAGAGAATGTGATTTCTCCCAATTTTTGTTCAATATACATCACCATCGTTGGTGATGTTTCTACTATTCCACAACTTTGGACCTTGGTTACTGATGCGATATTTCTATATCATAAATTAAGTGCAAGTATACACTATCGTATGCAAGTAATAAAGAGACTAAATGAGTCGGATGTCGAACCCACAGGGATAATTTTTTCTTTTTAACCAATTACTAAAATTATATCTTCCTAATAATTATTCAGAAAAATAAAAATCTAAGAATGAATGTAAGAAATATAAAAGCAAAAACACAATGTAAAGAAAATTAGGTGATAGCAATGTAGAGAAAACCTAGGATTAATATTATCCCTCAATATATTTTTTAATGATTAATCCTCTAATATTTAACTCACTTAGTCTTCATTATTGATCAAGACACTAATGTATTCACAAGCCTCTTCCAAGGTCATGCAAGTATACCCTAATTTACCAAATACCTATATTCCTATGGTACTTGTAATGAATTAAGATTCATTAAGATTAGGTCTTATTGATCATACATGCCAATTAGGTATATTCCTATCCTAAATTAAAACTTGCATATGCAACATTGAATGTTACTCTACAATCATGCATCAAATTACCTAGGTCTAAATATTATGATTCCTCTTCCGAGTTTATCAAAATATTACCAATTCATTCACCATATATTGGCCAGATATATTGAAGCATTAAACACAAGTAATTTAAATAAGAAAAGACTAAGTTTATTAAATACTAAAAGATATGGTAATTTAAGCGCACATATTGAGTTCAAATATTAACCCTAGAAAACAAGTTAGCTCATGGCTATAAGAGAACAGCAGTAAAAATAATTATAAATCATGATACAATTATTAGCAAACCGATATAGACGTCGAATTGCTCTTAATTGCGCTGCCTAGGAACTCTTGATGCCGAAGAACGTCTTGTATCTCTCTCTAAAGTTGCTTCAATTAAGCTCCTATTGCTCTCCAAGACTTGTGCTCTATATTCTTGGTGCTCTTGGGTCGTCTTGGATTCCTTCTTGAAGGCTGGGAACGAGTGGCTTTATATAAGGATTGATATGAGCTTGAAAATCTCAATTCTCATCGGACTAGGACTCGTGATACCGCTGGGGCGCTATGCAGTTGTCGCTGGGGCGACGCGTGAAAAAGTTATTATCGTTGGCGCGGTGGGATCTTGGCGCTGGGGCGCTGCATGAAAACGGCTTCACCGCTGGCGCGGTATGTTGATAGCGCTGGGGCTCTGGAACGTCGCTGGGGCGGTGAATATCTGCCGCTGAGGCTCTAGACGCGACTTAATCAGGTCGTTTTTCTTATTTCGATCACTATTTCAGAGCTGGGGCGACAATTCTTGTGGCGCGGGGGCGCTGGACTCAAATTTTGAAAACTTTGCATTTTAGTCCCTGTTTTCGCTCCTTTTGCGTTCTTTCTTTAAATTTCGTTCAAGTCCCTATAAATAACAATAATGCACATAAATAGCCATCTATTCTCATAAAATAATAAAATATCAATAATAAAAACATGAGAAAATATATGACAAATTTGCCCTTATCAGTTACCCTTTAAATAATGGCTTCTATCTTTTGTTATTCCCTTCTTTGTCTGATGGCCTTCAATGGAGTGCTGCCATATAACACTGGTTCACCGCTTATCTTGCTGACAGTACTTCTATGAAATCTTGTACTAGTCCTTCATTCGTTTGTTGTCTCTTTATGACCATCTATTTTTTCTCATCTTCTATGTCTACTATTGTTTACTTTGTCAATAATTCTGTTGAAGGATTCATATTCCTCCCCTATTTGCTTGCGTTTTTTTTCTTTAGATAGTAAAAGTCAAATAATGATCCAAGGATTATATTCAGCATAAGAAGTGCTACCTCTTCTTTATTCATAGCATCTACTATACTTGATTTTAGAACTTGTCCTTGTTCCATCTATTTCTTTAGAGTTCCTTCTAGCTTGAACTCTCCTAAATATCTGTTCCTTATAAGAGCATGTATCTAACCTCTTAATGAATGACAAGTGCTGATGTAGTACGAATATTTATTATGAAAGATGCAGTGTTTAGTCTGGTCCCTTTATGCTTCTAGTATTTACTGGGTTTTGACTTTCTAAAAAAGGCCCACATTTTTTAGTTTGCCCAGATATATTTTGTTAGGGTATTGATAGGAATCAGTGGTTTAAAAACTCTTAGCCACTTATCATTCTTTTTATCCTTGCGAGCTGTATATCGCTTCTCATACCTATCTTAATGCGAGGAATTTCTCTTTTTTCTTATAATGATTATGGATGCCTTATTAAAAACGGTTACCTTATCTTCCTCCTACTTGCAATGTTTTGAATTTTGGTTGATTATCTCAAATAAAGAAAAATTCTTCTCAATGAGATAATGGTAATACACTATCAAGGTTTTGATTGTCTTTCAATATACTAGACAACTATCTATGTATCATAGATTCCTAATTAACTGAGTTCCCTATTGAACCTGTTAAAGAAGCTTTTGATGGACTCATTCTCCCCATACTTCATAAAAAAAAGGTTTAAAGTTTTCTTCTTCTTCTTCTTCTGGTTCTATATATATTAAGTGATAAATTGAGTAGTTAACTCATTGAAGGTAAATTTTGAGTTTTCCTTTGATCCACAAAACCAAGCCTAGGCTGGACCTTTCAAACTAGAAGAACAAGTGAGATACTTTAATGTATCGTTTCATGAATTCATTCTCATCCAAACATTGAAATGAAAAATGTGCTCCTTTGTATCTTCAATCCCATCATACATTTGCAAGCTAGGAATGTGCTTCTTTGAAAGCGGGCAGAAAAACCCTACAAATGAATCCTGGTTTTCTTTTTTGGCCAGAGTTATAATTTTTTGGATTTGTGGTCACGTACCATCCTATTTTGTATGAATATTTTATTTTAATATTTATACAATATATATTTTATTAAATCGCTAATTATATTTATTAAATAGTAAGTTGTTTATAACATTTCAGGCATTGTATGATCTGAAGGAGTTCAGATCTGGTCTAAAAGAGTTTAGATTAATGTTAAAAGTTAGCAATGCTGAGAGTTAGCAATGCTGAGAGTTAGCAATGCTGAGAGTTATAAATGCTAAGAGTTAGCACTGCTGAGAATTAGCAGGTTATAAGAGTCAATGAAATCCAAAGAGTTAGAGCCTTCTAAAATGGGACAAAAACATAAGAATATATTAGTAATGACATAGTTGTAAATTGTGCTAGGAAAAGTCATTATGCAATATGTTCTCAAATACTATATTCCTGATTTATTTTATCGATGCGGGTATATCGATAAAACCTTTTAATATAGATTAGTGTATATCTATATCTTGATGGTCTAGATAGTTAGTCTTAGCATACTATGAGCTTAATGGAAGCTTATATAGGCATACGAGTTTTTAGTGAGGACTAAGTATTGAATAGACTTATGAGGACCTCTAATAGATATCCTATGAAGTCATCAATGGCAGATCCTCTCGAGTTGAGTAGTATTCATAATCCTTTAACCTGAATACTACGATGGGCTTATGAGTAATCTATAATACTTTGATTTCATGGATGTCAAAGACTTTTTATAGTATGATTGCTACGTGTTGCTAAATATGGTATGATGCTTATAGAGTTTGGTGTACGTAGATATAAGATTCGTCAGCTCACATAGGTGAGTTGTATATTTAGATGCTCCGAGATTGTATCTCAAAAAGTCTTATGGACATAAGCAATAAACCCGAAAAAAGAGTTTTTCGCTGGGTTAAACAATATCGCGAAAGTGTTTGTGTATATTATTTATTGAGATACGACTCTGGAGATAAGTTCACAGATGAACGTATAAAGATTTAACGATTGTGATCTATATCTCTGCTCTTCAAGGATATAAGTGATTAGGGGATTATATGTATATGTTATGACTTCAACTTGTATCGTTTAACGCGTTATTTGTAATATTTGTAAAGTGTGTGTGGAGTATCATTTACAGACTCATGGAAGAGTCCCATTTGAAAAATCGGGTATAGACCTAGAGAGTCCTGCAATATGAAGGATACTCATTATGCACTAGAGCAACATACTAGATTGAATAGTTTGATCTAGTAAATTTTTAGCAAATCGAACATTTGTTTTAGAATCCCTCGGGATGTGCACTTGTCAATATTTAAATGTTAAGTATATCAATTAATTAATAATAGTTGTTGACCAATAAAATTATGACATGTGGTACATTGTAGGTCATTCAATCTTTAACTTTGAAATTACTATAATACAGTTGCTCGTATGACAAGCAATGTCTAATAAAATAAACAAAAGTAGTTTTGTTTTATTTTAATATTTCAAGTCAACAAATGCTATTAAATTGAATGGGTTTGTTTATTTTGAATAAACAATTAAAGTAATGCACATGTTTCAATTTGTTGAATTGTGAATAAACAAATAAAAACATAATGGAATGGCTAAAAAAGTGTTAGCCATGCTTGGTGGCCAGTGCATTGACTTGAAAAAATGGAAGAAAATTGATAATTATATAATGCCATGATATGTTTTCATTTAATGGTGATGGGCACGGCAAGAGAGAAGAAAAAGAGTTGAGAGAAAAACTTATTTTTGTTTTGTTTTTTTAAAGAGTTGGATTATTTATCATCTCTTTTTTCTTTCGCTAAGACTGGCCACCATTAGAGCATGAGAGGGCTTGTTATTTTATTCAAAAGTTGAACAAAATAAAATACTTCCATTACTTGAAAAAATAATTAAATGGTTAAAGTGTTTGACTATCAATAAATTGGTTAAGTGTTAATCAATTTTTGTGTTTAAGTGTTACGCATAAATTTGCCATCACGTTGAGTTTTAGAATTGGTCACAAGTTTAGTTCATGGTAGACTTCATAATAATTCCAAAGGCTTATAAGGTGAACTTTTAATCTTTAATTTTTATTATAGCAATGAGATTTAAATCTATGTATTTATTTTATTAGGGGATTAGATTTTCTGCTTCTGTTGTGCTTAATTTATGAATAAAATGCATAGGTTTTATTGTAATGATGCATGCACTTAAGAAAAATAGCACACTTTCAATAATATCCTTTGAAACTCCTGACTTTTCTATTTTTGCATAAAGCTCTCCATCTCTTTCAAGATGGAAGCTCTTATGTCCTTAATGTCCACATTTCTAGAACCTCATGGATTTTCTTCCTTTCTTATTCCTTGATGCACAGTTGTATCTACTTTAGGAGCTTGAACATACTAGATCTCTTCCCATAGTTGATCATCCCCTAGATTGTCATTTAATTCATTATATCCTTCAATAACAGTTAACTTGTCCCTCAACTCTTAGTTCCTTTTCCTCATATCTTTTAATTACTTCATTATCTAACTTAGAACACTCATCATTCTAGGAGAACCTAGTTTCCCAATGTTGTTAGATCAAGAGTGCTGGTTTCCCATCTTTAATGTTGCTCAAGTTTAATATTTGGTTAGACATCATTTTTAAGAATAATTTGTTGCTCTAAGAAACTCTTTTCTTAATTCAGTTGTCTCCTCGACAATGGTGCCATTGAAGTTCTTTGGTATAAAGTTTACGAGAAATTACTGCTACCTATGCATACTTTTTAGAATTATGAAAAAAGACATTCTGTCCTCCTACAAAAAAAAGTACTATGACGCTCAAGTTAGTAATTGTAAGATAAAATGATATACGTGTGGAAGTACATTTGGGTGCAAGAACAAGTAAGGTTGTTGGTTTTTATATGTTTAGAACAATTTTACTTTCTATTTTAAGAATTTTATGTGTGTTCATTCTCATCTCCATCTTTCAATCAATATTTTGGCTTTTATAGGAGCTGAGATCCAATGAGTTATTGCCAAGAAAATATTGTAACAACTCAATAGACCTCAATCATGATACTAATAATTTAGAATTAAAACTATCCCTATAGTATTCAAGTGAATTTATGTTGTCTAAATTTAATTCTTTAATGCATGTTGCAGTTTCTTGTAAAAATAATATTTTATGTGTAATAATTAAAATAGATATTGAATTTCAATACGTTCTTGTCTTCCTATTATGTTCATGACATATTTTGTAATTTTCATAGGTTAAGAGGTCTAGGTTACTTTGATTATTTTGTCAATATTTATGAAAAAATGAGCATGTCTTGAGATGCGCCTCCTTAGCTTAAGTGAGTTTGAACACTTGACACTAATTACTTGGACCAAATGAGAAATGGGCCAACATGTATGATAATCATATAAGTTACTTCATATATTATATAGTGTTATTCATAAAAGGTACTCTTCAATTATTTTAAAATTAAAATAATAATTTTATTAATATATCTAATCCTTAAAGCATCATCCTTTTAATATACTTTAATCTCTCAATCTCAATCCCCGTAAAGGAAATCCTTTAAATTACTTTTATTTTTTATATCATCATGACTCTAATAAATTTATTTTTAGCTCATATATATATATATATATATTAAGTGAAAATATTAAGGGAAAGTTTCATAATAGCCCACAAATTAGGGGAATTTTTTTAATTTAGCCAATTTATTAATTTTACAACTATTATAGCCAAATACTCTCCAAATGGACGAAAGTACCTCTATTACTTCAATTTCCCTCCATACCTCCCCCAAACTCATTACTCTCTCATCCAAAATCTAAAATCTTCCCAAATTGGTTTGCTCTCAACTTAACTGCTGCAATCGAGCGAGTTTACGCAGATAAAACTATGCTTGAAGCTACCTTGTCATGCAGTAATCATGTAATGAATGCTAATGCAAAGTTGCTTTATCACGTGCGTGAATAACAACGTGAAACTACCTTGTCGCGTGTGATTGCTTTTACGAGAGAATTTGAATAAAATATTATTAATAATTATGAGTTATTTAAATATTTGGTAAGTTAAAAGGGCATGTAGAAATGAAATGATCATTTAGATTATACGACATATAGTTTTTATAAACGTTTGTAGACTTATTTAATGACATGCGCAGATATATATAGTTTAAGTCCCTTCTATGTATGTGTCGTAACTCAATTTCGACATAATAAGATATTATTTTTTTTAAACTAAAATTTATATAATTTTATTTTTAAATTTCGTGTAAATATACTTTGTTTAAAATATATATTATCAATTAAGGTGTAAGTCATCTTTTATAAATCAGGATTTTTTTTTATATTTTAACGATATAAAATTTGTTTAAAGTGTCGTATAGTCTAAAATAAATAATATTTTATTAGATTTAAAATAGGTCATATAACAACATAAGTAACGATAAATTTTTTTAAAATTTTAAAAAAGTAAATTTGACCTTTCTTGGGGTCTAAGTTCGCTGGCTACACCAATAAATCGTCATAGATTTCTAAGTGTAATATCAGTAAATTTCTTTTTAATGTTAAAAAGAAAAGAGCACCTTATTTTTTTTTGCTAGCATTCAAAGTCTTTAAATGACTAAGCCTCCACTTCTTAGTAGTATCATATGATTGCCCCATTCATGCGACACTTCTTGCGCAACATCTTTCGTGCGAATTACCGCTCGACTAGCGTTCACGTCTCCGCCTCACGATTGCTTCGTGCATCCTTTTCTCCAGATTTTTTTGGGTTTTTTTTAATCTCCTACGCAATACAATCTATCCAAATTTAGAGTATTTATATTTCTATAATACATATCAAGGATGTAATCAAAATTTCTATAGTCATGTATTTGCTTTAAAAAAAAAACTCCATGAATATATTAAATCTAAGTAATTAACTTTGTCATAGTTTAATTTAAAAGAAAAAAAAAACAAATTCAAATGGAAGAACGATAAACTAATTACTGTGATTAAAAGTGTAATATTTGTTTCAAATATTAAATTTAGTTCTCTATTCACTAATGGCTTGAAGTCGTGTTTATTCTTCTGCTAATTCTTATGAGAGTTAAACTAAAAGAAATTAGGGAAATGTTCACAAATAACTCTTATTTTAAACTCATATT
Source organism: Ailanthus altissimus (assembly GCA_946807835.1). Taxonomy (NCBI): domain Eukaryota; kingdom Viridiplantae; phylum Streptophyta; class Magnoliopsida; order Sapindales; family Simaroubaceae; genus Ailanthus; species Ailanthus altissimus. Next base: position 11,639,757 of record OX327687.1, read on the forward strand.
TTTTTATAACAAAAAAATTAAAATGTAATTTTTAATAGTTATAAAGTTTAAATTTAGATCATTTTATTCTTGAAGCATATTTTGCTTCTCTCATAATAAGTTATTCGAAACTTTTCTCCAAAATTCACTCAAAATATATTGTGAAAAATATTGAGCTTAAGAACAAGTGAATCAGATATTTGGGCATTGATATTTTAAAAATTAAAAATTTAAAAGATTAATTACGAAGTGAAAATTTAAAAAATGAGCGAAAAGAATGAAATAAAAAAATTAAGAAGAATACGAAGTTCAGAATTTCACACACCCCGCATGAGTTGCATGCTTAATCATGTAGCGCAAAGAATGGAGAGCGACTGAGTTGTGCGCCTGACCGCACAACGTTAGGAAGGGCGCATGACCTCTTTTGTACTTCATCTTCTTCTTCGTCTCTGATATTCATTAATTTCTTCCAATTTATCGTATTTTCTCGTTTGACACTTTTTTTTTTCATTTTATCATAATATATTACCACTATATTTTTATATTTAAATTTTTACAAATTAAACAAAAAAAATGTAAAATACATTGTTTATTTCATTATACATATAAAATAATAATAAATATAAAAAATAATCATACAAATCATAACATTTTTGTATATTGATTCACAAAATTGTTGTTTTTAATCTATAAAGTTTTTTTTTAAATCTATTTGGAGAATAACAATTTTTTTTAGCTCAAATAACAAGTGTTTTTTTAGTTATGTTATTAACAATATCAATTTTGTTTATTTTATTATCTTATTAATTAATCAAATTAATCAAATAATTTTTGGTATAAAAGATTATGACGTTTTTAAAGGATCTATTAATAAATATTTTCTCTAAAAACTAAAAGAAATGATATTTTAGTTGCTTTAGGGCTGTTTGGTTATATAGTTATAAGAGTGATAAGTTAGTTAAATTAGAAAAGTACCCAAAATTTTTGGTTATTATCAACAAATTTCCAAATATTAATCTCAATAAAACTAATGTAATATTATAAAATAATAAAATTTCATAATAAACAATTGAAAATGTCAAATACAACCACGGGTCTTTAGAGACAAAACGGTAACAAAACAAAGATAATCTTTATTATCAAATGATATATACACATAAAAAATCAAGAGAAATGATAAATATACTCCCGTAATATGAATAAAAGGATAAGTTAATGCTTTGTTTTCTAAAATACTAAAAAATAGGGATGATAAAAGATTTTTTATTTTCTATAAACCCACAATTCAAGTTGCACTTAGTTTTTCTAATCTGGGTCGGATCAAGAATTAAATTCGGACCCGATCCAAATAACCCGAGTAAGAAGACAAAGCACCTAACCTATGAGCGCCAAAAGAGAGTACAAATGAATGACAAGTTCAATGCCTTGAAGAATGTGATTCCTAATCCTACCAAAATTTTCTTCTGGGTTGTCAAAATTAAGCATTATTATTATTATTATTATTTACATTTTTCTTCTGGGTTTGTTAATATTTTTCTAATTTGCATTCGTACAATAAATTAATTAGTCTAATAGAGCATCTACGGTGGGAGATGCTATTGAGTACATCCAAGAGCTTCTTTAAATGGTTAATAAGCTCAAATTACTCGTCGAGAGAAAGACTTGGTAGAGAGAGAGAGAGAGGAGCAAAAGGCATGAGATAGAGGACGATCAGAATTGTAACATGAAACCTGTTCTTTACTCGAATCAGTCTTACAATAAGGAGCTCTATCAGACTAATTAAAAATGTGATTCTTAATTGGTGAGATGAAGCTTTTACTAGGACGATGAGAATTGATGTTGATGATCATGATGACGATGACGATGACGATGACGATGACGATGAAAGTAACGGCAGTGATGTTGATGATCATGGACTGGTGACTTGGGCTTCGGCTGATGATGTCTTAATCTTTTGTTTTTATAATTTAAATTAAGAATTAATTGCTAAAATAGTTCCTTATATTAAAGCGTGTGATTCTTAATAATAAATTCCAAGATTCAAGCTTTTTTTTAGCAAGTAATTTCACCGGTTAAGGTATCAATGAGATTTTACCAATTAATAGAATTCGTTATAAATATAAATGAGACTTTTAAAAATATTAATGAGTTTGCATATTTTTTTAATAAAATATTAAAAGTATTTTTACTTTATTTTAAATGTTGATATACTTTTTTTAAATTAAATACAGTGATATTATTATAAATATCTTTAAAAGTAAAGTTTAATTATAAAAATATTCACAAATTTTAAATTTTATTAAAAAATCCAAATGTTTTAAAAACTTTCAAGCCCTTCCGTTATAGAATTTTAAAAATTAACCGATTTTATATTATTACAAATAAAATAACTAAATTATCCCTAATAATAGAATTAGTTTAACTATTGTATCCTACTACCAATATTTTTTTATATTTTCTTTAAATTATTTTTTTAAATCATTAAAATTAATAGAATCAACTTTATACATAATCCAAATAAAAGAAAATGAGTACATAACTCATTAAACTAACTCGTTAAACTCCTCTAAGTTTACTTTCATTTTCAATTTTTAATCACCACCGTTATTTATATTTCTTATTATTTTCTTTCAGTTTCAGTTTCTAATCCCCACCCCTCTTCTTGTTGCAGCTTCGGCCCACCACCGATCGATGCCACCAATGCCCCACTAAGAATTCACGAATAATCATCTTTAAAAATTCTAATTCTCTTTATTCATTGTTCAATTCAATTAACTGTTCACAAACCCAAATATATTTTCCCACAAACCAATTAATCCTTCCATTCTTACCGATCATCTTTGAAAATTCAATTTCTCCTTATTCATTGTTCTATTCAAATAATTGTTTCCATCCAAATATTTTATCTCTAATTAAATTTTGTTAATTTTTTTTAAAAAATTTTAAATAAAAAAAAAAATCTCACCTACTAAAATATCTTAGTATTTACTCTTAAATTCAAGTAGTCGCATGTGCATTGCACTGACGACCACTTGATATGCATCCTGGGGGCTAAGTTTTGTTGAAATTTAACAACTTTTTGTTAAGTTTTTATAATGGCGTTAAATTTTCGTAATGGCGTGATCATAGACATAGCTTAATGGTAATTATACTATTTCATTGATGTTGACATTCCAAATTTAAATACCCTCTTAAGTCTTAAGTTAAGAAATAAATATAATTACATATTTATAATAAATAAATCACTTTACGACAGAAAAATTAAGCCAAGGTCGAAAGATAGTCAAATACGCGATTATTTAATTATATAATGTCTTTTAAGAACCCTTGTTCTATCAATAAATTTACGAAAATAAAAGAAAATTCTTGCTGATGAAAAAGAGTGTTAGTTAATTATTTGGATCGAGAACTCATTATAGGACACTCTAGTCTAATTCCTTTAAATTTTAAAACAGGAAATAAAGGGAAACTAAATCAATGAAATCTTTCATTTATGGGAAACATAAACAAAAGGAGATCAAAAAAGAATATATTTTACTACATAAGTCAATAGCTCCCAAGAAAGAAAGTATTGCTTCAACGATTTGCCCTATTAATTTCATGGGAAGTACTGTATCAATGTCCCTATTAATACTCACCAAAGTCTCAACATTGAAATATCAAAATCAACCCACGCGCAATAATAAACCCTAAATACCATCAAGCTCTCTTTATCCTCAGACCTCAAGGTATTTATTTATTCATTTATATTTCTCAGACACAACACAATGTCAGCGGCAACAAATCAATGGGCTTGGGAAGAAAACAAAGCTTTTGAGAATGGCATTGCCCTTCACTACAACAAGGGTGATGATGAAGAATGGGAGAAAATTCGTTTAATGGTTCCCACAAAAACCATTGATGAAATTAAACTCCATTTCAAAAAGTTGGAGGAGGATCTGCAGCTCATTGAATCTGGGATCATATTTGTCGAATATGAGGACAAGAATGAAGAAAATAAATAACAAGTAGTTGATCCCCACATGACAAACACCTCTCTTAATTTCTTTTTTATTTTGCTTTTCATGCTTGCATGTTATGATCAAATTCCCTTTTGATGATGTATCCTCATTAATATTAAACCTATTCTCTATTTTAATAATATTGAATCATTATATCATCATCATATATGATCAAAATCATTTTTTTTAATTAAACTCTTGAATTTTATTTGTTTTTGGTAATTTATGGGCGAATTTAACTTCATTTTAGTGATTTACTAGTTGTTTTTGTAAGTTATTCAACGCTGAAAGTATATTAATTATGGCTGAATAAAATTAAGTTAAAAGAGTTTGCTTAATAATAAATTAGAAAACATCCAAATAACTTCCATTATATATATATAAGTACTCTTATTATAATTTTATTTTATTTTCATGTAACAATTTCTTTTGCAATTCCAAAAATATCAACTACAAACTTATAATTTTAAGTATTTTATCAGTTTTAAGAAGGGTATTTTATGCCTTTCTTGTTCTCTTTTCCTATCTCTTTGGCAACATATTAATTGACTATTTTAAAAAGAGTAAGCTATCAACTTAATTAGATAAACTGAAATATTTATATTTTATACTTTGAGATAAAATTATTAAGAGGTAGTCTTTATATAAGTTTTAAATCTCTAACTTATGTAGAAAGTATACAAATACAACTTAGATAATAAATGACTTAGATAAGAAGTATGACTATTGATTAATAAAGAAAATAACAACATCTAAATATAAATCTGGAATTCTATATTACACATTTTAAATAATAATTACAAAAAATAGTCTTTATATACATTTAAATTCTTAACCTATATGAAAAGCATACTAATACAACTTAGATAAAAGAAATATGACTTATTGAAGAAGTACAACTAATAAGAAAAATAAGAATATCTTAACATAAACTTAGAATTTTTATATTTCACACTATAAAAAATAATTACAAAAGATTATATTTATATAGACATTAATATTTAATCTACATGACAATAGAATTGAGAAAGATAACCATTGAGAGTGTAAATATGTTTAAAGAAAAATAACTAACTGTCGCAAACACAAGAGTATTGAGACAAAATCGTTGCTAGAAAAAGTGAAAAATATGAGTTTGCAGGCGTTTTAAAGAGACCATATCTGAATTTTTGTCAAAGGTGTTGGAAGATTAATGCATTTTTTAGATAAATTTAGAAAAATTTATAATTATCTATAATATGTAAATTTTTTTATCATAAGTAAAAAATATACAAAATCTAAAAATTATGTAATATGTCAAAAATATTTTGGATATTTTATAATAAGTCAAAAATGGTAAGAGGTTAAGTGAGATATTTGAGAAGTGTAAGGAGGTCATGAATGCAAATATAAATAGGGTGTAAGTGTAAAATATGAGAATTGAATGAGAACCCAACCATTTCATGAAATATGTAATTCATAAGGGTTTCATTTCATATTCTCATTTACATGTCAACCAAATATCATGGTTGTCCCTCAAGCATAAGCTTTATCACAAATACCCTCTTCATCAAATAATCAACTTCTTTAGTCCATAATCAAAGTTACATAACAATGGTAATACACCCCATAAATTTCTACTAGTAGAATATAAATCAAAGTAGTTCAAATTGTAAAATTGTAGTAAGAACATTGTTCATACAGTTACTATTTATAGAGGTATTGTTCACATATATGGTATTATTATCATCATAATATCAAAGCTCAAAATTACTATCAAAAGAAAACACGATGGTTAAAAACCAACCGAGAATATAACAAGAAATCAATTAGGGAACTGTTGAAAAGTAAAACAAATTTCAAGAATATATAGTTGTTGGAAAATTGGTGATTTAAATAATCTTGGTTGGACAAGAATTGAGATGAATACCAAAGTGGAGAGTCACAAGAAGTCTAGAATGTGTGGGACACGAAGGGGGAAGCCAAACGGGACTCAAAAACACGAAGAAAATGAAGAAAACGCGGGAGAAAGCTACTAGACTTGAGTGCCGCGGCGCCCATCATAGAAGCCCAACACCGTAACATTGGGTCCTCAGTGCCGTGGCGATGGGCGCGATTTCGGCCAGCGCCGCGGCACCCAGAGATGAACGCCGTGCTTTGAAAAGTTTGGACTTCCAAAACAAGTGGACTCTTACTCCAATAAGGCATAGGGTTAGTAGGTACGAAATACATCATATATAAACACTCGTAAACCCTTTAGTTGAGATTAAGCATTAAAAGAAACTTTAAGAGAGGGGAAGAACTAGGTAGACACTAAGTGCTTGTGTGCGCTAGGGTGGAACCGTCGTTTAGGTGATCATTGTTCGTGGTAAAATAAGGGTTCACTAAATATTATATTCTTTTGAGGGTTCTTTAGATTGAGTTTTCCTTATAAAATCTCTAGGGAGTTATAATAAGAGAGGTTAAGATCCTTGAATCCACCATGGATGTAGGCAATTAACTGAACCAAGTAAGATTGTGTTGTGCTATTTTATTTTTCTACTTTAAATTTTTGCTATTTTACTTAATTAATAGGTTATTTCGCTGCTCAAAGAGGTTAGGGTTCTAGGTTGAATCTTGAGTTCTTCGTTTCAACATAACCTCGAGAGAAAAAATGGCATTTCCTCCCTCAACAATAGTAAAATAAAAATAAGAGAAAATTGAGAAACTAATTAAACAAGTAAATCAAAGAAACAATACAACTCCTAACAACTTGGAACAACAAGTTTTCATCAAGCAAATTCTCTTATAAGATTAAAAAAAACCAAAATTCCTCTTGAATTAAAGTAGCAAATTTATTAACGAAAAAATGTGCAAGTTTAGAGTGGATTGATCATCTATTGTAGGCTGAAAAATGACTTGGGAAGTAGTTTCGTTGATGAAAAAAATGAGGAATCTCTTCTTAAGACAGATGGTCAGGTGGAATCACTTCAGTGTTGGAAGAAAAGTATGAAGTGAAGTTGTCATCATCATATGTTTGTGAAATGTGGGGCAATGAAGGTGAATTGATAGCGAAAGATGATAAAAAGAAAACTATCTTCATAAAAAATAACATCACGTGAAATAAAAATTTTACAATTTGAGAGACCATAAACCATGTATCCTTTTTGGCTCATGGATAACTTAAGAAGAGACATTGAATGGCTCTAGCATTGAATTTGGTAGGATGAAGATGATGTGTGGAGGCAAAACACAAGCACCCAAACACTTACAAATGATCATATGTAAGGTTTTTTTTTTATTTGATAAAAAAAATTTCAAAATGTATTTTTCTTTGAAAGATAGGAGTAAGAGTGCGAGTGATAAGATAGGTGGCAGCCAAGATAGCATCTTCCTAAAATCTCTTGGGCAGGTTGGCTTGGGCTACATTAAGAAGATGACAAAGTTTTCTCTCGACTACTTCATTTTGTTGTATAATGGAAACATAACAAAATTTTATAGAAGATACTTTTGTTTAAATAAAAAATTTTCATTATAAATTCAGGTCCATAATCACTTCTAACAACTTTAACTTTCAAGAAAAATTGTGTTACAACAAAACTATTTCAACTTGATAGAAGTTGAAATAGTTTTGTTACCTTTATAAAGAAATTTAGAATTAAATTTGATCAAATAAGAATTCAGAATAGATAAAGAAGTATTATAAAATAAATTTAATTTTGAATTAAATAAATAAAATGTGTAATAATTTTTTAATACATTCAATGAAGAGCAAAGAAACTCAATAAGAAAAATTTATTACTCATTTTTGAACTAGAGAGACCAAAATATTCCCTTTTTCACATGGTTATTCCATAACGAATTAATACAAATTCTATCTAGTCAACATTCAATCTTGGCAGTAGTTCAAAGACATCTAAAAGAATGGCACTTTAATACATAAATAAATCTTCCAAAGTAATCATCCACCCTTAGCAAAAATCAAATTCCAACACTTGGATAGCATAATAATTGCTTCCTCATTCAAAGAATACCCAACTGCCAATAAATATCAAAGGTTAATATAATTATACAAATTAAATATTACACACTATTGCAGAATAATTAAATAGAATAAAAAATAAAGATTTTAACCCAAAATCACTAAATACAATAGGCTACATTTTAGATAAAACAGCACCATTATTCAAATCAATTGAAACTTCTGTAGATAAACTCTTGAAATTTAAAAATACTAATTTCAATGAAATCTTAGATCAAATTTCAAAAAAATTAGAAAAACTAAAAATTACACCTCATCATACTTCTACAAGTAGCCAATAAATATTTTAGATAATGATCTAGGTGTAACATAATTTGAAGACTTGGATAGCCCGAAAAATCAATTTAAAAATTTATTAATAAATAAATTGTATTCAAAGTTTCAAACACCAAAAATCAGAAATTATTATTCTAGACCAATACCCTAAAATATTCAATATGAAGAAACAAATCAATACGCAAATTCTAGGTATGATAGTTCTTTAATTTATGAATGTAATATAGATGGAATGAGTGAATATTAAAGTCCGGCATAAAAGCCACAGTCGAGTAGATTGATATATTCAGAGTCCCGAGATGAGTGATCTCCTGAGATTATGTCTTCTTTCTCTCCTGATGAACCCAAAATCGTCCCGAAATTACATCAAGCAGAAGAAACCAAACCATTACTAAGATCCGTTCCTAGCTGCATGTCTTCTTTTCCACATTCTCTCATGGAGAAGGGATCAAAGTCAAGATGGAAAGAGAGAGATCTTAATTTACTTCATAAAATGCTAATGATAGCCACTACCTATAAAATTCACAAAGCCATAGATTCTTAGATCACAAACATGTTAATATCTGGTTTCATAGGTCAATTAAAGGGATGGTGGGATCATTATCTCACTAAAACTAATAGACAAACAATTCAAAGCACAGTTAAAATAGAAAAGAAAGGTTATTCAATAGGGCAACTAGATTCAGTTAATATATTAAGTTAATATATTAATTTATGCAATAACCAAACATTTCATAGGAGATCTAATTCAATTCAAGAAAGATCAGAAGAAAATTTAATAAACCTTACATGTCCAACACTTCAAAATTTTAGATTATACAAGGACTTGTTCCTAACAAGAATATTTTCTAAAAATGACTATAATTAATCATTTTGAAAAGAAAGGTTTATATATAGACTTCCAAAATTGTTCACTGAAAAGGTTAGAATAAAAATTAGACAACTTAATAACAGTTACATTCCTTATGATCAAATGTATTATAGTGAAATAGTCAACTATGTTATTAATGAAGGATTAGAATTAGGTAATGATCTAAAATTAAAATAAAAAATGAAATAAGAATTTTAACAATTTAGAAAAGAATTAGGATCATTTTATACTCAATACGATTATGAGAAAATTGTTGCACCTTCCAAACAGAAAAGAAATAAAAAATTTATCAGGACTTATAAACACAAATCTTATAAAAGGAATTATCATAAACCATCAAGACAAATATAAAAAAATCATCCCAAAATAACCCAAGAAAATCCAAAATACCTACTTGTTTGAAACATTAAGCTCAGATTTGAAATATAAGAAACCTCAAGTAGTCACTTAGAAGATTCAGATAGCTCAAATGACTGTCTTAAAAATTGTTTCTGTTCACTAAATTAAATAAACACAAAACCAATGATAAAAAAAACACGCTTATTGGATATAATAGATAAAATTCAAGATGAACAAATAAAGAAAGAATATTTAATTAAAGAACATAATTTTAGCTAAAAATCATAAAATTAAAGAAGATTTATATCAAAATATTTTTAATAAATTTCAAATATCTCCAACAATAGTGACAATTCTAGATTTACAAGAAGAAATAAGAAATATTAAAGTTAAGATAAAATAACTCCAAACAGAAAAATAATACTCAAAACAAATATGTTAAATCTTCAAGCTGGATATCAACATACTCCTCAACCTTCTATATCTCAAACACAAGGCAACAATTTTATAAATTTGATAACAAAAATAGAATTTCAAAAATGGTTATGTTTCCTAACTTTAGTAATTGACAATAACTTTAAAATTCAAACAATAGGTTTAATAGACTGATCAAAATTGAATTCAAGAAGGTTTAATTCCTATTAAGTACTATGGAAAAAGCTCTGAAAAATTATATGGAGCATCGGAAATTAGATTAAACATCAATTACAAACTATTAAATGCTCACATATGTCAAGATGGACTATGCTTTAAAAATACATTTATCTTAGTTCAAGACATTACTTATAGTATCATACTAGGAACTCCATTTTTAACTCAAATTTATCATAGTTCAAGACATTACTTACAGTATCATACTAGGAACTTCATTTTTAACTCAAATTTATCATTTCCCCGTAGACTCGACAGGTATAACAATATAAATTCTAGACAAAACAATAAAATTCAAATTTATAGTCTCACCAAAAGAAAAAGAAATTAATGAATTAAAAGCCTCTACTATATACCCAAACATCAATTTAATTTAAAAACAAAAAATAACACATTCAATTCTTGGCAAGAGAAATCAATTATCTCAAAACAGAATAACAACTAAAATCCATAGAAATTCAAGAAAAAAATTAGAAGAACAATTCCTCATAGAAGTGTGGTCAATCTCCCAAATGCCTTTTGGAACCACAAGAAACATTCGGTAAGCGTTCCATATATTAAAGTTTTCAATAAAGAAAACTAATCCAAACAAAAGCTAGACCAATTCAAATGAACCATGAGCTACTAGAATATTGCAAAAAAGAAATTCAAACTTTATTAGAGAAAACTCTTATAAGAAAATCAAAATTGCCTTAGTCATGTTCAGTCTTTTATGTTCAAAATCAAGTTAAAATACAACAAGGAGCACCTTGCCTAGTTAGGTACCTAATTCTTTTATGGATTAGGTACCCAATTCTCAATTAAAGAGATTTATTCAAACAACTTTATAATGTAAAAATATTTTCAAAATTCGATATGAAATCAAGATTTTAACAAATACAAATAGATGAAAAAGATAGATATAAAACATGCTTCAATGTTCCTTTTGGGCAATATGAATAAAATGTAATGCCTTTTAGACTAAAAAACGCACAATTTAAATATCAAAACATAATGAATGAAATTTTTAACCCTTATTTCAGATTTGTAATAGTTTACATAGATGATGTTTTAATATTTTCCTTAAATATCACATAACATTTCAAACATTTAGACAAATTCTTTAATATAATTAAACAAAATCACATTAAAGATGAAATTATTTTAAATCAAAGTCAAATTTTTGGGACATGAAATACATCAAGAACAATTAAGCCGATATAAAGATCCTTAGATTTTGTCAATAAATTCTCCAATAAAGTTATAGATGAAAATCTATTTCAACGATTCCTAAGTTATCTTAATTGTGTATCTCACTTCATTCCAAAACCCAAAAAAATGTGTGCCCCATTATTCTAAAGATTTAGAAAAAATAGTCATTTATGGTCTCAAAGTCAGTATGATATTGTCAAAAGGGTTAAGTCTATTGTTCGGTCAATAACTTGCCTTGCTATACCATCTCCTCATACATCATTTATACTTGAAACAGATGCCTCAGACATAGGTTATAAGGGAATACTTAAAGAAAATTCAAATAATAAATAATTATTATTAAGATATCATTCAAGCACTTGGCTTGGACCATAAAAAATTATTCAATAGCTAAAATAGAAATTTTATCAATTGTTTTATATGTTCAAAAATTTCAAGACATCTTCTCAATAAAGAATTTTTAATACATGTGGATTGTAAGTCAGCTAAAGAAATTTTACAAAAAGATGTTCAAAATCTAGTTTTAAATCATATTTTTGCAAGATGAAAAGCCATTTTGTTTGCTTTTGATTTTCAAATTGAGTTTATAAAAGGAGACCAAAATTTTTTACTTAATTTTCTTACAAGATAATTTTTACAGAGAGCAAATACAAAATAAGTGTTCTAATTTAACTAACAAGAGAGATTTTTTAAAAGCTCACTTAGGCCCAGAAAGCAATTGCTTTTGCAAATGTTCAAGAAAAAGAAAATTCCAAGCCACTCAAAGATCTCATCTCAAATGACAAAAACATTTGCCCAATTTATTCAACAGCCTGTACCTTAAAAACCATTAATGCAACCATTAACTCCTCAGAAAGCTTTACCATATCCCTCAAAATAAAATCATAGATATATTGAAAAAGAAGAATAATTTCTTGATATAATTCCAATCGAAGATGACCTTTTCAATAATCAGACATTAGGCCAAATAGTCGAGTCAATTCTCCCTATTAGCATGGTTATTACTTCATCCCTGAGTGTCGTTAAAAGTCCCGAGAGTGGTATGAAATGATCTTGATTGACACCAATTCAGTCGAATTAACCTATAATAAAGATAAAAAAATCAATTAGATTACCAATTCAAAACTCAAAATAACCAAAGTTTTAACTCCTTAAGAATGACATGTAAAACTATACCAAAATAGAAATCTTTCACTCCCCTCCATAGTTCAACCTTATAACTATTTTGATTACATAAATGCATGGTATGATGTTTTGTACCTTTGTCCACATAATTATTCTTGGTTCCTAAACTTTCATCAACCCTCCCAAAAAATAAGATTCACTCTAAAACAATCAAGTGTTATTATCAAATCAAGATTTGTTTTGGCCAAAAGAGCTCAATTAATGGCTAAATTAGTCATAGCTTTAACACTACAACAATTAGAACAATATTTTAAAGAATTTAATGAACTATGCTCAAACCTCTTTGAAGCAGCATCTGATGCCACTTCTTCAGTGTCTTCAAAATCATTCTGACCAACCTTCAACCTGTTCTAAGACTCACAAGCCCTATTCTATTTTTTTTGAACAAGATCTATACCACTCAATAATAGAATCAAGCATGTGATAGTCCATATCTTAAAAGCAGTTAATGGATTCGAAGTGTTTTCAAGTCCGCTCCTTCATTTCAAAAAGGCAGTTATGCACGTGATGCTCTTTATCATTTGAAAATGATAGTAAAGTATGTGATAGTCCTTGACTCAAAGGCAATCGATGGATATAAAGTATTTTCAAGTCCACTCCTTCAAGAAACAATCAAACACATGATGGTCCCTACCTCTGATTTAAATGCTTCTTTATTTTAAAATGACAGTTAAGTACGTGACGGTCCTTATCATTTCAAAATGACAGTAAAGCACATGATGGTACCTACCTCAAAAGCAATCAATAGATTCAAAGTGTTTTCAAGTCCGCTCCTTCAAGAAATAATCAAGCACATGATGTTCACTACATCAGATTTAAAGTGTTTTCAAATTCACTCCTTCAAGTTCACTTTTTTACAACTATTTTAAAAGGACTGCATTTGTCATAAGTGTTGAAGCAGAAGCAATTAAATGAATAAAATATTTTGAATAATATAATATAAAAACAAACAATTAAGAATCTAGAGCAAGAAAAGTAGAAGAAACAACACACAAAATTTACGTGGTTCGGTAATTAACCTATGTTCACGGTAGATCAAGATCACACTCTCTTATTATTGAATCTAAAGATACTTATAAAGTATACTTTTTATAAGAAAGACTCACAAATAAATTACTCTCTCTTGTAAACAAAGGGTGTCTTTCACTAAGAATCACAAAGAACTTGTTGATATCACAAAAATGTCACTAAGATGTCATCAAAATGTATTTACAAATCAATTGAGAGTATTTATATAGGTTTTAGGATGACCTAGGTTAATCCTAAATGTATGAGAGTCATTTTAGAGAGTTTTGAAGCAAGTGAGAGACGAAACAAATCTGATTAAAACAGAAAATTGATTCACGCACTGGGCACTGCGGCGCTGAGACATCTTACCTGGAGGCCGCAGCGCTAGGTACCTGGCACCGCGGCACTAGGCACTTGGCACCGTGGGGCTCAAGTTCTGTCTTGAGCGCCGTGGCGTCCACAACCTGGCACTGTAGCGCCCATACTTAGGCACTGCCTCTTTGCATTTTTGCCTTCTTTCGTGTCCCTTTTCAATTCTCGCACACCCAATGCACTTAACTTGCTCTCCAAATCAAATCTCAATAATTTTTAATCAACATTCTCACAGTAAAAAATAGAGCTTGTTTCCTTTAATTTATATTAGTTTTCAATATGTTAAATCTTTGTAATCTATTTTTAAAGGGTTTTATTTCTTTGCTTTTCATCAAAACTTGTAAGTTTATTTTCATATTCAACTTCAATATTTATTGTAGCTTTATGTTTTCTTTATTAATAAATTAAGGTTAGTTCAAATACATTCATAGTTTTATTTCTTTTATATGTAAGTTAAATTACATTCATGTTAGTTAATTGTTAGATAAATTGTATTCATAGTTTTATCAAGTTAAAATGGTACCGGAGTTGGGGTGACAGTGCCCCAAATTACGCTTACATGACTTCAATCCAGTAGGGCTTGAAGAACTCAATGCATCCTATTTAGTATGAGCATAAAAAATAAACAAACAAATTCCCATACTATACCTAAAGTCTCGAAAGGCCTAAAAATATCAAGATTTTTATAACTAAGTCTTCCATTAATTGAACTTAACATCAAATAATTTGCGAATCTTATAGAATTCTCCTTTAAAAAAAAAAACCAAGGAGACCCTAAAATGTCCAAAATATTTCTAGTAGATCCACATAAAATTGCAAAAAAAAAAAAATCCTATAATAATTACATTTAGGAGTTGTTACTTTTCAACTTTAACAAACAAGCCATTGATGTAGAAATCCAATTCGCTTGAGATCAAGAAAGCAAAATAATACCAAAATATTCACCAAGGAGTATAAATCAGCGCATGAACAATTAATTGGCAGCGGTAGTATGACTTCAATCGCTAGCAAAAAGTGGCAGTGAAAAAACAACAAAACTGACAATGTAAATGGCATGTGCAGCGAAAGGGCATTTGAGGTGGCGTTGAACAAGTTTATAGAAGATCATTCTAGTAGAAGTGGCAGTGAGGTTGGATGAGTGGGGGCCAACAATAGATCAAGTGGTAGCATTGCAACAGTTATAGCTTCGATTTTGCGATTGCAACAATGGTTGAAAAATGAGTGGCAACCCCTATGTAGTCTTTTAGTGATCTCAGTATGTTGATTGAACAATGGCGAATGGCAGTGGTACGGTGGTAATGGTCTGGGAATGCTAGAGAGGAAAATAAAGTTTGAAAAATTTTAATCTACAACATTATCTTTCATGTCATTTAAAAAAAATAAAATTTCATTCCACCACACAAAATTAACTGGAAAGTTTTCCAACCAAATTTGGGTACACTGAGAAGAAGAAGCCAACTTAGCTACATTATGGGCTTCTACGTTACATAATCTTTCGATATACCCTACTCTAATTCCTTCCATAGCTTTACAACTTGCTTGGATGGCATTAACAACCCATTTAGCCTCTTTTAAGGTTCTAATATTGCCCTGAATCATCCCTATCATATTTTGAGCATTGAATTCTATAATGGCAAGTTTTACAGTCATGCTCACTACTGTTTGGAGAGCAAGTTGGATTGCTTATGCTTCAGCTGCTTCAACAACACCACATAATTCAATCAGCTTTACTATCATGACCATTGGATCTTTTTTCCCATTCAAAATCACCATACCTAAGCCTGCTTTGCTTAGAGAGGGACACACTGCTGCATCTGTAAATACCCTATACCAGCCTTCAGGAACCTCCTTTGACTTGACTCCAATTAAGCCTCAACTCTACCAAGTAGCTGGTCAGGGTCCTCCAACTTCCTTGTGATAACCTACTTATTTCCTTATCTTTAAGCTTGCCCAGAGAACCATTATAATTTTATCTCTTGCCTCAGCTAATGCTGTTGAGCAAATTTGCTGATAGAGGTCCCAAACATCTATGTTTGGTCTACCCTTAATCAAGTCTGCATATTGGGATCTTTTCCACAAGTTTTTGGCCATTTTGCATCTCACCAAGGCATGGAAACAAGTTTCCTTTTCTCTAAAACACCTTCTACATAAGGCGTTGTCCACTATTTTCCTCTTGAACAAGTTTTCTTATGTGGGAAGAATGTCTGTCAGAACCCTCTAAAAGAAGATCTTGACTTTGGAAGGTACTGAGATTCTCTATATTTATTTTCACCATTTTTTCATGCTGCTAGATGTTTCAGCCTCCAATCAGCATTTATCCTCCAAAGTTCTATGACAGCCACTTATTACTGTGTATTGGCCTCTTTTCTCGAAGTGCCAGTAAAGAGTGTCCTCCTATTTTGTTTGGGGAAGGAGTTTGAGTATCTCCTAAACATCCTCTATCTTAAAGTGTTGTTGGATGAACTCCCTTCTCCAATTATTCTCTTTATCTATCAACTCAACATCATTACATGAGATCATTCTCTTTATCTGACAGACATTCTTCCCACATAAGAAAACTTGTTCAAGAGGAAAATTGTAAATATCGGGTATTATATCGGGTATTATTATTATTAAAAAGGGTATTATTTTTCAAATTGTGTTTTTAAATTTGTTTTATGAAAGAAAATATTGTGTTTTCGATTTGATATTTTTTTTAATATCAAAATGCTTTTGATAGCATATTTGATAACTATAATCTGAAAATAAAAACTGTGAAAAATGTCAAATAGTTTTTCTGTAAATATGAAAACAATGATAAGATGTTTGATAGACTATTTTTTATTTTGTAAAAATTATTATAATTTCTTTTAATAATTGTATTATATGAAAGCATTTTAAAGTGTGCAATTATTTTTCACTTTTGATTATTGTAAATTTTGTTTTAAATTTTTTTTAAAGAAAACTCTTAAATTTATTGTATATTTTAAAATTATATATATTTTTATTCATTTTAATTATAAAAGGGTTTAAAAAATACATTTTAATTAATCAAGTAGAATTAGTTGTAGACCCGCAACAATAGAATTCATGTGTATAATGCACAAATATATTTTGACTTCTTTATACTGATGGGGGCTCACTTCAACTTATGTAGCCCATGTGAGATTTGGAAAGGATAAAGTGGAAATCTTAAAAAAAAAAAATCATCTTATACTTTTATAAAGAGAGAGTGAAAAATGAGTTCATCTCAATTTCACGAAAAACGAATCCTATGCTCAAAACAAATGTTACCAAACAACATTTTATAATTTTTTTCTTTTTATAAAACAGAAAACAATAGCCTTAAAATAATACCTAATACCACCTACATAAGCAATAAATAATTTATGTTATCCTTATTTGATTGATTATGAATTCACAATATTTGTTAACGCTCCGATACTAATTCTTTGAACATTGATAATACTAGTTGAGCACTTAATATAATTGTTAAAATTTAGTAATTTAAATTTATATTTAAGTATAATTTTAAATTGAATACTAATAAATAGTTAATTCGTGTTTAAGTACGCATTAAATGAATGAGAAATGGATGAAAAGAAAAATTAGAAATAAGGAGGAGATCAGAGCACAGAAAAGGAGGTTTTAGGACTTGGGGTTATGGCGCCCAATGTTGGGTCGTGACAACATCACAGTGCTGCAGCGTTAACCTATAGTACTATGGTGCTAACTTTCGAGAGTTTTTCATTTTAAGCTAATTTTGATATGTTCGAGCTAGTTTTAGATTTTTTTATATAAGGACTCTTATTTTAATTAAAAATAAAAATTTTATAGACGATTTAAAACTTATATAAGCCCTTGTAAAGCATTTAGAGTTGCAAACATCTAAGAGGCATCAAATAAAGCGTCGAATAAAAAATTTAGAAAGCACTAGAGTATTGAGTACATGAGAGAGAGAGAGAGAGAGAGAGAGAGAGAGAGAGAATTATTATGGGAGTGCTTGAGTACTGAGTGCGCAAGAGGGTGCTAATAGATCCTTTAAAGAGCTCATTTATTATTATTGTTGAAAAATTAGTGATTCAACAATCTTGGTCGGACAAGAATTGAGATGAATACCAAAGTAGAGAGTCACAAGAAGTTTAGAACATGTGGGACACGTATGGAGAAGTCTAGGACGTGTGGGACACGAAAGGGAAAGTGAAACGGGACTCGAAGACGCAAAGGAAGAAGGAAATCGCGAGAGCTTTCAGCGCCGCGGCGCCCAGGGCTGAGCGCCGCGGCGCTCAAAACACAAGACCAGCGCCGCAGCACTGGACGTGAGAAGGGACAGCACTGCAGCGCCCAGGGACGAGTGTTGCAGCGCCAGAACGCGTGGAAAAGTCCGTTTTGGCTCAGGATTTCAATTTTTGGGAAGTTTTGGACTTCCAAAACAAGTGAACTCTTACTCCAACAAGGAATAGGGTTAGTAGGCACGAAATACACCCTATATAAATACTTGTAAACCCTTGTTTAAGATTAAGCATCTAAGGTTTCAAGATGTAACCATAAGAGAGAATAGATGAGCTAGGTAGGCACTAAGTGCGTGGTGCACTAGGGTGTAACCTTAGGGGTGTTTTCTTCTTTAAGTTCTTTGAGTGAATAAAAGAGAAACACCATAAATCCTTTTGGCTTAGATGTTCGGGCTATTCTTATGTTTCTTGTAAAAATCTCTTATGAGGAGATACGAAGAGGTTTTAGGGAGTCATAATGATCAAGGGTAGATGCTTAGAGGTCTCTATGGGAGATACTAAGGGGTCTTGTGAAATCATTGATGATGTAAGAAGATACTTTGTGATCTATTTCAATGGAAAGAAGCTGGATCATGGATCCTCCGTGGACGTAGGCAATTTAGGCCGAACCACATATATCTTGTGTCTTGTGATTAGTTTGTTTTCTTTATCTTTTATTGGTGTGTTAATCTTATGTGTTCTTGCTTATAGTGTGAGTTATGATTTTTCGCTGCGCAAAGGGTATCAAGGTTGTGGCTTAATTGATGCTATAAGGGTGTCAAATTGAAGTGCATAACTTGATATCCATCAAAAATTATATTTCTAATAATCTCTTGAGATGATCTTTGTGATATTGAGTGTTTGTTGGTAATTATTATTAATAAAAAAAGTTAAGATCCCGTAATTCATTATAAATGTAAACAAATTATCAAACTCTGTAATTTTTGTATTTTGTATGTGATTGTTTATTATTATTATGTATAATTTTTTATATTCTTATTTATTTATGAATAAAGTCTTTTATGTAAAAATTTATAATTTATTTACTTATGAACAAAATCTTCCATGCTAAATTATTAGGAATTAGTATTAAGTCACCTCAAAATTTTAACAACAATCACAATCAGTGAAACCTCAAAATTAACTTGATCCTAGATCGACCATCAGGAAACACATATGCAAAATATAAAGCAACACTTAGTAGAGAAATAAGACATAACGATACTCAACAAGATTTACTGAGATTTGGCTTACTCACCTACATCTACGTGTGAAAACTAGCTCATGTAACTTTAATACAAGTCACTTATCAAGATACAAAAATTATCGATATACAAAGTAAAGAGTGAGATTTCAGTCTTCTCTCTCTCTCTACATGTCTCTTATAACCTTTAAATCTATATTTATTAATTGTTTATTTTATTTTTATTAGAGTATTTTTTTAAATAGAAGAATAAATAAAAATGTAAAGAAAGGGACTAAAAGATAAACCAATTAGAAAAGTTGAATAAAAACTTGTAATTTATTTTGAAAAAGTCTCATAAAGTTAGGAATGTTATTTTCCTATTTAAATTGAAAGTTTAAAGAAAAAGAAAATCAAGAGGTTTACAAGAAAAAAGGAAAAAAAAATTTAATTTATCTTTAATTAAAAAATGAAAAAAATATTCTTACATGGAACTATTTCTTCTCCAAATTAGAATAGCAAATTCAGTAGTCAAATTCCTATAAAAATAATATGATGCATGGATGGGGGAGAATAAAGTATCACGAAAAAGAAAAGACTACTTCTGGAGGCAGTTTGAATTCTAAAAAGCTTCTAAGTTTTTCTTCTTTCCAATGTTAGTTTTATTAACCTTGTTGTTGCTAATTTTAATTATATATTTCTAATTTTCTTGTATTGAGATTGAGGATGAAATCCTATTTGATGAAATATTTTTTTTACTAAATTAATTCTCTTTTTTTGTTATATAATGTCTATAGTTCTTACTTCTTAAGAATAAACAAATTAAAATTATTTTCTTCATTAATATCAAAGTATTTTTTATTGTTAGGAACTTATTTAATTATTATATGCTTAGAGCTTTAATAATTAATGTAATTTTCTTTGATTCTTTGTTTCCTTTTTCTTAAATTATTATGTAAAATATTCGGGTACACAATTATGTGGAGCAAAAAAAACTTATTTAAAATTAATTAATTTAAGTTTAAAGTTATATCTATGAGATGACAATAAAATAATTTTGATGTATCACTCTAATTTGAGAGTTTAATTGATAAATAAGAGAATTACTAAGTTAAATAGTGGTGGATTACAAAACCTTGATGATTTTAATTGCTTGAATTTTAAAGTTTGAATTGTTTACTTTAATTTTTTTTTAGTTTTATTAGTTTAATTTCTCTCAAACAAGTTTATTTTTTTAAGACCAGGTTAGAATTATATTTAATTAAATTAGATTAATCTTCCTTAGCTTTAAGCGGTCTCTGTGAGTTCAACCTTGTCGCTCATTTTTCTATATTCTCATAAACTCATACACTTGCGAGTGTAATTAAAATTTGCACAACACTACATTTTATACCTAACAACTTATCTTTACACTTCGTTAAGTGCACACCCTTTTCTACTTTATTCTTTGCGCCTCCACGCACTCGATATTAAGTGTTACAGACCTTTTCAAAATCGTGCAACCTTAGATATTTTGTATGCTAAACCTAAAAATACCACACAAAGAAAGAAATTAGAGATATGCACACCAAGTGTTTGAGAAAAAATTATCTATTATAACTAAAAGAGATTACAGGTTAAGAGTTGATTTGTACAACTGAGGATCACCCTTTATATACTACTAGCTCTATACAATTAACGGCTAAGATCTAAACAATCTAATAATGTATATATAAGATGAAAAATATTTCAAATAATATTGTAATGTGCTATCATATATTTTATATAATATTTCACTTTCAAATAAGGGTGTACGTCTTTTATAAGATGCGAGCTTGGTTCGAATCTCTATTAAAATCAACGGGTCTTTTAAAAATTTTGGTCCACAAACTACTCCATCAGCTTAAGAACACTTGGGGGCATGACATTCTCTCTCATTAAATTCATGTGATGCCCTCGTCGCTTTTTCTCTAGAACTTGCGTACCTCATTCTTTAAACTGCTACAATGCGCTATCATGTCCCCCAGCGTGCTTTCTTATTAGGCAACCCTTTTTACTTGACAAAGTACTTACACTTCAGAGGGTAGTTATTCTTCCACACTGTCCATCTATCAAAGATGAGTTACACCTTTTTATCATAAGGTATGAAAATCCCTAAAGGTTCTCGGGTATATGGCTTATGCTCCGTATCTTCCGTACCCTTATGGTATAGGTTTCAACAACGTGCTAGAATCATCGAATTCATTTGTCGTCAATTAGCGTACCTTATATGAGACATTTCCAACCTTTATAGCAGTAGAAAATGGGCCTTCGTCTCCATACAACATTTCTTAAATTTTATAATGTTACTTTTTTGTGTATTTTTAGTCGTAGCTTAATGTGGATAGTATGTTGACATATAATAATATATATATTTTTTAGAAATGCTTCTTTTTTAGTCATTCCCTTCATTTAATGATATTTACTTTTACAAATAAATTACTCACTTGCCTATAATTTTATTGCACATATAGCTATTAGTATTATGTTTATTACATGCATACTTTTAATGCTTGACAATTTATTTTCAATCTTCCCAAAGTTTTTTTTTTAATTGTCATTAAATTCCTTTATCTCTATGTTTATGCTTTTTGTGTTGGCATTACTAGAATTGCAGCTTGACATCCCTCTATATGCACTAGTACTTGATTCACCAATGCTACTATATTGGTTGAACTTAGCTTTTATAGACTTTCAAATTTTGAAACATGAACACTTTCTTTGCTAGTTAGAAATGAAATAGAGCTTGTTTGGGGTCTTTTTTATTTATGATATTGATATTCCAACTCATGCCCTTTTCCCACAATTAGATAACATGTTCTTGAACTTTATAATCCCCTAGTTCACCTTATTAATTTGATTATTATTGATGAAATTCATATGAGGCATTGAATGTAGGGCTACAGATAAAATATAGCTTGTTAGGATTTTTATTAGTTTCAAATATTCTTACATCAGCCCTTTTTCCACAAAAGCAATTTCTGTTTTGAAACTTAATTAATTCCCTATTAATTTGGATGCCATCACTTGACCTCTTAGAGACATTATGTATTGTCTGATGTTATAACGTGGGTATTGGTTTATAACTTTTGGTAAGAGTATTTGTGGTTTATGGCTATAAAACCTATTTTGCTAAATAGGAATTTTATAATGTAAGGATGTACTCAGCATGAGCAGAGAGATGGAAATATTTTCCTAATTCAAATATAATAAAAGCTATTATTCATTTATATGTGTATGTGAACCATTGTTATCCAACAGTCATATTGTCATATAGGTTTTCTTATTGTGTTTAGAAGGTTATTTTTGTAATTTTATCTAAGGATAAGGACAATTTTGTCCCTTGAATTTGGCCCAATACATAAATTTTGTCTCAAAAATTTTTAATTACTCAATTTTTTCTCTCTGTTAATTAGTTTCTATTACATTTGACCAAAAAGATCATTTTTCTATACAATGACATTTTTATCCATGCGAGAATTAATGTGTTAATTGTTATGTCCATGTGTCAATAAATGATTGACAATTGATAAAAAAAAGGACATGTAGCTCACTCGAATAGAATCAAAATTTAATATTTATTTTTAAAAAATAAATAATTTAAAAATAACATAAGCCTCCATTACATGGCAAACTTCCAGTGGCGGCAGGCCACCGCAAGGCGTTGGTCTCCAGTAACAAAAATGATTAAAATTTATGTTACTAAACTCCATTTTCTCTAATCTACACAATGGTATGATTATTTTTGACAAAAAAAGATCAAAAGATAGCCAAATACGTAATTGGAGCAATGAGAGGTGGCAACTACTGTGGTGCACGTCAAACGAAGTAGCGGTGTATGCACTGCTGCCACATTTGACAAATCAACCACCTATCTATCCAATGGTGGCATCGGTGCATGTTCATCCTGTTTGACAGCAACCGCCGTCCTATGGTGGAGGGCAGTAATCACTAGCAGTGCACGTTAAATAGAGCGATCTATCCAACGGTGGCGACAATGTACGTTATTGCCACCCCGTTTAAAGTGCACCGCCGATGGCCATCACCCTCCCATTGTGTACTTGGCCACCTTTTGGTCTTTTTTTTGTTAAAATGATCCCACCATTGTGTAGATCGAAAAAAATACATTTTAATGATATATTTTAATCCTTTTTGTTGTTGACGGCTGACAGCGGCCTACCACGAGTGAACAACGGTATCATTATTTTTATATTTATTTAATTAATTAATAATCAATGATTATTTGACATGTGCCAGGGTGTATAAATATCTTTCTATTGAGTTACGACTTTACTCTTCAATCGTCTAATGTAATAGAAACTAACTAATGGAGAGGGAAAAAATTGGGCAATTCAAAACTTTAGGGATAAAATTAGATATTGAGCCAAATTTGAGAGACAAAATTGTCCTTATCCCTTTTTTATATTCTCCATTATCAAACGATGTCAGCTAAATCTTCAAGGGTAAATTAGTTAAACATTAAAATAAATTTGAATCTAACAGGTTTTACATAACGGTAGTGTCTTTTTTTAACAATATAAAATAAGAGGGGGTTTTATGAGTAATATAAGATATAATATAGGGTTTATATATAGTTTCCTTTTAATAAAGTTATTCATACAATCTGATGTGGCATGGTATAATTATATAACTAAAAAAATAAATAATTTCATATAATAATAAAAATAAAATCACTTCTCCAATCATTATAAAACACAATACAAATAGATGAGTTTGTATAAATACTTTATAAGCTTTCTATGTGTTATAGTTATTATTTGTAATTACTTAACATATTGTTTTAGATACACTAACAATTCATATATAAACACTTCCTTTATTAGCAAAGATGGTTTATAAAGTGTATTTCTCCACCTTATGGCACAGGTTTAATTTGCAGCCCCATAAATGCTTTGATAGATTGTTTCATCATCTATGTTTAGTGTTTGTTATTTGTTGATGTTGGTATTTGTAAGAGTAATTCAAATAAACCAATGTATATCAAAGCTGTATAGGAGAGAGAAAGAACCGAAAATAGAAAAAAAAAAAAAGAAAAGATGAAATGGGTACTCAGCATGAGCGCTTGCAGCGTTAGCATTTGGATGCTACGATGCCCAGTCGAGTTTTTGGTTCTTCCTCTTTTGAGCATCTAGGCAACAGATATTAAGCGCCGCAACTCTGAAAGCTAGAGATGTGGCTCTTGAAAGATTCATCAATATCTTCTAATAGGTATGGCCTTTTGAAGAGGTGTTGTGTCTCTTCAGATAGATATCTTATCTCTATAAATACTATAGGCACATCTCATTAGAGATAATTTATAACTCTTCGTCTATTTAAATCAAATATCTTCACATATCAACTACTCTCAAATTTTTTACTTATAGGTCAAGGAATTTGCATTTGATGTGCACCTTTGCAAATTCTAATTGTTATTGAATCTTGAAAATTATACTACCATTCAAACCATCTGCACCTTAATCAACATTATTGTAGGGGTAAAAATAGTTTTAAGGACATTCTTTTAGCACGCCTTGACACACAAATTTCATTGTATCAATTTTTGTCCCATTTTTCTAACAATCTTAAAACTATTTCTATGGATACAACAAGTAATTCCTCTCTCTATTGACGGTAGCCAAATCACTCTCTAAGGCAACGAAGATACTGCCATTTTATAAAAAGTATTTCAAAAGATGGCAAGATCATATGTTCTATACTTTAGATGTGATGGGCATGGCAGATCATCTCACACTTTCTCCTTTGGACGTTAATGCTGAAAACTATAAGGAGAAATTCTCCAAATGGAGTAAAGCAAATAAGGTATACAGAAATACTATTTTACATACCCTCTTAAATAAATTGTATGATATTTACTCCACATATAAAGATACATATAGGATTTGGGCACAATTAAAGAAAAAATTTGTGATTAAAGATGTCAGTGCCAAAAAATATATTATTGATAATTTTTTAGACTTTAAAATATATGAGGAGAAAGATTTAACATCAACAAAGACATAATTTTCATCTTTTGCCTAATGATTTAAAAAAATGATGGAATTGTTCTCCTAGAACTTTTTGTTGCTAGTTGATTAATTGAAAAGTTGCATGATTTTTAGAAAGAGTACAAGACAAGCAATAAACACAGAAGGAAACATTTAAAATTAGAATATTCAATTATGTATATGAGAATTAAAGAATAAAATCACCAATAGAAGAACATAGAAAAAGCCAAGAAAATTGTTTCTAAGAAAAATTTGGTTGAGAATGAAAATTATATTGAGAAGTATCCAAAGTCAACAAACAACACATACCTTAATAATACTAAGCCCTCGTTCAAAAGAAAGGTAAATGTTATGTTTGGTGACAAGATTGCATTCCATGACTATGTTCAAGTAAAAGAAGGAAAGGAACAAGTTTATCTTGGTAATTCCCATTATACACTGGTAGTGAAGAAATGGAAGGTTCTTCTCAAATTAACATCTGAAAAATCTTTTGTCTTGAATAATGTACTATATGTTTTGAATATTAAATATAATCTTATTTTTGTATTTATGTTTGATAAGGGAAATGTAAAAGTTTCCTTTGAAGGGAACAAATTTGTAATGACCAAGAGTGGAATGTTTGTTGAAAATGGATACTTTTCTAATGAATTGTTCAAACTCAATGCACTTGATACT
Organism: Ailanthus altissimus; assembly: GCA_946807835.1. Classification (NCBI taxonomy): domain Eukaryota; kingdom Viridiplantae; phylum Streptophyta; class Magnoliopsida; order Sapindales; family Simaroubaceae; genus Ailanthus; species Ailanthus altissimus. The sequence goes on from OX327687.1 coordinate 11,665,761, forward strand.
TCTATTAATAAGTATTTCTTCAATTTATATTGTTGAGTCTTTTGATATATGGCATGATAGATTAAGTCACTTGAATTATCTTTATCTAAGAAAGATGAAAAGAGTTGGTTTGCTTTCTAATATGAACATAGATAGTATTCACACAATGTAATGTTTATGTAGAAGGAAAATCTACAAAGAAATATTGTAAACCAATAACTCTTAGAGAAACTTAATTACTCAGTTTAATTCATAGTGCCTAGGTAATTTTAAGGATATCATGACCAGACGAGGGGAAAAGTATCACATAACCTTTATAGATGATTTCTCAAGATATACCAAAATATATCTATTGAGAAATAAAGATGAGTCTTATAAAAAGTTCTTAGTCTATAAACAAGAAGTTGAGAATCAACTTAAAAAGAAAATCAAAAGATTAAGAACTAATCGATGAGGAGAATTTGTGTCTAACATGTTTAGTTCCTATTGTGAAGATAATGAAATTATATATAAAGTTACACCTTAATATTCTCCTAAATAAAAAAGGGTGGCTGAAAAGAAAAATAAAACATTGAAAGACATGGTTTATTGCATGTTAATAAATTTTGGGCACTTATGAACTTGTGGGGAGAGATAATATTGACTGCTTGCTACATACAAAATAGAATTCCATATAAGAAAATTAGAATTACACCTTATGAGCTATGAAAATGCCGTGAACCTAACATTTCATACCTCAAAGTGTAGAGGTATCTTGCAAAGGTCTTAATTCCTGACCTAAAAGGAAAAAGATAAGACCTAAGACAATTGATTGTATGTTTATAGGTTATGCCCAGAATAGTGCTACATATAGATTCTTGGTATTTGAGAATACCATTGATTTATTTGATGCAAGCAACATAATAAAATTTAAGAATATGGAGTTCTTTGAAACTATTTTTTCTAAGAAAATCAATCTAGAAAAAATAATGACTCCTATAGAGGTACATAATGAACCTCTAGAAAATTTCAACAATGAACTTAGAAGAAATAAAAGAATGAGGAAAGTCACTAATTTTGGTAATGACTTCTATATTTTTCTTATGAAAGAGGACCCTAAAACATATTGTGAGGCTATATCCTCTCATAATGCTCATTTATGGAGAGAGGTTATCAATGATGAAATTAACTCTATCATGAGTAATCATGTATGGCAAATAGTTAATTTTTCTCTTGATACCAAGCTCATTAGTTCTAAATAATTCTTCAAAAAGAAGATTATGGTTGAGGGTACAATTGAGAAATACAAGGCAAAATAGATTGCCAGAGGGTTTACACAAAAGAAAGACTTAAATTATTTCGATACTTATGCTCCTATAACTAGAATTACATCCACAAATATTTTAATTGCATTAGTTGTAATATATGATTTGTTCATACATCAAATATATATAAAGGCTGCCTTTCTAAATGGAGATTTAGAATGAAAAATTTACATGGAACAATCAAAATGTTGTGTTAGTATTGGTACAAAGCATAAAGTATGTAAACTTGTAAAGTCATTATATGGCTTGAAACAAGCACCAAAACAGTGGCATGAGAAGTGTGACAAAGCTCTAGTAGCAAATAATTTTATGATCAATGATTTTGATAAATGTAAGTACTATAAATTCTTTGATACTAAGAATTATGTCATCATATATCTTTATATTGATGACATGCTAATATTCAATCCTAATGTAAAAGTAATAAATAAGACTAAGAGATTTCTATCAACTAAATTTGATATGAAAGATATAGAGGAAGTTGATGTCATGCTTGAAATTAAGATAATAAAACATCCAATGGTCTCACTTTATCCCAAGAGCACTATAGATAAATTTCTAAAGAGGTTTAGATACATAGCATGTAAACCAGTGGTAACACCTTATGATGTTAGTATTAAACTTCAAAAGAATATTGAATATAATGATAATCATATCCGTTATGCACAAATTATTGGTAGTCTCATGTATTTTATGAATAATACTAGGCTTAATATAGCATATACTATAGGAAGACTAGGTAGATATACTTAGAATTCGTGAAAAGAGCATTAAAGTGTCTTAGATAGAGTTGTAAAATATTTGATAGACACTAAAAATTATGAATTCTCATATGGCAGATCACAACCTGTTATAGAAGATATTGTGATGCAAATTGGGTCTCTAAGTCCAGTGAGGTGAAGTTTACTAATAGGTATATGTTCACCTTGGGTAGAGGTGCCATATATTAGAAATCAACTAAATAAACTTACATAACACGATCTGCCTTGGAATATAAGTTAATATCTTTAGAAAAAGCTTATTCTGAAACTGAGTGGTTAAAACACTAATAATTAATCTTCCTATTATTTCACACCCTCCTACATCAGTTTCAATCAATTGTGTTTGTCTAACTACCATTGTTAGAGTAAAGAGTAAGATCTATAATAGAAAAAGTAAACATATTCATCTGAGACATGATATTATTAAGTAGCTGCTAGAATCTGGGTTGATAAGCCTAGATTTTGTAAAGTCAGAGTTGAATTTGGCCGATCCTCTAACTAAACCACTAAATAGGATATTAGTGGAACAAACGTCGAGAGGGATGAGACTTCTGCTTAGAGTATAAAGCAAGAGTGATGATAACCTATCCTATGTGATTGAAGATCCCATTGAAGTAAGTTCATAAGGGTAAGACAAGTCACTTGTTGTTTTGTTGTACTACTGATTATGTTTGTGAGTCCCTTCCTAAGGACAGGTAGTGTATTTATAGTGGAAAAGATTATGTTATACTATCAATGAACTCCATAGCCTTTTATTGCATAGTAATATGTTAAACATACAGAACACACTTGATGGAGTATCACTTATATGAGTGTGGAATTGGATCAATTTCTATGAGAGCTGGGCAGACATCTCTAGAGCATTCATAAAACCAGAATAGTATAAAACCATTAAAAGTGTTATACCACAGGATAAAAATAAGTTACTAGATAATTTAACTTGATCATGTAATCCTCTAGTTTAAACCAAAGGAATGGGGGTTAATAGAAACTTGGTTTCACATAGTTCCTATAAAATATGATTACTTAAGCAATGGTTGGTTCATAGCTTGGAAGAGCACCAATTTATATAAGTTACTTTGATTTATAGTTGCTTTAATTGCATTAGTATATTTGAAATATGTGAAGGATTGTTGGTATTTGTAAGATTATTTCAAATAAATCAATGTATATCAAAGCTACAGAATGGAGAGAAAGAATTAAGAAGAGGAATAAAATGAAGAAGGCAAAAAGAGTGCCAAAGCTAAATTCAGCTTGGGCGCTACGATGCCCAGTTGAATTTTCAATTCTTCCTCTTTTGAGCACCACGACGCCAGATGTTAAGCATTGCGAAGCTAAGAGTTAAGGATATGACCCTAAGAAGAGTAATCAATCTCTTCTAATAGATGTGGCCTTTTGAAGATGTATTAGGTCTCTCAAAAGAGACATCTCATCTCTATAAATAATGCAAGTATATCCCATTTGAGATAATTTACAACTCATCTTCTCTTTGAATTAAACTCTCTACATATCAACTACTCTCAAAGTTCTTGCTTATAGTCTTATGAATTTGTATTTGGTGTGTAACTTTACAAATTCTAATTATCATTGAATCTTGAAAATTATACTACCACCCAAACTCATCTGCACATTGATTATCATGATTGTAGTGGTAGAAATAATTTTAAGGACAGTGGTTTAGCGTGCATTAACACACAAATTTTATTGTATCCATTTTGGTCCCATTTTTCTAATGGTTTACAATTGTATAATCATATGTATTTGTAGAAAAAAAAATTCACAAAAAAATTTTTATCTTAAAAAAAGAAAACAATCTAAAGGATTGGGCTATTTAGATCCGCCAAATACCTTATGAACCTATTTTTTAATTGCCACAAAGCTACCAAGAAAAATTATAAAACACAATAATATAACTAAAAAATAATTAAATAGAAAATTTTTACTCATTATGATCATCATTAAACTTATTTGTAAAATATATTTATTGTATACTGCTATTTTTTATTTAAGTTTTCATTATGTATTTGGCATTGGTTTACAAAAAAAAATATGTTGGCATTGGTTTACAAAATAAAATATGTATACACAAATAGGTATAGATATTGTTCCCACTTCCCTCCAAGCCAGAAAATTACCCTTGGGCCTAAGGCCTCTAGGACAAAAAGAAGTCGACCCCCAAGGGTGAGGTAAGATATTTTTCTGTGGGATAGCCATCCTCAGGGCCCACAATTTCTTGCAGAATAGCCCATTCCGAAGACAAGCCTATGGTAATAGCCATCAGGCCAGGCCTTAGCGGGGCTAGACAACGGGGAACATGTTCGGATTCAAAGGACCTGATCGGCGATTTGAAGCGCCTATTCGACAATGCAGGCCAGGATACGACCAAAATCACCTTTCACATTAACTGAATCGGTTCATCTTGGCGCTTATATGATCAACAAAGAAATATGTCAAAACAGATGACAGTCAGCTGTCTGCCGAACAGGCTGACCAGTTACAGCTAGTGAAGTCACCAAATGACCAGTTCTTTTAGAAGACCTCGAACACGGCTGAGCCAAAGAAGAATAGACTACCAGGACTCTCCCCCCCGTGAATGAATCAATCTTGAACCTCACGCCTAACCAAACCTACCAGTAAAGACAAGCATAAGAAATATGTCAAGAATATGCTTAACACATATTAGAAAGATACCTAGCATCTGACAGAAACGGAATTAGAAGCACGACATGAGAAGATCTGGAGAAGGATATTTTGCGTGTGTGAGGCGTATAGCAGAAGGATATTTAGTGTGTGTTAGAAGCACAACAGAGGCAAAATACCCGAAAGGTCCTCTAAAGACTAGTACTATAAAAAGGAGAAAAAGACATTGAACCAGGGATGATGCCAAAAGAAAATAGAAGAATTAATAGAGAGAAAAGAGGTTTGGTTCCCTTAATTCTAAATACATTCTAACCTATCTCCTTATCAGACCCCATTACAGGACCTCTTCTGACTTAAGAATCGAAGAGTCTTCATCAGAACCTATCCCGGCGAGACCGTCACAATAGTTGTCTTAGTGTTTTAAAGGTCATGCCATAATTGACGACAATGAGAAAATCCAAGCTTGAATAATAAGGCCAATTAGGGTGAGGTTCGAGTGTTGTTTCCCGTTCATAAATAAGTTTAAGGCTTGTTGGCCTAAAGAACCACTTTTTTCGGTCAATAGTTTTTAGAGTCAACTGTGAGAATCCTATAAAAAGCTGTCCAATAAGATGACAACTGACTATGGTGAAGCGGTCATCCACTAGTAGGAATCACGTTGTTAAAGAGCAAAGCTCAAACTTAAATAGAAAAGGAGGCTACACGAACAGACCTTTCCCTTGGGTGGAAAGCTCGTTGCCAGTTGAAATACAAACAGAACTAAGAACCCTGAGGGAGGAGAGAGAATAACTGAGATAAATCATGGCTGAATTAATCAGGAGCAAGCGAAGGAAAGCAAAAAATGGCAGAAAAGAATCTCATAAGGAAATTCGAGAATAGACAGAATGAGAGAATGGATCGGGGACTTTGCATGATTTGGCCGGAGCAAATAGGCCAAGTCAAGCAATTTCCAAGAGAGAATAGGTAAAAACTGAAGATTTCAAGTGAGTGATAAGAAAATAGCCGTCCGCTGAACAGCAATAGTGTCAACAGGGTGAGTCGGGCCTGGTGAGCAAGATCTATAATTTGAAAGAGAAGTTAGAGAGCCTCTTGGAGGAGAATAAGAAGAAAGATTGGCCCCCCGTGAAGAAGACAGAAAGGGAGAGAAGGTCACTACTGACAAATAAGCTCAGAGACATGGGGCTCCCGAGTGGGTTCGGACTCCTAAACTTGCCCACTTATAAGGGAGTCAACAACTCCAACCATTATGTCGACCAGATCACCGACCTGTTATCAATTGCAGGACTAAGATAGGACTAGATGTGTAGACTCTTCCATATGAACTTAGAGAGGCTTGCTCTACTCTGGTATAGGGGTTTAAAGCAGCGCAATATCACCTCCTACAATGAGTTGACCGAGAAGTTCGCACAACATTTTTGCGATTCATTTGAGGCATCTAAGAATCCAGAGCAATTAAAACGGATTAGACAGGGCTAAGAAGAGAGCCTCAAAAATTTCATTCAAAGATTCCATAAAGAGGTGATAGCCTTAGGAAATTTCAACCAGCCCATCTCCATGGATGCCTTTAAGGCAGCACTAAGGCTGAATAGATTATGGTACCATTTAGCAGAGAGCAGTACATAAATTATATAACACCTATAACAAGGCACCAAAGTATACGTCAATAGAAGAAGGCGAGGAGGCTAATAGATCCCTTGCTAAACCACTCTGGGGAGAGGCCCGACCTAGGGAAGAAGCCAGAAATAAGGGAAGAGAGGCACCCCCGCCCCTTTCACAAAAATATCGGAGGACAAATGATGAATATCGTCCCTCGCAAAGGGTAAATTTCACAAACTAGCATAGTGTGCCCAATAGCCGAAGGAATAATAAGTCGAACAATGGGCTTGGAAACCAAAGAGAATGGCCAAAACAATTCTGCCTAGACAACCCCTCGGACCTGGAGCCTGAAGGATTATGAACATCCGATTAGGGAGAAAAGGATGGCCTATATCGAGGACTTTCTCCCCCTGACCATGCTACTCAAAGATACTTACGAAGCAATTCAGGATCGGGGACTGCTGCATAGAAATTTCAAAGGGAAAGAAATAGAGTGGCGAACAAGCTAGAAGAAGTGGTGTAACATGCATAAGGGGCCAGAACATGCCACATGGGAGTGCTCCGAGCTGAGGAAGCATGTTGTCGCCCTAATAAGAAATGGGTACCTGGAAAAGTTATGAGCGAACAAATAGCTCACGACAGCTAGCCAGCCCATCGGGTCAAATTACAACCCTGTCATAATTATTTCTGGTAGACCCACGTTGGTAGGAGAATCGAACAAACAACAAAAAAACTATTCCATGTACTCAATAATGGCGCACTAAGTTATGTGCAACGTCTCTCAGGCCAAGATACCAAGGCTGCACCAAGAAGTGTCGATCATGTTCACAAATGAGGATGCACAATGGGTCATTATCCCCATGATGACGCGCTTGTGATCGAAGTGTTGGTGGCAGGAGAAAAGATAAATAGAGTATTTGTCGATCCAGGCAGCTTTGTCGACATAATCTTTAAAGAAAACCTGGATGATCTGGAGATTAAAAACCTACACATAGAAGGGACCTAAACACCACTACAGGGGTCAGAGACAACTGTGTAATGCCAGTCGGGGAAGTGACTTTGCCATTCACCTTAGGATAGAAGCCCTATGAGAAAATCGTAATGACCAAATTTGTGATGGTAGATCAACCCTTCCCATACAAGATTCTATTCGGGCGGCCTTTTATGGTGAGTATGAACGCTGCCATGTCTATTCATTACTTGAAGCTAAACTTTTCGACAAGGGAGGGGATCAAAATAGTGTCAGAAGATCATAAGGCATCCAGGAGTTGTTATGCAATGACGGTAATGAGGGCATTTTATATTTCCACTGTCGACCTAAATGAGGAAGTCAAAAACTCCCCGGAGCCAACAGAAGAATTACAAGATATGCGGGTCAAAGCTGAGGAGCTTGAGAATGTGGTTAGGATGGGAACCTAGTTGAGGCCAGAGGTAAAGGAAAGGCTGACTTAGCTGGTTCGAGAATTTTTAAACTTCTTCGCCTGGTCCAATAAAGACATGCCTGGAATCAATCCAGAATTAACTATCCACAGATTGACCATCAGCCCTACGTTTTGACTAATTAAGCAGAAAAGAAGAATATTTAACCGGGAGTGAAATGAGGCATAGCGTTAGAAGTGGAGAAACTGTCGGTGGTGGGTTTTATCCAGAAAGTCCATTACCCTGACTGATTGGCCAACGTGGTGATGGTAAAAAAGGCCAATAGGAAGTAGAGAATGTGTGTGGACTTCACTGATCTGAATAAGGTGTGTCCCAAGGATAGTTTCCCCTTCCCAAAGATTGACCAACTAGTGGATGCTACGGTTGAGCATAAGTTGTTGAGTTTCATGGACGTTTTCTTTAGCTATAATAAGATCCTGATGTTTCTCCCCGATCAGGAGAAGACATCGTTCATCACCCATCAGGAGACCTACTGCTATTAAGTGATGCTGTTCAGAGGAATATAGAGGTCTACGTGGATGATATGATAGCCAAGTCAATGAAAGTAGAGGACCACGTGGCCGATTTAAAAGAAGCTTTCGTGATATTGAGGATGAATGAGATGAAGCTGAACCCAAAATATGTGTCATTAGGGTAAGTCCGGGAAATGTTTAGGCTTCACGGTGAAGGAGATCCAGCGGCTCACAATAAGAATTGCGGCACTGAACAGGTTTTTTTCTATGGCTACTGAAAAATGCTTCACTTTCTTCCAGGCAATAAAGAGAAAGGAGAAAAATCCGTAGAGGGAAGAATGCAAACAGGATTTCAGCAACTAAAGGCTTACCTTTTCGAACTGGTGCACTTAGCCGTCCCCATACAGTGGGAGGCATTAGTACTGTACCTAGGAGTCTCGGAGAGGGCTGTCAGCTTAGTACAAGCCAAAGAAGAAGAAGGGGTGCAACGACCTATGTACTATACAAGCAAAGCCTTCATCAGCTAAGAAACTCGATATTCTATTAAAAAAGTTGGCTTTAGCTCTGATCGTGTCAGGTAGGAAGCTGCTGCCCTATTTCTAGGCACACATCATCATTGTGTGAACCAATCTGCACAAGCTCAATCTATTTGGCCAAGTGGTTAAATGGCTATTAGAGTTAAGTGAATTCGACATTCACTATAAGCCTCAAACCGTTATCAAAGAGTAGGCCCTGGATGAATTTGTAGCCGATAGCACTCGTAAGCCAATGGAAGTTGAGGGGATGGATGCCCAAGCCCTTAATGCAACTTTGGAAATATGGTTGCTCTATATTGATAAGGTATCCAACTTGTAAGGAAGCAGAGCAAGGATCGTCCTCGTGAGCCCCGAAGGAGACGAGGTCAGATATGCGGTCTACTTCGAGCTCAAAGCTTCAAACATTAAGGCAAAATACGAAGGTTTCTTGGAAGACTTAAGAGTAGCTCGGGCACTGACCACAAAGGAAGTGCTGGTGAAAAGTGACTACCAGTTGGTAATAAACCAAGTCAATGGCAACTTTGAGGCTATGGAAGAAATAATGGCTACATATCTGGCAAAAGTACAGAGGCTATCTAGTCAGTTCAAAGAAATACGAATGGAATTGATCACAAGAAATGAGAATCACCAAGCTGATATCATCGTCCAAATGGCGTCAGTAAAAGATGCTCGATTACCCTGAATGGTGCATGTAGAACTCTTATCAAAACCCAGCACCTAAGGGGAAGAACAGATCATGCAGATTGGTTCAAAATCAAGTTGGATGGACCACATTAAGGAATACATTTCGAATGCAATAATTTCGACCGATAGAACGAAAGTCCGAAGAATTAAATACCTACTCGTCAGATACTCGGTGATCAGCATAATGTTGTACCAAAGGGGTTTCTCGCACCCCTACATGAGGTGCCTGGGACCCCTAGAGGCGGAGAAAACCTGAGGAAAATTCATAAATAGGTTTGCGGTAATTACTCGGGGAAGGAAGCTCTAGCTCACAAGATCTTTCGAACTGGGTACTATTGACCAATCATTCTACAAGATGCTAAAAACCTGGTTCAGCACTACGACGTGTGTCAAAGATTTGCTGACAAGATCTAGGCATTAGCAAGAGAGCTAACCACGATGAGTAGGCCCTTACATTTGCCCAGTGAGGGCTTGACTTAATCGAACCTTTGCCTCAAGGTAAGGGATCTTGTAAGTATGTAGTTGTGGCGGTTGACAACTTTACCAAATAGATCGAAGCCAAGCCATTATAAAAAAATCACAGAGAAAAATGTTTGGGATTTCGTATGGAGAAACATGATGTGCTAATACGAAATCCCTCACATCATCATCACCGACCATGAAAAATAATTCGACAACAACGGCTTCAAAAATTTTTACGAGTAGCTAGGAGTTGGGTTGTCATTTGCTTCCCTTGCATACCCTAAAACCAACGCTAGGTCGAATCTTCCAACAAGCTGCTCAATAAAAAATTAACAGGAAAAAGCGAGCATGGGTAGAAAAGCTTCCAGAAGTGTTGTGGGTGCTTTAAACGACTAGCAAGATAACCACAGGCGAGACGTGGTTCTCATTAGTATTTAGGAACAAAGCGGTACTTCTCGCGGAGATAGAAACCCCAACTCACCCAGTCCTGAACTTTTCTGAAGCTATTAACAACGAGCTAATAAATAAGGGATTAGACTCAGTCAAACAGCTTATAGACCAGGCCTAGATCTGAGCAGCAACATACCAGCAGAAGGTAACCAGGTACTACAACAAAGGGGTCAAGGCCTGAGAGTTCAAAAAAGGGGACCTAGTGCTGAAAAGAGTAGTGCTCAACAGAAAGAATCTCGCAGACGGAGTTCTCGGCACGACCTGGGTGTTAGGGTTAGTGCTTACGTGCCATCCCTGAATGTACATATACTTGTGTATCTATACAAGTGTACATTCATATTAAATCGTTAATACCCATTTATATGGTATTATGCATGTAACGTTACAGACATTGTACGATCTGAAAGAGTTTAGATCAGATTTAAAGGAGTCTAGATAAGGGCTCATAGTTAGCCACGTTGAGAGATATAAATGCTAAATGTTAGCACAGTTAAGTGTTAGCTGGTTATAATACTCAGGATATCCAAGAGTTGGAGCCTTGTCTGCAATGAGATATAGACTTGGGAATATACTAGTAACTGCATAGTTACAAGAGTTGCAATCAGGTGCCAGGAAATGCAAGTTGCGCAAGTATGTTTTAGAATTATTGTCCTTGAAATAGCGAGTCTGTCGATGGATACCTTTTTATATAGATCAGCATATGTCGTATCTATAAGGTATAGATGGTCGTTCCTAGTCAACTGTGAGCTTAGAGCTCGTATTGACATATGGGTATCCAGTTAGAACTGGATATGGGACGGACTCACAAGGGCCTCCAATAGACACCTTATGTAAGCCGTCAACGGAGGGTCCTCTCGAGTTGAGTAGTATACGTGGTCCTTTGACCTGAGTGCCACGATGGGCTTGTAAGTGATCCACCATACTTTGGTTCCACGTATGTTACAGACCTTTCATAGTGTGATTGCTGGGTGTCGCTGGGTATGGTCCGATGCTTATAGAGTTTAGTGTGTACAGATATGAGATCCGTCAGCTCGTATATCAAGTTAGATATCCATATGCTTTGAGACTGTATCTCGAAAAGTCTTGTGGCCACAAGCAATCATCTCGGGAAAGAGTTTCGCAACGATGGAATAATATAGCAAAAGAGTTTGCACATATTGTTTTGTGATACACAAGTCTAGAGATAAGACATGGATGAGCACTAAGGGATTTGACAGTGATAATCTATATCCCTGCACATTCAGGATATCATGACGGAAGGACTATACGTATACGTTGTAACCTCAACTTGTATGGTTCAACGCGCTAATTTGTATATCCATGACATGTGCGTAGGGCATTGCTCACGGACTTATGGAATAGTTCTATTTGACAAATCGGGCGTAGGACCTAGGGAGTCTCGTGATATGAAGTGTACTCGTTGTGCATTGGGGTAGCGTGCCAGATTAAAGTGTTTAATCTAGCAATATTCAACAATACCACGGGAATACATGTGTGTCTCTATTTAAGTGTTAAATACAACAATTAGTCAATAATTATTATTTACTAATTATATAATGATACATGGCGCATTGTGGATCCTCGGTTGAGTTTATCCAAGTACGGGTTTGGTGGGACCTATTAGGGGGTAAACTTGGTAACTATTCATAAGGGGCAAAATGATCATTTTATACTTTAATTATTTAATAGTTAAATAATTAAAATATCTCTCTTATTTTATTATAATATATATTGTTATATTATGTAATATTTTATTATAGATATTTTATATATATAATATTATTATATTAGATAATGTGTGTGACTTGTCATCCGTTATCTTTATTTTATTATTAATATTATATATATATATATATATATATATAAAGAGAAAGAAAGAAAAGCAAGTGTTTTTAGTGTTGGGCAAAAATTGTTCGAGAGAGAAATGGAGAAATGGAAGAAAAAGAAGAGAAAAGAAAGAAAGAAGAAAAAAAAAGAAGGAAAAAATGTAATTGTTTCATTTTTCTCTATACTTCCAATTGAAGTAATGGTGGATTGCTTCAAATTCTCCATTTCTTATCCTTTTGGAGAAAATAATAAAAATACACACCGATCATTTTGGATTTTAAGAGTTAAACTCGGTGCTGCGTATAGAGCTACTGTTCTAGCTCACCATGTTGGTGACTAGAACTACCTGCGAGTTGGTTTGTATACGGACTCCGAAAAAAATACGTGTATAATGTTACACGTTGAGGTGAGTTCTCTATACTACTAATATATTAATGTGATTAATATATTTTTATTTATTATGTTTATTGTAATTTACACGCTTCCGCCACGTAGAATATGTATAAGATACGTATTTTAGGCAATAGACACAATTGCACATGCATACACCCACTTGCCTTAGATCCGCCGCCAACACTGGGAAGGACCGTACAAAGTCTTTAGGCGTATCAGAGAGGCGTACGAGCTCGTAAGGGCGGATGGATAAGTCGTAAAAAAACTATGGAATGCCGAGCTACTAAAAAAATGTTACCCTTAAAAAAACCTTTTTATGCACACGATTATCCATGTACAAACATCATTCCTAATAAAAATGTTTGCGTTCTTGCATTTATGTCCATGAGAAATGAACGGCTCGGAATATGGAATGGAATGCTCACAAATATTGCCCTCAGGCTGTCTAAACAAACCCTGCAATGATTATTTCGAAAAGATTATCAAGGGTCGACCTAAGCAGGTCGGCGCCCCCTAAAGGTACTCCCCGAATATTTGGAATCACCATGTCATGTCATCCTATCATATCATCATCATTATAACATTATTGTTACATCATATTGTCATATCTGATGATGTATCGTCGTATCATCCTCACTTCACCATCACTGGTTTGATGCCCGCAAGGCATTATCACCATAATTGGTTCTACGGTCATGAAGCATATCACCATTATTGGTTTGACACGAGGGTGATTGAGATGGCTTGACAAGGCGAAGGCTGTGGCATTTACCTAGCGTCACCATGAGCTACACCATGGAGCCTATTAAAGGAAGTTTGGCCATGGTTTTTTTATAGTATCACTATGGCATTTTTACAGCACCCATGGCACGTTATTCAGCATTATTATGCCAAGCTGATCTCTCGAAGATACAGTAACGTTACTCAATCAACATTATTACTCTAAGCCGCCCATCTTTTATTATTCATTAACGATCTCAAGTGGCCATAAGTTGCCCGTTTAGCACCGTCACGCTGAGCCATCTGTTACGCCATGCCCGCTTTGTGGTTAACGACTGCTCAGTTGTGCCTCTGCTGAGCGAGGGATTATTTTATATGTAAATCTTTGCAAGATAATTTTCATCATGGTGATGGGACAATTATTATCTTGATTTTCACTGACCAGCCGTATTTTACGCTGAGCCAATTTTTATTTGATAACTTTCAAAGACTTGGATATATTTTGTTATCCTTGCACCAATCTCGTTATTATATGCTTGTTAGCCGAGCAAATCTCTATTTCAATTTATTACTGGTGTATCAAGTTTGCATGATTATCATTGGCGCTTAAGCCACCAAGCTTAATGCCCTATGGTCGTAAAAGAACTGCTCATTTACAACAAGAGCTCACCAAAGTTATTAATAAACTATTACTATTATTTAAAGCGATTCGATAGTATGAATATTGCAGATTCAACAGATCTAATAGCCCAGGACGTTTCAATCAACTAAACGCCACTCAGAAAGTAGGAAAGATGCGATTCTTGGGTCTCAACAACTCTCAGCCACACGATCAAAAGCGAATTAGCAACTAGCGACAAGTTCCTTGCTCGAGAAGCTTTTCGCACGAATCAAGGCTGACGCTTGAAAAGATTCATCATTATTCCTTGTGGAAAGTTTGGGAGAAGCCACTGTTAAGCGGCAGAAACCCACTAAGCAGCTATGATATCGTCACACCAAGCTGACCAGCTCTGACATCTTCAAACTCAAAAGACAACCAATTGTTTGTGATAGCATAACACCACTCAAACCAATTCGGACCAGCTCGGACAGAGGAGAAACTGACAAAAAAGGGAAGTGAAAAAAGCAAACAAAGATAAGAAGGACGACCCAAGCTGACCAGGATAGAATAGAATTTTTAATTTTAAATGAATTTAAACTAAAAATTGATGAATCTCTGTCCCCCCAAAAAAATCACCCTTAGGCTTAAGGCCTTCAGGCCCAACAAATATATTAATTTTGCAGTGTAGTGTTATATATTAATTTTATAGAAGATAAAATTAATATTTAAGAGAATTTTAACAACAAATATATATATATATATGTTTCAAACTTCGATTGTTAAAGATAGAAAAAAAATTGACTTTAATAAAACGTTTGATGGTAGAAGTGAAGTTAATAGTTAGTAAACAATATTTATATATTTTAAAAAATTCTAACTATTTAAATTTAAGAAATTAAAGATAATGTATAGTAATTGATGGGTGTATTTAAAAACTGGATTTATAAAATAAGGTAATAATGAGAATTTAAGTAAGTTTGTAAAGTAAAATATAAAGATTTAAATTTTAGTGATTGATTTATTAAAAAGCGAAGGATTTTGAGGTATTACAGTCGGTTGAAATAGTTTCACCCAATTCCAAATAGTTCCGGATCAAAATTAACTTGAATGGTTTTAGAGTGGAGGCATTCAATTTCGTTAATATTTTAGAATTATTAATTCTCATTAATTTCCTTTTAATTTGGAAATTTCCCTTATTATTTATTTATCACGTTTTTCAGTAAAAATTCATGGACTTTGATTATTTTCTCTATTTCCTCTCTCTCTAAAGACTAAAATAGGCCAGTTTCCGATACCATGAATAAATTTAAAAAAAACAAAGAAAATATATACTCCTTGAGAAATCAAATGAAGATTTAAAGAGACTCTGTTAACATTGCAAAAGGAGAGGCAGCCAGTTGCATTGTTATAATAATAAATGTCTGTGCACCCCGACTTAGGTTAGGGATTAAAGACTTGGAAAGGGTTAGAAAATTTTTTAATTTTTTTAATCATTGAAGATAATTGATAATTTGTTTATATAGTTTGCAGTGATAGTATAATTATTCTAGTTAACAACAATTATTTTAATTAACTGTTATAATTTATCATTGTAATTCGTTGACAATTGTAGTACAATTATTTTAGTTGACAATTGTATTAATAATTATAATTTGTTAGCAATTTTAATATAATTTTATAGTTGTAATTCTTTGAGATGTATACTTTGTAATGTAATATTTATATATAAAAATAATAATGCAAAAGGAGAGAAATTTTCAATGATGATTTAGTAAGTAGTCTATTCATGGTATTGTGTTGGTCACCAATCAAGTGTCATGTTTCAAATATTCTTAAGCATTTTTTCGAGTACTTGATATGCGACAAAACCTCTTAGAGGCTATGTAAACCGATGGAGCAGTTAGTTGGTCGGAGCTTCTAAAAGATCTATTAACGTGGGTGGAGATCCAGGCCACGCCCACAATTTATAGGGACGTACACCCAAATTTTGAAAGGAATATTCCACATGATATATGATGGTATCTTAGAATATGCTTTGGAATATCTTTTTCATCTTATATGTATATTGTTAGATCGTTTAGATCTCAACCATCAATTATATAGAGCTGCTAGTATATAAGGGGGTGAACCTCAGTTGTACAAACCATCTCATAGCTTGCAATATCTTCAGTTATATAGAGAGAATTTTCTCAAATATCTTATATGTCTGTTCCTCTCATCTCTTCTTTGTGTGGTATTTTTTATGCTGCTCAGTGCGTAACGCGTCTGAAGCTGTACTTTTTGAAAAAGTTCATGACATTAGTATCAAAGCGGGTTCAAAGAAAAATAGGAAAAGACTTGTTGACATCATTGGAGGTCACTAAAGAGAATGGCAAGGACTCTAAAGTTAAGAGGCACGACAGTGTACCTCATGACAAGTCCGTTGATCAAGCAATGATTTGAGGGACATGGGGAAATGCTCTGTGGCATTATGAGAAAGGTGACGGACCGTCTTGGGGAGTTTGAGTAGCAAGTGGAGAAAGTCGAGGTGGGCCTTGATGGTTATTTTTGTATAACACAAACTAACGCACGTATATGTTATCGCAACAAGTAATATATCATAAGTAGAGTGTCAATCCCACGAGAAATTGTTATTATTACTTGCTAAGTACTAAAATTATGTTCTCCTACTCTTATTCAAGCTATTGGCAATTCAAAGATTGTTATATCTAAACTGACTAAATAAAAAGAATAATTATAAAAATTAAGCAAAGAGAACAAACGTGATAGCACAAATACTCAAATGCCTAAGATTACAACAATTCCTCAATACCTTACTTGAATTCAATTACTCCCCTTAGAACTATTAATATGAATGTTAACCAAAAACTTTAATATCCTCACAAGCCTCTTTCGATGGTCAAGTGAATATATCTCATTCAATCAATTATCTGTAAGTCTATGATAATCAGATTGAAATAAGATTCATTAAGTTCAAATTCTCTAAATGGTCATATATGCCATATGAGTATATTTCTATCTCATATAAAACTCATGCTTTTACACAATGATCATACATAAATTTATTATCCATGGCCAACACAAAATTTCCTTTTTCAAGTTCAGTAAGGTTCTCAAATTAATCTAATACATTGCATGTAATTAGAAGCATTAAGTATAGAACAAATTGAAAAATTCAATACCAATATGACAATTAAGGGAAAATAATCAATCCAAGCTACATATGAGTTCACATTGTAATCATAGTAATAAAACTTAGTTCATAATTGAAAACATAAGTTTAAAGCATCTAACAACTTCATTATACATGTTGGAATCAATAACAAATACGAATTTGAAGAGAAGAAGAAATTTTCCTTGATGAAATGGTGATGTTCTTCATCAAAAAAATGCAGAAATTCTTCTTCTTCCTCTTGATTTTTGCTTCTAAATTCTAAATGAAGTGTTTATTTTCATGCTCTCTACTGCCCAAAATAGTATTTTTGTTACTATTGGAAATCCTAAGCGTGAGGAGCCTCAAATCTTCCAAATAGGCGAGTTGAGAGGGGTATTTAAACATTCGCACGGGTGCTGCAGCATTGGGGGTTCAGCGCCGCAGTGCTAGGCACGAGCATTAGGTATTCCCAAAGTTGCTAAGCGTCGCGGCGTTGGGTGCTGAACGCTGCAGCGCTCACTTGCTGATCTAGGTGCTGCGGCGCCGAGCCACCTGCTGTGCTACTTTCGTATTTTGAGCGTAACTTCTTCGTTTGACGTTCGATTTGCCTCCTGTTTGTTCCTATGCATCACATTTTCTGTCGTGCATCTATTTATGATCATCAAATACAATTAAATAGTCAAATATGTATGATTTGAAGCTGAAAACAAAAATTATGTCATTCTATTCTTATTCAAGCTATTGGCAATTCAAAGATTGTTATATCTAAACTAACTAAATAAAAAATATAATTATAAAAATTGAGCAAAGAGAACAAACGTGATAGCACAAATACTCAAATGCCTAGGATTACAACAATCCCTCAATACCTCACTTGAATTCAATTACTCCCCTTAGAACTATTAATATGAATGTTAACCAAGAACTTTAATATCCTCACAAGCCTCTTTCGATGGTCAAGTGAGTATATCTCATTCAATCAATTATTTATATGTCTATGATAATCAGATTGAAATAAGATTCATTAAGTTCAAATTCTCTAAATGGTCATATATGCCATATGAGTATATTTCTATCACATATAAAACTCGTGCTTTTACACAATGATCATATATAAATTTATCCATGGCCAACACAAAACTTTCTTTTTCAAGTTCATTAAGGTTCCCAAATCAATCTAATACATTGTCATGTAATTAAAAGCATTAAGTATAAAACAAATTGAACAATTCAATACCAATATGACAATCAAGGGAAAATAATCAATCCAAGCTACATATGAGTTCACATTGTAATCCTAGCAATAAAATTTAGTTCATAATTAAAAATATAAGCTCAGAGCATCTAACAACATCATTATACATGTTGGAATCAACAACAAATACGAATTTGAAGAAAAGAAGAAATTTTCCTTGATACAATGGTGATGTTCTTCCTTAAACAATACAGAAATTCTTCTTCTTCCTCTTGATTTTTGTCTCTTGTTGTTAATTCTTGCTTCCAAATTCTAAATGAAGTGTTTATTTTCGTGCTCTCTACTACCCAAAATAGTATTTTTGTTGCTATAAGAAATCCTAGGCGTGAGCAGCCTCCAATCTTCCAAATAGGCGAGTTGAGAGGGGTATTTAAACATTCGCACGGGTGCTGCGGCATTGGGGGTTCAGCGCCACAGCGCTGGGCATGAGCATCAGGTATTCCCAAAGTTGCTAAGCGTCGCGACGCTGGGTACTGAGCGTTGCAGCACTCACTTGCTGATCTGGGCGCCGCGTCGCCCAGCCACCTGCTATGCTACTTTCGTATTCTGAGCGTAACTTCTTCGTTTGACGTCTGATTTGCCTCCCGTTTGTTCCTATGCATTACATTTTTTGTCGTGCTTCTATTTATGATCATCAAACATAATTAAATAGTCAAATATATATGATTTGAAGCAGAAAATAAAAGTTAGATACAAATATTAGTAGTGCTTTTATACCCCTATCAATTACCCCAAAACTTAATACTTTGCTCGTCCTCGAGCAAAAATGGCACACGCAAAACACTAAAAAAATGACAACAATCTATAATAAAAAATATAAAACATTGGGTCGGCAAATGATTAGCAATTTATCTCAAAAATTTCTCATACTACCATATTTCAGGAAATTCTCAACATCATAACCGTTCAATATGTTAATCTAACACTTATTCATACTCACAAGTAACTTACTTGATGTATATATGTGTGAATAGCTAAAATCATTAATTACATACACTCTGATTAGTTTATGCACATAAGATAATAAAATGGTCTCTATGAGATTTTTGCTTTTATTTAATACTCCATATGCTTATTTTTCGCATCACTCTCCGCTAATGTAGGCACACATATAATCAAATATCAAATAGGACTTTAGTTAGCTTGTAATGCATGGCTAGGGTGAGGGTATGATAAAATGGATCGATTTCAGCTCAACTTACACCATAAACAGATATTCCTCTTGAGGTTACATAAGCCCAACCATTATTTTCCACCTGATTTCCCCCAAACATATTTCTTTGATTCCTTAGCTATTTTGTTACTCTTCATTTCTTTTCATTTAAGCTAGGGGTATAACAAACTCAATTTGTTTTCTTTTCTCTTTGATTTTTTTTTTTAACATATAAGTCACTATACCCCCAAACTTAAGTTTTTTGTATTTGAAAAACCAACATTTATAACCAAATCCATAACTCTTCTTTAATTTACCCCTTCATTTACAAAAGTTCACATAACTCTTTAAAAGAAGTGCTATACTTATAGCGTGATGGGTACTATGAAGGACAATAAAAGTAAAGGCCATGGTAGTGATATGGTTAGCAAGGAAAAATGAGTAATTAGGCTCAACGGGGGTGACTACGGTTAAAATTATACTTAGGTTGGCTTGAAAGGCTCAATCGATCCAAAGATGACCTACAATCATATTCTTAGTTATATATGCCCTAGGATTTCGCCTTGAGTGATGGTCAAACAAGTTCTAATGTGTTTTTGAGACCATAATTATTCTTGTTGTGCATAAAAGTCTTCTAAGTAAGCATAAAACTAATAATTCTAACTATGTGCTCAAAATATCAAGTGGTCACAAAGTGTAGCTGAACTTGTCCTAGATTACCAAGTAAACAATCACAATATTCATTGTTTCCAAAAGAACATAGCATTTAAAATCATGTTTCTATTTCGTATCATTGACTACTAATCAATCAACCAACCCACACTAAACACTAAAAAAAAAAAATTTGCAAAACAAACAACTGAAAACAACAATCGTAATAAGTAAGCATGATCAACATGAAAATGAATGTTTTTCTCCCCCAAACTTAATGTTGACATTGTCCACAATGGCTAAACTAGAAGTAAGTAAAAAGAAACTCTCTTTGTAGACAATGGCTTGATGCTTGAATCACAAAGAAGAAGTTGTTGCTTAAGTTAGTGCTCAAAGCCCTCAATTTTCTTGACTTTTATTTTGAGCTCCATTGGGTTGCACCATGTTGGCTCTTGTTTTCGATTCTTTTCCATGCATTTATAATTTTTTAATTGTTGTTTTAACACACTACAAGAAAGAAAAACAAACATTAAACAAAAAGATTAAAATCAAAAATTGAAATGCACTTGGGTTGCCTCCCAAGAAGCGCTTAATTTAACGTCGTCAGCATGACATCTTCATTTTTGGATCATGGTGGATCAAATTGCATATCTGAACCATCTCGTTTATAGAACTTCAGTCGACGCCTATAAGTAACAGCACTCTTTTTCTTCGACTTCCAAAGTTCTATGAGAAAATTTTTAAGGAACGACTCTAGCCTCCTTGCCTTGAGCTTTACCAGAAAGAGTTTAATCTTAGACCAGACAATTGAACCTCGTTGGCCGGTATCTATTGGCTGCTCCTTGACGAGTTTGTTTCGCCGCTTTTTGGTATTTAATTTGTGCAATGGTATCTCTTCATATGCATGATCCATGATGGCTTCTAGTACTTGCTGTTTTGAAGATGGTTGAGCATCATCCGGAATCACCATATCAATCTTGAAGTAATGGGAAAATTCATTGGAAAAACGCAGATAATGGTTCTTCGCTTCAAACTCCATGGACAATGGAAATTGTTGAGTACAATGGCTTAGAAATTTTTGCTGCTAAAACTCCTCTTCTTGTACTCTTTTTGCTACTTCCATTTGTGCCTCATCCATGTGATGATCCTCATTTGACTTGTTTAATTCATTGGCTACATATTACTCTATCCCACACTCCACAAGAATAGCCCTGCTGTGTTCTAATGAGGACTCCATCTCAGGTTACTGTAGTTGCAAAATTTCTGATGGTGCTTGATTTTCCAATTCTGGATAATAAGCATCAAATTTGGAGTTATGCTGCTGTTGGTAACCAATTTCTGGGTAATCTATAGGTTCTGCACATAGTCCATTTAGATGGTTACTACCACAAAAATCACAAGTGATTTATGCAACTCTCTCAATGATCTTGCATGGAGCAATATAGTCAGTTGTCCATTGAGAGTTGTTGAAGGCCATTACTTCCAGCAATTCATATGCATCATCAACAAACAAATTCATAAATGCACCTCCTACTGCAGCATCAATTATCATCCTCATATGTCCAACTATCCCATCATAAAAAATCTGCACAAGTAACTATTTTGGGATGTCATGGTGTAGACATTTTCTCTGCATTTCTTTGAACCTTTCTCATACTTCATATAAAGACTTATCATCATTCTACACAAATGAAGTTATGGCGTTCCTCATCATCGTTGTCTTTGCCGGTGGGAAGAATTTGGTAAGGAATTTCTGCGCTAACTCATCCCACGTTGTTATAGACCTCGATGGTAGTAACCTCAACCAATTCTTTGCTCTATCTTGAAGTGAAAATATGAATAGGCGAAGCCGAATTGCATCATCCGAGACTCCATTGTATTTGCAAATGTCACAAATTTCCAAGAAATTCACAACATGCTCAGTTGGATCTTCATTTGATAAACCACCAAATTGAACTGATGCTTTCAATAACTGAATCATCTCTGGTAGAATTTCAAAGTAATCGACATTAATAACAGGTATTCGAATACTTAAATGGATGTCGCTTATTCTTGGTACTGCAAAATCTCTTAATAAACTTGACGTTCCAGCTATCATAAACAATCCACAATAACAGAAAAACAGAAAAATGAAACTAATGACAGTAAATTGTACAAATGACAGTAAAATGTACAATGACAGCAAAATGTACAATAACAGAAAAATGTTTGAACAAAGAATAGGATGAATTGGTATTAGTATCAACAAGAATAATAAATTAATTCCCCGGCAACGGCGCTAAAAACTTGATGGTTATTTTTGTATAACACAAACTAACGCAAGTATACGTTATCGCAATAAGTAATATATGATAAGTAGAGTGTCGATCCCACGAGGATTTGTTATTACTAATTGCTAAGTACTAAAATTATGTTCTCCTATTCTTATTCAAGCTATTGGCAATTCAAAGATTATTATATCTAAACTAACTAAATAAAAAGAATAATTACAAAAATTGAGTAAAGAGAACAAATGTGATAGCACAATACTCAAATGCCTAGGATTACAACAATCCCTTAATACCTCACTTGAATTCAATTACTCCCCTTAGAACTATTAATATGAATGTTAACCAAGAACTCTAATATCCTTACAAGCCTCTTTCGATGGTCAAGTGAGTATATCTCATTCAATCAATTATTTGTTGTCTATAATAATCAAATTGAAATAAAATTCATTAAATTCAAATTCTCTAAATGGTCATATATGCCATATGAGTATAATTCTATCTCATATAAAACTCATGCTTTTACACAATGATCATACATCAATTTATTATCCATGACCAACACAAAATTTCCTTTTTCAAGTTCATTAAGGTTCCTAAATCAATCTAATACATTGTCATGTAATTAGAAGCATTAAGCATAGAACAAATTGAACAATTCAATACCAATATGACAATTAAGGAAAAATAATCAATCCAAGCTACATAAGAGTTCACATTGTAATCATAGCAATAAAACTTAGTTCATAATTGAAAATATAAGTTTAGAGCATCTAACAACATCATTATACATGTTGGAATCAACAACAAATACAAATTTGAAGAGAAGAAGAAATTTTCCTTGATGCAATGGTGATGTTCTTCATCAAAAAATGCAGAAATTCTTCTTCTTCCTCTTAATTTTTGCTTCCAAATTCCAAATAAAGTGTTTATTTTCGTGCTTTTTACTGCCCAAAATAGTATTTTTGTTGCTATCGAAAATCCTAGGCGTAAGGAGCCTCCAATATTCCAAATAGGCGAGTTGAGAAGGGTATTTAAACATTCGCACGGGTGCTGCGGCACTGGGGGTTCAGTGCCGCAGCGCTAGGCACGAGCATCAGGTATTCCCGAAGATGCTAAGTGCCGCGGCATTGGGTGCTGAACGCTGCGACGCTCACTTGGTGATTTGGGCACTGCGGCACCGAGCCACCTGCTATGCTACTTTCGTATTTTGAGCGCTGGGCGCCGAGCCACATGCTGTTCTACTTTTATATTTTAAGCGTAACTTCTTCGTTTGACATCCGATTTACCTCCCATTTGTTCCTATGCGTCATATTTTCTGTCATGCATCTATTTATGATTGTAAAACATAATTAAATAGTCAAATATATGTGATTTGAAGGAAAAAATGAAAGTTGGGTACAAATATTACTAGTGCTTTTACGCCCTTATCAGGCCTCAACACTTAAAGAGACAAGTTGTTCTTCCTCATCGACATATTCATTGAGAGTTACACTAGTCGAAAATAAAATTGGGTCAATACTTTTCAAGATAATGTATACACCACCATGGACAAGGTTCAAGCCCAAGTAAAAGAGCTGCGTCGAAGGTTGGAAGCTGTCAAGGAAGATGCAATACTATGGAAAAGAGCGGTAGTAAATGAAGTTGTTGCTGCTCAAGGGATGCTAATAGTTAAGGCTCAAAAATCGAAGGGGTTTAATGGTAAGCAAAATGCCAAGGAACTTGACAACTACTTTTAACAAATGAAAAGATACTATGATATCATGAGTGTGCAGGATGAAGACAAGATAAATACTGCGACATTGTATCTTTATAATCATGCAATTCCGTGATGGCGTAGGAAAAGCGATGAGATATGCAAGAGTACCTGCACCATCAACACTTTGGCAAAATTATAATTAGAGCTTTATTTGGAGAACGTAGCACAATCTAGAAAAAGGTTAAAAGAATTGAAGTAAACAAAGTCCATCAGTGAATATGTAGAGGAGTACTCCTTGTTAATGCTGTAGATCCTCAACATAAGTGATGAGGACTTGCTGTTCAATTTTCTAGATGCTTGCAAACATAGGCATCTAATGAGTTAAAGTGGCATGAAATAGCAAATATATCTGTGTTTTTACATTGGTGGAAACACTCATGGATTACCACAAGGTTAACGTGAAAAAGTCCAAGAATTCTAGACCCAATCACAATAAAGCTGGGGGCACCAAGGCGTTTCATCATCCGAATGACGAGAAAGAGAAAAGCAAGCCGCATAAATGAAAAAGCAGAAGTGTAATAGCCATAGACCAAAAACGAACTGCTTTCTCTGTGATAGGGATCATGGAATTAAGGACTGTTTGAAGAAGAAGGCTCTCAATGTAATGGTTGTGGCATGCTAGGCAAGAGTGCAGGGTCAAATAAGGTGTATGCAGCTGCCTAACACTATGAAAGCCAAGCAAAGTACTCGCGCGTCAATGGGAAAACGCTGATATACATTGAAACCTACATCAACTATATAAAGAATCAAGTGCTGATGGATACAGGTGTCATGCACAACTTTGTTAAACGTGCAGAGGTAAAGCACTTGAGACTTTACGTGGAGAAAAATTAAGGATACCTCAAGTCAATGAACGCTACAACCAAACCACTGAATGAGGTGGTTTAAAAAGTCAAAATTCAGCTAAGGACTTGGCATGGTGAGGTAAATTTCTTAATAGTACCTTTTGATGATTTTAATGTGGTCTTATGTATAAAATTCTTGAGGCAATACAACGTGGTGTCGCTTTCTCGACATAGTTATATGTGCATCATAAATGGAGGACCTTACACGATGCCGACTTTAGACAAGACCAAAGGTGGGCAATCTAAGCCGAAAGCCAATATATCCGTACAGTAAATGGGAGTTTTCAAGTGTAAAAGAGAGATATATCAAGCCACGGTGTGGGGGATAGATGATAAGGCAAAAGTGAGTGAGAATAAGCTACTAACGAGGGGTTGCAGAACTGCTTGGAAAGCACAAAAGGGTCATGCCAACTGTTATACCACAAATGCAACCACATAGAGGTAAGATTGAGCATGGAGAAAATTTGGAGCTTAAGTTTACGCTTTCAACTACAGTGTAGACGCCTCAATTGGAGTTAGATGAGTTGTGGGGGCAGCTCGAAGAATTGTTGGGTGCGGGTGTTATCCAATAACCCAAGATGTCATATGGTGTGCGCTTTCATCATAATAAGTGGGTTAGAAATAAGCGGCTACATGTCAAGCATAGTGCATAGAACTTAGTGATGAAGACGATACTTCTACCACAGCACAAGTCAGTACATCCACTTTACAAGGGCCTTGTTTGTAATAATGATGGGTCATTTCTTGTTGCCAAGAGGATTGACAATGTCTCATATAAGGTGGGGACACCTCTGAGACAACGGCTGCATCCCATGTTTCCCAAGAGCTGTTGGAAGCTATACCATAAGGGTACAGAAGACACAGAGCATCAGCTACAGAAACGAGTACCTTTAGCTATGTCCATATTAGATGACAAAGAGGTGGAACTCATCTATGTCGGACGAACAATGCAGAAGAAGAAATCACCTCCAAGGCGTGAGTACTTTGTCAAGTAGAAAGGGTTGCCAGATGTTGAAGCACGCTGAGAACACGAGAGCGCATAGCAGCAGATTGGAGAATGAGGTCTGCAAGTTTCAACGAAGACGCGATGATGGCATTGCATGAATTTAGTGGGAAAAAATATCACGCCTCATATGTTCTCAAGTATTTTCTCAAGCACTTGGTATGTGACAAAACCTCTTAGAGGCTATGTGGGTTGATAGAGCAGTTCGCGGGTCGAAGCTTCTAAAAAATTCACTAACATGGGTGGATATCAAAGTCAAGCCCATAACTTATTAAGGACGTAGACCTATATTTAAAAGAAAAATATTTCATAGAATATGTGATGATATTGTAAAATATACTTTAGAATATTTTCTCATATTATTTGTATATTATTAAATCGTTTAGATCTTATTTATCGATTATATAAAATAATTAATATTTAAGAAGGTGAATCTTAATTATACAAACTATCTTATAATTCGTAATCTCTTTAGTTATATAAAAAGAGCAAATTTTCTAACACTTTATATGTTTATTTTTTTAATATATTTTTAATGTAATATTTTTTAAATTACTTAACACCTAATACATTTAAAATCGCATGATTCTCAAATGTCCATAACACAAAATAGTCCGCTTATTCGTCGTCGAATAATAGCAACCCTTGCACTCAACACAAAAAAAGCCTAGTGCTTACAACTTGGAGTGTACTCCCTCCCTCGAAATTTAATCCTCTCTTTGATAATGCAAAGTAGGCTGTGGGCCTATATTCTTTACAGTTTTTACTGGCATCGCCGATGAGGTTGAATGAAATTCGACAAAGCTGATCGAGTCGGTAGTCCCTACTCCCTCTCCCTCCCTCCTTCCTCGCGCCATACGAACAAATAATAAATCTTCTATCTTTAATCTCTGCCCACAGCTCTAAAGCTTTCTCCTTCTCTTTCTACCGTTAACTAAGCTTATTGTATATGTATCTATCCTTTATCCATAGCGATAGCGTACGTGCAGATTCTGTAACCTCATAACTTATTAGAAAATTAAACATGTCTCAGCTGCGTGGTTCCGATGTAATTTCCACCCAATCAATGCCTGAATTCGATTATCTTGACCATCTTCCATTGATTTCACGACGAAAATTGCTGCTTGCCACTCCAAGAACGTCAATGTAAGCTTCTCCATTTCAAATTTTATTTCTTATTCCAGAGTTATCAAATTAGGTTTTTTCTTGACAGGACTCAGAGTGACGCCGTTGTTAAAAAAGAAGAAGAAGATTATGAGGTGAAATTTTATTTGTGCTTTTAATTGAAAATTTCCTTTTCATTTTATCGATTCTTATATGCTTAAAATTGAAAATAACTCAAAAACCTTTGATGGTGCACAATGGTTCTCTGATTTACCAGTATATTCTCTGTTTGTTTATATTGTCGCTTGGTATTAGGGTTCATCTCTCAGCAAAGGCTATGTATAAATAATTAATTGTGGTTTTTTTTTTCTCCGTTTAAATCCTGTAGTGCTCTGAGATTTTCAGTGAAGTTTTGATTATTTGTTATATGGAGCTCAAGTATTTTAAGCTGTTCGGTAGTAAGACTGTGCATACTAGATGAAATGTTGGGAAAGTTATCTTGATTTTTATATTAAAGTATTGGCGATGTTGGAATGTTACTCATTATTGGGCTGATAAATAATTCAAAAGAGAACAATGAACTGCTTTATTAACGGTTGTTGAAAAGGTTTGAAGAGAGAAAATATTTTCAAAATCATAATTTGGTGGGATGCCTGCAAAAGATGATTCTGTTGGTTTATGAAAGAGTGAAAAAATGTGTGAGAAACTCACACTGATATTATCTGTTTGTTCAAAGAACTTTGAACCCTCTGGCCAATCCATTTAGGATTGCTGTTTGTCAATCATCTTCAAATTGTTGAAAGAAACTTGTGCGTTCAGCAGGGCCTTCTCTCATTCCTTTCTGCCTGTTCTGTTGGAAGAGGGATGGATCAGCAATTGGCATTGAAAAGAAGTCCTGACAGTGAAGCCCCATTTGGAGTTACTTCTGAAGTTTCTGATGGCCAAAGTCTTGAAACTTCTACTGCAGATGATCCATATTTGCAGAATGCTCCTTGTGGACAAGTTATGGGTACTGGTATGCCCACTTGCTCTGATCAGATATCTTATACTGGATTGAGCACTGATGATGCTGGACTTGAGAGAGTTAATGGTAGTGTTTGCCCTTCATACAAAAACTCAGTGCTGTTGGATGTTTCTGCTGAAGCAAAGGTTGAGAGTTCTGATGACAATGTATTGAGGACAGTGGGAGATGGTGTAAATGAATTTGTTGGTGTTGATGCACCAGAAGACAAGGTCAATACTAATACCCCCAATGCCTCAGCAGATGATGATCTTGACCATATTGTACTCAAAGAGCGGCAAAAAATGCTGATTGAAAGGTGCCATTTTGTGTTAATTGATTGCTATTTCTGCAAAATTGCTTTCCTGTGCCTAAATAGATGCGTCTTTTTTCTTTTTCAACCTTTAACTATTTCCCAGATTTCACATCCTTTTCTTTCCTGATATTTTGGCAAAGGTTAGAACGTATTAAAGTCTTGTTTTTCCTTGTAATTGTGCAGGAGATGTTTGGAGTCGGTAAAACAATTTGAGGAGGTAATTTATTGTCCTGTTATGTGATTAGTAGACGTGTAACAGGCTATAATTTGTCGTAAAGTTTTCAATCTTGAGATTCATACAAGAAAACATATTAGCTTGTAAGAGTATATGCACATTTTACCTTAGCCCTATTATGCTTTGGAACTTTCATAAATAGGCCTTTCCCAAGCTGTTCTAGCATTTTTTAGAGTAGATTTTATTCACTTGTATGACATTTAATTTTTAAGGGCTACAGACCAGAAATAAATAATTTTTTTAGTGCCTATATAACAGGGTATTGCCAGTCTCACATGTTTCGTCCAGGTTGGAACGAAAGATGTATGCTGAAGTCAATGAACATAGAAGTAAGAAAGGCAGGAGATATATGTGTATTATTGCTCTAGATGATAAAAATAGCACCTGTTGTATGTGCTAGGACAGTTGTTTTATTAAACCATTCTTAGTTTAACGAGTTAAAAGCACCATAAACAAGCCTCTTTGATGTATCTCATACTCTGGAATTTTTATTATAATCATTCCATATTCTTGCCTTGCTTTGTTAGGAAGAGAGAGAATTTCTTTCAGCTCGGCCTCAGTGGGCAAGGAGTAGAGCGCATTATATCTCTATGTTGGTTGTTTGAAGTTTAGGGACCTATTCTATCTATCGGGTTTCAATTTCTTTCAACCAAAAATTTCTGATTATAGTATTATGCTTGGACTTCTTCATAAAGGTTGCTGCTTGTTTTATGTGGTTTACTTGTGCTTGTGGGCTTTCAGCTATGACTACTTGCATTTTCTTTTTCAGATGTATTGCTTAAAAGTCCTGCTTTATGTTACACAGGGTAGTGCTGCTGGTTTCTCAGAAGATCTTATGGACCCGTCTGCTGGAAAAATAAAAGAAGAAACTCAATATGTAGATGTAGAATCCTCAAAGATTGGAAGTGGATCTAATAAAATTCCTGAAAGAAAGGCTTCTAATCATGGTATAAGTTTAGTAAATGCTGCTTCAAACACTATCAGTGCAGAATCGTCTCTTAAAGCTAATCAGCATTCAGAAGTACTGGGCAAAAGCCTAGCGCCTGAAGCACCTAAATCAAGAA
The DNA here is from genome assembly GCA_946807835.1 of Ailanthus altissimus. NCBI lineage: Eukaryota > Viridiplantae > Streptophyta > Magnoliopsida > Sapindales > Simaroubaceae > Ailanthus > Ailanthus altissimus. The sequence goes on from OX327687.1 coordinate 11,695,412, forward strand.
AAAGTACTGGAAAATGTTACACAATGTGCCCATCTGAGAGAGCATTTGTGGAGTTCAAGTCATGTGATGTGCAGCCTGGAAGTAGTAGTATGCATGTTCCGACTCTACAGACTTCTCTCAAAGTCAAGGTTGAACCAGTGGAAAATAGTGAATTGAACTACTCAGAAAAGAATGCTTTAAGTACTTTTTCCATTAAAACACAAGTGAAGAGTGAAATGGAAATTCCTAATGAACTTGATGAAGATGGGATAGATCATATGCGACTGCAAGATCGGATGAAGATGCGGACATCGAGAGAGAATTCTGAATTGAATTTTTCCAGTAATGTTGTGTACTCGAGTAAAACTGTGCACCCGTCGCTTCAGTACCCAGAATCTGCTAAACCAATAAAGATGGAACGACCACAGAAAAGGAAGAAGACTGCCACGTACTACACGTTTTTTAATGTCAACGTTTATCAATATTTGTATATCTTTATGTTTTGACCTCTGAAGGATCTCCTTTTTATTTTTATTTGTTTATTTTTTGCAGGGATTCAGTGGAAACAGCACTTGAAGAAGATGCTCCTGAACTTCTGCGGGTACTTTTTGCAGTTCACTTGTTTGGTTATGGTGAAATACAACGAAGTTTCCTCTAAAATGTAAATGGGCAGGTGTTACTTGATCAAGGAGTATCTGTTGATGAAATTAAGCTTTATGGGGAGCCAGAGAATGAGGATCCCATAGATGAAACATTCAGTGAAGATGGCTTTTCTGAGCTTGAGGCTGTGATGTCAAAGGTTGGGTAAATCTGTGAGATCATGATGTCTATTATGCTGTTATGTTTATTTCAAATATGGATTAGTCTGAAAACATGTATGGTGCAAAGCATTTTGACAGATTCGTTTCAAGACCATCTTGGGATTATCTGAAAGAATTTGTTGATCTATCTACCATAAACTACCAAGTGAAAATGACATTGGTTTGAGAAAAAATGCATATTGATTTCTATCTACCATAAGCTAGCGAGAGTGAAAATGACATTAGTTTGAGAAAAAACACATATAGATTTCTTGTTTAATATTTCGGTTTTAGGAAACATCAGTTGATGGATAATTAGTTCAGGATAATGATGGATTGAGATAGCCATTTCCTTGTAGAATTTTCTTCTTGTTGCACCCAAATTGACAGCCATGAAATTAATTTTTTTGGTTTGTTGACAGATGAAAATGCTTTTTCTTCTCCCCCCTTCTCAGATGAGCTGCATTATACTTTTCTGATTTCATTGTTTTTTATGTTAACATCTTCATTTATTTGTGGTGACAGCTTTTCTTTCAGCGCAATTCTTTTTTGAAGTTTGCTTCTGTTCGGTGTGCAAAGGACTCGAAACCTAGTTACTGCTTGGGTTGTCTATTCTCACTTGTGGAGCAGGTGACAATTTTCACGATACCTCATATATATGATTTGGATTTTGGTGAATACTCTTGGTTTGCTGATGTACATGATAACTTTGAAATTGTGGCTATTGTTTCTTTTTCATAGGCAAGATATCTGCAGTTCCGTAAATGGCCTGCTGAATGGGGATGGTGCCGGGATCTTCAGTCATTTATATTTGTGTTTAAAAGGCATAATAGGTGATTGATCTGCAATCCATGTTACATGTTAAAGGCCTCCTTTTGTATAATTATTCTGTTGGTAGTTGCTGAAATTTTGTTTCATTTGAATGCAGAATAGTGCTGGAACGTCCTGAATATGGCTATGCTACATACTTCTTTGAGCTGATAAATTCATTACCCATTGATTGGCAGATCAAGCGCTTAGTGACTGCCATGAAGCTTACTAACTGTGGGAGAGTCAACGTAATTGAGAACAAGTCATTATCGGTAATGACTTTTGTGAAATTTTTGTTCCTAGGATGACTGCTCATATTTTGGTTGGAACACTTGAGTCACTTAATGGATTAAGTCTATGTACTCATGACCTTTGGAATATGATATCTTGGTTGGTTTGTTAGATTGTGGAATAGAGATTGCAGTGGTAGATGTGCAATTAGCAGTGTATGACCTCCCTAGGAATTTTTCTCCATTGAGAATAAGTCTATTTTATGTAAAATTGGTTTCATGCTAATCATGCTATTAGGTGCCTATTTGGATTATAAGTTTTAAAGTCGATGGTGATTCATTCTGATAGTTGGGACTCAAAAATTTCAAGATCTGCATGTATATCATGTTCAGCCTCGTGTAATCTGTTGGATGTTGTATATCGTTTTCTATTAATATTGTTGCTTGCTTTTTGAAGTTACTCAAACGTCTGCCTGCCTTCAAAATTCTGTTTCAGCTTTTCAGTTGCATCTTCATTATTATAGTTGGTTGTGCTTCAGAATTCATCACATTCTTGATTGATTGCCGGTATTTATTTGGATTATATGAAGTTATATCCAATTTCGTTCAGGATCAACTGAAATCATGAAGAGTGCATTACTCGTACCAGTGTTTCTGCTTTAATTGGATTATGTTATCATCCAGTCGTTGTATGCATATCTCGAGCAGTTACTATAAGACAATTTTAGGCATCTAAAATGCATTTAGTATCATATTTACATATGCCAAACTTTGGATTGTGTTATCTAAATGTTTTGATCTGTCTTATTCCTTGAAGTTTCTCTGATTGTCATTACTGTTGCTTGCTTCTTTAAGTTATTTATATGTCTGCCTGCCATCAAAATTCTATTTCAGCATTCCTTTTGGTTGCATCTTGATATTATGATTGGTTGTGTTCTAGAGTTTGTTGCATTCTTCCTTGATTGCTGGTCTTGATTATGTGAAGTTTACCCAATTTTACACCGGATCAATTGAAAACTTAAGAGTGCATTACTTATAACAATGTTTGTGCTTTAATTGGGTTATATTTTATCATCTAATTGTTGTATGCAAGTGGCAGATCCTATAATCCATTTTTTAGGGATCTAAGATGGATTTAAGATCATATTTACTATACTTTTCATCTGTTATAAACTTTTTTCTCTGTTTGCATTTATTATCTAAATGTTTTAATTTGTACCTTAAAGTGTACATATTTTCTATTTAAGGTTGGAGAGGACTTAACGGAAGGTGAGGCTAAGGTGCTAGTAGGATTTGGTTGGGTACCGAATACAGGTTTGGGAACAATGCTTAACTACTGTGATAGAGTTTTCCATGACAGGAAGAATGAGAAGGACACGTCGGAGTGGAGATCAAAAATAGGTAAGTTGCTCATTGATGGGTATAATGGGGGTACTGTTGTTTCAACCAATATACCAGATAGTGTTATCAAATGTAGTGACGCTGACAGTCCCCAGATTAAGTTGGAGCTCTGATCAGATTTCAGTTTTGCTAATAAATTTTGTAAATATTGACGTCGGTGAAGCAACTAATCTGTTGATCGAGTTTAACTGCGTACCGTAGACAGATGATACTTAGTTCATTTCACTGATTGCTTTCGGTATCGAATTTAGTTGATTGTAAATATTTTATTGTTTTCTCCTTCTTAAGTGTAAAGCTCAACAGAGTTGCATGCTGCTTTGATCATCATTTTTATTGTTCCCGTTGCATGAGAGGAAGGATGATATCTCATGAACATAAAAGAAATAACTAAAATGTAATTAATGATACAACGAATTGACGTGGCATGATTGATTGGATGGGAGAAATCGTATAATTGTCACACTTTATTATTTTCATTTATTGTATTAAACTTTGCACATCTAATTAAATTATACCAATTAACATTAGTATTAACATTAGTGTAAATAAAGTAAAAAAAAAAAAAAATGTATCTGTAGTGTTTCTCAATTTGTTTAGATTCGCGGCGTGTGTGTCAACTACTGGGCTGTTCCACCTCGGGAACTTGTGGAAAGTGTCACAACTCGCAACATGATGCAGGAGCAGCCAACGGATAGGCCATGGGACAAATATAAAAATAAATGGGGCTGTTTACATTGGAGCCCAATAGTATGTTGTTTCACGCGAAATATAAACACACGAGATAGCCCAAATGAATATAACTTTTACCGAAATATATTTGTAGATTTAATTTATCTTTTTAAAGTAGGTAATAATAATAAACTGTGTTTTTCCACACAGCGGGTCTTGACTCTTGGACATCCCTAGATCGTTGTTAGTAACTCCCGAGAAATTGAAAAAGCTAAGTACGATTTCAAATTACACAAAAGGTCAAACTCAACGTTAACAAATGCGCCTATTTTCTATTTATCTACTTTATATAGATAAACATTAACTTGGGTGTCCATGTATCTATTTTTATAAGAGGGCAGTGATCTTCGCAATCTCAAGGGGTATGTAAAGATAAGGAGATAATTTTTGTGAGGTTTTATATTTGAAAATTTTTAATAACATGTTTATAAAAAAATTTAAAAAATAAATAAATTTTTCAACACCAAAAGCTAATATGGCGAATTAAAAGAACTATATCACAGAACTTCTTGATAATCAAGAAAATAAGGTTTGAGTAATACAGAATTAATTGTTTTAGGAAGCGAGGTTCTCATCAGCATAGTAGATATTTTAATCCAAATCTTGAAACAACTCTGAGAAATTAAAAAAGAGAATTAGGAACTGAGAGACAAATTGATGGTGATAAAAGGCTATAAGGAGTCTAATGATGATCTAGAAGAAGAATTGCCCTTAGATAATGAACAAAAATGCACTCAAGAAGTGAAGATTTCATAAAAGAATCTATAACAAAAAAAAATGATACATCCTAAGAGAAAAAGAAGAGATCCGATTCTGGAAGTAACTAAAAAAATTAATAAAAATGATATTAGAGGTTTCATCTTAAAGGAAGTAAGTGAATTATATGCAAAGAGGACAAAATTAGGAGTTGCTGAAAACGCAATGACTTTGGCAAAAAAAAGACAAATCATGACTTTTTACAGATTTAATAAGGACGGCAAAAATGTTGTACAAATTCCACATACCCAACTTCTATATATTTGATAGGATCTAGGATCCCGAAGAACACGTATATCATTTTAGTTCTAAGATGATAATGTACATATATAACTAGCTCTTGAAGTATATTACCTTCCCTATAGTCTTAAATGTGCATAGGCATGGTTTCAAGAACTCAAAGAGAACTCAATATCCTTCTTCAATGAGTTAATAGCCTAATTCATCGCACAATACATTCGGAGTCAAAAGAAGAAGAAGACAATATCAGACCTTTTCTCATAAAGTAGAGGGATAATGAATTGATTAGAAGCTTCCTTAATCGATTCAATTGAGAGCTTAGCAAGATTAAAAGCTGTAGACATTGAAATAGCTGCCCAAACTTATCGAAAAACAGTTAAATCATCTATTTAAGAGAATTTTACTTCTCTTAAACTGATCACTCAGAAATCAAAGCAATGAATTCGAGATGAATAAAAGGAGTTGCCACAAAAAAATAAACTTTTGTAATCATAAATCATAATGAAGACAGTTCATCTTAGATAGGAGGATATGAGAAGCAGCCTCCTAAAGGAGATGGATTCGGGAAAAGGCCTTCCACCCAAGAGAACGATAGAGATGACAATAAGTTGAAGCATATGTTCAAGCCATTAATCTCGAAAAATACGCCCATAAAAAAAATTATAGGCAAAACTTAAAGATTCTAAATTTTTTTTTGGAAGTTGAAGCCTATTAAAATACCTGACGATACAGAGACTGGTCCAAACATTGTCCATTCCATAATGAATATAGATGTACCATCAAAATCATCGAGCTCTAAGAGGTCAAATCCACCACCTTATGAAAAATGAATGCATGATAGAATATAGACTAGAAATAGCCCTTAAACAAGTCGTGGAACTTGTTAGGAGTGGGCAAACCCGGTTTGGTTCGATTTTTAAAAAATAAAATTAAAAACCAAACTAAACTTATAGTGAACCGAATCAAATCAGTTCGGTTTGATTTTTGAATTTTTGGTTTGGCTCAAATGGACTTAATTTAAGCTTATTTTCAATTCTATTCGATTCTATTTGTTTCATTTTTTTGTTTGTTTTTTTTTCCTTTTTTTAGTATTATTTAAAAAAAATTATTTTTTGATTAAGTTCTAGGTTCGGCCTTCCGAACCAAGAACCGAATTGAATTTTTAATTTTTTGAATTAAAAAAAATTGAGAACCGAATCGACCAAAAAAAAAACCGAACCGACCGGTTTAATTTGATTTTTTGGGTCCGGTTTTATTCGCCAATTTTTTGCCGCCCTTAGAACATGTAAAAGAGTCTAAGCCTATATAAAGAAAGAGTAAGATAATAAAGAAGAATAAATGCTACTCATACTGAATACAATCCACAACTCTTTGTTTTACTTCACTTATCTAGATGAATGAGAAGATGAGAAGAGAAAGTAGATAGTCAGGTGTTAGATTAAATAACTATAAAGTGAGAAATCATGCAAGTAAATGAAAGTACACTTCTTGTCTTAGAAGGACTACATATAGATGAAAAATTCACAAAAGAGTTTATAAAAGTTTTATCTATAAAAGCAGCTGTGAATCAATTTTACATAAATGTGGTCCATTGTAAACCATCGAAAAGAGAAGGAGAAGATAAGAGATAGAGACATAAGGATTCAGAAAATACCGGATCTCTGCCTACATAAGCAAATAGACTTTACATGTTTTTTTTGCCTAACCATTGATGTAAATGGAACAAAAAAAAACAAACTCCTTTTATATTCAATTAAAACAAACATGAGAAATTTCATAACTCTACAAAATAACGTAAGAAAAAAAGAAGAAGAAATCTTGGGTTTATTCAATATTCCCTTTTCGGGTATAACCCAAAACCTGGATCCATTTTACGATGTATTAGTCAAACTTCTGGGATATGGTGCCTTACTCATTGAGTATCTGGGATGGAATAACCCAACCTCCCAGAGGCTCTTGAGAAATAAATTTTAGCCTTCTCAAAATCTAAAAATATAAAATTGGAGAGACTTCCATGACTTAATCCATCACCCAAGAATTAAGAGAAATCAAATTCTCTTGGGAAGACTTAATCAATTTAATGATACCATACTTAGACCTCTTGGTTATCAACCTGAATATAGGAGGAATAATCAATACAGAGAGTCTTAGTCGATGAAGGAAGTAACATTGATATTTTATTCTAGAAAGTATTTTATATATTAAAATTGGAAAAAAAATGTAAAAAGATGTATGACTGAACTAATTTCCTTCGAAAGAGAAAGAATATAGATTAAGAGAATGATTACTTGCTTGTTATAGCAGCTAGAATATAGCTAAAAATAGATTATTTTGTGGTTAAAGCAACCACAACCTAGAACACTATTAGGGTTAGTGCTTACATTTCATCCCTGAATGTACATATTCTTAGTATTTATATACATGTACATTCTCATTACATCGCTAATACTTATTTAAATGGTAATATGCAATGTAACATTACAGACGTTGTATGATTTGAAAGAGTTCAGATTTGAACTAAAGGAGTTTAGATAACGGTCCACAGTTAGCCACATTGAGATATATAAATGCTAAATGTTTGCACATCTAATTGTTAGCTAGTTATAATACTTAGCAAAGATCCAAGAGTTGGAGCATTGTTTGTAATGGGACATAAACCTAGGAATATACTGGTAATTGTATAGTTGCAAGAGTTGCAATCAGGTGTCAGAAAATGTCAGTTGCGCAAGTATGTTCTCGAATATTGTCCCTGATCTATTTCTACCGATGCGGGTATAAATAGTTATTCCTAGCCGACTGTGAGCTTGGAGCTTATACTGACATATGAGTATCCAATTAGGACTGGATATATGACAAACTCATGAGGGCCTTCGATAGACACCCTATTTAAACCGTCAATAGAGGGTCCTCTCGAGTTGAGTAGTATACTGATTGGTGTGCTATAATAGCTAAGCACAAGTGCACGCTATCGTATCAAGTAATATAGGATTTTAAGTCCAGATATCGATCCCACAGGGACTATGCAATCTAATTCTATAAATCAAATATTAAAATTATACCTACTTAACTTTTATTCAAAAAACCAAAATCTAGAATTTATGTAACTAATCTAGTTCTCTCAATTAACTAAACAAAAGTAAAGAGTAGAATTCACAAATAAAGATAATCTAGGGTTTTGACTCGTCCCTTAGTATTTCATTGGATTCATTAACCACTTAGTTAATCCCTTAATACCAATTGATTGGTTTAGACACTAATCTCATCACAAGCCTCTGTCGATGGTCAAGTGACTATATTACGCATTCTAACAATCACTTATATATCTATGGTAATCAAATCAGAATGTAATTCATTAAGATCAAGTCTAAATTATACCATACATGCCACCTAGGTATATGTCTATCCTAGATGGAACTCATAGTTGTTACCCTATGATCATACATCAAACTACTCTATGCTAAATACATGAATCCCTCCGTTAAGTTCATCATGGTTTCTCAATCATTCAAAATATTGATCAGGTATAATGAAAGCATTAAACACAAGATAGAATGAATCAATTGAATTTATCAAGTTCATAAACTAAGAATCAATAAAATCCAACTACATACTAGGTTTACATAGTCTAACCCTAGAATAACAATTTAGCCCATCACAAAACCAAAAGTATCAAACCAATCCATGAAGATCAACAAAAATAAGAACAAAATGATAAAGAAGCAGAAGAAAAACTAATCAAAGTGATTCCTTGATGTGCTTCTCCCTCAATCTTGGCTTGAAGCTTGAATCTTGATCTTGGTTCTTCAATATTTGGCTTTGATCTTTGATTTGTGTTGTGAATTCTCTCTCTAAGTTTTTGCCTCTTTTCTCTCTTTTTCTCTTATCTTCTCTCTTAGGGTTTTTGTCTTCAAAATACTATTTACGAGTTAATGTAGCAAAATACTGTTCACGGGTACTGTAGCAAAATACTGTTTCTGACACTGTTCGCCGCATTAAGCGTCGCAGCACTGGGTTATGGGCACTGCGGTGCTCAGCTACTGACCTGGGCACCGCGACGCTCAGTTACTGGGCACTGCGGCGTCCAGCCCTGGTGCCTCTTTTGTATTTTGAGCGTAACTTCTTCGTTTGACGTCTGATTCGCCTCCCGTTTATTCTTATACGTCACATTTTCCATCGTGAATCTATTTATGATCAAAAACAACAATTAAATAGTCAAATATTTATAATTTGGAGCAAAATATTAAAGTTGGGTATAAATAATAATAGTACTTTTACGCCCCTATCATATACGTAGTCCTTTGACCTGAGTGTCATGGTGGGCTTATAAGTGCTCTATCATACTTTGATTTCACGTATGTCACAGACATTTCATGGTGTGACCGCTGGGTATTGCTGGATATGGTCCGATGCTTATGAAGTTCGGTGTGTATAAATATGGGATTCGTCAACTCGTATAAGGAGTTAGATATCCAGATGCTTTGAGACTGTATCTCAGAAAGTCTTATAGCCACAAGCATTAAACCCAGGAAATATTTTCTGCTATGGTGGAAAAATATGGCAAATGAGTTTGCTTATATTATTCAGTGAGATACAAGTCTGGAGATATGACATGGATGAACACATGGGGATTTGACGGTGATAATCTACATCCCCGCACATCTAGGATATCATGATAGAAGGACTATATATATGCGTTGTAACTTCAGCTTGGATGGTCGACGCCCTAATTTGTATTTTCGTGACATGTGCGAGAGATAATGTTCACGGACGTATAGAATAGTTCCATTTGAAGAATCGAGCGTGGACCTAGAAAGTCCTGCAATATAGAGTGTACTCATTGAGCACTAGGGCAATGTGCCAGATTAAATTATTTAATCCAGTACTATTTAACATTGCCATAGAAATACGTGTGTGTCTGTATTTAAACGTTAAATACAACATTTAGTCTATAATTATTATTTACTAATTGTATAATGACACATGGCATATTATATACTATCGGTTGAGTTTACCTAAGTGTGAAATATGGTGGGACCCGTTAAAGGGTATATTTGGTAACTATTAATGAAGAACAAAATGGTCATTTCACATAATGATTATTTAAATATTAAATAATCATAAATATCTCATTATTATATATTATAATATTATTATGATGACATTTAGTTGTCATCCATATATTTATATTATATTATTATTTATTATAATAATATTATTTATCCAAAAAGTGGCCAAGGGTAATATTTTATATATATAATATTATTATTACATATACATATATATATATATTGAGATATTCTGTGTTTGTATGGACCGAGAGAAGCAATTGAGAATTGCTTTAATTTTTCATTTTGTGTTGAAACAAAAATAGTTTGTTTCAAAATGGTGGCCAACCATGAGATAGCAAAAAGATGAAGAAATTGTTTCTTTTTCTTAAATTTCAAGTGTTGAAATTATGATTCATAATCTTCTCTTATTAGCCTAATCATTAAATAAAAACAAGTTATTGTTTTATTAATTAAGAGTTAATTAGTGGTAAACACATAGCTTAGGGTTTAAGTGTTAAATTCAGTGCTGGATTTGGAGCTACTATTCTAGTTTATCAAGCCCATCGAGTTGGTGACTAGAACTGTTAACGGGTTGGTCTCTAAGCAGACTCCTAGAATACATGTGTATAACTAGGTGATTTCTCAACCCTTTAAATATATTAATATGATTAATATATTATTTATTGTGTTTATTATATGATTTATTTATTTCGCAGCGCTAAATATGTATGAGATACGTATTTTATGCAATAAACACTATTGTACATGCATATACCCACGCATACTAGATTCTCCAAAAAAATGGTATCAAAGCCAGATATGAGATATTTGGGTATTGTTTGAGTGAATGGATGTAAAAGGCCCAGTGTAAATGGCGTGTTTCAAGTGTTGAAACGAGTATGCCAAAAAGGGGTGCATTGGGGGCCACAACGCCAAAGGGCTAGAGCCACGGTGCTAGGAGTTTTGGTTAGCCTGAATTATGGCGCTGAAGGTTCTGCCTTTCGCGCAGTAGCATAAGAGGGTGAGCGCCGTGGTGCTAGGGGTTAGACCTCTCAGCGCTGGTAATCCAGCGCTGCGGCGATATTGTTCACTTAAATAGTAGCAAATAAACAGTATTTGTACTGTTCACAGCTATATTAATTTAAACAGTGTTTTATAATTAATTTGCATGTGTGGGTTTATGAGATGTAGTGATAAATATTATCAGTCTCCATTATAAATTGGGGTTTATGAGATGCAACGATAAGTCTTATCGGTCTGCATTATAAATTAAAATTAATTTTTCTGTGTTGATAACCACAATGGGAGCCCTATTGGTGGGGGTTAGTTATGTTTGTATAGAAAAATTGATTAATTGAGAATCACCATTCCCATGAGATGAGGACCTTGGATATATATAAAAAAAACTCTTTTAATCAGATTGAATAATATTACATCATGAAATAATGTTATATTATCATCTGTCTTATCAATATGGTGTTAGACGAGTCACGTCGGCCTTTTTTTAATAGTGCTACAGTGTGAGGGACTTGGTTGGTTGGGCTTGGACTATATCGGTTAAACATGAGTGAGGCAAATATATGCGAACATATTATCCAATATTGCTACAGCGTGAAGGTAGTATCAATAACATATATTTAATTATTGACAAATTAATCTGGAATACACTTACTCAATATTGCTACAGCGTGAGGATAAGGTGTATTCAGGATTAAGTGGTAAGAGTTGCATGATATGCAATTGACAAGTGTTGTCTACCTGTTGGGTTTACAAAGGCCAATATTGCTACAGTGTGAGGCTCGAGTAAATTTCAATTGGGTATACTTTCCACTGTATAGTTTAAAAGAGTTTAAACTATCGTCTTCCTATTCGAGAGATTATCAGGATTATGTAAAGCAGTGGGAAGATGTTTTAAATTGCAAAATGTATAATTGTTATATTTATAATTTAAAACATTTTATTAGCGATTTAATGATTATTCCGCTTACATCTCCTGTTATTTTTTGCCTGTCAAGTATAATGGCCACTATGAACCAGTTAGTGTGCATAGTTGATGCAGTCTAACTCAAGGGTACTGAAAATTACTTTGACCAATAGATGAATCTTAGAAATATTTTGAATTCAGAAAATCTTAGATTTATTGTTGATCAAAGTTTGTCGTAAGGTATTTCTGATAACACCTCTTTAAGGGATATAAATAGAGGGGGTATGACCTTCTTTATTCATGATGCTTCATCTCTTACTCCAAGTATATTTAGTGAGACCAAATGTGTGAGGAGAAGAAGATGAGACATATACCCAGATAAATCCTCAAAGGCAACATTTATCCAAAAAATCAACAAGAGAGCAATGTAGATATTTTTCACTACAGTAATGTTGGGTATTGAAAATCCCATTATCCTAGAAGCCTTATGATTGTCAGGAAGACTTCCACATGTTTGTGTTTGTCAGACATAGACATTTCTATGGCATATAATGCTAGTTTAAGTTGGGTATGAGATACCTTATATACCTTTCATATCTACAATATGTTGTAGGAATTGAGAGAGACTAAAATGCAACAACTTGTAGAAGTAATGTTAAAAGTAGAAAATGGTGGTTTTCTGCAAGTTTAATTTGTTGAACAGCTTGACTTACTTCTTATATGCAATATAATAGTTGTATTGCATAATTGGTATGATATCCAAAACATCATCTGACAAATTGTGTCCATTCCTGTACTTGACAGTGAAGGATATCATATGAACATTAGAAATTGTTCCTGATGTTCATATGATGTGAATGGTGTTTTATTAGCTGAATGTTAGTTAATAAATGGATATAATATATAATTAGAAATGTCTATAGATTGGAATCCTTAAATGATACAGAACTGTAGCATGTGAGATTAGGTTGTATAGGTATGAGACGTCTTATCGTTGGGTTAAGGATGGTTAGATACCTAATCTAACCATAAAGACTTAACCGATAATAAATATCTAACCATAAAGACTTAACCGGTTTATAAATAATGTATTCATGAAGATGACCAAACATACCAAAATGTACATCAAATCCCTTTGATTAGATTGAGGTAGTCAGTACATTAACAACAAGTTTTCCATTTGTTTAAGGAGAATGAGATTCTCACTCATTATAGTCTTCTGGGTACTCCATAATATAATGATGTTTCGGAGAAGAGAAATCAGACTTTATTGGATATGGTCCAATTGATAGTGAGTGTTATCGATCTATATCTGTGAGAATATGCTTCAAAGATAGCTGCTTATTAAGTAGAGTTCCATCAGAAGTTATTCTTTCATTCTATATGAGATACAGAAAGGAAGGAAGTCGTATTTTAAAATGTGTTAAAACTTGGGATTGTTCTGCTTACGTAAGAGTTACGCAGTAGGATATCTTATTTTGTAAGAGTTACTCAGCAGGATAAATTAACACCTAAGAGATACAAGTATAGGTTCATTGTGTATTCTGAGTATTCAATAGGATACTAGTTCTGTGATTCAGAGAAGCGAAGTGTGTTCGTTTCTCAATATACCACTATTCTAGATAAAGAGTTTCTTATGGATCGTTGAAATCATAGAAAGATTGAACTTGGTGAAGTCAATCTAGAAATCAATTAACAATCAATGGAAACTCGGGTTTAATTAGGCAGTGACCTTTTAGTATACTTTTTTAGTGGGTCAGAAAAGATTTCTAGGTTACATTTTAGGTATGTTTGATGCTTGAAGGTGAACCTGAAGTTTTCTTGGTAGAAGAAAATAATCCTTTGACCTATAGGGAGATGATGTTAGACATCGATTTGGGAAACGGCAAGATGTCATGAAAATAAAAATTGACTCTATGCATCAGAATCAAGTTTAGGACTTGGTTAAACTACTCGTGGGAATTATTCTCATTGGTTGTAAAAAGTTTACAAGAAGTAGTAAGAGCCAGATGGAAGGTAGAAACCTTTTAGGCCCTATATTAGTTCTAGAAGGTAATCCTTAGTAATCTACGATCAACTAATAGGAAACCCTTAGACCAATATTGGTGCTAAAGTCGATTAGAATTTTATTGGCTGTTGCAACATATTATGACTTTAGGTTTGACATATAGATGTAAAGATGGCATTCCTGAAGGGATACCTCGAGTAAGAGATATTCATGGAACAGCTTGAAGGTTTTACATCAAGCCAAACTTCTGGCCTAGTGAACAGGCTGAAGAAGTCTATTTATGGGCTCAAATAAGCCTTATGGAGTTGGAATCATTATTTTAATGAGATAATCAGATTGTCTAGTTTTATTTAAAATGATAAAGAAGCTTGTGTGCTTAAAAGGTCAGTTGGAGCATGATAGTCTTCTTGATGCTCTTTATTAATGACATATTGGTCATTGGGTATAATGTCAGTATGTTATAATCAGTCAAAAGTAACTCGTAAAAATTTCTTCATGAAGCATTTGGAAGAGGCTTTTTTTTATACTAAGTATAAAGCTTTATAGAGATAGAGCTAGAAAGCTGATAAGACTCTCCCAAATTATTTTACATCAATAGCATCTTAGAAAGGTACAATTTTTATTAACAGTGAGATAGTTAATGTATCTTTTGGACCTGATGTTCATCTTTCAAGGAAAGTGTCTCTTCAGATGAAAGATGAGAGAGTTAGAGTGTCTAACATACAAGATACATTAGCTCTTGAGAGCTTGATGTAAGCTATGATGTATTTGAGACCTGATATCAGTATGGTTGTAAGAGTTATGAGCTGATACTAGTCTAATTCAAGATACCGCCATTTGATAGTAGTTAAACATATCCTAAGGTACTTTGAGGGTACAAAGGATAAGTTTCTCATATATGAAGAAAGTGACTTATAAGTGAGAAGATACACGAAGTCAGCCTTTTAATTGACCTAGATGATAAAAAGTCTACATCTAGGTATGTGCTCATTCTCATTGATACTAGGTGAGTTAAAATTACACCAGACTGTGATTCACTGCTTATTTATTTTGGGCACAGCAGAAAAGGCAGTGTGAATTCATAGATTTATTGCTAGGATTGGAAGAGTTCAAAGACAGATTGATCCTATCCCATAGTTTTGCAACAAAATTAGGCTGTTGTATAGGTCGAGGTGCCTAGAAGACACTAGTACTCTAACTATATTGAGAGAAATCTCATATGATTAGAGAGATCTTGGCTTAAGGAGATGCGATTATTTGTAGAAGTGTTTTATAAATAATTTAGCAAACCCACTTTCTAAGGACATAACGCTAAAAGTATTTATGTAACATGTGGAGTCGATGTGTATGAGATACCAGCATGAATGACACTAGAGCAAGTGGGACATTGCTAGGGTTGGTGCTTACGTGCCATCCTTGAATGTACATATACTTAGTATTTATGTACGTGTATATTCCCATTAAATAGTTAATACTTATTTAAACGGTAATATAAAATGTAACATTACGGACATTATATGATCTAAAGAAGTTTAGATTTGATCTAAAAGAGTTTAGATAAGGGCCCATAGTTAGCCATGCTGAGAGATATAAATGTTATATATTAGTACAACTAATTGTTAGCTGGTTATAATACTTAGCGAAGATCTAAAAGTTGAAGCTTTGTCTGTAATTGGACATAGACCTGGGAATATACTAGTAACTGTATAGTTACAAGAGTTGCAATCAGGTGCCAGGAAAAATCAGTTGCGCAAGTATGTTCTCGAATATTATCCCTGATCTATTTCTACCGATGCGGGTCTATCGGTGGATACCTTTATATAGATTAGCATATATCGTACCTATATGATATAAATGGTTGTTCATTTTCTCACGTTGAGTTTGGAGCTCATATTAACATATGGGTATCCAATTAAGACTGGATATATGACAAATCCACGAGGGCCTCCGATAGACACCCTATGTAAGTTGTCAATGGAGGCTCCTCTCGAGTTAAATAGTATACGTGGTCCTTTGACTTGAGTGTCATGATGGGCTTGTAAGTGATCTACCATATTTTAGTTTCACACATATCACAGACCTTTCATGGTGTGACCGCTAGGTGTCACTGAGTTTGGTTCGATGTTTATAGAATTCGGTGTATACAGATATTGGATCCATCAACTTGCATAGGGAGTTAGATATCCAAATACTTCGAGGCTGTATCTCAGAAAGTCTTGTGGCCACAAGCATTAAACCCAGGAAAGAGTTTCCACCAGAGTGAAACAATTTGACAAAGGAGTTTGCACATATTATTCAGTGAGATACAAGTCTAGGGATATGACATGGATGAGCACATGAAGATTTGACAGTGATAATCTATATTCCCACACATCCAAAATATTATGACGGAAGGACTATACGTATGTTTTGTAACCTTAGTTTGGATGGTTGACGCGCTAATTTATATTTTCGTGATGTGTGCGTTGGGCAATGTTCACAGACTTATAGAATAGTTCCATTTGACGAATCGCACGTGGACCTAAGAAGTCCCACGATATGGAGTGTACTCGTTGAGTACTAGGGCAGCGTGTTAGATTAAATTGTTTAATCTAGTAATAACCAGCACTACCACGAAAATACGTGCGTCTATGTATTTAAGCGTTAAATACAATAATTAGTCAATAATTATTATTTACTAATTGTATAATGACACGTGACACATTGTGAACTCTCGGTTGAGTTTACCTAAGTGTGAAATTTGGTGAGATCTGCTAAGGGGTATACTTAATAACTATTCATGAAGGGCAAAATGATCATTTTACACAAGAATAATTTAATTGTTAAATAATCATAAATATTTCATTATTATTTATTATAATATATTATTATGATGACATTTAGTTGTCATCCATATATTTATATTATATTATTATTTATTATAATAATATTATTATCCAAAAGGTGGCCAAGGGTAATATTTTATATATATATAATATTATTATTACACGCGCATATATATATATATATTGAGATATTGTGTGTATGTGTCGAGAGAAGCAATTGAGAATTGCTTCAATTTTTCATTTTGTGTTGAAGCAAAAGGAGTTTGTTTCAAAATGGTGGTCGACCATGAGAGAGCAAAAGGATGAAGAAATTGTTTCTTTTTCTTAAACTTCAAGTGTTGAAATTAAGATTCATAATTTTCTTTTATTAGCCTAGCCATTAAATAACAACAAGTTATTGTTTTATTAATTAAGAGTTGATTAATGGTAAACACATAGCTTAGGGTTTAAGTGTTAAACCTAGTGTTGAATTTGGAGTTGTTGTTCTAACTTACCAAGCCCACCGAGTTAGTGACTAAAACTACCAACGGGTTGGTCTCGAGGCGGACTCCCAGGATACACGTGTATAATGTTACACATTTCGGTGTTTTCTCAACCCTTTAAATATATTAATGTGATTAATATATTATTTATTATATTTATTTTATGATTTAATTATTCCGCAGCGCTAATATATATGAGATACGTATTTTATGCAATAAATAATATTGCACATGCATACAGTCACGTATACTAGATCCTCGACAAACATGACAACAAGATGCATTTGGATCCATTATATGGTAGCAATCCCCTCGACTTTGTATTAAGTGGCTAGATGCATATCTGTCACTGAAAGAGGGACAATGGACATAAAAGGCGAGCAAGTCTAAGAAAGATAATGCTACACTAACTTAGCTTACTTAAAGAACAAAAAGAAGTATAAAATAATAAAAGAAAGTAACAGAAGTATCCATAAAACTAAATGACATAAAAGAACAAACCAAGGAACAACTTTCCCCCGCCAAGGGTAGAACCACCATCAGATAAGCAACTATAGTATCTTGATTAAGAGACTTTATTGAAAGAAAGAATACACCTCGCCCAACATCAAAACGACCTAGGAAGTAATCTTGGATTATTCAAACCCAAATAAAAAGGTGCTCATTGGCACAAACATGGCTGGAGAAGAAAGAGAAAAAATGGTGAAGCTACTAAGGAAGAACCAAGATGTCCTTGCCTAGTTAAACAAGGATATGAAAATGATAGATTCAAACTAATATGTGATAAACTAAGCATTAGGAAAGACTATAACCGATTTGATAGAAGTAATGTCGATTCGTAATACTTAGGTCCAAAGGAGCTAGTATCCAGATCCCCTCATCCACAATGAGTATGTAGGGAAGATGGTGCACCTTTTGGAAACCAAATGAAGTATTAACTTTATAAGAGAGCCTTGGCTACTTTCAATCATTGCTAATGAAGATGGTGCTCTTCTTGAAATTGATAATTTTGCCCTAAAAATCATTAAACAACTTATCCTACCATTTAGGAACCCGTAGTAATTGGCTTTCAAATAAATTAGGTTATAGGTTAGAAATATATCATAAACTGTAAAGCTATGTAACGGACGAATCATATGGTTTAGGATGGAAATATCCTAGAGTAGTTAAAATACATTTAGGTGTATTTTTAATAAAGATAAACTAGATAAATGCAAAAATTGTAGAATGATAAGAAGAAATTGGGAATTAGAAGCATATAGGATGCTTTAAGAATAAAGGCAATTCATCAGGTTATAGTGTTTTGGGTTCTCTATGACAATCATCGATGGTGAAGACCTATATTTTGATTCCTTTAGGGATTTGAAAAGTGGTTTTTAGTTCCTTCATTGAGAAAGAATTGAGAATTCTACCTATATTTTTGAATTTTTTTTTCTTAAAAAAATTATTATTCTATATATGGATTCTTGAATTGCAAAGATGAAGCGATAAGGGAATAATAGAGACTTCTTCTTTCTTTCTAAGTTCAGAGCTAAGAATGTGAGAGGAAAAAAGAAGATTTTGGAATTTTATATTCAAAAGTTTTTAATTGCCCTCAGGTTTACCCATACGTTTGCCTGAAGAAGCAAAAATGTCACTGTGATTAGACATTTCCTTATTTAGAACAATTATATTTGAAAAAGAAATGTAATTTTAAGGTAAAACACGTTGCGCTTACTGATTGGAGAGTGAAGAAATGTATCTCATACACTTCCAATAAATATAGTCCTTCACTTATAAGAAGAGTCTATTAGGCCTATTATTAAAAAATGCAAGTAGCCTGCACCACTTTAAAGCCTTCCTCATTTTTTAAGGATACATATCCAGTCAAAGAAGTGGCCCAGTAAAGGTAATAAGATTAGAATTCTTAATTAAATAGGCATACATGGATTAAGAGCCTAAAAACTGGATTCAAACCCAAAAAAAATAAGTAATCTGACCTAATAACCCGCAGGGTTTCACAAATGGATAAGGGGTTTTGCAAGAAGTTAGGTATGAATCAAATTTTAATTTCTACTTCATTTCTGAGTTTCAATAGGATAAAGAGATTAAATCAATCTTTAATTCTACAAAGAACACCTAATAAAACATTATTAATATGCGAATTTATGCATGATTACTTGATTACAGATTTAGGCACATGCACTATAAATGGATACAATTTTTGTTCGATAATTCATGAAATTAGAATAGAAAGAACTCATAGCATTCAACATGTTATCCCACTTGTCCTTGCAACATTCTCCGTACACAAAGCACCATCTTTTTTAGATAAACACTGCCTTGAGTGTTGAAATATTTTTTCTTAGAGGAAGATAGCTCATCCTCATAATTTTAAAAAGTAAGCAAGAGTTAGGTGGTAATTTTCATCAAATTTCATATTTTGAGGAACTTCACCCACAAATGTTAAAAATTAATATATTTTCTCTAGTGCTCTCTTGTACTACTAAAACTCCGCCTTAATAATCTCCTATATCACACTATTCTCAAATACTCTAAGTCAAAATTATTATGAATTTATTTTCAATTACTCTTTTGAAAATTTTTTCTAGCGCCATGATGTGTCTATTTTTATTACTTATATAACTCTTAAATTTATAATTTATAATTATTTATTTTATTTTTATTAAGGTACTTTTCTTAAACATGAAAATAGATAAGGATGTTAAAAAAGAGACTTAAAGACAAGTAAATTAGTGAAGTCAAATGAAGACTTGTAATTTATTTTAAAAAGTACCTACAAACAAGAAAAGTCTCATAAAATTAGCAATATTATTTTCTTATTTAAATCAAAAGTTTAGAGGAAAAAAAAAAGGAAAAGAATATTCTTGCATTGGCCATTTTCTTCTCCACATTGGAAAAATAAATTTGCTGCCATATTCTTATATAAAATGGGCTACAATTGGAGAGAAGAGAAGAAAGACATAGACGGAAGACAAAGAGGAAAATAAAAAGGGCGCAAAAAAAAAAAAAAAGAGAAAAAGGAAAAATAGTTGGAGATAGCTTAGATCCTAGAAACTTTAAGTTTTCTTTCTTTCCCATGACTAGTTTTATTTACTTTGTTACTTCTAATTTAATTATGTCTTTCTATTTTTCTTATACTGAGGTTGAGGTTGGTATCTTATTTGATGAAGTACTCTTTTTATTAAATTAATTTTATTTGTTTGTTCTTTAATGTCTATGGTTCTTGTTTCTTAAGAATAATTGAATTAAATATGTTTTCATTATTAATATCAAGTATTTTATATAGCTAGGATCTTGTTTAATTATTCTATGCTTAGAACTTTAATGATTAATGTGATTTTCTTTGCTTCTTTATTTTTTTTAATTGAATTGATGAATAAAATACTTAGGTACACAATTAAGTGAAACGAAGAAAAACCTATCTAAGATTAGTTAATTTGTACTCAATGTGGTATCTATGAGATGACAATAGATTAATTTTGACGTGTCACTCTAATTTAGAAAATTAATTGATAAATAAAAGAATTACTAAGTTAAATAGTGGTGGATTCTAAAACTTTGGTAATTTTAATCACTTGAATTTTAAAAGTTTTAATTGATTGCTTTAATTTCTTTATTTCATTAGTTTCATTTTCTTTCAAACAAATTTATTTTTCTTTTAACTAGGTTAGAATTATATTTACTTAGATTAAATTACTCTTTTTAAACAAGCCTTATGGGTTCGACCTCGTTGCTCACTTTTCTATATCCCCATATACTAGTGCACTTGCGAGTATAATTAAAATTTGTACAACAAGTTTTTAGTGACATTGCCAAGGACTGTGACAATAAGCTAGTAAAATTTTTAGTAAATTAAAAATTCACTAATTATAGTTTAGTTTTATATTTTATTAAAAAATAAATAAATTTACTCGTGTTGAGGTAAAGTAAAGTGACACTTGGCCTTCTCGGAGGAGCCCAATCTAGCACTTAGGCCTTGTTCTTTCCATGAGTAGCCTAGCCCAAAATGAGCTACCTCAACGAACTGAGCATGGTTCCAAACACTTGGACTCCTGTAACTCAGCCCAAAAAGCCCACATAGTGCGACCCGTGTTAAAACAAATGTCATTACTCAGTATCAGTGTCAAAGGACATGTCACAACAGTCTGGACACCTACCACATTATCATGGGGCTCACTAGTAGGCATACACGTCAGAATAGCTTAGGTCCCCACCATATCATTAGTAAAACCCACTAGTGGTACATCTAAAAGGCCACATCACCCGATTAGTAGACTTAAAGATAAGGTCCAATGAGAAAATCCATAAAAAGTCAATGACTAGACTTCACATCAGCATGCACTAGATCTATATCCCCTGCTGACACTGTTAACACACAGGTCAAAGCCTATATGAGGCTGTATAGTAGGTCAGCACTAAATCTGTTGACCTTAAGGGGCAAAGCATGTTAATCCTTAGCTGAACCATTAGTACTCCCATGTTTACCAACTCAAGTCGACTACTCTAAAAAATGACCAATCACAAATATACCCAGTACTCTAAACATCAAAGGAGGTTTAATTACCTTCTTGCCTCTTCCGAGTAAGTTTTCCAAAATTTTTCTCATGATAAAGATTGTTCTACAATTGTGTTTTGTCATGTGTCGCTCTTAAGGTATAATCTCCAGGCTAGCTCCTTTTAACTTCAAGTTTAATATCAAATTTTAAAAGTGGTAAGAAAGAATTTGAACTAAAGCAATAACTCTAGTTTGAGAAAACTCTCAATTTTTTCTCTAAAAAACTCTATGCGCTCTTTAAGAAAATAAACCATAAGGAATATTCACCACTCATTAGCCATTTGATTTGAATAACAGAGTGTTGTCGCTGGCCACCTTACTAGTGCTAGCCATTGACCTCGTGTTTCTTATCTTCCTCAGGTCCTCTCAAGTTAACTAGTATGCACTCAATGTTTAGCCTACTTTCTATTCAATCCCAGTTTCTACACAATCAAATCAAAAGATAAACCTAATTCTTGATAATAAAATGGCCAACAAAACTTGACTTTCTTAACTCTACACTCATTTTTCTCACCTTGTTTGGGTTGGGCCCTCTAGTCGAAAAACGAACCCAAACTTCTAACACCATCTATGGAAAGCCGAGAAAAATCTGACCTTTAGACATCTTGCCAATTCTAACCAAGCAAAGTTTATATAAACCCTCCACTATGTCTAAAATGTCGAATGAAACCAAATCCTTAACCAGAAACCCACTGGTTAAGAGAGTAGCTAAGGATTTAGAAGGAACCATGCAACATTTTCTTAAACACACCCAAAGGAACACCTTAAGGTCAATAAATAATCTATTTGACAAAGGTCCTTACTCATCCGGAAGTAGTTTGAAAAGTTTTTCGAGGAGTTGTACCATATGATGACTAGTGTTGTTGGAGACCAAAAAGGGACGAAGAATAAAACCTTCATGCTGACTCAACCTGCTCCTGCTCATTCTCACAACAACCAACCTAAGAGTCATAACTCCTGAGAGCCCTAATAGAGTAGACAGGACAACAAGAGTTAGTCTCCCTCTTTATCTAATAGAGAGCTCTAATTTATTACTGAGAGTATGTAAGGGGGCGCTAAAGAGGAGGAATCGAAACAACCTTTCAAGGGAGACCTTCAAGACTCACTCAACACCAAGCGTTAGGCCCGTAAGGAGGAAAAAGATGTTAAGGTGTGCAGTACCACAACCAACCTCCTAAGGAAGGTTAACACGCTCTACCAAAACTTAAAAGATATCCATCAAGATAAGGATGTTGTAACCAGCCTCATCCCAGTACTAGATCCTTTTTTATAGAAAAGATAAAGAGTGCATCGCTACCTCTAAAATTCAGGATGCCATAAATCGTGAGCTACGAGGGAAGAATTGGCCCAACAGCTCACTTAGAGCTCTACAGGAACCATATGTTGCTGTAAGGTATGGGGAAAGATGTAATGTGCCACCTTTTCCCTTATACTTTGTCTAGGACAACCTAAGCCTTTTTTTTAGGGCTTAAAGCTGGAGTCAAAATAAAACTTCGACAAGCTATCTGAGGACTTTGTCTTTCAGTTTTAGTATGTATGTGACTAGCCTAAGTAAGGGTGGGTACGGTTCGATCTAATTTTGGCTGAAAACAAATCAAATCGTGGGTTTTTCGATTTTTCTAAGCTAAGAATCGAAAAAACCGAAAGACAGTATAAAAACCAAACCATTTTGGTTTTTTTTTTTTATCAATTAAAAAAAAGAAAAGAATTTTAAAACAAAATCCTTCAAAATCGAACCTAAAACTTATTCTTTAGTGTAATGCTACCCAACCAACTAAGCTAAAGCCCATTTTGATCATAATATAAACCATATTAATATATTTAAATTTAGAATGTTAACAATTTAAAAACCACAAGTTAGATTCAAACCATGGATCTCTAAAAAATTGTATCAGTATTCAACCAACTGAGCTAATGCATATTTTGATCATAATACATTTTGTTATATTAATATATATATAAACTTTAAAATGTTAATAATTAAAAACATAAGTAGGGTTCGAACCATCGACCTCTATAAAGCATTTAAATCTTCTCAACTAATTGAACTAATGCTTACTTTTGAACATAATGGATGCAATTATTTAGTATATTTATATTTCTAAATACTAATAATTAAAAACACAAGTTGGATTTAAACAAGAGACCACAAGCATAATATAACTTTGGTCTACCAACTAGGCTGAAGTCAAATTTTAAAGATAAATGACATTACATTCATTATATTTACATTTTAACATATTAGTAATAAAAAAAAATGCATGCAACTAGATTTGAACTTTGGACATTTTGAAAGATATTAACACGCTTTATAAATTAAGCCAATGCTAGTTTTCAGATTACATATTATATTTATTATATTTAATTATAAAACATCAATAATTAAAAAAATCAATTTTTCTAGTTCAGTTCGATTTTTAGCAAAACTAAATCAAAACCAACCAATTTTTTTTGTTTTTTTTTTTACTTTTTTAAAACAATCCAATTTTTTGTTAGAACAATCAAACTGAATCGAACGATTCGATTCGGTTCATTCCGGGTCAATCTTTTTTATTTTTGATTTTTGCCCACTCTTAAGCCTAAGGACCCCTCCATCTTGATGTACATCTGGCAAGGAGAGTTTGAATCCCTCAAAGACTTTATACAGAGATTTTACAAGGAGGTTATTGTATGAGTGTTTCTGTGCTAAGGAGACAAGCATCAACTTTCAAAAGAACATCCGACTTGGGATACTATAGTATGAATAAATCACTGACACCATATATAATATTAGTAATTTTTTTACTCGAACAACACTAACACTATAAAATATGAGTGATAATTCTTATAAATGAATCATGTTCGTGTTGTGTCAATATAGAGTATTAACAAATTTTTATTGTATTTATTTACGATTTGTTTACTAAACGAATTAGATGCTAAAACATATATTTGATTCGTTTAATAAACAAATTACACGACACGACATGATTAGACATGTTTAAATAAATAGATCAAATTTGATTTGTTTATGATTATATTCATTTAAATGAATAATAATATATTCAATTCGTTTACACGAAATATTCAATTCATTTAAAACACGTTTAAGTCACGATTAATAAAATTTAAAATTATATCAAAAAATTAAGTATTTAATGCATCTAATATAAAATTATTCTAACACAATTAAAAAAAAAATTCATGCAACATGATTGAAGGAAAATAGTTTTTAAAGTTTAGATATATTATGAATTTTATTTTTAATTATATATATATATAAACTTATATTTTATTTAATTTTATAATTTAATTAAACGTGACTTAAACGAATAGACACATGAGTAGATACAAATACGATTCATTTATTAAATGTGACTTAAATGAATTAGCGAAACATAGAATTCAAATACGTATTTGACATAATTAATAAATATGTAACACGAATTTGACCCGTTTATTAATTGTATCAATATTTTTTATCTATATTTACTTAAAACGTGTCGAATAATTATATCGTGGTTCATTTTACCTTATTATAAAACAGTGTCATTAACTAATGTTAATGTAGTGTCAATAAAAGTCATATTTGTAATAGTACTTGTTGCTTACTTTTTTATATTCTTATAGACTCATACACTTATAAATACAATTAAAATTTACACATGTCATATAATTATAACACTAGCTTTTGCAAGTCCTACGAAGGAAGAAAACTCAAGAATTTATATATATATTTTAAAGAAAATTATGATTTTGCGTTTTTGTTTTTTTTGTGTTTCCTATTTCTCTTCTCTATTTTTGACAATGAAGGTGTCGTTTCTCTCATCATTATGTGTTACATGCTTGAAACCTTTTCACACAAATGGCGAATGTTGTGTTGTCTTTCAATTTCAAAAGGTAATTGGGACCTCGAAGTTTCTCGAATTTCATGTTTCATTCTCTTGAAAGATAGAAGTTTGACACATCGATATTGCAAGGCAACATATTGGCTTTCTTCTTCAAAATAGTGAGTGCCATGGGATCATCCCATGTGTAAGATCCATTAAGTTAAAGCAAGAAGAAGCTACAGGAATCATATAAAAGTGTCCCCAAAATGATGGAGAGAGGGAATTCAAGGGAAAAAAAAGAGAATAGTGTTGATGATGTTATAGTGACATCATTTAGGTCTAGTTTTTGGCTCCCTTTGATGATAACTTGAGCTACAAATATATTCTTGAACCCCGTATCTTATCAACATAAAACATATTTAAAAGCTTCTTCAACAAATGTTTTATAAAATTATTTCTAAATTGATCCTATTCACATTAGAATTGTAAAAGGGTTTGGTTTATAATTATATAATATATATATATATATATAAAAGGAAAACCTTTGTATTTTATAAGTTTATATTTATTTTTAAAATTTTTATTTTTGTAAAACCATAACGTAAGCTTGACATGTTAATCAGTTTATAGTTTAACAATTACTCTAACTAGTATGACCACAGTGACGATTTGAAAATAAATTCAATAATTATTTTATAAAGAGCCTAACGAATCACACAAAATAATGGCTCTAATTAGTGATACGACGGTGACGATTCTAAAATAAATTTAATAATTATTTTATAAATAATCTAATGAACCATACATATCTTTATGTTAATATGATATTATTTATTTTAGAATTAAATTCTCGTAATTTTATTTTTGAGTTCTATCCAAAAAGTATTATACTAATATAAATATAATTAACTTTTTATATAATTATAATCCTCTACATTTTTTGCCAGTGTGAAAATTTTTATTTACTTTTTTAATACATTTAAACTTTCAAAATACATTTAAACTAAAACTATATAAGAAAAAAGGTATACAAATTATATTGACGGATTATGTTCAAAATGTATATGAATATATGTGCGAATAACAACACACGCTAAGGAACCTTTAATTCTTTTTGGTCCAGATGCTAATGATGAAATATTATCCAATTATAAGCTTCCCCATCTCACCAAAAAGAACCAGTTTCAATTTTAATTTTGGGAGGATCTAGTGATTCACAACTAAGCCTAATACATCTTAACAAACCCCAAAAATGAATAAACACCAACTGGTGAACTGAAAGGAGAACTTATGCGTAAAAGCTGTAGTGATGTGTTAGAAAAATATTGATACAGGCAGCCTGCCGCCAAAGCTAATTGATTATCAATTCATCATCCCAAAGACCTGAGTAAAGCCAAAAATACATGCTTTGGGTTAGGTGGCTTATTGCTAAGAGCCAAAATGGCATACTTTTAAGAACTTGCTTTGGGAATGTTGTAGAAGCATAAGTGTGGTTGCAGAAGATAAGATTTGTATTAAAAATGGATGGGGCATTATACATTGAAGAGAATCAGATACAAAAGCTTCTGATATCCATCATTATCATCATCAAAGAAAGTGATGGACAATATTTAAATCAAACTGATCAAGAAAAAAAGATGCCGGAAGGGCTAAGCTAACCCTAATTAAATCCTGTTAAATCTGCCGTTGTGCATGTGGGGTTTTATTGTCCTCAAAATTGTTCATATCCTTTCCAATTTTTATTGTGAAAGAAATTGATGAGTTGAGACATATATAATACATTTATGTGTTCTCCAGTTATTATTCCACTTTCTGGACCCATGAAAAACCCTAGTCCACATATTGTAAACCGCGTATACACATGCACATACCCGAGTGGATTTTAATGGTAATGATCTGATTGATACTTTATTTTTTTTTTTAAATCAACAAAAATAGTTTTCAAAGTATACAAAGACATCTTATTTACATCAAAATGCTTTGTTAAGGTATCAGGTTTGACTTTTTAATCCAATACTATTTAAGTATCAACTTAACCATTTGATATCACTTTATTGATGATTCTTATGCGCTCTAATACTTATTTTATTAACCCAATATTTAATATCTTAAAATCCTATATACTTTGTTAAAATTTTTCCTCACAAGTAAAATAAAAATAAATAAAGATCAATCATAAAAAAATTATATATATATATATAGTTCGACAATAACCGCTTACATTCACGGTATATTATAGACTTAACTTTTTTTATTCTAATTCTTTAATACTCAAAGAACCCCTTATAAGAGAAACCTAAAAAATACAATAATAGAGAAACTTCTAAAATATTTATCTAGTAGAAATTCAAAAAATACAATAATAGAGAAATTTTTAAAGGCTATATCCAGTACTTTCTTGTGCTTATGCACCCAGCACTCTATGGTATTCTTCCACACTTGCGCCCAACGCTCTAGAGCTACCCAACTCTTTATTATTTCTTTTGT
The DNA here is from genome assembly GCA_946807835.1 of Ailanthus altissimus. NCBI lineage: Eukaryota > Viridiplantae > Streptophyta > Magnoliopsida > Sapindales > Simaroubaceae > Ailanthus > Ailanthus altissimus. Next base: position 11,723,498 of record OX327687.1, read on the forward strand.
TGATACATTGACAATTTTAATAAATTATAAGGGTTTATATAATATTTACAAAGTACTTATAAAATCTTATTCCTTATTGAAATAAAAGTCTATATAAAAAGAAAGTTCAAAACTAATTTAAATATGTAATTAAAACTAAAATAAGACTTTTTCAAAAAAAACAAAAGGCAGAGCCGTGTAAATAGTATCCACAGAATAGTAACCCTCTATAAACAATATTTATAGAATAGTAACCATGTGAACAGTATTTTTAAGCATAAACACGCATGAATAATACTTTCTTTTCAGCCTTCTATTTCACACCTCTTTTGTCATTTAATTGCGTCCTTGACCATATGTTCGATTCTCTCTGAATTTTTCACTCAAATCAAATTATTCTTAATTTTGAATCACTAAAATTTTAACAAGCTTCTGAGTAGAGTTCAAAAACAAAATTATGAGAGTTTAGATCCAAAATAAACAATATCATACTAATGCGAAGATATATGTGATCCATTGAACTTCTTACACTTTACAACAAAATTAAGATGAAGTTTGTGACAAATCATAAGAGAAATTGATGACAAAGAATAAGTTTTTTCCAATTTATTCTGATGGTCTCCAAACAACTGAAATTGATTATGTTGAATAAATAGTTACAAGATAAAGAAGAAGAAAATAAATTTTACGGCATCCATTGATTAATGCTAACATATAAAAGTAAAATTCCGTTGGATGAGTCGGTTGCTGGAGTCATATATGCATATACAAGAGACAAAGAAGGACCAGGATCAATATATAGTAACCAGCAAAGCCACTGAACTTTTTGCACTAAGGATGACAAAAGCATAGCGAAGGTAATGACATGTCAAGTTATAATATTGAAAATCCAAAGAGACACATGAATTATGCACTCATTGGAGCCTTGATTCAGCTCGATTCATAATGAAAAATTTATCATCAAAGTACTCTTTAATTTATGGTTTGGTAGAGGGAGGGCCCCAAAATCCACTAAAATGGCCAATGGAATCGGTGCGCGTGGGGCGACTGACATGCCGCCCTATCATTCGGCAAAGCAACCGCCCCAGCTGCCAACAAAAACCAGACTCAAACCCAAATAAAAGCACTCTAGTCAATCAATGTTCGATGCAGCAGTGCTGCATTAGTGTTTGCATATTCATACATGGTCCTCATTGCCACATTGCTCTATCATTCTTGATGCTGATAAATTAAATTTATAAAGTGGGAAAAGAGTTTCGGTGACAAATAATCTAATTCTCTTAGGCTCATTCCCTTTAAAAGAATTTGCCAACTTCATGGTTCTTTATCTATGCCAACTTTATTTCTGATTCTCGATAAACAAAAATAATGCTAGCTACTAGCTAACCAAATGGGTTCATCTTTCTTTAATTCATTTTATTTCTATATATGATCTGTTTCAATATGCTTTTGTTATTCATTCTTCCACCAATCTTTTTTTCTTTCTCTTTGTCTAAATCTTCAAACCCCTTTTGTGGAGGCAATCATTGTTAACGAAACATCCTATACTTTTTACATGTGAGTTTATTTTATTGGTACTTTATAGCCTCAACTTTCTTTAATTCTGGATAGAAACTTTATGCCATATAGCATGAGCATTTGTCTTTTAGGATTTTTCCTTTTTTCTTTTCAGGTATCGGCAAAACCACATGCATTCATCTCAATGAGCGATTCCCACTTAAAGAACTCCACGGTTTAAGATTGCTAAGGCTGAATCTTCATTGCGATTCTTTGCAAAGCATCTCTGTGAATTTAGCTCTATCTGTCTTTGTTTTTAGGAAGAAAAGATAAGATAAGAGAAGAAAAATCTGGCCTTTACCTTTTTCCAAAGACTAATCTATGCTTGGATAAAAAGTAAAATCAATATAAAACCCGAAGTCCATGGTTAATGGCTTCATGCTCATTTAGCTACTATCCAAAGTTTGGTAAAACTCCCTTTCAAAGGAAAAAAAAATGGTAAAACTCTCCCATCAAATAATTTCATAAAGTACTTCGTTGAATTACCAGAAACTTCGATTCCATTCTTTTCATTTAATTTGGTAACTACTTTTTAACTAATCAGTTTTTCTTAAAATCTTAGTCAGTGGTAAATATTTCCCTCTAGTTCAAGGCAAGTAATGATGATGCCTTTAATGTCTTATAGTTATTCATGTAACGCTGACGCACAAGATGGTAATATTAATCATCAGCATGACAAAATTAGGAGAATTATAATTAATAATATTGCATCCTACATTTGAAATTTATCTTTTAAAGGGTTTTTTTTACTATCATATAAGGAAGATAACAACAAAAAAAAAAACCTTGTTTCAAGCATGAGATATTTATTAGTTTGTGATGGAAATCTCAAATTTTGTAAAGTTATATTTTTTATTTTTTAAGATTACAAATTTATATTTTAGTTAATGAAAATCTCTTAACAGTATTTGTAATGATTAATTTATTATATATTTGTTCTCAATGAATTTTCACACATGAAATGTTGTGTGATAAATTTAACAGACATATTATTATTATTATTGCATCGGGCATGGGCGGAATTTAAGGTCAGGAAGGCCACATATTAAAGTTAAAAATTAATTTTTAACTTTAATTTTAATTATATCGGAACTTTAATGTTAAACTTAAAATTTTGAGAGAACTAAATTTAATGACAAATGTCCTTAAGTAAGAGAATTGTGGATTTTTTTCAATAAAGTAATGATTTAGGGAGCACCAATGATATTCTACAGCTGTGCCTGTGCCTCCTTTTAACAAATTTTTGTTTTTTTTTTTTTTGAAAAAAGCTGCTAATAAGAGAGAGAATTTGTGGATGAGTTATCATAATCTAAATAAAAATGGTGGTGATTGCAATGTAGTTAGGTGATAATCGAGACCCAGATACGACACCGTGTGATTCATCACAAACAAAGTTAGTTCTTGGTTTGACTAAAAAAGGACTCAACTCATATGAAAGTGATCGTGGTGACACGACATCTGTTTCTTATAGTCAAAAACCCGATTCACTAAGCTGTCGGGCACTCATCTCCGTGTCATCTATTCCACGCGTTTGTCGGCGAGTGGTATAAAGAGCTCCCACTATGACTTTCCCCCACTTTTTGTGCACTTTAACCCCCTCAAAGTCAAGCTTGTTTATCATTGAATATTCAGCCGGAACTAGCGTTGTTTGGTTTATCCACGCGTCGTTTGATACGCGCTGAAGCCTTCAAGCTTTTAATTATTATGATTTACGATAGACTGGCGTTAGCTTTACTTGTTTATTAGCTCATTTTTTACACATTTCATTCTTTAGTAGTTTTGATACAATTATTTTTAGCTAATTTACAAATTTCTTTTTGACGATTACACAATTGGATAGAATTTGCCAAAAAGTTCGTAAATCAAGTCTAATTATTAATCCAATTTGAATGTTACATAAATTGTAGTCATCAATAAACATTAAAACATATTTATTAAAATAAAAAATAAAAAAATAAATAACAAAATTATTATAAGAATCAATGCCACTTTTATTATATATATTGAAAAACTTTATTTTTTAACAATCACACACCGTCATAAGAAATTAAATAAAAAATAAAAAATTAAAAGAGAGAAAGAATGACATAAATACTTTTATTATGCCGTTAATAAAGATTCATTGTTCGAACTTAATTAAAAAGAATGCATATATGAGTAAGGCCCTAATTTATACTAATTTATTTTTTTATTTTATTAAATTAGAGATAGGAAGAAAATATTAGCACCCACTAAGTGGTAAATCTATACCTAATGAGTTCAAGATACCGAATTGTTAATAAGAAAAACCTGTTTGTGTGTCTCCTTGTCATTTTTAATTATAGGTGATTCAGAAATTTTCAGTAACTATTGACTTCGTGCCTCCGAGGTTATTATGTTAATGATATATATAAATCGAAGAGTAATGATTGATCGAGTCCGAAATATACGTTGAAGTAATTTTTATTACACAAGTTTTCTTCTTGTTTTTTTTTTAAAATGTGAATGTTAGTATAAAAATAAAGTACGATTATTACATGCGTTGATCATAAAAAATATGTCAGGCGGCGAATCAATCTCCTACCTTTCCCAATGAAAAAAAATGCACTTATCAAACCATTATACTAAAACAGATTTGTAATTTTGGTGCTTACTCTTGAAATATTTTCAATATATAATATATACACACACTTTATCTGAAATAAGGCTTTGTTAACCATAAAAAATTAAAAATTTAAAAAAAAGTTTATATCAACTTAATTTTTATTTTTTAATATATACTATATTAGTTTTTATAAGAATATTTAAAAAAAAATTATTATCATTTTCATTTTGAATAACTCTCATTTTTTCCTATAAGGGCTAACATTGTAATATATTAAAAAAATAATGATTAAGTTTGTATATATTCAAAATATTATTTTTTTTTTAAAAAGAAAAAAAATTTCAATTTTGAAACGGAAGAAATCAACAAACAAATATCTTAAGTAATATACTACAGAAACAAGCAATCAAGAAATTTAGAAAGAAAAAGTAAAAGAAAGCACATAAAATTTACGTAGTTCGACAATTTACCTACGTCCACAGCGGATTAAAATCATATTCTCTTATTATTGATTCTTAAAGGCATTAACAAAAATATATCTTTTACAAGAATAACTTACAGAGAATTTACTCTCTCTTGTAAATAAAGGGTTTCTCTCACTAAAAATCACAATAAACACTTAGATCACTTAAATATTATAAAGATGTGTTTATAAATTAATTGATGATTTTTATATAAGTTTTAAAATGACCTAAGTTAACTCTAAATGTATTAAAGTCATTTTAAGAAGATTTATAATAAGAAAGAAATTCAACAAAATGAAAAAGTTTTTTTTTGTACTCGCAGGATCACTGCATCCCAACACTACTGCACTAGGCTGTCTGAATAGAAGGCTATAAATGAAAGTAACGAGAAACAAAGAAATTGCTTTAACCAAAAGTTTCTGAGATTTTGTTTAGGGAAAGCAGACATGAAACTTTCGAGTTTTGTTACAACTTCCATTACCAATTAACAAGGAAAACCAAAAAAGCAAAAAAAAAAAGGTGTGAATGCATTGGCGTAAGTTGGAAACCAAAAAGATTCCCAAGAAAAATAAATGGTCCAAACAAAGTTATCAGCAAATCATCTTCTCGTTTTCACATTATATGCAGCGCCCACAAATCTAGAGATTTGGAATTCCAATCTTTCGCTATCTTTGAATGATTGCACTAGCATATCCCCTCTTTCTCCTAAAACTATTGGTCAATGTTTAACTTTAATATACTAAAGTTAAATGATTCTCTAAACCGCGTTACAAGTGGCCATCACCTAGTTGAAGTCCTAAGATTTTGTCTACTTTAACCTGGTCATGAAATTGAGGCGACCTTGCATTAATCTATTGTTTCTGTTTTAGATAATGTTTTGTCAAATTATGATTTGGAACTTAGGTATGTATTATATTTTTAAAATTCAAACTTGTATTTGATCATATATTGGTGTATATGAAAACATTAAGTATATTTGTAAATTTGATTTCTCTAAAAGGTATCAAGAAATATTTTAAATAATTTTTTTTTAATTAAGACTACTTTTTAAAAGAAGTGTTTTAAATTTTGAAAATACACATGGGTGTCATAGAATCTATCCATTGCCAATTAAACATCCACCAATTGATGTAATTTTCACCAACTATTCAATTTAAAAAATATATATGCATCTTACATCGTGAAGAACACCTAATTTCTTTTGCATCAAAATCCTTTTTTAAGTTAAACTTTTACTTAAACAAATATAAATATGTGATTGATGATTGATAAAATGAAAAATAGTAAAAGAATATATCTTAATTATCCATATTTAAGAGCTATGTACATATTTAAAGATCTTTAAAAATTTAAGTAAATTTAACTTAATAGACGATATGTTTCATTTTTTTACTAAGTCATAATATGCTTAAAGAGTGTTTTGTTTTTGTTTAATATGTAGATATTCTTCAAGGTCAAAAGAAGTTAAAGTAATTGGATTCAAGTCAATGGTATTTAAAATATATTTGCTCTCACAAGCTTACGAAAGGACCTCGAAGATACTCCAAGGGATCTTACTGCTTTGGTGTAGGGATCACCCCTAATGTCCGTCTTATATTAATGATTTTTTGAATCTAGTCTCTCCAAGTCAAAATCTTGAATGAATCTTATATTAATGATCATTTTAATTCTTCACCTTTACACTCACCTCTTAAGTTTTAATTAAATTCCATCGCAAAATAAAGATTCCATTTAATTAAGTCCTCTTATATATACTACCTTTACCTTAAGAGACCATCAATTTTTCAACCCAAACAAATACTTTGTATTTTAAAATATTTTATCACCTTAATTAGTAAACTTAGGTGTCATCTTAAAATTATTAATTTATCATTTAATTTCATTTTATATAGAAGATTAAGAAAATTGTAATCTTGTGTTTCTTATTAGGAAAAATGTCATTTTGGTTATTAATTTTATAAATATATACTTAGTCCTCACTTATTCAATATATATCATATTAATTTTTATAAGAACGAAAAGAGTAGTTGTTAAGAGACAAAAATAATAACCAAAAAAATATCAAAAATGTCTTTATAAGAATTAACATAATATATATTAGAGAAGTGAAGATTAAATTGGCATATATTCATAAAATTAGAGATCAAAATTGTATTTTCCCTTCTTATTATCAAATTGGCCCGAAATTTCAATATTCTTAATTTGAGCACTAATATTTAATATGTTAGTCAATTATACGCTTATACACAAAACAATATAACTTGCATACAATGTCAAAGTATAGGTGCATACCTATGTATTTTTCTAATAACTATGAAAGTAAGAAAGACAAAAGGAGAAGTTGTAAGACCAAAGTTAAGGAACTTTTTTTTAAAAGAAATTGAATTTTCAATATATTATATAGTTTGAATACCATAATATACGGTTGGACCCATGTCATTGTTACTCCTCGCCTACGGTTTTAACTTGCAAGACAAAGCAATCTTTTGAAATTGCTTGCCAAGTAAAGGCAAGTCATTTAATTTGCAAAAGTTAATACAAAAACTAATTTAATTACAAATTAAACTTATAGAATAATTACAAATTAAACTTATGGAATAATTACTAGATGCATTAGTGAACTGAAATTTGAACGAAATATCTTTTGCTTAGATCCCAGCAATATATATATATATATATATATATATATTTTCCTTCGAAGGTTCAATTGACTAAACGATCTTTTGTATTAAATAAATATATGCGTTCAGTATTTATGAATATTCTTACCAAGTTGTTCTTTGTTAACATCAAATTATTGAATTCTACTTCCGTTAATTTATTGCAATATATGTTTTAAAATCTTAGTTAACTTTTGTTTTGATAATATTTTAGAGAAAACCCAACTTTCTTTTTTCTTTTATTTTAAAATTTTTATCAATTAAAGTAATAGATTACGGCCGCATTTGTATTTATCAGAATCTGTAAAAAATTTATGTGATGTAGGAAAAAATTATGTGATCTATGAACTGGAAGTGGAACTTGAAATCAAACTCTTTCCGATTATAAGGTTGGTTCAATGTGCAATAACTATTATATTAGTTGACTGCTCCAAACCAGTTCAGTATATTTGAGAAAGGGTATGAATAACATGGCACAAAAAAGTAACTTATAAAAAATTTCACATCTCTATTTGTGGGTAGTTCCACATTATATTACTAGAAAAATGTAGCAAAATACTGCTGATTACATCACAATATGGAAGTGTTGGACCCCTATGTATGAACTTAAAATCTTGAAACTTTAACATTTAGGGATTTGTTTAATATCATTGCAATAAAGGATAATGCATATTGGCATGTGAACAGAGTTTTTGGCATGGTATTATCAAATTTTAAGAAGTAAATGAGTACGATAAGGGATATAAAAAGAAGGGGTTACTTATAGAAATCCCCTTTTTATTGAAAGTTACCAAATGGGGCCATAACATATTGAATCGACAATCCATAATACTTCATGTACAAAAACTTTTATTTTTGTTATTTTTTTTCCTCAGAAAAGTAACCCAAAAAAAAAAATAGTAAAGTAAAAAACTAAATCAAAGAAGGGATTTTCCCAGATTTTGGATTTATTATTTTCTCTTCTTCTGTGACAACTAACCACATGAAAATTTCAAATCACAAGAGACCAAATTTCCAAGAATCTTGATCCAAGTCCATTATTGGGTTGCACTGACTGAAAGGAGGATCAAGAAAAGCTAGCTTTCTGTCACCAATATCATCAGGATCATCATTGATTAACAAATCCCAGCTGCTGAAGTCCTCATCCCATAATCCAATATTGTTAATGTTGTTGTTAATGTTAGTGTCATAATAATCACAAGCCGCAGGCCACTCAAAATCCTGGAACTGCCATTCTTCCAGCAGGAACTTATTATTGGATGAATTATCAGAAGAATTAGATGAACAAGAAGATGATGAAGTTGAAGTTGATGGCAAACTAGAGACTAAAATCTCATGAGGCTCGATCAAAGGAACATCATCTGTGCAAAAACTGTTGTTCATCGTCTCCATTGCTGCTGTTGCTGTATCATATGGGCTTGTACTCATGCTTTTGTCTTCCGCTAATTTAACTTTAGTGATGGATGATTGTAAAGAAGTCTCTGGCTCCTTATTATTATGTTGTTGATCTATTTTAGCATTGTCGATAATCAATGAACTTTCTTGAGGTTGCAGTTGTTCTTCTTGTTCTAGTTGATCATTCATTATTTGTGGTGGTTGTTGATCAATAGTAGAAAGTGGCTTGTGAGTTAGAGGATCAATGCCCATTTTTCTTAGCTTCTTCTTGATGTGGGTGTTCCAGTGGTTCTTGATCTCATTATCAGTTCTTCCAGGGAGATGAGAAGCAATCTTGGACCATCTGTAAATAAGCAATAAAATAATAGAAATATTTCAGTAAAAATATATAAATAAATAGTACAGTGCATTGGACACTTCAAAAGAGAAGGACTTAGTATGGCAACTAGAAAAGTCCATGTCAGAAAAGTTAAAAATCTTTCAAAGCCTGCAATTTAAAACAATTTGGTTTTTGGAAAAGCTAAGTGCCCTTATATCTATTTTGTCAGACAAATCAATAAACTCAGCAAAAAAGTATTGGCTAGTGGAAACTGACAACTCTTTTATAATTTATTAAACAAACAAGGTGAGGGCATGGGAATCATTCTTCAACCCTGCCATTTCGTGGTTCCCAGAAAAATGCTCCATCGAACTCAGTCTATTGAAATTTGAATGTAATAATGCAATTTGCAGGTCAATTAAGAGCCTTTTACCAAATAGTGTGGAAAAAGGGGAAAAAAAATATTAAGAAGAGTTAAAAATAGGAAACCTGTTGCCTAGTTGAGCGTGAAGTTCAATGACCATTTTCTCTTCATATTCTGAAAGAAGACCTCTTTTCAAATCAGGCCTGAGATAATTTGTCCATCTAAGCCTGCAACTCTTGCCACATCTTAAAAGGCCTGCAAAAATATCACCCACAATAAGTCAATATACATTATAACCGTAGCATGTTGCTTTAAGATTTTTAAGAAGAGAATTACTTTTTGTATTATTTGGGTTAAACATTCAGAGCTTTTAAGACAAATTTGATGACTTGCAAAAAACGAAAAATTAATTATCAAAAGTGGTCAGCCTTTCTTGTTCATGCGTTCCCTTTTTGAACAAATGATTCATTCCTCTTTCATCATTGTCCCAACAACACTCATTTCAACTTTTTCAAAAACCCAAATTGATCAAGCTTCTCAAAACAAAAATATGAGGGAAAAAAACATAAAGCCAGCTTCAATGCATAAATGGGGTCAAAAATAGCTTTTTGAGGGAAGAAATGCAAAAATATCTATTGAATATGATAGGAAATGAAAGAAAGACCACCAAGCAGATTATTGGAGTCAGAATTGCAGAAAGTGAGTGTGTGATCAAAGTAAAGGCTCTATGTTCTTCTTTGTGTATAGGATATAAAGAAAAATGTAAACACAGTGAGAGTGGTTGAGACCTGCAAGCTTAGGAACAGCTCTCCAGCAGCATTGGCCATTAGTGAGGATGAAGTTGATGAGCTTCTTGTCTTCCTCAGCTGTCCATGGCCCTTTCTTTAACCCAACTTTGTCACAGCACGGCTGCCTTCCCATCCTTAATCAATTAGCTAAATAGTAGCTAGCTAGCTAGCTCAAGATCTATTTAGAACTAAAGATATATAGAAAAAAGATAATAATGATAAATAAAAAAAGAGAGCTATCTGCTAGAGAGAGCTTAATTTGAGCCTTCAAATACATGCAAGAGGAAGCTCATAACTAAGTTTCGAATATAGCAACTAGGCCTATATATATACATATATAAATATGTTCATGTAAGTCAGCACCCCAAATGAACACAAGACTAGTTCTTTTAATCATAATAAAAATAATAATTAGAATAGTGCCAGGTACTCGAGCGTTTCTTCTCTCTTTCTTAGCTTTCTTGCTCTCACTACTTCCGTTTCTGCATACGCGTGTAAAACCATAAGGCAACGCGTAAACACAAGAGCGACGTCGTTTTTAGACAGCGCCCCTTCATCCACCTCAGGCCTTAGCTTTGCTTGAGTTTGAAGCGTGAGAACAATACTCAGCACAGCTGCAGGCTTGAGAGAAAGTAAAAGTAAAACCAACACCCTAATTTTAAGGATTGTGAGTTACAAGTATTTGTTCATTAAGATTTGTGATACTTTTTTTTTTAAAAAAAAATTTACATTAATTAAAAATCGTATGTACAAAGCAAAAATATTATTGTTTTCTATTCCAATTAAAACAACGGTCCAATTTATGCAGCTTTAATAGATATTATCACAGTTTCAAAAAAAAAAAAGAAGATATTATCACATTAACATTCGATAATTAATATTGAAATCTTGAAATGGGAGGTAAGGTATGTTGTACAAAAGTGTTAAGGCACAACCATATAGTATTTCGATAATAATTTTGTTCCCGATATTTCTAATTAATTGGGCTAATTAAATAATATTGAATTTCCTACGAACTAAAAGATGAAGCTCATCCCTTGTACGGTCCCACATGCTTCTGTTTAAAGCAAAATGGTCCCATTTTATGAATAATAATTCTTCAGCCATGGGGTTTTGGGGCGGCTAATAATTTGTAAAAATGGTCAAGAGTATACAGGAGAGTGCTTTATAAGTTTAAACGCTATAAAAATTATTTCTGAATATTTTTTTAAAAAAAAACTTTTACTCGTTTTTTGTAGATAATTTTATTAGTATTTTTCTCTATTAAAATTAGTGATTTAAAATAATTTTAAATTAAAAATTAATAAAGAGTCAACACAAAATTAATAACGCAATAAACTAACAAAAAAATACAAAAACAAAATTTTAAAAAAGAACACAAGGAAATCAAGTGCATGACTTAAGGCCGTAGCCCCAAGCAAGTTAGGCCGCAATGTAAGATTAATGTTAAGATTAATATCCCTCAATATTCTCAACAAAAAAAAAATTAAAGCAATTTTGTTAAAAAAAAATTATGTTTTTATAATGTCCTTCAAGGAAATTCTAACACATTGCCTTGGGGTGACAAATTTAGCTATAACACATAAGTCATAATCAAATTATTAAGTTTTCTATTGTGTTCGTGTTAAATTGACAAGTCGTCTATCATTCAAGTATAAAAAGTTTACTCAAAGAAAAAATATACTAACATAAACAAATGGAGGAGAGATGACTAGAAGCCATAACGCACCTTCGGACCAAGGTGTTATTTGTCTCGTGTAAAATAGTATTTGTTGGAGGAATTGCATCTCTCCTTGTGAGATTAAGTTTAATTGAAGAACCCTAATACATTTTAGACTTCTTGTGAGTCTCTTTTTTGATATTTTTTAACAATTCTTATCCAAATAAGATTGTTTAATCATCAAATCTCTAATTACTAATTACGTTCTTTAAAAACATTTTTGTTACAATTTTCATCTTGAAATATGATTTTTTTGCTATCATTTTTATTTTTAGAATGTGGTCGTTTTTATTCTTAAAAGACGCAATTGATAATTTTTAAAATATTAAAGACTTAATGATTAATTCAATAAAAAAGTATGGATTAAAGTAATAATTTTCCAATTTAATAAGAGAAAAATATATTATTATTATTATTATCTAAATTTCATGAGCATCCCAAACAAACTCTTACTTATTTTTCACCATTGCTATCCCTTTTCTAAAAAACAATCCTATATATGTCAGTTGAAAATTATATTTCATTTAAACTTACACAAATTCAAGATACCTCATTTGCCTCAATCTTCCTTTAACTTAGAATTTAATACATTTAATTAGGGTAAAAGACATCCAACAACTAAACCATCGCTCTATTCTAAGTACGAACATCAATGAAATTGAATATCACCCTCCTCAAAATTGTTGTGTGTGATTTCATTCTTCTCTTAATTACTTTTTTTTTTCCTCTACTGAAAGAAATATAGACAATCGGAATATTAAAACGAATTTGGATTCTCATGACATTCGCAAACAACCCATTCATATATACGAGATCTTATCTTGTCATTATTAGTGATATAATTCATATCCACAAATCTCACACTAACAATACTACTAAGAATTGCCTTTTATTCATGGGGCAACTCACATTTCTTTTTTTTCTTTTTTAAACAGGGGGAACTCACATTTCTAGAACCTCTGAAATTGTAAAATGTTCATAAGTTCATTCTTTTTATTTTAAATAATACGGTATGCATCAATTAGATGATGAATGTTTTTAATTTCTAAAATAATCTATTACACTTTTTCACTATTCAAATAATTTTTGTCACATAAGTTGAAAAGTGTAGTAGTAGATAATACAAATATTAGTAATATATTTGATATATCTAACATATATACCTTGATTAATATTATTTCTAGATTTAATCATCTATCAATTTTGTATTGGAACACTTTATGTACATGAATTTTGCATGGGACAGTAATATGAGTAACCTAGTATATATAACAACATTAATTTTACAATTATAAGCTCTTTCTTGGTCTTATATATATTAACCACCGGCATCAATACCTTCACTACGTGATATATATAAGAGATCTTTGAATCAAATTCCTCTCGTAATCATAATAAATCCTTTTAATTTCGAGTATGTAATTAACTGAAAATGATTATGTCGTTTTAGTTATATAGTTACCTTTACGGTCGTTTTGGGAACTTTGACTAAGCATATACCATTAATAGGATGACAACTTTCGACCTAGAACATGGACGTCCTGCCCAAATTTAATTAACGTGTAATATTTTGAAATAAATAGTAAAAGTCAGCTTGGCAATTTTTTAGTACTGAAAGTCCGCTCAATCAATGCTCAGTCAAAAAAGAAAAGATGACAAAAAATTAAAAATGAAACACTATTTGTCAACTTCCTTGGTAATATTTTTGAAACTTTAATTGACCATGTAATTATTTTTATATGAATATATTCTGATGTTACTAGATGTAATTTCTTTCTCTTTTCCAAATGTTTTTGTTCAGCTCTTTCCCTAAGCCACACTACAAACATGGGTAAATAAAAAATCAATTTTAAAATGGTTATTATTCCGCTAACTTTCAAGAATTGTTCTGACTAAGAATAGCAGGGGCTTGATATTTTTGCTTATTTTTCAGATGTTATTACCTAGCAAGCAGCTAAAATTGGTCACATCACGTGGGCTAAGTTTGGCTTGGCCTAATTTTTTCTCTAAATACAACAGCCTGCCGTTGACTTCAATTTATTTTAAAAGAAATGTTGACTTGAGAAGCTTCTTACAAAATAAGGAATTGCTGCTCCTTTGAATATGCGATACTAAATTAATTTGCAATAAATTCTCCATAATTTAATTACATAGAATATGCAGCAAATTCTTTTTTCCCCCTCAAATGTTACATAAATAAATAAGAATTAAAGCTATGAATGTCAAATACATACAAACTACAAAGTAACAAAGAGAGTAATTCTAAGACTAATTCACCGAATATCATCATTGGATTTTATTTTATGGATTTGAGTGAAGCCAAGGCTCAACCCAGATGATGCCATCAAAACAAAACTTGTTTTAACATGTCAACAAGAAAAATAAATAGAAAAAACAAAATAACACTTGAGACTATCGTAATTAATTTTGCAAGCTTGTTGGTTGTTGCAAGGCAAACTTATAGATTGTGTAACTGTTCATCGAGTTTTTTAATGCGGTGAAAGTTCAACAAAAACGGTTTGCAGAGGAGAAACTTTTGAATCAGAATGTGACATATTATTCTCTTTTCAGATATTAATCAAACAAATATATGTAAACTTTATTAAATATATTAAAAATTATCATAGAATCAAAGTATCAATAGAAACATATGATTTTTTATCTAATTTTATCAACAAAATTTAGATTTGAATTCGAATTTTGTTCAATTTAGATTTGAATTTAAATTTTTTTTAATAAACTCAAAATTTAAATTTTATTTAATTTTTTTAGGATCCGAATTTAAGTCAGATTTTTTTTTTAAGTATTTAGGTGAAATTTAAGCTTTTAAAATATTTATTTTGTAAAATAATTATTAAATTTATATATATTAAAAATTTTAAAAATTAATTTAAGATTTTAAAAAATAATAAATAAATAAAATTTAAATTTTTTAGGTCGAGTTTAAATCCAAATTTAAATCTAAAATTAATTTTTTTAATTTAAATATAAATTTGGTTGGAATTTTTTTTGTCAACCCTAAATAAACCATTCCATCGTGAAGCACTAAAACTCACATATTTTCTCTTATTTTAATACTCATTGTGGCCGATAAATATGAAAAAAATTCCTGTCAAATTGCAGAGAAAGCCAAAAAAACAGTTGTACAGGATAAGAGTGACATATCTACGTGAGTTTTGGTCAGAAAGGCAATGCTTTCCCCCCTTTTTCTTGTGTGTATAATTTTACATGAAAGTCAATATCAGATATACGCGGGGTTTGACTGATCATCAACCAAGAATCTTCTCACTTATATCGTCCTTCTGTGCTTAGTTTTTGATGCAATGAAATTAATATTGCATGCAAATTAAACTGGACTTGTGGGTTAACGTTAGGGACATTTACACTTTAATCTTTGTGTTTTTGTTTTTAAATTACTTATGATATTTTTGACTTTTTAAAATTATCTTAATTAGCCTTTGCTGTCCAAAAATCACTGTTGACATTGTTGAGAGGTATTATTTTCAAACGGCGTATTATATTTTAAATAATAAAAATTATTTTAATAGAAATAAAATAAATCCAATCAAATAGTCAAAATCAAGGGCTAGATAAGTATGTCAAAATTCGCGCCAATTCACTAGGACACAACAGTAGCTATCTCTTCTCTACCAAAGAACAAAAATAAAAGGCTTGAGTCTATCAAAAGAAAAAATCTTTTGCTAAGGCAATACTTTTTGGCCGAACTAAAAAATTGTTGAAAGATTCAAAACACATAGCAAGAATCTACTTTATCATGCAATGTAAGAAGAAGAATGTAGTTCAATTGTTTTTGACATTTTAAAATAAACAATTGATTGCATGCAATGCTCCATTTTGAGGGTTTGTTCTTGAAAATGGGGTAAACAATTTTTTGGTTCCTATTTCATTTTAGCTTTTTTTTTTAAAAAAAGGTTGCATGTGTGGGTTTGAATCGGATTACAATGAAAATAAAATAAAGAATTTTGGGTTGTAAAAAATAATTCATCGATTTTAATGGTTTGTTATTAAAAAATTAATGAATAGGAGAGTGAAAAAAGGATGACCATTGGATTCAAATGGGGTTGAATATGATTTAAAAATAGGTTAAGTGGGTTAGTTTGAGTGTGAAAATGACGTGAACAAAGGAGTGAAAAAAGGTTTCATTGTGATTTCAAAATGGGTTAAATGGGTATATTTGAGCGTGAAAAATAGCGAGAACATGGGATTGTAATGGGTTTCATTTTGATTTCGAAATGGATGAAGTGAATTTATTTGAGTATGAAAATGGTGAGAACCGAGGATGGAAATGTGTGGTTTTGAAATTAGGCATAAATCGGGTATTTGTTGAACTAAAGATGGTGTTAACAGGGGATTAAAATGGAGTTAATATTGGTATGTCCATAGGTTTGAAGTGGGTTTTTTTTTAAGTAAAACATTGGTTTGAACAAGAGATGGAAATGATTGTGGTATGAAAATGCCTCTAAACTTGGTTGGTTTGTGTTTACTCGATTTTGAAAACAATGTTAATGTTGTATTAAATTAGGTTTGTTTGATTATGATAATTATGCGAACAAAGGATTAAATTGGTTTTGAAATCAATATAAATAAATTGGGTTTGGTAAATTATTTTGTTGTGTGATTTTTCTTTAACAAACTTTTTTTTTATAAAGACCTTATGATTAATATTTAGTGTTATTTGTTTGATGTAGATTGAAAAGTAGCATATTAAAGTTGATTTTTATAGGATCCTGGCCATTAAGGACGGTGACATGGATTATATCAGATGGATAGGCCTAATTAATATATGATGAGGACTAAGGCTGGGCACGATCTAGTTCAATCCGATTTTGATCAAAATCGAACTGGATCGATTAATCAATTTTTTTTTCCTATAGAAAATTGAATTAACAAAAACAAATTTTTTCCGTTCGGTCCTATTTTTTGTGCTAAATCTTAAAAAAATTACACAGTTAAACTCTTTGAGATTTGAACCTACGATCTATGTTAATATTTTTGACATATAAGCATTCTTTCTTTTCTTTTAACACTTTAAGAATTAATATATAATAAAAGGAAGGGGTTTGAACCTATGACTTAATAGTCACATAAAACCCTCAAACCAACTGAGCTATGTGTTATTCTTATGCCAATATATAATCTTTTTTATTTATTTATATTTAAGATACATAATTAAAAAAACAAATGGCAGGATTCGAACTTAGGATATAAAAAAGTTATTACCTTCAGTCTACTGACTAGGCTTCAATAACATATGTAATAATCATACATATTTATTTTACATTAATATATTTTAAATACTAATGATTGAAATAAAAAAAAGTGAAGCCCAGTAGAATTGAACCCGTGACATTAAGGGAAACATAGACTGCACTAGCCTACAAAGATACAACCATTTTTGGTGTTAAAATTATATTTTAAATTTTATTTATCTATATTTTATAATATTAAAAATAAAAAAAATCAGTTTTTCGGTCCGATATGGTTTAATGTAAAATCAGATCAAAATCGACTGGATTTTTTAGTTATTGTAATAAATAAAAATGAACTGAATCAATTGGTTCGATTCAGTTTTCCAATTTACGATATTTTTTGCCCACCATTAGTGAGGACAACACTTCAAAGAACTAAGTATGATGATAAAAGGTTTAAACTTAATAAATTTGTGTCATGATCTAGTACAAAGATTGATATTGCGTCAAACATAGATTTATTGAAGTTTATGACTAGGTTATTGGAGAAAGGGAAGAAAGTCCAAAATTATGAAATGAAACCCATTTCATTTTTAGTAGAAACAATACAACTAGCCTCGAAAAACATAATCAACCCCACTCATCAGAAGTAGTAGAACCATCCTTAAACAACACAACCAACAAAACCAGCTCCTGAAAATAGAACTAGCCTAAGATGGCAGCAGACTGTGGTTAGAACGGATACCACTAAATTGCATTTGCATCCACTTTAAAAATAAAATATCAAATCCTTTCCAAACTCATTGTAAGTTTGGAGTTTCATTACTAAACCTGCTCTAGCGAATATATACTATTTGTCAAACTCGCAACGAGTTATCCACAGATTTTAAGTGGATTGTAAATTAATATAAAAATATATATAATTATAATATTAATTTAAAAAATTCATAAAATATAACAATTTAAATTCAATAAAAATCTATCCATCAAGGTTAAACTCATTTTTAAGTTAAAACTAATAAAAGTAATTCATAAATAGTTAACACAAATAGGACAACATAATTAAAAGTAACCCAATTAAACAAAAATGATTTTTCTTAAGTTTTATTCAAGATTTAAGAACACGTCTTATAAACTAATTTATATTGACATATTATAATTTTAAGATAAGTCAATTTGCTAACTAACTAAGTCAGTAACATATTAAACATTAAAAGAGTAAAAAAGTAAGACAAAATAGTTATCAATATCCATCACGTGAAGAAAATAAATAAAAAATTTAAGCAAAAAAATTAACCTATCTTTCTTAAAATGTTCATATTATTTATTTAAGTAACATAATGTCAATGAGATGAAGATTAAACGGAGATTGAAACATGTCATTAGATAATTAAATAAATATTTAATGAGCATAAACTAATAGTTTGTGAGAATAAAGAATCAGAGATGATAAAACTAGGGGACAATGCTTGTATAACAAGTCTAAGAACAATTAATAGATTAGAGAAGAGATGAAATTGTTATATTAATTTTTTTCTTTAGGGCTACAACCAAAGCAATATTATTTGGTATTCTTTTTAGAAATATATATATATATATATTTATATCTGCGGATACCCTAAAGGGTATCCATAAAATATTTCACCAAAATCATATTCGTCATAACTTGTTGCGATTTTTAGCTTTGTGTACTAAACTTGTCCTAAATCCGCTTCAAACCTTACTAAATCATTCCAAACATAGGCAGAATCTAGCAGATTTGAAGGTCATTTTGTTATCTCTAAACCATCCTTATTCATCACAAATAGCAAAACCATCCCTAAATACCGCCATTAATAAAAGTAGTCATTGGTAACAAAACCAGCCTCATTCACCACCATTAAAAGAACCAGCCTCACACAAGACCATTAGCAGAACCAGCCCATTAAAAGAGAAACAACCTTTCATAAGAATATGAACAATCCACTACAAATGCAAACTTGTCAGATGATGATGCTGCAAACTTGCCAGCTGATTATTATTTTAGTGAAGACTCAATTGACTAGACAGATGATTGTTGGGATTTATACTTACGTGTCGTCCCTTTATGTATGAATATTTATTTAATATTTATACTAGTATTATTATTTTATTAAATCGCTAATTATATTTATATATGATAAGATGCTTGTAACGTTTCAGACATTGTACGATCTGAAACAGTTCAGATCTGGTCTAAATGAGTTTAGATCAGTGCTAAGAATTAGCAATGCTAAGAGTTATAAATGCTAAAAGTTGGCATTAATAAGAGTTATCAAGTTATAAGAGTCTACGATATCTAAAGAGTTAGAGCCTTACCTAAAATGGGACAAAGACCTAAGAATATATTAGTAATGATACAGTTACAAAGAGTTACAAATAGTGCTAGGAAATGTCATTATGCAAATATGTTATCAAATATTATGTTCTTGATCTATCTTCACTGATGCTGGTCGGTTAGTGAATACTTTAATAAGTATATAGATTGATGTATGTCTATATCTGGATGGTCCAGATAGTTAGTCTTAGCAAACTATGAGTTTAGTGGAAGCTCGTATAGAGATACAGGTATTCAGTAAGGACCGAATACTAAACAGACTCACAAAGATCTCCAATAAACATCCCATAAAACCATCAATGGAGGGTCTTTCGAGTTGAGTAGTATTCGTGGTCCTTTGACCTGAGTACCACTATGGGCTTGTGAGTGATCCACCATACTTTGATTCTACACATGTCAGAAACTTTTCATAGTCTGAGTATTATAACTTAATGCTCTATAGATTGTATTTCAGAAAGTCTTATGGCCATAAGCAGTCATTCTCAGGAAAAGAGTTTAACCCTAAGGATAAATAATATTACAAATAATATTACAAAAGTATTTGGAAATATTATTTATTGAAATACAATTCTAGAGATAAGCTTTCGGTTGGGGATATGGAGATTTGACGGTGCTGATCTATATCTCTGCTCTACCCGGATATAAATGATAGCGGGATTATATGAATATATTATAACCTCAACTTGTATGATCTAACGCGCCACTTTGTAATATCTGTAACGTGTGTGTGGGGCATCGTTCACAGACGTATAGAGGAGTTTCATATGACAATTTAAGCGTGGACCTAGAGAGTCTCATAATATAAAGTGTACTCATTGTGCACTGGGGCAGTATAATGGATTGAACAGTTCTATCTTAGAAATTCTAGCAAACTGAAAATATGTTTCAGGATTTCTTGGGTTGTACACTTGTTTAGACTTAAATATTAAGTATATCATTTAATTAGTTGACAAGAGTTATTAACTAATTAGATGCTAACAAGTGGCATAATTTTATTCCATGAATTATTTTACCATGAATTCACTCATTAACCATGTTAGTAAAAAAAAAAATAAGGTAAATATTAATTATTCAAATAGTTTTTGAATAATTAAATAAAGATGATTTAAATAAATAAAATATAATTTTATTTATTTGATATTTTATTCCTACATGGAAGACATATCTAATTTGAGAAATATAAATTAAATTAAGTGGAGCACTATTTTGTATTTAATGGTTAATTTTATTAGACCATTAAAATGGCCACTAAAAGTTATTTTGGTAATTGGCCACTTAATCTAATTTTTTTGGTGGAGTACTTGTGAAGTGTTGAGAGCACTAAAATGATTGAGATTTATTTGTGTTAACAGGTGTGTGAATGAATTTTCGTGCAAGGATAGAAGAGGAAAAAAAAGAGTTGATTTTGAGAGAGTTTTTCATTGAACAAATACTTGTGAGAAAAATCAAAGGAGAAAGAAAAATAAATCCTTCTTATTTTTCTTTCAAATAATCAAACTTTATTGCTGGAGATTATACTGCTGCTATTCTAGCTTTACAATCCCACTAGATTATTGTGAACTAGAATTGAACAAAAGTGTACTTCAAGGTGAGCTCAAAGTTAGAGTAAAGAAATTCGGATTTGAAATCTTTATCGGAGGTCTTCAAAGGTA
The DNA here is from genome assembly GCA_946807835.1 of Ailanthus altissimus. Classification (NCBI taxonomy): domain Eukaryota; kingdom Viridiplantae; phylum Streptophyta; class Magnoliopsida; order Sapindales; family Simaroubaceae; genus Ailanthus; species Ailanthus altissimus. The sequence continues at coordinate 11,744,546 of OX327687.1, forward strand.
TGTTTTCTGTATTCTTAAGTTGTTAAGAATTGAAGTATATGTGTATATGTTGATTACATGATAAATTTCGTTGCCAAATTCGTGCATATGATACATGTGTTTAGTTTTTTCAATATGTACACAATCACATGCATACACCCTAAAATACATCAACAATGATAATATTGGAGATGTGTTATAGAATAACAGTAAGATTGATGTAGGCTTTATCATTGACTTTAGTGATGATTCGAATAATATGAAAGATAATTAGTTGTCTAACTGTGAAAGTATTGATGAAGCAACATTCTCTAACAGTAACGAAGAAAAAAATGTGGCTAATAGGATGGCTAGAGAGATTAGGGACAAAAGATATAGGAGAGTATGTGATGTTTTGAAAATGGTTATGTGTTAATAAGTGTAAGGGGATTTAGAAATACATTGAAGGTTATGCAATCCAGGAAGGTAAAACATGTCTTTGAAACTAAAACGCATTATATTGTGAATTTGAGCAAATATGAATGTGATTGTTGGGGTTGGAAAATTAGTGGGTTGTCTTCCGAGCATGGTCTAGCTTGCATGGTCCATTCATGTCAGGATCCAGTCAATTATGTAGTTAGAACTCAGACTAAAGACACTTATCTTTAAACTTATTATGATACTCTTTATTGAATTCTAGATAAAACAACATGGCCTAAAATGGATAGGCCTAAGCTATTAGCCCTGGTTAAGCTATTTCAACTAGGAAGGCCTAAGAGCAAGAGAAGGAATGAGTCTAATAAAGTACTTAGTGGCAATGTAAATGTTAAGAGAAAATATTCAATCAAATGTGAACTTTGCAAAAAGATAGGGCATAACAAAAAAAATATGTCAGAAGTAGGGGATTGCCTATTTATATAACAATATAAAAAATTTCAAGTTTTGTTTTGTACTAGTACTTGTTGATTCACACATTGGTTTTGATTCTTACAGAGAATAGATAGACAATCTAGCTTTGATAATGTAGAATTATAAGGTTAATTCTTCTTCTAATGTTAAGTATACAGGTTGAATAGATTACTAAGGTCTTTAATTTTGCAAAGATAGTAAGTTTTGTTGTTGCTAGTTCCACCCAGCAACAAACCTTACACTCATCTTCAATTCCACCTAATGTTGTAGCTACAAATGCTTCTTAACCTATTTCGAAAAGGTAGAAGAAGTATCCTTTAAAATTAAGGCCTGCTTTTAGCCAACCTTTACCTCTTTAATAATGAATATGAGGTATATTTCTTCTTTATTTTTTTTTCATATTGAGGCCTTATTTGTTGGTTTTCTAATTTTTTTTCCATTTTTATTCACAGCTACAGCAATGATGGATATAAGCATTTAATTACAGCTACAATTAAGAAGAAATTTTCATTAGTATAGTATAGTTTTGACCATACATTTTGGTTTTTTGCAATATGGTGAACATATGAAAATATATATTTATTAAGAGATTCAGTCACTATTTAATGTCACTAATTTTAGCATTTTGTACTTTTAGCTTGAAATAAAGTGTTCTCCTTAAATTGTGATTAATGAATGCTATTTGCACACGTTTAGGTAAAATGGACATAACTCTCAATGTCGGAATCAAAATGAAGAAATTCTTTAACTTAGAGTAACATGACTCAATTTTACACAAACTTGAAGAATAGTTAAAAAGCCAATCCAACATGTTATGGGCCAAAATTTGAGATACAATAGAATCGGGCTACAACTTTTACTGCGTTTGACCCAACTCATGTATTTAGACTGTATCTCACAAAATACGTACCCAATTTGTATACTTCTTGAAGATATGAAATATTAACTTAATTATAAACAACTTTTATGTTGATGGTAAAGTCCAAATCAGCTGTTATCATAGAACAAATTGTCTTGCAAATGGGTAAAATAGTTGTTAGCCTAAATCTGACATATCTTTGGTATTTTGCCCATATCTCATTGGATACTCATCCCAATTACATGAACCCAGTGCCTATGGAAAGAAGAGACAAAATGATACAAGTTTTATGTTGGCTAAAAAAGCTACATCGATCATTTACATTATCAAAAAAATACTGCAAATGGGTGAACGAGTTGTTAGCATTAATATTGAAAATTGATGTCATACTTGACATATTTCAATTCATTGCCTATATAAGGACACTCTTAGGACATTTTCAATATTAGATAATTCTCTCTCTCTCTTTTTTTTCTCATTAACATGTATTGTAATTTAGGCTAGAGTTCTTGACAAGGCTAAGAAATGAACTTTTATGTGTAATAAATTTACTTCTATGCTTTGATTCATTGTCAAGGACTATAAATATTTGTAAGTTTGACTATGCTTAAACTGTTATCTATTTTATTTTCTATAATCCAAAGGTTATAATTCTCATGTTTCATATATTTTCAGTCATGCTTTCTTTATGTGATTCTTGTTGAATTATAATTATTATTGGTTACATTGTTTTATATATTAATCTTTTACTGAAATATTGTCAATTGATATATTGTCGATCTTGGATAACATGTAAAGGCAATAAATGTTTGATATTCAAGTTGATCTTTTACTGCAATATTGTCAAAATGATATGTTGTCGATCTTAGATAACTTGTATAAATGAACATGATTTGTGTTAATGTTTGCAAAAGAGTTTAGTTATATCAAATGCATGTGTTATCAAATGTGTTATATTTTACATATCTTCCAATTGATTGTTTAGACGTAAAACTATCAATTGAGTTATAAACATTGAATTAAAGTGTAGAGTAGATTTATAAAGCATAATTTGATTCTCGAAGCCTTGTTTAAATCATCATAAGACATTTTTCTCAATTCATAGACAATTTTATCCCATCCACTTAAACCAATTAATTAATTTTATCATTTGCTACTGCTTTAATATTTTACTTCACCAACCTATTTTGCCAAAAGCTTCCTTGTGAGATCGACACCTCAATCTATATTATGATAGCCGTGTTACATTTTGAGCGTAAACAAAATTTGGCACCGTTGCTGGGAAAGTACACTAAGCGAAAGTCAGTTGCGTTTATGAATACTAAAGCGGTAATTTTGTACATTTTCTTTTCTTTGTAAAATCTTAGTTTTATTTTCTTGTAATTTATTTTATTGTTCATGGTTGGTTCTACCACCTAATTTATTTTATTTTCTTTAGTTAATTTGTTATATTTTATATTATTTTAATGCCTGATTTTATCCCCTAACTTAGTGTATTTTTTTATTTATTTATTTATTGCACTTTATTTTCTTTTATTTATTGCACTTTATTTTCTTTTATTTATTACTGTACTTTATTTTTTTAAAGTTAATTTGTCGTATTTTATTTTATTTTAATCGCTGCTTTTCTCGCCTAACTTAGTTTATTTATTGTACTTTATTTATTTATTACACTTTATTTTCTTTTATTTATTTATAGCACTTTACTTTATTTATTGTACTTTATTTTCTTTAGTTAATATGTTGTATTTTTATTTTATTTTAATGGCTGGTTCTACCGCCTAACTTTTTATTTATTTACTTATTGTACCTTTTTTTTATTTATTATACTTTATTTTATTTTTTCCTTTTATTTATTTATTGTACTTTGCGTTTTATTTTCTTTTATTTATTGCACTTTCTTTTCTTTTATTTACTTATTGTATTGTTTTTATCGTACTTTACAGTTTATTATCTTTTGTTCATTTATTGTATTTATATTTCATGGTTGGTCTTACTACCTAGCTCATTTCTATTTCTTGTTGTGTTTTATTTCACTTCTTAATTTTTCTTGAGCATTTCTTTCATTAAAAAAAGAGTTAAAAAAAAATTGTTAGGATGTATGCATCGACTTAGAAACAAATGAGGAAGATTCGTGAAAGAAGTAGAACTAGAACCATCACCACAATTTGTAAGGGAAAAGAATTCACCATCTAGTTCATCTTGTAATTCCAACATAATGAGCCAACACGAAGATAACCCCGTTAGGATTCTAAAAGATTACTTGCATCCTACTCGCACAACCACACCATCATGCATCATATTTTCACCTACCACACCATATTCGAATTTTAAACTTGGAATGATATAACTTTTGCCCATTTTTCATGGTCTAGATAGTAAAAATCCTTATATACATGATAAGAAATTCGAAGAGGTGATTGCCACATTCCATAGCCAACCTGAAGCCATAGAGACTGTTAGTCTTAAATTTTTCCCTTTTTTGTTGAAAGACAAAGTAAAGAGTTGGCTATACTCTTTGAGACTGAGGTCTATAGGAACTTGGGCAGAAATGACCCAAGCAATTTTTAATAAATACTTCCCACAACATAAAACTAATGGCATGCAAAGACAAATTTCTTCATTCTCCCAAAAAGACAGTGAAACCTTATATCAAGCATGGGAAAGGTTTAAAGAGTTGCTAAATCTGTGCCCTCACCATAGGTATAAAAATTGGCACTTGGTTAGCTATTTTTATGAGGGACTCATAATTAGAGAGTGCTAATTTGTTGAGATGATGTGTAATAAAGAGTTTCTTCACAAAGATCCAGAGGAAGCCATAGAATTCCTTAATGATTTAGCCAAAAAAGCCTATACGTGGACTGGACCTAGCATTATTGAAAGTACAAATAGATCACGACCTAGTGGAGTTTTCCATCTTAGGGAAGAGGATAACCTCAAAGCACAATTAGAGGTCTTAACTAAGGAGTTAGAGGCCTTGAAAACCAAACATAGTCACCCACACGGTTGCTGAGATTGAGTCACATGATGTCTGTTTTGTCTGTGAAAGAGTGGAACACTTAGCTCAAGATTACCCCACTTAGAGTGAGATGAGAGAGATATATGAGGAATAATGTAATGCTTTGAAGATGTACAAGAAGTCTTATTCACCCTACTCTGAAACCTATAATCCTAGTTAGAGAAACCACCTAAACTTTAGTTAAAAATCTAACCAACAAGCCAACAGTCATTGGAAACAAGAACAACAAGTACCCAAGTTTTATGTTACACCTTAATATAATACACGACCAACTAGAAATCCTTTAGATGATACATTATAAGTATTTATGGAAGCACAAAGTAAGACTAATAAAAACTTTGAAACAGTTTTTGCGCAAGTATTAGACAAAAACAAAGAAATCAAGATTCAAATCACAAAACTGACCAGTGCCTTAATTGTATAAGAGCGAGGTAAGTTTTCATCTCAACTTCAATCCAATCCAAAAGGATAATTCATGGCACAAGTTTCTACTTCTAATGCGCAAAATCTTAAATAAGTCAATACCATTATTACTCGAAGGGGTAAGATTATGAGTGAGCCTACTTCTTTAACTAACACATTGATAAGTAGTAAAGACGCCCCCATTAAAAAAGAGGTCATAGTGAAAAAAGAGCCAGAAAATAAGTTTTCAATCCCAGTACCTTTTCCTCAAGGTATTCGACTAGTTAGGAAAAATTCAAAAATTCAAGGTCAGATTTGAAACATTTGAAACAAGTTAAGATTAATCTTCCCTTGTTGCTTTTGATTAAGTAGGTTCCAACTTATGCCAAAGTCATCAAGGATCTATGCACTATCAAAAGAAAATACTATGTAAAGAAAACTGTATTTTTGGTAGAACATGTAAGTACAGTGATTGAACAAAAGACACTACCCAAGTATAAAGACCCAGGATGTCCCATAATCTCCTGCCAAATTAGGACATATGAGTTTGGTCAAGCTTTGTTAGACATAGGAGCAAGTATAAATTTAATGCCTTATTCTATTTACTTGCAATTGAGACTTGGTGAGATTAAATCTACATCTGTAGTCCTATAATTAATTAATCAATCAATCAAGAAACTATAGGGAATTATAAAAGATGTTTTGTTGCAAATTGATAAATTTTACTACCCTATTGATTTTCTTGTTTTAGATACTCATTCTGTTGTTAACATGAAGTCAAAAATCTCTCTTATTTTGGGAAGACCTTTTCTTGATACTACTAACGCTCTTATTAATTACAGAAATGGTGTAATAAAATTATCTTTTAGGAATATGACTCTTGAGGTGAACATTTTTTATATTGGCAAACAATCACGAGAAAAAGATGAATGCTATCATTCATATATGATAGACACACTTATAGCGGAGGAAGCTTATAAAAATTATGGCTCTGATTCTTTGAAAAACCTTCTCAATTTTGATTTTAAAGAATTGTATTATCCTAATGTAACAACTGATGTGTTTAGTATTTTTGACTCACAGGATAAAGGGACTCGATTTTGACAGCCACGCTTTGAAGAGTTGCCACGAGAAAGAAAGAGACCAAAACCATCAAACCTCGAGACACCACAAGTTGAGCTTTCTCTACTGCCCAAAGGTTTGAAACAGGCATTCTTAAAACCATGTGATACCTTTCTTATCATCATTTCTTTTGAACTTAGTGCTGAACAAGAGGAAAAATTGATGAAATTGTTAAAAAAAACATAATTCTGCACTAGGTTGGACCATAGCTGATATTAAAGGTATTTTTTTCATTGATATGCTCCCATAGAATTCATTTAGAGGAAGGTGCCCAACCTCGTAGAGACCTACAAAGAAAACTTAACCCAACAATGAAAGAAGTAGTAAAGAAAGAGGTATTGAAACTATTAGATGCGGGGTATAATCTACCTAATTTTTGATAGTCAATACGTAAGTCCAACTCAAGTAGTGCCTAAGAAATCTGGGGTTACTGTTGTAGAAAATAAGAATAGGGTACCTGTACCAACTAGGGTGGTAAGTTGTTGGTGAATGTACATTGATTATAGAAAATTAAATACAGCCACTAGAAAAGACTATTTTTCATTGTCTTTTATCGACTAAATTTTAGAACGTGTAGCTGGACATCCTTTTTATTACTTTCTTGATGGGTATTCATGATATTACCAAATTGAGATAGCTATAGAAAATCAAGAAAAAACCACTTTTACATGCCTTTTTGGTACTTATGCTTTTCGTAGAATGCCATTTGGATTATGTAATGCACCAGTTACTTTTCAGCATTGTATGTTGAGTATTTTCTCTGATATGGTTGAAAAATGCATGAAAGTTTTTATGAATAATTTAACTATTTTTTGTAATTCTTTTGATTTATGCCTACTTAATTTGAAAGCTTTTTTGAGTAGGTATGAAGAAAAATGACTTGTGCTAAATTGGGAGAAATGTCATTTCATAGTATCTTCGGGAATCGTTTTGGGCCACAATATATCTGAAAGAGAGATAGAGGTTGACAATGTTAAAATTGAATTAATCTCTAAATTACCTACACCCAAAACGGTAAAGGATATCCGATCTTTTCTTGGACATGCTGGCTTTTACAGAAGGTTTACACAAAATTTTTCTACCATATCTAAACCATTTTGTAACCTTTTGCTAAAAGATGCAGAATTTATATGGACACAAGAGTGTGAGGAGGCATTTCGAACATTCATTGCCAAACTCATCACCGCTCCTATCATGCAATCACCGGATTGGAACCTCTCATTTGAAATTATGTGTGATGCAAGTAATTATACTGTAGGAGCAGTTCTTGGGCAACGAAGGGAGGGAAAACCCTTTATTGTTTATTATGCTAGTAGGACTTTGAAAAATGCTCAGATGAATTACACTACTACTAAAAAAGAACTACTAGCTGTTGTTTTTGCCTTAGAAAAATTCCGTTCTTATTTGATTAGTTCACCTATTGTTGTTTTTACTGACCACGCAGCCCTTAAGTACCTTCATTCTAAGAAAGATACTAATGCCCGTTTAATTAGGTGGATTATTCTTTTGCAGGAATTTGATTTAACCATCAAAGACAAGAAAGGCATTGAAAATATTGTTGCTGATCATCTATCCCGCCTTGAGTTCACTGACTCCACTGATTTGCCACTCATTCGAGATAATTTTCCTGACGAACATCTTTTTACTATAAGCCAAATACCTTGGTATGTACATATCGTAAATTATTTGGTTTGTGTTGAACTTCCATCTAACTGGAGTGTACAAGATAAGCGTAAGTTCTTAGTTGAGGTATATAATTTTTATTGGGATGATCCATATCTTTTCAAATACTGTCATGATCAAATTATGAGACGTTGCATTCCTAAAAGTGAAGTTTCTAGTGTCTTAAATTTTTGCTATAGTGCTGCTTGTGGTAGTCATTTTTCTATGAAGAAGACAGCTATGAAAATTTTACAGTAGATCCCCCTGTTCTTATCGAAGGATAACCTTTTTACTCGTTGCTCATCGATCAAGGTTAGCTTTCTTTTTTAATTCGCTTCAACGATCTTTATTGGCCCACTTTGTTTAAAGATACTAACAATTTTTGTCGTTTCTGTGAAAGATGTCAAAAGTTAGGTGCTTTATCTCGAAGACATATGATGCCTCTTAACCCTATTCTTGTTATTGAGATATTTGATTGTTAGGGTATCTATTTTATGGATCATTTTCCCTCATCTTTTGGCTATTTTTACATCCTTCTAGTTGTTGATTATGTATCAAAATGGGTGGAGGCTGTAGTTTGTCGTACTAATGATAAAATTCTAATATTGTGCCAAATAAGGTTTGACAGTTTTTATCTTCTAGTGTATGCCTTAAATGCAAACACTTTGTATGATTTCTAAATAAGGGATTGATAAACAAAGCTATTTAGGTAACGAAATAATTACTATTTCATTGATTTGTAATTCCACCAAACGTAAATGTTATCAAATAAATTTGTTTATTTGATTAAACAAAAACTTGCCAAATGTTGGTTTATGGTTTAATAAAACAAAACGCAATGACATATGTTCATTTTCTAATGGTTGAATGTGTTAAGAATGGTAATATGTTCTTAATTCATTGGACAAATGCATTTGAATAAATATTAAATTGAATATGATTCAATTTATTAGCAAGAGGTGGCAACGTGATTTGCCACCAATTGCTTCCTCATTTGGCCAACAAAAGAAAGTTGTTTACTAATCCTTCATGATGTTTTGTCATGCTACTCCATGTGTCAATCTGCTTTTTATTTATTGGCTAAATGAAAGGCAATGGTTGCCTATAAATATAAGTGAATGGTCGAGCGAATTTGTGAGTGAGTGAGTAACTACTTTAGCTTGTAATGTTAACTATTAACATATAAAAGCATTAGTAATACAAATATAGTCCGAGAGAAAGAAATAAATATCAAAAGTAAGTGTTGCTTCGAATATTCTGAAAAAGTAAAGCTATTAGTCTAGCTTAAGGAAGCTCACCATGTTCCCAACTAAATTTATTCATAAGCACGCTTCAAGGATGAATCTCTTAATCTCATTAATGTAATGAGATAATGTAATATTATATTATTGCTGCATTGCATGTGAGACATGCGATATTTAAATTGTTTAAAATATACACATTCATCCATAGTATAGCACACATGCATATAACACCCAACAAAATCTTTATATAGAAAGTCGACCTTCCTTATACTCAGGCCTGTGCGAGTGAAATAAGGTTAGATTAGAGGGAAGGGGACTTCAAATGCCCGTCTTATGAAGCGCCAAGAAACTATACATTCTTCTTGTGCTGGGCTCTCGCATATTTGGGGTCCGATCAAATCAACCAACGATCGTTTTACAGAACAAGAAATTAAGCAAGGGCTGATGGAAGAACCTGGGCGAAGTCAGTGTTGTGTTCAATATCCGCTCTTTGAAAGAAGTAAATGGACATACCATCATGGTTCGTTCCATACAACAGTAGATAAGTCTGTGGTTTGCTGTGTATAAAAAAGCTTAAAATTCTTTTAAAATGTTAACAAAATAAGTAATCAATATATGTGCACAAGAAAATTAATTTAAAAATGTTAAAGAAATATATAAAATAGAAAAAAAAATATGAATCCACACAAGTGGATGAATATGGCAATGTGTTATTATATTATATTTGTATTGCCTTTGGCAAACCAACTTTAAGTACTCATTGATGTGTTACAAAATCCAACAAATAAAGTTAAAAATTAATTAATTTTAATGAAAAAAAATCCAATATTATATGTAATTTTTCACTTATAAAATCATCCAACCAATTCTCTAATATCTCTCACATGTCAGGAGACTTCACCTTTGTCATTGCGAACTCGGGCCTCAAACTTAGATTAGACGGCCAAGTTTATAAACTGTAGCAAATTCACGTCCACCTTCTGAGTCAATCTTCCTCTTCCTGATCTTTTGCGGTATGGGATTGTGTATGGAGTGTGTTTAATCCATGTATTCATATACGATCACCAAATATATTCATACTTTATGCGGATCAAGTAAGATTTAAACACTTGTAGGAGTATTGGTTGCTACATGTCATACTCTACAGTTGGGGTCTGAAAGTCATTTGTCACATTCTCTTCAAACTAAAATAAAAATACAAGTGTATAAGTGTCATATAACCTAAATTCAATTTCTATAAACGATATTAATTTTCTTACTATATTTTGACTTTCGTTAGGTTGAAAGGAGTATAACTATTGAAAATATTATATCATCTATTGAATCTAATGTATAAGATCAGTTCGAACTTGATCAACCTTCCTAAATATCTACTCTCGGTTCTTGTCCATTCTTTTCATCAATTTTTGCAGCTTCTGTTCTCGTAGTTGCTGAATTTGCTGTGCAATGTCATAATTTGTAGCTATGCAGTGTTCAAACTATAATGAAAAATAACCTCAATCAATACCTTTTTTGAATGCACTAATTAAGATAATCAAATAAAAATATAATATATCATTGCTTCAAACATTGGCGGGTCTACTCCATCATGGCCACCCTCATTGACATCCATATTGTTATCTCCAAGAATAGTGAAACGGATAAAACTCCTCCGGCTCTCGTTTTATGCAGAAGCACAAAGATGTAGTAAGTCTCTGACATAGTTCTCAGTGGGAATCCCCAAATTTCTAATCAATTGGATGACGTTCTCCTCATTTTCATGATCTTTTGGTACCAACTTATAATGTACTAAAATAACTTACAAATAATAATTTTAAATTAGGTTACATATATTATGGAACAAAAATTATATAATTAAATGTGAATAAATTAAAAATATACTAAACCCTTTTTCAAAATTCTCTCCTCAACATCCATGTATCAAGTATCAACAAACTTGTAGATCAGCTTCTTTCTACCTATAACAAATGTCTCCTACAAGCGATTATCTAATTTTCTCTTTAACTCTCAAATGGGTAAGTAATCTCTCATCTTCAATTGAGTAATCAAAACAAACTCCTTCTAAGAGAATCGAATGCATTTTTTGCCAATATGAAATAACACTCCTTATACAAATTGGAGGTTTTTATCTCATACAACAAAATCTTATGAGCCAAAATGCCAAAGAAAGTAAAATTGGGCATATTAAAAAAAAGTCCCTTACAAGTTATCCTAACACAATTCCTTATGATTAGGCATTAGTTTCCTTCTTATAATATTCAAGGCACACATCTTCGAGTAGTATGTAATCGATGTATGAAAGAATTCATTCTAAAAAATTTTATATTGTTTAAAGATATTATTTTTCCTGTAAAAATATATAAAAAATAATTAAATCAGTTATTAATAAATAACAAACATACTATTAAATTAAATCACTTGAAATAAACATACATTATTATATCATTTTTGCAAATTAATAAGTAACTTATATTTTTTTAATCGTTAATTAAATTATTATTGATTTAATTATTATAATTAATTTGTATTGTTTATTGAAATAATTCTAATCAATTATTATAATTAATTTATATTTTCAAATTTAGAAACTAATAATTAACTTTTTAAATATTAATTTATGAAAATTATGATTTTAGTGATATTTTATATATTTTTAAAAATTTTAAATTTTTTTAATTTAAATTAAATAAAAAAATTTTAAAAGTGCACCACGTGGCCCATAGTGAGGGCAGCATGTGACTTGAACAATGCGCTTGCAGACAATTTGCATAAGTAAAACGTTAACACAAAACGTTTTCTTATAGATGGCAATTGGCGACTGTTTTAGCTACCATTTGTATTTGAGATTTTAGACAAAATGGTTAGTTTTTGGCTGGATATTTATCCTTTTTTTAAAAAAATTTCTACTTATTTTTAAAACATATTTCACCTATTTCTAACTCAAATTTAATTTATAACTCATTTTTAATATAAATTAAAGTTTTATTTAAATTAGATTTGATCTATACTAACATCTAAATCTCGATCTAATTAAATTTTTGTTGAGATAATTTTATAAAGAGAGAGAGAGAGTGCATGACTTAGAGAAAAGAGTATTCTTTTTTAGTTTTATTTTGTGGGTGAGAAGGAAAAATAAATTCCGGGGATATAATTGTCCAATTTCGAATTTTTTTTATTAATAAAAATTAGCCATTCATTTATGATTAAAAAAGAAAATAGCTTGAAAGAAAGGGTCATTTCTGAAAAATTGCTTATTGTTATCCGGTCAAACTAAGAACCGGCCATCTGCGGTTTTGCTCATATATCCTTTATGATCTAGAACAGAAATTCCAATTGATATTCTCAACATCTGCTGCTAGAGGATAACTGACAAAACTTATTGACGATGAGTGGAATTGAATTGCTGCCAAAGGAATACGGATACGTGGCTCTTGTTCTCGTTTTCTACTGCTTTCTCAATTTCTGGATGGCTGCCCAAGTTGGCAAAGCCCGCAAAAGGTTTGGTTAAATTTTCCCACTCAAATTTGATCAGAAATCGAATAATTCCCTAACTGATTTTCTTCTCTTTTTTTCTTTTTATTTTGAATAACTATATTAAAACCAGGTATAAGGTGCCTTATCCTACCCTCTATGCGATAGAATCTGAAAACAAAGATGCAAAGCTGTTTAATTGTGTTCAGGTTTGACTTTTCTGCTGGAACTATCTTTAAATTTGTTCGGATTAATATTGAATATGTTTTTTTTTTTATTGAGTTAGAAATAAGTTAAGATTATGTGGTGGGTGCAGAGAGGGCATCAGAACTCTTTAGAAATGATGCCGATATTCTTCATGTTAATGATAATTGGAGGGATTAGGCATCCATGTGTTTGCGCTGGACTTGGATTCCTTTACGTGGTCACTCGTTATTTCTATTTCAAAGGCTATGCTACTGGGGATCCTCAAAAACGCCTCGTAATTGGGTATGATTATGTTCCTTCTTCTATTACTTTTTAATTAGTCAGTATTTAGTTCATACCCATGCTCGTGTGGTGCATACACAGAGATAATGAACCCTTAGCTATGAGAATTAATTGATCTCAAATCACCTAGTCAATAGGAAGGGCTGGTGATGAGACCATACAAACCCTCATTTTGATAACTAGGATATTGAAGTTAGCTCTTTAACTGAAGACTAAGATTGAGTTTACGATGAGGAAGAAAATGCTCAAAATGGAATTGCAATTTATTTGACGAAGGGTAGGTTTATGATATAGTGGTCTAGAAATCTGTTACTTTATGGGATTTGCAGATGAAAGCTATTTCATAACTGAAGGACTGAGATAGTGATGTAGGAGGCTAAGTGAATGATAATGGTAGTTATTTGGCTAAAGCTAAAATAGGCTACACATTTTCCCAAAACCCCTCCCAAAATTCATTTCTAAAAATACAAGATCATCAAGCTTCAACACAATAAACAAGCAAGCATTCAAGCTTTTCAATATGGGTGGACACAATCTGTTCTTAGTCGGTTCGGAACCTAACCGACCAAGAACTGAACCAATTCGTTTTCCATTCTGTGGAATATCTGTTCCTAAGGGGTAAACCGAACCAAATCAAACCGGTTGGGCTTGGTTTGGTTTTTGTCTAATTTTTTTTTATTTTAAGCTTATTTTTTCGGTTTTAAACTGCACCGAAGTGAACCGATCAAACTCTAATCAAATATAATTGACTAAGAACTGACCTATGAACCAAACCAAACCGAACATTTATGCCCACCCCTACTTTTCAATGAGAACAGAACCCTCAAATCGTGCACAAACTGAAAATTCTATTCAAATCAATTACCATTGCTTATAGTGCATATGAGGTCCTCACCTTGGAGCTGAAACCATTGCCTCATTGTTCATCATGGTGCCTAGGTTCTTTTAACCAAATGGTGCCAAGCCCTCCTTATTTTTCCCAACCATACACCAATTCGCAACAACCATTCAACATTCCATTTTGAAAAAATTGTCATCACAAAAATAAGCTCAATTTTTGCTTAAAAATTTTTTAGCAACAAAGCTTTCGTAAAACTTGTAACTAAGCAAGTATGAAAAGTAATCTTCAAGACATTTGATTCAGTACCAAGATAAGAGGATTTCAAGTTTATGGCTCAGAATAAAATACTTAATTTCATAACTTGAAACCCAAAGAGTAAGGTTGATTTATGTAGTAATAAATGGTTTTCTACCAATTCCATGAAACTCTGCAGAAACTTAACATTGAGATTGACTACTGAACTGATCCTTGATCATTTTGAACAGAAATACAGTTATTGTGTGGTTTAACAAACACCTAAAGTGATTAAAAACCAAGGAAAAAAACATGAAGTTAAAAGACAAAAAAAAAAAACTGAAGTTTGGCAGATAAACACAACATAGATGCAGGAATATAAGTTGAATCAGCATGATTCCAGAATGAAAACAAACATTTACAACTAGAACATTAAAAATTTCACATCATTTAGACATGTTTTGTTTGTTTTTTCATGAGATCAAACTTTGTTCTTGAAATCTATCAACTAGGTGACTGCAGTAGCAATAGAGATTCAAACTTTTATTACAAGTAAACTACAAGGTAGAATTTGTGAAATTTTTCAATAAACAACTAAACGTGAGGGAGGAACATATTAGAATTTGAGTATCATTTCAATAACATTTTGAAGAGTCTTTGTAAGACCAAACACAGGTGAACGAATCTGTATAATAAGCTGGCTGCAGTTCAAAAATTCATTAAAAATAAAATATAAGGTAGATGATTGCTAACTTTCCACATCCAAACTAGATCTGTTGCAGTTTGATACTTCAAAATTTCTGGTTATTTCGATGTCATTTGACTAACATTTTGTATCACCAAACACAAGGAACCAGAGAATAGTGAGACACTGCAAACAACAGCTGTGCGTCTTTGACATTTCATGAAAAATAGGATACAAATAAAATTCCCACCAAACTTGACAGAAATGAATTTAGACTCATTGAACTTTATTTTCCCTAAAATTTTGGGTCAATCGGACATCTATAAAGAGCTTTGACACAAGTAAAATACAGAAGTGCATCAATCATCAACACTAGATTTCTTCAGATTTCAAGCTATCTTTTCTTTCTAAAACTTAAGCTTCAAGATTCTCAAACATGATAAACCAGCATTTATAAAACTAGTTCAAGCATACAAAACATTAATAATATTGGAGCAAGTCTATGGCATCATATTTTTTACATAACTTTTAGATTGTTAAATTAATGCACATTTAATGTCTCAATTACAACCAAACATGTGTAATTAATTCACTACAATTATTGCATATTTAGAATTTAATTTGAACCATTTAAATGTGCATTGATTTAGCGGTTTAAAAGTTGTGTAAGACGTGTCAAAAATATAATGCTATGGATCCTATCCTAATAATAATAATAATAATAATAGTAATAATAATAATATATATGAGGTTTATTTTAATGAGCAATGTAGTTCACCATATGGTGAGCATCTGGACATGTGATATGATTTTATAGCACATCATAAATAATTTAGAAGTCATGAATTAATTAGATGGTATTGTTGTTCACCATATGGTGAACTACGTAGTCCACTAAATAATTTAATTTCTGTACATATATATATCATTTGCACATAATTACCTTTCTCTTGCAAAGGTCAGCAACTCTTAATCCTCAAATACTTCTTTTCTTCACTCTTTATCTCCTCCCAAAAGAAATAAAAGCAATATTCAGTAACCAAACAAACATGCTTCTAACTTATTTTAAAACAAGAGTTTGACATACAATTAAATAAAAATAGCTAAGAAAATGATATATATAAGTCAGCTGGATTAACCAATTTATACAAGAGAAAAGTTTGCTAAAATGGTAAATATTCTTTTACAAATAAATAAAACTAAAATGAAATCAAGCCTTAAAAGACTCGCCCAGATTTGGCTTAAGGATGAGAAAGCTAGTGAAATTATACACAATACATGATGATTGCACAGACCCAAGCTTCCTATTTCGTTTTTCTAAGGTTTTCTCTCCCTAAAAGCCAAATCCTCTTCTGAAAACTCAGACCCCATCATTCTCTCTCTACCCCCCTGTTTTCCTCCTTACTTTTCTCTCCCTTTTATTTCTTTCTTCTTCTTCTTCTCTGTTCTGGTTCATTGCTTCTTTTGCCATAATTTCTTTGGCTAGTCATAAAAATAACAACATAACTAATGTGCTGAACTGTGTTGGGCCTTCAAGAAAAAAAGAAAAAAGAAAAAGGCTTTGTTGAGCCTTTAAAAAGGAGAGACGAATGAAGGGGTCTTGGAATTTAAAACAAAGACAAAACAATGGTTTCGACTATTAACCCCCCATTAAAATCCCACATCTAAATAAACTTTATAAAAAAAATTAAAACGTGTTATGTTCCACTGTATTTCCAGAAAAAAAACTCTACTCTTGCCATAAACCTTAAGGTATAATTGCTTACTGTTTTTATTTTCTTATGATTGATAATTATAATTGTATCACTTTATTGAAACAATTGAGGGTTTTTTAATAGCTGTTGTTCGGAAGCGGAGTTGGGTTGAGTAATAATCTCCAAACTGCGGTGACATCGATAATAGAGAAATGTGGCAAAAATACACACGAAGGATAAGATACAAAATTTACGTGGTTCGACTTTAGCCTACATCCACGGGCAAAGATAGAATAATATTTCACTATACTGAATTTGGAGTACACAAATGTTGGAGACTAATTCTCACCAACTCAAAACCCCAATACACCCAATATCACTTAAAAGAACACTTGAACTTCTCAAATTGTATGCAAATGCAATTTTTTTCAAATCTCACAAATGCTCTCACTTGGATGCCTTAATTGCTTGTATCTTTTGATTGCCTTTTGGCTCATAAAATAGCCTCAATTTATAATAAATTCCTAGCACAAAATTGTGGACTTATATGCATATGAAACCATTAGAGGAAATTCACAAATTTAGGTATTGAAAAAAAGGTGCCTATTTTGAATTCATGAACCTGCTCGATTTGTTGATATGGTGGTTTATACACTTCCAGTTGTAGATGATGACATTTCGTCCACTTATACAGAAGTAATATGCAGTTTAACAAGTAAATAGTAGAAGTAAACTATGAATGTAGAGATGGAGTCTCTTGAAAAGAACAAGACTTGGAAGTTAGCTACACTTCCCAAGGGTAAAAAGGCAATTGGGTGCAAATTGGTATATGCAAAGAAAGAAGGGTTTTCTGATAAAAATAAAGTTTGTGACAAGGCTAGGTTGGTAGCCAGGACTTAGCTAGATTTAGTATATCAACAAGATTTAGATATGGCTCTATGGATTTTGAACTAACGGACATCTGTCATATCTGCAGGATTGTCAAAATATGAATGTGCCTTTCAATCTCATGTTTGCTCTTGGATGCAATTCCTTGTTAAGTGCGATAATCCTGTAGATATGATGACCAAGGTGGTAACATTGATTAAGTTTAAGTACTGTCTTAACTTGATCAATGTGTTAGAAATTTGAGATATCAAAGTTGATAATGAAGACATTGAAGAATTTTCACTTGGAGTTTTGATTATTCAAGTCAAGGTGGAGATTTGTTGAATTATTGACTTGAATAAACAAAAGCACTCAAATTTGAAAATTTGAGAGAGCATTTGTAGGCATCGTTTTTTGAATTCAATACCTACATTTGTTAAATTTCCTTTAATGGTTTCATATGCATATAAGTCCACAATTGTGTGATAGGCATTTGCTATAAATTGAGGCCATTTTATGAGCCAAAAGGTAATCGAAAGATGCAAGCAATTAAGCCATCTAAGTGAGAGCATTTAAGAGATTTGAGAGAAATTATATTTGCATGCAATTTGAGAAGTTCTAGTGTTCTTTTAAGTGACATTGAGTGTATTAGAGTTTTGAGTTATGAGGATTATTATGCAACATTTGTGTACTCCAAATTCAGTATGAAATATTGTTTTGTATCTTTGCCTGTAGACGTAGGCTAAAAGCCGAACTACTTAACTTTTGTGTCTTCTCATTTATGTGTATTTTTGTTACATTTCTCTATTATCAACGTCAACGAAGATTATTACTCAACGTCTACTATTTACTTGTTGAACTGCATATTGCTTCTGTATAAGTGGGCAAAATGTCATCATTTACAACTAAAAGTGCATAAACTACCATATCAACAAATCAGGCAGGTTTATGAATTTCTCTTTGGCCTTCTAATTGCAATTGAATCATGTTGTTGTATAGGTTCTTGGGTTGAAGCCTTTTCTTTATTTTCATGATTTTCATCAACTGGATCAATTGAAACTCTTTCTAGCTCCACTTTCTGCAGAGTACTATTAGACTTGTCTTCTTTTTTAATATCTCTTTGATCAGTTTGTTTCAACATAGTAGATTAATCAAAAGTCACATTGTTGTTGAAGATTATCTTTCTTGAAATAGGACACCAAAGTCGATATCCCTTTACTCCTGCAGTTATACTCTTGAACAATGCTTTCTTGGCTTGTGGGTCTAACTTAGATCCTTTACATGATAATAAGCAATAGATCCAAAAACATGTAAAGAATCATAATTAGTAGCAAGTTTGTCAGTCCAGACTTCCTTAGGAGTTTTGCCTTGAATGGTAGTTGACGGCAAACGGTTGATAAGATGGCATGCATAAACTACTACCTCAGCCTAAAATTCCTTGCCCAATCCAGCATTGGACAACATATATCGAACTTTTTCCAGCATAGTTCGGTTCATGTGTTCTGCCACCCTATTCTATTGTGGTGTATTTCTAACAGTGAAGTGTCGAACATTTCCTTCTTCTTGGCATACTTGGAGAATGGATCATTCTTATATTCAGCACCATTATCTTATCAGAGCCTTTTAACCTTTCTGCCAGTTAAATTCTATACCATCTTTTTTCATTTAAGGGAAATACTCATGACATCACCTTTTATTTTTCATCACACATACCTACACTCTTCTTGAAAAATCATCAAACAAAAGTAACAAAATAGAGCATACCTCCAATCGAAGCTATTTTGGTAGGTCTCCAAACATCCGTGTGAACATAATCCAGAATCCCTTTAGTGGAGTGGATTCAAACTTCACCTTAGTTTTCTTGCCCATTACACATTGTTCATAGAAATCTAGTTTGCAGAACTTTGCACCTTTCAATAACCTTTGCCTTGCCACATTTGTAAAGCTTTTTCACTAATATGTCTAGGATGCATGTGCCATATCTTGGTTGCATCTAAATCTATTAAAAATTGTTGATGCAGATCCAATAACTATACTACCATGATAGTAGTACAAGTTGTTTCTTCTTATGCCTTTTATCATTATCAATGCACCTAACATTACTTTCAAAATTCCCTCATTTGCAATGATTGTGTACCCTTTCGATTCTAGAAGTCCTAATGAGATTAGATTCTTCTTTAAGTTTGGTACATAATGGACATTTATCAGAACTTGGATTGATCTGTCATTATTCCTCAAGTGGATTGAACCTATCCCATTTGTTTTTCAAATATCATTATTTCCCATATAAACAACTCCTTCATTCAACTCCTTGAAGTTAGAAAACCACTTCTTGTTAAGACACATGTGATAAGTGCAACTTGAATCTAGAATTCATTCATCAGAATGACACACTAATGCTATGCTTTGATGACAAAGACTTAGTTGATGTCTTTGCCATGTTTCCGTATATGTAAACAGTACTATGTATAGTATAAGTAAATAGTAATTATTACTCAACTTAGTAGGCTTTGATACCAATTGTTGTGCGGAAGCGGAGTTGGGTTGAGTAATAATCTCTTGAGCTTGTTTCAATAGAATTTTGGTGATGTCATAGATAGTATAAATTAACAAATATATACACACACACATACATACACAATAATACTATATTTAGATAGATAAGATATAAAGTTTATACTCCAAACATCTTATGTGTTCATTGTTGATTGGTATAAAAAGCTAACAACTATCTAATAAATAATAGTCATTGATTAATAACACATCAACTGGAATACAAATACTTATATAAGTATAGCAATACTCGTATATATAGTCATTCTTCAGTTGCATTTATATAAAGTTAACACTAGACTTTAAAAATATTCAGACTTTCATACATAAGAATGTCTATAGATATTCCATAAAATCATTTTCAAGTAATAACATTCCCACTTTTTTTATATGAGTCTATCATTCTTAAAATTCAAAGTTGTTGATAGAACCCTCTACCCAATAAGGAAAAAAAATTAGACAAGGACCAACTATCTCTCTTCCTCCCACAACTCCTAGCCATTTCTCGTGACATAATCCATTCGAAGGCAATCTTCCGTTAACTAGACTAGGATGGGTGAAGATAGGAAAACAGAAGGCTTGATGTTAATAAGTTATTTATTTATGTACATTTGTATGATTTAAGGATTTAAGAATCTAGGTGATCAGGTGCATCACATAGTATTGGGACTGAGCAAAATTATTGCATATTTCAGCTAGTCCAACTTGAACTATCATTTAATTTTTCAATGTAAAATATTGGCACAAATTTTAGTCATTAATTTCATCAAATTTAAAAATTAAATAAAGTAAAAAAAATACTGCTGACATATTAACTCTCTACTATTAAATTACATTGAATTAATAGCTCAAATTGTGTCGATATTTTAAATTAAAAATTTAGATTAAAGTATCCCTATATATAAACACTTGGAATCTATCTTTATAATCAATATGAGGATACTTACCAGAAAACTTTAGTAAATTACATTAATGCAAGAATATTTTCTTCTCCGTTCTAGATTTTTGATGTCTGAATAATTGAACTTGAATTTGGGAAGTTCAGTGGATCAATGTCATGATAATTTTGATGATTCATTCATTTATTTTATTTTTTAAAATAATTTATTGTGCAGGAAATATGGGTTCTTGGCTTTAATGGGACTTATGATTTGTACAATTTCATTTGGGATCAGTCAGATTCGTGGATGAACTGCAAGTTCTTTGCGTTAATGGGACTTATGTTTTGTACAAGTTCAGTCGGCTACGGATAAGCACTTGTGTTCTTCCTTTCATTCCCATAAATATTGCATTTCCATCAATCCATTTCTGAATTTTCTGTGTTGTTTTCTTTTTTTTTTTGGGTAATAGTTTTATGTTTTCTGTCAATGTTTGGTGTAATATAAGAATGATGTTTGGTGTAAATTAAGAATGGGATAGAAAAAGAAAAAGAAAAGCGAATAAGGAAATAAAGTGGAATGATGAAAGAAAAGAAAGATGGAACAAATTCAATATTTACTACTTGGACTACTATAGAATAAGTGGGGCTTATTTGCACCATGAGGAACACTTGTTTACTTTTCACAACACCCGACTACTAGATTTTGAAAATCTAGTTTATACTTATACACTAATATAAATGTCACTTGCTCACCATTAAGCGAACTTCTCCACAGTGTACACCTAGAAAAACAATTAAGGCATTTGAAGAAATTTTTTATTATGAACACATCTTCAACCGTAAGATTTGATTCTTGTTCCTACTCGTTTGATTTCTTTTTCTTGAACGTTAAAAAAAAAATAGAATCTGCACTTATTGAAACTTCTAAAAAAAAAAAAAACGTTAATGCATTGGGGTTCTTTTTGTATTCTTTGTGAGAAATTTTTAGCTTACCACTTGTTTTACAACTACAATTATGTTTCAACCAAGAATCAGCCCTCTGCAAAAATTCAACTTCAACAATTGCAATCCTTGCTATCACCTATTTGTTTTTTGTTTTTTTTACATATTGGGCTCAAATTCAGCCAATCTAATCAGACGAATACCCCAAGCCAAGTTTTTGTCTTTATGGGTTCCCAACAAATTGATTTAACCAATTCGCACATTTGCTAAAGCCGTCAATGTGCAGTCCAACGATTGGAAGACGACTTGGACTCGTCCAACGGTTATGGAGATTCAGAGGAAGGTCTTTATTTACCCCCCAAATATCCAGTTCTGAGAAGGAAGTAGACGTTTTTCAGCCCATGACCATAACAAACAGATTGTGGGCATTAATAAAGTTCATGATTCGATTAATAAAAGGAAAAGTTTTTATGATTAATAAATGACTAAATACATTCAGACACACGCACAAGTTTCTTAGCAACTAAACACTATTTTCTTAGTTAATTTTATTATTTTCCCTTGATCCTAATTTTTTAATTTATTGACTTAAGTGTCAGAATATCTTTTATTAATGGATAAAGACATTTTGGGTCATTTGAAAAGTCAAGAATAAAGATGTGAGGGTAATTACTTTGGAAGTCTCAATCTAGCAACCTTTCGTGGCATTGTCTACGGGAGCATTTTATCTTTTAAAATGATCACAAGTTGTTAAGACCAAGGCAATAATAGAAAAAGATGGTAAGGACAAGATATAATAAAATGGCTCATTTAGAGCATGAAGAGGATGCAAAAATCGAAGTCGAGTGCAACTAAAGCAAATTATTGAGTGGCGAAATTTCAATGGTAGAGGTTTTATTGAAAATCTTGAAACAACAAGAGGAATCAAGGGATGAGAACTTGGAATTAAGAGAGAGACTTACGGCGTTAGTAGAATTCGAAGATTTATATGACAACTCTAGAGATGATCACAACAATCAATCTTAGTGGGATAAAAAAAAGTGGTTTGAAAAGTGGCAAAAGAAGAAAGTCAAGGGAAGGCGAAGAAGATGAATAATGAGGAGTTGAGGGAAGGCGAAGAAGATGAATAATAAGGAGCCTATAAGAGCTTCCATCATAAGAGAAATGGGTAAATTGTATGTAAGGATGAGGAAACCTAGAATTACAGAAGATGCAATGATTTTGGTAAAGAAAGCTAACCATGTTTCGTTTTATAGAGTTCATCTGATAGGCCTTAAAGCCTTACAAGTTCGTGGCCTTAAATTTTTAAATGTACAATAGGTTTGGGGACGTAGAGGAACATCTCTTCCATTTTAATATAAAGATTATCATGCATGCAAATTATAGACCCATATATTGCATCACTTTCCACTTGAGTTTGAAGGGATCAATATAAGTGTGGTTTCAAAAGTTAAAAGAAAATTCAATAGCCTTCTACGAAGAGTTGTTGGCCCAGTTCATAGCCAAGTATATGCGAATCTAGAAGAGGATGAAAACTGTATTAGACCTATTTCTATGAGGCATGGAGAGAATGAAACCATCAAAAGTTTCCTTAATCGATTCAACTAGAAGCTAAGTGAGATAGGAAGTTACAACATGAAAATTACTACCCTGACATACTAGAAGGCAATGAAGGCTCCTACCCCTTATTACCAGTACCTAGTTCGGAAGAATTCCACTTTCTTTAAAGTAATCAATTGAAAATTCGAGCAATAGATTTGTGAAAAGAAGGATGATGCAATGATAGTGAAGGAAACTTCAAAATTATAACTCATAAGACATTGGAACATCATAAAAAGAAGGGTACAAAAAATGACCTTCCACCGAAGACAACAAAAGAGATGAAAAATTAACTAGGCATGTATTTTAACTATTGATCCCGATCAAAACCCCAACAAGAAAGATCTAAATAAAGTATAAAGACAATGGTCTTTTTAAGAAATTGAGAGAGATCCCAACTCTGAAAGAGAGAGTTATTCCAAGCATTATACGTTTTATGATAAGCCTGGACATTATATCAATGGCTACTATTCCTTATAAAGACAAATCAATGCCCTTACGAGAAATGACCACTTGGTAGAATTTAGGTTGGGGATAGAATATAAGAAACCTGTGGAGAAAGAGTCGAAAGTAAAAGTAGGGAAGCTGTCATCATAGAGAATACAACAACACCAATATTGAATATTTTCACTGATTACTTTTCGACTTCTGTTACTTAGAAAGTGAGGAAGGAGATGCGAGATAGGAGAAAGCAGGTAGGAAGTAAATTTGGTTAGTGGACGTTACATTTTGGACTAAAGTATAATTAGAGGAAGGATCAGACGAGTATGGGATGATATTAGTGTTGGAGATGGTGCTTACATGTTATTCTAATATTGTATGAATATTAATTGTTAATATTTATACAATATACATTTCAATAAAATCATTAATATTAATTTTACATAGTACGATGCTTGTAATGCTATAAACATTGTATGATCAGAAGGAGTTCAGATCTGGTCTAAAAAAATTTAGATCAACGCTAAAAGTTAGCATCACTGATAATTATAAATGCTAATAAGCTAGCAGGTTATTATAATCAGTGAATTCTAAGGAGTTAAAGCCTTATCTGTAATAAGACAAAGACCTGAGGGTATTCTAGTAATGACATAGTTGCAAGAATTATTACTAGGTGCTAGAAAATATCATTATGCAAGTATATGTTGGAGGCGGATCTAAGACATGTGGGTGTATGCATGTGTAATTGTGTCTATTGCCTAAATACATATCAAATACATATTTAAGTTTAATGGAAGCGTGAAACTTGCAATAAATACAATACATAAAATATATTAATCGTATTAATATATTTATAGGATAGAAAACTCACCAAAACGTGTAACGTTATAGACGTATATCCCTGAGGCCGTATGGAGACCAACTCATGGGCAATTCTAGTCACCAATACGGTGGGTTTGGTGAGCTAGAATAGTAGTCCCATATCTAGCACAGGATTAACTCTTAATTTCCAAAATAGCTGAGTGTGTATTTTTCATCATTTTCTCCAAAATGATAAGAAATTGAGAGTTTGAAGCAATCTACCATTGCTTCAATTGGAAACATCGAGAAAAATGAAATAATTTCATTTTTCCTTTTTTTTTTTCTTCTTCTTCTTCTTCCTTTTTTTTCTTTTCTTCCTCTCCCTTTCTTCATTCTCTTTCTCAACTAAATGGCCACCCACACATTCAACTCACTTCTCTCTTTGTTTCTCTTTATATATATATAATATAATATAAATAATACAATAATAATAATAATAAAGAGATATATTTTAATTATTTAACCATTAAATAATCAAAGTAAAAAATGACCATTTTTTTTCCTCATGAATAGTTACCAAGTTTACCCTCTAGTGGGTCCCACCAAATCGCATACTTGGATAAACTCAACTGAGGGTCCACAATACGCCATGTGTCATTATACAATTAGTAAATAACAATTATTGACTAATTGTTGTACTTAATACTTAAATACAAACACACACGCATTCTTATGGTAGTGCTGAATATTGTTGGATTAAACAATTTAATCTGGCACGCTGCCCCAGTGCACAATGAATACAATCCATATCGCGGGGCTCCCTAGGTCCTACGTCCGATTCGTCAAATGGAACTATTCCATAAGTCCGTGAGCAATGCCTCACGTACACGTCACGGATATACAAATTAACCCGTTGAACTATACAAGCTGAGGTTACAACGCATACGTATAGTCCTTTCGTTATGATATCCTGGATGTGCGAGGATAGAGATTATCACCATCAAATCCCCTAGTGCTCATCCATATCTTATCTCCAGACTTGTATCTCACTGAATAATATGCGCAAACTCTTTTGTCATATTATTCCACCCTGGCCGAACTCTTTTCCCGAGATGATTGCTTTTAGCCATAAGACTTTCTGAGATACAGTCTTGAAGCATCTAGATATCAAACTCCATATAAGAGCTGACAGATCCCATATCTGTACACACCGAACTCTATAAGCATCGGACCATACCTAGTGACACCCAGCGGTCACACCATGAAAGGTCTGTGATATGCGTGGAACCAAAGTATGGTGGATCACTTACAAGCCCACCGTGGCACTTAGGTCAAAGGACCACGTATACTACTCAACTCGAGAGGACCCTCTATTGACGGCTTACATTGGGTGTCTATTGGAGGCCTTCGTGAGTCTGTCCCATATCCAGTCCTAACTGGATACCCATATGTCAATACGAGCTCCAAGCTCACGGTCAGTGAGGAACGACCATCTATACCCTATAGGTACAATATATGCTGATCTATATAAAAATGTATCCACCGACAGACCCGCATCGGCAGAAATAGATCAAGGATAATTATTCGAGAACATACTTGCGCAACTTGCATTTTCTAGCACCCGATTGTAACTCTTGCAATTATGCAATTACTAGTATATTCCTAGGTCTATGTTCGATTATAGACAATGCTCCAACTCTTGGATTTGCTGAGTATTATAACCAGCTAACACTTAACTATGCTAACATTTAGTATTTATATTTCTCAGTATGGCTAACCATAAGCCCTTATCTAAACTCCTTTAGATCTGGTTTGAACTCTTTCAGATCTACAATGTCTGTAACGTTACATGCATAATACCATATAAATAGGTATTAGCGATTTAATGAAAATGTACATTTATATAAATACACAAGTATATGTACATTGAGGGATGGCACGTAAGCATTGACCCTAACAGTATGTTCTCAAACACTATGTTCCTGATCTATTTTCATTGATGCGAGTCTGTCGGTGAATCCCTATTATATAGATCAGTGTATGTTTATATCTGTAGGGTATAGATAGTTATTCTTAGCTGATTATGAGCTTGGAGCTTGTATAGGCATACGGGTATTCAATCAGGACTGAATATTGAACAAACTCATGAGGACTTCCAGTAGACATCCTATAAAGCCGTTAATAGAGGGTCTTTTTGAGTTAAATAGTATACGTGGTTCTTAACCTGAGCGCCGCGATGGGCTTGTGAGTGATCCACTATGCTTTGGTTCTACACATGTCAAAGAACTTTCATGATCTGACCGATGGGTGTCGTTGGGTATAGTCCGATGCTCATGGAGTCTGGTGTATGTAGATACGGGATCTATCAGCTCATATGGGTGAGTTGTATATCCTAATACTCCAAGAATTCTATTTCATAAAGTATTTTGGCCAAAAAGTAGATACCTCGAAAAAGAGTTTTTCATAGGGTTAAACAATATTGTAAAGAATTTTGCGGATATTGTTTTATAGAAATACAAATCTAGAGATAATGGTGCTGATCTATGCCCCTGCATATCTAGGATATAGATGACGGAGGGACTATACGTATGCGCTATGACCTCAACTTGTATAGTCCACTGCACTAATTTGTAATATCGATGACATATTCGTAGGGCATTATTCACAGACTCATGGAATAGTTTCCTTTGATGAATTGGGTGTGGATCTAAAGAGTCCCGCAATATGGAGTGTATTCGTTTTGCATTAGGGGAGTATACCAGATTGAATTGTCCAATCCAGCAATATCCAGTATGACCACAGGATGTGCACATGTCTGTATTTAAGTGTTAAATACATTAATCAGTTGACAATTGTTGTTTACTAATTGTACATTAACACGTGACGCATTGTGGGCTCTTGGTTAAGTCTACCCAAGTTTGTGGTATAGTAAGACTCACTAGGTGGTATACTTGATAACCATATACAAAGTATAAAATGGTAATTTCACATATTAATTATTTAATAGTTAAATAACTAAAATATCTTATTATTATATAATATAATATTATATTATTTGACATAATATTAATATATGTATACTTGGTGGCCAAGTATATATATATGTATTTAATGATATTATATTATGTATTAGTGTATATATGTGTGTGAAAACGTGATAAACAAATAAGAAAATTAAAAATATTTTGTTGTTTTTGCATTAAGATGGCCCGCCATAAGGGGGGAAAAGAGAGAAAAAAATGTTTTTCATGTTTTAGTTCAATAGTTGAATTAAAACTTTCATCCTTTTCTTTATTAAGTCTAGGCCATTGAAGCAACAATAATATTTTGTTTAATTGTTCAAGTGTTGAACAAGGATTAAACAACAAAAATCTAAGATAAAGAGTTTGTCTTAGATTTAAGGTTTAAGTGTTAAATAAATGCTAGAAATAAGGTTGTTATTCTAGGGATTCAAGCTCACCCCGTTGAGTTCTAGAATTGTCAATGGGTCCATTTCAGGCAGTACTCCAACTTAAATTGTACCAAAGGCTTGTAAGGTGATTATTCTCAATTTTGGTATTAATATGATTAATATATATTTAATTTCATTAATGTAATGAAAAGTAAAATTTATTGTGTTCTTTGTTTAAGAAATTAGATTTCTAGTTTTTGCTGCATATATTTATATATGAGATACATGGATTATAAATATATATATACCTGAATTTTATGTGATGAACACAAGCCACATACACACACCCCAATATAGTTTAGAACCGAAACCTTGCGCCCAACAATTAAAAAGTCCTCAAATAAATGAGATTTCTACAAAAGAGTCTATAGAAGTATATCAGCAAGGATGGTTGTTGATATATTCTTTATGGCAATGTATCATGGAAGACTACTGGAAAGAAAGTGAAGGGAAGAGAGATAGAGACCATATTATAGGAGAGCAACCAAAGTCTAGAAATATGAGATTAAAGAGATATCAATTGTCATAGTTATGTCAATCGAGTGATAATTAAGGGAGATTACTTTGTTCCATGAAGATCTCATTAGCTTATTACTTCCGCATTTAGACCCACAAGTGATAAATATAACCATCATGTGGATACTAGTATGAAAAGTGATGATTCATATGGGAAGTAGCATGGACATCCTATTCTAAGAAGCATTCCAATTCCTCAAGTTGGATGAGAAAGATGTAAGAAAATACGATATCAAACTATTTGCATTTGATGGAGGAAACGCGCAGGTCAAACTGCCTATGAAGGCAACAGGAAAGCTTATAAAAGTAGACTATATTGTAGTTATGCACCATTAACTTGCAACATATAGTCGAAATGTAGTAGCTATATATGGCAGAAGTCTCATCCAACCTCAACCAAATGGTAAGATGCATATTAGCTAGTGATAAATGGACAATAGACATTAAAGGAAACAACTCTAAGCAAGACAATATTGTGCTAATTCACTTAGACCATAAAAACCAGAGCATCAGAAAAGGTAAATAAGGTCTTTAAAATGACCGAAGGGAAAGAAGTAGAAGAAACGGAAGCTAAGCACAGTGAAGTTGTTTCTCAGTCTAACATACTGCTTCCACCTCTTCTAGAGAAGGAATTGCCTAAAGACAAGTAACAACCACATGACTAGTGGTCGAAAAGACTTCCTCAAATATGCAAGAAAAAAAAGTATGAAGCCCATGTATTGAGGAGATAAAAGAAGTGCAGTTAAATCCTTCAGCCACTAACAAAAAAGCGCTCATAAACACTAATATGCTCGAAAAATAAATATTATAAATAATAGAAATGTTAATAAGGAATCAAGATGTTTTTTCTTGGTCAGCATAAAGATATAGTAAGCATAAACCCAAAGATTATATAGCATAAGTTGAGCATCAATAAAGACTGCCCCTAGTGAAATAGAGACAAAAGCTTTTTGCACTAGAGGGAAAAAGGATTATCAACAACGAAATGAACCGGGTATTTGAAGTTAAGTTCATATGGAAGTCTATCACCCAAAATGGCTCTCCAATGTAGTGGTTGTAAAAAACAAGAATGATAAGTAGTAGGTTTGTATAGATTACACAAAGCTCAACAAAGTAAATTTAAAGGGTTTGTTCTTATTTCCTAAGATAGACTAGATAGTGGATGTTACAACCAAATTCGATAGGTTTTTTCTTTTTAGATGCCTATAGTCGGTATAACCAAATAAAGATAGACTCAAATGATAAGGAACAGACAAATTTTATTACCAAGTGAGGAATTTACTACTATAAGTTGATATTATTCAGTTTGAAAAATGTAGGAGCCACCTTCAATAAATTAGTCAACAAGGTATTTAGGAAATTAATAGGAAGAATATATTAACGAGGAGAACTATACGGAAAATTTATAAGTAGTGTTTAACATACTAAAGAAATTCAAGATACGTTTAAACTCGATTGAGTGCACTTTCAATTTTTTATTAAGAAACTTCTTGGGACACGTTATGAACGTAAGGAATAAAAGCTAACCCTTCTCAAATTTCAGGCACTAAGAAATTTAATAATTCCCATGCATCGAAGGAAGTATAGATTTTGATAAGAAGAATGGTTACGCTTAACCGATTCATCTTTATAATGTCATTAAGTGCAAAATTACGACATGAGAATCTATAAGGACTAGAGCAGATAAAAGCCTTACAAAACTTGAAAGGCAACCTGAAAAAGCCCTTATCTTATCCTCACTACTTCTTAGTTAAACTCTATTTCTTTACCTTGCAGTTTCTAATACAGTCGTCAGTGTAGCCTTTTTCAAAAAAGAAAATGGTCAACTTTGGTCTTCTATATAAGCAAAGTACTACTGGACACTGACACTAGGTATTTAGTGGCAGAGAAGCTCATCCTCTCCCTTGTTCAGGTTAAGGATATGTGACGTCTCTACTTTGAAATCCATCTTATAATACAATACACCTCCAACCTGTTAAAAAGCATATTGTCTAAACCAAATGTTGTAGGAAAGGTTGAGATTAACCAAACTAGATACCAAGTATTACTCAAGGACCACAATTAAAAGGTATGTGATAGCAAACTTCCTGTTGAAATGTGAACCAGCTAAGGGTGGGCAAATAAAATCGAAAACTAAAAAATCGAACCGAGTTTTGTTTGGTTCAGTTCAATTTTATTCATAGGAAAAAACTGTTCAATTTTTATTTAAGGAAAACTGGCCTGTCCGGTTCGGTTTTCCTTAAATAAAAACCAAACCAAAAAAATCAATTTTTTTAAATAAAATTATATTTATTTGCGACGTGGTATTCATGTATTGGATAATTAAAAATATTAACATACACTTAACCACACATAATCCTTCCTAAATTTAAAAATAAAAAAGTCCAAAATTTTTAAAACCGAAAAAAACTAAGTTGGTTTTCAACTACAAAAAATCGGTTCGGTTTTTTTCTTCAAAAAATAAAATCGGACTAGTTCGGTCCGTGCCCACCCTTAGAACCAACCATAAAGGACAACACACTACTTCTGGAACCTTAGGATGAAAAGAAAGCATAACAGTTACACATAGATGGGTCTTCTAAAAAGAACATATATGGTTTGGGAGTTTGAATAGAAAGCCCAAATAGGCTAATATTGGGACATGCAATAAGACTGTTATCCTCAGCATCTAACAACAAAGTAGATTATAAAGCATTTGATCGAAGGAATAATTTAGAGTCTAATGATCCAACATCAAAAGGACTACAATCTATTGATGAAAACAACCATACTATCACGTGGATCTCAAAATTTAGAGTCTAATGATGTAAATTTTGAGTCCATCTACCACTGGTCATTGATGACCAATGGTCACCTAATTCTTTTTTAAATTTTTTTAATTTTAATTTATTAACTTTATTTTTTTTATTTAATTTATTTATTTAATTCATTATTCATGGTGTTGTATTATACGTATAGAAAATAAGTAAAGTTAATGTCAATAAAGTCTTTGTAGCCTAATAGTTAAAATGCTTGACTTCAAGTCAAAGATTTTAGGTTCAAGTCATACTGTGTACATGTAGTTTTATCACTTCATTTTTGAACTCATTAAGGATAAAATGGGTATAACAATCCTAATATTGGCAATAATGATATTTTATTGATTTTGATCTATTGATCATTAAATAAGATGAAAATTGTTTTTTAACAAGGGTAAGATTGTATTGTTCCATTAATAAAAAAAATAGTATTATCTAACACTATTATAATTAATCAATCGAGTCCAAATTTAAAAGACCCAATTAGTACCTTTAATTTTGGGACAGTCTCGACCTAAACTGAGATTTGACCCAAAACTGACAAAATTTTTTTAAAAAAAACATGTGCAAAGTGCACCACCATTTTAAAAGTCCGATAGACCGATACACAAACAATTCTCACCTCTTCTCTTTTCCCTCAAATCTCATATTTGTTTATGTTTCTTAGTTACCTCTCAGTTCTCACCATTTAGGATTGTTGATGGTAAAGTTACAAGTATTTTGAAAAGCTCAAAATCAATTTAAGTATTTAATAAAATAATTTTAAAATTTCTCCCTCTTATAGTGGATTTTATAAAGTAAAGGGACGATTTTTCAAAATCTAAGTTTAAGTATCAATTTCATCTTTAAATATAACTTCATTTTTACAAATAAAAAATACAAAATTACCATACTATAAATTAGTTAATTCCAATTCTATGTAACAAAAAAAATATATTAAAAGTTTAACATAAATTAAACTTTGTTTTATATGCTATCTCATTTCTTTTTCTAATAATAACAAAAATAATACAGTCTAAACTATAATTATTGTTGGAATTTGGTTATTCAAAATTATGTTTATGTATGATTTTGAGTCAGAGACCAATAAAGAGTCGACACAAGGTCCGTTTTCATCTACATCTGAGAACAGTGGTTAGGCTTTACTTGGACCTTCCTTCTTTTTGCATCTCATCTCTGGCTTAGTCCAGTCCTTCGTATCTTCTTTTCCCTCTTTAGTTTCAATGCTCAATGACAGTTATCTTTAGAAAGAGTTAGTCATAGGTTGAGAACGAGAATTAGACTCTAGGAGATATAATCTCCCGTTGTTCCTTAGTAGCTCAGTGGTAGAGCGGTCAGCTATTAACTGACTGGTCGTAGGTTTGAATCCTACTTGGAGAGATTTGATTCATTCCAAATTAAGTACACATTGGATGTATGAGGACAGAGCAAAATGAAGAGTTAGAAGCAATGAGGGTATCAAAATAAGATAGAGGAACCTTTCCAGGCCTGAGCGCAACGACGCTAACTTTCTAGCGCCTTGGAGCCAAAAAAAAAAATCACTAACACCACAATGTCCAACTTTGAAAATTTTTCTGTTTTTAGCTCAAATTGACTTCTTTGAGTGGGATTGGGACTCGTACATGCATGGACTCTTATTCTAACTAGAAATAGAGTTTCTATAGATATTATAAATACTATATAAACCATTGTGTAAACACTATATAAATCATTGTAACTTCTTAGAATTAATTGAGCATTAGAGAAACTCCAAGAGATAGAATAAAGAGCTAGAGAGCCTTGAATGCTGAGTGTGCAAGAAAGTGTCATATGAGTGCTTGAGATTTAAGTGATCAAGAAAGTACTAATAGATCATTGAGAGTTTGTCTATTAATTGTATTTCTTAATTATATCTTCTGAGATATCTTTATAATCTGAATTTTTTGTGAATTAATAAAAGAGGCTAGGATCTCATAATCTACCATAAATATAAGCATTTGTTGCCGAATTATGTAAATTTTCTTGTTATGATTTTTTATCTCTTTATCTTGATCTTTTCTTATTCTTAGTTACTTGTGATTGTCTTCCATAAAGCACTTAAAGGGTTTTTTAGAGTATACGTTAAAACCTTAATAAATAGTATCAAAGTCGAGGTTAGGGATATTACGTTTGTGGTATATCAAAGAACATAGGTTGTTAAACCATGGCAACTCACAAGTATAAAGTAGAGAATTTCAATAGGAAGTGAATTCAATTTGTGAGAGATGAAAATGATGGCTCTACTAATAAGTTAAGGGTTAGATTTAGCCTTTGAAGAGACTCAAGCAACAACTAGTAAAGAAAAAAAAACCCGGGACATTTAGATCCGAGGCAAATAAAGAAACCATTTAGAAGAAAGCCCATTGTACCATAGTTTTTTTTTGTTTAGTGATGAAGTTCTAAGGAATGTGTCTAGAGAAAAGAAGACAATTGGCATTTGGAAGAAAATTGTTGCCCTTTACCTGACAAAGTCCTTGACGAATCGTCTGTATGTCAAGAAAAAGTTATACCAATTGTCTATGGCTGAAAAAACTTTAATTAAAGATCATATTAACACTTTCAACAAGATAATCATAGATCTTGATACAATAGACATCTAGATTAAAGATGAAGATATGGTAATTATCTTACTATGTTCATTGCCTCTAAGTTATAAACACTTTGTGGATACACTTATGTATATTCGAGATACTTAAACGATAAGTGATGTTAAATCCTCTTTAAACTCAAAAGAATTGACAAAAAAGATTGAATTCATTAGTGCAACAGGTTTGATTGGAAAAGAAAAAGATAAAAAAAACATAATCAATTAAGGGCATATCCAAAAAGTGTTATCCTTACAATAAAGAAGTGCACTTGATAAGGGATTGTCCAGAAATAAAGAAAGGTGGAAATGATGCAATAGTCTGTGAGGAGGACTATGAGGTTGTAGAATCTTTGGTAGCTTTTGATAAGAAGTATACTGATGAATGTATATTTGATTCTGGCTGTAGTTACTATATGTGTCCTGATAGATACTTGTTTACCAATTATAAATTCATTAAGAGTAGAAAAGTACTAATGGATAATGATATGGCTAGTGAAGTCATAGGAATTAGTAATATAAGGATGAGGATGTATGATGAAAAAATTAAGAAATTACTTTGTGTAAGACATATTCCTAGAATTAGAAGGAACTTCATATCTTTAGAAATGTTAGATCAAGAGGAGTGTTCATTCAAGACAAAAAAAAAAGAATATTGAAAGTGGTGAAAGGATTTATGGTGAAGATAAAGAGTGAGAAGCACAATGGACAATATATGTTTAATGGGAATACGAGACTACCCTAGGAAAAAAACATTCGTATCTTTGGAAGACGAAGTCACAAGCGTAAGAGGAGTTAAATCTTGACAAATACTTAACTGAAGTAAGCATTAAGTGATAGAGCATTAGTATGGATGGATTCTAGAAAACTTCTTAAAGAGAGATATTGAATAAATGAGGAGATTGTTGGAATTTAGTGATTTAAAATTATGTTTGTATATAATTTTAAGTCGGAGACCAATGAAGAGTCAACATGAGGTCAAATACGCGTCAGATGTACGAGAAAAAGAGCGAAACGAAGAGTCAAAAACAATAAGGGGGTCAAAACAAAATAAGGGTACCTTTCCAAACCTAAGCGCCCCAATGCTAGTTTTCAAGTGCCACGACGCCCTAACTTTGAGAAACTTCTGTTTTTAGCTCATATCAATTTTTTTGAGTGGAATTTGGACTTTTATATGCATGGACTCTTATTCCAATTAGAAATAGAGTTTCTAAGGACGTTGTAAATACTATAAACCCTTATATCCTCTTAGAATTAATCAAGTATTAGAAAAACTCCAAAAAAGAGAACAAAGAGCTAGAAAGTTAAGTTCTGAGTATGTAAAAGAGTGTCATAGAAGTGCTTGAGATCTGAGTGATCAAGAAAATACTGATAGATCCTTGAGAGCTCATCTATTAATTTTTTTTTCTTAATTATTTCTTATGAGAGATTTTTGTGATCTGGGGATTTTATGAACTATTAAAATAAGATTGAGATTCTATAATCCACCGTAAATATAGATCTTTTTTGTTGAATTACATAAATTTTCTTATGTACTTTTGTGATTGTTTATTTCTTTATCTTGATCTTTTCTTATTCTTAATTATTTGTAATTGAAGTCTTTTACAAAACGTTTAGAAGATTTTGGAATACATGTTAAAAATCCCTCTTATTATTATTATTATTATTATTATTATTATTATTATTATTATTATTATTATTATTATTATTATTATTATTATTATTATTACATGATCATATAGATATATATATATATTTGAAAGGGAAAAATTCCATTAATAATTAGAACACTGCTGAGGATGCTTATCTATAATTATAAGTTCAAGAAAATGAGATACAGAATCACTAAGAAAGTAACTTGACTCCATGAAAAGAGCACGAGTTGCCAAAATATGTGCTGCCTCATTGGCCTTTCTCGGTACATGCATGAAATTAATAGATAGAAATTTCCTTCGATACTCCATGATATCCTGGATAAAAGTTCCCAACTCAGAGGCAATTTTTTGCTCATCCAAAAGTGCATTAATCACAGCCAAGGAGTCACTTTCAACATCAACAAGATGAATCCCTTTTTGAAATGAAACTCGAAGGCCTGCCCAAATAGCAAGAGCCTCGGCCTCTGCCACATGAAAAGAACCAAGCAAACGAACAACTCCCGTGTCATCCTTAATCTTTCCAATAGAAGCATCAGAATTAATTTTAAGTCGACCATCGAGAGTGGGCGTCCACTTGACAGAACGATCAGAAACTATGATTGGAGAAGGCTTCAACCGAGCTTGTTGATACCCAAGTAAAAAATGTCTGCACCAAGGCAGAATTGAGATGTCTTCAAGAGTAGCCTTCGATTCATGGAGAGCCCGATTCCGCAGAAACCAAATGCACCAAAGAAGAACACAAAGCAGTTCCAAATTTTCAAGGCTGAGTAGTTGCTAACACTGAAAGAGAAATTGACACATGGAGATCTTATCAGCACAAGGAAGAGAACCCATAAATTCACAATCCAATCTAACACCCCTAAGCCTTCTACAAAGCCAAAGTGCGTGCAGTGTAGATTCGGACTGTGCATTACAAAGAGGACACACATCGGAGATCAAGTGGTGATACTGTTTAAGGTTTAAAAATGCAAGAATCCATTCATAGGAAACACGCCATATAAAGATCTTCACTTTTGGAGGCAAAGAAAGAGACCATAAACATTTCTACCATGCCTCCTTATCTAATTTATGAGTTCCAAGAGAATAAACAGCCAAATGGTAGCCACTTTTTATTGAATAATGACCAAATTTGTCGAAATGCCATTGTAATTTATCATTTCGGCATGATTCAGTAATTGGCAATGGAATTTGGAGAATGGCCAAAGCTTCATGATCAGAAAATGATCTCCGAATAAGTTCAGCATCCCAAGTCCCTAAAAAAGTATTGAAGGAAGCAACAGTATCATGTTCAGGCAGTTTGTGAGGGTATAGAGGCCTAAAGGAAAAGGCCCTTGGTAATGCCTTTACAAAGAAGTTCTCTTCCCCAGATAATGCTTCGCCACATAAAAGATGAAGCACTGCACATTTTAGCTTGTAAAAAGGACTGATTAGGATAATAGATACTCTGAAGCACCCTTGCCATCAAAGAATTCGAAGATGTCAATAACCGCCAGCCCTGCTTGGCAACCATGGCTTGATTAAAATGAAATAAATTCTGAAAACCCAAACTGCCAGAACTTTTACTCCAACATAAGGCATCCCGCGTGCATCAATGAATTTTTTTGATGAGAATCAGAGTCACCCCACCAAACGTGCACACAATTTATGTATTTCATTAATTAAACCTGCAAGAAGCTTGAACAAATTCATGGCATAAGCTGGAATAGATTGAATGACAGCTTTAATGAGGATTTCCTTGCCTGCAGTGGAAAACAGCTTTGATTTCTAATCCTTCAACTTACTCCAAATCTTATCACGGACTGTTGAAAAAAGAGAAATCTTGTGGCGACCAGTAATACACGGTAAGCCGAGATACGTAGCATGGCAAACTACTCGTTGAACACCAAGGTTTTGTACAATTTGATCACAGACAGGCTCCGGGACCATAGGACAAAAACAAATGGCTGATTTGGAAAAATTGACAAGCTGTCCGGATGCCTTTGAATACTGGTCAAGTATAAGTTAGATAGTAGAGCACTAAGAAACAGACGCTCTAGAGAATATGAGGCTATCGTCCGAAGAATAAGTGAGATAAAGTTGGTCCAGAGCATCCACATTGAAAACCAGTGAGAACCTCATCACGTTTAGCCTTTCGAAATAAAGATGATAAGCCTTCAGCACAAATGATAAATAAATAGGGGCGATAAGGGATCATCTTGCCGTAGACCCCGAGATGGCTAAAGAGAACCATATTGCTTTCTGTTAACAAGCAAAGAATATGTCACCGAGGAAATACAATTGAAAATCAAATTACACCATTTATCAGTGAAACCCACTTTCTTCATAACGGCCAAGAGAAAAGGTCATTCCACTGGATCATAAGCCTTAGCCATATCCAATTTAAGTGTGAAATGTCCCATAGAAGTTTTCCTCTGACGTTTGATCTGGTGGATGCATTCAAAACCAATAATGGCATTGTCTGTGATCAGGTGTCCCAGAACAAAAGCACTCTGAGAGTCAGAACTAATATCCTTCAAAACACCTCTCAATCTATTAGTCAGCACCTTAGAGATAATCTTGTACAAAACATTACATAAACTCATGGGCCGAAAATCAGCTGGATACTAAGGGCTATCACCTTTTGGTATGAGGGCAATGAGAGTATCATTGAGGGATAACAAGTTACCATCGCCATTCAAAAAATCTAAGCACACCTCAGTAATATCTGCGCCCACAATATGCCAATAATTCTGATAGAAGAGGGCAAGAAGACCATCTTTTCCTGGAGCTTTGGTAGGATTCATCTGGAATAAAGCTTTGTGAACTTCGTCTCCTGAAAAAGGAATATCTAAAAGACTTTTGCTAGAATCCGATAAACAAAGAGCAATACAATTAACCACATCAGTAATATCATCCTCAAAGGGTTGTGAGGTTGTAAATAAATTTACAAAATGATCATTGAGGATATGAGCAACGCGGTCATTATCCACATGCCAGCAATTGGCCTGATCAAACTATTCCGCAGTGTGGTTCTTCTTTTTTCGAGATGAAGCCCGAAAATAGAAGTAACGGGTATTCCCATCACCGTGTTTAAGCCACGAGGAACGGGATCTTTGATGCCAAAATTTTTCCTACCTACAATGCAAAGCCTTAAGTTTACTCTCCAAACGCCGGAGTTGCACCCAATTGGAACTGGAAATGCTATTATTCAAAAGCTCCATCTGTCGCTTTGTAGCCACAATGTCATTTGATAACCACCTGTAATCATATCGATTCCATCTGTGCAAACGGGAGCCCAGCTGATGAATGCAAGATTGTACCGAAAATAAAGATTTGTCATTTGGCACCCAATTATTTCGGATAAGGTCCTCACATTTAGGTTCATCCGTCCATATAGCCGCAAACTAAACCGGCAATGAAGCAATGGAACAGACTTTGCAAAGCATTGACTCTCTAAAAATTCAAAAAGTAATGGCCGATGGTCAGATTCCCAATATTCTAAATGGCTGAGACTTGAATATTGAAAAATGGAAACCCATTCAGGAGAGCACAATAAATGATCAATCCTCTCCTCAGTGAATCTATCATCGGCTTGACAATTACACCACGTAAAAGAAGGCCCAGAATACCCTAGATCTAGCGTACCTTTAATCCCCCCCAGTTTTTTCCTTATGGACAAGTATTTCATTCAGATCACCCCCACAAAGCCAAGGGAGTTGTGACAGCATGCAGACGACGCAATAACGTCCACGTGTGAATTCATTGTGATGCATCTGGATGGCCATATAACCCCGTGAAACGCCAATGCTTATTATGATTAGATAGTACCTATACATCAATATGAAAATGAGAAAAAGACATCAACTGAACAGAAATATTTTTAG
The DNA here is from genome assembly GCA_946807835.1 of Ailanthus altissimus. NCBI lineage: Eukaryota > Viridiplantae > Streptophyta > Magnoliopsida > Sapindales > Simaroubaceae > Ailanthus > Ailanthus altissimus. The sequence goes on from OX327687.1 coordinate 11,784,103, forward strand.
ACCAGAGCAGCGCCAAACCACCACTTTGTCCAACGTTATCCACTACCAATTTTCCCTGAAACTGGAGCTGCACTCGAAGTTTTTCAATACAGTGATGAGTAACAAGTGTTTCACTAAGAAAAACTAAATTTGCGACACAGAATCTAGAATGTCCGGGTATTACCCAGTCCCCAGACATTCCAACAAAAGAGCCTAATGGCGATCGGCAGCCCTGTTCCTTAACAGGGTCTGCCGTTGGAGAAATTTTTTTATTCTTCGAGAATAGGAGTATAAAGGATGAGATCAGCAATTGGGGGAGAAGAACCTGAACCCCCCTCTCTAAAGTCTAGTTCAATAACCCATTGTCCCCTAGTGCCATTACGTCCCCTTTTTTTCATAAACTTCATACAACTATGGATTCTCAACTTTTCTTTTAATAGGCTTCCAAGTTGATATAGCTATTGCCAATTTTGAGGAGGAGTTATCTTTAGCAGAAAGTTTTTCAAATTTGGAAAGCGTCTTAGGAGAATTAGAAGACTGGTGTTTAGAAAAATTCCTGGATTCTTTATCCAAAGCCTTATCCGTATCAACATCAGAAGTCCGAAAAGTGAAAGAATTTGAGAGGTCCACGTTTGAAAGCAAATTATTTCCCGTCTCAGGAAAAACACAAGTCTCCTTCTAAATAAGGTCATCAAAATTCATTCTAGTAAATGGATTGACAGAATAAGAACCAGAAGAGAAAGGCTCCACAGGGCAGCCTAAAGGATTAGAAATCAAGGTGTCCGAAGTATTAGAAACCACCACAGGGAGAGTGTGACATAAAAGCTCCTTCCCACAATGCTGCGTCATTAACCCCTATCCCTGAAAGGAGCAATATCCTTCTTACGCCAGAGTACAGCATTGGGAGCTTTCTAAGAATCCTTCTAAGAGTCTTTCCGAAATTGTCGAGTCTGTTTATCAGAGGAATCTCGAGGCCTCTTCGAAGATCCGAACTCTGAGCAAGTTACAGAGTAGCATGTATCCATTCACTATAATAGCTATCACATAAGATCATGCCACCTAAAGATCGCTGAGGACACTCCCGAGATAGATGGCCAAGATGACCACAGTCATAACAGAATACAGGCAACCTTTCGTTACGGAAGAGAACTGTCACAATTTTATTATCCGGACCAACTGCTATATAAATTGCTGGCTTAAATGGCTCTTGAATGTTCACGCTAATACACAGCCCAAGGAACTTACCAATACATTTCTTAGTAGCCCCTCGATCAATTTCCTCAACAAAGCCAATCAGAGTACCAAGTTCCTTACCAGCCTCAACATTTATGAGATATAAAGGGAGACCATGTAATTGTACCCAAAAAGAGACTTTATCAAACGAAAGATCTGTCAATCGCCTAAGGCCCGAAGGTTCAGCAAAGACAATTAAACAGTTATCAAAGGACCAGAGACTACTAAATAAAACTCTCTTTTTGTCAGCTTCCGCTCTGAAAGAAAAGACATATAAATTTTGTCCTGGGTGAACCACCTCAATGTAGAACTCTTTAGTGGTTGTCCAGATTTTTTCATACTACCAATGAAAGCCTCCTTATTTACCGGTCTCAAACATAACACTTTACCAACAAGGAAAAGCGATATACGCTTATCACCCGCAGAACATGAGTACTTGGAGAGATGGGAAATCGGCAAGTGACCATCGTTCAAATCTAGACTAGAATAACTAGAAATAATGTCGTCAAAATCCATGAAAAATACTGCAGAAACTAATCGAAAAACAATCAAAAAAAGAAACCATCATAAGTTTTTTGGTTAGTAAATAAAAAAATTTTATTTATAAAAATAAATGCAGTGGAAGTCAGATCGTCTTATTCATAATTACATATATACGAATAGAAGATTACCTTAATTCTTTACTATGGCAGATCTTGAATTGACTGGTTACAATCTTTTCTACTATCCTTATTTTTCAAACTTAACGCGAGTGAGCGCGTGAATCTTTTTTAATCTCTAAAATTATTAATATCAAAATTTGAGAGAATGATATTAATTAAAATACGTAAAATTATTTTTTTCTGTATGGTTGTAGTATCTTTTTCTTATTACATACCTCTAATATATATAAGGATCTCCCTTTACTATTTAGAATTTAATTAAAATTAAGAAATTAGAGTTTGATTAAGATTTGAGCTAGTAGAGGAACTACAAGACTCATGGGCTTCTTAACTCCAACTTAAAAAGCCTAGTCTTTATTATCTCATAATACACTAATTCTTCTAAGTTAACCTCAGGCTATTCCACTAAAAGCCAAGGGCTATACTCTAGTAACTCATGTTATAAAATAAAAGCTCATTTAATTAAAAATCCTTTTAATTAAATTAGTTTTGATCTTTAGACTAACAATAACCACTTAATTGACCATCTAATTGATGTCCATAATTAAAGCTAGGCCTTAAAAAAATATTTTGTCTCTTTAATTACTTATTTGCTCCTAAGTCATTGAATGCTCTAATGATCATTTTTAATATATCTATATTTGTAAATAAATTTACAAATAAATATTATTATTCAATAAATAATTTATTCAATAAACTGTGGCCACAAATTCTAATGATCAAGTACTGCAAACATCTTAGGTAGACATTAATTATCAGATTACATCATGTAAATATGTGTTCCTGCGACCTATGAAATTATATCTCCAAGCTATCGAGGTTTTGAACGTTTATATGGATCTCACTCCATGATAGCTCAAAAGATGCAACACATAAATTTAAGTTTATTACCTGCTCAGGATTAAGATCAATCAAGCTTATTAAAGCTTTTGTGAATTAAGATCTATGACATTTAGTTAACTATATCAAAATTCACAGTAATCCCGTTCAATGTAACATAAACACTAATTTTTTCTACTCGAAGTCTCTACTTCGATGATCAAGGTAAATAATCCATTATAAGAAGCAAAAAAATTACAATCTTACATAATGAAATGTCATTTTACATTAATAATTGTGAACTATATTTAATTTATAAATAACTTATGGCCCATACCATCTGTATTAGCATCATATGCCTAATACATAGATCATATACTTTATAAATATGAGCTCATCAATATATGCTCAATTATATGTTTGAATAAACTTTATTAATCTAATAAAATATTATTACATATGCTTTAATGGCATAAATTGTCTAACAAAGTTACTATATAACCAACGGCAGAACGAAACTAATACTAACTCCCACTTCCAAATTTTGCAGAGCAAAAAGAAGTGGACTACCTTTAGATGGTTTATATATATATATATATATATATATATATTTAATGTCCCTTTTAATCATATCAATCCCTACCGCATTAAAACAGTAGAATTTAATACACGCATATAAACTATTTTTGAATCTCACAAAAAATTTTGAAAAAAAAATTTACCAAACACTTAACTGCTTCTATTCACATCTAATTATTTCTTTAATACAACTAATAATTATTAGTTTAAAACTTATAGCAATTACAAACAAACCCTAAACCATGTCGTCAAGTTTTAATGTCCTTTTAATCATATCAATCCTTACCGCATTAAAACGGTAAAATTTACTACACGTATATAAACTATTTTTGAATCTCACAAAATTTTTTGAAAAATATAATTTACCAAACACTTAACTGCTTCTATTCACATCTAATTATTTCTTTAATGCAACTAATAATAATTATTTTAAAAATTACAGCAATTATAAACAAACCCTAAACCATGTCGTCAAGTTTCAATGTCCTTTTAAATCATATCAATCTCTGTTGCATTAAAACGGTAGAATTTATTACAGGTATATAAATTGTTTTTGAATCTCACAAAAAAAATTTAAAAATATAATTTATCAAACACTTAACTGCTTCTATTCACATCTAATTATTTCTTTAATACAACTAATAATTATTATTTTAAAAATTATAGGAATTACAAACAAACCCTAAACTATGTCGTCAACTAATAATTATTATTATTATTTTAATACAACTAATTATTTCTTTAGTATGCATCACACCTAATTAGTACAACCCAACAACAACCAACTAGCCATCAAACCTATAAAAAGAGGCCTAAGAGACGTGCACAAAAGGTAAGGACAAAAGTTTTTAGAAAAAAGAATTAAGGCAAGAACTATCAACTAATCTCCAAAATTAAACTTAAGCATCGGAGGGTTATTGTCGAAATAACCGCTTATGTAATTTAACTGAACTTTGTGAGCATGCAAGGTTCTAAAGAAGATATCGAGAGTCTATTTAACCAAAGATGACTAACCATTCTTAGAAAGAACTTAATCTATAGACTGAGGCCTTTTCTATGACTGAGAGCTCAGTTTAGGTTTTCCATGATAGAGGTTAATAGATTGGCATCACTTGTGGGGAATGATGCAAGGCACCATTATGACAACTAATTCACAATTTAGATGTCCACCCGAGGCAAAGCCACGGTGCATTTAAGAATCCTGGTGAAGTAGAGGGACAAAGGCTAAAGGACGAGCACATCCCTCATAAAAAAGATAACAAAGACTAAAATTACAGACATAGATTAGAGAGAAAGTCAAGAGGGAATAAGAAAGAGCTTGAAACCATGAGAAAGGATAGCAAAGTAATAAGATAGTTGAAACGAATTCTTATAGGCCCAGAGGAAGTTTAGAGGAGTCAAGATGAGAAAAGAGTTACAGGAAACTTTGTTGCTCCTTTGCGTAGGTAGAACACTATACCATCTGTAAACATTATTACGTCAAGTCGTTGGCACACCAAAATGAAAAATATAAATGGCTAGAGGAGGAAGCTCCTAGAAAACCATTAGAACCATGACCGGGGAGGCATATATAGAAAAATGAGCTTAAGGAGAGAATTTTGACCAAATCACAAGTTGGAGATTTCAAACAAGCCCAAAGGCATGCCTAATCATCAGACAAAAATGGCCTTAATTCAAATGGCACCCAATGTTTATTGAGGGCCAAGTAAATAAGTAAGGAGGAAGATGTCACCAAGGAGAGAGCTAAAGAACAGGCCTTATAAGGTAAGGTTAGATATCTAAAAATGAAGTTATAGAGGTAATGGGAAAAGCTCAACAAACTAAAGCATTAGTTGTGCAGCCCATAAAATGAGAGCAAGTTTTGTCTTTTTTTCTCCTTCCACATTTAAAAGTCGTCCAGTAGAGGAATCCTTCATCAGTGGTTGTGAATAATTGATTTTTTCAATCTTTTCAACCTTGGTTCTGTAGAAGCAGGTCAGAAAGGTCCCCACTCATAGATAAGTTGAGGGATGCAAAGCTTTTAAAGAACTTTAGAATGCTTATGTTTTCAATGCACGTAAGTATCACAGACCCTAACTATTATGTTGATATAGTTACCAATATCTTTTTGATAATAGGGATCCGAGGATAACAAATGTGCAAGTTGTTCCATATATGTTTAAAAAAGCAAGCTCTAATATAATATAAGAGACTAAAGTAGTTAAGCATCACCTTTTTGAATTAATCGAATTACTTCTTTGTGCAACATTTTTTAGTACTTTGTGAGTTAACCAATGACCCTAAACTACTCAAGAAGATCTGGCAGGGTCAAGGAAAGACCTCAAGAGAGTTTATCAATACGTTCTATAAAAGGGTAATAAAGCTAAGGGTATATGATCTTTTAATAGCCCTTGAAGCATTCAAAAAAGGTTACACCTGAACAAATTTTGGTATTATTTGTCTGAGCACTATATTCCTAGCTATGTAATGGCCTAAAACTAGGCCTCTGGGTACATAAGAATGAAAGAGGTGTATACAAAGAGGAAAGTAATTATGGAGCCTTGAAGGAAAGTTAAAGAGCAAGTTTATAAGGTAAGTGATAATAGAGAAAAAAGGGAAATGACTCCTCCTCACCCAATAAAGTATTTTACGATAGATCGATCTTGAGGCACAAAATGACAAAAGAAGAAGGTCGCCCCCTCAGATAGAAAAGATTAAAAAAAAGTTGAGTCTTATATCTGCTTAAGGTCTCTTAGAACATCATATACGAGGCAATTAGAGACAATGGGTTGCTCAATAAGCCATAAGTAATCGAAACACCAAAATCTTAGCAAAATAAAAACAAAAAATGCAAGTTTCATAAAACATCATGACGATACCATGAGGAACTAAAACCATTTTAAGGAAGCAGATTAATTAGTTGATGAGGAATGGTTATCTTAATGAGTACAAGGTCAACTGAAAGCCTAAGGTATCGTAGAGGTGGAGAACCTGGCCCTTCCTACAAAATAATTTACAATGATTATTGCAGATGGCTTAATGTTGGTAAAAGACTCAAACCTTTATAAAAAGAAATATTTTTATTACTTAGTTATAGAGCAACTAGTTATGTGCAACGTATTTACCTCGAAGAAGCCAAGGATTTAAAGAATTTCGAACATATTCTTTGAAAAGGGTGCCAAAGGGGTGAGTTACTCTAATGATAATGCACTAGTAGTCATTGTTCAGGTAGCTAGGACCAATGTTAATAGAGTCTTCATTAATTTTAGGAGCTTTGTTAGATATCATTTAAAGAGGCATCAGGCAACCATGAAACCAGAGATCTAAAAGTTGAGGGAACCTAGACTTAATTGTATTGCTTTAAAGAAGGTTATGTAATGCTTTTGGGGGTAGTCACACTTACTATATCATTAGGGGAGAAACCATAAAGTAAGACAATATTTATAAGCTTTACAGTTGTTAAGTAACCATTTCCTTACAAAATCCTTATGAGACGACCTTTTATGAGATATTCAAATGCAGCAATGTCTATTTATTACTTCAAATTAAAATTTTTCACAAGAGAATAAATAGGGGTGATCTTGAGGGACTAAAAGATAGGAAGAGCTATTATACCACTTCAATGGAACCGCAAGAGTAAGAAAAGCCCAAGTCTCAAGAACTTGTGATGGATATGGCCAAAGTTTCAAGTGAAGCAAGATTCTATACAGAAGATAGTCAAAATTGAGTTCAGGTTGAGGCATATGATTAAAGAATACTGAGTTCATTGCCAAAGGAGTTCTCGAATATATTTGCTTAGACATATATAGATATGTTAAGTATTAACCCTTTGTAGATATCTCATAAGCTAGTTATTATTTTTGCATTTACCAACCAAACAAAAGAGAAAGATTTTTAACTAAGAGAGAATAAAGTTATAACAGTCAAAGTTGAGAAACTATTATTGGTCAACTTCATCCAAAACGTAAGCTATCTAGACTAGCCTGAAAATGTGGTGATAGTAAAGAAGGCTAAGAAAAAGTGAAGAATGTCTATAGACTTTACCGATCTGAACAAGGTCTACCTTAAGAATGGCTTTTCTCTGCCCAAGATAGATCATATAGTTAATTCAATGGCCAAAGACACGTTCTTTAGCTTTATGTACACATTATCAAGTTACAACTAGATTAAGATTTTCGCGCAAGATATAGGTAAAATATCCTTCATCACTTATTAAGGGATTTAATGTTGCAATGCCATGCCTTTCAGTTTGAAGAATGCATGTGCTATTTATCAAAGGCTGGTTAACAAACTTTTCAAAACACTGACCGAGAAGATTATAGAAGTTTAAATTGATGATATGATCACCAAGTCTCATATCTTATAAAGACCATGTTGATGACCTTAGCAAGACCTTTAAGTTCTTGAAAGAGAATAAAATGAAGTTGAACCTCGAGAAGTGTGCATTCAAGATGAAGTCGGGAAAGTGCTTATGGTTCAAATTGAGCCAAAAAGGTATAGAGGCAAATCTAAACATATTTATGGCTACCATAAAAATAAAATCCCCGATCATTATAAAAAAGATCCAAAGGTTGACGAGTAGAGTTTTTGCCTTGAGCAAGTTCATATCCAGAGTGACTAATAAATGCTATGAATTCTTTAAGGCAATCAAGTGGCAAGAAAAAATAATATAGACTCCGTAGTGGTGATAAAGGTTAATTAGGTCCAATATTTTCATCTTCAAGCTTAATATTTGTTCATTGAAATTAAGATTATTTGACTTTTTATATATATTTTTGTTATTTTATAAGTTTGGAGTCAATAGAGTAAATGAGAATTAAAATCTAAAGAAAATAAAGAAAAAACATCACATTGCTACAGTACTATGCTACAGTATATTGCTATAGTAATGAGCTACATTTAAGAAATTACATATTAATCCCCTTTTTGTAGATGCACTCAAACAGATACCTAACTACATCAAATTCATGAAAAGTATCCTTTCCAAAAAGATGAAATTAGAGGATTATGAGACCGTGGTGTTGATTGAGGAGTGCAACGCTATTCTTCAGAAGAAGCTACCTCCTAAGCTCAAATATCCCAAGAGATTTACTATACCATGCTCTATTGGTAATCATGACCTTGGTAAAGCTCTATGCAATCTAAGGAGTGAGTATCAATCTCATGCCCCTCAATCTATAACAAGATAGGTTTGAGAGAAGCAAAACCCGATTAATATCACATTTCAACTTACTGATCGTTCTCTCACCTACTCGAAAGGAATTATAGAGGATGTGTTAGTAAAGGTGGACAAATTCATCTTTTCCACCGATTTTATCATCCTAGATATGGAAAAAGATAAAGAAATTGCCATAATCCTTAAAAGACCCTTCCTAGTCACAGGATATACGATCATCGATATTTAAAAATGGAGATGACCATAAGGGTACAAGATGACACAACAACATTCAAAATTTCAAGGGGATTACGTTTCCATCTGAGCATGAAGATTATTGTAGCATCGATGTGATGCACTCAAATACGAAAGAGCTTAAAGACATGAAGATATTGAATTCTCACATTAAAAAGAATATGTTAAGGCATAGAAAGAAAAGAAAGAAGAAGAAGGAGTAGGATCTTAATGAGAGGATCAAAGAAAATTGCACAAGAGAATCACTTCACAAATCTAAATTTTAAGTTTTTCTAGAGAAGCACGAGGAGAATAAGGCAAAAGTTGCTCCTCAAGGTCTAATTAAAAAGATGTGAAAGCCAAAAGAGAGAAGACCTAGCAATATCACATACAAGGATGCTTCCACCATTAACTTTGATCTACCATAAGAGTATAAAGAGCCTTGTCAAGCTGACGGCATTAAATCAAGCACTTCTTGAGAGGCAACCCAAGTAATTTTTATTTTTATATTTTTATTTTTGTTTTAGTTATGCTAGTTTCTTTTCTTTATAGGAATAAGACAACAAGTCAATAATTCAAGGAAGCAACACCAGCATTTGTAAGCATTAAGAGCAAACAAAACTGCAGTCCCATCATTAGAACACAATGCTGCAATGTTTCAACTTTATCTACCAAGAGAGTTTCTCTTACTTTTAAATTTATTTTTAGACATTGAGGACAATGTCTAATTTAAGTTTGGGGGTGAGAAACACTTTTTTGTGTTTATTTTGCTATTTTTATTGATTGGTTGTCTTGTATGGGTAATTTTTTTTTTTTGGTTGTCTAGTTTTAGTTGAAACGATGATCATTAGTCCATAAAAATTAGAATAGTGGCTGAATTTTCACAAGTCTTTGGAAAATAATAGATGCTTGAGATAATTCTTATATCATGAATCTTTGATTGAGTTCAACTTTATTTTTGATCATTTACTCTTGAGCACATTGATATAAGCATGTATTAGTTATTTTTTTTATTATAAATACTTTATGCTAAAGTAGTACATCACAATCTTGAAGATCAACACTCTAGAACTTACTTGATTACTGCTGAGGCGAAATCTTAGGAAACACATGAATAGAAAAATGACATTAGGCCATCTTTGAACTGATTAAGCTTTTTTTAGCCCACCTTAAAGCATATTTATCCCTAATTACCCCATTTGAGTCTAATTACCTATTTTTTCTATTTAACCACATTATAAGCCTAAAGATATTGAGTTTATTTACCCTAAAATCTATCGGTAGCATCATAAGCTTTGAGTTTATTTAGAAATATTCTTAAAAGAAAAAAGGTTGTATGTGTGAAAAGGGTAATGCAAAGAAAAGTAATAAATCTTGAAAGTGCATATTAATTTACGTTTGGGGATACAAATATATATATATATATATATATATATATAGAGAGAGAGAGAGAGAGAGAGAGAAAGAAAAGTGTTTAAACGCATAAATACCCCCAACTTGAGAAAAAGAAGAAATTCTTTGCAAAATTTATTAAAAGAAATATGAGAATATCATAAGTTTAGGGGAGAAAATAAATCAAGGAGAAAAGATCAAGAAGTTCTAAGTAAAGTTAAATGTTCACAACGCAGGTTGCGCTTCATATTTATATATCTTTATATCTCACATTGACCATAGTCTTACGTTATAAGCTAATTAAAGTCATAAATAGATCCCTAAATATGTGTATTTCTACATTAGTATTGAAAATATGTTAAGGCATTATCTTTATGTACTGTCTTAAGTTATTAAATAAATCTAAATTTCATTTGACTATTTACTTGCTTACTACACACACGCACAAGTGATCAATTATAAAGGAGAATGAAAGACTTGATGAATGGTATGATGATTTATTAATAGTTGTTTATTGCATTCTAAAAAGACTTATGTCATTTAACAGCTTTTGAGATAATGAGGATAATCATCTAATTAACTGAGACTTATTTAGTTTGTTTTTATTTAGAGTCAATAATAAGTTATGGTTTTTTATTCTTGTTTACTCGAGGATGAGCAAAGTCTTAAGTTTGGAGATATTTGATAAGGGTGAATTAGGTCCAATATTTCTATTTTTCAAGCTTAATATTTGTTCGTTGAAATTAAGATTATTTGGATGTTTATACATTTTATTGTTATTTTGTAGGTTTAGAGTCAATGGAGCAAATGGAGATGAAAATTTGAAAAAAAATAAGACAAAAATATCAAATTACTACAACATCATACTATAGTATATTGTTATAGGACGAGCTATAGTGCCCAGCACCAAAGATTCAAGACTGCAGAAAAATTAGTTTTTCTCTTCAAATCTTTATCTTTCTGGTTTTTTATGATTTTCATGATGTTATTCTTGATAAGTTCTAGAATTATTTATGTCACAAGAATTAAGTTTATATTTCTAGAGTTAGACTTTTGAACCTAGTATGTGGTTGGATTTTGTTAATTCTTAATTTATGAACTTAATACATACAATTAATTCATTCTATCTTGTGTTTATTGCTTTCATTATATCTGACCAATATAATGAATGATTGAGGAAACATGATGAACTTTACAAAAGGATTCATGTGTTTAGCTTATGATAGTTTGATGCATAATCATAGGGTAACAACTATGAATTCCATATAAGATAGACATATACCTAGATGGCATGTATGGTTTGATTTAGACTTATTCTTAATGAATTACATTTTATTCATACCATATACATATAGATAATTGATAGAATGCGTAATATAGTCACTCAACCATCGACAGAGGCTTGTGATGAGATTAGTGTTTAAACCAACAATTGATATTAAGGGATTACCTAAGAAGTTAATGAGTCCAATGAAATATTAGAGGATAAGTCTAAACTCTAGATTATTATCAATTGGTGAATTCATCTTTTTGTTTGATTGCTAATTAGGTTTAGTTTAATTGATAAAATTAGGTTAACAAAATTGAGTTTCAAATTTTAGATTTTTTCTGAATAAAAGTCAAGTGATATAATTTTAGTAATTGATTGAAGAATTAGATCGCATAGTCCCTGTGAAAATGATATCTAAACTTTCTATATTACTTGATACGATAGCATACGCTTGTACTTAGACATTATAGCATCAATCAAGTGAGAAGAGGCCTTTTAGTAGCCAAAGGCTTATCTAACTCAATCGATCAACCTTATCATCTTGAGGATAAGGAAAAAAATTTATATTTACTTGGGTATTTCACAACACACTATGAGCTTAGTTCTTGTAAAGGATGAAGTTGGAGCTTAAAGGCCTATTTATTTTGCCAATAAGGCCTTCATCGACCTTAAGAGCAAGTACTCCCGACAAAAAAGTTGGCACTTTTATTGATAATGTTAGGAGCAAAGTTGAAGCCCTACTTTCAATCTTATGTTATAGCAGCGTTAATAGACCAACCCCTAAGGCAAATCCTACATAAGTCAAAGTTATTATGGCTCATTACTTAAATGCATTATCGAGCTTAATGAGTTTGATGTATCATATAAGTTGAGTATTGTAAACACTTATGAACTTTATAGTCAAGTACACAAATAGAGATAGCGTAATCCAGCTAAAGATTTGCTTTAAGAACCCTTAGTTGAATCAATAGTACGAGGACTCACTTTCTCCAATATAGACCCTTTACATAAGCGAAGTGTCCAACTCTAAAAAATGTAGAGTAAGTCTCGTCCTCATCATCCTAAAAGGGTATTAACTTAATTATGCAGTCAGATTTAGTTTTTGATCATCCAATAATGAAACTGCATACGCAACTCTTCTAGATAAGCTTAGAATAGCAAGAGCATTAAGTGTAAAAAGGGTTCTCCTCAAAAGTAGTTCCCAATTGTTGGTGAACCAAGTCGAGAAAAACTTTGAAGTCCGAGGAGAAAATATGGTGCCCTACCTACAAAAAGCCAATGAGTTAAGAGCCCAATTTGAAGAGATGAAGATATAACAGATTTTATAAAATAAGAACCATAGAGTAAATATATTAGCTCGATTAGCTTCAACGAAGGATGTTAGGGTTCCTTAATCTATGCCATTGGACCTGGTCTCAAAGCCAAGCATTAGAGAAAAGATGAAATAAGCCATCTAGATTAATTCTAACCCCGACTGCATTGATACAATCAATAAGTACATAGAAAGCAAAAAGTCGCCCTCAAATAAGCATAAAGCTTGACAACTTAGATAAACCCCAGTGTGTTATTTAATGATTTATGTGGTTCTCAATCAGAGAAGACTTTTTATCCATATCAAATAAGCTTAGGTCTAAAAAAAGGCCAACTATATAATTTGAGAAATTTATGAAGAGGTTTATGGCAACCACTTAAGAGTCAAGTCCTTAGCATATAAAGCCCTCTGATTGGGCCATTATTAACCTACAGCCCAACAAGATGCTAGGGACTGCATATAAAACTATGATGCCTATTAGAGGTATGCTGACCAGATACTTTCACCTCTCAAGAATATAAAGGCGATGTTGAACCCCTAGCCCATTGCATAATAGAGGCTTGACCTAATCGGTCTCATACCCTTAGGATAAAGGTCAATGAAGTATATTGTGGTTACAGTTAACTACATCACCATATAGGTAAAAGCTGAACCCCTAACAAAGAAACCATTGTCTATGTTTGGAAGAACCTCATTTGCTAATTTGGTGTCCTATATGCCATAACCATTGACAATGGCAAGCAATTTGATAGTGAAAATTTCAAGAGCTTTTGCTGACATTTCCATATATAACTCTGGTTTTCTTTTCCGACTCACCCAAAGTCCAATATGCAAGTTAAATCTTCTAACACACTTATAAATAATCTATCAAAAATAAATAAATAAGAGAAAATAAGCTTGGGTGGAAAATTCGTCAAGGTCTTATAGTCTCTCAAAATCACCAATAAGATCGAGACCTAAAAACACCCTTCTCACTAGCTTTCAAATACAGATGTTATTCTAGCTGAGATTAGAATGCTAACTTATAGAGTTTTATACTTTAATGAATCTAAGAACTAGACTTTCTTATAAATTCACTTAAGCCTTATTGAGCATAGATGAGAACAAGCGAGAATTATAATAGTTGTACATCAATAAAGAGTTTCTCGATACTATAATAAACGAATTTGAGTAAGAGAGTTCGCAGAAGGTGACTTAGTCCTAAAATAGTGTTGTTGAACACTAAAGACCCCATTGAAGAAGTCCTCCACCTAAACTATAAAGGTCCTTATAGAGTCCTCAAAATGATCAAGCCAGAGACATGCAAGCTCAGGTACTCAAATAGGAAGGTTGTTAGGAAACCCTGGAATGTCGAGCTCTTAAAGCGTTATTAACTTTAAAAAAATTTCTAAGTTCTTCTTATATAAATATTCAAAAGTTATAGTCTTTTTTCTTGTTAAGGCATTGTATTATAAGAACTCCGAGTTTACTTAGAGAATACTTTCAGTTAAATGTATTTATTTTAAATTTTAGTTCTTAATCTTAACAAGTATTAATTAAGTCAACAAATGGATGCTTAGTTCTGTTGAAGATTATGTCAAAAAGAATGGTGCTCATCCAAATCGAACAACCTGAGAACTATCTTTTCAAGCCCCTAAGAACAATCAACGTTTATGTTATCGGAACTTGAGAAAGATTGAGGGTTGTTGGTAATATAGAGCTTAGATAATGAAGTTTCCCAAGAAACTTAAGATGAAATCAACTCTTTAAGGACATAAATCAAATAACTACTAAGCCACCTTAATGCTCTTTAAAATGGCTTTATCTTTCAGACAACATCGAGGACCTATACAGATCTTAATTAACCATAATGTTCAGCTGAGAACTTATATTTCATGATGTTTTAAATCATGTTAACCTAAAGGAGTTTTCAATTCTATAACCCTGAATATTAGCCCAAGTGTTGATCATTCCTGAGCTTACAAGGGAAAAAACATTTTCTATACTTAGAAAATTTATATGTAAGATAACCTAAACACTCCTTGAAACCCTTTCTTTATGAGATACCATCCATATCTCAATATTTTGAGCACCTATCATTTTTCTAACCTATAAAATTTTCTAAGTCATTTGTCACATTTCTCTGGGTGATCAGTCAAAAGGTTAAAACCCTCCTTAAGAGGTTAGATGAATGTAAGTTTTTTCATTTACTTAATAACATTTTCTAAGTTAAATTATCATTATTCTCTTATAAGTGGTATGTTACCTCATTTTTTTCTTCTAAAGGTGATAGAAAGAATATAAATTCTCTTTTACTTCAAAATGTTTTTCACTAAGTAAAAGCTAGATTGCTCATATTATCATTACCACCAGACAGCTTCTCATCGATGGTAATACTTAGAAACAATAAAAGAAAAAGAGTCTCAACTCTATTAAACATTCATCATTTATAAAGAATCCAAAAGGGCTTCCTGGCCTAACTAAAAATAACTTACAATAAAATAAAGTTTTATTTTGGTTAGAATAGTAATACTGGATGAGCATATTTATATTATTTAAGTTTTTATAGACTTAGCATTTGTTCATTTTAAAGGTAAATTTTAGATTTTTTTTATGTGTTGTACTATCATTTTATAGATTTGAAGTCAATAGAGGTATTTGGTATGGAAATCCAAGAGAAATAAGGCAAAAATATCAAATTTACTACAATAACCATGATAGTATTTTACTATAGTACAGCTACAATATTTTGCTACAATGCTCAGCGCCACAACACTAGCGCAACCAAAAAATTTAAAATAAGGCAAAACTTAACTCCTCTTAATTTAATTCATCAGTACGAATTATTAACTAAGAAACCTAATATCTTAACAAGTCTTTTTCGATGGTCAAGTAAAAATTCCTCACCTAATCAATTATCTATATTTTTATGATAATTAGATTAATGCAAGATTCACTAAGAACATGTTCTCTAAATAGTTATATGCCATGTAAGTATATTCTTATCTCACATGAAACTCAAAGCTGTACGTATTGATAATACATTATTCTATTCAAGACCAAACACAAAAATCTATTTTTCAAGTTCATTAAGGTTTCTCTAATCAATCTAATTAGATATCAAGTAATTAGAAGTATTAAGTATAGAATAAAATGAACAATTCAATATTGGTTTCATAAAATAAGAAAAAAAATAAGTAAATTCAAGCTATATATTGAGTTTAAATTGAAATCCTAAAAAAATAAATTAACTCATAATAAAATAAATAGTTTTAGAGCATATTAGGTTCCACGTCATAGAATTAATAATACACTAAAAAAGACTAAGAGAAAAGGAAAAAAAAGCTTATGATACTCTAAATTCTTTAATCTTTAATCTCTTCTTCTCTTGATTCTGTAGAATTTTGTGCTAAACTCTCTAAAAGTTGTTCTCTCTAATGCTCTTCTGAAATTGACTTTTTGTATTCTATATATAGGTTTTTATCTTCAAGTTAAGGCAAAACTTCGAGTCTAAGTTAGATTAGGATTTCTAAATTTAGTGTTCAACATCGCAACCTCACTTTCCAGTGCTGACTCGATATGTCTCCACCATTGTAGCTTTGACCTTGAGTGCGCGGTCCTAACACAATACTATTCCAGGCTATAGCCTTACTCTTGGACATTGTGACACTAGCTTTTTACTAACACGGGCATTGCAACGCCATCTCCCAGCTGCATCCTTGCATTTCTGACTTTGCTTCTAATTTGTTTTCTTTTCCAATGTTGTAGCCTTGACATCTAGGCTGTTATGTTAATCTTTAACTCCATTTTTATATTTTTACCTTGTTTCTTTGAACTTTCAACCTATGAGCTTCATTTTGATGTAAACTTATAAAAAGATAGTTGAACGAATAAAAAGCCTAATTTATCACATTTAAAATGAAAAATTGTTAAGCCCTAAGAAGCAAGAATAATAAGTATAAAATACGCCCATCAAGTGCCTTGAGATTAGAGGAAAGTGTTATCCTTTTAGTAGGAACCCCTATTGTCCCTTATAAAGGCATATTTGTTATATATTTTATCCCTACTTTATTTTAGATTTTGAAACTTTATGAGAATAAATAGCTATTTATGTGTGTTATTATTCATTTATAGGGTTTGGACTGAAAAAGTTGAAATCTAAAGAAACTGGAACAAAATGCTAGTTTTGAGAAAAGTAGTAAAAATTAGGAACAAAAATGCAAATTTTCAAAGTTACAGATTTTTGCCCCAACAATAGAAGGATTTTTGCTCTAGCAGTAATTCCAAAAGCAGAATAGGAAAGACCAAAATAAGACCTTGAATTAGTCGCAATTTTTGCCCTAGTGAAATTCAACCACCCTAGTGATAACCAAGCATTACTGCAGCTGTTCGCGAAAGTATATACACGTGAATTGTAACCATAAGTGCACGGGTTATGATCAAGTAATAAAGTGATGAGTGAGTATCGTTCCATGTGGATTGATACTTTAAATTAATGCTTATTACTATAGTGTTAACAACCTAACTTTATCTAGGCTAATTTAAATACTAAGTTGGTTAAGAAAATTAAAAATACTAAAATTAACAATTAAACAATTCAATGAGTGAAATTTCTATGATAAAAGGCCTTAGGGCCTTGATCTCACTCTACCTTTTTCATATTCTTCATGATTAGTGATTACTAACTATTCTTGTGATTTCATTAATTAGGGGTTTAAAACTAATCTCATTACCTCTCCCGAGCATCAAATAAGATCCTATGCATACACAATCAAGTTGATATCTCTATCCAACTTGTTATCTATACATGCATTAAGCTACCCTTAAGTGATTACCTTAATTTTGTTAGTTTTCCAACTCAATAAAATCAAAGGCTATGTTTTCTAATTCCAACACATGGGTTAAACTTTTCCAAACACATAACCCACAAGTCTAAATTATCTAATCAATTTTCCAATCTAATTAGAAGCATTAAACTCATAAAAAGCATAAATGATAAACACAACATATAGTCATTAATCAACTAAATATATCAAAACACAGTACTTAATAGAGTTATATCAAACCCTACAACATGAAATTTAACTATCCATAGTCAAATGTACAATTACAATAATTCAAAGATTCACAAGAGTAATCATGTTCAAAATAATACAAATTACAAACTAAACTTTAAATTGAAGTAAATAAGACAGAGAGAGAAGGGAAAACTAGTTGGAGAAGCTCTTTGGGCCTTCAATCTTCATAGGTCTTTAAGATTCCAAACTTTCAAATGCTTTCTCTTACTAAAAACTCTTAGTTTTCTCTCAAATTTTCGTGCTTTCTCCCTCCATAACAAATAAGTCTTTCCATCTTCTTTTTATAAGCTCAAAAATGGGCATGAAAATTAGGGTAAAAAGTCCAAATTGGATTTGAGGTGTTGGCAACACTTAGGTGCCATATTTTAGCACCTGTGTGTAAATCTTTCTACCCATAGGAACCAATAATGCCTAAGCGAGAAGCACTGTAGCAAAAATATTGTAGGATTTTATTATTCATAGCCAATATAGCATTTTACTATAGCAATCCACTGTAGCATATTTGATATTCTTATTTTCTTTGAATTTTCATCTCAAATAGCTACATTAAGTTTGAACCTACAAAATGACAATAATACACATAAAAGCCATCTATGCCTATTCAAATTGAGCTACCAAGTTAAAAGGAGTATAAAATCATATATAAAATGCACTTATTAGTAGCGATAGTGGTTCGAAGGTATAGCACCCCAGCGATCAGCCTTTTTCCTGAGCTAATAAGAAATACCATTACAAGATCCAAATTAAACCTTATATAAAGGCTACTCATTCCAGCTTTAAAGAACTCATAAGAGACACACACAACATAAGATTTAAAGAGTAATCTGAACACAATTTAAGCAACTATAGAGAGAAATTCAAATGCATTTTGAGGAGCAATAGATTTCTAGCATAATTTTAGCAAATCAATCAATTGCAATTCGATATCTATATCAATTTGCTATTGATTATATCATGTTTTATTTATTTTTTACCCTTATAATTATGAACTAATTTTCTTTCTATAGTTAATACTTGAACTCAATATGTGTGCTTAATTGTCAAATTTTTTTAATATTTAATAAACTTAATTCCTTGTTATTCAAATTATTTGTTCTTAATGCTTCATTATATCTAACCAATATTATGATTATTTTGGTAATACTTTGATAAACTCAAGAGAGGCATCATTGTATTTAGACTTAGATAATTTGATGCATGATTATAGAGTAACACTTATAAGTTCCAATTTAGGATAAAAATATACCTAATTGGCATGTATGATCTATAAAATTTATACTTAATGAATCTTAATTTATTACAAGTACCATAGAGATATAAGTATTTGGTAAATTAGGATATACTTGCTCGACCTTGAGAGAGGCTTATGAATACATTCGTGTCTTGATCAATAACAAGAACTAAATGATTTAAATATTATGAGATTAATCATTAAAAAACATATTGATGGATAGTATTAACTCTAAGTTTTCTCTATATTGTTATTTTTCTAAAGTCTTGGCATTGTAATATGGCTTTTATACATTTCAACATTAAATCTTAAAGTTGATTTCTCTGAATAATTGCTAGAAAAACATAATTTTATATCTCTGTGGGTTAAAATTTCAATGTCAGTGTAAGGAAGTAGATATTAACCCTGTGGGTTCGACATCCGAATATCTTGTCCCTTTATTACTTGTTACGAGAGCGTATATTTGCGCTTAAATTCGTGTTATAGAAATATTGCATTAGTCTCATTTGCCCAAGTCAACAATTTAAGGAGTAAATACTAAGAGCTCTCTCCAACACTGACAAATTGGCCTCTTCTTGAGTCGTCTACTACTTAGCCAACTTATTGTCCAAGCATTTTAGATCAATGGTTGAATAATGCTCTTTGAAGAGCTCCATACATCGTACAAACCCTAGAGAGATGCATTCGTACCACTTATCAAGGGTTATGCTACTCTCAGAAGCCTTAGCATCTTTAACATCTTGCTTTAGTTCTTGATTGCCTCCTCTAGCTGAGCCTTCACAATCCTCAAAGGTTCTGCGATAGCTTTAACTTAGATACCCTCTCCCCGAGGATCCTATTGATCTTTTAGGCCTAGAAGAGCTAACTCTCCACTATCATACTCCTCATATCTGCCTCTTTGAACTTCTTTGCAAATTGTTCACCTTTCTAAGTTGCCTCGTCTGAGATTTTTGCGATATGAGAGATTTTAACTTATGCATCCTTCATCTTGTACTCATCCTTGAATACTCTCATCATGCTCTTTTGGTGTTAAAAGGGGACATAAACTACCTAAAAGGGAATCAAAATTAGAACCTCTATCAACAAATAAAGAAAAGGTTTGTACTAGACAAAATAGCTTACTTTTATTAGATTATTAAGGCTTGTCTAAAATGCTTTAGCCTCGTTAAGCTTATAGGCCACCTCAGATTGAATGAACTTCATGGCATGTTGTCCCTTCTTAATCAACAAGAACATGTGCACGTATTTTTCCTTTTTGGTAATAGGGATGTCTTACAAGCCAAACAATGTGGTTGATGACCCTATTGATAGGTCAACAACCATTCTCTTAGTCGAAGGCCGAGCAACAGTAGTAGTCACAGAAGCAGAGCTCTACAAACATAGGTGTAATCAAGGTAGGACTTCAAAAGTGCATGATAAAGCTTGAAGATCGCTAAATAGAGGATATGGCGAGGAACCAACCACTTGCTTCCCTTTAGGATTCCTTGAGGACATTGCTTGACCAACAAATGCCTTCTTCATCATGTCAGAAAGTTTACTTCGACCTCTCAGTAGCATACTGGTAATGACAATGTTCTTTTTATTCACACGTAAGGCTCTTACCACAATAAAAGGCTGAGATCACTTCTTACTTAAGTCCTCATGTCGATAAGTCGATAGTTATTCTCTTAGTTGAAGGCTGAGTAGCAATAGTAGTCACAAAAGTGGAGCCCCCACAAACGTAGGTGTGATCGAGGTAAGACTTTAAAAGTGTAGGATAAAGCTTAGAAATTGCTAGACAGAGGACAGTGGCAATGAACTAACCACTTACTTCCCTTTAGGATTCCTTAAGGATTTTTCCTGACCAACAGAGGCCTTTTTCATCATGTTAGGGAGTTTACTTTGACCTCCCAATAGCATGCTGGCAATGGCAACGTTCCTTTTGTTCATAAGTGGGGATTTTAGCTCAGTAAATGGCCAATATCATTTCTTATTGAAGTCCCCCTGAACCGACATCATTGTAGGACAGAAATAATTTAAGTAAACAACTAAGAAAATGGAGAAGAATGAGACAATGCAATGTACTTCTCTTTTTTTATTTTTGACTCTTCTCTTTAGGGTCATCACTAATGACCTTGGTTATCAACTTAAAGGCATTCACACTCTTTACAAAAATGAGCTCCATTATAAAACCAATGTGTTCTAAAGCATGGTCAATCTTCTCTTTAATGTCAACCTCGTCCTCTAGTTTGGATGACAACCTGGCTGTAAAATAAAATTAGAGTTAGAAAAAAATTTCTAAACTTATAAATTAAAGATGTAATAGTAAAAGTTGAGATATACTCTACCAAAGAACCAAGGGCAAGCAAAACCCTTAGCATCCATAGAGCATACTGGCCCACTTACCTCTAGTATAAAACCACAAATGCTTTTAGTCCTTGTTAGTGGAATGTAATTCCTTAATAAAGTTTGAACAACCTTCATAGCCTATCAAATAATGAAACCCTTTATTCTTGTTTGAGTTGGAACAGACCTGGTACAATTATTTAGCTCATAAAATATGGAGTCAAGTTTCCCACATGACATATAGCATAATTAATAAGCATCAAACATTCAAGTTTACTTCTATTGGGAAAAGGTTAAGATGTAGCATTCGAACAAAATAAGGTTTGATCTGCAGCCTAAGCCTAATTTGAAGAAGGCGGGGTACAGAGTGATCTCGCTAGTTTAGGGTTCACTAGCAAGCTCCCTAGGGTTGAAAATCTTAAAATAACCTCCGCTAAGTATCTTTTACCTTACCCTAAGGTCTTTTTAAGTCATCTTCAATGATTTAGGAAGGAATGTGATCCAACTTTTAAGAATCCTTAAGATCTCGATGAGCACCTTTATTATTTTTCCGCTTTTTAGGAGGCTTGTGACCTCCACTTCAACAATGAGCACTAGTTGAGACCTCGCCCCTTGGTCTCATAACCTTTCACTAAGGCTCCTCTTAAAATTCTTTCCCAACTTTTATTAGTTCAACCTCGGGGTCTAACCTAGGAAAATCTACTGTAAATTTAGTAAGGTCTATTTCTTCTTGAGTCATACGTCTCTCAACATCCTAAATCAGGCTATCTCGGGCATTAGAATAGACAATAAAGCCTCTTGACAAAGATATCCTAGGAATTATCATGAGCATTTTTATCAAATGACATGTTAAACTACTAACCCAAACTACTTTAATGGATGAGATTAGACAATCCATTATCGACTAGAGAAAATAAAGTCAAGCAAACTATAAATAAAATGCATAAAATGAAGAATAAAATCCAAAAACCCAAGTAGTTAAAACACAAACATACTAGAACATATCCCAAATCTAGAGAAAAAAAACCAAAGAAAATGAGAGAAAGAACAAAAGCTTATTTAGAAATTGAAGTTTGATGATTGAAGTAGGCTTAAATACCTTAAACTTATGCGCAAATCTCCAAAATCTAAACTTCCCTCACTAGAAATCATATGCTTTCTCTCTCTCTCTCTCTCTCTCTCTCTCTCTCTCTCTCTCTCTCTCTCTACAAATTCAAAATCAATAATAAAAATAGAGGGATGCTTAAAGCGACTAAAATTATAGTCTTCCCCAAAAATATCTCGACCGTTGAAAGACATCCAAAGGCTAAGATATCATCACATGCAAAACTGTCATTTCATCTGGAAAAATATCTCTATTTTAAAGAGATATCAACTATCAAATAGATTGAAGGATGTTAAACGAGTCCACGTACTCAATAATTGTAGAGACCTAACCGTTTAGAAGTTGAAAAATGATAGCTAAAACGACGCATTATTATCGATGTGACATTTAATGCTTGAAACCAATTTGAATTTTTAATTTGAAAAGCCACAACCACTCCTTGGATAATAGGCTAAACTGAGGGGTCATGCTAAAGCTTTCCATCCTAAGGTCTTACAATACCAGGGACTATATTTCAAAGTTTTCAATATTGACCAGTAGTTACTAAAAACTAAAGGACCTATGTTTTTCTTAGATTTAAAAAGCCCAAAGACTAAACCTATGAAGCCTCTAGTCAGAAAGCCTAAATTCTCAAAGGTTGAATGCAAATGAGCCTTAAGCTTAACCTACAAAGGCCCATTACATCTAATAGGCAAGAGCTCCCCGAGACCACCTGTTGTGGCCATAAAGCTTAAAACCTTAACTCGAGTCCTCGGCATCTTAAGGTTAACAACTCTAACTACAGTATTATACAGTTCTCAGGTGAAGATAATAAGTGATTGGTTGATGAACTTGAGCACTACCTTGAGTTTGAGTTTGAGAACTACTTTCAATCTGAAGATAACTCATGATGCATTAAGAATGCGAAAATGCCACTATTAAGACCATATTTTTCAAGAAATGTGAAGACAAGGACCTCTTTACACCACACTATAATTTTCTATTTTCTCACATGATTTGAGATGTGAAGATGTAGAAAGAATAATGAATCAATCATAAAACTAATAAAAAATAGGCCTAAGAGTCGTATGCAAGGAGTAAGGACAATCTTTTCCATAAAAAGAACTATCAATTAATATCCAAAAATTCTTCAAAAAATTCTTTGAAATCTAAAAATTAACTTAAGCATCAAAAGGTTATTGCCAAAATAATTATCGATGCAGTTTAACTAAACTCTATAAGTGCAAAAAATAAGAACTCAAAGTCTATTCAAGTAAAGAGGATCCCAATAAAGAAATTCATCTACAAACCAAGGTCCTTTTTATGACCGAGAGCCTAGCTGAAGGTTGCCAACAGTGAGGTCAACAAGAATAAATATTTTGAAAATATTTTTTTAATGAATTTGCATTTATATTTATTGTTGAACAAAAATCTACAAAAGCCTAAATTCCATCCCTTGCACATATCAATCTATGTCAAACAAGGTAAGACACATGAACCCAAGCTACTTTATGGAGATTAATTTGTGAATCATAATTTAATAGGCATATGGTTACACTAAGGCCTAAAGCATATAGACCCCTAATTTAAAGCCCACTTGGAGGGGGACTAAGCCTAAAATAAGTAATTCCACATAATTAAGGCTAATAGAGAAATACAAGTCTAATAAAATCATTTTTTGACCGTTGGAGTGCTTCTAAATAATAATAGATAAGTTTCATATTTAATATGATAAGTGATTAGCATAATAGTATTTAACTTATCACACAATTGTACTTAGAATTCAAGAGGCAAGTTCTTTCTAATCTTAAAACTTGGGTTTCCTACGACCTGAATCCCTAACATTGTGTCATATGCAAAACGCCTTAAATAAGTTTAAATTACTCATAATAATTTCTAATCATTCTTAATCATTTGTATTTTTTTATTATTTTAATGTGCAAACTTAACTCTCACACCTCTTACAATTTAAAACTGATTTTATTTAAATAAATCACTTTCACTTAAGATTTGCAATACCAGGTCAAGAGCTCTTCAGATACACTTGCGTTTTACTTCTGATTTCACAAAAATAAAAAGATTGAGATCTAATATCTAGGTCCAAACTATTACATTTCTATAATTTGCCACATCACCGCAGAACTATTGCAGCAAAAGATATTTTGTCACGTAACGATTTCTCAAATTCACCCAACATGTTTAAGAAAAGAATTACATATATATATTATACAATGTCACACGGACCAATCCCTGCATCCTATTATACAAATTGAATTAGATTCGATGGTGGACTTTATTTCATTTACTAGAATTAAATAAGATAAAATTGTATTGTATTTAAAGATGCATGCTTTTTTAGCTTAGTTTCAGTGTACTACCTTATTAAGGTACAAATATTGTACATTTGTTTGTATTTTCTATTATACATAAATAAATATATTTGTTTATTAAGTCATGCTAAAGCATCTAAAATTATTCAATAATTAAATTTTGAATTATCAAATAAAGATTTAATAATCCCTTCAGATTTATATTAATGAGTTAATAATAAAATAACTAATATAAACTATATTTTCACTTTCATATATGGGGCTTGTGTGTAAATAATACACTATTATAAAAAGTCAGTATCTATGAATTTAACTAGCAAATTAGTTTAGAGTGGTATAAAATATTTGGATGCCAATTAATCTCATTGACACTAAAAATGTCCACGGTTGATTGAAATAAGATATTAGAGGCAAATATTTTATTAAAAAAATAACATTTAAACCCTTAAAATTTTAAGAAAGAATATACAAATTTTAATAATTTTAAAATTTTTATTTATATATCTGTGAGATGATTTCTTTATATTTTAACAGAAAAAAAGGGTATTTAAATTTTTAAAATTTTAAAATAAATAAATATACAACTCTTTTTTATCATTAAAATTAATAGAATTTATTATTTAATAAAGGTATAAATAAAAAAAAATTAATTATTAAAATTTATATGTTCCTTTCTTATAATTTTAAGAGTTCAAATATATTTTTTCTTATTTTATATTCTATTAGACATGAATTAGAATGAATTGGATTGTACAAGATAAAATTATAATGTATATGCACATGCTTACTTGGAGTTTATGCTTGAGGCGAGAGAGAGACCTTACTACAAGTATCTAAGCAATATTTATTATAAGAATTTCAGCCACTTTCTAGAACTTTATTTTAAGTTGCGTGTGGAGAAAATGACACTCTATTGAAGGAATCGCCAGCTTTTGATTTGTTGGGTTATACAAATAATACCATCGTTGAATTAGCTGTTTTTTTCTTTTTAATAATATACAAACTGTATAATTTTGTTATTATAGTATGGTCTGATACAGTTTAATTTATTTTATCCAATAATTTTTTTTATCTTTCAAGATAGTTTCTTATTAATTTTACTTTTTACTGATTTCTTTATAATGATTATGTTCTTCACATGTCTTTATTTGAGAATGATGACTGAGTCTAAGGCGTTCATCGAATTAGATTCAATGAATTAATCTACCCAATTTATTATTAAATGATTTGTTAATTTTTATTTTACTTTACTCTATTGAAAAATTGCAATTCTATGTTTAATCTAATTCAATCTAAAATTATAATAAAAAAATACTAATTTTATTTAAAAGTATCAACTAAATTGAATCACTCCAGTCTAAAATAAATTAAACTCATTATATTACATTTCAATTCAATCAATTTATATTGTGCATTGCGCGGTGGATAATTTTGGGTTAAATTTTAAGTTTCATAATTATATTAAAAAAAGTTTTAAAAAATAAAATTGATTTCAAAATAATTGAGCAACCAAAATAACTTATATTAAATAAAAATAATTAATTACTTTATACAAATGATGTCACTTAATGTTTTTTTATATTTTAGATAGGAAAAAAAAGAGGTAATTACACCTTTTTTTTACTTATTTTATTTATCAATATTATAATATTAATTTTTTGAAGTTGAAAACTAAATTTTAACGAGTTTGTTAAAGTAAATTTACAAACTGATCCACTGCAAACGGATTTCAAACTTTTTAATTCAATCTAATTCATTAATTTGTCAAATCCAATTAAAACCAAAAAAAAAAGCATGTTGATTTAAATCAGATCAAACTAATTAGGCGGATTGAATTAAATTATGAACACTCATAATCATAGAGGTAAATATTCACTTCTTGTTAATATGTTGATTATAAAATTTTAAATAGCTTATCTATGAGCAATTTTTAAATTTTAATGGATCGATTTGACTTTAACACTTATTGAGCAACTAATTGCCAATGGTAGGAGTGGGTAAAATTTTCATTCTCGGCAACCCGTTTCAAAATTTTTGGATTAGTTTGAGAATGAAAACGAGTTTGGAACTTGTTCGAGATTTTTATCTCGAATGAATTGGGTCGAGTTTGAAAAAAAAAAATTATTCGATTGAAAATTCCCAAACCAATTAACCTTCTTTTTATGAGAATTAACCCAAATTTTAAGAATTGTGAGTAATAAGTATTTTCATTAAAACATATATATTTGGGATATAATTTTTTAAAAAATTTATAATTTTTATATAAAATTTTAACTATTAAATCTCTCTTTATTTAATATCTAAGATTAAGGTTGATGTATTAAAAATTATTCAACTACTAATTGACTCCATTATAATAATAATAGTATAATTTTATCTCCCCTTTTTTATTTCTTTTTCTTATCTCATCTAATTAATTTTTCTCTTTCATATTAATAGTTTCCTCTTATTGTATACAAATATCACATTTAACATAATTGAATTTGGTATTATAACATTTAATGTAATTAAAATCGAAATTATAATATTTAATATAATTAAAATCGAATTATAAGATTAACGTAATTAAAATCGAAATTTGATTTGAAATTATAATATTTAACATTATTGAAATTAAAATTAGACTTGAAATTTAATGTAATTGAAATTGGATTTGAGTTATAATATTTAACATAAATGAAATTAAAATTGGAGGAATTATAATATTTAACGTAATTCAAATTAAAATTTGAATTAGAATTACAACATTTAACGTAATTGAAATTGCAATTGAAATTGAAATTATAATATTTAAGGTAATTCAATTCGAAATTGAATTTGAAATTTAACATTTAACATATTGAAATTAGATTTAGAATTATAATATTTAATGTAATTGAAATAGAAATTGAATTTAAAATTATAATATTTAACGTAATTCAAATCGAAATTGTAATTAGAATTATAATATTTAACATAATTAAAATTAAAATTGAAATTGGTATTATAGCATTTAATGAAATTGAAATTGTAATTATAATTATAATATTTGGCATAATTCAATTCAAATTTGGATTTGAAATTAATAATATTTAACGTAATTGAAATCAAAATTTAATTTAGAATTATAACATTTAACGTAATTAAAATTAAAATTGAATTTAGAGTTATAATATTTAATGTAACTGAAATTGAAATTAGATTTGCAATTATAATATTTAATGTAATTCAATTTGAAATTAGATTTTAAATTATAACATTTAATGTATTTGAAATCGAAATTGGATTGAAATTATGATCTTTAACGTAGTTCAAATCAAAATTAGAATTAAAATTATAACATTTAATGTAATTCAAATAAAAATAAAAATTATAATTATAACATTTAACATAATTGAAATTTAGAGCACGAAGGCTCAGCTAATTTGGTTGAGCCCTCCAAGGTCTCATATCCCTACCTAGGTTCAAATCCCCCCACCCCCCAGGTGGGCGTGTAGAAATATATATATATATATATATATGTAATTCCTAAAAAAAAAATATATAACTGAAATTGCAATTGGAATTAAAGTTATAATATTTAATATAGTTTAATTCGAAATTGGATTTGCAATTAATAACATTTAAGATAATTGAAATCGAAATTAGATTTAGAATTATAATATTTAATGTAATTAAAATAAAATTAGATTTAAATTATAATATTTAACTTAATTCAAATCAAAATTAGAATTAAACATATATTTTTTAACGTAATTGAAATTACAACTAGAATTAGAATATTTAATATAATTCAATTTGAAATTATAATATTTAACGTAATTAAAATTAAAATTTAATTTGAATTATAATATTTAACATAATTGAAATTGAAATTAATTTTGAGATTATAATATTTAATGTAATTAAAATTATAATTAAAATTATAACATTTAACTTAATTTAATTCAAAATTAGATTTAAAATTATAATATAATTGAAATTGAAATTAGATTTGAAATTATAATATTTAACATAATTCATTTCAAAATTTGAATTTGAATTATAATATTTAACATAATAGAATTTATAATTATAATATTTAACACAGTTAAAATTAAAATTAAATTTAAAATTATAATATTTAACGTAATTAAAATTAAATTTAAAATTATAACAAGTAATTGAAATTGGATTTAGAAGCATCATATTTGAACGTAATTCAAAGCAAAATTAAAATTAAAATTATAATATTCAATTTAATTCAAATCAAAATTATAATTAAAATTATAACATTTAACGTAATTAAAATTAAATTTAAAATTACAATATTTAACATAGCCAAAATCACATTTTAAACTATAATATTTAATGCAATTAAAATTATAATTATAATATTTAACATAATTTAAGATAAATTAAATTTAAAATTATAATATTTAATATAATTAATTTAAATTTAAATCTTTTATTTTAAAAATTAGAAAATTCTCAATCCAACTCTTCTCCAACTGATTCAAAATTCTGTTGTTCTTACATTTTTTTTTATACAAAAAATTAAAAAAATTTGACCCAACCCGTCTTGATTTTAAATCGGGACAACTTACTTGAAGAATGAGAATGAGTCGTAAATTTCTGAACCCAAAGTTACCCCGCCCAACGGGTTGTCCTTTTCTGATTAAGGGTTTGGCTGCCATGCCCCTGTATGGTACAGAACCATTGTGCTTCTGTACATTGTACAATAGCATCAACCTTGAAATAAACCATTTGAAATATACGTTTTAAGATTAATCTTAAAATATTTAGCATTACTCTAAAACAAACATAAATATATGGACTCTTGTGCAATTTTATAATGGCCACGAAGTCGCTTCTGCAAACTAAATTGATGCGTCAGTTTGCATAAGAGCACTTCTGCAATAAGTGATTCCAAATAAACAAATTGCTTTTACCAGGTTCAATTTTCACTCTAGAAGCTTAGCCAATTAGGACACCTACTCAAATAAACATCATCGCCAAATTTGTAATTCCAAGGACCTAAACCATATATCTTGTCATAATGCTCCGGCTGGCTAGAAAAGTCATCCAACAATCAAAACGCTGAGATGAACTTCTGGATCCTTGCCTGTGCTCGCTCCTTCTCCTCAGGTCCATCTAAGTCACCAATGTTCTCCTGATATTCCTGATGATTTTTACAAAAGAGTATATGCACTGGGATAAGTGTACTTGATATAACATTTGCTAACACAAATCAAACTCAAAATTCCACAATAATTTCACACTAAATTTCAGGAACCACCCTCTTCATTCCCAAAACCTACCCATCATAGCCCATATGCGGCAGCACTTAAAGACTTAAAATTAATAGGGGCAGAAGGAAAAAAAATATCTGCAATTATTTAAAACCAATTTGACAGATGAGAATGATTTTACTTAAACCAAATCAAACCTTATTGATAGCAGAAGTGAACTACTTCAACACAAGACCTAATTATGCAAACATGCCTAACAATAACATTCGATCATCAAGAAGTATCAGCACTTATCTTCTATTAGTCTTTCCCCCAATTACTTAAGGATTGAATTTGTTGGTTCAGAAAGATGGTACATCTCCCCCACCTCTCTCTCACGATGGTTCCTACCACTACTACTGCTGCAAAATGAAGAGCAAGAGACTATCTTCAAACATGATTTATCATTCTTTTTTCCATTTTATAGTTTTCTCATGCATAGTTTTCTTATTAAGATGCTCTGATGTCAGTATCATAATTAATTGTAGTCCCACTTAAAGCTTAGTTCTGCATCTCAATTCTCCTGAAGGTGCTCACAAGGTCTTAAAGAGTGCAAAAATTAGAGGTACTCTTCTGTTCCTGAATTAAAACACCATCTCAAATCGGACCAGTTTTGAGATCTTGTTAAATGTTGGTGATTTTATCAGATTTAAATACAATTTAAGTAAACCACCTGTACAGACCTGACTATTGGAATGACAGTGAATTCAAATGCACCATGTTACCACTGCAAAGCACCATTCTTTTTCTAATATATAGGTTGGGATCCTTCAACTTAAAATGGTGACAAAATTCTTAGCCACTGATTGCAACCAATCCAATGGTAGAGGAGGTGTACAAGTTATCAACATTAAATGCTACTCTTTGACTTTGAATCTTCATCATTAGACTGCATGAGATCAGTTTTTAAGTCATAAATTTAAGTTAAAAGATCTCCACCCATATCTCTAATAGCATGCCTCTGACTGGTTGTCTCTAAATTGCACTATAGACCAGTTTATCATGTTTGCCACTAGAAAACTTGATCGGAATCTCAAAACAGCATCAAGATTACAATTTTCCAATAAAAACCAAATTTAAGTCTATCATTTTCTGAAGCGCGAGTAATATCAATAATTTCTTTCAAAAATGAAAAAAAAAATAAAAACATGCTATAATGATACTGCTAAAAGAAACTTTGAAAGACACTTGAAATTTATGCTTTGCAGGATACCTCCATCTGAAAATAGCAATCCAATGAAATGACATAGTGTCCAGAGAATCACATGCCAGTTATACGATAAGTTGGCTTTATTTACCTACTAAAGTGTTAAAAATTTTGGTGTTATGGTTTTTTTTTTTTACTTTGTCTTTTCCAATAACAGAAGGTTACAGTGCATTTGCTAATGCATGACAAGGTGAAACATGACACTAGTGTCTGTGTTCACAAATCAGAACCCGAAATGTAAAGTAGTTACAACCATGTACCTGGAGTATATCCTTGATATCCTTCTTTGTAAGCTTTTGCTGCTTGAGTAACTGCTCAATTCTTGCTCTCATCTGAGGGTGCCTGCATGACAATTAAAAGCTAAAACTTAGACCTATCCTCAGCCTACATATCAAGCTCCTTCAACAGAGAGACATGAGTAGCATCTAGATGCTTATACTTACTCAGAGCACCAAAGATGACCCAGAATAACAGCAATTAACTGCAGATTCGAAAGAAAGATATTAAGACCTCAATATTGAAAGAATTAAGACAACTCAATATTGAAAGAACAAAGTGATACAAAATTACATCCTTCATAAAACCAAACAAATCTTAAATAGAAAAATGATTTCTGAAGATCTACTCGAACAACACTAAATTCACAGAAGAAGCTGAAGTGAGATAACTTTGGATATACTTCATAAAATGCAAAACTTGCTCAAAAACTTCAGGGATATCAATAAAACTTGTTACTAGCAATGTGGAGATAGATGAACAAGATCGAACTGAATCAAAAGCGACAAGGTTAATTTTTTTAGGATAAAGTTCAATATCAAGCATCTTTATGGCTTTCGGCTTGTAAATAATTTTAGGATACATCTGGCATTTTTTTTTTCTTTTTTTGTAGAGATAATGATGTGGTTTGATTTTAGTTAGGTACATTTAGTTGGGTTCATCAATAATTTTGGTCTTTTAATGTTATCAATAGTTCACTATCACTATAACTCTATCTCCACAGTTAATTAAATTTTTTTATGTTTGCAATCATGAAGATGCTTGGGTTGTGCACGTGAGCAATTATAGATCATTCCACATAATGGGAAGCATGGAACTCATTCAAGGTAGCTTCTCCGGTAAGAAACTATGTATACTTAATATTAAATTATAAGAAAAGTATTACATGCATGGGCTGATTCATCATTTAGTGTTTTTCTTTTGTCTCTAATGTAAAACAAAGAAGATCTCACTGAAATCTACAAAGCAAACCCACATGTTTATTTACTATCTTCTCCTCAAGCAGTAAATTGATTTTAGTGGTTTGAATCACTAATGGGATCAGAAGAAATGGTGGTAGATTTTACAACATTCTACTAGAAAACAACTTAGGTAGCAGTAGTGGGTGCTGGTTGGTTCGACCACTAAAATCTCTTGAGGTGATATAAAAAGCCTATGGGTCGAATCCCACTAACCATGGGACTGGTTTGGCTTGCATTGGTGTCATATTCCTTATTCTTTTAAAAAAAGGTAGCTATTTGGTTATCCTAACATTTCTTGAAGTGATAAAATAAGGTCTATTTAATAAAATATCAATTCCAACTGCAAAATCAGTGCCTACAACTCGTGCTGGCGATCTGTAGCAGATTTGACATATATAATTGACATAGGAGTCAACATAACAAATTCTCACCTGAAGAGTGTACAGTCCAGATTCTAGCTTGCGGTTGTACATTTCTTCTTCATCCATCTGCAAAATACAAGGAATACTGCATAAGTTATTTCATAATGGACAACAAGAATGAAAAGTAGATGAAAAATAAATGAATAAATTACCTCTAAATCATCAAGTTCAAGCTGGTTCAGTCGTTCAGTCTCTGCTTTAACTCTATCAGAATACCTGGGTTGGTAAAAATATTCATTAGAAGACTTATAACTTATAAAACATTATACCAACCTGGCCCAAGGTGTGGCCAAGACACCTACTTGTCTTAGTGCAAGAAAATTTTAAAAAAAAGACAAGGCATAATGGTGTATCTACTTCAAACAGAAATAACCAAGACTATTCTTTGCCACGCATATTTGAAGAGAAAATCAAAGATATTAATAAATCATGACACATGAAACAAAATTACCTCATATACAGCTCCATAAGACGGTCAATCTTCTCACATTCATTTTCCACAAACTTACTTAACAATCTTTCCCTTCTAGAGCCCCTCAAAATTCCACCTGCGAAGGAAGCAGCATGCAAACAATCACCAGCAATCATTATGAAGTTAAATCAGATAGCAGTATCCCATATATGTACATGCAAGGTCTACAATCGGAACACTTTGCAGAATCAATAAGCTAACATCTTCCGTCCTCACAAAAATACACATAATAATCAGTGAAGTGATTTGGATCAGTTGAATTTCAATGTAACTGAGACCCCTTAAAGGGACATAAGTTACATGGATTAATTCCCAGACACCCTTAAGCTAACTCTGTCTCCAATCGACAAAGTAAAACTAAGGTCTAAATTTCAACTTAAGCTAAAATAGTTACTGCTAGTCAGGTTATTGAGGTTGGACAACACCTTGACTGCCCCAATTATAAACGGATATTAATTGAGTAAAACAATGTACTTTTAAGCGCCACATATCATGCAATCAGTCTTTCTCAATGCGTTACTTTCCTCTTTAGGTACAAATAAATATACCTTAACAGAATGTGATGTAAAACAAATTATCGAACAAAAAACAGAGAAAGAAAGGGGAGAGAGAGAGATAATAGAAGAAATAGGGGGTGAAACCAAACATGAGTATTCAATAATTCATAAATAATATTAAAGTCTGACTCAAAAATGAAAAACAAGGCCCTATTACTAGCGGTCAAAGACCTAAGTAACATAGGAAAGTAAAATTACACTCCTGTTAAGTAACACCAAAACCTACTTGAACAAGAAAATTACTTTAGGAAAACTAGACCAAACCCAGATGTGTAAGTGAATACAACTACTATAGGAAAATTACACCAAACCCAACTAAGTAACAAAATATGACTCAAAGTGAATAACACTAGAAAAAGAAAAATAAAAATAATGACTAGATAAGCCTAGTTTGACCTACATCAAAATGTCTCAAGAAACTAAGATGAGTTTTGCAGACTTTGAAGACCTTGTACAAACAAGTAAAACAATTTAACACTCATGTCTTCTATGAAAAAACTGGCATGCATTATTTGGTAGATTCTTTTGAAACTTAGTCATAAACACTGCTAAATACTATACACAATAATCTTGTAAAATTCATAACTTAAGATTATAAATACTTAACGTACATAATCTTATCAAAACAAAAATACTTCACATACATAATTCCTCATATATTACATGTTTTGTTAGTTTGCAGTAGACTTAAAAGGCATATATTACACAGTAAATCAGGTCAGAGTTAGGTTTGGACTACTGCCTCAATAATAAACCATTCTACCCAAGCTGCTTATGTAGAGTTGGGTATGTCAACTCAAAATTTAGAAACTTTAACCCACCATTGCACCTTTGCCAGGTTGGTGGTTACGTGCGAATCAACCAAGATGCAACCACTATCTGTTGCAATTGCAAACTTGGTCCCTAATCATTCTATTTCATTAAAAAAAAATGATGACATTTCTTTAATTAAATACATCTCAATCAAATTGGGGCACTATCACAACATTTTACAAACAATTAAGAAGGAGCTCCATGAAAATAACATGATCCAAAATTTATTTATATAGTACTTTACTTTTATTTAAATTAGGCCTTCTAACTGGAGGACTTCTCTTACTTATTAGAAGTAAAATTTCATTTCCAGCAGTTTTTTCTAGCTTCTTGATTTTTAAGGACTATTACAATAAATAAGGTCTGATGTTTTCAAACAATCTCAATTGAATACTGGTATAATAAGAATTTGGCTTCTCTTTCAACTCTCCCCTTTCTATTGTTATTCTTCCCCTAGTTTCTACCTTTTCTCTCTAGTTTTCTCCATGTAGAAAACGCCATAATCTTTTTTCAGAAACGCCATATTCCTTGTGTAGAAACAAAAACAAAAACATATTACAAACAAAATAAATGTGCACACAGGAAAGATGAGTCCAGAAAATCAAGTAAAAGAAGTCCCAAAGGAAAAAGCAGCAGGAACTCTATAGAGAAGAATCTCTTCTCAGCAAAACAACACTAAATGCTCCACAAAATAACTCAGTCAGTGGACCCTGATTACTTTTAGGCTATAGCCATTCCCAATTAATCAAGATAAAGAAAAGAAAAATAGACATCTCTTAACTCTTAAAGTGATTGAAACCAAAGAGAAGGTGAATTTCACTTTGTCCAACAGATATGAGTAATCGTCCCCTGCTTTAATTCGTAGAAATTCACAAGTTTCTTCAATCCACAAAACCTAGAAGACATCACAATCCCATATCCCATAAAACCACTACCTTCCTACTACCTTTGAGGTTAAAACCTTTATCCAAAAGAATTGAAGAACATGTTAAGGTGTTGCCCAACTCAAATTACAAGTCCAAAATAGTTTGGGGGATAAGTAGTAATCAATGAGCGGATGGTTAATTTTTGAGGCTCATCAACATAAAACATACCAATACTAAAATAAAGCCACTATGTGGTTTGAAAATTTGGACGAGAAGGAACTTTAGCAGTGTGCTGGGATGCTTGCAATTGGGGAGGTTTCCCTTGATGATCTGGAAAAAGTTAGGAGAGTTGTTTAGCTCTAAAAAAATCAGACATTTTCTTTACTTTCTCGGCCTCATAGAAGATTTGAGAGCCCCTGTTATGCTCCCTCTAAGCTGAATTGGAAAGCTAAAATTCTCTACAAAGTGAAATCTCAAGCAACTCAGAATGCTATTGGAGAAAACACAATCAACCCAAATATCTAATATCTTTAAAAAGTGATCTACCAGCAAAGGTAAAATTGGAAGAGGTTGATATGTAGAAATTAAAATAGGACATAGCTCATGAAAATATTTTTCTATTTGGGAAAAAAAATAGTATAAATAAGCATCACTTTTTAGAGGCCGAATATCCAAACTAGACAGCTTGCCTATTATTTTTATAATATTTGTTTACCCTCATGTCAATCTTTGTTATATTTTGATTTAAATAAATTTAATAATTAGCAAAATCCACATTTAATATAAGTATGCTTAATTATATTATCACAGACATGATACATTTAGGTACAAACATAACACCCTGAATCAAAACTCTTGGTGTTTCACTTGCTTGCTTACCAAATAATGAGGCAATTAGGGACACAATACGCTCTTCTAACTCTTCTTCGTATCGCTCTTTCTTGTTCTTCTTGCTCATGGGAATCTAGACAACAGAAGACAAAATCATGTAAATCTTATATCTTACAACTAGCTACACAATTGGTCTTAGCAATAACAATTGTATAGAAATTTTACTGATTGAACCTCTGGAATAATAAATTCATGACAGAGGCAACCAGACAAAGGATCTTTTAATCCTCACTGTTTCAGTAAAATGACGTAAAGCGGGACAGGAGAAAGAACTTGCCTTACCCATAAAAGCAGCGAAGGCCGTCTTCAAGCCCAAAACATCAACAAAGCGTTCACAGGCAGGCGGATACTTGGTCATTGCAAAATCAAGTGCCCTAATTGCAGAACCATAAGCAGATTTCTTCTGCTTCATTATAATAATCATCAACTCAACACCTTCAGCCTTCACAAACCTCTCCTTATTCTCCAAAGGCATCAATACGCAACACAAGCAATCGAATAGATTCTCTAACATCTCCTCCTCATCGGACGTCTTCGGATCTTTCGACTTGTACATTGCCACAGCCTGCAGTAGCACATCTACGCCGTTCATTTGCCCCAACTTCTTCTGATTGGCTGTGCTGTTCTGTAACAATATCGCCAAAATCTCCGAGGCGTACTGCTTGTTACCATCGAATTCTCTTACCTTAATCTTCCCTAATAACCATCTCAACAACTTGGTTCTCTCACAAACCAATTCAGCCACCGATGGTTTAACCTCAATCAAATTCTCAATCGTAGCTAATGTATTATAGACAGCCGCCATTTCATCAGGATCAGTATCAGATAATCTCTGTAAGTTCTGAACCAACAGTTCCAATACGTTATTTTCAATCAAGGCATCGACCAAAACGCGGGCGGGTTCGTCGTTATCCTCCAATACGTCCTCATCGGTTAGGTCTTGCAATAAATGAACGACATCGATGGCAATGTCGATGTTATCGTGCGACAGCTGGCCAAGAATTGAAGGAATGACATTGAGATTGACAAGGTCTGGATAAAGCTCCGGCCCACCGGCAAGGACTTTGAGCTTCTCGAGCTCATCGTGAAGATCAACCTCAGTATCGGCGAATTTCTCAGGCTGGTCAGGGTACTTGAGACGTGCCTCTATGTTTTCTTTAAGACGACGTTCGAAGGAAAGCACGAGCTTTTTGACTGTGCGGAGGTCAAGGACTTCGACACTTGACTGGGATTTTTCCAAGGCTTCGAGAAGAGAAGGGTCGATGCTGTCGCCACCGTTCGGAAAAACGGCGTTTGTTCGTCTGCGTTTGCCGCCGCCGCCGTCGTCCATTCCTTCTTGTCTTTCTAAACCTTAACCAGTACCAGTTTTTGCTTTGATATTCAAAGGGATTGCTATGCTATCTGTGCTGCCAAAATGCTGAAATTGCAAGTTTATCCGTTTTTAAATACTTGGACCATAGACGAGCTCCATACAAATTTAAAATAACATGTGCCACTAAATTCATGTCCACGTTCCTAATGAATTTTTAAGTTCGATTTTATGGTGAAGAAAAGTGAGAAATTAAATGGAAACTAATGAATTTTTAAGTTCATAAGTCGAAGAATGGGACATTTTTAATTTTACAATTTAGAGGTGGGCATAATAGAAAATGGGTCTAGTTCACGACGATCTTATTTTACTCAAATCTCAATTAAGACAAATTTTGAGTTGGGTCGAAAAAATTTGAAAATTTTTGGGACACGTTAAGTCGGATTTCTCTCTCTTAATCTGATTTGAAAGTTAGAGTTGAGTTTTTGTAGACTTTTTTGTATTTTTTTTTTTATTTGTGTTTTGAATTTTGGATTTTAATTGAGTTTTTATATATATATATATAAGGTTGGATTTTAATTGAGTTTGATTTTTTTTTTTTTTGTGTTTGAGTTTATTTTATTTTTAAGATATTTTTTAAAATATTTAATAAAGTTTATTTTGAATAAATATATGAACTTTTTTTACTGAATTAATTGAATAATGAAATTTTTTTCTAATTTTTTAATTCTCTTTTAAATAATTGAATTAATTTAAGTGAATTAAAAAATTAAATTAAATTATAATAATATTAAACTCTTAAATGCACATAAAGTGATAAAAAAAAATAAGAATAATTAATTATTAAATTCATAACAAAAATATTAAAATTTATAATTTTATATTTTCAATTTTTAATAAAATTTCAATTCTAAATTTTTATATTATTATGTATTGCATTTCTCTTTATTTGAAAAAAAAGGTCTCATTTTTTTTATTTTCCAAACATAACCCGACCCAATTAGAATACTCAAAATGTGTCTCAATCGGTCTTGACTCCAACTCTCAAACTTATATCGACCTGAAAATTTTAGAACGAATTAATTGAATTGGTTCAGGTACGAGAATTCAGCCCCTTTACTCCCCTACTTGAAATGACCATGAATTTGAGTTGCAGAAGGAACAGAGCAAGTGTAAAAGATGTAAGGAGAAGCTTTAAAACGTTCGTCATTAATTGCCCCTCTGAAATAGTAAAATACGACTATTTAATGTAACTAGGTAGAAGAGCATGGGGGCTCAGCCAAGTTGGCTGAGCCCTCCAAGGTCTCATATCCCCACCTGGGTTCGACCCCCCCTCCCCCTCAGGTGGTGCGGAAATGTTGAAAATTATTGTAATCTCTCATTCAAAAAAAAAAATGTAACTAGGTAGAAAAGAATCAAGAAGCGACTATTTTGTAGAGGTAAAAAAGTATATATATATATATATATACCCTAAAGTTTGGAAAAAGAAACATCTAGATAATTGAAAAAAAATATATAAATTCAAATATTTAAAGTGAGGTTTGAACTTTTATCTTTATTAATAGAAGTAAAAATTTTAACTAATTAAATTATTTTAAATTTTATTTATGTATAAGAGTAAAAATTTATTAACATATTTTTATCAATTAAATTATTCGAGAAATAGGACAT
Organism: Ailanthus altissimus; assembly: GCA_946807835.1. Taxonomy (NCBI): domain Eukaryota; kingdom Viridiplantae; phylum Streptophyta; class Magnoliopsida; order Sapindales; family Simaroubaceae; genus Ailanthus; species Ailanthus altissimus. The sequence goes on from OX327687.1 coordinate 11,823,439, forward strand.
TGATTGATCGTTGATCAATATTGAACGCTTATCAAATGTTATTGATTGTTCATTGACCGAAGTTGACTAGCATAGACCAATCATTTACCGGGTTGATTGATTGTTGACCAACGTTAAGATATGTTGATCGGTGTTGATTGTGTTGGAGTTTGTACTTGCGTGCCATTTTAATATTGCATGAATATTAATTGTTTAATATTTATACAATAAATATTTTGAATAAATTTATCAATATTAATTATAAATAGTACTATACTTGTAACGTTACAAACATTGTATGATCTGAAAGAGTTCGGATATAGTCAAAAGAATATAAACCAGGGCTAATAGTTATAAATATTAGGAGTTAGCACTATTAAGAATTAGTAAGTTATAAGAGATAGAAAAATTCTAAGAGTTAGAAGTCTTGTCTGAAATGAGTCATTGGCTTGAGAATACATTAGTAATGACATAGTTACAATAAATGCTAAAAAATATTATTATGCAAGTATATTCTAAAATATTAGTTCCTGGTATATTTTCATCGATGTAGGTCTATCAGTAAATTCATTTTATATAGATCAGTGTATATCTATATTTGCTTGGTGCAGATACTTGTTCTTAGTTGACCATGAGCGTAAAGCTTGTATAGGCATGCAAGTATCTAGTTAGGACTGGATACTGAATAGACTCATGAGGACACCAATAGATATCCTATAAAACCGTTAAAGGTAGGTCTTCTCGAGTTGAGTAGTATTCGTGATCTTTTGACTTGAGCGCTACAGTGGGCTTATGAGTGATCCACCATACTTTGGTACTAAATATATCAGAGATCTTTCATGGTCTGACCGCTATGTGTTGCTAGATATGATCTGATGCTCATAGAACCCGATGTGCTTAGATATGAGATTCGTCAACTTACATAGGTAAGTTATATATTCGATGCTTTGAGATTGTATTTCAAAAAATTTTATGGTCATGAGTAATAAACTCGGGACAGGTTCCCATAAGGTTCAACAATATCGTAAAAGTGTTTGCATATATTGTTTATCGAGATACGAATCTGGAGATAAGTTCATAGATGAGCAAATGAGAATTTAATGGTGTTGATCTATATCTTCACATATCTAAGGTATAATGACAGAAGGATTATACATATGCATTCTAACCTCAACTTGAATGGTCTAATGCGTTAAATTGTAATATTCGTGACGTATGCGTGAGGCATTATTTGTGGACTCATAGAATAATTTCATTTGATGAATTGGACGTGAACTTAGGGAGTCTCGCAATATAAAATGTACTTGTTATGCACTTGAGCAGTATACTGTATTGAATAGTTTAATACAATATAATATACAGCAAATTACTATGGTTAAGTTAACTAAAATATATGGTTATAATAGGACCCATTTTAGATTAATTTGGTAACCTAGTAAGGGTATAATGGTAATTGTATTTTATTGATTATTTAATTATTAAATATTCAAGATATTTATTTAAATAATAATTAAATAAAAATATAACTTAACCATTGTTAATTATTAACCAAAGTATTAGGTTAAAAGATATTTTGTGCTTACTTAATTATGGTTAATTGTTAATTATGGTAGGTTAAATAAATATCTAGATATTTTATTTTTATTATTAAATAAATTTTAATCTAACTAGAGTTAATAGTTAACTTTAGGATTAGGTTAGTTGAATATTTGTTAACTTAAGAGTTAAGTTAATTTAACTTAATTAAGATTAAATATTAACCTTAGTTAAGTAAATAGTTAAATTAAACGCAAATGAAATTAAATTTATTTAAAATTTATGCATTAATATATAAAGTGAAATTTATTAACATTTGGTGGCCGCCTATTTTGAAAACAAAAGAGAAATATTAAATTGTTTTTTTCATTTGGTTTTCAAGAGTTGAACTTCACGTACTTTCTTCTCTAATTTGACTAATAATTGTTATAATTAAAATAAATTTATTTTAATTGTTCAAGAGTTGAACAAAAGATAAAATAAATTAATTTTTTATCAAATTAAAAGTTAATCTAATTGATTTAAAGAGTTAAATCAGTGCTGAATTATACTGGTATTCTAGCTAATCAAACATACCTAAGTTGATTACTAAAATTGTTAACAAGTTCATTTCATATAGACTCAAAATAATTAATTCAAAGGCTTCAATGAGTGATATTCTCAATTCTATAATTAAGTTGATTAATTGTATATATATATGTGTGTATGTGTATTCATTGTATAATTTTTAATCTTTTACTGTGCATGTGTATGTATATGTATGTGATATATATATTTGTATAATAAATACATACACCACATACATATACCTTAGAATAATTAACACACAACATATTGATTGTTGACTGGGAGTTAAATGACTATTGATAAGCATTAAACCGATCGTTGACTAGTTGTTGACCGGCATTGATCCACCTTGACTAGCTGTTAATCGGGGTTAATTGAAAATTTTATTTTTTCAATCAAAAAGGGGTAATTTTTTAATTTTACCCTTTTTATCGACAACTTTAATAGATTCCGTTACTTGACAATAGCATAAATGAGGTTTTTTTTTCTTTTTTTTTATAAATATAAGGATTTGAATGTCCCTTTCTTAAAATCTTAAACGTCTGGATATCATTTTCCTAAATCTTATTACAACAATGAATAAAATCATAGGTTTGATCATAGATACTTTATTGTATTAATTCTACTATCTCTTTGTTTACTTTATTTAACTTATATAATTAAAGAAGTTATATATTGATTTATAAAAATTGTAGACAGGCCAAGCCTAACACATATATATTTCCCAAGCTATTAAGTTTAATTTATGGGTTGTGATTTATAAAGTATAAAATTGCATCAATAAGATTTAATACATAAAAAGTCCTAAGCAAAAGTCGATTATAAAGAAAACTTAGCCCCAAAAAAAAAAAAACTAGTATAAATGAGCTCACAAATAAATACATGTCTCAAGATAATTGTTCTAAGCCTTTAAGAATTTATTTTATAATAATATAACTCTAACTCACTTTGTCTCTCTAAGTAAGAGTGGGTATCGGTTCGGTTAACCAGCGAATTGAACCAAAATCTTCAGTTCAGTTTAGCGTTTAATTTGATTTTTTTAAACTATATCAATTTGATTTCGGTTCAAATCAAAAAAATACACTAAAAATCAAATTTAAACCAAATTAAACCTGTTCGGTTTGGGTGAACTTAGGAATTGATCGATTCTGATTTAGTTTGATTTGGGTTAGAATCGAACTGAAACCAATTCTGCCTACCCCTATCTTCAAGTAATTTCAAGAATTTCACGAAAAGAATTTACTTAAACTAAAAAAATCAATCATCTTAGTTTTTACATATTTATAAAGGGAAATTTGTGCTTTATTAAATAGGCTAATATAAAGACACGTGATGGTATAATATTGATGAGACTAATGTCAAAACGAATGTTTCACCCAACCTCAACCCTTAATCACTGTAAATACATGTTAAATATTTCACTAATGCAACACCAATCTCTAAAACATTTCCTTAACCATTATTTTCATTCTCTACAATCCACATTATAGAAAACACGTCCTTGTCCAGTGAAAGTAACAAAAGAGGGTAAAGATACCCTAAACCCTAGAATCATGTGAAATATGTTCGTGTCGTATGTGGTCCATCGGTGCTCAAGCAACAATTACAAATACCTTAAAATAAATCTTGAATCCTTAACAACCTTAAACCAACGTTTCTCTGTTATTTGTTGGGCTTTCCTACTTCCACACCTTTGGCAACTTGCAGTCCTTTACAGTTTTAATTGTACAAAGAAATCCAGTTCATCAAAATTACAACCCAGTTCTTTTGACTCCGTGAGGCCTTTGTGGAATTTGTGGGCCGTACTCCTTTAATTCAATTGTCCAAGAATTTGAAGTCCAATGGCCCAAGTTTAGTATTGCACAAAGGTCCATCTTGTAGTGTTCCTACTTCCTATGGCCTATTGCGAGTCTCACATAAGCATAATAGCCTACAAATCATTCATTGTCACTTAAGAAATTGCTCAAGGGTCCATTTATTATTAAGTGGAAGCACTAGTTTTAGAATTTGCTAAATTTGTTTAACAAAGTAATTTAATTTTATATAATTAGTAAATTAGACATATTTTTATTTAATAAAATACTTTTTTATATTTAAAATTAAAAATAGATACCAACATCACTAAAGTGCTTCTAGATTAGCGACATCATCAACTACATCGGTACAATATTAAAAAATGTTACTCTATTATTTTGTAGTTACGCCAACGAAGCCATAGCAAGTTATAATAATGTTACATATACAACTATAAAGCAAGGCTTAGTGTAACACTGCCATCAAAAGAAGGTGAGCGCATCACTCACTTTAACTAGTAGATCGTGCAATGACTTGTGCATTTAAGTTGGAGGTGTACAGTACCACACTATTGTTTGATGGAAGCATTATTTTGATTGTCTCCCCTTTAACCACGCATGTAGCATCAACACTGCTAGCATCGATATCATTTAGACATAATGCTGACTGTTGTTAAGAAAAATTAAGAATTTAATCATTATATTTTTTTAATTATTTATTTAACTTTTAATTTTTTAAAAATTATCATTACATTCTTTAGAGCGTTTTTCTATCATTTTCATTTTTTGAATATACATTTTTACTATTATTTTTATTTCTAAAATACAATCATTTTTATTCATAAAAATCGTAATTCATAAATTTTAAAATATTAAAGATCTAATAAATAATTTAATAAAACATTAGGACTAAAGTGACAATTTCTCCCCTTACTAATAACTTCAAGGTACTAGGAAGTTTCGTTGTGGTTATTATCAAGTGATAATAATTAGAAAATATAGTTGTCTTTTGAATAAATTGGTAAAGGCAAAAAGATCAAACAATTGTAAGATAAAAATTAGCTTCATTTTAAAATAAGATTACAATAAAATCTTCCAAAATTATACAGGAGCGCAACAATATTAAACAAACTTAGTAATTTACCATATTACAAATTTGTGTTTCTATTGAGCAACAGAACTTCAAGTAGATCTTTGAAAAAAAATTGTCATAGCAATTCTAGTTCTTGTGCCTAAATCTATGTGTGTAATATTTTTATATCAAACGAACAAAACAGCATCATCCCAATGAAACCAAATCACCTCCATCACCATCTAAAAGGTGCTTCTCTCCTCACCCCTCCCAATAACACTAGATTGAGCTGGAGTCCAAGAAAATCACTGGTAAAATAACATAATTAAATCTCGACACTATCCCCAAGTAGGAAGGTGGGTTGAGAGTTACGGATCTTGGTAAAAAGAAAAGGATACTAAATTGGACTTGGTATTAGCATCAAGAAAGTGAAAAAAAAAAAGACTGAGCATTCAACCAATGGTATTTATACGAGTTAATGTAATAAAACCCCCTTTTGATCAATAATTCAAAATGCAACATTTTACATCCTTGAGATTTGGAGGGGAAATGTAGTTTCTAGAATTTTGTTACTTAAAAGAGATTAGTTGCAGCTTCTCTAAGTTACCAAGTTGCTCTAGGGGATGTCTCTGACCATTTTGAGCTGCCATAACCCCAGCAGAGTAAGCTCCATGTACAGATCCCTGGTGATCCATGCTAACTGCCTCCCCTCTGAAGAAAAGATTACCTAACAGCGTTCGAAGCCTCTCATACAGATCTCCACGCATTCCAACCACATCATATGAATAACAACCAAGAGAGTTCGGGTCTGTTCCCCACCGAGACACAAGATACTGAACCTGTTTCAGAGGTTACCAACATGACATTAGTTCAGACCAACTTTATCATTATCAATACCAAGTTACAAATATTAAAGTAGCCAGCATTAAATTCTACTATATTTTGCATAATTTAATCTTATCCGTTGAGTAATTTCTTATTTGTCAAAAAATATAGAAAAATAACCATAGTAAAAAATTATAAATACAATTTGAGCAATGTTTCTGATTGTTATTATAACAATGACAACAAGAATAATAGTGTGAATTATGATGACAATGAAGACAAAAGTATCGTTAAAACACAAGCTCAGGTCAAAGAGAATGGGTTGGCAGTCTTTTGCATATAATTCAAAGTAGATGTATGGCATTCGTAGAAAGAGCACAAAGACTCCTTTAGCTGTTCATTCCTTCTAGTTAAATGTCAGTTAGTTGCATAGTAAGGAATGGCCCTTTCCCTCCAGCATCCCTGATAAAGTTCACGGACTCAAACAAGTTGGTCCTTGAACAGAACAAAAGAATTTTTACCTTAAACACCTTCCACAACTGAACTGTGTGTGACAATTAGTTTTAACACGAAGATATCTAGATAAAAGGAATTTAAAGCAATCTGATTTCTAAGAGAGTATGACAATGAACAACTAATTAGAACTTTAGAGATAAATTTTGACTAATTATATCCTATAGTAAGCCTCCTAGCTTACACATGTAAGTTCTATAGCCATCACACAAGCCATTGCCAAATTATTATTTTCAAACATATTGCAACAGTTGGGGAATTCTGTAGACTGAATCAAAGCATTATAAATATGTCAAAACTATGAATTTACCGGCTCAGTCGCATGAGGAAACATTATTTTGATTTGCAACATAACAAAATTTGCAGCAGACTCATCTGATAGCTGCTCAAGATCATAAGCAAACCTTCTAGCAGCCATGTAGACAAGGACCGGATGTCCAGTTGCCTTGTGAAGATTAAGAATATAACCACAAGAATAAGAAGTGGAGGCAACAATGTCTAAGAGTTCCACATTTGGCCAAAAAAACTCTATCAAATCGTAAGGCAATCTTATTTTCATTGCCTGCACCAAGATCGGATATTGCAGCAAGCTTCCACTCGGGCAATTTTCGTTCAAACTGAATCAGATTGGCTTTAAGAATCCCAAGTGATACAGTCACGATAGCAGCATCAGCCACAACAACTTAATGTAGATTAACCGTAGTTGAAGAGAAAATTGGTGGCACTGATCCTTCACTTGATGTCCTTTGATGGCAACGTTATATGGTAATTGGATCTTTAATTCCAATTTTCTGGCAACCAGAAGCTCAATAGTTGACAATTTGTATTGTTGTGTAGATTATGGACTACAATTCCAATGGGACCAATGTCAACTTTAATGTTCGCCGAAAATTGGTTGTTAGCAAAAAAATTTTACTTCTTCATAATTAATTGAAATAATATTAATTATTTTTTAAATTACAAAACTTACCAAAAATCAAAAGTTGTATTTTCCAAACACCTATCTATTTTTATTTTAGAACTAGTACTTTTATTTCACAACAGCTATAGCTTCAAAGCCCTAGCACCATAATACCAAATGGATGCTCAAATTTAAATGCCATATAATATTAAATCTTTGCATGAACCATAACCATAACAAATTAGTACTGATAAACTTTCGGAAATTAAATTGAATATAACCATCAATTGATCACAAATGTTAACAACTTTTACAGACAATCAAATGACAGTCTTTACTATTTGTTTGAAGTTTAGACCATGAAGGTGGCTAGCCTAGGATAATCTTAAAATTTTCTTAAGTAGATCCTTTTGTACATGTATATTTCATCATTTGTTATTCAATGCATTCTCATTTCTCCCCAGGAACTGAAGAAAACTTAGAAACTTTAAGAATTTCTTTTAGCTCCATGTCCTTATAGGCTAACATTAAGTGTTTGATCCTATCAACAAGATTACAATACAGGATGCCCTTGGCAAATGATTGTAACATTACCTACAAGCTTCTAAGTAATACGGGAAAAGTTTCAATAGTTTATTCTTGATGTTGGCAATATAAGCAATCATATCCCATAAGCTCCTACCTGATAAGAAAAATAAATAATAAAAATGTTTTGTTGCAAAACTAGCCACGTGCAATTGCATGATTATCTCTTTAACCATTTCTGCCCTGTTCACTGGCAGAGGCGCTTTTGCACATTTTCATTAATCGAAAACAGGGTCTATATAGACACATATATTCATGAATCCATACATCTAAATCGGAAAAGAATCAATAGAAAAAGAAAGAGTCGGAATTGATTGATATATTTCTCGAAACAAACGAAAAGGAAACAAAAGAAGAAACATAAATCACAAAATCACCTTCTTTATTTCCCTCTCTCTCTCTAAGAAGAAAATTAACGTTTTAATATTTATTGCAATTCCAGCAACTTAAAAGAACATCCTCCCTCTCAATCAGCCAGTCAACAATATCAACACTTAGAATTTCTTCTTGTCACACAAGAGCCTCATATCAAATCCTACTCAGATTGTAGAAAAGGGGGTTTAAAGTTGGGAGGGCTCGTATAGACCAAGGAAAGAAGGACTTTCATAGAAAGGAAAAAGTATATAGCAAAATGGACAATTACAAGAAGGATTTGAAAATTTTAAAGACTAAAAGCAAGCGTATATAAGAGTATAAAGAAAATGCAGTAAGTTCCTAAAATTTGATGCCATGACGAATACAAGATGATTCTGACCTTTGTGGAAAATTTCTTCAATTTGTGAAGAGTATATTGATTGATATGTTAATAGTGTAAATGTCATTTGGGCAATAACAAACTGCAAGAACATAACTGTGATTTAAGCGTACATCAATATCTTTTGCAAGAGCTTTTATTATAGGGTCATAACCTTGCACCATAAGTCCATGACCACCAGATAGAACATTCTCCTATACATAAAGAGTAACCCTTTTACATGTAAGAATTCCTTAGAAGATCCACCCTTCAACAACATTCATGATCATCTATTATAAATCAGTTTACTACACAAGTTTCAATAAGTAGGCATGTAACCCGTATTTATTACTGAAAAAAAAATAGTTCATAAAAGCATCACATATACTTAAAAGGACATAGACTGAAAAGTATACGACTTTAACAATATAATTATTATTTCTGTAGCTACTTAAGTGTGATAATGTCTATAGAAATTGATATCAATTGTTCTACTAAATAACAAGAACAAAAGACTGTAATCTATAATTGGTCAACATTTATCCAAAGCAACTGCACAAATATTAGATGAATTAATGTACCCATTACACAAAAAGTGTATACCGATGATATTTATCTTCACAAAAGCTAGTACAACAGCTCTTCAGATATAAGACAAGGACAAATGGAGTGAGAGTGTACATTCATTTTACGATCTGGAATATTTTATGTAATTTCTAGGTGAACCATCAATAAGTTAGTCTTTAAAAAAAATTATGCATTTTAACACTAACAAACATGTAAGCTACATGACTGAATGAAAAAACTTAGGTACATGCTACCAATCTTAAAAATTTTGGGGCGTCTTGGACGCTTGTCCAAGAGTGTGGCAGATAATTAAGGTGAATAAAAATTTCAAATCATGTAATTTCTTCGTGAACTAATATAAGTCACTTTATTAAAAAAAAAATGCATTTCAACACTAACGAAATATAGACTTTATACTTGACATATAAGCTACATGACTGAAGGAATAAACTTGTGTACATGTTACCAATCATAAAACTTTTTGGGGCATCTTGGACACTTGTCCAAGAGCGTCATATAGAATTGAGGGGAATAAAATACCAAGTTATGTAGCAAACGAGATAATAAATTACGAGTTTCATTACTATTTTACATAAAACTTGTAGAGGGATTTGACTAAAAAATCATAGTCCTGGTGGGCTTCTAATGAAAGATAATGTTTATCCTAAGCAAAGTAAGCTTGAGAATCAAATATTGCACGGCTTCTCACTAGTCATAAACAATAGAACAGTAAATACATAAATAAGTTTGTTTAGCAAAGGTTTAACGTGGATTAACAAGATTGTCAAAGTCCATAAAGAAGAGCAGATCAAATCTACTAACAAACAGGAAAATGTTTGCAAAGAGTATACCTTCAACCTTCAACTTCCCTTAAAAAAAAGAAAGAAAGCAACCCTTCAACTGGCAGCCTAGCAGTCATCAGAAACTCCTAATTAACTCAAGAATAACACTACAGTTCCCAACTCATATCACAACTTCTTTGCATCCCAAGCGATGTGGCATGCATCAATTGGATGATAAATTTTTGTAATTTTCAGAGTAATCATTACACTTTTTTACCATCAAATTGAGCATGTCACATTATTTAAAATTAAAAAAAAGATTGGGATATGAGATGGGAAGTGTAGTAGTGCTCTTAGCTCAAACACCTTGAAAAGAATCTAAAAATATTAAGGTTGAGAGTACTACTCTTAGGACCCCACATTATATTGTTGGGTAATAGGAATTGGCCGTATCCCTTGACCTTGCTGGTGTAAAACAAAAGACATAGGCTTTTAACCACTAGTTATTTGGGATAGTAGACAGCTCCGTGTAGGAGACTATACAAGGCCAAGTATGCTAGAAATTTGTGAAAAAGTTGTACCAGGAGGTCAGAGTTAGAACTTTCAAGCCCATAGTAAGTGCATAAAAGTTTCACTTGCCCGATCCCAACATTTCAATGATATCATATCGGCGTCTACAGAAAACCAAGCTTCCATTCTACATATGTACCATTGCAGCACTTCGTAGGCAAGTCCTTGTCTGTAGAAAATAAATTATTACTATAGATCACAAGCTGAGCACAAGATGCAGTAATCAGCCTATATTCCCTACTCTTTTATTTTCCATACCTTAGTTCTGGATTCCTATCCAGCACAATGGATATTGCTTGAAGAACAGACATGTCATTGGTACGTTCATCTCTCACATTCTCCGTCTAAAAGTATCAAGAAAGAAAAGAAAAGTGGTTTGACACACCAGAGAGAATAAATTATACCTCCAAGTTAAAAAGAAATTCCACCCTAGAATTTACTATAAACCTCCAACTTCTAGAGAATTCTCTTGAATATGTCTCCAACTTCAATCACCATCTGTTGTGGAACTTTCTTGCCGTCCATATCATAAAGTGCGTAATTGAAGCACCAAAACCAAATCCTTAAGACAGTAGTTCAGAGTAAATAGAGAATAAATCTTTATGAATAAATATTAATAATTCAAGTGCCATATCACCACGTGCAAGAAAAAAAAAAGGAAATACAGTGTTATAAAGTAATATTCAGCGCATTGCATGAAAAACAGATGCAAAAACATCATACAATTACCTTTCCGAATCATGGTCATACAACACAGAGTTGTCACCACTAGTACGGTATAGCGTAAGCCCAAGACAGCATATTAACGAGGCCAAAGGATTTTCATTACAGACACCATGTAGCCTGAATAATTTTCAAGACACAAAAATATAAATAAGGAATACAGCAATGTAAATATAAGCTACATTACTTTTATTCCTTTAAATAAAGAGCTGAAGGCATACACAACACAAAATACAAGAGCATCCAGAGTTGTACATGTGAGAATTAAAGAAATCAACTTAAAAGACATAATTGAATGCTCCTTACATCCTTTCATTCATTCACAAGTGGGTTACGATCTTAAATTATAATTTAGTTTCAGTAAATATGTCACTATGGTGTAACAATTTACTATGCCATGTAAAAGAATAACATGTCAAAATTCCAACATCAATGCCATTCCTATGCTCATTTGCCACAATCTATTATCAAGATACAGAAAGGTGGCTGTCAGGCTTGCAGTGTGCATGTATGAGTGCAATGTTGTTCACGCGATCTGTTTATTACCACTGCCGGAGCCAGTTTGGCATTTACCACAGACAATGTAATAAATTAACAGAAAAAACTAACAGTCGCTCATATTTCAACAGTGCCTGATTTGAATCACCATAAATTTTGACCTGCCCTCTCATAGGCATTACAAAAACAAAACTTAATTCTTTTTTCTAGTATCGTCCTTTGAGAAAGTCTGGCACACTTTTTCCCTTTCCCATCAAAATGTTGGAAGGCCATAGGTTGAAACAAGAGAAAAGGACGTAGCAAGACATAGACAACCTATGGGCCATCATATGTTGAAAAAGAATTTGGTCAAGACAAGGGAATGATTCTCATCCATTAATGGGAAAGTATTTCATGAAAAGTAGTCCTAGTTATCAAGAATTTGTTCCAACTATACAGAGCAACCAAACTATCAAATAGTAACCCAACAGTTTGAAACATATTAAAGAAGTTAACTTTCCATGAAGCTCCCATGTCCACTGGACAACCAAATGAGTAGTCTGTATGAATATGACCACCAAGTCTATCCCGTGATTCCAGTAGGATCACCTAAACAAAAGAAACTGTGAGCAATCTTTTGGCTGAAGGACAAGATAAAGAGGAAAAAAAAGCCCTTCAACCATAACCGATAAACAACTTTTAAATAGTCAAAAGATAATCACCTTAAAAGATGCATCGTAGAGAACCCGTGCAGCAGCAAGGCCCAAAATACCACCCACAATCACAATGACAGAAGGGAGTGAACTGTTCTGCCTCTCAATGAGTGAGGCAATGGTGTCTAGTGATTAGATGAACAAAATATCAAAAAGTAAATATTATTCTTCGAATGAAATGTGCTAAATTCACATTAACTAAACGAAGCAGTAATTATAGATAAGTAATTAAAGCAAAAAAGACCCTCCCTGTCTCTAAATGAGTTAAAGCACACAACTTCAATTGAACCATAATATACAAAACAGGAAAAACTTTTAATAGCCAATTGTGTCTAAACAGATAAAAAGTACTAAAAAGGACAGCCTATGATAACTGAGCAAACACATCAAGCAATTGTCCCCTGAGAACAGTTTAAATTGGAACTTGAGTGAATAGTTGAATATCTGAAGATCTTTTCAAGATCTGAATATCATTCTAAGCATAAAACATTCTGGGTAGATTCTTGGTTGAAAAAATTTAGCGGAAGCAATATGGCTCAATCTCAGAAAATTTTGTAAGCTCGCAGAATAATAGCATAACTAATGATACAAAAATTTGCTCAACTAGTTAATTAACAGTAAAGCTAGCAGTGTCTGTTATTTCTTTCCAGCGCATTGTAAATTGCTTTCTTCGCCAGCAAATTTTTTTTTTTAAAAAAAAACTCACTCATTCATACTTCATTTTTGTTTATAAAATGACTGCTGAAAAAAGTGATATTGAATTTACACCTGATCAATTTATCGTAAGAATACCATGCACCTTTGTTGAGTTTATTCTAAGCATACAGTTTATGGCCTCAGCCTCAAACATGACAATATTAATAGTATGATACGTGAAATAGATTGTAGAAAGGAAAAGGCACATAGATAGAAAAGCATGGTTCCGGTTCTCTCATTATTTATCAAGGATCAAACTAAATCCGTTAGCAGTAGTAATTTATCTTAAAAAGTATTAAATGACAAAAAAGCTCAAGAAATGAATATACTAACCGTCCAGCAAGTTGTTGGAGAATGATTGGTTTGAATCCATCTAGAAATAAATGTATCAAAAGTGAAATTGTTGTATTCAAAACCCCCCTAAAAAAAGAAAGAAGATTCAAGAATTCTAATTGAAGGAACAATTACGGATGTATAGGAATCAAGAAATTAGAAATTAACTGGAAAGAATGATATAGAATGAAAATGAGAAGGCCGGCAATGAAGCGGCTCAGATTGGAGGAACAACGAACTTTGCCAAACCAGCTCATATGGTGAAACTTTTGTTAATGCTGTTATAAAAATGGTGCGCAGCAACGGAGAGGAATCGACGGGAAATGAAAGACTTCGGCGACGGTTGCCTATATCAACGCAAATGCAGTCTCCTCTCTTTTCGAAACGACGTTGCCTTTTCCGTCATATACCGCACACGCCACCCCATTTTATATTACCACTGTTTTATTATTTGTAATAGGAAAAATGACACTAGGACTTAACATGCAAACTCTCTAATTAAATTTTTTATTTATACTCGTATCAGTTGAGGGAAATTATTAAAATTAATGTTTAAAAAGATAGAAATAAAAAATTATTTATTTTGATCAAAAGTCAGTCAACATTAATTAACACTAGTTAACATTGATCAACGATCAGTTAATATCGATCAATAATCAATTACCACAGATCAACAATCGATCAATACCAATTAACGATCGGTTAAATACTAGTCAACAACTATCCAATAATCGACAATTAATAATAATCAATGATAGTCAATGACGGTCAACAGTGATTAATGTCGGTCAATGTCTCATTTATTAAATAGTTAATTAATAACAATATCCCTAATAATATTTTAAATATATATAAACAATTTTTTTAAATAGTTTAAGTGTTTATTATTATATTAAAGGTTAAAATTTTAAATTTCCCTTTAATCATTTGAATTTTATTTTTTTCAATCATAAAAAGAGGCATAATGATAATTTTATTAATTTTAACAAATTTTCTTTTTCATAAAGTTAACTGTTTCTGACACTAAATAAAGTGTAAATGAAAATTTTATAATTATGAAGATCTGTATGTTTCTTTTCCCAAATTACGAGATTCAAATGTACTTTTTTCTTTGTAATATTAATATCCACATAGAACAAATAACATAATGAAAAAAAACCAGCAATTATTTTGGGGCCTTTCAATATTTACTTGTGTAGTTTGTATTTGTCTTCTCATTTTATCAATATGTTTATTATTATTTTTTAAAATTTTGGCATTTCTATTATTTGTTTGTGTGGTCTCTATCTATCTTTTCATTTTTTCAATACGTTTATTATTATTATTTTTTTTAAATTTTAACGTAGAGTTGAGATTCATGTAGCTAAGGAACTAACTCAACCAAATTAAAAGGGTGATTCTTCCGAGAGGATATGGGATGTGTTAAAATTAGTATTAAATTAATTTTTTATTTATTTAAGTCATTGTTAATTTAGAATATTTTTTATTATGTTAACTTTCATGATATAGTTGTAGTTTTTATTTATTATCTTTTTATATAGGTTAGAAATTTAATACTTATAAAAAGGCCACTTTTTATGATTATTATTTAGAGTGAAAATATAGAGATTCTAGTTTCTCTAGCTTATTATCAGAGTTAGATTAATTATATATCAAGCTAATTTGAGAGTATAGGTTAATTTTTTGATATCTCCCTGATTCACTCTCAATTTTTCCTCTTTTTAGCATTTAAAATTATCATTGTTGCACCGTTATTGCCTTTGCAATCACACTATTTTTATTGCCATCCCTATCAGTTGTTTGCCATTGTTTGCCATTATTCGTAGCTGCCCGCCACCACTGCTAGCAACCATCATTCAAACTATAAACTGAGACGGCTAAAATACTATTATTGCCGCCTTTGTCACATCATTGAAATTGCAAAAATGAAGCTTTTTTCTTTTAAATTTTCGATCGCTGCCACTTTTCATCGTTAATCGGTGCATCAACGCTCACCGTTGACACCAAAGCTCTCTTCTTGGTTTAATTTATTCATCCGCATCACTCCTTGCCTAATCTATTCACTAATTATCTAAAAGGTCTTTTCGCAAACAATTCAAAGTTTCTTTTGGGTTAGATTGCAACTTACTAAACTATTAAGGTTCAACTGATATTTGAAATAGATGTGGGATATTTTTAAAATTTTAAATACCTTTAGGATGAGTCTAAATTTTATCTAAATATGTGTAAGTTTGCAATTTTAAATAAATTCAACTCCAAGTTCTTTATTGTTACTTTCACGGGAAGGCATTTCATGCCATTAGACATGACTCTTTCTCTACTAGAGGTGATCAACTTTGTGCCACATCTTCTAATATCCTATTCATCAAGTTTCATTGCTAAGGTGCATCCCAAAGAGGATGTCAACATTACTTCCTTCAACCTTTAGTACTCTTTGAATTAGTACATTTGCTATCACAATGCTTATCACTAATAAATCCAGGTATGGAACTTGTAGAGAAGTCAAATTTTCCCTCAAGAATATTATGTCCCTAACTCCTATGTGATTGACAAATATATATGTGCTAAATTTCTGTAACTCAATACTTTCGCACTTTGGTTACCCTTATGTACAAAGGTCTCCACTTTTCAATTCTTCCTTCTTGATCATATGGCTATCCATTAAGAACTGCCATAAAAAACTTTTTAACTACCTTTTTCATCATTACATCTTTGGGATTTCCCTCCTTAAAAGTTCCTTCATTATCTAGACCTTCTAATATCATCTTATACTTTTTTATTTATGTATTTTAATTTCATTTTTCTTCCTTGATCTCATAATCATTGTCTTCTTTGAAAATGTAATAATCATAAATAGAGTTGTGAATCGACCCTATCGAAATTTTCCTTTCTTCTATTACTTTCTCTTTCACTTCCTTACTGTTCCCTTTAGTTTCCTTGTTTATTTCCAACTTTCTTACTTTAGCTTCCAATTTGTACTCAACTAAATAATTGTTTCTCATCAAGGCATTAATTTTCCCCTACAACATTTTGTAATTCCCAATATTATGCCATATTCATTAAGGGAAGCATAATGTTTTGAGTGGTCCCTCTTGTCTTTCGAAGTTCGAATAGCTTTTGGCTTTTAAAAGAAGCCTTTGACTTTGTACTTCTTTTAAATTTTCTCTATTAGAGCATTGATTGGATTTAGAGATAGGTAGACATATATCCATCTCTTATCTTCTTTGTTATTTTTCTCTTTAGAAATTATTTTCAGTCTTCCCTACCTTATTGTGCCCCTTTTTTTTTATGTGCAATGATCATTATATCTTTTTTTTTTCCAACATAACTTTATCTTCTTCCTCTCTAATCCATTGCTGGACTTTTAGTTGATTATCTTAAAAGAAGTGAAATTCTTTTAAACCAGGTATCAATAGTATGGAGTTATTGGTCTTAGTGCCTTTTGATAGGCTTGACTAGTCTATTGGAAGTGTGCCCTAAAAGTATAATATTTTGTATTTAGATACTGTTAAAAATAATTAATAAAGGTTATTCATTCAATATTATATTTGTAATTATGATTGTTTTATTCAAATATCATGAAATTCTTTGATTATTATATGTAACCTTAAACTTACTATATAATAGTTATATATGAAAAGATTAAATTTAAGCATAATAATCTAAATTTGTCCTTAGTCTGAATGAAGACGAAAACTTTATTTTGATAGACTATAAGTGCGGTCAAAGTGCTTTTTTTAGGGATATGCATTGCAAACAACAATGTATATTCTTAACGTAGTACTATCTAAGTTAATCCCTAAAACACCCATAGAGTTGTGGAATGGTTGCAAGCCTTCTTTGCTACACTTTAGCATATGAGGGTATCCAGCACACGTGCTAAAGGGAAAGACCAAGAAGTTAAAACCACATTCAGGATTATGCCTATTTGTAGGCTACTTAAAAGAGACAAGAGGTGGTTTCTTTTATAACCCTTAAAATAATAAAGTATTTGTATCAATAAATATTATTTTTCTTGAGGATAATTATATAATAGATCAGATAACTTGAAGTAAATTTGTTATCCAGGAACTACTTTTCGATGAGGTTAAACCTCAGCAACCAACAATTGTTGTTGGATCACAAAGTCAATAAACCATGCTTACTCGTCAGAATACACTACTGCCACTTAGACGCAGTAAAAGGATAGTAAGACCACATATACGCTACACTTTAATTAAAGAAGCACAAGTTACAATCTCCAATGACAGTGTAGACGATCCATTGACATATAAACAAGCAATGGAAGATTATGACAATGAGAAATAGCTTGAGGCCATGAATCTCAAGATAAAGTCAATACACTCTAACTCAGTTTGGGAGCTTATAGATCTACCTGAAGGATTTAAATTCATTAGGTGCAAATAGTTTACAAAAGAAAAAGAGGAGCAGATGGAAAATTGGAGACTTTCAAAGTAAGGCTAGTTGCAAAGGGTTATACCTAAAAAGAAGGAGTTGATTATGAGAGACTTTCTCGCTAGTAGCCATGCTAAAATTCATTCACATTCTTTTATCCATTATTGCTTGTTTAGATTAAGAGATTTGACAAATGGACGTCAAGATTGCTTTTTTGAATGACAATCTTGATAAAACCATTTACATAGTTCAACTAGAGGGATTCATACTACAAGATCAAGAGCAAAAGATTTGTAAGCTACAGAGGTCCATTTATGGGCTTAAGCAAGCATCTAGATTATAGAATATACGATTTGATCAAGCTATCATGTCTTATGGCTTTGAGCAAAATATTGATAAAGCTTGTGTATACAAGTGCATCAATGAGGGAAAAATGGTTTTCTTAGTTCTTTACATTGATGATATTCTTCTTATTAGGAATGATAAAAAAAATATTATCAAATGTAAAAAAATGACTAATTAAGCAATTCCAAATGAAAGATTTAGGAGAAGTGAGTTATGTTCTTGAGATTCAACTCATACAAGATCGTAAGAACAAACTCTTAGCTTTGTCTCAAACATCGTACATAGATAAGATCCTTATAAAATATTCGATACAGAATTTCAAAAAAGGTAATTTACCTTATCGTCATAGAATTCACTTATTTAAGGCACAATGTCCTATAACACCTCAAGAAGAAGAAGATATGAGATGGATACCCTATGCCTTTGTAGTAGGCAACCTAATGTATACCATGTCGTGTATTAGGCCTGATATTTATTATTCAGTGGGTATAGTTAGTTGGTATCAATCCAATCTAGGATATAATCACTGGATTACGATAAAACATATTTTCAAGTACCTATAGAGAACGAGAAACTATATGCTTGTCTATTCTGGTAAGGATTTGATTCCAATCGGATACACTAATTTTGATTTTTAATTTGACTTAGATTCTAAAAAACTCTACGTTTGGATTAGTGTTCACTCTTGGTGGTAAAGTCATTGTGTAAGGAAGTATAAAGCAATTATGTATTGCTGATTCGACCATAGAAGTCAAATATTTTGCGGCTTGTGAAGCAGCTAAGAAAGTGGTATGACTTCGCAAATTCTTATCGAATTTAGAAGTTGTTTCAGATATGGATAAATCCCTCACGTCTTATTGTGATAATAGCGGTACAGTGGTGAATTCCAAAGAGTTAAGAAGTCACAAAAGAAACAAACACATAAAAAGGAAATACCATTTGATCAAAGAGATTGTTCATCGAGGAGATGTCACAAGGAAGAAAATCGAGTCACAAAATAACTATGTTGATTCTTTTATGAAGACTCTTCCTATCGCTAGTTCTGAAAGTCACTTAGAGGGTTTAGGAATATGAGACATATCTCAGATGCTTTAAGGCAAGTGGGAGATTGTTGGAAGTGTGCCCTAAAAGCATAATTATTTGTATTTAGATACTACTGAAAATAATTAATAAAGGTTATTCATTCAATATTATATTTACAATTATGGTTGTTTTATTCAAATATCTTGAAATTTCTTGATTATTATATGTAACCTTAAACTTAGTATATAATAGTTATATGCGAGAGGATTAAGTTTAAGCATAATAATCTAAACTTGTCCTTAGTCTGAATGAAGACGAAAACTTTATTTTGATAGACTATAAGTGCGGTTTATTTGTATATTGTATACAATGGTCTTATTCAGATCATTCTATGTGTTAACATAGAAAATGGAGACACTTTGTATAATATTGATTATATAGGACTGGACCACGATAAAATTAATTCTCTATTAATCTCCATTAGTAAAGAAAATTTATTTTATCACAATATAATCATATATGGATTAATCTAAATCCTGAATGATTAATGAATTCCTATTCATTGAGTTATGTTTATTAATTTACACAGGAAAGACTGTAAAATTTTTTCAGTCAATTACTAAGTATTTTATAAATGTAACAAAATGGATGACTGGAAACATTTCTCACAGATATAGAATCCACTTCTTTCGAAAGAAAGTTAGATAAGTTGTTGTTCCCTTGATAATTGATTTTGGTATTAAACATTATGAGCACTCAATTTTCTTTAAGAGTTATAGAAAATAATAAATTTGTAAATTTCACAAATTAAATGTTCAAAAGAGGATCATTGTGGAACATTGATAACAATGTAATTAGAGAGATTAATGGACACTCGACCTAGTTATAATTATGAACACTTATGGAGGATTGATCTATATGAAATGATTATTAAATGGACAAAGACATTTTTCTATTTTATAATTTATTTGTAAAATTAAGAATTCACCTTTTATATTTATAGTGAAGTAATATTAAGTTAATAAATAAAATTATATTAATTAAATAGTTTAATCAAATAATTTAATTTATTGAAGCTTAATTTTGTAGGTATATCAGATTCCCATGCTAGTTCCATAAACACTGAAATAAACTATTGAATTAATTGTTAGATATAAAATATTAATTGGCTCAAGTTTAATTTGATTAAACTTATTAGGACCAATTAATTAATTTTATTAATCCATGTTTAATTTTATAAAACTTATTGGGCTCAATTAATTACTGGCCCAATCCATAATAGTTATGAAATTAAATAAATAATTAGATTATTTAATTAAATTGAATAATTATGAATTATTTAAATTATTTAATTAAAGATAACATTAGATGTTGTATTTATCCTTTTAATTATCTAAATCAAAATAATATAAAGATATTATTTCATCATAATTATATTAGAATTAAGAGTTTAGATAATATAAGAATTCTTATATTATAAAAAGAGGTTTTAGAATAATTTTTATGTATTTTTCATTAGTGTTTCTTTTGGGTTAAAATTTTTTTATAGAGAGAAAAATTAAGAGTAAAAAATTTAGATCTTCTATAATTTATCAATTTGCCCACATGAGTAGTTTATTGGTAGAAGATACATCGTAAAAGATTTGTTGGTATTAACAGAAAATATTCGTAAAAAATTTGCGATTGAGGTATTTTTTTTTATACCCTTTTGTTACTAAATTAAAATAGACAAAAAAATTTAAAATTGATTCTGCATAGTCACCTTCAATAGCTTTTGATTTTGCTCAGCTCTCTGTTGAGTATGTTTGGAATTTTTTTTTATTGTTTCGTTCTCTCTTTATTTAAGAAGAAACAAGTGAGAAGTGTTTTTTCTCCTCTTTCGGTTCCTGATGTATTGTATAATAAATTGTGCATACAGTTTGTTGAATAAAGTCGTATAGTTCTCTTTCAGGCCTTTAAACTAGACTTGAGCTAGTTCACTTAAACTCCGAGGAGAAGACAATTCATTTGAGAGACTCATAGTTAGCATGCATTATCAGTTTTTGGTTAAAGTAGAATAGATACTCTTCCAGATCTCTTGATCCATCGTACTTCCTGAAAGTCGACATCACAAATTTATGTGTCCTTGGTGTATTATAGATATCCTCAATTAGTGGATTTTGGTTGAATTTTTGTGCGAGAGCCATATCATCTTCAATTGCTGCTTCCTTCTTTATCAAGCTTCCATGTAATTCCTCTACTTCCTTTAGAATTGTTGCTTACACATCAGCTTCATCTCGTTACACACCTACCTTCCTCCGGCCAGGTTCATTTGCCACATTCACCTTTGTCACTTTGTTGAGTTCTTCCTTTCTATACGTTAGCATGTAGCTCTTCGTCGCCTTCTATCATGATTAACCTTTCTTTCAACTCCTAATTTTCTCTACGAGTTTCTTCCAGCTGTGTTAAGATTTTCGAAAGAATGTTCACTGTAGGGATAAACTTTGCCATTCAACTCACTTTTCTGCTACATTATGTTCTTATTTACCAACTTCATCCTCGTGATCCATCTTTTACTCATTTGGTTCATTCTTGATCCAATCATTTCTTCCAATTCTTGGCTAGATTTTCTTCAAGTTAAAGTAAATTTTTGGCAGATAACGCTATTGATGTTATCAGAAGTAAACTTAAAAAATGAAATCTCATAAATGTTCTTTCACTCCTCACTTTATACCTTCGTTAGATCAAGAACTGAGATCCTTGCACTTGCAAAAAATACCACCCCAAAGTCAAAACTCGATCAAATTATGAAAGGTAACTAAAAGGAACTTTGAGGAGAAGTTTAATTGTATTTAGAAGAGAATTTATAATGTGAATGTGAATGTGATTGAAATTTTTTTTCTTAATTTTCAATTGATTTTTTGAATTTGAATTGGAATGAATGAAAATTGAGAGAACTCCCTTTTTGGAATGTGGAATTTAGAGGGAAAAGACGATTTCCTTCCAAATTCCTCCTTAGTTATACAATCAGAATCAAGTGCTCTCGTTGTTTGATCTTCCATGCCAACAGTCTTAACTGGCAGTCTTAACTGGCACGGACCTGATTAGTTTATGTTGAGTTTGAGTTGAATGATCTTATATACTCTATTTCACGATAGTTCCTCTTTAAATTTAAGAGAATGACAAATGACATACTCTCGTTCCCAACCAAAACAAATAAGATATTTAGACTAAATACATACACAACCAAAAAACAAAATCAAATTAGTGTCCAAACATGTTTGATTAAATCCAATCAAACTTTTTTTTTTTTTTCAATTCACTATTTTTGAAGTTTTTTTTCCTTGGTAATTTGCTTTTTAAGTTGAGGCAAAGCCAAAATTCGGCATGGTGGTGTCGGTAAATCGTTCATGACAATTAACATAAGCTGGCCCGCAGTAGATATTTTCCAAACTGCATTTAGGAGAGATATTGATACCCAAACATTTGTGGGGCGAAGCAGGAGAAGCACAAATGTTATATTGAATATTCGTACGTGATAAAAGACAAACGAATTTTTGAATAGTTTACAGTAAATAGAAAAGTAGGCAAGTGACAAATGGCTCACTTGATCTAACCATTTAATTACAATTTCTCAACACAACGTGCTTTGGTTTGCAGCATTTTTCACATATAAAACAAGTCATTTCTCATGTTCAGGGATTTCGCTGTATACCAACCTGGCCACCCTATATATACTATTTTGTTTATTTATTCTTTTTTGTCCGACATGCTTGTGTCTTTCTGCGATAGCTGCTAGTACCGCTTTCGGCCATCTCACATATGGCTACTCTTCGAATCCATAGGAATCTCGTTTGGGCGTACTAGTTGGGGGAAATTGCCAATCTATCTTGATGTGTCTTTTAGTTAATGCAGCTGACATTTGAATTTAAAAAAACAAATGCTACACTTTGAATTATTAAGGGCGTTGAAATTGTATAGTATAATATAGAATTGTGTTTGAAAGTCATAGGAGTTAAACTCCATCAAAATTATTTTTTTTAAAATTTTTTTTACTTTTGAGAATTTTTAAAAATTGTAGGTGAGTACTTTCTTTTAATAAGAAAAAAAATATTTTAACACTTAAATTAATATTTTTTTAATAACAAAAATATTTGATATGTGGAGTGATTTAAAAGTAATCACGATGCTCTCAATATTCTCTAATTAATAATAGATCGAATCTTGAATATTAAATGTAATGAATCAATTGCCAATCTAATCAATTGAATAGATTGAACTAAATAGAATATAATGATTCTTTAAAAAAAAAAAAGAATATAATGAATTATGAGTAAGAAACTATGCTTATTTATAATACATAATCTTTAATCTGTATCAAAATACGAATGCATGAATTCAAATTTTTGTTAAAGTATGAATTTAATTAAATATGACTCAATTATGAATTCTAATTTATTTCAAAGTCATTAATCAAAGAAGAATAATTTAAGTCAGATTCATCCACTTGTTAAAAACCATTTTTCATACAGAATAATAATAAATTAATTGTAATCTAAATAGGATTTAAAATTTAATCTGTTTCAGCATCATAATGACTTACATGACTCGCTTCTAAGGTCCATGGATTAGTGGGCTTGGTCACTTGGCATGTTGGACTTTAAAATTTAGGTTGAGTTATTTTAAAGGTTTTACTTTATGAGAGTTGTTTGGACCATTTAGAGGGAATCATTCAAGAAGATTTTTAACTTTGTCATAATAGCATTACATTATAAAACTTCTTGAAAGGTTAAATATGGTTGATTGTAAGCCTAAGAATACTCCTATTATAAAATGATAAAATTTTAGCCTTGACATGTCCCCGAAGACTCTCAAAGAATAAGATATAATGACACAAGTAACGTACACTAATGTTGTTGAAAACCTCATGTTTGCAATAATGTGTATGTGTACAAGGCTAAGTATTTGTTTTGTTGTGGGATTAGTAAGAAAATACCAATCAAACCCTTAACTCAAGCATTGGAATGTTGTTAAGAGAATTTTGACATACTTGAAGTGCATTGTTGACTACATTTATGCAAAAGGAGGTGATTTATGCTTAATTAATTTATAGATGTTGATTGGAAAGGCGATCTTGTGAGCGAAAGTCAACCTTATAATACACATTTTTATTTAATTGTGGTGCCATATCTTGGAGTAATAAGAAGTATACATCGGTAGCTCTATCAACAATAGAAGTTGAATATATAGCATGCTCAATTATAGTGCAAGAAGCTATTTGGTTTAAGTGTTTCTTAGAGGACTGTTGAGGATTTGCTAAATTAAAACACAAGTGTACGGTATCGCAACAAGTAATATAGAATGAGTTAAATATTGTTCCCATGAGGACTTTTTAATATACTCTCTACTAAGTACTAAAATTATGTCTTCTTACTTTTATCTAAACAAAATAAAACTGATTTTAAACTAATCTATTCTATACTCAAAATTAATCAAGACAAAACTAAGTTAAACAAGGATTGATCACCAATAAAGAAGGAACCTAGGGTTATAACTTATCCCTTAATATTTTACATGAACTAGTTACTCTCTTATTCTAATCCCTCAATTATGAATTATTGGTCAGATTCTTTATCTCATCAAAAGCTTTTGTCAATAGTAAAGTGATTATGCCTTATCTTAATAATTACCTATTTATCTATAATAATTAGATAAGAATACGACTCATTAAGAACTAATATATTAATACTATGTATATCATATAAGTATA
This sequence comes from Ailanthus altissimus, assembly GCA_946807835.1. Lineage (NCBI taxonomy): Eukaryota > Viridiplantae > Streptophyta > Magnoliopsida > Sapindales > Simaroubaceae > Ailanthus > Ailanthus altissimus. Next base: position 11,848,316 of record OX327687.1, read on the forward strand.
CATTTATCTCATATGAAACTCATAATTGCTGCGTTATGATCATATATCAATCTATCTTGGCTAAACAAATAAATCGCTCTCATTATGGTTCCTAAGATAATATATTGGTAAGATATATAGAAAGCATTAAGCACAGATAGATTGAATAATTTAAAATATTGTGTTCATAAAATAAGATAGAAAATTGAATTCAATTGCATATTAAGTTCAAAACTTACAACTCTAGATATAGAAAATTAGTTCATGATGATTAAAAGAGTACTAGAGTATAAATTACAAGACATTATGGAGAAAAATAAAGAATCTAAGAAAGAAAAGAGAATAAACAAGGAGTAGTGCTCTGAATTTTCACTTTTTCTCTCTAACTTACAACACAATCTTTTATTTAATCTTCAAATATTGCTCTAATCTCCTTGGAAACTTGTTTTGCTTCTTGCTCTGGTTTCTGTCTTTTAATAAGGCTTCAAAAGGCTCTTATTTATAAGTTTAATGACTTTTAATTAGGATTACTTTGACTCCAAGGCTGAATGAAATTTTCTTTTAATGCATAAGCGCTGCGGTGTTGACTTGTGGACACCATGACACTGAATACTCTGAATTGGGTATGGAAATATCTTCATCTAGGATTGATTGAGTGCCGTGGCACTGGATCTTCTGGCTTTAGCACTACGACATTGAATTGTTGTGCATTGTGGTGCTGGCCTTCTTTCTTTATTTCTTAATTATTTTTCATCCCTTTTTTCAGAAATCGTAGACGATTAGCAAGGACTGGTTCAGAGTTAGAGTCGGCTAGCATTCTTTTAATTTCACTTAATAATAGGCACAAGCTTCTGTCTTGTTGGTTCGACCAAAGGCATTGGGTAAATGGGATCCAGGTAAATGGCTTATTGTTCGGTTAACATTTCATGATTCGTAACGTAACAGTCGGTCGAGACTGAACTAATTTACTAGAGAAGGTTCAATGGATCTAGGGTAGTACTTCATATGGTATGTATGAGATGGGGGATCTTCAACAAGGTATTTGCCTTATGACCTTTCTTTATTCTTTATTGCCCCTACTTGACACTATCGATATAGGTCGGCTTTTACTTGCGCTTGCGTAGAGCTCGTACCAGGCCATTGCACCCACATACATCCGGTAGGGCTATAAAAGATATATTCGAAAGGGATAGGCCCAGACTAAGAGAAAGAAGCAAAATCGAACTCATTCTTAGCTAAATCTGAAGGGGTCTGATATAATAGAAATTGTTGTATAATCGTCCGTTTTTTGTTTGTTCTTTCATTTTAGGTATTTGAAATAGGTTTATTACGCGCCATCCATCTCTTTCCCATCTTACTCAATCAATAAGATCCAATTCCTATAAATCAATAATAATATCCATAAATAGCCAAATAATTGAGGATAATTTTAACAAATCTTAAGTTTAAGAAGATAAAATATTGATTATAATTATGCCTTATCAAATTTCTCAAAACTTAAGAGTTTACTTATTCTCGAACAAAAAGAAAAAAAAAGGAACATAAAACTTAAAAACAAACTAATGGGTTAATAGATAATTTTCAATTGGTCTCAAAAATTGTATCATGACTATAATTCTTAAGAATCTTTAAATACCATGAATTTTCAATATGCCTAATCATCATGCTTATTTTACCTTATAAGTGATCACTATTTGTATGTGTGTATAGTCATTTATTATCAATCAATTACATCCAAAATGGTTTATGTATATAAGAAAAAATTTGATCTTTATGAAATTTTTACTTTTACATTCCATCAGCTTACTTTTCATATCACTCTTTACTAATGTAAATACAAATATGACTAAAGATCAAATATGATTTCATTAAGCTTGTAATGTGTTGCTAGGATGAGGGTAAGATAAAGTGGATAATTTTTAGATTATTTCACACTATAGATTATCAAACCTTTCTTTAAATTTCGTAAAAAACAACCAAACTTATTTAATAACTTTCTTTTTCTTTTTTTTTTGCTGCTTAACTTTCACTCTCTCTCTCTCTCTTTTTTTTCTTCTAATCTAGGGGTGTAACTTTTTTTTTTAGTTGGTAATTCCTCAAACTTTGAGTTTTTACACTTTCTTTGTGAGCAATAAAAAATTTACAATTATTCTTCATTTACTTCTTCTTTCATAACTTATTATTTTCATATAACCCTTAAACAAGAGTAATAAGCTTATGGTATAAAGGGTATTTTATGAAGGAAAATCTATTTAAAGGCTTAGGTGTAATTATAGTTTAATAAAGAAAGATAATCATTAGGCTCAAAATAGGTAACTAGGGATAAACATGTATACCAGGCTTGAAAGGTTCAAATGATCCAAAGAAGGCCTAAAATCATATCCTTAATCATATATGCCCTACAATTTCACCTCAAGTGATATTCAAACAAGTTATAGAATGTTTAAGATTTTTATGTGGTTTCTTGTTATGCATAAACTTCTTCTGGTAAGCAATTAACTTAAATAATCAACTATTGTGCTCAACGTGTTTCAAATAATCACAAATAATATTAAACTTACAATTGAGATTTATTCATATGAATAAATATAATATTTATTAATTCCTACAACTTATAGCTTTTCTATAATCAATTTTTCATTTCTTATCATTAAACTATAGTCATCTTTAACCTAAAACAAAAGAAACCTAAAATAAAAATTACACAATCCTAAAACAGGCAAACTAAAAAAAATAACTGCAAATATATGGAAGTGTTTCCCTACCCCAAAACTTAAAATATGACATGTCTTTATGGCAGTAGAAAAAATAAAAAATTGAAACACTTTCCTAAATGATGAGCTGAGCTTCACTTGTCATTGTTTATATCATTCGTATCATTTTTCTCTTTTTCATCTTCAATATCATCCACTTTAATATCCTCACTGTCATCTGTTGTAGTGGGAGCTATGGGGTAAGCTGGCAGAGGTAGGAGTGAGCTAATGTCCATTCCAAAGTGAGTAGCCAATAGCTATATAAATTGAGCTTGATATGTTGCCCACTGGGTACACTGATGTCTAATTTAATGACCAAGCGCAAGTGCACGCTTTTTGTATCAAGTAATATAGGACTAAGTCCAGATTATCGATCCTACAGAGACTATTGTTTCTATTTTCTTCAATCGAATACTAAAATTACTCTACTTTGCCTTTATCCAGACTAACTTCAAGGATGGAGTTTAACTAACTCAATTATTGCTATCGAATTAAACCTAATTAAAATATCGCAAGTAGTTAGAGATAAAATTCACTAAATTGATAGGTAATCTAGGGTATCGACGTATCCCCTAGTAGTTTACTGAACCCTTTAGCCCTTTAGTTATTCCCTTTTTATCAATTGATTGGCTAGACATTGATTTTATAATAAGCTTCTGTCGACAGTCAAATGATAATATCACACCCTAACAATTACCTATATGTCTATGGTAATTCGAATAAGATGCAACTCATTAAGATTAAGTCTAATCAAACCATACATGCCACCTAGGTATATGTCTATCATAGATGGAACTTATAGATATTACCCTATGATTATGTATCAATCTACCCTAGGCTAAACACATGATTCCTTTTGTCAAAGTTATCATGGTTCCTAAACAATCAAAATAGTGATCAAGTATAATGAAAGCATTAAACATAGATAGATTGAATCAATTAAGGGATAAAAGTTCATAACTAAGAGCTTAAAAGAATAAATTACATACTAGGTTCAATAACGTCTAACCCTAGATCAAAATAATTTAGCTCATGTTCAAAACAAGATTATCAAAGCAAAAGTATAAAAATATAATGATCAAAATCATCTCTTAAAACCAAGGAAGAAAATAACACAAGAGATGCACTGAGTTGTTCTTTTTCCTCTTGTCTTGATTGCCCAAGAGTTGATTCTTTAATCTTCAATAAAATTCACCTTGATCTCTTGATTTGAATGTGTATTTATTGCTTGCATTTTTCTTCTTGCTAAATCTCTCTACTTTTGCCTCAAAATAGTATTTTTGTTGTTAAGAGAAACCCTAGGCGCGAGGAGCTTCGAATCCACCCACAAATAGGTGACTTAAGAAGAGTATTTAAGCATCTGCATGGATGCCCTGGCGCTGGGCATGAGCACAGGTTTTCGCAAATCTTCGACGAGCACCGCAGCGCTCACTGGTTGTTCTGGGCGCCGTGGCACCCAGCCACTTGTTTTCCTTCTTTCGTCTTTCGAGTGCATTTTACTCGTTTCTCGCCCGATTCGCTTCTTGTTTGTTTTTATACGTCACATTTTCCTTCACACACCTATTTAAGATTAAAAACACAAATAAGTAGCCAAATATTAATGGATTAAAGCAAAAATACCCAAGTTAGAATGTTAAAATACTATTGTTATTATGCTATTATCAAATACCTCAAACTTAAGATATTTGCTCGTCCTTGAGCAAGACAAGAGTATACTAACAAACAGCCAAAACAATAATGTAAAAACACCCTCTTAACATTCCATGAACCATGAGTTACTTGGGTCGATCAGAAATTTGTAAGTTGTCTCAACAGGTGAATTACACTTATGAAACCTTTAGACTAAAAAATTATTCATGCTTATTCTACACTCTAATCATCATGCTTATATCTACCTTATAATTGTTAACGTGTGAGTGTGTGTCGAGCTATTTAATTTCACATCAATTGCATTTTCAAACATCTTATTTTTATCAAAGAAAGATCAGGATCAAAACAATTCTCCATAAGCTTGTTTTTCATAGCAATCTCTACTAATATAGAACAAGTATATAATAAGGGATCAAATAGGACTTTAATTAGCTTGTAATGTAAGGCTAAGGTGAAGGTGAGATATAAAGGTATATATAAAGTGCAAATCACACCATTAACACTTAGACTTTACTTAAAAACTTCTTGATTCCTTTTCTTCCTTGAATCTTCATCTCCTCCCCCAAACTTAAGCTATTTTCATCTTTATTTTTAATTATTTCATTTTTTTAATCCCCAAACTTAGATTGATGTGCCCCTTTAAGAAATATTTTTTGAATAATATTTCTAAGTAAACTCAAGGTTTATGGTGCTACCAGTAGGTTTTAGGATAAGTAAGCTCGAAGTCTTTAGGCTTGTAATGTGGTTAAACATATAAAATGAAAAATTAAGCTCAAACGGGATGACTAGGGATAAATAAATATATATATATAAGGTAGGCTTGAAAAGGTTCAAACGGTCCAAATATGGCTTATAATCATATCCCTTACTATATTTATCCTAGGATTTCGCCTTGAAAGTTAATCAAACAAGTTCTAGATAATAGACGACCTTGATTACCTTCTCTGTTGTGAATAAGTATATTCTACCTTACAACTACTGAACATTCAATAGCTCTAGAGTGTACTAATGTTTAAAGTGAACCACTATAAGCTGAATATAATTAATCCGATTATAGTATAAAATGAACACAATAATAGATAAGTCTAGAGTTTATAGCTTTTCTTTAACTCCATTTATCATCATCGACTACAACTCTTTCGACCCAAACAACCGATACTGAAAGAAAGTAAACTACTTCAAAAGAAAATAGATAAAATAAGAAATAAACTAACAATACATGAAGAAAATTATGAATTAAAAAGTGTTTCCCCTGCCCCCACACTTATAATAAGACATGTCCTCATGGCGGTAGTAAAATAATAAAATAAGAACACTTCCCTATTTGTATGAAGCATTAGGTGTCCCCGTCGTCTTCATCTTTACTCCCCTCTTCGTTTTCAGCTTCGGCATCATCTCCTAAGTCATCCGCATCTGGTGGCGCTGGATAGGCTGAAAAGTGTGGCAAGTTATGTGTATCCATGCCAAAGTGTGTGAGTGTAATGTGCAAAACCTGGTCTTGATAGGCGGTATATGAGGCAGTCCACTGCTGGTGTGTAGTGAAGGCATCCTCTAACCTGGACAGCCGTTGAGGTATGGTCAGTTGTGCTGTAGGTCTGTGTGATGAAAGTGGTTGAGGAACGGAGTCTTGAACTGGACCATCAATGATTGTAGCAATTTTGCTGTTGTCTAATACATGTGCTAGGGGTAATACTTCCTCTGATGATGTTTACTCAACTCCAGTTTTAGCACAAAGTGCTGTAATCAGCAAGGGGCAATATATGCTTTGCTTTGGATGATCGAGGCTGAAAATGAATGTATCGCTGATCACCTTACCAATGTCAATTGTTCACCCTGTTATAATGGCATACAGAAGGAGAGCTCTCTTTGCTGTTACTGTGATCATGTGACGGACTGGCATTAATCTTGCAGCTATGAAATAGTGCTATGCTTTGAATTCTCTGCACATGTAGCGCGTGGGAAAGGAGATCGGAAGACTTCTAGACATCGTCCATTGAGCATCTGGGTTAGCCAAGTAACAAATGACCGCTTCATAATCTGGGTTTTGGTGGAGCTCCATATAGTCATCTTGTGGAATATTGGGTACCCCAAAGTATCTATTGATGTCCTCATAGTGGATGCGAACAATTCTGCCCCTGATTTCTACTTTCCCATGAGAGTGCTCTTTACCATTAGCATAAAATTCTTGAACTATTAGGATAACTGCAGCATTCGGCTGTGCACACAAGTATCCCAACCTCTGTCTGCAATAATTTAGGAGATTCTTGGATAGCCCCCTCCCGTGATATCAAATCCTCTTTCAAGAATGATTGTGCGTTTAAGTATGAAAGAGTGATATAAGTCGGTGGCTTCCTTGGAAACAAACTTATTAGTGTCGTAGCCCTCAGAAGAGGATGCAACGGACTTCTTTGATTTCTTGGGTGCCATTAAATACCTGAAACAACAATAATGAGCATCCCGAATATGGACAGAAAATGCCACGCATATGTTGCAATAAGAAATCATATATGTGTGCCATATTTCTCGCAACCCACAATCTCTTTTGTACCTAAAATCACTCATTTAAACAAAACTCAACTCAACAAGTTGAACATTAATCATCAATCGATATCAACATGCACAGTAAACACCAATCAATATCAACATTAACATTAAACACCAAATAACACCATGTTAAACAATAAACACAAGTCAACACCACTTTTCAATATACTTTCACAAACATCCTAATATGTGGCTAGGTAGCTAATCAAAAACTTCAAGTAGAACTTATTAAACCTCATTCAACTCATCAATTAGAACAAGCTGCACAAGCATTCAAGGTTTTTTTTTTTTTTATAGAATGAATTGAAAACAAGTTCTAATTATCATAATCTAACAATAAGGAAACTAATTATGCATTATAACCATAAAATAAAGATACATAACAAGAAATAAAATAAAGAAAGATAGGAATTTGTACCTTAAATGCTATTGAAGAGAAGAAGTTGGAAGTGGTGATGAATGTGAAGAATTATGTGAAAAGTGTGCTAATGTGGTGTTAATTTGAGTGGGTAATGCATTTGAATCTACATTTAGTGTCTGGGAGTGTTTAATTTTGATTTGAGATGAATAGGTGAAAGTGTGAGATAGGGAATATGAGTTTTAAGGTTTATGTGAGTGAGAGAAAATGGGAAAGATAAGAAGAATAAAAAGGGGGAAGGGGAGAAGTATTTGACTTCTCTCGTGTGAGCCCTGCGGTGCTCGCTCTTGAGCGCCGCAGCGCTCACACACATCTGGGCACAATTATGCCTAGGTGCCAGCGCTGCGGCGCTCGTAAGCCTCTTTTCAAATATTTTTTTTTTACCTTTTTATATCAACCTTAAGAAAAATATGCCACTCAAAAGAAAAAAAAGAAAAAAACTAAAATAAAATAAACTAATTAAACTCAAAGGATATTAGGCTTGGGTTGCCTCCCAAAAAGCACTTGGTTTAATGTCTTCGGCCTGACATGTTATTCCTGCATTTACTTGTGATCCATAAGATCGACACTGACCTTCTGTCAATCTATATATCCCCCATGGTAATTCTTGAGGCGCTGACCATTTACTGTAAATGAAACTTGATTATTCGGATCTCTAATTTCAACCGCTCCACTTGGGTAAACGTTATGATTTAAAACGCGCCAGACCATCGGGACTTGAGTTTTCCAGGAAATAACTTCAGTCTTGAATTGTAGAGCAACACTAGTTGTCCTTTTTCAAATGAACACTAAAGTATCTTTATATCATGCCACCGTTTCGTCTTTTCCTTATACATCTTGGCATTCTCATATGCTTATAGATGAAACTCATTCATGGCATTTAGTTGAAGTAAGCGTTTTTCACCTGTAGCTTGGAGATCAAAGTTGAGGGCTTTAATGGCCCAATATGCTTTGTGTTCCAACTCCAAAGGTAGGTAACATGCTTTTTCAAAGATCAAACGAAAAGGAGACATACCAATCGGAGTTTTGTAAGTAGTACAATATGCCTATAAAGCGTCATCCAAGTGTAATGCCTAATCATTTCGATTTGGTTTAACCATCTTCTCCAAGATGCTTTTTATTTGTCGATTAGATACCTCAACTTGTTTGCTCATTTGAGGATGATATGTAGTAGCTATTTTGTGCTTGACCCCGTATTTCTGCAGAAGGGCTGAAAAATACTTATTGCAAAAGTGTGAGCCCTCGTCACTTATAATTGCTCTCGGTGTTCCATATCTTGTGAATATGTTCTTTTGAAGGAACTTAATCATTGTTCTTGCCTTATTTATTGGTAATGCTACTACCTCTATCCATTTTGAAACATAATCCACAGCTATAAGTATGTATTTGTTGTTATGGGATGGTGAAAAGGGTCTCATAAAGTCTATTCCCCAAACGTCAAAGATTTCAACTTCTAGAATGGTCTGCTGTGGCATTTCATGTCTTTTAGAGATGTTCCCCGTCCGTTGACATCGATCACACCCTGCAACAAAAGAATATGCATATTTAAATAATGTGGGCTAATAAAAACCAAATTAAGTACTTTAGCTGCTGTTTTGTCGCCCGTAAAATGTCCTCCATAACTGGATGCGTGACAATGGTGTAAGATGTCTTGAGTTTCTTCTGCAGGGACACATCTTCGAAGGATTTGGTCTGCACATGCTTTATAGAGGAATGGTTCATCCCAAAAATAGAATCTTGCATTGTGGAGGAATTTCTTCTTTTGTTGAAAAGTCAAATCAGGAGGTGTTAGACCAGAAACTAAATAATTGACAATATCAGCATACCAAGGGATCTCGTGATGTTGTGTTGCAAGGAGTTGCTCATTTGGAAAGGTTTCATTGATTTGGATCTTCTCTTGGTGTTGATTTGATGCTTCCAAATGAGAGAGAAGATTTGCAACTTGGTTTTCAACCTATTTTCTATATTTGATCTCTAGATCGAATTCTTGCACTAGGAGAATCCATCGAATGAGTCTTGGCTTAGCATCTTTCTTGTTAATGAGGTACTTGATTGTTGAATGATCTGTGAAGACTGTAACTTTGACTTCAATCAGGTAAGCCTGGAACTTGTCGAAAGAGAAGACTACCGCTAAAAGCTCTTTTTCTGTGGTGGTGTAATTAGACTGCACGTTATTAAGAGTTTTGCTTGCATAATATATCATGTGAAACACTTTCTCTTGGCGTTGTCCTAGTACAGTCCCCACAGCTAAATCGCTTGCATCACACATCACTTCAAATGGTAAGTCTCAATCTAGAGCTATAATGATCGGCACGGTGGTAACCTTCTTCTTTAACAATTCAAAAGCTTCAAGACATGCATAATTGAAATGAAACTACACTTCTTTCTCTAGTAAGTTGTATAGGGGTTTAGAGATCTTGGAGAAATCTTTTATAAATCTTCGATAAAATCCTGTATGGCCAAGAAAGCTCCGCACTCCTTTTACATTAGTTGGTGGTGGCAATTTCTCGATGGTTTCTATCTTTGCTCTATCAACTTCAATACCATGAGCAGAAATTTTATGACCTAATACTATGCCTTCTTTAATCATAAAGTGGCACTTTTCCCAATTGAGCACTAAATTGGCATCTTCACACCGTTTGAGCACAAATGTTAGATTATCAAGGCATTGATCAAATGAATTGCCAAAAACAGAAAAGTCATCCATAAGTACCTCCATGAAGTGCTAATGATGTATGAAAATATGGCCATCATACAGCGCTGAAATGTGGCTGGAGCATTGCATAGTCCAAATGGCATCATTTGGAAAGTAAATGTACCATATGGGCAAGTGAACGTGGTCTTTTCTTGATCTTCAGGAGCAATTGCAATCTGATTATAGCCAGAATATCCATCCTAAAAGCAATAATATTCATGTCCTGCTAACCTATCAAGCATTTGATCGATGAATGGTAATGGGAAATGATCTTTGTATGTGGTTTTATTCAACTTCCTGTAGTCCATACATATCCTCTAACCTGTTACAGTCATAGTTGGGATTGAATCATTATTCTCATTTGCCATTACAGTGATCCCTCATTTCTTTGGTACACATTGCACTGGACTTACCTATGAGCTGTCAGAAATGGGGTAGATAATCCCTTTATCTAGCCACTTAATAATCTCTTTCTTTACTACATCTTTCATTACTGGATTTAAGTACCTCTGCTGCTCAATTGTAGCTTTGTGCCCTTCCTCTAACAGGATTTTATGCATGTAAAAAGAGGGACTGATTCCCTTGATGTCAGCAATTGTTCATCATATAGCCCTCTTATGATCTCTTAAAATCCTTAACAATTTGTCTACCTGCGGGTTATCAAGTTGTGCAAAAACTATAACTGGTAAAGTAAATGATTCACCAAGAAATGCATACCTTAAGTGACTCGGTAGTGGTTTTAACTCTAGTTTAGGAGGTTTTTCAATAGACGACTTAATGTGAGTTTGCAAGCCTTTTGGTCTATTGATAGGGATGTAAAAGCACTAGTATAATTTGTACCCAACTTTTATATTTTGCTCCAAATCATAAATATTTGGCTATTTAATTGTTGTTTTTGATCATAAATAGATTCATGATGAAAAATTTGACCTATAGGAACAAATGGGAGGTGAATCGAACGTCAAACGAAAACGTTACACTTAAAATATAAAAGGGGCACCAGAGTTAAGCGCCGCAACACCCAGCGACTGAGCGCCGTGGCGCCCAGGTCAGTATCTGAGCACCGCGACGCCCACAACCCAGCGCTGCAGCGCTCGTGGCGGTGAACAGTATCTGAGAACAGTATTCTGCTACAGTTTTATGAATAATATTTTACTACAGTACTCGTAAATAGTATTTTGAAGACAAAAAACCTATAAATAGAAGCCAAAAACCCTAAGAGGGAAAAAAGAGAGGAGAAAAAGAGAGAAAAGAGGCAAAAACTTAGAGAGAGAATTTACAACACAAGATCAAAGATCAAAGTCAAAGATTGAAGAACCAAGATCAAGAGTCAAGCTTCAAGTCAAGATTAAGGGAGAAGCACATCAAGGAGTCACTTTGATTAGTTTTTCTTCTCTTTCTTTATCATTATGTGCTTGTTCTTGTTGATCTTTATGAATTGGTTTGATACTTTTGATTTTGTGATGGGTTAAATTATTTATCTAGGGTTTGACTATGTAAACCTAGTATGGAGTTGCATTGTGTTAAATTTTAGTTTATGAACTTGATAAATTCAATTGATTCATTCTATCTTGTGTTTAATGCTTTCATTATACCTGATCAATATTTTGAATGATTGAGAAACCATGATGAATTCAACGGAGGGATTTATGTGTTTAGCCTAGGGTAGTTTGATGCATGATCATAGTGTAACAACTATGAGTTTCATCTAGGATAGACATATACCTAGGTGGCATGTATGGTATAATGCATAATATAGTCACTTGACCATCGACAGAGGCTTGTGATGAGATTAGTGTCTAAGCCAATCAATTGGTATTAAGGGATTAACTAAGTGGTTAATAAATCCAATCAAATACTAGAGGATGAGTCAAAACCCTAAATTATCTTTATTTGTGAATTCTACTCTTTGTTTTTTGTTTAGTTAATTGATAGAATTAGATTAGTTAAATAAATTTCAGATTGTGATTTTCTGAATAAAAGTTAAGTAAGTATAATTTTAATACTTGATTTATAGAATTAGATTGCATAGTCCCTGTGGGATCGATATTTGGACTTAAAATTCTATATTACTTGATACGATGGTGTGCACTTGCGCTTAGCTACTATAGCATCACAATCATCTATCTAACGAGTCAGCTCTCCTCCTAAATCTGTCAAATCTCAGAGAAAGGCTTAAGGTTTATAGATACTCTCGTGCTTTACTTCTTTCTACCTTAACTCCATTTACCACTGCATCTTTTAGAGAATCTTCAATGCTATTTTTGTTGAACATATCCTGCACTTCCTTGTCAATGACGTTAATGCTCATACATTCCTCTTCCTTACTTGGCCCTCACATGGCTTTGAACACATTAAATGTTACTTTTTCATTTTGCAGCCCCATAGTTAATTCTCATTTTTTGCACATCAATAAGGGTTCTCCCTATTACTAAGAATGGTCTTCCTAGTATGATGGGTACCTCACGATCCTCCTCCATATCCAACATTATGAAATCTACTAGAAAGATGAACTTGTCAACCTTTATCAAAACATCTTCAATAATGCCCATTGGATAGGTGAGTGAACGGTCTGTCAATTGCAAGGTGACATTAGTAGGTTTAGCTTCCCCCAAACCTAACTTCTTGTAGATGGATAATGACATTAAGTTGATGTTGGCGCCTAAATCACATAATGCTCTGCCAAAGAATTTCTCCCCGATAGTGCATGGTATGGTGAAACTGCTCGGATCCTTCAATTTTGGTGGTAATTTATTTTGCAATATTGCGCTACATTCTTTGGTGAGTGCCATGGTTTCATATTCAGCTAATCTACTTTTCTTTGATAAGATGTCCTCTATGAACTTCACATAACTAGGCATTTGTTCCAAAGCATCTGCAAAAGGTATGTTAATGTGGAGTTTCTTGAAGACATCTAAAAATTTTGAAAACTGCTTGTCCAACTTTTGTTTCTGTAGCCTTTGAGAAAATGATGGAGGTAGATGGGGAGGCTGAACAGCACGTTTCTGCTGACCTTTACTAGTTTATGCTACTGCATTATCATTTTTCTGCATCTCTTTACGCTTTCTGCATTTTCCTGCTACTGTTTATCATGTTCTGCAGTAAATTCTGCACTTCTGCATTATTTTCTTCATTGCATTCTGCACTTTTCTTCACTTCTGCACTGTTTGACTGTAACTCCTTGCCACTTCTCAAAGAAACAGCTTTGTATTACTCTTTATCCCCTCTAGGATTAGCTTTAGTGTTGCTTGGTAAAGTCCATTGAGGTCGATTATTTAGTGCTGCAGCAAGTTGCCCTATTTGAATTTCTAGAGTTTTCAAAGATGTAGAATGGTTTTATAGAATAGCATTATTCGACTTCATGTACCGCATAAACATATATTCCAATGATGCTTTCTTTTCTTGTGGGGGATGAAATCCAAGTGGGTTAGGTTTAAGTTGTTGGCCTTGGTTGCGACCTCAAGAAAAATTTGGATGATTTCTCTACCCCGAATTATAATAATTTGAATGTGAATTATTCTGCTGTCTATTATGGTTCTCCACATAGTTTGCTGACTCCATGCATTGCCCATTCAAATGATTGTCACCACAGAAGTCACAAGTCGCATTTTGGGTCTTGATAGCATTTATAGAATCAAACCTCTTAGTTAATATGTTAATCTGCACAGCTAATGCATTAAATGCATCAATCTCATGAACTCTAGTAACCTTCTTTGGTGTAACTCTTTCAGCAGGCTATTGATAGCTATTAGATGCCATCTCTTCTAATAACTCATATACTTCGTCTGTGGACTTATTCATCAGAGCTCTTCCAGCAGCGGCATCAATAATTGTCCTTAAATGACCCATTAGCCCATTGTAGAACGTCTGGACTAATAACCATTTCAAAACTCCATGATGGGGACACTTCCTCAACATGTCCTTAAATCATTCCTATGCTTCGTATAATGACTCACCTTCAATCTGCACAAATGAGGTGATGTCATTCCTCATCTTACCTGTCTTCGCTGGTGGGAAAAACTTCGCTAAGAACTTCTGTTCTAGGTCATCCCACATTGATATAGATTCTAATGGTAATGACATCAACCAGCTCTTGGCCTTATCCCTCAATGAGAAAGGAAATAGTCACAACCTAATGGCATTATCTGAAACCCCATTGAACTTGAATGTATCGCAAATCTCCAAGAAATTCACAATATGCATGTTGAGATCATCATTGAGAGCTCTACTGAATTGCACCGACTCCTTAAGCATGTGAATAGTAATTAGCTTGATTTCAAAGTTGTTTGCATTAACAGTGGGGCACCGAATACTAGACTGAATGCCTTCTATTGTAGGAACAACATAATCCCTTAACGATCTCTGCGGATTCATAGGCTCAAACACTGGATTGTTAATATTGTCGTGATTCTCTGCCATGTTTCTGTTTTAATGTTCTTCTCTACGAAGTCTCTGGAATGTTATTTCAATCTCAGGATCAAAAGATGTTGAATCTTTACTCTTGGTTCTTTGCATGAACTGTCAAAACAAAAATAAAAAATACAATTATTAACTAGAACGGAAAAAGACCAATAACAATAATGAAATAAAAATAAAATTTAAAGTAAAAGTAAAATAATATGGTATTAGTATCGATCTAAGATTAGATAAAATAGTCCCCGGCAACGGCGCCAAAAACTTGATGTCTAATTTAATGACCTAGCGCAAGTGCACGCTTTTTGTATCAAGTAATATAGAACTAAGTCTAGATTATCGATCCCACAGAGACTATTGTTTCTATTTTCTTCAATCGAATACTAAAATTACTCTACTTTACCTTTATCCAGACTAACTTCAAGGATTGAGTTTAACTAACTAAATTATTGTTATCGAATTGAACCTAATTAAAATATCGCAAGTAGTTAGAGATAAAATTCACCAAATTGATAGGTAATCTAAGGTATCGACGTATCCCCTAATAGTTCACTGAACCCTTTAGCCCTTTAGTTATTCCCTTTTTATCAATTGATTGGCTAGACACTGATTTCATCATAAGCTTCTGTCGACAGTCAAATGATAATATCACACCCTAACAATTACCTATATGTCTATGGTAATCCGAATAAGATGCAACTCATTAAGATTAAGTCTAATCAAACTATACATGCCACCTAGGTATATGTCTATCATAGATGGAACTCATAGATATTACCCTATGATCATATATCAATCTACCCTAGGCTAAACACATGATTCCTTTTGTCAAAGTTATCATGGTTCCTAAACAATCAAAATAGTGATCAAGTATAATGAAAGCATTAAGCATAGATAGATTGAATCAATTAAGGGATAAAAGTTCATAACTAAGAGCTTAAAAGAATAAATTACATACTAGGTTCAATAACGTCTAACCCTAGATCAAAAGTATTTAGCTCATGTTCAAAATAAGATTATCAAAGCAAAAGTATAAAAATATAATGATCAAAATCATCTCTTAAAACCAAGGAAGAAAATAACACAAGAGATGCGCTGAGTTGTTCTTTTTCCTCTTGTCTTGATTGCCCAAGAGTTGATTCTTTAATCTTCAATAAAATTCACCTTAATCTCTTGGTTTGAATGTGTATTTGTTGCTTGCATTTTTCTCCTTGCTAAATCTCCTTATTTTTGCCTCAAAATAGTATTTTTGTTGTTAAAAGAAACCCTAGGCACGAGGAGCTTTGAATCCACCCACAAATAGGTGACTTGAGAAGAGTATTTAAACATCTGCATGGGCGCGACGGCATTGGGGGCTCAACGCCATAGCGCTGGGCACGAGCACAGGTTTTTAAAAATCTTCAATGAGCGCCGCAGCGCTCACTCGCTGTTTTGGGCGCTGCGACGCCCAACCTTGGGTGCCGTGGCGCCAAGCCACTTGTTTCCCTTCTTTCGTCTTTCGAGTGCGTTTTGCTTGTTTCTCGCCCGATTCACTTCCCGTTTGTTCCTATACGTCACATTTTCTTTCATGCACCTATTTAAGATTAAAAACACAAATAAGTAGCCAAATATTAATGGATGAAAGCAAAAATACCCAAGTTAGAGTGATAAAATACTATTGTCATTATGCTATTATCATACACCACTACTAATGATCAAGAAATGCTTATCGGTGTACCTCAAATACACTTTCAAGTCAAGCCAGATGGGTTTTCCTTGTTGGTAGTTAGGATGAAGACGAAACAACCTGTAATAATGGTTGAGTAGCAGCTTTGGGAATATGGCCTTGCTATCCACCATTAGATTATATCTGAGAAATTATGCTATTGGCTAGTGGATAAGCAAGGCATAACAACTCTTTTAAAGGATCTTATTAAACTCCTGCTTGGGCACGTAGGGCAGTGATGAGGGATGAGAAAGTTAAACTCATCTTTATCTGTTGGATGCTATAAAAAATGCTGTCTTTGATGACCTTTTTGATGTTGATGCTCATACTTGTAATGATTGTGTAAAAAGGATGACACGATTATAGTCACACTGCTGAAGTGTGTGACTGGCATCAGAAGTGCCGCAATGAAGTAGTACCATGTCTTCTCATCTTTGCCCATGCATCTGGCTGGGAATGAAATGTGAGAACTCTTATATATCTTTCACTCGATTGTCTACATCAGCAAGCTACGATAGTACCAAATTTGTCTCACATGCCACACTTGAGCGTCATACTAATTTAGTAGTTAAGAGATTAGCTATTCCAGAGAGAGGTTTTAACTTTTAAGAGGGTAAATTCTTAAGTATAGAGAGCATTATCAACACTAGAGGATGGCAGAAATTATATGCCCTACCAGAGGTGGCTATCCTCCCATTAGTACGAGAGTTCTATACTAACGCCCTCGAGCATAGAAATTTAAAAGTACGAGTATGGGCTAAGAAAGTAGTCATGGACAGTGTTAGTGTTAACCTTTTCTTCAACACAGAGTCTATCAAAGATGATGAATACCATAAATTATTGAAGGAGTCTGATTATAAGGCAATCATTGATGAAAATCTCCTTCAAACATCCACAAGGCAATCCTTAACACTTCCAATAATTACTCAACACTTTAAATAATTCACACACACATAAAATATAATGCCAACAAGTAATTAATTTCATTTTTGGATTTAAACCTCAACTAGTCTTGCACTAATCTAGGCAATTAGCACCACAATAGATATTTTCACAACAATTTAGGTGAGAGGGCACTAATATTGTTACCTTGAAAGATGATTTTGTCCAATTCCAAAGTTGAAGTACCATTTAGAATTCTTGGTGCAAAATTTCCAAATCTTGATAAAAATTGATGTTAATAGTAGGTACAAATATGTTTTCGTTGTGTGCTTATGGTTGTTTTATGGTGAATTTGAAGTGAGAATGTTGAATTTTGGGTTTTGGAGAGCTAGGGTTAAAGAGAGTTTTTTAGGGTTTGAATTAGTGAAATGGAAAAAATAGGGTAAAATGCCAATTTGTACTATTTTTTGAACAAGCACTGCGGCGCTAGATTTAGGAGTCATATCGTTCAAACTTGGAAACGTAGGGATCTTTTCTAGGCTTCAGCATTATGACACTTGCTTTAGGGCATTAAAGGCTTTGACTTTGGTGCCTTAGTGCTAAGAAATATGTCATCGCGGCATTAAAGCTCATCTTTCTCTCTCTCTCTCTCTATATATATATATATATATATATATATTTTGTAATAAAAAGAAAAAGAAAAAAATAAATAAAAGGATACATTACCTGGGTTGCTTTCCAAGAAGTACTTGATTTAGCGTCGTCAGCTTAACGTGGTGCTCTTTTTCTTATCTTGGTTCAATTAAGTTGATGGAGGTCTTTTGGAGATCGATTTCTTTTCCCCAATAGTTTTTGAGTTGCTGACCATTTACTTTGAATGTTGCCTTAGATGTCATGTCTTCAATTTCAATGGTGCAATGAATGAATTCTCAAGTTACTTTAAATGGACTAAACCATCTTGATTTTAACCTTCTTAGAAATTTCTTCAATCATAGTTGAATAATAAGATTTATTGTACCGGTTTCAATGAGTGGTGTAGGATTTTCTCATCATACCACCTCTTTGCTTTTTCCTTGTATAGCTTTGTGTTCTCATATGCTTGTAAATAGAACTCATCCATTACATTGAGCTGTAACAAGCATTTTTCACCAGCTGCTTGTAGATCAAAATTAAGAGCTTTGATAGCCAAATAAGCTTTATGTTCCAACTCAAATGGTAGATGGCATGCTTTCCCAAAGATTAACTGAAAGTGAGACATTTCAATGGGGTTTTTATAAGTTGTGTGGTATGACCAAAGTGCATCTTCTAAGTGCAATGCTCAATCTTTATGGCTCAACTTTCCTGTTTTATCCAAGATGTTCTTTATTTCTCTGTTAGGAACTTCAATCTATCCAGTTGTCTACAAATGATATGCTATGGAAAATTTGTTCTTGATTCCATATTTCTGTAGGAAGGTTGAGAAGTATTTGTTGCAGAAGTGAGAGCTCTCATCACTTATGATAACTTTTGAGGTGTCGTAGCGGGTAAAGATATTATTCTTTAGGACTTTCAAGACCACTTTTGCGAAATTTGTTGGTAACGACACCGCTTCCACCCATTTAGAGACAAAGTCTACTACTACTACAAAGATATATTGATAGTTGTTTGAGGAGATGAATGGTCCTATGAAATCTATTCCCTAGATGTCAAAGATCTCAACTTGAAAGATGTTTTGTAGAGAAATCTCGTGTCGTTTTGAAATGTTTCTAACTCTTTGGCACATGTCACATTTTGCAAGAAAGAAATATGCATATTTAACTAAAGAAGGCCAATAAAAACCAGATTGTAATATTTTTGCTATTGTTTTATCACCTTCGAAATATCCACCATATTTTAAAGCATGGCAATGGTAGAGTATTCCTCAATCTCCTCATTTGGAATGCACCTTAAGAATAGTTGATCTACTCATTGCATAAAGAGTAAAGGTTCATCCCAGAAATAGAATTTTACATCATGTAGAAACTTCTTTCTTTGTTAGAGTCTCAGATTAAAAGGAAGGATTTCATTGACTAAATAGTTGATGTAATTGACATATTATGGTATGTTTTTGCATTATGCTACCAAGAGTTATTTATCCATGAATGATTCTTTGATCATTATCTCTTCCTTACCTTGATTGGAACCTTCTAAGTGGGATAAATGGTATGCGACTTGAATTTCTGTACCTTTCTGTCTCAGATCTCCAGATTAAACTCTTGTAGTAATAACATCTACCTAATTAACCTTGATTTTACATCTTTCTTTGTGACTAGGTATTTGATAGCTGAATGGTTTATAAAGACTGTCATGTTAACTTCAATTAGATAAGAGCAAAACTTGCCAAAGGTAAAGACTACTACTGGAAGTTCTTTTTCTGTGGTAGTGTAATTGGATTAAGCATCATTCAAGCTTTTGCTAGTATAGTAAATGGCATAAAAAACCTTATTCTTTCTTTACCTCATTATTGCTCCTATTGCAATGTCGCTGACATCACACATCAACTCAAATAGGAGATTCCAAACTGGTGCTACAATGATTGGTGTTGAAATTAGCTTTTTCTTAAGGACTTCGAAGGCTTCAATGCATTCTCAATCAAACTTAACTTGCACATCCTTCTTTTTATAAATTACAAAGGGGTTTGGAGATTTTGGAGAAATCCTTAATAAATCATCTTTAGAATCTGACATGTCTAAGAAAACTTCTAACTCCTTTGACATTTATTGGTGGTGGCAGCTTCTCAATCGTTTCTATCTTTGCACGCCTTGATTCTTTTAGAAGAAGTTAATGGCCAAGAACTATTCCTACTTTGACCATAAAGTGATATTTCTCCCAATTTGGCACCAAATTAGTGTCTTCACAATGCCTTAACATAAAAGCTGGATTATCTAAGAATATATCAAAAGAATCCCTCAAAAAATAAAAAATCATCCATGAAGACTTTAAGAAATTACTCCACAATATTAGAAAATATCACCATCATACATCTCTGAAAAGTGGCAGGTGCAATCTTAAAGGCATCCTTTAGAAAGTAAATGTGCCATTACGGCAAGTGAAGGTAGTCTTATCATGGTCTTATGTGGTTATAAAAATTTGATTATAGCCTAAATATCCATCTAAGAAATAATAATATTCGTGCCCCACCAGTTTATCTAGCATTTGATTAATAAATGTTAGAGAAAAATAATCTTTGCATATAGCTTTGTTTAACTTGCGGTATTCCATGTATACTCTTAATCCAGTTACTATTCTTGTAAGGATTAACTCATTGTTTTCATTGGCAACAATAATAACTCATCTTTTCTTTGGCACACATTAGATTGGACTTACCCACGAACTATCTGAGATAGGGTAAATGATTTCTGCATCTAATTACTTTATGATCTTTTTCTTCACCACTTCTTTTATGACGTTATTTAATCTCCACTGATACTCTATTAAAGTCTTATGGCCATCCTCTAGTAAGATTTTATGCATGCAAAATGAAGGGCTAATACCTTTAATGTTAGCAATGGTCTATTTGATTACTTGTTTGTTTGTTTTTTTTAGTGCATTAAGCAATTTATCTTCTTATTCATCTAAAGCTACTGAGATAATCACAAGAACAGTAGAGGAATCACCAAGGAATGTATTCCATAATTGACTAGGTAAAGGCTTGAGCTCTAGTTTCGGTGGTTCTTTAATTGAGGGCTTATTGCATGCCTTAATATTTTTTGGTCTCTCCAATGGCACAACTTTTACTTTTGCTCTGTCATATCTTAGAGATGTATTCAATACCTTCAAGTATCTTTTGCTTTAGAGCTCTCTACTTCAGCTCTATTAATGACATTCTTCTTTATTGCTTGGAAGCTTCATGGCTTTGAATACGTTGAGATTCACTTCCTCATTCTATACTTTCATAGTTAGCTTGCCTATTTGTATATCAATTTACATTCTGCCAGTGGATAAGAAACGTCTTCTGAGGATGATAGAAATCTCACGGTCTTTCTTCATATCTAATATAATCAAATCTACAGGGAATATAGACTTATGTACTTTCACTAAAACATCAACAATTATGCCTTTGGGGTATGTGAGTGATAATCTGTAAGCTGTAAAGTAACATTGGTTAGCTTGGCCTCTCCCAAACCTAACTTCGTATAGATGGATAGTGGCATCAAGTTGATACTCACTCCAAAGTCACAGAGGTTTCCCCAAAGAATTGATTTTTGATTGTACATGGTATGGTAAAGCTCCCTAAACCTTTAAGTTTTTAAGGTAACTTCTTTTATAAGATTACGCTACATTCCACTGTCAATGCCATTATCCAAAAATCTATAAGTCTTCATTTCTTTGATAGAATGTCCTTCATAAACTTCACATAATTGGACCTTTTTTCTAGTGCATTTGCAAAAGGAATGTTAATGTGAAGTTTCTTGAACACTTCTAAAAATTTAGAGAATTGCTTATTGAGTTTCTGCTTCTGCAGTCTTTAAGGGAATGATGGATGAGGTTTATAAGTGTGCATAGGATATTTCTACATTGTTTTCCTTTTTTTTTTCTACATTTCTACATCTTTGTTGCTTACTATTTCTGCTGATTCTACACTTTTATGCAATTTTTCTTTATTTTCTACACAACTCTATAGTTTTGTTTACTGTTGTTGAGATTGCTTTACACTTGTTAACAAATCTTACCACTTCTTAAGGTGACATCTTTGTATTGCTTTCTTTCACCCTTTGGATTAGCCTCATTATTGCAGGGCAAAGATCCTTGTGGATAACTATTCATTAATGTTGCAAGTTGCCTTACATGTGTCTCCAAAGTTCTTAAAGACATAGCTTGGCTTTGGATAAGGTTTGTTTAATTTTGTAGAATTGCATCTATTTGCTTCATGCATTATATAAACATGTCCTCAAAAGTAGGATTCTTCTCTTGTTCCTGATATGGATGCATTGGGAATCTTAGAGGATTCATTAGTTTTGAAGATTGCCCTTTGATAAGGCATATTTGCCATATATTTTCTTATGTTTTTATTTTAATATTTTATTATTTTATGAGAATAAATGACTATTGTTTTATGAGAATAAATGATTATTTATGTGCATTATTAGAGCAAAAACAGGGACTAAAGTGTAAAATTTTTAAAATATATAATTGTCGCCCCAACACTACATAGATTTTTGCCTCCATGCTAAAATAGTGACCGAAATAAGAAAATTAGAAAAAAAACCTGTTTAAGTCGCAGTCCATCGCCCCAGCACTAGCAAGCTACTACACCAGCAATGACGCAATGCTCTAGCGCCAGCCCCTCACTGCTCTAGTGCTATGGCTTTTTGAATGTGATGCCCCAACAACAGCAAGATAGCACCCTAGCGACAGTGCAATTCCTGATCCAATAATAATTAAAGATTTCAAGCTCAATTTAATCCTTATAAAAGGCCACTCGTCCCTAGCCTTTAGAGAACATCGAAAAGCATCCATAAGACACATAACACAAGTCGTAGAGAGCAATAGGAGCATAATTAAAGCATCTATAGAGAGAAATTCAAGGCGTTCTTTGGCATCAAGAGTTTCTTAGGCAGCACAATCAAGTGCAATTTGACTCCTATATCTGTTAGCTATTGATTATATCATATTTTCTTATTAATTTCGCTGTTATTCTCATGTAGCCATGAACTAAATTTTTTTTATAGGGTTAATACTTGAACTCAATATGTGCACTTAATTGCCATATCTTTCTAATATTTAATAAACTTAGTTCTTTGTTATTCAAATTACTTATCCTTAATGTTTCAATATATCATGCCAATATATGGTGAATGAATTAGTAATATTTTGATAAACTCAAAAGAGAAATCATTATATTTAAACCTAGATAATTTGATGTATGATTGTAGAGTAACATTCAATATTGTATATGTAAGTTTCAAATTAGGATAGAAATATACCTAATTGACATATATGATTAATAATACTTACTCTTAATAAATCTTAATTTATTACAAGTACCATAGGAATATAAGTGTTTGATAAATTAAGGTATACTTGCATGACCTTGGGAAAGGCTTGTGAATACAATAATGTATTGATCAATAACAAAGACTAAGAGAATTAAATATTAAAAGATTAATCATTGGAAAGCATATTGAGATTGTATTGACCCTAAAGTTTCTCTATATTGCTATCTTTCAAATCTCTTTACACTGTGTTATTGCTTTTATATTTTCTAAATTCATTCTTAGATTTTTATTTTTCCAAATAACTATTTGAAAGATATAATTTTAGTACTTGGTTAAAAAGAAGATATTATCCCTGTGGGTTTGACATCCGATTCTTTTGTCCCTTTATTACTTGCATACGATAGTATATACTTGTACGCAAATTTAATATATAGAAATATTGCATCACCCTTGATTATTGCTCTAAGAGAAATTTGGATGATTCCTTCATCTTGGTTTGTAGAAGTTAGAATAGGGATTGTTCTACTGTCTATTAAAGTTTCCCATATACTATGCTATCTCTATACACAGCCTATTCAAATGATTATCACCACAAAAGTCACATGTGATATTTTAAGCTTTGACTGCATTTACTTCGATTGCATCGAATTTCTTTGACAGTAGATTGACTTGAGCAGCCAATGTAGTGAATACCTCTATATTATGAACTGTCACAATCTTCCTTGGTGTAGTTCTCTGTGCCGTCCATTGACAATTATTAGATGTCATATAATCAGGCAAATCATATACTTCATCCATGGATTTGTTCGTTAAAACTGCTTTAGTTACTGCATCAACTATAGTCTGCAAGTGCCTTACTAGTTTATTATAGAATGTTTGAACTAGTAGCCATTTTGGTACTCCATGATGTAGGCGATTGCTCAGCATGTCATTTTATCTTTGCCATGCTTCATAAAGAGACTATCCATCAAATTGAACAAAAGAAGTTATATCATTCCTCATCTTTGTTGTCTTTGTTGGTGAAAAGAACTTTGCCATGAATTTTTACGCTAAATCGTCCCATGTTGCTAAAGATCCAGATGACAAAGACATAACCAACTTGTAGCTTTGTCTCTTAACATAAATGAGAATAATCTTAATCTGTTAACATCATTACAGACCCGTTGTACTTAAAAGTATCACAATTTTCAAAACATTTACGATGTGTTCATTAGGGTCGTCATGTGGTAATATGGTAAACTGCATAGAATCTTTTAACATTTGAATCAGGCTTGGCTTGATTTTGAAGTTATTAGCATTGACAGTAGGTCTGCGTATGCTAGAACAAAACCCATATGCCACAGATACTGCATATCCCTCAAAGATTTTTGCGGCTTAGCTATAATCGGGTTTTGAATATCTATATTTTAGATCTAATCATCTATGTTTGCTGTTTGGTTTTATTCTTGATGTAGTCTTCTAAGCATTCTATCTATTTTAGGATAAAAAAAAATTTAAGTCAACACTTTTTGTTTTGTGCATAAACTACTGAAAAATTCTACAAAAATTAAAAGAAAATTTCTAAATTACAAGTAAGATAGTGTGGTATTAGTATTAGTAAAAAAATAAATATTACAATCTCCAACATCGGTGTCAAAAACTTGTTGAGGATTTACTAAATTAAAATGTAAGTGCACGTTATCGTAACAAGTAATATAAAATGAATTAAGTATCGTTCCCACGAGAACTTTTTAATCTACTCTCTACTAAGTAATAAAATTAGGTCTTCTTACTTTTATCCAAATAAAATAAAATTGATTTTAAACTAATCTATTATAAACTAAAAATTAATCAAGACAAACTAAGTTAAACAAGGATTCATCATCAATAAAGAAAGAACCTAGGGTTATAATTTATCCCTCAATAATTTACTTGGACCAATTACTCTCTTATTTTAATCCCTCAATTATAAATTGTTGGATAGATTCTTAATCGCATCATAAGTTTTTGTCAATGGTCAAGTGATCATGCCTTATCCTAATAATTACCTATTTGTCTGTGGTAACCAGATGAGAAAAAGACTCATGAACTGATTTATTAATACCATATATGCTATTTAAGTATATGTATATTTCATATGAAATTCATAACTACTACGTTATGATCATATATTAATCTACCCTAAGCTAAATACATAAATCCCTTTGTTAAATTCATTATAGTTCCTAGGGTAATCTAAATATTAGCCAGATATATAGAAAGTATTAAGCACAGAAAGATTGAATAATTCAATATATTGTATTCATAAAATAAGAGAGAAAATTGAATTCAATTATATGTTAATTCAAAAGTTACAACCTTAGATATAAAAAATTAGTTCATGATGATTAAAAGAGTACTAAAGCATAAATTAGAAGACATTATAGAGAAAAATAAAGAATCTATGAAAAAAAAGAGAATAAACAAGGAATGGCTTTGAACACTCTGATATGGGTGCCATGGTGCTGGGTTTTAGGTACTGTGATGATGAGACCTAGAAATCTCTTCATCTGGGATTGATTGAGTACTGATCATTGAATTGTTGAGAGCTGTGGTGCTGGATCTTTTGACTTTAGTGTCACAGCTTGAATTACTGGACGACATTGGCCTTCTTTCTTCATTTCTTGATCTTTTCATCCTATTTTCAGAATCTTCGCACTATATATCTTAAAACCTATAATCAACAATAATAAATAGTCAAATAATTGTAACAAATCTTAAGTTTAATATCATAAAATATTAATTATATTTACACCTTATCAAGGATCCTGAGATCGTTCTTACTTCTTCCCAATTAGCAACCATATATTGTGATAGCCAAGCAATTATGTCTTTTAAAAAAATGAGAAATATTGTAATAATTCAAAACAAATCAAGATAAAATACAATTTTGTAAGAGATATTATGACACAAAAAGAAGTGTCTATACAACACATATCAACAGATCTCATGGTAGTAAACTTATTTACAAAAACCAAGATATGAGATATTTATGTCGCACTCACATGATCTTTGGGTCCACAAAGATTGTGAAGTTGTATTTGTTAAGATATTTTCATTAAATCTGGACATCTTAAATACTTTTTTTATAATAAAGTTCTCAACTTATTTTTATTATGTCCATATACTTATAACTAACATAAGTACATGTATATTTGTTGTTTTAAAATTTACGTTATTAAGTTATAACCAACTTTCTTATACTAATGGTTGTCTTAGTTTTTAGAGAAGCAAGATGAGATGAGACACAAAACGAATAAAAGAGAATAAGATGTTTGTTCTATTCTCACGGAGCTTGAATTTATATATGAAAATTATGTGTCACCTTGACTAGGTCAAGTTAAGGTTCACTTTTAATGAGTACTAAACTAACAATGATATAACTTACCATCGTGAAAACCTGATTTAGCTAGATGTGAGTTTTGTAATTTGAAATTTGTATGAAAAATGAGCTTATTAAGAATTTAAGTTAGATGTTTGAATGACGACTGAACTAACTAAGATTTATATAATGCCTTAATAAGACACATATGCCTTTTAAAAAAGAATTCATTGTAGTATATGAATTATATTTACTATTCTTTTTAACAAACTTAGAAAAATGGTGAATCCTTACTTCCTTTTTTCTGGAATCTTCTACTTAAATAAAATTTATTCATGGGTCACATGTTATATTTTTTTTTAACAAATATTATGTTTAAGGCTTAAGGTCAAAGTACTTTTGTTGCTTTATTTACATATTATCCCATTATATATAAGTATGAGATATTGGTTTTGGGCAGATGGCTTATGATGTTTAATTGGACCAAAAGGCTATCTTCTATTTAAATTAAAAATTCTAAAATGGATAAAATACAATCTATAAGTGTATTGATTTATCTCATCACCATGTTTGAATTAAAATAAAAAAGACTTTCTTTATCTATATATTCCCTCTTATCACATTCTATGATTGAACATGTGTGTATGGTAAATGATGTGAGAAGTGCACGTAATTTCAAAAGAAGAAGTGAGATGGTGAGTGTGAAAATTAATGAGAATGGGAAAAAAATACCAAAAATATAGAGGATTTTTGCTATATGAATTGAGGGAATTTTATACGTATGTTATTGTCATTTGACCATCAAGTAATGAAATAATCTCATTGAGGTTTGCAATACACTCAAAGGTAAGTTTTTTTTTTTTATATTGAATTTATGGAATTATATTATTCCATGTATGTATTTCAACAATGTGATAAATAAAGTTAAGTTCTTAATAGCAAACAACTCAAATCAATATTCAAACCCAATTTAACAAACTTTACAATTTAAGAAATAAAAATAAAAAATCACGATTACAAGAATGTTAAGTCCAACACAATAAGAAAATAAATAAATGAATAGATATAAAAAAAAATGCTGGAAAAAATTAAAAGAGTCAAGGAAAAAGAGAACAAATACAATGATGTTTACATAGTTCAATAACTCCACTAGTTTTAAGCTTTAAGCACCTCTTTCTTGAAGATTTTACTATAAAAACCTATTCTCGAGGCCACCATGATTAACTTAAAACAATCAATAGCTTCTAAGTGCCAATCACAACTTACACCGATTAGCTTTTAGGTGTTAACCAACCTTTACAAAAGTAAGCAATTATAAATCACAATTATATTAGCTGCCCTTGATGATACACAGAAGAAAAGCTACTCAAAGTATCAAGAAAGCACAAGAGAGCATTGAGATGGACCGTTACTGACATTAGAGGTATTAGCCCTTCATTTTGCATGCAAAATTTTTATTAGAGGATAATATAAACCTTTAATAGAACAATAGTGTCGGCTAAATCTTTTCATAAATGAGGTAGTGAAAAAAAAGATTATTAAATGGCTAGGTACAGGGATTATATACCCAATCTCAGCTAGCACAAAGGTAAGTCTAGTTAAATAATGAGGCGTAATAGTAGTAGCCAATAAGAATATCAAGCTGATTCCTACAAGAGCGTAATAGGATGACGAGTATGTATAAATTACAAGAAACTAAACAAGGCCACTCGTAAGGATCATTTTCCATTACCATTACTATTATCATTTATTGGTCATATGCTTGACAGACTATTAAACATAAATATTTTTGTTTTTTGGATGGATATTTTGGATACAAACAGATTGCCATAGCCTCAGAAGATCAAGAAAAAAAATGTTGTTCACATGTCCGTATGGGACCTTTGCCTTTTAAAGAATGCCGTTTGGCTCTGTAATACACCAGTCACTTTCTAAAGATGTATGATGATGATCGTTTCTAATATAGTGGATCAATTCCTTGAATTCTTTATGGATGACTTCTCAGTTTTCAGCGATTCATTTGATGTATGCCTAAAACATTTATCATTTGTGCTAAAACGATGTGAAGAGACCAACTTAGTGTTGAATTAAAAAAAGGCCACTTTATAGTCAAAGAAGGAATTGTTCTTAGGCATTGTATCTCATCCAAAAGAATCATGTCAATCATGCGAAGTTGAGGCAATTGAGAAACTACTACCATCTATAAATGTCAAAGGTGTTCAGAGTTTTCTTAGAGATGCAGGCTTTTATAGAAGATTATAAAAGACTTCTTCAAGATCTCCAAACCTCAGTGCATTTATTAGAGAAGGATGTGTAGTTCGAACTTGATGATGACTGTATAAAGTTTTTTGAAGTGTTAAAAAAAACTTATTTTAGCTTCTATAATAGTAACGCTAGCATAAAAATAAAGGATTTCACACTATCTACTATGCTAGCAAGATCTGAACGATGTGTAGGTAAATTACATGACCATAAAGAAAGAGTTGTTAGAAGTTGTATTTACTTTTGATAAATTTGGCTGTTATCTCATTAGGGTCAAGGTAATAGTATTCACTGACCATTATGCTATCAAGTACCTGATTACAAATAAAGATGCAATACCCAGGTTAATCAGGTGGATTCTGTTCTTGCAAGAGTTTGATCTAGAGATTCGAGATAAAAAAGGTATAGAAAACCAAGTTGCGGATTATTTTTCTCGCCTACAAGAGGGAGAACAAAGTGAATATAAGATGGTTATAAATAAATCCTTCGTAAATGAACAGTTCTTGGCAATTAACCACAAAAGTATGCCATGATATGTTGATTATGCTAACAAATTAGTGAGTGGAATGCTATCACTTGAACTAAAATCCCAATAGAAGAATAACTTCTTACAAGATGTCAAATGCTACTACTGC
The DNA here is from genome assembly GCA_946807835.1 of Ailanthus altissimus. Taxonomy (NCBI): domain Eukaryota; kingdom Viridiplantae; phylum Streptophyta; class Magnoliopsida; order Sapindales; family Simaroubaceae; genus Ailanthus; species Ailanthus altissimus. The sequence goes on from OX327687.1 coordinate 11,877,549, forward strand.
GACAAGCCATTCTTGTTCAAGAAATGTGTTGATCAAATGATTCAAAGGTACATTCCAAAAGAAAAAATTGAAGACATACTTAGGCATTGCCATTCTACTAATTATGGTGGTCACTTTCGAGGAGAAAAAAAAATAGTAGTTAAGGTATTAAAATCTAGTTTCTATTGGCCCTCTCTTTATTTAAGGATGCACATTTCTTTATTTCAAGATGTGATAAATGTTAGTGAGTAGAGAATATTTCTAGGGACATGAGATGCCCCTACAAAATATTTTGAAATTAAATATCTTGGACATTTGGGGTATAGATTTCATAGGATCATTTATTTCATCCTATAATAATTGATACATTTTGGTTGTCATTAATTATGTATCCAAATGGGTAGAAGCTATTACCTTGCCAACAAATGATGCAAAAGTTGTTCTAGGATTCTTGAGAAAGAATATTTTCACTTAATTTAGCACTTCAAGAGCCATTGTCAATAACGGGGGTTTATATTTTTGCAACAAGTACTTCACAGCTCTCATACATAAATATAGGGTCACTCACAAGATTGTTATATCATATTATCTGTAAACCAATGGATAAGTAGAGGTTTTAAACAGAGAAGTAAAATAAAACAAAAAAAGATAGTGATATCGAGAAAAAAGGATTGGCCGACAAGTTTAGATGATGCATATTAGTCCTATCACATTGCTTAAAAAACCCATATTAGAATATGTCCATTTTGATTAGTATTTGGTAAAGCATGTCATATTCCTGTAGAGTTGGAACACATAGCTTATTAGACCATTAGAGCATTGAATTTTGACTTGCAAGCAGTGGGTGAGAAACGAATTCTACAACTTAATAAAATGGATGAGTTTCATCTTCAATAATACAAGAATGTTAAACTATACAAAGAAAAGACAAAAATATGGCTTGACAAGAAGATAATACAACACTCATTTAAATTACGACAATAGGTGCTCCTATTTAATTCCTTATTCAACTTATTTCCAGGTAAATTAAAATCAACGTGGTCCAATCCATTATGAGTTATCAAAGTGTAACTTTAGAGTCATGGAGTTAGAAGAAGAGTCATTTAAGAGAACTTTCAAGGTGAATGGCCAACGGTTGAAGCATTATTAGAAAGGAGAGCATGATTACAAAAAATCCTCCATTAATATGTTCGAGCTGTAATGAATAAGTAATATGTCAAGTCGATGGCATTAAATAAAGCACTTCTTTGACATTAACATAGTTATAAAGAGTTGTAATAGGTGCTGGGAAATGTCATTATGAAAGTATGTTCTCAAACACTATGTTTCTGATCTATTTTCATCGATGCGAGTATGTCAGTGAATCCCTTTTACATAGATTCGTATATGTCTATATCTACATGGCACAAATGGTTGTTCTTAACTGATCATAAGCTAAGGGCTTGTATAAGTATATGAGCATTCAGTGAGGATTGAATACTGAACAGACTTACAAGGACCTCCAATAGACGTCCCATAAGGTATCAATAAAAGGTCTTCTCAAGTTGAGTAGTATTTGTGGTCTTTTGACCTGAGTGCTACAGTGGGTATGTGAGTGATCCAATATGCTTTGTGACAGGACCTGACCCGAGACCCTCTACTCTAGATCCCAACGGCCCTGCCGGGCACCACGACAGAAGTTCCTCCGAACCTAACTGGGTATGTTGAGAAATTCCGCGAGGCGAACCCCTTTTTAATTCTTGTTACTACTAAGAAGGTCTAATAACATACACGAAAATGACATCTTAATTTTAAAAACAAACGGACAGAGTTTCCCCTATTTTTTAGAAAATCCATATAAAACCTGCAAAAACATTTCACTTCTATTTCTAATACATCTCAATTCTACCAATTCGGACCTCCGGTCCTTCCTAAATCAAATTCAACACAACTCAATTATTCATTTGAATTACAAATAAGCATAATCATAGAAGTAAAAAGAACGATCATCATAAAATTAAAATCTCTTCTTCTCGGTTCAAAACATACATCCAAATATACATGCCTACAACTATTATGCATAAAGTAAAGGGTGCTATTTAGCACATTTACATGTACAAAAATGATCTTTGGATTCGGCCCACTACTCGACAATAGAAGAATCAGCAGCTTGCGTACCGAGACCTGCACCTGGGAAAGGGGTTCAAAAAACATAAAACACAAAACGGGTGAGCTAAAGGAGCTCAGTGAGTGTAAATAAAAATTTCAATAAAATAACATCATGTATAGATAGCAAATTCTAAAGTTCATGCAGAATTCATGCTTCTAAAACTGACGTAAAACTGTAAAACGATTTCTAACATCATATGCTATTGAAATCTTGCCGAGCGGGTTTTATCTACATCTTTGGAGAACTATATTCAGAATATGTATAACATAATAACTGTTGTGTGCATATAAATGCATAAATGCTATCGGTAAATCGAAAACTAGTAAAATCCTCGCTTGGCCATTTTCTTTCTAAACTGTACCAATGGTAACCCTAAAGCTCTATACCCACGCAGCAACTCAACTAGCACCGCATACGTGAGTAGGTCACGGGGCACCTCAACTAGCAGTACCCACAGTGACATCTCAAGACATCTCACTGGCTATGCAGCGGAATCCTACATCGCATGCATATAGCGAGACAATACCCCGTACACATAGAACGACTCACATGACTCAACTTTTTGACTTCCCGGAGTTAGTGACACACCCCCAAGACCTGCTCATGTGCACATGATATACCGGCCGGGTCTAATACAATCATCACCACTATAATCTGAGGGTACCAATGGCCCTAAAACTGAATGCAGAAATTTTAAAACTGTTTCTCAATTCGAACATGTAAAGGCATGTCTATGAATATGTATCAAGATCATAAATCATGGTTATGCATCGAAAGCTCATAAAACATGCATATTCATTATGCGAAAACATAATAAACGCAAAGTAAAAGAAATGACAGATTTCCACTCACAACCGCTCCGCGCTCAATTTCGCTCCCAATTTCTGCTCCCGTTAACGCTCTCGGTTATCTTCACCTACGCGCCACAAATGACATTTAGAACTAAATCGAATGCTAGAATCTCATTTAACTACTAAACGCCCTAATCGGCATACAAAGCTCGGATGCATACTACTTCCCGATTTTTGTTACTGAGCCATAATCGAAACTAACTCACCATCTGGCGCCCTGAAAATTATTGAACACCTTATAACTTGGTTGGACATAATTGCCCTTCACCTTTTTAACATGGACAATTATGTCCCATTTTCTTTATTTTTGGTTTTTCCATTAATCATATACATTCAATTTACAATATGCACCATTTACACACAACAATTCAATCAAAACACCACTCAATTCCTAACTTCCCTAAAGTGGCAGAATTTTACCCTAGGTTCCAACACATTCAATTTCTTGTTCCAATTACAACAAAATCATGCCAATTTCATTCTAAAGCCCTAATTACAACCAATTGAAATCTCTACAACAAAATCACCAAAAACCCTAATTCTCACCTTGCCAATTTCTTCAAATTGATGACTCCTTCAAGCTCCAAACTAGAATTCAACTCAATCTAAGCCAAGAATACACATAAGAATGTCAATTGGAGCATTCTTGAAAGTTCACTTATCAAACTCATAAAATAATGCTTTTCTTACCTATTTTTCTTGAATTTCCACTAATTGAGGCTTCAATTGAGCTTAAAGATTCATATGTAACCTTATTTTAGCTTGATTACACATGAAAAATCATGAAAAAAAACTTGAATAGTCACTGTAGCAGCACCCCCCTTTGAAACTCGAATTTCTCTCTTTTTTTGGCTAAGTGTTGGTTTTGATCTCTCTTCAAATTTCTACACACTTCTAATATATATATAGTGCTCCCTCAATTGACCATTTTGCCCTTCAACTTACTTAAAATTTATAATTTTGCATTAGTTAAAAACTAATTATGTAATTAGTTCATTTGTAACTATCTAGTTAGAATAGTTCAAAGAACTAACTAGAACTTCTAACTTGGCAATCCATGAGATTTCTTCTAATTGGTCCATTCTCTAATATATGGATTATGTTTCTCAACAAAGGCTTGTTCCATTCATAACCCTTAAATGGAAATTCATGTAGTAAATTAGGATTTCCTTTTCTAAGCCAATAGAGAAAATTTCCAAAAATATTCTAAGGTCACAGCGCACCGATCGAGAGTGAAATTACCAAATTAGGTCTAATATCTCTCACGTGCACTATAAAGGGAATATTTCTAATAGGGTTAAAATCGAGTAACCCTACGATGTCTTATTTGCTCTATATCGAAATCTAGGTGCCAATACTACTAATAGGGATTGGATATTACACTTTGGTTCCACGCATGCTAGAGAGTTTTCATGGTTTGATTGCTGGGTATGGTCCAATGCTCATAGAGTTCGGTGTTCATAAATATGGGATCCGTCATCTTATATGAGTGAGTTGTATTTCCTGATGCTCCAAGAATTATGTTTTAGAAATTTTTTGGCCGAAAGCATAAATTCCAGAAAAAGTTATTTTTCATAGGGTTAAACAATATTGTAAGGAGTTTGCGGATATTTATTACAGAAATACAAATATAGAGATAGGTTCATGGATGTACTTATGAGAATTTGACGGTGCTGATTTGTGTACCCATACATTCAAGATTAATTGATGAAAAGACTATACATATACGTGATAAGTGTAAATTATATCTATTATTTTTACTCACTTAACTTAATTAATTTCTTATTTAAAAAAAATATTAGGTTTCTTTGTAATATATTTTATTGTGATTTTGTAAGTTTGGAGTCAATGGAGCAATTGGGGATGAAAATCTAAGGAAAACAAAACAAAACATAAATGCTACAGTAACACTACTATAGTATTGCTACAGTGTTTGATGAATAGTATTTTGCTACAGTATATCACTGAAAGCGATGAACAGTATTTCACCACAGCGAAATTCCAACACCTAAAACATCTAGCTACAGCGCCAAGTGAATAGTGCATGAACTATATCTTGAATGTGCCCTCGCTAAAAATATTATCGTCCCAATGATGAACAGTATTTTGCTACAACAGTAAACATTGCAATTTTTCTTAAACTAAAAGAAATACAACTCTAAAACTCCAATCAATCCTTATATAAAGGCCACTTATTTCAGACCTCAAAAGGTACACAACTTAAGGCTCTTAGAGCCACAACACATTGAAGAGGAGCAGTTTTAGAGAAAGAAGTAAAGAGAATTTAAGGAAGCAAGAAATTCTTGGCAAATAGTTAACGTATCAACCAACCACGAATTGACGTCTATATTAGTTTACTTTGGTTGTATCATATTTATTTTATTTTTTTATCCTTAATTCTCTTATTATCATGAGCTAATTTATATTTTAGAGTTATTACTTGAACTCAATATAAGTGCTTAATTGTTGGATCTTTTTAATATTTATTTGAACTCGATTCTCTATTATTCAAATTATTTATTCTTAATGCTTTATAATATCTAATCAATATTGTGATTGAATTGATAATACTTTAATAAACTCGAAAGAGGCATTATTGTATTTAGCTATAGATAATTTGATGCATGATTGTAGAGTAACATTCAATGTTGCATATGCAAGTTTCGAATTAGGAAATGAATATACTTAATTAGCATATATAGTCAATAAGACTTGTTCTTAATGAATCTTAATTTATTACAAATACTATAGGAATATAGGTATTTGGTAAATTAAAGTATACTTTCATGACCTTAGGAGAGACTTGTGAATACATCAGTGTCTTGGCCAATAATAAGAATTGAGGGATATAAATATTAAAAGAATTAATCTTTAGAAAACACATTGAAGGATAGTAATTAACCACAAGCTTTCTCTATTTGCTATTTTATTATTTTATTTAAGTTGTGTCATTTATTTTTTACACTTTTATTTTACTTAAATTTATTACAAAATTAAGATTATGTTTTTGAATAATTACAAGAAAAATATAATTTTAGTACTTGGTAGAAAATAAAAATTATCCCTGTGGGTTTGACATCCAACTTTATAAGGCCTTTATTACTTGTTACGATAACATACACTTGCGCTTAATTTTAAGATATAGAAATATCGCATCACTGTGCTATGACCTCAATTTGTATGGTTTAACGCGTTGATTTGTAATATCTGTGACATGTGCATGAGGCATCGATCACGGACTCATGAAATAGTTCAATTTGACGAATCGGGCATGGACCTAGGGAGTCTTGTAATATGAAGTATATTCATTGTGCATTACGGCAGCGTGCTAGATTGAATTGTTTAATCTAGTAAATTATCCTTGTGAGTTTAACATCCAACTTTATAAGTCCCTTTATTACTTGTTACGATAACATACACTTGCATTTAATTTTAAGATATAGAAATATTACATTATTGTACTATGACCTCAATTTGTATGGTTTAACACGCTAATTTGTAATATCTGTAACATGTACATAAGGTATCGATCATTGACTCATGAAATAGTTCCATTTGACAAATTGAGCGTGGACCTAGAGAGCCTTGCAATATGAAGTATATTCATTATGCACTAGGGCACCGTGCCAGATTAAATTGTTCAATCTAGTAAATTTCTGCAATACTGAATATTTGTTTCATGAACCCTTGGGATAAGTGCGTGTAAATACTTAAGTGTTAAGCACATTAATTAGTTAACAATTATTGTTGATCAATTAAATATTGGCACGTGGTGCATAATGAGCATTTAGTTAAGTTTACTCAAGTGTGGTTAGGTGGGGCTCACTTTGAGTTAACTTGGTAACCTAGTAAGGGCTTAAAAATAAATGAATACCTTTATTATTTAATAATTAAATAATTAATTTCACTTAATTAATTATTTAATTATTAAATAATCAAGGTATTCATTTATTTAATAGTTAAATAAATATTTAACTTAATTATGGTTAAATGTTAACCATATAGTTAAGTTAAAAGATATTTTTAACTTTACTTGATAACCAAGTAAAGGTTAACCTAAACTAGGTTATTTAATTAACTAGAATTAGGTTAGTTAGATATTTATTAATTTAAGTGTTAAATTATTAATAAAGTAATCTAACCTTGGTTAAGAGATAACTAAGATTTAGTTACTTTAAATGAAACAAATATATATAAATGGATTAAATTAATTCATTTGAGATACATATGCTAATGTGTGGCCAATCAATTTTTGGTAAAGAATAATGAAAAGTTCATTTTTGTTTAAAGTGAAACGCCGGCCATTTTTAGCTTAATGGAATGAGAAATGAATTGATTTTCATTTGGTTTTAATGGCTTGCTTGATTTTTTGGCCATGTAGGGAAATGGGTAAGAGGGAAAAAAAATGTTTTTCTTTGTTTTCAATTATTGAAGGCACTATTTTATTTTCTTCTCCAATTAAGTTAGCCATAGAAGTTTTGAATTTTGTTTTTGTAATTCAAGTGTTGAATTAATAAAAAATAAATTCATTGCTTAAAATATAGTTTAAGTGTTAAATTATAGATTAATAGTTAATTTAAATAGTTTAAGTGCTAAACCAGTGCTGGAATTAAAACTGCCATTCTAGCCAATCAAGTCCACCTTTGTTGATTGCTAGAATTTCCAACGGGTTTATTTCTAGTGGAACTTCAATTGAATCTATTCTAAAGGCTTGCGAGGTGAATTCTTAATATTTAATTTGTTCATTATTGTAATGAGGAAAAAATTTATTGTGTTCATTGTTTAGAAAATTAGATTTTCAGCTTCAGCTTCCGCTGTGTATATGTTTATGGATAAGATGCATGGATTATGTATATACGTAAATTTTTTATGTGATGAACACACACCATATGCACGTACCCTATGGTATTAATCATCACCATAAAAAAGTCTACACCAGCAACCATTTTGGAATCCCATGATGTGGATATCTCCTCATCAATTCTTTATAATTCTCCCAAGCCTTATAAAGGGATTCATTATCAAACTACACAAATAAAGTGATGTTGTTTCTTATTTTTACCATCTTTACTGGTAGAAAAACTTTTGCTAAAAACTTTTGAACCAAATCATCCTATGTAGTGACTGATCTAGCTAGTAAGGAAGTTAAACAACTTGTCGCCTTATCTTGAAGTGAGAAAGAAAAAATTTAAAGGTGAATTGAATCATCTGAAGCCTTATTATGCTTAAAAGTATCATAAATCTCCATAAATTTTGTGATATATTAGTTTGGATCATCATTCGACAAACCCCAAAACTACACTGTTCTACTGAATCATCTGAATAGCAGCTAGTTTAAGCTTAAAATTATTGGCTTGAATGATAGGTCTTTTAATGCTTGAATTGATGCAATCAAGTAATGGTACTGCATAATCGTGCAACGGCCTTGCATTGCCTATATTAGCTTGATCTCCCATGGTTGGTTGCGAATTTAACTGATGATTCCTTATTTTTTTGAATTATTCTCAAGGTTATTTCTATTTTAGGATCAAACATAATAGCCTCAAAGTTGCTTGTATGTCTCATGCACGATGGAGGAGAACATAGGATAAACAAAACAAAATTAAAAGTTTGAATTAAATATGAGCTGACTGATATTAATATTAGCAAAAAAAATATTAAATCAAGTCATCAACCAAGGCGACAAAAACTTGTTTCTATGATTTGGAAACACAACTGCATGTTATCACAAGAAGTAATATGATGATGAGTTGAGTATTATTCCCACGAGGACTTCCTATTATATTTTCACTAAGTACTAACCTATATAAGTTTTTTAATTTACCCAAACGATCAATAAAAAGATGCAGTATTAAAAAAAAGAAGAAAAAATTAGAAGAAATAAAAGGGAACAAAGTTATGCAGTAGAATTTGTGACTTCACTAGTAAAGATAAGCTAAAGATTCTAATCTTCACTCTACACTTTATTTAAATTACTAATTTTCCTCTTTGAATCAATTATTCAACTAGAATTGTTGACCAAGAATCTTAAATTACCTACAAGTCTCTTTTGATGGTCAAGTAAAAATATTCATTTTAATCAACTTACTATATTCCTATGTAAATTAAATTGAGAAAGAATTCATTAAGCCTAAGTTTTCTTTAATTATTGCATATGTCATGTAAGTATATTTCTATCTTACATTAATTTATTATAATCAATGATCATATGTTATTCCATTGATAACTAAACCTAAAATACCTTTTCCAAGTTCATAAAGGTTACCTAATCAATCTAAATGATGATCAAGCATATAAAAGGATTAAACTCAAGATAAAACAAACAACTCAAGTAAGGAATATAATCAAAATCAAAAGGGTAAAAGTAATTTAAACTAAATATAGAGATCCAATTGAAATCCTAGAAAAGAAGATTAGTTCATGATGAAATTAAGAGATTCAAGCCATTTAGGTTTAACATCACGAAGCAAATATAAAATTAAGAAAAGAATAAGAGAAAGAAATAGCTATGTCACTTTCGCGCCTAAATCTTTTCTTCTTCTTCTTTTGAATCTCTTTGATGATCTCCAAAAGTTATTCTCTTTATTACTCTTTCATTTTTTTCTCCTTTGAAATAGGCTTTTAGTTATTTTAATTATAGGCTTTCATTTTAAATTAGGGCAAAACAATGAATACAAGTCAAACCCAAATTCTTGGATTCAGCACCCAGCGTCTAACACTGCAACCTTGACTTTCTAACACTACGACACTAGCCTGATAGTCACATTACCGCTGCAGCATTCACTTTCTACCAACCCTGGAGCTATGGTGCAGAGCACTATAGCAGCACTGCGGCGTTGATTCTTAGCACTACAACCTTAAGTTTCTGCATAAATTTGACAGTTTGGTTGTTTTTCTTGGATTTTCATCTTTATTAGCTCCATTAAGTTCAAACATACAAAATAAAAATAAATCACATAAAAAGCCTAATATTCATACTTAAAATGAATAAATACTAAGTTTAAGAAAGTCCAAATAAATAGCATAAAATACACCCATCAAGTTTCTATCATTAACTAGTTAATATTGAAAACTAAGAGAGTCATGTTACCCTTAGGATCCTATCCCAGGCCCATTAAGGTCCAAAGTGGTTGAGCCCAAACCCATTAAGAGCCAACGTGGCCAGACTCAACTTTTGGCTAATCCAAGCTCACCATCAAGTTCAAATCCAAATTGGTCTATGCTTGGCCTATAAACAAAAAGCCCTAATCCTGATAGGTTGAGCATAACTCTCGATATATTTCTGCAAGTCCATAACAATCTAATCAATGCCAAGATTGATAATGTATCAAGATTCTTTGAGAGCTTTAGCAAGAAGGAGAACTTGTGCTTAACCAACGATCGAGGATTACTTATGCCCTGAGGATTCTTCTAATATAAGGAATACCTAATACATTGAGAAGTTATTCTAGCTAGCCTATAACATTGCCTATGACACTAAATAATCTAAGCTAGACAAGGCACACCACCCACATCCATCTATAAAATGTAGTGCATGAAGCAATTTACCAACAACTCTTATAATTCCAAGCTTGAATAAGGAGGGCCCATGATATGAGCTAACCTCTTGGGGAACCTGTATAATAAAGGCCATGACTCGTACATAGGGACAAGTGAATTTTTAGACACATACCACACCAATTATTTTCTCCACTTAAATTAGAAATTCTAACTTAAGCATCTAAAGAGTTAGAAATAAATATCGACATAGTCTTGGCCATTTTTGTGACTATAAGTATCAAAGTTCAAATCACTACGAGGGCTTAGAAAGAGTAGTATCAGCTTGTTTTGGACCCTATAGTCATTTATAGAAGTATTAATTCATCTTTTGACTGAGACGTTTGAGCCAAGAACCAAAATTCATGGTCAACATAAATAAATAAAGATTTCCAAATATTATTAGAAGATTTAAATTACATAAAACATAGTGAAATTAGAATATGAATTAAATATTTAAAACTAATACTATGAACTTAGAAGTATAGTTGCTAGAAAAGTCAATGCCAATTGTTGGCATTTTGACTTCAATGACTTGCTATTAAAGCCCAAACTAATAACAGTGGGACTCGAAGGGCTTTGGTTCCTTGAACCTAACATAACCATGAGAAATTAGATCCTTTAGACCTGAGACTCGATGTTAAGTCTAACCCTTAATAATCAAACTTAAAGAGTTATAGCCCCTCAAACATTGACTTGAACCTTAAGAACCAAAAATGACCTCTTAGACTTGATCTTAAGAACTTAGTGCGATCCTTTAAATTTGAGACTAAATGCTAAGACCTAAGCCTTAACACCATGACTTTGGAAGGCCTTGGCCCCCACAAACCTCAACTTACAAAATCATTAGAATTCTCTATTTTATAGTAAAATAATGAATATTAAGTTTTTTTTTAAAGGTTAATTTGTGCAATTCAACAAAATCGTGCCCCAATTAACCTAACTTTATATTATAGGAAAAACAAAAACTTGCCTTAAGTTTCTATTTATTACTATATAATAATTACATATATCAAATTAATTTAATCTTACTTATTGAAGATGTGTTGATTTTATAATTTAAAAATTATATATATAAAAAAAACTTTGTAAAATTTGTGATGTCATACAACCAAAACATATATATATATATATATATAATATAATAATGCATATATGGGCATGTTTAGTATGTCATATTGTAATAGTGCAAAGGTATTATATAGTACTAAATTATAATATACATATGTTTAGGGACATCCTTTAGATTAAATTATAATTAATAAATAAATACAAAACTTAACTCTTATATACACTAATCTTGTATGAAATTATTCAATTCAAAAAATTTAGGCAACTATATTTTTTAGTCACAAACTAAAACTCTAGTCTTTATTAGCCAAAATTTGGATAAATGAACACAATTGCCCTTATTTATGAAACCATAAAGCTGTTTTGTGATACATCAATGAAAGTACACGTTCATAGAGAATTTAGTGTATGTAGCTTTAACTAAGTGACTATAGGTAAGAATTTCACATTGTGGCTATGGAGACCTGAGTTCAAATCCTTGTGGTGTCCCTTTTTTGCTTCGTTGTGTGCCGTGCAAAAGTACACATTCATATAGAATTTACAACATGTAGCTGTCAACAAAATTATTATAGTTTAGTAGTAAGAATTCTACATTATGGTTGGAGACTGGGTTTGAATCCTAGCAACCACATATTGTCATTTTTTGCTGTCTATTGAGCACCGGTTATGCAGTGCACAATTAGTGCGCATTGCCTCCTCGACCGCCATAATTTTCCAATTTTTGAGTGATTTCAACTGGTTTTCTTCACTCTTTTTAAACACAATCTAACTATATTTTATGCATTTCACGCAAAATATAATTATTTTCACATATTAATCACAACAATCATCATATTCATGAATTTGAAAATATTTTTCTTGCTAAGATTTGAGTAGAGGGAAAATAATAACCAAAGGTAAAATGGTCTATTTTTTAATTCTTTGGATACAAAAGATTAACTATTAAATTTGGGGATAAGAGAGAATGTCATTGTATTCATCAACTCCCTTAAACTTTAAATATGAATTCTTTTTTGTTAATAGTAACAATTTACCTATTTTATTTGGTATGATCAAAAGAATTGATGGTACAAGAAATAGTTTCCTATGAGCATGCATTAGAACTAGAAGACAAAGCTAATGAGATATATCACTTGATTAGTTATTATATAAAGAAAACCAAATGAATTGTTTCTATAAATAAGTTAATTGATTTTGTTTAGTTTGTTAGAATTTTATTTTAGATTGATTATCTTAAATAAAAATTCTATACATATTCAACCACTTACGTATTTTAATTAAATTAAAAGTGGTTCATATCTATCACTTAACAGGATAAGGATAATCTAGATAATCCTAATTTATTTATGATAAGGAATACGCCCATTATAAATAAAACACACTCTTGATGGGAGAGTATACACACCGTAGAAATATAAACACATTAATTATGGTATAGGTCTATAAGCCATTCAATATCATTTTAGTAATATACACCATCTTATAGAGATTGATTAACATTTAGAAACTTCTAAACACATTCAAATTTATTTTCAAATTGGTAGAGTTACCAATGGCGAGTAGTATGTTCGTTTTAATTTTATATTAATTTCCCATTAATCTAATTTCTTATAAAGTTATCAAGCATGATTAGGTAGTATAAAGGACTAACATGTGGTATCAGAGCCGTGTATAGCCTCTGCCTTGTTTTGAAAAATCTGAAGAACTTCATTATTGGCAAAATTTAATTTTTGTTTGCTTAAAGATTGTTATTTAGGAGTTATCGATGAAAATTAAGGTTAGAAATCTTTAGAAAATTAAATTTCGAGTATTTTGACACTTGAAACGTCAAACTTGATATTTGAATGGATGAGAATTGATCGAGTTTTAAAATCGGGTCAGAAACAAGTTATAGGTCTGCAAAGTAGGTCACATTACCTAGTTGGAGAAAGAAGACAATTCCAGACGAAGCATGTTGTTTGGCATCCGTTGGACTGAAGACATGTTGTCTAGCTACATTAAGCCAATATAGTGAACGACATGTCATCTGCTTGATTGCCCTGAAAGGTACGACATGTCGATGGTAATTTTTATTCAGCCCTTCTACATTTTAGTACATTATGTTTTGGCCTAAAAACTTTAACTATTTTAAACAAAAACCTTCACAGTTTTAGATAACTATAGTTTTAGCCCCAAATATTTGGAGAATTATAGTTTGGATGCAAACGTTTTGAAAACTATAGTCTTAGTCCCAAATTTTTAGATAATTATAGTTTTGGCCCTAAATATTTAGGTAATTATAGTTTGGCTCTAAATTTTAGATAATTATAATTTGATCCTAATATTTCAATGTTTTAAAAAAACCCTACAGTACAGTATATTTTCTTTCAACCCCTCATATTTTTGAGTAAATATAGTTTTGGCCATGTAACTTTGAAAGTTTGCAAAAGATCCTAATTTGGTAATTTTGAGAGGACTTATTTATTTTGATAATTTTATGCTTAAATTATATTAATGTTTGTATGTATAAATTATTGTTTATTCAATTTTTATGCATACAATTTAAATAGAATAATTAAGTACATAATTTTTAGATTCTATTCATATTTATGAATGATGCCATTGTTGCATACAATCATATGAATAATTTTTTGTATAAAATATCTAGTGATCCATATAATTTTAATTAATTAAGGATTAGTCACATCATCTTTAATTATATAAAATTATATATTAAGAACTTTTGATCCATATAATTTTAATTAATTATAGAGTAGTCATAACATCCTTAATTATGCAAAATTGTATATTAAAAATTTTAGGATTACATATAGAAAGGACATTAAAATTTTTAGGATTACATATAGAAAGGACATTATTATCATACTTAATATAATAAATTTTATCCCACAAGAATTTTTATTATATTTATATGATTAATTAAGATAAAATGTTAAATTATATTTTCTAATCTACCTACAGGAATTAGGAAAAGAAACATATTTTAATAATTTTATCATAAAGTTATAAATGAATCTAACTGAATTAGAACTTTAGCTCACTTGCAATTTCTATGTCATTAGATTCGAAATTTTGAATCATGATTTACTTTGGTAAAACATGATATATGTTCTATCATAAAGATATAAATGAATCTAATTGAATTAGAACTTTAGCCAACATGCAAGTTCTATATGACTAGATTCATAATTTTGAATCATGATTTACATAAGTAAAATATGATATATGTTCTACATAAAGTTATAAGTGAATCTAATTGAATTAGAACTTTAGCCTACATGCAAATTTTATGTCACTAGATTCATAATCTTTGGATCACAATTTTTATTGGTAAAGCATGATATAAGGTTTTAAGTCTTAAAACCTTAACCATAAGCATATATATTTATTGTAGTCATGTAACCTACGAATTTCTCCAATATAAGATATGAAATTCCTGAATTAATAGGTGATAACAATAAAATATAAAAGGAAATAATTCTCCTTTATTTAGAGTGCATGGACATTAATTATGCTATTAAGAAAGATAAAGCATTCATCAATGAGATTAGCACTCTAGAAGAGATTGCTCTTTATAAATGATAGGAATGATCTAATCGCTTTAGTGTAATATTCAAAAAGACCAAGATCTTTGCTGGTATTCATAGTTTAATCGAACAATATAATAATGTTTGGGATTTACTGAAGGCTATTGATGAACAATATGAGACTTCAGATAAGGCACTTGTTAGCACCCTAATTATGAACTTTTCATCCTAAAGACTCACCAATGTGAGAGGTGTGTGTGAACACATCATGTAAATGAGGGACATTGCAACTCAATTGAAAACTTTTGAGGTTATGATGTTTAATTCTTTCCTTGTGTACTATATATTGAATACAATGCCACCACAATAAGGACCTTTTAAAATATACTACACAACATATAAGAATAAATGGTCAATTAATGAACTATTGACAATGTGAATCAAGAGGAAGAAAGGCTTGCAATGGCTTTAGGTGAGAGTACATTAATGGTATTGAATTTCTAGTCACACATATTGTATTTTAATGATAACAAATCCTATGTTCATTGTAATATATTAACCTATTAAGCATTCAAAGGTTTAAACATATAAGTGAAGTAAATTAAGTGTAAGTAAAGCACTCATAGAAACTCAAAAATGTCAAGACTTTAACAAAATTAAAGGGCAGATTAGAAATTATTTTGGCATTGTATGAGATAGAAAATTTACACAAAATTGATTAAAAAAGAAAGATAATTGTGTTAACTTTTCAAGGAATTTTATGAAAGTGAATTTGTAGTTGTTTACAGAACGTTATGGCCAAATTACTCAAGTATGCTGAAGTTGGACCAAAGTGTAAAGTTTTGAAAGTTTTAAAAAATGGACTACAATGCAAAAAATAAAAAATTTGGTAGGATCACTGTAGCAATGTTCAAGTCACTGTAGTAGTATTGTAGCAACGACTAATTTTTTGGCTACTTATAAATACCTCACTTATTTGAAGCTCTTTACAATTGGAAAAAGCATCATATATCAATTTGAGAGACTCTTTGTTCTTACATCTTCATATTAGCTCATTTAGGAGTTTAAAATCTTATGTATTTGTTCTAATTATTGTATTAGGTTATTTAAGTGTTTGTGGGAAACACTTTGAGAATAAAGT
Source organism: Ailanthus altissimus (assembly GCA_946807835.1). Classification (NCBI taxonomy): domain Eukaryota; kingdom Viridiplantae; phylum Streptophyta; class Magnoliopsida; order Sapindales; family Simaroubaceae; genus Ailanthus; species Ailanthus altissimus. The sequence goes on from OX327687.1 coordinate 11,893,803, forward strand.
GATTATTCTTTTATTATAAGGGTTTAATTGATACCTTGAAAATTAATTTGTTGTAGAGGTTTCTTGACACCTTAAAAGTCAAATGTATTAATTTTTTGTATTGGTTTAAGGTAAGTTAGTGAAATCTTTCATACGAGTTACTTGAGGCATAGATGTAGGCCATGTAGAATGCCAAACCATGTAAACATCTGAGTGCAATTCTCTCTAAACATCATTCTCTTTATTTTCCCATTTTAGTTATCATCTTGTGCTTATTTATTATAATTTATTTTTTGTTAAATTTTTTTATATTTTATATAACTATATAAATTGTTCACATTAGTTCATTAAATTTTAAATTATCCAGTTTACCCATCTCTTGGGTTGTCTATCTAGAATTTTCATTTGGTATCAGAGACTAGTTCTCTAGAAAAGAATTTAACAATTTCAGAGAGATCCATGGCAACCATTAGTGGGCCTAGCATATATGAAGGCCAATCCACCACTAGACCTTTACTCTTTGACGGAACTGACTATAACTATTGAAAAGCTAGAATGAGAATTTATCTTCAATCTATTAGTTATAATTTATGGCTAGTTATTGAAAATGGCCCTTATATGCCGACTAAAATTGATAGTGAGGAAAATCTATCCAAAAACCTCAAAATGAGTTGGATAATGATGACAAATAAAAACTTACCCTTAATGCCAAAGCAATAAACTGACTTCTTTTGTGTCGTAGATAGGAAAGAATTTAATAGAATTTTGAATACAAATTTTTATTTTCAATTTGGCAACATTTAAAAGTTGTTTATGAGGGAACAAACTAAATAAAAGAATCTAAAATTAGTCGACTCACTAGAGAATACAAATTATTCAAAATAGAGTCACACGAAACCATTAATTAAATGTACACACGTTTCACCACTATCATTAATCAATTAAGTTCTCTTGGTAAACGCCACTCTATGAGTGCGCAAGTAAAAAAGATTCTTAGATCATTACCCAAGGAATGGAGAGCTAAAACAACATCCATCAAAGAAGCCAACAACCTCAATACATTATCACTTAATAATCTCATTGGTAAGTTGATGGACTACAAAATTGAATTGAAGGATGATGAAAGAAAGGAAGCATCAAAGAAAAGGAACATCGCTTTCAAAACTATAATAAGCAAGGAAGATAGTGATGATGAAAGTGAAAATGAAAGTAAAGGAGAAGATGCTGTAATATTAGAGCAAAATTTAAACAATTTCTTAAATTTAAAAGTCAAATGGAAAGAAGTTTGGAAAAGAATTAAAGAGGGAAAAAAATAGATATAGGAAGCCAAATAAGGACAATATCATTTGCTTCGAATGTAAGAAATTAAGACATAAAATTCATGAATTTACTTTCCTCAAGAATAAGAAAAGAAAGAAGAAAACTATGAATGTCACGTGGAATGATAGTGATGGTGAATCATCAGATGAAGAATGCGAGATATCTAACCTTGCACTCATTGACATCGGAGATGATGAATTTCATGATCTTGAAGAGGTATATGATCAACCATCTTTTAATGAATTATTAGATGCTTTTAATAAATTGTTTAAAGATTCTAAGGTAATAGGTAGTAAAAATGCTATCTTGAAGAAAAAATATCTCATTGAAAAATGAAGTTGAAAACCTAAAAAGGAAAATGATATTCTTAAAAGTGACAATCTCTCTTTAAAAGAAAAGGAATATTCTTTGAAAAGGGAAAAAGAAAATCTTGAAAAAGGACTTGAAATATCTAAAATATGCATCCAAGAGTTGAATGAAAACCCAAAAATCAATGAAATAATTTTAGAAAATAAAGCCATTAAAAAGAAAGTCATTGATTTACAAGAAATTATCTTAAAATTCATAAATGGGCAAATTGTTTTTGAAAAATTACTTAGTTCTAAAAAATGTGTGTTTGATAAGGAAGGCATAAGATATAAACATTCCTAAAGAAAAAATCCTTTAAAAAAATTATTTTGTAAAATTAATTTGTCATTTTTGCAATAAATTTGGTCAGAGTTTATAATTGACATTTCAAAACTTTTAGAGTAAAACACATTTATGTTCCAAAAGATAACATTCAAGGACTCAAAAAGATTTGGTTATCTAAAATTCACTTATGAATATTTCTTTTTGGTAATCAAAAGGGAAAGGAATAAGTGGGTTTTAGATAGTGGATGCTTAAGGCATGACCGGAGTTTCATCAAAATTCAAAAGCTTCACCAAAATCAAGAATGACAGATATGTAATATTTGGGGATAATGCCAAAGGAAAAATCCTTGGCGTAGGTAATGTTGAAAAAGACTCAACTATACTCATTGAAAATGTATTCCTTGTTGAGATTTTGAAGCATAATTTGCTTAGCATTTGTTAATTATGTGATAAAGGTTATACAATTATTTTTGAGCCTACTTGTTGTTTGATAATTAATATTAGTGATAATAAGACGTTGTTTATAAAAAATAGACATAGTAATGTTTACACCATTGATATTGAGTGTGCATCCTCACATGATAAATATTTCTCCGCATTACATGATAATTCTTGGTTATGGCATTAAAGATTAAGACATGCATGCATGCATTTGATTTCTAAAATTTTCAAAAATGATCTTGTTAGAGGTCTTTTTAAATTATCTTTTGAAAAAGATAAAATTTGTGAAGCATGTCACTTTGAAAAATAAATAAAATCATCTTTTAAAAACAAAGATCACATTTCTACAACTAGACCACTTCAATTGCTTCACTTAGACTTATTTGAACCTACTAGAGTTGCTAGCTTAGGTGGCAAGCATTATGCATTTGTGATAGTGGATGATTTAATAAGATTTACATGGGTTTTATTTTTGGCTTAAAATGATTAAACTTTAAAAGCTTTTATACATTTTTGCAAGAAAGTTTAAATTGAAAAAGAGTGTTCAATTTCATGCATTAGGAGTGATTATAGTAGGGAATTTAAAAACCACTACTTTATAGATTTTTGTGATGATTATGGAGTCCAACACTAATTCTTATCATCTAGAACACCTCAATAAAATGGAGTTGTTGAAAGAAAAAATAGGTCTATTCAAGAAATGGGTAGGACCATGTTGCATGATAATACTTTACTACAATATTTTTAGGCCAAAGCCGTTAACACTGCTTGTTACATATTGAATAGAGTATTGATTAGACCTTATTTATATAAGACCCATTATGAGGTTTGAAAATTAGAAAACCAAACATTAGATATTTTAAAGTCTTTGGTTGTAAATATTATATCTTGAATACTAAAGATAATATTGGTAAATTTGATTCAAAATCTGATGTTGGAATTTTTCTTGGCTACTCTATAACTAGCTAAGCATATAGAGTTTTTAATAAAAAAACCTTAATCATTGAGGAAACCATGTATGTTATTTTTTATGAGACTAATAATTCTATTGCCAAGAATGCACAAGAAGATGAAATAGTTGAAATAGAAAACAATATGTGTAAAGTTCAACTAGAGGAAAGCAAAAAGGAAGAGCCTAATGACATTACCCTCAAAGAAAAAGAGGAGAATCAAGGAAAGAAAGTAGAAGTTTAAATTTAAGAAGAAGGAGGTGATAATAATGCCTAATCACTCCATAGGGCATTGAGGTTTCCATCTTCTCACCCTTTATATAATATTATTGGTGATCTATCACATGGCATAAAAAATAGATCATCACTTAGGCATATTTGCAATAACATAGCATTCGTTTCTCAAATTGAGCCTAAGAACTTCCCTGAAGCTGAAAAAGATGAACATTGGAAATAGCAATGCAAGAGGAGTTAAATCAATTTGAGAGAAATTAAGTTTAGATATTAGTACCTAGACCACAACATCAATCTATAATAGGCATTAAATGAGTCTTTAGAAACAAAATAAATGAATTTGGAACAGTTGTTAGAAATACGGCTAAATTATTTGCATAAGGGTATAATCAAGAAGAGGGAATTAATTTTGATGAAACTTATACACCTGTAGCTAGACTTGAATTCATTAGGTTATTACTTGCTTATGCATGTGATAAGAATTTCACTTTATATCAAATGGATGTGAAAAGTACATTTTTAAATGGTTTCATTATGGAAGAATTTTATGTAAAACAACCTCCTGGCTTTGAAAATGAGAAGTTTCCAGAACAAGTATTAGGTTGTCTAAAGCATGATATAGTTTAAAGCAAACGCCTAGGGAATGGTATGAATGCTTAAGCAAATTCTTTATTGAAAATGGTTTTTTAATGGGAAAAGTTGATAACACATTATTCATTAAGTATAAGGACCATGATATACTTATTGTGAAAATTTATTTTGATGATATTATTTTTGGATCCACTAATGAATCTCTATGTAAGAAATTTTCAACTTGTATGAACAACCAATTTGAGATGAGCATGATGGAAGACTCAAATTTTTTTCTTAGACTTTAAATCAAGCAAATGAGAGATAGGATATTCATCAATCAATCCAAATACATCAAATATCTTCTCAAAAGATTTGAATTGAAAAATTTAAAGAGTGTATCAACTCCAATGAGCTTATCTACCAAGCTCAACAAAGACGAGAAAGGAGAAGAAGTGGATATCAAGAAATATCAAGGTATGATCGGCTCTCTTTTATATTTAACTACTAGTAGACAGGACATTATGTTTAGTGTATGCCTATGTGCGAGATTCCAATCATGTCCTAAAGTCTCATATCTAGTTCCCATAAAATGAATTTTTAAATATTTACATGGCACGATGAACCTAAGGTTATAGTACTCAAAAGGCACTTAATTTAACCTCATCGATTAAATAAATGCCGACTTTGCTAGATGCAAAGTGGATAGAAAGAGCACAAGTGAGATTTGTCATTTTTTTAGGTCATTCACTTGTCTCATGGGCTATTAAGAAAAAAAAATTCAATAGCTACGACAACTACCGAGGCAGAATATATTGTCGCTAGTAGTTATTGTGCTCAAAACAAATCCTTAGGGACTTTAACGTTGAAATAGGAAATACTCCTACATGTGTGACAATACAAGTGCTATAAACTTGTCTAAAAATCCTATTGAACACTCTTAGACCAAACACATTGAAGTTAGGTATCATATTTTGAGGGATCATGTCCAAAAGGATGATATTACTTTGCAATTTATACCTATAGATGACTAATTTGCAGACATTTTCACAAACTCTTCAAGTGAAGACAGGTTCTGTAAAATTAGAGGAGAACTTAGTACGATGGAATCTCTATATTAGGAACATTTTACATAATTAATTGTTTAATTAATTTTTTTTAAAAACAAATTGACTTCCTATATGTCATATTTGCATACTTATTATATTTGAGATAAATTTATTTTAAATTGTTTGATATACATTTGGTTGTCATAAGCCGAACTATATCTTCTAATCATCTGGGTATATCATTACATCTTTGATTTTTTAAAGGGGAGATTCGATGCTTCTTATACTAAATATATTGAGATTTGTTTTTGTAAAGCTCTACATACATAAGGGGAGTTATTTCATTTTAAATCTAGTCACTCTAAAAATCTCCACTAAAGTTATCAAAACACATGAGATATTTGTCATCATAAAAAAAAGGGAGATTGTTGACTTTTTAATCTTACATATTGCATTTTGATGTTAACAAATCCCATATTCATAGTAATATATTAATCTATTAAGCATTAAAAGGTTTAAACACATAAGTGAGATAAACTAAGTGCAAGTAAAGCACTCATAGAAACGCAAGAACTTTAAAACTTTAACAAAACTAAATAGCAGATTGAGAATTATTCTAACACTACATGAGATAGAAGATTTGCACTTAAAAAAGAAAGATAATTGTGTCAGCTTTCCTAGGAATTTTATGAAAGTAAAAGTTATGGCCAAATCACTCAAGCATGCTGAAGTTGGACCAAAGTAAAGTTTTAAAAGTTTCAGAAAATAAACTAAATTGTAAAAGATCAAAACTTTTGGCAAGATCATTGTAGTGACTGTAGCAATGTTTAAGTTACTGTAGTAGCACTATAGCATATTTAAGTCTCTGTAGCAATGGCTAATTTTTTGGCTAATTATAAATACCTCACTTATTTGAAGCTCTTTACAATTGAAAAGGCATCATATATCAATTTGAGAGCCTTTTTGTTCTTATATCTTTATAGCTCATTTGGGAGTTTGAAATCTTTTGTATTTGTTCTAATTCTTGTATTAGGTTTATTTAAGTGTTTGTAGGAAACACTTTGAGAGTAAAGTGATTACTCCTTTATTGTAAGGGTTCAATTAGTACCTTGGAAACCAATTTGTTGTAGAAGTTTCTTGACACCTTAAAAGTCAAGTGTATTAATTTTTTTACCATGATTTAAGACAAGCTAGTGGAATCCTCAATGCGAGTTACTTGAGGCATAGACATAGGCAGTGTAGAGTGCCAAACCATATAAACATCCAGGTGCAATTCTCTTTATTCCTTACTCTTTTTATTTTTTCATTTTACTCATCATTTTGTGCTTATTTATTGTAATTCATTTGTTGTTAAATTTTTTTACATTTTAAATAATTGCATAAATTATTCATATTTGTGAATTAAATTTTAAATTACCCAATTCAACTCCTCTCTTGGGTTACCTATTTAGAATTTTGAAATAACAACACAAAGAAAGAAGTATAAACAAGCTAAATGAAAAGGAGCAAGTAAAATACCACCCTAAGGTGAACTTGGAAAGGAATCCAAGTGCTTCTTCTACAAAAAGAAAGGATACATAAAGAAGAATTGCACTAAATTTTAGAAATGGCTTGAAAAGAAAGGTAATCTAATCTCATTTGTTTGTTATAAATCTAATATTTATTTTAATTACAGAATTTCCAATTTAGGAAGATTTAGATATCTTTTTTGATTACGAAATCTAAAAAATTTGTTTTAATTACAGAATTTATAGTTTAGAAAGATTTGAAATTTAAGAAGATTTAGATAACTGTTTTGATTACAAAATCTAAAAGATATTTTCTTATCTTAGAGGGATGTTCTAGGGTATAAAACCACCAATGTTTTTGTAAATTTTTTTTAAGAAGGTGAACATAGATATTATTTAATAGCTTAGTCTTGAATTGATTCTTTAACCAATCCTAATTTATATTTCATTGAAGAATATCAATGCATTTACATCTTTGAGACTAGCACTTTGAGCCATCAATGCTTGTCCCGCATCATGTTGTATGAGAGCCTTGTCTTGAGATAGTAGACACCAGTGACTTGAATAGAGATCATTTGAATTTTTTAGAGAAAAGAATGAATGAATGTATAATAGAGTTTTCAAGAGATATGGAAGAACTTATACACGAAGAAGGCCTAACCATTTTGCCCCTCCAATGGATGATTTAAGAGATGAGGAAATTAGTAGAAAGTTTCTGCCAAGGGAGACAACTGTCACAGCTCTATTAAAGCTTAATCTAAATGCAAGTGCACATTAATATAACAAGTAATAAAGTGATGAAATAGGATGTCATTCCCACAGGGAATTTAATTTTGTTCTAACCAAGTACTAGAACTATATTTTCGCACATTTATCCAAACAATCAAATTCTATAAAATAAAACTAAACTTAAACTAAGAAATTGAAAAAAAAATATAAAAACCTTAATTATAAAGTAATTTATGAATTACCGAGATTGAGAAAACATATGATTACAGTTTATCCTATAATAACTTAGATTAATCTTATCCTTCAGTCTAACTATTGGTCAAACATGAATTCTTTCACTAGTCTCTTTTGATGATCAAGTACATATATTTGATTCTAACAACTACTTATATTCTTATGGTAATTACATAGAAATGAAATTCATTATACAAAATTTTTATTAACCACACAAGTTTTATTATTGTAGGCTCAACACATAGATTTCCTTTCTAAGTTTATTTAAGTGTTTTTAAATAAATCTAATTACTGGCCAAATAATAAGAAAGCATTAGATTCAAACAAATTGAATAATATTAATTGAGTTCATAATAATGAAGAATAAATCAAAATAATCACATATTGAGTTCAAGAATGCAATCCTAATAAAATTAATTAGCTTATAATAACAAGAATTCTAGGGCTAATAACAAAGTTTATCATGGTTACAAACAAACTCAAAGAAGTATTGAAGAAGAAGAAATCACCATTCATTATTTAATCCTCAGTTTGAAAAAAATCTTGAAATTCTTCAAAATTTAATTACTCAAATTCTCTCTCTAAATAATTGCAAAAGTTGGCTCTTCTGTGGCTAAAAAAAAACTTAGTATTTATAGGAATGACTTTAAATTTAAGTTAGAGTCTTGTCCAAATTAGGTAACTTTTTTCAAAATAAGATTCTAGAGTCCCGACTTCATTTATAACATTGTGACATTGACTTGATTCTGTTTCACTGCCATAGCTCTGACTTCATAGCACTGTGGCATTGATTTTCTAGAATTTTGAGTAACTCTTCTGCTCTTTGAGCACCAAAATGGTACTAAGTTGGTGTTGTAGCATTGAATAAGAATCTTTTTCTTCTTTCAGTGCTGTGACATGGGCACTTTAGCTACTATTATGAGTTTCTTGCTTTTTGCTTGATTCTTCATATTTTGACCCTAAGTTCCTTTATTTGCTCAAATTTCTTCTGTTTTCATCTCCTTAAGCTTGGTCCCTATAAAATTAATATAAAATGCATAAATAGTCATATATTTGCTCATAACTGGACAATTTTTAAACTTAACGGGGATAAATTCCTTTACTTAAATCACCTAACATATTTTCCCAAACTTAACAAATCGCTCGTCTTCGAGCAAAGAGAAAATTAATAAATTTTAAACAGAAAAGAAAAGAAAAATTAAACAAAATAAACAAAATACATAGACAAATAATAGGTGTAAAGTAGACATATTTAAGACCTCAAATTATCTTGGGAATATTGTTTTTACAGGGTTGAGGCACAATAAGAGGGGAAATGATGATTGGAACAAAGGGGTAAGAATTCCAGAAATGAGATGAATGCCTTATCGTTCATCATAGGAAGCCCCAAACTTTATGAGCTATGATAAACACCAAGGCGATGAGGTTATAGAATATTGCGGTGCAATTTCTAGAACCTTATTGTTGAGCCAAACAAGAGAACACCCCAATGTCCAATAGAAATAGCCTAGCATTGAAGAAGAAGAACATTGTGACATTAGGCTAATAAATGAGAAAATGCTTAAGCGTTCATAAAACAACACCGCGGGGGTTGAGCAATACTCTGGAACTATAAAAGCTTGATTTTTGGAACCCATGAGAGGCTTAACCAGCCCTATATCACCCCTAAATTAACCCTAACTCGGTCTGAACCAACAAATCATCCTATATTGTGCAATAATAACATTTAAAGCTATTTTGGAGGGAGATCACACAATCAACAATATTTTGGCTAACTATTAGAGAATTCAACCAAGCTCAATGATTGATTAAAGCCTTCTTATCTTTATTAATTCAGTTTGGATTGGTTATGTTATGTTTTATTATTGTTATTTAGTCAATAAACTTTTATTATGTTGATGTAATTATATCATCTAAGGTTATAGTCTTGAACTTAATATGTGTACTTGATTGGTTTAATCATATTATTATACACTCAGTTATTTATTTAATTTTTTTTATTAATGCTTTCAATATACTAGGAATAGTGATTGGATGATTAAGGAATACTTGGATAAACTTAAAAAAGGCATACTAGTGTTTAGACCTAAATAAATTGATATATGATTGCAGAGTAGTATCTATAAGTTTTGAATTAGGATAGGAAAATACCTTATTGACATGTATGGTCAATATAATTTGTTTGCAATGAACCTTGATTTATTTGAATTACTATAGAAATATAAAAATTTGGTAGATTAAGATATAATTGCTGATCATCGAAAGAGACTTGCAATGAAGTTTGTGTTGTAGTTAATAATTGAATTGAGGGAGTAATAATTGGGATAACAAAATCATATTAAGAGATAGTTATAGTCCTAATATTCTTCATATAGTGATTTTACTTCATTGTTTGCATAATTAAGATTGATTAACATTAGTAGTGTTTTAGCTTTAATACAAACAAACTTAATTAACATTTATCTCGATAAAGGTAATGAGACATAATTTTAGTATTTGGTTGAGAATGCACATAATTCATTGTGGGATCGACACTCTGCTCATCACTCTATTAATTATTCATGATAGCATGAACTTACGCTTAGCACACATATCACAATCATAAGAACAAGGTTTTGGCACCGTTGCCAAGGAATTTAGTTATTATTGCCGATACTAATACTAATTTATCTTGCTTTTAATTTAAATATTCTTTTATAAAACTTTTCATTTGTTTTTATATAGTTACTATTTTACTTGTTTTGCTTTTGATTTTTTAGTTTATTTGATTTATTCTTGATGGTAGAACAACATCAAGTTGAAGCACAAAGACTTCTGCGAGATTTTGCTATCCCACAAATAAGCAACATACAATTTAGCATGAAACCTTCCATAGATGTTAATTACTTTTCAATTCACGTAGAGATAATTCAATTGATAAAAACTTTAATACAATTTAGTGGTTTGCTAAATGTTAATCCTAATGAGCATACGAATTTTTTTTAGAAGTTTGTGATTTATACTGATACAATAGAGTCTTAGATGATGCAATACAACTTTGACTATTCTCTTTTTCATTATAGTTAAAGTCATATTGCATCAATAAAAAAGGGAATAGTTAAAGTTATATTGCATCATTTGAAATTTTTTAGAAGTTTACGATTTATATTGATATAATAGAGTCTTGGATAATGTAATACGACTTCAACTATTCCTTTTTTCACTTTAAGACAGAGCACAAATTTAGCTAAGATTGCTACCATTAGAGTCTATTACAACATAGGATGAATTGCTTTAGAAATTTTCTATAAAATATTTCCCACCGGCTAGGAAAATAATGATGAGGAATGCTATAACTTCATTTGTGTAGAATTATGATGAATCATTTTATGAGACTTAGGAGAGATTCAATGAGTTGTTAAGGAAATGTCCACACTATGGTTCCAAAATGACTACTTATGCAAATATTTTATAATGGGTTAGTTAGGCATTTGAAGATAGTAATTGATAATGCTATAGCAGGGGGTGAAATAATGAACATGTCTATTGATGAGGCTTATGACTTATTAGAGGTGATGGCCTTAAATGATTCTTAATGGACTACTAGCAGTATTGCTCCAATTGAGAAGAGGAGAAAACATGTCACTTGTGATTTTTGGGGTGATAGCCACTCAAATGATCAATGCATGGAAACTACACAATATATGGGACATTATCACTGGCAGTAGTACACCTCAAACTCTAATGTCTATAATCTAGAATGGAAGGATCATGCAAATATTTCTTTCATTACAACCAAGAATAAGCTTTAAGAAAAGTGAATCCTTTTGAATGCCTAATAGAAAATCAACTACAGAATGAAAAGAACCCCACACTTGAGGATATATACACACAATTCATGAAGAATATAGATACTCTTACAAGACCAAACTGCTTTTTTACGGACTAAAAAAAAATCAAGTTGAACAACTCATAGAAGCAATTGATTCTTAATGGACAACTAACAGTATTGCTCCAATTGAGAAGATGAGAAAACATATCACTTGTGATTTTTGTGGTGATAGCCCTCAAATGATCAATACATGGAAACTACACAATATATGGGCCATTGTCACTGGTAGTAGCATACCTTAAACTCTAATGTCTATAATCTAGAATGGAAGGATCACACAAATATTTCTTTGATTACAACCAAGAATAAGCTTTAAAAAAAGTGAATCCTTTTAAATGCCCAATAGAAAATCAACTACAGAATGAAAAGAACCCCACCCTTGAGGATATATACATACAATTCATAAAGAATATCGATACTTTTACAAGACCAAGCTGCTTTTTTACAGACTAAAAAAAATCAGTTAAATAACTCATAGAAGTAATTGATATGGAAAATGAGATAGAGCAACCTAAATTCATTGAAGAAGTCGAATCAAAAGAGAATCTTCATATGGATGAAGTGCTAATGAATGAAGAAGAGAAAGTACAAGAAGAAGCACATCGACAAAGCTTCTTAAGTAATTACAATCCACCATTTCCACTGCCTAAGAAGCTTGATCGACAATTTTTAAAGGATTTCTCCCATTGTTTCAAAGTTGACATGCTGATGCTAGAGGAAGCACAACCATTTTATAAGAAGAAAATAATTGAAGCCATACAAGATCAAACATATGAAAAGGAAATGATGTACAAAAGAAATACCAAGAAGCGGCGAAACAAATTCATCAAGGAGGAGCTATTAGATACTGGACAATGAGGCTCACTTATCTGGTCTAAGATTAAATCTTTCCAGTGAGGCTTAAAATAACAGTTTTGACATAGTTTCTTGAAAATTTTCTCATAAAGCTATTGAAGTCGAAGAGAAGGATTGTCAATGCTTAAAAATATTGACTTAAGATCTATAAGAAAGATACCTCAGACATGCAATTTGATCTACCATAAGCCAAGATGAAGGACGTTAAGCTGATCTATAAAATAGATACCTTAAACATGCAATTTGATCCAACATGAGCCAAGATGAAGGACTTCAAGCCAATAATGTTAAAGTGGGCTTTGCTTGGGAGGCAACCCAAAGTAAATTTTATTGCTTTTGTCAATTATGTTTTAGTTACTAATATCCTTTTTTTTAGTGTTTTCCTCAATATAAAGGAATAGGTCATATTATAACACTGCAGTGTTATTAACTCATTAGTTAGTAGGTCAGAACAATGCCTTAGTGTTACAAAGTCCAACACCTCACACAATTTCTAGTAAGTTCCTAGAAATCTAACGTGGGGATGGTAAGACAGCGATACCCTAGTGTATATGTCAACACCCCAACATTATTTTCTAAATTTCCCAGTGTTGTGAATTAAAATTGAAGCGCTATAAAGATCATCAACCCCCCAACGTTACTTTCCAAACACCTCAGTATTGGCACAATTCAAGAATCTAGAATGTCCCCAAATTCAATGCCCCAACATTTATGACATTGATGAACACTGCAATGTTATAGGCTATAACGCCCTTAGTATTGGTCCAAAAACAGAGTAAAAACACGAATCACCCTCAATTTTTACATTTCAAAAAATAAAAAACCTTATTTTTCTCTCAACCCAGATTCGGTCCCAGCCTTTATTCATGTAAGCTAGTGCCTAACACAACTTTCTCATCACCCATATAACATATTTTACGAATTAAAACATAAAAACACATACAAAATCTCACCCAAATTCGCATAAATCCAAAACCACCAAAAACTAAACCAAATCCAAAATTTTTCATAGTTTTTAGACATAGCACAGAAGAAACAGAGGATGGCTCCAATAAATAGTATATAGTATGACTATGCTTACTTCATTTCAACCGAGGCCCAGGAATGCTTCCACAATAAGGTGGTAACAAAAGTCCTTCATTCTTGAGAGGAATGATGAGGGCAAATTTTTCATATATTTTCTCATGTTTTTATTTTGATATTTTATTGTTTTATGAGAATAGATGGCTATTTATGTGTATTATTGTTATTTATAGGGACTTGAATGAAATTTAAAGAAAGAATGCAAAAGGAGCGAAAACAGGAACTAAAATACAAAGTTTTCAAAGTATGTGTCCATCGTCCCAGCGCTGGAATAGTGATCGAAATAAGAAAAATGACCTGTTTAAGTCGCATCTGGCGCTGGGGCGCCAGACCTTCATCGCGTCAGCGACAGGACAGCGCCATCAACCTATCGCTCCAGCGGTGAAGCCTTTTTCACCCGTCGCCGTAGTGACAACTGCATAGCACCCCAGTGGTAGCGCGAGTCCTAATCCGACGAGAATTGAGATTTTCAAGCTCATATCAATCCCTATAAAAGGCCACTCGTTCCCAGCCTTTAAAGACACTCCAAGAGCAACCTAGAGCAACTCAAGAACACCAAGAATACAGAGCATGAGTCATGGAGAGCAATAGGAGTTTAATTGAAGAAACTTTAGAGAGAGATTCAAGGCGTTCTTTGGCATCAAGAGTACCTTAGGTAGCGCAATTAAGAGCAATTCGACGTCTATATCGGTTTGCTATTGATTGTATCATGATTTATTGTTATTTTTACTGTTGTTCTCTTGTAGCCATGAGCTAAACTTGTCTTCTAAGGTTAATACTTGAACTCAATACGTGTGCTTAATTGCCATATCTTTTGAATATTTAATAAACTTATTTATTTGATATTTAAATTGCTTGATCTTAATGCTTCAATATATCTGGCCAATATATAGTGAATGAGTTGGTAATATTATTGATAAACTCGGAAGAGGAATCATAATATTTAAACCTAGGTAATTTGATGCATAATTGTAGAGTAACATTCAATGTTGCATATGCAAGTTTCAATTTAGGATAGGAATATACCTAATTGGCATGTATGATCAATAAGACTTAATTTTAATGAATCTTAATTTATTACAAGTACCATAGGAATATAGGTATTTGGTAAATTAAGATATACTTGAATGACCTTGGAAGAGGCTTGCGAATACATTAGTGTCTTGATTAATAACGAAGACTAAGGGAGTTAAATATTAGAAGATTAATCATTAGAACGCATATTGAGGGATAATATTAATCTTAGATTTTCTCTATATTGCTATCACTTAAATCTCTTTGCATTGTGTTTTTATTTTTTATATTTTCTACATTCATTTTAGATTTTTATTTATCTGAATAATTATTAGGAAGATATCATTTTAGTAATTGGTTAAAAAAAAGAAATCATCCCTGTGGGTTCGACATCCGACTTATTTAGTCTCTTTATTACTTCCATACGATAGTGTATACTTGCACTTAATTTTAAGATATAGAAATATCGCATTAAGGTGCTTCGATCTTGCTAATTTGAGACTTAAGGGGGTAGAGGCTATGATCCAGAGTTGACACTGGGAGGCATTCTGCCAGCAGCCACAGGCTAGCATAATCTCGATTGTGAGGGAGTTTTATGTTAATACTAAGGAGCATAGTGGTTATAAGACGTAGATGAGGGGCAAAATGGTGGCATTTGATGTAGCCACCATCAATGGCGTATTCGGCTTACCTGCAAAGATAGGGGATAAGTATTAGGAGATCTACAAGGAGCCTAATTATAGACAGATCATTAAGATATTGTGCATTCCCAGGACCTAGTAGAGGACCATTTAAGGCGCACCTTCAACTTTCCTATCTAGCCACATGACCTTTAAGAACTGGGCCTGGTATTGCTTCATGGCCTCCAAATTGATGTTTATACTACATACGAGCGATATAATCAAGTAATAGTCAGTCTTCCTCTATGTGATCATAACAAGCCATTCCATCAACATTGACCAGGTTATACAGGTAAAGATTCTTGCTTATACAAGCTTCACGAAAGTGAGTTTATTCTTCTCTTCACTCTTGTTTTATGTGCACAAATGGGAGCACATTAGGAAGGTATAATGGAGACACTGTAGCTGGCATATGTGATCAACACTGTATCATCCATAAGCTGTCATCAACTGAGGACCCACAATGGGAACCACCACCACCATTATTAGTGCTAGCTATATCTTCTACCAGCATGATTGTTCGTTCTAGGCTGACCAGACTTGAGACACTTGTTGCTGCTTAGGCGTAGGACCTAACAGTGCTCAATGATGTGATATTTTTATATCTTAAAATCAAGTGCAAGTATACGCTATTGTAGTAAGTAATAAAGGGACTTATAAAGTCGGATGTTGAACCCACAAAGATAATTTTTATTTTTCGCCAAATATTAAAATTATATCTTTCTTGTAATTATTCAAAAAAATCAAACATTAATTTTGCAATAAATTTAAGTAAAATAAAAGTGCAGAAAATAAATGACATAACTCAAATAAAATAATAAAATAGCAATATAGAGAAAGCCTATGGTTAATTACTATCCTTTAATATGTTTACTAAAGATTAATCATTTTAATATTTATGTCCCTCAATTCTTATTATTAGTCAAGACTCCAATGTATTCATAAGCCTCTCCCAAGGTCTTACAAGTATATCCTAATTTATCAAATACCTATATTCCTATGGTACTTGTAATAAATTAAGATTCATTAAAATTAAGTCTTATTGACTATACATGCCAATTAGGTATATTTCTACCCTAATTCAAAACTTGCATATGCAACATTGAATGTTACTCTACAATCATGAATTAAATTCTATAGGTCTAAATACAATGATGCATCTTCTGAGTTTATCAAAGCATTACCAAATCAATCATAATATTGATTAGATATAATGAATCATTAAGAACAAATAATTTGAATAATGAAGAATTGAGTTCAAATAAATATATCCAACAATTAAGCTCACATAGTGAGTTCAAGTAATAACCCTTAAAAATAAATTTAGCTCATGGTAACAAGAGAATTATGGATAAAAAAATAAACTAAACATAATACAATCAAAAGCAAACAAATATAGACGTTAAATTACAATTAGTTGATACACTAAAGATTCGCCAATAATCTCTTACTTCCTTGAATTCCCCTTACTTCTCTTTCTAACAATTGTTCTTTTCTAATGTGTTGTGGCTCTAAGTGTTGGATATCGAGTGTGTGATATACGAGTGTATACATAATTTTAAAAATTACTACACGCAGTGGAAACATGTTACAAATACACCTAATTTAACAATTAAACACATTTATCACATATATGAATAAGTATAACAATTATACATTTATAAACATGATGAACAATTGTATTAAAACATTATGTAAAACACTTACTTAATGAAGGTAGCTTTATAAATTCTTCAAGTCCTCCAACAATTCATGTGAGGAGCTCACCTTGAAGTATATGTTGAACAATTCTAGTCCATAACTTTTGGTGAGATTAAGGAGCTAGAATGGTAGCTTAGTTTTAGAATTTTCAGCAACATGTAGTCAAATTCTTTTGAATACAATTTTGTTTCTTAAATGGAGATGGTAAATATTTTCTATACAACTCTTGTATTAATTCTTAGAAACAATTTTCACATGATAATTATTTTAACAACTCTTATCTAAAATAATTATCTTTTTGTCCATTTTATTTTTATTCATTTTGGGCCATTCATTAGAGAAGTTTTTACATGTTTCAACACTTGAAAGAACAAAAAAAAACTCTCCCTCTTACCTCAAAATCCTTGGCCGAATTTTTCTTCCAAAATTGAATGAATGATTCAATTATTTTGCTAAATCATTTTTGTTATTCAACACTTTGATTAAATAAAAATAAGTGCTCCACCAATTTTATTGTTGGTCTCCCACTTAGGATTAATTTAACCAAGCACTAGAATAATGGCCACCTAAATTAATTTTTACTTAACAAATATAATTACTTTAATTATAATGGGTAAATAAATTGTCAACATTTAGGCCCCTTATTGTATTAAAATACAATGCCATGATCTATATATATATATATATTATACTATTATCTAATAATATAATAATAATATATAATTTAATTATTCAAAACAATTTTGAATAATTTCTTTTACCTTATTAATTTTTACTACCAAGGTTAAATGGTAAAAAAGTAAAATCAAATCATGGAACAAATTTTGTCACTTGTCAATATTCTATTAATTAATAACCCTTGTTAATTAATTGAGTGATTTACTTAACAATTAAGTCTTGACAAATGTACATCCCGAGAGATCCCTAAATAATTAATCTATTTTGCTGAAATTTATTTGATCGAATAATTCAATCCAATCTGCTACACTAGTGCGCAATGAGTACATTTCATATTGTAAGACTCTCTGGGTCCATACCTGATTTGTTATATGGATCTCCTCTATACATCCATGAACGATGTCCCACATACACGTTACGGATATTATAAATCAATGTGTTAGACCATGCAAGTTAAGGTTATTGCATATTCGTATAATCCCTCCATCAATTATATCCTTGAAGAGCAGAGATATAGATCATCATGGTCAAATCTCTTATTTGCTCAACCATGAACTTATCTCCAGATTTATATTTCATTAAACGATATCCACAAACACTTTTGTGATATTGTTTATTCATTCAGAATTTATTTTCCGAGGATTATGCTTATGACCACAAGACTTTCTGAAATATAATCTCGGAGCATCAAGTTATACAGCCTACTCATATGAGCTGATAGATCCCATATCTACGCACATTGAACTCCATAAGCATCGGACCATAACCAGTGACATCCAGCGGTCAGACCATAAAAAGTTTCTGACATGTGTGGAATCAAAGCATGGTGGATTACTCATAAGCCCACCATGGCGCTCAGGTCAAAAGACCACAAATACTACTCAAGTCAAAAGACCTTTTATTAATAGCTTCATGAAATGTCTATTGGATGTCCTCGTGAGTCTGTTCAATATCTAGTCCTTATTGAATACCTGCATCTCTATACGAGCTTTCACTAAGCTCATGATTTGTTAAGACTAACCATTTGGACCATTCAGATATAGACATACACTAATCTATATTAATGGGTTCCACCAATAAACCCGCATCGATGAAATTAGATCAGGAATATTGTGTTTAAGAACATACTTGCATATTGACATTTCCCAGCACCATCTGTAACTCCTTGCAGCTATGTCATTACTAATATATTCTCAGGTCATTGTCCCATTCCAGACAAGGTTCTAACTCCTTAGATTTCACTAACTCTTATAAACTTACTAACTCTTAGTACCACTAACTCTTAGTGCTTATAACCATTAGCGTTGCTAACTTTTAGCACTAATCTAAACTCTTTTAGACCAGATCTGAACTCCTTTAGATCATATAATATCTGAAACGTTACAAGTATCTTACCATTTAATAATAAATAATATTAACGATATAAATACAATCACTATATTTATACAAAATGGGATGGCATGTAAGCACAAATCCCAACACTAAGAGCCTTAAGTTGTGTGTTCTTTGAGATCCAAAATGAGTGGCCTTTATATAAGGATTGATTGGAGTCTTAGAGTTGTATTTTTTTTAAGTTTAAGCAAATTACACTGTTCACCGCTGCAGCGAATACTGTTCATACTGGGGAAAAGTACTATAGCATGGGGTACTGTTCGCCACGTACGATTCACTTAGCGTTGGGTGAAATATTGTTCACCACTTCACCAATGCACTGTAGCAAAATCACTTTTCACCGAATACTGTAGTATTTTATGTTTTGCCTTGTTTTTCTTATATTTTCATCCCCAATTGCTCCATTGACTTCAAACCTATAAAATGACAATAAAACATATAAAAGTCTAATATTTTTATTAAAATGTGCAAATAATTAAGTTAAGGGAGTGAAAATAATAGATATAATTTATACTTATGACTAAAGTAGGAGCTTAGAGAGTTCAAAGAAATCTACTATCAGTGGATACAAATTTGGGCGGCCAGCGGGGAGCAGACATTAGCTACCTCTTTACCTAGGATGGCTGCACTGATCACTGCTCCATTATTACAGTTGTTAAAATTGCTGTTGATGGAGAGAAAAATTAGGATCGTGATGATTTGGGGTTCGATCCTTCTATTTTTAGATGATCATGACGAGGGGCACGACTGAGCTAGAGTTTATTGATTAAGGAAGTCCTTCATTTTTAGTTACTGCTTCCATGGAGACCATGTAACTATGTCACATTTTAAGTTTGGGTGTAGTAAAGGGAAAAACTTCCTACATTTAACTTGCTTTACTTGTATTTTATTTTTAGTGTTATATTTGTTTTACTTTATTGCTATTTTGTGTTTGTTTCCTTCATATTTTAGTCTTGTAATAGAAAAAGAAAAGCAATAATAATATGACTTGGCGTGTTTATTGTGAGAAATCTTGTGTTGTTTATTACATATTCTTTCTTGTGTTTGGGTGGATTAAAATGATAACTGCTAGTCCATGATAAGAAATTTGAATGCATAACTTAAATTTCAATTCCTTAGGAAATGATAGATACCTTAAATAATTCATGCACTAAAATTTAGACAGAGTTTTACCTTGTTTGTGATCACCAATTTTTGATCACGTGAATAAAACTTGTGTTAGTTGAATTCTTACTTAAAAATGCTTTACTCAACGTACACTCAAGTCTTGATGAATAGATAAACACTCTAGAACTTGTTTTGATTATAGCTTGAGGCAAAATCTTAGAAAACACATGAATAAGGAGATGAAATTGGGCCATTTTGCACCGTTTGAACTTTTCTAGTTTACCCTGAGTTTATATTCATCCCTAGGCACTCCAATTGAGCCTAAATTACCCTCTTTCTTGAATAACCACATTAAAAGCCCAAATCTTAAGTTTAAGTAACCTAAACATCCTTAACACCATAAACATTGAGTATATTAGGAATGTGTTGAGCTAGATGTTGTAAAAATGGAAAACAATAAAAATTTGGAGAATAAGTGCCACATTAAGTTTAGGGAATGACTCCAAGTTTGAGAGAGTTGTGCTCTCAGTTATTTATTCAATTAAAATATTTTTTTGAATAAGTGGTTAAAAGCAATTAGGTAAAAGTTTAAGTTTTTTTTTTGTGGGAGGGGGGTGGGGGGGCGATTAAATGAAGTTCAGTTAACACTTGCTTATTTTATGCACACACAAGGTTTATCACTTATAGGGAAGAATGAAAGTGATTAATAATGAAGCTTGTAAATTATTTAGAGTTTTGATTAATTCAAAAAGAATTGAAGAATATGTGAAGAAGTCATTGAGACAATGATATGATCATTAAATCAATCCAACACTGTCTTAGTTTTTCATATGTTTTGATTTTCTTTTATTTTCTTTTAAGTTTTTATTTCCATGTCATTCTTTTTCATTGGTCGAGGACAAGCAATTATTTTATTTTTCTTTTTTTGGTGAGGTGGGGGTATTTGATGAGTGTAAAATACACATATATTTAAGATCTCAAATTATCTTAGGAATTGTTCATTTTCGATTGATTCCATAACCATTTTTTGCTTTGACTGTTGTTTTTACAGGGTTGAGGCATCATGAGAATGGAAAGGATGAAATTGGAGCAAAAAGGACAACAATTCCATAAAATAAGATGAACGCCTCAACATTCATCATAGAAAACTTTAGCGTTCATAAGCTATGATGAATGCCACCATGTTGCAGTTGTAGAATGCCACGACGCAATTTCCTAAACCTCTGCCATTTGAGCCAAACAAGAGAAAGCCTCAGTGTCCAATGAAAATATCCCCACATTGAAGAAGAAGAACGTCGCGACATTGGAGCAATAAATAAGAGAACACTTCAGCATTTATAAAATAATGCTGTAGTGTTGAGCCACATTCTGGAACTATAAAAGCTCGACTTTTGGAATCCATAAGAGGCTTGGCCAACCCTATCTCACTCTTAATCTAACCCTAACTCAGTCTTAACCCAGAAATCATCCCCATATTGTGTAATAACAATATTTAAAGCTATTTAAGAGGGAGATTATACAATCAAGATCATTTTGGCTAACTATTAGAGGATTCAACCAAGCTCAAGGATTGATTGAAAGCCTTCTTATCTTAATTAATTTGGTTTGGATTAGTTGTATCATATTTTATTATTATTTTTTAGTCGTTAAACTCTTATTATGTTTGTAAGTGCTATACGTAGGGTGAGTGTGTACATTTTAATTTTAATTTTACACGTCTCATATTCAAAATGGATGCAGCATAATATAAAATACATGTCTCACTATATTAATGAGATAAAATGAAGCTTACCCTTGAAGCATAATTTAAACACATTCTAGTCGAGGATGTGGTGGGATTCCTTGAGCTAGAATAATAGCTTCATTTCTCAATAGGAATTTTTGTTGAAGCAACTTTTTCTTCTTGTATTACTCGACTATTATACTAACTATTAGTGTTTATTTAACTTACTTTTACTTGCTAACTAACTTCACTTATTTTGATCAAATTGATGAAGCCCTTTATTTAGCCATCCTTGCCACCCATTTGACTAATCAAACTGCAATTAATTGCTAATAATTTAAGCATGACAAGGCCATTTAATCCTTATATTTCATGCTTGTAATATGCTTAGTGGCAAGCTGCTTAATATTGTCAAATACAAAAGAAATTGGTGGTAAAAAATGCTTGTCAAATTATTATTTAATGGCCACCTTATAGTTGAACAATTAAGCAAGACAATGCTTAATTATCTTTGGCCGAATTATAAGTGACAAGTTTTCTTTTCAAAAGACATATATAATTTCCACCACATGCTTTCACATTAAGCATGACAAAGAAAAAGAGCCATCTCATGCTTACAAATGAAGCATGACAAAGCTTTTGGCTTTCAAATGTAGCCAGCATATGCTTAGGAAAAGAGCAAGATAATTTATTTCATTTGAAATAAATTGTATGAATAAGGTGCATAGCACCTCATGCTAGCATTTAGCTTGATGGCTTAGGTGGCAAGTTCTTACTTGTCACTTCTCATCATCCTACTAGGCTTAATAATTAAGCCTTATTAATTTTTCAAGTGACCCAAAAATAATTCATACTTTTCGAGATCTTCCCAGATCAAACCATTCAATCCGGTGCACTACTATAGTGGTCAATGAGTACACTTCATATTGTGAGACTCCCTAGGTTCGCATTTATTTATCTTATAGAACTCTTCCATAAGTCTGTAAATAATGCTCCACATGCATGTTACAGAAATAACAATACAGCTCATTGAACCATACAAGTTAAGATTAATACAGATTCGTATAATCCCTCAATTATTTATATTCTAGAAGAGCGGAGACATAGATCATCACTGTCAAGTCTTTATATGCTCAACCCTAAATATATTTCCAAATTCATATTTCTATAAACAATATCCACAAATACTTTTGCAATATAATTTATTCCACTGGAAACTTTTTCCTGGGTAAATTACTTACAGCCATAAGATTTACTGAAATATAATCTTAGAGCATCAGGATATACAACTACGCATATGAGCTAACGGATCCCTATCTACATATGCTGAACTCTATGAGCATTAGACCATACCTAATAAAACCCAATAGCTAGATCATGAAAGGTCTGATATGTGTGGAACCTATACATAGTAGATTACTCACAAGCCCACCGTGGTGCTCAGGTCAATAGGACCACAAATACTACTCAACTTAAGAAGACCCTCTATTGACGACTTTATGGGATGTCTATCAGAGGTCCTCAATGAATACCCAAATATCTATATGAGCTTCCACTAAACTTATGGTTTACTAAGATTAACCATCTGGACCATCCAAATATAGACATACATCGATCTATATTTAATAAGGTCTTCACCGATAGACCCACATTAATAAAGATAGATCAGAAACATAATGTATGAGGATATACATACACAATAACATTTCCTAACACTATTTGTAACTCCTGCAACTATGTCATTACTAATATATCCCCAGGTCTTTGTCTCATTTCAAACGAGGCTCTAAGTCTTTAGATTTTGTCAACTCTTATAACCTGCTAACTCCTAGCAATTATAACTACTAGCGTTGCTAACTCTTAATCCTGGTCTAAACTCATTTAAATCAGATTTAAACTCTTTTAGATCACACAATGTCTGAAACATTACAAGCATCTTACCATGTAATAAATATAATTAATGATTTAATAAAATATGTATTGCGTAATAAAAAATATTCATACAAAATAGGATGACATGTAAGCACAAATTCTAACAACTCTCACTTGCTATAGTGGTATTCGTAATGGTATTTAATATCTAACGACTCCATGTGATTCTCAAACATTTAACAAGTTAAGACTTTAGTTAGTGGGTTTGCTACATTATCTATAGAGTCAACTCTATGAAATATTATATATTTTCTAACCAAGATCTCTCTAACTATGTGATATTCTCTCTCCACATATGATAAAAGCATATTTGTCATATATTTTATAAGAATAAATGACTACATATGTGCATTATTGTTATTTATAGGGACTTGAGCTAAAATGTAAACTTTTCAAAATATGAACTTGTCGCCCCAGCACTAGAACAGTTCATTACCTCAACGCCAGCTTGCCATTTCGCTAGCGATAGTCCAACGCCAAACCGTCACCGCTCTAGCAATATGGTCTTTTACATAGGGTGCCTCAGTGACAGCAACATAGTGCCCCAGCAACAGTGCAATTCTTGACCTGATAAGAATTAAAGATTTCAAGCTCAATTCAATCCTTATAAAAGGCCACTAATCCCCAACCTTTAGAGAACATCGAAGAGCATCCATAAGACACATAACACAAGTCTTAGAGAGTAATATGAGCATAATTAAAGCATCCATAGAGAGAAATTCAAGGCGTTCTTTGGCATCAAGTATTTTTTAGGCAGCACAATCAAGAGCAATTCGACGCCTATATCTGTTAGCTATTGATTGTATCATATTTTCTTATTAATTTCGCCATATTCTCATGTAGCCATGAACTAAATTTTCTTTCTAGGGTTAATACTTGAACTCAATATGTGTGCTTAATTGTCATATCTTTCTAATATTTAATAAACTTAGTTCTTTGTTATTCAAATTATTTGTTCTTAATGCTTCAATATATCTGGCCAATATATGGTGAATGAATTGGTAATATTTTGATAAACTCGGAAGAGGAATGATTATATTTAAACCTCGGTAATTGATGCATAATTATAGAGTAATATTCAATGTTGCATATGCAAGTTTAAATTATGATAGGAATATACTTAATTGGCACGTACGATCAATAAAACTTGTTTCTAATGAATCTTAATTTATTACAAGTACCATAAGAATATAGGTATTTGGTAAATTAAGATATACTTGAATGACCTTGGAAGAGGTTTGTGAATACATTAGTGTCTTGATCAATAACAAGAACTAAGGAAAATAAATATTGAAAGATTAATCATTAGAAAGCATATTGAGGGATGGTATTAACCCTAGGTTTTCTCTATATTGTTATCTTTCAAATTTCTTTACATTGTGTCATTGTTGTTATATTTTTTAACTTCATTCTTAGATTTTTATCTTTCTGAATAATTACTAGAAAGATAAAATTTTAGTACTTGGTTAAAAAGTAGAAATTATCCTTATGGGTTCAATATCCGACTCTTTTGTCCCTTTGTTACTTGCATACGATAGTGTATACTTGCACTCAATTTTAAGATATAGAATTATCACATCAGCATGCTTAAATCTCTGGTGTGGTCTTGGCTTTTTAACTTGTGCAATAGCCTCATATCTACGAAGCCTATCATAAATCTTTCATGGAGAAGTTTTTACTTAGATAGCTTTTTACTAACGTAACTTATCGATATCATCCCCAATTATCAGTATGTCATCCACATAAATAATTAAGAATACTATCATACTCTCACTGACCTTTTTATACACACAAGTTTCTTCTTTATTTTTAATGAAACCAGACCCTCTAATTACTTTATCAAAACTAAGGTTTCAGTTTTAGGAGGCTTGCTTAAGTCTATAAATGGACTTCTTCAGTTTGCATATAAGACCAAAGGTTAGTAATGATGCAAAACCTTCAGGCTGTTCTATACATATCTCTTTATTGAGATATCCATTTAAAAATGCTGTCTTTACATTCATCTACCAAATCTCAAAGTCCTAGTACACAGTAATTGCTAATAAAATTTGAATTGACTTAAGTATCGCTACTGGTGTAAATGTCTCCTTATAATAGATATCAGATCGCTGAGTATAACCTTTTGCTACTAATTGGGCTTTGAAGGTCTCTACTTTTATATTGGGCCTACGCTTCCACTTGTAAACCCATTTACAACTAATAGTAACTATTCCTTCAGAAAGCTCAACCAAGTCCTAGACTTGATTGTGATGCAATAAGTCAATTTTGAATTTTATGGCATCTTGCCATTTTCTTGAATTGATGTCTAACATCGCCTCTCTGTTGGTTAAAGGATTATTTCCTTCAAGTAATCAAACCTCAGAAGCACTTTCAAGTATTATACTATACCTTTCAAGTGACCTTGATATCCTTTGTGACCTATGTTGAAGGTGTGTGAAAGGTGTTCTGCTTAATTAAGCCTATGTTCCATCACTGGTTTATTTTTATTCTGATTGACTTCATCAGACTTAGTCTTTCTACAATACCTATGATATATAAGAAAATCTTTCTCTAGAAAGGTAGCAAAATGAGAAGCGAATATATTTTGCTCCACTGGATCATAGAATTGGTATCCCCATTGAGTTCTTGGAATAACCAATGAACTGATATTTGTACCCTTTGGGTGCAAGTTTATCATGTTGTGTAACTTTTACACAAGCAGGACAACCCTAAATCTTAAAATATTTAAGACTTGGATTCCTTCAAGTCAATATTTGATAAGGAGTAGAGAGAACAACTTTGAATGAAACTCTATTCAATATATAAGCAACAGTTTCTAGAGCATTTCCCTACAGATATTCTAAAAGATCGGTGAAACTTATTATTGATTGGACCATATCTAATAAAGTTCGACTCCTCCTCTCTAAAACACCATTATGTTACGGAGTAACTAGAGGACTATATTGAGCAAGAATCCTATTCGCCTTTAAATAATTCAAGAATTCACTACTAATGTATTTTTCGTAAAAGGATTCACAAACTAGATAAGGCTTTATAGTTAGATCAAGTATTTGACCATCTTTAACTAGACGAGATAAATGTCTCATGCCTATATGACTTAATTTCATATGCAACAATTCTGTCTCATTTAAAGTTCCTAAACAACTAGCATTATTTATCAGAACATTCATGACATTTCATGTTGTATCAAATATATAGTACCCATTAATTAACTGACATTTAGTTTACAAAAAATCATGCATATCATATAGATATAGGGAATGGTTTCGAATATACATATGATAATCTTCACTGTCAAGTATAAGAAGGGATACATTATGTCTTAAAATATAAATTACATGTAGGCAGTTATATAACACAAGTGTTCTATTATAAGGGAGAAATAAATCAAAATGTCCCACAACTTTGACCTGAAGGAAATCAGCATTTTTAATACGAAACTGTACATCTCTAGATAGTATTCGTCTAATTTCCCTAAAACCCTACAACACATTGTAGATGTAAAAAGGAGAAGTGGTATCTAATACCTAATTAAAACTAGCATTATATGCCAAAGAAATGTCAATAATAGGTAAAAATATACTTGAGGGAAGCTTCTTAACAGAGGCAAGGTACTTCTAGTAATTTCTCTTTTAGTGTTCATCCACACAGCAGTAGAAATACTTTCTCTTAGCTTTAATTTTCTTTTATGGCTTGGATATAGATCACTTTTGAAGACTCGCATTAGGTGTCTGCTTCATCTTATTTTTCTTCCTTTTGGGCTTTCTAGAAAACTTTGAGGGGTAGAAGATGAAGCATCTTGAACATAGAAGAACGATTTCATTTTGTTCATATCCTCTTGTGCTGTCTTTAGCATATTGTGAAGATCAGCATAAGTAAGGGTCAGGCCTTGTATAATAAAGTTCATTATAAATTATGCAAAAGATCCTAAAAGCGACTAGGGAATCAAACTATTCCTTAATGAATTGTTTAGCACAATATCCATAGTCTCAATCCTCTCGATGTGTGAAATCATCATAAGGACATGGGGACTAACAAGACTTCCCTTTTGAAGTTTACACTGAAAGAGCAATTTGGCAACCCTATAAATTTTAACTTGGGGATAATTGCCAAATAGCTTCTTTAGATGGAGCAAAATAGTGCTAGCATCTTTTATATGGACATATTTTCTCTGCAGATATGTAGACATAGAAGCGAGGATGTAAGATTTAACTTTTAAATTATCATCCAACCATTTATGATAAGTTTGCCTTTTCTTAACAATGGCATTATCAGAAACACCTTAGGGTATGCGTTGATCAATTACATATCCCAATTTTTTTGAATATAGAACAATTCTTAGATTTATTAGCCAATCAGTATAATTATCAGCACCTTTAAGTTAGTTTATATCAAGTATACGTGCCAACGGGTTAGGAGAGGCCATTACATCTTCACATGACGAAATAAAAGATGTTAGCGAAAAATATTTCAATCTCTAATTAACAACATTTTAGATTATTGGTATAACATTTATATTTTTTTAATCTAAAGACGCCCTTCCATAGTTTTACATAATCCTCTAATTCTCTCAAAGGGGAAATGACAATTTAAACTTGCTAAACTGTACAGCAAGAAGTGGACCCCATTGACATTTTACTTCGCCCTCAACCTTTAGTAATATTGGCCATTATAAAACCCAAAATGTAGACAACTCTTGTTAATTATATGCAACTCTTATTACTGATCCTAAATACACTTTATCCGCATACTTTAGCAATCTAAGAGTAAGTGTATTCCAGATTAACTTGTCAATTATCAAATATATGCCACTGATACTACCCGTACACTTTTGTGATCTAGGGCAATACTTTCATATATATTTGCCTAGTCTTATGTTTAACCAGTATAGACAAATCATACCGACCAAATCCCTCACACTTTAAGGTTCTTGGGATAGACCGGTATGACCCGTCTAATACCATATTAATAAGAAGGATCAATCTATTACATTATCTCATAATGAACTACTTTTTAATCTGATTAAGAGAGATTTCTATACTCTTATTCTTATCTCATGAGGCCGTGATTCTGAATCACACATTTATTTTGTGCAAGCACAACTAACCTCACTAGTAGGGCTTCTATTATGGTTACTAGCATAAATAAATGGGCTACAATTTATGGGGTAATTATAACAATTTTAAATTGCATAAAATAAACAAATGTGTACTGTGGTTACTAGCGCAGTGGCGCTTAGCTGCCAGTGCTATGGTGTTGAGCTAACACTGTCGCGGTGTCTCTTTCAATTGCGTCCTAATCATGCATTTTTCAACATTTAAATCATATAATCAATAGCCCTATGACATTTTAATTATGCTACAGATACTCCAATTAAGCACAAATAGCATAAACAAATGTGCTCTAATACAAATTTGTAAGTGTGCTATATGTAGGCTGAGTGTGTACATTTTAATTTTAATTTTACATATTTTCCATTCAAAATATACACAGCGGAATATAAAAGACATATCTCATTACATTAATAAGATAAAAGGGAGCTCACCCTTGAAGCATGCTTTAAACAATTCTAGTCAAAGACGCGGTAAGATTCCTTAAGCTAGAATAGTACATTCATTTCTTAGCAGGAATTATTGTTAAAGCAACTTTTGCTTCTTGTATTACTCGGCTGATGTAATAACTATTAGTGTTTATTTAACTTACCTTTTCTTGCTAACTAACTTCACTTATTTTGATCAAATTGATGAAGCCCTTTATATAGCCATTCTTGCCACCTACTTGACTAATCAAATTGAAATTAGTGGCTAACAATTTAAGCATGACAAGGCCATTTAATCTTGCCATTTCATGCTTGTAATATGCTTGGTGGCAAGTGCTTAACATGGTCGAATGCTGATGCAATATTTCTATATCTTATATTTGAGTGCAAGTATATACTATCGTATTAATGAGCGCATTTTATACATCATAATATAGCTATTCTAAACTTGATAATTGCTTGATTTAAATAAGAATATATGGTTTTTATGTGTATTAATGTCATTTTGTAGGTTTCAAATTAATAGACCTATTTGGAATGAAAATTCAAAGAAAACAAGTAAAAAAACCAAATATGCTACTGTAGATATAAACAGTAACCCACTATAGGCCAGTGAATAGTAGATTTGCTACAGTGCTTGGTGCTCAGGCGGCAAATCAAGAAGAATGGTTGGTGCCTAAGCGCTACCACCTATTTTGATAGTCATACTTTTGCCCTAATTTAAAGTCTATAAATACTAACCTTTGGCCACTTCTCACATTATCAAAAGAGGCACAAAATACATAAAGGAGACCAAGACTTGAGCTTAAATTTGAAGGGAAGAAAGAATGTCTCCATGGTTTCTTGAGCATTATTGAAGACATTTGAAGGATTGAATCCTTAGAGACATCCTAAATTTTGTTTTATCTTTCTTTTCTTTATATTTTCTCTTTTGATGAAATATGTAGTTATGAATATTGTTTAACATGTTTGTATCTATTAATTAACACTATTTGGTGACTAGTGAGATGATGACAAGTGGCATATTGTAGGCCATTCATTGTTTAACTTTGAAATTATCATAATACTATTGCGTTTATGCCAAGAAATTTCTAATAAAATATACAAAGTTTTTGTTTTATTTTACATTTTAATGTCAACAAATGAATAAACAATTGAGAATTATTTATATGTTTATTATGAATAAACAAATAGGAAATCATTTGTGAATGACAAAAGGCAAAGTCAATATTATTAAAAAACACATTTAAGAGATGGAGGCCATTTCATGGCCATGCTTATTAAAGGTTTACAAATGCCTTACAATATTAAAACAAACAAGAAGGCATAGTTCATGGCATGGTAGTGAGGTCGTTTGTTGACTTATCAAATGAGGGAAAGTTGTTTATAAATGTAAATGTTCCATTTGTAGGCTAATGGGAATTCAGCCAATGAAGATAAACAAAAGAGAGCATTTTTGCTTTGATTTTTAAGAGTTGAAAAAGCCAAATATTTGTTCATATTCTTTATGGCTTATGGTTCAGCCATTATTGGAGAAAAAAGAAAGATGAAAGATTTTTTTTTAAAGGTTGAAACACGAGAGCTTTTGCAAGTTGTTGTAAGGCTTCTTCTTCTTTATTTTATTCATTAGTTGGCCAACAATTAGAGTAATAGAAATTGTTTTTGTTTGTGCAAGAGTTATATGAACAAAGAACAATTTCATTAATTTGAAACAAATGTAATTAGTTAAAGTGTTTAACTAATAATCTAAAGTTTAAAGAGTGTAAGCAATGGTTAAGAGTTAACCAAGTTTGGTGTTTAAGAGTTAAACACCATTGCTGAAAATTAGAACTGTTATTGTAGAGATTCAAGCCTACCTTAATTGAGCCCATTCACTTCATGGTGGACTCTAATTCAAAAATTTCCAAAGGCTTATAAGGTGATTCTCAATCTTAATTTCATTAAAATAATGAAAGACATAAATTTAAATGTATTTATTGTACTAGAAAATTAAAATTTTAGTTTTGTTGTGCTAATATGTATGTATGACATGCATATTGTATTGTAATGAACACGTTACATATGCATTCACCGTAGAAAATTAGCATACTTTCAAAACGTTCCTTTCTGGACATCTATTAAGGTCCTCCTACTGGCTAAGAATTATCTACCCAAGATAATTGGAATCTCATAATCCTTCTCCATGTCTACCACTAAGAAGTCGGCTGGAAAGATGAACTTGTCCACTAATGTCTAATTTAATAACTTAGCACAAGTGCACACTTTTGTACCAAGTAATATAGGACTAAGTCTAGCTTATCGATTCCACAAAGACTATTGTTTCTATTTCTTCAATCAATTACTAAAATTACTCTATTTTACCTTTATCTAAACTAACTTCTGAGATGGAGTTTAACTAACTATACTACTGCTATCAAATTAAACCTAATTAAAATATCGCAAGCACTCGGAGATAAAATTCACTAGATTGATAAGTAATCTAGGGTTTCAAAGTATCTCCTAGTAGTTCATTGAATTCTTTAACCCTTTAGTTATTGCCTTATTATCAATTGATTGGCTAAACACTGATTTCATCATAAACTTCTGTCAACAATCGAATGATAATATCACACCCTAAAAATTACCTGTATGTCTATGGTAATCCGAATAAGATGCAACTCATTAAGAATAAGTCTAATCAAACTATACACGCCACCTAGGTATATGTCTATCATAAATGAAACTCATAGATATTACTTTATGATCATGTGTCAATCTACCATAGGCTAAACACATGTATTCTTTTGTCAAAGTTATCATGGTTCCTAAACAATCAAAATAATGATTAAGTATAATGAAAGCATTAAGCATAGATAGATTGAATCAATTAAGGGATAAAAGTTTTATAACTAAGGGTTTAAAAAAGTCAATATATACTAGGTTCAAGAACGACTAACCCTAGATCAAAAGTATTTAGCTCATGTTCACAACAAGAATATCAAAGCAAAAATATGAAAATATCATGAACAAGTGATGCCCTGAGTTGTTCTTCTTCCTCTTGTCTTGATTGCCTAAGAGTTGATTCTTTAATCTTTAATAAATTCACTTTGATCTCTTGACTTGAATGTATATTCGTTGCTTGCGTTTTTGTCCTTGCTAAGTCTCTCTATTTTTGCTTCAAAATAGTATTTTTGTTGCTATGAGAAATCCTAAGCGCGAGGAGCTTTGAATCCCCCCAAAATAGGAGAGTTGAGAGGGGTATTTAAGTATTCGTATAGGCCCTGCGGCATTGGGGGCTTAGCGTCGCGGTGTTAGGCACAAGCACAAAGTTTGTCAAAATATCGACGAGTACCACGACGTTGGGTGCTGAGTGTCGCGGCACTTACTCACTGATCTGGGCTCTACGGCGCCAACCCTGGGCACTGCGACGCCTAGCCACTTGCTGCTCTATTTTTGTCTTTCGAGCATATCGCATTTGTTTCTCTCTCAAATCTCCTCCCGTTTAATCCTATGTGTCATATTTTCCTTCACGCTCCTAGTTAAGATTAGAAACACAAATACGTAGCCAAGTAGTAATGGATTAAAGCTAAAATACCCAAGTTAGAGGGCTAAAATACTATTGTCATTATGCTATTATTATCCACCTTGACCAGCACATCTTTAATTACACCTTTTGTATATGTGAGTGATTGGTTGACAAGTTGTAGGGTGACATTGGTAGGCTTTGTTTCCCCCAATCCTAACTTGTGTAGATTAATAGTGACATTAGATTAATATTGGCTCTTATATCACACAAAACTTTACCAAAATATTGATTTACAAAAGTGAACGAGATGGTGAAGTTTCCTGGATCTTTGAGTTTAAGAGGCAACTTCTTCTATAATATTTATGCATTTATCAGTTAGTGTCATTTTTTTTGTACTTGTTCATCTTCTTTTTTCTTAAAAGAATATCTATCATAAACTTTACATAGCTCAACATTTGCTTCAATACATCGACAAAATGAATGCTGATGTATAGCTTCTTGATGATCTTCAGACCTTTAAAGAACTATTTGTTGACATATTTTAGGGTGTATGCATGTGATTGTGTACATATTAAAAAAAACTAAACACATGTATCATATACATGAATTTGGCAGCGAAATATATCGTGTAATCAACATATACACATGTACTTCAATTCTTAACAACTTAAGAATATAGAAAACATACCTTTGAAGATCTCCGAAGAAGATTTCAAATTCCAAATTTCTTTGCTCCAACTTTGAGCTCACATTGAAGTGCACTTTTGTTTAATTCTAGTTCACAACAATTCGATGGGATTGTGAAGTTAGAATAGCAGCAGTATAATCTCCAGCAACAAGGTTTCGTATTGCTTGAAAGAAAAATAAGAAGAATTTATTTTTCTTTCTCCTTTGATTTTTCTCACAAGTCTTCTTTCAAAGAAAAACTCTCTCAAAACCAACTCTTCTTTTTCCTCTCAATCCTTGCATGAAAATTCATTCACACACTTATTAACACAATTGAAACTCAACCATTTTTAGTGCCCTCAACACTTCACAAGTGCTCCACTAAAATTAGGTTAAGTAGCCAACTTCCAAAATAAATTTTGGTGGCCATTTTAATTGTCTAATAAAATTAACCATTAATCACAAAATGGTGCTTCACTTAATTTAATTTATATTTCTCAAATTAGGTATGTCTTCCATTTAGGAATAAAATAACAAATAAATAAAATCATATTTTATTTATTTAAATAATATTTATTTAATTATTCAAAAACTATTTGAATAATTAATATTTACCTTATTTGATTTTACTATCATGGTAAATGGTTGAATTCATGGTAAAATAATTCATGGAATAAAATTGTGCTACTTGTTAATATCTAATTAGTTAATAACTCTTGTCAACTAATTAAATAATATACTTAACATTTAAGTCTAAACAAGTGCACAACCCAAGGAACCCTGAAACATATTTTCGGTTTGCTAGAATTTCTAGGATGGAACTGTTCAATCCATTGTGTTGCCCCAGTACACAATGAGTACACTTCATATTGTGAGACTTTCTAGGCCCACGCTCGAATTGTTATATGGAACTCCTCCATACGTCCGTGAACGATACCCCCCCCACACAAGTTATAGATATTACAAAGAGGCGCGTTAGACCATATAAGTTGAGGTTATAACATATTCATATAATCCCTCCATCATTTATATCCGGGTAGAGCAGAGATATAGATCAACACCGTCAAATCTCCATATGCCCGACCGAAAGCTTATCTCTAGAATTATATTTCAATAAATAATATTCCCAAATACTTTTGTAATATTATTTATCCTTAGGGTTAAACTTTTTTCCCGGGAATTATTGCTTATAGCCATAAGACTTTCTGAAATACAATCTATAGAGTATTAGGATATAATACTCACCTTAGGATATAATACTCACCTAAATGAGCTAACGGATCCCATATCTATGCACACCGGACTCCATGAGCATCGGACCATACCCAGCGACACTCAACGGTCAGACCATGAAAGGTTTCTGACATGTGTGGAACCAAAGTATGGTGGATCACTCACAAGCCCACCGTGGCACTTAGGTCAAAGGACCACGAATACTATTCAACTCCAAAGACCCTCCATTGACAGCTTTATGGGATGTCTATTAGAGATCTTTGTGAGTCTGTTCAGTATTCAGTCCTTATTGAATACCTATATCTCTATACAAGCTTCCACTAAACTCATGGTTTGCTAAGACTAACCACCTGGACCATCCAGATATAGACATACACCAATCTATATATTTATTAAGGTATTCATTGACAGACCAACATCAATGAAGATAGATCAGGAACATAATATTTGAGAACATATTTGCATAATGACATTTTTTAACACTATTTACAACTACGTCATTACTTATATATTCTTAGGTCTTTGTCCCATTTCAGACAAGGCTCTAACTCTTTAGATATCGCTGACTTTTATAACCTGATAACTCTTATCAGTGCCAACTCTTAGCATTGCTAATTCTTAGCATTGATCTAAACTCATTTAGACCAGATCTGAACTCTTTCAGATCATATAATGTCTCAAACGTTACAAGCATCTTACCATATATAAATATAATTAGCGATTTAATGAAATAATAATACTAGTATAAATATTAAATAAATATTCATGCATAAAGGAATGGCATGTAAGCACAAATCCCAACACCATTAATATAATTTATGCTTTTATAGCCTATAAAGGAATGGTGATGGTAGATTATATGGTCGCAGACTATCTTTCTGCACTTGTTGACCCATTTTCCCCTTACTACATCTTTTACACTTGCTAGATTTTTAGTTCTTACTGTAATTTTTTGGAGCTGTTTTACTGTATTTGTTATTGTTATGGAGACTTCTTTGCACTATTTTAGAACTCTTTGCCACATCTCAACACTACTGCTTTACATTGCTCTCTATCCTCTTTTAGATTTCCTTTTATATTGCTCGGTAAAGATCCTTATAGACAATTGTTCATTTCTAAAGCTAATTGTCCTACTTATATCTCTAAGTCTAATAGAGATGTTGCTTGGCTTTGCAAAAGTTGATCTATCTGCTTCATGTATTGTATCAATAACTTCTTAAAACTAGTTTCCTCTTTTGCTAATACTGAGATTATTCTACTAGAAATTCGAATGAGTTTATGGGCTTTAATGGCTGCATTTAGTTATTACTCTAAAAGAAATTGGAATGATTTTTCCACCCAGGGTTATAGTAGTTTGAGTTTGGATTGTACTGTTGTCGGTGAAAATTACCAACATACTGGGTCGTCTCTATACACTGGCCATTTTGGTTATTGTCTCTACAAAAGTTACAAATTACTGTCGGTTGACTTTTTACTTGCATTAACTCTTAAAGAATCAACCTTCTTGGGTAGGAGGCTAACTTGGGCTATCAATATGGTAAGTGCTTCGATTTCATGCACACCTGCAACCTTTCTTAGATTTACTCTTTTTGTTGGCCATTAGTAATTGTTAGATACAGTTTCCTCTAGCAGATATATGCCTTATCTATGGATTTATTAATTAATGCCTCACTACCTACTACATCACCATAGTTCTTAAATGTATAACGAGTTGATTATTAAAGGTCTATAGTAATAACCATTTGGAAACTTCATGGTGTAGGAACGTCCCCAGCATGTCTTTGATCATTTCCCATGCCTCATATAATGATTCTAAATCAAACTGCAATAAGGTGATGTCATTACACATCTTGGTTGTCTTAGCTAGTGGGAAAAACTTCACTAGGAACTCTTGCGCTAATCATCCTATATTGCAGTTGATGTGGATAGCAGCAACAAGTTTTTTGCCTTATCCTTAATTGAAAAAGGGAATAGCTGTAAACAGTTGACATCATCAAAGACTTTGTTATATTTAAAGGTATCACAAATTTTTAAGAAATTCACGATATGCTCATTAGGATCATTTTTTAGAATTTCGTTGAACTGATACTGTATCCTTAAGCATCTAGAGTGTGATCGACTTGATCTCAAAATTTTTAGCATTTATGGTCGACATCCAAATTCTCGAGTGAATTCCATCCACTAAAAGCACTCCATAATCCCTACGGGATCTTGGTTCTTCAACTTCATTCTAAGGTTGGTTGTCTGTGTTGACTATTTAGTTCTACTCTCGAAAAGGTCTTTTAAGTGTTCTTTCAATTTTTGAGTCAAGGCAGTTAGATCAAGACTTTTTGAGTGCTACATAAATAGTTGAAGCTACCTGCAAAATAAAAGAAAGAAATAAAAAATCTAAAGTAAAATAAAGATAAATTAGTATTAGTATTGGTAAAAGAATAAATAAATTTTCTAACAACGACGCCAAAAATGTATCACAACTTTGCTAAGCTTAATCTAAATGCAAGTGTACGTTATTGTAACAAGTAATAAAGTGATGAAATAGGATATTTATCCCACAAGGAGTTTAATTCTACTATTAACCAAGTATTAAAATTATATTCTCTTGCCTTTATCTAGATAATCAACTAATATAAAATTAAACTAAACATAAAATAAGAAATTAAAAAATATATAAAAGCCATAATTGTAAAGTAATTTATAAATTACCAAGATTGAGAAAACTTAAGATTACAAACTATCCCTCAATATGTTACTTAAATTAATCTTATCCCTTTATATTAATCCCCCAGTCCTATAATTGGTCAAAACACGAATTCTTTCACTAGCCTATTTTGATGATCAAGTTAATATATTATATTCTAACAACTATCTATATTCCTATAGTAATTAGATAAAAATAAAATTCATTACGCATAGGTTTTATTAAGCGTACATGTCATACAAGTATATTTCTATCTCATACGAAAATCACAACTATTACAATGTGATCATACATCAATTTATCCTAGGCTCAACATATAGATTCCTTGTCCAAATTTATCTAAATATTCCTAAATCAGTCTTATCATTGGGTAGGTAATAAGAAAGCATTAGATTCAAACAAATTAAATATTATCTATTGAGTTCGTAATAATAAAGAATAAATCAAATTAATCACATATTGGGTCAAGAATGCAATTCTAGTAAAAGTAATTAGCTTATAATAACAAGAATTCTAGTGCTAATAACAAAGTTTATCATGGTTACAAAAAAACTCACAAAGTATTGAAGAAGAAGAAATCTCCCTTCGCTCTTTAATCCTTAAGTTAATTTTTCTTGAATCCGAAAATACACCCAAAATAATTCTTAAAATTCTTTAAAATTTATTTGCTTTGATTCCTTCTAAGTAATTGCAAAAGTTGGCTCCTTTATAAGTAAAGAAAAAAAAAACTTTAGTATTTATAGGGATGACTTTAAATTTGAGTTGGAATCCTGCTCAAGTTAGGTAAACGTTTCCAAAATAGGGTTCTAGAACTATGGCTTCCATTCCTAGTACTGTGGTG
Source organism: Ailanthus altissimus (assembly GCA_946807835.1). Taxonomy (NCBI): domain Eukaryota; kingdom Viridiplantae; phylum Streptophyta; class Magnoliopsida; order Sapindales; family Simaroubaceae; genus Ailanthus; species Ailanthus altissimus. The sequence continues at coordinate 11,931,968 of OX327687.1, forward strand.
CTGGCTCAATTTTGTTCCACCGTCGCGGCTCTGACTTCATAGCTTGCGGCATTAAGTCTCTAAATTTTAAGTAACTGTTTTACTATTTGAGTGCTGCGGCAGTATTAAGTTAGTGTTGCAGTGCTAACTTTCTGTCTTCGAAATCTTTTTCTTCTTTTTTGCATTACGGCATGGGCTCTCAGTAATGTGGCGTTTAGTTATTGTTTTGAGTTTTTTACTTGGTTCTTCATTTTTTTTTTACCCAAAATTTATCTTTTTTTCTCAAATTTCTTCCATTTTCATCTTTATTAAGTTTGATCCCTATAAAATTAATATAAAATGCTTAAATAGCCATATATTTGCTCATTACCAGACTATTCTTAAACTTAATGGGGGATAAATTCCTATACCTAAATCACCCCTATCAACAACAACACCAACATGATAAATCTTACAAGATAAGAGCTGATTGGCCTACTTTTAGTGGTACTATTGATACAGAACAATTTATAAATTGAGAGTATCTTATAGAGAGTTTCTTTGAAATTATGAATGCAAGACCAGGACATAAAATAATTTTAGTGGCTTATAAAATGCATAGGGGTGTCGGTGCTTGGTGGCAACACCATTAAGAATGTGTGAGATCAAAAGGACAATCACATGTTCATTATTGGCTCTAAATGAAGGCACTCTTAAAGGGGCATTTTCTACCTTTAGATTATGAACAAAATATTATTAGTTCCAAGATTGCATTCAAAGAACTCGTTCTACTTTAGCATATACGAAAGAGTTCATAATGTTGCAAGTTAGGTGCAAATTGATAGAAATTGAGGACCAACAAGTGGCTAGGTATGTAAATGGGTTAAATGATGGGATTTTAGATAGATTGGCCATGTAAAAAATATGGTTAATTGATTAAGCTAAAAATTTGGCATTAAGGGTTGAGCGGATCATGAAGACTAGAAGGTTTATGAAAATTAGGCCTATTCACATTTTGACCCTAGTTCAAGTTTTTCTTTACCGAATTCGATAGGAAACCTTTAGAATTTAAGGGAAAGAAAGTTGGTTCAGACAAAGCAAAAGCAAAACTAGAGGGTTTGAAGGGAATTTGATATTTTAAGTGTAATGAATTAGGGCATTAGTGACTGCCCTAGGTAAAAATTTGTTAATATCAAACATCGAGAAATAGAAGGAAGGAGATACTGATCACGATGAACCTAAGTAGGATGATTTATGTTTGGATGTTGAAATAACTGAAGAAGAGGGTGAAGAGGTTGTGAGTGTTTTTAAAAGATTGATGGTTATGCCGATACAAATAAAAGAGTCTAATGAAAGAAGATTTTCGAGGAAAAGTGCTCGGTTGCTGATAAAGTGTACAAGTGTGTTATTAATAGTTGTAGCTGCTAGAACTTAGAGTCTCAAAGCTTGGTCGATCATCTCAAACTCCAAATATAGCCACATCCTTCACTATAGGTATAAGGTGGATTAAAAAAAGGCCAAACGTTAAGATTACAAGGTTATGCCAACTAACGCTTTCAACTGGTAAGAGATACAAATCTAATGTTTTATGTGATGTAGTCGAAATTGATGCTTTCTATGTGTTGTTAGGTAGGCCTTGACAATACGATATAGTTGTTGTACACAAGAAAAAGGATAATACTTATTCTTTTACTTGGAATCGAAAGCGAATAGTGGTGGTACCAACCAACAAAAAAATGTAGCCCTTAAAGTAGAGGAGAAAGCTTTATTTTCAATGGCTTTCAAGGAAAATGAGTTTATAAAGGAATTAAAGAGTACAAGTACATGCATCTGATTGGTAATGAAGGGTAAAGAGCAAGGAATTTAGAGCTAAAAGTGAAGAATCAAGTATAAATAGGACAAGTGAAGAAAATGGTTCAACACTGCAACATTAGATTAATAAAATACTGTAGTGTTCTAAAAATGAAAAACTCAAAAATTCCAGTAAATAAAGTGCTATAGCGCTAGCCAAGAAACGCTGCAATGATGTGACTAAAGAAAAAGAAAGAAAACCTAAGTCATAATCCTACACTTATACAACCACAATAATATAGCGCTTTTATAAGAATGCCATAACACTGAAGAATTGACACTTTGATGCTGGCTCGTTGAATTAGAAAACACCTTATGCTAAGAGGATTTTGATTTCAATGCTCTAAGATTCCCTATATAAGCCCCAGACATTCCAATCATCAAACATAACTTGTGAAGAGTAATAAGAAACAATTCCTAAGAGAGAAAACAAGAGCAATAAAGAAGATCAAGAGTATTTGACAAATTCAAGCAAGATCAAACTAAAGATTGAAGATTAAAGGCTTGCTTCGCTTATATTTATTTGGTTTTTTTTGGTTGTAATCACGACTATTATTGTTTTTTTTTTTTTTGCTTTAGAACTCTTTTAATTATGAACTAAATTTATTTTCTAGGGTTACAATCTTAAACGTAATGTGTGTGCTTAACTGCATTAGTATTTTAATATTATAAACTCAGTTTAACTTGTTCAGCTTGTTATTGTTTAACGTTTTCAATTTATCTGGCTAGTAATTGAATGATATATGAATACTTAGATAAACTTGAAAAAGGCATCTTTATATTAAGCCTAGGGCAAATTGAGGCATGATCATAGCATAGCTGCTGTGAATTTCATATAAGATAGGAATATACCTATACAACATGGATAGTTAATAAAAACTTGTTCTTAATGAATGAATTTTTGTTTTATTTGGTTGCCAGAAGAATATAGGTAATTGATAAGTTAGAATATATTCACTTGACCAATAGAAGATGCTTGCAAAGGAATTAATAGTTTGATCAACAATTAAACTGAGGGGTTAATATTAGAGTATAATTAATTTTTAACAACATAGTGAGGGATAATTGTAATCCTAGATTCTCTCTATATTAATTTACTTTTACAATCTACTCAAGTTCATTAGTCTTTAATTAGTTTCATAAATAGATTAGATTAATATTCTTATAACAATTAATTCTTAAATAAAAGCATAGAGGACATAATTTTAGTACTTAGTTAAGAAGTAGAGTTAAATTCCTTGTGAGATCGACACTCCATTCATCACTTTATTACTTATTTACGATGGTGTATACTTGCACTTAAATAGAAATCGCACAAGTTTTTGGCACTGTTGCCGGAGAATTTGTTATTTATTTATTTCTTTTACCAATATTAATACTAACCCATCTTGTTTTTTATTCAAGACTTTATTTTATTTTATTTTCTTTATTTTTGCATATTTTTAAGTAGTTTATGCGTAGAACAAAAAATGTGACCTGACTTCTTTTGATCCTAAAATAGAAAGGATGTTTCAAAGACTACATTGAGAGCAAAACTAAGCAACAATTATGGACAATCAGATCTAGAATACTGATATTCAAGACTTAATAATAGCTAAAGCGCACAATCTTTGAGGGATTATGTAGACCAACTATCAATGAAAATAAGTTTGAAATTAAGCCTAGTATTTAAATGCTTAAAGACTGTGTAGTTTAGCAGACTACCTAATGAGCACATCGTAAATATTTTAAAATTTTACAATACCCTCAAATATAATGAAGTCTTAGATGATACCATTAAATTGTGGTTATTTCCCTTCTTAATAAGAAATAAAGCTAAAAGTTGGTTGATTTCATTACCATTCAGATCCATAGCCACACGGGATGACTTGGCTCAAAATGTTTTAGCCAAGTTCTTTCCACCTGTAAAGATAGCTAGGATAAGGAATGTTATCACATCCATTGTTCAGATTGATGGATAATCTATATATAAAGCATGAGAATGATTCAAAGACATTGAGGAAGTGCCCTTATTATAGGGCCTCAAAATGCTAACTAGTTCAAACATTCTATAATTGACTAGTAGGACACTTGATAATTATAGTTGATGCAACAACTAGTGTTACTTTGATGAGCAAATCCATAGATGAAGCATATGATTTACTTGAAGAGATGGCTTCTAATAGTTATCAATGGCCAGTTAAGAGAGTTACACTTAGGAAAGTTACGAATGTCCATGATATAAAGGCATTCACTACATTGGCTACTCAAGTCATTCTACTTTCAAAGATGTTTAGTGTAATAGGATTGAATTTCGTAAACGCTTAAAATATCACTTGTGACTTTTGTGGTGATGACCACTTAAATGGGTAATGTATAGAGACAATACAGTATGTTTGAAACTTCAACGGTAATAGAATAATTGTTGTGTGTATTCTACGCACAAAATTAAGCACAAGTATATGCTATCGTAATAAGTAATAAATGGACTTTTAAGTCAGGTGTCAAACGTATAGGGGTAATTTTTATTTGCTACCAAGTACTAAATTTGTATCTTTCAAGTAATTATCCAAAAAAATCAAATCTTTAATTGTAATTAATAAAATAAAATAAATAAAAGTGAAGAAATAAATGACATAATCAAATAAATCAAGAAGATAGAAAGATAGAGAAAGCCTTGGATTAATTACTATCCTTCAATATATTCCTTAAAGATTAATCTTTTGATATTTATATTCCTCAATTCTTGTTTGGTTAAGACAATAATGTATTCACAAGCCTCTCTCAAGGTCATGCAAGTATATCTTAAGTTACTAAATACCTATATTCCTATAGTACTTATAATAAATTAAGATTCATTAAGAATAAGTCTTATTGACCATACATGCCAATTAGGTATATTCCTATCCTAATTTGAAACTTGTATATGTAACTTGTATGTTACTATGCAATCATGCATCAAATTATCTAAATCTCAATACAATGATATCTCTTCCAAGTTTATCAAAGTATTACCCATTTAATCATAATATTGATCAGATATAATAAAGCATTAAGAACAAGAGGAATTTAATGAAAAAATTTAGCTCATGGTAATAAGAGAATTATGGTTGAAAAATAAAATAAATATGATACAACTAAAACCAAAATAATATAGATGTCAAAGATTTGCCAATAATCCTCTTACTTCCTTGAATTCTTCTTACTTCTCTCTCTAAAATTGCCCTTATTCTATGTGTTGTAACTCTAAGAGCCTTAAGTTGTGTGTCTTTTAAGTTTGAAACAAGTAGCCTTTATAGAAGGATTATTTGGAGTATTAGAGTTGTATTTCGTTTTATTATAGCACAATCACTATGCATATACTATTTGTTGGAGCTGGTGCTCACGTGCCATTCCAATATTGTATGAATATTAATTGTTAATATTTATACAATAAACATTTCGAATAAAGATTGTTAATATCATATTAATATGGTATAATGCTTGTAACATTACAGACATTGTTTGATCTGAAAGAGTTCAGATCTGGTCTAAAGGAGTTTAGATCAGAACTAATAGTTAGCAAAGCTGAGAGTTATAAATGCTAAAAGTTAGCACTGTTAAGAGTTAGCAGGTTATAAGAGTCAGCGAGGTCTAAAGAGTTAGAACCTTGTCTATAATGGGACAAAGACCTGAGAGTATACTTGTAATGATATAGTTGCAAAGAGTTGCAATAGGTGTTAAGAAATATCATTATGTAAGTATGTCTCAAAGATAATGTTCCTGATCTATAATCACTAATGCGGGTCTATCGGTGATTAACTTTATATAGATTAGTGTATGTTTATATCTGACTGGTTCAGATGGTTGTTCTTAGCTGACCATGAGCTTAGAGCTTGTATAGGCATGCGGGTATCCAGTCAAGACTGAATACTGAACAGACTTATGAGGACCCCAATAGATATCCTATGACACCGTCAAAGGAAGGTCCTCTCGAGTTGAGTAGTATTCGTGGTCCTTTGACCTGAGCGCCACGGTGGTCTTGTGAGTGATCCATCATGCTTTGGTTCCACATATGTCAGAGACCTTTCATGGTCTGACCGCTATGTGTCGCTGGGTATGGTCCGATGCTCATGGAGTCCGGTGTGCGTAGATACGGGATCCGTCAGCTTACGTAGGTAAGTTGTATATCCGATGCTCCGAGATTGTATTTCATAAAGTCTTGTGGCCACAAGCATAAACCCGGGAAAAGAGTTTCCCATAGGGTTAAACAATATAGCAAAAGTGTTTGCGTATATTGTTTATAGAGATACGAATCTGGAGATAAGTTTATGGATGAGCAAATGGGGATTTGACGGTGCTGATCTATATCCCCGCACATCTAGGATATAAATGATGGAAGGATTATACGTGTACGTTATGACCTCAACTTGTATGGTCTGACACGCTGATTTGTAATATTCGTAACGTGTGCGTGGGGCATCGATTACGGATTAATGGAACAGTTCCATTTGACAAATCGGGTGTAGACCTAGAGAGTCCCAATATGAAATGTACTCTTTGAGCACTTGGGCAGTGTACCGTATTGAATTGTTCAATACAGTATAATTCAGCAATTACTAAGGTTACGTTAACTAAAGTATGTGGTTAAATTGGTGGGACCCACTTTAGGTTAACTTGGTAACCGAGTAAGGATATAATAGTAATTTCACTTTATGATTATTTAATTGTTAAATAATTAAAATAAATATTTATTTATTTAATTGTTAAATAAATTAATTTAACATAACTAAGGTTAAAAGTTAACCAAGTGGTTAAGTTAAGTTAACCTTACTTAAAGGTTAAGTAAAGGTTAACCTAACCATGGTTAAGTTAGTTAACTATGGTTAAATTAATTAAATATTTATTAACTTAAAGGTTAAGTTAAAATAATCTAACTAAGGTTAAATGTTAACTAAGGTTAGGTTAAGCCAAATGAAATGCAAATGAAATTCAAATTAGTTTGGAATTAATTCATTTGTATATAAAGTGAAATGAAATTGAAATTCAATAAAGGATTTAGTTTTTTAGGTTTTGCATTTTGGGAGCCAATTCAATTTGAGAAATTGAAATTGTTTGTTTTGTGTTTTAAATGTTAGAACAACAAAACAAATTGAATTAATGGTTACTAAATGTAATAACTAAAAACAAGATTTGTTTTATTTATTCAAGAGTTGAATAAAAGGAAAAACAAATTTAATTAAGTTAAATGGTTTAACTTTGAAAAATGTTTAAGTGTTAAACACAAAAGCTGGATTAAGATGCTGCCATTCTAGACAATCAAACCCACCCTTGTTGATTGCTAGAATTAATCAAAGATTCATTTCATGGTGGACTTCAAAGAAAATTAATCCAAAGGCTTCATTGGTGATATTTCTCAATCTCGAATTTCAGATTAAATAAAATGTTATTTTCTGTGTTCATTGTATTCAATCTTCCGCTGTGCACATGTATGTATGAGATATGTATATTGTTTGTATGATGAACACAAACCCACATGCAAGAACCCTAAGTAAATTCGCCCAACTATATAACCCAACACTATTTATGGGCTATTCATATGCAATGTTCATGTAGCGAAAATTTTAGGCGCTGAAGATGTTGGAATTTTTACTGGGGTGAAACACTGTTCATAGGATACTGTAGCAATTTATTATAGTTGGTTACTATAGCAATTTTATATTTTGTCTAGCTTCTTTAGATTTTTATCCCCAGTTGCTCTATTAACTCTAAACTGACAAAATAATAATAAAATATATAAAAAACTTAATATTCTTATGAAGATGAGTAATTAATTAAGTTAAGGGAGTGAAAATAATAGATATAATTTATGCTTATCAATAACCCTTATTCAAATTTCTATAATTTGAGGTGGAGAAATCATCCCAAATTCTCTTGAAAAAACAACTAAGGATAATAATTAAACCAATAAATCTTCCTAGGTTTCTAACACTCCATCAACAACAACAAGAAAAGAAATCCATATTGGAAGATATGTTTATACAGTACACAAAGACAATAGATGCAATCCTATAGAATAAAACCAACCTTATGCAAAGCTAAGTAGCATCCTTTAGAACTTTAGAGACACAAGTAAGGCAACTAGAAACGTTAATAAACAATCGTCCTCAAGGAGCCTTACCAAGTAATACGGAGATGAATCCAAAAGGTGATAGAAAGCAGTGCGAAGCTGTTACCTTAAGAAGTAAAGAAGTGTAGTCAAGTGTAGAATAGTCCTCATAACAACATGCAGGGCAACAAACAAGTGAAGAACCAGATGCAGAGTTGCATAAAAGTGCAAATCTAGCAGAAACAATAAGTAGAAAAGATGCAGAATTAGTAGAATTGCAAAAAACTATGCAGAAACCTCATGTATAGCCTTACAACCTACCTCCACCATTGATGTGTGTATTTTAAACATAAAATTAAGTGCTTGTATATGCTATCATGAACAAGTAATAAAGAGACTTTTAAGTTAGATGTCAAACTCACAGGAATAATTTTTATTTTCTACTAAGTACTAAAATTGTATCTTTCAAGTAATTATCTAGAAAACTAATTCTTCAAATTGAAAATATTTAAATGAACTTAAAAAATCGTAGAAAATAAATGACAACTCAAATAAATCAAGAAGATGGCAAGATAAAAAATGCCAAGGGTTAATTTGTAGGAGTTGGTACTTACGTGCCATTCCAATATTGTATGAATATTAAATTATTTAATATTTATATAGTAAATATTTTGTATAATCATTAATATAATATAAATACATGGTACAATCTTATTGTATTACAGACATTGTATGATCTAAAGGAGTTCAGATCTGATCTAAAGGAGTTTATACTTGTGCTAAGAATTAGCAGAAATGAGAGTTATATATGCTAGCAGTTAACACTGCTAAGAGTTTACAAATTATAAGAGTTAGCCAGATCGAAAGGTTAGATCTTTATCTGTAATAGGACAAAGACCTGAGGGTATATTAGTAATGACATGGTTGCAAGGAGTTGCAATAGATGCTAGGAGATGTCATTATGCAAGTATGTCCTCAAACATTATGTCCTGATCTGCTACACTGATACGGGTCTGTCGGTAGATCCATTTACATAGATCAGTGTATACTATATGTATGTGGTATAAATGGTTGTTCTAAGCCGACCATAGGCTTATCAAAAGCTTGTATATGCATATGGGTATTCAGTCAGGACTAAATACTGAATAAACTCACGAGGATACCAATAGTCGTCCTATGAAGCCGTTAATGGTGAGTCCTCTCGAGTTGAGTAGTATACGTATTCCTTTGACCTGAGTGCCATGGTGGGCTTATAAGTGATCCATCATACTTTAGTTTCATGCATGTCACAGACCTTTTATGGTGTGACCATTGGTGTTGCTGGTATGGTCCAATGCTTATAGAGTATGGTATATATAAATATGGGGTCTGTCAGCTCTCTGATGCAATATATCTATATTTTAAAATTAAGTGCAAGTATACACTATCGTATGCAAGTAATAAAGGGACAAAAGAATCGGATGTCGAACCTACAGGGATAATTTCTTTTTTTAAAACTAATTACTAAAATTATGTCCTAATAATTATTCAAAAAAATAAATATCTAAGAATGAATGCAAAACATATAAAAGCAATGACACAATGTAAAGAGATTTAAATAATAGAAATATAGAAAAAATCTAGGATCAATACTATCCCTCAATATGCTTTCTAATAATTAATCTTCTAATATTTAATTCCCTTAGTCTTTGTTATTGATCAAGATACTAATGTATTCACAAGCCTCTTCCAAGGTCATGTAAGTATACCTTAATTTACTAAATACCTATATTCTTATAGTACTTGTAATAAATTAAGACTCGTTAAGATTAAATATTATTGATCATACATGCCAATTAGGTATATTCTTATCCTAATTTGAAAATTGCATATGCAATATTGAATGTTACTCTGCAATCATGCATCAAATTACCTAGGTCTAAATATAATGATTCCTCTTTCGAGTTTATCTCATATTACTAATTCATTGACCATATATTGTCCAGATATATTGAAGCATTAAAAACAAGTAATTTGAATAACAAAGAATTAAGTTTATTAAATATTAAAAAGATATGGCAATTAAACGCACATATTGAGTTCAAGTATTAACTATAGAAAGAAAATTTAGTTCATGGCTATAAGAGAACAACAGTAAAAATAATAAGAAATCATAATATAATTAATAGCAAATTGATATAGACATTGAATTGCTCTTGATTGCGCTGCCTAAGATACTCTTGATGCCAAAGAACTCCTTGAATCTCTCTCTATGTTTGCTTCAGTTAAACTCCAATTGCTCTCTAAGACTTGTGATCTGTATTCTTGATGTTTTTGGATTGCTCTTTCTTCCTCTCTAAAGGCTGGGGACGAGTGGCTTTTTATACGGATTGATATAAGTTTGAAAATCTCAATCCTCGTCAGATAAAGACTCGCACTACCATTGGGACGCTATGCCGCTATAGTTGGGGCGCTACGTGTAAAAGGCCTCATCACTGGAGCGGTGAAGTGATGGCACTAGGGCGCCAGTTTGCGACTTAAACAGGTTATTTCTTATTTTAATCACTGTTCCAACACTAGGGCGAAAATCCTTGTGGCGCTGGGGCGACAGATCCATATTTTGAAAACTTTTGCATTTTAGTCCCTGTTTTTGCTCCTTTTGCATCATTTCTTTAAATTTTGTTCAAGTCCCTATAAATAACAATAAAGCACATAAATAGCCATCTATTATCATAAAATAATAAAATATCAAAATAAAAACATAAGAAAATATATGACAAATATGCCCTTATCACTTTCATAGGGGAGTAGTATATCTAAATGCTCTGAGATTATATTTCAAAAAATCTCAAGGACACAAATACTAACCCTATATTCAAATGCTCCAAGATTATATTTTAAAAAATCTCATGGTCATGAGTACTAACCCAAGAAAAGTGTTTCTCAAAGGGTTGAACATTATAGTAAAGGTGTTTGCGTACATTGTTCTTGGAAATACAAATTTGGAGATAATTTTATAGATGAGCACATGGAAATTTTATGGTGTAAATCTATATCCCTGCACATCTAATATATAGATGACGGAATGATTATACGTATACATTGAGACCATTTAATATCTGTGATGTGTGCATAAGGCATCGATCACAGATTTATGGAATAGTCCTATTTGGCAAATTAAGCGTGGACCTAAAGAGTCCTGCAATATGAAGTATATTCATTATGCATTATGCCAGCGCACTAGATTGAATTGTTCAATCTAGTAATTTTCAGCAGAACCGAATATATGTTTCAAGAACCCTCGAGATGTACACGTATCAGTACTTAAGTGTTAAGTACAGTAATTAGTTAATAACCGTTGTTGACTAATTAAATGGTGATACGTAAATGCATAGTGAGCCTTTGGTTAAATTAACTCAAGTATTGGGTATAGTGAGACCCATGTTGGGTTGATTAAAGACTTAAGGGTTATTTCACTAAATTGATTATTTAAGTGTTAAATAATCAACATAAATATTTATTTAAGTGTTAATAAATATTTAGTTTGACTTGGGTTAAATGTTAACCAATCAATCAAGTTAAAGTAAATAGTTGCTCAAAGGGAATTATAAAAACTTTAAGGGCATTAAATCAAAACAAGAAGGGCTTGAATGATATTGAGAATATCATTTTTTGCTTTTACACTCATATGTGGATGGATTTATTACAATCTATTTGAACAAATTCTTTTTGATTTATTTATATATTATAATCTAGATATTTTGCTTATAAAATATCAATTCTTTTGAAAAAGCAAAAAAGAGGTTCTTATTATTAAATTATACATGGCAACATAGAAGTATGGCCACTCATACTTGTTGAAATAATATAAATTTCTTCATTTATAATAATACTAAACACCATGTGATATATATGTATGTGTTTCGGCAATTGAGTGAGAGGTCTTGACAATTGTTTTAATTGAAAAATATAATTGAGAGAAAGCTAAGATAGTGGTGCCATCCATACTTTATTTAAACTCAAAGATCTAGAAAGCTTCACTAAACCATGCACGATCGAGAATCAATTCTTTTGGAAAGGCACGTGTGACTTGGGAGCCAGTATCAACTTGATGCTACTCTCTATTCATAAGAAGTTAAGTTTGGGAGGGCCAGACAAATAATAGTCTACAACTTATTGATCAAGATGCATAATTAAATATGTGTTTAGTAATGTGGATAAGTTTCTATTATTTGCAGATTTCATTATGTTAAATATGGAAAAGGACCATAAAATCCTTATCATCATTGGGCGTCCATTTTTAATGATTGTGAGAACTTTAATTAATGTTAAAAAGAAGAATTGAAAATAAGAGTGCATAATAAAGAAGTAACCTTTATTATATTTAAATCCATGACGTTCCCCAGTGAAAACAGATGAGTGCTTTAGCATTGACATGATTGAGAGAGAGGTACAAAACGTTTTCAGCCAAGACACTATTTAAGACTTTCTTGAAGATGTACTAATTATTGGAACTTAGGTAGACAACCATAAAGCAAGGGACCACCTTAAAGATTTTAATGCTTCACCTCGTTTCAACTAGAGAGACAAGATTTGAGACACTAAAGAGACAAGAGAACATAGAGGCATGCAATAAGCCATTAATAGAAAGCTACCAACCCTCGAGATGAAGCCATTTAGGATATGCATATTTAGGTGACTTTTTTATACTTTCTGTTATTATTTTTCCTAAACTTGATGAGGCACAAGAAGAAAATTACTTAAAGTACATTGACAATACAAGAAAATAATAAGTTGGACCATAACCGATATCTATGGTATAAGCCCATCATTTTGTATGCACAAGATACTATTAAAAGAGAGCTATAAACCAACCATAGAACAGTAAAGAAGACATAATCCAATAATGAAAGAAGTAGTGAAGAAAGAGATAATCAAGTGGTTAGATGTCGGAATCAAATACCACACATCAATAGCTATTGGGTAAGTCCAGTATAATGCATACCAAAGAAAAGAGGTGTTACTGTTGTAACAAATGAAAGCAATGAGTTGATTCTAACATTCACAGTAATTGAATTTAAAGTATACATGGATTACCTAAAGCTAAATAAAGCCACGAGGAAAGATCATTTTCCACTGTCCTTCATTGACCAGATGTTTGAAAAATTATCTGGACATCAACACTATTACTTTTTGGTTGGATATTCAAGTTACAATCAAATTGTAATATCTCCTAAGACCAAAAGAAGACTATGTTCACATGTCTATATAGAACATTCGTATTTCAAAGGATGCCATTCAGATATTTCAATGCATTCGTAACATTTAAATGGTGTATGATGGTTGTATTTTCAGACATTGTGGAGTAATTCCTTGAGGTATTTATAGTTAACTTCTCAGTCTTTGTGATTCTTTATTTTTTATGCCTTAAAAATTTTGTATTTGTACTTAAAAGATGTAAAGAGACCTATCTAGTGCTAAATTGGCAGAAGTGTCATTTATGATTAAATAAGGAATTGTCTTAGCCTATAAGATATTATTAAAGGAGGATAGAAGTAGATAGGGCAAAGATCGAGATAATTGAGAAACTATTGCTGCTAACCATTGTGAACGAGTATGAAGTTTTCTTGGATATGCAGGGTTTTATAGAAGATTTATCATTGACTTCTCCAAACATTACAAACCTATGTATAACTTATTGGAGAAAGAAGTATAGTTTAACTGCGATCAAACTTACATAAAAGCATCAACACCTTGAAGAGAAAGCTCATATCAACGCCCATCATTTTAGCATCTAATTAGACTCTTCCCTTTGAACTAATGTGTAACATCAGTGATACAAAAATAGAAGCAGTAGCCCTCCCAATGAATGATGAAAAGGTGGTGCTAAAATTTCTAAGAAAGAACATCTTCACTAGGTATAGCTCTATGAGCAATCATCAGTGATGAAGGGTCACACTTTTACAACAAATAATTTTCAACCCTTCTATAAAAATATAAAGTGAAGCACACAATGGCTACCGTATACCATCTACAAATACGTGAGCAAGATAAAGTATCAAATAGAGAAGTCAAAAGAATTTTATAGAAGAAAGTAAAACCAAGTCAAAAAGATTGGGCTACATGCAATTAGACGATGCCCTTTAGGTTTATCGTACTGCCTATAAAACGCCCAGTGGGATGTCTCCATACCGGTTAATATTTAGAAAAGCATGTCATATACTAGAGAAATTAGAGTACAAGGAATATTAGGCTATCAAAGCCCTAAATTTTAACTTGCAAGCAACCAATGACAAACGCATGCTTTAACCACTAATAATGTATGAATTTCAACTTCAAACATATGAGAATGCTTAAGCTATAAAAGAAAAATTAAAAATGATGGCATGATAGAAGAATAGCTACCAAATATTTAAACTAGGACAACGGGTATTGTTATTTAACTCTCGAATTGAAGATCTTTCTAGAAAAACTCAAATCATGATGGTCTTGTCCATTCCAAATCACCCAAGTATACCTTCACAGGGTAGTTGAAATTAAGGAAGAAACATTAGAAAGACTATTCAAGGTAAATGGGCAAAGATTGAAGAATTATTGAGGAGACAATATCGATTGACAAAAATTCTCCCTTGAGCTAACCAAGCCCTAGACTTGAAAAGCATGATGTCAAGTCAATGATATTAAATCAATAACTTCTTGAGAGGCAATCCAACTAAAGTATCCTTTTAGTTATTTTATTTTATTACTTTAGCTTTCTTTCTAGTTAACAAAAAAAAAAGAAGCCAAACTTATAGCGGTTAATAAGCAGTGCAATTTCAGCATGTCAATCACTATTGTAATACAACAGCCGACACTGCAATGTTAATTCCAGCACATTAAACGCTACACCTGTTCAGAGTCAAAGCCCTAGTGCTTATCCAAAGGTAAAACAAAAACAAATCCAAGTATAAACACCATGGCATCCTTAAATTATTGTTGCAGCAATAAAAATAGATCTTAGGTAGATCAAAAGTTAAAAAGTCAGCGCCTTAGCACCCTTCAACCAATGCTATAGCAATAAAAAGAGATCTGAATTCAAAAAGTCAAAACTTACACCACTATAGCAACCACTCAATCAGCGTCACAATATTTATAAACATAAAACCCATAACACATTGCCCAGGTATGAAAGCTAAAACATTACCTACTTAGTGCCACAACATTACTTTGAAAATAGACTTAAATTTTCAAAATCCACTTATTCCTTCCATTCCTCAAAACTTTCACAACTCTCACTATAAATTCCCAATCTGACCAAAATTTTGCCAAACAAGCATTTTTACACCTTATCCACATCATTAGACACTTGATTAACACCCAAAAATGCCAACTCTAACACTAAATCATCCATTACCCACCAAGATCAAACACACCCAACTTTTCACCTGTGACCCACATGTTTCAACAAATTAAGGCTATCTTCAAATAACAATGGCACCCAAACGTCAAAGAAAATCTAAAAATATGAGGCATCATACAATACCTCTAAATTTGTTTCTTAAGCCACTGTGAATTGATACACTACTTCAATCATTCGCAAATCAACCATTTATAAATGTAGATTCAACCTCGAGGAAAGGAAATTCCTTTAATTTGAGTATTCGGTCCAAACCTGCCAGCGGGAAACATTTTGTAAGTAGCCAAAGGCAAGGGTTCTACCTATTGTTCGAAAATTTTATGCCAACGCCTTATAGCACCAAAATTCCAAGATCAAGGTACGAGAAATGATGGTGGCATTTGACAGCACCACTATTATTACTCATTACAAATTACTTGCTAAGTATAGGGATGACTATCATCAAATAATGAGGGATCTGAATTATAATGGGATCATCTCCTGCCTATACATACATGGCATAGAATGGAAGCTTATACATAGAATGCTAGTAACCTTCCCAACTAATGCCATGGTACGAGAGATTAAAGCATGATACTACTTCATTGGCTGTAGGCTTGTGCTAGTACAACACTTCAATGATGTCATAAAAGGAAGAGCAATCCTTCTCTACTGTGTTATGGAATAAAAATAAATCAATATCGGTAAAATCATTTGCCAAGAGATCCTCCTCTGTTCTCCCCTGACTAAGGCAAGTTTTGTTTTTCCTTTTCTTATTACTACTTTATGTGTATGTGCTAAAGTGCAGTAGGATAAGCTTAAGGAGTTAGTCTATCCTCAATGAGCTGTGGATATAGTACCATCTAGACAATCTAAAATATGCATGATCATCATCAACAACAACCATGCTTAACCGTAGCAGCCACAGCTTAATCTTCCTTCATATGACTGATGACTATATTAGATAGAATCTCCTAACTAAAGGCCCATTTCCAAGGTATTCAAGCAAAATTCATAGCTTTTGTAGATTATCAGCTCCAATTAATGTGTAGCTCTATGCTAAGCATATAAAGCTTGACACCAGCTAGCTTCCACTGCCATCGACTTTCACCTTACCAACAAAAGGATGAAGATGATGGTGATGACCTAAGGATTAGCCCCGATGATCTTGATGATGAATGAGCTTGCACAAAGTTAATTACAAAGAAGTATTTCAATTTTTTTTTTATAATTTTCATTCCATTTGCCATGGGAACCATGTCAAAATCTAAGTTTTGCGGCAAGAAATACTTCATTCTATTTGGCTTTCTTATGTTTTTTTAAATTTTTTTATGTTTAATTTTTATTGTTTAGTATATCTATATAAAACAAAAAGAAATAGTAGAAATATATCATGTCCTTTTGTTAAAATATCTTGCTATGTCTGTTGTTTCATAAATTGTTAGGTAGAGAAAATGATTATTAAATTACAATAAGAAATAAAATAATACTGAGAATTTATCTTTACAAGTTCCTAGGAAATAACAAATGCTCAATTTAGTTTATATACTTATATTTAGTCTAAGTTCAACCTTAGTAAGTGATCACCAATACATTCAAAAATGAAAATAGGCATGATCAATTAAATTATGGCCTAGAAAAATTATACTCAGGTAAATACACTCAAAATTTTGAGAGCAAATACTCTAGAATTTGCTTGAGGAAAAATCCTAAGAAACAAATGAGTAAGAAAATAAAATTATGCCATCTTTAGATCGATTAAGTCTTTTCAAAGCATACCATATATGAGAAGTTTTCTTAGTCAACCTATTTTGAGCTTAAAATACCATTTTCTTTGATTAACTACATTACAAGCCAAAACCTTGAGCTAATTTATCCAAAAACATCAAGTACACATAAACCTTGGACCTATTTAGAAACATTCTTAGAATTTGAAAGGTTATAGTTGATAAAAGAGATTATGAGTAACAGAATAATTTAAAAAAAAGTTTAAGTTTGAAAATACAAATCTAAGTTTGGGGGACTATTCACTTTTTTTTTCTTTTTATCCCATAACTTAGAGAGGAAATTTTTTTATAACAAAGTGGTCAACAAAAGCATGGATAAGAGTTAGGCTTGGGGGGAGAAAAGAATCAAGTGAATAAATGCTCAAGAGGTTTCTGATAGGACCTAATATTCAAGGTGTATTTTAAAACCAAAAATTCTATCTATACATTCCACCTTAACCTTAAATTACAAGCTAATAAAAGACCTAATAGATCCCTAAACATGTATTTTTCTACATTAGTGGAGAGTGATTGAAAAACAAGCCTATGGTAGTGTTAATACAACTATAGAAATATACTGAGACATAAATTTCTTTATATTCTTGAGTACTTGAACTAATCTAGGGAATTTTTTTTTTATTACTAGTTTATTTCACACCCTCACATGCTTGATCACTTCTGAGGAATAATGAAAAAGCTTTAAGATGGTATCTTGAATTAGTTAGAGATATTTGTTAATTTTAAAAGAATTATAGATAATGCAATAGTCTTTGAGACAAAGTGTGATCATCAATCAACCTAGCAAAGTTGTTAGTTATTATACTTGGCTAGTATAGTTTTGATTTCTATTCTTTACATTCTCCTGACTCGAGGACTAGCAATTCTTTGAGTTTGGGGTATATGATAAAGCTTATTTAGATAAATGAATTTATCCCTGTTTATCTTAAAGATTATCAATTTTAAGGAATTACATGGCTATTTACACATGAATTATTTATTTTATAGGGAGTGAGCATGAAGAGATGAAGATTGGAGTACCTGAAGCAAAACATAAGGAATTTGGAGGTAAAAGTTAAGAATCAAGCACAAAGAGGAGAAGGTAAGAAAATAATTCAAAGTCGCAGCACTAGAAGACTGCACCTTGTAGTGTTTTGTAAGAATGTCGTAGCACTGCAGAATTGACATTGCAACAACGTTCTAAAGAAGAAAAACCTTCAAAATTCTTGTAATTAAAGAAATATATTGCTAGCCAAGAAATGCTCTAGTGATGCAACTAAAGAAAAAGAAAGGAAACCTAAGTCATAATGCTATACTTTCACCACCGTAGTGATAGAACATTTTTATAAGAACGCTGTATCACTAAAAAATTGATGCCGTGACGTTGGTTCGATGAATTAGAAAACACCTTGTGCTAAGAATATTTTGTTTTCAATACTCAGAGCTTCCTTATATAAACCCTAAACGTCCCAGCCATCAAACATAACTTGCAGAGAGCAATAAGAAGCAATTTTTAAGAGAGAAAACAGAAGCAATAAAAAAGATCAAGAGTCTTTGGCAAATTTAAGTAAAATTAAGCTAGACATTGGAGATTGAAGGCTTACTTCATCTATAATTATTTGGTTTGCTTTTTGGTTGTAATCATGATTATTACTATTTTTTGCTTCAGAAATCTTTTGATTATGACCTAACTATATTTTCTAGGGCTACAATCTTGAACTCAATATGTATGCTTAATTGCATTGTTATTTTAATATTATAAACTCAGTTTAAATTATTTAATTTTTTGGTATTTAATGCTTGTAATTTACCTGGTCAGTAATTTAATGATACAAGAATACTTAGATAAACTTAAAAAAAGCATCCTTGTATTAAGCTTGGGGCAAATTGATGCATGATTGTTAAGTAGTAGCTATGAATTTTATATAGGATAGGAATATTCCTGGATGGCATATATGGTTGATGAAACTTATTCTTAATGAATTTTAGTTTTATCTGGCTGCCGTAGGAATATAGGTAATTGATAAACTATAATATATTTTCTTAACCATTGGAAGAGGCTTGCAAAAGAATTAATGGTTAGACCAATAATTAAACTGAGGGGTTAATATTTTAGTATATTTATTTTTAGACAATATACTGAGGGATAGTTATAATCCTAGATTCTCTCTATATTGATTTCTTTTTATAATCTACTCAAGTTTAATAGTCTTTAATTAGTTTCATAAATGGACTAGAGTAATATTCTCATAACAATTAATTCTTGGATAAAACATAAAGAACATAATTTTAATACTTAGTTAAGAATTAGATTTAAATTCCTTATAGGATCGTCACTCCATTCATCACTTTGTTACTTGTTTACGATAAGGTATACTTGCGTTTAGATAGAAATTGCATAACAGTAGCCTAAAAAATGACATAAGGAAAAGTATTAGCCCTTGTGTCTTTCTTTCCCTACTTACCTCAATGAAGGATGGGAGCTAGTGGATGTGTGTGGATAGTTATGCTATCAACAAGACTACTGTGAGGTATCATTTTTCTATCCTTTCCCTTGATGATTTATTACCAATTAAAAAGTGCTAAAGTGTTCTCCAAGATATACTTGAAGAGTGCTTACCACTAAATTAGAATACGTTCAGATGATAAGTGAAATACTATATTCAAGATGAAAAATAGTCTTATAAGTGAATGGTTATGCCATCTGGACTGTCAAATGTATCGAGTACCTTTATGCACCTAATGACCCCGGTACTTCGTCCATTCATGTCCACCTCTATCATTGTTTACTTTGATGATATTATGATTAATAGCAAGGATGTTAAGGAACATGTTGACCACCTTAGGTAAGTCTTATTTATGTTGTGAAAAAATGAACTGTTTGTGAATTTAAGAAAGTATGCTTTTCTCATAACTAGATTAGTATTCTTGGATTTTGTAAGTAGTTGTAAGGGAATCTATATGAATGAGGAGAAGGTGAAAGCTATCTATGAATGAACTATCATAAAAACTATCAATGACGTACAAAGATTCCTAGGTTTAGCTATTTTTTTTATCACAGGTTTGTTAAGGATTTTAGCACTATAGTAATTACCATGACTGAATGTTTGAAGAAGGGAAGGTTTGATTTCAGTGAAGCCATAGATCAAAGCTTCAAGATGATCAAAGAAAAGCTTTCCATTGCATTAATTCTCACACTTCCAAATTTTACCAAAACTTTTAAATTAGAGTGTGACACAAGTAGAGCAAGTATTGGACCAGTACTTTCTCAAGAAAGAAGGTCAATTGCTTTCATTAGTGAGAAGTTGAATGAATTAAGACAAAAGTGGTCTAAATATCAACAAGAACTTTATATAGTGTTTAGAGCTCTTAAGATATAGGAGGCATACCTCCTACCCAAAATGTTCATTATTTATTCGAACCACCAATCATTAAAATAATTCTGTAATTAGAAGCACGTGGATAAAATATTATCTAGACCTATCTTAAAAGGTTTAATTATATTATTGTGAACAAATTTGGTGTTTCTAACTGACTTAAACATTTGTTCATTTTAAACATAAATATTAGGCTCTTATGTACTTTATTGTTATTTTGTAGGTTTAAAATCAATTGAGCCATTTGGATTGAAAATCCAAAGAAAACAAGGTAAATATATCAAATTTACTATAGTATTCTGCTACAATAGATTTCTACAATACTCTATTATATTTATTTTTCTACAATTTCAATATCGCAGCGTTGAGATCCCATTGCCACCGCGCCCAAAAGCGAAGGCTGCGACATATACTAGTAACATATAAACAATGTCAGTGTTGGGTACAAAAAAGGAAAATCTTAGTCTAAATTATATTTGATATTTTAACCTAATTTGAAGAATTAAAAAGCTACAAAATAAAATATCAAAAAGCCTTTTCAAAAACAAAAAAACAAGATCCTAGAAAAGTGAGGAAAAGGAGTACAAGATAAAAACAACTTTTAAAGAGAGAGAGAGAGAGAGAGCAACTTTTAAAGGATCAAGAAGATTATAAGTTTAAATATTGTAGTAAAATTAGCTTTATCTCTTTAACTATTTATCTTTCTAGTTTCTATGATTTTTATAATGTTTTTTTATAAGTTCTAGAAATCTTTATTTCATTATAGGCTAAATGTTTATATCTAAGGTTATAACTTTGAACTCGATATGTGATTGAATTCAAATTTTTTTATTCTTATTATTAGGAACTCAAAAGTAGAATTGTTTATTTATTTTATGCTTAATGCTTTCTAATTACTTGATCACTAATTAAATTGTTATGAGAACCTTAATGAACTTGATGAAGGAATTTAGGTGTTAGCTTTGAATAAACTAATTTATAATCATAACGTAATAATTATGAGTTTCATGTGAGATAGATATATACATATATGACATATATCATAGCAATAGATTAGTTTTTAATTAATCTTATTCTAATATGATTATCATAGACATATAGGTATTTGTTAAGGTAACATATAGTCACTCAGCCATCCACAGAGGCTTGTAATGATGTTAGGGATCTAGGCAACAATTCATATTGAGGGCTTAACTTATGAAATGATTAATTGGTTCAAGTAAAATATTGAGGGATAGTTATAATCTAGGTTTATTCTATTATTAATGATTATATCTTGTTATCTTTAGTCTTATCTTGATAGTTGTTTTTTGTTTATTTATATTAGATTACTTATCGTTTGATTTTTATTCATCTAAATATTAAAAAAGAAGACATAATTTTAGTATTCAGCATAAATAATATCATTTTCTCATGGGAACGATACTTTACTCACTCTTTATTACTTGTTTACATTAGCATGCACTTGCACTCTAGTACAACACAATAAGCATGCCAAGACCATTGCAAATTTGGAAGAGAGATATTATTGGCCTTAATTGAAGGGAGATGTTGGAAAATTCATACAAAGATGTTTGGTCTATCAAAGGAGCAAAAGACAAATGCAAAACATTAGTTTGTATATACCTTTTATTGTGCAACCTGCACTCTGGGATGATATATCTATGGATTTTATGGTTAGTTTACCAAGTACCAAAATGAGAAATGATTTTTTCTTTGTGCTTATTGATCAATTTTTAAAGATTGCTTATTTTATTCCTCGTAGCAAGATGTTAGATGCTCACCATATTGCTAAGTTGTTTTTTTAAAAAGATGGTGCACTTGCATGGAATACCCTTTACCATTGTTTCGAATAAGGACAAGAAGTTTCATGTAGCATTTTGGTTGACCTTGTAGAAGAGATTTGGGACAAAGTTTAAATTCTCAAGTATAGCATATCCCTCAATTGATGGCTAAATTGAGGCGGTGAATAGATGATTGGGCAATCTGATCTGATGCATTTGTGGAGACAAAAATGGGTGACTAGATTTTTCACTTACTCAACTTGAGTTTGCATCCAATATCTCAATTAACCGTTAACTAAAAAAAGTATTTTCTCTATAGTTTATACCAAGATACCCAGACATGTTGTAGACTTGGTTAAATTCCTTCAAATACAAGATCCTAAGCTGTCTTTACCTTTGCTAAGGGTTACACAAAAATGTTTTAAGAGGTGTGTGATTATTAGTAAGCCAAAATAAGAAGTACAAGCAAGTTGTAGACAATCATTAGAGGCCTATAAAGTTTGAAATAGGTGACCAAGTTCTAGTTTATTTATTAAAAGAGAGGATGCCATTTAGTGTACATGGGAAACTCAAGCAGAGAAGGTATGGTCCTTATAAAATTTTGAAAAAGATCTATATTGTAGATTTTCTAGTGGATATGAGCATTTCTAAGACATTTAATGTTTCAAACTTATCACCTTTTTATCTTAAGGAGGAGCTTCACAATCACTCAATGGCGAGTTCTTTATGAATAGAGGAGAATAATAAAGGACATCACAATCAGGCAATTGCTTTGATAAAGGAATTAAGAACAACCTAATCTATTAGCACCAACCCACGTGATGCAAAGCCTAAAAAGAAAAATAAGAAGTTTATTTTAGTAGTTAATATTTTTTTGTTTCAACATTTAAAACTTAGCAATTTTAGAAGATTTAGGATATTTATTTTGATTAAAAAAATTCAATTTAAGAAGATTTAAATTCTATTTTGGTTATAGAATCTAAAAGATATTTTCTTATTTTTGAGGGATTTTCTTGGGTAAAAAAAATACCATTGTTTTTTATTTTAAGAAGTGAACACTGATATTATTTAGCAACTTTATCTTAAATTAATTATTTAACCAATCTCAATTTACATTCCTTTGAATGATATCAACATATTTGCATCTTTGCAAATGATTCTGCGATCCCATCAACACTTGTCATATTTTACAAATATCCCTCTTTGCCTTAGAAATACTCCTCACACATCAGCACCCCTCTTTTTTATCGAGCACTAACTTGAGCATCTGAGTGTTTTCTTTTGTAGGAGAAGGTGTTCTTGCAGATCTAATGAGAGTTTTGAGGGCAAGGAAAAAGACAAAGGTATTCTCATAGATTCTAAAAAGACTCAAGAAAGAAGAGGTAACTGAAATTGTGCTATACGTAAGGTGAGTGTGTACATTTTAATTTGCACATTACACATGCATAATATATGTAGCAGAATATTAAATAATACATCGCATTACACTAATGAGATAAAGAGAACTCACCATTGAAACGTACTTTATTTAATTATAGTGAAGGACAAGGTGCGATTCCTTGAGGTAGAACGGTAGTTTTCTTTTTTTAGAGGGATTAAGCTATTTAAAGCAACATTTGCTTCCAAGTCACTTGGCCAATTCTAAGTAATAGTGTATATTTAAGTAACTATCTTAATTCATTTTACTTGACTTGTTCTGCACAAATAAGGAAGGCCACTATATATAACAATTCATGCTGCCCAATTGTCTAATTAAATTGCAATTTGTGTTCAACAAAAACAAGCATGACAAGGCATCTTTAACTTGCTACTTTATGATATAAAATTGCTTGGTGGCATAACTAATAGGCTACCAGAATAAAGAAATAAGTAGTAGTCATTTTAGTTTTTCTAATTCCATTGTGTAATGGCACCACCTCTTTGCAAAAATCAAAGACAAAGCATGACAATACAATTAGCAAAAGTAGCCAAATTGTTGATGGTAATTGCTCTTTTCAAAATAATTATACAATGCCACCTCATGGTAAGCTTGATATGTTTAGGGGCAATTACTTTAAAATGGTCAAAATGCTTTACTTAACTTGATGCCACCATTTATATATAATTTTATTTGGCCAAATTTAATTACTAATGCTTAATAAATAATTGGCCATTTAATTATGCCATATGTTATGCCATAAACTAATAATATCACATGTGTCATCCAATGAAGAGGTGAAATGACAAGTCCCACTTTGCTAACATCCTGAGCTTAAAATTTAAACCCTAACAAATCTTCAAGAGACCCTGAAATAATTCTGGCTTACTGAGAACTTTTTGAATCGAACCATTCAATCCAATGTGTTACCCCAATAGACAATGAGTATACTTCATACAGTAAGACTTCCTAAGTTCAGACCCATTTTGTCTTACAAAACATTTTCGTGGGTCTATAAACGTGCCATACAGATACGTTATGGAAATAACAATACAGAATGTTGAACCATACAAGTTGAGGTTAATACTTATTCATATAATCTCTGTTATTTATATTTAAGAAGAGCAGAGACATAAATCATCACTGTCAAATCTTCATATGCTCAACCGTAAACTTATCTCCAGATTCGTATTTTCATAAACAATATTTGCAAACAGTTTTGCTATTTTTATCCCAAGGGAAACTCTTTTTCGGGTTTATTACTTATAGCTATAAGACTTTCTGAAATACAATCTTAAAGGATCAGGATATATAACTCACCCACATAAGCTAACGGATCCTATATCTACACTTACTGGACTCTATGAGTAAAGGATCATACTCAGCAACACCTAACTATCAGACCATGAAAGGTCTCTGACATATGTGGAAGCTAAGTATAGTGGATCACTCACAAGCCCACCATGGTGCTCAGGTTAAGGGACCACAAATACTGCTCAATTCAAGAGAACCCTCAATTGATGGTTTTATGGGACGTCCATTGGAGGTCCTCATTGAGTCTATTCAGTACCTAGTCCTCACTTATCTGTATGCCTATATGAACTTCCACTAAGCTCATGGTCTATTACGATTAATCATCTGGACTATCCAGATATACAAAAACACTAATCAATATGTGATACGGTCTCCATCGATAGAATTACATCAGTGAAGATAGATTAAGAACATAAAGTTTCAAAATAAATTTGTACAATGACATTTCTTAGCACTATTTGTAATATTTTACAACTATGTTATTGCTATATACCATCGGGTCTTTATTCTATTTAAGACAAAGCTCTAACTCTTTAGATTTTTTTTACTCTTATAACCTGCTAACTCTTAACAGTGCTAACTTCTATCAATAATAATTCTCAGCGTTTCTTACTCTTAGCCTTGGTCTAAACTTTTTTAGACCAGATTTGAACTCTTTCAGATCATATAATGTTTGAAATATTATAAGCATCTTACTATATATATTTAATATTAACTATTTTATTCAAAATACTTATTGTATAAATATTAAATTGTTTAATATTTATACAATATATTTATACAATACTAGAATGGCACGTAAGCACCATTTTCAACAATAACTTCGTGAGGTTCCCAAACCCTAGAACATTAATGGTGCCATCTACGGGAAAGCCTAAAAAAGATAAAATAAAATTTTTGGATTCAACCCCAATGAAGAAACATGAAAACAAGTAGAACAAGCGCTCCTCTGACCCAGGTAACACTGAGAATGGAGCTTCAATGCTTCCAAATTGATTGCCCTTGAAAATGGTGTTCCTGCTAGCATGGCTAACCTATTTTCAAATTTTATTAATAGGATAAATGATTGTTAAAGGGACATATTGAACTACAAGATAAGATAATGATATTAAAAGGAGGTGCAAATAAAGACGATGATCTCTAATATGAACCACGTTAGGATATTGGGCATAAATAGACTCTAAAAGTAGAGGTTCCTGATAAAACACCTGAGAATGACTATATTTAGAATACAGTTAGAAACCTTACTCTTGAAATATCTAAAAACCAAGAGGTTGAAGATATGAAGGTGTACATCCTCAAAGAAGTGGACGAGATATATAGAAGGATGTATAAAGCATGATCTTACGAGGATGCAATAACCTCGGCAAGGAAGGTCAACTATTTTTTTTTCTTCAAAGCAATTAAAATGACTAGAAAGGCTAGATAAATTCAACATTCATAACTTTCACATATTTAATAGGATAGGGATCCTATAAAGCGTATATTTCACTTTAATTCCAAAATTATGCATGCCTATAAAGACCCCCCAAAGTGTATTACTTTTCCCTACAGCCTAAAAATTCCATCTCAAGTTTGGTTTCGAGGACTCAAAGAAAACTCAATTTTTTTGTTTGAGGAATTAACCACATAATTCATCATGCAATGCATCCAAACTAGAAAAAAGAAGAATAAGACTTTAGATCTTTATTTTATGAAACAAGGTAACAACGAATCTATTCAAAGCTTCTTTATTTGGTTTAACTGAGATCTCAATAAACTTGGGACCTATAACTTTAAGAAAGTTGCCTAATCCTACAAGAAAATAGTCCAACTATCCACTTTGTACAATAAATATCCTAGTTCGTAAGAATTTTACATCTTTCCTAATAGTCCAAAAATCAAAACAGTGGTAAAGAAGAGGAAGAAGCACGTGTAAAAAAAAAGCTTTCATAATTACAACAAGGCAGAAAGAAGGTTCCTCCCAAAATAGGAACTACAGAAAGCAACAACATAAAAAAAAAAGAAATGGGAAAAACTTCTAATCAAAAGAGATGCAATGATAAAAAGTGATCAAGAAGATCGTATAAATCATTAAATTCTATAAACACATCAGTTGAGAAAATATAAGAGAAGCATAAGAACTTTGGGATTTTATAGATGCCCAGGCCCTTGGACGCACCAATACCACAAATAGACAATATTGAACACTGTTCCTTCTATAGTGATTTTAGGCAAATGATCCAGGGATCTCGAGCCCTAAGTTTTTAGATCTATTATCTAATGAGGATGAATACTTATCTCAGTATGAGCTCAAAATTGACCCTAAACGAAATACGGAACAAATAAGAGAACTAAAAGGCACAACAAAAAATAATAATGAAGAAGTAGAAATTGCAATTCTAATTCAATCCACAAGTCTCATTTTGATTTTTTTTTCTCAAATAAAGAGGGAGAATCGCATAGCTAATAATGAGAGAGATTGATGAAAGAAAGCTTTCAATATTATAGGATCCACAGAAGAATGACCAACTTGTCAAAGACTCTATAGAAGTTTATCCGTGAAGGTAGTTGCCAATCAGTTTTTTGTTAACATCGCGCATGGACGACCACCAAAAAAGTAAGGAAATATGAGAGGTAAAGGCCACTATTTAGGAGGGCAACAAAAATGTAGAGATGTAGAATTAGAAAAACTTCCCCAGTTCTTTCCATCACATATGAAATAGGGGAAATAAAAATTTTCCAATAGGATTTAAATGAACTAATGATACTGCACGTAGATCTAATAAAAGTCAGCCTAAACATCAACGGAACCATTGTTCAAAGGGTTCTGATAGATAGAGGTGGCAATGCTATTTCAAGGGGTTAAAACTTAATGAAAGAACAACCTCAGACGCTGTAACACATAACTAATACCTTTGAAGGAGGCAACGTACAAGTTAATGAAGTTATAACCTTACCAGTCATCACAATTGGGAAGCAACTGAAAGTTGACTATTTGGTGGTTAAGGCACCAATAACATATATCGCTATAGTAAGATGCTTCTAGATCTATTATATGGAATTTGTCCCCTCAACCCTCCACCAAGTATTTAGATACATCTCAGCTACTAGAAGAGGAACAATCAGGTCCAAGTGAAACAATGCAATGTTAACTCCTTAAAATCAACCATGGATACACTTAGAAGCACGGAGGCAACAAAAACCTTCAAGAAAATTGACAAATAACCTAAGGAATAGGTTTCACCCACCTCCTTCCAAATAGAAAAAACAATATCAATGCCAAAGAGACTTCCTTTAGAGAAAGAATACTTGCTAACTTAATGTCAGAGAGAGAGAAAAGATGATAAAGTGTTGACTAGGAACCAAAAAATATTTGCTTGGTCCCATAAAGAAATAGTAATAATTAATCTAAAATTCATGTGCCACGAATTAAACATTCAAGAAAATAACAAAATCAATCCAACAAAAATAACAAAGCTTTGCTCCCAAATAAAACCAAATTATATGCAATGAAGTCAACAATCTTTTAGTGATTAGATTCATAAGAGAAGTATACTACCGACATTAGCTTTCCAATGTAGTCATAATAGGAAAGAAGAACAAAAAGTGGGGAGTCTGTGTAGACTACACCAATCTAAACAAAGCCACACCCAAAGGTTATTTTTCGCTTCCAAAGATCAATTAGGTAGTGGACACTATAATAGGATACGAAAGACTCTTGTTCCTGGATGCGTACTGTAGATACAACAAAATTTGAATGGCCAAAGAAGACAAAGAAAAAACTAGCTTTATCACTAAATGAGGCATTTACTACTATAGGGTAATGCCTTTCATACTAAAGAACATAGGCGCTACCTTTCAAATATTAGTTAGCAAGGTCTTTGGGAAGCTCTTAGGTAAAATGGTAGAAGCATATATCAATAACATTATACTCAAAAGCAAAAAGGCTAAAGACCACATCACTAATCTATAAAAAGATTTGAAGTCCAGTGAAAATATATGATGCAACAAAATCAATCTAAATGTACTTGCAATATATCCTTTGGATCATTCTTAGGAGATAAAGTCAGTACAAGAGGGATAGAAGCAGACCTTGCATAAGTCCAAGCTCTCAGGATCATCGCAATAACCTAAATGCCGAAAAAAGTTTAAACCCTAACTAAAAGGTAACTGCTTTAAGCTAATCTATATCAAGGTTGTCAGATAAATGCGGGTCTTTCTTCTTAGCTATAAAGGCTAAGAACAAGAACCTTTAGGGGCTCGATGTAATATCCAATCCCTATTAGTAGTATTGGCGCCTAGATTTTAGTATAAAGCAATAAAGACACGGTAGGGTTACCCGATTTTAACCCTATTAGAAGTATTTCTTTTATGGTGCGCGTGAGAGATATTAGACCTAATTTGTTAATTTCACACTCGATCGGAGCGTCGGACGACCCTAAACTATTTTTTAGAATTTTTCTCTATTAGCTTGGAAAAGGAAATTCTAATTTAATACATGAATTTTCATTTAAGGATTATGTATGAAATAAGCCTTTGTTGAGAAACATAATCCATATATTAGAGAATAGACCAATTAAAAGAAATCTCATGGATTGCCAAGTTGGAAATTCTAGTTAGTTCTTTGGACTATTCTAATTAGATAGTTACAAATGAACCAATTACATACTTAGTTTCCAATTAATGGTAAATTAGTAATTTAGAGTAAGTTGAGGGGTAAAATGGTCAATTGATGGATAACTATATATATGTTGGAAGTGTGTAGATTTTTTAAGAGAACAAAAAGCAAACACTTAGAGCAAAAAGAGAGCAAATTCGAGTTAAAAGAGTGGTACTGCTACATTGACCTTTCAAGTTTTTTTTTTCATGATTTTTCATGCTTAATCAAGCTACAATAAGGTTACATACCAATTTCTAAGCTCAATTGAAGCCTCCATTAGTGGAAATTCAAGAAAAAAATGTAAGAAAAGTATTATTTTATGAGATTGATAAGTAAACTTTAAGGATTGCTTCAATTGATGTGTTTTGTGTGTATTCTTGATTTAGATTGAGCTGAATTCTAGTGTGGAGCTTGAAGGAGTCATCAATTTGAAGAAATTGGCAAGGTAAGAATTAGGGTTTTTGGTGATTTGAAGGTAGAAACTTCAATTGGTTGTAATTAGGGCATTAGAATGAAATTGGCTTGATTTTAGTGTAATTGGAACAAGAAATTGAGAAAAGAAATGTGTTGGAACCTATGGTGAAATTCTGCTACTTTAGGAAAGTTAGGGATTGAGTGGTGTTTTGATTGCGGTTTTTGTGTGTAAATGGTGCCTTATGTACGTTGAATATATATGGTTGATGGAAAAATCAAAAATGAAGAAAATGGGACATAATTGTCTATTTTGGAAAGGTGAAGGGCAATTATGTCCAACCAAGTTATAAGGCGTTTAATAATTTTTAAGGCGCCGGGTGGTGAGTTAGATTAGATTAAATGATTTCGTAAATGAAAATCGGAAAGTAGTATGCATCCGGGCTTTGTATGCCGATTAGGGCATTTAGTAGTTAAATGAGATTCTAGCATTCGACTTGGTTCTAAATGTCATTTATGGTGCGTAAGTGACAAAAACCAAGAGCGGTAACGGGAGCAAAAATCCGGAGCGAAATTTAGCGCGGAGCGGTTGTGAGTGAAAATCTGTCATTTCTTTTATCTTTCATTTATTATGTTTTCGCATAATGAAAATGTATGTTTTATGAGCTTTCAATGCATAAACATAATTTATGTTTTTGATATATATTCATAGATAAGCTTTTACGTGTTCGGTTTAAGAAAGAGTTTTAAAATTACTTCATTCATTTTAAAGATCATTGGTACCCTCAGATTATAGTGGTGGTGATTGTATTAGACCCGGCCGGTATATCCCGTGCACATGGGCAGGTCATGGGGTGTGTCACTAACTCCGGGAAGTCGGGATGTTGAGTCATGTGAGTCATTCTATGTGTATGGCGTATTGTCTCGCTATATGTATGCGATGTAGGATTTCGCTACATAGCCAATGAGATGTCTTGAGATATCACTGTGGGTGCTGCTAGTTGACGTGCCCCATGACCTACTCATGTGTACGGTGCTAGTTGAGTCACTACGTGAGTATAGAGCTTTAGGGTTACCATTGGTACAGTTTAGAAAGAAAATGGTCGAGCGAGGACTTTACTAGTTTTCGATTTACCAATAGTATTTATGCATTTATATGCACACAATAGTTATTGTGTTATACAGATTTCAGATGCTGTTTTCCAAAGATGTAGATAAAAGCCGCTCGGCAAGATTTCATCAGCATATGACACTAGAAACTATTTTATAGCTTTACATCAGTTTTAAGAACATGATTTATGCATGTATTTTAAAATTTACTGTCTATGCATGGTATTATTTTATTTGAAATCATAATTGCACTCACTGAGCTCCTTTAGCTCACTCGTTTTGTGTTTCATATTTTCTAAACCCCCTTCCTAGGTGTAGGTCTTGGTACACCAGCTGTTGATTCTCCTGTTGCTGAGTAGTGGGCCAAATCTAAAGATCATTTTTGTATATGTAAATGTGCTAAATAGCACCCTTTGCTTTCTGTATAGTAGTTGTTGGCATGTATATTTGTATTTAAATTTTGAACCAACAAGAAGAGATTTCGATATTATGATGATTATTTTTACTTTTATGAGTATGCCCACTTTGTGATTTAAATAAAACTATTGAGTTATGTTAGATTTAGTTTTGGAAAGGACCAGAGGTCCAAATTGGTAGTATTGAGAAGTATTTGAAATAGAAGTGAAATTTCTTTGCAGGTTTTATATGGATTTTTTGAAAAACAAAGGAAACTCTGCCTATTTTTCTTTTAAAAATTAAGATATCATTTTCATGATATTACAAGATTTTCTCAGTAATAGCAAGAACAAAAAAGGGGTTCGCCTTGCGAAATTTCTCAACTCACCTAGTTAAATTCTGAGGAATTTTCGTCAAGGTGTCTGGCAAAGCCTCTAGGACCTACAGTAGAGGGTCTCGGGGTGGGCCCTGTCACTCAAATAAACAGAATTACTACAAAGACTCAAAGAATACCTAAGGCAACCTCTTATTCTATCTACACTACTTTCTAATGAAACTTTTTTCTGTATCTTGTTGTATCCTCTATAGCAGTAAGTACGACACTATTTAGGTAAGAAAATGGTAAATAAAAACCAATCTTCTACACAAGTGAAGTCCTACCGGATACAAAAATTGGGTACTTAGTGACGGAAAAGCTTGTCCTCGCCCTAGTATATGACAAAGACAAACTTTGCCACTATTTTGAAGTGCATCTAGTTATCATGTACATTTTTTACCTACTTAAGTGGATCATTTGAAGAATTAGATGTAGTAGATAGAGTGACCAAGATGGCTATAGGGCTAATCCACATAGACATTGACTTCCAACAAAGAACAACAATTAAAGGACAAGTCCTAGTTTTATTCCTATTCAAATATGAGTCAAAAGTACAAGATGATTTCTTACTTCCAAAACTAGTGGAACCAAAGGTGACATGGAAGATGAACATTGATGGAGCTTCTAACAGCAAAAACATAAGCCTTGAGGTCTGGATCAAAAGTCTAGGTAGTCTAATCTTTGAACATAGAGTAAAGCTCAAGACCACTACATCCAATAATAAAGTTGAATATGAAGCATTGATCAAGGATTGACAATGATGCACCAGCTAATGATCAAGAAGCTAGAGATTTTCATAGACTCCCCACTCATTACTTTCTAGTGGAATAGAGATTACACCACTAAGAAGGAACGAGTGAGAAATTTATTAGTGAAAGCAAATAAGCTAGTAGATTATTTTTGAAGTGCCACTATCTTGTAGATTCCCTAAGAATACAACACAGACACATATATGCTAGCTAACAAAGCTTCCACTACAGAGGATGTGCTAACTAAAACAATTCCAATTCTAATCAGGTATGAAACAAACATAGACAAAGATGAAGAAATAGAGCTATAGTATAATATGATAAAGATAAATACTTCCAAAATTTGAATGGCACCATGCATCAAATGCTTAAAGGAAGAAAAACTTTATGTAAATAGAAAGGAAGTGAGGAAACCACAGAAAGTTCACCCTCATAAATGATCATTTATATAAACAATCTATTTATGAATTCTACATGAGATGTGTACCTATTGATAATAGAAAGAAGATATTTGAATAGATTCACGAAGGAATATGCAGGAACCATTTAAATAGAGGCATTGTCACATACAAAACCATACGTAGGGATACTTTTGGCTTTCTATAAAAAAGGTGCCTTCGAATTCATAAAGAAATGCAAAAAGTACCAAAAGCATACAACCCTTATCCACCTACCAATAATACGTGTAAATTATATCTATTATTTTCACTCCCTTAACTTGATCAATTGTTCATTTAATAATAATATTAGGCTTTTTATATATTATATTGTTATTTTATAGGTTTGGAGTTAGTAGAGTAATTGGGGATGAAAATCTAAGAAAAGCAAGGCAAACCATAAATTGATACAGTACAAACTACAGTGATTTTGCTACAGTACTGTCGCCTAAGCGATAAATAGTATATCGCCCCAGCAAAGTTTCAGCGCCTAAAGCTTTTCGCTGCAACGGTGAACAGTAGTTGCGCTACAGGAAAAAAGAAGTACAACTTAAATACTTTAATCAATCCCTATATAAGGGCCTCTTATTTCAGATCTAAAAGAGAACACAACTTGGGCTCTTAGAGCCACAACATATTGAAGAAGAGAAATTTTTAGCGAGAGAAGCAAGGGCAATTCAAGGAAGCAAGAGATTATTGGCAAATCTTTGGCGTATCAACCAACTACGAATTGACGTCTATACTGGTTTGCTTTTGGTTGCATCATATTTATTTTATTTTTAAGCCATAATTCTCTTGTTATCATGAGATAAATTTATTTTCTAGGGTAATTACTTGAACTCAATATATGAGTTTAATTGTTGGACCATTTTAATATTTATTTGAATTCAGTTCTTCATTATTCAAATTATTTGTTCTTAATGTTTCATTATATCTGATCAATATTATGATTGATTTGGTAATACTTTGATAAAGTCAAAAGAGGCATCATTGTATTTAGTCCTAGATAATTTGATGCATGATTGTAGAGTAACATTCAATGTTGCATATGCAAGTTTTGAATTAGGATATGAATATATCTAATTAGCATATATGGTCAATAAGACTTGTTCTTAATGAATCTTAATTTATTACAAGTATCATAGGAATATAAGTATTTGATAAATTAGGATATACTTGTATGACATTGAGAGAGGCTTGTGAATACATTAGTGTCTTAACCAATAATAAGAATTAATGGATATAAATATTAAAAGCTTAAACCTTTAGAAACCATATTAAAAGATAGTAAATAACCCTCTAGGTTTTCTCTATATTGCTATTTTCTTATTTTATTTAAGTTGTGTTATTTATTTTTTGTATTTTTATTTTACTTAAATTTATTGCAAAATTAAGATTTGATTTTTCTGAATAATTATAAGAAAGATATAATTTTAGTACTTGGTCGAAAATAAAAATTATCCATGTGGGTTCAACATCAAACTTTATAAGTCTCTTTATTACTTTTTACGATAACGTATACTTGCGCTTAATTTTGAGATATAAAAATATCACATTAACCAGCAAGAGATCTAAAAATAATTTACAGCCCTTGGTCCTTCATCTAGTGGGGAATGAATATCATCGGACCTTTTCCTCTCACAACTAAGGGAAGTGATTCATCCTCCTCGTAACAGACTACTTCACTAGTAGGTAAAAGTAGAGGCTTACATCAACATCATTGGTGTAGAAGTAAAAAAAATATATATATCTAGCATAACATAATCACCAGATACAAAATGTCACAAGCACTAATTTCTTATAATGGAAAGCAGTTCATCAGCTCCATCATCATTTCTTTTTACAACAAATTTAAGATCTACCAAAGATTCTCCTCCCATAACTACCCCTAGATC
Source organism: Ailanthus altissimus (assembly GCA_946807835.1). Classification (NCBI taxonomy): domain Eukaryota; kingdom Viridiplantae; phylum Streptophyta; class Magnoliopsida; order Sapindales; family Simaroubaceae; genus Ailanthus; species Ailanthus altissimus. The sequence continues at coordinate 11,966,869 of OX327687.1, forward strand.
AATAGACAGCTAAAGTAACTAACCGTACAATCTTTACCATGTTGAGGAAGCGACTGAAATGAAAAAAGGTAAATGGCTCGAGGAACTTTCAAGAGTTCTTTAGGCTTATAGATCAATAGAAAATAGGCCACCTAGGACCTTGCATTCCCCTCTAGTATATGGAACGAAAGAATTGCTTCCCCTAAAAGCTTTTATACCTATCTTAAGAACAAAAAAGGCTCAACTAGAGCTGAATAAGAAAGCATTGTCACTAGCCAAAGACTTGACAAATGTGGCATGTGACATTACTATAATTCACTTAGCTATTTATTAAAAAAAATGGATAAGTAAACACTACAACACCAAGGTTTACAAGGGAGAAATCAACGAGGAAGAGCTAGTCCTACGAAAAGCTCTCAACAGCAATAAAGAGAAAAATACAGGAAGTATAGTCAAAATAAGGAAAGGTCCATACAAAGTCATCAAAAAGCTAGACTAAGAACCTTTTCTATTAAAAAACAAGATAGGAAATCCCATCCCAAGTCTATGGAACATCTTCAAACTAAGAAAGTTCTATGTATAAAAATTCAATTTTGAATTTTTTTTCTTCTTATTTTTAGTCAAGCTAACAATATTTTCTTTCCAAATATACAAGAACAAATATTCTTTTCCTAGAAAGAACATTTTTCCACAACAATAGGAATGGCTAACCCTCTATAAGACTTCCATCAGAGGGCCTTATATCTTAGCTTGGAAAAAAACCCTCTATAAGACTTCCCTTATAGGGCTTTATGCTTTAGCATGGGAAGCAACCTTCGTTAGACTTCCTTTAAGAGGCTTTGTACCTTAGCTTGAGAAGTAAAATTCCTATAAGACTTCCCTTAGAGGGCCTCGTGTCTTAGCTTGGGAAGCAACCTTTTGTAAGACTTTTCTTGGAAGAAGTCCCATGCCTTAGCTTGGGAAGTAACATTTCATAAGACTTTCCTAGAGATACATCGTGCTAATGAGTGTGATTTAGTCAAATATTTTGGCACCATTTCTAACTTAGAAATTTTCTCATTTTAAAGTAATTTTATGCTATTTATGCATTCAAGTGTTAATTTTATAGGATAAATCATGTAAATTATAAATGCTAAAGGAAATTGAAGTGGTACATCAAAACCTGGAGCCAAAAAGTGAAAATTTAGAAGTTAAATACAAAAAAATGATGAATGCCCTAACGTTCTCTTGTTTAATGTGCCATCATTCAAGACAAAGGATGAACGCCCTAGCATTCTAAAGTATGAAGCCCCAGTATTCATACAAGAAACCAATGTCGGGGCGTGAACATGGTGTACGATATAGCATGAAATCTAAGGTAGGCAACGCTCTCATATTCCAGTAACATTGCAGCTGCATCAAGAATGCCCTAGCGTTAGAGATAGTAAATGTAGGGAAGTTAGTATAATAAAGTTAAAGAATGCCTCAGTATTTTAGAAAAAATATTGCGGCGTTATGGTTGTCACTGGCACTATAAAAGCTCACTTTTTGGTATACACTAAGAGCTTTTTATTAGAGTTAGTGCTTACATACCATTCTAATTTTGTATGAATATTAATTGTTTAATATTTATACAATTAAAATTTCATATAACATTGTTAATATTATTTATATGGTACTAAGTTTGTTACTTTTCAGACATTATAGATTTAAAAGAGTATAGGTCATAGCTAAAAGTTATCATTCTAAAGAGTTAGAATCTTGTCTAAAATAGGGACAAAGTCCTGAGAATATAGTAGTAATGACATAGTTACAAGGAGTTACAAATGATGCTAAGAAATTTCATTATGCATTATGTTCTCGAAAACATTATTTCTGATCTATAATTGCTGACACGAGTCGATTAGTATTCCTTCTAGATCAATATGTGTCTACAACTAAATTATCTAGACATTTAGTCTTAGCAGACCGTGGATTTAGTGAAAACTCATATAGGCATACAGGTATTCAGTGAGGACAGGGTACTAAACAGACTCATGAAGACCTCCAATAGACATCCTATAAAGCTATCAATAAAGGGTCTTCTTGAGTTAAGTAGTATTCTTGGTCCATTGACCTAAGTGCTACAATGGGCTTATGAGTGGTCTCATAATATAAAGTGTACTCGTTGAGCACTAGGGTAGTGAACTGAGATGAACGATTTGATCTAAAAATTTTTTGAAAAGAATTTATTTCAAGATCCCTTATAAAACACATGCATCAAGATTGAAGTCTTAAACCTATATTTTATTAGTTAAAATAGTTAACTAATGGAAATATAGTGGATGGCAAATGCAAAACCATATAGGTTGTCTTCATGTATGAGATGCATGAAGGAAAATTTTTACGCATTCATTGGTCACATATAATAAACTTTACAAATGTTACAATGAGGTCCCATTTGGCTATATATAAAGGATACTTTCAAATTGTTTCAATTAAGTCCTTGTCTTCCTTTTGGCCATTTAAGAGAAAGTTCAAAGTGTTGAACTAATTTTTTTGAAAATCTTGCTAGAAATTTAAAACAAGCCTACCATTCTCGCTTCATAATCCCATTAGATTGTTGTGGACTAGAATTGATCAAGAGAACACTTCAAGATGAACTCTCCTGAAATTGAATTCCACTGAAGTCCTTTAAGGGTAATTTTTGTAACTTGTTATTTTATTTGATTCAATATGTATTTTTGTTGATTATTCAAATGTTATTCTGCTATACAAATGTGTGTTAGACATGCATTTATGAATTTTCAATGAACACAATATCACATGTTTGCACCCATTAATCACTTCAACATTTAAAAGCCAAAAATCATCCTTTTTAGTGTCACACAACAAATAATACTTAGAATCACTCGAAGAGAAGAATCACCAAAAGACAACACAATCTAAGAGTTGGTGGCGAAAAGGAAGATCATTTAACCAAGACCAAAGGCTGATTGAGATTCTCATTATTTGCACTTTATGTGGTTTAGAATTACTTGTACTGTAATTTTATTATTTATAGTCATTTCTCTTCCATTATTTTAATCTAAACTTATTGTGTAAAATTATAGTTTTGAATCTACTAAATGGTTTTTAATATTTCTATCCTTAAATGTCATGATCTTTTTTTGCTATTCAATTTATCTGTCTTTAATACTTTCAAATAATCTGGTTAGTTGTTGAATGATTTTTGGTACATTAAGATAAACTTGGAAAATGTATCTTAGTGTAAAGCCTAGAATAAATTGATGCATTATTACAATAGAGTAGTTATGAGTTTCAAATTAGGATAAGAATTTACCTAATTGGAATACATGGTTAATACAACTTATGCTTAATAAATCTTGGCTTAATCACATTACTATAGGAATATAGGTAATGGGTGAGTTAAGGTATAATCACTTGACCATCAAAAGAGGCTTGCAATAAGTATTGTGGTGTGACCAATAATTAGACTAAGGGATTGACATTCAGGATAACATCATTAGTAGAACATATTAGGGGATAACTATAGTTCTAGGTATTCTCATCCATTGATTTTATAGTCTTTTTGCTTGTCCATTTAAGGTTGATTAGTTAGTATAAATTTCAATTTTTACTTACAATTTAACGAATCAATTGTCTAAATAAAAATAAGAGGATTTATTTTAGTAATTGGTTTAAAAGTATATATAAATTCCTCGTAAGATGATACTTTACTCATTATATATTACTTGTCACGATAGCATGCACTTGCGCTTGGTAACTAATTGACGTATGCCTTCACTTGAGAAGCTGATAAGCATAAATTGGATATATATTTAAGCCCCAAATTATCTTTTAAATTGTCTATTTTCAAGTAATTTCAAAGTTATTTATGTGTTAAATGTTGTTCTTCTAGGGTTTTATCATAAGAAAGGAAATGAATGAAATGGAGCAAAAATAATTATAATTAGAGTCTAAAAGTGAAGATTTAAATTTGATAGAGAATAGACATGAATGCCTCGACGTTCAAACCCCAAAGCTCCAGTGTTCATCTATGTTGATGAATGCCTTAACATTCAAATGCTAAACCTCCAACATTCATACGTGTTAAACAACGTCCCAGCATTAAAGAATATGAACATCGTGACAAGTATTCTAGAGCGCTCAATGCCCTAGCAATCCAGAAGAACGTTAGGACAATGAGAAGGCCCTTGTATTAAAGAAGATGAACATTGCAATGTTAGGCAAATATTCAAGAGAACGCCTCAGTGTTTATGGCAGAATGCTTCAGCGTTGGGACTTTTACTATTCTATATAAAAGTCTACAATTTGACCTCTTAAGATGGCTAGGCCAGCCTCTAACCTAACTCTAACCCATTTCTCTCAACCCTAACACACCTTTAACCCAAAAATAATCCTACATTGGACAAGAACAACATTTAAACTATTTTAGAGATGGATCACACAAGATTAAAAGCATAATTGCTAATCATTAGAGGATTCAACTAACATCAAGAATTAAGTAGAGATCACATCATCTTCACAAAATTCGGTTTAATTAGGTTGTATCATGATTGTTATTATATTTAGTCATAAAACTCTTATCATGTGATTTAACTTTATTATCTAGGATTATAGTTTTGAACTCAATATCTGTACTAGATTTAGTTGATCCCATTATTATGAACCAATTTATTATTCAATTTTTTTTTAATGCTTTCAATATACTAAACTAGTTATTGAATGATTAGAGAACATTAGAATAATTTTGGAATAGTCATCTTAGTGTTTAGCCTTAAACAAATTGATACATAACCATAGCGTAATAGTTGTAAGTTTTGATATAGGATAGAAATATATCTATATGGGTGTAGGATTAATACAACATCTTCTTAATGAATCTTGATTTATTTGAATTACCATAGGAATATAGAAAATTAGTAGATTAAGTTGTAGTTGTTCAACTATCGAAAAAGGCTAGCAATGAATTTCATGTTGTGACCAATAATTGAATTGATGGATTAATAATTAGGATAATATTGTTAAAAAATCATATTGAGTGATAGCTATAGTCCTAGATACTCATCATATAGTGATTGCACACTTTATATTGCTTGTATAATTAGGATTGATTAGTAGTGTTAGCATTCAGTGTTAGTATAAATAAATCTAATTAACATATCTTTACATAAAGGCAAGAAGATATAATTTTAATAATTGGTCAAAAATAATAACAATTCCTCATAGGAAAAATACTCTACTCACACTTTATTATTTATTTGCGATAGCATGTATTTGTACTTGGTAATCACACATTAGAAATAACCATCTATAAGACTTCCTTTAGCAGGGCTTATGCCATAACTTTAGAAGCAATCACCGGAAAGACTCTATCATAAGGAAACTCATGCCTCGGCCTTTGAAACATACAAACTAATTAGACTTTTCTAAGAGGGTTCTATGCCTCATGTAAGATTTATAGGTGACCTTACTTTCTAATTCAAGCAACAAACTCTATAGATATAAGTATCAAGGGAACAAAATATCCTAGAAACACAAGGATGACTCACCCAAAAAAATTATCTTGTACCAAAATACAACAAGATGCTTAATGATAGAAGCCTTGTTTAGCTTATTATTACCATATAAAATACTTATCAAATGTTCATTATACTAATAAATACAACAAAGTACAGAAAAAAAGAGAGTATATTATTGGGATTTGTACTTACATGCCATCCTATTATTGTATGAATATTTATTTTTGTAATATTTATACAATGTATATTTTGCTAAATCGCTAATTACATTAATAAAATGGTACAATACTTCTAATGCTATGGCATTGTATGATCTGAAAGAGTTCAGATCTAGTCTTAAAGAATTTAGATCAGTGTTAAGAGTTAGCATTGTTAAGTATTATAAATGCTAAAGAGTTAGTAGATTATAAGAACCATTGAAATCTAAAGAGTTCGAACCTTGTCTATAATAGAACAAAGACCTAAGAGTACACTAGTAATAACATAGTTGCAAAGAGTTGCAATAAGTGCTAAAAAATATTATTACGTAAGTCTATTCTCAAATATAATGTTCCTGGTCTAATTCACTGATACAGGTTTATTGATGGAACTCTTATAATAGATAAAAGTATGACTATATTTGGATGGTCTAGATGGTTATTCTTAGTTGACCATGGTCTTACCAGAAGCTCGTATAGCATACGGCTATTTAGTGAAGACTGAATACTGAATTAACTCAATGAGGACCCTAATAGACATCCTATGAAGCCATCAATGATAGGTCCTCTCGAGTTAAATAGTATTCATAGTCTTTTGACCTGAGTACCACGGTGGGCTTGTGAGTAATCCACCATACTTTAGTTTCACGTATGTCAAAGACCTTTCATGGTCTACTTACTACATGTCGCTGAGTTTGCTCCAATGCTTATATAGTTTGGTGTACGCATATATAGAATCCATCAGCTTACATAGGTGGGTTATATATTCAGATGCCCCGAGACTGTATCTCAGAAAGTCTTATGACCATAAGCAATAAATCTGGAAAAAAAATTTCCCACATGGTTAAAAAATATCATAAAAATATTTACGTATATTGTTTATTGAAATACGTGTCTGAAGAAAAGTTCATAGATGTGTAAATGAGGATTTGACTGTGATGATCTATATCCCCACTCTTCTAGGATATAATTGGTGAAAGGATTATACGTATGCACTATAACCTTAACTTGTATGGTTTAACGCACTAATTTTTAATATTCGTGATGTGTACGTGGGGCATCGATCATGCACTCGCAAAATAGTTCCGTTTGAAAAATTGAGCGTGGTCCTAGGCTGTCCCGCAATATAAAGTGTATTTATTGTGCATTGGGGCAGCGTACTAGATTGAATAGTTCAATCCAGTAAATTCCAGCAGACTGGACATTTGCTTTAGTATCCCTTAGGATGTGCGCGTGTCAAGACCTAAGTATTAAATATATTAATTTGTTAACAATAGTTGTTAACTAATAAGATGATGACACATGGCACATTGTAGGCCGTTTATTATTTGACTTATAAATTACCAAAATGACCTTACTTTTTGGACAAGTAAAATAATTATTTTATTCATAAAAATATTTTATTTGTAAAAAAATAACAATAATAATATTTGATATTATTATCACAAATCAAACAATTATATTTTATTCATTTGTTGCATGTTTTAATTTGACTAAAATATTAAATAAAATAAATAAATGGCTTACAAATTTTATGAATTAAGAATTCACATGTTTAATTATTTAAATTGTTTAAACAATCATAAAACAATTGCATTATATGGAAATGCATTGGTGGGGGCCAAATTTGACTTCAAAAAAGAGTGAAATTGTTTCATCAACTTGGTTACAAAATTTGGGCAAATGCATCCATGGTTTTGTTTCATTTGTTTATTGTAAGCAAATAATAGAAACAAAGCAAAATGGCTTAAGAGTAGTAAGCCATACTTGTAGGTCATGTTTTGTCTACTAAGAGGGAAAATAAATTGAAGCAAATAAAATAGCAAAAATTGCTCATTTTGATAAAGTATGTATGTGAACAGGAAAGTGAGAGAATGAGAGAGTTTTAGATTTTAAGTGTTGAAGAAATAAGCAAGAATACTCTCATCTTCTTTCTTGTAGGCTGGCCTATACATACACATGAAATGGCTTATATACAAGTTCAAGTGTTGAGCTTTTTAAAGTGAGTTCATTGCTTATATAAAAACTTAAGAGTTAAGCATCTGGTTTAAGAGTTAAAGTAAGGTTTAAAGTATTAAACCCTTGCTAGAATAAACTGTTATTCTAGCTTATCAAACCCCACCAAGTTGGGTACTAGAATTACAAATGAGTGAGTTTCAAGGCAAAAACTCTGAAAAAAAAATAAGAACAAAAGGCTTGCAAGATGATTTCCAAAACTTTCTATTTTATTTATGTAATAACATGAAAAATTTATTGTGTTTATTACTTAAGAAATTAATTTTTTTGACCGTCATTGTGTATAAAATATATATAATGCATGGTTGATGAACACATTACCCACATGCATGCATCCTAGATTAATCAACCACTTTATTATATACTAGAAAAAAATTTCTTATTATCATATAACATGCACCATGAAAGTATAAACAGGATCCAAACATTATAAAACACAAAAGTCAAGTAGAATCTTCTGATGACTGGTAGAAGCTCTGTAACATATGAATTCACCTATGTTACACCTTTCGTCTCCTAGCTACAGTTGATCCAACAATGGTCATATTTATAATGACTTATAGACCAACCTTTGTAAAACCTGTATATAGCATCAAAATCATGAGGAAACTCTCTATACGTAGTATGATCATGACCAAAACAAGAACTTTGCTAAAAGGTACAAATTGACGCCACATGCATTTCTTGGTTTAAAATTTCTATAGTTGCGCTTAATTTCTTCTTCCGCAACTCATTTGAAGCATTCCTCTATACCTGGAGAGCAGCAACAACCTACTGAGATCCTTCCAAGGCAACCTTATGCTCATCTATTGCTTCCCCAAATCTAGAAGCATGTTTTTTGGTCAGCTTTAATAAGTTAACCCCTACTGTAGCACGATTAGTAGCTGCTCTCAACTCATTGTGCTTGTTCATTAGTTCCGTGTTCACTACCAAGAGTTGCGCTTAGAGCTAACAGATAGAACCTTTAAGGACATCTTTTCCCAATTGCAGCTCTCTTACCTCTACCTTCAAATTTTCTTTCCCTTACTGTAGGCTCTCAATTTCCCCTTCCAAGAAAGACACCTAGTCGTTGTTGCTCATAAAATCTTGGATCTTCAATCTTTCCTTTAGTAGTTCCTCATTAATCTGTCACACTTCTTCTAACTCCCTGAATAGGTGTGCTATATTCTACCAAAGCTCACCTCCATACGAGCTTCCTTCAACTCTACCCAAAGCTTACGATTCTCTTCCTTTAATTGCCAAGATTTGCACCGAGCATGAAATTACGTCTATAAAGGAATGCTTCATCTTTAAAATTTAAATTTGCTTGTTCCTTTAATTGCTCAGCTTGATGTTCAACATCTCAGAGCTCTTTATTATAAGCCTTAATAGTTAGCAGACTAGCCTACAATTCATATGATAAAAACAATTAGGAAACTATAAACATCAAATAAAGTCTTGCAAAAAAAATAGCATACTACATACCCTAAATGTGGAAGCAACACTCATGCGTATCCAATCACTTACCTACATATTAGGGACTAATGCTAGATCTACCTACATAAAAAGAGTTTTCCTAACACCATTGTAGTACTCTTCCCATCGATCCTTAAGACGATGGATTCTTGCACATAGTCACTAAAATCCTCTTTCCAAAAACAGAGAGTAAACTTATTATCAAAACACCGAGAACGATGAGGAAGTGAATGTTAAGGCAAATGCCTCATTCCCAAGCTCCTTCCATGGTTAAGGTCACCCTTTCTTCACCTCTAGCCTCATCTTTCTCTTATTCCACTCCATGAGAGGGTTGGATTGTTGGAAATATTATGTTAGGATTTCTGCTTATGTATCATCCCTTTATGTATGAATATTTGTTTAATATTTATACTAGTATTATCATTTCATTCAATTGCTAATTATATTTTATATATAGTAAGATGCTTATAATGTTTCAGACATTGTATGATCTAAAAGAGTTCATATCTGGTCTAAATGAGTTTAGATTAGTGTTAAGAATTAGCAACGCTAAGAGTTAGTTATAAATGTTAAGAGTTGGCACTAATAAGAGTTATCAGGTTATAAAAGTCAGCGATATCTAAAGAGTTAGAGCCTTGTCTGAAATAGAACAAAGACCTGAGAATATATTAGTAATGACATAGTTGCAAATAGTTGCAAATAATGCTAGAAAATGTCATTATGCAAATATGTTCTCAAATATTATGTTCCTAATTTATCTTCACTGATGTTGGTCTGTCAGTGAATACCTTAATAAATATATAGATCGATGTATGTCTATATCTGGATGGTCCAGATGGTTAGTCTTAGTAGATCATGAGTTTAGTGGAAGCTCATATAAAGATACAGGTATTCAGTAAGGACTGAATACTAAACAGACTCAGAAATATCTCCAATAGAAATCTCATAAAATCGTCAATAGAAGGTCTTTCAAGTTGAGTAGTATTCATGATCTTTTGACCTAAGTACCACGGTGAGCTTGTGAGTGATCCACCATACTTTAGTTTCACACATGTCAGAAACCTTTTATAGTCTGACCGTTGGGTGTTGTTAGGTATGGTTCGATGCTCATGAAGTCTGGTGTGCATAGATATGGGATCCATCAGCTCATTTGAGTGAGAAATATATCATAATGCTCTAAGATTGTATTTCAAAAAGTTGTATGGCCATAAGTTATAATTCCCAAGAAAAAAGTTTAACCCTAAGGATAAATAATATCATAAATATGTTTGAGAATATTATTTATTAAAATACAATTCTAGAGATAAGCTTTCGGTCAATCATATGGAAATTTGATGGTGTTGATCTATATCTCCACTTTGCCCAGATATAAATGATGGAGGGATTATATAAATATATTATAACCTCAACTTGTGTGGTCTAACCCGTCGCCTTGTAATATCTGTACCGTGTGTATGGGGTATCGTTCATGCACGTATAGAAGAGTTTCATGTGATAATTTGGGAGTGAACCTAAAGAGTCTCACAATATGAAGTGTACTCGTTATGCACTAGAGCAGCATTATGGAATGAACAGTTCCACCCTAGAAATTCCAGCAAACCAAAAATATATTTCAAGGTTCCTTGGGTTATACACTTGTTTAGAGTTAAAAGTTAAGTACATCATTTAATTAGTTAGCAGGAGTTATTAACTAATTAAATGTTGACAAGTGGCATAATTGTTTTTTTATGAATTCACCCATTAACCATATTAGTAAAATCAAATAAGGTAAAAATTAATTATTCAAATAGTTTTTTTAATAATTGAATCAATATTATTTAAATAAATAATAATATTTATTTAGTTATTTATTATTTTGGTTTAGGTGGGAGATATATAGCTAATTAAGTATAATCGCTACCAAATAGTATTTTTTAGTTTTTTGGCCACTTAATCAATTTTAGGAGCACTTGTAAAGTGATTAACACACCTAAACATTATTTTGAATAATTAATTAACAATGGGTGAAGCACAAATCGTGCATGGGGAGAGTGAGTGTGAGAGAGTTTGGCTTTTGGAGAGTTTTTCTTTGAACAAAGTATGAGAGAAAAAATAGAGAGAAAGAAAAATAAATTTTTTTTATTTTTCTTTCAAGAAACAAAAGCTTTGTTGCTATAAATTCAATTGCTACTATTTGATGTGAACTAGGTTGCCAAAACATCACAAGGTCCGTTGAACATCCATGTGTGATGGGGAACAATAGCACAACAGCTCATGTGAGTAGCTCATGTGATTTAAAGTCTCAATATTGGTAGTTAATAGTTATAAGTTACTATTAATTATTGTAATAATTGCTAGCATTCCAAGTACCTACTTTATTGGTAATAGTTGGTAGTTAGTAGTTGTAAGTTTTCATTAATTATTGTAATAAGTGCTGGAATCCCAAGTGCAAGTTGTTGGTAGTAGTTGATAGTTAGTAGTTGTACATTGTCATTAGTTGTTGTAATAAATGCTAGACATCTCAAGAGGTCTCTATAAATATATGAGATATGAGGGAGAACAAAAATAGAATTGATGATATTAATGTTGAGGGTTTTCTCTTAAGGTTTTCAAAGAACTTTTATTAGAACTTATCAAGATTTCATCTTGTGGCATTCTTTCAGACTTATCACTCACACTTCTCATCTATCTTGAGTGTGGTATCTACTATCTTCTTATACCTTTAGTTCCTATCTCTTATTGATAACGTGTCAAGGTTCTTGTTTTTGTTTATCTAAAAATTTAAATTAGAACGATCCTTAGTAAAGGAACCTTATTGAGCATCGGGTCTCACTTTTCTTTGTGAGATTCACATCACTATTCTAGCTTCACAATCCTACTGGATTGTTGTGAACTAGCATTGAATAATAGTGCACTTCAAGGTGAGTTCAAATTTGGAGCTAGGAAGAATTCAGAATTAAAAGCTTCACTAAAGGTCATCAAAAGTATGTTTCTATAATTTTAAGTTGTTAGTGATTTAAGTTACATGTGTATATATTGATTACATGCTTAATTCCACTGTAAAATTCGTGTATATGATACATTATTATTTTTTAACATGTACACAATCACATGCATACACACTAAAATACGTTAACAATGAATTTTTTAAGTTACTGATCTCAATAAGAACATCTACAAAAGTGGAACCTTCGATAATGAGTAAAACTGTAAAAATAGAACAAGATCACAAGAAAGAGACAAGAAGAAAATTCAAATTTTTTCCTAAAAAAATGCAAATAGAGCAAGCAAAAAGAAAAAGCACCCTTTAACTTGAGGTATAAATGGTTTCGGAGCAAGCTCGAATAAGAAGTCTTCAAGCAAAGAAGCCTCCATTCCCCTGGTTTTATACTAGCCATTGATTTTGGTTGAACTACCTATTATTTTGTACTAAAGCACAATTGCACACTATCGCAAACAAATAATATAAGATTATTATAGTATCATACCCAGAAGGAATTAATATTAATTTTGTTAAGTACTAAAATTGTGTTATTTTATTTTTATTCAAATAATCTAAGTATTCAAACGTATAAAACCTAAATCAAATAAACAAACAAAATAAAGTAAAATAGAGCAAAGAAAATATATATTAATTCGCCAAGGTTAAAAAGCCTAAGAGTATAATTACTCCTTAATACTTTACTTAAATCGCCATTATTCCTCTTAAGTTAATTTATCAATATGAATTGTTAACCAAGAAACTTAATATATTCACAAAGCTCTTTTGATGGTTAAGTGAAAATATTTTGTCTATTCAATTACCGATATTTCTATGGTAATCAGATTAAAATAAAACTCATTAAGAATGAGTTCTCTATCAGTTATATATATCATATGAGTATCTTCCTATCTCACATGAAACTCAAAGCTGTTATGTAATGATCATACATCAATCTATTCAATACCAGCACCTAATTTCATTTTTCAAGTTTATTAAGGTTCCCACAATAATCTAATTATTGATCAAGTAATTAAAAAGTATCAAGCACAGAATAAATTGAAAAATTCTATATTAAATTCATAACTAAGAGAAAAAAAAAATGATTCAAGCTATATATTAAGTTCAAATTATAATTCTAAATAAAGAAATTAGTTCATGATGAAATAAAAAGTTTTAAAACTTATAAAAAACAATATCTCGAAAATCACAGAAACTAAAAAAATAAAGAGTTAAAGAGAAAAAACTAATTTTATTGCAATCATCAATCTTTTAGCCTTTTTTTATTCTCCAAAAGTTACTCTAACCCTTTAAAAAGTTGTTTCTATCTTGTGCTCATTCTTTTCCTCTCTCTTCTTGGTTCTCTATTCTTAGTTCTTAAAATAGGTATTTTGGTCTTCTATTTATAAGCTTACATCTTTAAATTAGGAAAAAAATATCAAATACAATTCAGACTAAGTTTCTCTTTTTCACCGCTTAGAGTCGACATTGTTTAAAAAGTATTGTTCACAGGGGTATTGATTATTGATTACTATCATGCACTACTGCCTTGACTTTTGGGTGCTGTGATGTCGCAATCTCGATGCTATAGTGTTGGTACTGTAGCAAAATTACTGTAGCCAAATATTATAGCCATTACTATTCAAATTTGACGATTTTTCTTGGCTTATGTTTTTTAAATTTTCATTCCAAACAGTTTCATTGACTTCAAAACTATAAAATGACAATAAAACACATAAAAGCTTAAAATTTACACATAAAATGAACAAATATTAAGCGTAAAAAAGCTAAAATAATAAGTATAAAACACACCCATTTAACTCCTTAAGGTTTCTCTTCAGTTTTAGGCTTCACCCAAGTAGCAATCGATCTTTTCCATGAAACTCCAGTATTGCCTTAAGAACCTTTAGCAAAGTTTTTGGAATTGTCAAAGGAGTCTCTTTACTTTTATCAGTGGCCTTGGGAGGCTCGGGTCAAGACTTCCTAGTAGGAGAAGCATTAGTACTTTTTGATACACTACTAGACCCTTTTGTTTGAACTGTGGCTTCCTTAGTAAGAATAAATCCAAAAATACATCTGTAAGTTTCTCTATAAAACATTGAAGAACTATAAAGGCAAAGATAGTAAGGATATGAAAGAATAAATCAAAAAGTACAAAAGGGAAAAACTTTATAATGATTACCTTCCTCTTCTCGGGATGATACACTGATGAATGGAAGCACCTACAAGAATAGTAGACATTTGGAGTTCGAAGGGAAGTTCTATGAAAAAGGATTTAAAAATGAAACTATATCCACAAGGATAGCTTTTAGGCAGTTGTTGAAGTATCACTCCTTAGAACCACAAGGTTGCCTAGAATTGCTTTCAAGACACTACTAGGCCCATGACCAGCTTCCTATTTAGCTATAACATAACTTTTGATTCCTACAAAGGAACTGATCAAAGTATAGTTAAGGATCTCCCCTTCTGCGAGACCCGAACTATTTCCATAGGACTACACATAGACAAAAAAAAAAAGAAATGGATTAGATTATCTATAGAAACCAAAAGTTAAAAGTATCAAGGAATTATTTCCAAGACTTATTTATATTTGGAAAGAAATTATTATAAGTAAAGAGAGCAAATATGTTCACGTTAAAATGAGGCTCTTTATTTGAAAATAGTTTTTCCATCGATAAAACTCTTGGTATAAGACTCTATGGTGAAAATATACATAATCAAAAAGAGGAGTTCTCGCCTAATAGTTAAGCTAGGAAGGGTCAGGGTTCATACTCTTTCCCTCATTACAAGAAAAGATGGAAAATGACACACTTTCTCAAATCCCTTATACTTCTTAAACATCTTCGAAGTATGAATGTACTTGTGATTTATCAGCTTGTTCCAAAAAAAACTTTCGCGGGAACCTTTCTCTTCTAGGGATGAAATAAAAAGTAAACATCAAAGAATGTGTTTACATTATAGGGAAGTTCTAATTGTTTCCACTCATCACTAATCACCATCACGTTCCCTTTCAAAACCGACCCCATTTCCTTTAAAATCTTCAAAAAAATTCCTTCCTCCTTTAAGCAACAAAAAAAAGTTTGCTTTAGAGTAAATCAGGTTATAAGTAAGGGAGTCATCATAGAAGATTAAGCAATATGGAGGATTCATCATATGGTTTAGGATGGCAACATCCTGAAGGAAGTAAAAAATGTTCAAGTGAAACTAAAAGAAAGATAGACATGTGACGTGAAGAAATTCTAAGATGAGAGGGAATAGGGAACAAGAAACATTTTAGATGCTCCAAAAACAGAGATAATTCTCTTTTTCTTTTATGCTTTTAAGTTTCCTATGAGGATCCTTGTTTGGGAGAAACCTAACCTTTATTCCTTTAGACATTTGGTAAGTAGTTTTCAACTGATCTATTGGGAAAGAGCTTACACTTCTAACTATTTTTTCAAGAGGATGTTTATAAAATAGGCTTCCTTGAGAAATTAGGGATTTCAAAAAGAAAAGGGAATGAATATAGAAGATAGTTTTTTGAAATCAAGAATGAGAGGGAAAAATAAGGCAATCTTTGTTTTTATAATCAGAATTGAGTAATCATGCCCTGTTCAAAAGCAACACGTCCACCTAAAAAAGAGAGAAAGTCACTGTGATTAGACATTTCCTGATTTGTAATAGAGATCATTTAATATAGGTTAAATTTTTAAAAGATATATGGTGCTAACTGGTTGGCTAGTGAAAAAGTGTGTCTTATACACTTCTTGTGTAAAAGACACACTCTTTTACTTATGAGAGATATTTGTTGGGCCTATTATTAATACGGCTCAACCCGTGTCTTTTAAAGATAATAGTGGGCTTCTTTTAGAATGTTGGCTCAGGTTAAGGTGGAGTCAGACCTGACGCATAGTCACATATGGCCTAATGATGTCAGGAATCCCAAGATCATGATTTTTCACCTATAAATAGGTAAAATTTGACTCAATTACCCCCGAATATTTCCCTAATAGGTTAGGAAATACGTGAAAACGAATCAAATTTGAATTCTAATTTCAACTCCATTCTTGATTATTATTTATAAGTTTAAGTATGATTATGAGTCTTGATTTATCTTTACTTCCTCTTAAAATGTTGCATAAAAAAAAATTTAATATATGTACAAATCCCGTTTCAAATTTGGTTCCGTCACTATATAAACATATAATGTTTTGTTCATAATTTATTCAATCTCATTCAATACTAATAAGTAGAATATAAGAGCATTCAAAAGTATTCAAATGCCCTCTTACTTGCCTTAGAAATACTCCTAGCATATTAACACTTTTTTTAAAAATAAATATTGATTTGAGTATTGATAAAGGCAAATTTCTCATATATTTTCTCATATTTTTATTTTGATATTTTATTATTTTATGAGAATAGATGGCTAAAATGCAAAAGTTTTCAAAATATGAGTCCATCGCCCCAACGCCACGAGGATTTTTGCCCCAGCTCTAGAACAGTGTTCGAAATAAGAAAATAAGAAAATTAGAAAAGATAACCTGTTTAAGTCACGACTGGTGCCTTAGTGCCAGACGTGCATCGCACTAGCGATAAGCCAACACCCCTGTGCTATATCTTTATCGCGCCAGTGACGGGACAACGCTCTAGCGCCATCACTCCACTGCTTCAGCAGTGTGGCCTTTTACACACAGCGCCCCAGCGACAGCATCCAGCGGTAGTGCGAGTCCTAGTCCGATGAGAATTGAGATTTTCAAGTTCATATCAATCCTTATAAAAGGCCTCTCGACCCCAGACATTAAAAAAAACCTAGAGCACCCAAGACACATTCAAGAATACCAAGAATACAGAGCACAAGTGTTAGAGAGCAATAGGAGTTTAATTGAAGCAACTTTAGAGAGAAATTTAAGGCGTTCTTTGACATCAAGAGTATCTTAAGCAACGTAATCAAGATAAATTCGACGTCTATATCGGTTTGTTATTAATTGTATCATGATTTATTATTATTTTTACTGCTGTTCTCTTGTAGCCATGAACTAAATTTATTTTCTAGGGTTAATACTTGAACTCAATATATGTGTTTAATTGTCATATCTTTTGAATATTTAATAAACTTAGTCCTTTGATATTTGAATTACTTGATCTTAATGCTTCAATATATCTGGCCAATATATGGTAAATGATTTGGTAATATTGTTAATAAACTCGAAAGAGGAATCATAATATTTAGACCTAAGTAATTTGATGCATGATTGTAGAGTAACATTCAATATTGCATATGCAAGTTTCAATTTAGGATATGAATATACCTAATTGGCATGTATGATCAATAAGACCTAATCTTAATAAATCTTAATTTATTCTAAGTATCATAGAAATATAGGTATTTGATAAATTAAGGTATACTTGCATGACCTTGAAAGAGGCTTGTGAATACATTAGTGTCTTGATTAATAACAAAGACTAATAGAGTTAAATATTAGTGATTAATCATTAGAAAGCATATGGAGAGATAGTATTAATTATAAGTTTTCTCTATATTGTTATCACCTAATCCTCTTTTCATTGTGTTTTTATTTTTATATTTTCTATATTTATTCTTATATTATTATTATTTTTGAATAATTATTAGGAAGACATAATTTTAGTAATTGGTTAAAAAGAAGAAATTATCTCTGTGGATTCGACATCCGACTTATTTAATCTCTTTATTACTTATATACGATAGTGTATACTTGCACTTAATTTTAAGATATAAAATTATCGCATCAAATATCCAAATATTTTTCTTTGCAGGAAGATAATGTTGTTTTTATAGATTCAAAGAGAGTTTTAAAGGCAAAAAAAATAAAAAATAAAAGTGTTATTTCATATTCCAAGAAAACTTAAAGACAAAGAGATAATTTTTCTTTGTAGGAAGATAATGTTGTTCTTATAAATTCAAAGAGAGTTTTAAAAGCAAGAAAGAAGATAAAAGTGTTATTGCATATTCCGAGAAAACTTAAAGACAAAGAGGTAATTTTGTGAGGTTCTCAAACTCAAACTTCAAATAAATCTTTTATGTCCAAATTTGATTAAATATTTAAATTTTATTTTAATAATAAATTTATTAAAATAAAAAAATATTTTATTCTTTATCCTTAGTTTGGGGAGGGTTAAATAGATAAAAAATAATAATAATTTAACCCAACTTAATTTAATTCAAATAAAATTCAAATCTAAAATAAACGTGCGATTTGGTTTGAGTTGAATTGAAAGTAATGGTTTATCGTGCGATTTGATTTGAGTTGAATTGAAATTATGGCATTTCATTTGGATTGTTCAAAGTCCACCCTTACATCGTATCATACATACACGGTTTCTACCTCGAAAAGAACTCTCAAATATTTCAAATCAATTAAATAATATAGTCCATAATAGAATTATCAAGGCGTGCAGACAAATCTTATGTTATTTTAGCTTAAAAGTAACGGGGAAAAATTATATTTGGGCAAGAACTATTTTGCTGGCACTTCCGTCCAAACTGTTTTACGATAATATAAAAGGCTGGTTTTAGTTTAATCAGGCCCAGTCAGCCGACGTAGTTGCCATATTTTGCAGCTTTATTCTATTAACTAAATACATTTGTCATCTTTCGAGCGAACGCACCACAATAATTAACTCTATAATTATGTGTGTCATAATTATTGTACCAAAAATAAATTTTGTTTCTGTTTTTCTTCGAGTTGATAATGAAATATGAGAATCTGTTCACTTTTGACAGTCGTTTTACCGACTTTTTTCCTGGACTGTTTCTGAAAGTGATAGGAAACAATCCCAACCCACCCAGCTGAACCATTAAAAACAAAATAATATGTGATTTTACTTCAGAATAATATTATTTTTATTAATTCATATTTAAATTTCTTCTTATTTTAAGTAATATAATATGTATTAATTAGATAATATATATATTTTCATTTGGAATCACAATTAAATATTTACCAATTTCTTATAAATTGTTGTTTTAATAACTGTAATAAACAAATGAAGTGCATCATAATTTTTTTTAATTCATTAATGTACTTTTTTTTCCATATGTTAAAAATCTTCATTTTGATTTTTTTTTCTTCATGTTAAAATAAACTTTCTTCGACCTAAAGCTTTTATAAATAAAAGACCACTGAAGATAAAAATTTATGATAAATTTACAATAGGCTAAGGAGGATCCTAATTTCTTAGGATGTACGATATATTTTAATTAATTACATATTTATTTATTAATTTAGTCTCTTAATATAGGTATATTTAGATTTTGATCTTCTATAAATTTTACTTTTAATACATTAGCTTTTATAAATTTTTAAATTAGACATTTTAAGCCTCACAATATAGATTCTTAAACCCTGCAAATTAAGATTTTAGAAATATTTACTATGCTGACTAAAATATATTATTTTCTGAGTCGGTCATTTTCAATTGTCATGCATGTGATGACTACAATTGTGAGGGGAGAAGAGAGAGAAAGAGAGAGAGAGAGGGGGGCCTGAAATAGATTATTGTATACAGAAAATATAATGTCTGGGATGCATATCATAATTTGGTAAACGGTGACTGAACAATAACAAAGTGTTTATGGAAACTGCATGTTAAAACCATAATCTAGTTGAACTGGAGCAGAGAATATTAGATGGGAACAAGAAAATAATAAAGCTGCAATCTCTAGACTTAAATCTTGTCTATATCCGAATCCGATAGACAAGCACGACGAACAGAGTTTTGAAATATAAGAAACGCTTCTTCATTTACACTAGACGTTTTATTGCGAACCTCAACTTTTAACTTCAAAGACGAGACAAGGCAAGGATCTGTGCATGAGGCTGAGCATTATGATCATATCGTGAAATTTCTTCATTCATGCTTTGGCTGGACTTTTCGTTGGTCTTGGGTAGATCCTCTGAGACAAGGAAATTCTTGGTCATAGCCCTTAGTTGAAATTTCTGAATCTTTCCGGTGGATGTCTTTGGCAACTCCGGCAAAAGTACAATCTTCTTAGGTACCATAAAATGGGGAAGATTTTTACGGCAGTAATGAATAATATCAGCTTCAATGACGTCGTCAGTTTGTGCAGCAGAAGCATTATGATTCTCCTTCAAAGCTAAGAAAGCACAAGGGCTTTCACCCCATCGAGGATGTGGCATTGCTACAACAGCAGCTTCCAGCACTCTTGGATGTTTGTATAGAACAGTTTCCAATTCAACACTGCTTATATTTTCACCCCCAGATATAATCACATCTTTTGATCTATCTTTAATTTCCAAGTACCCATCAGGATGAATCACCCCAACGTCACCTGTTCTGAACCACCCACCTTTGAACGCCTTTGAAGTGGCTTCTTCATCTTTTAAGTAACCTTTCATTATACTGCTTCCCCGCAAGACAATTTCTCCCATTGTCCTGCCGTCTCTGGGTACGCTCTCCATTGTTTCCAAGTTTTTCACGTCAACATCGGCAAGGGTCAATATGCTTATTCCTTGACGAGCTTTGATTTCGGCCTGATCATGACGGGGCAGCTGATTCCACCTGGACTGCCACTCGCAAACAAGGGCTGGCCCAGTGGCCTCGGTGAGTCCATAGGCGTGAGTCACGCGGAAACCGAGCTGTTCGATTTTCTCCAAGAGAGCAGCCGGAGGAGGTGCACCCCCGGTGAGTATGTGGATGGGAGAAGTGATTTCCCGGCGCTCATGGGGCTTAGCCTGGAGGAGAATGTTAAAAACGATGGGAGCACAACACATATGGCTAATTTTGTGTCGAGAAATGTTTCGGTACATATCGTAGGCCGTCGTGTTGCGAAGGCAGACGTTGGTCCCACCACGTGCGGCGATGCCCCAGGTGAACGTCCATCCATTGCAGTGAAACATGGGTAAGGACCAGAGATAGACAGGCTCACTGCCCATTTCCCACCCCAAAATCAGGCTGAGAGTGCTAAGATAAGCGCCTCTGTGACTGTAAACAACTCCTTTTGGGGAAGATGTAGTTCCTGATGTGTAATTCAACGCAATCGGATCCCATTCATCTTGAATTTCTTCGGGGACAAATCTTGGATTGCCCACTTGGACTAATTGTTCGTACTCCAATTCACCTAGACGGATGCCTGTAGGTGAGTCAATGTCATCTATGACAATTGCAAGCGGAATATTTGATGACTCTGCAGCCAGATCACGAGCCTGCTGTGTGTCATCATCATCTATGAGTAACTTCAGTGCTTCTCGTGCCAATGGTACAAATTGGCAATCGACGAACAAAATCTTCGCCTCCGAGTGACGCAGAATAGTGGCTATTGTTTTAGCATCAAGCCTCGTATTAATAGTGTTGAGAACAGCTCCAGCCATTGGAACTGCAAAATGCATCTCATACATGGCTGGAATGTTTGGAGCTAGCACCGAAACCTGTATAACAATAATAATTATAGAAATAGTATTGAGTAACGTATCAATCAAAATTAATTAAGCAACGCAAAATCATATAATTAGTAACTATCAATCAAAAGCCTCATAGAAACATTACTTACCACACTGTTTTTGGGCATGTTGAAAGAGCGGAGAGAAGAAGCAAGGCGAAGGCAACGCTCACAGGTTTGTTGCCAAGTGAAACGAGTTTCTTCATATATAATAGAAGTACGGTTGGCATAAACGGCAGCAGCTCGCTTCAAGAATGTTAAGGGGGTTAAAGGGACATAGTTTGCGCCACATTTTGGCAGATTCTCCATGCTGATTATATATCAAATTGAAGATATCTGTTTTTTTTTTTTGGGTAAATGATGAAGAGAAAAGAGAGAGAGAATAGCGTTCTACAATGTAGAAAATAAAGACGGATAGATAATGGATTCATTTCATGGACGAGGGGGTTTATATAACAATGGCATATGTGATAAGGCCCGCACATTATTTCAGTGGGAGAAATAGGAAAATCAACCGCGAAATTGCTAAGATATTACTTATAATTTGAACACAGAGACAAATAGATGATTAATGGACTGTTGACCACCAAACTACCCAAATGCATGGTTCACATTTTCGTGGGTATCATATTCAACTTCTTTTATACTTTTTTTTATCTTTTGTTAACTATACAGGGCTGCTTTGACTTCCTCACCATCTTTTAAGGGTAATTTCGTGAACTAATAGAAATTGGCAATTTACAATATATATTTATTATATGACATAATCCTCTAATTTTTTATTATAAATTTTAATTTTTTAATTACATCTCAAATTTGTAATCATGTATTTTAATTCTTTATTAAATACTAAAATATAATACCTAAAATTAAAATATATAACAAATTTTTTTTACATATATAATAAAAGGTTAGAAACCATAGTGTAGTGCAGTAAAGGAAAGTTAGATATTTTCCTTTTCTGCGACGAGCAAATAATGATGATATTTTTGGGTTGAGGGTGGCCCAAAATTGCCAATACCAGTCTTCCCACTTTGATAATGTGTAACTATTTGGGACTAGTCTTTCTGTAAACTTTAGCCAGCACTGCTGAGCATCATATTGCCCTTCTATAACTTCTATTATTGAATGAGACCAAATGAACTTTTATCTTAAAAAAAAAAGATTTTTTAACCCTTAAAATTTAATAAAAATGACATTTTTTTTACTAAATTTTCAAAATTATATTTTTGTACTCTAATTGTTAGCGTCTACATTTTGACTTTGTAAAATATGCAATCTAAAACACACATTTATTACTTTACTTCTAGAAGGAAGAGCACATGTATATATATTTTTTTTTTTTTGAACTTTAAATATATATCTTTAAATGCAAATTAAGAGGGAAAATTCTCTAGTACAAAGTGTTCGAGTTGGGGTGGTACTTTCCCAAACCAAATAGTTTCAGAACTCAAATTTTGAGCCAAGTGTGCCAGTTCATGGGCCACCCGATTGGTGGACCGATGAGAGAAACAGAAGGAGCAGAAATTGAAAGATGCAGCTAAAGTCTTAATTTCATACAATACCAAGCCAAGTTCAGAAAATGAGTGGGGAACAGTATTGATGTCATGGATAACACCTGCAGCATCAGACGCAACCTCGATAGCAGCTAAACCCAACAGCCTAGCCAAATGAAGACCTCGAAGTATTGCCATTGCTTCAAGGGTAGCCACTGGGGGTTTTACATTCATCGGGATAGATGACGATGCCAAGATAGCCCCGTGATGGTCCCGCAAAATCACACCTAATCCCACCTTTGGGTGTTTTGAGGAGAGACTGGCGTCGGTGTTAACTTTTATTAAACCCAGCCTAGGAGCCACCCAACTCATGCTTGGATTACACTTGGTTTCAATCTTGCTTGTTACAGTGGACATTAACTCGTGCCAATAAAACTTGGACCAATTTGGCACATCCTTAACTTGCATTAGTTTCTTTTCCATAACAAATTGGTTTCTAACAAACCATAATCTCCAAAACATGATTAACAGCACCTCCAAATCCATTGCAGATAGACACGCCTTGCATTCCATAAAAAGGTCAAGGATATTTGTATTATGGGAGATACAGATGCCTTTCAAGAAAGGGCAGGCCTGGCGTACCTTTTTTAGCGAGTCACAAAGCCATAGTGCGTGAATGGAGTTCTCAGCTCCTTTTGCACATCGGCAACAATGCTCGTCAATAGGGACATGGAAGAGCACATGTATATTGAATGTTGTTACATTGCTTACATGTTAGAAATGTATAAATAATTAAACGGTCTTCAGGATTTTAAATTTTAGAGGGAAAAATAGTCTGTCGTTCTGATTTTCTCTTTGAAATAAATTTAAAATTATAATTTTACCCTTAATTAAAATTTTAGAATATAATTGTTGCTATTTTTACTGTTGTTGGGGGACTTTAAAAGCAATAATGAAAGCTGATTTTAGCTATAATTTATGGCATTTCTGCCTTATTACTTGTTGAATTTTTGTGTATTTATGTTTCTTATATTTTTTTTCTTTATTTTTGTATGAAAAAACTGATTTTAGTACAACTTCGTTTTACTCTATACATTCTATATCAACTAATTTTGATTTTACTTTAATAGTTATGGCAATGAGGCATAGAGATGCTTCAAGTACAAATTCATTTCAAAATGTTAGCAATGTAAATGGAAGGCTAATAAAATTCAAGAACCGAACTTACTTTTATAATTTTGAAGTCTCATAACAAGTTTATATTTTACTGCTTAACAAGTGCAAGTAACTACTACATATATTAGTAACCCGAACCTAATGAGATTCATGAAAATAATATAAGTAAATTTTCATTTAATGAAGTGAATGTATGGCTATTGAAATTCCAGAACAAGTATAGTGAATACAATTTGGTTGCATTTGTTGGCATATAAAAATCTGTTATTAATTCTAACAAGTTGTACTTTAGATGCATGAGGAGAAGGTGTGGTTATTATAGGTTTTGTAAACCTAACTATTATAAGTATAATACAACTACATTATCAAATAACTACACTGGGCAATATAACAAGCAATCTATAGGATATGAAAGTGCAGATGAAGTCACGTAAGCCAGTAGTATAGGATTTTAGCGAGTTTAAACAAAGCCAAAAAAAAATGAATGACAATACATGTGCTACCATACTCATAAGCCTCATTATAGACATTTGTATATGATTGCCTTGAGAGGCCAATATACTTATTGTGTAAAAATATAATTTGAATAAATATTGTCACTATACTATACTCATCTTAGCAAAGAAATTCACATCCCAACACAAAAATAAATAAATAAATAAATCACTATCTCATTTATAGACTCCCAACAAAACAAACAATTTATATTACCCAAAAAGTTCACATCTTAACACAAATAATAGTTAATATTACCAATGAAGTTCACCAAAAATTGGCATTTATATAACTTGTTGGCTATAGATCAATGTGGTTGTTGAACAATAAATGATTCTCCCTATACAAAATCAGGACAATTCATAAGTAATTTTCTTCATTGAGTAATTATAAATAGAGAAGTTCATGGTTAATAGAAAACTCACTTGATTGGTTATTGGTGCAGCCTTGCATGCCTTCTTATTGTGGCCAAATTTCTTGCATTATCCATATCTAATAGTAGTTTTACATTTCTCCTTAATTTCTCTCCTCGTAATAACCTTAGGTCTACCCGTTGTGGCCCTATTCTGAGGTGGAACTATCTTGGGCTCATCAAGTAATATCTATGTTGACTCATCTTGCAAAAGGTGGATACAATCTTCATATTTTCCCATATAAGATTTCACTATCAGTTTGGATTAACATAGTCAATGGGGTTATCTTTTTTAATTGTAATGCATGACATTACACACTTGCAAGGAATCTTAATGATTTAAAGTTCACTACAATCATATATTTTTGGGCTAAGTCCTTCACATATGTTGTCCAGTCCACATCAATAACTTCAAATTAATTATCACCGGCTCTTAAAACTTTCACATACCTCCCTAACTTCTTGGATGTATCTAATTTTCTTATAACATTTAGAGAGAGCCTGATAGTCCAAGTTCTAGATGTTTCAAGTCTTTTTTGTAATCTTCTCATTATTATTTTTCCTATGAACTCTAATATGCTCAGAATAAGCTTGTCTGATAGCCATTCAACTAGATTTTTCAAGACTCTGACATATTATCAATGACATGATCACACTTAAAAGAATTTAGTTGGAAAGTGTGTTATGCCCATGCCTTTTTATCTATCAATGTTGAATAGTCAAATGGCTTAGTGCAAAAATTGCCATTACTATCCTTTTTGGCTATCCTAATTTCTCTATAATACCTATTTCTTAAATTAGAATAGATATGCCTGGCACAGTGTCTCTTAGCGGCACTGGGCTAATGCTCTTCTAAGGCCTTAAGGATGCCCTTCTACCTGTCTAATATAAATGTCATAGCATATGAATTATGTATCCTTAAATAATCTTTAACAATTCTAAGAACTAAGACCATGTCTTTACACACTTTGATTCATATACACATATTTTCAATAGAAAAATCCTATTATCAGCATCTAGAGACATTGTTGATAAGAGCACATGACCATAAAAGTCTCTTCAGATGGCTCAAATATAACCCTATAAACCACTTACATCCTTTCATAAAGCTATTTCTTATTACAAGAAAACTAAACATGAACATTTTAAACCTAATTCCTTTATCCTCACCAAGGAAATTAAAGTTCATCTTTAAAAGGACCCATAGGTTTTTTCCCATTAATATTTAGGTATAATCTCTTAGCCTACCATAAGACATAACATGTCCTTCTCAGTTGGTCTCAAGTGCCTTGGTTTTTGTCCTATGAATAAGTTTTTGTTACAGTGAACCCAATAAATTCTCCTCAAATCTTCATCAATTACTTCTGGTAACATTGTTATATTATTCTTTAGCTGTTTCATATACCTTTCCACCATCCACCCAACTTTTACCTGTTTGTTTGTTACCACCCTATCACATATATGCTATACTTATAATTGTTAAACTTTCAAAATTGATCTATATTTCACTAAAGAAACACATATGAACCAATTACACCTTGCACCTGCACATTTTGCTTTAAATGTATGAACCAATTACACCTTGCACCCTATCTCATCCTTTAACTTAACTAACCGAAATCCTTTATGTATGCAATAATTTTTCATGACCACCCAAAGTGAACTACATTAGGGAATTCCTTGCCAATGTACATAACATGGTCATCACCTTCTTCATGTCTCAAGTATTCCTACCCCACTAATATAACAAACTTGGCAGCAAGTGTATCATCCTTTGAATATAATAGTAACTCATCGACTTTATCATCTGAATCATAATTAAATAGGATTTCATCATTTGCATCATCCAACCTTGTATCTTCATCTCTACTAACCCCTATTCCTTTATTAACATCCATCAAAGTACCTTCATCTATATTCACCTATGTACCTTGATCTTTACTTACTCTTATTCCTTCATCTTCCTTATTTACATCATTACCATCATCTCTACTGTCATTGTCTATCCAATCTACCTCATCAAAGTTATCTTATGGTGACTCTGTATGTGTTTATGTTAAGTGGGTTGGTATAGGGTAGCGGGATGCCTAAAAGGCTTGAGATTTTAGAACTTTAAGTTATGCTGTAGGTGGGGATGAGACATTGTCATCAATTTGCTTTAGAGTTGCTGATTGTGGGCAATATGATAATTTTAGGGAAGGGACAATGCAGTGTAGTTTCCTAAGGGTAGGTTTGTGTAGTTGCTTTGCACTTATTGGTTCAGGGTTGTATGGTTACTTTAGAGCAGTTAGTTGAGAAATGATAGTTTACTCTAAGGCCATTAGTATATGGTTATATGGTTGCTTTAAGATAATTGATTAAGGGTTGAAAGTTTGGTTTAGGGCTTTTGGTACAAGGGTTGTGTGGTTGCTTTGAGGGTAGGGCAATGTGGTTACTTTGAGGCTGTTAAATCAAAGTTGTGTGGTTGTTTTGAGGCTATTGGTTAAGAGTTTTGTGGTTGATGAGGCAGGGCAGTACAGTTGCTTTGGGGTTTTTGGTTTAGGATTGTGTGGTTACTTTAAGGTAAGGCAATGTGGTTACTTTGGAGCTATTGATTCAAGTTGCGTGGTTGCTTTGAGGTTGTTGGTTTAAGGCTGTCGATTTTCTTTTGGGTTTTTAATTTAGATTTATGTGCTTGCTTTATGGCTTTTAGTTAGAAGTTGTTAGTTTGCTTTGAGGTTAGGACTTGGCATTGTGGTTTATTATTGGGCTTAAGTGGGTTTGCTTTAGACTTAGGTAAATCATCCCCATCATCTAAGTCTTAGAATAACCTTCTTTTGGGCTTTGAAGTCCCAATTATAGTGTTAGAGACAATTGAAGACATTGGATCCTTGCTAAATGGTGCAAACATGCTTAATGAGAGTACCTCAACGTCAACTACCAAAAGCATCCACTACTTTTGGTAGCACTCTCAGTCTGTTTTAAGGATTTTTTTTTTATTAGCTAAGGTACTATAGCAGTAACCTTAAATTTCTCATTTGGTAGTAGTGGCCAATGGAATATTTTGGTACACACAACATGCTCTAGGGTTATTAAACTACATGTATTGTGGGTAAAATAGTGGATATACTTATCAAAATCCAGTACCTAAATGGTCACTATCACCTCATTCCATTTTCTCCTAGGAGCTATTCGGTTTAAATTCATATCAATCACAAATTAAGACATGTAAAATTCGACAAACATAAATAAAGCCATTAACAAATTTATAGAACACTTAAAATAAGAACAAATATAAACAAAGCTATGTACAAAATTTTATCACACTTAAAATGTGATAAATACAAGCATAAACAAAGTCAAATGACATGCAGTAAAAAAAAACTCATTGACTAAAAGACAGGTTCAAAACACAAAAGATCAGCACTAAAAGTTATTATTCTAAAAATTAAAACCTTGTTTGAAATGGGATTAAGGTTTGATAATATATTAGTAAAGATATAATTGCAAGGAGTCGCAAGTCGTGCTAAGAAATGTCATTATTTAGTATGTTCTCAAAAACATCATTCCTGATCTATGGTTGTCAGCATGGGTCAATTGGTATACTATTCGGATCAGTGTGTGCCTAGATCTAGATTGTACAGACGGTTAGTCTTAGTAGATTATACGCTTAATAGAAGATCATTTAAGAATATCGATATTCAGTGAGAAGTAAGTATTGAACAAACTCACGAGGACCTTCAATAAATATCCCATAGAGCCATGAATAAAGGATCTTCTCGAGTTGAGTAGTATTCATCGTCATTTAACCTGAGCACTAAAGTGGGATTGTGAGTGATCTATTATGCTTTAATTCTACACATATTAGAAACTTTTCATGGTCTGACCTTTGGGTACCATTGGGTATGGTTTAATGCTCATAGAGTTTGATGTGCATAGATATAAGATCCGTCAACTCATATTTGTGAGTTGTATATCCTAATACTTTGAGATTATATTTAGGAAGTCTTGTGGCTACAAGTATTTTTTATAGGGTTAAATAATATCATAAATGATTTTTTTAGATATTGCTTATGAAAATACAAATCTGAAGATAAGTTTATGATCGGACATATATAGATTTAATTGTGATAATCTGATGCGATATTTCTATATCATAAATTAAGTGCAAGTATAAACTATCGTATGCAAGTAATAAAGAGACTAAATAAGTCGGATGTCGAACCCACAGGGATAATTTCTTCTTTTTAACCAATTACTAAAATTATATCTTCCTAATAATTATTCAGAAAAATAAAAATCTAAGAATGAATGTTAGAAATATAAAACAAAAATACAATGTAAAGAAAATTAAGTGATAGCAATGTAGAAAAAACCTAGGATTAATATTATCCCTCAATATGCTTTTTAATGATTAACCTTATAATATTTAACTCCCTTAGTCTTTATTATTGATCAAGACACTAATGTATTCACAAGCCTCTTCCAAGGTCATGCAAGTATATCTTAGTTTACCAAATACCTATATTCCTATGGTACTTGTAATAAATTAAGATTCATTAAGATTAGGTCTTATTGATCATACATGCCAATTAGGTATATTTCTATCCTAAATTGAAACTTGCATATGCAACATTGAATGTTACTCTACAATCATGCATCAAATTACCTAGGTCTAAATATATTGATTCCTCTTCCGAGTTTATCAATAATATTACCAACTCATTCACCATATATTGGCCAGATATATTGAAGCATTAAACACAAGTAATTTAAATAATAAATGACTAAGTTTATTAAATACTAAAAAGATATGGCAATTTAAGCGCACATATTGAGTTCAAATATTAACCCTAGAAAACAAGTTTAGCTCATGGCTACAAGAGAACAGCAGTAAAAATAATTATAAATCATGATACAATTATTAGCAAACCGATATAGATGTCGAATTGCTCTTAATTGCGCTGCCTAGGAACTCTTGATGCCGAAGAACGTCTTGTATCTCTCTCTAAAGTTGCTTCAATTAAGCTTCTATTGCTCTCCAAGACTTGTGCTCTATATTCTTGGTGCTCTTGGGTTGTCTTAGATTCCTTCTTGAAGGCTGGGAACGAGTGGCTTTATATAGGGATTGATATAAGCTTGAAAATCTCAATTCTCGTCGGACTAGGACTCGCACTACCGCTGGCGCGCTATGCATCTGTCGCTGGGGTGACGCGTGAAAAAGCTATTACCGCTGGAGCTGTGGGATATTGGCGCTGGGGCGCTGCATGAAAACGGCTTCACCGCTGGCGCGGTATGTTGATAGCGCTGGGGTGATGTAGCGTCGCTGGCGCGGTGACTCTTCAGCGCGGGGGCGCTAGACGTGACTTAAGCAGGTCATTTTTCTTATTTCGATCACTATTTTAGCTCTGGGGCGATGGACACATACTTTGAAAACTTTGCATTTTAGTCCTTGTTTTCGCTCCTTTTGCGTTCTTTCTTTAAATTTTGTTCAAGTCCTTATAAATAACAATAATGCACATAAATAGCCATCTATTATCATAAAATCATAAAATATCAATAATAAAAACATGAGAAAATATATGACAAATTTGCCCTTATCATAATCAATATCTTTACTCTTCTAGGATATAGGTGATGAATGATTATACATATATGGTTGAACTTAACTTGTATGGTTCAATGGCCATTTTGTAATATCCATAACATATGTATGGGGTATTATTCATGGACTTATAGAAGAGTTCTGTAAGACAAATAGATGTGAACTAGAGAGTCTTATAATATTGAGCACTGGGGTAGTAGACTGGATCGAACAGTTCAATTTAAACAAATTTTAGAAAGCAAGATTTGCTTCATTGATTTCTTGAAAAATACATGTGTCAAGGTTTAAATGTAGAACCCACATTTTATTAGTTAAAGTGGTTAACTAATAAAATTATGACATATGGCATGTGTTTTTAACACTTGGTTTTTCATGCATGGATCCAATATAACACTTGTCTTCATGCATAGGATGCAAGAAGAACAAGTTAAATATGTAAAATAAACTAACACAAAAATGCAAAAGTTGCATTTTGAATGTTAAGTACAAAATTCGGCTATGTGAAGAAACTAACTTTGCAATCATTGTATTTTACCCTCTAAAGCCATTTTTGGACAAAAGAGAGAAAACTCAAATATTGAGCAATCTAAATCTTGTTAAAAATTCAAGATAAGCTACTATTTTAGCTTTATAATCCCATCAGATGTTACAACCTAGAATTGCCAATGATTACACTTTGATGTGAGCTCCGAAATTAATTTTTACGCTAAATCATCTTCAAGGGTAATTTTCTAAACTTGTTAGTGTAACAAAACTTAAATTTAGTTTGTGTTTACTAAATAAGAAATTAGATTTCATTCTATTGTGCAATGTATGTATGATATGCAATTTAAAATTCAATGAACACATTCACATACATGCACCCACTCTAACATAATTGAGATAATAATTTTTTGTTTTTTGTCAAACTGTTGAAGAAGGTGTTTGATGACGATGATCTCTTCATCTTTTAAGTACAAAAGCCCTCACAAATTGGATGATGCCACATGTCCTTTGACAAGACGATAATGTGTGCCATCTGTCTAACATGTCATATCTTTCTTTAAATGATGGTGAATGGATGATATTACCTTTCTATCCCTGAATTCAAATGTTAGTCACTAATAATAGCGGGGTGTAAATGGGTAATTTTAAAAAATGGGCTAGTAAACTATCCCTTTTACCAACTTGGGGGTTAAAATGTCCTTTTTTTCTTTTTTTTTTTAAGTTTCTCTAGTTTAAAATGTGTTCCCTAGGTTAAATACAAGTTGTTGTGAGAATGATAGTTTGTTATGATATATTTGTACCTGAAGTTTCAGATTCGAAACCTATATGGTCAATTACCAATTTGCATATGCATATTTTTTCAATAAAAATGTATTGTCTTTCTGCACAAAAAAAATACTATAATACTTAAGTAAGTATTTTTCTAAAAACAGAGTATTATGTGTGGAGAATTGTTGTTTAAAAATAAGTAGAATTGTAATATTTGTTGTATGTATGGATAAATCAATCAATCAAGGATGAATTAATTAATTGTGAATGAATACATGAACAAATAATCATTGTCATTTACAGTGTATAGAATCATAATTCTTTTCAAAGTATGTATGAGTACTCGTATTAAATTAAACCCGAGTTAACTAGAATTTACGTCTATTATTGAGTTATAAAATAAAAGAGAAAGAATTAAGTAGGATTCTTCAACTTGTAAAAAATCATTCTTCATTTAAAAGAACAATTAATTAAAAAATATATATATAATTTGAAGTATAATCCATTCTTGCCTCTTCTCGATACATGTGATTCGTTTACAGATCCATAAGTTAATGGGTTGGATTATCTGTCAGTCCTGAATCTAACATATAAGCAGAATCCTTAGCTTCATGGAGTTGGACCTTCCTTAGATATCGGTTGTCTTCTTAAAAATGTTGAATTGGTAGTGGGCTAGTTGGGCCTTTATATAAAGGGCCCAATAGTGGGCTAGTTGGGCCTTTATATAAAGGGCCCAATAGATGCCCCCCTATAAATGAAAAAGTGTGACATTCTCAAGTACACTTTTTTTCTTTCAACTAGCATTTGCCATGTGTTCTAAAAAACTTTTCATTTGTCACTTATTACTGTTTTCAACAGCCATGTCTCATGAATTTTGATGATGTTTTTGATTTAACAGGCAAACTCGTGGGTAGTTTCTTTTTTCACATTAAATATTTAGTTATCATTTCTCTCTTCACATTTCCCAAATTTGAAAAACCTAACTTTTCTTTTTTTGTTTTTTTGTTCCTAGCTTTATCTTCATGAATCAACTTTAAAGGAGCATTCTAAGACAATGGTGAGAGGTCTAAACACTTTTTCTCTGGACGAATTCAAATCCATGTTTAAGTTTTCCTTGGGTATATAGATCTGAAATCTCCTTGTTCGTGACTTACACAGATCCTCTCTTTATGAAGGTCAAAGAACTTCCTTTGTTCATGGTGCATCTTTTTTTCTTCAGGTTACCTATTCCCTCTTTTATTCATGAGTTTTGACATAATCAATCTCCCCCCTACAAGTTTATCAAAAAATCTTCCATCTTTTACAAGATGTGACTCTCTTGAATCTTATGATTCCTCCTCCCTACAACCTGAACTTGTATAATATTTTTTGACCTATAACATTTAGTGTTTAAAAAAAAGGTGAGAGAATTTAATTTTTTTTATTTCGAAAACAAGAAAGTCGCCTTCAAAAATCACGTGGTTGTGGCAAATGGCAATTGGATGAGGTCAAGCTACCGTTATAAAGTAGCAATTTCCTTTAGGAACTTCAACTTAAGGGTGGGCAAATAAAATTAAAAATAAAAAAATCAAACAGAACTGGCCGGTTCAATTAAGTTTTTCATAGAAAAAATTGAACAGTCTAAAATTATATTTATTTGCCATGTAGCGTTTATGTATTTGATAATTGAACATATTAACATACACTTAATCATATATAATCCTTCATAAATTTAAAAATAAAAAATCAGACTGAATCAAAAAAAATGATTCAATTTTTAACTATAAAAAAACCAATTCGATGTTTTCCTTCATAAAATTGAACTGAACCAAATCATGCCCACCCTTACTTCAACTAAAAGACCCGTTTGACCTTCTCTTCTATCCCTAGGATGAGAGAGATTTTAAGAAATTGTTAAAGGAATTACTAGTATGACTTTTGTGTAATTTGTTATACAATTTGTAATAAATTTTTTTGTTTTTTTATTTGCGTTATTGTCAGATGTTAAACTATGATTTTATATTGTTAAATTGAAAGTTTGGTGTTTCGAAAGTGTATTTTTGTAATTGTATATTTTTTTGCATGTATTTTTTTAAAGATAAAACGACACCTAGTATTAGAATTAGGTGTTGTTTTACTGCTATTTTTGGTGAAAACTATAATAACAATGCTGGTGTTTCATTTATTTATTTTATGCCACAATACTAATAAGATGGAAAGAAGAACCGTCACTAAATGTTATTTTAAGGTGAGAGTTAATATGAAAAATCGTCACTGTACCTTAATGTAAGCAAAAGGTGACGATATTTTATAAAATCATCGTAGTTTGTCTACTTTTTGTTTCAAGGAGGGGACCATTTCTCGCATAACCATTACCTTCTCCCAAACAACGGTGATCATTCTTCTAGAAAACCATCACCCTTCTATTATGTTTGCTGGCAGTCAGAAGCCATTTGTTGGACTATTTATGATCCATGAATGATATGTCACATGGAATATACTTTTTGAGATAAATTTTGAGATATATGTTTAATATTATTTATTTAAGAATATTAATTTATTCTTAAAAGTAGAATTTTTGAAGAATCAAAATTAATTATGTTGTATCATGGGTTTCAGGAACCTTTTATTTCCTTTTAACAGATAGAAGAGTAATATTGCTGATATAAAGGATAATCACTATCAATATAAATTGGGTCATGAGTTTTGGGAACCCTTCGTCTATCTCTAATCGCCATCGATGAGGACTACCAATTGAATATGAGATTGACAAAAAGTAAATACAAGGTAAAAAAAAAAAACTTTATTCATGTAGGAGGACACATATCTAACATAAGCTTAGCTAAGGGTATTACAAAAATCCCTCTATTCTAATAAAAACAATGTTGCTTTGACTTTCATATTTCCTATAAAAAAAAAAAGGGAAGAGCTTAGTATCACAAATCTATCCTCTCAAGACATTCTTTGCAAGTTTCATCAACTTTATTCCTCTTTCATGCTTAGTTATTATATTTTGCATGTAATTTCATGTTATTGGACTCATTATTCCATGGCCCAATCAGCTCTCACTTATTACTGTTGTTTTAAGTACAGCCTATATTAAAGGAGGTCCCAAATTCATAAGATAGCTAGGATCTCAGGTTCAATATATCAACTTACTTGCCTTGTCAATATATAAATCTCATAAATGGTTGAATAAGTTATAACGAGGTGAGAAAGGATTAAACTTACTATTTTATTTTAATTTTTATTGATTAATTTTTATTTTTTATTTTTTGCATGAAGAAGAATTTTTTATAAATGAATATGTCCCACCTAAATCCTTCTCTTTGATCGATAACTTCTTAACGAATTTAAAATCTTATTAACTATTACTCATGCATACTTTAAATAAGATCAAAGTTCAAGTACTATAAATAGTGTCAATTTATTTGTTCATGGTTCATCATAAACATATTCATCATTGAATATTTTGTTCTATTAAGCATTAAGATATCATAACATCTTGTTTGTCTTTGTAACACTCCCACACACAACACTTTCTTCTTTAGACAAATATTGACTTAAGCTTTAGAGTATTTTTTCTTGTAAAAGGACAGTGCACTTCATAATTCTAATGAGTTAGAAAATGCACAATAGTCATTGTAAAGGTTGCAAACTTGAGAACTTTGAGAACTTTAGTGGCATTGCCTGTGAAAACTTTCTGCAAAAAAGATGACTTTTTCAACATTAAAATCACCATAAATAGAACATGACAAACCATGTAACTCTTATCCACTTAGGGCCTCTGAAAAATAATCAAAATGGTGGCCCAAGTAATACAGACACAAGTGTGAGTCAGGTCCCTGCTAGCATGTCGGAGATATTAACTAAGATTGTGAAGCAGCTTTGGAAGACCAAGAGGGAGAACCAAGAGTTAAAAGATAGACTGAAGGCTATAAAAGATACAAAAATTTTAAAGATGATCTCGAAGAAGTCTCTACTGCGTGAGGATAAGCAGAAGCAAACCTATCCTAAGAAGTCCAAGAAGAATAGAGGAAAAAAGAAAGCCACAGAGATGAAAAAAAGACAGTATGGTGATCATAAAAGAGGTTATTGAATTGTCCGAAAAGGGTAAGAAAGATGAAACTGCTGAGGATGCAATGGCTAAAATGCAAAGGCAAATCAAGACATATTTATTTATTGAAGCCGTTAAGAGAGTGAATCAACTCTAAAAGTTTGTTGTATTGAACTTCCAAATATATGATGGCATTAGAGATTTGAGAAGCACATCTTCCACTTAAATGCAAAGATGATAATGCATATGATGTCACCATTTAAAGTGCATGACTTTTCCTTCTAGCCTAAAGGGACCAGCCTAAGCATGTTTCCAGAAATTAAAGGAAATTTATATTTCTTTCTTTGCTAAACTAACTACTAATTCATCGCCAGTACATGCAGAATAGGAAGAAGAATAATACAAATTCATATTTGTTCTTCATGAAAAATAGAGAATGAATCAATAAGAAGCTTCTCAAATAGGTTCAACAGGGAGCTTAGCGAATTAAGAAGCTATAACACAAAGATAACAATATAAACATGCCAGAAGGTGATGAGAAAATTCATTCCTTGCTACTAATATCTCAATCAAAAGAACTATTCTGCTTTCAAATTAATTAGTTAGAAGTCACAATAGAAGATTGGAGAGGGGAAGATGAAGCCATAACAATGATAGAAGCTTCTATGATTACTACACAAGAAAAAAAATCGCCTCCTAAAAAGAAAGGATTTAAGAATGACCTTCCACCACAGAAAGAGACGTAAAGAGAAGCGACTATGGGGAATTGAACTTATGATTCCCATTAATACACTTGCTGAGAGGATTTAGCAAAAACAATAAGGATTTAAAAAATTTCAAAAAGCCAAAGCTAGTTATGATACTAGAAGATTGGCAAGACTAAATCAACCATTGTCCTTTCCACGATAAAAAGGGACACGATATTAGCACATGTAAATTATTGTGAAGCTAGATACACGCCTTAATAAGATCGAATATCTAGCCAAGTTTTGTCTAGAGATAAAGCCTAAGAAGACTATAATAGTGAAATATAAGAAAAACCCCAAACTGACTAAAACAGAAGCTGTAATAATAAAATAGAAGCTTGAAGATATTAGATGAAATTCAAAATTTACTATATGATATCCAATATAACAAAAAGGAAGATATCATGTGAAAAAAAGATGGCAAAAAGAATATAGAAAAAGACGCAAGCCTAATGATCATAGAAAGATTATGATCAAGATTCTATAAAAGCACTATCTGCAAGAATGGTGGTTAACCAGCACTACACATCAGTACTTCATAAAAGACCTTCAGAGAGAGAGATAGGAAGGACACGAGGTAGAGCTACTTGTTTATGAGGGTTACTAAGGTTTAAATAACTAGAGTATGATGCACATTATCATAGCAATCAAGCAAAAGTAGGGAGAAATTTTGTTTTCCCAAGACGATTTGACTATTATTATACTTTCGTACCTCAATCGGTTAATGATAACATTGAACATAAGAAAGAACATCATACAACTTGTGCTAGTCGATAATAGAAGCTGTACAGACATCTTATTTTGGGACATTTTTCAATAGGATCAAACTTTAAGAAAAAGGCATCTGAGGACATACCATATAGCTCATTGCATTCAAAAGAATAAAAGTACAAGTCAAAAAGATTAATTACACTACCAATAGTTACAAGTGGGATGAGACTAGAGGTAGATTACTTGATAGTCGATGTATCCTCTACTTATAACGCAATAGTAAGAAAATTCTAGATACATTATATGAAGATCATCCATTTCACTTTCCATCAAGTGGTAAGGTGTATATCGCTTGCTAGAAGTGCAATGGTGAATATACAAGGTAAACAAATCCAAGTGAAACAATGTTGTACTAACTCAATCAAATTTCCAAAAGATAAGAAGAGAACAAATACAAAAGAGGGGAAAATGATAAGAAAGTAGGAAAGAATGATATGGCAAGACAATGAGAAATACAAAGGTTCCTACACCATCACAAGATAAGACGCATCCTAAATGGCAACTATAAAATTAGTGTCCAAAGGTTCTTCTTCAAGAGGAAGAACAAGTGGAAGAGTATATCTTACATTATACAAAAAAGATAGTAGAAGTACAACTAGACCTTTGGCTACTAACAGGAATATATTATTGGGCACAAAAATTAATGAGGAGGAAAGTGCAGCAATGATCAATCTGTTACAGATGAACCAGGATGTCTACGGCTTGTCCCATAGAGACATGATTAGAATATATCAAAGGAAATGAGTAATAAGCTAAGCATCAAGAAGGGCTACCCTCCGATTAGACGGAGGTAGAGAAGATTTATCGTGGAACTCAATAAGATCATCAATGACAAAGTCAATAGGCTAGTGGAAGTTGGATTCATTCAAAAATTCCATAATCTATATTAGCTAGTGAATGTGGTAGTTATGCTCAAAAAGAATAAAAAGTGGCAGGTTTGTATAGACTACACAGATCTCAATAAGGCAACACTAAATGAGACCTTTGAATCAGAACCTTCAGGTACATCCTTAGATACTTTCTTTATTTTCTTTGGCATCCTTGCTATTTTAAAGCCCTAGCAAAAGAAACCTAAAACCACATTGGGAAAATATTCTATAAAGGCATGGAGGTCTACAAAAATAAGAAGTAAAAGGTCAGAAGAAGAACATTCAACCAACTCTATAATATGGATATGCAAATGATAGTTTACGTTCTTCTATGAAAGTAACTGGAACGATCGATGCCTTATCGAGTTTGACTTATTTAGGAGTAGGAATCTCCTAAGATGGTACGAATGCATTGACCATAGAAGGTTCTGGAAAAAATGGAAAATAAGTTCTACTATAAAAGGATAACCAATAAAGGGACCACTACTAGTAGGTCGATTTCAAAGAGCAACATCTGAGGACCTGTCATCGTCAACAAACCCCACACTTACACCAAAGAATAGAGGATCATTAGAATCAAATAGTGAATTCACAAGCGCAAGTGAAGTACCTCAATTTCCTCAAAAATGCGAACAACCCAACATTTATAGATGCAATAAGGAACACAATTCAAACAACAAAAAAAAGGTAAGCAAGTTAGTAAAAAGATTTTAAAAAATAACTATTGCTCATAGATGTTAGGAAAGAACCCGTTAAAAGTGAACATGTGATCAATAGCCTCAATATTACCCTGGCCATCATTTCATACCGAAAGAAAGAAATATTATCAGGAAAAACCCGATGGAGCAGCACTAGGTCTATAACTCATAAGAATCAAAAGTGAAAACCCTTTCTATGAACCAAAGGAGGAGTCAGAGTGAGAAGCCTCTCCTTGTGGCACACAACATATGGCACACCTTAAAACTTCAATCTTAGTTTTGCAATAACTTTGTGTAGTAGAGATGCGTTTGAGAGATGTAATCCCTCTAAAAGAATTTCTTCAAGATCCTCTCATTTCTAGGATGGAAGGTAGGATCCAACTTATCCTCTCATTGAAATCACTAAAGGACATTGCCATTTTATACTAGAAACTTGACCTTTTCCATTCGTGACTCACTATGACTATATATTTTTGAAGCCATCCTTTCTATCTATGAAATCAAAAAAACACTTTTTCTCCCACTTTAAGGCCTAGTAATAAGTCTTCTTTGAATGTTAGAGGTTGTAGGTAAGAAAGACGCGATATAGGATTAAGTCATTTGATAGAGGGATCATGTGGTTTAGGATGGCTACATCCTATAACAGATGAAAAATATTAGGATAGATTTGTAGATGAGATAGACATGTTATATGTAGAAACTTACGTATGATTTGGGGGATAGAGAACTAAAAGCATATAAGGTATTCACTGAAAATAGCAATTCCCTCACCATTATAGTTGAAGGATTTAAACGGGGTTCACTCTATAAAAGGTTTCAAATATTTATTCCCTTTGAAAATTGAAATGTAGACTTCAATTCGACAAAACGAATTGTGTTTAAACCTTTTGCCATTTTGCTTTAGGAAATTTAGTTTTCCAAATTAGCATGTACCAAAGGCAGAGAGAAAGATAAGGGCATTTTATTTCAAATTTGGGAATGTGGGGGGTGGGTAGGGGGATATAGTAAAATAGTCAATTATTTTAAAGGAGAAATAAAAATTTCCCCTGCTAAATTGAAAAAATACCCAAATTCGAAAAGACTTGACTACCAAAAATATTAACGAGCGAAAATGAAATGTTTTTAAAGGGACATATGGTGCACGCTGGTTATAAGTAAAGAACCGTGCCTAAAAAGCTACTTATTTTAAATATTATTCTTCTTTACCTATGGCAGGATATCTATTGAGCCTATTATCTAACAGCACAACTAACTCATACCCAATGTTTTTATTTTATGTACAACGCACATCGGAGGAAGGTCAAAATTCATGAAACAAAGGGTTTCAATCTAGATTTTAGATCAATTGTACTAGGTAACCTGACCCACTGACCCATAGACCTCATAAATGGTTTGTGTAAGTCATGACGAAGTGGGAATGAATTAAATGTACTATTCTATTCTAATTTTAATTAATTAATTATTATTTTGCATGAATAAGAATTTTTAAGTGAACGAGTCTCACTTAAATCTTTCTCTTTAATTGATGACTTATTAATAGATTTAAACTCTTGTTAACTCAGATTAATTAAGTTTGGATGCTTATGCATACTTTAAGAAAAATTAGAATTCATGCACTATAAATAAAGTTGATTTATTCGTCTATGATTTATCAACACATTATCATTGAACGCTCCATTATATTGAGCATTAAGTTATCATATCATCCTATTTATTTTTGTAACATTCCCCATACAACAATATCTTCATCTTTAGACAAATACTGATTTGAGCATCAGAGTATTTTTTTTTTCTTATTAAGGATAGTTTGCTTCGTAATTCTAAGGAGTTAGTAAAGAAAAGACGGTCATTGATGCGGAGTTTTCAAACCTATAAACTTCACGTGCAAACAACCAACATATTTCTTTTAGTAGTTTTTAGTTGAAAATTTTCACTGATTTAAGGGTTGAAGAATTTCATTGGTTACACCTTCAACCTTGGGTCTAATTTTCATCTTTAAGCCTTATTAGTTAATAATTATCCCTTCAACCTGCATGGAAGCTCATTGACGGCCTACAATTTGCCTTTGGAGGATAAGATTTAAGTTTCGTCCTCATGCTTATATTAATTGTTTTTTTTAATTCTAGTTGATGATTCTTCTATGCGGCCTTCTATTCCTTGTGTCAAGAGCTCAACAAATTATACATATCTCCATATTAGTATGATATTGTTCACACCTTATCTAGCAAATGTAAGACATTTATTCGCTTTTGTTCTTAACAATTCTCCCCTCGAACAAATTATTACTGAGCCTCCCCTCAAATAATATTTCATT
The DNA here is from genome assembly GCA_946807835.1 of Ailanthus altissimus. Taxonomy (NCBI): domain Eukaryota; kingdom Viridiplantae; phylum Streptophyta; class Magnoliopsida; order Sapindales; family Simaroubaceae; genus Ailanthus; species Ailanthus altissimus. Next base: position 12,008,251 of record OX327687.1, read on the forward strand.
CATCGATCTTGTATGGAAGATCTTACTCCAATAGTCTACTACTCATCTTCATTGGGTTAACCGCTCACACCTTACGTGAAGCACCAGAGTACCACATACTATTCAGAGTCCACTCTATTGAGTTAGCTTCGCATCATAGCATTTGCAATGACATGCCTTAGGTGAAGCCCGGAGTACAGCACCACAGTACCGCCTACTATTGAAAGCCCACTATATTAGGTTAACTCCACATCACAGCTTTGCATTGACACTCTTTACGTGAAACCCAGGGCACAATAGCGCTTGTCAACCACAAATCCATCGCAAACAATTGACATACTAAACTCACTACCTTCTCGTTCGGCACCCTAAGATTTTCATCACATGACAACTCCGAAGCATGACTCTGATATCATTGTCAGTAGCCTAACAAACTACACATATTTTCATATTAGTATGATATTATTCACGTTGGACTTAAGTTTGCATGATTTTATTCTTAAACTCTATTTAAAATATCTCATATCAATAGAGATATGGATAACTCCTTACAAATCCATGATCTTACTCTTATTTAACAAATGTTAAACATTTATTCGCTTTTTCCTTAACACCTTAAATCTACGTTAGCCGTTCAGCGTAATTATCGCCCTTACTTTGAGCACATTGGTTGTTGGAATACATATGAGCTTGTGGATTTGTTTTGTTTATTCTTTCTAAAAGTCTGAAATTTATACGTCCTTAAGCTTGCTTGATCTCAAGACCTTTCCAGCCTCTTACATTCTTTAGTCCTTATTTACACCTGGCTCTATACTACAAATACACCAAGTTATAATACGACCTTTATTTAGTATCTATTATAAATTTGGGTTGTGTCCGAATACCTTTTATATCCTTATCTGGTTGATAATCTCAACTAACAAAATTTTCGGCATCAACAAACTATATTGTTCAAAATAGTCATGAATTGCAAACAAACGAAAGCCACAAAGATTTCAATTTTTTCAGTATGGAATTGCTATAAATGCAAAATGGTTTGAGCTTTACCTTCAAGTCTTCATGAATTTAGGTTATAGTGAATTCAACAATACTAATTTACGATACTTTTTTTTTTTTTAACTCGTCTTTCAACCACGTCTTATTATTCAAAAATATTTATATTCAAAGATGAGCAGACAGCTTGACCATCATAAAGTCAAGTGGAAAAAGTTAGTTACTATGTAATCTTGACTTAGAATTAGTGTACAAGAATTAAGAAACTTACTATTTAGTTAAAATAAAACATTATAGACTCCATGCGAAGGAAGTTATTGCGCTTTTCTCTCAAACTTAATTTTTAAGGAACGATTTTTTTAATTGAATAGTATCATATTTTTTAAATATTATTTTAAATTTTTTATCTTAAATAATATCATAAAATAAATAATTTTAAAAATTATATTATTTTACATTTAATAGTTACTTAAATATATTAATTTAAAATAAAAATTTTGAAATAATATTTTTTTTAAATATAACATTTAGATTAAAGTTTAATAAATAATTTATTAAACGAAGTCAATTCTCATTTTTATATAAAAATAATAATTTTGATATTTTTTTAATTATAAACGCGTAAAATAACTGTGTCTTATATTGTGGATGACATGTTATTTTTATTTTTATCATAACATTTATATTAAAGTAAATAATAAATAAATCTATCATTTTATTTTCTCAATTTAAAGTTACTACAGAGAACCCAGAGCGCAGCTTCCAAGAACTTTATCCCAAAGTAGCCACTTATTTGAGGTCACTAACAAATTGTTCTGCAAAAAAAGGGAGTTGTTGGTGGGAAAGAAAGTGTGGAAATGTTGATATTTTCTAACCAGCGGGACCATTAAATGCCATTTTTTCGAGTCAAATTTCAAATCAATTTAGAAGTATCAAAAAAGAGGGGGGAAAAGAAAGTGTGGAAATGTTGATGTTCTCCAGCCATCGGGACCAGTAAATGCCTATTTAATTCATAACTAACATGACTTTTCTTCTAAGTCAATTACACATTCTTCTGTCAAGAAATACAAGATGCTAGACTCTTTCATTGCCATTTCCTCCACCCGTCTTTGTCTTTCCACTCAAATTCCGAATCAACTTAATGTGAATTTCTTGTCTTTCCACTCAAATTCCGAATCAACTTAATGTGAATTTCTATATATATATATATGGGAGAAGAATTAATGATTTCTTGATTTTTCATAAATTTTTACACAATTTTTAAATTATTGTTTTATTAATGATTAAAATTAAATGAAGATCACTTTTTTTTATTTAAAAAAAGACAATTTTTAATTACTTATTTTTGTTTTTGTTTTCCTCATTTTAGGTAAACAACAAGTATATTTGAATTTTTTTTTTTTGAGTTGCCACCATTACTCTCCTGCTATTATAAATATTATCCTTTTATCATCCTCTTATTTTATATTACCCAAAATACCACATAACGTTATATTTATTGTAAAAAAATTTGTTATTTGTGGACAAAATTATCTTTCTTATAAAAATGTTTTACCACACAAATAAATTTTAATTTTATTACATATATTAACATGTGTCAATATTTTATCTGTTGTGTGATTTCATTATTAATACATTTGCCTACGTATTATTTTCATCCAAACTATTAAAAATAAAAACAACAAATATTTATAATAGTTTCACATTAATTATTTATTTTTGAATTTTTTGGAAAACCTTAAATTTTCTTTATCATTTCTTCTCTCCATTCTATTCTCATCAATCGATACCCACCATTGGGGGCATGCACATGAGGTTAGTGCCTCGCCTAGTATGTCCGGCGCACAAAGCTCCCTAATGGTAGTAGCCTGATGACACAAGGCAAGGCGCGACAGTTGCGTGAAGGCCTTGCTTTATAATTGCACAATTGACACGAGTTTGCCAGAGTCCGTTTTGTCTCTGATCTTGATATCCAATTCCTCAATTCATATGGTTTGGGTTTGTTAGGCCAAAATCTAGTCGACCCAATTAACTCAATACCACCTACTCATTTTCTACCCTATTAGGAACTGTGTGAGCACATTCGCACCAAATTCCTTTCTTGATAATAATTTTAACAAACTTTTACACACCTATATCACAAGTGGATGATCCAACAGTAAGAAGGAGGATACGCCAATTAAACTCTAAGGAGATTTAGGAAAAGGCTCACATGTTTTCTTCTAAATCTACTTCTATAAAATAGGAAGTCCTCTCTTACTTAGGATTTATAAGTATTCCACTATTCAAATTTTTAAACATAGTTTATTTATTGTTTCATTAAATAAACTATTCACAAACCAATAATATATTTTTAAGAACCAAAAAGTATTTTCCTTCATTTCTCTTTAACCAATCTTTTTAATCTCCTTAACTTAAGCGTTATAGTATTTTTTATAGGTGGACAAGGATGCTCCTACCATTCAGAAGGAAAGAGACAAGGGGTTAAGCGTCCCTCTAATGTAGATTGATGCATTGCTTTCACCTCCTCCCCAAGTGGAGGCACTTGAGATCAAATAGCAATAAGAGGGTCGATGGCCTAAAGGGATTCCTTAGGGGCAAAAAGAGGTTGCTTATGTAGCTTTGTGTGTTTAGCGTCAACCCTCAAGCTTGATCAAGAAAGGTACCTTTGCAACTATATAAAGATCTGGCACTGTCTTCTTAGAGATAATGGAAGTACAGTTAAACCCCTTCGCTTCCAATAAAAATATGTTTATAGGCACTAATATATCCTAGAAAGATCTATAATGAATGATAGAGTTGCTAAGAAAAAAATCAAGTTGTCTTTGCATGGTCACATAAAAGACATGATCAATATAGATCCAAAAGTAATATGTCACAAGCTAAGTACTAATGAACACTATTAGCCAATGAAGTAGAGACAATGATGATTTGCACCAGAACACAATAAGTTTATTACTAATGAAGTAGATTAATTACTATAGGTAGGGTTTATTCAGGAAGTCCATTATCTGAATTGGCTTTCCAAAGTAGTCGTAGAAGACATATGACAAGTGGAAGGTTTGTATAGACTATAGGAACCTCAACAAGGCGACTTCAAAGGATTCTTTACTTCTTCCTAAGATAGATCAGATGGTGAATGCCATAATTAGATCCAAAATATATTTTTTTTAATGCCTACAGAGGGTATAAATAGATAAAAATGAACCCAAAAATAGGGAGAAAGCACGTTTCTTCACTAAATGCGAAACTTACTACCACAATATGATGCCATTTAAACTGAAGAATGTAAGAGCTACTTTTCAAAGATTGGTCAATAAAGTCTTTGAGAAGCTTATTAGAAGAACAATAAAGGCATACATAGATGACATAGTGGTTAAGATCAAGAAGGAAGAAGATCACTTGAGAATTTTCAAGAAGAGTTTAGTGTGTTGAGAAAGTTCAAGATGTTCTTGAATTCAACCAAGTGCACTTTTAGTATCTCATCAAGGAATTTCTTGGGGCATATCATCAGCACAAGCAGAATAGAGGCTAACTAACCCAAGTTCAAGCTTTAAGGTAATTAACAATCCTTAAAACACCATAGAAAGAACAAATCTTGAATAAAAGAATAATTGTATTGAATTAATTCATTTTCAGGATGTTAGAAAAATGTAGGCCCTTCTTTCAAGCCATCAAAGTTAAGAATGTGAACCTATTGGTGTTAGAACAAACGAAAGCCTTGTAAAGTTTAAAGGAATACTCAATAAATCTCATATCACCCTTACTCTTTAATGAAACTTTATTTTTGTACTTTGCAATTTTCAGTGCAGCAATCAGCGTAATTATATCTAAAAAGGAATAAGGCCAAGGAAAACTAGTCTTCTACACTTATAAAAGTATTATTCAATGTTGAAACAGAATATTCAGTAGCAGATAAAAACCAATCATGGAGGATAATACTTGCTTTCAAAACTATAAGATTAAGAGAAACTATAGTAGAAGCACATAGACGGGTTGTTAAATCAGATTAGATCAAGGCTAAGAGTGAGAATAAAAAACATAAATGGCCTAGTGTTAGAATGTGTAGCAAGATTGTTGTCCTTACATCTAACAATAAAGTAGAATATAAGCATTGATCGAGGGACTAATAGTAGCAAGGTAAATGATGATAAAAGAAAGGCTACAAATATCATGAACTCTACTTTAGTTACCTCTTAGTGCGAATAAAAACTACACAACAAAGGAAGGAATGATGAAGAGTTACTTGCCAAAGCTAAGAAAGCAGTCAGATAGTTAAAGAAAGTTACAATTAGTAAGTGCCTAAAGGTTGTAATGTAAAAGCAAACGGATTAGCTAAAGAAGCCTCAACGGTAAAGTACTCTTTGAAAAAAGTAATCCCACTACCTACCAAAGAGAAAATCATGATAGAATTCAAAGCTAAACAACCATAGAAAGCCACAATAGAAAACATGATGGTAATTATGAACGCTTTTGGATGGATAAAATTGTATGTTTTTAATAGATAGAAAAGAGGGTAGAAAACTTAGAATCAAAGTTAGAAGGTTCACACTCATGGAAGAAATGCTATAGAGGAAAGAGTTTTATGGGTTGTACTTATGGCATGACTAAAAAGAAGGGAAGAAAACTAATAACGGAAGTACATGAAGGGGTATGCGGTAATCACTCTTAGTAAAGGATCCTCACCTACAAAATCGTCCATTAAGGGTATTATTGTCTTACTTTGTAGTAAGATGCAAATGAGTACATTAAGAAATGTGAAAAATACTAGAAGTACACCACTTAATCTCCTTCTAGCTAGAGAGATCAACGTTGTTACTAGTACCTGGCCTTTTATTAATGAAAGATGGATATAATTGAACCTCTGCCTACTATAGCCAAAGGAAAAAGATTCATTGTTGTGGCAATAGATTACTTCACCGAATATATAAAAGTATAAGCCTACAACAATATAACCGGAGGTAAGGTAAAAATGTTATCTGAACTAACATTGTTACCAAATATGTTATGTCATACGTGCTAATGATAAATAACGGGAAGTATATACTAGTCTTATAGCTGAACAACCTTGCTCTTGAGAGCATTTTTTCTAGATCTTAAACTAGTAATCTCAGCCTTTAGGGTACTGACTTTGTCTTCCCAACTTTCACTAAAACTAAGAGATCAACTCTCTTTTGCAAGAGTCTTTCATGGGCCTTCCTCAATTCCTCTATTTTCATATTAGTAGCCTTTACTTGCAGCTTTAGCCTAAGAAGCTCTTGGCCTCCCTCAACATCAACCCTTATTCTTATGTTTTCTTCCTCTACCCTATGCATAATGGACATTGCAACCAAAGCTAACTTTGCGTAATAGAGCATCATCAGTTATGTTCATAATCTTCTTCTCTAAACCCTTCACTTTACCCCTTACAACTTGGAGCTCTTTTTATAAGCCTTTATTGTGCACAAACTATCTTGCAAATCCCAAAAACATGAAAGAAACCTATATTCAAAAACCTAAAAATCACAAACATGCAAACCATACAAATATATAATAAAATTTATATTATCCAGGATTGAAAAATCTTCAATTCTCTCCTTACAGCTTATCTATGGGATTATCTTCTTATCTACTCGAGTAAATAGCCTTTCCAAGATTGTCGTAAAGCTGACTAGATCCATTACAAGGATAGAAGAATGCTCGACTGAACTAGAGTGACTTCTTTTAAAAAAACATTGCTTTAAACCTATCTATATCCCCATATGCAAACCTCGATTAGGATTATAAAAGGGATCATATTAGAGACCTTGTAGGGTGTAAGGAGATCAGAACCTTTCTTAACTTTCTTACCATTTTGATTTTGTCTTCTTTAAGGGGGTAAAAGAGTCTGAATCGCTAGAACTAGGACCTTTGATGTCTACAAAAGGAACATCTATAAGAAAAAATGGGGAAGGTCATAAACACATCATCAGAAAAAGAAAGAGATGAAAAAAAAAGTATCACTAAAGGGTTCCACATTCTCTTAGTGGCAAAGCAAAAAGTGGTTCCACAATTAGAATAGGAATTGAATTTATTGGAGCAGAGGTAACTTGGACTAGTTTAGGCTCAATTGAAGCTTCCTAAAAAGCCAAAACCTTAGTAAAAAACTCATACACCATCTACTTCTTTAAAGCATGAGAAGCCTCAAGTCTGGAATCCTTAAGGACACATTTTGACATTTTGTTTCTTTTTTTTAATCCTTAGCCATTTCATGTCTGATTGCAAGAAATAAGGAAGTACATAAAAAAGATCCACCATAAAAGAATAGAGATATATGGATAACAAGAGCTAAACGTTCCTACTACTGCAATAAAAGTAAATAATGAAGAAAGCAAAAAGGAGAAATTTACCTTTATCAGGAATAGAAATAAAAAGATCAATAATAGGTTCTTTTAGAAAAAGGTTTAAAAAAGATACTTTTTTTTCTCAATGGAGGAACGAAATATAGAGGTTGAAAAAAAAAGATTGGCAACAAAGCAGATGGACTAACAATAGAAAGGACAATAACAGTAAAGCCTGTTAACGTGTATTCATGGTGCATGTATTTGATTGTGTTCATTGCTCATTTTATCTAATGTATGATAATCATACATAATTACATAGTGAAATTGGAAACTATTTTTCTAAGCAAAAGACATACTGAAATTGAAGTTTTGTTACACTAACATGTCTAGAAAATTAAACCTTTAAAGCCTTTGGACATTTCTTTATATGAAGCTCACATTGAAGTCAGCCCTTGAATAATTTAAGCTTCAACAAAGTGGTAAGATTGAAACTCTAGAATGGTGGCATGTTTGATCAATTTCCAGCCGGATTCAATTTCGAAATCCTTTCAAAATAGGGCTATTTTGTTAACTTAGAAATGGGTACCATAATGAAACAAGTTCAAAACTTATTTTTATAGTTAACAAATGTGATGGGCTAAATGCAACGTTTGTAAACCTTTAGCCACCTCACCCTTTGCATGCTTGACACTTGTCACTTATGCATCTATACATACTGCCAAGTGTCAATCATGCAAAATCTCAATGTACCACTTATCAAACAAGTGGCTATATGTCCAAATTCCCTTTGCCATGCAATAAGGGATTCTTTGCAACATTTACAAATTATGATTCCTACTTTTAAAAGAGGTCTTGAAATATATCTTGCTTTTCAAAATCATCCTATATTGAACTGTTCTATCTGTCTCGGTACTTTAGTGCTCAACTAGTACACCTTATATTATGAGACTTCTTAAGTTCACCTTCGTGTCTCTGCTCTTTCAGGATATAGGTGATGGAATGATTATATGAATATGATTGACCTCAACTTATATGGTTTAACGTTCCATTCTATAATATCTATAATATATGTGTGGGATATTATTTTTTCATCACCATCAAATCTCTATATGCTCAACCGTAAACTTATCTCCAGATTTTTATTTTTGTAAAACAATATCCACAAACATCTTTGCGATGTTTAACCCTATGAAAAAATCTTTTCTAGGGTTTTTGCTTTTGGTCAAAAGACTTTCTGAAATATATTTCTTAAAGTATTAGGATATACAACTCAACCATATGAGCTGATGTATCGCATATCTATATATACCGGACTACATGAGCATCAGACCATATCCAGTGACACTCAGTGGTCAAACCATAAAACGTCTCTGACAAGCGTGGAACCAAAGCAAAGTGAATCACTCACAAGCCCATCGTAGCGCTCAGGTTAAAGGATCACAAATACTACTCAACTCGAGAAGACCCTTCATTAACGGCTTTTATGGGATGTTTATTGGAGGTCCTCGTGAGTTTGTTTAGTATCTAGTCCTTACTGAATACCTACATGCCCATACGAACTTTCGCTAAACCCATGGTCTGATAAGACTAATCATCTGGACAATCTAGATATAAATATATACTGATACAAATAAATACATATCGACCTGTGTCAGTAACTGTGGATTAGGAATGATATTTTTGATAATATACTACATAATGATATTTCTTATCACCATTTGGATCTCTTTACAATTATGTCATTACTACTATATTTTCGAGTCTTTATCTCATTTCAAACATGGTTATAATTTTTAAAATTACTAACTTTTAGCACTGATCCAAACTCTTTTAGATCATATCTAAACTCTTTTAGATCTATAATGTCTATAAATATTACAAGCTTCTTACCATATTAATTAACAATTATTATTGAAATAATTACTGTTAATCAGAATAGGACGTAAGCACCATCTCCAATAAGGCCAATATCTAAAACCCCAATAGATGCAGTAGTAAAAGCTTATAGAGCCACATCCAAAGGAATAGCAACACCTTTAGATCCCTCACCTACACCAATAAATCCAAAGAAGTGGTTAGATATAGCATTATATGAATCAAAACCATAAGAAAGGTCGATAATCCCATCCTCGAGAAAGACGTGTACATCTATGATTCTTGATAGTTTCATCAGAAAGATAAAGTATTAGGAACACACAAAGAGGGAAGATGTATAAAAATAGAAGCAAAAATCAAAAACTCACTTAGATTAGGAAAAAAAGTCCTATATAAGTGAAATGACAATAGATATCCTCACCATCATCAACATTAGAGTTTGGAGGAAACTAAACATCTAGTGGGAAGAGTTCACCTATTAATACATTTTTATGGAAGAAGTGACACATTCAAAGAAGTCGTGCGTATCGCAGAAACAAGTAAGGACATGATAGTTTGTGTTAAAAGACCTTCTTCTCCTAAAAGTATTACTTCTGGAATCATTCCTGCCTAGGGATGGAAAGAAGGGTGATAGAAGTCCTGCACCAACCTCTTCTTGGTCATAAGAGCCTAGTGGTATTTAATCATTGAGTAAGTGAGATTGTAGATAGAGGAAGATGTCATATGTGTTGAGAAAGTAAGGATGACGCATCATGTAATTCATCATGGTGATGCCTTGAATCAAGTGAATGACGTTTGGATGTATCTAGAGCAGAAAGAGTCTAGTGATATCCAAAAAAATTAATATCATTATAGGGATGGGAAATCGAAAGCACTCCAAATGCTGCTAGAATAGTGGAATCTCACTTGGCTTTAGTAACGTCAAGTTTCTTTGGCTCTCATTTGCATGGAATGGTTGGATATTCACATCCCTAGGAATGTAATAAGCCAATTTATTTCTTCCATTGTAAAGCTATATAAACCATATTTTACTCTTTTAAAACTAACTAAAATGGAAATAAGGTTTTTCTAATAATGAAAGTGCAGGTGAAAAGCAAGAAACTCTAGTTCATATTTTAAAAATAGAAAATAGAGAGTAAAAGATTGTTGCATGCTAAATTTAAATGCAGAAATTTCACACATGACGGACCATAGGAGTGGAAACATCACATGCATTCAAAGAGAAAAGATGTCCCAGAATACTTTCAGAGATGAAGAGCTGAGAAAGTTGGATGCAAATTAGGCCATGTGGCACCACGTAGATTGAGAGAAAGTGAAAAAGCGTATCTGGTAATATACCCCTCTCAATGGTCACGATTCTTCACTTATCCAGGGGCATTTATTGGGGCTAAATACAATTGGCCGAATCAGCCCATTAGGAACTGCGTAAGCTGGCTCAATCAGCCTATTTCTACCCCATTTAGAATTGTGTGGGTACACACGCACCAAATTCCTTCCTTGAGAGTAGTTTTAACAAACTTTTGTATAACTAAACAATATGTGGATGATCAATGGTAGGAAGGAGCATGAAACCATTAAATGGGTAAGGATATTTAGGGAAAGGCACACATTTTTTTTCTCTAAATCTCCTATAAAAGAGAAGTCCTCTCTATTCATGAACATTCCACTTTTCAAAGTTTCAAATATATTTTGTTCACTGTTTCATTGAAAATACTATCCACACACCTACAAATATTTTTTGGAAACCAAATACTATTTTTCCTTTATTTTCCTATTTTATTTCCTTTAGCTAATCTTTTCAATCTCTTCAACTTGAGCGTTAGAGTGTCTTTTATAGGTGGGCAAGAACACTCCTATCATTTAGAAGCATGGGGACAAGGGTTTGAAGTTAATATTTTTAAAAGTTTCAATCCATGAACTTTTAGGGTTCAATGGGTTTGATTTTTTTTTTTTGGATGATAATGAAAATTGTGAAGAGTTTTTAGCAATAATTGTTTTCTCTAGAGATTTTAAAAACTTAAGGTTTTATTTTTTTTATTGTCATTTTCTCATTTTCATATATATATTTTTCTTATCTGTAATTTTTTTGTAATATATATAATTATCTAAGCTTAATTTGATGGGAGATGGTGAGATTAGATTTTAATTAAATGAAAAGTAAGAAAGGAGATGGAGTTTACAAATTTGGAGGAAATTTGCAATTTTTTGGAAGGAGAGTGTAATTATTTTTTTCTATAATGATGATAAAGGAGGTGCTTCAAATTATGATAACATATCATAATGAGTTTTGAATTCATTATGATTTATGACAATGAAATAAATGAAATAGAGGTGGTGGTGTAATGGAAGGATAAGTATTCTGATTATTTTGTTTTAATAATTTCTTTTATTTTACATTTTAAAATTTATTTAATACTTAATACCTTGAGAAAGAATAAATGTGCTATGGTCTTTATTATTTTAATTATTTTAAAATTTTTCTTTTCTTTTTTACTTTTAAAATTTTCTTTAATATCTTATATTAAAAAAATAGAATTGTCATTACCTTCTATTAATGATAATGACAATGTAGGGGCAAATTAATAAAAGGATAATGAGAGATAAGATTTAATAGAATTTTTGTAACAACTAGATTTTTTTAATAGTATAAAATATTATAGAGGTTAATAGGTAACATTAAATTCAATAGAGGAGTCATATATAGTTTTCCTTTTTTTCCCCACAGAAGCTACAAGTGTAATTACTTTTTAAATTACTTTTACAAGCAAGACTTAAATCTTATTATAAGCACAAGAATTACAAAAAATGAAGAAATAAAACATATGATTTTGAAAATAAAAATATTTGATATACAAAATAGTCACCGAGGAAATTTCAATTAATGGAGGAAGTGCTGAAAACAAATTGAAAAATATGCCCATAAAATTAGAAACCTAATTTATCTAGCCTTTTTGTTTTCAATGGTTTGTGTGTTCTTTTGTTATTTTAAAAATATAAATAAACAGACTTTTGATGTACAAGGCAAAAAAAAAGTGACTCATTTGCTTTGGACAAGAAGTGAGAGAAAATAAAAAATGAAGAGAAAAATTAAAAAACTACATTAAAAAAGAGAAAAATCTTCTACCTACAATGCAGTAGTCGAAAGATTATAAATACACTACATAGAAGTTATCCCTTCCACATTGCATCAAGTGATACATTGTGTGTCGGCTAGTAAAAAGGGAATAGTTGATATCAAAGAAGAGCAAATCAAGGCAAGACAATGTTATGCCAATTCACTAAAGTTTCCTAATGAAAATAAAGAAGTAGAGAAGAATTACACAAAGATCAGAAAGGAAGAGAGAACAAATAGAAAGGACGATAAGGCAGGAACTCAAGGGCCCAAATTTCCAACTTTATCATAAGAGGTATCGCCTTCTAAATAGTAATTACAAGATGTTTGGCCAAATGCATTACCTTGGGAGGAAGAACGAATAGAGCAATAGATATCTCGCATACAGAAAAGATAGAGAAAGTGCAATTGGACCCTTTGGTCACAAACAGAAAGGTACTGTTGGGCATCTATTTGAATAAAGAAGAAAAGAAAATAATAATTGAGCTATTACAGTGAAACTTAGACATTTTTTATTGGTCCTATAGATATATGCCGAGGATAGAGCCTAATGTAATGACACAAAAATTAAGAATCAAGAGAGATTATCGACCAATGAGACAGAGGTAGAGGATGATGGGGAGATTTACCACTAAATAAAACTCTTCAACGACGAAGTTGATAGACTGTTGGAAGTAGGTTTCATCGATAAAGTTCACTATTGATACTGGCTAGCTAACATTTTAGTTGTACCCGAAAAGCCCAGGAAATAGAGGATCAGTATACTTTACATACCCTAATAAAGCAAATTCAAAGGATTTCTTCGTACTTTCCAAGATTGATTAGATGGTAGATGCAATGCAACAACTGAATATGAGAGGCTATCATTCTTGGATGCTTATAACAGTTACAATTAGATAAGGATGACGCTGAAAGATGAAGAGTAAACCAATTTCGTGATTGAGAAAGGTACGTACTACTATCGAATGATGTCGTTTAGTCTAGAGAACACAAGAGCCACCTTCTAACAGCTCATGACCAAAGATTTTAGGAAGCTAATTAGAAGAACAGTGGAAGTATATATAGACAATATAGTAATCAAGAGAAAGAAAGTGAAGGATTAAATTGCAAAATTGCAAAATTGCAAGAAGTGTTTGATGCATTGTAAAAGTACCAAAATACATCTTAAACTAGACAAACATTCCTCTAAAATCTCATGTATAACTTTCCTCAACATATGATAAGCACGATAGAAATTGAAGCAGATATTTTCTAAATCTAAACACTCAAAAACACGACCGTTCTGCAAAATCCAAAAAAGGTATAGATACTAATAGAAAGGATTATAACACTTAGTAGGTTCATCTTCAATATGCTCGATAGATGCATAACTTTCTTCTAAACCATCAAATCCAAACATGGACACCTATGAGATCTAAAGCAAATGAAAGACTTTACCAATTGGAAGAGTATCTTGAAAAGACTCACATTCTTTCCCACTTTAATTCCTAATAAAACTCTGTTATTTTATCTTGTTATTTCTAAGGTTACAGTTAATGTTATGTTATTTTGAAAAGAAGAAAGATAATAATGACCAGTCTTTTACACCAGCAAAATACTATTGGATGCCGAGACAAGATGCAACTAGCAAAGAAGCTCGTCCTTACCCTTGTTCAAGCTATAAACAAGCTCAAACAATACATTAAACTGCATTCAATCATTGTGTACACTTTATACCCCTTGAAGGGTATACTGTCAAGACTCGATGCTATAGGAAGAGTCATTAAGATGGCACTATAGCTTATACACCTAGATATATAATACAAATTAAAAACACTAATCAAAGAAAAAATGATGGCAGATTTTCTCCTAGAAGGCGAGCCTAAAGTAGAAGATGACACATTATTAATAGAACCTACAAAAGCAATAAAACCTTGGCAGATGCATATAGATGGGTTCTTCAACTAGAAAATAGCATGTCTCGAGATTAAAATTGAAAGTCTAAAAGGTCTTATCCTAGAATACGTGGTTAGACTCATATCAGTAACGTCTTACAATGAAGCTAAGTACAAGCATTGACCAAAGGATTAACTATGGCACATCAGCTCATGATCAAGAAACTAAAGATGCATACAGACTCCATATTGGTCACTTCCCAATGGAATTGAAACTATCCAATAAATGAAGAATGAAAAGCGACTTGTCCAAAGCAAAAGAAACCACTTAAAAGTTGGAAGAAGTTAGTATCATTCAAATATGAAGAAACCAGAACACAAAAGCTAATAGACTTGCTAAGAAGTCAGCAACAACAAACTATTCCCCATACATGATGGTTCTGCTCATTGTCAAAGAGAAAATTGTAAAAGATGAAGAGATAACGACACAAAATCAACAAGCATAACATATGAAAGTATCAACTTTGCTAATTAGATGACCCCTTACTGATCTGATATTTCTATATCTTAAAATTGAGTACAAGTATACATTATTGTATGGAAGTAATAAAAGGATAAGAAAGTTGAATGTCGAACTCATAGTGATAATATATATTTTTTAACTAAGTACTAAAATTATATCTTTATAATAATTATTCAAAAAAATAAAAATCTAAGAACGAATTTAGAAAATATAAAAGCAATGACGCAATGTAAAGAGATTTGGAAGATAGTAATATAGAGAAAACCTAGGGTTAATACCATCTCTTAATAGGTTTTCTAATGATTAATCTTTTAATATTTAAATCCTTTAGTTCTTGTTATTGATCAAGACACTAATGTATTCATAAGCCTCTTCTAATGTAATTCAAGTATCCCTTAATTTACCAAATACCTATATTTCTATAATATTTATAATAAATTAAGATTCATTAAGAACAGGTGTTATTGATCATATATGCTAATTAGATATATTCTTATCCTAATTTGAAACTTGCATATGTAACTTACGTTACTCTACAATCATGCATCAAACTACCTAAGTCTAAATATAGTGATGCTTTTTCTGAGTTTATCAAAATATTACCAAGTCATTCGCCATATATTGGCCAAATATATTGAAGTATTAAGAACAAGTAATTTGAATAGTAAAGAACTAAGTTTTTTAAATATTAAAGAAAATATAGCAATTAAGCAAACATATTAAGTTCAATTATTAACCCTAGAAAGATAATTAGTTCATGGCTACAAGAGAAGGGTGGCAAAAATATTAAGAAAACATGATACAATCAATAACAAACTAATATAAATATTGAATTTTTCTTGATTGAATAGCCTAGAAAATCTTGTTGCCGAAGAACGCCTTGAATTTCTCTCTATGATTGCTTCATTTGTGCTTCAATTGCTATTTAAAACTTGTGTTTTGAGTCTCTTTAGTGTTGTGCATTCTTGTATGTTCTTTGAAGGCAAGAGATGAATGGCCTTTTATAGGGATTGATTTAAGCTTGAAAATCTCAACTCTTATCGGGCCAGGAATTATGTTATCGCTGGAGCGCTATCATGCTATCACTAGGGCGATGTACCTTAAAGTCAAGATCGCTAGAGTGATAGAGTTGTATCGCTGGGGCGATGGGCTATAGCTAGCGTGGTAAATGGTCAGCGCTAAAGCGAAAAACCACAACTTAAACAGGTCATATTTTTTTATTTTCTTATTTTGATTATAGCCTCAGCGCTTGAGTGAAAACGCTTGTAGTGCTGGGGTAACAATTCTAGATTTTGAGCTTTTTTGCTTTTAAGTCATCTTTTTGCTAATTTTAATTTTAAATTTACTTTAAGTTTCAATCAAGTCCTTATAAATGAACAATAATGCACATAGATAGCTATTTATTTTAATAAAATAATAACATATTAAGATAAAAAAAAAACATGAAAAATTAAATGATAAATATACCCTTATCATTTACGTTGAATTTTTACAGGATGAGATGCTTCTAAGTGACTAAAAGAAAGCAAGAAATCTAAAAGCAAGGTGGGAAGAAGTACACGAGGGAACCTGTGGGAACCATTCCAGTGACCAAGCCCTCTCACACAAAGTGCTAAGACAATGATATAATTAGCCTACATTTAAGACCAAAGCTTTAAAATACATTAAGAAATGCAAAAATTTCTAAAAACATGCTTTAGGATCCACTTTCCACTAGGGCAGTAAACGATATCTAGTCCATGGTCTTTTTTTTTCAATGAAGGAATAGGTATAGTAAGACCACTACACTAGTAACGGGAGGAAAGATATTTTTAATATTACCAACAGACTACTTCATAAAATTGACAGAAGCTAAAGCTTATAGTAACTTCGCTTGATCTAAGCTAAATACGTTTCTATGGACTAACATTATAATCAAAATCTGGACACACAGATATTAGTCTCAAATAATGGGAAGTAATCTTATTAGTTCAATACTAACTACCCTTTGCACCAAGTTCAAAATCGAGTAAAGATACTCCTTCATAAGCTATTCATAAGGGAATAGACGAGCCAAAATCATGAACAAAACTATCGTTACAGTTTAAAAGGATAGGTTAGAATGGAAGAAGAGGAAATGGTTAGAGGAACTCCTAAGAATCTTTTAAGTGTACAAAATAATAAAGAATCGATCTATAAGAAGCTTATGAAATGCCTTAGTTTATGAAATAGAGGCAGTACTCCCTATGGAAATCCTTTATTCTGACCTTAAGAACTAAGTTAATAAACCTAGAAGTAAATAACAAAGCTTTATCCCTTACAAGAGACCTAGCCAATGAAGCTCAAGACATCGTAACCATCCATGCATTGTGTACAAAAAAAGATTGACGAAGTAGACTGATCATAAAATTATAAAGAGAGAAATCAACGAGAAGATGACTTATACTGAGAAAAGCTCTTGACAATGATAAAAAGAAGAATGTAAAAAATATAGTTGAGACGTGGAAAGAACCCTACAAGGTTATCAAAAGCTAGACTAAGGTAAACCTATCCCCACCCTTTGGAACATATTAAAGCTGAAAAGTGTCTATGTATAAATCTTCATATGAATATCTTATCTTGATTGATTATTTAAATGATATCTTTTTCATATCCCTTAATATATAGTTATTGTTGAGAATTTCATAAAAAAAAATCCTTCCTTGAGAATCGTAGAACCATAATCATGCTTGCTCAAAAAAATTAAAGGATAAAAAAAATACTCTCGAAAGGCAAGCAGCATTTGCCACATCCATTCTAAACAATAAAAAATGAAACTTGAGGGTCTGGATGTACTTAGTATAATTTCCATCACATCTAAGACTTCTAGGAAGGAATAGATTATCAACTACATTTACTCTGAGCAAAAAAAAAAAAAGAATAAAACTTAGGGGTCTAGATGTACTAAGTACCGTTTCCCTCACATATAAGAAATATAAAAAAGAATAAAGCATCGACTACCTTTCTTTTGAGCAAATAAAGAATAGAACCGAAGGGTTTGAATGTACTTACTACCATTCCCCTCACATCTAAGAAATATCGAAGAGAATGAAGCACGACTACCATATTTTCGAGCAACAAAAGACAACACCAAAAAGTTAAGATTTACTTAGTACCATTCTACTTACACTTAAGAAAACCTAAAGGGAATAGAGCAATGACTAACTTCTTTTTGGATAATGAAGAACAAAACATACAGGTTTAGAAGTACCTAGTATCTTTTGTATCACATTGAAGAAATTTCGGAAGGATTAGAGTACCTGTTACCTTCCTTTAGAACAAGGAGACCAAAATGAAGGGTTTGGAAATATCTAGTACCTTTCCCCTTGCACTGAAGAAAGCTTGAAAGGAATAGAGCACTTGTCATCTAGCATTACAAGGAAAGAAACAAAAGGATTTAAAAGTACTTATTAACTTTCTCCTCACACTTAAAAAAACTCCATGAGGTTATCTTCATTTCAGGCAATGAAAAAAATAGAGGTCTGGAAGTACCTAGTACATTTTTCCTTACACCAAAGAAATCCTAGAAGGACTAGAACACCTTTCACCTTTCCTTGAAATAGTAACAAACAAAATTGAGGGCCTAGAAGTTTTTAGTATCTTTCCCCTCACACTTAGGAAAACTCAAAATGTATAGATCAATTACTACCTTCTTTTCGAGCAATGGAAAAAAAAAAACAAAGGGGCTGGAAGTACCTAATATCTTCCTCATATCAAAGAAAGCCTAGAATGACTAGAACAGAACACCTTTCACTTTTTTCTCGAATAGCAATGAACAAAATTGAAGGCCTATAAGTACTTAGTATCTTTCCCCCCAACACTTAGGAGGATTGGAGTACCTACTACCTCTCTTTCAAGCAGCGAAGAATGAATTAGGTGAATTGGAAATAGCTAACACCTTCTCTTATACTGAACAAAATATTCCTGAACAAACTAAAGAACATAATGAGAATCAAGATTGAAGGGACTAAAGCAACTTTCCACGTTAAGGAATAAGATTTAGAAGGATAAGAACCCTCAATAACCTTCCTTCCAAATAAAGAGATATAATGAATAGAACTAAAACTAACATTGGATGAATCATGCACTCACAAGTCCATCCTTTTATAAAAAAAATAGATTCTAAAACATAAGAAAGAGGACAAAAATAATCAAATTCACCTTTCTAAGCACATATATGAGGAAAGTAATCTCACTCAAAAGCTATACTTAATACATTTATTTGGTTTAATGCTTTATATAGAAAGAAACACTTAGAAAAATTTTATGCATATACTCAAATCGCATATCAAAAGAAATTAACACTTCGAGAAATGAGAAAAAGTGATAACCAAAAATTACTTTCTCATTAATTGTTAAACTATATTTACAAGATGGCTATCACAACTTTTTCCTTACAAGGGCCAGAAACAAAAAATAAAATAGAGAGAATGGAAAAATCATTGACCTGTTATAGCATCTGAACATCCCTCGAAGAAATCTATCGTGTCTAGATCTGCTTTAAAAATTCCCTCCCCTGTAAATTCATAGTTGATTTAATGAGGCTAATCCTCGCAATGCCTCATAGACCACCCACAAAATCATAGCAATAATTCTTCAACTTTGGAAAGCCAACAGTCCCAAAAACCTAAATGCCATCGCGTTATAAGAGACAATGCAGTAGCGTTCGCCTATTTCAATAACTAAAGTGTCAAAGCATTCAACACCCCAGTGTTTAGAGCATTTAGGGCCCCCATGTTCAATAAAAACTTATGAAAGCCATAGTGTTATACAAGGAATGCCTCGGCACTCACTCAAAAAATAGCTATAATCTCAAATTTGGCCATTCCCTCCCCTTCCCTCAATCCCCACTTTTTCTTCAATATCCTTTTAACCTAATCACCAAAACTTCAATCTAGCCATTTTCCACTTGATTGCCAGCACCAAACACCTTCCCTACCACTAAAATAAACTTATTTCAACAATTAAAACCCTAAATCACAACCAAAATAGCAAATTCCCACCAAATTCACCATCTATATTCTATTTTTGAACATTGTACTGAAAAGAGCTTGAACCATCACATCAAATAGCATGTCTTACAAAACTTCCTACTTTATTTTAGTATTATTTTAATAGATATGCAAGAGTGGTATACTAAGAGGATACTTTGGAAGTCCTTCATCGCTGAGTAGGGGTTTGATCTAAAGGACCTTCACATTCTTTAGATTAAAGCTATGATACAAAACTGATAAGCATAAATTATATCTATTATTTTCACTCCCTTAACTTAATTAATTACCCATCTTTATAAGAATATTAGGCTTTTTATTTATTTTATTATTATTTTGTAGGTTTGGAGTCGAGGTAGCAAAATGAAATGAAAACAAAGAAAAACATAAAAAAAATTGATATAGTACCTACTACAGTGAATCGCTGCAGCAGTGAACAAGATTTCGCCTCAAACGCCCAAAACTTTTTGCTGCAGTGATGAATAATGCATGTAAACAGTACTCTTGAACATTTATGTAAACCATGGCAGCGCTACAGTAAAAAAACAAAACTCTAATCAATCCCTATATGAAGCCACTTTTTTCAGACTTAAAAAACACACAACTTAGGGCTCTCAAAGCTATAACACATAGGTAAATGGAAATTTTAGAGAGAGAAGTAAGGACAATTCAAGGAAGTAAGAGATTATTGGCAAATCTTTAGTATATCAACTGAAAGTGCGCCGTGCATTGGGTGAGGGTGTATATTTTCTAAATTTTAATTTACACATCACATGCATAAATAAGTGCAGTGTAAAATAAACAAACATCTTATTATGCTAATGAGATATTAAGAAACTCACCCTCAAAGTCTGCTTTTTATAGTTCTAGCCTAGGACTCAGTAGAATCTTTCGAGCTAGAACGATAGCATCATATTCTCGCTAGAATATTTTACCAAAAACAACACCTGCCTCAAAACTTCTCTCAAACCTTTCTAACTATTTTATAAGTTATCTATCTTCTAATTTCCATTGAAAATAAAATCACCAATTTATAAAAATATTGGCCGCCATATTATATAATAACAATTTAATGAGTGTAATTTTCATTTAAGCATGACAATGCAATCATATTCTACACCTCATGCTCAAACAATTGATTAATGTTAAAGTGTTTGTTAAAACCCCATTTGATCTAGCCACCACGTGCTTGCATGAAAGCATGATAAAGCATGCTTCCATTTGTAAATGAAATGGTCGAATCAATTTTAATTTAGTGGCCTTTAAATGCATGTAAACTTGCCACCTCATATTCTTTTAATAAATTGGCCGAATTGTAAAGAAAATAAACAAATTACAAGGTTTCAAGACACGTCATGCTTTAAACTAATCAAATGCCACCTCTTGAATTTTATATAAGCGAAATCGAATTTAACTTTTCAAATGTTCTTATAAATAAAATATCATTGACAACCCTTTACCAATTTAAACTATTAATACTTAATAAATTAAACCAATAAAAATATGTCACATGTTATATCCTTAACAAATTAATGACATGATGATATGTGATATACAATAGAAAGGTTAAAATAGTAAGTCTCGCTTACCGAGATCCTAGCTTAACACTTAAACTTTATGATCTCTCTGAGATACCCTAAAGTAATTTCAATTTTTTGAGATTTCCCTGATTGAACTATTAAATTCGGTGCGCTACCCTAGTACACAAAATGAGTACACTTCATATAGTGAGACTCCTTAAGTTCACACCGATTTTTTCTTACGAAATTCTTCAGTAAGTTCATAAACGTTGCCCTACACACACATTATGGAAATAACAAAGCAGCGTATTAAATCACATAAGTTGAGATTAATACATATTCGTATAATCCCTCCGTTATTTATAGCTTGAAAGAGCAGAAACATAGATCATCACCATCAAGTCTCCATATGATCAACTCTAAAACTTATCTCTAGATTCATATTCTGTTAAACAATATCCGCAAACACTTTTGCAAGATTGTTTCTCACACAAGAAACACTTTTGTTTTGTTAATTACTTATGTCCATAAGATTTTTTGGAATATAATCTTGGAGCATTTGGATATTCAACTCACTCATATGAGTTGACGAATCCCATATCTACACACACTAGACTCCATAAGCATCAGACCATACCCAGCAACACCCAGCGGTCAGACTATGAAAGGTGTCTAACATATGTGAAACCTAAGTTGATGGATCACTCACAAGCCCACCATGCTGCTTAAGTCAAAGGACCACGAATACTACTCACCTCGAAAAGACCTTCTATTGACGACTTTATAGGATGTCTATTCGAGATCCTTATTGAGCCCATTCAGTATCTAGTACTTACTTGATACCCGTATGTCTATACGAGCTTCCACTAAGCTCATTGTCAGTTAAGATCAACCATATGTACCATACAGATATAGACATACACTTATTTATATAAAAATGATTTATTGATAGACTCGCATCAACAAAAATAGATTAGGACTATAGGGTTTGAGAACATAATTACATAAAAACATTTCCTAACACCTATTGCAACTATGTCATTACTATTATACCCTTAGGTCTTTGTCCCATTTCAGACAATGATCTAACTCCTTAAATCTAGCTGACTCTTATAATCTACTAACTCTTAGCGGTACTAGCTCTTAGTATTTATAAGTCTCAGCACTGCTAACTCTTAGCCATAGTCTAAACTCCTTTATACCAAATCTGAACTCTTTTAGATCATACATTGTCCGAAATATTACAAGCATCTTACCATATGTATATAATATTAATGATTTTATTCAAAATAGTTATTGTATAAATATTAAACAATTAATATTTATACAATACTAGAATGACATATAAACACTAGTTCCAACAACAACCAATTGCGAATTGACTTCTAAATTAGTTTGTTTTTTTGTTGTAATGGACCTTCTCAAGAGTCACCCCGAGTTATCTTCCTGCCATGTCCCAATAATTCGGGAGCTATCGAAAATATTGGATGATCATCACGACTTTGCTTCTATCCCAGGTCACAGGATTTCAATTATGAAAACCAAGGAGTGCCTCGTTCTACTGCTTGCCTATTTTCTTTATTTGATTCTCACCTTCTGCGAAAATAGTGACAATGAAACCGCCGAGGAAGAACCTGGCCGAATGCAAAGGTGCACTGTCTGCGGTGAATCAAAGATCAAAGAGCGAGTAGCTGTCAGCAATCACTAGATTCTCTCCAGATTCCGCTTTCTGATCTTTTTTGATTCACCAGTCACTAGATCCAGGGATTGCTTAGGAAAGTTCCCTCCGCATCGATTCTAACCTCCAGAGCTTTTGGCCTTTGCCTGTCTGCGAAAGTATCAACCGGTCGGTGTCGGGTCGGCCCCTAGGGCACTATTCGCCTTGGGAGTGGTTCAGCCATCAAGCTACTTTGTGAGGTAGGGGACCAGACTGGTGACTGCTGCAGTTTGTATCATGTTTATTTTATTTTCAGCCATAATTCTCTTATTATCATGAGTTAATTTCTTTTCTCGGGTTATTAATTGAACTCAATATGTGTGTTTAATTGTTGAATCTTTTTAATATTTATTTGAATTTAATTTTTTTTAATATTAATATTATTTTTTCTTAATGCTTCATAATATCTGATCAATATTATGAATGATTTGGTAATAATTTGATAAACTTAAGAGAAGTATCCATATATTTAGACCTAGATAATTTGATGCATGATTGTAGAAAGATTTACAAGTTCCAATTTAAGATAGAGATATACCTAATTGGCATGTGTGGTCAATAAGACTTGTTCTTAATGAATCTTAATTTATTACAATTACCATAGAGAATTAGAGATATTGAAGGACAATAATTGACCCTAGGCTTTCTCTATCTTTCTATCTTATTGATTTATTTGAGTTGTGTCATTAATTTTTGTACTTTTATTTAGTTTATTAAATTTATTGTAATTTAAGTTTGATTGTTTTGAATAATTACAAGAAATATATAATTTTAATACTTTGTAGAAAATAAAAATTATCCCTATGAATTCGACATCTAACTTAAAAGTTTCTTTATTACTTGTTATGATAGCAATACTTGTACTTAATTTTAAGATATAAAAATATCGCATTAGAAACCACTATTTTGAGGCCTTTTCCGATAGTCAAACGCTAGCATCACTCCTATCGCTTGTGAATTCTATGCCAATGTGACCAAGCATTACAACTATCACGCTTTCGTTAGAAGGAAGATGATGGCATTTGATGTAGGATGAGTACCATCACATACTCTAGGACCCAAACTATGGGGAGATCATTCAAAGACTATGCATCCCTAAGATCTGATGGAGAATGATACAAGATGTTCTAATGACATTTCTTTCTAGATACATGAACCTAGAGACCAATGTTTGGTATAGATTTCTCGCCCTCTGATTAATGCCAATATCCTACATAAGTGACATCACCAAACCTTGTACAGTACTCCTCTATGCCATCATAACAAATCGTTTTATCAATATCAAGCAGGTCATTCAAGCAGAGTTATTATCATGTGTCTGCCTATCAAAGGCTAATTAATTCATTCCATCTTTTATGACTGCTCTTTGGGCACGGGCTAAAGTAAGCTGGGAAGATACTGCCAAGTATAGCTGGCTCATGAGATTAACACAACTAAGATCCATAGGATGTCCACAGCAGAGAATCCGCAGTAGGGTTCACCACTAGCAGTCGACGCACCTGCTGCCTCTTCTTCTTGACCGTTAACTATACCCAGCTACCTTACATAAATAGATAATCAAATTATGGAGCAACGTTAGAAACTCAATGACTTTCGAAAGAGACTCGCGAGTTCCAGGCTTATTTACTACAATGGAGACAACTTTGTTCCACAAAATTTGAAATCGATACAAGCATGCTTCTGCCACCTCTGACTACATTAACCACAACCACAATTGCTATTGACGATGAAGATGAGGATTGGGCTAGAGGATATTATGGATGATTAAGCCTGCACGTTATAGCTGACACGGAAGTGTTTCATTTTCATTTATTTTTCTACCATGGGAACCATATCGAGTCTAAGTTTAAGGGCGGGAAATATTTCTTATATTATTCGTATTGTCTTGCTTCCATTATTTGTTTTCGTGTTTTTATGTTGTCTTTACTTTATATGTTATTTATTACTTTTAGAATCACTTGTGTAAAAGAAAAGTAAAGCAGTAGTAATATGACTCCGTCCATATTTTATTAATATGTATGTCTATTCTCTACGTGCTTATTCTTTTATTTTCTATTAGATTAAGATAATAATCATCAATTAATGATAAGAAATAGAATATCGACTAAAATATATTTTTACAAGTCCTTAGAAAATAATAAACACTCAAGATAAATCTATACCAATATTTAGGATTGATTTTGACCTTGTCTTTGATTACCTATTTATACATACATTGAATTAAAAGTATGTTTAGTTGAATTTTTACTTTGTCTCGAGGACAAACACTTTAAAACTTGGTAGATTACCACTTGAAAAATAATAAAAAATACATAAATAGAAAAATAAAATTAGGCCATCTTTAGACTATTTGAGTTTTTCTAATCTACCTTAAATTTATATTTATCTCTAGTTACCCATTTTAAGCCTAAATACTTATTTCTTGGTTTAACCACATTACAAGCTTAGACTTAAAGTTTATCTATCAAAAAATTACACGTAATACCATAAACTTTGAATCTATTTAGAAATACTCTTGGTAAGTTAAAAGTTATAGTTGTATGAGAAAATGATATTATCTTATATAGAATTGAGCGAAAAGCAATAAAGTCTGGTTAGTAAATATCAATCTAACTTTAAAAGTATGCCAGTTTTTATTATTTAAAAAAAAATCTTTAAATTCTTTAAACATCTAGTTTAAGAAAGAGAATAAATTCTTTTAAAACTAGTGGTAAAAGGTATGCAAACATCTAAAATTTGAGGGAGAAGATAAATCAAAGAAAGAAAGATCAAGATAATTCTAAGAAAGCCTAGTGTTCATAGTGTAAATTTAGCCAAATATGTTTATCCTTATATTCTACCTTGACGTTAGTCTTCAGTTTGATTTTTTTTCTTAGTTAGTTCGAGTCTCGATTTTTTAATTCAAAAAATTAAAAATTCGGTTTGGTTCGACCTTTTGAATAGAGAACTGAACCAAAAAATTAAATTTTTTTAAAAAAATAAAAAAAACCAAAAAAAATCGAACCAAACTGAAAATAAACTTAAATTAAGTTCATTTGAGTCAACCAAAAAATCAAACTAAAAAATTAAAAATCAAACCAGTCAATTTTTTATTTATTTATTTCGATTCAATATAATCAAACTGAATCGAACCAATTTGATTTAATTCGATTTTTAATTTTATTTTTTAAAAATCAACCAGTCGATTTAATTTTGATTCATACCAAAAATTAAACCTAATTCGATTTGCCCAGCCTAAAGCAACGAGACAAATTCATGAAGTTCCAACTTTTCAAATTTTCAGTAATATTATCGGCTTAAAAATAATATTAGAATTTGTATTGAAAAAAATGTGATGCATGAATCTTGTCGACATATTAATGCAGTAAACTGAGTTTCCATTTTTTAAATGAAATGCAGTGTATGCTATGAAAAAACAAATGGTGATGATGAGACGTTTTTCATATTTTTACTATACTGGACGTATAAAAAATTAATTTTTAATAATAGAAAGGAGTAGAATTATTTATTTTATATATAATTATTTTTAAATTATTTAGAGAGAAACAAATAAGTGATCACCTAAAAACATACCGAGTAGATTGTTTTTCAGAAATTTATTGATTTGGGTATTAAAATATTTTTTTAAATAAAAAAATAATACTCACTTACAAATTCAAAAAATTATCAAGAACAACGAAATAAATTCACGAAGTTCCAAATTTTGAACTTTCAATAATATTAGGGGCTTAAAAATAATATTAGAATTTTTATTAAAAAAATGTGATACATGAATCTTGTTGATACGTTAACGCAGTAAACTGAGTTTCTATTTTTTAAATGAAGTGCAGTATATGCTATGAAAAAACATATGGTGATGATAAGATGTTTTCATATTTTTATAATACTTGACGTATAAAAAATTAACTTTTAATCGATCCAAAGAGAATGAAGTAGAATTATTAATTATACGTATAGTTATTTTTAAATTATTTAAAGAGAAACAAATAAGTCAAGAACAACAAAAAGAAGTCTTGGAATGGAGCTTGTTATCCTTGTTCTAGTGACCTTAATTAATAAGCTCGAATATTTTTAATTCATTATTTGAGAAATCAAGCCTTATAAATATTTATTAAGTGCCCACGCATCTTGACTTAATTTCCTTATATATCATTTAGGAAAATAATGGACTGCCAGAAAAAAAAACAAAATTGTTAAAAAGATTGTCAGTATCTGCTTATGATTTTTTATAATAATAATTTTTCACCATACTTTCTGTTTTTTCAAATAATTTCTTTTAAAAATGATCCACTATCTTCAAGTCTCGCAAAAACTAATAGAGTAATAAAAAAATGGACAAATAGTAATTTCAAAATTATATAAGATAATTGGTAATTTCTTTAATTTTTAATTTAAAATTGAATTTTTAAGAAATAAATATAATTTTTTTAAAGTCTCAATACCTTATATTTCATTTATTTTTATTTAGAATTTATGTAAAATCATACAATGAATTTAAATATTTAACCTCTCTATTCTAGTTCAGGTCGTCTTTCGTAATTCTCTTTTTCTTTTCTTTTTTTTTAAATTTTATTCACTTGATCGGGTACGAAACCTTCCACAACTGCTTACGTGAATCAGAGAACTAATATTAACAATAAACTGAAATTTGGTTGAATGCCATTTATTAATAGTATACTTATCTTGACCATAAGCTAAATTGTGAAACTGCTATATACAAATGCGATTATACAATATGTGAAAATATATATATATATATATATATATATATATATTTCTTTAAACCCTTCGGACTCTACTTCAACTTAGTAAGCTAATGGCAGCAAGCTCATTTTCTCAACTACAAACAATTCATATCAACTCAAATTTGTCGACCCATAAATTCTATAAATGAGTCATGAATACCATGTGAGGTAAGAACGGGCTAGAATATAACATTATCTCAAATTATTATATTCAAATATTGTACTTAAAGACCGGTTGAATAAGAAATTAATTTTTACAATATAAATTCACTTAAAAATTATTTAGAAACATATTTATACAAGTTTAATTACCAAGAGATCATTTGAGTTACTACCATAATTATTTATATAACTCAATTAATATTAGCTCTTAGATAAGATGAAGAAGCTAATTAGAAAAAGGGACGACTCTTTGGATTGAATAGAACTTTTTTCTCCAAGAATTCTCGCAGTACTCCTAGAACGGAAAATATAATTGTTCTAAGCACAAAATCCAACAACCTTGTTTGTTTTTGCAACATAATTTACTTTCTCACACTCTCATTCTTTTATCATGCAATTACTAACTTGAGCGTCTGAGTGCTTTTTTTGGTACGAGGGTGGAAGGTCTTGTTGTAGTTGGAGGAAGTACGCAAGAGAAGCGAGGTAATTTCTCGTCAAGTTTGTACTGAGCAATATGACCACTTATTGGGCTTATAAGATAAATTAAAATAAAATAAAATAAACATAAGCGGAGGCAAAATTATAGTGGTTCAGCTAATATGAATCTACATACACTTCACCGAGCATAATCAACTCACTTAAATACACTATCTAATAATGATTGTATATCCAGATTATAAGAACTTTAAATGATTACAGATATATCCTCTCTTTAATGGAGCCTTAGCAGCTGCAATCGAGCTTTTGGGGCCTGTAATATAGCCTTGTTATGCATGTGCAGCTTCTGAATTTCTAATCTACTTAGAAATAATTGATCTGTAAGAAGAAGTTGAAGTAAACCTTTTTCAAAGAGTGATAAGCCATAGAAAAAGTCTCATTGCTTCATTGCTTAGCGACTTTTTATAATCTTAGGTTTTAAAGTCCTCATAGAATTGCAACTGTAGAGTCTTATTAACTGAAGAGTTCTATTGGACTTAAGACATTTCTAACATTGGGGTCCTTGAGCATAAGTCTAGTTCGAGTCCTCAGTTGATGGTAGATAAACACATCTCATCTGTCTTTAAGGGCTATTTTATCTCTTAAAGAATTACGTGGTCAACATCTTGGAGATCTTACATGGTCAACCTATTAAAGGGCTTATAGAACCAAGGACATTTTAGTCGAGGACCCAAAATCTTTGAATGTCTGTGTAATGGGCCATAATCTATAATAAGCCTTCAAGGGATTGAACTCGAGCCGAAATCCTATGAGGAATATGGGTCCCATAGTTTTTATTATTGACTTATTAACAGTGAAAACTAATAATAGTAGTTCTCAGTCTAGTAAGCTTATAGAGGTCTCAAGTTAAATGTTTTATCCTCTAGAGGAGCAAGGTACTCATCAACTGTATGCTCTTCGATAGAGGTTTTTGAAGTGAAGTAATCATCTTACCTAATCGTCTTGCCATTATGATAATGCAAACTGATGTTTACAATTGAACCCAAAAGTGTATTTAATGCTTACTGATACTTTGAAAAACGTGTACAAATAAAGACTAATTGACAATTGTGACTCATTGAATTTATCAACGAGGTCGCATCTTAAGTCGTTGGTGCAAATCGAACAGTTAAGGGTTTTTCATGACAAATACATTTCAAATGAGGAGACTTTTCACTCATGAGAACATTTCAGGCCTCAAATCTTAGATCAACAGCTATAATTACTCTGAGGACTTTATATATAGGCTTGGTCTTTTTGTTTCTTCATTTTTACTTCATTTAGAAAATTTAAGATAGTGATACTATGTAAATTTGTTAAAAGATAAGTATTGTGTTCTCTGTAATAATTATTTTTCATCTTCGACGAGCTTCAAACAAATAAGTGTTTATTTATTGCAATTCTTCATTTATAAGCCTTTACTTTGTTACTTTAAGCATTTGTTGCATTTCGTTGTGTTTTTTTAGCACGAGTCCTTCAAAGTTTGAGTGCTCGACTTGAAGATGTTTGAGTGTTCATCTATTGTTTTGAGTGCTCAGCATGATAGATTATTGATATCTATCTTATTTATCTAGGTGTTGGAACTATGTTGTCAGCCGATGACTCTTAAAATATTCTAGTCGTTATTCTAAAATTTTCAGTAGTGGCTTAGCTGCTGGGAGTAGTCTAGCTTAAAAAGTTAAAAAAGAAAAAAGGATAGCTTAAGAGGACTGAGGCCTCTAATTAGTTGTTATAGGGTCTATCTAAGGAGTAGGTTCCAAGGTAAAGTTTCTTGAGATCTCTATTAACTCTTAGTAGACACCAAATAATGTGAAAGTGTCGACTAATGCTACATGAGGGCAAGTATTAGTCTCTGCTAAGCCGATTAAACAAATTATATATATATATAAGAAAGCATTCATCCTTTGGTTTGATGAGAAGGTCCCTTTTGAGTTGGATTATCCACCCTACTATACTTCGTGTATAAGGCAGAAAGATGTTTACTTATGGACTGTAAAGTACAATATACTGAGCTTAATTACACTAAAGATACCTCATGCGAATGAGTATGAGAGTACGCCATCTTCTTTAATTTAGGGTTAAGACTACCTTTTCAGCCTTATATATATATATATATATATATTTGCTCATTCATTTAAATTTAACATTGTGTTAATTGAATCTAAAATTGTGGAGCATACTGGTTAATCTTTATGATGATGTTAAAGGTTAGCTTCAGTAAGCCAACATTTCCTGAGTTGCAATTGATCTATTAGAGTAAGGCAAATTCTGATCAGTAGAAGGGGTTTTGTTACCTCTTTGAATATGGTGAAGAGTATAAATAAATCCTTTTTATAGGATATGCCTTTAAGTAATCACAAGTGGATGCACTTCTGGTTCTTTACTAGTAGAGAATGGTGCCAAAAGCATGAAAAGTTGCTCAGGCATATATCATATCCCTACAAATTTTCTAGATCAAGTCCATGCTCATTTTATTTTTTCATGTTCCATACTTGTAAAACTTTTTGATGGCTTCATAACATGATCGCTTTTTTATCAATATTCTAGATGGCCAAACTTGAGTTGACTTGGGAAAAGAATGATAAAGTTGATCAGTCTTAGAAATAAATGGCTTCCATTAAAGAACTTGTCACTCAATAGAACTTAGCGAATATAAGCTTGGTCATCCAAATTGTTAAATTGCCATAGAAAAAAAGAAGAGGAAAAAAAAAGGTGCTTTTCAAATAAATCTTCCATGGTGGTGCTCATTTTTAATGTAAAGTTAATGTTCTGTATTCTGATTATCTTTTAATCTTTTTATAATAATGGAGTAAGGATATGATAGCAAGAAGCATCTAAGACCTTTAGGTCGGGGGAACGGGTAGGAATCCCCTAGGCATTTTTGCATTGCTTGATCTAAGCAAAAAAAGGCATAAGCAGAAGTGTTGGACAGGGAATTAGCCAGAGAAGTATTTTAGTTAATAAAAGAAAGAGGTCAATCGAGGCCTCTATTGATCCAATGAGTCTGCCACCCCCTCTAACTGTAAGTCCACCATCTCCTCCACAACAACTAAATAAAGGTAGTCTGATAACGGGAATATTAATCTTGGAGTCTTTTATTCTCCTGAGTCAAATTACTCTTATCTCGAGCAAGCAATTAGCATAGCTAAGGCTTACATCCTTTAAGCTAGCAGACATCCCAACTATAAATATAACTGGTATAGGTATATGGTACTTTTAATTAGGAATACTGAGTATACAGTTAAGGCTGCTCATGCTAGTACTATATTAAAGTATGATGTCTCCAAGTCCTTACACATAACATAGGATATGTGCTTGAAGTAATCTTTGTATAATGAATTTTTTCTTGAGTTTCAATAACCTAGTCAATCATTAACTACTCACCATCTTTTGATTTAGGTGGCAGTTATTCTAGCTTAACACCGAGATAAACTTTGGGGTGTTATTAAGGATGGGCAGATGCTGAAGGAAGAGTCTGAGGTGGCTAATCTCAAGGGGACCTTGTCAAAGGCCAATAAGAATATTGAGGAGGGAGCCAAGAGCTGAAGAGTTATACTATTAAAGTAGAAAAGGTCGAGATGAAGGCAACATTTGTTAAAATAGAGTTTTCATTCTTTAAGTAGTAGTTCATTAGCCCATCATGGCGGCTGGTGAATCTTAATCGTGATGAGGACTTTTTAGGAAGAGAATGCCACTCTCACAAAGAGGAATAAGGAGTTAGCCAAGGATCTATATGTTATTGAGGCTGATGCTATAATCGACTCTAAAAACCAATTCGTAGATGAGGTCAACTTAAGGTGCGTCAATGTGCTTAAGACACACTACCCCGACCTAGACTTCACTTAACCGAAGTAAGCAATTATTAGTCAGGCGACGGCTAGAGAGGAAGAACTAAAAGCACCTATAAGTACATGAAGTGGTCTTTGCTTGGTCAAAACAAAGCACTCATGTGGTCACTGAGAGCTTGCTAGCTAAGAACCTCTATGCCCCTATTGTTAAACACAAACCTCCCGCTCTTTAGGCTTAGATTTAAATTTTCTTTTTGTATTTGTTCTTGGTTGTATGAGCAAGGCTTCTCCTCTTGTAAGGAATATTTCATTAATGAAATTTCTCTTTTTATAATTGTCCTCTTATTAGTGTGGATGATATTTGCTCAATGTTATTGATAACACCTTGATATTTTGATCATAAATTATCACTAGGGTAATTAATAGTGTCCCCAAAGCTCTATTTTAAATTATTTAGTGCATAAATTGCTCGGACATGTAAATTACGATCACTTGCTAGCTAAGAAGGATCTTTTAGTAAGTAAATATTCTCATAATAAAAAATGTAATCTGTTTGGCTTTAATTCATTTCTTCGGCTTCTTTAGGTATTTTGAGATTAATAAATTAGTTTTACTCCTTATTTTTCTTCAATATTCATCTAAGACCTGCTCAAGAAGTTAGTTAGGAGGCTCACTTGGAATTTTTATCGTTACCCTCTTTTCGATATTCATCTGAGACTTACTCATGAATTTAGCCGAAAGGGTCATTTAAAGGCTAGCACTGCTACCCTCTTATTTTTAGTATTCTTCTGAGATTTACTGATAAGGGCATATTTGTCATATATTTTCTCATGTTTTTATTTTGATATTTTATGGTTTTATGAGAATAAATGGCTATTTATGTACTTTATTGTTATTTATAGAGACTTGAACGAAATTTAAAGAAAGAATGCAAAAAGAGCGAAAACAGGGACTAAAATACAAAGTTTTCAAAGTATGTGTACATCGCCCCAGCGCCACAAGGATTATCGCCCCAGTTCTGAAATAGTGATCGAAATAAGAAAAACGATATGTTGAAGTCACATCTGGCACCCCAGTGCCTTACCATTACCGCACCAGCGATATACCAGCGCCATCAGCACACCGCTCTAGTGGTGAAGCCTTTTTCACGCGTCGCCCCAGCGAAAACTGCATAGCGCCCCAACGGTATCGCGATTCCTAATCCGACGAGAATTGAGATTTTTAAGCTCATATCAATCCCTATAAAAAGTCACTCGTTCCCATAAGCCAAGAAAAACAAAGAGCAACCTAGAGTAATTCAAGAACACCAAGAATACAGAGCACGAGTCTTAGAGCGCAATAGGAGTTTAATTGAAACAACCTTAGAGAGAGATTCAAGACGTTCTTCGGCATCAAGAGTATCTTAGGCAGCGCAATTAAGAGCAATTTGACGTCTATATCGGTTTGCTATTGATTGTATCATGATTTATTATTATTTTTACTGCTGTTCTCTTGTAGCCATGAGCTAAACTTATTTTCTAGGGTTAATACTTGAACTCAATATGTGTGCTTAATTGCCATATCTTTTGAATATTTAATAAACTTAGTTCTTTGATATTTAAATTACTTAATTTTAATGCTTCAATATATCTGGCCAATATATAGTGAATAAGTTGGTAATATTATTGATAAACTCGAAAGAAGAATCATAATATTTAGACCTAGGTAATTTGATGCATGATTGTAGAGTAACATTCAATATTTCATATGCAAGTTTCAATTTAGGATAGGAATATACCTAATTGGCATGTATGATCAATAAGACCTAATCTTAATGAATCTTAATTTATTACAAGTACCATAGGAATATAGGTATTTGATAAATTAAGGTATACTTGCATGACCTTGGAAGAGGCTTGTGAATACATTAGTGTCTTGATCAATAACAAAGCCTAAGGGAGTTAAATATTAGAAGATTAATCATTAGAAAGCATATTAAAGGATAGTATTAATCTTAGGTTTTCTCTACGTGGCCATCACCCTATTCTCTTTGCATTGTGTTTTTACTTTTATATTTTCTACATTCATTCTTAGATTTTTATTTTTCTGAATAATTATTAGAAAGACATAATTTTAGTAATTGGTTTAAATGAAGAAATTATCCCTGTGGGTTCGACATCCGACTAATTAGTCCATTTATTACTTGCATATGATAGTGTATACTTGTACTTAATTTTATGATATAGAAATATCGCATCACTTACTTAAGAATTTGGCTAAGAGGGTTACTTAAGAGTTATTGTTGATACCCTATTGTCTTCAGTATTCTTGCAAGACTTGTTCATGAATTTAATCAAGATGGTAATTTAGGGGCTAATGTTGCTACATTAGTAATTGGATATTCTTCAATATTCGTTTGAGGTATGGTTTAAGAATTTGGTTGATAAGATCATATGAGGAATATTACTGACACCTTCAATTCGATATTCTTACGATTCTCATAGGGATCTCAAATCATTTTAGAGAGCACATGACTTTGGGATTCCCGAATAATCCTTATAAGGATCTCATATCATTATGGAGAACACTTGGATTTAGGATCCTTGAACAATTCTCATAGGGATCTTTGATTATTTTAAAGTGCACTTAGCTTTAGGATCCTTAAACGATCCTTATAGGGATCTTAGATCATAACATAGGTTCCTGAGGGAATTATTACCTCGACTTATTTATCTTTGATAAATGTTTTCAAGAACGTCATATAGTGGCTATAGCCTTTACGTTCCCAATTCTTTAGTTGGCCTTTTACTAACGAATATCAATCTTGTAATGCAGAAAATTCTATTAAAAAAAAAAGAAATGATAATTATCAGAAACATTGAATAAGAAAATTCAAGCACTTGTAAGTGCTTTATGACAATAGGTGCAGACAATTGAGATTGAAAAATAAGGAGTTAACGAGTCTCGTAATAGTATTGTTAAGAAAGTTGGTATATCACAATTGTTTTATTGCTCGTCTTTACATGCTCGTGCTCATATATCTATAACCTAAATCTCCACAGTGCCTTGTAATAGCCTTAGTTTAGGTTAATGACTTCCTCAGGCATTTATAGTCATCATCCTCTTTGTTTCTTCTTTCTCGATCTGAAATGTGTTTGGGTACTTAGTCATAAGTAGCATGGGTTGTGATTAAATTCTTAATCAGCCATTGTCTTTGCTGATAGTTGCGAGTGGTCATGGTCCCAGCGGACATCTTATTTACTTTGAATGACAGTTATTCATGGCTTTTCATTTGGTTTTCAAAAACAACACTAAATTGTTGACCTTAGAATTTAAGCTATCTATGAGCCAACGAGTTGAATTTGTTTGTTCATATAAATAGTAATTAGGCCTCATAACGGGCTGAGCTAAAATGACCACTATTTGATTCTTATTAGGCTTTCAAAGCTTTAAAATTATTCAAGATCAATCAAAATAAAATAAACACATACAGAGGAAAAATTATAGTAGTTTGGTTTAATGTAAACCTATATCCACTTCACCAAGCATAATCTGCTCACTTAATTGCACTAGTGGATAATATTTGTACTGCCATTACAAGGAATTGAAATAATTATAGATATATCCTCTGGTAATTGAATCTTAGAGGCTTTAATAGAGCCTTTAAGGATTGTAATAGAGCCTTAAGGGACTATAATAAAGCTTTGCTATACATGTGCAACTTCTAAACTACTTAGAAAAAATTGATCTGGAAGAAGAACTTGAGGTGGACCCCTTCTTGTTGTGATAAGCTTTAGAAAAAGTCCCTTTGCTTCATTGTTTATTCTCTTTTTATAGGTTAGGATGTTTTAGTTTTTATATAATTAAAACTGTAGTGTCCTATTGATTGAAGAGTGTTGAAAATAAGACATTTCTAACCCTAGGGTTCTCAAAAATAAGTATAGTGTCAGAAGGATGTCATCCTTCATTCTTTCACATTGATTGGCTGATGACTTGCTTGTTCAGTATTGCTAACTTTTATAGGAGGATGTCATTCCCTCAGGACTACTAGTAGTTTCAATTGTTAAATCTCATGCAAGTTAGGTGCTGCTTCAAATAAACGGGTTTCAACAGCTTTCCTAGTAGTGCATTAAGTTTTTGAGAGGATGAAAAATTTTGATAGCAGTTATAGGGGGGTTTAGAAAGGATTTGATCGTAAATAGAGACTGAAACCTGTGCATGGGTAAGGGCGGATGTAGCCAAGTGGGTCAAGGTAATGGATTGTGAATCTACCACGTGTAGGTTCAATCCCCATCACTTTCGCTGAGTTTAACGAGGTTCAGGTGCGGAGTCTTCCACTGTGGATTGAGACTGCGCAAAGGTAGAACACTATAGAAACTTCAGTGACTTATATCACAAACCTTGATTTCTCTATACCGAGGGATGTCTAGAAATGCGAATGTTAGAAATTAAGAAGAAAAAAAAGGAATGCATTTTGTGTGCCGATGTCTGCTAGAGATTGGAAGTGCATGTTCAAAGTTGAAGGATGATAGTCCTGCCTTACACCAAAACTACAGCATAACTAGCTGGAAATGCCTCAGTCAATAGTAGATAAACTCCTTCTCGCCTACCTTAGAGGACTTATGTAGTTGGCCTCTTAGAAAGTTTATATGATCGGCCTCTTAATGAGCTTACGGGATTGATGAGGAATTTTAGGCTGAGGACCATGTAGACTAAACTCTTCGAATGACCTTGTGATAAATCTTCTAGTGAGCTGCAATAAGCCTTTTGGAAGATTGAATTTTAGCCAAAATCTTAATAAATATCAAATAATTTAAAGATGAATGTTCAACCACAATTTTTTTTTTTCCCTTTTTATACGTCTCGCTTTCTACTTGCTTCATTCTCTTTTTCCTTTCCCTTTCTGTTCTAATTTAAGAACCAAATATCATCATAGCAAATATCTTATGTGCAGAGAAAATCTATTCTAATTGTATATTATACGAATCAGCCAATTAACATTACTAATTTAAAAAAAAATATGTAGAGATTGTGACACTGTGTATATAAGATGTTAAGAGGATGTCTAGTAATTGTAAAATAATACTTTTTTTAACTTAAATTTAAAATTTAATCTTTTGTATTTGATATTTTAAAATTCCAAAAAAAGAATTTGTTGTCATACTTTTAAATTAATATTGTGAAAATAAAAATATACAAATACGTATATATATATATATACACACACATACGTATTAAGATTTTGATAGGTGGATGAAGTTGCTAACCATTAAATATTAGACTCTACAAAAACTTAACGTTTAACTATAATTTAAAAAAAATTAACTAAAGTTAAATACTAATTTTTCTTAGAGTTGGACACTAAATAATGAGCCACTTAATCAATGCATCATATATATATATATATATATATGTAAGTGACACTTTAAAGAAAGGTGGCGCTGAAATTCTTTTGAAATTAGTCTTCAACAAAAATTTTGTGTTGGCTTTCTTTAGAATCATGCGCTATAAGGTGAGTAATATCGCTCACCTGATCAGTAATTTACAGAGATAGACAAAGGAGGTGTTTGGCTAGACTGTGACCCAGTTGAGCCCCAAAAAGAAATATATAAAATAAAAAGAATTTTATTATTAATTATTTATTTATTAAATCACCCAAAATTTATTATATTACTCAAAATTCTTCCGATTTCTTAAATTAGTTTGCATTATAAAGATTTGTCTTTTTATTTTAGTAAAGTAATTTGTCTTTTTATTTTAGTAAAGTAAGTACTTATTTATATCTTTTATCTTAATAAAATAAGATTTTTTTTTTTATTTGTAATAAAGTAATATTTAGTGCATCTCTTACAGAGAAATTGGCTTATAATTTTTCATGTAGTTTTAGGACTTGAATGCCATAAATAAGTTTATTAGTCAAAATGTATTAGTTTATTTACAATTCAAATTATTCAATTGTTTTTTATTAAAAAAATTAGATTTAGTTATGAAAAATGAGTTTTATTACGTATAATATAAAATTTATTCTTCATTTACTTATGAATAAAAAAAATATATTATTGAGCTTTATAAATTATCTTATAAAAAATTTTAACCCACTCAAATTAAATTTTTAGTTATGTCCCAGGCTATTTATATATATAATGGCGAAGTGACTCACCTTTATGTGACTTTAAAAGGAGGTAGTGTTGAGAAATTCTTTTTAAGCTGATTTTTAACTTAATTCTAATACTTTCTTTAGAGTCCTACATGTGTTAACATAACCCATCTAATCAATGTGATATATTGATTTGGTGAGTAACTTTACTCACCTTATAATGTGCTACTCTAAAGAAAGTTAGTGTAGAAATTTAGTTAACAATTAGTTTATAAAAAAAATTACATCACTAATTGTTAGAAGTAGTGTTTTAACAATTATGTACAAAAATAAATTAATATGAATATCAAATAAAGAGTTAGTAAAATGTCTAGTACATGAAAGTTGTGTGAGGAATGAACAAAATGAAAAGACAGAAGAATAAGTACTATTCACACTGCGAGTATTGTTCACACAATAGGGTATTGTTTATGCGGCAGGTCCTGTTCACGCAACAACTTGTGGGTATTTTCTCTTTTGGCTCAATAGATTTC
This sequence comes from Ailanthus altissimus, assembly GCA_946807835.1. Taxonomy (NCBI): domain Eukaryota; kingdom Viridiplantae; phylum Streptophyta; class Magnoliopsida; order Sapindales; family Simaroubaceae; genus Ailanthus; species Ailanthus altissimus. Next base: position 12,046,936 of record OX327687.1, read on the forward strand.
TTTAAGTTGGATGTGGACTCCTATAAATATAGACTCTTATTCTAACTAGGTTTAAGGTTTTTAAAGACTTTGTAAATACTATATAAACTCTTGTAACATCTTAGAATATCTCAAGCATCAAGATGTAAATATAGAGAGAATAGATGAGTTAGGTAGGCACTAAAGGTGTAGTGCACTAGGATGTAATATTTGAGGATGTCTTTATGTAAACAAAATTAAAGAGCACCAAATGATCCTTTGAGAGGGCTCGGAATTATTAGTGGCCTTAGGATTATTAGTTTAAAATTCAAAATTAGGGCCAAAGTATTAAATAAAAGTGTCTCTTTCAAAGCAGTGCAACATTCTGGCTATCACTCAATGGTCATATTGCTATAATTTTTGCATATATGGCTTTATCTCAGACCATTAATTTTCATGGGGCAACTTAGGTGACTCTTAACCAACACACCTCAATTATCAGATCTTCTTTTTCTAATGGCTAAGAGTTTCTCAAGGGTCCTCTATATATTTAAACAGGTGATGCCTCTTCACATTTTTTGCATTTGCCGAAAGTTTTGTGGAGATATAAAGTTACAACTTTAGTAACGGAAGCTCTGCATCCAAAGATTATTTGTCTGATTCCAGCATGAATATTTGCCCTAAATCTTTGATTTCATTCTCAAGTAATTTCTGTTAACATTTATCTTGTTTTATTTCATCTTCTTTTAAGTCAAATTCTAGGTTTTGTTACATGTGTTGTTCATTATTCTTTGAAACTTAAATGCTCGACTAATTCATTTAAATACTAAAGTGTTAGTTTTTTTGTCATGCCCTCTTTAGGTTTATATATAGAAAAATGTCCTAAGATAGGAGCAAGCCTAATGACTCTTAAAATATATCGATTTAAGAGTCTGGCAACTTTAGATGGGACTCGAATGTTGGAACTAGCTCGATATGAAAAGTTAAGAGAGATTGACTGTAAGAAGGATGTTAAGGTCAAACTAGTAAAAGCTAATAAGAACTTTGAGCAAGTGGTAAGTGAAAAGCCTGAGGACTAAAAGGTCTCGACCAGCACTCCTCACTAAATAAGGTTGTCAAACAGCCGAAGAAGAATAAGAAAAGAAAGACAACCTCTCCTTGAAGTTATTCTAAGATCCTCTATGAATTAGACTTTGTACACTACAACTCAACAAAGGTGACCGAGGAAGACCTTGTGGCCCTTAAGGCTAGGTATGAAATAATCGATAGTGTTAAGATAGGGATTTCTTATCCCAATGAGTATACTAGTAAGCCATCAACTAGCTAGGTAGCTATACATATCATTTTCTTCAAGTTAGGCCTAGGATTACCTCTTTACCCCTACTTTGTAAATATGTTCACCCACTTGAATCTCTCCCTATGTCAATTAAATTTGAACTTTCAGAGAATCCTATTCAGGTTCCTTTTTATATGGGCAAGAGCTAGTCAATCCAAGTCTACTATTCAAGAGATTAAATATTTCTATCAAATTCAGGTGAACTCGAATCTAAACAAGGGGTTTTACTATCTCACTACAATAAAAAAATAAAAGCACCTCTGGTTTCTTGTTGAGGTGAGTGATGCTAAGAATTTAAAGAGATTTTAGGAACTTGTTCATGCCCTATTCTTTTGTAATATCAAGTCTAATTCCCTTATCATTCTTTTACTTTTCATAGACCGCGGACTATTACTAACCCTTATCGTATTTTTCTTTTATGTTTTGACAACTTCCTGGTCTTTTAAACTAGACATCAATTTGGAGTATCAGGATAAAGTGTACCAAGCTCTGAAGCATGTAGGTTCAATCAATGATCTCTTAACTAAATAATGTTTGGCAAACTTGTAGTTGGTTGTTGAATCAGTTGAGGTAATATCTTTTGTACTTATTCAAAAATTCATCATCCCATCATTTATTCTAATCGTCGTCAACTCATACTGCTAAATGTTTCTTTACAAGAATGGTTGAGCAAAGAGAAGATAACATAAAGAAGGCTTGCCTCACCTAAGAGTTAGTAAGAATGGCCAAAAACCCAAGCTCAGTTGCTATTTTGGTATTTAAGATAGGCAAATGGAGCATTACCCAAATAAAAAGAAAGACTGGTTTAGTGCTCCTTCTGAGAACCCTAAAAGAAAGAAGGTCATTAACATTTATTCTTTTACTTCTCTGTTTTTCCATTACCACCGCTCTATCATAGAGGACAAGCCCTAGCCCTACCTAGCGGTTACTATAAAGCAGGTATCTTTGATGAATCCACCGCTGGTGACTACCCTAAGCATTGAGAATGAGCTCATGACAAGGTCTGCCATCTCTACCTTCTCTAATCTCCCATTCAAGAAAAGGCGAAGTTATGAACACATAGTCCCCTTAATCAAGGAGGGGGAGCACATGGTGAGAGCTAAAAGCATGAGGCAACCTTGAAATATGATGAGGTTAAGGCCTTCCAGAATAGCCTTAGTAATCTACTTGAAGTATACTCTAAGACTTAGTTGAAATTATAGTTTTCATTTTAGTGATCACGTACAGTTCTAACACCAATTCTCTATACAGGTTGCTTGCATCATCTGTCAACCGTGGAAAGCTATCATTGGTGTTGTCCGAGATGGGTGAAAGCTAAAAGAGGTCAAGGTCAATGCCAATTAGCTCCATAATGCCCTAGCCGAGGCAAATAAAATATTGATGAGAGTGTCTACAAAAGCTAATAATTACGCCACTCAGGCTGAGGAGGCAGAAGTGAAGATGGCTATAGTGGAGAGCTAAGTCACTGAGCAACAAAGGGTTATTAGGCAGCTAGAGGTAGTTATCAATGAGGCCTGGATCACTTTGAGGACCCTTTGCTAATAAAATGGTCATTCTCAAGCTTAGAAGGAAGCTGAGAACTAGTGGTTTGATAAGGTCAAGTAAGGTTTCGAGAAAATAAGATTCATTAAGAACAAGTCTTATTGATCATACATGCCAATTAGGTATAATCTTATCCTAACTTGAAACTTGCATATTCAACATTAAATGTTAGTCTACAATTATGCAATAAATTACCTAGGTCTAAATATAATGATTCCTCTTCCGAGTTTATCAAAAATATTACCAATTCATTCACCATATATTAGCCAGATAAATTGAAGCATTAAGAACAAGTAATTTGAATAACAAAGAACTAAGTTTATTAAATATTAAAAAGATGTGGCAATTAAGGGCACATATTGACTTCAAGTATTAACCCTAGAAAGAAAATTTAGTTCATGATTACAAGAAAACAGCGACAAAAATAATAAGAAAATATGATACAATCAATAGCAAACTAATATAGACGTCGAATTGCTCTTGATTGCACTGTCTAAGAAACTCTTGATACTAAAGAACACCTTGAATCTCTCTCTATAGCTGTTTTAATTAAGCTCCAATTGCTCTCTAAGACTTGTGTTATGTGTTCTTGATGTTCTTGTATGATCTCTAAAAATTGGGACGAGTGGCCTTTTATAGGGATTGATTTGAGCTTAAAAACTTTAATTCTTGTCGAATTAGAAACCGCACTACCGCTAGGGTGCTATGTTCCTGTCGCTAGGGTGCTATGTTGCTGTCACTGAGGTGTTACATGTAAAAGGCTGTATCGCTGGAGCGGTGAAAGTCTGGCGTTAGGTCATTGCTGGCGTGATGGCGACTAGCGCTAGAGCAATAAACTGCAACTTAAATAAGTCATTTTTTCTATTTTCTTATTTTGATCACTGTTTCAACACTGGGTGAAAATCCTTGTAGTGTTGGGGCAACAGGTCCATATTTTGAAAAGTTTGCGTTTTAATCCCTATTTTTCTTCAAGTTCCTACAAATAACAATAATACATATAAATAATCATTTATTCTCATAAAATAATAAAATATCAAAAAAATACATGAAAAAAAAAATACATGACAAATATGCCCTTATCAGCAAGTCCTCAACCCATGCCCCTTTCCTCTGCTAATTTCTTTTTAAGTAACTTCTTGATCAGCTTGTTTGAGGACTCCACCTGCCCATTAGACTTAAGGTGAACTGAGGAGGCATCTTAGAGCTGTACAAAGAGTCCTCGGTAGAAATTCTTAAAGTTCTCGTTGTTAAATTATTTTTCATTGCTAATCACAATGGCATGAAGGACTCTAAATTAGTATATGAGATTCCTTCACACAAAATCCTTGACCTTTTTCTCAATGATTTTGGTTAGTGGCTCTGCCTCTACTCATTTGGTGAAATAGTCAATGACTACTACAACATACATGGCTAAACCCTTACCCTGATGTAAGATGCCAATTAGGTCGAGCTCCATTATAGAATTATCTGAGGGCTTGTCATCACTTTTTGGCTCTTAAATAAGGCATGTATGTTGTCAACATGCCTTTAGTAAGTGTCACACCTCTAGGCAAGTTCTTTAGTATCTTGAAAATTTGTCAACTAGTAATAGCCTAATTTGAGGACTTTATGTGCTAAGGATTTAGCAACCATGTGATTTCCACAAACACACTCATGAATCTCTTTTAGCACATAGTTACTTTTTCAAAATTGGGGTATCTCAAGTATGGATAAGCGTGACGTAAAGGACTTTGTCAATCCAGATGTATTGTACTGAGGTGTACCTAAGTTGACGGTTCTCAATTTTGTTCTCTAGTACTTCTCTATTCTCAATATAGCTTTTGATTTCCATCTAGGCCAGGCTATATTCGACTTGGAGGAATTCTTCCGTTGTCTCTTAATAATGGGCTCAAGGATGAGTTCTAGATATACAGAGCAAGGAATCTTAGCATTCTCATGTTAGAGCTAATCATGCTAACATATTTTTTTGGTAGTTTTTGTTAGTGCATAATAGGTGCATGCATGTGATTGTGTACATGTTGAAAATTTTTAAAAATGCATGTCCAACATACATTAGCACTATAATTATACATTCAACATATACACAATGAAACTGAAACAATTACACTAAGAGTTTTAGAAACTTACCTCTAAAGACTTTTGGTGAAGAATCAAACTTAAATCTCACCTTGAAGTGATCCCTTAAGCAATTCTAATCTCTAAGAATTGGTGGGATTATACTTTGAAGTAGTTCAAATAATAGCTTTTATTTTTGATTTCGTGCAACATTCGAATCAGTTCAACTCTTTAACGTGTTCTTGTCTCAAATGACCAAGAAAAATGTGTTTAAAGACTAAAAATACTAAACTTTTAAAGCTTTCTTCTCTCTCTCTCTCATAAATTTCTTTTCTAAAAATGGAATAATCAATGAAACATTTTCATTTCATTTGTTTTAAGCTCCTGCATGTGGACACGTGTCCAACATGGAGCCAAACTTGAATCGTGCAAACAATTTACATGAGTGACATTTGTCACTTTAATTACTTCTTGCATATGTCATATGCCAAACACATGGTCATGCATCATCCACTTGTCATACATGCTTTCCATACATGTTGTATTTGCCACACAAATAGCCATGTATGGATACTAAGTGTCCATTCATTTTTCTATGCATTAAAGTCAAGTCTTCACTTTTCTATGCATTATGCCAAGTGTCAAGATTTTATTCTTTAACAACTTTAACTAATAAAATATAGGTTTAACACTTACTCCTTGACAAATGTACTTCCTACGAGATCTTGAAATAAATTCTGCTTTCTAAAATTCTCCCAGATCAAACCATTCAACCTAGTCCGCTACCTCAGTGCGTAGCGAGTACAATTCATATTGTTAAACTTTCTAGATTCACACCCATTTATCTTAGGAAACTCTTTTGTAAGTCCATGAATGATGCCCCACACACACGTTACAAATATTATAGAATGGTGCTTGAACTATACAAGTTGAGGTTATAACATATCCGTATATTCCTTCCATCACCTATATCTAAGAAGTGCAGAGATATAGATCATCACCATCAAATCTCTATATGCTCGATCATGAACTTATCTCTAAATTTATATTTCCGTAAACAATATCCATAAAAATCCTTGGCATTATTGTTTAACCCTACAAAAAAATCTTTTTCGAGATTTTTGCTTATGGCCATAAGACTTTTAAAAATACAATCTCGAAACATCAGCATCGAACATATCTCTATACATTGGACTCCACGAGCATCAAACCATACCCAATGACACCTAAAAGTCAAACTGTAAAAGGTCTCTGACATGCATGGAATCAAAGCATGATAAATCACTCACAAGTCCACCGCGGTGCTCAAGTTAAAGGACCACGAATACTACTCAACTTGAGAAGACCCTCAATTGATGGTTCTCTGATATATCTATTAGAGGTCCTCGTGAGTCTGTTCAATACCCAATCTTCACTTAATAACTACATACCTATACTAGCTTCCACTAAGCCCACGGTCTGCTAAGACTAACCGTCTAGATAATCCAGATATAGACACATACTGATCTGAAGAAATACCAATCGACTCATGTTGGCAACTATAGATCAGGAACGATATTAAAAAGCACACAAAAAAGCACTTAAATAAATTATATCATGTTAAATAATTTGAGTTTTAATTAAGTATTCTAATGATTTAATTTCAAAATATTTTATTTTGGGAATATTTGACTTTAACTCATTTTTATCACTTTTACTTGCAGGATTATAAAAGAAAAGAAATTTTAAGTAAAAGTCCAAGTTTTAGGCTTCAAAAATGTGTAATTTAGCAACTCAATTTGGAATAAACACCAACCATGACCGGCCAAAAGTCTCATGCAGCTCTTTTAACATGTTTGAAATAAAAAATTTGTGGCAAATTCAAAGAAATGATCTTTGAATTGAACACTTAAACTTTAATATTTTTTTATTATTCTCTCATGTTGTTAACAGCCCCTAAAGTCTATAAATTATGGCGTTAGCTAATATTTATTTTTTTAAGACTTGGTGAAGGCTTGTTAAGGGAGTAAAGTAAGGAAAGAAATCACTTATGGGTACTCTTTCCATTTATTCTCTTAATTTTAGTTTTGTATGAATTCTTTCTTAGTTTGTGAAAATGCTTTGTAATTTAGGCTAAAATTTCTTAGGGTGAAGCTAGAGATGATCTTATGTGTGGAGTGATTCAATTTAAGATTTTCATGGACTACAATGTTTAATTAAATGAATCAAGTCCTCTTTAGATATTTTTGAGAACATGTTGCATAATGATATTTCTTAACACCATTTACAAGTTCTTACAACTATGTCATTGCTAATATATTCTCAGGTCTTTGTCCCTATTTCAGATAAGGTTCTAACTCCTTAAAATGCTAACTCTTAGCACCGACTTAAACTCTTTTAGATCATATCTAAACTCTTTTAAATCTATAATGTCTGAAAAGTTATAAGTTTACTACCATATAATTAATTATTAACAATTTATTTGAAATGTTCATTGCATAAATATTAAATAAATAAATATTCATACAATAATTTGAATAGCATATAAGCACCGACTCTAATAATTTTTACTTCGATGAATCTATCAACAACCATCTCTTTTAATTGGGCCATCAACAAGAAGACTAGTATGTTCTCCTCTTGAACTTTAAAGTCTTGTTTAATCTAACTAACCACTAATTGCATCTGATCAATAGCCATTTGTTTGAATTAGGCCATTAATTCCTTCACCTTCTACAGGTAAGCTAGTATGTTCTACCCTTCAGCTTCAAAATCTAGTTTAATCTAACTGACCACCAATTATAAGTAGCTTTTGATGAGGACTCTCTTCGCAGTAGTGCTCAGGCAATTCAAAGGCCAATTAAGAGAGTTTCATACTTAGCATCACTGTTAGTTGCTGAAATTCAAACTTAACTGCATGGCTAAGCTCATCTCCTTAAGGCTAATAAAGATTACCCTAGCACCACACCTATTGAAGTTAGACGACCCATTAATATAAATGAACAAAATTATAGGCCTGGGCCCTCAGTTGTTTGGGTGTCCTCAAAATTGCCTTCTCTTTGCATTGTGACTTTTCTATATATGCATTCAACCAAAACATTTGTCAATGCTTATCCTTTAATAAAAGTCCTCGACGTATATTGTATGTCAAACTTGGTGAGCTCAATAGCCTATCTAACCAACCATGCTGATGGATTAGGCTTATACAAAAATTTTCTAGAGACTTGTTAATTAAGATTACCACTATATGCACCTGGAAGTAAGGCTTCGGCTTCCTCTTTGATATGACCAAAGTCAAAGCCAACTCTTTTGTAAGTAGGTTTGAACTCTTAAGGTTAGTAAATCCCTTGCTAACAAAATAAATAAGTCTCTAAGCAATCTCTTCTTCATTGACAAGAAATGAGGTCACGAGGTGAGTTAAAACTCTTAAGTATACAAATAACTGATCTTCAGTCCGTGGCATAGCTAGGCTGATGAATTGTTCCAAATAAGCCTTCAATTACTGAAAAGCCTCCTAATATTTAGGGTCTACCTCGCCTTCTCTTTTCTTTTAACTACCTCAAAAAACTCAAAGCCCTTATTATTGGCTTTAGAAATGAACTTGTTTAGTGCAACAACTCTACCAATCAGTCTTTAAATGTCTTTAATAGTGGTCAACAACTTCACCTTCGAGATAGCTATGACCTTATCTGTATTAACCTCAATCCCTTATTCAGTTTACCATGAATCCAAGGTACTTATTGAATTCAACCTCAAACACATACTTACCAAGGTTTAACTTTATGTTATGCACTCTCAAGATTTCAAGGGTGTTCGTAAGGTCTTTCACATAGTCCTTAAGATTTATTGATTTGGTGATCATGTCATCCATATAAACTTCTATGTTCTTACCAATCAATGGTTTAAATAAGCAATTGACTAGCCTTGGATATGTGACTCTAGCATTCGTTAGGCTGAATGGCATAGCCTTATAGTAGTATATTCCTTAATGGGTGATTAACGACATCTTCTCCTAATTCGAAAGGAACATTTTAATCTAGTTATATCTCAAGAATAGGTCCATGAAGCTGAAAAGGGATGCCTAGTTGTATAATCCACTAGTTAATCCATATTCAGTGAAGGGAAGATATGTTTTGGGCAGGCTTTATTCAGGTTGATGAAGTCCAACACATCCTCTAGTATTCATTAGCCTTCTTCATCATTACAACATTAGCAAAAAAACTCTAGGTAATGAACTTTTAAAATGAATCCAACAGTCAATGGCTTCTTAACCTTTATAACTATGACTTTATTCCCCTCTTGGTTGAAGATCATCTTTTTCTGCTTAAAAGGTTTAAAAGCTGAATTAATCGATGATCAATGAGAGATTAGTGAAGGGTTGATGCATGAAATATCCTTATGCGACCAAAAGAAGACCTTTAAGTAATCTCTTAGCATTGTGTTCATATCTTCTTTGAGCTTGGGCCCTGAATTAGAGCCAATATTCACTACCTTCTTAAGGAAGTCATATTTCAATCGAACATTGCCAACTCACCCACAAGCTCTTGGGACTTAAGCTTCTACACTTCTCTCGAGTTTACTAAGTTGATGAAAAATGTCATCTTGGCCAAGGTTTCATATTAACTCCTCACCATCTTTCCGTCTTCTGAGATTACCCCAACTCCTTCTTCTACTAAAAACTTTAGTTTCATATAGTGGATGGATATAACTACTTTGGAGTTCCTTATGAATGGATAACCCATGAGAATCTCATATGGGAATGGCTACTTGACTACTATGAAACTCACCATCATAGTTTTCACATAAAGTCTTTCCCTTATAAAAATAGACAGAATGACCACCCTCAATGGCATCACACTTGCTCAAAGCTGTAAAGTGGTATCTGTGTCTTTTTCACTTCTAATCTTTGATGTCGAGATCATCTAAAGCTTCTCTAAAGACTTTGTACCAAACTCCCCAGGTTAATGAAAACTTTATTTACGTTAGTCCCTGCCATTTGTAATGTACTCATCAGTGGATCGTTGTATAGGTAACTGACTCCCTAAGCTTCTTCCTTAGTAAACATAATGAGATATTTCACATCGCTTGATGTCTAACCAAAGAATACCAAAATTAGTTCTTCTTTTGGCAGTTGAAGCTTCTAGCTAGTGTTAGTATTCTAACAATTATCATGGCCAACCCAAGCTGGGATGAGGATTCAAAGTCATAGCTCTCAATTTTCCAAGCCTTTTTTTGTTCTTAGTCTATCATTAACTCATCTAATTCCTCTTTCTTAACCAGCTGGTCCAACTACTCTTTAAAGAAGTAGTAGTTTTTGGTCTTGTGGCAATAGTTTTTATATAACTCATACTTTTATTCCTATTCTGCTTAGATGTCGATGTTCAAATAGTGTCTAGTTCCCTAAACAGCCATTTATCCTTGATAGCCTCAAAGATGATGTCCAAAGGAACTGTAAAGGTAAATGGGACTTTTGATGAGCGTATTTCTTTTAATATTTTAACTATCTTGACTTAATAATTGCTTAAGTATGAATATGTAACTTTTTTATGTATTATTATTATTTTGTAAGTTTCAACAAAACAACACAATAAAAAGAGCAAAAATAAAGAAAATAGGAAAATGGTTATTTTATAAGCTCAAGTTGCAGCTCAAGATCTCAAGTTGTAGCCCTGAAGTAAGAATTAGAAGACAAGTCAAAATCTACAGGTCGTAAGACCCAGAAGTCAAGCCACAATGCCAAATGAACCTAAGACTCTAAGCCGCAACGCTAGCTATTTCAAGTAACAGCTTAGAATCAATGAAAAGAGCTATCCAAAATCAAAAGCTTTAAGTTGTGGCACGCAAAGACCCAAGCCGTGATGCCAATGCAATTTCAAGCCCAAGCTGTGGTGCCATGTACTTCAAACTATGGCGGAGATAGATAAAATTGGAAAATCTAGTTTTTCTTATATTTGCAATTTGCCTAATTGAAGCCTATAAATAGATACCTTAGATTTATTATTCTAGGTATCAAGAGAGAGGGCAAAAAAATACAGATAAAAAACATTTTAAGAAATATTGAGAGGTACACATGATGTGATATTTCTATATCTTATAATTAAGTGCAAGTATACGCTATCATAACAAATAATAAAGGGACTTAATAAGTCGAATGTCAAACCCACAGGAATAATTTCTTCTTTTTAACCAAATATTAAAATTATATCTTTCTAAAATTATTTAAAAAAATAAAAAATCTAAGAATGAATGTAGAAAATATAAAAGTACTAACACAATGCAAAGAGAATTAGTTGATAGAAATATAGTGAAAACCTAGGATTAATACTATCCCTCAATATGCTTTCTAATAATCTCTAATATATAATTCCCTTAGTCTTTGTTATTGATCAAGACACTAAAGTATTCACAAGCCTCTTCTAAGGTCATGCAAGTATACCTTAATTTACCAAATACTTATATTCCTATGGTACTTATGATAAATTAAGATTCATTAAGATTAAGTCTTATTGATCATACATGCCAATTAGGTATATTCCTATCCTAAATTGAAACTTGCTTAAGCAACATTGAATGTTCCTCTACAATCATGCATCAAATTACCTAGGTCTAAATATTATGATTCCTCTTTCGAGTTTATCAACAATATTACCAACTCATTCACCATATATTGGCCAGATATATTGAAGCATTAAGATTAAGTAATTTGAATATCAAAGAACTAAGTTTATTAAATATTTAAAAGATATGGCAATTAAGCACACATATTGAGTTCAAGTATTAACCCTAAAAAATAAATTTAGTTCATGGCTATAAGAGAACAGTAGTAAAAATAATAATAAATCATGATACAATCAATAGCAAACCGATATAGATGTCGAATTTGTCTTGATTGCGCTGCCTAAGATACTCTTGATGCCGAAGAACGCCTTGAATCTCTCTCTAAAGTTGTTTCAATTAAACTCCTATTACTCTCCAAGACTCGTGCTCTATATTTTTGGTGTTTTTTAATGTGTCTTGGGTGATTTTTAACGTCTATAGTCAAAGGGCTTTTTATAGGGATTGATATGAGCTTAAAAATCTCAATTCTCATCGGACTAAGACTTGCACTGCTGCTAGAGTGCCGCGTTCTATCGCTGGGATGCTGCATGTAGAAGGCCGCACCGCTGGATCGATGGAGTGATGGCGCTGGAGCGCTGGCCCGTCGCTGGTGCAATGAATATATGGTGCTAGGGCGCTGGCCTATCGCTGGCATGATGCAGGCCTGGCGCTGGGGTGCTAGTTGCAACTTTAACAGGTCATCTTTTCTAATTTTCTTATTTCAATCACTGTTTTATCACTGGGGCAAAGATCCTTGTAGCGCTGGGGTGATGGACTCATATTTTGAAAACTTTGTATTTTATTCCCTGTTATTGCTTCTTTTGTATCCTTTCTTTAAATTTTGTTCAAGTCTCTATAAATAACAATAATACACATAAATAGCCATCAATTCTCATAAAATCAAAAAATATCAAAATAAAAACATGAAAAAATATATGACAAATTTGCCCTTATCAACACATTTCAAGAAAGAGAAACTTGGATGCAAAAATTGTTGGAGACATTCTTAAAGATTCTTGAAGGATTAAAGTCTTGAAGATCATCTCCATCATAGTTTCTTCTTATTCTCCTTCCTTTCTTATGTTGATTTGAAATTTATATTTGTGAAAATTGTTTTAAACGTATTTGCATTTATAAATTTCTTGATGATTTTAGTTATGGGCATGTTTATGCATAGCTAGATTTTCATTTTAGTGCTTGATATAGCTCTATTTGCATTATGTTTAGAATATTTAATTAGTTGTTAATAAAGTGGCATTTTAATTCATTTGTGTCTCTCTATACTTAATGCTTCTAATTTGTTGGAAAATGAATTAGTTGACTTAGATTTATGAATTTTAATGCACAGGAGAGATTAAATCATTCATCGAATTTGGAAAATATACTCTTAGTAATTATTGAGTTTGGGCGGTCAATAGCACTTTGATGATCAATATAAAGGTTGCTTAATGAATATACAGATAAGCAAGTTATATTTTGGGATATTAGCTTGAATATTTATGCATAGGATCTCATTTAACACTTGGGAAAGATAATGAGATTGATTTTAAACCTTGATTAATGAGTTGAATAGAATTAGTTAACAATTACTAACTAGGAAGAATAGAGGAAGAATAGAGTGAAATCAAAACTCTAGAATCCTTTTTTATATAAATTTCTTATGTCATAAATTGTCTATTTTAATTATTATTTTGTCAATTACCTTAATTAATTTTGCTAGTTTAATTTTCTTTATTTCTCGTAATTAATTCAAAATTGAAGTTGCCTAGATAAAATTAATTGTAAAAACCTATAGTACTTAACATAAATTTGAAAAAATAATCCTCGTAGGAGGATAATGTACTTATCACTTTATTACTTGACCATGATTTGTATACTTATGCGGTTTATGTATATGTGTATGTTAGCGAATAACTTTTCATCCTAGATTTTTGCCATTTGAGGTGGAAACCTTATCAGTCTAACATTTTTTCCATCTTCCTTAGGCTTTTCTTCTCTAAAATACCTATTTGGTTTGGGCTAAATCCTTTCCCTTCTCCACCCATACCGCCTACTCTTTAGAGACCTTCTATATTCTAAGGATCTTCTAAATTTCCTCTCCTAAGCTCCCTCTCGAGATTCCACTACCACTAATCTCTTCATCTCCTCTTTTTTTTTTATCTTAATAAAGCTTAAGGCTTTCTCATATATAGTCTAGTAAGTAAAAATACAGTTCTAAATAATGTGATATCAAAAACTGTTTAGTTGCAAACCTTCCTATAGGGCTTCTAGTGATGGCTAGATTAAAAAATTCGACCTATATAACCTCTTTGTGGAATCTTTCTATGAACTTCTTCAGGCTCTCGAACTGAATGTTTAATTTTCTCAACAATCAAAGATCCTTAGCTTGATTATAAGATCCTCAAAAATGCTCCATAAATTGGTGGGTCAATTGACAACATAGATAGATGCTTTTATGCTTGAGCCCTCTGTACCATAAGAGAGCTTGCCCCTCTAAGTGTATATGAAATAGGTTACACATTTGATTCTTCCTAATTCTAGCAATGGATGAGAGATCGGTTACCTAGTCCACATAATAGTTAAGGTTTGAAGTCTCTTTATAAGTTGTAATGCTAATCATTTTAAAGGTACTGGGCAACTTTATATCTCTAAAGTTTTCAATGAGTGGCAAATTCCTCTCCCTCTCAGCCACACCCTTGTGGAGCTAGTTCTTGTTGCTCTCTTACTTTTACAAGCTCTGCAACTTTTTCTTCTAACCCTTTGACCTTTTCTTCTAAGGCTTCTTCTCGCGATCTACCTCTGACCACATTCTCTTCTCTACTTCTCTACTTTGCCCTTAAGATTCATCGAGCATTATACTCATTCAATTCATCGTCTTCTTCCCTTTTTAAGGCATATTTCCTCATTCTATCATAATCATCCACTTATCATTTGGCTGGTAAAGGGTATTTTTGTTTCCTTTAGGGCCTTTCACTCTTAGGCTTGGTTTCTTGTGCTTCATAGGGCTTCCTTTCTGTACCCACTTTTATTTTTCCTTGCAAATGAATCTCCAACTAGTTTTAACTACACTAGTTGTTGGAGGGACCCTGCAATCACTAGTTAACCCCATTATCGGTTATTTTGTCCATAAGATTCTTTAACTCTCCTCTGATCTTTGTTGAGGATTGAAAATATTCTCCAAATTTTTTTTTCATTTTCTATCTTTTTTCTCTAGCTATTCTAGCTCTTTCAGCAAACATTGCCTCTAGTTCAAACCGCCCTGAGATCTTCTTTTCATAAGCCTTATTCCTCCATTTTGCAATTCTCATAATCAAAATTTTGTGTTGTACTATGATTTAAATCTCAATCTCTTGCCACCTTTTCCCAAGTAGCATGCTTACTTGACCTAAGATTAGTGCTCTCCATGATTTTTTACACTTTTTCACAAATAGCACCAATCCATTAACCGTGGATTTTGGCTCTTAGTCATATTTTGAGTCTTTAATCAAGAGAAAAAATTATATCTTTAATAAAAAAAAAAGGTTGTACGGTATGTGGTTGAGCTATCACTATTCTTCTTGATCTTCTTGTGTGGTCAAAACCTTACACAATCATAAGAACTGTACTTCTGTACAGATAATTTTTTCTGTCAATGACCCTCTAATTCTTAAGTTAATATTTCTAGTAAAAATGGATAAATATGAATTTTAAACAGCATTTATGTCTAGAATTCACATACTTATCCTCGATCATAGCTGATGGTTCTTTCTTATATAAGTTCCTCAAGTAATTAACCTAGGTTATAGGTTCATCATTGTTTACAAGACGTGCACGTAGTTCTAAATTATAGGAGTTATTAGTCAATTACTTTGTGCCCACATTTTTTAAGGGAACATAGGCAATGTGCCTTACCTAACCTAGATTCTTCGATGCCATGGGATAAGTGGCATAACTTCTCTACCCATAGTGTTTTCTAGATTAGGATTGACCTTGGTCATTGGGAGGCACTAGTTCTTTACTTGGTTTAAGTTCTTAGAGGGTCTCAATACACTATTAAGCTCCACATTGGCAGGCAATCGAGGATTAGCATGGTCGAATCGAGAGCAGTGCTCGACCTATTAGAGATAAGGCTCCTCAATTATGGGTTAAGGAGGGACCATTCTAATATAGGCTCGGTGGTGAGTATAGATTGGCCTTTGAATAGACTTGACCGCCTTAGCTCTTAGTGGGTATAAGCTTAGCCACTTTAGGCCTAAAATCTTAAAGTTAACAATGTAAATCTCTTAAAGATAAATAAATTGAAAGAGCTAGCCAAGTAGGCCATTTTGGAACAACTAGAGTTAGTTATCATGATTGTACAAGAACTATTTATTTTTTTTAAAAAAAAATTGAAAACTTTTTATACTTATACAATAACAAATGTCATAAAATAAGCATATATGTCAGTTTAAATGCAGCTCCTCTTTCTCTCTCTTGAAAAAAACTCTCCTAGTTCAAAAAAAACTAAAACCTTAATCGATGTTGCCCTTTTCTCACCATCTCCACTAAAGATATGGCCTTAAGTCTCCTCTCCGGTTGACATAACTCTATCTACTGCATGGCTTTCCTCATTCTTCTACTTTACTTTGTTTGTCTTTTTTTTATTTCTTGTTGTTTTCCCAATTTTCGATGAGGTTTCGGCCCTTGCAAATACTTGGCCTAGCCATTGACATCTGCCAAGATTTATCAATCTCTATTAAGCCTTAGTTGGCTTTTGTCACAACTTTGTCAGCCTTAACCATGCCTCTACCGACTGCCGCCAAGTCTCCGCCGCTGCTACCATTGTCCATATTTCTTCCTATAAACTCAAGGACCCTGTCACCGTTGCCATCCACTATCAGAAAAATAGCCACTACCTACCAAGAAAATATTACTTACCGACAACCACTCTACCCTAGATCCGGTAGTAAATTTCAGTCGCGTTCAAGCCTTCTCGCAACCATCTGAGGTTGAATAGTGTTTTTGATGTTGGTATTTAGCTAGGAACTTAAATAGGTAGTACTGATAACTGTTGAGGATGTATGAATTTTGTGATGGTATCTATATTGTCCCTTCTGCATAAGGGTTTTTTGTCCCTCCTATATGATAGTTTTGTCCATCCTGCATGAAGATAGAATTCTCCATTCTTATTAGGAGCAGTGATCCCAAGTTATAGATATGGTCCTCCGATATGGGTTTAAATTGTATCTTTTTATTGAAAGAGATTATTTAGATTAGGCGTACGTCAGTAGATAAATATATTATGTTACCCTGATAATCCTCTAATTGTATATCAATAGGTTTTAATATCTTAATTTTCTAATCAATGATATAATATTTGTTTTAAAAAAAATTTAAAAAAAACATTTATGTTGGTAGCAGGGGAGGAACTATTGTATCTATTGGAATTGGCTCTATATCAATAGAATCTCGTCATCTATACATAATAAATTAGTGTGGTATATTCATATCATAACATAGGAACAGTAAGAACTAGCATTCTTATTGAGACTCAAACACATATGGAAGAAAATCCTATTATCTATGGAGGGCAAATTCAGCACGTCCTTTTTATTTTATATTTTTTTTCAAATATTTATATTAAGTAAGTATTTCTAAACTTTTTTTATTTATCTAATTAGATTTATTTTTATTTAATCTATATATTGAATAACTCTAATTAACTCTTTTTATTTTTACGCTGCTACGAGGTGATGGAGTAACTTGTCTAGTCTTGCGGTACACTCACTTTCGTTATGAGAATGAAATGACACCCCAACTCGACTCGAGACCAAATCTCCTTACAACTCGCACCAATAGCAGCACTGAACGGCGAGAGATTGATTGAAAAGGCAGCCTAACCAACCCATGCCCTTTAATGATTGTGATCAAGAGCACACACAGGACCTGACCCACTATTCATATCACATTGAAAAGTCAATTAACCACTTCTGACATAACGAAATGGGATTTGAGAATCCATTTTTCTTAGGGAGGCCATGGCCCCCTCCAAGCCCTGCAACAGTCCTCTTAAATGTATATATGCATATATATAAATTTTAGTATTAAAATATTTGAAAAAAAAATCTTTCATTTTTGCGATGTATTGGTGATGAGTATATAATGTAATTACTTTGTCGCCCTCCAAATGTTTTTAAAATTTTATACTTAGTGGGTTAAATTATCAATTTAAAAAAGTGATCTATACTAGTATTAAAGACTTACTTTTTAATATATTATTTAATATTCAAATAATATTTCATCTTTTTTATTTTAATATTTTTCTTTAATAAAAAATAATTTATAATTTATAAGTGGCCCCTATTTTTATATTTTCTAACCTAATTATCTTATCTTAATAAAAATAATTTTATATTTATAAGTAATCTTTAATACAAAAGAATTTTATACTTGTAATTTTTTTTCTACATAGATAGAATATATCTTTTTTTTAATACAAAGAAATTTTATAGTTGTAATTATTTTCCTACATAAAAAAGAATGTTTTCAATTTTACTTATATAAACAAACTCATAATTGTGGCATGCAGTACATTAGTGATTTTATCTCCTCTTCAAATTTATATTAAATCTTCCTATTCCTAACTCAAAGCCTAAGGAAAAAAAATTCTTCAAGAAATAAATAAGTTAGAATATTTTAAATTTCAATAATTATTTTATATATTAGTTAGTTTTTTAATATCTTATTATTATAATTTTATATGTATTTTTTATGGATCTTGATCTTTATACTTTTGCTTTAAATTTATTAATTTTAAAGTATAAAATTTAGTTTTACTAATATTATAATACATGTTTATTGTTTAATATTTTTTTTCTATGGGAAAGCTATATAATTAATCAATTTTAAAATACTAAAAATTCATAAATTTATACATCATCACCATTTTCTAAGATTATACTAAATTTTTCAATAACATAATTTTTTTTTAATTCGTCTATTATTGACATAGAATAAAAATATTATTTTATTTTATTTTATTAAATTCAAAATTTTATGTTATGATTTGGCCCTCCCAAACTTCAAATTTTGGTTCCACCCCTAATTAGTAGCATCGCATAAGGTCAAATTTGTAGTGAAGTAAATAATACATATTTCACATTTCACTCGATACATAAATATTGAATATAAATATTCTGTAAGAGAACATAATTTTGTTTCAGTTTTATAATTGGAATTTAAATTTATCCGCATTCTTTCTAGTCTAGTCGTAGAGTTAAACAATGAAAATCCTTTCAATTGAATTCAGTTCACATGTATAGCAGGGACATATTACATTTTATTATGTTTACTTCAACTTGTATCTTTCTTCTTCAATTTTAATTTTGTTGTAAAAGTAAACTTGCATGGTTGTTTAAGAAATTGTACGGGTCTCTCTGGCAATAAAAAGAAGAAGAAGAAAAAAAAAATTGTTAGTGAACGGCGTTAAGCAAACCAATCAACAAGGGAGCGAAAGACAATATTGAAGTCAATAATTGAATGTGAATATGATGAGTGGAAGCAGGAGCAGGTGGTCCATGCTTGGGCAATGGAGTTTCTGGTGGGGACTTCGCTCAACTCAACTCATTTTCTAAGGCTAAAAATTTGATGGTGGCAGTGACCGACTAGTAAGTAGTAACTAACTAGTTGTTGTCGCGGCATGGGCTAAGACAGCAATAAATTTAGGGTGTTGGGTGGGGGCCGTAGAAAGAAAGAGACGTTAATTTGCTCTTTTTTTGATGCGGAAACTAGTTGGTTTGGGCGTGTCTTGCAGTGAGAACTACCTTTTGATCTTTGTTGGGGGAGCTGTTCGTCTTAACCTATTTTTATCTTTTTCGCCGGCGTTTTCTTTTCTTTTCTTTTCTTTTTTATTGGCGAAAATTATTTAAATTGAAACAAGGGTTTAGAGTTTAAACTTCACAAGTATTAAAGCATAAAGGGGTTTGATTTATATTATATTTAATATAATAAAAAAAATTTAATTTGTTTTTCAAAAATAAAATAAAATTGAGGAAATATTAATTCGTTGGGTTCAGTGACTAGGACAGTTGTTGTCTTGAAATTGCGTGTAAAGCTACTTAACAAACCCACCCCCCCGCCTAAACAAGAAGTTGGAAGAGACTTTTAACTTTCCTGAGTCTTGCAATTTAAAATTTTTAACAAACTACCCCGTCTCTTGCAGACATTAATGGGTGCTTGGATGGTTATTTCTCTCTCTATTAAAGAGGAAAAAAATTTCTCCACCACAAAAATATTAGGAAAGAGAAGACGTGTTAATTTTAAAATTTTTATTTTTATATATATATATTAAATTAATAAATTTAATTAATTTAAATAAAAATAAATATTTACATTCTATCAAGTCAACAGCAGCTCAATATCTATTTATGATGGCTAATAAATCAGTCATCAATTAATTAATGATTAATTAATAATAATTAATGATTGATTAATAATAATTAATATGATCAACGATCAATTAATATTAATTATTATTTTTAATTATAATAAGAGTTTAATTATATTTTTATTAAATTTAATAATTTTTTTATTAATTTTAATGAAATTCGTTATATGATAGTGTAAATAAATTTTTTAAAATTTTAGAGATTTATATATTTTTTTTCTAAAATTTTAGGAATTTAAATATATTTTTTCTATTAAAAATAAATTATAAAAGCAAAATATACCCAGGTCCAGTTTCGTACCCAGGAAGCCCTTTTCTTAGCCTAGTTTCTATTGCTCTCCATATTATTATTATTTTCTTTAGCACAGTGGAGCAGTACGTGTATTTTTTTTTTTAAACACTAATACTTCTCAAACAGATCTTTGGGAATCTACTTGCAAAGTCATTTTTATTTGACATAGTGGAGAGTTACTCTTGCATGGATCATGGAAGGCTCCGAGTGAACTTACTTTCGTTTACTTTCTTTACAATCTGAAGGAAACAAAATAAATTATAATGATTACAAAAAATATAACCCTATTTTTTTTTTTATGAAATTACAATTAAGTCTTTTTTTCTTATTTTGATCACATTTAACCCCTAATCTTTTTTCAATTTGAGAAAAAAAAAAGAAATTAACTTAATAATATTGAGAAGTATGTTACTACTGAGCTGCGTCAGTGACCACAGTAGGAAACAAGGTTTCATTTTAAGAAAGATGAAATGAACAAACTAAATATGGAGTAAAGATCTTTATGTCCATTGCATTTCTCTATTTAAAAGACTGCTATTTCAGCTAACCACATATACTTAAGAAATAAATAAAGATACTTCAAAACTGAGCTAACTTCTACAAAAATAAAAATAAAAATAAAAATAAAATCCACAACTCACTAAAAATCACATCAATGAAAGCCCTAGACTCTTTCCCATAAATTGTCCATAATCCAGCTCTATGAAGCAGCACATCACTCGAGTAGTTACAAGATCAGCTGCTTCTTCTTTCTACGACATCTCACAGAACCTAGCAAGAGCCTTCTTGTGGATGACTGTTTTGTAACTATCACCTGCCTGCATCTCAAGAGTTGGATCCAACTTCTTCTGCTGACTCCCCAATCCTGCTCTAGTGTCCATGGCCTGTGCTTGGACTGGTTCTATCATTCCACTTCCATCCTTGCCTAATCCCTATTGCATCATATCAAATTCCAAAAACAAAACAAGACAGTCCCAATGATGAGATGTTAGAATTTCATAATTTTGGTTAAGAATTGCCGGCTGATTACTGGCATATCATTCAACTTCCAATCTACCAAGGGTCATAAATAAGTAAAATACTATGTTTAATAACAAAATTATGTTACAACATGCAAAGGCCGACCATAGAAAAAATACCAAACATAGAATGTGAATTCAGAATCATTCAAATGCAAAAGAGAGAGGTAATACCAAGCCTTCATGCCAGCCCATGTTGCGGAGCATTCGATTCCCCACGTTGTTCTCATCAATAGCTTTGTCAGCTGTAATCACCTCATAACTCTGAACATTCTCTACAGTAATTCCACGCCCTCCAACTTCAGGGGGGAAAGGCGTTGAATCCACAATTCTTTCTTAAAGAAAAATCTCGATCTTGAAAGTTCACCAATAGCAGAGACAGAATTTCTCACAAGTCAATAGAAATACCGAGAGGTAAAGCAAACACTGGAGCCATCAACTCAGATTAACTAAACGAGTTAAAAAGAACCATTATCTGACAGACTATCGGATCTAATTCTGAAGTCAAATGCAAAAGGTACCTAGAGTAAAGGTTCCTGATATATTATGAGTCTTAATACATAATCAAGGAACATGCCACTCAAAAGCAACAGTTAAGGAAGCTTACTTGAATCTACGAAACCAACATTAGGCAGATCATTTCCAACAGAAGATGACAAACCATACAAGCTCCTCCTCTCAGCTGCACGATCCCTATAGGTAGTCTGAGGTTGCTCCTTCTGAGTAGGAGGCACTGGCATTTCAGAAAACCTTCTCTTGCCACTCCCAGCAAGCACAGGAGGCATATAAGAACCCAGTGCTGATGCATCAGTTCTGAAGGGAGTAACAGCCATGGTTGTATCAGAATTTATTGATGCCAATGCAGCACCAGCTGAAGATTTGGAAGGACTGCCTGATGATCCCAACTGGAAACCCCTCCCAGAGTTCCTTATAACCCCCATCAGAGTTCCTCCTGAGCTGTTACTCACAGGCTTTGGCTTGACTGGAGAATCCAAACATGCAACCTCAGGAACTGCTGGAGCTGTGGCAGCTCCAGAAGTAAGACTATTGTCCTCTTTTGTAGTGGTTGAATCAGTTTTGAACTTGCTCTTAGTGAATTGTCCAGCTGAAACGGGTTTCTCAGCAGCTGACGCGGATTGCTGATTATCATGACTCCACTGCTTCCACATCGTCACATTATTTACTTTCTTTTTGTTTGCTACAATAGTGCTCTTTGAAGCGAGTTTTATCTCTTTCAACTTCTCCTTCCCTTTCTTTTCTGCAGCTATTGCTGCTGCTGCAGCAGCCTGTACGGCATCCGGTAATGATGTAGGCTTCTCCATTGATGTAATGGTTGCAGCAGGTGCAGATATTATAACTTTTCTATAATTGGAACCATCTGTTGCCTTAGAGGAATCAGATTCTTTGCCAGATGTTTTGCTGTCATTCTGATTGGTACAGGGGATATACTGCTGTGTTTGGTGGTCATAGGAATACCAAATCCCACTGTTACCATCATAATAAAGACCTGCATGTTTCAATAACAAACAACAGAATGAAGGGCAAGTAGGAGTGCTACAAATGAGACATTCATTTATGCACTTAAATTTTCAGCATTTACATTTAAACCTTTTTGCCTCTAAACAAAGTGATGTTATGTTTATATAAAGATAGTTTTAGTAATTACTATTGCTCAGAAATTATAGTGTTTAAAATAGGGCAAACGACCGATGAAACCCCCAAGTATAGCAAAAATGATAAATGCACCCCTTGTTTGAAAACAAGTGACATCTATAACCCCATTGGTTAGATTTTTTGTTATAGTTGTAGTTGACCATCGTTGACCTTATTAACTGACTCATTTGCCCTCAATGGGCAATAATCGGTGGATGACCGACCGGTGGCAAGTGTTAGCCGACAGTTGATTGGTGTTGAGCAACAATGACCAACTATTGACTGGCAGTGACCAATGTTAACTGACCATTGACCGACGGAGTATCAACTCACCATGGACACCATCGGGCTCCAAATTTCATAATCTACATAATGGTGAGATTATTTTTAAATGAGCAACGAAGGAGCCCAAAAGTTAATGAAAAAATAGTTTTATAAAGGCATTATGAGGCCTCTAGTTTTTTGCTAATTTTGCTACTCCTCCGATGCTCTATTGATAAAAATAACCTCACCATTGTGTAGATCACAAATTTTTGAGTCCAATGGTGTCATACGAGTTGATATGATGTCGGTCAACATTAGTCAATACCGGTCAATAGTTGACTCACTGGTCAACACCGATCAATGGTCGACTCACTGGTCAACACCGATCAATGATTAATCAATGCCGGTCAATGGTCGACTCACTGATCAACATTGATCAATGATCAATCAACGCGGGCCAATACCAATCAACACTAGTCATCACCCGTTGAGTGCAAATGAGTCATTTAACAAGGTAAACAACAATCAACTTCAATTTTAATGAAAAATTTAACATATGGAAGCACAGATATCACTTATTTCAAAATAGGAGGTGTGTTTGTTATTTGTTATTTTCACTATGCTTTAGTGGTCCATAGCTCCTTTTCCCTTTAAAATACGGCAAACGATTTGCATGATTAGCAGACTAACAAGCTCCTTCTAAACTCCAAATTAAACATTTTAATATTCTATTCTCCCACATTTCTTATCCAATTAATCTTTATTGCTTAAAACTCTTTTTTGGATAATTGTATTCTCAAATGTTTTACTCTTGAAATATCTTCTAACATGCTTCAGCTTGATAAAAATACAACTCTAACAATATATACCTACATGGAAGTTTAAATTAGCAATGATTAAACCTAATTATAATAATGTTATCTATGACTTGAAAATAATTCTGGCAAGGAGCAATTTCACAACAATCTTCCTGACAATTGGAAAGTCCATCTTTCATGTTCTGAAATTCTGACCAATCTAACCTACAACATTCTTGGGTGATGAATTAGATGATGTAAAATCTATTATTAAACTTGAAATAGTTTCATAATGGTACGCATACTACTAATTGACAAATGAAGCACCAATAAAAAATTAACAACAACATGGCAAACTTATTTATTCCTAATATTAGAAAAATCCCATCACTCAAAACTAAGTCAGAAGAGTTGTTTTATCACATGCATACCAAAACCGAAAGTACCTGTAATAATTTTAAATGGAGTTTAAATAAATATCCCAATTATCAATATATCTGAAAAGGTATAGATATATCCTCTGATGTACCTGAATGGAAGTATTCTAAAATGAACATTATTCCATGCACAGAAAATTATTATTACTTCTGCTGACTCCTTTCGGAACAAGGATCAACAGAGTTAATAGATTATACAAGAAAATAGAACACCAATGCACTAGAACATGCTGTTACATATTAGCATTTAAAAAAAATAATATTCTATAAAATAATATTTTATATCATTCTTTTCACTATGTCCAAGACCACTATAAAGTTATTCCCAAAGTAGTTCTAGTTAAATGCGCAAGCTATCTCTATGCAGTTACGTATACATCCGGAAGAGGAGAAGTTAATTCTTTTTATTAGTCTCAAGCATGCTTATGACTAATACATGAAATATTTTGTAAAGTAACCTCCTGAATATTTGCTCAAAAAATCTAAGCCCTCGTAGTCATTTAGAGAAATCTATTCTGCCAAACACGCTAACAAGCCTAGGAAGGCACAAAACCATTTATACCCATGTAAATAGCCCTTAATAACGACAACATATTTACAGGTAGTGGAACAGACCCCATACAACTTGCTATACTCATTAAGAAATAGCAAGGTAAACTGAATTAGAACTCAGAATAGTCATTTTGCATGCAAAAATAAATCACTTCCCCAGAGAGCTACCACAAAGTGTATTTGAGAAAGAATCAAACCTGTATTTCCATCGTAGTAGAACCCAGAAGCAGCATCATAGTAATAACCAGATGCTTCATCCCATACAAAGCCAGATTGCAAGGATGAACCATCTTTTTGGACTGCGTCTCCCTCACCACGTTGCTCCTGGCTGCCAGTAGATTGTTTCTCATCTGGATTATATTCCTTAGGTGCCCATCCAACAGCATCATACTGAAAGGATGTAAAGCAAGAAGCATAAGATTTCACTTAGCATCAGAAGTTCGCAAACAACTAAGCTCTTCTCACTTTGCCTTCCATGTCTTCTCTACACAATTTTAATAGAACCCATAAACAATTAATTTTTTTTTTTAATTCAGCATTTCTCTCATAATTATTTGAAGAATATAATCAGAGAATGATATATTGCATGGTTACAACAAAAATTCATGTTGCCGTTTGCTGTTTTAGCAGCATATATATTCAGGTTTAGAAGAGGTAAACGAAAAACACATCTAATATGGAAAAAGAAACTGAAAAATATAAACAGTATAAAGTACCTGCTGAGAAAAGGCTGCTGCCTCAATTGCAGCAGCTGCAAGACTACTTGACTGTGAAGATGCTGGCATCCCTGATCCAGGACCAAGAACACTTTTTGCATAAGCTACTCTAAGTATCTGGCCATTCTTCTCAAGAGTTGCTCCATTTGTTGCTTCAAGAGTTTTGGTTGCATCCTCGACCTACAGAACATCAAAACCTCAGTAGCTCGTATACCATAATAATTTTAGCGAGCAACCATACCAAGCAGCACCTTATTCCCCTTCTGCTATGTAGAAGAAGCAGACGTTATCAAAGAACTACAATCTTTGTGCCACAAATCCCAGAGTACTGTACCAAAATTTCCTCAATATAAACCTAAACTAGATTATCCAACAACAGCATCATTATCACATCTTTACAGAATTATACTCTTCTCACATGCATTCTCATCCTTATAGGAGAATCATGAACAAAATAAATATAACAATTCCATATGTTTTCCTCATAAATTTCAATAATGAATGATCCTTAGTGATCCTAATCTGCTTACAAACCATATGTCACCTCACAATTTCCATAGTAATTTATATGCATTTATCTATTCCCTAATTTCAAAATTATGTAAGGTTTATCCACACGTACACAATCCATTCAGAGTATTCAATGGTTTAAATTTACACAAAAACCAACCCTTGATTGGAATATGGAAGACCAACAATAACCAGCTAAAAGCGGACATACCGAATGGAAATGTACAAACGCAAATCCCCGAGATACATGAGTGAACTTGTCTCTAACAAGACGAAGATCCTGCAGATTAAAATGTTATAACATATCTGCTCATGCATGATGGAAAAAGAGAATTAAAATCATATTCTGTCATCATTTACAATCACCTTAATTGGCGCATGTTTAGAAAATTCATAACGAAGCATTTCCTCATCAGCATATTCATCCAATCCACGCACAACCAGAACATGAGTGGGACCTGCTCACACATCACCTTAATAATTTGCAGCAAATGACAAACAATTCAGCTAAAAGTAACTTAGACCAAACCTGCATCTGATCCTCTCTTTCCCAGAGGTATTAGATTGGATAAATTAATATCTGCTGGGGGTGCATCATCAGTTCTCGGCTCATTGCACTACATTAAAGGGCAAAATAGATCCACAAATTTTTACTGATAAGTCATACAAAATCCTTAAGATATTGCACAAGCATCCTCTATAAATGAACCAGAGTGTTGGATTGCAGTCAGCTTAACTAGTAAAGTCTCCTATTCTTGCATAATATGGCATAGGATCACGTACTGATCCACTCCGGCAAGCTTATGGGACGTGGCTACCTTCTATTTTCTAGACCATAGGCTAACAAAGTAAGAAGCCCAGATGACCAAAAAGGAACAGGAATGATATATTTCATAATTAATTCAAACACTTCTCCTATTTAGCTTTGCATGGTGTACTTTGAATTTGAATAGACCACCAGGTAAAAGATATTAATAGGAATACCTCTGAAAAGCCTAAGTAGTTGAATACATTTCAGTAGCCCCCAACGAAAACACCCACAGAATATATAATAAATCGATACTCCATGCTATGCGGAGTTACCTAGTTGAAATCACCGCTATGGTATGCAAAGTTGACTTAATTAATACCGCCTTCTTTGATCAACAAAGAAACAGTGAAAGAGTAGAGAATCAGGTAACAGCAGGAACAGAAAACAAACCTGGAAGCAGGATGTTCGCCGAGCAAAATTCACACAACCACAAATGGTGCACATCCAATCTGATGGTACTGTAACACTTCTATGCTTATTTTGGCCTGATCTCAAAGCATTCTCATGGCCAAAAGGTCCACCTGAACTGCCTGTTGGCTTACTACTGCAATGTAACACAATTTAAAATAGCAATAATTATGCTAATAGAAAGTTACAAGTCATAGCATTGGCATATAACAAAAATGCATTGAGTGCAGTTTTGTGGCTGAAGAAAATAAGGAAAAAAGAGGTTACAATTCGGTCCAAATTTCACTCTCAATATTAAATCATTTTCACTTTTCCAGAATGTCATAAAATTTCGGTTGCCTCCTCAATTATGGAGTATAGAGACACCAACAAGATTGAATAGCCAGACCAACAACATGATTGGCTGACAAAAAAGATTACCTGTACTCAAAGAAAAGCCTTCTGCCATCCACAGCAAGACCATCAACCCCGATCCTATCCATCATTGCACGTGCAACTCCCTGTTCCACAACAATTACCTCTCTTGTACTGAATTCATCAAAATAAACAAAAAACACCAAAATATTTAGCAGGTAGGTACCACAGAAGGAAAATCAATAAAGGCAAATCCACGTGAGACACCAGAATTTCGCTCTTTGATCACGCGGACATGACGAAGAGGTCCCCACTCTGCCTGAATATATTAAAGAAAGAAAAAAATTTAGAATACATTAAATTAAAGAGAAAATATGCAAAGCAAGAAGAGACAGTATAATTACAAGGATCTGGTATAAATCTTCTTCGGTGGTCTTCCGAGAGAGACCCTTTACAACAACAGTGGCAGATGGAGCCTACAAGAGAACAAATTCCTTGTGAGGCACTTTGGCTGAGTAAGTATAATAATTCTGGAAACTAATAGAAAACAGGAAAAATTACACATTAAAACATACCACAGTGTAGGGCTCACGCTGACGTTTCTCGTCACGTTCCCTCCGCTTTTCAATTCTTTCATGTCGACTATCATCGTAGCTATCCTCACGGTGACTTCTACTGTGGCTTCGACCACGAGGGGACCGAGATCTAGGATGATCATCATGTCCGCGAGACTGAGATCGAGAATGAGACCGGGAGCAGGAGCAGGAGCGGGAGCGGGAGCACTCATGCCTTCTATGAGGACTTAACTCTCTTTCTCGACTCAAACATCTCTTATCACATTCTCTGCCACGGGATTCATGCTGCCTCCAACTTCCATCTCTTCGGTTGCCTCTATCATAATCAGAATCATAACTATGACGATTGTAATTATAATCTCTCTCTCGGTTGTCCTCCTTATTCTTATGGGAAGAACAAGACCTATAATCATAATCATCACGATCACAACCCCCAAATCTTGAAGGTCTGTCAAATCCATGATCTCGATAATTTTCAATGCTAAGATAGCCATCGTGAAAATTATTGAATTCTTGAAAGGAATCAATCTCGTGGCCATGAAAAGTATCCACCTCATGGTACGCATCAATGTATGGTTTTTGATGTTGTCTAGATTCCCTATCAAGGGAGTATTCTTCTTCATAATCTCTCCTTCTTGATTGTGGCCAAAGACTAGTAGGTAATGGTGGATAGTTCTCCCTTTGGAAGGTATTTCTTGGGTATACATTGTCCCTTGAGTATCTTTCATCTAAAAACCCTCTCTCATCATACGAGCTACCAACCCTGCAAAGATGATGTGAAGTGGAACGAAAGAGAAAAGGCCAAAGGTGACATTAAGAACTCAAAATCAAAAGAAAGAATATTGCAAAATATCACAACTAAAAAGCAAATATTTCTTGAGCACCAAAATAAGTGTTGTTGCACAATCTTGTAAAAGATATATACTAATAACCGTTGTCAAAGTTAAACACTTTTACCCATGAGCACTAAACAACATCTTTGATGATGATAAACATCATTCAGCACTCACCGAAAGTTTGGTTCATGGACTGCACCATACCCCTCCAGGGCCTGTGCATTCAAGAGAATAAGTTATGTCAGCAACAAATACAATCATGATAGGAGGTTAGGCAAATCCAGTCCATATCTTCACTGTCCAATGGTTTTCTCTCATTTTTCTTTAAGGATGAGATGCCGAAAAAAAAAATTGACAATCACATTTGCCCTAAATTTTCTGGTATTATCATCCCATATATGTGATTATTAAGGAGGAAACCACAATTACACTGTTATTATCCCATCCTTGCTGAAGGCTATAGCGAGCAGGATCCATTTCTTGCAAGAAAAAACTGTCAGCAGTAACCACCGAAAGGCTCTAGATGATCGTTCAGAAGTTTCAGTTTAAATCACTTCCTGTAATATATGCACAAACAGACACAGTTATGCCATGATGAACACCAAGTACCACGAATCCCATGACTTTGACCTTGGCCTCCTTTTTTTTAATAACTGGATTCGTCAAAATTCAAACCCTTTCCACAAAGTCAGAAACAACCATCTTCCAATTTCTCTTAAAACAGAACAGAGGATGGATCCTGATAGCAGTCCATCAGCTACTAAATCATGAAGGTTATCAAGGCATCACAGAAATAGATTTAAATCGCAAACAATTACAATAATAAATTAGTTTCAAACATACACTAAGCACTTCAATTGCAAAAAGATATTTATCATATGTTTATCAAATTCCCTTTTTTTTTTAATAATTGATCATATGTTTATCAAAATAACAAATATTATCTTTAAAAAAAAAAAAGTGGTCAAATGCTTTCTCACATGATTAGGCATATCAATGGAAACAAGCATCTACATCAGTAATTAGGAAATTCGATTGAGATAATTACCAAAAGCAACCATAGCACAATCTTCTTTCAAGTGAACTTTCGAAAATCAGATTCAAAGGCATTGAATAAAAAAAAGAAAAGAACCATTACAAAACACAATTAATTGGCGGGAGCCAAGAACTAAAAGGTGAACTAATCTTTATTCTAATGTGAAAATATCATCTTATTTTGGGATATGTTTGGTATAAATAAGTATTATTCGCATTTTTACAGTGACCACGGATTGAGATGGTAGAAAGAGCTTTTAAAAGATAAAAATCGATTCTGGAAAATAAGAAAATGGATCACTTATACATTACACCATGCAATTAGATCTCTATTTTCGCGATTCAGATTACCACAAACGTAACGTACCAATTTCAATATAGTTTCGATTGTCTTCTTCTTCTTCCTTGTTAGGGTTCTGTTTTCCTTTTTTCTTTTTTTCTTTTTTCCCTTTTTTTGGTGTAACATAGAAACTTGTTTGATAAAAAGCACGAACTGTTATAGAGAGGAAACTTTTCAAAAATAACCCTATTTTAATGCTTTATTCTTTTTTAACCATATATCAAAATTTTAATCTTTCATAATTTAAAGACAAACTTTATGACATTTTTACCCCAATTATATTTTT
This sequence comes from Ailanthus altissimus, assembly GCA_946807835.1. Taxonomy (NCBI): domain Eukaryota; kingdom Viridiplantae; phylum Streptophyta; class Magnoliopsida; order Sapindales; family Simaroubaceae; genus Ailanthus; species Ailanthus altissimus. Next base: position 12,077,692 of record OX327687.1, read on the forward strand.
TCTCAAATTAAAACAATTCACCAAAAGATACACAAACCCAAATAAACACACAACTCTCTTCAAAGATTTAAATAAGTGAATGATAAATCGACGTCAAGTATTTAGTAAGTTTTTCGAATTAAAGACATATTATACAATAATCTTTAAAAAAAAATATTTTTACTATATATGTATTTAAAATGAGTACATTAGTTAAAAATAAGTATAAATAGTATTAAAATGATACAAAATGAATGAAAAATGAATCTAATGCGAAAATTAGGCGATAGTCAACACGAAACTAACGAGAGTTATCTGTGTGGATTTTGTGCGCATGTAGCCTACAAGCATATTGTTCATAAGTGCTTGGAAAATGGCATGCATGGAAATTTTGCATGCTATCCACAGTTTTCTTGAATTTGATTTTATTTTTTATTCTAATCACATTTTTTACCATTTTTCTTTTGTTATAGGTATCATGATGCGTGTTTCAACCTTTGCATATCTTAGGGGAAAGTTGAAGAATTCCAATGATAATGATGAAATATATATATATATATATAATTCTAAAATATTAGTATTTCAGTTCTAAAGAATGTAAAATATAAAGCGGTGTTAAGGATAATTTGTCATGTAATTGGAGTTAATTAAGTCTAGTATAAACTATGAGAATTTTTGTTAATGCAAAGAGGGTAAAGTTGAGACTAATTACAATTAAAAATAATGATGATATGGAGTTTTAATTGGGTCAGTGGTTATTCAAGTTTCCATATGTGAAAATAATGTAAAGGCACCCATCGAGAATGAACAAGTCTATCTTAATCACTTTATGTCCATAAGTATAGCGACTAAGAAAGAAGCATAACCCTAACTGTAGTAACCAGTATCCATAACCGGTAAGAATATGTATATTTATATATATAAATATACGTATTTTATTTGTATGTGGGTGATCCCTGATTTATATATTGTTATTAGTAGTGTTTTTATAGGTTAAGGATATACTATTAGTATTGGGTTTATTTGCAAGACTTTGGAATTATTTTAGGGACCAAATTGTTATACTTTGAAAGTTTTGGGGGCAAATTTGTAAATACCAAAAATTAGCCTCTTAGTATAAAAATACACTTTTAAACCCTAATTTACCATTTTTAGGTCGAGCTACCCATTTTAAGAGAGAGAATAGAGAAATAGAGGAGAGAGAAAGAGGAGAAGAAGAAGAAAAAGAAGAAGAAATTGGAATTTTGAATTTCAAGAGGTATATCATACGTATTTCTCAATTTATTGATATTAATTAAGTTAATTCCTTTAAGTTTTGATTTCTGAAAATATGTATAATTGAGGATTTGTTGTGTATTTCGTAAGATCATATGAGAATTGATGATGATCTATAAGATAGTTTGATAAATCATGATGAATTATGGAATTTCTGCTAGATAACCTCTTGATTTAGGAATTTTATAAATTGTTGTGATTCGATTCTGGTTTTGAATTTTGAGTATATGAAATTAGACATGTTAAGGATCATCTGAGACTTTGAATCGATTGAAAATTCTGGAAATTGAATTTATAGTGAATTTACCAAAATGACCCTGAAATTTTGGAAATTTCCTGTGTAAACAGTATAGTACAGTGAAAAATAATTTTTTTCCTACTGAATGATCTTCAAAAATTATGAATTTGTGGAATATGATAATTTTATATGTCTAATATGATATACTCGGAATTGAGAATTTAGATCAATGTGGTTGAAGTGTTATGAATTTCTAAAGTGTATCAGCTCATTGCAATATTTGATTCACAGATTTTTAAGGTTATAGAATAAAATAGTTTTAAAATACTTTTGGCAGTGATTTGGAAGTGAAATATTTATCATAGACTGAGATATGTGTTAAGAGTAATTATGTGGTAGTTTTATAATTTTTGAGTTAGTATATGATTTTATAAAATTGGGAGATTGAATACTGTTTAGTAAGTATCTTGATCCTGTCAGGTTTGTAGTTTGGATTCGATGGTGTGTATGGAATGGATTGTGTAGGAAATTTGATATAATATTCATATATAAGAAGGATATATGAGTCAAAAATGGTATATTCTGATTTTGGAGTAATTGGACATCATTTGATGTATTAGAAATTTTTGTTAAGTGTAAGTGATCAGAATAACAGGTTTTGAGAAACCAAATATTTAGACCAATTTGATGTGATAAATGCATTGTGTATAATTTTGTAAGCTATTTAAAGTATTTTGTGTGAATTGTGAGGCTTATGAAAGGATTAATCTCCATTGATAGGTTAAGGAGATTTAAGCCTTGTAGCTGAAAGTGTTAAGAGGTAAGTATACTAGACTTTTACTGAAATCACTATAAGCATAGTAATTGTCTATGTATGATTTTGTAAATGTGCTTAAAAATATGTTTATGTTATGCCAAAGTGTATTTGATATGAAATGTGAAAGACATATGTTTATGAATGTGAGCATTGACATTGAACATGGACATACATGTGTTTTTGAAAGCGAGCTTTCAAAATGAAATGTGTTTGATAAAGAAAGCTTTGAAGTGCAATATGTCCATGAGAAAGATTTTGTGTTTTGAGGATGCTTGAACTCACTGTTGACTTAGTAGGCATCTTATGTGATTTGTGGAGCCTTTATGTGTGGCCTTTCCTTCAGGATAGGTATATGTTATGTGTTCCGTATGTAGGGAGGATCCTATTGGTACCTAAAGGAAGAGTGAGTTATCACATTCGTGTGGTGGCGTATTGGTGCATGTGAGAGGACTCACCGATGATCAGGGTGAGGGTTTGGCTTTTACTTTCGGGCATGAGCATTATATATGTGTTATTCAAGACCTCACTTGTACTATTCCTCTCATACAGTATGTCACCTACGAGTGACATTTGGCTCATTATGTGATATGTGATGTGTAAGTCCTACTAAGTAGTAGTTGAGTGATGGTATTCCTATTATGTGTTTTGAAAGAATGTGTAAACGCTTACATGATATGTGATTTGATAAGATTATGATTTTGATTGATCACAGCATATCATACATATGCATTGTGTACATATATGTATTTGTATTTGATATATGAAAAACTAATATGCTTACTGAGTTTTATACTCATTATAGTTTATGGTGATTTCAGGTAAAAAAGGTGCATGTGTGCTTAGCGGATTTGGCAAGGCTTCTGCTGTTCCTTGGGTTCCCTAAGTTGCTAGGTTGTTGTGTGTTTCATTTGGGGACACGTGGGATAGGATATTTGGTTTGTCCCTATTGAATAAATACTTATGTATTATTTCATTGTGTGTGGCTGGATTTGATTTAAGTTTTCAAAGTGTGGTTACTAGTTGATTTCAAGTAAGAATTTGCAATGAATATATTCTGGGTTTCCGGTAACAAAGTTGCTATTGGTGACGTAGTAGAGTGTTAATCTCTGAGAAAACTCTGCGTATCTCCGGTTTATTAATTGTCCCAGTCATAATTCAATTGTTATAATTCTGAAAGAAATTGAAATGAACGTTTAAATATGGTCAAGAGAAGTTTATATTTATATGTTAAGTTATGAGTTGATTTTAGTGTTGAACTTACTAGCAACTTGCTAAGGATTTCTGTGTTGAAGGAAAGTTAAAAATTTTGTGTAATATTATTTATGAGTGCACATGCAGTATTATTGAATGAATGTAAGTGATGTCGTGTGTCGGATCTTTTGGGTCTGGGGCGTGACACTAACAATACCAATAGTTATGTTTCTAATAAACACTATAAAAGGTTATCATTATTCCCCTTTAATGTTCAATGAAGACCTAACTTACACGTATTACAATAGTCAGACAAATGGTAATGATTGTGATAATGAAAATGTTGATTATAGAATCGAAGCTGATGGATTTGAATAACATACCAAAAGATAGACTATGTTATGTTTCGAATAGTTCTCTTTATCTGTCACATGATGCATATGATTTATATGCAAGAGAAGATATAGTTCAAGTAGAAAACCATTTTAATTTATACTTCTAATACCACCATCAAACTTGAATATATCGAATAAAATATCGTGTACTAGAATTTAAGATATGTTTATGAGATATTTATATGATAGAAAAGACGAAATTCATGAGGCTATAAGCAAACTAGCACTTAAGGGTAATTGCAACTTCAAAGTTTATAGGTCTACCAAAAATCAGTTTAAGGCAAAATGTTATGATGATAAATATAAATAGAGATTACGTGCAATGTGAATGGAATCACAAAATCTCTGCACCATGAGAAGAATAGATGCAGAGCATACTTATGTTTTAGACTAATTGCATAATAGTCACAGTAAGCCAGGAATTGTATTATTAGTAAGATAATAAAAAATAAGTTTGGATCAGTAAGTAGAATTTATAGACCAAGAGAAATTCAAGCTAACCTACACGACATTTTTGGTATTGAGTTAACGTATTATATTGGTTGGCAAGTTAAAGAGAATACGTGCAGGTTAATAAATTTGCTTTACTAGATTCATTCAGATTACTTCCTATATACTGCTATATTCAGGAACAATAAAATTTGAGTACAATTACTCACTTAAAAATTGTCTAGGAAAATCACTTTAAGCATTTCTTAAACCCGAGTACATACTTTTAGTGAAGTATGAAAGTAGAAATAGAATAGTAGACATACGAAATTACAGTACGAGGGTCTTTGTTTGACTTATAACATGTCTGAGTCCTTAATTCATACCTATTCCGAGTTGGTTCTTTTGGTTGGTCATCTATCAGATAATTGTTAATTTTAACTTATGTTATTTCAAATGAGATATGTTTGTTTATAAAACCTAAATTGATATTTAATCTCCTTTTGTTTAGTTTACTTTAATATTTGTTTTTTTATCGTTAAATATAATTAATTATATTCATTTACCAAAATTTTGGCAAAATTTTCCTTATTTTATAGACATTTTGAAATTTGTAGATCATTAATAACACTTCTGTATATTTGGCACAATATACATTATCTTTATACATATCCATTAAACACAAGGATAACATACAACTATATAACACAATTGCACATCTATACAAAATATTTGTACACATCCACTAAACACAAGAACAACAAACAATAATATAACACAATTGCACATTTATACATTATTTCAAGGCATGTATTCACAAATCTATGGCTTTCTTTTCTCTAAAAAAAGTACTAGTCTCGGGGGCTGAAAGTGAATGAATTGACCTAATATTAGGTATTCAATGAATATACAATTGAATACGCCACAGTCTCTACTCTAGACCTTCTATTGAGACATACATTCTTTTAAACGTATATGTTTGAACGATGACTTATCTTCAATTGCTTCTCTTATAAGGGTATAAAATCTTCATGCCCAGAGATAATGTGGCATGAGACTACACAGAGGAGCGATGAAAACTTCCATCACTTCGTTAGCATATGCATTAATGCTAGAATCGTAGAGTGTGATCCTCCTATGAAGCAAATTGACATCTGTCACAATCTAATGCTCTATTTTGTAGTTCATTAGAATATATACCTATACAGATCATTGTAGTTTTGTTATGAATTAATTATATAATAAACGAAAAAAAAATATTACTTATGTCTATTATTTTATCTACATCAGCCTATAATTTAGCACCAAGTAAATTCTTTTTTTGTCATAGTCCATAGTACAATAACAACGAGTTCCATGTAATACCATCTAAAGCAAGGGCATACTATTGGTGTACACATCTAATAGGCTCTTAAAATTAAATATATGATATTAAATTGAAATAATTATATTAATAAATTTATACCATAATTTAAACAACAATCGAGAAAAAAAAATCTACAAAAATATGCATCTATAATCGTGCACTTTGGTGAGTGAGCTTACACATACTTGCACTAGTATTGACAGACCAACTTTAAATACTTATTAATATGCTGCAAAATCCCACGTATGTGTATAAATATTGATATTACTAATTTATATTTAAATAATAAAAAAATCTAAGAATATCCTTACAAAATCATTAAGTCAATCATTTAAGAAATAATTAAACCATTTCGGATCAGCATCGATGGCAAGTAAGTTAACATGCCCTTGACCATTCAGAATTCAAGTTTAAAACTCCGCATAAACGGTTAAGTCTATCTGTCATTGTGGATCCAGGTCAACTTAAGAATCATCACATGGATCCTCCACTTGTAATTCTACTTTTCTTTTACTTATGATCTTCTTTCTAATGGGATTGGTATAAGGGGTGTATTTAACACATGCATCCTTGTATTAGCACCCAAACATGCTCATCATTTATGTAGCAGTATTAAGTATAAATTGCATACTTGCAGGGTTCTCTTGATCATATTGCATGTCTGGTTGCATGTCCGACTACCATGATAATAATACTTAGCCATTGGAGTCTGAGTCTAAATGTTATTGGTCATCTCTTCTCATTCACAAAATAAAATAACACCAATAAATATACTGAGCTATAAAAAATATACAAAATCAACTTTATGTATAAAACATATTATCGTCTGATCTTTATCCTCAAACATGCTATATGATTAGAAGTATTGCACCACGAGTCTAATCTAAAGCAAGAGATTTATTTTATTCTTGTCCATCCTAGTCATCGGTTATGTTTTTATAACTACCATGTCGTCCTGCAAATCATCAATCTTCTACTTAAAAACGTTATAGTACGATGACGTGCCTAATTCAAATTATACATAAGTAATTATAATCAATCTTTACAATGTAATACTCATCAAAATTAAATAGTGAATAAATAAAAAATTATTAAAATTGTACCGTTATTCTAGATGTTAGCGGGGCTTCGAAAGGTTAGCTATGTTGAACATCTCTATCTTCTTCGAATTAGTGAATTGAATGTTCAACTTCACAATATGGTCCAGTTTGAGATCCTCTCCAAATATCCCTAATAAGAGTCACAACTTTGTTATCGTACAATACTCATAAGTCTTCTCATGTTGTCTTGGCACCAACTTCTTATGTGTCTCCAAAACCTACATAAAATTATGGAATTGTTAACTATTAACAACAAAATTTATATATGTGTCTGTGTGTGTATGTATGTGGTTATATGGTGTAAAAACATACAAAATCTTCATCCTTGTTAAGAAAACAAGTTTAATGTCTTTTAAATAGTGGAGTGCCCTTTCTATAGCATATACCAAAATCGCTTAGTAGATCCAAACCTAAGATAATAAAAAAAAAATAACAATTTAATATCAATAAATGGTAATTCAAACACTTTCTCCACATATAAATATAATAATGAATCAATGGAATTAACCACCAAGAATGTAGGAGGAAAATCATAAATATTATATGCTTCCTTCTTTCAACCACCATTTTTTATGATGTTTTTCAACTTTATTTTCACAGTTGTGCTTAAGATGTCATAGAGTACGGACCATACAAGTGTGTCCTATGAGTACTAATTGAACATATCTAAGTCGTTCACAAGCCTAAGTATAAAATATTGGATCTCTCTATGATCGTCCCATGAAACCAACACAAGATGAAAAACATAAAACAAACACAATTTAACTGCATCTATATCATCTTCTCTACTTAAATCTATGTATTAAACCATAAATCCAAATCCTTATTGTTCATCTTCAACCTATTTCTAAAATCTATATCTCACAGTTTATTTCTAAGTTTATTTTCAATTCTTTAATTTACAGATAATCTCTCATCTTTAACCCTATAATCAAATAAAAATCCAATCAAGAGAACCTAATGTGCATGTTGCATATCAAAAATCACAATTCTTCAAATAAATTTTGGGTATGCATTTGTCTTAACAATACCTTATGCACTAATATATCTGAGAATGAGATATCGTATACATATAGAAAATGACCTCAACAATGGTTCTAAATAAATTCATCTATCTGGGATTCAATTTATGTCTCCCACAACTTCGTATAAGCGGTCACTGATGCTTCGTAGAACTCATTTTCTAAAACTATAAATAATTTGGACACATTTTGCTTCTTAAAAAAAATTATTTATGCAAGAAAAGATAATTAAATAAATTAAACTAATTAATAACAAATAATAAAATTGATAACAAATTAATAAAGAATTAAATATTAAATCAAATAAAATAATTAAAATTAAACCAAAAAAATAAATTTTTTAGAAAACAAATAAATGTCAATTATTAGTTTATTAATTACATATTTAAAAACTAAATTAAAGAATTAATAGTTAAATAAATTAAATATATTAATAATTAATAATTATTAAATGAATTAAGACAATTGAATAACAACTAAAATTAATAATAAATAGTTTTAAAAATAATTAATTTATTAATAACAAAATGTTAAATAATTTATTAATATCTAAAATTAATCTAATATCAAATTAGAAAACTTTAATTAAAAATTTTTGAACTTGCCATGTAGCACATATGGTGGCGCCATATAGAGCCATGCAACACATGTGGTAGTGCCATGTAGGCGTGCACGTTGCACTTAGTGCATGCTCGTGCTTTTATGCGTTGCACGCAAGGGCATGTAAGCTATGCGTAGCCTAGGCCGTCAAGGCTAACAACTCATTTTAAGCCTTTTTCGGCCATTTTATATAATATTTAACTATTGTCAACTATTTTTCCACCCATTTAACTCTAAATCTAACCATTTTCATTAATTACTAACAAAAACATAAAAATACACTCCAAATTTTAAAATTCATATTTTTTTTTTCATTTTCGAATTTTTAACTCCACAACTGGTCCTTTTAACTATCGGTCTTCAAAATGTGAGTGTCAAAACAACTTATTTATTTCTTCACTTTTTTGAATTTTTCAAGGTGCTTTTGGGAACAAATGGCCGATTCTAACTTAAAAGGGGAGAGAAAATATAATTAAAGGTAAAATAGTCTAAATTTAAGTTATTAAGCTATAAAAGGTTAAAAATATATCGAGGAGTTAAAAAAGATTAATGCATTAAAATAGAGTCCATTTGCAAACTTTTTCAAATATTTAAAGTTTATTTTTACAAATGTCCTAGTTGTTTACTCTTTGACTAGAAAATTTTGTGAATTAAAAATTTTGTGACATTTAAGTCCCTATTGTTTCAACTCTTATTAAATAACTACTCTCGTTAGTGTTGACCGTCAATTTATGCACAACATTTGTGCGAGATGATGAAACCAATCTTTTAAAATGCAAAAGACAAAAATATCCTCCTATTTTATATTCATTATGGATTTATTATTTGTTTTTTGTTGAGAATTTTCTTAATAATAAAAGATTTAGGAAATTATTAATTTAATTAAAGTTGCTTATTTGTAACTACTTTAATTTTTTTTTTAAAGTCTCCAAATTAAAGGTGGTGTTCAACTATTGGGTTAAGCCTACTGTATCTATTAAATGTTGGCCCAAATAAAGTTGTAGGTGGATTTGAGCCTAGCATGTCCACCATGCCTATTTCATTATACTTGAGTTTGCTGAGTTTTACGTGGGTTTTTAATTTAACTTATTTAAGAATTTTTATTTTTAAAAAATAATTATGATTATATTATTTTTAACTTAAACTTTATCAATATTTAAAATTAAATTAAAACTACACTAGAAAATTGAAATGGACTTTTTATTAAGAAATTAAAAACAAATATAATTTTAGCACAAATAGATATTCAAATAATAAAGAGAGAATTATATCATTATGCTTTTAGCACATCTCAATTAGGTTGACTTCCACTAAATTATTGATCATTATTAATTATTAATTAAAAAATATGAGAATATTAATTAAAAATTATTGAAATATGATTTGGAGAACAAACCAAGTGCGTTGGGTACGCAAGGATCGAAGGTGGATGCGAAAGGCGACATAAGACACAAGGGGAGGAGCCCATGTATAGGTGCTGCAGCGACTAAGTCTTGGGCGTTGTGGCACCCAAAGCAGAACCTGAGTGCCACGATACCCAGCGCGAAAATAGTTTTTTGATTTCTTACGACTTGTTTCATCTCCTGATGGTTTCAGGACTCTTTAATACGATTCCTACATGTTTAGGGTAAACCTAGGTCATTCTAAAGCCTATATAAAAGCTTTCTATTAGCTTGTAAACACATCTTAGGGAGAAAACACAAATCTTAGTGATCTTTGTGGAAGTCTTTGTGATCAAACATACTTGTGATTCTTAGTGAGAGAAACTCCCCAGATTGCAAGAGAGAGTGTTTATTTGTGAGTCTTTCTTGTAAAAGGCATACTTTGTGAGTACATTGAGATTTAATAATAAGAGAGAATGATCTTAATCTACCGTAGACATAGGCAAGTTGTCGAACCATATAAATTCTGTGTGTTCTTCTTCTACCTTTCTCTCTTTAGTTCCTTAATTACTTATTATACACTATATTGCTTAGATTATATTACTTGTTTATATGCTTCTACTTCAACAAATTGGTATCAGATCTTGATTTTAAGTAAACATGGCCATATCCAAGTATGAGATAGAAAAATTTAACGGTACGAATAACTTCAATCTATGGAAGATAAAGGTTAAGGCGTTGTTGATAAACCAATGGTTAAACTTATTATTAGAGAAGATTGCAGCTCCATCTAGTGAAGAAGAAAAGACGCCAGAGTCATTTAAAGCTAAAGTAGAAAGAAAGGATATTCAAGAAAGAGTTCACAATACAATCGTTCTATCATTGAGCGATAAAGTACTAAGGGAAGTAGAGACGACGACAATTGGTCTTTGAAAGAAGCTTGACTCCCTTTATATACGAAAATCGTTGGCCAACAGATTACATATAAAGAAGAAGTTGTATAAGTTGTCCATGTCAAATGGGACACCAATGAAAGATCATATAGACGCATTCAATAAGATAATTCTTGATCTTGAATCTATCAACATTAAGATAGAAGATGAAGATAAATCAATTATCATGCTGAGTTCACTTTTTAAGAGTTATGAGAGCTTTATTGATATGTTACTCTACAGTAGAGAGAGTTTAACGATGAGCGATATGAAATTATCATTAAACTCAAAGTTATTAGGAAAACAGATCAAGGGCAATACGAAAAGTCTATCTGTAAGAGGAAGGCCCTCATATAGAGATGGAAAGAAAAATGGCTCAAGATCGAAGTCTGAGACTCTTAGGAAATGCTATTGCTACAAAAAGAAGGGCACTTCATAAAGGATTGTCTAGAAAAAAAAAGTATAAGACAAGAAGAAAGCAGATGTTGCATTTGCCTATGATGATAGCTATGACAGCACAGAGACAATTGTCGCTACTGATAGTAAGAATGCTGAACAATAGGTTCTTGATTCTGGTTGTACTTTTCACATGTGCCATCACAGGTCTTGGTTTATGAATTTTTAACCCATTAATAGTGGTAAAGTGTTAATGGGTAATGATGTTGTATGTCAAATGATAGGAATTAGTAGTATTAGACTTAGGCTGCATGATGGGTGAGTGAGAGAGTTGACAGATATTAGGTATGTTTCTAACCTCAAGAGGAACTTGATCTCGCTAAGGACCTTAGACCAGAATAGGTGTTCCATCATGATCGACAGATGAGTTTTGAGAGTATTGAAGGGTTCTATGGTAGTAATGCGATGAGAGAAGCACAAAGGTGTTTATGTGCTTAAGCGTAAGGTTGTGAGTGGTTCTACATTATTCTCTGTAAATGATGAGAATATGCAAACTAAGTTGTGACATCTTAAATTGGCATACCTAGGCGAGAAAAACTTGAATGAGTTATTTAGTCAAAAGGCGTTTGGTGAGGATAAGTTCCAGCCTTTAGAATTTTGTGAGCATTGTGTGCTTAGGAAAACACATTGAGTGAGGTTTAGTACCGGTAAGCACAAGACTAAGGGGACTCTTGACTACATACACTCAAATCTTTGGGGACCGGCTCAGATAACTACTCGTGGTGGTGCCATGTATTTTCTCAGTTTGATTAATGACTGTTCAAAGAAGCTGTGGGTCTATGTGTTGAAGAGTAAGGATCAAGCATTTGATGTATTCAAGACTTGGAAGGCTCTTATTAAGAATCAGACTAGCAAAAGAGTGAAGATGTTGAGAACTGACATTGGCCTCGAGTTTTGCAATAAAGAGTTTGATGGGTTTTGTGCCAAGTATAGGATTGTAAAGCATAGGATGGGAAGTTGACACCACAGCAGAATGGCATAGTTGAGAGGATGAATAGGACCCTACTTGAAAGGGTTAGATAGATGCTTACCAATGCAAATATATCCAAGAATTTTTGGGGAGAAGCTGTAGTAACTGCAGCTTATTTGATTAATAGAAGTCTCTTCTCAGTAATTGACTTCAAGACTCTAAAAGAGAATTGGTCTGGCAATCCTCATAAGTTTGACCACCTCAAAATATTTGGTTTCCCTGCCTTTATACATGTTAAGGGGGAAAGTTGAAACCTAGTGCTATTAAATGGGTATTCATAGAATATTCTGAAGGAGTGAAAAGATATAAGGAGTAGTGTAAAGTGTAAAGACTTGACACAATCGAGGAGTATCATAAGCTGTGACATGATGTTCGATGAGACGACCATACTGAAAGCTTCCCAAGAAGATGAGAAAGAAGAACCTGTGTCAAAGGAAGACTCAGTACCTGAGTCAATAAAAGTTGAAGTTAAGCCTGAGAATAGATCTGATATGCCCCAAAATCAGCACTTCAATAAAGAGATCTTCAAAGATAAACCAAAAACATCGGCGAGTTCCTCCAAGTCCACCCAAAGAAAGACTAGGACTCCTGAGATGGAACTTGAAGAGTACCAACTAACCAGAGACAGGCTAAGGAGAACGATAAACCCATCAATTAGGTATGTACAAGTAGATCTAGTTGCTCATACTTTTAATTCTGCTTATACTCTTGAGTATGATGAGCCTAGAATATATGGTGAGGCTATAAAGAGTAAAAAAAAAAAGAATGGCAGTAGGCCATGAAAGAAGAGATTAATTCTCTTAGGAAGAACAATACCTGGAAGTTGGTAGAGAAACCTTAAAAGAAATTAATTGGGTACAAGTGGGTGTATAAGGTGAGGGAGATGATACCGAGGATAGAGCCTACAAGATTCAAGGCTAGGTTAGTTGTACAAGGTTTTACTCAGAGAGAGGGAGTTGACTTTCATGAAATATTCTCTCTAGTCGTCAAGTACATAGTTATTAGGATTTTGTTAGCTATATGTGCAAATCTTGATTAACATCTAGAGCAGATGGATGTCAAGACAACTTTTCTGTATAGTGAGCTTGAAGAGATGATTTATATGGCATAACCACAAGGGTTTGAGGAGCCCAGAAAAGAAGATCATACTTGTTTGCTAAAGAAATCATTATATGGGTTAAAGCAATCACTTAGACAGTAGTATGGGAGATTTGATGAATTTATGATGGCTTATGGCTTTAGTAGAAGCAAGTATGACGGATGCGTGTACTTTAAGAACATAAGTTGTGGAATGATGTATTTTCTTATATACGTCGATGATATGTTGATCGCATGTAAGAATTTGAAAGAAATACAAAAACTCAAGAAATAGTTAAGTGGAAAGTTTGAGATGAAGGATTTAGGAGCAATAAAGAGAATATTGGGTATGGATATTGTAAAGGAAAGAAGAGATGTTATCTTCTTGTCTCAATAACTATATATACTCAAAATTCTAAAGAAGTTTGGTATGTCCAACGCAAAGGCTGTCTCTACTCCTTTGGCTATGTATTTTAAACTTTTAGTAGCACAATAGCCAACATTTGAAGAGGAGAATCTGCAGATGGGTAAAGTACCATATGCAAGCGTTATGGGGAGCATCGTGTATACAATGGTTTGCACAAGACCAAACAAAGCACATGCTATGAGTGTGGTAAGTAGATATATGGTAAATTTAGGTAAGGATCACTGACTTGCAATAAAGTGGATTTTGATATGTATCAAAGGGATGTCAAATCACGGGTTGATGTTTAAAAGGGATGAAGACAATAATGTAATAGTTAACTCAGATTATGCAGGTGATCTAGACAAAAGAAGATCATTCATAGGTTAAGTATTTATAGTGTTTGGGTATAGTGTATGTTGGAGATTAATTCTATAACATGTGGTTGCCCTATCTACCACAGAGGCGGCGTACATAGCTATTGGTGAAGCTATTAAAAAGACTATACGGTTGAAAGAAAAATGTGCAGAGGTATTGACTAGTGAAGATGTGAACACCGGTGTATATTGTGATAGCCAAAGTGTCAACACTTAAGTAAGCATTAAGTGTTCCACGAGAGGTCAAAACATATTGATGTACGGCTCTATTACATTCGAGAGATTATCCAAAGTGGTTAAGTTAATCTAACAAAGATAATGTCATTTAAAAATCCCGCTAACATTGTTAACTAAGTCATTGCCCTCGGTTAAGTTTATCCTATGCAAGGACTTAATTGGAGTCGCCACTTTGTATGGATGACTGAAGATTGAGAGATGAGAGATCGAGTAACTTTGTAGATAATTTTGAATAAAATAGGGGATTTGTGAAAATATTGATTAAAAATTATTAGAATATGATTTGGAGAACAAGTCAAATGCGTTGGGTACGTGAGAATCGAAGACAAATGTGAAAGGAAGCGAAAGATACAAGGGGTGGAACCTAGGTCGAGGTGCCGCAGCGCCTAACTCGAAAATAGTTTTCCAATTTCTTACAACTTTTTTTGTCTCCCAGTGGTTCCAGGACTCTTTAATACGACTCCCACACATTTAGGATAAACTTAGGTTATCCTAAAGTCTATATAAAGGCTCTCTATTAGCTTGTAAACACATTTTAGAGAGAAAACACAAATCTTAGTGATCTTTGTGGAAATCTTTGTGATCAAACATACTTTGTGATTCTTAATAAAAAAAATCACTATATTACAAGAAAGAGTGTTTTTTTGTGAGTCTTTCTTATAAAAGGCATACTTTTATGAGTGCCTTGAGATTTAATAATAAGAGTGAGTGATCTTGATCCACCGTGAATGTAAGCAAGTTTTCGAACCACGTAAATTCTGGTGTTCTTCTTCTACCTTTCCCTCTATAGTTCTTTAATTACTTATTCTGCACTATATTGCTTGGGTTATATTATTTGTTTGTGTACTTCCGCTTCAACAAAAAATAAGAAAAAAATAATAATTCCTTGTTATAATTTATTTGCCATTTTTGTTAAGTCAATATTCTCTAAAAGTTTAGTCATATCATCATTATAATTTTGTTATCGTTTTACTGCTACAACTTCCCAATCTTTTAGATATATAAGACACTCAAGTATTTTTTTTATGTCAATTTATTCTTTCAATTATTTAATACCCTATTACTTGAACTAAAAGTTGATTTCCATATTGTAGTTAAGATCAGATAAATAGTATAGTCATGAGTCATTATAAAAAGTATTGGACAAATCATTTCATGTTGTTTTCACTAATTTAAAATATTTAATAATTTCAATCCCTTTACATTACTAAAAGATTCTAAATAAGCATTATTTGCCCTCGAATTTTGATCAAAAACATATTTTCGCTAGAGATTCAGCTTGGCCAATGAGCCTCGAATTCAAGTATCTCGAGGTCTATGGCTAATCACAACCACGTCCATCATATAAAGTATCATAAAAGCTACAACACATTACCATTGAGAAGTTCCAGAGGTGTATGAGGAGATGAACTAGGGACATGATCACAACCTTCAATTCTTAAAAGTCCTCAATATTGAATAAGATGTCATCGACCACTAGCATTGACTAAGCATATTACTTAAGCTCTTTTGACGATCTCAACCACTTTCTCTCTCTAAGTAGATGAGAAGACATTTGATAAATACCTAAAACTACACATTTAATAAAGATTTTTCATCATCATTTTGCATTAGTAGTGTTATTAACCTTTCTAACTTGAGCATGTTTTCAATATTGTACCTGATTAATTTCTTAACTGTTTTAGTATAAGTTCAGTAAATTGGGCATAACTTTCTATCAAGGAATCCAGTTAAAGTAACTTGAACCTATGAAGAGCTAATTTTATATACAACAATATTTTATTTCACATACATTTTGTAATTCGAACGTTTAAAGGGTGAAAAGTAGCTTAAAAGAGGACTCATCTATAGTGCAGGCCTAGTTCGAGCAGGCTTCAGTATTTAGCCTATAACTTGAGAAATACATATTCAATATATGTGTTCTTGTCCATTCTAGAAAACTGAAACAAATATCTACAACTTTACTATTAGCATGTGAATCAAATTTGGTTGCTTTCGGTGACAAGTTCACGAATTAATTTTGGCACATGAAATAAGCCTTAAATTATCAACAATCCATCAAAGTGTTGGACTCCTTTTTTTACTTGTACTCTTCAAGTTTTTCTATAAATAAGTGGCTCCTCTATGCCCAAGACAGCTAGATTTTTAGTTCTAACACTTTTATTTTATATTCTCTTTTATAATATTAATTTCTTTCATCTACTAGTTTAAAGTCTATGTTATCTCTTTTTGCATTTTTTTCCTTTAATTTTATCATGATTACTTCATTTTTATTATGCTAAGGTGAAAGAGTGAAGTTTTTGGTAAAGTAATAAGATATACTTAAACACTTAATTTAGAATTTAATGATACATTCTTAAGATAATTAAATTTATATATGATGAGTTTATTTATTTTATTTTATTTTTATAATATTGATACACTTTCTTGTAAAATAGTATAACTTGATTTATTATAGACAATTTTTATAGTTTGTACAATAAATCATTGAATCTAATTACAAGATTTGGTGTAAATATCATTTCTTATAAAGTGAGAGTCTTGATTTATTGTAGATATGTATAATGATTGACGTAATAAATACTTGAATTTATTTACAACGTACGATAATTAAAAGAAATGAATATAAATTAGAAGGAACCATATTTGTTATATATTATGATTGGAACCTCCTTTTTATGGAGATTCCAATTGAGTCATAAAAGAGATTTGAATGCATCTTATTTCATATATCAAGAGTGGATCCCCTAATCTTAGCATCCATTTTAATTAATTATATATATATATATCATTATATGTATCTTTACTATTTTATTTCTTTTGAGATTATTTATACTTATATAACTTTAATTCCACTTTCCTGTGGATCAATCTCGTTCTCACCGAATTATTTATTAGTTTGGCAATCTTGCATTTGAGAATAAACTTATATATTCTATTTCTGATGTCATTTTCGAGGAAGTTAAATTAACTAAGATAATTTGTTTTATTTTCATGGAAGGATAAGCCTTCTATCTTGCTTTAGTTTAATTATTTTTCATTTGTTATTCTTGTTTTACTATTGTTGGTTCTACTTAACCACCTACCATTTGTTTATTAACATTTTATTATCCTAATCTAACATTGACTAATCTAACTTTTAATTATTGTCTAACCTTTATTTTATTGTTAGCCTTGCCATCTAATTTACTTTTATTTCATTTTTTTTCTTTTATTTATAATATTTATTATTATTGCATTTTTTCTTTCTTTGTATGAGTGGTTGGTTTCAAGATCTTTAAGTCTTATCATTTGGTGAAAGGTAATCTTAAAACTTTCTTTGATAATTTATTTGATTCTCAATCATCTCTTGTTCTTCACTAAACAACACCATGACCGATAATCAAATTGATGACTCATAGACACAAGGGACAACCAGTCCCAACACAATGACCATAATCGACCTAAGACATTTAGAACTATATGAACCTCATACAAACCAGTGCAATATATTTTAATTTTAAATTAGGCATTATCCAATTTTTACCCACTTTTTATAGCTTAAATGTAGAAAATCCTTATCTACATCTAAGAGAATTTGAAGAAGTGTATAACATATATAATAACCTAAATTGTAGTATGAACACAACTCGACTTAAGCTTTTTCCTTTTTATTTAAAAGATAAAGCTAAAATATTATTATAAAACCTTAGGCCATGATTCATTTCTTCATGAGATGAGCAACAATAATTTTTGAAAAAAAGCTTTTCCTTTTATATAACAAATTTTTTCAAAAGATAAATTAGGAGAGACTCTTTACCAGTATTGGGATGGTACAAGGAACTACTTAATACTTGTCCCCATCAAGGCTTTAAGACTTGGAGATTAGTCTTAAATTTTTATGAGAGTTTAACACCCCAAGTTAGACAAATTATGGAAATGATGTATAATAAAAAATTAGTGGATAAAGACCTAGAAGAGGCAATAAACTATCTAGACTTACTAGCTAAAAATGCTTAAAATTAGGACACTAGTAATACCTATAAAGCACCAAGTAAAACTCAAACCACTATATCTAGTGGGGATATTTACCACCTTAGGAAAGATCATGATCTTCAAGTCAAATTATCATCCTTAGCTAGAAAAGTTAAAACCTTAGAAATGAAAAAGAGTGATCAAGTATAATTTGTTCAAAAAATTGTATGTCACATATATGAAACTCATGATCACTTTACCAATGATTGCCCAACTTTACTTGCATTTAAGAATGCCTCCATAACAAGCCAATGTTCTAAACATAGAAATGTGGCTAAATCATAACCCATATTTATAAAACTACAATCCTGGTTAGAGAAATCACCTGAATTTTAGTTGAAGGAATAACACTCGAACACAGTCTTCACAACCACCTTTTTAGGCACATCATAACTTTCAAAACTCTCAAGGTTATACACCATATGTCCTTACACCTAAGAAAAATCTTAAAGAAACTTTGTATGCATTCATTGAAAAGTAAGAGTCTATCAAATCTAAAAATACTCAAACAATAACTAATTTGAAAGATACTCTTGCTCAATTTGCATCTGTACTGAGCATTCATGAGAAATAAAAATTTTATTTTCAACTATAATCGAACCTCAAAGGATAACATAACGCAAATGCATGTAACTTATGAAGCCAACTTATAGATCAAGGTAAAGCGATCATTACTCTTAAAAATTGTAAGGCGTTGAAAATTTCATTCCAGAACCTTATAAGAACGATGAATCGATCTCTAAGGGTAAGAAAAGCGTTAAACCTACACCTAGTGAAGAAAATATCCAACTCTCACCTACACTCCTATTTTCTCATATCTTTCGTAATGCTAGAAAGTTGAATTATAATCCTAAAAATTTTTTAAATCTTCAAATAGGTAAAAGTTAATATTCCTTTGTTCGATGCTATTAAACAGGTTCTCTCTTATGCTAAATTTTTGAAGGATTTATTCACGGTGAAAAGAAACTGAATGTAAAAAAGAAAGTATTTTAGTTGAACAAGTAAGTGCTATTCTTCAGAACAATAATACTTTGAAATACAAAGACTTTGGTTGTCTTACAATTTCATGCATTATCGAAAGTCATAAAATTGAACAAGTTTTACTTGATTTTGGTATAAGTGTGAATTTACTACCATATTCAGTTTGTCAATAACTCAATCTCGATGAGTTAAAATTAACCTCTATAACTCTTTTACTTACCGATAGATCAATAAAAATGCCAAGAAGGATAGTAGATTCAAGTTGATAAATTCATATATCTTGTGGATTTTATTATCTTGGATACAAAGCTTGTAAAAAGATGCAATTCATTTCTTATTATCTTAGGGCATTTATTTTTAGCAACTTTTAATGCTTTGATTAATTGTAAGAATGGTGTAATGAAGCTTTTATTTGAGAACATGAAATTAGAGCTTAATATTTTCAATATGCGTAAGCAACCACATGAGGAAAAGGATAAAAGTGAAGAAGCCAACATGCTAGAAACCATTGTGGAAGATCATTTCAAAAAGATGAGTTTTGCTGATCCCTTAGAAAGTTTTTTAATGAATTCATTTGAGTGAGACATGCAATTAGATCCTGATATCTCTAATATATATTATTTACTTGACTGTGCATAGGTAATTAAAAATAAAGGATAAAAATGAAAGTTTAAAGAATTATGAGAATAAATAGAAGGAAACTCTAAACTAGTAGATACTACTGAAATTAGGCAATATCTTAAGGGTATTAACAATAATATCCCTAATAATAATAATAATAATGTTTTTGAAAAATAGATTTTATAGGAAAATATGTAGGGGTATAATTACCATAATTTTACAAGGGTAATTTAGATATTTCACATTCATTAACATAGAATCTGTTAAGTTTTAGAGAAGGGCATTGGTGATATTTTTTTAAACCTTTGGATATTTTTATTAAATTTTAAATTTTTAAGTATTCATATAATTAAACCTTACTATAATAGTATTCATGATAATAACTTTAAAATATATAAAAATTCAAACCAATTACGTTAGTGTGGAAAAAAAATTATAAGTTCATTTAGAATGATGTCAAAATTATTCTAAGAAACTTTGTTCATTTTAATTTAATTCAATCACATCTTAGTTATTCCTAGGGATAGTCTAATTAATTTAGCCTCTTGCGCTGAAATTAAGAGCTCAGTGAATTAACTTTCCCTAATACCAATCTTGGAGGAAGACTTTGTTAACGTTTTATGCAATAGTTTGGGAAAATAAATTACTATGTTTAAAATATAAAGAAAATAATTTATTTCAAGCAAATAATCTAATTAAATTCACTAAAAGTTTTCAACTAAAAAAGTTAAGTCCAATTATTTAAATTGAAAGATTTTTTTTTCCTTTTATAAAAAGAAATCATATTTAGCAATTTAAGCCTTTTCTTGTAAATTAAGAATTTTATATAACAACAAAATTTCTTTTCAGGAGGGCATATAGCTATTTATATTAACCACTTACTCTCTAATATTTTCATTACCTCCTTGTCATTATATAATAATTAAAAAAACCCCAAAATGATAAAAAAAAAATTATATGCCCCTAACTTGTACTTCAAATTTTAAAAAAAACATCAAAATTACATTAGTGCTAAATATATATATATATATTTGTACTTTAAAAGACAAAAATATGTTTACTAAAATATATACTAAAAATTAAAAATATTAAAAACAACTCTAAAAGCCAAATTACACGTCTCTTAAAGTATTTTATCAAATTTAAATTTTAAGAATATAAAATAATCATGATTATATGAACCCTCCAACAGTGGAATTTTTTTGTTAATGTTACCATGGCAAGGAGTAATTATATAATATAAGAAAAAAAATAAGAAAGCGCAAGTGGTAAATATGAAAAACTACAGGGATAAAAGTGACAATTTTCATTTTTTTTTTTTGTGTGGAAGAGGTAGTATAATAGATTCTATTTATATATCCAACACTAGCAATCTTGAATTCTATTGATGTTTTTAATCCTTCAAAATAAATGATATTTGCAATTTTATTGAAAGTAATATTTATATATAAAGTTTACTTCAAGCTAGAATGACAATTAGAATATTACAACATTTTAAAAATACTTAATTATATAATTTAAAAAAAAATTATTTTCCCTTTAAAATCATGTCGCAATTAGTTGAAACAAAGAATTTAAAATTTTTACTTGGTTGATAAATTAATTGGTTTAGTAGTGAATCTTTCCTACTTTTAGAATATCTACGTAACAAGCATTCAGCAATAATAATTATTAGAAGGGTTAATTTTATCAGTATCCTTAAGGTATGGTTTAAAATCAGCATTAACCATCAAATTTTAAAAATAACTTTTTCAATGCCCCTATTATTAATAGAATTTATTAAAATGCATGAAATATATTAACATCACAAAAAAGTGTCAATTATACCCTTCCTTGAAAAACCTCATTGACAGATGTATGAATTTGACATTGATATTTAAAATTAAAATATTAATAAAAATAAAATTTTGTAAGAAAATGGTCCACAATGTTGGCTTTTAATGTTCTTATAAACTTAAGAAAAATATAATGTGAACAAACAAAAGAGTGAGAGAGAGTTCTACAATTCGCATTCACTCTAAGCAAGATATCACCCAAAAACAGGATGAGTTTTTCAACTCTTATTTATTCCAATCCATAAAATCAAATCATCCTGGGAAAGAAGCATTGTCATCATCACTCGTGGTAAACCATAATCTCAAGAGAATATCAGGTTTGGATTATTGTCTTGTTTTTATTTTTTGAACAAAAAAAAAATCATTAAGTTTTTATTTATACACTAAAAATTCTTTTAATTTAAAATGGATTACATGTATATCGACTAAGCTTTTCATTTTGGTTTTTATTTTTTTTATGATTTTGAGAATTTTAATTTATGATATGGGTTTTCTATTTTTACTCAAATCTAAAATATTGATGCTTTTTTTTTTTTAGATTCAATATCTAATAAGAGTTGTGTTTCTGATAGATATTATTGTGTTTATATGTGTTTGATGTGTGTTTGAACACAGTTGAATGAATAGGATGAGGAATTTTGAAATTGAAAGTTCAAGTATTTAATGAAGCATATAGGTTTTAAAATGTTGACCCAGAAAAATGCAGTAGGATTGTATTGTTACATAAACTTATAAAGAAGACACTAAAAAGACTAATGAGAAGTTTAGGATAGTTGTCCATTTACCTTGGTGTGATGGTTCCTTGAATATAAAGGATAATTTTGATATTGAGTTAATATTTAAACTTCAAATTTTCATGGGGTATTACACTATAAATATGATTATAGAGCATGAGCCTTTGCATGTAGAATACTTGTCACTGTTGGTAACCTTAAATCATTAATCAAACCTAGAGCTTAAACTTCAACCAAAACCAGAGGTTGTACTTAAACCCTATATACCTAATCCATATGCACATGCGTATGAGGACTTGAATGACAAGTTCAATGAAATACAAATACAATTATGCACAACTTATATAACTCACCCTATACTAAACAATTTTCCTATCACCCATCCAATACTTGCCAAAAGTTCATTGTCGATAAATAGTAACTCCTATTACATGGTGAGTGTGGAAGACCTTGGGGCAAATGAATGCCTTTATTAATATAATAATGATGATGCCGAGGAGCAAAAAGGATGTTTAATATGACAAAAGGTTCAAAGTAGAGTCCTAGATTAGTTTCACGACTACGAGTTAAATGATGATGATTTCTTAGGTAGTGGTTCAGAATATAAAGGACTAGTACACAAGTTAGCTAATAAGCTTAATAGGAAAACTATTTAAGTACAAACCAAGGGAACCAATTAAATTTGAAGTAGGCTATGTGTTTGAGACTGTTGACATTGTGAGGGAAACAATTTTAAAGTATATAATTCAAGAGGAATTCAAGCCTAGAAAAATTAAAAGTGACCCCACAAGAGTTATTGTTGGTTGTTCATGGAATGGTTATCCATGGAGACTACATGCCTCTGTCTAACTTAGTAATTTAGCATTCAAAATAAAGACATTATGTAGGATGTTAAGGTCGGTGCTTACGTGCCATCTCTGAATGTACATATACTTGTGTATTTATATAAGTGTACATTTTCATTAAGTCAGTAATACCAATTTATATGGTACTATATAATGTAACATTATAGACATTGTATGATTTGAAAGAGTTCAAATCAGATCTAAAGGAGTTTAGATAAGGGCTCATAGTTAGCCACGCTGAGAGATATAAATACTAAATGTTAGCACAACTAAGTGTTAGCTGGTTATAATACTCAGTGAAGATCCAAGAGTAACCTTGTCTGTAATGGAACATAGACTTGGGAATATACTAGTAACTGTATAGTTACAAGAGTTGCAATTGGGTGCCAAAAAATACAAATTACACAAATATATTCTCAAATATTGTCCCTGATCTATTTCTGCCGATGCAGGTCTGTCGATAGATACATTTTTATATAAATCAGCATATGTCATACCTATAGGGTATAGATCGTTGTTCCTAGTTGACCGTGAGCTTGGAGCTCGTATTGACATATGGATATCCAGTTAAGACTGGATATAGAACAGACTCACGATGGCCTTCACCTTATGTAAGTCGTTAACGAAGCGTTCTCTCAAGTTAAGTAATATACGTGGTCCTTGGACCTGAGTGCCACGGCGGGCATGTAAGTGATCCATCATACTTTGATTCCATGTATGTTATAGACCTCTCATGGTGTGACTGCTAGATGTCGCTGGGTATAGTTTGATGCTTATGGAGTTCAGTGTGTACAGATATGGGATCTGTCAGCTCACATAGGAAGTTAGATATCTAGATGCTTTGAGATTGTATCTCAGAAAGTCTTGTGGCCACAAGCATTAATCCCAGGAAAGAGTTTCTATCAGGGTAGAACAATATGCCAAGGAGTTTGTACATATTGTTCAGTAAGATACAAGTTTGAGGATAAGACATGGATGAGCACATGGGAATTTGATGGTGATAATCTATATCCTCAGCATATCCAGGATATCATGACAGAAAAACTATACGTGTGTGTTGTAACCTCAACTTGTATAGTTCAACGCGCTGATTTTTATATCCGTGACGTGTGTGTGGGGCATTACTCATGGACATATGGAATAGTTTTATTTGATGAATTGGACATGGACCTAGGGAGTCCCGCAATATGGAGTGTACTCGTTGTGCACTAGGGTAGCATGTCGAATTAAATTGTTTAATCCAGCAATATCTAATACTACCACGAAAATACGTGCGTGTCTGTATTTAATGTTAAATATAACAATTAGTCAATAATTATTATTTACTCATTGTATAATGACACGTGGCACATTGTAGACCTTCGGTTGAGTCTATCCAAGTGTGGAATTTGATGGGACCCAGTAGGGATAGACTTAGTAACTATTCAATGAGGGGCAAAATGATCATTTCACACATTGATTATTTAATTGTTAAATAATCAATTTTATCTCATTATTATATATTATAATATATTATTATATTATTTAATATTATTTTATTTTGAGTGTCAAATAGTTGGCATCTATTATTATTATTATATTATATTATATATTTTATTATTATTATATTTTTATTAGATATATATATATATATTGAGATGGTATGTGAGAGAAGAGTGAAGTATGTGTGTTTGTGACGGAAATGGAAAAAGAGAAAGGAAATGAAAATGTTCATTTCCTTTGGTGTCGAGAAAGAAGAAGAAGAAAAAAAAAAGAAAGGGAAAATGAAATTGTTTCATTTTTTCTTATAGTGCCAAGAGAAGCAATTATGAATTACTTTAATCTCCATTTCTTATCCTTTTAGAGAAAAAGAAGAATACACACAACCGACCATTTTAGGAGTTTAAGAGTTAAACCCAATGTTGGCTATAAGGTTACTGTTCTAGCTCGCCAAGCCTACCGAGTTGATAATTAGAACTGCCAATGAGTTGGTCTCTATGCAGACTCCAAGTATATACATGTATAACTTTACACGTTCAAGTGATTTCTCAACCCTTCTAATATATTAATGTGACTAATATGTTATTTGTTGTGTTTATTATATGTTTTAATGCTTCTGCAGCATTAAATATGTATATGATACGTATTTTAGGTAATAACACAATTGCACATGCATACACGCACGTATATTAGATCCTTAACAAAATGGTATCAGAACCATTTATGACAAATTTGGGTGTTGTTTGAGTGAATGGATGTAAAAGGCCCAATGTAAATAACGTGTTTTCAGTATTAAAATAGGTATGCCAATGAGGGTTCACTGAGCGCTGTAGTGCCAGAGGGCTGGCACCGTGGCACTAGGGGTTCGACTTTTCGGTACCGTGGCGTTGAGAGTTTTTCTCCCAACAGTGTAGTGCTGGCGAGCCCATGCTGGAGCGCTGAAGGTTCTGGAATTTGTGCCCCAACAGTGAAGGATGGGCGCTGCAGTGCTGGGGATTAGACCTCCCAGCGCTGCAGCATTGTAAACTGGCACCACAGCATTGGGGGTCAGACCTCTCAGCGCTACAGCAATGTAATCTGACACAGCAGCGATGTATTGTTCACTTGAACAGTAGCACATGAATAATATTTTTTTACTGTTCACAGCTACAATATTTTTGAACAGTGTTTCAAATTAATTTTGCATTTGTAGATTTATGAGATATAGTGATAAAAGTTATCAGTATACATTATAGATCAAGGTTTATAAGATATAGTGATAAGAGTTATTGGTCTGCATTATAAATCAAGATTAATTTTTCTGTGTTAGTAACCACAATGGGAGCCCTACTTGTGGGAGTTAGTTGTGTTTGCATAGAAAAATTAATTAATTTAGAATCACCCTCTTTATGAGATGGAGACCTAGGATAGAAATAAAAATTTCTCTTAATCAGATTGAATAATATTATATTATAAGATAATATTTTATTCTGATCCGTCTTGTCAATACGATGTTAGACGTGTCACGTCGGCTTTTTTCCAATATTGCTATAGCGTGAGGGACTTGATTTGTTGGGCTTAGACTATACCGGTTAAACATGAGATAAGATAAATATATGCAAAAGTATTTCTCAATATTGCTATAGCGGGAGGGTAATATCGGTAGCATATATTTGATCATTGACAAGTTAATCTGAAATATACTTACCCAATATTGCTACAGCGTGGGGATAAGGTGTATTCAGAATCAAGTGGTAAGAGTTGTATGAGATGCAATTGATAAGTGTTGTCTACCTATTAAGTTTACAAATGCCAATATTGTTACAGCGTGAGGCCCGAGTAAATTTCAATAGGATTTATTTTTCACTGTATAGTTTAAAAGAGTTTAAACTATCGTCTTTCTATTTGAGAGATTACTGAGATTATGTAAAGCAGTGGGAGGCGTTTTAAATTAAAAATGTATAATTATTATACCTATGATTTAAAATGTTTTATTAGCAATTTAATGACTATTTCACTTACATCTCCCGTTAGTTGATGGCCTGTAAAGTATAATGGCCACTACGAACCAGTTGGTGTTCATACTTGATGCAGTTCAACTCATGAGTATTAAAAATTACTTAGATCGACAGATGAATCTTAGAAATATTATAAATTCAAATATCTTGAATTTATTGTTGATCAGATTTTACCGTAAGATATTTCTGATAACACCCCACTAGATGATAGAATAGAGGAGGTGTGACCCTTTTTACCTAGGGTACTTCATCTTTTACTCCAATGATATCTAGTGAGATAAGATCTGTGAGAAGAAGAAGAAGAGGCAGACACTCAGGATAAATCCTCAGAGGCAACATTTATCCAAAGATTAACAAGAGAGCGATATAGATAGAAAGTGTTTTCATTGCTGTAAGGTTGGGTATTGGAAATCCCACTACCCTACAAGCATTATAATTGTTAAGAAGACTCCTATAGGTTTGTGTTTGATAGACATATATATTTTTATGGCATATGATGCCAGTTCATGCTGAGTATGAGATACCGCATGTACCTCTCATATCTGCAATATGTTGTGGGGATTGAGAGATACTAGAATGCAACAATTTGTAGAAGAAATGTTAAAAGTAGAAAATGGTAATTTTTTGCAAGTCCAATTTATTGGGCAGCTTGACTAACTTCTTATATGCGATACAATAGTTGTATTGTATAATTGGTATAATATTTAAAACACCATTTGACATATTCTGTCACTTCTTGTACTTGACAGTAAAGGATATTATATGAATATTAGAAATAGTTCCTTATATTTATGTGATGTGAATGATGTTTTATTAACTGAATGTCAGTTAATAAATAGATACTATATATAATTAAAAATGTTTGTAGATCAAAATTCCTAAATGATATGAAGTTGTGGTATATAAGTTTACGTCATATAGGCCTGAGACGCTTATCTGTCTAGTTAAGGATGGTTGGATTCCTAATCTGACCATAAAGACTTAACCAATTTATGAATAATATATTCATGGAGATGACCAAATATACCAGAATGTACATCACATTCCTTTGATTAGATCAAAGAAGTGAGTACATTAATAGCATATTTTCCATTTATTTAAAGAAGAATGAGATTCTTACTCATTATAGTCCTCCGGCTAATCCACAACATAACGTTGTTTCAGATAGGAGGAATAAGACTTTATTAGATATAGTCCGATCGATAATGAGTGTTACTAATCTATATCTGTGAGAATATGCTCCAAATATAGCTGCTTATTAAGTAGAATTCCATCAGAAGCTGTTCCTTCCATTCCATATGAGATACCGAAAGGAAAGAAGCCGTATCTTATATGTTAAGCTTTGGGGTTATCCTGCTTATATAAGAGTTACGCAGCAGGGTATCATGTTTTGTAAGAGTTACTCAATAGGATAAATCAACACCCAAGAGGTACACGTATATGTTTATTGAGTATTATATGAATTTAATAGGATACTAGTTCTATGATTCAAAGAAGCGAAGTGAGTTTGTTTCTCAAAACACCACTATCTTAGAGGAAAAGTTTCTCATAAATCGTGAGAATCATAGAAAAATTGAACTTGGTGAAGTCAATCTATATATCAATGAACCAAGGATGAGAACTCGGGCTCAATTAAGCAGTGGCCTTTTAGAACACTCTCCAAATGGGTCGAAAATGATGTCTAGGTCACCTATTAGGTATGTTTGATGCCTGAAGATGAACATGGAATTTTCTTGGTAGAAGACAATAATCTTTTGACCTATAGGGAGATAATGCTAGACATCGATTCAAGAAGCTGTAAGAAGCCATAAAAACTGAAATTGACTCTATACATTAGAATAAATTTTGGGACTTGGTAAAGCTATCCGTGACAATTGTTCTCATTGGTTGTAAAAAGTTTACAAGAAGTAGTGGGAGCCAGAAGAAAGGTAGAGACCTTCTAGGCCCTATATTGGTTTTAGAAAGGTAATCCTCAATGATCTGGGATCAACTATGAGGAAATATTTAGACTAGTAATGATGTTAAAGTCGATTAGAATGTTATTGACTCTTACAACATATTATGACTTTGATGTTTGGCAGATGGATGTAAAGACGGCATTTCTGAATGAATACCTTGAGTAAGAAATATTCATGAAAAATCTTGAAAGCTTTACGTCCAGCCAGACTTCTAGTCTAGTATGCAGGCTGAAGAAGTCCATTTATGAGCTTAAATAAGCCTTCTGAAGCTAGACTCATTATTTTGATGAGATAATCAGATTGTCTGGTTTCATCAAAAACAAAGAGAAAGCTTATGTGCATGAAAGGTCAGTGAGAGCATAATAGTATTCTTGATGCTCTTTGTTGATGATATACTAGTCATTGAGAATGATGTCGGTATGTTATAGTTGATCAAAAATAACTCGTAAGAATTTCTCCATAAGGATTTGAGAGAGGCTTCCTTTATATTGGGTATAAAGCTTTATAGAGATAGATCTAAGAAACTGATAGGACTCTCCCAAAGCATTTCACATCAATAGCGTTTAGTAAAAGGTACGATTTGTTAACTGTGAGTTAGTTAATGTATCTTTTGGACCTGATGTTCATCTTTCGAGGAGAGGTCTCTTCAACTGAAAGATGAGAGAGTTAGAATGTCTAACACATCAGATACATCAGCTCTTGAGAGCTTGATGTATGCTATGATGTATTTGAAACCTAATATCAGTTTGACTGTAAGAGTTACGAGTTGGTTTTAGTTTGATTCAGGTGACCACCATTTAATGGTATTCAAATATATCCTTAAATACCTTGAGGGTACAAAGGATAAGTTTCTCAAATATAGAGAAAGTGGTTTACAAGTGAGAAGATGCACGAAGTTAGACTTTTAGTTTGACCTAGATGATAAAGAGTCTACATATGAGAATGTTCTCATTCTCAATGGTACTAAGTGAGTTAGAATTATACCAAACTGTGACTCACTACTAATTTATTTATGGCGCAGTGGAAAAGGCAGTGTGGATTCATAGGTTTATCACTTGACTTGGAAGAGTTCTAAGACAGATGGATCTTATCCCATAGATTTACGACAAAACTAGGCCATTATACAAGCTAAGGTGCCAAGAGAACACCAGTACTCTAATTATGTTGAGAGAAGTCTCACATGACTAGAGGGATCTTGACTTAGAAAGATGTGATTATTTGTAGAAGTATTTTATAAATAATTTAGTAGACCCGCCTTCTAATGCCATGACTCAAAAAGTGTTTATGAAACACGTGGAATCGATGTGTATGAGATACTATCAGGAATGGCATTAGAGCAAGTGGGAGATTGTTAGGGTCGATGCTTACGTGCCATCTCTGACTGTACATATACTTGTGTATTTATATAAGTGTACATCCACATTAAGTCACTAATACTTATTTATATGGTACTATGTAATGTAACATTACAAACATTGTATAATTTGAAAGAGTTCAGATCAGATCTAAAAGAGTTTAGATAGTGGCTTATAGTTAGCCATGCTGAGAGATATAAATGTTAAATGTTAGCACAGCTAAATGTTAGCTGGTTATAATACTCAGTAAAGATCCAAGAGTTGGAGCTTTGTCTGTAATAAGACATAGATTTGGGAATATACTAGTAACTGCATAGTTATAAAAGTTATAATTGGGTGCCAGAAAATGCTAATTGCATAAGTATGTTCTCAAATATTGTCCCTGATCTATTTCTATCGATACGGGTCTGTCGGTGGATATCTTTTTATATAGATCAGCATATGTCGTACCTATAGGGTATAGATGGTTGTTCCTAGCCGACCGTGAGCTTGGAGCTCGTATTGACATATGGGTATTCAGTTAGGACTGGATATAGAACAGACTCATGAGGGCCTCTGATAGAGACCTTATGTAAGCCGTCAACGGAGGGTCCTCTCGAGTTGAGTAGTATACGTGGTCCTTTGACCTGAGTACCACAGTAGGTATGTAAATAATCCACCATACTTTGGTTCCATATATGTCATAGACCTTTCATGGTGTGACCGTTGAGTGTCACTAGGTATGGTCTGATGCTTATGGAGTTCGGGGTGTATAGATATAGGATCCATCAGCTCGCATTGGAAGTTAGATATCCAGATGCTTGGAGACTGTATCTCAGAAAGTCTTGTGGCAAAAAGCATTAATCCCGAGAAAGAGTTTCTTTCAAGGTTGAACAATATGCTAAGGAGTTTGCACATATTGTTCAGTAAGATACAAGTCTGGGGATAAGACATGGATGAGCACATGGGGATTTGATGGTGATAATCTATATCATCAGCACATCCAGGAGATCATGACATAAAGACTATACATATGCATTGTAACCTCAACTTATATAGTTCAACGCGCTGATTTGTATATCCGTGACGTGTGTGTGAGGCATTGCTCATGGACATATAGAATAGTTTCATTTGACGAATCGGGCATGAACCTAGGAGTCCCGCGATATGGAGTATAGTCATTGTACACTGAGGCAGCGTGCCAGATTAAATTGTTTAATCCAGCAATATCTAGCACTATCACAAAAATGCGTGCGTGTCTGTATTTAATGTTAAATATAACAATTAGTCAATAATTATTATTGACTCATTGTGTAATGACACGTGGCACATTGTGGACCCTCGGTTGAGTCTATCAAAGTGTGAAATTTGGTAGAACCCACTAAAGGTAGACTTAGTAACTATTCAATGAGGGGCAAAATAGTCATTTTACACATTAATTATTTAATTGTTAAATAATAATTATATCTTATTATTACATATTATTTACTATTATTTTATTTTGAGTGCCAAATAGTTGGCATCAATTATTATTATATTATATAATATATTTTATTATTATTATATTTATATTAGATATATATATATATATTTTGAGATGGTGTGTGAGAGAAGAGTGAAGTGTGCGTGTTTGTGACGGAAATGGAAAAAGAGAAAGGAAACGAAAATATTCATTTCCTTTGGTGTCGAGAAAGAAAAAGAAGAAAGAAAAGGAAAAAAAAGAAGGGAAAAATGAAATTGTTTCATTTTTCCTTACAGTGCCGAGAGAAATAATTGTGAATTGCTTTAATCTCCATTTCTTATCCTTTTAGAGAAAAATGGAGAATACACACAACTAGCCATTTTAGGGGTTTAAGAGTTAAATCCAGTACTGGCTATAAGGCTATTGTTCTAGCTCGCCAAGCCCACCAAGTTGGTGACTAGAACTGCCAACGAGTTGGTGTCCATGCGGACTCCAAGGATATACATGTATAACTTTACACATTCAGGTAATTTCTCCACCCTTCTAATATATTAATGTGATTAATATGTTATTAATTGTGTTTATTATATGTTTTAATGCTTCCGCAGCATTAAATATGTATATGATAAGTATTTTAGGCAATAAATGATGAACACTTGAAATTACATATTTAATTAGGATTTTTCATCATTGTTTTGTATTACTAGTGTTTTTAACCCACCTAACTTAAGTATGTTTACAATATTGTACCTAATTAGCTTTTAACTGTTTCTTGGTAGGTTCGGTAAAATAGGCATAACTTTCTACTTAAAGATCCAATTTGAGTGATTCTTGATCCTATGAAGAGCTGACTCAATGGGCTAATATATTGTATTTACAAAATATTTAAAATTAGAGCGTTTAGAGGGTAAAAATAGCCTACAACAGAACTGATCTACAGTATAGGCTCAGTCCAAATAGTCATCAGTATTTGGTCCATAACTATAGAAATACGTATCTAATACATATGAGACAACTCAATTTAGAAAGATAAAAGACTTATCTACAACTTTGATGTTTTGAGTGACAGCTAATTCGGATCACATCAATTCTAAATTAGATAATTAAGGGGATGCATTAATAATAATCAATGTAAATTATTTACCACCATTCTTGACTTTTATCATTCAAGTGGTTCCCTCTTTATTTATCTCGATTTATTCATATTTTTTTATAAATAGATATCATGTTTATGCCTAAAGGATGTAATTAAAGAACTAGATTTTAGTTTAAAACACTTATCTTTTGTATTATTTCTTTGTAATATTATTTCTCTTGTTTATTATTCTAAAATCATGTTATCTCTTCTTCCATTTCTTTTCTTTTTCTTTAGTTTTATTATGTTCAAGTTATGTTTTTTATGCTAAGGTGAAAGCGTGAAACTCTTGGTAAGGTAATAAGATGTACTTAACTCTTATTTATGAATTTAATACTTCATTCTTAAGTTATGCAAATTTATATATGATGTATTTATTTTGTTTGTAATATTAATACACTTTCTTCTAAAGTGGTGCCTCTTGATTTATTATAGACAACTTTTATAGTTGGCACAATGAATTCTTAAAATTATTTATAAAATTTGATGTATATACCCTTTCTTATAAAGTGGAAGTCTTGATTTATTATAGACAAATATAAAGATTAACATAATAAATACTTGAACCCATTTATAAGATTTGGTGTATAATAATTGAAAGAAATATATACTAGTCACAATATAAATAGTGATGAACTTTAATTGTTATATTTTTTGGTTGGAACCTCCTTTGTGTGAGGATTTTAATTAAGTTATAAAAAGAGTTAAGTATATTCTTACTTCTTATGTTAAGAGTGGATCCCCTTAACCTTAGCTTTTATTTGAATTGGTTAATTGAATTAATATTTGCAAACATCTTATACTGCATTAATTGTCTTTAAAGTATTTATAATTTATAATTTTAATTCTACTTCCCTATAGATCGACTATGTTCTCATCGGGTTATTTATTACTTCGACAATCCTATACTTGGAAATATACTCTTATATTCTGGACGTGTCAATAAACATAATTGCACATGCATACACTCACGTATATTAGATCCCCAACAAAGGATACAGAAAATGTTAAGGTAAAATCTCCATAGATTGTTAAGGAATTTGAATATTTAATGAAGATGATACCTAATGTAAAGGTAAATGTCAATAAAGAGGAGTTGAGAACCAATTATAGTGTTACTATGAATAACAGAGGCTTTGTAGAGCTAAGCAAAGAGAAAAAGATAATCTAAATATGGCATATAAAAAGTGTTATACCTATTTGCACATGTATGCCAATATGGTAAGGAAAACAAATCCCCCATTTTAAAAATTCAAACCGATGAGAATGAATATGAACTGATTGTTCTAAATAATAATGAAGTGAAGGACAAAACAATATTTAATAGGATATTTATAGCCTTTCAACACAACAAATTGGGTATGAAAATAAGGTTGTCACGTTTATAAGTGATAGACAAAAGGGTATCCTAAGGGTAATTGAAGAGATATAGTTTAATGCTTAAATAAGAAACTATCAATGGCATATTTATGTTAATTTTAAGGAAAAATATATGAGGTTGTTTTAAGAGAATTATTTTGAGAAACTGCTAGAGATAGATGAACTTTAATTTCAGAAGATTCTTAAAAAGATAAAGGATCTAAGTATGCATAAATATGGCTATTTTGTTAAAATTCCACCATCTAAAAAGTCTAGGCGTGCATTTGATAATAGAACTAAGGGTGAAAAAAAAAATCCAGAACTGAAAAATTAGCTCGATCCAAACCAAACTAGTTGGTTTGATTCGGTATTTACTAAGAAAAAAAATTGATCGGTTTTGAAAAATAAAAAACCAAAAAACTGATTTTTTTAATTATTTAATATTTTATAATTAAAGTATAAAATTAAAAAATGTGTTTTAATATTAAAATTAGCTGTAGTTCAGCTGGTAAGGCATGTTTATCTCTTATGCCCGTTCTGGGTTCGACTCCGAATGCTGTCTTTATTCAATTATTAATGTGTTAAGCATAAAATATAATAAAATTTAACGTATTTTGTTCAAAAATGCATTGTGCCTCAATTGGTAAGACGCTAATATTTGCCTCTTTATGTTGCAGGTTCGATTCCCGTGTTGGTGTGTTTTGGATTTTAATTATTAATATTTTAAAGTTTAAATAAAAGTTGAATGCATTCGGAATCAAAAGTCATCTTTGGCTCAACTGGTAAATTAGATGCTTTGTCTACTTTCATGTCATAGGTTCGATTCCATGTGTTTTGTTGGGATTTTTTAATTATTAATACATGAAAATTGTAAATATGATTCCGCACTTATGTTTTGTTGGAACTTTTTTAATTATTAATACATGAAAATTGTAAATATGATTCCGCACTTATGTTTTGTTGGAACTTTTTTAATTATTAATACATGAAAGTTGTAAATATATAAAACCTAATTGCATTTAAGATTGAATACCAACCTTGGCTCAACTGGTAAAGTACAAAAATGGCTGAGTTGAGGGCTTAGGTTTAAACCTTACCTTTGTTATTTCTTAATTTTTTTATTAAAAAAAAAATTAAATCCAAAACCTGAACTAGATCGAATAGAATAGGTTTTTTTGGTTTGGTCTGATTTAGTTTTCAATTATTAATTTTGTTTTTTTTTTTCAGTTTTAAACCTTAAAAAAAATTAAATTTTACCGGTTCGGTTCAATTTCGACAAAAAATGGACCGAATCAAACCGTACTCACTATTAAGTGTGGCCATGTAACTAATAATTTAACCAAATTATTTAATAATTGGTTGATTAAAGAAAGATAATTACCTGACCCTTCTTGAACATTATAAAAGAAAAATCATGATAAAATTTTGTGAGAGATCAAATGCAGCTCAATCATGGAATATTGATATTCCACCAATGGTGTAGAAGAGGGTTGAGAAGTTAGGCCAAATAGGGAGAACTATGAGGGTTTTAGTTGCAAAGGGGGGATTATATGAGATATTATATTGCAAAAGAGCTTATATTATTAACCTAAATAAGCATAAGTGTGGATGTTATACATGGAAGGTTAGCATCATACCATGCAAGCATGTAGTGGCTATCATCAACAACATAGGAGAAAACATTTTAAAGTTCATTAATCTTTTATAATCAAACAAGCTATCATTAGAACATATGTTGGTATGATTAACCCTATACCAGATAGTTGTATTTGGAAAGAGGTTAATAAACTTAAGATACAAGCCCTTAAGATTAGGAAACAACCTAGAAGGCCTAAACAACAAGAAGGAGAGAGAAAGGAGAGCCTGCAAAGAAAAATAGAAGTCTTGCTATGACTTGTCAAAATTGTGGTCTTGCTATAACTTGTCAAAATTGTGGTGAAGTTGGACATAATATAAGAATTACTCAACTTACTTCATTAAAGAAGAAAGAATGAAGTATCAACTAGATGAAAAATTCATTTAAAATATTTTATTCTCCTTAAAGTTTTCTTTTAGTTTCTTTTAATAGCATTATATTAATTGGTTACTGGTTTCTTTCGTGCTTATCTATACATAATTTTAAAACAAAAGGGTCACAACACAAATGCATACCATCTAGTTGCCATATCATCTCAAAACCCCTCAAAAGATAGAAGGCAATCAAATACTTAAATTAACTTTCAAATTATTTTTTGATGATTAAGTTTTTCCTATTATTATTATTTAATTAATATAGAATATTATTTTATTAAGGAATCCAGTCAAAAAGAAAAGGTAAAACTGACTGGCTACCTAATGGGTGTATATGAAAAATTAAAAGACCTCATTTTTTTAATTTTGTAATAGGCAATATTTTATAATAGAACCATATTTGTCCTAGTGAATTTCTGTCTTTTAAACATTCAGGCCTTTTTTATTTTGATTTTTTATAGAAAATAAATGATGATGGGTGTTGTAAATTTTTTTTGTTTAGAACTATATTATTGATAGGTGATGGTGTCTTTACACTTTGATTAGTGTTCAGATTATATTTTATTGTCTTTACACTTTATAAATCATATTTGTTGAATATATGTTAAAAAGATAACAAATTTTTAATATAAAAACATTAAAAGCCAACATTATGGACTTTTTTTTATTTATCAAAGTTCATTTTTATTAATATTTTATTTTTAAATGTCAATAACAAATTCATATATTTGTCATTGGGATTTTTTTAAGGGCATAGTAAACATTTTCTGATAACATTAATATATTTCATTATTTTATTTTCAAAACTTGAGAGTTAGTGCTAATTTTAGAATACCCATGAAAATAACCTTTATTGAAACAAACACTTCGAATAAAGCGTGTTACTAATAAATTGCATGACTCCGTATATTCAAAGCGAACTTGCTAATATTATCAATATTACGATGCAATAACTAATTGGTTTATACTTTGAGACACATGGGGCATAAGCATAACTTCGAGAAGCAATGGGAACGCTCTCTTTTAATATAAATAAATAATCTCACAGTGACATTAAATCACAGTACTGTTGATTGCCAGTTGACAGCTTTCCAGTGCTAGCAAGTTGCAAGCAGAGTGGCAAGTTTTTTATCTTTTCTCACCACCCACCGGTTGATATTTGCATGTGACAACCCCCATAATCCACCATATAGATCATACAAACTAATCCATATTTATCACAAGTCAATGTTAAGCTTTCAAAACGAAAATAATAATAAATGATTTCTTTATTCAGAAGTCACGTGACAACCCCCATGTCCAGGTTGAAAGTGCAAATATTTCATCTATATATAATAGCTTGAATCCAGAACAGAAGGCCGCAGAGACAAGGAGGAGCTAGGTTTTGTTGTCTATAGAAAATGGTAGTGAAAGTATATGGTCCAGTTAGGGCAGCTTGCCCACAGAGAGTTTTGGCTTGCCTTCTTGAAATGGGTGTAGAATTTGAAATTGTTGATGTTGATCTTGATCGAGGGGAACAAAAGAAACCAGAATACCTTGTTCGACAGGTAATGCCTTCAATATTAACAACAAAAGGTTTCGATTTGTCATTTGCATGAATTAATACACTCAGGCAAGCAACAGAATTTTGTTCTATGTAAAAGAATAATTATAATCAAGGTGATTACTTAGAGTTATATAGCTTCAAATTTACTTTTCTCAGAAGTCAGAACTAGGAAGTAGAAACAAGGCAAGATGTTTTAGTGAGTATATATAATCAACACTATTATGTCATTTAATTACAAGTGTCGATGGGTGTGTGCTTTCCTTCTGTCAACTAATATGAACTTTTTTCTTTTTGGTAGCCGTTTGGGCAAGTTCCGGTCATAGAGGATGGGGACTTCAGGCTTTTTGGTAAGACTCTGATAATATCCTCAATCTCAGTATCATCCTATATACTTATTCAAAAGAATACGATTGAGCTGTTTTGTTTTCAAAGCACCCTAAAATCATTGATGCTTGAAAATCTTGTTGAGTAAAACAAAAACATAGCATATAGTTAAGGTAAATGATAATGTTTAAACAAACAAGATTGAAAACTACCAATATAGCATGGCACATGTTAAACCAATGCATGACATGAGCACCGAAACCTTAGTCTTTTATGACAAAATTCGTGGCTCTAACCTGTAAAAGACAAATCTATCAATAAATATCACCGGCGTTTATAAAACGTTTAACGACACGACGATAAGAAATGGAAAATATATCAACTTATTATGTGGGCTTACATACCTTAAAGTTGTTAGTATCATTAGACTTTTAAATTACAAGTTATTTATTAACCAAGAGGCCAGGCAAGTAAAGTGATCCAGGTTATTATTAAATTTTCCATTTCCAGATCTCCAGCTTTTACAAAATATCAATCTATGTATCTATGTAACTTTGTTTTTCAGAGTCAAGGGCAATCATAAGGTACTACGCCGCAAAGTATGCAGACCGTGGGCCAAACCTTGTAGGAAGTACTGCAGAAGAGAAAGCTGAGGTTGATCAATGGCTGGAAGTAGAAGCTCACAATTTCAATGATTTGGTGTACAACCTAGTGCTTCAGCTTGTGATTCTACCTCGAATGGGGCAGGGGCAGCGCAGTGATTTGGCCTTAGTCCACACTTTAGAACGGAAGCTGGAGGCAGTGTTAGACGTATATGAGCAAAGGCTGTCTAAAAGCAGCTACTTGGCTGGAGATAGCTTCACACTTGCTGATCTCAGCCATCTCCCAGGCATAAGATATCTCATAAATGAGGCTGGACTTGGCCACTTGGTCACTGAGAGGAAGCATGTCAATGCATGGTGGCGGAACATTTCTAACCGCCCTGCTTGGAAGAAACTAATGAGTCTTGCTCGTTACTAGCTATCCACCCACCTACCGACTTATTCTCTCTCTGTTTGATTTGTTATTTGTTACTGTGTTATTTTGTCGAAAAGAATTGTTGGTCCATGTCGATTTGTAATGGCTGCCTTTAATATCTGAATTTAAGAACAAATGAAAACTTGATCAGTATCAATGAAAGAAAATAAAAAGTTTGTGAAGATGCTTCAACTCATCTTCACAAATTTTCTATGTTTGCAAGTAGTTTGTATTGTTTAAAAACTTTTGATGAATTATTTGGTGAATGACTGGGTGTTTACAATACAACAAATACCGTGTCTAATTTCGATATAAAAATCAAAATTAACTTTCCTTAAAGTTTGAGGATATAAGAATTGAATAAATTTAGCACATGGGCTTAGCCAAAATAACAAGCATCCCCCTTCTAAATGAGGTGAGAGATTCAAATCACCATTCAAAAAAAAAAAAAAATTGAATAAATTTTTATTTGTTTGAACAATTTTCTGTAAAAGAAGTTGCTGATTATATTTTTTCTTAAAATATGCCAATGTTTGCAGGAGAGAGAGGACTTCCCTCCACTACATAGCCATTCCTACTGTGTTAGAATTAATTGATTGGGCTTATGTTGCCTTTGAAGGTTGTGTTAGGATAAAAAAAATGTTTTTCAATTTAATAAAATAAATATAATAAAAATTATATTGTCCGGTTCATAATTATATGTACAAAAATAGAAGATCTTCAATTCTTTATTTGATAAGCTTTAAATTGAATGGTTGCAATCTTTTTCATCATCTTTAATTTTTAAACTCACGTGTATAAACATAGAGATCTTTTTTAATTTTCAAACTCATAGGTATTCAAGGTTGAGAGAAAAGGAGTAGTC
Source organism: Ailanthus altissimus (assembly GCA_946807835.1). Lineage (NCBI taxonomy): Eukaryota > Viridiplantae > Streptophyta > Magnoliopsida > Sapindales > Simaroubaceae > Ailanthus > Ailanthus altissimus. The sequence goes on from OX327687.1 coordinate 12,117,454, forward strand.
AAATTTTTAAGAATACGTAAAAGAATTATTTTTATTGTTACAATTACTACTCTCTACCTCTCTTATAGATAAGCATTACCCTTAAAGATTTAGAGTTTGATTAGGATTTAAGCTAATAGATGAATTGTAAAACCCATGAACTTTTTGACTCCAACTTAAAAGGCTCAATTACATTTATTTCATGACCCATCAGTTCTTTTAAGTTAATCCTAGGTTATTTTATTAAAAGTCTAAGGAGTAACTCATATAAAATAAATAAAAGTCTATTTTAATTAAATTAAACTTAGTCTTAAACAAATAATAACCACTTAATTGACCTCTAACTGATGTCTATAACTAAAGTTAGGCTATGAAAAAATATTCCGCATTTTCAACTATTTATTTACTCTTAAGTTATTGAATACTTTAATGGTCCGTTTTTAATATATCTATATTTATAAATAAATGTACAGATAAATATTATTATTTAATAAATAATTCATTAAATAAACTGCGATCACAGATTTTAATGATTATGTCATGCATTGATTTAACCTACTGATTACCAATTGCTTGGTTTAACATGCATTGGTTTAATATGTGCCTATCCTTTCTTCCATTAAAGAAGATGCCTTCATCAATCCAATCAAAGGGACAAAAAATTCTTTAAGAGGTTTATCTAAAAGATTTACTTTCAAATAGTGTTCAATCGATTACGTATTAATTAATATTCAATTAATTGATCTGAGGTTATCGACAAAATAGATTTATCTAAGTCCCATATAACTAGAAAGGTGTTTCAAATACCACACGTGAGTTACTGGGCATCCTAGTAAATCCATATTCTCCAACTACTAATATCAAAAGAATTGATAATTTTTAAAGAGATACAAGTTATTAAAGAGACACATATCCTTGAAGAAAGAGAAGAGGCAAAAGAGACATTAACCCCCAAAAAAAGTCATAAGAGTTTGAAAATAAAGAAAAAAAAACTATAAATAATGCTTACACATGGAAAAAAAAATTATCAACTATCTATTCTTATTTGCAATACTATTAAAATTATAAATGATGATTTTAGCCATAAACTATACTGGATATAGACAAATGCATGATTACCCTCAATGATATAAATGGGTTTTTGTCCGAAAATGTAATAAAACAATAAAGTCACTAATACAAAAGAAGACTTATTGCTCAAGATTTTAATAGAGATTTGGTATTGATTATGATGAAGCTTATTCCCTCGTAATGGATACAATTATGTTTTGATTTTTAATAAGCTTCATAATCTTAGAAAAGTTTGACACGTGTCTTGTGAAAGTAATAATAAGCCCATTTGAATTACTTGACACAAATTTTATTTGAAAATCTTTGAAGGTTAAAAATGCTATAAGGCATGTAACTATAACTTGTTAAATTAACTATAGAGTGCTTTGTATAGACTAAAAACAATATGGACGTATATGGTACAATCGCTTGAGTGAATACTAAATAAAGGAATGATATATTAATAACTTAATATGTTCGTGTGTTTGTATAAAGAAATTATATTATGGATTCACTATTATGGTTGTATATGTTGATAACATGAATTTGATTGAGACTTTTGAAGAGTTCTTAAAAATTTTAAAGTACATAAAAAGAGAATTAGAAATGAAATATATGGAAAATAAAATAAAATATTATCTTGGCTTATGAATCAAGCACAAAGAAAAACAGAATCTTCATCTATCAATCTATCTATCTTGAAAATATTTAAAATGATTTAATATGGATAAAACTCATACGTAAAGTACCCATATGATTGTTTAATTTCTAAATTCTAAAAAGGATATATTTAGTTCCAAAGAACATAATAAGAAAATACTTAATCTATAAATACTATATATCTCAATATAATTAGTGTTTTGTTACATCTAACCTACTACACAAGACGAAATATAGCATTTGTAATAAATTTAACTCTGCACCAACTCGACATTATTAAAATAGTGTCAAATATATATTTCATTACCTTCTTAGAAATATATATTTTAGATTATTTTATTCTAATGAGTCTTGTCTAGTTGTTTATGCAGAGGTTGAGTATTTATTAGAATTCTATAGTATTTACTTATAAACAAGATATGTTTTTATTAACAATAATACAATAATCTCATAATAATCCACAAAGCAAACTTTAGTTATCACCTACTCTAATCACTTTGAAATTGTTGCATTATATGAAAAAAAGAGTAAAGAATGCATATAGTTATAGTTTGTTATTCATTATATTTATAGCACATGTAGGTCATCTCTTACAATAAATATTTTAACAATAATATATAAAGAAATTATATTTGTATTGTTAAAGTTAGAGGTGAATGCATTAAAGAAGATAGAACTAAATATATTTCTCCAATATTCTTCTACACTCATAAACTATAATAGAGTAAAAGAATTAATATTAAACAAATAAGCTCCATTGATAATTTTATAAATTTATTCACCAAACTTTTACCAACATCAACTTTTAAGAAGATAGTATATGACATTATCCCAACAATCTACCAAATTGATATATATTACTTTGAAAAAAGCATACTTTAAAAGAGAAGAAATTTTGAAATCATATTGAATAAATGTGTACTATACTTTTTCTTTTAAAATAAATTTTGTTCCATTAAATTTTATTGACAAATTTTTTTAATAAAATAGTTACACATTCAACACTCTTTTTATGTTGCATTAAATATTATATTTCTTTACTTCAATTTTTGTCCCAATAAATTTTTCCTCGATAAAAATGTTAAATAAAGTTATATTAGAGTGTTTTAAATAACATTATTTTAAAGTGGTGAATATTTAAAGAGGTGTTATAATATAGATGAATTTTTATCTCTTTAGAATATGTGTCAACCTCATCTTTATCATTATAACTCGCTTACTATTACTCCAAATTTTAGTGCTTGATAAGGGCAAAATTATCATATATTTTTTCATGTTTTTATTATTGATATTTTATTATTTTATGAGAATAGATGACTATTTATGTGCTTTATTGTTATTTATAGGGACTTGAATGCAAAGTTTTCAAAATATGAGTCCAGCGCCCCCGCGCCACAACTGTTGTCGCCCCAGCGCTAGAATAGTGATCGAAATAAGAAATACGACCTGTTGAAGTCGCATCTGGAGCCCCAGCGCCAGACAGTCACCGCCCCAGCGACGAGACAGCGCCCCAGCGCTATCAGCTCACCGCTCCAGCGATGAAGCCGTTTTCATGCAGCGCCCCAGCGACAGAAGCATAGTGCGCCAGCGGTAGCGCGAATCCTAGTGCGACTAGAATTGAGTTTTTTAAGTTCAAATCAAACCCTATAAAAGGTCACTCGACCCCAGACGTAAAGGAGACCAGAAAAGAACCTAGAGCAAGAAAAAGAGAACTTAGAGCAGTTCAAGAGCACCAAGAATCCAGAGCAACATCAATCAAGAGCAATTCGACGTCTACATCGGTTTGCGATTGATTGTATCATGTTTTATTTTTATTTTTATTGCTGTGATTCTCTTATAGCTATGAACTAATTTATTTTCTAGGGTTAATATTTGAACTCAATATGTGCGCTTAAATTGCTATATCTTTTAGTATTTAATAAACTTAGTTCTTTATTATTTAAATTAGTTGTGTTTAATGCTTCAATATATCTGGCCAATATATGGTGAATGAATTGGTAATATTTTGATAAACTTGGAAGATGAATCAATATATTTAGACCTAGGTAATTTGATGCATAATTGTAGAGTAACATTCAATGTTACATATGCAAGTTTCAATTTAGAATAGGAATATACCTAGTTGACATGTATGATCAATAAGACCTAATCTTAATGAATCTTAGTTTATTACAAGTATCATAGGAATATAGGTATTTGGTAAATTAGGGTATATTTGCATGTCCTTGAAAGAGGCTTGTGAATACATTAGCGTCTTGATCAATAATAAAGATTAAATGAGTTAAATATTAGAAGATTAATCATTAAAAAGTATATTGAGGGATAATATTAATCCTAAGTTTTCTCTACATTGCTATCACCTAAGTTTCTTTGCATTGTGTTTTGCTTTTATATTTCTTACATTCATTCTTAAATTTTTATTTATCTGAATAGTTATTAGGAAAACATAATTTTAGTAATTAGTTAAAAAGAAAACATTATTCCTATGGGTTCGACATCCGATTTATTTAGTCTCTTTATTACTTGTATACGATAGTGTATACTTGCACTTAATTTTATGATATAGAAATATCGCATCAGTGCTCGAAGTAGTTTTCTCTCGTCAGTGCTCGTAATGGGCAAATTTGATTGGTTTATAAAATGGCCAATCCTAATTGAGGGGCATGGAGTACTTACTATAAAAAAATGAACACACCTTTGTAACTTTTGCATAATTATACAAGTGAAAGAATACTTTTTCTCTTCACCCATTTACCCACTTTCATTTATGTCATTTTATATCACTATATTTCTTTTTGTTTTATATATATATTTACTTTCTATTCTACTAATTCATTACACTATTCATTTTTTTCCCATTTGTTTCTTGTCCACGAACGTCCAAGATCACTGTAATAAAATGATAATAATAGCTTGTAATATTTCTTAATATATAGAATTCACTTTTCGTTTTTTTTTCTTTTAGAATTTAAGAAAACAAATAATAAGAAGAGTAAGATAAATAAAGATTTAAATAATAGGTTATACTAAAATAAAAATGTATTCAATGAAAGTTTAATATTTAAATTCTTATGATATATGGATTAATAAATGGGTATAAAGAGTAATTTATAGGTGTATTTATTCGCAATTTTTTAAAAAAAGTAGATAATTAAGTTTATCTTCAGATTAATAAAAAAAATTAGTTAATTTTAATCTAATCTAATCTAATCTCGTCCTAACTACAATTTTAAAATCAAACCGATCATTGTAGAAACCTCATTGTGTTGACATATAAATGATTAGTCCATAATATTGAATAGAGAATCGGAATTTACATGAATTGAATTTACTATCTTAACTTATATCAAATACATGCTGCATTACAATAATTCCTAATATACGAATAATCATTTTTTCCCCCTCTATTTCCATCTGTTTCAAATGTATATTGTTCTAAAATTTGAAGTTAATTTCAATTTATGCCCTACTTGGATTTGTTCTGGTTGGGCGTATGAGGGATTTTGCATATGCGATTGGCAAAGCAGCTATCTTCTTGGCTTTACTGACATAAGACCTCTTTGTGAAGTTGTTGTAATCATTGGCTTCAATCTCATCTAGTATTTGACGATACAACAGTAGCGATGCCCATACCTGTAACATCCAAAACCAACCAATATGCAATTCTGCATTCATATTCTATAGTACCATAATTAATTCAAATTAAAATAGAACTGATATCGAACCGATTGGTTCTAATTAGATGCAAAAAAAGCTAACCTATAATTAATTCAAATTATAATTGTCTATTTTAATTGTCTATTTTATGCTTTTTTATTTTTTTCGATTTTGAACTGAATTGAATCAAAAACGAACAAATCAGTTTTAATTAAATAAAATCGACCAAACACCAACTTATGAACTGAACCCTTAATTAGAGTCATTCTATAATACAGCCCTCAAGATTTTCGTGTTGCATGTTCCAAATTTTTGTTACATGTCTCGAGTGTGAAAAATATAACAGATAAGTTTTGGAATGTAAAAAAAAAAAAAAAGAAAAGAAAGTGAGATGTGGATAAAAGCATAAAGGCTGTTAATGCAACTCCCTTAGATATATATTTTCCCATTATTTATTTATTTAATCACTTTGTATTTAAACTGACCTCGAAAGGTTTCACCATGCTACTTTTTTTAGGCATTTAATAGCAGAATTTATACTGAAACGAGATGTGATTATTTACCGGCCATCTACTAGCATCACTCAGCTCCGTTACACCTTTCTCAGCCTCATCAAAGAACATCCTTGCCCTCTTAATTTGGTTCTTCATGAAGTTTCTCCATTTATTTGTTACCTTTCCAGCAAATATGTCATCATCTGAAAGCCCTGCTTGTGCCAATTCGTCTTGTGGTAGATAAACCCTTCCTCTTCTTGCACTGGACAAAAGTAATTTAAATGATTAGAAAATAAAGAAAGCAAATGAAACAGTTATATTCATCCAAACTCTATCACAGAATCAAATGAATTTCAAACTAATGCTTTTCTTCCTCCTCATGACAATTAGCATAAAGCTAGCTTTGGTAAAATTGTTCATGTTGCAGTTTCTGCACTGTTACCAACTTAAATCCCACAATAAAAGAAAAACAAAGAAAATATGGGATCTCATAATTGCTTTTAAATATAACGCTTTCCAAGATTCCTGATATTCTTTGTTAATCTTTTTCCGTTTTTTAATAATTATTTACCCCGGCTGCTGAGTTTAAGTGCATGGATTCAAGTCCTACGAACAGCCACTTAAGCAAAAAGTTCTGGTGGTGAAAATTGTGCTTTGGTGGACCGGTACCTATAAGGTAATTCCTTCAATCAAATTGAAGAAAAGTATCAGATAGAGCATCAGCATAATTTGTATACAACTAAGATGTTGAAGAATTGGAGCTTAATGCAGTTGGACAGAATTCTAAATTTCTAATGTAAATCCTCATGATCCAAACACACTGGGGAGAACAGTTGAAACACTTCCAGCTTACAATAGGTATCTCAGGTTTTAACACAATGTTATATTTATATAAGGTAGTCTAATTTGTCTATTGATGTAATTTTTCTATTTTTGCCATTGGAAGGATACTATCTTCTATGTTTTCCAACAAGTAATCATATCTAATGTTTATAATCATCTGAAGATAGTATTATTTTCCATTGGATTGCCTAGTTCACATTTTAATACCATTAATTAGATTTAATATTGCAGCATACCAAATTTAAGGACTTTACTTACTCCTCTCCAACATCCCTGAGTATATTGGTGAGCTGATTAGCAATCCCTAAAGCCAATGCAGCATTATACACGCTCTCTGTTGTAGCCTGCGAATCAGGTGCAATGCCCATAACTGGAACACTCATTAAGCCAACAGTCCCAGCAACATAATAACAATAGAGGTACAGTTCGTCGAAGTTTTTGTATCTTGACTTCCTAAGGTCCATCCTCATTCCTTCTATCATATCTCTGAATGGCTGCAAAACAAGAGGCCAATTAGTTGGCAACAAGTTTAATGCCTTGCATGCAATACAAATTGATTCTGAAAATGCAACCTTCCTTAATGGATGACCATTACATTGAATTGATTTAAGTTCACCTGAAATACAGAAGGTTTAGGTTAAGGGTTCACTGCAAGTACTTTTAGGAAAGCAACTCACAGTAACTTCCAGAACTTTCTCTGAGCAAATATTAAGGAACAAAGACAAAGCTTCCAGAGGTTCAATAATATACTACTGCCTTTATCTATAAATTGTAGACCTTCAGACAGTTGTCTGACTATTCAGAGTAGTAACATGCAGATTCTGTGAACAAAATCTAGCACCAAATGGCTATTTACTTAGCTATATAATATTTTTATTGCAACAAAAATGAGCTTTCCTTTCTTTTTAAGGCATGAAGATGGAGCAAAGATGAAATGAGTAGAGAGATAATTGCAAGTCTATATGTTGTCTGACGTATAAATTTGCCCTTGATACCCAGTAAGTTCTAGAGCATGTCCTAATAACTAATCGAACAATTTACAGAACCTAAAGAGTTCCTAGAGGCATACAATATTACCTCCTCAAAGTTTTGATCTCCAAGGATAAATTTAAAATACAAAAATGGACACAGTTTGATCCAAATGATTAATGATCTGTCATTACATATAAAAGTTTAATAGTGAAACATGATTAAGTTTAAGCAGATGCTGTTCCTTAATTTAATTATTGACTATTGCACTCAAGGGCACCAACTGACATCAATATCACAAATCAAAAATGTGTTACAGTCAGTACTATACCAATGATTCTCCTGTTAAAATCTAATTTGATCAGAAAAATGTAGTCTGAACCTGAATGTCAACTGGAAATCTGGCTACTGTATCTGATAAAGCAGCATCAAGCATGTCAAATGGACGACCCTGGAAAAGATCTTCCAACCTGGATTCCCACCTATCTAAAGCTGTAGGAGTTATGTGTGAAGCATTAGGCCCATCAACAAGCTCATCTGTCCTTCTACACCACACTGTATTTTAAGAGATCATAAGAAACTGTAAGAAAGTATATATATGATCACTTTAATAGGAAGTAAATATACATTTCTTTGCCATATGCTCCTTTGCATCAATGTCATGACTTGTACCATTCCTAGAAATTGCTCTTAGAACAAATGAATAATAAGAAAAAATGGAAAAATGACTGACACAGAATTAGCTATCAGATGCCGGGCTTTTATAATAACATAGATCCCTGTTGTCCCCCATCCTATCTCCCATCCTTCCAGGCCAAATATATAAAACACTCTTGATGTGGCCTCAGTGGAAATTATATAAAACTCTACTACCATTGCTATAATTTAAAAACTTTCCTTTACTTCTGGAAGAACAAAAAGGGTAATGTTCTAGAGAAGTATATCAGTTTACAATATTTCAGAGGTAACAGACAACCTGAATATTGCCTCCAATAAAAAATGTTGTGATCCAGCTACAAATTAATACCAAAGTTCATAACCCATGTGGTTAAATTGTTCTTACAAGGTTCACTATTTCAAGATTTTATTCCATTTTATCTAAGTGGGAAGTAAGAAAGCAAAGTCTTCGAACTTTTGAGACAGCAAGACTCAAAAGTTGTCGTTGAAGCTTCCTTTCGCTCTCTCTGATTTTTTGAGAAAGGTTGTGGACATTTTCAAGGACTCATAGTTTATTTAAACATACAATACGATGGTTTACTAAGTTAAGCCTTGTATTACTCAAAATGCTAATGACCCCCTTAGCATAAATTACCATTGGCATAGGTGCAAACAAAACCAGTACTTAAAAATTAAAAATAAATTTTCTAAAGTGTTTTGTTCATAACAATTATAAAAGTAGCCAGAATAGAAGGCCAAAGATCAGATAGCCACAACCATGTAGAAGGTCACATTTAGGTAACCGAACATACCTATGTACGAACTGTGATACAGGACAGCCAGTACATAACATGACTGCAGTTTATCGAAATTCATAGCACCCAGCTGGAAAACCGAAAAGATAACAGGCAAGGCGCACTTAAGGTTTTATATTACTATGCCAAGTTCACATGATTTTGGATATGGCATGGATTCAACATGCAAAAGAACCTTACTGGACAATAAATAACTCCAAAAAGTATTGGATTATGTGTATCACATGCTATGTACAAAAGCTGAAATCACAGTTTGGGAATGGATCCAAGGTTCCATAATCTCCCAAGATCTACACTTTTAAACTTTAATGATTCCCTTTCAAGGTACATGCTCCTCCTTCAAAAGTCTAATCCTAGAAAGCCTTAAAGCCTGAAAGTAAATTTAATTAAGCTTTGTCCTTTTAAATGTATAGTGAAAGATACATTTGGTTCAAGGTTATAGTCACTAACCGTATATAGCCCATATAGCCCTTTGTCTTTCAGGGGTCATTAGCATAGTTCCTGGAAAAAGGCAAGCCAATAAGAACTTTATTAATACAAAACAACGATACAGAACTCCACTCCCAATTTGAAACTAATTTTAAAATAATAAGGAACAGATGAAAGAATGCTAACCCAAGTAAAATGTTTTAGCATACTCGGCACAAACTTCTCCACACCGATCATAAGCTTCACTCAGCAAGCTCAAATTTCCCGGCAAAGCAATATCCGGATTGACATCAAGATCCCGAGTAACCCTTGGTTGCTTCTTAACCAAGGCTGCTTGCTTGAGCACCACATTATAAACCTTTTCTTCGGAAGACATGGCCACTTCTCCAGAGGTACTAGCCACCATACTTGTTATTTCAGGCAAGTTGATTCCATCTAAGCAAGGATGCCTCAAATCTGTCTCTAAAGAGTAAGAATTCAATTTCTGTTTCCTACCCTTCTTACGTCTACAGCTAAACAAGGCACTCCGATCTCGGCATATAAATTTCGATGAATCAAATAGCTTGTTTCCATCTCGAACTGAATCGACCAACCCAAAGCAATTGGCCAGCTGTGAGTTGGGAGCGACAACCCATAGCAATACTACAGACATAGCTGAGACTTAGAAATTCTAGTTACGTAACCTTGTCCAAACTTAATTCAAACCAACTGAATTGCAAGTCTAGCGTCTTGTACAATATAAACAAGCTTATCTGATTAAAAACAAACAACGAAACAACCAAGCAACTGCAGACTCTCCTTGAACTCTCTGTAACTGAACCAGAAAATCAGAGTAAGCAAAGCATACAAAGAAATACTGGAAACAGCATTAACATCAAATTCTGCAAAACCCCAAATCCTTAACAGCAGCAAAAGAGCTAAGCCCGCCTTACCGCCAACAAGTATTTGCCATTACAAATACAAACTAAAATTTTTATGGCAGAGAGAATGGAGTGCTAATAAAATTAAAGATAAGGATAAAAGCCAGCAAGACCAAGAAGCCTACCTATTATTGCTTAACAGTGTTGGCTAAAGAACCACTGACTACAGAGTTCAAACTCAATTAAGCCAAAAGTTCTGAAAAGTATCCAACATCACGCACACTATGATGTATAAACTAACAAGTAACAACAGCCACTGCCCACTAATAATATATGATATGACCTCCCTTAGACCTTACCTAACAAACTCTCCACTCTTCCAGATTCGTTACAGCCTCAAACTCTTTATTTTCCTTATTTCCCTTTATTTATTTATTTATTTTTATTTTAACTTATATTAAAATTGGAAACCAATTGAATAAATATATATTTTGTACTTGTGTGTTATCAGTCCGGTGATAAAAAATTAACGGTATATTTTTCTCATTCTAAAACACATATATTCTTTGTCTTGAATCCATATATCAAAAAGTTAGATCCGGATATTCCAGGTTTGCCGTCTCATTGTATAGGTCATTATCATATTTTCATCTAATTTACAAACAAGAAAAAAGAATTAATAAATTGGTTTTCTTTTAAGAGTTACCTACAATTTTGTTTTTATTGTTTAAAATATTAGAAAGAATTCTATCTCAACTCTTATCCAAAGAATATTCAATTACAAAATCTCTTCTACTATCTTAAAAAGTTTTAACAAGTTTTAAAAGTTAAAATAATTAATATTTGACAATTATATATTAAATAAAAATATTTCTTATTAAAATTTTTTAAAAAAAAATATCATAAGAAATTTTCTTTTTTCTTACAAAATGATTAAATACATGTTTTGACATGAAAGATCCGATAAAAGTCATATTAATAAAAAAAAGAAATTAATAGTACTTTCGTAAATCTAAGTAGACGGGTAATAAAATAAAATAATCTAGGAAGTTAATTAGGATCCGAACCGACCCGGTGAGATTGAAAATGGGATTGGGATAAGGGGATGTACGGGGAGGGATTGGCCAATGAGGGCAAGATAAGGTTATCGTAAAAAACACTCTGAACGTGGACTGGAGTAGGAAGGAGGTCGAGGGTAAGAAAGTACACGTGTCAGGTTGTGAGTGACGAGTAAAAAGGCCAAAAGTGCTGGATCGATCCCGGTGGGGTCCCCGTAGTGGACGACAATGTGGGAAAAAGTGGGAATTGACAAAGGAAATTGTCTGCGAGTGGAAAAGGGCATTAAAATATTACCACAAAAGTGGGGGCCGACTCCATCACCATTAACGCTTTTCATGGTTGCATATTCAGACACGTAGTCTATTTCCATTTTGTATTTTCCAACATTCATAGGCTGCCAAACTCATTGCATGTTTGTTTTCTATAAGATTTATTTTTCTATCTCAACCTTTTGTTGTTAAATTTCAACTAATATGGGATAGCTACTTGGATCATTATATATATATATAAGGAAAATAATTTTTTTAAATATAAACAATCTAATTTAGCCTAACCATAATTTTTAAAAAATATATATAAAAAAGAGTAGGTAAATATGCAGGCCTTTTTGCTGTTATAAAAAAAAAAAAATCATATATATCAATAAAAAAATAATCTAATAGATTATTAGTTTACCATATAATAAATAATAATATCATGTGATATTATATAATCAATTCATAATTTTAATACTTTCTTATGATGTTTTCTAAAATTTTTATTATAAAAAAATTAATTTTTTATGATGATTAAAAATTTATTATAGTTCCCTTTATGGCGATGCAATTGTCGCCAATGTAAATATTTTAAGACAGTAAAATATTCGTTGCATGAGATTTTTTGTAATGACGTTTTAGTTATCATAAAAAAAATTATATATTAGTCGTCGCATAAAGGGTCAATTTTTATTGACCAAATAAACTTTATAACAATAAATTATCCGTTACAAAATATCAAATTTATAATAAAAAATTACGACTGTCATTAAAAAGTAAATATTTTCAATATAAAATATAATTTAATTTTACATTCTAAAAGCTTTTTGTAATTATAACTAACAAAAAAAATTAATCATATATTATAACAAAAAAACAATAACATCCATAATGTATTACAATATTTTCAACTCAATACTATATTACAATAACATTCATAACAAGTTCATAACTGAAAAATTTATAACAAATCTACACCTTTCAACCTCTAATTAATATCTATATGTTAAATAAAGGTAACTCATATTTAGAAATAACTTTACCAGCATAAATTAATATTAAATTAAATATACATACTTGATCACTAATAGTTAGAAGAATTACATTATTATTAAAATATTACATATTATCAATATATGAATTTCATCTCATTGATTCCACGAGATTGTATATTTGCCTTAAAGGTTATTATAATTAGAATTCAAACAATTTAACTCTTATTTTACCATAATATAATTTTGACTTAAATTTTATTATGTAATATTTGATAGTGATGGAACATATAGCATATCCATGATTTTTATGCTTCATCACATTAATAAATATTTAATTTTTTATTACTTTTGTCTTCATTTAACAATTGAAACAAATATTTATTTAATTAACTCTAAAAATATAAAAACTCAATTAAAATATTAAATATTTATATTTATCAATTTTATAAATATATGATTATTATAAATTTATTTTATTTATAGTTATTTTTACAATATCTGAATCAACTATACAATAATCAGGCCTTGCTTGAGTTTTAATAAATACGCTGATGCGACTGGTCTTCTTTCCTTTTTTTTTTCATTTATCATAATAATATCTTATTATCTTTTTCTTTTATTTTTTCTCTTCAATAATGAAAAAGACAAAATTGTAGCATATAAATTGTATCAATTGTTTGGAATGAAAAAAACTTGAGCTTCATTTATTGCATATTATATTAGACATAGTAATATATATATAATGGATCACTTATATGCATGCACTTTTTGTTGGTCTTGCTTTTTCACATGGAAATGATATCTCATAATATTACTGGAGCCCAAATGTAAGGTCATCACGCACAAAAAAGAGAAAGAGGAGGGGGAGAGAGATCGGGCAAACAAGAGTTTATAATCCTGTGCCAGTCAAATATAATTCAACACTTAAAATCATTTATCCTTACAAGTGGCTACAAATATGATAAAGCAAATGTTTGAAAAATGTCAGAACACAATCATTCTTTCAACCATGAACAACACCACTAAACTCTAATTAAGATTACAACCAAGCAATCACCAAAAACAGAGAATGAAGGACCCTCAACTATTAAACTTATTTGATTATAAAATATATTATCAACAAATAATCAAAGAATAATAGAACAAACAATGAGGAATCAACAGAAACTACATGACTTGGGAATAAAAAGCAACCATGACCCAATGCTCACAACACAAAGATGGCAAAATATATGACATTAATAATTAACAATTAAAAATTTAAATCTTAGTTACCATCCAGTGTTCATAATCTATTAGTAAACGCATGATTAAACCAATGTACACATAATTATTTTTAAGATTTACTTCACAAAAAAAAAAAATTGTCATTATGACTAACCTACGAATCAATAAATAGAAACATATCATAATGCACTAGATTCTAAAAACTAACAGCAACAAAAGATCATACTTACCATATATCAAGAACTTAACAGAAATAACCCAAAATAATAATAATTGCAGGATACTCAAAAGCTAAGATTTAATTGTAATAGAGCTTTTATATAAATATATGAGTACAGTAAACAAATCCAGCTTAGGAATGGGAATAAGTTTGGGATTTGTTCAGAATGAATTTTTTTTATCTCGAACAGGTAGATGGGCTTTGAAAAATTCTCAAATCAAATTAAAAAATTTCCGTCCCAATTTTGTTTTTTTAATTTAACAAAAGATTTAAAACAACGTTATTTTGATACTGCCAAAACGATGTCATTTTTAATTATTTTTGAAAAAAAGTGCAAACAAGACTGTTTTGCATTAATTTTTGCTAAGGCCAACAACTTCATTCATCAACCTTTTCTTGTCCATTTTCTTCTCACGGTAGGACATCGATTTTTCTTCTCCAGTTCTTTGTTTTCTTCTTTTGGCCAAAAGAACTCTTTTCTTCTCCGTTGCAAATCATGTCATCGCCCTATCGACCAAGCTTAACCTTCTGTCTTCGCCACCCATGACAGCTATTTTCTACATACCTACGACTAGCAACAATGTAACCAGCAACCGTCGATTGAGCCTCAGCCATTACTAGGTCCATCACAACCCGTAGGTTTGAGTTGGCTTGTTCAGTAGTTGCTGATGTCTTGATCTTTATACTTTCATTGGTTTTTAATGGTTTGAGTTTATTATGCAAGTTGGGTATTATAAAATTTTGATCTTTTTTCTTAAATTTGTTTCTTTATTTTTTTTTCTTTTTCTTTTGACATTTAGTGGGTAAGTAGTTCATTTCTTTGTTCTTTCTATCTATTAAAGTAATATTTTAATTGTCATCCCGTTTTCAGAAAAGTATTATGTGACAAGAGTTAAATGAGAAAAGATTATGTTGTTTTTAAAGCCCTAAAAAAGTTTTAAGAGATGAAATGATGCTTTAGGTCATGCTATATTTTGGTACTTATCTTGAACTACAAATGAAAACATATAGATTCATCAATTTTATGGCAATGTCGTTGTATTATAATTAGTGTAATTCTCAACAAAGACAAAAAAAAAGGGGGGTAAAAAAGAAGAAATGAGAGACAAATGAGAAACAAAGAAAGAATAAACTTTGATTGAAATCTTCTAATCTTCTTACAAGTTCCAATCATTTGTTTGCAAATGATGAACTTAGATTTAAGTTTGGTAATAGTACCGTAGACTTACATTCACAATCAAATTCTAAGGATGAGCGAGATGAAATTAACTAAGAAAAAGTTTTCCTTTGATCACACTCTAATCTAAAAAAGACAAAGACTATGCCACAAACATTGACACAAATATTGAAAACATAGTTGCACTTCAGAAAAAGTAAAATTGTAAAATAAAATGCACAGTGCAATCATTGTGGTACACTAATTGGTTTCTATTTAGTATATCACAAAAATAGTGGTATGTCAAAACACTTAGAAAGATGTATCGAGTAAAAGAAGAAGGTGATTGATGAGTAACAAGAGATTTTTGGTAAAAAGCTTACTAAAGTAGAGGAAAAGGGTAGTAATGCTATATCCAAAGGATGGAGTCAAGCAATATGTCGACAAGCATTTGTTAAAATGGCAATGATGGTGAGATACCTTTTAGTTTTATGGAGAATTCAGGGTTTCACTATTATAACATTGTGGTAATTCCTAGATGTGATGTCTCATTTCATAGAACCATAATAAGAGATGCAGTTGAGTATTTAGTTTGGAGAAATGCTTGTTAAAGAGTTTGGTTAGTGGGTAATAAATGAGTTTGTGTTTGAATTGGTGCTTACGTGCCATTCCAATTGTATATAAATATTAATTATTTAATATTTTTACATTAAATTTTTTGTAATAAATCATTAATAATTAATCATATTGTACTAAGCTTATAACTTTTTAGATATTGTAGATCTAAAGGAGTTTAGATTTAATCTAAATAAGTTTATGTCAGCGTTAAGAGTTAGCATTCTAAGAAATTAAAACCTTGTCTAAAATATGGACAAAGATCTTGAAATATATTAGTAATAATATAGTTGTAAGAAGTTACAAATGGTGCTAAGAGATGTAATTATGTAATATGTTCTTGAAAACATCGTTCCTAATCTATGGTTGCCGATACAGATCGATTTGCATTCCTTTGGATTAATGTGTCTATATCTGAATTGTCTAGACGGTTAGTCTTAGTAGATCATGGGCTTAACAGAAGCTCGCATAGATATGCAGGTATTTAGTGAGGACTTGGTACTGAACAACTTGTGAGGACCTTCAATAGACATCTCATAGAGTCGTTAATAGAGAGTTTTCTCAAGTTAAGTACTATTTATAGTCATTTAACCTAAGTGTCATGGTGGGCTTGTAAGTAATCTACCATGCTACAATTCCACGCATGTAAGAGACCTTTCATAATCTAACCTCTGTATGTCGTTAGATATAGTCTGATGTTTATAGAGCTCGGTGTGCGCAGTTATAGGATACATCAATTCATATGAGTAAGATGTATATCTTAATACTCCGAGATTATATTTCAAGAAATTTTTTTGCCATAAACAAAACCCTCAAAAAAGAGTTTTTTGTAGAGTTAAATAATATCGCAAAGGAGTTTGTGGATATTGTTTATAAAAATACAATTCTAGAGATAAGATTATAATCAAACATAAAGAGATTTGACATTGATGATCTTTATCTTTGTTCTTCCAAGATATAGGTGATGGGAGGATTATAAAGATATGGTTGACCTCAGTTTGTATGGTTCAATGCATCATTATGTAATATTTATAATGTGTCTGTAGGGCATTGTTCACGAACTTGCGAAAGAGTTTCGTAAGACAAACGAGTGTGAACCCAGAAAGTTAGCTCACCAAGATTACCCAACAAACATAATGGACATCACTTGTAAGCAATACTGCAATAAGCTCACTGCAATAAGTGGCCATGCTAGCCACACTTGCTTCTTTGCCTCGTCAACAATATTTTCTCTACTAAAGCATTTACTTTCTTGTTAAGATGTTTCACCATCAATCCATGGCCTCTTTCAATTTTGCTACCAATCAATGATAAGAAACTGGGGACTTGATTTTTGGTCTTCTCTTTCCATTTTACTCCTTTGTTTTATGGCTTTTTTAACAATGAAACAAAGACTATCTGCACCTCATTAAAAAAAATTGTCCCAACCCTTTTTTAATTTCTTTATATATATAATATTATTAGCTCTTGTTTTGTGCTCATTCAACTGATAAGATGACAAAAATTTGTCATATGAAGAAAATAATTCAGAAAAAAAAATGGTTTCGCCAAATTTGTCACTTGTCAGGTTGTTTGCTCTATGATTGTATATAAAAATAATATGAAGTGTGCTCGTTAAGCACTGGGGTAGCAGACCGAATCAAACAGTTCGATTCTAAAATATTTTTGAAAGTAAGATTTGTTTCAGGATATCTCGAGAAACATACGTATCAAAGCTTAAGTGTTAAGTATATTTAATTAAGTTAACAAATGATATTAACCAACAAATGGATGGCATATGGTAACTTAATCAGATACTTAGCTTAGTTAATTGCAAAATAGGTGACAAGTGGCTAAATCAAGTGGACAATTGTCAAATTTCTAGAAAGCCAATTTAACATGCAAAAACGTTTTGCATGTTGTATGATTCAGCCATTTCTCCTTTTACTTAACAAGTGTTGTTAAGTTATTATAAAATAGATAAGTGTCTATAAAAAAAGTCAAAGCTATATTAAATACAAAATGTTTGCATTTTTGCATAAGATGGCATTCGACTATTTTAAAAAACTAAGACAAGAGTTATATTCTTCTTTACTTTTACTAATGGTTTGACTATTCATCTTTGAAAGTTGAAGAATTGTTCTTCATTCACGACATAAGATGAATTCAACAATAAGAAGGCTTAAGGAAGAAATGTTCTTTAAGCTTTGGTCATCAAACCATGAGAGATTATTAGGCCAAGTGAGTGTTTATGAGATGAACTTAAAAATTAAAGAATTGTTCTTTAAGGCCTTTAGAAAATTGAGAGTTAGTTTATATTAAATTTTATGATGAATTGTGCAAATGACCTCTATGGAGACTAAAAAATCATATTATTCTCCAAATTATTGTTCAGAGATATATTTATAGTCTTTAATTTCTTGATGTATAAAAATATCTTAAGTACACGAAGACTAATTGGACTGCCTTCAGCCATCCTGAACTAAAAGAGTGTCTTGGAGTCCTATACAGACCAAGGTTTATCTCTAAACAACTTCTTCAGATGAAGCATGATATTGCTTGTACTATCCATATGCATATGTTTACTCTGAAGTTAAGTTAACATCGAAGTGATGATGTATGATTTAACTCTCAAATCATCATCAACCCATTTCTGATATGTCAACAACTCTTTTGGAGTACCTTTATCAGAACAACTCTAGGCATCTTCTTCTAATCAATCACATATCTAAGCTTCTCTGAATCCAGAATAATTCTATGATTCATCAGCCAATCGAAGTAATTCTCAGATCCCTTCAGTTGGTGTGCATTAGGTATACGAACCAAAAAATTGTTCGAAGCCATCTTATCTTCACAAAATAAAAATAAGAGATGTTATTGGAATTATTTCAAATAAATCGTTAATTAATAACACTTTTGATCATGGATATAACTAGTATATGTTTCAATCTAAAGACGCCTTCTTATTGCTTTACGTAAAATTTTAAACACTTTAAACTTTACAATGAGAAGTAGACCCAATCGATATTTGACACCGGCCTCGCGCTTTAGCAAATTGGCCTTTGTAAAATCCAAAGGTAGACAACTCTTGTTAATTACATCTCATGCAACTCTTACCACTGATCTTAAACACACCTTATTCTCACACTTTAACAATATTTAGTAAGTGTGTTTTAGATTAATTTGTCAATAATCAAATATAAATTACTAATACTACACTCATACTTTAGTAATATTAGGCAATACATTCGTTTAACTAGTATGGTTCAAATCACACCAACCAATCCTTCACGCTTTAGCAATATTAGAAATGATTAAAGTGAGTCGTCTAACACAGTATTTATTAGAGTGGGTAGGCATCTCATGCCACTCCTCCTAGGATCCGATGATTTAAGCTTATTTCTACAGTATATGCATATGCCATGTGTTCATTATCATAAATATGTATCTCATACATATTAAATAGCAGCAGAAACATAATTATGCATATCATACATATTTATATACAGTGGAAACATATATTATAATCAAATTAATATATGTAAATTGAGATTGAGATTGAGAAAAAAAAATCACCAATTGGAGATCTGCCAGGAATGAAACCAGTTGGTTGTTCTAACAGCCAATAAGATAGGCTTGACTGACTAGAACAACAACTTAATCCAGTAATTATAGGTTTAAACTCTTTAAACTCATACTATTATTTATCATTAATCAACTCTTGATCAATAAAACAATAGCCATACTTGCAATAATGAGTTTACTACTTGAGGGAGATGATGAATAATAAAGCAAATAATATTTCTTCCCTTTCTCTCTCTAAAAATCAAATTTCCAAAGCTTTCTCTCTAAAACCAAAAAATCCTACAACTATTCTTTCTAAACACTTAATTTCACCTTTTATATATAAATAATAAAATATTATTATGTTGTATATACTTGGTCTCTAAGTATATACAAATTAATATTATATTAAATATAATATTATATATTTTATATACTTGGGCACTAAGTATATGTATATATTAATATTATATTTTATGATATAATATTATATAATAATATTAAATAATAAAATATCTTGATTATTTAGCTATTAAATAATTAATATGTAAAATTATCATTTTGCCCATTTTAAATAGTTACCAAGTATACTGCACGTGGGTCTTACCATACCACACACTTAGGTACACTCAACTAAGAGCCTATAATGCACCACATGTTACCATATCATTGGTAAAAAATAATTGTCAACTAATTACTGTATTTAACACTTAAATACATATACACATACATTACCATGGTACTGTTGAATTATACTAGACTGAACAATTCAATCTGGTACGTTGTCTTATGCACAACGAGTACACTCCATACCGTTAGACTTCTTAGGTCTACGCTTGACTTGTCAAATTGAATTGTTCCATAAGTCTATGAGCATTGCCCCACGCATAAGTCAAGGAAGTACAAATCAGCACGTCGACCATCCAAGCTAAGGTCATCACGATATATAGTCCTTCCGTCATGATATCCTGGATATGCGAGACATAGATTATCACCGTCAAATCCCTATGTGCCCATCTATATCCTATCTTCAGACTTGTATCTCACTGAACAATATGCGCAAACGTATTTGCCATATTATTTAACCTTGACAGAAATTCTTTCCCGAGATAAATGCTTATGGCCACAAGACTTTCTAAGATACAGTTTCGAAGCATATAGATATCCAACTCTTTATGCGAGTTGAATGATCCCATATATGTACGCATCAAACTCTATAAGCATCAGACCATACCCAACGACACCCAGCAGTCACACATTGAAAGGTCTGTAACATGCGTGAAATCAAAGTATGATGGATCATATATAAAGATGCTGTGGCACTTAGGTTAAAGGACCACGTATACTACTCAACTCCAGAAGACCCTCCGTTGAGGGCTTATATAGGATGTCTATCGAAGGTCCTCGTGAGTTGTAGTACCATGTAAATGGATATTAGCAATTTAATAGGAATGTATACTTATATAAATAACAAGTATATGTATATTTAGGGATGACAAGTAAGCATCAACCCTAACAATCTCCCACATACTCTAGTACCACTCATAATGATATTTCATACACATCGACTCCATGTGTTTTTGAAACACTTTTAGAGTTATGAATTTAGAAAGTAGGTTCGTTAAATTATTTATAGAACACTTCTACAAACAATCACATGTCCCCAAGACAAGATCCCTTTAATAATGTGAGACTCCTCTCAACATAGTTAAAGTACCGGTGTCCTCTTGGTTTCTTGGCCTGTAAAACAGCCTTATTATTATTGCAAAACTATGGGATATAATCTATTTATCTTGAAACTTTTCCAAGACAAGTGAAAACCTACAAATCCATATTACTTCTTTCACTGCTTCCAAACAAATTAGCAGTGAATCCTAGTTTGGTGCTTTTTCAACCTACTTTAGTACTAATGAGAATGAACACATGCCCAGATGTAGACTCTATATTATCTAGGTTATACTAGAAGTTTGAGTCCGTGTATGTTCTCATTTGTAAGTCACTTTCTCCATATTTGAAAAACTTATCCCTTGTATTCTTAAGGTACCTCATGATATATTAGACAACTATTAAATGGCGATCACTTGAATCAGACTGGTGCTTATAACACTTACAACTATACTAATACCAAGTCTCATACACGTCATAGTATACATTAAGCTCTCAAGAGTTGATGTATCTAATGTGTCAAATACTCTAACTCTCTCATTTTTCATTTGAAGAGACACTTTCATCGAAAGATGAACACTATGTCTAAATGGTCAGTTAACTGTCTCACAGTTAACTGAAATTGTACATTTCTAAGACACTATCAATGTGAAATAATTTAGAAGAATCCTATCAACTTCCTGGCTCTATCTCTATAAAGATTTATACCTAGTATATAAGAAGCATTTCTCAACTCCTTTATGGAGAGGTTCTTACAAGTAAATCTTGACCGACTATAACATACCAACATCATTCACAATGATTAGTATGTTATCAACATAGAGCATCAAGAAGACTATCATGCTCTCACTGACCTTTCATATACACACGCCCCCTCATTGT
Organism: Ailanthus altissimus; assembly: GCA_946807835.1. Classification (NCBI taxonomy): domain Eukaryota; kingdom Viridiplantae; phylum Streptophyta; class Magnoliopsida; order Sapindales; family Simaroubaceae; genus Ailanthus; species Ailanthus altissimus. The sequence goes on from OX327687.1 coordinate 12,139,483, forward strand.
TTTTTATGAAATCAGACAACCTAATTAGTTTATCAAAACAATGAATTCAGCTTCGGAAAACCTATTAAAGCCCATGAATGGACTTCTTAAGCCTACATACAAGATTTTAGATTTGACTGGGCACAAAACTTTCTAGTTGTTCCATGTATATCTCTACCTTGAGATATGTATACCAAAATGCCATTTTGATATCTATATACCAATTCTCAAAATCATAGTATGCTGCAAGAGCCAATAGAATTCTAATCGACTTTTGCATCACTATTGGTCTAAAGGTTTTCTCATGGTTGATCCCAGAATATAGAGTAAAATCTTTCTAGAATTAATTTTGGGCTTAAAAGGTCTTTACCTTCCATTTAGTTCCTACTACCTCTTGTAAACTTTTTACAAGTGATGGGAACAATTCCCACAGGTAGCTTAACCAAGTGCTAGATGTGATTCTGATACCTAGAGTTAATTTTTATTTTTATGGCTTCTTGACATTTTCTCGAATCAATGTCTAACATCATCTCCTTGTAGATCAATGGAATATTTTCTTTTACTAAGAAAACTCCAAGTTCACCTTCAAGTATCTAACATACTCAATAGGTGACCTAAACATCCTTTCAGACCCATTTCAAGAGTGTGTTAGAAGACCACTGCTTTATTGATCTTGAGATTCCATCATTGGTTCATTAAATTCTAGATTGACTTTATCAGGTTCAATATTTCAATAATCTCCACGGTCCATGAGAAACTCTTCTTTTAGGATAGTGGTATACCGAGAAATAAACACACTTCACTTTTCTAAATCATAGAACTAGTATCCTATTGAATTCACAGGATACTCAATGGATCTATACTTGTACCTCTTGGGTGCTAGTTTATCCTACTGAGTAACTCTTACAAAACAAGATATCTTGTTGCATAACTTTTATGTAAGCAAGACAGCTTCAAGTCTTAACATATAAAACTCAGCTCGTTTGAGTACAAGTATGTCTTACTACGTAAATCTTACGTATGCAGGACATCCCCAAATCTGAACGTATTTAAGATTCAGCTTCCTTTATCTTAGTATCTCATACGGAGTGGAAGGAACAGTTTTTAATGAAACTATATTTAATAAGCAATTGTTTCTGGAGCATTTTCTTATAGATATAGATTGGTAAAGCTCATCATCGATAGGATTATATCGAAAAGGTTCGATTCCTCCTCTCCGAAATATCATAGTGTTGCAAAATACCTGAAGGACTATAGTAAGCAAGAATTTCATTGTTCTTTAGACAATCGAAAAAATTACTGCTAATGTGCTCACAAACTCGAATGTCTCTTTACTTCCAATCAAAACCCTTTGATCTCTTTAAAGGTTTTTGACTTGTATTTCATAAGAAATACATACCTGTATCATGATAAATCATCGACACAAGTTACAAATTACTAAAACTATTCTATCGTATCATGATCTATTAGACCGCATACATTACCATGTACTAGTTCTAATAAATTAGTGGCTCAGTGTCCAACACTAAAAATGATAGGTTTGGTTCTTTTTCCTTGAATACATTATTCATAAACTAGTTAAGTTTCTATGGTCAGATAAGCTATCCAACTATCCTTAACCAGACAGATTAGGTGTCTTACACCTATATGACATAATCTCATAAGCCATAATTTTGTATTATTTAAAGATTCTGATCTTATGATATTTCTAATTATATATTATGTCTATTTATTAACTAACATTAAGCTAATTATACATCATTCACATCATATGAACATAAGGAACTATTTCTAATATTTATATGATATCCTTCACTGTCAAGTAAAAGAATGGCCACAATCTTTCAAATGATGTTCTGAACACAATACCAATCATGCAATATAACTATTGGATTATATGGGAGAAGTAAGTCAAACTATCCAACAACTTAAACCTGCAAGAAATCATCATTTCATACTCTTAAAATTACTTCTCCAAGCTATTGCATTTTAACCTCTCTCAGTCTATACAACACATTACAGATGTGAGAGGGATATGCAATATCTCATACCTAACCTAGAGTGGCATCAAATGTCATAGAAACGTCTATATTTGTTAAACATAAACCTATGGAGTCTTCCTGACACTGATAAGGCATCTACGGCAGTGGGATTTCACATGCCCTACCTTATTGCAGTGGAAACACTTTTCATCTGTATTGCTCACTTGTTGATATTTTGATAATTGTTGCCTCTGAGAACTCATCATGGGTATCTGCTTCATCTTCTTTTCGCATTAACGTTTGGACTAGCCAGATGTCCTTGGAGTAAAAGATGAAGCACCCTAAACAAATTGGGTCACACCCCCATCTACTTATATCCTCTAGTAAGGCGCTATCAGAAATGCCTTACGGTAAACTCTGATCAACAATATATCTAAGCTTAATTGAATCTAGAACATTTCTGAGATTCTTTTGCCGGTCAGAGTAATTCGTAGTTCCATTGAGTTGGTTTGTATCAACTATGCTCACCAATGGGTTCGCAGTGGCCATTATTAAATCACTAATTGAACGTTTTAGATCATCGGTATAATAGTTATACATTTTTAATATAAAATTCCCTCCCACTACTTTACATAAATCCGATAATCTCTTGACGGAAGTCAATAGTTTAACTTTTAAACTATAAAGTGGAAAGTAAATCCCATTAAAGTCTTACTCAAGCCTCACACTGTAGCGATATTGACCTTTGTAAGTTCAAAAAATAGACAACTCTAGTCAATTGCATTTCATGCAACTCTTAACTGGATCTTGAATACGCCTTATCCTTATACTGTAGTGATATTGGTAAGTGTATTTCAGATTAAGTCAATAATCAAATATATGCTACTAATACTATCTCACACTGTAGCGATATTGAGTAATACTCTCGCATATATTTGCCTCATCTTATGATTAACTGTCATAAACTAGACCACACTGGCTAAATCCCTCATACTGTAGCGATATTGAGACAAGACCAATATGACCTATGTTACATAGTACTGACAAGACGAATCCCCGTAACACATTATCTTCATAATCTATTACTATTTAATTTGATTAAGAGAGATTTTGAAATATCGTGTTTCACTTTAGCTTGATGATCTCTCAATCTTTTATTTATTTCTGTACAAACACAACTAACCCCACCATTAGGGCTGCCATTGTGGTTATCAATACAGAAATAAAATAAACTTGATTTATAATGCAAACTAATAACTCTTATCAATGCATCTCATAAACCTTAGATTTATAATGTAGTCTAATAACATTTATCACTACAACTCATAAATCCACAATTTCATCAATTTTGAAACACTTGCATCTTTGCATAATATTGATGAACAGTGTTTCAAGTTACTGTTTAAAATTAATGTTCAAAATCACAGTAGAAAAGTAATGTTCAAGTACTATAGAGTGAACAGTGTACCACTGTGGCGCTGGATTACCAGTGCTGTAGCACTGAAGAGCGGTGCCCCCAATGCTGCGGCACCAACACTTAGCATTGCAACGCTGGAGATTAAAATCCTTAGCACTACGGTGCTAGTCTACCAGCGTTATAGCACTGGAATTCAGTATCTCAACACTAGGCAACGCTACGGTGCTAAGCCTTACATCACTGTAGCGCTAGATGTTAAACTCCAGCGCTACGGTGCTGGCCTACTAGAGTGCAATGCTAGAAGTCAGTACCTCTATTGCACGAAAGCCCAAAGGCCTTAGCCCTGAAGCACTACAAATCCACAACCATAGCGCTCAGTGTCCTTCAACCTTGGTATACCCATTCCAATACTTGAAACGCACAATTTTGGACACTGAGACTTATTCAACAATAATTTCATACTCATAAATTACCCAAATCATTAAGAGTGGCTCTAATACCACTTGTTGGAGTGGGTAGGCATCTCATGCCACTTCTCTTAAGATCCGATGATTTGAGCCTATTTCTACAGTGTATGTATGTGCCATATGTTCATTATTATAATTATGTATCTTATACATATTAAATAGCAGCAAAAACATAAATATACATCTCATACATATTTATATACAATGGAAGCATGTATTATAATGAACATAAACAAAACATATATTAATCAAATTAATATATGTAAATTGAGATTGAGAATAAAAAACATTATAAATTGGAGACTCGTCAGGAGTGAAACCAATTAGCTATTGAAAAGAGAAAATTATATATAATTTTCACTCCCTTAAGTTGATTAATTGCTCATTTTAATCAGTATATTTAGTGTTTTATATATTTTATTGTTATTTTGTAGGTTTAGAGTCAATTGAGCAATTAGAGTTGAAAATTTAAGAGAAACAAAGCAAAATATCTAACTTCTATAGTAACTTTTACTACAGTGAATCGCTACAGTGCTCGGGAACAATAACTCATGAACAGTAATCATAACCCAATCCCTGAACAGTACCTTCGCACTACAGTACTTTCTCCCCAGTAATAAATAGTGTTTCGCTGCAGCAATGAACTGTGCGATTCCCTATATAGAGGTCACTTATTTCAAACCTCAAAGAAGACACAACTCAGGGCTCTTATAGCCATAACACATAGAAAAGAGCAATTTAGAGAGAGAAGCAAGGGGAATTCAAGAAAATAAGAGATTATTGACAAATCTTTGGCGTATCAACGAACTACGAATTGACGTCTGTATTAGTTTACTTTTAGTTGTATTATGTTTATTTTATTTTTCAGCCATAGTTCTCTTGTTATCATGAGCTAAATTTATTTCTAGGGTTATTACTTGAACTCAATATTTGAGCTTAATTGTTAGATCTTTTTAATGTTTATTTAAACTTAATTATCTGTTATTCAAATTATTTTTTATTAATACTTCATTATATCTGATCAATATTATGATTGTTTTGATAATTCTTTGATGAACTTGGAAGATGCGTCATTAATTTGATGCATGATTATAGAGTAACATTCAATATTACATATGAAAGTTTCAAATTATGATAGGAATGTTAGAGTGTGTGGGGCCCACCAACGCTTTGGTACCCAACCAGTGGCTGACACCTCAGCACCTACTGACGCCCCAGCACACAATCCGCAGGTTACCTGCGCCCCCAAGGAATCGAACCCCCGCCCCCATCTCCATGGAGGCCTTATAGGCCTTTAGAGGTTCGTCCTTGTACCCACTGGGCTGGCCAGCTCAATGGGTACAAGGACGAACCTCTAAAGGCCTATAAGGCCTCCATGGAGATGGGGGCGGGGGTTCGATTCCTTGGGGGTGCAGGTTACCTGCGGAGGATATGTGGGTGTGCTAGTGGCTCTGAGGTGTCACCCAGCTAGTGGACCAAAGAGTTGGTGGACCCCACATACTCCTAACAAAAAGGCCGGCCTTTTTGTTAGAGTGTGTGGGGCCCACCAACGCTTTGGTACCCAACCAGTGGCTGACACCTCAGCACCTACTGGCGCCCCAGCACACAATCCGCAGGTTACCTGCGCCCCCAAGGAATCGAACCCCCGCCCCCATCTCCATGGAGGCCTTATAGGCCTTTAGAGGTTCGTCCTTGTACCCACTGAGCTGGCCAGCTCAATGGGTACAAGGACGAACCTCTAAAGGCCTATAAGGCCTCCATGGAGATGGGGGCGGGGGTTCGATTCCTTGGGGGCGCAGGTAACCTGCGGATTGTGTGCTGGGGCGCCAGTAGGTGCTGAGGTGTCAGCCACTGGTTGGGTACCAAAGCGTTGGTAGGCCCCACACACTCTAACAAAAAGGCCTATAAGGCCTCCATGGAGATGGGGGCGGGGGTTCGATTCCTTGGGGGTGCAGGTTACCTGCGGATTGTGTGCTGGGGCGCCAGTAGGTGCTGAGGTGTCAGCCACTGGTTGGGTACCAAAGCGTTGGTGGGCCCCACACACTCTAACAAAAAGGCCGGCCTTTTTGTTAGAGTGTGTGGGGCCCACCAACGCTTTGGTACCCAACCAGTGGCTGACACCTCAGCACCTACTGGCGCCCCAGCACACAATCCGCAGGTAACCTGCACCCCCAAGGAATCGAACCCCCGCCCCCATCTCCATGGAGGCCTTATAGGCCTTTAGAGGTTCGTCCTTGTACCCATTGAGCTGGCCTGTTAGAGTGTGTGGGGCCCACCAACGCTTTGGTACCCAACCAGTGGCTGACACCTCAGCACCTACTGACGCCCCAGCACACAATCCGCAGGTTACCTGCGCCCCTAAGGAATCGAACCCCCGCCCCCATCTCCATGGAGGCCTTATAGGCCTTTAGAGGTTCGTCCTTGTACCCACTGGGCTGGCCAGCCCAGTGGGTACAAGGACGAACCTCTAAAGGCCTATAAGGCCTCCATGGAGATGGAGGCGGGGGTTCGATTCCTTGGGGGTGCAGGTTACCTGCGGAGGATATGTGGGTGTGCTAGTGGCTCTGAGGTGTCACCCAGCTAGTGGACCAAAGAGTTGGTGGACCCCACATACTCCTAACAAAAAGGCCGGCCTTTTTGTTAGAGTGTGTGGGGCCCACCAACGCTTTGGTACCCAACCAGTGGCTGACACCTCAGCACCTACTGGCGCCCCAGCACACAATCCGCAGGTTACCTGCGCCCCCAAGGAATCGAACCCCCGCCCCCATCTCCATGGAGGCCTTATAGGCCTTTAGAGGTTCGTCCTTGTACCCACTGAGCTGGCCAGCTCAATGGGTACAAGGACGAACCTCTAAAGGCCTATAAGGCCTCCATGGAGATGGGGGCGGGGGTTCGATTCCTTGGGGGCGCAGGTAACCTGCGGATTGTGTGCTGGGGCGCCAGTAGGTGCTGAGGTGTCAGCCACTGGTTGGGTACCAAAGCGTTGGTGGGCCCCACACACTCTAACAAGGAATATACTTAATTGGTATGTATGGTTAATAAGACTTGTTCTTAATGAATCTTATTTTATTACAAGTATCATAGGAATATAGATATTTAGTAAATTAAGATATATTTGCATGACATTAGGAGAGACTTGTGAATACATTGGTATCTTGACCAATAATAAAAATTGAGGGATATAAATAATAAAAGATTAAATTTTTAAAAAATATATTGAATGATAATAATTAACCTTTGATTTTCTCTTTATTATTATCTTCTTATTTTATTTAAGTTATGTCATTTATTTTCTGCATTATTTTACTTAAATTTATTACAAAATTAAGATTTTATTTTTTTGAATAATTACAAGAAAGATATAATTTTAGTATTTGATAAAAAATAGAAATTATCCTCGTGGGCTCGACATTCGACTTTATAAATCCCTTTATTACTTGTTATGCTAGTGTATACTTGCACTTAATTTTAAGATATAAAAATATTGCATCAACTGTTCTAGTAGCCAACAAGGTGGGCTTGACTGGTTAAAATAACAACTTAATCTAACAATTATAGATTTAAATTCTTTAAACCCATATTATTATTTACCACTAATCAATTCTAAATCAATAAAATAATAATCATAGTTGCAGTAATGAGTTTACTACTTGAGGGAGATGATAAATAGTAAAGAAAAATAAATAGTAAATTTTCTTCACTTTTTTTCTCTAAAAATCAAATTTCCAAAGCTTTCTCTCTAAAACCCAAAAATCCTGCAACTATTCTTTCTAAACACTTAATTTCTCCTTTTATATATAAATAATAAAATATTATTATATTGACCAAGTATGTACAAATTAATATTATATTAAATATAATATTATATATTTGGGCACCAATTATATATATAGTAATATTATATTCTATAATATAATTGTTGGAAGTTATTACAGATCAGATTATGTATTTATTTAAATTTTTTTATGTTTTCTTGTAAATAGTTTTTGTTATCTATTAGTTAGGAGAATATGTGTATTTTAAATTAGTAAAATTCTTTAATTTTTGAATTTCTTAATTTATAAGAGTCTATCTTGTAATCTGTTAATAGGAAGTTAAACTTCAATACATACGTGTATGTATACAATTATTAAATTAATGTAGAATCGTTAACTGCTCTGATTACTATATGGTATCAGAGCACCATTTTTAAATCTAAGAATTTAAATTCTTCATCTCTTCAGTTGCACTTGGACAGAATCATGGCTTCATCAGGAATCATTAGAGATCAACCATCTGCTTCAACGGAGGTCACATCTGGAACACCATCAACTCTTCCAAGTACCAGCGCAGCATTTGAGGGATCTGTTCTACTTATTACTGTTCACAAGCTTAAAGGACTGAACTTTCTGCAATGGTCCCAATCGATGATGATGTATGTCAGTGGTCAAGGCAAAAATGACTATTTGACTGGCAAGAAATCAGAACCCCAGAAGAACGACTCTTTATGCAAACTTTGGAGGAAAGAAAACAATATGGTAATGTCACGGCTAACTAATTCAATGGAAGAAGATGTTAGGCAAACTTTTTTGTTCTACAAAACAGCGAAGGAAATCTGGGATACAGCCAAAGAAACCTTCTCTTTACAGTGAAAATACAGCAAAAACATTTAAGATTAAAAGCCAACTTCGGGACTTGTGACAAGGCAACCTCACTGTTAACCATATTTCAGTATTCTCTCATGATATTGACAGCAACTGGATATTTTCGAAACTGTTGACTAAGATTGTTCAAATGATTCTCTTAAGTACCAAAACATTATTGAAAATTAGCGAATCTTTACTTTCCTTACAGGTCTTAACAAAAACTTGGATGAAGTTAAGGGGAGAATACTTGCAACCAAACCACTTTCTTCTATCCGTGAAGCTTGTGCTGAAGTTCGCAGAGAGGAAAGTCGAAGGAAAGTGATACTTAAAGATATTTCTCCTTCAACTCTTACAATAAAAGGTCATTTTAACCAGCCCCAAGATCAATGATGCAAATCTAATAGACCTTGGTGTGATCACTGCTGTTGAGTTAGGCACACCAAGGACGCTTGCTAGAAAATTCATGGCAAACTAGCTAGTTGAGAGGGTGGAAAAATAATGATAAGGACAACCATGGTTACCAAGCTATAGTTAAGGATTCTGGAGCATAATCTGGTTCTTCTCCATTTAATCAAGAACAGATGGATCTCTTGCAGAAAATTATTAACAGAGAACAACACAACAGTTCAATCATTAGTTCTGCATCAGTGGCACACAAAGGTATAACCCTTCAATCTTTGAATGCTACAAAAGAAATTAATACTTCCTGGATTGTTGACTTTGGCATATCTAATCATATGACTGGCAATTTTACTTTATTTCAATTTTATCAACCTTGTTTTAAAAAACATAAAATCAAAATAGCAGATGGATATTTTTCACAAGTAATTGGTAAAGGAAAGATAATGGCACCGAATACTTTAACTCTATCTTAGGATTATATCTTAAGAAAAATGGCATAATTCACCAAAGTTCTTATTGTGATACACCACAACAAAATTGGGTGGCAGAACATAAAAATAGACACTTATTAAAGGTTGCTAAAGCCTTGTTATTCATCTAAAATGTTTCAAAAAAATTTGGCGGAGAAAGGGGGCAGGGGCGGGGGAAGCTATACTTACTGCCACATACCTTATAAACAAATTACCTTTCAAAGTCCTCAAATTTCAAACTCCAATTTCAGTTCTAAATGAGTTATATCTAAACCTTAGAATTATTAATTCAATCCAACCAAAGGTGTTCGGCTATAGTGTATTTATTCATGTCCATAGTCAAGGTCAAAATAAACTTGAACCTCATGCCATCAAGAGTCTATTTCTCGAGTATTCTTCTTTACAAAAATGATATAGATGTTATTCACCCATTACTATAAAATTTTATACTTCGATGAATGTCAAGTTTTTTTAACATCTACCCTATTATTCCCAAACTCGTCTTGAAGGGGAGAATATAAATCAAAGTCAAGCTCAGTTTTTGGAAAATGTACTCCTTAGTCTTATTGAGTCAGAGTCTTCTTCTTTATTAAAGGAAAATGTGCCAAATGCTATTGACTTGAAAAGTCTTCTTCTTTGTCAAATGAAAATGTGTCAAATGAAAATGTGTCAAATATTACTACACTTGAAAAAGAGCTCTATGTTTACTCATGTCGCACCAAGGTTAATGATATAAAGCCCAAACAAATATTTTATCACAGCCATTAGTCAGATCTGAGACTAACTTATTCTGAAATTCTAGCAAGTGACACTTTGATGGAACCTCAAACTCATTCTGAAATTCCAGTAAGTGACACTTTGATGGAGCCTACTACTACTAAAGTATTCGGTGATTTAGATGAGCCAATTGTACTATGGGATGGTAAACGAGCTTGCACACAACATCCCATCTGTAAATTTATTTCTATGGAAAGACTTTCATCACAGTTCAAAGCCTTTTCCACTCAACTCGACAACACTATCATTCCAGCCAATATTCATAAAGCACTTGAACATCCAAGATGGAAAGCCTCTATATAGGAAGAAATCACGGCTTTAGAGAAGAATGGCACATGGAACTTGACTAAACTACCTCTTAGAAATTCCACAGTAGGGTGCAAGTGGATCTTTACTGTGAAATATTTGGCAGATGGCAGTATTGATAAGTTTAAAGCCCGATTGATTGCTAAAAGCTTTACTCAAACATATGGTGTAGATTATCAAGAAATTTTCACGCCAATAGCAAAGCTTAATACCATTAGAGTTCTTATTTCACTTGTTGTGAACAATGATTGGCCTCTTCAACAACTTGACGTGAAGAATACATTTTTGAATAGTGATCTCACAGAAGAAGTGTACATGACAATTCCTCTTGGTTTCGATAATCGTTACAACAAAGATAAAGTGTGCAAACTCAAGAAGTCACTCTACGAATTAAAACAATCTCCACGTGTCTAGTTTGAAAGATTTACATGTGCGGTGAAGAGGTTCGGATATACTCAAGGCCAATCTAATCATACTTTATTCTTCAAGTTTTCACCTGAAGATAAAATCACAATACTAATAGTATATGTTGATGACATAGTCGTTACAGGAAATAATCTGGTGGAAACGAAAATTTTAAAGGCTTTTTTGTCAAAGGAATTTGAGATTAAGGACCTAGGTAATCTCAAATATTTCTTGGGAACAGAAGTAACAAGAACCAAGGATAGAGTTTCAATGTCCCAAAGAAAGTATGTGCTAGATCTTCTTTAAAAAACCAGAATACTTGGTTGTAAGCCAGTTGCTACACCAACGAAATAAAATGTGAAGCGTAAGGATGTAAAAGATAGTCTATTGATTGATAAGAGGCAGTTTCAAAGATTGGTTGGTAAACTCATTTACCTTTCTCACACTTGGCCTGATATTTCTTTTCCAATAAGTGTTGTAAGCCAATTTATGCATAGTCCTACGAAGGAAAATCTTGAAGTTGTTTACTGAATATTGAGATATCTCAAAATGGCTTATGGAAAAGGTTTGTTCTTTGGAAAACATTCTAACAAGGGTATTGAGGTCTACACAGATGCTGACTGGGCAGGTTCAATTACTGATCGATGGTCAACTTCTAGATATTGTACCTATGTATGAGGCAATCTGGTAACTTAGAAAAGTAAGAAACAATCGGTAATGGCACAAAGTAGTGTCAAGATATAATGTAAAGCCATAGCTTTGGGTGTGTGTGAAACACTATGGATTAAAAGAATCTTAGAAGAATTAAGGATGCAATTTGAACCTATTATCAGAATGTTTTGTGATATTCAAACAGCTCTCAGCATAGCTCATAATTCTATGCACCATGACCGAACCAAGCATATAGAGATCAATCGACATTTCATCAAGGAGAAAATTGATCAAGGAATAATTAAGATGGTGTATATTTCTATAAAACTACAGATAACTGATGTGCTAACCAAGGCATTATCAAGACTACAATTTGACAACCTTTCAAGTAAACTAGGAATAATAAATATTGTTCCTCAGTTTGAGAGGGAGTGTGGGAAGTTATTTAAAATCGGATTATATATTTATTTAAATTTGTTTTTATGTTTCCTTGTAAATAGTTTTTGTTATCTGTTAGTTAAGAGAGTATGTGTATTTTAAATTAGTGAGATTCGTTAGTTTTTGAATTTTCTAATTTATAGGAGTCTATCTTGTAATTTATTGATAGGAAGTTAAAATTCTATAAATACGTGTATGTATACAAGTATTGAATTAATGCAAAATCATTAACTCCACTGATTACTACAATAAGATTATATAATAATATTAAATAATAAAATATATTAATTATTTTACTATTAAATAATCAATAGGTAAAATTACCATTTTTCCTATTTCGAATAGTTACCAAGTATACCGCACATGGGTCCTACCATACAATACACTTATGTACACTAAACTAAGAGCTCACAATGTGCCACATGTCACCACATCATTGGCCAACAACAATTGTCAACCAATTATAATATTTAACACTTAAATACAGACACGAGTACATTATCATGGTATTGCTGGATTATACTAGACTGAACAATGCAATCTGGTACGCTTCTTCATGCACAACGAGTACAGTCCATACCACGAGACTCCCTAGGTCTATGCTTGACTTATTAAATGAAAATGTTTCATAAGTTTATGAGCATTACCCCATGCACACGTCACTGAAATAGAAATCAGTGCGTCGACCATCCAAACTGAGGTCATTACGCATACATATAGTCTTTTCGTCATGATATCCTGAATATGCGAGGACATAGATTATCACCGTAAAATCCCTAATGTACTCATCTACATCTTTTCTCCAGACTTATATCTCATTGAACAATATGCACAAACTCCTTTGCCATATTATTCAACCCTGATAGAAACTCTTTCCTAGGATAAATGCTTGTGGCCACAAGAATTTTTTAGATACATTCTTAAGCATCTAGATATCCAACTCCCTATGTGAGCTAACAGATCTCATATCTGTATACACTGGACTCCATAAACACCGAACCATACCGAGCGACACCCAACGGTCACACTATAAAAAGAATATAACATACATGGAACCAAAGTATGATGGATCACTTACAAGACCACTATGGGACTCAGGTCAAAGGACCACATATACTACTCAACTCGAGAGGACACTCATTTGATAGCTTACATAGGATATCTATCGGAGGTCCTCTGAGTCCATCCCATATCTAGTCCTAATTGGATACCTATATGTCAATACGAGCTTCAAGCTTACGGTCGACTAGAAACAACCATCTATATCTTATATATATAACATATGCTTATCTATATAAAAGTATCCACCGATAGACCTGCATCGGCAATAATAGATCAGGGACAATATTCGAAAACATACTTGCGCAACGAACATTTTCTAGCACTTGATTGCAACTCTTGCAACTATATTATTACTAGTATATGCCAGAGTCTATATCTCATTACAGACAAGGCTCCAACTTTTAGATCTTCGCTAAGTAATATAACCAGTTAACACTTAACTATGCTAACAGTTAGCATTTATATCTCTTAGTATGGCTAACTCTAAGCCCTGATCTAAACTCCTTTATATCATATCTAAACTCATTTACATTATACAATATTTGTAATGTTATATTGCATGGTACCATATAAATGGGTATTAGCACTTTAATAAGAATGTGCACTTGTATAAATAACAAGTATATGTATATTTAGGGATGGCACGTAAGCACCAACCCTAACAGTATTGACAAGACGAACCATGTATAATATTATCTCATATTGAAATACATTTTCAATATAATTTAGAGAGATTTGATAAAATTTATCTGCATCTCATGAGTTTCTGATTTATGATCACCCATTTATTTTACTCAAGCATAACTAACTCCCACTAGTAAGGCTTTCATTATAGTTAATATAACAAATAAATGAAAGTGTTTGTTATAAAGTAGTTGTTAGACAATTACATTACTTAAATAAAAATCACATGTAATTTTAAGAGTAAAATGGTTCCACTGTCGCGGCACCAGACATACATCACTATAGTGCTAAGGTCAGTACCTTCAGCATTGCGGCGCCAAGGTGTCAGTACTGCAATGCCATTTATACTTCTAGCATCGTGGTACTATGTTCCCACTACTCTAGGGGTAAGGTCAATACCTTCAGTGCTGCAACATTACATAGCCTTTTACGTTCACAATGGTACTTCGTTTTCTACCTCAAAGGCTTTTAGAAAGTCTAAAAGTAAGAAGAAAGAGAAGTAAACACCACATGCTAGTCCTCAGAGACAAGTAATATTCAAGTAGCAAGATAAGAACAAAGGTAAAAGAAAGTGTTTCCATTGTAGTGAGGATGAATATTAGGATCATAACTATCTGAAGTACCTCGCCACAATCAGAAAAAACCCCTCAGGTATATATTTACCTATCATTGATATTTCATTAGCATTTTATACTTGTATTGGCTGGGTATTAAATATCACATGTCTTTCTCATATCTGCAATACGTTACAAGGTCTCAGGGAAGTTGGATAGCTGTAGCGTAGAGAAATACTATTTCGTGTTGAAAATGGTGATTTTCTGTAGGTTGAAGCTGTTGGACATTTTGAGTTATTTATCCCTTGTGGTAGAACTATTATATTATAACTGTTATTTTATGCCAAATATTATCAGGCAAACTATATCTCTTCTTATGTTAGACACTAAAGGTTAGCATGTATTTATTCAAAATCATTTCTTGTACTTATGTGATTCGGATAATGTTTTATTAGCTGAGTACCAATTGATAAATAGTAATTATATTTTAGATACAATAGGAAATGTCTTAAATGTACAAGTGAATATAGGTAGTAGTTTAAGAACTTTGAATAATATTAAATTGTAGCATATGCGATTATGTCATATTGGAGTGAGACACCTAACCCGCCTAGTTAGAGATGGTTAGATATCTGATCTTACCATAAAATCCTATCAAGTTTGTGACTCTTGTATTCAAGGAAAGATGACCAAATCTCCTTTTGTTGGTGTTGAACACCATACCATTGATTGATTAGAACTAATACATATTGATGTATGTGGTTCAATGAATCATACTGTTATGAGTCAATTTTGATACTTCATTGATGATTTTTCATGATGCGAACATGTATTTCTGATAAGACACAAGTTAGAAACCGTTGAAATGATCAAGGAATTTCGACAGAAGGTAGAAAAATGAACCAAAATGTATATTAAATGCCTTTAATTAGATCAAGGCAATAAATACATGAGTAGTAATTCATAGATTATTCAAAGGAGAATGAAATTTTCACTCAATATAATCCTCCATATACTCTTCAACATAATGGTGTTTCGAAAAAAAAGAATCGGACTTCATTAGAAATGGTCTAATCAATAGTGAACTTCACCGATCTTTCAAAATACCTATGGGGTTATGCTCTAAAAATTGCTGCTCACTTGTTAAACAGAGTTCCATCAAAAAACCATTCCTACTACTCTATATGGGATATACACTGGTAAGAAACTGAGTCTTAAGTATGTTAAGATTTGAGGTTGTCTTCTTTATATAAAAGTTATGCAATAGGATAAACTTGCACCCAAAGGAATATAAGTATCGGTTAATTGGATATCCATAACATTCTATGGGATATCATTATATGATCTAAATTAACTAAAAATGTTTGTTACTTGTAATGCCACTTTTTTAGAAAAACAGTTTCTCATGGTTCGCGGGGATTGTAGAAGAATTAAACTTGACGTAGTCAATCAAGAAGCTTATGAAGCGATGATCGAACCTTAGGCTCATTCATTGAAATCGACATTGGATTTGGAATTATAGCATTTACTAATTGAAATCGAATTTGGATTTGAAATTATAGTATTCAATATAATTAAAATCGAAATTAGATTAAAAATTATAACATTTAACATAATTAAAATCAAAATTAGATTAGAAATTATAGCATTTAACATAATTGAAATTAAAAGTAGATTTAGAATTATAGCATTTAACGTATTTAAAATCAAAACAGGATTTAAAATTATAGCATTTAACGTAATTGAAATTGAAATTAGATTTGGATTTGGAATCATAATATTTAACGTAATCGAAATCGAAATTGAATTTGGAATCATAAAATTTAAAGTACTTGAAATCAAAATTGAATTTGGAATTATAACATTTAACGTATTTGAAATTGAAATTGGATTTGAAATTATAATATTTAACATAATTGAAATCAAAATTAGATTTAGAATTATTATATTTAACGTAATTAAAATCAAAATTAGACTTGAATTTAGAATTATAGCATTTAACGTATTTGAAATCAAAACTAGATTTAAAATTATAGCATTTAACGTAATTGAAATCAAAATTAGAATTGGATTTGAAATCATAATATTTAACGTAATCAAAATCGAAATTGAATTTGGAATCATAAAATTTAAAGTACTTGAAATCAAAATTGAATTTAGAATTATAACATTTAACGTATTTGAAATTGAAATTGGATTTGAAATTATAATATTTAACATAATTGAAATCAAAATTGGATTTAGAATTATTATATTTAACGTAATTAAAATCAAAATTAGACTTGAATTTAGAATTATAGCATTTAACGTAATTGAAATCAAAACTAGATTTAAAATTATAACATTTAACGTAATTGAAATCAAAATTAGATTTGGATTTGAAATCATAATATTTAACGTAATCAAAATCGAAATTGAATTTGGAATCATAAAATTTAAAGTACTTAAAATCAAAATTGAATTTAGAATTATAATCTTTAACATAATTGAAATCGAAATTGGATTTGAAATTATAATATTTAACGTAATTAAAATCAAAATTAGACTTGAATTTATAACATTTAACGTAAAATCAAAATTGGATTTACAATTATAAAGTTTAGCATATTTGAAATCGAAATTGGGTTTAAAATTGTAAAATTTACCTTAATTGAAATTAAAATTGGATTTGGAATTATAAAATTTATTGTAATTGGAATCAAAATTAGATTTAGAATTATAACATTTAACATAATTTAAATTAAAATTGAAATTAGATTTGAAATTATAACATTTAACGTGATTGAAATCGAAATTGGACTTAAAATTATAACATTTAACGTAATTAAAATTGAATTTGAATTTGAATTTTTTATTCTTAAAAAAATTCGAGAATTCCCGACCCAACCTTACCCGAATCGAAACGACGTCATTATGAAATTATAAAAAAAATCAAAAATTCCCGATTCGACTTAAAGGTTATCCTGATAGGGATAACTGTTTTCATCCTAATCGGAACTCAAGTAGGGTTGGAAATTTCCAAAACCAAAGTTGCCCACCCTTATCTATAACAATAACTATCACAAAACTCAACTAACTTTAGCAATTAACATCATAATCCAAGCGTTAAGCATTCATTAATTCGATAAAAACTCCTTATTTATCAAACTTCCTTATTTACTAAACTTTTAAATCTCATCATTAATTCAAGAAAAGCCAACACATTTAAATTATTATAAAGTTAAAAAAAGAGAAAATAATTGTTCTCTCTTATTAGCATATGAAATTCAACCAACTTTAGTTAATGAAGACACTTGAATACGATTCTTTTTACTATTATCAATAATGGCCTACAATATGATGACATTATGCAAAATATTATTTTATACTAATAATAATTTAAATAAACAATTAAGTTTAGTCAAATCAAACCTTAAGTCCTTAGTTTCCCCATTGCCTTAATAAACTACAAATGTCTTCCATTGCTCCTAAATAACTCTAAGAGGAGTGGATGCAAGACGTTCTACATTGTCTTATAATTATAATACTTACTCTTTATTCAATGCTTCTAGGCCTTCTTAAAGTTTTTCTACATTCCTTAAGCAATTGTGTTTATAAGCATTTAGAGCACCTATGTTTGTCTACAATATAATATGAACTTAATTAAATTATATACGTGAGTTAAACTATATGTTGTAATAATATTTAATACATTCACTTCTTTTCAAATATTTTCTAAACATATACTAAAGGAGCCTTTGATTCATTTTGTGCTAGTTTTCCAAGTTGAGATTTTAATTAATTAGAATTTGAAATAGTCACTTGCCACTTTGAATAAACTCTAGATGTATAATATTCATTTTTCCTAATCATAAACACAAAGATCAGAGCCACAAGTTTCCTTCCTAATAAAAATTTGTATTGGTGTCGCTTTTTAATTAATAAAAGATTAAATCTATTAATATACATTTTTCTTCATCATATGTTAAAGAACGAGAAGACAAAGCTGCTCATTGTTGTGACTTTGTCTATTATCGAAGTAAGACATCTATAGATGGACCTTTCCTTTTTTTGGTGCCATAACTAGTTACAAATCAAATATTAAAATATATTTTTAGAAAACATTCATAAATATTAAAATATATTAATGAAAATGCTTATTAATAAGAAAAAATGGCATGTCCGGTTGTATCTTGAAAATACGTCTATGAAGCTGAGAAGGGTATGTCCAGTTATGGAATCCACAAGTTGGTCGATTTTTAGTAAAGGGAAGTTGTCTTTAGGACAGGCTTTATTCAGGTCTATAAAGTCTACGCATATTCTCTACTTTCCTTTTTTTTTATAACAACGTTAGCTAACTATTTAGGTAATGGACTTCATGGATGAAACTTGTTGCCAAGAGTTTCTTAACCTTAGTTGCTATAGCCTAATTCCTCTTTTAGTTGAATATTCTTCTCTTTTACTTGACAAGCCTAAAAGATTGATTAACTACTAGTGCATGTGACATGAGAGCAGGGTTTATCCCTAGTATGTCCTCGTGTGACCAGACAAAGATATCTGAAAACTCTCTTATTAAAAGAAATCAAATTTTCTTCTATTTTAGGCTCCAAATATGAGCCTAACTTTTCATTCCTTTAGGGATTTGGATTTGCTTTCTCCTGCAAGTCTATAATAATGACAGAATGCTCTCTTGAATGTAGTCGCATAATAGTTTTTGGCTATCTTTTGATACCCTTAAGGATTCTAACTCTTTTTCTAACAAAGCATTTGAGCTTTAGATAGTGCATGGACAAGGAGACATTGAACCTAATCATGAAGGGTCTTCCTAACATCACTTTATAAGGCATAGGCTGATCGACCACTACAAAATTGGTCATCATTATCTTATTGTAGGATTTTTCTCCTATCAATATTGGTAGACTCATAAAGACATCACATAGCCATCTCCAAACTCATAGATGGGAGTTTATATGTGCAACATCTAAAGGTCATTGATCCCGAGCTCGGTGAGTATTTATTGTAATATCATGTCAACCAAGCTTCCTGTGTTTATTGACACTTTGTTTACCTTCACTCTTACTATTTGAACAATTATTACCAATAAATCATCAAGTAGATAACTGATATATTTGGCATCCTTTTCAGTGAACAAAACTAGTACAAAGTGTACTCGTGATTTTTTAAGGGTTGAGGTGTTTCACATTACTTAGTGCCTTACCAACAAGTATTGAGAGTACTTTTTTCTTTGTCTATTTGAGTCTTCTACCAACATTATAACGCCTGAGATGACCATGTTTGTCTCTTGTACTTGGGACTTCTCGTACCCCTAACTTCCTCTATTTTGAGTCTTCATCGGCACAATATCAGCTTTGCACTCATCAAGGTACCCATTTCTCATTAACTGATCTACTTAAACTCATATACGTATGTTCTGTTAGTAATGTGGTCATGGTTCTACTAAAATTCTTATTTCTTGTTCTTATTTCTCTTTTTAGATGGCGCTTAAATAAATGAGGATTTTTCGAGGAGACCTCTTTCCTTTATGGCCTCAAATATTTCAACCAACGGATCTATTGTAGGAATGTATTTTTCTTCTCGAACCTTGGCCATCCTAGGAGGAGATTTCCTTATTTGTTCTCTCTTGTTGTTTTCTTAAGGTGGATTGTTTTGCGGGAACTTTACAATTCTTTGTGGAGTCTTCTCCTTTTGTTCTCGAGTTATCATTCTTTCAGAGGAATTTCTAAGTTCTTGCCCTTTTAGCTGTTGGGGTCAGTGCTTATGTGCTATCCATGAATATACAAATACTTATGTATTTATACAAGTATACATTCCTAGTGAATTGCTAATACCAATTAATATAGTACTATGCAATGTAACGTTACAGATATTGTATGACCTGAAGGAGTTGAGATCAAATCTAAAGGAGTTTAGATAAGAGGTCATAGTTAGCCACGCTGAGAGATATAAATGCTAAATATTAGTATAGTTAAGTGTTAGCTGGTTATAATACTCAGCAGATCCAAGAGTTTGAGTATTTTCTGTAATGAGACATAGACTTGGGAATATACTAGTAACTGCATAGTTACAATCGGGTACCAGAAAATGTCAGTTGCGCAAGTATGTTCTCAAATAATTTTTCCTGATCTATTTCTGTCGATGCGGGTCTATCGATATATACTTTTATATATATATATCAGCATATATCGTACCTAGAAGGTATAGATGGTTGTTCCTAGCTAACCATGAACTTGAAGTTCGTGTTGACATATGGGTATCCAGTTAGGACTGGATATGAGACAGATTCACAAGGGCCTCTGATAGAGACCTTATGTAAGCCATCAATGGAGGGTCATCTCGAATTGAGTAATATACACGGTCCTTTGACCTGAGTGCCATAATAGGCTTGTAAGTGATCCACCATACTTTGGTTCCACACATGTCATAGACTTTTCATGGTGTGACTACTGGGTGTCGCTGGGTATGTTTTGATGTTTATGGAGTTTGATGTGTACAATTATAGTATCCGTCAGCTGGCATAGAGAATTAGATATCCAGATGCTTCGAGATTGTATCTCAGAAAGTCTTGTGGCCATAAGCATTAATCCCAGGAAAGAGTTCTGCCAGGGTGGAATAATATAGAAAAGGAGTTTACGTATATTGTTCAGTGAGATACAAGTTTGGAGATAAGATATGGATGAGCACTAGGAAATTTAACGGTGATAATCTATATCCCCGCACATCCAAGATATCATGACGGAAGGACTATATATATGCATTGTAACCTTAGCTTGTATGGTTCAATGCATTAATTTGTAATATCTGTGACGTGTGCGTGGAGCATTGCTCACGGACTTATAAAATAGTTCCACTTGATAAATCGGACATGGATTTAAGGAGTCTCGCGATATGGAGTGTACTCATTGTGCACTGGAGTATCGTACCGGATTAAAGTGTTTAATCCAGCAATATTCAACACTACCATGAGAATGCGTGCGTGTCTGTATTTAAGTGTTAAATATAATAATTAGTCAATAATTGTTATTTGCTAATTGTTATTTGCTAATTTTATAATGACACATGGCATATTATTGACCCTCGGTTGAGTTTATCTAAGTGCTGGTTTGGTGAAACCCATTAAGGGATAAACTTGGTAACTATTTATAAGAGGCAAAATAGTCATTTCATACTTTGATTATTTAATTGTTAAATAATCAAAATATCTCTTTATTATATATTATTATATAATATTATATTTATAATCTTATTTTATTTGAGTGCCAAATAGTTGGCACCTATTATTATTATTATTATTATTATATAATATGTTATATTATATTATATATATATATATAAAGATGGAGATTGTGCGATTGGTAAATGTGTGCATTTTTGGCCAAGAGAAAGAGAAATGGAAATGGAGTAAAAAGAAAGAGATGGAGCCGAAAGAGGAATGAAGACGAAAAACAAGGGGAAAAATGAAATTGTTTCATTTTTCTCTATGGTTTCAATTAAAGTAATGGTGAATTGCTTCAAATCTCAATTTTCTTATCTTTTTAGAG
Source organism: Ailanthus altissimus (assembly GCA_946807835.1). Taxonomy (NCBI): domain Eukaryota; kingdom Viridiplantae; phylum Streptophyta; class Magnoliopsida; order Sapindales; family Simaroubaceae; genus Ailanthus; species Ailanthus altissimus. The sequence continues at coordinate 12,161,240 of OX327687.1, forward strand.
AAAATGATAAATATACACACCCGATCATTTTTGGATTAAGAGTTAATCCCGTGCTAGATATGAGGCTGTTGTTTTAGCTCACTAAGCCCACCGTGTTGGTAATTAGAACTGCCCATGAGTTGGTCTCCATGCGGACTCCAGGAATATATGTGTATAATGTTACACGTTAAGGTGAGTTCTCAATACTACTAATATATTAATGTGATTAATACATTTTATTTACTATATTTATTGCATTTTTAAATACTTTCGTTGCGTTTAATATGTATATGATACGTATTTTAGGCAATAGACACAATTGCACATGCGTACACTCACATATATTAGATTCCCAACAAGAATGGTATCAGAGCTGGTTGTGTGGGTGCGCCGATGGCTCTGAGGTGTCATCTAGCCAGTGGACCAAGGAGTTGGTAGGCCCCACACACTCTGACAAAAAGGCTGGCCTTTTTGTCAAACTGTGTGGGGCCTACCAACTCCTTGGTCCACCGGTTGAATAACACATCAGAGTCACCAGCGCCCCAACACACAATTACTTAGGTTACCTGTGCCTTCAAGGAATCGAACCCCTGCCTCCATCTTCATGGAAGCCTAATAGGCCTTTAGAGGTTCGTCCTTGTACCTATCGTCTTTCTCTCATTCCTCTTTCTAGGCTAATTTTCTCCTTTATTTATGAGGTGAGGATATAGGTTTTACACATGGCTTTAGTTTAATTTTAGTGTGGATGTCTTATGGACACTCTTTTTTAGGATTATGCTATTAGACTTTTCCTGAAATTACACTAGATCTTACTTGTTTTAATAGAATTTATAACACGTTTTTAGAAATGTCTTTAATGTTTAAGGAATTTTTCTTGATAAGCTTTATTTTATACATAACTTTCTACATTTTTTGTAAGTTAAATTATTTTTAAGAACTTCATTTGATCTTTTGAGGTGGTCGTATTTAGACCTTTCCCTACTTGATATAAGTAGAGGTTATTTCTCCTCGTTTGGAGTCTAGTCGAATAGAGTAGCCGGTGCATGACTATTATTCTAACCAGCCCTAGGAATTGTGAATCTAACCAAGCAAGATAGTTAGGTTTCTATCATTGTCCTGACCAGCTCGAAGAGAGCATAATTCTCCTTTAAGAGTTTGACTGAATTGGATAGTCAAATTTTTATCATAATTTTAACTAATTCAGAGGGTGTGAATTTAATTTTTTATCATTGTTCTGACCAGCTTAGAGAGAATGTCCTTAGTTTGATGATATTTTGCAAGTCTTGTGGATCAATGTTCTCTTTAGACTTTTATGAGTCGAGGTCTTTGTGCATTATGGGCCAAAAACCTTAAGCCTTATAAGTTAAAATTTAAATGGGAACAAAAGTAATTAAGATTGTAAATTAAAATAAATATTTGTGTTGCTTTTTCAATTTAAAGTTTGTTGAGGTTATCTAAGTAAAACAAATAATTATGGTGAGGCAAGACAAAAGTTAGATAATTTGTTTTTTTGAAAAGTAAAGAATTATTTCATTGAGAAAGCTTATAATGATTGCTTTTTTAATTTAACTGTTCATCTTTTTTTAAAAAGTTAAAATTAACTTATTTTATTTTTAATATTTTCGTTTTATTTTCTAAAATTTTATTGATATTTTATGCTTGTAAAGCATTAAAAAAAATTAAAATTTTCATATCCGTTGTGTTTGTTACCAAAGATATTAACAATGCCTAGAGTAAATTAATAAAGGACAACATAAATTGATATTTAAGGAAATCTCTGCAAGAGTAAGGGTTTGTTTTTTTATTTAAAAAAATAATAAAATTAAAACACCTAAGAGGTAAATGAATAACGATGAAAACTATTAAGGTAAGATACAATTTTCCTTGATCAGCGGATTTTCAATGGGCCCATTATTGCATGCTTGTTTGAATGAAAAGATCCTTTAAAAAGTCCATAGATGAAAAAGCAGTTGGTCCGTTGTAGAATGTGTTTGGACTCCTTCAGGTTCTGCCCAAATAGTTAGTCCAAGGCCAATGAGGACATGGCCTTTTGGTCCGTTGAAGACCAATTAAAGAAAGAAAAGAAAGAAATTCATCGTCCAACAAATGCTGAAATGTGACATAAGCTCATGACCCGAAGACACGTGGCTAGAAGCTTTGAAATGAAAGTGAAAACACAAGGCGTGAGCGAGACATCCAAAAGAAAGAGCATGTGACTAAATACGGGTTCTTAGTAAAAGATTAGGTCAAGTGATTAGGCACAGCTTTATCTAGAGATAGAATCACTTAATTAACACATGATATACACGAAGAAGAAGAAAAAATGTCATTTTTAGAACCTCTAGACTCCATGTTTCTAAAGATAGAGTCACTTAATTAACTCCTCGTCGTTTTCTATCAGCGTCAGCCAAGCAGCTCTGCCTATTAAGTAATCTTGCTCATCAATAATCGCAGCTTAGTCCAAATCTAGTGAAATGCTAAATTTTGATAACCTTTAAACTCTCACACCATTATATTCATAAACAATTTCGTCGCCATCTCGTGTGAGCATAATCTATTCTCCTATCTTTTGGAGTTCCAACAATTTTACTATGCATTGTGTGAGAATATTGATTAAAAATTTATTGAAATATGATTTAGGGATCAAGCCAAGTGCGTAGGGTGCGCACGGATTGAAGACAGAAGTGAAAGGAGGTGAAAAACGAAGAAGGGCGCACCAGGCGCCAGCGCCGCGGCGACCAGGAGTGGGCACCAGCGCCACGGCGACCAGGAGTGGGCACTAGCGCTACGGTGCCCAGAACAGAACTTGAGCTCCGCGGCGCTAGGAAGCCAGTGCCGCAGCGCTCAGCAGAAGCACGCCAGCGCTGGAGCGACGAGATCCCAGTGCCGCAGCGCTGGATGCGGGAACAGTATCCCAAAATTAGGAAACTTCCTAATTTCGTCTCCCACTTGCTCCAGGACTCTCTAATACGACTCCCACACATATAGAAAAAACCTAGGATGTCCCTAGGCCCATATAAAGGCAATCAATTGGCTTGTAAACACATCTTTGTGATCAAGTAAGAGATCTTTGTGATCAACTAAAAATCTTGACAATCTTTGTGATAAACAAGAGATCTTAGTGGTTCTTTGTGAGAGAAAATTCCTAGAGGGCAAGAGAGAGTTTTCTTTGTGATCTTTCTTGTAATAGGCATACTTTGTGGTTGCCTTGTAATTCATAATAAGAGAAGAGTGTGATCTTGATCCGCCGTGGACGTAGGTAAATTGCCGAACCACGTAATTCTTTGTGTGTTCTTCTTCTACCCCTTTCTCTATTTTATTTCTTAATAACTTATTCTGCATTATTATATTACTTAGGTGAATTATTTAGCTTGTTTGTGTGCTTCCACTTCAACAAACTGGTATCAGAGCTTTGGTTTTAAGCAGACATGGCCACACCCAAGTATAAGGTAGAGAAATTCAACGGTACGAATGACTTCAACCTGTGGAAGATGAAGGTTAGGGCGTTATTGGTGAGCCAAAGGCTTGGTTCGGCATTAGAGGAGACTGCAACTCCATCTAGTGATGAAGAGAAGATGCCAAAGTCATCTAGAGCAGAAGCAGAAAGAAGGGACATTCAAGAAAGAGCTCATAGTACAATCGTTCTGTCATTGAGCGATGAAGTACTAAGGGAAGTAGCAGGTGAGACGTCAGCAATAGATCTTTGGAAGAAGCTTGGCTCTCTTTATATGAGGAAATCGTTGGCTAACAGACTACATATAAAGAAGAAGCTGTATCAGCTATCCATGTCAGAGGGGACGCCGATGAAAGATCATATAGACGCCTTCAATAAGATCATCCTTGATCTTGAGTCTATCAACATCAAGATAAAAGATGAAGATAGAGCAATTATCCTGCTGAGTTTACTCCCCAAGAGCTATGAGAGTTTTGTTGATACGCTACTCTATGGCAAAGAGAGTTTAACGATGAGTGATGTGAAATCATCATTAAACTCAAAGTTATTAGGAAAGCAAGCTGAGGGCAATGCAGAAAGTCTATCTGTAAGATGAAGGCCTTCATATAGAGATGGGAAGAAAAAAGGCTTAAGGTCGAAGTCTAACACTCTTAGGAAGTGCTATTGCTGCAAGAAATAGGGGCACTTCATAAAGGATTGTCTTGAGAAGAAAGCACAGGATAAGAAGAAAGCAGATGCTGCACTTGCCTATGATGATAGCTATGACAGCGTAGAGACACTCGTCGCTACTGATAGTAAGAACTCTGACCAATGGGTTCTTGATTCTAGTTGTATTTTTCACATGTGCCCGCACAAGTCCTGGTTTACAAATTTCCAACCCATTAGTGGTGGTAAGGTCTTAATGGGTAATGACATTGCATGTCAGATGATGGAAATTGGTAGTGTTAAGCTTAGGCTGCATGATGGGCGAGTGAGAGAGTTGACAAATGTTAGGTATGTTCCTGACTTGAAGAAAAATTTAATCTCACTGGGGACTTTAGACCAGAATGGGTGTTCCATCAGGATCGATGGAGGGATTTTAAGAGTTTTAAAAGGTTCCATGGTGGTGATGAGAGGAGAGAAGCGCAAAGATGTTTATGTGCTTAAGGGTGAAGTCGTGAGCGGTTTTGCACTATTTTTTGTAGATGATGAGAGTATGCAAACTAAGTTGTGGCATCTTAGATTGGCACACCTAGGCGACAGAAACCTAAAGGAGTTATATAGTCAAAAGGCGTTTAGAGAGGATAAGTTCCAGCCTTTAGAATTTTGTGAGCACTGTGTGGTAAGGAAAGCACATAGAGTGAGGTTCAGTACCGGCGAGCACAATACTAAGGAGACTCTTGACTACATACACTCGGATCTTTGGGGACCAGCTCAGACAGCAACTCGTGGTGGTGCCAGGTATTTTCTCAGCTTGATTGATGACTATTCGAAGAAGCTGTGGGTTTATGTGTTGAAGAGCAAGGATCAAGCCTTTGAAGTATTCAAGACTTGGAAGGTTCTTGTTGAGAATCAGACTGGCAAAAGGGTAAAGAGGCTTAGGACTGACAACAGCCTCGAATTTTGCAACAGAGAGTTTGATGGATTTTGTGCCAAGTATGAGATTGCAAGGCATAGAACGGTGAGATCAACACCGCAGCAGAATGGGATAGCTGAGAGGATGAACAGAACCCTACTTGAAAGGGTTAGATGTATGCTTACCAATGCGAAGATGTCCAAGACATTCTGGGGAGAAGCTGTAGTGACTGCTTCTTACTTGATTAACAGAAGTCCCTCCTCAGCAATTGACTTCATGACGCCAGAAGAGAAATGGTCTGGCAATCCTCTGAAGTATGAACATCTTAGAATATTTGATTGCCCTACCTTTGTACATGTTAAGGAGGAGAAGTTGGAACCTAGAGCTATCAAAGGGGTATTCATAGGATATCTCGAAGGAGTAAAAGGATACAAAGTGTGGTGTAAAGCCTTGACATCACCAAGGAGTATCATAAGCTGTGACGTGACATTCAATGAGATGACGATGCTGAAAACCTCCCAAGAAGATGAGAAAGAAGAACATGTGCCCAAGGAAGACTCAACACCAGAGTCAATAGAAGTTAAAGTAAAGCCTGAACATGGATCTAATATGCCCCTAGATCAACACTTCAACGAAGAGATCCTTGAAGATGAACCAAGAACATCGGCGAGTTCCTCCAAGTCCACCCAAAAGAAGACTAGAACTCCTGAGTTGGAACTTGAAGAGTACCAGCTTGCTAGAGACAGGCTAAGGAGAACGATCAACCTACCAGTCAGGTATGTACAAGCAGACTTAGTTGCTCATGCATTTAATTCTGCTTACACTCTTGAGTATGATGAGCCTAGGATATATGGTGAGGCTATAAAGAGTGAAAACAAGAAAGAATGGCAGCAGGCCATAGAAGAAGAAATTTGTTCTCTTAAGAAGAATAATACCTGGAAGTTGGTGAAGATATCTCAAAAGAAGCTAGTTGGGTGCAAGTGGGTGTATAAGGTGAAGGAGGGGATACCGAGGATTGAGCCTATGAGATTTAAGGCTAGGTTAGTAGCACAAGGTTTTACTCAGAGAGAGGGAGTTGATTTTCATGAGATATTCTCTCCAGTTGTTAAGCACACATCTATTAGGATTTTGTTAGCCATGTGTGCAAACCTTGATTTACATCTAAAGCAGATAGATGTAAAGACAGCTTTTCTACATAGAGAGCTTGAAGAAACAATATACATGGCACAGCCGCAAGGGTTCGAGGAGCCCGGTAAAGAAGATCATGCTTGTTTGCTAAAGAAGTCATATTACAGGTTAAAGCAATCACTTAGACTGTGGTATAGGAGATTTGATGAGTTTATGATGGCTTGTAACTTTAGTAGGAGCAAGTATTATGGATGTGTATACTTCAAGAACATAAGTTGTGGGATGATGTATTTGCTTCTATACGTCGATGATATGTTGATCGCATGCAAGAATATGGAAGAAATACAGAAGCTCAAGAAGAAGTTAAGTGGTGAGTTTGAAATGAAGGATTTTGGAGCAGCGAAGAGAATTTTGGGTATGGACATTATGAGGGAAAGAAGAGATGTTATCTTCTTGTCCCAACAATGATACATAGTCAAAATTCTAGAGAAGTTTGGTATGTCAAACGCGAAGGCTGTCTCTACTCCTTTGGCGATGCATTTCAGACTGTCAGCAGCACAGTCGCCAACATCCGAGGATGAGAAACTGCAGATGAGTAAAGTACCGTATGCAAGCACTGTGGGGAGCATCATGTATGCAATGATTTGCACAAGACCAGACATAGCACAGGCTATGAGTGTGGTGAGTAAATACATGGCGAATCCGGGTAAAGATCACTGACTTGCAGTAAAGTAGATTCTGAGATATCTTAAAGGAACGCCAAATCACGGGTTGATGTATAAGAGGGACAATGACAGTAGTGAAATGGTAAAAGGGTACGTAGACTCAGATTATGCAGGTGATCTTGACAAGAGAAGATCGTTGACTGACTACGTATTCACAGTGTTTGGGTGTAGTGTGTATTGGAGATCAGTTTTACAACATGTAGTTGCACTTTCTACCACAGAGGCAGGGTACATAGCTATTGGTGAAGCTATAAAGGAGGCCGTGTGGTTAAAAGGCATATGCGCAGAGATATTGGCTTGTAAAGATGTAAACACCGGTGTATACCGGGACAGCCAGAGTGCCATACACCTAAGCAAGCATCAAGTGTTCCATGAAAGGTCGAAACACATTGATGTAAGGCTCTATTACATTCGTGAGATTGTCCAAAGTGGTGAATTTAGTCTAACAAAGATAGCGTCATCTACAAACCCTACTGATATGTTGACTAAGCCACTGCCCTCGGTTAAGTTCATCCTATGCAAGGACTTAACCGGAGTCACTACTTTGTGACGGTGACCGAAGATACGAAAATGACAGATCGAGTTACTTTGTGAATGATTTTGAATCAAGGAGGGGATTTGTGAGAATATTGATTAAAAATTATTGGAATATGATTTGGGGATCAAGCCAAGTGCGTAGGGTGCGCACGGATTGAAGATGGATGCGAAAGGAGGCAAAAAATGATGAAGGGAGCACCAGGCGCCAGCGCCGCGGCGACTAGGAGTGGGCGTCGCGGTGCCCAGAACAGAACCTAAGTGCCGCGGTGCCAGGAAGCTAGTGTCGCAGCGCTCAACAGAAGTGCGCCAGCGCTGGAGCGACGAGATCCCAGCGCCGCAGCGCTGGATACGGGAACAATATCCCAAAATTAGAAAACTTCCTAATTTCGTCTCCCACTTGCTCCAGGACTCTCTAATACGACTCCCACACATATTGAGAAAACCTAGGATATCCCTAGACCCATATAAAGGCAATCAATTGGCTTGTAAACACATCTTTGTGATCAAGTAAGAGATCTTTGTGATCAACTAAAAATCTTGACAATCTTTGTGATAAACAAGAGATCTTAGTGGTTCTTTGTGAGAGAAAATCCTTAGAGGGCAAGAGAGAGTTTTCTTTGTGATCTTTCTTGTAATAGGCATACTTTGTGGTTGCCTTGTGATTCATAATAAGATAAGAGTGTGATCTTGATCCGCCGTGGACGTAGGCAAGTTGCCGAACCACGTAATTCTTTGTGTGTTCTTCTTCTACCCCTTTCTTTATTTTATTTCTTGATAACTTGTTCTGCATTATTATATTAGTTGGATGAATTGTTTAGCTTATTTGTGTGCTTCCACTTCAACACATTGGTTTTGATGACTCAAGTTGAAAGTTTAAATGTGTTGTTTGTTGTTTAGTTATGTTGACTATTAGTTGTGAATTATTATAGGTTTATTATTATAAACGATATAGAAGGTTTTAAATAATAAAATAATATATTTGTGTAATTCCCTCTTATGTAGGGGTAGTGTTTACCCCTCTCACGTGAGGATATTTTGTCCCTCTTATGTGAGGGTACCTGATCCTTTGCTCATAAGGGTTGGTATGCCTCATGTAAGACTTAGCCCCCATTTAGAGTCTAGTTTATTGTCTCTTTATAAGAAAGTTTAGGTACGGACGTCTGTCAGTATACATGTATTTAATTCTCTGATTATATATCAGTAGGTAATGTAATATCTTAATTTTTATAATCAATGATATGATAACGTTTCAAAAAAAAGACACACATACGCGAAATACTTTTAACTTTTCTTTGTAATTTATACTCAAATTTTCTTTTTTTGAGAAAATATTAGAAAGTCAGAGAATAAGATAATTAAAGTTAGATTCAGTAAAAATTGAGTTAAACATTATGAGCATGAAAAATTTAGAAGTTAACAAACTAACAGCGGAATAAAAGCAAGTTAGGAGCATACCATCGGAAGGTTTATGTCTTAGAGAAGAAACTATAAGAGAAGTAGTGATGCGAGAAGTGAATCACACAAGTGAAAGATTAAATAGTAGGAGAAAATAAGAAAAAAAACCTTGAAAGAACTCATTTTCCCTCAATATTATGGATGCGCAAAGTCCTTGGGAGATTGTGATGCCAAGCTTAAGATGTATTAAACCTTATGGATCTAGAAGAGCATTTGTTTGGCTTCAGTGTTATGGATGCTCAAAGGCCTTTAAATTCTATGATGCCAAGCTTAAGATGTATTAGTTCTTATGAATCTAAAAGAGCATTTGTATGCTTTCGAGATAAAGCTAAGCTTTTATGAGCACAATGATGTATTGCTTTATAGATTCTTCATTTCTAGCTTGGTAGGAATTACACAGGTGTGGTGTTAGAAACTTTACATGGTTGAATGAGTTATTTATTGTTTGATATTTCTGAAATTTGAGGAAGCCTTAGCAAACTTCATTTTTTTTCACTAAAACAATTAGGTAGGGAATAATTTAGAGATTTCCTAACCAAAGTAAATGTTAAACTACATTAGATAGAGAAATATGATATGAAAATAGTTGCTCAAGCTTTCAAGAAGATGCTTAAACTAGAAACCGCCTGCTATGAATACATAGTAAGAAAAGATTGCCAAACTACAGAGATTGTGAATCAGAAGCCAAAGCATTTCATTTAAGTATAACTAGATAAGGCGTTGTAGCAACTTAATGCCTTAACAGTGAGTATTGGGGTAAAAAGAACTTGTGCAAGTAATTGTGGAGATTTAGAGAGAAGGAAAATATTGAATTGTATTCTTATTAATAAATGTTTGAGTATATATAGAATTTATAATAAATTATAAAAGAAAAAAGATAAACCTATAAGTGAAATAAATTTAACAGGACTTAAGAAGTTAAATACTACTAGGATATAAACTTATCTAAAAGGGAAAATAAATAATTTTAAACTAAATAACTAAATTGGAATAAGTTAATTTAAACTAAATAAATAAATTAGAATATTGATTTGTTTTGATTTCTTATTATACCCCCGCAAGATAGAGCTCCGAAAGAAAAGTCAAATCTTGTTGTTTGATAGGAGAAGGTCTGGGGGGAGAGTTTAATATTATTACTCAAAATGATAAATCAAGTGAGCAAAAGAAGTTTGGTGAGGGCTCCACGATGGCTAGAGCGGACAATGATGCAACAGTGATGCAGAGAAAAGGCATTGTGGTAACATTTGCACTAACTATGATGAAGATTGTTGAAAAAGGTTGAAACACTTGTTGTTAAACAAGAAAAGGTAATTATTATTGATTTGATACAATGGGTAATAAATTGTAAAAAAAAAAGATAAACAACAATTTTATATAATTGGTGTTTCTCTTTTATTGGAAGGAGTATCAAAAGTAAAAGAACAATCATAGAGGGAGAAAGAGATATACAAAGAAAAAATTAAAGATGAAAAAAAAGTCAAAAACTAGCTCAAGTTTTTTAACTTGAAGGATTTTGAAATTAATAGAAGAAGACAGAAGTAATAGAAAGGAATTTTTTTTTTTTTAGAATTGAAAGGAAAATCCTTAAAATAAAATAAAAAATAAAAAACTGTTTTAGAATGGAAGGGAGGAAGCCCTTAAAATAAAATAGAAATAAAATACTCATTTGAAAATGAAAGAGAGTTAACTCTTAAAATAAAATAGAAAAATAAAAGTCATGTATAAGAATGGAAGGGAGTTAACTCTTAAATAAAATAGAAATTAAAGACTCGTTTGGGAATAGAATGAGAGAGAGATAGCTTATAGGAATTTAATCTCATAATAAAATTGAAGTAACCTACAAAGACAGAGAGAGAAAAGGGGTTATCGTAGGGTGGTGGTTGTAATGCTACGGCTTTGCATCTTGGCGTTGCAACTTCGATGTTCTTTTTTTTTTAGAGAATTGTTGGTGTTAGAATGATAAAGGGTTTATTAGATTCCTATCTATTGTGAAAAATAATTTAATTATTTGTGGCAACTATATTTGAGGAGGGATTGTGAGAATAATGGCTGACCAAGACAGTGATTACTACTTACAGTTACTGTTCACACATACGGTTTATAGTTACTATTTATGCACATTGTTCATAGGAAGGAAGAAACACATTGATGGAGGGAATCAAATATGGTAGAAGAAATTGGGTAATGCTTAAATTTTTTTTTAAAAAAAGAATTAATCATGAACTTGTTTTGGTTGCTATGAAACTACAATTGCTTGGCTGTGCATGCAACTTCACGTAGTCAATGCGTGCCGGCTTGGTAGAGGCAGAAAAAAAAGATTAACTCAGGAGAGGCTCTAATACTATATAGAGATTTAGAGAAAAGAGAAAATATTGCATTGTGTTCTCATTGATAAATGCTTGAGTATATATAGAGTTTACCATAAATTATATATATATATTTTTTAAAAAAAGATAAACCTAAAAGAGAAATAAATTTAATAGGACTTAAGAAGTCAAATTCTACTAAAATACAAAGTTATTTAAAAAGGAAAACAAATCAATTTAAACTAAATAACTAAATTGAAACAAGTTAATTTAAACTAAATAACTAAATTGAAATCTTAATTTGTCTTGATTCTTCATAAAAAAAAATGACCAACTAAGAGAGATAACAGTAAAGAAAAAAGAGAAGGTTTGTAGATATAGTATTTACTACCACTAAAGATTTCTCTCATTAAACTAGGCCAATAATTATCGCTACTAAAGATCAAGAGTTTTTTAAACAAACAAGACCAATAATTACACATTATAAAATAAGACTCAAACTAAAACACCATATCCTGTGATGATATGGGCGCACCATTAAAAGATATAGGTCACTAAAGGAGTAGATTCAAAGAATTATTGAGAATGGCATATTACAACAATATAAATAAAAATAACATTGAAACATGGGAAGAAATACTAAGATTGAAAGTAATAGGGATAATAAAGTTTGAATGAGTTTGAGAAGGGCATTCTAGTGCATTTTGAGGATGCTATAGGTACATAAACAACACATCTAAAAGTATGCAAATGGGAATATCAGGCTAATAACTAAGTACATATTATAATAAAGAATATTGATGATATGTAGTAAGTCTAAAATAAATTAAAGTTACAACATGCAAAACAATATAACCCTGTTTAGAAATTGATAATTGTGTGCATATCAATAATATACGTAGAATCACATGGAGTAACTTAATTAATGATTATGCTAATTCATTTTGTGTATGAACATATGACAAAGAATGTTTTACATTAATTTCTACTGATGTATAATAGTCATCAAATATTTTAAATGTAAACACACCGACATTATCTAAATGTGTAATTTTAATAGGATAATTTGAAATTTGTGCCCTTAATACGATAATTTGTGCAAGTAATTTAGCAAATGCAATGTTTCATGTAGATAATAAATAAACATGTGACTGTCGTGCAAATCCATTAACCAAAACCATAAAATTGTGAAAATGTTCATTTAGTGAATGTATTAGTCTGCAAATCTTTAAATCCTTAATAAAATTGATGGAGATGTTATACCAAACTTGAAAGAGGATTGTCTAATTACAAACTTTCTTTGTAAGCAAATGGTACAAATATTTTTATTAAACAATAAAAAAAATCAAGTTCTTTAATGGGTGTTTATGAAATATTTTAATGATCCTGCATACCATTGTTGATTCTCAATGACCAAGGAAATTATGCTTTTTAGATAATTGACCTTTTGGTTTATTATTGTGTAGCTTTCAATCGAAATTATAATTATATGATACAATCTATATGATAAAGCTGATAACTTTTACAAGATGCATTTAGTTTTTTAAACATTAGAAGTAATGTGGATACATTATGCATTAGAGATGGGCATATCTCGATTTCGATTTAGTTCGGCATAAAACCAAACTAAAACCAAACCGATCAATTCTAAAAAATTGTAGCCAATTAATTATAACCCCAAGAACCAAATTGAACTATATCCGAATCTCATTCGGTTCCTTGGTTTAGTTTAAATAATAAGCTTGGGCTATTTTTTTTTTACACAAACTTTGATTGAGTTTTGAGTTTAGGCTACTTGGGTTGAGTTTTAAGTTTGGGCTACTTGGGTTTAATGGCAATTTTCTTTTAATATTTTGGCTTAAAATTAATTTTTTAAAATTATTTTAATGATAATATTTTTAATATTTACACCAACTAAATATGGTCTTTTGAGTAAATAAATATGTAATTGTAAATTTTTATTTTGTATTAAATTACTTAATTAATATTTTAAATTTATTTATATTTATGATAAAATTATCCAATTGAGCAAATTAAAATGAAAATTCAATATTGCACTTCAATTAATTAAAATTAAAATTTAATTATGCAAGATTCAATTTCTAATTTCTATTAATTTATATTCAGGTGATAAATTAAATAATTTAATTTAATAAAATAAAATTATAATTCAGTTGTGAAATAATCAATTGAAATTCAATTGTGCAAAATTCAATTTAATTGGATAAGGATTCAATTTGAATTATTTATATTCATGTGATAAATCAAATAATCCAATTTAGTAAAATAAAATTATAATTCAGTTGTGAAATAATCAATTAAAATTCAATTGTGCAAGATTCAATTTCAATTATACGAGGATTCAATCATTCAATTTCAATTAATTTATATTCATGAGGTAAATCATCCATAATACAATTGAATAAATTGAAATTATAATTCAATTGTACAAGAAATGAATCAATTTCAATTAATTTGCATTCATGAGATAAATTAAATTATTCTATTAACTAAATTGAAATAATAATTCAATTGTACAAAGATTCAATCATTCAATTTCAGTTAATTTATATTCATGGGATAAATTAAATAATTCAATTGACTAAATTGAAATTATAATTCAATTGTACAAAGATTCTATTTTATTTTTAATTAATTTTATTAATGGGGTAAATTATCCAAAATTTTATTGAATAAATTAAAATTATAATTCAATTGTAGAAGGAAGGAATCAATTTCAATTAAATTAAATTTTCAATTAATGTTTTTTTAGCTTCGGTTCATTATCAGTTTTTGGTTTGTCCCAAACCGAACAGAAAATCAATTTTTACCTTAAGAAACTGAATTGAACCGAAAATTTTCAATTTGATTTAGTCGGTTTTTTGGTTCAATTGAATTGATACCCACTACTATTCTGCATTACTCTCATTGAATGTCTTAATATCATATCCATTTCGATCAATATCTTTAAAATTAAATAAATTTCTTCTGAATTTTCCTTGCATATAAGACATCATCAATATATAACTCTATTCTACTTGTTAATAAGATAGTTTCTCTTCTAGATCCTTATTAAGATCTAAAGACCTAATATAATATTTAATTTTACTTCAATGATAATATTTCTTATCTCAAATGATAATGTGTGTAGTTGCATTATCAATGATAACGTGAGTAGTTGCAAACATCCCCAACTTTTCTTTCAAGAGTAAATAATTCATTTCTAAATGACATATCCTTTCAATAAATAAAAGTCCATACTAACAACAAGATAATACATTAAAAAAATTATATTTCTCTTTCATTCAAACAAAAAGTTACATTTTTTTATCAATGTTACAAAAAGTGCACAAAATATAAAAAAGACTTAATGTAAAGACACTAATTAAAGCTTAATGCATGTTTCCATTTTCAAGCAAATGATCGATGTTCCTTTCTTTATCCCTAGAAAAATTAAAGACATCTAAATGAATAAGATTTATAGGATTTAAATCACCAATGAGATTTATCTCTGCATCTTTTCTTTTGCCTTGACGAATGCCATGTAAAGATCTATAAGATACTTTGACGTATGACAAGTATGAAAACAATATCTTTTCATGTCACATATATGATAAAAGTTTTGTCATTTTTAAGGGGCTTATCTATTACAACTTATCATTATCTTTTCTTTCATTCCACTTCTGGTAATTTTGTCCTTTTTGTTATTTTTCTATCCTGAGAATTTAATGATTATCGTAAGGGTGATAATCGTATACGCTTCCACTTCTTTGACCACATTCATTATTGTTTTGGGAATTTGCTTCCACTTTAGGGAATGTATGAGAAACAATTAGATGTGATTCATGATTTTTTTGTTTTAATAAAAGATCATTGTTTTGTTGAACAACCAGAAAATGTAAGATTTATTTTGAGTGTTTTTTAAAATGATGCTCATGATACTGTCATTGTAGGATAATATTATAGGCATATAAGGTAAAGAATGTCTTTTTTAATATTTATATACTATGGCCTTTTCACCATATAATTTCAGTTGTAAAGTATTCTAGAAGAAAGTAAAATTATATTTAGCAATAGTTTTAAAATTTTACAATCTCATATTCATCCATTTATGTTTTGTTCTAAGGAGGAATATATCACTCTAATGGCTCAATCTCTTTTTGAGATTTTTATAAAGGATATGCAATTCCTTTATTGTGAGATATTTAGCTTTTCAAACTGCACTGTGCAAATGGAATCGTAAGAAAATAATAGCTTTTGATTTTGTCTTGCAGTGATACATTATTTTCCTTTTTCTATTGTGTTTTCTAAACCTATGGCTTGAATGTGCATCTTGGGACCAAATACTCATGATAAATAATTGTCTCAAGAGATATCAAGTGTAAGAATTTATAAGTTTGTTAGAGATATTTTCAAGGGCTTTTTAGATATGAAAGAAAGGAATTAAAATTAGTACAATGACATATAAATATAACTTAACAAATAAATATAAAACATAAATATCAAAGACAATATTTAAGAGGCACAATCTTTAATATATATAAAACAATAACGATTAAAAGGCTTGGTCTTCCATATAAATAATATTATAGTATTTAAGAGACATAATCTTTCATTTAAGTAAATAATTAAAATAAATAGATAAATTTAAAATTTTTTATTTTATGTAAATCAATAAAGTGCACACTTTCGAATTCTATTTTAAATAAGAACTCAGAGTTTCTAAGTTCTTATTAATGAGATTATTAAAACTTTATACTCTAATTATTTATATGCCATTAAAACTTTCGAATTCTTATTTGTTTTGCAAGTTTTAAGTCACAAATACATATCAAAATATAAAAGAATGATAATTAAATATTAAATCATAACTAAAAAAATATTATAATTATAAATATGCAATAATAAAAGACATAACTAATAAATAATTTTGCCTTTATTTTATGATGTTGCAAGATCCGACTAAGTAAAAACCATAAAGCATACTTACATTGACAATAATATAACATATAATGGATATAAACATGATATAAATAATAAGTAAACACAACATAAATAATAAGAAAAATTAATAAAATTATAATACATAAAATAAAAGAACATAAACTAAGATAAATTAAGAACTTAATGTATTAGCAATTCATGCTAATAACATGATAAAAATATTATATAGAAAAATATAAAAATATTAAAAATAAAATATCAAGGCACTTCAATTCTTTTAGCACATTTGTTAACCTCATCATTCATTCTCAAGGTAAAGCAATGATTCTCAAGGTAAGGCCACTATTTACATCAGGCCAACAAGCCTTCTTCACCTCAGAAGAGGGATTAAGAACATTATAATTATAAAGTGGGGCTATTTGAACCTATCAAAATAATCAACAAACACACATTTTTAATAAATCTACCATTAAAATTTAAAAATTTTATTTTTATGCGATAAACCTACTTTAATTTCTAATAAGTAATGCTATACTTGATAATTGAAATACAAAGTTTATACTCCAATTAATGTGGTATTTGATGTACCTATTGTTAATTGATATTATATTTAGTATTTTATAATTACCATATTAATAAGAAGTAAAAAAAGTCAATAACTACTTAATAAGTAGTAGTCATTGATTGGTGACATGCCAATTGGTATATAAATTTTATATTCTAATTATATAAGTGTAATATTACTCGTTTCTAATATAACCTTAGTAATTATTATAGCAAAATTAACTTTTACTAAATACTAGGATTGTGCACTAGTTTGGATGAATCGAATAACCAACCAAACCATATTGAAAATTTGGATTCAGTTCAGTTCAGTTATATAGCCCTTAAACCGACCGGTTCAGTTTTGGATGAACCGATCGATTTAATTAGTTTTTGGTTCGGGTTCACCCGAACCAAAAACCAATTTTAACCAATTTTCCAATTGCCCAAAACGTTGCATTTTGGCCTTATAAAAAAAACAAAAAAAGACCAAACCACCACCACCATCAGTGTTTCACTTTCACTTATCTTTCACATTAGCCATTAGGGTTTTTCATTTTTCTTACCAAAATAAATTGAAAAGTTGCCATGCCACCTCCTCCGCGCCACACTTACTGTTGTTGTTGTTGTTGTTGCTCATTAGCACATCAATTGCGATTGCGGTTCTCACTAGTGCGTCACTGTTGCTGCCATCGTCAACTACTACCGTGCTATCATCAACTGCTGCTGCTCGCCTCTGTTGCTCCGGTGAAGGTCCAAACACTGCCCATAAAAGGAATTGTTATGTTTGATTGTTTATGACGTGTTTTTTTTTTGTTTTTTTAAATTTTTACATAATAGTAAATTAAATTAGTAATAACAATTTAGATTTAATGAATTGTTATTTTGCATAATAATAATCTTCAAACTCTTAAGATCAGAAAAAATTAAATGTTTTTAATAATGTTATTGTATTTTTTTAAATTTAATTTAATAGTATTAAGTTGTAATGCAAAAATGGAATAATTTTGTTATTTTGTATATGAAATTGATTGACTATAATGTATTTGAGAAATGAAATGACATTGTGACTTTGTGAGGATTGAGGAAGTGTATGTAAAACAAATTAAAAAAGAAAGTTAAGAAATTATTAAGCACATCAAATGCTCGATAAAATGTCCAAATAAAATTCTCATGTATTATAATGTGGGAGTTTTTATTCTTACTTAAGTCTATTTTATAATTTATTATTTTAGTAAAACTTGTCCTATTAAGTTTTAGTATTTAAAATAATTTTGTTAATTGTTATATTGTAGTTTTATTAGGATTTAGGTTATTTGCTTTATTGAGTAGGCTTGTAACTAATCTATTATGAATATGCTTATAATCTCATACATTTTTAATTTTTTATGCTTTGAACTATATTTATTTTTAGATGAGTAAAGATTCAAATTCTAGTTCGAGGAGTTCACCTAAATATAATGAGCTTGAATCAGAAACACAACCACTACCACGTATTCCCATTATTGATAGGCAAGAATGGGAAAGTGCTACATTTTTGTCTAATAAGAAAAAGAACCAAGGAAATGCATAAAGTGCTATGCAAGAATGGGAAAGTGCTACATTTTTGTCTAATAAGAGAAAGAACCAAGGAAATGCATAAAGTGCTATGCCACCTTCTCCACCTCCAGATTCATAAGTGCACAAAAAGGCCAAAACTTCATCATCAACAACAACAACATCAGCAACAGGAGGATCAAAATTACGATCCAAAGTTTGGACAGTGTTTATTAAATGTGTTGATAATCCAAATACGGTAGAGTGTAAATACTATAGGAAGGTGTATCAAAGTAGTTCTACAAATCATGGGACAAGTAATATGAATACATACATTAAGAAGTGTGATAAGTACTTGAATGCCATAATGACCGAAGATGAAAATTAAAATATTATGGCTAGAGAAGGTGGTTAAGTTGAGGGATGAGATTCTAGTCTTGTGATGAGAGGAGATGGTTTTGATCAAGAGGCTTGTAGAAGGGCAACTGTGAAAATGGTCATTATTGTTGAATTGCCTTTTTAGTTTGTGGAGAATGCGAGATTTCGTCATTTCTGTTCTGTGACAGTCCCTAGATATGATGTCTTTTCACGTAGAATGATTATAAGGGATGTCTTGCAGATGTATTTTGATGAAAAAGTAATGTTGAAGAGTATCTTTAGTGGAAGTAATCAGAGAGTTTGTTTGATTACTGACATTTGAACTTTCATTCAGAATGCTAGTTATATGGTTGTCATTGGCCATTTTATAGATAGTAAATGAGAATTGCATAAAAGAATTGAGTTTCAATTCTGTGACTAATCATAAAACGATTACAATTGGAATGGTTTCAGATTCATGCTTGCTTGATTAAGAAATTGAGAGAGTGTTCACTGTTACAATTGACAATGCTAGTGCAACGAAATTGCTATTAAGTATTTGAAGAGGAATATGAGGAGTTGGAAGACAGGTTCCTTAGTGTTGAATGGTGAGTTCTTACATGTGCATTGTTGTGTATTGTTGTGCACATATTTTGAATTTGATTATATATGATGGGCTAAAGGAATTAAACGAGAGTATAATCAAAATTTGAAATGTTGTAAAGTATGCGAGGTCTTCAACTTATCGATTGTAGATTTTTAAGAAGTGTGTCTAATAAGAAAATATTGAGTCTAAAAGCAGCGTGATCTTATATGTGCCAATGAGGTGGTATTCCACATATTTGATGTTGATAGCAAGCTTTGAAACTTCAGAAAGCATTAGATCGCATGTCTTATGAAGATGATGGTTATGATGCATATTATTTAGATGAAGAGAATGGGGAGAAGAGGTTAAGGCCACCCCTCAATAAGGATTGGGAGATTGCAGAGAGATTTGTTAACTTCTTAAAGACTTTTTATGATGTAACAAAGTAAATTTAGTGCATCTCTAAGAGTGACATCAAACATTACTTTTAGTGAGATTTATAAAATTAATTCCACCTTCGCATTTGCGACAACCAATAATGATCTTCTATTGGGTAACATGGCATGTTATATGAAGTTAAAATATGATAAGTATTGGGAATCCATTGAGAAAATAAACAAGATGTTGATTCTAGCTACCTTTCTTGACCCACGATGCAAAATAAATTTTGTGGGCTTATGTGTTTGAGATGTTGTTCAAGGATGATGACGCAAAGGTGGATGAAATGAAAATAGTCACTAACGATTTATTATGCAGGGTGTATGAGGAGTATAATAGGTAGTATAAAAAATCAGCTGAAGAAGAAAATAACAGTGTTAGTGCCACTAATAGCATGACTTCTCAACAATCTAGTGAGAATAGTCAACTAACTTTGTTTGATATGCTAGGACGCACAAAGAAAAAGAGTGTTCCATAAGTTGACCCTTGGGTAAGATACATACTTTTTGGTGGTAATACTGAGCCAGAAGTTGTAAGTGAGGTGGACAGATATTTGATGGACAAATGTGAGCTGTTCGTAACTAAGTAACCAATTTTGGCACTATAGCTCGAGATGTATTTGCAATACCGATCTCTAATATAGCATCAGAGTCCATTTTTAATACTAGAGGATGTGTGCTAGATACATTTAGGAGTTCATTAACTCCTACCATAGTGGAGGCCTTAATATGCACACAAAATTAGATACAATCATCACTTATCGTAGATAAAAGCAAAAATCTTGAAATCATAATGCTTGAAGAAAATATTATGAAAAGCTTGAAGCAGGTAATAATAAGTGATTTAATTTTATCCTTTTACTTTTACGTTTATTTTTTTAAATGTACTTTCTAATTTAATTTAATATTTTGTAATGTAGAGTATCGCAAATCACTATTGGACTCCTTAAATCAAATATGATGATTGAAACATTTCCTTGCCTTCATCTAAAGTAGCTATAGTACAAATATTTGAATCGATTATATTTTAAATGATATTTATATTATAATCATTGATAATTTTTATTTTTATAATTTTGAAAGACATTCGATTTTATTTTTTTTTTGTATTGTTTTATCACAACTACTTTATAAGTAAATTGGTAGACTTCGAGTTCCAAGTTTGAACTTAGAAGTTGATGATGATGACTTCATGGACTCATATCATAGACATTTGATATGAATTTGACAATTTGATTTGGTAATATTTTGTGAAGTGATAGATTTTTGGATGGATTTATTCTATGTGTTTTATACTTATTATTATTTATAACATGTTGTTGAAATTGTCAAATTGGATTGTGGATGATGGAGTTAGTTTTTAAATTGAGATTGAGAGTGTTTAATTATTTTGTAGGTTTTATAAATATGAGAATATTCATATTTTAGGAGAGATTTTTCTAAATTTTTTATTTGGATGACAAATAAATTAATTATTAATTGAATTAATCAAAATATATGATTAATAATTGTAATATATATGATTACTCAATTCTGTATGTCATATTAAATAATATGATATGAATATATTGATCGGCTTTATAAAATCCTTCACTTCCCTAACTTTAATCCATATTAAAATTTATATATTAAGATAACATAAAGTCGTCAATTAACGATATAGCTAGTTAACGATTATTAGTTATTCAATATATAATAATGAATTGTTCATAAGATCTAAGGATGTAACTAACTTTAATCCATATTAAAGATTATTTAAGATAACAACAATTAAGGATGTAAATGACGACCATTAGTTGTTATTCTCAAACAAATTGTTCGACTTCGACCAAATAGAAATATATATCGGCTATTCAAACACTCCTTGAAAATTTAAATAAATTTGTAAAGTTTTAATGATGATCTATCCTTTGAATCATACAAATTAATTGATTAATTTAACTTTAATTTACTCAATTGGATAATTAATATTATCATGTAAATCAATTAAAAATACAATTGAATTTATTTTAATTTAATTCATAATATTAATTTTAGGCCTAAGATATTATTAGTTGAGTTATTGATCCAAAATAATTTAAAATTTTATATTTAAGCCTAAGGCCCGAAGTAGCCAACCCCAAATTTAAAAGTCCAAAAAATAACAAGTTAAAAATTAGTTCAAATTTAAAAGAAAAATAAAAAAAGTAAATGAATAATCAAACCGGACCCGAATCGAACATATTCTATTCGAATTCGTTTTGGTTGAAGGGAACCGATTGGTTTTATTTTCATGTAACCGATTGGTTCAGGTTCCGCTCAATTCGGGCTTGAACCGAACCGAATCTGACATTGTTTAGTCCTACTAAATACCTATATAATATCTTAATGCTAAATAAATTATACAATATTTTCTCTATGAATTTTGTTTATTTAAAACTAAAATCTAATAATATCGATTGACCATCTAAAATTTTTTAGCAATTACAACAAAAAAATAGTTTTTTTATGTGCTTTAATTAAAGCGTTTGTTCTTTAAAAAATATCAAGAGTATTTATTTTATTAAATTTGTAAATACCTATTATATTTTGATTGATTAAATTGAATTATTTACCATTTAATTAAATTTTTAATTAAATGTCACTTAGTAAGTGATCTCAAATTTATTTCTTTTAAAATTCTAAATTTTAATTTATAAGTTAACCTAAATTACTAATACAATCTTATCAATTTAAATTATTAGTTTTTTTTAACAAATACTTATATAATTAGTTTTAATGTTAAATAAATTCTCCATAAAACTTAAGAATAATTATCAACAATTAAATTTTATATGAATATTTAATAAAAATTAATTTTATTCTAATAATTTAATTTATTAAGATTATACTAGAAATTAAGACAGTTTAGAACATAATATTTAAAGTTTTAAAATTTAACAATTATTAAAAAAAACAAGTAAATTTGTTGAGTATTTTGGTGGATTCTGATAATCCCACTCTTACCCATATACACATATATATATATATATATATAATTTCAAATTTTTATTTTAAATTAGATTCTAAAAGTGATGTGTTAATCCATACACACACACACACACATATATATATATACACAAAAAGTAAATTTTAAGCATTTCAAAATTTTATCTTAAATTAGATTCTAAAAGTGATATGTTAAATAAATATTAGGTAATAAAATAGTGTAAATTTTAAAATTATTTATTACATCCAATGTTTACTCAACACATCGTTTTTGAGATCTAATTTATGATATATATATATATATAAAAGTAATGATAAGTATTTCAAATTAGATCTCAAAAGTAATATGTCAAGTAAACATTATGTAGTAAAATAGTGTAAATTTTAAAATCACTTATTACATCTAATATTTACTTAATACATCACTTTTAAAATTTAATTTAAGATTAAAATTTAATTTAAGATAAAAATTTAGATTACTTAACATTACTCGTGTGTATGTGTATATATATATTATACTAAAAATGGTATGATCATTAACATTTGTCATGCCTCAAGTGTTTTTAAGTATTTTCTCGAACACTTGGTACTCGATAAAGCCTTCTAAAGGCTATATGGGTTGCAAGAATGGTTCGAGGGCCGAAGTTTCTAGAAGACCCGTTGATATGGATGAAGATTCGGGCCAAACTTGCAATTTATTAGGATTGTTAACCTCTATTTGGAAAGGGAATATTATATAGTATATTATTCCAGTTTGTATGTACATAGTTAGATCGTTTAGATTTCAACCGTCAATTGTATAAGGCTGTTAGTATATAAGAGGGAGACCCTCAGTTGTACAAAACACAACATAATCTCATAACTTGTATTCTCTTCAGTAATATAGAGAGCTTTTTCTTAAACATCTTGTGAGCTCGTTTTCTTCTCTTCTTTGTGTGGTTTTCTAGGCTACTTAGCACGTAACACGTCTAAGGTCGCACGGTTCTTGAAAGATCCGTGACATTTAGTATCAGAGCAGGTTTATAGGAGATAGGGAAAGATGCTGCAACGCCATCAGATTTGATTGAAGAGAGGGGTAGGGACCCAAAAGCTAAGAGGCACGGTAGTGTACCTCGCGACAAGTCTGTTGATCCAGACCATGAGTTGGGGAACATGGTAAAAACGTTCGGTGGCACTGTGGGAAAGGTGATGGATCGTCTTGGGGAGTTGGAGCAACAAGTAGAGAAACTTGAGGTAAGACTTAACACTCAAAGGGACGAGCTATGCTCCATCATCGATACATCCATCGAGAGTTACGCTGATCAGCAGCGTGATTGGGTCAAGACTTTTCAAGAAAAGGTATACACCACCATGGACAAAGTTCAAGCCCAAGTGGAGGAGCTGCATAGAAGGTTTGACGCTGTCAAGGAGGACGTGGTACTGTGCAAACGAGCAGTAGTGAATGGGTCTGTTGCTGCTTAAGATGCGTCGAGAGTTGAGGCTCTTAAACTGAAGGAGTTCAGCGACAAGCAAAACGCTAAAAAGCTCAACAATTACTTTTGGCAAATGGAAAGATACTTCGATACCATGGGCGTGCGAGACAAAGACAAAGTAAATACCGTGACCTTATATCTTTCTGACCATGCAATTCTATGGTGGCATAAGAAAAGCGAGGAGATACGCAAGGGTACCTTCACAATCAACACCTGTGCATAATTGTAACGGGAGTTGAAGCGCCAATTCTATCTTGAGAATGTAGTGCATGATGCTCGAAAGCAGTTAAAGGAATTGAAGCAAATCAAGTCCATCAGCGAGTACGTGGAGTACTCCTTCCTAATGCTACAAATTCCCAACATGAGCGTATAGGACTTGCTGTTCAATTTCTTAGACGAGTTGCAAACATAGGCGTCTAATAAGTTAAAGCGGCGCGGGGTGACGAGAATATCCATGCTCTGACATTGGCAGAAACGCTTATGGATTACCGCAATGGTGACTCGAGAAAGTTCAAGAATTCGAGACCCAATCACAGTAAAGGTGAGGGCGCCAAAGGGTTTCATCCTCCAAAGGATGAGGAGGAGAATAGTAAGCCGTCCAAATGAGAAAAGCAGAAGTACAATGGCTATAGAGGTAATAGACTGAAGATAAACTGCTTCTTTTATGATGGAGATCACTGGGTCAAGGACTGTCCAAAAAAGAAGGCTCTCAATGCAACGGTTACGGCACACGAGGCTTGCAAGCAGGGTCAAATAGGTGTTTGCAGCTGCTCAACACATTGAAAGTCAAGCAAAGTGCCAGTGCGCCAACAAGAAAGACGCTCATGTATATTGAAGCCTACATCAACTGCATAAAGACTCAAGTGCTGATAGATACGGGTATGACGCACAACTTCATTAAACGTGTGGAGGCGAAGCGCTTGAGACTTTTATGTAAAGAAAGATGAGGGATTCCTCAAATCGGTAAATGCTGCGACCAAGCCACTGGATGAGGTGGTTCAAGGGGTCGATATCCACCTAGGAAAATAGCGCAGTAAGGTAAATTTCTCTATAATACCTCTTGATGATTTTGATGTGGTGTTAGGTATGGAGTTCTTGAGGTAATATGGCGTAGTACTACTTCCTCGACACGATTACGTGTGCATCATGGAAGGAGGACCTTACATGATACCGACGATACATAAGTCCAAGGGTGGACAATCTCAGCCGAAAGCCAACATTAAGATCTTTTCGCCATTCAACTAATGGGAGTTACTGAGCGCAAAGGAGAAGCACGTCCAACTACAGTGAAGGAGATGGATGATAAGACAACAAGGGGCGATGGTAAGCTACCAACAGGGATTGCAGAAGTGCTCGAAGAGCATAAGAGGGTCGTGCCAACTGTTATACCACAAGTGCAACCATATCAGGGTGATACCAAGCATAGGAAAAAGTTGAAACTGGGGTTTACGCTTCTAACTACAGCACAAATGCCTCAACCAAAATTAGGTGAGTTGCGGGGGCAACTCATGAGTTGTCGAGTGTGGGTATCATTCAGCAACTCATGGTGTCATATAGTGTGTAGTTTCAGCACAAGAAATGGGATAGAGACAAGCAGCGGCATGTCAAGTATCATGCGGGGGATTTGGTGATAGAGACGATACTTCCACCACAATGCAAGACAGTGCGTCCACTTCACAAGGGTCTTAATTGTAGGGACGATGGGTCATTTCCTGTTGCCAAGAGGGTTGACAATGTCTCGCATAAGGTGGGGATACCTTTAAGATAACAACTGCATCCGGTGTTTCTCAAGAGCTGTTTGAACCTATACCGAAGGGTACTGAAGATACAGAGAAGAAACATGGACCTTTAGGGATTTTCACAAGTGACGACAAATAAGCGAAACTCATCTATGACGGACGGACGATGTAGAAGAGAAATCTACCTCCA
The DNA here is from genome assembly GCA_946807835.1 of Ailanthus altissimus. Taxonomy (NCBI): domain Eukaryota; kingdom Viridiplantae; phylum Streptophyta; class Magnoliopsida; order Sapindales; family Simaroubaceae; genus Ailanthus; species Ailanthus altissimus. Next base: position 12,187,150 of record OX327687.1, read on the forward strand.
ATGCATGAGTATTTTGTCAAGTGGAAAGGGTTACCCGATATTGGTGTATGCTAGGAATACGAGTGTGCACAGCGGTAAATTGAAGAATGAGGTGTGCAAGTTCCAGTAAAGACGCGACGAGGGCATCGCGTGAATTTGGTGTGGGAGAATGTCACGCTCTAAGTGTTCTCAAGCATTTCCTCGAACACTTGATGCACGACAAAAACCTCCTAGAGGCTATATAGGCTGCTAAAATGGTTCGCGGACTAAAACTTCTAGAAGACCCGTTACATGAGTAAAGATCTGAGCCAAGCCCGCGACTTATTAGAATTGTTAACCCCTATTTGAAAAGAAAATATTTCATAGCATATTATTACAACTTATATGTACACTGTTAGATCGTTTAGATTTCAGCTGTCTATAAGACTGTTAGTATATAAGGGGAAAACTCTCAATTATATAAAACACAATATAATTTTATAAATTGTATTATTTTTAATAATATAAATTTTTTTTTCTTAAACAATTTATAAACGTATTTTTTTTTTATGTAATTTTTTAAACTGCTTAACTTATAACGCAGTTAAAATTAGACGATTCTCTCAAATTCTGACATATTAATCTATATATATAAATACGTTTTTTTATTAAATCGGAGTAAAAATAGTCAGTAAGCTATTTTTCACAAGAGCCCTAAAAAAAAAGTATTTATCAAGAAAACCCGAAGAAAAGAAAATTTCTTATTGGAGCTCTAGTCTTCGTCTTCGACTTCAAAATCAAAAGAATCACATGAACCTGTCCCTCGCAAATGGAAGAACGAGGAAACCTTGAAACCCTGCTGAAATGGGCATCTGAGATCGGAGTCACAGACACAGACTCTGCAAAGAAAAATGAAAATCCTTCTCACTCCTCCTGTTTAGGCTATTCTCTTACAGTCTCAAGTTTCCCTGAAGCTGGCGGGTGAGTGACTGCTCCTAGGTTAGGTTATTGGAACTGGAACGAAACGAACGAATTTGTGACAACATTATTGAACAAATAATTTACTATACAGGAGAGGATTGGGTGCTGTTAGAGATCTCAGAAATGGAGAATTGATTCTCAAAGTCCCAAAATCAGCCTTATTTACAACTGAATCTTTATTAAAAAATGACCACAACCTATCTCTGGCGGTCAGAAGACATCTTTATCTCTCCCCTACCCAGGTCAGCCCATTTTACATCTTTTAAAGAAATTGCTTCTTTCTTTTTATTTTTTAAAAAGAATTATTATTTCTTCAAGTTAATTTTTGTATTGCAGATATTGATTGTGTGCTTACTATATGAAGTGGGTAAAGGAAAGAGTTCATGGTGGTATCCTTACTTAATGCTATTGCCTCGTACTTATGACATTCTAGCAACTTTTGGTCAATTTCAGAAGCAAGCTCTCCAAGTTCCGTCTCTTGTCACACATTCCAATTTTTTTTTTTTTCTTCTGTAATTAGAAATTTTAGTGAATTAGCTTTTTGGCACTAAAATGGTTTATGAAATCATTGTTAGGTGGATGATGCTATTTGGGCTGCGGAGAAAGCTGTATTAAAAGCTGAATCTGAATGGAAGCAAGCCGGTAAACTAATGGAAGAACTTAAACTTAAGCCTCAGCATGTCTCTTTTAAGGCATGGCTTTGGGCTACTGCAACTGTAAGAATATTTGGCCCTTTATCAAAATTATTGCATTGCTACATCAATTGCTTCATCACTTCCCTTTTTCTCTTTTTCTTTTATGAGTTATTAAGCATCGTTCAAAATCATTTTCTTACTAATCGAACGGTGCATTTCTAAGTCTAATTCCTTGGCATTCAGAAATGGTAAACTCAAGATTCCAAAATGTAAAATTTGAGGCTCCTTTGATTTTATTATGAGGCTCCTTTGCAGGTTTCGTCTCGGACGATGCATATAGCTTGGGATGAAGCTGGGTGTTTATGTCCTGTGGGAGATTTATTTAACTATGCTGCACCTGGAGAAGAGTCTAACGGCTTTGAGAGTGTTGAAGGTTGGGTGCATGCCTCGTATTTGCCAAAGGGGGACACTACAGATATCTTAGATTCTGAGACATTCAATGGTAACGTGCACAGGTTAACGGATGGTGGGTTCGAGGAAGATGTTAATTCTTATTGTTTTTATACCCGGAAAGATTATAAAAAGGGAGAACAGGTAAGGAAATTTCTTTTACTTTATTCAGATGTGGCTGTTTGATAGCTTTCTTGTGGCCTCTTTTTCAGTTTATGTTATCATTTTTTACTAATTGGTTTTCTGCTTTTTGTTGAAGAGCCTGCATTTAAGAACAAAAAGTCTAGAATCAAATCACTAGTTTCTGGTCCTATATGCACAAGATGATGCTGATAGAATTGCTACATGATTGATAAATTCAAAGTGAACTCTTTATTACTTAATTCTGAGGCAATGTTAGAACTAAATAATTACTTGTAAGTTCTTCTGTAGTGTGGCAGAACATGTTTATCTAAAATTGATATTAGTTAAGCCATGTGTCTTAAATACATAGCACTCAAACGAGATGATGGATCACCTTATTTGACTGGGTTTGTATCAGAAGTCAGTTCACTATAACTTGTTAAAACTAAAAAATCTATTCTGTGTGGTTGATCGATATTTTTTGTTCTTTTATGGTATAGAGAGGTTATATTTTGTTCAAGACCTCATTGAGTTTATTCTTAATATATTTGATTCTGATTTTATCTGCTGGATAAATAGAATTGTAGAAACAATTCAAGCTTTGTTACTATCATTTAAGTAATACGTTTTGTACTTTATGCAAGTGATTCTGATGCATTCTTTGAAGTAAATGATGCCAACAGATACTTTAAAATATTCAATATCCTTCCAAAGAAATGCTAATTAATAAAATACTATTTTTTTCATTGTTTCTTTTTGATGGTTTATCTTGAGTAGCAGGTTTGCACTTGATGAAAGCTTATTCAGATTCTCATGAATGTTAGTTTGTTTTCTTATTGAAATTAGATTTATTTGCTACTTATATTTATCATTCTGGTTTGACAAACAAATATTTGTGAGAAATGCATTTTAAAATCCATTATTTTTGTTTCTAATGGAATCATATAGTTAACCTACTATTAGTGTACGGGTACTATGTTGGAAGATGCTTGAACCAGGGGATGAGGGTGCACAAAGATTTTTGTTTTTGGGTAAAAGATGAAATAATCATGTGTTGGAGAATTGAAGAAATTATATTTCACTCTCGGACTAGAATTTACATTATAGTAGTCTTTATATAGGTTTTATATTCCTAACCTATATGGAAACCTATAAGCATAAGCATCATGATCTAAATAGGAAAAAGCTAATACAAATAAGACTAAATATAGCATTATTTTATAGAGCTAATAAAACTATTTTCCACATTTCCCCTCAAATAGACCTTTTATCACTTATGGAAGTAGCGCAGTCGGCATCTGTGTATCTTTTATTTGAAGATGACTATTTCCTTTGAGAAAGAAATATTCTTTTCCTCGATCTCGCCACCTGAATTCTCAAGAAATATCTTAGAGTTCCTAGATCTTTAAGTTTAAATTCTTTTGCCAACATTTCTTTGAGTCTTTTTATCTCATCAGTATCATTTCCAGTGATGATGATGTCATCGACTTAGACAATCAGAACAACAATTTTTCATTTTCATTGTGTTTGAAGAATATAGTATGATCACTTTGCCTTTCGGTATATTTACCTTGGCGAATTGCTTTGGTCAACTTTTTCAAACAAGCTTGAGGTTATTGCTTTATTCCATGCAAAGACTTCTTCAACTTATATACTTTCTTTCTACCAAAGGCATCTTCAAATCTAGGAGGAAACTCCATATATACTTCTTCTTCTAGATTACCATGAAGAAAGATGTTTTTTCCATCAAGTTCCTCGAGGTACCAATCTAGATTAACAGTAAGGAAAAGAACTCTAACAGATTTTATCTTTGCTACTACAGAAAAAGTTTCTTAGTAAACAACAACACTCCCATTGGCTTTGTGTTTGATTGTGAAAACCCATTTGCATCCTATTGGATTTTTCTTTCATATAGAAGATTGCTAAGTTCCAATGTCTTATTCTTTTGCAAACCGCACATTTCTTCATAAACAGCTTTTTTCCACTTTGGAATCATAAGAGCTTCCTGTATGCTTCTTGGCAGAGAATCACAATATGACAAGTTAATAGTAAAGGCACTAAAAGGAGACAACTTTTCATAGGAAACAAAATTTGAAATTAGATGCAAATTACAGAATCTAATGCCTTTTTGATGAGCAATTGGGATATCAAGATTTAAAAACTCAGTGAAACAGGATTTTTAGAAGGATTACCTATGTATGCTAGACTTTCTACACCTAGTTCATAAGATTGGTGAGGTTTGAGGGGATTTTTTCTTGTTTCTTCTCGAGTAAACTTTTAGTTTTTGGTTTCTATCTTGCTCATGTTTAATTGGAGTCATATAAATTAAGGACAAAGGCTGAGAATTCTTAGGAGAAGGAGAAGATGGAACAAAAGATGGAGCTTCAAGTGATTTAGAAGATTTAGGGATATTAGGTAAGTCAATATTAGGATTCAAAAGTTTTAGGTAGATTCGGTAAAAACAAATCTTCATCGTGTCTACTCTCCCTTTTAAGAGAAGTTTTGGTGAAACAAGTGTTATTCTAGAAAATGGTAATATTCTTGGACACAAAAGTTTCTTTATTTGAGATTTGTAACCTTTTTGTGTAGGAGAATACCCTAAGAAAATACACCTAACCTAAGATCCAATTTTGCTCAATTATGATATACAGACTGCACAACCAAAAACTTTAGGACAAAGTGAACAAAAGAGTTTGCATGATCGATATATATCTTTTAAAAGGTCAAGTGTTATTTTGAAATCCATGACCCTTGACGGCATCTTGTTAATAAGAGAGGCAGTGGTAAGACCAATTTCACCTTAAAAGTTTTTAGGAACCTCCATGATTAACATTAGATCTCTAACTACCTCAATAAGATGCCTATTGTTTTTCTCTCAGCTATCCCCTTTTTCTGGTGTGTGTTCACGCAAGAACTATGATGTACAATCCCATAATATATGAGATATGAGCTAAGCATTAAGGAAAAATATTTTCTCTCAGTATTTGTTTGAAGAATTTAAAGATTAGCGTAAAATTAGGTTTTAATCATTTGATGAAAGTTTTGAAAGGTATTTGTTGCTTCAGATTTTTCTTTAGTAAATAAACCCAACTTACACAAGTATGATCATCAATAAACGTAATGAACCATTCAGTCCCATAAATATTATCGACATTTGAAGGCCCTTATATATCACTATAAAGGAAAAAAGTTGGGATGCATTATATATTTGTGCAGGAAAAGTAACTTAATGGTGTTTGGACAACTGACACTTCTTGCATTGAAAATTATTGACATCTTGATTTTTAAATAATGTAGGAAATAATTTTCTCAAATATGAGAAATTTGGATGATTCAATTGTTTATGCCAAAGCTTGTTTCTTTAGTGGAGTTTGTACTAGAAGAACCCAAGTGTGCATGAGATAAGAGTATCTAAACCAGTAAGTTCACTCTCAAAGTAGTAAAATCCATTAATGTCCTTACCAACAACAATCAACTGCCTTGTGGACAAGTCTTGAACTCACAATAAGAAGAGTAAATGTTAGCACCACAATGAAGATCTTTGGTGATTTTGCTAATAGAATAGAGATTACTAGAGAGTTTTGGAACATGTAAACCGAGTAAAGTAAAAGATTTTTTGTGATGGGAATACTCTCTTTTCTAGCTATAGTGGAAAATGAACCATCGGTAACTTTAACTTTCTCTTTACCTAAATAAGGTGTATACGAAAAATACAAATTAGAGTAACTAGTCATATGATTTGTGGCTAGAATCATTAATATAAGAATTACTCAAATAGTGAGCAACATTTAAGCTGGTCTAATTAGCTAGTGCACAAAAGAATGAGGTACTGTCAGTAGCACCAAATGTTAGTGCTTGATTGACTCAGGTCTTTCCTTAAATAATTGGTGCTTTCTTTCTTACTAACTCTGAAACTTGCTCTAATAATTCAAGGGTCAATGTTTTGTGAAGAAACCCTTAAAATTTTAATAAATTTCAAAATACCCCTGAAAAATCTATAAATTATAAAAAAATTATGAAATAACCCTAAGAAGTTTTAGTAAATTCTAAAAAACCCCAATGTTTTAAGATTTTAACAGATATCCCCGCAATTAATTTTATTGAGCACCTAATAGTTTTAAAACTATGACAGAGATCCATGATGCAAAAATAAAATCGTTAAAAGCTTGTTTTAAGTCAGCAAATACCAAAATAACAACCCAAACCAATAGATCAACGCAAGAGGGTTTGAATGAACTTGGTGATGAACCTTCACTCGCTAGTGACACGTGGCGACAAGAAAAAAAGATAACTGGGACTTCAATGGGCATTTGAGGCAAAACTAGAACTCTAATGATAGTGATTCAAGGGTTGATGAATAGATTAGCAACTCCTCTTTCATGCAAAGTCAGCAGTGTAGAAAGTGGTCACCTTAAACTGTGGCCCATGAGGCTCGTGTGCGGCTACCAGTGGCACTTATGTTACTGTAAACTCCGTACCACTGTTTAAAAATACTATTCACACACTACTACTTTTCATGCCAAAAAAAAAAACCCCTTCAAAACTACTAGCTACTTTGATACCATGTTGGAGATTTGAAAATATTTATATTCCACTATTACGCTAGAATTTACATTAGAGTGGCATTTCTGTAGGCTTTATATCCTCAACTTATATGGAAACCTATAATCATAAGTATTATATTTTCAGTAGGAAAGAACTAACACAACTAAGACTAAGTATAGCATTAAGTTATAAAACTAATAAAACTATTTTCCACATCATAAAACAACATTTTCCATGAATGGGCAAGTTCTTTTCCTTTTCTTTACCCTCTATTTCTAAAAGATATTGAGGTCTTTGTGAACTTCCTCAATACATTTAAGTTTGCATTAATCAAGTTTTAGTGATGTTGGATGATTTATGTCACCTTGAAGAGCCTCACGAGTTTTCTTGTTTGTTGTCATATTTAACATGGTTTTGATTGTACAAGGAATATGTTTTTATCCTGAGATCAACAATAAGACTCTCTTGGAAGTAACTTTCTCTTTTCAGCTAAAGAACACACTTTTGAAATTATTATTACACCTCTTTTTACATTTAAATTCATTATTCTAAAATCTTACAAATTATTTAATAAAGCCTTAGTGATCAGTGTGGCTCTTTTTATGTGGAGATAAAACTGTAGGATGTGCACATGATTATATTCAACTGAGAATTGATGAAGCAAAACCTTTTGGAGGATTCATTTCTCTTTTTCTTCTTTCTTCTTGCTTCTTCTGTTGTTCTTTTACTGTTAACATTGTCTTCATATCATTAAAACTTCCTATGTGATTAAAGTTAAGAACAATTGATAGAGAGAGAAGCTAGCATTCAAGTATGTAACCATCACTTCTGATACCATTAAAAAACACTTGGGAGACAGTAATCCAGTTATATTATTGCTGCCATCGATGTTCATATACCTTTTATTTGTTAATAATGATAAGATCATGCTTGTGTTTGTTTAGCAAAAAGGGGTGGAAGGGTGTCCATAGTTGTATTAGGTCCGTGTTTATATCCTTTTCCAATTTTTTTTTTTCATTTAAGTAGTAGAGAAATGTAAACCAATCCCCTCCACCCCTTGAGCATGATTTGAACCCAAAAACCTCTTACACTTTTCAAAAAGACTTTTACTGGTTGAACATATTAGTTCCCACATTTTAACGTTTATAGTTGTTGTTGTTAATTATTGTAAGTTGTATTGTCCTAAGTTTATCCTAATTTAATTTGAATTTGACAAATCAGTGCTGTTCGGGCATTAAACTATATGAAGTTCCAAAGAAAAATTGACATTTATAATGGAAATGTCATTTGCTTATTGATGTTATATGTCAATGTCTGCGATGAAGCTAAATGGGATCAAATTGTTGCTATGTTATCTGCAGGTTCTCTTAAGTTATGGAACATACACAAATTTGGAGCTCCTTGAGCACTATGGGTTCCTTTTGAATGAAAATCCAAATGACAAGGTTTTCATATCCTTGGAACCTGGCATGTATGCTGCCAGTTCATGGCCCAAGGAATCGCTATACATTGACCAAAATGGTAAGCCATCATTTGCTCTACTATCTGCTTTGCGGTTATGGGCAACTCCAGCAAACCAACGCAGATCAGTTGGACATCTTGCTTATTCTGGATTCCAAATTTCGGTGGACAATGAGATGTCCGTCATGAAATGGATATCAAACAATTGCTATGCTATGTTGAAGAGTTTGCCGACATCATTTGAAGGAGACAGCTTATTGTTGTCCGCCCTTAACAAAATCCAAAACTTGAGTAACCCTATGGAGCTGAAAGAGGTTCTCTCAGATTTTGGAGGTGAGATTTGCAGATTCTTAGAAACTATTGGCCTCCAGAGCGGTAAGAATGGTGATGAGTTGTCATTGTCTAGGAAGATTAAACTCTCTATAAGGAGGTGGAAATTAGCAGTTCAGTGGAGACTTACATACAAGAAAACTCTTGCTGACTGCATTTCTTATTGCGATGAGAGAATCAATTCTCTTTCGAATAAAAATGTTGCAATTGAGAAAACTAAATAGCACGTAATGTTACATGTTTTTAGGAGAATTTTATTTGCAGTTGCCTTTCTTTGGATTTAGCCAAGGGTCCAGTTGACATAGAGAGGTTCTGTGAAAGTTACAGCTGTTGTGGCGAAAAAGGAAATGCTTGATAAATGCGTAATCGTAAAGAGAAAGTTAAATTTATCAAATACCTTAGTATAAACATCTCAACACTAAATGAACCCTAAGATGTTAGGAAGAATAGTAATTCTGTGGCCGTTATGATTCTAAAGAAAAGCGAAAGAAATAAGACATTTGGCAATATTTACATAATTCAGCATATAAGTGTTGGGTACTTAAAAATCCTTAGTCTAAATCATCGTACACCACATATAATAAGTAATAACCACCTCTAATTCTAAATTGAAATAACAAAAATTCAAATTTAAAATAAACTCTAACTAGTTTTTACCCAATAAGTAGAATTGAAGTAACTTTTAGTTATTCTGATTCACTGGCATTTCCCTCTCATTCCAAGCAAATTTCTCGTTTCAAGTTGATTTTAGCTTGTATTGAGAATGTACCTTAAAAGTATAATTATTTATATTTAAATGTTATTAAAAATAATTAATAGAGGTTATTTATTTAATATTATATTTATAATTATGATTATTTTATTTAAATAACATAAATTTTTTTGATTATTATATGTAACTTTAAATTTAGTACATAATAGTTGTATACGAGAGAATTAAATTTAAGCGTAATAATTTAAACTTGTCCTTAAATTTAATGAAGATGGAAACTTCATTTTGATAGACTATAAGTGTGGTCTATTTGTATATTGTATACAATGGTATTATCCGGATTATTCTATATGTTGATATAGAAAATAGAGACACTTTGTATAATGTTGATTATATAGAACTGAACCACAATAAAATTAATTATCTATTAATTTTCGTTAGTAAAAAGAATTTATTTTATCACAATATAATCATATATGGATAAATCTTAATCTTGAGTGATTAATGAATTTCTATTTATTAAGTTATGTTTATTGATTTATAAAGTAAAGAATGTAAAAGATTTTTAGTCAATTATTAAGTATTTTATAAATGTAAAAAAATGGATAGCTGGGAATATTTTTCACAGATATGAAATCTACTTATTCCGAAAAGAAGTTAGATAAGTTGTTCCCTTGATAATTAATTTTGGTCTTGAACATTCTGAGCGCTCAATTTTCTTTAAGAGTTAAAGAAAATAATAATAAATTTGTGAATTTTATAAATTAAATGTTCAAAAGAGGATAAATGTGGATCGAGGATAAATGTGGATCAAGTATAAAAATGTAATTAGAGAGGTTAACGGATACTCGACCTAGCTTTAATTATGAACACTTGTGGAGGATTGATCTATATGAAATGAACATTAAACGGACATATATAATTTTCTGTTTTATAATTTATCTATAAAATTAAGAATTTAGCATTATCTTTTTAGTGGAGTAATATAAAGTTAATAAATAAAATTATGTTGATTAAAGAGTTTAATCAAATAATTTAATTTATTGGAGCTTAATTTTGTAGGTCTATCAGGTCCTCATGCTGGCTCCATAAACATTAAAATTGACTATTGAATTAATTGTTAGATCTAAAATATTAATTGACCCAAGTTTAATTTGATTAAACTTATTATGACCAATTAATTAATTTGATTGACTCATGTTTAATTTGATTAAACTTATTGGGCTCAATTAATTGTTAGCCCAATCCATAATAATTATGGAATTAAATAAATAATTAAATTATTTATTTAAATTAAAATAATTAGATTATTTAATTAAATTAAAATAATTAGATTATTTAATTAAATTAAAATAATTAGATTATTTAATTAAATTAAAATAATTAGATTATTTAATTAAATTAAAATAATTAGATTATTTAATTAAATTAAATAATTAAATAATTATGAATGATCTAAATTTTTTAATTAAAGATAATATTAGATATTATATTTATCCTTTTAATTATCTAAATTAAAATAATAAAGATATTATTTTATCCTAATCCTATTAGGATTAAGAGTTTAGATAATATAAAAATTCTTGTATTATAAAAAAGGGGTTTTAGAACTACTTTTACGTATTCTTCATTAGTACTCTTTTTGGGCTAAATTTTTCTAGAGAGAAAAATTAAGAACACAGAATTAGATTTTCTGCAATTTATCAACTCGACCACACGAGTAATCAATTGGTGGGAGATACAATGTGAAAGATTTGCTGGTGTTAACAGAAGACATCTGTGAAAATTCATGATTGAGGTATTTTTCTTATACCATCTTGTTGCTAAATTAAAATAGACATAAAATTTTTATAAAATCGTTCCTGCAATTGATATTAGAGCTAAGCTCATGTTTGTTTTAATTAGCAATTGCGAATTTTATTTTGTGTTCTCGATGGATAGACACATGTTAATGGGTTTTATTTTTTCATGGGATGAATGGTCATAAATAGATTGATGATTTTGGTCGTTAATTATATGGTCTTTTAGATGTAGAATTGATTAGATCAAAGACATATGAATTTTGTATTTTTCTTTTTTGTAATAATTAAAAAAATGAAGAATCCAAAAAATTTCGTAAATAGTGCACGAAGGAAGCACAAATGAAGAAGAAGTAGCACATGAATTGAAAAGCGGCATTTAAAAAAAATGGAAAGAGAAGCAGCCTCCTTAGAGGAAGCTGCATCTGTGTACGGCTCTGAGAGCCATGTGCAATTTGGGTGAAAGAGGCCTGCCATATCTTTGCTGCTGGGTAGGCATGGCCTTCAGGCCATGCCAGGCCTGCTAGAAAGCAGGCTCAACCACGGGCTAGGCCCGCAGTTGTCTCAACAGCTACTGCTTCATGTAGTGGTTGAACAAAGATTAATGGCAGGCCCAACAATTATTTAACAGCAACTGTTTTGAATAGTGGCAAGTTGAATCACTTGGGCCTACCAAAGGGCAGGCCCAACAACAATTAAATAAAAAAATTATATAAGATATAATTATTTTTTTAAGATAATAAAATATAATTATATAAGATATAATTGTATTTTATTAGGACATATCATTGTATTTTATTAGGACAACAAGGACTACTCAAAGAGAAGAAGCTACAAGAAATTTAAGATTATCTTTTAATTTTTGTATTTTATTTTCTTTTTTTAAAAATTCAAAAGACTCGGTCAACACCGTTATTTTATATTTTATGTCATGTGATGATTTATGTTATAAAATACGTCCATGCATTATAACATGCCATTTAAATCTAAGATGTGCCTACTCAATCCATTATAATATGCCATGAATACATGTGTCATTATTTTATTTTTTAACTAAAATAGTTTTAGTTTAAATTTAATAAAGTTGACACATAATATACCAATCGGTTATTAGATTTAATTAAAATAGTTTTTATTTATCTAATAAGGAATTTTTTTTAATTAGATTAAAAATAATTAATTCCATAATTGGTACAAATAATGTGAATTAGATTTAATTAGATTAAATTTGGTAATTTTACATTGGACTAACTAAACATATTATAATAAATAGTTTATTAAAAATTATAAGTCTTAGTTCTTCATAATAAATTAAATTTTTAGTATAAAAATCTAGTAATTTATTTTAAGTGTTAATAGGATTAGATTCTAGAAACACTTAGAATGAAACCTAGTAATCAATAATTGACTAGCAGCAATAGTTTGTATTAGGATTATAAAATATGAGATATTTTATAAAATAAAACCCTACACTATAAAATAGTAAGTGGGAGAGGGTTAAATGACAATTTGACCCATAGTCTGCATCGTTAGTTTAACAACATGAGATTTAAGTAGCGCCTTATAACGACTTTGTTTTTGTTCTCCCTATGGAGGGTGTCCGTTTGAGTCAATATTAAGGTTAACTTCCAAGAAATAGGATTCTTGGATGTATTTTTAGATTGACTTACCCTACTACGACAACTTTGAAGTTAAGTCTAAAGAGTTCGAAATGATGCGTCACACTTACATAAATATAATTATATAGATAATTTTATTTAGACAAAAAATAAATGGTAATTAATTCATGTAGAAGTAGAAGTTATGAGATAACTTGAAAAATAATAATTAATTAAGATTGTCTCAATCTAATTTGAAATTGATTTGATCTACCTTACGACGGCATATTAATTTTGGTAAATTAGATTATCATGGTATAGAATTTTTTTTAAAGGTTTTTATCTTAATTTTTTTGCATCATGCATCATGTTTAAAGTGTTATACCATAATTGTGATGATATTTGAGTATGAGTGATTTAGTTCCTTTGTTTATTATTTTCAGCAAAATGACAAATTCCTTGATCACAATATTATCCAATGATAAATTAACTGGCGAAAACTTTGTGAAATGGAAAAGTACAATGAACATCATACTCGTCCATGAGAACCAAAAGTTTATCCTCACTGAACGTTGCCCTCCAAGGTCTACTTTTAATGCTTCACAAGAAGTTAAGGAGCAATATGATTATTAGCTTGTTACTGATGAGAAAGCCCGTTACTACCTGTTAGCAGGCATGTCTGAAGTGCTTAGGAGTAAGCATGAGAATATAAAAACCGTAAAAGAAATGTGGGATTCACTTCAGGCAATGTTTAGGGAGCCTTTTGAAAAATTCTAACATGATGCGGTGAAAGCCATTATTAATTCTAGGATGGAGAGTGAAACATCAGTTCGTAAGCATGTACTTAAAATGATTGCTCATTTTAACGAAGTTGAGATTTATGGGGCAAAGATAGATGAGCATACGTAGGTAGGGATGATCTTAGAAACTCTTTCTCTGAGTTTTCTTTCATTTACAAGCAACTATTTCATGAACAAATTTACGTTTAACATAACTTAGTTGATTAATGAGCTCTAAACCTTTGAAATAAAGGGAGGCAAATATTGCCAATAAAGAGCCTTCATCTTCCAAGAACATAAAGAGGAATAATGGAGGAAATGGCTCATAAAAAGGCAAACTTAATAAGAAGAACAAGAGCAACAAGACCAAGGAAAAAGAAAAATATTTCAATTGTTAAAAGAAAGGCCACTAGAAGAGGAATTGCACCATCTATGTAGAAGAGCTCAAAAAGAAAAAGAAAGGTAAATATGATTTACTTGTTCTTAAAGTTTGTTTAGTGGAAGATAATGAGTACCCTTGAATAGTTGACTCAAAGGCCACTAATTATGCTTGTTTTCTTTACAGATGATTGATTCTTTTTGGACATTGGCAGATGGCAAGTTTAGAATGTGAGTGGGTATTAGGGCCGTTGTTTCAACTAAAGCAATGAGAATAGTTAGTCTTAAGTTTAGGGATCATTTTTTAATTTTGCAAGATGTTTATTATATTCTTAATTTTAGATGAAATTTTATGAGTGTCTTTAAATGTTTAGAATATTGCTATTCTATTTCTTTTAATAATAATTCAGTTTTTATTTCTAGAAATGGTTTGAATATATGGGTCGATAATTTAAAGAAAGATCTTTATATCATACGGCTAGAAACATAAACACTGCTTAATACTGAAATGTTCAGGCTGGAACAACCAAAACCTAAGAAACAAAATATTTCTCCTGAAGATGAAACATTCCTTTGGCACCTTAGAGTAGGTCATATTAACCTAAACAGGATACAATGATTAGTAAAGGACGGACCCCCTAAATAGTTTAAGGGTTGGTACTTTATCAGTTTGCGAATCTTGTTTAGAAGATAAAATGAATAAAAGACCTTTTATTGGAAAAGGGAACAAGGCCAAAGAACTTTTAGAATTAGTACATTCGATGTATATGATCCGATTAATGTACAAGCTAGAGAAGGATACGACTATTTTGTCACTTTTACTGATGATTGTTCTCGTTATGGCTATGTATATTTGATGCCTAGAAAATTGAAAACATTTGAAAAGTTTAAAGAATTTCAAGCCGAATCCGAGAAATAACTCAATAAACCATTAAAAGCACTTTGATTTTATCGAGGAGGTGAATACTTCGATGCTGAATTTGGAGATCACCTAAAAGAGCATGGGATCATATCCCAACTCACAACTTTTGAAACACCACAACAAAATGGTGTTGCCGAAAAGGAGAAATAGAACGTTACTAGAGATTGTGAGATCCATGCTTAGTTTCTCATCGTTACCCGCTTCCTTTTGGGGATATGGATTGTAAACAGTAATGTATATTCTTAACGTAGTACCATCTAAGTTAATCTTTAAAACACTCTTAGAATTATGGAATGATTGCAAGCTGTCTTTACGGCATTTTGGCATATGGGGTGTCCAGCACACGTGCTTAAGGAAAAGACCGGAAAGTTAGAACCACGTTCAGAATTATGCCTATTTGTAGGCTACCCCAAAGAGACAAGAGGTGGTTTCTTTATAACCTTTAAGATAATAAAGTATTTGTATCAACAAATACTACTTTTCTTGAGGAGAATTATATAAAAGATCACATACCTCGGAGTAAAGTTGTTATCGAGGAACTACTTTCCAATGAGATTAGACCTCAACAACCAACAATTGTTGTTGGATCACAAAATCAAAAAATCATGCCTACTCATCAGAATACACCACCACTTAGACGCAGTGAGAAGGTAGTAAGACTATACATACACTACACTTTAATTGGAGAAGCATAAGTTGCAATGTCCGATAACAATGTAGACGATCCATTGATATAAAAATAAGCAATGGAAGATTCTGAAAAGGAGAAATGGCTTGAGGCCATGAATCTCGAGATGGAGTCGATGCACTTTAATTCAGTCTGGAAGATTATAGATCTACCCGAAGGATTTAAACCCATTGAGTGCAAATGGGTCTACAAAAGAAAAAGAAGAGCATATGAAAAAGTGGAGACTTTCAAAGTAAGGCTAGTGAAAAATGGTTATACCTAAAAAGAGGGAGTTGACTATGAAGAGACTTTCTCACCAGTAGCCATCCTAAAATTCATTCGCATTCTTTTATTCATTGCCACTTGTTTAGATTATGAAATTTAGCAAATAGATGTCAAGACTGTTTTTTTGAATGGCAATCTTGATGAAACCATTTACATGGTTCAACTAGGGGATTCCTAGTACAAGATTAAGAGCAAAAGGTTTGCAAGCTACAAAAGTCTATTTATGGGCTTAAGCAAGAATCTAGATCTTGGAATATAAGATTTGATCAAGCTATTAAGTCTTATGGCTTTGAGAAAAATATTGATGAAGCTTGTGTATACAAGCACATTCATGAGGGCAAAGTGTTTTCTTAGTTCTTTACGTTGATGATATTCTTTTCATTAGGAATGATAAATAAGTATTATCAGATGTAAAGAAATGGCTATCTAAGCAATTTTAAATGAAAGATTTGGGAGAAGCAAGTTATGTTCTTGGGATCCAACTCATATGAGATCGTAAGAACTGTTGGTGCTGTGTGCATTTGTACCGTGCTATAGGTGAATATATGCATTTTAAACAATTTACAATATTGCATATCTCACATGCAACATAGTGAAAATATAACACAATAAAATAATCTCATTACATTAATGAGATTAGGAGATTCACCCTCGAAGCGTACTTTGAACAAATTTAGTTGGGACGTGGTGGGCTTCCTCAAGCTAGACTAATAACCTTCTTTTTCAAAATTATTTAAAACAACTGTTGCTCTTTTTTTTTAATTTATTTCTCTCAGACAATTATTAAGGTTAACACTTAACCTAAGGAGCAAAAGCAATTCATTACTCTTTCAACAAATGAATGGAATGCCTTTTATAAGTAAATTTACCGCTCATGCATTTAATAAAAAAATAATAGGTGGCCATTTACATGAAGCATGGCTAAGCATACTTCATGCTTCAAAAAAGGAGTTCATGGCAAGGTGTTGTTGTGGCCGAATTACAAAGTAAATCAGTGGCAAAATGTTATTCAAATAACATTTGAAGAAAACAGCACATGCTAACAATTTAGCATGACAAAGATAAAATAAAAGAATTAATAACTTACCACCTATTAGTTAATGAAAACATTGGTGGCTAAGTTCATTTTTCTATTTATTTCAATTTCATTTGCTTTTGTGAAATCATTCTAGTTTCAAAATTCTTATAAAAAAAATATCAATTACACCCCTTTTGACCAATTAATATAATTTAAATAAAATGATAATTATTTTATTTAAATAATAACTATATTTACCAATACCCAATTTAGTACCCATATAAATTATTGGCACAATTTGAAACATACATTAGGTAGATAAAAGTGTCAAGTTTCACTTGGCACAATTTTAGATTTAACAGTTAAACCATAGCTACTTTATGAGAGAACTTGAAATAAATTCATATTTTTTTAAAAACTTCCCAAATCAAACAATTTGATCTGGTGCGCTACCTACGTGCTCAACGCGTACACTTCATATAGTGAGACTCCCTAGGCTCACACCCAATTTGTCTCACGGAACATTTCTATAAGTCCATAACCGATGCCCCCCTCCCCCCCACACACGTTATGGATAATACAAAATGGTGAGTTAAACCATACAAGTTGAGGTTAATCCATATTCATACAATTCCTCAATCATTAATATCCTAGAAGAGTGGAGACATAGATCAATAGTGTCAAGTCCCCTATTACTCAACCATAAAATTATCTCTTTTGATTCGTATTCCAATAAATAATATATGCAAATTCATTTGTAATATTATTTACTCCACAAGAAACTCTTTCCCGAGTTAAATGCTTATGGCCATAAGACTTCCTAAAATATAATCTTAGAGCATCTAGATATTTAACTGACGGATATAAGCTGACGGATCCATATAAGCTGACGGATCCCATATCTACACACACTGGACTCCATAAGCATCGGACCATACCCAGCGACACCCAGCGGTCAGACCATGAAAGGTCTTTGACATGTGTGGAACCTAAGTATGGTGGATCACTCATAAGCCCATCATGGTGCTCAGGTTTAGGGACCGTGAATACTACTCAACTCGAGAAAACCTTCTACTGACGAATTTATAAAAAATCTATTAGAAGTCTTCATTGAGTCTAGTTCAGTATCCAGTCCTTACTAAATACATGTATATCTATACGACATTCCACTAAACTCATGGTTTGCTAAGATTAACTATATGAACTATCTAGATATAGACATACACTGATCTATATAAATCGATTCCATTCGATAAACCCTTCATCGGTGAAAATAGAACAAGAACATTTAATTTGAGAACATATCTACACAATGATATTTCTTAGCAACACTTGCAACTATTTATAATTATGTCATTGGAAGTATATTCTCAGGTTTTTGTCCCATTTCAGACAAGGTTCTAACTCTTTAGACTTGATCTAAAATCCTTTAGATCAATACAATGTCTGAAATGTTACAAGCATCTTACTTTAATAAAAATAATTAACGATTTAATGAAATATTTATTTATTACATAAGTATGAAAATACAATATTCATACAAAATTGGGATGACACATGAGCACAAATCCCAATAATAACAAACCTTTAGCTCTATCTCAAGAATCATACATAGGTAAGATCCTTGTAAGGTTTTCGATGTAGAATTCTAAAAAAGGTAATTTACCTTCTTACCATGTAATTCACTTGTTTAAGGTACAATGTCCTAAGACACCTCAAGAAGAAGAGGATATGAGACTGATACCCTATGACTCTGTAGTAGGCAGTCTAATGTATGTCATGTAGTGTACTAGGCCCGATATTTGCTATTCGGTGGATATAGTCAGCCGGTATCAATCTAATCTAATCTAGGATATGATCACTGGGTTGCAGTAAAGTATATTCTCAAGTACCTACGGAGAATGAAAAACTATATGTTGTCTATTCCGGTAAAGATTTGATCCTAATCAGTTACACTGATTCTGATTTAGATTCTCAAAAATCAACATCTAGATTAGTGTTCACTCTTAGTGGTAGAGCCGTTGTATGGAGAAGCATAAAGCAATCATGTATTGTCGATTCAACAATGGAAGTTGAATATGTAGCGGCTTGTGAAGTAGCTAAGGAAGTAGTATAGCTCCACAAATTCGTATTGAATCTGGAAGTTGTTCAGATATGGATAAACTCCTCACACTTTATTGTGATAATAGCGGTGCAGTGGCAAATTCCAAAGAGCCAAAAAGTCACAAAAGAGGCAAGCACATAGAAAGGAAATATCAATTGATCAAGGAGATTATTCACCGAGGAGATGTCACGGTGAATAAAATTGAGTCACAAAATAACCATACTGATCCTTTTATGAAGACTCTTCCTGCTACTAGTTTTGAGAGTCACGTAAAGGGTCTAAGGATACAAGACATGTCTCACATACTTTAGAGCAAGTGGAAGATTGTTGAAAATGTGCCTTAAAAGTATAATTATTTGTATTTAGATACTGCTGAAAATAATTAATAGAGGTTATTCATTCAATATTATATTTACAATTATGATTATTTATTCAAATATCATGAAATTCCTTGATTATTATATGTAACCTTAAACTTAATTTATAATAGTTGTATACAAGAGGATTAAGTTTAAGCGTAATAATCTAAACTTGTCCTTAGTCTAAATGAAGATGGAAACTTCATTTTAATAGACTATAAATGTAGTCTATTTGTATATTGTATACAATGGTCTTATCCGGATCATTCTATATGTTGACATAGAAAATGGAGGTACTTTGTATAATGTTGATTATATAGGATTGAACCATGATAAAATTAATTATCTATTAATCTCCGTTAGTAAAGAGAATTAATTTTATTATAATATAATCATATATGGATTAATCTTAATCATGAGTGATTAATGAACTCTTATTCATTGAGTTATTTTTATTACTTTACAAGGGAAAGACTGTAAAAGATTTTCAGTCAATTACTAAGTATTTTATAAATGTAACAAAATGGATAGTTGGAAACATTTCTCACAAATATGGAATCCACTCCTTCCGAAAGGAAGTTAGATAAGTTGTTCCCTTGATAATTGATTCTGGTCTCGAACATTATGAGCGCTTAGTTTTCTTTAAGAGTTAAAAAAAATAATAATAAATTTGTGAATTTCACAAATTAAATGTTCAAAAGAGGATCAATGTGGATCAAAGATAAATATATAATTAGAGAGATTAACGAATACTCGACCTAGCTCTAATTATGAACACTTGTGGAGGATTGATCTATATGAAATAATTATCAAATGAACAAAAACAGTTTTTTGGTTTATAATTTATTTGCAAAATTAAGAGTTCAACTTTATATTTTTAGTGGAGTAATATAAAGTTAAGCAGTTCAGCACTATTCCTACCGAGCATTGGGTGACAGAGTTAGAAGACTCCTTAGTTTCCTTTAATGCTTTTTAGACCTCACAAACTCAAGACTGTCAAGTCCAAAAGTGACTAATCACAATTATACCTAGTACTTCAGACATTAGGGAAAGCCAAATAAGCTCTATGTCCCTTCGAGTGAAATTCTCTAAAATTCCCTTCATGATAAGGACGTTTCGCCATTAGTAACTCGCCAGGTGTAGCCCTTGAGGGGAGTTATCTAGCTGACACCCTCCAAACTTAAGTTAAGTCTTTAGAATGCAAAGATGAAGGAGGACAATTGGTAATCGAAATTCAAATTCTCTCTCTAGTAAGCCAAATTCTCTCTAGACTTTCTTCACATTCTCCAGGGTATATTAGATCTAGAGAACCTTCTTCAGAACATTTTCAAACGACTTGAGTGTTAGAGGGTCATCACAACTACTCCGTTGGCGTCTGCCTCTAACCCCTTATGTGTTGTGCTCCTCAGGTTCCTTCAGTCAGCTCAACCCCGATTCGGAGTTCAGCTACTTCTCAGCCTAATCTTTTACGTCCATCACCAGTATGGCTACCATCACAATACTTAGTGACCGAAGACCCAAGAAATCAAACTTCTCATCATCCCTTTCACTCACATAACTTGAGTTGAGGATCGGCCCTCTCCTAGGCCAAAAATCAATCCCTAACAATATTTTTATATAATTAAATGATGTTCGGATTTTAACATATACTCTAAAAAAATATTCTAAGCACATGTGCAAGACTTTCACTATCAAGTAACCAAGAATAAGAAATCACATAACCAAAGAGATAAATAATTAGTTACACAAAAGAAAGCACAAGCAATATATATGGTTCGGCAATAAATGCCTACGTCTACAGTGGATCAAGTAATCCTAGCTTATTTTATTCACTAGTTCACAAAGAATTTCTAATATCTCAAAGATCTCTCATAAGAGATTATAAGGAATACCCAATAGCTAGAGCTCCCTAGGATCTATATAGCACTCCCTTACACATAAAGCACTCATATGCTACCTAAGCTCTCTATTTCTTCTTTTGTTGATAATGATAATCTAAGACGTTTAGAATGGTTTATATAAACTTTAAAACATCCCTAAAAATTCTATTTCTAGTTAGAATAAGAGTCCACGTGTTTAGAAAGTCCAAAGCCAACTTTAGGATGTAATTTTACTAAAAAACAAGAGTTTCCCAAAAGTAGGCACTATGGTGTCAGGGGCACTATAACTCTCTAGCAATCTCGACCTGGTACCATGGCGTGCTTAGGCCAGGATTGCAACACTCACGCCTGGAGATTTATCTCCTCGTACTTTCACATCTTTCCTTGCTTTTGGCTTTTCATCTTACTTATTTTCTCATTTGTCCAATGCGTCTTTGATCAAGTATTAACTCTTTATTGGTTTCCAAATTATAATCAAATTCAAACATGATTTTGAATCACTAATTCCAACAAACCCCTATTTGATTTGTAATCTCTCTTCGAGAAGCTTTCGAGGATCTATCCCTACTAACGCTCAATTTGCTTAGCATTATTATTTGTCAAGTTTTTGCACAAATTTAACTCCACTTGATCTCGTGACTTTGATCTCCAAAGATATAAATGCATCTTTTTCTAGATAGCATTTGTATTATGATCTCTAGTGTAATCTTGACACTATCACAATATCTTATTGGCTTAATCTTGCTAGCAGCACCCCTTACTAAACACTCTCTTTCGACTCATATCACTCTGGTGAGTAAATTTTTAATGTTGTATTTTGGTCTGCATCTTTTCAATAACCCATGTTGAGCCATTTATAGTATTCCTATCAAGAATATATAGCCTATGTTTCTCACCCTTTATCATCACTATAAACTTTTCATTACATCCAATATTCATTTTTTTTTTGCTTTGAATGAATACTCCTATTCTAGCACTCTTAAGGATATCAAGTTTCTCTTAATTCTAGGATCATGTCATACACTAAGTAACTCCATAATTTTTCTATCATGCACCATAATCTTTATACTACCATCCTATGACTTTATAAGCCATATTATTACCAGTTAGTACTTTACCCCAAATGGATCTATAATTGGTAAACAAGGATTTGTTAGGACACATATGAAAACTATAGTTAAAATCAAGTATTCATTCACTAGCATACTTCTTATCAAAAGCTGCTGAGGATTCTACAACTTAAAAGTCTTCTTTATAGACTATTTCGGCTTTTCAACCATTCTTTACCTTTTTTTGGACAATACCTTACCAAGTGCCCTTCTTTTTTTACAATGATAGCATATCTTGGATTTGGATAATAGTTATTCTTTTCATTTCTACATACATTCAATCCTGCTGCAGTATTGGACTCTAATTTCCTTTCTAATTCTTTTGAGTCAACAAGACTTTAACACCTCTCATCGTTAAAGTTTTTTTTTTATCTATATGAGTGTATTTACAAAGCACTTGTAACTTAGAGGTAAAGAACACAACAAGATAATTGCCTTATCTTCATCTTCAATCTTGATGTTAGTCATCTCAAGATTTATGATTATCTTATTAAAAGCATTAATGTGATCTTTAATTAAAGTTTCTTTAGCCATAGACAACTAATACAACTTCTTCTTGATATAAAAATAATTCACTAAGAATTTTATTATGTAGAGGGTATTAAACTTCTTTTAAAGACCTATAGTCATCTTTTCTCTAGCCAACTCCCTCGGGAATTCATCACCCAATGACAAAATTATAGTACTATGTACTTTTTTTAAATGGTTTCTCTATCTGTCTCGGATATAGATGTTGCAGGTTTCTTCTATTTGTTGGTTGTTGCTTGAGTCTTTTCAAGGGTTAAATCTAACCCTTGACTTATTATTAGAGCTATAATCTTTATCTTTAATAAATTAAAATTATTCTACCCATTGAACTTCTCTACTTCATACTTGTGAAATGCCATGGTTGAAGAGTTTATGTTCTATTATACCACTTACGTTGGCTCTAATAACAAGTTGGAGTTTTTAATGTGCACTCTAAAATATCTTCTAAATACATGTGAAAGAATTTCACTCTCAAGTAACTAAGAATAAGAAAACATCACACAACTAAATAAATAAATAAATAATCAATAACACAAAAGAAAGCACCAGGAATATACATGGTTCGATAACAAATGCCTACTTCTATGGTGGATAACTAGATCCTAACTTATTTTAGTCACTAGTTCACAAAGAACTCCTAAGATCACAAAGAGTTTTCACAAGAGATTACAATTAATATCTAATAGCTAGAGCTCCTAAGGATCTTTACAGCACTCTCATGCATACAAAGTATTCTAGTGCTAACTAAACTCTCTATTTTCTCTCTTGTTGATTCTTGACAATCTAAGAGGTTTGTAAGGATTTATATAGGCCTCAAAACATCCATGGGAATCCTATTTTTAGTTAAAATAAGAGTCTGCGTATTTAAGAACTCTAAAACTGACTTTAAGACATAATTCTACTTAAAAACAAAAATTTCCCAAAATTGGGCGTTCGACATTCTTGCGATCCAGACCTGGTACTGTGGCTCTGGGTATTCTGACTTCAATGCCTTATTGGTTTATCACTCTCAGTTTCTTACATGTTCGTCAAATTGTTTTGAGAGAATTTCATTCAACCAGAGCAAAACAGTCTTATAATATCTAAAGCTATTTTTTTCTTGGAAGAACAATAGCTTATATGGGGATTAAAAGAGGGATGAACAATAAAAGTCATAAAATAATATTTATTATTGTTAACTGATCTAAAATCTCAACCATTGAATGACATGAGATTAAAGTCATAAATTTGTGACACTAGTATCCAAATTTGAAAGAATAGATATACATACATACATACTTTATCTATCTATCTAATTCAAACCAATTTTATGGGCTTAAGTTATATTATTATCTCACAGATTTTTTTGAAGTTTTATATTGTTGGAATAATAATTAAGTGATATTGGTCATCATAGAGATCATTCATTAAAGATGAAGATAATCTATGGACCTTTATTTAGTTATTTATATCTTCTTAGCTTGTTTTGATTATGTGTTGTTGAAGAGAAAGTAATAAACCCAAGTAATATAATGCAGCAACAAACAATTAAGAAATAAATTAGAAAATAAAAGTAGGAGAAAGTACATAAGAATTTATGTGGTTTGGTAACTTGTCTACATCTACGGCGAATCAAGATCTCACTTTTTTTATTAATGAATTAAAAGGCATTCACAAAGTATGTCTTTTACAAGAAAGAATTCAAAGCTTACAAAGAACTCTCCCAATTGCACTCACAAAGAACAAAATTGACCTATCTTGTAGTCTAGTGATAAAGCCATATTTGTCATTTATTTTCTCATATTTTTATCTTGATATTTTATTATTTATAAGAATAAATGACTATTTATGTGCATTATTGGTTATTTATGAGAATAAATGGAGCTAAAAGGATTTTTTCCCCAGCGTTGGAACAATGATCAAAATAAGAAAATCATAAAATAAAAACAACCTGTTTAAGTCGCTGTTCATCGCCCCAGCGCTAGCCATCCACCGCTCTAGCGATAGCTCGTCGCCCCAGTGCCAAATTCTTGTCGCTCCAGCAATATGGCCTTTTGAATACAGCGCCCTAGCAAAATTACAATTCCTAACCCGATAAGAATTTAGGTTTTTAAGCTCAAATCAATCATCATAAAAGACCACTCGTCCCCAGCCTTTAAAGATCATTGAAGAACACACAAGACACTCAAGAGACTCATAACACAAGTCTTAGAGAGCAATTGGAGCATAAATAAAGGAAGCTTAGAGAAAGATTCAAGGCGTTCTTTAGCATAAAGAGTTTTTTTAGCAGTACAACCAAGAGTAATTCGACGTTTATATCGGTTTGCTATTGATTGTATCATATGTTCTTATTATTTTTGTCGCTGTTCTCTTGTAGCCATGAGCTAAATTTTCTTTTGAGGGTTAATACTTGAACTCAATATATGCGCTTAATTGCCATATCTTGTTAATATTTAATAAAATTAGTTCTTTATTATTCAAATTACTTGTTCTTAATGCTTCAATATATTTGGCCAACATATGGTAAATGAATTGGTAATATTTTGATAAACTCGAAAGAGGAATTATTATACTTGGACCTAGGTAATTTGATGCATGATTGTAGAGTAACATTTAATGTTGCATATGCAAGTTTCAAATTAGGATAAGAATTTACTTAATTGACATGTATGATCAATAAGACGTGTTCTTAATGAATCTTTATTTATTAAATATTATAGAAATATAAGTATTTGGTAAATCAAAATATACTTGCATGACCTTGGGAGAGACTTGTGAATATAATAAGTGTCTTGATCAATAATAAAGACTAATGAAATTAAATACTAAAAGATTAATCATTGAAAAGCATATTGAGGGATAGTATTAACCCTAGGTTCTCTTTATATTGCTATCTTCCAAATTTCTTTACATTGTGTTATTGCTTTTATATTTTTCAAATTCATTCATAGATTTTTATTTTTTTAAATAATTACTAAAAAGACATAATTTTAACACTTAGTTAAAAAGAATATATTATTCTTGTGGGTTCGATATCTGACTCTTTTGTCCATTTCTTACTTGTATATGATAGTGTATATTTGCACTCAATTTTAAAATATAGAAATATCGCATCACTTAGCCATTTTCTCTCTAGTGTTTTATATTTTAATCCATTTGAATTGTATTTTCAAGTTAATAGAGACCCTTTATATAGGCTTTGGATGTCCTAAGTTTTTCTTAAACTAAGTAGGATTTGATTTGTGAAATCTTATTTCACTTATGATACAATTAGGATACTAATTTATGAAGTCTTATTTCACTTAGGATACAATTTAAAATACTAATTTATGAAGTCCCGTTTCACTTAAGATACAAATTAGGGATGATTTTAATCAACTTTTCACACGTGTGATTAATGAGTTGGAGGGCTTATTGATAATTTGCAAAACTTCAAGGTTTAATTTATTTTCATCAGCAAAATTCATGATATTTTGTTTAAAACTAATAACGGATAGAAGTTTACAAAAATTGAAGCTTGTATATCTTTGAAAAATTTATTCCAAGGCCAAATCGTTTTCTAGTTTATCTAAAGCAGTTAGCTAGTTTAAATCTATTAAGCTAGTTTTAAACCCCTTTCATAACTAGTTTGAGGAAGAATGGGGTATGACCTTTTACCTCAAATTCAGTTATCTAGTTTGAACAAGGAGGTTTAATGGTTTGAAACTGCCAAAGTTGATTTGTTAACCTTTCCAATAGTTCAAAGTGATTAGTCGATTTGTCAGCCATTTTAAAACTACTTTTAGCTAATAATTATGCAATCAAAACTGATTCAAATCAATTAACTATTTCTCTTAAAGCAAACAGTTGGCTTTCTCGATCAAGTATCAAAATTTTTAAATGAGCTAAGCGGTTGGCCTATCTTTTAAGTGTTTAGGCGATTCTATCAATTTCAGATATTTTTCAAACATTCCTAAACAATTTAGAACTCTATAAACATACCATTTTTCACTCTAAATAAGTTTGTCACTTGCAGAATATTTGAGCTCTCTAATCTTGTAAAATCACATATAATTATATAATTTCACTTATAAATATATTCTAATAGGAGTTCTTTGTTGAATTAATCATTCTCTATTCATTATTATGGGAGACATAGGATTATTTGGAAACATCCCACTTATAGGTGATTTTGATTTCATCATTATACTAGTTTATTAACACCTTTTAAGTTACTTTGTATATCAACAAGCCTAGATTTGTTGGGGAGTAAAGAGAGAAAAGAGATGTATTGGTCTACATGTGAATTTTATTTTATTTTTGGTTCGACTTAGGGTTTTGATTTTTGAGTGGGAATATTTTATTAAGTATAGGAAAAAAAAGACGTAAAATTTTAACTGTGGGAAAATTTTAAGACGACTAAAAGGGTTATTAAAAAAAGGTTGCATTTAATCCAAAAGCAACTTGCTTTGTAATTTTTAATAAAACAAAAAATAAAATATTAAGAAAATTCAATATGAAACAACGTCATTTTAATTATACTATAGTGTCAATGAATAGTGATATTAATTTATGATAAAATGATGTCGTTTTAATTATTAGTACTATTGTGTTAGAGAATAGTGATATTAATATATTACATGCATTTTTGTTAGCTTATACTGATTCTTTCCTTTTGACAAATGTCAGTAACATATTATTAATAAAGCATATCTTTCTAGTAGTGACCTTGTAAGTGTTAAGAAGGTTTATGTTCCAACAGGAACCACCACCACTAACACTCGAGGAACCAAAAGGATTTGGATACCAAAGTTCTCAAGTTGATATTTTCTTATATGTGAGCAAGAAGAGAAGAAACAAATTGTCCTTGGATAGTGGATGCTCAAGGCACATAACCAATAACATATCAAAATTCAAAAGCTTCACAAAAATAAGAAAATGGAGGCTTTGTAACTTTTAGGGATTATGTTAAAAGGAGAATTCTCGTTAAAGATAATATGGGTATTATACTTACACGAAAATATTTTTCTTGTTGAAAACTTGAACATAATTTACTTATTATAAGCCAAATATTTCACAATGACTATAAAATTATTTTTGAACTCACATATTGCATTGTTGTAAACATTAGTGATAAGAAGACCTTGTTTGTTTGAATGTGCATCTTCATACGATAAATGCATTTTTACATTACATGAGAACTCTTAAGTTATGAAATAAGAGATTAAGATATGCTAGCCTAGATATGATTTTAAAATTTTATAAAATGATTTAGTTAAAAGACATCAAAAATAACTTTTTGAAATGACAAAATTTATGATGCATGTGAATTTAGATAGTAAGTTAAAATATAATTTAAAACCAAAGATCATATCAACCACAAAATCACTTCAACTAGCTTACACTGACTTATTTGAACCTTCCAATGTTGCTAGTCTTGGTGGTAGCAATGCGTCTTATAATAGTCAATGGTTTTTAAGATTTACTTGAGTCTTATTTATATCAAAGGTGATCCATGTCATGGAATTCATACTAAGGCATTTAGAAACATATGAAACAACATCACATTTATATCCAGTTGAATCTAAAATTGTTCTTGAAGCTGAACAAGATGAATGTTTGATAATGAGAATACAAAAAGAGTTAAACTATTTTGAGAGAAGTAGTGTGGAAACTTGTCCCTAAGCCAAAATACCAATTTGTAATAGGCATCAAATGGATGTTTAGAAACGAGATGAATGAGTTTTGTGTAGTTGTTAGAAATAAGATTCGATTCATGTCTCAAGGCTACAAGTAACAAAAGATAGATTTTAATGAGACATGCACATGTAGCTAGATTAAAGTTCATTAGAATATTGCTTACAAATGCATATTTAAAAAATTTTATTTCGTATTAGATGAATGTTAAGAATGCATTTTTAATTAGTTACAATATGGGGGAAGTGTATATGTAAACATCACCCAATTTTTTGAAATTGAAATTTTTTTCAAATAATGCATATAGGTGTTGTGTGATTTTTATGCTAAGTGCAAGTGCACGCTATAGGGAATAAGTAATATATGATGAGTTGAGTGTCGATCCCACGAGGAATTATTATTATTTTTAACCAAGTACTAAAATTGTGTCATCTCACTTTTATTCAAAAAAATGATCAATTTGATTTGTTTATGTTAAAACTAATTACTAATTCTACAAATCAATCTTAATTGTGCAAACTATGTAAGCGCAAATACCATATGAAGAGTATCTAGGATTATAGCTATCCCTCAATATGAATTAATTATCCTATTTTTAATCCCTCGGTTTAATTATTGGTCACAACACGTATTTCATCACAAGCTTCTTCCGATAGTTGAGTGATTATACCTTAATCTACCGAATTCCTATATTCCTATGGTAATTCGAATAAATCAAGGTTCATTACGAACAAGTTGTATTGACCATACATGTCATATAGGTATATTCTTATCCTATATTGAAACTTGTAGATATTACTCCACAATCATGCATCAATTTGTCTAAATCTAAACAATAGAATGCCTTTTCCAAGTTTATCCTAATGTTCCATAATCATCCAATCACAATTCCTAGTATATTGAAAGTATTAAGAACAACACAAATTGAATAATAAACTGAATTCATAACAATGAGAATCAAATACTCAAATTAAGTCCACATATTGAGTTAAAGGCTACAATCCTAGATAATAAAACTAAATCAGCATAACAAGAGTTTAATGGCTAAATAATAATAATTAAACATGATACAACAATCCCAAACCGAATTTATGAAGACAAGGGTGCCTCCAATCAATCCATGGCATTTGGTTGAATCCTTCAAAAGTTAGCCAATATGCTATTGATTGTGTAATATCTCTCCAAAATAGATTTAAATGTTGTTTTTGCACAATATGAGGATGATTTCTGAGTTATAAATATGTTAGATTGAGAGAAAATGTATTAGGGTTAGGTTAGGGGTTGGGTTTTTGCGTTTAGAGGCGAAATAGTGTATTTATAGAATTGTCAGAACGCTGGGACGTTTACTGTTCAACGCTAAGGCGTTTATTAGTGCATGAATGTTGGGGTGTTCATTTTTGGATGCCGAAGCATTGGTCATTGTAGCAAAATACTGTAGTAAATCATTGTTCAAGATCACTGTTCACAAAGTACTGTAGTAATTTACTGTAGCAATTTTCCTCGTTTGCTCTAATTTCATCCTTCTTCATATTCTTCTGATTTAACTCTAAAACAACAACATTTAACGCATAAAAGCTCTTTAATTACTCAAAAATGAACAATTGTTAAGATAAATGGGGTTGGATTATGGATCTAAAATATACTCATCAATAGGTTGACAATGCATTATATGAATTAAAACAATCACCTAAGGCATGATAGAGAAATTAAGTCAATTCCTTATTAAGAATGGCGTCTCAATGGAAAAAGTATATACCACCTTATATATTAAGCATAAGGATCATGACATCTTCATTAAACAAATTTATGTCAATGATATAATTTTTAAAGCAAATTTATCTATCCTAATTATATTTTTCATTTGTGTTATCGAACTAAAGAGAATCCATTTGCAGTCTTGATAATGGAGAAGCCTCGAAAAAGGTCCCCTTTCTTCTCATTGAGTCCTCTATTTATGGGCATTATTGATGGTTGAGTCCTGATAAAATTACGGCAAGCTGTATCCTTTTCTATTTAAGACATATCTAAATATTATAGGAGATTTTACTCCAAGGAATTTCAAAATTTTGAGGATCTCAAAATTAAAGATCCTCATCTTTCAAGGTAGCTAGCAAACTCAGTCTTGGTCCTCGACCAATATTCACACGATTTGACACACACATATATATAAAACCACAAATGCATGGGTCATGAGTAAGTATTTAATTAATGAGTGAATATCGTCCTACAAGGATTGATTTTTCAATTTAATACTAATTATTATAGATATTCGTAACCTAATTTTATCTAGGTTAACTTAATTCTAAGTTGATTGTGAAAATTAAAGGAAATTAAACTAACAATTTAATAATCTTAGGAGGTGAGAAATCTATAATAGAGACATCTTAGTGTTTTAATTTCACTCTAATTTTTCTATGTTCTTTAAGTTTAATGATTATTAATTAATCTTACTAATTATTAATCAAGGGGGTTCAAAATTGACCTCATTATCTTTTCCAAGTGTAAATAAAGTCTCGACCATACATTCTCAAGTTGATATACCTATCTAAATTGTCCACCTATGCTATCATTAAGTAACTCTTATAGTAATTACCTAAGTATTATTAGTCTCCTAACTTAATAATTAGGGTTATGTTTTCTAAATTCAATAGATGGGTCAATCTTTTCTAAACATTAAATTCTAGAAATTTAGATCATTTCATTCATTTTTCAATCAAACTAGAAACATTAAATACCAAAAAGTATAAATGAATTGAACAAGACTTTGTTAATAATCAACTAAATTATCCAAATATACTATTACAGAGCTACATCAAGACCCTAAAAGGAGAGTTTAGCCAATCATAGATAAAAAAAAGGTAAAATTATCTAGAAATTTATAAGTATAAAAATACAAATAATATCAACAAATATAAACTCTAAATTAAGAGAATAAGAAAAGGAAAAGGAAGAAACTAGATTAGAGATGTCTTTTGGGCCTTCAATCTTCACAAATCTTTAAGGCATAAAAATCGAGGTTAACAACATTGTTGGCAACATCGTAGCCTGAATCTTTTGGGGTGGTGATGCCTTGATCGGGGTGAGGTTGCGACTGTCGCCTCAAATCAAGGTAGAGTTGCAGTGCTACCTCGAATTAGGGTAGGGCATCAGACCTAACTTTCATCCTACTTTGGGGTATGGCCTAAGAGGATTGGGGCTGCAGCTTCAACTTTATGTCAGCACCGTTTTTGCTTGTTTTGAGGCTACGGCTTGGACTTCTGAGGTTGCAGCTTAGACATTATAAAATGATCTTTTCGCCATTTTTTTTTCACTATTTGCTTTTTTTTATGCTCTAATTTGTTAAAACTTACAAAATAATAGTACAAGCATAAAAAGTCGTATATTGTTACTCAAAATAAGAAAATATCAAGTTATGAGAGATAAAACATCATAAATATCAAATTACTTATAAACCAATAGCAAATGATATCAGATTACCTTTATTTGAAGAGAAGTGTTCTATCTTGATGGGAATGCTCAGATTATTTACTCGGTCTATGTTGATTATTGAGGACACCTCGTTTAGTGCTAGAGTTGTAAGGTTTAGAAATTTAGGTCGTATCCCCATGTCATCTCTTAATACAATTCTAAATTATCCTAAAATTAATGTGCCATCATTTTTCCTAATATTATTCACCATAAACCTTGAGACAGACCAAAGTTTATAGGCCAAGTTACACCCCTAAAAAAAATGGGTTTTTGGCCAAAATCTTTAAGGGAAATAAATTCTAAAAGCATAATCTTTATGCACCCTTTACTTTTCAATCACCTTCCCTCAAAGCTGCCACCTCTTTTAATCAAACATAACATAATTGATATTAAGGGGTCGTTTAGTATGCCAAATAAAATTAGATTGGATTGTAATTGTTATGATTAGACAAAATAAGATATAAGTGGATTAAATTTAGTATTATATTTTGTTTGATGTATTATAGGATTAGATTGGATAATATTTGTAATTTTATTATAAATGATTAAATGTTACAAAAAAATAATTATTTAATTAATTACTAATTTTCTACATTAATACAAATGAAAAATAAATAAATATTTTAATTAGTAAATAATGTAGATAGTTTTTATTTGTAATAGTAAATATTTAAATGTCTATTAATTTGTAAAATTGATTTTATTAATTATCAATTATGAATATTAATAAATTTTATTTTTTATTATTGTGATTTGTATTATGTTATATTATTTAATAATTATTTAATTAATTTATTATAAATTTTATATTATTTTAAAAATAATAATTTAATTAATTAATTATTTTTTTTGTTAAAGAATGATTTATCCCATGGCTCCCTACAGAATAAGTTACTCACAATTTTAGGTGATAAATAGTGGATCAACCAAACTTGGCCTAAAAGAAATTAAGGTTGAAAGAAAGATACATGTGAAGTATACAGGTTTTGAAATAGGTGTAGAAAATTAAAAAGAAAATGTTTTGTTTAATTGTTTTATCTCAACTTCAATAGTCTTGAGTCTTTTAATGAATTTAAATCCTCTCATATTTAAGTTAATTTGCAATTTAAAATTTAAATCTAGAGAAGAATTAGAACTTGTTTTAAACAATCCATAACATTTTGTGGTAACTTATCACCCAAGGTTTCCTTTTTCAATTGAAGAGTGGCACTATTGACACCCGCTCTAAAATTCACACAAAACTTTATTTTTAATAATTATAGTTTTATATTAAGGATCGTTCATATCTTTATTTTTTTTATTCGAAATTGTTATAAGAGGATTTGTTGAGTTTTGAAGGTAGTGATTGAGATTTTCGAGAGACTAAATAAGGATGCAAAATGATTCATCAATGTGCAAACTTTTTTTAACTGTTGAAAAGAATTTGGCAGGGCTCAAAATAAGTTTAGTAAACAAAATTAAAATTTGCCACGAGTTTGAGATAAATGTAACTTTAATAAAATATTTGCAGATACTTATAGCGAATATCTATAATTATTTTTTATTTTATTTTATTTTTAATAATTTTATATAAATAAATTTTATCTTTTTTTTCTTTAAATTGATATGACAATATTCAAGAGCGAAACTATTGCAAGGCCTAGGGGGCATGGTGCCCCTCAAGTCCTGTAGCAGTTTCCTTAAATTTGTATATATGTATGTGTTGGAACTGGTGCTTACGTGTCATTCTAATATTGTATGAATATTAATTATTTAATATTTATACAATAAATATTTCGAATACAATCGTTAATATTAAATACATATGGCAAGATGCTTGTAACATTTTATATATTATATTATCTGAAAGAATTCAGATTTGGTTCAAAGGAGTTTGGACCAGTGCTAAGAGTTAACTATGATGAGAGTTATGAGTACTAAGAGTTAGCACTGCTAAGTGTTAGTAGATTATAAGAGTCGGCGAAATCTAAAAAGTTAAAGTCTTGTCTGAAATGGGACAAAGACTCAAAGGTATACTAACAATGACATAGTTGCAAATGGTTGCAGATAGTGCTAAGGAATGTCATTATACAAGTATATTTTCAAATATAGTATTCCTGATCTATTTTCACTAATGCGGGTCTGTCAGTGAGAACCTTATTTAATATAGATTATTGTATGTCTATCTCTGGTTGGTCTAAATGGTTAGTCTTAGTAAACCACGAGCTTAGTGGAAGTTTGTACAATTATGCAAGTATTCAATTAGGACTGGGTATTGAACATGCTCAATTAGGATCTCTAATAGACATCTTATAAAGCTATCAATGAATGATCCTTTTAAGTTGAGTAGTATTCGTGGTCCCTTGATCTGAGCACCACGGTAGACTTGTGAGTGATACATCATACTTAGGTTCTACACATGTAAAAGAGCTTTCATGATTTGACCACTGGATATCGCTGGATATGATTCGATGTTTATAGAGTCCAATGTGTGTAGATATGTGATTCATTAACTCATATGAGTGATTTGTATATCCAGATGCTCCATGATTGTATTTTAGAAAGTTTTATAACCATAAGTAATACACCCGAGAAAAATGTGTCCCGTGTTAGAAACAATATCTCAAAAGTATTTGCGGATATTGTTTATCGGAATACAAATCTAAAGATAAGTTCTTATGTTGAGCATATGAAGACTTAATGATGATGATATATATCTTCGCTTTTCTAAGAATGATGGAAGGATTATACGAATATGTATTAATCTTAACTTGTATGGTTCAACACACTATTTTATTATTTCTATAACATGTGTGTGGGGCAATGTTTATGGACTTATGGAAGAGTTCCGTAAGGCTAAATAGGTGTTAACTTAGGGAGTCTCATTATATAAAATGTACTCGTTATGCACTGAGGTAGCACACCAGATTAAATAGTGCAATATGAGAAGTTCTTTGAAAATTAGAATTATTTCAAAGGTCTTTCGGAGAAATTATAGAGTTTAAGTGTTAAATCTGAAATCTCAGTAAGTGAGACTTTCTACTTTAACCTTTCTACTAGATGCCACATATCATGCCATTAATTTGTTAGGGCATGACACGTGGTATAATTTTATTAGTCTATTTTATTAAGTGTTAATAATTATAATTGTCCTAAGGGTGTAATTGATATTTTACTTAAATTACTTTGTAAACCTAAATTCATTTCCGCCCAATTAGTAAAGAAATATGCGGCATAATTGTATTAGTTATTATGCCACTAATTTTCCTTTCATTTGGTCAATCATTTGGCAAATGAATTGTTTGAATTTAATATAAGCAATAGGTGGCATCCATGAATTCAATTTGAAAAAAACATATGCTACTAATTTATATTGCATTCGATCAAATCATTTCCATTATCGAATGGTCGCCATGTCATGCTTAAAGCATGCAACAAGAGATATCATTAATTTATTATTATAATGGTCACTTATTTGTATTATATTCAGCCATTTAAGTTAACAACTTGCCACTCATTCTCAATGATTCTCTTTAGGTTCTTAATGATCTGACTCTCGCTCGCTCAATGAATTCTATCACTCCTTTTGAATACATGGACGACATTGAAGCATTATGGAATTCATTTTCAATTGATAACTCTCACAATGAGGAGGTTCTAGGGCTTCCAAATGCACTGATTATATGACATTGCTCAACAGCGAAATTTGGTCTTTTTGTTAAAATTTTACCAGAATGAACTATCAACGTGATGCCTTCCAAATAGTAATGCGGACTCTGTGGCGACCTATCGGAGAGCTGAGCTTTTGATGGCTAGGTGGTGATAACTTCTTATATGAATTCACATTGGAAGACGATCGAAAAAGGGTTCTGATGTCTGAACCTTAGAACTTTAATAAATTTCTTATAGCCATAGAGCCTGACTCAGATGTTGACTCAGCTTTGATAGGGGTGTAAAAGCACCAATATTATTTGTACCCAACTTTTATATTTTGCTCTAAATCCTAACTATTTGGTTATTTAATTGTGTTTTTTAATTATAAATAGATGCACGACAAAATATGTGATGTATAAAAACAAACAGGAGCTAAATCAGACTTCAAACGAAGAAGTTACGCTTAAAATACGAAAGGAGCACCAGGCCAGTGACTGAGCGCCGCGGTGCTCGTGGCGGTAAACAGTGGCGGGGGAACAGTATTTGCTACAGTGTCCATGAACAGTGTTTTGCCACAGTAACTCGTGAACAATGTTTTGAAGACAAAAACTTATAAAGAGAAAGCCAAAAACCCTAAAAGAGAGAGGAGAAAAAGAGAGAAAAGAGGCAAAAAGTTAGAGAGAGAATTCACAACACAAATCAAAGATCAAAGCCAAAGATTGAAGAACCAATATCAAGATTCAAGCTTCAAGTCAAGATTGAGGGAGAAACACATCAATGAGTCACTTTGATTAGTTTTTCTTCTCTTTCTTTATCATTATGTTCTTGTTTTTGTTGATCTTTATGAATTAGTTTGATACTTTTGGTTTTGTGATGGGTTAATTTTTTTATCTAGGGTTTGACTATATAAACTTAGTATGGATTTGAATCTTATTAATTCTTAGTTTATGATCTTAATACAATAGATTGATTCGTTCTATCTTGTGTTTAATGCTTTCATTATACCTGATCAATATTTTGGATGATTGAGGAACCATGATGAACTCGACAGATGGATTTATTGTAGGGTTTTGTATCATAGAGTATGTGATAATCCGAGTGTATACGTAATTTCAAAAATTACTATATACGCAGTGGAAGCATGTTACAAAATACACCCATTTTAACAAATTCAACATATATCACATATATACATAAGCATAACAATTATACAATTCTAAAAACATGATGAACAACATATATCACATGTATAAACAAGTATAACAATTATACAAAATATATATAATGAACAATATTGTACTAAAAACATAATATAAAATACTCACCTAATGAAGGTAGCTTTACAAATTCTTCAAGTTCTTCAATAATCCATGTGAAGGGCTCACCTTGAAGTATATGTTGAACAATTCTAGTCCATAACTTTTGGTGGGATTAATGAGCTAGAATGGTAGCTTAGTGTTTAGAATTTTTCAGCAACTTGTATTCAACTTCTTTGAATACAATTTTTATTTCCTAAATGGAGATGGTAAATATTTTCTATACAACTCTTGTATAAATTAAAAATATTTAACATACAACTCTTGTATAAATTAAAAATCTTTATCATACAACTCTTGTATATTAAAAATCTTTAATATACAACTCTTGTATATTAATCTTAAAAACAATTTCTACATGATAATTATTTTGAACAATTCTTTGCAAAATAATTATCTTTTTCTCCATTTACATATCATTCATTTTGGTCATCCATTAAAGAAGGAGATGAAGAGAAGTTTGTTTATTTTTTCAACACTTGAAAGAATAAAACTCAAAGAACTCTCTCTTACCTCTCTTCCTCCCATTGCCGAATTCTTCTCCCAAAATTGAATGAATGAATTCAATTGTTTTGCCAAAATTCATTTTGTTTATTCAACACTTTGATTAAACAAAAATAAACAAAATAAAGTGCTCCACCAATTTTATTGTTGGTCTCCCACTTAGAATTAATTAAACCAAGCACTAGAATAATGGCCACCTAAATTAATCTTTACCTAACAATTATAATTACTTTAATTATAGTGGGTAATTAAATGGCTAACATCTAGGCCCCTCATTGTATTAAAATACAATGCCATGATCTATAAATATTATAATATTATCTAATAATATAATAACAATATATAATTTAATTATTCAAAATAATTTTGAATAATTACTTTTTACTTTACTAATTTTTACTACCATGATTAAATGGTAAAAAGGTAAAATCAAATCATGGAACAAATTTTGTCATTTGTCAATATTCTATTAATTAACAACCCTTGCTAATTAATTAAGTGATGTACTTAACAATTAAGTCTTGACAAATGTATAATCCGAGGGATCTCTAAACAATCGTTTTATTTTGCTGAAATTTATTGGATCTAACTATTCAATCCAATCCGCTACCCCAGTGCGCAACGAGTACACTTCATATTGTGAGACTCTCTAGGTCCACACCTAATTTGTCATATACAGCTCCTCCATACGTCTGTGAACGATGCCCCCCACACACGTTACGGATATTACAAATTAGCGTGTTAGACCATACAAGTTGAGGTTATTGCATATTCGTATAATCCTTCCATCATTTATATCCTTGAAGAGCAGAGATATAGATCATCACCGTCAAATCTCTATTTGCTCAACCATGAACTTATCTCCAGATTTATATTTCATTAAACAATATCCACAAACACTTTTGTGATATTGTTTATTCCTCCGAAATATCTTTTCCGAGGTTTATGCTTGCGGTCACAAGACTTTCTGAAATATAATCTCGGAGCATTAGGATATATAACCCACTCATATGAGCTGATGGATCCCATATCTACGCACATCGAACTCCATGAGCATCGGACCATACCCAGCGGTCAGACCATGAAAGGTT
Organism: Ailanthus altissimus; assembly: GCA_946807835.1. Taxonomy (NCBI): domain Eukaryota; kingdom Viridiplantae; phylum Streptophyta; class Magnoliopsida; order Sapindales; family Simaroubaceae; genus Ailanthus; species Ailanthus altissimus. The sequence goes on from OX327687.1 coordinate 12,225,438, forward strand.
TCTGACATGTGTGGAACCAAAGCATGGTGGATCACTCATAAGCCCACCGCGGCGCTCAGGTCAAAGGACCACAAATACTACTCAACTCGGAAGACCCTCTATTGACGGCTTTATGAGATATCTATTGGATGTCTTCGTGAGTCTGTTCAATATCTAGTCCTTACTGAATACCTGCATCTCTATACGAGCTTTCTACTAAGCTCATGGTTTGCTAAGACTAACCATCTGAACCATTCAGATATAGACATACACTAATCTATATTAATGGGTTCCACCGATAGACCCGTATCGATGAAATTAGATTAGGAACATTATATTTGAGAACATACTTGCATAATGACATTTCCTAGCACCATCTGCAACTCTTTGCAGCTATGTCATTACTAATATATATTCTTAGGTCATTGTCCCATTTCAGACAAGGCTCTAACTTATTAGATTTTGCTAACCCTTAGTACCACTAACTCTTAGTGTTTATAACTATTAGCGTTGCTAACTCTTAACCCTAGTCTAAACTCTTTTAGTCAAATCTGAACTCTTTTAGATCATACAATGTCTGAAATGTTACAAGCAGCTTACCATTTAATGATAAATAATATTAACGATTTTATTAAAAATAATAATTGTATAAATACTATCACTATATATTTATACATAATGGGATGACACGTAAGCACAAATCCCAACATTTATGTGTTTAGCCTAGGATAGTTTGATGCATGATCATAGGGTAATAACTATGAGTTCCATCTAGGATAGACATATACCTAGGTGGCATGTATGGTATAATTTAGACTTGATCTTAATGAATTACATTCTGATTTGATTACCATAGACATATAGGTGATTGTTAGAATGCGTAATATAGTCACTTGACCATCGACAGAGGCTTGTGATGAGATTAGTGTCTAAGCCAATCAATTGGTATTAAAGGATTAACTAAGTGGTTAATAAATCCAATGAAATACTAGGGGACGAGTCAAAACCCTAAATTATCTTTATTTGTGAATTCTACTCTTTGCTTTTATTTAGTTAATTGAGAGAATTAGATTAGTTAAATAAATTTCAGATTGTAATTTTCTGAATAAAAGTTAAGTAGGTATAATTTAGTACTTAATTTATAAAATTAGATTGCATAGTTCCTGTGGGATCGATATCTAGACTTAAAATCCTATATTACTTGATACGATAGCGTGCACTTGCGCTTAACTACTATAGCACAATAATCAGGCTTTAAATCCTACATTCAAGTATGCATCCTTTTGGATCCAAGTCTATAACGTGCCTATAATCAATATGAATATTGAGACAGCTGAGTTGATTGGGAATGGAATTGGAAAGTTCTTAGATATGGAATCCGACGATTCTAGTTCTTGCACTGGGAGATTCATTCGTGTCCAAGTTAAATTATACCTCAACCAACCAATTCAAAAAGGCATTTTTCTAAAACTTGGATCAAGTGAAATTATGGTTTGGTTAGATTTCAAATATGAAAAGTTACCGAAATTTTGCATACTCTGCTGCCTCCTAGACCATGGATATCGAGAGTGCCTACAATCATTCCCACCAATCTTGAAGAAACCTGGCAATCACCGTTACTTAGACCACAACCGAGCAGTTGGGAGCTATAAGGGGAAACAGTCAAAACCAAGGACAACACAAAAATTTGACCTTCCTTATGACACCACAAATAAAGATTTTGTTACATCGAGGGATGATCGAAATGCAAAGACAGGGATAAGGGGCACTCATTCTCGACCAGATAATGAGGTTGTTAGGGTGACAGCCGGGGGCGACATTGCTCTGGTGAGGTCAGAAACAATAAAGGATGCTCGGATAACAAAGAGTACACTGGACAAATTTGAGGTGTCAGCAAACATACAGCTCAATGATGGTCACTCAAAAAGTTCCTACCCTAAGTGGCCAAGCAATGAAGATGATGCACCTATAAGTATAGAATGGGCATGCGACACGGTTGTCGATCATAACGTGCACCCAATGAATGTCGATGCAAATCAGTCTAATAGAATAATGGAAAACCTAGGAGAGACAAGCACCTTGAACGGAGCATCGAAAGGTGCAACATGTGCAGCTGTCCAAAGGCATCCAAATTGGCCCGATAATAACAAGGAAAGTGCAACTGATATGGGGAATATACAACTAAGGGGTAACAGCCACGTGCAGGGCAATTTCATAAAGCTGGGAGGAAATGCATGCGTCGTAAGGAATCTTCTGAATGTTGGCGTTTGCTACTCAAATCCTGGCCAGGTTCCGGGATTAATCATTTCTGAACTTATTGACAGTGGCAAGCCCGCTATTGGAACCTTTACAAGGCAGACAGCAACTGGTAAAGCTTCATGCACAGCTGAAATTAAGCATCTGGGAGTCAGTGAGCATGTGCAAGGCAACCAGATAGAGATGGCCGAAGATCCACGTGGTGAAGGAAACCAGATAAAGAAGGCCTTGAATAACTAACTGTCCCGCCACTTCCCAACACCAGGAATAAAAAAACTGTTATCAAACAAAAGTGGAGAAGATGGTGACGCTTCACGTGCAGCCACGAGCTCTAGATACTTCAACCCCTCCCCTCTTTCAAATTTTAATAAGGTGCTGACTTGCTCCCTATCCCCTACTCTGTTTCAGATACCCAAAAGCTTAGGGAGAGCATGCAGAGCAGACCCGCATGGCAGAAAAACCCAGCAGCTATGGTTTAGGAGCTTCTGCCCCCCGAAATTGCGACCACCATGGATGTTGCTCCCCACGTATACTCGAACCATTCAAAACAACTTTCACCTGGAATGATGAACCAGCTTTACCACATCTCTCTTGCAGAATTGGTGGCAGACATCAACAATATTTATTTTGTGACAGCAGAGGAACATCAGGAATCTAGCGAGGCTTTTATAGGAAGTAAAAGTCATAATGTGGGTTCTCTTCGAAGGTCCACTAGACAGAACAAATGTAGGCGTTCTCACAACTCCTCTCTCGGAAGCAAGAACATAAAAAAACACCTTTGATTCTTTGGGAAAAAAGGCACCGGACCCCCCTCCCCACCCAATCCGTACCTAACTACAAGCGATGCCCTTAGTCTGAAATGGAAGGAGCGGTGCAATGACACAGAAATCCCCACCTATCCAAAAAAAACCTCACTCAACTCCGAAGGACTACATGTCTCGGTCTCTCCTTCTCAATCGCAAACGACGGCTTCTACTATAGTACAGGACTGCCAATCTCAATGAAAACCTTAAGCTGGAATGTTCGAGGGCTGGGCAACCCCCGCACATTACATATCCTGTCCAACTTGGTACGGGAATACTGCCCTGAGGTGATCTTCTTCATGGAAACAGGTGCTATCAGACAAAAGATAGAAAAGCTCCGAGTCAATCTTGGTTACATTAGGAAACTTGTTGTTGAGAGAACATGACGCAGCGGAGGCTTAGCCTTACTATGGACGAATAAGGTAGATATTTCACTTCTATCTTACTCTCGTTTCCACATTTATGTTGTAGTTACAAAGCATACGAGGAAATAACGCTTTACCGATTTTTATGGCCATCCTGATACACCTCAGCGAGTCCACTCCTGGACATTTCTAAGGCTGCTATGCTCACTTTCTTCTCTCCTTTGGGTCTACGGTGGGGACTTTAATGAGATCCTTAGAAGCTCTGAAAAAGATGGCGGGCTCCCTCGTCCCCTATCTCTTATGCAAAATTTCTGAAATACTGTTAATGATTATAACTTAATGGGGATCCACTTCAAGCACCCCCCCTCCCCCTCCGATTTACCTGGTGCAATAGACACAACTCCAAGTCTTTTATTCAAGAAAGACTTAACCGCATGTTATGTTCCTTTTGTTGGCACAACCTTTTCTCTAATGCCTTTGTACATCATCTGAATTTTTGGGGCTCTAATAACCGCCCTCTACTGTTAGTTTGCGGAGGGTACATAATGACAACTAGTGAAAATTCATCTTAGCTTCCCCATAGCACGTTCCATTTCGAGGAGTCTTGGGTTGATGATGAGGAGTGCAGATAGCTAATCTTAAATGGTTGGTCCAGTAATTCGACTTCGCTCAACAGAGTTTATAGAAACCTACAACGTATTGGGATCCGACTGAAAAAGTGGAATCTGACTCATTTTCGGAGATTGAATTCTGAGATAAAGAAGAAAAAGCATCTCCTAGGAGTTTTAAACCAGTAGGTCGATATGCAAACTTGGTAGGAGATTAATAAGGTCAAAAAATCCCTAGATGACGTACTTTATAAAGAAGAGACGTATTGGAGACAAAGGTCGAGTGTGTTGTGGCTCAAGGCTGGAGATAATAATTCACGATTCTTCTACCTTAAAGCCTCTGGTCACAAAAGGAGAAACAATATTGCAGGAATTTTGGAGAGGGATAGAACTTGGCATACTGACGCTAATTAAATTGCACGAACTTTTGATGAGTACTTTTCTGACATCTTCACTTCTTCTAGGCATTCTGTGTTAGTAATCGATGCTATTGTTTCTTGTGTGGAGCGACGTCTCTCTGCACATCACCATCAATGGTTAGTTGCCCTTTTCTGTACTGATAAAATCTACACTGCTATTCATCAGATGTACCCTACAAAAGCCCCTAGAAAATATGGTATGTCTGCCTTGTTTTATCAAAAGTTTTGGGACATTATTGACCCTTCTATCTGTAGTGTGTTCTTGGGGTTGCTTAATAATGGCGATGATATTAGGATGGCTAATGAAACTCTCATCACCCTAATCCCTAAAATCTTTGAGCCCAAGCTTTGCTCAGACTTTCATCCTATCAGCCTTTGTAATGTCTTGTACAAGATCATTACGAAAGCACTGGCTAACCAATTACAATGTGTGATGAATGAGGTAATTTCAGACTCTCAAAGCGCCTTCATCCCAAGACGGCTAATCACTGACAATGCAATAATTGACTTCGAATGTCTCCATGCTCTTAAAAGAAATAAAATCTCTGGTGGGAATTATATGGCCTTGAAACTGGATATGTCCAAGGTATATAATCGTGTTGAGTGGCCTTTTCTGATGGCTATGATGCATAGGTTGGATTTTCCTGAAAGCTGGTGCAAAAAGATCTATCGTTGTATATCTTTGGTATCTTACTCGATTATTGTAAATGGCTTCACACATGGCAATATATCTCCTTCTCGAGGTCTCCGCCAAGGTGATCCTTTATCCCCGTACTTATTCCTACTTTGTACTGAAGGTCTTTCTGCCCTACTCAATTTGGCTGAGCAACAAGGTGCTCTACATGGTTTGAAATGTGGTAGGACGGGCCTAGTCATTTCTCACTTGTTATTTGCTGATGATAGCCTTATTATCACTAGGGCAACCTTGGCTGACTGTAATTCGATACTGGAAATTTTGCAAACTTATGAGATTGCCTCTGACCAATTAATCAATTTACCAAAAATCAGCTGTATGCTTTGGTAAATGTATTTTGAGGGTGTCCACTACTCATCGTTCTCATCTCCTTGGTGTTACCCCGATTCCACATCATAGTAAATATTTGGGTCTCCCTTATGTCTCCAGTAAGAATAAGCAGAATCTTTTTGGCACCATTAAAGAAAGAGTGTGGAATAAATTAAGGGGTTGGAAGAGGCATCTTTTCTCTGCTAGTAGTTGGGAGGTGCTTATTAAAACTGTGATCCAAGCAATTCTGACTTATGTTATGAATCTGTTCTGGCTTCCTAAGAGTCTTATTAAGGAAATCCACAAACTTTGTGCTAGATTCTTTTGGGGTGGTGATGAGAAAAAGAGAAAAGTCTATTGGTGCTCTTGGGAAATGCTATGTCGACATAAACAGGATGGTGGCCTTGGGTTTAGGGATTTGAACTCCTTCAATTAAGCAATTTTGGCTAAATAGGGTTAGCGTGTGATTGCTCACCCAAACTCTCTTGTGGTAAGGATACTACAAAGTATTTACTTCCCTAACTCTTCATTCCTACAGGTATGCCCTAAACACTATGATTTTGCAGTCTGGAAAAGCATTCTTTGAGGATGCAACTTGCTTGTTAAGGGGCTTTGTTGGCGCATCAGTGATGGATCATCTGTCTCGGTCTACCATGACCAATGGCTCCCTCGCCCTCTATCCTTCAAACCATTATTTGCCCATATTCTACCTGAATACTCCCTGGTGGCTGATCTACTTCTCCCGTCAGGTTCCTAGAACAATGAGCTTATACGAAATTCCTTCTCAGAAGAAGAATGTAAACTGATCCTAAGCATTCCACGCTCGCCTACTTGGTCCCACCTTAGCGACTCAGTTATGTGGCACTTCGACAAACATGGTCATTTTTCTGTTATGAGTGGTTATTGGCTCTCTCTTGATCCAAATCACACATCATCTTCTAATGAAAATGTTTTTTTTCCTCAACTGGTGGAAGCATATAGGAAGGTTACAACTTTCTTCAAAGGTGCTGAAAACTCCACTCATGCGCTATGGATGTGTGATGCCCTGAAGAAAGTACGCCAATCTTGCTCTTTCATGCATGGCTTTGGTATTTCTCATAATACTCCTATGATAGATCTTTTGATTGATTATATGGCATGCTTACCTTTTAAAGAGCTTGAGACTCTACTAATACTTTTCTAGAGAATGTGGTTTATCATAAACCAATTTAATATGGAACACAAAAGGTTTGAGATGTCGGACATGTTGAGTTGGGCGAAATGCTACAGGAATGAATCAATGCCTAACCACATCCTCACTACTGGTACTCCAATGTCACAAACCAAATTATGGAAAGCCCTTACTCTAGGTTTGATTAAACTAAATACTGATGCAAGCCTATCATCCAAACATTTCAAAGCCGGGCTAGGTGTGGTGCTATGCGATCATTTTGAGGCTGTCTTAGCCTCCTCATCTATCCTTATTTATGCACAGCCTTCTATGGATATTCTTGAAGCCTTAGCCTTGCTACGCGGTCTTTGCATAGCATAAATGTTGGGCATCGCATCTATTGAAGTGGTCTCTAACGCTGATGGCATTATTCAAGACATCAACAATCACTCTCTGTTTGCCTTAGAACTGGGCTTGGTCCTCCAAGACCTTATTTCAATTTCTTCATCTTTCTCTTGTTGTTCTTTTTTATCTATGTTCATCGATCATCTAATCGAGTTGCACATGAATTAGTACATCTCGCTCTTAAATTAGATGTTGAAACTATTTAGTTTGGTAAAATGCCTTCCCAACTTAAACTCTTTATATTTGAGGATGTTTCTTCTTCTTTATTTATATTTATGAATTATTTCTGTTAAAAAAAAAAAGTTAACAACTTGCCACCAATTTCAAGCTAAGCATGAAGTGTTGTTTTTAATGAGTTGTCATGCTTGCCACTAATTGAATTTTGATTTGGCAATGGGTGTAATCTTAAACTGTATATATGGGCCGAGTTTAATTGCTTGTTAGAACATGCGAAGAAAATGTCAAGTAAATTAAATTAAATAATAAAGGTCAGAGAGAAATTTTAGAGGCAAGTGTTGTTTTTGAAAAAATATTTCGTGGAAAATAGGAAGTTGCCATTCTAGCTCAAAGGATTCTACCGAATTATAAACTAGAACTCTACAAAGCACGCTTCGAGGGTGCATTCTCTAATATCTCACTCACGTAATAGGATGTTTATTTATTTTTCGTTGCATATTTATGTATATGATGTGTAAATTAAAAAAATTAAAAAAATGTACACATTCACCCTACCACAACGCATTTTCAAATTGCTATTAGAGCTCATATTTGTGTGTTGTTTGTGTACTTAATTGGAGAGTCCATAATATAATTAGGATGTCCCGACGTTGCCAATTATACGATTCAAATGTCAAAGAACTCATAATCAATTTAATTATTAAAATGGTTACTCTTGCCCTCCAAATTCTTTTAAAATTTCATACGTAGTGTGTTAAATTATCAATTTAAAAAAGTTGTTTATACTAGTATTAAAGACTTACTTTTTAATATATTATTTAATATTCAAACAATATCTTATCTTTTTTTCATTTTAATGTATTTCTCTAATAAAAATAATTTTTAATTTATAAGTGGCCTTTATTTTCACATTTTCTAACTTAATTATCTTATTTTAATAAAAATAATTTTATATTTATAATTAGTCCTTAATACAAAAGAATTCTGTACTTGTAATTTTTTTCTTACGTAGATGAAATATATCTTTTTTCTATAATACAAAAAAATTTTATAATTATAATGTAGGAATATGTGATGTTATGAATGTAAATAAAATTCTAAAAAAAAATTAATATGCAGTGGAAGCTTATATGCATATTACACTCATTTAATATACTTAAACATATGTATATATATCTATATGTATAACAATTATACTATATTAATAAATTGAAAGTACTTATCAAGATAAAAGTAGTTTTACAATTTGCTGGAATCCAAGTATAGATATTATAAGAAATATAACTCTAGAATAATTTTAAGCCAAAATCAAATGGGGCATTTTGGCTCTAGAATAATAGCTTATTATAAACTTGTAGGTTTTTTTTTTTTGTTTCTCTGAAGTGTTAGTATTTTTTTTTTCTTTCTCAATGAGAGAACTCTTTTTTAAAACTTAGCCAAAACATTCAAATGAGCAAAAATGACTCTCTCTATCTTTTAAATTTTTTTTTATGTATATCATACACGCCTTAACGTATTTATTTTTATTTTATTCAAAAACACAAAAATCAAGAGTTCACCAACTCTTTTATTAAAAATGCATAACAATTATGCATTTATATTTTTCTTTGTCTCCCATTTAGTATTTAAAAGAATGCAAAAGTCTATTAAAAAATTGTCATTAATAATATAAGTCTTCACAAGTTAAAATGACGAAAGACTAATGTGCTAATATTTGATTATTTTAAGAAACACATATTAAAAATATTTTGATTCTCAAAATCAATTCAATAATTTTTTTAATTCATAACATTTATGCATTTAATTTAATAAAAGGACAAGAATACATAATTTAAACAAAATCATGACAACTGTCATATACTTGTCAAAGTGTTGATTAAACAAATATGCATGGAGTGTTATGGTACACCAACTAGGTGTCCAATTATATTTTGACATGTGTTGAATTCTAATACTTAGAAATCGACACGTGTCAATCTCGAGAAATACTAAAATCAAATACTACTTATTTGAATTTTTTTTCAGATTGATTTCTTCGACCTTATGTTCTATTTTAGTGTTTTATGAGTACACTTCATATTATAAGACTCCCTAGGTTTACACCTATTTTATTTTTCTTATGAAACTTTTTCATATGTTCGTAAATATTGCTCCACACATATGTTACGTATACAATAAAACGGCACATAAAACCATACAAGTTGAGGTTAATAATTTTGTATAATCCTTTAGTCACTTATAACCAAGAAGAGTAGAGATATAGATATATCGTTAAATCTCTATTTGCTTGACCTTAAACTTATCTTCAGATTTGTATTTCAATAAATAATATCCGTAAACTCCTTTGCGATAATGTTTTACCTTATAGAAATATTTTTTGGGTAAATACTTTTTGAAATACAATCGCGAAGCATCAGGATATACGGTCCAACCATATGAGCTGACAAATTCAAGATCTAAACACACCAGATTCTATAATCATCGGACCATACCCAGCGACACCTAGAGATCAAACCATAAAAGGGTTCTGACATGTGTGGAATTTAAGTATAGCGGATCATTTATAAGCCCACCATGGCGCTCAAGTTAAAGGATCACAAATACTACTCAACTTAAGAAGACTATCCATTAATGGTTTTATGGAATGTCTATTAGATGTCTTCATGAGTCCGTTCAGTATTAAGTCCCTATTTAACACCTGCATACCTATACAAGTTTTCACTAAATTCATGGTTTATTAAGATTAATCGTCTGATCATTCCAGATATAAATATATACCAATCTTTCTATTTTTAACAATTGACCCATATTGTTAAACCCATAATTAGGAACCAATTTGTAAAATATACTACATAATGGCATTCTTAACCCTATTTGTAACACTTTACTATTATGTCACTACAATAAATATTCTCAGATTTTTATCATAATTCACACTAGATTTTAACTCTTAGTATTGATGTAAACTATATAAAAAGAACAAGATTAATACCATATAATAAAATAAAGATTTATAAAAATACATATTGTAAAAATATAAATAAAATTTATACAAAATTAAAATAGCGATTAAGCACTAACTCCCATATGTAATTCTTTTCTTACATAGAAAAGAATTTTTTCAACTTAATTAATGTTAATAGACTCTAATAATTAATCAATTTTAAAATATTAAAAGTTTAAAAATTTATACATCATCATTAAGTTTTAAGATTATAATAAAATTTTTAATAACGTATTTTTTATTTTATTATTGACATAGAATAAAAATATTATTTTATTTTATTAAATTTAAAATTTTATGTTTAAATTTGACCCCAAACTTCAAATTTCGATTCCACCCCTGACAATATTGCTTCTCTTTTCAACACGTCAATTGGGAACATTACTTCTTTTTTTTTAGTAAAATATTAAATTTTTTTTACTAAAAATAAGAGAGAAAATGACATACATTGGTGCTTTTGAGGTTATTAGAATTCTTCTTTTATTTAATAAAGTCTTGTCTTTGCCGAACTGAATCTTCATGATTTTAATGTGAAATTTAGCTCAAATTTTCTTCTATTGCGGGTATAAGAGATTTGGGTTGAAGCAATATATATATATATATATATATTGTTTTTATGTTTCTTTATCTTTAATTTATTAGTCTTTATTAAATAATTTTCAACAAAATAAATTTAATTTGTTAATTTGAGAATTGTCTAAATTTTTCGGATCAACACCTATTAATCAAACATTAACATGCAATCAAAGTTCACTTTGAAAATATTTATATTTACATATACTTTCATCTAAAATTATCAATATTTATACATAAATTTAGTTTAGTCTGATTTCATGTAAAATCCTAAATCTGTCCCTGCTACTAGTTATAATGAATGTAACACACAACAAACATATTGTGCACTACTAATTCAATTTATTATTAGGGAAAAGAAAATTTTAATAATTAGAATTTAGTCTAATTTTTAATTTTGTTTTTATTTGTTTTAAAACTCCAATTTTGTTCCTATCCTTTAGTTTAATACAGTTTAAATTAACAAAAAATATGATTTTGTTCTATAATGGTATTTTTACCCTTCTTTATGACGTTGGAGGATTAAAGGGGTAAAACACGTTAATAAAATTTAATAATTTAATAAAAAAATATTAAATTTTAATCTTATTCAATATTACCAATTAATATTTTCTTCAAAAAAAAAATTACAAATTAATATTTATCATCAAATATCCAGTTACCTTCATCATCATTCATCATCGTTACCATCCATCAAAATCAAATCACTCTTCCCACATCTTCTTCATCGTCATCATCATTCATTAAAATCAAATTTTATCTCTGAGTTGACTTGTAATCCATTGAGAAGCAAAGTGAAGTGAAAATTATGACCCCTCATGTCTCCATTTCTTTTGCGAACAGTCACTAATCTATGCGCCTTCAATACTGGTCGCTACCACATTGCAGGACTGAATTGGTGTCATTTTCTCTTCTGAGGATATCTAATAAAAAAAAAACTAGATAATAAAATCAAGACTACGTTACTTGCATTGTTTCTCAAATTAGAAAAAGATGCAGAATTTATTTTAGATCCCGTGCATTTTGGCGAGGCCGATTTCTTTTTCTTATGCTTCTTTCTCTTCCAATTGTAGAAGAAACTACAAGTAAAAATGGGGCAAGTCAATTTACAGTCCAAAAGGAATGAATTTTGTAAAGGGCTTAAGGATTGTCTCGTTAAGAAATCGTTTAGTTAAACTTTTTTAATAAAATATTTTAAAATAAAATTTTTAAAAATAAATTATTAATCGTTTGATTATTAATTAAAAATACTCTTTTATAATATTAAATTATTTAGTTATATATTATTAAAAATATTTATCTGTTATTAAATTATTAAAAAAGATACTTAATAAAATTTATATTCAAATTATAAATAATTTAATATTTTTTTAATATATAAATTTAAATTTATTATATATTTTCTCAAATTTAATTTTTTTTAAATACAAAAATTAAATAAAATTAATACACAGTAATTAATGAATTAATATAAATTATTATATTTGATATAAAAATTAAAAATAAAATAATACATTTTTTTATATAAAGAATTAAATAATCAACAAAAGTTTTGGCATATTCATGTAAAAATATGATAATTGTAGAGATATGGAGAATTTTGAGATATAATGAATTTAAAAAAATATATTGAAAATATGTTAGTAGAGTTATATGTAAAAAATATTTTTATTAAGTGTACATTATAAAAATATTATTAAGGTATATGTAAAATTACATAAATATTTAAAAAGATTAAAAAGTTCTAAACTTAAAAATTTAAAATTCGAGTTTTTATAAGTTGAGAAAAAATAATTTTTTTAATTTTTAATTTTTTTTTTAATTAGAAACAAATATCATCAAAAAAAATTTAAAGAAATTTTAACGTTAAAATTTTTTTTTTCAATTAATAAAAAAATTCAACCAAATAAATACTAAGCCTTCTAGGTATGCTTTTTAACTTGTAAGATAAATTCTAAAACTGCAAATAAGAGAGTGCATCAATAAAACCTTCTTGAATGGGCGTGTCATTCTTGCTTGGTTCATTTCTATACAAATGAAGAATTTTGAAAGTGATAACGAGATTGAGTTATTTTGTATTGAATTTGTAAATTAAATAACTTGAGTTGATTTGGTTAAAAGAGAAGGTGATGTCTTTGTGCAATTGTACTTCTTTGATTGGAGTAAGATATGACCAATTGTCCTAATTTTTGCATCGCGAGACGGGATAATTCATTTGATTTACATAATTAAGAAATTTTGGAATTTTTTTTTCAAGATTTGCTAGTTTCATAAATTTTCCTCGAGATTTGGTGGTTTTTCAAGAATTTTCCGATAAAAAAATTAGTATTGTTTGGCCGCAATAGGTTGATATGGAGAAGAATTAGAGAATGAGAATGGAGGGAGAAAATGAGCAAATAAAAAAAAGAAGAAAATAGAAAGAAGAGACGAACAATTATGAAAATTAATGTTAATGTTAATGTTAAATTTTAAATTAATTAAAATTAATAAATTTTTATACACTAATTCGTAATTAACACATAAATATATCATAACATATTAATGTGAAATTGCATCTCCTATAACAACTTATTAAAAAATTGACGATTCAATAATTTTGGTTGAATAAGAATTGAGATGAATATCAAAGTAAAGAGTTACAAGAAGTCTAGAACATATGTGATACGTATAAAGAAGTCTAGGACGTATGAGACATGAATGGGGAAGCGAAACAGGACTAAAAAAAGTGAAGGAAGCAAGAAAACGCGAGACAGGCGTACAGGGCTGAGCGCCCAAGACAGCAACCCAGCGCCACAACACCGGGCACAATTTTGTCCAGCACCCAAGGACGAGCGCCACGGCGCCAGACGCGTCAAAAGTCTGTTTTTCTTCGGAATTTCTAATTTTGGAAAGTTTTGGACTTTCAAACAAGTGAACTCTTACTCTAACAAAGAATAAGGTTAATAGGCACGAAATACACTCTATATAAACACTTGTAAACCCTTGATTTCAGATTAAGTATTAAGAGAGACTTTAAGAGAGAGGAAGAACTGGGTAGACACTAAGTGCTTGTGTGCGCTAGGGTGGAACCGTTGTTTGAGTGATCATTGTTCGTGGTAGAGTAAGGGTTCACTAAACGTTTAGGTCCTTTTGAGGATTCTTCATTGAATTTTCCTTGTAAAATATGTATGGAGTTATAATAAGAAAGGCTAGGATCCTTGGATCCCCGTGGACGTAGGCAATTGGCCGAATCACGTAAGATTGTGCTGTGCTCTTTTGTTTTCTGCTTTGGATTCATATTGTGTTTGCTTGATTGATAGGTTATTTCGCTGCGCAAGGAGGTTAGGATTCTAGGCTGAATCTTGGGTTCTTCGCTTCAACATAACCTCGATAGGGAGAAGGGCGTTTCCTCACTCAATAAACTGGTATTAGAGCTAGAGGTTTGATAATACACACCTGGGGTATTTAAACCATGGCTACAATCAAGTAAGAAATAGAGAAGTTCAATGGGATGAATGACTTCAATCTTTGGAGGAAGAAGGTTAGGGCTCTACTAGTGAAGGAAGGGCTAAACTCAGCTTTGGAGAAAGCCAGCTACTCAACTAGCGATGAGGCGACAACCTCAAAGTCCGAGTAGAAAGATTAAGACGCGTTTCAGAAAAAGACCCATAGCACCTTATTTCTAGCGTTGAGTGACGAAGTATTAAGGGAAATTGGTGATGAAGTATTAAGGGAAGTTGGTGATGAAGAAACCGTTTTTGGGCTATGGAAGAGACTCGAGGCATTGTACATGAAGAAGTCTGATGCGATAATTCTATATCGTAAAATTAAGTGCAAGTATACACTATCGTATGCAAGTAATAAAATGACTAAATAAGTCGGATGTCAAACCCACAGGGATAATTTCTTCTTTTTTAACTAATTACTAAAGTTGTGTTTTCCTAATAATTATTCAGAAAAATAAAAATTTAAGAATGAATGTAGAAAATATAAAAGTAAAAACACAATGCAAGAGATTTAGGTAATAGCAATATAGAGAAAACCTAGGATTAATACTATCCCTCAATATGCTTTCTAATGATTAATCTTCTAATATTTAACTCTCTTAGTCTTTGTTATTGATCAAGATACTAATGTATTCACAAGCCTCTTCCAAGGTCATGCAAGTATACCTTAATTTACCAAATACCTATATTCCTATGGTACTTGTAATAAATTAAGATTCATTAATATTGAGTCTTATTGATCATACATGCCAATTAGGTATATTCCTATCCTAAATTGAAACTTGCATATGCAACATTGAATGTTACTCTACAATCATGCATCAAATTATCTAGGTCTGAATATTATAATTCCTCTTCCGAATTTATCAATAATATTACCAACTCATTCACCATATATTGGTCAGATATATTGAAGCATAAAAATCAAGTAATTTGAATATCAAAGAACTAAGTTTATTAAATATTCGAAAGATATGACAATTAAGCACACATATTGAGTTCAAGTATTAACCCTAGAAAATAAGTTTAGCTTATGCTTACAAGAGAACAGCAGTAAAAATAATAATAAACCATGATACAATCAATAGCAAACCAATATAGATGTCGAAGAACGCCTTGAATCTCTCTCTAAAGTTGCTTCAATTAAACTCCTATTACTCTCCAAGACTCGTGCTCTGTATTTTTTGTGTTCTTGAATTGCTCTAGGTTACTCTTGGTTTATTTTTAAAAGCTAGGAATGAGTGACTTTTTATAGGGATTGATATGAGCTTGAAAATCTTAATTCTCGTCGAACTAGGACTCGCGCTACCGCTGGGGCGCTATGCAGTTGTCGCTGAGGCGACGTTTAAAAAGGTTTCATCGCTGGAGCAGTGGGTTGATGGCGCTCGGGCTCTGTCCCGTCACTGGCACGATGAATGTCTGGCGCTGAGGCACCAGATGCGACTTAAACATGTCGTTTTTCTTATTTCGATCACTGTTCCAGCGCTGGGGCTATAATCCTTGTGGCGCTGGGGCGATGGACACATACTTTGAAAACTTTGCATTTTAGTCCCTATTTTTGCTCCTTTTGCATTCTTTCTTTAAATTTCATTCAAGTCCCTATAAATAATAATAATGCACATAAGTAGTCATCTATTCTTATAAAATTATAAAATATCAATAATAAAAATATGAAAAAATATATGACAAATTTGCCCTTATCAAAGTCTCTTGCAAATAGACTTCTTGTGAAAAAAGAGATTACATGAGCTGACAATGTACGAGGGAACTTCATTGAGAGCTCACATTGACGAGTTCAACAAGATCATCACAAGTCTTGAGCAACTGGGCATCAAGATTGAGGATGAAGACAAGGCCATTATCTTGTTAAGTTTGTTGCCGAAGAGTTATGAGAGCTTTATGGATACGCTGCTGTATGTAAAGGAGTCTTTAATGATGAATGATGTCAAGGCATTATTGAATTCAAAACAATTGACAAAGAGATCTGAGTCCGAGAGTGAAGTAGCATTGCTTGCACAAGGAAGTAAGAGCAACCGATCAAGGAGGAGATCCAAGAGGTGTTTCCTTTATAATAAGGAATGACACTTTGTGAATGATTGTCCGAAATCAAAAGGTAAAGGAGGGTGGGCTGCAATCGGTACTGAGGAAGATACCGAAGTTGCAGACACATTGGTAGCCTTAAGGGGAAAGTACGCTGGCAAATGGATACTAGTTCAAGGTGCAGCGTCCATATGTGTCCCGACAAATCGATGTTTACCAACTATAAAGCTAATAAAGGTAAAGCTCTATGGGGAATGACATGACTTGTGAGATCATGAGAGGTAGTGACATAAGGCTGAGGATGCAAGATGGAGAAACTAAGGACTTACATGGGGTAAGGCATCTTTCTAAAGTGAGGAAGAACTTGATATCCCTAGGCAAGCTCGATGAGGAAGGGTATTCGGTTAGAGCGGAAAAAGGAAAACTAAGGGAAGAGAAAAGACCTATAGGGTTGGAGGGTGAGAAGCACAATGAGGGGTTCTATGTGCTTATTGGGATGGCCATGGGTGGCCCAACGCGGAGTGTTGGGGTAATGCAGACCACTAGGCGACATCCAAACCGTACTCACCGAGGTGATGAGGGTTGGAAAGGAGTACAACGCATCCATACTCTATGCAAGGTGCACGAATGCCTTTGGAGGCCGAAGTCACTAGCCCGGGGAAAGTTAAGTCTTGGTAGAGACTTAACTGGACTCAACTTTAAGTGATAGAGTATTGGTGTGAATCGGATCCCGAAGCCTTCTTATTTGGAAGATTTTGAATCAAGGAAGGGTTTGTTGAAAAATTGGTGATTCAACAATCTTGGTTGAACAAGAATTGAGATGAATACCAAAATGAAAAGTTACAAGAAGTCTAGAACTTGTGGGATACGTATGGAGAAGTCTAGGACGCATGGGACACGAATAGGGAAGCGAAACGGGACTCAAAGACGTGAAGGAAGCAAGCAAATGCGGGATAGGCGTACAGGGCTGAGCGCCGTGGTGCCCAGGACAGCAACCCAGCACCGCAGCGCTGGGCGCAATTTTGTCCAGCGTCCCTAGGCGCTGCGGCACCAGACGCTTCAGAAGTCCGTTTTTATTTGGGATTTCTAGTTTTGGAAAGTTTTGGACTTTCAAAACAAGTGGACTCTTACTCCAACAAAGAATAGGGTTAATAGGCATGAAATACACCCTATATAAATACTTGTAAACCATTGATTTCAGATTAAGCATTAAGAGAAACTCTAAGAGATGAGAAGAACTAGGTAGACACTAAGTGCTTGTGTGCACTAGGGTGAAACCATTGTTTAGGTGATCATTGTTCGTGGTAGAGTAAGAGTTCACTAAACGTTTAGGTCCTTTTAAGGGTTCTTCATTGAGTTTTCCTTGTAAAATCTCTAAGAAGTTATAATAAGAAAGGTTAGGATCCTTGAATCCACCGTGGATGTAGGCAATTGGCCGAACCACGTAAGATTATGTTATGCTCTTTTGTTTTCTACTTTAGATTCTTGTTGTGTTTACTTGATTGACAGGTTATTTTGGTGCGCAAGGAGGTTAGAGTTTTATGCTGAATCTTAAATTCTTCGCTTCAACATAACCTCGAGAGGAAAAATGACATTTCCTCCCTCTCAACACTAACTCTTATTAGTCCACTTTAATTTTTTACATTGAGTTACAATTTTATTTTTTATTGTTAACTTAAACAATAAAAATTTAATGGATTGAGACAAAATTAAAAATTTTGAAATAACAATTAAAATGTAGTCAAATTTAAGGGATAAAATTATTTTTCCCTTATTATTTTTATAATTCTTATATTATGATAAAATTTTATTTTTTAAAATTATTTAATAAATTATAAACCCATAATAATAAAATACTCTCTTTCTCTCATTTTAAATTTCTTCTTACTTTACTTTCTTTTCTCTTATAAAATAAAAGTAAAAAAAATGATATTTGAATCTTTAAAATTAAAAAAAAAACTTGCAAACTTTTAAAATTTTAAAAATTTCATTTATATCTTGTTAGATTATGAATTCTATTAATTTTAATTAAAATTTTATTAAAATTAATAAAATTATTATTATACTCTCACCAAGACAAAATTAAAAATTTTAAAATAACAATTAAAAATTAAACTAAATTTAAGAAATAAAATTATCCTTTCCCCTTATTATTATTATAATAATCCTTATATTATCATTTATTTAAAGATAAAATTTAAATTTTTTAAATTTTTTTAATAAATTATATACCCACGATGGTAATAAAATATTCTTTTTTTCTCCAATTTTAACTTTTTTTATCTTACGTCACTCTTTTTATCTCTTATAAAATAAAAAGTAACAAAAAGAATATCTAAATCCGGTTTAATGAAAAAGATATAAGGAAAGTTTCAAAATATTCATTTAAACCTTGTTACATAATAAAATCTGTAATTTAAACTAAAAATTTGTTAAAACTAATAAAATTACTATTATTCTCTCATTATAACTAACAATAATCAACTTTCTTTTTTATCTTGTCTTAAAAAGAATATTTAAATTCTTAAAATTTAAAAAAAAATATAAATTATTAAAATTTTAAAAATCTTATTTACTCTTTATTAAATTTAAAATTCATTAACTTTAATTAAAAATTTATTAAAATTAATAAAATTATCATTATACTATCATTATAACTGAAAAAAATCTAATTTAAATAAATAATAAAAATAGAATTTAAACCTTTGACTTTATAAATAAAAACTACTAAATTATTATTTTTTTTATATATATATAAAGATATAAAAATTTATTAATATATTTTCTTTAATTAAACTATTTAAAGAAAAAAAAAATCTATTTTTTTTGAAGAATTAGCTTTTAAAAAAATATGAAGAGTTAATAATAAGCAGAAGAATGGATCAGATCTCTAGCTTGGATTCTCAAAAAAGAGAAACAAATCGCTCAGTTTATCAGCGTCGATCATTTGGGGAAATAATCCTCACTTCAATTCCAGCTCTGCGTAAGTAACTAAAAAATATATTACAAAAACAAATAAGTTTAATACATATATCTATATACACAGACACGCCCATATTAGAAAGTTGGCTCAGAAAACTGGCTTCAATTCTCAATATAGAATAAGATATGAGAAAAATCGCACAGCATAATCAGCGTCGATCATCTGGGGAAAAATTCATCACACCCATCTTCAGTTTTTTTTAACCAGAAACAAGAGAAAAAATAAACAAAACAAAACAAAAAAAAAGAGAAATAAATTTATCCAGATCTGCAAGAGAAAAGAAAAAGACCCGAGAAATTCTAAAAGAAAGTATTTCTTGGGTTGCAGAAAGGAAGCAGATGTAGCGTCGGCTCATACGCAGTGCCCACTATAAATAGAACGCCCGTAATCAGTATTCGACGCCGTTTAATCCTTCTGAATAAAAAGAGTAATTATGACATTAACATCGACAGCAAACATAACCAGATACTGTGGCGAGCAGCCCCTTGAGAGTCTCTAATTCTCTATACATAGCGAAAGAAAACCATCCCAAGTGACTGTTACTTATAGGACTAGGGCCGCCTCGAAAACCCTAGAACAAATGGTTACATGCCACGTGTCCTCTGCCCCGCCCATTTTTTAATGAGAAATTTTTTAAACTAGCCCCCGTTTATGTACAAATTATTTTCTAACCACAAATGAAATGTTAATCTTTAATAGCTAAAAGATTTTCAAATGGACAAAATTAACCCTAGATTATATTTTCCCTTTGTTTTCAAACAAAACTCTCCCCAAAAACGCCCACACACTCAAATTAGTGGCAAACACCCAAATCAGTGGTATAGAGAGACCGGCTCATACTGGTAAGTTTTTCAAGTTGAAAATATGGTGCAAAAATACAAGATAATGATATATTCTTGTGATAAATGTGCTAAAAACGAGTACTTTGAGTGAAAAATAGTACAATGTGAGAAACATGAGTGCAAAATTAAATGGATCAAGTGAGAATTATTCCTTATGAGCGCCATTCGCATAATGTCTATAGGTTCTGAGTGCATGCGGTTGCATCAATGCTGAATGCCCAATGGCCAGCGATACAAAAATGATAATAAATTATTTATATATATACACGTATATTATTATAATTAATATGTTTATTATAATTTTGAATTAATTTATTAAAATAAAAAGTATATTTATTTATTTGTATTTATTGTACTAATTGTATTTAATAATATATTTATAAAAATATATAGAATTAATTAATTAACTATAATTTATTAATTTATAATTGTTTAGTTATAGGTTATATTAATTGATTATAATTAAAGTATTTAATTACTTAATTAATTAATTTCTTTAATTATTCTTATTAATTTGTATTTGTTTGTTATTGTATTTATGTTATTTATTGGCAATAATAGTATGTGGTGAGATTTTTGCACATCAAATTAATAATCATTTTTTACGTATGCTTAATTGGCACAGCAAAGGGGTTCCATTGTACAAAGAAGCTTAAGAAGATGTTTTAAAAAATAATCTTGTATGTTTTTACTCCTGATTACCATCTTCACATATATAATTTTTTTGTTAGTAGTTAATAATTCTGTGACATATATAATTTTGCTTTGTAGGTTCTAAAGAAGGTATATAACAAGTTAAAACTGAAATAATAGTTTGGGGATTCTGCTAAAGAGTTATATTGGAGACTTTAAATTGGATAATGTTAAGGGCAATGTCCATTTTATAACCTCGATGATGATGTAGATGTTGAGAGTCACTACAATGAAGAAGCCCCATAAGTATTTGGAGCAACGGTATAATATTTGATACTTATTTATTTTATTAACAAATTGATCTTGATGAATATTACTTTGTAAATTAATCATGATTATCTATGTATAGTTTGAATAGAACATCTCATCAAATTTTGATATTATTATGAAGAAGATTGATAATTTGTGAGAATAAATAAAGTTGGACAAAACAGAGGTGATGGAAAAGATTGTGTAGGTAGAAGATAACGTGAATTTTAACTCATTGATGATTATATTCAAGCTTGACTTTTTTAGTTTTTATGTATTCAATTGAGTATTTTTTACTTGTTTTGTAATTAAGAAGCTTAGAGGAAGTTTCAAGAAGTTGAAAGAAAAAATAGAAAAGTGCTAATTTTTGGAGCAAATGAAGTTGAAACAATAAGTTGGCGTTATAGAGCCAGATCTTGGCGTCCTAGTGCCACAACAAGAAAAATTCTTAATTCAAGTTAGTAAGTTACTGTTGTAGTGCCAAATTTTGGCATCACAATGTCATAGCAATAAACATAACCATGAAGACAGATACTGCGTGTTGCAACGCTAGAATCCTGGCGTTGTAGCACTAACAAACTGGAACTTTAAAAAATTGATCTTATTTTTCAAATTTCAACCACCAAGAACAAAAATTATAAATAGAGACATCTAGGATTTATTAAAAGAGAGCTATTTGAAAGAGAAAACACCTATAAAGAGTGTAAAGAAGAGAAATAAAAAGAGATTGACAATTTGTGCAAGATTTAAGAAGCTATCTTAATAGTTTTTCTTTCTTCTCTCTACTTTTCTTAATTTTTTGTGTTTTTGATGAGGATGTTAGAACTCTTGTATTTGGTTTTATTTTATTTCGTTATGTATTAAACTTCTTTTCTAAGGTTTCAAATCAATCTCTACATATAGTTTGAATAATATTTACCTTTTGATTCATATTATTCAATATATGAATTATTTGTTATATCTTATGTTTAATACTCTTTAGATCCTTGATGTTATCTAGATTGATTAGATAACTTTTTTTATGAACTTGGGAAATGGAATTTAGGTTTAGTCATAGATAGAATAACATATGATCATTTATTATTATGATGAGTTTAAGTAATATAGAAAAATACTTATATGACATATGCAACCATTAAGAGAATCCAGGCTTCATGAATCTTTTCTAATTTAATTTACATAGGAATTTTTGAAATTTGTGTTTATGAACCATATCAAATTTTGTATAAATACTGTATTTTTATACTTATGCAATAAAAAATATTTCATTAAATCGCTAATTATTTCTTATAGGGTAAGATATTTGTAACATTTCGGATATTATATTGATTTGAAAGAGTTCAGATCAGGTCTAAAAAGTTAGAACCTTGTCTGAAATGAGATGAAGATCTAAAAATATACTAACAATGACATAATTGTAAGTGTTGCTAGAAAATGTTATTGTGCAAGTATGTTCTTGAACTATGAATTCCTGATCTATTTTCATCGACGCATAATCTATCGAGTGGAACCCATTTATATAGATCAGTGTATATTTATATCTAAATCGTTCAGATGGTTAATCTTAGCAAACCATGAGTTTAATGAAAGCTCATATAGATATACAGATATTCAGTAAGAACTGGATACTTAACGAGACTTAATGAAGACCTTCAATAGATATCCCATAAATTCATCAGTGGAAGGTCTTCTTAAGTTGAGTAGTATTCGCGGTCCCTTGACCTGAGCACCACAGTAAGCTTATGAGTGATCCATTATACTTAAGTTTCACACATGTTAGAGACCTTTCATAGTCTGACCGCTGCGTGTCGTTAGGTATGATCAGATGCTCATGGAGTCCAGTGAGTGTAGATATAGGATCCGTCAGCTCATATGAGTGAGTTAAATATCCAGATGCTCTAAGATTATATTCTAAGAAGTCTTGTAGTCATAAGTATTAATTTCGGAAAAGCATTTACCGTGGCATAAATAATATTGTAAAGGCGTTTGTTGATATTATTTATCGGAATATCAATCGAGGAGATAAGTTTATGGTTGAGCAAGAGGGGACTTAACGGTGTTGATCTATATCTCTGCTCTTCTAGGATATATATGACGGAAGGATTGTATAAATATAGATTAATCTCAACTTGTATGGTTCAATACACCATTTTGTATTATCCATAACATGTGTGTGTGGGGCATCGGTTATGGACTTATGAAAATATTTCATGAGACAAAATATGTGTGAACCTAGGGAATCTTACTATATAAAGTATGTTCGTTGAGTATGTGGGTAGCACACCGGATCGAATTGTTTAATTTGAGAAATTTTTAAAAATTATTTATTTATTTTAGGGACTTTTGGAGAGTAACTAAGGTTTAAATGTTAAACTTAAGATTATGCCAAATAAGGCTCAACACTCTTATTTGTCTACTGTATGCCTCAAATTGAGCTAATAATTTATACGGGTACTATATTTAGCATTGGTAGATATAGTTACTATTTAAATAAAATAAATATTATTTTATTTAAATTAAATAAATTAGCTATTTATTTATTTTAGAGCCTCTTGGGGAGTAGTTAAGGTTTAAGTGTTAAAATTAATATTATGCCAAGTGAGACTGACATTTTTATCTATCTAGTATATGCCTCAAATTGTGCCAGTAATTTGTATAAATACTATATTTGACATTGGTGGATACATTTACCATTTAAATGAAATAAATATTATTTTATTTAAATTTAATTCATTTAACAAATTGTCTTGACAAGTGTTGGCTTTTAATTAGATAAAATTAAAATGCAATGAAACTTATATAAATAAAATTTGATTTGATTTTTATCCAACAAGTGGTGACAACAATTGATGCCACTAATTATTCTGTTATAATGGCCAATGGAATTAATGGATGACAAAGTAATTATTTTTTCTTATCATGTTCGGCCAAGTGGCTATCAAGCCACTCTTAATTGGTTGAAAGAAAGAAAAAGATTGCCTATAAATATGAATGAATGGGCGAGACAATTGATATATAAATTGAGAATTCATTTTACTACTTTTACTTTTAAAATTATTAAGTGTTAACTTTTATCTAATTGAAAAAAATAATCTAGAAGCAAAGAGTTACTTCTAATATTTTGAAAAAAAAGTTACTACTTTAGTTTGAGAAAATCCACCACGTTTTCAATTAGAATTGTTAAAAGTACACTTTAAGAATGAGTTTCATAATCTCATTAATGTAATAAGATAGTATTGTGTTTTATATTTTCGCTACATTGCATGTGAGACATACGATATTTAAATTATTTAAAATACATATATTCACCTGTAGTACGATGCATACGCATACAACACCAACAAAAATTGATATCAGACCGCTGTATTATATGCTGTTTGTGCTTATATTGGAGTGTACGTGGCCTACTTGAATTTTTTGGTGCTATTGATTATGTGTTTTAAGTGTTTAAAAAATTCATAATTAGGACGTAATTGAAAGGCATGCCGCAACGTTGTAGGTTGAGTGTCGCAGTGCTAGAGTAGAGACCCTAGCACAATGGGGTGTTTAGGTTGATTCTTCGATATCAGAGGCTAGGCCTTCAATGTCATAGTTCCTAAAACATAAGAAAGCCTTAATTACGCTAGTTACTTTAAATGTTTATTTTTAAAGAGTTTAAAAATAAATAATTTATTTTTTGCATTTTATAATTGTTATAAATCTGATAAATACCGTGGGCCATTTATTTGTACTAGTAACTATAATGAGAGCCTTGCTGGTGGGGTTAGTTGTGTTTACACAAAATAAATGTGTGATTGAGAATCACAGTCTCATGAAATGAGGATAGAATTTAGTAATCTCTCTTAATCCGATTGAATAGTGTACCATTATGAGATAATATTACACATTGATCCGTTTGACAATACGGTATTAGTCAGGTCATTTCAATCTTTCCTAATATTGCTAAAGCGTGAAGGATTTGGTCTGTGTGATTTGAATTATACCGGTTAAACATGAGATGAGGCAAATATATATGAATGTACTGTTTAATATTGTTAAAGCGTAAGGGTAGTATCAATAACATATATTTGATCATTAATAAGTTAATCTGAAATACACTTATCTAATATTGTTAAAGCGTGAGGATAAAATGTATTTAAGATTAGGGGTAAAAGTTGCATGAGTTGCAATTGACAAGAGTTGTCTATAATTTAGATTTTACAATGGTCAATATTATTAAAACATGAGGCCAAAATAAAATGTCAAAATGAGGCCTACTTCTTGCTGTAAAACTTAAAGAGTTTAAATTGTCGTTTTTTTTTTGAGAGAATTAGGAGATTGTGTAAAGTAGTGGGTGGGTGTTTTAGATTTAAAAATGTATAATTTGATTATATCCTTAATCTAAAACATAAATTAGCAATTAAATTATTTATTTTTTGCTAACATATCTTATTTTCTCTTATGAAGATATGATAGCCTCATTTAATCCGTTGACATGTATATTAGATACTAACCAACTTAAAGGCGCTAAAAACTATAAAGACTGGTTGATGAATCTGAGAATTATTCTCAATTCTGAAAAATCTGGGTATATTATAGATCAATGTATGTTCGAAGGAATTTCTGATGAAGCCATCCCAGAGGAGATGGTGACTTATCAAAAATTATTGGATGATGATTTAAAAGTTAAATCTTACGTTATTGCCTCTATGTCTATAGGTTTACAGAGAGAACATACTCATATGGGTAATGCTTTTAGCATTATGCTCCATCTGAATGAGCTGTTTGGCGACCGCCCTAAGGTTAAGGTATATAGGGTTGCTAAATTGCTTTTTCTGTGTAGACATTCTAAGGGCAGTCCAGTGAGTCCCCATGTCTTTAATATAATTTTTATAATCAAGAAGTTGGAGACGATGGATATTACGTTGAACAAATATCTAGAAAAAAGTTTGATTCTCCAGTCACTTTTAGGGTCTTTTAGACGATTCATAATAAATTTTAATATACAAGGAATGGTCTCATCTTTGTTGATCTTTATAATATGTTGAAGATATCAAAAGATGACATGAACAAGGTAGGGTCATCCCTTTTTGTTCAGGGTGCTTCATCTTTTACTCTGATGTGATATTTCTATATCTTAAAAGTGAGTGCAAGTATACAATATCGTATGCAAGTAATAAATGGATAAAAGAGTCAAATGTCAAACCCACATGGGTAATTTTTACTTTTTAACTAAGTACTAAAATTATGTCTTTCTAGTAATTATTTAAAAAAATAAAAATCTAAGAATGAAGTTAGATATAAAAGCAATGACACAATGTAAAGAAATTTAGAAGATAACAATATAGAGAAAACCTAGGGTTAATACTATCCATCAATATGTTTTTCAATGATTAATCCTCTAATATTTAATTCACTTAGATCTTGTTATTGATCAAGACACTAATGTATTCACAATCATCTCCCAAGGTCATGCAAGTATACTTTAATTTACTAAATACCTATATTCCTATGATACTTGTAATAAATTAAGATTCATTAAAATTAAATTTATTGATCTTCTATCTTCTATCTAGTCATCTCCCTTAGTATTTCACTACTCAACGATAAAATTAGGGTACTGTGGGCTCTTTTCTTAATAGTTTATCTAATTAACTCTTTAGGTTTAACATGTTTCTTCTCTCTATTGGTAGTTGCTTAGGTCTCCTTCAAGACTGAGTCTAATCTTTGACTCACTAGTAGAATCATAACCTTTACTTTCCATAGATTAAAATATTTCTACCCGTTAAACTTTTCCATCTTATGCTTGTGTGGTGACATGGTTAATATCACTTAGTTAATTTTATAACCCTTGGCTCTAATATCAATTTGTTGTGAGATATTAGTCTTAGCACTAATCTCTCTTAGCAATTAGCATTTGCTCTAATATGAATGTGATGAGGTTTCCTTGGCGTGCACTCTAATAAATCCTAAATGTGTGTGAAAGCTTCAGCCATAAGTAATCAAGAATAAGAATGAGATCTATAAGAACAATTATACAATCAATTTATGTGGTTAGACAATAAACGCCTACGTCTACGGTAGATAATGGGACCCTGGCATCTCTTATTGAGTTTATAAAGAACAAGATTATAAAGATCTCTCTCTCAAAAGATTATTAAGGAATACAATAATAAAGAGCTCTCAAAGGATCTATTAATGCTTCTTTCCATCACTTAGAACTCAAGCACTACTTATGGCAGTCTCTTTCACACTCAGTGCTCAAGGCTCTTTAGCTCTTTATTTTCTCTCTTGGAGTCTCTTTTAATGCTTAATGAATTTTAAGGGATTACAAAAATTTATATAATCCTTACAAAGTATTTAGAATACTAAATTTAATTGGAGTAAGAGTCAATGTGTGTAAGAATCTACAATCCACTCAAAGAAGTTAATTCAAGCTAAAAATAAACTTTCTCGAACAGGTAATGCTGCACCGTTCTGCAATCAATGCTAAGGTAGTAAATATGATTTTAAGGCAACATCGTAGCGTTATAAAGCTAATGCTAGGGCATTGGGTCTTTTGAGAATCTTCGCTAGGGTGTTTGTCATTCAACACTGGGGCGTATAGACCTATAATGTTCCCACTTGTGCTTTCACGCTCCTCTTCATTTTTTACTATTTGTTTTGCTTATTCCTCATATGTATCTCTCATACTTAACTTCATGATTGACTCTTTATTGATTTCAATCTCAAAATTATGTTCAAACATAATTTATAATCACCAATTCTAACAAGAATGTTATTAGGAAGGTTAAAAATAATTTTAAAAAGTTAAAAATTAATTTAAATATTTAATAATTTATTTTTAAAATCATTTTTGATTAAATTATTTTATATTACAACAAATTTTGAGAAGTAGAGAGTTATTTTTAGATTTAACGACATTTTTTAAAATGTAATTTAATATATATAGAGTTGATTCCTTTCACAGTTGATTATATTTTCAACATAATTAATAATGATTATTTAAAAACTACATTGTTATCAAATTGATCATAAATGTTTCTAATTTTTGAAAAAAAAATTAATGTATTTGTGACATAATCAAGTTAGTGTTTTAAGCAAAATTTTCAAAACACAAACAAAATGAAAAAAAGAAAGTAAAAGAGTTGAGAAATCGCATCAACCTTTCTATAAAGGAAAAAAATATAAATAGAAGAAAAAAAATTGCAACAAGGATTAAGATACGTAAAGACGACGCACTCAGCTGCATTGTTCAAGTAATAATGTTTGTACATTTTTTTTTATCTAAAATTAAATATTCAAGTCTTGAAAAAAATTAAAAAAATTTATTTTTTTTTAATTATTTGATATAATTGTAATTATTATGAGATAGTTTTAATGAAATATAGTTGTAGTTTAATAATTGTAATTATTATGAGATAATTGTAATTATTATGAGATAATTGTAATGAAATATTTATACACTTTATTTCTAACGAGATATTCGTGTTAAAAAAAAGATACGTAAAGATAGCAATTTTCCCTTCCCATAACTCTTTCTTACTGTCACGGAAAGAAAAGAATATTATATTTGCATTAGCTTGATCAAAATCTGGAATCTACTCTTTAGTCTTTTATAACACAAATTCTTTGCTTTCTCCAACCTCACTTTAAGGAATGTGCTGTCTCCTCCTCTTACAAATTTCCACATGGCTCAGAACGTAAGTAATGAAATTAGCATTTAGCTAGCCATGCATGAACTTACTATCGTAAAGGCTAAAGTTTATGCTCATCCCTTCTATAAATAGATAACATCTCAACTGAAGAAAAAAATCAAGTCAGTTGGCTCATAACAAAATACAAAAGCAGCTTACTGCTTATTAACAAGTACGTGCGTGTGAGATTTCAAATGGCGTCTTTAAAACGGTCTGATTCAATAGCTGATAACATGCCAGATGCCTTGAAGCAGAGCCGGTACCATATGAAGAGGTGCTTTGCTAGATATATTGAGAAGGGAAGAAGGATAATGAAACTTCACCATTTGATGGATGAAACAAATGAGGTGATAGAGGATAAGAATGAAAGAAACCAGGTCTTGGAGGGTTTACTTGGCCACATTTTGTGTTCCACTCAGGTTTTATCTTTTTCTTCATGTCATTTCCTGTATATAAATATATTTATTTCCATGTCGAATTTCTGATTTAGTGTTTTGAATTTTAATCAATTTGCAGGAAGCGGTTGCTATTCCTCCACATGTAGCTTTTGCCATTCGACCAAATCCCGGATGCTGGGAATTTGTCAAGGTAAGCTCTGATGATCTCTCGGTTGAGGCCATCAGTGTTACCGACTTCTTGAAATTCAAAGAACTGGTATATGACGAGAATTGGTATGTCCTCTTATCTTCATTTCTATTTATAAATTGTTTGACTTGTGTTATTCAATGTACAGCTTCACTATATCTCTGATTTTTTTCAATCATTAGATGAGTTTGGTATTGACTTCGTAAGAAGTTCAATTGCCTATACCACTTTGAAACTTTTAGCTTAGCTAGTGTCGGTGTCCGTCAGCTCTGTACTTCATTTGTAGCTCAAAGGTTAACTGCTCACATGACAATCTTTGACATTACAGGGCACAAGATCAAAATGCATTGGAAGTGGATTTCGAAGCATATGAGTTCTCTACGCCACACTTAACTCTGTCTTCCTCAATCGGAAATGGACTTAATTTTGTTTCAAAGTTCATCACTGCGAAGCTAAGTGGGCACACGGTTAATGCACAGCCTCTTGTAGATTACCTACTGTCACTGGATCACGAAGGAGAAGTAAGTTGGAAATAAAAATTATTCATACCTAAAAAATTGATGCAAATTAAAATTTTAAGTCATCAAGCTAAATCCATTTTTTTTTTGTTTCTAATTTGTTTTCTATTTCTTTGCAGAAACTTATGATAAATGATACCCTCAACACAGCTGAAACGCTTCAAATGGCACTAATAATTGCAGATGTTTACCTCTCAGCACTGCCCAAGGACATCCCATATCAAAATTTTGAGTTGAGGTGAACCTACTTTTCATATATATTTTAGTTGGCTTATATAAACTCTGAAAGAGTGAGTGGCATCTGATTTCAAATCCTTTTACAGGTTTAAGGAGTGGGGCTTTGAGAAAGGATGGGGCGATACTGCAGAAAGAGTAAGAGAGACAATGAGATCACTCTCAGAAGTACTGCAAGCACCGGATCCATTGAACATGGAGAAGTTTCTTGGCAGTCTTCCAATCATATTCAATGTTGTAATCTTCTCTCCTCATGGCTACTTTGGCCAATCAGATGTTCTTGGCTTGCCGGACACTGGCGGGCAGGTAAAATTTCAATGAATGATTCAGAATAACAATCCTTTGATAATCTTAACCACGGATGAAAATAAATTGTGTGCGCTACAAATGTAAACAGGTGGTTTACATTTTGGATCAAGTGAGAGCTTTGGAAGAGGAGCTGCTCCTCAGACTTATGCACCAAGGACTCAATGTCACGCCTCAAATTCTTGTGGTAAGTTTCATTACATTAGTGAAAAAAATTCCGGATCAAGACAGTTCAATTCAGACGCAATCCACTCAGCTGTGTTTCTTTATTAAAACAGGTTACTCGACTCATACCGGATGCCAGAGGAACTAAGTGCAACCAGGAGCTGGAAGCAATTGAGGGTACAAAGTATTCCAACATCCTCAGGGTTCCTTTTAAGACAGAAAAAGGGATCCTCCGCCGATGGGTTTCTCGTTTTGACATTTATCCTTACCTTGAGAGATTTACTCAAGTATGAACCAGTTTCTTCACCTCTCATTTTAGAAGGCTTTTAATTCTTCCATTTACTGGCTTTCTGTGTTTGAATATACTGGCTAGAGCTAGTGTTCTAAAAGCAGAGTCAATCCTTGTTGAAGTTACATTTTTATTTGATGGTTCATTTTCTTATCAAATGTTCTCTTTCTTCTAAATCATTAGGATGCTACAGCCAAGATCCTAGAGCTCTTGGCAGGAAAGCCAGATCTTATTATTGGAAACTACACAGATGGGAATTTAGTAGCTTCTCTCATGGCCACTAAACTTGGGATAACTCAGGTCTCTTTGTTGATTACTTTATACAGCTGTAAAATTCTTTCCTCTATTATAAAATAAGAAGTCACTTTAACTGTTTTTTCTAGGCAACTATAGCACATGCTTTAGAGAAGACCAAGTACGAGGATTCGGATGTCAAATGGAGGGAATTAGACCCAAAATATCACTTCTCATGCCAATTCATTGCTGATACTATTGCCATGAATGCAACAGATTTCATCATAGCAAGCACATACCAGGAGATTGCTGGAAGGTTAGTAATATGTCATTCTTATTTCTTTTTTATACTATCAAAAATTACAGTGGCCATATGGCTGCAATTCATTAATTCAATGTCAAAATATCAGTTTAACTGCTTATATCTCATTCTATTTACTATTAAACTTTTATAATTTGAATTCTTTGAGTGGAGATAAATATCTAAGTAGCATGAATAATGAAAAAAAAAAAATTGTTACTGAATTCCAATGTTGTTGTTTGCAGCAAAGATAGACCAGGACAGTATGAGAGCCATGCTGCTTTTACACTCCCAGGGCTCTGTAGAGTTGTTAAAGGCATCAATGTCTTTGACCCAAAATTCAACATTGCTGCTCCTGGTGCTGATCAATCAGTCTATTTCCCTTACACTGAGAAACAGAAACGCCTCACAAAATTCCATCCTCAGATTGAAGAATTGCTGTACAACAGAGAAGACAAAAATGAACACATGTAACTGTTAGAAT
The DNA here is from genome assembly GCA_946807835.1 of Ailanthus altissimus. Classification (NCBI taxonomy): domain Eukaryota; kingdom Viridiplantae; phylum Streptophyta; class Magnoliopsida; order Sapindales; family Simaroubaceae; genus Ailanthus; species Ailanthus altissimus. The sequence goes on from OX327687.1 coordinate 12,257,264, forward strand.
CCAGATGATTTTGCTTGTGTTGTTTAAAAGTGCCATTTGATCAAGCAACCTAACAACTTGCTCAATGTATTTTGAAACAGCGGATATCTGGCAGATAGAAAGAAACCAATTATCTTCTCAATGGCAAGGCTGGATGTTGTGAAGAACCTTACAGGACTAACTGAGTGGTATGGCAAGAACAAGAGGCTAAGAAACTTGGTAAATCTTGTTATAGTTGGGGGGTTTTTTGACCCTTCCAAATCAAAAGACAGAGAAGAAACTGCTGAAATAAAAAAGATGCATTCATTGATGGAAAAATACCAACTTAAGGGACAGATGAGATGGATTGCAGCTCAGAGTGACAGGCATCGAAATGGAGAACTCTACCGCTGTATAGCTGATACAAAAGGTGCTTTTGTGCAGCCTGCTTACTATGAAGCATTTGGTCTTACAGTCATTGAGGCAATGAACTGTGGATTACCAACCTTTGCGACCAATCAGGGCGGACCAGCTGAAATTATAGTTGATGGGGTCTCAGGCTTCCATATTGATCCTAACAACGGGGATGTGGCTAGCAACAAAATTGCTGATTTCTTTGAGAAGTGCAAGGTAGATCCAGGATGCTGGGATAAGTTTTCGACAGAAGGCTTAAAACGCATAAACGAATGGTAATTACAGTAACTACTAACTGAGACCCTTGCGGAACAAGTTTTATTTATATTGATCCTTTGAGCAATTTCAATGATATAATCAAAATCTTTTCACATGAATCCTCGACTCCAGCAAATGCCTTACTATTTATTTGTTTTTTATTCTGTAGCTACACTTGGAAGATATATGCAACCAAGCTGTTGAATATGGGATGCGTGTATAGCTACTGGAAGCAATTGAACAAGGAGCAGAAACTAGCCAAACAGAGATACATTGAAATGTTTTACAATCTCCAATTCAAGAACTTGGTACTTTTTCAATACTTCTGCTTAACTCTAAAAAGACAAATAGTTAATTGATCAGGAATTTATTTGTTCAAACATCAAATTCTTACAGGTGAAGAATGTACCTATTCCAATTGAAGAAGCTGAGCAAGACCAAATACAGCAGCCCCCACAAAGCCGAAGGTCATAACCCTAAACCTTCAACAAGTTCAACATTTTTACAATAATAGTTCTGGGACTCAACTGATAAGTAGTTGAAACAAATACTTGTCAAATTATTTGATTTGATTTTTAAGCAATCTAACTTTACATATTGGTTGTGCAGCAGCAAACGCTCAGAGTCACGATTGCAAAGGTAAACCTACAATGAATCCTAACATGGTCATTACTTGGATCTCTTTTGACTCTTGAAGCCAGCCAACAATATACATACATATATATTCAGTCAAAGCACTAATTATATATAAAATATTCAGGTTGTTTGGGTCTTAAACATCATGAAGATTATGGATGCCAACAGCCACAGCCATCAACAACCTGCGTCTCTCGGTTGTGCATTAATAAGCATTTTGTTCACCTCACAATAAGGGTGTTCTTCTCTTATTTCCTTCTCTATCTGTATATTCATAAGGCAATTATTTGTATGCTCCAAGAATGTTGGAAAATAAACATCTGGCTTGTAATTGACATCACTCAATATTGAGCCACATCGATTTCCAGTTTTATTTAATAAAGTGTGTGCCATTATATTATGTATTGAAGTGAAAATGCCCCCTTATGTTTTGCCAATTCCCCCTTCCAAATTTGTACGTATCCGAAAGTTTTTGCTCAAACAAAGTGTGTGAAGAGAAAAAAAATCCATCTCACATTGCATACCTCCAAGAACTTTTAAGTTTTCTTGTTATCTTAACATGTTTCCTATTAGTTAAGGGATAATACCCTAATTTATTTTTTATTAATAAAAAATAGTACACTAATCCATTTCTTATTATGCATAAAATTTTATAACGGTATTTGTGTACCTGTATAAAAGATAGTGGAAAGATAAGTATTATTTTGTAATTCTTTATCATCATAGTGAGATATTACAACGATAATAGATGTAGTCTTAAGTTAAGGATGAATTATTATAAATTCTGTGTGTGTGTTTTTTTTTTCTTTTATATTTTACTTTTATTTTTTAATTATTTTTATTGCTTTTGTTTATAAGCGGATTATGATTTAATTCACAATAGTTTTAATTGCATACAATAAAATCATATATTTTAATTATTTTTCATAAATGATTAGGTAAAAGAAATTAAGAATTTTTTTAAAATTTATATTATTGAAATTAATTATATTTATTCTCAAATTATTTTAACTTACGAATATTTTTAACCCAGGTTAATTCGTCTTCTTCTTTTCAAATCAGTAAAGTAATATTTTTCCTTTATAATTCAATTATTTCTTCCTAACATATTTATGGTCAAGTACAAATAACAATCAATTTCGAAACCTATGATTTAATGTCTATATTTGATTGTCTGTCATCTCTAAAAATTATTCTCGATTATTTTTTAGTAACATTTTTTTTAAAAAAAAAATTGAGCAGGTTTGAGTTTTGCTATTAATTTAGGACAATGAGCCATTTTTTTTTTTTGGGTGCTAAGGCAGAAGAATTCTTATTTGCATGGAATAAATCTACAAAAATTTGTAAGTTAATTGATTTTAGTAGTAAAATCTCTTAAGTTGAAATAAGAAGTTTAGAAATCAAGCTTCCCTTACACTAAATAGAAATGAGTTTGATTATATTTAATGTAATAATTTCTTTAAAAAAATAACATCTAGAAAAGTACTATTATAATGGCTTTAATATATATATATATAATGTAATATTTTTTTAAAAAAAAAAACCTACGAAAAACATTGTTAGAATGGCGAAAAAAAAGTTTAGGAAAAACACACGGTTGTTTTGTTTTAATGGTTAAATCTGTACATTCTCTGACTTAAATAAAAATTTTTAACTCTAACAAAAATTAAAAAATTTAAAGAATTTTTCATTCTTCAAATTATTGAAGATATTTATATATTGCAATTATTTAATTAATATTATAATTAGTTATTGCAGTTATTTAATTAGTATTGTAATTCATTAAGCAGTTATCCAGCATTGTAATTTATTGAGATGTAATATTTGCAATGTATAACTTGTATTAAAAAAAAAAAGTTTAGGAAAAAATATAAGAAGTTAGGCAGTTAGCCTTACTAAAAATAGTTTCTTAATTGCGGAATGTGAGTGGGTTGAGCTTGAGGCGTTGAGCTCCACTTATTACTATTAGTATTAGTCGACGGAGGCTTACCAAATATCCTTTGTAAATTGTAATATCAAACCAGCAGTAAATCTTTTTCTCATTTCATTGCCAAGGTAAAATTAGATTGACATAAATCAGAATTTTCAGATCAGGCTATAAATGTCTTATTTCGAATCGATTAAGCTCGCTCTTCTTTTTTTCTTCTTCTTCTTTTTTTTTTATAAAAAAAAAGAGCACAAAAAATAAGAGAGTAGATGAAAAAAAGGGGTGTGACTGTGAGGGGGTTGAGGGTTGACCTAACGCTACACCAAATTCAAGGGAGAAAGTTTGATAGGGCTTCTTATCATATGAAGGTGGCTCTGGCAGGTCGGGGGGAGGCAAATGGGGGAGTTTAATTGAAACCTCACTACTCACTCAGTGCATTCACCACTCACGTAAACGTAATAATCCGCGCCCCCGCCCCCCGCCCCCCCCAAAAAAAAAAGAAAAGAGGAGCCATAATTTCCGTCGAAATTAATTGGGTTGAGATGAAGGGAGGATCGAGCTCATCTAATCCATCTTCTTCCAAATCCAAGAAACCCAAATGTTAGTTTTCCTTAATGCTTCTCTTTTTTTCTTTCTTTCTTTATTTATATTTTTTTTTCTTCTTCCCGGTTTATCATGTCTTTTACAGTTGATTTTGGATATGCCCGGAAATATCAATTGCAGAGAAAATCTCAGATACCCAATTAATCATGAATGTTGCGTTGTCTAATAAGATTAAGTAAGCCAAAAATAAATTTATCAAAACTTAGCATCCATGGTAGAGCAAGATTGTCGTTATCAAATATGTGTGGGTGGGGGTAATCTTTTTTCTGCTATTAATCTTGGATAATAATTTTTTTTTTTTTTTTGTAATATGGACAATTCTGATTGGTTGACATAGTCTTTGTTTTACTTTGTAGCGCAGATTCTAAGTTTACACAGCAAGAACTACCTGCTTGCAAACCCATTCTAACACCAGGATATGTATGGATTTTCATATACTCACATTTCTTTTCTTTGCTTTCATATTTGTCATCCCAAAATTTCCTCTCTTCTTATGCTTTATGCTTATTGTGATTTTCCTGAATTTTATTAAATGGATTTTCAGGTCATTGGAATATTTATTGCTGTTGGCATCATCTTCATCCCAGTTGGCCTTGTTTCTTTGTCTGCATCAGAGAGTGTAATTACATCTTAATCGATTTTGAAAATATTTAGCTGGCTGATGATTGATATTCATTCTACTTGAAAATGCGCTTGCCTTCTTTGGCGTGTAGGTGATTGAAATTGTTGATCGCTATGATGAAGGTTGCATTCCGCGTACTTATAACAACAATATGCTTGCATATATCCAAAGCAGTGAAACGAACAAGACCTGTACCAGGAACTTTAGTGTTAGTCTGATTGCTTTTCAACTGATACCTTCAGAGAAACTCTGGCTTTCTTTTCTACTTTAATATTATACTTTTTCAGCTTGGCAATAACACACCTCTCCGTCTCACTAACATTTTCTTCTGTACAATTACTCAATATGTTCCAGGTGCCAAAGCTAATGAAAGGTCCTGTTTATATCTATTATCAGCTTGATAACTTCTACCAGAATCATCGACGGTATGTAGAATCTGTTTCAAAATTTTTATGTGGAATGATTTTGTTTAGTTCTCCTTTTTTGAGGAGACCTGATATCAGAATGGTCAGTCTCTCCATTTTGTTTGCAAATACAAGCTTCATAGAGAGTTCATTATCAAAGGGTATATACATATTGGATGGTTGTATCATTGGCCAATATATTTCTCCCATCTTCCTAGCTTTGATTTCAACCTTAATCTCTGAAAGGGATATTAGATGGCTGATACGCAAACACGATTTCAGTTGCACAATGACTTTGTTTGTGGTCATCTAGTGCCTGAACCACTAGTGTGTTCAGTGATTTGTGATTTCTGGGAGTCTACTTCTTGCTGTTGCTAAGCCTGCATAGAGATTACCGCTCTACTTGTATGAAACTGCTAATCCTGAATTTTGATATCATAATGTCTTAAAAGTTGAAGATTATGCGAAAATTTATGATAATGAACACTGAACGTTAAAAGAGTCAAAAAGTTGAATTCTTAGTGTACTTGAAGCCTGAGCTAGGATGTTGATCTGTATGTCTGTCTCACATATAATTTACAATCATACAAATATGTAAAATATATACTATGAGAGATTTGCTACGCTTTCTCAAGCCAAAGCTATTCAACTTGTGTTGACATACATCTTTCTTCTTTTTGGGGAAAGGTACAATTTTGTTTGGAAATGTAAATGAAATGCCCTTTGGGCAGAGAATACATAAACTGGGGAAAAGAGAAAAGACTCTTAACTCTTAACACTAAGGGTATTTTGAAATTTTGAAAAAGAGGCAAAAGAAATATTGCAATTCTAGTGAGACATCTGACTGAAAGATGATCTCGATGAGAAAAGCTGAGGCTTTGTAAAGAAATTTCTTCTTCCACAAAAGTATGCCTATTCCTCTTGCACTAAATGCTCATAATTAGGCAGAGTGTAAAGGCATTTAGGAGTACTATTCCTATGCTTCCTAAATTATTTTTATAGTAAGGCACATACGTAGCAGAGTTCACTGAGTGGAAGCCACAATAGCCAAGTTGAGATTTTTTATCATGAAGAACAAATATCCTTACATTCTAATATTTGTCCATAATTATAATGTTAACAGTGCAAGGAGATATATTACCCCTTCTCCAGCTTCTTTCACTATTCTAATCTCCTATGCTCAGTTGGTTTACTCTCTCTCAAGATCAATGAAATGTTGGACAAATATAAACGTTCAGACCCAAATCTTTCCTTGTATATAGAACATAGAGAGGAGTGTAATTATAATTGAGAGACATGATAAATCTTCTGAATTGAAGTTCAATTATGAATGATTTTGTTGCAAGATAGTGACTGTACAAATTTATTTATGATTTTATTTGAGAATCTAGATTGTCTTGTTGCCATGGACCAAGGTACCGTTTTCTTTTTTTCCCTAAAAAGTTAATGGACTCTTTTTTTTTCCCGTATGTTTTCTTTTCAATTGTGGAAGCCTTTACTGTTTATGTTTGTACGTCAATCTTCGTGTCATCATATTGTGCTCAACTTTAGAATCTTTTTGAACATTTTATTAACTCGAAGTTATGGTTTCAGATATGTTAAAAGTCGAAATGACAAGCAATTGTTGAGTAGGAAATATGAGGATAATGTAGAAAGTTGTGCTCCTGAAGCCATATCTAATGGATTTCCAATTGTTCCTTGTGGCCTTATTGCATGGAGTTTGTTTAATGACTCGTATGGATTTTCAATTAAGAATAGCACGGTAGAGGTCAGCAAGAAGAACATAGCATGGGAGAGTGACAAAAAACATAAATTTGGTTCAGATGTTTACCCAAAAAATTTCCAGAATGGAGGTTTGATTGGAGGTGCAAAACTTAATTCTAGTATACCAGTGAGTATACCCATATTTTTGTTTTTGTTACTTCTATATGAGATTATTCTCTTTATGCTTTCTTTTTATTTTACACAAGGAGTTGCTAGTGACTAGATTTCATATAACAGTTGAACAAACAAGAGGATCTTATAGTTTGGATGCGCACTGCAGCACTGCCGACTTTCAGAAAACTATATGGAAAAATAGAGATGGATCTTGAAGCTGATGAACTAGTTACCGTTGTAATAGAGAACAATTATAACACTTATAGTTTTGGTGGTAAAAAGAAGCTAGTTCTTTCAACCACAAGTTGGATAGGCGGAAAAAATGATTTTCTGGGCATAGCATATGTTGCTGTAGGTGGATTATGCCTTTTCTTGGCAATAACCTTCATACTTGTGTATGTTTTCAAGCCAAGGTGAGTGAATGATCCAAAGTCATACCGATCACAATGCTTGATTGAATAAAGTTTTATTTTCTCTGCTCAGTGATAGTAGATTTTCCCTCTATTTTCACTTGAAAGTGACAATATCAGCATTAGATTATGAGATAAATTACTGATACGCCACTTTCACCCATCGTTTTCATTATAACGACCTAAAATGAATTACATTATTTGAAATTTTGTTAAGAATATTTATCATCGTAAGACAAATTGTTGATAAATTTTCAAATATTATTCTAAATTTTGATATATAATGTATTATTTTTCCACTTTAATAGCTTTAGGATCATTCACATCTTTAGATTCTAGGTGGTCTCAAAAGGTGCACATTAACTATGAGTTTCTGATGTTTTGAACATTGTAGTAGATCTAAGATCCTTCCTAAGGTAGTTATCTTCTAGATGTACTAGACCTAACATCTCAGTAATGAAATAGACAAGATATGCAACTCAGAACTAGAACTTCCTAAGATCGACAAGTGTTTTTCTTTAGGACTTACCTTTCCATTTTTTGACTTCGTGTAGGTGTGCATAAGATTCCATTGATGAAATTGAAACCAATGGTTTTCTCCTTTAATAACAGTAGTTAATTGAGAAACTTGAATCACTATCATTTGACCTAAGAGAAACTTGAATGAAATGATTCCTTTGATTGAAAGATAGATAGTTCTTCCATATGGGTTTATTACTGTTTTGTGCAGGCCTCTTGGGGATCCGTCTTTCTTGTCTTGGAACAGGAATCCAGCAGGACATTAGATCAGCTTTGTTATAAAATGATATGGTACCAGCTTAGCAGCCAGTTTATTAATCATCTATCTTGGATGAATAGCTTTCCTCTTTATACCAGGTGAAGGTTTGTATTTGTATTGACGGTAGGTTTTTAATTTGGCATTTTCCAAAATGCACTTTTGTTATCTTAATTATCGGTTGGTTTATACGTGTTGGAAGGGCAAATTTTGAAAGATTATCAGAATCTTGGGAGTGCTTGACTACTAATACTAATATATGAGATTGATGTTAGAGCAAGAGCAATTAGAACGGGGTTGGTGAGCAATGAGTGGTGACATTAACATGAACATCCACATTGCTGGCAAAGAAGGCATGGTGGGGGCACACGCACTCTGCACTTTCTCATCTCAAACGCTGGTCTGGTTGGCTGCCTGTTACCTAGTACAATTTAGAACTCCTGCTTTTCGGACTTTACCTATATCTAAGCTTGATTCAATTTTTTATCATATAATGTAAATCTTAAGCATTATATTAGCAATTTCACTATGGATATCAACAAACCTGAAATGAGATAATTTCTTTAAAAATAAATAAATTATATTATTAATGATAATAATAATACTAGTAAATTGAATTAGCAATGCAAATTATGTTTGTTGTGTTATATGTTCATTATAACTGGTAGCAGGGATAGACTTTAGGATTTTTCTTCTTACCAGTCTTGAAGAGGAAATTTATTTAATTTGTATTTGTGCATGGGATGGGGTAGTGCGTGTGGAATCTTAATATATATATATATATATGTATGTATAATTGAATTCTCTTACTTTAATTTTGACTTAAATTTTCATCAATCCATTTGGGACAACACACACACACATATATATATATTTATGATCTCGATACCTTAGAATTATTATTTTTCCCAAAACAATACCTTATATGCTTTTTTTTTAAAATTCCATGTAATATCAAGGTCACGTGGGTCACTAAATAATGCATTATTTAAGGCTTAACTAAATAATGCATTATTAATAAATGATTAATAATGCATTATTAATATCAAGGTCACGTGGGTCACGTGGGTAACTAAATAATGAGTTATGTTAGGCTTACAAAATTGAAATATAAATTTTGTATTTTAACAAATGTATTATCAATAAATGATTAAGGTAATTGTTAAATTTTTAATCATTATTAATATTAGTAGTTTTACAACATGAGTAATGCTATTATAAATAATAGAGATATAAAATTTGTATGTTAAGTGATGTAGTATTTGATATGTTAATTATTAATTAGTATTTATAAAATTATCATATTAATAAAAAATAAAAACGTTAATTACTTGATGAGTGGCAGTCACTAAGATGACACATTACTATATAGCATTAGGGACATTGAGAAAGTGAAGTAAATGATGGGAAATTATTTTCAACTCAACTTTTGGAGCACAACATTTTGATAAAGAAGAATTGTTGAAGCCTACTCTTTTTGAAAAATTAAAATTTAATAGCTAATAGCTAATATTTTGAAAAAAAAATTTGGTGGTCACATTTTTTTGACAAGAAAAAAATGGTGCAACCAAAATTGAATTAATATAATCTACATTTTTTTGACTTTCTAAGATAGAGATTTCCTCTCAACTCACCTTTGTATACATAGCTAAGCTTTCAAAAGTTCATGGCATTTTGCATGAAAGGCAATGTGTGAGAGAGAAATATGAGAGTGTGAGAAAAAATACATCGAGAGCAAAAAAATAAAAAATAAAGCAATAACAAAAAAAAGTGTTATTTTGTATTCTTATAAGAGAAAATATTTGTAGTGAAAATTCTAATGAGAGATTATTCTTTAAGTTTTTATATAAACTTGAGAGAAATATTGTATATTCATTTTTACATAATAGAGGATTTTTGTGTATGTATATTGTCACCTTGTGATTTTTTCCTTTACAAGTTTTCACATTTAAAATTTTAAGTGTTATTTATTTTTTATCTTTCATCTTCATTTTAATTTTTTTGTTGTACACACTCTGATCCCAACAATAAAGTTGAGGTAGAAACTATCTATTAACAAATAATAACATTTTTGTAATTAAGTGTGTGTGTGTTTTTTTTAATATAGCATTTATAAATGTTGAACTTCAATTACTTAAAATGTGGTATTTTTATGAATAAAAATTTATCCTTTTTCTTTGATAATAATTAAAATTAAATTACAAAATTTAAAAATAAAATTTACTTTAATATATATATATATAAATATATAAATTCCCTTTGAACTAGACCAAGCTACTCAGAGTCCTCCCCTGACAAGTAGTGTTTCAACTTGAGCCTTCAAAGCTTTCATTATATATCTAACACAATAGTAAATTTTCTGTAAATTAAATAAATAAATGCTACGAAGTGGTGAAAAATCCACCAATTTATTAAATACCATTAATAGTCATACATTATTTAACTATAATTTATTTATCTTTACCAATTAGAAAGATGGCTAATTTTCACTATAAATAGCCCTTGTAATTGTCACGAAATCAATCCCCCTTCAATTTAAAAGAGAGAATTTAATTGCCTCTAATTTTTCCGTTCACTTATTTTACTCTTTAGTTAGTTCCTCTATAACGTTATCAGCACGACACTAGTAAGTGAAGGGATTTTGATAAAGTAGTATCATATTTATTAACTTAATATTTATATATTTTATATTTAATATGATTGTCTTATGAGTATATTTTATAGTTGTCACTAAATTTGGATATTCCGCATAAAAAAAATATAAAAAAATTTCATTTATTGAAATTATATATATGAGAAATATTATATATAAATTGCCTTTTAAAAGGCCGATATCTGACGGTGAAATATCAATTGATCTAAAACTTAAAAAAAGACTACAATCACAATAGGATAAAAGAAATATGTCATAATATGTTGTTAAATATAATTTAGATTTATTTAAAATTATATATATTTGAATTGTATGGATAGTTTCATGCATTGTATGGATAAATCACCAAAGGGTGAATTCGTTAGTTAATTGAAAGAGTAATATAGAAGCAAAAAGGTAATTAATTGACTATAAAGGTTCTAAATCAATCAACAACATCATTTGAGAAATTTCGAAGAACTTTTCTCATGCAAAAAATGACCGCCGAAGAAAAAAAAATCTGAAATAAAAGAAAGTAAAAGGAAAGAAAAAATAAAGAAGGAAAATAAAAAAAAAAGAGCTACCCCATACTCTAGATTTATTGTGTTTGCCGCCTATCTTGATCATGCCAATCACTTTTCGCTATTGATCGGCCCTCCAATAAACTCAGAAAGGGTCGAGCAACCAATCCTTGAAATCCCTCTTATCATTCACTTTATCAAATTCAATTGACGCCGCCCAATTTTCAACCACCGTCCACTAGAGACCAAAAAAAAAAACTTAAACCTAAAAGTATCAACCGTAGTCTTCATCCCTCAATCTTTGAACACTTTAACACAAGGTCGTCATAAACTCACCCATGGCTAATTTTGTATTGTCAGTTGGCCAAGGTAGCAGCAAAAGCTCGAATTCAAGTAACATTATGTCATTTCACCATCCATTGATTCTGCAAAATTAGTAAATTTTTTTATATTTATAATTAAATTTTTTAAAAAATACAACTCTTTTTTCACATATTAATTTTATTTAAACTCATTCAAAATTTACTTTCAAGTTATAAGCCGAGTATATAAATATATAAATAGATACATGATTGTTAAAGATAATTTAGACTTGCTTCTTTAATGATAGCCAGTACTAACTTAGATATGATGATTTAATCAATAATATAGACCTTATTCCTTAAAAAAGCCAATACAAGTCTAAATAAAATATTTTCACCAATTATCTAAGCAAGCTTTTTTGGAAGTAGAAATAACCAATACTTATTTAGATATGACAATTTAACCGATAATCTAAATTTGCTTCCTCATAGATGGCTAATACTAGTTTGGATAAATTAGTTTAATCAATAATTTGAGTCTACTTCTTCAAAAATAACTAATACTAGTCTATATAACGCTTTTATTGATTATCTAGGCTTACTTCCTTAGAATTAGAAACAATCGATACTTGTCTAGTTATGACGATTTAACCGATAATCTAAACTTATTTTCTTGAAAATAGTTGATATTGTCAAGATATGATGATTTGACAGGTAGATCTATTCTTCTTTTAGAATAATAATAAAGTCAAATTGGTTAAGAAATTTTAAATAAGTGACTTTTATGGGGGATTTTTATAAGTATCAAATTTAATATAATTTTTATTGATCCATTACAATACGACATCTATCTAAAAGCTAAGTGGATAAAATATAAATAAAAAATAATATATATTAAAAGTTGAATAAATCCTAAATCATAAGATAAATCCAACGAATGGGAGAATTTTGGAAGAAAGTAAGTTAATTTTCTCTAAAATTTCCAACAAAAAATATAATGGAAATAGACTTTAAAATAGATTTGTGTTATCTTTAATCATAATTTAAATTAAAGTAATACATGTATATTCTGAAACTGAGTTAAATTCATATCTTATAAAAATAGGTGGTTATTCATTCTTAATAAATTTATTATTAATTCATTCATACAACAAACAATATAATCTTGTTCCATATGTTTTTTCACACAAGAGCATCATATCATTTGATAAACATTAATTTAAGTGTCAAAAGTATTTTTTCCTTATAAGATGGCAGGAATGAATTCGTTAATTAAAAGAATAATAAATTGACCCTAAAAATTCTGAATTAGAGAGCTTCAATAATAATAAATAAATTATAAATCGGTAAGTGTTCAGTTCACATTCAACATGGGAGAAAAAAAATGTTATAATTATGCACCTTTATAAGGGACAGGCATAGAAACGGTCAAGCACCGGATGTCTTGGCCAAAATCCACAAAAAAAAAAACTAAGAGTATTAAAAATTTAAGGAAAAAAAAAAAATTGAGCAATCTAATTCTGCATGCAAGTATTGAAATTTCATTGGCAAAGAACAATTGTAGGCTCCATTGCAACGGAAGTATCCCTTTCACACATATTAGCCTCGATGCTCACCACCCCTTCTCCCTGCAATTTTCACAACCCCACCAACATTTTGTTAGCATTATTCATTTCTCATTGGAAACTCTCCTTATTACATTACACAAAAAAAAAAAAAAAAGAAATTTACCTTTGCAATGTTTCTAAAGTATGTGGTCGTGTAATTTGCAGTAGGAAAGAGAGCTTCAATGAGATCTGCTAAAACTAATTGGGGTTGAGAGACTGCTCCATCGTACCAATCTTTCAGTGAGTTGTTTCAAAACAGAAAATGGAACCCACTATTTGTGTCAATAAACTGACAAGTGTTCCAACACAAAATACAAAGGAATTTTATGAAAGATACACACCTAGAGTTACTGAATTTTGATTTCTTTTATCGAATCTCCATAAGCTTTGGTTTGTCAGAAAAGCAAAGCAAGAGTTGCCTTCGCTATCTATGTTTTGCAGAAAGGTTGACTGCGTGTAGTTCATCGGCTCAAGAGTATACGTTCCATCAATTACCACATCCACAGTCTAAATTTTCAACAATGGCGAATTGTTTTTTTAAAAAAGAGTATCAAATATATGCTAAATTCGGTTCGAATCAGTTCAAATGTCCTTGAACCAATTGGGTTTTGGTTCGATACAGTTTTTGAAAAACTGACCAATTTTGCCAACCGTTATAACAATATATTATGATTTGTATTGGTACATAAAAGAAAGAAGTACATAACTTACACATAAGATGGCATGCAATTGTTCCAAATCATCAGGATTAGAGATGTTATAGGTCATCTTGTTGATAGAGCTATCCACATTCTCTCCACCTGCATCTTCAACAAACTGTTTTCCAGTTTATTCAGTGATTAGATATAACAATACCAGATAGTTTTTAAAAATAAAATTTGAAAATTTTGTAAAATACCTTCAATTTGAATGCTTCCTGGGTAAATGACCATACAGCCTGCAGAAAAGTAAAGCCAAATTAATATTTGATTCCTGATATACAGGAGGACACAATTAAAATGGTGATATAAGAGAGCCTGTCTGTATTTAGCTTATCTATATTTACTAACATTATAAAACTCCATCCAAGCTACAATTGGTTTGAATGACTTTGTCTTGTTTGCTGCTAAATTACTCAAGCACAAATAGTTCTCTTTCACCTGCAAATTAGAAGTTAATTAGGAATATGATAACTTCTAACAAAGCCTAAGTAAACGACCGATTCTAATTATAATAACCATCTAATACTCACTGCATGGTATACTTGGTTGGCTCTAGCTTCAACGTTCGCAAAAACTCCCAAGAATTTAATCCACTCAGCTCGCTGTCAAGTAAAGCATAAAGAGTGACATTTTGTTTTCTATTTTTCATCGGGATATATTTATACATATATGAAGAAAATGAGATGAGAGATCATAAAATTGACCTGAAGAGGGTTATCCTCTCCAAAAGGAAGAAAATTGGCGAAGTTGCAAGCTTGGGGTTGATCAGAATCGGTGGTAAAATAAGCAGCAAATTGTGACAGCTGCTGTGGCTCACTTTTGTTAATAATTTGTATTTCTCCTCCTTGGTACAATTTTAGTACACATTGAGAAGCCACAGTCTGTGATGTAATGCCTTTCATGCTCCCTAATAACCCCAATAGCTGACAATTGACAAAACCAAATACAACGCACACGTGTTTCAATAAAATTCATGAACAGCAAAGTCTGTAAATGAGTCTGTACCTGTACCTACTCCCAACTGCAATCACTCTCACCTCGAAGAATGAAACTGCATTCACACAAAGAGTCTGTTAGATTCTAAGATCATAGTTGAGGTACTATCAACAGATTCAAATTCTATTTTAATCTAAATTGATAGTTATTAAAAAATAAAAATATATTTTAATTATTTATACTTAATATAAAACTCGTGTCAATTTTTTTAAATATTTTAAATATAACTTCACTTAAAAAGGATCCTTATTCAATACCCAAACAATTACTCTAATTATAAGTAAAATAAATTGCAACTGTTTTTGCCTTCTAAGCTTCTATTCTGAGTCAATAATTCTATATTATTTTTCTTAAATGACAAACATTGATTCATTAATCTTAATCTTAAAAAATTTTAAAAATTTTGTCTATACCTCTATTAGATAGTGGAATTCATTAATTTTAATAAAAAATTTATTAAAACTAGTAAAATTATTATTATATCCCCTTTATGATTGAAAAAAAATTTAAATTCAAATACTAAGTAAGGATTGAACTTTTGCCCTTATTAATAAAAGTAAACAATTTAATCAATTAAACTATTCTAAGTTTTTGTTTATATATGAATTAAAAATTTATTAATGTATTGTCCTCAATTAAATTATTCAAGAAAGGAGACATTGATTAGCATTGACCAGCGTTGATCGATAATAATCACTTGTTGATTAATGTTGATCGCATCATTAAATGTTGTTGATTGGGGTTAACCGATGGCTATCGAATATCATTGATCGTTCGTTAACTAAAGTTGACTAGTGACTATTGATTGGTGTTGATTGTCGTTAATCGATATTGATTGATCATTGATCGGTGTTGACTAGCTCTTGATTGGCCATTGACTGGCCGTTGACCAATATTGACTGACCGTGATCAAGGTTGATCAAATTTTTTTTTTAGTCAAAAGAGGAAGGAGAAGGGGAGATGATTTTTTATTTTTACCTTTTTCACCATTGATTTTAACAAATTTCATTACCTAATAGTTAAAGTCATTACCTAATAAAGGTGTAAATAAAATTCTTGAAAATATAAAGGTTTAGATCTCTCTTTCCTCAAATCTTAAGAGTCCAAATACTCTTTTTTTTCCCTTCTTTTTTTAATTTGCACAATTAGGAGCATTGGTCCCATAACCTCCACATGTAAGTAGTTAGGAAAAAATGTTTGAATAACATAGCAAAAAATGGTGGCCTAATTATATTAGGGTTTAGGCTAATTATATTAAGGTTTGGGCCAATTATTAAGAAAAAAGTTTGCAAAACACAAAAAAATAAGTTTAATCTTGTAGAGCACTCAGTGAGAAGTTATAAATAACTCCTCTTTTACTGTAGATAATACTGTAGAAGATATTATCCACCTTAACACTTTGTTAAATATAAGATTATTTCGGCAATCAACAAAAGACTAATTCTAAAATGTTACATCATACAACTTTATACACAAAAGTACAAATCACCACTGAATCATCGGGTGGTACTAAGGTAGTAACTGCACTGCCACCAATCTTTGTTCTCCATATAACATATGTCAACACCACTATTAAAAATATAACACTTGCTGAACATATTAACTCTTAACTTTGTTGAGCTTTGTTATGTTATAATCACCTTTAAATAATCCCTTAACACAAGCTCTCATTCGGACTATCTTTTGATCATCTTGTGGAACTTAAGTCATTTTATCCTTCAAAATTTGTTTTAAATTTTTTTATAATCAACTCTACACTTCTCAAACACCTCATCTCACCTTAAACATGACCCAACAACCTTCGTTAACCTAATTGAGCCAAGTAACTTCTTCCAAGTGATCTTGTACTTACCATACAATCTATACTACAATTGTTGTTTTCCTTTATCAAAATAAATCTTCATTTATTTGTGCTCAAAAGACAACTGAGTCCTACAATTACCATATTTGGGCACAAACAACTAATAATATAATCAATTTTGTTTAACTGCATTAATATTTTAAAATACGTTCATGAATACTTAACCAATATCAATGTGATAAGAGTTGTAGTTGAATATATTTTTCAATCATTATGTGAGTTATATTAATGATTTAATGAAATAATATTTTATTGTTTGGCTAAAGCATTAAATTGATAAAAGAAAACAATAAACTAATTTTTTTTGCACAATATACTCAAACATTTAGATATTCATGTCAACATTCAAATTTGATTTTCACATAATATTAGTTAATTGAATCCTAAGTATTTAGTTTTAGAAAAGAAAAAAATAAAATAACACAGCTAAATCAAACTGCAACACATAGGTTTAACAGTTTGAAAGATCGACCCAAACGTTCATTCTCTTAAACAATTGAATATGTTTGTGAAAATGTCTATTTTGGCAATGATGGCTTCAAAGGGCTAAGAGCCTGTTTCATGCCTTATTTTTGGGTTTTAAACCTAATGCTAATGTGTCTTATTTAGCTATACCTTTTAAATCTATTTTCTTTTTAATTTAATGAAAAATTTACATCTTTTTTAATTTAATACAGAAAATCAATTTTTTTTCTAAACGTTTTTAGTCAAATCTGTACGTCTAAATGATTTTATGAATTCCATTCTAAAATATGTCCATACTTATTTAATATATTAACAATCTTATCTATATATTTTTTAAATAAAAACATGTATTTTTTTGGAGGATATTTTTTTCTACTCCCAACTTTGACCTATTAAAATTTAAGGATTTTAATCACATGCATGATTTAAATAGCAGAGTTCTAAGTCTTTTTTTTTTTTTCTAATTTAAACATAAATAGGGTTGTCTTAGAACTTAAAATATATATTTTTTGATGCAACATCATAAATTACATAAAATTTACATTAACATGGGTTTTATTATTTTGTATAATTAAGTATTATTTTATTTATTTTTCAAGATGTTTTATTATTCATTTAAAATACAAAATTATAAGTGCACAAATATAAAATAATTAATATTTATTATATTTTTATTTAAAAAATATCTATCCATCTGTATTTATTATACATTCAGACAAAAGACTAAGCATATAATCACTCAGATTCCGACATCAAGGCTATTCAATTTCAAATCAATTCAACTCAATTAAGATTTTAGATGAAAACATAAATTCTAGTTAAAAAGGGATTGATTTGATATTTTGCAATTTAAGTATTTACATCAATTATTATTTGGATATATAATTAGAATACAAAATTTGTATTTTTATATATGTGACATTTGATGCATCTATTATATATTGTCATTATATAACTATTATATTCATAAGAATTAAAAATTTACAACTACCTGATAAGTGGTAGTCGCCGATTGGTGACACATTAATTAGGATACAAATTTTTTATTTCAACTATTAGGAGTAAGCAATTTTGGTTTCAGGCTAATTTAAGTTTGAAACCAACTTGAAACCGAACTGATCGGTTTCATTTGTAATGGAACTGTTTGGTTCAAGTTGCAGGAATTGAATTGGTTCGATTCAATTATGTTCAGTTTTCAATTATTTTAAAAAACTTTTTTTGATTTATTTTAAGTTTCAAATAAATAGAATTGACTAAGAATCGATCTTAGAATTGAACCGAATTGACCGAAACCAATAGGTTCAATCAATTCAATCAGTTTATTCCTACCAATTATGTAAGTATAGTATTACTTTTAAATAATTTTTTTTTTCATATGAAAACAGAAAAATTTGAACTTGAAACCTCTAGTATAATAGAAGTAGATATACTGCCAACTTTTTATAATTGGGTTGTTAATACAAGTATAACAAATCTTTTTTATTTTTTAGACTAAATTATAATGTTGCTGAATTCAAACTATGTAAATAAAGAAAGAAACGAAACGAAACTGATAGAATTTGATTTTTTTTAAAGACTTCAAAAAATTTACTCATTACACGAGAATAAATCTATTGAGATTCGCCTTGATTAAACTCACTTATAGCCTATCCTAGACATCTATCTCTATAGGAGGAAGGTCCCATAAAGGAGAAAAAAAAAATCTACTCCATGATATACAAATTTACTATATTCAAACAAAGAGAAAGAAGAAATTTATTGAATTTGAATGTTTGTTTTTAAAGACTTTGAATAAATATATTGAGAGATTAAACCCACTACTATTTCAGTCTTTTAAATATCTATCTCTATGGAAGGAAGGATCAAACTCATAGAAAAATGAAATTACTTTTATATAAATATCCGAAGATTTGAATCCCCTATTATTTAAGTGGAGCAAAGGTAACTTTACCATCCAATGCTATAGAGCTTACACAAAATTTTAAATCTATATTTTTACAATTTAACAAAAAATGGACATTTATATTATTCTTTCAAAACCTATATCCATTCTTCCTTTAATTTTTAAATAGTTATAACATTACCATGTGACAGCTTTTAACTTTATTTTATTTTATTATATTAATAATGAGTGATTAAGTAATACCCACAAATAAATATTATTGATAGGTGACATCTGAATTGGGAATACAAATTTTCATCAAGTTGATGTCAAGGAGAATCAATCCTTTTAACTTCTTACTTTATCTGCAATGGGCCAAACACCAATATTATTAATATTTACAAGTTGTTAACCATGATGGTTATTGTCAATATAAGTAATTATATAATTAAAAAAAAAAACTTAGTTGAATATCTAAGTTATAAATTTATTATCATCTCATCACAACTATAACATATTTTATAACTTCTTATATTATTCATTTTAAAGAAATAAGCAAACTTCATTCCACCTCTCCTTCCAGTCTATCCTATTTTCTATATCTTGGTCATATATCATTTCACAAACCATACATATTTACACAACAAAAGAATCCCCTTCCTATTTGAAACAAATCAATGAAAATAAAGCAAAAATAGTTTGAAATTACATCAATTATGTCCTCTTGATCTTCGCAGTCTGAGGCATTTAATTTATAAATTAGGCGCTAATTTAGGTAAATACCTGGAAAGAAGTCGGTTTCCACCGAATAGTTTGACATGGGTATCACATAAGATTTGATCCTCGAGGAGCAATATTTTGTCCTCGCTGCCATTCTTGAGCTGTTCTGTGATTCAGTACAATTTATTAATGAGTTATAAAAAGTAGTAACAAGATTGAATTGCACCAAATATATAATATGCAATAATGTGTGATAAAGTACCTGGATAAGGAGATAGCTCCGGCCATCAATGGCATTCTTGATGACTTTGAAGGTCTGTCCATAGTATATATGAAAGTTTTGGGCATCTTCAACCTTTGAAATGTCGACCGTTTTCACTGTATTTGCAGCATTTCCACTTCTCAGGAGACACTCAAAAATCATTAACCAAACTGCACACAACAGGATTTGCAACCGCCAAGTTGCACAAGAAGAAGAAGACATAGACATTGTTTATGAAGAAGCCTAAAATTTAGTGTAGCTCTAGGCTCTAGCATGCATATAATGGCTTGAATTTGGAGTTACTTGCTTATATAAATTTTAATAAAACCAGAACCAGAACCAGAACCAGAACCAGAACCAGAACTCCTGTTATGTTGATGTACCTAATTGTCTGGGAGAAAAGATGTGTAGCTTTTCGGAATGGAATGGGATTATCACGGAGATGGTGGGTGGGGTCAGTCTAACACAGGGCTGTGATTGTGAATTATTTGCTTTTTTGGTGATGAATTTGATGGCATGTGACAGGATCGAGTTTCTTTTTCTTAAATTAATGGGGTTTGAAATAGTTTTGTAACCCGTGAACCAAATGCCTTGCCCTTATTTGTCTTGTCATCTTGCTTAGAGCTTTTACCCATTTGTTTTCTTTTCATTTTGTTACCCTATTCTGCCATTCCTGTCTTGTCTTGTCCACCCCATGTGCTATGCACTACCACTAGTTTTTAACCGAGATTATAACCCGTGCCTACAGCCTACTGCTCGACAGCTTGAGGGCTTCAGTCTTCACTACACAATGTTTTGCCCATTATCTATAAATCAACGGTTGATAAAGATTTAAATGGCACCGAAGCATCACATTATTTATACATTTATTTATAAAATTTTATCACACATA
The DNA here is from genome assembly GCA_946807835.1 of Ailanthus altissimus. Classification (NCBI taxonomy): domain Eukaryota; kingdom Viridiplantae; phylum Streptophyta; class Magnoliopsida; order Sapindales; family Simaroubaceae; genus Ailanthus; species Ailanthus altissimus. The sequence goes on from OX327687.1 coordinate 12,277,990, forward strand.
TTTATTTTAAAATAATTTAATTATATTAAAATATTATAATACGTTTTAACATTTTACAAAACAATTTCATCGTGATTGTATTATCAATAATTTTTTTCATCTACTTTGATTAGCCATATAAAAAATCTCATCATTTTAATAATAATGAATTATACTCGTACGATTTTATTTTTAAACTTTACACAAGTATTTTTTTTATCCAGCATATTACAAATTAAAATGTGAATCACCTTTCATAAATTCAGCATCTCTCCCGTATCTTGGCGATGTGAGATTTGTCTAGGATATTATATACACCCTCTTTAAAGACTCAGTGTTCTCGTTAAGGTTTGCCCTACCACCGTCCAAGTGGACACCGGGAGTGGTTCTAATACCATTTGTCAGGACCCAATCCAATCCAACCCAACCCAGACCTGACAAAATATTATCCTCTTTGGGGTCAAGCCCACATGATTTTGTTCATGAGCTTCATGCAAGCGTCCTTTACCTAAAACGCGTATTTCTAATTAAGGTGTGGATCACCCCTTATAAACTCATCATCTCTTCTGTGCCTTGGCGATGTGGGATTTGCCTAGGGTGTTACAATTTTCCTCAGGGGCAACACGTGTTGACACATGCTTGGAAAGCCCTCTCTTTCATAAGGGCATTTTGGAGAAATAACACATCTGAGAGCACTTAGGTAATTGTATCCCCCTAAGACTTGGAGTATTGAGTAACCTCTGATTAGCTACTAAGATGGATCGGTCTTGGATTCAGATGAGCTATAGGTGTTGTCTCCTGAGTTCTAGCAGATGCAGTGCTAACTAAGGTCACCAATCCTAGACAAATCTTATCCTTCTATCAATAAAAGGATATAGGCCTATCACATGTTGACATGGCAACTTGGTAATAGGCTTCTTGAGATTTTTCTATCCAAAATCTTATCTTTGTGCCTAATTGTCATGCTATGTAGTCTCTAACTAGGTGTTGCATGGTCCAGTTAATGATGTGGAAGGAGATTGAGCTTTCTGATCTATGCATTAATTGTGGAGCCTATTGATGACATGATAGGTGACTTAACTATAATGATGTGTCCCTTGGTTGTGAGATTAAGTTCTAACATAGATTGATACGTTAGTCCTACCTGATAGGCTAATTTGTGAAGGTTAATAGGCTTGAGCTTATAATGAGTTTGATGGTTAGGTCTTAATTTAGACTGAGTGGCTTTCTAAAGTAGTTGGGCTTACGACTCTAATGGGCTTTAAAGAGTAGCCCAAGTGTTACCATAATTTTTTTCCAGCATCAATCCCCCTAGTTTCTAGGGTGGAGGTGAGGAGACAATAAAAATTATTTTGCTTCGTGACACATGACATGCTCTCTTTCGCTCTTCAATCCTCTCTATTTATCTAGTTCATTCAAAATATGTTATAACATTGAATTCCCATAAACTACTATGTTAGGAGGACTTCCTCAAGACATGGGATCTTCGACATCTCTTTAATACTTTTTCTCTATTTTCATTCTCTTAGTGTGCCATTAGACCAAGGACCACAAGTTGGTTCCTACCACTTAGGAGCTAGGCCAAACACCTATTAACCTACTTGAAGCATGCCAATAGAGGCATACTTACTGAGTTAACTCTCTCCATATCTCAGCAAGAATCAGTGAGTGCTCTATCAAGGGCTTTAGGTCTTACTTACGAGGTTATCCTTAATCTTATGCTGCCTTATTATATCTACTTGTATATTCTGCTTACGTGTATTGACTTTGCATTGTCACCGATGTTCTCCCTTGTTATAGGCTACTTACTCCTTAAGAGAGCACAAAAACAAGTTTGAGGGGGTCTTAAGGGCCGCAGAGGACTTGGAGATACACCGAGTGGCCTCAAGAGAGAGCGTGGAGGTTTTGAAGGCCAAAAAGGATAAGTACAAGCAATGGCGCGCTTCTCTAGCAAAGGAACTTACTACTACTCATGAGGGGATGTTATGAGAGGTTGAGTAGAATAAGATTATACAGTACAGTAGACCTTTTAGAGAAGAGGCTTTGCTAGTCTGTCTAAAAGGCCATAAGTCACATTCACCACAAACTGACTAAGGTATGGCCTAATTTAGACTTTAATTTTTTAGATTTAGGAGAGTCAACTACTTCGTCTTAGCAGATGAGAAGGAGGATAGTACGATCAAAGCTTCTACCCGCTATGCCACATTGAAAGAACCAGATAACACTTAGGAGTGGTCAAGTAAAAACCCTTATAAGGTTGACATTGCCATGGACTCGGCCACTCAGAACCCCAAAGAAGATGATGGTGATGGGGGAAAAGGAACTGCCTCTTTTGATGACTCATTTGGCTGTTATGTATTGAGCTCCGAGCTCTTTTTTGTGGCATGCTAGCTTATCTACTGACTACTTTTCTCTTTATTTGTAATTATTGTAGCTTCACTTTTATAATTTCTGAAGGACTATAACAAACTATTCTAAACTGTGTGCTAGTTTTGTAATAGTCCCAGCCATTATGGCTCATTTTTTGGACTATTTATAGGATATGCTCACGGGGGTAAGGAGAAGAAGGTGTTGAGTAGTATTTAAGCTTCCTCTCTGTTCTTCATGATATGGTGATCTCAGCCACTTTATTAAGCTTGTGTAGGATAGTTTTTTATATCTTAAGGGACAAAAGGAATAATGATCTTTGGAAATCAAATGAATTATTTTGCATTTATGCATTATATGGTTGACAACACATACAATGATCACTTAATGTGGGTTTAGTGGTTATTTATTACATGGTAATTGTATGTGCATGCATAACCTTGTTCCAACGCCATAATAAGTACAACATTTGGTATAACTTGGAGTCGAGTTACTTGTGGCATATATAATTAATTCTGAATTCTTAGGGATACATTAGAGACAAAATTCTGTTGACACCCTAAATTCTTTTCTTTGTCCAATTTCATAGAGTCCACAACAGCACACAATGAGTTAACTCAAAGATTACGATAATCATATTAAAACATTTTAGCATCCTCAGGGCACTGCTTACAAGAATAACTGAGGAAGTCTACACTCACACTCAATTAAAAGGAAAGTAACTATGAGATGAGCACAATATAAATCACAGGCGACAAAAAGAGAACCTTATATGTTTATAACTTTAGGGTTCTAAGCATCGTTACTGTGCTCCGAGCCCAATTGACCTCTTTTTCTATACATGATTGATCACCATCCTCTTATAGTACTCTGATTCTTAACTTAAGCACTACTAAGGAGAATTTTTAGTGGCCTTACACACAGATTTGATTTTTTATTGTTGTATTTGGCCTCCATATATGGAGCCATATGAAAAGAGTACAACACAAGTTATATGGCGATAACAGAAAAACTATAAATATTTAGACCTTCAAGGCTTAGCACACCTCTACTATACTCATGGCCTATTTGACCGCTTTCTCTATACAAGTAAATAAGTAGTTTATCATCTGGTACTGAGTAGAGATAATAGTACTTTATAGGTACATCCCATCTGGGATTAATTAGAAAATAATGAAGCTCAACCCTTTGATGCTAAATGGAGATAAATTATTTTTGAGATATATATCTTGTTTGGGACTTAGTGGAGAATGTAGGGATCAACCCATTAGTGCAAAATAGAGATAAACGACTTTGGAGACATCTTTGGCATAGGTTAAAGCTCAATCCCTTAATGCCAAATAGAGATAAACTATTGGACACATTAGCACACATTTTGTCACGCCCCAGACCCAAAAGATTTGATACATGACATAACTTACTGTCACGCCCTAGACCCAAAATATCTGATACATGACATAACTTACATTCATTCAATAATATTTAAACATTCATTTTAATTTCTTTCAGAATTATAGCAATTGAATTATGACTGGGACAATTAGTAAACCGGAGATACGCAGAGTTTTCTCAGAGATTAACACTCTACTACGTCACCAATAGCAACTTTGTTACCGGAAGTCCAAAATATATTCATTGCAAATTCTTACTTAAAATCAATCCATAACCATACTTGGTGAAACTTAAACTAAATCCAACCACACACAATAAAATAATACATAAGTATTTATTCAATAGGGACAAATCAAATATCTTATCCCACGGGTCCCCAAATGAAACATTCAACAACCTAGCAACTTAGGAAACCCAAGGAACAACAGAAGCCTTGCCAAATCCGCTAAGTACACATGTACCTTATTTACCTAAAATCACTATAAACTATAATGAGTATAAAACTCAGTAAGCATACTAGTTTTTCATATATCAAAATACAAATATATATATGTACACAATGTATGTGTATGATATGCTGTGATAAATCAAAATCATAAACTTATCAAATCACGTGTCAGGTAAGCGCTTACACATTCTTTCAAAATATATAATAGGAATACCATCACCCAACTACTACTTAGTAGGACTTACACATCACATATCACATAATGACCCAAATGTCACTCGTAGGTGACATACCGTATGAGAGGAATAGTACAAGTGAGGTTTAAATTGCACATATATAATGCTCAAGCCCGAAGGTAAGAGTCAAACCCTCACCCTGATCATCGGTGAGTCCTCTCATATGCACCAATATGCCACCACACAAATGTGATGACTTAATCTTCCTTTAGGTACCAATAGGATCCTCCCTACATACGGAACACATAAAATATACCAATCTCAAAGGAAATGCCACACATAAAGGCTCCACAAATCACATAAAATGCCTACCAAGTCATCAGTGAGTTCAAGCATCCTCAAAACACAAAATGTTTCTTATGGACATATTACACTTCAAAGCTTTCTTTGTTAAACACATTTCATTTTGAAAGCTCACTTTAAAAAAAAACACATGTATGTCCATGCTTAATGTCAATGCTCACATTCATAAACATATGTCTTTCATATTTCAATCAAATACACTTTGGCATAACATAAACATATTTCTAAGCACATTTACAAAATCATACATAGACAATTACTATGCTTATTGTGATTTCAATAAAAAGTCTAGTATACTTACCTCTTACCACTTTCGGCTACAAGGCTTAAATCTCCTTAATCTATCAATGGAGATTAATCCTTTCATAAGCCTCAAAATTCACACAAAATACTTTAAATAGCTTACAAAATTATACGCAATGCATTTATCACATCAAATTGGTCTAAATACTTGGTTTCTCAAAACCTGTTATTCTGACCACTTACACTTAACAAAATTTTTTAATACATCAAATGATGTCCAATTACTCCAAAATCAGAATATATCATTCTTGACTCATATATCCTTCTTATATATGAATATTATATCAAAATTCCTACAAAATCCATTCCATACACACCATCGAATCCAAACTACTAACCTGACAGGATCAAGATATTTACTGAATAGTATTCAATCTCCCAATTTTATAACATTATATACTAACTTAAAAATTATAAAACTATCACAGAGTTACTCTTAACACATATCGCAATCCATGTTAAATATTGCACTTCAAAATCACTGCCAAAAGTATTTGAAAACTATTTTATTCTATAGCTTTAAAAATCTGTTAATCAAATACTGCAATGAGCTGATACATTTTAAAAAATTATAACAATTTAACCATATTGATTTAAATTCTTTATTCTGAGTATATCATATTAGACATATAAACTTATCATATTCCATAAATTCATAATTTTTAAAGATCATTCAGCAGGCCAAAAATTGTTTGCCACTGTATCATACTGTTCACACAGAAAATTTCTAGAATTTCAGGGTCATTTTGGTAAATTTACATCAAATTCAATTTCTAGAATTTTCAATCGATTCAAAGTCTCAGATAATCCTAAATTTCATATAATCAAAATTCAAAATCAGAATTGAATTATAACAATTTATAAAATTCCTGGATCAAGAGACTATCAAGTAGAAATTCTACAATTCATCATGATTTATCAAGTTATCTACATAGATCATCATCAATTCTCACAAGATCTTACAAAATACACATCAAATCCTCAATTATACATATTTTCAGAAATCAAAACTTAAAGGAATTAACTTAATTAACACTAATAAATTGAGAAATAGTTGTGATATACCTCTTAAAATTCAAAATTCCAATTTCTTCTTCTTTTTTTTCTTCTTCTTCTCTTTCTCTCCCCTCTATTTCTCTCTTCTCTCTCTCTAAAGGGATAGCTCGACCCAAAAATGAGTAAATTAGGGTTTCAAAAGTGTATTTTTATACTAAGAGGCTAATTTTTGATATTTACAAATTTACCCTAAAACTTTTAAAGTATTACAATTTGGTCCCTAAAATAAATCTAAAGTCTTGCAAATAAACTCAATATTAATAGTATGTCCTTAACCTATAGAAACACTACTAATAACAATATATAAATCAAGTATCAACCACATACAAATAAAATATGTATATTTATATATATATAAATACATATTCTTACCGATTATTGATACTGGTTACTACACATTTGAGTTCAAAAAATCAATGCCAAATGAAGATAAACTGCTTTAGAGACACATCGATATATGTTGGTGCTCAATCCCTACTAGATGTAATAATTCCATCAAAAATGATTTTAACACATAATCATTTTTTGGCATAAAAATGATCATTACACAGACCCATTTTTGGCATCTTTAGGGAACTTTACACATTAAAGAGCTCAGTGGTTGGGTATAATTACCCTCATAAAAAATGACTTATCATATAGAGAGTTATTTTGGGCATTTTTAAGGCACTTTACACACTAAGGGGCTTTATTGGTTAAGTGTAATAATCTTCATAAAAAAATGATCCGTCACACAGAGTCATTTTTGGTACCCTCGGGGCACCACTCATAAGTGTAGGCCACCACTCATAAGTGTAAATTGAAAGAGTCCTTTATTGGATATTATAATCCCTGAAACAATGATTGAAAGCTTAATAACCGTTTTTGGCATCCTCAAAGCACTATCCACCGGTGTATATTTGGGGCATTGGAGAACATGATACTCAACCCCTTCATGTTGAATGGAAATAAACCACATTAGTACATGTGTAGGGCTCAGGCCCTATCTTATAGATTTGATGTTGTAACCCTCATAAAAAATAAGTACTCTGAAGATTCCATATTAAACTTCTACACTCCTCTAGAGATTCAATATTGAGCTCTACACAACTCTGAAGATATAAATGAATTCTTACACAGTTCTGGAGATTTTGTATTGAGCTTCCACACTGCTATAGAGATTCAACACTAAACTCTACACAACTATAAAGATATAAATGAGCTCTCCCCTTGGACCTCGCTAATGAAGTGGATAAATTTGTTAATTTCAAGGACTCAGTCATCATTTTATCTAATGTATCCTTATAGATAGCCTCTCTTGAGCTCTCAATATTAACCATTAAACATGCAACCTCTTTGGTAGTTTCTGAGAGTAACTACTGGGGCATTATTATAAGGGAACACAATGACTCTACAATCTTCCTTAGTAAACATGATTGATATGTATGAGGGAACTAGTTCAAAAGGAGTAAAGTGTTTGCAACATATATTTGCATTCTTTCCACAATACTTTCTACAAACTCTAGGGCATAGTTTCTTACTGCACTCTTAAAAGTTCTAACTCTAGTTGGGCCTCCTAAGATGATGTTAATTGTAGATCCATGTTTTAGAGTGAGTTTCTCAAGTACAACTCCATCATCTTCACGTTTATCTTTTCTACTTAATGCCTAATTTGCATTGAGCATTTCCCACTTCATTGAGAAACTTTTTCAACATGTCATTCCTGATCAGTGCCTTGATTTTTTCTTAGTGATTAACAGAGCCCCATGTTGGGGTGAAAGTAAGACTTACTTTATTCTTATTGGCTTGCCTGTTGTGTAGGGGCTTACAGGAGTAGTGACTTTGGGATCTATCGTGGTGAGTACGGGCTGAGATAGATTGAATCACCTACCAGCTTTCTTATTTGTTCTTTTTTTAGCCTTCGGCGATGTTGGTCATTGTATGATGCATTTCCTCATCGAACCCCTCCAATTGCCTCCGAGTAACCAGGGTATCTTCATTAGTTTTGCCATTTTATAACTTTGAAGTGTTTTCTTAAGCATGTTTGAGGAACATCTGCATGGGCCTTTCTAAGTCCTCAATAGCTTTCTATATAAGAGGATTTCTATTCAAATAGCCACTTTCTCTTGATATCTTAAACACGATAAAGGCTTGCAACAAGCTCTTGCTTAGTCAGACTTAGTAAAGTGTTACAAGATAGGACTTTTTCGACTTTCTCACATATGGTACCACATATTTGGGGCAAAATTTGGTCCATCCTACCTAGGCCACCCCAACCAATCATAGATTTTTGTTGAGTGCGGAAATATCCGAGTTATTAGGCTTAGAGATGCCAACAATGGACCTTAGACTGAATGTTGGGTGATATTAGAATCATTACTAAGTAGAGAATTTATTGAGAATTGGTAAAATATAAAGTTACATGGTAGAGCCCAGTAAAAGATGAAAAATACTAGGGGGCAGGCTGACATGACCCTCCAATGCTTAAGTTAGATGGTAACTCAGTGGCCAATATATTCCATAGGGTTTTTTCCCTAGAGAGAATTTGTAGAAAATACAGAAAATGGTTTCTAGTTAAAGTATATATTATGTGTTTAAACATATCTTACTTAAATTTAAATTAGGAGATAAGTCTTGAGCATAAAGGAGTTTACTTGGGGAATTTTCCTCAAATGTGGCATATGGCGATATGTGATTGGAAAGTCCCATCTTCTATAAGAGAATTTTGGAGAAATAACACATCTAGGGGCACTTGGGTAAATATGCTCCATTGAGCCTTAGAGTATTGAGTAACCTGTGATTGGCTACTTTTGATGAGAGTTAGTTTTGGAATCAGGTGAGTTACAAGTGTTGTATCTTGAGTTCTAGTAGATGTAGTGTTGATTAAGCTCACCAATCCCAGACAAACCTTACCATTTTATCAATAAAAAGACAGAGGCCTTTCACATGCTGATGTGGCAACTTGATATTGATATCTTTAAGATTTTATTTTATACAAAATCTTATCATTGTGCCAGCTTCATTCCATGTAGTCTTCAACTAGGCATTGAATGGGCTCGTTGATGATGTGGAAGAAGAATCTGATGTTTGCATCAGTTGTGGAGCCTAATAATGACATAGCAAGTGACTTAGCCATAATAATGCATCTCTTAGTTGTAGGACTAAGTTATGACGTGGACTGATGCATAGATTCTATTTAACATGACCTATAGGCCAAATTATAAAGGCTAATAGGCTTGCGTCTGGTGGCAAAGTCTTAATTTGGGCTGAGTGGCCTTCTAGAGAAATTAGGACTAAGAGCCCTAATAGGCCTTAGAGAGTAGCCTAAGTATCACTATAATTTCCCTTCAATAAAATTTTATCTTAAAATAAAATTTTAATTACTTTAATTAATTTTTGTACTCATAAAAAATTATACTTTGTTTTTAAATCTAAAGAGGATTGAGTTATCCTTAATAGGCTCGTGGTGAAAAGGAATGAGACTGTTCTAATTTAAACCTCAACTCTTAAGGTACTTAACCATGCTTGCTAGAACTTTCTATTGTTGATCCAATCCATTTGGTTCATGTTTGGGAGATAGGATTATAAGGGGGATTCAACTAAATTTTAGGACCTTTTTTTTATTTATTTTTTATATGAGAGAATAGGGGGTTTGAACTTAGGACCTTTACTTCTTTCTATTGTTGATCCAATCCACTTGGGTTATGTTTGGGAGATAAGATTATAAGGGGGGATTGCACTAAATTTTAGGAGTATTTTTTGGCAAAGGGATAAGAAATTTAAACTCGAAACTTCTACTAAAGTAGAAATAAAGATGTATTGTTAGCCTTTTACAACTGAACTATTAACACACGTATATTATAAGACTAATTTTTAATCTTATGGTTGGACACATTATGAGATTAGAATAAGTTATAACATTCTTTTAAATTTGTCCTAAATTAATAGGATTAGCAATCCTCTAATTTTTCATGGGATAGCTAGTTATGTTCTTATTTTTTCTATGAGATAGCTAGTCTTATTTTTATCAAATATATAAATAATTTAATAGTTTAAAAATAAATTATAAAATAATAGTTTAATAATAAATTTTGATTAAATATAATTAATATATCACAAAATTAGTAAATATGCATTAAATTATAATATTAACAAATTATTAATATAATTGACAATAATCATAAACATGATCTTTATATTTGTAATAAATATATATATTTATTTACATATTTCATAATATAATAATTATTATTACTTAAAAATTAATATCTTAATTAAATTAAATATATTATTAGATAATTAATATGAATATAAAATAGTATATATTTATTTTTAATATTTTAAATAAATATACAAAATAATGGTCAATGCATTACTTGAACCAGAAGAGCTCGTCCCAATAGTAATACTTGACATCATGTAAGAACCTTTTCTTTTGTTGGGAGTTTATATCGAGAGAAAGAATTCCATTGATCAAGTAGTTAACGTATAATGTATGATATAATATCATAGCGCAAGTGTACACTTTCGTATCAAGTAATATAGAACTAAGTCTAAATTTTCGATCCCATAGAGATTATTATTTTTATTTCTTGAATCAATTATTAAAATTACTCTATTTTACCTTTATCTAGACTAACTTTTGAGATGGAGTTTAACTAACTATACTACCACTATCAAATTAAACCTAATTAAATATCACAAGCACTCTAAGACAAAATTCACTAGTTTGATATGTAATATAGGGTTTCAATGTATCTCATAGTATTTCATTGAATTCTTTAACCTCTTTGTTATTCCTATACTATCAATTGATTGGCTAAACATTGATTTCATCATAAGCTTTTGTTGAAAGTCGAATGATAATATCAAACCCTAATAATTACCTATATGTCTATGGTAATCCTAATAAGATGCAACTCATTAAGAATAAGTCTAATTAAACTATATATGCCACCTAGGTATATGTCTATTTGAGATGGAACTCATAGATGTTATCTTATGATCATGTATCAACCTACCTTAGGCTAAACACATGAATCCTTTTGTCAAAGTTATCATGGTTCCTAATCAATCAAAATAGTGATCAGGTATAATGAAAGCATTAAGTATACATGGATTGAATCAATTAAGGGATATAAGTTCATAACTAAGAGTTTAAAGATTCAATTACATACTAGGTTCAAGAACATCTAACCCTAAATCAAAAGTATTTAGCTCATGCTTACAACAAGAGTATCAAAGCAATAATACGAAAATATCATGAACAAGATCATCTCTTAAAGTTAAGGAAGAAAATAACGTAAGTAACGTCTTGAGTTATTCTCTTTCCTCTTGTCTTGAATGCCAAAGAGTTGATTCTTCAATCTTCAATAAATTTACTTTGATCTCTTGACTTGAATGTGTATTTGTTGTTTGCGTTTTTCTCCTTAGTAAGTCTCTCTATTTTTTTCCTCAAAAGAGTATTTGTGTTGATATGAGAAACTTTAGGTACGAAAAGCTTCGAATCCACCCTGAAATAGGAGAGTTGAGAGGAGTATTTAAACATCGTACTGGCGTCGTGGCACTAGACACGAACAATAGGAGCTAGGTGATCGTCAACGGGTGTCGTGGCACTGGCTGCTAAGTGTCGCGGTGCTCAGTCATTAATCTGGGCGTTGCAGCGCCCAGCCACATGCTGTGCTACTTTCGTCTTTTTAGCGCATCTCGCTCATTTCTTGCCTGAATCGCCTCCCGTTTGATCCTATGTGTCACATTTATTCTTATGCACCTATTTAAGATTAAAAATAGAAAGAAATAGCTAAATATTGATAGTTTAAAGTAAAACACCTAAGTTAGAATGTTAAAATACTATTGCCATTATGCTATTATCAAATACCCACAAACTTAAGACTTTTGCTCGTCCTCAAGCAAAATAAGAACAAACTAACAAGGAGCAAAACAAATATATAAAAACAACCTCTTAACATCCTTTAAACCATGAGTTGCATGGGTCAATTAAAAATTTGTAAAGTTGTCTCGAATGGTGAATTACACTTATAAAATCTTTAGAATAAAAAATTATTTATACTCATTCTACACTCTAATCATCATGGTTATATCTACCTTATAATCATTCACTTGTGAGTGTGTGTCGAGCTATTTATTTGCACATCAATTATATTTTTGAACATCTTATTTTTCAAAGAAAGATCAAGACCAAAACAATTATCCATAAGCTTGTTATTCATAGCAATCCCCTCTAATGTAGAACAAGTATATAATAAGAGATCAAATAAGACTTTGATTAGATTGTAATGAGAGGCTTGGGTTAGGGTATGAAAATTCAAAAAAACTTTAAGTTCAAATTGCACTATAACCATAACTCTCTTGTGTAAGGATTAATTTTGTTCATTCTTTCTTTAATCCACTCCCCTAAACTTATTTCCTTGAACCCAACTTTTCAACAGTTCTATTGTTCTCTATTGTATTTCTAGGAGTTTTTTTTAGTCAAGCTTCTTTAATTCTTCTAATTGAATGAGACCAATTCCATAGATGCCTCTTCTTTTTACCTAAAACTTTGAATCACTTCATGACTCTTACAACAAGATGTTATGTATTATAATGCAAAGGGTATTTATGACGGATACAAGTATTAATTAGTTATAGGCTTCTAAAGTGGGTTTGGAAAAAAAAAAGAATATAGTCAATCAGGCTTAAAAAGGGTGAATAAGGACAAAAATATTTAAGGTAAACTCGAAAGGTCCAATCGATTCAAACATGGCCTATAATCATATCCTTTACTATATATGTCCTATGATTTCGCCTCAAAAGCTAATTAAACAAGTTATAGATATTAGACGACCTTAATTACCTCATTTGTATGAATAAGTATATTCTACCTTACAACTGTTGAGCATTAAATAGCTCTAAAGTGCAATAGTGTTTAAAGTAAACAACTATAAGCTGAATATAGTTAATCTAATTACAATATAAAATGAACACAATAATAGATAAAGTCTAGAGAGTTTATAACTTTTCTTCAACTCCACTTTTCATTATCGACTATAAACTCTTTTTGACCCAAACAAACGATATTAAAAGAAAATAAATTGCTTCTAAAGAAAACCAATAAAAACAAAGAATAAACGAATAAAGCATAAAAGAAAATTAAAAACTAAGAAGTGTTTCCCCTACCGCCACACTTATAATAAGCCATGTCTTTATGGCAGCAGTAAAATAACATAATTAGAACACTTCTTTGTTTTTGTGAAGCTTTAGTTATCCCCTCCGTCTTCATCTTCACTCTCTGCTTTATCTTTTGCTTCTTCATCATCTCTTATGTCATTTGTAGTTGGAGGCTCTAAATAGGTTGGAATATTTGATAGGTGATATGTATCCATGCCGAAGTAGGTTAGGGTAATAGGCAAAACCTAGTCTTGATATGATGTATATGATGTAGTCCACTGCTGGTGTACGGTGAAGGCATTTTCTAACCTTGTCAGCCTTTGATGCATGGTCAGTTGTGCTGTTGGTCTTTATTACGGAGGTGGTCAAGGAGCGGGGTCATGGGCTGGACCATCAACTATTGTAACAATTTCGTTGTTGTCCAAAATGTATGCTGGGGGAAGCACTTCTTCTGATGATGTCCACTTGACTCCAGTTTTAGCGCAGACTGCTATAATTAGCAAAGGGCAGTAGATGCTTTGCTTTAGATGATCGAGGCCGAAAAGAATTATGTCTCTGATCATCTTGCCGATATCGATTGTCCTCTCTGCAAGAATGACATACAAAAATAGAGCTTTTTTGTTGTTACAGTACTCATATGATTGACTGGCATTAATTTGGCAACTATGAAATAGTGTCAGGCCTTGAATTCTCTGCACATATAACGTATAGGAAAAGAGACTGGTGTACTTCCAGACATTGTCCATTGAGCATCTAGGGTGGCCAAGTAGCAGATGATGGCTTCATAATCTAGATTTTAGTGGAGCTCCATATAGTTATCTCTTTGTATTTTGGGTACCCCAAAGTATCTATTGATGACCTTATTGTGGATATGAACAGTTTTACCCATGATTTGTAATTTTCTATAGTTGTACTCTTTGTCATTAGCATAGAATTCTCTGACTACTAGAATAACTGCAGCATCTGATTGTGTGCACAATCATCCATAACCCCTGACTACAATAATTCTTAAGATTCTTGGATAGCCCCATCCCATGATGTCGAAGCCTCTTTCAGGAATGATTATGCGTTTGACTATGAACGAGTGATATAGGTTTGAGGCTTCTTTGGAAACAAACTTGTTAGTATAGTAGCCTGCAGAAGATGATGCAATTGAATTCTTTGATTTCTTGGGTGCCATAGAATACCTGTAATAACAATAATGAGCACTCCGAATATTGATAGTAACTACCTCTCAAACATTGCAATATCAAATCATATATGTGTGCCACTTATTACTCTTTTTTTTTCAAGCTCAAAATCACTACCGTACTCATATGCACACGTCCATTTTCTCATCATACAATACCAATACCCATTACAACATATCACTCTCTACTTGTCATTGTAATATGGCATCACCACACATATATAGGCAACAATAATATAGTAATATTGAATCATCTAACTACTTGCCTATTTTTTACTTTCTTTTTTTATAGAAACATCCTAAGAAGAATATTATGCTTTATGCTCAAAGTTACAATATATAGCTATGATTACCAGTGGAGAACTTCAAGTATAACTCATTAGACATCAATCAACTCACTAATTTAAGAATTTCGCCGCAAGCATTCTTGGAATTATTTTTTCATAGAAACATTATAATAATGCATAATAATTATAGTATATCAAGTAAACATACTAATTATGCGATTGAAACCATATAATAAAGAGAAGCAACAAGAAAAAAAATTAGCAAATAGAGAAATTTGTACCTTGGAGTAGTGAATGCCAATATAGAGAATTAATTGGGAGTTGTGATGAATGTGAGTGGATGAATTGAATGTGCTAATATGGTGTTAATCTAAGTGGGTAATGAATTTTAGTCTACATAGAGCGTGTGGGTGTTGTTAATTTGAGTGTCAGATGAAGGATGAGAGGTGTGAAAGTGAGAAGATGAGAGTTAGGGTTTATGTGGTATTTACGAGAAAGGGGACAAAGATATAAAGAAAAAATAAGGGAGAATTAATAAGTACTTCTCCCGTGTGAGCGCCGCGGTGCTCACAAATACCTGGACACAATTGTGCCCAGGTGCCAGTGCTGCAGTACTAGCTCTCTATTTCAAGTGCCATAGCACCTATGAATGGGCGCCGCAGCTTCTGCAAGCCTTTTTTTTTTTGTTTTTCATTTTTTTTTACCTGCAGCCTAAAAAGAAAAAAACAATACTCATGAAAGAAAGAAAAAAAAATGAATTGAATAAGGAGGAAAAATAACACTAAAAAATTTAATTAAAATCAAAGGATACTAAACTTGGGCTGCCTCCCAAAAATTACTTGATTTAACGTCTTCAGCTTGACGTGTTGATCCTGTAGTTACTTATGATCCATCAGATCGACATTGACTTTCTGTCAATCTATATATCCTCTATGATTATTCTTGAGGCACTGTCCATTTACTGTAAATGAAGCTTGACTATTTGGATCTCTAATTTTAATCGGTTTATTTGGGTATATCGTGATGATTTAAAATGGGCCAGACCATCAGGACTTGAGTTTTTCAAGAAATAACTTCAGACGTGAATTATAGAATAGCACTAGTTGTCTTTTTTAAAATGAACGCTGAAGTATCTTCTTATCATCTATGACGTTTAGTTGAAGTAAACATTTCTCACCTATGGCTTAGAGATCGAAGTTGAGAGCTTTAATGGCCCAATGTACTTTATGTTTCAACTCCAAAGGTAAGTGACAAGATTTTTCAAAGATCAAACGAAATTGGGATATACCAATTGGGATTTTGTAAGTAGTATAATACGCGATAAAGCATCATCCAAGTGTAATGTCCAATCCTTTCAGTTTCCGTTAACCATTTTCTCCAGGATGCATTTTATTTATCAATTGAAGTCTTTAACTTGTCCACTTATTTGAGGATGATATGCAGTAGCCATCTTGTACTTGACCCCGTATTTTTGCAAGAGGGCTGAAAAATATTTATTGCAGAAATGTGAGCCCTCATCACTTATAATTGCTCTCGAATTTTCATATCTCGTGAATATATTATTGGTAATGTTATTGCCTCTACCCATTTTGAAATGTAATTCACAGCTACGAGTATATATTTGTTATTGTGAGATGGTGGAAACGATCCTATGAAGTTTATTCCCCAAACATCAAAGATTTCAACCTCCAGAATATTCTGCTGTGGCATTTCATATCTTTTGGAGATGTTCCCCATCCATTAACATCGATCACACCCTACAATAAAAGAATATGCATCTTTAAATAATGTGGGCCAATAAAAATCAGATTGAAGTACCTTAGCTGTTGCTTTGTCACCCGCAAAATGTCCCCCATAACCGGATGCATGGCAATGGTGTAAGATGTTTGAAGTTTCTTTTTTAAGGACACATCTTCAAAGGATTTTTTCTGCACATGATTTATAAAGGAATGGTTCATCCCAAAAATAAAATCTTGTGTCGTGAAAGAACTTCTTCTTTTGTTGAAAAGTCAAATTAGGAGGTGTTATGCCAGAAACTAAATAATTGACAACATCAACATACCAGGGGATTTTATGATGTTATTTTGCAAGAATTTGTTCATCCAAAAAGGTTTCATTGATTTGGATCTTCTCTTGGTGTTGATTTGATGCTTCAAAATGAGAAAGATGATCTAAAACTTGGTTTTCAACTCATTTTCTATCTTTGATCTCTAGATCAAATTCTTGTAGTAAGATAATCTATCGAATAAGCCTCGGTTTAGCATCTGTTGATGAGGTACTTGATTGCTGAGTGATCGGTGAAGACTGTGACCTTGACTTCAATAAGGTAAACACAGAACTTGTCAAAAAAAAATACTACCGCAAGAAGCTCTTTTTCTGTGGTGGTATAATTGAACTGCATGTCATTGAGAGTCTTGCTTGTATAGTATATCGTGTGAAACACTTTCTCTCTGTGTTGTCCTAGTATAGCCCCTATAGCTAAATCGTTTGCATCACACATCACTTCAAAGGGTAAGTCCCAATCTGGAGCTATAATGATCGGTACGGTGGTAAGCTTCTTCTTCAACAGCTCAAAAACTTTAAGACATGCGTCATCGAAATAAAACTACACCTCTTTCTTTAGTAAGTTGCTTAAGGGTTTGGAGATCTTGGAGAAATCTTTTATAAATCTTCGATGAAATCTGACATGGCCAAGAAAGCTTCGCACTCCTTTCACATTAGTCGATGGTGGCAATTTCTCGATGGTTTCTATCTTCTTTCTATCAACTTCAATACCATGAGCAAAAATTTTATAGTCTGAGACTTTGCCTTCTTTGACCATAAAGTGACACTTTTTCCAATTAAGTACTAAATTGGTATCTTTACCCCATTTGAGCACAAATGTTAGATTATTAAGGTATTAATCAAATAAATTGCCGAAAATAGAAAAGTCATCCATAAATACCTCCATGAAGTGCTTTATAATATCTAAAAATATATCCATTATACAGCGCTAAAAATTGGCTGGAGCATTGCATAGTCTGAATGACATCCTCCGGAAGGCAAATGTACCATATGGGTAAGTGAACGTGGTCTTTTCTTGATCTTTAAGAGTAATTGCAATCTGATTGTAGCTGGAATATCCATCCAAGAAGCAATAATAATTATGTCTGGCTAGTTTATCCAGCATTTGATTGATGAAGGGTAAGGGAAAATAATCCTTGTGGATGGCTTTATTTAGCTTCCAGTAGTCCATATATATCTTTTAACCCGTGACAGTCCTTATGGGGGTGAAATCATTGTTCTCATTTGCCATTATAGTGATTCCACCTTTATTTGGTACACAATTACACCGGACTTACCCATGAGCTATCAGAAATAGGGTAGATAATCCCTACATCTAGCCACTTAATAATCTCCTTCTTTACTACATCTTTCATTATTGGATTTAAGTGCCTTTGTTGCTCTATTGTAGCCTTGTGTCCTTTCTCTAACAGAATGTTATACATACAAAATGAGAGATTGATTCCCTTGATGTCAGCAATTGTCTATCCTATAGGTCTCTTATAATCTCTTAAGACCCTCAACAATTTTTCTACCTATGATTCATCAAGTTGTGCAGAAACTGACTGGAAAAGTAGAAAATTCTCTAAGAAATTCATACCTTAAGTGACTTGGTAGTGGTTTTAACTCTAGTATAGGAGTTTCTTCAATAGAAGGCTTAATGTGAGTTTACAAGCTTTCTGTTCTATTTAGAGGTTCAACTATCATCTTGAATCTGTCAAATCTTGGAGAAAGGCTTAAGGCTTGTAAATACTCTCTAACTTCATTTCTCTCTACCTCAACTCCATTTATCACTGCATCTTCTAGAGAATCTTCAATGCTATTTTTGTTGAAAATATCCTATACTTTCCTGTCAATAACATAAATGCTCATACATTCCTCTTCCTTACTTGACCCTCTCATGACTTTGAAAATATTGAATGTTACTTCTTCATTTAGCACCCTTATAGTTAATTCTTCTTTTTGAACATCAATAGTAGTCATAGAAACTCTTGAGTTAATAAAATCTATATTGATATTATATAATGTTGTAAAGTATGATGCCGAGCTTGGAGTTAGAAACTCCCTGTAAGTGTTCATCTTGGTTTCATTTTTTTATAAATTCCTTTCTTCTTGTTTTCTTCTAGATCTGTAGTGTACCTTCACTGTTATTTGTAATCTTGTGACAAAGCCTGAAAGTTTAGATGAAGTACATGAGATGGCAAAACTTATATCTGGGAAAATCACTCAACAGCCAAATGACAAGCCTGCCTTACGCTTAAAGATGTAATGTGACATAATAATCTTTATTTTTACATGTGATAATTTGATAGCTCTATCTTATGTTTGTCTGATTCTTTTGACTAGCTTGTTCAATCTGTATAATCAGCTGGAGAATCCATACAACCAGTTCTTTGTATACATGAAAGCCATCAATTTGGCACTGAATGGAAAAGTGACAGAACATATAATACCTTTATTCAAAAAGATAGATAGCTTTTTAAAATAGTGGAATGTTGATATCAAGGATAAAAGAGAACGTTTTCTTAGCATTGCTAATGTACTAAGAATCTAAAAGGTATGAGACAAGAGCTTTTTCGCTTTTAAAAGTTAAATTACTTTTATATTTTGTCACTGTTAATTTTTATTGATTAGCTATATGAATATAATTTTGCTGGAATTTCTTTTCTCATTCCAACTCATCTAAAAATTCTTTCAAATTTCTAACCAAGTATTTAGCAACTTTGTCGGGTGAAGATGCTCATACCTTGAATGAAGCCAATGAGGAATTTTTGCACACAATTATATAATTTGTTAAGGCACTTAACATGTTTTAGGTATTTTAAGATCTCAGGGAGTTCAAAGATGTACGAGGTTGTAATTTATTCATTGATATTGATTTGTTCATTATTATAAATTACGGTTAAGGATCTAAGAGAATTAAAAGATGTATGAGATTGTAATTTATTCATTGATATTGATTTATTAATGGTCATAAATTCCCGTTGAGGTTCTATTTCTTCATAATCATGAACTGATTAGCATCTTCTTTGCATTTTACATCAGTTTATTTTTCTATTTCCTTGTTTAGTGTGCATTGTGTGTTTCTTTTTTGGTGTTAGAATTTTAATTATCCATTTCTTTAGTATATACATTTTATTAACATATGTGTTGTTTCCATTTATGTGTTTGCCTTATTTAGCCTGAGTTATACTTACTTTCTGTAACCAATTTATTTTGTTTCATTGTAGTGTGATTTTTTCTATGGTTAAGAATAGTCTTCCTAGTATAATGGGTACCTCACGATCCTCTTTTATATCCAACACTATAAAGTCTGCTAGAAAGATGAACTTGTCAATTTTTACCAAAACATCTTCAATAATGCCCCTTAGACACGTGAGTGAATCGTCGGCCAATTGTAAGGTGACATTAATAGGTTTAGCCTCTCCCAAACTTATATTTTTGTAGATGGATAATGACATTAGGTTGATGCTGGTGCTTAAATCATATAATACTCTGTCAAAGAATTTCTCCCTAATAGTACATAGTATAGTGAAACTGCCTGGATCATTCAATTTTAGTGGCAATTTCTTTTGTAAGATTGTGCTACATTCTTCGGTGAGTTGCACAATTTCATACTCAGCTAATCTTCTTTTCTTTGATAAGATATCCTTCATAAACTTCACATAACTTGGCATTTATTCCAAAGCATCCGTAACAAGTATGTTAATGTAGAGTTTCTTGAAGACATCTAAAACTTCAAAAATTGCTTGTCCAACTTCTATTTCTGTAGCCTCTGAGGAAATGGTGTGGAAGGGGAGGCTAAACTATAATTTTTTGTTGAGCTTTACTAGTTTGTACTAATACATTTAAATTTCTCTGCATTTCTTTACTATTTTCTGCATTTTCCTGCTGTTGCATATCATGTTCTATAGTAAATTCTGCACTTTTCTCCAATTCTCCATTATTTGACTACAACTCTTTGCTATTTCTCAAAGAGATAATTTTGCATTGCTCCTTATCCCCTCTTGGATTAGCTTCAGTATTGCTTGCTAAAATCCATTGAGGTCTGTTATTTAGTGCTGTAACAAGTTGTCCCATTTGAGTCTCTAGAGTTTTCAAATATATGAAATGGTTTTGTAAGATAGCATCATTAGACTTCATATACTACATAAACATATCTTCCAAGGTTGATTTCTTCTCTTGTGAGGGATGAAATCTAGGTGGATTAGGTTTAAGTTGTTGCCCTTGGTTGTTACTCTAAGAAAAATTAAGACAATTCCTCTATCTTGGATTATAATAATTTGAATGTAGATTACTCTGTTGTCTATTATAGTTTTCCATATAATTTGTTGACTCCATGCATTGCTCATTCATATGATTGTCACCACAGAAGTCACAATTCGCATTTTGGGTCTTGACACAATTCATAGAATCAAATCTCTTGGTTAAAATGTTAATCTGCGCAGCCAATGCATTGAATGCATCAATCTCATGAACTCCAACAACCTTCTTTGGTGTAACGCTTTTAGTAGGCCATTGATAACTATTGGATGCCATCTCTTCCAGTAACTCATATGCTTCATCTGTAGACTTGTTCATCAGAGCTCCTCCAGCAGCGGCATCAGCAATTGTCTTTAAATGACCTACTAGTCCATTGTAGAACGTCTGGACTAATAACCATTTAGGAACTCCATGATGAGGACACTTTCTCAACATGTCCTTGAATCGCTTTTATGCCTCATATAATGACTCACCTTCAATCTGCATAAATGAGGTGATGTCATTCCTTATCTTGGTTATCTTAACTGGTAGAAAAAACTTTGCTAAGAATTTCTGTGCTAGGTCATCCCACGTTGATGTGGATTCTAATAGTAATGACATTGACTAGCTATTGCCCTTGTCCCTCAATGAGAAACAAAATAGTCGTAACCTGATGGCATCATCTAAGACTCCATTGAACTTGAATATATAGCAAATCTCCAAGCAATTCACGATATTCATGTTGGGATCATTATTAGAAGCTCCACTAAATTGCACAGATTCCTTAAGCATCTAAATAGTACTTGGTTTGATCTTAAAATTATTTGCATTAATAGTGGGGCGTTGAATACTAGACTAAATGCTTCTGTTGTAGGAACAACATAATCCCTCAACGATCTCTGCTGATTCATAGGCTCAAACACTGGATTATTGATATTGTCGTGATTCTCGGCCATATTCTGTTTTGATATTGTTCTCGTCGAATTCTCTAGAATGTTCTTTCAATCTCAAGATCAAAAAACGTTAAATCTTCGCTCTTGGTTCTTCACATGAACTATCAAATTAAAAAATAAATATGGTAACTAAAACGGAAAAAGAAAGAATAATAAAAATAAAATAAAATAAAATTTGAAGTATAAGTAAGATGGTATGGTATTAGTATCGATCTAAGAATAGATAGAATAGTCTCCAACAACGGCGCTAAAAACTTGATGTGTGATTTAATATCTTAGTGTAAGTGCACGCTTTCATTTCAAGTAATATAGGACTAAGTCCAAATTATCGATCCCACAGAGACTATTGTTTCTATTTCTTGAATCAATTAATAAAATTACTCTATTTTACCTTTATCCAGACTAACTTCTGAGATGGAGTTTAACTAACTATACTACCGCTATCAAATTAATCAAAATTAAATATCACAAGCACTCTAAGATAAAATTCACTAGTTTGATATGTAATATAGGGTTTCAATGTATCCCCTAGTATTTCATTGAATTCTTTAACCCTTTTGTTATTCCTTTACTATCAATTGATTGGCTAGACACTGATTTCATCATAAACTTCTGTTGAAAGTCGAATGATAATATCAAACCCTAACAATTACCTATATGTCTATGGTAATCCTAATAAGATGAAACTCATTAAGAATAAGTCTAATTAAACCATATATGCCACCTAAGTATATGTCTATTTGAGATGGAACTCATAGATGTTATCTTATGATCATGTATCAACCTACCTTAGGCTAAACACATGAATCCTTTTGTCAAAGTTATCATGGTTCCTAATCAATCAAAATAGTGATCAGGTATAATGAAAGCATTAAGCTCAGATGGATTGAATCAATTAAGGGATATAAGTTCATAAGTAAGAGTTTAAAGATTCAATTACATACTAGGTTTAAGAACGTTTAACCCTAGATCAAATGTATTTAGCTCATACTTAATATAAGAATATCAAAGCAAGAATACAAAAATATCATGAACAAAATCATCTCTTAAAGTTAAGGAAGAAAATAACACAAGTGACATCCTGAGTTGTTCTCCTTCCTCTTTTATTGAATGCCGAAGAGTTGATTCTTCAATCTTCAATAAATTTACTTTGATCTCTTGACTTGAATGCGTATTCATTGCTTGTGTTTTCCTCCTTGTTAAGTCTTCCTCTTGTACCTTAAAGAGTGTTTATATTGATATGAGAAACCCTAAGTGTGAAGAGCTTCGAATCCACCCCAAAATAGGAGAGTTGAAATGAGTATTTAAACATCGCATGGGCGCTACGGCGTTGGGCAAGAGCAATAAAAGCTAGATGATCATTGATGGGCGCTACGGCACTACTGCTGAGCGCCATGGCGCTCAGTCACTGATCTAGGTGCTGCGGTGCCTAGCCACATGTTGTGCTGCTTTTGTCTTTTAAGCGCATCTCGCTCGTTCTTGCCCGAATTGCCTCCCGTTTAATCCTATATGTCACATTTTCCCTCATGCACCTATTTAAGATTAAAAATAGAAATAAATAGCTAAATATTAATAGTTTAAAGTAAAATACCCAAGTTAAAATGCTAAAATACTATTGCCATTATGCTATTATCAATGTAGTCAATGTACTAAGATATGCTTTGGTGGTTAAATGCCAAGAGCTACTCGATTGAGAAGGATTCACTGATTATCAACTTTTCTTCTTTCTATTTTTCTCATACACAAAAGAGATGGTCCATAACTTAGTGTTTTTTATGCCTTTTCTATCTTGGATTTTCAGATCGAATTCTTGTAACACCAAATCTACCTAATTAACCTTGGTTTTGCATCTTTTTTTTTTATAATCAGGTATTTGATTACAGAGTGATCAGTAAACATTATTACATTGACCTCAATAAGATATGAGCAAAATTTGTCAAAGGCAACAGCTTTTTCTCAATGGTAATGGAATTCACCTATGCATCATTCAAGGTTTTATTGATGTAGTAGATAATGTAAAAGACTTTGGTATTTTATTATTCTAAAACTACTCCTACTGCTATATTATTGGCATGACATATCAGTTTGAATGGGAGGATCTCAATCTAGTGTTACAATAATAGGTGTTAAAATGAGTTTCTTATTCAAGACTTTGAAGGCCTCCATATATGAATCATCAAAATTGAATTGCACGTCTTTTCCAATAAATTACAAATTGGTTTTGAGATCTTAGATAAGCCTTTGATGAATCTTTTGTAAAACTCTGTATGTCCAAGAAAACTCCGAACACTTTTGATATCCATAGGTCATGGCAACTTCTCAATCATCTTTATCTTTGTACGATCGACTTTGATTCCCTTGGAAGAAATCTAATGGTCAAGAACAATCCCTTCTTTGACCATGAAGTGATATTTTTTCCAATTTAGCACCAAGTTTGTCTCTTTACATCTTTTTAATATACAAACTCTATCTTTTTCAAACATAAATCAAATGAATCCCTGAAGATTGAAGAGGCATTCATAAATACTTCGAGGAATTACTCTAATATATCAAAAAAGATCATTATCATACATCTCTAAAAGATGGCAAATGCATTGCATAACCTGAATAGCGTTCTCCGAAAAGTGAATTTTTTTATAAAGACAGGTGAATGTTGTATTCTCTTGATCCTCAAGGGATATGAAAATTTAATTTTAGCCCAAATACCCATTCAGAAAACTATAGTACTCATGGCTTATAAGCTTATCCAGCATTTGGTCAATGAATAGGAGTGGATCGTGTTCCTTACGAGTGCCTTTGTTCAAATTCCTATAGTCTATACATACTCGCCCCCGTTAAATGTGCATGTAGGAATTATCTCATTGTTCTCATTGGCTACAAATGTCACGTCTCCCTTATTTGGTACACATTGTACAGAAATTACCCATGAGCTATCCAAGATTGGTTAAGTAATCCATGCATCTAGTTATTTGATAATATCCTTCTTCACCACATCCTTTATGACAAGATTTAGTCTATGTTACTTTTCCATTAAGGTTTTTATGATTGTCCTCTAGCAAAATTATGTGCATGAAAAATAAAGGACTGATACCTCTAATATCAGCAATTGTCCATCTCAATGCTTTCTTATATTGTTTTAAGTCTTTCAGTAACTTGTTTTCCTATACATCATCAAGGGCAAGTGATATTATTACAAGAAGAATGGATGAATTGAATATGAAAGCATCTCGTAAGTGGCTTGCAAACTTGAGCTCTAGTGCTAGTGATTTTTCAATTGATGTTTTGATATAAAGCTCTATGTTTGTTGGGTGATCTAATACTTCAAATCTAGCTCTGGCTTTTTTGAATCAAGGTAAAGCATTCAATAAGCTCAGATATTCTTAAACTTCTTGATTCTTAACATCCGCTCTATTGATGATAACATTTTTTAGTAAGTCGTCAATGGAATTTTTCACAAAGATGTCCTAGACCTCACTATCTATCACATTAATGTTGAAACATTCTTTAACTTCATTTAGATGTTTTATGGCTTTAAATACATTGAATGTTACTTCCTGATTTTGGACCCTCATTATGAGCTATGCGTTCTTTACATTAATTAATGTCCTCATTTCAGCTAGGCGTGATCTTCCAAAAATGATTAGAATCTCTCAATCTTCTTCTATTTCAAGTATAATGAAATTTGTAGGAAAAATGAATCTGTCAACTTTTATTAGCACGTCTCCTGTTATGCCCCTTGGTTAGGTGAGTGATTGATCTACTACTTGTAAGTTGATATTGTTTTGGTATTTCTTCCCCCAAACCTAGTTTCTTATATATGGACAATAACATCAAGTTTATGTTGCCTTTAGATCGCAAATAGCTTTACCGAAAAACTGGTTTGAGTAAAGTATGGAATGGTGAAGCTTCCTAGATATTTGAGCTTAGAGGTAACTTTTTTAAAATTACATTGTATTCTTATGTCGAAGCTATTGTTTCAAAGTATAATAGCTTCTCTTTTTAGATAAGATTGTTGTGATATGGTGTGTGATGTGTATAGATGTATATAATTTTAAAAAATTAAATACGCAACGGAAGTATTCATACATATTAAACAATATGTAACATATTCAAGCATGTATGATCATTCAAGTACATATATATCTCATATATATATTTCATGCATGATATAAAATGAATAACAAATAAATAACTTACCCGGATATTTAGGTAGCTTTACAATTCTTCAAGAACTCCAAGCTTCAATTTGTTAAGCTCACCTTGAAGTGTTCCCTTGCACAATTCTAGTTCACAACTAAATCCGGTGGGATTGTGAAGCTAGAATGACAGCCTTGAATTTCCAGCAAATGATTGTTTTAACACTTAAAACAATTTGTGTATATGAATGATTACTACCAAGAGATAAGAAGAATTAAGAGATTTCTTTTGTTCTTTACAACTCTTTATGTTAAACCTTGGTAAGCCTTTGTATTTTCTCTCAACGCTTTGAGAAAAACACTTAGGAAAAGCTCTCAATTCTCTCTTCTTTCACCTTGAACGAATTTCACTCTTTCTTTCACAAATTGAACTCTTTCAATTCTTTCTTAAGTGCAAAGAATGATTTCTCTTAGTGCTCCGCCACCACTTAACCATGTTTGCCATTACAAACATTAATCTATCATATTTTTCACTCACCAATTTGATTCAACCAATTGAATCAATTTCTAGAGAGTAAATAGCATTTAATCAATGTTAAGTGGTTTTACCACTTCCTTAGTGCATCATTTAAGAATTACTAAGTGGTAAACTTTCCTTATTATTAATAACAAGTGCATTCTCCATTAGCAAATGGTGTTTGCCACTTATTCCAATTAATAATAATAATTTGATTAATATATAAAATATTAATAATTCAAAACTATTTTGAATATTTACATTTACCATATATGTATTTACCAAGTAAGGTAAATAGGTAAATACATGGTAAATTATTTATGGAGCAAGATTATGTCACTTGTCAATTTCTTATTGGTTAACAACTCTTGTAAACCAATAATGTATTTTACCTTCAATCATTGACAAGTGAATAATAAATGGAACCTTGAAACATTTTTCATTTTGCTGGAAATTATTGGATTAATTGTTCAATCCAATTCGTTGCCCCAGTGCACAACGAGTACACTTCATATTGTGAGACTCTCTAAATCCATGCCCGATTTGTCATATGAAACTATTTCACACGTCCGTGAACAATGTCCCACACACATGTTACCGATATTACAAAACGGTGCATTAGACCATACAAGTTGAGGTTATAACATATTCGTATAATCCTTCCATCATAAATATCCTAGAAGAGCGAAGATATAGATCAACACCGTCAAGTCTCCATGTGCTCAACCATAAACTTATCTCTAGATTTGTATTTCAATAAATAATATCCGTAAACACTTTTATGATATTATTTTTTCGAGAATAAAATTAATACTTGGATTTGTCTGCTTATGGCCATAAGACTTTCTGAAATACAATCTTAGAGTTACATGATATTTTACTCACCCAATTGAGTTGATGGATCCCATATCTGTACACACCGGACTCTATGAGCATCGGACCATACCCAACGACACCCAGCGGTTAGACCATGAAAGGTATCTAACATGTGTGAAACCAAAGTATGGTGGATCACTAACAAGTCCATCGTGGCACTCAGGTCTAAGGACCACGAATACTACTCAACTCGAAAGATCCTCCATTGACGGCTTTATTGGTTGTTTATTGAAGATCTTTGTGAGTCTGTTCAATATTCAGTCCTTACTGAATACTTGTATCTCTATACGAGTTTCCACTAAACTCATAGTCTGCTAAGACTAATCATTTGGACTATCCAGATATAGACATACACTGATCTATATATATATATTAAGATCTTCACTAACAGACCCGCATTAGTGAAGGTAGATCAGGAACATTAAGTTTAAGAACATATTTGCATAACAAAATTTCTTAGCACCATTTGCAACTAATTGCAACTACGTCATTACTAATATATTCTTAGGTCTTTGTCCCATTTCAGACAAGGCTCTAACTCTTTAGATTTTGCTAACTCTTATAACCTGATAACTCTTATCAGTGCTATCTTTTAGCATTTATATATTTTAGCATTACTAACTCTTAGTTCTGATCTAAACTCCTTTAGATCAGATCTGAACTCTTTCAGATCATACAATGTCTAAAACGTTACAAGCATCTTACCATATTTGTATATAAAATAATTAGTGATATATTGAAATCATAATTGTATAAATATAAAGCAAATATTTATACACAAAAGGGATGGCACGTAAGCACAAATCCCAACAAAGATGTCCTTCAGAAACTTTACATAACTCAACATATATTCTAAGGCATCAACAAATAGTATGTTGATATGCAATTTTTTGAACACTTCCAAAAATTTGAAAATTTTCTTATCAAGTTTCTATTTTTAAAAGACATTAGGGAAAATGTAGTGGTAGGTTGTAAGGGTTGGAATCATGTTTCTGCATTGCTACATCATTCTTTCTATAATATCATTTTCTTCTACATTTTTGTATTTTCTTAAATAGGTCTCTCCATTGATTGAGATTTTTCTACAACATTCAATAACTCATTGCCTCTTATTATGGTGATTGTGGGCGATCATTCATAGATACAGCTAGTTGGCCCACTTGAGTCTCCAAAGTCTATGGTGAAGTCAGTTTCTTCATGTATTAGTTTGCTTTATATACTATATAAACATCTCCTCTAAAGATAGTTTCTTCTCAAGCTAATGGTGTGGCTAAGATGAGAATATATAAGGATTCATTATCTTTGATGGTTGTTCCTGATAGTTACTGCATGAGAAATTTGGATAATTTCTCTACCTCAAATTGTAGAAATTAGAGTGAGGATTATTTTGTTATCTATTAAAGTTTTCAATATATTATGCAGTTTCAAGGCATTGGTATATGCATGATTCTCTTTGCAGAAATCATAAGTGACAAGTTGACTCTTTATAGTATTCATTCTAATCGCATTAAACTTTTTTGCTAGCAGATTGACTTCTGCTGCTAATAAGTGCTTCCATATTATGAACACCTATAATTTTTCTTAGAGCTGCAATTTCAAGTGGCTATTAGTAACTGTTAGATGTCATCTCCTCTAATAGGTAGTAACCCTTATTACTAGATTTGTTCATCAAAGCATCACCTACTGCAGCATCAGTGATTGTTCAAAAATGTCTTGCTAAACCATTATAGAAAGTCTGTTCCAATAACCACTTTGAAACCTCATAGTGTGGATATTTCCTTAGCAAGTTCTTGAATCTCTCCCAAGCTTCACAAAGAGAGATTCTAAATCGAACTATTGGAAAAACATCATATCATTCCTTATCTTTATTCTCTTGGCTTATTGAAAACTTTTGGGTAAGAATTTCTGAGCTAAGTCATCCCATGTTGCAATCAATCTAGTTGGAAATGATATTAACCAACTCTTTGCCTTATCCTAGAATGAAAAAGAAAATAATGGCAGCCTTATAGCATCATCTAACACTCTATTATATTTGAATGTATCATAAATTTCCAAGAAATTTATGATATGCTAATTTGGATATTCATAAGGCAACCTACTAAATTATACCAAATCTTTAAGCATTTGAATCATGTTTGGCGTGATCTCGAAGTTGTTAGCATTGATATGCGTCTTTGAAAATTGGAATGAAATTGTTAACTTTCACATAACTATCTTTGCTCTTCAACTTGATTTTGGATCTGCTTAACCATGGTGTTTGGTTGATACAGAGCTTGTCTTTGTTCTTGACAAATACACCTTAAATTTCTTTCGATCTCTTGATCATAAGTAACTAAGTTATAGCTTTTCAAATGTCACATAAACTACTTAAGATTAACTACAAAACAAAAAAAGAAAATTTTTGAATTGAGAATAAGATAGATTAGTATTAGTATTATTATTAGTATTAGTATCAGTAAAAAATAGTAAATAATTCCTCGACAATGGCCTTAAAAACTTGTTATGTTAGATTAAAAAGCAAGTGCATACTATTATGAACAAGTAATATATGAGAGTAA
Source organism: Ailanthus altissimus (assembly GCA_946807835.1). Lineage (NCBI taxonomy): Eukaryota > Viridiplantae > Streptophyta > Magnoliopsida > Sapindales > Simaroubaceae > Ailanthus > Ailanthus altissimus. The sequence goes on from OX327687.1 coordinate 12,308,021, forward strand.
AGTATCATTTCCACTAGAAATTTTTATCATTTATTCCTAAGTACTAAAATTGCGTCCTCATACCCTTATTTAGACATTTAATAATTAAAATAAACTAAACTTATAAACCTAATTAAAAAGAAAACAATGCAGATGTGGCTTATGATTGTAAAGTGACAAATCATCAATAATGAATAATCTAGAATCACAACTATTCATCGATATTTCACTTGAATCAAAGATCTTCTCTTAATTTTATTCCAACATTATGAATTGTTGGTTAAGAACCTTATATTTTCATTAGTCTCTTTCGATGATTAAGTGAGTATATCTTATCTTAATAATTACTTATATTCCTATGGTAAATTAGATAAAGGCAAGATTCTTTAAGAGTAAGTGATAAACGTAAGTTATATTTATTATTTCCACCAACTTAACTTGATTAATTACTCATTTTAATAAGAATATTAGGCTTTTATATGTTTTATTGTTTTATTGTAGATTTGTAGTCAATGAAGCAAATGGAGATGAAAATTTAAAGCAAATAAGGTAAAACATTAAATGGTTATAATAACATGCTACAGTGAATCACTACAGTCTAGGAATAGTGATTTGCTACAATACTTTAGCCCCCAATGAAAATTCCAACGTCTCTAGCGCTCTAGTACCCAAAACGTTTCGCTGCAGTGGTGAACAGTATACACATAAACAATACCACGACCAGTATGTGAACAATGATCATGCTATAGTAAAATAAATACAACTCCAATACTCTAATCAATTCCTATATAAATGCCACTTGTTTTAAACCTAAAGGACCCTCAACTTAGGACTTTTAGAGCCATAACACATTGAAGAAGAGCAATTTTAGAGAGAGAAGCAATGAATTCAAGGAAGCAAGAGATCTTTAACAAATTTTTGGCGTATCAACCAACTGCGAATTGACATCTATATTGGTTTACTTTTGATTGTATCATGTTTATTTTATTTTTCAGTCATAATTCTCTTGTTACAATGGGCTAAATTTATTTTTTAGAGTTATTACTTGAACTTAATATGCGAGGTTAATTATTATATCTTTTTTTATATTTATTTGAATTTAATTCTCTATTATTAAATTATTTGTTCTTAATACTTCATAATATCTAATCATATTGTGATTGAATTGATAATATTTTGATAAACTCAGAAGTTGTATCATTGTATTTAGACTTAGATAATTTGATACATAATTATATAGTAACATTCAATATTGCATATGCAAGTTTCGAATTAGGATAGAAATATACCTAATTGGCATATATGGTCAATAAGACTTGTTCTTAATGAATCTTAATTTATTACAAGTACCATAGGAATATAGGTATTTGGTAAATTAGGTTATACTTGCATGATCTTGGGAGAGGCTTGTGAACACATTAGTGTCTTGACCAATAATAAGAATTGAGGGATGTAAATATTAAAGGACTAATCTTTAGAAAACATATTGAATGATAGTAATTAACCTTATGCTTTCTTTATATTGTTATCTTCTTATTTTATTTGAGTTGTGTCATTTATTTTTTGCGTTTCATTTTGTTTATTTAAATATTTGTAATTTAACAATTTAAGTTTTTAAATAATTACTAGAAAGACACAATTTTAGTACTTGGTGAAAAATAAAAATTATCCCTGTGGATTCGACGTCTAACTTAAAACTTCATTTATTACTTATTACGATTGTGTATACTTACACTTAATTTTAAGATATAGAAATATCGTATCAACAGGTCTTATGAAATCATATATGCCATATGAGTATATTCTCATCTCATATAAAACTCAAAGTTATTACCTTATAACTATATATTAGTTAATCAAAGGCACAACACATAAACCACTTTTCCAAGTTTATTATGGTTCCTAAAACAATCTAATTATTGATCAAATAATTAAGTGTTAAATACTAGATAAAACTAAACAATTCAATATGACTTCATAAAATAAGAAAAGATAATGAATTCAAATTATATATTGAGTTCAAGTAGTAATCTTAGAATGAAACAATTACTTCATGATGAAAATTAGAGTTCTAGGGCATGTAATTGATGTTAATAAGAAAACGAACAGACTAAATAAGAATTATACATAAGAAAAGAGATACTGCCTTAAATCTTCGTATCTAATCTCCTCATTGCCTTAAAAGTCTTCTCCTTTTATCCTTAAAATTACTCTGAACTCTGATTAAAGCTTGGTTCTCTTCAGCTCTCTCTTGATCTCTCTTGATATTGGCTATAAAGCCTTCTATTTACAGGCTTGCGGCTCTAAATTAGGGTAATCTTTGCGTCCAAGGTAAGTTAGGTTTCTTAGTGTCGTGGCCTTAATTGCCCCACATTGTGGTGTTGACTCAATGTTACTTCACCACTGTGGTGTTGTCTCCATAGCATTACGGTGCTCAGGTTCTATTTCCTTGGTTGTCCTTGAGTCACATTAACATTATGGCACTAGATTTGAGCGCCCCTAATTTTAGGTTCTAACTCAGGGAGGTCTTCTTTCATTCTAGCGCTACAACCTTGAATTCTAGAACTATGGTGCTGGCTTCTCCATGCCACTGCTGGAGGCTCTAATTGGGATCTTTCTTTTCCTTTTCCAATACTGTAGTGCTGTTGATGAGTGTATTTTATATTTATTATTTTGAATCTCTTAACTTAATACTTACTTTACATAAGTATGAATATGTGGCATTTTATGCATATTATGGTTATTTTGTAGGTTTCAAAAAAATAACGCAACAAAAAGAGCAAAAATGAAGAAAAATGAAAAAAAAAAAGTTGTTTCACAAGCCCAAGTCACGACTCCGTAGCGAGAATTAGAAGACAAGTCAGTACCTGAAGGTCATAGTGCCAGTACACCAATACGCTCCTAGCCACGACACCAGCATGACCAAAGGCTCCAAGTTGCGGCTCTAGTCTTCCCACGTTATGGTGCTCGAATGATTTGAGCCCAAGCCTTACGCTAATCATTTTAAGCTGCGGTGCCACCAAAGAAAATAGAAAACCTTGTTTTTGCTATTTTCAAAATTTCTCCTAATTAGAGCCTATAAATAAAGACTCAAAAGCCATTATTATTAAAGAAAAAAAAGTGGCACAAAAGTAGAGAGAGAGAGAAGCATACAATTCTAGAGAGAGAAAGAGACTTTGAGGCTAAAATTCCTGAAGATTCTTAAGGATTATTAAAGTATTGAAACTTTAGAAGATCATTTCCATCTTAGTTTCTTTCTCTTTCTTTCTTTCTCTATCTTGATTTGGAATTTATATTTATGGATATTGTTATGAACACATTGACACTTATGAATTTCTTGATAATTTTAGTTATGGATATGTCTAAATTTTGCTAGATTTTCATTCTAAGGCTTGATGTAGCTTAATTTACACTGAATATTTAATTAATTGTTAACAAAGTTTCAATTTAATTTATTTATGTTTCTCTATGATTAATGCTTCTAAAAGACTGATTCATTTATTAGATTTAGGAAACACAATCTTAGTTGTTGTTGAGTTTAGGAAGCCAATTACACTTTGATGATCAATATTAGGATTGCTTGATGAATGTGCATATGATCTCATTTAAACTTGAAAAAGATAATGAGATTAATTTTAAACCTTTGATTAATGAATTGAAATAGAATTAGTTAACATTAAAATAAAATTAGTTAACTAGTGCTAAATATGAAGAATATAGGAAGAATAGAGTAAAGTCAAGACGCTAAAATCCCATTTATTATAGATTTCTCATTTCATTAAATTGTCAATTTTAATTATTATTTTGTTAATCGCTTTAATTAGTTTTGCTAGTTTAAATTTCTTAGTTCTTACATTAATTCAAAATTGAAGTTTCCTAGATAAAATTAATATATAACCCATTGTATTTAGCATAAATTTGAAAGAACAATCCTCGTAGGATGATAATCTACTTATCACTTTATTATTTGATCACAACCCGTGCTCTTGTGGTTTATGTATATGTGTATGTCAGTGAACAAGTTTTTGGCACTGTTGCCATGGTTTATAATTTCCAATGTTTTCTAATATTATGGTTAAGTAACTTAATCTTAGTTTGGGTATTTATTTTCTTTAAATTTATCTATGTTTTGGTTAATTTTGTTATTTATAAGGTTATAAGAAGAGCTCGTAACTTAGATTTGTTACCAATTGATATAGAAGTATAGCTTACTTTATAGAGATAAGAAAGAGAAAGAAGGAAAAAATCTTAAGTTATGGTGAAAGGAGACAACAATCAATAACAATGGGCCTTACAAGATTATTTCAAGCCCATTGTTAATAATAACTATCTGAAAATTTGATGGCAAGGAATAAATGCTAATAACTTTGAGCTAAAGTTGGCTCTCATTAACATTGTCTAGAAAAATCAATATGGAAGATTGCCAAGTGAAGACCTTAGTGTTAACCTAGCTATGTTCTTGGAGAGTTGTGATACTATTAAAGTGAATGATATATTGAAAGACATCATTAGATTATGCTTGTTTCCTTTCTCTTTTAGGGACAAGGTGAGGGTTTGGATCCAATCTTTGCAACTTGGTAGTATTACAACTTGGGAGGAGTTGGCGCAAATGTTTCTCATAAAGTTCTTTCCCCCTCAATCAAAGACCTCTCAACTTGGGAGTAAAATCGTGCAATTCTACTAAATAAACTTTGAGCTTCTTTATGAGGCATGGGAGTGATTCAAAGATCTTATTCAGAGATGCCCTCAACATGAATATCAAGATTAGTTTAAAATATAATAGTTTTACAATTGATTGAATAGACAAAAAAGAGCAATTGTTGATGTGAAGGATGGTGGTACTCTATTGTTTAAAACAATCAACGAAGCTCAACTTCTATTGAAAAAGATGTTGTCAAACAAATATCAATGGTATAATGAGCGGTCTATATGAATACAGCTACAAGAATTCATAAAGTTGATCTTATAGTTGCCCTTTTAGCTCAAGTCTCAATTTTAGCAAGTCAAATTTCGATACTATATGTCAGAGAAACTTCATCAAGCAAGTATCTAATGGTGGTTGCTAGTGCTTCTTATACCGATGAAGGTAGTGATTCGAAGCAAGTTCAATATGTAAACAATCGAAGTTTCAATTACGAAGATAATAACATTCCTAATACATTACCCACGCATTATTATCCAAGACTTCACAACCATAAGAATTTTGCTTATGAAATTATAAAGAATATGCTACAATCTCCGCCGGGAATTAATCAACCAATAGTCGAGAAGAAACCTTCATTAAAATACTGCTTGAGTACATTCATTATTGAGATAGTGGAAAGATTTAATAAAATAATGCCCAACTTGACAGTATTAAGACATAATATACCACATAAATGTTACAATAAAATATTTAGAGGTGTAAATTGGTCAATTTATCAATTTAATTAAGGTCAATCATTCGAAAATATTCAAATAACATAAAAACTAACCTGAAAGAGCATTGCAAGGTTATTACTTTTAGAAGTGATAAAGAAAGTAGAAACTCTTAAATTAAAGAAGAGTAAGGACCAAAAAAAAAAAAAGATTGCAGCAGCACTACCAAAAGTGAATTTAAAGCTTAATTATAGGTTTGGGCAAAATTTCGGTAATCGAATTGACTCAACTAACCCATCTCGAAATTAATGAGTCAAATCGAATTTGGGAATTAAATTCAAGACTAAGGGGGTTACATTTTGAGCTCCGATTGGCTTGAGAATTTTTTGAATAAAAAAAAAAAAACTTTTATCGTCAGTAACTAACTAGCTGCAAAATTTAAATTGACCATTATGACCTTTCATCATCGGGTATTTATTGTGGTCAAAATCGGCTTACTAGACACGAGACGTTCGTTAAAGACTAAAAAGTCCAACTGTTGAAAGGTAATTCACTAATTAATGTTATGAAAAAGATTGTATTTATCGAAGAAATGACAAAAATTATCACGTGGTAATGCACTAAGTGTATGGAGTATTTTAGTTTGAAATTTCAATTCAAATTATTTCATCCAACCAAATCATTTTAAATTATAATGCCATTATGCGATGAGAGGTAATTTATTACACTAATGCTTTATTATTATTATTTTTAAATGCAAGAGTGTGACAAGTTTATGAATGAGCATAAAATCTTCGGTTATGTTATAACACAAACTGTTATTTTCTTATTTATTCATGTAAAGGAATTACAGCACCAACCACTGAGAACTTGTCTATAATAATAATATTCTGGTAAAAAATCATAAAACAAAATTCGAAAATGATGATTAGATTCTTGAATTATAAAATTAAATGTATGGATTTTATCACTTGAAAGGTGGCATCACAGGTGGATGTGAGTGTGATAAGTGAGCCAATAATAACTTTACGATTTAATGCAATTGGTTGGATCCCAATTACCATTTTCTTTTAAACAGAAACAGTAATATTATTTCTTTATTCCACAACGCTAAAAACAACTCGTCAGATCTCAATAGACAGCTTGAAATTATTACAAAAATTATATCTAATATTTTATCCGCAATGTCTCTGTGTGCTCGGCAAATTATTATATTCAGGTGACATTTCTTTTTTTTTTTTTAATTCTCAAAACAGTTTCCATCCCGGTCCGTTTTGACCCAAAATCAGGCCAGGTCGAGTTGGGATAAGTTTTGAAAATTGTCTCGATTAAAACAAAAAAATTTATCTCAATCAAGATTTAAGTAGGATTGAGTCATCCTAAACCCAACTCATACTCAATTTTACTCACTTCTATTTATTTTTATATATATTTTGGACAATCCTTTAATCATTGTTCTCCCATTGCAACTTGTTCAATGATTTCAACAGTAAAAGTTAAATGTACAACTCTCCAAATTCTTGAGATTTAAAAAAAGATTCACATAAACATTCATTTTATAGATGGCTTGGAAAAAAAATATCTAATTATGTTAAATTTATGAAAGAGGTGATGTCAAAAATAAAAAGAATTTTAGAGGATTATGAAACAGTGAAGCTCGTAGGAGAATATAGTGTGATTCTTCAACAAAAGTTTCTATAAAAGTTGAAGGATCTCAAGAGTTTCACAATCTCACACATTATCGCTGATTCAAATTTTGAAAAGGCCTTATGTGACCTTGGTGCTAGCATTAATCTCATATCTTTATCCACATTTTAAAAGTTGAAACTTGAGAGGTCAAGCCTACCACCATTTCTTTGCTGCTAGCAGATCGATCCCTCACATATCTAAGAGGGATCATTGAAAATGTTTTGGTCAAGGTTGAAAAGTTTATCCTTTTAATAAATTTTATTATTTTTTATATGGAGGAAGATCGAAAGATCCTGATCATTCTCGGTCAACCATTTTTAACTATCGGAAGAGCTTTATTTAATGTACAAAAAAAAATGACTATGTGGGTGCAAGATGAAAAAGTAGCATCTAAAGTCTTAAAGGAAATAAAGTTGTTAAATGAGTCTAAAGACTATTTGAGGATCAACATGATACATCCAGACGGAGAACAACAACCTTTATAATAAAAGGAGATGGATGCAATTTAACCCCAAGCTCATAAGAAGGAAAAGTTGCAAAAAAAAAAAAAAAAAGAACTTACAGGGCATAAACATCATTGAAAAACAAGTAGATACCAACCAATAGGGTTGACACTTCCAGATAAAATTGAAACTTTTTCTGGGCAAGCTCAAATTAAGAAAGTCAGGGTCACTTTTTAAAGATCATCTTATAAAGCAATGGAAATCAAATAAAGGATTGACAAAACTATTAAGAAAACACTGAAGCACTACACAAGGATGAGTGTTCCATCAAAAATTGCCTCCGATGTGAAATTTGATCCACCATGATTTTGAAAGACATCAAGTCGAAAATATTAAATCAAGCGCTTCTTAGAAAAAAACTTACAGCAACCCAAGTAATGTAAGTTTCTTTCTTTTTTATATAAGAAAATAAGAAGTTAGTATATATTCATTGTGGTGTACGGGAACCAAGTCGCGGTGCTAAAACAGAAGCAAACAGAAGCGTTGGAAGTCAGTATGTATGCTCTTTGACATAGAAGAACCTAGGTCGCGACACTAAGACTTAGGAACTCTAGTCTTCAAATCTAGGCGTTAACGTTACGGTACTAACTCGAGAATTTCCCCTTTTTAAACCTAAGCCCTTAAAATATTTCCCTACTTTCACTTATCAACCTTAAACACTCAAACACTCTCTCAAAACCATAAACACCCAAACACTCTCTCAAAACCATAAACACCCATAGAGAATCCTTAAAACCCACCATCCTATACTTAAACCCCATATAATGCAAAGCCAACTAAACATTGTAAACACCAAATTAACCAAAATTTTCATACCAAACAATATCAAATTTGAAGAACAAGGCTCAAAAGTGGAGAATTCAAATTTAAAGTTTAGGGAGCACCATTTAATTCTCACACTTAAGGTACTGTTAGTTCATCTTTCTTTGTAAGATTCATTACATATTAATGCTAAATTATGAGATTTGAACTTATGAATTATTGAGAATTAGGGCAGTAGAATTGTTAAATTTGGTGAAGTAATTATAAACTTTAGAGTGAATTATAAAATTTGGTGTGTTGATTTCTGAAGTGTGGTGTGTTAATTTGTGAGATGTGGTAGTTTGAATCTATGAAGTGTGCTCAATTGAGTTTGGGGATTAGGGTTGAGTTGAATTGAAGTCTTATAGTAGGAGCCTAATAAATTATGGTGTGATCATTTTAAAATTGCTAGTAAATTTTCTTTTTTGTTTGATTGATTATAAGTATGGCACCATTTGGTAAACATTAGCCATTCCTAGCAAACCTCAACACTAACATCCAAGTCACTCTCTCTTTCCATAAGACTTGCTATAGTCAAGGGTAAGCTTCAAGACCATAGAAGGGAGTTCAGATAGCTGTGAGATGATATATAGCCACACTAACAGTGGTGTGCCCAATGGGCAGAGTATCAAGCATAATAGATATAAATGACAGCAGCACATCTTGGATTGATATGGGTTAGCATTCGCCACCCTTGAGTTACCCAGTTCTAGTACTTATAAAGGGCAAAGTAGATAATAAAGACACTGGCAATTATGATGACACATCAGCAAACATAGAGGATGGCTAAGGTTATGCTTGTAACATAAAAGTGTCATGTTATTAGTCTTTTTCTTTCCTTTCTTACTTGGTATAAAGATATATCTATCTTTAAGTTTAAGGGGTGGGAAACATTTCCTTGTTAAGTCATTTCTTTACATTTTTTGCCTTTTCAGTTATGTTATTTTGTGTGTGCAATTTATAGTTGAGTCTTAGGTTGGTAGATTTATGACATGTTAAAGATAAGAAGCAGAAGTATGATTTCCATTAATACAACCTTTAAGGAATTATATATGTTATAATTCTTTGCATGATATCTTAAGGCAAATTTTGTCTCATTTGGTGACCACTTAAAATCATTGAGTACATAGGTCATGTAGTTAATTTTCTTATTTAGAGAACTTTTATGCATAACAAGAACATTTAAGTCTCAAATATATTCTAGAATTTATTTGAGTATCACTCAAGGTGAAATCCTATGGCACATATGATTAAGGAATAATTTTATGCCATCTTTAGACTGTTTTAGCTTTTCAAGCCTACCCGTAGATATTTTATCCCTAGTCACATTCTTTGAGCCTAAGTAACCATTTATCTTTATTAAATCACAAAGTGCACCCCAGCCAACACTATAGCATAATAGTCCTATTAGAACATTTAATAAAAAATTAGGTCTATGAAAAAATAAAAAGTGAGGTGGAAATAAATAATATGATATGGTTTTGTTAGCTTAAATAAGACATAGAGGTTTAAGTTTGGGGGGAAGTAGTTCAATTTAAAAATAAATAAGAATAAGAATAAAAATAATATTCCCCTATTTTAGCCCCTAAAAAATGTTTGAGCAGCAAATCAACAAGGGAAAAAAGGAATTAAGTTTGGTAGAGACTTAATCGAGGATTATAAGGGTTCAAATAGGTCTAGTATGTTTATGGTGTGAGATAAATTAAAAAAGAATCCTCTTTTCCTACCCTCACCCTAAGCGTTGCATTACAATCCAAATAAAGTTCTAATTAATTCTTGGTGATGTATGTACCTACATTAGTAGAGAGTGGTATGAAAAGCAAGCCTATGAAGTGTTAATTAATTAAAAATCGATAAAGACCATTTTCTTGACTTATGTACATAAACTAATCCGGTTACATTTGACTAATGATACTAACTATAAAGACACACACCAGGTAGGTCACTTATGGGATAAAAAGAGTACTAGATTGAAATGTTTAAATTTTATGGCATGTAGAGTTTTTCCAAAAGACTCGTGGTTAAGGGCATTTTTTGAGACAAATTGTTATCAATTTTACCAACCCTTTATATTCATGTCTTTTTAGTTATTAGTTGTGTCTCTTTGCTCAAGGACAATTAAGTTATTAAGTTTGGGAGAGTTTGATGAGTTTATTTTATATATATTATTTTGACTCTCTTGATTTAATAATTGCTCAACATAAGTATGAATGTATGGCCTTTTATGCATATTATAGTTATTTTTTAGGTTTCAACAAAATGGCGCACCAAAAAGAGCAAAAATAAAGAAAAAAGGCCAAACAATCATCTTACAAACTCAAGCCTTAGTCCAAGATCTCAAGCTGCCATGACACCAGTCTTTCCAAGTCGCGGTGCTAGTCACTCCAAGTCTCGATGCCACTAGATAAAAAAGAAAATTTCTTAATGATTTTAGTTATGAAAATGTCTATGTTTGGGTAGATTTTCATTCAAAGGCTTGATGTGGCTTTATTTACACTGTGTTTGGAATATTTAATTCATTATTAATAAAGTTTCAATTTAATTCATTTGTATTTCTCTATATTAATGCTTCTAATTTATTAGGAAATAAATAGTTGACCTAGATTTATGGATTTTAATGCTTGAGAGAGATTAATTCATTTATCAAAATTGAAAACATAACTAAATAGTTGTTGAGTTCAGGAGGCCAATAACACTTTGATGATCAGTATAAGGATTAATTATTGAATGTATAGGTAAGCAAGTTAGATATGGATATAAACTTGAATATTTATGCATAGGATCTCATTTAAGACTTGAAAAAGATAATAATATTAGTTTTAAACCATTGATCAATGAATTGAAACAAAATTAGATAACAAGTGCTAAATAGGAAGAACATAAGAATAAAGTGAAGTCGAAACCTTAAAATCCCCTTTATTATATATTTTTCATTTCATTAAATTGTCAATTTTAATTATTGCTTTGTTAATTGCTTTAATTAGTTTTACTAGCTTAAATTTCTTAGCTCTTGTAATTACTTCAAAATTTAAGTTGCCTAAATAAAATTAAGTTGTCAAAACCTATAGTATTTGCATAAATTTGAAAGAACAATCCTCGTGGGATGATACTCTAATTATCACTTTATTACTTAATCATGACTCATGCACTTGCGATTTATGTATATGTGTGTGCTAGCGAACAACTACATTCCAGGGCTATAGTGTTGGCTTTTATTTTGACCATTTTGCCTTTTTTTTCATCCAATTTTAATCTGTTTTTCCCTAAGTGTCATTAAACCTAAATAACCATAAAATACAAAATATTTGCATTTACGTGAACAAATACTAAGTCTATAGAGAAAACAATAATGATCATAATATTAGAGATGCTGCTTATGTGCTATTCCAATATTGTATGAATATTAATTATTTAATATTTATAAAATAAGCATTTCGTATAAAATCATAAATATTAAATAATAAATTGTAAGATACTTGTAATGTTTTAGATATTGTATGATCTAAAGCAGTTTAGATCTGATCTAAAAAAGTTTTGATATAATTTAAAGGAGTTTAAATCAGTGCTAAAAGTTAGCAACACTAAGAGTTATAGGTTCTAAGAGGTAACACTGCTAAGAGTTAGCAGGTTATAAGAGTTAGCGAAATTTAAGAGTTAAAGTCATGTTTGAAATGGGACAAAGACCTGGGAATATATTAGTAATGACATAGTTGTAAAGAGTTGCAAATAGTGCTAGAAAATGTCATTATGCAGTATGTTCTTGAACACCTCATTCTTGATCTATTTTACCGTTGTGGGTCTATTGGTGAAACTTTCTTATATAGATTAGTGTATGTCTATATCTATATGATTTAGATGGTTAGTCTTAATAGATTATGAGCTTAGTAGAAGCTTACATAGGCCTACAAGTCAATAAGAGCTGGGTACTAAACAGACTCACAAGGACATCTAATAAACACTCATAAAGCCGTCAATGATAGGTCTTCTCGAGTTGAGTAGTATTCATAGTCCTTTCACTTGAGCGCTACGGTGGGATTGTGAGTGATCCACCATAATTTGGTACCATGGATATCAAAGACCTTTTATGATCTGACCGTTACGTATTGCTAAGTATAGTCCGATGCTCATAGATTCTGGCGTGCATAAATATAGAATCCGTCAAACTCATATAGTTGAGTTGTATCCTGATACTTCAAGATTGTATTTCAAAAAGTCTTATGGCCACAAGCATAAACCCTAAAAAAGAGTTTTTCATAGGGTTAAATAATATTGCAAAAGTGTTTGCATATATTATTTATCGAAATATGAATATAGAGATAAGTTCAAGGTTGAGCCTATAGAGATTTGACGGTGATAATCTATATCTCTACTCTTTCAAGATATAGGTGACGAATGAATTATACGAATATGCATTAACTTCAGCTTATATGATTCAACGAGCTACTTTGTAATATCTATGACGTGTGTATGGGAAATCATTCATAGACTTGTGGAAGAGTTCTAATTGACCAGGCATGAACTTAGAGAGTCTCATAATATGAAGTGTACTCGTTGAGCATTAGGGTAACAGACTTGATTGAACAGTTCAATTCAGAAAATTTCAGCAAGCTAGATATTTGTTTCAAGATCCATCAGGTTATGCATTTGTCAAGGCTTAAGTGTTAAGTACATTTATTAGTTCACAAGAGTTGTTGACCAATAGAATCATGACAAGTGGCATAATATGAGTTTTTGATTGTTTGACTTTGAAATGACTAATTTTTCTTTACTTGTGTGCAAGTAAGAGCAATAAATTAATACAAAAATGGTTTTTATTTTAATTAATAATATTTAGTCAAAGACAAAGAAAAATAACATGGAATGGTTTAAGCAATAGTGGTGGGCCATTGCTTTAACACATCAAAAATGGAAATTGGTATTAAAAGAAAAATGTGTTTCATTTTGCTTTCTCTCAATACATGGCCAACCATTATAATTGTTAGTCAACAAAAAACAAAAATTAATTCCACTACGTAATATATATGTATGTGATGTATAAATTGTAACGTGATGAACACATGGCACATGTATGCACCTATAAAAAATAATGCACTTTCATATAATTACGTCTATCATGAGTAATGTGATCGATCTACTCTTTTAGGTTATAACATTCTCTATTTGTGTGGTTGTGGTCATTGTGGAACTCGTATTTCTTGTCTTTATTCCATTTAGATGTTGGTGTTTGGATAGTGTCTGGCTCACTAAGCAATCCTATGTCCTTGATGGCCTTAAAGATAATGTCTAAAAGGGATTGTAAGAGAGATATAAGATCGTTCATCCTGAATTTTGGCCACTCGAGGCAAAGACCTCCTTGGTCTAACATTTCGTCTCTCTTCCTTAGGCTTCTTATCCTTAAATGCTAGCTCAGTTTGGTTAGAATTATCTCATTTCTCCCTCTAAATCCTATCCTCTGAAGACCTTCAGTATCTCAATGATATTCTAAACTTCTTCACCTATGTTCTCCCACAAGAATTTACTATAACTAATCTTTTCGTTCTTCTTCCTCCTCTATCATAATATATCTCAAAGATTTCTCATACATAATTGAATATGTTTGGATGTCCATCTTGAAAATGTAGTACCATAACTTATGTATTTTTAAACCATCTTTCAATGTTTATAGTGCAATAGGTAAGTGGAAGGCTCTAACCTGTACTACCTCCCTATAAAATCTTTCTATAAACTTCTTCAAACTTCTTCCTCAACTATTTGAGATCTTTAGCTCAATCTAAGCTCCTAAAAAATGTTTCATGAACCTATCGATTAGTGAGTAAGCCTTTAATACCATAAAAAAGCTTGTCTTTCTAACTTTATATGAAAAAGCCTACACATCTAACACTGTCTAAGTCTAGCAATGAAAAAAAGGTTAATTACTTGGTCTACATAGTGGTAAGGGTCTGAGTTTCTATTGTAGACCACAATGTTATGCGTTTTACATATGGTCAACAACTCTATGGCTCTGAGGTCGTTAATGAGTGACAACTTCCCCCCCCTCTCATTCTCAACCCATGAAGTTAGTTCTCGTTGTACCCTTACCTTCATAAGCTTTGTTAGACTTTGCAAAACTCTTTTTAGTTTCTTTACTAAGGTTTTTTCTTACGATTTACCTTCGATCGTGTTTTCTCCCTTACTAATCTATTTCGCCCTTAGTAGTCGTTAGATGTCGTTCTTGGTAGTGCATGTATGTGATTGTGTACATATTAAAAATTTTAAAATGCATGTTTAATATACATTGCGTAGCAGAATAAAATAAAATAATCAATATATACACATTAGAACTGAATAAAAAATAGTACATGAATCGAATACATACCCTTATAGACGATTCGGTAAAGATTGTCGAACAATGAAGCCCTTTAAGCTTACAATGAAGTCCTCTCTTGAATAATTCTAGACTTTAATATTTGATGAGATTATAGTAGCTAGAATGGTAGCCTTTTATATAATTTCCTACAGGAACCAAAATAAGTTCAACGGTTGAACTAATTATAGCATTTAATGTTTAGGAATTGTGTTTAGGGACCAAAATGTAACTTTCTCAAAGTTGCCATTTTCTCTCAAATCCTTTAAACGAATTTTTTATTATTTATTGAATTCTATAACAAAAGAATTTGTTTTATTGTGCTTAGTCTCTCCATATGGACACATGTCTAACATGTATCCATGTTTGATTATATAAGACATTGTATGAGTGACAAATGTCACTTATGTTATCCATGCATACACTTTGCATGTGTGACATTTATCACATGTAACTCCATGTATATTGTCATTTGTCAAAAAAATGGCCATGCATAGATGCCATGTGTGCATTTTACTTTTTTATGCAATAGAGACCTATTTGCAACATTTGTAAATTATGGTTCCCACTTTTCAAAGAGGTCTTAAAATGTATCCTGCTTTCTAAATCCTTCCCGGATCAATTTGTTCGATTCGTACCATTACCTTAATACTCAATGAGTATGTTTCATATTGTGATACTCTTTAGGTTTACACTCGTAAACGATACCTCATGCCACATTACAAATATTACAGAATAACACGTTGAACCATACATGTTGAGGTCAAACATATATCTGTATAATCCTCCCGTGACCTATATCCTTGAAAGAGTATAGATATAAATCATCACTGTCAAATCTCTATATGCCCAACCATGAACTTATATCCAGAATTGTATTTTCGCAAATAATATTCGCAAACTCATTCACATTATTGTTGACCCTATGGAAAACTTTTTTATGAAATTTTATACTTGTGGCTATAAGACTTCCTAAAATACAATCTCAGTATATCATGATATACAACTCACTCACATAAACTGACAAATCTCATATCTACACATATCGAACTCTATGAGCATCAAACTATACTCAGTGACACCCAGCGGTTAGACCTTGAAAGGTCTCTGACATGTGTGAAACTAAAGTATGGTGGATCATTCATTAGCCCACCGTGGTGTTCAATTCAAACGACCACTAGTACTACTCAACTCGACAGCTCTATGGAATGTCTATTGGAGGTCTTCATGAGTCTATTCAATATCCAATCCTTACTGAATACATGCATGTCTATACAAACTTCACTAAGCCTATGATCTGCTAAGACTAACCATTTGGACAATTCAGATATAGACATACATTCATCCGTAAGGAATACTAATTGACATATGTCGGTAATCATGGATTAGGAATGATGTTTTCGAGAACATATTATGTAATGACATTTTTTAGCACCATTTGTAATTCTTTACAACTACGTCAATACTATAGTATTCTCGGGTCTTTGTCCTTATTTTAGATAAGGTTTTAACTCTTTAGAATTGTTAACTTAAGTGTTAATCTAAACTCCTTTAGATCTATAATGTCTGAAAAAGTTACAAGCTTCTTATTATATAATTATGTATTAGCGATTATTATTGAAATGTTTACTAATAGTGGAATAGCACATAAGCACCAATTCCAAAAATTCTCATCCAACTCATTATCCTCTTCCGTTTCTAGAGTGTGCCTACTTGAGACCTAGCTAATGTGGGTACTCTTATATTCCCCGTAGCCTTTCACTATAAGACCTAGTTTCTTGTACTTCATCTGGCTCTTTCACTTGTACCTATTTTTACTTCTCTTTCTCGGTGAATCATTAGCTTTCTTACCTGAAGTGGTTAGTAGAGGGATCTTAGGTTCATCGGTTAGCACTACTACACAGTCATTGCATTCGCAAGGCTCTCATTTCCCATATAATCTTTATTAAAAATCCAAAACATTCTCCAAAAGCTTCTTTATTGTCTCCCTTTATTCTTGGGCCAATTCTAGTTCTATCAATAGATACTACATCCATTCTAGACCACCATGTAATCTTCTGTGACTGCTAGAATTCTCCACCCACATCTCATGCATTCATATATGTAAAATATTATTTTATACATTTTGTAAATGTATACTCATGTATGAATTTATTTATTTATATTTCAAAAGTATGTCATAAAACCATATTAATTAAACCTAAAACTATTTGGACTAGAAAAGAGACTTCAAATTTTTTCTTAAATAGTCATAACATATTTTTTGTATTCTCTCACAATGTCCTTCAAGAAGTAAATTGAAAGGGTTACTTCCAATATCTGGCTTTAAATATGATAAGATGGATAGGTGTTATGTAATGCCTTCATTATCTTGTTACTTGGCCTAGTAGCATCACACTATAACCATAATTATTGATATAATGCTTAGTCTTTCAGAGTTTGTTTTTTCAAACTTTCATTATCTAGTTTCTTAGCCAAGTAATATAACGCTATGAAATAATTGTTGATGTAATGATTAATCTTTCAGAGAATTTTTTTTTACGAAAAAAAAAACTCTAAGATAGGTTGAAATCAAAATGTGATAGCCTAAAGGAAAATGTTTCCAATTTTGGGGTTCAAGAAGAAATATAAAACAATTTATCCAATTTAGTTAGTCAAGATGTCTTTGCTAATAAAGCGAATTTTACTTCAAACAACACTTTATTCATTGAAATTTGTCTAATTATTGATTATACAGAATCTTTGATAGTAGATTTTAAAGCCGTTAAACAAGTTTGCAATCTATTTTCAAAGGTTCCAAGAAACCAGCACAATGATGAAAGTCAATCAAAGGTAGAAAATGGTGGTGCGAATGTTACAACTAAAGTAGTGGGAGTCATTGATGAGTTTGGGACTCAAGTATTAGATGATTGATTATTTTATACCAAGTACTTAAATAGATTTGATTTTAGTTGGTTAAATGAAAGAATTTGGTTATTCGATCATTTAACTCAACTATGTTAATCAAAAGATATACGTCGCTTATATGTTTTAGTATAGTCAGCAATTTATATTGTGTATATTTCTAAGATCAACTCCTTGCATGATATAATAATGGATCATGTATCTAATATCCATTATAAAATTAAAGGGTTTCTTTCCAATGAAATGCATTTATGGCATGTATGTTTAAGTTAGAGATGAACATTTGAGTTTATTAAAAACATAACCTTTACCAGTTTGCAAATCCTAAATAGAAGATAAAATTATTGGACCTGGTGTTTACGTACCATTCTAATATTGTATGAATATTAATTGTTAATATTTATACAATAAATATTTTAAATATAATCGTCAATATTAAATATATATATATATATATAGTACAATGCTTGTAACGTTATAGACAATGTATGATCTGAATGAGTTCAGATCTAGTCTAAATAAGCTTAGATTAGTGTTAAGAGTTAGAAATACTAAGAGTTATAAATGTTCAAAGTTAGCACTACTAAAAGTTAGCGGGTTATAAGATTCAGTAATATCTAAAAAATAGGAGCCTTATTTGAAATGGGACAAAGACTTGAGAATATACTAGTAATAACATAGCTATAAAGAGTTACAATATGTATTAGAAAATGTTATTATGTAAGTATGTTCTCAAACATTATATTCCTGATCTATTTTTATCTATGTGGGTCTATCGATGAATCCTTTTATATAGATCAGTGTATGTCTATATCTGTAAGGTACAAATGGTTATTCTTAACAAACCATGAGATTAGAGCTCGTATAGGTATACAGGTATTCAGTCAGGACTGAATACTGAACAAACTCACGAGGACATCAATGGACATCTTATGAAGCCGTTAATGGTGAGTTCTCTCGAGTTGAGTAATATTCGCAGTCCTTTGACTTAAGTGCTATAGTGGGCTTATGAGTAATCCACCACACTTTGGTTCCACGGATGTCAGAGACCTTTCTTGACTTGACCACTACGTGTCACTAGATATGACTCGATACTTATAGAGTTCGGTGTGCGTAAATATAGGATCCATCAGCTCTCATAGGGGAATCGTACATCCTAATGCTCAAGAATTATATTTTAAAAAATCTTGTGGCCACAAGTATATAATCTCGAAAAAGAGTTTTTTTTGTAAAGTTAAACAATATTGCAAATAAACAATATTGTAAAGGAGTTTGCGGATATTGTTTTATAAAATACAAATTTAGAGATAAATTTCTTTAACTATTTACAAAGGATTATTTTAATGTTTTAGGTGCTCGATTCTTTTTAAATATCTAATTACATCTTTTTTATCATTATTTTTCTCTAAAAAATGACTATTTACATTCCTAAAAGGAAGTAATGGGATACTTTAAAAAAAAGCAAGAACCTAATGGGTAGATTAAGATAAGAATAAGGAAGAAAATAGCAATTTCTCTATTTAAGAACAATGATTATAAAAACATTTCTTAAGGCTCATATGTGCCCGCAATTCAAATTACTTTGTCTTAATCTAAGTTCCTCACATAGTTAATAACTTAAAGTTCATATCTAAGTCATTATGAGTCATTATTTGGTATTTGAGTATCATTACCATATTCAAACTTACAAATTAGAGACATTAATTCTAAATATTCTCATTTAATTTCTGCATTTATGCGAATAAGCTTAATTCCATCTTGATCATAATCTTCCACCTCGTTTTTTAATACCTGTATATTCTTTGCATTAATTGCGTAAGCATATATTCTTGATTACTTTTCGAATGAGTTCAAATATGTGTCATATCTTCAATGTGAAGAGATATTTTTGCTAGAACCACTATGAGAATAACCAAATTAGATTCATCAATGTTTTGTTATCATCAAAATCATGATTTTGAAAACCTTAAAGATAACAGGAGAAAGTTTGTTATTTAAGTTAAGTAGGTCAAAATCCAATTGGTTGAAGAGTAGGTATAAAAGGCTAGATACTGAGCAAATTTCGAGAGCTTGTATCATTCTGTTTTAAGTGAAAAAAACTTAGAGAATTCAATCTTAAATTTTCTATTCATTATAATTGTTGTTGAATTATGAATGAAGCTTTGACGGTGATCCTCTCTTGTGAATGTAGGCCTAACTGCTAAATCACGTAATTGTTCTTTGCTTCCGCTACATTTTTTAGATTCTTTGATTGTTATTTCATTGATTGAGTCAATTGATTCTTGGTTAGTCAAGATATGATTTTGGTGACTTGCCTGTCTCTGAAAGTCAGATTAATAAATCTGCATAACAATATTAATACAAAATACTAATCCACATGTATGCAATAATGTACTAAATTTATATACAAATTTAAGTCGAAATAATAGATATGTATATTATATATATATATATATAGATATAGAGGAACAGATTTATGATATTATATTTTTGACACAATATCTTTTATAATTTTTTAATTATTAAATCAATAAATATTCAATGGCTTAAATTAAATTCTAAATTTAGGTTAATTGTAATGTATTAATTATACGGTTGTAACTAAACTATTATTTAAAACTTGTATAGATTATTGTGGTAAAAATATGGTGTCATGTATCCATATGTATGTATATTTCATTAAGTATCCAATAACATCAGGACAATTATTGAGTTACAAATATCAGTGTAAGACGTAGGAATAACTAACATCAATCAGCCTCCTATTTTGGAGAAGGTTAATTATGTTATGCCTTCCCAAAATTGACAACTATTGTTAGAAGTAAAATAAGATAAGGATGTCAAGTGGAAACTACAATGTGGTTAGCCCACATGGTACAAAGAGCCAATGAAATAGTGAGGAAAAGCCCTACCTTCTTCAAAAACACAATAAAATTATCCCCGCCTCTTATGTTAACCAGGAAATTTCTCTCTTTAACACCTGCTGATTTTGTCTTCATCTTCAAATCATTAGAGCAGCCTTTCCCTTTCTCTTTCACACTGCCACATTCGAAGCCATCGACATTCAATTTCTCATTTTCCATATTTTCACTGAGATAAAAACAATGCATCAAGAGAAGCAACAGCATGCAAACAATAGACCTCGCTATCTTCTTCCATGGCTTTCCGAATTTGGCGACCCCAACAAAACTTCCCTCAGAACATGGCTTGCACTTTCTAAAGAAAGAATCGCTACTGTCATATCTTATTTGAGTTTCTGCCTTGGCCATCGATAAATTATTTGCCACTGCAGGGTTTAGCTGAACCTGAACGATCTGTGAAGGCACTATTTGGTGAAAGAATGTATCTGCTACTTGGCGAGTCGAAACAAACATTCCATGATTGACTTTAATTTCCTCCACGACCTCAAAGCTCGGCGAGCTTGCGAAACCATCTCCAATGTCTTCATCAAAATGATTCTTGTTCGGTTGATCATCGATGAATCCAAGTGAATAATCATTTATCTCTGAGTCATTGAACCCAAGACAGTGGTTATGTGATGTATCACCTGAAACAAACATTCATTTATGAAAAAAAGCAGCTCAAGTATGGAAACGGAAGGTAAGAAGCTGAGTATTGTTTCGTTACCTTGGAATTCATGACTTTCCATTCTTTGAAAACTTGATATATTCTCAATGGCAACAATCTTGTGCTCTTCCATTAAGCTCTGGTCAGTAAGAAAATAGGCATTTAGAAGAAAATCAAAATTGTGACATTTCAGTCATATAGGTTTTGGGGGAATAAGAAAATTATATATGTTTTATGAGAAAGGTGTCTACTATATTAGAAAATTATTAAGCATATAGGGTTTAAGATACATACCTTCTCTAAATCCTTGTTGGACATTCCCACCCATCTCAAGTTCTCAACCATCCTCACCGTTTTGACATCTTGATCGAGTTCTCCAATTTCTATTGGCCTGGTATCCGGACCTTCCCATGATTTGTCATTATATCTGGCACAATTCATGTCACTATTTAGATTATAATGATTGTCTTCGCCAGTTATAAAGCTAAAATCATCGGTATAAGCACAATTTCCATCCCATATGTTTTGAAGACTAGGTTGATTCATCACTTCCTGTGATTCTTGAGAAACTGAAAGAAATTCTTGCAGCAAATCCGTCTCATTTGTGCCTTCTCTTGAGGTGGTTGAATGATGCATTTTATAATTGGTGACTCCAATTTGACAGAAATCTTCTACCTCCAATGGAGGCAATGAGAGCCTGTGCTGCAGTTGTGCACACTCTAACTCTACATTAATCTGCAAAAATATGCAGCACATTTGCTTAATTATTTTAAGAATAAAGAGAAAAAAAAAAAGCAACCACCTATTTATATAACTAACAAGTCTCTGATGCAGATGCTCACACATTTAAATTATAAACGTTTGAAGCAGTACAATATTGTATAGTTTCAAAATGGTGTTATATTAAACTCCACAATATTGTATAGCTTAAAATACACATTTTTTTTAATATACCGATATCAAAAGAATAACGCCATTTATAATTGTCTTAGGTTAGGCAAATTCTGTTGCAAGAAAATTTACCTTAGATGGATGGCATGGAATTGTTGTATAATTTGAAAATGGAGTCGTAAAGCCAAATGCATCTTCAGACAAGAATTGAGTCCATTTTCCATCTCCTTTTTCACTGATGTCAAGTGATGATCCATTACCTATATTGCTGGGCATACATTTTCGGTAAGGCATCGAATAATCAGATCTGTCCAAGCCATCACATCGTCCATCCGAATATAACTCAATGCTGGGAGAATTTGCATGATGAGTTATTTGATTACTAGTTGAAGTAGCATAGTCCTCCCCAGTCTTGGGACCAATTTCGCTCTTCTTGAACACACGACAAAGAGCGTAAGCGTCCTGGAAATTAAACGATGAAATGAGAAATAATGCATCATAAATATCTAACAGCCATCACCCAAAAAATAAGTGGAGGTTGTTAGGCTTGGAGCACAGCACACAACTGGCTCTATGAATCTAAAAGAACTAAAATGAAATCCCACCTGCAAACCTGAATTGGTTTCACATTCTCGCTCATCGAGACGATATTCATGCATGACCCAATGAGTACGAATCCCGTGCGGGGCTCTCCCTCGATAGTAAACAAGGGTTTTTTTCATCCCCACCGAACGAGTGTGGGAGTTAACTTTTCTATCTTTGCCCGTGGCCTTCCAATATCCAGCTTTGGTTGCACGATTAGTCCTTGATCCATTTGGGTACTTACGATCCCGAGGACTGAAAAAATACCACTCTAGATCTTTGCTAGGTAATAATGATTTTCCTGTAATAATTCAATTAAATGTATTATTTTGTAGTGTATTAAATAACTATTACATTTGATACTTGATGGGAATAGAACAACTAACTCAAAACAAAAAAGTGAAGTAAATGAAGATAATATTAACTTGCCAAAGTAAGAAATTTTATCCAAGAAGCTCGGACCATATTCAATCTTAATTTGATAAAATTACCAAATGTGACCATTTATTCTGCAAATATAAGTGTAACTGTAAATATAGTACTAATCACATTCTGAATTTTTGTTAGAATTTGTCTCCCCTATTTTCGTTCATCTATGATAAATACTCAAAATAAAATTTGATTTTTACATTGGGGTATAAGACTTGTTTCAAAAGTAGTAGTATAATGTTACGATGTTAATTTAATTATACATTACTTTTTACGTAAATAAATATAAGTAAACATTTCACGATGATGTATATTCATATTATATTTACAAAAGCATTTCCATAGTTCATATTTTTGTACCAAACAATACGTTTCTTCGTCCTTTTTGACTTGGTCGTCCACACTTGTTTTACACATCTTCTTCATGATAAAAGCAATCAAAAAATAGAAAAAGAAAAATGCTAATTCAAGTGGGACCAAGCAATTTACTTTTGTTTCCTTGCAATGTACTTATGATATATTTTATGAAAAAGCTTAAGATATTTGACCAGTAAAACACGTTCGATGCTTGTGAATAATTATTTCTTTTTTTTTTTGGACAAACATATATAACAACCTAACAAAAAGAAAACCAAATGATCAAATTTTGTTAAAACTATTTTATTAAAAGGTACCATGATCTTGAATATGGCCTCAGATAAACCAAAGAACATCAATGGAGTAGCTGAATATCATTTTAATTCATGTAGTGACTTATATTGTTATTAGTTGTTTTCAATAGAAATGATAACTACTTAACATTTAGGTTGGTAGCCCTAAATATATTCCTTATTCTTTCCTTTAACCAAAATTCATTCTTATTCTCATTGTTAAGATTTTATATCAACTATGCTACAGAATGTACAGAATTATTAGCTAAATAATATGATGAACTTTTTCTTGTAAGAATGGAAATCAGAAGTAAACGCGAACGCATACGAGAACTAGAGCAATGTCAAAAAGAAAGGACCTGGTAACTCCCATGGCTCACACTTGTATAGATCAACTTCAGGGATGACCTCCAATTCAATCTTGCGGCCGTTGATTTTCCTTTTGAGATAGTAAGCCACAAGTTCTTCATCGGTAGGATGGAATCGAAAACCTGGAGGCAATGAAACAGGAGCCATCTCTGGAACTTCTTCTGATAATGCTGAAGGATCGATGACCGGTCTCTTAGCCCAAAGAAACCAGCCTTTATATAAAAGAATAATTCTCTACAATCAAATGCACAAAACAGTTAGAAAATTAATCATCAAATAAATCGGGAACAGATTATAGTCATCAAATCATGCTAGCTATGCATACAAATCAAAAAGAGAGAGACCTGACGCAGGCAGAAGAAGAAGTTCCAAAGAAGAGCGAATGAGTTTTTCTCGAGAGAGACAACTTATGAGGCAACTATTAAAGATTTAATATGGATGGAGAGAAGTGAAATGTGGATGTTGGTTTAGGGTTTTGATAAGGAGACAAAAAGAGAGAAAAAGAGCAAAGCAAAGGTATTAGCTACGGGTGGCTGCCACCGCCTATTTCTCCTTTATCTTTTCGTTCATCCCTTTCCCATCCATGATTCTCATTATCTTTACTTTCAAGCTTATAGTTCGCCCCCCTAAGTCTCTTTCTCTCTCTTTGATAATAATAAAATTAACTATAAACAAAACATATTTGAGTTGCTTTAATTTTGTTTGTGCTCTACAATTATCCCATGCTTCCATCTTCTCCTTTCTTGGAATCTGAGGATCCACGTGGTAATATCTGATTCGATACATTACCCGCCTTGCCATATAAAAACAAGTATCTTATACATAACATGTCATCAACTACAAACTGTGGACAACGAATTTCGGCGGGCTCTTTAACTGTAAATATATAACCACTACTCTACTCTTCCCCAAACCCAATTTTACCATTATTTTAATGTATTTATTACTAAACCCCCCATTATTAGTACCTTAAAACATAAATGCAACAAAAATTTGTGACCAACTAATCTTATAACAGAATAATTAAAATAAGAGCAAAAAAAAAAAAGAAATTTCACGTTCATATGGTGACCAACTAATGAATATGATTTGAAGTCTTCATCAACTTTGCATCTATACAGTGACGCCCTCTAAAACCAGGCAACAAAAATTTGGTTCTGCGAGTATAATTTTTGCGTTATTTTCTCATAATATTTTTAAAAATTTTCTAATATTGAATACTCCATATATTGTTTGAACATCAACGGTTGTTATCCAACATCTTAAAAGTGCCTTAGAAATTCGGCAGTAGTGGTAGAAAGAGAAGAGGATGTAATGTGCATATGGTTGCACGTATTATATGTGATACCATCTTTCTATGTATACCTAATGAATGGGGGCTTCTAAATTCTATTAGTAATAGCTAGCTTAGATTCATTTAGTATTTTATATACATATGCATGTCACGTTCATCATTCTTAAAGAAATATGTGGGATATTTATTTCTTTATAAATTCTTGGGACAAGCATCTAGATGCAGTGTAATCAAACCTCCTCCGGCATATACACATCGACGTATCATCCAAGAACTACAATATAAAAGTAAGACTTAAGAATTGCCATCTTCACAAATATTTATTTCAACATCTCATGCTCCATTGCGAAAATAAATAATAATCTTACATTTTCCGGGTGGCAAAATACATATCCAGATCCGAGTTCGGCCTCTCCCGGACTCTGATTCAAATTTTAATTTACAATTCTAGATCCGGGTGACTTCGAATTTTTTTGAGTGCGGGTGCAGATTTTATCCGGTTCAAATTTTGGGTACTTGGACCCATATACAACTTGATTCTCTCATGCAACTAAAGTGAACTCTTTGGAACTCAATTATTGTATCTTAATATTTTTTAACTAACTGCTCGGAGTGAAAAACACTTAAATTATTCTATGAGAGTCTAATATTAATATGTATATCTATAAATTTACATAGCCCATCATTTTCATTATAAGTAATTTTATTACTCTCAACATATTTATATGACTTTAAAAATGGATCAACATCTTAGATTAATCTTAGTCTCTAGGCATAGCTCGAATACTCATGAATGCGCTTTGCATTTGTGGCCATTTCAGTTTGAATAAAAATAAAGAGTAATGGTTGGTCTTTTTCAGATAAGATTTTTCATCTCCATTTAAGTTTGAAAGAAAAAAAAGAATTATCATATTCAAAAGATATAGATATTTAAAGCAGGATCCATATTACATGTGAAACGACATGTTAATTCTTAAATGACATTGTTAATTATAGCTGAAAAATTTTAAATTTTGAGTTGATTAATGTTACATATCTCAATTTTAATATTTTATTTTAAATGATATATCTCAATTAATTATTGAATGATAAAATAGTATAACGAGTAATTTTAAAAATTATAAATATTAATTATCTAATAAATACTTTATATCATTTAAAACAAAAATATTTGGATTAAAATTAAAAAAATATAGCATTATTCTCAAGGTGGAGATTATGTATAGTTAGTACGATACTTTATGATGTCTAGGCGTAATTAGCAGGGCAGAATGAAAGGATATAAGTGAAATAAATTTTTTTTTTTAAAAAAGGTGGATTTGTAATGGTATTATTACAAATCCAGTGCGTGTTTATAACAATTGAGGGATAAAAATCACGTTGAATAAGGATGCTTGGCCGACGTATGGTATCCATTTCCTTATGAAGATTAATAAAGAATCAATGATATTGATATTTGATGGGTCATAATTATTGGAAAAAATACAAATACTTAAAGGGAGAATTACAATTAATCAATTAAATTGTGATTTCTTTATTTTCTGTTTTGGATTCAATTTTTTAAAAAAAATATTAAATAATATCAAAAAAATTAAAAAGTAGAATGACAACATAAGAATTTACGTAATTCAATTTAAATTCATCCTATGTAAATAAGTTATCAAAGATAAATTTACTATCTAAAAATAGTTACAATTATATAGGATTTTACCACTCATTCACTAAATCAAACCTATTACAAGAGAACCCTAACTTCAGATTTACAAGTATTTTTTATTATCCTAAGTAATAGTTATACTATAAATCCCCTGTTAGACCTAAAAGATTACAAGATGAGAAAATTCTTATACTTTGTTTTTTTTTTCTCTTTCGTTATTCTTTTTTAGTATTTTTGGTGTTACATTTTGGTGTCCCCTTTAAAATCTTATCTCTATGGAAACCTATTTATAAACTTTTATAATACAAAAAGTTTTTATTAATGTCAGTACTACATGCACTAATTTATTTTTTTTCGTATTTAAATCAAATAAATTATCTCAACAACCTCTCTACAAGTCAAATAAATTGGCTCAACTATTACTTATGCACAAGTAAAATAAATTGGCTCAATTACCACCATATATGCATAATAAATTGGTTCAAAAACTTCTGCATAAGTCAAATAAATTAGTTCAATTACCGCCATTTATATAAAAGTCAAATAAATTAACTTAACAATCTCTGCATAAATTAAATAAATTAATTTAATTACTATTACTTACGCACAAGTCAAATAAATAAACTCTACAACTTTTATATATAAATCAAATAATTTAGCTCTACACAAATATATATTTGTCTCTAATATTAACAAAAACTCAGAACCTCAACCCATTGACACCGAAACCAAATTCGTTAAGAGTTAAACTACGTGAACCTCGACTCAAAACCTCTACTCAAAACCTCTTACATATACCATGTGAATTAGGCAATAAAGCGTTTCACGTGGTAAAACAGGGTTGAAGTTGAATTCGTTTGAGTTTGAGTCTCTGAGTCTGGAGGTCCTTTTTCCTAAGCGATGTGAATATGATGTCTCAATTCTCTTCCCTTCTCAATACTTTTCCTTCTCGTCAATCCAAGCCAATTGCCATGCATCTTTCTTTTGCCTTTTGCCACGCTACTTTTCCTCTTTTATGGGTTTCTTCTACTCGGTTACTCCAACTTGTTCATTTTCCTTCCCTCTCCTCTTAAGTCATAACCTCTTCGGTTCACTAATCTACAATTACTAGAAATAATCTCCATTTTATAACCGTTTCATTATATCACTTTATCCAAGTATATCCTATGTAATCTAATAATTACAATTGTTTTTTTAATAAAAATAACACTTGGAATTTGTTAAAAATTGGTGTTAGAGAAATTAAAAATTAATTTAGGCATTTGATAAAGTAATTTCAAAATTATTTTTAATAAAATTATCTCTTCCTACAACTGATTTTAAAAAGTAAAGAAACGGTTGTTTTTCAAATCTAATTTTGAGAATTAACTTAATATTTGAATATAATTTTAATTTTATCCTCGTGCAAATGGAAAAAAATCTAAAAAGTGTCTCATAAAATATTATGTTCACTCTATTTTTAAGCATTTATCAAGTATTCATTTGTTTTCACTCTACAACTGTTATTACTTTAAATCCGCAACATTTCCGCCCTATATTGTTTATGTTAGGATATATGGTGGATTTGTATCTTGAATCAAGATCCATTGAGATAGACTGCTTGTAGTGATAGAAACAGTGACGTCCATTGAGATTTAAGTGTAATTTAGATTTAGATGTGAGAGAAAAATATTAAATATGTGACTATAACGACTTTTCACATCATTGTTATTATGTTTTTTTTTTTTTTTGTCATACTTGCCGAACATAGTACTTTAATTTATAATTTTTCTCATGTAACTTTAATATTGTGTAATTGGTGTTTTATTCATCTGCATATAAATTTTTGTATTTATTATTTGCTTTATTTTACTTGTTAAGATCTTAGGTGGCACTAAAAATAAAAAATAAATTGTACATCTTATGTGATAAACTCTTTCATTCTCTACAAGAAAATGTATTTTTTATAATAGAAATTTTTTATCACAAAATATGGTTATGACAAATCATTCTATTACCTAAAGTCACATATGTGTGATAGAATTTAACTATCACATAGTTGTAATAAATTTAGCGTTTAGTTAATATGTAATAAAAATTTAGCGTTAAAAAAATTTCACGTGATAAAAAAAATTGAATTGTCATATAAGGTAATTGTTGACATAGCACTTGTTATGTAAAAAGTGAAAGTATAGCTAATAGGTGACATGGCAGACCTGGCCGATGACATAACAAAATTACTATTATAATTCTACGGCAGAAAATAACACTAAATTATAACATTTTGCATCAATAATTTATAGCTTTAAATAATTATAATTAAATTATTGACACAATTTTATGACCAAAATCAATACTATATTATGATATTTTTACATCAATCATTTGTAATGTTGTATGGTTATAATTAAATATTGTTTTTTTCTGGATAGGTATGTAATAATATATATTTATATTTTCTATTCAATAACCTATAATTAAATTACACAATTTACATTGCCAAAATACTAAATTAATTCATTAAAGACAATTACTCATAATATATTACACCCATAATCGATACTTTGTTTACAATAACAAGAATAAATTATAAATAAATGTACTCAATTAGAATTGTTCATCTACATCAACATATTTTCACCAATTTAACTTAATACAAACCCATCCAATAATGTTCAAGATAATTAAACATAACTAATTCATGGCAACCAACCAATAAATCAAATTTAATAAATAAAAAAGTGATCAGCCAAATCATCATTGTGATTACTTGCATTTTCTCTTCAAACCCTTGACATAGACCTATGAAAAGATAATAGAATAAATATACTAGTGAAATAAATAATTATAAATATAAAAATTATAATATTTGTACTAGAAAATACCTAAACTTAGAAGAAATAATGATTGTTCACTCCACACGGATATCATTGATCTTTTTTTATATGTAAGTTTCTTTTTTTATAACTATTACAAGAATAAAATTATAAGTATAAAATAGTTTAAATTATAAGCATTCAAGCCTAAGTATATAAGTAAATAACTTGTCAAAATCAAATATAATTTACAAATGAATAATTTATATTTTTTTTAAAAGAATTTCATTATTTACTACGTTCCTCGTATAAGTCATGACATAATATATGTTGAATAAAAATCTTTAATTGGTGAAAGAATCATCATAGTCAAGATCTTATGTTAAATCATCAAGAATAATAAAATTGGAAGCATACCTGAATCCATAGAGATGCAGAAAAATTAGGGTTGATGCCTTCCATGTCTAAACCTTTTCTTTATGAGAGAAAAACTGTCGTCACTCACTGATGGGATGTGAATGAATAATATATTAGGGTTTAGACTAGGAACTTCAACCTATTATTTATAGTATTTTATTTTATTTTGGTCCATCATAAAATAAAATAAAATAACTAGGTCTCTACACATTAAAGCCCATGCCATACGTGATGCCGTAAAAGTCCAATGATAAATAAATTTTATTTGATCACTTTTAATGGGCAACAAAATAGATAGCTAATAATGTACAATTAATTGATATATATAGGCCCACCTAATTATATAATACCCAACAATCTCCCACTTGAGCCACATATGTCACTTTACAATTGTACATTACCAAATAACTTTATGAGTTCAATATTTACTATCTTAATAAAAGACATTTCTTAACAATCTGGTCTATCAATTATACTAATATAGGATCAAAGCGGTCTTCGTTATCTTTTTTGTAACTAGACCTATCAATTGTCACATACATCAATATAATTAATGACATAAATCAAGTATGAATGTGTAACATAGAAATTTCATGCAACGTGATTCTTTAACATGCCTATTTCCAACTGGTCCTACTTTATAACTCATAAGAGTTCAACAATATACTTTCAAAACTTTATGCAAAACTACAATTGAAAGAATATAACTTTATTTCAGAGTTTTCAATAAATAAACAAAAATAATACTTTAGTCTGATCAGAAAATATGTCAATTGTAATTGAACATCAAGAAATAAACTCCCACTATAGAAGCATATCATCAAGATGTACCACACCCATATAAGCCATATGCTTATGAAACACCTTAGGTGGTACACCCTTGGTAAGTGGATCCGCAATCATTAAGTTTGTATTAATATGTTCAATAGACATCTGAAGACTCTGAACTCTCTCTTTAACAACAAGAAACTTGATGTCAATGTGCTTCGATTTTGACGAGCTTTTTTTGTTCTTAGAATATAACTCAACGGCTTTATTATCACAATTTATTCTCAATGGTCTCTCAATGCCATCGATAATTTGTAGTCCAGTGATAAATTTTTGCAGCCATATTGCTTAATTTGATGCCTCATAGCAAGCTACAAATTCTGCTTCCATGGTGGATGAAGTTACAAGTGTTTGCTTGACACTTTTCCATGACACAGCTCCCCCAGCCACTAGGAAGGCATAACCTGAAGTGAATCTTCTGCTATCAAGACAACCAGCAAAATCGGAGTTTGAATACCCAATGATCTCTAAATGATCTGATCTCCGATATGTGAGCATGTAATCTTTTATTCTCTGTAGATACCGCATAAGCTTTTTAACGACTCTCCAATGATCCATTCCTAGATTACTTAGATATCTGCCAAGCATGCCAACAACATACGCTATATTCGTATGCGTACAAACTTGAGCATACATGATACTCTCTATTGCCGAAGCATAAGGGATATTCTCCATCTCTTTCTTCTCAATCTCATTTCTTGGGCATTAAAGCAGACTAAATTTATCACCTTTAGCAATGGGTGTGTCTCTTAATACATAATTCTTCATGTCAAATCTACTAAGCACCTTATCGATATATGCCTTTTGTGATAAGCCAAATATGCCAAGAGATCGATCTCGGTGAATCTGTATGCCCAACACAAAAGAGGCATTCCCAAGATCTTTCATTTCAAATTTATTTGAAAGAAATATCTTGGTTTCATGCAACAAACCTATATCGCTGCTTGCTAGTAGAATGTCATCCACATATAAGACAAGAAGAATAAATTTGCTCCCACTGATCTTGTGATAAATGCATTGATTAATAGTATTTTCCTTAAAACCAAATGAGGTAATCTCTTGATCAAATTTTTGACCCCATTGACGGGATGCTTGCTTTAAACCATAGATGGACTTCTTTAATTTTCACACCAAATGTTTTGAATCTTTGAATTCAAAGTTCTCTGGTTGCAACATGTATATGGTTTCTTCAATGTCAATATAGAGAAACGCAATCTTTGCGTCCATCTGATGTTGCTCTAAGTCATAATGAGTTACAAGTGCCATAATAATTCTAAAAGAGTCTTTCGATGAGACCGGAGAGAATGTCTCTTTATAATCAATGCCTTCCTTTTGAGTGAAACCTTTTACGACTAGACGTGCCTTATATCTTTCGACATTGCCTTTCGAATCCCGTTTGGTTTTGAAAATCCATTTACAACTAATTGGTTTCTCTCCTTTAGGCAATTCGACAAGATCTCAAACGTCATTGTCTTGCATTGATTTCATCTCATCTTTCATGGCATCTATCCATTTTTGGGAATTCACACTTTGTTTGACTTGACTGAAAGTTATTGGGTCATCTTTCAGTCCTATATCAAACTCATGTTCTTGGAGATACATGACATAATCATTCGAAATCGTTGATCTCCTCTCCCTGGTGGATCTCCTTAATGGCACTTCTAATTGAGGTTGTTGTTGTTACTCTTCTACATGAGTAAGAGCGGGTTCTTCAATATTAGCGGGAGGTATCTCAGGAACGTCTTGATTATCTGTATTTGCATCCAGCATAATAACAGGTGCAATTACCTGGTCATTATCAATTGCAATATTATAAATAGTTACATATTCCTTTTCAAAAATCAGGTTCCTGAGTTTAGCACTCCCACTATATTCAACATCCTCAATAAGTTTAGCATTCCCTGTCTCGAAAAAAGATCTGCTCGAGGGATTATAAAACTTGAAACCCTTCAATCTCTCCGAGTATCCAACAAAGTAGCAGCTTACTGTTCTTGAGTCCAACTTTCTTTCATTAGGCTTGTATGGCCTAGCCTCAGCTGGACAACCCCAGACATGCAAATGCCTAATACTAGGCTTCTTTTCAGTCCATAACTCATATGAGATTTTAGTTACTGTTTTACTTGGAACTCGATTAAAGATATATACTGCTGTCTTTAAGGCTTCACCCCAAAAAGATTCTAGTAAAGAAGAATGATTTATCATACTTCTAACCATATCCTTTAAGGTCCGATTTCGTCTCTCAGCTACACTATTTTGACTTGGAGTCCCCGGTATGGTGTATTGAGAAACGATGCCACATTTTTGCAAATATCTCGCAAAAGAGCCTGGACGTTGTTCACCTGATCTGCCATATTTGCCATAAAACTCACCACTACAGTCAGATTTAACGGCTTTAATTTTTTTGCCAAGCTGATTTTTAACTTCAGTTTTATAGGCTTTGAAAACATCCAATTATTAAGACTTCTTATAAATCAAGTATAGATACCTATAACGAGAACAATCGTCTATGAAAATAATGAAATATTGTTGACCATTCCAGAAAACTGTAGGGAATGGACCACAAATATCAGTATGAATTAATTCCAAGACGTTTGAACTTTTGTTGGCACCAATTTTTCTAATATTTGTTTGTTTTCCCTTAATGCATTCAATACATATTTTAAAATCTGAAAAATCAAGGGAATTTAGAATTCCTTCTGACACAAGCCTTTGAATTCTTTGTTTAGAAATATGTCCTAAACACTTATGCCATAACATATAAAATTTCTCATTAATTAATTTGTGCTTTATACCATAATTGCTTACATGTAAGGTTTCATTAATTTGTGAGGCATGAAGATCCAATTGATATAAATTATCAACTAAAGAACTGGTACTAATAATATTTAAATTCTGAAAAAGACTAAACTTTCCATTTCCAAAAGAACAAGAGTAACCGAATTTGTCCAAATAAGAAATAAAAACTAAATTCCGTCGAAATGACGGTACATAAAATGTCTCATGTAAATCCAAATAATAACTAGATTCCAATAGTAATCTAAATAATCTAATTGCCTTAACAGGAGCCTTGTTGCCATCACCCACATAGAAGATTCTTTCAGCATCAGTTGGCGGTCGGCTCCTTAGACAACCCTGCATAGTCACACTTATGTGAGTAGTTGCACCCGTATCTATCCACCAAGTGTGACTTGGTACTAAAGCCAAATTAACTTTTGAACAAACAAAGTTGAGAAGTTTACCCTTTTTGCCAAGCTATTTTGCATACTTGAAACAATCCTTCTTCACATGTCCAACTTTCTTGCAAAAGTAACAAGAGATTTCAGTATTCTGTTTCTTTTGCACCTTAGGCTGTGAAGTTCCAATGTCTGCAGCTCTTTTTCCTTTATTATTCCACTTCCTTTTCTTGTTGGCAACATTGTCATTGGAAAAAATTACTAAATGAGCACTCTCTATGTCACGCCCCAGACCCAAAAGATCTAACACATGACATCACTTACATTCATTCACTGCATGTGCACTCATAAATAATATTACACAAAATTTTCAACTTTTATTCAACACAGGAATCCTTAGCAAGTTGCTAGTAAGTTCAACACTAAAATCAACCCATAACCTAACATATAAATATAAACTTCTCTTGACAATATTTAAACATTCATTTCAATTTCTTTCAGAATTATAGCAATTGAATTATGACTGGGACAATTATTAAACCGGAGATCCGCAGAGTTTTCTCAGAGATTAACACTCTACTACGTCACCAGTAACAACTTTGTTACCAAGAGCCCAGAATATATCCATTGCAAATTCTTACTTAAAATCATCCAATAACCACACTTTATAAAACTTAAACCAAATCCAATCCACACACAATGAAATAATACATAAGTATTTATTCAATAGGGACAAATCAAATATCATATCCCACGTGTCCCCAAATGAAACACTCGGTAACCTAGCAACTTAGGGAACCCAAGGAACAGCAGAAGCCTTGTCAAATCTGCTAAGCACACATGTACCTTATTTACCTGAAATCACCATAAACTATAATGAGTATAAATGTAATATCCAGTCCCTATTAGTAGTATTGGCGCCTAGATTTTGGTATAGAACAAATAAGACACCGTAGGGTTACTCGATTTTAACCCTATTAGAAATATTTTCTTTATAGTGCACGTGAGAGATATTAGACCTAATTTAGTAATTTCACACTCGATCGGTGCGCCGGATGACCCTAGAATATTTTTAGAATTTTTCTCTATTGGCTTGGAAAAGAAAATTCTAATTTACTACATGAATTTCCATTTAAGGGTTATGAATGGAACAAGCCTTTGTTGAGAAATATAATCCATATATTAGAGAATGGACCAATTAGAAGAAATCTCATGGATTGCCAAGTTGGAAGTTCTAGTTAGTTCTTTGAACTATTCTAACTAGATAGTTACAAATGAACTAATTACATAATTAGTTTTAACTAATGGCAAATTAGAAGTTTTAAGTAAGTTGAAGGGCAAAATAGTAAATTAAGGGAGCACTATATATATGTTAGAAGTGTGTAGAAATTTGAAGAGAAATCAAAACTAACACTTAGCCAAAAAAAAAGAGAGAAATTCGAGCTTCAAAGGGGGGTGCTGCTACAGTGACTATTCAAGTTTTTTTTCATGATTTTTCATGTGTAATCAAGCCAAATTAAGGTTACAAACCCATCCCTAAGTTCAATTGAAGTCTCTATTAGTGGAAATTCAAGAAAAAGAGGTAAGAAAAGCATCTTTTATGAGTTTGATAAGTGAGATTTCAAGAATATTTTAATTGATGTTCTTATGTGTATTCTTGGCTTAGATTGAGTTGAATTCTAGTTTGGAGCTTGAGGGAATCATCAATTTAAAGAAATTGGCAAGGTGAGAATTAGGGTTTTTGGTGATTTTGTTGTAGAGATTTCAATTGATTGTAATTAGGGCTTTAGGATGAAATTGACATGATTTTGTTGTAATTGGAACAAGAAATTGAGAAAAGGAATGCGTTGGAACCTAGGGTGAAATTCTGCCACTTTAGGGAAGTTAGGAATTGAGTGGTGTTTTGATTGAATTGTTGTGTGTAAATGATGCATATTGTGAATTGAATGTATATGGTTGATGAAAAAACCCAAAAATGAAGAAAATGGGACATAATTGTCCATGTTGGAAAGATGAAGGGCAAGTATGTCCAATCAAATTATAAGGTGTTCAATAATTTTCAGGGCGCCGGATGGTGAGTTAGTTTCGATTATGGCTCCGTAACTAAAATCGGGAAGTAGTTTACATCCGGCCTTTGTATGCCGATTAGGGCATTTAGTAGTTAAACGAGATTCTAGTGTTCGATTTGGTTCTAAATGTCATTTATGGCGCGTAGGTGAGGATAACCGAGAGCGTTAACGGGAGCAGGAATCGGGAGCGAAATTGAGCGCAGAGCGGTTATGAGTGGAAATCTGCCATTTCTTTTACTCTTCGGTTATTATGTTTTCGCACAATGACTATGTATGTTTTATGAGCTTTCGATGCATAAACATGATTTATGATCTTGATATATTCATAGACATACTTTTACATGATCGATTTGTGAAACAGTTTTAAAATTTTTGCATTTGTTTTAAGGCCATTGGTACCCTCAGATTATAGTGGTGATGATTGTATTAGACCCGGTCGGTATATCCCGTGCACATGGGCAGGTCTTGGGGGTGTGTCACTAACTCCGGGAAGTCGGGATGTCGAGTCATGTGAGTCGCTCTATGTGTACGGGATATTGTCTTGCTATATGCATGCGATGTAGGATTCCGCTGCGTAGCCAGTGAGATGTCTTGAGATGTCACTGTGGGTGCTGCTAGTTGAGGTGCCCCGTGACCTACTCACGTATGCGGTGCTAGTTGAGTCACTGCGTGGGTATAGAGCTTTAGGGTTACCATTGGTACAGTTTAAAAAGAAAATGGCCGAGCGAGGATTTTACTAGTTTTCGATTTACCGATAGCATTTATGCATTTATATGCACACAGCAGTTATTATGTTATACAGATTCTAAATATAGTTTTCTAAAGATGTAGATAAAATCCGCTCGGCAAGATTTCATTAGCATATGATATTAGAAACCGTTTTACAATTTTACATCCGTTTTAGAAGCATAACTTCTGTATGTACTTTAGAAATTGCTATCTTTGTATAATATTCTTGTAATTGAATTCTCATTTACACTCACTGAGCTCCTTTAGCTCACTCGTTTTATGTTTTATATTTTAAACCCCTTTCCCAGGT
Source organism: Ailanthus altissimus (assembly GCA_946807835.1). NCBI lineage: Eukaryota > Viridiplantae > Streptophyta > Magnoliopsida > Sapindales > Simaroubaceae > Ailanthus > Ailanthus altissimus. The sequence goes on from OX327687.1 coordinate 12,345,358, forward strand.
GCAGGTCTCGGAATGCAAGCTGCTGATTCTCCTATCGCCGAGTAGTGGGCCGAATCCAAAGATAATTTTTGTACATGTAAATATGCTAATAGCACTCTTTACTTTATGCATAATAGTTGTAGGCATGTATATTTATAAGTATGTGTTGAATCAAGAAGAAGAGATTTCCAGTTTATGATGATCGTTTTTACTTTTTATGATTATACTTATTTTGTGATTTACACGAAATAATTGAGTTGTGTTGGATTTGATTTGAAAAGGACCGGAGGTCCAAATTGGTAGAATTGAGATGTGTTGGAATTAGAAGTAAAATTTTTTTGCAGGTTTATATGAATTTTCCGAAAAACAGGGGAAACTCTGTCCGTTTGTGTTTAAAACTATGATGTCATTTTCATGTATATTACTAGATCTTCTTAGTAGTAACAAGAAATAAAAAGGGATTCGCCTCGCGGAATTTCTTAACTTACCCAGTTAGGTTCGGAGGAACTTCCGTCGGGGTACCCGGTAGGGCCGCTGGGATTTATAGTAGAGGGTCTCGGGTCGGGTCCTGTCAATAAAACTCAGTAAGCATACTAGTTTTTTATATATCAAATATAAATACATATATGTACACAATGCATATGTATGATATGTTGTGATCAATCAAAATCATAATCTTATCAAATCACATATCATGTAAGCGCTTACATATTCTTTCAAAACACATAATAGGAATATCATCACTTAACTACTACTTAGTAGGACTTACATATCACATATCACATAATGAGTCAAATGTCACTCGTAGGTGACATACCGTATGAGAGGAATAGTACAAGTGAGGTTTTTAAATCACACATATATAATGCTCATGCCCGAAGGTAAAAGCCAAACCCTCACCCTAATCATCGGTGAGTCCTCTCACATGCACCAATACGCCACCACACGAATGTGATGACTCACTCTTCCTTTAGGTACCAATAGGATCCTCCCTACATACAGAACACATAACATATATCAATCCCGAAGGAAAGGCCACACATAAAGGCTCCACAAATCACATAAAATGCCTACTAAGTCAACAGTGAGTTCAAGTACCCTCAAAACACAAAATATTTCTCATGGACATATTACACTTCAAAAGCTCTCTTTGTTAAACACATTTCACTTTGAAAGCTCACTTTCAAAAACACATGTATGTCATGTATGTCCATGCTCACATTCATAAATACATATCTTCACATTTCATATCAAAATATACTTTGACATAACATAAACATATTCCTAACCACATTTACAAAATCATACAAAACAATTACTACGTTTATTGTGATTTCAGTAAAAAAATCTAGTATATTTACCTCTTAACACTTTCAACTACAAGGCTTAAATCTCCTTAACCTATCAATGGAGATTAATCCTTTCATAAACCTCACAATTCACACAAAATACTTTAAATAGCTTACAAAATTATACACAATGCATTTATCACATCAAATTGGTCTAAATACTTAGTTTCTCAAAACCTGTCATTCTGACCACTTACACTTTACAAAAATTTCTAATACATCAAATGATGTCCAATTACTCTAAAATCAGAATATACCATTCTTTACTTATATATTCTTCTTATATATGAATATTATATCAAAGTTCCTACACAATCCATTCCATACACACCATTGAATTCAAACTACTAACCTGACAGGATCAAGATACTTACTGAACAGTATTCAATCTCACAATTTTATAAAATAATACACTAACTCAAAAATTATAAAACTACCACATAATTACTCTTGACACATATCTCAGTCCATGATAAATATTTCACTTCCAAATAATTGCCAAAAGTATTTTAAAACTATTTTATTTCATAACTTTAAAAATCTGTTAATTACATACTGCAATGAGCTGATACATTCTAGAAAATCATAACACTTCAACCACATTGATCTAAATTTTCAATTCCAAATATATCACATTAGACATATAAACTTATCATATTCCATAAATTCGTAATTTTTGAAGATCATTCAATAGGTCAAAAATTATTTTTCACTGTAACATACTGTTTACATAGGAAATTTCTAGAATTTCAGGGTCATTTTGGTAAATTCACTAAAAATTCACTAAAAATTCAATTTCCAGAATTTTCAATCGATTCAAAGTTTCAGATGATTCTAAACATGTCTAATTTCATATACTCAAAATTCAAAACCAGAATCGAATCACAATAATTTATAAAATTCATAGATCAAGAGATTATCAAACAAAAACTCCATAATTCATCATGATTTATCAAGCTATCTTATAGATCATCATCAATTCTCACAATATCATACGAAATACACATCAAATCCTCAATTATAAATATTTTCAGAAATTAAAACTTAAAGAAATTAACTTAATTAATACCAATAAAGTGAGAAATAGTTGTGATATACCTCTTAAGATCCAAAATTTCAATTTCTTCTTCTTTTTCTTTTCTTTCTCTCTCTTCTATTTCTCTCTTCTCTCTCTCAAAAGGGATAGCTCGACCCAAAAATGAGCAAATTATGGTTTTAAAAGTGTATTTTTATACTAAGAGGTAAATATTTGATATTTACGAATTTGCCCCTAAAACTTTCAAAGTATTACAATTTGGTCCCTAAAATAAATCTAAAGTCTTACAAATAAACCCAATACTAATAGTATGTCCTTAACTTATAAAAACACTACTAATAGCAATATAAAAATCAAGGATCACCCACATACAAATAAAATATATATATATATATATATACATATTCTTACCGGTTATGGATACTGGTTACTACACTCTATCTTTTCTTATTTCAATCTCTCTTTCTCTTACACACATTGAGCAATGAGCTTATTAAGAGTCCATTTCTCCTTTTGAGTATTATAACTTATCTTAAAAGGATTGTATTGTACAGGAAGAGAGATTAAAACCAAGTGCACAAGAATGTCATCAGACAACTGTAACATTGGTGCCCTTAATCTTGTAACAAGATTAGACATTTTCATAATGCACTTCCTTATATTTCTTTTCCTTTATATCGCATTGAAATAAGCTTAGGAAAAATGGTGCTTATTTCGACCTTTTCATTACCAGCGAATCGGTCTGCTATTTGGCTCAGGAAATTTTTAGCATTTTCTTCCTCAAGCACTACGCCCCTGATGGTATCTAGAATGGAGTGCTTCATGATCATCAGACTCATGCGGTTAGAACACTCCCATTTTTCATAAAGTGCCCTTTGTTCAGCAGTACTGCTATCAATATGGGCGGGAGGTTCTTCCATCCGGATTGCATAGTCTAGATCCATACACCCAAGCACAATGGTAATGTGCTCCTTTCATTTCCTGAAGTTAGTGCCGTTAAGCACTATAATATTGTTCAAGTTGACAGATATAGAAGAAGCATTTACTGTATAGAACAAACAAAAAACTCACAATCAATAACCATGTCATTTAATCATACATTCATATACACACATGGCATAAGATGTAATAAATTAGACCATTATAAGATACCAAACACAACATTGTTATTTAGTCTTTGGACAGAAATAACAATTTGTAAACAATACTCTAAAAACTTGGACAATAAACATTGATAATAGATCCTGCCAATAATACACCTTTCTTTGGACCGACATATTATATGTATAGAAAGTATCAAAGTTTATCACATATTTACTGTCACATGTGTTTATTATTTGACCAAAAAATAATCTTCTTTTGGGCTGATTATTTTTTGCATAAATTTAAACACAATTATTTATTTTCTTTAATAATACTCACATATTTTAAAAGAAATAAATCTAGATAAAAAAAGGTTACTTTAGTGGCATTTTAATTCAATTTAATTTATTTTAAAATACTGAATTTTAATTTGTAGAAAAAGAGAGAAAAAATAAAATGGTCAAAGTCAACTGTCAAAAAATCAAAAGGGAAATTATGTCAAAATTAAGACAGAACGGAAATGAGTAGGGACCAGAGTAGTTAGGTCAGGTCAAACCTAACCTTTTCTAATTACCTAAACCCTTAATCTTTATCTAATAGCCTAAACCCAAAATGAGCCCAGGTCCATCCTAATTCACTTAATTTGACTAGTATGTTGGGTATAAAAAATTTGAGCCCTGTAAAATCTTTATGTGCCATATAAAATTAACTTAATAAATTCTCAAAATTTATAAACACTAACTATTTGATGTGCACCACAATTAAAAAGGAATCCCATAAAATTTAGCATTATCAATTTAATTTTGAATAAAATTTAACTTCGAATAATGACCATGAATCCCCCCCGCCCCTTCTTCTAGTTGAATCCAAAAAACAAATTAAAGCATATTCCACAACTCTAAATAGCGTCGAATAATAATCATGAAAAATATAATATACAGTATAACATCTTTTGATTTTTAACGCTTTCTGCACTTAATATATATATATATATATATATATATATAATCAATTCAACAGCCTTTTGTGAAAGCATATATACATATATAATATACATAATTAACTCGGCATATTTATTCAACAATCCTTCAATGCAATCAACTCAGCATGATTAATTCAGCATATGTATTCAACAATCAAAGCATATATATATATATATATATATATATATATATATGTATGTATAATATATTAATGCAAACAACGCTGGAACTTGCCCTCTTTTTTTTGTGTGCATGCCGCATATAGCCTTTTTTTTTATAATAATTATGTTTGAATTATAAATTTCAATATAATTCAATTAACGCATACTTTAAATCTTTCTAATTTGGTGTTGAAACTTTTGTCTTTCAAATGATTTAATATGAACTACTCTGATACCACTTGTTAAATAAAAATTTTTAATTAGTGAAAAAATCACCATAATTAAGATTTCATGTTAAATTATCAAGAAAAATAAAATTAGAAGCGTACCTAAATTTATAAAGACGCAGGAAAATTAGGATTGATGCATTCCACGTCTAAATCTTTTCTTTATGAGAGAAAAACTACCGTCACTCACTGATGGGATGTGAATGAATAATACGTTAGAGTTTAGACTAAAAATTTTAACCTATTATTTATAATATTTTATTTTATTTTGACCCATCATAAAATATAACAAAATAATTGGATCTTTACACATTAAATCATATGTCATACGTGATGTCCTAAAAATTCAATGATAAATAAATTTTATTTAATCACTTTTAATGAACAACAAAATAAATAGTTAATAATGTACAATTAATCGATATATATAAGCCCACCTAATTATATAATATTCAACAATATATGCATTCAATATTTCCTTATTGAATGAGTGCTTTCACAATAATATCTTAAATATACTCCAACTTTTAATATGACCATAAAGTATATTAGTAATTTATACTGTATTATCTTCACTGAAACCCACTTCAAAACAAGTTTTTTGGACTAGTTTTCTTGTTGGGCTAAACTTATCTTTATGGCTCTACATGGGAAAAAAAAATTATTATTGTCAAAATTTAGCACATTGAACAAAATTTGACCTAATAATAAGAAAATGACCGCTTATTAGCAATTAATTTCAGATGTGGACTCTCTCCCAAAGGGTACATGTAATACATTGATTTTTTGAATAAGTCAATTGCCACGGGACTCAATAAAAGCTAATTTAAAAAAAAATAATAAGTTAGTAAAATAAATAATGATGAACAAAATTTAAATTAAAGCATAAAAGAATATATTTTACTTGGGCTTGTACGGTATTATAGTCAATTGATTGTATTGTGAAGACTTCAAATGGTCAATAATGTGTCGAGTCCGATCCTTTGCATTTGGTTTTCTAACAAGAAATACTGATGCCAGATCAATAAAGGAAAAATAAGTTGTCAACTCGAATTTCTTCAATTTTTCATACAAATATCTGTTTCATATAAAAAAATTAGTGAGAAAAGTAATGTTCATAATATAAGAAAAAAATAAACTATTATAAAACTTTAAGGCTAAAATTGTTCTTAGATCGTATATAGAAAGAAATAGTAAAAGAACCTAATTCCCCTAGTGTCATCAACATAACACAATCATTTATCATAATTCAAGTTCTTAACTTAAATCCAAACATTTCCTATTTAAAGATAACTTTTGTGGCTCTATCAGAAAAAGTTTGGTTCACCAACTTGGCAAAAGGTTCAAGCTCGGGACATCTCTTAATTGCTAAGGCCTTTGCTCCTTTAGTATTTCTCTTAATTTTTTTTACAAATTTTAGAGTTGCGTACACATTCTAAAATAGTTTGCAAAGCATAAAGTTAGAGTGATTATAATTATTTTAATTAATTGAATAATATATAATATCAATTTTCTTTAACATTCACAAGTTTTACCTTATGCTAATTAGTAGCATCCTTCTTTGCTTTTAAAGTGAGATTGACATCTTCAATAGGAGTATCTTTTTCAGTTTTATGTTCATAAGCAATTGATTAAGTACCTAAAATAATAATATTAGTGATATATTAGTTATATTACAATACTTGTAATCTATTCCTATAAATTAAATGTATAATCAAATAAATAGCCTTCTCTTTAGGAGCAACATGACTTTTCTTCCTCAGAGATCTACGAGGTTGAATGATTGTAATTCATGACCAACATTGGGCTGAATGAGTAGCAAATTTTATTTGAGTGTAATATCACGTGTACAACTCAACAAATTTGAAAAACTCTAGTTTGATTAACCATATATACCTTTAAATTGTACAACTTTATTAGCCTAGATAACTTTGTGTATTTAAAGCATCTTAGATATAAAGATTTATTAACACTTACCAGAAATTTTGCATAGGATCCATCAATAACATTATATGGCCTATATGCTTTATGCACTAGTTGAATAGATTTAGCAAAGTTATTTTTCACATTTTCTTTCACATAATGACCATTGCATTGTGGAAATGTCAATTATTCTCCATGCCAATACCAAGTCTTATAATTATAATAAATACCAAACACAAATAAATGATCTTTAACTTCATGTGGAGATAGAACTATAATGTTAAGATATTTTATGGAAGGACATCTTATCAAATTATAATTATCTAAATGGACACCTTCTTCATAATTTTTTGGACATTCTATCACGTAATATCCAAGATTTATTTATGTTAAGATGAAATTAAAATAAATTCTAGATCAATTTATAAGTTATATCATTATATAATATGAATTCATTTATAAATTATTATAAAATGCAAACTTCTATGCTATATTATAAAATTATATAAAAATTACACTAAATATTTTTCTTATTAAAAATCCTCATACTCACATGGTCAAACGAATAGTATATTTAGTATCGTGCAATTGTTTCTCAAATACAAGTCACTCTAGAGCATACTCATGAACACTAGTAGAATTTACGTTTGGATTTTTAGCTAATATATCAAGTATACCTTAATTTTAATTAAATATGTGAGTATTAATATGGGTTTCAAATGCTTTTTGACTACTCTACAACAATGCAAAAGTTATCGAAAAAATACATGTAAATTATATATATACAAAAAAAAAAAACATAAAATTATGTTAACACAAACCAAACCAACTTAACACATACCACAGGCACTACTTATATTTTGTTTTCAATTTTTTTGTTTTAAAGTGTTATGGTTTGTTTTCAACTTCTGGGATTTTAATTCCATATTCTTAGAGCTAACACCCAAAAAATGTTAGCTTAAATTATTAATTTCTGAAAATGTCACTCTGTTATGAAAATATATTTTGCATATATAATCCATGATGGTTAATTACTTAAAATAAAAAAATAAAACCCATGCTGCAACAAAAGTATGACATATCTACTGAACATTCAATATTATTACAAAGTGTGTCACTTATACTGATACTTCAATGCTTCAGTTCATCAAATAATATTTTCAGGTGAATAATGACTCGTGGTTTTGAAATCAAAGACGGTCCAAAACAGGTCACAATCATATCTAATAGATAAAGCTACATCTCACAAATATTGTTTATATTAATTTTATCAATTAAATAGTATTTTATATTCTAAGGGGCCAAGGTCCCACTGGCTTAGCTAAGAAACACAATATCAAATTTGGATGCCAAAAATTTACTGGATCTGGCAAATCAAATCAAGATCTAAGGGTTGATATTTGGTCAAATAATATCTTAGTAAGACAAATAGATAAATCAGATTGAATAGTTTGTACAAGCAATGATTATTGCATCATCAATAATATCAACGGATCCAAAAGGTAAAAGGAACGTCATCAATAATATTAGATTGCATGCTTTTCGGGTCTAATTGACTGATTTTTACTTCCTTTTTTAATTGTTTTATAAATACTTATCCTTGCTTTTTTTTCAAGCCTATAAACTCATCCAACATAATTTAACTAAGTTCAATAAATAAATAAAATGCCAAGGGAATAAGACCACAAATATAATAGATATCACAATATGCAAACAAACTATTAACATATATAAAGGTTTGGCTTAAATATTTAAAATATTCACTTATTTTTAAAAGTACTTTAAAAACTCCATCTGTTAATTTTTTTTATTACTTTTGACAGAAAATATAATAAAATGATATTTAACACATATGTTATAACTTTCATTAAATATGATGTAAATATAAAATAAATATTTAAAATATCACATGTCAACATGTTATTGGTTTATATTTAAAATTATTAAATTAAATTAATTAAATAATAATTAAAATATCTACCATAGTCACCAAAAAAAACCGACGGCATCCATTTTTCGACGATAGTTCGACAATAAAATTAATCATATTTTACATCATTTGATTTTATTTTTCTTGATCTACATAATGTTAAGATCGTTTCTACTGAAAAAATATTAGATAATAACAAAATGGGATGGTGAGAGGCGGTAGCCACCGCTGCCTCTCTTCAAACGATGGAGTAGTGACTTGCATTGCACTTTGCCATCGTTTGACGGCGGGCAGCGATGGCCGCCAACCCTCACCACCCCATTTCATTATTTTTTTGTCTTTATTTTAAAAAAATGACCCTATTATTGTGTAAATTAAAAAAGATTAAGTCTAATAATGTAAAATACGATTATTTTTATTGCAGAAAAGTGATCGACAAAAAACGATCAGCGATCTTTTTTTAATAATAGTGGCTAGTTTGTTAATTATTATTTATTTAATTTAATTTAAATAACACTAATGACATATGTTCTTTTATTAAATGATACATGTCAAATTAATAAATAAATCTATTTTAAATATTATTTATTATTTAATTTAAATATACACATATTACATGTTGACATGTGTTTAAAATAATTAAACACTTTATAATACGTCTCCTTTTATTAAATGACATGTGTCAATTAATACACACATTACAATAAATGATCAAATTGTAATTTTTATTAAATTGGACAATATTTCATAAAACTTAGGTCAAATTAAAAGAGTCTACATTACTTATCCCATATATAAAACTATATATGTCCATCTTCACATCCGCCAAAATATTAATGTAGCACCAAAATAACAAAATCATCCACACGATGCTAATATAAAGCACAAAATTTTAATATCAACTATGAAAATAATTTATTAACCTTAGGGACCACTAAAAATAATTTTCAATTAAAACACCAACAAACCAGGAAAAGGACCACAAATTTAATATAAATTATTAAAATCCAAAAGGTATTTCGTGCACATACCTAACTGGTGAAAATTTGGTCCTTCCATAAGAAGATAAACCCAACTACTGTTGGTGCTTTATAGCTTCCATTTTGATTTGCATTTATGAAATAAAAAAAAAATTAAATTTAACAAAACACTCAAACAAATTAAACAATTTCAAGAATGTATTTTTAGTCAATGTGAATTTTTAATCAATAACGAAATTGAAGATTAAAACTTACCAAAACACTCAAACTCAGCAACTCACAATTGTTACACAATCAAAAATAAATTACAGACTCAACGCATAACAGTTTTCTAAAGTAATCAAAATAAGGTTGAAGACTCAACACAGAACGAGTTTCAAAAGTAAAACCTAAAACGTAAAAGTCTAAGTATGACTGGAACAATGATTGATGAACTACTCATATTTCTTTTTTATTAATACCATTTACATTTAATTAAATTTTCTATGCAAAATGACATCATTTAATGCTTTCTTTTCAATTCAAATTTTTATGCAAAACGGCACTGTTTCACTTGTGTCTATCTAAAGTTTGGTACTTGAAAATTCCACATTGGACTTCTTTTTCTTTTTCTTAATTAACACTTGATACGGCACATTTTTTATGGATATTAATGCATGAAATGACATTGTTTCATTATATACCAAAATTATAAGAGCAAAAGTCGAGTTGGTGAAGTTCTTCTAAATCTCATCTTTCACCTGAATTCGATTCTTCCTCCCTGGTGTGAGTATTGCTATATGTATATATCCCTTTCAAAAACAAAAAAAAAAAAACCAAAACGCATCATTTTACTCGTCTCTTTCTATAGTTCCTACTACATTAAAATGGCACCATTTTTTTAACGCGTGAAATGGCGCCTCTTTGCATTTCTATTAAAGCATGAAATAGCGACATTTCACCATACACTGAATTTATAAGAGTAAAACAATGTCGTTTTACTTGCCAACAAAAAATTTAACATGCAAAATTTAAAAAAAATATACTGTTTTCACCTAAACATCGTTGATTTATAACAAATTATATCAATTTTTTATTACAAAATTTGTTTACCTTTTTTTTCTAAAATTGATATTTTGTCAAAAGATGGTGACGTTTTATATCACAAAAAATTAATGAAATACTGTCACTAATATCAATTTTACTGTCACCATCTTTTGACAAAATATCAATTTTACTTGCCAACAAAAAAAATAACATGCAAAATATAAAAAAAAATACTGTTTTCACCTAAACATCGTTGATTTATAACAAATTATATCAATTTTTTATTACAAAATTTTGTTATTACTTTTATTATTATACTATGACTCATTCTATCATAAATTAGTGACAGTATTTCATTAATTTTTTGTGATATAAAATGTCACCATATTTTGACAAAAATTAATTTTAAAAAAAAAGTACAAAAATTTGTAATAAATTTCAAATCTTATTAAAAAGTTATGTCACAAAAGCCTAATTTCTAGAAGTGATTAATTTTAAAATTAATTAATTATGATCTGATTGAAATTAATAAAAGAAATTCAAAACACATAGCATGACTTTGATACATGGCCTATCATTGAGATTATTTCATCCAATAATTCATGAGATATTGTGTTGTTATGATAAATAACAAAGACAATTCGAGTTCCAAGCCAGAATAATCGAGGCCATCTTATATCTAAGACAAGAATATGATAATATATAAGATTCCAAAAAAAGAAAAGGACTATATCAATAAGATATATTTATTTATTTCATAGAATTAGAAAGAAATATAGAAACAAGTAATTGTCAAAGAAAAATTAAGTGACATTTAACCTACTTATAAAGGTCTAATTAGAATCTTAGACTTAACTTTTCTAAAAAGCAGCTTAGTTCAAAACAAACTACTTTAACAAGTTAAGCATAAGTCCAAATTCATAAATTTCTATAACTTGGTCTAAAAAGGCCATCGAGTAGGACCGTCCAAAGACACACATCACCTCTTAGTATCATTCTCAAGGAACACATCATTATGACTAAGTCGCCTATCATGCTATCATTAGGCCCATCAACGGGTATACAAGTCAACAAAGATGTCACCATCATGTCCTATCAGTAGTTTAGTAGGATGTTACATCATTTGATGATTAGACTTAAGGATAAGGTATATTAAGAAAAATCTCCAAAGAGTTAATAGCAAGCCTCCACATCAGTATGTGCTAGGTCCTTGTCCTCTGCTGACACAATGATCAGAGCTATCTAGAGTTGTTGGGATGATCCGACACTAAAATCATTGAGCTCAGGGGTATAAAGCCTACAACTTACTTAATACTCTTAGCTCACTTAATAAAGCTGGCTACTCCAAAAAGCATCCAATCAACAAGATACCTAATACTCTGAACATTAGAGAGGCACAATTACCCACATGTCCTATCTGAGTTAGTTCTCCAAAATGCTCCTCATAGAAGAGATGGTTCTCTAATTAAGTATCGCCACATGTCACCCTTAAAGGGTAATTTCCAAGCTGACTCCCTCAATGCTAAAAGATTATCTCCAATTTTGAATAAGGGTAAGATAGAATAATCCAAACTAACCAATAACTCTCTATTAAAAAAAAACTCTTTGTCTTCTTTCTACTCTCTACTTTCTCTTTACTCTCTTTCTTTAAGGCATAAACTTGAGAAAAGATTCACCACTAAGTCACAATCTCACTTAAACATTAGAAGATCGTCACTAATCACCACACCGATGTTTGCCACTGACCTCGTATTTTTTGTGTTTCTTAGGTCCCCTAAAATAACTTGGCATGCAACCAATTCTCAACTCTATCTCCAATCATTCTCGATCTTAGCATCGCTAAATTGGAGATTCAAACCTAACTCTTGGCACCAACAGGCCTACAAATCAAACTTTCCCTTGCTTTATATCCCTTACCTATTTAAGGCGAGCCATGCCAAAAATCAGCCACAAACACTAACATATGTGGATTAGTGGTTCAAACTTTAACTATTGAAGTAATGTTGCCTATTGTCTTCATTCTTCGGGTAGCATGTTGATGGTATTTTTCTTTTCCTAATTATGATTTATGTCAACTATTCATTTTTACCAAAATTTTGACAAAATTACTTTAAAATTAACATAAATGTGCATATAATGACTTGACATAGTGGTCAAGTATGCATCTCTTTAATTATGAGGTTAGGGATTCAAGTCTCGGCGGATGTTGAGACGATATTCTTCCTTCTTTCATGTAGTTGGTGTTCCTTTTTTATAGGGTCTACTTTCTTAAAATGAGAAATAAGTTCTTCCCTCCTTTATAAGGCCCTCCATGTCAAGTATGATTCTACTTTCTTAAAAAAAATCTCTTTTTTTCCTCTTTTATGGGAATTGGTGTTCTCCTTTTATAAGGTATGAGTTTTTCTCTCCTTTATAAGTTATGTGTTTGGGGATGTGTTAGTATAAAAATATAATGTCTTGTTCCAATAATCCTTTGATTGTAATATCAATGATCTTCTAATATAATATCAATATTTAAAAAAATAATTGACACTTTTTTAAATAATCGTAATAATAAATTATTCCAATTAAAAACAACAATATATTATTAGTAGAAATTTTAAAAGATAAACATGGAAAGTAATTTTTATAATCATTTAAGTAAAAACTAATTGTTAGACTAATACACGAAGTAATCCGAGTCATTACACTGTAATTGCTCTCATTTTGAAAGAATTTATTCACATAATTTGTTTTACCCCATTGTAATCTTCTTTCTAAAAAAATAAGAAAGAAAAAACTAACAATCATTAAATGGAAGGATGTTTTGGCTTATTCTCTCGCAAAAGCAAAGTACGTTAGAAGTTTGGACACACTTTCAAACCAAAAACATCCGAATCTTGCTGTGTTTTATTTTATGAATAAAGAATCTATTCATTTTTTATTCAATTTTTTTAAACAAAAAAAATATTAATACAGAAACTGTTGTCGAAAGTAAGCACCATGAGATTTTTTATTATTATTATTTTTGAGTCCTAAATCTGAATGTAACATCACATGAATGAATGCCTGAAGGAGGAAAAGAGAAAAGCAAAAGAAAGGAATAATAATACAAGGATGCCCTGACTTGTTTTCTTAACTTTGGGTTGAAGAAAGAAAGATTGGTGAGTGGTGATGGTAATAGGATTGATTATAGGAACGATATGGAAAAAAGCTGCACACTTAGAGAGCAAGACTTTGCAATTCCAAAGCGTATTCACATGGGACTCCAGTCTTGGTTAATTACACTTATCCACATATACGAAATAAAGCCAAAAATTAACAAACAAAACAGAAACCAATGCTTGCTATATGTAGGCGTTACTAAATTAATTAAGAAACCTAGAATAATAATACTCTTTTAGAGTCTCATAATCATTCATTTTAATTAGTTAAATGAAATGACATAGCACTATGATTTAAACCATCTAAATGAACAAGATCTTTTTTTTAATCTAATATTAGAAAAACACATTTCACACAAACCTTTATTACGTGACACAATTTTGTAAGAAATTTTTTTTTTTTATCACACATCCCATCCCACATATATGCTGAAATTTAAATAAATTTTCTCTAAAATTGATACGAGGAGGATCAATTTTTAAACTTCTTACTTCTATGACAAGAACCTAATCGATTGAACTACCCCTTTGAATATAATTTTGTGAGAAAACCTTATATATTTATAATTTATTAATTTATTAATAAAATAACATATAACATAATTTAATATGTTTATTTTATTATTAATTAAAAATTTTTAATAAATTTAATAAAAAGCACCGAATAATTTCAAATGTTTAAGAAGAACAGCCGCGTGTTATAGTGCACCACTAACTCTAATAGAGTTGTTAGCAACTTACTATCATTGGGCAGCAATGTTACAATGGTCATCGTCTTTCTCACTATATTCGGCAATTTTCCGATGTGTTTTTTTATTAAAAAAATAATTTTGTTATTACATAAATCGTAGAATTTGAAATCTGACCGTGTTGACGAAGAACCAATTTGCCACTAATAACTATTTTTATTGGCCAGTCAATTCCCATTGTTAGCTGAAAATGAAAATTGGTGGCAACAAATGATTTCTTTTTTATTTTATTCAGATTATTTTAGATATTTTATTAAAAAAACATAAATTGGTGCATAATATTATGCAACTTTTAATAGAGTGTTTGAAATTAAATGTAATTAGATGGTAATAAATAAATCATGAAATATTAAGAAAGTATAAACTATCTATGTTAAAGAAATTCGTTAGCTGACAAGTTTGAGAGATTTTCGATGTTATAAAAATATTTCATTTCATTTCTGATGAGGTGAGGAGTTCAAGTATCTTTTTTTTTTCCATTCTAAAGAGACATCATTGAAGAGAGAAGGAGAAATTCCCTTTAGAATTATATGTGTCATTTTGCTTAGAATTATATGTGTCATTTTAAAAAATTGATCTACGACCAAAATAATAAAATCCACTCCACAATGAAAACACAGAAGCCCTAAAATAAAATTCATAGATAAATCTTCCCCATGAATTGCTAGAATAGGAAGAGAAGTGTATAGTCCAGTGTATTGGGCATGTCTGTTGCTATTTGTGGCATGAATAATAACGTTTCACGAACTTCTCAACATCACAATTGAGATGTAGCCAATATTATCTAGCTTCTACTAATGAGATGCTTTTATTTTTGCCCATACGTCCTCCTAATCTTCTACTATATAGCTTATGAGCTATATATTCCCTTAAAGATCCTCGAGGAATACATAAACATTCATTAAAGAATAAGAAGCCATCATGTACTTGAAATTTGTTAAGAGTGTTAGACATACATTTGTACCATTCTTTTTTGAAGTCAGTAAATCTTTTAGGCACTCAAAGCCAATAATCTAGTAAGGTAATTTGTCGACTCAAAGTATCAGCTACTTTGTTTAATTGCCTATATTTATGCTTAAGTGAAAATGTAGACCTCTAAATATAGGCAATACATTAAGCGTGCATGTGATTTGGTTAAATGAGTTATTGAAAAATTTAAGGGCTTAATGATCATAATTCATGATAAATTGCTTTTGGATCAAGTATGGCTCCTATTCGTGTAAAGCACAAATGACTGTATATAAATCTTTTTCATGAATGGTCTACTTTTGCCTTGCTTCACCAAGTTTTTCATTAAAGAATGTTATTGGTTTACTTTCTTAGGACAATAATGCTCTTATCCTAACTCTTGAAGCATTACAATTAACTTTAATTTTTTTTTAAAGTTCGGAAGTGCAATGGTTAATATCTCATTTAGTACTGCAAAACATTACTTGCTTCCTTAGAACAAACTAGCTATTTCTATTTCAAACAATCTATGAGAATTATGGCTATGGTGCTGAAATCTTTAATGAAACGCCTATAGAATGTAGTAAGTCTATGAAAACTCTGAACATTTGTAATAGTTTTAAGTGTTTGTCATTCACAAATAGCTTTCATTTTTTCCTTATCAACTTTGAT
Organism: Ailanthus altissimus; assembly: GCA_946807835.1. Classification (NCBI taxonomy): domain Eukaryota; kingdom Viridiplantae; phylum Streptophyta; class Magnoliopsida; order Sapindales; family Simaroubaceae; genus Ailanthus; species Ailanthus altissimus. The sequence continues at coordinate 12,361,547 of OX327687.1, forward strand.
GTCCTTAGAATTTATGACAAAGCCAAGAAAGATTAGACTATCGGTTATGAAGTTACAATTCTTTAAGTTAATGTAAAGACTATTGTCTTATAAAGCTGTAAAGCTTTTCTTAAATTTTGTAAATGCTCCTATCAACTGTGACTATAGATTAAGATTTTTTCAAAGTAAACAACAACAAATTTGTTGATAAAAAGCTAGCATACTTAGTTATTAATCACATAAAAGTACTAGGTGTATTTAAAGGTCTAAATGCATAACTAGCCATTCATATAGCCATTTCTTTGTTTTGAAAATTATCTTCCATTTATCACCAGAGCAAATATGTATTTGATGGTATCCACTCTTCAAATCAATTTTAGAGAATAACTTTGACCTTATTAATCTATCAAACATGTCATCTAATTAAGGTATTGGAAAATGATACTTCAATGTGATTTTTTTTATAACTCTACTATCTATACACATTCTCCAACTTTTATCTTTCTTTGGTATCAATAATACGACCACGATACATGGACTCATGCTTTCTTTAATCATCCCCTTATTGAGTGAGCCATTTACTTACTCTTGTAAGATCTCATACTCTTTTGGGCTCACGTGGTAATGTGGCAAATTAGGTAGGTTAGCTCCAGGTACTAAGGTAAAATAGTGCTAAATATTCCCCATAGAAGATAGTCTAGCTAGTAATTCTTCTAGAACTTAAGTCAACTCAAATAATACTGGTTGGATGATAAGGGTTAATTAGGTTCAATATTTCCATCTTTCAAACTTAATATTTTTTCGTTGAAATTAAGATTATTGGTTTTTTTTATATATTTTATTGTTATTTTGTAGGTTTGAAGTCAGTGGAGCAAATGGAGATAAAACTTCGAAGAAAATAAGGCAAAAAAATCAAAACTACTATAGTATATTGCTACAGTAATGAGCTATAGTTGCAATGCCGTAGTGCCCAAAACGGTATTTAAAATAGTATGTATAGCTCTCCAGCGCTGCAACGATGCGTGAACGATGCTCATAAATAGTACGCATAAATAATAACTAGTATACAGTAATTCTAATCTCACTTATATTTGATGTTTTACCCTAAATTGAAGATATAAACCTATAAATAGAATATCAAAAAGCCTAATTCAAGAATCAAGAAAAAAGAAAAGAAGAGAGAGAAAGAGCAATTTTTGGAGGATAAAAAAAATTAAAAGATTAAAGACTGCAGAAAAAATAGTTTTATCTCTTCAACTCTTTATCTTTATTGTTTTCTATGATTTTTTTGATGTTATTCTTGATAAACTCTAGAACTCTTTATTTCACCATGACCTAAATTTTTATTTCTAGGGTTAAACTTTTGAACCTAGTATGTAGTTAGATTTTATTAATTCTTAGTTTATAAACTTAATGTATACAATTGATTCATTCTATCTTGTGTTTATTACTTTTATTATATCTAGCCAATATCTTGAATGATTGAGGAACCATGATGAACTTGACCAATGGATTTATATGTTTACGCTAGGATAGTTTGATATATGATCATAGGGTAACAACTATGAGTTTCATCTAGGATAGACATATACTTGAGTGGCATGTAAGGTACTATTTAGACTTGATCTTAATGAATTACATTCTAATTTGATTACCATAAACATAAGTGATTGTTAAAATGCGTAATATAGTCATTCGACCATCGACAGAGGCTTGTGATGAGATTAGTGTCTAAGTTAACAATTTATATTAAGGGATTAACTAAGTTGTTAATGAACCGATGAAAAACTAGAGAATGAGTTTATACCCTAGATTATTATCTTTTGGTGAATTTATTTCTTTGTTTATTTATTGTTTAGATTAAGTTTTAGGTTAATCAATTGAATTTTAGATTTTGGTTTTCTGAATAAATATTAAATAGATATAATTTTAGTATAGAAATAGATTGAATAGTTCATGCGGGATCGATACTTGAACTTAAAATCCTATATTACTTAATACAATAGCATGGACTTACACTTAACTAGTATAGCATCAATCATTGGACTAGTTCTAGTATATTTTCTAGTGCAATTGCTTCATACGGTACAAGGAGGAAGATTCTTTTAGAGTTTGACCAACATCCTGACTTACCTATTTCATTGGTGCAAGGATGACCTTCAGGTTTTCCTTATAGAACATATATGTTTTGTCCTTTCTTCTATATACTATGTTCAAATCAAACTGTCACAGTCTACCTAGTAGCATATGGCATGCTTCCATACCAACAATATCATAGAGTATTTTATCTTTATATTTCCCAATAAAGAATAAAATATGACATTGTTCGGTTACTTTAGTTCTTCTAACATCCTTTATCCAACCAATACGATGCAATGAAGGATGTTTTTGTGTCTTCAATTGTAATTTTTCAACCATAATTTTTGAAACAATTTTTTTACTGCTACTAATGAGTGTGAATTATATATACATTTTAACCTCATGTTAACTTAGATTTTTTATCGTTTTCAAGTAATTTCGTGCTATTTATACATTCAAGTGTTAATTTTGCAGGATGAATCATGAAATGGCCTAGAATAGACACATTGGAAGAAAAAATATCAAACTTGGTGCCGAAAAGTAAGAATTCAAAAAAGGGAGTGCAGAAAATTATGAACGCCCCTGCGTTCTGTGTACTAACATGCTAGTGTTCATCAAAATAGATGAATGCCCCAACATTCAAATGCAAATGCCTCTACATTTTTGGAAAAGATAAACGTTGTGGTGTGAGTAGAGAACCAAAACTGCGTGAATTCCAGAACATATCCAAAGTAGCCAACGCTCCAATGTCTTTTAGTAGCGCTCTTACGCCACAAATGCCCTAGCGTTGAGATAGTCAATGTCGCAAAGTTGGTATGACAAATTAGTAGAATGCCTCAATGTTCTAGAAAGAACATCGTTGCATTGCAATCTTTACTGATACTATAAAAAGATACTTTTTGGAACACACTAGAGGTTTTACACATTACATCTTCATTTTACTTTCAAATAGGATTGTTCTAAGCCTAAAATCTATATTTTTTAGTGTAAAAAACTACAAAATAATACTTGGAATCATTTGAGGAGTAAAACAACGCAATCAAGAAAGTTGGTGACTTTAATAAGGATCATTCAACCAAGACCAAAGAGTTGTTTTACACTTCTCTTTCTGCAATTTCTGGGTTTTAACTTGGTTGTATAATAATTTTTCTTATATTTTTCTATCTATCTTTTATTATGTTAAACTATACTCGTTTGTCTAAAATTGTAGTTGTGAACCCAAACATGTGTTTGTAAACATTTATATCTTTGAATGGTATGAACTTAGTTGTTATTTAATTTGTTGGTGCTTAATGCTTGCAATTAACCTGACCAGTTATTGGATTATTTTTGGACTCATTGAGAAAGACTTAAAAAATACATCTCAATGAATAGTCTAGGACAAATTAATGTATGATTGTAGAGTGACTTCTACAAGTTTTGACTTAGGATAATAATATACCTAATCGGCATGCATTGTTAAAACAACTTGCGCTTAATGAATTCTGACTTAATCTCATTAAAATAGGAATATAGGTATTAGGTTAGTTATGGTATGATCGCTCAACCATCAGAAGAAGTTTACGATGAGTCTCATTTTCTGATCAATAATTAACTAAGAGATTAGCATTCAAAGTACATCCTAAACAAAAACATTTTGAGGGATAACTACAATTTACTTGATTTAAGAATACACTTGAGTCCTCGTGGGATCAATACCCTCATCATTAAACACACACATAGTACATTTCGGTTATGTTGCGACAACTACTGTTATTGCTTATAAGATCACATATCCTTTGATTAATTCTGCATTTGATCTTGAAAATGTTGTCTTTAAGTTTCATCCTTTTTTAGTGTACACATCAATCATTGTATCACTTGGGTTACTCCTTCATCTTCATATATCCACTTAGTCGAATCTTATTTTTCATTAAATTCATCATCTTTATGCATGAATTCTTCCTCATTGACTTTATGTTTTACTGCGTACTAAATTGACTAGCTGACGATTTTTGTTTGAACACCAATTTGAATGATTCCCAAGCTCCTTACAACGAAAACATTTATCAGCTCTAGGACTCACATCAGCTTACTACTATTTTATTGTTCTTTTATTGGGTGTAGGTTCTGTTCATTGTGATATGGAGTTTTCCCCACAAAATTCTACATTGGGGTCTTTCCTCGGTCTATAGTAAGCTTCTTCTATAAGCCAAGATTGAATGAACACCCTGACATTGCATTTCGACATGTTCCTTTCTCAAGTTGCATCTGTACTTTTCTAGCTGACTGAATGGCGTGCTATAATGTGCTCACTAATTTCATCCCAACTCTTTCTTCAATTTCAAGCCATAAGCCATCCAAGAATCGTCCAATTATTTGGCTAGTTGTCTCATGTAAACCATTATGGTCCACTAGCTTCTGAAATTCAATCGCATATTCTTGTACAGAATTAAATCACATTTGATAGTTATTGTACATGCGAAATAAGATTTACTCATAGTCAAGAGGTAAAAATAGATCTTAGATTAGTTACTTCATTCAACACCATGAACTAACTCTGCTTTTTCCCTATCGTATTCTAGAAATTGAAAATTATCCCACTAAATTGAAGTGGACCCTTTAAGCTTGCAAGCTACTATATTTACATTGTTTTTTTATTTAGTAACTTCCATGGTGTTAAATCATTTATTGACATTTGATAACCAGTCAAGAAATTCTTCAATATTTAGTTGTCCATTGAAAGCAGGAATGCTAATCTTCAAATGGTAGTCACCTTGTTGTGTTTCCCATTGGTTTTTTGTCTCTACTTTGTCATTAGAGGAATCATCATTTTGGTAAGAATTTTATCTTGAATTATTCCCTTATTGTTCAGTGGTATTTGTGCCCCTACCATTGTTATTAATGGTTCTCACTACATTATCTCTATGACCATCAGTAATGTTGATGACTCTACTATTATTATTGATGCCTCTACTTTCATTATCCTTATGTTCTTCGACAACATTTGTGTCTTGACTATTATTATTGGTATCTACAATCCTTTGATTGGTATATAAATTCCTTAATTTTTGGTGCACGTCTTTCATGGTTTGTTGCATCTACCTAAATATTTACTATAATTATCTAATCATCTATTGTATTTGCTCTAGTATTTTTATCAAGCACTCTTCGTAGAGACTCGTGTTAAAAGTTTCAACCATTTTTTTAATAGTTTTTTTAATGAATAAAGTTTTGATGTGCGATGTGTAAGGATTATTTTAAGAAGCTTGATTGACGGTGAGAGTGGCTAGAACAGCAAGATGGATATGGTAGAGCTTGCAGAAATTTAAATTTCATAATATTATAGAAAAAAGAAGTGCTTGAGACAGTTAGAATTTGAGGTAGATGAGGAAGAAAAGTTAATAATTGCTGGAACTTGTACTGTTATATTGAATTGTAACTCAAATACCAGTTGTATTTACAATGTGAGTATGCTCTATTATATATATATTGGAATGAGAGCCATTCTAATGATTACAAGATTACAGGTGTCAGTAAGTTTGGTGAGATTCTCATTGCCAAGGCTTATATTCTCGGAAATGCATTTCATTGGTCCACCTATTGTCCTTTTCTGTTGCAAAATAGTAGTTGTATTCTTTGTCATCTTCTGTAACAAATTGCAGGATCATCAATATATGTTTTGGAACTGTGTATTCCCTCCAATACAGCTCAACCTTGCACAATGCTAATCATTTTCAACTCCCCCTATCAAACTCAAAGGTCTGGAGTGACTTTGAGTTTGTTCTTTAGATAATTGAATCTTTCTGCAGTGAGAGCTTTTGTCATTATATCAGTTGTCTGCTCCTTGGAGGAAATGTACTTTACTTCAAGTTCATTGTTTGCTATTTTATCTCGAATAAAATGCACATTAATTTTGATGTGCTTAGTCCTAGCATGGAATATTGGATTGGTTGCCAAAGAAGATGCCCCTTGATTGTCACACCAAATGACTAATTTTACTATCAGTTTGATGTGCATCTCTGTGAGCAGAGAATTTAGCCAAGTGATTTCAGCTCCTGTATATGCAAAGGATCTGTATTCTGCTTCAGTGCTGGACCTAGCTACCACTTTCTGTTTCTTTGAACACCAAGAGATTAAGTTTCCACATAGGTAGATATTGTAGCCCCCTATGGATCTTCTGTCATCTACATTGACAGCCCAGCTTGAATCTGTATAGCCTTCAACTTCCAATTTTCCATTTCTTGTGAAATAAAGACCATGGTTAGAGGTCCCTTGCAAATATCTTAGGATCCTTTTGCAGCTTATCTAGTGAGTTATTTTTGGTCTCTGAAGGTACTGACTAAGCTTATTGACACTGTAAGCTATATTAGGCCTGGTGATAGTTACATATTGTAGAGCACCTATAGTGCTTCTGTATAGAGTAACATTATTGAAGTCTTTTCCTTCTTCTTTTGATAGTTTCAGATCAGTATTCATTAGGGTTTTACTGGGTTTGCAGTTTGACAACCCGACCCTTTTCAAGATATCCAGAACATATTTATTCTAGTTCAAGTGTATCCCTTCTTTGTTCCTCTTTACTTCTATTCCTAAGAAATAATTCAATGATCCTAGATCTTTAAGGGAGAATTCTTTATTCAAGTTTGTTATGATTGAGTTGATCATGCTATCGTCATTTTCAGTGATCAAAATGTCATCAACATATACTAGTAATAAGATTAGTCTATCTCCCTTTTTAGAGATGAAAAGTGAGGTATTTGACCTTGCATTCTTGAATCCCCATCACTGCAATGTTGTTCTAAGTCTTTTAAACCAGGATCTAGGTGCTTGCTTTAAGCCATAGAGTGCCTTGTTAAGTATGCAGACTGAGTTTGGCTTCTGTTGATCTTCAAACCCCTCTGGTTGAGTTATGTACACTCTTTCTTTCAAGCTTTCATTCAAGAATGCATTGTTTATGTCTACTTGTCTGATATCCCAATTAAAGGTTGTGGCTAGATTTATCACTACCTTAATTGTTGCTGATTTAATTAGGGGTGGGCAAAAAACCGAAAAACCGAACCGGACCCGAAAAACTGAACCGAATTGGTCGGTTCGGTTCGGTTTTTCTCTTGGTCGGTTCGGTTTTCAGTTTTTTATTTTAAAACCGAAAAATTCGGTTCGGTTTTCGGTTCGGAAGGCCGAACCGAGAACCGAACCGAAAAAACCGAATTTAAAAAAAAATTAAAAAATTAAAAATAAAATAAAATAAAATAAAAATTAAAAAAAATTAAAAAATTTATAAAACCGAACCGAACCGAACCGAACCGGTTCGGTTCGGTTCGGTTTTCGGTTTTATTTTTCAAAAACCGACCGGCTCGGTTCGGTTTTTGGTTCACACTAAAAACTGAACCGAACCGGATTTGCCCACCCCTAGATTTAACCATTGGGCTGAATGTTTCTATATAATCAATCTCTGCTGTCTTGTGAAATCCTTTGGCCACAAGCCTTGCCTTGTATCTCCTTACTTCTCTATTTGGCTTATACTTTATCTTATAGACCCATTTGTTCCCTATTACTTTTATTCCAAGCCTATACTCAACCAAATTTCAGGTTCCATTCTTCAGCAGAGCTTGATACTCCTCTATCATTGCTGCCCTCCATTTTGTGTTTTCAAGCGCTTCTTTGGTACATGTTAGTACTTCTTCACTGGTTTTATTTTGTTGCCAGGTTAGATAAATTTTAGGTTTGTATATTTCTAACTTTGATCTTGTGTTCATGGGGTGTGTTGGCTCTATTCTCTATGTTTGATCATGGCTATCAGGATCTGAATGTTGATTTGGTGATGGTGATGTTAATTGTGGTGGTGTAGATGTTAAACTATACTAGTGATGTTCTTGTATTACTTGGGTATTTCCAGATGTAGATGCTGATTGTGAACTGTCAAGGCCTTGAATAGAAGGTACTTCTGCAAGATCTGGATCTGGTGGTCTTATTCTTGAATTTGTGATATCCATTGGCACTTGTTGCAGTGGCTGATGAAAATGAGATTTTTGTATGAAGGGATCAATATGTTGTGATGATTTTTCTTTACTCAAGGACACAATCTTATAAGGAAATTCAGATTCATTAAAAGTTACATGTCTAGAGATAAAGACTCTCCCTGATGGCAGTAGGCACTTATAGCCTTTGTGTTTGGTACTGCATCCAATGAAAGTGCACCTTTTTGTATGAAAGTCTAGTTTGTTCTTGTTTAGAGGTCTTAGATAGGAAAAACAAATACACCCAAATACTTTTAAGGGATGCTAATCAGGTGCTTTTCCAAATAGCTTTTCATGTGGTGTTTTGTTGTTCAAGACAGGTGTGGGAAGAATATTGATCGAGTGCACAGCAGTTTCAAATGCTTCCCACCAGAAGTTGAGAGGCATATTGGCTTGTGCAAGAAGAGTCAGTCCTACCTCTACAATTTGCCTGTGTTTTCTTTCTATCTTTCCATTTTGTTCTGAGGTATAAGGACAAGTATATCTTAGATGTACTCCATCATTCCTCAGTGACTGTTCTAGTTGTCTGAATTCACCCCCCATGTCTGTTTGGATAACTTTTATCTGTTAGTTTAATTGTTTTTCAGCAAACTTTTTGAATTGGAGCATAGCAATGGTGGTTTGTGATTTAGTTTATAATGGTAGAATCCAGACATATCTTGAGAAGCTATCAACTATACCAAGATAATATCTGAACCCTTGACCAGACAAGAGTAGTGCAGAACCCCATAAATCAATGTGTAGTAATTCAAGTGGATATGTTGCACAGGTTTCAGAATTTGAGAAACTTAATTTGTGGTTCTTTCCCATTTCACAAGCATCACAGAATGGTAAACTTAATGCTTTGTTTAAACTGATATTCTTGTTACAAGTTGACAATACTTTCTTCAATACTTGATCATTGGGATGACCAAGTTGCCTATGCAAAATTGACAACTTGCTAGACAAGGCTAAACCAGATTTTTCACATTCTGGAAGACTTACTTCTGGTAAGAAGACAAACAAAGAGACTACAGGACTAGGGCTCTTGTCTTTGGTAAGAATTTGGTCACTGCTAGTCATGGATATCACATTCAATTTGTATAAACCTCATTTAGTCATTCCTTGTAGGAGTACCTTCTGCATCTTGTCCTTCATAATACACAAATCATGGTGAAATTCTATGGTGACGTTGTTATCTTTCATCAGTTTTGATATACTCAAAAGGTTTTAAGTCATTTTGGGGACAAACAAAACTTGTTTTAGTAAAAGTGCTTCATCTGAGTGTGGTATGTGCAGTGAACAATTACCAACATGTGAAATAAGAAGCTTATTGCCATTGCCAATAACAAGTGCTTGTTTACCTTTGTATTCTGCCCTTGTGGTGAGATTGTTGATGTTGTTGGTAACATGATTCGAGGCTCCACTGTCCATGTACCAACCATCATCTTTTTCATCTTCTTATGCTGTTACATAAGCTGAATTTTGCTGAACTGTTGCCTTTGACATGAAATCTTGATTAAATCTATACCAGCATTCTATGGCCTCATGTCCAGGTTTGTTGCAGATTTGGCGTGTTACTTTGGGTTTATCTTTGTTTCCCTGTTGCTTCATTTTTCCTTTGTTGTTTTTTCCAGTGAGGTTTCCCTTGTAGTTGAAGTTTCTGTTTCTGCCAGAACCTCTGCCTTGTATTGGTCCTCCTCTTCCTCCATTTCCTCTGCCATATTGACTTCTTCTCTGACTTATTCTGTTGAAGGCCATATTGGCTTCATAGTTAGCATTTTCAGAGGCATTTCTCTCAAGTCTGCTTTCAAAACTTAGCAGTGATGCATATGTATCTTCAAAAGTGGTATTGTTTAGATTTGTGGTTAATATTACAGCTATAGGATCATATTCTGACCCTAGACCACCCAGAATATATTGTATCAGTTCAACATCTGTGATTGGCTTCCCAGATGTTGCCAAGACACTAACAAGTTTTTTCATCTTGCTGAAGTAATCACTCATGCTCAAAGACCCCTTTCTTATGACATTTAGTTGTCTCTTGACCTCAATGACATGAGCCATCAATTAGGAGCAGTACATTCTCCCCAGGGCCATCCAGAGATCCAAAGAGGTACTGCAGTCAGTGACTGAGCTTAGGATATTCTCACTTAGTGAGGACAGTAACCAACTAAGAAGAAGCTGGTCCTATTTCCTCCATAGTGCACAGAGTGGATTGGTTGTTGTCATTAGCACTTGGTTCTCATCCATGGTGACTATAAACCTACTTGGTTGGTGTTTGTTTTCATTAATATATTCCTCAAGATCATTTCCTCTGATGAATGGCAAAACTTGTATTTTTCAGATTATGTAGTTGGTTTTGTCTAGTTTGATTGAAACAGCAAAAGTTAGATTGTTTGTTACACTATTAGGCACAATATTTTATGCAGTATTTTTTGCTGTTATGATAGGATTTGAGCTGGAACTTGCCATTGTTATTGGCAACCTTGCTCTTATACCAAGTTAGAATTTGAAGTAGATGAGAAAGAAAAGTAAATGGTTGCTGAAACTTGTACTGTTATATTGAATTGTAACTCAAATACCAGCTTTATTTACAATGTGAGTATGCTCTATTATATATATTGCAATGAGTCATTCTAATGATTACAAGGTTACCGATGTCAATAAATTTGGTGAGATTCTCAGGCCTATATTCTCAAAAATGCATTTCATTGGTCCATTTATTGTCCTTTTCTGTTGCAGAATAGTAGCTGTATTCTTTGTCATCTTCTGTAACAGATTGCAGGATCATCAATGCATGTTTTGGAGCTGTGCATTCCCTCCAATACAGCTCAACCTTGCACAATATTGAACAGCTTTAATACAGCTCAGCCTTGCACAATGCTAATCATTTTCAACTGAGACTTACAAGGAAACATATCAAACTTCATAATACTAGAAATAAATAATAAAAATAGAACTTGGTTCCATGATTCATTCACGGAAGAAGAACCCGGGATATTGAAATTTAATTGTGCTGTATGAACTAAAACCTCCAATCATTTACATTAGTTCAGATCATTTACATTAGTTCATATTAACAGAAACTTCTGCAGAAAATGCAGAGTGAGAAACAGCGTAACTTTGACAAAAACTTGTCTAAGTACAAGAAACTTCAGCTATTGTGCCAATAACTTCCAAAAATGTAACAATATCCACCACCTCACTGTTATGTGAGCGCTTTGATAGCCCGGCTAAGAAGATTTTGAGTACACGTAATTACTCTTTTAGGCTCTGTTATATACGAGGATCGATCTAAAATAAACTTATAATTAGTGTAAAAGTTAGCTAGCTCCTCATTTTATTTTGGTTTGAGTTTTACTGTATTCCTCAATGCCATACTTCTGGTACACTACAACCTGATTCTCCTCCCACCATCGCTCTGCTTCCTTCTCCGTGAATCGCTTCCGGCTGCAAAACAGAGCAGCAAAAAAAAAAAAGGTCAAAAGTGAAAATTTTAAAAAAAATGTTTAACTTGAATTCGATTTAGATTCAGTACAGGTTGACATTTATGATACCCCTAGCAAGGGTACCAACAACTAATCTATAAGATAGTTGAATAGAATAGAATGAAAGAGATTAGAATCCATTCATGCAAACCACTCTTAAACATTTTTATTTTACCATAGTCGTGCAGTGAAAAACCATCCAACATCTATCAACTGTCTTAGTTATCTGGGTCCAAAATATTGAACAAAATGGGTGGGTCTGTGGCTGACTTTTGTGCGACTGTTGTGTTGCATGAGACAATGTTACAAAGTATAGCAGTCAGAGATATGATTTAGTTGACAGAAAATTACCTAAATCGTACTCGCTTTAACCCTTTCTGCCCACTTGGCAAGGTTGTAAATGTGATATATATGCCAGGTTCATACTGTTCTACCCATTCAAGCTCGGATGCCTTAGTTCCCTTTTGTTGAGGTTCTGTAGTTGCAACATGTGAATCCCCCACTGATCTACTACTATTGTCATGGCACAGGTCTCTCCTGTGTACTGATTTCAACGTATTGGAGAACACAATAGGCGAGCTACATAGGCTATCTACTTTCCTATCTTTTGGTAATTTAACTTCAGGAGGGATATTAGTGTCAGTAAACATAGGATGGACACCCTCAAGCATTGGACTGCCTCTACACAAAGTAGTAACTTGAGGAAGATTTGCATCAACCAGTTCCTTCGCTTCTCTTCCAGCAGAGACTTTTTCTGACAGAGTATGAAGCTGCCCAATAAGATCAATATCAAAGACTGCTAAGCAAACATAAAATTAAAACATCTACCAACATCAACTTGTTAGATTATGTAAAAGTTTTCCATCAACACTTTACTGTACAATTTTGGAGTTTCTCAGACCAAACTCATAAAGGGCGAACAAACAAGAAACATAAATATAAATACACTGCAATAGAGCCTAGAAGATACACGGTTTGCACAAATACATCTGCAGAAGAGAAATTGATTCAAATCAATTTCTTTTGCTGTAATAATTTTTTTTTTAAAGTAAATTGCTTTACTTCTCCAAGTCAATCGGCAGATATGTCAGAATAAGCCACGCAAGGATAAGATAATTGATAATCAGTGGCATTGTTCCCCATTGACTTCCATCATATATATATAACTTAGATGCCTGTTATGCACATGTATAATAACCACCAGGGTTCAAGAAAGATGATAGGTAAGGTAGACCAGCAGTTTTGCCCTCTTAACGCATCCAAAATGTTGATCTCAATATCTAAATGTGATAAATGTAAATAGATAGTCCAAGTTGCAAAGCTACAAGTAATTGGGGGACTGCATATAATAGCAGCAAAAGAAAAGTTACCCTCACTGCCAAAGCTTTTATAATGTCCTTTGCTGCTTTACACTTTGCCGCTTCCTCTCTTGCTAGCAGCCAAGCTTCCTCAATTTTTTGTTGGCATTCTTGGACCTTCTGATTTCCAATTTGACATTGCTTTTCAAGGCTCCTAGCCTATTACAAGTAAAATGGCTTTTAGTCAAATACTGGATGCCCCTAAAAGCATTTTAGCAAATAGACAAGTAGGTATGAAAGAATAATGCCTGAACCACTAAAAAAGTTGCCATTGAAGAAAACAAAAAATCATCTTGACATCACAAAATGCATTAACTTATGTTTTTGGGGATACAAAATAATACATGCAGAATAGGAAAAAGGTAGAGAAGTTTTGTTCATGGCCCCTGGTACAGTGCCAATGAGGCTATAAGCATTCAAATTCATTCTTGTAACTTACTGAAGTATCTTAGATACAAAAGAACTACCCAAGTCTTTTTTGAATATTTCAAAACTAATCTACTAATAAAGTAAAATCATCAACATGCTCGAAAGCAAGATTCCAATGGTAAAGCAAAACTTGTCGAAAGCCAAAAATCTAAAAACAGTAGACCAGGAACAGTAAGACTTTAGTATCTCCATTAATGTATATTGACATAGGAAGTGCTTGATTTCTTTTCCTTTTGTGCAACCTTTTGCAATAAGATGGTCCAGAGCACATTGTTAGTTCATATGACTTTCCTGACTGACTCAGAAATGTGGAAATCTTCCAGTGATTTATTTTGTCATACAGCTAAGATTTGATAAAATTTCACCTATAATCCCCATAATATTGCAGACAATTGATAGCCCTCCAGGTTGACGCAAAACTGATCAATCTCTGGACATTAAAAACTTGCTTCAGCTACTCAACCTAGAGCCTTTGAGCATTGTACAATGATGTGCTGTAGGAGTAATCCATTACCTTCTAGAAGGATTTGCCACAACATGAGGGTCCTTCTTAGCAAGAACTATTGGAGTAGGATAATAACTAGGAGGACTTGAAATATATATATATATATATATCAAAGTGATATACATCGCTGATTTTTTTGTTTATATAATATATAAAAACAAGGCACTATATGTTTATGTCAAACATGATAAACAATGATCTAAATTTAGAGAAAAAGACCTTATTAAAGGTTTTAAATTAACTGTTAAGATAACAAATATTAACAACTTTCTTTATCCTAATTGTGTAGTTCCTACTCTCTTCAATCATTCAGCCGACTTTTACATAATTTTTGTAAGTCACTTCATTCATAGACAAGAGAAGATCCATGAAGTGCTTAACATGAATATGCATGTCAAATTCATGGAGTGCAGGCCTGGACACATAGGCATTCAAGGCCATTTTGGGACAGATCTGCATATTTGACATGTCTAACCATGAACAGGCTCTGATACCTAACAAAAATGATAAACCACAAACTAAGTTATTTGGTACGAGAGTCCTGAGAATTTGAAGCCATATTAAATGCAAGATTTGCTTGATGAGGGTTCTTCTGACAGGTAGGAGTTCAAATAGTTTTTAAAGAGCTGATAAGGCCAGTGTGCAAAAATTGGCTGCCAATGGTAACCATTTGATGTTACCTACATTCCGTAATAAAGCAACAAGAACAACTATGGCATGTTTTATATATCACTACTCTGTGTGTATACCAATGTGCTGTAGAAAAGACGTACAGACATATTACAACCAAAATCAGAGAAATAATCAACTTCAAAACTCAATGGGAAAACATTATAATGGAATTACCTCAGCTCTAAGCCTCTGAACTTCTTCCAAGAGCATCTTGTTTGATTCAGATAAGTCTTTGCTTACAGCCGAGGCCATGGGAAAAATAGAATGTTTGGGAGGAGCAACTGCCATAGATGTGATATTACAATGTGTTTCAAATTGAATAGGGCATGAGACTTGCCCCCATCTTTGCAGTCCAGACAAATAAGAAACAGATTCCGAGTGTTGTGGATTTTCTCCTCCATTTTTAAAGATTTTCCATTCACCAGGTTTGCTTTCCGCATTACTAGACGTACACTGTTTACTTGTAAATGGTTGACCCCTTGTGGGAGTCACTTCTCCCTTCTCTTCTGTTATCTCTTTCGGCAAAACACCCTGTGAGCTGAATAGATTCCTTGGACTATGATCATCCTGCTTTAATAGCCTCGCTGAGTGTGTTATCTTTTGCAAATGGTTGTAGCATGCATTACAGACACGAGAAGGCTTTCCTTTATTTGGAGTCAAAGATGCATTTATAACCCTCTTCCTACTACAGGCACTGCAGAAATGAAAACCGCAATTATAACAGTTACGCTTCTTCCTTGTGAACCCAAAAGGCATTCTACATCCACTACAAGCTGACTGATCAGTAACAGAAATAGATTTATGCAAACAGACAGCGGCAGTTATACTTGATCCACAAACTACACTGTTAACCTGCCTATCCCTCAAAGCCTCCACAAAAGTTGGTGAGTTTCTGTCTTGGATATCACCTAATCCTAGTTGCCCATTTGCATTCTTTCCCCATGTGTACACACTTCCTCCTAAAGTTAAGACAGCAACATGGTATGATCCAGCTGAGATTGCCTTAACAAGCTCCCCTTTGAGCTTCCCTTCAACAACTGTTATCGACTTATCATTGGTCTGAGGATTACCTAACTGCCCATGCACTGCACTTCCCATTGTATAAACATTACCTAAAGTAGTAAGTCCCACAGTCAACAGTCTTCCACAAGAAACTTGAACAAAATCAAAATCTACAAGCTGTGCAACACATGTTGGTAAAAGCTTTCTCTCTCCATCAGCATGCCCAAGTCTCCCTTTATCGCCATCCCCCCATGTGAATAACTTCCCACCAATGGCATTGGACTTGCAGCGACCAGCCATGATTTCCACAATAGCAGCCATATGCCATGGTCCACATGCAACAGATTTTACCTTTAATCCCCTTAAAGATTCAACTTCTTTTGGTTGAAAAACATTTTGCAAATCCCCATGCCCAAGAACCCCAAATGTTCCATCTCCATATGTAAATAATTGCCCGGAGGTCGAGACAATTGCTGTATGCCACTCACCACATGCTGCTTTTAATATACTTACACCATCCAAAGGACCAGAAAGTTTATGCGGAAGCCATCGATTCCTACTTCTGACTTCACCCACTAAATCAGCACCATGACTATTATCACCCCATGTATATACATCACCAGATTCTGTCAGTGCACATGTTTGAAATTCGCCGCATGACACAGACTGTATAGGGACCCCATTAAGGCATTCAACAAGTTTTGGGCAGCTGACATCCATATTTACTTTGTGGCCAAGCCTTCCACCTTTTCCCTCCCCCCAGCAAAAAACTTCCCCTTGTTTAGTAACTAGGGCAGCATGTTTCCCTCCTAAAGATATATCCTGTACTTCTAACATCATGGCAGATTCTAGCAATTTAGGCAATAAAGCATCTGCCATTTTATTGTGGCTGTTAGAACTATCAACCGCACCTCCAATATTTCCTCCAAGTACTCCTTCCCCCCAGACCATGACATCCTTCAGAACATCTTTTCCTTCTATTGTGGGAGAACCATTAGGTGCAGCAAATCTATGAGACTCATTCTTTGGGAATTCTGCACCAGCATAATTTGATTCCCCCTTCTTGAAATTGTCTGCTTTTATATTTGGAGAATTTGGAGTCATGATGTCTGTTATATTGTGAATATGTAATGAACTTGATTCTGAAGAATAAAAGCTATCCGAAGATTGTGATAAGCCATCAGAAAAACACCTTTCTGAAAGTGACAGGGAAGGACTCCCGCATAAGCTGTGGACCTTAAGAATTGGAAACAGTGGAATCAGATTACTTAACAGGTAAGGTACAGAATTTCTTTGATCATAAAGCAGGTAATTGTCATACTTTTGATCAAAAATCTGGAAAATTAACATGGATCATCACAAATGCACCTTGACAAACTATAGAAAAACAAAGACCAGGATACTTTGTCAAAGTTATAAAGATATTACAACCAGATAAAATAGCAAAATATAAATATTAATATCTGAATCTATTTGTCAGCCAATGATCAGAATGCATAAATGACAAACAGCAAGAAAAGACCACGGTGCCTAATTGTATCCTTTTAACATTTCCATAAAGGTTACCCTGTCTTCTTTGATTCATTTTAATCTTATTACAGAAAGATATCCAGCAACAGAATTTTTTACATGCACTAGGTCTGTAAAGTGAAAATGTGCATTGCTATTAATTATATTGTAATAATGAAAAACTCAAAGCAAAACCAAAAAAAAACAGCACCATAAAGATCAAAACTGTAATATGGACTAAAATGCAAGGACTTGTAGTAATAAGGATGCCATTTGAGAAAATAAACCCAAATAACCGATATTAGGTTAGACAATCATACCGTAGTACCATACAACTCATCCCAGGCAAAAAAATATTGGAATAATTGTCTGATTAATTCAAGACCATGGTAGGAAAGTAGCTCTTATTAAGGCACAATATTATAGTATCCTAAATTAAGAATACTTAGCAGCATCCTCCATAAGTCCTAGATTATGCTTTTTTTCAAAAAATGACAAACAGGACTATTAACTTTATATATATATTAATGCTTTTGTACCATCTTTTCTTTCTCCCAGAAGCCCAAAATGACTAACCATATTTGCTAGTTACCACTTTGTAACATTCCATAATAATTGCATTATTAAATGAAAAGTTTCAATCAGTTTCACAATGGATTAAAAGTGGCTATTTCAAGACTCTTAGGAAATTCACAGCTAGGAAAGAGAAATGAAAAAAAAAAAAATAGAAAGAGTATCCTCTGTAGTAAAACAATTGTAATTGGATATTTTAACCTGAGATAATTCTGTGGCATCCTCTTGAAGCCCTAGATTGTGCTTTCTTCTGATATAGCCTGCTGGACTATTTACACAGCTCTGTATCCCTTTCCCGCTCCTCAAATATGAGAATTGTCTGCAATGATGACACCTTGATATCACAGCTCTCAGGCCTATAAGCCAAGAATCAGCCTGAATTTTGTCCTTGCATATCTAGTAAGAAGATAAAAGAATAAAGATAATTAAGCCATAAATCACAGCACAAAAAGAATAAACTCAAACAGGTAACATATTTAACAAGCACACATACGCCACCAATTCTATGCTTACTAGATCAAGTGACCGTTCACCATTAGCATATACAAGCGAAAAGGACTGATGCTCCCTATCGGGTTGAAGTTGCCTATGAAAATTTACCTACAAAAAGTAAATTCACCAGTTATATAAATGAGAAACATCTAATACACATTAAGCTATTGTATATCAGAGAATTGCATTTGTTACATACAGTCCTCTGTCCCTTAATAATCTTTGTAACTGAGCTCAACCTCAATTGCTTTTCCTTCTGCCCGGAGTACCATATCAAGAATTTCTCATCCTACAAAATAATTGAGGTTCCAGTTATCCATTGTAAAATTTGTAGAAGCAAAAAAAATAAAAATGGAACGATCCAAACAGGTTGTCAATATTTAGCAATCCAGAGGACAAGAAATCACTTGCAATGATATCCTGTTCTGCTCATGTCTATCAGATGCTACATGCATCAGTTCATGAAGAAAATAGAGCAATTGAAGTCATTTTTTAAATTGAACATTAATTAGCCAATAATATGAACATGTAAAGCAGTCGGATGTTTTACCAAATTATATAAATATTTCTTTAGTCACATCATTAATGTACCCAATAATTATCATCAATAAATTAATCTGAAGGGCCAGACTTATCTAAGGTCGGATTTACAACGTACATTTTTCAAATCTACCACATTATAGCATTACCTATTACATATAGAGATTGTTCGGGTATTTGTTGATCATATCGGACAATGTTTTAACCAGACATTCAGTTGCCAAAGAGCGAGGGACGGTTCTGTCAGCCATAGTGATTAAAAGTTTTCCCATATACTCATTAAAATAGTCCTCCAAGAGTAGTACAACCCTTATTCTCTTCTAATTCAACTGTCTTTACTAATCAAAACATTTAAGAAGAGATATAGTTTGCTTCCAACTCCACTGAGAATCAGCAGTTAGTACCCTACATGGTAACATTATTGATTTTGTGCCTACTTTAGTACACCATGAGCCACAAAACTTGCCAACTCTTGTGACATGTGCCTAAATGAAACTAAAAAGATTCATATGAATCACTCCCAAGTAATTATTTCTATAGCATTCAATTTCTCTTCATCTTTAAATCATTTAAGTCCATTGCTAGAATTTGTGTAGATAAATTAAAATCAACCATGAAGTTCTTCTTTCTTCTTATTATTTCTCTTTTTTCAGACAGAAGTTGATTACTTCCAAATGAAAGAAAGGACTCTCGTTCCTACATATATGATGTAGCTACGAACAAATATAGCAGAAGTTACAAAGGTTATTGCATGAGGATGGTAATGGATCCTGTAGAGAAATGCAGCTGCTCATATTGATTCACTATCACAACTCCAACCAAAATGAACTTCAAACTCTAAAACTTTGTCAAGTAGCATATCAAATTTACTTACCATGGAAAGCCTGAAAGGGCAGAATTTAGGCTTCCCCCTTCTTCCATACTTTAAGAGGTGCGCCCCCTTCTTTATAGCTAGAATTGCCTGCCCACAAATACAATTAATTGAAGGGGAAAATGAAATTGTTAACTGCAAACTCTAATTAAATAGCAGAAACAGTTTTTTCCAAATCCATATGTTTTTGAAGATGCTAATTTTTGTAACATGCTTGTTCGAAGCCGGGACAAACTTTCTACAAAAATTAAAATAAATGTAACATTACATATCAGATGAGTTATGAAGGAGAAAGCAAAAGAGCAAGATAATATATCTAAGAGAATCTAAATGCCAAATAGCTTCTGTTGTGATTCAGATTCAATTCAACCCCAAGAAACAAAATTTTCCTAGTTCATGTTAGCAGCTGTAAAGTAACACTTATCTTCAAAACACAGGTTAATTCTTCTCTATTCTAAGTTGCAAGTGTAAAATTGCCTCTGAACCTCTACAAGAACCTAGTAGGATACTTTAAACTTTAGCCTAAAAAGCACAACACTGTAGTAATTATATATATCGAGAAAATCAATAAAATCATCAGCATTTAATCTAAAAAGACTGCAACCACTAGTTCCCAAAACCATTTAAGGCATAATTATTGGATTTCATAAACCAACCACCAAAAGAAGAGAACAAGAAATGTTCCTTTATATTTTAAAATTTTAAAAAAAATTAAAAATCTGAATTCATTAGAAAGAAAAGATTATAATACATGAAAGCTGTACAGAAGGCTAAAAATGCATGACCCAGAAATTATATTTTTAAATAATTAGGACAGCATTTGAACGTGTAAATATTTTCTCAGACTCTGCATTTTCATTTTCACCAAAAATTTGGTAAATGACACAGTACAAACAATATTACTACTCCTTAAACGAGTTTGATAAGACCAACAAAATGATCATGACTGCTAAGTGATCACGTTTAAAACCCAACCATAACTTATATTTGTACAGAGAACAAAACGCAAACCAGGAAATTAATTCCTTAATCAGTATCTTATTACTTTTTGCAAACAATTATTTGTAATTAGTATGCAAACCAGCAGCATTGCTTTAAAGGAAAAAAGAAAAATCACGTTTCCATTAACATACAAGCCAACAAGAAACAGGAAAACAGTTTGCAATGCTCCAAAATTAACAAAATAATCTGTTAAAAGAAAAAACAAAAACAGAGAGGAAAATGTTAGTAACAAAACCATCTGCTTAAAAGAAAATGGAAGCCAAAAAAATAGAACCCACATCACCAAAAGGAAAACAGAAACTGATGAAGAGGGAAAAAAAAAAGAAAAAAAAACAAAATGAGAAACCTGTTGAACAGTTCTATCAAAAGGGACTGGGAATGGGACTGGGACTGGGGTTGTTAGGAATTCTTCTTCTTCAACCATTTTTAGCAGAGAAAGAGAGCTTGGCCTTTTAGCCAACAGACAAAAACCAAAGCAGAAAGAATGGGAAGTGAATTTGTTTCCCCGCGAAAAAAGGAGCCTTAACAGAAGACAACAGCAGAATTAAGAATGATGCGTCCGAATCCTTCCTCTGTTTTGCAGTGACAAGAGTATGAGTTATGAGTATGAGTGCGGGTATCAAAATTCTCTTACCAGAGATCTTCGTTTTTTTCTAAAAACAAAAAAAGTAGAAATTATTATACATACTAAAATTATTTATTTATATATATATATATAGTAAGTAAAACTAAGAAATAAGCATAGACGACAGCTAGGTACTGTGTAATTTACGGAGTTTTTGCATTTTGCTCCTTTCCATCTGTTTTATTGAGTCCGTTCCTTCCTTCCTTCCTTCCATTACTTTGTTATTCGTGCACACCCACTGTCAGTGTCAGACAGCGAGTTGTAATAACCAAAGCAAAGCAGCACTCGATTCCCTGTTAATATCAATCACACCCCTCTATACTTATATAATTTCATGTTGGGTGCACCGTGAAAAAATAACTATCATT
The DNA here is from genome assembly GCA_946807835.1 of Ailanthus altissimus. NCBI lineage: Eukaryota > Viridiplantae > Streptophyta > Magnoliopsida > Sapindales > Simaroubaceae > Ailanthus > Ailanthus altissimus. The sequence goes on from OX327687.1 coordinate 12,383,017, forward strand.
AAGCCCCACCTCTCATGTAAATAAATAAGGGAAATTATATTTTTCAAGCCCATCCGTCAACTCCAAAAACTATTAATCAATCAATACCGTACAGTATCAAAAAAGAATAAAAAACTATCATTAAGATTCCTTACTAAAGAAAACTACATAAATCTTAATTTCAACAGTCATAAAATGATTATATTACTAAAATGGGAAAAGAGAAAAGATTTCTGATATTATTTTGTTTTTTTTTTTAATTTTTTACATTACAGTTAATGCATATTGGAGATTGCATTCAATCTAATAATTGTATAAGAAATTACATAAAAGAAAAATTAGGATGGTTTGTACTACTAACCCATTAAAAAACAAATAAATATCCTTAAGTTATTTTAATTGAAAGTTAAAGGAATTTCAATGATGTTTAATTAATATGATAAAAGACTAAGGATACCCAGTGAAATTCAAGAGCGAGTGTCTTAAAGTAAATCCAAATGGACGTGCACGTGTACACGGTAATCACATGGGTAAAATTGTTTTGGTGTGTGTGTACTGTTTGTCCTTTATGTTACTGTTTCTATGAGAGAGTAGATAACCCTGCAACATCTTTTTAGGTGAAATTTTCGCTGTGGTTTTCGATTGCATGATTTCCTAATTAAACTTGCGTTAAGTTAAAGCGTACTCTCTCTCTCTCTCTCTCTCTCTCTCTCTCTCTCTCTCTCTCTCTCTCTCTGTTACAATTCAATTTCTTTTGCGAAAGAATTTGTCACAAACTCACACGTATATATAGTAAGTAATATTAGTAGCATCGTTTTGTATGTTAAAGAGTGGAATACAAAGAGTTTGAAAAGATAGGGGAGGAAGAGAGAGAAACGCGGAATTTGGTAAACTAAAAAATTGCTTCTTTAATAAAATTTTAACTTTAGTTTTTCCTTAATAAGACAAAATTAGCTTTAGCAAACTATAACCAAAAATCAAATGATAAGGAACTAAATAAATAAAAGCATTGACTGCCCAACTTGATTAGACGGTCTCTCTTTAGACATAGTCGTAGATAAGTAAGGTAAAAATTCATCAATTATACCAACCACATTAATATAATTTGATTTGTGTCTCATGTGTATGCATTTATTTCCAAATTTGAATTTGGACCCGAGAGAGAGATTTTCGTGTAGTTACAATTTTAAAAGGGAAATTTTGAGTGATGATTATTATAAATTATTAAGCTCATCTAAATTAAGTTAAAATAAAACTCTTATTTTTTCTTTCTTTAATTAATATTTGTGCAAACAGAAGGTAGTTGAAAAATTAATTAATTACTTTCTCATCCTCAAAGGGAAGGAATTTGCTAGTTTGGTGGTGGAGATGATGGAGAGTGATAAACAGTAACGATTAACTATTGGAGATTTGGTTGATTTATTGATTGATTGATTGATGAAATCTTTTATTATAATTTATTTTCAATTTACTTCCAAAGTTAGGTTTGCATTTTGCAAGTTGCAACGAACAAGTCAGTCATGTTCCGGTCCGCCGCTTTGCCCTTCATATGGACCCCACCCAACCCAGGCCCCCCCTCCTTTTTAGCGCTTTTCTTTTCTTTTCAGTTTTCACTTGCTTTTTAGTTCATTTACTTTTTCTCTCTTTTATCTTTATATTTTTTAATTCGTAAAATTTTAATCCTTTTTATGTGATTAAACAATTCTTTTTTTATTAAAAAGTATTTTTTAAATCCAAATGATATTTCTTTTCTTTTTTTAAAATTACATCAATTATTCTAATATTATATTAAATTATATTATTAATATTATAATTAAATTATACAATCAAAACTTTTTTAAAAATAATGCGTATATTTTTTAGATACACTTCATTCAAATTATGTTATCAAAATTATTGAAAATAATTTTGAATTATCCAAAATAACGCATATAATTTAATTTTAAACATATAACTAAAAAGCTCTCACAAGATGTGAGAAATAAGGCAATAATTTTAGTGTTATCAAAATTATAAAAAATAACACAAAATTATTGAAAATAATGCATATAGTTTAGCTTTGAGTACATGCCATCTGAAATAAAAGACTTTTACAAACTAAGAAAAATAAATCAACAATCTTAACATTTATTATCTGTCAATGCTTGAACCCCTAAATTAAAGTAAAAAAATATACAAAACTTGTCACTAGAGCAAGCTCTTAAATATATTATTTTTATTTTATTTTCAGGACATGCTATTAGGATTAAAGAGTGGGCACTGTCTGGTTCAAAATTGAACAAATTTTTTTTATAGTTAAAAATCGAACCGGTTTAATTTTTTAATTTTAAAAATTAAGAATTTTTTATTTTTTAAATTTCAAAAAGATTATGTGTGGTTAAATATATATTAATATTTTTAATTATTCAATGCATGAACGTCACACAATAAATAAATATAATTTTTTTTAGTTTAATTTTTATTTAAGGAAAACCAAATCGAAACTGAATTAAATCAGTTAATTTTTCTTAAATATAAACTAAACGGTTTTTTTCTATGAAAAAATCGAACCAAATTATTCTATTCGATTTGATTTTCTGATATCTGATTTCATTTAACCACCCTTAATTAGGATACTAATTAAGTTAACCAAAAAAATGCGATTAAACAAAACAAAAGCCCTATCCTATAAAATATTTATCTTTTCATGTGAAATTTGAAGTCCTTCGATTTAAGTTAGTTATTGTGGCCCATCACTAATAATGAGAAGACTCCAAGGAGCATATTTGGGGCATAGAAATAATGTTTAGAATTGGACTGATTGAAGAATTATTAATCCAATTCTATAGTCGTTGCTAACTTCAGAATAGGATTAGCAATCCTAGATCCACCTGATAATCTTATAATAATAAAATTAATAATTTATCTCTTTTATAGGATTAACATATTCCATTTTTTTAGAGTAAAATTTTATGATACAAAATACTTAATATCTAATAAGTATCAATGTTATAATGAATAATGTAATTATTATAAATAATATAAAAATATAATTAATAATAATAATATCAATGATCTTTAAAAAAACTAATAATTATATATCTTTATTGAATCAGCTCTCTAAGAGTGTAGTTTAATAGTTGTTAAGTATTTATGTTATGTTGTTATTCAAATTCGACCATATAAAAGGTAAGGGAGTAAAAAAAAATTTTGTGATTCAGCACACTCTCTTTATTTTAAAAAAATAAATAAATCGTTATTTAATCATATTGTAAACATAATATTAATGAAAAATTATATTTAAATCATTTAGTATTTAATTTATTTTATTAAAAATATAAATGGATATACTTATAAGTTATTCCTTAATTAAAATATCTACAATATATTTTTTGAAATGGATATATTTATAAATTCACTATCTCCAATAAAAAAATCTTATAATTAAATCTAAATTAACATAAAAAAATTAAATTAATGTTGAAATTAAATCTATAATTGTGTGTAATCTTATACTTCTCCAAACATAAGATATTGCTAAATATAATCCAATTCAACTTTTTTTTTTTCTATCATATCTTATTAACTTAGTCCAATTTAATCCAACGCGTCAAATATAACTAAAATGGACTAATTTGTCATCAAAATATTAACATAAATTGATTTATTTTTTATAATCTTCCACACAAATAAAGATAATGGCGTTACATAAAGATTTGTATTATGACAAATAATTTTTTTTTTTGGTTATCGATTATCGAAACTTTATAATCATATTATAAATTTAGAAGAATTTGGTACAATTGCACAAACTTCTTACTTTTCATTTACTTCTACTACGGTCTACATATTATATTGATTTTATAAAAATAAATAAATAAACGTACTTGTTTTAAAATAATAGAAAGATGGAAGATTACACGTGCCGTTTCTTGTTAAAAAATAATAATAATAGAGTTTTGAAATAATATCGTGGTTCGCATGTGATATCAAAATTTATATAAAATATTTCAGAAGATGGCGGGCTAAACGTGTAGGCCAAAATTATTACTGTCAGTTTGTGTATATATAATACGGTTTCTTTATGGTTTTTTTATAAAAAAAATAAACTTTTAACGTGCATTATATTAATAAATAACTTGAGAGAACTTACATGTGCTGCTCACATTTTCATATTTTAAGTGTTTTTTTTAACGTTATTATTATTAGAATTGATTTTTGAAAAATATCCTAATTACTTGTCTCAATTTTCTATATTTAAAAAAAAAAAAATTAAGTCTAGGTTGTGAAACACGAGTCAGCTAGCTTCCTTGGAGCTATGATTAAAGTGAGTTACTTCTGAAAAGGAAAAGAAAAAATAAATAAATAAATAAAAACAAGGAGCTAGCATAGCAAGATACTTTGTCCAAGAGTTTAACGATTCATACAAGAAAATTGTATAAAATGACAATTATGGATAATGAGCCTTTTCATGCAGTGATTTCAAAAAGTGACCTTTTTTTTTACTCTTTAGAATATTTTCTGTGACTGTGAGTCTTGAATACTAAAAAGCTAACATTTTGGTCTCCGTTAACTAAGAATCCTATAAAGTTAAGACTAATCTCTTATTAACACAGACAACGGCGCTGGGCTTAATCATGAATGAGACTTGACTTGAGAGAGATAGAGAAGGAATTGCACCCCTCTTAGTCTTAAACTTCGATATAATTAATATATATATAGATTCTGAAAGACCCTTTGCTATTTAAAAAGAGTGAATATGATCGGATACCCAAAATATCCTTTTGTTCAAATTACACATATTCTATACGTATTAAAAAAAAACAAGGGTAAATGTCATTTACTCCTCTCATTAACTACTAATTTTTTTTAAAATATTTCATAATATTCAAAATCTCTCTTACAACTATAACTATTATAATATAAATTAATTTTATAAGATTTATAACAAGGAAAATTTTTACAAATAGCCCATTTATTTTTTTATTATTCTTTTTTAACCAAATCAAAATTAAATATAATTTATTAACCAAAATTTTATATTTTGGACATATTTGCTCAAATATCAAATTAACAATCCTCTCCACCGAAAATCACCGAAAATTATCAAAAATTATTAAATCAGAAATTTTGAAGTTATCATTGCATAAATCGGAGCTTATATAACATATTTCTCACTTCAAACAAAAGAAATGGCCGATTTTTAGTAAGTTTTATTGAACTTTTGAAAAATCTAATTTTTTTTATAAAATTGTTAGAAATTTATTAGAATTTGTATTTGAAGTTAGAAATAGATGAAATTATTAAATTCTATGTGAAAAATGGGTTTGAATGGTGTAAGAAACATTGAAAATGAGCAAAAAAAATGAGATTTTTGGGTCGATATTCGCGATGCAGACGGCGACCGTCCGTTGTTGCCAATCTTGGGCCCATAATGCACCCTTAGGGCGCATCGCGTGCAGCATCGTGAACGTCCGCGATGTCGCACTGTTGCGCCACGTGGCGCAAAAAAAAATTTGAATTTAATTTTTTTAAATTAATTAAATTTAATGTTATTTAAATTAATTAAATATATTAATAAAATTACATTAAATTATTTTTTTAAATTTTAAATTAAAGGGATAAATGTAATTTTATTTAAATTAAATAAAGAAAATTTTTCATAAATAAAATTTAGAAGGAATTGATCTAATAGATGAGAAAATTTGCTTAAATGACTCGTTAATTTTAGTTTGTAATATTATTTATTATTATTGTGAGTACGTTATGTAATTATAATTTATATATGATTATTTTGATTTTAATATATAATTAATTATTATAATATGTTGATTAATATGTTAGTAATTAATTATTATAATATATTATAATTTTTATGTATGTTAAATTATTTATTTCTGTAAATAATATTATATGTTATATGTAGCATATTATTTATGAACTTGTAGTACTATTTGTAAGACTTATTTGAATTTTATGTAGGTTTATATTCCTGTCAACTATAATCAACAACATTGGGTGACGGCTAAGGTGGACATCTTGCATCGGTAAATATTGATCTACGATTCTAGCATCAAGGGATTTGCCGATGGCGTGATTGAGAATCATGTCCTGCCATTAGCTATGTTGTTACCCCGTTACCTAGATGCTTGTAGATTTAATGAGCAACGACAAATTACACCTGACTTAACCCATTTTCATGTAATTAGATTAAATGATGGAGTGCCACAGTAGACAGTGAATAGTGGAGATTGTAGGGTTTATGTTGTATGTTTATAGAGTTTTTGATGTGTTGTCGTCTCTTAGATTTTGGTCATGAGCATGGGTCATTTTTTTAGGACCAAAATGGCAATTGACTTATGAAAATATGCAAAAAAAATAGTAACAGAAAATTAAATTTTGTATGTTTATAAAGTTTTTTTTAATGTATTTTATACATTTTATTGTAAATTGTAAAAGAAAAAATATAATTAGTCAAAACATGCATTATTAACGACATTGGGAAAAAAAGAAATATAATAAACTTATCAATTAAACGCAATCGTAAAAAAAATATAAATTAACTAATCAAATAAGGCCTATAACTATATGACTTTAAAATACAAATATAACTCATAAAGAACACGTCAACTACCATGTAATGGAATTGGATTTCAACAAGTTTATCGATTATATCCATGCTGCTTACAGCGACTGCATACATTCTTCGTGGGAGCCTCACCTTGCGATAGAATTCGATTCTTCCGACGTCTTCCTAATTGCCGGCGTATTATAAGAGGCTGGATGTCAGCAGCTCTCAATTCCTCTAGAACAATCCAATCTAACGGATGACCAATCGGATTTACTAGTTCACTGTATGCACGCAACAAAGACTCAATCGTGTAATATCGCGAACAAAGAGTCTGGTACTGGAATCTGACCTGCCTGCATACTGCAAGTGCATAAGGACATGGTAGTTGTTGCATATCAAACTTTCGACAACTACATGACTTTCATGGGATGTCCACTGTTCCATTTCTTTTTCCATCCTTAACAATAAAACGAGATCGATCTATTGCATGCACTGTCATGCGAGCGGAATCATCATTGTGCTTCCAAATCTTGTCATGGGCCCAAATGGTCAAGAAGTTTGACATATTTTCTGCAGCCTCACGTCTCTCAACAAACCATTTTTGCATTAACTCTCAGATCTACTCAATTAAGGCAGTCACCGTCATGGCACGTGCTTCCTTCGCAACAGCATTAATGCTCTCTGCAATGTTGGTGGTCATGATGTCATGTCTTTTGAATGCTCCTATTGATCGAGCCCATTTTGAAAAACCAACCTCCTCCTCTAAGTATCTCGTTGCCTCCAGTTTCATTTCTTGCATCTTATTAATTTCTCTTTGAAAGTCAGCTATGCGATACGCCTTGGCAGCAACAAAATAGGAGGCCAAATATCCCCCTTCTTTTGTTGTCTGCGATGGTATCTTATATCGTGCTACCAAATTACACTTCAAGTGATGGATGCATACACTATGATATACATTAGGAAATACCTCTTTAATGGCCTTCTCGATACTAGCATGTCGATCAGATATAAATACAAAGTTCTCAAGATCGCTAATAACTCCTCGGAGTTTTTCCATAAACTACTTCCATGAAGCATCATTTTCAGAATCAGCAATACCCCATGCAAGTTAAAAAAATCTGGTTATTTCCATCCTTGCAAACAGCCACAAACATTGTTCCTAAGTATGCATTTTTTAAAAATGTACCATCAGCTGCAATAACCGGTCGGATGGAAGACTGGAACCCTCTAATACATGGTCCAAGAGCCATGAAGAAATTTTTGAAGTGCTTGCAATCGTCAATCTCCAAATACGTGACTGTACCTGAGTTCTCTTATTCCAATATATGACAGTATGCAGGAAGTAATTTATATGAACCCTCTGGAGTACCACGTATCAACACCAATGCATGCTCCTTAGACCGCCAAGCAGTAGGGTAAGTTATGTCCACACCAAACTCCTCACGTATATCTGCTTGGATTTCTTTCGATCTATAAAGTCGACTCGTAGATGCAAACTTATTTTTTATGAATTTGCCAATAATCCGAGACTTTGCTTATCGATGACCATCACGCAATCAATTTAATTGGCACACGTGACTTGAATCAATTCTGCGCACAATAAAATGTTTCCTTGCATCTGTCGACACTGCACGTAATTGCCATCGACATCTATCATCATCACATTTGATCTCAAAACGATCTTTTGTCAACCTTGACACTTTAAAGCTCCAATTACCTTTAAGTGCTACCATACTAATAGCCTGGTGAAATTCGTCTTTGCTATCAAACAACTTTCCTACAAACACATCACCAATTCCACTACTCAATATCTTATTCGAAATGCCTAAGTCTGATAGTGGTATTGAAGGCATAAACGCAAAGGGGTTTTTCACTTCACAAAAATCTATTCTTCTAGCTTCAACATTTAGGGAGCTTGTCGAAACATAACAACGTCCGCCTTCTACTAAATCATCCCATTCTAAATTATCAACATTTCTAACATCATCATAGTCTCCTTCCACATCCCCAACATTTCCAATGTCATCACAAGCGTAATGTGTATAGGCTGAGTCTTCATTAAAGGGTATAGAAAAAATATTGTGATTCTCGTTCGTTGTATTTGCAGGAACCACTGCTGGAACTGATAGAGATGTATAGCTCACTTGGTTGTTACCGCTAGCTGACATAAAATGAGTATGAATTGATGGTGGGTTTTGATTGAGGGGCTGTACATCATCTTCATAAACGGAAGCTCTAGGATCTACTGTTACACATAAAGGACAGTACGATCTTCTATTGGCGCTAAAAAAAAATCGAACATCACTGTCGTTTCTAATCTCAATAGGCTTTAGGTTATACCTCGTTGCATCAATTTTGATTTTTAAAGTCACCTTACAGTTTACATTGTCGACTCCCAATGTATAACATACTGCATTTAAAAGATCTTCAAAATTAATATATTTCGGAACCGAAATTCCAAAATTACTATAATCAACATAACTTTCTTCCCCGTCACTAGAACTCTCCCACTTTCCTCCAAAACAAATAACTATTGCATTATACTCCATATGACCTAAAAAATTAAAAAATAAAAATAGTAAAATTATTTAAAAAAATAAAATATTTAAAAATAAAAAAATGCGCATCGCAGGGGCACATCTCGGGCTTGAGATGTGCCCCCGCGATGCACATTTTGTGCGCACCGTGGGGCCGCCTCGGGCCCGAGATGGCCCCGAGATGCGCACAATATGTGCATCTCGGGGCACATCTCAGGCCTGAGATGTGTCCCCGCGATGCCTAAATTGACGGCGGCCGCACCGATCGCCGTCTGATTTTCGCCAAACACACTCCAAATCTTATTTTTGGCTGGATTTCAACGTCTTTTACACCATTCTAACTCATTTTTCACATTTAATTCGTCAATAACAACTACTTTTTAACTTTAAATGTAAATTTTATCTAATTTCTAACAAACTTAAATTTTCTAACAAAATTTAGAAAACTTACTAGAGCTATTTCTTTGATTTAAAGCGATAAATATGCTTAACAACACTTAATTTTTGCAATAACAACTTCAAAAATATTCGGCTATCAATATACTTTGATTCAATATATCAATTTTAAAAATTTCGTAGAAAAAAAGAGAAAGAAGTTATAAGTTTGATATAAGGACAAATGTGTCCAAAAATAAGTTATTTGGTTAATAAAGTATAATTATTTTACATTTGGTTAAAAATAATAATAAAATAATTAAAATATTATTTATGAAATTTTTCCTTATAACAAGCTTTTTATTTAAGAAATCAATAATTACGTTGTATAGTATTAAATAGTAAAAATACATTGAATAAGCAATAAAATTAATATATTTATAATAATAAAATTAGTATACTCGTACTATCAAATAATTATATTATGAATTATTATTTAATACAAATATCTATTTTTTTAATTAAAATATAAATATTCAATATCAATTATTATATTAATCTACAAATAAAAAAAAATTATTAACTACAGCACAATGTAAATTAACTATTTATATAATACTAATTAACTATTTAAAATTATGTTACATAATACTAATTTTATTGTTTACATGAAACATTATAATTGTTTGGTACTATAATGCAATTGTTGATTTTTTACATAAAAAATTATTATACTCTTTTAAAATTATTTTATACTATTATAATTATAACACGAAAGTTTTTGAATATTACTAAATACTACTATACTAAAGAGGTTTATGATAGGTAAAAAATTTATTAGAGGTAAATAGTAAATTCTCAAAAAATAATGATATTTCCTTCCTCTTCGAAATTTGCCAGACTGCTCGTACACATCGGAGGTACCAATTTTAGATCCGTGGTCCAAGAACAACAATCTAGTTTAGCGCTTCTCAACTCTTTCTCAAGGACATGCTTCGAGTCTCTCTACATGTTTTTGGAGTAAATTTTAGCAACAAAGTTATTTTATTAACTTATTTATTACACCATCATTGGAATTAAAACATCTCACTTTCTAAAATTTGGCAATGCTACGTACTCTAATGGGAAATTGGTTTTGAGTCCTTAGCACGTTTGTAATACAAAGTCTTATTTTTTCTCGATATCTCTGCAATTATAAGTTATAACCAAATTTTAGACATTCTTATTGGCGGTGGGGAATTTGTAACTTAATTGAATTGAGTCAGGTCAGTAAAAAAATTTAAATTAATAAGAAAATTTCACCCCCTCCCTCCATTGTCCAGTAAAAATAAAATCAAAATATTCCAAAAATAAATATAAAAAAAAACCTAACTTTCTCAACAATCAACTCCCGTCTTTAACTACCATCAATAACTGGCAAGCAGTCGATGACCACCAATGCCCACAACACCTAACCTAATGATGCAATCAACAATCACCGTCCGACGTGAAACCGAGCATTTGTACAGTGCTACCACTACTTGCTGCGTTTGTTGCTTATTGCCACGCTACCTCGTGCCATCACCAGTGTTTGCCTGTTGCTGTCATCGCCGGCTTGCTCCTTTTGTGTTGCTGTGGCCGTCGAATTCATCCTTAAAATAACTGTATCCATTTTGCAAACTCAGCCCAAACGGAATTAATAAATCGAATTGAACTGGTTCAACTTTCCCCTTATGAACCGATCTATTTCACTTTTTGGGAATCAATCAGTTCCATTTTTCCGTTGGCTAGGAATCGAACTGATCAAAATCGACTCTACCCACTCCTAATTCCCATTGAATTTGTATAATTTTTGCATATCTATTTCTCAAATAATTATTCGTATGACATGAATTTAATAAAAATAATATAATACACTAAAAATATTCAAGACTTTCTCATTAAATTGCATGGAAAGACTTTTAATTCGCATGAGAGGATTGAAAAGAACTTCCATCCAGGCTTCTGAAGCGAATAATGAAATGGTTAATTTTCAGTACTGTTTCATATAAATAATGAATATACCACACTCTTTTAATAGACAAAGTCTAAAGTCTCAACTCTCCCCTACTAAAGTGGCTAGAATTAAGTCTTTCAACCTCCATCTCTTGCGGCATATATACATATACTTACCACAGAAAAGGGGCAGGACCCATGATGGCCAAACTATATTAATAAAAAAAAATTAAAGTCTATATTATAAAGAATTAAAATATTAATGTTAAAAATTAATAAGAACCAAAGTGTAAAATGCCATTTTAATAGGTTAAAATTATAATTACACGTTATAATCTCCCCCTAATTTTGGTTTGGAAATTACAGAAGAACATGAGGATTGGGCATTGTTAAAGGTAAGAACATCTAGGACAGTAGCAGCAGTGTAGGTCCAAAGCATAGGTTGTCTTAGTTTCTTTTAAGAGATGCTAACCTAATATTTCTTTGTGTAGCCTCAATTCACAAACAATTTGCAAACATGCTACTAAAGTACTTGGCCCATCTGTCTCTCTGTTTCTACATATGGCTAATTCATGGGGTCACAATCTCGTGAGTGACATGCCCCCCATTATCTCTTGCTACTACTACTACTTTGTTTTAATATTTTGTTTTCTTTATTTTTCTTTTCATATATATCTTAGTTTATTATAGAGTAGTTTAATAATAAAACGACTCGTTTTACATCAGAACAAATGAACAATAATCCCCTACAGATAATTAAAAAAGAAACACTCGACACAGAATCTTTGATCTGTACCCAGAAAAATGAAAAAGGAGAAGAAGATAGAATAAGAAAGGGAAGGAAGAAGAATATGAGCTGCTTGCACTAATTATAAGATGAGGGTAAGTGTTAACTAAATGATTCATTTTATCATCGGTACACATCACTTTGGAGAACTTCCAAAATTTTTAAAGGATTTTGTCAAATGCTTCTTGTGAAGACAGTATATTTCACCTAACGAACAATGATTTGTTACATCGTTCTAATTTGAAAAAACCATGTATTTGGACACCCATTTGCCTGAATGATTGATTACAAATGATCGATCGATCAGTCACATCTTAGACTTTGTCCCAATAATTCATGGCTCACTAAGCTACTTATAATCCTTTATTGGTAATATTAATACTTTGCGTTTGTTCTTTCATGGGCTTGATCTCATGCAAACTGTTTCTTCCTTTTATATTTATATATATGTATCTCTCTGCATCGATGTGGTTGCTAAAAGCATTGCCGTATATTGCTAACCACTAATTTTGGAACCATAGAAAATGGATATTATGTCAATGTTTTAACAAAATTCTTTTCTTTTATTTAAAATTTCAATTCAATTCAATCGGGTGGTTGGATGAGCATCCTTTGCTCTTATGTCCCGTTAAAGTCCTCGCTTAAATATCATTAGTTAAAAGAGAGAAAAAAAGAAAAAGCACCAAAAACAATATAGACAAATTTGCCCATTAAATATGTTAAAATTAGGTTGGAATCTCAACCTATAAATTAATCCAAAGTTTGAAAAATTGTAGTCGGTTGGTGGCTGTGAGGTAAGAGTAAAAACAAATTTTTGTTGTTGTATGCCATTGTCATTTATAAAAACTAGGTTTGAAAAAGATTTAAAAAAAAAACCTTATAAACCAAAATTTACCCGATGTTTAAAAGGAAAAAGCAAATGCATTAATTTTCTAATTTAATATTTAAAAGCACCATCGAAAAACAAGAAGCCAGAACAGCCTCAACTTTGCCAGGGCAAGAAATTGTTTCGGGTCCATGTGGTAGGCTTCTTTTTTCACGAACAAAGATTATGGGATGCGATTTAGAAATGGGGGACAATTGAGGCCACTGAGATTGTCGCAGCCTCTAAGACCACCGATGATATTGACATGGGCATATGATAGGCTATGCTTGATGCCTCCACTGTCCACATGCCTTTGGAAGATGTTACAAAACATTAGAGCTTGTCGTAATTGACAAATGCAAGGAGACACGTTAGAAAATTGCCTCACACCATCAACATTCAAACCCCTATGCCCATGCACAACAATTACATATACGTATAGGATCCCCGCCCCCCCAATCCACATTTGTCAATTCGTACAAATCTAAGGTCAGCAATTAGGTAAGGTCCATCACTATCCACTTGTCTCCTAATAATACTCGTGTCTTGATTTTATCCTCTCATATATTTGGGTGCTAAGTCTATTTTTCCATGCTGATTCCCCCCTCCCACTTCCACCGCTGCTTTACTTTCATTCTCAGGACTTTGTGTGTGGTTCCATTTAGTTATTTGTGCATCTCTTATAGTCATTAGTAAAAATAGTTTGGTTTTAATCCATAACCATTTGTTCATTCCATAATTTCATTATTTCGGCCAAGTTATTTTTGTCTTGTAATTTGGGGATTCAAATTTTTGGGATCAAATTAATTTAACTGATTTAATAGAATTATGCCACACGTCCACTCTTCTAAGTTAAAATAAATTTATTGTAGCAAAAACACATTGAATCAACTTTCAAAAAATCAAATAAATACTTATGAGGTCCACAAAAAAATCAGGACAACTAAAATAGAGGAATGAACTAATAACAATTAAAATAAAGGGTGAATAGTTAAAACTTTGAAATTAGGAGGAAATTCACCTTTTTTCTCCGAATACTATCTTGAAAAGAAAAATATCACTCTCGAGAAGAGGGAGATATATCAAAAATAGTTGGATGATGATTTAAAAGTTAAATTGTACATCCTTATTTCGGTGTCTATAAAGTTATAGCAGGAGCATGTTTATATGGATAGTGCTAGTAGTATCATGCTGTATCTAAAGGAGCTCTTTGGCGATCGACCTCAGGTCGAGTTATACAGAGTCGCCAAGGCGCTCTTTCAGGCTAGACTGAGCGAGGGCAATTCAGTCAGTCCCCATGTACTCAAGATGATTGATTACATCGAGAAGTTGGAGGCTATGCACATTTCTCTGAACAATACCTTGGGGAATAGTTTGATTCTCCAATCGTTGCCACGGTTATTTGCACAGTTTATTATAAACTTTAATATGTAAGGATTGACCCCAACTTATGCTGAACTTTATAATTTGTTGAAGACAGCGAAGGAAGACATGCGTAAAGGGGGCTTGACCCTCTTAGTCCAGGGTGCTTCATCTTATTCTCCAAGGGCTTCTGAGAAGTCCAAAGGGAAAAGGAAGAAACAGAAGAAGCCACCCCGGATGGGTCCTCAAAGGTAGCAGATATCCAAGACTTAGGAGAAGAAAGCAAAAGAAAAGTGTTTCTTTTGCGACGAGGATGGGCATTGAAAGTACAAATACCAGAGGTACCTTGCCACTGTGAAGAAGACTCCCTTAGGTATGTGCTTAACTATTATTGACATTTTTTAGCATTTGATGCTTGTACTGGCTGAGTATTAGATACAGCATGCTCTTCTCACATCTGCAATGTATTGCAAGGAATAAGGGAAATTATGATGCTACAGCCTAGAGAAGTAATGCTCAGAGCAAAAAATAGAGAGTTCTTGTAGGTTCATGCTATTGGACATTTTGATTTACTTCTCCCATATAAAAGAACAATTATTTTGTATAATTGTTATTATGTACTCAATATCATTAGAAAAATTATATTCCTTCTTGTGCTTGACAATAAAGGATATCGTGTAAATAAACAGAATCGTTCTTTGTATTTATATGATATGCATGATGTTTTATTAACTGAGTATCAGTTAATTAATGGGTATTATGTATTAGATACAATGAGAAATGTCATGAACGTACAAGCTAGTTCCAGTAACAAATGTGCAAAATCGAAAGCTTTAAATGAAACCGAAATGTGGCATATGAGATAAACCATATAGGTGTGAGATGTCTAACTCGTCTGGTTAAAAATGGTCAGATACCTAATTTGATAATGGAACCTTACCTAGTTTATGAATCTTGTATTCAAAGGAAGATGACCAAATCTCCATTTACAAGTGTTGGACACTGTGCCTTTAATTTATTGGAACTGATACATAGTGATGTGTGCGGTCAAATGAATCACGTGACAATGGGTGGGTTTCGATACTTTGTAACCTTCATCGATAATTGGTCACGATATGGTTACGTGTTCCTTTTGAAACACAAGTCAGAAACCTTTGAAAAGTCAAATAATCCTGACTAGAAGTAGAGAAACAAACCGACATGTACATCAAGTGCCTTTGATTAGATTAAGACGATGAGTACATGGGCAATGATTTTTTAGATTATTTTAAAAAGAATGGGATTCTTGCTCAATATAGTCCTCCAGGCACTCCGCAACACAATGGTATTTTAGAGAGGAGGAATCAGACTTTATTGGATATTGTCCGATCGATGATGAGCTTTACTGATCTTTCAGAATATATATAAGGTCATGCTCTAGAAACTACTGCTCGAATTCTGAACAAAGTTCCATATAAAGTTGTTCCTACTACTTCACATGAGATGTTGAAGGGTAGGAAACCGAGTCTTAAGTATCTTAAGATTAGAGGCTGTCCTGCTTATGTAAGAGTTGCACAACAAGATAAACTTGCACCTAGGGGGTACAAGTATAGGTTCATTATGTATTTTAAGAATTCAATGGGATACTAATTCTATGATCCAGGAACGAAACGTGTTCGTTGCTTGGAATGCCACTTTCCTTGATAAATAGTTTCTAGAGGATCATAGGGCTAAAGAAATATTGTACTTGATGAAGTCAATCAGGAACCTGATGAACTACAGATGAATACTCAAGTTCAAGTGAGCAGTGCACCTTTAATACACCCTCCTCGTAGGTCTGAAAAGGTGTCCAGGTCACCTGTTACGTATGGTCAGATGCCTAAAGGTGCACTTGTAGTTTTCTTGCTAGAAGGAAACGATCCTTTAACTTACAGGGAAGCGATGTTAGACATTGACTTGGAAAAGTGGAAAGAAGCTATGAAATTCAAAATTGACTCTATGCATCAGAATTAAATCTGGGACTTGGTTCAGCGTCTTGAAGGAATTATTTTTATCGGTTGTAAATAGATTTACGAACGGAAGCGAGGGCCTGATAGAAAGGAAAAGAGACCTTCAGTGCCCGACTGGTGGTAAAAGGTTATGCTCAGTGATCTGGGATCGATTATGAAAAGACCTTTGCACCAGTTGCGATGTTAAAGTTGATTAGGATCTTGTTGGCACTTGTTACATACTATAACTTTAAGATTTAACAGATGGATATAAAGACGACATTCCTGAATGGATACCTCAAGGAAGAGATATTCATGGAACAGCCTGAAGGTTTTACATCTAGCCAGAATTTTGGTCTAATGTGCAGGCTGTAGAAGTCAATTTATGAGCTTAAACAAGCGTCCTGGAGCTAGAATCATTGTTTTGATGAGATACTCAGAAAGTCTAGTTTCATCAAAAATGAAAAAGAAACTTGTGTGTATAAAAGGGTCAGTGTGAGCATGATGTTCTTCTTAGTTCTCTATGTAGATGACATATTGATCATTGAGAATGATATTGGTATGTTGCAATCCACAAAAAGCTATATGAGTAAGAATTTCTCCATGAAAGATTTAGGAAAGGCTTCTTATATACTGGGTATAAGTTTTATAAAGATAGAGCTAGAAAGCTGATAGGACTTTCTCAGTCATTGTATATTGATAGCATCTTGAAAAGGTATAGTTTTACTAACTGTAAGATAGTTAATGTACCTTTTAGACACGATGTTCATCGGTTTAGGAAAATGTCTCTTCAAATAGAAGATGAAAGAGTTAGAATGTCTAACATACTATATGCATCAGTTGTTGGGAGTTTGATCTATGCTATGATGTGCATGAGACCTGAATCAATATGGCTATAAGAGTTACAAGCCGGTACCAGTATGATCCAGATGACAGCCATTAGATGGCGGTCAAACATATCCTGAAATACCTTAAGGGTACAAAGGATAAGTTTCTCATTTATGAAGATAATGATATTCAAGTGAGATGATACATGAATTCAAACTTTCAATCTGATCTAGATGATAAAACATTTACATCTAGATATGTGTTCACTCTCAATGAAGGTACAGTGAGCTGGAATAGCACTAACTAAGGGTCCACAACTGACTTTACTACAGAGGCAGAGTACATTGCAGTTTCAGAAGCTGCAAAAGAAGCTGTTTGGATTCGAAAGTTTGTCGCAAAACTTGGAATAGTTCCAAGTTCATCAGATCCTATCCCATTATTTTACAAAAACAACGGGGCTATAATACAAGCAAATAAGCCAAGAATGCACCAGAATTCTAAGTATGTGAAGTGAAAATACCACATCATTAGAGAGATCTTAGTCAGGGGAGATGTAATTATTTGTATAATAGATTCTGTAAATAATATAGCGAACCCACTTACTAAAACCTTAACTTCAAAGGTGTTTGAAAAACATGTGGAGTCTATAGGTATTAGATGCCATTGTGATTGGCACTAGGGCAAGTGGGAGATTGTTAGGGTTGTGCCTACGTGCCATCCTAGTTTTGTATAAATATTTTATATCTATACATTGTACATTTTGTTATATTGCTAATTACTTACGCTACAAACTCTGTATTATCTGAAAGAGTTTAGATAAGGTCTAAAGGAGTTTAGATCAATGCTAAGAGTTAGTAAATATTTCAAGAGTTGAAACATTGTCTATTATACTTATAACAGAGACATTAGAAATATGCTTATAATGACATAGTTGCAAAAGTTGCAATGGGTTGTTAGGATGTGTCATTATGAAAGCATGTTCTTAAATATATTATTTCTAATCTATTTCTACTGACGCATGTCTGTTGGTAGATCTCATTAATTTATATAGATCAGTATATGTCTATATCTGTAGGGTACAGATGGTCGCTCCTAGCTGACCATAATCTTGGAGATTGTATAGGCATGCCGGTATTCAATTAAGACAGAGTACTGAACAGACTCATGAGGACCCCAATAGACTTCTTATGTTGTCGTTAATGGAATGTCCTCTCGAGTTGAGTAGTATACGTGGTCTTTTGACCTGAGCACCACGGTGGGCTTGTGAGTGATCCACCATACTTTGATTCTACGCATGTCAGAGGCCTTTCATGGTCTAACAGTTGGGTGTTGCTAGGTATGGTCCGATGCTTATGGAGTCTGGTGTGTGCAGATATGGGATCCATCAGCTCTCATAGGGTGTGATATATCTAGATGCTCCAAGATAGTATCTCAAGAAAGTCTTATAGTCATAAGCAGTGAACCTGGATAGTATCCAACACGATGAGCTTGGTGAGCTAGAACAGCAGCCCTATACGCAGCACCGGATTTAACTCTTAAACTTTAAAATGACCAGTGTGTGTTTGTATCATTTTCTCTAAAAGGATAATAAATAAAGGCTGAAATAATTCTCAATTGCTTCTTAAACACCATAGGAAAAATTAAAACAATTTCATTTTTTTCTTTGTTTTTTTCTTCTTCTTCTTCCTCCATTTCTTCTTCTCTCTCTTTATATATATATATATATATACATATATATATATAATAAATATTAATATAATATATTATATAATATAAAATATATATAATAATAATTAAATATTACAAATGGGTGGCAACTATTTGGCACCCAAAATTAAAATATTAATATATATAATATAATATCATATAATATAATAATATATTATATATTTTAATTATTTAACTATTAAATAATCAAAGTATAAAATAACCATTTTGCCCCTCATGAATAGTTACTAAGTTTACCCCTTAGTGAGTCCCACTAAACTCGCAGGTAAACTCAACCGAGGGTCCATAATGCCCCACGTGTCATTATATAATTAGTAAATAATAATTATTAACTAATTATTGTATTTAACACTTAAATACAGACACACACGCATTTTTGTAGTATTGCTAAATATACTGGATTAAACACTTTAATCCAGCACGTTGCCCCAATACTCAACGAGTACACTCCATATCGCGGGACTCCCTAGATCCTACACCCGATTCGTCAAATAGAACTATTCTATGAGTTTGTGAGCAATGCCCCACGCACACGTCACAGATATACAAATCAGCGCGTTGAACCATGTAAGCTGAGGTTACAATGCATATGTATAGTCCTTCTGTCATGATATCCTAGATGTGCGGGGATATAGATTATCACTGTCAAATCCCCTAGTGCTCATCCATGTCTTATCTCCAGACTTGTATCTCACAGAACAATATGTGCAAGCTCATTTGCTATATTATTCCACTTTGGCGGAACTCTTTTCTAAGGTTAATGCTTATGGCCACAAGAATTTCTGAGATACAATATCGAAGCATCTGGATATCAAACTTCCTATATAAGCTAACAGATCCTATATCTGTACACACTGGACTCCATAAGCATCAGACCATACCCAACGACACCCAGCGGTCACACCATGAAAGGTCTGTGACATGCGTGGAATCAAAGCATGGTAGATCACTTACAAGCCCACCGTGGTATTCAGGTCAAAAGATTGCGTATACTACTCAACTCGAGAGGACCCTCCATTAACAGCTTATATAGGATGTCTATCGGAGGCACTTGTGAATCAGTCCTATATCCAGTCCTAACTGGATAGTCATATGTCAATACGGGCTCCAAGCTCACGGTCGGCTAGGAATGACCATCTATACCCTATAGGTACGACATATGCTGATCTATATATAAAGGTATCCACCGACAGACCCGCATCGGCATAAATAGATCAGGGATAATTATTCGAGAACATACTTGCGCAACATGCATTTTCTGGCACCCAATTACAACTCTTGCAACTCTATAGTTAGTGGTATATTCTCAGGTCTATGTCCTATTATAGACAAGACTCTAACTCTTGGATCTGCTGAGTATTATAACCAGCTAACACTTAGCTGTGCTAACATTTAGCATTTATATCTCTCAGTATGGCTAACTATAGGCCCTTATCTAAACTCTTTCAAATCTACAATTTCTGTAACGTTACATTGCATAATACTATATTAATGGGTATTAGCGATTTAATGAGAATATACACTTGTATCAATACACAAGTATATGTACATTCAGGGATGGTACGTAAGCACCGACCCTAACAAACAGAGCCGACCATTTTACAAGAGTTAAGGGTTAATCTCTTGCTGGATTAACTGTTCTAGCTCGCCAAACCCATAAAGTTGATGACTAGAGCTGCCTATGAGTGAGACTCATGACAGATTCTCTATAGACACGTGTAAAACGTTACACATTTTGGTGATTTTTCAACTTTATTTTTGATATATTAATTTGATTAATATATATTTTATGTGTTTATTGTATGTTTTAAATGTTCCGCTATGCCAAATATGTATGAGATACATATTTTTGTATAATAAACATTGTTGCACATGTATACACTTATGTATATTTGATCCTTAATAGAATGTACGTAGATTTTATCGATTTAAATAAAGCCTACCTTAAGGACAACTTCCCTTTGCCTAAAATAGACCAACTGGTAGACTCTACAGATTGGCTTACGTTTTTCGACTTTATGGACGTATTCTAATGTTGTAACTAGATTAAGATGTTCTCCCTCGGACTATGAGAAAACTTCATTCATTATTCACCATGGGACGTATTGCTACAAGGTCATGCTCTTAATAGAGAAGCTAGCTTTTATATTGGTTGTGTGAAGAAGGAAGTTGATGCCATACTTCCAAGCGCACACCATAATCGTCTTAACCAAAATCTTTAACTAATTGCTACAAGGTCATGCCCTTCCACTTGAAGAATGCTAAAGCCAAATATCAAAGTCTGGTAAACCATTTACTAAAACCCCTGATCGACAAAACCATGGAGGTCTACATGATCACCAAGTCAAAGAATCCAGAGGACTACGTGGAGGATCTTAAGAAGACTTTTGGAATCTAAGGGAGCAACATTGGCTCACTATGATTTGAGGCATTTTCCTAACTTAACTTCGAACACACATTTCTCGAGGTTAAGTTTAATATTATGCTTTATTGGGATTTCAAAAGTCTTCTTAAGATCTTGTTGGAAATGGTACTTACGTACCATTCTAATTTTTATATGAATATGTTATACAATACATATTTTTATAAATCGTTAATTTATTATATGGTAATAATCTTTCTTATTTTTAGACACTATAAATCGAAAGGAGTTTAGATCTTATCTAAAAATCTTTAGATCAACACTAAGAGTTTGTAATTCTAATAGTTTGAGTCTTGTTTGAAATGAGATAAAAATATGAGAATATTTATTATGACCACATAGTTGCAAGTAGTTACAAATGGTGCTAAAAAATATCATTATACAATCTATTCTCAAACACATCATTCTTGATCAACGTTTATCGACACTAGTCGATTGGTAAACCTTATAGATCAATATATTTATATATCTAGATTGTCTAGACGAGTAGTTTTAGCAAATTGTGAGTTTAGTGGATGTTCGTATAGTCATGTAACTATTCAGTAAAGACTGGGTACTGAACAGACTTACAAGGATCTTCAATTGACATCTTATAAAGTCATTAATGGATGGTTTTCTCGAGTTGAGTAGTATTTGTGGTCCTTTGATCTATGTATTATGATGAACTTGTGAGTGATCCACCATACTTTGATTCCACACATGTTAGAGACATTTCATGGTTTAATCTCTAGGTGTCATTAGATATGATTCGATGCTCTTGGAGTCTGATATACATAGATATGAGATCCATCAGCTTATATGGGTAGGCTGTTAATCATGATGATTCGAGATTATATTTTAGAAAGTATTATGGTCATAAGTATTAATCTCGACAAAGGGTTTCCATAAGGCAAAATAATATCGCAAAGGAGTTTACGAATATTATTTATTGAAATACAAATCTGGGTGATAAGTTCATGGTCGAACAAATAGAGATTTGACAGTGAAAATTTATATCTCTGCTATTTTGGGACATAGGTGACGAATAGACTATAGGAATATGGTTAACCTTAATTTATATAGTTTAATATGCCGTTTTGTTGTATTCTTGATATTTGAGTAGGACAGTATTCACGGACTGATGAAAGTATTCTATAAGACAAATGAGTGTGAACTTAGAGAGTCTTACAATTCATATTATTGGCATTTTGTTGGAGGGTTTCTCAAGTTTTGCAACTCTATTGACCAATATGACTAAGAAGAACGTTAAATTTTAATAAGAATGATGAATGTGAGAGAAGTGTACAAGTACTTAAAGATATATTAGTGTATACCCTAGTGTTAACTATCCCTTTTTAGAGGTAATGAATTTGCAATATATATTGACGCTTATAAGAAAGGAAGGGGTTATGTTTTAATTCAACATGGCAAGGTTAGAGAATTGGAGAAGTCACGAGCAAACTATCTAACAGATGGCTTGGAATTATCATTAATAATATTTTTATTTCAAAATTTGTAAGAACTACTTTTGTGGGAAGACTTGTAAGATATTTATTGATCACAAGGGTTTGAAGTAGATTTTCACTTAAAAACAGTTGAATTTAAGGCAAATAAGATGGTTGGAGTTTGTAAAGGATTATGATTATTTCATTAATGACCACCTTAGTAAGGTGAATGTGGTGATCCAATGGAATTAGTAGGAAGACATTTGGTTGCATGGCTTATTTAACTATAACTTAAATTTATATTTTGGAAGATATAAGGAAGTTAAGGATAATAGTCATAATGCATGGAAAAATAAATTTTTTTTATTGGTACGATCGAAATAGGCTAGAATAAAGACTTACTAAAAAGTATCTTGACTTGAAGGATAACTTCTGATGGAGAAATAAAAAGAATAAAGTTGCCACATTTGTATCTTGATGCTTAGTGTGTAGCATTTCACTTCATATTTAGAAATAGAAATAAGAATGTATCACTATAGCCCTTTCTACTAGATTACCTTATTTTAGAAGGGGATGTGACTCCATACGGTTAATTGTTGATTGATGAACTAAGTCGAGCCATTATTTTAGCCATGAGAAGTAATAATAATTTCGAGCAATTGGCCAAGTGGTTCTTGTGAGAGCTAATGAGATTTCATGGTGTAATGGTGTCTATTGTATTTGATAGAGATCTACATTTCACTGTGAAATTCTTTGTCATCCTATATAAAGAATTAGGGACGAAGCTAAGTTTTAGCATTTTAATTTATCTTTATATTGATGGATAGTTAGAAAGAATCATCCAAATACTTAAAGATATGCTTTGAGCTTGTGTTTTAAATTTAGGTATGTAGAGAAGAGCATCTTACTTTCGTTAGGTTTGCATATAACGATGGTTTTTATTCTAGTATTGAATGGTGTCCCACATCGAATAAAAATTAGGTAAATCTTGGGTATATATAGGCGGGTAGGTAGCATTACCTAATAGGTTAATTTTTTGGGTCAATAACAAGCGTTTGGCCCATGATAAATGGTATTAAAGCAAACCCGAATTCTCATTCGCATGTAGATCCCTAAAATTCCCTAATAAAAAATGCCATGTTGGAAGTGGGTCCCCCATGTCCCTATGGGGATGGGCATTACAGGCCAAGTAGGCTTTAAATATTCTGTTTCTTGAGCCTCAGTAGGGATTGCTATGGGGGTAGTAGGTCTCCTAACTTTGAGGGATAGGCAATACAAGTCAAGTTGGCTCCTGATTTTGATATAGACCGTGACAAGTGCGTCACGTGATTGGGTGGGAGAGAATGTCACGTCCTACATCAAATAGAAATTGGTTGGATCTTTAGTATATATAAGCGAGTAGGCAACATTACCTAATAGGTTAATCTTTTGAGTTAATGACAACCAACCGTCTTGTGACATAAGGCACTACATGGAAAGAATTTCAAATCACTTATTGGATAGGATGAGGTAGAAGAAAACTATTAAGGCCATAATTAGTTTAAATCACCATGCATAAAATCAAATAGATCAGAGAACATCTTTATATTGCACAAAATAGGTAGAAAAGTTATGTAGATAGTCGAAGATAAGTGTTTGAAGTGGGAAGTTCTGTGATCTCAAACGTATCACCATGGAAATAGTATTTTAATTGGAAAGAGGTGGGTAAGCTTAGCACTATTATGTCGCCTATCACCTGCTTTATCAAGATTGAACGATGTGTTTATGTAGTAAGCCTTAAGAATGAAATTGAATCCTAATAGTGAAGATGCATTTGAAGAACCATATTGTAGAAGAAGTTACATGGGAACAAGAAGAGGAGGAAGATGCATTAGAAGAATAGAGGATGTTACATGGGAACAAGAAGAGGAGGAAGTGCAAGAGATGTGTCAACTTTTTTTTGAAGCTTAAAGTTGTGTATAACTTCCAAGAAGAAAATTTCTTTTATGGGGAGGATGATTGCAACGTACACATTCCTAAATTTCCTTAGTTGCAAATCCTTAATTTCCTTAAGTGCAAATCCATTGTTTTATATTTTCCTTGACATGGGATATGGAAGGAATGTTTAATTTGGACTAAGCATTAACATAATGTTTCTTTTTCAAATTCTTTCCCTATCAACCCAACTAGCCTCAAATTAAATTCTATTAAACCCACAAAAGTTGTTAGAAATCTCATCCTTTCTAGGTAATTATGATCCTTTCATTCTTCAAGGATTTTATTTGTTTTATTAGATTATTTGGCTATCTCTTTATTTAATTTTTATAACATACCATTAGTTTAATTATATCGCATCTTTCTTTATGTTAGCATATTAGTTTTGTTCGGATATTGATTTATATTAAACTATATTGCACGTGAAAGTGGTTTGTAATTAGAAACTCATACTTTATTTCTTATTTTTTTTTTGTTTGGATAGATTTTGCAAACCAAAAATGGAATTTCTTTTTCAAATAGTTTTTTTTAGCAAAATACCTCAAATGTTTTATGTGATGAACCTTTTTGTATAAAGCAAATTAATATAGATTTTATATGAACCCAAATTATAGATTGTCAGATAAGAACTTGAAAGTATGGATTGTTTAGTAGAGAAATAGAAATCAGTGGATTATATGTGGAGAATTTAAAACGGGCTCATTTGGATAAATATGAAATTGTAATATGATAATTCTAATACATAAAGGTTATGGTATCTAGAGGTTTCTATTTTTATAGAAAAACCACTATTATTTCTCTAAATTTTTTTAATATATCACTTTTCAACCTTTGAGTTGAGAGGGTTAATCGACTAATTTTATAGTTTGTTTTTCCTAAAAACCCTCCAAAAAAGGCTTAACGGAAGATTGAAAAAACCTATGGAGAAGAATAATATACATGAAAAAACTTGAGAGATAATAGTTGTTTTTCCTATTTTCATCTTACAGGAATAGGATTGAGCTTGATGGGCGAAAAATAATACTGCTACTTTTGTTTAATCAAAGTTTACAGAACATTCAGCAGCATATATTTACAGAAATATAAGTATAGAACATTCATTAGCCTTTTGAGTTCTGCATTCACAAATAATTGATACAGCGTAAAAGGGCTAATAGAACATCAATGAAATTTCATCTGATGCTTAAATTGTTTCTGGCTGTAAGAGAATCATTATATTCGATGACTATTATGTACAGTTCCATACAGTAGATGAGTTAATTTGAGTTTGCAATTGAAACAATGCCCAATAACTTAATGACATGAAGAATAGGAAATAATGAATAGTTGAAGCACAACCTGTTCAAGTCATATGCACTCCTGGAAATTTCACAAAAATACAGATATGAAGAAAATGGTCAGGGTTCATTAAGTTGTTAACTACCCAAGAGAAAGGTATCTCCAATTTTGGTTCAATTCCTTGGATGCGGATGATTTTGATTTCTGCATTTCTTGCTGTGCAGGAAGAGCCCACATGTTCACATAAAATTTCTCCCCCTTCTGCTTTTGTTTTGCTGGTATCATCTTCTGAAGGAATTTTCAATTTATCTGGATCATCTAGTCTTGGTGATTCACCACTGATCAAGGTTTTGTCAGTGAAAAATTCTGGTAGAAGAGTTTTAACGGCATCATGCAAGGTGAAGCATTTGCCTGCACTCAAAAGAATAATAAGCAATAAGCAATGTACATTTCATGAAAATGATGCAGCACTTTACCAGCTCCATCACCACACAGAAAAACTTTTAATCCTAACATATCTTTGAAGATTAAGACTAGAAATACAAACTTAAATTATAGAAATGAAAAAAGCAATAAAATCAATCTCATATAGGGAATAAACGATGTGACAATAATATTTACTTCTTTTACTCACTCTTCTAATAAATTATTTCATGTTATTTTTGCATAAATGTGTTTTTATAATTATGTCATTCCTCCAAATAAGGGGTGCTCAGCAAAATCCACCCAACTTGGTGCATGGGACAACCATGATTAAACAGATGACACACATACATTCATGACAATTCATCCCATAACCGGCTGATATACTGTTTATCAATTCTCCAAGAAATCCTGTTTCCTCTATCATAAATTTCTAGCTCATGCCTCTAGGGCAAACTCAACAGAAGGGCATAACATATCAGTTTACTTCAGTTACCAATTCTTTCATTCAGGTTAATCAGTTAAAATAAAGCATCATACTCAATTTCTTAATATTTGTTTGGATCAGTTAACATGGGATCAACTTAAAACATTGAAAATTTCATCCATCCTCATGCAATAAAATTGATATGGAATGTTTTCACCTGTATTACAATAAAAGTTATAGGAGATTAGAACATCTAAACTAGTCCGCATCCAAAAAATGCCACTGTAATCTTCTAAACAGAATAATCTACCACATCTTCCTGTCTTCACCCCCATAATCCACTACCCAGATCTTTCCAGAAATTCCTTGTATCAACATACCAATTATTCAGCCTCTTATTCACTCCACCAACTTAATATACTTTCTCCTCGGCTTTGACACTGGACACTCATCTGTGGCAGTCTTATCACAAAAAGGCTCTTTAAAAATTGCAGTACAAGTCCTGTTCCTCAAAGACAGCTCTCTTTGTAGAATTACTTTGTTACATAGAACATCATTTCTGCATTCCAATCATTCTCAACAGCCAATACTTCAAACCATCTTCCATTTCAATTAAACTGAAAAAACCAGCCAAGATTCACTTTTAAGGTGCTGCAGAAAATCACTAGGCAACTCAAAGTACCACTCCATTTCTCTTTAACAATCTTCGGAGGCGAAGTTCTCCCTTTCTACTCATTGAAAAACCTCCTTAACCTTTCTCTCAAATTTCTAATCAATTGATAATACCAAAATACCGTTATCATGTTACACTGACCCATTGATTTTTGCCATTTACTTCATATGAAATTTCTTTTGCCTATATGATAATACGAAGCAATAAAAATAAAATAAAAACTCAAATATGGAAGGACACAAAATACCACTCCACTGACTCCTATATAAGAAATAATAAAATAGAAGACATAAAATAAAATATACACGTTTTACCTTTGTCTATGTGAATCTCAATTGGTTGATTTATAAAAGAGACTTTATCCCAACTATCAATCTTAGGAGCATCTTCTAAATCATCAAAATCTTCACTCACGCTCCAAACATACAATCGAACTGGAATTCTACCTGACAAACACTCAAAAGTATAAGAGAGGAAGCATTTGACTAGAACTAATACAAGAATTTTCTACAGAAAATGTCATTTCAATCAAAAATCAAGAGGAAAGAAAAGGATAGAAACAGTTTCTCATATGTGCACAGACTTATAGTCATTCTCTCATATAATATGTCCTATATCTGAATATTCCACATCAGATGATGCTGGACTTCTGGCCTTTTATTAGATGATACACATGGGGAAGAATCTACTCTATATGCAGGTTTATTTACTTGACTTGAGCCATCCTCATCACTTTCGAATACTATCCTATTAGGGATAGAAGTGGATCTAACAAATGATGGTCATTTAGACTCCCCTATGTCCGTTTTGACACTTCTGGATCCAAATTTAGTTTGAACAGAAACTTCCAATATTCCTTGATCTTTGTGGCATACAGGGGCATTTGTTTCATCCTACTTTAAGGATTTTGGGAGAGTCAAGTTTGACTATGACATATTGGTACCTTCTGGAACCTGTAGGGTATATTCAATGGAGTAAAACCATGTTACTTGCTATAGGGTCCACAATACTATGTAAAGCTAACCCATCCAAAATTGTAGGCTTTCCCCCAAATAAACTCAAAGTTTTGGAACAGTTGAAAAATACAGGACTGAGCATAAGTTATTACACAACCAAGGACTCGTTGACTTTTGTCCCCTAGGCATATTAGCACAGCATTATGCGGCACCTCTTTGGTTAAAGGTTTTATGCCAATTTGAATCAATCCCACATGAAAATAATTATATTGCAGCTGATTTCTTCAGTTAGCCTTGTAGACAATGATTATAACATCATTTGTTCCTTTGTAAGATATAAAGTTTCCCATACTGTTTTTATAAATAATCCTTCAAAAGAGAAGACATGTATATCTGACTTTGAACTAAATGATACTTTAAAAGAGGAGACAACGGGCATAAGCTTATCACTACAAAATCATGATTCAGTTACATATTCATACACATGAAAAGCTTGTGCCCCAAGGTCTTGCCAAATTAATTTCACTTAATAACTTCACAACCTTCACTTTTCTAGACTATTTATTTTTGTTCAATCCATAGTCAAATCATGTTTTAGATTTTCAATTGATGCTTCATGATGTGTCTTAGCAGAATGATTATTTTCTTCCCAAAAAATTCATTCAGCCTTCTAATGGCTCTTCTGATATTATCATAAAAGTTTTCAAGATGTTTGGTTGTAATACATTGTTGAACATGGATCTAATAGCATTGTAGTTTCTTACTACGTAATAACAATAGTAGTAACATAAAACAAAAAATATATATAAAAAAAAAACTTAAATATTCACAATGATAAGAGTAATAATAAACAACAAAGATAATATTATAGATTTAGAAAAACATACATTCAATCCATAAAGATATCTTACAATAATAATTGGGAAGCTTTCACACACCTCAAAGTTAATTATACAGATAAGGCAAATACTTAAAACCACTTTATGCTCCCACTTACAAGAAAGCCCTCCCCTATATGGGCCAAGACCTCTTGCAAAGTAAAAAGAAACAAAAGAAAAATAATACAATGGAAAGTAAAAATGCCTTCATTATTGCAATTAGGACACGTCTCTTATAGAAAGCCATTAGCTGATTAAGAGTTGAATCATAACCCGTGAAAAAAAGGAACCTTCCCATGTGAAGATGCTTAAAATTTAGAGTTTAGAGAAAGGTCCCTACCATAAGGACCTTCATCAAATGAAAGACTGCACGGAATCTTTAAAAAGCAAATATTGCTGATAGAGAACCAAAAAGAGAGCAGAAGGGGAGAAAATAGAGGAGAATAGGGAGAAACTATTTATACGAGTGAAATTCAAAAGAAAATTTATTAGTCCATCTTAAATTAAAAATATAAAACTACAAATAACATAAAAAAACTAGCATAGGCCGCCCTACATCAATTTCCCATGGTTGTCTTAGTGAGTTGAGTTGCTCTAACAAAACACTATTAGGTGAACAGAAATGAACTAGGAACCAACAAAATTGATAATCACAAGTAGGGGTGATTAAAAAACTGGTCAACCGAACTGAACCGGTTAAACAGAACCGAACAGGTCAGTTCGGTTCAATTTTAAATTATTTCAGTTTGGTTTCGATTCAATGAGTAAGAAAACCGAAATTCTTGACTAGGTTTTCAGTTTTGACAGCTCAAACTGAAAACCGAACAGAATTAAACTCTAAACGTCTTATTAAATGACACATGGCAATCGTTATTTGAAGGTTGCATGGTAATAACATATGCATATCTACATATTAACCAAACTATAAAAATAAAGCACAAACCCTAAATTTACATTCTAAAAACACAGCAGCCGAGTTCTCGTCTCCTTTTTCTCAATAGCAACCTGTCCTTTTTCATCTCATCTGCCCTCTTCTCTAATCTCATCTCATCTCACCTCACTCACCGCTGCAGCTGCATTTCCTGTTGCAACAACTATTTTTCCGTCATGGACGTTTTGTTCATTGCCATTAGCCCGCAAATCCATCAAACAATAGGCAGCCACCGTCTCCCACCTTCATTCTCTAGTTGCTGTTCCTCACCGTCTGTCTACTAGGAGCAACAAAGATTATCATCTTTTATTTTTCAATGTTTTCTGTATAATATATCTATTTCTCTACAATCAATTGGTTTTTTCTATTTTTTATTATTTCTATTCTTAAATGGAAACAAGTTTGAATTTTGGATTGTTGGCATTGTAGAAGATAAAAGGAGAAATCTACAAGGCTTGGTGGATCGAAAGCATTAAATCATTGTTATGGGTTTGTATGAATTTAATATGTACATATTTATTTTTTCCCCTCTCAAAATAGGGTATAAAATTAAAATAATTGAGATTATTTTTTTTTTTGGCATAGTAAGATACTAATACTAATGAAATGGTCTAGTAAAAAAGGGCTTTAATTGTTTTTTTTTTCATTTTTGGGCTTAGGCAAAGGTATATGAAACCAACCTGAACCAAGTAGGTTCGGTTTGGCTTGGTTTCACTCAGTTCAGGTCAGTTATTTATAACTTTGGTTTGGTTCATGATTTTACCCTAAAACCAAACTGAATCGAAAATGCTGACGATGAAACTAAATGAATTTGAGAAAGTAGATGCTTCAACTTCCTATAGATTCCATAAAAGAAAGTGTAGGATACTTGAAATAGTCTCAGTTGGATAAAAGACAATAAACCTGCCTTTTGAAACATTGAACCAATAATTAAATCTGTACACTAATCCAATAAATATTAATTCAATCCAAGCCCATAGAGAAAACAATAAGGTTTACGAGGATGATAATAGGGTTGTGTGAAAGAGACAAGAAAAAAAGAAGGAAGTATGAATACTCAATAAAACATAAGCATCCTCAGAAAGTTCTTGTTGCTTACAATGGGCATCAACACTTAGTTATAATCATCATAACTCAAGGCAAACTTTCATCGCATTTTCAAAATACGAATACTCAATAAAACATAAGCATCCCCAAAGCACAAATACCATCCATCGTCTTCTTCAACTTCAAACACCCATTTTGACTTTTCAAACACCCATTTTGACTTTTCAAACACCCATTTTGACTTTTCAAAATACCCCAACATAAATTTCGGCTTCATCAACTCCACCATCTCTATCCCTATTAACCAGTCTACCACTTTCCCTAAACTACTATACCCAAAAGTTGCCCAAACCACCTAAAATAATCACCAATAGAGAAACACCACTACCATGTTGCTACTGACAAGTGAACCAACACCTCCATCGTTAACCAACTTTTGGAGGTTGATTTGTTGACCCCAACAGTTTGGTGCCCATTTGAGCAAAGGTTACTTTTGCCACCACAAACAGGGACCCAATTAGGCATTTCTATAATTTTAGAAGCATTTGGGATCATTTTGCAAATTATCAACTTTAAGAGGACCTAACTACAATTTCCCAAGGGGGGTATCTTGCAATTTTTTATAATTCAAGGGACCTAAACGAGATTTTCGACATCAGGTACAAACTGCCTCATTGTTTCTGGTGTGAAACTGCTGCCTTATACTCAATGTTTCTAGTGTGAAATTTGCTGGCTTATTCAAGTAATTTGCATCAATCCATTACCCCTCATCCTTATTTTCATATATATATATATATATATACACTAAAAGAAAAAGAAAAATTGAGCCAACATTCCACTTGTTTGTATCTCAATTGCCTAAGCATTTTATTAAACTTCTAGTCTACTTTGGCACATTTATTATTATCATTTGTTATATTCTTAAAAAACAAATGTCAGTTAATAGGCTCTTTCAAACTATTAGGCAGGACCATAGGGCACTTGAACAAGAGCTGAATTTTCATGATGATTTAGGTGTCAGTATGCCAACTCAACTCACTCCCCTATGGTTAGCAATTAAGCATTTCAGGAATAACTATCACAAGATGGATGACCTTACTAATTGAGTTAAGATAGATGCTTCAAAATTTGATGGTAGACTAGACCCTAATGCTTCTATAGATTGGTTATAAGCCATAGTAGACTACTTTGATTGGCACATTCTTAGGGATCATGTTCATGTCCATTGCGCCAAACTTATGTTTACTGGGAATGCCAAAAGGTTTTGGTAACTTGTCTAACAACAGTTAGACGGTCTAGGATGAGAACGAATTACTTTATAGAATGAGATGTAACTTAGATTGATTGAGAAATATCTTCCAATAGACCACAAAAAAGAGTTACTAACCAAATGCAAAACCTTAGGCAAGCCTCTTTTAGTATGGCTATATACCTTAATTAGTTTAAGGACTTATGGTTTGATATAATATTAAGAAGAAGCCTCTAATAACTATAAGGAGATTTATCAACGGGTTAAGACCAGAAATTAAGTGTGAGGTCGGTTACTTTTCCCCTCAAACTTTAGATGACACCTATCACAGGGCATTAAGATAGAGAAGTATCTTCTCTTTCCTAATCCTTGGAAAGCCCTTACATTCTTAGATCACCACCCTCAACCAACATCTATAGTTAGATATACTAGTTTTCAACTGCGTATTTCTCAAGATCTTAACGCTTCTAATCCTATACAAGCTAATGCACTGAGGGAAGCACCTTCTATCTAGCTCTGGTTCTTAAAAATCTAAGATTGAGTGTCCTATTGTCATGCAAGGGGTCACATAGCTTTTGCCTTCGGTTGTCTGCAATACGCTTTGACCATCACCATAGATTACAAAGCCCATGACCCACCTGTGAGAGACGTTGCAAATGAGATTACTAACCCATTAGAGAGACTCAGAAATTTAGGACAAGATGATGATGTGGTTAATGTTTGATGAGCCATTACAGGGACTTGATAATTTAGCACTGAAGGATAATATGGATAAGATTGATAATAAGTTAGGTGTTGTGAAGTGCATCTTGTCCACCCTTTAAATGTTAATGAATTTGGAGCACACTATTAACTTCTCTACTTTCATTTCGTGTAAGGATAAGATTAATGATAGGAATATAGATGTTGTATCAAAGTCTAAAGTCGTTAAATTTAGTTAAAACTGAATCTCACCCTCATTTTCTAGGAGTTGCTTGTGTTGATAAGACATCCTTACCTATCGTTGAGAGATTCATCATTCCTATGAAGTTGGGGTTGGGCGAATCACTTGAATGTTTGGTAAGAGAGAATCCATGAGTTGGGAATCATTCATCCATTCATAGCTTTTTGGTGTATGTTCTATTACCATTTTTCATGATTTTTCTCCTCACTTCACTATTGATTGTGTGCTTCTACCACTTGCCACTAATCTTTTTGCCTTGACCACCATTGTTTCAACACATAATCATGATCCACATGTTAAAATGCAACAAAAGATTGCCTTGAGTTATGATGATTATAAATTGTGTTGATCTGCAATTTAGGCAACAAGAACATTTTAAGGATGCTTGTCTTATTTAGTATTAGCATTTCCTTCTTTTTTCTTTGTTATTCTTTTACACAACCCGATGATTGTCTATGTGAACCTTCTTGTTTTCTCTATGGACTTGAATTGAATGCATATCTATCGAATTTGCTACTAGATTGATTCTTAGTTCAATATTTTATAAGGCAAGTTTGTTATCTAACTGAGACTGCTTCAGGTCTCCAGCACTCTCTTATTGTATCTATAAAACCTTCATTTGAAGCATCTATTTTCCCAACTCAATTAATTTTATTTCTGCCACCAGATGAGATACTTCATACTTGGGACGATCCATGTTGTTGGTTCCTAATTCATTTGCATTATCTACCTAATAGTGTTTTGTTAGAGGAACTTAACTCATTAGGAGTCAAGCTCTTTCTACTAGGGAGGAATGATGTAGGACAGACTGATTGTATTCTTGTTTTTCAATTATGGGCGTATTCTAGTTATTTTTGTCCATTGATTTTATTTATGCTAGTTGCTGATATGACTTTTTACCTATTTCAATTAGGGTTTTAGCCCTAAAAATAAGCCTTTTATCTAAAGGCTTACACACACTTTCTTTAATATATATTGAGATCACGAATTAAGTTTCTCCTAATTTCTTGTGAATTTCAATGCTTTCTCTCAATGGTTTCTCCCCTTTCTTTCTCTATTTTCTCACTTTTCTGTCCTCTCTTTCAATTTTCTATCAATTATCTGTCTTTTTACTTCTTTTGATAAAAGCTCTCCCTCTGGCAGAAGTTAGTTTAATGGATCTTCGTTATTAGATCTAATCTAATTAACTTCTTAAATCACTAATTAGAAAAGGCTAAAAATTTGAAGTTTCAAATCTTTAAAGTTGTATTCAGGCCACCAATGTGTCATGCAACTTTTTAGGAGTTTAGGTACCCTGACAAAATTTGGAACTTGTGAGGTTAAACAATATTTTTGTTTCAAGACTACCGTTAACAAGAGAAATGAACATCTATCTTCAAATATTTTTCATTTTGATCATAATATTTGATGTTAATATCTTCTTCTGAAATCATCATTATTGATGTTGCTAATATTGGCGTTTGGGAGGATACTCGCTATTATGGCAAAAAATACTCGCTATTGTTGCAAAAAATGCAATGAATTTTGCTATCAATAACTACAATCACCAACACAATTATTTTATCTACATGTGGGGCTTAGACATGGGAAAACCAAGAAAAATTAAAATTAAATGTCTTTCCAAGGAGTTAACTTTTGTGACTAAATTAAAGATTAGGAAATTTTCTTGTTCTGTTACCATGAAAAAAACTAGCTGAAAGTTGGATAATGGTTTATCCAATTCCAATTGCCACAGAATTAATAGAATATTGCACTGGATATGCCTCGATACTAATCAAGTTGCAACTTTATGCTCGATCCAAAAAATCTTGCAACCATCCTTTTCCCTAACGTACCCTCGTATAAATATATATTGAAAACACTTTTCTAGACTTTTTAGTGTGGATAGTCTACAAATTGAAGTTCAATCTCTCTCTCACTCATCACCTAGTCTCAATTCTAGAGCTCATATTCGATTAAATTTTTTGCATTTTCTCGTAAGATCGATGAAAAAAACTAGGGCATACACACTTCTAAACTTCTTAGTTTAGATAGTCTAGAAATTGAAGTTTAATCCCTCTCTCTTGCCCATCATCTTCAATTAAAATTTTTGCGCATTTTCTTGTAAGATCGATAAAGAAATTAGGGCAAATTTTTAGATAATGCCAGAAATTGAATTTAATATCATCAAAAGTGTAGAAGATTGAGATAGCTTTAGTGTCCAATCCCTAGACTTACCAGACTTGCTAGTCAAGAAAGTCAAGTAGATCACTAGTACAAGTCGAGAAAGTTCAGTAACCAATCACTGGAAGCCAAGAAAGTCAGTAACTTGCAACATGATCTAAATCCCTAAAACACTTCATCGTTCAATTTTTTCGATGACATATAACTAAAAAACAACAACCAAATCATGAGAGATCTATCTAATATAAATATTTGCAATTCATTTCACCATTAAATGGTCATGTATTTGAAAATCGTAGCAATATAGGTTGAAATCATACTTTCAATGAACCAAGTATGTAATTTGAGTTACAAACTTCTAACTTTTGTGATATTGAAAGCAAATCTCTAAAAATTTTTAGAGAATGGTGGAGAAGAATTAGATATTAGCCTCTTGGAATATGAGTGGGTTGAACTAATTTGAAGCTTTTGCTTATTTTAAATTCAAATGGAGCTAGACTAGTATTGAGAATAATGAAAGGGTAATTTAGACTTTAACGCTATTTTGAGAATAAAATTTTTATATTTTTTTGTGCGAGTATAAAGTTGTTACTTAGTTTTGTTTGGCGCATATTTAAACAAAAGAACCCAAAATTAATTAGCAATGTTTTTCTTAACTGAGTCGGATTTAATATTGGGGATTGTTTAATAAAATATTTTCCAAAAAAAGTTGAAACTATTTAAAAATCTCTAGAGATCGCTATCTTTAAATGAACCCTTACTCTTTTTAACAGTAATCTATAAAATTCCGTGAATCTTAAAACGTGGTGGAGAAAAAGAAAAAACTAAAACAACATTTACGGCGGAAAGCTCCTCCACCTCATGCAAATACATTTTTTTAATTTATAAAATGGCAATTTACAAATTCAAACCATGTCTCTGCCTCCATCAATTTTTCATCTCAAACACATTCTACTTCCAATGAATTGAGATTCTAAGAACACTCACTTCCTCAATGACCACCACCATACCTTTTGCCACATCTATAGACAATCCCTTTCCTTTTAGAATCTTCAACACTTTGATAGCAATTTTTTCCTTGTCATTATTTATTCTTCATCTCAACATCAGTAGTGGCCTAAAGGTGATATTTAAGTTGGAAGAGTGACTCAAAAATGATTTTTCTAGAAGACTTGAATTAATTCACCTAGACTTAAAAATAACACATGTTCAAGTGAAATTAAACTTGAAATCCGACACGGAATTTTCATATGATCTGATGACACATTATGAGTCATAATCAATGATAATTTCCAAGCAGATGCATAAGAATATTGCATCTCATATAATGCATATTTGTTTATCAAATATTCTGCATAAGCATGCATGCATAAGCATGCATGCATAAGAAGCTTTCTTGTATCAAACTAACCAGAAATGAACTTCAGAGAATGACAATCATATTCATTTCATTGGGTTAACGTTTTGTGGTCTGAGTATGTACCTAAGAGTTATTTGTCTTTACAATTATTTCTAGTGCTGGTAAAGCAACTACCTTTGTAGATGCTTTTGGGTAAGTGCCAATTGACAATATAGTATATCTGTAAACACATTAGTGAATTATCTGTATCAGAAACCAAGATAACATGCTTTGGTTGCATAAGAGATAGGAAAGAGAGTGATAAACAGACCACTACGATGATGTGATCACCAAATTAATATATTTTATTCTATTTTCTCATACACCTTTACTACCTTCGCAAACAAGTAAAGGGATAGCATAAGTGACCTATTTCACAAAAGGTGGCAAAGTGAAAACTCATCAGTCACAACTCGACTTCTACAACTGCAACCACTACAGGTTAAAATATTAATTCTTTAAGTCGAAGTATAGATTTCACCAACCTGTCTTGGGTTGTCCAGCTGAATCTGTCTCACCAGTGCCTTGTTGAGATTTAGAAGACAGAGTCATATTTACAGTGTACTTATCTTCAACTGTTACAAGTTTAAGCTTAGAAGATACCCGTAGGTAAGCTTCAAGATTACCTGCCACATCAGTGCATTAGTTGTAAATGAAGAAGCTAACAAATGACTAAAATTTTAGTATTGACAACCTGATGCAGAACAAGAACTCCTATTTTAGAATTTTAAGAGTTATTTTTATTTTTTCTAAACAGATCATATTTCAGTTTATTTGAGCCATCTCTTTACTTATTTAGATCTGGATTATTTTCCTCAAGTAGTTATTCTTATTTGAGTTGGATTTGTGTCAATTAATAGTAGATTTATACTTGCCTAGTTTATTTAGGGTTTGAGCACTATAAATAGGGCCTTATATTTCAGTTTAAAAATTAATCAGGATCCTCCCCTATTTTAAACCTTTACCTCAGAAAATATAAGCATTTAGTTGATAGTTGATAAAAAAAATAATAAAAGAACAGATCTGACGAACCATGACTAATATAATATGTCAAAAGATTCTTAAAAGGTTAGGTAAACTCAGACAAGTGAGGATTTTAATCCTTTCTTTCTATTGTGTAACAATTTCTCCTCTAATTTAATCTTATAGTTTCTCCCCTTTCATTATATAGTTTATCCCTTTTCTATTCTTCTGAGCATTCTCCCCTTGCTTCTATATTTTCTCCCTCTTTCTATCTCTATTATTTTGTTTGACATCCTACATCAGTTATAATAAGCAACATCTTCAGCAACAAATATTCTGCCATTAGATTCAAAAAAGGCCGATCTACCTAAAGAACGCCCCCATTTGACATTTTTTCCAACCTAAAAACACCAGCCAAATGTCCCAACCTCTGCCACCTTTTGCCACCAACGAACCCCAACAAGCGAACAACAATGACTACCACAAAAGTAACTCCCTAGCCTCCAATCTGTTGAAACTATCCTTCTTAGACCTAAAAATATAGTTGGATTTCTACAACTAAGAGGTAATTTGTCAGAGTTTCAATTTTATAGGCTAACTATATTCACCAAGGAGCTATCTTGTCAAAGTCTCAATATCTCAAGGGTCTATGTACAAAATCTAGAAACTTCATTGGTGCCTATGTTATTTTCCAAGTTTGCAATCCGATAACTCGTTGACTAGAGTTCTTTATTTTGGTTTTTCATCCATGTGTATGTAAAACAGTACAATTTTGCTAGATAGGACAATCGTACCATTACATGAGAAGATATTGATCACAAGGCTGTAAAAGAAAGTTTTATCACCTCTCGAAAAAACCATCCTCAATAAAATAGGGAACTTCATATCAAAATCAAACATATTAGCATCAAAGTAGACGTAATAATACCAAACAAAAATGAAAATAGATCTTTACTAGCTCAAACTTCTAATCCTTCACTTCACTTCACTATCCATCATCTTCTCATACCCAAACCAAATTTTGACTATCTACCACAATTCCTAGTTCAAGTCACAAAGGACAAGTTCCATTAGCTCTTGAAACACTACTAATCATCAAACCACCTTATGTACCAAATTTTGAAAAACTTAAAGATGTTCCTAAACTTGTTGAGAATAGTGATGAGGCCCTTCTTGAGATTACGAAACCTTTGTTGATTAACGATAATGTTCCTAAGCTACATATTGACTTTATTGGTGTTAAACATTATTTAAAAGAAACCCTAAATTAATTACACATTCCTTTGGATCAAATATGTACTCACTAGATTTGCCTTCAAATCTAACTTTAAATTTAGGAGTTAATGTGGCAACATTATTTTCTGACCAAAGCATTCGCAAACTTCTCTTGTTTTCTACATTTTCTACATGACGAGCTCTTCATGCATTGTTGATGCTTTGCATCTTGTTGCAAAACTTTGGGTTGATAAGTTTGCTCATCTACACAAGGCAAGCTTTGGTGTTTTCTCATTTGTGGCATTTGTTGAACGAATTCACCTATCGAAGCTTTACCATCCCAACTCGCAAGGATTATAGTATTTCTCAACGAGGGAGAATGATACATAACATGAACTCCTATTGCAGAATTCTTAAGAATTATTTTTATTTTTTCTAATTAGGTTTTATTTTAGCATATTAAAGTCCAGTTTATTTTGCAGACATAAATTTTCTTATGAGTTGAATTTATGTTTATAGAAGAAGATTTCTACTTTCCAAGTTTATTTAGGGTTTGGTCACTATAAATAGAGTCTTATGTTTCAGTTTTAAAAAGAAAAAAATAAATGATGAATTATTAAACAAAGAGCTATGGTTTTAGTGCTAATTTCTTCTTATTTTTCCACCCCTTTCCTTCTATAGTTTCTATCCTTAGTATCTCTATTATTCTGTTTTTTAACTCATCTTACACCACAACCACAAGGTGGTAAGGTTAAATTACTTTTTGTAAGAGGATATGGCTAAGGGAATTTTCGTGTAAATGCTAAATTTTCTCACAGAAATTGGACGGCTTGTCAATTCATTCTTCTAAATACACAATGTTTATTAAATCATCATCAACCAATTTCCTGAGAACCTCTAAAATTGAGTAAAATACTCTTTTGTGACTAGGTTTTATCAAATAGATGTATTTATTTGGAAAATTAGAAAGAATCATACAAATAATTGCCTTTTGGTCATTGAAATTGGCATTGTTCCCTCAAAGTATGACCTAAAGGAAAGGAATGGGAACTACTACTAAAATCTACTACAATTTAGGGTGTAATATTCATAATTTTTTAACAAATAATTTTCAGAATATTCTTCGTTAATAGTCATAATGCAGAGAATGTTGTTACAACCCGTCAATCTGATTGGACATACAACATTATCTAAACCCAATCTGTTTGCATTACTAGAATAGAGAACTCAAGTCAAATTAATAAAAAGATGTAGGAAAAAAGAAAGAAAGATATAATATTGAATGAAAATCCTAGTCATTTAGAAAACAAACCATTCAATATGGAGCCCCAGAGCTCCACCTGATCAGATTGGGACATGTTCATCACATTCTTGCAGTTTCCATTAATTATGTATGCCGCCTGCAAACTAAGTACTATTAATGACTTTAAAAGAACAAGAAAACTTTCATCTATCTATTTCATTTGAAAAGAATGAATAAATAAATAAATAAGAAGTTAATCGAAGAAGAATGCCAAAAAGAAAAGAGCTGCAAACATGTTTAATTCAGTTTGTTTCAGTCTCTCTCTTTCATTATAGATTTCATGGATAATCTTATTGACATTATATAAACCCCTATCTGCTTCTGTAAGTAACAAAGATGATTAAAATTATCATATATAACTTATTAATTCAATAAATTACAATAAACAAGAGACCAACAACCCACCTCTTCCTCGTATTTTGGCTTTTTTCAGGTAGATGAAATGAAACCAGCTGATAACCATGAAATGCAAACTTTTATCAATATCTACAATTCTACATATCAACTTAATGCCAGTCGCATCAAAATTTGGGCTTCCCTAATTTCAATTTTAGAATATAGAATAGTCAACTGTGAATAAAGAATTAAAGTGAACAGGATATTACCCGACCAGGCTGCTTACCAAGCTTAAGCATCAGATTTTGCCAATAAAACATGCATTCAACACAAGAAGAGAGAAAGTGTGAACCAACAATGGCAAAGCTCACAAAATTCTAACGGGTGACCCTGTGTCACTGCATATATTCTCCACCAGGTCACATTGAATGATCATTTTAATGCTAGGACAACCATGTTTAGGAGTTATTTTTTCAAATATAAATCTCAAAAAAATAGAAGAAACAGAGAAGGTCTTCACTAAATTGTTAGCACATGTAAACATAGGAAAACATTTTTCATTTTACATTTACTCTTTTTATTAATTTTGAGGGGATAATAATCAAATGGTTGACCTCCCAATAACTATTAAGAATAAGTTACTTGCTAAATTCAGCAAAACTTACCCGATAAAAAGTGATACTAACTACCAAGTTCTACCAATTGGAGGAACAACAAACACACACTAACCTCTTTTAATGAATTAATAAAGCTCCATTTTACAGAATCTTCACCTTCACATGGGATCAATAAATTCTCCGGATATCCTCTAAAATGTACCTGGAGAAAAGTCAAATGCTAAATTTCAATTTGAGAGGTAGCATTAAACATGACAAAAGGAACATAATAAATGCATTTCACAAACTATTGATACATGCATTGCCATCTGAAATCTATATTCAGTATAACTACTGCCTTGAACATGCTTACACCTCAACTTTGTGTATTCTCCAAAAAGAGGAAGAATAAAGAAATAAATAAAAAGGAAAAAATAAGTCCGAAAGAAAGTAATGATAAAAAATCAAAGAACACGCTTCTTTGCTTGCTAACATTCTATAGGAATGATAGATCCGGTCAGAGCTAGATTATATTTGTAATGTAGATAGAGACTATTAGGGTGAGAATAAAACCACAAGATTTAGTTAGATAACATACTGCCCTTTTTCATTGAGTTTGAATGAAATTTAAATACATCAAGTTGTAACTTCCCCTAAACTATCAC
This sequence comes from Ailanthus altissimus, assembly GCA_946807835.1. Taxonomy (NCBI): domain Eukaryota; kingdom Viridiplantae; phylum Streptophyta; class Magnoliopsida; order Sapindales; family Simaroubaceae; genus Ailanthus; species Ailanthus altissimus. The sequence goes on from OX327687.1 coordinate 12,425,234, forward strand.
TACACTTAAACAACTACTTACATGATATATATTAAAATAACTACTTAATTTTGCACGTTTCTAAGTCTTTAGCATGTCCCCATAGTTTGCAAATTTACACGTCCATTATTTCATGGAAACACGTCTCTTTGCCATGCAAGACTTGATCCACTTCCTATGCATGCATGTCTTTTTACTTCACACGTTTCTTAGTCATGCAAGACATGTTCCACACCTCTTCCTTTTGCACATCTCCACGCCCATGCACAATTGGCTGCTTCACATATACTTAGGATTTCTTGCACAGGTTCGTTGCAAACGTCTTGATTTGGCTCATGCAGCAATGTTTGGTCTACCAATACCCCCTTCATCAATAGGAACCCTGTGCCCAAGGTTCACATCCATAAATTGTTCCTGCAATAAATTTCAGGCTCTGCTTGCTTCAGTTCCAATTTCCCCAAGAGGTTCTCCCGTATCATCGCCAACATCGATCTCAAATAAGTTGGAGTTTCCTTTTATTAGCAACAGATGTGGCCCCTTGCACTTGTGTCCCACTGTGAAAATTTTCATTGTAGTGGAAGCATAAGCTTTAAGCTCGACGTCTCTACATTTCGTCCCAAGACAACATTTTTACGAGAGTAGTCAGGTCTGAACAAATCGCATGAGGAATGGCCGAAGGTGTTCTTGGGGTAGGTAGTGGACGTACGAACCGCCCTTGTCAAGTGAGTTGTTCACCCTTCATCCTTGCCAAACTGATAGCGTCCTTCAATGTCTTAGGTCTGAACATCCAGATGCCTTCTGATATTTTATGTGTCAGTCCATCCACCCATAAACATGACCACGAGAGCCTTTTGCATCCACCATTGTACTCGGTTACCCAATCTCTCAAATTCTTTTTGGGAGTCACGCAAGATCCCATTTTGCCTTACTCTTAAAAGAGCCTCATCAAAGTGTTCACAATCTGTGGGTTCAAAGCAGGCCCATAACTCTTTTATAAACAACTCCCATGTCATTGCTTGGTGCTCCAGCAACCATCACAACAAGCTATTGAAGGTGTTACTTACCAATAAAGAAGGAATCCAACTAAATCTTGTGGTTTATTCTCACCCTAAGAGAATTCTGTTTACATTACAATTGTAGCTCTGGCTGGGACCTATCAATTGGTACTAGAGCGTGGTTTACAATGGCAATTAACAAAGAAAGAATAAAAAATTTAGAGATTAAGCTAAAGAGACTCCAAGATGGAATGAATATTATGGAAAGTGTCATAACTGAAAAATTACACCATATTGAAACAACCATCCTCATGCAATGCACGTCTACAATACATGCCCACATGTAACAAATACTTAGGATTTCAAATAGGTACACGCCCCCTTGATAACATATTGGCTTATCATTTATTGATGGACCAAACATTGTTGCATGAGCCAAATCAAGACATTCACAACGAATCCACGTAAGAAATCCTAAGTATATGTAAAGAAGTCAAGTCAGGTCAGGTCATGCAATGGGCGTGGCAGCGTGCAAAGGGAAGAGGTGTGGAACATGTCTTGCGTGAAGAGGAGTGGAACATGTCTTGCATGACTAAGAAACGTGTGAAGCAAAGAGACATGCGTGCATGGAAAGTGAATCAAGTCTAGCATGGCAAAGAGACGTGCTTGCATTAAATAATGGACGTGCGAATTTGCAAATTATGGGGACATGCTGAAGACTTAGAAACGTGCAAGATTAAGTAGTTGTTTTCATGTAATGATGGTTTAAGGGAAGTTACAACTTGATGTACTTAAATTCCATTCAAACTCCATGAAAAAGGACAACATGTTATCCAACTAAATCTTGTGGTTTTATTATCAATTTAAGAGAACTCTATCTACATTAGAATTGTAATCTAACTCTAACTAAGACCTATCAATTGATATCAGAGCGGGTTTACAATGGCAACTAAAGACAGAATCGAAAATTTAGAGATTGGACTAATTGGACTCCAAGATGATATGAATAGTATGGAAAGTGGCGTAACTAAAAGATTACGCCATATTGAAGCAACCATCAACAAACTGTCGAGGTGTTGCTTACCAATAAAGCAAGACCCACTAGTACAGATGACCGCCATAGTCAATCCAGCATTAACAAGGAAGAGAATAAAGAAGGAATGGAAGGAGGTAGACAGATGTTCTCATTAAAGATAGTTGAGCTTGAGTTTCCAAGATATTCGAGTGATGACCCAACGGAATGGTTCAACTGAGTCGACCAACTTTTCAAATACCAAGGCACTGCAAAAGCACAAAAAAATCATTAGCCTCATTCCACCTTGAAGGTGAAGCCAACCAATGGTGGCAGTGGCTGCAATGAGCTTACAACTTAAGGCTAAATCTTTATCACCGCTTTTGTTGAAGAGAAGTTGGTTATCAGAGATGCCTCTCTAAAGAAGATGCCACCTGGGAGGATGCTCAAGAATTGCAAGAACAGTTCCTTAATATGGACCTTGAGGGCAAGGTCCCAATAAAAGAGAGGGGTAATGATAAGTCAAGACATTCTCAAGAGAATGTGTCCTTATTTAAAATCCTAAGTATCTGTGACGTGCGGGCACGTATCGTGGACGTACATTGCATAAGGAAGAAGTGGTTTGCATGGACACTTGGTGCAGATCCTGGAGAAGAAAGAAACGTGCATGCATGGGATACTGTATGTGCGAATTGGAAGGAATGGAACGTGCAAATTGGAATGATAAGTTGATAGTTATGGAGACATGCTACAACGTGCAAGAAGTAGTGGTAGTTTAATAGTTATTTATATGTAAGTAGTTGCTATCATATAAGCTATAATTTAGAAGAAGTTACGCATTTAATGTATTTAAATTCTATTCAAAGTGAATGAAAGGTAGTACGTTATTGACTAAATCTTGTGGTATTATTATCAACTAAGAAAATCCTATTTACATTATAACTGTGACGACCTAACTCTGACCGGACCTATCAAAGAATAAGTACAAAAACGGTGTACTTACTTTTTCTTTTATCGTATCAACGTTAAATTTAAAGATCAAAACACCAGTACGATAAAATATTATATAATAATAATAATACCGTGAGATTCCAAGGTCTTTCTGGTTCTGGACATAGAAGATCAAAGAGTACTCCAGTAGGTATATACCTTCAAATACACAAAAAAAAAAAAAGAATTCCAGTTTATATTCAGCTATCAAAATATATAACAATAAATTGAAAAAAGAAAAGGGTCATGATACCATTTGAGAGGCAATCCTTTGTATTCAAACCAAATGGTGTCTACTCCCGGAGGAAGTGCGCTACTAAAATAGGGTTTTATGAGACCAATTAAAAGCGGAAGGTAACCTATCCGCGGTGCTAAGATCTGACATTTCAAAGTAATGCAATTCACAACATTTTAGTAATATTAGAAAACGGACCCAAAGAAAATAAAAGGAGAAAGAGAGATAAAAATATAACCAGAGCAGGAGGAGGAGGAGGGAGCGTGGTAACTTCAGATTCATGGAGATGAATCTGAAGCGGAATCGCTCCTTCCCACACGTATTTTTGAGCTTCCTTATGCATATCTTTCTACGTTTTTGCAGTCAAAAGAGAAAGAAATTCGCTGATTTACACAAACTACGAAGAATCATTCTTTGACTGGATTCCTTGCTTTAGAGTAAGCCAGGGCCGTGGATCCAATTTCTGTTGACTCGATGCCTGCTACAAGAAAATCCTTTCTGTTGGGCCGGGTACCTATCCGGCTCACATTAAATTCTAACATATATTAGAAAATTGTTAGAAAATTGACACAAATATTAGAAAATTGCCAAATTGTTAAAGTTGTTTTTTTTATTTAATTAACTTTAATTTTTTTTTAACTCTTATAGGTAAATAATTTAAAAGTTGACAAATATATTTTTTGGGAGAAAGGCATTCTTGTTTCAGGAGTTTTGACTAATACTCAGTATTATTTCAATTGTTTTAAAATAAATATTTTTATCTTAATTCATTAGTTACTTTCCATTAAATTTGACAAAAAATCATTTTTAATAACACAATAACTTATTTGTCCTTAATTGGTAAGGTAGTTGTAGATGATAATTTAAGTGAGAAAACACATGGCACATAAATAAAAATAAAACATATAAAAACTATATAGAAAAACACGTATCACGTTACGATAGATTTAAAATTTTATTTTATAAATTATAAATAAACAAAAAAATCTCCAGTGACCCACTGTTAGCCGCCGTTTTTTATGACGATGAAGGTTATAAAAATTATCAAATTTTACATTATTAGACTCAATTTTCATGATTTATACAATGGTGGAGTTATTTTATCAAAAGAGGATAAGAATATAGCCAAAAATGTCCAAAAAGATGAAAAATGGCGGCAGTGGTCACCGCCCACATCAAATGGTGGTGTGGGGGGTGGCTTGCACTGCTCCATCGTTGGGTAAATCAGTTATCGACCTATTCAATTGTGGAGGCAATACAAGTCACCGCTCCTCCATTTAACGATGGCCAACAGTAGCCAAAAGTGACTCCATTATTATGTAGATCGTGAAAAATAAAGTTCAATAATATAAAAATTAATCATTTTTATTGTCAGAGTTCGGCGACTGTCAACAGCTTACCACTGCTGATCACCAATGACAGTGACAAATTTATTTTTTATTTTTATTAATTATTAAAATTAATATCATATAAGAATGTGCCACGGGCTTGTTTATTTTTTACTTTATTATTAGCCAATTAGAGATTGACACGTGTCTTGTATACTTTAATTTGTGTTGAATTCTATTTTTACTCTTTTATTGTCAAATTTAATAGAAATTGACTAACGAATTAGAACTAAATTGTCAATTTTGAAATAATTAGAATAAAATTAGGTATTAATCAATACTCTTAGGACAAAGATGTCCTTATCCTTATTTGTTTTTAATTATTTTAATTGTGTCAAGTACAGTAAACAACACCTCGTTATAATAACTGATTTTTTTATTTTTTTTATTTCACAATTAATTAATTTATAATTTTATTTATTATGTATGACATGATTAAGTTATATTATTTATTTAAAATTATATTTAAAATTATTCAAATTCTTATTTGTTAAAATTATATTTGTATTATTTAATTATATTATTTGTTAATTAATTAAATTATTTATTTAATTATAAACACAAAAATAATATTTTAACTTAAATATACTAATAAAAACAAAAAATGCAATAATTATTTTAAAAATTAAATAAATAATATAGTTAAATTAAATTTTTAACCATTATTTATTTAATTATTATTCGGAGTCCAAGATTGAGTGAAGAGCTGGTCATCCTGAGGAGACTTGAGGAATATAGAAAACGAGGTTAGCAACTAATGCCAATAAGTGGCTGACAACGGCCCTCTGACACTCAAGTTAGGTGGCTACTATTTTAAAAATGTTTTCTAAGGTTTACTTGCCCTAGAGAAAGTGTAAAAAACTCCAAAGAGAAGGGAGAGAGTTTTCTCTTACTAGAAAATTGTTCAAAGTTTGAAATTATGAGTTGCTTTTACCACTTTTCAAATTTTGAGATAAAACTTAAGCTTAAAGGGTATCAGCCTAAAGATTTCTCCTTAACGGTGACACATGATAAACTACGATTGGAGAATTATCCATATCATAAGAAGTATTTTAGAGAACTTCACTCAGAGAGCTAAAAAGGTCATTAAACCTCTTCTAATGTTTGGAATAATAAAAATATTGATGATTGAATACTTTATAGAGTTGTTAGCTCGAGTTGGTAAAACCTGGGAACTCTGAAGGGGTATATGACTCTGTCCCCTTAAGCATAGTGGGTCTTATGCTAAGCTACCCAACTACCCCAAACATCTTCTACTCCTTGTGTCAGCAAGAGACAAAGCTCTGGTGCCTATTGATGTGGTGCTCGCTTATTGGCTCTTTGGGAATTCTCTTATCTAACCTTATCTTTATGTCTAATAGCTCGGATGATGTAGCATCTAGGTATTTTTCTAGTGAGTCCTGCAAATGACATGGAAGAATTTGAGCTATGCCAATATGTACGTCTACTAGTGGGGCCATGATGATGTAGCAGGTGCCTAAGCTCTTATGATGTATCCTTTGGCACCGGTATTGAGTAGTGACACATGTCCTAACACGGGTCCCCATAAATGGGCTTCCTAAGCTGAGTTATTGAGGTCTAAGTGTTTGGGTCCGAGTTCATTTTCACTGAGATAGTTTGCTTCGGGTTGGGCTACTTAGGAAAAGGTCTGGACCTGAGTGCTGGATTGGGCTAAGTGTCACCTTGAAAAGTCCTTAACTTTTTACATAATTACAATCCCCTTCAAATCTCTAAAAACACAACCTATGACTACTAACTCCCTATAACTTTGAATTAATAGTTGCACCAGTGTTCAACTTCCATATACTTGTTGGTGAAGCTGTCCAAGTGGTTGAGGAACAGAGAAAGCCCAATAACCTGAACTCAGCAAGCTACTCTCAACTTAAAGATGCATTTGCTGATTCTGAAATTTCAAAAGAAAGAAGCTAGCGTCTTCAACCAACCGAGATAGTGTCCTTATAACCCAATAAAATAATAGGTGATTTTGGGCATTCCAGTAGCGTTATAACAACATATAAAAACATCTCTAATCCGTTACTACTAATTGTTTAAAAATATATTAGAATTGATGCTTACATGCTATTTCAATATTGTATGAATATTAATTATTTAATATTTATACAATAAGCATTTCGAATAAAATCATTAATATAAATGTATATGGTAAAATGTTTTTAACACTTCAGACATTGTATGATATAAAGGAGTTCAGATCTAGTCTAAAAGAGTTCTAACTAGGGTTAAGAGTTAACAGCGCACTGCTAAGAGTTAGTAGGTTATAAGAGTTCGCTAGATCTAAAGTGTTAGATCCTTGTCAGAAATGAGATAAAGACCTAAAGGTATGATAGTAATGACATAGTTGCAAAAGATTGCAATAGGTACTAGGAAATGTCATTATGCAAGTATGTTCTCAAACCCTATATTCTTCATCTATTTTCATCGATGCAGGTCTGTCGATAAATTCTTTTTATATAGATCAGTGCATGTATATATTTGTATGGTACAGATGGTTACTTTTAGCTAATCATGAGTTTAGTGAAAAATCGTATAAGTATGCGGGTATTTAGTAAGGACTGGATACTAAATGGGCTCAATTAGGGTCTTTAATCGACATCCCATAAAGTCGTTAATGGATAATCCTTTTGAGTTGAGTAGTATTCGTAGTCCCTATACCTGAGCACCATAATGAGTTTGTAAGTGATCCACTATACTTAGGTTCTACACATGTGAGAGACCTTTTATGGTCTGACAGTTGGGTGTCTTAAGGTATGTTCCAATGCTCGTGGAGTTCGATATGTGTAGATATAGGATCCGACAACTCATATAGGTGAGTTGTATATCCACATGCTTCAAGATTGTATTCTAGAAAATCTTATGTCCATAAGCAATACACCCGGGAAAAATGTTTCCCATGTTATAAACAATATCATAAAAATGTTTGCGGATATTGTTTATGGGAATACGAATTTGGAGATAAGTTTTAGTGTTGAGCATATAAAGACTTGACGTGTGATAATCTATGTCTCTGTTCTTCTAGGATATAATTGACGGATGGATTATACGAATATGTATTAACCTGAACTTGTATGGTTCAACACGCTATTTTATTATTTCTATAACGTGTGAGGGGCAACTTTAATGGACTTATAAAAGAGTTCCATAAGATGAAATGGGTGTGAACCTAAGGAGTCTCACTATATGAAGTGTACTGGGGTAGCGTATTGGATTGAATAGTTCAATTTAGGAAGTTCTCAGAAAAGTCAGAATTATTTTAGAGTCTTTTGAGGAGATCATAAGGTTTAAGTGTTAAGCGCAGGACCTTGGCAAGTAGGACTTGGCATTTTATCATTTTTATTAGATGCTATATATCATACCATTAATTTGTTACAACATGACACATGACAGGATATCATTGGCTATATTAATTATTAAGTGTTAATAATTATTATTTTTAATTAAATCAAAGTGATAAGCATTTGGTGGGCGGTTTCTTTGTTGACTAAATAAATTATTTTATTCAAATCATGGAATGAGATGCCAAAATTTGGCCATTAATTTGTTAATGTTTAAATGCATTAGTTGTCTAAATAAATCAAATTACAAATGCTTTTATAGCCATATGAATTTTGGCAAATTAGCGAATTGTAAGTTTCATAACTAATGGCCAATTTGCATTCCTTTAATAAGTGCTAGTCATTTTAAATGAATAATTTTTTATTATTTAAAAATGAAAGATTTGGCCAAATTAATAAGCAAAATGTGGCGTTATTGTATAAGTCATAATGCCACCAATTTGCTCTTCATTTGACCACTTTATTAACAAATCAAAAGTTGACTTCTCACGCTTAATTTTAGATATGAGATGGATATGAAACAAAAAAATAATTTGGCCAGTACTTCTTAGAAGTATGACATACTTAGCCATTAATTGCAAATTCATTAGATGTATTTTGCAGCAATGATGGTTATAAATAGCCAAGGCCACTTCTTTTGCAAATGCAAGAAAATGATATGTATGTGTTACACAAAAAGTTTTAAGAGATTAAGAAAGCACCAGTTGTTTTAGATAAATTATTCTGGGGAGAAAATAAGGTTACCGACCTAGTTAGAAGGATCCTACCGAGTTCTAGACTAGAACTATGTAAAACACGCTTCATGAGTGAGTTATCTAATATCTCATTAGTGTAATAAGATGTTTATTTATTTTTTACTGCGTATTTATGCATGTGATATGTAAATTACAAAAATTTTAAATGTACGCACTCACCTTACGCACAACGCACTTTTACATGTAACAAAAAAGCTCTAAATTCAAAATCTTGAAAGGCTACAATATATTTTCCAAAGCAACTGATATCCCAAACTTCAACAATGAGCGGACATATACCAATGCATAGAGAGTCGTCTTCGAACACTCTTTACACCTAAAAGCATTGGTCTAATACATCTACATGACATTATTTTAGATTATGTGTAGTGGGTAGAAAATTTTGAAAAGCCTTCCAAATAAAGAAGTTTATTTTTGATAGAATACAAAGCTCCTATAAACATGACCACATCTCTTTGAATAGAGATGTCGATAAAGAAAAATCTGAATTATGACGACTCATTATATTGTGAACAATCTAAATTATGATAACTCATCGCAACAGTATATTTAAATTTCACTGAGTAAACTCTATTGCTAGGAAAATGCCAAATTAATTTATCAAATCTAACAAATTTACCAATAGAATTTGATGTAACAATTTGGATGTCTACCGGCCAAAGGAGATCATTTAACAAATTAAAATCCTATTCCCTCATTCAGCAACAACAAATCAATGACACCAAAAATCTCTCTGCCATAACTTAGAGTAATAAGGCGAAATAAAAAAATGGCTTAAAAATCGAGGGATCTATAAGGATCAAAATAAAAGCTCTATTTGTGAGTGATTTTAAACCTAGGGTACATGCATATGGGTTTGTGTCTATCATTCAAATATAGTATATATATCATATACATACATGCGCAGCGAATAAGCGGAATATAAATTACTCAATAATAAACACAAATAAACTTTTACATGTTATCTCATAAATGTAAAATACTTCAAGATTGAGAATTAGCACTTTATCAAGCCTTTGGTATATGGTCGAACCGGAGTACTCGCCTTGAAGCAACCCGTTCATAATTTTAGTTCCTCAATACGGTAGGCTTGAGGAAGCTAGAATAGCAGCCTTTCCAGCAAAGGATTCAACTCTTGAATCCTTGTTTCTACCTTATAGTATGGGTGACTAATATGGAAGAGAAAAATGGAGAGAATGTGTTTTTGCTCTCAACACTTGAGAGAATTTTCTAACACATAGCCTTTCAAATTTCTCTCTACCATTCTTACTAATCCTTTGGCCTAATTTTCACTTAAATAATTGAGCAACACATTACTCTTTCATTTGTTTATTATTTTATTTTATTTTCTCACCTAATGACGTCCATTATCTAAGTCAATGCTTGCTATTAGTGTTTTATTTATTATTGTTTACAATAAACCAAATGAAAACAAAACAAAATGAAAAATTATTTAAATGAACTTGGCCTTAATTTAGGCCAAATGAGAAAATACTTTCTCATTATTTAGAAACATCTTAAAGCCTACTATTAACAAATGTCACCCATTTATTCTTATTATATCATTTAATTAATATTAAATAAATAATTTAATCATATTAAATCATAGTAGAAACACATGCCAATTTAAATAAAAAATTAATTGTTTGATTTTAATTTAAATAATAATATCATATATTATTATTATTATTTTATTTAATAAACATTATGAATAAAATAATGATATTATTTGTCCAACAAATAAGGTCATTTTGGTAATTTCTAAATCAAACAATAATTGGCCCACATGTGCCATGTGTCAACATTCCATTAGTCAACAACTAATTGTTAACTAATTGATGTACTTAACTCTTAAGTTTTGACACATGCACGAACGGAGGGAGACCAAAGTAAATATCCGGTCTACTGGGATTTTCTGGATCGAACTATTCAATGCGGTACGTTACCCCAGTGCACAACGAGTATACTTCATATTACGGGACTCTCTAGGTCCACTCTCGATTTATCAAACAGAATTATTCTGTGAGTCCGAGATCGGTGCCCCATGCACACGTCACAAATATTACAAATCAGTGCAATAGACCATATAAGTTGAGGTCATAGCACATACTTATAATCCTTTCGCCAATAATATGTAGTAACCAGTATCCACGACTGGTAAGAATAAGTATTTATATATGTATAAATATACGTATTTTATTTGTATGTTGGTGATACTTGAATTATATATTGTTATTAGTAATATTTTTATAGGTTAAGGATATACTATTAGTATTGGGTTTAATTGCAAGACTTTAGATTTATTTTAGGGACCAAATTGTTATACTTTGAAAGTTTTGGGGGCAAATTTATAAATACCAAAAATTAGCCTCTTAGTATAAAAATACACTTTTGAACCCTAATTTACCATTTTTAGGTCGAGCTACCCATTTTAAGAGAGAGAAGAGAGAAATAGAGGAGAGAGAAAGAGGAGAAGAAGAAGAAAAAGAAGAAGAAATTGAAATTTTGAATTTCAAGAGGTATATCATACGTATTTCTCAATTTATTGGTATTAATTAAGTTAATTATTTTAAGTTTTGATTTCTAAAAATATGTATAATTGAGGATTTTTTGTGTATTTCGTAAGATCATATGAGAATTGATGATGATCTATAAGATAGTTTGATAAATCATGATGAATTATGGAATTTCTGATGGATAACCTCTTGATCTAGGAATTTTATAAATTGTTGTGATTCGATTCTGGTTTTGAATTTTGAGTATATGAAATTAGACATGTTAAGGATCATCTGAGACTTTGAATCGATTGAAAATTCTGGAAATTGAATTTATAGTGAATTTACCAAAATGACCCTGAAATTCTGGAAATTTCCTGTGTAAACAGTATAGTATAGTGAAAAATAATTTTTTTTCCTACTGAATGATCTTCAAAAATTATGAATTTGTGGAATATGATAAGTTTATATGTCTAATATGATATACTCGGAATTGAGAATTTAGATCAATGTGGTTGAAGTGTTATGAATTTCTAAAGTGTATCAGCTCATTGCAATATTTGATTAACAGATTTTTAGAGTTATAGCATAAAATAGTTTTAAAATACTTTTGGCAGTGATTTGGAAGTGAAATATTTATCATGGACTGAGATATGTGTTAAGAGTAATTATGTGGTAGTTTTATAATTTTTTAGTTAGTATCTGATTTTATAAAATTGGAAGATTGAATACTGTTCAGTAGGTATCTTGATCCTGTCAGGTTTGTAGTTTGGATTCGATGGTGTGTATGGAATGGATTGTGTAGGAAATTTGATATAATATTCATATATAAGAAGGATATATGAGTCAAGAATGGTATATTCTGATTTTGGAGTAATTGAACATCATTTGATGTATTAGAAATTTTTGTTAAGTGTAAGTGGTCAGAATGACAGGTTTTGAGAAACCAAATATTTAGACCAATTTGATGTGATAAATGCATTGTGTATAATTTTGTAAGCTATTTAAAGTATTTTGTGTGAATTGTGAGGCTTATGAAAGGATTAATCTCCATTGATAGGTTAAGGAGATTTAAGCCTTGTAGCTGAAAGTGTTAAGAGGTAAGTATACTAGACTTACTACTGGAATCACAATAAACATAATAATTGTTTTGTATGATTTTGTAAATGGGGTTAAGAATATGTTTATGATATGTCAAAGTATATTTTGATATGAAATGTGAATATATGTTTATGAATGTGAGCATTGACATTGAGCATGGACATACATGTGTTTTTTGAAAGTGAGCTTTCCAAAATAAGATGCGTTTAACAAAGAAAGCTTTTGAAGTGTAATATGTCCATGAGAAATATTTTGTGATTTGAGGGTACTTGAACTCATTGTTAACTTAGTAGGCATTTTATGTGATTTTTGGAGCCTTTATGTGTGGCCTTTCCTTCGGGATTGGTATATGTTATGTGTTCCGTATGTAGGGAGGATCCTATTGGTACCTAAAGGAAGTGTGAGTCATCACATTCGTGTGGTGGCGTATTGGTACATGTGAGAGGACTCACCGATGATCAGGGTGAGGGTTTGGCTTTTACCTTCGGGCATAAGCGTTATATATGTGTGATTTAAAGACCTCACTTGTACTATTCCTCTCATACGGTATGTCACCTACGAGTGACATTTGGCTCATTATGTGATATGTGATATGTAAGTCCTACTAAGTAGTAGTCGAGTAATGGTATTCCTATTATGTGTTTTGAAAGAATGTGTAAGCGCTTACATGATATGTGATTTGATAAGATTATGATTTTGATTGATCACAGCATATCATACATATGCATTGTGTACATATATGTATTTGTATTTGATATATGAAAAACTAGTATGCTTACTGAGTTTTATACTCATTATAGTTTATGGTGATTTCAGGTAAATAAGGTACATGTGTGCTTAGTGGATTTGGCAAGGCTTCTGCTGTTCCTTGGGTTCCCTAAGTTGTTAGGTTGCTAAGTGTTTCATTTGGGGACACGTGGGATAAGATATTTGATTTGTCCCTGTTGAATAAATACTTATGTATTATTTTATTGTGTGTGGTTGGATTTAGTTTAAGTTTCACCAAGTGTAGTAATGGATTGATTTTAAGTAAGAATTTGCAATGAATATATTCTGGGCTTCCGGTAACAAAGTTGCTACTGGTGACGTAGTAGAGTGTTAATCTCTGAGAAAACTCTGCGTATCTCCGGTTTAGTAATTGTCCCAGTCATAATTCAATTGCTATAATTCTGAAAGAAATTAAAATGAATGTTTAAGTATTATTGAATGAATGTAAGTGATGTCGTGTGTCAGATCTGTTGGGTCTGGGGCGTGACATAATATCTTAGAAGAGCAGGGATATAGAGTGCTACCGTCAAATTCCTATATACTCATTCGTGAACTTATCTCCAGACACGTATCTTAATAAACAATATATCCAAACACTTTTACAATATTGTTTAACCCTGCAGGAAACTCTTTTCCTGAGTTTGTTGCTTATAGCCATAAGACTTTCTAAGATACAGTCTCTGAGCATCCGGATATATAACTCATCCATATGAGCTGACAAATTCTATATCTGTACACACCAGACTTCATAAGCATCAGACCATACCCAGTGACACCAGCGGTTGTACTATGAAAGGTCTGTGACATATGTGGAACCAAAGTAGGATAGATCACTTACAAGCCCACCGTGGTACTCAGGTCAAAGGACCACATATACTACTTAACTTGAGAAGACCTTCCATTGACGGCTTCATAGGATGTCTATTAAGGTTCTCGTTGAGTCTATTCAGTATTCAATCCTTACTGAACACTTGTATGCTATACGTGTTGGGTTATATGGGGCGAATTTACTTAGGGTTCTTGCATGTGGGTTTGTGTTCATCATACAAACAATATACATATCTCATACATACATGTGCACAGCGGAAGATTGAATACAATGAACACAGAAAATAACATTTGATTTAAACTGAAATTCGAGATTGAGAAATATCACCAATGAAGCCTTTGGATTAATTTTCTTGAAGTCCACCATGAAATGAATCTTTGATCAATTCTAGCAATCAACAAGGGTGGGTTTGATTGTCTAGAATGGCAGCATCTTAATCCAGCATTTGTGTTTAACTCTTAAACATTTTACAAAGTTAAACCATTTAACTTAATTAAATTTGTTTTTCCTTTTATTCAACTCTTGAATAAATAAAACAAATCTTGTTTTTAGTTATTACATTTAGTAACCATTAATTCAATTTGTTTTGTTGTTCTAACACTTAAAACACAAAACAAACAATTTCAATTTCTCAAATTGAATTGGCTCCCAAAATGCAAAACCTAAAATCTAAAACCTTTTTTTTGAATTTCAATTTCATTTCACTTTATATACAAATGAATTAATTCCAAACTAATTTGAATTTCATTTGCATTTCATTTGGCTTAACCTAACCTTAGTTAACATTTAACCTTAGTTAGATTATTTTAACTTAACCTTTAAGTTAATAAATATTTAATTAATTTAACCATAGTTAACTAACTTAACCATGGTTAGGTTAACCTTTACTTAACCTTTAAGTAAGGTTAACTTAACTTAACCACTTGGTTAACTTTTAACCTTAGTTATGTTAAATTAATTTATTTAACAATTAAATAAATAAATATTTATTTTAATTATTTAACAATTAAATAATCATAAAGTGAAATTACTATTATATCCTTACTCGGTTACCAAGTTAACCTAAAGTGGGTCCCACCAATTTAACCACATACTTTAGTTAACGTAACCTTAGTAATTGCTGAATTATACTGTATTGAACAATTCAATACGGTACACTGCCCAAGTGCTCAAAGAGTACATTTCATATTGGGACTCACTAGGTCTACACCCGATTTGTCAAATGGAACTATTCCATTAATCCGTAATCGATGCCCCACGCACACGTTACGAATATTACAAATCAGCGTGTCAGACCATACAAGTTGAGGTCATAACGTATACGTATAATCCTTCCATCATTTATATCCTGGATGTGCAGGGATATAGATCAGCACCGTCAAATCCCTATTTGCTCATCCATAATCTTATCTCCAGATTCGTATCTCGATAAACAATATACGCAAACACTTTTGCTATATTGTTTAACCCTATGGGAAACTCTTTTCCCGGGTTTATGCTTGTGGCCACAAGACTTTATGAAATACAATCTCGGAGCATCGGATATACAACTTACCTACGTAAGCTGACGGATCCCGTATCTACGCACACCGGACTCCATGAGCATCGGACCATACCCAGCGACACATAGCGGTCAGACCATGAAAGGTCTCTGACATATGTGGAACCAAAGCATGATGGATCACTCACAAGACCACCGTGGCGCTCAGGTCAAAGGACCACGAATACTACTCAACTCGAGAGGACCTTCTTTTGACGGTGTCATAGGATATCTATTGGGGTCCTCATAAGTCTGTTCAGTATCCAGTCCTGACTGGATACCCGCATGCCTATACAAGCTCTAAGCTCATGGTCAGCTAAGAACAACTATCTGAACCAGTCAGATATAGACATACACTAATCTATATAAAGTGAATCACCGATAGACCCGCATTGGTGATTATAGATCAGGAACATTATCTTTGAGACATACTTACATAATGATATTTCTTAACACCTATTGCAACTCTTTGCAACTATATCATTACAAGTATACTCTCAGGTCTTTGTCCCATTATAGACAAGGTTCTAACTCTTTAGACCTCGCTGATTCTTATAACCTGCTAACTCTTAACAGTGCTAACTTTTAGCATTTATAACTCTCAGCTTTGCTAACTATTAGTTCTGATCTAAACTCCTTTAGACCAGATCTGAACTCTTTCAGATCAAACAATGTCTGTAATGTTACAAGCATTATACCATATTAATATGATATTAACAATCTTTATTCGAAATGTTTATTGTATAAATATTAACAATTAATATTCATACAATATTGGAATGGCACGTGAGCACCAGCTCCAACAAACTCCCACTTGCTTCAGTGCCATACGTACTGGTATCTCATACCAATACACTCCACGTGTTTCTCAAACACTATAGGAGTTTAGGCTTAGGGGGGTTCGCTACATCCAAGGATTATTCCCTAGATTTTATTACAACTCTTGCTGCCAAGAACTTTCTAATTATATGATTTTCAGAGTTCACATGATTAGAATACTGGTGTGCCTTATGGCTTCTCGGCTTAAGCAATTACCGTTATTTTGCAATATAGTGGGATAGGATCCACTGAGCTTGGAACTATTCAAAGCTTTGCAATTAATTTTGAATATCCATTGTACTTTCTTTGCTGACTTCTCAAGCCGCAACATATTCTACCTCCAAGGCAGAATTACCTGTGGACATTTACTAACACACATTTAACTAGCTCCGGTACTGATAAAGAGAAACACATAACTAGATGTAGACTTTCTACCATAAAGATCAGACGTAAGTCTGAATATGTGTGTCCCTTCTTTTGTAAGAAACTTTCTCCATATTTCATAAACTTATCCTCTATACTTCTCAAGTATATTTCAGATATGTTTCACAACCATTTAATGGTCGTGTTCTGGATTAAACAGATATCAGTTTGTAACACTTACAACCATCTAAATCCAGATATCGTACATGAGACTGTATGCATTTATCTATTTCTAGCTAATGCATCTGAGACGTTAGACACTCTAACTCTCTCATCTTTTTCCTGAGGACACTTCCTCTAAGAAAGATGATTGCCATGTCAAAAGGGGCTTTAACTGTCTCACAGTTAATCAAGTTGTACCTTTTCATGGACTTATTCTATATACGAAGTTTGAGAGAGTCTTATTAGCTTCCTAGCTATATCTCCATAAAGCTTTATACCTAGTATATAGGAAGTCTCTCTCAAATCTTTTATGAAGAAGTTCTTTACACAGATAACACTTATCTGAATTACTTGCTATACTCCAATCATCGTTTCCAATATTGAGTATATACTATCCACTTTAGAGAACTAAAAAGATAATTATACTCCCACAGCCCTTTCTAAACACACACGCTTCCTCTTTATTCCTGATAAAACCAGACTTTCTGATTTCATCATTTAAACAAAGATTTCAACTTTGGAAAAACTGCTTAAGTCCATAAATGGACTTCCTTAATTTGCACATTATATTAGAAGTTAGGCTTGGATGCAAAAACATCAACTTGTTCTCTGCATATCTCTTGTTGGAGATATACTTCCCAGAACACCTTATTTACATCCATTAGCCAGTCCCATAATCATAATATACAACAATAACCAACAAAATCCAAATTGACTTTGGTATGTTTACTGATGAAAAGGTTTCCTCATTATTGATCCTAGATCTCTGAGTGTAACCTTTCAACATCAGTCAGGCCATGAAGGACCATTCCTTCAGATAGGGCCCACATTGCTTCCTCTGCGTAAACTGATTTACTGCCAATAAAAACAATTTCTACAGGAAGCTCAACTAAGTCCTAGACTTAATTGTCATACTTAGAGTCAAATTCGAATTTTATGGTATCTTGTCATCAACAAAATCTAAATTGACTTTAGCATGGTTACTGATGAAAAAGGTTTCTTCATTAGTGATCCTAGATCTCTGAGTGTAACCTTTCAACATTAGTCAGGCCATGAAGGACCATTCCTTCAGATAGGGCCCACACTGCTTCCGCTGCGTAAACTGATTTACAGCTGATAGAAACAATTTCTACAGGAAGCTCAACTAAGTCCTAGACTTAATTGTCATGCGTTGAGTCAATTTCAAATTTTATGATATCTTTTTATTTTCCCGAATCGATGTCAAACATCGTCTCTCCATAAGTTAAAGGATCCATTTCTTCAACTAAGAAAATATCAAGGGTACATTCAAGTATCAAACATACCTAAATGATGGCCTTGATATCCTTTTGGACTTATGAACTTAGTGTGTTAAAGGTATTTCACTCATTTAAAATTAAAATTCCATCGTTGGTTCATCAATATCTAGATTGACTTCATCAAGTTCAATCTTTCTATAATCTCCACAATCCATGAGAAACGCTTTCTCTAGGAATGTGACATCATGAGAAACAAATATATTTCGTTCATCTGAATTATAGAATTGGTATCCCATTATACACTTAGGATACTAAATGAACCGATACTTGTACCGTTGGATACAAGTTTATTCTGTTGCATAACTCTTATGAAAACAGAATAACACCAAGTCTTAACATACTTAAGACTCGTTTCCTATTTAGTCTATATCTCATATAAAGTAGTAGGAACGATTATGGAATTATTTAATAAGTAAGTAGCAGATGCTAAAGTATAACCTCATAGATATTTTTAGAAGATCAACGATTCTCAATATCAATCAGACTGTATCTAATATAGTCCGATTCCTTATTTCCTAAACATCTTTATGTTGAGGAGTATCTGGAGGACTATGCTGAGAGAGAATCATATTCTAGTTAAATAATTTATGAATTTACTGATTATGTATAAATTACTTCGATCTAATCGAAAGCACTCAATATACATAAGGGTTTGTTTCTTTACTTTCATTGTCAGAACATTTTGAACACTTCGAAATTATTCTGACCTGCGTTTCCTAGAAACACATGTCTATATAGTGACATTCACTATAAAGACAATGAAGTATCGAAATCATTTATAACAGTAAGATTTATTGGACTAAATACATCTATATGTACCAGATCTAATAAACCAGTGGCTTGGCGTCTTACACCTACATAAAGATTCGGTCATATTCTTTTGAATTCATAATTCATAAACTAGTCAATGTACTATAGTCAGATCAAATATCTGACCATCCTTAACCAGTTATTATAGTCGTCTCACGGCTACATGATCTAATCTTATATATATACCACTATTCATTATTATTTAAGTTGCTGAAATACTATATATTCTGTTCACCTCTACACTTATAACATTTGCTATTGTATATAAGATATAACGGCCATTCATTAACTGACATTCAGTTAGTAAATCATTATCATTATCACAAGGAACTATTTCCGTATTTTTATGATAACCCTCTCTGTCAACTACAGGGAGTGATATGATTTACCTAATAATGTTTGGCACGTAATAGTAATTATACAACATTAATGCTGTTACTAGAAATAAGAAGTAACTGTGAAGTCTTAACGGCTACCACGTTCAGGAAATCTCTATTACCTACGTGAAGCTGAACTTCTCATTTTTTTAGTAATCAAGCATTTCTCAAATCATGCAACATCTTGCAGATATGATAATAACAAGCAGTATCTCATACCCTTGCAGAGTTAACATCAAATGCTAATGAAATGTTAATGTTTGATCAAACAGATATCTAATGAGTCAATCTTTCTTAAGTCAAGGTACGATGAATAGTAACATTTACTATTTCAAACCTTATAACAGTGGAAACACTTTCCATTATGACTTTTCTCTATATGTGGTTTAGTAATATCAAATATTATTGAATCTAGAACTATTCTTAGATTCATAAGCAAGCCTTACATATTTTATTCAGTACCCTATAGTTATTGGTATTTGTTCAAGATTAGTAACGGATTGCTCGTACTCATCTTATCTCTATAAGACAATCTTATCTCTATAAGACAAGTATCTTATCTCTATAAGATAATCATCTTATCTCTATAAGATAAAATAGGAGATGCGTAGCAGAACATTTCTTATTGTTAATAAATTACGCTTTAGATCATGGGTATAACTGTTATATATTTTTTAATCTAAAAACGCCCTCCCACTGCTTTACTTAATCCCTTTAATCTCTCAAACGGGATAAGATAGTATAATATTTTAAACTATACAGCGGGAAGTGGATCCCATTGGGGTTTTACTCCAGCCTCACGCTAAAGCAATATTGGCCTTTATAAATCCAACAGGTAGACAACTCTTGTCAATTGTATCTCATACAACTCTTACTACTGATCCTAAATACACATTACCCTCACGCTAAAGCAATATTGGGTAACTGTATTTCAGATTAACTCATCAATGCTCAAATATATGTTACTGACACTATCCTCACGCTAAAGCAATATTGGATAATATGTTCGCATATATTTGATTCATCTTATGTTTTACCGGCATTAGACCAAGTCACACCGACCAAATCCCTCACGCTAAAGCAATATTGGGAAAGACCATAGTGACCCATCTCACACCGTATTGACAAGACGGACCATTTAAAATATTATCACATAATATAATAAATTTCAATCTAATTAAGAGAGATTTTAATTACAGG
The DNA here is from genome assembly GCA_946807835.1 of Ailanthus altissimus. Taxonomy (NCBI): domain Eukaryota; kingdom Viridiplantae; phylum Streptophyta; class Magnoliopsida; order Sapindales; family Simaroubaceae; genus Ailanthus; species Ailanthus altissimus. The sequence goes on from OX327687.1 coordinate 12,445,763, forward strand.
CTTTCATATTATATGCGCTCATCACATGAGAGGTTATTCTCAATCAATTATTCATTTCTGTACAAGCACAACTAACCCTCACCAGTGGGGCCCCCATTGTGGTTACAAAAATAAATAAAATAATAAAAATATTATTTTCTTGGTTTATCATGTAAACTAATAACCCTTATCATTACATCTCATAAACCCCCACATGCGGAAAAATAAAAAGATTTTACTCTTTTTTTTTTTTTTTTTTTTTTTTTTTTTTTTTTAGTGTAAGAACGCCGCGGCGCTGGTCTTATAGCGCTGCCGCGCTAGGGCTTCACAAGCCTCAGCGCTGCGGCGATTACTTACTAGCGCGGGCGCGCTGGAAGCAGTGCTTCCCGCGCTGGGGCGCCAGAAAACCAGCGCCCTCGCCCTTGTCCAGCGCTGGGGCGCCAAACAATCCGCGCCCCCCCCGGTAATTCAGCGCTGGGGCGTCATACGCTCAGCGCTCCCGCGTTCATATGAACGCTGCCGCGCTGGACCTTAGCGCTGCAGCGTTCCAGGTGCTGTTTTTCACTGGTTTGCATTTTTAACACTTAAAATGCACCCCAACAGCCCCGGAACTTGTCCTACAATTTAGCCAACACTTAGCTAACACTAAAAAATCACCCATAACAACACAAATTGCTCTGATACCAATTGTTGGGTTATATGGGGCGAATTTACTTAGGGTTCTTGCATGTGGGTTTGTGTTCATCATACAAACAATATACATATCTCATACATACATGTGCACAGCGGAAGATTGAATACAATGAACACAGAAAATAACATTTGATTTAAACTGAAATTCGAGATTGAGAAATATCACCAATGAAGCCTTTGGATTAATTTTCTTGAAGTCCACCATGAAATGAATCTTTGATCAATTCTAGCAATCAACAAGGGTGGGTTTGATTGTCTAGAATGGCAGCATCTTAATCCAGCATTTGTGTTTAACTCTTAAACATTTTACAAAGTTAAACCATTTAACTTAATTAAATTTGTTTTTCCTTTTATTCAACTCTTGAATAAATAAAACAAATCTTGTTTTTAGTTATTACATTTAGTAACCATTAATTCAATTTGTTTTGTTGTTCTAACACTTAAAACACAAAACAAACAATTTCAATTTCTCAAATTGAATTGGCTCCCAAAATGCAAAACCTAAAATCTAAAACCTTTTTTTTGAATTTCAATTTCATTTCACTTTATATACAAATGAATTAATTCCAAACTAATTTGAATTTCATTTGCATTTCATTTGGCTTAACCTAACCTTAGTTAACATTTAACCTTAGTTAGATTATTTTAACTTAACCTTTAAGTTAATAAATATTTAATTAATTTAACCATAGTTAACTAACTTAACCATGGTTAGGTTAACCTTTACTTAACCTTTAAGTAAGGTTAACTTAACTTAACCACTTGGTTAACTTTTAACCTTAGTTATGTTAAATTAATTTATTTAACAATTAAATAAATAAATATTTATTTTAATTATTTAACAATTAAATAATCATAAAGTGAAATTACTATTATATCCTTACTCGGTTACCAAGTTAACCTAAAGTGGGTCCCACCAATTTAACCACATACTTTAGTTAACGTAACCTTAGTAATTGCTGAATTATACTGTATTGAACAATTCAATACGGTACACTGCCCAAGTGCTCAAAGAGTACATTTCATATTGGGACTCACTAGGTCTACACCCGATTTGTCAAATGGAACTATTCCATTAATCCGTAATCGATGCCCCACGCACACGTTACGAATATTACAAATCAGCGTGTCAGACCATACAAGTTGAGGTCATAACGTATACGTATAATCCTTCCATCATTTATATCCTGGATGTGCAGGGATATAGATCAGCACCGTCAAATCCCTATTTGCTCATCCATAATCTTATCTCCAGATTCGTATCTCGATAAACAATATACGCAAACACTTTTGCTATATTGTTTAACCCTATGGGAAACTCTTTTCCCGGGTTTATGCTTGTGGCCACAAGACTTTATGAAATACAATCTCGGAGCATCGGATATACAACTTACCTACGTAAGCTGACGGATCCCGTATCTACGCACACCGGACTCCATGAGCATCGGACCATACCCAGCGACACATAGCGGTCAGACCATGAAAGGTCTCTGACATATGTGGAACCAAAGCATGATGGATCACTCACAAGACCACCGTGGCGCTCAGGTCAAAGGACCACGAATACTACTCAACTCGAGAGGACCTTCTTTTGACGGTGTCATAGGATATCTATTGGGGTCCTCATAAGTCTGTTCAGTATCCAGTCCTGACTGGATACCCGCATGCCTATACAAGCTCTAAGCTCATGGTCAGCTAAGAACAACTATCTGAACCAGTCAGATATAGACATACACTAATCTATATAAAGTGAATCACCGATAGACCCGCATTGGTGATTATAGATCAGGAACATTATCTTTGAGACATACTTACATAATGATATTTCTTAACACCTATTGCAACTCTTTGCAACTATATCATTACAAGTATACTCTCAGGTCTTTGTCCCATTATAGACAAGGTTCTAACTCTTTAGACCTCGCTGATTCTTATAACCTGCTAACTCTTAACAGTGCTAACTTTTAGCATTTATAACTCTCAGCTTTGCTAACTATTAGTTCTGATCTAAACTCCTTTAGACCAGATCTGAACTCTTTCAGATCAAACAATGTCTGTAATGTTACAAGCATTATACCATATTAATATGATATTAACAATCTTTATTCGAAATGTTTATTGTATAAATATTAACAATTAATATTCATACAATATTGGAATGGCACGTGAGCACCAGCTCCAACAATACGAACTTCCAATAAGTCCATGGTTAGCTAAGAACAACCATCTAGGTATTGCATACACTAGTCTATGTAAAAGGATTCCACCAATAAACCTGCATCGGTGAATTAAGACCAGAAATATATAATTTGAGAATAGACTTATATAATAATATTTCTTAGCACTTATTGCAACTCTTACAACTATGTTATTAATAATGTATTCTTAGGTTTTTGTGCCGTTACTGACAAGATTCTAACTTTTAGACTTCACTGATTAATATAACATGCTAACTATTTAGCATTTATAGTTTTCAGTGATGCTAACTCTTGGCATTGATCTAAACTTCTTTAGACCAAATCTGAACTTCTTCAGATCATATAATGTCTGTAGTGTCAAAAACATTGAACTATTTAATAATAGTAATTAACGATTTAACAAATAATGAACTATATAAATATTATAAAATAAAATATTCACACAACAATGGGATGACACGTGAACACAAATCCCAACAAACTCTCACTTGCTCTAGTGTCATTCATAGTGGTATCTAATACCCATAGACTCTACGTATTTCTCAAACACCTTTGGAGTTAAAGCCTTAGTCAGTCGGTTCGCTACATTATTTACAAAGTAAACTCTACAAATTATTACATCTCTCATAGCCAAAATTTCTCTAATTATGTGGTATTTTCTCTCCACATGTTTAGATCTCTGGTGCGCTCTTGGCTTTTTTGCTTATGCAATGGCTCTATTATTGTTGCAAAATAAAGGGATAGGATCCATCAAGCTTGGGACAATCTCGAGCTCGGCAATAAACTTGTGTATTCACACGGCTTCATTTGTTACATTAGAGGTTGCAATGTATTCCACTTCAGTTGTTGAATTAGTTGTGGATCCCTATTTGGTGCTCTTCCAACTTATTGCAACACTGTTAAGGATAAATACATATTTAGATGTAGAATTTTTATCATCTGGATTAAACTGAAAGTTTGAATCTGTGTATCCTCTAACCTGCAAACCACTTTCTCCATAAATGAGAAACTTGTCCTTTGTACCCTTAAGGTATTTGAGGATATGTTTGACTGCCATCCAATAGTTGTCACCTGGATCAGATTGATACCGGCTAGTAACACTTACAACTATGTTGATGTCAGGTCTCGTGCACATTATAACATACATCAAGCTGCCTACAACTGATGCATATTGCATCTTAAACATTCTAACTCTTTCATCTTCCATCTGAGGAGACATTCTCCTCGAAAGATGAATGCCATATCTGAAAGGTACATTAGCTGTCTTACAGTTAGTAAAGTTATACCTTTCAAGGACATTATCAATGTATAATGATTAGAATAGTTCTATCAACTTCCTAACTCTATCAATATAAATCTTTATACCCAATATATAAGAAGTCTCTCCCAAGTTCTTCATGAAGAAGTTTTTGTTTAGATAACTCTTGACTGATTGTAACATACCGATATCATTCCCAATGATCAATATGTCATCCACGTAGAGAATTAAGAAGACAACCATACTCCCACTGATCTTTTTATACACACATAGTTCTTCATTGTTTTTTATGAAACCAGATCCTTTGATTACCTCATCAAAATGAAGGTTCCAACTCCGGGAAGCCTGCTTAAGTCCATAAATGGACTTCTTCAGTTTGCACACTAGACCCGTGGATTGGCTGGATGCAAAACCTTCAGGCTGATCCATGTATATCTCTTCCTCGAGATATCCATTCAAGAATGTCATCTTTATATCCATATGTTATATCTCATAGTCATAATATGCAGCAATAGCCAATAAAATTCATATTGACTTCAACATCGCTATTGGTGCAAAGGTTTCCTTATAATCGGACCTAGATCGTTGAGAATAACCTTTTGTAACTAGTCGGGCTTTGAAGGTTTCTACCTTTCCATCAGGCCCACACTTCCGATTGTAAATCCATTTACAACTGATAGAAACTATTCCTTCATGAGGCTCAACCAAGTCCCAGAATTAATTGTGATGAATTAAGTCAATTTTAAATTTTATGGCTTCTTGCTACTTTTCTGAGTCGATGTCTAACATCGCATCCTTATAGGTTAAAGGATCATTTTCTTCCACTAAAAAAATTCCAAGTGTATCTTTAAGCATCTGACCATACCTAGTAGGTGGCCTGGACATCCTTTTAGACCTACGTGGAAGGTGTGTTAAAGGTATTCCACTCAATTAATTTTGAGGTTCCATCTCGGGTTCATGTTCGCTTTAATTAGCTTCATTAAGCACAATCTTTCTACAACCTCCACAATTCATTAGAAACTCTTTCTCAAGAAAAGTGGCATATCAAAAAATAAACACATTTCGCTCATCAAGATCATAAAATTGGTAGCCCATTGAATTCTTGGGATACCCAATGAACCGGTACTTATACCCGTGGGTGTAAGTTTATCCTGTTGCGTAAATTTTACGTAAGCAGGACAACCCCAAATCTTAAAGTATTTAAGACTTAGTTTCTTTCCATTCAACATCTTATATAGAGCGGTTGGAACTGCTTTAGATGGAACTCTGTTCAATATATGAGCAACAGTTTCCATGGCATAACCCCAAAGATATTCAGGTAGATCGGTAAAGCTCATCATCAATTAGACTATATCTAATAATGTCTGATTCCTTCTCTCTGACACACCATTGTGTTGCGAAGTACTTGAAGGACTAAACTAAGCCAAAATCCCATTCTCTTTTAAATAATCAGAGAATTCACTGCTCATGTACTCACCGTCTCGATCTGATTGAAGGCATTTGACATATATTCCAGTTGGTTTCTCTACTTCAAGTCTGAACTTTTGAAACTTTTCAAAGGTTTCTGACTTGTGTTTCATAAGAAACACATAACCGTATTGGGATAAATCATCGATAGATGTAACAAAGTTTCAAAATCAACCTATTACAGCGTGATTCATTGGACCGCATACATCACTATGTATTAGTTCTACTAAATCAGTGGCACGATGTCCAACACCAGTGAATAGAGATTTAGTCATTTTTCCTTGAATACAAGATTCACAAACTGGGTAAGGTTCTATGGTCAAATCAGGTATTCGATCATCCTTAAGTAGACGGGTTAGGCGTCTCACACTTATATGACCCAATCTCATGTGCCACAATTTAATATCATTTAAAGCTTATGCACTATTACTAGTGCTACCCTGTACATTCATGATATTTTTCGTTGTATCCAAAATATAATGCCCACTAATTAACTGACATTTAGCTAATAAAACATCAAGCATATCACATAAATATAAAGAGTGACTCTTAATATACATATGATACCCTTCACTGTCAAGTACAGGAAGAGAGATAATCTGTTTGATCAAAGCAGGCACAAAATAATAATTATGAAGTACAACATTTTTATTACAATGGAGAACCAAATCATAATGTCATACAGCCTCGACCCTTAGAAGATCACCATTTTCAACTCGAAGTTGTACCTCTCTCAACTGTAGCAATCTAACTTCCTTCAGACCCTGTATGTAAGTTAATTAGGTTTTTTAATTGAATTTCTATAAACATACATATGTGTGTATACACGTGTATGTCTATGTGCATGTATGTGTCTGATGTCACTATTCATCTCACAAAAAGAAGAATCATCATAGGAAGTTTCGTTTAACATGAAAGCCAAGGAGACAATACTTCAAAAGAAAATCTGCCTTCAACAAAAAATCAAGTCGATGCTTTGTTTGTAAAAAGAAAGATCATTTTGTACAAAATTGTCCAGAAAAATCTTTAAAAAAGAAAGTGTTTTCCCATATCATAGCCATTTCTTAAATTAATCCAAAAGATCATGATTTGGAATCCCTATTTTCTGAACAGAGAGAACCTGATAGTGATACCCTTTTCATTGTCTCCTATTCAAACTCCTAAAACACTGAGTCCATCCTGAATCCCTTCATATCCAACCTGTCCAAACACATCCTACATAATAGATTTCAACCGCCATTTTTGTTCCTGTGGTTAAACTTTTTTTCATCCAAGTATGACAATTCTATCCTTGTCTCGAGATTGTTTGATACTGGTGCAGCAGCATCCATTCTAAACCCTTATGTTCTCCCACCAAAATGCTAGAAACCCTACAACCAAACTTTCCGTGTAGCCAATGATCAAATCTTCACGATGACCATGTTCAGTGAAAAAGTTTAACTTGAATTCTTTCTACGACTCAAGATCACTCATAACCTTCTTGGATCAGATTTCCCTAGTAAAGACATTATTATCGAGTTTGATCTCATTCAAAAACTTTTAGAAAGAGAGTCTGGACAAAGCTTAATGGGCTTAAATTCAAGGATTACTTTCTCCATTAGTCACAAGTTTCTAACTACTTTCCTTTGACTTGTTCAATCTAGGTTTTGAACAATTAAAAGCACAATCAATAGCCAACAGCCAATAGCCATTCCGAATTCCTTTTGAAATGCCTAAACCCTCTATGGACCAACCTAAACTTAAGAAAAATGTTGATGTTAATCCTACTAAAGATAGTCATCCAGGTATGAACACAGAGCACTTACAATTAGCCTTAAGTGAATTAACCTAGTTATTACGTAAGAGACTTATTTAGCCCATATCTTCCCAATGGGCCTGTCAAGCTTTTTATGTCAATAAACAGAGTGAACAAATTAGAGGAAAACCCAGATTAGTGATTAATTATTAGCCTTTAAATTATTTTCTCCAGGATGACAAATTTTTGTTACCCAATAAACCTGCCCTATTTTCAAAAATTGCTCAAGCCAAATTATTTTTAAAGTTTGACCTTAAATCAGGATTTTGGCAACTTGGCATCCACCTAGATGATAGACCAAAAATAGCCTTTTGTACTCAAGCTTATCATTACCAATAGATTGTTATGCCTTTTGGTTTTAAAAATGACACTATCTTTATTTTAAAAAGTTATGACGAAAGTCTTTGAACCTATTTAGCATAGCACACTAATTTACATTGATGATATTTTATTATTTTCAACCGATGCAGATTTACACCACAAACATTTATTGCAGTTTGGGACCTTATTACAACAACATGAAATTATGATTTCACCTACCAAATGCCAAGTGGGCCATCAGGAAATTGATTTTCTTGGTATGCATATTAAAGATAGCGCATGTGCTTTGCAACCCTACATTGCTAGTCAACTCCTTACTTTTCCAGACTCACAGCTCACCAAAATACAACTATAGCAATTTCTCGGTAACATCAATTATATGGCCAACTTTATTCCAAAGTTAGCCTATGTGACGAAGCCATTTTATTTGATGCTAAAGAAGACCCATCCCTTCTGGATAGAAGACCAAATAATAACTGTTAGAAAATTGCTTCAACTCTACCTTCTTTACAGATCCCTTCTAATAGAAAAGGAATCATTCAGACAGACATCGAAAATCTTTATTGGGATGCTATTCTGATTGAAGAAAAGAATAGAAAAAGAAAATTTTGTGGTTAAAAAGTGGAGCATTTTTCAGCTCATAAATCCATTATCACAGCACATTCTAGGAAATTCTAGCTATTAAACGTGTCATTGAAAAATTTGAGTTCCATCTCATTGGACACCAATTATTGATTGAACTTGACATTTCCTCTTTTTTCAAGATGCTTGAATTCAAACAAAAAAAAAAGAATCCCCAATCAACAGTTACTCAGATGGCAACAATGGTTTGCTAATTATTCCTTTGAAGTTAAACATCTGAAAGGAAAATACAATGTTCTGGCGGATTTTCTTTCAAGAAACCTTATAAGTACCTATGACCCACAAAATTGAATCTTAAAGATCATAAAAGTCCCTACAAAACAATCCCAGATTTTTACTATTTCCACAATGAACACTATTCCCATAAACCTACCTATAACACCCATTCCCATCGATCTCCCATACCTTCTTAAGACCAGAACCCTACACCTACACGACCCCAAACTCATTAAATTTCATGCTGAACAAGTTACCCTAGAGAAAGGATCAACCCTACTAAGCAGTTTAAACTTCCACCTTGAATACCCATTTTTTAAACCTTTTTAGTTTTAATCCTCTTCACACATGGTCCGATCCAGCCTTGTATATGCTCTGGTATTTACTAGACTTATACACCATTACTATAGTGTTCTATATCCTCCAAATAATAGAATGGCGTTGTACTCAACTAAACCCAAATCACACAGCAGCCAAATTCTTACAATGGTTCATCCTCTTTCTTGGTGGTACTATAAATTCTTTTGTCTTTTGAACAAATAGTCCCAGTTCTTATAGAAATTCCTGAAGATTATTCTTTTCTTTCAACAGAAAAGTATAATAATGTCCGATACAAAAATTCAATATTATCATACCATTGAAGATTACTTTGTTCTTCCCTATTCCTTAAAATATAGTGTTGAAGTACACAAAGCAGAAATTAGGATATTGGAAAAAACCTTTGCTGAAAAGAACCAGACAATTCCACCGTCAGTTTGGATAACTGCAGAAGATCAAGCTCAATAGGAAGTCATCTTAAAAGAATTCCAAGAACGAATTCAAGCCATTTCAAATTCCCACCACAGAAAAAGAAAAACCAATGTTTAATACACCAGAATGACCAACTACACCCAACACCATCACCCAATGAGTCTTCTATACGATAAAAAAATACTTGGATCCAGACTCTTTTCCACAACCACAAATGCCCCACCAAAGTTCAACATCAACGACTTAATAACCTAATCTTAATCTCTCTTTATTCCAAGATGCCCAGCCCCCACCAACAAATAGTGAATTCTATCACAAATTCACAAATGCCATCCAGCCAGTAGAAGACCCAAACCCAGGGTCCAGCTAATTATTGACCCCTCTATACACTTAGCCAGAGCCATTAGACGTATGAGACCTAACTAATAAGTAGGGTGCTAGTGTTGATAAGCACTACTCCTAAGGATACGATAGTGACGACAATGATTGGTCTTCCATCAGTCTATAACCCATGTGAAGAATCTATGTTTTTTTCAAAAGTTATCTTAAGTTATCTTTCACATGGGCCATGATGTTTAATTATTAAAGTGTGCTAGTATGCTTTGTTTACTTTTCCATGAATGCTTAGCCTGTATGCCACGTCTCCCAAATAATATTAGTGTACTTCAATTTGATAGGATTTAGATAAATGTCCATTTGTAAGATGAGATCCATTTGTAAGTGGCCTTTATTCCCTATATAAGAAGGTTTTACTTCAGTTTGTAATCATCGAGAGATTTGAAATAAAAAGAAAGCTATGTTTTCTCTAAATTTTTAAGCCTCTCTTAGTTCCCAAAGCAAGTTTTAATATAGAATAGTTTAACTGGAACCCTTTTAAAAAAATAAGAGAGTATACTTTGATGTTGCCTCATCGAGGATCTCTACATCAAAAATCTGTTTAAAACCATGACATTGATCCAAAAAGACTGTTGTTATCAGATCTTAATAGAGTAAGTACCGTCATAGGCAAACGCTTGAGGTTGATATTAACCAATATAAGAAGGCTTTACTTCAGTTTGTAATCATCGAGAGATTTGAATTAAAAAGAAAGCTATGTTTTCTCTAAATTTCTAAGCCTCTTTTAGTTCTCAAAGCAAGTTTCAATATATAATAGTTTAATTAAAACGCTTTTAAAAAATTTTTAAAAGAAAATTTTAAGAGAGTATGCTTTGCAGTTGCCTCATCGAGGATCATCTGTATTAGAAATCTGTTTAAAGCCATGGAATTAATCCGAAAAAGGGGTTGTTATCAAACCTTAACAGAGTAAGTCCCGTCATAGGCAATGAGGCCATCAAAGGGCAAAAGCTTGAGGCTGATATTAACCTTCATAATGGCATTGATCCAAAAATGGGGTTGTTATCAGATCTCAACAAAGTAAGTCTCATCATAGGTTAAGAGGCCATCAAAGGGCAAAAGCTTGAGGCTGATATTAACCTCCATAATGGTATCAAAGTCAGTAGATTTCAATACTATTATTCAAATAATCAAAATTTCTAGTTTATATTAACTTGTGGAGGGAACTATTTTATACTCATGGAGTCATCTTCTTTCTCTTCCTCCATCATACAATTACCTATTCCTGTTCTAAGTCCTTCCTCTTCTACACTTTTACCTTCACTATCTCTCAGATACACTGATTCATCCAAGATCAACCACCTGTATGAAATTACATACCTTTTTAAAGAACAACGTATACCTGTAACCGACCTACCTATTCTAAATCCATACAGAGCCTTCCTTAAACCACAAAGATCTCTTTCCTCATCAGTCAAGAACCTAACCAACCCTCAATGCTTAAAAACTAAAGAATACATCCAGGTTACCCAATTTAACCAATATGTTTTATCAGCAACCATAGAAGAACATCTGGTACCCATAAAATTCCTTGACGATTTAATTCCTCAATGGATCTGTCAAGGATACACTCATTTACACTTTGGTGTTGTCCTTTTCCCCCTTACCTTTCATGGCTAAAAGGTTTTTGAGACAATTGCTAGAATAACTCTTCTTGATACCAGATTTTCTTCTTACAAAGATGCATGCATTAGAACTCTGTAAACGACCCTCAATGCTTTACTTTAGTTTGTAATCATTGAGAGATTTGAAATAAAAAGAGAGCTGTGTTTTTTCTAAATTTTTAGGCCTTTTTTAGTTCCCAAAGAAAGTTTTAATATAGAATAGTTTAACTGGATCCTCTTTAAAAAAATTTTAAAAGAAAATTTTAAGAAAGTATGCTCTGTAGTTGCCTCATTGAGAATCCTCTACATTAAAAATATGTTTAAAACTATGGTATTGATCCAAAAAAGGGTCATTATCAGGCCTCAACAGAGTAAGTCCCATTATAGGTAAGGAGGCTGTCAAAGGGAAAAAGTTTGAGGCTGATATTAACCTCCATAATCTTTTGACTTAAAAAAAGTTACGTTTTGGATACTTAAAATTCATGTCATGCTTAGTAGGCATCCTTTGTAATTATATGTGGACTTTTCTTTATGATTGGTATATGTGATATGTGAAAATCTCACTATGTAGTAATTGAGATAAGGTATTCTAAGCGTAAGAAATCTTTAAACAAATATTTTAAATGAAAATTTTGAAAAAATGTTCTAAAAAGAGATTATGAAAGTTTTGAAAATCATATATAGTTTTTATACAACACATCATGCATTTGCATTATATATGTGTGTGTATTATATAAACCTATGTATCCATATAAACTAGTTTGCTTACTGAATTATATGTTCATTATAATTTATTATGGTTTCTTAAAAATAAGATTGATTCTATAGGTATAACAATAATAATTGAGGCACTTTAGAGACATCTAAAGATTTGATTTCAAGACCGTTGTGGATTTGGTTTGAATACTTTTGTTGTCACATATTTCTATATAAGTCAATAAGATAACGTGATTTTGACTTTTTTATTTATAAGATCATATTGTATTTGATGAATGTTATTTTTGAAGTTTGACTTTGACTTATTTGATATCAACAATAGATTATTGTTAAGTTTGATGCTTCAAAGTTATTATTATATAAGAAATATCACACCTTAACTCTACTGGGTTTGGGGCATGACACTTAAGGTGTATTATGACTAAGATTAGTCTAGTAAATATTTAAAATAGATTCAAGAGCCAATTTAAGTCTATTAAACACACTTCGGTAAGATAAAGTCCAAATATGTGTCAATATGAGTCAGTTTTTGATATTTGAATATGCCTTTGCCATATTTAACCTTACAAATAACATATACACATGTTAATTCTAAGTTTCCTCATTTGACTGTTTATGTGCCTTCCATGTAAAAAACTTGATTTCGTCTTGATAGCAATCTCCACCTTGACTTTACATGCTTGTATATTAATTTTCACTATGTATAAAATCCAAATATTAATTTTGTATAGTATTGAACATGTGTATGATCTACATCATTATCATCAATATAAAGGCATTGTCAAGAGGTAATTTTGGATACATAGACAACTAGTACTACAAATATTTATTATGGAAAGAGATGGCTAGATCCCTCGACAATGGAAAAAAAGACGTAAGTCCTCGTAGTTTCAAAATTACTTATTTAGACACCATTACTTAGTCAAAATTGTTGGTTTGGATGGTCAAATAGGTAATATAATACTTTACGTCTTGAAAGGAAACATGACAAAATTTAGTAAGTTGGAGACATGTGGTGCAATATGGTAAGTTTAACATTTTAATTTAATAAAATTAACAAAACGAATATGAAAAAAGTGAAACAACTATTACTATGTTCACTGGCTTAATCGATAATGATAGCACTGGTGATTGTGGCAATGGCAAATCATCCCAAAATCTATATCATTATATTTAAAATTTTTTGATCTATAATAGAGAGATAAAAGTCTAAATCTGGTGAAACCACAATGGACACTAAAAGGCACCACCATCTCCATTGAAAAGAGAACATATTAGTAACTTTAATAGAGGTGATAGTGTACAGTAACTTGTTGCCATTTGACAATAAGCGCACCATAGTTCTTCCAAGTTTGCACTTCCTCTAATGCTTCATTTTAAAAAATAACCTCTTCCATTACTTAGATAAAAGATTTAACATCTAATATTACCAATAATAGTTTGATTAACCACTAGCACCTGCTCTAATGACAGCCACCAATGGTCTATTGGCGGCTATCAGTAAATTTATATTTTCCTTTTATAATTTTTTTCCTTTTATTTTTACTTTATTATAATAAAATTTTAAGCTATTATTTATTTAATTATGAATACTAAAAAAATATTTTATTATGACCAAACCCTTTTTATTTTGCGAAACATGTTTGTATTTGTTTAATTTTATAATTAGTATATAATGAGTGAAGCATATGATTCCAGGTGTCTCTTTTATTTAAGTGCTTAGAGGGGGAATAGAGTAATTATAACTTTTCTACCTAGTTTAACTAAAAAATTAACAAAGGGAGTTTGAGTGGATAATTCCAAAAACATAGAGGTCTTAGCTATATTTCCCTATTTATTTTCATCAAAGTCATTGTTCCAAGAACCCTAGGGTCAACAATATAATGGGAAGAGTAAATGATTTTTAGCTTAAACTCGAGGAAAAATGAGGAATGCCAATGAAATTTTTGGTGTTATCCAAATTGTTGTACAAAGGTTATTTGTTCTATCTCTTTTCCCTATTTATTATCATCTCTTAGGTTATATTTACATTTCCTTTGTTGTTGGTCCTATAATTATAAAAACCACAACTTTCTATTTCTTATCGAATATACTCTTCTTGTTTTCCAATTTAGTTCATTAACCATGTTTGGTCGTCAAAACCTATTACAAAGTTCCTTAAATTTGCAAGAGAGAACTAAAATATCCTTAAAAACTCAAAAAGGCATTAAAAAAAAATGCGTTCTCAAAATTACATGACTTACCAATCAAATTAAGTGGCTGACAACAAACCTCAACTCGTTAATTTTTGCAACGAAATTCATAGTCATGGTTATTGTATTTACCATAACAATAACACCTTTCTCCACCATAAAAATCTAATATACACCTTATAATTTTTGAATTAAAAGCAAACCCAATCTTTTTCTTAATCATGAAAATTCAACATCCGTGAATCTGAATTTATATAAATCATTCTTAATTAATGTTCAAAAAGTAGTAATCTTAAGTAAAGGAAAATGCTATTTTGATTCTTAATTTAATTGACATATATCAACTTAGATTTTACCCTTTTAATATATATTACATTAATTCTGGCCATTATACCATATCTCACATAAAGTTACTTTTAAAGAGAAATGAGTACTTATAATGTGTGTACGCGTTAAAACTGACTTTTATCATCTCTCATTCTCTAATTTAAGGAATTATTAAACAACCCACCTGATTTATTATGTTAAAAATTCTTAATTGAACTATTGCAGAAATAAACAGTAGTTTGAGAAGGGAAATATGTCACCTTGTCCAAGTCTATCTAGTGTAGATTCTAGAGATCCATATGAACTCCACCTTGGTATGTGAAGAAGAAACTACATATTTCCTTGGCACTTACCAGTTTGGTGTGCTTTAGAAGAATGAATGAATGCCTATTTTTTATGCCTATAGTATTTTGGCATTTTATTCTATTTCCTCATTCCTTTATTTAAATAATTATTGAATAGAAAACTACACTGAATCTCTCTCTTTGTTTACAGGAGCAAAGATGTTATAGCACACATAGGAATTAAAGTTGAGAAGAAAATTAGAGGAGTATGCTGAGTTGTAGCAAGCTATTGAATTCCAAAGGAGAAGGCTATTGAATCTGCAACTGCCAAATTTGAAGAACCACTCTCTTCACCATCACCAGTGTAGCCTATTAGTAGGTAATCCTGTTACGTTACCCCTCATACTGATGTCAACCAGAATGCCATTCATCCATTTGTTGGTTAATAAAGAAGTTTTAGAAGGTTATTTAATTGATTGAGTCGGTTAATATATGCCTATCAATCATCTAAAGTTAGAGAAATTTTGTATTAATTAATTTACAATTTTGGGAAGATGCAAGGGTTGTGGAATTGGAAAATGAGCATTTGATAGAGAATAATAAGTGGGTTCTTGTTCTTTTTAGAGAAAAAATTGAACTTGATGGAGTTTTAATAAGTTTAAGGTTCTATGTGAAAGTAGTAGTTTAGTAGATAGTTGTGCAATTATTTGTTAAAATGCCTAATAGAGATTCTTTTACTGTTTGTTAAAAGAAAATCAAAGGAAGTTGAATTGATAGTAAGAATTAGGGAAAAAAAATATTTTTCACTCACATGATTTCATGTGACACTCCTCATTTATTATATTAAAGGTAATACAAAAAGTATAAAAAAACTAATTATTTAATAAAATAATTATAATAATAGGGATTAACATGATATATTTTAAAAAACAGAATTAAATTAATATATCAATTAAACTAAGAACTAAAATAACTTTTTTTTTCTTTAAAGTAATAACTAAACCAAACAAGAATAAAGAAAGCAAGAACTTACCCATTGATTTTTCCAAAATTAGCTCCAATACAAAGCTGAATGCTCGTATACATTTGTTGAATGGTGAGCTAATCATAATTTATAAGAGAATCTGACATAAACTTGATGGTATTTTTTGGTGGCACAAAAATATACTCATCAACCTCAAGAAAAACATCTACTTAGTCATGAATTTAAATCGATTCAAACAATCATTCACCACCAAGAACTAATTATGATTATACCCATTTAATCTTTCATATTCCCTTATATTGTGTATAGTTTTATAACTTAAATCCATCTTGGGTTCAAAACTAGAACACTACCTCATGAACCCTACTTGTATCAGATATCACAAAAAGTGATTTTTTTTCTTAAAGAACCCTACACTATAAAGTTTAAATGAAAAAGAAAATTTACACAGAGAGTAAAGGAATTTAAATAGTTTTATTAAGCAAGATCAATACAATAAATTGATCAAGAATGGTACTGTTAATAGTTAACATGATCACACATTACACATTGTTAGCACGCCAACAGTACTAACAACTTTCTAACTAACTTTCAATGGAAAATATTTAAAATAACTCATTTAACAACTTTTGACACATCAAACAACACTCCACATCATTACATACATATAATATTTCTCTTTAATATTCCTTCTCAAGTTTTGGGAAAAAAAAAACTCTGTACTTAGGTACATGATAAGTAAACTTATCAAATGGCAAAAGTTTGGTTAAGATTGATTGATTTATGTTTGGTACATATCTAACTTTAAGTTGATTATTGGATGTTTTTTCTTGGATAAAGTAGATATCTATCTCAATATGTTTGGTTCTTGAGTTAAAAATAGGATTAACTGTTAATGGTGGAGCACTTTGATCACCAAAATATTGGAGCATCAGTTGAAGCCATGTGCAGTTCTTCAAGTATTGACCTTAACCATAGAGTTTTAAAATAAGCAAAGGCTAAAGCTTTGTATTTGCTTCTATACTAGACATTGAAACAACATTTTATTATTTTATGACTAAGAAATAAGTTTATCACTTAAGAAAATGCAGTAACTACTAATTGATCTTTTGTCATTATAATTACTATCCTAATTAGCATATGTTTTAACCTGTTAGCTAAAAACTTCTTGAATCAACAAACATAATGCCATAATGCACTATAGCCTTTAAGTATCTTAGAACTCTTTTGCAAGCTTGCTAATAATGAATTGTTAAAGTTGATAAAAAAAGTGACTTATTTATGCACTAAATAAAGAGTAAGGGTAACACATTAAATATAACCAATAATCAAAGTGGGATTCTCAAATAATTCATCAGCAACTGCAAGTAACTTTTGACCAGTGGGGATATGAGTGTCACACTTTTTACAACTAGCCATAAAGCCTTTCTTAATAGGTCATGATATATTTGGTCCGTGATAAATGCAGACCTAATTTATTGGTATTATTTCAACACTTAAGAAATAATAGGGGAATTCCCAAATCCTTCAAGGTAAAATTAGTGCTTAAATGTTATATAAAGCTTTCCAAAAAATAAGGAATCATGGTTTGTAACAATTATATCATCTATATAGACTAGAACCAAGATAGTTTAATATGAAACCTTTTGATGAGATGTATCTGATTTTAAGTTAGTAAATTCTTATTGTAACAAAGTTGTTTTAAACTTATTATACTAGACTCTTGGAGATTGCTTCAAATCATAGAGAGCTTTATATAATTTGTAAATGTTAGAGGGATAAGTAGAACTAATAAGGCCTTTAGGCTGACTCGTATAAATAACTTCAGTTAAGTGTCCATTTAGGAATATGTTATTAACATCTATTCTTCTAATGAAATATTAATGCATGATAACCAAACTCAATACAACTTTGACCGTAGAGGCTTTAATAACTAAACTAAAAGTATCAAAATAATCAATTCTAGGTGTTTGCAAGAAATCTTTAGGAATTAACCTAGCCTTATACTTATAAGTTATCCCGTTTAGATTATAGTTCATCATAAAACTAATTTGTTATCCACAACTTTAGTAGCTTTAGATTTTGGAACAAGAAACTAGGTACCAATTTACATTAAGGCTGAATATTCCTTTGTCATAATTAATTTTCTATTTCTCATCCTTCATAGCCTCAACAACTCAAGTTAGTCCATGAGCTCTTTGGTTTGACTCAAATAAGCATTTGGCTTATCTATTCTAGGTTTTGATCTAGTTGTCATTAGAAGTTATGAATTAGCTTAATTGATCTAATAAGGTTGAGCTGGTAATGAATTTGTAGCCGAGAATTGATGTGGGTTTGAAGTATAAGTTCTAAATATTGTAAAAACTACGGTGAGGAAAGATGTGGATTTTGAAAATGCAAAAAAGTGGAATGTGAGTTAGTAGTTGGTTGTAAATTGTGTTTTGTTGAATAAAATATGTTCAAAAAGGTTTGTTCAGGGATTGCTACAGATGGTATAGTTGTTGGAAGACTTTTAGACTAAACACCAATATCAAATTAAGAGAAAAATTGTTAATATATGAAAATGTATAAGACTTTTGAGAAACTAATTTCAAATAACAAGAAAAAATTTTAGAATAAAGAAAATAATCCTAATTAATTGTGACATATCTTGCTATATAGATCCTACTAGATGGGTGTGAACTGGACTATAGCTTATGAGTGCACACTTATTAGGGTGAAAATTTAGTTTATGATGATGTTATGGTCTAAGAATATTGGAGATTTGGTGATTCAACAATCTTGTTAGGGCAAGAATTGTGAAGAATATAAAAAAGAAGAGTCACAAGAAGTCTAGAATATGTGGGACATGTATGAGGAAGTCTAGGATATATGAAACATGAAGAGAAAAGTAAAACGAAACTTGAAGACATGAAAGAAGTAAGAAAAAGTACGAGGCTAGTACAGGGTTGAGCGCCGCAGCACCCAAATCAGTAAGCCAGTGCCTCAGCACTAGGCATCCTACGCTGCGGCACCGACCGTGACATGCTCAGTGCCACGATGCCAGGTCGTCAGTGCCAGGGTGAGCAGAATCAATTTCGAATTTTTGAGTTTTGAAAAGTTTTGAACTTTCAAAATAAGTGGACTCTTATTCTAATAAGGATTAAGGTTAGTAGGCACAAAATAACCCCTATAAAAATTCTTGTAAACCCTTTAGTTGAGATTAAACATTAAGAGAGACTCTAAGATAGGGAAGAACTAGATAGACACTAAGTACTTGTGTGCACTAAGGTGAAACCGTTGTTTAGGAGTTCATTGTTCATGAGAGAGTAAGGGTACACTAAATATTAGATCATTTTGAGGGTTTTTTATTGGATTTTTCTTGTAAATTTTCTAGGGAGTTAATAAGAGATTAGGATCCTTAGATCCATTATGGACATAGGTAATTGGCCAAACCACGTAAGTGATTGTGTTGTGCTCTTTATTATCCGCTTTGAATTCTTGCTATTTTTGTTTGATATCTAGGTTATTTTGTTGCAGGTTAGGGTTCAAAGTTGAATTTGAATAATGTTCTTCGCTTTAACCTAATCTCACGGGGACAATGACGATTCTTCAAATAAAGAAAGGGAAAACATATTTAACCAAAGTTTTAAGAAAGGAATAGTGTGGTTTGAAAGTAAATATCATTTCAAAAGGTGATTTGTTATTGAAAATAGTGGCAGGTAACTTATTTAATTAGGTAAGTGGTTGTATAGAAAGCATTCCACTAAAAGGATAAGGGCATTAAAGCTTAAGTAAGCGAAGTTAGACCAATTTCAATCAAATGTCTGTATTTTCTTTTAAGAAAACCATTTTGATGATGTGTATAAGGATATTTTAACTTAAACTAAATGCATTCTTCACTCACAGAATGAATGAATGATCTAAACTCCACCCCAATCAAATTGAAGAATTTTGATATATCTCTCAAATTGTTTCTCAACCTATCTTTTTATTTGTTTAAAAATATCTAAGGCTTTAGATTTTAGCCATATTAGAAATAAAAAATTGTAAATTGTACATTGTATGAACATTTATAAAACTAAGATAATGCTTATATCCCTGATTTGTTTCTATCGAAAATGGTTCTCGTACATCTGTATAAATAAGTTCTAATTAACACTTTTACCAATACCAACATAAGAATAATGAAGTCTGTGCATTTTACCCACCTAACATGCATCACAAATATTAGACTTGAATTTTTCATTGTTTTGAAAAGTAAGATTACAAGACATTGAAGCTGAAAATTGTAATCAAGTTCATCTTGAATCTCAGAATCTAGAAACAAAACTTACAAGACACTAACCTTTTTATTATTTACATAGTTTGAATTGAAGGAATCAAACCATTAATCAACAACACACCATTGATTCTTATTTATATTGCAAAATATATTTGATTAACAAAAAAATAACATTGAAGAAGGATGAGTATTAAATAGTGATTCAGTGAAAAAAAAAACTTGATAGAACCAATTGAAGTATTTATATAGGCATAAGGCAATAGTCTATATAGACCCTTCACAGCAATACTTTTGAGTACTAAAGTTCTCTTCATCTTGTTCTTAATAAAACAATAGTTAGAGTAAAATTCAATGAAGACATTATTATTAGCTTAACACATTAATTAGATTTTTATTTATTAAAGGAATATGCAACAAATTTTAAGTTCAAGCTATTTCTAAATTTGGATTTAAGCCAAGCAATAACAATGAAATAAATTTGGAAGGGAAAACCATTACCTAATATAAGGTGTTCATTACCTAAAATCTCAATTTTATTGTTTAAGTTGCAAGCATCTCAATTAAATGATGAGTAACTCTTGAATCCATATATCATCCTTAATCAACAAATGCTTCTTGCAATGATTGATTTGCTACGTAAGCCATTCTTCCTGAACTAGATCTTGATAATTAGCCAAAACCTTGATTTTCAAAATTTTAAGTACTAGAATTATCAAAGTTACCTTGATCTCTTGGTAATAATCTCTATAATACCTATACTAGCACTTAGAAGTAAGATGTCCTTATCTACCATATATTTGGCAAATTATTATAGAAAAATTTCCTCACCCTAATTGATTAAAGATTCCACTTATGTAATTCTAATCCCGACGTCTACCTCTACCTATTCCTTTGTTGACTGCCTCTTCCAAAATTGTTACAACCACCATCTAAACCTTCAATATTAAAACTATTAGTATTGAAATGAGTGTTATTGAAACCATTATTTTTAGATCCATTTTTCCTAAAACCATTATCATTATTACCAAAATCAATAATATTAAAACCTTTTTTTAGCATAATTTGTTAAAAAAAATTTTATTTTGATTCTCACGCTTATTGTTAGAATTATAAATATTCTCTTACATCAATGACATTAACAATTTTAATGAAATATCGATTATATAAATATTAAAATTAATATTAATACATAATAAAATAGCACGTAAGTACAAATCCCTACATGATCATCTATAAAACTAATATAATGTTATATTCCTAATTTATTTTTATTGAAAATGGTCCTTGTACATCTGTATAAATAAGTTCTAGATGACACGTTTACCAATACCAACATAAGGATAGCAAAGTTTATGCATTTTATCCTACTAACATGCATCACAAATATTAGGCTTGAATTTTTCATCATTTTAAAAAGTAAGATTACAAGACGTTGAAGCTGAAAATTGTAATCAAGTTCTTCTTGAATCTCAAAATTCAAAACAAAGACTTACAAGACACTAACTTTATATTATTTACAAAGTTTGAATTGAAGGAATCAAACCATTAATCAACTACACACCACTAATTCTTATTTATGTTACAAAATATATTTGATTAACAAAAAAAAAACATTAAAGAAGGATGAGTATCAAATAGTGATTCAATGTTAAAAAACTTAACAAATCAAGTGTTTACATAGGCATAAGGCAATAGTCTATATAGACCCTTCACAATAATACCATTGAGCACCAAAGTTCCTTTCCTCTTGTCCTTAATAAAACAATAGTTAGAATAAAATTCAATGAAGACATTATTATTAGCTACAAGTTTTGACACATTAGTTAGATTTTTATTTATTAAAGGAATATGCAACAAATTTTAAGTTCAAGTTGTTTCTAAATTTGGATTTAAGCCAAGTATAATAACGAAATGAATTTGTAAGGAAAAATCATTACCTATTATAAGTTGTTCATTAGCTGAAAACTCAACTTTTTTATTTAAGTTGCAAGCATCATAGGTTAAATGATAAGTAGTTATTGAATCCAGATATTATCCTTAATCAACAGGCCCATCTTGCAATGATTGTTTTGCTACATACGCCATTCTGTTTGAACTAGCTCTTGATGATTCGCCAAAACTTTGATTATCAAAATTTTAAGTACCA
The DNA here is from genome assembly GCA_946807835.1 of Ailanthus altissimus. Classification (NCBI taxonomy): domain Eukaryota; kingdom Viridiplantae; phylum Streptophyta; class Magnoliopsida; order Sapindales; family Simaroubaceae; genus Ailanthus; species Ailanthus altissimus. The sequence goes on from OX327687.1 coordinate 12,467,994, forward strand.
GAGTTACCAAAGTTGCCTTGATCTCGAGGTAATAATCTCTATAATACCTACAATAGCACTTAAAAGTAAGATGTCCTTGTTTATCATATATTTGGCAAATAATTTTATAAATTTTCCTCGCCCAAATTGATTAAAGATTCCATTTATGTAATTCTAATCCTAACCTCTACCTTTACCTCTACCTCTTCCTTTGTTGATTGCATCTTCTAAAATTGTTACAACTACCATTGAAACCTTCAATATTAAAACTATTAGCATTGAAATGAGTGTTATTGAAACCATTATTTTGAGATCTATATTTCCTAAAACCACTACCATTGTTATCAAAACTAATAATATTAATATTAAAACTTTAAAAAAAAAACCTTTTTTAGCATAATTTTGCTAAAATTTATTTTGATTCTCACTCTTATTGTTAGAATTATACATACCCTCTTACATCAATAACATTACATAAACTTCATTTAAACTGGTTGAAGCAAGTTTATATAAAATTAATACAACTATTGGGTCATAACTTGAACCAACACTAGTGATTAGATATTCAATAAAGTCATCGTCTTCAATTGGACACCAACAATAATCAATTCATCAAATAAGCTTTTACTCACCATTGACAACTACCTCTTTAATTGAATTGATTGAGCTTTGATTCTAATCCAAACTATTGCCCTATAGAAGTCCATAGTTCATGAGATGTATGACTATAAGTATCATAAATGGTTAAGAATAACCAACTCAAATGTAGTTGATCTTGTTGAATCCATAACTCAAACTTAGGAGTTTCAATAGTTGTTATGGTTTGATTTGGATTCACAATTTGCAAAATTTATTCTAGTGAGAACTTTGAGAAAACTACACTATATAATTGGATCGAGTAATTTTGACGGTTGAAGGAAATATATTTGTGAAAGCTAAATTTGTATTAGATGCACTAGCGTTAGTCACGAGAGCTTTGGCACCATATGAAGAATCAAGACCGTTTGGTTCCTAAGAAAGTTTAACTAGAAAAGAAAATTTAAAAAGAGAGTAAAAGAATTCCATCACTTTTATGAATCAAGATCAATACAATGAATTGATAAAGAATGGTCCAATTTATAGCTAACATGATCACACACTGCACACTTGTCAAACAGCCCGTGAATCACGCTAACAATGTTAACAACTTTCTAACTAACCTTTGGCGGGAAATATTTAAAACAACTCATTTAGCAATGTTTAACAACTTTTGACACATTAGCAACACTCCGCATCAACAGAGAGATGTTATTTTAATATCTAAAAATCAGCATTAACTGGTTGAGCAAGCATGCAATTGACAACAGCAACAGTGTAAACACAACCATAGCCCCAGTCAGAGAGCACTTTATAAGTTAATTTAGCAAAAGTTGAATTTTTGGGATCGTTCTCAAGAACCCACCCATGTCGGTAACTGTGTTTTGTGTTTATGTGGAAGTTTTGGAGAAGCAAAGGTGAAGATCAGAGGTGGAGATGGTGAAACGAGAAGGAAAAAATTGAAGGAGAGTGGTGGCGCTATAAAGAATCAAGACAGAAACTAATAGAAATTTGAGCTCAGCTGCACAGTTCCATATAACCCCACAAGCATCTTCTTCTCTCCTCTTATCTTTTTGACCTCACACTTTATTCACCATTGTTGTTCTTGCTCTTTAATTGTTTTTCTCTTTGCAACTTCTCTGTTTAGCTTTCTTTTCTTGTTGGTGTTTCTAAAGAAACAAAAATAAATAAAGAACAAAGTGTCCGCTTTTTTGTAGACAAATTAAGAAAGGGACTAATATTATTATGATTACGATGTTGAAGAAGAAGAGCTTTTTAGGAGGAGAAAAGAAAAATTGAATTGAATGAATATGAATCAAATGATAATTGTCTCTTTGTTTGCCAAGTCCTGTAATTTTGAACTTTGATAGCATTTTTTAATTAAAAAAAATAAAAATTCTTGAGGGTATTTTGGTTAAGACTTTTTGTAACAGTCAATGACGATTAAACATAGTCCAAGGAGAAAATTGATTAAAAAAAATTTTAAAATTGAGGTTTTGTGATTATAGGTCAAAAGTGAAACTAGCACCATAATTTAGAATTATCGGGTCATATTCCTGTAAATAAGAGGTTATCGTGGGGCATCTATCGAAGGCGAAGTCCTCTGGGGTAGGCCATAAAAATCAATGTCGGCGCACGTTAATAGAAGTGAGGCAAACGTCAGCTCGCCATTGGAAGCGGAACGAGAAAAATCCCATTCTGAAATTGGGGATGAGTAGACAAACGCAAACACGTCAATGGCTGCTGTTATCCCATTCCCTTCGTCAATTCCTCAATTGCTTTCTTTACCCTCAAGACTAACAATTAACAACATCTCTTCACCAACCAATCTAAGAATCACTCTCTTTTTGTCTGCCAATATCAATTTCAAGATCTAAACTTATTTTCTTTTATTTTTTAGAAACAGAAATATGCTGAAACAATAGTGATCTCTATAGGGACAAACAAATGATTGGAGGGGTTCAATTAGGAGTATTAGCAGCAAGTGTAGTGCTGTTCCTACCACTGGTAATGGCGGGATGGCACTTGAGCCGACACAAGATGCTGTTCTTTGGCGGTGCTTTGTTCATTACTCTTGCGGTATGTGTTCACTTGGCTCCTTACTTTCCATCTGTTTCTGATTTTGCGACGTCGTTTTCCTCTCACGTACTCTTTGATCACCGAGATTCTTGCATTAATTTCGTCAATCAAATTGTTTGGGATGTCAAACCAAGGCGTCATATCATGATCCTGAAGAAAAACAACACTTCTTCTTTGGAATATTACGAGAAGAACTGGGATTGGTTCAAATCAAGAAGAGTCAGTGCTTGTGACTTCCAGAAATTGGGTAAATCTGATTCTTCGGATTTGCTTAATGGGTCCTGGGTTGTTGTGGCAGGCGATTCCCAGGCTAGACTATTTGTACAGTCTTTGCTTCAGTTGGTTTTGGATAAAGAGCGTATGGATTCCATTAGGGCTGATTTGTTTAAGAGACATAGTGATTATAATACTTTGATACCTGAGATTGGTATGAAATTTGATTTTATATGGGCACCTTATGAAACTAATTTAACAGGCTTGATCATGAAATTTAAGGATAAAAGGAAATACCCAGATGTGTTGGTGATGGGATCTGGGCTATGGCATATGCTACATTTCTCTAATGCAACAGATTATGGTATTTCTTTGCGGGGGTTGAAAAGTTCTGTGCTGTCATTGTTACCACTTTCCCCGGAATTAGGCGCCAATGGGCCCATGGCTGGTTCTGTTTCTATCAGATCACCACATATGTTTTGGCTCGGCATGCCAATGTTGATAAACGGGATGTTGAATACAGAGGAGAAGAGACAGAAAATGAATGATGGAATGTGGCATGCTTATGATAGAGCGCTTGGTGATAGTAGGCTCTTGCGCCAAACTGGTGGACCCTTTATAATGCTAGACATTCAGTCTGTAACATGGAATTGTGGACCTCTTTGTACCATCGATGGGATGCATTATGATTCGGCTGTTTATGAAGCTCTGGTTCATATCATGCTAAATGCGTTGCTCATTGAATCTCATCAGTGGCTTTGAATGAGAGAGTTTTATATGGATGTAGCTTTTGCAAGTGGGATTCATAAGGGCTTTCTAACAAGGTAGAGACACTGACCGTTAAGAGAGGCTTAACTCTTCCCTTCTTATTGTATATTTGATTCTTTCCAGGTTTTTCCTGCAGCTTTGATTAACTCACAAGTAAAATTTTGTATTAATATACACACATTGAAATTCTTTTTTCTTCTTGTCACCTTTTCAGATATGTTTGAATATTTGATACTCACAGCAGTTGCTATTTTACAGTCAAGGATTTTGTAATTCTCAAATGCAATTTTGATGTGAATGGAGTTGAGACTGCCATTAAATAGTACAAATGTTCTTCCTTTAGTTTGTTTGGTTTATTGGTATTGCTTTTCTATGATTGGATACAGTAACATTGTAAAACAATATCAACATAAATTTAATGAATGTCAGTGGTCTTTTAACTTTTCAGCTGTGGGTTCACATGTTTTGTCAAAAAATCAGTGCTACATTTTGGAATAGAAGAAAAGGTAAATTTAGTTGGATTCTATTTATATGGGTGTTATGTTTTTCTCTCATTTCTGGATTTCATGTCACTAAAATTTCTCATCATCATATACATGCTACTCTTAGTAGCTGCACACATTGTAGTCGATTTATTATCAGTGATATGTAAACTGTCTTAGGTGAGTTTGTAAATGTGAAGTGCTATTATTTGCTAATGTCTGTTTTTTCTTTCCTTCTCTTGGGTATCAATATTTGCTTGAGCTAGTAATTTTGGTTATATATTTAGTGTTTAATATGAACTTGACTTGTCATAATTGATCTGGAAAGCCTCAACCTGAAGCAGAGGAAAGAAATTGTGGCTTAGAAAACCATAATGCTAAAGGCATCTCAAACTGTTGCAGTTTAAAGACTACCAACAGGGTTAATCTATTCTAACCTAGTAGTTTAGAGAGTAGCTTAGTTGGCGATAATAGATACTACCTTTTGACTGTAATTAACTCCATTTCTTGTACTGTTTGATTCCAGTAGTAGGAAGTTAGGAAAGTCATTGTTTAAGTAATAATAACATATTTGCATATTTAAGTTAATGGTAATAGCAGTATTGATTTGAAATTATCATTTGCAATTTGAATAGCATTCAGTTGGGTGTATGTTTAACCTAAACTGTCTTGTTTAGGGGAATTTTGAAATTAACATGCCCATTTTGTTTAGAATGACATAGAAATATACCAATTCATCAGGATTGCTGTGTTTGCAATTCAGGTTGTCTTTCTTTCTTTTCTTTTTCTTTTTCTTTTTTTTCTCCTTTATTTTTCCCGAATCAAACACTAACAATGTCGATAAATACTCAACTTTGTTTTTTTTTCTTTTTTTCAAAAAGAAAAAATCAACTTCCCAATACCATGCCATGCTTTGAGTTGTTTGTTAGTGTGGTTGGGAGGTCTAATACCAGAACAAGATGTTTCTTGATTTATGTCTCTCAGTTCACTATGCATTTATATATCATAGCATAGCAAGACTTATAAAACTGTTACTGAATGAAGCCAAAATCATAGAAGAAATTTTGAAGAGAAGTTTAATGGGAGAAGAATACTAAAGTTTTATATACTGTGTACACTTATTAAACAAACTGTAGTATGGGATGCCCATTGACAGGCATTAGAACAAAATTATTCTAATCCTGACCTGCTTCTGTTTCCCCAAGGCAAGGAACCTACTAGAAATATTTGATATTAAGTCTCTTATGTGCATTCATTATGGTTAACATGTATATCATTTAGAAGGATATCTCTCGGTCTATCATGTCAGAAAAGGTATATTTTTACTTGTATCAAATTTACACTGGTTTTAAGATATAGCAAAGAAGTTGAGGCTGCAAATGGACAGAGATGTTGAAATGCATGAATTGTGATAATTGCAAATTTGCACCCTGCAAATTTTCTGACCAAGCAAATTGTGATATTTGCAATCCATTGGTCTAATTTTGCAAACGCTGAAGCATGAAATTGCTTCATTGTGGTGGACAAAGTTACAATCTTTTCATACGAGTAGACGACGAAGTACACAGATTTAAAGAACACGAAGATGGCAGTTCTTCCGAAAGTTTTTTTTTTTTATATTTCAAAAAAATGTGATTGTTTGACCATATGCAAGGTATATGGTTCTAATTCTAAATGTACTCTTGCTAAAAGTGTTGAATTTACAAAAAAACCCCGATGTCAAGAGGACAATAATGAATTAATATTTGAATTTGTATAAACTAAATAAAAATATAAATGAGAAATTGTTGGAAGAAAAGATAAAGCGACGACATTATTTACGTCCCTGAATTTGAAATTTTTTGATCCGGGTTTTCGTTGACAACGAATATACAACCGACGTATATGCACCTTCATAGTATTTTCATTGACCAGATCATCGACAGGACGAAGCAACTTAATTTTTGTTATTAGTATCAAGTCCTATATTAAATAAAAATTAGATAAATATTGAGTATATAAGGTGGGTATGCAGTATTACTTAACAGGTTAATCTTTTGAGTTAATGGCAAGCGTTCGGCCCGTGACAAGTGGTATCGGTGCAGATTCAAATTCTCATTCATATGTGAGCCCCCCAAAAATCACCATAATAGAGATTGTCACATGAGATGTGGGTCCCCTATGCTGCTAGGGGATGGACAATATAGGCCAAGTAGGTCCTAAAATTTATGTCTTGAATCTCAATAGAGATTGTCACGTAGGTAGTGGGTCTCCTATTCTCGGGGGGATGAGCAATACGGGCCAGGTTAGTCCTTGAATTTGGGTCACACCGTGACGAGGGCATCACGTGATTGGGTGAGGGAGAATGTCACGTCCCATATTGAATAGAAATTGGGTGAGTCTTGGATATATAAGAGTGGATATGCAGCATTACCTAACAGGTTAGTCTTTTAGGTCAATGACAAGTGCCCAACCCGTAACATTAAGTATGTAGAAGACATAACTAGGTGACGTTTCTATGACATCGGCTTTAATTCTACTCTACGGCCTTCTATGTACAAAAATTAATCACCCTCTCGCTATGTATTGTGATTGGGTCTTTCTTTTTTTTTCTAAAAGAGTTGTGCATTTAACAAATTGGAAAAAGGCTGGAAAAGGGAAATTTTCCAGCCAAAAGAATACAGATGAGAGCCTCAAGGGCATGTTTTGCTAGCATACGAGCCAAAATATTTTAAGCTCTAGGAATATATGTTATCTCCACTTGAGGAATTTTTTTCATGAGATTTTCAAGATTAGCCATTTGATTTCTTTTAATGAAACAATATGTCCTCTAACTAGATTAACTACATTAAGAGCATCAGATTCAAGTTTAGCTTGCTAAAGTTTTAAGTCTTTTGCAACTTGGATGCCAAATTTTAGAGCCTATGCTTCTGCCGCTTCAACATCACCATGGAAAAGGCCTGGACTTGCAGTGATCATTAACATTCTACCATTCCCACTTCTCACTGCAACACTAATCCCCGTTGTTATATTGTTCACATCAATAGCTGCATCAACAGATATTCTAAACCAATCGTTTGGACATTGACTTGGTTCTGGGTGGATAGTACTAAGCTCTTCGGGAGAAGTAGGAGAATGAGCTAAATTGCTTATTCTGTAAGTTTCAGAAAAAGCATCAACTCCCGCTAGTAGTTGATTTGGGGTTTTATCTTGTTTCTTTATTAAGAAATTATTTTTGCAGTTCCAGACAAACCACAAGACTATAACAAAAGTTGCAACTTCCTCTCTGGTTGAGGTTGCCAGGACATCGAAACAATTAATCCCAAATCTCCATTTTCCTTCCCTCTCAAGAGACTATTAAAATTGGTTCGGCTCTAGATTTTTCTGGATTTTTTGCACCATAGAAGAGCATGATTGACATCTTCAACACTTTTATGACATCTAAAATAGACTGGACTGGCAGCAATTTTCTTCAATGTTAATGATAAGCTTAATGGTAATAGGTTCTTCACTTCTCTCCACAGAAAAATCTAAACTTTTAGAGGAACAGCTGTAGACTAAAGTTGCTTCCAGAAGCTTTTAAAATTGGCATAGGGTTTTGGATCATCAGCAAACTTCATCTTTCTAAGCTATGTGATATCAACTCTTGATAGAATACTCACCTTTTTTATCATAGTGCCAACATAGAGTATCCTCTTCCTCACTCTTAGGCAGCTGAATCTTTGATATCAGCTCCACATCTTCTTTCAAAATATTATGGTGTAGGATGTCTAATTTTCAGTTTTTATCATCATCTATTAATTTCTCTACTGTGCTATCCAATGCCATAGTTAGGCTTTGATATTGGCTTAGGGGTGGAAACTCTAGAGATCCAATTATTCTTATAAATTTCCACCTTTCTGTTATTACCTATAAGCCATCTAGTGCCTTTATCCAGCAAATTCCTTCCCCACAAAAGGTTTCTCCTAATATAAGAAGGAGAATAATCCAATTTAACTTTAAAAAGTTCCTCATTTTTGAAGTATCTTGCTTTTAAGACCTTGGTTGTGAGAGAGTTTTGATTTTGGATGATTCTTTAATTTTGTTTTGCCAAGAGGGTTGATTAAAGCATGATAAATCCCTGAACCCCAACTTTCCTGCATTTTTGCTTTTGCAAATATTTTTCTAGCTAGCCCAATGAACTTTTTTGCCTTGATTTTCTGATAACCCCCACCAAAACTTAGCCAAACCTTATGAATATCTTTACACAAGTTGTTTGGAAGCTTGAATACTGACATTGCATATGTAGGCACTACAAGAGCCCCTGCTTTGATCAGAGTTTCATTGCCTCCACTTGAGAAGAGCTTCTCTTGCCAACCTTGCACCTTACTCGAGATCCTCAACTTCAAGTCATTGAATAAATTCTTCTAATTTTTACTAACCATGGATGGAAGTCCAAGGCATCTTTCACGCATTGTGCTTGGTGGTGTGCTTGGATTGACAAAGATTTTTTACTTGTCATAATTGATCACCTGGCCTTATGCTTGAGAATAGTAATCCAATGAGGACTTCAGCATTGTACAACTTTGATTTATGGCTGTCAAACATATCAAACTATTATCAGCAAACAAAAGGTGAGAAACTGATAGATCATTACTGAATTTCATGCCTTTAATTTTTCCTTTGGGTTTAGTTAGAAGTAGCTTTGAAGAAAAGACTTCAGCATACAAAAGAAAAAGGTAAGGGGAAAGTGGGCACCCTTGCCTCAAGCCTCTGTGTGCTCGGAATAAGTCTTTGCTTCCCCATTAATTAGAGTTGAAAAGAAAACATAAGTTATGCATCCCATGATTAGTTTGACCCAAGAATCCTGGAATCCCAACCTTAACATTGTAGTTTCAAGAAACCCCCATTCCACTCTATCATAAGCCTCGCTTATGTTAAGTTTTAAAGCCATAAAACTCTCATTTCCTTTATTTTTTTACTTCTAATTTTGTGAAGGATTTCATAACCTATTGTGATATTATCATTAATTAGCCTTTTTTTGGGGGAAAGTACTTTAATTTGGAGAGATTATGGCTTCCAGGATTAGTTTCAATCTATTGGCAATTATTTTTGCAATGATCTTATAAACTACTTTATAAAGACTTATTGGTATGAAATCAATGGCCATTTGAAGGTTTTTCTTTTTGGGAATTAAAGCAATGAGAGTGTGATTGAGAGGAGAAAGGTTACCTTGATTATTTAGCACATGAAGACAGATGTTGATAGTGTTAGCTCCTACTATTTACCAATGCTTTTGGTATAAGCCAGTTGATAAACCACCTGGACCTATGGCTTTTATTGAATTGAGCTGCCATACTACTCTTTTAATTTCTGCTTCTGTAAAGGGCTTCATTAGCTCATTATTCATTTCATTAGTTACTCTAGACTGCGATCCTTCCAATCATTCATTTATGATATCCTCCAAAGGCTTTAAGGAGGAGAACAATTCTGTAAAGTAACTGTACAGGATATTTTACACACCCTTCTAATTTTTAATCCACCTTCAATCTCAGATTTGTATAAATATTTGATATCTATACAGTGTATATTTTATTACATCGCTAACTACTGCTTAATTATATGGTTTAATGCTTGTTACACTACAGACTCTGTATCATCTGAAGGAGTTTAAATCAGATCTAAAGAAGTTTAGACCAGTGCTAAGAGTTAGTAGTACTAAGAGTTAGCACATGTTTAAAGAGTTGGAACATTGTCTGTAACGAGACAAAGATCACAGAATATGCTTATAATGACGTAATTGTAAGAGTTGCAATAGGATGCTAAAAAATATCATTATGCAAGCATGTTCTCAAATATATTGTTCTTGATCTATTTCTACCAACGTAGGACTATCGGTAGATCCCTTTAATATATAGATTAGTGTATGTCTATATTTGTAGGGTACAGATGGTTGTTCCTAGCTGACCATGATCTTAGAGATTGTATAGGCATACGAGTATTCAGTTAGGACTGAATACTGAACAGATTCATAAGGATCCCAAGAAACTTCCAATGTTGCCGGCAATGAAAAGTCCTCTCGAGTTGAGTAGTATACATGGTCCTTCGACTTGAGCGCTATGGTGGGCTTGTGAATGATCTACCATACTTTGGTTTCATGCATGGCAGAGATTCATGGTTTGATCGCTGAGTGTCGCTGGGTATGGTCAAATGCTCATAGAGTCTGATGTGTACAGATATGGGATCTGTCAGCTCACATAGGAAGTTACATATCCAGATGCTCAGGAAGGTCTTATGGCCATAAATAGTAAACTTAAAAAAACGTTTCCACAAGATTAAATAATATGGCAAAAAGTTTGCTTATATTGTTCAGTAAGATACTAGCCTAGAGATAGGTTCAAGGATGAGCACATGGGGATTTGACAGTATTGATTTATGTCCTTGCACATTTAGGATAAACATGATGGAAGGACTATAAGTATGCGTTGTGATCTCAGCTTGTATGGTTCAACGAGCTGATTTGTAATATCCATGACGTGTGCGTAGGGCATTATTCAAGGACTCATGGAATAATTCCATTTGATGAATCGGGCATGAACTTAGGGAGTCTCACAATATGAAGTGTACTCATTGTGCACTGTGGTAGAGTACTGAATTAAATTGTTTAATCCAGTAATATCCAACACTACCACGAGAATACGTGCGTGTCTATTTAAGTGTTAAATAAAATAATTATTATTCACCAATTGTATAATGACACGTGACGCATTGTAGACCTTCGGTTAAGTTTACTGATAGGGGCGTAAAAGTACTATTATTATTTATACCTAACTTTTGCATTTTACTCTAAATCATAACTATGTGGCTATTTAATTGTGGTTTTTGATCATAAATAAATATACAATGGAAAATGTGATGCATAGGAATAAACGGGAGGTGAATCGGACGTCAAACAAAGAAGTTACGCTCAAAATACGAAAGAGGCACTAGGCTAGCGACTGAGCGCCGCGGCGCCCAGGTCAATATCTGAGCGCCGCAGCGCTCGTGGCAGTGAACAGTATCAAGGGAACTGGATTCTACTACAGTATCCGTGAACATTATTTTTGCTACAGTAACTAGTGAATAGTATTTTGAAGACAAAAACCTTAAGAGATAGGAAAAGAGAAAAAAGAGAGAGAAAAGAGGCAAAAACTTAGAGAGAGAATTCACAACACAAAATCAAATATCAAAGCGAAAGATTGAAGAATCAAGATCAAGATTCAAAATTCAAGCTTCAAGCTAAGATTAAGGGAGAAGCACATCAATGAGTCACTTTGATTAGTTTTTCTTCTCTTTCTTTATCATTATGTTCTTTTTTCTTGTTGATCTTTATGAATTGGTTTGATACTTTTGGTTTTGTGATGGGTTAATTTGTTCATCTAGGGTTAGACTATGTAAACCTAGTATGGATTTGAATTATATTAAATTTTAGTTTATGAACTTGATAAATTCAATTGATTCATTCTATCTTGTGTTTAATGCTTTTATTATACCTAATCAATATTTTGGATGATTGAGGAACCATGATGAACTCGACAGATGGATTCATGTGTTTAGCCTATGATAGTTTGATGCATGATCATAGGATAACAACTATGAGTTCCATCTAGGATAGACATATACCTAGGTGGCTTGTATGATATAATTTAGACTTGATCTTAATGAATTACATTTTGATTTGATTACTATAGACATATAAGTGATTGTTAGAATGCGTAATATAGTCACTTGACCATCGACAGAGGCTTGTGATGAGATTAGTGTCTAAGCCAATCAATTGGTATTAAGGGATTAACTAAGTGGTTAATGAATCCAATAAAATACTAGGGGACGAGTCAAAACCCTAGATTATCTTTATTTGTGAATTCTACTCTTTATTTTTTTGTTTAGTTAATTGATAGAATTAAATGAGTTAAATAAATTTTAGATTATGATTTTCTGAATAAAAGTTAAGTAGGTATAATTTTAGTACATGATTTATAGAATTAGATTGCATAGTCCCTGTGGGATCGATATCTGGACTTAAAATCCTATATTACTTAATACGATAGCGTGCACTTGCGCTTAACTACTATAGCATCATCACAATCATTTACCCAAGTGTGAGATTTGGTGGGACCTGATAAAGGGTATACTTGATAACTATTCATAAGGGGCAAAATGATCATTTCACACAATAATTATTTAATTATTAAATAATCATAATATCTCATTTAAATATATTATTTTCTAATATTATATATATTAATGCATGATAGTTGTCATGCATTTATATATAGAATATTATTTTATTATTTGATTACACTTGATGGCCAAGTTTTTATTATTTTAATATATAATAATATTATTTTATTGTAAGTGATATATATATATATATATGTGTGTGTGGGAAACGTGTGAGTGAGATGAGAGGCAATTTGTTGCTTATTTTCTTTTTGTTTTGTTGAAAGAAAAGCAAAGAAAGGTGTCTGGCTAAAGAAAGGTTCTTGGCCATATAAGGTTTAAATGTTAAACTAAGTGTTGAATTAGAGGAGCTATTGTTCTAGTTAGCCAAACCCACCAAGTTGATGACTATAACTGCCTATGAGTAGAACTCTGGGCGAACTCCCAAAATACATATGTAAAAATGTTACACATTTTGGTGATTTCTCAACTTTAAACTTTGTATATTAATTTGATTAATATATGTTTCATGTGTTTATTGTATAGTTTTATTATTTCTCTGCATCACATATGTATAAGATACATAGTTTATACAATGAATACTATTACACATGTATACACCCACGTATATTAGATCCCCAATAATTTTTGCTTTTCCTTCTGAATGCTATAACATGAAAATATTTGGTGTTCTTATCACCCTCCGTCATCCAAGTTACCTTTGCTCTTTGTTTCCAATGGAGTTCCCCATTATACAATATCTGGTTAGTGCTGCTTTCAAGCTTCTTGACCAACTCAGCATTCATAGTGTTGGCAGTTTAATTTACATTTTTTTTTCTAGATCATTAAGTAGTTGATTCATCTGTTTTCCTGTCCTTAAACACATTTCTTACTTCAATTGTCATATTCATAGAAAACATAGCTTAAGTTCAATAGGGTTTAGCAACTTAAAAAGCAAGCCTAATCCAACTACGTTGTCATTGTTATCGCTTCCTCCAGAATTAGGCACTAATGGGTTGGTGGCTGGTTCTGTTTCCATTAGATCACCATATATATTTTGGCTCAACTGTAGTATGAGACTATTGCTATTGAGTAGGAACCTTTGTAACCATTGTACAGATTATGCCAAGAGTCATTGCAAACAAATCTGTGCAACCTCTCCTCAATCAATGCATGCCCCTATTTTCTATACGACCAAGTAAATAGTGGACTAGTCCATTCCATATCATTCAGGTTGCCAAGTTTCAGAGTATTTCTGATAAGGGACATCACAATTCTCCTGCAAAGTCTAATAAGTAATCAAAAGTTTATTTTTTGTAGTAAATCTTTATGTTTTCAGCATTTAAAACTTAATGATTTTTGGAAATATTTGGAATATTTGTGTTTTTATTACAAAATATCAGTTTATGCAAGTTTGAAATTTAGAATAATTTGACATCTATTTTTATTACAGAATCTTTAAGATTATTTCCTAATCTAGAGGGATGTTCCAGTTATAAATTTTAATTAGTTTAATTTGAAGAGATACACAGAATTTTATTCAAAAACATTGTTTTGAGTGGAACCATTTTCTAGTTGCATTTTGTTGAACGTTATAATTTTTTTTGCATCTTTATAAACTACACCACTAACCCATCAATGCTTATCTTGTGTCAGGTGGTATTAAAGTCTTATCTTAAAATGACAGGCCATAGTGACTCGAATGAAGATCATTCGAATGTTTTGGAGCAGAGGATGAATGGACGTTTGACTAAGGCTACAAGAGATTACAAGATCATATGATAGCATTATCAGAAATGGTTATGGCTTTAAGAGTTAATGATTCACTACCATAAGAATCAATGGCAGCAAGGAGAGGGTTGTAGAGGTAAACTCATTTTGCATCAATTAACGTCGATTTGAAGGAGGAAGATGAATATGATGTGGAGATTATACTGCAAGCAAGAGGCGCAGCCCTGGGTGCACGAAAATGGCCTAATCAATTTGCCCTTCCAGTGGATGATTTTGGAGAAGAGAAAATTGATAGAGGAATTAATGGTGAATCTCTGCCAAAAGGAAGACAACAATACCAATATGAAGACTTTTACAAGGTCAAAGATAATTTACCTACTTTTAATGGTGCTTTAGATATAAAGCAATTTTTGGATTGGGTGTTTGACGTAGAAAGTTTCTTTGAAATTATAAATGTTAGACTAGAACATAAGGTAGCTTTAGTGGTTTATAAACTGCATGGGGATGCAAGTGTCTAGTGGCAATGCCATCAAAAATGTCTTAGATCCATGGGACAACCACCTGTTTATAATTAGCAACAAATAAAGGCACTCTTAAAGAGGCATTTTCTACCTTTAGATTATGAACAAACTCTCTTTTAACAGTTTCAAAATTGTATTCAAGGAATCCATTTCGTTTTTATTTCTACAGAAGAATTCCTAAGGTTGCAAGCTAGGTGCAATCTGAAAAAAAAAAGGAAGATCAGCACGTGGCTAGGTATCTAAGAGGGTTAAATAATGAGATCCAAGACAGATTAGCCATGCAACAAATCTAGTCACGTGATCAAGTTCAGAACTTAGCATGAAGGGCCGAGTAAGTTATTATGATTAGGAGGTTTCCAAAAACTCAATCATATTTAGGTGTGGAACCTAGTTCTAAGTTCTCTTCTATTAGAATTGATAGCAAGCCTTCTGAATTCAAGGGAAAGAAAGTTGTTTCAAATAAAATAGAAACAAAGGGAAACGAAAAATTATAGGGTGTAAAAAGAATTCGCTATTTTAAATGCAATAAATTAGGGCATAGGTCTAATGAC
Source organism: Ailanthus altissimus (assembly GCA_946807835.1). NCBI lineage: Eukaryota > Viridiplantae > Streptophyta > Magnoliopsida > Sapindales > Simaroubaceae > Ailanthus > Ailanthus altissimus. The sequence goes on from OX327687.1 coordinate 12,483,054, forward strand.
TGCCATAGACAAAAATTTATGAATATCATACAACGAGATAAAGAGGACAGTGACACAAGTAATGATGAACCAAAATGGATGATTCTAGTCTTGATGTTGAGATAACTGAAGAGGATGATGAAGACATTGTGTGCATTGTGAAATGATTGATGTATACGCCTACACAACTGGAAGAGTCTCAACGGAAGAAGATTTTTGAGGGAAAGTGTTCAATTATCGAAAAAGTGTGCAAGCTTGTTATTGACAATTATAGTTACGAGAAATTAGTTTTTCAACACTTGGTTAATAATCTCAAACTACCAACACAACCACATCTATCACCATATAACAGAGGATGGATTAAGAAATGGCTAAATGTCCAGATTACAAGACAATGCTAATTGCCTCTTTCTATCAATAAGAGCTACAAATTTGATATCGATGGATTAAGAAATGGCTAAATGTCCAGATTACAAGACAATGCCAATTGCCTCTTTCTATCAATAAGAGCTACAAATTTGATATCTTGTGTGACGTAGTCAAAATGGATACTTGTCATGTATTGTTAGATAGACTATGGCAATATGATGTGGATGTAGTACATAAGGGAAAGGATAATTAATAAGGGCATATTTGTTATTTTTTTATGTTTTTATTTTAATATTTTATTATTTTATGAGAATAAATAATTATTTATATGCATTATTATTATTTATAGGGACTTGAACAAAGATGCAAAATTTTCAAAATATGTATCTGTCGCCCCTGCGCCATAAGGATTTTCTCTCTAGCGGTGGAATAGTAATCAAAATAAGAAAATAAGAAAAAAGAGTTGTTTAAGTCATAGTCCACCGTTCTCGTGCTAGCAATTATCTAGCACTCTAGCGCTAGCACCTCATTGCTCCAACGATATGACCTTTTACATGCAGCACCCTAGTGACAGCAACATAGCGCTCCAACGATAATGCGATTCCTAACCCAACAAGAATTAGATATTTCAAGCTTAATTCAATCCTGAAAAAGGCCATTCGTCCTCAGCCTTTAAAGAGCATCCAAAAACATTAAGAACACACAACACAAGTCTTAGAGAGTAATTAGAGCTTAATAGAAACAACCATAGAGAGAGATTCAATGCGTTCTTCAGCATTAAAAGTTTCTTAAGTAGCGCAATCAAAAGCAATTCAACGTCAATATCGATTTATTATTGATTGTATCATGATTTCTTATTATTTTTGCCGTTGTTCTTTTATAGCCATGAACTAAATTTTCTTTCTAAGGTTAATACTTGAACTCAATATGTGCGTTTAATTGCCATATTTTTTTAATATTTAATAAACTTAGTACTTTGTTATTCAATTTACTTGTTCTTAATGCTTCAATATATTTGGCCAACATATGATAAATAAATTGGTAATATTTTGATAAACTCGAAAAAGAAATTATTATATTTAGACCTAGGTAATTTGATATATGATTGTAGAGTAACATTCAATGTTGTATATGCAGATTTTAAATTAGGATAGGAATATACCTAATTGGCATGTATGATCAATAAAACTTAATCTTAATGAATCTTAATTTATTACAAGTACCATAGGTATATAAGTATTTAGTAAATTAAGGTATACTTTTGTGAATATATTAGTATCTCGATCAATAACAAGAACTAAAGGAGTTAAATATTAGAGGAATAATCATTAAAAAGCATATTGAGTGATAGTATTAACCCTAGATTTTCTCTATATTGCTATCTTCCAAATCTCTTTACATTGGGTCGTTGCTTTTATATTTTCTAAATTCATTCTTAGATTTTTATTTTTTTGGAATAATTACTAGAAAGATATAATTTTAGTACTTGGTTAAAAAGAAGACATTATCCCTATGGGTTCGACGTTCGACTCTTTTTGTCCCTTTATTACTTACATACGATAGTGTATACTTGCACTGAATTATAAGATATATAATTATCACATCAATAATACTTATTCTTTTACTTGGAACTGAAAGCGGATAATGGTGGTACCCAATCAACAAGAGAGGACAACCCTTAAAGTGGTAGAGAAAGTTTTATTTTTAATAGCTTTCAAAGAAAATGAATTTATGGAGGAATTGAAGAATACAAACACATGCATTTGTTTAGTGGTGAAAGGTGAAGAACAACCAGAACAGCCCTCAACTATTGAGATACCTAGGTTGATTACTGAATTTGAAGACCTCATGGCCAAACCAACTAGTTTGCATATAATACGAGATATTCAACATTAAATTGACTTTATTCTTGGAGCCAACTTGCCAAATTTGTCGCATTATCGAATAAGTTCAAAAGAGTATAAGATCTTGAGAGAAAATGTAGAAGAGTTGCTTAAAAAAAGACATATAAGGGAAAGAATCAACCCTTGTGTCGTTCCTGCCCTACTTACCTCAAAAAAGGATGGGAGTTGGCAAATATGCGTGGATAGTCATGTCATCAACAAGATTACTGTGAGAATATGTCCGAGAGACGAGTGGAAGACCACATTCAAAATAAAGGATGATATTTATGAGTGGATGGTTATGCCATTTAGGTTGTCAAATGCATCAAGTATCTTTATGCATTTAGTGACCCAGGTACTATGACCATTCATGTTGAGGAATGTTGAGGAATATGTTGATCACCTTAGGCAAGTCTTGCTTATGTTGAGGAAAAATAAGCTGTGTATGAATTTAAAGAAGTGTGCTTTTTTGAAAACCAGATTAGTATTCTTGGGTTTTGCGATTAGTAGTAAGAGAATTCATGTGGATGAAGAGAATGTGAAAGCTATTCATGAGTGACCTACCTCTAAAACTATCACTGACATGTAGAGTATCCATGGTCTAGCTACTTTCTATCACAAATTTATTAAGGATTTCAGCATCATAATAGCTCCTAAGATTGAATGTTTGAAGAATGGATAATTCAATTGGAGTAAAGCGGCAGGTCAAAGCTTCAAGTTGATAAAAAAAAAAGCTTTCCACTGTATAAATTCTCACATTTCTATATTTTGTCAAGACTTTAAATTGAAGTGCGACTCAAATGAAGTAGGGATTGGAGCAATTCTTTCTCAAGAAAGAAGACCAATTGATTTCTTTAGTGAGAAGTGTTAGGATTTGTACTTATGTGCCATCCATTTATGTATGAATATTTGTTTAATATTTATACTAGTATTATCCTTTCATTAAATTGTTAATTATATTTTATATATGGTAAGATGCTTGTAACGTTTTAGACATTGTAAGATCTAAAAGAGTTCAGATCTGGTCTAAATGAGTTTAGATTAGTGCTAAAAATTAACAACACTGAGAGTTATAAATGCCAAGAGTTAGCACTGATAAGAGTTATCAGGTTATAAGAGTTAGCGATATCTAAAGAGTTAGAGTCTTGTCTGAAATAGGAAAAAGACCTGAGAATATATTAGTAATGACGTAATTTCAAAGAGTTACAAATAGTGTTAGAAAATGTCATTATGCAAATATATTCTCAAATATTATGTTTCTGATCTATCTTTACTGATGCTGGTCTGTTAGTGAATACTTTAATAAATATATAGATCGGTGTATATCTATATCTAGATGGTCCACATGGTTAGTCTTAGCAAACCATAAGTTTAGTAGAAGCGCGTATAGAGATACAAGTATTCAGTAAAAATTGAATACTGAACAGACTTACAAAGATCTCCAATAGACATCCCATAAAGTCATCAATGGAGGGTCTTTCGAGTTGAGTAGTATTCGTAGTCCTTTAACCTAAGTACCATGGTGGGCTTATGAGTGATTCACCATACATTTGTTCTATACATGTTAAAAACCTTTCATGGTCTGACAGCTGGGTGTAGTTGGGTATGGTTCGATGCTCATGGAGTTCGGTGTGCATAAATATGGGATCCATCAGCTCATTTAGATGAGTATTATATCCTAATGCTCTAAGATTATATTTCAGAAAGTCTTATGGCTATAAGTAGTAATTCCTGGAAAAAGAGTTTAACCATAGGGATAAATAATATTATAAAAGTGTTTGAGAATATTATTTATTGAAATATAATTCTAGAGATAAGCTTTTGGTTGGGCATATAGAGATTTGACGATGTTAATCTATATCTCTGCTGTACTTGGATATAAATGATAGAGAGATTATATGAATATGTTATAACCCTAGCTTGTATGGTCTAACGTGCTGCTTTGTAATATCCGTAACGTGTGTATAGGGCATCGTTCACGAACGTATAGAGGAGTTTTATATGACAATTCGAGCATGGACCTAAAGAGTCTTATAATATGAAGTGTACTCATTGTGCACTAGGGCAGTATAATGGATTAAACGGTTCCATCCTAGAAATTTCAGCAAACCGAAAATATATTTTAGGGTTCCTCGGGTTGTGAAATTGTCTAGACTTAAATGTTAAGTATATCATTTAATTAGTTGACAAGAGTTGTTAACTAATTAGATGTTAACAAGTGGCACAATTTTATTCCATGAATTATTTTACCATGAATTTACCCATTAACCATGTTAATAAAATCAAATAAGGTAAATATTAATTATTTAAATAGTTTTTGAATAATTAAATAAGTATTATTTAAATAAATAAAATATAATTTTATTTATTTGGTATTTTATTCCTAAATGGAAGACATACTTAATTTGAAAAACATAAATTAAATTAAGTGGAGCACTATTTTGTAGAATTAATGGTAAATTTTATTAGACCATTAAAATGGCCACAAAAAAATATTTTTGGTAGTTAGCCACTTAATCTAATTTTGGTAGAGCACTAAAATGGTTGGATTTCATTTTGATGAATAAGGGTGAATCAAAATTCGTGCAAGGGTTAAGAGGAAAAAGAAGAGTTTGGTTTTTGAGAGTTTTTCATTGAACAAAGAGTTGTGAGAAAAACTAGAGAAAAAGAAAAATAAATTCCTCTTATTTTTCTTTCAAGTAACATAAACCTTGTTGTTGGAGATTAATTTACTACTATTCTAGCTTTACAATCTCACCGGATTGTTGTGAATTAGAATTGAACAAAAGTGCACTTCAAGGTGACCTCAAAGTTGGAGCTAAGAAATTTAAATTTGAAATCTTCATCGGAGGTTTTCAAAGGTATGTTTTTCATAATCTTAAATTGTTAAGAATTTAAGTTAATATGTATATGTTGATTACATGCTTAATTTCGCAGTGAAATTCATGTAAATGATACATATGTTTAGTTTGTCAATATGTACACAATCAGATACATACACTCTAAAACACGTTAACAAGACGTTGAGTGAGTCGAGACAGAAGTGGTCCATTTATCAGTAAGATTTTTGTGCTGTGTTTAAAGCTCTTAAGACATTGGAGGTGTATCTCTTATGAAATGAGTTCATTGTTTATTTGGACCACTAATCTTTGCAGTACTTCTGTAATTAGAAGTATGTAGACAAAATGTTATCCAAACGGAAAACCTACCTTGAGAAGTTTAATTATGTTATTGTGCACAAATTTTGGGTTTCTAACTATGTTGCAAATACTTTGAGTTATTGAGCTACCTGGCTTGTTTCTTTAAATGTTAAAATTTTAGGTTTTGAAGATCTCAAGGAGCTGTATGAAATAGATGAAGATTTCAGTTAAACTTGGGCTAAATACCTCATAAAATAGCCAATTGGTGACTTTGTAGTCCATGACGACTAATTATTCAAAGGAAACTGACTTTTCATTCCCAAGAGTTCTTTGCATGACAAACTCATTAGGGAAATGCATTTAGGTGACTTGAGTGGCCATGTAGGGCATAACAAGACCATTTCAAATCTGGAGGAAAGATATTATTAGCCTCAAATAAAGCGAGATGCTAGAAAGTTCGTGCAAAGATGTCTGGTATATTAAAGGAACAAAGGACATGCACAAAATACTGGTTTATATATGCCTCTACCTATACCTAATGCACCATATGATGATATATCTATGGATTTTCTACTTAGCTTGCCAAGAACTCAAAGGGGAAACGATTTTGTCTTTGTGTTTGTTGATCACTTTTTAAAGATGGCTCATTTTATTTTTTATGGCAAGACAATAGATGCTCACCATATTGCAAGTTGTTCTTTTGAGAGGTGCTGCACTTGCATTGGATACCCTTTAGCATTTTTTTTTATAAAGACAACAAGTTTCTTGCAACATTCTAGTTGACCTTATGGAAGAGATTTAGGACAGAGCGGAAATTTTCAAGCACAGCACATCCCAAAACTGATGGCCAAACTAAAATGGTGAATAGATCATTGGGTATTTTGATTCGATGCATTTATGGAGACAAAAAAAGACAATGATTTTTTGTACTAGCTCAAGTTGAGTTCTCTTTCAACAATTCAGTTAAGCGTTCAATTAGGAAAATTCATTTCTTTATAGTTTACACTAAAATGCCTAGGCATGTTGTTAACTTGGTAAAAATCCTTTCAAATGCAAAATTATAAGTTGCCTTTACCTTAGTCGAGAGTTATACGAAGATGTTTCAAGCGGTCCATGATTCATTAGTAGACCAAAACCAGAATTACAAACAAGCTGTAGACAAGTGCAAGAGGTTTTAAAAGTTTAAGGAGTGTGATCAGGTTTTATTTCATTTATGCAAAGAGAGGATGACATTTAGTGTTCATGGGAAGCTCAAAAAGAAAAGATAAGGACCTTACAAGATTGTGAAAAAGATCAACGACAATGCTTATATTATAGATCTTTCAGTAGACATAGACATTTTCAAGACATTCAATGTTGCAGACTTAACACCTTTTTATCCAGAGGGGGACCTTTACATTATAAAGGAACTCGAGGCCGAGTTCTCTGTAAGTGGAGGAGAATGATAAGGGACTCACAATTCTTCTGCAAAGTCCAATAAGAAATCAAAAGTTTATTTTTGGTAGTTAGTATCTTTATGCTTTCAGCATTTAAAACTTAATGATTTTGGGAAAGACTTAGAATATTTATGTTTTTATTATATAATTATTAGTTTAGACAGGTTTGAAAGTTATAAAGATTTGACATTTGTCTTTACTACAGAATCTCTAAATTATTTCCTAATCTAGAGGGATGTTCCAGGTATAAATTCCAATGAGTTTAATTTGAAGAGATATATAGAATTTTATTCAGAAACATTTTTTTGAATGGTTCTTTAACCATTTCCTTGTTCCGTTTTGTTAAACGTTATCAAAATATCTGTATCTTCGAGAATGACACCGCGAATCTATCAACACTTGTCCTACATCAATTTCTGAACCCTTCAATGGCCTCACTACTTTTAGGAATCCCTCCACTTTTCTCACTATTAGTCAATACTTCATTAAAATCACCACAATAAACCCATGGTAGCTTGTAGGCCTGCTAGTCTTTCTATTAACTTTTAGGTATGGATTTTACTCAGTGTATCAAAGACACCATATACTACTATTAACCTCCATTTCCTTGATTAACCATCTACTACTATAGCATCTATATGATAATTTATGAATGACAACACCTTATATCTGTATTTTTATTCTATAACATAGCTATTCCTCCTTTTAATCTATCTCTATTTGTTTCCATACAATTTTCGAAATGGAGCTTTGCACTAACATGTCTTATTTTATGGATCGAGAGCTTAGTTTCCCTAAAAAGGTAATGTTTGGACTCCTATCTTGGAGTTTTTTTTTTGTTGCCCTAAATATTCGAGGGTTTATCAAACCTCGAACATTCTAGCTAAGTAGTATCATGATTCTTGGCGATGCTATACTTCAGCCACCACCACTGCTTCATCCAATTTATTTCCTTCTGTTGCATCACCACCAAGTTGTTCCTATTAACTGGATTCTATTGAGACTCAACTAACTTGGCTTTCTTTCTTATTGGCCAATTTTTTATTTTTATAGGTTACTTTTTTTCTATAAATTAAGCCGACTTTTTGCTAATGGACCAATAACTTATTTTTTAGCTTTACTTTTCCATCTTTTAGGCCCTTATCTTGGATGAGCCTCCCTTGGGCTTTGGGCCAAGCTGACTTGTGATGATGGACTAACTTTATTGGGTGGGTCTATTTCACTTTGAAAATTTCTTTCCTATAAGTACCCATCAATTTCTTTATTAAGATTTCTTGCATTTTCCCTTTATTTTCCTCATTTTTTATTTTAGCTATCAACTATTGCTATTAATCTGTCGCTACACTTAGCTCAAGGTCCATCAAGCTAGGTTGTTCCATCAATTTGGCTAGCTTTGAGATCTCCAACTCCTTATTTGAGTCACAACTTGGTACCTATGCCAATACTAGAACCAGGTTGCCTATTAGGTCCTCCAGTATTATAAGTTCTTTTTGTTGACCCATTTTGGTGTTAGGCTTCTGCTCTACAACAAGCTCCTTTACTCTTCTATGGATTCTTTCTTCACTTTTTTCTTCATTAGCTCTTGGTCTTTCCATTCTTCCTTTGGGTTTGAAAGGCAACCTTTATCATTGTAGTTATTAGCTTTCATCCAGATTCTATTTTTGAAAGTTTCTTTAGTAGAGTTTCCCCTTTTACTAGACTCTACTTCAAATTCTTTTTCCATGGACTGCCCATTTGGTTCATTATATTCCGTGTGTAACCTATATATCCATACCTATAACAAAAATCTGGTAGCCTTTTATAAAGAATTGGGAGGAGCACATCCTCATTCGAATTCTGTTTCCCAACTTTAATACATCTTCTTAGTAGTTTGGTGATGTCCAGAGTGATTCAATCTCTATCAAATTTCCTCATACACCCTCATTGATTATCAATTTTCACTTCCTCTACTTTTCTGATCTTGGGATGTTATGAATTTGTATCCAAAAGGGTGCGAATTGGAACTTCATTTTATTTACCTCACCTATTCTAGAGACTGTGTTGAGCATTATTAAAGCCTTATCAAAATGCCATAAGCCTGGAACTAGTACATTTTTTTAAATCCTGTTTTGCTTTGAAATGACAGAGAAAAATGTTGTTTCCTAAGCTTTCAATCTATATTCTCTTCATTAGGTGCCACACTTATTGCATAGTATATTTAAAAGCTTCACGATTGACTGCTCTAGTAGCCAAGACTTTAGCTACCAAGCATTATTTTTTCATATTCTTGCTAGTTTCCTCCAATATTTCTTCTAGTTCAAATTTCTCTTTTTCCTCTTTTAAATCTTTAACGAGCTACATAGTTGAATAGGTTGTTCTATGTCCATCAAAGTAACTACCTTAACTTTATTAACTATTTAGAGAGGTTGTAATTATTAGGATTAAATATCTTCTCCACTCAAGATGAGTGAAAGTTGGAAACCATTATAGCTTTGTCTCCTTCTAAAATCCTCTAAGACTGCTTCAAATGAGAGAAAAGACTAGCATTAACAATATTTGCTTAGCTGATTAGGTCCTAATTTATATATGGGTGATTAGGTAAAAATATTGGTTAGTTTTTTAAGTTAATGACAAACACTTGATTTGTGATAAAGTGATATGAGAGTAGATTCAAGATTTTAATATTATGTAACTTAATAAATTAAACTTTGAAGCCAATGACAAACACTCGATTGTGTGACACTTTGTATAAGCCTCATACTCAAGCTAATTCAATTCTCATATTTATACTTCTTCATTATTTATTAGGACTACTTGCTCTCACTCACAATAACTATTGCTCAAGTCTCATAATTGCATCGATTCAAGTTCTTAATACCACTTGAAGTTTTCTATATCAGAATCTCCATATGTAATTATTATTTTTTCATCATTCTATTCCTTCAAATTGACTAAGGTGCCCTCTGTCTTCTTGCAAAAAAATAAAATACTCTGATGTTCAAGTTAGTTTTAAAGAAGACGAAAATGCCATATGTGGTAGAGTGTATGCATGAGTAAATACAAGTGAATAAATCAATGTATCTCTATGAATATGTTATAATTATGATCATCTCCTCTTTAAAAGATTAATAGTCTTATAGGATAGAAATTTATCTCATTCCCAAATTGTATTAATATGGATTGTTAAGTTTAATTGGACAATAATTAAAAAGCATGAGTTCTTATTAATTTTTTTTATAATATTCTCATTTATAATTGAATTTCAAAGAGAATTAATTAACTCTCAAAATAATTTTCTTATCTATTTAATCTGATTTCATAGTTTGACTTATACAAATTTATATTGTTAATCCCCCGCAATATCCATAACCCACTTATTAAATCCATGGGTTAAGGAAACAAATACTTCACTATTGTAAATATGAGTTGAAGGAAAGTTAGATTCTTCTCCTTGGCCAATGGATAGGCTTGCCTCTATAGGTCCTCTTTATAAAGTTAAAATTAAGATTGCTAAAGTTGAGCTGATTAGGCCAATTCAGATTGGGCCTAACAAATGTTCCTCATAAGTTAAAAAGTGTAACTATTGGATGACAAGTCTTATATGACATGCTTCTTTACTTTCACCTAATCGACAGGCACCACGTGTCACACTTTTCATTTTTAATTTTTTGCCTTCTTTATTATCGACCAGTTTCAAAATTCACATATCTTTAAATATTAGCAACTTTCCCTTCCCTGTGAAGTAATGTGTTTATAGCTACAGCCCTTCAAATATCCCTGCAGTCGTCTCTCCAATTCACTTTTAATTTAAAAAACTCAAAACCTTAAAGTTTTTTTTCTTTTTCATTCTTGCTTTCATTTCCTGTGGTAAAAAGATAACCTTTTTATTCCTTCTCATTAGCCAAAACATAGAAAACAAAAATTGGTGAGCAAACTATACAACTTTACAATAGAGGAACTCAAGTCATCGCATTACATCCCTAGGAATGTAAGCATCTGACCACTCCCTGTTGGTGACCCACATTATAATCCTCAATAGGTGAGACTTAGGGAGCTTCTGTTATTTTAAGAGCACCTAGAATGTTTTTGCTTTTTATCTCACCATTGATAATCGAGTTCCTACATGTCACCACTCTTTCACCTCCCCAATTACATCAAAATGTATTTCACATACTTCAGAACGTGTCCCTTGTAGATTACATGATTCCTCCTTATTACGCTTTTATTCTCTATGATGTATTCTTGAGTTACAATTGATTGTGCACGAAGATTAATTACCATTGGGTCCCAAAAGGTGAGAGATGGTTTTTCTTGACTTTGAAGATAAAAAGGATGGTTTTGATAGGAACCCTGTTATAACAAGTAGGAAGTGGAGGAGGCCAGACTTTTCTTACATAATACAGGTTGCATTTGGTATTTTGACCACTGGACCACTTTACCCTTCCATCTATCTCAATAAGGGAAAGGTTTCTATAAATGGATTTTTTTAAAAAGTAATCTTCCTATCGCCACTTATTCAGAGCTAGCTTGCTTTTGAAGTATGCTCAACTTCCTAAGGTATATTACTTCTCATGTGCCCTAACTATAGAACATTGTTTGCTAACTCTGAACCTTGTGATTAGGGTATAAAAGGTTTTGCTCTTTTTGATGGTTCTATCTATCGCACACGTGTGATGTTATATGAACTTCTTCTTGTTGAAGACTTATTTCCTCTAGGTTCTGAAGAGGATAATGGTGAGGACTTCTATGTTCACTTCACTTACATAGGGTTCCCCCTTAATATAAGTGAGTTATAATTATGTTCCTACTTCCACTAGTTGCCTTCCTTTATAAGTTCTTAATTTAAAAAAAAAATGTTTTTCCACTTGACCATTTTTTTCCTCAAGTTAACTTTAACTACTTTCCTGGTTATGCTGGTGCAGGTGAAGGGTTTGAAAGCAGCATTGGCTTTTTCAGCATAGTCCATCAAACCTCTGTCTCTGTTTCTGATGTGGCCTTTTGGCCTAGACCTTTGTTTGCCAATCCTACTGTAGTTAGCCCATTGAGTGCCAATCCTTGTGTTCTTTCTAAACATGTTGCTGCGAAAGTGCCTTTTGTTCCAACTTTTTGCTTTTACTTTCTTTCTTTTATGTATGCATTATTTTATTTGTTAATTATTACTATTATTACTATTATTATTATTATTGTTGTTGTTGTTGTTGTTGTTGTTTTTGGCTTTCACCTTATGGTATGACAAATGAGTCTTTGATCATCTATAGAGCTTTAGACTTTCATAAAAGATCTTGACATGCTTCTTGACGTTTTGAGTAAGGAGCCAAGAGAACAATGAAAAAAAAAAGGAAGAACAAAGTACTTAAAGTGTACTTGAAGGTTTTAGACATGATATTTCCCCAACCGTTAAAAGAAAAGACTTTTGACTCTAAGGTTGAAAGTTCTATTTTTAAGACCACTTATGCTATCCCAAAATCTATTGAGGCCATGTTGGTCCCTTCTGCTGCTATTCCCAATCCTCCACCAAAGAGTTTTATTCCTCCAAGTAATATATTGGTATATTTGTTATTGCTTTTTTTATTTATTCTTTACTCTTCCTGATTTCATTTTACAAAGACTTCAATTGACATTGAAAGTTACTCGAGAGGGTCTTATTGCCACTTTAGAGACGAAAGTGAAAAGAGAATGAGGCCTTATTTCTCTCTCTTGACCATTAGGTTTCTCTCCTTATTCCCCTTCGCAATCTTCTCTGAAGCCAATGTATCTAGGGAAGAGGATGAGTTTGCCCTTTATTTTTGGAAGAGGGGTTATGCGAATGTAATGAAGAATTTCACCATCTTACTTGTTAATCTAGAGAGTGTGACAACCATTATGGAAAGGTTGTTTACTTGTACTAATAAAGAGTAATACCTAACATGTTTAAAGAAGAGTGAGCCAAAAAGTTCCCAATCTTATATTATGGTAAGGGTACTGGTTTGTCTTTTGGGTTTTGTTGGGTTTGGCTTTTTTTTTTTTTTTGTCTTTTAGCTTTTTTTGCTTTCTTTTCTTTCTTTATTTTTATATGCTCTTCATGATGAGTTATATACCATATAAGCTTATAAAGTGAAGTTGCTATTTACCTAAATGAAGTTGGGGGACTTACAACAAAAGTTAAGGAGGATGGAAAATTATGCCTTAGTGATCAGAAGGTAAAATTTTCTACTATTTTGAGAAAATTCGAATGGTCGTAGAGTTGCGACAAAGGTGAAAGCTACCAGTAAAAAGATAAAAGGATTTAGGAAGGCCAACAAGGGTTTTTTTCACAAGAAATCAATCTTGAGGCTTCAGTAAGGTCCGATGAAGGTAGGATCTCTTCCTTGGATGCTGAAGTTGCTGATTTAAGGTCCAAGGAAGGCATTTTGGAGAAGTTGATCACTTAGCTACAAGAGCGAGTATTTGCTGCTAATGTCCAAATTCAGAAGAAGCATGACGAGTTGAGGTAGGTTAACAATCAAACTTATATTGGTATTGACCTATTAAAGGCATCTGAGGCTCGATGCTCCAATTTGGAAGTTGTGGTTGAAGAGCTAAAAGTGGCTCCATAGAAATTCTAGCAGTTTATGGCTACTTCCAAAGTAGAAGTTAAGGTAGCCAATGCTTCAATTACTCAGTTTAAGAGGAATTTGGTTGTAGTTAGGGAGCATTATAGTTAATAATGTTTGATGGCTTATACTTGATGCTTTCATTGTGGCTTCCAGGTGATCTTTCCATTTAGAGATAGCTTCCTAAAGACTTTGACACTAGTTATGGGTTGTACAAGAGCTAGTTTGCCAGATATTTCAATAATGATCCGTAACAAATCAATTATGATTCAACTAGGGAAGGCACATCTGTGGCTAATCCTAATGTAGTGGATCTCCCCATCTGTGGCTAATCCTAATGAGGACTAATGTTGTTGATCCACAGTTTTTGTCTGTATTTTCTTTTGTGAAAATTTTGTAAGAAAAATATATGAAAGCATATGCTTGTACCAAATTTGTTCAGTTGAATGAAAGGAAGGTTTTTCTTTTATCTGATATTTTTATTTAATGAAAATGTTTAAGTATGAGATGAAGTTAGGATTTTTGTTCATAGTAAAACACATAAAATGGTTAAGTTAGCTTAACTTTGTGCCTTTGCCTTTAGCTTTCGAGATTCTAAGTGCATGGTCTTCACAATATTAGATGGCCCACGGGCATATAATCTTTTAGGAAATTTTTGAACATAAATCCCTTTTTCTCTTCTAACAACTTATTAAATTTTTAATCTTCTATAACTAAAGAGTTATAATTTGACCATTTTATTCATAAAATTTATTTCCCTTATCTCATGGCAAATACTTGGTGATTTATTTAATTTTTAAATTAATAATCTATATTGTGATAAATGTTATTAAAATGAGTAGATATTATGAATAATAGGGAGATATTGTGAAAATGGGTAGATATTATAAAAAAAAAATGGATGCAAAAATGGCTTGGAAGTTCAAAGATTTAGTAAATCATCACGACCTTAGGTTACACGCTGTGCGCACTAGCTTATGTGCTATGTTAATGCATGATACGTAGGATATATAGGCCTATGCACTACAGGCAATGCACAACATGCAACATGCACACAACATGCAGTGCATAGGGGCTAGCATGCCGCACGTAATACACGAAGGGCAATACACACAATGTACAATGGGCAATGAGAATGGGGCTATGCACCATGTGAAATGCACAATGCACGGTGCTAAGTGAACGTGCCACATTTCCCTGCCATGCTGGCCGCCTTTCAATTTGACATCAATTTTTTCACTCATTTTGCACTATTTTGACACGATTTTCACTCATTTTTAACTAATGTACTTATTTTTTAATATATTTATTGCAAAAGTATTTCATTTTTTTAATATTATTGCATTATATATATTTAATTTGATAAACTTGCCAAGTATTTGACATTAATTTGCCAAGAATTTGTAGTCTACTTGATCAAATTAAAGTAAAATAAGTGTGCTTTTTTGTGAGCTTTAGGTGTTTTTTTTAAGTAAGTTATTCTAATTTGGAGAAAATATGGTTGAGAGACAAAAATTTCCTACTTTATATCTTTTAGCTATAAAAGATTAGAAATTTCATGTAAATAAAAAAGAAAATATATTAAAATAGAAGCTATTTTTGAAACTTTCTCTAATCTTTTCAAAAGAAGGTGGCTTTGGGGATTTCAAGCATATGACCTTCCTAAGATTAGGTGGCTTATGGGCACCTGACCTTTTTAAGGGAATGTGACATTTGAGATTCTGAGTGTATTTCCTTCCCAAGGTCATGTGGCATATGGGCATACAACCTTTCCAAGGAAAGTGGTTTTAAAATTCTGAGTGCACAACCTTTCTAAGGTCGGTGGCTTTTAGTTGAACAACCCTTCTAAAGGAAGAAAATTTTTGCGATTTTGAGTATATTTACTTCCCAAAGTCAAGTAGCCTATGGGCACACAACCCTTCTAAGGAAATATAATTTTTAAAATTCTAAGTGCACAACCTTTCTAATGTCAAATAGCTTATAGGCACGCGACCCTTCCAAGCAAAGACGACTTTTAAACCTTATAGATTATGAAATTATGCATATTGAAAAATTACTCGTTATCAAATTAAAATAATTTTTTGAACAGAAAATGAAAATGTGCTTACACATAGTACTTTTTGAGTTTGGAAATGTTCTATGGAATTGGGATGGGCTCCTCTTCCATGGTTTAAAAAATGAATGCTTCTTGATCTAGGATTTTAGTGATTATGTGCGGTCCTTCTCATGCCTCTGCCATCTTCTATAAATTTTATTCTTTGTTTATGTCAATTGTTTCCTATAGCATTGGGTCTCTTTCATTGAGCTCTTGCATCATTAATTTCCTATCATATTGTTTTTTAATATTTTCTTTCTAAACTACAGCATGGATTATGGCAATGTCGTTATCTTTATTGGTGAGGTCTTTGGCTATGGAGAATGCTTTATCATTTCATTCTAGTCTTACTAGTTTTGTTTATAAGGTGGGAATGAATACTTCTATGGCAAACACTACTTTCATTCTATATTCTAGTGCACACATAGTGCATCTTGTAGATCTAACTTCCACAGTCCTATAGCCCAAAGAACCCCTAGGAGTTCTTCTAGTCACTTCCTATTCTTTAATTCTAATAGTTTCATCAATATTTTAAAAATGATTCTATTAGTTATTTCGGTTAGTCTTTTGTCTTATGGATAGCTGTGAAAGGAGAGTTTTTGTTAGATCATCTACCTATTACAGAAGGCAATCACAATTGTGTTAATGAACTATTTTTCGTTATTTGAGACCAGTCCCTATGGCATTCTATATCTAGTAACAATGTAAGTTTGTAGAAATTTGCTTACCTTGGTCCCAGTTATGTTGCTATAAGCTTTAACTTTTACCCATTTTGTAAATTAGTTAGTTGCTATGAGGATGATAAGGGCAAATTTGTCATATATTTTCTCATGTTTTTATTATTGATATTTTATGATTTTATGAGAATAGATGGCTATTTATGTGCATTATTGTTATTTATAGGGACTTGAACGAAATTTAAAGAAAGAATGCAAAAGGAGCGAAAACAGGGACTAAAATGCAAAGTTTTCAAAGTATGTGTCCATCGCCCCAGCGCCACAAGGATTTTTGCCCCAGCGCTGAAATAGTGATCGAAATAAGAAAAACGACCTGCTTAAGTCGCGTATAGCACCCCAGCGCCAGACAGTCACCGCCTCAGCGACAATACAGAGCCCCAGCGCCAAGATCCCACCGCTCCAGCGGTAATAGCTTTTTCACGCGTCGCCCCAGCGACAGATGCATAGCGCGCCAGCGGTAGTACGAGTTCTAGTCCGACGAGAATTGAGATTTTCAAGCTCATATCAATCCCTATATAAAGCCACTCATTCCCAACTTTCAAGAAGAACCCAAGACGACCCAAGAGCACTAAGAATACAGAGCACGAGTCTTGGAGAGTAATAGGAGCTTAATTGAAGCAACTTTAGAGAGAGATACAAGACGTCCTTTGGCATCAAGAGTTCCTAGGCAGCGCAATTAAGAGCAATTCGACGTCTATATCGGTTTGCTAATAATTGTATCATGATTTATAATTATTTTTACTGTTGTTCTCTTATAGCCATGAGCTAACTTATTTTCTAGGGTTAATATTTGAACTCAATATGTGTGCTTAATTGCCATATCTTTTAGTATTTAATAAACTTAGTCATTTATTATTTAAATTACTTGTGTTTAATGCTTCAATATATCTGGCCAATATATGGTGAATGAGTTGGTAATATTATTGATAAACTCGGAAGAGGAATCATAATATTTAGACCTAGGTAATTTGATGCATGATTGTAGAGTAACATTCAATGTTGCATATGCAAGTTTCAATTTAGGATAGGAATATACCTAATTGGCATGTATGATCAATAAGACCTAATCTTAATGAATCTTAATTTATTACAAGTACTATAGAAATATAGGTATTTGGTAAATTAAGGTATACTTGCATGACCTTGGAAGAGGCTTGTGAATACATTAGTGTCTTGATTAATAATAAAGACTAAGTGAGTTAAATATTAGAGGATTAATCATTAGAAACATATTGAGGGATAATATTAATCCTAGGTTTTCTCTACGTTGCTATCATTTATTCTCTTTGCATTGTGTTTTTACTTTTATATTTTCTGCATTCATTCTTAGGTTTTTATTTATCTGAATAATTATTAGGAAGATATAATTTTAGTAATTGGTTAAAAAGAAAACATTATCCCTGTGGGTTCGACATCCGACTTATTTAGTCTCTTTATTACTTGCATACGATAGTGTATACTTGCACTTAATTTATGATATAGAAATATCGCATCAGAGGACAAATCGTTTACCACTAGTTGCTATGGACAGGGGACTCATGATGTCCATCATTTACTAAACAAAAGGCCATAGACTAGTGACAGTGTTTAGGTCCTCAACTAAAAGTTAGATAAGCATAGTATATTTCTAGAACTTTTCACACCTCTTTATGCAGTCCTGGGCATTTTATTGTAAAGGTAAGCTAGTAACACCTTTGTCATAAGATTTTATAAGTGAGGTTCCTTTCACTAGACTAATTTCTACATGCTTCCTCCTGCACTTTTTTTATTATCATCCTTCTTCCCTACTCAATAATGCATTTACGTATGTTCTAGAGAATTCTCTTCTATATAGTTCATCTTTCATGAGCATGAACTTTTCCACTTTGCTTAGAAGCTTCTAACGATGGCTTCCTATCTTGCAAGAAATTAATGTATGATGTCATCCAATTATTAGAGTCTAGAATTTTCATTATTTTTCTTATATCAACATATTTTGATGGTGCAGTATCATCTTCTATAGTTGTTTTATATCTCATGGTGAGTATTTTTTTGTTGCTGATGCTTCTTTGGTAAGTTTATCACTTTCATGTTTTGGTTTCGATAAATTTATGTGATTATAACTTTCTGTATATGTTTTGCTACTTTCTTTGCTTTGGCAATCCTTGTATCATCATCTGTTGTGATATTGTCAATCCCCTGATTAGTGTTTCATTCTTTTCTTTATTGTTAAATTTCAAGGATAGCAACCTTACTGCATGTTTCAATAGTAATCCTTCTACGTGTTGAAACTTCTGATCCTTTTGGTTTTTGTGGTTTAAGTGAGTTGGTGTAGCACTGTCTATTAAGTGCATGAAAGGGTGCATGCATATGAATGTGTACATATTGATTAATTTATAAAAAGGCATGTCAAACATATAATTACGCAACATAATAAAAATCTAATTTTCTATTCAATAAACACATACTAAATTTAAGTCTGTTACATTAATAGAATCAAAATTACTTATCATTAAAGCCATTTAGTGAAGAATTCAAACTTTGAGCTCACTTTGAAGTTTCTACTTGAACAATTCTAGTCTTGAACAATTTCATGGGAATGAAGAGCTAGAACGGCAGTATAAAAAATCTGGCAAGATCAAATGTGAGCAACACTTGCACTTGGATTCTCTCTTTTGACCAAATATGAAAAATGGACTTTTTTATAACTTTTTGAAAGTTCTTCTTATATATATATAGCCAATACATGCAAGAACTAAAATGACAATTTTGAAAAAAATATTTACATTGGTTTATTTCATCTTGACACTTGTTGAAAATCTATCTCATGCATCAAGCCAAGTGTCAACTTACATTTGTCATTTGTCATGCATTCAAGCTAACTTTTTTATGCAAAATGCCACATGTTACACACATGTCTATGCATCATGCCATGTGTCAACTTTTAATTTGTTAACAATAATTGTTAACTAATTAATTAATAAATTTAACACTTAAACCTTGACACGTGTATTTTTTTAGAGATCCTGAAATAAATCATGTTTTTCAAAAAAATTCTAGATCGAACAATTTACCTCTACCCTAGTGCTTAACTAATGCACTTCATATTGTAAGGCTCCATGGATTCACACCCATTTGTCTTATAAAAATCTTTCGAAAGTCTATAAATGATGCCTCACGCACACATTATGAATATTACAAATAAAGCATTGAACCATACAAGTTGAGGCCAACTATATCTGTATAGTCATTCCGTCAGTTATATCTTGGGCAGAGATATAGATCATTACTATCAAATCTCTATATGCTCAATTGTGAACTTATCTCTAGATTTTTATTTTCGTAAACAATATTCGCAAATTCTTTTGTGATATTGTTTAAATCTTACAAAAAACTCTTTTTCTAAATTTATGTTCGTGGTTACAAGACTTCTAAAATACAAATCTTAAAGCATCATGATATACAACTCACCCATATGAGCTGAGGATCTCATATTACACATATTGAAACTACATGAGCATCGGACCATACTCAGCGACACCTAGAGGTCAAACCATAAAAGATCTCTAACATGTATGGAATCAAAACATAATGGATCACTTATAAGCCCACCGTGGCACTTAGATTAAAAGACCACAAATACTACTTAACTCGTGAAAACTTTTCATTGACGGCTCTATGAGATATCTATTAGAGGTTCTTATGAGTCTGTTCGGTACCTTGTACTCACTGAATACCTGCATGTGTATATTGGCTTCCGTTAAACTCATGGTTTGCTAAGATTAATTATCTAAAAAGTTGAGATATAAACATACACTGATCCAGAAGGACTACCGATTGACCCTTGTTAGCAATTATAGATCAATAACGATGTATCGAGAACATATTATGCAATGACATTTAATCTATTAATGTTAACCTAAACTTCTTTGGATCAAATCTAAACTCCTTTAGATCTACAATATTTAGAAATATAACAAGTTTACTACTATAAAATTAAGTATTAACAATTATATTGAAATGTTTATTGTATAAATAACAAATATTTATACAAACTGGAATGGCTCATAAACACTAACTCTAACACTGCCTAGCTTAGAGTTGTTCTTCCTTGATGTTTACCATCCCTTTTCTATTGCCAAGACGTACGTTACACACTTGGTGTAGGGTAGATGGAATAGTTACAATATAGTGCAACTAGTATCTTTCGGCCATATGTTGTAAGCAAAATGTGTATCAACCATTACATAGTCCACATGTAGACACTTCTCTACTACTTCCATGGGTAATGTGACCATCCTCTTAACTTATACCTTTCCTCCTTCGAATACGATAAGTTTGATATTATACCCCTAATGTGTTTCTTGTCCAATTTCATTGGTTGGAACGCATTCTAGAATAGAATATCTATGTTGCTTCCTCCGTTTACTAACATTCTCTGAACCAGTATCCTCATGATGATTCTGATCACTACTAGCAGGTCTAAATGAGGAAGTAACAAGCAAGTTAGGTCCTTCCAGAAAAAAGTGATCTCCCTTAACTCTTGCTTGATGATATGATTGATTCGTAGCAAATGTCCTTTTGATCCTACACTTCTAAACTTTAGTCAGTCTTTTAAATAAAGGCTTTCACCTTTCATCTTTCCCTTTTTTATTTGGCGACCTCCAATGAAATACTACTATAAAAAATTGGTTCATAGCCATTCTTGCTAATAAAAACTTCCATGGATTCTTTGATATGGTTTTCAACTATCTATAGTCATTTCAAAACTATCTTCTGCTCACCTAATCATTTCCTATGTTCCATTTTAATGTTATTAGGGGCTCAGTAAGAGCTCCCTCGATATGGTCCTATTCCTCATTTGCTTCCGACTTTTTTGTGCTTTCTTTCTCCTCTCCCAGTAGTAAATATCAAATAGTGATTTGTAGATCATGTTTAATATCGGTGGCATTGCTTATGGTATTGTGGTAGCTTTTTCTCCATTTTTCTTTAAGTCTTTCTCGAGTTTTGAAGGTTTTTTAGGCTTTATTTTTAATCTAAACTCTATGAGGTGGTCGTTTCTTATGAGAACATTGATCTATCCTTGTAAAGAATGATAACTACAAGTGTAATGTCTCATCATAGACTGCATAATGTTTAAAATGGTCCATTGGTCATCCAATGTCTACATAGCCTTCAATTTCCCAAAGAGTCATGTGTCTTTAAACTTTATCCAAATTTTCTTTGCTAGAGAGTTGATAGAATTAATGATTGGAACACTTTTATCGACCATTTTTCATCTCCACCATCTTCTCTGATGAAAGGTTACTTCCTATAACCTTCCTTCTGAAGTATTCCTAATTCCTTTTGCATTATGATTATAGAAGTTTCTTTTATTATAGTTGCCTTATCTTCTTCCTCATAAGTCCATTGCTTAAAAGTGGAAGTTTTCATAGTTAAGATAAGGATAAAATGGGGTAGCGGTCTTCGTAGCTTTCTAATAAGCTTAGGCAATAATTTTGGTGTCACAATTTCCCACTTCACTTAGTTTTTGGTTGAATCGGTTAAGGAAATTCTTGATGGTCTTGTTCTTCCATTATTTCATAAAGAATAAGTTCGATGTCGTTTTCTTTTTCTTACGGTTTCACATATAATTAGGCAATGAATTAGACTGACAACTCTTCAAAAGAAGGCTATCAGATTTTCTTTCAATCTACAGGACTATGCCTATATAGGTCCCTTTAAGCTTGATCAGAATATGATGCACTTTAGGTCTTTATTTTGAAGTAAAATATGTGCTCTTCTAGGTCTCCAATCTCATAGTACATCTAGAAGTTTAGCATTATATACCTATAAGGCTTGTTGGCTTACCTAAGGGACTCTATGAATAGATCTTGGTTCACCTTCATTTATAGGAACATCGCATCTTTGGTGATTCTAGGCTTACCTATTCTCCCATATAATTTCCCATCTTCTTTCATAATGAAAGCCCTTATGTATTCCTCATTACCTACTTTCTTTATCTTCTCTTGGTATTTTTTTTCTCTCATTGTCCTTTCGAGTACATCGCCTTTTCAGGTACATTGCCCTTTATCCCATTCTCTTGTGATCATTTATATAGAATACTTCTTGGTCCATTCTCTCATGGTTACTCATATCGAGTATCCTTAAAAGTGCCATTCAATTCTCCATATCCCTCCATCGTTAGTCTTTCTCTTAACTTATGGTTCTCCTTCCTTGTCTCTTTTAGTTGTTTGAGATTTTTTTTTACAATACTTCTATCATTGTGGTAAGAATTTTGCTTCTTAAAACTATCGCATCAATGTTGCTTATTTTTGCTCTCTTGATCTCGTCTGCCTACTTTAAATGAACTGATTGGTTTTGTCTTGTTCTACCATCTTTTTTACTAGAAGCGTTATTAGTAAGCAACTATCTTTAGTCAAAATGTTCTCACAAATAGCATAACTGAAGTTTCTTAAATCGGAACCTCCACATGCAATTACTTTCTTACCTTTGTTCTACTCTTTCAAATTGACCAAAGCATCTTCTATCCTAGTACAAAAGAAAATACTCAGATACTCAAGTTAGAATTTGAAAAAGAAGAGTGATGTGTGTGGTGAAGTATACGTATGAGTAAGTACGAGTTAACAAACTAATGTATTTCTATTAATGTGTCGTAATTCTAATCCTTTTCTTTATAAATGATCATTAGTTTTATAGGATAAGAATTTATCTCCTTTTGTAGATTGTATTAATGATGTTATTAAATTTAATTGGACAATGAAAGAGTGTGGGTTCATCTTAAAGTCTTGTTTTATATTACTCTCATTTCCAAGGGAATTTCAGAGGGAATTGACTAACTCTCAAAAGACATTTCTTATTAATTTAAACCAGTCTTATAGTCGGATTCATATGAAAATTGATATTATTAATCCCATCCCATCCTCCTATGATGTTTATGGTCCACTCATGAATGCTGTAGATCGAGGAACCGGATATTTTCTTGTTGTAAATAGAAGTTACAAGGAAAATCAAATCCTTCTCCTTAGTTAATGACTACGCTCATTTTTATAAGTCCTTATGGTCCCCCCCCTATCGTCTCTAGGCAGCACCACCAGATGAGCTTCCTCAATGAGATGAAGGATTGAGGAGATAAAGTTAAAATTAAAACAGCTGATATTAAATTGCTTAAGGCGATCCAAATCGGGCCAACATCACTCAACGTCACACGTTGAATTCCCCGCACCTTTTGCATTCAGGAGGATGGGCTTCTAAATTGAAACTATTGGTTTGAGAAGTTCATGCCAAAGTGAACTGGTTGAATTCCCTGTACCATTAAGGAGAATGGGCTTCTGAATTGAACCAACTAGTTTTTGGAAGATCATACTGACGTGAACTAATTAAATAGCAAAAACATACACCAGTTAAGTTAAGTTCGACTAACTTGCTTCAGTTTTTCAATTTTTTTTTTAAATTTATCTCTATAAACTCATAAGGTTTTACTAGGAACAAAAAATTGAGTGCAAGGCGTTTATGGAATTAGAGTATGCATAAAATTGTAAATTATTTAACTTGGTGCTATGAAGAGGGTTTCATAAGGAATTTTCAAACCGATGCCAACTGCCAATGGTATTACTCAAGTAGATCGGACTACGGTATAAAAAATTGTTTTCAGAATCATTACAATATTTGGAGACAAATAGCTTTCCTGCCAAAACCTTACCATACACCTTCCACCCAAATTTCTACAAGAAAAAACGAAAACCAAAAAAAAAAGTGTCTTCTCTATAATTACGTTCTTGGTGCTAATCTAAGACTCAAACTGCTTGCCTTCAAAGGTCTGCCCAAACTTCCAAGTCTTAGGAGCAACATTGTAAGATGTAACTGTGAGCCCATCACTACTAGTGACCTCAAATGAGAGAGGTTGCTTTTTTAGATCAGCATTTATATGCCAGTTTTGGCCCCAATTCCTACCCATTGGAAGCCAACCAGTCCTTGAACCCTTGATCTTCACTGCAACTATATCTCCAGCACCAGCTACGTTGCTGATCAAAACTGAAATAAAGATACCTGAACCATCAATTGAAAATCGAATGCCTCCTTCCTTTCTGCACTTTATCCTATTCCAATAAAAATCAACATGTATGAGGAAAAGGAAATTCTTTCAAGGTGACAAGCAGTATACTCAAGAAGAAGAATTCTCAAAATTTCCTTTTTTTAAAAAAAAAGAAGCACGTAAAGTTCAACGTCATAAAGAAGACAATTAACAAATGCACAAGACAGATTGACTTCCAATAAAGGACAAGGCAGGGTTAACAATAATATCTGGTCAAGTAGAATACACAGGTATTATACATTAGATCAAGCTCAGTACCTTCCCTCCAAGGGGTAAATTCAGTGCTTCACCCCAGAAACAAATTAGCCTTTTCTACACTTAAGCTTCAAAGATTCTTCATGCCATGGTTCTCTATGTAGGTGGATTTGCTTATATGAGAGCTCTAAACTAAAATGGAACTACAAAAATCTTCTTTGGATTAGGTAGAAGGTGAAGGCTTCCAAAATATGGCACAAGCCTCCCGAAAATAGGGCTAGGTATAAGGCAACCATTTTGCAATAGTATATCAATAATAGTCAACCCATGTAAGGAGCACTAAAAGACATGGAGCAAAAATTGCTTAAATACAAGTTCAAGCTCTCATTCATACTTGTAAAAATGTTGACAATATTATCAAAACTTTTTAACTTTTCACTCCGTATAATTTCATGCAAACAATCAATCAATTATCTGATAAATTTTCATTTTATGAACTAATAATTATGCTATGTAAGTTTGGAAAAACCAGCCCATTCATGAACAAAAATTATACTACTGTACAAGCATACAGATTTTCATTTCAGTATGTTATTTTTTAGCTTTTTTTTTTTCCTTGAATTCTGGCTCTTGGGCAGTGTCCACTGGGACAGTGTGGATCAAGTCTATTATGGCCCACCCAGATTTCTAGGTCTAATAAGAGCCAAGTCTGCCGCTAAATATTGAAGGAAATCTACCCCTAAATGCCACCAGAAGGACTAGAACCCCTTCCCATGAGATGAGAAGGGAGGTGAGAATTAAGGTGTTATGTGAATTCATTTTAAAGCCATACGTTTAGCATGAATTCATGTCCAACATTATCATAAAAGAACTAGCATGTTATTGTAAAGTTAAGAATGAGATGTGGCCACATAGTGGCTGCCATGTCTCTATCATTGGCACCATACTACTCAATCACAAGAATTGTTTATCTACAATAGCATTGCTTCATAATCTTCTATCCTTATACATATCATTATTAATAACTACATTTTCATTCAGAAAATTATTGGGATTTGTACTGCGTGCCATCCTTTTTATGTATAAATATTTGCTTTATGTCTATACTATTATTATTTCATTATATCACTAATTATATTATATATATGATAAGATGTTTGTGACATTTTAGACATTATATGATCTGAAAGAATTTAAATCTAATCTAAAGAAGTTTAGATCTCCTTTAAATCAGTATTAAGAATAAGCAACGCTGAAAATTATAAATACTAATAAGAGTTACTAGATTATAAAAATTAGCGAAATCTAAAGAGTTAAAAGCCTTGTCTGAAATAGGACAAAGACCTAAGAATATATTAGTAATAACATAGCTACAAAAGAATTGCAAATGGTGATAGAAAATGTTATTATGCAAGTATGCTCTCAAACTATATATTCTCGATCTATCTTCATTGATGCAGGTCTGTCAGTGAAGACTTTATAATATATAGATCGGTATATGTCTATATCTGGATGGTCCAAATGGTCAGTCTTGACAGACCATCAGTTTAGTGGAAGCTCGTATAGAGATAGAAATATTTAGTAAGGACTGAATATTGAACAGACTCACAAAGACCTCCAATAGACATCCCATAAAACCGTCAATGGAAAGTCTTTCGAGTTGAGTAGTATTTGTGCTCCTTAGCTCTAATACCACTAGTTAGATTTAGTGTATGATGTGTACAGGTACATATAATTTTAAAATTATAAATACGCAACAGAAATATTACATACATATTATACACAATATTGCATACTCAAACACATATATCACATATATGATCATATGTATCATACAAAATAAATTGCAAGTAAATAACCTACCCAGTTTAGAAGGTAGCTTTCTGATTTTTCTAAAAGTCCAACCTTCAATTGTTGACCTCACATTAAAGTATCTTGTTGCACAATTCTAATTTACAACTAAAACGAGTGGGATTGTGAAATTAGAATAGTAGCCACAAATTCCAACAATTAGTGTTTTAACTCTCAAAACAATTTTAGTTCTTATGTTTTATTTTTTATAAGAGATGAGAAGAAATAAATGTGTTTAGTTTTTTGTTCCCTCACAACTCTTTGTTTTGAACTTTGGTAGGACTTTGCAAAATTCTCTCAACTCTTTGAAAGGACTTAGCAAATTCTCTAAACTCTCTCTCTCTCTTCACTCCACCTAATGATCACTTCCTCCTCACCCAAAATTGAACTCTTCTACTTTATTTTGTGTAAATGATGGCCCATCGAAATGCTCCACCACCACTCACACTTGTTGTCCATTTCATTCAATTATTATCATGACCCACCATCAGCCAATTTCTCCCCCACCTTTAGATGGCCAACCAACACACTTGTATATACCAAGAGACAATGCACATTTGTAATATTATAAGTTACAATTGTTCTACCATTAAGAATTTATCAAATTATTAAAGAATTAATGACAAACATCACTTATAGCATTATATAAGTGCCAGCTACACTTTCTTAAAATAATAAGAATTAAATATACATATATATATAATGTGTATAATATATATATTAATTATTCAAGAACTAATTTTTGAATAATAACTTTTACCTTATAAGTATTTACTAATAAGGTAAATTGTTGTATACATGGTAAAATCATTAATGAACAAGATTGTACCATTTGTTAAAATGGCAATAACATATATTTGATAATTGATAAGTAAATCTGGAATACATTTATCCTAAATAACTAAAATTAGTGGATAAGGTGTATTTAGGATTAATAGTGAGAGTTGCATGCGATGCAATTAATAAGAGTTGTCTACTTTCTGGGTTTACAAAGGCCTAAATCGCTAAAGTATGCGGTTGGAGTAAATGCCAATGGAATCCACTTTTCACTATATAGTTTGAAGAATTTTTGAACTATTATTTTCCCGTTTTAGAGATTAAAGGAATTATGTAAAATAGTGAAAGCGCGTTTTTAGATTAAAAAATGTATAACCATTATATCCATGATCTAAAATCTTATTTATTAGTGATTGAAATATTCCACTAACATCTTTTCTTTTGTCTTATGAAGATCAAATGGCTTCAAGCAAGCCTTTAGTTCGTATTCTTAATGCACACCAACTCAAAGGTGTAAAAAGTTATATTGACTGGCTTATGAATCTCATAATAGTTCTGGATTCTAATAAATGTGGATATATAATTTATCAATGCCTGCCTCGAGCCGTTTTTGATTATGCTTCTTTGAAGAAAAATGAGACATCCAAAATAGTTGGATGACAATTTCAAAGTCAAATCGTACATCCTCGACTCAATGTCTACATAACTCTAAAGGGAGCATGTCCACATGGACAGTGCTAGGAGTATCATAATCCACCTAAAAGAGTTATTTGGTGACCGACCTTAAGTTGAAATATACAAGGTTGCCAAATCTCTCTTTCAAGCTAGACTACCCTCGAACAGAGCTCTAAAGGGAGTATGTCCACATAGACAGTGCTAAGAGTATCATACTCCACCTAAAACAGTTATTTGGTGACCGACCTTAAGTTGAAATATACAAAGTTGCCAAATCTCTCTTTCAAGCTAGACTTCCCGATGGCAGTCTAATAAGTTCCCATGTCCTCAAGATAATATCACATATTAAAAGGTTAAAAACCATGGATATCTTACTGAACAATACATTGAGGAATAGCTTGATTCTCCAATCACTTCCAAGATCATTTGCACAGTTCATTATGAACTTCAATATGTAAAGATTGACTCCTACTTATGCTGATCTGCATAACATGCTAAAAACAGCTCAAGAGGACATGAACAAAAGGGGCACAACTCTTTTATGTTCAGGGTGTTTCATCTTGTACCCTGAAGACTTCTAAGAAGTCCAAAAGGAAGAATAAAAAAAAAGTAATATATGCACCCAAAATGGGTCCTCGAAAGCAACAAATGTTCAAGCCCCAATATAAGAACAAAACAAAAGAAAAATGTTTCTATTAAAGCGAGGATGGGTATTGGAAGTGAAACTGCCCAAAATACTTTATCATGATTAAGAAGACACCCTCAGGCATGCACTTACCTTTTATTGACATTTCTTTAGCATTTAATGCTAGTATTGGTTAGGTATTAGATATTGTTTGTCATTTTCACATCTGCAATGTCTTGCAGGGCCTGAAGGAAGTTAGAATGTTACAACCTGGAGAAGTATAGCTTCGTGTTGGAAATGGAGATTTCGTGCAAGTCGAGGCTATTGGATATTTTAATTTACTTCTTCTATGTAATAAAATTATTGTATTGAATAATTGTTATTATGTGCCAAGCATTATCCGACAAATTATTTCCATTCCTATATTGGACAGTGAAGGATACTATATATATGTTCGGAACCGTTTCTTATGTTTGTATGATTTGAATAATATTTTATTAGCTGAATGTTAGTTAATTAATGGACATTATATATTAGATACAACAGGAAATGTCATGAATGTACAGATAAATACTAATAATAACGTAAGAACTTTAAATGATACAAAATTGTAGCATATGAGATTAGATCATATAGGCGTGAGACGTCTAACCCATCTGGTCAATGATGGTCGGATATCTAATCTAACCATAAAATCTTATTCAATTTGTGAATCTTGTATTCAAGAAAAAATGACCAAAGCTCTATTTATTGGTGTTGGACACCGTGCCACTGATTTATTGGAACTGATACACAGTGATGTATGTAGTCCAACAAATCACACTGCAATTTGTGGTTTTCGATACTTAGTTATCTTTATTGATAATTTATCACAATTTGGATATGTGTTTCTTATCAAACACAAGTCAAAAACTTTTGAAAAGTTCAAAAAGTTTCGAATAAAAGTAGAGAAACAAACCGGAATATATATCAAATGCCTCAATCAAATCGAGGCAGTGAATATATGAACAGTGAATTTTTGGATTATTTAAAGAAAAATGAGATTCTCGCCAGTATATAGTCCTCCAGGTACTCCACAACACAATAGTGTTTTAGAAATGAGGAATCAGACTTTATTGGATATGATCCGATCGATGATGAGCTTCACTGATCTCTCTGAATATCTATGGGGCTATGTACTAGAAACTACTGCTTATATATTGAATAAAGTTCCATCAAAAGTCATTCCATCCACGCTATATGAGATATAGACCAGAAGTAAACCAAGTCTTAAATATATTAAAATTTGGGGTTATCCTGCTTACAAAAAAGTTACGCAATAGAATAAACTTGTATCTAAAGGATACAAGTACAGGTTCATTAGATATTTCAAGAATTCAATGGGATACCAATTCTATGATACAGAGGAACGAAACGTGTTACATAAAAGTTACGCAATAGGATAAACTTGCACCTAAATGATACAAGTACAGGTTCATTGGATATTCCAAGAATTCAATGGGATACCAATTCTATGATCCAGAGGAACGAAACGTGTTCGTTACACATTTATTTCTTTTCTAGAAGAAACGAGTTTCTTATGAATCATGGAGATTGTAAAAAGATTGAAATAGATGAAGTCAATCAAGATTTAAATGAACCAATAATGGAACCTTAAGCTCAATCGAGCGAAATACCTTTGACGCACCCTCCGCGTAGATCAAAAAGGATATCGAGGCCACCTGAAAGGTATAGTTCAATACCTGAAGATGCTCTTGATGTTTTCTTGGTTGAAGAAAATGATCCTTTGACTTACAAAGAGGCGATGTTAGACATCGATTTGGAAAAATGGCAAGAGGCCATGAAATCTGAAATTAACTCAATACATCACAATCAAGTCTGAGACTTGGTTGAGCTTCGTGAAAGAATTGTTTCTATCGGTTGTAAATGGATTTACAAGCAGAAACGTGGGCCCGATGAAAAAGTAGAAACTTTTAAAGCCCGTCTGGTTGCGAAAGGTTATACTCAACGATCTGGAGTCGGTTATGAGAAAACTTTCTAACCAGTAGCAATGCTTAAGTTAATTCAAATTTTATAGACAATTACTGCATATTATGACTATGAAATTTGGCAAATAGATGTAAAAACGGTGTTCTTAAATGAATCTTAAATGAATATCTTGAAGAAGAAATCTATATGGAACAATCTGAAAGTTTTACATCCAGCCAAACTTTTGGTCTAGTATGCAAACTGAAAAAGTTTATTTATGGGCTTAAGCAGGCTTCCCGAAGTTGGAATCTTCATTTTGATGAGGTAGTCAGGATCTGGTTTCATCAAGAACGAAGAAGAATCATGTGTGTACAAAAAGAGCAGTGGGAGCATGATAGTCTTCTTGGTTCTATATGTGGATGACATACTCATTATCGGAAACGATATTAGTATGTTACAATCAGTCAAAAGCTACCTGAGTAAGAATTTCTCTATGAAGGATTTGAAAAAAGTTTTCTATATATTAAGTACAAAGCTTTATAGAGATAGAGCTATGAGGTTTATAGGACTCTCTCAATCGTCGTACATAGATAATATTTTAAGAATGTATAATTTCAATAACTGTAAGACAGTTAACATACCTTTTAAACATGACATTTATCTTTCGAGGAAGATGTGTCCTCAGAGTGAAGACGAGAAGGTTAAAATGTCTAACATACCATATGCATCAGCTATAGGAAGCCTGATGTATGTCATGATGTGTACGAGACCTGATAACAACATGGCTGTAAGTGTTACAAGCCACTATCAGCCTGATCCAGGCGAAGGTCATTGGATGACTGTGAAACATGTCCTAAAATATCTTAAGGGTACTAAGAACAAATTTTTGATATATGGAGAAAGTGACTTACAAGTGAGAAGATACACAGATTTAAACTTTCAGTCTAATCTAAATGATAGAAAGTCTACATCTGGATATGTATTCATTTTCAACGGTGTTGCAATTAGTTAGAAGAGTAATATAAGTCATCAACAACTAATTCCACAACAGAGGCAGAATATATTGCAGCATCAGAAGCAGAAAAAGAAGCGGTTTGAATACATAAATTTGTCGCTAAACTTGGAATAGTTGCAAGTTCAATGGATCCTATACTATTATTTTGCGACAACAACGGAGCCATTGCACAAGTTAAAGAGCCAAAAACACACCAAAAGTCTAAGCATGTGGAAAGGAAATACCATATCATTAGAGAAATCTTGACTAGAAGAGATGTAATAGTTCGTAGAGTAGACTCTATGAATAATGTAGTGGATCCACTTACTAAGGCCTTAACTCCAAAAATATTTGAAAAACATGTAAAGTTAATAGGCATTAGATATCATCGTGAATGACACTAAAGTAGGTGAGAGTTGTTAAGATTTGTATTTACATGTCATCCCTTTTATATATAAATATTTGTTTTATGTTTATACTATTATCATTTCATTATATCACTAATTATAATATATATATATAGTAAGATACTTGTAACGTTTTAGGCATTGTATGATCTGAAAGAGTTTAAATCAGATCTAAAGGAGTTCAGATCAGTACTAAGAATAAGCAACGTTAAAAGTTATAAATGCTAAAAGTTAACATTGATAAGAGTTACCAGGTTATAAGAATTAGCGAAATCTAAAGAGTTAGAGCCTTATTTAAAATGGAATAAAGACCTGAAAATATATTAGTAATAATTAGTTGCAAAAGAATTGCAAATGGTGCTAAAAAATATTGTTATGCAAGTATATTCTCAAACTCTATGTTCCTGATCTATCTTCATTGATGCGGGTCTGTCAGTGAAGACCTTATAATATATAGATCGGTGTATGTCTATATCTGAATAGTCCAGATGGTTAGGTTTTGCAGACTATGAGTTTAGTAGAAGCTCGTATAGAGATACAAGTATTCAATAAGAACTGAATATTGAACAAACTCATAAAGACCTCCAATAGAAGACTCATAAAACCATTAATGGAAGGTCTTTTGAGTTGAGTAGTATTTATGATCCTTAGACCTGAGTGCCACGGTGGACTTGTGAGTGATCCACCATACTTTGGTTTCACACATGTCAAATACCTTTCATGGTCTGACCGCTGGGTGTCACTAGGTATGGTCCGATGCTCATAGAGTCCGATGTGCATAGATATAAGATCTATCAGCTTATTTGGGTGAGTATTATATCATGATACTCCAAGATTGTATTTAAAAAAGTCTTATGGCTATAAGTAGAAATGCCCGAAAAAATAGTTTTATCCTAGGAATAAATAATATCGTAAAAATATTTACAGATATTATTTATTGAGATACAAATCTAGAGATAAGTTTATGATTGAGCGTATGGAGACTTGACAGTGTTGATCTATATCTCCGCTCTTTTAGGATATCTATAATGGAATGATTATACAAATATGTTATAACCTTAACTTGTATAGTCTAATGCGCCGTTTTGTAATATTCGCAACATGTATGTGGGACATTATTCACGGACATATGGAAGAGTTTCATATGAAAAACCGGGTATGGACCTTGAGAGTCTCACAATATGAAGTATACTTGTGCATCGGGGGCAGCAAATTGAATTGAACAATTTAGTCCAAGAAATTCCAGCAAAATAAAAAATATGTTTCAAGTTCCTTATATTATGCACTTGTCAAAACTTAAATGTAAAATACATTATTAGTGACAAGAGTTGTTAATTAATAAGAAATTAACAAATGGCACAATCTTGCTCCATGAATGATTTTACCATATATTCACCAATTTACTTTACTAGTAAATACTTATAAAGTAAAAGTTATTATTCAAAAATTAGTTCTTGAATAATTAATATATATTATACACATTATATATATATATATATATTTAATTCCTATTATTTTAAGAAAATGTAGCTAGCACTTATATAATGCTATAAGTGATGTTTGCCATTAATCATTTAATAATTTGATAAATTCTAAATGGTAGGACAATTGTAACTTATAATATTACAAATGTGCATTATCTCTTGGCATATACAAGTGTGTTGGTCGGTCATCTAAAGGTTAGAGGAGAAATTGGTTAATAATGATCAATTATCTCCTCTTTATTAATCTTAATGGTAGGTCATGATAATAATTGAATGAAGGCCAACAAGTGTAAGTGGTGGTGGAGCACTTTGATGGGCCATCATTTACACAAAACAGAGTAGAAGAGTTCAATTTTGGATGAGGAGGAAATGATCATTCGGTGGACTGAAGAGAGAGAGTTTAGAGAATTTGCTAAGTCTTTTTAAAGAGTTAAGAGAATTTTGCAAAGTCCTACCAAAGTTTAAAACAAAGGGTTATGAGGGAACAAAAAACTAAACACATTTATTTCTTCTCATCTCTTGTAAGAAATAAAACATAACTAAAATTGTTTTAAGAGTTAAAACACCAATTGCTAGAATTTGTGGCTATTATTCTAACTTCACAATCCCACCCGTTTCGGTTGTGAACTAAAATTGTGCAACAAAATACTTCAAGGTGAGCTCAACAATTGAAGGTTGGACTTCTTGAAGAATCAGAAAGCTACCTTCTAAACCGGGTAGGTTATTTACTTGCAATTTATTTTGTATGATACATATGATCATATATGTGTTTGAGTATGCAATATTGTGTATAACATGTAGGTAATACTTCCGCTGCGTATTTATAATTTTAAAATTATACGTACCTCTACACATCACACACTAAATCCAACAAAAATATCATTAAATTAAAAGATTCAAAAGATGAAGTAAAAGATGGTTTCATCTAAAATAAACATTCTAGAACCATCTTGATTTTGAAAACTATCCTTGATGATTACCCTTCTAAAAATACTTCTTTTCTTTTCTTTTTTAATGCTTTTATTGTCATGTTGAATGAGGGGCTTGAGACTCATTTAGCACCTACAAATCTACTCCAATCAAATGTAATTCCCTTTTTCATACACCACATACAAGAATTGAGAAAGTCAAAGTCCAAGGCATCTAATTTATAATACTGAATCTTAATATAGGCCAAGAAAAATCACCTTCACTGTACAAGCTCTTTTTCTTTCCCTTTTTTAGTTTCTTTTAAAAATTCCCAAAAGGGAACTTGCAGGTGTGTAAGTTCTCCTTGAGAATATAAATGCAAGAAATGGCAGGACAAGATGGATTTAGTTTGTGTTGATGGCTATCTTCCATAGAAGGCATGGAAATCAAACGAGAAATAGGTACCTTAGATAAATATAATGTTCAGGTAAGTGAGTCAAGCAGGAGAAAAAAGATCAATAAAATGAGCTCTATCCTTTTATAAAGTTTTACAGGAAAGAATTCAAACAAGTTCACTAAGAAGTACCAAAGCAACTAATTAGCTACAATGGTACTTTAAAAAGGCATTTCATATCCAACAATCAACTAACTTCCTTCACCATCAAGTTACTCTATCATTAATGATTCTCGTCGTAAGTAACCTACTAATAGTTTACTCAATCATTCAAAGCTGTAATACATTTCTATAAAATATCAAGCAATAGTTGATAACTAGGTCAAAAATATCCCTCAAGCATCTAGTTACCAAAGGTTGACTCTTGATGATGATTTCTTCAATGTACTGTGCCATATTCATGTAAAGAGGAGTTTTCTCTCCATGCATATCTGATAGATGAATTGTTATAGTTGGTAAGATCCAAATTCTGTACTATGTTCCCCGTTTCGACTATCTTATGCCACAAAAGAGAGCTTTCTCAACTAGACAACGGGATTCTCTCTCTTCTCTGTCTCTTTCCTAGTCAAGATTTCTTTACTATAATGCTTTTTGGAGTTATTTATTTTCCTCAAGTAATACTCAATGCAAATTTTATATACAATTTCTTTCATACAAATGGATGTGCACTATTACATCATTGCCGCATGGCACACAAAATGAATCTAATAGTTTGTACAAAAATGATGCAGACATAGTACTATTGATTTTCCACCATACAAATATTTTCCCTGTTTCACTATATTGTAATTTTCCATATAAATATAAATTATTTAATGCTTTTTCTTTGCTAAGAAATTACTTCATCTTTCAAATACCTCCTCTAACCCTTTATGTTTGATCCTTAATTAATCTCTCTTATCATCTTTGCTGCATAACTTCCTACCACACCAATGTATCAAGAGTAAATTACAAGAAGTCCTGTTTGACTTAGGTATAGCAAGGTACACTGAAGTTTAATTTGTCATAGTTAGGTCCTTTCCATGATAGCAGAGTCCTACGCACTAAAGAGATTAACAAATATTTACTAAGAGTGGACCTTGATGTCACTAAAACAACCTAGCTATCACAAATCAAACTTTTATGGATCTAACTACATTTAAATCAAACATAAGGGACTTTATGGTATTTCCCAATGTATCAAGAGGCTGCATTCACAAAAAGAGACATGAAAGTTGACTAAGAGGACATTGTTTTATAAACATGGTATACATTTCTTAAGTAAAAAACAGCACAATATCAATTGAATTCATGCAATACGCATCTTAATCTCAAATTAGTGGTGTACTAAGTTAGCCTGATAAGTGTCCTTGATACCTATTATTTTCTCTTTTATGTAATTATAAAAAGAAAGGAAGAGTGGTATTTGAAATTTGAATTATCGGCATCCTTATATCTAATTTTTTAAAAGTTGTTTAGAATTTACAAATTCTTTAACTCAAGAGTTTCTGAAGAACTCTAGAGTATCTGAAAAAAATCAACATGCACACATTGTTTCCTCTTATGCTTGGTTGCTACTTCATTATGTGTGGTTTTACTAATAGCTTGCCACTGCGTTATGTGTGGTTTTAATAATAGCTACCATATTTTATCTATGTTTGTATTCCTATTTGTGGATGTTTCAATATACCATATTAATCACAATTGTGAGAAAATATAATTCGTTTTCTATGATAACCAACTATAGTTTGCTATTACTACTTTCATTCTACACCATAATAATAACAATTCTAAGTAACTTTTTCAAATATAAGTCAAGAATAGTAGAGTCTTTGCTAGTGAGAAGATGAATTATTCTTAACAATACAGTCAAAAGCTAAATTAAAAATTAAATACTCTCGCTGCCAGTTTGATGCTTGGGCTTAGCTTGTTTAAAAAGTAATAAATAAAGGAAAAAGTTCAGAGCGACAACTATAATCCGACAGCAGCGACCAAGACGGAACACAAAGCGATTCAGCAAGAAACAACGGATTGTTTTAAACATACAAAGTTCCCAGAAAACAAAACAAAGGAATCCGAACGCACATGCCCTGCTCAACTTAGCAAAACGAGGGTGATCCACACCCACGGCGTCTGTTAGCAACCAGCAAGTAAATTAACAATTATGCTAGTAAATCAAAACCAAGCTATTCATTCATAAATCACATTCGTAACTTAAGATGAGTAATTAACGATAATAACACATAAAACAAACAAACAAACAGAATACCTGCGATACTGAACGGGCATGTTGCCAGCTTTCCATATGGCTATCTTCTCAAATGCTTCAATGGGAAGCACAAAATGCTTATTAGGAGGATTACAGTGGCCTCCGCCATCAGGGGTAAAACCGTAATTAGGCGCACAAAAATTGGTAACAGTGACAATGATAGACGTCCCAGGAATGCACCACCGCAGGTCCTCAAAGCATCGAAGCTCAAAGCACGCGCCGCAGATCTGCCCACGCTCGAAGAGGGACTCAGACAATCCGACGGTAGCCTGACCGTAGCCCGCCTTGACAAGGTCGCCGTACCCGCACGCGCCGCCAACGGCGTCACGTGGATCGGAGGCGGCATAGTAAGTGGCGCGTGCTGAGCGCCACTCGGATTGTGATGGAGGAGAGGAAGTGAAGTTGTAGTGATAGTGTGAGTTGATCAGTGTCGGTGCTAGTATTAGTGTGAGTGTGAATACGAGGAACTGTGTCTGCAATAGAGTTGGTAGCGGCGACATTATTGTTCGTTTTGAGAGAGGAAGAGGTGGAATTAATGCCAGAAAGCGAAAGTAGATGCTTTCATTTCATTTTCACTCGTCATTGATGCTGGTTTTTTAATTTTGTTTCTTCTTTTTCTTTTACCAATAAGTCGAAATGCATTTTCCCTCTTCTTTTTCTGTTCAATGGAATGACGAAAATACATAAATATCCCCGACAAAAAGGTAACAGTATAAATATGTGAGTTATTTTTACGAGTAGCTTAAGGTATGCTTTAAAAATATCCTTCCTTCCTTTGTTGTTAGTAAAATATTTTAAAACGAAATGAATATATTTAAAATGTCCGTTATACTCTTAAAAAATCAAATTTAATAATCACACTTTAAATAAAAATAAATTTTGCAAAAAAAAAAGTCCACAATGTTGGCTTCTAATATTTTTATATTAAAAATTGTTACCTTTTTAACATATATTCAAAAAAATATGTTTTATAAAGTGTATAGACAATTAAATGAAACATAATTAAAGTGTAAAGACATCATCACTCATCAATAATATAGTTCTAAATAAAAAGTTATACAGCACTCATCGTCGTTTAATTGTAATAATTTTGCTTTGTTCACATTAATTTTTTAAAAGTTTATTATAATATTAAACTTCAACGTTGTAGTCCGTTTCAAGAAAAAAAAAAAATCAAAGTTATGGTCCCTTTAAAAAAAGGCCAGCATTAGGGTCTCTTTATATTAAAAGCCAAGTGGACCTTCTCTTATATAAGTTTATTTTTATTAAAATTTTAATTTTAAATGTCAATATCAAATTCGATTTTTTAAGGGTATAACAGACATTTTAGATATATTCCTTTCATTTTAACGGATTCTATTATCAGCAAGGGCATGGAAAGTTATTTTTAAAACTTCAAGGGTAGTGTTTGATTTTAAAGTATACCCCAGCACTCGTAAAAATAACACTAAATATGAATATGGAGCATAAAAATTAACTAGGTACTTATTTGGCTTATTGATAAAAGATTTACAATATATTATTTTTTATTAAAATATAAATTTTGAGTTTAAATTCTTCTTCTATATATGTAAAAAAAATATTATTCTTTTACTAAAATAGAGATTTTGAGTTTGAATCTCTCATTTCTTTTAAGTGAAAACTTTGAGTTCAAATCTCCCTTTCTTTGAATAAAGATCCTGAGTTCGAATTCTTTTATATGTATTTTTTTTATATAGAAATCATGCTAATTCCTCTCCCTAAAGTGAAGATTTTAAATTCAAATCCGTTCTTTTTTATATAAAAAAAAATTTATAGGAATCACACGAGTGAAATTTACATAATTTTTTTATTTTATTGAAATTTTGTCCAAAGCTTTGGATTCTCTCATTTCTCATCCGTCCTCTTTCAAACACAAATTATTATTAGTAAATTTTTGGTAAGTGGTCTCCAATGAGGCCCAAAATCTTGTTTAATTACAAATGAAAATGTTAATCTTTTCTAGTTAAATAATTGAAAAATAAACACCATTACCCCTCATTTATATATATTGGAAATTTGTCACTTCCTAACTAACAATTGAAAAAAAAAACAAAACACTCTAATCTCACACATTGAGAGAGATCGACAGTATTGAGAGACCAGAGACTGAGTAGAAAAGAATATTGTGGCTAATACTTAATATACGATATAATGTTATAATATAAGAAAATGATTGGTTCTTATGGTAGATGTATTAAAAGTGTTATATTAATAAATTGTGAATAAAAGTGTAATATGGGTAGAATGTCAAAAAAATACGTGAAAAAATAGGATCATTGAGAACCAACAACTTTATTGTAATCACTTTCATGTAAAAAAAGTGGTAGTAACCAAGTATATAGTACAACCTTAATAATATCAACTGTTATACATAGAGGTGTGAAAATTCTTTTAATGACCCCTCATAAAGAACTAGACATTATTATTATTTCTAATTTTATTTGTCTTAATTTTACGCTCATTGTATTAATAGAAAATTTTAAAGATATTTTATATTGCACATTATCAACTCTAATTATATGACATACAATACTTAACAACGCTTCATATTTTACATCCTTTGAAATTAAAATATTAATATCTTTTAATCTAATATATCTCTCATCATTATTACTAAAAAAAATTCATTTTTTCTCAAAACATATAATGCGTGACTCATGCTCAATGATATCTATAACAAAAAAAATTGAAAAAATAAATGCTTAAAATGATCAAAAACTTACATTTGAAAAAAAAACACGTGAAAGCGTGAAATAGGATTTGCCCACCAATCGCACACACGTCCAATTGCATGTCTATTTTTGGTTTTTTTTTCAACGTCAAAATTTTTATAGATTCACCCTTTTTCTTCTATAATTAGTCACATTATACTATATCTACATTCCAGTGCTCTTATATTTGTAAAATAAACACAACTTTATAACGTAAAACCATATTTGTAACTCAAATTTGAAAAAGTTTAAATTTGTAAATATATGTAAAAGAATTTATATTTCATATTGGTACAAAATAAATAATTGTTCTTTTTTTCATTTAGAATTTTGAACTCTAGTTTTTTTGAATTATGATTTGTTAGAGTGTGTGTTTTGAGAGTGATTTTAGAGTGTAGATTTTAAAATATTTGATTTTAATAATTTAGTTATATTTTATAAATAAGGCCAATTTATCGATTTACCCAAGTTTTTGCTAATAAAAATTGGAAAGTTGATTTGTGGATGAAAAAGATAATAGGCCTAAATTTTGGGCTAGTTTCAAAAATTTTCATTATTATTATTATTATCATTATGACAGGAGAACACTTAGGCTTTTCTTGTTATTTTAAATTAATTTTTGCAAGAATTGTCTTGTGCCCGTGAGATTCGACTTAATATTGGCTATGCCTCTACATCTTACAAGCACAAACCATCCCTAAATAAATTTATTTAGTAAAGTTATAACTTTTAAAATAATTACGAGTAACTTTATTAAGAAAATAATCAACTTTAAAAAAAAATGCTAAATATTTAGTAAATTATGTTTCTAAGAGTAGTGTAACATTTAAAAATAATTTATCTATATATTTGAAAATTTTTATCGTCATAATAATTTTATATTCATTTAGGTGTATAGTAAAATTAAAATAGACATAATACATATTTAAAATTTTATATTCATTTAAGTGTATAGTAAGATTATTATTATTATTATTTGTTGGGCCACCCCTCAACCAATTCAACCAGCCCAAACATCAACGGCCTAATTTTTTTATTTACTTAAAAGAGGCTCAAGCAAACACATTTAAGGGACTTGAAAAAAGAAGTGCTTGCTTGGTTGAATTTTTCAAATAAAGCTTTTAGAAGTAGAGATTTTAGAAGTAGAACTTTTAAAGGAAAAAAATCACTAATTATTTAGTTGTTAATTAAAAAAGCTCTTTTAAAGTATTAGATCGTTTGGTTATACATTATTAAAAGTGTTTATCTGTTATTAAATTATCAAAAAAGACACTTAATGAAACTTATATTCAAATTCTAAATAGTTTGATATTTTTTATATATAAGTTTAAATTTGTTATGTATTTTATCAAAATTAATTTATTAAAAAATAATAATTAAGTAAAATCAATACATAGTAATCAACGAATCAATAGAAATTATTGTATTTTATACAAAAATTAAAAATAAAATAATACTTATTTTTATTTAAAAAATAAAATAATCAACAATAGATTCTTATAAAAATATAATAGTTATAGAGATATAGAGAATTAAAGGTATATGACTTTTAAAAAAATATTAAAATATATTAATTGAATAGGATTCATTTTTATTAAGGGTACAATATGAAAATAAAAAAAAATATTATTATAGTATATGTGACATTACATAAACATTTAAAAGCTCAAAAAACTTTACTCCCAAAAGCCTAAAATTTAAGCTTTTGAAAATATATGCAAAATAACTTTTTTAATTTCTAAAAGTTCTTCTCTAATTGTAACCAATTGTCATCAAAAAATTTAAAAAGAGGTTTTGGCATTAAAAAAGCTCTTTTGGCCAGTAAAAAAACCCAACCAAACGGGCACAAAGTCTAATTTGTCCTCCAAACAAGTAACTCAACTCACAATCGCCATAAATGAATTGTGGATATCACGAAAAGATGGAAAGAGATTAAAAAATATATGTTTGAATATTATTTCAATTGCTAGTTTCATTTAAACATATAAAAGAGTTCCTAAAAAATTGAATGATTCCCATTAAATCCCTTCTACCAGAAATAATGGGACAAAGTTTTTAAAAGAAACTTTAATCCATTTAATCATTATTCAGTTACACTATATGTTCACATTAATACACTTTATTCCTTCCCTATAAAACTAATAATCCTTTAATGAGGAGGGGATTCCAATTCTGAAGAATAATCTAAATTATATACTCTTATAGCGATACATCAATTCGTTCTTGTTCGTGTATATGCTTTACCACACAACGCCTTCTTCTTCTTTAAGCACTGACTTAGGTATTGGAAAGTTTTTTTTGCAAGAGAACGAACGATGCTTTGGACAATTTAAGAATGTAGTGCAAGGATAATAAGGCAATTATATGTGGAGGTTCTGATCTAATGAGCTTTAGTGGCATAAACTGTTGGAAGGTTTTGAACGAAGATAGTCGCTTATTAATAACAAACTAAGAAAAAGAGATGATTGGACAGAGATATAAAAATTTGTTCATTCTATAACAAGTAGCTAAGACAAAAAAGGGAGAGGGATATAAACAACGCAAACACAATAGTCCTACAAAGTAAAATTCATGCTGCAATGGCAGATGTGTTGAAAAACATCCTCAAACAACTAAAAAAGACTAGGAATTTAAGAACCAGAATTTGAGAGATAGATTGACAATGATGAAAGGATTTAATGAATTGAATGACAATCCAAGAGATATCTAACATGAGTAACAATAAGAGAATGAACTAAGAAACACTTAGTGTGAACGATCACAAGAGAATAGGATAAAAGATTAAGTACCCTGGAGAATGACTAGAGAAGAAACCCTAGTAAAGGCGAGGAAAGCAAATGATGAAGAAGATGTAAGGGATTCCATTATAAATGAAAAGAAAGAGTTATATAGAAAAATTAATAAGCTCAAAATCACCAAAGACGTAATGTCCCTAACAAGGAAGGTGAGCTGAGATCTGTTCATAAAGTTAATTAGACGAATCAAAAGCCTTATAAGTTAATGATGTCGAACTTCTATATGTACGATGAACTAGGGACTCAGAAGAACATGTCTCCTACTTCAACACAAAGATCATGCATGTCGCGTGACGAATCCTTAAAGTGCATTATATTCCCATATAGCTTAAAAGGACTTGAATAAGCGTGGTTCTATGGATTAAAGGAAAATTCAATAACTTCTTTTGTAAAATATATAACCTATTTTATTGCATAGTATATGCAAAATTGTAAGAGAAAAAAATTGCATCGGACCTATTCTTTATAAAACAAGGGGAAATGAGACTATCAGAAGCTTCTTTAA
Source organism: Ailanthus altissimus (assembly GCA_946807835.1). Lineage (NCBI taxonomy): Eukaryota > Viridiplantae > Streptophyta > Magnoliopsida > Sapindales > Simaroubaceae > Ailanthus > Ailanthus altissimus. Next base: position 12,525,937 of record OX327687.1, read on the forward strand.
CCAATTTAATTAGGAACTTAGTGAAGTAAGAGGCTACGATACCAAAATTACTGCTCAAGCTTATCATAAAGCTACAAGGACATCTACTCTTTATTATCAGTACCTTGTTCGCAAAAACTTCACTTCTTTTGAAATAATCAACCAAAACTCCTAATAATAGATTTGTCCTTACAACCCAGAAAGAAGAAGGGATGCCTTAAAGGGAAGGTTATGAGAAGTAACCTTCCATCAGAGAAGATAGTAAAGATGACAATTGACTAAGATAAGTTTTTCCACCATTAATCTCGATCAACACACTAACGATAAAAAGCCTATATGAAGTATAAAGACCCAAGACTCTTTAGGAAATCGAAGGCTATACAGATAACAGAAGACTATAGGGATCATTCTAAACACTGCATATTACATGATGAACTTGGACATTACATCAACAATTGTTGCTTTTTAAGAGGCAAAATTAGTGCACTCATAAGGAACGACTGCCTCGTGGAATTCAAGCTAGAAATAACCCATGAAACCTTTCAAATTAAAGAAATATCCAAAAATATATGGGGAAAATCTGCAACCATAAAAGAAACAATGCCACCTACATCAAACATGGTCCACAAATCACTGTTTGATTTTTGCTCTTAGGAAAATAAGGAAGAAAGCAAAGAGGAGTGGAAAACATATGAGGAATATGAGCTTGCCGAATAAACTCCCATTAAGCCCACAGAAACTGAGATAGAAGGGAATGAAGAATCGAATAAACAAAAAGAGGTATTGGAAGAACCATCAATAATTGAAAAACCTGCTGAATAATCCATAAAAGCATTATCAGCAAGAATGGCCTTAAACTAATTTTATATACCAGTACTACATGGGAGGTCACCATATAGAGAACGAATAGATGAGATATAGAATCCACTATTCAGAAGAGAAATTAAAGTAAAAAAATGTGGGGTCAAATGGACATCCTCTACATTAGTCATGTCAATTAACTAGGAGTTAAGGGAGATTATCTTTTTTCGAAAAGAGTTAATCTACTTGTTACTTCCCTATTTGGATCTATCGGTAGTGAATATAACCATCATAAAGATATTAGTACGGAGAGTATTAGTCGGCAGAAGAAGCAGTGTAGATATTCTACTCTACAGTGCCTTCCAATGCATGAAGTTAGATGAAAAAGACATCTAAGGGTGCAAAACGGAACGTATTACATTTGGAATGGGAAAAGTGCAAGTCAAAAGAATGGTCACATTGCCTATGAAAGTAGTGAGGAAGCTTTTAAAAGTGGATTACCTAATAATCAATGCATATTCTGCTTACAAAACCGTGGTAGGACGATACTAACTACACTATATAAAGACGATCTCATCCACCTTATACTAAGTAATATAATATGTCTCGATTAACAGAAGGGAACAATAGACATTAAAAGGAAACAACTCCAAGCTACATAATGTTACATTAACTCGATCAAATCACAAAAAATTAAAAAAGAAAACAACCACAACTGCTAAAAACAATAGAGGAAGAAGAGTACATTATATTATGCATCGAGAAAACGAAGCCACCAGTGACCAGAAGATGCTATTAGGCACTAACATAACTTAGGGAAAGATAACAGATATGATCAAATTGCTTAAGAAAAACCAAGTCATTTTTGCTTAGTCACACAAAGACATGATCAATATAAATTCAAAAGTAATATTCCACAAGATAAGCATCAATAAAGACCATACCCAATTAGGCAAAGGTAGAGATATTTCACCTTAAAGCTAAATAAGATCATTAGTGATGAAGTAGATAAGTTGTTGGAAGTTAGCTTCATTTGAGAAGTCTAGTACCTGGAATGGCTTTTCAATGTGGTTGTCATGGTAAAGAAAAATAGATAATGGCATGTCTGTATAGAATATATGAACATCAATAAAGGAACTCTTGAAGACTCATTCTCACTTCCCAATATTGACTAAATGGGAGATACCCCAACAGGATACAAAAGGTTGTCATTTCTAAAAGTTTATAGTGGATATAACTAGATAAAAATGGACCTAAATGATGAAGAGAAGAAGTGCTTTAGAAACCTATTGCCATAAAGTAAGCCATTCGAATTGAAGAATGTAGAAACCACTTTCCAATAACAAGGTTTTGTGTAACTAATAAGAAAATCAATAAAAACCTAAATGATGCGACATTCAAGTGTAAGGAAGCAAAAGGTTATGTGACAAAATCACAAGTAGTATTTTACGTGTTGAGAAAGTTTAAAATGCATATGAACCTAACCAAATGCATTTTTGGCTTATCATCTACCAGGATACATCATGAGCACAAGAGGAATCGAGTCCAACTTATCCTAAGTCTAGGCTCTAAGAAACACCATGATCCTCATAGCACCAAAGAAAGTGAAGAATTTAACTAGAATAGTTATTACACTCAACTGATTCATCTTCAAAATGCTCGACAAATGTATACCTTTTTTTTTCAAGTAATCAAGGCTAAAAATGAAAACTCATAGCAGCAAGGATAGATGGAAGCTCCACAAAATCTAAATAAGTACATAAAGAAACTCTCAATCTTATCTATACTACTTCCTAACGAAACACTATTTCTCTATCTTTTAGTTCTAATGCAACAATTAGTGCAGTGCTGTTTAGGGAAAAAAAGAGCTAATGAAAACCCATCTTTTACACTATTAAAGTGCTTTTAGATGTGGAAACCATATATATGACAATAGAAAAGCTTGTCCTTGCTTTAATGTTAGCTAAAGACAAGCTCTGATTTTATTTCAAAGTGCATCCTATTATAGTATACACCTTCTACTTACTAAAACAAATCTTGTCCAAACAAGATGCCATAGGAAGGGTTACCAAGATGGTAATGAGACTAATTAACGTGGATATAAAATACCAATCGAAGACGACAATTAAGGGATAAATAATGATGAACTTTCTGTTTGAATACAAATTTTCCTTGGAAGATGATATGCTACTATTAAAACCGACGGATGCGATGAAAGTCTAGTAGATGCATATGAATAATTCCTCCAATAAAAATAGGTTAGGTTTAGGTTTTAGGATCAAAAGATCAAAAGGAACAATATTAAAGCATGAGGTAAGATTGTTGTCATTAACATCCAACAACAAGGTAGAATTTAAAGCACTGATAAAAAAACTGACAATTGCTTGCCAGTTAATAATTAAAAGACTTTAAATATACACTGACTTTGTTTAGTCACTTCTCAGTAAAATGTAGATTACAAAACAAAAGAAAGGAGAATGAATATTTTCTCACTAAAGCAAAGGAAGTAGCCAAGCATTTGCAATAAGTCACAATCACCTAAATATCTAGGGACCAAAATGCAAAAGCATATAGACTTGCTAGGGAAGACTTAATAGTAGGATAATGTTTTGGGAGAGTAATCCTGCTCACCAATAGAGACAATATGACAGGAAAAGGCTATGACATAATAAGAACAACAATAAAAGATTTAATAGAAATATCAACCTTTACTAATTGAATGAGAAGTTACTCTCATACCGAAAAGACGTTAGAAGGCTCAGAAGAAAAGTTGGAAGATTTACACTTATTGAAGGAGAATTATACATAAGGGATTTTTCGAAGGTATACATATGATGTGTGTTCGAAGAAGAATGAAGGAAAGTGATAGAGGAAGTTTATGAAAAAATGTGTAAGAATCACTTTAGCAAGAAGACCCCCACACACAAAATCCCACGACAAGGGTAATTTATGTCCATCATATACAAGATAGCCATAACTACATAAGAAATTTAAAAAGTGCTAGAAACAAACCACATTCATCCACTTTTCAACTAGGGACATAAACGCCATTACTAGCTTGTGACCCTTTGTTTAGTTGGGAATGGACATCATGGATCCCTGGCCTATAGCAATCGATGGTAAGCGATTCATCCTTCTAGCGATCACCTATTTTACAAAATGAGTGGAGGCTAAATCTTGTAACAATATAACTGACACCAAGGTAAAGAAATTCCTATGGACAATATTATCACTAATTACGAATGCCATATACTAGTCTTGGACAACGAGAAGCAATTCATCAGTATGACTATAACCACATTCTGTAATAAATATAGGATCTAACAAAAATTCTCTTCTCATAGCTACCAATAAGGAAACTAATGGGTTGAAATCACCAATAGAACCATCTTCACAATCTTAAAGAAGAGGCTAGAATGAAAAAAAAGAAATAGCTAAAAGAACTCCTAAGAGTTCTTTAAGCATACGAGACAACATAAGCCAAAATCAATAGGAAACACACCATATGCTTTAGTGTATGGAATGGAAGTAGTACTTCCTATGGAAGTATTCATCCTTACCTTAAAGACAAAACTAATGATATTGAAATTGAACGATGAAGCTTTTTCTATAGTCAAAGACCCACCTGACGAAACTCACGATGTCATAATGAGCCATGCTACATTTTATAAAAAGAAGATGAAATGATAGTACGACAACAAAGTCTGAAGAAGGGAAATCAACAAAGGAGACCAGATGTTAAGGGAGGCACTTGAAATAAAGCAAATAACAAAATGTCAATAAGATGACAGAAACATAGGAATGACACACAGACTCACCAAAAACCTAGGTAAAGAGCTTTCATTTTGCAAAATAATGGAAAGGGTAGGGGTGGGCTCTGATTCAATTTAACTAAAACTGAACTGAACCGAACAAAAATTTTGATTCGGTTTGATTTTATAGTTCGGTTTGAGTTCAATTTATTTTATTTAGAACCAATCAATTAAGTTTGGTTCAAATAAAAAAAAATACACTAAAACTTTTTAAAAAATTTAAAAATCAAACCAAATTGAACTAATCTGAACCAATTCGAATCAATTCTAAGAGGTAAAACTAATCACTTTCGGTTCCAGTTCTACTCAGGCTTAGGAAGGGGAATCCATCCTTATATTATGGAACATTTTTAAACTTAAAAATTTTATGTAAGCATAATTTCAGTTTCTTGTATAAATTGTTATTTCATTTAAATTAGTAAATAATATTTCAATATACATGATTCACAATCTATAATGTTTAAATAAAGCTACCTTTCATTGGAAAGGTCGTGTGCCCACAGACTACCCAACCGTAGGATATTATGCATATAAAATATCAAAGCCACCTTCCCTTAGAAGGGTTGTGCTACTGCATTCAAAATATCAAAGCCTCTTCCCTTAAAAGGATCATGTGCCTATAGACCACCTAACCTTGAAAAGATCGTGCACTCGGATCATCAAAATCTGTCTCCTTTTGGAAGGGTCATGTATCCTTAGGCCACCCAACCTTAAAAGACCATACATTCTGAAAATCAAATTCCACCTTTCAAGTCACATAAACCATTTCGTACCCTCAAAAATCACAAAAACAAAGTTAGAAACACATAATCCCAGTAAAGGGCACATGCCTCACTCACACCATCGGAAGCCTAATATGGTCAAAAAAAGCAACAACATAAGCATCCAAAATTATGTATAAAAAAAAGACTACTTTAGAAAACAAAAAAAGTCATAAAGCAGTGAACCCTTCTAATGAATCAAATAATGCCAAAATCAAACTCCATGGTCAATTTGTAAACTTAAAAAAAGCAACCAACAAAATTCAAGAAAAAACACAACAACAATCATAGAGGAAGGAAGCCTTAGGATACACAAATTAGAAAAGTACTCAGGGAAGTACACTTAACTATTTCTTTACTTATAATTTACATTCATTATAATATCTACACTTGGAACATTTGCAAAACAGAATTAGGAAACTTTTTTTAATCACACAACAACTCTTAATAAGATAAAGGTAAAAAAGAATACTCTAAATATAAAAGCAAATGAAGGTATAAAAAGGAAGCAAAATTTAGTCATTTTTAAGAAAACATTATTTCAAAGCAAATATCATAAAGCATAATACTCAGAAAATCGATAAAGTGGACACAAATTTTTTTCATTCATTCAAAATATTTATTGTAAAATTATATAAATTTCACATGACAAGATAGAGAAAGCTAAGGAAAAGTAGGCATCCAATCACTCTTTATCAAAGGAGTCATTAGAGAGCTTAACCATGTCTAGGTCGGCCTTAAAAGCTCCTTCACCAATTGAATCATAGTTAATATGACTTAGCCCATTATTAAAATGCTTGGCAAACCAACCTCTATACCATCCACAGACAACATCAAAATCCTTAGAAGTTGCTTGTAGGTTTTCTAAGAAGGTCATGAATATCAATAGTGTATTCTCAATACATGAACATTGAACGGTACTACTGTAAATTTTGATCTAGTTAAATAAATGTCATTGATCTTAATTTACAACAACTTTAATAAGTTATTTGACCTTATTCTTGAGTAAATAATAAACTTAAATTTATGTGCAGTTTCTTTAGAGTTATTACTGAGTGAGATCCATATAAATAGTTAAAACCTTGATAGTTTGGAGATGCAATTTCATGTAAGATAGAACCTATTTAGTGATGTTCACCTAATCTATTTGCAGTGCTTGATTATTTAAAGGGTAAAGGACATCTGGACCCCTAAGGTTTCAAGAAATGGACATATAGACTTATAAAATTTTAAAAATTCTATTTGTACTCTTATTAGAAAATGAATTCCATTAACTTTAACAGTAAAAAGGTTAAAAATAGAAATTCACCCCCTATCAGATTAACAGTCAATTAACGATAGTCAAAGGCTAGTTAATTGGGTGATCAATGATTGGTAATGGTAGTCAACGACCAATCAATATTGTCAACGAATGGTCAACATCAGTCAATGTGGTTAACAACAGTTAATACAATCAACAACTAGTCAAGGCTGATCAACAATGATCAATGATCGATCAACATCAGTCAACGCTCAGTCAACATTGTCAATAATTAGTCAATGCCCGGCCAACGTCCATTAATGTTGGTTAATGACTAGTTAAAATTAGTCAACAGTAGGTTAATGCCGGTCAATGTCGGTTAGATTTTTTAGTCATAACAGGAGTATAATCATAATTTCACCTTATTTAACATATTTTCTATTAACTTTAATGAAATCCATTACTAGACAAGTAAGTAAATAGAATTTTTGAAACTTTAGTGGTTTGCATGTCCATTTCCTAAAATCTTAAGAGTCTAGATGTCCTTTTCCCTTATTTAAATATGTGGCCACAATTTATTTAATTAAAAAAGTTTTAATTAAAATGGAATTTTCTTTACTTTAGATTGGTTACTAAAGTGCAGTATTTGATCTTTAGTGGAACAACCTGAGGTTAACTTATAAGAACTAGTGAGTCATGAGATTAAAGATGACAAATAGGCCAAGCCACCAATGGCAGCCCCGTCTAGCATGGCAATATAACATACCGTGGGTCGGTATGACACACTATAATGTCATGCTCATGTGGCACGACCTAGTATGCCGTGTTGTGCTTTGCCTTATTTTCCAAACTATTAAGGACCTCATGAGCCATAGCATTACACAAAATATTGAATTTTGTGGCCATGGAGTCTTGAACCCAATATCTCATGGCCGAAAACTCAATTAAGTAAATGATATCAACTAAAGGTGGCAAGTGGGTCGTGCCGAGCTAGCACGGCCCACAACATTTGAGCCAATGTAGGCTATCTGCTGGGCTGACCCAGGTACGAACACCCGGCACGGCCCATAAAACTTGAGCCCACGTGGGCTGTCATGCCGGGCTGGCCCAGGCACGACAACTAAAAATTGGGCCCAGGCACCATTCGTCATGGGCCATAAAAATATTTTAATAATTTTTTTTAAAATATATTTTTTAAATAATATGTAAAAAGTAAGAAAAAAACATTATTATTGTGGAGTGGTCATGTGTCTTCTCCTGTAGCTACAGTACCTGTAATTTTAAAATTTAATTTTTTTTTACATTTATTTTTTTAATTGTTTAAATTTGGCAACATTTTTTTATTATTGATTCACATTATTTCATAGACATTCGACGTAATTAAATTTAAAATTATAATATTTCACATGATTAAAATTTAAATTTAAATTATAAACATTCAATGAAATTAGAATTATAATATTTAAGATAATTGGAATTGGAATTGGAATTTGAATTTGAATTATAACATTTATCATAATATAAATTTGGATTGGAATTTGAATTATAACATTTAATGTAATTGAAATTGAAACTAGAATTGAAATTATAATATTTAAAATAATTAGAATTAAAATTTAAAATTAATTGTAATATTAAACGCAATTGAAATTATAACATTTAACATAAATAAAATTAAAATTGGATTCAAAATTATAACAATTTAATGCAATTAAAATAAAATTGAATTTAGAATTATCACATTTAACATAATTGAAGTTGAATATAGATTTAGAATTATAGTATTTAACGTAACTGAAATTGGATTTGGACTTATAACATTTAATGTAATTGAAAATAAAATTGGTTTTAGAATTATAATATTTAACATAATTTAAATTAAAATTGGATTTGAAATTATAACATTTAATGTAATTAGAATTGAATTTGGAATTGAAATTTTAACATTTACCGTAATTGAAATTATAACATTTAACTTATTGAAATTAAAATTAGATTTGAAATTATAAGATTTAACATAATTGGAATTGAAATTAAAATTTGAATTATAACATTTAATGTAATTGAAATTAGAATTGGAATTATATTATTTAACGTAATTGAAATTAAAATTAGATTTGAATTATAACATTTAACGTAATTAAAATTAAATTTATATTTGGAATTATAAGATTAACATAATTGAAATTAAAATTAGATTTGAAATTATAACATTTAATGTCAATGGAATCGAAATTAAAATTTAAAATTATAACTTTCAATGTAATTGAAATTGAAATTGAAATTTGAATTATAACAATAACATAATTGAAGTTGAAATTGTATTTGAAATTATAACATTTAACGTAATTGAAATTAAAATTAGATTTGGAATTATAACATTTAACGCAATTGGAATTGAAATTGAAATTTGAATTTAAATTATAACATTTAGTGTAATTGGAATTGAAATTGGAATTAAAATTATAACATTTAACATAATTGAAATTAAAATTAGATTTGAATCATAACATTTAACATAATTGAAAATAAAAATACATTTGAAATTGTAAGATTAACATAATTAAAATTAGATTTGGAATCATAACTTTTATTGTCATTGGAAATGAAATTGAAATTTGAAATTATAACATTTAATATAATTAGAATTGGAATTTGAATTTGAATTATAACATTTAATGTAATTAAAATATATTTAAAATTATAGCATTTAAAGTAATTTAAATTGAAACTGAATATAGAGTTATAACATGTAATATAATTAAAATTAAAATTAGATTTAAATTATAAAATTTAATGTCATTGGAATTGAAATTAAAATTTGAATTATAATATTTAACTAAATAAAAATTGAAATTAGATTTGAAATTATAATATTTAACGCAATTAAAATTGAAATTAGATTTAGATTTAGAATTATAACATTCAACGTAATTGAAATTAAAATTAGATTTGGATTTATAACATTCAATGTAGTTGAAATCAAAATTAGATTTGAAATTATAACATTCAATGTAATTAGAATTAGAATTATAACATTTAACATAATTAAATTTGAAATTGGATTTGAAATTATAATATTTTACGTAATTGAAACTGAAATTGGATTTAAAATTATAACATTTAACGTTGTTGAAATTAAAATTGATTTAAAATTATAATGAAAATGCAATTGAAATTAAAATTAGATTTATAATTATAACATTTAATATCATTGAAATTGATATTGAAATTTAAATTATAATATTTAACGTAATTAAAATTAAAATTAGATTTGAAATTATAACATATAACGTAATTGAAATTGAATTTACAATTATAACATTTAACTTGAGGATGTTTGAATTTTTATGAGTATAGATTAAGATAACATAAATAAATATAATTGATTCATTTGCTAAATTTTTATTTTAATTATATTTTTTCTCATAATAAAATTATATTTCAACGTGCAGTACCAGTTTGTTTAAAATTACAAATTATAATTGTTATTTAAACAAATTGGTCTATAATTAGAATGTTATTTCAATTATGATAAGAATAAAAATTTAATAATTACAATTAATAATAGCAATTAACATATTTTTAAAAAGTAAATATTGATTTGAATATTTATTTATAACATAAATATTAAATTAGATAAACATATACATAAATATATATATATATATATATATATATATGTGACATAGTCGTAAGGTGCCTTCACTTAATGAAATTTGTGTCACGAGGTCTTGGGTTCAAGATTTTATAGCCACAAAATTTTGTTGTAAATAATGACATGATAAATAGTGACACAAGAATAGTGCACTATTGACAAAAATAGTGACACTATTGACGGGCTTTACGTATTGGGCCTGTAACGAGCTCGTGCCAGCATGAGCCCATGAGCCAACAAATGCTGCCCGAGCTCAATACGACATAATAGGCGACCTAGGCATGACACAGTTTTGTAGCGTGCCTGGGCTCATGGCCATAAAATTTTGTTATAAATAGTGACATTGTGAAAAGTGACACAGGAATAATGCACTATTGACAAAAATAATGACACTATTGATGGGCCTTATGTGCTGAGCCCATGACGGGCTTGTGCCAGCATGAGCCCATGAGCCAACAAATGTAACCTAGGCTCAGCACAATATAATAGGCGGCTCGGGCACGACACGGTACTGTAGTGTGCTTGGGCGACTCAAGCATGCTACAAAATCGTGTCGAGCTGTGCTATGCTTGAGCCACCTGGCCTAATTGCCACCTTTACTATCAACCACTAAATCAAACAACATTTTTTTATTATATTTTCTTAAATTTAATATTAAATATAAGCTTTTGTATAATTAAAATATGTTATTGTATATTTTATTTTGTATTAAATTAATTAAATTAATAATATTTTTACTTAATTTATATTCATGATAAAATCATCTAATTGAGTAAATTAAAAATAAAATTCAATATTGCACTTCAATTAATTAAAACTAAAATTTAATTATGCAATATTCAATATCTAATTTCTATGAATTTATATTCATGTGATAAATTAAATAGTTGAAGTTAACAAAATGAAATTAAATCAATTATGAAATGGCTAAATTAAAATTATAGCTCAATTGTATAAAGATTCAATTATTTAATTTAAATTAATTTTTATTCATGGGATAAATTAAATAATTTAATTAAATAAATTGAAATTATAATTCAATTATACAAGGATTCAATCATTCAATTTCAATTAATTTGTATTCATAGAATGAATTAAATAATTTAATTGAATTGATTGAAATTATAATTCAATTGTACAAGGATTTAATCATTCAATTTAAATTAATTTGTATTCATGAGATGAATTAAATAATTCAATTAAATTGATTGAAATTATAATTCAATTGTATAAATATTTAATCATTTAATTTCAATTAATTAATATTCATGGGATAAATTAAATAATTTAATTTTAATTGAAATTATAATTCAATTGTACAAGTATTCAATTTCAATCAATTTGTATTATTCATAGATAAATTAAATAATTTAATTAACTAAACTGAAATTATAATTCAATTATGCAAGGATTCGGTCATTGAAGATTGGTTAATTTGTATTCATGGAATGAATTAAATAATTCAATTGAATTAATTAAAATTATAATCCAATTGTACGAGTATTTAATCATTTAGTTTCAGTTAATTAGTATTCATGAGATAAATTAAATAATTCAATGGAATTAATTGAAATTATAATTCAATTGTATAAAGATTCGATTTTAATTTCTATTAATTTGTATTATTTATGGAATAAATTAAATAATTTAATTGACTAAATTGAAATTATAATTCAATTGTACATGGATTTAATCATTCATTTTCAATTAAGTTGTATTTATAGGATAAATTAAATAATTTAATTATTTTTCTTACAATATTTTAATTGTAATTATAAATATTGTAATAACATTTAAAATTATTAATTATAATAATAATTAAGATTATATTTGATTGGAATTATGTTATAATCATAAGGGCAATGGATAATTTTACCCCATAATTTGGGTTAATTGACAATTTTGTCATAATAAAATTTAAAATGCCCAATTTTTTCTTGACCAGTTAAGTTTTTTCCATTAGTTTTAATGGTTGAAGGATAAAAGAGTATTCTAACTATAGAAATAAATTACACTTTAGACACGTGGTACAATTTTATCCATTCATTGTCTTTTTGAACACGTAACGCAATGTCATCCATTGATTTAATTTAATATAATTTTAAAAAATAAACTTTAATAAAAATGCACATATCATAATGTGATTAATTACTTTGGACACGTATTAACATGTAATTGGTTTATATTTTTTATTAAATAATTTTTATATTTTTTAAAATAAAATAAAAATTAAAAAAAGAGTCGAAGTATCGCCATTTTTTGACAACAAAAAATAATTAAATTTATATCATTAGATTCTATTTTTTCTATTCTATACAATTGTGTTGTCATTTTAGTAAAAAAAAAAAAAGAAGACCAAAAACAACTAAAATTGGTGGAGAAAGGCGGCTACCGTTAAAAAGGAGAGGGGTGGGGGAGAGGGTGATGACTTGCACTGCCCTCACCCATGGATAGATTGGCAAAAAAAATATATCAAAAAATGACCAAAATTGGTAAAGAAGGGCGGTTGCAGTCAAAAGAGGGGCGGTGACTTACACTACCCTCACCTGTGGACAGATCAACTGTCAATCTGTCCAGTTACCACCCTTCATTTGACAGCAACAGGTGGCAGCAATAGTCTCTCTCCATTGATTTTGGTCATTTTATTATAAAAAATGATATCATTATTGTGTAGATTACGAAAAATGGAGTCCATTAATATAAATTTTAAATTTTTTTACTACCATAACATTGTCGAAAAATAACGGTAATTATTTATTTATTAATAATTAGTCAATTACATAGTGATACGTGTCTAAATTACATAGTAACACATGTAAATTCTCATATTTTTTTTTTAAAGTCTGTTAATAATGAGAGTAAAATGATAAATGACTATTAAAAGTAAATTTTTCATTCAAATAGACAATAAAAAGTGACGAATTAAAAAAAAATTGAGTATTAAAAATTTTAATAGGGTAAAAATATCTTTTAGGCCATAATATTGGGGGTACATATGACCTTTACTCTACTCATAAATTCATAATTGCAATTGCAATTTCATTTAAAGATAAAAATTTATTAATATTATTACAAATATAAAATTATTAGATATAAATACAAAAATAAATATTCAAATTATACACTATTTTTTAAATTTTATAAATTAAAAAATTCTTTCAAAAAAAATTGAAAATATTTTTCAAAAACATTTTAAAAGAAAGGATTTATGAGCATGACCCACAAGCTTGTCGTGCCCATGGGCTGTGTTGGGTGCAGCCCAAGTAGTTGTGCCTGGACCGGCATGACAAGACAAACTTGCACGCCATGCCAAACTAGGCACGACGGCATGCTTGGGCTGAAATTTGGTGGGCTTGCCACATCTACATGAGATGAATTGGATTAAGCTTTTTAACTTAGAGTTAAAGAAGCTTATGAGTTTAGTAATCTCTTTATTAACTCAAATTTTAATTAAATTCTAAATTTTTAAAGGAGATGTCTATATATAAATGAGGTAAGAAGTAATAGAACAATAATACTTTTGTTACGTTAAGAAAAGATGATACTCCTCTTCACTCAATCTATAATATTATTTAGGGAGATTTACGTATTCACACATATATATTTGAAGATTAAAAATATTAAAAAAAATTATAATAATTCAATTCAAAATTTATCAAACGAGAAATTGAGATGATTCTTTAACTCAATACATCTAATTATAAACAAAATGATTTGTCTCCCACATAAACTGATTTTATTAAACGATTTTTTTTAATCCAACAATTTGAACCTACCAAATTAACTTCTATATTCATTTTCTCAATACAATCATTACAAGATTTTTAACATTCGCATTTTTATTCAATAAACCCGACATATATCGAAGCTAATCCTAACTATATTATTATTATTAATTCTTTACATCTCTCTTTCTCCATTTTTAGGACTCTTACAGTTGTCTCCCCTTTTTAGTAATATATATTCATATCTTTCATTTTTTTCTATGCTATTTTTTTTTGTTTTAATTTCAAATTCAAAAATAAAACATAACGTGAAGTCTTTTATGAAAAATTATAATCTTTTTGAATTTGACAAGTTTTAGTTTCTTACTAAAATTCAAGTGAAGTGAACAACTTTATACACCAAAACTCTTTTATTTTACATAAGCCAACAAAACAACGACAAGTGAAATTAGAAGAATTCAACAGTTAAATTTAGAGTAAAATTTGATATCAAATTAGAGAAATGTCAAAAGGTGGATCGATAGTGGTGAGTATATAAATTTGATTAATTCATTTAAATTATACCGCCCTTATAATTAATTAATTTAATACCAGGATAATTTAGTAAAATTTTTTTATATAAAAAGTGCATGTAAAAATTACTTTGATAAGTTTAAATAATTTGTAAAAGGGGGTATTTTATCAAAAATTATTTTAAAATTATTTTATCAAACATCAAAATTAACTTTAACTCCTCAAAATCACTTTTGACATTTCAAACAATAACCAATGGGCCTTTGTAATATTTTTTATATAATTTTTAATTAGAAAACTTTTTTTATTATTTATTTTTCTTATTTTCTTTTCTTTTCAACAATTCCCCCCCTTCCCCCTTCCCCCTTTTCCCTCTCCTTTTCTTTTTCTTTCTTCTTCTACACTTTTCTTTGAACCCTTTATTTAACTAGTGGCAAAGTTAGCAGGAGACATGAGGTCCCATGGCAGTCCTTGGCTCTATGCCTAGGTTTCATCTATAGTCAAAATTTTGCCCAATTTTCTTAGCATAAATTCTCTTAATTTATAAACTTATAAATTTGAAAGTTTGTTGATGAGTTTGATTTAGTCTCTAGAGAGATTATGCTTTGCAAATTTGGTGAATTTATTATTATTTGTTGAATTATGCGTGCAGGAGAGAATTGGTGTATGAAAATTATATGTATCCTGTTAATTGCTTCATTATGGATTCTTTGATAATTTCTAACACAATTCTTTGTTAGAATCCTTTCATGAGTATCCCTAAAGTTAAGCATAATATCATTACTACCCCTTAAGGTTTAAAATTAACCTCTAATATCTTTATTATTGACAAAAATCTAATAACTGTTTACTGAAAAAGATTATAGTAAAATAACATTATTCTAAAAAAACATTCATATTAACCAATTTTCTATTTCTTGTTTTTTCTTCTTTTCCTTTTTTACTTTCCTCTTTTTCCCCTCTCTTCTTTATCCTTATCTTCTATTCTCATTTTCTCCCTCTTTATCCTTTCTTCTAACCCTAACCCTAACCCTAACCCTAATAACAATCGGCAACTCCTAGATAGACTACAAATGGTCGTGTACGCGGTTGCTGGTTGGTCATGTGCCAATAACCACACTTATTTCTCAATTGAGCACAATTTTTATTATAGACTTTTCGGTGGTGATTTTGGTCCTTTTTTTGCAAATTTGAATTTGTGAAGATGAAAGTTTGATAATGATTGATGTTGATTTTTGTGGATTCGAGTCACTTTTATTTATTTTGGCCAATTTTTTAAAATGAACTTCTTATATTAGTAAATTTAAAAATCTCTTTTATTAAGCTTATTGTCTATTGCTCAATTTGAGATCTAACTGTTGTTGTACACAAGACATTTTACATGGTTTTCTTTATAAGTTATGGTTTGGTAAACATAATATTTTACTAAATAAGATTTCAACACAAGACATTTTACGTGATTTTCTTTATAAGTTATGGTTTGGTAGATATAATATTTTATTAAATAAGATTCAAATTTTGCAGATTTTTAAATTAAAATTTATTTAAGAAGAAACTTAACTTAAATAAAAGTAAACTTATGTGACTAAACTACAGAGAAATATAATACTAAAAAAAAAAACTCATTTGCGACGAACTTTTGTGATGATTGTTTCAGCCGTCACAAAAAACTTAAATAAATGATGCTATTTTGTTTTAAAAGAATTAACAAAATGAAAAAAAAGCCTCTTATTTTTAAAATAAAAAAGCTTGTCTTCTCGATCTCTCTGATTTTTTTTTTTTTATTCTCAAACTCCAAATCTCATTCTCAATCTCAAATAAGATAATGTAATAACACCATTTATACTAGAAATCGAACCATTCAAAAAGAATCTCTCTCTCTCGTTGTTAGTTGATTTAAAATTTTGAAGCTCGATCTCTTACTTTGATTTTTATTATTGTTGTCATTTTGAATTTAGGTAAATTTATTCTTATATCATTTTGGATTTAAGATAATGTAAATATGTTTAAGATTTCTCCATTAGTTGTTTCCATTTAGTTTTATTACGATTATTGAATTTTTCTATGATTAGCATGATTCAATTTTGTTTTTTTAATTGAGTATAAAGACTCAAATTGAATAGTCTTTTTTTTTTTATAATTGCAAGCCTTCAACTTGCTTATTTGGTTGCTAAGAAAGTTGATGTAAATGAAGGGAACTTTTGAATCTTATGTTGTTATGTTTTTGTTTTCTACAGTGTTGAGCTCGGACACGGAGTCCCTTTTTTTTAAAATTCTTTTTTACTTTTGTTTATTAGAAATTTTATTTGCATTTTTTTTTTTAACTTTGAGCAGAACAAAATGTGAAACGACTATTGTTGTGTTCATTTTGATTGATGTAGAGATCTCTTGATTGTGCGAATCTTGCCTTGAATTGAGAATGAATTTATATGCTTTCGCATCGCTTTGTTATCATATCTGATTTGATTCCGTTTGTTTCACTTTTGGTTCAATTTATTTTGCGATTGATCACTCGTAAAGCAATTCTGCATTTCTTTAAGGTTATTAATGCTCTGTTTATTTATTGAGGAATTTGAGAGAATGAAAATGAGAAAAACAAAATTTAGTGGCTTGTTTATTTAGGGGTTTTTGGGAATAGCATTTTATTTTAACAATGCCACTTATTGGTTCCTTAATGAAAAGCCCCATTATTTGCAAAAGCCAGCAGTTAGGCAAACCAAGGAAAAAAAAACCAACAAAAAAAAAAATAAAAAAAGCAAGAAAAAAAGAAAAGAAAAGAAAAGAGAGAGGGAAGACACGATCTGGTCTTGTCCAACAAATTTGCAAAATAGTAAGGGACTTGGATTGGTTGGGGATGCGATTCTTGAGGAGAATAGTATGATCTCTAGGATTTGTTAGAGACAATGGACACGAACTAAACGAAGATCAACAACAGGTGCATTCCATGGTACTGGGATAATATTTCCCGTATTAATATTTAAAATAAATTTAAATTATTAAATTATCTAACGGTGTATAATATTTATTAAAATAAAAAATTAATTTAATATTTAAACAATTATCAAGTAAATAATTATGCAAACTATACATATTATATATAAATTCAATATTACATTTGTATGTCAATATTAAAGTTGTAAATTAAATTAGATATTATAAATATAATGTAAAATTTATAAATTAATACTGAACTTTTATATTTATATAAAAATATATATATATATATAACAAATAAATCGTAAATGAAACACAATTTATTTAAAAAAATTTAAAATAAATGAAAAAAATATAAATCAACACAAAAATATAAAAATAGACATAAATTTCGTAAACTACACATGTAAATGATACTTTGTACTTGTAAATTAAACTAAATTTTATAAATATGATGTAAAATTTGTAAATTAACACTGAACTTATATATCTACGTAAGAAAAATAAATATAACACATAAATCATAAATAAAACATAATATTTGTAAAAAAATATTTTTTAAATAACTAAAAAAATTATAAATCAACATAAAAATATAAAAGTAGACATATATTTTGTAAATTACACATACGGCATGTAAATGCAATATAACAGTTGTAAAACAATATCAAAATTTTAAATGATATTTTTTATTTGTAAATTAAACTAAATTTTATAAATATAATATAAATTTTGTAAACTAACACTGAACTTGTATATCACATAAAAAAAAATATATATCACGCATATATCGTAAATGAAACATAATATTTGTAAAAAAATTTAAAATAATTAAAAAAAATCAACATTCAAAACATAAATAGTTCTAGAATCGCTCAAAAATAAATAATTCTCAAGATACTTTGAGGTTTAAATATATGTCTAATTACACCCATCACTTATTCAATACTTGCCACCCAGATCGGTACTGTCTGTTAAGTTGGCATAATGGCTTTTGATCCTTACAGAATTTGACATTAATTGCATGGTTCCAAGTTAGTAAAAGGTCAAACTATAATTGATATGATTACAACATTCTCTATAAATCAAGAGGCTCTCCTATAAAAATAGATACTAGGGCTCTGCCTGAACAAGCATATGACACAAATAAAGAAAATGTCTCGTAGGAACATTACTTTAATTACTTTAATGACTCGATCACCATTATAGCCACTATTGCAAGTTTTATTATTCATCACCTATTCAATCACCATTACAGCCAATGTTGCATTTCAACTTGATCTTTTTTGTACTAACACCGTGGAATAATATAAGGTAAGAATTATGGTTGTACTCACCGCTTTAAGGATGGGTAAGCAAAAGATCAAATTGATTAGGGACTCTAATCTAATAGTCCAACAAACCAAAAGTGACTTTAGTATCCAAGAATCATCTTTAGTGCCTTACAAAACTATGGTCTAGTAGTTACTGGCCAAATTTGAGGAAGCTGTGGTAAAATAAATTAAGAGAACAAAGAACAAATATATAGATGCCTTAGCCATCTTGAGAGCTAAAATGGATCTAGGTGATGAATCAATAAACATTATAGTCAGTGTTGTAGATTTGTCCTCCCATAAGTAAAAGTTTTAGATATAAACTAGTTCATAACAAATGACTAGTGAGAACTCTTCAACTAAGCATTACAAAATATGAGATAAATGAAAAGCACGTTGCCTATCAATCCTACAAATACTCACAAGCTCAAATAGAAGGCCAATTTTTATTTTGTGGAGAGCAAGATCCTCTTTGGCAAAGCCTTAAAAGAGATGCCTTGGACTTTACAGAAGTATAGAAAAGTGTTATATGAAATGCACACTAGGGAGTGCAACGAGCACCAAGGCAAGAGAAAACTATACTACCACATACTTAAACTCGACTACTATTAACTTAAAGTGTAGAACGATGCCAAGAATTCATTAAGAAGTGACACATATGCTAGATCCACATTAATCTATAACATCAACATCTCAGGACCTTATATAACATGACAAAACCCTAGTTGTTTGACTAATGGGGTTTGGATCTAGTTAGCTCTACTCACCTATCTGTCAGGGGGTATATTTAGATAATTACAGTGACAAACTACTTCTTCAAATAGGTCAAGGTAATCTCATGGAAAAAGGCAACGGGTGTAAACTAACACATAATCTAGTACTTTGGCATCTCTTACAAGATCATCAGTGACGATGGCACACCCTTTGTTAAAAAGTAAGTTGATACAAGATCGGGGTGATACGACATCAACTATAGATGCTCATCATCATACTACCCACAAGTTAACAACCATATAAGGCTACCAGTAGAGCATTACTAAAAATACTCAATAAAATGGTGCAAGAATACTCTACAAACTATAGTATGTACCTCAATGATGCCCTTTAAGCCTACAGAGCATAGCCACTTGAATCTATTTGTTATTCCCTGTACTCACTTGTATACAAATCCTAGGCTATACACTAGTTGAGCTATCTGTGCCCACTGCAAGAGTGGTACTAGCTCAAATAACTCGTCAATTCTTACAATTAACCTCATGTTAAAACTTAACCCTATAAATGAAAAATGTGAAAACATCTAGAAGCACAAAATAGTATACTGACATAGAATAGCTGAAGCATATGCCAAGTCCGTTAAGGATATGGGTATCAGTGTAGATATCTTGTGCTTAAAATGGTTGAGCATGTCAAGAAATTGTCGGCGTAGCAGGATCTAAGCACGTGGGTGTATGCATGTGCATTTGTGTCTATTGTCTAACACAACGAAAATATAAATTTTACAATAAACATAATAAATAAATATATTAATTACATTAATATATTTATAAAGTTAGAGAACTCACTAAACGTGTAACGTTATATACGTGCTTTTCCTGGAGTCCATATGGAGACCAACTCGTGTGCAGTTCTAGTCACCAACACGGTGGACTTGATGAGCTAGAACAGCAACCTGATATTCAGCCTGGGATTAACTCTTAATCACCAAAATGACCGGGAGTGAATTTACATCATTTTCTCCAAAAGGATAAGAAATAGAGAATTAGGAGCAATTTATAATTACTCCAATTGGAAGCAGAGAGAAAAATGAAACAATTTCATTTTTCCTCTCTTCTTTTTTTTTTTTCCTTCTTTCTTTCTTTTCTTCTTTCTATTTTCTTTCTTCTCTATTTCTCTCTTCTCCCTCTCTCGGCCGAAATGGCCTTTTCAATTGCTTCTCTTCTCTTGCTTTTCTTCTTTATATATATAATATAATATATAATATATAAAAGGAGAGAAAGAGAGAATGATTATTTAATCATTAAATAATCATAGTGTGTTATGACTATTTTGCCCCTCATGAATAGTTATCAAATTTACCCCCCTAATGGGTCTCACCAAATCCCATACTTAGGTAAACTCAACTGAGGGTCCACAATACATTACGTGTCCTTATACAATTAGTAAATAACAATTATTAACTAATTGTTATATTTAACACTTAAATACAGATACGCACGTATTCTCGTGGAATCGCTTAATATTGCTGGATTAAACAATTTAATCCGGCACGCTGCCCCAGTACACAGCGAGTACACTCCATATCGCGGGACTCTCTAGGTCCTATGCCTGATTCGTCAAATGAAACTATTCCATGAGTCCGTGAGCAATGCCCCACATACACGTCACGGATATACAAACCAACACGTTGAACCATACAAGCTGAGGTTACAACACATACGTATAGTCCTTCCGTCATGATATCCAGGGTGTACGGGGATATAGATTATCACCGTCAAATCCATTTTGCTCATCCATGTCTTATCTCCAGACTTGTATCTTAATGAACAATATGCGCAAACTCCTTTGGCATATTATTCTACCCTGTCAGAACTCTATCCCGGGATGATTGTTTGTGGCTACAAGACTTTATGAGATACAGTTTTGAAGCATCTGGATTTCAAACTCCATATAGGAGCTGACGGATCCCATATATGTACGCACCGGACTCCATAAGCATCGAACCATACCCAACGACACCCAGCGGTCACACCATGAAAGGTCTGTGACATGTATGGAACTAAAGTATGGTGGATTACTTACAAGCCCGCCGTGGCACTCAGGTCAAAGGACCACATATACTACTCAACTCGAGAGTACCCTCCGTTGACGGCTTACATTAAATGTCTATTGGAGGCCCTCGTAAGTTTATCTCATATCCAGTCATAATTGGATACCCATATGTCAATACGAGTTCCAAGCTCATAGTTGGTCAGGAACGGCCATCTATACCCGACAAATACGACATATGCTGATCTATATATAAAAGGGTATCCACCGACAAATCCGCATCGGTAGAAATAAATCAGAGATTATTATTCGAGAACATACTTGCGCAACATACATTTCTTGGCACCCAATTGCAACTCTTGCAACTATGCAGTTACTAGTAAATTCTCAGGTCTATGTCCCATTACAGACAAGGCTCCAACTCTTGGATCTGTTGAGTATTTTAACCAGCTAACACTTAATTATGGTAACATTTAGCAATTATATGTCTCAGCATGGCTAACTATGAGCCTTTATCTAAACCCTTTAGATTTGATCCGAACTCCTTCAGATCTATCATGTTTGTAATGTTACATGCATAATACCATATAATTTAGTATTAGCGATTTAATGGGAATGTACACTTGTATAACTATACAAGTATATGTGCATTCAGGGATGACACGTAAGCACCGACCCTAACAGAAATATATGGCCCCAGCCTCTAAGTTTACACCACAGTAAAAAGATCCACATGTTATTAAAAAAGCCCATGATAATATTTTTTATCGCCTAGCCATAATAAAAAGGAACATAGTCAACGATCCCCTCAATGGCAAGTGGTTGAAGCATTACTACAACTAGGTATTAGTGTTAATTCAAATAAATATGGGACATAAACTAAGGCTGGAAAAAAAAAGCTTTATGTTAGCCTTTTACTTATAAAGAGCAATAAAAGCTAAACTTATCCCGTAAGTGATGGTTAAGTGCTTCATACCACATGTATGGCTTTTTTATATTGGACGCTCATTTATATAGTGGACGACTAAATTACCTCACTTTGACTCTTTACTTAAGTGAGATGCCCATTCTCATAGTGGATGGCTAAATGCTTTTGGCGTTGTACTCAAGTAAGATGTCTACTCATATAATACATGACTAAAATTTCTTGAGTTAGCACTGTAGCTAAGTTAGATATTAATTCATATAGTGGATGACTAAGTACCTCACCTTGCTGCTGTACTTAAGTGAGATTTCAACTCATATAATGGACAACTAAATGCCTTACCTTGGCATTGCACCCAAGTGTAATGCCCACTTATGAAGTAGATGACTAAACACCTCACATTGGCACTATACTCAATTAAGGTGCCTACTCATATAGTAGAAGATTAAAATACCTCACCTTGGCACTGTACCTAAATTAAATGCCCATTTATGCCTATAACAGACGATTAACTATATTGCATTGGCCTTGTGCTTAGGTAATACACCCATTCACACCTTGAAGGCAAAAACCTAAGTCCCATTTGGCATTGAGCCCAGGTGAAAGACTAACATTAAAATCTAAACCTCACTTAATATAGCTTCTAAGGCGAGACACTCACTCTTACTTCAAAAATGAAAGGCTAACATTAGGTTATGTTCCTTATTTAGTGCTGTACTCAAGAGATAATTCATACTAAGGAACATGTTTAGAAGTTTTTATTTTCTTGGATATAATTCATATGGATTGCCCGTATAATCCATCTGATAGTCTGTATTGAAGTTATAACCCTCACATAGGATTATTTCAAAAATTCTCATGCCAATACAACATGAAAGTTTGCATTTTACTTGAGACCATATATGAAAAATGTCCTATATAAGTAGCCTATCATATCATGAAAATGCACGTTGTACTGAAGAGCTATATTATTTCGAATACCTACGATGTCTTGTATGCCCTATTTGAAAAATGTCTCATTTGGGATGCCTATATTAGAAATAATTATAAGGAAGCTAGTGTGGACATAGTTGCCTTATAGAAAATGTCCTATAAGATGCTTGTATAAGTTTGGGCATGTGAAAGCCTGTGTAAGAGAAGCATAACTAACTTCATAGTGAGAAACCCACAGAAGATGCCCATGTTTTCTTATGGATACCTGAATATTTACAAAACTCTTCATAGTGTTGATGACAAGATACCTTATTGTATGTTTCCATGAAGAAGCCTTCGTAGTGTTGTTCCCAAGCAAGATGTCTTTATGGTGTTGTTCTTATAAAATATTCATGGCGTCATAGCCTTAAAGAAGCCTTCACGGTATAGTTCACATGCAAGATTCTTTTATGACATTGTTCCCATGAAAGATCCCTTCATGATGTGGTCCCCACACAAGATCGCTTCATGGCAAAGTGTCTATAAAGACTTCTTCTCTTAGAGTGGTTTCCAAGGAAGATGTCTTTATGAAAACAATAGAGAAAGAGCAAGATCGAGAGTTGGAAGTAAGGAAATGCACAAAAATATAAGGAGACATACTCTAAGTTTCAGGCACTGCAACCTCAAAAATAGAAGCTCTAGCGCCATAGTGCTAATCCATGTTGCACCAGCACTACAACAGTAGATAAAGTTTTGCTACGGTGGTGTGACAAAGTGCACTAATGCTACAACGAAAACAGATAGTGCTACAACAATGCAATTTCAAGAAACTTCTATTTTTCACTCGAATTTGACTTCTTTGAGGGAGTTTTGAATATCTACATGCATGAACTCTTATTCCAACTAAGTTTAGGGTTCATCAAAATCGTAGATAAAACAATGCCAATTGACAAAGGGTGTGGACATTGTCAAAAACCTAAAAACAAGGTACTACCCCTCATACTTTAGAGCATTATTTTTCAATAAATCACAAGACTATTAGACATACAGAGCTAAGGGATGTAAAATCAACAAAAATATTAGAAAATACTATATAAAGGCCAGGTACCACTTTGAACATTTCTCTACATGCATAAAAAGATAAAATCACAAACATAGCTATGTAGCTCTTTGCTTGCCTATAGTGCTAACAAAGTGCAAGAAAGATTGACAACATGCACACATTTAATTTAGCCACAATCTATGTACAACTAAATAGTGACACAAATAGGAAAGACAAAATTCTTCAAAACATGAGGTACACAAGGATAACAAGTACAGGCTTAACAAAACCTTAGCAAAGTAAATAGAGGTTAGATTCTCTTTAAAAAAATCCTTTGTTACTTCTCTCAAATACATATCAACATCATGCTATATGCCAACTGTAAAATGCTTTATTTTACATCAACCTTATGCCATAAACATAAATAAAACAGTATAAAAAGAAGTAAGTAGTAGGCTATACTTACATTTGCTCTACTCATATCCTACTCATGGTCCTAAGGAAAAAAAAGTACGAGCTAACAAACTAGAGAATCACCCCCAAGTAAAGGATGAAAGTCAAACCTTAGGCTCAATAAAGCCTCAAAAGTATAAAAAGGTTAGATGACTTTTACGAAACTAACTTTATTTTGTCATCTCTTACAAATACATAAACACACTTCATTGTATATTTCATTTTTGATATATTATCTTATATATAAAAAAGCACTAATAAAATAGTGTAGGAAAAATTCAAATTTGATTATAACATTTAAAAAAAAAAAGTCTCAAACAATAATATCCCTAGTACAAACGTTGCAATCAAGAAAAAATTCATTGTCTACAAATAATAGGTTATAATCTGTAGTATGACCCTAAGCTAGTAGCCTTAATTAATTTCCTTATAAACATGGTAGCCTATAAGGAGCAAGTCTAACTTAGATTTCTCTAAACCATCAAGTCTAGTTTGGCCAGCTCAATTCACATCTTAGTAGTTAGCATCCAAATTTTGGAAGACATCATCCTTCCTCTGTATGAAGTCATAAGTACTATCAACTAATTTATATACTTTCTTAGAAAGAATTTTCACAACAAAACCAATAATTTCAGCATCTTGGCAAATATATCACTAAGCCTGAGAATCCATGCAAAGGGCTGGGTCATTATAAACAGCTTGAAAGTATCATTGGTTGCTTCAGAAATAGTAGTAGTAGTTCAAGAAGTAATTGAAGGAGTAGAAATGACAATCCTAGCAAAAAAAAAAAAAAGGAAGAAAAAAGAGCCGTCATCCTAAGAATAACAAGTTGTATTCATACAATAACATAGATACTTAAGAAAAAAAAACATAGAGGAAAAATATACCACATTGACTGGATCAGTGACAGGAAACCTTCAACTTCTTAACAAAAGCTACAAACGTAGTTTTCTCAAGAGTCTTTGGCTTTTAGGATAGACTTAACATCTAAGAAACACTAAAAAAAAGAGCAAGCCATAAAAACTAATAAACCATATTCAGAAGCAAACATAAAAGGTAAAAAAAAAAAAAACATCAAATACCTAAAATAGGTGGCGGAACATGTTGTCTCTTAAGATGAGGAACGTTAGAAGGAGAATCTTTTTTACATAAGTAAAATGCTACTTAAAAATAAGAGAGTTTGAAGAAAAGGAAAGAGTTTGCATAAATACAAGCCAACATGCTTAATAGACTCTTATCACTTTCTTCACCTTTGGGAAGCTTGTAGGTTAGCCCTAAAAAGCTTCCAAGCCTATATCCTACAAGCAGGAGTGATTTTCCCTTTTTAGAAGCTTAACACCTTTATGGGCAGTAATCTCAATGGTGGATTTGGTATGAGTTATGGCAATGGCATCAACAAAAGCCCATAACTTAAAGAATGTTTTGACCTTCAATAACCTCCCTTTCATCTTTATGGCCTTCATCACTTGCTTTGGTATACCCTTTCATAATCTTCCCAACAATATCCTTAAGTGATTCACCCTTCTCTTATCAGTTAAAAGAGGTAAATTATTAAAAAAAACAAAAGAGAGAATGTAAGCATTACAAAGGAATATAACGTCAAACATATACCTCAAGACTAAATCCTATAATTTCATCCCTTTCCCCCTTAGAAGTGGGAGCCACTTCCACGTTTGAAGAATCCTTGGCATTGAGATAAGTCTCACCCTTTATCCTTTCTTCCTCTAAAAAGTGAATTTCCTCGATCGAGGTAAGAGTACTGACTTAAGGATCTTTGGATACCTACAACGTCTCTTAGGTATAATAGTAGAAAAAGTACAACACCTAATAGGGGATTTAAGGGAGGAGAACGATTGACAGGAGTGCTAGTAATCTTTAGGGTCTTCTTAACAACAACCTTCTGAATTGGTTTCTATTTACTGTTTGTAGAAACTAGTTTCCTTAAACCAACTACTTTGCTTATACTACATAAAATAATAGTGTAAGGCATGTGAGCCGTGTTGGCCATACTGATAGTTAAGCTTAAGTGAGTGTTCAACATTTTAGCAACCTTAGTGTTTAGAGATAAACCCAAGTCTCTAGCATGACCCATGTAAAACTCAAAACTAAAGAAATTAGAAAAGCTTTCCAATAGGCCTCGTGGTATGGCAAAACCTCACCAACATAGATGGGGCTAACAACCTCCAAGCCCATTTCCTTCAAAAATTTAAACTCATTATACCTGGGGTGATAGAGCCAGTTAGAAAATTTATGGAAAATAGTTAGAACTTTTTCATAAGAAAGACAACTCTGATGTAGCCTAAACTACCTCAGGATACTGTTAAGTTGAAACAACATAAGAATAAACTGCATATTCTTGTTTACAAAACACAAACTTACTCAGATTAAAGAGTTATCATTGCTTTAAAGAAGTCTAACCTAACATAATTTTAAACCATAGAGAAGCGAAAATGGCATAAAGCCCATTCTATCTAAGTTATTTGTGTAGCCCAATATGTTCTATATTATGGGCCACCTACTTAGCGTATCTAGATATAGAATTAAAGGATTGAGAATGTGTAAGGGAAAAGGCTTAAAGTTCCTCCAAGCTATATAGAAATGAGAAATTGAGCCTAGCCAATTCCTCGTTAGAAATGTCTTTATTACTCAAAGAATTAATTCAAGATTCCAATTTAATTACAAAATCATCCTCATCATCAAATAAAGGATCATGAACTCAATCAGGGATGTACTATTGGGAAGACGATTTCATAGACTTAGAAGAAGATGCCATTATACTTGCAAGAATTTAGAAAATAAGCATGATTAAATATATAACAATACATAGTTTTTCTGCAAAAGGCAAACAAATTAAGAAAGGAACCAGGTACAACTAAAACCTTAAGTCAAATCCAGTTACTTGATTTTATTTTAGGGGCCAAAAATAGTATTACCCTAGTAAAAAAAAACCCAGCCCTATATAAACCTTCCTTTTCACACAAGAAAAAGAAGAGAATTAAACATATTCATCATAGTTCTCTTCCTTATAAGTAACATACAATATGTCCAATCCGTTTAATGACTTTCTTCAACCACATCATAATTCAATGCATTTGGCATGGATTTTAGTATCCATTACATTTAGAAAACAATGTCAAAAAATCTAAACAATATTTAAGAGGCAACTTTCATCTAATCTCTAAAATAGAGTTTTCTTACAACCTAAAAACCTAAACTTGTCTCACATGCAAAATACCTTAAATAGAGTCAAAACACTCATAACGGTGTTAAAGTATTCTTATTGATTGTGTCTCTCTATTACTTATCGTGCAAGGTTGTTGTGTATATTTTATAAGCACAAAATTAAGTACAAGTATACACTATCATAAATAAGTAATAAAGGGACTTATAAAGTCATATGTCGAACTCACACAGATGAATATTATTCTCAACTAAGTGTTAAACTTGTGTCTTTCAAGTAATTATCCAAAAAATCAAATCCTTAATTTGCAAGTAATTAAATAAACTAAATAAAAGTGAAGAAAATGAATAACATAACTTAAATAACTCAAGGAGTTAACAATATAGAGAAAGCCTATGGTTAATTACTATCCTTTAATATATTTTCTAAAAATTAATTATTTAATATTAATATCTTTCAATTCTTATTATTGGTCAAGACACTGATATATTCACAAGCTCTCTCAATGTTAAGTAAGTATATCTCAATTTACTAAATACTTATATCTCTATGGTAATTGTAATAAATCAAGATTTATTAAGAACATGTCTTATTGACCACATGCTAATTAGGTACATCTCTATCCAAAATTAGAATTGGTAAATTTTTCGACAATCATGTATCAAATTATCAATGTCTAAATATAATGATGTCTCTCTCAAGTTTACCAAAGTATTTCTCAATTCAATCATAATATTGATCAGATATAATGAAACATTAAAAACAAATAATTTGAATAATAAAGAACTGAATTCAAACAAATATTAAAAATATCTAATAATTAAGCACACATATTGAGTTCAAGTAATAACATAGAAAAGAAATTAATTCGTGATAACAAGAGAATAATGACTGAAAATAAAATAAACATGAAATAACCAAAAGCAACCAATATAAACGTTAATTTAGAGTTGGTTGATACGTCAAAAATTCGCTAATAACCTCTTGCTTCTCTTAATATTCTCTCTCTAAATTATTTTATTATATTTTAAATGCTCTTAGCTCTAAAAAGCTCTAAGTTGTGTGTGTTTTTTCTTTACTTAAAGGCTGGGATGAGTGGCCTTTATATAAGGACTTATTAGATTCTTAGAGTTATTTTTCTTACTAGTTCAGGAAACACTAAACTACTGGGGCGAAATATCTCTTTTGCTGTAATGCGCATGCTTTATGTTCTACTGCTGCTGTGCTACCTTGTAATTGCTACGGCGCCAACAAATCACTGCAATGCCACTACTCTCTTGCTATAGCAATTTTATGAATAAATAAGTGTTTTTATGCACTCATGTCACTAGGGCGAAAACCATATTTTACTGCAGTGACTTCACCTTAGAAATTATTTCCATAATAGCAAGTACTTTATTGCTGGGGCAAAATTTTAGCAATTTTGAATCTTTTGCACTTTGGTCCCTATTTTTGTTGTTGTTTCCAAAACTTACAGTTTTGCTCCAATTTCTTTATTTTTTTATCTTTTAAGCTCAATTTCTACAAAATAAATAATTAAGCACATAAATAGTCATTTATTCTTATTAAAATAAATATTCTTTAAGTAAAATGGGTATAAAATATATGATAATTATAACCTTATCAAACTCCCCAAAACTTAGAGAATTACTTGTCCTCGAGTAATGAAAAATAATTAAAGAGAGAAAATAAAAAGATTATACTTGACTCAAAATAAAATAAAACATAACATGCTAGGTTGATTTGATGATCATAATACCCCTTTAGAATTTACTAAACAAATCTTGATAACTTGTAATACCATTCATTAAGTTCTTCATTCTTCCCTATAATTGATCACTTTATCTGTGCAATAAGTAAATAAATAGTAAAATGATACATAGATTTACTCAATTAGTTTAAGATAATGCAGAAAGATGATGTCTCAGCATATTTAAATTTATAATAACACTATCATAGGCTTATTTTTTATACCACTCTCCACTAATGTAGAAAGACACAAGTCTAAGAATCTATTTAAGACTTTAATTAGCTTGTAATGAAAGGCAAGGGTTAAAGTGGGATATAAGAATAAATATATGATGTTCAAGTCACACCATGACCACTTAGACTTTACTTAAAAATCTCTTGATCTCCTTTTTCTTAATTTATCTCCTATCTCAAACTTAATGTATTTCCATTCTTCTTTTAATCATTATTTTTTTCAAAGAATTTCTTCTTTCTCTTAGGCTGAGGGTATAAAGAATTTAAAGAGTTTTTTCTCTCTTTTTTTTCATTTTTTTCTCTTTTTCTATGAATACCCCGTACTTACATTGATAAATAGTATCTAGACTTAATTGCTTTCTACTTTAGCATCTTTTTCTCATATAACCACAACCTTTTTTCATTTTAAGAGTATTTCTAAGTAAATTTAAGGTTTATAGTGTTACGATTAATTTTTGGATAAATAAGGTTAAGTTTTTGGCTTGTAATATGGTTAAATAGAAAAAAACAATAGGCATTTAGGCTCAAAAATGGATAACTAAAGATAAATATACATATAAGGTAGACTAGAAAGGCTTAAATAGTCCAAAGATGGCCTAATGTCATTTTCTAAGCAGTTCAAAGATAACATAATGTCATTTTCTTATTCATATGTTTCTTAGAATTTTGCCTCAAGTAGTAATTAAGCAAGTTTTAGAGTGTTGGTCCTCGAGACTATGATATACTACTTATACATGAATATTTCTAAGTAACAATTCAACTTATGCAAGCTTTTTATTTCAATGTGCTTAAGAATAAGTGATAAAAAAATAAGGTCAAAATCAGTTCAAGATTCTTATATAAGAATTATATTACGTGTCTATTGTTTCCTAGGGACTTGAAAAAAAAAAATTCAACTAATATTATGTTTCTTATCATTGACTTATAATCATTATAACAACCTAAACAAAAAAAAAATGACATGCAAAACAACAAGTAAAAAATTCATGCAACAAAAAATAAACATAAGACAAGTGTTTCTCCACCAGCCCCCTCCCAAAACTTAAATTTGACATTACCCCTAATGGCAAAAATAAAATGAGAGTAAGAAATTTCCAAAATAAATGAAGGCTTATCATTGCAGCATTTTGCCTTGATGTGACAGTGTTAAATTTTTCTATCCTAACATTATAATTGCGTGTACTGCTCCTTAAATGCTTGTCTTGCTGTTTTATCACTAAGAAAAAAATAAAGTAAAATAAAAATAAAAATAAGTGACATAAAAATAAAATTTTACTTGGCTTGCCTCCTAATAAGCGCTTGATTTAACATCTTTAACTTGACATCTTCTTTAACTCACGAAGGATTAAACATTATGTCTGAAGTATCATGCCTATGAAAAATCACGTAAATGCAGTCCCAACCACCTTGATTTAAGCTTTATTAGAAAGATTTTAATCTTAGACCAAAATTTTGCACCTTGTTAAACATTATCAATCTGCTTCTCTATTATCTTGTCATACTCCTTCTTTTTCTTTAACTTGCATAGTTTTTTTATGAGCTTGCAGTTTAAGGGCTTCAATCACTTTTAATTTAGGAGGTGATGATGGGTCTTGTGAAATACCATATTAGCCTTGAAACAATGAAAGATATTGTTGAAAATTTACTTATGTTCAAGGTTCTTTTCTTGGAGTCTTTATAGGAAAGGTAGTGGTGGAATGTATAAACTGTCTTTGCTTTGAAGTGCCACCAATTCTTTTTCTTCTATAGTTAACCCTTTTTTTTTTTTGTCTTTGTTGCTCTATCATGGTTCTCATTAAATTGAGATGTTGCAGTAGCTGTTGGTAGTTATTGTTCACTCTTTAAGGTGATTGCTTAGCATTGCTTTTTATTTCCTTTTAGATTCACCTCTGTGTTGCTTGGTAAAAAGCCTTATAGATGATTGTTTAATGATGTGGCTAATTAGCACTACTTGAATCTCTAGTGTCCTTAAAGAGGCTGCGTGGCTTTGGATGAGATTTGTTTGACATTGAAGAAGAGCATCTGTTTACTTTATATACTGCATAAACATCTCCTCTAGGCCTAGTTTCTCTTCAATCTACTGTTAAAGTTGTACTAGTATGTTAAGAGGTCCATCTAATCTGAATTTATAGAAGTTTGTATATGGATTGTGTTGTTGTTCTTAATAGTTCTCCATGTAATACATGCCTTCATACATTGGCCATTTGAATAGATGTCACCTCAAAAATTACAGGTGACAAGTATATTCCTCACAATATTATATTTAATGGCATTTAATTTCTTGGACAACAGATTAACTTTTGCAGGTAATGAAATGAGTCTCCCTTCATTATATATGTTGTGATTCTTCTTAGGTTTGTTCTTTCTATTGGTGATTGGTAGTTATTAGATGTCATCTCCTCTAGCAGATCATAGACTCCATCAATTGATTTGTTCATTATGCTATATCTGCTGTGATATCTATTATGGTCCTTAACTGCCCTATTAAGCCATTGTAGAATGTCTGCACAAGTAACCATTTTAAAATCCCATGATACAAACATCTTCAGCATATCTTTGTACTGTTCCCATGCTTTATAAAGTGTTTTGAGTTATACTGCATGAAACAAGTGATGTCATTCTTCATCCTTGCTGTCTTGGCCGGTGGAAAGAATTTGGATAAGAATTTTTTGGCTAAGTCATCCCATGTTGAAATTGATCTTGATAATAGTGACATCAACTTACTCTTTGCCTTGTCTCGAAGTGAAAAGGGAAATAGCCACAAATATACTGCATCATCTAAGACTCCAACATATTTAAACAAATCACATATCTCTATCAAATTTATGGTATATTCATTTAGATCATCACATGGATGTTTATTGAATTGAACCAAGTCTTTCAACAGCCGGATTTTTTCTAGTTGTATTTCAAAATAATTGACATTTATTCTTGGTCGACATATGCTGAGTTGAATGCTATTAATCATTGAGATTGAATAATTTCTCAAAGATCTATATTTTACTGCTTGCTACTAAATTTGGTATGCCATGATGTAGGTGTTTCAATGGTAACCTAAAAAATAAAAACAAAATAAAACGTAATAAAAAGCAACTCTACAAAAATAAAATAAAAGTAACTAAAACAAATCTAAAGTAAAAATAAAAAAGATTGGTATTAATATTGATGAAAATAAAATATTATCCCTAGCAATAGCACTAAAAACTTGTTGTGTGTATTTTTTAAGAACAAAATTAAGTGCAAGTATACACTATTATAAACCAATAATAAATGGACTTATAAAGTCAAATGTCGAACTCATAAGGATAAATATTATTCTCAACCAAGTACTAAAATTGTGTGTTTCAAGTAATTATCTAGAAAATCAAATCCTTAATTTGCAAATAATTAAATAAACTAAATAAAAGTGTAGGAAATAAATAACATAACTTAAATAACTCAAAAAGATAGCAATATAGAGAGAGCCTGAGATTAATTACTATCCTTTAATATATTTTATAAAGATTAGACCATTAATAATAATATCCTTCAATTCTTATTATTAGTCAAAACACTAGTGTATTCACAAGTCTCTCTCAAGGTCAAGTAAGTATATCTCAATTTACTAAATACCTATATCTCTATGGTTATTATAATCAATCAAGATTCATTAAGAATACATCTTACTGACCACATGCTAATTAGGTACATCTCTAGCCTAAATTAGAATTTGTAAATTTCTCAACAATTATTTATCAAATTATCAACGTCTAAATACAATGATTCCTCTCTTAATTTTATCAAAGTATTTTCCAATTCAATTACAATATTGATGAGATATAATGAAGTATTAAAAACTAATAATTTG
This sequence comes from Ailanthus altissimus, assembly GCA_946807835.1. NCBI lineage: Eukaryota > Viridiplantae > Streptophyta > Magnoliopsida > Sapindales > Simaroubaceae > Ailanthus > Ailanthus altissimus. The sequence goes on from OX327687.1 coordinate 12,559,782, forward strand.
AATAATAAAGAATTGAATTCAAATAAATACTAAAAAGATCTAACAATTAAGCACACATATTGAGTTCAAGTAATAACCTTAAAAAAGAAATTAGTTCATGATAACAAGAGAATAAGGGCTAGAAAATAAAATAAACATAATACAACCAAAAGTAAACCAATATAGATGTTAATCTGCAGTTAGTTGATACGCCAAAGATTCGCCAATAATATCTTACTTCTCTTGATATTCTCTCTCTAAATTATTCTAATTATGTTCTAATCAATCTCTTCATTCTAAAGATCCCTAAGTTGTGTTTTTTCCCCTCACTTAGAGGTTGGGACGAGTGGCCTTTACATAGGGACTTAGTAGAGTCTTGGAGTTATTTTTCTTGTTGGTTTAGGAAATATAAAACCATTTGGAGGAAATATATTTTTCTCTGCTGAGTGCCCATGCTTTATGTTCTACCGATGCAGCACTACCTCGTAATCCTTGCGGTGTTAACAAATTACTGCAGCACCACTACTTTACCACAGCAATGATTTTGTGACTAAATCAGGGTTTTTGTGCACTAGCATCGTTACAGCGAAAACCATCTTTCGCTGTAGCTATTTCACCTTGAAATTTTTTATTATAGCAACAAGTACTATACCGTTGAGGCGAAATTTCAGCAATTTTGAATCTTTTGCACCTTGGTCCCTATTTTTGCTATTGTTCCCAAAATGTGCAATTTTGCTCCAATTTCTTTATGCTTCATCTTTTAAGTCCAATTCCTACAAAATAAATAATTAAGCACATAAATAGTCATTTGTTATCATAAAAATAAATATTTTCCAAGTAAAATAGGGATAAAATATATAACAATTATACTCTTATCAAAGGTCAGCTTCTATAGCTCTCACAACTTAAGACCATATTTATTAGATTAACTTTAAGCCTAAAATTTTAAAGTAAATTTAGAACACTAGATCTTTTGGACTCTAGAAGCTTTACAGAGGCACAATGGGCCATACTCGTAAATTCACAAGAGTGAAGAGGTTTAGCTCCAATATAAGCTTAAGCCGACTTATTCTTATACTTGCAACATTATGTAATATCATTACAGCGAGTGATTTTTTTCCATGTAGCGGTCTCCTAATTTCACCCCTAAAAATTGATGAATATCTTTTTGATGAGATAATATTTATGATGAGATTGAGGAATTTGGCGTTTGATTTTTTTGTTCAAATCTCATATATTATGGAATTATAAATTGAAAACTTATTCTATACATGATTCAACTTTAACATTTTATTTTACTCTTAATATTAAGAGAAGAGAAAAAAAAATTAGGTAAAAAAAATTAAAAAGAAAAGATAATATGAAAACGAACACTTTGTTCACTTTTATTTGGACTATTTAAATAGTTTTGATGAGTGAATCATCATGTGAGTAACTGACATCTTTGGCATGTTCTTTAGTGAACATAATTGGTACAGTATGCACTCATGGCTTTTTGATAGTTAAGGTGTTATATATCACTTAGTTCCCTATCAACAAGTACTAAGAATCATTATACCTTTGTCTATTCGAGTCTTTGGCCAAAGTCACACCTTATGATATGATCAAGGTCATCTCTTGTACCTAGGAATTCTCTTACTTGTGATTCTTTTTGTCTTAAGTCATTTTCGACCTAAGATTATCTTTGAATTCATTGAGACAACCATTCCTCATCAACTGATCTATCTGCACTCATACGTGTATAATTCATTGGTAATGTGGTTATGGTCTTAATGGAACTCACACCTCTTTTTTTTTTTTTTTGTAGTGCTCGAATAGGTGTAGGTTCTTCAAAAAGACCTCTATCTTTTATGACTTTGAATATTTTGACCATCGGAAGCATTGTTGGAATGTAACTAGCCTTCTAAATTTTAGCCACTCTAGAAGGATATTTCCTTTTTTTTTTCCCTTTTGTTGTTGTCTTGAGGTGGAACTCTTTATGGGAACTTAGCAATTCTCTATAGGGTATTCTTTCTTCATACTCAGGTTGTCTTTCTCTTGGGGGATTTCTTGAATTCTCACCCTTTATTCTTTTATTGTGCATCTGCTTCACTTGCTTTCTTCATGGTTTTATCCTCTTCAATCTTGATATATCAAAGAGCCTGTTCGTGGGCAGGTGCATAGTTATCAGATGAATTGTTTGATAGAAAATACCATAATCAATTTATCATGAGCTCATCTTTCAGTATCTCTAATGCGACCGATAAGTAAAACGCTCCAAGGTGAATCACTTCTTTGTGGTATCACTATAAAAAAGTCTCTCACACCTTCAGTATGGTTCTGTTTGAGTCATCGCAACTATTAAGGATTTTTAGACTTTATATAGGCTTCTAAAAAATGTTGGACGAACTCCTCGATCAGTTCACTGAAGATAAGATACTTTTCGCCTTAAGCTTCTATACTATAGGAGGCCTGTCTGTTTAGGTTAACATGGAACAATTAGTACATCTATTTTTGTCTAAGGTCAGTGATCAATAGTAGAACAGTGACTTGATGGACGTAGTGATGAGGATCTGTCATCCCCTTGTTGGTTGAGAGGTTAGGCATCTTAAACATCTATGGTAGCTCAATCTCTCTGAGTTTGTTAATGATATGAGATTTTATCTCCCATTTAGTGTTATTTGATGAGACCTTCAACTTTTTTTTTGTCTTTGAGGAGTTGATATAATCACTTGTTTATGTTTTTAACATTCTCAACTAATGGATCTTTATTCCTGGGCACTAAATTATGTTACTTTTTGTGTTCGCACTCTCTGATCCTGTCGATGACTCTCCTTGTATCCTTCTTAACCTTGCTGCTACTCTTTCCTCTATTCAGCAGGTTTATAGCATCTTCTCTGATCTAGCTACCTTCCTTCTTTTTATTCAAGATTTCCTGGGCAACCTGTGTGCCCATTGTCTCTCATGAGTCCATCAATAATTGTTCGAGCATAATTATCCTCCAGATCATGATTAGCGTTAGTACACCTATAGAGGTCTAAGTCTCCAACCTCTGAATGGTTGAGGGAGTGGTCATGATCACCTTGTCATGATTATTAACTTGCTTGGTAATTCTCTCTCTCTCTCTCAAATGGTTCCATCATGATTCCTTTCTCTTTTTGTTTTTGGGTGAATCGTTGAGGGTTTCTTGCTTCCTTCATTATCGGAAGAATACCTCTTGGCAGTAGAAAGTGCTTTTATAACTCAGAGTATGAATGAGATTCTTATAATCCTTCTGGGGTTTTGAACTTTTTCAAAATTTTTGATATTGTCTTTTTGAATTCATCCCTATCTTGTTTAGATTTATTTAGCTCATCTTCTAATGATTTTACCAAGCTAGTGGCTCTTCTTACTGTTTTACGTTGTTGTTGGGTTATATTTCTATAGAATTATTTATATTATGTGATCTAAAATTCTAGTCAAGTAATGATGTTTACTTGCAATTTCATGCAGCCATAGAACATGTGGTAATAGTTTTTGGTCATACATCCTTCATATTCTTCGTCTAATTTTAACAGCTTTTTTGTTTGCTTCTTATAGATAGCGCTAAAGTTTTTACCAAAAACTAGATTATGTGATCTACAGAATTATTTAGATTATGTGATCTAAAATTCTAGTCAAGTAATGATGTTTACTTGCAATTTCATGCAGCCATAGAACATGTGGTAATAGTTTTTGGTCATACATCCTTCATATTCTTCGTCTAATTTTAACAGCTTTTTTGTTTGCTTCTTATAGATAGTGCTAAAGTTTTTACCCTAAAATTTGGTAACTCAGAAGTCAACGAGTTAAATTTACTTCTCTAGGAAATTTTGGCTTAAACGTTAATGACATGATAAAAAAACTAGACTAATAAGAGCATTTTTGTCTACATCAATATGATGTTTGACAAGGATCCTTTAACTAAAGAAGATATAAGGCTGTGCGGAATATTTTTCTAGTAAAGGCATTCTGATGCTTAAGTTAGTAAGGGCCCAGAAAAAGATAAAATAAGGCAAGGGAAAGTAAAAAAGAATAAGCAAATTGTTCTGTGGATTTGTGTATTTGCCTCTGTATATCTTTTTTAATGATTATTCTTCTTATCTCTAGTGCTAAGTTTCCTATCTATTTATAGGGTGAGGATGTAAGTTTTACCCTTAACTTTTAGAATCCATTTTAATGTAAGTGTCTTCATGGACTTTTCTTTCTTAAATTTTACTATTAGAATTTTCTTAAAATTGCACTCAATCTTGCTTGCCATGATAGGATTTATATTGTATTTTTAAGAATATCCTTTTTTAAATAAATTTTTTCTTAATAAATTTAATTTTATCCACAACTTTCTATATCTCTTGTAAGTTAAGTTCTTTTTAAGAACTACTTTGATTATTCAAGGTGGTCATATTTGAATATTCCCTATTTATTATTGTTAGGGTTGGTGCTTACATGCCATCCCTGAATGTACGTATATTTATGTATTTATACATATGTACATTCTCATTAAATCGATAATACCTATTTAAATGGTACCATGCAATGTAACATTACAAATATTATATGATCTGAAGAAGTTCAGATCTAATTTAAAGGAGTTTAGATAAGGGCCTACAGTTGTTCACGCTGAGAGATATAAATAATGTTACCAGAGCTAATTGTTAGCTGGTTATACTACTCAGCAAAGATCCAAGAGTTGGAGCCTTTTCTATAATGGGACAAAGACCTGAGAATATATTAGTAATTATATAGTTGTAAGAGTTGCAATCAGGTGCCAGGAAATGATAGTTGTGCAAGTATGTTCTTGAATATTATCCCTGATCTATTTCTACAGATGCGGGTATGTCGATGGATACCTTTATATAGATCAACATATGTCGTATCTATAAGGTATAGATGGTTGTTCTTAATCGACTATGAGCTTAGAGCTCGTATTGACATATGGGTATCCAGTTATGACTGGATATAGGACAGACTCACGAAGGCTTTCGATAGACACTCTATGTAAGCCATCAACAGAGGCTTTTCTTTAGTTGAGTAGTATATGTGGTCCTTCGACCGTAGTGTTATGGTGAACTTGTAAGTGATCCACCATACTTTAGTTCTACGCATGTCACAGACCATTTATGGTGTGACCGCTGGGTGTCACTAGTTATGGTCTGATGCTTATAGAGTCCGGTATGTACAGATATGAGATCCATCAGCTCGTATAGGGAGTTAGATATCTAGATGCTTCGAGACTGTATGTCAAAAAGTCTTGTGACCATAAGCATTAATCCCGGGAAAGAGTTTCTGCCAGGGTGGAACAATATTACAAAGGAGTTTGCACAAGTTGTTCAATGACATACAAGTCTGGAGATATGATATGGATGAGCACATGGGGACTTGATGGAGATAATCTATATCCCAGCACATCCAGGATATCATGACGGAAGAACTATATGTATGCGTTGTAACTTCAGCTTAGATAGTCGACGTGCTGATTTGTATTTTCATGACGTGTGCATGGGGCAATGTTCACGGACTTATGGAATAGTTTTATTTGACAAATCGGGTGTGGACCTAGGGAGTCCCATGATATGGAGTGTACTCGTTGTGCACTGGGGCAACGTACTGGATTAAATTGTTTAATCCAATAATATCCAACACTACCACATGTGTAGTAACCAGTATCCACAACCGGTAAGAATATATTTATATATATATATATATACATATTTTATTTGTATGTGGTTAATACTTAATTTATATATTATTATTAGTAGTGTTTGTATAGGTAAAGGACATACTATTAGTATTGGGTTTATTTGCAAGACTTTAGATTTATTTTAGGGACCAAATTATAATACTTTGAAAGTTTTGGGGGTAAATTCGTAAATACTAAAAATTAGCCTCTTAGTATAAAAATACACTTTTGAAACCCTAATTTAATCATTTTTGGGTCGAGCTAACCCTTTAAAGAGAGGGAAGAGAGAAATAAAGGGGAGAGAAAGAGAAGAAGAAGAAGAAAAAGAAGAAGAAATTAAAATTTTGGATTTTAAGAGATACATCACAGCCACTTCTTAATTTATTGGTGTTAATTAAGTTAATTCCTTTAAGTTTTGATTTCTGAAAATATGTATAATTGAGGATTTGATGTGTATTTCGTAAGTTCTTGTGAGAATTAATGATGATCTATGTAGATAGCTTGATAAATCATGATGAATTGTAAAATTTTATAGTCTCTTGATCCAGGAATTTTATAAATTGTTGTGATTCGATTCTAGTTTTAAATTTTGAGTATATGAGACATGTTTAGGATCATCTGAGACTTTGAATCGATTGAAAATTTCAGAAATTGAATTTGTTGTGAATTTACTAAAATGACCCTGAAATTCTGAAAATTTCCTGTGTGAACAGTATAATACAGTGGCAAACAATTTTTGGCCTGCTGAGTGATCTTCAAAAATTATGAATTTATGGAATATGATAAGTTTATATGTCTAATATGATATACTCAGAATTAAGAATTTAGATCAATGTGGTTAAATTGTTATAATTTTGTTAAGTGTAAGTAGTCAAAATGACAGGTTTTGAGAAATCAAGTATTTAGACCAATTTGATGTGATAAATACATTGTGTATAATTTTGTAAGCTATTTAAAGTATTTTGTGTGAATTGTGAGGCATATGAAATGATTAATCTCCATTGATAGGTTAAGGAGATTTAAGCCTTGTAGTTGAAAGTGCTAAGTGTTGTGTGATATAGTGTGTGATGTGTATAGATGTGTATAATTTCAAAAATTAAATACGCAACGGAAGTATTCATACATATTAAACAATATGTAACATATTCAATCATTTATGATCATTCAAGTACATATATATATCTCATATATATATTCATGCATGATATAAAATGAATAACAAATAAATAACCTACCCGGATATGAAGGTAGCTTTACAAATCTTCAAGAACTCCAAGCTTCAATTTTGTTGAGCTCACCTTGAAGTGTTCCCTTGCACAATTCTAGTTCATAACTAAATCCGGTGGGATTGTGAAGCTAGAATGGCAGCCTTGAATTTCCAGCAAATGATTGTTTTAACACTTAAAACAATTTGTCCTTATGATTACTACCAAGAGATGAGAAGAATTGAGTATTTTCTATAGTTCTTTACAACTCTATATGTTGTAGCTTGGTAAGCCTTTGCATTTTCTCTCAACACTTTGAGAAAAACACTTAGGAAAAGCTCTCAATTCTCTCTCTTTTCTCCTAGAACGAATTTCACTCTATCTTACACACATTGAATTCTTTCAATTCTTTCTTAAGTGCAAAGAATGATTTCTCTTAGTGCTCCACCACCACTTAACCATGTTTGCCATTACAAACATTAATCTATCATATTTTTCACTCACCAATTTGATTCAACCAATTGAATCAATTTCTAGAGAGTAAATGGCATTTAATCAATGTTAAGTGGTTTTACCACTTCCTTAGTGCATCATTTAAGAATTACAAAGTGGTAAACTTTCCTTATTATTAATAACAAGTGCATTCTCCATTTGTAAATGGTGTTTGCCACTTATTCCAAATAATAATAATAATTTGATTAATATATAAAATATTAATAATTCAAAACTATTTTGATTATTTACATTTACCATATATGTATTTACCAAGCAAGGTAAATAGGTAAATATATGGTAAATAATTTATGGAGCAAGATTATGTCACTTGTCAATTTCTTATTGGTTAACAACTCTTGTAAACCAATAATGTGTTTTACCTTCAATTATTGACAAGTGAATAATAAAAGGAACCTAGAAACATTTTTCATTTTGCTGGAAATTGTTGGATTAATTATTCAATCCAATTTGCCGCCCCAGTGCACAATGAGTACACTTCATATTGTGAGACTCTCTAGGTCCATGCCCGATTTGTCATATGAAACTATTTCACACGTTCGTGAACAATGTCCCACACACATGTTACAGATATTACAAAACGGCGCATTAGACCATACAAGTTGAGGTTATAACATATTCGTATAATCCTTCCATCATAAATATCCTAGAAGAGCGGAGATATAGATCAACACCGTCAAGTCTCCATGTGCTCAACCATAAACTTATCTCTAGATTTGTATTTCAATAAATAATATCCGTAAACACTTTCACGATATTATTTTCCCAAGAAATTCTTGGATGTCTACTTATGGCCATAAGACTTTCTGAAATACAATCTTAGAGTTACATGATATTTTACTCACCCAATTGAGTTGATGGATCCCATATCTGTACACATCGGACTCCATGAGCATCGGACCATACCCAGCGACACCCAGCAGTCAGACCATGAAAGGTATCTGACATGTGTGGAACCAAAGTATGATGGATCACTCACAAGTCCACCGTGGCACTCAGGTCTTAGGACCACGAATACTACTCAACTCGAAAGATCCTCCATTGACGGCTTTATGGGATGTCTATTGGAGATCTTTGTGAGTCTGTTCAATATTCAGTCCTTACTGAATACTTGTATCTCTATACGAGTTTCCACAAAACTCATGGTCTGCTAAGACTAACCATCTGGACTATCTAGATATAGACATACACTGATCTATATATATATTAAGATCTTCACTAGCAGACCCGCATTAGTGAAGGTAGATCAGGAACATTAAATTTAAGAACATATTTGCATAACAACATTTCTTAGCACCATTTGCAACCCATTGCAACTATGTCATTATTAATATATTCTTAGGTCTTTGTCCCATTTCAGACAAGGCTCTAACTCTTTAGATTTTACTAACTCTTAGTTCTGATCTAAACTCCTTTAGATCAGATCTGAACTCGTTCAGATCATACAATGTCTAAAACGTTACAAGCATCTTACCATATTTATAAATAAAATAATTAGTGATATATTGAAATCATAAATGTATAAACATAAAGCAAATATTTATACATAAAAGGGATGGCACGTAAGCACAAATCCCAACACTAAGAGGTAAGTATACTAGACTTTTTACTGAAATCACAATAAACATAGTAATTGTTTTGTATGATTTTGTAAATGTGGTTAGGAATATGTTTATGTTATGTCAAAGTATATTTTGATATGAAATGTGAAGATATGTATTTATGAATGTGAGCATGGACATATATGACATATATGTGTTTTTGAAAGTGAGCTTTCAAAGTGAAATGTGTTTAACAAAGAGAGATTTTGAAGTGTAATATGTCCATGAGAAATATTTTGTGTTTTAAGGATGCTTAAACTCACTGTTAACTTAGTAAGCATTTTATGTGATTTGTGGAGTCTTTATGTGTGGCCTTTTCTTTGGGATTGGTATAAGTTATGTGTTCCGTATGTAGAGAGGATCCTATTGGTACCTAAAGGAAGAGTGAGTCATCACATTCGTGTGGTGGCATATTGGTGCATGTGAGAGAACTCACCGATGATCAGGGTGAGGGTTTGGCTTTTACCTTCGGGCATGAGCATTATATATGTGTAATTTAAAAACCTCACTTGTACTATTCCTCTCATGCGGTATGTCACCTATGAGTGACATTTGGCTCATTATGTGATATATGATATGTAAGTCCTACTAAGTAGTAGTTGAGTGATGGTATTCCTATTATATGTTTTGAAAGAATGTGTAAGCGCTTACATGACATATGATTTGAAAAGATTATGATTTTGATTTATCACAGCATATCATACATATGCATTGTGTACATATATGTAATTGTATTTGATATATAAAAAACTAGTATGCTTACTGAGTTTTATACTCATTATAGTTTATGGTGATTTCAGGTAAATAAGGTACTTGTGTGCTTAGCGGATTTGGCAAGGCTTCTGCTGTTCCTTGGGTTCTCTAAGTTGCTAGGTTGCTGAGTGTTTCATTTGGGGACACGTGGGATATGATATTTGATTTGTCCTTATTGAATAAATACTTATGTATTATTTTATTGTGTGTGGATTGGATTTGGTTTAAGTTTCATCAAGTGTGGTTATTGGATGATTTTAAGTAAGAATTTGCAATGAATATATTCTGAATTTTTGGTAACAAAGTTGCTACTGGTGACGTAGTAGAGTGTTAATCTCTGAGAAAACTCTGCGTAACTCCGGTTTACTAATTGTCCCAGTCATAATTCAATTGTTATAATTCTGAAAGAAATTGAAATGAATGTTTAAATATTGTCAATAGAAGTTTATGTTTTTATGTTAGGTTAGGTGTTGATTTTTAGTATTGAACTTATTAGCAACTTGCTAAGGATTCCTATGTTGGATTAAAGATTGAAATTTTGTATAATATTATTTATGAGTGCACATACATTGAATGAATGTAAGTAATGCCGTGTGTCGGATCTTTTGGGTCTGGGGTGTGACAACATGAATGCGTGCGCATCTATATTTAAGCATTAAATACAACAATTAGTCAATAATTGTTATTTATTAATTGTATAATGACACGTGGCGCATTGTAGACCATCAATTAAGTTTACCCAAATGCGAGTATGATGGAACCCACTAAGAGTAGACTTGATAACTATTCATAAGAGTAAAATGATCATTTCACAAATGATTATTTAATTGTTAAATAATCATAAATATCTCATTATAATATATTATTTTATTATATAATATTATTATATTATAATGCCTTTGAGTTGTCATCCATTTTTATTTAATAGGTGGCTATTTTTTAATATTATAATATATCATATTATTATTTTATTAGATATCATATATATATATATATGCGATGAAGGGGATGGATGAAATGAAATTGTTTTCATTTTTTTCCATTTTTGGATAGTGAAGCATACTTGGGAGAGTTTGCTTTATTTTTTCATTTGAATTTCGGTTGTTGTAAAAGAAATGGAAATGTTGATTTCATTTGGTGGCCAACAAATTGGTGAAGAAAGAAAAGAGATTTGATCTTTTGTGAATTGGTTTCAAATGTTGAAACTAGTTTATAAATTATCTTCACTATTAGCTATCAATTACAACAACCAGAAATTTATTTGATTTATTAAAAAGTTGATCAAGTGAAAATAAATTCAAAGGGTTTAAGAGTTAAGCCCAGTGCTGGATATGGAGCTGCTGTTCTAGCTTACAAAGACCACCGAGTTGATGACTAGAACTGTGAATGAGTTGGTCCCTAGGCGGACTACCAAGATACACGTGTATAACGTTACACATGGTGACTAGAACAGTCAATGCGTTAGTCTCCAAGCGGACTCTCAGGATACACGTGTATAACGTTACACGTTTCAGTGATTTCTCAACCCTTTAAAATATATTAATATGATTAATATATTGTTTATTACATTTATTATATGATTTAATTATTCCGTAGCGTTAAATATATATGAGATATGTATTTTATACAATAAACATTTTTGCACATGCATATACTCACGTATATTAGATCCTGACAGACATTAGCAGAGGTTATTTCTCCTCTTTTAGGGCTTAATCAAATAGGATAGTTGGTGTTTGATTATTATTGTGTTTGGCTCTGTAGGTGATGAGTATGACCTAGCACGGTAGGCCTACTTTGACCATTGCTTTAACTAGCTTAAAGAGATCGTAATTCTCCTTTAAGAGTTTAACGCAATAGGCTAACTAAGTTTTGATAATTATTCTGACCAACTCGAAAGGTGTAAATTTATCTTTTCTCCTTCAAGAGTCTGACCAGCATAATAGTCGAGTTTTGACCATTATTTTAACGAACTCAGAGAATGTCCCCTTAATTTGAGGATATTTTATAGGCCAACATTTTTTTTTGGGTCTTATTGATGGGGGACACACCAGTACATGTGATGGGGGACATGATGGATATTTTATTAATGGTCATTACATTATTAGCAATTAAAATTGCCAGCAGCAACCCATATGGTGAGAAGCTTCTAAGAGCCTACAACTACATTTATTGTTGTGTTTAAAAGTTTAACATCAAGTTATGAAGTAAAAATATAGTATTGGTAGTTATTGGTAGTTTTCATTAGTTGTTTTATAATAAGTGCTGGCATTACAAGTGTCTTAGTTATTGGTAGCAGTTGGTAGTTAGTAGTTGTAAATTGTCATTAATTATTGTAATAAATGCTAAAAATTCTAATAGGTCTTTATAAATACACGAGAGATGAGGAGAAAAGCATGCAGACTTTGTAATTTAAGAAATCAAGTATTCAAAAACTTTTCTTTTGAATTAGTATTCTACCATTTTTTATTTTTATTTTTGTTGAACGATATTAATATCTTTCGTCTTTGTGAATGAAATCATGACCCATCAGCACTTGTCCTACATCAGGTGGTATTAGAGCATCTTCTTGGGATGGCAGGGCGTAGTTACTTAAATAGAGAACATTTGTATACGTTCTGGTGAAAAATAAAAACTCGTATGACAGAAATAAAGAAAAATATAGAAGCAATGACTAAACATTTTATGGGTTTGAGAACTCAAACCTACTGCCATAAGAACTAATGGTGGCAAGGAGATTATCATACAAGTAATCATATTCTGCACCCTTCAATTTCAACTTAGAGGAGAAAGTTGAAGAAGAAGTTACATTCATGCCATAAGCAGGAAGAGCAACGATATTGCACGAAGAATGCCTAATGCCTAACCATTTTGCCATTCTAGTAGATGATTTAAGAGAAGAAGATAAACTGGATCCAGATGATACAAAAACTGATGGGACCCGACGAAAGAATGTCTTTGTAAGAAAGTGTTTAGTTGCTAATAAGGTGTGTAAACTAATTATTGATAGTTGTAATGGTGAAAAATTAGTGTCTCAAAGATTAGTTGATCACCTTAAACTTTACATTGAACCACATCCCTTACTATACAACATAGATTGGATTAAAAAGTATGTGAAAATAATCAAACAATGTCGATTACCTCTATCAATTAGTAAGAGTTATAAGGTGAAAGTTTTATGTAATTTTATTGAAATGGATGTATGTCATGTATTGTTTGGCAGAGTTTGGCAATACGATGTTGATGCTTTACATAATGAAAAAGATAATACTTATTCTTTTACTTAGAACCAAAATCGGATAGTGATGATACTGAGTCAACTTGAGAAGGCAGTCTCTAAAGTGGAGGAGAAAACTTTATTTTCAGAGATCCACAATGAGGATAAATTATCATAGTGTATAGGGCCCACTAACTCTTTGGTCCACCAGGATCCGTCATCCTGCTGGGTACAAGGATGAACTCGTAAGGCATTATATGGATGAGATCCTAAGTTCAATTCCTTGGGGGCGCAGGTAACCTGAGCTAGGTGTGCTGGGGCGCCAGTTGGTTGATCTTGGTGGACCAAAAGGTTGGTGGGCCCTACACACTCTGAAAAAAAAGGCCGGCCTTTTTGTTGAGGTGTAAGCCCCACCATCTCTATGGTCTAAATAGCACCGGGATCCCTATCCCCCACTGTCCCCACCAGTTAAGCGCTGACGACCCACACACTCCCTCAGGTAACCTGCGCCTCCCCAGTGCTCGAACCCACGATCTCATCCACTTAGGCCTTATGAGTTCGAGATCGGTACCCATCGGGCTGGCTAGCCCGATGGGTACAAGGACGAGTCATTAAGGTAATATAAGGGAAAAGTCCTAGGCTTGAATCCTTTGGAGGTCGTGCATGAGATGCGGGGTGTGTTGGGGCGACAGCGTCTCCCCCTCGGTATACCCTAATAGAGCCAAGGTGTTGGGTAGGCCCCATACACTCTATCATAAATCTGTGAAATAAATGGAGGAGACGCTTACGTGTACCATCTTGGTGGTGAAAAGAGAAGAATTATCTAAACAATCATTATCGAATGAAGTCCAAGGATTAGTGAATAAATTTCCAGACCTGATGGCCAAACCTACTACATTGCCACCAATGTAGAATATTGACAGCATTGATTTCATTTTTGGCAACTTATCAAATCTGTCACATTTTCCAAGCAATTTACCAAATCTGTCACATTATCAAATTAGACCTTAAGAATATGATGTTTTGAGAGAAAAGGTAGGAAAGTTATTTAGGAAGTGACACATCATAGAGAGTATCAGTTCTAGTGTTGTTTCTGCTCTATTTACACCAAAGAAAGATGAGAGTTGGTGGATGTGTGTGGACATTCATGCAATTAACAAGTTTAATCGAGAAATGAATTCAAGTAACTTGAGTGGCCATGTGGAACGTAACAAGACATTTGCAAATCTGAGGAGAACTTGTATGGTCACTCGAGGACGAGTTCTCTATAAATTGAGAAGAATGATAGATGACACACCAGCACATCTAATGGGGGACAAAATAGATATTTCATTAATGGCCATTACATTGTTAGCAATTTAAATTGCCAACAGCAACCTATGTAATGAGAAGCTTCTAAGAGCCTATAATTATATTTATTGTTGAGATTAAAAGTTTAACATTCAATTATGAAGGAAAAATATAGTATTAGTAGTTTTCATTAATTATGTTGTAATAAGTGATTGCATTACAAGTGCTTTAGTTATTAGTAGTAGCTGATAGGTAGTAATTGTAAGTTGTCATTAATTACTGTAATAAATGCAAAAAATTCTAATAAGTTTTTATAAATACATGATAGATGAGAAAAGAAAAAACATGTAGACTTTGTAATTTTAAAAATTAAATATTCAAAAACTTTTCTTTTGAATTGGTATTCTACTATTTTTAATTTTTAATTTTTAATTTTATTAAACAATATCAACAATTTTTATCTTCGCGAACGAAATCACAACCCATTAACATTTATTTTGCATCACTTATGTATTGAAGTCATCTTCAAATTCTTATGAATTGAGATTTTTAACCTTATGGGCATAAGACATTATGCCTTGTATGCAGGGAACAAAAAGTATTATAATTATTTTAATTAAAACCATTTAATTTTATAAAAAAATTTAATGATAAAAAATAATTTTAGTTACTTTTGAACATAAGAATAATTATTTTTATAAACTAAATTTTAGAATGTAATTATTCTTTTTCTCTTGTTAAATTAAGGGACACAAATCATAAGAAGGTGACGATACATAAATACTAAGAATTCTAAGCCATACACTTCAAAGAGATTAGCTCAAACCAAACGTAAATAACAACTCATGACAGAGAAAGGAGGCCCCACCAGGCCACCAGGCCATACCAAACGCAATAGAACAACGAAGAGAATATAATAGCCAAGTCCCCTGTTGCCTTTTGCATTGTAACGTACTTCTAGGCTTTGCTAGTTGCTGCCACTTCCCCTGTCCGGTTGAGCCGGAATCAGAATATCTTCAGCTACTCATTTCTCATTTTGACTCGAAAATGCATTTACACCGTGGCACCCCCTTTATCTCTTTATTCTATCTGCCCTTTCTACCAACTAAGAAACACTTTTAAGTTTTTATTTTTTAAGTTGAGCTGTAGATGTAAGAAACTGATCACTGGAGCACTTTAATTTTAATAAAAAAAGATTATTTTTATTATTTATATTTTCTTATACAAGTATTAATTAATAAATTATTAAAATTGACTAAATAAATTAAAATAAATTATATCAATTAATACTTATATGTGACGTCACTTTGCATAAAAATATTTGTATGTAAATTGGAATTTTTTTGTGGTATTAATTAGGTTGAAAAAATAATTTGTTTTGATGTAAAAAATAAATTTTAAGTAATGGCGATAAAAAAATTATCAAAAAAGAAATGAAAAGATTTTCTTAGCTTTAAACTGAAAAGAATTCCAAAAAAAAAAAAAAACTGAAAAGAATTCGTCGAACAATAATTAGGTCAAATTCCTCCAAAAAGAACTACTAAAAAATTAATATATTTCTCACCACAATAAAGAATTCTTCTTTCTTGCCAGTTGCCCCTTGCGAAACTAGATCATTCTCTCTCACCTCGAGTTTCAATATATTTTACAGCAGCGTATTGTCTTTCAAAATTCAAAGCGACGAGAAACTTCAGAAACCCTAATGAAAAAGCTTGTGGCCAGAAATTTTTGAGATTAATCAAAGAGAGTACAACTAGAGATGAGTGGTCTAGAATCATCCATATCCATTTTTTTCTCTTTTGTTTCTGGTGAATACACGTGGCGGTGCTGATTAATAAGGGCGGCAAGTGGTGATGACGTGGCGAAAAGTGCAGATAAAGTCACCTTAGAGACTAGTGGGCTCGTTCTCTCTCATCATCGTCTCGACGGTAGGCTGCAGATATTTTGAATTTTCTACTCGTCACAAAAATATCCTTCAATTTCTTTTTAGATTTTAATATATTTTTATTGGATTTTTAATAATAATAGCATCACTGCCTGAGCGTAGGATGAGTTAGGTACTCGCGATTCTGGCCAATCACAGCTATGCTTGTGGCTCATATTAAACTTCGCCTCGTCACCTTGCATAGCTGCTACGACTCTTTCAGTCAAAAAGAAATAATTTTCTACGTAATGTAAAAATATACTTTGAAATTTGATTTCATTTAGAGATGAACTTACCCGTGTATGAAAAATGTTAGCCACTTTAGATAATAAAAAATTATAGGAAAAATATAAGTTATCTTGCGTTGTCTTTATTTGTGTTGAAAGAGATTTTTTTTAGAAAGAAAATACTTTAGAAATATATTAAAATTTAAAATTATTTAAAATTAATTAATATTGTACATAAATAAAAAAGAAAATGTGAGTTTTGTTTAATAAAATCAAATGAAAGAAGTTTTGTTTAGTCTAATATTGTTCTAGAAAATTAATTTTTTTTTTTATTTAAAGAGAGATTTCTACTTATTTCATCTTATTTATTTTAAGTCGACTTTAATTTTAGACAAAAACTTCAATACATATTATTGATTCAAAAAATTGGCTTTTTGGGCCAACAAATCATAAATTTATTTTCTTTAAATAAAATAAAACCTTAGTTTATG
This sequence comes from Ailanthus altissimus, assembly GCA_946807835.1. Lineage (NCBI taxonomy): Eukaryota > Viridiplantae > Streptophyta > Magnoliopsida > Sapindales > Simaroubaceae > Ailanthus > Ailanthus altissimus. The sequence continues at coordinate 12,576,659 of OX327687.1, forward strand.
GCATGTGCTGAAGTAGGCATTGTTTGGTGACTCTCGTGCTCTTACAGCAAAAACAAAGTAAGGTTAGGTCTCCTTGATGACTTTTTCAATAAAGATATTCTAATATTTAAGTCAACTCCTCCTTTTACCAGAAAAATGTAAAGAGAAAAATAAGACAGGAATTCTAATTTTTATTTAGATAATCACATTCTTTTTGGTTGTAGTTACTTTGTCTTTTTATAATTGGTCTTTACATTTCCATCTCGAGAAATCTATATGAGAAATTTAGACTTTTTCCTTGTTGTGATTAATGGTGAACTCGGAATTTACGAGATTAATTCTGATCTCGAGACTTTCAGGGCTTCCCTTATTTAGTAATAATTGATAAGGGATCCCTTAACTTACAGGATCTTAATATTAATACGAATTTTTAAGTCCCTTAGGGTATACTGAGCTCGAGAAGTCCCCAATGACTTTCTCGAGTTTTAATATTAGCATCAAAGAGTCCCCCCCATCCCACCCTTTAGATATGATTAAATAGGCGTCTAGCCTATGGGCCATTTTGAATGGTCTTAGACAGGATTTGAGCCTTGACTTTCTTTGGGCCAACTTCTAAAAAATGAAACAAGGTTCCCTCAATTTTTAATTTTGACTTGTTAAAGTAGAAAACTCTCATTATTGTTGGTTCAATTTTAATTTTAATCATTCTCAAATGAGCTGCTCAGGGCTTAAATGGTTGTTTTACGGTGTTTGTATCTCATCTAAGGCATCATACTATTTGACTAATTTCATTATGAGGCAGTTTAGTTTATTAGAATCTTTGTATTAAATGCATATATCTCTTTGAAAGTTGTGTGCCTGTTATCTTGCCTTTTCATCACCCCTAATGTGTTTGAAATGAAGGGTTTTTATAGCCGTGTTCTGATCCCAAGCTTGATGTTTAAATTCAACAGTCCTTGATCCTTTAATTAGCGCATCAGTTAGTTGAGAGGACATTTTTTAATGCGTTTTGATCTAGTTCATCTATTTAAATGAATGGCTGAGATACCTCATGATCTTAGGCTATAAATACATCATTTATGGGTTCTTTCAATACATTTAGTTTACTAAAAAAAATCACTGAAAAAAGAAGTCAAGGCTCTACAATTCTTGTCGTTTTCTCGTTGTTGCTTTAGTTAATTTCTATCGTTGTTTGGATGATTTCTTCTTGTCATGGTAAGTCATTTTCTTACTATTATTTTCTTCTTTTCTTTAGTTATTATTGTGTTGTTGATTGTCTCTTACATTATTGAAACCTATAAGATTAGACTATGAATTTTTTTAGAATTTATGGTTATTGAGTTTATTGCCTTGAGAGAGTTTGTAACTAAGATTTGACTACATTTGGTTTAGACTATTTGTTTCTGCCTTTCTGCCCATAAAGTAAATTTTTTGTTATTGACAATAAGGCTATTTAGATCTTAGGCCATCAATGATTATTAAAGAAGAAGAATTTAATGATGCCCTTCTTATTAGGAGGAGTCGTAAGGTTAGTGAAAACCAAGATTCTAGGAGTGAGGTTTCCTTATTAGGAGGGTATAAAAGTTTCTAAGATCGCTCTAGCTGTCATGAAACCTAAGGAGAAAGGCAATAAGGCCTTTTTAGGGGATGAAGCTGGTTTTAACTTAGTGGAAAGAGAGGATGAAGGGGAGGAAACACTTGATGACCCCCCCTAAGCTTGATAAGCTAGAATACGAGTTAGATTTTAAGTACAAGTGTTCCCATGTGACAGATAAAGACTTAGGGAGTTTTAGGTGCCAATATAACATTATTTGCTTAGTGACAATGCAGGTTCCAACTTGAATGACTTCCCAAGTTGACTCGAGCAAGATAAGGTAGCCTTGCATATTAATTTTTTCAAGCTCGGTCTTAAACTTCTTATGTAGCCTTATTTTGTGAGGACGTTAGCTTGCTTGGGGTTCACTTTTTCCCAGTTAGGTCTAAATTTTTGGTGAATTTTATCGAGGCTTTTTGTTTTGTGGGTGAGGGCAGGACAATCCAAGCCTTATTTTCAAGAACTATGGTATTTATATCAATTTAGGCACAATGCGGTTAAGAATAAAGGTTTATACTACTTTTTTAGTTAAAAGTTTCATACTCCTGTTCACAATTTGCTCTCCAATAATAACGGTTGGAAGCAATTATAGTGATTAGGGTTTGTGATGCATTTATAAGTGAGGAGGCTCGGTAGTATGAATCTTATTGGTAACTCTATAACCCTGAGTTCATCAACTAAAGGGGATCTTATCTACCTCATCGTCTTTCTCGAAGGAGAGAGGTCTCGCTTTTCTTATTCCTCAAGCAGGTTGTGTCTCCGCTCCTCCAATCCCCAGACCTCATTTTTTAACGAAATCTCCACAGTCTCCCTGAACCTCTTTCTCCCTTTAGGAAATCACCTACCTTTCTCTCATTCTGATCCTTCACACAACTTAAATCAATAAGTTAAGATTGAGCATGGTCTCTCTAAGTGTGGCTAGATCTTGACTAACTCATTGACTAGTCATCGGGTGGAACTTGTATCATTACTTTTCCTCTTTCTTATTAGGACATTCGAGCCCCGAGGCTTCACAACTTCACTTGATCTCCTACATTCTTTCAAAATTTCTATCAACAAATTTCTTATCTGCTCTCATTACTTCCTCATCATCACGAGCTCCTCATTAAACCCTATTGGCAAGGTGTTTTGGTTTGCAACATTGGATCGCTCTTTTGAGGATCCATTAACCGAACCTTGTTACTTTGTTTTTAGTGTTCTGTTGATTGCAAGTTTGAATTATGATTAACATTGTTTCATGAATGATTCGCCATCTAAATTTTGGTAGACACTTTTTAAGGCTTCTTGTTTCATCTATACAAACAGTGCCAAAAACTATGGACTCAAAAAATTAGATTTTTAGGCTATTAAGTCTTGAATTTGTTTTCTTGGAAATGAAATGGCCCTTGGTTGATGGGTTGTGCTAAAATAGGTCTTGTCCGGTAACTTTGGTCTTCTAGCAACAAAATAATGTAAGGTTAAGTCTCATTGATGAATTTTTTGACAAATATCCTCCAGTACTTAAGTCAATTACTTTTACTCACAAAATGTAGAGAAAAAAATGAAGTAAAGTTTCTAGTTTTCTTTTTAGACAATCATGTCCTTTTAGGTTATGGTTGCTTTTCCTTTCTATAGTTAATCCTTCCCTTTCTATCCCGAAAAATCTAAGCAAGAAATCTAGGCTTCGTTGCTGTCTTAATTAGTGGTGAACTCAAAATTTATAGGATTAACTCTAATCTTGAGACTTTTAAGGCTTTCCTTATCAAGCACTAATTGATAATGGATCTTAATATTAATGTGAATTTTTAAATCGCTCAAAACATACTGTGTTCGAGAAATCTTCAATGTCTCCTTGAATTTTAAAAACATACTGTGTTCGGGCCTCCAACCCATTACTCATTTTAGACAATTTTAGATTGAATTTGGGTATAGGGCTTTGGCTTTCTTTTTGGCTAACTTCTCGGGAGGAACACATACAAAAAGCTCACCGCTGGACATTGTTTAACTTCCATATACTATAATGAGAAATGAAATGGTAGTTATAGTATATATTTAAATTTTAGTAAATAAATTGCTTCTTCGTCGAATTAGATATCTTACTTGTCTTATTATCTTGGCATCAGCCCAATAAACTTCAAATGTAAGGGAATTTCCAAATTTTCGTGCCTCTGACTTTACATTAAAGCCAAACAAGTTTAATTTATTTCTTTTTTTTAAAGGATTCCAATTTATTTCTTAAAAAGAATAAAATGAGTCTTTTTTCATAAATGATATTTTTGCTTCGCATACTATTTCATTATTTCAGACCATACTATTTTATTATTTTATTATTTGAGATTTTAAGTAATCACATATTTTATTAGAAAATAAATCACATATTGTTTTAGAAAGTAAACACAAGGTGAAATGCTAAAAATGAAAATGCATGCCGCCGAACATATCTGATGTGATAATGAGAAAAAAAAAAAATACGTTGACAATTATTTTAATTGTGGACTCGGATTTATCTGAACAGAAAAAGAAACAAAAACAAAATATTAGAAGATAGCTGGAAGAGTTGACCACGTGGCTTGAGAAAGAGACAAGTGCCGAACACAGCAGAAACACTTGCGAGTATGACTTGATTATAAGTAAAGTTTATCTGATAGGGGCTGAATTTCTCGCTCCCACCGAATTGAACACGCTGAGTAATAAAAAGCGGAGAGACAGGACAACGATGGCCACGTGTCTATGCGGTCTTTCGACGTGAGCCACAAGATTCTATCTACTTCTCGAGATTTCTATTAAAATTTTTAGAAATCGGAAATGAAAAAGAAATACAGAAACTGACGTGGCAACCCTTGCTTGCTCCTTTTTCTTTATCACAAGCCAGATAGACTCTTAGCAATTAATTTACTCCCCTTTCTCTCTCTTTTCCTCTTTGTTTCTCAGTTCCAGTTCCTTCTTCCATATTTCATTTTTGTTAATTTAATTTCTTTTTCTAAAAAAAGCGATTCCGGTGATTGCTTGTCCCGGATTAACGAAGAGAGGAAGTGATTTGAACAAATTTGAAAGTTGTTTGAGCTGCAAAGAATTGGCAGATTTGAAGAGGAACGAAGCGGAAACTTGAATTTATGATGATTTTTCTGGGTATTGATAGCTCAAACTGTTGATTGTGCACAAGAAGAGGAGATCTTTCCTGGTTTTAGGATTAATGGTTTCTGCAGCTATGGCTGTCCAAGTATGTATCCAATTTTATCCTCCTTTTTCTTTATTTCCATTAACTTATGAGCATGATTTGAGTTCTCTTTTTTCTTTTTTTTTCCTATTCTTTATGGTAGATTACTTAAATATTTGTACGAGATTAATTTGGGTTATTTATTTCATATTTTCTTTTTGTTGAATATATTGATCGAATTTCAACCCGATCGAGGTTAGTCATAATTGTCTTTATTTCTTTTAAATTATTCAGGTAAACAAAAATGAATCATCATAATTCTAATTATGAAAATTAAAACTGAAGAATAGGTGTATAAGACTCACACCAAATTCATTATAGATAATCCTATTTATGTAACCAAGATATATCTTACCAATTCAATTATGTGCTTTCACTTATTACAATTTTTCTTTTTTTTTTAAAAAAAAATATTTAATTTAATTTTTTCGTTTAACAAAAATATTGTACTCAAGTATGAAGTAGCCTTCATTCAAAAAAAAAAAAAAAAGTATGAAGTAGCCGAAGCTTTACTAACTTGATTATACACAAAACATCAAATTTGCAACATGCAATGGGAGGCTAGAAGATTTCAAAAGTTAACAAATTCAATGGGTAGTGTTGAACAATGATGACTGATGGATTACCAGATTAAATGTTTAATTTCAATATATCATTGAATGGCAGTATTTTTACTTCTATTGGAAAAAAGATTAATTAGGTAATTGAAATTCTGCCATGTGGATTTGTGAGAGATTCTGAAGGAACTTTTGCTAGAAATGCCGCAGGAGTGAACTTTTTATTAAAATATTTCTTTTACAGCACTTTATAAAACGGGAATCTTATGTGAAGTAATTATTTTAAAGTCTTCTGTTATCCCTTTTGGATATAGGATCAATGTGGGGGTACTCATTCAAATTCAGTTTTCCCTGCTGGCAATGGAATTGCATCCAGCAGTGGCCTGCACAATGTATCTGTTCTTGAAATAAAGGATGGGTTTTCTTGTGGAAACGATGCTTCCAAGGTTTTAGCCCTAGTTTACCCTTTATTGTTTTGCGTCTGTTTCAAGACATTAAATCCTTGAATCCTCTAACTGTACTTTTTATGTATTTTGATAGCCAAGAAAACCATATACAATTACAAAACAAAGAGAGAGATGGACTGAAGAAGAGCATAAGAAATTCCTTGAAGCTCTAAAGCTGTATGGCCGGGCTTGGCGGAAGATAGAGGGTAAATTGAGTGAGCCATTATTACTTTCAAGAACATGTCCTCAATGTCTCAAATGTATAAAACCATTCTGTTTTCCCAACAGAGCATGTGGAAACAAAGACTGCGGTTCAGATTCGAAGCCATGCTCAGAAATTCTTTTCTAAGGTTTACTGCTCTTATTCCAGTAACCCTTCTACCATAATATCAATTTGCTATCTACTAAAGTAAGTTGAATTTTGTGTGAACCCAAAACATGTAAATGATTTTAGAAGGGTTCATTCGTTCGTGCTTAGTGCCATTTCTCACTCCTCTGTTCTTGCCCTTTGGTAGGTTGTTCGTGAGTCGACTGGCAACACCACAAGCCCAATGGAGCCAATTGAAATTCCTCCTCCTCGACCAAAAAGAAAACCTATGCACCCTTATCCTCGAAAATTGGTTCATCCACCAGTGAAAGACGGCCCAAATCTGGAGCTACCTGGAAGATCTTCGTCTCCAAATTTATCTTTGTCAGAACAAGAAAACCAATCTCCAACATCGGTATTGTCTGCAGTAGCCTTAGATGCCTTTGGTTCTTCTGATTCAAATGCACCAAGCAACAGCCTATCACCATGTTCATCGTCTACCCCTGCCCATTTTGGTGCTCTAACTCTTTCCCAACACTATTTATCTCCTGAAGAAAATGGGTCCCTAGCGCCTGTCCTTGTTACTGCTGGTTCAGTTCCTGAAGAGCAATCTCTAACGGTACCAAGTCACTCCTTCCCTATCTAGATTTTGTTCTAAGTTTGTTTTCAAAAATATTGATCAGTGTTTTTGATGTTCCTCCATTGTTTCTCTTGTGAAGAATGTCCTCAAATTGGGGTTTCCTTCCCAAGAATTTGCTAAAGAAGTTTCTAGTGACGGAGCATCTACCCGAAGTCTGAAGCTCTTTGGAACAACTGTATTAGTCGCTGATTCACAAAGACCGTCTTCTCCAGCTGCCGGCACTTGTAAATCATTTCCTTCTGATGCAAATAACGGAAAACCATTGCAATTATTACCGTTGAAACTTATGTGCACAGAATCACCATCTGGAGATGCAGACTGTGCATGGAGACATTTGCTGGACGTGGGCTCTGGTCCTGGAGCACACTGTTACATGCAATGCCCAAAAGAAAACTCAAGTGTAGTGGAAGCTGCTTCTGGTGATCGTCGGCCATGGTGGACTTTCTGTAGTGGTATATCATTTTCTATGCCACCACACAATCAGCAGAAGGCATTGGAGGTAGCTATAAATTGTGGCCTTGGAGAGGTCCAGGATAAAGAATTCCAGAAGGAAGGTTCTTGGACTGGTTCAAACTCTAAATCAGTAAATGAGGAAGACAATTTTGATAAAAGTTCAGATGCTGAGACTCAGGGTTTACAGCAATCTCTGAAAGAAAAGGAGCCAGACTTAGCTTTTGAGCTTAAACCGAGTTGGAATTCAGCCTTCTCTGTAGTAAGAGCCAACTCAGAGAAGCATATGAAAGGTTTTGTGCCATACAAAAAACGTATGGCAGAGAGGGACAATCAGTTATCAGCAGCCATAACGGGCTATGAGAGGAAAGAGCAAAGACTTCGTTCTTGTTATTAGTGATGACGCTCATTTGTTGCAGTTCCCTTTCTTCGTAGGTGGTTGTTTTCTTACCAGGCCAAATGAGGAACTGATTTGGGTGCAGATAACGTATGAACTTAGCGGGTTTCAGCTGCCAGATGACTGTGGTCGTGCTGCTTAGCAAATTCTTACTTATTCACCTAGTTTTTCATCTGTAATTGTGCAAATTCAAATCTATGGTCCTATTACATGTATGTTTTATCTTTTCTATTGCCCTTTTGGTCCGTTGTGCTCCTTAGGACTAGGTCTGATAATTTTCTTCTCTTTTTGATTCTTTTGCTTCTTTTTGTCTGTGAATTCCCCAAGTCTACTGATCGGTTCTATCTTCTGTACGATATCAAAGAACCAGTTTCTTTCTTGAGTTGGTGCAAGTATTTTTTATCTTAAAAAATAATAAATAAATGAAACCTCTTCTGATATATGTGCTAGAATTGAAGCGTGTATAGTTGCCTTAATTTTGTTTTCTGCTGCCTCACACCTTCTATTGGTGAATTAGATTAGTCTGATTGATCAAGATAAATAGGTTAATATAAGAACGTCGTCGGGATTGAAATTAGATAGAAGTAAATGCGTTTGCAGAATGGTTCTTGATATCTCTAAACGTGACAAACAAATATAAATTCGAGCACTAATTGAAGCCAAACTTGGAACATACGGGTTTAACGGAGAGTCTCGGGTATCATCGAGTATTGGTTTTTTATTTTTTATTTTATTTTTTTATTCTTAATTTTTCTTAAAACGACATTCTTGGGCGAAAAAACAAAACTGAAATTTTGATATTACAAGAGAATGTTCTACTCTCATATTATAAATTTTTATATTGAATAATAAATTATGTAATTTTTTTAATCTGTGTTAAATTTGTAAATTTTATAGAAAGAATTATAATATTTAATACAAAAATTAATAATAAAAAATATCTTAAATAAAAATAACTTAAATAAGAAATCTTAATACTTTGACGTGATAGATTTAAATTCAAGTTTATGGATATATTTAGATATATCAAATAATATTAAGGAAGAAAATGTTCTTTTTCTTTTTGAGATTAGGTTAAAACGAAGAACTTCAAGTTTAACCTATAACTCTAACATCTTTGTGTAGTGGAATAACTTGTTTATCAAGCAAAATAGTAAGAATTTAAAGCAGAATAAAAAAATATCACAATACAATCTTATGTGGTTTGGCCAGTTGCTTACGTCCATGATGGATTTAAGGATCTTAACCTTTCTTATTAACTACATAGAGATTTTACAATGAAAACCCAATAAAGAACCCTTAAAAGAACCTAATGTTTAGTGAAACCTTACTCTACCATGAACAATGAACACTCAAACAATGGTTCCACCCTAGCGCACATAAACACGTAGGGTTTACCCAGTTTTTCTCCTCTCTTAGAGTCTCTTTTAATGCTTAATCTAAAATAAAGGGTTTACAAGTATTTATATAAGGGTTATTTCGTGCCTAGTAACCATATTCCTTGTTAAAGTAAGAGTTCTATTGTTTTGGAAGTCCTAAACTTTCCAAAACTTAAAATTCGGATCAAAAACGAAAATTTTCCGACTCTGGTGCCACAGTGTTGAGGTTTTGGCACCGCAGTGCTGAGCTTTATCGGCAGTGGCGCTGAGCTTTGTCGCGCCTAACGCTACAGCATTGAGAACCCAACGCCGCAGTGCTAAGCTTCTGGTTTGGGCATTGCAGCTCTCAGCCCTAGTAGTTTATCCTGTATTTTTTTCGCTTCCTTTGCGTTTTCGAGTCCCGTTTCGCTTCCCCTTTCGTGTCCCACACGTTCTAAACTTCTCTATATGTGTCTCACATGTTCTAGACTTCTTATGACTCTCTTATTTTGTATTCATCTCAATTTCTGTCCATCCAAGATTGTTGAATCACTAAATTTTCAACAAACATTTCCTTGATTCAAAATCTTCCAAATAAGAAGGCTTCAGGATCCGATCAACACCAATACTCTATCATTTAGAGTTGAGTCCAGTTAAGTCTGCACCAAGACTTAACTTTCCTCAGACTAGTGGCTTTGATCTCCAAAGGCATTCGTGCACCTTGTATAGGGTATCGATGCGTTGCACTTTTTTCTGACCCTCATCACCTCGGTGAGCACAATTTGGATGTCGCTTAGTGGTCTACATTACCCCAATACCCCGTGTTGGGTCATTCATGGCCATCCCAGTAAGTACATAGAGCCCCCTATTGTGCTTCTCACTCTTAAACCTTATAGGTCCTTTCTTTACCCTCAATTTTTATTTTTTCGCTCTAATCGAATACCCCTCCTCATCCAGCTTGCCTAGGGATATCAAGTTCCTCCTTAGTTTAGGAACATGCCTTACACTATGTAAGTCCTTAGTTTATCTACCTTGCATCCTCAGCCTTATGTCACTAACGACCATTATCTCACAAGTCATGTAATTCCCCATTAGAGATTTACCTCTCTTCGTTTTCTAGCCGGCAAACATCGATCTGTCGGGACACATATGGACGCTGCACCCTAAATCTAGTATCCATTTGCCAGCTTACTTTTCCTTTTTGGCTACCAATATGTCTACAACTTCGGTATCTTCCTCAGTACCAATTGTAGCCCAACCTCCTTGGTCTTTTGATTTCGGACAATCCTTCACAAAATGCCATTCCTTATTATAAAGGAAACACTTCTTGGATCTCCTACTTGATTGGTTGCTCTTTCTTCTTTGTGCAAGCAATGTTGCTTCACTATCGGACTCAGATCTCTTTGTCAATTCTTTTGAGTTCAATGATACCTTGACGTCATTCATCATTAAAGACTCTTTACTATACAGTAGCGTATCCACAAAGCTCTTATAGCTCTTTGGCAACGAACTTAATAGGATTATGGCATTATCTTCATCTTCAGTCTTAATGCCTAATTGCTCAAGACTTATGATGATCTTGTTGAACTAGTCAATGTGAGCTCTCAATGAAGATCCCTTGTGCATTGCTAGTTGATGCAGTTTCTTATTCATAAGAAATCTATTTGTAAGAGACTTCTTCATGTATAATGCCTCGAGTCTCTTCTATAGCCCCAAAGCAGTTTCTTCATCACTAACTTCTCTTAATACTTTGTCGCTCAACGTTAGAATTATAGTGCTGTGAGTCTTTTTCTGAATCGTGTCCCAATCTTTCTGCTCGGACTTTGAGATTGTTGTCCATTCATTAGTTAAAGAGCTGGCTTCTTCTAAAGCCGAGTCTAGTCATTCCTTCACTAGTAGATCCCTAACCTTTTTCCTCTAAATATTGAAGTCATTTATCTCATTAAACTTATCTATTTCTTGCTTAATTGCATCCATAGTTTAAATACCCAGGTGTGTATTATTGAACATTTAGATTTGATACCAGTTTGTTGAGAGAGGAAACTCCATTCTCCCTCTTGAGATTAGGTTGAAGCGAAGAACCCCAAGTTCAACCTAGAACTCTAACCTATTTGTGCAACGAAATAACATGTTTATCAAGCAAAATAGTAAGAATCCAAAGAAGAACATAAAAGATCACAACACAATCTTATGTGGTTTAGTAAATTGCTTACGTCCACAGTGGATCCAAGAATCCTAGCCTATCTTATTAACTTTTTAGAGATTTTACAATGAAAACCCAATAAAGAACCCTCAAAAGGACCTAAGGTTTAGTGTACCCTCATTTTACCACGAACAATGAACACCCAAATAATGGTTTCACCCTAGCGTACACAAGCACTTAGTGTCTACCCAGTTCTTTCCTTCTCTTAGAGTCCCTCTTAATGCTTAATTTAAAATAAAAGGGTTTACAAGTGTTTATATAAAGGTTATTGATACGATATTTCTATATCTTAAAATTAAGTGCAAGTATACACTATCGTAACAAGTAATAAAGGGACTTATAAACTCGAATGTCGAACCCACATGGATAATTTTTATTTTCCACCAAGTACTAAAATTATATATTTCTTGTAATTATTTAGAAAAATTAAAATTTAATTTTGTAGTAAATTTAAGTAAAATAAAAATGCAAAAAATAAATGATACAACTCAAATAGAATAAAAAGATAGCAATAAAGAGAAAGCCTAGAGTTAATTATTATCCTTCAATATATTTTCTAAAGATTAATCCTTTTAATATATATATATATCCATAAATTCTTATTATTGGTCAAGACACTAATGTATTCATAAGCATCTCCCAATGTCACGCAAGTATATCATAATTTACTAAATACCTATATTCCTATAGTACTTGTAATAAATTAAGATTCATTAAGAACAAATCTTATTGGCCATACATGCCAATTAGGTATATTTCTATCCTAATTCAAAACTTGCATATGCAACATTGAATGTTACTCTACAATCATAAATCCAATTATCTAAGTCTAAATACAATGATGCCTCTTCTAAATTTATCAAAGTTTTACCAAATCAATCACAATATTGATCAGATATAATGAAACATTAAGAATAAATAATTTGAATAATGAAAAATTGAGTTTAAATAAATATTAAAAAGATCCAACAATTAAGCTCTCATATTGAGTTTAAGTAATAACCCTAAAAAATAAATTTAGCTCATGATAACAAGAGAATTATAGCTGAAAAATAAAATAAATATGATACAATCAAAAGCAAACCAATATAAACGTCAATTCGCAGTTGGTTGATACACCAAAGATTTACCAATAATCTCTTCCTTTCTTGAATTCCCTTTGCTTCTCTCTCTAAAAATTACTCTTCTTCAATGTGTTGTGGTTATAAGAGCCCTAAGTTGTGTGCTTTTTAGAGGTCTGAAACGAATGGCTTTTATATAAGGATTTACTATAGTCTTGCAGTTGTATTTCTTTTAGGTTTAGAAATAATCACACTGCTTACCGTTGCAGCGAACATTGTTCATCGCTGGGGCGACAGTACTGTAGCATAAGTACTGTTCACGTAATACTGTTTACGCGATAATCTTTGCAAACATTGTAGCGATTACTGAAGTATTTTATATTTTTCCTTCTTTTTCTTAGATTTTCATCTCCAATTGTTCCATTGACTCTAAACGTACAACATAATAATTAAACATATAAAAACCTAATATTTTTATAAAAATGAGCAATTAATTAAGTTAATAGAGTTAAAATAATAGATATAATTTACGCTTATCAGTTGTTTCGTGCCTAGTAACCCTATTCCTTATTGGAGTAAGAGTCCTCTTGTTTTGGAAGTCCTAAACTTTCTAAAACTTGAAATCTAGATCAAAAACAAAAATTTCTCAGCTCTGACGCTGCGGCATTGAGCTTTGTTGCATCCAATGTTGCAGCGCTGAGGACCCAGCTCCGCTACTGGTTTGGGCGCTGCGACGCTTAGCCCTGGTAGCTCCTCCTATGTTTTCTTCTATTTCTTCCCGTCTTCGAGTCCCGTTTCGCTTCCCCATTCGTGTCCCACACGTCTTAGACCTTTTCATTTGTGTTCCACACATTCTAGACTTCTTATAACTCTCCTATTTGATATTCATCTCAATTCTTGTCCATCCAAAATTGTTGAATCACTAAATTTCTAACAAATAAGGTTAAAGATATGGAGTTAAACTATTTTATAAAGATTAATTCATATGTCTTGGTTCAATAATATAAAGTTGCATTAAGGTTCAAAATTCATGTATATATTTTGTTATATTAATAAGGTAAGATGCATGAAGCCAACGATTTTACAAGATTCAATCTATGGATTGTAGCTTAGTAAGGCAAACTCATTAAACAATTTGTATTGTAAGAGGATTAAGAGTTAAATAAGGAGTTTAAGAATTTGTTAGGTTGAGTTTTTCAAATAAAGTTTTAAGAGTATAGCTTTTCAAATAGATTTTTAAGTAGAGTTTTTAGAAATAAAGTTTATAAGGAAAAAGTCATTGATAGTTTAATTGTTAATTAAAAAAAGTTCTTTTGAAATATTAGATCATTTAGTTATGAATGTTAAAAGTACTTATATGTTATTAAATTATAAAAAATGACACTTAATAAAGTTTACACCCAAATTCTGAATAGTTTATTTATTTTATATTTAAATTTAAATTTATCATGTATTTTTTCAAATTCAATTTATCATAATATAAGAATTTAGTGTTTCCCACTATGGTCTCGGCTCAAAGGCCATTTTTTTTCTTCTAAAAGCTCAACTCGACCCATGAACTGTGATTGTCCCGAGGTCCATTATGAAAAATAGGATATGACTTGCTGTCTCTAGGAAAGTGTCAAAATTGTATGAAGTAACCTCGGAGTTACGACTAGAACTTCTAGACCCTGGAGCTCAAGCATTGAACAAGGTATCCTCAGCTATCATCATAAGGTGTCTTTGGATATCATAATAGGTTGAGCAAATCGTCAGTATTTCCATCAATACTCAGCACTACTCTTTAAGAAAAGATACTTATCTAAGACCATTTGATATTGTCTAAGGACCAAGACTGAGTTGACTAGCTACCCTAAAGATACAGACCACCTATATCTCCAAGATCCTTGTAATTTTGAAATTCTCTCTAGTAAAATATCTTATAATCTTAGAATGTGTCTTGAATGGAAAAGAAGATAGCTTGCCCTATTTTTACTAGGATAGTTAAATAGAGGGCTAAATGATAAGAAATGGGAGCCTCCCAGGCTTTTTGAGGGTATATGAAGGCTTTACGCAATTTTCTCCTTGGTTTTCAAGATTTCTTTCAGCCTTTTTAGAAGAAAGGAGATTTCTTGGGTATCCTCAAAGATCCTTTAAAAAGGACAACCTTACCATAGCCCTTAAAAAGACACTACTATCATAGAGATTGGTATAGTTATAAAATGATTTGCTATATATAATTGATGATTTATAGAGGTTATGCGTCATTGAATATTCTTTGTACAAACCTTAGGCAATAATGTACCTGAAGAGGGCTTAAACTCGATAAAATGAATGTAAGCTTTTGCGTAACCGAACCACTATAATTCCATTGTCTTATGTATGTTTATATGTTTTCATGGTGACTCTATACTTTAATCAAACTTATTGTCTTTTAAGAGTTCCTGCTCGTCGCCCATCACACACTGTGAGCCCAAAGGTAGGCCCAAACATTATTTCTCTCCCCATAAAATACAAATTTGACTTGTTGGTTCTGGGATCGCCCAAATTTCAAGGTCAACAGTTTAATGCCATTTATGCAAAAAAAAAGAGGCCATGACCAGAAAACGTATAACGACAACCCCTCAAGTTACCCTTAGAGAAAGTTATAGAAAAAAAGGAATATCAGTAATGATGTCCAAGGCAACAAATACTTAAGGGAGAGCTCAATGGTAGAAAAAAGAGGTTGTCGTGAAATACTCAAAATAATTCTTCTTATTGACATAAGAGATCTTAATACAATGGAACACCCTAGAAAGCTTAGTGGATGTCGAAAAACACCAGATAATACTTTATATATCCTTTATAGTTTTGAATATACAATATAATTCTCGTACCTAGACCATATAGTGACAATTATTTCCTTATTAGGAACTCCAATACCCAAACGATAGTTTTTCCAGAGCTAAAAGAGCTAAGGGGTATGAGGTAAGGACCCTATAACCGCATTGGTTGAGTAAAGAATTGAAGGGTATAAGGTGATACGACCCTTTTGGTTAATGGAAGAACCAAGAAGATATAATAAAAGGGTACCCATAAATCTTATTAACTTAATGCTTCAAAAAATGGAATAAAGTAGAGCTCTAATAGGCTCCTCAACCTTCCCCTAAAGCACTTAAGAAAATATAAGTAATACTTTGTTTCAAAGAATAGAGAAGAGACAAGGATAAAGCTACTAAGAACCACTTCAGCTAAAATGTTAAAATAATTCTTGACCAAATTCATAAGTTTAAATGTGCCTCCGATTCAAAATCTTTACTCGAGGAAGACAAAGTAAGCAAGCATACATTCATCAAAATATATCAAACACTAGTCAAAGTAGAAACAAGTTAACATCCATATAAGAAAGAACACGAGTATATCTAAAAGATCTTTTTATTAAATGAATTAAAAATTACAAAATTTAAAATTCTAAGGATCTCATAATTAAAGGAAATCCAAGTCTCTAGGTTGGCATGCTGGTCCTTAATTGGTAACAAATAAGTTCAAACAAAAGCTTTGGCAAGCTTGGGAAAGAGAAATGCTTGGTCTTATAGAGAGTGCTCAGACAATCTTGTTTAGTTGATGTTGGTTATTGAAGATACTTCATTAGTATTGAGGCTTTGAGGCTTAAGTTATGATCATACTCATCTCCTTATACAATTCTAGGGTCCTTGGAGATAATGGATCATAACTTATTATAATACTCCTTGTAGTGGGGCTGGTCATTGCTAAGGAGCTCAAAATATTTAGGCTCATGGGCTGAGCTGAGCCATTGGGAGAGATGAGATTAGGATCAAAATCCCAAGGGGGGAACATGTTCAAATTTTACTTTTTAATTGAGATGAATATCTTTTTAGTTCTATGTATATCTTTTACAAATGTTATGCTTTACAATTTTTTTTTGTTTTCTCTTTGTTTTATGTCATATGCTCTCTATTTGGTTTTTATCTTTTCTTATCTTTGTATCTCTACAAATATTAGAGAGATAAAACCATTGTGGTAGTTGGTTCCACCAACCAACTTGTGTAAAGGAATAATGGTTCCTATATTTGGTAATCACTTCCTATATAAGTGTATAAAGGGAGTTATTCAATAATTCCTTACTAGTTCACATAAGTAACTACCTAAGTAGTAGTTATCTTATAAAATTTGAATTAGGTCAAACCATCATTAGTGGACCCACCCAAAAATTCAACATCTCCCACTTGCATATAATGTGATGACTTTCTACAATATAGTAAAAAGTGAGTCATTGATGCGATATTTCTATATCATAAAATTAAGTGCAAGTATACACTATCGTATGCAAGTAATAAAGAGACTAAATAAGTCGGATGTCGAACCTATATGAATAATTTTTTTTTTCTACTAAGTACTAAAATTATATCTTCCTAATAATTATTCAGATAAATAAAAATCTAAGAATGAATGTAGAAAATATAAAGGCAAAAACACAATGCAAAGAGATTTAAGTGATAGCAATATAGAGAAAACCTAGGATTAATACTATCCCTCAATATGCTTTTTAATGATTAATCTTCTAATATTTAACTCACTTAGTCTTTGTTATTGATCAAGACACTAATGTATTCACAAGCATTTTCCAAGGTCATGCAAGTATACCTTAATTTACCAAATACCTATATTCCTATGGTCCTTGTAATAAATTAAAATTCATTAAGATTAGGTCTTATTGATCATACATGCCAATTAGGTATATTTTTATCCTAAATTAAAACTTGCATATGCAACATTGAATGTTACTCTCCAATCATGCATCAAATTACCTAGGTCTAAATATTGTGATTCCTCTTCCAAGTTTATCAATAATATTACCAACTCATTCACCATATATTGGCCAGATATATTGAAGCATTAAGATCAAGTAATTTAAATATCAAAGAACTAAGTTTATTAAATATTAGAAAGATATGGCAATTAAGCACACATATTGAGTTCAAGTATTAACCCTAGAAAATAAGTTTAGCTCATGGCTACAAGAGAACAGCAATAAAAATAAAAATAAAACATGATACAATCAATAGCAAACCGATATAGACGTCGAATTGCTTTTAATTGCGCTGCCTAAGATCTCTTGATGCCGAAGAACGCCTTGAATCTCTCTCTAAGGTTGCTGCAATTAAACTCCTATTGCTCTCCAAGACTCGTACTCTGTATTCTTGGTGCTCTTGGGTCGTCTTGGATTGATTCTTAAAGGCTGGGAACGAGTGGCTTTTTATAGGGATTGATATGAGTTTGAAAATCTCAATTCTCGTCGGACTAGGACTCACGCTACCGCTGGGGCGCTATGCAGTTGTCGCTGAGGTGACGCGTGAAAAAGGCTTCACCGCTAGAGCGGTGGGTTAATGGCGTTGGGGCGCTGTCTCGTCGCTGGAGCGGTAAAAGTTTGGCACTGGGGCGCCAGATGTGACTTAAATAGGTCGTATTTCTTATTTTGATCACTATTCAAGCGCTGGGGCAATAATCCTTGTGGCGCTGGGGCGATGGACACATACTTTGAAAACTTTGCATTTTAGTCCCTGTTTTTGCTCCTTTTGCATTCTTTCTTTAAATTTTGTTCAAGTCCCTATAAATAACAATAATGCACATAAATAGCCATCTATTCTCATAAAATCATAAAATATCAATAATAAAAATATGAGAAAATATATGACAAATTTGCCTTTATCAGTCATCGACCTAAAACCATAAATAAAATATATATACAAGCAGATATAACGTTTGACCCAAGAATCGAGTTTGTTCATCTTGTATCATAGATTTATTTTGTTATAGTACTCCAAGTATACTCAATCCTTTTAGAGTAGCTATGCTAGACTTTTATGCACTCTATGTATTTATAACTGTATTTACCCTCTTATAAATTATTCAATTGGTGTACTAATGAATACAAAAGTTAGATGTAAGAAAATAAAATTTTCCCATCCAACTTATATTTTTTTGGTTTAAGAATACATTAAGGGAGCATATATTAATCCTTATTTCAAAATATAGTTGATGATAATTAAAGATACTATTTAGAGTTTTAAATAACCTCAAAGGACCTCACACAATGATATAGTAAGGATTCATTCACTCAATTTCTAAGTTGGTCACAGAAAATACATGTGGTCTGATTCACGTGCTATAGTGATTTCTCTATAAAAGAGTATATGTCTTACAAGTTTACTATATAAATCTTAATTTATTCTTTACTCTAGTGTCTAACTTAAGTTCTCAATAAGGTTACTTTTCACAAAGTGCCAAATTACAAAATTTACGTATGGTTAAATCAAAATTTCATGATATTGAGGTGTATCATGGCCAGTTCGATACTTACTAAAATAAATCTCATCTTGACCCAAACAAGGCAATACTTAATTTGTACAAATGAATAACACTTCCATGTGAATAAAACATTTATTTTATTGACTTCGATTTTGTTTCTCATCTTAACTTCCTTTCTAATAATTGAGGTAACTACTTATGTAAGAAAGTTGGTTAAAACTTGACAACATATCTTTCATCATCTCATATGTGTGATATACTAGCAATAATCATAGATAGAGATGAAATATTTAATCAAAAACTTGTCAAGTACAATATCACAATCTATGTATTCTCAAGGATCCTGCATGTGTAATGTAAAAAATATTCCTTATCATAGATTTAGCAAACAGATCTAGTAACATGTGACTCGTAGATATATTTGCATAAATCATTTTATGCTATAATACCACTCAAATTGTACTTGGTCTCTATGTGTTCAATCTATTATGGTAATTAATATTTTTTTGCAAAGGATATTTTTATTTGGCTGTTAAAAAAAAAATAATAATTGAACTATAATTATCAATGATGACATTGAGATCCTTCAACAATTTTTTGAGTTAAATACTCTTTTACACTACCATTAAACACGTTATATTCACAGTCTTCATTGTCAATGGAGCTCGTGCATATTTGCTTCTTACTATATGATTTAGTAACCACTACTAATGAAAAATACATATAATAAGGTCTATTTCGCTTATCATGGTTGTCTCTTTAATCGGTGTCTACATATAAGCACAAATTACCTCCTTAATAGTATAAAGAGTAGTTTATAATCTTCTTGGAGTGTGTTAAAATCCCGATGACAATATGCTAATCATTTATATAAAGGATTGGTTGGTATTTACTCACTAATCCCATAATATTACTTATATCTAGTCTCATACACATAAAAGTGTACATGAGGCTTACAAAAATATTTGAGTATGAAACTTATATGATATATTTCTTGTCTTATAAGGAGTCTTAAGATACATGTCAAGGCTAAAAGTTTGTCCCTTTCTCGATGTGAGCATCTATAAGCTTATAGTTTAATATGATTGGTCTTTCAAGAATTTTCTAATATAAAACTTTTGTGATAGAGTTAAAAGTATTCTTAAAAGATCCTTATAGTTTTAACCCTAAAAAAATAGGCAGTCTCGTCCATATCATTTATTTTAAAATTTTGGAATAACCATTTTTCAATGGTTTCAGCAAACTCTTTATTGTGTTTAGCTAATAAAATATTGTCTATGTATGGTAACAATATCATACGTAGACAATAATTTAGAGCATGCAAAGTTTGCACTCTTAACTTTTGTTATCATTACTTATGAGTTGTTCCATAAAAACACCCTCCTCATATTCTCCATTGAGAATATGTTTCAAGATCTATTTAATGTCAGGCTAGGTTTAAATATGCAACAATTTCTAGAATCAAACATATGGAGGCATATCTCTCCATTGAAGAAAAGATTTCTTCAAAGTCTACACCTTTTCATTGGGTATAGTACTCTTATGACTAATTATGCCTTGCATTGTCAATTTGGGTCATCCTTTAACATTTATTATATGGAACCCATTTTCTAAAAAATGGCATTATGGTTAAACGATGAATTAACCAAGTCCCAAACATGGTTAACTTTATAGACTATTTCTTTATCCATTGCTTTCATTCATAATTTCTTAACAAATAATATAAAGGTCATATTAAAAGTGCTTAGACTATCACTAACATGCGAAGAAATCATAAATATTTTCCCATTAATCTTAAAGTGACGATATGGAATAAGTATATAATTAGTTTTTCAAATCGAGTTATCTTACAGAGTCAATTCAATAAGTGGTTGACACTTACTAGGATCAATTCTCCTAGGAAAATTCAAGGTTCCTCTTAATTTATAAATGAAATTGAGTATTATATGTAGTCATAACATCAGGTATTCAACTTCCACTAAGATTAGAACCGACAAACAAATCTATGGTTCTTTTCAATTTATAGGCTAGAAGCGACAATATAATGTGAAAAATTCAATTAATAGAATTGAATATCCTTATCAACTTATCTAATACTAAGAAATTTATTTTCAAAAGATATGACATCTTGTGATTCTAACTTATTCATAGTTCCATCGGTTTATTCATTAATAAACATATACCCATTGGAGAAGTGTTCTAAGTACCTTAGAAAGTACATTATAAGATAGGTTATGAATGTGTAGTGCTAACCTCCAGGGTCGCAAATGATTTAGGTCAGGTTTCCTACTTATCTATAGCTCATATTTGGTGGAACTAGATAATTTACTCAAAACTCAATTAAGTATATAAGCTACAACTATAACATCAAGCCAATACAATGCTAGAAAATTTACTTGCACTATCATAGACCTAAATTTTTTGAATATTGTTCCTTCTTTTGCCACACTATTTTATTTTACGAAGTCAAAGAAATAGACAACTATAGAAAGACATTGATGTTCTTAGAAATCTAATTCTTTTAGTTAATTTGATCCTTCACCAACTTATTGAGATAATCTAAGGCAATCTAATGCATTTTGATTTATGAGAGATCAAATGAACGAGAGCAAAACATTACAAGTAAAAAAGAATGATAAAAAAAAGGCTTTATACCTAGTCTTCACATTCATTAAACCAAAGATGTCATTATAAATTAGTTACAATGGACCTTTGGCTCTTATCACTTTACTTATAAAACCTAGTTTAGCATGTTGGACACTGAATAACGATAACAATATCTCCAAATGTAATTAAGAAAAAATTTAACAACAAAACTAATGCCAACATTAACATATTAAGAATAACTAATAAACAAACATCATGAAAATAAACACTTATACATCATATTCAAAAAACTAAGTGTATTGGATTTCTAGTGCATATCGAATATCATGAAGAATAAGGATGAGATTATAAACACCTTATGTGCAAGTATCTACCCTATTTTCTTATTCGACTATACCATACAAAAATTCCACAATTTCTAGCTACACAATCTGTCTCCTGAAACTACAGTCCATTAAAGATGAGAATTTGTCAGAGAAATGAAGCTAGAAATATAATAACATCTTAAATATAGAATTTTTATTATACCAATTTCGCTTTGATGCATTCACGAGAAAAATGGACCAACTTACTTTAATAGCGACAAGTCATCTTAGTCTTGTCCTTTCTATTACCATGCACTTGTTTCTCAAGAATTTTATTATAATGGGTTTCCCTTAGTTTTGTCGTTTCCACTACACTTGAAGATTTGGGCTTTGTACAAGTTGAACTTTGCTATATAAGGAGACCAAAAAACTTTAGCTACCTCTAGGCACTCAACCATTATTTTTCAAATGATTTGACATATCATCAAATAATTGATGATATCATTGTGCAATATACTTACTTTATATGCTCTCAATTTTTAAAAAGCGCTATGTAACTATCTGAACCTATTATTCATCTGTTATTGTATATTTAACACTATTTAGCTTACATATCATGTTTGATATTCAAAAATACCATCAAAACCATCTCTTTTAAGGCAAGTTGCTTTTATAAGTCGTCTAATACTACTCAAACTCACACACATAAAGTCTTTTAGCATATAACTTAACAACATAATGTGAGCCTTGCTATTTTGCAAGCTTGACAAGCCTAAAAAATCTTCTTGTGTTGAGCAATAGTACTTTACTAAGGCTTAAACCATGATGTTTGTAAAACCTCAAAAAAAATTACTAGTACTAAACTTCAAATATCATAATCATCGCCATTCAGTATCTATACTTTATTTAATTGATTAAGATATCAAACTTTAAATGTACTAGCTATAAATGTAAATATTACATTTACTAGTATAAGGATTAGATTATACCTAGTATAATCTAATCCTTATAAATTTAAATAACAAACTTTAAGATATCAAACTTACTGTGCCACAAATGTAAAACTAAAAACATGGTGAGTTAATATAAGGATTAGATTCAAAAAGTCGTCGAGGCTTTTAATTATTAAATCATCATAATTTTAGTCTATTGCATAATTTTAGTTCTATTTTTTTATTCCCTTGAAATTTCAACAAATAAGAACTCCCACTCAAAAAGATGATATGTGATATACTAATATGCTATTTATTTATAACAAAGAAATAATCTATAATATCATATGACACCAAAATAGGTCTCGTTCATAATCAACAAATGAAAGGAATGACTAAAACCTAATCAGTTGTTTGAAGGAGCATTTCCTTAAAATTATTTTTTAGGTAACAAGACTATTAATCACGTTGTAATTATGGGCATTGCCACAATCAAAGACTCGTATTTTCATAATAATTATTTTAGCCATTTCTTGGTACCAAAGTTTTTTTTGCAAGTGCGCTTATATGTCTAACACTGTGGTGACTAAAGTGCATGTTACAGGCAACGACTCACCTTATACTAGTGCACAACAATGCTTCCTTGCAAGTAGATTCTCAATTTAAATCTCACTAATAAATTTAAAGTAATTCACCCTTATCCTAAATTTCACAAAGAGATTTAATCACATTGCATGTACAATAACCATGTGTCTTGCTCTAAATATGATTAAAGTGTTTACCAAGTGCAACATAATTCACCTTATGCTGTACATAATAAGGTGCTCATTTGCTAACTTGATCTTAATTTAAATTTCATGAATAAATTTAAATATAAATTCTCAAGCTTTTACTAATAATTTTAAAATATTTATTTTACTTAAACATTGTGTCA
Organism: Ailanthus altissimus; assembly: GCA_946807835.1. NCBI lineage: Eukaryota > Viridiplantae > Streptophyta > Magnoliopsida > Sapindales > Simaroubaceae > Ailanthus > Ailanthus altissimus. Next base: position 12,599,913 of record OX327687.1, read on the forward strand.
AGCAATGTTAATTTTAGACTAAGTGCTACCTCCTTTTTAACGCTAAAAAAGTGTCCACATCGGACTCTTTTTCATTTTAGGTAATACAGACTTATTATCCTACATAGAGAGCATTCGTCTATTTACATTTCTATAGAATTCTTTATAGTATCAATTTGACTAATTGAAAAAAAAATAAGAAAAAAGAAACTATAAACTAAGCATATTGTTAAAAAGAGAAAATATATCTAATATGTTAATTTTGCTCTCAATGGAGCACAACACCCTTGAGCGTATCTCAAAATATTTGAAAAATATTTTTTTTTAGAATTTTTTATTCCTCAACGATATTATATTTTAATTTTAAATAATTTATTCATAATAAAATCAAATAAAATATTTATTATTTTTAAAAATTAATTTTAAGTTAAAAAATAAAATAAAATTGTTGCGTGAATTTAGAAACGCAAGTGCACATTATTACATACAAGTAATATAACAACGAATCAAGTATAGTTCTCACAGAGAATTATTATTAAATTTGTGAAATACTATAATTATATCCTCTTTTTCTTATTTAAATATTTAATAATTCAAGAGAATAAATCTAAACTAAATAATCAAAGAAAACAAAAGCAAAAATAGAAAAATGACACAATTATCAGTTTAAAAATATGAAAAAGTTTAGAATTATAATTACCCTCAATATTTTACTTGAATCTAATCACCCTTTTAATTTATTTAGTCAACATGAATTGTTAACCAAGAAACTTAATATCTTCATAACCTTCTTATAATGGTTAAATAAAAGTACCTTACGTAATCAATTATCTATATTCCTGTGATAATTAGATTAAAGCAATATTCATTAAAAATGGGTTCTCTAAACAGTTATATACGCAGTGCAATCATGTTCGCATCTAACATGAAATCAAAGCTTTTATGCAATGATCATATATCAATCTATTCAAGCCAAAATACAAAAAGCCTTTTTACAAGTTCATTAAAGTTTCTCTAATCAATCTAATTAATGATTAAGTGCTTAGGAGCATTAAGCACATAATAGAATGAACAATTCATCATTAATTTCATAAATTAATAGAAAATAAATAATTCAAACATATTAAGTTCAAATTGTAATCATAGAAAAATAAATTAGTTCATGATGAAACAAAGAGTTTTAGAACATAATAAATTTAACATCATAAAAATCACAGAAAACTAGAAAGATGAAGAGTGAAGAAATAAAACTATGTTGCTTGATCTTCAATCTTCTCACCTTTTTGATTCTTCAAATGTTGTTCTAAACTCTAAAAATTTCTTTATATAATGCTTTCTTTAATTTTTTTTAAGTCTCTTATGAAATTGGCTTTTTGCCTTCTATTAATAAGTTTTTTTTAAAGGTAGGGTAAAATTTTGAGTCCAAGTCATAATAGGGTTATCTAAATCTAGTGTCTAGCTTCGCAACCTTAGTTTACCAGTACTGCAACACTAGCTCAATGATTGTTCTACTACTGTTGCATTGCTTTATAGCATAGCGGCCCTAACGTGATACTCTCCCAGTGCTATGTCTTTACTCCTAGGGGCTATGGCACTGGCATTCTGCCATCATAGGTGCTACAGCGCCAACTCCCAACATTGTAGCCTTAGGTTTTTATCCAAACTACTTTAATTTACTTTTCCAACACTGCAACTTCATTTTGAGGTTTCAACATTGAGTTTTTGATCCTAACTTGTCAATTTTGCCTTGTTTTCTTATAATTTTTGACCTTATCCTCTTCATTGACTTCAAAACTACAATATGACAATAAAGCATATAAAAAAGCCTAATAATCATGATAGAATTAGTAAATGCCAAACCTACAGAAGCTAAAATAACAAATATAAAACACACCATCAAACTCCCCCAAACTTAACAATTTGATAGTCCATGAGCAAAAACAAAGAGAACTAAAACCTAGAAAAAGAAATGATGGGTTGGTTAATATGTTAACAACTTGTCTCAAAGATTGCATATAGTCTATAGCTTATAAAAAAACTCTAAATACCAAAAACATTTAACATGCCAATCTAAGTACTCGTTTTACCCTATATGTGATTCTCTTAGGGTGTGTATAGGTATGTGTATAGTTAGTTTCAATAGTCATTCACACCCGGATTAGTTTATATATACAAGTAAAAAATTTCATCTCTGTAGATTTTTATTCACATTATATATGCTTGCTTTTCATACCACTCTCCAATAATGTAACTGCACACATAACTAAGGATCAAATAGGTCTTTACTTGTAATGCATGGCTTATGGTGAAAGTAGGATAAAATAGATAAATTTCGGCTTAATTCAAATCATAAGCACACATTCATTCAAGGTCATCAAAACTTTCTTGAAATTTCTAAGATTCCCCTTAAACTTAATTTCTATATTCCTTTGCTTATTTTGTTGCTCAATTTATTTATTATTTATTTTTTTTAAACTGAAAAATTCAACCTACTTATCTCTCAACTTAAGTTTTCCCAACCTCCTTATTTTTTGAACAACTAAAATCCATAACCATTCTTCATTCCATTCCTTTTTTCCATGAGCTCAATACTCTCTATAACAAAACTATTATACTTATGGTGTGAAGGGTGCTATGAAGGAAAATATATTTAAATGCTAAAGTATAGTTGTGTTTAACAAAGAAAATTAATTTTTAGGCTTAAAGTGGGTGACTAGGGATAACAATATATTTGGGTTGGCTCGAAAGGCTCAAACGGTCCAAACATGCCCTAAAATCATTTCCTTAATAATATATACCTTAAAATTTTGTCTCAAGTGATAATCAAACTAGCTCTAAAATGTGTGAGACTCTATATGTACTTGTTATGCATAAATATTCTTTAAGTAGCAAATAAACTAGATGATCCTAACTTATGTGCTCAATGACTTTAAGGAATTAAACATAAGGCAAAACTCGATACAAGAGTTATACACAAATAATTGTAGCATTAATTATTTTTCAAAAATTATATCAATTGCAATCAAGTTTTTATCATCAACTTATTCACTATCATACCAAACCACAAGAATAACAACTAAGTAATAAAAAAAGTAACATACAAATATATATAAAAAAAAATCAAAGTTAATAGATAAGACAAAACGTAATAAATTAACGAAGAGAAGTGTTTTTCTCCCACTAAACTTAAGAATGATTTTATTCCTAAAGGCCAGAAGAAATAAATAATAAAACACTTCCTTCTCAGCAGATGGGCGTGCTCACTTGTCTGCCATATTAGTCGGATCATCATTAACGCCATCATCTTTATTTACAGGCTAAAGGGTAGGATAGGATGGTGGTGTTGGGTGCTGGCTCATATCGATGCCTAGGTGTGTGGCACACATCCGCATCCATTCAGACTATTGATGAGCTTGAAATCTTTGCGAGTGTCTCAAAGCCCATTCTCAACCTGAGTTGGTAGATCTGGTATAGACATTTAACGAGGAGGTGCGAATGATGGTTGTTCTGAAGAACTGGCACCCTAATTACAGTGATCATCTAACATCTGAATGCGGTAAATTCTATTGACGTTGAAGGTGTATATGGGATGTAGTAGCTTTTCACCAGGATCCAATTGGATACTATCTTAGGCACACAGTGCTGTGACAAGTGACGGGCAATATAGATCAGCTTTGAAGTTACGAATGCCATGGATGGTGGTTTGTTTAATGGCGTTGCCCAGATCAATGCTCTTGCCAGTCATGATGGCATAGAGCAAAACAGCTCGGTCCTTAAGTCACATCGCTGAAGTGGGTTACTGGAATTAACTTAGCACTTATGAATAGTACCAGATTTTCTCATACTTGTCCATGGCTTTTGTTGATAAGCATATTCTGGTTTCCCTAGAATAAGTCCATTGAGTGCTTGGTCTGCATAGGCATCCTATGATTGCCACATAGTCAAGATCAGCTGCCATTTAATGGTATTTATAATTTTATACTCGATAGGTGGTAAAATTGATTAATTGTGGCACTATCAAAGGCAACTTCATTTCCCCTTATTTTGGCTCTCAATTGTCTGTGTTCGACAGCATTGGCATAGACCTCTCTCACTACAATGACTAACGCCGCCTCTAATTGTTAACAAAACGTCAACCAACCCTGAATTGATGATCTAAAGCATTCTTAAAACTTCTCATCTAGTAGATGAAAGCTTCGCTCGGGAATAACGGTCTTTTTCACAATCGAGGTTGTATATCTTTTGAAAGCTGCTTTTGAAACAAATTGCCCCAAGTCATAGGTTGGTGTTAGTTTATGTATTGTTTTGCTCCATTTTAGCACCATGTATTTCAATCAAGGGATTTCCAACAATGATACCCAATAAGCTTTTATACAATTTACCATACTCAACAAGCAATTTCACATAGACCACCACTATTTCAAAATTCGTTCAAAATATCCTGCCAAAATATCACAATATCACCAAATTTCACTGTGTCACTTAATACCACAATACCATAATATCCCCAAACAATAAAAAATTCAACCCTCCCATACATTCAAGTCTAAAAAAAAGTTACATTCTACACCTAATCTCAATTTCAATAATATGCATATAAGTTCTTCTTAATTTCCCAATACCAATTCTCAAGAATTATTAAAAATTGAATTATAAGTAATCTAACATGATGAGAAATGTTTCAAATCTACAAAAATAAAAGTGATTAATACTTTTGTAAGATGATCAATCCACTTCCCCAACTCAATTTTCAATCTATGTTCGTTTTTGAACAATTCAAGTAATTCTCCTAAATTTCTTTGTTGAATGTTGCCGAGTATGGTTGATTTTGTATGTATTGTGGTTGAAGTATTTTGATTTTGGTGTGATTTAGTGTTTGGTTGAGAGGATTTAGTGGGTTTAGAGAGAGAGAGAGAGAGAGTTCGAAAAGTAAGTTTTAGGGTTTCTCATAAATGGGAGCTTTTGGGCTTATTTTAAGTTCTTAAATTGTCTCGGGGCTATAATGTTAGGGTCTTGACATTGTGGCCTTAAGACCTAAAAATTTGTAGGTTATTTTTGAGTCTTTGGTATCATAGCTTTAGTTTCTTGGCATTACAGTGCCGAGTTTCTGACTTGTGGGTGTTGTGGCCTTGTATCTTGCTACCTCGATGTCTGTATTATTACTTTATGACTATTTTTGGTTCAAGTTGGTGCTGTAGCATTGACTCTCTGACTTTTGGGTGCTATAGCTATGAAATTGGGTGCCATAGTAGTGACTTGCTGTTTTTTCTTTCTTTTTATCTATATTTCTTTTTAGATTAAAAATTACCTAAAAACACTTAGGTTGCCTCCTAAAAAGCTTTTGATTTAACATTACAGGCTTGACGTCTTTTTTTGTTTTACCCACTGTGGCTCAAACAAATTGTCATAAAATTTTTGGCGATCAACCTCTCCTCTTTAACAGTGCTTCAATCGTTGTTTATTTACTTTGAATGTTCTTTTGATTGACTCAGTTGGACTAAAAATAGTCCAGGCCATCTGGACTTCAATTGTCCTAAAAATAGCTTGCGCGTAGAGTTGAATAGTAGAACATATTGTTTTGGTTCAAATGCGTGTTGCATAATCTTATTGTCATGCCATATTTTCGTATTTTTTTTTTGTAAAGTTTTACATTCTTATAGGCTTAAAGACAAAACTCATCAATTTCATTGAGTTGTATCATGCGTTTCTCACTAGCTTCTTGCAAATCAAAATTTAACTCCTTAATCACCCAGTAGGCCTTATGCTCTAACTATACCAAAAGATGATACGCTTTCCAAATACTAAGTTAAATGGATAAATTATAATAAGGGTCTTGTAAGCAATGCGATAAGCCCATAGTGCATCATCCAATTATGTAGCCCAATCCTTCCTACTTGGTTTCCCCATCTTCTCAAGGATTCACTTTACTTCTCTGTTTGAAACTTTCACTTGACCACTAGTTTAGAGGCGATAAACAGAGGTGATCTTGTGAGTAACCACATAATTAGTAAAGAGGGATGTGAAGTACTTGTTGCAAAAGTGAGAACATTCATCACTGATAATAGCTCTTTGGGTGCCAAAATGAGTGAAAGTATTCCTCTTCAAAAACTTCAAAATAACCTTTGAATCATTAGTAGGCAAGGTAATAGATTCAACTGACTTGGATACACAGTCTAGTGCTACTAGAATATAACAGTATTTGTGAGATAAAATATATGATTCTATGAACTCAATACCCCGAACGTTAAATATCTCTACTTTAAGAATATTATTAGGGGCATCTTATGTTTTTTAGAAATATTTTCCATTTGTTGGCATTTATCACATTTTGAAGCAAGTAGTGTGTATCTTTGAAGAGAGAAGTCTAATTAAAGGCTGATTAAAGTACTTTAGTTGTTATCCTTTCTCTTTTAAAGTGACCACCATAATCAAAAGAAGGACAATGTCAAAGTATATTTTTAATGTTTTTCTTTATAACACACCTACAAATAATTTGATCGGTGCTTTGCTTGAACAAAAAGGGCTCTTCCTAATAATAATACTTGACATCATGTAAGAATTTCTTCTTTTACTAGGAATTAAGATCAGGAGGTAGAATTTTATCACAAGTTATTAACAAAATTTGTGTACTATGGTATGCTTTGGTGGTTTAAGGAAAAAAGTTGCTAATTTGGGAATGACTCATTGATAATTACCTTGTCTTCAGCCTAGTTCCCTCATTCTAAATGAGGGAGATGATTTACGATTTGATTTTCAGTTCTTTTTCTATCTCGAATCTCCAAGTCAAACTCTTACTGCAACAAAATCCATCTCATTAACCTTGGCTTTAAATATTTCTATGCAATTAAATACTTGATGGCATATTGGTTAATGAACATAATAAATTTGACACCAATGAGATAAGAGCGAAACTTATCAAATGTAAAAACAACGACTAGCAACTCTTTATTTATAGTAGTATACTTTACCTGTGCATCAGTTAATGTTTTGTTGGTATAATAGATGGTGTTAAAATCCTTGTTCTTGCATTGGCCTAGAAATGCACCTATTGCAATGTCAGTGGCATCACACATCAATTCAAAAAGAAGATCCAAATCTTAACCTCAAATTATTGGAGCTAAGATAAGCTTTTACTTCAACACTTGGAAAGCCTCCATATAAGCATCATCAATTTAAAATGTACATCCTCCTTTAATAAGGATAGTGAATACCATTGGAAGAAGAAGTCAATATTTTTGAACTTCCATATTGGAAATATTTGTGTATTCGTCATTAATTAGATGTCATGCACATAAAAAATTGTGTATGAAAACATCTACGTTTCTTTGCTAAACATTCCCAGTAAGATTAAAAATGGTGTTAATACAAGGTTAGATCTTTTAGAAACTTAGACAAGATGGAACTGGGTCAGAAAATAAATTAAAAAAAACCAACAATACTTACTTGCTACTTGTTTCATATTCGGTAGTGTTGAGGAAGGGAACGCCCTTCTCCCTCTTGAGGTTATGTTGAAGCGAAGAACCTCAAGTTCAACCTAGAACCCTAACCTCCTTGCGTAACAAAATAACCTGTTTAATCAAGAAAAATAGCAAGAATCTAAAGCAGAATATAAAAGAGTACAACACAATCTTACGTGGTTTGGCCAATTGCCTATGTCCATGGTGGATTTAAGGATCCTAGCCTCTCTTATTAACTCCCTAGAGATTTTACAAGGAAAACCCAATTTGAAGAACCATCAAAAAGACCTAATGTTTAGTGAACCCTTACTCTACCACGAACAATGATCACCCAAACGACGGTTCCACCTTACCGCACACAAGCACTTAGCGTCTACCCAATTCTTCCCCTTTCTTGGAGTCTCTTTTAATGCTTAATATGAAATAATGGGTTTACAAGTGTTTATATAGGGTGTATTTCGTGCCTACTAACCCTATTCCGTATTAGAGTAAGAGTCCACTTATTTTGGAAGTCCAAAACTTCTCAAAACTCAAAATCAGGATAAAAAACAGACTCCCTGTTGTGTCTGGCACTGCGGCGCTGACCATATCATGCCCATCATTGAGGCGCTGGGGACCCAGTAACTCGACCCTGGGCTTCTGTGTTGGAAACTGCGGTGCTCAGCCCTAGTGGCGTCTATGCTCATTTTCTTCACTTTCTTTGCGTCTTCGAGTCCCATTTCGCTTTCCCCTTCATATCCCATACATCCTAGACTTCTCCATACATGTCCCACATATTCTAGACTTTTTGTGACTCTCCTATTTGGTATCCATCTCAATTCTTGTCCATCCAAGATTGTTGAATCACCAAATTTCTAACAAAGCCTTCTTTGATTCAAAATCTTCCAAATAAGAAGGCTTCAGGATTTGATCCACACCAATACTCTATCACCTAGAGTTTAGTCCAGTTAAGTCTGCACCAAGACTTAACTTTTCCCGGACTAATGAATTTGGTCTTCAAAGGCATTCGTGCACCTTGTAAAGGGTATCGATGCGTTGCACTTCTTTCTGACCCTCATCACCTCGGTGAGCATAGTTTGGATGTTGCTTAGTGGTATACATTACCCCAACACCCTATGTTGGGTCACTCATGGCCATCTCAGTAAGTATATAGAGCCCCCCATTGTGCTTCTCACCCTTAAACTTTATAGGTCCTTTCTCTACCCTCAGTTTTTCTTTTTTTGCTCTAATCGAATACCCCTCTTCATCGAGCTTGTCTAGGGATATCAAGTTCCTCCTCAGTTTAGGAACATGCCTTACACTATGTAAGTCCTTAGTTTCTCCACCTTGCATCCTCAGCCTTATGTTACCAATTGCTATAATCTCACAAGTCATGTAATTTTCCATTAGAGATTTACCTCTCTTCGCTTTGTAGTTGGTAAACATCTATTTGTTGGGATACATATGGACGCTGTACCCCAATCTAGTATTCATTTACCAGCGTACTTTACCCTTTTGGCTACCAATATGTCTACAACTTCGGTATCTTCCTCAGTACTGATTGCAGCCCAACTTCTTTGGCATTTTGATTTCAGACAATCCTTCCCAAAATGTCATTCCTTATTACAAAGGAAACACTTCTTGAATCTCCTCCTTGATTGGTTGCTCTTCTTTCCTTGTGCAAGCAATGTCGCTTCACTATCGGACTCAGATCTCTTTGTCAATTCTTTTGAGTTCAATGATGCCTTGACGTCATTCATCATTAAAGACTCCTTACAATACAACAGCGTATCCATAAAATACTTATAGCTCTTTGGCAATGAACTTAACAGGATTATGGCCTTATCTTCATCCTCAGTCTTAATACTGAATTGCTTAAGACTTATGATGATCTTGTTGAACTCGTCAATGTGAGCTCTCAATGAAGATCCCTCGTGCATTATTAGTTGACACAGTTTCTTATTCACAAGAAGTCTATTTACAAGAGACTTCTTCATGTATAATACCTCGAGTCTCTTCCATAGCCTCAATGTGATTTCTTCATCACCAATTTTCCTTAATACTTTGTCGCTCAACGTCAGGAATAAGGTGCTGTAAGCCTTTTTCTGAATTGTGCCCCAATCTTTCTGCTCGGACTTTGAGGTTGTCGTCTTATCGCTAGTAACTGGCTTCCTCTAAAGCTGAGTTTAGCCCTTTTATCACTAGTAGAGCCTTAACCTTCTTTCTCTAAAGATTGAAGTCATTCATCCCATTGAACTTCTCTATTTCTTACTTAATTACAGCTATGGTTTAAATACCCCAAGTGTGTATTATTGAACATTTAGCTCTGATACCAGTTTGTTGAGGGAGGGAATGCCCTTTTCCCTTTTAAGGTTATGTTGAAGCGGAGAACATCAAGTTCAACTTAGAACCCTAACTTCCTTGCGTAGCGGAATAACCCATTTAATCAAGCAAAATAGCAAGAAAACAAAGCAGAATATAAAAGAGCACAATACAATCTTATGTGGTTCGGCTAATTGCCAATGTCCACGGTGGATCCAAGGATCCTAGCCTCTCTTATTAACTCCCTAGAGATTTTACAAGGAAAACCCATTTTGAAAAACCCTCAAAAAGACCTAATGTTTAGTAAACCCTTACTCTACCACAAACAATGATCTTTTAAACGATGGTTCCACCCTAGCGCACACAAGCACTTAACATCTACCCAGTTCTTCCCATCTCTTAGAGTCTCTCTTAATGCTTAATCTAAAATAAAGGGTTAGAAGTATTTATATAAGGTGTATTTCATGCCTACTAACCCTATTCCTTGTTGGAGTAAGAGTCTAAAGTTGTTGGAGTAAGAGTCCAAAACATTTGGACTCTTACTCCAACAAAGAATAGGGTTAGTAGGCATGAAATACACCCTATGTAAAACTTCTCAAAACTAGAAATCTGGATAAGAAACGGACTCTCTGTCACATCTGGCGCCACGGCGCTGGGGATCCAGCACTGCGGCCCTGGGCTTCTATACTAGGCACCACGACGCTCAGCTATAGGCGTCGTGGCGTTCAGCCCTGGTGGCGCCTATACTTGTTTTCTTCACTTCCTTTGCGTCTTCGAGTTCTGTTTTGCTTCCTCCTTCATGTCCCGCATGTTCTAGGATTCTTCATACATGTTCCATACGTTCTAGAATTTTTGTGACTCTCCACTTAGTTATTCATCTCAATTCTTATCCAACCAAGATTGTTGAATCACCAATTTTCCAACAGGTTAGGATGAAAGGAAAAAGTTTGATGAAAGATTGGCCAATATTAAGTTGCTTGATGGTTATTGCTCAAACTTAAAGAACCTTCTGTCCGAATGATTTAAGAATTCAAGGATTAAAATCCCATGGTTGTCATGTTTTGATGCAAACAATTTCTTTCACTACTAATGTGCTCAATTTCAACAGAGCATGTCTAAATTGTTATTAGTAGAATAAGTTACTTTTCAGTAGTTTGTGTTCTAATGTGGTTGACCCTGCCAAGTTGAAATCGTTGCAAAGTGACATTGTTATTACTTTATGTTTGTTTAAAAAATACCTTTTGCCTTTCTTTTTTAATATTATAGTTCACTTAATAATCCATATTTTGGAAGAAGATAGGGTATGTAGGCTAGTATATCTAAGATTGACGTATCCATTTGAGAGGTTCATAAAAGTTTTAAAGGGTTATGTGTTGAATCGTAATTGGCTAAAATGTTGCATTTCTATGTGTTATCTTGTCGATGAGTTAATGAAATTTTACGCTGATTATTTGTCTAGCTTAGATGCCATAGAGGACCTTCTTGGTCAAAAGGATAAATTGTCATTGATAAACCATTAATTGAAGAGACAATTATGGAAGTACAACGATTTCCTAGATCAAGCTCATATGTATATCCTATATAATATTTTGGAGGTGCAACCGTCTATTGAGTAAATGTTTCCTTTTATGATAATTGTTTGTTGATTTCTATTAATTTTGGCTACTAAATTTTCACATACTAATAATAATTTTATAACACATAAACTGGGGAGCACTTCATATGGTTAAAGCAAGAATACCTACGTCAATCACATAATGCAAAATTATTGTAAGACCAACACAATCATATTTTTATTTATTGGTTCGAGGATAAGGTATGAGCTTAATAAATTTTATTTTCTTTGTCCTTGTTACTTAATACCTAATCGTTACCAATTTTTTTTGTACTTCTAATAATGTTAAATTTATAAGTTTTATGTTATGGAGAATAGGGAAGCTATCTCACATGACATAGAATGTTTAACACGTGGACCAAGCCAAATGTCATTAAATACCTGGGATATAAAATTAATAGTTACCATTTTCTAATAAATAATCGTGATAGTAATCATGTCACTCAAACTAGTGGTGTAAGTTTAGTCACCGCAATAATGCAAGTCACTAGTGCCAAGGATCAAAATCATGTAATGGGGGAATTAGCATTTTATAGAGTAATAGATGAGGATTAAGACATTAACTATTACATATTTAAGGTTGCGGTTTTCAAATGAAATTGGGTTGATAGTACAGTTGGTGTGAAAGTTGATAAACTTAGGTTCACAATTATTGATCTTAAACGTCTTGGTTATAAGTTAACCCTTGTATATTGGCATCTCAATCCAAGGAAGTTTTCTATATTGCTGACCGATAAGATAAATGATTAGAAATTATTTTCTCATTACCTAAAAGAGAACGTGTAGTGGATTAAACCATTGAAGAGGTTGATAATGTAATGGGGCATATGCCATTAATTAAAGAAGCACTAATTGTTTATGCTTGTGATATGGATGATGAAAATCTTATAATGTACACCCGACCAGATTATGATGTTATATGGCTGACCCAAGTTCAAATTAGTATGAGTGTAAATTTAAAAACTCTTATTTTTTTTCCCATAAATTAAAGGCTATATAGAATAAATGAGTTACACTGAGATTTTTTTTTATGCTATCTTATATTCGTTATGTTAGTGAAAAACTCTTTTGTTTGACTTGGTTGCCTTGATTTGATTTTAGTTCTTACTTAATTGTTGTACAATAATGTTGGGCTTGAATTGTTTTTCACATCTTATATAATGATGTGCAAATATTTAGTTTATGATTATCGTGTGGAAAGAATTTTTTTTTATCATCTAAATATCTTTTTGTTTGTGTTTATGTTTAAGTGATATCTTTTTCTTTTCCTCTTCCTCTTTACTGATTATAATCTTGCAATTCATCATAACTTCGGGTGACTCTATAGCTATAATGCCTTAGCACAATTGGTACCTTTGGTTTTAGCCCTAGGAGTTTCAATAAAAAAACCATTTTATATGTTAATAAGTTGTAAAGTACTTTACCCTTAACATTTTAGATTAATTAAAATTTCACATTTCACTCTAAACTTAACATTAATAAGTTCGAAACCCTAACCTTAGTTAGTTGGAATTTTTTTTCCTGTAAGTTGTCATACTTATTCCCTTCACTTTGATTCCTATTAACTATTATTTGCTCCCTGTTTTTGGAAGTTAATTATCAATGAAATAATATATTATTTATCACTTTAAAAGTCTTAGCAACATTTAAAGCATTGAATGATGTTAACTTTTTAAATTCATGACTAATCAAGAAAATGGAGAAAAAAAAAATCAGATATAAGGTTGTGTTTTGTGACTTTTGTACTTTGTGTAAGTGTAGTGAATAAGATCAATTAAGTGCATAAGTTGGTCGACTTGGTTTAAATTGTAATGTGTTTAAGGATGAAAGAGAGAAAAGGAAAAAAAGAAGCTACCAAACTAGAAATAAATTCTTTAATTGGTAATACACTCTTAGACCTAAAAAATTGAACAATCAGAGGTCTAATAGAGAATACAAGTCAAAGAAAAAGTGATAGCCACAAATTTAAAGTCAAATACAATAAGAGTGGTGTTTCAAAGAGTGAAGAGACATTGAAACTCACCAATGTAGTTGGTGTTTTGACGAGGCAATTAATCCCCATTATTTATACTTGATAGGGCGTAAAAGCATTAATATGATTTGTATCCAACTTTCAATTTTTGATCCAAATTATAAATATTTGGCTATTTAATTATATTTTTTGATCATAAATAGATGCATAACAGAAAATGTGACGTATAGGAACAAATGGAAGGTTTATCGGACATCAAACGAAGATGTTACATTCAAAATACGAAAGGGGCACTAGGGCTGGACGCCGTAGCACCTAGCGACTAAGGGCTGCAGCGCCTAGGTTAGTAGCTGAGCACTGTGGCGCTCATGGCGGCGAACAGTACTCGGGTGAACAGTAACTCGTGAACATTATTTTGCTACAGTAACTAGTGAACAATATTTTGAAAACAAAAACCTATAAATAGAAAGCCAAAAACCCAAAGAGAGAGGAGAGGAGAAAAAGGAGAGAGAAAAGAGGCAAAAATTTAGAGAGAGAATTCACAACACAAAATCAAAGATCAAAGCAAAAGATTGAAGAACCAAGATCAAGATTCAAGATTCAAGATTCAAGCTTCGAGCCAAGATTGATGGAGAAGCACATCAATGAATCACTTTGATTAGTTTTTCTTCTCTTTCTTTATTATTATGTTCTTATTCTTGTTGATCTTTATAAATTGGTTTGATACTTTTAGTTTTGTGATGGGTTAATTTGTTCATCTAAGGTTAGACTATGTAAACTTAGTATGAATTTGGATTGTGTAAATTTTAGTTTATGAACTTGATACATTCAATTGATTCATTCTATATTGTGTTTAATGCTTTCATTATACCTGATCAATATTTTGAATGGTTGAGGAACCATGATGAACTCGACAGAGGGATTCATGTGGTTAGCCTATGATAGTTTGATGCATGATTATAGGGTAACAACTATGAGTTTCATCTAGGATAGACATATACCTAAGTGGTATGTATGGTATAATTTAGACTTGATCTTAATGAATTACATTCTGATTTGATTACCATAGACATATAGGTGATTGTTAGAATGTGTAATATAGTCACTTGACCATAGACAAAGGCTTGTGATGAGATTAGTGTCTAAGCCAATCAATTGATATTAAGGGATTAACTAAGTGGTTAATGAGTCCAATGAAATACCAGGGGACGAGTCAAAACCCTAGATTATCTTTATTTGTGAATTATACTCTTTGCTTTTGTTTAAGTTAATTGATAGAATTAGATTAGTTAAATAAATTCAGATTGTGATTTTCTGAATAAAATTTAAGTAGGTATAATTTTAGTACTTGATTTATAGAATTAGATTGTATAGTCCCTGTGGGATCGATATCTGGACTTAAAATCCTATATTACTTGATACGATAATGTGCATTTGTGCTTAGCTATTATAGCATCTCAATTAATACCAACTGCTGCAAAGTTCCTTCATAGTTAAAGGACACTATAAAAATTTATGCAGGTATTACACACTAAAATCATTATTTTGTTTTCTTAGACATAACTGATGGCAAATAATTTACTACATACATTTCCTTGTCTTTGCAAAGAAACTTTGACGTTGATTGTCATAGTAAGAAGTAAGTATTTCAAACCATGGCAACAACTTATAGACAGTTCTTATATCATTTAATAGTTGATTACATCATGCCAAATAAGAATGATCTTGACATGTTAAGAAACCTTCCATCGATTGCCATTGGATCAAAAAAAAATATTGGGATGCTTTTGTTAAGAGAAGAACATCAAAATACTTTAAGGTATATTAGTATGCCTTCTAATAAAGCAAATTCTAATGGAAAACACTTCATTCAAAGGACTGCTAATTTATTATGTTATAAAACTAACAAGGGCATGTTCACAAGAGATGAGGAAAGGTAATAAGTATAACCACCATTTAGGTCGAAAAGGATATATAGGCCTTATTGAGGAGATTGCAATGTTTAATAGTTTACTCTTTTTGTTTACTATGTCCGCTTGTTAGAAATAGAGATTGACATGATATGGCATGGAAATAGGCTCGAAGAAATAAAAAAAGAAGGATACAACTTCGATGACATTCTAAAAGTTATCCAAAGGATTATAATGTTTAAATTTCTGGAAGTGAAACTCAAAATCTTAGAATTGATTTTAATGATATAGTATGTTTTGCCATAACTGAAAGTTTATAGTGTCTTTTCTTATTCTTCTTCAAGACTCTCTTGAAAGTGAAGCAAGAAAATGTTCTATCATAATTAAAGGCACTAATGACATACTCGCTCAATCACTAGGAAAACATCCTCACACATAACATATACAGGGCATTATAAAGTTTATTAGAACAAGCACATATTTTAATTTGCTTACTAGTGAGGAGTTATTGGAAAGGGAAAGAAAACTATATGAGAAAAAGTTTGCTAAAATTAATGCAAAGCTTGACTAATTGGCAAAAAAGTTAAATAAGAGTAATAGATGATATGAGGTCACTAGTTTAACTACTCAACAATCGTACAAGAAGAAAGTTGCAGCCTATGATGTAAGTTAGTATACTTAATTTTTATGTTTAAAATTATTGATATGTTATTTTATTAATTAAATGGCCTTTATTGATGAAATTTTAAATAAGGACTCAAAAACCTCTTTAAAGAAGCCCCAAAAGACTTGCGGTGAGAATGATGATGAGTAAACCCCAAGGAAGAAGCCCTTGAAGACTCGAGTTGAGAATAATTATGAAAAAACACCAAATATACGGCCCTGTAGAAGTCCAAGAAAGAAGACGGAGCCTACTCCTTCTCTTAAGGTACAATTTTAGTTCAATACTTTATTTTTAGAATAAGGCAATAGCTACCTTAGTTATTTTCATCATCTTGGAACTAAAAGCAAAAAATTTCATCATTCTAGAATTGGAAAGCCAATATTTATCAATGTTTGTCTAGATCATATATTATGGTTGTGACTAGACAAATTACTGAGAGTAATGTTGTAGGCTATTCTTAAAAAAAAGTATTTAACCCTAGAGATCCTTGAGAAGGAAAAAATGCTGCTCAAGATTTGCGAGATATAATATTTAAATTATGCTTATTTCTTAAATGAACTTTCAATAGTAAATGTCTTTTTTCATTTCTCCTATGATATAGCACTAACATTCTGCCCAGTTTATGTATAAGAATGACATTCAAGTTGATTTCAATTTTCAATCCCTGATAAATAACCTCTACAATTTTCAAGAATTTTTTTACTCATGCCATAAAACAAATGCTAAAGGTAATTTGTTATGAAAATATTGATGATGATTTTAAATTGCAACCCATACAAATAAATAGATTATTAACTCATGTTGGTTCTGTTATTACCTTAGTTACTGACCAACTTGAAGTTGGTCGAGAAATTGCACTATTTTAGCCTCTTAAATCTCCAAGGAATAAGACTTATGTTGCCCCTGAAGGTTTTTTAATTTATTATACATTAAATTAATAGGTGTAAATTGTAAGTATTATAATATAATAATATAATAATTTTTAATTAATATTATTATTTTTTGTACTTGATCAAATTAGTTCTGAACCAAAACTAATGAAGACAGTCTTATTAAAGATGCTTAGCCCACTATCAAAGCAAAAGAAAAATGCTACTCCTAAACACACGATTAAACTTTTGAATGTTAAAGACTCTTCATTTCATATATAATTCATTTACTAAAAAAACATATATATGTAGTCTTTAATATTTTACTTTGTAAAATGTTTTAGGATGTCAATGCAATTCTAAATGTGGAAGGAAAAATAAAGAGAAATAATAAAGGAGCAAAGACCTTAGAATTTAGGAGATGTCTAGAGCCGAAACCTTTTGCCAAGTTGGTGGACCAGAGTCTTGCCATCAGAGGCAAAAATGTTGTGTTTGATGAGAAAATGTTTGGATTCCAATCCAGTGCTTTGATTGTTGGAGATGATTGTGTCATGGTGATGACCTTAGGGGAATTAAATTCTGCTATAATTTCTTTGTATATACTTTACGAATAATTTTACACTTAAATTTTTATAACCGTTTGTTTTGTTTTCTGACATTATGCACATTATTTTTCTAACTATTTATATACATGGAATAGGTATTTTTATGAAAATCTGAAGCGCCATGGCATGACCACCTAATTTGCCTTCATCGATCTGACATCAGTGTCTCTAGCTAGAAGGCTAAATGCAAGGACTGTTCAGAATGGTTGAATTCGGCATATTATTGATTGTTTCTAGTCTTTACGACACGGTCGCTTGATTTTAATGTTGTACAATCTCGAGTAAAATTTAATTTTTCATGCATGCAATTAGATTCTATTCATTATTATTTCTTTGACTGACTTATTTTTTTTAAAAATAAGCTTTCATTAGGTCTTCATTTCAATTGACTTGTACAAAAAAAAAAAACAATTACATAGACCCCTTAGGACAAAGTTTGTATCAGGATTTGAAATTAGTTGTTAACAAGTAATAGGTCATATTCTTGTTATAAGGTCAAGTTTTGTTCATTGTGCAACTAACAATAATATTCTTTCTTTCTTTGTTTTCTCTTTTTGTTTTCATGTAATGCCATAATAACAAATTTAGCTCACTAAGAAAACAATTTTTTTAAAAGAACTTGCATGCTAACTTACTAATGATTTAATGCTTACACTTTAAACTCTTCTATACTTATACTTTAATTCTTGTAATAGTTCTATGAAAAAGAAACTTACACTGAAGAAGAGATCGATGACGTTTGCATAGAGTTCACAACCTTCATTTCTACCAAACTCATGTTTTTTCTACTATAGATACCACTCTTTTTTATTTATAATTATTTGTTTCGTCAAGAGAGTAATATTATTACTTTTTCATAGGACTAGTTCAAATATTTGAAGAAAGGATGGAAGTTATCACAATGATGGTTGGGCTCAATATTTTCTATATATTAATGAACTCGTTTCATTGGTTTTATTGGTTGGTTGCCTTAAACAATTATGTTTTAAAGTATTGAACATTATTGCTTAGGTTTATGTTGTGTTGATGCGTTGAAACGATGTCAGTTTAAATGAACAATTATACTTGGGTACGAATTTGGTTAGCTTACCTGTCAGGCTATGTTATGTTTCGTATACATATCATGCTAGATGTAATTATGTCAAAATTTATAGTAGGTTTATTTTAATCCCACAAATTTGTATGAAGTATTTATATTAATGATATGTAAAGTCTTTATATTAATGAATTCAATATTTCAATGTATTAGAATATAAGATTTTATTATAGGTTACTGGATAGAAAATATTAATACATACAAAACATATAAATATGTATAGGGAAAAAAATATTCATTTACAGCTATATAATATTAATGTTAAATGTAAAAAATTTATCTTGCTTTGTTATATAACATTTGAACATAAAATGTCATAACTTTGTGGGTGTTATTGTCATAAAATTATGATAGCTACTTTTGCCACGTTACCTAACAACAATGCTTTGACTTTACACGTGGCATTGCCAAGTTAGCTGCCATGTCATATGACAACTCAATTTCTTTATCTACTTGGCACGCCATGTCAGCTGCCACATAGGATGGCTTGTGACTGAAATTTTCTATCACAGATTAACCAAACATAGTTTATCATAATTATATGATAGGTATATTTTGTCACACCATATATGAATGAAAATAAGGGGACAAAATGTTTCTATCACAAGCCATAGTTTGTGATAGAAAGTCACCGTCACCATATCCCTTTTTTCTAGTAGTATATATCAAATTTCAATCACCAATGGAACATCCAATCTCAAATGGCATATGTGGTTGTCATGCATGCTATATATTCAACAGCTATTATGTACCTATCAACACATGTTTGTTTCTTACTTGACCAGATATTGTCATTTCGCTAAAAAGAAACAGAGCATGATTACTTGTGAATTTATGATTATGTCTATACCTTGTAAAATCTACATATGAGATTCCCTTCACTGTATTGTCAATAGTTCCAAAATATAATCTCATTGTTTTGGTACCTTATATATCCAAATAGATTCATATCAAATAATTTATAGTCAAACCTTAAAACATTTATCAAATAGCATGAGCATTGTTTGAAGATCAAAAGTCCTTTTATCTAAATTACTTATATGTGATAGTGGAAGTCTTTAAACCAAACTCAACTACAATCCTTAAATCAAATATTTGGACGTCTTTAAAGTACCTCAACCAATATCATCATACCTATAGAATCATCTTTATTCTAAGGAGTCACAATTCACTATAATAAGCATATAACTTAGTAGTAAGCAAATTAGTTTTTTTATAATTGTAAAATATATACACACATAATTATATATATTATTGCCCTCTAGGTTTTGAGTCTAGTCCATGAAGGAAAAAAAGGTGGAGCTTAGCTTGAGGCCATATAAAGGCCTATCTCCTATACTGTTAAGGCTCAAAATGGCCAAGCACAGCCTGAAGTAAAGTCCAAGACCAGCACTCTCAGTCTACAATAGCCCAAAGAGGCCAAGCTCGAGATTAAAGTTACACCAAGACCGACCAGATCTCCTCTTACATTCTCATATTCATAGCCAAAGAGTCCCCTATAAATAGATGAAGAAGTACTCTTTTTAGGGGATGGACAATCTCTAACTTACTAATGATGAGCCGTTTCTCATTGAAAATGACCAGCATCAATCCACATATGAGGAGTCATTCCTTATAAGGTCGATAGCCGAAGAGTTCCTCCTTACAAGATCGATAGCCAAAGAATCCCTATTTATAAAGTTGAGAGTCAAAGAGTTTCTCCTTGCAAGGCCGATAGTTAGAAACTCTCTCCATAAAAGGCTGATAGTTGAAGAGTTCTTGCTTACAAGGTCAATAGTAGAAAGTCCCTTCTTACAAGGCCGATAGCAAAATAGTATCTCATTACAAAGTTGACAACAAAAGAGTCCTTTCTTACGAGGTCGAGCATTATGAATCCCAAAGACTCCTCCATTCAAGCCAAAGAGTCCTCAATTCAAGCCAAAGAGATAAAAAAATGAGTAAAAGACAAATGCCCAAGTAACCAAAGGTGAGTAGGACATGACATGAAAGAGTCTTTAGTTAAATCATATATAACATTAAGGAATAAAATGATAGATGGAAAATTAGAATATTGAGTTCATCCTAGGGTTTAAATCATCATAATCTATATTAAGGGAGTATTTTCTCACATATAGGGAGAGGATTGTTTTTGTAAGCACTACTATTATTTTTCTTGATTCTTTGTGCCCCAAAATTCACCTATATTTCTTCATCAATCTTTTTATTGATTTAACCATCAAATGATTTTTACTGAAGATCACCACCAGCATAGCTATAACTAGTTTTTTTTTTTATAGCAAGCAAGTTCTAGCCATATGAGATCTTCGAAAAGAATAACTATAAGCCATCCACATGCTAGAATTATTTCCTTAGAGATGCAAATTCAGCTTTTGGCTAAGGACTTCGAGTTTGAATTGAATTTTGACAAAGAAGCCTAAAATCTACTTTCAATAGTTTGGTGCCATTTGTGAGAAATAGTACAAAAAGACATATAGATTAACAAGTCAAAACTAAATAAGAAGAATACTTAAGAAAAGCTAATTAGAGACAAAGATCTAGACTATTAAATATTATAGAACTTTAATTCAAAGAACCGCGATGCAAATGAGCGGGATCATCAAGAGGAAGACTCTAGTTGTTGAGGAAAAATCCAAGGAGACTTGAACTTAATACAAAGGTTATTAAAAGAGCTAGAAAAAGTCCCAGAAAAAAAGGAAAAACATGAAAAATCTCTAGGGGATGTGCTAAACACTCAGTGGAGAGAAGAAGAAAACTAAGAGCCTTATAAACAAAATTATTGATTAGTAGGCGTGATGGGTAACCACAGGGCTCCCTTACCAGTTGATCTTATTGGAATAAGCCATAGATTCGTTTAAGAAAAACATTAAATTGGGTATAAGGTAGAGAGCTTGGTGTAATGCAAGAATTTAGACCATGAAATGAAAGACAACATGAGAGGCATGAAGACTCGGCACCTGCTATATCACAAGTAGGTGACTAAAAAAGGATGAAGAGGTATGTGAGGGAGAGAAAAGAGAGTAGTAATAATTGTAAACACAATGCCTGATGACTCATATAGATTAAACATATGAAGGTGCAGGTGAATTTAAAACACAAGAAGAAGCTCTTTATGAGAAATTGAAAGGACTGCAGCATAAAATAATAAAGCTCGTATAAGCGAAGGAGCAACGGGAACCAACTCTATAGAATAAGACTAAGAGAAGAAAGAGGTCAAACTCATTAATAATATCATAGATATAGAGTTATCAACTAGTTTTAAAATGCTTGATATCGTTACCTATAATAGAACCTCGAATCCGAACCACTACGTGGACTAGGTGACTAATCGTTTATCTATTATTGAACTTAGACAAAATAAAATGTGTAGACTATTCCACATAAAATTGGAATGACAAGCTCTTTTGCGGTATTAAGGACTAAGGAGTAAAAGATTCTCATTGTACAACCAACTCACCAGTATATTCTTTAAGCATTTATAATGAGCCTATAATCAAGCTATGGATACTCAAAAACTAAAACAGATTAAGTAAGGATGATCAAAAAGTTTGAAGAGCTTTATAGATATAATTAATAAGGAGGTGATCCAAGTCAGAGTATACGACTCGCTAGTTGCTTTAAAGGATTGAAAAATGGGCTATAATTGAACAAATTTTGGTACCACATTACTGAGAACCCTATTTAGATTTACTTTATGGCTTATGAATGAGCATAAAATTACTTAAAAAATCAAAGAGGAAGAAAGCCTAAAGAAGTTAATCATATAGCTCTTAAGAAAAAAATCAAAAGAAGGAATTTAGGAAATCACCAGAATATAGCAGGAGATATTTGGAGAGGAGGTGGAATAAAAGAACAAAAGAAAGAAGTTTGCCAAGGCTAAGTAGGTATTTTAAGAATGAAAAGTCTAGAGAAGGTAAGCACAATATCAAACCAAGGAGTTCTTCACCTTGAGTGACAAAGTTCGAGGATGACTAGTTTTTCATCATTCACACGGCTTCTATAAATGTCATCTTTAAGGACATCAAAGATAGAGGACTACTCAGTGAACTAACGTTATTTAAACACCAGCATTTAAAAGAAATAAGGATAAAAAATATGATTTGCATAAAGATCATGACCATTCAACCAAAGATTGTTATAGCTTGAAAAAACAGATAGACTAATTGATCAAAAACGGATACTTGAATGAGTTCACAGCTTATCAAAAGAAGAGCAGTCGTAAAAAAATTGAGTGACGAGATATAGAATACACCACACAATAATAGTTGACTATAAAAATTACCAGAAGACTGTCACTAGCCAAAGATTGCATTTAAAAGAGGAAGAACTACTTATAGTTCTCTTTGGTAGGACACCATATGTTGTATAATGTCTCAGCCACTAAATAGCCTCAAATTTAGAATGTTCCTATTATGGTCACCAAAAAAGACACATGAGGGATCTGTTATCCGTATGATATCATATTGGAAATTATATTATAAGCATTTGGGATAGATATAAAAGGGTGTTCATCGATCTAGGGAGCTTAGTGGATAAAATATTTAAGGAAGCCCTAGGCGACCTCAGCCTAAAAATTTAAAGGTAAAAAGAATGCAACTACACTCTATGTTTCGAGGAATACTGCATTATGCCTTTAAGAGTGGTCACCCTTCTTATTTTTATAAAGGAGAAGCCTTATATGAACTATAATGGTAAATTTTACGGTAGTAAAACAACCATTCCCATATAGGATCCTTATAAGGTGACTATTTATGAGGAACTCAAGGGCAACAATGTTCATTTATTACTTGAAACTCATGTTCAAAAGAGTAGTAGTGGTTTTGAGTGGTCAGTAAATGGCGAGAAGCTGTTACGCGACCTCGGTCAAGAACACATTATGCATTACCACAACATGCCTAAAAGAAGAGCAAAATTTGAAGCCTTAAGAGCCATTGGACAAGCTAATAAGTGTTCAGCTAAAGGAAAACAACCTAAGAAAGTGGTCAAAATTGGCTCTAATCTAGAACCAAAACTCAAGAAAGACTTGAGCATAATATTGAAGGAGTATTTAGATATCTTCTCCTGGTCATACGAGGACATGTGATAATACATATTTTAATATAATATTTTGGTACTCCTAAGATTAATATTTTCTCATTCAACCTCAAATAATTTGTATTTGAGCACGTTCTTTATGAATTTTAGGTTTAAAGACAATTGGAACATTACACGAGAAACAGGACGAGAATGAGAGCATTAGAGATAACAATACAAAGGGATGTTACAGTTTGCTACAGTGCAATCCCGGGGTATTCAATTAAGCACTAGGGCATTAGGGGGCGTTACATGTAGTAGCCACCAAACACCTCAATGCTGCGGCATTGAATCCCAATGTCGCGGCAATGCCGCGGCATTGAGGCCTGGGTAGCAAAAGTTGACAGGATGCTTAAAATCAGGAAGTCTAAAAAGTAACCCTAAGTCTGCCCTAATTTTGTGGTCTTACTTATATATTTGCCAAAAACTTACTATTTAGTGGGAGGCAGACGGAGATAAGAAAGAAAAACACCTAACATTCAAGTTTGCAGAAATCAGAGGAGGAAAGAAAGATTCAACATCAAAGACATTTGACAGAGACTTTTTTTTGCTTTAGTCTTTTACTTGTTGTAAGATGTTTATTTTGTATACACTGATGGAATTAATGTAATATCCAATCCCTATTAGTAGTATTGGCGCCTAGATTTCGGTATAGAACAAATAAGACACCGTAGGGTTACTCAATTTTAACCCTATTAGAAATATTTTCTTTATAGTGCACGGGAGAGATATCAGACCTAATTTGGTAATTTCACACTTGATCGGTACGCCGGATGACCTTAGAATATTTTTAGAATTTTTCTCTATTGGCTTGGAAAAGAAAATTCTAATTTACTACATGAATTTTCATTTAAGAGTTATGAATGGAACAAGCCTTTGTTGAGAAACATAATCCATATATTAGAGAATGGATCAATTAGAAGAAATCTCATGGATTGCCAAGTTGGAAGTTCTAGTTAGTTCTTTGAACTATTCTAACTAGATAGTTACAAATGAACTAATTACATAATTAGTTTTTAACTAATGGCAAATTAGAAGTTATAAGTAAGTTGAAAGGCAAAATGGTAAATTGAGGGAGCACTATATATATGTTAGAAGTGTGTAGAAATTTGAAGAGAAATCAAAACTAACACTTAGCCAAAAAAAGAGAAAAATTTGAGCTTCAAAGGGGGGTGCTGCTACAGTGACTATTCAAGTTTTTTTTCATGATTTTTCATGTGTAATCAAGCCAAATTAAGGTTACAAACCCATCCCTAAGCTCAATTGAAGTCTCTATTAGTGGAAATTCAAGAAAAAGAGGTAAGAAAAGCATCTTTTATGAGTTTGATAAGTGAGAATTCAAGAATGTGTTAATTGATGTTCTTATGTGTATTCTTGGCTTAGATTGAGTTAAATTCTAGTTTGGAGCTTGAAGGAGTCATCAATTTGAAGAAATTGGCAAGGTGAGAATTAGGGTTTTTGGTGATTTTGTTGTAGAGATTTCAATTGATTGTAATTAGGGCTTTAGAATGAAATTGGCATGATTTTGTTGTAATTGGAACAAGAAATTGAGAAAAGAAATGTGTTGGAACCTAGGGTGAAATTCTGCCACATTAGGGAAGTGAGGAATTGAGTGGTGTTTTGATTGAATTGTTGTGTGTAAATGATGCATTTTATGAATTGAATGTATATGGTTGATGAAAAACCCAAAAATGAAGAAAATGGGACATAATTGTCTATGTTGGAAAGGTGAAGGGCAAGTATGTCCAATCAAATGATAAGGTGTTCAATAATTTTCAGGGCGCCGGATGGTGAGTTAGTTTCGATTATGGCTCCGTAACTAAAATCGGGAAGTAGTTTACCTCCGGGCTTTGTATGCCGATTAGGGCATTTAATAGTTAAATGAGATTCTAGTGTTCGATTTGGTTCTAAATGTCATTTATGGCGCGTAGGTGAGGATAACCGAGAGCGTTAACAGGAGCAGGAATCGGGAGCGAAATTGAGCGCGGAGCGGTTATGAGTGAAAATCTGCCATTTCTTTTACTTTTCGATTATTATGTTTTCGCACAATGACTATGTATGTTTTATGAGCTTTCGATGCATAAACATGATTTATGATCTTGATATATTCATAGACATGCTTTTACATGATCGATTTGTGAAACAGTTTGGAAATTACTGCATTTGTTTTAAGGCCATTGGTACCCTCAAATTATAGTGGTGATGATTGTATTAGACCCGGCCGGTATATCTCGTGCACATGGGCAGGTCTTAGGGGTGTGTCACTAACTCCGGGAAGTCGGGATGTCGAGTCATGTGAGTCACTCTATGTGTACGGGATATTGTCTCGCTATATGCATGCGATGTAGGATTCCGCTGCGTAGCCAGTGAGATGTCTTGAGATGTCACTGTGGGTGCTGCTAGTTGAGGTGCTCCGTGACCTACTCACGTATGCGGTGCTAGTTGAGTCGCTGCGTGGGTATAGAGCTTTAGGGTTACCATTGGTACAGTTTAGAAAAAAAAATGGCCGAGCGAGGATTTTACTAGTTTTCGATTTACCAATAGCATTTATGCATTTATATGCACACAGCAGTTATTATGTTATACAGATTCTGAATATAGTTTTCCAAAGATGTAGATAAAACCCGCTCGGCAAGATTTCATTAGCATATGATAGTAGAAACCGTTTTACAATATTACATCCGTTTTAGAAGCATAATTTCTGCATGTACTTTAGAAATTGTTATCTTTGTATAATATTCTTGTAATTGAATTCTCATTTACACTCACTGAGCTCCTTTAGCTCACTTGTTTTATGTTTTAAACCCCTTTCCCAGGTGCAGGTCTCGGAACGCAAGCTGTTGATTCTCTTATCGCCGAGTAGTGGGCCGAATCCAAAGATAATTTTTGTACATGTAAATGTGCTAATAGCACTCTTTACTTTATGCATAATAGTTGTAGGCATGTATATTTGTAAGTATGTGTTGAATCAAGAAGAAGAGATTTCCAGTTTATGATGATCGTTTTTACTTTTTATGATTATGCTTATTTTGTGATTTACACGAAATAATTGAGTTGTGTTGGATTTGATTTGAAAAGGACCGGAGGTCCGAATTGGTAGAATTGAGATGTGTTGGAATTAGAAGTGAAATTTCTTTGCAGGTTTATATGGATTTTCCGAAAAACAGGGAAAACTCTGTCCGTTTGTTTTAAAACTAAGATGTCGTTTTCATGTATATTACTAGATCTTCTTAGTAGTAACAAGAATTAAAAAGGGGTTCGCCTCGCGGAATTTCTTAACTTACCCAGTTAGGTTCGGAGGAACTTCCGTCGGGGTGCCCGGCAGGGCCGCTGGGATCTATAGTAGAGGGTCTCGGGTCGGGTCCTGTCAATTAACTTCACAAATGTGTAGTTTAATGATGAGCTAATTTCATTAATCTAGGATTACATCCTTGAACTCATTATGTGATTGTCTATAGCTATCTCTTTTATGGTATTAATTTAGCTTTTGATATATTCATTATACTTGTGTTTAATGCAATTTTATTACTTGGCCACTAGTTAAATTGATCTAGAAATACTTAAATAAACTTGAAAAAGGCATTTACATATTAAGTCTTAAGCATGTTGATGCATAATCATAATGTAACACACATGAGTTTCATATGAGTTAAGCATATACTCATATGGCATGTATGACTTGTAAAACTTATCCTTAATAGATTTTGTTCAATTTATTTATCATAGGAGTATAGATATTTGATTGGATAGAATATATTAACTTGACTATCGGAAGAGGCTTGTGATGTGTTAAGTGTTTTAGTCAATATTTCAAGTTGAGTACAATATACTTAAAAGAGATTCTGCTGAATTGATTTACATAATGAGGGATATTTTGTAATTATAGGATGTCTCATATTGAATTTAACTTGTGGGACTTTAGTTTATTACTTATCATAATTAAGTTGTTCTTTTACTTAAGTAGTTTAATCTTATACATTAAATCATTTTCTGGTAAGAGTAGAAAGACATCATTTCAGTACTTAAACTAGAAAAGATAACTCATTCTCTGTGTGATCGATACTTTTCTCATCATATATTACTTGTTGCAATAACGTGCACTTGCGTTAGTTTGTATTATAGAAATCACACAACAAATTTTTGGCGCCGTTGCCGAGAAATGAATTTTTCTTTTTTAGTATTTAATACTGATATAAATCTTTTCTCCTGTTAATTCAGAATTCTGTTTTTGTTTGTAAAACATTCAGGTGTGTATGAGACTTTCCAAGAGCGTTGATCTAACATACTTTGATCCTGAAATTGAGAGGACACTGAGAAGATTACACCGAGACTAAAACCAAGTGACTAACACGGAAGAGCAAACTCAGAATGTTGTTGAAGAGCCAAGAGCCTTAAGAGATTATGCGGTTCCTTTGGTGAATGGTATACACTTAAGCATTCGCAGGCCAAATATCAATGCCATTAATTCTAAAATCAAGCTTGGAACAATTCAAATGCTTAAAGAATCAGTGCAGTTCAGCGGCTTCCCGAATGATGATCCCAACAAGTATATCACAAATTTCTTAGAAATTTGTGACACATTCAAATACAATGGCATGTCAGATGATGCCATAAGACTCAGGTTGTTTCCGTTCTCCTTGAGAGACAAAACAAAAATTTGGTTAATATCATCACCATCCGGTTCGATAACAACATGGGATGATTTGGCACAAAAGTTCTTAGCAAAATTCTTTCCACTGGCCAAAACTGCCAAAATGTGTAATGATATTACCTCTTTTGTACAGTATGAGTCAGAATCATTGTATGAATCATGGGAGAGATTTAAGGATATACTGAGAAAATGTCCAAATCATGGAGTTCCCAAATAGTTGTTGGTACAAACATTTTATAATGGATTGGTGAGACATTTAAGAACGATTGTAGATACAGTAGCTAGAGGGGCTTTAATGAATAAGTCCACAGATGAGGCATATGACTTGTTGGAAGAAATGGCCTTCAACAGCCATCAATGGCCATCAGAAAGAGTGAATCCAAGAAAAGTTGCTAGTGTGCATGAAATTGATGCACTCACTTCTTTGACAGCACAAGTTAGTTTATTGGCTAAGAAGATGGATACACTTGGAGTCAATGCAGTAAAAAACCAACCACCAACTTGTGATTGTTGTAGAGATAATCACCAAAATGGTTTATGCATGGAGACAGCACAATATGTGGGGAGTTACAATCGACAGCAGCATAATCCCAACTCAAAATTTTACAATCTAGGGTGGAGGAATCATCCAAATTTTTCTTGGAATAATAATAACTAAGGGCAATCCTCAAAATCCATAAATCCACATGGATTTCAAATATAACAGCAGTAGCAGCAATTTCAACAAGAAAAGAAACCTGGTATTGAGGAATTATTAATTCAATATATGAACCAAACTGACTAACTTTTACAAAGCCAATCAGCATCTCTTCGTACCTTAGAAAACCAAGTTGGAAATTTGACTTTTGCAATGAACAACTATCCTCAAGGCTCTCTACTGAGCAACATAAAAGTTAATCCAAAAGGTGATAGAGAACAATGCAAAATTGTAACGTTGAGAAGCAGTAAAGAAATGTGAAACATTATGAGAAGGCCTAAACCATCATCAAATGCAGAAAGTGTAGAAAATTCTGAAAATAGGAGTGAAAAATAAGAAGATAGTGTAGCAAAATAAAATGCTATACAGAAGGAGAAGATGTAGCCCTACAGACCGCCACCATTTCCTCAGTGATTACAAAAGCAAAAGTAAGAGAAGTAGTTTACAAAGTTTCTAGAAATTTTTAAGAAATTGCACATTAACATACCCTTTGCAGATGCATTAGAGCAAATGCCTAGTTACGTTAAATTCATGAAGGAAATTCTTTCGAGGAAAAAGAAGCTGGATGAGTATGACACTGTAGCATTAACAGAGAAATACAGTGCAATATTACAGAACAAATTGCCTCCAAAGCTCAAGGATCCAGGGAGTTTTACCATTCCATGCACAATAGGAAATCGGTATTTTGGTAAAGCTTTATGTGATCTAGGGGCCAGCATAAATTTGATGTCTTTATCTATCTACAACAAGCTAGGATTAGGGGAAGCCAAGCCTACGAATGTCACTTTACAACTTGCAGATCGTTCACTCACATATCCTAAAGGTGTGATTGAAGATGTGTTAGTTAAGGTAGATAAATTTATATTCCCAGCTGACTACATTATTTTTGGATATAGAAGAGGATCTTGAAATTCCAATCATTTTAGAAAGAGCTATCTTAGCTACCGGTAGAACCTTGATTGATGTCCAAAATGGAGAACTTACTATGAGAGTGTAAGACAAAGAGGTAACGTTTAATGTGTTCAAAGCCATGAAATTTCCCAAAGAAGCAGATGAATGTTACTGCATCAGCATTATTGACAGAGAAATTCAAAGGATATTCAACAACCACTCTAGCCAAGACTCTCTAGAAAATGCAGTCATCAATGGGAATGAAGTGAAAGATCAGAAAGCACTGGAGTATCTCAATGCTTTGAATTCTACACCTCACCAAGAACACGGGAGGTCCAGATTTAAAGTGCTTGAAAGATAAAAAAATATGAAGGCAAGAACCAAACCCTCAACAGAAAAACCGCAAACACTAGAACTCAAACCCTTGCCTAACCATTTACGGTATGCATTCCTCGGTCCATCTTTAACACTTCTAGTAATAATATCCTTTACATTGAGTGAAATACAAGAAGAGAAGTTGCTTAGAATACTGCGAAAATACAAGAAGGCATTGGGATGGACAATAGCAGACATCAAAGGAATCAGTCCTTCATTTTGCATGTATAAGATATTGTTAGAAGATGGACAAAAGTCTTCGATTGAGCACTAAAGAAGGTTGAACCCAGTGATGAAGGAAGTAGTAAAGAATGAGAAGTAGTAAGTGACTTGATGCAGGAATTATTTACCCAATTTCTAACAGCTCATGGGTAAGTCCAGTTCAATGTGTACCAAAGAAAGGTGAAGTCACTGTCATAGCTAATGTAAGCAATGAACTACTTCCAACACGTATAGTAACTGGATGGAGAGTGTGTATGGATTACAGAAAGTTGAACATGGCCACAAGAAAGGATCATTTTTCATTGCCCTTCATTGATCAAATGTTGGATAGATTTTTAGGGCATGAATTTTATTGCTTCTTGGATGGATATCTGGCTACAATCATATAGCCATAGCCCCAGAAGATAAAAAAAAGACTACCTTTACTTGTCTATACGGTACATTTTCATTTTGGAGAATGCCTTTCGAATTATGCAATGTACCCGTAACGTTCCAACGATGTATGATAGCAATCTTTTTTGATATGTAGAACAGTTCTTAGAAGTGTTTATGGATGATTTCTCAATTTTTGGGGATTTGTTTCATGCATGTCTGGAGAACTTAGCATTTGTGCTACAGAGATGTCAAGAAACCAACTTGGTATTGAATTGGGAAAAGTGCCACTTCATGGTGAAAGAGGAGATTGTCTTGGGACATAAGATTTCTTCAAGAGGAATAGAAGTTGATAGAGCGAAAATTGAAGCCATTGAGAAGTTATCACCACTAGCAAATGTTAAGGGAGTAAAAAGTTTCCTTGGTCATGCAGGCTTTTATAGAAGATTCATAAAAGACTTCTAAAAAATTTCTAAGCCTTTATGTAACTTGTTGGAGAAAGATGTAAAATTCATCTTTGATCAAGTATGTAATGAAGCATTTGGGGTGTTGAGAAGGAAGCTTATTTTAGCCCCAGTCATTGTTACACCATATTAGACCATGCCCTTTAAACGAATGTGTGGCACTACTGATATTGCAATAGGTGCAGTATTGGGACAACGTAAAAACAAGGTTTTTCACACCATTTATTATGTAAGCAAAACTTTGAATAATGCTCAGAATAATTATACCACTACTGAGAAAGAGTTGTTGGCTGTTGTATTTGTCTTTGACAAGTTCAGAGCATATCTAATTAGTGTTAAGGTGACAGTCTTTACAGATCACTATGCTATCAAGTATTTGATAAACAAGAAAGAAGCAAAACCAAGACTAATCAGATGAGTGTTATTGCTTCAAGAATTTGACTTGGAAATCAAGGACAAGAAAAGTTCAAAAAATTAGGTTGCAGACCATTTATCTCGCTTGGAGGGTGAACAAAAAATTGATGATTATACATTGATTAATGATTTCTTTCCTGATGAGTAACTCTTGTTAGTAGAAAACCTCAATCTACCATGGTATGCAAACTATGTCAACTACTTGGCCAGTAGAATCTTTCCTCCGAACTTGAGTTACTAGTAGAAGAAGAAGTTCTTGCATGATGTCAAATCATACTTCTGGGATGAACCTCTTTTATTTAAGCAATGTGTAGACCAAATGATTCAAAGATGTATACCAGAGGAAGAAACTGAAGACATATTAGAGCACTGTTATTTGTCCGATTATGATGGACATTTTCGAGGAGACAAAACACCTTCAAAGGTATTACAATCTCGGTTTTATTGGCCTTTTTTATTTAAAGATGCACATTTTTTTGTTTTAAGATGTGATAGGTGCCAAAGAGCAGGAAACATATTTAAAAAGTAGGAAATGCCTCTACAAAGCATGTTAGAAGTTAAAATTTTTAATGACTAGAGGATTGACTTCATGGGACCATTCATTCCATCAAATGGTCAGAAATACATTCTATTGGTTGTAGACTATGTGTCCAAGTAGGTTGAAGTAGTTGCCTTGCCAACTAATAATGCAAGGTTAGTGCTGCGATTTCTGAGAAAGAACATACTCACCCGCTTCGGTATACCACGTGCAATTGTCAGTGATGAAGGATCGTATTTTTGTAACAAATCATTCTCTGCACTGCTTCAAAAATATAGAGTTAAACACAATATCGCCACTGCCTATCATCCACAAACAAATGGACAAGTTAAGGTATCCAATCGAGAAGTAAAGAGAATCCTTGAGAAGATAGTCAAGCCAAATCACAAAGATTGGGCAATAAGGCTAGATGACACAATCTGGGCATATTGTACAGCATATAAAATGCCCATTGGTACTTCACCATATCGGCTAATAGTTGACAAATCATGTCATTTGCCTGTGGAGTTAGAACACAAGGCCTATTGGGCAATCAAGTCATTAAATTTTGACTTGCAAGGAATTGGAGAGAAAAGAATGTTGCAATTGAATGAATTGGATGAGCTTTGGTTACAAGCATATGAGAACGCCAAGTTCTACAAAGAAAAGGTGAAAAGATGGCATGACAAAAGGATAGCACAACACTTATTTAAAACCAATCAACAGGTACTATTATTTAATTCCCGACTAAAGCTATTCCCTAGGAAACTAAAATCTAGATGGTATGGTTCATTTAGAGTAGCCAAAGTATACCTAGACGAAGCTATTGATATTGAAGATGAAGAATAAGGAGGAACGTTTAAGGTGAATGGCCAATGGCCAATGGCTTAAACATTACTATGGAGGAGATTTCAACCGTCAAAAGACCTTCATTAGGTTGGTGGAATCGGAGTGATTTACAAGCATAACGTCTAACTAGAGACAAAAAAGCAGGTGCTGTTTAGGAGGCAACCCAAGGTAATTATATGTTGTATTAATTTTGGTATTTATTATTTTCATTTTTTGAAAAAAAAATAGGGCAAGGAACGGGTGCCGCGGTACCTAAACTGAGCGCCGGGGCGCTAGTTCCACAGAGTGAGAGCCACAGCACTAGAATCCCAGTGCTGCAGCGCTGGCTTCAACGCCGCGGCGTGCCTACAGGAACAACTTGAAAGGGGTATTTGCCCCTATTGTTTCCCTATTTTCTCACGCTCCCTCTCTCTTGCTAACCCTAGACCCTCTCAACCCACCCCAATTCGCACTCTCAAATCCCACCTTACCCATTCAAATTTTAACTTAAAAATAACATCAAAACACACTCTAAACATTATTTCACACACTTCATCATCACTAATTCCATCAAATTGTATCTTCCATACAAATTGACAAAGTCACCCCAATCTCAAAATTCGGTGGATTCATTTCACAGAGTAAGCAATCTTGTCTCTAATATTTTATTTCACATATATTCTTTCATTATTTTACTTCCATTATACAATTATTAGATCAATATGTGAATAGTGAAATGAAAGCTTTGTGTATAACCTTGAATGCTTGATTAAAATTGTGTTGGAATTGTGAAAACTTAGTTCGTGATTCTATGAGTGTAGAAATTATTAGCCGAATTGGTTGAGGTGTGGACTTGTTTAAATTAAGAAGATTGGTGGAGGGGTTTTAGTTGGCAAATTATTGTTCTTAGCAAGATGGCTCCTAAGAAAATGAAAGAACCAAAATGGCCTCACCTAGTTTTGACAGCAGCAAGTTTGTTTCCCTAGAAGTATTTAAATGTTATGCTCAATCGATTGTGAAGCGGTCGGCTATTCCTGAGAGAGGCTTTAACCTTCTTGAGGGAAGTTATCCCAGTGTAGCAAAAGTCATTGAATCTAGGGGATGGCAAACATTGTGCACTAAGCCGAAGTGGCTGTACTGTCAATTGTGTGAGAATTCTATGCGAATATTTAGGAACATTCAAATTTGCTGGTATATGTGAGAGGTAAGCAGGTTGCTATAGACAATGAAAGTATCAACAAATTCCTTAAAATGCCATCAATTAGGGATGATGATTTTCACAAGATGCTGCGGGAGCCGAATTATGAGGAAATCATTAGACAGTTATGCTCCGCAGAGGCAGAGTGGAAAAATGGTGGTTCTTTTCCGATATCTTTCTCAGTAAAATACATGGGCAAGGATGAGAAAACATGGCATTATTTTATTGGGGCATAACTAATGCTTGTCACACATTTCAGTAGTGTAAACAAGCAACGTGTCGTCTTGTTATATGCCATAATGATAGGACAATCCATTGATATTGGACATGTTATCAAGAATAGCATTCTTCATTGCAGCAAAAGCAGCAAGCTCAGGTTATATTGCCCTTCTTTAATTACAGCGTTATGTGTTCATGCTGGAGTCAAGTGGAGTCCTTTGGAGGAGATATTACATCTTGGCCAAGCTATCACCTCTAGTACGATTACCACCGTGCACACTCATTTTGGCCAGGGTAGACATAGATCCAGGGCACCCAAGCAACCATCTTCGCAGGCATCTTTCTCTTCTAATCCGGAGGCAGTACAATCTCGGTTAGTTGAAATTAAGTGGCAGATATAGGCACATCAGCAACAGTTCATTGCTCATCAACAATGGTGTGCTCAGTGGGGGTCTATACAGGTAGCCCATTTTGGAATAGATATTTTCTCACTCTTACAGCATCTAGTTTTCGCTGCGCCACCACTAGCTGAGTTGAATGATGATGCTAATGAAGGCATCGACATTGAAGAAGCGGATGTTGGCAGAAATAACGAAGATGAGGATATAACAGTAACAGATGACGACTAAAGCCCAGATTCTATTTCAGAGGAGTATTTCTAAGCTTTTTGTTTTATGTTTCTTTTTACCATGAAAACAAGTCTGATAGTAAGTTTGGGGGCAAGGAAACACTTTCCCATTATTTCTTTGCATTTGCATAGTTCTATTTTGATTTTGTGTGTTTATGTGATTAAAAAAAATGTACATATAGGTATAGGTCAATGATAAAACTGTTACATAAACTATAAAGCCCTAGAAATCAATAAATACCATAATTACCAATTGTATAATCTGATGTAATAATCTTATTTTACTTGTGATTGCTTGAAACACATTGAGCACATAGTTGAATTGTTAAGTGAGTTGCTGACTTAGAAAAAGTTTATACCTAACAAGAACGTAAAAAAGTCTCAAACACACTCTAGAACTTGTTTGATTATTTTTTGAGGTGAAATCCTAAGACATACATGATTAAGGAAGTAATTTTAGGCCATATTTGGATCGTTTGAGCCTTTCGAGCCTACCGATATATATTTATCTATAGTCACCTATTTTGAGCCTAATGACCATCTTTCTTTGTTAATTATAATAATACCTTTAAACAAATACATATTCCATCATTATCATCCCTCACACCATAGACATAGAAGTTATATTTGTGTTTGTTCCAAAATATTGAAAAATTCTAAGTTTTGGGGCATAGTGATTTGGAATGCTTTGTAAAAAAAAAAAAGCAAATACATATCCCTATATGCTTCTAAAAAAATAAAAAAATATTGTTAATAAGAAGCAACAAAGAAAGTTTTAAATTAAGTTTGGGGGTGTTCTTCGGAATAAGATGAAGGCTTTGATGATGCAATGGCAATGTATGTTTATGGTATGATTTGAGCCAAAAATGAATCCGCATTATCCTACCTTTACCCTAACTATACATTACAAGCTTAATAAAGTCCTATTTGATTCTTAATCATGTTTTTTCCTACATTAGTGAAGAGTGATATGAAAGGCATGCCTATGGAGTGTATATTCAAAAATCCATTGAGACCACATCTTGTCTTGTAGGCATAAACCATTCCGGATGTATTTAACTGACAATAGCAACTACACACACACACACCAAGTTATCACTTGTAGGATAAGAAAGACATGACGGTTAAAAATTGTTTAATCATGGTTTTTAAAGGTTTTGGGATTTATAGAATTAATACAAACTCTGAGACTAGGTGATGATCATTATTAAAGCCATGATTTCGCCCTAATTTCATACTCTTACCTATATATTTGCCAAAAACTTACTATTTTAGGGGAGGCAACTGGAGATAAGAAAGAAAAACACCTAACATTTAAGTTTGTAGAAATCAAAGAAGAGGAAATGAAGATTCAACATCAAAGACATTTGACAGGGACTCTTTTTTTGCTTTGGCCTTTTACTTGTTGTAAGATGTTTATTTTGTATGTACTGATGGAATTAACTTCACGAATGTGTAGTTTAATGATGAGCTAATTTCATTAATCTAGGATTACATCCTTAAACTCATCATGTGATTGACTATAGCTATCTCTTTTATGGTATTAATTCAGCTTTTGATATATTCATTATGCTTGTGTTTAATGCAATTTTATTACCTAGCCAGTAGTTAAATTGATCTAGAAATACTTAATTAAACTTGAAAAAGGCATTTACGTATTAAGTCTTAAGCATATTGATGCATGATTATAGTGTAACACACATGAGTTTCATATGAGATAAGCATAAACTCATATGGCATGTATGACTCATAAAACTTGTGCTTAATAGATTTTGTTCAATTTATTTATTATAGAAATATAGATATTTGATTGGATAGAATATATTCACTTGACCATCGGAAGAGGCTTGTGATGTGTTAAGTGTTTAGTCAATATATCAAGTTGAGTACAATATACTTAAAAGAGATTCTGCTGAATTAATTTGCATAATAAGGGATAGTTTGTAATCCTAGGATGTCTCATATTGAATTTAACTTGTGGGAATTTAGTTTATTACTTATCATAATTAAGTTGTTCTTTTACTTAAGTAGTTTAATCTCATACATTAAATCAATTTCTGGATAAGAGTAGAAAGACACCATTTCAATACTTAAACTAGAAAAGACAACTTATTCTTCGTAGAATCGACACTTTTCTCATCATATATTACTTATTTTGATAATGTGCACTTGCGTTAGTTTGTGTTATAGAAATCACACAACAACATGTGAGGCATTGAACCTTTATTGATCTTCTACAGGTCAGCAATTAGTTCAACTTTTAAACTAGTATATAAAAAAGAAAGATTTTTAACCAAGAATGAAATAAAGTCGTAGTAGTTGAGGTCGCAAATTTGTTAGCCATAGGATTCATATACAAAGTCCATTATATGGAGTGGCCTATTAATGTGCTCATGGTGAAGAAAGTCAACACGAAGTAGATGTGTGTATAGCTTTCACTGATCTAAACAAAGCCTGCTTGAAGGATAACTTCCCTTTAATGAAGATGATTAGCTAGTTGACTCCACTGCAGGGCACATACTCGCTAACTTAATGGATGCATTTTCAGGATATAACCAGATTAGAATGTTCTCTCAAACCAAGAGAAGATCTCATTCATTATTCATCATGAGATATATGCTACAAGGTTATACCTTTTGGCTAGAAGGCCTCTAAGGCTATATATTAAGACTAGTCAACTATTTATTCAAGCCACTGATTGGTAAGACTATAAAGGTTTATGTTGATAACATGATCTCCAAGTTAAAAAAACCCAAGGATTATAAAGAGGATCTTATGAACACTTTTGAGATCCTAAAGGAGCATAATATGAGATGCAACCTTGAAAAGTACACATATAAAGTTGAATTGGGGAAATACTTTGAATTCATAGTAAGGCAATTAATGATTAAAGCTAATTTAGATAAGGTCAAGGCTATCCTTAAGATAAAGTCCCCAAGCATAGTGAAAGAAATTCAAAGAATAATTGGTAGAGTTGTTGTGTTGGGTAGATTTATTTTCAAGTTATTAATAAGTGTTTTAAAGTTTTTCAAGCAGTTAAGAGGAAGGATAAGAAAAAGTGAACGCCACAATACGAGGAGGCCTTTCATCATCTTAAAGACACTTATTTAACCTTACAGAGCTGAGGAGGGTGACTAGCTATTTATATATGGCCTACATAAACCTAGAAAGTTGACACTAGTAATAGAAAAGATAGCTCTTGCATTGGTTATATTAGAGGAGAAATTAAAGGCCTTACTCCTAAGCATAGAAATTTAAGGGTGGGCAAATAAAATCAAAACCAAAAAAATCGAACTGAACCAGCCGGTTCGATTTTTCATTCAAAAAACCGTTTGGTTTTTATATAAGAAAAACCGGTTGATCTAGTTCAGTTTTTCTCAAATAAAACCGAACCAAAAAAATTGGTTTTTAAGTAAATAATATTTTTTTGCCACGTGACATTCATTTATTGGATAATTAAAAATATTATCATACAATTAACCATACATAATCCTTCCTAAATATAAAAAACAAATTTTAATTTTTAAAATTGAAAAAACTGAACTAGAAAAAATCGGTTCGGTTTTCGACTATAAAAAAGTCAGTTTAGGTTTTTTTTCTTTCAAAAAATTGAATCGAACCGTGCCCACCCTTACATAGTATGATCATTCGGATTAGCCAAACCCTTACGCAAATTCTACATAAGCCTTACCTGTTAAGACAACTAGTAAGATGTCAAATAGAGCAAACCAAGTACAACATTCAGTATAAAACAAGAACAACCATCATAGGATAAGCATTAGCTAACTTGGTAGCTAAATGCACCTATGGGGAGACCATCATGCAAGAGGAAAGTGATACTGAAATCGGTCACATAATTGAAGACATAAAATCTTCTACTTGGGTTTTCTACATCAATGGGGTTTCTCCAACAAAATTATCAAAACAATTATAATAAATATTTTATCAAACACCTTGTATACACCACAAATTTATAATCCCATTTAATTTTAAAACAAAGTACTTGTTGGCAAATCTCATGCCTAAGTCCTATGAGTTTTAGCCAAAACCTTATCTTTTTTATGATCATGCGCCTTATAGGCTTCTGCATATGGATTGCCATTCCCTATATTTAATGGTGGTTCAGAGGTAACTATAATGAAGAAAAAGTTGAGGAGAACTCGTCATAGATAAGCTTAGAGCTCAGTTTTAGTGCATGAGGGTTTGTTTTTCTTTTTTTGACTTTAACTTACTAGAAATTGCTAAGGTTTGATTTAGTATTAAATTTCAACCAAATAAATATCAATAGAGTAGTAAGTAAAATACAAAACAAAGAGAATCGGCACATAATATTTACATCGTTCATATTAAAGACTTTACCTTTATAGGTGGAGCTCATTACTAAATCCACTATATTAAAGAAATAGTACAAGAAGTATTCTAACCAAAGTGACAACACTCATCGTCTAAGCTTCCATATGTTCTTCCTTTATTCGGACTTGGTGGATGTGATTTTTATATGCTTTGATTGAGGTTTCTTTAATAAAGATAAAGAGTGATTTTTTAGTAAATGGTTGAAGAGATTAGTATGTTGGATTATTTTAAAGAAAGAGATAAACCTATTATAAAAAGAAAGAGGAAGGGAGTCATCCAAATGGGAAAATATTAAAGATGAGATTCAAGATAGATATTAAAAAGACGGACAATCAATAAGATGGATCATTTTGAAAAATGTGATGTTTATACTGTTGGTATTTTTTAGTGTATTTCAAATAAACCAATGTAAATCAAAACATTAAAGTATAAAAAAAATGAGGAGCCCAAGCCACTATAGGCTTGGGCGCTACGGAGCTTGATTGAGACTTTTGAAAATTATCCCGTTGAGTGCCGTGATGCTGAAGATGAGTGCCGTGGCACTGGGAGCTAGAAATACGACTCTTGAAAGAGTCATTTATGCCTTCCAATGGGTATTTGAAGAGGTATTATGTCTCTTTAGAGAGACATTATTTCTATAAAAATTTCAAGCACATTTCATTTGAGACAACTAATAACTCTTTTTCATCTTTGATTCAAAACTCTCTCGATATATCAACTATACATAAAGTCTATACTTGTTGTCCAAAGAATTTGCATTTGGAGTGCACCATTGCAAATTTTAATTGTCATTGAATCCTAGAACTATACTACCATTAAAATCTTACTAGACCTTGATTATTAGAAATAGTTTTAAGGATAATGCCTAACACTCTTTGACATTCATTACTTGTTGTATCCTTTATTTGCCACAAAACACATAACCCATATATTAACTAACAATCTTAAAACTATTTCTATGGATACTACAGATGATTCTTCATTGTTGGCTATAGCCAAATCTTTCTCTAAGGCTACAAAGATATCATCATTCGATTGCAAATATTTTAAGAGATGGTAGGATCATGTTTTTGACACATTGGATGTGATAGGTATGGTAGATTATCTTACACAACTTCTTTTGGATGTCAATACTGAAAACTACAAAGAAGAATTTTTAAAGTGAAATAAAGAAAATAAGGTATGCTGTAATACTATTCTTTGTACAATTTCAAATGCATTGTATGATGTCTGTTCCACATATAAAGATGTATATGAAATTTGGGCTTAGTTAAAGAAAATGTATGTAATTGAAGATGTTGGTGCTAAAAATATGTGATTGCTAATTTTATAGACTTTAAAATGTTTGATAAAAAGGATGTAACATCACAAATACATGAATTTCAACTCTTAATCAATGATTTAAAAAATGAGAGAATTATTCTCCCAGAACCTGTTGTTGCCAGTTGCTTGATTGAGAAATTGCCTGCTCTTAAAATGAGTACAAGAAAAGCAACAAAAGCAATTTGTGATAGAAAGTTATTATGATGCTAATTGGATTTTTGAATCCAATAAGGTCAAGTTTACTAATGAATATGTGTTCACTTTGGGTGGAGGAGTCATATGTTGGAAATCTATTAAACAGACTTGTACAACACGATCTACTATAAAATTGAGATTGATAGCCTTAGAAAAGACTTATTTTGAGGCTGAGTGGTTAAGAA
Organism: Ailanthus altissimus; assembly: GCA_946807835.1. NCBI lineage: Eukaryota > Viridiplantae > Streptophyta > Magnoliopsida > Sapindales > Simaroubaceae > Ailanthus > Ailanthus altissimus. Next base: position 12,640,983 of record OX327687.1, read on the forward strand.
CACTAATGATTGATTTTTTCATTAATTTTCACCCTTTTACATCAACTTTTATAAATTATAATTGTTTAGCAAACATTATTAGAGTAAAGAATAAGATCTATAATGAAAAAAATAGACATATTCATCTAAGACATGACATTATTAAGCAGTTGCTAAAATCTGGGGTGGTGAGCCTAGATTATGTGAAGTTAAAGATGAATTTAGCCAGTCCTCTAACTAAGCCACTAAATAAAAGATTAGTGTAATAGATGTCGAGGGGAATGAGATTTTTACCTAGAGTATGAAACAATAATGATGGTAACCTTACCTGTATGATTGGTGATCTCATCGAAGTAGGTTCAAAAGGTTAAGAACAAGCCACTTGTTTTCTTTTTGAACTACCGATTGTGTTTTTGAGTCACTCCTTATGGTGAGGTAGTGCATCTGTTGAAGAAATGAGAGAGTAATACTTTTAATGAACTCCATAGCCCTTTATAACTTAATGGTATGTTAAACCTATAGAACACACTTGATAGAATATCACCTATATTAGTGTGAAATTGAGTTAGTTCCTATAAGAGTTAAATAGGCATATCTAAACCACTCATGAAATCAAGACAACACAGGACCATTAATAATGTCAAACCGTGGACAAAAATAAGTTACTAGAGAATTTAACTTAATCATTTAATCCTCTATTTTACATCTAAAGGAATGAAGGTTAATAGATACTTGATTTCACCTAGTTCTTGTAAAATACGATTACTTAATCAGTGATTGATTCATAACTTAGAAGAGTATTAATTCATTTAAGTTAAAAATAACTTTGATATGTAGTTGATTTGATCACATTAATCTATTTGAATTATGTAGGGATTGTTGGTATTTTTAAGGGTATTTCAAATAAACCAATGTAAATCAAAGCATTAGAGCAAAGAGAAAGAGCCAATGCTGTAGTGTCACAATTTCGGCGCTACAATGCCCAATCAGGACTTTTGAAAATTGCCCCGTTGAGCACCGCAACATTAAAGATGAGCGTTGTGGCGGTGGGAGCTGGATATGTGACTCTTGAAAGAGTCATCTATCCCTTCTAATGGATATGGTATTTTGAAAAGGTATTGTGTCTCTCTAGAGACACACAGAATCTCTATAAATACTACAGGCACATTTCATTTGAGACAACTAACAACTCTTTTTTATCTTTGATTCAAAACTCTCTTTACTTATCAACTATATACAAAATCTATACTTGTTTTTTAAGGAATTTGCATATGGTATGCACCATTACAAATTTTAATTATCACTGAATTCTAGAACTATATTACTATTCAAACTCTACTATACCTTGATTATTATTATTGTATGGGTAAAAATAAATTTAAGGATAGTGCTTAGCACACTTTAACATTAATTACTTGTTGTATCCTTTATTTATACACATAACACATAACTCACATTTCAACCAACATATACAAAGGAGACTAATTTGATCTCATTGATCTAGTTAGAAGCTTTTCAATTATAGAGTATTTGATAATTTTAGGATTAAGTGTCATACTTGGAAAAAAAAAATTGATAATTTTTTTACTAAGAAATTGCTTCACTTAAGTTGGGACATATTGATAGCTTACTTTGGTATAATTTCCTTAGTTTGGTGCTCATTTCTTTTTGTATGGTGCAAGCTTTTTTTATTATTGTTTGGTATTAGTAAAATTATCGAAGGGACCAATTAAAGTGCATAACTTATTTTTTATTTTGATCACGCCACATGTCAATTTATTATTAATTCAGGTAAGCAATCCAAAATTAACCCTCCAACAATTTATTAGTCGGTTAAATTGTTTTATTTGTGTATTGTAGTGGATCACATCGATTGTTGTATTTTCTCTTTTATGTTTTTATAATTTTTTTAATTTGTATCAATCATCAATTTCGCGACACAGCAAATCAAATAAATAAAACTGAAGCAAATTCCTTAATGATCGCTTCAACTAATGGAGACGACCAAAGATGGGGTAGTTTATTGAAAAAGGAATAATTCTAAGCTTATGCAATTGCAAGTTGAAAAACTTAATTAAATCAAGTGGAATAAACAGAATAATAATTAATAATATTTGAATTTTTAATTACTTTACTCACCCGTCCACGGAAGCCTAATTTTGGCCGGCAATTTTGACTCGGATAAGTGATTAAACTAATTAAATAGAATATTCTAATTTGACGTCGTCTTCCAAAATTTGGAAGTTCGAAAAATGATCCAATCAATTCTCTTGACTCACTCTCTCTAGAAGTTTAACGGAAATCAAACTTTTGAATCTTTATTTATTTTCTTCCCATTGTTTTACAATTCAGTATGTTGTCTTATAATTCTGTGTATGAAAATGAATTTTAGCTGGTTAATGCAATTTCATTTATTTGATTTAAAAGACAATAATTGTTAGACCCTTTTAATTTGATCTGACATTGAATGTCTTAAATATTTTATAATTTAAAAATTATTTAAAAAAACTTCTTTTTTTTAATGTCAACAGTTAATTTTAAAATGTATTTAAGATATAAAACACTAATAAAAAGAAAGTTTTTTAAGTAATTTTTAAATTAAGAGAATGTTTAATGCACTTAGACTAAACTAGGGTTTCTGCAATCCTTCACCCTTAAATCGACACAAGTGAATTTTTATTCGTCCGCAGCAATCATTTGGTTTCATCACTGATACATACAAATATTAACGAAGCGTTGTGGATGATTTCTCTACCTCCGAAAACAAAACCAAATGTTTTCAAGATGCTTCGATCATGCTACTTATATAGGACTTTTTCATTCTGGTCCCTATATTTTAAAACTTTCTTATTCTATGGTACAGTTTGAAAGTATTGTTATATGAATCCCTATTGCCAGATTTTGTTAAAGAATCTTTTATATAAATTAATTATTTAACAAAAAACTAATTAATTATAAGTTTATGTCTGGGATTTTAGTGAATTCTAAAAGAAAATTACTTTTGTGATAAATTATTACTCAAAATATGGTTGATAAAAAATTTCTAAAGTGCTTGTTTAAAAATTTGATTCTAAAATAAATTAATTTTATATTAAAAATTTTACCAAACGTATTTGAGTGATGAATTCTAAAAAAACGAAAGATACTTTTAGTAACATACTACAATTCGAAACAAGCACTTAAATGACATTAAAAAGAATGTTTGGGACTTGGACTTAGCCAGTGGAATATGAAGATAGCGTGTGTTTTAGGGTTGAATATGGATACTGCTACATGGCAAAGTATCACTTTTGCTGCAGTGTTATTGTAGTGACGTGTCTGGGCTTGAATACTAAAATTCGTGCAAACATTGAGAAGATGTAAAAGAGGTAGGTTGCATGTGCAAGGAATGAGTTGTGGTTAAATGGTGATTAGATTATTGAATATGTCTTTTTGGTATGTAAATAAGGTTTTTATAATGATAGAGTTTTATATTACGTTAGAAACTTTTCTCATAATTTTTTTAAATATAAATTATTTAATGAATTTTGCTTTAATTAAAAGAGAAAAAGATAGGTGGTAAAATAAAAAAGATGCCAATTTTATTTTGAATAAAACAATAATATAAAAACAAAATCACTTATCTATTAAATAAGTATTTTACTCTTTTTATTTTAAAAGGTTTAAGGGTCAAGATGTGCTTTATTAGATTTGTGTTTCTCTATTAACTTTAATCACATAAATTGACTCTTATGAGTTAAGTTTGTTCTAAAATAGGCTTTAGCCTATGGGTTCTCATACTTTAATTCTTATTTAATATAAACTTATGTCTACAAAATCACAATCTATAGATTAATCTCGTAAAATATTACTATAAAATATGTCTTTTGTGAAAGAATTTTTGAAAAATGAATTGGGTGTAGAGATGGCTTCTTTCACAAATTTGAGTGATGTTCTCGAATTTAATATTCTATCATAAAATAATAATATTTTCTATCACAAAATAAAATTATCATAATTTTTTTACAAATAGTCATAATTTTGTGATAGAATTAGAAAAAATATTTTGTAACAAAAAGAGTCATATGATACATTTCATTAATATAAAAAAAATGACAACGTTTGATTAAAATTCTATTACGTGAAACCTTTTTTCTACATTGAATTTTTTTTGTTATTAAAAAAATGGTGTTGGTTTTCCCAAGGAAATTAAACAAAATTGAATTTAGGATAATGACTTTAAACAATGCCATTTTTGATGAATATGCATGATGTGAAAATTTTGTTTCTATGTCATCCTTATTTATATTTTTAATTCTATAACAAAAACAATGTTGTTTTCATAATTGAACTGAAACGACGCCGTTTTGGTGAGTTTTTTGAGTTCTTGGTGAGTTGTTTTGGTTCTTGAAACCATAAATCAATTTTTTTTTTACCATTGCTTGATGTTTGTTGATTAAAGTTTGATATTTTATACGTGCAATCCCCTTTGTCTGCAACGAAATTGTTGCTTAAAAATTTTAGATTTGTCTCTTGAATGATGAATTGGGCACTAGACTGAAAGTAAGTTATGTATTTATAATTTATATTTTCAAATTTATTTGGTGGTCCCTGTCTATTTTGTGTTGGTTTTGTGATAACCAATGGTGTTGATGGTCCTTATATTTGTGTTGGTGCTATATAAATAATAGTTGCTGGCAGCCTATGTTTGTAATTTTTTTTTTAAATAACAAGGTTATGTTTATGTTTTTTTCTACATAAGCAATAGTTGTTGGATTTCATGTTGTTATTTGGTAATTTCATATTAAAACATATTATGATAATTTCATAATAATCAAATGTATCTGTGTTTGTATTGACAGTCATACATATGACTTTCTTAATTTATTATCTTGAAGTTGTTTTGTAATCTTTTAGTCAATATATATCCTTTTTGCAATAGTTTTTGTATTGTTGTAGACATGTTGAATACCATTTGAACCCCTTACTCATATTCAATTGGTAAAGTGAAATTATGGTTTACTTAGTATATTATCTAGAAACCCAAACTTAAATTTCAGTGTTATACTATGTGCAATCAATATATAGTAATTTGATTTAAATTTATCTAAAACTACACAACCATCATTTGAGTGAGAATAAAGGAGAGGGAAGGTCGAGGGTTGATCGTCAATCTAACAATTAATAGCTTCTATAATTAGAAGGCATCACTTTAGATTTGCCACCATTGTCACTGAGGCTAACAAGTGTTTAATGAAGACAAATGTTAGGCTCAGTGTCAATAGTGGCAAATATTGAGCTTTGATGAGAATAAATAAATTTAGAGCATCGTAACTTAGCCAGGTATCGATTTTGATCCATTGTTAGTTTTTCAGTATCAACGGTGGCAAATGTCACTCTCACTTTGCTATCTACAGCTTAACCTTTCTTGTTTGAGGTAAAGAATTTATCATTCTCCATTCTTCTTGACTCAAGGGACAAGGGATTCACATTTTTGAAAACTAACAAGTTAGGTTTTTCTAATATAATTTTTATATTGATATACAGTTGTAATTTTTAATCACATATTTTAACTTGATTTTAATTTTCTCGATATTTGTTTTTATCTAAAGCAGTTGACGTAAATATTGTCTTTATTTACTATTCTCTATTTAAAAAATAATAATTTAAAGAGTGCTTTAAGAATAAACAATCTCGGATTTATAATTAATATACTATAGTAACATCCTATACTGATGTAGATTATTGTGATATTGCTAATAAGCTTTCCTTGTGGCTTTGTATTTAGAACAACTTTCTTTGTGGCTTTGTTCTTCGAATAACAAGATTACCTTATTAGGTAATTAATCAATAACTATATCTTATGAATAAATCTTGACCATTGCTCTTAAATATTTTTTTAATAGCCATAGCATTCTATGTCTCTAAATTTTACATTGACCATAAATGATATTCATTAAATGAAAAAAATGACATCTTTATTCTAAGAGTTTAGGTTAATACCTAACTTTATTTTACGAGTTTCAAAATAGGTAATTTTGTCTTAATCTATTGTCCTGTTGTCGTTTGTTTTGACGAAAAAAATTATTTTTCTGTACAATAATATTTTTATCATAATTTATTAAGTTAAATTACTAAAATAACATGACATGTTAGTAACTTTTAATAATTTAATAAATTAAATTAAATTTTAGTCCTTTTCAACAGTATACATTAATAATATAAATTTTAATAATGTAAATGTTTATTAAAAATCAAGTTTTATTTAGTAATTTTTCTTAATGATTGCTATAAATGGCAAGTTATAGGACATGATGATGATGAGATTCATTACGAACCTTTCCTTATTCCCAAATAGGTAAACCCTTAGAAAAAAAAAAAAGCAACAACATAATCATCTTCATGATCATAATCAAGAGCTTTTGCCATAGATGGATTCTTGATGACAATAAAAAATCTTCACCTTCCATCAATGACCCTCTTCAATGCTATCTTTAACTCCTCATCCACATTACCCTCCACTGACTATTTCTCGTTATACTTTGATCTATTTTGCTAGTTGATACTTTGTTGTTCATTCTATTTCTCTCACTTTCTCTGTACTTACCAAAATTTAGATCTTTGTGAACGAACTCGATTTCTTGTTGTTGTGGATATCAAGCCATGCACTTCAATTTGACACTCCTATGGCATCAATTAAGCCACAGCCTTGATACCCCTTTTATTCTATGCACAACGAAAAATCATAACTCACACCATAAGTAAGAACACATAAGATGAACACACCAATAAAGATAAAAAAAACAAACCAATCAACAAGACACAAGATAAACGTGGTTCGGCCCAAAATTGCCTACGTCCACGAAGGATCCATGATCCAGCTTCAAATTATTGAAATAGATTACTAAGTATCTTCTTACATCATCAATGATCTCACAAGACCCCTTAGTATCTTCTATAGAGACCTCTAAGTATCTATCCTTGATCACCATGACTACCTAAGACCTCTTAGTATCTCCTCATAAGAGGATTTCACAAAGAACACAAGAATAGCTCGAGCATCTAAGCCAAAATGATCTATGATGTTTCTATTTTATTCACTCAAAGAACCTAAAGAAAAAACACTCCCCAAAGGTTACACCCTAATACACCACGTACTTAGTGCCTACCTAGCTCCTCTATTCTCTCTTATGGTTATATCTTGAAACCTTAAATGCTTAATCTTAAACAAGGGTTGACAAGTGTTTATATAGGGTGTATTTCGTGCCTACTAACCCTATTCCTTATTGGAGTAAGATTCCACTTGTTTTGGAAGTCCAAAACTTTTCAAAACTTAAAATTCTGAACCAAGACGGATATTCTGATGCATCTGGGTGCCCTGGTGCTGGCTCTTCTTGCGCCCACTACCGCGGCGCTGGGTTTCTATGTTGAGCGCCGCAGCACTCAGCCCCAGGCGCCACGGTACTGGCAGCTTCTCCCATCATTTCTTCATTTTTTTTCGCGTCTTCAAGTCCCGTTTCACTTCCCCCTTCGTGTCCCACACGTCCTAGACTTCTCTATACGTGTCCCACACATTCTAGACTTCTTGTGACTCTCCACTTTGGTATTCATCTCAATTTTTGTCCAACCAAGATTGTTGAATCACCAATTTTCCAACAAACCCCTCCTTGATTCAAAATCTCTCTCCACGAAGCTAATCATCGTCACCGCTCCTTGACCAATGCTCACTAGCATTGTCTATAAGTCAAGTCCCAAACTTAACTAAGGCTCTTGTGATTACGGTCTCCAAAGATTCCTGAATGCTGATGTCTAAAGTAGTTTAATGATATGATCTTCCATGTCCAGAAGACACCATGACCATAACCCTTAATGGTAAAAACACATTCTTGCCATTACTACTCTTCCCACACATTCTCTTCCGACCCCTGCCACAAAGTGATATATCAAAAGCTATTTTATGGTTTGTTTCAAATCAACAACTCTATGTTGATCCCATTCTAAGCACTTTTCTACAAGCACATAGCCTCCATCTGTGCTTTATCACTCCCCGATCCTTTTGCTTCCCATTTAGTATTCCTTCCTTATGTCTTCTATAAATCTCTCTATTTTGATCTAGCAGTCCCGAGTCCTCTAGGTCTTTTATGAGATAAGGAATAAAATCTCATACCTAGTCACTCTCTTGTCTTTTTCACTATGTTGTCTTAATCTTATTCTGCCAATCCCCTATAACTTACCATAAGCCAAATTTCTCCAATTGGTAAATAATGATTCTCCATGACTCATATGAAAACACTACCCTAGATCCCAAAAATAGTTCATCCATCAGACACTTATTCCTCCATCAGACACTTATTTCTCCAGAAGCTCTCATGCGATCAAGGTCTTTGCCTAGTCATCAAACAGACTTGCAAATCTACCTTCATTCTATCTTTGTCTTTCTCTTAAGACTATCCCTTTGAGTGCCCTAGACATCTTTTGGATCTGCCCTTCAATCTTGATTGTTCTTCTTTTTTCATCTTTATTTTGTGTTAAATCTGAATGATTCTTCTAATTAGGACCTAGATGACGTCATCTTCTTGGTAGTCTTCTTCAAGAGTGATCTATACTTCAAAATCCTCCAGTAAAGCCATCATCTTTTCCTCTTTCAGATAATCATCTTCCCTATTATTCTTCTCTTATATTTGTGAGTCCCTATGATTGATAACCTTTGCTCTGCAATCTGACACTGCTGTCTATGCTCTGCAATATGGACTTCAACCCATGCTTTGATATCACTTTGGACTTCAACTCAAGCTCTGATACTAGTTTGTTACGAATATCAAGCCATGCACTTCAATTTGACACTCCTATACCACCAACTAAGCCACAACCTTCATACATCTTTTATTCTACTCGCAGCAAAAAACTATAACTCACACCATAAACAAGAACACATAAGATTAACACACCAATAAAGATAAAGAAAACAACCAATCAACAAGACACAAGATATACGTGGGTCGGCCCAAAATTGCCTACGTCCACGGAGAATCTATGATCCAGCTTCTTATTATTGAAATAGATCATTAAGTAACTTTTTACATCATCAATGATCCCACAAGACCCCTTAGTATCTCCCATAGAGACCTCTAAGTATCTACCATTGATCACCATGATTCCCTAAGACCTCTTAGTATCTCCTCATAAGAGATTTTCACAAGGAACACAAGAATAGCCCGAGCATCTAAACCAAAAGCATCTATGGTGTTTCTCTTTTATTCACTCAAAGAACCTAAAGAAAAAACACTCCTCAAAGGTTACACCCTAGTGCACCACGCACTTAGTGCCTACCTGAGCTCCTCTATTCTCTTTTATGGTTACATCTTGAAACCTTATATGCTTAATCTTAAACAATAGTTTACAAGTGTTTATATAGGGTGTATTTCGTGCCTACTAATCATATTCCTTGTTGGAGTAAGAGTTCACTTATTTTGAAAGTCCAAAACTTCTTAAAACTCGAAATTCCGAACCAAAATAGACATCCTGACCCGTCTGAGCGCCAAAATGCTGGTTCTTCTCGCTCCCACCGCCGCAGCTCTAGGGACCCAGTGCTGTGGCACTAGGTTTCTGTGTTGAGCGCCGCGACACTCAGCCCTAGGCGCCGCGGCGCTGGCAGTTTCTCCCATGATTTCTTCATTTTCTTTGCGTCTTCAAGTTCTGTTTCACTTCCTCCTTCGTGTCCCACATGTCCTAGACTTCTCCATACGTATCCCACGCATTCTAGACTTCTTGTGACTCTCCACTTTGGTATTTATCTCAATTCTTGTCCAACCAAGATTGTTGAATCACCAATTTTCCAACACTTGTTAAGAATTTCGTGCCTTAAATCCTTACGACCTTTTCTAGTAACTCGTTCCCACCTTGGAAAAAATCCAATTGCCTTTTGACATTGAATAAAAACTCCAATTATATCTTCTTGATTGATAAATGAGGTGACAGTGGAGGAGGGGGCGATGTGGGCGGCCGATTGGCAATGGTGTGAGGAGGAGGTAGGTGGGGCTCTAAGGTTGGGTAAGAATGGTGGTAGGAGCTGACAAAATTTAATATTTTAAATTATTAATATTTTATAATTATAAATTTTTTTATAAAAAATTTAAAAATAAATTAAATATGTAAATTTATCAGAGTATGCCACGTGTCCTTTTATTTTTATTTTGTTACTTTTATTAACGATCAATCCGTGATTGACATATGGACATGATATGTTGCATGTCAGTTTGCACCTTCTCTTTATATTGAGTTATGATTTTTCCCTTTCAATCGCTAAAACAAACAACATGCTAACAAAATAGGCAAAATTGTCTATTTTGAAACTCATGGGACAAATAAGGGTGAGTGTTATTCTCTGACCCTTCTAAACCCGATAGTCCTGAATCAAAAATCTTGGTTTAGGATGAGATCAGATCTAAAATTTAGGACCTTATGGGTCTCTTTTTGAGGGACTCAAAAGATTTGATCTAGTCCAGGATATTTTTCAACTTGAATCGAGAACTTTTTCAAACTTGAAATAAAAAAAATGGAAATCGAAAATTAGAAATTGAAATTTTCTAAATTTTAAAATTTTTTGCCAAAATTTTCAATTGGATTTTTCCCTTTTTAAAAAAACATTTATTAAGATGTCCATTATTTCAATTGAAATTTGAAAATTAAAAAATTGAAATTGTTATTTATTTTAGAAATTGAAAATTTATTTACTTTTAAATGTTATATCATATATGTCAATGTAAATGAAATTAAAATATTTGTTGATTCTATTATTTGAACTTGTTGGTTGATTATTGCATTTTATTATTTGGACTTGTTGGCTAGTGACAAAAATTTATATATTATTTAAACTTGTGAAATGTGAATTTAAAAAATGATGAATTTGTAAATATATATATTTTTTTTCTTAATTTTCATGTTTTACTTTTAGGGAAATTTTGTCAAAATTGATTTGTAGGCTGTTAGGCTACCGTTACACAATTGTAATCAAGAAACAATTTTAATTTATAATATTCAATTTATTAATACAATTTACAAATGTTCAAATTAGAGTGTTACACATTTAATTAATACATTTGTAATATTTAAGAATTTTAATTTAGGACATACAATTCATAATTCACTATATGTTTAATTTAAGAAACTTAGATGCTACACGTTTAATTAATACAATTGCAACATTTCAGAATTTTAATTTATGATATTTAGTTCATAATTCATTAATCTATTCGATAAATTTGGGTGTTACTCATTTATTTAACACATTGACATCATTTAAGAATTTTAATTAACAATATTCATTTTGTAATTTCTTAATACATTTAATTTCTTATATTGGTATTTTCTATTTGGTACTTTGAAAATTTATTATTTATTGGTTGTTAATTATTCTTATTATTAGATTACGTTACATATAATTAGAAAATAATTCCAAATAATTTTTTTGAAAATGAAATTAGATGCCAATAAATAATAAAATAAAAAGAGGCCAATAAAATATTAAATATAAATGCCTTTAAAAATAAAAAAGAATATCTAAAGCATAAAAATGCAAGAAACAAAATTGCCAAAACCAACTAAAAAAATACTTAAATTTAGCCCAATATTCAAAGAATTTTTTAAAAAATGGGACTAATTCGGTATATAGACCATCAAATCCAACTTGCCCAAATAAGGCCTATATCTCAAACCTTGTCCCAAGACCCATCCTGAACCGACCTGAATCAGATTGATCCAAGGGGGTCCTAAATCGAGTCCCATTCGAGATCAATTTGAAATTCCTAAATGGTACTCGTATCCGTCTTGAACTTAATCTAAACCTAAAATGCCCAACCTAGTATCACAAAATATGTGTAAAATGCTAAAGAAAATAGAGGTCCTAGAAGAACTAAGAATAACACAGTTTTTCAAATCTACCTTTCTAAGATTTCAAACAAAAGCTTGTCCCTAGAAAAACCAAAATAATTTAATACTACTTGTAATAGCAAATGGCATAGTGCAAAGTGTGAAAAAATCTAGTCAGTAAAACTAAAAGAGTGATCCCTGTTACAAAATTCAAAATAAATTTAAACAAATGAAGCCTTTCTAATAAATAAATAATGAAATAAGTTGTACATGTGAATTTGAAGGAATTTTTCTTAATCAACTTGGCTAAAAGTGCGATGATTAACTATTGATGGGTCATCCTTTAGGGGTTTTCTTATTATATTAGGCTCAAAAGATGAATTTACAAAAAAAAATATCCCTCTTATGTTTATAGGGTAAAGTCACAAGTCAGACTCTTTATATTGGCTTCTTAGGCCAAGCAAGCGTTCTATATTGTTGATAAAAATGATAGGTGATTAGCAATTATTTGTTACTAAGCTGAAAGAAGAAGTGTAGTACATGCAACGGTTGAAGAGGTTGATCATATAATAGAGAAAATACCTACAATAAAATACACTAAGTGTTGATTCTTGTGATATGGATAATAAATAGAATGTAACGTACACGGACTAGATTATGATATTATATGGTTAAACTAATAATATATTAATATGAAAGTAAGTTAGAAAGTAACATACTGATTGTTATTATTTGTTGATTGTTTTTTACCATATTATTAAGTTATGTTTGGATTTCTTTTTAAATATTTGATGTTAATTTGATGAGTATATTTTATATTATGAGAAAGTTGATTAAAAATCATTGAAATATAATTTGGAGAGCAGACTAAATGCGTTGGGTGTGCGAGGATCAAAGACGGACATGAAAGAAGGCAAAAGAAGCAAGTGGCAGTGCCTATGCAGAGGGCATTGCGGCTCCAGGTTGTGGGCACTGCGGTGCCTCAGATAGCACCTGCGCGTTGTGGCGCCAGGTGCCCAGCACCCAAGCAGGATGTGTCAGCGCTGTAGCGCTAAGGACTGGGCGCTGTAGCACCCAGTGCGGGAAAGTGTTTTCCAAATTTTTTTTTCGTCTTCTATTTACTTGAGGACTCCCTAAAATGACTCCCACACATTTAGGGTTAACCTAGGTCATCCTAAAGCCTATATAAAGGCTCTCTATTGGCTTGTAAGTACATCTTAGTGATAAAACACAAATCTTGGTGATTTTTGTGAGCTTAGTGATATCTTTGTGATTCTTAGTGAGAGAAGCTCTTTATTTACAAGAGATTGTGTTTTCTTTGTGAGTCTTTTTTATAAGAAGTATACTTTATGAGGTCCTTGAGATTCAATAAAAAGAGAGTGTGATTTTGATCTACCGTGAACGTAGGCAAGTTGTCGAACCACGTAAATTCTGTGTGTTGCTTCTTTTACCTTTCTCTCTCTAAATTCTTAATTACTTATTTCTGCATAATATTACTTAAGATATTTTGCTTATTTGATTTCTTCCACTTTAAAAAACTGGTATCAAAGCTTGGCTTTAAGTAGACATAGCCATACCCAAGTATGAGGTAGAGAAATTCAACAGTATGAATGACTTCAATCTATGAAAGATGAAGATTAAGTCATTGGTGAGTCAACAATTTGGCTCACATTAGAGTAGACTGCAGCTCCATCTAGTAAAGAGGAGAAAATGCCAAAGTCATCTAAGGCTAAAGCAAAAAGAAGGAACATTTAAGAAAGAGCTCACAATACAATTATTTTGTCATGGAACGATAAAGTACTGAGGGAAGTAGTAGGTGAGACGACAGTGATTGGTCTTTGGAAGAAGCTTGACTCCCTTTATATATGAAAATCGTTGGCTAACAGAATGTATATAAAGAAGAAGTTATATCAATTGTTCATGTCAGATGGGACACCGATGAAAGATCATATAGATGTCTTCAACAAGATCATTCTTGATCTTGATTTCATCAATATCAAGATAGAAGATGAAGATAGGGTGATTATTTTGCAGAGTTCACTTCCCAAAAGTTATGAGAGCTTTGTTAATACACTTCTCTATGGCAGAGCGAGTTTAACGATGAGCAATGTGAAATCATCATTAAAAAAGCTATTAAGAAAGCAAATTGAGGCCAATGCAAAAAGTCTATCTGTAAGAGGAAGGCCATCATACAGAGATGGAAGAAAAAAGGGTTCAAGATTGAAGTTTAGGACTCCTCATAAGTGTTGTTGCTACAAAAAAAATGGGCACTTCACAAAGGACTGTGGCATTTCATAAAGGACTGTCCAAAGAAGAAAGCATAAGACAAAAAGAAAACAGATGTTGCGCTTACCTATAATAATAACTAAGACAGCACAGAGACTCTAGTCGCTATTGATGGTAAGAATACTGACTAATGAGTTCTTTATTTTAGTTGTACGTTTCACATACGCCCACACAAGTCTTGGTTTATAACTTTTCAGCCCATTAATAGTGGTAAGGTGTTAATGGGTAATGACATTACTTGTTAGATGATGTGAATTAGTAGTATTAAACTTAGGCTACATGATGGGTGAGTGAGAGAGTTGACAAAAGTTAGGTATGTTTCTGACCTCAAGAAAAAATTGATCTCATTAGGGACTTTAGAGCAGAATGAGTGTTCCATCAAGATCAACAGAGGGGTTTTGAGAGTATTGAAGAGTTCTATTATGGTAATGAGATGAGAGAAGCACAAAGGTATTGATGTACTTAAAGATGATATTGTAAGTGGTTCTGTATTATTTTTTATAGATGATGAGAATATGTAAACCAAGTTGTAGCATCTTAGATTAACACACCTAAGCGAGAGAAATTTGAAAGAGTTATTTAGTCAAAAGGCGTTTGGTGAGGATAGGTTCCAACCACTAGAGTTTTGTGAACATTGTGTACCTAGGAAAGCACATAGGATGATGTTTAGTACCAGTAAGCACAAGACTAAAGGAACTCTTGACTATATACACTCGGATCTTTGAGGACCAGCTTAGACAACTACTCGTGATAATGCTAGATATTTTTTCAGTTTAATTGATGACTATTCAAAGAAGTTGTGGGTCTATGTGTTGAAGAGCAAGGATCAAGTATTTGATACATTCAAGACTTGAAAGGCTATTGTTTAAAATTGGATTAGCAAAAGGGTGAAGAAGCTAAGAGTTGATAATGGTCTTGAGTTTTACAATAGAGAGTTTGATGGGCTTTATGCCAAGCATAGGATTACAAAGTATAGAACGGTGAGATCAACATCATAGAAGAATGGCATAGCTGAGAGGATAAATGAGATCCTACTTGAAAAAGTTAGATGCATGCTTACCAATGCGTAGATATTCAAGGTATTTTAGGGAGAAGTTGTAGTGATTGCAGCTTATTTGATCAATAGAAGTCCCTCCTCAGCAATTAACTTCAAGATGCTAGAAGAGAAATGGTCTAACAACTTTCCTAAGTATAACCACTTCAGAACTTTTGGTTGCTCTGCCTTTGTCCATGTTGATGAGGGAAAATTAAAACCTAAAGCTATCAAATGAGTAGTAATAGGGTATCCCGAAGGAGTGAAAGGATACAAGGTGTGGTGTAATAATTTGACACCACCAAAGAGTATCATAAGCTATGATGTGATGTTCAATGAGGCGACCATATTGAAAGCCTCACAAGAAAATGAGAAGGAAGAACTTGTACCCAAGGAAGACTTAGTACCCGAGTCAATAAAAGTTAAATTAGAGCCTGAAAGTAGATCTGATATGGCTCTAGATTAGCAGTTCAACAATGAGATCCTTGAAGATAAACCAAAAACACCTGCAAGTTCCTCCAAGTTCACCCAAAGAACGACTAAGACTTCTGAGATGAACTTGAAGAGTACCAGTTAGCCAGAGACAGGTAAGGAGAATGATTAACCCATAAGTCAGGTATACACAAGTAGACTTAGTTACTCATGCTTTTAATTCTGCTTACACTATTGAATTTAATGAGTCTAGAACATATGGTGAGGCTATGAAGAGTAAAAATAAGAAAGAGTAGCAGTAGACTATAGAAGAAAAGATTAATTCTCTTAGGAAAAATAATACTTGAAAGTTTGTAGAGAGACCTCAAAAGAAACTAGTTGGGTGCAAGTGGGTGTATAAAGTGAAGGAAGGGATATCGGGGATAGAATCTACGAGATTCAAGACTAAGTTAGTTATACAAGGTTTTACTGAGAGAGACAGTAGACTATCATAAGATATTCTCTGCAGTCGTTAAGCACACATCAATTAGAATTTTATTAGCCATATGTGCAAATCTTGATTTATATTTAGAGCAAATAGATGTAAAGACAGTTTTTCTGCATGAAGAGCTTGAAGAAAAGATTTACATGGCACAACCACAAGGTTTTGTAGAGCCTAAAAAAAAGGATTATGCTTGTTTATTGAAGAAGTCATTATATGGGTTAAAGCAATCGCCTAGACAGTGGTATAGAAGATTTGATGAGTTTATGATGGCTTATGACTTTAATATGAGCAAGTATGACAGATGCATGTACTTTAAGAGTTTAAGTTGTGGGATAATGTATTTACTTCTATACGATAATATATTGATCGCATGCAAGAACATGGAAGAGATATAGAAACTCAAAAAGCAGTTGAGTTACGAGTTTGAGATGAAAGATTTGAGAGCAAGAAAGAGGATATTGGGTATAGATATTGTGAGGGAAAGAATATGTGTTATCTTCTTATCTCAATAGTGATATATACTCAAGATCTTAAAAAAGTTTAGTATGTCCAATTCAAAGGCTGTCTCTGCTTCTCTAGCCATGCATTTCAAACTTTTAGCAGCATAGTCACCAATATCCGAAGAAGAGAAACTGTAGATGAATAAAATATCGTATGCAAGCGCTGCAGAGAGCATCATGTATGCAATGGTTTACACAACACTAAATATAATACAGGCTGTGAGTGTGGTAAATAGATACATAACAAATTCGGGTAAGGATCACTCGCTTGCAGTGAAGTAAATTTTAAGATATCTTAAAATGACATTGAATCACAGGTTGATGTATAAAAAGGATAAAGATAATAGTGTAATAGTAAGAGGATACGTAGACTCAGATTATGTAGGTGATCTAGATAAGTGCAGATCGTTAACAGGTTACGTATTTATAGTGTTTGGGTGCAGTATGTGTTGGAGATCAGTTCTACAACATATAGTTGCACTATCTACTACAGAAGCATACTACATAGCTATTGGATAAGCTATTAAAGAGGCCGTGTGGTTGACAGGCATATGTGTGAAGGTAATGGCTACTGAAGATATGAACACCGGTGTGTATTATGACAGCCAGAGTGCCATACACCCAAGCAAGCATCAAGTATTTTACAAGAAGTCTAAACACATTGATGTGTAGCTCCATTACATTCGAGAGATTGTCTAAAATTATAAAGTTAGTTTAACAAAGATAACGTCGTCTGAAAATCCTGCTGATATGTTGACTAACCTACTACCCTCGATTAAGTTCATTCTATGCAATGACTCAATCGGAGTTACTACTTTGTGAGGGTGACCAAAGATGCGAAAATGAGAGATCAAGATACTTTGTGAATGATTTTGAATCAAGGAGGGAATTTGTGATAAATTTGATTAAAAATCATTAGGATATGAATTAGAGAGCAAGCCAGGATATCAGGATATCATCGAAGATGGACGTGAAAAGAGGCAAAAGACACAAGTGACAGTACCCAAGCATGGACGCTGCGGTGCCAGGTTAAATTGAACATCCGATCGAAGGAAAGATTGACTACTACAAGGGATTTGATTCATTTCGAATTAAAGAATTAAGAATGAAAAGGTTCGTTTTGATCGTTAAAAGTAGGTAACCTGTTCCTTGTATCTTTATTCTTATTGCATTCTATCTCATTGTATCACATTCTATCTTATGGACGCGAAAAAAGGCAAAAGACACAAGTGGCAGTACCCAAATGATGCGATAATTCTATATCATAAATTAAGTGCAAGTAAACACTATCGTATGCAAGTAATAAAGAGACTAATTAGTCGGATGTCGAACCCACAGGGATAATTTCTTCTTATTAACCAATTACTAAAATTATGTCTTCCTAATAATTATTCAGAAAAATAAAAATTCAAGAATGAATGTAGAAAATATAAAAGTAAAAACACAATGCGATGAGATTTAAAGATAGCAACGTAGAGAAAACCTAGGATTAATATTATCCCTCAATATGTTTCTAATGATTAATCCTCTAATATTTAGCTCACTTAGTCTTTATTATTGATCAAGACACTAATGTATTCACAAGCCTCTTCCAAGGTCATGCAAGTATACCTTAATTTATCAAATACCTATATTTCTATGGTACTTGTAATAAATTAAGATTCATTAAGATTAGGTCTTATTGATCATACATGCCAATTAGGTATATTCCTATCCTAAGTTGAAACTTGCATATGCAACATTGAATGTTACTCTACAATTATGCATCAAATTACCTAGGTCTAAATATATTGATTCCTCTTCCGAGTTTATCAAAATATTACCAATTCATTCACCATATATTGGCCAGATATATTGAAGCATTAAACACAAGTAATTTAAATAATAAAAGACTAAGTTTATTAAATACTAAAAGATATGGCAATTTAAGCGCACATATTGAGTTCAAATATTAACCCTAGAAAATAGGTTAACTCATGGCTACAAGAGAACAGCAGTAAAAATAATTATAAATCATGATACAATTATTAGCAAACCGATATAGACGTCGAATTGCTCTTAATTGCGCTGCCTAGGAACTCTTGATGCTGAAGAACGTCTTGTATCTCTCTCTAAAGTTGCTTCAATTAAGTTCCTATTGCTCTCCAAGACTCGTGCTCTGTATTCTTGGTGCTCTTAGGTCGTCTTGGATTCTTTTTTGAAGGCTGGGAATGAGTGGCTTTATATAGGGATTGATATGAGCTTGAAAATCTCAATTCTTGTCGAACTAGGACTCGCACTACCGCTGGCGCGCTATGAATCTGTCGCTGGGGGGTCGCGTGAAAAAGCTATTACCGCTGGAGCGGTGGGATATTGGCGCTGGGGCTCTGTATCGTCGCTGAGGCGGTGACTGTCTGGCGCTAGGGCGCTATACGCGACTTAAGCAGGTCGTTTTTCTTATTTCGATCACTATTTCAGCGCTGAGGTGAAAATCCTTGTGGAGCTGGGGCGATGGACACATACTTTGAAAACTTTGCATTTTAGTCCCTGTTTTCGCTCCTTCTGCGTTCTTTCTTTAAATTTTATTCAAGTCTCTATAAATAACAATAATGCACATAAATAGCCATCTATTCTCATAAAATCATAAAATATCAATAATAAAAACATGAGAAAATATATGACAAATTTGCCCTTATCACCAAGCATGGACGCTGCGGTGCCAGGTTGAATTGAACATCCGATCGAAGGAAAGATTGACTACTATAAGGGATTTGATTCATTTTGAATTAAAGAATTAAGAATGAAAGGGTTCGCTTTGATTGTTAAAAGTAGGTAACCTGTTCCTTGTATCTTTATTCTTATTGCATTCTATCTCATTGTATCATATTCTATGGACACCGCGGCACCCCAGACAGCACTTGAGAGTTGCAGTGCCAGGTACCTAGCGGGATGTTCCAGCGCCGCAGAGCCAGAGACTAGGCACCGCAGGGCCCAAGACGGGGAAGGTTTTTCCAAATTATTTTTTGTCTTCCATTTACTTCAAGACTCTCTAAAATGACTCTCACACATTTAGAGTTAACCTAAGTTGTCCTAAAGCCTATATAAATGCTCTCTATTGGCTTGTAAACACATCTTAGTGATAAAACACAAATCTTGGTGATCTTTGTGAGTTTAGTGATATTTTTGTGATTTTTAGTAACAGAAACTCCTTATTTACAAGAGAGGGCATTTTCTTTGTGAGTCTTTCTTGTAAGAGGCATACTTTGTGAGTGCCTTAAGATTCAATAATAAGAGAGTGTGATCTTGATTTTCCGTGAACGTAGGCAAGTTGCCGAACCACATAAATTCGGTGTGTTTTTTCTTCTACCTTTCTCTCTCTAGATTATTAATTACTTGTTTTCGTATAATATTACTTGGAATATTTTGCTTGTTTAATTGCTTTCACTTTAACATATACTTATTATTTTTTCTTTCTTAAGCTTAGTATTTATTTATTTTAAGCATAAATATTAGGTTTTTATGTACGTTATTGTTATTTTATAGATTTGAAGTCAATAAAGTAAATAAAGATGAAAATCTAAATAAAATATGGCAAAATTAATTGGGCAAAAACTCAAGGTTGTAGCACTACAATTTCAACATTGCAGTATTGAAATAGTAACTATTATAATACATGGAATAATGTTAATAGAGAGTTAGTACCGCAGTGTTAGAAATTAGAGGTACAGTGCTAGGTGTGGCAAAAAGTGAGCACAGCAACGCTCAAGGTCAACGTCACAACATTAATGCGACTATCAAGCAAGCGCCATAATACTGGAAAGCCAAAGCCATGATGCTAGACACTGGAATGAGAAACCTTATTCTAACTTGGACAAGAAGTATTACCCTAATTTAAAGACTTAAGCTTATGAATAGAAGATAAAAAGCTTGTTTTAAGGAGGAAAAAAAAGAATCAAAGAGAGCAATAGAAAAAATAACTCTTTGAGAGTTTAGAATAAACTTTTGGAGAATCAAAGAGATAGAAAATTCAAGAGAACAAGAGATTGAAGACTGCAAAATTCAGAGCATCATAGTTTTATTTTTTCACTCTTTATCTTTCTAGTTTTCTATTATCTCTACAATGTTGAATTTATTGTGCTCTAAAATTCTTTATTTCATCATAAGCTAATTTACTTTTTTAGGATTACAATTTGAACTTAATCTATAGCCTTAAATAGATTGATATAGATCATTGCGCTAAAGTTTTGAGTTTCATGTGAGATCGGAACATACTTGTATGACATATATAACTATTAGAGAACCAATTCTTAATGAGTCTTGCTTTAATCAAATTATCATAAGAATATAAGTAATTGATTTGGTAAAATATTTTTACCTTGCTATAGGAAGAAGCTCGTGAAGTTATTAGGTTTATTAATTAACGATTCATATTAATGGATTAAATTTAGGAGAGTAATTAAGATTTAAGTGAAGTATTGAGGGATAATTATAATTATATGCCTTTTCATACTATTGAATTGATAGTTGTTGTCTTTGTTCTATTTTTACTTTTGCCTTCTTTGATTATTTAGTTTAAATTTTATTTGCCTAGGTTAATCAAATGTTTGAACAAGAATAAGAAAATATAATTTTAGTACTTAATAAATTTAATAATAATTTTTAATGTAAATGATACTCCACTCATTATTATATTATTTATTTATAATAACGTGCACTTGCATTCTCAACTAAAATAACATTATTATAGTGTATTTTTGTTTCTATTAGGTAGTATTTTTATAAGATGCTATTTGGTTTAGAAGGAGTTTTGTGGATTCACTTATATTTTGGTTGAGATTAATGACGTTTGTGTGGAATAAACAACCTTTATTTCTACTAATTTTGGGTATTTTCTATTTCAAATAGCTTATAATTTAGGATGAACTACTAATGTTTTTTTGTTTACTTTTAATGTTTAGATCAACTACCAACAAATGTAAAACATATTGCTAACAATATATTTATTAATTTTTATGAATTATTTTATTATTTTAGAATATAAATTATTTGTGAACATCAAATAATATATATATATATATTTTTATGTGTTGGTATAAAAAATATATTCAATTATAACTTTTTGTTAAATATCATAATTTAATGATGACTTCTGTTAAAAATTTGTGACATTAATTTTACTTTTTGAAATGTAAAATGTTATAGTTT
Organism: Ailanthus altissimus; assembly: GCA_946807835.1. Lineage (NCBI taxonomy): Eukaryota > Viridiplantae > Streptophyta > Magnoliopsida > Sapindales > Simaroubaceae > Ailanthus > Ailanthus altissimus. Next base: position 12,662,728 of record OX327687.1, read on the forward strand.
GATGATGAATTTTAGGTCAAAGGTTATTTTTTCCCTTAATTTATAATTTAAAAGATATTTTTATTTTAATAAAAATTTTAATATTTTATTTTATTTAAATTCGTTAAATTTTATCATTAATTTAGATAATAAACTAGTAATTATATGTTTAAAATACTATTTATATTTAAACTAACAAAAAAATTTGATAACTTAAAAAGAATTGAATATTAAAAATTTTATTTTAATAAAAATATTTTTTAAGACAAATTTAGGATACTAAACCTTTGCTCCAAATTCTACCATAAATTTGTAATAATTTTGTTTTCGCGTCATACACATTTTTTATGTTGTAACTATCAAGTTATCAATCATGGTTCATGTCACATAATTGTCACGTCACAAGTAATTTTCATATTGTCATTGCCAAACTTTTCATGTAGCCCACATGTCTTATTTTGCTTTACATATCTAAATATGAGTAAGGGTGGGCAAAAGAAATTGAGAATTGAAAAATCGACCGACAGTTTGGTTTAGTTCGGTTAGATTTTTTTTTAAAAAAAAATTGATTTAATTTTTTTGAAGAAAAAATTGACCAGTTCGATTCGGTTTCAGTTTGGTTTTTTTTACTCAAAAAAATTGAAAAAAAAAACTAGAAAAATCGGATCAAAATTTAAAAAACATCATAATTTAAAATAAAAAAATAAAAAAAAACCAAAAAAATCAAACTGAACCGAACCGAACCGAAAAAATCGATTCAATTCGATTCAATTTTTCTTATTAAAAAAACCGATTTCGAATATATATTTTTTAAAAATCGAATCGAACAAGTTCGGTTTCACAAAAAACTAGACCGAATTGAACCGTGCCCACCCCTAAATATGAGCTTGGGCTTGGATTTGAATTTTTATACAACTTAATGTTGTGTGGACAAAACCTTTATTATTGTAAAAGTAGATATAACCCTCTACTTAAGTTCTTACTAAATATAATTATGTTTTACTAAATCACAATCTATAAATTAAATATTGTAAAATAGCTAGGGGGCTATGTGTCTTAGTTTGTTTGATATACCTAAATATGTGCATAGACTTGGAATTGAATTTTTGTACAGCAATTTGTGGGTGCGTGGACAATTACTATTATAAAAGTACGTGTAAGTTCGCTTATGTATTCAATAGACAATAATAACACTTTTATCATTTGAATATAGAAAGTGACTCAAAATTTGGCCACTACATTCAACGGAGGTGCGTGCAATGTAGCTATAAAATCTACAGAAATCTTATTGACTTGTGTATAGTGATAGTTTTGTTAGAGGTGATACCCTGGCGTATCGATGGCCACAATGCGAAGATTATGAGTCACTAGGGGTTAGTTTTAATATTATGAACATATTTTGAGTCAAAAACTGATCTTGTTTTATATATAAATTTCTAGTGGACTTAAATGATACTTTACACATGAAATTTTGTGTAAACCTCGGGGGGTGACAGTGTTAATATCTCCAAACACAACCTACTGACACCCACGAAATTCCTCGCTTCTTCTCTTTATAAATCATTTTCTGTCGTCAAGCCGCCACTACCGTACTAAGCCCTGTTATTACACTGTAAGAAATAATATGATTTTTTTTTCTGTTAAAATCATATAGGACTTTGTTTGCCCCTTACCCCGTCGCTTAGCTAATTTATGGATTGTTTCTTAGTTCTTAAAATCAAACAAAGTGGGCCCTTTTCTTCTCACATCATGAGATAGATTCTTCCTACATCAATTCAGTTCAAATCAATTACTTAATTGAGTCTAAGTCTCAAGCATTCATGATACAAGAAAGAATATTTAATTTTACTAAAAATTTGTCTTCTTTTGTACTTAAGTTATTACGCAACACATAAACTTATTCAAAATTATGTGGGCCTCTTCATTGATTGACTAAGTATATACATAATTAGATTGATAATACTTGCATCAGATTATTTATCTCATGTGAAAAGAATTTCAATGAGATCATTATATAATTTTACCAAATGTAATTTTTTTTAATAATATTGACTTTTTGATATTTGTTGCTTTTTTTTTTTTATTGATATGAAGAACTGCTATTTTACTATTAACTTGCTTTTCTTTTGATTTTTTTCTTGTTATTATTTTGATTGCTAATTTGGGTTGTGTTTTGATAGTATTTACTATTATTTTTATATTTTTTACTGTTGTTTTGATTACTAATTTATTATTGTTTTAGTTATTTTTATTGTTATTTATGTTACTGTTTTGGCTTTTTAAATTACTGTTTTAACTGCTAATTTATTATTATTTTGGCTGCTAATTTATTACTGTTTGGCTGTTGTTTTGGCTCTTACTTTGCTACTAATTTGATGTTGTTTTAGCTCCTTAAAACTATTATTAAATTGCTATTTTGATGTTGTCTTTGTTATTATTTTTAAAAGTTTGATGATTAAGAAATTATAGAAATGGTATATAAAGTATATAAGCATTGTGATAGTGATATAGATTCTTTTAGTAAATTATTAAAGGATTTTCAAGCACCTCTATATCCCGAATATAGTAAATACACAAAATTGATTGGGTTTGTAAAATTGTACAACATCAAGGGAAAATTTGAATGGTTTGATAAAAGTTTTTGCGTTGTTAAGTACTCTGCAAATATTCTTTCTGAAAATAATGTACTTTCTGTTTCTACTCATAAAACAAAAATGATAAAGAGTACTTTAGGCATTGAGTATAAGAAGATTGATACATGCTCTAATGATTGTATTTTTTTATTTATAGAAATTAGTATGAATATCTATCTCAATGTCCATCTTGTGTTATATCAAGATGGAAGCAACATTGGAAGGTTAGTGCAAAGAAAACAAATATGCTTCATGCTAAAATTGTATGGTATTTTTCAATCATTCCATAGTTGAGACGTATGTTTCAATCTCCTGAAACCACCAGAGAATTAACTTGGCATGCAACTATGAGAGAGAATGATGGTAAGTTTCGACATCCAACTAACTTCCCTAATGTCACTTAATTGATAATAAGTGGCCTGATTTTGCATCTGATAGCAGAAACTTTAGAATGGCTTTTTCATCTGATGGTATTAATCTACATTGTTTACTTAATAGTAGTTATAGTTGTTGGCCAGTTATTCTTGTCAACTATAACCTTTCACCTTAGTTGTGCATGAATAGCAAATTCATGCCATTATCTTTGTTGATTTCTAGTCCACGGCAACTGGGTAATGATATTGATGTATATTTGGCACCTTTAATTGATGGCTTGAAAACACTAAAGGATGAGGAGTCGAAGCTTTTGATACTTGTAAGAAAGAAGTTTTTACTTTAAGGGTTGTACTTTTTTGAACCATAAGTGACTTTCCTGCATATAACAACTTGTTAAGTGATATAGTAAATAGGTATTTGGCTTGTCCATATTACAGGGAGGAAATTTATGCATATAAGCTAAAGCATTATAAGAAAATTTGTTATATGGATCATTGACGATTTCTTCTAATTAATCATCTATATCGTGCATAGAGGAGAGCATTTAATGGTGAAATAGAGTTTGGAACCCCCTTATACCGTTGAGCGAAGAAACAATATTTAAATCTTTAGATGGTATTCAAAATAAATGGGGAAAGAACAAGCAACAAAAGTGAAAGAATGATAATACTAATAGAGTTGTATATTGAAAGAAGAAGTTTATTTTTTTAACCTACCATATTGGAGATTTTTGTTAATTTGTTATCAATTGGATATCATTCCTTTTGAAAAAATGTGTGTGAGAGTATTTATGAAACGTTACAAAATATTCCAAATAAGACAGAAGATGGCATGAAATTAATCTAACTTAAAGGAGTTGAAGATCAGAAAAAAGTTATATCTTAATAAGCATAACAACCAGATAATTTTACCATCTACATGTACAACATTAACTAAAAAAGAGAAAAAGATGTTCTGTAACGCATTGGTAGAAATAAAGGTGCCTACAAGTTGTTCTAACTTTGGGAACCTTGTATCTATTGATGATGCAAAGGTTGTAGGTATAAAGTCGTATGATTGTCACATTTTGCTACAATAAATCCTACCACTAGCTAAAAGGGATATTGTGCCAAAGTACGTTAGAGTTGTTGTTTCTAAGTTCTCATTCTTCTTTAATGCCTTGTACAAGCCTAACGGTCGACCTTGAAACTTTAGATTAGTTACAAAAGGATCTTGTAACCACATTATGTTTATTTGAGAAATATTTTTTATTGAGTTGATTGTGTGATTTAACAGTATACATGTATAATTTCAAAATTTTAATACATGTAGTGGAAGCATTTTAACAAAATACACTCATTTATAGCATATAAACATATATATCACATATATGCTCATGTATAACTATTATACAAAATTTATATATGATGAACAGTTGTGCAAAAATAAAATGTGAAGAACACTTACCTAATAAAGATAGCTTTACAAAATCTTTAAGTTCTCCAATAATCCAAGTGAAGAGCTTACCTTGAAGTGTATTCTTGAACAATTCTAGTTTATAATGGTTTTGGTGGGATTATAGAGTTAAAATGGTAGTTTTGATTTAGAATTTCCAGCAACATGTATTCAAACTCTCTGAATATAATTATTTGTTTCTAAAATGGAAATGGCATATATATATATATATATATTATTACCATAGGATAATTATTTTTAAACCTCTTGTAGAATTGTTGGAAATAATTTCCATAGGATGATTATTTTTAAAACTCTTGTTTAAAATAAATATCTATTTCTCTATTTTCTTTTATTCATTTTGCGCCATCCACGAGAGAAAAATAAGAATATAAGCTTTCTATATTTTCAACACTTGAAAGAACCGGAAACAAAATATTCTCTCTTACCTCTCTTACTTGGCTGAATTTCTCTCTTAAAATGAATTCATTCATTTTACTTTTCCAAATGATGGCTAAACAAAAATAAGTGCCTTCTCTACCATCATAATCATAATACTCCTACCATTATCATTGTCGTCTACCCCACTCAAATAAAATTATCAATCACTAAATTAATTGTCACTTAAATTAATCTTTACCAAACAAATAAAAATACTTTAATAATATTAAGTAATTAAATGGCCAACATCAAGGCCCCTTTTTGTATAAAAAATTAAAATTGTCATGATTAATTTATTTTAATATTATCTAATAATACAAAATTTAATTATTCAAAATAATTTTGAATAATTACTTTTACCTTACTTATTTTTACTACTAAGGTTAAAAGGTAAATTTAAGGCAAAAATAATTCATAGACTAAATTGTGTTACTTGTCAACATCCTATTGATTAACAACTCTTGTTAACTAATTAAATGATGTACTTAACAATTAAGTCTTGACAAATGCACATCCCAAGGGATCCTAAACCAATTATACCATTTTGCTGAAATTTATCAGATCGAATTATTTAATCCAGTCCGCTAACCTAGTGCACAATAAGTATACTTCATATTGTGAGACTCTCTAGGTTCACGCCTGGTTTGTCATATGGAACTCCTTTATACATCCGTGAACGATGCCCTCTACATGTTATGAGTATTACAAAGCAGTGCTTTAGACCATGCAAGTTGAGGTTATAGCATATTCGTATAATCTTTCCTTCATTTATATCCTGAAAGAGCATAGATATAAATCATCACCGCCAAATCTCTATTTGCTCAACCATGAACTTATCTCCAGATTTATATTTTCATAAACAATATCTACAAATACTTTTATGATATTGTTTATCCCTTAAGAATATATTTTATGGGGTTTATGCTTGTTGCTACAAGATTTCCTGAAACACAATCTCAGAGCATCAGGATATGCAACTCACTCATATCTATGCACATCGGACTCCATGAGCATCGGACCATGTCCAACGACACCTACTGGTCAGATCATGAAAGATTTCTAACTTATGTGAAATTAAAGTATGGTGGATCACTCATAAGTCCACCATGGCGCTCAGGTCAAAGGATCACAAATACTACTCAACTCAAAAGACCTTCTATTGACGGCTTTATGAGATTTCTATTGGAGGTTTTCGTGAGTCTGTTCAGTGCCCAATCCTTACTGAATACCTGTATCTCTATACGAGCTTTCACTAAACTCATGGTTTGCTAACACCAACTGACACGTCAAGAATATAAGAGTTTATTCTCAAGTGTAGGATTATCGAAGTAATAAATAACCCGATGAGAACGGGGTCGATCCACAGGGAGTAGAATTAAAATTATAAATTATAAACACTTTTAAGATAATTAATGTAATATAAGATGTTTGCAAATATTAATTCAATTAACCAATTCAAATAAAAGCTAAGGTTGGAGGGATTCACTCTTAACATAAGAAGTAAGAATAAATTTAACTTTTTTTATAACTCAATTGGAATCCTCACACATAGAAGGTTCCAACCGAAAAATATAATAATTAAAGTTCATCATCATTTATATATTGATTAGTATTTATTTCTTTTAATTATTATACACTAAGTCTTATAAATGGGTTCAAGTATTTATTATGTCAATCTTTATATTTGTCTACAATAAATCAAGACTTTCACTTTACAAGAAATGGTATATACACCAAATCTTGTAAATGGTTTTAAGAATTTATTGTGCCAAGTATAAAGTTTGTCAATAATAAATCAAAAATCACCACTTTAGAAGAAATGATATTAATTCTATAAACAAAATAAATACATCATATATAAATTTGCATAACCTAAGAATGAAACATTAAATTCATGACTAAGTGTTAAGCATATCTTATTACCTTACCAAGAGTTTCACCCTTTCACTTTAGCATAAAGAAAATTATTTGGACATAATAAAACTAAAGAAAAAGAAAAAGAAAATGGAAGAAGAAATAACATGACTTAATAGTAAACAAGAGAAATAATATTATAAGGAGATAATAAAAAAGACAAGTATTTAGAACTAAAATCTAGGTCTCAAATTACATATTTTGGGCATAAACATGCTACTTATTTATAGAAGAATATGGATAAATTGAGACAAATGAAGAGGGAACCACTTAGATGATAAAAGTAAGAATGATGGCAAAATAATTTGCATTGATTATCATTAATACACCCAATTGCTTATCCAATTTGGAATTGATGTGGTCCGAATTAGTTGTCATTTAAAACATCAAAGTTGTATATAAGTCTCTTATCTTTTCAAATTGAGTTATCTCATACGTATTAGATACGTATTTCTATTGTTACGGGTCAAATACAGATAACTGTTCGGATTGGGTTTGTATTACAAATCAGTTATGTTTTAGGCCATTTTTACCCTCTAAACACTCAAATTTTGAATGCCTTAATACAATATGTTTCCATTGAGTCAGCTCTTCACAGGATCAAGAATCACTTCAATTGGATCTTTACGTAGAAAGTTATGCTCATTTTATCGAACCTATCACAAAACAGTTAAAAGATAATTAGATACAATATTGTAAACATACTTAAGTTAAGAAAATTAAATACACTAGTAATACAAAATAATGATGTAAAACTCTTATTAAATGTGTAATTTCAAGTGTTCATCACACCCCCGAACTAGCTTATTGCTAGTCCCTAGCAATTCGAGCATAAATAAAATTTGAACATTATTTAAGTATCTCAAACAAAACGTCAGTTCAAGATCACAATCGCTATAAATGTTATTTCAATTATACCTTTTAAAATTTTGTGTATGTGTGAATTAAGCCAAAGCCTTCTTACCACGAACCACAACATATATAGCCTTGAAAAAAAAATTTCAAGTAAAAATCTCAACTCCATATCCTCACAAGTGAATAACTTGTTTAATGGCTTAGGATTTCACTCATGGAGTTAAAAAACAGATAATCGTTCAAGAAAAAGTTACATTTAGGGATAGACAGATAAACTAACATTGATCCAAAGATAGAAAAATCAATTATTTAGAGTCAAATCATTATTGCCACATGCTAGCTTCAAGATTTTAATTATTTTATGCAAATCTTACGAATACAGAGTTTGGTGATAAGATTGCTTCCTAATGACTTTAGTTTTCTAAAATTGAATGAAGACTTTATTGAATTGAATTGACTTCTTTTCTCTCTATTTTTCTTTTTCACTTCTTTTTTTTATTTTTTTTAAAGACAGAAGGAATTATTACAAAATAAGAGCAATTTATCACCATAATACTTTTCCAATTTTTTTTTATCATTTAGCTAAGCAACCAAATCATTTCTCATCCCAAATAATGTCATTTCAAACAAAAATTAACCATTTCAAAAGATCAATGAAAGTTCGTAAGCTGTTATCTCAAACCTCTCCACTCACTCACAAAAGATATGTGAGTTTAGAATAGAATATGTATACTTAAACATGAAAATTCTCATGGCTATATATATTGAATCATCCATCTTACCACAAGGCTTAGTATTGTTCTCAAGAAATAATTTTAGAAGTTATTCTTTAGTAACCTAGATAGAAAAAGTGATTTAAACTGAACAATTTTGAAATTATACATCGATAGCAAAGCAAATTTATTTACGCAAGAGTTACCGAAAACTTAAGCAATAAACATAAAATACATTAAAAATAAACCAATTAGAATGTGTTTCAAAAGTTCAGTAATGTACTTTTTACTCTGCCATTCTAGAACTAGAATGCGTCTCAAGAATACATAAATAAACCTTTTACTCATGCCATTTATGATGAATTCTTTTTTTTTTAACAGAACAAAGTGATAACAACAATAAAATAAAATAATAAACACTAACATTATATATCAACTATCCTCCCCCCAACAAAATTGAGACATTATTCTCAATGTCAAAATATAGAAAGGGTAAAGTATAGAAGATATCACCTGAAACATCTTTTATTGAAAATTAAACCTGCAACAAAATAAAACAAGCCATACAAAATGCTTAAAAATACATAGAAGTATATAGGCTACAGACGAAGCGTCAAATCTATCTTGCGTTTCTTTTCACTGTTATCAGTATACCAATCTATCTGACTCATTATTGGATCAGATAGAGGTGTAAAAGCTTGTAGTTCATCGAGTAACTGATCAATAGTTGAAGCAGAAATGAGGATCTGTCGTGCTGCAGATGAGACGAATTATTTTTCTACCGCATAGTCAAGAAAAGATAACAACTCATTATAAAAAACTATCAATATTTAACAAACCAATGAGTTTTTTACGGATTTACAATTGTGCCCATGAGACAATTTGAAAAATTTCCTCCAATGTTCTGAAACCTCCAGGTAGAGCTATGAAAGCATCAACATTACGAAGCATAAAAGACATTTGTTCATGCATTGATGGTACCTGTAACTCATCCCCAATTATTTTTTCTACAATGTCTTCAACAACTAGAGCTTTTGGTATGATACCTAAAACTCAACTGCCTTTATTTTGTGCAGCGATTGCCATACATCCTATTAATCCAAGACTATCTCCCCCATATACTAAATGATTATTTCGCTCACCTAACATCTTACCAAGGGTTTTGCTGCTTCTATAAACTCACTAGTTTTTCTAGGGCTGGATCCATAAAAGACACAAATTTTTGTAAATTTACAAGTTGATGATCCTTTCATAATTACACTCACCCTCTCTCTTGAATGATTTTGAGTTTGTGCAAAGATTCAGAAATAATACAATCTATTTATAGAGTCAAAAGGTGTTGCAAAGTTAAGTCACATGGGCTGTTGGCTTGAAATATACAATTTTCAACACCTTTTTACCAATTTTCAATTTGTTACCTGAAAAAGTCACATAGGTTGTCGGCTTAAAATGCAAAATTTTCATAAAAGACTATAGGTGGTTGGTTATTGAAAAGACGTTTGAGTTTGAAATGAAACATTTAAAAATAACAGCTATAGTAAATATATACAAGTAGTTATGATTGTGGCTCACATATTCCTCTGGTTTTACGTCTAGTAACGGCTTAAACGCCCTCTATGGGTCAGGGATAGGCTTCCCATCTAATTTTCTTATAAAGTGGCAAACAGGGTCTTTTAAAGTCAGATTCCCGAGACTGTACCGCTTATGTTCTTTTAGGAATATGTCCCATAATTCACAAATTGCAATATGCACATATCCACTTAATGAACCTAATTTTATCTTCGCAATTTATAGACACCATCCTAAGTGTGGCAACGTGTGTTGCAAGTTATGCGTGCACACTTGTAACAAACATTAATCATTTTGTTCTTCATTTTTTTTGCAAAAGAGCTTTTACCTAAGCCAGACATGTAGGAAATTAATGAGTCTAAAAATTCACCTGTCAATCGAACATTGACTTTAATTAACCAATGTAAATCAACAGATATATTCATAATCATTAATAACCTTAATCTTTCACATCTTGCTTGGTAAATTTTCTTCAGGGAATTTTGAGGCAATGATGGAAAACGTTTTTTTAAATTTTTTAGAATGTCATTCATTTTATTTTTAGAAAAGAGGGAAGAAGAGAAGATATCAGTAATTATGGGAAACTGACAAAATCGACTTGAAATATCACGGAGTACCGTTATCCGCCACTTAGCCAGGGTGCAAAACAAAACTACTAAATTAACCTGCAAGTAAAAATAAAAAAATAAAGTTAGAAGAAGAATATATATATATATATAAATATGTAAATATGTAAAACAAAGATTAATTAATCTCATAATAAGGGTCTGACATGAATGTAAATTCTTCATGAAAAACTTGATTTTCTAAAAACGGCTTGAGTTTTTACCCATTTACCTTAAACACATTCCCATTTTTAGGATTTTCAATGCCAATTGTTCCATAAAGGTACACATGTTTCACAATAAAAGGGCCACTCCATCTTGATTTTAATTTTCCAAAGAATATGTGAAGTTGAGAATTATAAAGCAAAACCTTTTGACTAACATCAAATGTTTTTTTTGAATTTTTTGATCATGAAAAGCTTTGATTTTAGCTTTATGAAATTTTGAATTCTCATATGCATTATTTCTCAATTATTTAAGTTCATTTATTTGTAATTTATGTATGTGTCCAACAGAATCAAGATTTGCATTAAAAGTTTTAATGGCCCAGTAACCTTTATGCTCAAGTTCCACAGGTAAGTGACAAGATTTTTCATAAACAATCTTATATGGAGACATACCCAATGAAGTTTTAAAAGCAGTTCTATAAGCCCACCGTGCATCATTTAGTCTTAAAGACCAATCTTTAAGATTTGGATTTACAGTGTTTTCTAAAATTTGTTTTATTTCCCTATTTGTTAATTCAACTTGTCCACTTGTCTGAGGATGATAAGGGGTGGTAACTTTATGAGTAATATTATATTTTTTCATTAATGTTTCAAATGGTCTATTACAAAAATGCTTACCCTCATCACTTATAATGGCTCGAGGGATTCCAAATCGACTTAAGATATTTGCTTTCAAAACTTTCGTGACTATTTTATGGTCATTATTTCGACATGGAATAGTCACAATCCATTTTGAGACATAATCTACTACAACTAAGATATATGTAAATCCAAATGATAACGGAAATGGTCATATGAAATCTATCCCCAAATAATCAAAGATTTCAATAACAAGAATAGGGTTCAAAGGCATCATGTTTTGTTTTGAAATTGATCCCAACTTTTGACAATTTTCATGAAAATAAAAACAGAATAATAAATAAAGTAAAGCAAATTAGCTGTTACTTAAAACATCAAAGTTATAGATAAGTCTCTTATCTTTCTACACTGAGTTGTCCGATACATATTAGATACGTATTTATATAGTTATGAGGCAAATACTGATGACTGTTCAAACTGGGCTTGTACTGCAGATCAGTTTTGTTCTAGGCCACTTTTACCCTTTAAACACTCAACTTTCAAATACTTTGTAAAATACAATATATTAGCCCATTGAGTCAGCGCTTCACAGGTTCAAGAATCACTCAAATTGGATCTTTAGATAGAAATTTATGCCCATTTTACCGAACCTACCACAAAACAGTTAAACGATAATTAGGTACAATATTGTAAACATATTTAAGTTAAGAAAATTAAATACGCTAGTAATACAAAATAATGATGTAAAACTCTTATTAAATGTGTAATTTCAAGTGATGACAACCATTTGGACTATCCAGATATAGCCATATTCTAATCTATATTAATGGTTTCACTGATAGACTCGCATCAGTGAAATTAGATCAGGAACATAATGTTTGAGAACATAATTGCATAATGACATTTCCTAGCTAACTTTTAACACTGATCTAAAATCTTTTAAACCAGATCTGAACTCCTTCAGATCATACAATATCTAAAATATAACAAGCATCTTATCATTTAATAGTTAATATTATTAACGATTTAATTAGAAATGATAACTGTATAAATACTATAATTAAATATTTATACATAATAGAATGGCATGTAAGCACAAATTCTAATAACTCTCACTTCCTCTAGTGCCATTTATTATGGCATATAATATCCATTGACTCTTCGTGTTTCTCAAACACTTTAAGAATTAAGGCTTTAGATAGTAGGTTCGCTATAATCCATAAGGATGTTTCCTATATACTTTTAAATCTCTAATTGCCAAGATATTTCTAATTATGTGGTATTGGAAATCCATATGATTAAATTTTTGGCTTATTTTATAGTTTCTTGGCTTGAGCAATTACCCCGTTATTGTTGCATTTTTGTGTGATATGATTCATTGAGCTTTAATTTATTCTAAGCTCTACAACTGACTTGAGCATCCATAAAAATTCCTTTGTTGGCTTTTCAAGTTGCAACATATTCTACCACTAAGGTAGAACCAAATATAGACATTTGAATTGTACTCATTCTACTAACTGTGGTACTGTAGAGAAGAAATAAATAATCAGATGTAGATTATCTATCATTCGGATCAGATTGGAAATCTGATTCTATGTATTCTCTTGTTTGTAAGTAACTTTCTCTATAAGTTAAAAACTTATTCTTTGTACCTCTCAAGTATAATTAGATATGTTTCACGGTCATTCAATGGTTGTTACTTGGATTATACCAAAACTGACTTGTAAAACTTATAGCCATTAAGATCCGAGATTCATACATAACATGGTACACATCAAGCTACTTCTAGTTGATGCATATGATATAATAGACTCTCTATCTCTTTTATTTTTTACTTGAGGAAACTTTCTCTTAGAAAGATGAATGTTATGTTTGAAAGGTACATTAACTGTCTCACAGTTATTAAATTGTACCTTTTTATGACTTAGTCTATGTACGAGGATTTGAACAGTCCTATCAATTTCTTAACTCTATCTCTATAAAGCTTTATACCTAGTATATATGAAGCCTCTGCCAAATATTTTATAGAGAAATTCTTACTCAGATAACTCTTAACTGACTTACTTGCAACATACCATTATTATTTTTGATGATGAGTATGTTATTCATATAGAGAATAAGAAAGACAATTATACTCTCACTGCTTTTTCTAAGCACATACACTACGGGGAGAGTGTGTTAAAGGTATTTCACTCAATTGACTTTCAGATTTCATTATCGGTTCATTTTTATCTTGATTAACTTTATAAAGTTTAATTATTTTATAATCTATACGACCCATGAGAAATTATTTATCTAGGAAAGTGACATTACGAGCAATGAACACATTTTGTTCCTCTGGATTATAAAATTGATATCCTATATATTACTTGGGGTACATAATAAACTAATATTTGTACCACTTAGGTGTAAGTTTATCATATTGTGTAACTCTTATGCAAGTAGGATAACCTCAAATTTTAACATACTTAAGACTCAGTTTCCTTCTAGTCTATATCTCATATGTAGTAGAAGGAAAAACTTATAATGAAACTTTGTTCAATAAGTGAGCAATAGTTTCTAGAGTATAATCCTATAGATAATGTTTTTTATAAGATCGGTGAAGCTCAACATCGATCGCGCTATATCTTATAAAGTCTGACTTCTCCAATTAAAACACATTTGTGTTTAAGAGTACCTGGAGAACTATATTGAGTTAAAATCTCATTCTCCTTTAAAATAATCTATGAATTTACTACTTAGGTATAAACAGCCTCAATCTATTGATGATAATGGTATTTGTACATCTAATATGCATACGCTCCCACTGAAGATCATTTGATAGACCAGGACATATGATTTGACTTTCAAATTATTCTTAATCCTTTTCTGATAAGCTTTCGTCTCTTTTCAAGAGACATTATCATAAACACCCCTTATATTATCTATTGATCTATTATAAATCTTAGTATTTTTATTAATCTAAAACAATTTTTAGATATATCAGCAAATCTAAAAATTTATCGGTACCCTATAATTTGTGTGCCTTATTCAAGTATACTAATTGGCTACTCATAGTTATCTTATCTCTATAAGATACTAACCTTATCACTATAAGATAAAAATAGGAGATGTTAGTGGAACATTTCTAATCGTTAATAAAAAATACTGTAGAACATGGGTATAGCTTTTATACATTTTTTAATCTAAAGACGTCCTCCTACTGCTATACACAATCCATTTAATCTCTCAAACAGGAATATGAAATTTTAAACATTTTAAAATTTACAGTGAGAAGTGGACCTCTTTGGAATTTTACTCTAACCTCACGCTGTAACAATATTGGCCTTTGTAAACCCATAAATACACCTTATCCTTGTGCTGTAACAATATTGAATAAGTGTATTCCAGATTAACTTATTAATCATCAAATATATGTTATTAGTATTACCCTCACGTTGTAGCAATATTGAGTAATACGTTTGTATATATTTGTCTCATATAATGTTTAATTGGCATAGCCCGAATCACGCCGATCAATTCCTCACGCTATAGTAATATTTAGAATGACCGAAATGACCGATTTAACACCGTATTGACAAGACGGATCATTGTATAATATTATCTCATAATACAATACTATTCAATCTGATTAAGAGAGATTTTAATTTAATAAATTTTTTTATTATTTTAAATTATTATTAATAATTATAATAAATTTTTGCATCTTAATCTAATTTATAATTAGAATATTTATTTACGTAAGCACAACCAACCCCCACTAATAGGGCTCCCTTTGTGGTTAATAATATAAACAAATGATTTACAATTTTTAATACAATAATATAATAGATATAATTGTATTAAATATACTTCACATTTCAAACATCATCATGTTCAAATTTTAAACATAACATGTTCAATTTTAAACATTATCATATTTAACTATTAAATATCTACTTGTTTAAATATTAAACATCACTATATTCAAATATTAAACATCATCATATTTAATTTTAAACATCACTATATTCAAATTTTAAACATCAACATGATTATATTTGAAAATCATTATGTTTAATATTTTAAACATCAACATGTTGTTCAAATATATATAACATCATTTGTCAAAATATTCAACAATAATATATTTAACTTATAAACATCACCATGTTAAAAATTAAATATCACCATGTTAAAATATATATAGTATCATATGTTGTTCAAATATATATAACTTAACATGTCAAAATATTCAACAACATATTTAACTTATAAACATCATCATGTTAAAAATTAAATATCACTATGTTAAAATATATATAGCATCACATGTCAAAATATTCAACAACAATATATTTAACCTATAAACATCACCATGTTAAAAATCAAATATCATCATGTTAATATATATATATATATATAATATCACAAGTTGTTTAAATATATATAACATCATATGTCAAAATATTCAACAACAATATATTTAACTTATAAATATCACCATGTTAAAAAAATAATAAAATTTAACATAACCATGTTTAAAATTACAAACATAACCATGTTTAAAATTACAAACATCAACATGTCAAAATTTTAAACATCACCAAAATTAAATTTGAAGCATCACCATGCTCAAATTTAAAAAATATTATATATCACACACTTAATGTAATATGCTTTGATATCATTTATTAAGTTGAATGTGTGATTTAAGAGTGTACATGTTTAATTTCAAAAATTTATCACATGCAGCGAAAGCATGTTAACAAAATACACTCATTTATAGCATATAAACATATATATCACATATATGCTCATGTATGACTATTATACAAAATTTATATATGATAAACAATTGTGTAAAATCAAAATATGAAGAACACTTAACTAATAAAGGTACCTTTACAAAATCTTTAAGTCCTCTAATAATCTAAGTGAAGAGCTCACTTTGAAGTATATTCTTAAACAATTCTAGTCCATAATGGTTTTTGTGACATTATGGAGCTAGAATGGTATCTTTGATTTAGAATTTTTAGCAACATGTATTCAAACTCTTTGAATACAATTATTTGTTTCTAAAATGAAAATGGTAAATATATATATATATATATACAACTCTTGTATAATTGTTGGAAATAATTTCTATAGGATAATTATTTTTAAACAACTCTTGTCTAAAATAAATATCTCTTTCTCTATTTTTTATTTATTTATTTTGAGCCATCCATGAGAGAAAAATAAGAAAAGAAGTTTCTATGTTTACAACACTTGAAAGAAAAAAAAAAACAAAACATTCTCTCTTACTTCTCTCACTTGGCTGAATTTCTCTCCTAAAATGAATTCATTCATTTTGCTTTTCCAAATGATGGCTAAACAAAAATAAGTGTCTCCTCTACCATTATAATCCTAATGCTCCTACCATTATCATTATCAGCCATCCCACTTAAATAAAATTATCAAGTACTAAATTAATCTCCACTTAAATTAATCTTTACCTAACAAATAAAATTACTTTATTAATATTAGATAATTAAATGGCCAACATCAAGGCCCCTCTTTGTATAAAAAATAAAATTACCATGATTAATTTATTTTAATATTATCTAATAATATAAAATTTAATTATTCAAAAGCATTTTGAATAATTACTTTTATCTTATTTTTACTACCAAGGTTAAAAGATAAATTTAAGGTAAAAATAATTCATGGACTAAATTGTGTCACTTGTCAACTTCCTATTGATTACTAGCTCTTGTTAACTAATTAAGTGATGTACTTAATAATTAAGTCTTGATAAATGCACATTCTAAGGGATCTCGAAACAATTATTCAATTTTGCTAAAATTTATCGGATCGAATTATTCAATTCAATCCGCTACCCTAGTGAGCAATAAGTACACTTCATATTGTGAAACTCTCTAGGTCCAAGCCTAGTTTTTCATATGGATCTCCTTCATACATCTGTGAACGATGCCCCACACACACGTTATAGATATTACAAAGTAGCGCGTTAGACCATGCAAGTTGAGGTCATAATATATTCGTATAACCATTCCGTCATTTATATCCTAGAAGAGCAGAGATATAGATCATCACCATCAAATCTTTATTTGCTCAACCATGAACTTATCTCTAGATTTATATTTCTATAAATAATATCCACAAATACTTTGTGATATTGTTTATCCCTTCGGAATATATTTTTTGGAGTTTTTTTAATGGCCACAAGACTTTCTCAAATACAATCTTAGAGTATCAGGATATACAACTCACTCATATAAGTTGACGGATCCTATATCTAGCACACCAAACTCTATGAGCCAACAACACCCATCGGTCTGACTATGAAAGGCTTCTGACTTATGTGGAACCAAAGTATGGTAGATTACTCACAACCCCACCGCGGCGTTCAGGTCAAAAGACCACAAATACTACTTAACTTCCTTCTATTGACGGCTTTATAAGATGTTTATTGGAGGTCCTCATAAGTCTATTCAGTACCAGTATTTACTGAATACCTGTATCTCTATACGAGCTTCCACTAAACTCATAGTTTGCTAAGACTAACCATTTGGACTATAAAGATATAGCCATACTCTAATCTATATTAATGGTTTCACTTATAGACTCGCATCGATGAAATTAGATTATGAATATAGTGTTTAAGAACATAATTGCATAATGACATTTCCTAGCACCATCTGCAATTCTTTGTAGCTATGTCATTACTAATATAATCTCAGGTCATTGTCCTATTTCAGACAAGTCTCTAACTCCCTAGATTTTACTAACTCTTAGCACCACTAACTTTTAGTACTTATAACTATTAGCACTGATCTAAACTCCTTTAGATCAGATTTGAACTCCTTCAGATCATATAATGTCTGAAATGTAACAATTATCTTACCATTTAATAATTCATAATATTAACGATTTAATTAAAAATGATAGTTGTATAAATACTATAATTAAATATTTATACATAATGAGATGGCATATAATCATAAATTCTAATATTTTCTACCTAACTTCTTTAACATCATGGTCCATGTGACTGTCCATCTTATTAAAGAGGTAAGATTATGTGAATTGGTTTACCTTAGGTGGATGTATCCTTTTGAGAGGTATTTGAAAGGTTTTAAAGGTTATGTGCATAATTATAATTGGCTAGAATGGTGCATTGTTAAGTGTTACGTTATTAAAGAAGAAATGGAATTTTATACAAAATACATGATAGGCGCTAATGTAATTAGACATCCTTTTGAGCATAAAAAAAATTTGTTAATTGAACTACCATTAATTAGTGGTCAGTTTGTAAAAGTTGACAGTGATCTAGATCAAGCGCATCACTATGTGTTAGAGAATACAAAGGATGTTCAACCTTATATTGAGTAAGTGTTGCTATCCTTTAGATTAATTAGATATAATTTCTATTAAGCAATTATATGTTGGTAATATAAATAACTTTTTCATTAATAATAGGGAGCACTTTCGGTGGCTTAAGAAGCAATATCTACGTCAATCAAGTAACCTAAAATAGTTGTAAGACAAACATAACCGTATATTTTGTTATTGGTTCCAAAAGGAAGTATGTTAATGAGAAAACTTTTCAACATCTTTAATTATTTTAAGACTTAAACTTATATTTGTGTGAATTTATTTGAATACTCGTATATTCTTAGGTTTTAAATGCATTACAACACGGTGATCCAATATCTGAAGTTGTGTAATGGTTAGCATAAGGACCAAGCCCAAATGTCATTAGATATCAAGGGTATCAGATAAATGGTTACACCTTCCACACATTGCATCGAGATGTAAACTGGGTGATGCAAAATATCGATGTTAGTGTGGTAACAACATTAATGCAAATTGTTAGTGCTAAGGATAAAAATCCAATAATTAAGGAGATGTCCTATTATAGAGTCATGAATGATATATGGGACATGGACTATTATATGTTCAAAGTTCTTATTTTTAAGTGTGATTGAGTTGATAGAGGATATAGTGTAAGGGTTGATAAGCATGGATTTATAATTGTTGATCTTGGTAGGATAGGTCATAAGTTAGATACATTTATATTAACTTCATAAGCAAACTAAGTTTTTTATGGGGTAGATCAGAAAAGCACAAAATATTATAATGTTTGTACAATGCCATAAAGGGATAATGAAGTAAAATGTAGAACATTCAAATATCATTAATGAATGAACTACCTTTAGAGGATGACGAGTCTAATGTGAAAGACGAAACCACTCTAAATCATATGAGGACAGATTATGAATACATATTAGTCAACTAATTGAAAATAGGAATACCAGTAAGTTAATGGCTAAGTTGCTCAATTTATATTATTTTGTAATTACCATAATTTATAATCCTCTTAGACTTGTTATTAGAATGTTGTTTCTTATTTAAGCAAAACATTATTTTGCTATACATTGTAATATCATTATGTTGTTTCTTATTAAAGCTATACATTATTTTGCTACACAATATAATATTATTTATACATTATTTTGCTATGCATTATAATAACATTTATGCATTATTTTGCCATCTTATTTTGATAAGGTGATAGACATGACCAATAATGAGGATTAGAGTTCCATGGATTTAATTGATAGACATATGAGGTTTGACTAAGAAGATGGGTCTAAAAAGACAAAAGATGCCAGTAACATTAAGGTAAAATACAATAGATTTGGTATACCAAAAGGAAAGGAAGGAACTGCCTTGACCACAACTATTGGCTTGATTATTCCACAATGGATTTCGATTGTATACACAGATTGGCGAAAGGTTCCATCTTAATAGAAAAAGCCTTTGAAAGTAGGTTCAGATAATATTTGATATACATTACTTGATTAAATGCTTTATACATTTGAATAAATCTAACATGTGATAGGTTTAATATTTAACATAACTTATTTATTGTTGTGCAGGCTTATTTGAGGTTGATTCTCGTAGTAAGAAACAAATTTTACACTCCATGGGGATTGCCCATCGAACATTTAGACACCATTTAACCACCAAATATATTCTACCACACAAGCACAACAAAGAATCTTTGAAGAAGCCACTAATAGATTACAACTGGATTAAGCAAGAAGATTGGAATGCATTTGTGAAATCTAGGTTATTAATAGAATTTATCGTGAGTATAATAAATTTGATTTTGTACTTTTGGTTATAAGTTTATTTAGTCATCTAACATAGTTTGTGGTTCTTTGTTGATTTTTAGAGAGTAAGAGGAGGTCTCAACTAAAAACAAAAAATTGTAACAAGTACAATCATAGCTTAAGGCAGAAAGGTTATATAGGACTAATTGCAGAGATTGTAAGACATCCTTCCTTAATTTTCAAGAACATCCTACATGAACTACTTTTTACTTTCATAAACTGTATGGTATTTACAGTTTATTTTTCTTACTAGATGTAGGAGACCTATCTTACTAAAACTCATATTGACAGAAGTGTCACTTGGAAACTAGCAAAGAGGAGAAAGAATGGCTCTTATAGCTCCAAAGTGATGCTAATTATTTCTAAAATTGTAATATTCTTAACTCTTTTGTGGTATTATTAATAGATAATTTTAGATTCAATACATTGGAAACATACTATTAATTCTTTTATATGTTGAATTGTTATTAAAGTTCTATTATGCATGTGTCAAACATTTACATACTGTCAACATCTTATTCATTGTTGTTACAATTCATTTATGTGTCAATTACCATTATTTCAACCTCGTCATAAATTAGAAACTACAATACCAACTTTAACAGGTTTAATATACCTACTGTAAGGTTTATTACTTGGTTGTGTCATTCATTTACATATTGTCAGCATCAATTCATTTGTATGTCAATTGTTACATGTCAATATACTTGTAGGAATATTATGAAAGTGAAGCAAGAAAAGATGCATCTAATTTTAAAAGAGAAAATGATATTTTGGCTCGATCTTTGGGAAAGAAGCCTATTACTGGCTATTTTCAGGGAGTAGAAAAGTATATCACCACTAACATATACTTTAACATACCAACTAGAGATCACTTGTTAGAGAATGAAAGGTTGAAGTATGATGAGCAAATAGCAAGAATGAATGCTAAACTTTAATCGTTGGAGGACAAACTACAAGTAAATGCCAATTTTCAGAGGGGTGGGGAGTAATTCAAACAAGTTAACGATTTCCCAAATGTTAGATATGGATGTTGACTTGCCATCACAAAAACAAATATATATATATATATATATTTCAGTGTAAGTTACTTTACCATTGCATAATGTCAATTAATTTATAAAGGATTATAAAATGCCATTTACTAATATTATATTATAACTCACTTAGGATGAAGGCACCTACTAGATCATTACAAAGAATTACCCAGAAATATACCAATAAACCCTCATTAAGAATTAGCAAAGTCCAAAGCTACCCACTATGATGGAAATGGTAAATTGCAAAAAATATATATGCTGATTTTCACTACTTCATAGTTAACTTTATCTATTTTACATAAATAATTAATTATCCAATATTTGCATGATGTAGCCACTAGTAACCATACCCAAGAGAAAAAAGATTGCCACTCCTAAACCCATACAAAGGTTGGGAGGAATACAAGATAGGAAAAGAAATATAACTTTATCAGATTCTCGCAACTTATGATGTTTAGAACTTTAGTAGATAAATGTCTTGATAAGAGAGCAAAAGAAATTACATTTGAGGTTAAGATTTTTAAATGTGAGTATAAAATTTAATAGATGTCTATCTAAATGTTTCATGAATTTAAATTATATTCGTATAAATATATTAAATATTTAATATATTTATATAAATAAAAAAATATATATTACAAAAGATTAAAATATTCAGTAAACATTATTATCTAAATATTCAAATATATTTCCATTAACACAAATACACATCATAATCATAAAGTATAATAATATATACAACAATTCAAACATCTTTCTATTAACACAAATACACATCATAATCATAAAGTACAACAATATATACAACACCATAATTACATGACTTATTGTAATTCCAACATCAATAAATAACATTCAAGATGCAACTCATTTTATAGTGTGAAGCTTGCAACAGTTAAAGCTATAAATATAAATAGCTAGCATAGGACAAGTGCCACCTTCTAAAATATTCCATCATGTTATAATGAGCAGTACATCATAAACATAGTTCCATAAGTAAACCAGCAAATACAATCAACGATATTAGAGGCAAATTGAACATGCTTCTTGTCCCACCTTCAAAACAAAGAAATTCCAAGTTTGTTATTATATTGTAGCACAAAGTTGAGAAATAAAGTTAGAATAAAATAAAAAATATTGAGTGAAAAAAGTAATATACCTAGCTCATATCTTAGAACAAACAAAAAAATGCCCAGTCTACACGAACCTCATCTATCTCCTCCTTAGTATATGTTGTCTTACCCATAAGCTAATAATATATAAAGTAGAAGAAATATATTCCTTATTGATTGTACGTAACTTCAAGGTGCACATATAGGTAAATGAACTTAAAAGAACTAACTTTTTGTGCAAGTATGTTGGAGTCGTTTATAACAGCCATCATGTATGCTATGACATACAGTCTACATTCAATAGTTCCTAGTTAAAATGAGGCATGAAAAAACAATTCTATAGTTAATAAACTGATATTTTTGAATAAATAAATTCACTTAGTTGAAACACTACTTAGAAATGATATTTTTACCTTAACTTGCATCCAATTTATTAGTAATCTTTTGCTATTGGCACTTTCTTGAGTAAAATGAATGCATATGCCCTTAATCTCAAAAATAAAAGTAATTGATCACTTTTTCGTACTTGAATAAAAATAATTTTATAGTGTTGATATGTAGAACTCACTTATTCAAAATGGTTTGAAAGTTGGTGCATATTGGACCTTCCAAATGATAAATTGTGTTGTTGGAGAGGTCAATAACGACAAGAACCCAATAGAAACTATATAGAACAAAAGTCAATAAAACCTAATATTCATTATATTAACTCATACTCGAGATTGTAAGGGATAAGCCACAACCGATTGCGTGATGTGCTTTGAATTCAGTCTACAATGGCACGTGAACGTTCATTCACCACTGTCCTTACGACTAATTTTATTACGAGAGAGACAATAAATGGATTGATGAATCCAAATGCATGGGTCAATTTGGACTCCTTAAGCTTTTGGTACAATGACCTCGGTAAACATTTAAAAATAGTCACATTGTTATATTATTTGAAATTAAAAATAAGGTGAAAATACTAGTAAAAAATAAATATTACTCACATTATATGTATTTGTATACAACATACTTTAAGAGGTGTGAGGTACAAGACATACTCACAGTCCTACTTCTATATTTGTGATACACATCTATCATGAGTTTATGATAGAAACTATCAGAAATTCGTGACATATTATGTATTTTGATGAGGTCACATTATTTTCGTATGATGTCAGTATAATGACATCACACTTACATCATCTACTGTATTAGGTGCCAAATCAGCATCCACGTCATCATACATATAGGCATTTTGTGCAACATGTTTTTTATATACGTAGGACAAAAATCACAATTTAGTGATAGATATTTTCTATTACAAAACGATGTCACAAGCTGGTGATAGCAAAATTCTATCATAAAACGCATCTATAACAAGTTTGTGATAGGATTTTTCTATCACTGATTGCTAAGATATCTTTTGGTGATGGAAAATTTCAATCACAAAATTTGTTTTATGTTAGCAAAATTTTATCACCAAAATTCTATTTTTCCTAGTGTGTGGATTATGAATTATTAAACTTTAGAACTTTAGATGATATAGATTATGTATTTTATCGATTACAGTTGAAACTAATTAATTTGGCAGTGTTTGATTATTTTAAAAGTAGAAACAACTAGTAAGCACTAGTTAATTATTTAAAATTTTTATTATTTAAGTTAAGTACTAAGTTATTAACTACTAAAAAATATATTTTATGGAAAAATATTATTATTATTTTCTATAAAAAAATTTCAATTATTGAATGATTGACTTATTATTTTAAATTAGTAGTATTATAAATTTACAACAAATCAATAAATTCATATTTAGTATAGTATCATGTTTCTTAATTAATATAAAAACTATTAAAAGAGAAAGATGATCGATGAAAGTTGAAACAAGGTCAAAATAAATTTTAAAATTTTATTAATCAAAAAGGAAGAAAATTATTAAAGTTTAAAATATATTCAACTATGAATACAAATTAACAATATAATCTAATAATTGTTTAATACAATAACACTCTAAAAAGTCCAAAATTTACCTAAAGATTTAAAAAAAAAAAGGTCCGAGTTGCAACCCAGGATTGGATAACCCGATTCCAGCCTAGACATAATCTTGAACCCAACCTGCACCTAAAAAACTTTGGGTTCAATCTGGGTTCTGAAATAGCTCAAAAAATTCAAACTCAGGTCTGGGTTGACCAAAACCCGAACTTGGGTCTAGGTTTTGCCAATCCAAAAAAAGAGAGAAGTAGGAAGGATATAAAAGATTTTTTAGTTTATGATTGATTCTTGGGACCTATTGTGAGGGTCAGTGCTTATGTGCTATCCATGAATGTACTTATACTTGTGTATTTATACAAGTGTATATTCCTATTAAATCGCTAATACCCATTTATATGGTATTATGCAATGTAACGTTATAGACATTATAGATCTAAAGGAGTTCAGATAAGATCTAAAGGAGTTTAGATAAGGGCTTACAGTTAGCCACACTGAGACATATAATTGCTAAATGTTAGCACAACTAAGTGTTAGCTAGTTATAATACTCAACAGATCCAAGAGTTGGAACCTTGTCTGTAATGGGACATAGACTTGAGAATATACTAGTAACTGCATAGTTGCAAGAGTTGCAATCGGGTGCCAGGAAATGCTAGTTGTATAAGTATGTTCTCGAATAATTGTTCCTGATTTATTTCTGTTGATGCGGGTCTGTCAGTGGATACCTTAAATATAGATCAACATATGTCGTACTTATAAGGTATAGATGGTCATTCCTAGCCGACCATAAGCTTGAAGCTCGTATTGATATATGGGTATCCAGTTAGGACTGTATATGGGACAAATTCATGAGGGCCTCCGATAGACATCCTATATAAGTCGTCAACAAAGGGTCCTCTCGAGTTGAGTAGTATACGTGGTCCTTTGACCTGAGTACCACGGTGGGCTTAGAAGTGATCCACCATACTTTGGTTCCACGCATGTCACAGACCTTTCATGGTGTGACCGCTGGGTATGGTCTGATGCTTATGAAGTCCAGTGTGTACAGATATAGGATCCGTCAGCTCGTATAGGGAGTTAGATATCTAGATGCTTCGAGACTAATTCTAAAAAATTTTTGTGGCCACAAGTATTAATCCCGGGAAAGAGTTTGCACATATTGTTCAGTGAGATACAAGTCTGGAGATAAGATATGGATGAGCACTAGGGGATTTGATGATGATAATCTATATCCTTGCATATCCAGGTTATCATGACGGAAGAACTATACGTATGCGTTGTAACCTCAGCTTGTATGGATCAATGCGCTAATTTGTATATCCGTGACATGTGCGTGGGGCATTGCTCACGAACTCATGGAACAGTTCTATTTAACGAATCGAGCATAGGACCTAGGGAGTCCAGGGATATAGAGTGTATTCGCTATGCATTGGGGTAGCGTGTTGGATTAAATTGTTTAATCCAGCAATATTCAACAATACCACGGGAATACGTGTGTATCTGTATTTAAGTGTTAAATACAACAATTAGTTAATAATTATTATTTACTAATTGTATTATGATATGTGGTGTATTATGGAACCTCAGTTGAGTTTACCTAAGTGTGGGATTTGGTGGGACCCAGTAAGGGATAAATTTGGTAACTATTTATGAAGGACAAAATAGTTATTTCTCACTTTAATTATTTAATGGTTAAATAATCAAAATATCTCTTTTATTATATTATATAATATATTATTATTGATAAGGGCAAATTTGTCATATATTTTCTCATGTTTTTATTATTGATATTTTATGATTTTATGAGAATAGATGGCTATTTATGTTCATTATTGTTATTTATAGGGACTTGAACGAAATTTAAAGAAATAAGAGTTTTCAAAGGAACGCAAAAGGAGCGAAAACAGGGACTAAAATGCAAAGTTTTCAAATTATGAGTCCAGCGCCCCCGCGCCACAAGTATTGTCGCTCCAGCGCTAAAATAGTGATCGAAATAAGAAAAACGACCTGCTTAAGTCGCGTCTAGCGCCCCAGCACCGAAGAGTCACCGCGCCAGCGACTCTCCATAGCCCCAGCGCTATCAACATACCGCGCCAGCGGTGAAGCCGTTTTCATGCAGCGCCTCAGCGCCATGATCCCACCGCGCCAGCGGTAATAGCTTTTTCACGCGTTGCCCCAGCGACAGATGCATAGCGCTCCAGCGGTAGTGCGAGTCCTAGTCCGACGAGAATTGAGATTTTCAAGCTCATATCAATCCCTATATAAAGCCACTCATTCCCAGCCTTCAAGAATCAATCCAAGACGACCCAAGAGCACCAAGAATACAGAGCACGAGTCTTGGAGAGCAATTGGAGCTTAATTGAAGCAACTTTAGAGAGAGATACAAGACGTTCTTCGGCATCAAGAGTTCCTAGGCAGCGCAATTAAGAGCAATTCGACGTCTATATCGGTTTGCTAATAATTGTATCATGATTTATAATTATATTTACTGCTGTTCTCTTGTAGCCATGAGCTAAACTTATTTTCTAGGGTTAATACTTGAACTCAATATGTGTGCTTAATTGCCATATCTTTCGAATATTTAATAAACTTAGTCATTTATTATTTAAATTATTTGTGTTTAATGCTTCAATATATCTGGCCAATATATGGTGAATGAGTTGGTAATATTATTGATAAACTCGGAAGAGGAATCATAATATTTAGACCTAGGTAATTTGATGCATGATTGTAGAGTAACATTCAATGTTGCATATGCAAGTTTCAATTTAGGATAGGAATATACCTAATTGGCATGTATGATCAATAAGACCTAATCTTAATGAATCTTAATTTATTACAAGTACCATAGGAATATAGGTATTTGGTAAATTAAGGTATACTTGCATGACCTTGGAAGAGGCTTGTGAATACATTAGTGTCTTGATCAATAATAAAGACCAAGTGAGTTAAATATTAGAGGATTAATCATTAGAAACATATTGAGGGATAATATTAATCCTAGGTTTTCTCTACATTGCTATCACCTAATTTTCTTTACATTGTGTTTTTGCTTTTATATTTCTTACATTCATTCTTAGATTTTTATTTTTCTAAATAATTATTAGGAAGATATAATTTTAGTAATTGGTTAAAAAGAAAGAATTATCCCTGTGGGTTCGACATCCGACTAATTAGTCTCTTTATTACTTCATACGATAGTGTATACTTGCACTTAATTTATGATATAGAAATATCGCATCAATTATATTATTATTATTATATTATATTATATATTATTTTATTTTATATATATATATAAAGAAAAAGATAGAGAGTGAGAAGGTGTGTGCAATTATGGCCATTTGGCCGAGAAAGAGAAAGAAAAAATGGAGAAGAAGAAGGAAAAACAATGGGGAAAAATAAAATTGTTTCATTTTTTTCTATACTTCCAATTGAAGTAATAGTAGATTGCTTCAAATTCTCTATTTCTTATCCTTTTGGAGAAAAAGATGAAAAATACACACAGGCCATTTTAGAGATTAAGAGTTAATCCCGTGCTGAATATCGAGCTGCTGTTCTAGCTCACTAAGCCCACCGAGTTGGTGACTAGAATTGCCCGCGAGTTGGTGACTAGAACTGCCCCCGAGTTGGTTTTTATGTGGACTCCGAGGAAATACATGTATAACGTTACACGTTGAGATGAGTTCTCAACCTCTATTTATATATTAATGCAATTAATATATTTATTTATTGTGTTTATTGTTTAATTACACGCTTCCGTCGCATATTATATGTATAAGATACATATTTTAGGCAATAGACATAATAGCACATGCATACACCCACGTATATTAGATCCCCACCAATGCCTATAACATGAGACAAAGCATGACTATAATGACTGTTGTTGATTTGTCAAGCGGGGTTACCTCATCTCGGTATACCACTTGTAATCTCATAACTTCAATGACTGTTGTCGGTTTATCTAGTTGGTATTTTTTATTAATCTTTTTTCTCATTGCCTCGAGCAATCAATGATTGGGTAATCATCTTGTTTGCCTTAAATTGACTACCCTTCATGGCTTTCCATTTTATTTTAATAGATGGTGCCAATTATTGACTTTGGAATTTAGGAGATCTTGTGCCTATAAGTTGAATTTATTTTTTTAAGAACAATAGTTGGTTCTCTCAAAGGGTTGAACTAAGATGATCACTTGTGATGCGTATGGAGTTCAAAATGTCACTTGCAACTATAGATAGAGTTAGGCCACGTCAAGGTTTTTCTCGATAGTGAGCGTTTGATGCTTAAGCTAGCAATAAGCCTTTGCAATAAAGATAGATTTTTTGCTAAGCATTGTGCTGTGCACGTTAATAGGATTTCTTAGGGTTCTTTGTTTGCTTCAAGTAGTTCCCCTTTTTATCCAAAGTGAGAGTCAAAAGAAATAGATGGATATATCTATTAAAAGGTCCTTAAAAAAGGGCTTGAAAGAAAAAGAGATAGATCAATACCATGTTTGATCATTTAGTCTTCTTTTTTTAGATTTAGATTATAAAGTTCTTTTAGAATTTGGACATTTGTTGTAGAGTACTATTTTTTAAGACACATCTTTACCCTTTCTGCTTGATTGTCTTTGAAAATCGTAGGACTCTAGGTCCTTGAGAATAAAAGCTATGTAAGTTCTCAGTTAATGGTGTGTAAGCACTTTTTGGTTTTGCTTCTGAGGACTTTGGTGGTTGGCCTTTAAAGGGCTTTATATTGTTGCCCTTTGGAGGGCTTTTCTGAGACTGAGGACTTTGGGTTGAGGACATTCTCTTGTGGACCAAAATCTCGGGTGCCTATTTGATGGAACTTCTTATGGATTATAATAGGCCTTTTTATGGGTTGTAATGGGTCTTGTAAAGGACTAGGCTTGGGCTTGGGTCGGAATGCCAAGGGGGAACTAATGAATTTAAGGAAATTTTTTAGAATATCCGAACATCTTAAACTATTTATTAATTTAATTAAAAGTCCACTCTTTCAATTTTTTATAGAAAAAAACCTTTCCAACAGATAAAAATGCCCTTCTCTTATATTTAATTTATCTTTATTCCCATAATTATTCTTTATAAAAATGACATTTCATACCATTGGAGAGAATTAAATTTAATCTTTTAAACAAAATATTATTCTTTGAATCAAAGGATATAAAGCCAAGGTAAGTTATTATGTAGTTCCTCTACTATTATACATATATACAAACATATGATAAACTTGATTTGATTTAATATGTTCATGGAATAGTTTTTTGTTATTTTAGTAAATATATAACTATAGAAATGAATATATAAAATAATGCAAGTCTTTCGAAAAGTAATATACTATAATATAAATTAGATACGATATATTTTTAGGTTATGCATGTGTAAGAGTACAAACTAGAAAAACCCAAAAAAAGGTTTGCATAGCATGTCCACGAGAAGAACTATGCATGATGTATCACAAAATAACTTTCTCACCTTGCTTGCTGTGTGATTTACCGGTGCGACACTTATTTGGTTGCTAGCGTGCAATGTGCCGTGTGATACGTATTTGCCCATATGACATGTCACATATGGCCTTTCTTGCATGACATGTCTTGTGATACATATTTGTGCATCTTATCCCATCCTACAAGGCTAGACTCGCACCACATGCCACGTGAATAATGGTTGCATGAAGTAACAAGAAAAATATTAGTTGAAGTGATGGTGAAGAGAGATATATTGGACACTAAAATATGGGTATTTCAATTTTAAAAGAAGTGGATTATCATTTATCAATAACTAATTAATACCATGTGTAGTGTTATTAGTATTAATTCTATTAGTATACTATGACTATAAGATTCTATATGCCTATAATGATATTACAATGAAATCAATAGAAATATGAAATAATAAAGATGTGTAGCTTTAGTTAATGAAAGAATTTTTACACCTATAGGTGTAATTATGGATCTTAGAGCTCTTGTAAATGATTAGGATGCGCAAGCCCCCATAGAAAAGCGACAACCTTTATATAACTATTTGATGTTGACAAACAATATTAACCAAGTTAGCAGTATAACCTCAAAAATACTAGTTGTTGTATTTTTCAATCAACAATATCGTTGACTAACACTATTCCCCAAAAAATAAAATGAGGACTCAACTGATACAATAAGGACTTAATTAAGGATGCCAATAATGGGAATGTAGATGATGTAGGAGAACTAGATGGACTGAATAATATACGAGAGAGTGGCTAATGCTACTTCTCTAGTAGTTTTAATAATAAGATCTATGTTGTGTATGATTTGTATAAAAGAGATGGCAAAGGGGTTCAAGCCCAACCAATTTGGTTGAGCAAGACAATAATGTTGAGCATGAAACCATTCTATTTTCTTTCTTCAATACTCGCTTTAAACTTGATTCTGTCAAATGAGGCATCATATTTTAGAATGGGTAAAGTAGTTGTAAAAATGTTATATGATAACAAGCATGCACTCCATGATTCTCTTAGCTTGCTTGTGCTATAGAGTAATTAGGCGTCAAGTTTCAAGGTCAACAAAAAATTATTTTTAAGTAAAATGCAATGACGAGAGATGCAAACGACAAGTACGTACAGTATCTAAAAAATATTTCATCATGTGAATAATTGACAAAACAGTCAATTATAGTAATTGTGTGATGGTCGTCATTAAGCCAAAAGTCAAATTAATGCTACAATGATAAAAGTAAATTCATAAATGTGAATATAATTTACAAATTAAAAGAGCTTTAAGTCGATATACGAGAAGAATTTGGTATGAATGAAAACGAAACTTGACAGCTTATCAAGTTAAAGAGCATGCACTAAGGTTAATAGATACTATATGACATTCAAATTATTTCTTGCATATTGCTATGTACTATAAAAGGAGAACTCAGGTACAATGATTCATTTAAAGACAGATAAGAACCAACACATTTTTACTTTTTTTTTTTGTCATTGAGATCTTATATTCAAGGTTTTTAATTATATATCAGATTGATGAATATTGTTAGGGGTGCTTTCTTGAAAGGCCTATATCTTGGTTTAATATTTTTATTAATTTATAGAGATATAAATAATCAAATATTTTCATTAGCACGAGGCATTGCTAATTTTAAAAATGATGCATCTAGATAATAGTTTATGAAAAACTACAGGGTGTTATTAGGTGATATTAATGATATAGTTTTCGTATCTAAATGACATGCTAGTCTTTGAGAAGGGTATTAATAAAGTATTTTCTAATGCATAATATGGGTGTGCATTCATCACTTAAAATTTAATTGCAAAATATAAGTTACCAACAAGAAAAACAAAAAAAAAAGATTTCTATTGGCTTATTTTATACTATAAAAGCATATCTCTTCTTTAATTTTTAAAACCAAATGAGTAACATGCAAGAGCTAAATTTGAAGCGACAAAATATTTGAAGGTGAAATTTGGTTACCTTAATTGGACCTGATTATTAGGTCTAATAAAACGGTATGATATCATGAATACTAATATTTAAGGAGTATTAATACAATTATAAAAGAGGTACGATGCTTGCATGTGACTACATGATAGAAAGTTACTACAAAGTTGGTTTTATAACAGAAGAGATTCTACATAAAAAAATGAATGAAAGAAAAAGAAAAACTATGACATCTTACTTGACCACCTAGGGAAATAATAACATTTGAAAGCATAATGGGAAACCTATGAAAATAACAATTCATCCGGTTAACCATTCAAACTTTGTTGTGAAGGACAAGAATAGGAATGAAACAATCAACATAGTAGTAATAAAGATATGTAGTTGTTGAAAATTCGACTTTTATTAACTATCTTGTATCCATGCTATGTGATATACAAACATACTGGATTATAAGATTAGGGTTTTGTTCTTCTTATTATATGTTGAAAACTTACTTATTGCATATGCTAAATCAATAAATCTTATTGGGTTATCCATCAATTAGTTAGTTTGGAATGAGAGTGTAGAATATAAATATCCAATTGTATGACAAAAAGAAAACAGATACTATTATAAAGAAAGAATGTTATAATTGAGTATATTTATGCATTGAGAGTATTTATAAATTGGAGAGAGGAAAACTATAAAATATAAGGAGGGTATTTTAATTTATTCGAGAAGAGCTTTTGACTATAAAGGTTGAGGGGTGAATTTACCATTGCAGATTTGTTTTCACGAAACTTTATAAAAAACTTGAGTCCCACAAACACTTTTTCTACAACCACTCCTTCAACAATAAAGAAAAAGTTATTCACTATCTTTATGATGAATAACTTCACAGTCAATTCTCCTGCACCCTTCATCTCACTTGAATTATCAAAGCTCATTCGAACTAGAACTCCCCACTCTGCTGCCAAAAAGTTAATTTATAACTATGTCCTGAATTTTAAAATATATTTTTTTTTTATTGACTATTCCTTTTCTAGCGTTACATTTAGTCCGCAGCTTGTTGATAAAAGAAACTAAGATGCCATTGGCTCGGTGATTATGAAATGTGGAAAGAAGTAGAGAATTGGGTCAATAAAGAATTCAATGTAGGCGATATAAGACAGTTGAGATGACAATGACAATTTATGTTACAACTCAAACTATTAATTAAGTATATGCGCATATTTGGAGTTGGCAGGCCTAGGCGTGGAAGATTTTTAGTTGACATCCGAGAAAAGGAAAGCCCTGAATCAACCCTGCCGTTTTTGAAATTAAATCAAAGCTCAACTTTCAAATTTTAATTTGTTGGTGATTCATTAAACAAACTCTAACAAAGATTAGCAACAAGCGGAAGATGATGAGCACAAAATCGATAAAAATGCTTCTGACGACAATAATATTCTGGATGTTGAGGAAATCGGTGGTGGTGGCGGAGCCTGAAATTGATCTGATAAACCAAGGATGCAGCCAATACAAGGTGACCGACTTGTCGGTCTTCAACACCAATCTCAACGCCACCCTTAAAGAACTCAGAGGGCAGCTCAACGGAGGCAAGAAATTTGCGACGGCCCAGCAGCCGCGGGGCTCGGCCCCGGTCTACGCCATGGTGCAGTGCCGGAACTATTTGTCGTCGGCTGACTGTGCTGCTTGTTTCGCCGCCGCCGAATTCCTCATACGCAATTGCTCTGCCGCCAATGGTGCCCGTGTCGTCTATCTAGGCTGCTTTCTAAGGTATATGTTCTCATTCAACACCAAATCTAACGAGGTAAACGTTTCAAAGAAATTTCTAGCTGGTCATTATATTAGATCGGGTTTAGACTTTTGAAGAAGCTGGGTGAGTTAACTCTTGAATGATTTAGGACGGACCATCGCAATACTGTTTGTTATAAGAAGATAAAATGATAGACAATTCTCGTTTCCCTCCTTCATATTTCACGGTATATTAAACAAGTTCAAAACTTTGGCAAATATGACATATAGGTCCACTTTGCTAGTGCTCATCCTCGTGAATTATCTTAGATGTCATGTAACTTTAATTATTATTAGTTTTTAATATCATATTAGTCGGCACCTGTTTTCTATGTATTATATTTTTGCCATTATTATATCTCCTCATTAATCGCACGTGTAAAAATATTATTAATTAGAATACTATCAAACTAACTATTTCAATTTTTTTATCTCTTAAAATATATATATATATATGTGATTAAATGTATGAATTAATTTTATTTAATTTATCTCATTATATGCAACGACAGAATTAGGGGTGGCTCAATTAGGCTGAGCACTCCCAATTTTTTTTTAATAAAAAGTAAAAAAATTAAAAAAATTAATGTATATTTATTTAATCTCTCTAAAATATGTCTTTTTGCTCAATATTCTTCTTATGTGTTGAATTAATTTCTCTTAAATAATTTGTATTTCTTATTTTAATTTTCGATCCTAAATTTTGAGCCATTTTGAATTAAGTTAAATTTTGTAGAACAATACTCTAGCCTGCTTTTTGGACTGATCATGTGTGATAGGCAACATACAAGAGCCCTTATGGAATGTTAAACCGAACAAAGCATAAGGGAAGCATGCAAACACACATGAAGTTATAGAATTATAGTGATTCAGTTTTGTTAGCGCTTACCTCCACTTTATTGAGCTTGATCAACCTACTTATGTAGTATTATTGAATAATGCAATTACAATGAATATACTTGGAGACATAACCTCTACAAATCATAAACTACATAACAAATTACTTTTTAACTATAATAGTTTTTGAGATAGAGATATCTTATTGGGAGCTATGGTGGGAGTGTGCTTCGAGGATGTTCATGAAATCTCTTTCCTTTAAAAAAAAGGTTTGGAAAGAGTTGTCAATTCAAAAGAAGGCCACTTTGAGTCATTATCTTAATAAGAGCCCAAAATGTCCATGTTCTTATCATTTAGCCTTTTATTTATAGGCATTTTCAATGGTTGAGTCCTGAGAAAATTAGGGTAGGTTATCTCATTTCCTATTTAGGACAAGTTCCAAGATTATACGAGGTTTTACTTTAAAGAATCTCATAATTATAATAATCACAAAATTAAAGGTAGTTTGCGTCTTTATAGGTAGCAAGCTAACTTAGCCTTAGTCCTTGTTTTTTTATCAAATAATCTCTGATAAGTACCTTTGCTTTGAAAAGAAGTGCTCGATCTTGCCAAGGATACCTCGTTAAGTGATAAAGCTCCAATTTCTAAAAGTGTTGGTCATATCCTTGAGGTTACCACTTTATACAATGCTAGAGCTTTAAAGTCTATAAGTGCTAGTCGTATCCCTAAAATAATCTCTATATACAATTTTGAAGCCTTCTAGGGCAATAAGCCATAGTTTTCTTTAATATTCTTTATAATGGACTTTTGGACTGATTAAATTTTATAGACTGAGTTGAGCTCCTGAAAAAATGGGCTTTTGAGCTAAAATTGCAAAAGGGACATTAACAATATATAATAACATAAATATTAATTTCTTATTTTTATAGGATAAAATTAACTTATATTTTATTCATTTTTTCTAGAAAATAAATTTCTTTACACTTCAAAGGATTTTTTTATAATATTATTTTAAAGGACTCAAGTATTATGCAAAATTTTTGTTAGTTATAGATTTCACATGCTCTTCGTAATAATTTTAATTCATTAACGCTCAAATTTATTTTTTCTTTTTTTTAATTCATATTTATATATATTTTAAAGGGAATTAATTTTTAAATTAATTTAATAATTTAAAGGGATATTTTCTCTAATACCCTAAGGTATTGTTTGAATTCTCCAATATCTACAAATTTGAAAAATCGACATTATTATTCAACTTTTTAGCTAAATATGCACCAATACCCAATTTTTTGTAATATTTTATCAAATTAAACAGATTTTATGTCAATCAGCATTAAATAATCAAATTATCTTTTACACGTTAAACGAGACTAATATTACAATGACACTTGCACGAGTTTTAAATAATTTAATTTTTAATTTTTGACTTTAAAAAATAATAAAATAGTGAATAAAACCCTTTATAAAATAATAAAAAAATAAAACAAAATTTTTTAAACTTTTGAAATATTACAAATAAAATAAATAAATAAAATAGTTGAAAAAATTAAAGAAAGTTTTTTTAAAAACAATGGTTGGCTAGCACGAGGCTGCTACTACCAGCAATGGCCAACATTGGCCTTGGCTCGTTGCTACTCCAATGACTAGGCTGTATTTTTTTGTTTATTATATATATTTTTTAATGTTCAATATAGATAGGGTGTAGGGAACCTAATAGGAGATATGAATTGAGTATTTAAAAATAAATTACCTACTAAAATATAAATAAATTAAAACATAAGTAAATGCAGTAAATAAGAGAGTAGGAAATGAGAAAGCCAACACCGGATGTTTACATGGTTCGACCCTTATCCCAGCTTCCGTCCACGCCTTAAAGCTAACCGTGCTTGAGGATTCCACTAGTTCGGTCCATCTTCCAAGACCCTTTGATTAACTTCCTAAGTGTTAATCAAATCTTTACAAATTGACTTTCCTAGGTACCAATCACACCCTAATTACTTTACATGTACTAATCAAATCCTAATTAGTTTTTTAGGTACTAATCAAAACCTCACAATATGTTGGCTTTACCAGGTATCAATTAGACTTTTACAAAGATTGATTTTGGGTTTAAACCTTTAATTTAAACTCTCTTAAAGAGTAGATGCAATGATTTTAACACAAATATAGATATTTCTTTTCTTCTCAAATGATATGAAGATTATAGAATACTTTACTTGTTATTGTTGAGCTTGAATGAGGCTTGTATTTATAAAGATGGAAAAACTACCTATTTTTTGATGTTGCTATAGTTCTGCTATAATGATTTAAACATTACAATCGTTAACACAATAATTATCCGTTGCACAGTGATTTAACCATTATGGAACAGTGCTATTGCTACAAGACTGTGCTACAGTAACCAAAGTTTTGAAACATTTATATTTTGGTCCATTTTTAATAATTTTTAAAACTTTGCACTTTAGTCCATAAATACTATATTTTTCTATTGTTTGAAGTTATCAAAATCTTCAAAGTCGTTTAGGCTAACATTTTTTAAAGGATTTGAGTGTTTGAAGTGTAAAATGACTTAATTACTCTTACATTTATTAACTTTAATGACAAATTCCTAGCAATTAGGTATTGATGCACATTTCGTTAAAAATCTAGATAAAAATCATAATTTTCCAAACTTGTGGATATTATATAATGGGCATACTTATCCAAACAAAAATTATATATTGGATATAATATTAATGTAATATTTTATTGTTATTTTAGGTCTAATTATTTATAATGATTTAGACTATTTACGAAAGTTATTATTATTTAGAACAAAATATTTTATAATAATATCATACACAACCTAACGGCAACTTTTTTATGGGATATTTTCATATCATATATATATGAATTGGACCTAATGCTAATTTATCCATCACAATATGGTTTTGAAAAAAAGTTATCAAACGTGTAGATTATATAATTTAATTATTACTACATGGTAACATTTATTTTATATAATATAGGGCCCCAAATGTATTATCCTTGATGTTTAACTTATTGCAGAAAGACAAAGAGCTTAAAAAAATACAAAAATTCTCAATAAATTGAGTATGTGGAGAGGAAAAAATGTAAGGTTTACTAATAGTGTTTGTTGATGTTTGACCTTAATAAGGTATGAGAGCAATATTTTCTATGAGCAAAGCACTCAAGAAGGACACTTCGGGTCTTGCGGGAATCGAACTGAACAGCAAGCAACTGCTTTTCAAACCGCAGCACAAGGGCTATTGCAAGACCTTCAAGTTGCTACACCTAAGATCAAAGGTTTCTTTGCTGCGAGTAGGAGGAATCTCAGCGGTGAAAATGGCAATACTACAGCAGTGTATGGAATTTCACAATGTATTGAAACCATTAGTGAAGCTGGGTGCCAAGACTGCTTGTCAGGGGCATTTAGTGACATTGAGAAATGTCTTAGTTATGCTTACGGTTGGGCAGTTGATGTGGGCTGTTTCTTAAGGTACTCGGATACTCCCTTCTTTGCTGAAAACCAAACCACTGACATTATGCCTTTCCTGAAGAGTGGTAAGTAATCAGACCCTTCCTCTATAGTCTAAATATACTCCACTTCACAAGTTATATTACCTCCTCCCTCGATGTCTTGACCAATATAGCGATATTCTATTCGTTTAACCTCTCTTTCTAATAATGGTTGATCTAAGTATGGACCATCTTTAATTTTGTGGTTCCATTTTAGAATTCAAGAACAGTATTATAATATTCTTGTGCTGCTGTATTCTATAATCTAGCGTGTGATCATGCTAATCAATCTTGTGTTCTTACTAATAATTCTATATTTACATATATAAATGTTCGTGCAGGAAGTTCTAGCAAGAAGAAAGCGATTATTGGAGGGGTGGTGGGCGGAGGATTAAGTCTAATACTTTTTGCATTGTTGGTTTGGTTTATAATATCAAGGAAGGGGAAGATGATTCAGAAAGGTATATACCGCAAGGTTGAGTTGTTTCAATTTAATTGCATATCTTGAATATTTTCCTAGTGTTAACCAATAAAAATTACCAACAAAATCTTGATCAGCCTCTTTGGAGAAATAAAAGTGACTCTACATGCTTTCTTGGGTTGTTTTAAAAAAAAAGAGTTATTAAAGAAAATTTGATATTTGTACTTATTATTGTGAAAATCTAAAGCGATAATTGTATAATACAACCCACTAACCCATTCATAGGCAAGGTATGAGTAATATCATTGCCTTATATTTACTTAAATGATTAGAATATTCTTATACTAAAAGATTTATTTACTTAACTGCACTTAATGCAAATAATACATATATATTATATTTGGAGACCAATTAGGATTCTCTTCTAAATTAAGCTTTACCTAAATTTTTAAAAATCTTTTAACACGTATCATGTATTAGATATAAGTGGTTATAGTCTATTTTTTTTTTTAACAATTATTAATTTCCACCAATCATGTGTTAATAAAAGACTAGATAAAAGTTTAGATTAGAAGAAGATCCGAATCCTTTGGAGACATACTCCTACACCCTCTTATTGAGAACATTACATATCTATGAGTAAATTACGATGTTTTAGGTCACAATTTAAGATTTAGAACATTCCTATTAATTACAGCACAATGTCAATTAATTACAACAAAATATGTTAGTTTTAACATGTAATCTTCCCTCAAATCCCAGTTAAGGAGAAGTTACAATTACAATGATTGATCATTTGTCAATCCTGTTTCTAATTGTGTCTAATTTATTATTTTCTATGTTGTCTTAGTCTGTATTAATGCTTCCCTTAATTTGTCACCAGGAAACATATCAGAGGCAACCGAGTTGCAAGGTCCGGTCAACTACAGACACAAAGATTTGATTTCTGCTACAGGAAATTTTAGTGAAGAAAATAAACTAGGAGAGGGAGGCTTTGGTGATATATACAAGGTGAATTATGCACAAAAGGATATAAATAATACATATATAATCCTTGAAAAAATCAAGAGCACATTCAAAAAGATTCCGGTTTTTGATCTGTCGTTTTTTTTTTTTTTTTTTTGTCACACACTGACCAAATATGTAGACTTTAGGTTTTATTTGATTAGATTTTTTCACAAACTGATCTTTTCTTCTTTCATAAATTTTCATGTTGATAACACAGGGCATTCTGGATAATGGAAAAATAGTTGCAGTGAAGAAGCTAGCAATAGGACTATCTCGCAGGACTCTATCTGATTTTGAAAATGAAGTGAGGCTTATTAGTAATGTTCATCATCGGAATCTCATTCGACTTCTTGGATGTTGTAGCCATGCACCAGAACTACTTCTTGTCTACGAGTATATGGCAAACAGTAGCCTCGACAAATTCTTGTTTGGTAATATAAACTTCATCTTCATTCCTCTTTTTTTTATAGAATTTATCGTCAATAAATATACGAGGGTATTTGCTGATTTAGAATATTCTATTACAAGATTGAGTTTCATTTAAATTTAATAGTTTTAAAAATTGGGATGGGGAATGTGATCTGCAAAAGGTGAAAAACGAGGCTCTCTAAACTGGAAGCAGCGGTTTGATATAATTCTCGGGGCAGCAAAAGGGCTTGTGTATTTACACGAGGACTTCCATGTATGCATCATACATAGAGATATAAAACCCAGCAATATTCTTTTAGACGAAGATTTTCAGCCAAAGATTGCAGATTTTGGTCTGGCAAGGCTTTTACCTGAGAATCAAACTCATCTTAGCACCAAGTTTGCAGGAACTTTGTAAGTTATAGTTTTTGAATTAGCGTCTGTTTCAGCATATTCATAATTACTAATGTAATTAGTGATGATTAATTCAGGGGATACACAGCACCTGAGTATGCAATTCAAGGACAATTATCAGAAAAGGTCGATGTATACAGCTACGGTGTTCTTGTTCTTGAAATTGTTAGTGGCATAAAGAGTAATGAAACCATGGGCGACGACGAATACCTCCTCAAACGGGTAAAATTTTCGAAACTTACCAATAAAACAGCATTCTATAATCTATATTTCTATCTTCACCTTCTTTCTTTCCTTCTATTTATTTATTTGTTTTCTTCGGTGTACTTTTAAGCTATAAGCTTCAAGGCATCTATACAATAAGTGAATTCACTTATATTCAATTTGGTAATTCTTAAAGAAAATATATCCACTGCAGATTGTTAAAACATCCGAATTTGCAGTGGATATTTTTTCTTAAGAATTACCAACTTGAATATTAAATATTAAAATTAAAATTATATTAGGTTATAATTTAATTATATGGTCTTAATGTCAAATTTAAAATTTTAGAAAGTTAAATAGCGAAGTACTTATTTTAAAAAATAAAATTTAAAAAAAAACATTATTAAATTAAAAAAAACATTGAAGCTTAGAGCCATGGCCTGCTTAAGCCAAGGCAGTTCTGCCACTGCTTCCATTTATAATAACGTCTTATATTTTTCACTTAAATATAGTAACATCTTAAAAATATTATTGGTAATTAACAATTAAATATTTTTTAGAGTAAGAAAGTAGAAAGTCTACAGTTTGGTGTTACGAAAGAACCTCCTTGTTATAAATCAAATTTTTTTAGAGTTATTATAAGAGTGTTGATTAAAAATCATCAAAGTATAATTTAGAGAATAAGTCAAGTACGTAGAGTACAGAAAGATCGAAGATGGATGTGAAAGAAGGTGAAAGACACAAGGGCCGGTGCCCAGGTGTAGGCGCTGCGACGCCAGGTGACCAGTGTCGCGGTGCCCAAACGCGAGGCCCTGTGCCACGACGATGGGAGCTGAGCGCCACAGCACCCAGCGCAAAAGGAGTTTCCCGAATTGTTACGACTTATTTTATTTCTCATTCGCTCTAGGACTCCCTAATACAACTCATACACGTTTAGGGTAAACATAGGATGTCCTAAGCCTATATAAAGACTCTCTATTGGCTTGTAAATACATCTAAGTGAGAATCGAAGAAATCTTTGTGATTAAACATACTTTATAATTCTTAATGAGAGAAAATCCCTAGATTGCAAGAGATAATGTTTTCTTTGTGAGTCTTACTTGTAAAAAGCGTACTTGTGAGTGCCATTGAGATTCAATAATAAGAAGAGTAATCTTGATCCACCGTGCACATAGGCAAGTTACCGAACCACGTAAATTCTGTGTAATCTTCTTCTACCTTTCTCTCTTTAAATACCTTAATTACTTGTTCTGATATTATTACTTGGGTTATATTGTTTGTTTGTGTGTTTCTAGTTCAACAAAATAGTATCAGAGTTTGGTTCTAAGAAGACATGGCCACACCCAAGTATGAGATAGAAAAATTCAACGGTACGAATGACTTCAATCTATGAAAAATGAAGGTTAAGGTATTATTGGTGAACCAACGGTTGGGCTCAGCATTAGAGAAGACTGAAGCTCCATCTTGTGAAGAAGAAAAAACGCCAAAGTCATTTAGAGCTAGAGTAGAAAGAAGGGACATCCAAGAAAGAGCTCACAACACAATCGTTCTATCATTGAGCGATGAACTACTGAGGGAAATAGCAGGTGAGACGACGGCAATTGATCTTTGAAAGAAGCTTGACTCTCTTTATATGTGAAAATCGTTGACCAACAGAATGTATATAAAGAAGAAGCTATATCAGTTGTCCATGTTAGAGGGGACGCCGATGAAAAATCATATAGACGCCTTCAATAAGATTATTCTTGATCTTGAGTCTATCAATATCAAGATAGAAGATGAAGGTAAAGCAATCATCTTGTTGAGTTCACTCCCAAGAGTTATGAGAAGTTTGTTGTTACGCTACTCTACAACAGAGAGAGGTTAATGACGAGCGATGTGAAATCATCATTAAACTCAAAGTTATTAGAAAAATAGATCAAGGGCAATACATAAAGTCTATCTGTAAGAGAAAGGCCTTCATATAGAGATGAAAGAGAAAATAGCTCAAGATCAAAGTTCAGGACTCATAGGAAGTGCTATTGCTACAAGAAAAATGAGCACTTCATAAAAGATTGTTTAGAGAAGAAAGCACAAGACAAAAAGAAAGCAGATACTATGCTCGCCTATGATAATAGCTATAACAGCGCAGAGATACACATTGCTATTGATTGTAAGAATAATGAACAATGGGTTCTTGATTCTGGTTGTACTTTTCACATGTGCTCGCACAAGTCTTGGTTTGTAATTTTCTAACCTATTAGTGGTTGTAAGGTGTTAATGGGTAATGATATTGCATGTCAGATAATGAAAATTTATTGTATTAAACTTAGGCTGCACGATGGGAAAGTGAGAGACTTGACAAATGTTAGGTATGTTCCTGACCTCAAAAGGAATTTGATCTCACTAGGGACTTTAGACCAGAATGGTGTTCTATCAGGATCGACAGAGGGATTTTGAGAGTGTTGAAGGGTTCCACAATGGTAATGAGAGGAGAGAAGCACAAAGGCACTTATATGCTTAAAGGTGAAGTCATTAGTGGTTCTAAATTAGT
The DNA here is from genome assembly GCA_946807835.1 of Ailanthus altissimus. Lineage (NCBI taxonomy): Eukaryota > Viridiplantae > Streptophyta > Magnoliopsida > Sapindales > Simaroubaceae > Ailanthus > Ailanthus altissimus. The sequence continues at coordinate 12,705,900 of OX327687.1, forward strand.
TCTTGTAGATGATAAGAATATACAAATCAAGTTGTGGCATCTTAGATTGGCATACCTAAGCGAGAGAAACTTGAAGGAGTTATTTAGTCAAAAGGCATTTGGTGAGGATAAGTTTCAGCCTTTGGAGCTTTGTGAGCATTGTGTGCTTAGGAAATCACATAAGGTGAGGTTTAGTACCGGCTAGCACAAGACTAATGGGACTCTTAACTACATACACTTGGACCTTTAGAGACTAGCTTAGACAGCTACTGGTAGTGGTGCTAGGTATTTTTTCAGTTTGATTGATGATTATTCAAAGAAGTTGTGGGTTTATATGTTGAAGAGCGATGATCAAACGTTCGATGCGTTCAAGACTTGAAAGGCTCTTGTTGAGAATCAAACTGGCAAAAGGGTGAAGAGGTTAAAAATTGACAATAGCCTCGAGTTTTGGAATAAAGAGTTTGATGGGTTCTATACATAGAATGGTAAGATCAACACCACTGCAGAATGGTGTAGCTAAGAGGATGAACAGAACCCTACTTGGAAGGGTTAGATGCATGCTTATCAATGCAAAGATGTCCAAGGCATTTTGGGGAGGAGCTATAGTGACTGCAGCTTATTTGATTAATAGAAGTCCCTCTTCAACAATTGACTTCAAGACACCAGAAGAGAAATAGTCTGCCAATCTTTCTAAGTATGACCATTTTAGAATATTTGGTTATCCTACCTTTATACATGTTAAAGAGGGGAAGTTGGAACCTAGAGCCATCAAAGGGATATTCATAAGATATCCCGAATGAGTGAAAGGATACAAAGTGTGGTGTAAAAACTTGACACCATCAAGGAGTATCATAAGCCGTGATGTGATGTTTGATGAGATGACCATGCTGAAAGCCTCCCAAGAAAATGAGATAGAAAAACATGTGCCCAAGGAAGACTTAGCACCCGAGTTAATAGAAGTTAAAGTGGAGCTTGAGAGTATATCTAATATGGCCCCAGATCAGCACTTCAATAAAGAAATCCTTGAAAAAAGACTAAGAACAATGGCGAGTTCCTCAAAGTCCACCCAAGGAAAGACTAGGAGTCTTGAGATGGAACTTGAAGAGTACCAATTAACCAAACACAAACTAAAGAGAACAATAAATCCACCAATCAGGCATGCTCAAGCATATCTATTTGTTCATACTCTTAATTCTGCTTACACTCTTAAGTATGATGAGCTTAGAACATATGGTGAAGCTAGGAAGAGTAAAAACAAGAAAGAATGGCTACTGACCATGGAAGAAGAAATTAGTTATCTTAGAAAAAATAATACCTGAAAGTTGGAGGAGAGACCTCAAAATAAACTAGTTGAGTGCAAGTGGGTGTATAAGGTCAAGGAAGGGATATCGAGGATAGAGCCTACAAGATTTAAGGCTAAGTTAGTTGCACAAGGTTTTACTTAGAGAGAGGGAGTTGATTTTCATGAGATATTCTCTCCAGACATCAAGCACACATCCATCAAGATTTTGTTAGTCATGTGTGCAAATCTTGATTTACATCTAGAGCAGATAGATGTAAAGACAGGTTTTTTGCAAAGAAAACTTGAAGAGACGATATACATGGCACAACTGTAAGAGTTCGAGGAGCCTGAGAAAGAAGATCATACTTGTTTGCTAAAAAATTCATTATTTGGGTTAAAGCAATCACTTATATAGTAGTGTAGGAGATTTGATGAGTTTATGATGGCTTGGAGTTTTAGTAGGTGCAAGTATGGTTGATGTCTGTACTTCAAGAGCATAAGTTATGAGATAATGTATTTGCTTCTATACGTCGATAATATGTTGATCGTATGTAAAAATATGGAAGAAATGTAGAAACTCAAGAAGCAGTTGAGTGTCGAGTTAGAAATGAAGGATTTAAGAGCAACGAATAGAATATTAGGTATGGATATTGTAAGGGAAAGAAAAGATGTTATCTTCTTGTCGTAATAGCAATATATACATAAAATTCTAGAGAATTTTAGTATGTCCAATGCAAAGGCTATCTCTACTCCTTTGGCCATGCATTTCAGACCTTCAGTAGCATAGTTGCCTACATTCGAAAAGAAGAAATGGCATACGAGTAAAGTAACGTATGCGAGCGTTGTGGGGAGTATCATGTATACAATGGTTTGCATAAGATCAGACATAGCACGGCCTATGAGTGTGGTGAGTAGATATATGATAAATCCAAGTAAGAATCACTCGCTTATAGTGGAGTAGATTTTGAGATATCTCAAGAAGACGTCGAATCACAAGTTGATATATAAAAGGGATGAGGACAGTAGTGAAATGGTAAAAGGATATGTAGACTCAGATTAGACAAGTAATCTAGACAAGAGAAGATTATTAACAAGTTACGTATTCATAGTGTTTGGGTGTAGTGTATGTTGGAGATCAGTTCTACAACATGTGGTTGCATTATCTACCATAGGGGTAGAGTACATAGCTGTTGGTGAAGCTATTAATGAGGCCGTGTAGTTAAAAGGTATATACATCGAGGTATTAACTAATGAAGATACGAACACTGGTGTATATTATGGCAGCTAAAGTGTCATACACCTAAACAACCATCAAGTGTTCCACGAGAAGTCGAAACATATTGATGTGTGGCTCCATTACATTCGATTTAGATGGTGAAGTTAGGCTAACAAAGATAGCATCGTCTGAAAATTCTGCTGACATGTTGACTAAGTCATTGTCCTCGGTTAAGTTCATCCTATTCAAGGACTTAACTGAGATCACTACTTTGTAAAGGTGACCGAAGATGAGGAGATGAAAGACCAAGTTACTTTGTGGATGAATTTTGAATCAAGGAAGGGATTTGTGAGAATGTTGATTAAAAATCATTGAGATATAATTTAGAGAACAAGCCAAGTGCATAAGGTACGTGAGGATCGAAACGGATGCAAAAGAAGGCAAAAGACACAAGAAGCAGTGCCTAAGTGTTGGTGCTATGGCGACCAGGTGACCAGCACCGTGATGTCCAGAAGTGACACCCAGTGCCACGGTGACGAGAGTTGAGCGCTGCAGCGCCTAGCGCAAAAGGAGTATCCTGAATTGTTGCGATTTATTTTATCTCTCATTTGCTCCAGGACTCCCTAATACGACTCCTACACGTTTAAGGTAAATCTAGGATGTCCTAAAGCCTATATAAAAGCTCTCTGTTGGCTTGTAAACACATTTAAGTGAGAATCGAATAAATCTTTGTGATTAAACATACTTTGTGATTCTTAGTGAGATGAAATTCTTAGGTTACAAGCGAAATTATTTTCTTTGTAAGTCTTTCTGGTAAAAGGCGTATTTTGTGAGTGCTTTTGAGATTCAATAATAATAAAAGTGAACTTGATCCGCCGTGAACGTAGGCAAGTTACCGAACAATATAAATTTTGTGTGTTCTTCTTCTACCTTTCTCTCTTTAAGTTTCTTAATTACTTGTTCTATATATTATTGCTCGAGTTATATTACTTATTTGTGTGCTTCTGCTTCAACAGTTATAATTGCTTCTACGAATAAAGAGATTCTTGTTCTGTAAGTTTGGCACTAATATCAAATTTATCTCTTAAGTTTTGAAAAATTAAAATTTGTTCTAGTTTATTAGTTTGTGCTGAAAATTGGTGATTTAATAATCTTGTATGAGCAAAAATTGTGAGAAATACCAAGAGGAGAGTCATTATAAAGTTATGTACGCATTGGGTTATAAGGGAAGAGAAAAATAGAAAGCCAAAGAATAGATATCGTTAACGTGGTGACACTATTCACGGCAAGCACTATTAACGTGTGATGGAACAATTCACATGGTTACTACTCATGTGACAACTTAGCGGTATTTCTTATTTTGACTCAATTGACTTCTTTAAGTGGGATTAGGACTCCTACAAGTAAGGACTCTTATTCCAACTAAGTTTAGAGTTTTTAGAGTATTTTATTCACTATATAAACCCTTCTAAACACAGCGAAAGTAAAACATTTAAAGTTTTAAGATTTAAACTATAAGAGATAATAGAGGAGCTAGGTAGGCACTAAGTTTGTGGTGCACTCAGGTGTAACTTTTTTAAGAGTGTTTTCTTTTAATTCTTTAATGAACAAAAGAAATACTATAGACCTTTTTGACTTCGATGCTCGGGCTATTCTTATATTCCATGTAAAAATCTCTTATGAGGAGATATTAAAAGGTTTTAGAGAATTCATGGTGATCAATGGTAGATATTTAAGGATCTCTATAGGAGATACTAGGGTGATCTATGAAAGTTATTATAAGTATTGTTGGATCACTGATGATGTAAAAAAATATTTAGTTCTCTATATTAATAAAAAAAGTTGGATCCTGAATTCTCTGTAGACGTAAATATTTTTAGGCCGAACTGTATATATCTTGTATCTTGTTGATTGGTTTGTTTTTTTTATATTTATTTGTGTGTTGATTGTATATTTTCTTACTTATAGTGTGAATTATAATTTTCGTTGCATATAAAGTCTAAAATGTATCAGAATTATGATTTAATTAATCTCATAAAAATGTCAAACAAAAATAATAGCTTAATATTTATAATAATTTATTTTTATTAATTAAGACAATTTTTTTAATTTTACTATACATGCAAGAGTTAATTGTACGTGATAATTTAATAAACAAGATTGGTCAACAAAAATTATTTATATAATAAATAAAGAAAGAATTTTTTATATAGATCCAATATGATAAGTCAACTTCTTCACATATCATATCACTTCAAAACTTTCTCTCACAATCTTTCCTAACCTTTACACATAAATTCTTATTAAACCTACAACAACAACATATACAATCTTCTATCTTTTTTTTTAAAATTAATTTTTTTTTAAACATCGTGGGAGTTTTTGGGATTCCTTATGGTTGCTGAGAAAATGCAGGAAAATAAAAAACGATAATCTTTTTTTTTTTCAATTAGGTAATAGAAAGTGGATAAATGGAGCAAGATGGAATTTTTTTTTTTTTTTTGTGCTTAGATGCTGTTAGGTTTGTTGCAACTATTCTTTATTATTATTATTTTAAGATCTATTTTATTGATAGATATTAAAGTACATTAACCAGTCACGTGTTACAATGCTTTTCTCGTTTTTCCTTAAATTAAAAAAAAATTCAATTTGGTAGCTTTTTCAATCCAACTCCATCTTCTCTATTTGACAGATGCTTGTTCACGGAGGTTTCTTTGTTTTATTTTTTTATTATTGGTAGTGAGAATTTGAGATAACAAAAAAAAAATGAAACCTAGTAATGAAAAATATGAGAGAGAAAATAAGTTTAGAGCTTAAAGAATAGATGGGGTAGTGTGGTAAAGACAGAGTGTGAATAATAAAAAATAAAAAAAGAAGAAGAAGAACATAATTTTGACAATTATTTATAATTTTTATATTAATTAAAATTAATAAATTTTCGTAGGTCAATTTGTAATTGATGCGCAGATGTAATATGATTTGTGTAAAAATATATTTTACTTTATTAGCTTATTTTAAATTTTTGTAATGAATTATAATTTTATTTTTTTACCATTAAAATAAATAGAAGTAGGCTAAAAATAAATTTGAGTTTTTCAAAACAGATTTAAAATTAAGGCTAAACTAATGGATATAAATGTTCCTATCCTTGTTTAAATCAAATCTAAAAGATCTAACCATAAAATTTTCAAATTAAAATGACTAAAATTTTGTTATTGCTTTGCTAATCTGTTACAAATTTTCTTAATTTATTTTTTCTTCAATACGATGAATGTTGTAACAGGCATGGAAACAGTACGAGCAGGGCATGCACTTGGAATTGATGGATGAAAGCTTAGACTCAGATGAATATGCACCAGAAGAAGCGAAGAAAGTCGTAGAAATTGCTTTGATGTGCACGCAGTCGTCAGTTAATTCAAGGCCGACAATGTCAGAAGTAGTTGTTTTGCTGAAAAGTAGGAGCCCTTTACTGGAGCAAAGACCCCAATTTAGGCCTATTTTTATTGATCCCCATAATAATAATACAAGAGTAGTACGTGAAGACACCTCCACCTCCACAGCTACTGGGTCTTCTACTTCTAATGCTACAGCCTCTTTCTCACAAGTCTCAGGTCGATGACTGAGACTCAGTTCTGTCTGCTTAACGAAACAAACCTTTTACCTGAAAGAAGGATATAAAAATAAAATGAACTTCCATATTGTAGCATCAACAAGGGTTTTCGATTGTGTAACTGACATTTGGTTTTGGTTTTGTTTGATGTAAGATATTTCAAAAATATCTGCCAGCGAGTAATTGTTTCCTAGGTTCTTTATATCCTAAAATCCTTGTGTCAAGATAATCAATACTAATATCCCAAATAAATCAAATAAACCTCTAGCTTGAAAAGAACTAGATGAAATTAAGAAGTTTCTAGGAGTAAAGAGACCTTCAAAGTACTTGAAAATAGCGAGCTTTGCTGCAAGAAGAGTTCATCGTAGTTGAGAGCTTTTGAGGAGAATTAAGAGGTTGAAGCCATAATGTAATTGAATTAGTGAAAAACAATCATATATCACAGACTTGGTTGTGGAAGTTGTTAGAAGTTCAATGAACCACATATATCTTTACATTGACATAATATTGTTCACTTTAGATCCAAACCTTCATAGTTTTACTCTTGAACTTTACTTAAAAGAATTCATATCAATAGAGATATTGTTAACTTTTTATATACCTACGATCCTTCTAATTTCTTGCTAATATAGGACTTTTGTTCGTTTTTTTAACAGAAGTTGAATATGTAACTACATCATAAACTGCATAAAAAGGTTGTATGACTCTTCAGGTTCTTATGGAATTTAAAATGGTACCTAGTATTAAGATGCTTATTATTCTTTATTATTATAATAATAGAGATATAACACAATCTAAGGAACAAATATATCATAAGGAAGTATCATTTAATGTGAGAGTTTGTGCAAAAAAGTGAGATCATGATATCAAAGATTGTATCAGTAGATAATCTAGTAGATTTATTCACCAAGTCACTGTCAACAAAGAGTTTCAACACTCATATAGATGATATGCGAGTTCGACAAATGTCTAATATGCTTTAAAGAAGTAGGAGATTATGAGACAATATATGTTATTAGTGCCCTTAAAATATATGTAATAACATTTTTTTATTAATGTAATTTATACATATATAACTTTGAGCATACATCAAAGAGTCAAAATTTATAATATATGTGATTTATGCATTAGGAATATGATGCTAATAAAAATATAAAAATCCTAAGTTTTTTATAAATTAAATATTGTTCATTGTCATTAATAAAAAAAATATTTTATTATGTAAGATTGTAGTTTTTTTTTTAACTTCTTATAGTGAATGATTTATTTTAATAATTAAAATAGAGATTTCAGATGGAAAAACTACTGTGGATAATATATTAAGCTAGATTTACGAGAATTTTGATCTAGTTAATTAAATGCCATTGATCTTATATCACAAAATTTTAATAAATTTGATTAACCTTAATCTTGAATAAGTAATGAACTTGCATTTATGTGTTATATCTTTTGGTTTAACACGAAGTAAGGTTCATATAAATGAAAAATCTCAATGGCTTGGAGATGTAATTCTATAGTTTGTATATAAGAACATATACTTGTAAGATGAAATCTATTCTTAGATAATGTTTACCTATATTGCTTGAAGTACTTGATCATTTAAATTTGTGATTTAGTTTTTTTAATAAATTATTTATTGAATAATGATATTTATTTGTAAAATTATTTACAAATATAGATATATCAAAGATAATTATTAGAGCATTCAATAATTTAGGGGCAAATAACTAATTAAAGAAGTAAGACATTTTTCTATGGCCCATTTTTAATTATGAACATTATATAGAGGATTAATTTAATGGTTATTATTAGTCAATGATCAATCCTAATTTAGTTGAAGATTTTTAATTAAAATTAGATTTATTTACATTATAGGTTAATTAGAGTGCAACCTTAGACTTTTAGAGAAGTAGTTTGAGGTTAACTTAGAAACTCTAGTGGGTCAGTAAATGAGTAACACTGAGCTCTTTAAGTCAGAGTTAAAAGGCTTATGGGATCTTTAGCCCCTTTACTAGTTTAACATCTCTCAAAACTCTAACCCTAAAATTATGCCTATAAAAAGATAAGTGTGAGAGTAGTAGCCACACATTAGACAGTTACACACCTTTTTCATAAAAAATGAGAGGGAGAGTAAGGATACTACAAGTTCTCTACTTGGTTCATCCTTGTAAAGTTCAAGTGCCTATACACTTATACTACAATGCCTACCATAAAAAAGAGTAAGCACCCACAGTTCACAGCTAGCCTAAAAAATATAATTTATAATTGCTACACTAGTGCTACATATCTCGTTCAAGTAATGGTTGAAATAGGAAGGTTGATATGCCTTTAAGGTTATTTCAACCAAAGTACTAACATCAATATCTTTAAACTTGGCCTTAATGTTTTACTTCAAGTGGTATGTACAAATCCTATGACTAGCATGCAAGACCATAAATTTGACTACTTTTTTTATACTCATATAACGGTTACAAATGATAATCCGTTAGGCCTATATTTGGTCAAGGCTCAACTAATTCAGCCCAATTAAAGAAAGCCTTATAGCTTAAAGAGAATTAAGACACGTTAGCCAAAAGAGCACGAAAACTAACAGCAAGAACTAATAGACCCACAAGTTTCAAAAATTACCAAAATACTCTTCTAGATAAGATAGAGCCCATTTTAGATAGAATAAGCCTCGATCTAGGCACGAGGCACAATTTAGTTCAAACTCAAGTTTCCTACATTTCTTAACAAGAAAACGGATGAGGAACGTGAGTCAGGTTTAGATACTTCTTTTCTTATTTGATTAATCTTGATGCATATTAATTATCTGAGCAAGATAAAGTTGCATTCCAATTATATTTTCATTATGTGATGAGATTAACATGAATTTGGTATTCGAATTAGACTGAATTTATGCAAGGAACCTACTAAAATACACGAAGAGAGTCGCGATGAGACTATTCTTCGTAAAAGATATAGATCAAATCATAATTGATTACGTCTCTTCAATCCTGAAACGGATTGAAGATAATCTCGTGGTAGCACTTTGAGTTGTGATTAAACACTACACCCTTGCACTATAAAAGGCATCCATAACTCGATTACATTCATTTATTCAGACAATAAAAATTCAATACAACTATTTTTAGATAGAAAAGAAAACTATCACTAGCAAAGAACCCAAAGCTTTCTTAAGATCTTCGCTTGGTCTCTGAAAGACTACCAAATATAAAACCCTCATACTAGATCAATCACCCCACACACGCTGCACAGTTTATATCGATCATCTACTGAATTGAGCATCGATGTATTTTCTTTTACAAGAGGACGAGCTTATTCCAGTGAAAGGTTCAAGGAACCGTTGAAATGGGAAGAATGGCCAATCTCAAAATTTCAAGGAAGATCCAAGGGCATAGATGTAATTTTTTGAAGTTCCTAGAAACTAGAAACTTTGGTAGTGCCGTCTGTGAGAAAAAGTGGTGGAAAAGTTTTTTTCTTACCGGACTTTCGGATACTACAGGAGCAGCAATCATGAATCCACAACAAAAGTGGCCTAGCTAGCTCTAGGAACCTTACGAAGGGACTTTTACTCAAGAAATCGCTTCTTTAAGTGATGAGTTGACTCTCGGAGTAACCGCGCTCTTCACCAAATTGTTAGAAAAAATTGAGGGATACCAGAACAAGAACCTAAAGCTTCATGACAAGATAATGATGCTACATGGAGAAAGGAATGAAGGACATCAAAAAGAGGACTTGGTCAAGCTCCCAGCCAATACAAACACTACTCCCACCATTACTCAAATGTTAAATAGAGCAACCGAGAGAGCAGGATTGAGCGTTCCTGCTAATCAGAGCCAAGCACGAGCTTACTATCCTGAAAGAAAGATAAGACATAAAGGCGTCCATCTTGAAAGAGGCAGAATTAATGTATACAAAGAGGAGTCAGGCAGAGCAAACTGACAATGTATCAATAATAGTAAGAAGGGTAAATCAAGACCCTTTCAAATATACCATCAAACTGGCTCCAAAATTAGAAAAATTCAACACCCTTATATTCTACCCGTTTGATAGAACTGGTGACCCAGAATAGCACATCTTCCACTACGATTCCAAGATGGTGATGCACGCCTATGTTGGAACCTTGAAATGCATAGTATTTCCCTTAAGTCTAAAAGGAGGGGCACTTTTGAACAGGTAACAGAGCGTTTCATCAAATAATACCTATGAAACTGAAAAAAGGAAAGAAGATAACTTCATATCTTTTTTTGTTGAAACAATAGCACATAGAGCCGATCAGAAGCTTCATTCATTCCTTCAACAATGAGCTGAGCAAAATAGGAAGCTTTGATTTAGAAATAGCCACCTAAGCTTACAAAATGGCAGTAAGACCTTTCCCTCCTACTATAAGTACTTGATTCGGAAAAAATTTACTTTTTTTAGCAGAACAATCAGAAATCAATACAATGGATTAAGGAGGAAGAGAGTGAAATAGCAACAAAAGAAACTTAGGTGATTACTGTATAGAAGCTAAAGAACACCTTTTCAAAGTAAAAACAATACTCAAAACTGCAACATGGGAAGCGTTTAGGTGGTTCCCAATAAAGCAAGGGCTCAGATAATAAGCCTAGATGGCCATTAAAGTCCCTTGTCCCTATAAATACCCCTACAGAGTAGATATGGGCAAATTTGAGAGACACAAATCTTTTAGACACCAACACTAGTAAAATAGCCCTATAGAGAAAAGAGATCAGGCCAAGCACTATGCCTTCCAAAATGAGGTCGGCCACACCATCCGAAATTGTAAAGCCTTGATGTTCTAAATCCATTAGCTTATAAGCAAGGGTCAACTTCAGAAGTATAAAGCAGGTATGAAAATAGTGCCAGAGCTAGCAAAGGTTCCCGCCAAGCAGAATCGAGTTGGGGATAGCAACACACCAATCTTCAATACCATCCACGGATCTCCAATAAGCAAAAACAACACCTGTAATGTTGCACAATTGGTGCACGAACTAGTAGATGAGGCATATCTTCTTGTGCTTGAGGGCCCACAATTGGAGGAACTAGTAGAAGCAACAATCTCTAGGACTTTGATTGGATAGTTTCATGTCTAGGTTATGCACAGGAGGCCACCAAAAAGAGATGGTGTGGTGAAAGAATAGAAGGTTCAATTCAGGAAGGCTTCAAATATAACGTGATGCGAAATCACCGAAATCTCTTTTACACAAGTCAACAACCAAGGACTGAGGGAGATCAAGTTCTCCTGAGAAGATTTAATAGAATTATCCATGCCTCACATGGATCCTCTAGTAGTCAGTTTAAACATTAACATGACGCTGGTTAAGAGGATCTTCATAGATTGAGGTAGTAGTGCAAATGTTCTGTACTAGTAAGCTTTTCAAGGACTCAGGCTAAATACACGAGATTTGAAGCAGTGTAGCACTGAACTGATAGGCATTGGAGGTGTAAAAGTTCAAGTGATATGAGTAATAGACTACTAGTGACGGCAACTAGTAAGATTAAAGTAGATTTTCTAATAGTGCAGGCACCTACTGCCCACAACGCCATAGTTGGACAATTTTAAATCTACTACATAAAAGCAGTTCCCTCAACCTTATACAAGTAGTTTGGTGTATCTCAGCTATACGGAAAGAGACCATGGACATCAAATAAGAGTAGTTATAAGCTAGCAATGCTATGCACTATTAAAAAAATGTTCTTTACTGACTCCATGCTACTGACATTTTTTTAAATGTTGTCAGTGAAACGAAGTGTCAGTGAAACGAAGTGTCAATAAATTGCTAATACCATAGTATCAGTAAATGAAGCGTCAGTAAATTAATGATACAGTAGTGTTAATGAAATAATAATTTTTTATTTTAAAAAAAAAATAAAAGCTTCAAAATGATGTAGTTGGAGTTAAATTTGTTTTTTTTTAAAAAAGCCTAAAACGTTATCGTTTTGGGCATCTTAATAACCTAGAGACTTTCGTCATTCTTCAAATTATTATAGCAAAAACGTAGTTCTTCTTCTTCTTTGTATCTTTTTTTTTTCTTTTTGAAGAGTTCTTTTCCTCTTAATTTTTTTTGTAGACAATGAACCAAATTTTTTCATTTTCAATCTCAGAAATAACAAATTAAAATAAACTAGCATTGCTATCATAAGCATTTAGAGGCTGCACCGACACTCTTCTCTTCCCAAAGCTTTTTGACCTTTTCCCTATTTCTTCTTTGGTTGCAAAAAACCCTCTTCTAGGCTGATTGAAATTGAAAAGTTTATAGAAACAAAGATATCATGGAAATTCTCTCTACCTTACGGTCTCTTATGCCTTTGCATGATCCTTCACTGCATGCGCTAGTCTTTTTCATTCGAAGATTATGATAAAGGCAAATCTGTCATATATTTTCTCATATCTTTATTTTGATATTTTATTATTTTATGAGAATATATGGTTATTTATATGCATTATTTTTATTTATAGAGACTTGAACGAAATTTAAAGAAAGGATGCAAAAGGAGAAAAAACAGGGACTAAAATGCAAAGTTTTCAAAGTATGTGTCCAACGCTCCAATGCCACGAGGATTATCGCCCTAGCACCTGGCGCTCCAGTGTAAAATAGTTACCACGCCAGCGATAAGCCAGCGCCCCAGCGCTAACATCCTACTGCTCCAGCGGTGAAGCCTTTTTCACGTGTGGCCCCAGCGACAACTATATAGCGCCCCAGCCGTAGTGCGAGTCCTAGTCCGACGAGAATTGAGATTTTCAAGCTCATATCAATCCCTATAAAAGTCACTCATTCCCAGCTTTTAAGAATCAACCTAGAGCACCCAAGACATATTCAAGAACACGAAGAATATAGAGCACGAGTCTTGGAGAGCAATAGGAGTTTAATTGAAGCAACTTTAGAGAGAGATTCAAGGCATTCTTCGACATTAAGAGTATCTTAGGCAGCACAATTAAGAGCAATTCAACGTCTATATTAGTTTGCTATTGATGGTATCATGATTTATCATTATTTTTACTGCTGTTCTCTTGTAGCCATGAGCTAAATTAATTTTCTAGGGTTAATACTTGAACTCAATATGTATGCTTAATTGCCATATCTTTTGAATATTTAATAAACTTAGTTCTTTGATATTCAAATTACTTGATCTTAATGCTTCAATATATCTGGCCAATATATGGTGAATGAGTTGGTAATATTATTGATAAACTCGGAAGAGTAATCATAATATTTAGACTTAGGTAAGTTGATGCATGATTGTAGAGTAACATTCAATGTTGCATATACAAGTTTCAATTTAGGATAGGAATATACCTATTTGGCATGTATGATCAATAAGACTTAATTTTAATGAATCTTAATTTATTACAAGTATCATAGGAATATAGGTATTTGGTAAATTAAGGTATACTTGCATGACCTTGGAAGAGGCTTGTGAATACATTAGTGTCTTGATCAATAACAAAGACTAAGAGAGTTAAATATTATAAGACTAATCATTAGAAAGCATATTGAGGGATAATATTAATCCTAGGTTTTCTCTATATTGCTATCACCTAATTCTATTTGCATTGTGTTTTGCTTTTATATTTTCTACATTCATTCTTGGATTTTTATTTTTCTGAATAATTATTATGAAGACATAATTTTAGTAATTGGTTAAAAAGAAGAAATTATTTCTGTGAGTTCGACATCTAACTTATTTAGTCCATTTATTACTTGCATACGATAGCGTGTACTTGCGCTTAATTATAAGATATAGAATTATCGCATCAGATTATCACCAGGATTGTTTTCCTTTTCTTGTTTTTTTTTCCATTTCCAGCTTTTCTAGCTTTATATCATAATTATTCTGTATATTATCTTTATACTGTATTTATCTTTAGATCTATGGATTGCATCTTTTTTTATGTGCTCTGCTTCTAGCTGACTTTGTATTATGTTACTTCTCATCATTTTAGATGTTTGCAGACAATTTTCTTCCTCTTGTTTGCATTATTTGGTTGGCTATTTTGAATCTTGATTTGCACTACGTGGGTTCGGCCCATTGCTGTACCTCTTCTCATTACAACAATGGCCAATAATCTTGTCATTAAGGTATGACTTGCTAATTTAACATTCCTTAGAGGCACAATGTTGTGTTTTTGGATTCAATGTTCCTACATGTGCTTTTAGTACCTTGGTAGTTGATATTTTATTATTTTTTATCTTGTAATTGGCATGGGCATTATTTTCAATGAATTCTAGGACAAGCTAACTGATTTAAAGAACTAATTTAATTTTTGTGCTCCTCATTTTACAATCATTCATTTGGTATGGGGTTATAATAATAAATACGAAACTCGAATCTTTTGAGGTTTATGTCCATGTAGTTGTATGTTGTCAATGACATGTGGATCATTTAGATCATTCAACTCAACATTGATCACTTACCAACACAAGAAAATGTTAAAGTTGGTTTTTTTCCTACTTAATTTAGTATATTCAAAATATACCTAGTTTTCATGTTTGAGTTATGTTTGATATACAGTTTCTTAACATGGTGAAAATATGGCAACCTGGGTTCACCATGACCTATGGGTGACTATAATTGGACCATTGCTGTCTAAAAACTAAATAAATGAAAATTGGTGAAAGTGGATACTGATAAGTATGTTTATTTTATTATTATTATTTTGTTTTGGGAGGAAATAAAAATCTTTTATTCTCATTAAGTATTCCAAATAAATTTGTGGAATAATTTTGCTTCCGATTCTTTACCAGATTAAACTTGTTTTTATTTATAAAAACTATTCAAGATGATCCTTCTTTGACATGTTTAAGCATCATTAGACTTTAGATTTTTGTTTTATAATTTTAATGGATGAATATAGGTGAGCTGTTTATTCATCTTGATTTAAAATTGTTATGTACTCTCTTGTTCCCATTTAGAACTAGTCCATTCTGTCTCTTTTTGCTTCCTTGTACTTAGCATTTTCACATATGCATCAAATTTGAATTTTGAAATGCAAGGCCGACCTTAAAATAATTCTATAACTTGTTATTGTATTCGAATAAAAAATCCAAAAGGATTCTGATGTCGAATATGAGTTTTGATTGGAATGGTAAAAGGTTTCGTTAAGGAAAAGATAAGGTTAAAGCAGGAGTCAAATACCTTGTTGGAAGTTTTAGAGAAGTTAGTAGAGGGTGTATAGGCAACTACCTATTTAGGAGCATAGGGTAATAGTTTAAATTTGGCTAAAAAGGGGGTGCATTGTGTAATTCTGAATTTTTCATCTAGAATTTTAGCTGCTTTTAGCTTCCAAGTTAGCAGTTGGAATATTTAGGCCTTAACTCTTAATAAAAGATAAATACAAAATAAAGCTTTGCTAGCATGTAAAATAGAAAAATAAAAGATAAATCCAAGATAGTTCCAAGACTCACTTAAGCAGCGCTTGTTCTGGTGATTTGTTGGCTAACCTATAGGCGGATTTAAGGCACGTATAGGTGTATGCATGTGTAATTGTGTCTATTGCCTAATGCAGCGAAAATGTATAAATTTTACAATAAATAAAATAAATAAAATATATTAATCGCATTAATATATTTATAGAATTAGAGAACTCACCTCAACGTGTAACGTTATACACGTATTTTTTCTGGAGTCCGCATGGAGACCAACTCGCAGGCAGTTCTAGTCACCAACACGGTGGACTTAGTGAGCCAGAATAGCAGCCCTCAACGCAGCACTGAGTTTAACTTTTAAACCCCAAAATAGTCAGTGTGTGTTTTTATTCTTTTCTCCAAAAGGATAAGAAATGAAAATTTTGAAGCAATCTTCTATTACTTCAATTGGAAGCATAGAGAAAAATGAAACAATTTTGTTTTTTTTCTTTTTTTTCTTCTTCTTCTTTTTCTTTCTTCTTCTTCTTTCTCCATTTTCTCTTCTCTTCTCTCGGCCAAAATGGTCGAGAAGCACACACAGCACACACATTTCAATTTTTGTTTCTCTCTTCACTTTATATAAATATATATATAAAATAAAATAATATAATATATTATATAATATAAAATATTAATATAATAATAATAATAATATAATATTACAACTAATGGGTGCCAACTATTTGGCACCCAATATATTATATTATTATATATAAAATATCTTATAATAAAATATAATATAATAATACAATATAATAATATATTACATAATAAAATAATATAATATAAAAATATATTATATTATATAATAAGAGATATATTTTGATTATTTAATAATTAAATAATCAAAGTGTGAAATGACCATTTTGCTCCTCATGTATAGTTACCAAGTCTACCTCTTAGTGGATTCCACCAAACTCGAACTTGGGTAAACTCAACGAAGGGTCTACAATACGTCATTATACAATTAGTAAATAATAATTATTGACTAATTATTGTATTTAACACTTAAATACAGATACGCACGTATTTCGATAGTATTGTTGAATATTGCTAGATTAAATACTTTAATTCGGCACACTGCCCCAGTGCACAACGAGTACACTCCATATTGCGGGACTCCCTACGTCCTACGCCCGATTCGTCAAATGAAACTATTCCATGAGTCCGTGAGCAATGCCCCACGCACATGTCACGGATATTACAAATCAGCGCGTTGAACCATGCAAGCTGAGGTTATAACGCATACGTATAATCCTTCCGTCATGATATCCTGGATGTGTTGGGGATATAGATTATCACCGTTAAATCCCCTAGTGCTCATCCATGTCTTATCTTCAGACTCGTATCTCACTGAACAATATATGTTTACTTTTTTGCCATATTGTTTTACCCTGGCGGAACTCTTTTCGAGGATAATTGCTTATGGCCACAAGACTTTCTAAGATACAGTCTCGAAGCATCTGGATATCAAACTCCATATGGGAGCTGACGGATCCCATATCTGTACGCACCAGACTCTATAAGCATCGGACCATACCCAGCAATCACACTATGAAATGGTTATGACATGCATGGAACCAAAGTATGGTGGATCACTTACAAGCCCACCATAGCACTCAGGTCAAAAGACCACGTATACTACTCAACTCGAGAGGAACCTCCGTTGACGGTTTACATTTGGTGTCTATCAGAGGCCCTCGTGAGTCTGTCTCATATCCAGTCCTAACTGGATACCCATATATCAATACGAGTGCCAAGCTCATAGTCGGCTAGGAATGACCATCTATACCCTATAGGTACGACATATGCGATCTATATAAAAGGTATCCACCGACAGACCTGCATCGGTAAAAATAGATCAGGGACAATAATTCGAGAACATACTTGTACAACTTGCATTTCTTAGCACCTGATTGCAACTTTTGCAATTATGCAGTTACTAGTATATTCCTAGGTCTATGTCCCATTACAGACAAGGCTCAAACTCTTGGATCTGCTAAGTATTATAACCAGCTAACACTTAACTGTGCTAATATTTAGCAATTATATATCTCAGCGTGGCTGACTATGAGCCCTTATCTAAACTCTTTATGTATGATTCGAACTCCTTCAGATCTACAATGTCTGTAACTTTACATGTATAATTTCATATATGTTGATATTAGCAATTTAATAAGAATGTACACTTGTATAAATACACAAATATATGTACATTTAGGGATGGCACATAAACACTAACCCTAACATAACCTCCCTTGCTCAAAGTCTTATTTATAGTTTAATTGCTATCATGTATTATAATTTTCTTTGTATTATTTGATCTACTTCTTCTGCTGAATTTTACTAGTTAAATTTTGTTGAAACTCTTACTTTTTCTGCTGAATTTTACTGGTTAAATTTTGCTTTCAAGATCTACATTGCTTTGTTGGTCTAAACTTTTTAGTGACTTTTTCTACTTTACCACTTGTTTACTTTGCTATATCCTATATTCTTGTTTATTCTGAATTTGTTTTTGGGCTTTAGGTGAAGTGAATTGACACAGCAGAAAGTCTAAAAAGAAAAGAAATAAAAAAAAATCAGGTTTCTAAATAATAAAATTTATTAATTGAAGAGAGAATAACAAGTTTACAGCTAATAAAAAGCTAGAATAATTATGGTTTTTGTATTAGTTGCAAAACCTTTTGCATAAAAAGTGAGCTTACTCCATCACATTTCATAAGAATTTTCCTAATTATTGTACTATACAGGATAGTTTGTTTAGACTATTGCAGAGAAGTAACTCTTGATCAAGAATGTACATTTATTAAGCCATTCTCATGTTACTGATACCATTTTCTTAGCTATTCAATGAACTTCTATTATATCTTGATTTGCACAGTTGTAGGATTTTTTTATTTTCTCAAGAATCATTTAATATATTTATGTGCTTCCTTATTATTTAATGGCATTAAGCAATTTTGTTAGATTTTGACTTTTTTTTATTTCTCTATTTGTCTTTGTACTGTTTAGATTGAATAATCATTTTTCGATGATTATTTTCATTGTATTCATTTTTCCTAGTGGTCTTTGTACTGTTTTAGATTGAATAAAAGTAATTTTTCCATGATTATTTTTCTCGTATTCTTCGGGATGTTAATGTACTCAAGAATTATGTATGTATCCAATAGAATATTCTAAAATTTTCTAATATTAGTTTATTTACTAAATTAACTAATTTTTTTCATATTTAAAGTTTAAGGGAATTGATGATTATATTTAAGATGACATTACCGTGATATGTGATGAGTGGGCAATATATGTTGCGAACTTAATCACAAATCAACAAAAATAGGTAAAGTTATTCTTCGTTAATCATTTATACTTAAAAGTATTTTTAGTATCATAAAGTTTTGAAGATGTTGTATTTTAAGGCTGAAATAGTGCTATTGTTAGTGTTGTTTTAAGACTGAAATGAGGGCTTTTTTTAGAGCTCATATCTGGCAGTTTTAGGGTTGTCTTACAATTATTTTAAGGTTATTTTGGGCCTGAAATAGGGCTATTGTTGGTGGTGTTTAGGACCAAAATGGGGGCTGTTTAGGGTTTATGTGAGGTTGTCTTATTGTTGTTTTAAAGCTGTTTTGGGTTGAAATGGGGCTATTTCTAGGGCTAATATGGGGTTATTTTATGAACTTTTCTGATAAATATATTTTATAAATGCTTTATTTTTCTTGTTACATATAAGCACTTTTTAGCATTTGCATCTTCTTAAGCTTTTATGCTATCTAGTGCAACAACTAACTATATCTTGCTTTTGTTCTCTAACCTAGTTTTGATGTGATTTTTATTCTTGTACTATCATTGTAATATCTTATATATTTACTCATGTATTTTTATTTTCTTTGATAGAGGTGATCGCAGATTATTTTGTTCGAAGTTGTGGGTGGATTGTTTCAACTCTTTTGATGGATTGTTGTTTTGTGCAAGTTTATGTGGCGACTATATGTTTAACTAAATTTCAAACACTATGATGTTTTGAACTAAGTTTGTGATGTTTGAAATATTTATGAAACTCGGTAGAATATACTTTTGTGATGTTTTGATTATTCTGGTTGGAAAGATGATTTTTCATCTTACATAATAATTCAAAATACATTTAAATGTTATAAAATTCAAGTTTAAATATATATTAAATATTCTTGTCTAATTAGTATATTTTAAATTATTAAAAAGCTAATTTAATTAAATTACCATAAATAAACAGTAAATATTGTTGACACTAATGATTTTCTGATACCATGATATCATTAATTTTTTGATATTATATTATCAGTGATTTTTTGATACTATAGTGTCAGTAAATCACTTATACCATGGTGTTAGAGGAACATTGATATTATAATAATAAGAGTTCTCTAATACTATAGTGTCAGTGATTTACTGATACCATGGTATCAGAGATTCACGGACACCATAAATGGTATCAATAATTTTTTGGCTCGAGCAACACTGACACCATGAAATGGTGGCAGTGAAACCTTTCACTGACACTAATTTAGCATCAATAAAGGCTATGTTTTTAGTAGTGATGTGAATTCCTACAAAGCTGTAACCAATGGAAGTAAGTGGACTGAATTTGGTGGCCTTTCTTCTAGGAGATGGACCAAATAACAATTAAATGATTAGTGGCCAAAGAGGGTTCTACTCGAAAAAGAATATGTGCCTTCCAGCACAGAAAAGATAAAAGAAGTAATACTTGACTCCTCGACCCCCGATCAGAAGGTCCTCCTCGAAGCGTCCCTAACTGAAGGAGAATGATAACGGTTGGTAAAGCTATTAACTGGGAACAAAGACATCTTTGTATGGATCCATAGAGATATGATAAGCATCGATTTAGAAGTTATTTGCCACAGACTGAACATCTAGAAAGATTATAAACTAATTAGTCAGAAACAAAGGGTTTTGCACTTGAAGTAAATCAAATAATCAGTGACAAGATAGATGACTAATTGACATTGGGTTCATTAGAGAAGTACCTTGAGTGGTTATCTAACGTAATAGTAGTAAAAAAAAAAGAAGGAAAAGTAAAGAGTTTGTGTAGATTATACGAACCTAAACAAAGCTACATCAAAAGATTCATTTCCCTTATTAAAGATAGATCAGATGGTTGATGCCACTATTGGATACCAACAGTTATCCTTTCTAGATGTTTACGTGACTACTAGTTTCATCACAGAGTGAGGAACTTTTTATTATAAAGTAATGCCCTTTGAACTCAAGAATGCAAGTGTTACCTTTTAAAGACTTACTCATTAAGATCACTTTGTGGACCTACAGGAAGTTTTTGACATGCTACGACGGTACAAAGTAAGACTGAATCCTGTGAAGTGTATCTTTAGAGTCTTCGCAGGAATATTTAGGGCCATATAGTCAGTGAAAAAGGAATTGACGTAGATCCATCTTAGATTCAAGCCTTGTAGAACTTGACAATTTCCAAAACACCTAAGATACAAATACTGATGTCAGATAAATGCAAACAATTCTTCTATGCACTAAAAATGAAAGGAAAGGATAATTGAGGACCCGTCTAGATAGAAGCTTTACAACTACTGAAGAACTACTTGAAAAGTCCTCTAGTACTCTCGACACCACTATCTAAAGAAACGCTATACCTTTACTTGGCAGCTTCTATCGTAACTATTACCACAATACTAGTAAAAGAATAGGGAAAACGATAGAAATTGATTTTTTACACAAGAAAAACCCTCACAAATCTAGAAATCAGATACTCTACGGTTGAGAAGCTTGTCTTGGCCCTGACACATGCGAAAGATAAGTTGAGACATACTTCGAGGCTCTTAAAATAGTGGTGTACACTTCTTACCCAATTAAATAGATACTCTCAAAACTTATGCAGTAGCAAGGGTAACCAAGATGGCAATAGAGGTTAATCCATCTAGATATAAGCTTCTAGCCTCGCACAACTATCAAAGAGCATGCACTAGTAGACTTTATTTTATAATGTAAACCCAAAGCTCTAGATAACTCTCTGCATCCAGATCTTGAAGAAACTTTCTAAACCTGGATCATGTATACCGACGGAGCATTAAATAGCAAAGGTGCAGGGATTGGAGTGCATTTACGAAGTTCAAAAAGCTTAGTCCTAAAGCACGTTGTTAAACCCCGAACCCTCACTTCTAATAATGAAGTATAATACGAGGCTTTGATCGAAGGATTAAGGGTAGCCCAAGGCTTATCGATCAAGAACCTAGTAGTGAATATGGACTCCACACTTGTCACCTCCCAATAGAATGGTGAATACGTGACCAAGGAAGAAAGAATACGGGATCTACTAGGCGTAGCAAAGTATCTTGCCACTAAATTGAACAATGTGACTTTACAACAGGTTCCTAAGAGGAGAAAGCGGAAGCATGTAAGCTAGCCAAGGAAGTTTCTTCTGCGGACACCTAAATCAGAATAGTACCTTTAGAAGAAAGAGATAGAATCTGTAACAACGAAATATACATCTCAAAAGAGACACTTTAAATCACAGCCAAGGAAAATTGGATGACCCATTTCATAGATTTCCTCACAGAAAGGAAGGTTCCCAAAGATAGAAAAGAAGTTAGAAGCCTTCGAGTAAAACAAGGAGATTCGCCATAATAAATGAGAATCTTTACAAAAAATCTTTCTTCGGTGTCTATATGAGATGTTTTTCAATAGATGAAAGGCACAAGATCATAGAAGAAATACACGACGGGTCATGTGGAAACCATTCCTATACAGGCTTCCTATCTTCAAGGTTATACAGTAAGGCTACTTCTAGCCATCCGTCATAAGGGACGCAAAATAATATGTTAAAAGATACAAAAAGTGCTAGAAACTAACAACCTCAACACAATATCCATTGGCCCTTCATCTAATAGGGGATGGATATCGTAGGTCCACTTCTAACTGCAGCAGAGGGAAAATAATTTGTGCTACTATTATTTCATCCAGTGAGTAGAAGCAGAAGCCTATAACAACCTTACATTAACCGAAGTTAAAAACGTCATATGAAAGAATATCATCACCAGGTTTAGAATGCCACAGGTGATTATATCGGACAAGGGAAAACAGTTCGTGAGCAACATTGTCATGGTTTTCTATGAAAAGTATCAGATCCAACAACGATTGTCTTCTTGTAGTTATCCATAGGGAAACAGCTAGGTTGAGATTTTTAACCGTACGATCTTTAAGATATTGAGAAAAAGATTAGAATAGAAAAAGATAAAATGGCTTAAAGAGCGTTCGAGAGTACTCTAGGCCTACTGAACAACAGGGAACTGATCTATGGGAACCTCACCATACTTCTAGGTGTATATAATAGAAGCTGTGTTGCCTATGAAAGCTTTTATCCCAACATTGCAGACGAGGACTATATAGCTAGAGCTTAACGAGGAAGCTATAACCACTGCCAAAGACCTCGTTGGCGAAGCTAGAGAAATTATCGCGATACACGTAGTAGTTTAAAAAGCCGAGAAGAAGAGTGCACTATGAAAAAAAAGACGCGAGATCAATGAAGGTAACCTTGTCCTAAAAGAAACAATCGATATTAATAAGGAACGCAACGCCGAAAAAATGGCAGAAACTTGGGAAAGACCTTATAGAGTCATAAAGAAGCTAGAAAAATGAGTCTTCCTACTACAAGACATGGAAGGGAACCTTATCCTAACCCCATGGAACATATCAAGATTGAAGAAATTCTATGTATGACTTCCTTTTATATTCTTATCTCTTCTAAACATTTTGAATAAATTTAAATAAAGTACTTTGCTACAACGATTATCTATCTGAACAACTATATCATTCTAGAGAGATGGCCAAAAATTGATCCCCTCCAGGCGTGATGTAGAGCCTTATTGATCTTCTATATAGTATGGTGTTCTTACAAAGGAAGAGACAGCTAAATCCAATCCTCCAACCATTTTGGGGAAACGGTACAAGCAAAACGATCCCCTCAGAGCCAATGAAGAGCTCTATCGATCCTTTACACAATCTGGTGCCGTTATAGAGGATGAGATGGCTAAATTCAATCCTTCAACCATTTTGGGGAAACGGTACAAGCAAAACGATCCCCTCAGAGCCAATGAAGAGCTCTATTGATCCTTTACACAATCTGGTGCCGTTACAGAGGAGGAGATGGCTAAATTCAATCCTTCAACCATTTTGGTTAAATGATATAAGTGAAATGATCCCTCTAAACCCACGATAAAATGGTCTTGTACTGTTACAAAAGAAGAGACGACCAAAAGCAATCCTTCATTATTTTAAGGAAATGGTATACCTAATAATCCCTCTAAAGCTCATGTAGAGCTCTATTGATCCTTTACATGGTCAGGTGCTGTTACAAAGTAAGAGACGGCCAAAATTAATCCTCTGACCATTTTAGAGAAACGATACAAGTAAAAAGATCCCCCTGGACCCATGATTAAATGGTCTGGTGCCGTTACTGAGAAGAAGATGGCAAAAAATAATCCTCAACTCTTCCAAGGAAACAGTATACCTAATAATTTCCTTAAAGCCAATACAGATCCTTATCAACCCTTTATATGGTCTGGTGCCGTTATAGAAAATACAACCAAAAGCTGTAATACACGTGTAGTATATATATAAAGCTTGGTGGCAGAGAAAAAAAAAGAGAGAAAATAGAAAAGAATTGAAGAGGCGGCCGACATATATATATGTCGTTTTGTATTGCTTCATTTGAAAAGAAGCAATCGAAACAAAGAGGAAAAGAAGCAAAAGAGGAAATAGAGAAAAGAAAGAAAAGAAGGAAGAAAAAGAAAGTGGAATGAAGGAACCGGGAAGGAGAAAGAAATAGAGAAAGAAAAAGAAGAAAAAAAAAAGAAAAAAATAAATAAGAAATTTTAGGAAATTAGTTTGGGTAGTCAGATTTATACCCAGTGGTTTAGCGGATAATAGTTTTATGATATTAGAATATTTAGATTTTAATATTTATAATACATATATGTACTAATGATGTATTTTTACACCCTATGATATAGGAGGTGTGCCGATAGTGGGTAGATCTCAGAATCCAGACCCAGCTCAGGATTAGCGCACTTTTATGAGTGGATAACTATATATATTTTATATGTTTTTAATACAGCCAATTATGATTTAATTACGCGTTATCAGATTTAATTATGATTTATTTTAGACAGAAAAATATTTATACTATTTAGTATGTTCAGAAATATTTTAAAATTTATTATAGTACAGTTTATAATTATGTTCAGTACAGAAATAATTATTTCAGAATAATTATGGTCATGATATTATATTGTAGTAGTTTTTGAACCACCATATACGTACCCTCCCCTTTAGTGTAGTTGCTCTGCGCATGCGTTAGACCAGTTTAGTTTGCTCTGCCCGAGCGATGCAGCATTCCGCCGGGTTAGACCAGCTTAGATCCCCCGCTCTGTCTGTGCGTGAGTTACTCCGTCAGGTTAGACCAGATTTTCTCCAGGTACAAGTTTGGTGTGGTTTTCAGTATATATGTAGTACATGTTTCCAGAGCTACATTACATATATTCAGCTTGATAATAAATTTTATGATAGTTTGCGCATTCAGATTTTTAGATCCCAGTATTATGTCATGATTTTAATTTCAGCACAGATTTTATGACAGTTCATACTTTCAGTACAAGTTTATTGATTACTCAGTATACAGTTTTATGATTATTTTATCATACAGATTTATACGTGTACAATACATATAAAGTATATAATATTTTCAGATTATGTCCACTCACTGAGGCACAAGCTCACTCTTTTTCCTATTTTTTTCCAGGTTGTTACAGGAATTGTGCAGTGTGATACAGTCATCACATTTTGAGGTTGGCCAACGTGCATAGTTGCATAATTGTCTCAGTCTGTGTATTTGTATATGTTTTGTATATTGGAGTACATGTGTACACTTTTTGTTGAGGCAGGTAGCCTTATTGTATCATATGTATGAGTAAAGAGTATGTTAGTCACATGTCATCGCAGGACCTGCCTCGATTCTCGAGGAGGGCTCGGGTCAGGTCTTGTCAGATTGGTATCAGAGCATGGTTTTAGATTCTGTAGACTAGTACATGATTCATGCATGTTAGAGATGTCATTAATGAATTGTTGCATTTTATAGATTTTCATCATGCGTCCACATGGCCGACCTCGCACGAAACTTGTGGCTGAACTGGGAGCTCCCTTAGTACCAGATAGGAGGGAGGAACCTATTAAAGAGGAAGTAGCTGAGTCAGTTCCCCTTGTACCCATACCTCAGACTCGGGCTAATCCTATTGTAGATGAGATACACCCTCAGCCAGTGCCACAACCTGTGATACAGCCTGCACAGGGACAGCCTGATAGACCTGCCTTAGAGCAATCCATAGATAGACTGGCTCAGTTAGTTACAGTTGCAGTAGAGAGACAAACACAGGGACCACCCAAGAGAGATAACACAATAGAGTGTGTTCGTAGTTTGGGGGCAGAGAATTTTTTAGGCACTACAGAGCCAGCTGATGCAGAGTCATATTTGACTAGAGTAGAACGGATATTTGATGTTATGAGATGTACTGATGATGAGAGGGTTTCCTTTGCTACATTTTTACTTGAGGGTGGGGCATACCACTGGTGGAGATCAGTATCACGTAGATATGGAGGGGTGATTAGTTGGGATGATTTTTGTAAAGACTTTAATGTTAAATTCTTTCCTATGGTTTACCAAGACATCCAGGCTAGTAAGTTCTTTGAGTTAGAACAGGGATTGATGACAGTGGAGGAGTACGAGAACCGTTTTATAGAGTTATCGAGGTTCACTTTTTATGCAATACAGAATGAGAGGGATAAATGTAAGAGATTTAAACAGGGTCTTAGAGGCAATATCAGGACAACAATTACAGCTATGGGGCATAGTGATTTCAGTGAGCTGGTAGGGGCTGCAATGAGAGTTGAGAGAAGCCTAGTAAAGGCACGCAGAGCCCAGTCATTCAAGCAGAGACCAGGCCATAGTTGGTCAGTTGGTGGATCAAGTAGCAGTAGAGCATCTGGAGGAGAGATATCCCATGCAGGGTATTCTGGTAGACAACAGTATGGTCAGACCCCTATGCTATCAGGAGGACAGAGACAGAGTTTTAGTCAGAGTATTGTGCCTCCATCTGTTGGAAGCAACATAAGGAGTCAGAGGCCTCGAGGTGGTAGCCAGTTAAGTAGTAGTACTAGCATGAGAAAGTACCCTCAGTGTTCCATTTGTAGGAGGAGTCATGAGGGACAGTGTTTGGGAGGTTTTAGAGGTTGTTACCATTGCGGACAAGCTGGACATTTGAGGAGCGATTGCCCTCTTCTTCTTCAGAGTAGCAGCTTAGTACAGAGTACAGCTTCTCAGGGTTTGCAAAATAATTATATTTTTCTTCATTTACATAACATTTATTTTTGGCCATCCATTAAAGAAGGAGATGAAGAGAAGTTTGTTTATTTTTCAACACTTGAAAGAATAAAACTCAAAGAACTCTTTCTTACCTCTTCCTTGCCATTGCCAAATTCTTCTCCCAAAATTGAATGAATGAATTCAATTGTTTTGCCAAAATTTATTTTATTTATTCAACACTTTGATTAAACAAAAATAAACAAAATGAAGTGCTCTACCAATTTTATTGTTGGTCTCCGATTTAGAATTAATTAAACCAAGCACTAGAATAATGGCCACCAAAATTAATCTTTACCTAACAATTATAATTACTTTAATTATAATGGGTAATTAAATGGCCAACATCTAGGCTCCTCATTGTATTAAAATACAATGCCATGATCTATATATTATAATATTATCTAATAATATAATAATAATATATGATTTAATTATTCAAAACAATTTTGAATAATTACTTTTTACCTTACTAATTTTTACTACCATGGTTAAATGGTAAAAAGGTAAAATCAAATCATGGAACAAATTTTGTCATTTGTCAATATTCTATTAATTAACAATCCTTGTTAATTAATTAAGTGATGTACTTAACAATTAAGTTTTGACAAATGTACAATCCGAGGGATCCCTAAACAATCGTTCTCTTTTGCTGAAATTTATTAGATCGAACTATTCAATCCAATCCGCTACCCCAGTGCACAACGAGTATACTTCATATTGTGAGACTCTCTAGGTCCACACCTAATTTGTCATATAGAGCTCCTCCATACGTCCGTGAACAATGTCCCACACACACGTTACGGATATTACAAATTAGCATGTTAGACCATACAAGTTGAGGTTATTACATATTCGTATAATCCTTCCATCATTTATATCCTTGAAGAGCAGAGATATAGATCATCACCGTCAAATCTCTATTTGCTCAACCACGAACTTATCTCCAGATTTATATTTCATAAAACAATATCCACAAACACTTTTGTGATATTGTTTATTCCTCCGAAATATCTTTTCCGAGGTTTATGCTTGTGGCCACAAGAATTTCTAAAATACAATCTCAGAGCATTAGGATATACAACTCACTCATATGAGCTGATGGATCCCATATCTACGCACACCGAACTCCATGAGCATCGGACTATACCCAGCGACACCCAGCGGTCAGACCATGAAAGGTTTCTGACATGTATGGAACCAAAGTATAGTGGATCACTCACAAGCCCACCGTGGCGCTCAGGTCAAAGGACCACAAATATTACTCAACTCGGAAGACCTTCTATTGACGGCTTTATGAGATGTCTATTGGATGTCTTCGTGAGTCTGTTCAATATTCAGTCCTTACTGAATACCTGCATCTCTATACGAGCTTCCTACTAAGCTCATGGTTTGCTAAGACTAACCATCTGGACCATCCAGATATAGACATACACTAATCTATATTAATGGGTTTCACCGATAGACCCGCATCGATGAAATTAGATTAGAAACGTTATGTTTGAGAACATACTTGCATAATGACATTTCTTAGCACCATCTGCAACTCATTGCAGCTATATCATTACTAGTATATTCTCAGGTCATTGTCCCATTTCAGACAAGGCTCTAACTCATTAGATTTTGCTAACTCTTAGTACCACTAACTCTTAGTGTTTATAACTATTAGCGTTGCTAACTCTTAGCCCTGGTCTAAACTCTTTTAGACCAAATCTGAACTCCTTCAGATCATACAATGTCTAAAACGTTACAAGCATCTTACCATTTAATAAAAATAATATTAATGATTTTATTAAAAATAATAATTGTATAAATACAATCACTATATATTTATACATTATGGGATGACACGTAAGCACAAATCCCAACAAAACAATATAGCAAAAATGTTTGCATATATTGTTTATCGAGATACGAATCTGAAGATAAGTTTAAGGATGTGCTTACGGGGATTTAACGGTGCTGATCTATATCCCCGCATATCTAGGGTATATATGATGGAATGATTATACGTATACGTTATGACCTCAACTTGTATGATCTATCACACTGATTTGTAATATTCGTAACGTGTGCGTGGCGCATCGATTACGGATTCATGGAATAGTTCCATTTGACAAATCGGGTGTAGACCTAGAGAGTCCCAATATGAAATGTACTCTTTGAGCACTTAGA
This sequence comes from Ailanthus altissimus, assembly GCA_946807835.1. NCBI lineage: Eukaryota > Viridiplantae > Streptophyta > Magnoliopsida > Sapindales > Simaroubaceae > Ailanthus > Ailanthus altissimus. The sequence continues at coordinate 12,735,000 of OX327687.1, forward strand.
CGGTTTACCGTATTGAATGGTTCAATACAATATAATTCAGTAAATTACTAAGGTTAAGTTAACTAAAATATATGGTTAAATGATAGGACCCACTTTAGGTTAACTTGGTAACCTAGTAAGGATATAAATGTAATTTCACTTTATGATTATTTAATTATTAAATAATTGAAATAAATATTTATTTATTAGTTGTTAAATAAATGATTTAACTTAACTATGGTTAAAGGTTAACCATGTGATTAAGTTAAGTTAATCTTACTTAATGATTAAGTAAAGGTTAACCTAACCATGATTAAGTTAGTTAGCTATGGTTAAAATATTTAAATGTTTATTTAACTTAAGGGTTAAGTTAAACTAACCTAACTAAGGTTAAATATTAAATATGGTTAGATTAGGTTAAAATAATTGCAAATGAAATTCAAATTAGTTTAAAATTTATGCATTAGTATATAAAGTGAAATGAAATTCAAAATTCATAAGTTTTTTAGATTTTACAATTTTGGTGGCCATTTCAATTTGACAAATTGAAATTTTTTGTTTTGTGTTTTAAGTGTTAGAACAACAAAACAAATATATAAATGGTTACTAAATTTAATAGCTAAATTAGATTTGTTTTAATTGTTCTAAGAGTTAAACAAAAGATAAAACAAATTAATTTAATTTGATTAAAATAAATGATAAGTATTTTTGGTTGGCTAGAAAATTAAGAGAGAAATGAAGAACGAAAATTGAAATGTTTCAAGAGTTGAAAATATTTTCTATTCATCATCTTCTCAAATTAATTTAGCCATTAAAACATGAATTAAATTTATTTTTATTCAAGAGTTGAATAAAAGGAAAAATGAATTTAACTAAGTTAAAGGGTTTAACTTTATATCAAGTTTAAGAATTAAACTAAATGTTGGATTAACATACTGCTATTCTAGACAATCAAACCTACCTTTGTTGATTGTTAGGATTGATCAAAGTTTCATTTTATGGTGGACTTCAAGCAAATTAATCCAAAGGCTTCATAGGTTAAATTTCTCAATCTCATTTTTCATTTGATAAATATGTATAACATATGTTCATTGTATTAATTTTAATCTTCCGTTGTGCATATATATGTATGAGATATGTATATTTTGTGTATGATGAACACATCCTACATGTAAGCACCATAGAAGAATCAACACCCAACAATTGGTATCAGAACAATTTTGTGTTGTTATGGGTGTTTATTAGTGTTGGCTAAGTGTTGGCTACGTTGTAGGACATGTTCTGGAGCTGTTGGGGTGCATTTCAAGTGTTAAAAATGCAAACCAGTTAAAAACTTCACCTGAAACACCGCAACGCTCATGTTCAGTGCTGTAGCGTTCATAGGAACGCTGGGTGTATGATGCCCCAGCGCTAGATGAGCGTAGGGGCACTTGATGTCTAGCTTCCTAGCGCCACAGCGCTATAAGACCAACGCTGCGGTGTTGACACTAAAAAAAAATAGTTATGTGGGGGGTTTATGAGATGTAATAATAATAGTTATTAGTTTACATCATAAACCAAGAAAATAATATTTTTATTATATTTTATTTTTTTGTAACCACAATGGGAGCCCTACTGGTGCGGGTTAATTGTGCTTACACATAAATGAATAATTGATTGAGAATAACCTCTTATGAGATGAGAGCATGTGATAAAAACTTGTATTTAAAATCTCTCTTAATCAAATTGAAATTTATTATATTATGTGATAATATTTTAAATGGTCCGTCTTGTCAATATGGTGTATGACGGAGCACTATGGTCTTTTCCAATATTGCTTTAGCGTGAGAGATTTGGTCGGTGTGACTTGGTCTAATGCCGGTAAAACATGAGATGAGTCAAATATTTGCGAACATATTATCCAATATTACTTTAGCGTGAGGGTAATGTTAGTAACATATATTTGACAATTGATGAGTTAATCTGAAATACACTTACCTAATATTGCTTTAACATGAGGATAAGGTGTATTTAGGATCAATTGTAAGAGTTGTATAAGATACAATTGACAAGAGTTGTCTACCTGTTGGATTTATAAATATCAATATTGCTTTAGGGTGAGGCTGGAGTAAAATCCTAATAGGGTCCACTTTCTGCTGTATAGTTTAAAATTTTAAACCGTCGTTATCCTGTTTGAGAGATAAAGGGATTAAGTAAAGCAGTGGGAGGGCATTTTTAGATTAAAAAATATATAACAGTTATACCCATGATCTAAAGCATTATTAATTAACGATTAGAAATGTTCTGCTACACATCTCCTTATTTGTCTTATAGAGATAAGATATTTGTTTTATAGAGATAAGATACTTGTCTTATAAAGATAAGATGAGTACGAGCAATCCGTTAGTAATCTTGATAAATACCAAATAACTATAGGGTACTGAATAAAATATGTAAGACTTGCTTAAGAATCTAAGAATGGTTCTAGATTCAATAACTTTTGATATTTCTAAACCACAGATAGAGAAAAGTCATAATGGAAGTGTTTCCACCATGATAGGGTTTGATATAGTAAATATTACTATTTATCACACCTTGACTTAAGAAAGATTGACTCATTAGATATCTGTTTGACCAAACATTAATATTTCATTAACATTTGATGTTAACTTAGCAAAGGTATGAGATACCGCTTGTTATTATCATATCTGCAAAATGTTGCATAATTTGAGAAATGTTTGATAGCTAAGAAATGAGAAGTTTAGCTTTACGTAGGTGATGGAGACTTCCTATACGTGGTAGCTGTTAAAACTTCAAAGTTACTTCTTATTTCTGGTAATAGCATCAATGTTGTATAATTGTTATTTCATGCCAAACATTATTTGGTGGATCATATCACTCCCTGTAATTGAAAACATTATTTGAAGTGTTTCAAGAGTTGAAAACATTTTCTATTCATCATCTTCTCAAATTAATTTAGCCATTAAAACATGAATTAAATTTATTTTTATTCAAGAGTTGAATAAAAGAAAAAATAAATTTAGCTAAGTTAAAGGGTTTAACTTTGAATCAAGTTTAAGAGTTAAACTAAATGCTAGATTAACATACTGCTATTCTAGATAATCAAACCCACCCTTGTTGATTGCTAAAATTGATCAAAGTTTTATTTTATGGTGGGCTTCAAGCAAATTAATCCAAAGGCTTCATAGGTTAAATTTCTCAATCTCGTTTTTCATTTGATAAATATGTATAACATGTGTTCATTGTATTAATTTTAATCTTCCACTATGCACATATATGTATGAGATATGTATATTTTTTGTATGATGAACACATCCTACATGCAAGCACCCTAGAATAATCAACACCCAACACTATCTAGAAGCGCTTAAAAAGAAAAAGAAAGGTAAATATGATTTACTTATTCTTGAAGCTTATTTTTAAGTTGACTACGGGGCCACTGATCATGTTTGTTCTTATTTATAGATGATTGATTCTTCTCGGACATTAATAGATGGCGAGTTTACGATGCGAGTAGGTACCAAGGCCATTGTTTTAGCTAAAGCAATGAGAGTAGTTAGGCTTAAGTTTAGGGATCGTTTTTTTAATTTTGCAAGACATTTATTATATTCTTAATTTTAGACGAAATTTGATTTTTGTCTATAAATGTTTAAAACATTGTTATTCTATTTCTTTTAATAATAATTCAGTTTTCATTTCTAAAAATGGTTTGAATATATACGTTGGTAATTTAGAGAATAGTCTTTGTATTACACAGCCAGAAATAAAAACACTGCTCAATACTAAAATGTTTAGGCTGGAACAACCAAAACCTAAGAAATAAAATATTTCTCTTGATAATTAAACATTCTTTTGTCATCTTAGATTAAGTCATATTAAGCTAAACAGAATACAACGATTAGTAAAGGACAGACCTTTAAATAGTTTAAGGGTTGGTACTTTACCAGTTTACGAATCTTGTTTGAAAGGAAAAATGACTAAAAGGCCTTTTACTGAAAAAGGCAACAAGACCAAAGAACTTTTAGAATTAGTACATTCGAATGTATGTGATTCGATTAATGTACAAGTTAGAGAAGGATACAAATATTTCGTCAATTTATTGATGATTGTTCTCGCTATGACTACGTATATTTAATGAATAGAAAATCGAAAACATTTGAAAAGTTGAAAGAATTCCGAGCCAAATATGAGAAATAACACAATAAACCATTAAAAGCACTTCGATCTAATAAAAAAGGTGAATATTTCGATGCTGATTTTAGAGATCACCTGAAAGAGCATAGGATTATATCCCAACTCACTACTCCGGGAACACCACAACAAAATGGTATTACCGAAAGGAGAAATAGAACTTATTAGACATGGTGAAATCCACGCTTAGTTTCTCATCGTTACCAACTTCTTTTTAGGGATATACATTGCAAATCACAGTGTATATAACGTAATACCATCTAAGTCAATCCCTAAAATACCCTTAGAGTTGTGGAATGGTCGCAAGCCTTCTTTGTAGCACTTTTGCATTTGGTGGTGTCCAGCACACATGTTAAAGGGAAAGACTAGGAAGTTAGAACCACGTTTAGAATTATGCTTATTTGGAGGCTACACCAAAGAGACAAGAGGTGATTTCTTGTATAACCCCTCAAGATAATAAAGTATTTGTATCAACTGTTAATGTTAGTGCTTACGTGTCATCCCCAAATGTACATATACTTATTAGTTATACAAGTGTACATTCTCATTAAATCGCTAATGCCAATTTAAATAGTACTATGCAATGTAACATTACAGACATTGTATGATTTGAAGGAGTTCAGATTTAATTTAAAGGAGCTTATATAAGGGCCCATAGTTGGCCACGCTGAGAGATATAAATGCTAAATATTAGCACAATTAATTATTAACTGGTTATAATACTCAACAAAGATTTAAGAGTTGGAGCCTTGTCTATAATGGGATAGACATGAGAATATACTAGTAATTGTATGGTTGTAAGAGTTGTAATCAAGTGCCAGAAAATGTTACTTACGCAAATATGTTCTTGAATATTGTCCCTGATATATTTTTATCGATGTGAGTCTATCGGTGGATACTTTTATATAGATCAGCATATGTCGTACTCATAAGGTATAAATGGTTGTTCCTAACCAACCGTGAGCTTGGAGCTCGTATTGACATATGGGTATCTAGTTAAAACTGGATATAGGACGGATTCACGAGGACCTCCGATAGACATCTTATGTAAGCTATCTACGGAGGGTCCTTTTGCGTTGAATAGTATACGTGGTTCTTTAACTTAAATGCCACGGTGGGCTTATAAGTGATCCATTATACTTTGGTTCCACGCATATCATAGACCTTTCATGGTGTGACCGCTGGGTGTCGTTGGGTATGGTTCAATGCTTATGAAGTTCGGTGTGTACATATATAGGATCCGTGAGCTTGCATAAGGAGTTAGATATCCAAATGCTTCGAGACTGTATCTCAGAAAGTCTTGTGGCCATAAGTATTAATCTCAGGAAAGAGTTTTCGCCAGGGTGGAATAATATGGCAAAAGAGATTGCACATATTGTTAAGTGAGATACAAGTCTAGGGATATGACATGGATAAGCACATAGAGATTTGACGGTGATAATCTATATCCCCGTATATCCAGGATATCATGACGGAAGGACTATACGTATGCGTTGTGACTTCAACTTGGATGGTCGGCACATTGATTTGTACATCCGTGACGTGTGTGTGGGGTAATGTTCATGGATTCATGGAATAGTTTCATTTGACGAATCAAGCGTAGACCTAGAGAGTCCCGCAATATAGAGTGTACTCGTTGAGCACTGAGGTAGTGTACTGAATTAAATTGTTTAATTCAATAATATCCAACACTACCACAGAAATACGTGGGTGTCTATATTTAAGCGTTAAAGATAACAATTTCTCAATTACTGTTATTTACTCATTGTATAATGACATGTGGCGCATTGTGAACCCTCGATTAAGTTTACCCAAGTGTGAAATTTGGTAGGACCCACTAAAGGGTAGACTTAGTAACTTTTTATGAGGGGTAAAATGATAATTTTATACAATAATTATTTAATTGTTAAATAATAATAAATATCTTATTATTTTATATAATAATATATTATTATTTTATATAATTACATATAGTTGTCATCTATTTCTTTATTTTATATTATTATTTATTATAATATTATTTATTTAATATATGTGTGAACCTAGAGAAGCTTTGGTGAATGTTTTTCATTTTGTTATTGTTTTACTTTGAGAAGCAAAAATTGTTGTTTCTTGAATATGTTGGTGGCCAGCTGAATGATAATAAAAAACAAGGGATATAGATTCATTTAAGGATTAATTTCAAGTGTTAAAATTAATTTTGCTGCCTGCATTTATTGGCTGCCAATTACAACAACATAGCAATTTATTTTATTGATAAAAAAGTTGATCAAGGAAAAAATAAATTCAAAGGGAGTTAAAGCCAATGTTGAATTTTGAGCTGCTATTTTAGCTTACAAAGCCCACTGAATTAGTGATTAGAACTGTCAACGAGTTGGTCTCTAAGCGAACTTTCAGAATACACATGTAAAATGTTACACGTTTCGATGATTTTTTAACCCTTCAAATATATTAATATTAATATATTATTTATTATGTTTATTGTATGATTTAATTATTTTGTTGTGCTAAATATGTATGAGATACGTATTTTATGCAATAAATACTATTGCACATGCATACACTCACGTATATTAGATCTCTGACATCAACAAATGCCAATTTTCTTGAGGATAATTATATAAGAGATATACCTCGAAGTAAAGTTGTTATCGCGGAACTATTTTTTGATGAAGTTAGACCTCAACAACTAGCAATTGTTGTTGGATCACAAAGTCAACAAACCATGCCTACTCGTCAGAATAAACCACTACCACTTAGGCACAGTGAGAGAGTAGTAAGACCACCCATATGCTACACTTTAATTAGAGAATCACAAGTTACAATCTCCGATGATAGTGTAGACGATCCATTGACATATAAACAAGCAATGAAATATTCGGACAAGGAGAAATGGCTTGAGGCCATGAATCTCAAGATGGAGCCAATGTACTCTAACTCAGTCTGGGAGCTTGTAGATCTACCCAAATGATTTAAACCCATTGGGTGTAAATAGGTCTATAAAAGAAAAAGAGGAGTAGATGAAAAAGTAAAGACTTTCAAAATAAGGCTAATGGTAAAGGGTTATACCAAAAAAGAGGGAGTTGATTATGAGGAAACTTTCTCGCTAGTAGTCATACTAAAATCCATTCTCATTCTTTTATCCATTCTTACTTGTTTAGATTACGAGATTTGGCAAATTGACGTCAATACTGCTTTTTTAAATGATAATCTTGATGAAACTATTTACATGGTTCAACTAGAGGGATTCATAGTACAAGATCAAGAGCAAAAGGTTTATAAGTTACAAAGGTCTATTTATAGACTTAAGCAAGTATCTAGATCTTAGAACATAAGATTTGATCAAACTATCAAGTCGTATGGCTTTGAGCAAAATAGTGATCAAGCTTATATATACAAGCACATCAATAAGGGCAAAGTGGTTTACTTAGTTCTTTACGTTGATGACATTCTTCTCATTGGGAATGATAAAGAAGTATTATCAAATGTAAATAAATTGCTAGCTAAGTAATTCTAAATAAAAGATTTAGGAGAAGCAAGTTATGTTCTTGAAATTCAGCTCATACGAGATAGTAAGAACAAACTCTTAGCTCTGTCTCAAGCATCGTACATAGATAAGATCCTTGTAAGGTTTTTGATGCAGAATTCTAAAAAATGTAATTTACCTTCTTACCATGGAATTCACTTGTTTAAGGCATAATGCCTTAGACATCTCAAGAAGAAAAGGATATGAGACGGATACCCTATGCCTCTGTAGTAGCAACCTAATGTATGCTATAATGTGTACTAGGCTCAATATTTGCTATTCGATGGGTATAGTTAGCGGGTATCAATCCAATGTAAGATATGATTACTGGGTTGCGGTAAAGCGTATTTTTAAGTACCTACAAAGAATGAGAAACTATATGCTTGTCATTCCAATAAGGATTTGATCATAATCGGATACATTGATTCTGATTTTCAATTTAATTTAGATTCTCGAAAATCAACGTCTGGATCAGTGTTCACTCTTGATGGTGGAGCCATTATATGGAGAAGTATAATGCAATCATATACTGCTGATTCAACCATGGAAACTGAATATGTAGCGGCTTGTGAAGTAGCCAAGAAAGCGTTATGGCTCCGTAAATTCTTATCAGATCTGAAAGTTGTTCTAGATATGGGTAAACCCTTCACGCTTTATTGTGATAATAATGGTACAGTAGCGAATTCCAAAAAATCAAGAAGTCACAAAAGAGGCAAGCACATATAATGAAAATATCATCTAATCAGAGAGATTGTTCACCGAAGAGATGTCACGGTGAAGAAAATCAAGTCACAAAATAACCATGCTGATTATTTTACAAAGACTCTTCCTGCTATTAGTTTTGAGAGTCATTTAGAGGGTTTAAGGATACAAGACATGTCTCACATATTTTAGGGAAAGTGGGAGATTGTTAGAAGTGTACCCTAAAAGCATAATTAATTGTATTTAGATACTGTTAAAAATAATTAATAAGTTATTCATTCAAAATTATATTTGTAATTATGATTATTTTATTCAAATATCATGAAATTCCTTGATTATTATATATAACCTTAAACTTAGTATATAATAATTATATACGAGAACATTAAGTTTAAGTGTAATAATCTAAACTTGTCCGTAGTCTGGATGAAGACGGAACTTTATTTTGATAGACTATAAGTGTGCTCCATTTGTATATTGTATACAACGGTCTTATCCGGATCATTCTATATGTTGACATAGAAAATGGAGGTACTTTATATAATGTTGATTATATAAAACTAGACCGTGATAAAATTAAATTCTCTATTAATCTCCGTTAGTAAAAAAAATTTATTTTATCACAATATAATCATATATGAATTAATTTTAATCTTGAGTGATTAATGAACTCCTATTCATTAAATTTGTTTATTAATTTATAAGAGAAAGACTATACAAGATTTTTAATCAATTATTAAATATTTTATAAATGAAATAAAATCGATGGCTGTGAACATTTCTCACAGATATGAAATCCACTCTTTTTGAAAAGAAGTTAGATAAGTTGTTTCTTTGATAATTGATTCCGCTCTTGGACATTATGAGCGCTCAGTTTTTTTTAAGAGTTAAAGAAAATAATAAAAATTTGTGAATTTGACAAATTAAATATTCAAAAGAGGATCAATGTAAATCAATGATAAATATATCATTAAAGAGGTTAACAGATATTAGACTTAACTCTAATTATAAACACTTGTAGATGATTGATTTATATAAAATGATGCTTAAATGGACAAAAATAATTTTCTATTTTATAATTTATCTGCAAAATTAAGAGTTCAATTTTATATTTTTAGTTGAGTAATATAAAATTAATAAATAAAATCATATTGATTAAAGAGTTTAATCAAATAATTTAATTTATTAAAGTTTAATTTTGTAAGTCCATCAGGTCCTCATGCTGACTCCATAAATAATTAAATAGATTATTGAATTAATTATTAGATATAAAATATTAATTAGTCCAAATTTAATTTAATTAAATTTGTTGGGATCAATTTTACTGGCCTAATCTATAATAGTTATGGAATTAAATTAAATAATTAGATAATTATGAATTATCTAAATTATTTAATTAAAGATAATATTGAATATTATATTTATCCGTTTAATTATCTAATTTTAAATAATATAAAAATATTATTTTATCATAATCCTTTTAGAATTAAGAGTTTAAATAATATCAAGATTCTTATACTATAAAAATAAATTTTAGAACCATTTTTATGTATTCTTTATTATTGTTTCTTTTGAATTAATTTTTTTTAAAAAAAAAATTAAAAACATAAAATTTAGATCTGCTGTAATTTATCAACTCGCCTACACGAATAATACACAATTTCCTTTATTAATAACTTTTAATCTTTACTTTTTTTTTTTTTTTTGACAATTTCAGTGTGTTAACATAATATAGTCTTGCTTTAAATTATTTTTCTTTAATATCTACTGGTCCTCTTCCACTAATTGAAACACAGCACACCACCTAGTGCAAAGTGGAAGGAACAACCTCCATTGTATCCAAAATCTCCCTGCTATTGTGTTGTAGGCGAAAGAAGCGTCTAATAGAAGATAGTTTACATTTAATATCTTTTCTGCAACCTTTGACCGGGACCACTAAATGCAATCAATTTCGTGTTGCACTTATAAATTTGACCGGAGCCCTGTCTATTTTAATGCATCCCAAAATAATATATTTGTGCTACTTCCACCGTTACAGTTATTGTTTGGGTCCATGGAACGAGAGTTGATATTTGCTATGGTTGCTCTAAATTGAATTGAATTATAAGTAAGGTTACATATTTATAATACTCAAATTTTAATTTGTATTAAAATAAGAATACACAAATTTAAATTCTCGTCAAATTATAAATTTTAAATATATCTGAATTAATTAGAAATATATCTCCATTATGCATGAACAATAAATTAGAAGTGAAATTTGAAAATTTTCTGCGAGCTGCTGGCCAATCAATTATTCATGAAAATATCATTAACTTTATCTTTTATAAATATCTCTTCACAAAACCCTGAATTAAACTTGATTTTATTTAAAAAGTTGTACGAGTAGCCTGTGTATAACGGTGTTAGAAATGACTTAGATTACAAAATAGTTGCACCATTTTAAGAGCGATTGTGTTTAGATGGTTTTACGAGTTAAATGTGTATAACAAACTGACAGTGTTGAAACTGAATTAAGCTACTCTCATAATTTAATCTTACTTAATTTAAGACATATTTTATAATTTTTTTTTTATCAACTACCAAATCTATGTGTTGGTAAAACATTAAATAAAAAATGAGGTCATAAAAGGATTCGAGTCCACTAAAAATGTTTTATTGACTTAATTGTTTCATTTTGAAGCTTATGGTTATTGTGCAGTTTATGATGTTAATTATGTTTGAATATACGTCAACGTGTGAGCTTTCCCTTGAATTGGTTATATGCTACAAAAGCATTAAACACCCACTAAAGACCTGATTTTATCCGAACCAATATAACTTGGAGACCCACAGAGCATATGCTCTAGGGACTGGCAATAATTGATGAGAAAAAGAGGATTAGTCATGACCATCCACGTTCTCAAGTCGATATTGAGAGTCATGAGAAAGAGAGTTTACATACAGAACCCTTTCATAGTAGACAATCCCACTAAGTCAAATCCTTAGATCATTAGTCCATTATTTACACGACACCCTCCTGCAGAGCATTACCATAGACAATTTTTCGAACGCTCCATCGCTTCCAGGGCGAATGGACACGGAAGGAAATCATATAACCCTTCTACTCGATTGTCCACAGATGTGAGAGAGAAATAGTCAAATTGTCCGGTGATGTAAAGGACGCAATGCGGCATGTGAAACGAAGTCGGCTCACTGCCTTGTGGAAAAGGTACTGTCAAAGCAAACACCCCCCTTAACACCACGTACATATCTCAACAAGCCCATACTAATCCTCCAAACAGCAATGGACACACCTTTCTAATGATGGTGTGAGTTACTCAAACGACCACCGAGTTAGGGCTTCTGGGAACGAGCAGGAGATTAAGGCTAGTCATGCAAGTGAAGATGATGCAAATTATATAACCATATATTCAAAACTTCTGGAACAATATTCAAGTAAAGCTGAAGAACATGCAAGTAAAGTTCCACCATATACGCTGAGAAGCTAACACTATTATATTTATTATTCAACAACCCATTTTGTAGAGACTATAATAACAGAGATGTTTTGTAGCCAGCATTGACTACTCCAGCCATTATACTATATTAGGTATTTAACATGTGAAATAGTGAACCAAACGCTACATCTTAGAGACTCTGGGAAACCATGATAAACAAAAAACAAAATTTTGAAGCAAATCCCAAGAAGAAGACAAGACTGATCCTCAATGCTGAAGGTGAGTAGAATTCTCCAGAGTTGTAATAACATGTTCTTAGAGATCCTCAGGGCCATTGATTTCCTGGAGACAAGAATAGAACATACAGTGATCAATGAGATAAACTCAGCAAAGTTAAAAGATCAAGATTAGCTTTTCTTTTCAATTATTTATTTATTTTTGAGCTAAAGATCAGAATATTAGTGACATACCTTGTTTTCAATCACAGTTCCATCTGGGATTTCCAGTTTCACCCCATTTTTGGCGTTAATAGTCACTTTCCCCTTCAAAGATAAAACCAGGATGATAGGGATTGTCAGATACAAGAACACAATGCCAAGAAAAGAATATAGAAATGCTAAGACTTTATACTCAATGTATGAAAAACAACTTAACGGCTTTCCTGTGTTCATCACACACTTGAAATTTAGTAATGACAAGAAAAAGCAAGCTAAGATAGCAACATTTAGTTTAGGAGTTTACGTTTTTATGGACTGTGTTAGAAAAGGAACCACTATATAGATCCATTCTACCACATCAACCACTCCTTAAGCCACATATCATATACTTACATATATCACTTGAACCCATTCCATGCATTTATCAAATGAAATGATGAACATGACTACCACCAGTCAATCCTAAGACTGATTTATAAGCACCGTACTAGAAAATAACCTCTAATAAGCATTTGACTTAAATGCATAGGTATTATTTAGTATTTATTCATGCATAATATCATATATTCTTCTCAATCATCTTCCCCCACTAAACAATCACCACTAAAAATTATACACATCTTTACCCAACTAACAACCAATTCCATGTTTTGTGTAAAAATAATGGAGATGATGAGTGAATGTCAGTTGTGTCAAAGATGACTATGTCACAGATTTGAGTCAAAATGTTCAAGAGAAGGCTCCTTATCAGCACAGGCAGAAAGCATCTTCTGATGAGAAGACAATACCATGCAGATAACGAAAGCTAAGAGGATATCTCAAAACTTTTAGCTCTTCTAGGTTATAGATTTATAACTGAACAGACGCAGATAAACCCCACAGCCTTTTATTCCTAGTATCATCATCTTTATTTTAACCCATACGCCAACAATAATGGACAAGGGGTAATCAATACATTCAAATTGTATATTGAAGAGGTCAATATTAAGAAAATCATTAAATGTCACTATGAACAATACTGATTTTTTAACATAATCTAGCTTGACTGTAGTGGGCAAAACCTTAAGAAACAATTAATGAAAAGTGTAACCAGTTTAATGTGTACCTTGAGGGTAACGCCAGACCCAAACCATACATCACCAGTGACCTTAAGGCTGTCAAGCTCAATGATACTGGGAATTGACTTAAATCGACTCAAGAAGTTGCCAACCTGTTGGGGGGAAAAAATTCCAATATCACCACTTTTTATTATCAAGAATGGCATGCATCTAACAGTATTGCCCTAGTACAATAAAGCTTCACCTTTTTAAATTCAGGCCCCAATTCAATAGATGGATTTGCAGGAATTTTTCTAGCTTCATTGCGGATAATAAAGCCATCAGCTAAGGTGTAAAGATCAGACTGAAAGAAAAATAAACAAATGGGTCAGGCCAGCTTTAAGAAATAGAAAGTCATATGACCAATATTGACAGCAAAGATGCTAACCTGAACAAGAAGCAAATCAGAAGTTGCCTTCACAGGAAGGAATCGAGATCGAGGTACATTAATACCAATAGCATGATCAAAGAACTAGACAATGGTCAAAAGAGGTCAAGTCAAGCTATAAAATATCAACATTTTAGAAAATCATACTAATGATTTAGATACAATTATTACCCGAATTGCAGCACCAGCTGCAGTTTCTAGCTGAAGCACTTTGACTCCATCCACTTCCTGAAAGAAAATTTAACCTTCTAATCAGAACCACAATCTTGGTACCAAGACATATAATTCATATGCAAAACCCCAAAAAAATAAATACAAAATAAAATAAAATAAAAACCGAACTAATTGTAGGAGTCCTAGTACCTTTGGATTTGGAATGATTTCCATCTTAAGTGCATCAGCTTCCACTAGCCTTTTGATGGCATTTAAGTTCACCCACCTATAAACTACATTGTTAGCCTCAATAAACATATGTTTACAACAAATATGGGAGCACCACTTACAAGTTGTTTGTGTTGAAGATTTTAAACTTCTCTATCGACTTGAACTCATTGACCTACAAATAAGGAATATCACACGTCAGCATTAGCTTAAAATGGATTTCTCATATGTTATTAACAACCATGGGCGTCAAACATGCTGTGCATGAGTCAGGGCATGCAAGTCACTCATATGGCACTCAGGTTGTCTGAAGGAGGTGAACCAGAAAGTATGTCTGCCATAATGTCAGATCAGAAGTCTAGCAAGACCAAGGTACTAGCACAAAACTTCACATCATATCAAGACAGGTAAGGTCATACAAACTATGACCAACTTCTATGAGGCTCAAATAGGGACAAATAGAAGAGAGACTCAAACTCAATTCAACCAAGCCTCAATACACAAGATGATTGAAAATAAAAATTAAAATAAAAAAGAAAAGAAAAAAATAGAAAGAAGAAAAGAATAAACAAAACTTCTGGTGAGACAAAAAAAAAGGTTTGGTGCTGTGTCATCAACTTTCCTAGTCAGTGCTTTTTTAATCATCATTAATCAAAGGTCATAAAAGGACTAGTACATTCTTTAGTTTATTGTGTATAAATTTGACTTCTGGGTTGATTACGGCAGTACTAGAGAAACCTCATGCTCAATAAAATTTGATAACAGGCAATTTCAATTGAAAGAAAACTTAGCATCTTCTAGTAGTATCAACTGTTGGTAGATGGCAGTAGTGGTTATCAGTTAGTTGGAAGCGTCCACTATACATGGATCCCCAAGGAGTTGCAGGAAATGAAAAATCATTTTAAATTTGCATTAGGGACTTAATTGTATACCACCCTTAAAGTGGCATTACAGTGTTTCCTAAGTTCTGTGCACTATTCTGCTATGATTACATGAAAATGAAACCTACAATTGTGGGAATAATAATATCAAATTAAGTGGAAAGGAAGAATACTAACTCTTTTATAACCATAAGCAACATAAACAATTACATCTCCCAATTTTCTGACCAATTAGACTATTTTGCATGACAGTCTGCTGCACAAGTATATCTATACCCCCACCCGGACAACACAATCATTGTTGGTGAGTACATGACCTTAAAAGGATAACAGCTTTAGGTACCCCTTGATTTTAACTACTAAAAATTCCATAATAACTCTGCTTGCTCTCCTTAAGAAATTGAGATGAGAAGAAGAAAATCAATATATAAGTAAATATGTAAAAGAACAGGAGAATAACTTACGTGTTCATCAGGGACCTGAGCAATTTCCAGGAGCTAAATCACATGCCAAAGGAGCAGCAGAAGGGAAGAAGTTAGTCAAGTACTAAACGCCAAAAGAAACCCGTTGATAAAACATTACAGAGATTAAATCACTTATATTTTCCTTTCATTGCAATGAGATGGCTACCAATAACTTCATAAAGATAATTTCACATTATAATCTGTAAACAAAATGTGGTTTGGAAGTTCAGGCAAAAGGAAAAACAAAAACAAAAATAGGTAGGAGATGAGAGATTTCTTTTCATGGAAAATTTTATCCTAGAGAAAGGGCAGTGTTCACAAAATAACATTTTCTCTTTGCCATCCTTTACTGCACATAACAGGAAATAGATCTTTCTTCTTATAATCTCAGCTTTTAATGGAAGTTATGTAATTATGAATCACCAGCTCAGTGGCTTTTTTACTCTGATCGAAATCAATACAGGTTGAATTATATTACTATTTTCAGAGGCTAAGTTCCTACTAGCAACTCATGTCATTATCGCTCTGGCCAGGTGATATCCGATCTCTCTTTTCATTTTCTTCTGCATTTGGCAGGAATTCCAGTTCTTTAATTCCACTTCACTACATAGCAGATATGATTTATAGATAATACTAATCTATGCTAAGTGCATCAGTTTTAAGCAGGCCAAAGAATATAACAGTTGTTATGGAGTAAAACAGAAATATTCAATAAAGAAGGCTAACAAGAAAGGAGAACTATATACCTGAACTTTTCCTTCATAAGAAATGAGAGTACCACCCTTAACATCAGCTAAGGTTTTGGGAGTAACCTCCATACAGTATTCATTCTTGTTTTGGACTAAATGGTTTAAGATTTCTACAGCATCCAGTCAAGGATAATGAACACCGGATAAACTAGTTTATGCATCTCTTCCATACATAAAATAGTATCGTATACAGATGAAATACACCAAAATCATTGAACCAAGGATACTCAAGTCAACAATAGCACCCAAGTTATCTGAGTTGGCAATAAACACATACTCTTTACCCTGATGAAGAAAATAAACAAAAGGGATAGACATAGAATTATATGAGTATCTTGGAGTACAAGTTAACATTGAATAATCAGATACTGCACAAATGCATTAACCTGAGACAGCAAAGCCTCGAGCTTGCCACTGTTCATTAAGGAAGGGAACACATCACCATGGCCAGGAGGAAACCTTTCACAGGCATACAATAATTTTTTATAAGAATGCACATAAAAGTATTGTTAGCAGAAAGAGAGATCGACCTATAAACTATTCGAAAGTAAACGAGAATGACAGCATCAGCACCACACAATTATAACTAGTGACGTGTAAGTAATATGACCCCACCAAATTATTGAAACAAAATCCAAGGAGCCCAGGTTCTTCAAATTATAAAACCAAGGAAGATGACTTTGACAAATTATCAGAAGCTTAAAAAACCATGAAGTGCAAACACACCAAATCTAGTAAATCTTACCATCCATCCTTGTCAGTCTTCCCTTTGCATGGCCATGGCACAAGTTCATCAGCAACCAAACGAGGATACTTACTCTGAAGAAATTTAAAAAGAACACTTAGATGTAAGTTAAATGTCATAAGTTCTCAATAATCCTAAGCTGGAAACTTGATAAAAATATCACAAACCTGGTTAAAAGTATGAATTTCAACCTTTGAATTCGAGTACTTTTCTACAATCTGAAAATAGGCAAGAACTGGTAAGTTTGCAAGTAATAGAAAATTTGGCAGAGGGGCAAGGAGAGAGAAGCAGAGGATGAAAGATTGGATACCTTCAATGTATCATCATGAGTGTTGAATGAGTTCATGAGAAGCAGGGGAACATTACATCCATATTTGGTATTGAGATTCTATAAATATTTGGAAAAGTAAGTACCATGTCATGATGGTAAGAAGGAAAAAAAAAACACTAGAAAAGAGTTTTTTAGAAGAAATGAACGATTACCTCAATCTGAATAACAATGAGGTCAAGAAATGTCAATCCATTCCGAACTTCAATAACAGATCTGCAGAGAAAAAAAAAATTTAGATCACAAACCTAAGTTGAAAAAGAAAAGGAAAAAAAAAAAAGCTCCTGCAAGGTGATAGACAGTGGACAGAATATGGTTTGAATATGTTTGTAATGTTTGGATCCCACAACAATATAATGCCAGCCTTGATTCCCACCTTGACCTTGTAACTCGCACCACCTACTTGTCAGAATCTATGACAATTTATGGCATGAAACCATAGACTTGTAATAGTCTTATTACAAGTCTGTGATTTCGTATTATGAATAGTGCTATGTGTTTACGGGTCACTAGTATGTGTTACTCATTGGTATGATGCTGATACAACATTCTAGCCACCATTGCTTACATTATCAAAATATGTACTGCCTCGATAAAGTTTCATCACTTAAAGATGTCTAATTTAGTATAGATCTGGCAATAATCATTGAAGATTTTTAATTTGATTATAATAAGATATTTAATCATTCAAATGATCTAATCAGTAGTGGTAGTGAAAATGATCTTTAAATTTCATCCAACTTCATTCATCAAAAAATAAAAAGGTGATGGAAGGATAGATCCACTCTATTCCATATCACCAGACAAAACAAAATACAGTTAAGTACACAATCAAAAACACCTCCCCATAAACTGATTTTTATAAAGACAAAAATCTCTTGTTAGTTGTAAACTTGTTAAATTAAATTATATCAAATCATGTGATAGTATACAAATGCGAATACGTAGCTAAGTAGGATCCTCTAATTCCATGTACATTTGCTGGATCCTACAAAAGGATTCAGATTTAAATTGAATTGCTCCCCATCAAGAGCAAAATAATAATAATAAAGATAGAGATAAATATAAAATGTGTTAATTAGTTCAAAACATTAAAGCAAGAGGACAAAAACAAGAAAGATGATCACAAACACAGTTAAAATTTAAACGTAAATTTGATGCACAAAAGTGACAAAAATTGAAAATATCAAATAAAAGTGGCATACTTGGGACCAGTGCAGCCCATTGTTGTTCCCAAACCTCCGTTGAGCTTCAACACGGCTAGTTTATTCAAAAGCCTTTTGGTTTCCGCTGGATCCGCGTCCATCAATTTTAACATAAATTACAAACAACTGATAGGTAATACAAATTCAAAGCAAATTTTCTTAATAGTCAAATCAATACCTTCTGGAACAGGTGCCAAGGTGTCATAAGGAACCACGACTTCATCAGTAGGCGTTTGGATCTTGCTCCAGTCCACATGTTGCGCTTCGCCACTTCAATCAGTTAATCGAAAAACAAAGAAACTATTACTTGAGTTTCTTCACATTCATTAAATTTATATGTAATTGAATCAAATAAATTTGAATCTTAGGAACAAATAAGAAACGTAAGAAGAGTCACCAAACAGAGAAGAGAAGCCATAGATATTTGAATTTACCTTAGATAGCGAGCAACGAGGTTGATGAATCCATTTTTCTCATTGTCACTGTAAAAGTATAACAATCAAACACAGATCTGAAATCAATCAAAATCATACATACAAGAAGAATTGAAGAATGGAGTACCTGATTTGATTAAGGCTAGCAACGTCAGATTTGAGCTTAGTGATCTTCTCTGTAACAGTGGCCATTTGATCGATCGATCTGAGTGAGAGAGAGAGGAATCTAGAAAGAAACAAAGAACAAAAAGAGATGGCAGTTTGTTGATTAGAATGAAGTGTGAAGAGAGAGAGTTTTATGAGTAAATATATATATAGATTTTTGAAATGCGAGGGTGATAACCAATGGGTGGCGTGGTATTTGCATGTATCGCCCTTTGATTTGACCTTTTATTTTATGGTAATTAGGAAAAATGCAAAAAAGAAATAGAAATGGTCGGTCAGGTCAGGTAACAGAATATACAGGCGAATATGACGCTTTAGCCATACAGTGCAAGCCACGACTAGCGCCTCTTCGACGCAGAGGTGACACCTCACTACCTCACATGGCTCAATCGCTTCAGCTATGCTTTCTCTCTGTTCCGTTACCGTTTAGGATTTGTCATTTTGCTTTACAAAGAAGATATTGTCTGTACTGGCAGGAATTGTTTTAGTTCCCCTCTCTTTTTTTTTTATTTATAAATTTCTTAATGAAATATATACAAATGGAATATATATACCGTAATGCATGCTCTTTTTCTGTGTGCAAAATTCGACTGCGTAGGGCACCCACTTTTAGAGAAATTACAATGGACATATTATTGTGGAAGATTAAAAGTTTCTACAAGTCATTTCTAGAAGGTCTTTAGAAATTTAATTCAAAGTTAATTCTAGAAGGTCTTCAAATTATAAATATTTACCTTTTTATAATTAAAATTTTCTGGATCCATATTTTCACAATCAATGAATTTTATATCTTTGCTTTTAGCCTTCTAATTTATCAAACATCGTTTTTCACTTGCAAAATTACTTGGATACTCAAATCAGATTTTTTAAAAGAAAATTGAAAGATTTAGATTTAAGGAAAAAGAAGGTTTTATAAGAGTACTATTGTGTTTAGTTGAGAAAAAATTAAGTGTTTGGAGAATTTCAATAGAACAATGATATGGTCAGTGTGTATTTGTATATTTTTAAATGGATTAAATGAAGAACACTTTCTTTCTTGCAAGGGAATTTGGAGGGAAAATATGGACTTTTTCTTTAAATCCTCCTGGTCGTTGGCTTGGTCATTTTGTTTTCCAACCATTTGATCAACCACGTTGACAATCCAATAGACATGTAGGACTATTCTAATTCGGAGTTCGCAAATGGAGAGGAGCCTTTGTATGTGTTCCCATGTGAACTTTCATATTTTGAAAGATGCAAGATATATGGCATTGGTTGATTGGGCCAATTAAATTGGGCTTAATAGTTGCCCCCCTAATAAGTGAAGAATTGTGGTTGTTTATTTGGAGGGCTTTCTATGCTCGTTTCCTCGCTTCATCTCAATCTACCGATGTCGCATGTCTTGCTTCAAGTTTTAACTTTCTTGCCTTTTGCATTGTTTTAGAATGCCATGTCTCTTTAAATGTTGGTGACGCTTATATTCCCTTGGACCACTATGTGTATAGGTTTTTGCCCTTAAATATTCTACAACCACCTTTTCTTCTTAATCTTCCGTTTTCAAATCAAAAGCATTTCTTCTTTTGCTTTTCTCTGTTCTTGTGTTCATCTTTGTTTTTTCTTATAGTCTTTATCATTTACCTTCATCATTTAACCATCAAAAACAGCTAAAATGATACGTAGCTTAGAAAACTTCTCTATATAAGAATTGAAAACTAAGTTTCGAATCTCTAATAGTGTACATGTCAAGACATACCCATCATAAAATAGTAGGAATAACTTTTATACATTACTTCTTAGTGAGATTCTCCTGTACAAATGCCATCTTGAGTGTTTTTGCATCTCTATTTCTTTCATAATTTTAGAATTTTTAGATATCACAAAGATTTCTCTTTTGCAAATATACTCAAATATCTTTCACATGATTCAAGAGATCTCCCTCATTAATTATAAGATACATCCCTTTATATTTCCTTTCTTAATGTGATATTTTAAATAGTTATAGCCTTACTTAAGACAAGATAAACTATTTTTGGTCCTTTAGAATGATTCAAGGATTTGAGGATTAAAAGGTTGGTTTTGAGAAAAAAAATCCCATTAGTGTGAATAGAGAGTGGAGAATTATTGGTTTCCCTTCATTGTTCACATTGTATGGAACTTTCAACTCTAAGACTTCTATAATTTCATATCCCATTACTAAAAGAGACTATTTTATAAAGAAGTATTTCTAGGAGAAAGATGTTACTCATTATCAATAACACAACTTCAACTTTTTCTTTAAGTATGCCAACCTCTGACAACTGATTCTATCTTTATGTGTTGACTTTTAAGGACTTACAAATTGGTTTTGTTTCCTCTAGACATATATTTTAGTAAGCTAAGTGTATTTTTTTTTAACTTTAATAGCAAGATCTTCTAAGAGAACCTCCTTATCAGCCAAATCCTTCTAAGTGAGGTTTTATTTCCTCTCAATCCTGAGCAGGAAGATGGTAAGAACATATATGACAACTTTACTTACATAGGATTTTTTTTCTTATTTTGAGTATTTCTTTTTTTCATCTTTCATATTTTTTTCTTTATGCTAACTTCATCTCTTTGTGATTTTGATATTTTATTATTCCACTATAGTGAAAGGAGTTAAAGTAGTATAAGTCTCCTATATGGGTGAGATCTTATATTATTCTTGTGAATTTGGTTTT
Source organism: Ailanthus altissimus (assembly GCA_946807835.1). Classification (NCBI taxonomy): domain Eukaryota; kingdom Viridiplantae; phylum Streptophyta; class Magnoliopsida; order Sapindales; family Simaroubaceae; genus Ailanthus; species Ailanthus altissimus. The sequence goes on from OX327687.1 coordinate 12,756,787, forward strand.
ATTAAGGTCGTTTATAATCCTTCTATTGGTTTAACTAGTGTAGGTAAGGATTCTGAGGATGAAATTGCTAAACCTCCATCAACTCCACTTAATGTTCCTAAGCATCTACTTTTACTCCTTCCATTAGGGCTCTTCTTGTTGGCCCTTCCATCATTAGTCCCTCTACTTACAGTCTTTTTATTCTTAGATCATTTAGTGTTAGTTTATTTGTAACTAAACCTTCTAGTCTTGGTCTCTCTGTTGCTAAACCTTTTTATGCAAGTCCTTTATCCTCTAAAACTTTTAGTATTAATCATCCTATGGCTAAAAGTGTCTCAAATGTTGTAATCAAGATACTTACTTCTATTGAAGCGTCATCTAATTCCTTCCCCAATACTCCTCTTAAGGAAGGTCAGCGATAGCTTCGTCTAAATTCCTTTGTTCCGTTATATTTCTAGTTAAGTTCTGAATCTTCCTTTGCTTTATGAAATAGGGGATATTAGAGCCTCCTCAAATTGAATCCATTCCTCAAGAAATCCAAACTAAGCTTCCATTAGTCCAAGAATTATCTGTGGAGCTGTTTCTATTAAATTGATGGAGATTAAAGTAGCTCCTGCTCTGTTTATTGTAAAGGCTTTTAAAGAGTTAGCTTTTGTTCCTCCAAGTAAGGAAGCACATGCCATTACAGCTACTAAGAAATCTAAATTCATTCCATTAGTTCTTCCAACTTTTGTCTTTGCTCCTTCTCAATAAAGTTTTATCCCTCCACCGAGTATTGGTAAGATAACTTTTCTTTTTGGGTATCTCTTTTATTTTTACTTAGCAAATTTTTTACATTCATAATCCAGTCTCTGCAAATATGTTCCTATTTTTTTTCATTTCATTTTAATTGGAAATGTTTAGCGTATAGTCCTTGCAAGATAGTTTATATGTTGTTAGGTCTTACAAAGAAGACCTTTAAGCAAAAGATTAAAGAGAATGAAGCTTTAAAAAAGAAAGAATATGATATATCTAAGGATGTCCTATTATGAAAAAGGTTAACTGATGGTTATCAGGTCCGATGTGAAGAATTTGGAAAATGAAAATTAGCAACTAAATGCTGAGTTCGTGTAAGGCGTGACATGGACTTAAAGAAAAAAAAATGAAAAGCTAAGGGTTAAACTAGCTGCTTATGAGGAGATGATGAGACAAATGGAATGTGTTATGAAGGAGATAAGAAGATGAATTTTCTTGTTGAAGAGTTAAAAAGGTGGGGATAAGAGTCTTATACGAGAGGGCTAATCACTTGGCCATGTTAAGGAATTAAGAGATGATCAGCAACTTTAAGGCTGAAGTTGCTAACTTAAGGTCTGTAAAGGACACCTTGGAGAGTACCATGGTGTATCTACAAGAACAAGTGTTTGCTTCTAATGTTCAGTTGCATAGGAAGTAAAATAAACCCAAGGTAGTTAGCAAATGGGTGCTAACTTGCTGAAGGCCTTAAAAGCATAAAAAATCAGTGTTAAAAATAGTTTTAAAAGAGTTGAAGGAAGCTTTGGAGGGTTCAAGGTTTTAGATGATGTTAAGGCTAAAGCTAAGAGTACTAAAGCTTTTTCTAGCCAATTAGGAAGAAGTTAGATATTGTATATAGATTAAAGGTTGGTTGTTTTTTTTCAAGGAGAAGGGGCTCTTTAATGGTAAGTTGGAGACTGTTATCCTCTATATTAAAGGCTTTTTCATTTATAGATAGGCGACTCATTTGCTATGAAAGGAAAAGTGTTAGGAGAGATTCAGTCTATCTTAGTGTAGCTCAATCTTAGACTTGGCCCCTTTGGGCTTTGATGGCTTAGGAGGCTCAAGCTTAGACTTAACTTAGGTTATGCTTTTCAATTTTGGGCCATTAACAGGATGAGGAGCCTTATACATTATATTGTATCTCTCTTATAAGTTTTAAGTTAACGGAGCTATTTCTAATAAAAATTAAAAAAAAACAAGGTAAAAATATTAAAATTGTTATAGTATAGTGCTACAGTAGTTGTAAATAGTATTTTTGCTATAATGTTAGAAGCAAAAACCCAGGTTTTAGTGCCAGTTCGTGTAGAAAAGCTAATTTACGGTAATTTTAAAACAAATAAATTGGAACTTTTGGGGCCACTTCTCATTTACCAAATAGGGCACGAAATATACAAGAGAAAAAAGGTTTGAACTCGAATTTAAAGAGAAGAATAAATGTCTCTAAGGCTTCTTGAGGATTGTTGAAGATATTTGAAAGAGTGAAGCCTTGGAGACATTTCGAAATTCAGTTTTTTCTTTTCCTTTTACTCTTTCTCTTTTGTTTGAAGTTTATAGTGATGAATATTGTTTAAACATGTTTATGTCTACAGATTTCTTGATAACATTAGTTAAGGTTGGATTGATATGCAGCTAAACTTGAATTTTAGGGGTTAATGTGGCTTTTTTATGGATACTATAATTGGATGATTTAGTGATTTATTGTTTCATTCATTTATATTTCTTTATGCTTAATGATTCCAATTGATTTTTATTGATTTGTGGATTAACGCTTGAGAGAAATTGACCTATTTATCAGATTTAAGAAATATAGTCTTAGGTTATTATTGAGTCGGAAGGCTAATAGCACTTCAAAAATCACCAAGGGTTGCTCAATGATCGCATGTGGTGCATACCAAGTATTTGAGAAAAATATATGAAAACACTTGGGGTATAACATTATGCTTAGGATCTCATTTAACGCTCAAGAGAGATAATGAGATTAATCTTTGGATAATCGATAGTTGTATAATGCATGTATAGGTAGACAAGTTAAATAGGAATATCAATTTGAATATGTATGCATAGAATCTCATTTGACGCTCGAGGTAATAAGATTAGTCTTAGACCCCTTATTAATGAACTGAATGTTATTGTTAAAAAGGAAGAACATAGGAAGAATAAAGTGAAATCAAGGCCTGAGGATCCCATTTATTATAGATTTACTATTTTATAAGATTATCAGTTTTAGTTATCGCTTAATTTAGGTTGCCAATTTAATTTTCCATAGTTGTTATATTAAATTAAGTTGCCCAGATAAAGTCGAGTTATAAAAGCCCATAATACTTGGTGTAAATTCAAAAGATCAATCCTGTAGGAAGGATTCTCATACTCATCATTTTATTACTTATTCACGACCTATGCACTTGTAATTTTATACTCACGTTTGTTAAGTTCGCGAACAGTGCTTAATTAGATGCTCATCGTAAAAGTGCTTTTGAGTCATATAATGAACGACCTGCATAAAGGTAATCTTTGGATCAATATCTTACAATTTCAAAATGGTGCTAAATGCATTTAATATAGGTAACCCTTTGAGAAATATGTGCCTTTAAAGTTTCCCCTTGAACAATTATGACCTTTGAGTTTTTGGCCTTGATTAGATGACCAGGACGACTTCTGAATTGGCATTTTTTAATTCAAAGGTTCCTCGCTTATAATTAGATCTCGATCGTTAGATCTTGTTTTAACAACTAAGATTTTTTCAAGAATGCCTTATATATTTTCACAATTTTCCTCTTTGGTCATTTTTACTGCTATTTGAATTCTATTATAGAGAGAGCTATGATTTGTAAAGAGTGTATGCACTTTTAGCATTGTTCTCGCAACTTTAATGATTTCATTTAAAGGTAATTTTTTTTTCTCTTATTCTTAACCTTTTTTATCATCTTTTTAAGTGTTTTTTTTTTGTTTTTCTATATATTTTGTTCTTAGTTCTCCATAGTTGAAGTGGTCAAACATTAGTAGTTGAGTGTTTGGCCTAATCTACTTACATGCTTAGGTAATAAGTTATCTACCCTTCATTATTTCTAAGTTTGCTAGTAGAAAAATGTCTTCAAGTAGAAGTGAAGTTAATGACTTCTAGAATATATCTCATTAAGTATCCAATGAATTTAATGGTGACTTAGATGCTAGGAGTAAGGAGGTAGGGGACTAGAGAGCTCAACTAAAAGGGAGATGTTATGATGAGTTAATTGTCAAAGAGGACTCAAAGGATATTATAAGTAGGGAAGAGGGGGACTATAAAATATTGGCCAACATTCCTCATGAAATAGTGGTTACCATGAGTTAAACGAGTAGGCTAAAGAAGAAGAAGAAAAAAAAGAAGAAGAACATCACTACACTGATGATAAGTTCCTTTACGAGTTAGACTACCAACCTGACTACCTATATGGTGTGAAGCCAATAATTTTAAAGACACTGAGGATGCTTTCTAGAGGAAGAGGAATATGCAAGTACTCCCCCGACTAGTGAGGTGGTCTTTAACCTCTTCCATTTCAATTTAGGGTTACGATTACCTCTTTAACTAATAACTTGAATTATAACCTATTAATAATTATCTTCAAGGTTTGCATTTGTTAATTGTTAGGTATTTTATTTGAGTATTTTTACTTGTTTTAGTCTTATTTTATTATTTTGAAGCTTTGAGAAAGTTTTAAAGGAATCGCAAAATAAATTGGAAAAGTGGTGATTTTGGAGCCTAGGAAGCCAAAATAGTAAGTTAGCGTTGTAGTGCTAAATTTTGGCATCATAGTACCACAATAGAAGAAGTTATTCATCAAGTCAGTGACTTGGCATCGTAACGCTAGATTTAGCATCATAGTGCTAGAACAGTGAGATTTAGCGTTGTAGTGCTAGATTTAGCGTTATAGTATGCAGTGCCAGCCTTTTGGTGCCGTAGCGCAAATAGCAAATGGAATTTCAAGAAATTGAGCTTATTTTCCCAATTTTCACCCTTAAGCATAAAATCTATAAATTGACGTCTAGGGTTCGTTAAATAAGAGTCGTCTGAGAGAGAAAGAACCTAAAAAAAGTGCAAAGAAGAAAAAAAAAGAAAGAGATTGAAGATTTGTGCAAGATTGAAGGGTTGTCTTAATAATTTTTCTTTTTCTCTCTACTTTTCTTAATTCTTTGTATTTTGATGAGGATGTTGGAACACTTTTGTTTGATTTTATTTTATTTCATCATGAGCTAAATTTATTTTTTATCCAAGGTTACAATTGGATCTCTACATATAGTTTAAATTACAATTTTCTCTTTGATTCGTATTGTTCAATGAATGAATTATTTGTTCTATCTTGTGTTTAATGTTTTTAGAAGCTTGATCCTCATTTAAATTGATTAGGTAACCTTATTGTACTTGAAAAGGAATTTAGGGTTTAGCTATAGATGGAATTATATATGATCATTAATTATTATAGTGAGTTCATGTGAGATAACAATATACTTACATGACATATGCAATCATTAAAAAGAACCTAAACTTAATGAATCCATTCTCAATTTAATTCACATAAAAATATAGTGAGTTGATTAGAAAGGATATTCCTATTCGACCATCAAAATAGACTTTATAGGTAATTTGGGATTCTTGGTTGATAATTCTAATTAAATAATCAATTCAAGGATTGAGATTAATAATTTAGGCGAAGTGTACAGTAAAGATTGGAATCATAGGTTTATTCTTATTGGTGAATTTACAAAAATTCTATTGCTCTAACTCTTGTTACCTTTTAATTCTTTTAGTTTTTAGTGCATTTAATTTCTACATCTTTTAATCGATTGTTTGGATAAATTAAGAATTGATATAGGTTAATACTTAGCAAAAAATATAATAACAAGTCCTCGTGGGAAGAATACTTTGCTTTATCATTATATTACTTGTTAGTGATATCACTTGTACTCTAATTCACATAATAAATTTTTGACGCAGTTGTTGGGGACTTATTTTATTATTTTTACTAATATTAATATCAATCAGTATAAATTTAATTCAAACTTTTAATTTTGTTTTATTTCAAGTACTCCTCTATAGTGCATGAGACGTACGAGAAGCTTTGAGGTGATAACATTTGATCCTAAAATCAAGATGACCTTGAGGGAAATTCGTAGGATAATGAATTAGCAGTTAAATCTACAACCAACTATGAAAGATCAAGCTAGCAATGCAAGGCCATTGCAGAATTATGTAGTACCATTAATTGATGATATTAATTCAAGCATTCAAAGACCAATCATTTAAGCCAAAAATTTTGAGCTCAAGCCAGCTATTATTCAAATGATTTAAAGTTCAGTGCAATTTAAGAGGCTACCGAATAATGATCCTAGCTAACATATCATGAATTTGTTTTGAAACTTTGTGATACTTTGAAGCATAATGGAGCTTTGAATGATGCAATTTGCCTACGATACTTTCATTTCCTACTCTGAGATAAAGCAAAAAAAAAATTGGTTAAATTCTTTACCAATTGGATCAATCAATACATGGGATGATTTAGCTCAAAAATTTCTCACAAAATTCTTCCTTTAAAAAAGAAAGTTAAATTAAGAAACGACGTCATGTCGTTCATACAGATTGATAATGAATCTCTTTATAAAGCATAAACTTTTTACAATGAGTTGATGAGACATTTAAGAATTGTAATAGATGCAACAGCAGGTAGTGCATTAATGAACAAGTTTATTGATAAAACATTCAATTTGTTAAAAGAGATGGTAAAATAACTATCAGTGGTTATCAGAGAGGATGAATTTAAGGATTGTAGCAAGTATTAAGGAATTAGAAGCCATTATAACCCTAACCATACAAGTTAATATTTTGTCCAAAAAGATTACTTCATTAAGTATTCACACTAAGCATAGCTCATTTACAGTTGGTAAAGATTACAATGACAGTCATATGAGTAATCAATACCCTTCTATTGTTGAGTCTGCATAATATGTCACTAATTTCAATGGGTAATAGAATAATCTTTATTCCAACTTCTATAACCCATAGTGGAGAAATCACCCAAACTTTTCATAGAGCACTGATTAAGGATAGTCATCAAAGCCTATATATTCTTCTAGATTTCCATCATAGCCCATACCTCAGCATGAGAAGAAATTAGCTTTAGAAGAAATTTTTATATAGTACATGAAACAGACAAATGCTCTTCTATAGAGTCAAGCAACTCTTCTACAAAGCAAAGTAGCTTCATTATAAACTTTAGAGACTCAAGTAAGTTAGTTAGCCATATTTGTGAATAATCATCCTTAAGGATCTTTGTCAACCAACACTAAAGTCAACCCAAAGGGAGGTCAAGAACACTACAAGACAATTACTTTAACGAGTAGGAAAGAGTTACCAGATGTTGTTGAACAACCCTAATTAAAGGAAAGATCTCTTGTAGAAAAATTAAAGAATGAAGAAAATGAAAAAGCTCTAGAAGAGAAAAAAGATCAATGAAAAAGAATAAATTTATTCCATACAATTTACCACTGCCATTTCCCTAATGTCTTCACAAGCAAAAATATAACAAGCAATTCTTTAAGTTTTTAAAGGTATATAAGAAGTTGCATATCAATATACCTTTCGTTGACGTCTTAAAGTAGATGCCCATTTGTTTTAAGTTTATGAAAAATATTCTATTGAAGAAAAGAAGACTAAAAAATTTTGAAACAGTAGCTTTGATAGAAGAATATAACACCATTCTACCAAAAAAGCTATCATCAATGCTCAAGGATCCTAGAAGCTTCATTATTCGATGCACTATTGGAAACCAATTCTTTAGGAAAGCTCTATGTGACCTAGGAGACAATATCAATTTAATTCTATTATTTATATATAAGAAATAGGGTTTAAGGGAAGTAAAACCAACTAATGTTACATTGTAACTTGTTAATAGATCACACCTGTCTAAGGGGCGTAATTGAAGAGGTACTAATAAAGGTTGACAAGTTCATATTCCCAACAAATTTTATTTTTCTTAATATAGATGAGGATCATTAAATTCTAATTATCCTTGGGAGACCATTCTTAGCCATTAGAAGGACACTTATAGATGTGTAGAAAGGAAAGCTTAAAATGAGAGTCCAAGACCAAGAGGTGACATTTAAATTTTTTAATGCAATGAAGTTTCTAGGAGAATCTAAAAATTATTCTAGAATCAATGTGATGCATACAACTGGAAAAAAAAATGCATCTTACAGTTGTATAAGATAGATAATCTCATTCTAAAGCTTATGAGAAACCAAACTATATCGAGAGAAAAGTAAAATGAGGGACAATAAGTAATGTATGCTAAAATAGCCTAACGCAAGTGCACACTAGCATATCAAGTAATATAGGGTTTAAGTTTAGATTATCATTCCCTCAAAGACTATTGAACATATTCCTTGAATTAATTACTAAAATTACTCTACTTTACTTCTATCCAAAAAATTTTAATGATGAATTTTAACTAATGTAACTACTGTTAACAATTAAGCTAATTTAATAACAAAAGTAATTAAAGATTGAATTCACTAATTGAGAAGCAATCTAGGGTTTCGACTAATCCCGTAGTATTTCATTGAATTAATTAATCCCTTAGTTACCCCTTTAATACCATTGATTAGCTAGACATTAATCTCATCATAAGCCTCTGTCGATGGTCGACTGATTATATCACACCCTAACAATTACTTATATGTTTATAGTAATCCAAATAAGATGCAATTCACTAACAACAAGTCTAACCAATCCATACATGCCACCTAGGTATATGTCTATCCTAAATGAAAATCATAGTTGTTACACTATAGTCATGCATTAAACTATCCTATGCTAAACACATGAATCCCTTTGTCAAGTTCATTATGGTTCCTCAAACATTCAAAATAGTGATCAAGTATAATGAAAGTATTAAGATCAAGATAGAATGAATCAATTGTGTTGTATTAAGTTTATAACTAAGAGTTTATAAAATTCAACTACATACTAGGTTCAAAATGTCTAACCCTAGATTAAAAGAGTTTAGCTCAAGATTAAAATAAAAGTACCAAAGCAAGAATGAAAAAATATCTTGAACAAGGTCATCTACTTAAGAGAAGAAAAAAAATACACCAGTGACGTTCTGAGTTGTTCTTCTTTCTCTTGACTTGAATGCTCAAGAGCTTATTCTTCAATCTTCAATAAATTGTCTAGATCTCTTGAATTGAATGTGAATTTGTTTGCTCTAGGTTTGCTTTTGAAATTCTATGTGTTGTTACTCTAAAAAAAAAGTATGTTTTTATACGTGCTTTGTAACCCTAGGGTCGAGGGCCTTTGAATCCCACTTGAATTAGGACTGAAAAGTAAACTTTTATCACTTATCGTATGAGTGCCACAGTGCTAAGCTTAGGGAAGCAATGCCTAAGTTCTTAATTTAAGTGTCGCAGTGCTAGAAATCTAATGTTGTGGCGCTGTAGATTCTACCCACGGGCGCTACAGCATCCAGCCTTGGTGCCAAAGTGCCCGGGCCTGGTTTTCGATGGTTATGTATTTTAAGCGTTTCTCGCTCATTTCTCATTTGATTCGCCTCTTGTTTGTTCTTATTCGTCACATCTTCCCCCATTCACTTATTTAAGATAAAAAAAACACGATAAAATAGCAAAACATTCATGATTTAGAACAAAATATACAAGTCGGGTACTAAATATACTATATAATTATGCGCCTATCAATTATTCCCAAACTTAAGATTTTGCTCGTTGTCGAGTAAAACAAAAACAAATAAAAAATAAATATAAGCTAACTCATAAACTACTCTTAAAAAATCAATCGAATGGGTCAATTAAAAAATTAAATAGTTCTCTCAAAGGTTGAATTACACTTATAAACTCTTTAGAATAAAAAATTACTCATAATCATCCTATACTATAATCATCATGCTTAAATTTACCCTATAATTATTCACTTTATGAGTGTGTGAGGAGCCATTTTCATAACAATTATCCATCTGCTTATTTTCATAACAATCTCTACTAATATAGAACACTTATATAACAAAAGATCAAATAGGGCTTTACTCAGCTTGTAATAAAAGGCTTGGGTTGAGGTGAGATAAATGGGAAACATTTAAGTTCAACTCGCACCATAACTATAACCCTCTTGTCTTCGGATCAATTTACCCTTTCTTTCTTAATCCATACCCCAAACATATTTTGTTTCCACCCAAAATGTCAACAGCTCTATTATTCTCAACTGTATTTCTAAGAGGTTTTCTTTTATAAGAATCCTTCAATTCTTGTAATTGAATGAGAAAAATTCTAGAGCTGCCTCTTCTTTCACCTATAATCTTGAATCACTTCATAATCCTTATAACAAAATATTGTACATCATAGTGTGAAGGGTATTTATGAAGGATGCAAAAATTAATTGGTTATAGGCTTTTAATGTGGTTCGTAGAAAGATATATGGTTAATAAAGCTTAAAAAGTGTGCATAGGGATTAAAAAATAAATCAAGGTTGACTGGAAATGTTCAATCAATCCAAACATGGCCTATAATCATATCATTTACTATATATGCTCTAAGATTTCACCTTGAATACTAATCAAACAAGTTCTAAATAATGGGCGACCTTAATAACTTTCTTCATATGAATAAATAAATTCTAAATTAACAACTAATGGACATTTAATACCTCTAGTGTACAAAGTGTTTAAAGCAAACAATTAAAAACTAAATATAAATAATCTGATTACAATATAAAATGAGCACAAAAATTTATAAGTTTAACGAATTCATAGTTTTTCTTCAATTCAATTTTTCATCTTCCACTATAATTACTTTTTTACCCATACAAAAGACAATAATGAAAGGAAACAAATAATTTAACAACTTAAAAAGAAACAAAAGCTGAAAATAAAAGAACAAAGCATAGGAAAGATACAAAATAAAACTAAACTAAGAAATGTTTCCTCTTCTCCCAAACTTAAAATAAGTCATGTCCTTATGGCGGCAGTAAAAGAATCAAAATTGGAACACTTTCTTGTGTATGTAGGGAGAGACTTAGTCATCGATATAGTCATCCTTCATTGCCTCATCATCCTCCTCGTTGTCTTTCTCATCATCATTTTCATTGACATTTGCACCTGAGACGTCTTGAGGTGGTAAAGAGTCATATCGTAAGAAAAGTGGTAACATAATGAGCTAGTGTTAGCCGCAATATTTAATCTTGATAAATTGTATGAATTTGAAAATAAGCTAAGTGAGACTCAATGCGGTCAAGATGCTTCTCAATGGAAGGTAAAGCTAGTAGGGTGGATGCCGGAGGTAACTGCTGCTGTAATGGCTGTACAAGTTATGGGTCTTGTTGCTTTTGTCTATTTGTAATATGTGTAATCACTCTATAGTCTAAGGCATGCGTTGGATGAAGTAGCTCCTCAGAAGGTGCCCACTCGACTCTAACTTAGGTACACAGTGCAATGATCAATAATGGGCAATAAAGACCTACTTTTGTGTTTCGAATGGTATGTAAGATATTATCCTTGATTACTTTCCCAATGTCAATCGAATAGTCGGTTAAAATAACATAAAGGATGACAGCTTGGGATGCTATGATGGAACTTAGGTGACGTACTGACATAAGGTGAGTAGCTATAAAATAGTGTCATACTTTATACTCACGGAATATATCTGGTCGGAAACTTTTTAGGAATGTCCTTAGCATATTCTCAAATTACACTCAGAGCTAGAAAATTAATTATTTCATTATAGTCTGGCTCTCCCCTAAGTTATTCATAGTCACTATTGTTTATAGGTTGAGTGTCGAAAATATCATTGATAGTCGTGCTAGTAAATTTCATATAACGCATTCTTACAAATACTTAGAAATTTTGATGCTCTTGGGAATTAGCATAAAATTCTCAAACTGTCGAGATAACCGCTACCTCGGGCTGAGTCCACAATCTTTCTCATTTTTTGCCTATACTTTTTTGTTATATATATGGGTAATGAATGGCCAGCAGCCAAAAACCCTTCTCTGGTATAGATTTTCTCTTGATAATAAATTCATTGTGATTGTGAAAAGCCTTTTTGGAGACGAACCGGTTTGTGTCATATGTAGCAAATGAAAATGCAATAGACTTCTTGGATTTGTGTGGAGGCATGGTGACTGTATCTGAAATAGAAACATAAACACTCCTAATTTTGTAAACCACATCCCACTACGCTTCAACATAACACCATTCACATTCTCAACATCGTATAGTACTAATCCAATACAAGTATACAAGTTTGTGATTTATAGGTGTAAACATTTTGAATAGAGTTCATTACTAAATTATGTCAATGTAATAGACCAATAATCCCTATGGTGAGTGTTAATAAGCAGAATAGAACATTGGAAGCATATAACACATGTAATCCCTAACGTATAAATGTGCAACAATATTAGTGTGAGCATGATTTGATAATGAAATTTTCAATCCATAATTTTGTTATAATCCAATCCTAAACATAAATCAATCAATGAATATATTTCTCATCATATAAACTGGTTGAAGAAATCACAATCATGTAAAGATTTGAAAATTTTAAACAATAACTATCTAAAATCAATACATATCCATATAATCATCAATTGCAAAAAATAAATAAATAAATAATATATGCAATAATCTAATGACTAATAATGTGTGTATATTGAATGCCCTAAAAAGAATTGATGATAATGATACCTTAGGGAAGATTTAAACAAATGCAGTGAGAATAGTGTTTGACCGAAGTTAACGTTTGAAGATGAGTGATTTTAAGGTATGTTGTTGTGTAAATGTAAGTGGGTTATATTTTTTTATGTGATTTTGGAAGTCGGCGTAGTGTGTAATTGAAAGATTGGTGGAAGAATTCTGGTTGGGAGATTTGGGGATTTGAGAGTTAGGGTTTGTAAAGTGAGAAGTAATAGGGGATGATGTGGATAAAATAGGAAAGAAGAGGGATTTAAAACCTTTTTTTTTCGTGTTGGCGCTGGCCAGCGTTGTAACACCAACGGCTTGGCAAATGTTCTGCTTGCCTAGGTCACAACACTGTGGTGCAAGAAATCTAGTGCCGCGGCACCCAAACTTGGGTGCATGCCTCTTGATTCTATGGAGCAGCGCTGCAACGCTAGAAATCTAGCACACTGGCACTATAGGTTCTATTTCTCAGCGCAGTCTCCTTAAAATTTACTCTTTTTTTTATTCTTTTTTAACTTAAAATTATAATTCTAAGAATGCATGATGAAAAATTATCAAAAATAAGAGAAAAATTAAAAATAAAAAATTAAAATTAAAGGATATTAAGCTTGGGTTACCTTTCAAGAAGTGTTTGGTTTGACATCATCGGCTCGACGTGATGATTCTATGGTTACTTGTGTTTAATGACACTAACTTTTTGTCAATCTATATATTCTTCATAATAATGCTTGAGGTGCTAGCCATTCATTATAAATAAAGCTCGAGTGTTTAGATCCTTAATTTCAACAGCTCCATCTGGATATACTTTGATAATTTGGAATAGCCTGGACCAACGGAACTTGAGTTTTCTAGGAAATAACTTCAAACGTAAATAGTAAAGTAACACTTGTTGTCCTTTTTCAAATGATTGTTGAATTATCCTTTTATCAGGCCATCATTTTGTCTTTTCTTTGTAAAGCTTAGCACTTTCAAACACTTGTAAACAAAACTCGTTTATGGTGTTGAGCTGAAGTAAGCGCTTCTCACTCATAGCTTGGAGATCAAAATTAAGGGCTTTAATAGCCAATATGCTTTGTGTTCTATCTCCAAAGGTAGGTGACAAGCTTTTTCAAAGATAAAACAAAATGGAAACATACCAATTGGGGTTTTGTAGGTAGTGCGATATACCTATAAAGCATCATCCAAATGTAGTGCTCAAGTCTTATAGTTTAGCTTAACCATCTTTTTTAGGATCCGCTTGATTTCTCAATTAGATACATCAACTTGTCTGCTTGTTTGGGGATGATATGTAGTGGCTATTTTATGTTTAACTCTATATTTTTACAAGAGGGTTGAAAAGTTTTTATTGCAAAAATGTGAGACCTTATCATTTATGATCACTCTCAGGGTTATATATCTTGTGAAAATATTCTTTTGAAGCAACTAAATCACTGCTTTAGCCTCATTTATTGGTAATGCTACTGCTTCTATCCACTTTGAAATATAATCCACCACTACAAGGATATACTTGTTGTTGTGAAATGGTCGAAATGGTCCTATAAAATCTATGCACATACGTCAAATATTTCTACTTTTAGAATGTTCTATTATAGGCATTTCATATCTTTTGGAAATCTTCCCCGTTTGTTAGCCTTAATCATAACCTGCAACAAAGAAATATGCATCTTTAACTAATGTGGGTGAATAAAAACTAGATTAAAGTACCTTGGCTACTATTTTATTGCTCACAAAATGTCCACCATAACTTGATGCATGACAATGGTGTAAGATATTTTTTATCTCTTCTTTTTGGACACATCTTCGAATGATTTGGTTGGCACATGATCTGAATAAGAAAGGTTCATTCCATAAGTAGAATCTTGTGTCGTGGATAAACTTCTTCTTTTACTGAAAATTTAAATTACGAGGTGTTAGTTCAAAAACTAAATAATTGACAATATCTGCATACTAGGAAATTTCATGATATTTTGCTGTAAGGAGTTGTTCATTTGTAAAAGTCTCATTCATTTGGATCTTCTCTTGATGTTAATTTGGTACTTCTAAATGCGAGAGATGATCTGTAACTTGATTTTTAACTTATTTGTTATCTTTGATCTCAAGATCAAACTCTTGCAGTAGTAAAATCCATCAAATGAGTCTTGGTTTTACATCTTTCTTGTTGATGAGGTATTTAATTACTGATTAATCTGTGAAGACTGTGACCTTGACTCCATTGAGGTAAGCACGGACCTTGTCAAAGGTGAAAACTACTATAAGAAACACTTTTCTGTGGTAGTGTAATTGAACTGCGGGTCATTGAGAGTATTGGTTGCATAGTATATGATGTGAAAAAATTTCTCTCTACATTATCCTAATACAACACCTACAACTAAATCACTTACATCACACAGTCTCTCAAATGGTAAGTTCTAATTCAGTGCTATGATGATAGGTGCGGTGGTGAGCTTCTTCTTTAAAGTTTCAAAAGCTTCAAGATATATATCATAAAATGAAATTGCACCTCATTCTCTAGTAAGTTGCATAAATGTTTGGAGATCTTAAAAAAATATTTTATAAATCTTCTATAAAATTTGACATATCTAAGAAAACTTCGCACTTGTTTTACATTAGTTGGTGGTGGTAACTTCTCAACAGTTTATATCTTTTCTTTATCAACTTCAATACCATAAGCAAAAATTTTATAGCCTAAGATTATGCATTCTTTAACCATAAAATGACATTTTTTCCAGTTAAGCACTAAATTGGCATCTTCACATCTCTTGAGCACAAATGCTAGATTATTAAGGCATAGATCAAATGAATCTCCAAAAATAAGAAAGTCATCCACAAATACCTCATTGAAGTTCTTTATAATATTTGAAAATATAGCTATCATACAATGCTAAAAAATGATTGGAGCATTGCAATGGCTAAATGGCATCCTTCAGAATGCAAATGTACCATATAGGCATGTGAACGTGGTCTTTTCTTGATCTTTTAGAGTAATTATGATATGATTATAGCCAAAGTATCCATCCAAAAAATAATAATACTCATGTTCACTAATCTATCCAACATTTTATCGATGAAAGGTAAGGAAAAATAGTCTTTGAGGGTGGCTTTATTCAGCTTCTGATAGTCTATGCATATCCTTCAACTAGTGACAGTCCTAGTAGGGATTAAATCATTGTTCTCATTTGCCACCACAGTGATTCCTTCCTTTTTTGGTACACATTACATCGACTTAGGGTAAATAATCCTAGTGTCTAGCCACTTAATGATCTCTTTTTTTCACAACATCTTTCATTACTTGATTTAACCGCCTTTAATGCTTAATTATAGCCTTGTGCCCTTCCTCTAACAAAATATTATGCATGTAAAATGAGGGACTAATTTTCTTAATATCAGCAATTATCCATCCTACTACTCTTTTATAATCTCTTAAAACCCTTAACAGTTTTTCTACTTGGTATTCATCAAGTTGTGCAGAACATATAACTAGTAAAGTAGAAAATTCTCTAAGGAATGCATACCTTAAGTTACTCGTAAGGGTTTCAATTATAGTTTAAGAAGTTCTTCAATAGAAGGCTTAGTGTGAGTTTGCAAGCCCTCAAGTCTATCTAGAGGTTCAACTCTTACCTTGAATCTGTCATATCTTAAATAAAGACTTAATACTTGTAAAGACTCTTGAACTTCATTTCTCTCTATCTCATCTCCATTTACTCCAGTATCTTCTAGAGAATCTTGAATGCTATTATTATTGAAAACCTTTTACACCTCTCTATCAATAACATCAATGCTCATACATTCTTCTTCCTCACTTAGCCATTTCATTGCTTTGAAAACATTGAATATTACTTTCTCGTTCTGCACCCTCTTTTGAATATTAATAAAGGTTCTTCCTGTGACTAGAAATGGCCTTTCTCGTATGATGGGTACTTTACGATCCTCCATCATATCTAATACTATAAAGTCCACCAAAAAGATAAACTTATCTACTTTTACCAAAATATCTTCAATAATGGCCATTAGATAAATGAGTGAACGATCGGCAAGTTGCAATGTGACATTAGTAGGTTTGGCCTCTCCCAAACCTAATTTCTTATAGATGGATAATTGTATTAAGTTGATGCTGGCACTTAAATCACATAAGGCTCTCCTAAAGATTTTCTCTCCGATAGTGCATAGAATATTAAAACTGTCTGGATCTTTCAACTTTAGTAGTAATTTTTTTGCAACATTATGCTATATTTTTTGGTGAGTACTTCAGTTTTATAATCTACTAGTCTTCTCTTCTTGGATAAGATATCCTTCATAAACTTCACATAACTCGGCATTTAGTCCAAAGCATTAACAAAATGTATGTTAATGTGAAGTTTCTTAAAGATATCTAAAACTTTTGAAAAATACTTATCTAATTTCTATTTCTGCAGCCTCCGTGAGAATGGTAAAGGTGGATGAAGAGCCTGCTACATGTTTCTATTGAGTTTTATTAGTTTATGCTACTGTATTTATATATTGTTCTGCATTTCTACACTGGTTTTTGCACTTTTCTGCTGCTGCATATCATGTTCTATAGTATTCTCTACATTTTCCTGCTATTCTGCACTATTTTTTGCATTACTTACTGTATTTTTCTCCTTTTATACACTGTTGGATTGCAATTCTTTACCACTTCTCACAAAGACAGCTTTGCACTGCTCTTTATCCCCTCTTGGATTAGCCTCAGTATTCCTTGGTAAGGTCCTTTGACGTCGATTATTAAGGGCTGTAGTAAGTTGCCCCATTTAAGTCTCTAGAGTCTTCAAGGATGCAGAATGGTTCTACAAAATAGCTTCGTTAGACTTCATATACTACATAATCATTTCTTCCAATGCCAGCTTCTTCTCTTGTAAGGGATGAAATCTAGATGGGTTAGGTTTAGGATGCTGTCATTTGTTTGTTATCCAAGGAAATATTAGGATGATTCCTCCACCCCAAATTATAATAGTTTGAATCTAGATTATACTGTTATCTATTATAGTTCCCTACATAGCCTATGGACTCTATCACCAAAGAAGTCACAAGTCACATTTTAAGTCTTGATAGCATTCATGGCATCAAATCTCTTGGTCAATATATTGATTTGTTCAGCTAATGCATTGATTACATCAATATCATGAACTCCGACAACCTCCCTCGATGTAACTCTCTTAGTAAGCCATTGATAGCTATCAAGGCCATCTCTTTTACTAATTCATATGCTTCATCTATGGACTTGTTCATCAAAGCTCCTCCTACAGTAGCATTTATAATTGTTCTTAAATGACCTACTAGTCCATTGTAGAACGTCTGGATTAATAGCCATTTATGAAATCCATGATGAGGACACTTTCGCAACATGTCTTTAAAACGCTCTTATGCCTCTTATAATGACTCTTCATCAATTTGTACAAATGAGGTGATGTCATTCTTTATCTTTGCTGTCTTCACTAGTAGGAAAAACTTTGCTAAGAACTTATATCCTTTAATAAGAAAGGGAATAATCGCAGTCTAATAGAATAATCTAAGACTCCATTAAACTTGAATGTATAGCAAATTTTAAAAAAATTCATGATATGTATGTTAGGATCATCGTTGGGAGCCCTGCTGAATTGTAGAGACTCCTTAAGCATCTAAATTTTACTCGACTTGATCTCAAAGTTATTAGCATTGACAGTTGGTCACTAAATGCTGGATTGAATTCCATTAGTAGTAAGAACTGTATAATCCTTTAAAGATCTATGCAGTATAATAGGTTTGAACATAGGATTGTTGATATTGTCATGGTTCTCTGTTATATTTCTATGTTGATGTTGTTCACGTCAAAGTTTTTAGAATGTTCTTTCAATCTCGGGATCAAAAGAAGTCAAATCTTCACTCTTAGTTCTTCGCATGAACTATCAAAATTAAAATAAAAAGAAAGTAAATAATACTGAAAAATAAAGTTTGAATTAAAAGTAAGATAGTATAGTATTAGTATCGATCTAAGAATAGATAAAATTAGTCCCCAGTAATGGCACCAAAAACTTGATGTATGCTAAAATAGCTTAACACAAGCGCACGTTATCGTTTCAAGTAATATAAGGTTTAAACCTATTCCCTCAGAGACTATTAAACCTGTTCCTTGAATCAATTACTAAAATTACTCTACTTTACTAATATCCAAAAAATTTTAATGATGGATTTTAACTAATTTAACCACTGTTAACAATTAAACTAATTTAATAACAAAAACAATCAAAGATTGAATTCACTAATTGAGAAGTAATCTAGGGTTTCGACTAATCTCTTAGTATTTTATTGAATTTATTAATCCTTTAGTTACCCCTTTAATACCAATTGATTGGCTAGATACTAATCTCATCATAAGCCTCTGTCGATGGTCGAATAATTATATCACATCTTAACAATTACCTGTATGTCTATGATAATCCGAATAAAATGCAATTCATTAGGAACAAGTTTAATAAATTCATACATGCCACCTAGGTGTATGTTTCTCCTAAATGAAACTCGTAGTTATTACCATATGATCCTAGACTAAACATATGAATTCCTTTGTCAAGTTTATCATGGTTCCTCAAACATTCAAAATAGTGATCAGGTATAATGAAAACATTAAAATCAAGATAGAATGAATCAATTATGTTGTATTAAGTTTATAGCTAAGAGTTTATAAAATTCAACTACATACTAAGTTCAAAATGTTTAACCCTAGATTAAAAGAGTTTAGCTCATGATTAAAATAAAAGTACTCAAGCCAGAATGAAAAAACATCATGGAAAAGGCCATCTAATTAAGAGAAGAAAAAAATAACATAAGTAATGTCTTGAGTTGCTCTTCTTTCTTTTGACTTGAATGCCCTAGAGCTTATTCTTCAATCTTCAATAAATTGCCTTGATCTCTTGAATTAAATGTGAATTTGTTTGCTCTAGGTTTGCCTCTTAAATTCTATATGTTCTTCATCTGAAAAGTATGTTTTTGTACATGCTTTGTTACCCTAGGGTTGAGGGCTTTTGAATCCCACTCAAATTAAGACTAAAAAGTAAACTTTTTCCACTTATCATGTGAGCGTTGCAGCATTGAGACCTGGGAAAACAATGCCTAAGTTCTTTGATTAAGTGTTGTGGTACTAGAAATCCAATGTTGTGACACTGTAGGTTCTGCCCATAGGGGCTGCAATGCTCAGACTTTACACCGCAACGCCCAGCCCTGGTTTTCAACGGTTGAGTATTTTGAGCGCATCTCACTTATTTCTCATCTGATTCACTTTCTGTTTGTTCCTATTCATCATATTTTCTCCTATGCACCTATTTGAGATCAAAAACACAAAACAATAGACAAATATTTATGATTTTGAGCAAAACACCCAAGTCGGGGTACTAAATATACTATATAATTATGCCCTTATCAATAAGAAGATTATGTAGTGAAAATTCAAACCAAGCCAGTAGGGCTTTTTCTTTCATTCATGGTAAAATCTTTTCCTAGGAAGACTTAAAACAAGATGGTCTGAGCCACTTCTTCAGAGTATTTTTATGGAGTTATAGATGTCAAGGATTAGAGCTCCAAGAGGACCTTTAAAGCTAATGGACAAACGTCTCAAGCAATATCATGGAGGAGAGATCGATCAGGTAAAGTCCTCTGTTACTCTAAATGATTTAACAAAAGAAAATGAGGACATTAAGATGATGACGTTAAATCAAGCACTTTTTAAAAGGCAACCCAAGTATTTCAAATTTTATTATTTGTGTTATTCAATAATGTTATTCCAAAATAATTCTTGTGTTATAACACTAGACATTAGAATTACAATACCCAGTTAGGTAAAAACCTAGCGCCACAACATTGAATCATGAAGGCAAAGACGAAGATGAAAGCAAAGACGGTGACTAAATTAACATGAAAGACAAGTGCTTTTACTAATAGAGAAGTGTTCTTTTCCTAATTCCTTTCTTACATTGAGGACAATGTTGATTTTAAGTTTTTAAAGGGAACATTCACTATGTTATTTATTGCTTTCTGCTTTATTTATTGACCTAACTGTTGTTTATTTGTTTAATATTTTGCATGTTAACTTTTTTTAGTTCTATAGTTAGTTGTTAGTTGGGTTTAGAATGATGTTTAATAGTCAATGATAAGACCTTGATTGTAATTGATATAATTTTTATGAAATGATAGATATTACAATTATTTGTATTTTTAATCCTTATATCGAGTTCTACCTTATGTTTGATTTCTTGAACACATTAATCACATAGTTATGATCATTTTGTTTGTTTGATACTTAGAGAAAGTTTATGTATGATAAGTAGATATACAGTCTCATACATTCTAAAACTTATTTGATTAGTGTGCACTCTATCAAAATCTTAGGTCACACATAATTAAGAAAATGATTTAGGCCATGTTTGAATTGTTTAAGCCTTTTGAACCTGCCTATGTATATTTATTCATAGTTACGCTCTTTAAACCTAATGGCTATCTTTTCATGGTTAACCATATCTTTACCTTCACTTTTAAATGAATTTTCCTTCATACACCCTTTACACCATAAGAATAGGGGTCTTGTTAGAAAGTTATGAAGATTATTGAACTTATAGGAAGAATGAGTGGAATAAAGAGTAGTTATAAGTTTTGTTTATTGTAAAAAAAAGTTGAAAGACTTAAAGTTTAGAGGTATAAGTGACTTTTTTCTAAGAAAAAAGTGAGAAAGAGAGAGAGAAAGAAAGAATTGATATAGTTTACTATACCCTTAGAGGGAAAGAAAAGAATGAGCAACAAAGTAAACAAAGAAAGTTAAGAATTAGGTTTGGGGGGATTTTTGGGAAAGTTAATGAAAGGTTTGATGATCTAAGAAGAAAAAAAATTGTATTTATGGTGTGAATTAAGCTAAAAATTATTTTTCATACTCGACCTTCACCTTAGCAATACGTTACAAGGTGAATAAAAACCTATTTGATTCTTAATTATGTGTGTATTTACATTAGTGAAGAGTGGTATGAAAGACAAGCATATGAAATGCGAACAAAAATCTACAGTGACAAATTTTTAACTTATATGCATAAACTAATCCGAGTATGAATAACTGATGAAAATGATTGTACCTATACACATACTGAGTGAATCAATTATGGGAAAAGGTTAGCACTTGGATTAACATTCTAAACTTTTATAGTATTTGAAGTTTTCCATGACCTGCAGACTATATGCAATACTGGAGACAAGTTTTTAAACATCAACTAACTCATTATTTCTTTCTCTAGGCATTAGTTTTCTTTTGTTTGCTCGATGACTATAAAACTATTAAATCTCGGGGTATTTGATAACTTGAATTATAACCTATTAATTATTATCTTCATGCTTGGCATTTGTTAGTTCATAGGCATTTTATTTGAGTATTGTTTACTTGTATTAGTCTTATTTTGTAGTTTGGAAGCTTAAAGGAAGTTTTCAAGAAGTTGCAGAACAAATTGGAAAAATGATTTTAGAGCAAAGGAAGCTAAAACAATAAGTTGGCATAGTAGTGATAAATTCTGGAGTCACAGCACCACAATAGGAGAAATTACTCATTAAGTCATCAACTTGGCATCACAGCGCTAGAACAATGAAATTCAGCATGAAGATAGCAAGTTGGCACTACAATGAGAGCCTCCTAGTGTTGCAGCACCAATTAAAAGTAGAATTTCGAGAATTGAGCTTATGATACTAATTTTCACCCTCAAGTCTAAAATCTATAAATAGAGACATCTAGGGTTCATTAAGAGAAAGCCGTTTAAGAAAGAAAACACCCAAAAAAAGTACAAAAATAAAAATGAGAAGGAGATTGGAGATTTGTGCATGATTGAAGGGTTGTTTCAATAGTTTTTCTCTCTTCTCTATATTTTTCTTAATTCTTTATATTTTTAAGAGAATGTTGAAACACTTGTGTTTGATTTTCTTTTTCATCATGAGCTAACTTTTTTTTTATCTAGGATTAAAATTAGATCTCTACATTAGTTTAAATTATAATTTTCTCTTTGATTTGTATTATTCAATGAAAGGATTGTTTATTCTATCTTGTGTTTAATGCTTTTTATATGCTTAATCACTATCTAATTTGATTATATAACCTTATTGAACTTGAAAAAGGAATTTAAGGTTTAACTATAAATAGACTAACATATAATCATTGATTATTATAATGAGATCATGCGAGATAGAAATATACTTATATAACACATGCAATTATTAAAAGAACCTAAGTTTAATGAATCCATTCTTAATTTAATTTACATAGAAACATAATGAGTTAATTAGAAGGATATTCCAACTCAACCATCGAAAAAGACTTTGTAGGTGATTTGGGATTCTTGGTAGAAAATTCTCATTAAATAGTTGATTTAAGAAAGGAGATTAGTACTTTAGGTGAAGTGTAGAGTGAAGATTAGAACCTCAAGTTTATTCTTATTGGTGAATTAACAAAACTAGGGGTAGGTTTCACACTTTCGGAATCTTTATCTTTCAGTTTCGATCTCCTGTTCACCTGTGGTGGATTAATAGCTAGGTCTTACTCAAAACAAAAGGGTATCGCTGACTTTATTTATTCGTAGGTAGCTTACGGAGATCTAACCTATACATTCGAGATTTTTTTTTACATTCGTTCCAACAAGTGGGAGACTCTACAAAAAAGGCTAGACATCTTACCTCCTCCTCTTTTTTTGGGGGTGAGCCATCACCCGAGCTTTCTCTCTCTGTCTTTGGGCGAGTCTATCCACCCGTTGATCCATTTGTCACTCTAACTCTTGTTACCTTTTAATTCATTTAGTTTTTAGTGTATTTAATTTCTGCATCTTTTAAGTAGTTGTTTAGATAAATTAAGAATTGATATAGGTTAGTATTTAGCAAAAATATAATAACAAGTCTTCGTGAGATCAATACTATATTTTATTATTATATTTCTTATTAGCGATAATGTGCATTTGCGCTTTATCAATACTTCTTTGTTTGAATGTTCGTCTAGCTAAACATGGTGCTCTACTAACTAAGCTTGAATTTATGGATGACCTAGTTTGGCTCTATGTTATAACGAGAGCTAATTAAACCAAACCCATCTTCCTCGAGCTCTAACAATTTTACTAGAGTAATGTGAATTCTAATAAAAATAAGTGGTTTTACTACCTTGATGGGTATATTTTATATTTATTATTTGGGCTTCCATAGACTTAGCATTTTTTTCATTTTAAGTGTGACTTTAGGCTTTTTATGTGATTTATTGTCATTTTATAGGTTGAAAATCAATGGAGCAAATAAGGGTAAAAATCTAAGAAAAATAAAGCAAAAATATCATATTTCTACAGTGACTTACTACAATAATTTTACAATAGTAACTTGCTACAATGCTCATGCTAGGGCACTTGAATGACCAAAAAAACATAGAAGAGTAGAACCTAAGTGTTTGCAAAATTAAACAGGCACGAATAAAATTTCAAGTGCACGGGTCGTGAGCAAGTAATAAAGTGACGAGTGAGTATCATTCCTACAAGAATTGATGCTCTAAATTAATTGTAATTACTACGATGTTAACAACTTAACTTTATCTAGGCTAAATAAAACACGTAAAGATTTGAAAAACTAAAATTAAATAAGTGCATGAAAAGTCAAATTCTATGGCAAAAGAGTTCTAGGATCTTAATTTCACTTTACCTTTCCCATGTTCATTATAGTTACTAATAATTAATCTTGTAAATTCATTAATCAAGAGCTTAGAACTAATCTTATTACCTCTGCCAAGCGTCGAATGAGATCATATACATACACAATCAAGTTGATACCCCTATTTAACTTGTTATCTATACATGCATTAAGCTACCCTTAAGTGAGTACCTTAATTCTATTGGTCTCCCAACTTAATAAAATCAAAGGCTATGCTTCTTAATTCCAATATATGTGTTAACTTTTCCAAGGACATAACTCGCAAGTCTAAATCATCTAATCAATTTTTCAATCAAATTAGAAGCATTAAACTCATAAAAAGTATAAATGAAAAACATAAGATATAGTTATTAACCAATTACCAACATCAAAATGTAGTATTTAATAGAGTTTCATCAAGTCCTAGAACAAGAAATTTAGTTATCCATAGTCAAATGCACAAATACAATAATCCAAGAGTTCATAAGAGTAACCATGTTCAAAACAACACAAATTATAAAAATAAACTTTAAACTAAAGTAAATGAGATAAGATGAGAATGGAGAATTAGTTGAAGAAGTTTTGGGGGTCTTTAATCTTTAAGTGTCTTAAAGATTCTAAGCTCTAATATGTTTTTTCTAATTAGAAACTCTTAGTTTTTGCTCTTAAATTCGTGCTCTCTCCTCTTTTTTTCAAATGAGACCTTTCCTCCCCTTTTATAGGCTCCAAATGGGGAGACCCAAGTTTTTGGCCAAAATGGCATCACAGTGCATTGTTCACATTTTAATGTTCACTGTTACTATTTATTTTTCATTATTTGCAGTTACTGTTCAAATTGAGCATTTTGGTCCCTTTTTGACATTTTTGCGCATTTTTCTTAAAACCTACAAATAGCTCTGTTAACTTAGAACCTATAAAGCAACATTAATACACATAAAAAGAACATATATTCTTATTTAAATTGAGTAATTATTAAGTTTAGGAGATTAAAATAATAGATATAAAATACACACATTACTAAGTGCTGAGGCTCTTCAAGCTAAGGTTCTAGTGCTAGATGCTAGAAAGAGAAATCCTACTCTGACTTGGACATAAAGTTTTGCCCTACCTTGAAGACTAAAGCCTGTATATACAAAAAAAAAAAATCCTATTTCAAGGAACAACAAGAGAGGAAGAGAGAGATCAATGAAGAAAACAACTCTTTTAGAGTTTAGAGCAAGAGAGCAAGAAGATTAAAGATTGTAGCAACATAGATTTATTCTTTCATTGTTTATCTTCTAGTTTTCTATGATTTATATAATGTTAATTTTGTTATGCTCTAGAATCCTTTATTTCATCATAAACTAAACTTCTTTTCTAGGATTTCAATTAGATTTCTACATGTAATTTAAATTATTTGATTCATATTATTCAATAATTAAGTTGTTTATTTTATCTTGTATTTAATACTAATTAGATGCTTGATCACCATTTAAATTGATTAGGCAACCTTCATGAACTTGGAAAAGGGATTTTAGGTTTAGTCATAGATAGAATAACATATGATCATTTATTATGATAAGTTCATGTAAGATAGAAATATACTTACATGGCATATGCAACCATTGAAAAAGAACGGGAAAAGTTCACAAATAGCCTTTAAATTATTTTATTATTTTATTTTAACCAAATATAAAATGATTATACTTTATTAGCCAAATAATTTAATTTTGGATAAATTTATCCTTATATCAAATTTATAACTTCGTGTTTTTTTAAAGAAACTTTAAAGAAATAGCTTACCGAATATTTTTGAAGTTATTATTCTAAAAATCAAAGGGTTGCTGAGGATCGCTTCGAATCAAATCAAAGAAATAGCTCGGGTAAATTTTCTAAACTTGTTAGAAATTAGATAAATGTACATTTAAAGTTAAAAGTAGTTGTTATTAACCAACTAAATGAGTTAGAATGGTATAAACGGCGTTGAAATCCGGCCAAAAATAAGTTTTGGAGTGTGTTTGGCGAAAACCAGACGGCGGTCGCTGCGGCGGCCGTCAATTTAGTTATCGCGGGACACATCTCGGGCCCGAGATGGCCCCGCGGCGCCCACATTGTGTGCATCTCGGGTTCGAGACGTGCCCCCGTGGCGCGCAATCTGTGAGCATCGCGGGGCACGTCTTGGGCCCGAGATGGCCTCGTGGCGCGCAATCTGTGGGCATCGCGGGGGCACGTCTCGGGCCCGAGATGTGCCCCCGCGATGCGCATTTTTTTTATTTTTAAATATTTTATCGTTTTTATTTTTTGTTTTTTCAGGTCATATGGAGTGTGATGCGATAGTTATTTGTTTTGGAGGAAAGTGGGAGAGTTCTAGTGACGGGGAAGAAAGTTATGTTGATTATAATAATTTTGGAATTTTGGTTCCGAAAGATATTAATTTTGAAGATCTTTTAAATGCAGTATGTTATACCTTGGGAGTCGACAATGTGAAGTGTAAGGTGACTTTGAAAATCAAAATTGATGCAACGAGGTATAACCTAAAGCCTATTGAGATTAGAAATGACAATGATGTTCGATTTTTTTTAAGCGCCAATAGAAGATCGTACTGTCCTTTATGTGTAACAGTGGATCCTAGAGCTCCTGTTTATGAAGATAATGTACAGCCCCCCAATCCACCATCAATTCATGGTCATTTTATGTCAGCTAGCGGTAGCAACCAAGTGAGCTATACATCTCTATCAGTTCCAGCAGTGGTTCTTGCAAACACAACGAACGAGTATCACAATGTTTCTCCTATACCCTTTAATGAAGACCCAGCCTATACACATTACGCTTGTGATGACATTGAAAATGTTGGGGATGTGGAAGGGGACTATGATGATGTTAGAAATGTTGATAATTTAGAAGGGGATGATTTAGCAGAAGGCGGACGTTGTTATGTTTCGACAAGCTCCCTAAATGTTGAAGTTAGAAGAATAGATTTTTGTGAAGCGGAAAATCCCTTTGCGTTTATGCCTCCAATACCACCATCAGACTTGGTCATTTCAGATAAGATATCGAGTAGTGGAATTGACGATGTGTTTGTAGGAAAGTTGTTTGATAGCAAAGACGAACTTCACCAGGCTATTAGTATGGTAGCACTTAAAGGTAATTGGAGCTTTAAAGTGTCAAGGTCGACAAAAGATCGTTTTGAGATCAAATGTGATGATGATAGATGTCGATGGCGATTACGTGCAGTGTCGACAGATGCAAGGAAACATTTTATTGTGCACAGAATTGATTCAAGTCACGTATGCCAATTAGATCGATTGCGCGATGGTCATCGACAAGCAAAGTCTCGGATTATTGGCAAATTTATAAAAAATAAGTTTGCATCTGCAAGTCAACTTTATAGACCGAAGGAAATCCAAGCAGACATACGTGAGGAGTTTGGTGTGGACTTAACTTACCCTACTGCTTGGCGGTCTAAGGAGCATGCATTGGTGTTGATACGTGGTACTCCAGAGGGCTCATATAAATTACTTCCTGCATACTGTCATATATTGGAACAACAGAACCCTGGTACAGTCACACATTTGGAGATTGACGATTGCAAGCACTTTAAATATTTCTTCATGGCTCTTGGACCATGTATTAGAGGGTTCCAGTCTTCCATCCGACCGGTTATTGCAGTTGATGGTACATTTTTAAAAAATGCATACTTGGGAACAATGTTTGTGGCTGTTTGCAAGGATGGAAACAACCAGATTTTTCCACTTGCATAGGGTATTGCTGACTCTGAAAATGATGCTTTATGGAAGTGGTTTATGGAAAAACTCCGAGGAGTTATTGGCGATCTTGCGAACCTTGTATTTATATCTGATTGACATGCTAGTATCGAGAAGGCCATTAAAGAGGTATTTCCTAATGTATATCATGGTGTATGCATCCATCACTTGAAGGGTAATTTGGTAGCACGATATAAGATACCATCGCATACAACAAAAGGAGGGGGATACTTGGCCTCCTATTTTGTTGCTGCCAAGGCGTATCGCATAGCTGACTTTCAAAGGGAAATATATAAGATGCGAGAAATGAAACTGGAGGCAACGAGATACTTGGAGGAAGAGGTTGGTTTTTCAAAATGGGCTCGATCAGTGGGAGCATTCAGAAGATATGACATCATGACCACCAACATTGCAGAGAGCATTAACGCTATTGCGAAGGATGCACGTGCCATGACGGTGACTGCCTTAATTGAGTGGATCCGAGAGTTAATGCAAAAATGGTTTGTTGAGAGACGTGAGGCTGCAGAAAATATGTCAAACTTCTTGACCACTTGGGCCCATAACAAGATTTGGAAGCACAATGATGATTCCGCTCGCATGACGGTGCATGCAATAGATCGATCTCATTTTGTTGTTAAGGACGGAAAAAGAAATGGAATAGTGGACATCCCGGGAAAGTCATGTAGTTGTCAAAAGTTTGATATGCGGTAACTACCGTGTCCTCATGCACTTGCAGTATGCAGACAGGTCAGATTCCAGTACCAGACTCTTTGTTCGCGATATTACACGACTGAGTGTTTGTTGCGTGCATACAGTGAACCAGTAAATCCGGTTGGTCATCCGTTAGATTGGATTGTTCCAGAGGAGTTGAGAGCTGCTGACATCCAGCCTCCTATAGTACGTCGGCAATCAAGAAGACGTCGGAAGAATAGAATTCTATCGCAAGGTGAGGCTCCCACGAAGAATGTATGCAGTCGCTGTAAGCAGCATGGACATAATCGACAAACTTGTTGAAACCCAATTCCATTACATGGTAGTTGATGTGTTCTTTATGAGTTATATTTGTATTTGTATTTTAAAGTCATGTAGTTATGGACTTTATTTGTACTCTTATAAACATGGAAATTTTATTTTATTTTCTAAAATTTCTGGATTAAAACGGACAGAGTTTCCCCTATTTTTTCTCAAAATCTATATTTCATAAACCTGCAGAAAATACACTTCAAATATTTCTCACATCTCTTAGCTGTAAAGGGAACCTCCCGTCCCTAGGGTAATCAATCAACATCATTTTACAATTTTTATAAACATACATAAAAATATACAAATCAATCAACATCATTTCACTACTTTTTTGCACATTTTCATAAGTCGGTCGCCATTTTGGTCCTAAAAAATGACCCATGCTCAGGACCAAAATCTAAGGGATGACAACACATCAAAAACTCTATAAACATACAAACATAAACCCCACAATCTCTACTATTCACTGTCTGTTGTGGCACTCCATCCTTTAATCTAATTACATGAAAAAGGGTTAAGTCAGGTGTAATTCGTCGTTGCTCATATAATCTACAAGCATCTAAGTAACGGGGTAACAACATAGCTAATGGCAGGACATGATTCTCAATCACGCCATCGGCAAATCCCTTGATGCTAGAATCGTAGATCAATATTTGCCGATGCAAGATGTCCACCTCAGCCGTTACCCAATGCTGTTGATTGTAGTTGACAGGAATATAAACCTACATAAAATTCAAATAAGTCTTAGAAATAGTACTACAAGTTATAAACAAAAATAACAACATTCACACAAAATAGTACTACAAGTTATAAACAAAAATAACAACATTCACACAAAATAGTACTACAAGTTATAAACAAAAATAACAACATTTACCTTATCAACCTCAATCCACATACGTGCACCGAGTAAATCTTCTTTAGCGCCTTGAGCATATGCCATCACTTCATCACTCCATACAATACCAGTAATGTCATTTTTGTGCTGCTCATAAAGGAGTCTAAAAGACTCCTACAAATGCAGGGCCATCGAATAATCAATAAAATTGAAATAACAAAATATAAATAATTTAATTCATCACTCACAAAGAAGTACGAATCCACAGAAGTGGACAATTGAGGCAATGCATTAGTGCAACCGTATTGCCTAAGCCGAATCACCTTCAAATACTCATTAATATGCTGCATTTAGAAACAATAACCGTCAAGTGATTCTATAAATTTATAAAAAAACTGCAAGGGGATAATTATTCAATAATTTACTTACAAAGTCATCCAGCCAACTGTGTAGCAATTCCCGAAACCATGTCGGGTTAGCTTCTAGCCCAGGTAAGCTGACTACACCCTCATCCTTGTCCATCCAAGCCTGAAACTGAACCATGATAGTCGAGTCTATCGGCTGCAACGGATTCATGTCTGCTTGAGGTTGCACTTCAATTTCAAATTTCTTCTTTTCGTGTATCCTTTGTGGAAATGGATTTGTATATGGGGTGTGCAAATACCTTGCAGGCCTATACTGTCTCCCAAATTGACTTACTCCCTTATGCGGGGCAGGCAAGATCTCAACACTTGCAGGACTGTCAATCAGTGGCTGGGGCAATATATCATAACTAGTAGCTGGGGTCTGAAAATCATATTGACAGCCTGCCGGTGTGTTCTCTCCATACTACAATATATGTATATATTAAAATAAATAAAACTGCAATTAAGGTAATTGTGTTTAAAATTTATTTTGCTTACCATATTATGGCTTTCGTTCTGTTGGAATGAGCATGACTGCCTAAACCACATCATCATTTACTGCATCTGCTGTGTAAGATCGGTCCGGAGTTGATTAACACTTGTTAAAATTTCATCTTTATCCTTGTCCATTCTTTGTAGAAGTGCAGCTTCAGTATGCTCAATTCTCTTAATCATCTCCTCCCGCAGCTGCTCAATCTGATGTGTTACGCCATGGTCTGCAGATGCACTGTGTTCAGACTACAAGAAACATAATCATAGTTAATGACTTATTTAGAAATATATTAAAATTTCTCTTTAGTTAATCACGTAAATAAGTAATATACCGTTGCTCCTGCCACTGGTGCTGACATTTGTGGGTTTGTCCATTCATATCCACCCCCCTCCACATCCATAACATCATCGTTAGGGTCGCTAAAATGGGCATAGGTCCTGGGGCGCTTGCTCTCGCTGAAATCAGACATATTTGGTAAGTCCCCAGCATAACTTCCGCTTGGAATGCCTACACGTCTAGCCAGGCGCACAATTGCCTCTCTCTTCTCATGGTCTTTTGGTACTAATTTACGATGTACCGAAAGAACCTATAAATCAACCAACCATATTAAGTTACGCTTAAAACAAAATAAAAGTTATAAACCAATATATATATTTTTCATTCATATCAACACATACCAAATCCTTTGCTAACATTGTATCCTGAACCTCATCGAACAATGGAGTCCCTCGAGTTGTCCAATTCAAAATACGAGGGAAGCGATCACCATTATGATAACCAAAAATCTCTCCGCACACTGAAATTGCCTCGAAAATCCATACCTAATATAATTATATTTAAAATATAAGTTTGACGTATACAAACAAAATATATAATTAAGATCAAAAAGTTAAGTACATATGGCGTACCAGAAATGCGTGCGAAAAGTCATATACGTTGTAACTCTCAAACTTCTTCTGTGCAAACCCTTTCCTTTTTATTTTCTCAAGTTTTTGGAATGCAGCCTTCTTAAGTGAGTTATAAAGTATGGTCCATGCAATATTGCCCCATGGATACTTATTAAACTCATCAAGGTCATCCACTAAACATAAAACAAAATTTTGAATTCCACTACGCTCGTCACGTGGAATCAAAACACGATGCACAAAATAAAATAAACTCAACTGTACTGCATCTGCATCGTCCATTTTCTCCAAATTTAGACGTGTGTACCATTGATCAAGAAATATGTAAGATAATTTCTTTACCCCAGAAAAATATGTATCCCATAATCGAGTGCCTAATTTCCTATGTAGCTGCTGGGCGGGAGGGTAATCTCGCATTTGTAGTCCAGTGATTAGTACAAACTCCTGCCGGCTAAAACGGATGCGTTTCCTCCCTATGTAAAACCACATCTCATCATCTACATTAGAGGTATGCACCTCACGCAATAATAACTCGTGCACCAAAATACCAGAGAATGTCAACTCTGACATATCTAAGAAATACCCCATACACGTCTGCCTAAATAATGTTTTCTGACTTGTTGTCAGTTTATCTTTAATGCAATTTAGACCCCACATCTTAGCATAAGCCGTCACTGATGCACGAAAAAACATATGCTCTGGAATTCTATATTCTTTCGATACGTTCTTTTTCCTGTAACAATAAAAAAAAAACAAAATACATTAATATTAAGAAAAATAATAATCAGAGAAAGATTATTTACAGAAACAATTAATTTAACATACATAATACATTAAAATAATTAATTACTAACATATTAATCAACATATTATAATAATAAAATCAAACCAAACTTAATAATTAATTTACTAATATATTAATATTAATCAACATTAATTATATATTAAAATCAAAATAATCATATATAATTATAATTACATAAGGTACTCACAATAATAATAAAAAATGTTACAAACCAAAATTAATGAGTCATTTAAGCAAATTTTTCCATCTATTAGATCAATTCCTTCTAGATAGAATTTATGAAATCTTTTATTTAATTTAAATAAAATTACATTTATCTAAATTATTAATGTAATTTTATAAATATATTTAATTAATTTAAATATAATTTAATTTAATTTAAAAAAACCCTAATTCAAAAAAATTCGCGCCACGTGGCGCGAATTTTGCGGCATCGCGGATGTCCGCGATGCGCCTGTTGAACGTGCATCGCGGAGTCGTCTCGGGTCTGCGTTGTGCGCCCGCGATGCGCGTTAAGGGCGCATCGCAGACCCGAGATGGCCCCGCGATGCGCCTGTTAAACGCGCATCGCGGGGCCATCTCGGGTCCGCGTTGCGCCCTGCGATGCGCCCTTAACGCGCATCACGGGGCCATCTCGGCCCCGAGATGGCCCCGAGATTGGCAACGGTGGCCGCCGCCGTCTGCATCGCGAATATGACCCAAAAATCACGATATTTTGCCCATTTTCAACGTTTCTTACACCATTCAAACCCATTTTTCACATAGAATTCAATAATTTCATCTATTGCTAGCTTTAAATATAAATTCTAATAATGTTATAAAAAAATTTAAATTTTTCAAAACTTAAACAAAACTCACCAAAAATCGGCCATTTTCTTTGTTTGAAGTGAGAAATCTGTTGTAAAAGCTCCAATCTATGCAGTGATAACTTCAAATTTTTCGATGTAACGAATTTTGATAATTTTTGGTTTTTTTGATTGATTTTCGGGTGAGTGAAAAGTTAATAGAGAAAATGGGCAAATTTGTCCAAAATGTTTATGTTTGGTTAATAAAGTATATTTGATTTTAAGTTGGTTAAAATATTATAATAAAAAAATAATGAGGTTATTTGTGAACTTTTCCCAAAAAGAACCTAGGCTTAATGAATTATTATTTTTAATTTAATTCACATGCGAATATAGTGAATTTATTGAAAAGGGTATTCCTACTTGACTATTGAAATGGGTTTGTAAGTAATTTAGGATTCTTGGTTGAGAATTCTAGTTGAATAATTAATTTTAAAATGGGAATTAATAATTTAGGAGAAGTGTAGAATGAAAATTAAAACCATAGGCTTATCTTTACTAGTGAATTGATAAATTTTGCTACTTCAACTCTTGTTTTCTTTTATTTTTTTTTAGTTTTAATTTTACTTTTATTAATTCTGCATCTTTTAATCAGTTTGGATAAATCGAGAACTGATATGATTAGTACTTAGCAAAATTATAATAACAAGTTCTTGTGGGAATAATACTCAACTTGTTATATATTACTTGTTAATGATAGCGTGCACTTGTGTTTAAAAATATCACAATAACTACTCGTGATGGTGAAGGGAAGAACACCTCAATAAAGAATTTTCCCTTAAGCAATTATAATAAGAAACACCTTTAGTTTTTTGTTGGTAAGGAATGGGGTCGAGACCTTTGGGAAATATAAGAGGAACGTTCGTGCCCTTCTATTTGTTTTAAAATCGAGTTTCTATTCATTTGCTTACTCTTATGCTTTTTTTAAACTGTGTAATTTTAACCTTTTTTATTTTTAACATTTTAGAAACTTTAAAGTACTTGATCCCATTTGGTGCCTAATGGAGCCTAGAATCGTCTGATTAAGGGGAGCTATTGAAGACCCCAATATTATTATGCCTTGAAGAGTGCTTGTCCAGTGTTCGGCTACCGAGGTACCTAAGGTGGAATAATCATAGTAGAAGTATCGATCGGTCTCTTCCTATTAGGGTTAGCAGAAGCAATAGCCTTCGGATCCTCAACCAATGATACAATTGCCCTTAAATCTCTTATTAATCCCTCAAACATATGGTTAGGCAAGCTCTCCTCTTACTATTATTGCATTGTTCAACCATTGTTGCAGAAAGGGTAGAGAAGCATTAAAAATGTTAGCCAACCTCTATCAAATCATACATAACATCAACAGACATAAGTAAGAAAAATAACTAAGTGCAAGAAAGCAACCTCTCCTTTTCCTACTTCTTGTCATCCTCAGTTTTTCAACAAGCAAACTAAACAAGTCTAAGCTCTCTAAAATTTGTCGAGACAAAAGGTCTTTGACTGAGCCTGCATGCTTCAATACATTATAGACTTTATGATGGTTCTTTAAAGAGACAACAGGCTTTTTAATATGGCCTTAGTTACTTACTCGAGGTAATTTTCAAGACTGACCTAAATTTAACTTTTTATTAGTTATAATGTTTGACATTAACTATTCCCCCTTAATATAGGCAGTCTTCATCTTCTCGTAGCACCAAAAAGACTTCTTTGGCATTATTAAGGATGGGCAGAGGCTCATAGAAGCCAAGGTCAGTGTCAATCAAGTTTGAAAGTCTCTGCCTTAGGTAAACAAGAATATGGAGGAAGATAATTAGATGCTTAAAAAGTACACAATCGAGATCGAGGAAGCTGAGATAAAGGCTGCTATAGTAAAAAGTATGACCACTTCTCTTCAATAGGACATTCATCAGCTGAAGTATAAGTTCGTGAGCCTCAAACAATAGTGAAGACTCTCCGAGAGGAATACTTAGTGCTCTCTTGCAAAAATAAAGAGTTAACGAAAGAGGTTAAAGCTACTCATGCTATTGCTCAAGGTAAGTCCAAGGACCAAGTATTGAAGGGATAGATTTGGGTTTGGCAAATATGCCAATCTTTTCAAAATACATTACCCAGATTTGGACCTGAAGTGGTTTAAAGATGTGCTCACCAACCAACTGGTAGACGAGGAGGTTGAAATTGAGCAACCCTTGTAAGTTAAAATTTTGGAGATCGAGCGCCCCTATAAAATACTGAGGGCTTTGATTCGACCATAGATATTGCTCTAAAAGTTCTCGATGTCACTCTTCAACCAAGCTCTCTCAGATATGCCTTCGCCTCCTCCAACTAAAAGTAGTATTCCTTTTCCCCTCACTAAAAATGAAGAGCTCCTTACTCTCTTTATTGCTTAAGATTTATTTTGCTTTCTTTTTTGTCATTTTGTTGTACACTCTCTTTTATTTGTAATGAAATGGTCATTATTAATGAAATGTCTTAACCTGAATGTCATTCTTTTTCATACTTAACATTTTTATTGCTAACTTGAATAATGATTATTTGGTATGTGTATGTGTATGCCTACTCGGTTTTTTTTGTCAATTAGGAGTCCTTATCTATAGATATTGAATAATAACAATCGAATATGAATGATCTAAAAGATACTTAAGTATTTGATTGAACATTTAAAATTCAAACATGATGAGCACTTAAGATTGTTTAAAAATTTGGCTAAGTATTTAGCATAGGCTTATTTCAATTGTTCTTTGGTCAGTTAGATTAAAAGGAGCCATGTGTTTGACCTACTCTTTCTAGTTTTGAGCATATCTTAATGCAAAATAAAAGTGGATCACCGAATGCCAAACAGTACCTTCAATTTTTTTTTTTTACAAAATTTTGTTAAGTATAATGGAGACTCTTCAACTTATGTGTTCGATCATGACTCACCGCTTCTACATTGGTCCTCGTTTAAATGTGTTTAGTTGTGGGTAATTACGAAATTGGATTTTTCTAACTATAGAAGTTCTTAGGCAAACACATTTCTCATTTACTTGTAGTGTAGATTATGGTAGCCAGTTCTTGATCGTTGCAACTCAATTTTTCCCAAGTTCCATAGAGGAACATTGGTGGTTCTTAAGAATCTATCCTAAATAGTTTAATACTTTAATTCTTGTCGAGCCGAATAGGGGTATTGGTTATTCTTAACGATCAATTTAGTTAGAGTCTTACCTTTTTGGCCAAACTCCCCTAATTCTTTTTATAGGTTTTAATCTTGGTCATTCTTAGGGAAACTATCTATATTTTTAAGTACTTGATTTTTTCTACGCCTTAAGTGTAGTAACCAGTATCCACAACCGATAAGAATAAGTATTTATATATGTATAAACAAACGTATTTTATTTGTATGTGGGTGATACTTGATTTATATATTGTTATTAGTAGTGTTTGTATAGGTTAAGGTCATACTATTAGTATTGGGTTTATTTGCAAGACTTTAGATTTATTTTAGGGACCAAATTGTAATACTTTGAAAGTTTTAGGGGCAAATTCATAATATATAAAAAATTAGCCTCTTAGTATAAAAATACACTTTTAAAACCCTAATTCTCTCATTTTGGTTGAGCTATCCCTTTTAGAGTGAGAAAAGAGAGAAAGAAAGGGGAGAGAAAGAGAAGAAGAAGAAGAAGAATAAGAAGAAATTGGAAATTGGAAATTTTGGATTTTAAGAGGTATATCACAACTATTTCTCAATTTATTGGTGTTAATTATGTTAATTTATTTAAGTTTTGATTTCTGGAAATATGTATAATTGAGGATTTGATGTGTATTTCGTATGATATTTTGAGAATTGATGATGATCTATAAGATAGCTTGATTAATCATAATGGATTGTAGAATTTCTGCTTGATAGTCTCTTGATTCAGGAATTTAATAAATTGTTGTGATTTGATTCTGGTATTGAATTTTGAGTATATTACATTAAACATGTTTAGAATTATCTGAGACTTTGAATCGATTGAAAATTCAAGTAATTGAATTTATAGTGAATTTACCAAAATAACCCTGAAATTCTAAAAATTTTCTGTATGAACAGTATGATACAGTGGTAAACAATTTTTGGCCTACTGAATGATCTTAAAAAATTACGAATTTGTGTAATATGATAATCTTATATGTCTAATAGCATATACTCAAAATTTAGAAGCTAGATCAATGTGGTTAAATTGTTATGATTGTCTAAAGAATGTTAGCTTATTGCAGTATTTGATTAACAAATTTTTAAAGCTATGGAATAAAATAGTTTTAAAATACTTTTGGCAATGATTTTAAAGTGAAATATTTATCATGGATTTAGGTATGTGTTAAGAGTAATTATGTGTTTTTATAATTTTTGAGTTAGTATATGATTTTATAAAATTAGAAGATTGAATATTGTTCAGTAAGTATCTTGATCCTGTCAGGTTAGTAGTTTGGATTCGATGGTGTGTATGGAATGGATTGTGTAGGAATTTTGATATAATATTCATATATAAGAAGGATATATGAGTCAAGAATGATATATTCCAATTTTGGAGTAATTGGACATCATTTGATGTATTAAAAAATTTTATTAAGTGTAAGTGTTCAGAATAACAGGTTTTGAGAAACCAAGTATTTAGACCAATTTGATGTGATAAATGCATTGTGTATAATTTTGTAAGCTATTTAAAGTATTTTGTGTGAATTGTGAGGCTTATGAAAGGATTAATCTCCATTGATATATTAAGGAGATTTAAGCCTTGTAGCTGAAAGTGTTAAGAGGTAAGTATACTAGACTTTTTACTAAAATCACAATAAACATAGTAAGTGTTATGATTGATTTTGTAAATGTGGTTAGAAATATGTTTATGTTATGTCAAAGTATATTTTGATATGAAATGTGAAGACATGTGTTTATGAATGTAAGCATGGACATACATGACATATATGTGTTTTTGAAAGTGAGCTTTCAAAATGAAATATGTTTAACAAAGAGAGCTTTTGAATTGTAATATGTCCATGAGAAACATTTTGTGTTTTGAGGATGCTTGAACTCACTGTTGACTTAGCAGGCATTTTATGTGATTTGTGGATCCTTTATATGTGGCCTTTCCTTCGGGATTGGTATATGTTATGTGTTCCGTATGTAGGGAGGATCCTATTGGTACCTAAAGGAAGAGTGAGTCATCACATTCGTGTGGTGGCGTATTGGTGCATGTGTAATTTAAAACCTCACTTGTACTATTCCTCTCATACGGTATGTCACCTACGAATGACATTTGGCTCATTATGTGATATGTGATATGTAAGTCCTACTAAGTAGTAGTTGAATGATGGTATTCCTATTATATGTTTTAAAAGAATGTGTAAGCGCTTACATGACATGTGATTTGATAAGATTATGATTTTGATTGATCACAATATATCATACATATGCATTATGTACATATATGTATTTGTATTTGATATATGAAAAACAAGTATGCTTACTGAGTTTTATACTCATTATAGTTTATGGTGATTTCAGGTAAATAAGGTACATGTGTGCTTAGCGGATTTGGCAAGGCTTCTGTTGTTCCTTGGATTTCTTAAGTTGTTAGGTTGCTAAGTGTTTCATTTGGGGACACGTGGGATAAGATATTTGATTTGTCCATATTGAATAAATACTTATGTATTATTTTATTGTGTGTAGTTGGATTTAGTTTAAGTTTCACCAAGTGTGGTAATGGATTGATTTTAAGAAAGAATTTGCAATGAATATATTATAGGCTTCCGATAACAAAGTTACTACTGATGACGTAGTAGAGTGTTAATCTCTGAGAAAACTCTGCGTATCTCCGGTTTACTAATTGTCTGAGTTATAATTCAATTGCTATAATTTTGAAAGAAATTAAAATGAATGTGCTTGGAAATATTATTGAATGAATGTAAGTGATGTCGTGTGTCAGATCTTTTGGGTCTGGGGCGTGACATTAAGGAATATTGGTCATTCTTGAAGTACTTCATAATTGGTGTAGATTACCTAATTTTTCACAAGTCCTACAGGAACCTTGGTCGTTCTCACGGATTTTATAGAGAAAAATTAGAGTTTGTTCTAAATATTGACCTTGGAGATTTTGATGAAAAATTAAATAATATCTATTAAGATGCATTGGATAAGAACTCTGAGCATTGCAAGTTCTCATTTATTGTAATGAGTTTTGATAACTAAGGTTCAAAAATATAAGCAATGGATAAAGAGTTCTAAGTATAATATTTCTTGAGAAGCTCGACATTCTATGATTTTTTTGACCACTCACCTATTTGTCCGTTCAAGCTTATATGTCCCTAGTCTAATTCTTTGGATGACTTTGTAGGACCCTCTTAGTTTGACCAAGGACCCCATCAGTTAGGTTTTTGGTGTTCGAAAGAGGTTTTCTTAAAACAATGTCTCTTTAAATTCTTGAGCTTAAACTCTTTGGTTGTAGTACCAAGTTGGGTTAGACACAACTTGGAAGACCTCTTTTGTCTCTGTTTTTTTGCTGACTCCATGACAAGCTCTAAGGGTATTAAGTGAGGAATCCTAAAGTCCTCGATCAAGACTAGCTATGCCAATATGTTTACTCAATAGTTTTCACTCCGAGAAATATGACTTATAACCACTGTATTGAACTTGGTTATTAACTCTTTCGCCTTCTGTAGAGAAGTCATCATGTTCTCTTTTTGGGCTTCAAAGTCTTGTCTTATTTGGCCGACCACTAATTAAGAGTTGCTTTCAATAAGGACTCCTTTAGCTAATAATGCTCAAACAACTCTAAGTCTAACTAAAAAGGCTTCATGCAATAAGTGAATGAAGATAGCATATAATTTTGTCTTGATGGTCATTTTTTGAATTGTTACATTCTTCCCTGTATGGTTTTTACATATGACAATTGCTAACTTTTGATTTTGGGACCCAGTTCCATATTCATCCTTGGAATTTATTATTAGAACTGTTATGTTTAGCATTTAAATTAATTTATCCTTGGTGTTTTGGCAATTTTTATAAAAGAAACTTATAATCCGTGAAACAAAAATAAAAAGGAAATAGTACCTTGAGCTAAGGAAACTTTCTTGTAAGAAATAATCTAAAAAAGGAGCATTCTTGGATCATTTTGGCAGGGATGTTGCTTTATTTCCTTGACACAAAAAAATATAGTTAATTCATGAGCTTTAAGAGTAAATATCCATCCTAGGACCTGATTACTGTGTTCTTGAGAACTTTTGGCTGATAGTAAACTGTTGTGTCATTTGTCTTTACAATTTTTATTCTGTAGGTACCTTTGATAGATTAAATTTAGGCTATAATTCTATTGAATCAAGGACATTTAACTATGGGGTTTGAAAATGAGAAATGAAATGATATTATTTTGGTGCATGAATTGCATATAACTGAAGATAACTTTAATAATATAATATATAAATTCTTTGTAAATATTGAATATCACATTTTTTTCTGAACTATCCAATATATGTCGTCCTTGATTTAGAATGCTCATTTTGTTTAACTGCTTGTCAGGACAAAGAAATGGTAGCATTATTTGTTAAAAAAAATTTGTAGTTGATCAGTTATTTAAGATATAAGTTTTATTTAATCGAAATTAAATTTTTTAAATTTTGTTAACCAAATATATGTTATATTGACTATTTTACCCTTATTGTAATTTTAATAATTTTTATTTTATTTTATCTTCTATTTTCTTTTTTCTTTTTTATAAATTAATTTAAAACATAAATTTCAAATAATTAATTATGAAAAAAATTATATTGCAATTAAATAACATAAATTATTTAATTAATTAACTTTTAATTTTTTTATAAATTAATTAAAAATAAGTTAAAAAGTAAAATTTTAACTTAAAAATAAAAGAAATTTAAAAAAAAAAAAAGCTAAGGGTGCATGCGTGAGGCGCTCGCCTAAGCATGACCCCAATGCAGCCAAGCCAAGGTTGGGCGCATGCCTGCACCCCATGAGCCATTTTCTTTTTAATAAATTTAAAAAATAAAATTTTATTTTAAATTAAATTAAAAATAAAAATTTTC
The DNA here is from genome assembly GCA_946807835.1 of Ailanthus altissimus. NCBI lineage: Eukaryota > Viridiplantae > Streptophyta > Magnoliopsida > Sapindales > Simaroubaceae > Ailanthus > Ailanthus altissimus. The sequence goes on from OX327687.1 coordinate 12,798,014, forward strand.
CTTTTTTTATTAAATTAATGAAAAAACTATATTGTAATTAAATAACTTTATATTTTTTTATAAATTAATTAAAATAATTAATTTAAAAATAAATTAAAAATTTTTTTTAAAAAAAGTTAAAATAAAAACTAAAGCCTTGAACCACATGCGTGGGGGCGGGGGGGGGGGCCCATGCATACACCTGCAAGCCTTTTATTTTATTTTATTTAAATAGGTAAATATACTAATTTGTTCTCATTTTACCCCTCACTCTTAAAATTGACTCTCTCACCTTAAAACTCTCATTTTAAAAGCTCTCTCTCTCAATGCAACTTACACCCATCTCTCTTAGATCTGTTATCTTTGAAGATCTTTCTTAGATCTGACGATATTTTGAAGATTTAGCTAAAGTTAAAAACTAGTAAAATTATTTTATTTATTTTTTAATTAGTAGTAATGTTTATATTTTTATTAAAAATTATTGTAATAGATGAGAAATGAATGACTGCAAATGAATATTTATATCAAAATTTATAAATTTCAAACTCCACGATTATCACGGGCGGTGCATCGAAAGGCGCATAAGTGCACGCAGTTGTTGCTAGGGTGCCGCCTGGTGCTCGTGTGCCCATTAGGGCACAATAAGGCCCTCATGTAGGGTGCGCAACAGGCGCTCATATAGGGCACACATTGTTGCGCACCATGACACCACAGTGGCACCACCACCAAATGTTTTAATGTTATTATTGATTTTATATATCTATATTAAATATATATTTGTATATATATATAAATATTTATATATTCAGTTTTATTTTTAATTTAGTTGTATATATAATTAAACTAAAATTATGTTATATTTTTTCAGGTGCCGCTGATCATGTCACAAATTTCGACCATTATATGCTTTGGGGGAAGATGGGAGATTGTAGTGATGGTTTTGAAAGATATATTAGATATCAAAATATGCACATGGTAGTTTTAAAAAATATTAGATATAAAACGTTGTTGAGAAGAATTTGTCATCTTCTAGTAGTTGATAAGTGCATTATAAAGTAACTCTCAAGTTTGAGGTTCTTTCTAATACTATAAAGTTTAGACCTATTCCACTTGAAAATGACGATGATGTAATATTGTGGTTAAGCTTATAAAATAATATAGCTACACCTCTTTGTATTATAGTAGATGCTCGAGGACCTGAAAATAATGCAGAAGCACCCATTGAGCAAACACAAGGTTATGCTACGTAATTCATATCGGTAACTCCTGTGTATATTCCAAATCCCATAGAGGATTATCATTATTCTCCTCCGATGTTCAATGAACAACTAGGCCACACATATTATAATAGTCAGATATATGGAGATGTTGGCATTGATCTTGGCTATGATATTAGTCAAGATGTTGGATATAATGTAAGTAATAAGGAAAAAAATTAGGAATGTTATGAGAATGATAATCATGGTTACGATGTTAGTTATGAGGTTGATGATGATGGTAGAAATGATAATGATGATGATGAATATAAAGAGACTGGGGATGGAAATAATGCTGGTGATGATAATGTTGAAGAGCATAATGATAATGATGAGGATGATAATGATGATGATGATAATAATAATTATGGTAGAGAAGAAAAGGTTAAGGTAGAAAATTCATTTCAAATTCAGCCTAAAATACCACCATTTGACTTGAATAAATAGGAAAAAAATATCTTCTACTAAGATTGGTGATGCATTTGTAGGAAAATTGTATAACAACAAAGAAAAAATTCATAAAGCTATAAGTATAGATGTACTGAAGGGAAAATGAAGTTTTAGAGTTTATAAATCTTTCAAAGATCATTTTGAGTTGAAATGCAATGATGACAGCTGCAAGTGGAGATTATGGGCAGTGTCGATAGAAGGACGATATTTTTTATTGTAAGGCGAGTAGATACAGAGCATACTTATGTTTTGAGTCTATTATGGGATGATCACTGGCAAGCCAAGAGCTGAATTATTGCTAAAGTAATAAAAAATAAATTTACATTACTCAATAGAAATTATAGGCTAAAAGATATTCAAGCAGACATACGTAAAGAATTTGGTGTTCAGATAACGTATACTACATCTTAACAAGCTAGGAAGCGTGCATTAAGATTGATAAGAGGTGCTCCATAGAATTCGTTCAGATTGCTTCTTGCATACAACTATGTGTTGTAACAAAATAAATCGGTACGGTTACTCATTTGAAAACTGACGCGGATAATCACTTCAATATTTCTTTTTGGCGTTGAAAACCCTGCATCAGAGGCTTTAATTCATCAATCCAACCAGTGATTACAGTGGACAGAATATTTTTGAAAGGTTCCTATCTTGGTATAATGTTTGTGGTCGTTTGTAAAGATGAAAATAATCAAAATTTTACATTGGCTTAGGAAATTGCTGACTCGAAAAATGATATTTCTTGGGAGTGATTTTATAGTTAAACTATAGGGAGTAATTGCAGACCATCAAAATCTTGTCTTTATATCTGATGTGCAAGCCAGTATTGAGAGAGCTATACGGGGTGTGTTTCCTCATACATATCATGGATTCTGTATCTATCATTTGAAAGAAAATTTAATGACAAAATAAAAGTTACTGTAATATCCAATCCCTATTAGTAGTATTGGCGCCTAGATTTCGGTATAGAACAAATAAGACACCGTAGGGTTACTCGATTTTAACCCTATTAGAAATATTTTCTTTATAGTGCACGTGAGAGATATCAGACCTAATTTGGTAATTTCACACTTGATCGGTGCGCCGGACGACCCTAGAATATTTTTAAAATTTTTCTCTATTGACTTGGAAAAGAAAATTCTAATTTACTACATGAATTTCCATTTAAGGGTTATGAATGGAACAAGCCTTTGTTGAGAAACATAATCCATATATTAGAGAATGGACCAATTATAAGAAATCTCATGGATTGCCAAGTTGGAAGTTCTAGTTAGTTCTTTGAACTATTCTAACTAAATAGTTACACATGAACTAATTACATAATTAGTTTTTAACTAATGGCAAATTAGAAGTTTTAAGTAAGTTGAAGGGCAAAATGGTAAATTGAGGGAGCACTATATATATGTTAGAAGTGTGTAGAAATTTGAAGAGAGATCAAACCAACACTTAGCCAAAAAAAGAGAGAAATTCGAGCTTCAAAGGGGGTGCTGCTACAGTGACTATTCAAGTTTTTTTTTCATGATTTTTCATGTGTAATCAAGCCAAATTAAGGTTACAAACCAATCCCTAAGCTCAATTGAAGTCTCTATTATTGGAAATTCAAGAAAAAGAGGTAAGAAAAGCATCTTTTATGAGTTTGATAAGTGAGAATTCAAGAATGTGTTAATTGATGTTCTTATGTGTATTCTTGGCTTAGATTGAGTTAAATTCTAGTTTGGAGCTTGAAGGAGTCATCAATTTGAAGAAATTGGCAAGGTGAGAATTAGAGTTTTTGGTGATTTTGTTGTAGAGATTTCAATTGATTGTAATTAGGGCTTTAGAATGAAATTGGCATGATTTTGTTGTAATTGGACAAGAAATTGAGAAAAGGAATGTGTTGTAACCTAGGGTGAAATTCTGCCACTTTAGGGAAGTTAGGAATTGAGTGGTGTTTTGATTGAATTGTTGTGTGTAAATGATGCATTTTGTGAATGGAATGTATATGGTTGATGAAAAACCCAAAAATGAAGAAAATGGGACATAATTGTCCATGTTGGAAAGGTGAAGGGCAAGTATGTCCAATCAAATGATAAGGTGTTCAATAATTTTCAGGGCGCCGGATGGTGAGTTAGTTTCGATTATGGCTCCGTAACTAAAATCGGGAAGTAGTTTACCTCCGGGCTTTGTATGCCGATTAGGGCATTTAGTAGTTAAATGAGATTCTAGTGTTCGATTTGGCTCTAAATGTCATTTATGGAGCGTAGGTGAGGATAACCGAGAGTGTTAACGGGAGCAGGAATCGGGAGCGAAATTGAGCACGGAGCGGTTGTGAGTGAAAATCTGCCATTTCTTTTACTTTTCGGTTATTATGTTTTCGCACAATGACTATGTATGTTTTATGAGCTTTCGATGCATAAACATGATTTATGATCTTGATATATTCATAGACATGCTTTTACATGATCGATTTGTGAAACAGTTTGAAAATTACTGCATTTGTTTTAAGGCCATTGGTACCCTCAGATTATAGTGGTGATGATTGTATTAGACCCGGCCGGTATATCCCATGCACATGGACAGGTCTTGGGGGTGTGTCACTAACTCCGGGAAGTTGGGATGTCGAGTCATGTGAGTCGCTCTATGGGTACGGGATATTGTCTCGCTATATGCATGCGATGTAGGATTCCGCTGCGTAGCCAGTGAGATGTCTTGAGATGTCACTGTGGGTGCTGCTAGTTGAGGTGCCCCGTGACTTACTCACGTATTCGATGCTAGTTGAGTCACTGCATGGGTATAGAGCTTTAGGGTTACCATTGGTACAATTTAGAAAGAAAATGGTCGAGCGAGGATTTTACTAGTTTCGATTTACCGATAGCATTTATGCATTTATATGCACACAGTAGTTATTATGTTATACAGATTCTGAATATAGTTTTCCAAAGATGTAGATAAAATCCGCTCGGCAATATTTCATTAGCATATGATATTATAAACCGTTTTACAATTTTACATCCGTTTTAGAAGCATAATTTCTGCATGTACTTTAGAAATTGCTATCTTTGTATAATATTCTTGTTATTGAATTCTCATTTACACTCACTGAGCTCCTTTAGCTCACTCGTTTTATGTTTTATGTTTTATGTTTTAAACCCCTTTCCCAGGTGCAGGTCTCAGAACGCAAGCTGCTAATTCTCCGATCGCCGAGTAGTGGGCCGAATCCAAAGATAATTTTTGTACATGTAAATGTGCTAATAGCACTCTTCACTTTATGCATAATAGTTGTAGGCATGTATATTTGTAAGTATGTGTTGAATCAAGAAGAAGAGATTTCCAGTTTATGATGATCATTTTTACTTTTATGATTATGCTTATTTTATGATTTACACGAAATAATTGAGTTGTGTTGGATTTGATTTGAAAAGGACCGGAGGTCCGAATTGCTAGAATTGAGATGTGTTGAAATTAGAAGTGAAATTTCTTTACAGGTTTATGTGGATTTTCCGAAAAACAAGGGAAACTCTGTCCGTTTGTTTTTAAAACTAAAAAGTCGTTTTCATGTATATTACTAGATCTTCTTAGTAGTAACAAGAATTAAAAAGGGGTTCGCCTCGCGGAATTTCTTAACTTACCCAGTTAGGTTCGGAGGAACTTCCGTCAGGGTGCCCGGCAGGGCCGCTGGGATCTATAGTAGAGGGTCTCGGGTCGGGTCCTGTCAGTTACCATCAAAAAAGTCTAAAAAATGGGTATACCTATTTGCCTACTTCATTGCTGTCAAGGCTTATCGTGTCCCTATTTTTAATATCTATTAAACAAGATTCGATAAATGAGACTCGACGTAACGAAGTATTTGGAAGAGGATGTTACGGTGAGATGGACCCAATCAGCTGGTGCGTTCAGAAAGTATATTATGACTACTAATATCACTGAGAGCATTAATATATTTACAAAAGAAGCAAGAAAGCTTCTGGTGACCAATTTGGTAGAGTGGATGCAAAAGTTAATGCAATTATGATTTTACCATAGACAATTGGCAACACAAAATAATGAATGTCTTGATGAACTGAGCACATCATAAAGTCATAAAACATAACGGTGACATAAGTCGAATGAAAATTTCTGCTGTTGATGACTTACGATTTATAGTTATGGATGATGGCATGAACTGGATAGTAGACATTGGCAAAAGAATATGTAGCTGTCAAAAGTTTGATTATCAACAACTGCCTTATTCCTATGCATTCATCATATGTAGATACATCAGATTATCGTATGAGAGTCTTTGTTCGACTTATTACACATCTGAGACTTTATTTTGTGCCTACAGCGAGCTAGTACTTTCGGTTGGCCAAGTGTCGGATTAGATAGTCTCAGAGTATTTGAAAAACATGGACATTCAGCCTCCGATAACACGTCGTCAGCCAGGCAGACATCGGATGAATTGGATTCTATCTCAAGGAGAGGAACCATCGAAGAATATATTAGTCATTGTAGATAACATAGACATAACCGATAGACGTGTCTAAACCCTATTCCTTTACAGAGCAAGTGATGTATAGTCGTTTATAAAATCTACCTTACAGAGCAAGTGATGTATGAGAGTCGAGATTCATAACTTCTGTGCACTTATTTTGTAATGCGCTTGTACTTTTTATTACATACTTACTTATTTTATAATGCACTTGTCTTTAGTATTGATGTTAATAATTTTCACAAAATTTCGACAGAATCTCCCTTATTATATGGACGTTCTCAAACCTGTCATATTGAAAAAATACACTTCTATCTAATTATATCTCACATTCGCACACATACACCAAAATGCAAGCATTAAAATAAATAAAATGACATAAATGTATATAAAAAAAATTATAGTACTAAACATCTATGAAGCAGCGGTCCACAAATCAACGATCATCTTTTGTCTATAAAAGGTACCAATGTGATGGAAGGAATCAAATAGCCGACCTAACATAAGATATTCAATATACATACAGATGAAGGTGCCACAGTCCCCGCTCATAACCTCTTGTTGCGACATATTCTTCTGCAAACGAATCACAAACCAGAGGAATAAATTTGGGCTTTGTATGCCTCCCCAAACTATAAAATCTACACCTTTAAAGGTATAAAGGCATTGTAACATGCAGAGGCTCCATAAATTTTATGATAGTCTCATCTAAGTAGCCATTCACACTGGAATCATAAAGAATAATTGTCATCCGACAAGGTCGAGCTCTACTACAAACTAATATTCTTAATTGATATTCATAGAGATATATACCTACAAAAATAATTATCGTATTATTTTGAACTTAATGTTGTTACGTACACAGTAAAAAGTTATTACTATTTTTAAAAGTACCTTATTGACCAATACACACGATTTAGTACTAAGTAACTCGGGCTTTGATCTGAGTGCATAAGCCAACAACAATTATAGCCATTGATCGTTGTCTTGAGGATTGGCGGTGAAGGACGTTCGTCATATTTGTCGAATATACTCCTAAAGACAAATAAAAGATACTTGTTAAACTCATTAATAGTTAATATATACAACAGTTCGATAATGTTATATGCATAAAAAATAGGTAACAAAATAGCTCAAATAAAAATATGCATCTGCAGTTATGCAATCCTGTGAGTATATGTCAAAAAACATTATTTGACACAAACACAAAACCTTTAAATATTCATTTATGTGTTGCAAAACAAAGAATATGTATAATTCGATACTATTAGACAACTCACAAAATAAAAGAAGTAAAAACAAGTTCTCACCGAATCGTCAAGCCAGTGTTGCAGTAGGTCATTAAACCATGTATAGTTGGGATCGAGTCCACCCAAATGAAATCACTATGTTGGGTCATTATTTTTTATCCGATCTAGAATCTTAGTAAATTTAACTTGATCGATAGGAATCAGCTGCCTATTTACGTCAATTATAGGTGTTACTTGCAATTTCATAAGTTTCTTCTTCGCGAGCTTTTTCAACGGATTGATATATGAACTGACTTGGGTTGCTGCCTTCTTGCGAAAGCACACATACCTACTCATGTTTTCACCTAACAGAGCAGGTATAATTTTTACACTTGTAGAGCTATTAGCTATATGTTGTAAATCCATTGTCATAAGCTAATGCTGAAACTCGCTGGTAGGAATAAATGTCTAAAAGTTAGCAGCTATGAATTCGGTACCCTATAAAACTAAACAATACCAGTTAATGTATTGACTTATTAAACTTTGTACCTAATATACTTTAGGTTTAAAATGTATCATACTCTAGCCTACATCCTTAGAGATCTTGGCTGGCTTAAACTGTTGCACCAAGAGAGATATCTAATGCAAGATATTTTCTTCGGCCTTATTAATCTTGGCGGAAAGCTCTGAGTTAACCTTATTAATCCTGGTAAATAGCCTTTTTTTAAGATCATCCATCCTCTTCTCCAGAACATGATATTATGATGATGATGCGCCGAACTCAAACTATATATAAGTAATTATAATCAATTTTCACAAGTTAATACTCATTAATAACATAAGTAATTATAATTCAAAGAAAAAAATTAAATTATTATACCATTAATTCAGTCGCTGGCGGGGCTTAAAATTCATAGTCAGACTGAAGATCATTGGTGAATTGGGTGTTCAAAATCTCAACTTTCTCCAACTTAAGACTCCATCCCCATTTTCTCAATGGAATGTGCAAGTTTGCCACTACGCTACAGTCCGTACTCTTCTCATGTTCGTGGGACACCAACTTCCTATGAACCTCCAAAGCCTTTATAATATTTTAGATTTATTAATCATTATTGAAAGCATAATAAAAGCTATAAGAAAATTATATCTATTTTTTGTTGAACATAAAAGCATACCCGAAAACCTTCGAAGAGGACGTTGACTACACTTTTGTATAATGGGGTATCAGTACCAGACAAATTTAGAATACGCAAAAAATAGTCTTCATTCCTATAGATAAACAACTCCCCACATCTCGGGATCTCTTCGTAGATCCACACCTAAGATGATAATAAATAAAAAAAATTACAATGTCAACAAAATATTTTTTTTTTGTATCCCAATATGATAATGAATCGAAAAAATAGAATTATTCACTAAGAATACTTAACTAAATGAGATAAATTGTATGATTCCTTATCCAGAGCGTCCGTTTTTTTTACCTTTACTAACTTTTTAATTAGAGTCATGCATAAATTATTGTAGAGTACAGTCTATGCAATTTGCCCTAAGAATAAGCATAAACTCATATAGATTATCTACGAGACGAAATACAAAATATTGTATGAGTCTATTCTAATCACGTGGCATTAATAATTTATGAAATACATAAAATAGATACATTTTTCCTGCATCTACATCATCGTCAAATGTAACGCTCACGAACGACAGATCCAAATCTCTGTAAGTCAACTCACTTCTACCTGAAAAATATTTATCTCATAGTCTATCACCTAACTCACTTACTATGAGATAACCTTCCATCCTCGAACCAGTAATCAAATAAAATTCTAGACGGGAGACTTTAATACGTCTTTTGCCTATATAGAACTATAATTCTTCATATAAATTTTTTGTATGTACGCATTTTAATAAAATCTCATGTGCTAAAATACATGAGAATGAAATATCTGATACATCTAAAAAATAACCAAAATATGTGATTCTAAATATTTCGACATGTCTCGAAGTCAATTTGTCATTTATATTTTGTATAACCCATAACTTCGAGTAAGCATGTATGTTTGTTTGGTAAAAAATATTTTCAGCAATGATGTGGTCTTTCGAAACATTCTCCTCCCTGAAAAAATTATTAGTAATTTAAAATGATATATTAAATAATTATTAAATAATTTAAAATTATCAAATTAAATAATTATTAATAAATAAAATGATATATTTTTAAATTAACAAAAAATTAAAATTACCACTTGACGCCTTGCCTTGGCGGCACGAGGTAGGGGGCGCGCAGTGGGGCGCAGCCCACACCGTCGAGCTCTCGTTAGGTTGTGGGGCGTGCATCACAGTGCACACCCAACGGCGTGCACCAAACATTGTGGCACGTCGTTGGTGTGTGCTTCTACGCACCTGCCGCGTGAAGTATATTCACCTCACGTATAAGCACACACTGGCGCATGTCTCCCAAAAAAGAATAGTTGAAATCTGCCATTTCTAGTTATTCTTTATTTTACACACATTTTTAACTTATTTTTCACACTACATCTATACATTTCTAGCAATTAACTACAACAATCACACAAAATCATGAAAAATTAAATTTAAAAAATAAACTTACCAATTTTCTCTCATTTTTTATTTTGTCAACTTCACAATAAATTATTTTAATTTTAATATTCAAAATCTTTTATTTTTATAATTGATTTGAAAAAAATTTAAGCAGAATTTGTAAGGCGTGAGAGAGAGAGAAAGGAAGTGTCGGTGTTAAAGAGAAAAATGAGATTGTAGGGATAAGAATAAAGTAGTAAGAAAAAATAAAATTTGATTAATAAAATATGACGGATTTAGACTCGCTCAAAATAAATTTTTTTTTTTTTTGGCTAACTACGAAAATTTGCTTTATTTGCTCTAACTTGTAAAGTAGATGGCAAACATATAACTAAACATGCCAACCACCGGTATGGTTTTTTTCTCATCTTAGTGTCACATGCTTTTGCTTCCCATGAATCCTGCAAAGTAAAAGTGCATGGAAGTGACTAGTCTCTGGCTTTGAGAAATTATAACCAAAACAATTCCATTTCCCTCAATATCTAGCAGATTAGGTGATTTTATCTCTAGTAAACACAAAAGAGTCAAGATAATCAGTAATAAGAAGCTCATCAAAATGGCAAGTAAGTGGCAAAAACTAGCTGTTATAAGGCGGCGAAGAATCACACTGCCAAGATGTAGAACATCAACAGTGCCTGAGAAAGGCCATTTTTGTCGGATACACTGCTGACCCACTTAATATATTCGAACTTGAATGATTATGGGACCAAGAAAGTTTATGAGTCAACTTTAACCAGGTTTTGTATTTCTTACAATATTATGGCATATTATTTCAACTTGGTAGTGCTTCCAGAATCAAAAGCACAGGACATGCTTTTGAGAGACTGCCAAAATCAGTACGATTTGGACTAGTTCACATAACATTTTTCCCTTTATATTTGAGGAAACTACAGCCTCTGTATTTGTATTAAATTATTTTTTTGTTATTTCATTTGTAAGGGTTTAGGATTCTCTCTTAATTAAACTTTTATTTAAATAAATATAAGTATATGATTAGTGATTGATAAAAGAAAAAAATAGTAAAAAAATAGATATCTTAACCATTTATGTTTAAGTACTAACACGTATTAAAAGATTCTTAAACATTTAGATAAATTTAACTTATAAGACGATCCTAATTTATTTTATTGATGGTAACATGAAGAATGTTTCAAAAGTAGACTAGATTAATTAGCTTCATTTAAATTCAATATATTAATATTAATTTTTATTCTTTGTTAATATAATATATTGAAAGTTCTATTATGAATATTGAAAAAAATATATATAAGTGAAAATAATTTTGAAAGTTTCTATTGCCAAAATATTTTTTAAACCTTACTCATCTAGAAATTCATGACAAAGGGTTTTTTTTTTTAATTTCAGCTAATTATTTTCCTTAGTTGAGAAGTACTATATTTAGTTCTGCATTATTTTTCTTCATCTTGTGTTGTTATTATTTACACAATCTTGCAATGTTAATAAATATGAATGGCTGTCAATGTTTCGTTAACTGACCAACAATGGTCCATCAAGCAATGACTTGCATACAGTTCCTTTCATATTGATAGCTAGAAATGTGCATTGGTGCATCAACTTCTTTTAAGACAATCATTATTAGCCTATGCTGAACAGTTGATTATTAAGCCTCTTAAGTTTAATTGAATTCTATCTCTTCTTTATAATAAAACAGCTTAGTTTTTGCAATTTATTCATTTATATGCTTTGATGCACAAGGGTAAGGTTGTGTTGAGACTGTTAATTGATCGGAAAAATTTTAATCTCCTTTTGTTTTTTTCTGATTGTTATACATGATAATATAAATTTTTTTATAATTTCTTTTATGCATAATATCACATTTTAGAATGTCAAAAATTACCGCTAACTCATCACATAAAATATACGGAGAATTAGGTGATAGTAGAATCAAGATAAATTAGGAAAACTCTATTACTAACAACTTTGCTAATATATGTATTGTTGAGACCTTATTTGGAAAGTGACCAAATAGCCATTTTAATAGGTTTTGATGGAAAATTGTTAAAAAGAAATTTCACAAATAGATGGATAAAAATTTATTAGTAAAAGCAACTCAAGAACAAGTAGACTCCTTTTTTTAAAAAAAAAAGAACAAGTGGACTTTACTAAAAATGGATTGATAGATATAGACAGAATGATGGGAAAAGAAACTAGTATAGGATGAGATTCTATGAGATAAACTATCAGTGGTAATAATAAATGGTAGGAGAAGATATTGAAGGTATATTTTTTATTTTTTATTTTTATTTATTTTAACTTTGATAAATAAATTATATGTATTTATTATCTTAATTGTAATAATTATAGGAGATTTCAGATATTAGAAAATTTTAATAAAAGAAATTGAGAAATCATGAGCAATTAGACGTCTTATATAAAGACATTGCTATCACGGGTAAAAGAACATAGGCCACTTTCACAAGGTTTTCTAATAATTGATTTAATGAATAATTCATTGGTAGAAGAGAATTTAATTCGATTTCATGTTTGGGTGATGATATTGAAAGTTTATCTTTCAATGATGTTTCCACCTGAAAGATAAGAGACAAATAATTAGAGTCAAAATAAAGGCAGCATAACAGTTGGATAAATTTATAAATGTAATTATAAATAGGGCAAGAAAGAGAGAGAAATTAGGTTATAGTGTTGAGAAAGTAATGAAGGTTGTTAAGAGAACACTCGAAATTGTTGATTAGAAAGAATTATTTATGACAAATACAAACTTTTAACTAAAATAAATAATAGAGAGATGTTTGTTACATTAAAGCTACCGGTCGACAACTTAGTAAAAGTGTTGACAAGTCTAATGAACTTTTAATCCTTTTGATTTTATTATTAATAAAATTTTATTATCATTTTGGGCTATTATATCATGAATAATTTTGGACATTTAATTTATTTTTAAAAAAAGAGTTTTATAGTTGATATTAGACGTTCAAAAGTGTCTTATTTATTAATTTTTTTATTGAAAATGATTTTTTTAATCTTTATTATTAAAATTATGAAAGTTATGGTTCTAACGATATTGCTATTTTTTTTAACCATATTAAGGCAAACAATATATTATTTTAGTAAGTATTAATAAAATAATCTACTAAAATATTATTATAAATCTTTAGAATCATTTTAATTAAAAAAAATTGGATATAGAAATAAAAAACTTTTATGTCATATTAAATAGATATTTTACCTTATAATCGCCATAGTTGATTTTTTTATTATTAATTTTAAAAAATAATAATAATTTCCTTTTCAATAATTTATAAATATCCAAACACTTTTATTGCATATATCCAAACACTTAATATAATATTCAAAATATTTTTAAAATATTTAAAAAGTGCTATTTAAAAAGCGATACAAAATAAAAATCTACACAATAAAATCGCTTTCTTCATAGCACTTCTAAACTAACCCTTATGCTTTGGAGTCATTGTAAGGTTAAAACACTAATATTCATCCAATGGCTTCATCTTCCCTCTTTATATGTCCTAAGTTTATTATTATATTTTGAACCATTAATTAAATTGTGAAAGTTTCAAAAACTGAAAACTTGTAATGAAATTGTAAAATAACCTTACAATGACTCACTACCCGGTAAGAAGTTTTATTTAGTTTTTACCAACTTTACCTTTTGAAGCCCTTCAAACTCTAGAATGATGGTTCCAAAGAGTCGAGGGTCACACCATTCAATTCATCAAACTTGAATATGATTATTCTTGTTATAAAAAAAACTGTAGTCCCCAAAATTCAACAATTGGTTCGCAACATTTGCAACAATAAGCATTAATAAGGGTAATCATTAAAAGTACATCAGAAATGAAAAAAGGGAGAACAAGAAAAAGCAACTTCCACAGAAAGAGCACCAAAAGACTGCCAAATATCAAGACGGATTCCAATTTGCTACAAAGTTTAATTGTCTGATCAACTTGGATATGTACTTATCCTACATAAATGCATAACATCAAACTGAGCCCAGCGACATACGTGTTACAATACAGGTAATATCTAATACATCTGGAGATAAATGCAAGGTTAAACCAGCAGTAGAAACTTAGAAAGTTCATGGGATTATATCATGCGGTTTCTCCAAGCCTCTATTCAAACGAACCTAAAGGACTGCAAAATGCAATTGTCACTTCTATTCCCCAGCTGACCTTAGCTTGGGCTGAAGGATTTAACCCCTTGCTCCCCCATTTTCTTCACATCTTCAGGTGAAAGTATCTTGATATACCAAACATTATTCAGAAAAGCCCTGCACGTGTCATTGACATTGTCAAAATTTTAGTTTAACAAGCCATTTTGATCGGCAGCAGCAGCACTGGTTCGCTATATTAAACAAGCACTGGAACAGTAATTCTAACAAAATATACAATGGAAAAAAAAATGTCCAAGCAGCCCACTCAAGGTGCTAAGCCTTAACTTTGCATTCACCAGAGAGAATCAAATGCAAAAGCAATCAGTTAAACATTACAAATTCTAGATGTAATTTTAACAGCTGAAATGCATTGACCCTTTATAAATTGTGTCACAATTTGTTTAAAAAAGGAGTTGTTATCTAATATTTACATTGATTGTGACAATTTACAAGCCACTAAATTAATGCAATTTCAATAGCACCATTATATTTGACCTAGTATAGTTAATGCACCTTAAGAAAGACATGTAAAATACATGCTCAATCCATTGAAGTGTTTTAGTCTAGTTGTCCACAGTTGTGCTATTGAACCTAGCCATGTATACATACCAAACACATAACATGCAATAGGAGATGAAATTTACAGAAAAGCAAGGAATTAAAATTCTGGCTATTTCTTAGGATCACTTACTCCCACGGGTCGTCTCCAAGGAGAAGCACGTCATTCTCCCTGTCAACGAATACAAGCTGCCAGCCTGATCTAAGAGGGTCTTCTAACTTCCCCTCAATTCCAAACATCTGTGCCAGTTCTTCTCGCAGCTCGTTATAGCTGCTAAACCGAGAGATGTCTAGTGAGCGCCCAACCGAGCCTGATTTGTAAACCTGCAAACATAAGACACAATATCATCAGCCAAGAAGCATTTTTATGTGAATCAAAGATAAAGCTCAAGTTAATCCCAACTCACACCTTGACGAATGTTCGGGTCAGGGTCGGTTGGTCAATTTGCCCTGCACTGTGCAATAACTCAGAAGAGTCCTGCATGCACCCATACAGAGAATTATGAAACCCAGAATCTCCTAATGAGGTTGAGGACGCATGAGGATCAACTGAGGTAGCAAAATTGCCCACTGTAGTGGGGAGTAGGAGCCCGGATGAATCAATATGAACACCAAATATAGTGGAATTCTGGGCATCTGAGTTACTATTTTCAGGTTCCACAGCAGAATCTTTTCCATTATATGATGGTGGAAGTGACATCGAGTCAACACAAGTATGAACCTGAGCATACTTTTGACCCAAGGACTCCCTTAGCAGAGAATGACCAGTTCCAGAGAAGTTCAAAAGATTGCCACTCCCTTCAGGCAAGGAACCCATCATGCTCTGCATAGGTGTGATAGAAGCTGAAATCTCTGTATTTGAGTCCATGAAGTTTGCTTTAGAATATGATGGTGAAGGCACATCTGATGGCTGCCTTTGCAGAAGCCGATCACCTTGAATCTGAAGCACATCATGATACATATGCTGATGTTGCTCTTGCTGTGCCTGCTCCTCTGGCTGATTGCTCAGCTGCTGTAGAAGGTGCTGGGGCATGTTCTCTGCTAAAATTTGGGATTGTGTCTGCAGCAGATTATAAGGGTTTGATTGCTGAATTGCTTGCTGATGCTGCTGCTTTAGCTGCAACAACGGATTATGGCTGCCAGAATGCTGAAGATATTGAAAAGGCTGATGCAGCTGCATAAAATGCTGTCTCGTGGTATCTACACTCTGCATACCAGCTGCAAACATTGCCTGGTACTGCTGATTGTGATCATTTCCTAGCACCAATGGATCCAATCTCTGTTGCATCCAGGGATACACACCAACAGATTGAAAATTGAAAGTGGGCAGACCCTGTTCTCCAGTTGTTCCTCTTAACCACATTAAGCCATTAGCTGTTTCATCTCTGTTATCTGCAACAAGACGATATAGTGGAAACAAAAATCCATTTTCCAATACTGACAATCAATGTCATCAGGTTCCAGATAAAGTATTTTTGAGTGATCTCAAATTTATAAATTACTAATATAAGCATTTTGAATATTATCCATTCATAATTTTATCATAACCACGGATTGATATCAAACAAGTAGGTGAAAGGAAACAGGTATAATAAGTTTCAACAATTCACATAGAATTTGTAAATGAAGCAGGCAACCTTGTGAACATGCCAAAATTTTGCTGAAACGAACACCTAAAACAAGATGAAAGCATATATTACACTGTAAACCCTTGTTCATTTATTTTGTTAGGGTTCCACAACCATACTTTATAAATCTAAAACAAAACAACCACAGCCAGGTATCTGAAATATGCTCTGACTAAAGAATTTATTAGCTTGACAGCACTAGCAGCTCCTGTAACACTACAAGGCATGGATGACTTGAATTAAAGATGCCTTCACTTTTGGCATCAATTTTGACCAGGCATCCACAGATCACACATGTTTAAGTACACAGAATGAAAAATTTACAGTAAAGCTTACAACATTGGTAAATGCTACATATCCAATGAACTTGATCATTTGAAGTGCCAATTCAACTGCATACATGATTACAAGTGGTCATGCCAACCCAAACAGTACCATCTAAATCTTAAGTTTATCAATTTCAATTTTAAGTTTCTACCAACAAGCCCATAGTTTATTTCCATAAATACTATCTAAATTATTTTCAACTCACGACGAACATACTTGAACCAGGCAATGACTTAGTTTCTAGTTCATTTTTGAATCTTTGATTCCAGAATCTAGGCAGGACTATAAATCAGAACTTTGCAGATATCATCAATATGTTTCAAAAGTGTAAGGCCTACAGTTTGTTTTGTGGCTTTACTGTGACTTCCAATTGAAATTTCATAAGGAACTAGGGGCAGGAGTATTCTTTGTGAGATGAAAGGTATTTCTTTTGCTTCCCCTTCCTCTGTATCTCAGTTCTTTATAATTTTCTTATTATCACATTGTATCTTAATTGACTACCTTGATTTCAACTATAGATCCCTAAAGCAGATCTGTTAATCAACAATTAATAAAATTGAAAGAAAAATGAAAAATATAATATAGTCCAGCCAGGTTTTTATGGAAATGTCACCAAGTAAAGAGAATTATATACCAGGAAAAGATGAGGGCCCAGGATGCCAAGGTCGTTTCAGTCTGAGAGGAAACAACGATGGATACATCGGAAAAGTTGTTAAAGGCTCAATCTCCCATAAAGATACCCTTGGCTGCCTCTCACCTGCTGTTGACTCATCCCAACCAACCTGCATTTAAAGATGGAAAGAACCAAAATACATTTCTATGAGTAACAAGTTTTAGGCTAAAGAATTAGGCTTCTAAATCATGCCAGCTGTCAAGAGGGAATACTCATGCATTTTTGAGTCATGGCAAGAATTCTTCAGTAACTAAGTAAAGCTATATTTTGTTAGCAAGCATGGTGTCTGAGCTAACAGAACAAATCACTTGACTTGTTCAGGAATTAAAAGTACTTGAAATTGTGAAAACCAGAATGCACCGAATTAATGCCACAAGCAGAATATAGAAACAGGAATGAACATCAACAGAATATACTAAATACAGCAGCGAAGGAAAAGTAACAGAAAGTCATGGTATCTTGTGTCATTCATGATTCAATATCTACAGAGACATTTTATCAAATAAATGCTATGTGCAGCAACTAATGCAAAGAATTAATTCTGATTCAGTATTTTCCATTTTAATTCAGTATGTAGAAGTGTAAAAGATGGAGGAAACCAAAGGACTAAATCATCAAACTACAGCCTTCAGTTTTAGTTTGCAAAATTGGGAAATGTACACGTCCATTCAATGACCATACGAGTTGCATGAACAAAATAAGATGGCACACAGATTGCTTATAGCTACATGATCAAAGGAATATCAAAAACTAGGATTCCAGGATTTTCTCCGTGCAAACTGAAGCCTTCATACCCAATAAGGGGGGAAAATTAAGTTAAAAGAAAAACTAAGAAGCACATGAAGAAGAAGAAACAGGATCCAGCGGTTTTCCAAATCTCTACTGCTCGAAGTATATAGAAAATTGAGGACTCAGAATAACAACTTCAGCCTGTAAAACCAGGAGATTATAATCACCTGTTTCCATTAGCTGACATCATTCACATCTTGCAATCAACCAATAACCACAGTTATTGATTTTATAATTAACAATTAAGTATAAGGGAGATGAGTACTCTAGTGCTCATTATTTGATTGTTTTCGGAACTTTATATCATTTGATAGAGTTGCAGACAACATATAGACATATATGAATGCATTAGCTTATGGTGATGAATCCATTTCGGCTCTCAAACGTTACATTTACCAATTTGAAAGCCCTGGAAAGGAGTGATAAGCCCGTTCCTCTCTAATAACAAAGCCAGAGAACCATTGTGGTAATGTTTTAGAGGGTATGGATGTAATGGAGACTGTAAAACCAGAGCAAACACTAAAGTACCTTGACAGATCGCCAGTGAGAATTTGGCCAACGAACAGGATCCAGATCACTTATGCCCGTTATTGTACCCATGTACCTGTACAAAATAAGTCCTTCACATAACACATGCATGAGGAGGATAACATGCAATTTAACACAGCAATTACTTTAACCACTCAGAGATGCATGCATTTGCACAGTAATTTTCCAGTAGTTTACATCTGGCAATATCCAACTCCGAATTCCAATACTAATCCCAAAAGTAGGCAGACATTTTGAGCAATGTCTTAATTTATTAAACTTGTTCTTAGTTTCCTATATTTATTTTACAAAAATAAAAACATAAAATAAATCCCTCGCCATGAAGGTGGTACAAATTAGGGGTGGGCAAAAAACCGAGAACTGAACCGGACCCGAAAAACTGAACTGAACCGGCTGGTTCGGTTTGTTTTTTCCCTTAGCCGGTTCGGTTCTTGGTTTTTTAGTTTAAAAAACTGAAAATTCAGTTTGGTTCTCAGTTCGGAACCAAACTGAAAAACCGAATTTTTTTTAAAAAATTTAAAAAACCGAAATTTTTTTTAAAAATCCAAACCGAACCGAACTAAAAATAAGCCTAAATTAAGTCCATTTGAGCCAAATCAAAAAACCGAACCGGTTCAGTTCACTATTTTTCGGTTTGGTTTTTGGTTTTATTTTTCAAAAACCAACAAACCAAACTGAACCGGGTTTGCCCACCCCTAGTACAAATGCATATACCACCTGACATTACAGAATGTACATCATATAGCAACACGCCTCAGCATCATGAATATCTTTTACCATCCTATGAGTTCAGTTCAGCAAGAACTATTCAGCAAGAGGAAAAGTGTTAGAATTAAACACAGGATAAATGATAGAATGCCAAATGAAACAGCAAAACTTAGCAAAACATACCCTCGGCCAAACTTAGCAAAACATACCCTACCAGAATATAAATAAGTCTGCCACATTAATGCAGTACATTCTTTTATACATCTGTACTCCTTTACACATCAATAAATTGTTCTGTTTTTTATCATTAACGTAGTAAATTCATAAAAGTTACTAGAGCAGCATGAAATCCCAAAAATAAAAATCATGTTGAACTATCTACTACAGTAATACCTACGAACGCTTGATTCTTCAGTCTCAAAAAGCATCCGGAAACGCATCCCCACTGAAACACGTGTGTGAAGCACTGCTTTAACGTATTTTGCAAGGGGTATTACAAACTCGGACGGACTGGCCCTGGATGCTAAAACATATCAGTAAGAAAAACACAAATGATAGAAAGCAAGTATTGTTCTCACCTTGGATTATAGAAAACTGTAAAACAGCTGTTAGTTGCAGCAGCATGAGCTGCTGCGGCTAAAAGTCCAATGTGCATGCTATCACTAGATAAAACAGACAATGGCATTACAGTTGGCGGTCGAGTAGCATGGCGAATTCCCAAAAGGAGTTGATTCTTTTCATTCCTATATATTTGTGGTCACCAAGTTAAATACAGAAGCACTTTCAAGTTTAAAATACGAGGGGAAAAAAAAGAAAACATACCAAATGAAAAGAACAGAATCTCCAGCAACAAGTCTTTTGGCACTAACAAAAACACTCCAGCCTGTGGTAAGAAGATGTCGTTTGGGCTGTCCTGCATGAAGAAGAATATAACATTTTGGCTTGCACAGATAATAGCAAGTTGTAAACTAACTTGATCATCTCATATTACTGCCTGATATAAATCAATTTTAGTTTACAAAAAAAATGTTCAGAGCAGTTTCATGACATAAATTATGATGTCATCCATGCGAGAGAATCAAACTTAAAAAAGCAAGAAAACAACTTATAAAATGAAATCATTCAGCCACAGAACAGAAAATCATTCAACAGCTGACAATTGGGCAATTAAACAGCTCAAAGCTGACAAGAAGCCAGCAAAATTGTGTAAACCATTGAGTAGTTTTCATTGAACACCACTGAGGTTTGACTAAACTTCACAAGATTTAAGAATGTTTCTTCAATCTTGGATTTTTTTCTGTTGAGAATCTCAATCAAATCAGTGAAAATTTTATCCGATTGTTTCTTGATTTTCAGGGTAATTTGTTGTGTGTGTGTATATATATATATATATATATATTTTAAATGTAGAGATTTTATTTTGTTCCTACAAATCTGGGTGTCCAGCTATAGATTTAGTTTTGAATAGTTGTAGCTGACTTCCTACTTTTTCTAGATTGTAATCTATCTATAAAAGGAAGAGAAGTTTCCCTTATTCAATTTAAAATACACGTTTTCTACCTAGTCCAGATGGTATTAGAGCCGACTTAATTGGCTATTCCCTCTGAGTTTCTTTTTTATTTCTCAACCATTCTTTCCAATTCTGCTTCTCCTTTGTTTTCCATTTTTGTTGCTATCCCTTTACCATGTCTGAGGTTTCCAAATCTACTACCACTGGTTCCCATCCCTCAAAAGCATCCACATTCAATTCTCATTCCCACTCCGTACAGATCACGACAATCTGACTCATTTCTCAAGTGGTCACAATCTGTTCGGATGTATAATAGGGGCAGAGGCAAAATTGGTAACTGGTGACATTAAAGAACTAGCAAAGACAAATCCCAGCTACGCCACTTAGGATGCAGAAAACTCCATGATCATGGCTTGGCTAGTGAATTCGATGGAGGGGATTAGCTTGAATTATATGTGCTACCTGACTGCCAAAGCTCTTTGGGACAATAATACTTATGTATTCAGACCTTGGAAATTAGTCCCAAATCAATGAGTTACAACTCAAACTAGGTAATGTTCGTCAAGGTGAGAATTCGATTACCAAATATTTCAATGTCCTCAATTCAGACCTTGGAAATTAGTCCCAAATCAATGAGTTGCAACTCAAACTGGGTAATGTTCGTCAAGGTGAGAATTCGATTACCAAATATTTCAATGTCCTCAATGGTTTATGGTATGACCTTGACTTATTCAATGACTATGAATGGAAGAATCTAGACAATTGTAACTATTTTATGAAGTCTATGAAAATTCCCCCCCCCACCCCTCCCTCAGTGAAGTGTTCTCTGAAGTGCATCATGAGGAAAGCAAGAGGAATATTATGCTTGGGAATAAGCTTTCTACTAGACCCGTGGAAAACTCAGCTTTACTGGCACTGCAGCTGCTGAATCTCGCTCTCCTAATTACCAACATTACCAACGTCGTTCAGATGACAAACCTGGAGTTTGGTGTGATCATTGTAATAAACCACGCCACACTCATGAAACCTGCTGTAAATTGCATGGGAATCCAACTGATTGGAAGTCTGTTGAATGGAAGACTAATAAGCAAGGTGACTCCAATCGTGCCCCTGACAAAGCACATGTTGCTGAGACATTTCCATTAAGTCGTTGAAACCCACTTCGTCGTCTTCTAGTACTCTTATAGCATCTCTAGCTAAGTTAGGTAGTCCTTCATGTGTATATTCTCTTTCATCATATGACTAATCTATCCCAATTGTTTATCTCTTATACACCTTGTTCTGGAAATAAAAGTGCATATTACAGATGGAAGCTTATCTTCTATTGTTGTTTGAGACTTTATTCGCCTGTCTAATAAGATGTTTTACAATCTGTGTTACATGTCCTAAAACTCTCTTGTAATATTTTATTTGTGAGCTGTGTATCTAAGGATTCTAATTGTCATGCTATTTTTGGTCTTTATGAATTCCAGGATTTGAACTTGCAGATGCCAATTGGCAGTGCTAGATTGTAGATGCTCTACTATTTTGTTGATAACTGGTTTGAGAATAAACAAGCTCAGGGTTTTATTGGTAGTGTTCGTTCAATCCCTATAAATGATCAAATAATGCTATGACATAATAGACTAGGACATCCTAGATTTTTCTTTTTAAAATATCTGTTTCCAGGTTTATTTAAAGGATTGGATTGTACTTCTTTTGTTTGTGAAACTTGTTTTTCAGCCAAAAACCATCCAGATTTTTTCCTTTTTAAAATATCTGTTTCCAGGTTTATTTAAAGGATTGGATTGTACTTCTTTTGTTTGTGAAACTTGTTTTTCAGCCAAAAACCATCCAAATTCTTGTAAAAACAAAATCGCATTGTGCCTCAAAGCCTTTTTATTTCATACATAGTGATGTTTAGGGTCCTAGGATTGCCACTTTAACTGAAAAAAAATGGTTTCTGACATTTATTGATGATCATACACACCTATGTTGGTTGTATCTAATGAGCTCTAATTTGAGGTTGCAAAACTCTTTTAAGGAATTTTATTCTATGGTTGAACATAAATTTCAAACCAAAATAAAGTATTCTTCAAAGCGACAATGGAACTGAATTTTATGATGATTTTTAGGTATTTTTTGCTAGAAAAAGGTATTTTACACCAATCAACTCGTAAAGACACTCCCCAACAAAATGGAATTGCAAAATGTAAAAACAAACACTTACTTGAAGTAAGTAGGTCTCTTATTTTTCATATGAATGTTCTTAAATATCTTTGGAGGGGTGCAATTGTAACAAGTTGTTATTTGATTAATAATATGCCTACTTGGGTTTTAAAAACTGACACACCTTTACAAACACTTAAGCATATTTTTCCACACGTAAAACTCAGATTTACCCTTAAAACTTTTTGGTTGTATGGTGTTGTCCATGTGCCAAATCATCTCCAATCCAAATTTGATCCGCCGATAAAAAAGGGTATAAATGTTTTAATCATGTCACTAGGAAATCTATGTTAGTATGGACGTAAAACATCTTTGAAAATATTCCTTCTTATAGCAAAACTACTCTTTAAGGGGAGAGTTCTAATGAAGACCAGTTTTGGCAACGAGAACAACCGAAACCCACTATTTTCTTTTCTTGAAATAAATCAAAAAACAAATGTTTTAATTGATGAAAATAAAGAAATACTAATCTATCTATGCCAAATCAAATTGTATCACAAACATGGGAAGAAACTTTACAATCTATACCTACTGA
Source organism: Ailanthus altissimus (assembly GCA_946807835.1). Lineage (NCBI taxonomy): Eukaryota > Viridiplantae > Streptophyta > Magnoliopsida > Sapindales > Simaroubaceae > Ailanthus > Ailanthus altissimus. The sequence continues at coordinate 12,821,620 of OX327687.1, forward strand.
GCTCCATTTTTATACTGGAGCAGGCTTAATTTCTAATACTGAGAATAATCCAATTAATCTTGAGCAGGGTCAATCGTCACTTCCTAATTCTCAAAATCCAAGTAATCTTCTTATGAACTTCACTCCTTTACCTCATTCTGATCTTGATATTCCTATTGCAATCCAGAGTTAGGAATTGTACCAAACATCCCAATGTCAAATATCTATTCTATCAAAGACTCAAAAACCATAGAACTTTCACTTCAAATGTCTCTCACTTGTTTATTCCTAAATCTGTAAAAGAAGCACTAGGACACTCGAAGTGAAGGTTAGCATTTCCAGAAGAAAGAAATGCTCTTCGAAAAAATAAGACCTGAGAAATGGTTGATCTACCTAAGGGGAAGACAATGGGGTGCAAGTGGGTTTTCACAGTCAAATGTAAGCCTAATGGAAGCATTGAAAGACACAAGGCAAGATTAGTAGCCAAAGGTTTCACACAAACTTATGGAATTGACTACCAAGAAACCTTTTGCACCTGAGGCAAAAATCAATTCCATTCGGGTTTTACTTTCGCTTACTATACATTTTAATTGGCCTTAACATGAATTAGACGTGACATACGCTTTCCTAAATGGCAATTTAGAGAAGTGTTTATGAATTTGCTACTAGGTTTCAAAGAAAAGCTGGGAAAAGAAAAAGTTTGCAAATTTAAAGAAATCTTTATATGGCCTTAAGCAATCACTTAAGGCCTAGTTCAAAAGATTTGGATGTCAAGCTTCAAGTATATATTCAAAGTCAAGCGAACCATATAATGTTTTACAAACACTTAAAAGAAGGGAAGATGTTGTGTTAATAGTTGATGCGGATGACATTATCCTACCTAGTGATGACAATCCTGACCATTAAGAGATTGAAGAAAGCCCTAGCCCATGAATTTGAGATTAAAGATCTAGGTTCTCTAAAATACTTTCTTGGTATGGAATTTGCTAGATCCAAGAACTGCATTTTCACTTGTCAATAGATATATAGACTTGACTTATTAGGTGAAAAAAGTTTACTTGGGTGTATGATAATAGAAACTCCTATTGAACCGAATTAGAAACTCCAACCAGCAAGTCTAGAAAAGGTGATTGTCAAAGAGAAATATCAATGGTTAATTGGAAGACTTATTATCTCTCTCGTACTCGTCCCGATATTACATTTGTAGTAAGCATGGTAAGTCAATTTATGCACTCACCAAATCAGGGACATTTTGATGTTGTATACAAAATTTTGAGGTACTTAAAAGAGAACTCCAAGAAAAGGACTCCTATTCGAGAATAGGTGTCATCTCCAAATCAATGTGTTTACAGATGTAGATTGGGCAGGAAGTGTAACTGACAAGGGATTAACTTTATGGTATTGTACTTTTGTTAGAGGCAATCTTATGACTTCAAAGTTGTGGCTAGAAGTAGTGTTGAAGTTGAGTTTACAGTAGCCAATGGAATTTATGAAGTTTTGTGGATTAAATAGTTACTTGAAGAACTTAAAGCTGCTACTCTTTTACCTGTAAAGGTCTTTTGTGATAATAAAGCTATCATTGCCATTGTACACAATCCGATTCTCCATGATAGAACTAAATATATTGAGGTTGACAAACATTTTATCAAAGAGAAACTAGAAAATGAATTGATTGTTATGCCTTACATACCTATTGTTGAACAGGTTGCAAATATACTCACTAGAGATTGCCAAAGAAGCAGTTTGATGTTTTAGTCAGCAAACTGGCCATGAATGACATCTTCAAGCTAGCTTAAGGGAGTGTTGAGAATCTCGATCAGATTAGTGAAAATCTAATCTGACTATTTCCTATATATGTTTTTTAAATGTAGTGATTTTATTTTTTTTTCCCTAGAAATTTGGGTGTACTACTATAGATTTAGTTTTGAATAGTTGTACCTAACTTCCTATTTTTTTCTAGATTGTAATCTATCTATAAAAGGAAAAGATGTTTTCCTTCTTTATTCAATTTAATATACACGTTTTCTACCTAGTCCAAATTTTCATACAAAAAGGAAACATAAAAGTGAAAGATTAACAAACAACTCTTGAAACTAATATGCAAACACAAGCTCCTAAGTACTTTTAGAAGGAGATTAAGTGTTGAATTATAAGAAGGTTTTTTAAATAACAAAGGGAAAGCACAAGGTGAGATGTCTCTTGTTAAGGTTGCTTATAGAGAGTTAGGACATTAAAAATTAGAACTAAGGCAATTAGTTTCAAACAGTAAAAGAAAACTAATTGGAAATATTTGGCATGTGGACTAGATTGAACTGAGTTAAAAGATTGCATTATATTTAACTGTCTGTGTTTTTGATAGTGTGTTAAATCGAATAAGGTTCTATATAATGAATAAGCTCCAATTTCACTCTTAAGCCACTTAAAACCAATTTAACTGAAACTTAAACAAATGTTTAAACATTAATTTGAAGGTAACAGTTCAATATTTTATGAAGATTCCATCTACAATTATAAAATTTTTAAAAATGCAATTTATACATCAATTATGTAATATAATAAACTATATTATTTGTTAATAAAGATTATAAAATTTTTAAAAATACAATTTATACATTAATTAGGTAATACAATAAACTATATTATTTGTAATATTAACAAGTAAAAAATCAATTGAATGACATTCCAGTCGATATCAAAACTTAATTTAAATGAAATATACATGTAACCATTTGGCCTAAAAAAAGTAATCTTTCCTCAATAAAGTTAGTTGATTACAATAAAATTATATCCTTTTAGGGTCGTACAAGCACCTTTTGATGTATGCATACGGTTTAGAAAAACTTGCAAAAATTGAAACATGCCACTAAAAGACTCTACTGAGACATCTATCAAGAACATAGAAGAGGTAGAATGGGCAGTTGGTCAGATCTAGTATGGATCATACCTAGATGGTAATTGAAGTCGGCAACCCTCTTAAAAGGTTAGTAATGCATGCAGATAAGCATTCCCCAATTTATGCATAGTTTCTTAGGCTTAGGCTTGAGATTCAATAATCTTTCCCCATAAATCTGACCCCTTCCCCTGTTCCCACCTAGGTATATTAGACATCTATATTAGTTCAAAGAAGGAATAAAAAAACTGATTTCACTAAATTTCTGAACAAAAAAGGCCTTATCACAGGAATATTTTTTTAGTGGGTCAGTAGGTTTTATTTTATTTACAATTAGGGGTGGGCAAAATTCAGTTTTCGGTTCGGTTCGATTCAGTCCCAAACTGAACCAAAACCAAACTAATCAGTTTCATATAAATGAAACCAATAAGTTCAAGCATAAGAAACCAAACCAAACTGAACCAGTTTGGTTTTTTAAGTTTTTCCAAAATTTTTAGTCTATTTTAAGTGTATTTGTTTTGGTTTGAGAACCAAACCGAACCTAAACCAAATTGGAACCGAACCGATCGTGTTAGAGTCAACAATTACGGAGTTGATGGGCAAATTTTTCAGCCTATTACAACTGTGTATTACAGCTCAGTACAGCTTGTATTACAACTCATATTCAGCCATGTATTACAATTATGCATTCACTGTAAATGAGGACTTAGGTTAGTTTCTTTTTCCTATAAATTAGTGTGCATTTGTTAGAAGAATATCAAAAAGATTCACTCATAATTTGGCATGGTATCAAAGCTATCTTAGCATTTCTAAACTTGTGGCCTGCATTGTCACTTAAAAATTTCTGGAAAGAAGTTCCAATGTTTTTTTTCCTTTTCTGGCCTAAATTGCCATTTTCTTTTCTTCTTCTAGTTCTTTGTCAAGGCCTACTTTGCCAATTGTTTTTTCAGAACCATTTTTCTTCTTTCAAAATAGTCTTCCCAAACTCAGTCTAACATCATGTCTGAGGTGCCTGAGACCACTAACCAGCAAGTTGATAATTCATATGAGTCATTAACACTGCAAGAGGAGAATTGCAGAATATTCAACCAAGTTTATGTCTCAATGGCAAAAACTATCTAAAGTGGTCTCAATTCATTCGAACCTTCTTGAAAGGAAAGGGCAAACTGAGTCACCTTCTTGGGACGAGACCAGAACCCACTGATCCAAAGTTCATTGCACGGGATGAAGAAGATTCGATGGTGATGTCCTAATTGTGGAATTCAATGATGCCAGAAGTCAACAATACTTGCATGTTTTTGACAACAGCAAAGAAGATTTGGGAGTACTGTAGGTGGACCTATTCTAAAGTCCAAGATGCTGCATAAATCTATGAGATTAAGACAAAATCTCATCTACCAAGCAAGGTAATCACTGAATATGCTCAGATTTTACAAAATCTATGGCAAGAGTTAGACCATTATCAGTGTATTGAGATGAAAAGCAGCGAAGATTCAACCCTTCTTAAATGTTTTATAGAAAAAGAAAGGATTTACGTCTTTCTTACTGGTTTGAATGTTGAGTTTGATCTAGTCTGAGTGCATGTGTTAGGAAAGGAAGAAATTCCTTCAGTGAATGAAACAATTGCTGTAATTCGTAGAGAAGAAGGGCGAAGAGGAGTTATGTTGGAGTCCCAATCGATAGAGAGTTCAGCCTTAATTACCAAAACTGTGAAATCAGACCAGCAATAGTCAAATACCTATTCCAACGAAATAGGAGGAAATAATGGGCTAATAGAAGGACCTAGAGCAGATAATAAAGACTCCTTATACCTACTGTAAAAAGTTGCGACGCAACTGAGAAAGGTGCTGGAAACTTCAAAGTAAGTCCTCAAATACTCAAAATACTTCTTGGACAGCAAAGAATAATCAAGAAGGAAGGCAAGGACAGGCACATTTGTCCTCAACACAAAGTGAAGAATTCTCCCAAAACAATATGAGTTTAACAGAGAAGAAATTGACAAGTTGAGATATTTTTTGGAGACATTAGAGAAGCCTATGAGTAAGGCAGGTACTTGTTCCTTGACCTTTTCAAGTAATTCTCAGCCCTTTGCACTTAGTGTGTCAATCACAAAAGGAACTTGGGTAGTAGATTCCGAGGCAACAGACCATATGACCCAATCTTCTTATAGGTTTAGCTCTTATAGTCCTTATCCTAATAATAAGAAAATTGCCATTGCTGATAGGACATTGGTTACAGTTGCTGGGCAAGGGGATATAGTTATAAATCAAAATCTTGTTTTGAAAAATGTTCTACACGTGCCTAAATTGTCTACAAATCTAGTTTCAATTCAAAAGCTTACAAAGGATTTGAACTGTATGGTAACCTTTTCTTCTGCACTTAGTAAATTTCAAGACTAGAAAATTGGGACGATGAATGGACTTGCTAGGGAGAAGAATGGGCTTTACTTTCTTGAGGAACCTGGTGGGCAAAATAGTACTAAGGATCCTATTTCGTTGTCTCTACTTTCTGAGTCTTCCATTTCCAATAAAAATAAGATACGGTTATCTTATTTCCGTCTAGGTCATCCTTCTTTCAATATTCTTAAAGTAATGTTTTCAAGTTTATTTAAAGGATTTGATTCTAAGTATATTTCATTGTGATGTTGTGAATTTGCAAAACATAAACGTATTTCATTTCCAATAAGTAATACAAGAGCATCAAAGCTTTTACTTTAATCCATAGTGATGTTTGGGGACCTTTTACTTTTCATAATATCTCTAGAGCTCATTGGTTTGTCTCATTCATTGACGATTGTACTCAAGTGTCATGGATTTTTCTCTTAAAACAAAAATCAGATGTCAGTTCCACTTTTCAAAATTTCTTCCAAATGGTAAAAAATCAATTTGGGGTTGAGATAAAAAGAGTTCGATCTGATAATGTTAGGGAATATTTTAATCAAGTGTTATCACCATTCTTCAAAGAAAAAGGAATTATTCATGAATCCACGTGTCAACACACCACAAAAAATAAAGTGGCAGAAAGAAAAAATAATCACCTTCTAACTGTTACTAGAGCTTTTCTTTTTCAAAAAAATGTTCCAAAGAATTACTTGGGGATGCTGTCTTAACCGCTACACATCTAATTAATAGATTACCCTCTAAAGTTCTTGATTATAACATCCTTGTGCAACATTTTTCAAAATTTTACCCCGACTTTAAAATGACAAATCACTTGATTCCTAGGGTCTTTTAATGTGTGTCCTTTGTTTATATTCATTCGAATAACCAAGGGAAACTAGATCCGAGGGCTCTTAAGTGTATTTTTATTAGGTATTCTTTTACACAAAGGGTACAAGTGTTATCATCCTCCTACAAAACGATTCTTTGTCTCTATCGATGTAACATTCGTTGAAAATGAAAATTACTTTCCAAATCCTTATCTTCAGAGGGAGACAACATTTGTGGAAGAAAAGGATAGATATTTGTTTTTACTGGATCTGCCATCCTCACAAAATCAAAATTCGGTTCCCTTACCAAATGAATCATCATCTGTTTCCGATCATTTACCAAATGAGTCTTATCCAAACACTCCTAATTAAGTGACAAATAATAAACAGATTCAAAGTACTACACGCCCATTGCAAGTATATTCAAGAAGAAAAGAACCTCTTCTTCAACCAATGCAAATTCTTGATTCTAAACCAATTTCTGATACTAATAATGTTGAGATAACTCCTAACTCTGAGGATTATGATAATAATGTGCCTATTGTTGCTAATAATGATGATCTTCCTATTGCAATTAGAAAGGACATTAGAAAGTATACCCAACAGCCTGTATATCCATTATGTCACTTTGTATCCTATGAAAAGCTGTCTAGTGGTCATAAAAGTTTTCTTATTCACCTCAACATTATTACTATCCCAAACAATGCCTCTAAAGCTATGGGTAGTAAAGATTGGAAAGAAGCTATAAAGGTTGAAATTGATGCTCTTGAGAAAAACAAAACATGGGACTTGGTGGAACCACCTCCAAGAAATAAGTTAGTGGAATGTAAATGGGTCTTCACGGTGAAATATAAGGCAAGTGGATCACTTGAACGGTACAAGGCAAGGTTAGTAGCAAAGGGATATATTTAAACTTATAGGATAGATTATCTTGAAACATTTGCTCATGTTGCAAAAATGAATACGGTAAGAATCTTATTATCTTTAGCCGCTAATTGTGATTGGAGTTTGCAGCAATTTGATACAAAAAAACTGCTTTTCTACATAGTGATCTTGATGAAGAAATCTATTTAGAGGTACCTCCAGGGTTTGAGTCAGAGAAGAACAATGTGTAAGTTGAAAAAGGCACTATATGGCTTAAAACAGTCACTGAGGGCTTGGTTTGGCAGATTTACTAGAGTAATGAATCTTTTGGTTTTAAACAAAGTTAAGATGATCACACATTGTTTATCAAACATTCTGCTTTAAGGGGAGTTACAACTCTATTAGTATATATGGATGATATAGTGGTAACAGGAGTGACTTGCAAGGATGAAGATATTAAAAAAGTGTTTATTGCAAGAATTTAAGATTAAAGAACTCAACAAGTTAAAATACTTCATCGGCATCGAAGTAGCTCACTCTCAACATGGGATCTTTATATCACAACAGAAGTATGTGTTAGATCTATTAACTGAAACAAGAAAACTAGGGTGTAAACCAATGGAGACTCCCATTGAACCAAATCACAAACTTTGTGAAGCACCAAAAGATGCAATAGTGGATAGAGAATCCTATCAAAGATTAGTTGGCAAACTAATCTATCTTTCCCACACCAGACCAAACATAGCCAATGCTATAGGAGTGGTGAGTCAATTCATACACAACCCAAAAGAAGTACACCTTCAAGTAGCACATCGAATTCTACAATACTTACAAGGTACTCCAGGAAATGAAGTATTGTTTAGAAGTAATGAATTGACAGTGGAAACATACAAATGCAGATTATGCTGGATCAATTGATGATAGAAGATCTATTTTAGGCTATTGTGCATTCCTTGAAGGCAATCTTGTAACATGGAGAAGCAAGAAGCAAAATGTGGTAGCAAGGTCAAGTGCAAAAACTAAGTTCAAAGCTAAGGCGTTAGGAGTTTGTGAGCTTTTATGGTTGAAAATAATCTTGAAAGACTTGAAGATTGCATGGAAAGGATCTATGAAACTATATTATGATAATAAGTCAAAAATTAATATCGCATACAATCCAGTACAACATGACCACACCAAGCATGTGAAAGTAGATAGACATTTTATAAGGGAGAAGTTAGAGAGCGGACTGATTTATACTCCATTTGTGTCAACCGAAGGTCAACTTGCAAATGTATTAACTAAAAGATTAAATAGTTTTGCATTCCAGTCCAATCTATTATTGGTAAGCTGGGAATGGAAAATATCCACTCATTTGAGGGGGAGTGTTAGAGTCAACAATTACAGTGTCGTCGTGCAGATTTTTCAGCCTATTACAGCTCAGTACAGCTTGTATTACAACTCATTTTCAGCCATGTATTACAGCTATGTATTAACTGTAAATTAAGACTTAGGTTAGTTTCTTTTTCCTATAGATTAGTGTACATCTGTTAGATGAATATCAATGAGATTCACTCCTAATTTGACAAATCGATCCCAAAAAAATAGAACTGAACTCTAAACTGATCCAACCAGAAATTTCTAGTTGGGTTTTCGGTTCAACCGAACCAATGCCCACCCCTATTTACAATGAACAATTAGTGAATATATATCATATATTTTTAATTATTTACCTTAAATGATATTAACCTCATTTTCAATAATGATTTTCATTACTGTGTAATTTAATTTAACTTATATTATGTCATAAAATTTAGTCACAAACACATGGAACAAGCTACACCCATGGTCCCTATGGAATTAGTTATCTCACGTACATAGGATTAATAATTGGCCACAAGCAATAATCTTGTTCCCTTTTCGCAACACCAAACATAACATATGTAAACAAATAAAATAGAGGTTATTGTGTTAGCAATTTATGATATGTAAACATGGGTTGGACAATTAAACATGAGATGGGATAATAGTCCATCCCATTCTTCATTGGTGTACCAAACACAGCCATGAATAATATGATGTGTTTGCAGGTTATGCCAACATGAAGCTGATATACAGCTATATATGAAATAGAAACAAAAATAAGGAATCTAGTTGCCAAGCATCAAACCCATCATCTAAGAAATCAACCCCAAGAATTGGATGCAATGCTGCATCTAAGGAGAGTGTTGACTAAGCTGCTCCTCTACTATTTTGCTTCTGCCATGGGTTCAACAAACTCTTTATCCACCTTAGCACAAATAGTCATACTGAACAAGGTGTCTAATTTTCTAAACTTTCAGAGTAAAATACCTTCTCATAAGTCAACTTTTTCTTCCTTTAATGTAATTGACAGAGTTGGCAAATGTCTTAAGAAAATGAAATAGCCATCATCAGCTTATCTCCTTTTTCTGCTGTGGTACTTGCTTGTCTCTTCACGGAACATATCAGTTCTCTTTTCATTTTTCACATCTTACTTACTGTCTTTGTATCAGTAATTACTTGAAATCAATAATCGCAGATGAAACTTTCTTGAAAGTTAAGTTTTATTCTTGGGTCCTAGTTCAAAAGTTCTGGATAAAATCTATTGCCTCACAAGTTGCTTTCTCTTGACCAATTTTGGTCTCCAAACCAGCATCTGCATTAGAACCCCCTTGGTCTCTTGCACACTGTAGCCATTCAGATGGCATCTTTGAGGTAAGAAAGTTGCATGGCAAAAGCATACTCAAAATTCAGTTAAGGACCAAATGAAAAGTGTTCAGCCTGATAACTGATTGATTAAGAAAGATCGATGAAAGAGAAAAAAGAAGAGATGTGCAGGATTCCAGCAAACAGATTGATTTATAACATGTATAAAATAAAAAGAAATTATGTACTTTAGGATTTATTTTATTCTGGTTTTCTTTTACTTGTTAGAAATTACTATTGCTTATTAAGAGTTGATTTCATTGCCTTTTTTACTAGGATTTACCCATCAACGGAGAATAGAGATTAATAACAGAAACAAAAAGAATTCTCAAATGATTTCTCCCCTCTCCCTAATTTCTCTTCCCTCTAAATTTTATGCTACTCTTCTAACTTCTTTTCCCATCTGATTCTTGTCTTCTCTTTTCCTCTAATTCCTTTTCTTTCCTTCCCTTCGCCATCTCTCTTCTTTTTTTTGCCTCTCAACTTCTATCCCCCCCGAATTTTCTTTTCTCGTCCTATATCAAAGATGTAGAAGAAAGTACACTCTAGGTGGATATAGTCATATTCAAATAGATATAAATCCTAGTAGGAAAATAATAAAAATGGAATTTCAGGTCTCCCCTTATGTCTTGTCTTTTTCAAGAACTTCTGATAGATTTTTTTTCTATTTTTTTTACTTTTTCTTTACCATTTTTCAAAATTATAGAAAATTTTTTTACTATTTTAGAAACTTAAGAGTTAGAGAAAAGCACAATTGCAGGAGTCCCCAATAACTACCCTACTGGGATGGCAAAAAGAGGGAAACTGAACTGAACGACAGAACAGAACTAGTTTGTGAGACGGGTTGCACTAATTTATATTTCAATTTTATTTTTCTTGTTTTAGTTGGAATGGCGTTTTATTTTTCTATTGCAAGCATATTTTAGTTATTTTTGTCTGGTTATTTTATTTATTTTAGTTGACGATAAGCCTGATTTTTACCTATTTTAATTAGAGTTTTGACCACTATAAGTAAGGTCTTTTGCCCTAGGGTTTAAACAAACTTGATTTGATTAACTAAAGAAAATTTATGGTTTCTCACCTATTTTTTTTCTTGATTTTCTCCCCTTTTTGTCTGTTGTCTCTTGCGCTTCTTTCTCTTTTGGTATTCTATCAATTCAGTTTGGTTCAATTCTTCTAATGAATTCAATTTATTTTGGTTTTTATGTTTTAAAACTCGATCAATTCAGTTCAAGTTTTAGTTCTTTGTAAAACCAAACTTACAGTTAAAAACTGGCCAAAGTAAGCTGAAAATAACAAAACAAACCAAAGAGGTCTGGTTTGGTCGATTCATTTTCTGGGTTTGGTTTTCTTCGGTTCTAGTTGTGAACTGGTTGGTTTTCGATTCAGTTTGGGAAATCGAACCTAATTTTTCCAGCTCTACTGCCTTAGATATAAAAACTAAAAAATAAAATAGGAAAACAGAGAACTAATATCATTGCATGTCTATGACGAACTTGTGAATTTGCTCATACCGCTCATGAATGTTCACATCTTCAGAATACAATCCATGACAAGTTTTTACATTAATTCAAGGTTGGTGAGTACAACATCCATATTGGTTGTGCTGAATGTAAACTAAGATGCCAATGGGCACAAATATTTCAACTATCCTCGAGGAAAATTTTGATGCTACCAAGGACTACTTTTGGGACACCCACAATATGACACCAATATACACATTTTTAGGTGCACGTTTTTCCTTTCAGTTAAGGATGAATTTTAGAAAGAATGCAAAACAAATGTAGAGTAAGCAAACACCTCTAATGTAAGCACTTCCTATAAAAATAGACACAAACATGCTCTTACGGTATTATCAAAAAAGGATAAAAAATAGGAAGGCACAAGTCTCACACACTAAAACTTTAATAGGAATGATTCGACCAAAGAATAATGGATTTTGGAGAAACAAGAAAACATCATAGATTTTCCATTACATGAGAACGAGAAACAAGTAATGGTTCATTTTTTCCAACACCAACAAGAGACACTGACACTAACATGAATGAGGTACCAAAGTCATTAAACATGTAACTGGGGAGTTTAATAATTGGGTTCAAGACACCATATAATCACTTCTTTATTGGAAATTAAGAAAACAGCAACAGAAAAAACATAACCCATATAGTTGTATAACATTATTGTTGGATAAAAGCAGAAAGCTTATCATTCTTTACTTGCGTTGATGGATTATGCAACAATAATTACCAAAAATCACAACTAAGACCATCTTAGAATCACAATGATATATCATAACCCATATGGTTGTATCACATTATAGTTGGATAAAAGCAGAAAGCTTATCATCCTTTACTTGCGTTGATGGTTTATGCAGCATGAAACAATAATTACTAAGAATCACAACTAAGACCATCTTAGAATCACAATGATATAACAATTTACCGGTATTACCAGTAAGTCCTATAAAACAAATTACAAATTGATTAGAATAATTAAATGAACTAACACCTCAATCCCTACCTCGAAAGATATGCCTGAACTTCCACTCAACATCATGGAGATCCCTAGCAATAAGTTCCTGGGCTGGTGGCTGCTGGGAGAAATCCTGCTTCCAGAAGAAAAACAAAATAATGAAATAATTTATCATGTGCATAGATCAATTAGCATAAATAATTTATCATGTGCATCAATCAAGTAGCAGCAGAAGAAGCCATTGGGACTACCAGTGAAGGGAAAACTTTCTCAGCAGCACGACGAGGAACAGAAAAACCTCCATGCGTACTAGTATCACTAGCAGTCAAAGTCTTGCAAAAATAATTGGTGGGCTGCTTGCTTGGAATCCCCAATTCTATGGGAACAAATGTATCTTTCTGCTCTTCCTGTATGTAGAATGATAAAAAATAACAAGAATTAGCATAAATTTCACTACGGTTAGATATTAATCACAAACATATCAGCAATTACAAGCATTGTTATCAGAATTCAGCAAAAGATGAACGTAGAGTTACCGGCGACAAAGGCTGCAAGGTCATTTGCGCATACACTTCATCTGTTTCAAAATCCGCCTGAAATTCCACGGAGTCACGATTTAAAAGTTTCAGTTTGCCAATAATTACATCTAGAACATATTGAAACTCAAGGAGTTGTAGAAAAAAAAAATTACAATATAAAGAAAGATCCTACATGCATAGTGACATTGTGTAGTTGGCATATCAGCTGCGGCGGCAAGTTTGGGTAATTGGGAATTTGGCTATCAACTTCTTTGTTAGTTGTGGCAGCCACCTAGAGATTCATTTCATTTGAAATTAGAATGACATTTACAAGAATATTTCATAAGAAAAGAATTTGAAACAAGCATATATAAAAACTACTCATATACAATTAAAAACAAAAACCTGCTCACTGTGACCCTGCGGGAAATATACCACACGGGTGCCCACTGTTGGCAGCGACACCAACGGCCCGGCGCAGGCATGCCACAGCTCCGAATTCAGGCACTTGTTATCCCCTATCATAATCAGCATCAGCAACATCATTATTTTATAAATAGTTATCTTAAAATAACTTAAATTTATCCCAGGACTACATGCAGAAGCTACTACACACAAGAACAACAGCACACAATAATTATATATAAACAAAAAAACAAATGTAATAAAATGAAACTGAAAAGGAAAAAGACATGAAATTGTGAACAAATAAAGTTACCTTCATGACCCTGTTGAGCCAACCCTGATGTTGAAAGCTTCATTAACACCTTTATTTAATTTATTTATTTTTCGTTTTATAGTAACATATATTAAACTAAATATTTAGACCTAACCTGTGTGAAGATCATCTTCAACTAAAAGGCCAAAAATTTGACTGTAATATAAATTGTTTCATATTGTCTCCATTTCTAATTCTGATTCACACCATCGTTTTAAATCAAATCAAATCAAACCAAATTAAACCAAAATCTAAATCCATGGAGATCTTTATCACTGAGAAACTAAACGTTAACTGATTCCAGTCGAACGCATTTTCGTCTGAAAATTGAAGCATAAAACTGTACACGTTCAGTGAGATCGGCTAGGCTTTTTTTCTTGAGTGGCCCCTATCACATCACAGTCTCTCACTTTTCACTGAAGAGAATAGAGAATAGACATAGAAAGAGAATGGCTTTATGGCTTTGCCTTTTTGAAATTCTAAATCGTAAGAGAGAGAGTCTTATAAAGGAGCGGACCAAACTGGACCTGAGAGCAGAAGTGAGAGATGGAGTTTTTAGGAAAATGGGATCTGGACCGTTGAGGGATCAGTACGGAAGAATGACGACCGTCAATTTTGGAACTGATTTGACAGCAGGCATGTGCCACCATTCTTTAATGGTCGTTGTCAGAGTACGGATTATGTAAGATACATAAAGTTCTCTTAGATTTTTTTAATTTTATTTTTATTTTTGTTGCTAGCTAAAGCCTAAAGCCTATAACCTAAAAGGATATATTTCAAATCAATTTCAAGATCAAGAGCTACTAAACAACGAAGCAGCAAGAGTTTGCGAGCCGCAGCGACGGTGAGAGGGGTCCGACTGGGCATCCGTTAGTTGTCGATGGCACCGTCAAAATGAACATCAAATGGAGTTTTGTAGACAAAACGTAGGTAAGACTTTCATGCCACAGCTAAACAAATGAATATCTGTCATTCTCATTGTATCGACTCACTCACTGTTAAAATTTTAAGAAGTACAATATTAAATTTAAGTTAATCTATGCGACCCAAAAAATTATTAATAATAACTTTCAACCCATTCCCCCTATTAAATGAACATTTGTCAATTTATCTATTATTTTTAAAAATTTTCTTATTTTAACCGAAAATGGTTTTTAATATTATTTTAACTTGGATCAAAATTTTTATACTCTATTAATTAAAAATTAAATATTATACTCATTTTATTCTTTTTGTAAAATACACTTAAAATTCAACGTGGCACCACCCCAATTTGTCACGTTATAAAATTTTTAATTAATTATTAAAAAATATTATTAGAATGTATAAATTTTTATTTTTTATTATTATATTTTTGTTATTAATTTGTAGATATAAAGTTAAAATATATAAATTTAATGTTAAAATAAAATTGAAAACAAATATAAAAAATAAAAAATGATAATAAAATAATTAAAAATGGCGAATTCAAGGCTGGATCTGTGTGCATCTCATGATGCACTCGCTGGGGTGTGTTCTACGCGCCAGGCATGGATCTCTACTAGCACGGTGCATGGTTGCACCCACCAATATGATGCGCACTCCAGCGGGTTGCTCCTTGATGCTTGTGCTTTTTTTTTATTACAAATTAATTAAAAAAGAAAAACAAATTATTTTATTTTTAAAAAATTTTAATTTATTTTATTTTTAAAAAAATTTAATTTATTTTATTTTTAAAAAAATTTATTTTATTTTATTTTTAAAAAAATTTAATTAAAATTTTATTTTTTAATTGATTTATAATTTTTATAAATAAAAAAAGCACAAGCACAACACAAATATTTACTTTTTTTCTTTTTTTGTTGTAAATTAATTAAAAAAATAAATATAATTAATTAAAAAATAAACTAAAAAATAAATGTGTTCCAAGCTGATGAGCTTGGTTTGTTTTTTTTTCTTTTCTTTTAATTAAAATAAATTATTAAAAAATTACTAATTATAAAAATAAAATTTTTAAAAAAAATTTAAAAAATAAAATAATTAATTAAACAAAATTGATTTTTAATTTTAATAACATTTGTTTTTAATTATTTTAAATATTATTATATAATTTATAACTTAAAAAAAGAAGTACACAATTATTTTTAATTTAATTTTTAATTTTTTTATTTTTTAATTTAATTTTTAATTAATTTTTTAAAATAATTTATAACTAAAAAATTTTTAAAAAAAAGCAAAGCGTTGACATGTGCACATCAATGGCTGTGTGCACGCATCAGTTGCTTTAATTTTTTTAAATTTTATAATTTATTTTTTATTTAAATAATTAATTTTAATTATTTTTCATAAAAATAAATTTTTGGTTAAATTTGTCTATTAAATTAATTAATTATAATAAATTAAAAATATATTACAAATTACATAAATAATGAAAAAATGAGAATAGTATTATGTATGTGATCACTAAAATATAAAATTTTTTACTAGGGTTAAAAAATATTTACCTCAAAAAGAGGTCAACAGTGAAATTTTCCCTTATTTTATTAGTTTTTGCTATTACAATTAACTAAATTAAAGATAAACTTGTGAAAAAAATTAAAGTATAAATTATATTGTAAAAATACAACAATACCCTTATTTTAGTAATTTAAAATTAAGTTGAAAATTATTTATTTTAAAATTAAAAAATCACTTTTTTTAATATTTATTTTTCTTCACTTCACCTTCTTTGCTTCTTTTTCTTTAGATCTTCATCTTCTTCCTTCTATCTCACTCACTTTTCCAACATCATTATTGACTAAACTAAGCCTTGCTCGTACCACCACAAGTGAACTACAATCCACCTAAGCAAGGGTCACAACCCAATGGATGGCTAATGGATCGGCATGATAACCACACCTAGGTGTTTTTGTGTGAACCTTACTTTGCCACGAATAGGTTGGTTGCGCCCCCTTTTGTGATGGCACTTGGGTCGCCAATGGCTACTTGAGCTTATGCCTCCACATGCATCGACTTTCATCTATGTTGCTCTTTTATTTGTCTTTAATTAGTTAATTGAACCGTTATTTGGATTTATTGTGTAATTTAATTTAGTTCATTGAACCTTAATTTGAAATTTTTTTGTGTGTAATTTTAATTTGTTGTTGTGTAAACTTCTAAATTTAGTTTATAGAAATTTTATTTTGATTTGTTGTGTAATTTTATATTGTAAGAATTAATTTTTATTTGAGTTAATTTTAAGAAAATATTTTTTTCCTTTGTTGGGCTTGTTATGGAATAAGCCCAGCAGTTCACTCCGTATTAAAAAATAAGCAACAGGTTAAGGTATTAAAATCGAGCACAGCTAGTATTTTATAGTTTGAAATTATAATGAACAACCCAAGGATTAAGGAAAATCGATTTCAAATAAAGGTTTGGCTCGTTCTAATTCGTCTTGGATCCTAAAAATAAGTAAAATGAGAATGATTAAAATTACTATGCTACTTGAAATACATTTTTCAATTATTATTGTTTTATTTGAATAAAAGTTCTTGGTATTGTTATTTAGCATAATCAATGAGTCTTTGCATGTGGGAAAAAATATCCTTGATTCCTTGATGAGTTTTATTGTGTTTTCGTATTATGATTGTTAGAAACCTATTAGAATATAAACTTATCGTGTCATAATAAGGTTCTTCACCATCCAAATATAATTTGGATTATGATGACTTCTACACTATAAATAAGTATGTCTAATAGGCCATAGGGTATTCGATCTAAAACATAAAATCCTTTAGCATTCAATCTAAAGCATAAAATCCTTGAGTATTCAATTATAGAGCATTCAAAACATTCCATCATAGAGATTTATCACTTTCTAGAGAGAGAAACATATAAAAAGTATAATCCTCCTATTTAAAATACTCCCACACACATCATAAGTTTATTTGATAATTACTAACTTAAGTGTTAGAGTATTTTTTCTTACAAGAAGACGATACTTTTCCCATAAACTTGAGCGTATTCCAAAGAGAATAAGGTATATTTTCTATAAAGTTCCAACTTTGAAGCTTTTAGTGGTGCGAGCTGCAAGGAAACGAATAAGAAACATATTGATGAACACTTGAAATTATACATTTAATAAAAGTTTTAAATGATTGTTTTGTATTACTAGTGTATTTAATTTTCTTAACTTAAGTATGTTTACAATATTGTATTTAATTATCTTTTAACTATTTTGTGGCAGGTTTGATAAAATGGGCATAACTTTCTACCTAAAGATCCAATAGAGGTGATTCTTAATCCTGTGAAGAGATGACTCAATGGGCTAACATATTATATTTCACAAAGCATTTGAAATTTGAGTGTTTCGAGGGTCAAAAATGGCCTAGAACAGAACTAATCTGTAATACAGGCCCAGTTTGAACAGTCATCAGTATTTGGCCCATAACTATAGAAATACGTATCTAATACATATAAGATCACTCAATTTAAAAAGATAAGAGACTTATCTACAACTTTGATGTTTTGAGTGACAGCTAATTCGGATTACATCAATTCCAACTTGGATAATCAAGTGGATGCCCTAGTGATAATCAATGCAAATTATTTTGCCACCATTCTTGACTTTCATCAACCAAGTGGTTCCCTCCAAATTTGTCTCGATTTATCCATATTTTTTTATAAATAGGTGGCTTATTTATGCTAAAAGATGTAATTAAAAAGTTAGAATTTAGTTCAAAATACTTATCCTTTGTATCCATTTCTTTGTAAATTTATTTCTCTTGTTTACTATTAAATCATGTTATTTCTTCTTCCATTTCTTTAGTTTTATTATATCCAAATAATTTTCTTTAAGCTAAGGTGAAAGGGTGAAGCTCTTGGCAAGGTAATAAGATATGTTTAATATTTATTCATGAATTTAATGCTTCATTTTTAAGTTATGCAAACTTATATATGATGTATTTGTTTTGTTTGTAGAATTAATACACTTTCTTCTAAAGTGGTGATTCTTGATTTATTATTGACAAACTTAATACTTTGCACAATAAATTCTTGAAACCATTTACAAGATTTGGTGTATATAACATTTCTTGTAAAGTGAGAGTCTTAATTTATTGTAGGCAAATATAAAGATTGGCATAATAAATACGTGAACTCATTTATAAGATTTGGTATATAATAATTGAAAGAAATAAATAATAATTAATATATAAATGATGATGAACTTTAATTGCTATATTTTTCGGTTGGAACCTCTTTTGTGTGAGGATTCCAATTGAGTTATAAAAAAAAAAAAGTTAAATATATTCTTACTTTTTATGCCAAGAGTGAATCCCCATAACCTTAGCTTTTTATTTGAATTGGTTAATTGAAATAATATTTGCAAACATCTTATACTGCATTAATTATCTTTAAAGTGTTTATAATTTGTAATTTTAATTCTACTTCCCTGTGGATCGACCCCGTTCTCATCGGGTTATTTATTACTTCGACAATCCTACACTTGGGAATAACTCCTATATTCTGGACGTGTCAAGTTTTTGGCGCCGTTGCCAGGGAGGTAAAATTAATATTTTGTTTTGTTGTTGTTTGTTTGTTTATTTTATTTTCATGGAAGGCTAAGCCTCCTAACGTGCTTAACTTTATTTATTATTTGCTTTTTATTTTCGTTAAATATATTTTCATGGAAGGCTAAGCCTCCTAACTTGTTTAATTTATTTATTATTTTTGCCTTTTTATTTTCATGGAAGGTTGAGCCTCCTACTCTTTATTTATTATTTGCTTTTTATTTTTATTTTTTATTTTCATAGAAGGCCGAGCCTCCTAACGTGCTTTACTTTATTTATTATTCTATTTTTTTATTATTTTCGCTTTTTATTTTTACTCTTTATTTTCATGGAAGGCCGAACCTCATAACGTGTTTTATTTATTATTTTATTTATTATGTAATCTAACATTACTAATCTAACTTCTAATTATTTATCTTTATTTTGCTTTTCATTTTTTCTATTTTATTTACTTGTATTTAATATTTGTTTTTCTCTTATTTGTATTATTTATTGTTATTGTATTGTATTTTATTTCTTTTATGAGCGGTTGGTTTCGAGATCCTAATTTTCATCGTTTGGTGAAAGGTAATTTCAAAACTTCCTTTAATAGTTTGTTAGATTCTCCTTCAACTTCTCATTCTTTACTAATTAACACTATGAGCGAAAATTAAATTGAGGGACTCATAGACCCAGGGGACAATCAATCTCAACATAATGAGCATAATCGACCTAGGAAACTTAGAGACTACATGAACCCTACACAAACCAGTGCACCATCTTGCTTAATTTTTCCTCCGGATGCAACGCATTTTAATTTTAAGCCAGGCATTATCCAATTTTTACCCACTTTTTATGGCTTAGATGCAGAGAACCCTTATCTATATCTAAGAGAATTTGAAGAAGTGTGTAACACGTATAATGATCAAAATTGTAGCATGAACACAATTCGACTTAAGCTCTTCCCTTTTTCTTTAAAAGATAAAGCTAAAACATGGCTACAAAATCTTAGGCCATGATCCATTTCTTTATGGGATGAGATGCAACAACAATTCCTGAAAAAGTTTTTTCCCTCCCATAGAACAAATTCTTTCAAAAGACAAATCACCACTTTTGTCCAAAAATCAGGAGAGACCCTTTACCAATGTTGGGAAAGGTATAAAGAATTACTTAATACCTGTCCCCATCATGGTTTTGAAACATGGAGAGTAGTCTCAAATTTCTATGAGGGCTTAACACCCTAAGTTAGGCAAATGGTAAAAATAATGTGTAATGGAACATTTAAGGAAAAAGACCTAGAAGAGGCAATGAACTATCTTGACTTACTAGCAGACAATGCTCAAAATTGGGACACTGATGGTACCTATGAGGCACCTAGCAAAAATCAAACCACTACATCTAGTAGGGGTATTTATCATCTTAAGGAAGACCATGACCTTCAAGCCAAATTAGCATCCCTTGCTAGAAAAGCCAAAACCTTAGAAATGAAAAAGAGTGGTCAAATAAAATCTGTTCAAGAAATTGTGTGTCACATTTGTGAAACCCATGATCACTCTACCAATGATTGCCCAACTTTGCCTGCATTTAGGGAATATCTCCATGAACAAGCCAATGTTCTAAACATGTTCAAGCGGTCAAACAATAACCCATATTCACAAAACTATAATCCTGGATGGCGAAATCACCCGAATTTTAGTTGGAGGAATGACACTCAAGCACAGGCTTCACAACCACCTTTCCAACCACACCAAAACTTTCAAAATCATCAAGGTTATACACCATATATCCCACCTCCTAAGAAAAATCTTGAAGAAACCTTGCATACATTCATTGAAAAATAAGAGTCTGTTAATTCTCAAAATGCTCAAACATTTGCTGATTTGAAAGATACTCTTGCTAAATTTGCATATGCACTGAACATTCATGAGAAAGGAAAATTTCCTTCTCAACCACAGCCGAACCCCAAAGGACAACATAACTCAAATGCATGTAGTTCAGGAAGCCAAAACATCGATCAAGTTAAAGCAGTTATCATTCTTCGGAGTGGTAAAATTGTTGAAAAAGAAATTCCTGAACCTCATAAGAGTGATCAATCAATCTCTAAGGGTAAGGAAAGTGTTGAACCTACATCTAATGAAGAAAACACCAAACCCTTACCTCCACCTCCATTTCCTCATGCATTACGTAATACTAAAAAGATGAATCACAATCCTGAAATTTTTGAAATCTTCAAAAAGGTAAAAGTTAATATTCTTTTACTGGATACTATTAAACAGATTCCCTCTTATACAAAATTTTTGAAAGATTTATGCACAGTAAAGCGAAATTTGAATGTGAAAAAGAAAGCATTTTTAGCTGAACAAGTAAGTGTCATTCTTTAGAATAATAATTCTTTGAAATATAAAGACCTTGGTTGTCCTACAATTTCATGTATTATTGGAAGTCATAAAATTGAACAAGCCTTACTTGATCTTGGTGCTAGTGTGAATTTATTGCCGTATTCAGTTTATCAGCAGCTCAATCTCGGGGAGTTAAAATCAACATTTGTAACTCTTTTACTTGCCGATAGATCAATAAAAGTACCAAGAGGGATAGTGGAAGATGTTTTAGTTCAAGTTGATAAATTCATATATCTTGTGAATTTTATTGTCTTGGACACAGAACTTGTCAAAGGATGTAATCCGATACCTGTTATTTTAGGTCGTCCATTTTTAGCAACTTTCTAACGCTTTGATTAATTGCAGAAATGGAGTAATGAAGCTTTCATTTGGAAACATGACACTTAAACTCAATGTTTTCAATATGTGTAAGCAACCATATGAAGAGGAGGATGAAAGTGAAGAAGGTGACATGATTGAAACGATTGTGGAGGATCATATTCAAAAAGGGAGTTCTACCGATCCCTTAGAAATGTGTTTAATAAATTTATTTGAGTCAAATATACAATTAGATCCTGAAATCTCTGATATATGTTCTTTACTTGATTGTGCACAGGTGATTGAAAATAAAGGATGGAAACTAAAGTTTGAAGAATTGGAAGAAAATGAGGATAAACATAACAAAATTTCAAAGTTGGAGTTAAAACCTTTGCCTGAAGGATTGAAATATGCATTTCTTGGAGAGAAACAAACTTACCCAGTGGTAATCTCTTCTACACTCACAAACGAACAAGAAGGTAAGTTGATTGAATTATTGAAAATGCATAAAAATGCAATTAGGTGGACTTTAAAAGACATAAATGGTATTAATCATTTGATTTGTACACATAGAATACACCTAAAGGATAATACCAAAACTTCCCAACAACCTCAAAGGAGATTAAATCCACATATGAAAGAGGTAGTGGGAGCTAAAGTTCTCAAATTACTTGAAGTAGGAATCATCTATCCTATCTCAGATAGTAAGTGGGTAAGTTCTACTCAGGTAGTACCAAAATAATATGGAATCACAGTCATTGAAAATAAAAAATGTGAGTTAATACCAACTCGATTCTCATCTAGTTGGAGGATGTGTATAGATTATAGAAAGTTAAACTCGGCCACTAGAAAAGACCATTTTCCTTTACCATTCATTGATTAAATTATAGAAAGAGTAGCAGGACATCCCTACTATTGCTTTCTAGATGGTTACTCTAGCTATTATCAAATTTTCATAGCACTAGAGGACCAAGAAAAGACTACATTCACATACCCTTTTGGAACCTTTGTTTTTAGAAGAATGCCCTAGCAAAATTTCAGAGATGTATATTAAGCATTTTTAGTGACATGATTGAGCATTATTTAGAAGTTTTCATAGATGATTTAGCTGTGTTTGGGAATTCTTTTGACAATTGTCTTGAAAACTTAGAAAAGGTTTTAAAAAGATGTGAAGAAAAAAATCTTGTATTGAATTGGAAAAAATGTCATTACATGGTTACTTCTGGAATTGTTTTAGGACATATAGTATCTTCTAAAAAAATTGAAGTGGATAAGCCAAAAGTCAAACTCATTACACATTTGCCTCCACTAAAAACAGTCAGAGAAGTTCGATCTTTTTTAGGATATGCTGAATTTTATAGGAGGTTCATAAAAAACTTTAGTGCTATATCTAAACCTCTTTGTAACCTCTTAGCAAAAGATGTATCATTTAAGTGGACTCAAGAGTGTCAAAATTCGTTTGAAAAATTAATTGGCCTCTTAACATCTGCTCCTATCATACAATCTCCTGACTGGTCTTTACCTTTTGAGCTCATGTGTGATGCTAGTGACTACGCTGTTGGTGCTGTATTAGGACAAAGAAAGAAAGGTAAATCCTATGTCATTTATTATGCAAGTAGAACTTTAAACAGTGCATAAATGAATTACACAACAACTGAGAAAGAACTACTTGCTGTAATATTTGCATTAGCCAAATTTTTTTCTTACTTAATTGGTTCTTCAACTGTTGTATTTACTGACCATGCTGCTATAAGGTACTTAATGTCAAAACAGGATGCAAAACCAAGGCTGATTCGATGGATTCTATTGCTTCAAGAATTTATTATCACTAACAAGGATAAGAAGGGAGCTGAGAATGTTGTTGCAGATCACTTATCAAGACTCACACCAGATTCATCAACAGAAATAACACATATTAATGATTCTTTTCTAGATGAATTTTTTTTTCTACTGTTACAATGCCTTGGTATGCTAATATTGTTAATTTTCTTGTAACAAAAGAAATGCCACTTCAATGGAATGCTCAAGACAAAAGAAAATTTTTAACGGAGGTGAAAAAGTTTTATTGGGATGATCCTTATCTCTTCAAATATTGTCGTGATCAAATATTTCGAAGATGCATACCCGACAATGAGGTAAATAAAGTTATTGAATTTTGTCATTCTGAAGCATGTGGGGGACATTTCTCATCAAAGAAAACAGCTGCAAAAATCTTGCAGTGTGGATTTTATTGGCCCACTTTATTTAAAGATACACATGCATTTTGTATAACTTGTGAAAATTGTTAAAAGTTGGGATCAATTTCAAAACGAAACATGATGCCTTTGAACCTCATTCTTGTTATTGAAATCTTTGATTGTTGGGGGATAGATTTCATGGGACCATTTTCGTTATCATTTGAATTTACGTATATCTTAGTTGCAGTAGATTATGTCTCAAAATGGATTGAGGCTATTCCATGTCGAAATAATGACCATAAAACAGTCATGAAATTTTTGAAAGAAAATATCTTAAGTCGATTTGGAATCCCTTGAGCCATTATAAATGATGGGGGTAAGCATTTTTGTAATAGACCATTTGAAAAATTAGTAAAAAAATATGGTATTACTCATAAAGTTGCCACCCCTTATCATCCTCAGACAAGTGGACAAGTTGAATTAACAAATAGGGAAATAAAACAAATTTTAGAAAAAACTGTAAACCCAAATCGCAAAGATTGGTCTTTAAGACTAAATGATGCACTATAGGCTTATAGAACTGCTTTTAAAACTTCATTGGGTATGTCTCCCTATAGGATAGTTTATGAAAAACCTTGTCACTTACCTGTGGAACTTGAGCATAAAGCCTATTGGGCTATTAAAACTTTCAATGAAAATCTTGATTCTGCTGGACATATACGTAAATTACAAATAAATGAACTTGAAGAATTGAGAAATGATGCATATGAGAATTCAAAAATTCATAAAGCTAAAATTAAAGCCTTTTATGATAAAAAAATTCAGAGAAAAACATTTGACACTGGTCAAAAGATTTTGCTTTATAATTCTTGACTTCATATATTCCCTGGAAAATTAAGATCAAGATAGAATGACCATTTTATTGTGAAACATGTGTACCCTTATGGAACATTTGACATTGAAAATTCTAGAAATGGGAATGTGTTTAAGGTAAATGGGCAAAGACTCAAGCCGTTTCTAGAAAACCAAGCTTTTCATGAAGAATTTACGTTTCTATCGGATCCTTGTCACGAGACCAATTAATCTTTGTTTTATATATTTACATATTTATATATATTTATTATTCTTCTAACATTTTTTTTTACTTGCAGGTTAATTTAGTAGTTTTGTTAAAGTTTTGTTAAAGTTTTGTTTTGTACCCCGGTTAAGTGGTGGATAACGGTACTCCGTGATATTTCAAATCGGTTTTGTCAGTTTCCTATAATTATTGATATCTTCTCTTCTTCCCCCTTTTCTAAAAAAAAAAAATGGATGACATTCTAAAAATTTAAAAAAACGTTTTCCCTTATTGTGTCAAAATTTCTTGAAGAAAATTTACCAAGTAAGATGTGAAAGATTAAGGTTATTAATGATTATAAATATACCTGTTGATTTACGTTGGTTAATTGAAGCCAAAGTTAGATTGACAGGTGAATTTTCAGACTCATTAATTTCCTACATGCCTGACTTAGGTAAAAGCTCTTTTTCAAAAAAACGAAGAGCAAAACGATTAAATGTTTGTTACAAGTGTGCACGCGCGACTTGCAACACACGTTGCCGCACTTTAGGAATAGTGTCTGTAAATCGCGAAGATAAAATTAGGTTCATTAAGGATGGCCTGAGTAAGGAGTCTTTAGATAATATCTTATCGACTCTTGAGACGCATCCTAGTGGATATGTGCATATTGCAATTCATGAATTATGGGATATATTCCTAAAAGAACATGAGCGGTACAGTCTCGGGAATCTGACTTTAAAAGACCTTGTTTGCCAATTTATAAGAAAATTGGATGGGAAGCCTATCCCCGACCCATAGAGGTCGTTTAAGCCGTTACTGGACGTAAAACCAGAGGAAGATGTGAGCCACAATCACAACTACTTGTATATATTTACTATACCTGTTATTTTTAAATGTTCATTTCAAACTCAAACGTCTTTTCAATAATCAACCACCTATAATCCTTTTTGAAAATTTTGCATTTTAAGCCAACAACCCATGTGACTTTTCCAGCTAACAAATTGAAAATTAGTAAAAGGTGTTGAATCTTATATTTCAAGCCAATAGCCATGTGATTTAACTTTGCAATACCTTTTGGCTCTACAAATACATTGCATTATTTCTGCATCTTTGTACAAACTCAAAATCATTCAAGAGAGAGGGTGAGTGTAATCATGGAAGGATCATCAACTGGTAAATTCACAAAAATTTGTGTCTTTTGTGGATCAGCCCTGGAAAAACTAGTGAGTTTATAGAAGCAGCGGAAACCCTTGGTAAGATGTTAGCTGAGCGAAATATTCATTTAGTATATGGGGGAGGTAGTTTTGGATTAATGGGACGTGTGGCAACCGCCGCACAAAATAATGGCAGTCGAGTTTTGGGTATCATATCAAAAGCTCTAGCTATTGGAGACATTGTAGGAAAAATAATTAGGGATGAGTTACAGGTATCATCAATGCATGGACGAATTTCTTTTATGCTTCGTAATACTGATGCCTTCATAGCTCTACCTGGAGGTTTCAGAACATTAGAGGAAAATTTTCAAATTATCTCATGGACACAATTGTAAATCCATAAAAAATCAATTGGTTTGTTAAACGTTGATGGTTTTTATAATGGGTTGTTATCTTTTCTTGACTATGCGGTGGAAAAACAATTCGTCTCATCTGCAGCACGACAGATCCTTATTTCTGCTTCAACTGTTGATCAGTTACTCGATGAACTACAAGCTTTTACACCTCTATCTGATCCAACAATTAATCAGATAGATTGGTATACTGATCACAATGAAAAGAAACGTAAGATAGATTTGACGCTTCATCTGTAGCCTATCTATTTCTATGTATTTTTAAGCTTTTTGTGTTGCTTGTTTTATTTTGTTGCAGGTTTAATTTTCAATAAAAGATGTTTCAGGTGATATCTTCTATACTTTACTCTTTCTATTATTTGACATTGAGGACAATGTCTCAATTTGGTTGGGGGGAAAGATAGTTGATATTATTGTTATCACCTTGTTTACACCAAAAAAAAAAAAATATTATTATCATGAATGGCGTAAGTAAAATGTTCATTTATGTATTCTTGAGACGCATTCTAACTCTAGAATGGTAGAGTAAAGAGTACATTATAAACTTTTGAAACACATTCTAATTGGTTTATTTTTAATACATTTTATATATAAATGTTTGTTGCTTAAGTTCTTGGTAACTCTTGCGTAAATAAATTTGCTTTGCTATCGATATATAATTTCAAAATTGTTTAGTTTAAATCACTTTTTCTATCTAGGTTATTAAAGAATAACTTCTGAAATTATTTCTTGAGAACAATACTAAGCTTTGTGGTAAGATGGATGATTCAATATATATAGCCAAAAGAATTTTCAAGTTTAAGTATACATATTATTTTCTAAACTCACATATCTTTTGTGAGTGAGTGGAGAGATTTGAGATAACAGCTTACAAACTTTCATTGATCTTTTGAAATGGTTAATTTTTATTTAGAATGACATTATTTGGGATGATGAATGATTTGGTTGCTTAGCTGAAGGATAAAAAAAAAAATTTAGAAAAGTATTATAGTGATAAATTGCTCTTATTTTGTAATGATTCCTTATGTCTTTCAAAAAAGAAAAAAAAAATGAGTAAAAAAATTAAAAAAAAAAAGAAAGAAAAGAAGTCAATTCAGTTCAATAAAGTCTTCATTCAATTTTAGAAGACTAAAGTCATTAGGAAGCAATCTTATCATCAAATTCTATATTCGTAAGATTCGCATTAAATAATTAAAGTCTTCAAGCTAGTATTTGGCAATAATGGTTTGACTCTAAATATTTGATTTTCCTATCTTTGGATCGATGTTAGTTTGTCTGTTTGTCCTTAAATGTAACTTTTTCTTGAGCGATTATCTGTTTTCCAACTCTATGAGTGAAATCCTAAGCCATTAAACAAGTTATTCACCTGTAAGGATATGGAGTTGAGGCTTTTACTTGAAAATTTTTTAAAGCTATATATGTTGTGGTTTGTGGTAAGAAGGCTTTGGCTTAATTCACAAAAAATATATATATATATATATATTTGGAAGTTATGATTGAAATAACTTTTATAGCGATTGTGATTTTAAACTAACGTTTTGTTTGAAATACTTAGGTAGTGTTCAAATTTTATTTATGCTCGAATTGCTAGGGACTAGCAATAAGCCAGTTGGGGGGTGTGATGAACACTTGAAATCACACATTTAATAATAGTTTTACATGATTGTTTTGTATTACTAGTGTATTTAATTTTCTTAACTTAAGTATGTGTACAATATTATACTTAATTATCTTATAACTGTTTTGTGGCAGGTTCGGTAAAATGGGCATAACTTTTTACCTAAAGATCCAATAGAGGTGATTCTTAATCTGGTGAAGAGATGACTCAATGGGCTAACATATTGTATTTCATAAAGCATTTGAAATTTGAGTGTTTAGAGGGTAAAAAACGGCCTAGAACAGAACTGATCTGCAGTACAGGCCTAATTTGAACAGTCATCAGTATTTGGCCCATAACAATAGAAATACGTATGAGATCACTCAATTTGAAAAGATAAGAGACTTATATACAACTTTGATGTTTTGGGTGACAGCTAATTCGGATTATATCAATTCCAAATGGGATAATCAAGTGGGTGCCCTAGCGATAATCAATGCAAATTATTTTGCCACCATTCTTGACTTTCATCAACCAAGTGGTTCCCTCCAAATTTGTCTCGATTTATCCATATTTTTTTTATAAATAGATGGCTTGTTTATGCCTAAAGGATGTAATTAGCAAGTTAAAATTTAGTTCAAAATACTTGTCCTTTGTATCCATTTCTTTGTAAATTTATTTCTTTTGTTTACTATTAAATCATGTTATTTCTTCTTCCATTTCTTTTTTTTTTCTTTAGTTTTATTATGTCCAAATAATTTTCTTTAAGCTAAGGTGAAAGGGTGAAGCTCTTGGCAAGGTAATAAGATATGTTTAATATTTATTCATGAATTTAATGCTTCATTTTTAAGTTATGCAAACTTATATATGATGTATTTGTTTTGTTTGTAGAATTAATACCCTTTCTTCTAAAGTGGTGATTCTTGATTTATTATTGACAAACTTAATACTTGGCACAATAAATTCTTGAAACCATTTACAAGATTTGGTGTATATAACATTTCTTGTAAAGTGGGAGTCTTGATTTATTGTAGACAAATATAAAGATTGACATAATAAATACTTGAACGCATTTATAAGATTTGGTGTATAATAATTGAAAGAAATAAATACTAATCAATATAAAAATGATGATGAACTTTAATTGCTATATTTTCCGGTTGGAACCTCCTTTGTGTGAGGATTCCAATTGAGTTATAAAAAAAAAAAAGTTAAATATATTCTTACTTCTTATGCCAAGAGTGAATCCCCTTAATCTTAGCTTTTTATTTGAATTGGTTAATTGAAATAATATTTGCAAACATCTTATACTGCATTAATTATCTTTAAAATGTTTATAATTTGTAATTTTAATTCTACTTCCCTGTGGATCGACCCCGTTGTCATCGGGTTATTTATTATTTCGACAATCCTGCACTTGAGAATAACTCCTATATTCTAGTCGTTTTTCCATTCCTAGTCTTGAATAGGGTAAACTTGCAAAAGCTTAGAAGAGCATTAATGCTAGAATCCCTAACACAAGAGACCCTCTGTTATTTACCATAAGATAAGGGAAGCCTCAGGAATCTCCGGATCAAGATCAATTACCACCTAATAAGGAAGGCCCCAAAAACCCCAGGATTCGGATCTACATCTGATAATAGATGCCTCGAGAACTTCAAAATTGAGATAAGCCCCATTATCTTAGATTCATTACCAATCACGATAAAGATAAAGACCAAATTTCTCGCTTAGAATTCTCAGGATAACATAGTAAGAACTGGTTATAAAAAGGTAGTGTCACTATGGCCAAAAGTGAAAAAAGACTTCCACACCATCATTTTTTAGCCTTTTTGCCCTTAATCCTACATTCATTGACTTAAGCATTAGAGGGTCTTGTCATAACGACAATTTACGAGACCTAACTTTGCCTTTATTTTTTGTTGCAAGTGTGCCATAATCATTGTGCAAGCCCATCTTTGTGCAACCCATTATTAGAGGTGCAGTTTCATTTCTTCTAAAAATAATTTAAGGCTTTTTAGCCCCATAAACCAATTTTTTTAGGTAAATAGGTTTTAATGCCGTCTATGAGAACAAAGCAAGAAACCTTAAAGATGTTCACCAAAACTAAGGTGGCAACCTGTTCATAGAGTAGCACTAACCACGATCTAATTGTACATTGAATTAAGCATTTAGAGCAAAATTAAAAGGTTTGATTGAAAACTCTTTGAGAAGATCTGGTGCCACATACCAGAACCTCTTCGCCAGAAGGGGTTAAATAAGAGATGTAAATGTTAAAAAAAGAGACTGAGGAGATGAAGAAGTTGTTAATAGAGATCCTAAAGGGGTGAAGGGGATTGGATGAGGAAGGTGGGCCTAGAGAGTTAATTGGTAGGATGGCCCTTCAAACCCAAGGGGACTAAACATACAGAGTAAACCACTTACTAGAGTTTCTGATAGTGCTTAATTTAATATAATATTTTTTATTCTCCTAAGATCAATATTTGCTTATTTAACCTCAAATAACTAGTTATTTATATACATTCTTTATGAATTTTAGGTTTATAGACTATTGAAACACAAACGTAGGAAAACAAATGCGAACAGGATCATTAGAGCAACAAAATACGAGAACAGACCAAAACACACAGTACGATGAATTGTGCCATGCTACAGTACATAATATGTTATTGTTCATCACTACAATAAAGTTATAGTGCAGCGCTAAGGCATTGAGTGGAGCATTAGAAGTAGTAGCTACAAAATAAGTCAATGCCGCGGCATCGAGGCCTGGGCAGTAAAAATTGACAAAATGAAAAAAACATTGACTTCTTTGGATCCAAAACCAACCTTAATTCAGTGCTCCCATCTATATATTTGTCTTAAACTTACTATTTGATGAAGAGCAGCTGGAAACAAAATGAAAAGAACCTAACATTCGAGTTTGGAGCAAATCAAAGAGGAGGAAAGGAGAATTCAACATCAAGGACCAAAAACAAGGCATTTGACAGGGAACTCTTCTTTGCTTGTTCTTTTACTTATTGTAAGATGTTTCTTTCATATGCATTGATGGAATTAAACTCAAGAACTTGTTATTTAAGTCTGAGCTAATTTCATTGATCTAGGATTACATTCTTGAACTCATTATGTGATTGACTATAGCTATCTCTTTTATGTTATGAATTCAGTTTTTGATATATTTATTATCCTTGTGTGTAATGCAATTTTATTACCTGACCAGTAGTTAAATTGATCTAGAAATACTTAAATAAACTTGAAAAAGACATTTATGTATTAAGTCTTAAGCATATTGATACATGATTATAGTGTAACAAGCATGAGTTTTATATAAGATATATATATACTCATATGGTATGAATGATCTATAAAACTTGTACTTAATGAATTTTGTTCAATTTAATTATCATAGGAATATAGATATTTGATTGAATGAAGTATAATTACTTGACCATCGAAAAAGGCTTGTGATGAATTGAGTGTTTTGATCAATATTTCAAGTTGAATATAATAACTTAAAATAGATTATGCTAAATTGATTTGCATAATGAATGATGGTTTGTAATCCTAAGCTGTCTTATATTGAATTCAAATTATGTGAACTTAGTTTATTAATTATTATAATTAAGTTTTTTTTTACTTAAGTAGCTTAATCATACAAATTGAATCATTTTCTGGATTAGGGTAGAAAGACACCATTCAGTACTTAATTTAGAAAATACAAGTCATTCTCTGTGGGATCGATACTTAATTCATTATATATTACTTGTTGTGATTGATACTTAATTTATCATATATTACTTGTTGTGACAACGTATACTTGCGTTAATTTGTATTATAGAAAATACTTAACAGTTTCTTGAGGAGAAAAGACGAAATGAGTGTAACAAGTTTTACCTGATGATTAGTTAATGAGTTGGTCGGGATCTAGCCATTTTAAGAATGAGCATACCCAGTCTCAAGTTAGGGAATCAAGCTGCGTGACTAAGTAGAACTAACAAAAGACAAGAGAATATGTGGATGTAAGAGGGAAAGATTAGTAAGATAGGGTATCGAGGAGAATAGAATGAGAGATACCCTTAGAGGAAAAGGTCCAAGAACTGGAGAAGAGGTTACATAACTTGCTTGAGGAATGAAAAAAATGAACCTCCTTCTTCAAAGAAGGCAGAGAGGGAAAAAAGATCCCTACTAATAGATGAGCTTAAAGATATAGAATTGCTAGCGATATTTAGGCTACTTAGCCTCCTTACTTACAGAGGTACTACAGATCCTAACCATTACATGGATCAAGCAACGAATCTACTATCCATTGCAAAATTAAAGTAGGAACAGATGTGTCAGGCTTTCCACATGAACCTGGAAGGATTTGCGCTTATCTACTATTAGGGTTTAAAATAAAGAAGCATTTTTTCTTACAACTAGAATATGGATAAGTTCGCACAATACTTTTGAGATCTTGCAATGTAGCCAAAGACCCCCGACAGTTACAAAAAGTCAAGTAGGGATGAACTAAAATTTTGAGAGAATACATAAAAATATTTCACAGGGAGATAACCCAACTCGGAGCTTTTTAACCTACCCATTGCTCTAGAAGCCTTAAAAGCCAGTTGAAGCTGAATCAATTCTTAAATATCTCTTTAAGAACCATATCTCGAGCTATGCAGTTGCCTATGATTAGGCATTTAAATATATTTTCATTGAGGAGAATGAGGAAGTCAAAAGGATAACTGCAATAGATGTTATCTATAGGCAAATGCGTCTTTAAAAGATTGGAAGAATAAGGTCCTTAGATAGGAGATTCCTTGGGGGGGTGGGGAAGACTGGACAAAACTCCATTACAAGTTGCTAAATACCTATAGATAGATCGGCCATAGGATATGAATTAGGGGATAGAGCAGCGAGGGCCCAACCTCTAGTGGCAAAGATTGAAAAGGTTAATCCTTTGGCCGCTCCCCTTAGAAGTTATTTTAAGGCCATTAAAGATTAATGCCTACTTCTTGTGTTTTTTTAGGCATAATATAAATGTTAGTATACGTATTGCAATAAGTAATATAGTGTTAAAATCAAATGTTGAACCTATGAAAAATTAATATGTATTTTTGACTAAGTACTAAAATTGTACATTCTTATTTTTATTTAAAAAATATTAACTCAATTGAAATTAAAATAAAACTAAATTTTATGAATGCAATAAATCTAAAATTATCACAATTAGGCAATTATAAAAATTAAAATATAGAGAAAGCCTAGGATTATAACTATCCCTTAATATAACTTTCTAAAGATATTACTCTTAATATTTTAATCCTTTAGATTTATTATTGGTCAAGACACTAACCTTTTCACTAGTCTCTTTCGATGGTCAAGTGAATATATCTTAAATTACCAATTACCTATATTCCTATAGTAATCTGATAAAATTAAAACTCATTAAGCTCAAGTCCCTTTAACCATACATGCTATATAGGTATATTCTTATCCTACATCGGAACTCATAGATATTATTCTACTCAATCATGTATTAGCTTACCCTAGGCTAAACACAAGATGCCTTTTCCAAGTTTATCAATGAGTTTCCTTAATCAATCAATAACTCGCCAGGTATATTGAAAGTATTAAGATCAAATAATTTGAATAATAAAAACTAAGTTCATAGAATATTAAAGGGTATAATAATTAAGTTCTTATATTGAGTTCAAGCTATAACCCTACAAAATAAATTTAGTTCATGATTATAAGAAAATAATTGCAAGACAAAATTAAAAACATGATACAACCAAAAAGTAAACCAAGATTGATATTCTTTGGATCATCTTTGCAATTGGTTAATCTCATAAAAATATGCCCAAATCTCTTGCTACTCTTGATATTTGTGAAAATCTCTCTAAATTGCTCCAAATAACTAAATTATGCTCAATTTGCCTTTAAAACCTAAGCTGTGAATCTGTTAAAGGCTGAAAAAAATGGTCTTTTTATAGGAAAGCTTTTGAGTTTTTGAGTTGTATTCAAAATTTGATTAGGAATTGCACTAATGCCGAGGAGTTCTCTTCTCATTGTTAAGGCTTTGCCTCAAAAGTTCCATCACTACGGCAATGCTCACTTAACATTGGAGAGTTAAACCTTGGAAAATAGTGCTTTGAAATTAGTTGTATTGTTAGGGTGATG
Source organism: Ailanthus altissimus (assembly GCA_946807835.1). Taxonomy (NCBI): domain Eukaryota; kingdom Viridiplantae; phylum Streptophyta; class Magnoliopsida; order Sapindales; family Simaroubaceae; genus Ailanthus; species Ailanthus altissimus. The sequence goes on from OX327687.1 coordinate 12,855,738, forward strand.
ACTTGCTAACACTGGAGTGGTACAGGCTCTAGAATTACTACTGCATCGTTCTCTATGTATCGCTGGAGCATTCATCCTTTTATGAATGTTGGACTTATCGTCGTGACTTTCATCCTCAACTTTCCAATTTTTATAATTATGTCCTAATTTTTTATGTTGACTCTAATATTTGTAGTTTTTGCTCCAATTTCTTCAATTTTCATCTTTTAATGCTCAATTCTTATAAAATCAACATTAAGCATATAAATAACCTTTTATTCACTTAAAAATAAATAATTCCTAAGTAAACTGGGGACAAAAACATAGATCTATTTTGCTATTGTCATTGCTCACCAAACCTGTCGCCATGAAAGTGCACTTAAATTGGTGTGATAGACAAAGAGATACAATTTCCATCAAGTTGCTAGCCACTATATAGAAAAATGCCATGACTTGAGAAATCAAGTGGACTAGCTAGTTAGGAACAATTATTTAGTTGAGTTTTGAGTTGATTGCCAACGCAAAGAACAACTAGCAAATACCTCAAACAAAGAGCTTGCTTTACTCCAAGTACTCCATAGTGGGGCATTAGATATGTAACATGTCAACTAGCAAATACTAAAAAGCCACGGATTTAAGCTGTCTCTATTACATTTTTTAGAAGGATAGTTAATGGATAAGCTACAGGTATGATAATGTGATCATGGTGTAAATAGCCAGTATAGATGTAAAATGATTGCTTGTTGATCCAAGAAGTTTAGTAGATATAATATTTAAATAAGCCTTGGACGAGTTAGGGATCAAGGATTTAAAGATAAAAAGAATATAGACACTTCTGTAAGAGTTCGAGGATAGCTGCGTTATGCCTCTTAGGGTGGTAAATTTCTCCATGTCCTTAAGCGAAAGGTTCTATATTAAGACTATCATAACTAAGTTTGTGGTAGTTGACCAACTTTTCCTTTAAAGTCTTACTTGGGCGAACTTTTATGAGAAACACTAACACTGCTCTCTTCATCCATTATTTGAAGCTTAAGTTCCTGACAGAGAAAGGAATAAAGGTCGTAGTCAAGAATCAAAAGATGGCAAGGAGCTATTATGTGGTGTCAGCCAAAAGAACTTATTGTATTTCCACTATATACCTATAAGAGGAAAAGGTTGAATCCCTAAAACTGGTAGAGGAGTTGCACTCGGTATAGGTGAAGCTAGGCTTGCCTAAAAAGGTGGTGAAGATCAATTCACAGTTGGAAACCAAGATCAGTGATGGTTTGACTGTCTTGGTAAAAAAGTTCTCGAATTTTTTCACTTAGTCTCATAAGGACATGCATGGTATATATCCGTCTTTGGTGTCTTATGTGTTAGTTTTAATACCTGTTTTAAGTTAGTAAAATTAAAAAGAAGAATCTTTAACCAGGAAAGATATAATAAGGTAGCTACCAATGTGGAGAAATTATTAGTTGCAGATTTTATACTAAAAGTCAATTATTTGACTTCACGGACTTTAATAAAGTGTGTCCTAAAGATAGTTTTTTCCCTTAAAAGATTGACCTATTAGTAGATTCAACGGTCGGCCATGCCTTTTTTAATTTTATGGACACTTTCTTAGGGTACAATTAGATTAGGATGTTTCCCCTCAACTAAGAGAAAACTTCATTAGTCGCCCATCGAAGCACCTACTATTATAGAGTAATGCCATTTGGACTCAAGAAATAGGGATACTTACCAAAGATTGGTGAACAAGCCATTTAAACCTCTGATGGGGATGAGTATAAAAGTCTATATAGACAACATGATTGCCAAGTTTATGAGAGTAGACCACATGAATGACTTGAGGGGAATATTTTTAATACTAAGGAAGCATAACAAGAAGTTGAACCTAAAGAAGTGCACCTGCGAGGTGGAATCAACAAACACTAATACGATATAGGCCATCTTAGAAATGAAATCCTTGGGCATTATAAAAAACAAGTCTTTGTGATGCCTATTATTTCTTTAAACATATTATTATCTTATTTAATCGAGCAATAATAAATTATTGGCTAGAACACAAATATCGTTATAAGCCTTTATCAATGGTCAAATAATTATATTTCATTCTAACAATTACCCATATATCTATGTTAATCAAAATAATATGAAACTCATTAAAAATAAGTCTAATAATACTATACACACCATATAAGTACATATTTATCCTACAAAGAACTCATAATTGTCACTCTATGATTATGTATCAAACTATCATAGGCTAAACACATAAATTCCACTCTTGAGTTCATTATGGTTCTTTGAACAATCATTATATTGGCCAAATATAAAGAAGCAATACACATAAATTGGAATGAACAATCTACTTTACTGAGTTCACAAACTAAGAGAAATAATAGAATTTAACTACATATTGGGTTCAAGAGTCATACTTTAAATTAATAAAAGTTAGTTCATGATGAATCTAAGAGTTTCAAAGCTATTAATTAAAGACATGATTAACAAAGACATCAAGTGAGAGAAATAAAAAGTAATAATAGTAGGTTAATACCCTTGAATTATCTCTTATTCTCTCTTGCTTATTGTGCAATTCTTGCTCTTTAATATTCAATCTTCTTACTTTAATCTCTCTTGAAAAGTGTTTTATGTTTTCTTTTGACTCTTTTATCTTGCTCTCATCTTTTGGTTGTAAAAAATGGTCTTTTGTTTTAAAGGTTTTCGTATTCTTAGGGGCTTATAGTTTTGAGTCCAAGTCTTATTAGGACTTAAAAAAGTTATGGCACTTTTAGTCGCATGGGTACTAGCTAGCATCGCGATGCTAAAACCTGAGAAATGGGCCTAGTTCTTTTGTTCTGGCACTGTGACGCTCGTTCATGAGTGCCGCAGCACTATGCCACTTCAATTTCTTTGTTTTGCGTTCGATTTTTCCACTATCTTCATCTCATGGGTTGAAAACCTATATTTGATCGATAATCTCAAATAATTATCCAAATATTCATTAATTTAGGGTAAAATCTAAGTTTAAAAGGATGAAAATATTAGTCTTTATAAAGCCATATTAAATACCCCCAAACTTAAGCTTTGCTCCTCCTCGATCGAAATAGAATAAAAAATAAAATAAATTTAAAATACAATCAATTGAATGGGTTAATTAGAAATTTGTATATTTGTCTCAAAATTTGAATTACGCTTATAAAATCTCCATAATCCTTAATCACTTATGAACATCTTATAATATAATCATCACGTTTATGTCTATCTCATAAATATTCACCTGGTGAGTATGTGTACAACTGTTTTTTTTCATTAGTTGTACTCGAAATGATTTATACCAACAAGAAAGACTAGGATTGAAAAATTGTCCAAAAGCTTACTTTTCATATCATTCTCACTAATATAGGACAAGTATATAACTAAAGATCAAATAGGACTTTCAGAAGCTTGTAACAAAAGGCTTAGGTTATGGTGAGGAAAATTGAAAAAATTTAAAGCTTTATTCTTATGATAATTATAACCTTATTTTTTTTAGATCATTTGACCTTCTTTTTCCCAAAACACATCTCTAAACTTATTTTCTTGAACTCTCATTTTCAACTCATTAATTCTCCACTTGAAATCTAGGAGGGCTCTTTTTTTTTTTTGGAATTATATCCCCCTAAAGAATAGTTCATAAGCTGACTTTTTATATGCTTTATCTTTAACCTTTTTCTAATCATAATCCCTAACAAGATGTTATAATTATGGGCCAAACAGTTTCTTATGAAGGACTAAAATTCACTTAGTTTTGGCTTTTAATGTGGTTCACAAAAAATACGGTCAATAAGGCTAAAAAAAGGGTGACCGGGGGTTAAATTTTATATCAAGGTAGGTTTGAAAGGCTCAAACGATCAAAATATGGCCTAAAATCATTTCTCTTGCTATATCTACCCTAAGAGTTCACCTTAAGTACTAATCAAATAGGTTCTAGATATTGGGAGATCTTAATTGTTCTCTTGATATAGATAAATGTCTTTTAAGTTAACAACCAGTGTACTATAACAACTCGAATGTGCAATGTTTTTGAAGTGAACAAATATAAGATAAATATAAGCAATTCCGTTTAAGTCATAAGATAAGCATAGTAATTACTAATTCTAGAAAATTTTATGGCTTTTCTTTAACTCAACTTTTCATCATTAACTCACAATTTATTTTCAACTTAAACAAGAGACATTAAAAAGAAAAAAAATGAAAAAAAATGAAAATAAAATAACGATGAAATAATAAACCTAAAATCATGCATTCTAGAAATTTGGAAGTGTTTCCCTACCCCTAAACTTAAAATAAACCATGTCCTCATAGTGGCAGTAAAATAAGAAAATTGGAACACTTCCCTTAGATATGTGCTGAGCCTCAATCATTAGCTAAGTCATCTTCAGACTCCTCATTATTCTCTTCATCATTAGCTTCATCGTCATATTATTCATCTTCATATTTTAGATCCACTGGGTTGGTGGAGTTGGATATGCTGGAAATTATAGTAAAATGCTCTTATCTAGGCCAAAGTGAGTGAGGAAAATCCTCATCACTTAGTCTTGATAAGCAGTAAACAAGACACATTGCTGATGTATGGCGAATGAAGTCTCTAAAGGAGCTAAATACTTCTCAATAGTAAGTGGCGAAGGTGGTGTAGGTGCTTGAGGTAATGGTTGTCATCTATTGGCACTGAGGTTGATCTTACTTATCTAGTCCATACACAATCTGAACAATTTTGCTATTATCTAAAATAAGTGCCAGATCAAGTAAATGCTCTATGGGTGCCCTCTCGACTCTAGCTTGGGTACATAAAGCTGAGATTAGGGATAGGCAATAGAAACTCATCTTCGTATAATGGATGCTATGGATGATGTTGTCTTTTATAACCTTGCCCACATCAATGGATCTTTTGGTGAGGATGGCATATAATAATGTAGCACAATGAATGGTGACAAAACTCACATGCTAAACTACTATAAGGTGTGCGTCAATGAAGTAATACCAAACCTTGTATTCCCACCTTATATATTGTGTAAGGAATGAAATCGGCTAGCTCTCAGATAATTGCCACTCGACCTCCGATGACACTAAGAATAGATGATCACTTCATAATCTGACTCCTTCAATAACTTGTAATAATTATCTTGGGGAATGTAAGGAAATTCGAAGTATCTATTGATGGTAGTGCTCGTGGTGTTTACACTTTGGCCTCTAACAAATACATTTAAGTCTTAGTGCTCTGGATCATTGGTGTAAAATTCCCAAACTACAAGTAATACCACTACCTCAGGTTATGCACAAAGCCTCTGCCAACCCCGTTCTTTAATGATCTGAGTAATATTGTGGTAGTGTCTAGTAGTGATTTTAAATCCCCTTTCTAGATTAGTGGTTCTCTTGATGATGAAAGATGTGTGGCAATCAAATGCTTTTTTAGACACAAATTTAGAGGTATTATAGTTGGCGGATGATGAAGCGGCCATTTTACGGGATCCCTTACGATAAATAAAGAATAGATCTTAGAGTTATAATTGAATTGGTGGAGTTCTTGGTGGTTTTGAAAATTTTTAAAATTTTTTATGGATTGTATTTGTATGTTTTTAGTCGATTTTAGGGTTAACTAGAGGTATTGATTGATTAAGGAAACTCATTGATGGTATTTGCATGAAGTGATTTTAGTTAACTAGAGGTATAGTTTTTGTGTTAATTTGTTGGATTGATAGAAAATGGAGATTTTAGGGTTTTAAGGGCATTTAAGGTTTGAGAGAAGTAAATGACTGAATAAGGAAATTTGGGGTTTTAAACCCTTTCCTTGATGGTGTATCGCAGCGCTAGATGCTAAGCGTAGTGGCACTTAGACCTGAAATTGGGTTTTGCTGCCCAAGTCTTAACGCTGCAGCTGGATCTATGGCGCCGCGATGCTCAGACTTAGGCAAAGACTCTAATTTGCTATTGGGTAATACTGCGACACTGAGTTTTAATCAACACACACATTGTTTTTTTCTTTTTATATAGAAAGCAACTAATTCTAAATAAGTAAAAAGATATTAAAAATACGTTTAAAATATTTAAAAAAAAATTAAGATAAAGGATACTAGACTTGGGTTACCTCCCAAGAAGCGCTTGATTTAATGTTGTCGACTTGACGTAATGATCCCTCAGTTACTTGGGTTTTATTAGATCAACAATAACTTTCTATCACTATAGAGGATGCTTGAGTAGTTGGGTCTTTGATTTCATTAGTTTCATGTGGATATACCTTGATAAATTAGAATGGCCCTGATCATCGGAACTTAAGTTTTCTAAGACATAACTTCAAGCAAGAATTGTAAGGCAACACTTGTTGTCCTTATTTGAATGATCGCTGAAGTATTTTCTTATCATGCCATCTTTTAGATATTTCCTTGTATAGCTTTGCATTCTTATACGCTTGAAGATGAAACTAGTCTATGGCGTTGCACTGTAATAGACGTTTCTCTCTTATTGCTTAGAGATCAAAGTTTAAGGCTTTAATAGCCTAATAAGCTTTGTGTTCTAGCTCCAAGGGTAGATGGCATGCTTTTCCAAAGATTAATCAAAATAGAGACATACCGATGAGAGTTTTATATGCAGTCTGATATGCCTATAACGCATCATTCAAGTGTAGTATCCAGTTTTTGAGGTTTGGTTTAACTATCTTCTGTAAGAGTTATTTTATTTCTTTATTGGATACTTCTATTTTTTCACTTATTTGGGGATGATATATAATGGCGATCTTGTGCTTAATCCCATATTTTTGTAAGAGAGCTGAGAAGTATTTATTATAAAAATATGAGCCTTCATCACTCATGATCACTTTTAGGTTTTATATCTTGTGAATATGTTCCTTTGAAGGAACTTAATCACTACTCTAGCATCATTTATGGGTAATGCTACTGCTTCTAACCATTTTGAAACATAATCCACTACTAATAGATGTGGCATTTTATATCTTTTAAAGATGTTCTCCATCTGTTGGCATCTATCACATACTGCAATAAAGAAATATTACATCCTTAAATAATGTGGGCCAATAAAAATCGATTGAAGTACCTTTGCCGTTATTTTGTCGCCTTACAAAATGACCACCATGACTAGGTGCATAACATTGATGTAAGATGTCATAAATCTCTTATTGGGGGATAAATCTTCAAATGATTTGGTCTGCACACAATCTGAAAAGGAATTGCTTATCTAAGAAGTAAAATTTTATGTTGTGGAGAAACTTATTCTTTTACAAAAATGTCAAATCAAGAGGAATAAGTTGACAAGCTAGATAATTGATAATATCAGCATACTAGGGAATTTAATGATGTTGTATTACAAGGAGTTGCTCATATGAAAAAGTTTAATTGATTAGGATCTTCTCTTGGTGTTGATTTGGCACTTCCAATTGGAAGAGATGATCGGCTACTTAATTCTTAACTCCTTTTCTATTATTGATCTCAAGATCAAATTCTTACAGTAATAAAATTAATCAAATAAGCCTAGGTTTTGTATTCTTCTTAGCTATGAGATATTTAATCGTCAAATGATCTATGAAGACAGTGACTTTGATTTAATTAAAGTAAGCTTAAAACTTGTCAAAGGCAAAGACTACTGCCAGAAGTTCCTTTTCTGTGGTGGTGTGGTTGGGCTGTGCTTCATTTAGAGTTTTACTGACGTAGTAAATGGTGTGTAAAAACTTTCTTTTGCCTATGTCCTAGTACAGCTCCCATTGCTATATCATTTGCATAACATATTACCTCGAATGGTAAATTTCAATTTGGCACTATAAAGATTAGTGCAGAAGTGAACTTCTTCTTCAAGGTTTTGAAGGCTTCAAGACATACTTCATTAAAGTGAAATTGCACTTCTTTCTCTAGTAAGTTGCATAAGAGCTTGGAGATATTGGAAAAATCCTTTATAAATATTCTATAAACACTTACATGCCCAAGAAAACTCTGCATTTCTTTCACATTAGTAGGGGCAATGTCTCAATGGTTTCAATCTTCGCTCTACCTCTATACCTTGTGTGAAAATTTTATAGCCTAAGACTATACCTTCTTGGACCATAAAATGTCACTTCTCCCAATTAAGCACTAAGTTAGTTTCTTCACATTTCTTAAGCACAAATGATAAATTATCAAGACAAAGGTCAAAAGAGTTATAAAAATTGAATATTTGTCCATAAATACCTCCATGAATTATTCTATAAAATCCAAAAAGATGGCTATCATACATCACTAAAAAGTTATTGAAGTATTGCATAAGCTGAATGTATCCTCTAGAAGGTAAATGTACTATGAGGCATGTGATCGTCATATTTTCTTGGTCTTCTGAGGTAATTACAATCTAATTATATCAGGAGTATCCATCCAAGAAATAATAATGGTCATGTTCGGCCAACCTATCTAACATTTGATCAATGATGCGTAAGAGAAATTGGTCTTTGTGGATAACTTTGTTCAGCTTTTAATAGTCCATGCATATTCTTCATCCAATAATGGTTATAGTAGGGATTAAATCATTGTTTTTATTCACCGCAATAGTGATTCCACCCTTCTATAGTATGAATTACACTGGACTTACCCAAGAGTCGTCTAAAATAGGGTAGATTATCCCAACATTTAACCACTTAATGTCTTATTTTTCACTATATCTTTCATAACTAGATTCAACCTCCTTTGATGCTCTATTATAACTTTATGCCTCTCCTCTAATACAATTTTATGTATGCAGAATGATGGACTTATTCCTCTGATATCTGCAATTGTCCATCCAATTGCTTTCTTATGTTCTCTCAATACCTTCAATAATTTCTCTTCTTGGATCTTATTAAGTTGGGCAGAAACTATTACTTGTAATGTAGAAGACTCCAAGAAATGCATACCTTAAGTGATTAGGTAAAAGTTTCAGCTCTAATATGAGAAGTTCTTCAATGGAATGCTTGTTATGAGCTTGTTTACCCTCTATTTTATCTAGAGGTTCTACTCTCATCTTGATTCTGTCATATTTAGGAGAAAGGCTTAGTACTTGTAAGTGTTCTCGTGCTTTAAATTTATCAACTTCCTCTCTATTAATTACAACATCTTCTAAAGAATCATAAATGTTATTCTTATTGAAGACCTCTTGAATTTCATTGTCAATAATATTAATGCTCAAACATTCTTCTTTCTCATTCAAACATTTCATGGCTTTTGAACACATTGAATGTTATTTTTTTTATTTTACACTCTCATAGTTAATTCCCATTTTTGAACATCAATAAGGGTTCTGCCAATGGCTAAGAATAATCTTCCTAGTATGATGGGCACTTCACAATCCTCCTCCATGTCCAACACTATAAAATCCATAAGAAAAATGAATTTGTCAACCTTTACCAAAACATCTTCAATAACGATCCTTGAATAAGTAAGTGAACGATCAACAAGTTGCAAGGTGACATTTATAGGTTTAACCTCCTTTATACTTATCTTTTTGTAGATGGTTAATGGTATCAGGTTGATGCTAGTGCCTAGATCACACAAGGCCTTTACAAAGAAATGATGCTTAATTGTGTATAGTATAGTGAAACTGTTTGGATCTTTTAACTTAGGCAATTATTTCTTTTGTAGGATTGCACTACATTCTTTAGTGAATGTTATAATTTTAAAGTCTTTAAGTCTCATCTTTTTAGATAAGATATCCTTTATGAACTTCATATAACTTGGCATTTGCTCAAGAGCATCTGTAAAAGGAATGTTAATATAAAGTTTCTTAAAGATATCCAAAAACTTTGAGATTTGCTTATCTAGCTTCTGTTTCTTTAGCCTCTAAGGGAATGGTAGAGATGGATGAAGAGACTACACTATATGCTTCTACATACTATTGTTGCTATTATTTACTATTGTATCTACACTTATCTATGTATCAAAATTGGTTTTTGCATTTTTTTGCTGCTGTGCATTATATTCTACATTTTTCTCTACAATTTTCTACATTTTTGCACTATTTTTTGCATTTCTTTCTACATCATTCTTCTTTTCTTTATAGTTGGACTGCAAATTCTTACCACTTCTTAAAAAGATAGCCTTACATTGCTCTTTGTCACCTCTTGGATTGGCTTTGATATTGCTTGGTAAGGTTCCTTGAGGTTGACTATTTAAGGCTACAGCAAGTTGCCTTATTTGAGTTTTTAAAGTCTTTAGAGATGCAGAATAGTTTTATAGAATGGTATCATTGGATTTTATATACTGCCAGAACATATCTTCCAAGGCCGGCTTCTTTTCTTATAGTGGATGACATCTAGGAAGGTTTATTGGTTTAGACGATTGCCCTTGGTTACTTCAAGAGAAGTTTGGATGGTTCTGTCACCCTGATTATAATAGTTTGAGTGGGATTATTCTATTACCTATTATAATTTCCCACATAACTTGATAAATCTATGCATTGCCTATTCATGTGTTTGTCACCACAAAAGTCACAAGTTACATTTTGAGTATTGATGGCACTTATGGCATAGAACTTCTTTGATAACATGTTAATTTGCATAGCCAATGCATTGAATGCATCAATGCATGAACTTTAGCAATCTTTTTCGATGTAACCCTTTTAGTAGGCCATTGGTAACTATTTGAAGCTATCTCCTTAAGCAGATTATATGTGTCATATGTAAATTTATTCATTAGGGCTCCTTCAACAATGACAGCTACGAAGCTTCTCAAGTAACCTAATAGTCCATTGTAAAACGTTTTGACTAATAGCCATTTAGGAACCCCATGTTGAAGACACTTCTTCAACATATCTTTGAATCGTTCCTATGGCTCATATAGTATTTCACCATCAATCTAAACAAATGTGGTAATGTCATTTCTCATCTTTACTGCCTTCACTAATGGGAAGAATTTTGCCAGAAATTTTTGCGCTAAGTCATCCCATATCGATATACAAGGCAATGACATCAACAAACACTTGGCTTTATCCCTCAGAGAGAAAAGAAATAGCCTTAGTCTGATGGCATCATCTAAGACTCTGTTATACTTAAATGTATTGTAAAGTTTTAGAAAATTTACAATATGCATGTTAGGATCATCATCCGGGACGTCGTTGAATTGTATAGAATCCTTTAGCATCTGAATAGTACTCAACTTAATTTCAAAGTTGTTTGCACTGATGGTTGGTTTCCGAATACTAGATTAAATCCATTTTATTGTAGGAACATCATGATCCTTTAAAGCTTTTTATTCTACCATAGGTTTATATATAGGGTTATTGATATTGTCCTCCATGTTTTTGAGTTTGTGTTGTTCACGTTAAAGTCCTTGGAATGTTCTTCAAATCTTAGGACCAAAAGAAGTTAAATCTTCACTTTTTGTCCTTCGTATGAACTATTAAAAAAAAATTTAAAACAATAATAATAATAATAATAATAATAATAATAATAATAATAATATTAATAAATCTGAATTAAAAGTAAGATAGTTTGGCATTAGTATTTATTTAAGAATAGATAAATAAGAGTTCCTGGCAACGGCGTTAAAAACTTTATATGCAATTTTTAATTAAGTATAAGTGCACGCTATCGTACTATGTAATATAAGATTTAAGTCTAAGTATCGTTCCCATGATGACTTATTTAATTTAATTCTTTTAATCAAGTACTAAAATTATTCCTGCTTAACTTTATTAAGACAAAATCTAAGGATGAATGCTCTCTAATTAATCTAAATTTAAGAAACTAAACCTAATCTTAATCAATGAGCAAACAAGAGTTAAATTCACCAATATAAGAATAATTTAAGGTTTCAACTTATCCTCAAATATTTTATTGAACCATTATTCTTTTATTTAATCCTCAATAATAAATTGTTGGTTAGAACACAAATATTGTTATAAGCCTCTTTCGATGGTCAAATAATTATATTTCATCATAATAATTACCTATATGTCTATGTTAATCAAAAGAGTATGAAACTCATTAAGAACAAGCCTAATAATGCTATAAACGTGATATAGGTATAGGTCTATTCTACATGGAACTCATAGCTATTCCTTTATGATCATGTATCAAATTATCTTAGGCTAAACACATAAATTCATCTATCAAGTTCATTATGGTTTCTTGAACAGTCATTATATTGGCAAAATATAATGAAGCAATAAACATAAGATAGAATGAACAATATACTTCATTGAGTTTATAAATTAAGAGAAATAATAGAATTCAACCACATATTAGGTTCAAAAGTCTAACCTTAGATCAATAAATTTAGTTCATGATGAATCTAAGAGTTCTAAAATAGTAAATTAAAGACATGATTAACAAAGACATCAAGTAAGAGAAAATAAAAGTAATAACACAAGGTTGATGCCTTTGAATCGTTTCTCTTTCTCTCTTACTTTTTGTACAATCCTTGCTCTTCAATCTCTAGTTTTCTTACTTTAATCTCTCTTAAAAAAGTATTTTGTGCTTGTTCTTAACTCTTTTTATCTTGCTCTCCTATTTTGGCTATAAAAAGGGTTTTGTTTATAGGTCTTCGTAATCCTAGGGTTTTGTAGTTTCGAATCCAAGTCGTATTAGGACTTAGAAAGGTCGAGGTACTTTAGTTGCATAGGCACTGTGGTGCTCAGACCTAGAAAATAGGCCTAGTTCTTGTATTTGAGTACCATGACGCTTGCTTATGGGTGGCACAGCACTAGACCACTTACTTCAATTTTTTCATTTTAGGTTCGATTATCCTAGTATCTTCATATTGTGGGTTGAGAACCTATATTTGATAATCTTAATTAATTAGCCAAATACTCATCAATTCAAGGAAAAATCTAAGTTTAAGAGGATGAAAATATTATTCTTTATGAAACCTTATATGTTCCATCAATTGAGGATCATCTAATGATATACCTTAAGATCTCAACTATGGTAGTAAGTTTGTTCTTGGTCAAAGAAGAGGCGGGGGTTTAATGATCGATGTACTTTGTCAGCTAACCCTTAATGGAGCCAAAAAGTTGATACCACCTACAGATAAGCTACCTTTAGCACTAGTCATATTAGAATGAAAGCTACACCTCGACTTTAAGTCTCACATCGTAATCATGCTAATTGACCAACCTTTAAGGCATATCTTGTATAAGCCTAATCTCTCGAGATGATTAGCTAGGTGGGTGATTGATAAGGGTTAATTAAGTCTAATATTTCTATCTTTTAAGGTTAATATTTGTTTATTGAAATAAAGATTATTTGGCTTTTTATACAGTTTATTATTATTTTGTAGGTTTGGAGTCAATGGAGAAAATGGGAATGAAAATTTGAAGAAAATAATGTAAAAACATCAAACTGCTACAATAAATTTGCTATAGTGCCCAGTGTCGCAGCGCTCAAAACAGCGCTAAAAAATAGTATATACAACGCCCAAAATCCAACACTGTGGTGCTGCACGAACAGTAACCAATGAACAATATTCATGAATAGTGTGCGTAAGCAGTAACTTATGAACAATAACTCATGTACAGTAATTCTAATCTGATATATATTTGATGTTTTACCTTAATTTAAAGATATAAACCTATAAAATAGAAGATTAAAAGCCTAATTTAACAATTAAGAAAGAATCAAGAGGAGAGAGAAAGAGCAATTTTAAGAGGATAAAAAAGACTATAGAAAAATTAGTTTTATCTCTTTAACTCTTTATCTTTCTAGTTTTTTTTATATAATTTTCATGATGTTATTACTGATAAGCTCTAGAACTATTTATTTAACCATGAGCTAAATTTCTATATCTAGGGTTAGAATTTTAAACCTAGTACATAGTTAGTTTTTATAGATTTTTATGAACTTAATACATATAATTGATTCATTCTATCTTGATCTTAATGCTTTCATAATATCTAGCCAATATCTTGAATGATTGAGGAACCATGATGAACTTGACAGAGGGATTCATATGTTTAGTCTAGGATAATGTGATGCATGATCATAGGGTAACAACTATGAGTTCTTCCATATAGGATAGACATATACCTGAATGTCATGTTTGACATGATTTAGACATATAGGTGATTGTTAGAATGTATAATATAGTCATTTAACCATCGACAGAGGCTTGCAATGAGATTAGGGTCTAAGCTAATAATTGGTATTAAAGGGTTAAATAAGATATTAATAAGTCCAATAAAATATTAGGTGATGAATCTATACCCTAAATTATTATTAATTTATGAGTTTAACCCTCTGTTTATTTGTTATCTAGGTTACGTTTTAGGTTGCTTAGTTAAATTACAGATTATAGTTTTTTGGATAAAAGTAAAGTAGTTATAATTTTAGTACTTGATTGAAAGAATTAAATTGCATAGTCCTTGTGAGATCGATACTTGAACTTAAAATTCTATATTACTTGATACGATAGTATATGCTTGCGCTTAACTACTATAGCACTAATTAGTGATAGAGCTCAATGATTTGACATACAGTATAAACTGAGAGCGGCCATCAAAGGTCAAGCCCTTGTAGACTTTGTGGCTGAATGCACCCCGAGAGAAGTAATATCAGAGTAGTGTACCCTCCTCTCTCCTTTCCCCCCGAGCTCGGGTGAGGAAACCCTTAGAAAAGTAAACTATAGAAGCCCTAACTTAGACCTTTTACATTGATGAAGTATCTAACTCACAAGGTTGCAAAACAGATGTAGTACTTATTATTTCAGAGTGAGAATAGATTTTTTTATGCAGTTTGTTTCAAATTCCAAGTTTCTAACAACTAAGCTGAATATAAAGCTCTATTGGTCCGGTTGAGGGTTGCTTGAGCCCTTCTAACTAAGAGGATCTTAGTGAAGAGTGACTCTCAGTTGGTTGTAATTTAAGTCAATCTAATTTTCAGAGCACAATAATAAAACATGGCCATATACCTCAAAAAGGTTCAAGAGATAGCTAGTTAGTTTGAAGAAGTAAGGGTCTAGCTAATTCTAAGAGCCAAAAATCATTGAGTCGATGGTCTAACAAGCCTGGCTTTCATCTATAAAGCTTGAATAATTTAGTTGGTGGCTTTTGATCTTATCCAGGTGCCTAGAATACTAGAAGCCAAAAAGGTAATGTAGATTGACCCCTACCTAGTTGGATGGATCCATTAGGGAATACATAACAATCGGGGCCCTCTAAAGGATAAACGGGAAGCATAACAGTGTCAGTATAGATCTACCCGGTACACATTAATAGACCCCACTGTATTGATGGGGATTTTCCTATCCATACATAAGGTGCTTAAGGCTTGAAGAGGCAAAACATGTGCATAGGGAAACTCATAAAGGCATATGTGATAATCACTCAAGAGTAGAGGCCCTAGCTCATAAAGTCTTTAAGATTGGGTACTACTGGTCCATTATGCTATAGGACACCAATGAATTACTTAGGCGATGTGTTGCTTGCTAGAGATATGCTAATAATATCCAAAGTCCTCCCAAGAAGCTGAGCACTATATTGGGACCACGGTCTTTTGCACAGTGGCTACTCAACTTGATTGGACCCTTAACTCGAGGAATGAGATCCACCAAATACGCTATTGTTGTCATAGGTTATTTCACTAAGTGGATAAAGGCCAGTAAATTGTCTAACATAACTGAGAAGAAAGCTTGAGACTTTGTATAGAGAAGTTTAATTTGTAAGTATAGAATGCCACAAGCAATTGTAATAAACCATCTAGATTAATTGCTCAATATTCTTAGATTAATTATAAGTAAATTAATTAGCATAGGATTTTTGTTTATAAATCTAAGAATTAAGATATTACTTTTCCTTATTATTTATTATTATAAAAAAAATGAAGAAAAGAAAAAGAAACAATTTTGTGCTAGATCAAATTCTCAAGAGAAGCTTAACTTTTTCTAACGAGTAGAGAACAACGATGAGGCGGTTACCTAGGTGGCTACCACTAGTTAAAAAGTTGTTTCTTTAATTTTGGGCAATTACCATGGTGGCTAGAAGAAGAGCAGTTGTTTCTTTCATTTTATCGGGCAGTTCATGGAGGCAATAGGGCGGGCTAGCGATAATAGACGAACAACAATGCTAGGTAGGCTCCTTTACACTGTCTACAATGAGCGACAACCGAAGGAGAATGATGAAGTTGTTAAGGTAGCATATTTTATGCAGGTTGATGGAGGTTGTTCGACTTGCGGTGCAAGCGGCTAGACGAGGCGGTCAACATCGTTTGGCTATAAACATTAGGTGGCTACAGCATCTCGTGGTAGTCGAAGGTGGCTGAATGCAGATGTAGTAGGGTTGTTTTTAGGGTGGCAGCCGAGAAGAGAAAAAGATGAAACCCTAGTTTTATTCAATTTTTCTCATTCAGGCCTTTTTAGTTTTGGTTAATTCTATTTTGGCCAGGAAAGTTTAATAATTTTTCAAATAGGCCTTAATAGAATTGGTTTTTATCACTTAGCCTCTTTATTTTTTGATTAATTCTATTTCGTCCAGAAAAGATTATAAAGTTTACAAATAAGCCTCTAATAGAATTTGCTTTCATCACTCAAGCCCCTAATTTTTAATAATTCTATTTTTAGACAAAAATATTTGTGAATTTTGCAAATAGGCCTAAATAAAGTTAATACTTTGGGCAATTGTGGTTTGGCCAAAAAGCTTTAAAGAATTTACAAACAGATCCCAATTTTAACCTAAATTACTTTTTAGACTTTTTTTTAGGTATTTGCTAATTCAAAGGATGTATTATGCATCGGTTGTTTCATCGGCCGTTTCTCTGGTCGTGCTCATGAAGGATCCATTTTGGACGGGATTTTAAGCGACAGTGCCCCGCTTAGCCCAAACCCGGCTCAGCCGTCTGCCTATTTTTCCTCATCCCCGGCAATTTTTTCGATCCTCCCTGTGCCGACCACCGTCAGACACCTAGCTACTATACCAGAGCAACTGTGCTCTTGTAGCCCGTGCCTCACCTGAATCGGTGTGAAGCAAATTTGGCGGCCCTTATTATACTACACTACATCCACTTAGAGTTCCTGGCCATTTGTGCAGAGTCTGTATGCCTTTGTTGCTGCTGTTCTTCCCAGCCAGCACCGAGCCTCTCCGGGACACGGTGGAATTGATCCGAAAATTGCCATATGCTTACTGACCATTTTCGGCCGTGCCCTGTCTGATTTGCAACGAGCTGTGCTCCCATTTGATGGTTCTTCATTCGGTAGTTTTTCATTGTGGTACTAGAATATAAGTCGGTTGCTTGCTTGGTCACTGTTGTTCGTTTTATGCGTGTTTGCTTGACTTAATTTTAATTTTATGCAATAATAATCTCTCCCTTGTTTAAGGGATCTGTATTTCCCTCCTATGGGAGGTCTGTTATCCATTTCTACTGAAATGTCTGTTTCTCTTTCTTTTAAAAGAGTTCGTAGTCCGTATTTATCTTTACCTACTATGGGTATGACTGATTTCTTCTTTGCAAGAAGTTTGAATCAGATGATCTCAAAATGTATTTATCTTATTCTGTTATTCATTTGATCTGTATATCAAAGGTATTTGATGTAATATCTTGATGATATTAATGATATAATATGAAATCATTCTCAAGGTTGCCTAAACTTCTTTTAATTTTAGTCTAATTTTTTATTAAAAAAATATTTGGGTTATTTTAATAGAATTATTGGGTTTAAAAATTTTTTCTAAAAAAAAAATTATTTTAAGGAGACTCAATAAGATTTTTAAAGCTCAAAATATGCCTAATTTATTTATTTTAAATTAATAGACCAAATAAAATTAAAAGTCCAAAATGCCTAACCTATAAAAGGAGACAAACAAGTGGATAGGGACATTATAGAATTGCCGAAGTTAATTTTAAGTGGTACTTTAAAGAATTTAATCTTAATTTTAATATTTTTTATTCCTAGGCAAACCCATAAATGGGTTATTTATTTATCTAATAATGTTTTGATTGAATAACATGTTATATAAATTAAGGGTTCTACATTTTCATATGCATACATAAAATATATCATCTTGTATTACATTAATGTTCTAATGAGATTATGACAAGATTATTATTATAGTATTAATATTATATTATTTTTATCAATTTGACATGGTCTCATTAATTATTAGATACTAATGAGTGAAATGTCATTTCATAAATTAAATGGTATATTAAAAATTAAAAACTCTAAAATTTAAAAAACAAAATTGAGTGGGAGAGGGTTTTAGGCACATAACCTATCGTTTCCATTATTGGTCTTATAGTAAAGTATATTAATGTCTTATCCCTATAAAGGGTAATAATCAGAACTGGTTACTAAATAGGACTTCTCTAAAGGATAAGATCTGATGTAGGACTCATACAAAATTAACTACCTTACAGTAGCTTTTTAATTGAAAAATATAAATGATTAAAATAATGGTTGTACACTCAACTTACGTTGATTGATATTCTCCCTATGGAGTTTTTGTTAATTAAATCTAAGGGCTATAGAATTGATGGTTTATTATTATTTGATATAAGATATCTAGATAATAATAATAAATTAATAGTGTATTAGTCTGATTAATGAAGGATACGGCTGCCTTATGAGGGCTTATTTTGAATAAAAATTAGATTACCGATGCATAATGTAGTTAAAGAGTTCTAAATACACGCATTCATGAAAACAATTCATATGCTATAAGACAATGTATGTTTATATATTAATTGGTTTTTTAGAATTATGTCTTCGTTCAACCCACTTACATTAATTCTTAACTAAAATAAATTAATTGTAGTCCTAGGCTCTTTACAAGTGGTGAATTAATATATATATATATATTTTCTCTGATCTATTTTACTTTATTTTATTTGTTTAATTTAGGTTTTATTGGTTTGAATACTTATATTAATTTTTCATGGGAATAATACTTTACTTTTTACTTTATTACTTATTTATGATATTGCACATTTGCGCTCTAATCAACACAGCATAAGGTAAGAGCAAAATTTATCGAATGCAAAAACAACTACTAACATATTTTTTTTATGGTAGTATAGTTCATATGAGCGAAATTTATTGAATTCAATGTCTTGCTAGCATAATAGATAATGTGAAAAATCTTGTTCTTGTGTTGTCCTACAACTATACTGACTCTAATGTTATTGGCATTACACATTAATTGGAAAGAGAGATTCCAATCTAGAGCTATAATTATAGGAACTGAGATAAGCTTCTGCTTCAATAGTTGGAAAGCCTCTATGCAAGCATCATTAAATTTGAACTATACATCCTTCTTTAACAGGTTGCAAAGTAGTTTGGAGATCTTGGAGAAATCATTTATGAACCTTCTGTAGATACTCACATGTCCAAGGAAACTCCGAACACCCTTTACAGTTGTATGAGGTGGAAGCTTTTCAATTGTTTTGATCTTTGCATGGTCTACTTCAATCCTGTTGGATAAAATGCGAGCAAAGAACAATCCCTTCTATAACCATGAAGTGACATTTCTCTTAGTTCAACACCAAATTAGTCTCTTCACACGTTTTTAGCAAAATCACCAATTTTTCTAAACATAAATCAAATGAATCCCTGAAATTGAGAAATCATCCATAAAAATGTAAAGGAACTGCTCTATTATGTTAGAAAAATTGCCCATCATGCTTCTAAAAAATGTAACAGATGCATTGCAGAGCCCAAATGGCATTCTTTGGAAGGCAAAGATCCTATATAGACATGTGAAAGTGGTATTCCCTTAGTCTTCTAGAGCTATAACAATATAATTATAACTGAAATACCCATCCAAGAAATAGTAATACTTATGGCTAGCCACTCTATCAAGCATTTCTTCAATAAATGGTAATGGGAATTGATCATTGCAAATGGCTTTATTTAGCTTCTAGTAGTCTATATATACTCGTTACTGTTTTTGTAGAAATTAACTCATTATTTTCATTCACCACCATTATCACTCCTTCTTTCTTCGGCGTACATTGAACTAGACTTATCCAAAAACTGTCTAAGATTGGATAGATGATTCTCACACTTAACCACTTGATGATTTTCTTTTTAACTACATCTTTCATTATAGGATTAAGTCAACGCTACTATTTTACTATAGCTTTATAGTTGTCTTCTAGTAAGATCTTATGCATGCAAAAGGATGGACTAATGCCTTTGATGTCAACAATTGAACACTCTAATGCTTTCTTATACTTTTTCAAAACTCTAATTTTTTTTTTGTATCATAAATGCAGCAAGATAATCACAAAAAGTTTGAAAGAGTTACCTAAGAATGCATATTGCAAATAGCTTGGCAGAGGTTCAAGTTCCAATGAGGGTAGTTCTTCAATTGATGACTTAATATGAGGTCTTATTTTTGTTGGTCGCTCTAAAGTTTCAAACCTTACCTTGGCTCTACATATTGAGGAGAAGCATTAGCTTTCAACATTTTTACATCGACCATATTAACGATCTAGTGAGTCACTAATGGAATTCTTCAAAAACATTTCATTGACCTCACTATCTATTACATCAATGTTGAAGCACTCTTTAAATTTGTTTAGGAATTTTATTGCTTTGAAAAAATTAAACCCTACCTTTTGGTCTTGAACTTGCATTGCAAGCTCTATTTTCTACACATCTATGAGTGTTCTCCATGTGGCTAAGAATGGTCTTTCAAGGATAATTGAAATCTCACGATCCTCCTCCAAATCAAGAATAACAAAATCTATTGAAAAAATAAATTTATCAACTTTTACTAGCACATTTTCAATTACACCTCTTAGATAGGTAAGTGATCGATCAACAAGTTGCAGTGTAACATTGGTTTGGCTTTACTTCCCCCAATCTAGCTTCTTGTATATAGACAGTGGCACCAAGTTAATACTTATGTTGTGTAATTACTAAGCACAAGTGCACGCTATCGTAAACAAGTAATATAGTGAAATGTCGAATATCGAACCCACAGATTATGTAAACAAGTAATATAGTGAAATATTGGATGTTGAACCCACATATTATTTATTTTAACCAAGTTCTAAAATTAATCTTCTTATTTTTATCTAGAAAAATCAATACTTCAATTGAAATTATAATAAAACTAAAGGTATGAATGTAATTAAACTAAATTATCATAACTAAGTAATTTCTGGGAATGATAATATTAGAGTTAAGCTTAAGATTATAAATATCCCTCGGTATACTTTTCTAAAGATACTACCTTTTAATATTTAATCCTTTAGTTTTATTATTGGTCAAGACACTAATTTCTTCATTAGCCTTTTCCGATGGTCAATTGAATATATCTTAAATTACCCATTACTTATAAACTTATGGTAGATCGATAAAATTAAGACTCTTTAAGTTCAAGTTCTTTTAACCATATATACCCTATAAGTGTTAGGGTTGACGTTTACGTGCCATCCCTGAATGTACATATACTTTTGTATTTATACAAGTGTACATTTTTATTAAATCACTAATACCAATTAATATAGTACTATACAATGTAATGTTACAGATATTGTACGATCTGAAGAAGTTCAAATCAGATATAAAGGAGTTTAGATAAGGGCCTATAATTAGCCACGCTGAGAGATATAAATGCTCAACGTTAGCACAACTAAGTGTTAGCTGGTTACAATACTCAGTAGATTCAAGAGTTGGACCTTTGTCTGTAATGGGACATAGACTTGGGAATATACCAGTAACTGCATAGTTGCAAGAGTTGCAATCAGGTGCTAGAAAATACTAGTTATGCAAGTATGTTCTCGAATTATTTTTTCTGATCTATTTCTGCCGATGCGAGTCTGTCGGTGGATACCTTTATATATAAATCAACATATGTCATACCTATAGGACATAGATGGTTGTTCCTAACCGACCGTGAGCTTGGAGCTTGTATTGACATATAGGTATCCAGTTAGGACTGGATATGGGATAGACTTATGAGGGCCTCCGATAGACACCTTATGTAAGTCGTCAATTGAGGGTCCTCTCAAGTTGAGTAGTATATGTGGTAATTTGACTTGAGTATCATGGTGGGCTTGTAAGTGATTCACCATACCTTAATTCCACGTATGTCACAAAATTTTTTATGGTGTGATCGCTGGGTGTCACTGGTATGGTTCGATGCTTATGGAGTCCAATGTGTACAGATATGGGATTCGTCAGCTCACATAGGAAGTTTGATATCCAGATGCTTCGTGATTGTATCTTAAAAAATCTTGTGGTCATAAGTATTAATCCCGGGAAAGAGTTCTGTCAGGGTAGAATAATATGGCAAAGGTGTTTGCACATATTGTTCTGTGAGATACGAGTCTGGAGATAAGACGTGGATGAGCATTAGGGGATTTAACGGTAATAATCTATATTCCTGCACATCCAGGATATTATGACGGAAGGACTATACACATGCATTGTAACCTTAGCTTGTATGGTTTAATGCACTAATTTGTTATATCTGTGACGTGTGCATGGGGCATTGCTCACCGACACATGGAATAATTCCATTTGACGAATCGGGCTTAGAACTTAAGGAGTCCCGCGATATGGAGTGTACTCGTTGTGTACTAGGGCAGCGTGCCGAATTAAAGTGTTTAATCCAGCAATATCCAGCACTACCACAGGAATGCGTGCATATCTGTGTTTATGTGTTAAATATAACAATTAGTCAATAATTGTTATTTGATAATTATATAATGACACATAACGCATTGTGGACCATCGATTGAGTTAACTCAAGTATAAAATTTAGTGGAACCCACTAAAGGGTATACTTGGTAACTATTCATGAAGAACAAAATAGTCATTTCGCACTTTGATTATTTAATTGTTAAATAATCAAAATATCTCTTTATTATATATTAAAATATATTATTATATTATATTATAAAAATATTTTATTTTTGGGTGCCAAATAGTTGGCACCCATCATGTAATATTTTATTATTATTATTATTATATTATATATTATATTATTATTATATTAGATATATATATATATATATAAAAGAGAGATTTGTGTGATTTTGGGTGAAGGTAGGCATTTAGCCGAGAGAGAAAGAAATGGAGAAGAAAAGAGAGAAAGAAATGGAACCAAAGAAAGAAAAAAAAAAGAGAAAAAAATAAAATTGTTTCATTCTTCTCTATGGTTCCAATTGGAGCAATTGTGAATTATTTCAAATTCTCCATTTCTTATCCTTTTAGAGAAAATGATGAAAACACTGATAAGGGCAAAATTGTCATATATTTTCTCATGATTTTATTTTGATATTTTATTATTTTATGAGAATAGATGGCTATTTATGTGCTTTATTGTTATTTATAGGGACTTGAACGAAATTTAAAGAAAGAATGCAAAAGGAGCAAAAACAAGGACTAAAATGCAAAGTTTTCAAAATATGAGTCCAGCGCCCCCGCGCCACAAGTATTGTCGCCCCAGCTCTGAAATAGTGATCGAAATATGAAAAAGACCTGTTTAAGTCGCATCTAGCGCTCCAGCGCCCTAGTGCTATCAGCTTACCGCTCCAGCGATGAAGCCGTTTTCATGCAGCGCCCCAGCGACAACTGCATAGTGCGCCAGCGGTAGTGCGAATCCTAGTGCGACCAGAATTGAGTTTTTCAAGTTCAAATCAAACTCTATAAAAGGCCACTCTACCCCAGACGTAAAGAGGAGACCAGAGAAGAACCTAGAGTAAGAAAAAGAGAACTTAGAGCAGTTCAAGAGCACCAAGAATCCAGAGTAACATCAATCAAAAGTAATTCGACGTCTATATCGGTTTGCGATTGATTGTATCATGTTTTATTTTTATTTTTATTTTTATTGCTGTGATTCTCTTGTAGCTATGAACTAATTTATTTTCTAGGGTTAATACTTGAACTCAATATGTGTGCTTAATTGTCATATCTTTCGAATATTTAATAAACTTAGTTCTTTGATATTTAAATTACTTGATCTTAATGCTTCAATATATCTGGCCAATATATGGTGAATGAGTTGGTAATATTGTTGATAAACTCGGAAGAGGAATCACAATATTTAGACTTAGGTAATTTGATATATGATTGTAGAGTAACATTCAATGCTATATATGCAAGTTTTAACTTAGGATAGGAATATACCTAGTTGGCATGTATGATCAATAAGACCTAATCTTAATAAATCTTAGTTTATTACAAGTACCATAGGAATATAGGTATTTGGTAAATTAAGGTATACTTGCATGACCTTGGAAGAGACTTGTGAATACATTAGGGTCTTGATTAATAATAAAGACTAAGTGAGTTAAATATTAGAAGATTAATCATTAAAAAGCATATTGAGGGATAGTATTAATCTTAGGTTTTCTCTATATTGCTATCACTTAAATCTCTTTGCATTGTGTTTTTGTCTTTATATTTTCTACATTCATTCTTAGATTTTTATTTATCTAAATAATTATTAGGAAGATATAATTTTAGTAATTGGTTAAAAAGAAGTCATTATCCCTGTGGGTTCGACATCCGACTTATTTAGTCTCTTTATTACTTGCATACGATAATGTATACTTGCACTTAATTTTATGATATAGAAATATTGCATCAAACACACACCTGACTATTTTGGGGTTTAAGAGTTAAACCTAGTGCTAGATATGGGGTGGCTGTTCTAGCTCACTAAGCCTACCGAGTTGGTGACTAGAACTTCCTATGAGTTGGTCTCCATGCGGACTCCAAAAAAAATACATGTATAACGTTACACGTTAAGATGAGTTCTTAACCTTTACTAATATATTAATGTGATTAATATATTTATTTATTATGTTTATTGCATTATTTCATGCTTTCGCCGCGTTAAAATTTGTATGTGATACGTAGTTTAGACAATAGACACACTTGCACATGCATACACCTATATATATTAGATCCCCGATAACAATAAGTTTATTCCTATCCTTTATCAACCTTGTAGATAATAATGCACAAATATATATCAAATTACCGTAGGCTAAATATAATGATGCTTTTTCCAAGTTTATCATTATGTTCATAAATCATTCAATAACTAGCTAGGAATTTTGAAAACACTAAAAGCTAATAATTTTAATAATAAAAACTGAGTTCATAAAATATTAAAGAGTAAAACAATGAAGCTCACATATTGAGTTCAAGCTATAACCCTAGAAAAGAAATTTAGTTCACAACTACAAGAGAACAAAACCTAGAAAGAAATAAAATCATGATACAACCAAAAAGTAAACTATAATTGATGGTATAATTCTGTCTTACATTTGGTTTATCTCTATAATACATTTGGTTGACATAATTAGGCATTTACTCCAATTCATCAGTGAAAGGAATATTAATATGCAACTTTTTAAATAATCTAAGAATTTAGAGAACTATTTGTTAAGTTTTTACTTATAAAGATGTTGGGGAAATAAAGCTGATGAATTATAAGGATTTAGGTTACTTATTTCCATGATGCCTTTTTCTTCTTCTTGAGGTTTCTCCTTTTATTCAGCCTTTGACTCATCTTAAAAAACTTTCTCTTTTAATTGAGGTTTTTTACCTACATCAGATGGTTTTTTTTCCCACTTCTTAATGTGATTGCCTTGCAGTATTTTTTATCTCCTTTTAAATTGACTTCAGTGTTGCTTGGCAGATAACCTTATAGATGATTGTTTATTGCTGTGGCTATTTGACCCATTTGAATATCTAGATTCTATAGTGAAGCAACTTAATTTTGAAGTATGGCATCATTCTTTGTCATGTACTGAACAAAAATCTCCTGAAGTGATGGCTTTTTCTCTTATGGGGCAGAACTTGTTGTGGAAAGCCAAGAGGATTCATAGGCCTTGATAACTAACCTTGGTTATTACTTCAAGAAAAGTTATGATGATTTCTCTATCCTTGATTGTAGAAGTTTGAGTTGGGGTTATTTTGCTACCTATTAAAATTTCCCACATAATGAGTTATTTATAGGCATTGGCCATTTGCATAGTTATCTCCACAAAAATCCTAAGTAACAAGTTGAATCTTTGTGGCATTTACTCCTAAAGCATCAAATTTCTTCGCCAACAAATTAACTTGCACAACTAATGTAGTCAGCATCTCTACATCATGAATACCAATGATTTTTCTTAAAGCTACTATCTCAGATGGCAATTGATAGTTATTAGAAGCCATCTCTTTTAAAAGGTCATACGCTTTATCAGTAGACATCCTCATCAATGCACCTCCTGCAGCAACATTAACAATTATTCTTAAGTGTTCGAAAAAACCCATTATAAAAGGTTTACACAAGTAGCTATTTTGGAACTCTATGGTATGGACCTCTTTTTAATAAATCTTTGAATATCTCTCATGCTTCATAAAGAGATTATAACCCATATTGCACAAAAAAGTGATATCATTTTTCATTCTCATTATCTTGGCCAATGATTAGAATTTTGCTTAAAACGTTTTAGGTCATATCATCCCATGTTGTAATATAACTAAATGGTAACGACATCAACCAACTCTTTGCTTTATCTCTGAGTGAAAATGGAAAGAGCCAAAGCTGAATTGCATCATCTGAGACTCCACTGTATTTTAAAGTATTGCAAATCTCTAGAAAATTTATAATATGTCACTTGGATCATCATTAGCTAGCCTTCTAAATTGTACCGAGTCTTTCTATAAGGGTTATGTGAGAATGTGTATGTAATGTGTAATGAAATTCAAATGCATGTCATAAAACATATATCAAAAGCATAATCAATGCATTTCAAAACCACATTTTCACAGGCAATTCTATCAGTTTGATGAACCACCGTTGCTGTTGGACAAATGATGCTCAGAGTTTTACCTTGAAGTGTACTTTCAAACAATTCTAGTTCTTAATTATAGTGGTCTCAGTATGCTAGAATGGTAGCTTGAGATTTGTTGGATTTGGTCTTGCTTAGCTTAAACTCTTTAAGAACTCTTTTCACTCTCTCTCTCTTAGCTTCTCTCTCAAGTCACACTTGCTAAAGCTAAAACCAAAACTCTTTTTCTTTAAAAAATAATTATATGCCACTCAAATTACCGAACCTATTTCTTGCCAAAAAGTAAAACTCTTAGACTTTGATTATTGTAACATTAAAGGATACTTGTCCTTACAATGAGTTTCCAACAAAATGGGTTAATTTGCTATCAAATTATTAAGTAAACTTAACTCTTAAATTTTGATTATAATAATGCTTAAGTAGAAATTTAATAAAGGCATTTTCGGTGGCTTTTTTACTTATGGCTTAGTGACGTGTCAAATTCTAATAATTAGAATTTGACATACGTTTTTCCCCAAAAGTGGTAAAACTAAATCTTGCTTAACTATGGCAAAGTATTTTGGATAATTACGTTTTCAATGTCCATCCTCACTGTAATGGAAATACTTTCTTTTTTCCTTTACTTTTTTTCTATGGTTTGGATATGCCACGTCTTTAAGGACTTACAGATGGTATTTTTTTTAATAGTATTCTTACTTTTACATGTCCTAAAAGCCTTCGTTGCAGAAGTTGAAGCACCTTTAATGTAAAAGGCTGAACCTCTTTTGTTCATATCTTCCTGATATCTTTAGCATATTATGTAGCTCTCCATAATTGAAAATTAACTCTTACATCTTAAAATTCATAATGAATTGTGAAAATTACCCTAGAAGTAACTGGAGAATTAAACTATTCCTTAAAATATTATTTAGAAAAATGTCCATCATCTCTAATATCTCAATGCATCAAATCATAAACAACACAAGAGTACTAATTGGACTACCCTCTGGAATTCGAGCCTAAAAGAGTGTTTTAGCGACATGATACATTTCCACCTGTGTTCAGTCATCAAATAGTTCATTCAGATGAATCATAATATTACTTGCATTATCCACGTGCATTTGCTTCCTCTGAAGGTCATAGATATCGAGGCCAGGATATATGACTTGTCTTTCAAATCATTATCTATCTATTTCTGATAAGTTTCGATCTATTCTAAAATAGCTTTAATGAAAATGTGCCTTTTCTAATTAATAACATGCACCAAGCTTTTTCAAATCCAGAACTATTCTTAAATTCATTAGCCAATTAGAATAATTCTTAGCACTTATCAGTTGGTGTGTATCCAATATGCATACAATAGGTTGTTCATAGTTAATTTATCTTTAAAAGAAAAAAAAGAGATGTTACTTGAACATTTCAAATCTTTAAAATGCTATCTAGATCATAGATATAGCAATGTATATGTTTTCAATCTAAAAGTGCCCTCTCACTACTTTAAATTTTTCTTTAATCTCTCAAACGGAAAAATAAAAGTTTAGCTCTTTAAACTTTACAGTGAAAAGTAGGCCTAATTGAATTTACTCCAACATCATACTTGAGCGATATTGGTCATTGTAAATCCAAAAAATAGACAACACTTATCATTGCATATCATGCAACTCTTAACTTTGGTCCTGAACTGTTTCTCATCTTCACACTTTAGCGATATTGGATAAGGCATGTTTTACATCATCTTGCCAATTATCAAAATAAGTTACTAATATTACTCTCATACTTTACCAATATTGAATAATATATTCACTTATATTTGCCTCATCCGTTGTTTAACCGATATAGTCTAAATCACTCTGATCAATCCCTCACAATTGAGCGATATTGGAAGTGACCGAGGTGATCAGTCTAACTGATAAGGGCATATTTGTCATTTATTTTCTCATTTTTTTATTTTGATATTTTACTATTTTATGAGAATAAATGGCTATCCTCAGTGCCACAAGAATTTTCACTTCAGCGCTGGAACAATGATCAAAATAAAAAAAAAAACAATGACATGTTTCAGTCACAGTCTAACGCCCCAGCGCCAGCGATAACCTAGTGCTCCAATGCCAGTACCTCATCGCTCCAGCGGTGAGACCTTTTACATGCAATGCCCCAGCGACAACAGTATAGCACCCCAGCGGTAGTGTGATTCCTAATCTGACAAGAATTTATATTTTTAAGCTCAAATCAATCCCTATAAAAGGCCACTCATCCCCATCCTTTAGAGGCATCTAAGAACATCAAGAACACATAACACAAGTCTTAGAGAGTAATTGAAGCTTATTTGAAGCATCTATAAAGCGAGATTCAAGTCGTTCTTTTGCCTCAAGAGTTTCTTAGGCAGCGTAATCAAGATCAATTCGACATCTATATCTATTTGCTATTGATTGTATTATGATTTCTTATTATTTTTTCTGCTGTTTTCTTGTAGCCATGAACTAAATTTTCTTTTTAGAGTTAATACTTGAACTCAATAAGTGCGCTTAATTGCCTTATCTTTTTAATATTTAATAAACTTAGTTCTTTGTTATTTAAATTACTTATTTTTAATGCTTCAATATATCTAGCCAATATATGGTGAACAAATTGGTAATATTTTGATAAACTCAAAAGATGAATCATTATATTTAGACCTAGGTAATTTGATGCATGATTGTAGAGTAACATTCAATGTTGCATATGCAAGTTTAAAATTAGGATAAGAATATACTTAATTGGCATGTATGATCAATAAGACTTAATCTTAATGAATCTTAATTTATTACAAGTACCATAGGAATATAGGTATTTACTAAATTAAAGTATACTTGCATGACCTTGAAAGATGCTTATGAATACATTAATGTCTTAATCAATAATAAGAACTAAGGGATAGTATAATTGCTTTTATATTTTTTAAATTCATTCTTAGATTTTTATTTTTCTAAATAAGTACTAGAAAGACATAATTTTAGTACTTGATTAAAAAACAAAAATTATTCATATGGGTTCCACATCTAACTCTTTTTTTCCCTTTATTACTTGCATACGATAATGTATACTTACACTTAATTTTAAGATATAGAAATATCGCATCACTAACGCGATATTAACAAGATGGATGGTGTATAGTATTCTCTAAGAATAAACATATAACAATCTAGTTATAAGAGATTTAGAACATATCTGCATCTCTTGAGGATAAATATCCCAAACATTTATTTGCTTTTACGCAAGCACAACTAAACTCCACCAATAGAGTTCTCATTGTGGTTTTCAAGGTAAAAAAATGATCTTTTTAAGTTATAAAGTATACTAAGCATGATATATTTATTATGTAATTCAAAATCTTGGCACCCCAATGCCACCATGGCCTCATTGTGGCATGAATAAAATAGAGATCTCTCGCCGCAGTGGTGCTAGGTCTTGTTGTGGCACTCATTCTAAATGTTTATAACCATAAGACTTTCTAAAATATAATCTCGGAGCATTAGGATATACAACCTACCTATGTAAGCTAATGAATTTTATATCTATACACATCAAAATCAATGAGCATCAGACCATACCCAACAATACCTAGAGGCTAGACCATGAAAGGTTTATGATACATATTGAATCTAAGCATGGTGGATCACTCACAAGCCCACTTTGAGGCTCAGGTCAAAGGACCACAAATACTACTCAACTTAAAAAGACCATCCATTGATAGTTTTGTGGGATGTCTATTGGAGGTCCTCGTGAGTTAGTTCAGTACTTATTCCTAACTGTATACCCGCATGCCTAAAATTAGTCATTTATACAACCCAGATGTAGACATATACTGATCTGTAAGGTTTACTAATTGACCATATGTTGGTAAACATTGATTAAGAATGATGTTCTTGAGAATATATTGTATAATGATATTTCTTAACACTATTTCAACTCCTTGGAACTATGTCATTACAATAAATATTCTCAAGTCTTTGTCTATTTTCAAACAAGACTTTAACTCTTAGATCATTATGTCTATAATGTCTGGAAAGGAACAAAATTATTACCATATAATAAATTAATAATTTACAAAAATGTACATTATATAAATATCAATAAATATTTATAAAAAAAATAGAATAGCGCGTAAGGACCATTTACAAAACTTTCAAAATTTGAATCCTACTTGGCTTAATCTCAAAGTTATTGGCATTGATTGCAGGTATTTAAATGCTCGAATGAATGCCATCAACAAGTTGGACTGCATAGTCTCACAATGATCTTTGCTCTTCAATTTGATTTTGGTTAGTTGTTATGTCATGTTGATGTAGAACTTGATTTCTTTCTTGAAAAAATCTTCTCAAGGTTCTCTTGATTTCTAGATCAAAAGAAACCAATTCAAAACTTCTTTGAACGTTTCATAAACGCCTAAAGAGTAACTGTAAAATAAAAGAAAAAGGTTTGAATTAAGAATAAGATAGCTTGGTATTAATATTAATCAAAATAATAAATAATTTCCTAGA
This sequence comes from Ailanthus altissimus, assembly GCA_946807835.1. Classification (NCBI taxonomy): domain Eukaryota; kingdom Viridiplantae; phylum Streptophyta; class Magnoliopsida; order Sapindales; family Simaroubaceae; genus Ailanthus; species Ailanthus altissimus. Next base: position 12,886,920 of record OX327687.1, read on the forward strand.
AATGGCATCAAAAACTTAGTATGATTTGAAAATGCAAGTGCATATTATTACAAACAAGTAATATAATAATGAGTAGAGTATTATTCTCATGAGGAACTATTTTTAAATTCATTAACTACTAAAATTGTATCTTCATATTCTTATTCAAAAATTGATTACTCAAGCGAATAAAATCTAAACTAAAAAAACCCAAAAAAAAATTGAAAAAATCAAACAAAGACAAAATTATCAGTTTACCAATATGAAAATGTTAGAGTTAGTGCTTACGTCCCATTTAAATTATTGTATAAATATTTTTTTTATTTAATATTTATGCAATGAACATTTCATATAAATCATTAATAATTAATTATATGGTATTAAGCTTATAATGTTTCAGATATTAGATCTAAAGTAGTTTAGGTCAATGCTAAGAGTTAGCATTCTAAGAAGTTAGGACCTTGTTTGAAAAAGGGATAAAGACCTGGGAATCTATTAGTAATGACATAGTTACAAAGAGTTGTAAATGGTGTTAAGAAATGTTAGTATGCAATATGTTCTCAAAAATATCATTTCTGATCTATGATTGCCAACACGAGTCAATTAATATTCCTTTTGAATCAGTGTATGTCTATATTTAAATTGTTTAGATGGTCATTCTTAGCAAACCATAGGCTTAGTGAAAGTTTGTATAGACATACAAGTATTCAGTGAGGACTGAGTACTGAACAGACTCACGAAGAGCTCCAATAGATAGCTTATAGAGTCGTTAATAGAGGGTCTTTTCGAGTTAAGAAGTATTTGTGATCCTTTGACTTAAGCATCATAGTGAGCTTGTGAGTGATCCACCATGCTTTGATTCCAAACATGTCAGAAACCCACCTCTGGGTGTCGTTGGGTATAGTCCGATGTTCATGGAACCCAGTGTGCGTAGATATGAGATTTGTCAGCTCCTATAGATTAGTTGCATATCTTGATACTCTGAGATTGTATTTTAAAAAGTCTTATGGCTATAAGAGAAAACCTTGAAAAAGAGTTTTTTTTTATAGAGTTAAACAATATCACAAAGAAGTTTATGGACATTGTTTAGGAAATTCAAATTTAGAGATAAGTTCATGGTAGAGCATATAGAGATTTGACTATAATGATTTATATCTCTGCTTTGCCCGGATATAGGTGACGAAAGAATTATATGAATATGGTTAACATTAGTTTGTATGGTTCCACATGCCATTCATAATATCCATAACGTATGTGTTAGACATCGTTTATGGACTTACAAAAGAGTTCTGTAAGACAAACGGGTGTGAACCTAGGGAGTTGTTAGGGTTGGTGCTTACGTGCCATCCCTAAATGTACATATATTTGTTATTTATATAAGTGTACATTCCAATTAAATTGCTAATGCCCATTTATATGGTACCATGTAATATAACATTACAGACATTGTATGATGTAAAAGAGTTCAAATCTAATCTAGAAGAGTTTAGATCAAGGCCCAGAGTTGGCCACACTGAGATATAAATGCTAAATATTAGCACAGCTAATTGTTAGCTGGTTATAATACTCAGCGAGGATCCATAAGTTGGAGCCTGATCTAAAATGGGCAATAGACTCGAGAATATACTAGTAACTGCATAGTTGCAAGAGTTACGATCAAGTGCTAGAAAATGTAGTTGCGCAAGTATGTTCTCGAATATTGTCTCTGATCTATTTCTGTTAATGTTAGTCTGTCAGTGGATATCTTTATATAGATCAGCATATGTCGTACCTATAATATATAAATGGTTGTTCCTAACCGATCGTAAACTTGAAGCTTGTATTGATATATGAGTGTCCAATTAGGACTGGATATAGGACGGACTTACGAAGACCTCCATTAGACACCCTATCTAAGCCATCAACGAATGGTTCTCTCGAGTTGAGTAGTATACGTGGTCCTTTAACCTGAGTGCTACAGTGGGCTTATCAGTGATCTACCATACTTTGATTTAACGCATTTTATAGACATTTCATGGTGTGACCGTTGGGTGTGGTTCGATGCTTGTGAATTTTGGTGCATACAAATATGAGATACGTTAGCTCGCAAAGAGAGGTTGATATCTAAATGCTCCAAGACTGTATCTCAAAAAGTCTTGTGGCCATAAGCATTTGTCCCGGGAAAAAGTTTCTTCTAAGGTTGAACAATATGGAAGAGGAGTTTGCGTATAGTATTCAGCCAGATACAAGTCTAGAGATAGGATATAGATGAGCATATAGGAATTTGACAATGATTATCCATATCCCTGTATGTCCAGGATATAGTGACGAAAGGACTGTACGTATGCATTGTGACCTCAGCTTAGATGGTTGGTGTGCTGATTTGTATTTTTGTGACGTGTACGTAGGGCAGTGTTCACGAACTCATGAAATAATTCTATTTAACAAATTAGGCGTGGACCTAGGAAGTCCTGCAATATAGAGTGTACGCATTGTGCACTGGGTAGCGTAGCGATTTGAATTGTTCAGTCCAGTAAAAATCCAGCATCACTATGGGACACACGCGTGTATGTATTTAAGTGTTAAATACAATAATTAGTTAACAATTATTATTTATGATTTGTATCATGACACATGGCGCATTATGGGCCATCAATTAAGTTTACCCAAGTGTGGGGTATGGTAGGACCTTTTAGGAGTATACTTGGTAACTATTAATGAGGGGCAAGGTAATTTCACATACTAATTATTTATTTGTTAAATAATCAAAATATATCAATATTATATATTATAATTGACACATCCAGAATATAGAAGTTATTCCCAAGTACAGGATTGTCGAAGTAATAAATAACCCGATGAGAACGGGGTCGATCCACAGGGAAGTAGAATTAAAATTCCAAATTATAAACACTTTAAAGATAATTAATGCAGTATAAGATGTTTGCAAATATTATTTCAATTAACCAATTCAAATAAAAAGCTAAGGTTATAGGGATTCACTCTTGGCATAAGAAGTAAGAATATATTTAATTTTTTTTTTCTATAACTCAATTGGAATCCTCACACAAAGAAGGTTCCAACCGGAAAATATAGCAATTAAAGTTCATCATCATTTATATATTGATTAGTATTTATTTCTTTCAATTATTATACACCAAATCTTATAAATGGGTTCAAGTATTTATTATGCCAAACTTTATATTTGTCTACAATAAATCAAGACTCCCACTTTATAAGAAAGGTTATATAAACCAAATCTTGTAAATAGTTTCAAGAATTTATTGTGCCAAGTATTAAGTTTGTCAATAATAAATCAAGAATCACCACTTTAGAAGAAAGGGTATTAATTCTACAAACAAAATAAATACATCATATATAAGTTTGCATAACTTAAAAATGAAGCATTAAATTCATGAATAAATATTAAACATATCTTATTACCTTGTCAAGAGCTTCACCCTTTCACCTTAGCTTAAACAAAATTATTTGGACATAATAAAACTAAATGAAAAGAAAAGAAATGGAAGAAGAAATAACATGACTTAATAGTAAACAAGAGAAATAATAGTATAAGAAAATGGATACAAAGGAAAAGTATTTTGAACTAAATTCTAACTTTCTAATTACATCTTTTAGGCATAAACAAGCCACCTATTTATAGAAAAACATGGATAAATCGAGACAAATTTGGAGGGAACCACTTGGTTGATGAAAGTCAAGAATGGTGGCAAAATAATTTGCATTCATTATCACTTGGGCACCCACTTGATTATCCAATTTGGAATTGATGTGATCCGAATTAGCTGTCACTCAAAACATAAAAGTGGTAGATAAGTCTCTTATCTTTCCAAATTGAGTGATCTCATACATATTAGATACGTATTTCTATAATTATGAGCCAAAAACTGATAACTGTTTAAACTGGGCCTGTACTGCAGATCAATTCTGTTCTAGGCCAATTTTCACCCTCTAAACACTCGAATTTCTAATGCTTTGTGAAATACAATATGTTATTCCATTGAGTCATCTCTGCACAGGATCAAGAATCACCTCAATTGGATCTTTAGATAGAAAGTTATGCCCATTTTACCGAACCTGCCACAAAACAGTTATAAGATAATTAAGTACAATATTGTACACATACTTAAGTTAAGAAAATTAAATACACTAGTAATACAAAACAATCATGTAAAACTCTTATTAAATGTGTAATTTCAAGTGTTCATCACACGCCCCAACTGGCTTATTGCTAGTCCCTAGCAATTCGAGCATAAATAAAATTTGAACACTACCTAAGCATTTCAAACAAAACGTCAGTTTTAAAATCACAATCGCTATAAAGGTTATTTCAATCATAACTTCCAAAAATATTTTTGTGTGTGTGTGAATTAAGCCAAATCCTTCTTACCATAAACCACAACATATATAGCCTTAAATTTTTTCAAGTAAAAGCCTCAACTCCATATCCTTACAGGTGAATAACTTGTTTAATGACTTAGGATTTCACTCATAGAGTTGGAAAACAGATAATCGCTCAAGAAAAAGTTACATTTAAGGACAGACAGACAAACTAACATTGATCCAAAGATAGAAAAATTAAATATTTAGAGTCAAACAATTATTGCCAAATGCCAGCTTCAAGACTTTAATTATTTAATGCGAATCTTACGAATATAGAATTCGGTGATAAGATTGCTTCCTAATGACTTTAGTCTTCTAAAATTGAATGAAGACTTTATTGAACTGAATTGACTTCTTTTCTTTCTTTCTTTCTTTCTTTTTACTCATTTTGTTTTTCTTTTTTTGAAAGACATAAGGAATCATTACAAAATAAGAGCAATTTATCACCATAATACTTTTCCAATTTTTTTTTTATCCTTCAGCTAAGCAACCAAATCATTCATCATCCCAAATAATGTCATTCCAAATAAAAATTAACTATTTCAAAAGATTAATGAAAGTTCGTAAGCTGTTATCTCAAACCTCTCCACTCACTCACAAAAGATATGTGAGTTTAGAAAATAATATGTATACTTAAACATGGAAATTCTCTTGGCTATATATATTGAATCATCCATCTTACCACAAGGCTTAGTATTGTTCTCAAGAAATAATTTCAGAAGTTATTCTTTAGTAACCTAAATAGAGAAAGTGATTTAAACTAAACAATTTTGAAATCATACATCGATAGTAAAACAAATTTATTTACGCAAGAGTTACCAAAAACTTAAGCAACAAACAATTATACATAAAATGCATTAAAAATAAACCAATTAGAATATGTTTCAAAAGCTTATAATGTACTCTTTACTCTGCCATTCTAGAACTAGAATGTGTCTCAAGAATACATAAATGAACATTTTACTCACGCCATTCATGATAATTTTTTTTTTTTACATAACAAAGTGATAACAACAACAAAATAAAATAATTAACACTAACATTATATATCAACTATCCTCCCCTCAACCAGATTGAGACATTGTCCTCAATGTCAAAATATAGAAAGAGTAAAATATATAAGATATCACCTGAAACATCTTTTATTAGAAATTAAACCTGCAACAAAATAAAACAAGCCACATAAAAAAATAAAACAAGCCACACAAAAAAGCTTAAAAATACATTGAAATAGATAGGCTACAGACGAAGCGTCAAATCTATCCTGCGTTTGTTTTTACTGTTATCAGTATACCAATCTATCTGACTCATTGTTGGATCAGATAGAGGTGTAAAAGCTTGTAGTTCATCGAGTAACTGATCAACAGTTGAAGCAGAAATGAGGATCTGTCGTGCTGCAGATGAGACGAATTGTTTTTCCACGCATAGTCAAGAAAAGATAACAACCCATTATAAAAAACATCAACGTTTAACAAACCAATTGGTTTTTTATGGATTTGCAATTGTGCCCATGAGATAATTTAAAAAATTTCCTCCAATGTTCCGAAACCTCCAGGTAGAGCTATAAAGGCATCAGCATTACGAAGCATAAAAGAAATTCGTTCATGCATTGATGATACCTGTAACTCATCCCCAATTGTTTTTCCTACAATGTCTCCAATAGCTAGAACTTTTGGTATGATACCCAAAACTCGACTGCCATTATTTTGTGCAGCGGTTGCCACACGTCCCATTAATTCAAGACTACCTCCCCCATATACTAAATGAATATTGCGCTCATCTAACATCTTACCAAGGGTTTCTGTTGCTTCTATAAACTCACTAGTTTTTCCAGGGCTGGATCCATAAAAGACACAAATATTTGTGAATTTACGAGTTGATGATCCTTCCATGATTACACTCACCCTCTCTCTTGAATGATTTTGAGTTTGTACAAAGATGCAGAAATAATGCAATGTATTTATAGAGCCAAAAGGTATTGCAAAGTTAAATCACATGGCTATTGGCTTGAAATACAAGATTCAACACCTTTTACCAATTTTCAATTTGTTAGCTGGAAAAGTCACATGGGTTGTCGGCTTAAAATGCAAAATTTTTAAAAAGGATTATAGGTGGTGGATTATTGAAAAGAGGTTTGAGTTTGAAATGAAACATTTAAAAATAACAACTATAGTAAATATATACAAGTAGTTGTGATTGTGGCTCACATCTTTCTCTGATTTTACGTCCAGTAATGGCTTAAATGCCCTCTATGGGTCGGGGATAGGCTTCCCATCCAATTTTCTTATAAATTGGCAAACAGGGTCTTTTAAAGTCAGATTCTCGAGATTGTACCGCTCATGTTCTTTTAGGAATATGTCCCATAATTCATGAATTGCAATATGCACATATCTACTAGGATGCGTCTCAAGAGTCGATAAGATATTATCTAAAGACTCCTTACTCAGGCCATCCTTAATGAACCTAATTTTATTTTCGCGATTTACAGACACCATTCCTAAAGTGCGGCAACGTGTGTTACAAGTCGTGCGTGCACACTTGTAACAAACATTTAATCGTTTTACTCTTCGTTTTTTGAAAAAGAGCTTTTACCTAAGCCAGGCATATAGGAAATTAATGAGTCTGAAAATTCACCTGTCAATCTAACTTTGGCTTCAATTAACTAACGTAAATCAACAGGTATATTCATAATCATTAATAACCTTAATCTTTCACATCTTGCTTGGTAAATTTTCTTCAAGGAATTTTGAGGCAATGAGGGAAAATGCTTTTTCAAATTTTTTAGAATGTCATCCATTTTTTTTTTTTAGAAAAGGGGGAAGAAGAGAATATATCAGTAATTATGAGAAACTGACAAAACTGATTTGAAATATCACGGAGTATCGTTATCCGCCATTTAATCGGAGTGCAAAACAAAACTTTAACAAAACTACTAAATTAACCTGCAAGTAAAAAAAATGTTAGAAGAAGAATAAATATATATAAATATGTAAATATATAAAACAAAGATTAACTGGTCTCGTAACAAGGATCCGACAAGAACGTAAATTCTTCATGAAAAGCTTGGTTTTCTAGAAACGGCTTGAGTCTTTGCCCATTTACCTTAAACACATTCCCATTTCTAGGATTTTCAATGTCAATTGTTCCATAAGGGTACACATGTTTCACAATAAAAGGGCCACTTTATCTTGATCTTAATTTTTCAGGAATATGTGAAGTCGAGAATTATAAAGCAAAACCTTCTGACCAGTGTCAAATGTTTTTCTTTGAATTTTTTTATCATGAAAGGCTTTAATTTTAGCTTTATGAATTTTTGAATTCTCATATGCATTATTTCTCAATTCTTCAAGTTCATTTATTTGTAATTTACGTATGTGTCCAGCAGAATCAAGATTTTCATTGAAAGTTTTAATAGCCCAGTAGGCTTTATGCTCAAGTTTCACAGGTAAGTGACAAGGTTTTTCATAAACTATCCTATAGGGAGACATACCCAATAAAGTTTTAAAAGCAGTTCTATAAGCCCACAGTGCATCATTTAGTCTTAAAGACCAATCTTTGCGATTTGGGTTTACAGTTTTTTCTAAACTTTGTTTTATCTCTCTATTTGCTAATTCAACTTGTCCACTTGTCTGAGGATGATAAGGGGTGGCAACTTTATGAGTAATACCATATTTTTTCACTAATGTTTCAAATGGTCTATTACAAAAATGCTTACCCCCATCACTTATAATGGCTCGAGGGATTCCAAATCGACTTAAGATATTTTCTTTCAAAAATTTCATGACTGTTTTATGGTCATTATGTCTACATGGAATAGCCTTAATCCATTTTGAGATAAAATCTACTGCAACTAAGATATACGTAAATCCAAATGATAACGAAAATGGTCCCATGAAATTTATCCCCCAATAATCAAAGATTTCAATAACAAGAATGGGGTTCAAAGGCATCATGTTTCGTTTTGAAATTGATCCCAACGTTTGACAATTTTCACAAGTTATACAAAATGCATGTGTATCTTTAAATAAAGTGGGCCAATAAAATTTACACTGCAAGATTTTTGCAGCTGTTTTCTTTGATGAGAAATGTCCCCCACATGCTTCAGAATGACAAAATTCAATAACTTTATTTACTTCATTGTCGGGTATGCATCTTCAAAATATTTGATCACGACAATATTTAAAGAGATAAGGATCATCCCAATAAAACTTTCTCACCTCCGTTAAAAATTTTCTTTTGTCTTGAGCATTCCATTGAGGTGGCATTTCTCCTGTTACAAGAAAATTAACAATATTAGTATACCAGGGCATTGTAACAGTAGAAAATAAAAATTCATCGAGAAAAGAATCATTAATAGGTGTTATTTCTGTTGATGAATCTGGTGTGAGTCTTGATAAGTGATCTGCAACAACATTCTTAGCTCCTTTTTTATCCTTGATAGTGATAATAAATTCTTGAAGCAATAGAATCCATCGAATCAGTCTTGGTTTTGCATCCTGTTTTGACATTAAGTACCTTACAGCAGTATGGTCAGTAAATACAATAGTTGAAGAACAATTAAGTAAGAACAAAATTTGTCTAATGCAAATATTACAGCAAGTAGTTCTTTTTTAGTTGTTGTGTAATTCATTTGTGCACTGTTTAAAGTTCTACTTGCGTAATAAATTACATAGGATTTACCTTCCTTTCTTTGTCCTAATACATCACCAACAGCGTAGTCACTAGCATCACACATGAGCTCAAAAGGTAAAGACCAGTTAGGAGATTGTATGATAGGAGCAAATGTTAAGAGGCCAATTAATTTTTCAAATGAATTTTGACACTCTTGAGTCCACTTAAATGATACATCTTTTGCTAAGAGGTTACAAAGAGGTTTAGATATAGCACTACAGTTTTTTATGAACCTCCTATAGAATCCAGCATGTCCTAAAAAGGATCGGACTTCTCTGACTGTTTTTGGTGGAGACAAATGTGTAATGAGTTCGACTTTTGTCTTATCCACTTCAATTCCTTTATAAGATACTATATGTCCCAAAACAATTTCAGAAGTAACCATGTAATGACATTTTTCCCAATTAAATACAAGACTCTTTTCTTCACATCTTTTTAAGACATTTTCTAAGTTTTCAAGACAATTATCAAAAGAATTTCGAAACACAGTTAAATCATCCATGAAAACTTCTAAATAATGCTCAATCATGTCATTAAAAATGCTTAACATACATCTTTGAAATGTTGCTGGGGCATTACAAAGTCCAAAGGGCATTCTTCTAAAGGCAAAGGTTCCAAAAGAACATGTGAATGTAGTCTTTTCTTGGTCCTCTAGTGCTATGGGAATTTGATAATAGCCAGAGTAACCATCTAGAAAGCAATAGTAGGGATGTTCTGCTATTCTTTCTATAATCTGATCAAGGAATTGTAAAGGAAAATGGTCTTTTCTAGTGGCCAAGTTCAATTTTCTATAAGCTATGCACATCCTCCAACTAGATGAGACTCGAGTTGGTATTAACTCACTTTTTTCATTTTCAATGACTGTGATTCTAGATTTTTTTAGTACTACCTGAGTAGGACTTACCCACTTACTATCTGAGATCGGATAGATGATTCTTACTTCAAGTAATTTGAGAACTTTAGCTCTCACTACCTCTTTCATATGTGGATTTAATCTCCTTTGAGGTTGTTGGGAAGTTTTGGCATTATCCTCTAGGTGTATTCTATGTGTGCAAATCAAAGGATTAATACCATTTACGTCTTTTAAAGTCTACCCAATTGCATTTTTATGCATTTTCAATAATTCAATCAACTTATCTTCTTGTTCACTTGTGAGTGTAGAAGCGATTACCATCGGGTAAGTTTGTTTCTCTCCAAGAAATGCATATTTGAGTCCTTCAGGCAGAGGTTTTAACTCCAACTTTGAAATTTCATTCTTTTTATCCTCATTTTCTCCAATTCTTCAAACTTTAGTTTCCATCTTTTATTTTCAATCACCTGTGCACAGTCAAGTAAAGAACATATGTCAGAGATTTCAGGATCTAATTATATATTTGACTCAAATGAATTTATTAAACACATTTCTAAGGGATCGGTAGAACTCCCTTTTTGAATATGATCCTCCACAATCATTTCAATCATGTCACCTTCTTCACTTTCATCATCCTCTTCATATGGTTGCTTACACATATTAAAAACATTGAGTTTAAGTGTCATGTTTCCAAATGAAAGCTTCATTACTCCATTCCTGCAATTAATCAAAGCGTTAGAAGTTGCTAAAAATGGACGACCTAAAATAACAGGTATCGGATTACATCCTTTGACAAGTTCTGTATCCAAGACGATAAAATCCACAGGATATATGAATTTATCAACTTGAACTAAGACATCCTCCATAGTCCCTCTTGGTACTTTTATTGATCTATCGGCAAGTAAAAGAGTTACAGATGTTAATTTTAACTCTCCGAGATTGAGCTGTTGATAAACTGAATACGGCAATAAATTCACACTAGCACCAAGATCAAGTAAGGCTTGTTCAATTTTATGACTTCCAATAATACATGAAATTGTAGGACAACCAGGGTCTTTATATTTCAAAGAATTATTGTTCTGAAGAATGGCACTTACTTGTTCAGCTAAAAATGCTTTCTTTTTCACATTCAGTTTCTTTTTACTGTGCATAAGTCTTTCAAAAAATTTGCATAAGATGGAACCTGTTTAATAGCATCCAGTAAAGGAATATTAACTTTTACCTGTTTGAAGATTTCAAAAATTTCAGGATTGTGATTCATCTTCTTAGTATTATGTAATGTATGAAGAAATGGGGGTGGAGGTGATGGTTTAGTGTTTTCTTCATTAAGTGTAGGTTCAACACTTTCCTTACCCTTAGAGATTGATTCATCATTCTCATGAGGTTCAGGAATTTCTTTTTCAACAATTTTACCACTCCGAAGAGTGATAACTGCTTTAACTTGATCCATGTGTTGGTTTCCTGAACTACATGCATTTGTATTATGTTGTCCTTTGGGGTTTAGCTGTGGTTGAGAAGGAAATTTTCCTTTCTCATGAATGTTCAGTGCAGATGCAAATTTAGCAAGAGTATCTTTCAAATCAGCAAATGTTTGAGCATTTTGAGAATTAACAGACTCTTGCTTTTCAATGAACGTATGCAAAGTTTCTTCAAGATTTTTCCTAGGAGGTGGGACATATGGTGCATAACCTTGATGGTTTTGAAAATTTTGGTGTGGTTGGAAATGTGGTTGCGAGGCCTGTGCTTGAGTGTTATTCCTCCAACTAAAATTTGGGTGATTTCGCCATCCAGGATTATAGTTTTGTGAATATGGGTTATTGTTTGACCGTTTGAACGTGTTTAGAATATTGGCTTATTCATGGAGACATTCCCTAAATGCAGGCAAAGTTGGCCAATCATTGGTAGAGTGATTATGGGTTTCACAAATGTGACACACAATTTCTTGAACAGATTTTATTTGACCACTCTTTTTCATTTCTAAGGTTTCAACTTTTCTAGCAAGGGATGCTAATTTGGCTTGAAGGTCATGGTCTTCCTTAAGATGATAAATACCCCCACTAGATGTAGTGGTTTGATTTTTGCTAGGTGCCTCACAGGTACCAGCAGTGTCCCAATTTTGAGCATTTTCTGCTAGTAAGTCAAGATAGTTCATTGCCTCTTCTGGGTCTTTTTCCTCAAATGTTCCATTACACATCAATTCTACCATTTGCCTAACTTGAGGTGTTAAGCCCTCATAGAAATTTGAGACTACTCTCTATATTTCAAAACCATGATGGGGACAGGTATTAAGTAATTCTTTATACCTTTCCCAACATTGGTAAAGGGTCTCTCCTGGTTTTTGTGTAAAAGTGGTGATTTGTCTTTTGAAAGAATTTGTTCTATGGGAGGGAAAAAACTTTTTCAGGAATTATTGTTGCATCTCGTCCCATAAAGAAATGGATCCTGGCCTAAGGTTTTGTAGCCATGTTTTAGCTTTATCTTTTAAAGAAAAAGGGAAAAGCTTAAGTCGAATTGTGTTCATGCTACAATTTTGATCATTATACGTGTTACACACTTCTTCAAATTCTCTTAGATGTAGATAAGGATTCTCTGCATCTAAGCCATGAAAAGTGGGTAAAAGTTGGATAATGCCTGGCTTAAAATTAAAATGCGTTGCATCCGGTGAAAAAATTAAGCAAGATGGTGCACTGGTTCGTGTAGGGTTCATATAGTCTCTAAGTGTCCTAGGTCGGTTATGGTCATTATGTTGGGACTGATTGTCCCCTGGGTCTATGAGTCCCTCAATTTGATTTTCGCTCATGGTGTTACTTGGTGAAGAATGAGAAGATGAAGGAGAATCTAACAAATTATCAAAGGAAGTTTCGAAATTACATTTTACTAAACGATGAGAATTAAGATCTCGAAACCAACCGCTCATAAAAAGAAACAAAACAAAATACAATAACAATAAATAATACAAATAAAATATTAAATACAGGTAAATAAAATAAAATATTACACACAAGTAAATAAAATATGTAAAACTAAAAGCAAAATAAAGATAAATAATTAGAAGTTAGATTAGTAATGTTAGATTATATAATAAAAAGTTAATAAATAAATAATAAGAGGCTTAGCCTTCCATTAAAATAAAAAGCGAAAATAAAAAGCGAAAATAAAAGGCGAATAATAAATAAAGTAAAGTACGTTAGGAGGCTCGGCCTTCCATGAAAATTAAAAAAAATGAAAATAAAAAGTGAAAAATAATAAATAAACAAAATAAAGAGTAGGAGGCTCAGCCTTCCGCGAAAATAAAAATAGAATGATAAATAAAGTACGTTAGGAGGCTTGGCCTTCCATGAAAATAAAAAAAAATAAAAAAAATGAATAATAAATAACGAGTAGGAGGCTCAGCCTTCTATGAAAATAAAATAAACAAACAAACAACAAAAAAACAAAATATTAACGTTACCTCCCCGACAACGGCGCCAAAAACTTGACACGTCCAGAATATAGAAGTTATTCCCAAGTGCAGGATTGTCGAAGTAATAAATAACCCGATGAGAACGGGGTCAATCCACAGGGAAGTAGAATTAAAATTCCAAATTATAAACACTTTTAAGATAATTAATGCAGTATAAGATGTTTGCAAATATTATTTCAATTAACCAATTCAAATAAAAAGTTAAGGTTATAGGGATTCACTCTTGGCATAAGAAGTAAGAATATATTTAATTTTTTTTTTCTATAACTCAATTGGAATCCTCACACAAAGGAGGTTCCAACCGAAAAATATAACAATTAAAGTTCATCATCATTTATATATTGATTAGTATTTATTTCTTTCAATTATTATACACCAAATCTTATAAATGGGTTCAAGTATTTATTATGCCAAACTTTCTATTTGTCTACAATAAATCAAGACTCCTACTTTACAAGAAAAGTTATATAAACCAAATCTTGTAAATGGTTTCAAGAATTTATTGTGCCAAGTATTAAGTTTGTCAATAATAAATCAAGAATCACCACTTTAGAAGAAATGTTATTAATTCTACAAACAAAATAAATACATCATATATAAGTTTGCATAACTTAAAAATGAAGCATTAAATTCATGAATATATATTAAACATATCTTATTACCTTGCCAAGAGCTTCACCCTTTCACCTTAGCTTAAACAAAATTATTTAGACATAATAAAACTAAATGAAAAGAAAAGAAATGGAAGAAGAAATAACATGATTTAATAGTAAACAAGAGAAATAATAGTATAAGGAAATGGATACAAAGGAAAAGTATTTTGAACTAAATTCTAACTTTCTAATTACATCCTTTAGGCATAAACAAGCCACCTATTTATAGAAAAATATGGATAAATCGAGACAAATTTGGAGGGAACCACTTGGTTGATGAAAGTCAAGAATGGTGGCAAAATAATTTGCATTCATTATCACTTGGGCACCCACTTGATTATCCAATTTGGAATTGATGTGATCCGAATTAGCTATCACTCAAAACATAAAAGTTGTAGATAAGTCTCTTATCTTTCCAAATTGAGTGATTTCATACGTATTTCTATAGTTATGGGCCAAATACTGATAACTGTTTAAACTAGGCCTGTACTGCAAATCAATTCTGTTCTAGGCCAATTTTCACTCTCTAAACACTCGAATTTCCAATGCTTTGTGAAATACAATATGTTATCCCATTGAGTCATCTCTGTACAGGATCAAGAATCACCTCAATTGGATATTTAGGTAGAAAGTTATGCCCATTTTATCAAACCTGTCACAAAACAGTTATAAGATAATTAAGTACAATATTATAAACATACTTAAGTTAAGAAAATTAAATACACTAGTAATACAAAACAATCATGTAAAACTCTTATTAAATGTGTAATTGCAAGTGTTCATCAATAATATAATATAATATTATATTTTTGATATAATAATATTATATTCATGCTTGGTTGGCAAGCATTATGTATATAATATTATTATTTAATATAATATAAATTTTTATAAACTCGGTGGCCAAGTATATGAATATTTTTTAATATTATATTATATATTTATATTTACTTATAAGATATATATGGATGTTCAAGTGTGTGAAAAGATAGATGGGAAAGAGAAAAGCAATTTGATTGTTTTGAAAGCCATTTTTGATTGCTTTTGTTAACTAAAAGGGGTCAGCCATTTAGAAGGGAAAAGCAGAAGAAATTGTTTCTATTTTAAAAAATTAAAGTGTTGAAATTGTTGATCATTATCCCTCTATCAAGTCAAGTCATTAATAGCAATCTAAGAATTTGTTTTATTGATCAAAGAGTTGATCAAGAGAAAAATAAATTTATAGGGTTTAAATGTTAAATCCAGTGCTAAAAAAATGAGCTGTTGTTCTAGGTTATCAAGCCCACTCAGTTGGTGAATGGAATTGTCAACGAGTAGGACTCCAGACAGACTCCCAACGTACACGTGTAAAAAGTTACATGTTTTGGTGAATTCTCAAACTCATTCTTATATATTAATTTGATTAATATATTATTACATGTGTTTACTATATGGTTTTATTATTTTGATGTGCTTATATATATATGTGATACGTATTTTGTATGATGAACACAGTAGCACAAGTATACACTCTAGTATAATTGATCCCCAACAAAATTGGTATCAAATTTGATTTTGTATTGATTCGGTGTTGTTTGAGTGATGGAAGTGTTGACGATAAAAGTCCTAGTGTAAAATAGTGTGTTTCAAGTGTTAAAACAGGTATATTAAGGTAGAATTACATTGGGTGCCTCAATTTTGTGACTGGCACCACGGCGTGACACTGTTCATATAAATAGTAACTTTTGAACAGTGTCAAAAATATTGTTCACTTGAACAGTATTTTTTAAGAATGTTTTAAAATTAAAATTTTTACATGTGATGTTTATGAGATGTAGTAATAAAAATTATCAGTCTACATTATAAACCGAGGGTTTATGAGATGTAGTAATAAAAGTTATCAGTCTGCATTATAAATCAAGATGAATTTTTCTATGTTGGTAAACATAATGGTAGCCCTATTTGTGGGGTTAGTTGTGTTTGCATAAAAAAAATAATTAATTGAGAATCACCTCCTCATGAGATGGGGATCCAAAAGAAATAATAAAAAATCTGTCTTAATTATATTAAATAATATTATATTATGAGACAATATTTTATTATGATCTGTCTTGTCAATATAGTGTTAGACGAGTCACATCGGCCTTTTTCAATATTGCTATAGCATAAGGGATTTGATTGGTTGGGCTTGGACTATGCCTATTAAACATGAGATGAGCCAATATATGCAAACGTATTGCCCAATATTACTACAATGTGAGGGTAGTATCAGTAATATATATTGGATTATTGACAAGTTAATCTGGAATACACTTACCCAATATTGCTACAGCACGAGGATAAGGTGTATTTAGGATCAAGTAGTAAGAGTTGCATGAGATGTAATTGACAAGTGTTGTCTAACTATTGGGTTTACAAAGGCCAATATTGCTATAGTGTAAGGTCGGAGTAAAATTCCAATGGGATCTACTTCCCACTGTATAGTTTAAACAGTTTAAACTATTTTTTTCCCGTTTGAAAGATTATTGGGATTATGTAGAGCAGTGGGAGGGCATTTTAGATTTAAAATGTATAAGTATTATACCCATGATCTAAAATGTTTAATTAGTAATTTAATAACCATTCCGCTCACATTACCTGTTAATTTTGGCCTGTCAAGTATAATGGCCACTACGAACCCGTTGGTATGCATGGTTAATGCAATCTAACTCAAGTGTACTAGAAATTACTTTGACCGGCAGATGAATCTAAAAAATATTCTGAATTAAAAAAAGCTTGGATTTATTGTTAATTAGAGCTTGTTATAAGGTATTTCTCATAACATCTCTCTAGAGGACATAAATAGAAGGGGTGTGACTCTCTTTGTTCAGGGTGCTTTATTTTTTTACTCCGAGGACATCAGACAAGTCCAGAGATAAATAGGAGAAGAGGATGAGGCAGATACTTAAGGTAAGTCCTCAGAGCAACATTTATCTAAAGATCAACAAGAGAGTAAAGTAGATGGAGAGTGTTTCTATTACAGTAAGGTTGGGCATTAGAAATCCCATTGCCTTAAATGCTTTATAATTGATAGAAAGACTCCCATAAGTTTATATTTGACAAACATAGACATTTTTATGGCATATAATTCTAGTTTAGACTGGGTAAGAGATACCATATGTCCTTTTTATATCTGCAATATATTACAGAGACTGAGAGAGACTAAAATGCAATAGCCTGGAGAAGTTATGTTGTGAGTGAGGCATGGTGATTTCCTGCAGTCCAAGTTATTAGATAGTTTGACTTACTTCTCCTATGTAATACAAAAGTTATATTACATGATTAATATTGTGTATAGAATATCATTTGACAAATTGTGTCCCTTTTTGTACTTGACAGTGAAGGATATCATATAAATATTAGGAATAGTTCTTTATGTTCATATGGTGTGAATGATGTATAATTAGTTGAATTTTAAATAGACATAATATACAATTAGAAATGTCAATAGATCAAAATCTTTAAATGATAGAAAACTGTGACATATGAGATTAAGTTATATAGGCGTGAGACGCCTAACCTATCTGGTTAAGGATGGTTGGATACCTTATTTGACCATAGAAACTTAATTAGTTTATGAATAATGTATTCAAGGAAGATGACCAAACCTCTATTTTAGGTGTTCAACACTGGGCCATTGATTTATTAGAACTGGTATATAGTGATGTATGCGATCCAATGGATCACGCTGTGATAAGACGGTTTCGATACTTCATAACCTCTGTCGATGATCTGTCACGATACGGGTATATATTTCTTTTGAAACACAAGTCAGGAACTTTTGAAAAGCTCAGAGGGTTTTGACTGAAAGTAGATACACAGACTACAATGTACATCACATTCCTTTAATTAGATTAAGGTAATGAGTAAGTAGATAGCAAGTTTTTTTATTGTTTAAAAGAGAATGTGATTCTCACTCATCATAGTCCTCAAGGTACTCGGCAATATAATAATGTTCCAGAAATGAGGAATCGAACTTTATTAAATATGTTTCGATTACGATGAGTTTTATTGATCTATATTTATAGAAATATGCTTCAGAAACAGCAGCTAAATGAACAGTGTTCCTTTAAAATATATTCCTTCCACTTCGTATGAGACTAAGAGGAAGATAGTCAAATCTTAAATATGTTAAGATTTGGGCTATCTTGTATACGTAAGAATTACGTAGCAGGATATACTTATACACAAAGAAGTCGAGTCTTATGTATTTTAAGACTTAGGGCTATCCTACTTACGTAAGAATTACGCAACAAGATATTCTATTTTGTAAAAGTTACTCAGTAAGATAAACTAATACCTAAGAGGTACAAGTATAGATTTATTGAGTATTCTGTTAATTCAATAGGATACCAGTTCTATGATTTCAAGAAACGAAGTGTGTTAATTTCTCGGTATACTACTATTCTAGAGGAAGAGTTTCTCATAGACAGTGAGAATCATAGAAAGATTGAACTTGGTGAAGTCAATTTAGAAATCAATTGATCAAGGATGGGAACTCAGGGTCAATTAAGCAGTGGACTTTTAACACACTCTCCTAGTGGGTCGGAAAGGATTTATAGGTCACTTATTGGATATGTTAGATGCCTGAAGATAAACTTGATTTTTTTTTCAGTAGAAAAAAATTATCCTTTGACTTATAAAGAGATGATGTTAGACATTAATTCGGGAAAATAGCAAGATGCCATGAAAATAGAAATTGACTTTATGCATCATAATCAAGTCTGGGACTTGGTTAAGCTATCCGTAAGAATTGTACTCATCAGTTGTAAAGAGTTTACAAGAGAAAGTGGGAGTCAAATGGAGGGTAGAAACCTTCTAGGCCCAATATTGGTTCTAGAAAGGTTATCCTAAGTGATTTGAGATCAACATAAGAAAATCTTTGGATCAGTAGTGATGTGAAAGTCTATTAGAATTCTACTAGCTCTTATGGTATAGTGTGACTTTGAGAATTGGCAAGATGGATATCAAAACGGTGTTTCGATATGCATATCTTATGGTAAAGATATACATAGAACAGCTAAATAGTTTTGTGTCCAGCCAGACCTCAGATCTTGTATACTTAAGAAGTCTATTTATAGGCTTTAACAGGTTTTTTAAAGCTGAAGTGATTGTTTTGATGAAGTAATAAGATTATCTTATTTCATAAAAAATAATGAGGAGGAGTATATGTATGAAAAGCCAGTGGGAGTATAATAGTTTTCTTGATGCTCTATATTGATGACATACTGATCATTAAGAATGATTTTGGTATGTTATCGTAAGTCAAGGGTTACTCGTAAGAACTTCTCCATGAAAAATTTGGGAAAGGATTCCTACATACTGGTATAAAGCCTTATAGAGATTGAGCTAGAAAGCTGATAGGATTTTCCTAAATTAGTTCATATCAATAGTGTCTAAGAAAAGTACAGTTTATGTTAATTGTGAAACAGTTAAGGTACCTTTCAGACATGGTGTTTATCTTTCGAAGAGAGTGTCTCATAAGATGAAAGATAAGAGAGTTAGAGTATCTGACACACTAGATACATCAGCTCTTGAGAGCTTGATGTATGCTATGATATATATAAAACTTGATATCAGTATGGCTGTAAGAGTTATAAGCCAGTACCAGTCTAATTCAGGTGACGGCCAATTGATGATAGTCAAACATATTCTAAAGTACCTTGAGGGTACAAAGGATAAGTGATAGGACACGCCCCGAGACCCTCTACTATAGATCCCAGCGGCCCTGTCGAGCACCCCAATTGAAGTTTCTCAGAATCTAACTATTTAAGCTGAGAAATTCCGCAAGGTGAACCCTTTTTTAATTCTTACTATTATTGAGAAAATTCTGAAATATACGTGAAAATAACTTATTAAATTTTCTATAAAAAAACGGACAGAGTTTCCTCTATTTTTCTCAAAATCCAATACAAAGCCTGCAAGAAAAATCACACTTCTATTTCAAATAGCTACTCAACTTCCAAATAGCACATCTGGTCTTTTTCAAAACCAAATCTAAACTCAACTCAACAATTTCATTTAAATCACAAAATTAATATACTAATAAAAAATAAAACTATCACCATAATATCGAAACCTATTCTTGTTTGTTCAAACATATTTATGAAATACATAAGTCTGTGACTACTATACAAAAATCAAAAGGTGCTACTTAGCACATTTACATTCACAATGATCATCAGACTAGGCCCACTAATCAGTTGTAGGAGAATCAGTAACTTGCGCACTTAGGCTTGCATCTAGAGGGGGTTTAGAAAATATAAAACACAAAATGGGTGAGTTAAAGGAGCTCAGTGAGTGCATTTAAGATTTCTAGTAAAATAAGATAAAATGAAATTCTGCATAAATAGTAAATTCTGAAAAATGTATAAAATATGCTTCAAAAATTATTATAAAATTGTAAAATAGTTTCTAATGTCATATGCTAATAAAATCTTGCCGAATGGGTTTTATTTATATCTTCTATAAACAATATCCAAAATCTGTAAAACATAATAACTAACATGTACATATATAATTACATAATATGCATTCAGTGGCTCAAAAACTATTAAAACCTTCGTTTGACCATTTTCTTTCTAAATTACACCAATGTTAACCCTAAAGCTCTATACTCACATAACGACTAAACTAGCACCGCACAATGTGAGTAGGTCACGGGGAGTCTAAAATAGCAACATCCAATGTGACATCTCAAGACATCTCACTGGCTATGCAGCAGAATTTTACATCGCCTACATATAGCGAGACAATACCCCGTACACATAGAGCGACTCACATGACTCGACAACCCGACTTCCCAGAGTTAGTGACTCGCCTTCCAATACTTGCCTATGAGTACAGGATATACCGGTCGGGTCTTAAACCATCACTACACTGAAATATGAGGGTACCAATGGCCTTTGAAACTAATTTAGTAATTTTAAAACTGTTTCTTAAACCGAACATATAAATGCGTATTTATAACTGTATACCAAAACTGTAAATCGTGTTTATGCATTAAAAGCACATAAAACATACAATTTCAATATGTGGAAACATATTAAACGAAAGATAAACCATAACAAATTTTCACTCACCAACCGCTCCAAATTCAATTCTTCTTTGGAATGCTTACTTCCTTTACTGCTTTCGGTTTTCTTCATTTACACGCCAAAAATGACATTTAGAACCTTTACAAATGCTAAAATCTCACTTAAACTAATAAGCGCCCTAATCGGCTTACAAGACCCGGATGGATTTCACTTTTCGATTTTCATTTACGAAGTCATTCAATCTTGTTTAATTCACCATCCGAAGCCATAAAAATTGCTTAACACCTTATCAAAATGGACAATTATGTCCCATTTTCTTCATTTTTGATTTTTCATCAACCATATACATCCAATTGATACAAGAAATCATTTATACACAACAATTAAACCAAAATACAACTTAAACCCAAAAATCCCTAGAGTGGCCAAAATTTACCTTACTCACCCAGCACATCTCTTTTCTCAATTTCTTGTTCCAATGACATCCAAATCAAGCCAATTTAATTCTAATGCCCTAATAAGATTCAATTGAAGTTTTTACCATAAAATCACACCAAACCTTAATTCTTACCTTACTAATTTCTTTAGTTTGATGAGTCCCTTACACTCCACACTTGAATTCAACTCAACCTAAATCAATAATTCACACCAAAAACATTAATTGAGAAATCTTGAAAAATTCACACATCTCCATTATCAAATAATACTTTTCTTACCTTTTTCCTTAAATTTTCACTAGTAGAAGCTTCAATTGATCATAGGAACTTGTATTGGCTTTATCTTAACTTAATCAAGGATGAAAACTCATGAAAAAGCATTGAATTTCACTATAGCAAGAACTCCCTCTCATGGCCGAAATTTCCTTTTTGTGCTCAAACACATTATGTTTTTTACTTAGAAAAATTCTAGACACTTCATCCTTATATAGTGCTCTTCTAAAAGTCCAATTTGCCCCTCAACTAATTTCAAATTTCTAAATTGTCATTAGTTCAAAATGAAAGTATTTAATTGGTTCATTTCTAACTATTTAGTTAGAATAGTCAAAGGAACCAACTAGGCTTTCATCTTGGCAATCTACTAACTTGTGTCTAATTGGTCCATTTTCTAACATATAGATTGTGTTTCTTAACAAAGGCTTGTTCCATTTTTAACCCGTAAATACAAATTCATGTATTAAATTGAAATTTTCTTTTCCAAGCCAATAGAAAAAAAATTCCAAAAATATTTCATAACTATCCGACACTCCGATCAAGTGTGAAATTACTAATTTAGGTCTAATACCTCTTACGCGCACCATAAAAAAATATATTTCAAATAGGGTTGAAATCGGGTAACCCTACGGTATCTTTATCACTTTATACTGAAATCTAAGCACCTGCACTACTAATAGGGATCGAATCTTACAATTTAATTGGTTCAAGTGGTATCAGAGATGCTTCCCAGAGGCCTTAAAACCTATATGGTCCTAGGTTTGAGCCTTGAAAAGGCCAAAAACAGGAGGGAGGACTCCGATATCCTTTGAGTGGTATTACTCCCTGCTAGAAAAGAGGAGGGACCCATAATAAATTTATCATATATGAAAAAAATAACTTACAAATACGAATATACACAGACTCAGACTTCTAGTATGACTTAGATGATAGAGAGTCTACATCTGGGTAGGGGTGGGCACGGTCCGGTTCGGTGTTTTAGAAAAATAAAATTGAAATTGATTTTTTTAATGAGAAAAACTGAACTAGACCGAACCAGTTTTTTTTGGTTTTTTTATTTTTTTTATTTTAAATCATGAATTTTTTTTAATTTTCGGTCTGATTTTTCCCCTTTTTTTTTGGTTTTTTCGATTTTTTTTGGTGGAAAAAACCGAACCGGTCGGTTTTTTCTCCAAAAAAAACCGAACCGGTCGGTTTTTTCTCCAAAAAAAACCAAATCGATTTGTTTTAAAAAAAAAATCGAACCAAACTGGCCGATTCGGTTCGGTTTTTCGGTTCCCCATTTTTTCTGCCCACCCTTACATCTGGGTATGTATTTATTCTCATTAGTACTAAGTAAGTTGGAATAGTACCAAATTGGGATTAACTGCTGATTCATTTTATAAGTAGCGAATGAAGCAATGTGGATTTGTAGTTTTGTCGCTTGTCTTGAAACATTTCTAAGATAGATGGATTATATCCCATAGTTTTGCGATAATAATAAGGCCATTGTACAAGCCAAGGAGCCAAGAAGACATCAATATTTGAATTATATTGAGAGAATCCTCATATGATTAGAGGGATCTTAGCTTAGGGGGATGTGATTATTTGTAGAAGTGTTCTATAAATAATTTAGCGGACCTATTTTCTAAGGTCATAACTCCAAAAGTGTTTCAAAAACACGTAGAGTCAATGTGTATGAGATACCATCAAGAATGGCACTAGACCAAGTGGAAGATTATTAGGGTTGGTGCTTATATGCCATCCTCAAATGTATATATACTTATTATTTATACAAGTGTACATTCCTATTAAATTGCTAATGCCCATTTATATGGTATCATACAATATAACATTACAAACATTGTGTGATCTAAAAGAGTTTAGATCTAATCTAAAAGAGTTTATATGAGGGCCCAAAGTTGGTCATGCTAAGAGATATAAATGCTAAGTGTTAGCACAGCTAATTGTTAACTGGTTATAATACTCAACGAAGATCCAAGAGTTTGAGCCTTGTATGTAATGAGACATAAACTCAGGAATATACTAGTAACTACATAGTTACAAGAGTTCAGGTGCTAGGAAGTATCGATTGCATAAGTATATTCTCGAATATTCTCTCTAATCTATTTCTATCGATGCGGGTCTGTTGGTGGATACCTTTATATAGATCAGCATATGTCATACCGATTGGGTATAGATGGTTGTTCTTAACTGACCGTGAGCTTAGAGCTCATATTAACATATGGGTATCCAATTAGGACTGGATATAGGACAGACTCATAAGGACCTCTGATAGACACCCTATATAAGGCGTCAACGGAGGGTTCTCTTGAGTTGAGTAGTATATGTGATTCTTTAACCTGAGTGCCACGGTGGGCTTGTAAGTGATCCATCATACTTTGGCTTCACGCATGTTATAAACCTTTCATAGTATGACTGTTGAGTATGGTCTGATGCTTATGGAGTTCAGTGCGTACATATATGCGATCCGTCAGCTCGCATAGGGAGTTTGATATCCAAATGCTCCGAGACTGTATCTCAAAATGTCTTTTGGCTGCAAGCATTTATCTCGGGAAAGAATTTTTGCCAGGGTTAAACAATATGGCAAATGAGTTTGCGTATAGTATTCAACGAGATAAAAGTCTGGAGATAGGATATGGATGAGCACATGAGAATTTGGCGGTGATGATCTATATTGCCGCACGTCTATGATATCATGATGAAAGGATTACACGTATGCACTGTGACCTCAGTTTGGATGCTCGATGCACTGATTTGTATTTCTTTGACGTGTGCGTGAGGCAGTGTTCACGAACTTATGAAATAGTCCATTTGACGAATCTAGCATGGACCTAGGGAGTCCTGCGATATGGAGTGTACTCGCTGTACACTAGGACAGCATACCGGATAGAATTGTTCAGTTCAATAAAAATTCAGCCTCACTACGGGATGCACGCGTGTCTATATTTAAGTGTTAAATACAATAATTAGTTAATAATTGTTATTTACTAATTATATCATGACATGTGGGGTATTGTGGGCCTTCAGTTGAGTTTACCCGAGTTATTATATATAATAATATATATATTATTATATATAATAATATAATATTATATTTTTGATATAATAATATTATATTCAAGTTTGGTTGGCAAGCATTATGTATATAATATTATTATTTAATAAAATATTAATTTCTATAAACTTAGAGGCCAAGTATATGAATATTTTTTAATATTATATTATATATTAATATTTTAATATATTAAGATATATATATATATATATTGATGTGCAAGTATGTGAAAAGATAGGTGGGAATGAGAAAAGCAATTTGATTATTTTGAAAGCCATTTTTGATTGCTTTTGTTAACAAAAAAGGGCTGGCCATTTTAGAAGGGAAAAGAAGAAGAAAGTGTTTAATTTTCTTTAAAATTCAAGTGTTGAATTTGTTGATCACTGTCCCTCTATCAAGTTACGCCATTAATAGCAATTTAAGAATTTATTTTATTGATCAAAGAGTTAATCAAGAGAAAAATAAATTTATAGGGTTTAAATGTTAAACCTAGTGTTGGAAAGAGAAGCTGCTGTTCTAGGTTACCAAGCCCACCCAGTTGATGACTAGAATTGTTAAATAGTAGGACTCCAAGCAGACTCTCAACTTACACATATAAAATATTACACGTTTTGGTAAATTTTCAAACTCATTCTTTATATTAATTTAATTAATATATTATTACATGTGTTTATTGTATGGTTTTATTATTTTCTTGTGCTTAAATATGTATGTGATATGTATTTTGTACGATGAACACAGTAGCACATGCATACACCCTAGAATAATAGATGTCCAACAAGAGTCTCACAATATAAAGTATACTTGTTAAGTACTGTAGTAACGGGCTGAGTCGAATAGTTTGATCGAGAGAATTTTAGAAAGTAGGATTTGTTTCAGGACCTCTCTGAAAATGGGGAACATAATTTATAGATTTTGCAAATAGGTCATTTTTACATGGAAAGGGAAATTTTGACACATGACCACTTTAATGGATATGTGTCCTTTATGCATGGCATTTGTGAGACAAATTCCCTTCTTGCATGGACTTAATGAATATGTCCATTTGAGAATAAAGTGGGAAATGAAAGAGTTTCATTTAACCAAGATGGACAACATTTTGAAAGGTTCATATTATAGTCCCTTTTGCATTTCTTTTAACTAGAAAAAGAAAATGTGGCATTTTTTCTCCACTTAAGATATTCGCCCAAGTCTTCAAAAGAGAACTGAAAAAATCTTGCTGGAAATTGAAAGAAAAAGCTACTATTCTAGCTCTTTAATTTCACTAGTACGTTGAAGTCTAGAATTGTTTAACAAATCACTTCTGTGTGAGCTCCGATTTAGAAATCTTCATCGAAGTTCTTCAAGGGCATAGTCTCTATAACTTATACTGTTGATTAAGCCAATTCAGTGTGTGATTTGTTGATTAATTGTATATAATTCTGCTATGCAATGTGTGGTAGACATACATTTTTAAATTAATCAATATGTACACAATCACATGCATGCACCTATAAATCACTTTAACAGAAAATGTTTAGGATTGTAATTATCCCTCAATACTTTACTTAAATCTAATTAATCCCTTTAATTTAATCCATCAATATGAATTGTTAACTAAAAAACCTAACGAACAGGTTCTTTAAACGGTTATATATGCCATAGAAGTATATATTTATCTCACATGAAACTCAAAGATTTTACATATTGATCATACATTAATCTATCCAAGGCCAAACACAAAAATCTCTTTGTCAAGTTCATTAAGGTTTTCTTAATCAATCTAATTAGTGATCAAGTAGTTAGAAGTATAAAGCACGGAATAGAATGAACAATTTAATATTGATTTCATAAACTAAGGGAAAGCAAAACAATTCAAGCTACATATTGAGTTCAAATTGTAATCCTAGATAAAAACATTAGTTCATGATGAAATCAAGAGTTTTGGAGCATATTAAGTTCAATATCATAGAGATAATTAAAAACTAAGAAAGATAAAGAGAAAATAGGCAAAACAGTGATACTTTAAATTCTTCAGTCTTCAATGAATTCTTCTTTGCTTTTCTCTATTTGATTCTCTAAAAGTTTGTTTTGAACTCTCAAAGATAGATTTCTCCAATGCCCTATCTGATTTCCTTTTCAATCTCTTTGAAATAGACTTTGTCTTTTATTTATAGGCTTTCATCTTCAAATTAGGGTAAAACTCTGAGTCTAAATCAGAGTAGGTATTCCCTTTCTAGTGTCTTGCACCACGGCCTATCCAGCACTATAATGCTGGTTCAATAGTCGTTCTACCATTGTATAAATAGCTTTATAGCACTGCGGCATTAACATGATACTGCCATAGCTCTACAACTTTGCTTCCGAGCACTGCAATGCTGGCTTTCTGCATATGGGTGTTACGTATCCATACTGCTTATTTTGCTGCTTCTGAGGCTACAATATATTCTATCTTTGTTGTGGAATTAGTTGTGAATGACTGTTTGTTGCTTTTCCAACTTACTGCAGCACTGTAGAGAATAAAGATGAATGCCATGTCTAAAAGGTATATTAACTATCTTACAGTTACTAAAACTATGCATTTCCAAGACATTATCTATGTATGATAATTGAGAGAGTCCTATAAGCCTTCTAATTCTATCTCTATAAAGCTTTATACCCAGTATGTAGGAAGCCTCTCCTAAATTCTTCATGAAAAAAATTCTTATCAAGGTAACTTTTAACTGACTATAATATATCAATATCATTTTTTATAATGAGGATGTCATCCTTATAAAAAATCAAGAAGACTACCATGCTCTTATTGCTCTTTTTATACACACATGATTTATCTTCATTCTTGATGAAATCAAACCCTCTGATTATCTCATCAAAATGAAGATTCCAACTTCGGGAAGCCAACTTAAATCTATAAATAGACTTCTTTAGTTTGCTTATTAAACTAGAAGTTTAGCTTGATGTAAAACCTTTAGGTTGTTCTATATAGATCTCTTCTTTAAGATATCTATTTAAAAAACGTTATTTTTACATCCATTTACCAAATTTCATAGTCATAATATACAACATAAATCACTGAGTATAACCTTTCGCCACTAGACGAGCTTTAAAAGCCTCTAATTTTTCATTAGGCCCACGCTTCTATTTATAAATTCATTTATAACTGATATGAACAATTCCTTCAGAAAGCTCAACCATGTTCCATACTTAATTTTGATGCATTGAGTCAATTTTGGATTTTATAGCCTTTTGCCATTTTTCCAAATCGATGTCTAACATCGTCTCTCTATAAGTCAAATGATCTTTTTCTTCAATCAAGAAAACACCAAGAGCACCTTTAGGTATTGAACCACACCTTTCAATTGGTCTTGATATCCTTTCTGACCTACATGGAGAGTGTGGTAAAGGTATTTCCCTCGATTAAGTTTAAGGTTTAATCGTTGGTTTACTTACATTCTGATTGACTTCATCTAATTCAATATTTCTACAATCTCCACAATTCATGAGAAATTATTTCTCTAAAAAAGTGTCATTTTGAGCAGCGAACACATTTTGTTCCTCGAGATCATAGAACTAGTACCCCATTGAATTCTTAGGATATCCAATGAATCGATACTTGTACCCTTTAGGTGTAAGTTTATCCTGTTGCGTAACTTTTACATAAGCAGAACAACCCTAAATCTTAACATATTTAAGACTCAATTTTCTTCCATTCTATATCTCATAAGGAGTAGAAGGAATAGATTTTGATAGAACTCTGTTCAATATATGAGTAGCAGTTTCTAGAGCATAACTCTATAGATATTCAGAAAGATCGGTGAAGCTCATCATTGATCGAACCATATCCAATAAAGTCTGACTCCTCATCTCCAAAACATTATTATGTTACGGAGTGCTTGGAAGACTATACTGAGTGAGAATCTCATTCTCCTTTACATAATCTAAAAATTCACTACTTATATATTCACCAACTCAATATGATCAGAGGTATTTGATATACTTTTCGATTTGTTTCTCTACTTTGATTTGATACTCATTGAACTTTTTAAAAGTTTTTGACTTGTGTTTCATAAGAAACACGTATCCAAATCATGAAAGATCATCGACAAAGACTAGAAAGTATCAAAACCAACCCATTGCAATGTGATTCATTAGACCACATACAACACTATACACTAGTTCCAATAAATTAGTGGCACATTATCAACACCAATAAATAGAACTTTGGTCATTTTTTCTTGAATACAAGATTCACAAATTGGATAAGATTCTATGGTTAAATCAGGTATTCGACCATGCTTAACCATACGAGATAGACATCTCATACTTATATGACCTAATCTCACATGCCACAATTCGGTCTCATTTAAAGTTCTTGAACTCTTACTAGTATTTACTTGTACATTCATGATATTTTCTATTGTATCCAAAATATAATGGCCATTAATCAACTGACATTCAGCTAATAAAAAATTATCCAAATCATACAAGTATAAGGAACAGTTTCAAACATAAATATGATATCCCTCACAATCCAATACATGAATAGAAATAATTTGCCAGATAATTTTTGGCACATAATTAATTATTTTATACAACAATTTTATTATATAGAAGAAGTAAATCAAAACATTCAATAGCTTTGACCTGGAGGAAATCACCATTCTCAACACGAAGCTATACTTCTCCGGGCCATAACAATCTAAATTTCTTTAAACCCTACAACACATTGCAAATGTAAAAAGGACAAGCAGTATCTAATACCCATCCAGTACTATCATTAAATGCTAAAGAAATGTCAATAATAGGTAAGTGCATACCTGAGAGTTTCTTCTTGATTATGGCAAGGTATTTTGGGTAGTTACGCTTTTAGTACCCATCTTCATTGTAATGAAAATATTTTTCTTTTGCTTTATGTCTTATGTTGTGGCTTGGATATGGGTTACTTTTGAGGACCCATGTTGGGTGCATACTTTACTTTCTTTTTATTCTTCCATTTGAACTTCTTCGAAGTCTTCAGGGTAGAAGATGAAGCACCCTGAATATAGAGGACTATGTCCCCTTTTTTCATATCCTCTTGAGCTATTTTCAGCATGTTATATAGATCAGTATAAGTAGGGGTCAATTATTGTATATTGAAGTTCATGATGAACTATACAAATGACCTTGAAAGTGATTGGAGAATAAAACTGTTCCCCAACGTATTGCTCAATGAGATGTCCATGGTTTCCAGCCTCTCAATATGAGATATAATCTTGAGGACACGGGGACTCACTAAACTGACCTCAGGTAGTCTAGCTTGAAAGATAGATTTGGTAACCCCATATATTTTAACTTGAGGCCAATCGCCAAATAACTCTTTTAGGTAGAGCATTATACTCCCAGCACTGTCTATGTGGACATGCTCCATTTGGAACTTTGTAGATATTGAGCCAAGGATGTACGATTTGACTTTTAAATCATCATCCAACCATTTTTGATATGTTTTCTTTTCTTCTGGAGAAGCATCATAAAAAATGGCTTAGGGCAGATGCTGATCAATTACATACCTAAACATTTCAAAATCAAGAACTATTCTTAGATTCATAATTCAGTCAGCATAATTTTCTGCACCTTTGAGTTGGTGTGCATCAAGGCTACGAACCAATAAATTGCTTGAGGCCATTTAATCTTGATAAGACAAAAGAAAAGATATTAGCGAAAGATTTCAATCGGTAATAAATAACGTATTAGATTATGGGTATAACAGTTATACATTTTTTAATCTAAAGACACCCTCCTACTGCTTTACATAATTCCTTTAATCTCTCAAATGAAAAAAAAATAAAAGATTAAACATTTAAAACTTTACAGTGAGAAGTGGATCCTATTGGCATTTTACTCCGGCCTCACGTTATAGCAATATTGGCCTTTGTAAACCCAAAAGAGAGACAACTCTTGTAAATTGCATCTTATGCAACTTCTACCACTAATCCTAAATACACCTTATCCCTATGATTAGCAATATTGGATAAGTATATTCTAGATTAATTTGTTAATCATCAAATATATGTTACCAATATTACTTTCATGCTGTAGTAATATTGGGCAATATGTTTGTATATATTTGTCTCATCTCATGTTTAACTGACATAGCTCGAATCACCCAGACTAATCACTCATATTGTAGCAATATTAGGAAAGACTGAAGTGAATCTTCTAATACCGTATTGACAAGATGGGTCATTGTATAATATTATCTCATAATACAATATTATTCAATTTGATTAAGAAAGATGTTTTATTAACAATTTTTAATATTTTATAATGATCGAGATTTATAAATAGAATGTTTGTTTATACAAGCACAACTAACCCCTACTAATAGGGCTTCTATTATGGTTAACAGTATAAATAAATGTTTATAATACATAATACAATAATATAATAATTATAATTGTATTAAATGAACCTCACATCTAAAAATTTCAAATTGAAGTGTATTATTTAGAATGATCAGCGTTAAAAGTTGAACATTATAGAATTATACTATATAATGCTCTAACCTAAAGCACCCCAGTGTTTTGACTTACGAATGCCTTAGCATTCAACACTTGAATGCTCTGGTGTTCTGCCTTTTGAATGCCCTGGCGTTTAACACTTGAACGCCCTGGCGCTATACGACGAACGCTTCAGTGTTCATCGATGAACGCCGCGGCGTTCATGTTAACACATGAATGCCTCAGCATTTTATTTGTAGCGCCGCGACATTCTTTCGATAGAAACTATTTTTCTACATTTTAAAATGCAGTTTTCAATATTTTTAGGCATTCTAAACACTTTATAATACACTCTAACAACTTAGAAATACAATAAACATCATCTGATACCATTTGATAACGTGTTTTAAAGTGTATGCATGTGATTGTGTATATGTTGAAAAAACTAAATACATGTATCATATACACCATTTGTAGTGAAATTAAATATTTATTCAACATATACACATGTAATCTGAATCATTAATAGCTTAATATTATAGAAACTTACCTTTGTTGAACTTTGGTTAAGATTTCAAATTTTGAGCTCACCTTGAAGTGAATTCTTGTACAATTCTAATTCATAACAATCCGGTGGGATTGTGAAGTTAGAATGGCAGCTATGAATTATTTCTAGCAGTAAGCATTTAACTCTTAAAACACTTTTGTTTTCAAGTTTTGCTTTTCAAGAGAAGAAGCGATGAAATATTTTTATTTTCCTTTTGTTTTTCTTACAATTCTTGGCTTAGAAAAACAACTCTCTCCCTTAATTTTTCTCCCATATCTTGTTTTGCCCCAAATAATTGAAAATGTATTCATCAATGTTTTATGGTTCTCACACTTCACAAGTGCTCTAGCACATATTATTAAGTTAATGACACACCTAAAACAAGTTTTGGCAGCAACATTTTTATAATCAAAATAATGCATCATTATTTTATGAATGGTGCTCCACTAAATTAGGTATGTTTTCCATCGAATGGTAAAAATATAGCATGGCCACTTTCATTAGGTATATCTCCTATTAATAAATTAATAATACATTTATTTATCAAATAAATAATAAATTTGTTATATTATACCAGTTGTCACTATATAATTGGTCAACAACATTTGTTAATTAATTGATATACTCAACACTTAATTTTTTACAAATGTACATCTTCAGAAACCATGAAACAAATTTTCAGTTCGCTAAAATTTGTAGGACCAAACTGCTCAATCCAATATGTTCCTCTAATGCACAACGAGTACACTTTATATTATGAGACTCTCTAGATCCACGCCCAATTTTTCATATGGAACTCCTCCATGTATCTGTGAACAATATTCCACACACATGTTACGGATATTACAAAGTGGCATGATAGATCATACAAGTTGAGATTATAACATATCTGTATAATCCCTCTATCATTTATATCCTAGTAGAAGGCATGTAAATTTCAACACCGTCAAATCTTCATATGCTCAACCGTAAACTTATCTCTAGATTTGTATTTCAATAAATAATATCTACAGACACTTTTGTAATATTATTTATCCTTAGGAAAAATGTTTTTTCAAGTTTTACTGCTTATGCCCATATAACTTTCTAAAATATAATCTCTGAGCATTAGGATATATTACTCACCCAAAAGAGTTTATGGATCTCATATCTATATACACCGAACTCCATCAGTATCAGACCATACCCAGCGACATCCAACGGTCAAACTATGAAAGGTTTCTGACATATATAGAACCAAAGTATGGTGGATCACTCACAAGCCTACCGTGGTACTCAAGTCAATGGATCACGAATACTACTCAACTTGAAAGACCCTTCATTAATAGTTTTATGGGATATTTATTAGAGGTCTTCATGAGTTTGTTCAGTACCCAGTTCTTACTGAATACTTGTATCTCTATACGAACTTTCACTAAACTCATGGTCTACTAATACTAACCATCTCAACCATCTAGATATAGATATATACTAATCTATATATAATAAGGTGTTCACTGACAGACCCATATCGGTAACGATAGATCAAGAATATAGCATTTGAGAACATATTTGCATAATGATATTTCCTAGCACCAATTGGATCGCTTTACAACTACGTCATTACTAATATATTCTCAGGTTTTTGTCTTATTTCAGACAAGGCTCTAACTCCTTAAATTTCGCTGACTCTTATAAGATGCTAACTCATATCAGTGCTAACTCTTAGCATTTATAACTCTCAGTGTTGCTTATTTTAACACTAATCCAAACTCCTTTAGATCAGATCTAAACTCATTCAAATAATACAATGTCTAAAATGTTACAAATATCTTACCATATATAAAATATAATTAGCGATTTAATGAAATAATAATAGTATAAATATGAAATAATATTCATACATAAAAGGGATGACATATTGATAAGGGCACATTTGTCATATATTTTTTCATGATTTTATTTTGATATTTTATTGTTTTATGAGAATAGATGACTATTTATGTGCTTTATTGTTATTTATACGGACTTGAACGAAATTTAAAGAAAGAATGCAAAAGGAGCAAAAACAGGGACTAAAATATAAAGTTTTCAAAATATGAGTCCAGCGCCCCCGTGCCACAACTATTGTCGCCCCAGCTCTAGAATAGTGATCGAAATAAGAAATACGACCTGTTGAAGTCACTTCGGCCGCCCCAGCGCCAGACATTCACCGCCCTAGCGATAAGACAGCGCCCCAGCGCTATAATCTCACCGCTCCAACGGTGAAGGCTTTTTCACGCAGCGCCCCAGCGACAACTTCATAGCGCGCCAGCGGTAGTGAGAGTCCTAGTCCGACGAGAATTGAGATTTTCAAACTCATATCAATCCCTATATAAAGCCACTCGTTCCCAGCCTTTAAGAATCAATCCAAGACGACCCAAGAGCACCAAGAATACAGAGCACAAGTCTTGGAGAGCAATAGGAGCTTAATTGAAGCAACTTTAGAGAGAGATACAAGACGTTCTTCGGCATCAAGAGTTCTTAGGCAGCGCAATTAAGAGCAATTCGACGTCTATATTGGTTTGCTAATAATTGTATCATGAATTATAATTATTTTTACTGCTGTTCTCTTGTAGCCATGAGCTAAACTTGTTTTCTAGGGTTAATACTTGAACTCAATATGTGTGCTTAATTGCCATATCTTTCGAATATTTAATAAACTTAGTCATTTATTATTTAAATTACTTGTGTTTAATGCTTCAATATATCTGGCCAATATATGGTGAATGAGTTGGTAATATTATTGATAAACTCGGAAGAGAAATCATAATATTTAGACCTAGGTAATTTGATGCATGATTGTAGAGTAACATTCAATGTTGCATATGCGAGTTTCAATTTAGGATAGGAATATACCTAATTGGCATGTATGATCAATAAGACCTAATCTTAATGAATCTTAATTTATTACAAGTACCATAAGAATATAGGTATTTGGTAAACTAAGATATACTTGCATGACCTTGGAAGAGGCTTGTGAATACATTAGTGTCTTGATCAATAATAAAGACTAAGGAAGTTAAATATTATAAGGTTAATCATTAGAAAGCATATTGAGGGATAGTATTAATCCTAGGTTTTCTCTACATTGCTATCATTTATTCTCTTTGCATTGTGTTTTTACTTTTATATTTTCTACATTCATTCTTAGGTTTTTATTTATCTGAATAATTATTAGGAAGATATCATTTTAGTGATTGGTTAAAAAGAAAAAATTATCCCTGTGGGTTCGACATCCGACTAATTAGTCTCTTTATTACTTGCATACGATAGTGTATACTTGCACTTAATTTATGATATAGAAATATCGCAACACATATAAGTATAAATCCCAATAATATTATCTAAGAGAATAAAGATATACAACATGCTCATATAAGCTGACGGATCACGCATCTATATACACCGAACTCTATGATCATCAAACCATACCCAACGTCACTTAGATATCAGACCATGAAAAGTCTTTAACATATGTGGAATCTAAGCAAGGTAAATCACTCACAAGCCCATCTTGGCACTCAAGACAAAGGATCATAAACACTACTCAACTCAAGAAAACCATCTATTAATGGTTTTATGAGATGTTTATTAGATGTCCTCATAAGTCTATTTAGTACCCAGTCCTTACTGAATACTTGTATACCTATACGAGCTTTCACTAAGCTCACAATTTGTAAAGACTAATCATTTGGACAATCTAGATTTAGACATACATTGATCTGAAAGGTTTACTAATCAACCCGTATTGGTAAACATTAATCAGAAGCGTTATTTTTTTAAAACATATTATATAATGATATCTTAGTACCATTTGCAATCCCTTGCAACTATATTATTATAAAAAATGTTCTCAAGTCTGTCTCATTTCAAACGTGGTTTTAATTCTTATAATTACTAACTCTTAGTGTTGATCTAAATAACTTTAGATCAGATCTAAACTCCATTAAATTTATAGTGTCTAAAAACTAACAAGATTATTATCATATAATAAATTAACGATTTACTAAAATATATATTATTTAAATATCAATAAATATTCATACATAAAATGCAATTGCATGTAAGTTCTATCTCTAACACGGGGCACCTAAAATATCAACACCGCGATACTTAAGCCTAGAACTTGACTCCTTTGATCCCAAATCTCAGCACCGTAGTGCCTAAAAAATCAACGTTATGACGCTCAAGTCAGAACGTTTAGCACCAAGGTGTCCAAGAGTCAACGTTGCAATGCTCATGGGAATAAAAGGCAAATTCAAATCATATTTAGACTCAAAGTTGCCTTACTTTGAAAACAAAAAACCTATAAATAAATGCCTTTTAAAGCTAAAAGGAGAGACGAGAAGAGAGAACATGAAAAAGAACAAGTTTTATGAAGTTTAGATCATGATTTGAAGATTAAAGAATGGATTCAACTGTAAGTTAGAGAGAGGAAGCACTAAATCAAGACATTGATCTGTGTTTTCTTTTTCTCTTACTTTTATCTTTTGTTCTTCTTTATTATGTTTATAAAATTATATTCTAAACTCTAATTTTCATCATGAGCTAATTTTTATATTTAGGGTTACAACTTTGAACTCAATATGTGATTGAATTCAAGTTCTTTTCTTATTTTATGAACTCAATAATAGAATTTTTTAATTATTATATGCTTAATACTTTCTAGTTACTTAGTCACTAATTAGATTGTTATGGGAAGCCTAATAAACTTAACAAAAGAATTGAGGTGTAAGTCTTGAATAATTTGATATATGATCATAGTGTAACAGTTATGAGTTTCATATGGGATAAACATATACTCATATGGTGTATATGGTAGTAATAGATCAGTTATTAATGAATTTTATTCTTATCTGATTACTATAGACATATAGATAATTATTAGAGTAAGATATAGTAACTTGACCATCGATAGAAGCTTGTGATGATATTGAGGATCTAGCCATCAATTCATATTGAGGGATTAACTTAAGAAAAGATTAATTGATTCTAGTAACATATCAAAGAATATTTATAATCCTAGGTTTTATCGATTTTTGGTGATTGTATCTTATTATCTTTAGTCCTTTCTATATTGTTAGTTTTATGTTATTTAGTTAGATTACTATCTTTTGATTTTCATTCGTCTAAATAAAAAAAAAAGATACAATTTTAGTACTTAGCATAATAATAAAAATAATTTCTCATGGGAATGATACTCTACTTACACTCTATTACTTATTTATGATAGCATGCACATGCATTTTAGTT
This sequence comes from Ailanthus altissimus, assembly GCA_946807835.1. Classification (NCBI taxonomy): domain Eukaryota; kingdom Viridiplantae; phylum Streptophyta; class Magnoliopsida; order Sapindales; family Simaroubaceae; genus Ailanthus; species Ailanthus altissimus. The sequence continues at coordinate 12,924,018 of OX327687.1, forward strand.
TAGTATAGCACAACAACAGTGCACACTAATTAATGGTGTTTTCTACCAATGAGGGCACTCTCATCCATATTTGAGGTGTCTAAGGCTTGACAAACTAGAGTAAGTACTTTAGGAGATTCATAAAGGAATTTGTCAGAATCACTCAGGAGAAGAAGCTCTGGCCCATAAGATTATGATACTACTAGCCCATAACACTTTTGGATGCAAGGAAGATGGTTAAGAAGTGCAATGCCTACCATGAGTATGTTGACAACATTCATGCCCCTCTAGAGAATTGGAAAAACATGTCCATCCCCTAATCGTTTGCTCAATGGGAGCTCGACCTAATCAGACCTCAGGCCCAAGGTAGGGGTTCGGCCAAGATGCCATTGTTGCCATAAACTACTTCACCAAATAGGTAAAAGCTAAACCCATTGTTACCATTATATAAAATAAGGCTAGGGACTTTGTCTAGAAGGCCTTAGTATATAGATTTGAGGTACCACGTGTGATCATTACCGACAATGAAAAGAAATTCGATAAAGAGAACTTTAAAGGCTTCAACGAATAATTGGGATACAGCTTTGTTTTACCTCATAGTACACTAAAAGATTAATAGGCTATTGAGTCTTCAAACAAGTTCATTAAGAAATTACTCAAGAAAAAATTTACTGAGAAGAAGGGAGCATAGGTTGATAAACTGCTCGAGGTGTTCTGGGCCTCAAAATAACTAACCAAATGACCACATTAGAAACTCTTTTCTATTTGGAATTAAAAGTGAAGTTGTAATTTCTGCTGAGATAGGAATGCCAACCCATATAGGATGTATTCGATGAGAAAAAGAATTATGAGTTGTCTCGAGAAAGTCTTGACCTCATTGAACAAATACAAGATATGGCAAGGGTTAGGACTACAATCTATCAGCAAAAAGTTACCCGATACTATAACAATAGGGTCTGAGCTCGTGAATTTTCAAAAAGAGACTTCATTTTAAGAAACGAATTACTAAACACTAAGGACCTAACAAAGGGAGTCCTCGATCTAAATTGAGACAAACCCTACAAGGTAAATATGAGAGTATGACTAGAAATATACGAACTCGCTTATGCAAATAGCGAGGTCGCCAAGAATCCTTGGAATGTTGAACTATTAAAGAAGTACTATCTATGAATTTCTTAATTTAACTTTTGAAGAAACTCCATTGAGATTGTAAGGGATATTTAACATGAATAAACTTAATGTTCAATATTAATAAATTCATATTTTCTGCAAAACAGCATGTGCGAATTCTTGAGGTATGCCTTGGATGATTATCAGAAAACTGAGATAATACTAGTTACAGCCACCAAAGATCCTCTCGGTTAAGTTCCCAAGCAAAAATTCCTTAGATGCTCAGGTATATCATGGATGAATATTGAAAAGAATCGAGAGAATACAAGGCTTAACCACCAAAGTCCCTCTTGGTGAAATTCCTAAGGTATGCCTTGGTCAACTATTAGAAGAGTCAAGAGGATATGGGGCCAAAGCCACTAAAGACCCTCTTAGTTAAGTTCCCAAGGTACGACTCGAGCGACTATTAGATATTCGAGAGGATATGAGGGAAAAGCCATAAAATACCCTTTCAATCAAGTTCACAAGAGTTGAGAGGATATAGGGGTAAAGCCATCAAAGACCCTCTTGAACAAATTCATAAGAACCGAGAGGATATGGGGGCAAAGCCACCAAAAACCCTCTTGGTCAAATTCACAAGAGCCAAAAAGATACAGGGCAAAGCCACCTAAGACCCTTTCAGTTAAATTTTTTAGGAATACCTAAACTAAATTCTCGAACAATCCTCAAAAGAATATCGAGAAGTTAAAAGTTTATTTATTTACTTTAATTTGTTATTAAGTTAATACCTCGAACTCAAAGGTCCAAAGCCCATAATTGGTTCTAATAATTCATTGTTCAAGAAATTGAGAAATTTTATCGAAAATAAAACCATGGAAACATATATGGGTACAAAAATAAAGATGTTCTCAACACTTGGCAAAAATTAAAAGCTTCATTGCTTTTGAAACTGTGTACAAAGTTCAAGAGCCCATGTCCTCTGATGTATAAAATAAGATGAAAAAAAGTAAAGAGAAATAATCTAAGCAATAGATGGAGGTTTATCATCGGAAGGAACTTTATTGGTAATTTAAGCAGCCTTAGTACCCAGAGTAGAAGCAAAGCAATGGGAGTAGGGTTACTGTAATGCCCAAAATAGTGTGCTCAGTACTACAGCGCCCAAAATCTAGCGTTATGGCACTATGTGAATAATAACTCATAAACAGTAACTATGTGAACAATAAAATCTAATTTGACTTATATTTGATGTTTTACCATAATTTAAAGACATAAACTATAAATAGAAGACCAAAAAGCCTATTTTGAAGAATCAAAAAAAGAAAGAAAGAGCATTTTTTTTAAGATCAAGAAAACTAGAGGATTGAAGACTAGAACAATTTCTATGATTTTCATGATGTTATTCTTGATAAGCTCTAGAACTCTTTATTTCACTATGAACTAAGTTTCTATTCTAAGGTTACAACTTTTAAACTTAATATGTGATTGAATTCAAATTCTTTCTTCTTTTATGAACTCAATAATAGAATAGTTCAATTATTCAGTGTTTATTGCTTTTTAATTACTTGATCACTAATTATATTATTGTAGGAACCCTAATAAACTTGACAAAGAAATTTAAGTATTGGCATTGAATAATTCTATATATGATCATAGGGTAACAACTATAAATTTCATGTAGAATAGACATATACTTACATAGTATATATGGTATTAATAGATCAGTTCTTAATGAATCTTATTTTGTTCAGATTACCATAGATATATAAGTAATTTTTAAGATAAGATATAGTCACTTAATTATTGATAGAGGCTTTTGATGTATAAGGAATCTACCCAGCAATTTATATTGAGGGACTAACTTAGGAAAATACTAATTGGTTCAAGTAACATATCGAGGGATATTTTTAATCCTAGGTTTTATCTATTATTGGTGCTTCTATCTTATTATCTTTAGTATTTTCTATCTTGTTAATTTTCTATTAGTTTAGATTACTACCTTTTAATTTTCTTTCATCTAAATAAAAGTAAGGAGACAAAATTTTAGTACTTAGCATAAACAATGACAATAATTCCTCATGAAAATGATACTCTACTCCTCTTATATTACTTGTTTACGATGATAGCATGCACTTGCACTAAAGTACAACACATCACATCTTTATCACCTAGATTTGGGTCTACGATACCTTCTTCCATGACTTAACTAAAAGCTACATCCTCGAGTCACTTGAGGTCAAGTTATAGGTAGTGTTTTAGAGTGAGCAGTCTTTAACTTCATGTTTAACTACTTAACGTTACCTACAATCTCAGCTCGCTCCCCCTCAGTACTCTTTACCCTTTCTTCAATTTCAACCTGGTCCCTCCATAAAATCTCTGTCATGCCTTAGATTTTAAAAACCTTGGGTTATACGAGCCTAGTTTTCCTTGCTAGCACAGAGGCTTTGCTCTTGACTGCTGCTAAAATTAAGAAGGTGAAAAAGCAAACTAAAGAGGTGAAGAAACAAGCTGAAGAGGTGAAAAGATAAGCCTAGTTACTTATCAATGACTTAAAAGCCTTAAAGAAAAAGGTTGATGATGTTGAAATAAAAAAGGCTAAGGCTGAAAATAGGCTCTCAAAGTTAGAAATACAAAGTATAGAGATCATCATTGAGGATGTGAAAAATGTCATTGCGGCATTAAAATAGGCATATTTGGCCTTTAAGTATCATCAAGAATTATACCCAAGCAGCCAATACTAAAGAGAATAAGAGGGAAAAAAAAGCATACATCTATTGGGCTACTAAGAGGATAACAGCAGTGATCATATCCCAATTAAAGATGTCTTGAGCTCGGCTCGAGGCAATGAAGTACTCCCCTTGCCTTATGAGTGAGGCCAAATGCTCGTACTTGGCCTGCTTATTGGGAATAATATAGTTAAGTTTGAAAAAAAGAGGGTTCGCGTTCACTAGTCAATCTGATTTTCGCTATGAGTGGTCTCAATTTGAGGAGACCACTAAAAAGGACATTAAGGAGGATGATATAGCATCTTGCTCAAGAGAGGAGTTTGTGTGAGAGATGAGGGGCTAGCCATGCCATTGTCTTTATTCGTTGGTGAGGGAGTGTTTCAAGGCTATTCCCTTAAATCCTTCTTAGTCGTCCTTATTAAGGGTCTCCAAGACAAGTTTCCATCACTACCACTTGGTGTATATCTTCCTCATTCCCTCTCTTACCCTATCAAAAAGTTGAGAATGTAATATCTAGTCTAAAGATGTGTCCTCGATCTTGTCCCATCTTGGCATGACCTCTCCCTATTGCTGATATCTTCTCTTAGCATTTTTTTAAGTACAAAAATAAACAATAAGTTAAATTAGATAGAAAAGAACAAGAACCACATCTGAAAGTATCAAGAGGGACTTCTTTTCCTCCTCTTTATAGCTGGAATGTCCCTTAGTAAAGTTGTAATAAAATTCAAACCCTAAAGAGATGTTACGAACAGAAGGCCTATTTAACTTGTATTGTTGTGCAGCTCTAAATCTTTTCTGGTCCTTTTAAAATATTTCTAGTCTCATAGACCAAGTAGCTACAAAAAAAAAGGATTAAATAAAAATTTCTCAAAGAAAACAAAGGGAAACAAATACAATGAATAAGGGATACTGGCATTCAATGTGAACCTAATGGGAACTGACCAAGTTCCCAATATAGGTTCGGGGACTTCTTAGCCTAATCCCCTCTAACATAGAACTACTGATACTTCTACCATTATTATTAGAGGGTAATATCCTAACAAGAGCTAGACTCACATAAAGAGCCAAGTAGTAGAAACTCTTATCGTTGGTTAGATTAAATCTCATCCAATACAATTACTGAAATTCCTAAAAAGTAGGCTTCGTTTAACCAACCCTCGCCCACACAACAAAAAGCCTAATAAGAACCTCTAAGAATTCGATATCAATTAGGAATGGGTGATTCTTATTTGGAAATTTTTTTTTTTGACAAAGTATGACTATATAGGCAATTGTAAGCCTAGATTGAAGAAATTTTGGTGAAAGGTCACCTTGCTAAGCTTAGGTTAACTTGGAAAATCATCAGTAAGAGGAACCCTCAAAGTTATCGAGGTGGAAATGTTGAATCGTACCTTTAGGCAATCTAAATTCTCTTTAGTTATGAAAGATTCTTGGTAAAAATAATCTAGCTTGAAGTTATCTACGTCCTCGATACTCCATAGGGACTCGAGACCTTCCCCATTATCATCCTCGAAAACCTCTTATTCACTTTTGAGTTCTTCTTCACTCTCAGTAACCATTGAGTCCTTGAACTCGACTATATCATTGTGGGCATTTCCTTCCCCATCATCCCTTACCTTGGCCACATTGGCCTCGGGATTTACTCCTTAGATAAACCCTAAGGTTTTCCTCTGAGGAGCAGGATCCCCTCTGGATTAGATAACTAGTTATTCTTCCTAATTAAGGGAACCTCTTCTTCGTCTACTTCACTGAGATCTGGCCTAACATCTATAACAACACAATTCTTTATGCTATAGAAACTAGTTTGACTATACGTTACAATCTAAGCCTAAGAAGATTAAGTACAATTTAGGAAAGCTCAAACATCCTAACCTGAGAATAGTTAATAAAGTACAATAAAATTTAGAAAAAAATTCTAAGTGCAATGTAGAATTAAAATTTATACTACTTTAAGCTATAAAGCAAGATACCATACAAGAAATGCAAATATACTCCTAGGATCCAAGACACAACCCAATTTTAATATTTATACCAATCATGGTGTATTTTGCAAAATAAAAAGTCTTTTTTTGAAAAATAAAATATGTAGTCAAAGGGAACAACTTACCGTGAGTTGTCAAAAAGTGCTTAAATATAGATGGAGGTTAATCGAAATCGATGACTGAAATCAAAGATTGAATTGTTGCAATAAATCTAAGAGTTTTTTCTCTATAAAATGTAAATGGACTTTTTCTATCTTCAAATGGCAAAGTGTTAAAATAGCCCAATAGTCCTGCATTTATAGTGAGATTTAAGAGTTAATTTAAGTTGTTGAGATAATTGAACAATTCAAGTGGTTTCGCGCCTAAAAATATCTCTTTGATGATTGACACAACTATTAAGGTCTAATGATAGTTGGATTAAGATCTAAGAGACGAAAAGGTGCCATGTCTCTCATAAGTTGTTGATATTAACCTTTAAAGTTTTAAGAAATATAATGTTTAAAAATGTGTGTTTTTCAAAGAGATAGTTGCATTTAATGTCATAACAATTTGAAATTAAAACTTTAAATAGTAAATGGCATTGACTTCTTAAATTCCCAAAGACTTGACTCAAACAAAATCGAGAACTTCTCTTGCTTGGACATTTAAAGGCATCCCAAGAACAAACCTCTAAATCGAGAACTATTATAAACTTTTTAGTACCAATAAGTCAATATTAAAAATTAAGGGACCTTTGATCCCCCCTTGAGATCTGGCTCAAGCTCAATTTCCCAGGGGACTCAGCACGACCCATAAGCCATGAGCCCGAATATCCCAAGATCTCCTCATATGTGGTCCAAGGCCAGGCCCATCACCTAAACATCACAAGCCTCAACCCATAACTAAGGGAAGGTCTCGATAGTAAATATGGGAATGGCCTTGGAATCCACTTATGGTCCTCGATTTCAAAGTCCTCAATACCAACAACACTCTCTCAGCAACTAGTAATAGTTGAGCCAACCGCATAAGGTTCCTCTCGAGGCCGACCACATTAGTTCTCACCGAGCACCAAGAATTCACCAGTACCCCTAAGAATCTCATAATTAAACCTTTGACCAATCCAATCTCTATAATTACAAGATCAGTCAATCAACTCTATTCTAGAGAATCTTAAAGGTCATTAATCTTTGGCACAAATTGAATTCAAATAAACTATTGATGAACTTAAATCAGAAAGGTATAAATTTTGCTTAATCCTGATAGGACTTTGTAAAACACGCCTATAAAAAGAAGGCTAAGGTGCTAAGAAAATGGTTCTTCTTTTTCCCTAAATGGAGAAATTCATAGTAACTTCCAAATACTTATTTTTCCAAGTTTTCTCTTTAACACTACAATGCACTTTTTTTTTCTATTCTATAAAAAAAAAAATACACATCATCCCCTAAACACCTCTTTAAACTTTCTTTTACCTTTTTTTATTTTCTTTTTCTTAAAGTCTCACTTACTTAAGCATTAGAAGGTCGTGGCCAAGAAAAACTCTGGTAAGGCTTAATGCAATTTGTGATTGTAGGAAGCTTATAAAACCTAATTATCATTTAGACTGGTCAATCCAGCCCATTCTATCAAAAGTTCTAGCAGTTGTTCCCAAAGATTTCTAAATTAATGTGCGCATGTTTATTAATGAGTGATGATTTGGTCATCAATGGTATTATTGGCATAATGATTTTGTGATTGGTGGTATTACATGGATGGAAGTTTCATAGTTTTAATTTGTCATTTGTAATTATTTTGATTTTTTAAAATTCTTAATCTCTTCAAGTTGTAATGTTCTTATTTTTAATCACTACCTAATAATCAATTAATCTAAAATTAGTAATCATTATTCTATTTTTATTTTTTAACCATCATTAAGAGTTATTATATTAATATTTATATCACATTATGTTAGTTGAGAGTAAAATAGTAAAAGAATAGGAAAAATAAGCATTTACAAATTTTTTTACTTATAGAGACTAACTGAAGTAGGTTTAGAAAGTAAAATTTTAATAGATAAATTCAATATTTATACAAGAACTAAACACTAAATTTTCCATTATAAAACACAATTATAGTTTTTCAAATCTTATAGTAAGTTTAAAAAGAGAATAGGTACAAAGTAGGGGTGGCAGAATTTCTCACAAAGTTGGGCCAGTGGGAATCCGTCATACATGGGGAGTAATTCGGGTTGCATTTTAAGTTTTTTGAGAATGGAGCAGGTTTGGGTATAGTAATTCAAACCCGAATTAAATTTGAGTTGGGTTTGAGATAGGTTAATTTTTCTAGAACCGTCCAAAATACTCGATTTAAAAATAAAATTAAACAAATCCTAGTGTGAGGAAAAATTACTTATTTATATAAATCAAAGTTGGCTACGTGCTAAATATGAAGGTATAAAATTTACTTACATTATATTTTTAAAATTTTATTCTTATTCATATTTTTTATTTTTAATTCTTTTCTTTGTTTAGATGAAGCATGCAAATTTAGATATCAAAGTTCAGATAAACCATTAATTTTTGTGAATTTTGAATTTTAATTCATGTTATTGATTTTTAAAATTAATAGTTGAAGACTTGAAGTAGTTTATATTTTCATATGATGTTTACAATATTTTTTAGGTATATTATAATTGCACGGGATGAAAAATTATTTCACAAAATTAAATCGATACAAAAAAAAGAGTATTTAAAAATTTTGGATAAAGGGTATCCATAGAAATCCCCATCCCTATTTAGGGATCTCCTACCCCTAAACTCAATTACATATATCAAGTATAAGAACTCTCATATCATTCGAATGTAGAAATAAAGATTATGATTCTCACTAAAACTCCCCTCATTATCACCCCTAATATAAAGAACAATCTTCTATGCGTCGATTTATCCTTTATCCATTGGTGGCTAATAGGTACTAAGAAGAATCTTGTGGGAAAAATATGAGAAATCTAACTTCAATAACCTTTGCAACTATTATTTTCAAGTAAATCAATATAAGTACTATGAGGTTAACATTTATTGTGCACTTTATCTTAGTATTTATTGAATATAATAGTACACTATTAAATGGTCAGAGTGATATTAAGAAGGTAAAATAAATAAACCTCGCTCCCACACTATCAAATGCATGAGAAAGAAGAAGCCATAGAAAATTTCGTTTCAAAGGTAATCTCTTATTTGCCTATTTCTATAGCAGTAATCGCTTTCGTTGCCGCCTATTTTGTGATTCCAATAATACTCGGCGGCCGCCGTGAGAACTGGAAGAATACTCCTCTGGGTCCAGTTGAGTGGCCTGTTCTTGGCAGCCTCCCTTATCTTTCAAATCGCCTGCATGAAGATTTCTTCCAGCTTTCCAAAATATATGGCCCAATTTTTAGCCTGAACATGGGGTAGAGCCGGCAATTGTTGCAACATCACCTGAAATGGAGCAGCAAGTTTTAAAAATTAAGGAAGGGTCAATCTGTAGCCACACAATCACTAAGGCCATCTGAGCCATTACGTATAATGCTATGTCCATCGTTTTTTCGCCGTATGGAGCACGTGGAAGGTGCTCCGATGGATCCTGATGACGGAGCTATTATCTACAAAGGCCTTTGAGTCTTTCAAGCCACTTTGGAGGGAGCAAGTACGTTTATGCGTCTTTGTCATTTCCATCTCCATGTTCTTGCAATTCACAATTCTTGTTTGTCATACGTTTTTGTCAAATTTATATATTAGACTGCCTGCTTGGCTAGGATGGCAAAATGGTCCGCAGGGATTCGACCTGTTGAAACGAAAATGAAGTGATTTTATTAAAAATAGAATGAAACATAAAAAAGAAATTTATTTCTCAGATTATTAATAAAATAAGGATAAGATTAAACTTTCTACCTCGTCTCATTATGATATATTTTAAATCATTTATTAATTTTTATTTTATAATTTATATTTAAAGAACATGTTTTAATAATATATTTTTATTAATGAAAACAAAAAATATATAATAAAAACTCATAAAATCAATTTTTTCTTTATTATAAACGATAAAAAGACTTATATTTTTTAGTTGGGTGGCCGTTGATTTTAATGAGAATATGAGACAATTAACAGGAAAATTAATTATGTTAAGTACTAGATTATTTAAATTCTTTTTTTTATTTTTTTTATTATTTATTTACTAATTATTATTCACATTATTGAAAGATATTATTATGTTATTCTAATTTGTTAATTTGATACTTTGTTTTTTTTAATTATAATAGAAATAAAATTTTATATTGTTAAAATTTATGAATACAAATTAATATTTAATATTAATAAATAAAAAATAGAAAAATAGGGCAAGGATGAGAAAGGTATTTCTCACACGAAGAATCCCCATCCCCACCCCGTTAAATTTTTTAAAGAATAGGATAAAAAACAGAACTTAAAATAAAAAATGAGATGGCGTATGTGAAAGGCTATCCGCCTCGCCCCATTGCTATCTCTGAACTTTGATAAGAGAATCTAATTTAATATAAATATAATGATAACGGTCAATAAATTATTTTTGTATAAAATTAAGACCATCTTTTCATATGAATTTCTTTAATTAAGTTTTAAAAAATTACTCATATTTATTATAAATAGAGTTTTAATTCATAATAGTCATTTTTGAAAGAGTTTAATTATTTTAGCCAACGTTTCCATTTTTTTATTATTTTAACTATAAGGGTTGCGTGGACAAAAGGACCTTCTTAATCACAAGCGCATATAGTGCTCATTTTAAGTGAAAATTAAAAAAAAAATTATGATACTTAGAAACAAAATTAGAATGTATAAATAAAATTTTAATAAATAAAAAATAAAAAGCAAAAATAAAATAGAATGTATAAAATATTTTCTAGAAATTAAAAAAAATAAAAAGCACCAATTCGGTGCTCACGAAATTATCAAGCGCTCTTTTTAAAAAAAATATATATTTCAATTTCTTGTGTGAAGTACAATATTGTGCTCTATATTTTATCTTCTTTTTTAATTTTTGGGTAATATATCAAACATGATTACTCTTCTTTTTTTTGTTAGGTGATATGTCAAGCATAATGTTTTTTTGTACTAAACAAATTTAAGAAAATGCTTATACTTGATTTTTGGTGCATTATTATTAATTAAAATAATAAAAAATAAGAATGTAACACTTTAGATAAATTTTATATTGTTAAGACAGGAGAGAGATGCTGAGTTTATAAGAGATGACCCACATCTTAATTGACAAGACGCATTTTAGGTGAAGGACTCTTGCGTGAAGCTCAGGAACAAAATCGTGCAGACTTGAGCCTAAAGCGGACAATATCTTGTCAGGTCTAAATTAGATCATAACAGATATATCAACACTAATGCATCGGATCCCATCAGAATTCCGAAGCTAAGCATGCTTGGGCGAGAGTAATGCTAAGATGGGTGACCTCTTAGGAAGTTCTCGTGTTCAACCCCTCTTGTATGTAATACCCTAGATAAATTCTACATTGCCAAGGCACAAGGGAAATGTTGGATTTATAAAAGGTAACTCACACCTTAATTGGCAAGACCCATTTTAGGTGAAGGACGCTTACGTGAAGCCTAAGAACAAAATCGTGTGGACTTGGGCCTAAAGGGATAATATCTTATTAGGTCTGGGTTGGGTCATGACAGATGGTATCAGAATAACTCTTGGTGTCCTCTTGGACAGTGGTGGGGCAAACCTCAGCGAAAACGTTGAGTCCCTAAATGGAGATATATGTAACACCCTAAGCAAATCCCACATCGCCAAGACACGGGAGAAATGCTAAATTTATAAAGGGTGACCTACACTTTAATTAACAAGACGCATTTTGAGTGAAGGATACTTGCGTGAAGTTTAAAAATAAATTATGTAAATTTGAATTTAAAACGGATAATATTTTATTAAATCTAAATTGAAAACAAAGAGACTTAATTTAAATAATTAAATGCTCTCTATTTTTAACGATTATAAGTTAAAAGTCTTATAATTACCTATGTAAAATCAAGGTGTATATTTATTTGATATGTTCGCAACCAATCACCATATTCTATAAGTAAAAGCCTAAATTATGAAATCATTTTAGTGCTTTAATTATTGCACTTTCAAGGGATCTTAATGATAGTTTCATTTTTTTCTTTTTTTTTTCTTTTTTAAACTTTTTGCAATACTTTAGTTTTGAGAACAAATACTTTAGTTATTCATCCAATTATGTCATGATACTGTGTGCTTTGCTTTATTAAAACTAACAATTATTTAATAATTTTCAACATAAATATATACATATTAAAATTTTATCGAATTATTATATAAATAACTTGATACTTTGACGTATTAAATTATTTCTTAAATTTAAAAAATCTCAAGAGATTTTCATTAAAAATCTCACGTGCACAATTAGCTTTTAAGTTACCTATACAAACAACAATAAACCCTTGTATCTATTATAAAAAAAAAAAGTAAATAAAGAAAAGATAAGTCAGGCTTAAACAAAATGGTGTCATTTTCTCTTTTTTATTTTTTATTGGTGCAATAATAACTAACTCATAAGCATAACTCATTAATCATTTAAATTTTTCTAGCAATGGTGTAGATTGTAAAATTATATGATAATTGTGTTTCACGTGTTGGTAGGTCCACAGCTTGTTGAAGCAATTATACCCAATTTCCAAGTCCAACGGTGAGGTGAATATTGCAGAATGTGCATTCACGGCACTAGCCAACCTTGTGAGCAACATCCTGGTTTCTAAGAGTCTATTTGACTCCACAAAAAGAGAAGGGGCAGAGTTAAAAGAGATGTTCTAGGAAATGTTAAAGGTTCTTGGCACCCCAAACACTGCCGATCTCATCCCAATTCTAAAGCCATTTGATCCCCAACGACTCAAGAAAACATTTTCAATTCTCTTTAAGAGGTTGGATGCATTTTATGAGCAACTAATTGAAGAGAGATTGAAAGATAGGGAAGATTTTAAAAATACCAATAACAAGAATATTCTTGGGAGAGAGGACTTGTTAGATGTTCTCTTGGATTATACAAGCAATGACACACAAAATAACTTGGACCGACTTCACAGAAATGTCATCAAGGGAATGCTTTCTGTAAGTTACTCCTTTACTCAAGATTTTGCATTGATCTTGATTTTGATTTTTAAACTGACGGAAATTACTGCTTGGCTATGCCATTTACTATTTTTTATACTATTGGTCTTTTTTTCTTTTATTTTTTTAGGTGAAAATCAGTGTTTTTAAATTGCTGTTTTCAAACTTAAAAACATGTTAGGTGGATTTTTTATTGGTAAACACTAATATCAATGAAAATAAAACAGTAAAAAGGCTTTCGGGTATGATTGTTTGTATATGAAAATCTATAATTTTAGACTCAATTTATTTGATTGGTGTAAAATTTCAATGAAAGAAGAACGAGATAGAATATGTTAAATGGCATTCGCTTAAGATATACAACAGGACTAAAACCACTCTTTCGATTCGTTGACATCATTTATAGGAAATAATCAGATAAAAAACAAAGGAAACGAAGTTTTTCAACTACCAAACTTGTCATCAAATTGGGTTTGTAGGAAATGTTGATTGCTGGCACATAAACAACATCAAGCACTGTTGGATGGGGCACGACTGAGATCTTAAAAAAGCCTTATGTCTATAAGAAACTAGTTTCAGAGCTGGATCAAGTCGTGGGAAAGAACCAGTTCGTAAAAGAGAGTGATATCCCAAACTTAACTTATCTTTAAGCAACCGTAAAAGAAGTTTTCCGGCTGCACCCGGGCGTGCCACTTATCCTTTCTCGTCGAACAGACGAGGCTTGTGAAGTTGCAGGCTACCATTTGCCTAAGCATTGCATTGTTTATTTAAACTGTTGAGAGAGGGAACGTCATTCTCCCTCTTGAGATTAGGTTGAAGCGAAGAGTTTAAGATTTAACTTAAAACCCTAACCTCCTTACGTAGTGGAATAACCAGTTAATCAAGCAAAATACTAAGAATTTAAAGCAGAATATAAAAGAGCACAACACAATCTTACGTGGTTCGGCCAATTGCCTACGTCTACGGTAGATCCAAGATCCTAACCTCTCTTATTAACTCCCTAGAGATTTTATAAGAAAAACCCAATTGAAGAATCCTCAAAATGACCTAATGTTTAGTGAACCATTGCTCTACCAAGTATAATGAACAGCCAAACAACGGTTCTACCCTAGCGCACATAAGCACTTAGTGTCTACCCATTTCTTCCCCTCTCTTGGAGTCTCTCTTAATGCTTAAACTCAACTAAAGGGTTTACAAGTATTTATATAGGGTTTATTTCGTGCCTACTAATCCTATTCCTTATTGGAGTAAGAGTCCACTTATTTTGAAAGTTTTAAACTTCTAAGAACTCGAAATCTTGATTAAAAACGGACATCCTGACGCTTCTGGCACCGCAGCGTTGGTCATTATCGCACCCATCGCCGCGGCGTTGAGGACGCAACACTGCGGCACTGGGTTTCATCACATCCATCGTCGCAGCGCTGAGCTTCTAGTTTGGACGCTGCAGCGCTCAGTCCTGGTGGCACCTCCCACATTTTCTTTGCTTCCTTTGCGTCTTCAAGTTTCGTTTTGCTTTCTCCTTCATATTTCACATATCTTAGACTTTTCAATACGTGTTTCAAACGTTCTAAATTTCTCGTGACTCTCCACTTTAATATTCATCTCAATTTTTATTTAAATAAAATTATTAAATCATTAATTTTTTAATATAAACATATAGAGAATAGCCAGGGATCCAAAAGTGTGGGACAATCCTTATGAGTTTCGACCAGAAAGGTTCATTGAATCAAGCGTTGACGGGAAGGGACAAGACTTTAATCTCTTGCCGTTTGGATCTGGAAGAAGATCATTTGTTGGCTGCCCGCTTGCTCATCGGATGGTGCATTTTTATTTGGCAACATTGCTACATGCATATGAATGGGATTGCCCTTTTGAGATATAAAATGATGTGAATAAAAGAGTTGGACTGACACTCCAGAAAGATAAGAGTCTGCTTGGGATTCCGAAACCTAGATTGCCAGACTTCGTTTTTCACCGTCACTATTTCGTTTTTCACCGTCAGTATTAGCATCTTGATGTTCTGGCCCTCACCCACAACTTGTCAATGTCATAACAAACCTAGCTCTTTTACCTTTCAAAAAGAAATTTACATATATAGGCTCTAGCATCTAGCCTGTTATTTAAATAATACAGTATGTTTAGTTTTGTTATAATTATACAATAATTACAATTCAGAATATTTGGGAAATTTAAAGAAATTGAACAAAAAAAATTAAAAACAATTCAAGTTCCAACGAAGAGATAAGCATTGAATTGAACTAATAATGCGTTAGTGTCAAGACATTCCGTAAAAATCAAGTACAGTAATATGAGTGGACAGGCTTTTCATTGTTTTTTATTTTTTCAATAATATTGCATAGTTACTGCCCCATTTGGCCATTGCGACTTGTAACTCTCAACTTAAGAAAAAAGATGAAGTAAAAGAGAGAGAATTGAGAATATATTGCTGTTGACTATGATAGATTTAATGTAGTATTAGGGGAGCCTAGTTTTATAGATGTAGCCAACATATTTTTACTTATGTAGCATCTTATATTAGATGAAAATTGGATAAATTTTTAATATATATAGATAAATAAATAATATTATTTAATAAATTAATTTTTTACATTAATAATATATTATAATTATTTAATCTTATGTTGAAGGTGGTTTATAAACTGTTATCTATTATCTCAAGTAATTTTTTATGATTAAGAACACGAGAGTGACATTTGTAATGGGTAAATGATTATAAATATAGTACTTGGTTAGGTCTTTAAACCACTAATCCAAAATTCAATTTCCTAAATATCATCACTAGATATTGTAAGAATTTAGAAACATCAAACCTTTATTACTAGAGTGTGGAAAGGTTCAATGGTAAGAGATATGTCAAATTTATATTTTATCTTGCAATCAATTTAAATGCTATTTAGTTGTTATAATAAACATGTTTAGATCGTCTTTTGATTAGTTTTACAGTTGGTATCAAAGTCATAATTTACCTTTACTTTGAATATTGTACAATCTAGAAATTTAGTTTATGACAAAATTTGTTTTGATCTGAAAGTTATTATTTAGATTTTTTTTCTTACAAAATGATGTTGGATATAATTAAAGAATTGGATTTCTAACATTTTACAATTTGAAACGTTAAAAATGGTGTTGAAAATAGAGAGAAACAATCGTGTTTATGAAACGAGTCAAATGGATTGAAATCAGGTTAGGTAGACTAGACTGTAGGTTGAAGACAAATTTGAATGACATGTCATCTAACAGGCTTAAGACAGACAAAAATGTCATCCTAAGTATAGAAATGCCATTAAGGAAATGACATGTTGTTTAGCTATTGTCATCCATGGAATAAACGACATGTCTAGCATTTTTCATTTAGACCCTTTAACTTTTTGTAAATTATTTGATCACAAAATTTTTAGAAATTTATAAATAGGCACTTAAAGAATTGCATATTTGCATTCAAGCCTCAAATATTAAATTACATTTTGATCCTAAAACTTTTATAATTTTGAAAAAAAGCCCATATAGGATTGTGTATTTGAATTTAAGTCTCTAAACTTTTAGTTAATTATAGTTTGACTCTAATACTTTTAAAATTTTATAAATAGACCTCTAAAATGGTAGATGTTTCCTTCTAACCCCTCCAAATTTTAGGTAATTATAAATTGTCTATAAAATTTTATGATATTTACAAATAGAACCTAATTTGATTCATATTTTATTTTATGTATTAATTTCTTGTTGTTAGTATCATTTATATACTTCATGTTGATTTTGTATGTATAATTTATCATTTATATTATGCATATAATTTGAGTGAAACAATTTTAATACATAAAAATTAAAATTATGTTAAATATTTTTTATGTAATGCTTATTGTTATTAAGATCAATTTTTATTAATAGAAGTTAAATGTCTGGTGATTCATATAATTTTAATTAATTAAGAAGTAGCCACAATATTCTTAATTATGTAAAATTATATGTTAAGTGGTTTAGGATAACATATAGAAAAATAACATTAATTGTGGTTAATTATTTTTTTAATATAATAAATATTATCCCATATGAATTTTTATTATATTTATATGATTAATTAGGATGGAATATCAAATGATATTTTTTAATTTAACCATAGGAATTAGCAAAAGGAATATAATTTGATAGTTTTATCATAAAAATAGATGGATCTAATTGAATTAGAACTTTAGCTCACATGCAAATTTTATGTCACTAAATTCATATTTTTAAACATGATTTACATTGGTAAAGAGTGATATATGTTTATTAATCTCAAAATTTAATTTATAAGCATGTATGTTTAATAAATTAAATTTTATACAGTCATGCAACCTACGAATTTTTTTCTGATTTCAATATGATATTCCTGAACTAAAAGATGATAACTACAAATTTTAGAAGGAAATATCCTTCTTCATTTAGGGTGAACGGACATTGATTATGCTATACGGAAAGACGAATCACTTATTATTACTGAAACTGGCACTCCAGCTGATATTGATCTTTATGAATGATGGTAGTGATCTAATTGTCTTAGTATGATGTCCATAAAGATCAAGATCTCTGTTATTTTATGTGGTTCAGTCGAACAGTATAATAATGTTCAGACATTACAAAAGGCTATTGATGAGCAGTTTGAAACTTTAGATAAAGCACTTGTTAACACTTTAATTAAGAAGTTTTTATCTTTGAGGCTCACCAATGTTAGAAGTGTACGTGAGCACATCATACAAATATGGGATATAATGGCCTAGCTAAAACTCTTAAGGCTGAGATGTCTGAAACCTTTCTTGTGTACCATATACTAAATACTCTTCCACATCAATATGGACCCTTCAAAATCTCTACCATATACATTAAGATAAATGGTCACTTGATGAACTCATGGCCATGTATGTTTAAGAAGAATGAAGGCTGGTAATGGAGTTGGGTGAAAGTGCTTTTATAACAACATAAGAAAAAAACAGAGACAAAACCAAATAGAAATAAAAAGGTAAAATGCATCTTCAGTCTGTTCAATCTGACATTAAAAAGGAATCCAAGTGCTTCTTTTATTAAAAGAAGAAGCACATAAAGAAGGATTGCCCAAAGTTTTAGAATTGGCTTAAGAAGAAAGGTAATTCAATCTCATTTATTTATTATAAATCTAATATAGTTGATGTTATTTATAACACATAGTGGATTGATTCTGGTTCTACAATTCATATTTTCAATCCTTACAGGCTATGTAAAATTGATGTGTGTAATAATAGCTAAGCACAAGTGCACGTTATCATTTCAAGTAATATAGGATTTTAAGTCCAAGCTATCGTCCCATAGAGATTATTAATCTATTTCTTTCAACCAATTACTAAAACTAGTTCTACTTGAATATTAACTAATTAATCTAATTCTATCAATTAAACTTAAGATTAATCAAATGCAAGTAAAAGGTTGAATTAAATAATTAAAAGCAATCTAAGGTTTTGACTTATTCCCTAATATTTCATTGGATTCATTAATCTCTTATTTAATCCCTAATACAAATTGATTAACTAGACTCTTATCTCATCATAAGCCTCTGTCGATGGTCGAGTGACTATATTACATATTCTAACAATTATATACACTTCTATGGTAATCAAATAAGAATGTAGTTCATTAAGAACATGCCTAAATCATACTATACATATCATCTAAGTATATGTCTATCCTACATGTAACTCATAGCTATCATTTTATAATTATGCATCAAACTATTCTAGGCTAAACACATGAATTCTTCTGTCGAGTTCATCATATTTTCTCAATCATTCAAGATATTGATCAGGTATCATGAAATTATTAAACTCAAGATAAAATGAATCAATTATATGTTTTAAATTCATAAATTAAGAATTAATAAAATCCAACTACATACTAGGTTTAAAAGTCTAATCCTAGATCAAAAGAGTTTAGCTCATCACAAACTCAAGAGTATCGAACAATTCATGAAGAACAGTAAGAATAAAAATATAATGATAAGAAAAAAGAAGAAAAACTAATCAAGAAGACACCTTGGTTTGAATCTCTCTCTATCTTGACTTGAAGCATGAATCTTGATCTTGAATCTTCAATTCTTGACTTTAATCACTTGTTTTGTGTTGTGAATTATTTCCTTGAGTTTTTCCTTTAATAAAGTTTATGTTTTGGCTCAAAAAATAGTACTTTTATAGGTTTAATAATCTCTAGGGTCGAGGGCCTTTGAATCTAAGTCGAAATAAAGAGTTGATGAGGTGTTTTAGGTGTTGCACGAGTGCTGCAACGCTCAGACCTGAAAATGCAGTACTAAGGTTGAGCGCTGCGGTGCTCAGGTTTCTGCCTGGGACACCGTGGTGTCCAACTTTAGGCGCCGCAACATCCAAGCGTAGGTTGCTCGACCATCTTTTTTTTACGTATCTTTATCATTTCTCGACTTCACATTTTACCTTGTACATTTATTTATAATAAACAAAATAATTAAATAGTCAAATATTTATAACGTGGAGCAAAACTTAAGTTCAAAGAGATAAATATAATAGTACATTTATGCCCCTATCAAAAACCTAAAAAAGTAAGTAGGAATTGAGTAATGCATCTATGGTTATTACCCTATGATCATATATCAAACTACCTTAGACTAAACACATAAATCTCTATTGAGTTTATTATGATTTCTCAAATAATCAATATATTGGCTAGATATAAGGAAAGCATTAAGCACAAGATAGAATAAACAAATTCTTCTTTTATTGAGTTCATAAAATAAGAAATAATAACATTTAACTATATATTGGGCTCAAGAGTTGAACCCTAGATAAAGAACATTAGTTCATGATGAATCTAAAAGTTCTAAAGAAAATATTCAAAGACATAATTAACAAAGATATAAAATAAAAGAAAAAAAAAATTAAACAAGATGGATGCCCTGAATTGCTTCTTTTTCTCTCTTACTTGATGCTCAATTCTTGCACTTCAATCTTCAATATTGCTTTGATCTTTCTTGTAACTTATTTTTTAGCTTGCTCTTGACTTCTCTCTTGTTGTCTATGTTTTTTGCTTCAAATTTTCTTATTTATAGGTTTGATGGCTAAAAGTTATGGCAAATTCGTGTCCAAGGCGAGTTAAGAGTCTCTTAAGTCTTACTAGCATCACAACACTGAACCTTCTACCTTGGGCATTATAACACTAGCACTATAGCAAAGTATTGTACCAAAAACTACTATTCACCATGCTATAGTGATTATTGTAGCAATCTACTATAGCAAATTTGATATTTTTGCTTTATTTTTATTAGATTTTCATCCTTATTATTCTATTTTCTCCAAACCTATAAAATAACAAAAAAATTGCATAAGAAACCAAATAATCTAAATTTAAATGTGGAAGATAAAAATATTATACCTAATTAACCCTTATCAAATAATGTATTATAAATGAAGATTCCTCTATATTATGGCACCGGAGATTGGGATATATATCTATTGAAAGGATTAAGAGATTAGTAAGAGTACTTAGTGCTTTGGATTTTACTAATTTTAACACTTTGGTAGACTGCATTAAAGGAAAGCAGACCAACAAGTTCTAGAAAGGTACCAAGAGGAGCACTGACGTATTAAATATCATACATTCACATATTTTTAGTCCACAGATGGACTCATATTGTTAAAAATACTTCATCTCTTTAATAGATGATTACTCATGATACATGTATCTCTACTTGCTTCATAATTAAAAAGAAGCATTTGATGCCTTTAAGGTTTTTAAAGCTAAAGTAGAGAAATAATGCAGAAAGCAAAATAAAATTGTAAGAACGAATAGAGGTGGGGAATACTATAATAGCTACACTACGGAAGGATAAGCACTTAGTCCATTTGTAAAGTTTCTTTAAGAGCATAGGATAGTTGCCCAATACACCATGCTTGGTTCTTAGACCAAAATGGTATAATAGAAAGAAGAAATCAAATATTATTTGACATGGTACAGAGTATACGTAACACATATAAGCTTTCTAAATCCTTGTAGACTAAAGCTCTTAAAATGACTATATATATTTAATCGAGTTCCAACCAATGTTGTCTCAAAGATACTATTTGAATTATGGAAATGTTGGAAATCGAGTTTGGCACATATACGCATTTAGGAATGCTTGTCTAAAGTAAGAGTTTACAACTCACAATAGAAAAAACTGGACCCAATGACCATTAGTGGGTATTTCATTAGATATTCTGAAAGATCTAAAAGGTATTAATTTTATTATCCATCTCACAGCACTAGGATTGTGGAATAAAAAAATGAAAAATTTCTTAAAAATTACTTGATTAGTAGGAGTAATCAATTTTAGAACATCGTTTCTAATAATGATCATGTAGACAACATCCCTCAAGTTCAAATAGGTGTTGTGCAACAAATCATTGAAGATCTATAAAATATTGATAACAATCTAGTAGATCAAGTTGTTCAGAAATTACTAAAGATGGTTGAGCAACCAATTGAACAATAAACCTCTCAGGAAGATTTTGCATAATATTAAGAATATTTACTAGAGCGATGAGATCAACAATTCCTAATGATTATATTATATATTTGCAAAAATCTGACAATAACATTAGAGCAAAAAATGATCCTGAAATATTTTCACAAGCTATGAGTTGTAAGTATCCAAATTTATGGTATAATACTATGAAATATGAGATAAATTCTATAGCATCTAACAAAGTTTAGGATCTTATTAAGTTGCTTAATGTGCAAAAGCCATTGGATGTAAATGGTTTTTAAAACCAAGAAAGACTCATTAGGAAAACATTGAGATATATAAAGTAAGACTTGTTGTTAAAGGATTCACTCAAAATGAAGAAATCGACTACAAAAAACCTTCTCTCTCTTATATTCAAGAAAGATTCTTTTCGTATTATTACAGCATCAGTTGCTCATTTTGACTTAAAGCTGCAACAAATAAATGTGAAAATTATCTTTCTGAATGGAGATTTAGATGAAGAGGTTTATATGAAACAACCAGAAGAATTTCCTCTAATGATGGTGAGATTTGGTGATCAAGCTAAAAAAATCATATATAGATTAAAACAAGCCTCCCGTCAGCGGTCTTTTGAAATTTTATAAGGTTATCTCTTCATTTGAATTTGTAGAGAACATCATGAATTAATGTATATACCAGAAGGTTAATGGTAATAAGATTTGTTTCCTTATTTATATATACATAACTCTCCCTTATTTCATAGTTCTATTCAGGACAGCTCAGGTCGTGTTATATATGGATGATATTTTACTTGCAACTAATAATAAGAGTTTGCTACATAAGGCAAAATATTTTTTCTCTAAACATGTTGACAGTAGGTGATGCATCTTATTTCATTGACATTAAGATCCATAGAGAGATTTTGAGGTATTTTGGGTCTATCTCTCTATATCAATAAAGTTTTAAAGAGATTTTAGATGAAAGATTATTCATAGAGCTCTCATTGTAAAAGGTGACAAGTTCAACTTGAACCAATGCCCAAAAAATGATCTTGAAAGGGTAAACATGACCAACATCCCATATACTTCTGTTGTTAGAAGCCTGATGTATGCTCAGGTCTGCACAAGGCCTAACATTGCATTTGCTATGGGAATGTTAGAAAGATATAAAAGTAATCTACGTATAGACCATCAGAGAGCTGGAAAGAAGGTGATGAGATACCTTCAAGGAACCAAAGATTACATACTTATATATAGACGGAGTGATAATGTTGAAGTAATTAGCTACTCAGATTTAAACTTCGCTGGTTGTGTTGATTCATATAAATCAACATCTAGATATATTTTTATATATGCCGATAAAGTTGTATCTTAGAGGAGTACAAAGCAAACTTTAACTACTACTTCCACTATAAAAGTTGAGTTCATTTCGTATTTTAAGGCTACTTCACATGTTGTTTAGTTAAAGAGTTTCATTTCTGAGGTTAGAATTGTGAATTTAATTTCTAGGCCATGAAACATATGTTGGGCCAATTCAACTGCTATTTTATAGCTAAAAATAATAAGAGTGGAAGTCGAAGTAAACATATCAACTTCAAGTATTTATCCATAAAGAAACATGTTAAAGAAAATAAAATGGTTGAACACGTTAATACTAAATTGATGATCATTGATCCTTTGACAAATGTATGCCACCGTTGAAATTTAAGGATCATGTAAACAGAATGGGACTTGGTTCTTTTTTGTGATTTTTATCATTTGGACGAATGTTATTTGTAATAAAACTCTGTTTATGTTATGTTATTTTTTTATATTTGATTCTTAATTACATACACATTTGTTATTAAGAAATATCAATAATGTTTGAACCTAGAATAAAAACATATTTTATTTAATAAGTAATATAGGTTAGTGTAAAGAGTATAATGTATTGTAATATATAGAAGATAACACTTGCTTTTAAAGAACTTATCGCTATAATTCATGTATTTTGTTTCTTATTGTGGTAAATAATGAAATACATGAACCAAGTGGGAGAATGCTGAAATTATTCAATACCATGTTGAAGGTGGTCCATGATTCCAACATTTTAGGGACATGAGAATTAACCACCCATGATCAAAAACTGATATCCATTATCTCAAGTAATCTTCCATGATCAAGAATATAGGAGTGGCATTTGAGATGAGCAAATGCCTATAAATACAGTACTTGGTTAAGTGCCTAAACAACTAATCTAAAATTCAATTTCTTAAACACCATCACCAGAGATTGTAAGAGCTTAGAAGCATCTAACTTTCATCACCAGATTGTGGAAAGCTTCAATAGCAAGAGGTATGTCAAGTTTATATTTTATTCCGCAATTGATCTAGATGTTATTTAGTTGTAATAAGTATGTTTAGATTACCTTTAGGTTAGCCTTACATAATAATCTAGTTTAAAGGCTTATTTGAAAAAAAAAATGAATTAAAAATTTTAAAATAAAATAAAATTATTATCAATAATTTCATATTTTTATAAAAACAAAAAAAGTCTCTAATCTCTACTATCAAAAATTTAAAATTTGAGTTTCTTCAAATAGTATTGTTAATCTCGAAAGCTCTTTTTCTAATTAAAAATTAAAATTTTCAATAAAATTGCTAATATTAAAAAACAATTAATATGTAAAAAAAAAACCATATAAAAAGACTCTAAATAAGCTAAATTATTGTAAAGGCAATTTGTAAAAGGTGGTGAGTGATTGTGGATTCCACACCCCCCCCCCCCCCCCCCCCCCCCCCCCCCCCCCCCCCAAAGATGTATAGCTCCCCTATAATTCATTCACCTTCAATTACTTCTAGAAGTGCTATAATACTTTCAAAAGGTTTTTCAATACTTGAGTTTTTTTTTAACTTTTGCAATTCAAGTAGAATGGACTTTTTTAATCAAAAGTGAAGTATTTGGACCTATAGTTTAGACACTTGAATACATCAAACTAATAGGACATGAATAAATTTTTGTACGAAAATATAATAAAAACAAGGAAGTCATCGAATATAAAGAAAGGGTTGTTGCTCAAAGTTTCTCGCAAAAATCTGGTATTGATTATAATGAAACTTATTCCTCTGTAATGGACACAATTACATTTTAATTTCTAATAAGCTTGCCAGTTTTAAAAAAGCTTGATATGTATCTTATGGATGTAACGACAGTTTACCTGTATAGGTCACTTAACATAGATATTTATATAAAAAATTATAAATGATTCAATAAGCAAAGTATGTAATCGTAATTTATATTAAATCAAACTACAAAAGTTCTTTGTAAGGATTAAAATAATTTAGATGCATGTAGTACAATTGTCTAAACGAATACTTCATAAAGGAATGATATATTAATGACTCAATATGTTCATGTGTGCTTATAAAAGAGAATTTGGGTTTGTCATTGTTGGCTATATATTTGAATGACAAGAATATGCACGAGACTCCTGAAGACTATAAAATACTTAAAAAAATAATTTAAAATGAAAAACTTGAAGAAGATTAAATATTATCTTAATTTATAGATCGAGTAAAAATTAAATAAGATCTTTATCCATCAATCTATTTATATTAAAAAAAATTAATATGAATAAATAAAAAAGTAAGGTGGCAATGGATTTCATTTCCCTCTCACTCATAAATATATGTATAATCCCCATAATTTATTAACCTTTCAATATTTTCAAAAATATTATAGTCCTTTCCATAAATTTTTCAATACTTAGAGATATATTTAACGTTGATCTTTTATTATTTATTTATAACATAAATTTGAATTTTGACATTTGTTGACGGAAATGCAGGGATTGTAATATGTCATGAATGGTCAATTATTTTTCTTTTTTCCTTGAACGAGACATTAACGTATACTAGTTATAAGTCAAGCCTCCTTTATCAAGGCGGCATGCAAGGTATCTTGAAATTTAAGAAGTAGCTGGAGATGGAAATTGAAAAGTGAGAGAGTCAAATTCTTATTCAAATAGGAGATATATTATTTGTAGGCTGTTGATGTATGTTTGCCTCCAAATCCAAATATTTGAAAGCAAGCAAGAGAACGCTGTCTCTCTTGGACAAATGCCTCCACATGAAACAAATCAATCAAATCCAATCCCAGCTTACAGTTTCAGGCACCCTTTTGGACCCTTATGCCACCGGAAAAATCATCGCCTTCTGCGTGGCCTCCGAGCTAGGCGATCTCTGTCATGCCCGCAAACTCTTTCTTTCTCTCCAATATCGAACTACCTTCATTTGGAACACCATGATCAGAGGCTTTGCTGAGAAAAATGAACCCACCAATGCCATTACTTTTTACAAGAAGATGCTTGAGAGTAACTTCTTGCCCAACAATTACACCTTGTCTTTTATTCTTAGAGCTTGTGCTGACATCTCCAATTTGCTCATGGGTTTATTATGTCATGCCCAAGTTATTAAATTAGGCTGGGAGTCATATGATTTCGTTTTAAATGGATTAATCCATTTGTATGCCACGTGCAACAGAATGGACCCAGCTAGGAAATTGTTTGATATAAGTGTTAACCGGGATGTAATTACGTGGACGTCTTTGGTAAATGGGTATGCCAAGTCCGGCCAAGTTTTGATTGCAAGGCAATTGTTTGATATAATGCCGGAAAAGAATGTGGTTTCTTGGAGCGCTATGATCACCGGGTACGTGCAAGTTGAGTTTTTTAAGGAGGCATTGGAGATTTTTAATAACATGCAGGTTTGTGGGTTTAGGCCTAATCATGCTGGGATTGTGGGTGCACTCACTGCTTGTGCTTTTCTTGGTGCATCGGACCAAGGAAAGTGGATACATGCATATATTGATAGAAATGGGATAGAATTGGATAGAATATTGGGGACTGCCCTTATTGACATGTATGCAAAGTGCGGATGTATTGAGACAGCTCGTAGTGTATTTGATAGCATGCCAAATAGGGATGTCTTTGCTTATACTTCTCTGATTTCAGGGTTAGCAAATCATGGACAGAGTGCTTCAGCAATTGATTTGTTTAGGAAGATGCAGCGTGAAGGTGTTGCACCTAATGAAGTGACATTTATATGCGTGTTAAACGCGTGTAGTCGAATGGGGATGGTGGATCAAGGGTTGAGAATTTTCAATAGCATGAGTGAGATTTATGGGATTGGGCCTGGTGTGCAACACTATGGCTGTTTGATTGATCTACTGGGGAGAGCTGGGATGCTAGAAGCAGCAAAAAAGTTGGTGAGAGAGATGCCCATGGAACCGGACAATTATGTATTGGGCGCATTGCTCAATGCCTGTAGTGTGCATGGTGATGTTGAGTTGGGAAAGGAAACAGTTGAGAGCTTGGTTGAGTGGAGTCTTGACCACGGAGGGGTTCATGTGCTTCTATCAAACATGTATGCCTCTACTGACCAGTGGGATGGGGTGGAAAAGGTAAGGAAAGGAATGGAAGATCATAAGGTAAGAAAAGTGCCTGGCTGCAGTTTGATTGAAGTGGATGGTGTGGTTTGTGAATTTGTTTCTGGACAGAGGTCTCATGTGCTTATGAAGGAAATTGTACTGTTGTTATTTGGGATTGACAAGCACTTGAAGTCTCTATGCTTAATAGATGATGATAGTGATGATGATATTACCATTGAGAGACGCCATCTACTCAATTGCCATTGAGGCTGGTGAACTTTTGTCTCACTTTGGTTTTCAGGCTCCTTGACGAAATTTGCAGGTAAACTGTGTTACATTTCAAAAGCTACTTAAACCATGTAATTATCATGTGCGATTTAATTTGTTTCAAACAATTGGAGCAATTTTTTTGTGTTATGCACATTTGTGTCTATGTAATCCTAAAAGGCTGACCAGCTGAAACAGATTGACATTCATTCAAGTTGATCACTTGGCATAAAACTTGGGAAAACTATGCACCATGAAGTGTATCTTCTGATAGATAAAGTGATATTTTGAAGGAAATATTGTCACTTCCAGTGCAATAGAGTTATCTAATTCTATCAGAACTAGAATAGGTCTATCAATTATTACATTAAGTTTTTCAAACATCATATATGCTACTTTGTAGGAAACTGGCCCATGCTTAATTTCAATTAATCATTGTTTCACAGAGATTATAAAAAGGCCTCAGAATTTACATTTACCACTCATTTATGAAAACAAGATTAATAGTTCATTGAACAAAGAAATGATGGTAAAATGTAAATAGTTCATTGAAAAGATTCCATGGTTAAAACATTTACTGTTCTTCCTGTCCACTCCGTTTCTTTTTCTTCCCCTGCATTGTCATAGGTCTGCACGCCTCCTTTGTTAATTATGGTTGTGTTTCACTTGTCTGTTTTAGTAGGCTATGTTGATTAAAAGGCATGTGCCAGTCAAATTGATGACACATTTCTGTTCTTAGAAGTTGATAAATAGCTAGGGCATTTGTGATAATGTGCTTTCTCCTACTCACTACTCATTGATGAAGCTCAATTCAAACCAGTAATTGCTCTTTTGAAGGATGCTCTGTATTAAATTCATTGTATTACCCAACTGAGTTTGTGTAATAGCTAGCTTTTGATAAACTTGTTCGTCATCAGTGTGTTTGAAGTGACGAAGAAAGTGTTATTGATTTCTGAATGGATAAGATCACCTGGAGTATTATTGGACAGGAGTGAAATTTCTGGCATTTCATTTCCTTTCTTTGCAACGAGTGTTTTAGAAAACAGTTAACCAGTTTTTAATTAAAAAATATCCGGGTATTCAAGAATTGGTTGCATGAAATTTTATTGTATTTAAAAGAAGAAAAAAAAAATGGTGTTGATAAGTAATACATATGAAACTCTTCAAAGGTCTAAATCTAATCTACTCCAATAGTAATTCAAATTGTAGAATTTTCAATTGGAGCAAATAAAGCAAAATAGAGTTATAATCCAAATATTTTGGATTTTTGTATAACAAATTTGTCCCACCAACACTAACAATATGAATTATTCCTTTTGCCAAATTTAATTAGTTTGAGATCTAATTTCCTTCACAAATATACAAAACTGGACTAAGTACCAAAAAGAGGTTCTTCAATCCAGTTCCATCTAATCAGATCAAATTGAAAACTAAAAATAACATTTTTAGACGAGTGTATTAGATCAAATTGAAAACTAAAAATAACATTTTTAGACGAGTGTATTAACCGATTTCACTTCAATATCAAATTATTATATCAGATGCCAACCAAAACAAAGTTCTTCAACAACCTGGCGAGCTCGAGTTGTATCTGTGCTTAGTAAATTGGCTAAGATGATCAAACTAAGTTCTGTCTCTTTTGAATATTGATGCGTAGGACATCAGTTAACAAGAGGCTGAGGCTGTGGCTACCAAATTAAAAAGAATGGTAAAAGTAGAAATGGGAAATGCAATAAAACAAACCACACCATTATTATATGATATTTTTCATTGGGGCTACTGTTTTTACCCTGATGAACGTCTGGTCCACAAATCAATTCACATCATCTTAAATAGCAGGACAGATTGTAACTACCAAATAGTTTGTTATTGAAGCTTGATACCTGCCATTAAGTAAAGTACACAGGACATAATCCTACTTTCATGGAGAATTTGTCAACCCAAACTTCTCAATTTTAGCCTGGGGGCCAGTTCATCTGTCTTCCCCCTAGGAGATGAACATGAATGTGATAAACTGATTGACCTGCAATAGCACTCCATTATCAATTTCTGATATATTGATAGAACTTAAATGTTATATACTGTATGCTGTAAGATGGAGAAATATACTAACATCCATCCGGCCCATCATTAATGACAATCCTGAAGCCATCTTCTAGCCCTTCCTGTTTGGCAACCAGCTTAGCAGTGTAAAGAAGGCGGCCAAGGATTTCGCAATGCCTTTCCTCAGCCTGGGAAAAGGAAACCACACAGTAAAAATAGATGAGAACTGAAAATAACCAACAAAACATTGATGACAACCAACAAAGACTACTAAGTTTCTCCTTTTTCTGGTTTAATGGCAACATAGAAAGACAACGGTAACACTGTGGAAGCAGATTACATATATTGGATCTTATATGGTTTTTGCTTGATAACATTTTTAGGAGGCCACGACATCAAACATGAGCTATGTTGAGGGATATTCCTATCATTTCACCTGAGCAAATATTAACAAGCATTAATCTTCAAGACGTAACAGATAATAAGCAACAAACAAATACCTTAGAAAGTCCAGTCAAGCCATCCTTCACTTTAGGAATAATTAGAATGTGGGTAGGAGCTTGGGGATTTATGTCCCTAAATGCCAAGACCTGTCAAGATAAACATAAAAAAATGGATAATAAATACAAAAGCTCGAACTACTGAATCATTTTTTTACTAGTTAGTGAACCAAACTTCATAACAAAGATAACAAAGCACAATAATAAATATCAGGAAACAAAGATAATTTGCATTCATGGATCCTATTCTAGGAACCAATAAGTTTGTAAACCTACTTTTATTACCAACCCTTCAAGTGCGATCCCTAATGTAGCATGATGCTTCTTGAAATGAAACCAATATAAACCAACATGCATCTAGCACAAATTTCTCCAACCAAAAAATTTATATCATATACTTTAACTATTACTTAACTGACAGAAATTGTAGAGAACCAAGTCACAAAGAATCCAACCCATTATCTTGGTATTTATTGCAACTTGTACCCTGTAGACTATATTATTTATAGTTTACTTGGTAACAACCTAGACCAAATAGTCTACAACTATAACCAGCGCAGATCTCAAACTTGATTCGTAATTTAATTGTTACATAAAATCAATAAATAAATTTACCATTAAAGATTGTTATAATTGTATCAACAAATTTTTAATTTGTTCCTTAATATATATTTTTTAAATAGAAAACATAAAATAGTTTTCTTTTGTAATTTCAGAATGGCCCAGAGTGCTTCAGACCTAGACACGGCATGGGCCATAAGTTTTGCACCTGATAGGCCATGCTAAGCCAATCATTAAGATGTGTGCTTGGGATAGCAGGAACAAATCCTATTCGTGCAAAAATAGCCCAAACAGAAGCCTCAAGGTGCTGCAACATAGCAGGTTCCAATAAGTCGGGTCACTTCGTTTAAGATGACTATTTTTAGGGCATTAAAAGATAATAACAAAAGGGGAGAAAAAAAACAAAGGAAAACAAAATCTATTTCACAAGTTGAAGACATCTGAAAAGCATTCCAAACTCTAACATGAATTTAACCAAATTTGCATCTTTGTCAACAATTACAAACAAAAATTCATAGACATCTCAAATCCATATTTTTCCAGCTCCAAAGGCGGAGCCTCATAGTAGCAATAGAACAACCACCTGACACAAATTCAAGAAGCCTTTTTTGTAGTTTTTAAAAGCAAGTGTACTAAATGACAACCAGGGAACTAGTATAAAGCCTATAGAGCACACTCGCACAACATTACAACAAGTAACAACCAAGATTTGTAGCATGAATACTTTTTATGAGTAGAATACAAATTATATAGGCATCGGAAACATACAACCCCGACATGTATCATGCACTTTTTAAAGTATCCAAAATTCAAATATACTACTACCAAAAATTCAATGTGTAATCTTTATAAAATTTAACTTAATGCCCCAACAGTCCAACACAAACTTTGGACATTTATAGGACCCAGGTTATCTAAATATAAATAAGGAATGCAACAATAGGTAGAACATGGGATAAATTCAAAATTCCTCCAATGATGAAGACTTATATCATGAACTTTAAAAATCACATAGTTGACAGAAATTGTAGGGAACCAAGCTACTTGCTGAAAAATACAACGGCACAGTGATGTAGAACATTCTAGAGAGCTATCTACATATGTTAGATATACTCCCGGAAATTCACCAAAGATAACCTTAGATGTTCTACTAGGATCTGAACCTGTTGAAATCATATACCCATTAATTGATAAAAACTTACCAACCAAATAAAACTGCACCAAAGTAACACTAAAATGGCACTATTTACTGAAGTGAATAGCAGCCATAACATATAACATCTCAGACAATAATTCAGATTTCTAAGCATGTAAAAGTTCAAAAGAATGATCTCTTTTACACTTTATAACAGCTGTTATACCATAAATTAAACAATTGGCATCTGTACTTAAGACAAGAACTAGTATATATATAAACGAGTATCTTCTTTAATATGAAGTATCAGCCTTCAGTAAATGCGCAAAGCAATACCTTATCATCCTCATAAACCACTTTAGAAGGGATTTCTTTGTTAATTATTTTATCAAATCTGCACATGAGTATGCAAAACTTGTTAATAAAGTTCTGAAATAAATAAAAGCATCCATTAACGTCAAAAGTCAAATATACAAAAACCACTATTCACCATTAAAACAACTTAGTTCAAGTAAATGTGGAAAAAATTTCGAGTTTCAAAGATAAAGAAATGTTGCCGTACGAAAGCAATCCTAAATCTGTGCTTCACATTTCGAAGACTCAAAATCAATCATGTTTCATATTTCTAAACTATTTCATTCTTCGAAATGTCAAAATAAGCTTGAATCGATCGGCGAAAACAATCAGATCATCCGCAAATCAAAGCATTACTAAGAGAATAAACAAGCAGAAAATTCTGATCATAAACCCAAATACGAAAACAATTGTAGTTGTAGGGGAAAAAGAAAGAGAGAAGCTTTACATGGTGGGAGAATCAGAATCAGAGGAGAAGGCTGCCAGAGCAGCCTCTTTCTCCGAAGCCATGACGTTGAGGAGGTTAGGAGACAAATGAGACGTCAGCACAGCAAGTCGACGAGTTCCCCTATAGTTATTATTATTATTATAGGGCAGATACAGTATCTCTTTTTCTAATTTTTGACACAATGTTTTTATTATTAAATTATTTTTTTAATGAACGTGATTTAAAATAATGTGACAACTTTTATTTTTATAAATACTATTTAATTAAAAGTACACTCACCATTTAATTAAATAATTTATTCTCTTCCATATGTCTATGCTTTTTTTTTTTGTCTTTATTTTTATCTTTCTTGTTTTCTTCTCAACCCTCCGTTTCTCACACAAAATACAATTAAAATTACAAGCAAAAACACAATTGAAAGTTACAAGCATCAAAGTAAGAAATATCAAGCCTTAAACAATATCTCCGGTAAGTTGTGATTTTAGTTTTCTTTTTTGTTATTATTTTTAGTTATTCTTATTCATTCATATATATAATTAGATTGTTTGTTTATTTTCTTGGTTGTGATTTTTTTTTAATATTTTTATACTTATAATGCCATTGATTAGTAATTTATGTATGCAAACTAGAAATATCAATGAGTGCCATTGATTGTACTGTTTCTACCTTTCTTTTGTGTATTATTCTTACTAATCATAATGAAGCAACACAGATGATTATCGCAAAATCAAAACTTGGTAAATCAAATTTCCTATCAAAAGCTTGGGAAGTTTTTAGTTAGATTCATTAACCAATTATAGATAATTATCATTAAAAAAATTATTTAGACACATAGAGTTGGCTATTCAAATACATGATTTAATATATTAAATCTTATTTAGGTAGTTGAGATGTCTTTAAAGAAAAGTAAAGGCTCTAATGAGCAATTCAAAGCACTATATGTTGGGATGTTTTTTGCAACAATGGAAGAAGCCCAAAGCTACTAAGAAGATTATGGTTGGCAACATGGATTTTGGATTCGGACTCGATCTTCACCTAACACTAGATGTGGTTCAGATGAGATAACTAATAGATAATTTGTGTGTGCACATCAAGAAATATATTTATCAAAGATCACAAGAAGTTTAGAACGTGTGGGATAAGTATGAAAAAGTTTAGGATGTGTGGGACACGAAGAGAGAAGTAAAACGGGACTTGAAGACGCGAAGGAAATAAAGAAATTGTGAGAAAAGCTGCCAGGGCCGTGGCGCCCAGACACGTCAGGATGTCCATTTTGGTTCGGGATTTCGAGTTTTGAAAAGTTTTGGACTTCCAAAACAAGTGGACTCTTACTCCAACAAAGAATATGGTTAATAGGCACGAAATACACCCTATATAAACACTTGTAAACCTTTTGTTTAAGATCAAGTATCTAAGGTTTCAAGATGTAACCATAAGAAAGAATAAAGGAGCTAGGTAGGCACTAAGTGCATGGTGCACTAGGGTGTAACCTTTGGGGAGTGTTTTTTCTTTAGGTTCTTTGAGTGAATAAAAGAGAAACACCACAAATCCTTTTGGTTTAAATGTTCAGGCTATTCTTGTATTCTTTGTAAAAATCTCTTATGAAGAGATATTAAGAGGTTTTAAGGAGTCATGGTGATCAAGGGTAGATACTTAGATGTCTCTATGGGAGATACTAAGGGGTTTTGTGGGATCATTGATGATGTAAGAAGATATTTAGTGATCTATTTCAATAATAAGAAGCTAGATTATGGATCCTCTGTGGACGTAGGCAATTTTGGGCCGAACCACGTATATCTTGTATCTTGTTGATTGGTTTTTTTTTTTTTATCTTTATTGGTGTGTTAATCTTATGTGTTCTTACTTATGGTATGAGTTATGGTTTTTCACTACGCATAGAATAAAAAGGAGTATCAAGGTTGTGGCTTAGTTAATGTTATAAGGGTGTCAAATTGAAGTGCATGACTTGATATCCACAATAAACCTAAAGGGCTATTGTTTAGCAAGTGGGTGATTTAGTGGTTTTCCAAATCTTGGCCACTTGCTTGCAATCGATTAGAAAGTGAAACACATCTTCAGCCTAATTGGAACATCTGAAACAAATAGGGTCATCAATGATCATTCTTTTTGCTAAGTTCATCATTATTAACAATAGGTTTTTTGTGTCCCTCCAAATAAATTCTATAAATATTTTCACCAACCAGAAAAGTTGTTAGAATTAGTTGTAGGGTTAAGATATTTGATTTACAAGCTACTTGGTAGCTACTCTTGACAGAGTAGAGGCCTTTTTTGTCATGATGCCAGTCCTTCACATTTTCTATCAGTATAAAGATTCTCAAGATCATTTTTATATCCTCAAGTTTGAAATTCTGATGAATAAGTTGGATATTCAATTGTTTATTTGTTTGTAATGAGTTCTGAGATGCATGTTATTACTGAGAGGGTTTGGGATGACAATGGTTTAAAAGTAAAGGGTATGGGCAACCATAAGTATGAAATTATATCATATTTTGTTTGTAGATGATAGCTTAATCTTCACAAAAGCCATAGCTGTTGATTGTGAAAATTTGAGGAACATCTTGAATATTTACACAAAAGCCTCAAGGAAACTGAGAGAATATTGATTGAAAATCATTGGTATATGATTTGGAGAGCAAGTCAAGTGCGTTGGGTATGCGAGGATCGAAGACGAACCCGAAAAGAGGCAAAAAATGAAGAGAAGCACACCAGGTGCTAGCGCTACGATGACTAGGCACCAGCACTGCGGCGCCCAATCAAGAGAGTAAGCAACGCAGCACTAGGCGACGAGCGCCCAAGCGAGATCCATCAGCGCCACGGCCGTGAGCGCCGCGACGCTCGCGAAAAGTGTTTCTCGAATTGAGACTTCCTTATTTCTTCTTCCACTTACTTCAAGACTCCTTAATATGACTCCCACACGTTTAGGGTAAACCTAGGACGTCCTAAAGCCTATATAAAGGCTATTAATTGGCTTGTAAACACATATTTGTAATAACCCAATAGATCTAAGTGATCAAGTAAGAAATTTTTGTGGTTCTTTGTGAGAGAAAATTTCTAGAGTACAAGAGAGAGTTTTCTTTGTGATCTTTCTTATAAAAGGCATACTTTGTGAGTACCTTGTAATTCATAATAAGATAAGAGTGTGATCTTGATTCGCCGTGGACGTAGGCAAGTTGTCGAACCACGTAATTTTTTGTGTGTTCTTCTTCTACCATTTCTCTTTTTATTCCTTAATTACTTGTTCTGCATATATTGCTTGGGTGATTTTACTTATTTGTGTGCTTTCGCTTCAACAAACTGGTATCAAAGTTTGGTTCTAGGTAGACATGGCCATACCCAAGTATGAGGTAGAGAAATTCAACGGTGCAAATGACTTCAATCTGTGGAAAATAAAGGTTAAGGCGTTGTTAGTGAGCCAAAGGTTAGTCTAGGCTCGGTATTAGAAGAGACTGCAGCTCCATCTAGTAATGAGGAGAAGATGCCAGAGTCATCTAAAGCTGAAGCAGAAAGAAAAGACATTCAATAAAGAGCTCATAGCATAATCGTTCAATCATTGAGCGATGAAGTACTAAGGGAAGTAGTAGGTAAGACGATGGAAATTGCTTGACTCTCTTTATATGCGAAAATTATTGGCCAATAGATTGCATATAAAGAAGAAGCTATATCAGCTATCCATATCAGAAGGGACACCGATGAAAGATCATATAGATACCTTCAATAAGATCATCTTTAATCTTGAATCTATCAACATCAAGATAGAAGATGAAGATAAAGCAATTATCCTGTCGAGTTCACTTTTCAAGAGTTATGAGAGCATTGTTGATATGATACACTACGGCAGAGAGAGTTTAACGATTAGTAATGCAAAATCATCATTAAACTAAAAGTTATTAGGGAAGTAGATCAAGGGCAATACAAAAAGTTTATCTGTAAGAGGAAGGCCCTCATATAAAGATGGAAGGAAAATGGCTCAAGATTGAAGTCTAGAACTCATAGAAAGTGCTATTGTTACAACAAAGAAGGGCACTTCATAAAGGATTATCCTTAGAAGAGAGCACAAGACAAAAAGAAAACAGATGTTGTGCTTGCCTATGATGATAGCTATGACAACGCAGAGACACTCGTCGCTACTGATGATAAGAACACTAAACAATGGTTTCTTGATTCTAGTTTTACTTTTCACATATGCCAACACAAGTCTTAGTTTACAAATTTTCAGCCCATTAATAGTGGTCAGGTCTTAATGGGTAATGATAATGGGCGAGTGAGAGAGTTGACAGATGTTAGGTATGTTCCTGACTTGAAGAGAAACTTAATCTCACTGGGGACTCTAGACCAGAATGGGTGTTCCATCAGGATCTACAGAGGGATTTTAAGAGTTTTGAAGGGTTTCATAGTGGTGATAAGAGGTGAGAAGCACAAAGGCATTTATGTGCTTCAAGACGCCAGAAAAGAAATGGTCTGACAATCCTCAAAATTATGATTACCTCAGGATATTTGGCTGTCTTGCCTTTATGCATGTTAAGGAGAGAAAGTTAAAACCTAAAGCTATCAAAGAGGTATTCATAGGATATTTTGAATGAGTGAAAGGATACAAGGCGTGGTGTAAATACTTGACACCACTATAAAGTATTATAAGCCGTGACGTGACGTTCGATGAGACGACGATGCTGAAAACCTCCCAAGAAGATGAGAAAGAAGAACCTGTGCCCAAAGAAGACTCAGCACCCGAGTCAATAGAAGTTGAAGTAGAGCCTAATAATAGATCTAATATGCCCCCAGATCAGCACTTCATCAAGGAGATTCTTGAAGATGAACCAAGAATACCGACGAGTTCCTCTAAGTCTACTTAAAGAAAGACTAGGACTCCTGAGATGGAACTTGAAGAGTACCAACTAGCTAGAGATAGATTACGGAGAACGATTAACCCATCAGTTAGGTATGCACAAACAGATTTAATTGCTCATGATTTACATTTTACTTACACTCTTGAGTATGATGAGCCTTAGACATATGGTGAGGTTATGAAGAGTGAAAACAAGAAAGAATGGCAGCAGGCCATGGAAGAAGAAATTAGTTCTCTTAGGAAAAACAATACCTAGAAGTTAGTGGAGAGACCTCAAAAGAAATTAGTCGGGTACAAGTGGGTGTATAAGCTGAAAAATGGGGGGTGATGAACACTTGAAATTACACATTTAATAAGAGTTTTACATGATTGTTTTGTATTACTAGTGTATTTAATTTTCTTAACTTAAGTATATTTACAATATTATACTTAATTATCTTTTAACTATTTTGTGGCAGGTTCGGTAAAATGGGCATACTTTCTACTTAAAGTTCCAATTGAGGTGATTCTTAATCCTGTGAAGATCTAACTCAATGGGTTAACATATTGTATTGAAAAAACATTTGAAATTCGAGTGTTTAGAGAGTGCAAAATGGCCTAAAATAGAACTGATCTGCAGTACAGGCCCAGTTTGAACAGTCATTAGTATTTGGCCCATAACTATAGAAATACGTATCTAATATGTATGAGATCACTCAATTTGAAAAGATAAGAGACTTATTTACAACTTTGATGTTTTGAGTGACAGCTAATTCGGATCACATCAATTCCAAATTGGATAATCAAGTGGGTGCCCTAGTGATAATCAATGCAAATTATTTTGCCACCATTCTTGACTTTCATCAACCAAGTGGTTCCCTCCAAATTTGTCTCAATTTATCCATATTTTTCTATAAATAAATGGCTTGTTTATGCCTAAAGGATGTAATTAGAAAGTTAGAATTTAGTTCAAAATACTTGTCCTTTGTATCCATTTCTTTGTAAATTTATTTCTCTTGTTTACTATTAAATCATATTATTTCTTCTTCCATTTCTTTTCTTTTTCTATAGTTTTATTATGTCCAAATAATTTTTTTTAAACTAAGGTGAAATGGTGAAGCTCTTGGCAAGATAATAAGATATGTATAATATTTATTCATGAATTTAATACTTCATTTTTAAGTTATGCAAATTTATATATGATGTATTTATTTTGTTTGTAGAATTAATATATTTTCTTCTAAAGTTGTGATTCTTGATTTATTATTGACAGACTTAATACTTGGCACAATAAATTCTTGAAACCATTTACAAGATTTGGTGTATATAACCTTTCTTGTAAAGTGGGAGTCTTGAATTATTGTAGACAAATATAAAGATTGACATAATAAATACTTGAACCCATTTTATAAGATTTGGTGTATAATAATTGAAAAAAATAAATACTAATCAATATATAAATGATGATGAACTTTAATTACTATATTTTTCGATTGGAACCTCTTTTGTGTAAGGATTCCAATTGAGTTATAAAAAAAAAGTTAAATATATTCTTACTTCTTATGCCAAGAGTGAATCCCCATAACCTTAGCTTTTTATTTGAATTGGTTAATTGAAATAATATTTGCAAACATCTTATACTGCATTAATTATCTTTAAAGTGTTTATAATTTGTAATTTTAATTCTACTTCCCTGTGGATCGACCCCGTTCTCATCAGGTTATTTATTACTTCGACAATCCTGCACTTGGGAATAACTCTTATATTCTGGATGTGTCAAGTTTTTGGCGCCGTTGTCGGGGAGGTAAAATTAATATTTTGTTTTGTTGTTGTTGGTTTGTTTATTTTATTTTCATGGAAGGCTAAGCCTTCTAACGTGCTTTACTTTATTTATTATTTGCTTTTTATTTTCGTTAAATATATTTTCATGGAAGGTTAAGCCTCCTAACTTGTTTTAGTTTATTTATTATTTTTGCCTTTTATTTTAATGGAAGGCTGAGCCTTCTACTCTTTATTTATTATTCGCTTTTTATTTTCATGGAAGGCCGAGCCTCATAACGTGCTTTACTTTATTTATTATTCTATTTTTTTATTTTCGCTTTTTATTTTCACTTTTTATTTTCATGGAAGGCCGAGCCTCCTAACGTGCTTTATTTATTATTTTGTTTATTATATAATCTAACATTACTAATCTAACTTCTAATTATTTATCTTTATTTTGCTTTTCGTTTTTCCTATTTTATTTATTTGTGTTTAATATTTAATTTTCTCTTATTTGTATTATTTATTGTTATTGTATTGTATTTTATTTCTTTTATGAGCGGTTGGTTTCGAGATCCTAATTCTCATCGTTTGGTGAAAGGTAATTTTAAAACTTCATTTGATAGTTTGTTAGATTCTCCTTCATCTTCTCATTCTTTACTAATTAACACCATGAACGAAAATCAAATTGAGAGACTCATAGACCCAGGGGACAACCAATCTCAATATAATGAGCATAACCGACCTAAGACACTTAAAGACTACATGAACCCTATACGAACCAGTGCACCATCTTGCTTAATTTTTTCTCCGGATGCAACGCATTTTAATTTTAAGCCAGACATTATCCAACTTTTACCCACTTTTCATGGCTTAGAGGCAGAGAACCCTTATCTACATCTAAGAGAATTTGAAGAAGTGTGTAACACGTATAATGATCAAAATTGTAGCACGAACACAATTCGACTTAAGCTTTTTTCTTTTTCTTTAAAAGATAAAGCTAAAACATGGCTACAAAACCTTAGGCCAGGATCCATTTCTTTATGGGATGAGATACAACAACAATTTCTGCAAAAGTTTTTTTCCTTCCATAGAACAAATTCTTTCAAAAGACAAATCACCACTTTTGCCCAAAAATCAGGAGAGATCATTTACCAATGTTGGGAAAGGTATAAAGAATTACTTAATACCTGTCCCCATCATGGTTTTGAAATATGGAGAGTAGTCTCAAATTTCTATGAGGGCTTAACACCTCAAGTTAGGCAAATGGTAGAAATGATGTGTAATGGAACATTTGAGTAAAAAGACCCAGAAGAGGCAATGAATTATCTTGACTTACTAGCAGAAAATGCTCAAAATTGGGACACTGCTAGTACTTGTGAGGCACCTAGCAAAAATCAAACCACTATATCTAGTGAGGGTATTTATCATCTTAAGGAAGACCATGACCTTCAAGCCAAATTAGCATCCCTTACTAGAAAAGTCGAAACCTTAGAAATGAAAAAGAGTGGTCAAATAAAATATGTTCAAGAAATTGTGTGTCACATTTGTGAAACCCATGATCACTCTACCAATGATTGCCCAACTTTGCCTGCATTTAGGGAATGTCTCCATGAACAAGCCAATGTTCTAAACACGTTCAAGCGGTCAAACAATAACTTTCCTGGATGGTGAAATCACCCGAATTTTAGTTGGAGGAATGACACTCAAGCATAGGCTTTACAACCACCTTTCCAAACACACCAAAACTTTCAAAATCATCAAGGTTATGCACTATATATCCCACCTCCTAGGAAAAATCTTGAAGAAACCTTGCATACATTCATTTAAAAATAAGAGTCTGTTAATTCTCAAAATGCTCAAACATTTGCTGATTTGAAAGATACTCTTGCTAAATTTGCATCTGCATTGAACATTCATGAGAAAGGAAAATTTCCTTCTCAACCACAGCCAAACCCTAAAGGACAACATAACTCAAATGTATGTAGTTCAGGAAGCCAACACATCGATCAAGTTAAAGCAGTTATCACTCTTCGGAGTGGTAAAATTGTTGAAAAAGAAATTTCTGAACCTCATGAGAGTGATGAATCAATCTCTAAGGGTAAGGAAAGTGTTGAACCTACATCTAATGAAGAAAACACAAAACCCTTACCTCCACCTCCATTTCCTCATGCATTACTAAGAAGATGAATCATAATCCTAAAATTTTTGAAATCTTCAAACAGGTAAAAGTTAATATTCCTTTACTGGATACTATTAAACAAGTTCTCTCTTATGCAAAATTTTTGAAAGATTTATGCACAGGAAAGCGAAAACTGAATGTGAAAAAGAAAGCATTTTTAGCTGAACAAGTAAGTGCCATTCTTCAGAACAATAATTCTTTGAAATATAAAGACCCTGGTTGTCCTACAATTTCATGTATTATTGGAAGTCATAAAATTGAACAAGCCTTACTTGATCTTGGTGCTAGTGTGAATTTATTGCCGTATTTAGTTTATTAGCAACTCAATCTCGGAGAGTTAAAATCAACATCTGTAACTCTTTTACTTGCCGATAGTTAAATAAAAGTACCAAGAGGGACAGTGGAAGATGTTTTAGTTTAAGTTGATAAATTCATATATCCTGTGGATTTTATTGTCTTGGACATAGAACCTGTCAAAGGATGTAATCCAATACCTGTTATTTTAGGTCGTCCATTTTTAGCAACTTCTAACGCTTTGATTAATTGCAAAAATGGAGTAATGAAGCTTTCATTTGGAAACATGACACTTAAACTCAATGTTTTCAATATGTGTAAGCAACCATATGAAGGGGAGGATGAAAGTGAAGAAGGTGACATGATTGAAACGATTGTAGAGGATCATATTCAAAAGGGGAGTTCTACCGATCCCTTAGAAATGTGTTTAATAAATTCATTTGAGTCAAATATACAATTAGACCCTGAAATCTCTGATATATGTTCTTTACTTAACTGTGCACAGGTGATTGAAAATAAAGGATGGAAACTAAAGTTTGAAGAATTGGAAGAAAATGAGGATAAACATAACGAAATTTTAAAGTTGGAGTTAAAACCTTTGCCTGAAGGACTGAAATATGCATTTCTTGGAGAGAAATAAACTTACCCGGTGGTAATCTCTTCTACACTCACAAGTGAACAAGAATGTAAGTTGATTGAATTATTAAAAATGCATAAAAATACAATTGGGTGGACTTTAAAAGACATAAATGGTATTAATCCTCTAATTTGCACACATAGAATACACCTAGAGGATAATGCCAAAAATTTTCAACAATCTCAAAAGAGATTAAATCCACATATGAAAGAGGTAGTGAGAGCTGAAGTTCTCAAATTACTTGAAGTAGGAATCATTTATCCTATCTCAGATAGTAAGTGGGTAAGTCCTACTCAGGTAGTACTAAAAAAATATGGAATCATAGTCATTGAAAATGAAAAAGGTGAGTTAATACCAACTCGAGTCTCATCTAGTTGGAGGATGTGCATAGATTATATAAAGTTGAACTCGGCCACTAGAAAAGACCATTTTCCTTTACTATTCCTTGATCAAATTATAAAAAGAGTAGCAGGACATCCCTACTTTCTAGATGGTTACTCTAGCTATTATCAAATTCCCATAGCACTAGAAGACCAAGAAAAGACTACATTCACATGCCCTTTTGGAACCTTTGCCTTTAGAAGAATGCCCTTTGGACTTTGTAATGCCCCAGCAACATTTCAGAGATGTATGTTAAGCATTTTTAGCGACATGATTGAGCATTATTTAGAAGTTTTCATGGATAATTTAACTGTGTTTGGAAATTCTTTTGATAATTGTCTTGAAAACTTAGAAAAGGTTTTAAAAAGATGTAAAGAAAAAAGTCTTGTATTGAATTGGGAAAAATGTCATTACATGGTTACTTCTAGAATTGTTTTAGGACATATAGTATCTTCTAAAGGAATTGAAGTGGATAAGACAAAATTCAAACTCATTACACATTTGCCTCCATAAAAAATAGTCAAAAAAGTTCGATCTTTTTTAAGACATGCTGGATTTTATAGGAGGTTCATAAAAAACTTTAG
This sequence comes from Ailanthus altissimus, assembly GCA_946807835.1. Taxonomy (NCBI): domain Eukaryota; kingdom Viridiplantae; phylum Streptophyta; class Magnoliopsida; order Sapindales; family Simaroubaceae; genus Ailanthus; species Ailanthus altissimus. Next base: position 12,966,811 of record OX327687.1, read on the forward strand.
TGCTATATCTAAATCTCTTTGTAACTTCTTAGCAAAAGATGTATCATTTAAGTGGACTCAAGAGTGTCAAAATTCGTTTGAAAAATTAATTGGCCTCTTAACATCTGCTCCTATCATACAATCTCATGACTGGGCTTTACCTTTTGAGCTCATGTGTGATGCTAGTAACTACGTTGTTAGTGTTGTATTGGGACAAAGAAATGAAGGTAAATTCTATGTAATTTATTACGCAAGTAGAACTTTAAACAGTGCACAAATGAATTACACAACAACTGAAAAAGAACTACTTGCTGTAATATTTGTATTAGACAAATTTCGTTCTTACTTAATTGGTTCTTCAACTGTTGTATTTATTGACCATGCTACTGTAAGGTACTTAATGTCAAAATAGGATGCAAAACCAAGACTGATTCGATGGATTCTATTGCTTCAAGAATTTATTATCACTATAAAGGATAAAAAGGGAGCTGAAAATGTTGTTGCAGATCACTTATCAAGACTCACACAGATTCATCAACAAAAATAACACTTATTAATGATTCTTTTCCAGATGAATTTTTATTTTCTACTGTTACAATGCCTTAGTATGCTAATATTGTTAATTTTCTTGTAACAGAAGAAATGCCACCTCAATGGAATGCTCAAGATAAAAGAAAATTTTTAACTGAGGTAAGAAAGTTTTATTGGGATGATCCTTATCTCTTCAAATATTGTCTTGATCAAATATTTCGAAGATGCATACCCGACAATGAGGTAAATAAAGTTATTAAATTTTGTCATTCTGAAGCATGTGGGGGACATTTCTCATCAAAGAAAATAGCTGCAAAAATCTTACAGTGTGGATTTTATTGGTCCACTTTATTTAAAGATACACATGCATTTTGTATAACTTGTGAAAATTGTCAAAAGTTGGGATCAATTTCAAAACGAAACATGATGCCTTTGAACCCCATTCTTGTTATTGAAATCTTTGATTGTTGGGGGATAGATTTCATGGGACTATTTCCGTTATCATTTGGATTTACGTATATCTTTGTTGCAGTAGATTATGTCTCAAAATGGATTGAGGCTATTCCATGTCGAAATATTGACCATAAAACAGTCATGAAATTTTTGAAAAAAAATATCTTAAGTCGATTTGGAATCCCTCGAGCCATTATAAGTGATGGGGGTAAGCATTTTTGTAATAAACCATTTGAAACATTAGTAAAAAAATATGGTATTACTCATAAAGTTGCCACCCCTTATCATCCTCAGACAAGTGGACAAGTTGAATTAGCAAATAAGGAGATAAAACAAATTTTTAAAAAAAACTGTAAACCCAAATCGCAAAGATTGGTCTTTAAGACTAAATGATGCACTGTGGGCTTATAGAACTGCTTTTAAAACTTCATTGGGTATGTCTCCTTATAGGATAGTTTATAGAAAACTTTATCACTTACCTATGGAACTTGAGCATAAAGCCTACTGGGCTATTAAAACTTTCAATGAAAATCTTGATTCTACTGGACACATACGTAAATTACAAATAAATGAACTTGAAGAATTGAGAAATGATGCATATGAGAATTCAAAACTTCATAAAGCTAAAATTAAAGCCTTTCATGATAAAAAAATTCAGAGAAAAGCATTTGACACTGGTCAGAAGGTTTTGGTTTATACTTCTCGACTTCACATATTCCCTGAAAAATTAAAATCAAGATGGAGTGGTCCTTTTATTGTGAAACATGTGTACCCTTATGGAACAATTGACATTGAAAATCCTAAAAATGAGAATGTGTTTAAGGTAAATAGGCAAAGACTCAAGCCGTTTCTAAAAAACCAAGCTTTTCATGAAGAATTTATGTTCTTGTCAGATCCTTGTTATGAGACCAATTAATCTTTTTTTTTATATATTTACATATTTATATATATTTATTCTTCTTTTAACATTTTTTTTTTACTTGCAAGTTAATTTAGTAGTTTTGTTAAAGTTTTGTTTTGCACCCCGGTTAAGTGGCGGATAACGGTACTTCGTGATATTTCAAATCGATTTTGTCAGTTTCCCATAATTACTGATATCTTCTCTTCTTCCCCTTTTTCTAAAAAAACAAAAATGGATGACATTCTAAAAAATTTGAAAAAGCGTTTTCCCTTATTGCCTCAAAATTCTTTGAAGAAAATTTACCAAGCAAGATGTGAAAGATTAAGGTTATTAATGATTATGAATATACATGTTGATTTACGTTGGTTAATTGAAGCCAAAGTTAGATTGACAGGTTAATTTTCAGACTCATTAATTTTCTACATGCCTGGCTTAGGTAAAAGCTTTTTTTCAAAAAAATGAAGAACAAAACGATTAAATGTTTGTTACAAGTGTGCACGCATGACTTGCAACACACGCTGCCGCACTTTAGGAATGGTGTCTGTAAATCGCAAAGATAAAATTAGGTTCATTAAGGATGGCCTGAGTAAGGAGTCTTTAGATAATATCTTATCGACTCTTGAGACGCATCCTAGTGGATATGTGCATATTGCAATTCATGAATTATGGGACATATTCCTAAAAGAACATGAACGGTACAGTCTCGGGAATCTGACTTTAAGAGACCCTGTTTGTCAATTTATAAGAAAATTGGATGGGAAGCCTATTTCCGACCCATAGAGGGCGTTTAAGCCGTTACTGGACGTAAAACCAGAGAAAAATGTGAGCCACAATCACAACTACTTGTATATATTTACTATAGCTGTTATTTTTAAATATTTCATTTTAAACTCAAACGTCTTTTCAATAATCAACCACCTATAATCTTTTTTGAAAATTTTGCATTTTAAGCCGACAACCCATGTGACCTTTCCAGTTAACAAATTGAAAATTGTTAAAAATGTGTTGAATCTTGTATTTCAAGCCAACAGCCATGTGATTTAACTTTGCAATACTTGTTGGCTCTATAAATACATTGCATTATTTCTGCATCTTTGTACAAACTCAAAATCATTCAAGAGAGAGGGTGAGTGTAATCATGTAAGGATCATCAACTCATAAATTCATAAAAATTTGTGTCTTTTGTGGATCTAGCCCTGGAAAAACTAGTGAGTTTATAGAAGCAGCAGAAACCCTTGGTAAGATGTTAGCTGAGCGAAATATTCATTTAGTATATGGGGGAGGTAGTCTTGGATTAATGAGACGTGTGGCAATCGTTGCACAAAATAATGGCAGTCGAGTTTTGGGTATCATACCAAAAGCTCTAACTGTTGGAGACATTGTAGGAAAGGGGATGAGTTACAGGTATCATCAATGCATGAACGAATTTCTTTTATGCTTCGTAATGCTGATGCCTTCATAGCTCTACCTGGAGGTTTCGGAACATTGGAGGAAATTTTTCAAATTGTCTCATGAGTACAATTACAAATCCATAAAAAACCAATTGGTTTGTTAAACGTTGATGGTTTTTATAATGGGTTGTTATCTTTTCTTGACTATGCGGTAGAAAAATAATTCGTCTCATCTGCAGCACGACAGATCCTCATTTCTGCTTCAACTGTTGATCAGTTACTCGATGAACTACAAGTTTTTACACCTCTATCTGATCCAACAATGAGTCAGATAGATTGGTATACTTATAACAGTGAAAAGAAACGCAAGATAGATTTGACGTTTCATCTGTAACCTATCTATTTCTATGTATTTTAAGCTTTTTGTGTGGCTTGTTTTATTTTGTTGCAAGTTTAATTTTCAATAAAAGATGTTTCAGGTGATATCTTTTATACTTTACTCTTTCTATATTTTGACATTGAGGACAATGTCTCAATTTGGTTTGGGGAGGGGGGGAAGATAGTTGATATTATTGTTATCACCTTGTTTACAAATATATATATATATATATATATATATTATTATCATGAATGGCGTGAGTAATATGTTTATTTATGTATTCTTGAGACGCATTCTAGCTCTAGAATGACAGAGTAAATAGTACATTATAAACTTTTGAAACACATTCTAATTGGTTTATTTTTAATATATTTTATGTATAAATGTTTGTTGCTTAAGTTTTTGGTAACTCTTGCGTAAATAAATTTGCTTTGCTATCGATATATGATTTCAAAATTGTTTAGTTTAAATCACTTTTTCTATTTAGGTTACTAAAGAATAACTTCTGAAATTATTTCTTGAGAACAATACTAAGCCTTATGGTAAGATAGATGATTTAATATATATAGCCAAAAGAATTTTCATGTTTAAGTATACATATTATTTTCTAAACTCACATATCTTTTGTGAGTGAGTGGAGAGGTTTGAGATAACAGCTTACGAACTTTCATTGATCTTTTGAAATGATTAATTTTTATTTAGAATGACATTATTTGGGATGAGGAATGATTTGGTTGCTAAACTGAATGATAAAAAAAAAATTTGAAAAAGTATTATAGTGATAAATTGCTCTTATTTTGTAATGATTCCTTATGTCGTTCAAAAAAAAAAGAAAAAAAAATGAGTAAAAAAATTTAAAAAAAAAAGAAAGAAAGAAAAGAAGTCAATTCAGTTCAATAAAGTCTTCATTCAATTTTAGAAGACTAAAGTCATTAGGAAGCAATCTTATCACCGAATTCTATATTCGTAAGATTCGCATTAAATAATTAAAGTCTTGAAGCTAGCATTTGGAAATAATGATTTGACTCTAAATATTTGATTTTCCTATCTTGGATCAATGTTAGTTTGTCTGTTTGTCCTTAAATGTAACTTTTTCTTGAGCGATTATCTGTTTTCCAACTCCATGAGTGAAATCCTAAGCCATTAAACAAGTTATTCACTTGTAAGAATATGAAGTTGAGGCTTTTACTTGAAAATTTTTTAAGGCTATATATGTTGTGGTTTGTGGTAAGAAGGCTTTGGCTTAATTCACAAAAAAAAAAAAATATTTGGAAGTTATGATTGAAATAACCTTTATAGCGATTGTGATTTTGAATTGACGTTTTGTTTGAAATACTTAGGTAGTGTTCAAATTTTATTTATACTCGAATTGCTAGGGACTAGCAATAAGCCAGTTAGGGGGTGTGATGAACACTTGAAATTACACATTTAATAAGAGTTTTAAATGATTATTTTGTATTACTAGTGTATTTAATTTTCTTAACTTAAGTATGTTTACAATATTGTACTTAATTATCTTTTAACTGTTTTGTGGCAGGTTTGGTAAAATCGGTATAACTTTCTACCTAAAGATTTAATTTAGGTGATTCTTAATCCTATGAAGAGCTGACTCAATGGGCTAACATATTGTACTTCACAAAGCATTTGAAATTCGAGTGTTTAGAGGGTGAAAAATGGCCTAGAACAGAACTGATCTGCAGTACAGGCCCTATTTGAACAGTCATTAGTATTTGGCCCATAACTATAGAAATACGTATCTAATATGTATGAGATTACTCAATTGGAAAAGATAAGAGACTTATCTACAACTTTGATGTTTTCAGTGACAGCTAATTCAGATCACATCAATTCCAAATTGGATAATCAAGTGGATGCCCTAGTGATAATCAATACAAATTATTTTACCACCATTCTTGACTTTCATCAACCAAGTGGTTCCCTCCAAATTTGTCTCGATTTATCCATGTTTTTCTATAAATAGGTGGCTTGTTTATGCCTAAAGGATGTAATTAGAAAGTTAGAATTTAGTTCAAAATACTTGTCCTTTGTATCCATTTCTTTGTAAATTTATTTCTCTTGTTTATTATTAAATCATGTTATTTCTTCTTCCATTTCTTTTCTTTTTCTTTAGTTTTATTATGTCCAAATAATTTTTTTAAGCTAAAGTGAAAGGGTGAAGCTCTTAACAAGGTAATAAGATATGTTTAATATTTATTCATGAATTTAATGCTTCATTTTTAAGTTATGCAAATTTATATATGATGTATTTATTTTGTTTGTAGAATTAATACCCTTTCTTCTAAAGTGGTGATTCTTGATTTATTATTGACAAACTTAATACTTGGCACAATAAATTTTTAAAACCATTTACAAGATTTGGTGTATATAACATTTCTTGTAAAGTGGGAGTCTTGATTTATTGTAGACAAATATAAAGATTGGCATAATAAATACTTGAACCCATTTATAAGATTTGGTATATAATAATTGAAAGAAATAAATATTAATCAATATATAAATGATGATGAACTTTAATTACTATATTTTCCAGTTAGGACCTCCTTTGTGTGAAGATTCCAATTGAGTTACAAAAGAAAAAGTTAAATATATTCTTACTTTTTATGCCAAGAATGAATCTCCCTAACCTTAGCTTTTTATTTGAATTGATTAATTGAAATAATATTTGCAAACATCTTATACTGCATTAATTATCTTTAAAGTGTTTATAATTTATAATTTTAATTCTACTTTCATATGGATCGACCCCGTTCTTATTGGGTTATTTATTACTTCGACAATCCTGCACTTGGGAATAACTCCTATATTCTGGACGTGTCGGGGGGGAGGGATACTGAAGATAGAGCCTATAAGATTCAAGGCTAGGTTAGTTGCACAAGGTTTTACTCAGAGAGAGGGAGTTGATTTTCATAAGATATTCTCTCCAGTCGTCAAGCACAAATCTATTAGAATTTTGTTAGCCATATGTGCAAACCTTGATTTACATCTAGAGCAGATGGATGTAAAGACAGTTTTTCTATATGGAGAGCTTGAAGAGACGATATACTTGGCACAACCGCAAGGGTTTAAGGAGCCCGAAAAAGAAGATCATGCTTGTTTGCTAAAGAAGTCATTATACGGGTTAAAGCAATTACCTAGACAGTAGTATAGGAGATTTGATGAGTTTATAATGGTTTGTGACTTTAGTAAGAGCAAGTATGACAAATGCATGTACTTCAAGAACATAAGTTGTGGGATGATGTATTTATTTCTATATCTCGATGATATGTTGATCGTATATAAGAACATGGAAGAAATACAGAAGCTCAAGAAGCAGTTGAGTTGCGAGTTTGAGATGAAAGATTTGGGAGCAGCAAAAAGAATCTTGGGTATGAATATTGTGAAGGAAAGAAGAGATGTTATCTTCTTATCCCAATAGCGATATATACTCAAAATTCTAGAGAAGTATGGTATATCTAATGTAAAGGCTGTCTCTACTCCTTTGGCCATGCATTTCAGACTTTCAGCAGTACAGTCGCCGACATTCGAAGAGGAAAAACTGCAGATGAGTAAAGTATCATATGCAAGCATTGTGAGGAGCATAATGTATGCAATAATTTACACAAGACCAGACATAGCACAGGCTATGAGTGTGGTGAGTAGATGCATGGCAAATTCGGGAAAGGATCATTGGCTTGCAGTGAAAGAGATTCTAAGATATCTCAAGGGAACATCAAATCACGGGTTGATGTATAAGAGGGATAAAGACAGCAGTAAAATGGTAAGAGGCTATGTAGACTCATATTATGCAGGTGATCTAGACAAGAGAAGATCGTTGACAAGCTACGTATTCAGAGTGTTTGGGTGTAGTGTGTGTTAAAGATCAGTTCTACAACATGTGCTTGCACTATCTACTATAGAGGCGGAGTACATAGCTGTTGGTGAAGCTATTAAGGAGGCCGTGTGGTTAAAAGGCATATGCGCAGAGGTATTGGCTAGTGAAGATGTGAACATCAGTGTATATTGAAATAGCCAGAGTACTATATATCTAAGCAAACATCTAGGGTTCCATGAGAGATCAAAACACATTGATGTAAGGCTTTATTACATTCGAGAGATTGTCCAAAGTGGTGAAGTTAGTCTAACAAAGATAACATCGTCTAAAAGCCCTGCTGATATGTTGACTAAGCCACTGCCTTCAGTTAAGTTCATCCTATGCAAGAACTTAACCGGAGTCACTATTTTGTAAGAGTAATCGAAGATGCGAAAATGAGAGATCGAGTTGCTTTTGTGGATGATTTTGAATCAAGGAGATAATTTGTGAGAATATTGATTGAAAATCATCAATATATGATTTGAAGAGCAAGCCAAATATGTAAGGTACGTAGGGATCAAAGACGGACGCGAAAGGAGGTGAAAAATGAAGAGGGGCGCACCAGGTGCCAGTGCTGCGACGACTAAGCACCAGCGCTGCGGTGCCTAGTCCAGAACGTGAGCACCGCATCAGTGAGCGCCACGGCATTGAGCGCGGGAAGTGTTTCCCAAATTGAGACTTCCTTATTTCGTCTCCCACTTACTTCAGGACTTCCTAATATGACTCTCACACATTTAAGGTAAACCTATGACATTCTAAAGCCTATATAAAGGCTATCAATTGGCTTGTAAACACATCTTTGTGATAACCCAATAGATCTAAGTGATCAAGTAAGAAATCTTTGTGGTTCTTTGTGAGAAAAAACCCTTAGAGTACAAGAGAGAGTTTTCTTTATGATCTTTCTTGTAAAAGGCATACTTTGTGAGTGTCTTGTGATTTATAATAAGAGAAGAGTGTGATCTTGATCCGCCGTGGATGTAGTCAAGTTACCGAACCACATAATTTTTTGTGTATTCTTCTTCTACCATTTCTCTCTTTATTCCTTAATTACTTGTTCTGCATATATTGCTTGTGTGATTTTGTTTGTTTGTGTGCTTCCGCTTTAACAGTAACTTATAAACCTTGAGAAATCATCAATGTTCTCAACTCTAATGTACATCAAAATTACAAGAGAGAAATTTGTAACATATTAGGCCTCCAAGTAGTTTCCATCCATGAGAAATAATTGGGGTTGCCCTCAATAATGGGAAGGAAAAAAAGAAGCTTCTTTGAAACTATTAAGTTCATGATCAAAAGCAGAATCAATTCCATAAAGTAAAACTCTTCTCTTAAGGAGGGAAAGAAGTTCTCATAAAAGCTATAACATAGAGTATACCAACCCATGCCATAAGTGTCTTTAGAATTCTAAAAACCATGTGCAAGGAGATTCAAAAGCATGTGGTAGCATGCTATTGAGGGCAAACTAATAATGCTAGACCAGTTTATTGGTGCCTTTGGAGAGCACTTTGTATCCCAAAAAAGAATAGAAGTCTAGGCTTTAGGGATATGAAAGACTTTAACTAAGCTCTTTTGGCTAAGTAAGGCCGGAGATTGATACGATTTCCCAACACCCTCATGACCAAAGTTTTGAAAACTAAATATTTCCTAAATACTTCTTTTTTGAACAATAAAATGGGAGGTAGACCTTCTTACATTTAGAGGAGCGTCATTTGGGCTAAGAAAGTGCTTAAAAAAAGCATAAGATGGAGGATAGATACAATGCATTAAATCTAAATATATATAGAGTTAGTTAGATGTCCATGCCCTATACTTTTAAACCATTGTCATCTTAAAACCTCCTAACAACAACATGCATTTTAGAACTCATTATCAAAAAAAAAAAAAAATGGAATCCAGCTTATTCATCAGAATTTCAAACCTTAAGATGTGATAATAATCCTAAGAATCCCTATACCGAGAGAAAATTTAGAGGGATGACATCATAACAAAAGGAGCTTCTACTCTATCAAGAATGGCTACTAAGTAACCTTATAAATCAAATATCATGACCTCACAACCAATTCTAATTAATTCTTTTGGTTGGTGAAAATATTTATAGAACTTGCATTTGAGAAAAGGTCAAGATATTTATTTGGAGAGGCATATAAAATTTGTTATCAACAATGATGAACTTAACCAAAAATAAAAAATCATTGATAACCCTATTTGTTTCAGATGTTTCAATCAGGCCGAATATGTGTTTCACATTCTAATTGATTGCAAGCAAGTGGCCAAGATCTAGAAAACCACTAAATTCACCCATCTAGTAAATAAGAGCCCTTTACGTTTTTATCTATTTCATAACGGACATTGCAAATACATGGTCAAGAGAAGAGCTTGAGTTAATCATAATGACCATGCAGCTAATTTGGCAATCCAAGAACAATCTATTAGCAAGCATGCCAGCTCTCGATTTAGCACAAATCCCAGTCCGAGCAAAAGCAATCCTGGAAACCTTCAAATCAACAGATTTCTCATAATCCTCACCCTAAAACCACAGCCACATTTCCACTCCCTCAACATCGACAATCCCCAGCCTGATCTTTAGCTTGAATATTATAAAAGTTACAATTATGTTAAAGAAAAAAACAAAAGAGAGAAAATTAATTACATATCTCAACTAGGGGTGGGCAAAAAACTGAAAAACCGAACCGGACCCGAAAAACCGAACCGAATTGGTCGGTTCGGTTCGGTTTTTCTCTTGGTCGGTTCGGTTTTTGGTTTTTTATTTTAAAAACTGAAAAATTCGGTTCGGTTTTCGGTTCGGAAGGCCGAACCGAGAACCGAACCGAAAAAACCGAATTTAAAAAAAAATTAAAAAATTAAAAAAAAAAATTAAAAAAAAATTAAAAAAAATTAAAAAAATTAAAAAAATTATAAAACCGAACCGAACCGAACCGAACCGACCCAAACCGAACCGAAAAACCAAAACCCGAACCGAACCGAACCGAACCGAACCGGTTCGGTTCGGTTCGGTTTTTTATTTTTCGGTTCGGTTTTCGATTTTATTTTTCAAAAACCGACCGGCTCGGTTCGGTTTTCGGTTCACACTAAAAACCGAACCGAACCGGATTTGCCCACCCCTAATCTCAACGAGGGGGTTTGAATGGGCCTAACGACTGATGATAACTCGATCGATAGCCTGGATTGGGCCCAGTAAGGATGAATAATAATAATAATAAATAAAGGGGAACTCGTCGACTTGCTGCGCTGACCTCCTCAACGTCATGGCTTCAGAGAAAGAGGCTGCTCTGGCAGCCGTCCCCTCTGATTCTGATTCTCCCACCATGTAAAGCTTCTCTCTTTCTTTTTCCCCTACAACTACAATTGTTTTCGTATTTGTGTTTATGATCAGAAATTTCTACTTGTTTATTCTCTTAGTAATGCTTTGATTTGCTGATGATCTGATTGTTTTCGCCAATCGATTCAAGCTTATTTTGACATTTCGAAGAATGAAATAGTTTGGAAATATGAAACAGATTCTTTGATCTCGCAAATTCTATTCAGCTTGCCCTATACGACCACGTCTTAGAAAGAATCTCTTTTTGAGTCTTCGAAATGTGAAGCACAGATTTAGGATTGCTTTAGTATGGCAACATTTCTTTTTCTTTGAAACTCGGAATTTTTTCCACATATACTTGAACTAAGTTGTTTCAATGTTGTATAGTGTTTTTTATATATTTAACTTTTGACGTTAATGGATGCTTTTATTTATGTATTTTCTTATTTCAGAACTTAAATTAACAAGTTTTGCATACTCATGTGCAGATTTGATAAAATAATTAACAAAGAAATCCCTTCTAAAGTGGTTTATGAGGATGATAAGGTATTGCTTTGCGCATTTACTGAAGGCTGATACTTCATATTAAAGAAGATACTCGTTTATATATATACTAGTTCTTGTCTTTCAGTAAAGATGCCAATTGTTTAATTTATGGTATAACAGCTGTTATAAAGTGTAAAAGAGATCATTCTTTTGAACTTTTACATTCTTAGAAATCTGAATTATTGTCTGAGATGTTATATGTTATGGCTGCTATTCACTTCAGTAAATAGTGCCATTTTAGAGTTACTTTGGTGCATTTTTATTTGATTGGTAAGTTTTTATCAATTAATGGGTATATGATTTCAACAGGTTCAGATCCTAGTAGAACATCTAAGGTTATCTCTGGTGAATTTCCAGGAGTATATCTAACATTTGTAGATAGCTCTCTAGAATGTTCTACATCACTGTGCCTTTGTTTTTTTCAGCAAGTAGCTTGGTTCCCTACAATTTCTGTCAACTATGTGATTTTAAAGTTCACAATATAAGTTTTTATCATTGGAGGAATTGTGAATTTTTCCCATCTTCTACCTATTGTTGCATTCTTAATTTATATTTAGATAAATTGGGTGCTATAAATGTCCAAAGTTTGTGTTGGACTGCTGGGGAATGAAGTTAAATTTTATAAAGATTACGCATCGAATTTCTGGTAGTAGTATATTTGAATTTTGGATACCTTAAGAAGTGCAGGATGCATGTTAAGGTTGTATATTTCTGATGCCTATATAATTTGTATTTGATTTGTGAAAAGTATTCATGCTACAAATCTTGGTTGTTACTTATTGTAATGTTGTGTGAGAGTGCTCTATAGGCTTTATACTAGTTCCCTGGTTGTCATGTAGTACGCTTGCTTTTAAAAACTACAAAAAAAGGCTTCTTGAATTTGTGTCCGGTGGTTGTTCTATTGCTGCTATGAGGCACTGCCTTTGTAGCTGGAAAAATATGGATTTGAGATGTCTATGAATTTTTGCTTGTAATTGTTGACAAAGGTGCAAATTTGGTTAAATTCATGTTAGAGTTTGGAATGTGATGTCTTCAACTTGTGAAATAGGTTTTGTTTTCCTTTGTCTTTTCTCTCCCATTTTGCTATTATCTTTTAGTACCCTAAAAATAGACATTTAAAATGAAGTGACCCGACTTAGTGGAACCTGCTATGCTGCAGCACACCTTGGGTCTTCTGTTTGGGCTATTTTTGCATTGAACGAATAGGATTTGTTCCTGCCATCCCAAGCACACATCTAAATGGTTGGCTTAGCACGGCCTATCAGGTGCAAAACTTCTGGCCCCTGCCGTGTCTAGGTCTGAAGCCCTTTGGGCCATTCTGAAATTTCAAAAGAAATCTATTTTATGTTTTCTATTTAAATATATATATATATATTAAGGAACAACTTAAAAATTTGTTAATACAATTATAACAATTTATTTTTTGATTTAATATAACAATTTACTACAAAAATTACAAAATAAGTTTGAGATCTGCGTTGGTTAGTTGTAGACTATTTGGTCTAGGTTGTTACCTAGTAGACTATAAATAATATAGTCTACAGGTTACAAGTTGCAATAAATACCAAGATAATGGGTTGGATTCTTTGTGGCTTGGTTCTCTACAATTTCTGTCAGTTAAGTAATAGTTAAAATATATGATATAAATTTTTTGGTTGGAGAAAGCTTGTGCTAGATACATGTTGGGTTGTATTGGTTTCATTTCAAGAAGCATTCATGCTACATTAGTGATTTCACTTGAAGGGTTAGTAATAAATGTAGGTTTACAAACTTTACTGGTTCCAGAGATAATAGGATCCATGAATGCAAATTATCTTTGTTTCCTGATATTTACTATTGTTCTTTGTTATGAAGTGATATTGTTTCACTAACTAGTAAAAATATGATTCAGTAGTTCTAGCTTTTGTATTTATTATCCATTTTTTGTGTTCATCTCGACAGGTCTTGGCTTTTAGGGACATAAATCCCCAAGCTCCTACCCATATTGTAATTATTCCTAAAGTGAAGGATGGCTTGATTGGGCTTTCTAAGGTATTTGTTCGTTGCTTATTATCTGTTACATCTCGAAGATTAATACTCGTTAATATTTGCTCAGGTGAAATGATAGGAATATCCCTCAACATAGCTCATGTCTGATGTCACAGCCTCCTATAAAAGTAATCAAGCAAAAACCATATAAGATCCTCTATATGTTGTCAACCTTTAGATGAAATCTCGACTCACCCATATATTCTCTTGCTCACACCAAGCAAAACCAATATAACATTCAGTTTCTGTTCTGAATCTAAAGTAACTGACCATATAAAGCCTCAAAAATATTGTTTACATTTCAGATGGGGTAGAAATCCTTTTGAACTTCCTCTTCTGAGGAGCCCAAATTTCTTTTTAGTCGGAATTTAGCACATTGGCCCTTTGAAAACAACTTAATCATTTTTTGACATTCAAATTTGAAACAACCTAAAACTGTTCCAGGAATGGGTCATTAAATCTAGAAATTTTTCCACAAGCTTACCTTTGTACCTATTAAAAATAAATTCTAAAACTAATCATTTGGCATTTTATTCAAAACAAAAAAGTTAGGGAGCTCTGGAAACCATATTCTTGTACAAGAATATGTGACATAGTCCTTCAAGTCAATGACATAACCCATTCAGCAAGGATATGTTCCAAGGAATGAATTTCATTTCCAAGGAAACACTGATGGAGTTCTAATTCTTTGTGGGAATGCTCTAAGTTTTCTCCTGTATCAAGTACCACACTCAGTATCCTTTTCACTAATAACTCAACAGACAAGGCTCATTCTTTGACAATCAATCCATATTTCATTGATTAACCTTATCCATTTCTCCTCAGCTAGATTAAACAAAAAATTCTTTTCCTGCTTCTTACTAAAACTATAGATTGTACTTTGTTAAAAGAAGATGCTTGCTGGAACCCCACTCCTGAACTGTCGATATGCTAGGCTAGTCCTTAGTTGGTGACTTCTTATAGGGGGTGAAAGAAACAATGGGCACATATGACCTCCTGGGTAGATTCTAAATGAAGAAAATAAACTTGCAAGTTTATTTTTTGTGTGTGGCATAAGAGCTTCTTTTTATTGACTTCTAATTGTTTGATTGGAGGATGATAACATTGTTGCCCATTTTATTTTATTTTATTTCATTACCTAGTGATTCTGTAGCTATAGATTGCAAGAAATAAAAAAAAAGAACATGCTAGAGTACTGGAATCCTGGCAAAGTCGGACATTTGTTACTGGTCAGAACTGACCTTCTATATTGAGAATAAGAGAAATGAAATTACCAAAATTGTGTAAGATAAGATATATTAATATCAACAAATACATTTCCACAGTGTTATCTGTGGTCTTTCTATGTTGCCTTTAAACCAGAAAAAGGAGAAACTTAGTAGTCTTTGCTGGTAGTCATCAATGTTTTAGTTGGTTATTTTCAGTTCTCATCTATTTGTATTGTGTGGTTTCCTTTTCCCAGGCTGAGGAAAGGCATTGCGAAATCCTTGGCCGCCTTCTTTACACTGCTAAGCTGGTTGCCAAACAGGAAGGGCTAGAAGATGGCTTCAGGATTGTCATTAATGATGGGCCAGATGGATGTTAGTATATTTCTCCATCTTACAGCATACAGTATATAACATTTAAGTTCTATCAATATATCAGAAATTGATAATGGAGTGCTATTGCAGGTCAATCAGTTTATCACATTCATGTTCATCTCCTAGGGGGAAGACAGATGAACTGGCCCCCAGGCTAAAATTGAGAAGTTTGGGTTGACAAATTCTCCATGAAAGTAGGATTATGTCCTGTGTACTTTACTTAATGGCAGGTATCAAGCTTCAATAACAAACTATTTGGTAGTTACAATCTGTCCTGCTATTTAAAAGATGATGTGAATGGATTTGTGGACCAGACGTTCATCAGGGTATAAACAGTAGCCCCAATGGAAAATATCATATAATATGGCGTGGTTTGTCTTATTGCATTTCCCATTTCTACTTTTACCCTTCTTTTTAATTTGGTGGCCGCAGCCTCTGCCTCTTGTCAACCGATGTCCTACGCATCACTTTTCAAAAGAGAGAGCTTAATTTGATCATCTTAGCCAATTTAATAAGCACAGATACAACTCGATCTCGCCAGGTTGTTGAAGAACTTTGTTTTGGTTGGCATCTGATATAATAATTTAAAATTGAAGCGAAGTCGATTACTACACGTCTAATTAAAAACGGTTTTATTTTAAGTTTTCAATTCGATCTGATTAGATGGATTTGGATTGAAGAACCTTTTTTGGGTACTTAGTTCAGTTTTGTAGATTTGTGAAGGAAATTTGGCAATAACAAATTTATTGTTATTCAAATATCCAAAATATATTGGTTATAACTCTATTTTGCTTCATTCGATACAATTTGAATTACTATCGGAGTAGATTAGATTTAGTAACACACTCAGTTGGTTTACGGAATTGAGGATGTATCAAGCAGTTGTATATCCCAGACATTTGAAGAGTTTCATATGTATGACCTGTTTAATCCATTTTTTTTTTAAATACAATAAATTTCATGCAACCAATTCTTGAATACCCTGATATTGAAATGAAATGCCAGACATTTCACTCATACTAACCAGAATGAACCAGGAAGCCTAATACTACAGTTGATGTTTACCCATTCAGAAATCAATAATACTTTCTTCGCCACTTCAAACACAATGACGAAGAACAAGTTTATCAAAAGCTAGCTATTACACAAACTCAATTGGGTAATACAATGAATTTAATACAGAGCATCTTTCACAAGAGTAATTACTGGTTTGATTTGAGCTTCATCAATGAGTAGTGAGTAGACAAAAGCACATTATCACAAATGCCATAGCTATTTATCAACTTCGAAGAACAGAAATGTGCCATCAATTTGACTGACACATGTAAAGTCTAATAAATTAACAAAGTGGGCAAAAATACAAAAGAAAATTAATTTGTTTAAAGATGAAAATTATCTTCATAACTAATTGATTTTGTTAACAAATTGAAAGAAATCAATTTGTTTAAAGGATAAAAATTTTCTTTACAGCTAATTGCTTTTGTTATCATTTGTTTTTAACCTTTTTTTTTTCTTTTTCGGATTAAAGAAAGGTGTTTATTCTCAAATAAATTTTGCCTATATATACAAATCTTTCTTTTTCCTTGTTCATAGAGCTTTATAGGGAGAAAAAATTCACTTGTATTTTTTTTTAAAGAGCCTTTATTCTCTTTTGTAAGATATATATTTTGTTTAGGTCTTGTTGTTAGCCTTAAGAATCTTTTAAGTATTTTTAAACATTGTGCGTTTATTAAAAATTTTTAGGGAGGAAGAACTCGTTTGTCTTCACGAGAAGATCGATCTCACACCTTCAAGGGAGTTCAAGCAAAGAAAATCAACAAAGTCGAGGGGATCTCCTTGAACTAGATTTATGAAGTGATTGCAATAATATTGCGGCAAATATTAAGACGAAGTCTTATTTTGTTTAAATCAATTCTTTATAATTTTTTGATATTTTACTAATCAGTTTAATTTTTGGGTGTGGCCCCATATATTAGGAACTTCCGAACCACATTAAAAAGCATGTTGTCTTCTTCTTCTCTTTATTTTATATTTTGAAATAATTATTAAAATAATCTTATTTAAATAATTATTTGGTAATATTCTTAAAAACAAATCTTTTATTTGGTATCAGAACAGGTCACTAAATTTTAATAAAAATCTTGGTTTTATCTTATCTGCTTACTTTGCAGTTATGTTTATACTTGCAGAAGAAAGTTCTATCACAAGATTGATAGGGCATAATTATATCTAACACATTATTTTCCTAAACTTAATATTTGCTCATTTATCTCAATAATTTATCTATTTATACTTATTAATGATGAATTATAGGTTGGGGAGCTATCAAAGAGCTACTGGAGCAAAAGCGTTGAAAGCCAAAAGTAAACGGAGAAAGAGGCCAAAAAATGGAGCTGAGGCTGCAACCACCAAAAACTGAGGACAAGCTGAGGCCGTAACTTCCATCTTCGAGAGCCTAAGGTTGCGGCCGTAGGTCGCACAACAGCAAATGCTGACTTTTTTTAAGGGCAAAGTTGCTCTATTTTTACAACCTAACCTTATAAAAAGATGAACTATTGAGCCAAAATAGAAAGGAGCATGGGAAGAGATAAAAAATACCAACAAATACATTTTCAATTGAATCAAACAACAAGGAAAGGAGGATTCAGTAGCAAGGATCAAAACAAAGTTTTAGAAATAGGAAACTTTTTTTCATTGTCTTTTATATTTGTTATATGATGATTTCTTTCAATTTGTTGATTGATTTTGGCTCCAAAGCTCTTGTTATTATCATGGTTTAATATGATATAACTAAAATTATAATTTGAACTCAATATGCAGCTTGGATTAATTATTTATTCTTATTCATTATGTCATTATTAAATTGTTTAATCTATTGTATGCTTAATACTTCTAACTACATGACAATTGATTAGATTGATTTGAAAACCTTAAAGAATTTAGAAAAGAAAGTTTTGTGTTGACCATGAATAGATTGATGTATGATCATTGTGTAAAAGCATAAGTTCCATATGAGATAAAAATATACTAATGTGGCATATATAACCAATTAAGGAACCTGCACTTAATGAATCTCAATTCGATGTAATTATCATAGGAATATAGATAAGTGATTGATTGAGGTATAGTCACTTGACCATTGGAAGAGGCTTGTGAATACATTTAAGTTTCTGGTTAACAATTTATATTGACAGATTAAAGGTAACAATTGAATTTAAGTGTAGTATTGAGGGATAATTATAATTCTAGGTATTTGATTATTGGATTGTTTATGATCATTTCCCTGCTGTCTCTATAATTAATTATTTAGTAAATTTAGATATCAACACATTAAAATACCAATCGTTTGAATAAGAGTAAGATGACATAATTTTAGTACTTAGCAAGTAGTAATAAAAATTCTCTGTGGGATTGAAACTCTAATCATTATTATATTACTTGTTGCGATAACGTATACTTGCAATTAATGATATACAAAAAATACAACAAGTTTTTGGTACCATTGTTGGGAGATTGTTTATTGTTCTTGTTAACACTAATACCATTTCTTCTTATTCTTAATTAAAAAATTATTCTATTTTTGTACATATTATTTTCATTTGTTACATTTTTTTTCAATAATTTTGTATTGATTTATGGTGATTAGAACACCAAGTTTATTATAGGATTTTGTAGTACCAAGAGTAAGCGATATCCATTCTAGCATTCAGAAACCTGTCATATTTTTCAAATACTTTGAAATCCAACCGGAGATGATTCAAATTTTGAGAGCATTTGTGCAATTTAATAGATTGCCAAATGACAATTTAACTAAGCATGTTGTGAATTTTTTGAAAATATGTGACCTATGCAAATACAATGGAGATTCGGATGATGCAATATGACTTAGATTATTCCCATTTTCACTTTGAGACAGAGCAAAATATTGGTTAAAATCATTACCACAGGGGTCTATAACAATGTGGGATGATTTAGCATATAAATTCTTAACTAAATTCTTTCAATCGGTAAAGACCGCAATGATGAGGAGCACCATAACTTCATTTGTGCAAAAAAATGATGAATTAGTATATGAAACATAGGAAAGGTTTCAAGAATTACTGAGAAAGTGTCTACATCATGGCATCCCAAAATGACTACTTGTGCTGATTTTTTACAATGGGGTAGTTGGATATTTAACGATGATAATTGATGCTGCAGCAGGAGGTGCATTTATAAATAAGTCAATTGATGATGTATATGACTTGTTAAAAGAGATAACCTTTAACAATTATCAATAGACAGCTGAAGTTGTTGCCTCAGGGGAATCCATTGAGAAAGTAATAGAAATCACTTGTGATTTTTGTGGTGACAACCATCTAAATGGATAATGCATAGAACTTGAATATTATCCTGTAGTTTGTTACCAATAGCATCACAACCCTAGTAAAATTGTCAAATCAGAGGAGATGTTTGATTTCTATAACACAAACTAACGCAAGTGCACGTATCGCAACAAGTAATAAAGTGATGTGTAGAGTATCGTTCCCACGAGGATTGTGTCCTAAATTAATGCTAAGTACTACGATGTTGGCAACCTAACTTTATTTAGGCTAATCTAAATGGCAGGGTGAGTTATTGAATTAAAAGCAACTAAAAACTAATTAGCTAGAT
This sequence comes from Ailanthus altissimus, assembly GCA_946807835.1. NCBI lineage: Eukaryota > Viridiplantae > Streptophyta > Magnoliopsida > Sapindales > Simaroubaceae > Ailanthus > Ailanthus altissimus. The sequence continues at coordinate 12,986,442 of OX327687.1, forward strand.
AAATAAAGGAAAAGAGATATCTATGGCAATGGGGCTCTAGAGACTTGATTTCTCTATATTGTTCCTATGGTCTTTGTCATTAGTAATCAACAACCAATTTATGCATTCATTAATCCAGGGTGTATGATTAATCTCATTCCATCTTTCGAGTGCGAATGAGATACTATGCATATATATTCAAGTTGATATGTCTATCTAACTTGTTTACATAGACATGCATTACGCAACCCATAAATGACTACCCCAAGGATTAATTTCATTATCACTGTCACTTCATCAAATGAAATTCTAGACATAATGACACACCCTAAAGAGTTTGGCCTGTCACGCTTATCAAACACTTTAAAACGGAGAGCACCACATGTAACCCTAGGCATAATAGCACACCCCAAAGAGTTTGCGCCTGTCACGCATTTAATCAAACACTTGGAATGCACCTCATACAAATCCTAAGGAAGATCATGATGATTACCTAAGTTCATTAGTCTCTCAACTTAACAAACTCAAAGCTATGCTTTTTAAGATCGACATATGGATTAAACTTTGTCAAGCACATAACCCAAATGTTTAATTCATCCAATCCATTTTTCAATGCAATTAGAAGCATGAAGCGCATAAAAAGCATAAACGAATAACACAAGATAACTATTAATCACATAACAACTTCAACACATAAAGTTCAATAAAGTTCCATTAAGGCCTAGAACCTACAATCTACAACAAAATGATAATCTTGCGATATGGCGAATTCTATACAAATGGGATCCTAAACATTGATTTCATTCTATTCTTCCTATGTTCTTCTTCTTTAGCAAATTTGTTCAATTCATTAATCAAGGGCTTAAGACTAATCTCATTCCATCTTTCGAGTTCGAATGAGATACTATGCATACATAGTCAAGTTGATATGTCTATCTAACCTGTTATATATACACGCATTAAGCTACCCTTAAATGACTACCCCAAGGATTAATTTCATTATCACTGTCACTTCATCAAATGAAATTCTAGACATAATGATACACCCTAAAGAGTTTGGCCTGTCACGCTTATCAAACACTTTGAAACGGAGAGCACCACATGTAACCCTAGGCATAATAGCACACTCCAAAGAGTTTGCGCCTGTCACGCATTTAATCAAACACTTGGAGTGCACCTCATGCAAATCCTAAGGAAGATCATGAAGATTACCTAGGTGTTATTGGCCTTTCAACTCAATAGCAACCTAAAGCTATGTTTCTCCCAAATCCTATAAATGGATCAATCTCTTTCAAGCATAAATCCATACATTCACAACAACCAATTCATTTATCAATCAATTGGAAGCATTAAGCATAAAGAAACATAAATGAATTACACGAATTTATGCTAAATCATCAAAACATATTATTAATAAAACTACATCAATCCTTGAAATCAAGTTTAATCACATGAAAATCCAACCATAACTATAATTATCCAACCATCCATAGATACATCTCATTAAAACTAATATTCATAATTGAAATGACAACAAAGGATAAAAACAAGGAAAAGGAAAGGAAAAACTGAATTTGGGATGTCTCCAAGGTTTCAATTCTTCAATTGTCTTCAATGATGCACATGAAACCTTGGAGACATCATTTCTTCTCCTTCAATTCGAGCTCAAGCCTTCTCCTCCTTTCAATTTCGTGCCTCTACTCTGCTCTCTTCTCTTTGGCTAAACAATGGGTGTTTATATAGGTAGGGTTGCAAAAAGAGGACAAAATTGCCCTTAGGAGTGCCCAGAATTCAGCGCCGCGGCGCTGGATTTCAGCGCTGCGGCGCTCACTTTCTGCAATTGGCTGCTACAGTACCACTGTAGCAACAGTGCCTCATTTCGTATTTTTATCTCTAATGCTCCGATTTGCGTCCGTTTTCCGGTATTTTTGCTCCTATAATGCTTCAACCTATAAAACAACATTAATACGCATAAATAGCTCAATTATTGAGATAAATTGAACAAATATCAAGTTAGGAAGATAAAATAGTTTATACAATTACGCCTTATCAATTGCCTCAGGGGAATCCATTGAGAAAGTAATAGAAATCACTTGTGATTTTTGTGGTGACAACCATCTAAATGGATAATGCATAGAACTTGAATATTATCCTGTAGTTTGTTACCAATAGCATCACAACCCTAGTAAAATTGTCAAATCAGAGGAGATTCATCACATGGATGAGGTGCATTTAGAAGTAGAGGAAAGAATGCTAGAAGAAGAATTACAACATTAGAATTTTCTGAGTCATTGCACTCCACCATTTACATTGTCTAAAAAGTTTGAAATGATGGATTATGATCAGTATTTTTTCAAAGATTTTTTCTATTGCTTCAAGATCGATATGATGATTTCGGATGAAGCACAACTACCTCTGAAACTGCGAGTAATAGAAGCCATCAAGATTCATGCACATAAAGAGGTAACGCTGCACAAATTAAATTCCAAAAAGTGACGAAGTAGAGTCGTGATGAAGAAGCTAATAGATACAAACCAATGAGCTTTACTTGTCCAGTCTAAGATTGAAATTTTTCTGGTAAGGCTCAAGGTAAGGTAGTCGGGGTTATTCCTTAAAATATTTCTCATAGAACTATGAAAATTAAAGAAAAGGAATATCATTACTTGTAGGTGTCGATTGAAGTTTTATAGGCGAGATATCTTAGATATGCAATTTGATTCATCATGAGCCAAAAAGGAAGATGTCACACTGATGACGTTAAATTAATCATTGTTTGAGAGGTAACCAAAGTAAATTGTATTTTCATTAAATTTAGTGTTTATGTTTGTATTAAAAAAAAGCTAGCGCCACAATGCCAAAATTCACTAGCCCAATGCTATAGCGCTAGTGCTTGGGAATTTTCCAAGCTTTAGCATTGTGACACTGCAAGACCAGTGCCATGGCTCTAGTTTGCTGATGAATAAAAAGGGGAATTTCCTCTATTTCCCTTCATTTTCTCCTATTTCAAAACCCTAAACTCTTTCAACCCTAACTCATTAATTCACCAAATTCAACATTCTCAATTGAAATTCACCATAAAGCAACCACCAAAACACATCAAAAATACAATTACATCTACTATAATTAGCTCTAATATTTACTAAAAATTAAGGATTTCATCATAATTTCAAAGGGCACTCCGAATTTGAGATTTGTGTATTTCATTATCTAAGATACACATTTTTGTGTATTTACACTTAATTATTGATGAAATACTTATTATGGTAGTATATGAACTATAATGTGGAGTAATAGTAGTGGATTGAGTTGTATAGTGAATTGTTGGTTGATGCTAGTATTTGCAATTGATTAGAAAGTGTTTGAATTTATTTGCACTTAAATTACAATGCATTATGGTTTTTTTGAGGGAGATTAATATTACTATTATTGTGAGAATTACAAAATTTTTAGATTTGAACTTAGTGGAATAGTTACTATTCCATTGAAATATAAATACAATGAGATGAAGAACAACCTATGCTACTTCATCAAGCTTCAATAGTAGTTGATGACAATGATTTGGGGGATGATGCAGATGTTATGGAGGATGCAAGTGATGCCTCAGCACATCATTCAAGGACGTATTTCAATTTTTTTTATAAATTTTATTGATGCCATTAAGACATGTAATAAATTAAGTTTAAGTGAAGGAAACAGTTCCACATTTTCAATGGCTTTACTTATTTATTTGCATTGTTTTAGATTTACTTATTTATCTGTATCTACAATTATTTTTAATTTGCATGTTATTTTTTTGTGTGTTTTATATGTTTTATGTTCTATTTTGGATTTAAGATGATTATTAGGCCATGATAAAATTATGTGCAAAAATTATAACTTTTAGAATCAACAGATACTATGTTTGATCTAAATTACAAGTTTTATCTTATTTATGATTGCTTGAAATATATTGAGCACATAGTTAGATTGTTAAGTTAGTTGTTGACTTGGAGAAAGTTTATGCACAACAAGAACATAAAAGGTCTCAAACACACTCTAGAACTTGTTCGATTATCACTCAAGGTAAAATCATAGGACATACATGATTATGGACATGATTTTAGGCCATGTTTAGATCGTTTGAGCCTTTCGAGCCTAGCGATATATATTTTTATCCCTGGTCACCCATTTTGGGTCTAATGACCATCTTTCTTTGTTAACCATAATCATATCTAATAACATTTACACATTGTTCCATCATTATTTATCAGGGAAAATTCTCTCAAAATTTATTGTCAAACTAGTTATATTAATGTGCTTTTATTATAAAATCTAGCTTATCTCTATTGTAAAACTCTATTTCTCATATCAAATATCTTTTAAAAATTTAAATTCTCATATGCCTTATTTTAGGGTAAGAAAATTTGAAGTATAATATAATTAAATAGTTTTACTTCAGGTAAGTGAGAAATCATTATTTCTCATATGTGTATGGATGACTTTTTAAAGTTAATGTTATTCTTATGGTTATAGCATATGGATGGTGTTGGGTAAAATTTATTTTAAAAATAATTTAACCATATATTAGAACATGTGTTGTTAAATATTTGCAAGATAAAATTATCAACAAGCAAAATAAAATTTAAAATATAGAGAAAGTGTAAGGAAAGATAGAATCTGACGTTGAGCATAAAGAGACATGCCATAGAGCATTGTTTTAAAGCCAAATACTCCTCCCCTCATACAGGTAGTGACGGATCTATGACTCCAAGATTTAACCATATGCTCACAGCCACTCTCCTTGATAAGCAGGACCACCAAAAGATCATAACAAGTCTCAATTGTCAAAATTGCTAAAAAACACAATAAAAAAATGTATTCTTTTAAAAAGTATACATATACATAGAACACTTTGTTTTTGTTTCTTTTGTTCACTCCAACACACTCATTCTATGAAAGATTAGCCCCTTTTATATGGTAATAGGTAGTCTAAATAATAACTCAAAAATTAATAAAAGTGATTTAACATATAGTAACTCCATATAATAAAATTACATAAATATTATAACTCTCATAATAATACTATTATTATAAATATTATTTATAACTCTCTATTATTTAATATATATAGAACTCCTAAATAATAATAATAATATATACTATTATAACTCACACAATTAACCTAAGTTTTATGGTTTTTTAAAAATCTTACAATCATATGTAATGATAATATTTTATTACTAATTATTATATATAAATTATGTAATTTATAAAATATTATAAAAAATTTTAAAAATTTTTCTCCAATTCCTTGATTGAGTGTAGAAGTACCTAGTAGAATAATATGGTGCTAGGTTGAGGAACGTAAATTTATGCATAACGTGTATTGTTTATTCATGTCTGAAGTGAATAATATGCTTAAATACAAATAATTTTTTTTTGGAAAAAAGAATGTTTTTAAATGATTTAAAGAATATGCTTTAAAAATGTTTAAGTGCAAAATAAACTTTCTAAAAATCAAAACTTTTTTTTTCCTTCAAGTTATAACGAAAATGTAGTCTAAAAAATAAACTTGTAAACACTTATTATAAATATAATTTTTTTAAAGTTTTTTTTTTCTCAAACTCTTTAAATGTTCATCATTTAAAAACTCGTAAAAGTTTCAAATGATTAATGATTATATATATGTGAAAGTTATATTTTATAAAAATATTTATTCATTGTCCATAATTTATGTTTTTACGACTGATTATATGTTTCTAATTAGCTACCTGGGTATATGTCATGTGCTTAATTTTATGTTAATGATCAACCTTTTGTGTATATATATATTATGTTATATTAGAGTTACTTTGGATAAAGGTGACACAAAATGGCATGAACAAAATTTTAAGTAATTTTTATTATTTAATATTACTTTATAATTATCTTATTAAAACTGACTCCAATTAAAAGATCTTTAAAGTGTTCAGATATTTCTATTGCTTAAATGATTATCTAATTTTATATTAAAAGTTCTTTAAAGATTTATGTATACATACTCTCAAATATTATGTATAAGTTTATTTATTATGTTGATGACTTGCCCCTTGTCATTAACATATTTAAAGAGTAAATAATTTGTTTAACTGGAAATTTTGTTTAGATAACTTCAAGCTATGATATCGGAAAGAATGATTCTTTGCCTTTTGATATTGAAGATTAAATCATTCTCTTATTTTGAGAGGACTTATTGTTGGCGATTATGATATAATTATATTATGATATTTGTTATTAGAATTTTTAGGATCATTTACTAATATTTTAGTGTTGACTTTAACGCGGGTTTTAGCGATAGAAGTTTAGTTGAGTTTCATTCTAGTTTTTCCCAAAACAAAAAAAAAAATGGGATGCCATAATGATTATAATTGTATGGCAAAAAATAATGTTGTTATTAAATAATAATATTTTATAATATAGTACTTTTTTTTATAAGAAAATTGATTAAAAATTATTATAATATAATTTAAAAAATAATTATGTGTGTTAGATATGTGGGGAAGTAAGATGGACGCGAAAGGAGGTGAATGGAGAAGGCGCGACTGCCTAGGGTTAGGTGCTTGCTGCTCTAGGATTCAACACTGTGGTGCTGGCAGGTCGAGGCTACAGCACTGCTACGTTGGGTTGGTGTGAGAAAAGTGTTTTTCATTTTGAGTTTGTTTCCTATTGGTTCTAGGTCTCCCTAAAATGACTCATACACATTTATAGTTAACTTAAGTCGTCTTAAAGCTTATATAAAGGCTATCTATTAGCTTGTAAATATATTTAAGTGATTTTGGTAAAATTTAAGTGAACACTATAATCTTTGTGAGAAGATCTTAGTGATCAAAGTGTCCTTTATGATTTATAGTAAGAGAAACTCATAGTTTACAAAAGAGATTGAGTTCTTTATGAGTTCGTTCTTGTAAAAGACATGTTTTATGAGTGCTTTGTGATTCAATAATAAAATAATGTGATCTTGCTCTACCGTAGATGTAGGCAAGCTGCCAAACCACGTAAATGCTATGTGTTGTTCTTCTACTTTCTTTCTCTAGCATTTTTAATTGCTTAGTTGCTGCGCTTTGTACTTTAGGTTTATTGTTTATTTGATTGCTTCCATTTCAATAAACTGGTATCAGAGCTACCAAGTTTTTTAAGTAAACATGGCCACACCCAAGTAGGAGGTAGAGAAATTCAACGGGATGAATGACTTTAATCTGTGGAAAATGAAGATTAAGGCGTTGTTAGTGAGCCAATATTTAGGCTTGGCATTAGAGAAGACTGTAGCTCTATTTAGTGAAGAAGAGAAGACGATAAAGTCATCTAAAGCTAAAGCAGAAAGAATGGACATTCAAGAAAGAGCTCACAGTACAATTATTCTGTCATTGAGCGATGAAGTACTGAGGGAATTAATAGGTGAGACGATATCAATTGGTCTTTGAAAGAAGCTTGACTCCATTTATGTTCGAAAATCATTGGCCAACATATTGTATATAAAAAAAAGCTGTATTAGTTATCTATGTTAAAGGGAACATCGATGAAAGATCATATAGATGCCTTTAACAAGATCATTATTGATCTAGAATCTATTAACATCAAGATAGAGGATAAAGATAAGGCGATTATTCTATTTAGTTTGCTTTTTATGAGTTATGATAGTTTTGTTGATACATTATTCTATAACAAAGAGAATTTAATAATAAGCGATGTGAAATTGTCATTAAACTCTAAGCTATTAAGAAAGTAAATTGAGGCTAATGCAAAGGGATTATTTATAAGAGAAAGATTCTCATATAGAGATGGGAAGAAGAAGGGCTCTAGATCAAAGTCCACAACTCTTAAGAACCCTAAAATATATGGTGAAACTATGAAGAGTGAAAATAAGAATGAATGGCAGCAGGCCATAGAAGAAAAGATTAGTTCTTTTAATAAGAATAATACTTGAAAGTTGATGAAGAAACCTCAAAAGAAACTAGTAGGGTGTAAGTAGGTATATAAGGTTAATGAGGGGATACTGGGGGTAGAACCCATAAGATTCAAGGCTAGGCTAGTTGCACAACTATGGTGAAGTAGGCACGAGTATCAATGTCTAAACCAAAGTTTTACTCAAAGAGAATGAGTTGACTTTTATGAGATATTCTCTCCAATCGTTAAGCACACATCTATTAGAATTCTATTAGCCATATGTACAAACTTTGATTTGCATCTAGAGCAGATGGATGTAAAGACAGTTTTTCTACATGGAAAGCTTGAAAAGATGATTTACATGGCACATCCGCAAGGGTTTGTGGAGCCCGAAAAAGAGGATCATGCTTGTTTACTGAAGAAGTTATTATACAGGTTAAAATAATAACCTAGAAAATGGTATAAGAGATTTGACGAGTTTATAATGATTTATGGATTTAGTAGAAGCAAGTATGATGGATGCATGTACTTTAAGAGCTTGAGCAATGAGATGATGTATTTGCTTCTATACGTCGATGATATGTTGATCGCATATAAGAACATAAAAGAAATATAGAAACTCAAAAAGCAGTTGAGTGGCATGTTTGAGGTGAAAGACTTGGGACTAACAAAGAGGATATTGAGTATGGATATTGTGAGAGAAAGAAGAGATGTCATCTTCTTGACACAACAATGATATATACTTAAAATCTTAAAGAAGTTTAGTATTTTCAATGCAAAGGTTGTCTCTACTTCTTTGACTATGCATTTTAAATTTTCAATAGTAAAACTGCCGACATCTAAATATGAGAAACTACAAATGAGTAAAGTACCATATGCAAGCACTATAGAGAGTATCATGTAAGCGGTGGTTTACATAAGACTAGACATAGCACAGGTGTGAATGTGGTGAGTAGATACATAGAGAATCCGGGGAATGATCACTGGCTTGTAATGAAGTGGATATTGAGATATCTCAAGGGGACATCGGATTATAGATTGATGTATAAAAAGGCTGAAGATAATAGTGTAATAGTAAGAGGATATTTAGACTCAGATTATGTAGATGATCTAGACAAAAAGATCATTGGCGGGGTACGTATTTACAGTGTTTGGGTATAGTGTGTGTTGGAGATTAGTTCTATAATATGTGGTTGCACTATCTACCATAGAAGCAGAGTACAAAGCTGTTGGAGACGCTATTAAAGAGGCCATGTGGTTGAAAGACATATGGTCGGAGGTAATGGCTACTGAAGATGTAAACATTGGTGTTTATTGTGATAGCTAGAGTGTCATACACCTAAACAAGTATAAAGTGTTTCATGAGAGGTCTAAACACATTGATGTATGGCTCTATTACATTCGAGAGATTTTTTTAAGTGGTGAAGTTAATCTAAAGATAGTGTCATCTGAAAATCCTGCCGATATGTTAACTAAACCACTGCCCTCGGTTAAGTTCATCCTATAAAAAGACTTAATCAAACTCACTACTATGTGAGGGTGACTGAAGATGTGGATATGAGAGATTAAGAATACTTTGTGAATGATTTTGAATCAAGGAGGAAATTTGTGAGAAGATTGATTAAAAATCATTGTAATATGATTTGGGAAAAGTGTTTTCCGTTTTAAGTTTGTTTCCTACTTGTTCCAAGTCTCCCTAAAATGACTCTCACACGTTTAGGATTAACATAAGTCATTCTAAAGCCTATATAAAGGCCTTCTATTGACTTGTAAATATATTTAAGTGATCTTGGTGAAATCTATGTGAACATAACAATCTTTGTGAGAAGATCTTAGTGATCAAAGTGTTCTTTGTGATTCTTAGTAAGAGAAACCTCTAGTTTAAAAGAGAGAGTGAGCTCTTTCTTGTAAAAGGCATACTTTGTGAGTGTCTTGTGATTTAATAATAAAAGAGTGTGATCTTGATCCACCATAGACATAGGCAAGTTACTGAACCACGTAAATTCTGTGTGTTGTTCTTCTACTTTCTTTCTCTAACTTTCTTAATTGCTTGGTTGTTACATTATATACTTTAAGTTTATTGCTTGTTTGATTGCTTCCACTTCAACAATTTTCATTTGAATTATTAATTTGCGAACTGCTTGAGGGTGATAGTGGTGGTGGTGGTGTATTGTGATATGCTACTTCATAGCAATGACGTTCAATAGTCACCGCCTTACAATCTTTCTTATATTCATTTTTAGTACTTTGTTGAAAAAAAATAACATCACTATCATATAGATGACAGATTTAGAGTTTTATAATGTAAACTTTGTTTTGATCTATCCACCAATTGTGATCAAAGATGGCGATAAAGTTGTTAGCAGTGATGGTCATGAATGGTTGTATTTTGTTTAAATATTTTATACTTTTTAATAATTTAAATATTTTTATAATTTTTAATTATTAAATTCTTTTTAAAACTAAATTTAATTCAATGTTTTAGTTATTAATTCATACTAATGAGTAATAATTAATGACTTTTTAAATGTAATATTTTATAAATTTATTATTATATGCATGTATATTAACAAGGTTCTCTTAAAAAAACAAGGATAACGTATATTTATTTCAAATATAAGGCTATATTTATTTAATTAGATAATAATAGCTATTGTAATTAAAAATAATTATAAAAAAAAAAAAAATATTAACGGTTCATTTGGAAGTGCATTTTCATAGACAAAAAGCATATTCTAAGACTCAAAAAGTGTTTATGAGGGCATTTGACCTAAAACAAAAGAGTGTTTTTGCGATGTAATACTTTTTAGAGAAAATATATAATGTTTTTTTTAATAAAGTATATGTAATTTTTTTTTAAATTACATATGCAAATTGAAAGAGATTTTTTAAAATAATTTTTAAACTTTTTTATAATTATAAAAATTATTTTTAAGAAAATGTTGTCCTTCAACCTTGAACTTGAGTTTAGGGAGATCTTGCCCTTCCGAGCTCATATTTTACTTTGAGAATCCAAAATGTGATCTAAAAGACTTAGAACTTGACATTAAAACTTAATTCATAGGATTTAGGGGGTTTAGTCTTTCATAAATATGGCTCGAATTAGAGAATTCATGACTTAATATGATATACTTGGAACATGATGCTAATATCATCTTAGACCCCAATATTAAATCTTAGAGGAGGCAAGAATTTTTGACTTGATTTCTTAAAATTAAAACTTGACAGTAAAATTTAACATTGCGAGTTATAAGCACCTTTGCCCCCTTGTACCCCAACCTTAACTTGAGAACTTAGGATTTGATCTCTTAGACTTAGGACTCAAACATTATGGCATAGGGTCATTGCCACCCATGAACCGCAACTTCACCTTGAGAATCCATGACTTAATTTACTATACTTGGGACTTGACATTAAGACCTAAGACCCAAGACCTTACCCAAACCCAGAAGGATCCCTTGCCCCCCTTATCCTTGACTTGGCCTTCAGAGCTAAGAATGTCTCTTAGACTTGGGACACAATATTAAGACCCAATCCTTAGCCCTTTTTTAAAACTTGAAAATAAATAAAATGCTAAATATTTTTATTAATTAATAATTAAAATAAACAAATATTTTTACAATATTTATCTAACTTTTTTATATTTTATATTTAAGTATTTTCATAATATTTATTCAAATATTTTTATAATTAAAAAGGTACTTTTTAATTATACAACTAAAATACTCTAAAGTGCCTTTATAATATACTACCGAATACTAACTACTTTTAAATAATACTATATAAGAAAGTATTAATAACCAAAGGATATAAGGAAGTGTTTTGTTGAAAGTATTTCCAAATGAACCCTAAATGTAATGCTAATTATTTTTTTAATATAATATTCGTTTAAAAAAAACACAATATTGATTTGCATTGTAACATAATATTAAGTAAAAAAATTTAACAATATAAAATACATGAATATTCATTGTAAGTATGTGTGTTAAAGTGTGTGTGGTTAGTGAAATGCAAGTGTGTGTCACATGCAACATGCAACAAAAATATAAAATACATTTCAAAAACTACGTACATTCTTTAAATCATAATTCTATTACAATAACAAAAAATATACATTTGAAGAACTGCCAATATAGTTGGACAATAAGCACACTAAGTCTTACCTTGAAGCATTCTCGTAAATAATTTTAGGCCTTGACTTAATAAGCTCAAAGCTTTAGAATTGGAGCTTTATATATATTGAATTTGTTTTTAATGTTTTTAAAGCTTAACACTTAATCTTTTAGATTCTCACTTTCTCAGTCGAATTTTGTTTTCAAGCTAAAACAATTCTTTTTCATCTCATGGAAAACTAAATGGCTGAACTCAAAAATAAAAACCAAATACAAAACTCTTTTTACATGTAAAATTGACTTTTGACTTAAAAGGCATTTATCCATTAATTAGGTAATAAATTGCCTAGTATTTTTACACATGTCAATACTTAAACTTAACAATTAAGTTTCACTAAGCCAATTTCTACTTTCTCAAAGCCAAATTACCAAATTCAAATATGCAAAACCATTTTGCATTCTTTTCTTATTCTTAAATGGACAAATGTCCATTAATTAAGCTTATTTTTGCCAAGTGTCCAATGAACATTGCCACCAAATGACAAATATCTTTTTACATGTCATTTAATTAAATAAAAGCTTAACAATTAAGCTTTACAAAGTGACTAAATAATGAAACACTTTCAGTGCCTTTTATTCTTTGACACGTGTTGAAATCCAACATTTAGATATCAACACGTGTCCTTTTCAAAAGGTGCTAAGATGTTCTTCGATCTCAGGAAGTTCTTCGCTCCTAAGCTACCCTCTTAGCCCGTTCTAAGCTTAGATCAATACCTATAGGTTCCATCAATTTCATTTCCTGAGGATCTCTACCCCTAAAAATTGAGCAATCTAAATTTTTTGAGATCAAGAAAACAAGCTTTTTGGTACTAAAATAACCCTTGGGTAAGGCAATTTTGGTAGCGAACTGTGTATTAATACTTTAAGTTGAGGTAATGTAGCCGAACGAGATCCCTGAGGTTCTGTTGTCAATCGAGATGACCAAATCTCTTATTATTGGTATTAGACATCAGGTTAGTGATTTCTTGAAATTAGTACATAGTAATGTATGTGGTCCAATAAATCACACTGCCATAAGTGGATTTCAAAACTTCGTGATCTTCAATTGTGATTTGTCAAGATATAGATATGTGTTTCTAATGACACATAAGTCAGAAACCTTTGAAATGTTCAAATAATTTCGACTAGAGATAGAGAAACAAACTAGTAAATTTATTAAATGCCTTCGATCAAATCAAGGCGGTGAATACATGAGCAGTGAATTTACTAATTATTTGAAGAAGAATGGGATTCTTCCTTAGTATAGTACTCTAGATTTTTCTCAACAATATAGTATTCCGGGGAGGAGGAATAAGACTTTATTAGATATAGTTTGATCAATGATGGGCTTTACCGATTTTTTTAAATATCTATAGGATTATGCCTATAGACTGTTGCTCACTTGTTAAACAGAATTCCATCAAAGACCATTCATACTACTTTGTATGAGATATAGACTAAAAAAAAATCAAGTATTAAGTATATTAAGATTTAGGGTTGTTCTGCTTACGTAAAAGTCAACAAGATAAACTTGCACCCGAGGGGTACAAGTATTAGTTCATTGGATATTCTAAACATTCTGTTTGATACTAATTCTATGATCTTGAGGAATGAAATGTGTTCGTTGCTTACAATGCCACTTTCCTAGAAAGATAGTTTCTGATGGATCGTAGGAATTGTAGAAAGATTAAACTTGATGAAGTCAATCAAGATGTTGATAAACCAATGATAATATAATAATACGATGACAGGATCGAAGAGTAGGGCACAAAAGAAACACTTCACCAGTCTAAGATTTAAGTCTTTTCGGAGAAACACGAGGAGAAAGACGAACAAGTTGCTGCCCAAGATCAAATAAAGAAGATGTGGAAGCTAAAAGAAAGAAATCCTAACAAGCTCACATATAAAGATGCTTCTACCATTGACTTTGATCCTCTATAAGAGTAGAAGAGCCCCACCGAGCCGACGGCATTAAATCAAGCGCTTATTGAGAGGCAGCCCAAGTAAAATTTTAGTTTTATTAGCTTATTTTCAGTTTTAGTTATGTTAGTTTCTTTGTTTCTTTTAGGAATAAAATCAGCAAGTCAAGCATTCAAGAAAGCAGCACAAGCAATTTTACGCGTTGGAGTAAAAGAATATCACAATCCACTCAATGGGCAACAACGTTGCATTACTTCAACTTCATCTACCAGGGAAGTTTTTTTCTTACTTCTAAGTTTATTTTTAAACATTGAAGACAATGTCTAATTTAAGTTTGGGGGTAGAAAACACATATAACCAGTGTTTATTTTTACTGTATGATTTGAGTGGCTGTTTTGTGGAGTAATTTTTTGTTTTTGTCTAGTTTTGGTTGAGATAATGATCATTAGTCTATGATATTAAATAGAATATTGGCTGAATTTATTTGTACAAGTCTTTAGGAAATAATAGATACTTGAGATAATTCTTATATTATGAATCTTGGACAAAGTTCAAGCTTATTTTTTATCACTTCTTCTTGAGCATATTGAAAGACGGATGTATTACTTGAATTCTTTGCTTAGAGTTATTCATGCTTAAGTAGTACACCACAGTCTCGAAGACCAATACTCTAGAACTTGCTTGATTACTACTTAAGGTGAAATCCTAGAATTCACATGCTTAGGGAAATGACATTTAGCCATCTTTAAACCGTTTGAGCCTTTTCGAGCCTACCTTATATGCATATTTATCCTTAGTCACCCCGTTTGAGCCTAATTACCTTTTTTTTATTATCTATTTAACCACATTACAAGCCTAAAGATTTTGAGTTTACTTATCCTAAATTCTACCATAGCACCATAAATTTTGAGTTTACTTAGAAATATTCTTAAAATGAAGAAGGTAGTGGATGTATGAAAGAAGGGTACTACAATGAAAAGTAATAAATCTTGAAGGTGCATATCATTCTAAGTTTGGGGGTACACTAAAAAAAAAAGAAAAAAAAATTGTTTAAATGCATAATGCCCCAGCTTAAGAAAAAGAAGAAATTCTTTGTAAAAGGGAATAAAAGAAAATTAGGAATAACATAAGTTTTGGGGAAGAGATGAATAATCAAGGAGGAGAAGGAATCAAGAGATTTTAGAGTAAAGTCTAAGTGTTAATGGTGTGATTTGTACTTTATATATATCTTTACAACCCACCTTTACCTTAGCCTTACATTATAAGCTAAATAAAGTCCTAAATAGATCCCTAGACATATGTATTTCTACATTAGTAGAGAGTAGTATAAAAAACAAGTTTATGATAGTGTTATAATTGAAAATATGTCGGGATATCATATTTATGTATTTCTTAAGTATTGAGTAAATCTATGTTCTATTTAGCTAATTACTTACTTATTACACACACACACAAATAATCATTAACAAGGAAGAATGAAGTACTTGATCAATAGTATGAAAATTGTTGAAGGTTGTTTATTGATTTCTGAAGAGCTTTATGCTATTTTTAACAGCCTTAATTTGAAACTATGATGACGATTGTTTAATCAATTGAAGTTTATTTTTAGCTTTTAGTTTTATTTTTGAGTCATGAATAAGTTATGAATGTTATTCTTTATTTTGCTCGAGGATGAGCAAAGTCTTAAGTTTGGGGTAATTGATAGGGGCGTAAAAGCACTAGTATGATTTGTATCTAACTTTTGTATTTTGCTTCAAATCATAAATATTTGACTATTTAATTGTGTTTTCTAATCATAAATAGAAGCACAATGGAAAATGTGACGTATAGGAACAAATGGGAGGTGAATCAGACGTCAAACGAATATGTTATGCTCAAAATACGAAAAAGGCACCAGGGCTAGGCGTTGTAGCGCCTAGCGACTGAGCGCCGCGGTGCCCAGGTCAGTAGCTGAGTGCCGCGGTGCTCATAAAAGTGTACAGTGTTGGTAAATAGTATTTTGCTACAGTAACTCGTAAACAGTATTTTGAAGACAAAAACCTATAAATAGAAAGCCAAAAATCGGAAGGGAAAAAGAGGAGAAAACTTAAAGAAAGAATTCACAATATAAAATCAAATATCAAAGCCAAAGATTGAAGACTAAGCTCAAGCTTCAAGTCAAGATTGAGGGAAAAGCACATCAATGAGTCACTTTGATTAGTTTTTCTTTTCTTTCTTTATCATTATGTTCTTGTTTTTATTGATATTTATGAATTGGTTTGATACTTTTGATTTTGTGATGAGTTAATTTGTTTATCTAGGGTTAGACTATGTGAACCTAGTATGAATTTGGATTGTGTTAATTTTTAGTTTATGAACTTGATACATTCAATTGATTCATTATATCTTGTGTTTAATGCTTTCATTATACCTGATCAATATTTTTGATGATTAAAGAACCATGATGAACTCGACAGATGGATTCATGGTTTAGCCTAGGGTAGTTTGATGCATGATCATAGGGTAACAACTATGAGTTCCATCAAGGATAGACATATACTTAGGTGACATGTATGGTCTAATTTAGACTTAATCTTAATGAATTACATTCTGATTTGATTACCATAGACATATATGAGTTCCATCACTTGACCATCGACAGATGCTTGTAATGATATTTGTATCTAAGTCAATCAATTGGTATTAAATGATTAACTAAGTGGTTAATGAGTTCAATGAAATACTAGGGGACGAGTCAAAATCCTAGATTATCTTTATTTGTAAATTTTACTCTTTACTTTTGTTCAGTTTAATTGATAGAGTAGATTAGTTACATAAACTTCAAATTTTGATTTTCTGAATAAAAGTTAAGTATATACAATTTTAGTACTTGATTTATAGAATTAGATTGCATAGTCCCTGTGGGATCGATATCTAGACTTAAAATCTTATATTACTTGATACGATAGCATGCACTTGCGCTTAGCTACTATAGCACCATAATCAGATATCTCGAGGAAGAGATATACATGGAACAACCTAAAGGTTTTACGTCTAGCCTAACTTCTAATTTAATGTGCAAATTGAAAAAGTCCAATTATGGACTTAAGTAGACCTCCCAAAGCTAGAATCTTTGTTTTGATGATGTAATTATTGTGTGTATTTTAAGCGCAAATATACGTTATCATAACAAGTAATAAAGGGATTATAAAGTCAATTTTCAAACCCACTGGGATAAATATTATTCTTAACCAAGTACTAAAATTGTGTCTTCCAAGTAATTATCTAAAAAATCAAATCCTTAGTTTGCAAATAATTAAATAAACTAAATAAAAGTGCAAACAATAAATAATACAACTTAAATAACTTAAGAAAATAGCAATATAGAGAAAGGTTAAGGTTAATTACTTGTATTCAATATGTTTTCTAAATATTAATCCTTTAATATTAATATCCCTCATTTTTTATTATTAGTCAAGACACTAATGTATTCACAAGTCTCTCTCAAGGTCCAGTAAGTATATCTCAATTTATCAAATACCTATATCTCTAAAGTAATTGTAGTAAATCAAGATTCATCAAAAACAAGTCTTATTGATCATACATGCCAATTAGGTATATCTCTATTTTAAATTAACACTTGTAAATTTTATAATAATTATGTATCAAATTATCAAGGTCTACACACAATTATGCCTCTCTCAAGTTTATTAAAGTGTTCCTAATTCATTCACAATACTGATCAGATATAATGAAGTATTAAGAACAACTAATTTGAATAATTAAGAATTGAATTCAAATAAAAATTTAAAAAATTCAACAACTCAGCACACATATTGAGTTCAACGAATAACCTTAGAAAAGAAATTAGCTCATGATAACAAGAGAATTATAGTGAAAAATAAAATAAATATAATGCAACCAAAAGCAAATCGATATTGACATCAATTTATAGTTTGTTGATATGTCAAAGATTCGTCAGTAATCTCTTGTTTCTCTTGAAATTTTCTCTCTAAATTATTCTAATTATGTTCTTATTACTTTCTTGGCTCTAAAGAGCCCTAAGTTGAGTTTTTTTTAAGGTTTGAAATGAATAAACTTTATATAGGAATTGATTGGAGTTTTGGAGTTGTATTTTGTTTTAGTTCACGAATCATCAAATTGCTGAGGCAAAATTACTTTACCGCTATAACGATTTTGTGACTAATTTAGGGTTTCTGTTCACTTTGTGTAGCTGGGGAAACTTGATTTTCACTGCAGTAATTTTTTACTAGGGTGAATACTATAACAATTTTACTGTAGCAAATCATTGTTCAATTTTATTGTTTACAATCACTATAATAATTTACTATAACAATTTTAATATATATTTTTTGTTTCCTTTAGATTTGCATCCTTATTTGCTTTATTGACTCTAAACCTATAAAATAACAATAAAACACATAAAAAGCCAAATAATCTTAATTTCAACAAATAAATATTAAGCTTGGAAGATAGAAACATTATCCTTAATTAACCCTATCAGTAATCAAAGGGTCTAGTTTTGTCAAAAACAAGAAGAAAGCTTGTGTATATAGAAAGTTCAGTGGAAGCATGTTGTTTTTTTAGTTCTATACGTGGATGACATATTTATTATAAAAAATGATATTGGTATATAAAATCAATCAAGGGTTATTTAAGTTAGAACTTCTTTATGAAGGATTTGGGAGAGATTTCTTATATACTAGGTATAAAAATTTATAGAGATAGAACTAGGAGACTAATAAGACTCTCTCAATCCTCGTACATAGACAGTGTTTTGGAAATGTAAAGTTTTATTAACTATAAAACAGTTAATGTACCTTTCAGACATGTCATTCATCTCTCTAAAATTATGTGTCATTAAAAGGAAGATGAAAGAGTTAGAATATCTAACATACTATATGCATAGATAGTAGGTAGTTTGATGTATGCCATGTTATATACGAGACTTGACATTAGTATGTTTATAAGTGTTATAGGACATTATCAATTTAATCTAGTTAACAACTATTAGATGACAGTGAAATATATCTTGAAATACCTTAAGGCAATAAATGATAAGTTTCTGATTTATGGAGAGAGTGACTTACAGGTGAGAGCATAAACTAATTTAAACTTCCAATCTAGTCTAGATGATAGAAAGTTTACATATGATTATGTGTTTCTTCTCAATGGTATCACTGTTAGTTAGAAGAGTGCTAAACAGGGATTCAAAGTTGATTCTGCCATAGAGGTAGAATATATTGCGACTTCGGAAGGTGCAAAGGAAATAGAGTGAATATGAAATTTTTTTGCAGAGCTAAAGTAGTTCCAAGTGTAGTAGATTCTATTGTACTATATTGTAGCAACAATGGGGCAATTGCTCAAGCTAATAAGCCAAAAGCACATTAGAATATAAGCATATGGACAGGAAATGTCATATAATTAGAGAGATCTTAACTTTAGGAGATGTAATAGTATCTAAAGTAGATTCTAGTGATAATGTTGTAGACCTACTCATTAAGGTCTTAACTCCTAAGATGTTTGAGAAACACATGGACTCGATGGATATTAGATATCTTTGTAATTGGCATTAAAGCAAGTGAAGATGTTAGAGATAGTGCTTCTATGACATTTTGTTTTGTATGAATATTTATTTGATATTTATACAATGTACATTTCAACAAACTATTAATATTTATTATATAGTACTAAGTTTGTTACTTTTTAAACATAGTAGATCTAAAGAAGTTTAGATCTGATCTAAAGGTGTTTAGGTCAACACTAAGAGTTAGTATTTGAAGAGTTAGAACCTCAATTGAAATATAATAAAGACCCAAAAATATTATAATAATAACATAGTTGTAAGGAGTTGAAAATGGTGCTAAGAAATATCACTATACAATATGTTCTCAAATATATCATTCCTGATCTATGTTTACTAACACAAGTCAATTAGTAAACCTTGCAATTTACTATATGTCTATATCTAGATTATTTAGATGGTTGATTTTAGTAGATCGTGAGCTTAGTAGAAGCTCGTACAGGCATATATGTATTCAATATGGACTAGCTACTAAATAAACTTACGAGGATCTACAATAAACATCCCATAAACTCATCAACGGAAGGTCTTCTCGAGTTAAATAATATTTGTGGTCCTTTGACATGAGCGTCATGGTGAGCCTATAAGTAATCCACCATGCTTTGATTTCACACATGTCAAAACTATTCATTATTGGACCTCTAGGCGTCATTGGGTATGGTTTGATGCTTACAGAATTTGATATGCATATATTTGGATCTGTCAGCTCATATTGGTGAGTTGCATATCCTAATGCTTCGAGATTGTGTTTTAGAAAGTCTTATGGCCACAAATATTAACCCAGAAAAGAGTTTTCATAACGTAAAAATAATATTGCAAAAGTGTTTGTGAATGTTGTTTATCAAATTACAAATCTAGAGATAAGTTCATGATCGAGTAAATAAAGATTTAACGATAAAGATCTATACCTGTACTCTTCCAGGATATATGTGATGAAAGGACTATACGAATATATTTAACCTCAACTTATATGGTTCAATACGCCAATTTATAATATCTATAACATGTGTCTGGGGCATTCTTCACAGACTTATAAAAGAGTTCCATAAGACAAATAGGTGTGAACCTAGAGAGTCTCACAATATGAAATGTACTCGTTGAGAACTAAGGTAGCAGATGAGGTTAAACAGTTTCATTTTGCAAAATTTTAGAATGTAGGATTTGTTTCAAGATCTCACAATAAATACACATGTCAAAGTTTAAGTGTTATACTTATTGTTAATTATTTAACAAAAGTTGTTAACTAGTTAAATGGTGACATGTGGCTACATTACAGTGACAAATGGATTTTAAATGGACATATGTCTATAAGAAAAAGTTAACACATAAAATGAAAATTGTTTACATTTGAAGTTGTAGTAACATTTGGCCAAGTGAGGAGAAACTTAAAGAAAAAGTTCGTCTTTTTAAGTTATAAAATTTGGCCAAGTGAGAGACCAAGGAGCTTAAGTGTTAAGCTAGAATTCATGTAGAATCAAGGCTACCAATTTAGCAAATTGAACCTATCGACGTTAACTCCTAGAATTGTTTGCAAAATCACTTTTAGGTGAGACTCTGGAAATAAGTTTATAGTCAAACAAATAAAGATTTAATGGTGAAGATCTATATCTCTGCTTTTCCATGATATAAGTAATTGAGGGGCTATATGAATATGTTTAACCTTAAGTTGTATGGTTCAACATACCAATTTGTAATATCTATAATATGTATGTAAGGCATTGTTCATGGACTTATAAAAAAGTTTTAGAAGACAAACTGGTGTGAAATTAGAGTCTCACAATACAAAGTATATTCATTGAGCACTAGGGTAGTAGGCTATGTTAAGGAGTTCGATAAAGGAAATTTTTGGAAAGTACAATATATTTCAGGATCTCTCAAAAAATATACATGCCAAAGCTTAAGTGTTAAGCTTATTATTAATTAGTTAACAAAAGTTGTTAACTAGGTAAATGGTGACATGTGGGCAAATTAAGGTGACAAATAGCTTTTAAATAGAAATATGTCCATAAGAAAAAAATCAACACATATAATGCAAATTGTTTACATTTGAAGTAGTAGTAACATTCGGCCAAATGAGGAGAAACTTGAAGAAAAAGTTCATCTCACCAAGTCATAAAATTTACCCAAGTGAGAGACCAAGGTTCTTAAGTGTTAAGTTAGAATTCCTACAGAATCAAGGCTACCATTTTAGTGAATTGATCTCATCGATGTCAATTCTTAGAATTGTTTGCGAAATCACTTTAGAGAGAGACTCTAGAGATAAGCTCATGGTTGAGTAAATAGAGATTTAACGGTAAAGATCTATAGCTCTGCTCTTCTGAGATATAAATGATGAATGGACTATACGGATATGTTTAACCTCAACTTGTATGGTTCAACACACCAATTTGTAATATCTATAACATGTGTGTGAGGCATTCTTCACGGACTTATGGAAGAGTTTCATAAGACAAATGAGTGTGAACTTAGAGAGTCTCACAATATAAAATGTACTCATTGAGAACCGGGGTAGCGGGCTGGGTCAAATAGTTCAATTTAGGAAAATGTTGAAAGGTAAGATTTGTTTCAGGATCTTGAAAAATACAAATGTCAAAGTTTAAGTGTTAAGTTTATTATTAATTAGTTAACAAAAGTTGTTAACTAGTTAAGGTTACCAATTTAGTGAATTAAACCCATCGACGTTATCTCCTGGAATTGTTCGCGAAATCACTTCATGGAGAGACTCTGGAGATAAGTTCATGGTTAAGCAAATAGAGATTTAACGGTGAAGATCTATGTCTCTGCTCTTCCAGGATATAAGTGATAAAGGGACTATATAGATGTGTTTAACCTCAACTTGTATGGTTCAACACACCAATTTGTAATATCTATAACATATGTGCGAGACATTCTTCACGGACTTATGGAAAAGTTTCATAAGACAAATAGGTATGAACTTAGAGAGTCTCACAATATGAAATGTACTCATTGAGAACTGGGGTAGCGGACTGGGTTAAACAGTTCGATTTTGCAAAATTTTGGAAGGTAGGATTTGTTTCAAGATCTCTTAAAAAATACACATGTCAAAGTTTAAGTGTTAAGCTTATTATTAATTATTTAACAAGAGTTATTAACTAGTTAAATAATGATATATGGTCAAATTAAGGTGACAAGTGGCTTTTAAATGGACATATGTCCATAAGAAAAAGTTAACACATATAATTCAAATTGTTTACATTAGAAGTGGTAGTAACATTCGGCCAAGAGAGGAGAAACTAAAAGAAAAAATTCATCTTTTTAAGTTATAAAATTCATCCAAGTGAGAGACCAAGGGGCTTAAGTGTTAAGCTAGAATTCCTGCAAAATCAAGGCTATCATTTTATTGAATTTATCCTATCGATGTCAACTGCTAGAATTGTGTGCGAAATCACTCAGGGTGAGACTCTAGAGATAAATTCATGGTTGAGCAAATAGAGATTTAACGATGAAGATCTATGTCTAAACTCTTCTACGATATAAGTGATGGAAGGACTATAGGAATATATTTAACTTCAACTTGTATGGTTCAATACGTCAATTTGTAATATCTATAACATATGTGTGGGGCATTATTCACGAATTTATAAAAGAGCTCCATAAGACAAACATGTGAGAACTTAGAGAGTTTTATGATGCGATATTTCTATATCTAAAAGTAAGTGCAAGTATATATTATTGTAATAAGTAATAAAAGGACTTATAAAGTCGGATGTCAAACCCACAATGATAATTTTTATTTTCTACCAAGTACTAAAATTATATATTTCTTATAATTATTCAAAAAAATAAAATCTTAATTTTACAATAACTTTAAATAAAATAAAAGTGCAAAAAATAAATGACACAACTCAAATAAAATAAGAAGATAACAATATGGAGAAAGCCTAGGGTTAATTATTATCTTTTAATATGTTTTCTAAAGATTAATCATTTTAATATTTATATCCCTAAATTCTTATTATTGGTCAAGACACTAATGTATTCACAAGCCTCTCCCAATATCATGCAAGTATATCCTTATTTACCAAATACCTATATTCCTATGGTACTTGTAATAAATTAAGATTCATTAAGAACAAGTCTTATTAACTATACATGCCAATTAGGTATATTCCTATCCTAATTCGAAACTTGCATATGTAATATTGAATATTACTCTACAATCATACATCAAATTATCTAGGTCTAAATACAATGATGCCTCTTCCAAGTTTATCAAAATATTGTCAAATCAATCATAATATTGATCAGATATAATAAAGCATTAAGAATAAATAATTTGAATAATGAAGAATTGAGTTCAAATAAATATTAAAAAGATCCAACAATTAAGTTCACATATTGAGTTCAAGTAATAACCCTAGAAAATAAATTTAGCTCATAATAACAAGAGAATTATGGCTGAAAAATAAAATAAACATAATACAACCAAAAATAAACCAATATAGACGTCAATTTACAATTGGTTGATATGCCAAAGATTCACCAATAATCTCTTACTTCCTTGAATTTTTCTTGCTTCTCTCTCTAAAAATTGCTATTCTTTAATGTGTTGTAGTTCTAAGAACCCTAAGTTGTGTGTTCTTTGAGATCTGAAATGAGTGGCCTTTATATAGGGATTGATTAGAGTCTTAGAGTTATTTTTCTTTTAGGTTTAGGAAAAATTGCACTGTTCACCGTTGTAGCGAACATTGTTAATTGCTAGGGCGAAAGTACTATAACATATGGGACTATTCACAGGCACTGTTCATGAGACACTAGTTACCACGTACTGTTCATATGGCGTTGCATCGAAATGTCTTGGGTGCTGTAATTTTTACTGGGGCTAAATACTATTCACTGCTTTAGTGATGTATTGTAGCAAAATCACAACTCATCGAATACTGAAGTGATTATTGTAGTATTGTGTGTTTTATCTTGTTTTTCTTAGATTTTCATCCATTGACTCCAAACTTACAAAATGATAATAAAACATATAGCAAGCCTAATATTTTGATTAAAATGAATAATTAATCAAGTTAAGGGAGTGACAATAATAGACATAATTTACACTTATTATTTTACAATATGAAGTATACATGTTAAACACTAGGGTAGCGGACTGTCAAACAATTCGATCTAGAAAATTTTTAAAAAGTAGGATTTGTTTTAGGATCTCTAAAGAAATACATGTGTCAAAGCTTAAATTCTAAGCTTATTATTAATTAGTTAACAAAAGTTATTAACTAGTTAAATGGTGACATGTGACTAAATTAAGGTTAAAAATGGCTTTTAAATGGACATATATCCATAAGAAAAAGTCAACACATATAATGTAAATTATTTACATTTGAAGTAGTATAACATTTGGCCAAGTGAGGAGAAACTTGAAGAAAAAGTTTTATCTCTTTAAGTCATAAAATTCGGCTAAGTGAGAGACAAAAGGGCTTAAGTGTTAAGCTAGAATTCCTACAGAATCAAGGCTACCATTTTAATGAATACGTCAACTCTTAGAATTGTTCGCAAAATCACTTCAGAGTAAGACTCTACAAATTCGAAATTGCACTAACAGTCTTCAAAGGTATAATTTCTATTAATGTAATAGAACTTATTTTTAGTGTGTGATTGTTGAAATAGAATTATGTTTCTGTTGCATGACATTTCAATAATCACTTATAGATGCAAACACAATTGCACTAGTTAAAACCCCTTTAACAACATCTTCACCCTAACCCACATATATGGTAAAAAGGATAAGGACAATTTAATCCCTTAAATTTGACTTACTACCTAAGTTTGTTCCTCTTGTTTCAAAAAATCTAATTTTCCCTCTCTATTAGGCTGTTGCCATTTAAGTTGATGGTTGAAGGGTAAACGAGTAATTCAATAAGAGCATTAACATGCAAGATATCCTATCATGGCCACGTGTTAAATAATCATTGGTTAATAATAATAAAAAATTCCTCTTTTGCACTGTAAGTACTATGAAGATAGTGGCTAATGTAGTCTAATTGAATTGAAGAGTCATGTACGTGAGGGGCTATTTGAAAAACCTTTATTTTTAAGAGATAGGTTTTGGATCACTGCCATCATTCCCTAGACAGGGGAACAAGTTAATTTGGAAGATGATAAAGACCTTGTAAAGTTGGTGACAAAGTGCTTGAGAAAGAAATAATATTGTATAGATGTTGATTTGGAGGTGTTACCTGATAAGGGCAAATTTGTCATATATTTTCTCATGTTTTTATGTTGATATTTTATTATTTTATGAGAATAGATGACTATTTATGTGCATTATTGTTATTTATAGGGACTTAAACAAAATTTAAAGACTTATTTTCAAAGTATGTGTCCAGAACCCCAGTGCCACGAAGAATATCGCCCCAGAGCTGAAATAGTGATCGAAATAAGAAAATAAAAAAAATGACTTGTTTAAGTCGCATTTAGTGCCCCAGTACCAAATAGTCACCGCGCCAGCGATAGGCCAGCGCTAATATCCCACCGCTCCAGCGGTGAAGCCTTTTTCACGTGTCGCCTCAACGATAACTATATAGCTCCCCAGCGATAACGCAAGTCCTAATCCGACGAGAATTGAGATTTTCAAGCTCATATCAATCCCTATAAAAAGTCACTCATTCCCAGCCTTTAAGAATCAACCTAGAGCACCAAAGACACATTCAAAAATATCAAGAATACATAGCACGAGTTTTGGAGAGCAATAAGAGTTTAATTGAAGCAACTTTACAGAGAGATTCAAGGCATTCTTCAGCATCAAGAGTATCTTAGGCAGCGCAATCAAGAGCAATTCGATGTCTATATCGGTTTGCTATTGATTGTATCATGATTTATTATTATTTTTACTATTGTTCTCTTGTGTGCTTAATTGTCATATCTTTTGAATATTTAATAAACTTAGTTCTTTGATATTCAAATTACTTGATCTTAATACTTCAATATATCTGGCCAATATATGGTGAATGAGTTGGTAATATTGTTGATAAACTCATAAGAGAAATCATAATATTTAGACCTAGGTAATTTGATGCATGATTGTAAGTAACATTCAATGTTGCATAGGCAAGTTTCAATTTAGGATAGGAATATACCTAATTGGCATGTATGATCAATAAGATTTAATCTTAATTAATCTTAATTTATTACAAGTACCATAGGAATATAGGTATTTGGTAAATTAAGGTATACTTGCATGACCTTGGAAGAGGCTTGTGAATACATTAGTGTCTTGATCAATAACAAAGACTAAGGGAGTTAAATATTAGAAAATTAATCATTAGAAAACATATTGAGGGATAGTATTAATCATAGGTTTTCTCTATATTACTATCACCTAATTCTCTTTGCATTGTGTTATTGATGCGATATTTCTATATCTTATAATTAAGTGCAAGTATACACTATCGTATGCAAGTAATAAAGAGACTAAATAAGTCAGATGTCGAACCCACAGGGATAATTTCTTGTTTTTAACCAATTACTAAAATGATATCTTCCTGATAATTATTCAGATAAATAAAAATTTAAGAATGAATGTAGAAAATATAAAGGCAAAAACACAATGAAAAGAGATTTAAGTGATAACAATATAAAGAAAACCTAGGATTAATACTATCCTTCAATATGCTTTCTAATGATTAACCTACTAATATTTAACTCCCTTAGTCTGTTATTGATCAAGACACTAATGTATCCACAAGCCTCTTCCAAGGTCATGCACGTATATCTTAATTTACCAAATACCTATATTCTTATGGTACTTGTAATAAATTAAAATTCATTAAGATTAGGTCTTGTTGATCATACATGCCAATTAGGTATATTCCTATCCTAAATTGAAACTTGCATATGCAACATTGAATGTTACTCTACAATCATGCATCAAATTATCTAAGTCTAAATATTATGATTCCTCTTCCGAGTTTATCAATAATATTACCAACTCATTCACCATATATTGGCCAGATATATTGAAGCATTAAGATCAAGTAATTTGAATATCAAATAACTAAGTTTATTAAATATTCAAAAGATATGACAATTAAGCACACATATTGAGTTCAAGTGTTAACCCTAGAAAATAAGTTTAGCTCATGGCTATAAGAGAATAGCAGTAAAAATAATAATAAACCATAATACAATCAGTAGCAAACCGATATAGATGTCGAGTTGCTCTTAATTACGCTGCCTAAGATACTTTTAATGCCGAAGAACGCCTTGAATCTCTCTATAAAGTTGCTTCAATTAAACTCCTATTACTTTTCAAGACTCGTGCTCTGTATTTTTGGTGTTCTTGAATTACTCTAGGTTGCTCTTTGGATTGATTCCTAAAGGCTGGGAACGAATGGCTTTTTATAGGGACTGATATGAGCTTGAAAATCTTAATTCTTGTCGGACTAGGACTCGTGCTACTGCTGGGCTATGCAATTGTTGCTGGGACGACGCGTAAAAAAGGCATCACCGCTGGAGCGGTGGGTTGATGGCGCTGGGGCACTGGCCTATCGCTGGCGCAATGAATGTTTGGCGCTAGGGCACCAAATGCGACTTAAACATGTCATTTTTCTTATTTCGATCACTATTCTAGAGCTGGGGCGATAATCCTTGTGGCACTGGGGTGATGGACACATACTTTGAAAACTTTACATTTTAGTCCCTCTTTTCGCTCCTTTTACAAAACAAGTCTTTAAATTTCGTTCAAGTCCCTATAAATAACAATAAAGCACATAAATAACCATCTATTCTCATAAAATAATAAAATATAAATAATAAAAATATGAAAAAATATATGACAAATTTGCCCTTATCAGTTATTGCTTTTATATTTTCTACATTCATTCTTAGATTTTTATTTTTTTGAATAATTATTAGGAAGACATAATTTTAGTAATTGGTTAAAAAGAAGAAATTATTCTTGTGGGTTCGACATCCAACTTATTTATTCCCTTTATTACTTGTATACAATAATGTATACTTGCACTTAATTTTAAAATATAGAAATATCGCATCATTACCATTTCAGTTAGTGACTCTCCTACATTATAAATGAGAAGGATTAAGGAATATTGATGGTGGACCTCGCCTAACTATAATGAGAAAATTCATTTTTGATCCTACCATTAACCTAGATCCCTACCTTGTCATAGCCATTATCCCTCCCACAACCACTGTTGTTGCTCATACCCCTATCCCTGCCTTTGGCCATTGCATTACCCTTCATCTTGCCTCTCCCTATAACCCCTATCCATGGCACTGCCATTCCCCTTACACCAATCTAAATACAAGACACTGAATTAGGGGACCTCTGCTCTCGAGTGTTCCAAAGTTCTCAACCATAGTAGCACCATCACACTCTAGTCAGTCCCACTACTGTCAATGACCAAGAATCTCAAGTGTACCAAACTCTTACTGAAACACCAGTAGCCCTAACATAGCAACACCAACAATATAATCTAAGAAGCCTATGAATGCAACATAGTCTAAGTAGCCTATAAATTTAAAACAGTCTAAGAAGTCCACAAATACAACACAACCCTATTCTAAAAATGCAACACAGCATAAGTTTATAACTACAACACAACCTAAGCCTAGAAATGCAATAGAGCTTTGGTATTTTTTAGAAGGAAGCAATATGGTTAGACAACAACCAAAATAAGGAAGATGATGAAGATAATGAGTAAGAGTAGGGGAAATAACCAAGTGAATGACAGTGAAAGTAAAGCATCTCATCCATTGTCAGGCTATCAATCTGATGATAGAGACAATCCCCTAACCTCCTCATCAAATGAAGCTTCTGTAATTAGAGATTTTGATAGGTGATTGGTGATAGGGCGTAATTATATAAAATATTTTATCATTTTAAACTTGATGTTTACTCAATTTATCCCAATAATTTGGCTATTGATGCATATTAATGTTGTTTTTATAGGTTTAAGTACTATTGAAGCAAAAATATTGGAAATCGGATGCAAATGAAGCTATTTGATATAAGAATCTGAGAAGGGACTAAAATGCTCAAAATATAAATAGTGCTACAGTGCAATGCCAGGGTATTCGATTTGAGCATCGGGGCAATGACCGGGGCTTTAGTTCCAGAAGCTTCACGCCACGACATTGAATTCTAATGCCGCGACATTGAGTCCTAATGTCGCAGCATTGAACCCGAATGCCGCGGCACTGAGGGCACTCTTTAAGGCATATTTGTCCTCTTTTTGCAACCCTAAACCTATATAAACACCTATTGTTAAGCCAAGTATTTTTAGGCAGCAAGAGGCACGAAATTGGCAAGGAGGAGAAGGTTTGAGCTTGAATTTAAGGAGACGAAATAATGTCTCTAAGGTTTCATGTGCATCATTGAAGACATTTGAAGGATTGAAACCTTAGAAACATCCATAAATTCGGTTTTCTCTTTCTTTTCTTTGTTTTTATCCTTTGTTTTAATTTTCAATTATGAACATTGCTTAAATGAGTTGTATCTATAGATGGTTGGATAATTTTAGTTATGGTTGGATTTTTATATGATTAAACTTAATTCTAAGGCTTGATGTAGTTTTATTTATATTATGTTTGGATGATTTAGTAAAAATTCATATAATTCATTTATGTTTCTTTATGCTTAATGCCTCCAATTGATTGAAAAATGAATTGGTTGTTGTGAATTTATAGATTGATGTTTGGAAGAGATTAACCTATTTATAAGATTTAGGAGAAACATAGCCTTAGGTTGTTATTGAGTTGGAAGGCCAATAACACTTAGGTAATTATCATGGTTTTTCTTAAGATTTGCATAAGGTGCACTCTAAGTGTTTGATAAAATGCGTGACTGGCGCAAACTCTTTGGGGTGTGCCATTATGCCTAGGGTTACACGTGGTGCTCTTATTTTTAAAGTGTTTGATAAAATGCGTGACGGGCACAAACACTTTGGGTGTGCCATTATGTTTAGAATTTCATTTGACGCTCGGGAGAGGTAATGAAATTAATCATTGGGTAATCAATTTAAGGGTTGTGTAATGCATGTCTATGTAAACAAGTTAGATAGACATATCAACTTGAATATGTATGCATAGTATCTCATTTGGCACTCGAAAGAGGAAATGAGATTAGTCTTAAGCCCTTGATTAATGAATTGAACGAATTTGCTAAATAGAAAGAACATAGGAAGAATAGAATGAAATCAATACTTTAGGATCCCATTTGTATATAATTCACCATATCGCAAAATTATCATTTTGCTGTAGATTGTATGTTCTAGGCCTTAATGAAACTTTATTAAACAATACGTGTTGAAGTTGCTATATGATGAATGGCTTTCTTATGTTATTCGTTTATATTTTTATGCACTTAATGCTTCTAATTGCATTGAAAAATGTATGGGATAATTTAAACATTTGGGTTATGTGCTTGGAAAAGTTTAATCCATATGTTGGTTATAAAAAGCATAGCTTTGAATTTGTTGAGTTGGGAGACTAATGAACTTAGGGTAGTCGCTTAAGGGTAGCTTAATGCGTGATGTATAACGGGTTAGATAGGAATATCAACTTAGTTGTATATGCATAGTATCTCATTCGGCACTTAGAAGAGGGAATGGGAGTAATCATACACCTTGAACTAATGAATGCATAAAATTGGTTGTTGATCACTAATGACAAAGACCTAGGAATAATATAGGAAAATCAAGTCCCTAGAACCTCATTGCCATAGATATATCATAGCTTTAATTTACCGGTTTATTTAGTTTTAAGCATTTTTAGTTCATAACTTACATTATCACTTAGATTAGCCTAAATAAAGTTAGGTTGCCTACATCATAGTACTTAGCATCAATTTAAGACACAATTCTTGTGGGAACGATACTCTATTCATCACTTTATTACTTGCTCATGACCTATGCACTTGCGGTTACAAATACGTGTATGTATAATTTCACGAATAATTAGGTAGATATTACTTTCACGAAGGTTAAGAAGAGAAGGGTAACTTACACATCGGACAAAAGTTTGATGAGGTTGAGTATTTTAGAAGTGCTTTGAAGAAATATTGCACTAGGAAAGATTGTAAGGTGATGTAAATAAAAAATAATTTGCGGAGGTTTAAGGGTAAGTGTAAAAAGCTATGATGCCCATGGTTCATCTTTGCATCAAGAGTAAAATTTGAAACTGTATTCAGAATACAACAGCTATAGGAGGAACACACTTATGATAGAGTGTCCAATATAAATGAAGCTACCAATATGTGGATTGCCTCATATTTGTTAATGCCTTGATAAGTAACCTAATAATACTACTTAAGACAATGAGAAATGAGTTGGAAAAGAGTTTTAAGGCACACTGCAATATGAAAAAAGTTTATAAATTTTAAGTTATTGCATTGAGCTAAAATAGTGGGAACTATAAATCTTCATATCAAAGACTTAAAGATTATGCATAGGTGCTGATTGAAAGAACCCTGTTATGCTTGTTAAATTGTAGTATGATGTCAGTGTTGGGGATGGTTTAATTAGGTTTAAAACATTTATATTTAGTTTCTCAACTTTAATGGATTGCTTTCTTTTAGTTTATAGAGGGTTTATAAGACTAGGTGGGTGTCATGTGAAGGGTTCTTTTGAAGATGTTACATTATATATTGTTAGTGTGGATGCGAACAATGAGATTTTCCCATTAGTAGTGTTTATAGCTGTGAAAATGGAGATTCACAATAATGGTTTCTAGAGATCTTAAGCCGTGTTTTCACATTAATGATGAGCAATAAGTTATTTTCATAATTGATAGACAAAAGAGGATACTGCAAGCACTAGCATTTCATTTGCCTAGATTCCATACTAAATTTTATGCAGTCACATCATTGCCAATTTTATGAAATAATGGTCAGATCAGATATTCAAGCCTTTATTTTGGGAGGCAATAAGGGCCATTAAGAAATTGGTATTCAATAAAGCAATAGTAAAATTAAGAATGCTAATGTGAAAGCATACAATTACTTAAAAGGTATTGAGCCAAGCTAATGGTCTAGCTATGTTTTTCAGCATGATGTGAAGTGTGATTATGTGACCAATAATATGACACAGGCATAGAATAGTTAGTTAAATGTTCATAAAGGCTTAACTATTTTGAATTTATTAGAGTTTATAAGAAGGAAAATAATGAGGAGATTGAGAAAGAGGCATTAAACAGTAAAGTAATGGTAAGAAGCAGTGCTATAAACTATGACTTGGTAAGCACTTCAGTTATAGAAAAAAGTTAGTAGATGATTATGTAGATCTTAAGCTTATCATTAAGGCATACTTGAAAATATATATTGGTGTGATTCATTCTTTGCTTGATCAGTTAGATTAACCAACATTTGAAGAAGAAGGCTGACAGGCCTAAAACTAGTAAAAACAAAAAAGCAACCAAATGTGAGGTTGGATAATCAAGAATTAAACAAGATAGGTACTATAAGATGTGACAACTACAATCAATTTAGAGTTGCCACCAGATAATTTACATTTTATTTTATCGTTCATGTTATTTTTTGAATTACCAAAACCTAGTCTAATTTTTTTCATTTGGCAAGGACCAGAGTCTTTAGCGAATGATAAAACAAATTCACGAACTATAGATGTTGAAGCAAAAGCTTCAGAGGGTCTACAAAAAATTTCAAAAAGATATTTAGAGCTCTTGGGAGGAGTTAGACACACTATAATGTTCATAAGGAGGGAAGGGACAGAAGCGGGACAAATCAGTCTTGAAACAGCATAAGTATTTCATTAGTAATTTCATTTCAAATTTTAATTTGCATTACATTTTCAATCTAATTACAGGCCATACAACTAGTCCCAAAAACATTATAACATGAATACTATAATAATTGTCAACATAAGAAGCTATTATCTAATCACTGCCATTGTTATATGTCTTATAATATGAGGTTGTTGATCTAGAGCACAAGCACTAGATACACTTTCTTTATACCAAATAAGATTGTTTTGATCATCAAAATTGTATTTTCATCGAACTCCTCCATTTCGGGCTTTCAAAATAAAACTTATATATTCTACGCATGCACCTAAAATACATTTTATTTGAATTTTCTTTGGATTTTGATATTTTAACATATACTGTTTCCTTGCATTGACAAATTCAATTTTGAAATTTTATTAGGTAACCATTTACTTGATCAAAGCTGCTTCAAGACCTAATTAACTATCTACTAGAGTTGGAGCTTTGCTGCATGGTTGCAGATATTTGGTATCACTAAAATTGATAGAAGTAATGCTGGAATTATTCAATATCTTGTGATTGCTATTTGATGATTATTAAGCAGTTTAATTTTAAAGGTTGATAAATACTTTTTGTAATGAATTTACTCAATAAAGATTTAAGCTTGCTATAATTTCGTTTAGGCTATATTTAATTATCAAATAAGAGCTCTCATTCTATTTACAAACAAAAAAAATCGAAGGAAAAAATGGCCCTGTTTACAGTTATACACAAGGGCTATAAATGGCTTTAAAAAATGACTATAAAAAGGTTACAATCTTAATTTTTATGCCCTTAGAGATGCTATAATGTTCACATGCTAGTAAGGTTTTTTTTATTATATAAAATAATTTTTGTTGTTGACATAATAGTCGCTTTAAACATCACAAAAAATGAACATAATAATCTAAGGTAAAATTGTTATTGTACCAAAAAAAAAACTATATTTCTATCAACTTAAACTACAGCTGCTTAATAAAAAAGAACAAAATTGAGCTTTTTAGAAACAAGAGCTATAATTTTAGATAATAGGTCAAATTTGAGGGACTAAATTGTTCTTATCCCTATGTTAAAATGTAAACAATGGGATAAAGAGAATCAATTTTTATACTTTTTACTTTTGTGGCAAAAGAGAATCAATTGTACTATTTCTCAGAAACTATCCCAATATCTATTTATAAAAAAGAAGTTAAACTTTAACAAATAAAAAAAAATTATTCTCATAGACAAAAAAATTAAAATATTATCTTTAAATAATGAGGTTATTTTTATCTTTTAAATTAAGTAAAAGAAGTAATAATATAACTAAAACAAAAGTCATGTTGATGCAATATTTCTATATCTTAAAATTAAACGCAAATATATGCTATTGTAACAAGTAATAAAGGGACAAAAGAGTCAAATGTCGAACTCACATGGATAATGTCTTCTTTTTAACCAAGTACTAAAATTATGTCTTTTTAGTGATTATTCAGAAAAATAAAAGTCTAAGAATGAATTTAGAAAATATAAAAGCAATGATGCAATGTAAAGAGATTTGGATGATAGCAATATAGAGAAAACCTAAAGTTAATATTATCCCTCAATATGCTTTCTAATGATTAATTCTCTAATATTTAATTCCCTTAGTTCTTGTTATTGACCAAGATACTAATGTATTCACAAGTCTCTTCCAAGGTCATGCAAGTATACCTTAATTTATCAAATACCTATATTCCTATGGTACTTGTAATAAATTAAGATTCATTAAGATTAAGTTTTATTGATCATACATGCCAATTAGGTATATGTCTATCCTAATTTGAAACTTGCATATGCAACATTGAATGTTACTCTATAATCATGCATCAAATCACTTAGGTCTAAATATAATGATTCCTCTTTCGAGTTTATCAAAATATTACTAATTCATTTACCATATATTGGTCATATATATTGAAGCATTAAGAACAAGTAATTTAAATAACAAAGAATTAAGTTTATTAAATATTAAAAATATATGACAATTAAGTGCACATATTAAGTTTAAGTACTAACCTTAGAAAGAAAATTTAGTTCATGGCTACAAGAGAATAACTGCAAAAATAATAAAAAAATTATGATACAATCAATAGCAAATCGATATAAAAATTGAATTACTATTGATTGCACTACATAAGAAACTCTTAATACCGAAGAACACCTTGAATCTTTCTCTATGTCTACTTCAATTAAGCTCTAATTACTCTCTAAGACTTGTGTTGTGTGTTCTTATTGTTATTGGATGTTCTCTAAAGGCTGGGGATAAGTGGCCTTTTATAGGGATTGATTTAAGTTTGAAAATCTCAATTCTTGTCGGATTAAAAATTGTACTACTGCTGAGGCGTTGCATGTAAAAGGCCTCATCGTTGTTACAATGAGGTGCTGGTGTTGGGACGCTGGGCTATCGCTAGTGCGATGGCAAGTTGGCACTGGGGCGATAAACTGCGACTTAAACAAGTCATTTTTCTAATTTTTTTTATTTTGATCACTGTTCCAGTGATATGGCAAAAATTCTTGTGGCACTGGGGTGACAGGTCCATATTTTGATCACTTTAAATTTTAGTCAAGTCCCTATAATAACAATATGCACATAAATAATAATTTATTCTCATAAAATAATAAAATATCAAAATAAAAATATAAAAAAATATATGACAAATATGCCTTTATCACATGTAATGTATGTAAACCTTAGTGGGTGACAGTGTTAATACTTCCAGTGAATATATGACGGGTTGGGAGAATATTTTATTGGTATGATATAGTATTCAAAATTTATTTTTTTAGAAAAATAATTCCTCAATCTTTTCTCTCACTTTCTCTGTAGCTCAACCAAAGGGGAATGGAGTAAATGAAGGTTTGGACCAACATGGCTCTTAGAAAGCACTGCTTGTGAATAAAGGGAAGTGGTAGGTTTTTAGATGATATTCTGTCATTAATACAGTAGAAAGGTTAGTTAGAGCTTAGTGACTAGTAATAAATATGAGTATAGAAATAGAAAAACTTATTCAACTGTGGAAGACACCTAAAATAATAGAGACCAAGGAAGAAGTTTTCAAGTTGAAAGGAAGAGATCAAGTGAAATAAGAAAGAATGAGGGAATGATGCCTAGTTTGGAAAAGTTCTTTCAAATCGGGCGGTGAATAAAGAGGCTTTTAAAAACATGGTGAAGAATGTCTAAAGACCAGTGGAAAGCTTGAAGATTGAAAGCTTAAGGGGCAACTTTTTCCTTTGTTTCTTCGGAGCTACAAAAGACAAGAAAAGAGTGCTCGCTAAAGAACCTTAGCATTTTGATAAAGCGTTATAGCCTTATCGGAAGCTACGGGTATAGGTGATATTAATAAGGTACAATTTTCCTTCACTTCCTTTTGGATTCAAATTCATAATATCTCTATAGTATGTATGCAATTGAATATGATTACAATAATTGGGAAGAATATCGGTCAAGTTAAAGAGGTTGAAGTAGATGATTAAGAGGAATGTATGGGAAAATATGTAAGGGTTAGAATAAGGGTAGATATCTTAAAGCCATTAAGAATGTACATTAAAGTCAAAATGAAGAATGAAGAATGAATAAAAAGAAGTAATGTTGCCAATATTGTATGAAAAATTATCCGATTTTTGCTATCACTATAGTAGAATAAAGCATGCTTACTATAGTAGAATAATGCATGCTTACAAAGAGAGGGTAGCCTTCTTCTAAGAAGAAAGACTTAACATCTCACTAATGTGTTTACAGCCGATGTCATTGTTAAGGAAGAGAAAGAAACATAGAGGTTCATAAGGGTCTACGGGTTACCTGAAGCTAATAAAATAAAGTTCACCTAAAAGCTTCTTAAGAGACTAGTTAGTATATTTAATCTCCCATGGGTGTACGGGGGATATCTAAACGAAATATTGAAAATAGGTGAAAAAAATATGGGGAAATCGAGACACATATATGCTATTGAGGAATTTAAATATGCTGTTAGGGTTAGTGGATTAATAGGTTGGCAGGGTTTTTCCTTCACCTGGTCAAATAGAAGATGGGGAACTGAGATGGTGAAAGAGAGGCTAGGTAGCTTTCTATGCAATAATCAGTGACAATTTATGTTTAGAGATGGAATGTGTTCTATATTGTAAATACAGTCTCTGACCACTGTCTAATTGTCCTAGAGGTTTAGAAAAGTCTAGTAGGGAACCACTGTCTAATTGTTCTAGAGGTTTGGAAAAGTCTAGTGGGGAATGGTAAGGAGTGGAGAAGAAACTCTAGATTCCACTATGAAGACATTTCAAGCCAACACTCTGAATGCAAAAATACAAATTGAGAAAGGTGGAACCAAATAGACTTGGGTGGTGATCTATCTGTAAATTTTATTTAGAAATGTGAAAATACTAAGCTTGCCCTGAAAAGCTAGAGTAGATAAGTATTTGGGGGCAGAAGGAAAAAATTAAATGAGTTGAAAAGTGAGTTAAAAGCAAGTAGACACAGTTGAGTGCAGTATGAAAGGAAAAACAGTATTGTTAAACTGAAGGCAAATGTTTAGAATTAATTGGCTCAGAGAGGGAGATAAAAATACCAATTTTTTCTATGCTAAGGCCAATAATAAGAGAATGAATAACAAGATTAAGGGATTATTAGATGATGAAGGTTGTTGGATTAAAGAGGAAAAATAGATGGCAGATATAATATGTAGGTACTTTTTAGAACTCTTTGCCTTTTCCCATTCATCAAAAGAGCAAAGGGAGAAGGTTATTATGGGTATCCAGAAGGCAGTCTTAGATGAGGTGAATGAAATTTGCTTAGATATTTTTCCAAAGAGGAAGTGCTGAAGACTATATAGCAGACAAACCCTTCAAAAGCACTTGGACTAGATAAGCTTAATGTTGGTTTCTTTCAAAGGCATTGGTAAGGGAAGACACAGTCAAGACATGTTTGCATATCTTAAATGATAGAGGTAATATTTAAGCCCTTAACTATACTCTGATTGCTCTAATCCAAAAATAAAAAATCGTCAGAGACCTAGTGATTACAGGCCAATAAGCCTTTACAATATGATATATAAAATCATAGCCAAGACAATCTCTAATAGACTCAAACAAGTTCTTAACTTAATCATTTCACAAAATCAAAGTGCCTTTATTCTTAATAGGCTGATAATAGATAATGTAATCTTAGGATATGAGTGCCTACACAAGATTAGAAATAAGAAGAGAAGGAAAGAGGGATGGACAACACTTAAGTTGGATATTAACAAAATATATGATAAGGTTGAGTGAGAGTTTTTTAAGGGATGTTATGATGAAAATGGGTAGAAATTGATAATGAGATGTATATCCACTGCATCTTTTTCAATCTTGCTTAATGAGATTGTCAAGGGGAGTTTTAGAGCACAAAGAAGGCTTAGGCAAGGGTGCCCATTTTCACCTTATATGTTTTTGTTATGTGCAGAAGCACTTTCGTACCTTTTGAATAAGGCTGAGCATGAGGGACATATTAGGAGAATAAAATTATACAACTCATTATTAATCAATCATTTGCTCTTTGCAGATGATAGTTTAATATGTATAAGAGTTATAACCAATAAGTACAAGAATCTAAGACACATTTTTGAGATATATGCAGAAGCCCCTGGATAGTGTTTTAATTATGTAAAATCTTCTATTTTCTTTATCCCAAATATAAGTAGAGCAAATGTAGCAACTATGAGGGATATTATTCGACTCTAAGAGGTGTCAATCCATGAAAAATATCTAAGGCTTGGAAGAAATAAAAGGTTGTTCTTCAATGAAATAAAGTTAAGAGTTGCAACTAAAGTTGGCTATTGGCAGGAAAAACTAATGTCTTGTGGAGGTAAGGAAATTCTCATAAAGACTATGGCCTAGGTAATACCAACGTATGCCATAAGCATCTTCAAGATCCTTAAAACTATTTGTGAAGACATGCAAAAAATGGTGATTAATTTTTGGTGGGGAAAACATGAAGATGACAGGAAAAAGATCCATTGGACCAATTGGAGTAAACTATGCTAACTAAAGAGCAAGAGAGGCATGGGGTTAAAAAACTTTGTATGGTCCAATCAAGCTCTCCTTGCTAAATAAGCTTGGAGGATTGTGAAATACCTTGAGTCCTTAACAATCAGAGTGATTAAAGCTAAGTACTACAAGCATAATTCTTTCATAGAGCCCAAACTGGGTTCAAATCCATCTTATGTCTAGAGAAGTCTACTTTGAGGGTAGACAAATATTAGGGAAGGGACTGAGATGGATTGTAGGATAAAAGGATTAGATAAGCATTTATAAGAGTAATTAGATTCCAAGGTAATCAACTCTGAAGTTAATCTCCCAGTATCCATGGGAGCAGATAGTAAAGTACCAGAGCTTATAAATGAAAGCAATAAATGGATAGAGTGCTATTGCAGCAGCATTTCAAACAGAAAGATGTGAATGAGATCTTTAAGATACAACTCCCAAATAAGAAGGAAAAAGATGTTGTATGCTAGCATTATGAGAAAATAAAGATCTATACTGTTAAAAATGGCTATTTTGCTGGCTTGGCTAATAGATTACAACAAGCTAATGCTTTATCTTCAAAAATAATAGATGACTGGTGAAAATTAATTTGGAGATTATCGGTGCCTTATAAAGTGAGGATATTTCTATGGAAGGCTATCTCCAATATTCTTCTTACTGGTGTCATGCTTTTCTAGAAGAAAATTGTGGATATTCTCTATGTAAACGATGCCTAAAAATGCAAGAAACTGGTATTCATGCTCTGGTCTAATGTAAACAAGCCAGTAAATTCTGAAAAAATACCCAATTTGCAAACTTTATTCAAGAAAGACAAGATGCTAATCTATGGGACTTTTTATTAGCA
Source organism: Ailanthus altissimus (assembly GCA_946807835.1). Taxonomy (NCBI): domain Eukaryota; kingdom Viridiplantae; phylum Streptophyta; class Magnoliopsida; order Sapindales; family Simaroubaceae; genus Ailanthus; species Ailanthus altissimus. Next base: position 13,026,601 of record OX327687.1, read on the forward strand.
AATATGCTCTACCACCACTAGAAAGGAAAGATACCAAATAATAATGCTTCTATGGGCCAACTGGCAACTCAGGAATAATGCTATTATTTTGTGCCAAGAAGGGGATTTTGATAAACTATATGCAAGGATTAAGGCGTGGATGGAGAGCTGGCAAAGTCAAGACAATTAGAACTAAATAAAAAATAGAAGAATTCCTCAAAGTAACCAAGAAAGAAGAAGTGTCCTAGAGGGTTACTATAAAATTATAACAGATGCTACATTAGATTTATAGAAGGGCAGAGCTGGACTTAGGGTGGTTATCTATGACAAAAATGAGAATCTAGTGGCCATGACTACTTTTACTATTAATTGCTAGGGTGATATTGAATTAGCAGAAACTTAAGCCATTCAGTTAGCTCTCAAAACAACAGAAGAAAGAATTAAGTTGAAAATCTCTTTTATTGATATTGATGCCCCAAATGTTTTCGAACTTATAAAGGGTTTGGTTGAGATTATGAAGGACTTACAAGTAAATTATTCAAGATATTGAAGCAGGTATCAAAGTATGAATAATGTCAGAGTAATTTACATTTCTAGGCCCTCTCTCCGGTAGCCCCCAAAAGCCACCCCCTTCTTGATTTACCCCTTCCCCCCCTGCGCTCCCCGAGCTTTAGTTTTATTTTATTTTATCTTATTTTTCTTTTCATCTTTCTTGGCTATTTTTCGGCGAGGGCCCCCTCTCCGGTGGCCCCATCTCCGATAGCCCCAAAAAACCACCCCACCCCCTCTTGATCTCCCCCCCTCCCCCCCGCCGAGCATTAGTTGGAGGTGCTGCTTCATCGAGCATTGTGGTGCTGGCGACTCACCGTCGACCTACCCTTGTCCTCACCGGCCCATTGTCGGTTGTCCTTGTAACCAGTGGAGCCTTTTCTGTTTTCAGCGATTTGGACAGCTTTCGACGACCCCTCCTTGTACGCCGTTGTACCCTTAAGCTTGGCCAATTTTTGTGCGTTCCACTGGAATTCGCTGACCCTTTTTTTCCGTAATTTCCCTACTGAAATTCGCTGGCCGTTTGGCCACCATCCCGATTTGTGAGCTACCGCCCTCCTCCCTCGACAGTGGATCCCGAGTTCCAACTGTCACCCCCTCCCCCGAGGGACAGTAGCCACTGCTGCCAAGAGCTATATCTACCAGTGGTGCCCAAATTCTGATCACCTGTTTAGGAATGCTGGGCGTCAGATCTTAGGTTTGACGTTGTTTGTGTATAATGGTTTTGCAATGTATTTATATACTGTCTTGCGATGTATTTATCTATCAGTTTAGACAATGAATGTTTTTCTCCTCCTACGTAAAGGTCACTTTTTTTGACTCCTTATTGTTAGGATTATATTCTTCATTTTTTGAAAAGATTCCTTTATCTCTTAAGGATTAATTTCTCCCTAACTATTAGGAGTCAATAAGATTAGATTATATGTCAATGATTTATTATTATTTAATTTTATAATTTTTTTGATCTTTTAATCAAAAGCCCTATAAATTATATCCTTAAGCCTTCACTTTCAATGAAATCAATCACTTCTAAAAAAAAAAACTCTCAAACTATCAAAATTTGCTCTTTTCCAAAATTGTAATCAAGAAAGCTTGTGGCCAGAGATTTTTCCAATCTCATCTCAATTTGAGTTGAATAGAAATTTCCTTTAAAAAAAAGAGAAAAGAATTCCTCGTAAAATTTATGGCCCGTAGATGTCCGACTAATCTAAAAAAAGAAAATATCTACAGAATGAAAAATAACAAAAATATATAATAATTTTATAAACCCCTCCTTGCATTATCTCTTTAAAGCCAAAGCCAAACCCTAACCCTAGCCTTCGCTCACCAGAAGGTATAAGCCAGAACAGATCTCTCCTCCTTCTAAGTTCTAAGCAAACCTAACTACTTACTCATTTTCTCACTTCTCCGACTTTTGAGTCTCCATCAATGGCTAGAAAGCGAAAGCACGACTCCAAATCCAGCGAACCAACCGAACCCCCTCAGAAACAGCAGCAGCAAGAAGAACCACCCCAACCCGTAGAGGAGCCACCAATTGAAGAGGAAGAATACGAGGAAGTCGAAGAAGAAGAGGAAGAAGATGAGGACGAAGAGGACGAAGAAGAAGAAGAGGAAGACAATCAGAATACAGCAAATACCTCGTCCGCATCAGCAGATCAACAGGACGACGAGGACGATGAACCCATACAGAAGCTCCTAGAACCCTTCAATAAGGACCAGCTTATTAATCTGCTGCGCGAAGCAGCGGATAAACACCGCGACGTAGTCAATCGTATACGACAAGTGGCGGACGAGGATCCCGTGCATCGGAAGATATTCGTTCACGGTCTTGGTTGGGACACGAAAGCCGAGACTCTAATCGATACGTTCAAGCAGTACGGCGAAATCGAGGATTGCAAAGCTGTTACTGATAAGATCTCAGGGAAGTCCAAGGGTTACGGTTTTATTTTGTTCAAGACGCGTTCCGGGGCGCGTAAGGCACTTAAGCAACCGCAGAAGAAGATTGGTAACCGCATGACGGCCTGCCAGCTGGCGTCAATTGGACCTGTCGCCGGTTCTACTGTTGGTAATCCAACGACGCATCAGCAGCAGCCACAGCAGCAGCAGCAGCAGCAGCAGCAACAGACTGTATCCGAGTATACGCAAAGGAAGATTTTTGTAAGCAATGTTGCGGCGGACTTGGATCCACAGAAGCTGTATACTTTTTTCTCGAAATACGGAGAGGTTGAGGAAGGCCCGTTGGGACTTGATAAGGCCACTGGAAAGCCAAAAGGGTTTTGTTTGTTTGTTTACAGGACAATTGATGCTGCAAAGAAGGCGTTGGAAGAGCCACACAAGAACTTTGAAGGTCATATTTTGCATTGCCAGAAGGCTATTGATGGACCTAAACCAGGGAAATCTCATCACCACAATGCGCAGAACCCACATTTTCAACGGAATGCTAATGCTGCTGCTGCATTAGGACATGGCCACTTGATGGCACCTTCAGGGCCTGCTATTGCCCCTGCTGCAGCAGCACAGCCATTGAACCCTGCTCTTGGGCAAGCATTGACAGCTTTACTAGCAACTCAAGGTGCTGGGTTCGGGCTGAACCCGGCATTTGGGCAGGCATTGCTGGGGACTCTGGGCTCGGCAGCTGGTGCAGCAGCTCCTATACAAGGTGCTTACGGAACTCAGACAAGTGTAAGCCCTGGTGTCATTGGAGGGTATGGGAATCAGGGCGGGTACCCAAATCAGCAGATGGGGCAAGGTGGGGCTGGAAGAGGGCAGCATGGTGCTGGCCAATATGGTGGTGTTGCCCCCTACATGGGCCACTAGGTATCCTTCAGGTATTAAGTGAATGCTGAATTTTTAGTTCTATTGATTAAACTATAGACTAACTGCATATATGATTAGGAAGTATCAACTATTAATGTGGGGTTAGATAGTAACAATTGGCTGATCCATGGATTGGTTCAATTGTTTCTGACCCAGGTTTAGAGGATTAAATCCCTCTTGAGGTTTCTTGACTGCTAAAGGTGGTAGGGTTATTCCCCTTGCATTTTATAAAGGAAGTTAACAATGGACATGAAGAACAATAGGGAGTTACTAATGAATATAAAAAAACAATTGGGCTACACAAATATTTGTATGAAAGTCTTTTCGTAAGTTGTTTGAAGCAATAGTTTGTCGAAAGTAACATAATCTCTGGCTCTGACCACAGCCCTGTGTATAAAGTAATAAACCTCATATTTTATTGATGTTCATTTACTCTAATTTTAAAGCATTCTAAGTAATATTCCCTAAGATAATATACAGTTATTTATAAAATTTGACAAACTAACTAAATCAGTGAGAAGTGAGTATTTGAGAAGTTATGCATCTTTTGGAGCTAGCAATGAGGTGTTGTTACTAAGAATTGGATCCTGCCTCTTTTGTGCACACAATGTTAGGTTGTTTTCTCTATCATAGTCAGTTAATCCGTGTCATGAGGAGCAATTCTGGTTGTGGTTATTGTTGAGTGCGAACCTGACTTTCATAGCTGGGAGCTAGAATGTAAAACACAAAATAGGAAGGGTCAAAGAATAGAGAACACAAAAATTAAGGTAGAAATTTTATGTAAATATTATTTACTATTAAAAAAGGAGCTTGGGTGTCATGGCTCCTCATTGTACCTACTTGCTTGATGGGAAAATCTATTAATTTTTCTAACCTGTCTAATTTAAAACTTTTCTGAAGTATTCCCTAGATCTTGGTCTTATCCATTTCACTTTATATGGGTTTTACATTGATAATAAGGAATTGAAACTTTTAGAAGAAGCTGTAGTTGAGTCATGTTCTGTATTTGGTGAATACGGTGGCAATGTTTGCAGCTCATTTACACTTTTACAAAGAAGATGCATTGCATGTGTTCATTAGGAACTATCATATTGTTTATAGTTAGTCATATTCTTTTTGTAGCATTCAAAATTATTTAACTTTAATTCAATTTAAATGTTACTGTCTCTTTTCATTTATTATACCTTTTTAAAGCTAAAATTTCACTTTTACTTATCATATTTCTCTTTATTAATGTGAGTGATACCTTGCATCTTGAACTGTATTTTGAACACTCCATCCAAATTATTTTCTGCTTAAAAGGTTTCTCATTTTTAATTGTTTTAGCTCCACAAATTTTGTCAAGGATAGCTTATGTTTCTTGTTATCCTTTTAGTTATTCTATGTCATATAATATTTTTTGTGACAAACTACATCATAAGCTCAGTTGCTTCATAATGTTGAAAATTTATCTCTCTCTGAATTTCAGTTTGTCAATATTAGTTGTAGAGTTAAACCCTTTCATAAAGGATTCCGGTTCTTAAACCTTTTGTTTTTAAATTCTCTTTATGTTTTTTATTCATTGTGCAGATCCCACATAGTTCCGTCAGTGTTTTTGTACTGGCCTGGTGATACTTCTCAAGTTTAAGGAGCTGATGCAACTGAAGTCTTTATATTTATGATTAATGTTACTATTTGGTGACTACAAAGACCAGAATCTTAAAACTATCAAATGGAGTTTATGTTTTCTCTTTTCTTTTTCTTTTTTTCTTCTTTTTTGAAATGTTGTAGTTTTTGAGATTCTTATTTGGTTTCAAATCTTTGCGAATAGCTTAAAGCACTTTTCAAGTATAAATCTATGTACTTTATGCCTGTGGGGTTGAACCAAAAATCCATTCCCTAATTTCTGTTGATGTGGATTAAATAATGCTTACGCTTAGTCTTAAGATATGTTTTGACATGTTCTTTATTAAGGTGCTTTATCAAAACCATATGTTTTAGTTAGTTTTGTTGTTTGCCATGAAATGGTTTATAACATCATTTTCCTTTTTTAGTTTATATCTTGGTTTTGCAGAACATGATATGAGACATTTGCCAGTTGATTTGTATGAGTTTTTTTCTTTGAATTGGAAATCATCACATTGTGCTTGGTTTAATTAACTTATGCTTAGGTTTTGCTTACCACTTTTTATGCAGGTAACATTTGATGCAGGTTGACTCGCTCTAGTTATCCCTTACCTGCAATAATTGCTTTTGCAATGAGGTCTAATTATTAAGGGAGTTTTTTTTTTTAAAAAAAAAAATTTTGATCCATGCCCAATTTTATGTTATTTCTTGGTAATTTTTTTATTTTTATGAAACTCACAAAAATGGAGGTCTAATTACTAAGTATGATATAACTGTCAAAGAGCTTTGACAGTTATATCATACTTAGCAATCACCTTCAAATGAGTGTTTCTGTAGGGTTTTGATGCTTCAAGGGTGAAATTTTCTTTTATATGATAGCAAAATTAGATTCAAAATTGTTTTACTTGAGACTAGGGTGCTATGGTTTCAAGTACTTAACTGTATTTCTTATATATTGAGCATCCACCAGTATCCTCATCCAAATGTTTGTAAAGAAGACATGGTTTGAAGTCCCTTTCCACCAAGACAAAAGAGGGGTGGGCCCTTGGCATTCTTTTAAAACTTGTCACTGTCCTGGAATTTGAAAGTAATTCATGTTATAGGGGGCAACAGAGTTCAATATATGTTTCAGATCCTTGCCATAAACTTGTTTTTTGCTTTTCTAACAACTAAGGTGGATTGCCTGAGATGGAGTTGCTGCTGTTGATACAGGTAACTGTGTTTACTTCCATGAAGTGGAAGGTAAGAAATTGAACTTACAAGCTTATGAAAGTTTCAATTAGGTAGTCCTAAAAGCTTTGAGAGTTCCAAATGCAGATCTAGGAGTTTGAATACCTTTTCTCTTATTGGTCCCTCTGCTTTCTCTGCATCCTAGCAAGTTTCTTTTAGAGGCAGGCATAACATCAAATTCATGATGAATTTTTTATATTTCTGGTCTATCTTAGGTTCTTTTAGCCAAAATATCAAGATATTCAAGTGGGCCTCAACACTAACTGGTTTTTTTTATTAGATTTCTTGAATTTTTCTTATTTGGTCTATTACATGGGTGCTCCTATGCAATTAATTCAAAGATCATATGGCGGGTGTTCTCTGAGCTAATAGCTTGTTAATTTTAGACAGGGCAAGGAAGATAGAAGCTTATAAATTATTTAGATCTTATTCAATTGATAGGTAGTCTATGCATCAACAATAATGATTTCTTGTGTTTTGCAGTTAAAATAAAAATACCAAAATGAATGATAAAGAAGTACACATTCATGTTTTTCCAGATCCTGATATAATCGTTGCACAAATTTTTTTAATGAGGCAGTTTTTCAACTTGAAATTGTTTTCCTTGATTCTCCTTTTGTTTGCATCAATACTTTTTCATTTTACAAGTTTTTAAGTGTGCCTTCAAACCTAGTAGAGAGATTGAGCTGAACAAATTTTTGATGCAGTTGGAATGCTTTCGACATTAATAATACTTGGCTATGTGGGCTGTACTAATCATTGTCATCTTTTTGTATTTTTTAAAACTATTTAGGTTCTATTATGAAATTCAATGCTGCTCTTTGAGAACAATAAAGTGTGTTGTAGCTTTTCCTTTGCTTTTCATTCCTTTCTTGATTGTTTGACAGTATGTTAGATGTCAGCTGGTTTGTTGGTTCGAGGCTTTCAATTTGAGTATTTTAATTCGTGGGTTTTTTCGTTATAAAACTAGGATCTTGTTAGATAGATATATTTATAAATGGTGATTGTAAAATTTATGCATAGCGATTTAAGAGTCTTGACTAATATTAATTGACTGTGTCCTAGCACCACTTGCGAGGCCATGAATTGGTTAACCATAATAAATGTTTTCATAATAATAAAATCTTCAAAAGTTTCAGAAAATTCGAAGAAAACCACCCTTCAAACAAATGTATATGGCTAAGTTTAGCACAAATGTATAAATTTGAAAGAAGGCTTTCATTGTTTCTGAATGTATTGTGAGGCTTCCGTTGGTTTCAGAAAATTATACTCTTTTTCTGAATATATAATAAATGTTTTAATAATAATAAAAAAAACCCTCATCATACAATGTATATATTAGAGGTGTCACTTAATCCTAAATTAGTGAAAATTAATACAATGTATATATATTAGAGGTATTATTCAATTCTAAAATATTGACAATAATTGTCATTAAATAAAAGATAAAGGTATCTAAACTCTAAGCTTGCAAAATTCAACTTAAAAGAATAATTTTATTTCTGTTTTTAAAATTATAAAAAATAGACCTTATTTGGCATTGATAACAAAGAGATTTTAATTTATTATTAATATTATTGAATTTAAAATTTTGTGATTTAATAATGAGGTTATAATTTATTATTAATATCATTCGATTTAAAACTATGTGATCACATAAATTATGTGATTTATGTGATGATAGTATTTTTTTTAAAATAAAAGAACATTAAGATAGACTAAAATTTAATGAAAAAGATAAAAAAATTTAATAAAAAAAATTTTTATAAGTAATTTTAAAAATAGAGGTTGAAATTGTTTTTTTAATCAAGAGACATTGATGTGTTTTTTCCTTGAAAAATAATTGTATGCATAAGAATAATTAATTTAATTTTATTTATTAATGTAAAATTTATATAAACTAATCTCAACGATTATCATTAAAGGCAAATGGTAAGATTCTGTAGTTTGAAAGATTGTCAGTGGACATCTTTGGGTTATCTTCGTTCTACAAAACCAGACTCAACTCCAACTTCTTGAAATTAGAAAAAGTTAACGAGTTTTTCTCCTCAACGTGGCACCATCGTAGTCAGGGTCAATAAAATCAGAGTAGATTCTTCTTAGTTGTTAGGTAAAAGTGATGGTGGCTTTGGAGTTGAGAGATTGAATAGGTTTTGTTAGGGTTGGGCAGATATTGGGTTCAGTTCGGACTTGATCGATCGGTTTTAATTTGTATTCGAAGAATCGAAATTGAATCGATTTGGTTTTGAATTAAATTGAACTTGATCGGTCGATTTTCATCGATTGGTTTGTATTTTGAGAATTGAAATTGAATTGGTTCGATTTAGTTCTTCAATTCAATTTAATAGTTAAAAAATAAAAAAAATGACTTTAATGGGAATAGAACCCATGCTCTCCCTCTAAAATGAAACTTTAACTCAGCTTTAGACTAATACAATACTTTGCATTTGGTTAATGGGTTCAAATTTCTTTATTTATATAATTGTTTTAATGAATTAAAAAAAAATTATTTGTTAAACATTTGAGAAGTGTAGTATTATTTGACATATCAATTGAGATAAAATTAATTTTTAGATATTAATTGAGAAATGTAGCATTACTTGACATATTAATTTGAGATAAATTTTTTTTTAGATATTATTTGAGAAGTGTAGTATTTTTTGACACATCAATTTGAGATAAAAATAAATTTTAGATATTATTTGAAAAACGTAGTGTTATTTGACACATTAATTTGAGATAATTTTTTTTTAGATATTGTTTAAGAAGTGTAGCATTACTTGACATATTAATTTAAGATTGTTTTAAAAAATATTATTTGAGAAGTATAGCATTACTTGATATATCAATTTGAAATAAAATATTTTTTTGAATATTATTTGAGAAGTATAGCATTACTTGATACATCAATTTGAGATAAATAAATTTTTGAATATTATTTGAGAAGTGTAGCATTACTTAACACATCAATTTGAGATAAAAATAAATTTTGAATATTATTTGAGAAGTATAGTATTAATTGACAAATCAATTTGGGATAATTTTTTTTAATATTATTTAAAAAGTATAGTATTATTTGACACGTTATTAATTGACAAATCAATTTGAGATAATTTTTTTAGTATTATTTGAAAAGTATAGCTTTATTTGACAAATGCTAAATTAGAACTATAGTTTATTTTATTTTATTATTTTTATTTGAATAAAAAAAAACTAAAAGAAAGGCAATTTGCTAACATAAAGACTCAAACCATGCCCTTCAAAATCAACCCAAAGTTATGTGCTAAATTTGTTATCTACTAATTTTGTAATGTAGGTATTATCTCTATTTTATTTAAACTAAAGGTTTTATCTCTATTTTATTTAAACTAAACTACTTTACAATGTGTTGAATTGACTCAGAAAAAAAAAGGAAATAAATATGATTACCAACCAAAGAATTGAACCTAGGACCACTAAACAGTCACACTTTAAAATCAATATCAAAGCTATATGTTAGATCTGTTATCTACTAATTTTGTAATGTAGGTTTCATTTCTATTTTATTTAACTAAACTATTTGATAATGTGTCGAATTGACTTAGAAAAGAAAAAGAAATAAATATGATTACCAACTAAAGAATTAAACCTAGAACCTTTAAACAGCTGCAATGCCTTATACCTATTGAGCTATCACTTGATTCATGATACAGTTAGATATATTTTATTTAAAGGAAATATATACTAACTTTTTTTTTTAATTTTGGATTTGGTTTTTAGTTCGGTTCTGTTTGAACCAGACCGAATCAAAAATTGATTTGAATCAATCAGTTTTGTCAAAATAGAACCGATAGGTTCTTTATTATAAAATTTGAACCTAATTAAAATTTTTAGTTCAGTTTGGTTTACTGCTTAATCGAATAAGTGCTTAGTCTTAGATTTTGTAGTGGGAGATAACAAAAATACTTTAGAAACCAAAAAAAGATACCAAGTAAAAGAAAAATTGTGGATGAGTTGGTAATATGAAATTGTATAAATTTATGAATAAAAATTTATCATTATCTAAAAAAGAATTAAGTTAAGAAATCTCACATAAAAAAAATTCATTTTATAGGATTTGATATTTCATAAGTATAAAATAAGAAGTTAATGAATGTCATTATTCTACTCTCTTTGTTAAGGCATAATTGTATAGTTGATAATTTTAAAAACGAAATTCACATTAGATGGTTGTTATGATTAAGACCTTTATTGAATTAATCTTAATCGAAAAACCAAACTTGGAATATTAAATGCAAGTTTAATCGGAGAAATTTAGAGACAAATGAGAGTGATTGCTATTTTTTTCGAAAAAGTTGCAATATGTCCTTGAAAACTTACAAAGAAAATAGTTGAGAGGGAGAGAATTTTCTTGTGTGTTTTAACTTTTACGTATGTAACAACTTGCTCGAAGAGAGAACAGAAAATGTTTGCTTTTATAGTTACATGAATTTTAAGCCAAAAGAAAAAAAAAACTGAGATCCCAATTTTTGTGGATCACTGTTGGATTTAATCTTATGTGCATGATCCAACAGTGCTTAAAACTTCTTGTATTTCTCTCACATGCATGCTCATGTGCTCTTATTTTGATAGATGGTGGTGACAACGCTCGATTCTCTTGTCATTTCTTGCTCTTGATATGTGTACTGTCTGTCTTTCTCGCATTGTTTTCTTTAAATGTGAGCATAGTTTTGTACTTGGTTCTTAGCTTTCCTATGCACATGCGTGTACTGTCGCGTGCTTCTAAGTTAGAAGGGTGGCTTTCTTCTGTTGTATATGGCTATGCTACATGCTTTCAAACTCTGCTTTTGACATACGCATAACATATTAAGCGCTTTCAAATGAAAATCGAGCCATTCATGGTGAGAGTGGCAAATGAAAATCGACTACACTACCAGGAGAAGTATGAATAAGTATAGGTCCTCCTATAAGGTATTCTCTTTTCCCTTACTCTATATTCATTACAACTAATCCGCTTGAACTTGGTTTTGGGTATACAATGGTTAGAGCAATTAGGATCAGTTATTTACAAGTCGAGACAAATGACTATATAGTTCAAATGGGGCAATGAAACTTGAAAATTGCAAGGCATGAATGAGCATACCATTTGACCCACATCTCTGTAGACAATCATAAAAGAATTAAGATAAGGAAGCTTAACATTTGCAGTTTGTTTGCAGTCATTAGAAGGGGGGATCATGGCTAAAGGTGGACATGCAACAAATATTAGAAGCTTATGCTGATGTCTTTAAGGAACCTGCACAGTTACCTCCAAAAAGGAAGTTGACCATTACATTCCTCTCAAAAAAAGGACCGAGCTAGTTAATGTACGACCCTACAGGTATGCTTATTTTCAAAAAGATAAAATTGAAAAACAAGTTCTTGACATGTTAAAATTGGGGCTTATAAGACTAAATACCACTTGATGAACACATGAAAATGCATGTTGTTAAAAGATTCAATCACCATTTAATGTCACCAATTTTAGTATTTTCTGTATTTTTAGCTTGAAATAAAGTGTTCTCCTTAAATTGTGATTAATGAATGTTATTTGGACAGGTTTAGGTAAATTGGACATAACTCTCAATGTAGAAATCGAAATGAAGAAATTCTTGAACCTGGTGCAACATGACTCAATCTTACACAAATTTGAAGAATAGTGGAAAAGCCAAATCCAACATGTTATGGGCCAAAAATTGAGATACAACAGAATCGGACTATAACTCTTACCCAGCTTGACCCAACTCACGTATTTGGACCGTATCTCCCAAAATACGTACTCAATTGGTATAATTCTTGAAGCTGTGAATTTCTGACTTAATTATCAACAACTCGTATGTTTATGGTAAAGTCCAAATCAGCCGTTATCATGGACCAAATCGCATTGCAAGTGGGTAAAATGGTTGTTGGCCGAATTCTGGTGTATCTTTGGAATTTTGCTCATATCTCATTGGACACTCATCGAATTTGCATGAAATCAGTGCCTATGGAAAGAAGAGTCAAAATTATACAACTTTCATGTCGGCCGCAGAAGCTGAATTGATCATTTACATTATCAAAAACGTGCTGCAAGTGGATACACGAGTTATTGACTTAAAATTATTGAAGATTGATGTCATCCATGACATATGTCCATTCATTGCCTATATAAGGAGACCCTTAGGACGTTTTTAATAGAGAATTTTCTCTCTTCTTTTATTCTCATTAACATGTATTGTAATTTAGGCTAGAGTTCCTAGCAAGGCTAAGAGATGAACTTTTATGTGTAGTAAATCTACTTCCATGCTTTGATTCGGTGTCAAGAGCTATAAATGTTGTAAGTTTGGTTTTGATTAAACTCTTATCTATTTTATTTTCTATAATCCAGAGGTTATAATTCTCATGTCTCATATATGTTCAGTCATGCTTTTCTTATGTGATTCATGTTGATTTATAATTGTTACTGGTTATATTGTTTTATATGTTAATCTTTTACTGCAGTATTGTCAATTTGATATATTGTCGATCTTGGATAACATGTAAGGGCAATAAATGTTTGATATTCAAGTTAATCTTTTACTGCAATATTGTCAAAATGATATATTGTCGATCTTAGATAACTTGTATAAATAACATGATGTGTGTTAATGCTTGCAAAGAGTTTAACTAAATCAAATACATGTGTTATCAAATGTGCTATATATTACATACCTTCCGATTGATTGTTTGGGATGTGAAACTTTCAGTTGAGTTATAAATATCGAGTCAAAGTATAGAGTAGATTTATAAAGCATAATTATAATTCTCAAAGCCTTGCTTAAATCATCATAAGACATTTTCCTCAATTCATAGACAATTCTATCTCATCCGTTTAAATCAATTAACCCTTTGCTACTGCTTTAATATTTTACTTCACTAACCTATTTTGCCAAGAGCTTCCTCGTGGGATCGACACCTCAATCTATACTGCGATAGCCGCGTTATATTTTGAGCGTAAACAAAAATTTGGCGCCGTTGCCGGGGAAGCACACTAAGCGAAAGTCGGTTGCGATTATAAATACTAAAGTGGTAACTTTGTATATTTTCTTTTCTTTGTAAACTCTTAGTTTTATTTCCTTTGTTGTGATTTATTTATTATTCATGGTTGGTTCTACCACCTAATTTATTTTGTTTTCTTTAGTTAATTTGTTATATTTTATATTATCTTAATGGCTGGTTTTGCCGCCTAATTAGTTTATTTTCTTTAGTTTATTTATTGCACTTTTTTTTTAATGGCTGGTTTTACCGCCTAACTTTGTTCACTTTCTTTTATTTATTTATTGTACTTTATTTCTTTAGTTAATTTATTGTATTTTCTTTTTATTTTGTGGCTGGTTCTACCGCCTAACTTAGTTTCTTTATTTCGTATTGTACTCTATTTATTTATTGCACTTTTTTATTGTACTTTATTTTCATTTTCTTTTACGTATTTATTGCAATTTATTTTCTTTAGTTAATATGTTGTATTTTCTTTTTATGGCCAGTTCTACCGCCTAACCTTTTATTTATTTACTTATTGTATTTTCTTTTTATTATTTATTTATTGTACTTTTTTTTTTCGTACTTTATAGTCTTTTGTTTAGTTATTGTATTTATATTTTATGGTTGGTCTTACCACCTAACTTATTTCTATTTCTTGTTGTGTTTATTCCACTTCTTAATTTTCCTTAAGCATTTCTTTCCTTAAAAAAAAAAAAAAAAAAAAAAATTAGGATGTATGCATCGACCTAGAGACAAACGAGGAAGATTTGTGAGAGAACTAGAACTAGAACTAGAACTAGAACCACTCCCACAATTTGTAAGTGAAGAGAATTCACCTTCTAGTTCATCTTGTAATTCTAACACAATGAGCCAACACGAAGAAAACCCCGTTAGAACTCTAAAAGATTACTTGCATCCTACTCGCACAGCCACACCATCATGCATTATATTTCCACCTAACATACCACATTCGGATTTTAAACCTGGAATGATACAACTTCTTCCCACTTTTCATGGTCTAGATAGTGAAAATCCTTATGTACATGTTAGGGAATTTGAAGAGGTAATTGCCACCTTCCATAGCCAACCTGAAGCCATAGACACTGTTAGGCTTAAATTTTTCCCTTTTTCTTTGAAAGACAAAGCAAAGAGTTGGCTATACTCTTTGAGGCCGAGGTCTATAGGAACTTGGGCAGAAATGACCCAAGCATTTTTCAATAAATACTTCCCACAACACAAAACTAATGGCCTGAAAAGACAAATTTCTTCATTCTCCCAAAAAGACAGTGAAACCTTATATCAAGCATGGGAAAGGTTTAAAGAGTTGCTAAATCTGTGCCCTCACCATGGGTATGAAAATTGGCGCTTGGTTAGTTATTTCTATGAGGGACTCACAATTAGAGAGCGCCAATTTGTTGAGATGATGTGTAATGGGGAGTTCCTTCACAAAGATCCTGAGGAAGCCATAGAATTCCTTAATGACTTAGCCGAAAAAGCCCATACATGGACTGGACCTAGCATTGCTGAAAGTACAAATAGGTCACGACCCAATGGAGTTTTCCATCTTAGGGAAGAGGATAACCTCAAAGCCCAATTAGAGGTCTTAACTAGGGAGTTAGAGGCCTTGAAATCCAAAGATAGAAGGGTCACCCACACGGTTGCTAGAGTTGAGTCACACGATGTCTGTTTTGTCTGTGGAGGAGCAGAACACTTAGCTCAGGATTGCCCCACGTATAGTGAGATGAGAGGGATATATGAGGAACAATGTAATGCCCTAGGGATGTACAAGAAGCCTTATTCACCCTACTCTGAAACATATAATCCTAGCTGGAGAAACCACCCAAATTTCAGTTGGAAATCTGACCAACAAGCCAACAACCAATGGAAACAAGAACAACAAGCACCCAAGTCTTATGTTGCACCTCAATATAATGCACGACCAACTAGGAATTCTTTAGAGGATACATTACAAGCATTTATGGAGGCACAAAGTAAGACTAATCAAAAATTTGAAACAATTCTTGCACAGGTGGTGGACGAAAACAAAGAAATCAAGAGTCAAATCACAAAATTGACCAGTGCCTTAACTGTACAAGAGCGAGGTAAGTTTCCATCTCAACCTCAATCCAATCGAAAAGGACAATTCATGGCACAAGCTTCTACTTCTGATGTTCAAAATCTCAAAGAAGTCAATGCCATTACTACTCGAAGTGGTAAGATTGTAAGTGAGCCTACTCCTGAAATTAACACATCTACGAGTAGTAAAGATGCCCCCCTTGAAAAAGAGGCCACAATGGAAAAAGAGCCCGAAAGTAAGTTTTCAATCCCAGTGCCTTTTCCTCAAGCTCTTCGACCGGTTGGGAAAAATTCAGAAATTCAAGGTGAGATTTTGGAACATTTGAAACAAGTTAAAATTAATCTTCCCTTGTTACATTTGATTAAGCAGGTTCCAACTTATGCCAAAGTCATCAAGGATTTATGCACTATCAAAAGAAAACACCATGTGAAAAAAACTGCATTTTTGGCAGAACAGGTAAGTGCAGTGATTGAACAAAAGACACCACCCAAGTATAAAGACCCAGGATGTCCCACAATCTCCTGTCAAATTGGGACACATGAGTTTGGTCAAGCTTTATTGGACTTAGGAGCAAGTGTAAATTTAATGCCTTATTCTATTTACTTGCAGTTGGGACTTGGTGAGATTAAACCAACATCTGTAGTCCTACAATTAGCTGACCGATCAATCAAGAAACCACGGGGAATAGTAGAAGATGTTTTGTTGCAAATTGACAAATTTTACTATCCTGTTGATTTTCTTGTTTTAGATACTCATTCTGTTGTTAACATGGAGTCAAAAATCCCTCTTATTTTGGGGAGACCTTTTCTAGCCACTGCTAACGCTCTTATTAATTGCAGAAATGGTCTAATGAAATTATCTTTTGGGAATATGACTCTTGAGGTGAACATTTTCAACATTGGCAAACAACCACGAGAAGAAGACGAGTGCTATCATTCATATATGATAGACACACTTGTAGCGGAGGAAGCTTATAAAAATCATGGCTATGATTCTTCGAAAAACCTTCTCAATTTTGATTTTGAAGAATTGTATTATCCTGATGTAACAACTGATGTGTTTAGTATTTTTGACTCACAGGATAAACGGACTCGATTTTGGCAGCCACACTTTGAAGAGTTGCCACGAGAGAGGGAGAGACCGAAACCATCAAACCTCGAGACACCACAAGTTGAGCTTTCTCCACTGCCCAAAGGTTTGAAACACGCATTCTTGGGACCAGGTGATACCTTTCCTATCATCATTTCTTCTGAACTTAGTGCTGAACAAGAGAAAAAATTGATAAAATTGTTAAAAGAACATAAGTCTGCATTAGGTTGGACCATAGCTGATATTAAAGGTATTTCTCCATTGATATGCTCCCATAGAATTCATTTAGAGGAAGGTTCCCAACCTCGTAGAGACCCACAAAGAAGACTTAATCCAACAATGAAAGAAGTAGTGAAGAAAGAGGTCTTGAAACTATTAGATGCGGGTATAATCTACCCAATTTCTGATAGTCAATGGGTAAGTCCAACTCAAGTAGTTCCGAAGAAATCTGGGGTTACTGTTGTTGAAAATGAGAATGGGATACCTGTTCCAACTAGGGTAGTAAGTGGTTGGAGAATGTGTATTGATTATAGAAAGTTAAACACAGCCACTAGGAAAGACTATTTTCCATTGCCTTTTATCGACCAAATTTTAGAACGTGTAGCTGGACATCCTTTTTATTGCTTTCTTGATGGGTATTCAGGGTATTACCAGATTGAGATAGCTATAGAAGATCAAGAAAAAACTACTTTTACATGCCCTTTTGGTACTTATGCTTTTCGTAGAATGCCATTTGGATTATGTAATGCACCAGCTACTTTCCAGCGTTGCATGTTGAGTATTTTCTCTGATATGGTTGAAAAATGCATGGAAGTTTTTATGGATGATTTGACTGTTTTTGGTAATTCTTTTGATTTATGCCTACTTAACTTGAAATCTGTTTTGAGTAGGTGTGAAGAAAAAGGACTTGTGCTAAATTGGGAGAAATGTCATTTCATGGTATCTTCAGGAATCGTTTTAGGGCACATTGTATCTGAAAGAGGGATAGAGGTTGAGAAGGCAAAAATTGAATTAATCTCTAAATTACCTACACCTAAAACGGTAAAAGATGTCCGATCCTTTCTTGGACACGCTGGCTTTTACAGAAGGTTTATACAAAATTTTTCTGCCATATCTAGACCATTGTGTAACCTTTTGCTAAAAGATGCAGAATTTACATGGACACAAGAGTGTGAGGAGGCATTCCGAACACTAATTGCCAAACTCACCACCGCTCCTATCATGCAATCACCGGATTGGAACCTCCCATTTGAAATTATGTGTGATGCAAGTAATTATGCTGTAGGAGCAGTTCTTGGGCAACGGAGGGAGGGAAAACCCTTTGTTGTTTATTATGCTAGTAGGACTTTGAATGATGCTCAAATGAATTACACTACTACTGAAAAAGAACTACTAGCTGTTGTTTTTGCCTTAGATAAATTTCGTTCTTATTTGATTGGTTCACCTATTGTTATTTTTACTGACCATGCAGCCCTTAAGTACCTTCTTTCTAAGAAGGATGCTAAAGCCCGTTTAATTAGGTGGATTCTTCTTTTGCAGGAATTTGATATAACCATCAAAGATAAGAAAGGCGTTGAAAATGTTGTTGCTGATCATCTATCCCGCCTTGAGTTCACTGACTCTACTGATTTGCCACCCATTCGAGACGATTTTCCAGATGAACATCTTTTTGCTATAAGCCAAATACCTTGGTATGCACATATCGTAAATTATTTGGTTTGTGGTGAACTTCCATCTGACTGGAGTGCACAAGATAAGCGT
Source organism: Ailanthus altissimus (assembly GCA_946807835.1). Taxonomy (NCBI): domain Eukaryota; kingdom Viridiplantae; phylum Streptophyta; class Magnoliopsida; order Sapindales; family Simaroubaceae; genus Ailanthus; species Ailanthus altissimus. Next base: position 13,044,725 of record OX327687.1, read on the forward strand.
AAGTTCTTGGTTGAGGTACGTAACTTTTATTGGGATGATCCATATCTTTTCAAATACTGTCCTGACCAAATAATGAGACGTTGCATTCCTGAAAGTGAAGTTTCTAGTGTCTTAAATTTTTGCCATAGTGCTGCTTGCGGTGGCCATTTTTCTATGAAGAAGACAGCTGTGAAAATTTTACAGTGTGGTCTTTATTGGCCCACTTTGTTCAAAGACACTAATAATTTTTGTCGTTCCTGTGAAAGATGTCAAAAGTTAGGTGCTTTATCTCGAAGAAATATGATGCCTCTTAACCCTATTCTTGTTATCGAGATATTTGACTGTTGGGGTATTGATTTTATGGGTCCATTTCCTTCATCTTTTGGCTATCTTTACATCCTTTTAGCTGTTGACTATGTATCAAAATGGGTGGAGGCTGTAGCTTGTCGTACTAATGATAATACAACTGTGGTAAAATTCTTAAAAGAAAATGTGTTATCTAGGTACGGTACGCCACGTGTCATCATTAGTGACCAAGGAACACATTTTTGTAATCGTTCTTTTGAAGCTTTGATGCGCAGGTATGGTGTTCTTCACAAAGTTTCCACTGCATACCATCCACAGACAAATGGACAAGCCGAGCTAGCAAATAGAGAGGTTAAACAGATTTTGGAAAAGACGGTTAACCCGAATCGCAAAGATTGGTCCCTACGCCTTTTTGATGCATTATGGGCATATCGTACTGCATACAAAACCATCTTAGGAATGTCCCCATACCGGCTTGTTTATGGGAAAGCTTGCCATTTACCTGTTGAGCTAGAACATAAAGCTTATTGGGCTGTCAAAGCCCTTAACTTTGATTTGAATGCTGCAGGTCTCCAGAGAAAGTTACAATTGTCAGAAATAGAAGAGCTACGAAATGACGCATATGACAACTCCAAAATTTACAAAGCTAAAATGAAAGTAGCTCATGATAAACAGATCTCAAGGAAACACTTTGAGCCAAATCAACGGGTTTATCTTTATGATTCTCGATTGCATTTACACCCTGGAAAGTTGAGATCTCGATGGACTGGTCCATTTATGGTAAGACATGTTTTTCCTAATGGTGCTGTTGAAATAGAAGACCCCACTGATGGACGGACTTTCAAAGTGAATGGACAGCGGCTAAAAAGCTACGTTGAAAAGGTAAACGACTCTATGTACCTAGGCGAGATCCCTCTTGTAGATCCTGTCTATCGTGATTGATCAGGTTCAATCTATCTGTACCATATTTTATATTTTGTCTATACTTTATCTTTTGACTTTCTATTTTTGCTTTTATTTTCCTGCACATTTTATTTTACTTTATTTTCTTCTTTTTATTTTTTCTTCAGTGTGATTTTATTTCCCGGTCAAGTGGCGGATACGGTACTCCGTGACTATTAAAGTCGGTTTCTCAGTTCCCTAAAAACTGTCCCTCAAACTGTGTATTCATCTCTTTTCTTTCTTTCAAAATGGATCGCATTCTTGCCAACCTTAAAAAACGTTTTCCTTCATTTCCTCAAAATGCTCTACTTAAGATTTACAAAGCACGGTGTGAAAGACTAAGGTTATTGATGTTGGGTAATATCCCTGTGGACCTTCGTTGGTTAATTGAAGCCAAGGTTCGGTTGTCTGGTGAGTTTGAAAATGATTTTGTTTCTCATATGCCTGGTCTTGGAAGAAGCTCTTATGCCAAAAGGCGACGAGCAAAAAGGTTACAAGTCTGTCATAAATGTGCTCGATGGAATTGTAATCGGAGTTGTCGTTCTTTAGGATTCGTATCTAGAAATCGAGAAGATAAAATTCAGTTCATTAAGGATGGACTGAGTAAGGAGTCTTTGGATGATATCCTATTGACTCTTGAGACGCATCCCTGTGGGCTCGTGCAAGGTGAACTTCTCGATTTATGGAACAAATTCAAAAATGAACATCAACGGTATAGTCTCGGGAATCTGACTCTAAAAGACCCTGTTTGCCAATTTATAAGAAAATTGGATGGGAAGCCTATCCCCGACCCATAGAGGGCGTTTAAGCCGTTACTGGACGTAAAACCAGAGGAAGATGTGAGCCACAATCACAACTACTTGTAAATACATGTGTTTTAATCTCAAACTTTATTTTATGAATAGTAGGGCTACTCATGTAGATGTCTTAAATTCAAATCTTTTTGTTCAACAATGCATGCGGGTCATTATGTTTAAATTTTTGTGTTTTATTTTTAACTCTCTTTTGACAAACTGTCGGGTTACCATAATCATTATTGTCATTTGGCACTCTATAAATACAGCACCTCAGTTTCTTCATTTTCATATATTGAGATAAAGGTGAGAGTAGATATGGAGGAAACCCAAGTTCGACAATTTCGAAATATATGTGTATTTTGTGGATCTAGTCCTGGGGAGAGTAAAGTGTTCGTAGAAGCAGCAAACAATCTAGGAAAAACATTAGCTGCAAGAAAAATTCATTTGATTTATGGAGGAGGTAGCCTTGGGCTAATGGGGTGTGTGTCAACAGCTGCACATTTAGGAGGAAGTCAAGTTTTAGGTATTATTCCTACAGCTTTGGCCGTGGGAAACCTGACCGGGAAAACAATAGGGGAAGAATTACAAGTCTCATCCATGCATGAACGTATAGCCAGAATGCTGTGCAATGCAGACGCTTTTATTGCTTTACCAGGTGGTTTTGGTACCTTGGAAGAAATTTTTCAAATTGTCTCTTGGGCCCAACTGAATATCCACCGAAAACCCATAGGTTTGTTGAATGTTAATAACTATTTTGATTGCTTACTTTGTTTTCTTGATCAAGCTGTGGAACAGAATTTTATTTCACATTCGGCGCGACAGATCCTGGTTTCTGCTACTGAGGCGGATGAATTGATTAACAAATTACAGGCAGTTACCTACGAACCAGACCCAGCAATAACTCGGATCGATTGGTCAGTGGGCCTTAACAAGCGAAAATTGGATCTGACACTCCGTTTGTAAATATTTTTTTTTTATTTATTTATTTATCAGTACCATCATTTTAGTTTATATTTGCTTAAGTGTCTCTCAGGTTTGTTTCTTTCAAATAACTGGCGTTTCAGGTAATGTCTCCTATACTTTATCTCTTTCTATTTAAACATTGAGGACAATGTTTCATCTGGTTTGGGGGGAGGATAGTAGACATACGTTGCATTTTGCAAAAAAAAAAAAAAAAAAAAAAAAAAAAAAAAAAAAAATTGTGGTCCGACATTTGATTAAAATGGCAGAGTAAAGAGTTCATTCTTGAACTCTTGAGACGCATTCTAGGTCAAATTAGAATGGCAGAGTAAGGAGTTTTAGTACTAACTTTTGAAATGCATTTTAACTAACTTTTTGTTATTTTGTTTTATATTTCATGCATTGTCGTTTATTGCTTGTAGTCTTGGTAATTCTTGAATAAAGGAATTTGCTTTTCTGCCTAAGTATGATTTCAGAATTGTTTAGGTTGAGTCACTGTTTCTATCTAGGTTACTAAAGAATGACTTCCAAAATATTTTTGAGCACAATGCTAAGCCTTGTGGTAAGATGGATGATTCAATTTTTATAGCCAAGAGAATTCCCATGTTTAAGTATATATTTTTCTAATCTCGCATATCTTTTGTGAGTAAGTGGAAAGGTTGAGAAAACAGCTTATGAACTTTCATTGATCCTTTGAATTGGTTAATTTTTGTTTAGAATGATATTATTTGAATTAAGGGATAAGTTGGTTACATTTGTGCATAATATAATTTGGTGAGAAACCTTTGTAATGCTTCCTTGTATTCTTCAAAAAAAAAAAAAAAAAAAAAAACAAAACACAAAAGTACCAAAAACAAGAGAAAAAAAAAAAGAAAAAAAAGAAGCAATTCAGTTTAATAAAGTCTTCATTCAATTTTAGAAGACAAATACCTTGTAAAACATTTTTCTCACCAAGTTATAATTGTATTATTCTCACAAGCCAATTAAAGTTCTAAAGTTGGCGTATGATATGAATAATTGATTTTTAAACAAATAATTTTCCTATCTTCGGATCAATGTTAGTTTATATGTCTGTCCTTAAAATTGACTTTTTCTTGAGTGCTTAACTGTTTTCCAACTCCATAAGAGAAGTCCTAACCTTTTAAACAGTCATACACCTGTGAGGATATGGAGTTGAGGCTTTTACTTGGATAAATTCTCAAGGCTATATCTATTGTGGTTTGTGGTTAGATGGTTATGGCTTAGTTCACACACACACAAATTATGGAAGTTGTAATTGAAAAAACCATGATAGCAACAGTGATCTCGAACTGACGTTTTGATTGAAGTGCTTAGGAAGTTTTGCATATTCTATTTACGCTTGAATTGCTAGAGACTAGCAATAAGCTGGTTGGGGGCTGTGATGAACACATGAAAATGTATGTTGTTAAAAGATTCAATCACCATTTAATGTCACCAATTTTAGTATTTTCTGTATTTTTAGCTTGAAATAAAGTGTTCTCCTTAAATTGTGATTAATGAATGTTATTTGGACAGGTTTAGGTAAATTGGACATAACTCTCAATGTAGAAATCGAAATGAAGAAATTCTTGAACCTGGTGCAACATGACTCAATCTTACACAAATTTGAAGAATAGTGGAAAAGCCAAATCCAACATGTTATGGGCCAAAAATTGAGATACAACAGAATCGGACTATAACTCTTACCCAGCTTGACCCAACTCACGTATTTGGACCGTATCTCCCAAAATACGTACTCAATTGGTATAATTCTTGAAGCTGTGAATTTCTGACTTAATTATCAACAACTCGTATGTTTATGGTAAAGTCCAAATCAGCCGTTATCATGGACCAAATCGCATTGCAAGTGGGTAAAATGGTTGTTGGCCGAATTCTGGTGTATCTTTGGAATTTTGCTCATATCTCATTGGACACTCATCGAATTTGCATGAAATCAGTGCCTATGGAAAGAAGAGTCAAAATTATACAACTTTCATGTCGGCCGCAGAAGCTGAATTGATCATTTACATTATCAAAAACGTGCTGCAAGTGGATACACGAGTTATTGACTTAAAATTATTGAAGATTGATGTCATCCATGACATATGCCCATTCATTGCCTATATAAGGAGACCCTTAGGACGTTTTTAATAGAGAATTTTCTCTCTTCTTTTATTCTCATTAACATGTATTGTAATTTAGGCTAGAGTTCCTAGCAAGGCTAAGAGATGAACTTTTATGTGTAGTAAATCTACTTCCATGCTTTGATTCGGTGTCAAGAGCTATAAATGTTGTAAGTTTGGTTTTGATTAAACTCTTATCTATTTTATTTTCTATAATCCAGAGGTTATAATTCTCATGTCTCATATATGTTCAGTCATGCTTTTCTTATGTGATTCATGTTGATTTATAATTGTTACTGGTTATATTGTTTTATATGTTAATCTTTTACTGCAGTATTGTCAATTTGATATATTGTCGATCTTGGATAACATGTAAGGGCAATAAATGTTTGATATTCAAGTTAATCTTTTACTGCAATATTGTCAAAATGATATATTGTCGATCTTAGATAACTTGTATAAATAACATGATGTGTGTTAATGCTTGCAAAGAGTTTAACTAAATCAAATACATGTGTTATCAAATGTGCTATATATTACATACCTTCCGATTGATTGTTTGGGATGTGAAACTTTCAGTTGAGTTATAAATATCGAATCAAAGTATAGAGTAGATTTATAAAGCATAATTATAATTCTCAAAGCCTTGCTTAAATCATCATAAGACATTTTCCTCAATTCATAGACAATTCTATCTCATCCGTTTAAATCAATTAACCCTTTGCTACTGCTTTAATATTTTACTTCACTAACCTATTTTGCCAAGAGCTTCCTCGTGGGATCGACACCTCAATCTATACTGCGATAGCCGCGTTATATTTTGAGCGTAAACACCACTTCATTCTTATCTCTTGTTTTATTGGTTAAAAAGAAGGATGGTACATGGTGTTTTTGCATTGATTATAGAGCTCTTAATTCAGTTACCATTAGAGACTGTTTTTTCATTCCCACGATTGATGATATGCTCGATGAACTTCATAGAGCATCTTACTTCACAAAATTAGATCTAAAGGCCAACTGTCACCAGGTACGAGTATATCCACCAGATATTCTTAAAACTGCTTTTCGTACCCACAATGTTCATTATGAATATTTAGTTATGCCCTTTGGTCTTTACAACGCTCAAAAGATTTCTTGTTCTTAAGAAGGAAGACGCTTCTATTTTTTCTTGTTCTGAGGTGAGGGGCTTTCCCCTCTCCCCCTCACCCTTTATCTTGCAAGGCCTTTACTCTATTCATTCTGAATAGTGGCCTTGGCTTGGAGAGACAAGAAAGATAGGATTAGAAAGCCAAACCCCCTTTACGTTTCAGGCTATTATGAACTCCATATTTAGGCTTCATCTCCTCAAATTTATATTAGTTTTCTTTTATGATATTTTGATATATAGCTCCAATTGGACCATGCATCTTAAACGTGTTCAACAAGCTTTGGAAATTCTAAGGCATAATCAATTTTTTGTCAAAGCTAGCAAATGTGCTTTTAGCCAACAAAAAATAGAATATTTGGGTCATGTTATTACCTTGTAAGGAGTGAAGGTGGATCAAGGAAAAATCTAAGCCATGCTCAATTGGCTTAGAATTATAAATATTTCAAAATTATGTGGTTTCTTGGGTCTTACAGGTTATTACAGAAAATTTGTTCGTTATTATGGTATATTGGCTTGACCGCTTACCAATTTATTGAAGAAGGGACAATTTAAATAGACAGATGAAGCAGAAGTAGCCTTTAAATCATTTAAGCAAGCTATGCCAAACTTTAATGAACCATTTGTTATTGAATCCGATGCTTCAGGAGAAAGGATTGGCGCGGTTTTAACTCAACAGAATAAACCAATTGCTTACATGAGTCGGGCCTTAGGAATTTCAAAGCAAACCTGGTCTACATACGCTAAAGAAATGTTAGCCATTATTGAAGCTATACGAGTTTAGCAACCCTACTTGTTAGGCCAAAAATGCTACATACATATAGATTAACACAGCCTCAAGTATTTGTTAAAGCAATAAGTGGGCACACCAGAACAACAGAAATGGGTAGAAAAACTACTTGGATATGACTATGAAATTTGTTACACGCTAGGTTGAGAAAACTCAACTGCTGAAGTTAAGAATATTCAGCAAACTGCTATGGTAACATGTTATCAGCAAGATGGAGGAACAAAGAGCACCTTGGATATGTATTGGGCACCATTGAAGTTGGTTATTGAAAGATTAGAAAAGGACAAGAAAATGCAGTGTATTAACAACTATCATTCGTACAGAATCATCAACCAATTACAAAGCTATAATAGACAGCACAAATGGACAAATGAAATTCCTTTGCAAGAATAAAGGATTGTACAATAATTGATATAATAATTGTATGTTGACACCTGTAAAACTATATTGCTCTTTCTCGGCTATATATAAGGTAGAGATGCTTCACATTGTCGGATAACCTTTTCATCAATAAAAGTATTTTCCCTTTCATTCATTTCCTCTGCTTTTATCTTTAAAATCTGACTTGGTATCAGAGCCAATTCTGCCAAAATCAATGGCAAACTCAAGCTCAACTTCTCGAATAGTAGAAGATAACACTGCACAGAATCTTGTTCCTAATTGTATAGTAAATAGCTTAATATTTGCTGTGCCTATCAAGTTTGATAGATCTAACTACATAATGTGGAAAACATAAATTTTGCCTTTCATTAGAGAAAATGACCTTAAGGATTATATTGATGAAACTAAACAGTAACCAAGTAAGTTTATAGTTACCACCGATGAAAATCAAGTGGCTAAGATAATAATTAACCTATTTTATGCACTGCGGAGGAAGCAAGACCGGCTTTTTCTTAGCTGGTTATTGTCATCTTTAAGTGAAAATATCCTAAGCTTAGTCACTGACTGCAGCACATCTCTTGATCTATGGTTGGCCCTTAGGAGAATGTATTGTTCTCAGTTTATGACTCACATGATTGAGGTCAAGAGACAGTTAAATGTCACAAGGAATGGCTCAATGAGCATGAGTGACTACTTTAGCACGATGAAAAAACTTACTGCGATTTTGGCAACCTCTGGAAAGCCAATTACTCATATTGAGTTGATTCAATATATCTTGAGTGGGTTAAGGTCAGAATATGACCTAGTGGTTATGATAATCACCATTAACCTAAACAATACTACCCTTGAAGATGCACATGCATTCTTTCTAAATTTTAAAGGAAGATTGGAGAGAAATGCTATTGAAACCACTGACTATAAAGCCAATATGGCCTTCAACAGAGCAAACTAAAAGAGAGGTCAATATAGAAGGAACAATATTGGTAGAAGAGGACCAATGTAGGGCAGAGGTTTTGGTAGAAACACCAACTTTAACACAAGAGGAAATCCTACTAGTAAAAATAGTAAAGGGAAAGTAAAGTAGCAGGCAATTAGAGATAAGCCAAAAGTTATTTGTCAAATATGCAATAAACCTGGACATGAAGCTCTGGAATGCTGGCATAGATTTGAGCAAGAATTTGTCTCGAAGGCAGCATTACAGTATAGCTCAACTTATGTAGCAGCCTAGGAGGAGGAAGAAGATGATGGATGGTACATTGACAGTAGAGTAACAAATCATGTCATTAACAACATCAACAATCTCAGCACAAGAACATAATACAAAGGTAATCAGACTCTTGTAGTTAGTAATGGGAACAAACTTCACATCTCACATGTTGGTACTTGTTCACTTCACATACCACACCTTGATGAAGCTTTCATTCTTAAACATGTCTTGTATGTCCAAAACATGACTAAAAACCTTATAAGCATTTCAAAACTAATGAAAGATAATGAAATCACCATTGAGTTTCACCATGAATTGTGTGTTGTGAAGGACAAGATGCAGAAGGTACTTCTTCAAGGAATGACTAAGAGAGGTTTATACAAACTAAATGTAGTACCTATGGCATATAGTAACAAAACCATATCAGAAGTCAAATGTCCTAGTCTAGAAGTCTCCTTGTTTGTTTCCTTACCAGAAAATGAGGTCTTACAGTATGAAAAAATTGATTCAAACTTATCTAACAGGTTGTCAACTTTACATAAAAAGCTTGGTCACCCCAATGATCAAGTTCTAAAGAAAGTTCAGTCAACTTGTAATAAGAATATTAGTTTCAATAAATCTTTTAATCTGCCTTTCTGTGATGCTTGTGAAATGGGAAAGAACCACAAATTAAAATTCATAAATTCTGAAAACTATGCTTCACATCCTTTTGAAATATTACATATTGATCTATCGGGGCCTGCACCACTCTTGTCAGGAAAAGGGTTCAGATACTATCTTGGCATAGTGGATAGCTTTTCCAAATATGTTTGGATTTACCCTTTACAAACTAAGTCACAAGCTATTATAACAGTTCTGCAATTCATAAAATTTGCAAAAAAACAGTTAAAACAACAGGTCAGGATTATTCAAACTGATATGGAAAGTGAATTCAAACCATTAGACTTACCCTTGAAAAATAATGAAGTCCATTTAAGATATATTTGTCCCTACACATTAAAATAAAATGGTAAAATTGAAAGAAAACATAGACAAATTATAAAAGTAGGGCTAACAGTCATCTCACAAGCCAAAATGCCTCTCAAGTTTTGGTGGGAGGCATTTGAGACAACAGTACATCTGATAAATATACTTCTTACACTAGTTTTAAACAATGCCTCACCTTATGAAAGATTGTACAAAAAGGTCCCAAATTATAGCTACCTAAGAGTATTTGATTGTACTTGTTTCCCTTATTTAAGACCTCTAAACCAATATAAACTGAATTTTCATACCAAAAAGTGCACTTTTATTGGGTATAACAATAAGCACAAAGGGTATAAATGCTTGTTACCATCAAGAAAAATCTTTATCTCTAGGCATGTGACCCCTAATGAGACTGAATTCCCTTTTAAAACTGAGTCATCTTTTAAAGAAAAGGAGTCAAAATTCATTGAACCTCACATATATAAGATGCTTATCCCACAACCTTTGCAGCAAGTATCCATGGGTATTATAGGCACAATTATAGGACCACTTGGCTTAAATCCTACTGAAGTACCTCTGAATCAAAGCTTGATAGTACACAATCATTCCCACATCAAAAAATACACCAACAACTTAATAACCTCACCAAAATAAATCTTTGCCTACACCACAAGAACCATCAACACACTCATCAGACCAACAACCTGACATAGTTAGTCGACAACAAGCAAAACCAACCCATCATATGGTTACAAGATCTAAGGTAGGGATCTACAAACCTAAAATTTACCTAACTTGCCAATAGAATGGAACTAAGAAAGAAGTACCAACATGTACTAAAGAGGCTCTTGGAGACACAAGATGAAGAGCAGCCATGATAGAGGAATATCAGGCCTTATTGAAGAACGAAACCTGGAATTTAGTTGAGTACAAGCTTGGAATAAAGGTTATTGGAAACAAGTGGGTTTACAAGGTAAAATACAAGCCAAATGAAGAAGTGGGAAGGTACAAAGTAAGGCTTATAGCTAAAGGATATCATCAGACATTAGGAGTTGATTATGCAGAAACTTTCAGCCCTGTGGTTAAATCAGCAACCATCAAAGTGGTAATAAGCTTTGTCACTAACTTTAGTTGGGATATCAAACAGGTTAACATCAATAATGCCTTTTTAAATGGCAATTTGACAGAAAGAGTGTACATGGCCCAACCAGAAGGGTTTGAAGATAAACAAAAGCCTAAGGCAGTATGCAAGCTAAATAAGGCACATTATGGACTCAAGCAAGCACCTAGCGGCTGGTTTGAGAAACTCAAAAGTGCACTGCATCAATAGGGATTCACTAATGTCAGGTCTGATATATCCCTTTTTATCCTCAAAGAAAATGATAAATTAATTCTGCTATTAGTTATGTTGATGACATTTTGTTAACTGGAAATGATGATAACATAGTCAACATAATCATATTAAGGCTGAATAAAAAATTCTCCCTTAAGGTGTTAGAGTCTCTAAATTACTTCTTTGGAATAGAAGTGAAGAGAAACCAAGATGGAATACACCTAAATCAAAACAAATTCATCTTAGATATGTTGAAAAAACTTGGTATGACAGGTTGTAAACCTTATAAAATTCCAATGACCACTGATCTGAAGCTGTCAATGGAAGAAAGGAAAGATTTTGAAGATGTTACACCATATAGAAGCATCATAGGTGCCCTGCAATATATGACAATCACTAGACCAGATATAGCTTATAGTGTTAACAAACTTAGTCAATATCTTCAAAAACCAAAAGCTTTACATTGGATTTGTTGTAAGAGAATTATGAGGTATTTGTAATGAACCTCTAGTCATGGCCTGTACTTCATAAAAAATGGGAAGTTGGAAGTTGAAAGGTACACAGATTCAAGCTGGAAAGGTAACATAGATGATAGAAGGTCCATAGGGGGATACAATATCTACTTATGTGGAAATTTGATCTCTTAGTACTCCAAAAAATAGAAGGTAGTGGCCAGATCGAGCATAGAAGCTAAATAAAGGTCCCTTGCATATACAGGAGCAGAAATCACTTGGTTAAACTCATTGCTTGATAAAATGCACATTAAACGGATAACAAGACCAGTCATTTAGTATGACAATCAAGGGGCAGCAGCCCTTTGTAAGTAATTCAATTTTCCATGCTATGACTAAATACATCGAAGTTAATGTACATTTCATTCGAGACAAAGTTACCAACAAAGATCTTGAAGTCAAGTTCATTCTTTTCAAAGAATAAACAATAGATATAATGACAAAGGCACTATCGGCAGAAAGATTAAACTATTTGAAGAGCAAACTCAAAGTTACTCTAGAACCTTGAGCTTGACAAGGGGAGTTAAGAATATTTAGCAAACTGCTATAGTAAAATGTTCTTAGCAAGATGGAGGAAAAAATATCACCTTGGATATGCATTGGGCACCATTGAAGTTGGTTATTAGAAGATCAGAAAAGGACAAGAAATGCAGTGTATTAACAACTGTCATTCGTACAAAATCATCAACCGATTATAAAGCTATAATAGACAGCACAAATGGACAAATGAAATTCATTTGCAAGAATAAATGATTGTACAATGATTGATATAATAATTGTATGCCGACACTTATAAAACTATATTGCTTTCTCTCGGCTATATATAAAGGAGAGATGCTTCACATTGTCGGACAACCTTTTCATCAATAAAAGTATTTTCCCTTTCATTTATTTTTCTCTGTTTTTATCTTTAAAATCTGATTGCTGATACTCTTTCCCGGTTACCTGAAAGCCCAATCCTGAATGCATTGTCTATGCCGCAGGCTTACTTGTGGGGGGAAATTAAAGCTGTAGCCAAAAAGACATGCTTTTATGGAGAAAATCGGTAGAATGGCTACTAAAAATCTTGGGCTCCCTATACATGGCATAACAGACTTGTCTTCTACAAGGGTTGGGTGGTGGTGCCTCATAACTCCCTCATAGTTAATCAATTACTCAGAGAATTCCATGATTCATAACTTAAGGGACACTCAGGTGTGCTACGAACATTCAAACGACTTGCCCAACAATTTTATTGGCCATCTATGTATCAGGTAGTGCATAACTATGTTTTAGCATGCAAAGTTTACCAACAATCCAAAGCAGCCACACTAGCACCAGCAAGACCTCTGCAACCATTACATATTCTCAGCCAAGTATGAGAAGATATAACCATGGACTTCATCGAAGGGCTACCTTAATCCAATGGCAAAAATACCACATTGTAATTGTGAATCGACTCAATAAGTATGTGCACTTTCTAACTCAGACTCATCTCGTTACAGTAAAAATGGTGGCTAAAAAATTTATAAAGGCGTGGTTAAGCTTCAAGGAATGCCTAGGTCCATTATCAGTGATTATAACTCTGTTTTTATAAGCAGTTTTTTGTGTGAATTCTTCAAATTGTCTGGAAACAATATCTCCATTGCCTAGCTCATCAATAACCCCATAAGTGGAGTTCCCTTCTTCTCTAGGTAGAATTTTGGTACAATACAGCTTATCACGCCTCTACGGGAATGACACAATTTCAAGCTTTGTATGAAAGGTAACCTTCAACTATCCCTTATTATTAGGCTGGACAGACTTCAGTCCATGAGATAGATCAACAACCTTCAACATGAGATGAGTTGCTACACCAATTAAAGAACAATTTACATACGGCCAACAATAAAATGAAGTAGGTCATTGATTTTAAATGACGTGATGTCAACTTTCAAGAAGGGGATTTAGTTTTCCTAAAGCTCTATCCTTACCGGCAATAAACAATTTTTAGAAGGACGTCTTAAAAATTGGCTAGCTGATTCTAAGGACCTTATCTGATTGTGAAACGTGTAGGCAAAGTAGCTTATCAGCTTAAGCTACCATCAAAATCCAAGATTCACCCTGTGTTTTATGTTTCTTTGCTCAAGAAAAAGATAAGAGAATCCTATACAATGAGAACCAATCTACCACAACTTATTGATGACGGGCAGTTGGAAATGATTCTAGAATCTATTCTGGACACACGTTCGATTAATAAGAGAGCTAAATTTGTTGAAGAACGTTTGGTCAAATGAGCTTCTTGCAAAAGATGCTACATGGGAAAATACTACTGACTTGTCTAAAACATTCCAACACATGGACCTTGAGACAAGGGTTCATTGGAAGAGGGGGGATTTGATCAAACACCACATCGATCTAGACGTGTTTTGAAGTCAAACTAAAAATATGTGGACTAGTAGAGGAATAGGCATAGATGAGAAATGGTTGGCAGGAAAGTAGGCATGCATGTGTACGTGAGAAAAATGGGAGGTAAATGAAATCATGCATGTAGATAATAGAGAGGTAGAGATGTGGATAGAAATGCATAAAGTGAAGGCCATGAAATGGGACACGGTTGCATGGGAAGAATATGGGAGCATGCAAGGAGAGTGGACTACTAGCCACGTTCATTTATATTTGTTGCATTTGTTAACCTATTGTTTTGGTCATATATTTAAAGTCTGAAAAAATATTACGAAAGGAAGGGATTATTTTTATTTACAACTGCGGCTTAATTCTCACCTAAAGAGAATTTCTTTTAAATTATTGTCAACAACAACCTTGATTGGGACCTATTATTTGGTATCAGAGCCAGCCCTACGCAGGCGCCCACATTATGGAAGGGGTGACTTGGGAAGTTGCGACCTGAAAAGACCAGAGTAGGCCCACCAAAAGTAGGCACCCGGAGTAGGCCACCGTGGACATCGATGTCGAAAGTGTGGTGGGCTAAACGTTAGGAACCCTTGGGTAGAACTTACTCCTAAAAATCAGCTTATAAGCGAAGGGTGTTCAAGGGTTAATAAACCACTAGTTAATTCCATACTTAATCGATGTAGGATCCTAACATACCACTATGCTTCCGACACCGATGTCCACGGTGGCCCACTTTGGCCTTTTCAGGTCACTCTTTCACAAGTCACCCTTTCGCAATGTAGGTGCTTGCGTGAGATTGGTTATGATACAAAATGTTATGAACCCTTGGGTAGAACTCACCCCTAAAAGTTGGCCTGTAAAGGAAGGGTGTTTAAGGGTTAATAAACCATCAATTAACCCTATACTTAACCGATGTGGGATCTTAACACTTACTAAAACTTTATAAGAGAAAAAAGACGGATTAGAAATAGATTAATATCAATATAATGCAAAAAAGTTTGAATACAACAGTTGCTCAATGGGTGCAATAGAGTTTATTTTATCTTAGTCTGATTGGGTCTTAATAGGATTAGAAAGACTCGAGATTTTTAATTACTTAGAAACTTACTCATTAGGTGCCTATGGCAGTGTTTGTAGATTTTAACACATCCTTATGAACTTGTTTGCTTTCTTTAGCTCAGTTCTTTTTTGTATGTTTAAGAACAATATTTGCACATTTAACTTATTGACAACTTGTGATATTGATTTTAAGTTGTTCATTCTTTAAACTTCCAAGAAAGATCATTGTTATTTTTTTTATCATTAGGATGTCATCAATATGTAAATATTTGCTATCTTTGCTTTGTATTTATCAACCTCATTGAGTTTAACATTGGTATATTGTATTAAACAATTAACATAATCACATCTTCCCTTTAATTTCTTTTATTTATATCTTCTAAAGTCCAATTCAATAGGTTGTTCAAAGATGGTTTTGCTTTAGTATATTGATGAACAAGTAATTATTTATAAATAAGAGAGAATGGTTTTATTTTTTCATTACCAAATGGAAAATAATAATGCTAAAGGAATAACATTTTTCTTAGAATGTCCCTTAATTTTATTCCCAAGGGATAACTTAGTCGGTGAGTTTCTTGAAATGGATGTTAGAGTTTTAAAGATCAATCCTCCTTGTACCACTTTAGAAGGAAGAATTATTTAAATTTTTTGACACATGTATGAGGATGAGGTGGAATGGGTTTAGGGTGTGTGATAGCAAAATAGAAAAAATATATACTACGATTAATTGGAAAGAATAGATTGCTATATTGTCTTTAGGGTGTAGCTCGAGTGGTGATGAACACATGAAAATATATATTTGTTAAGAGATTCAGTCACCATTTAATGTCACTAATTTTAGTATTTTCTATATTTTTAGCTTAAAATAAAGCGTTCTCCTTAAATTGTGAGTAATGAATGTTATTTGGACAGGTTTAGGTAAAATGGACATAACTTTCAATGTAGAAATCAAAATGAAGAAATTCTTGAACCTAGTGTAATATGACTCAATCTTACACAAATTTGAAGAATAGTGGAAAAGCCAAATCCAACATGTTATGGGCCAAAAATTGAGATACAATAGAATCGGGCTACAACTTCTGCCAGCTTGACCTAACTCACGTATTTGGATCGTATCTCACAAAATACGTACTCAATTGGTATAATTCTTGAAGCTGCAAAATATTGATTTAATTATCAACAACTCTTATGTTGTTGGTAAAGTCTAAATTAGCCGTTATCATGGACCAAATTGCATTGTATGTGGGTAAAATGGTTGTTGGTCGAATTCTGATGTATCGTTGGAAGTTTGCTCATATCTCATTGGATACTCATCCAATTTGCATGCAATTGGTGCCTATGGAAAGAAGAGTCAAAATTCTACAACTTTCGTGTCGGCTACAGAAGCTAAATCGGTCATTTACATTATCAAAAATGTGCTGCAAGTGGATAAACGAGTTTTTAGTTTAAAATTATTGAAGATTGATGTCATCCATGACATATGTCCATTCATTGCCTATATATGGAGACTCTTAGGACGTTTTTAATATTAGATAATTTTCTCTTATTTTCTTCTCCTTAACATGTATTGTAATTTAGGCTAGAGTTCTTAGCAAGACTAAGAGATGAACTTTTATGTGTAATAAATCTACTTCCATGCTTTGATTCGGTGTCAAGAGTTACAAATGTTGTAAGTTTGGTTTTGATTAAACTCTTATCTATTCTATTTTTTATAATTCAGAGATTATAATTCTCATGTATCATATAAATTCAGTCATGCTTTTCTTATGTGATTCTTGTTGTGTGTTTTCTATAACACAAATTAGCGCAAGTGCACGTTGTCGCAACAAGTAATATATGATAAGTAGAGTGTCGATCCCACAGAGAATGATTTATCTTTTCTAGTTTAAGTACCGAAATGGTGTCTTTCTACTATTATCCAGAAAATGATTTAATGTATGATGATTAAACTACTCAAGTAAAAGAACAACTTAATTATGCTAAGTGATAAACTAAATTAACAACAAATTATATTCAATATGAGAAATCCTAGGATTACAAACTATCCCCCATTATGCAAATAAATTCAGCAGAATCTCTTTGATGTTTATTGGTTCTCAACTTGATATATTGACCAAAACACTCAACACATCACAAGCCTCTTTTGCAGGTCAAGTGAATCTATTCCATCCAATCAAATATCTATATGTCTATGATAAATAAATTGAACAAAATTCATTAAGCACAAGTTTTATGAGCCATACATGCCTTATGAGTATATGTCTATCTCATATGAAACTCAAGTGTACTACACTATGATCATGCATCAATATGCTTAAGACTAAATACCTAAATGCCTTTGTCAAGTTTATTTAAGCATTTCTAGATCAATTTAACCACTGGCCAAGTAATCAAATAGCATTAAGCACAAGCACAATGAATATATCAAAAGCTGAATTAATACCATAAAAGAGAGAACTAAAATCAATCACATAATGAGTTCAAGGATGTAATCCTAGATGAACGAAATTAGCTCATCATTAAACTACACAATCTTGAAGCTAATTCCATCAATACATGTAAACTAAACATCTTACAACAAGTAAAGAATCAAAGCAAAGAAGACATCCCTGTCAAATGCCTTTGTTGTTGAAGCTTGCTTCCCTCCTCTTTGATTTCTTCAAACTTAGAAGTTAGGTGTTTCTTTTTGTTTCCAGCTGCTGTCCCAGCTGGAGTCCCCCCTAAAATGTAAGTTTTGAGCAAATAAATAGGTAAGAGCACGGAATTAGGGCGCATTTTGGGTTGCTTTTGGGTTTCCTGATTTTCAGGAACCTGTCAAAACTTGTTGCCCAGGTCCCGGCGCCGCGGCGCTGCGATTTGGCGCTGCGGCGCTCAGTTTCTGCAATCGGCGCCGCGGCGCTGAAATCCAGCGCTGCGGCGCTGCACTGTTGCTACAGTGTTACTGTAGCAGTGTACTGTGCTACAGTTTTACTGTAGCAAACAGTGCCTCCATTCGTATTTTTATCTCTAATGCTCCGATTTGCGTCCGTTTTCCGGTATTTTTGCTCCGATGATGCTTCAACCTATAAAACAACATTAATACGCATAAATAGCCCAATTATTGAGATAAATTGAACAAATATCAAGTTAGGAAGATAAAATAGTTTATACAATTATGCCTTATCAATTCTTAGTGAACTATAATTGTTACTGGTGATATTGTTTTATATGTTAATCTTTTACTGCAGTATTGTCAAATTAATATATTGTCGATCTTGGATAACATATAAGGGAAATAAATGTTTAATATTCAAGTTGACTTTTTACTGCAATATTATCAAAGTGATATATTGTCGATCTTAGATAACTTGTATAAATGAACATGATGTATGTTAATGCTTGTAAAGAGTTTAATTACGTCAAATACATGTGTTATCAAATGTACTATATTTTCCTATCTTCCGATTGATTGTTTGGGATGTGAAACTTTCAATTGAGTTATAAGCATTGAATCAAAGTGTAGAGTAGATTTATAAAGCATAATTGTGATTCTCGAAGCCTTGTTTGAATTATCATAAGACATTTCCTTCAAATCATAGACAATCTTATCTCATCCACTTAAATTAATTAATTTTATCCTTTGCTACTGTTTTAATATTTTATTTCATCAACCTATTTTGCCAAGAGCTTCCTCATGAGATCGACACCTTAATCTATACTGCGATAGCCGCGTTATATTTTGAGCGTAAATAAAATTTGGCGCTGTTGCCAGAGAAGCACACTAAGCGAAAGTCGGTTGCGATTATAAATACTAAAGTGGTAACTTTGTACATTTTCTTTTCTTTGTAAAATCTTAGTTTTATTTCCTTTGTTGTAATTTATTTATTATTCATGGTTGGTTCTACCACCTAATTTATTTTATTTTTTTTAGTTAATTTGTTATATTTTATATTATCTTAATGACTAGTTTTACCGCCTAATTTCGTTCACTTTCTTTTATTTATTTATCGTACTTTATTGTTTTTTTATTTATTTATTGCATTTTTTTTAATGGCTGATTTTATCGCCTAATTTCGTTCACTTTTTTTTATTTATTTATTGTACATTATTTCTTTAGTTAATTTGTTGTATTTTCTTTTTATTTTGTGGCTGGTTCTACCGCCTAACTTAATTTCTTTATTTTTTATTATACTTTATTTATTTATTTCACTTTTTTTTATTGTACTTTATTTTCATTTTCTTTTACGTATTTATTGCACTTTATTTTCTTTAGTTAATATGTTGTATTTTCTTTTTATTTTAATGGCCGGTTCTACCGCCTAACATTTTATTTATTTACTTATTGAATTTTTTTTATTATTTATTTATTGTACTTTTTTTTATCGTACTTTACAGTCTTTTGTTTAGTTATTGTATTTATATTTCATGGTTGGTCTTATCACCTAACTCATTTTTATTTCTTGTTGTGTTTTATTCCACTTTTTAATTTTCCTTAAGCATTTCCTTCCTTAAAAAAAAAAAAAAAATTGTTGTTAGGATGTATGCATCGACTTAGAGACAAACGAGGAAGATTTGTGAGAAAACTAGAACTAGAACCACCCCCACAATTTGTAAGTGAAGAGAATTCACCTTCTAGTTCATCTTGTAATTCTAACACAATGAGCCAACATGAAGAAAATTCCGTTAAAACTCTAAAAGATTACTTGCATCCTACTCGCACAACTACACCATCATGCATTATATTTTCACCTAACACACCACATTCAGATTTTAAACCTGGAATGATACAACTTCTGCCCACTTTTTATGGTCTAGATAATGAAAATCTTTATGTACATGTTAGGGAATTTGAAGAAATAATTGCCACTTTCCATAGCCAACCTGAAGCCATAGACACTGTTAGGCTTAAATTTTTCCCTTTTTCTTTGAAAGACAAAGCAAAGAGTTGGCTATACTCTTTGAGGCCGAGGTCTATAAGAATTGGGCATAAATGACCCAAGTATTTTTCAATAAATACTTCTCACAACACAAAACTAATGGCTTGAAAAGACAAATTTCTTCCTTCTCCCAAAAAGACAGTGAAACCTTATATCAAGCATGGAAAAGGTTTAAAGAGTTGCTAAATCTGTGCCCTTACCATGGGTATGAAAATTGGTGCTTGATTAATTATTTCTATGAGGGACTCGCAATTAGAGAGCGCCAATTTGTTGAGATGATGTGTAATGGGGAGTTCCTTCACAAAGATCCTGAGGAAGTCATAGAATTCCTTAATGACTTAGTCGAAAAAGCCCATACATGGATTGGACCTAGCATTACTGAAAGCACAAATAGGTCACGACCCAATGAAGTTTTCCATCTTAGGGAAGAGGATAACCTCAAAGCCCAATTAGAGGTCTTAACTAGGGAGTTAGAGGCCTTGAAAACCAAAGATAGAAGGGTCACCCATATGGTTGCTAGAGTTGAGTCACACGATGTCTGTTTTGTCTGTGGAAGAGCAGAACACTTAGCTCAGGATTGCCCCACTTATAGTGAGATGAGAGGGATATATGAGGAACAATGTAATGCCCTAGAGATATACAAGGAGCCTTATTCACCCTACTCTGAAATATATAATCCTAGCTAGAGAAACCACCCAAATTTCAGTTGGAAATCTGACCAACAAGCCAACAACCAGTGGAAACAAGAAGAACAAGCACCCAAGTTTTATGTTGCACCTCAATATAATGCATGACCAACTAGGAATTCTTTAGAGGATACATTACAAGCATTTATGGTGGCACAAAGTAAGACTAATAAAAAATTTGAAACAATTCTTGCACAGGTGGTAGACGAAAACAAAGAAATCAAGAGTCAAATCACAAAGTTGACCAGTGCCTTAACTGTACAAGAGCAAGATAAGTTTTCATCTCAACCTCAATCTAATCTGAAAGGACAATTCATGGCACAAGCTTCTACTTCTGATGTTCAAAATCTCAAAGAAGTCAATGCCATTACTACTTGAAGTGGTAAGATTGTAAGTGAGCCTATTTCTAAAATTAACACATCTACGAGTAGTAAAGACGCCCCCCTTAAAAAAGAGGCCACAGTAAAAAAGGAGCCCGAAAGTAAGTTTTCAATCCCAGTGCCTTTTCCTCAAGCTTTTCGACCGGTTGGGAAAAACTCAGAAATTGAAGGTGAGATTTTAGAACATTTAAAACAAGTTAAGATTAATCTTCCCTTGTTGCATTTGATTAAGCAGGTTCCAACTTATGCCAAAGTCATCAAGGATTTATGCACCATCAAAAGAAAACACCATGTGAAGAAAATTGCATTTTTGACAGAACAGGTAAGTGCAGTGATTGAACAAAAGACACCACCCAAGTATAAAGACACAGGATGTCCCATAATCTCCTACCAAATTGGGACACATGAGTTTGGTCAAGCTTTATTGGACTTAGGAGCAAGTGTAAATTTAATGCCTTATTCTATTTACTTGCAGTTGGGACTTGGTGAGATTAAACCAACATCTGTAGTCCTACAATTAGCTGACCGATCAATCAAGAAACCACGGGGAATAGTAGAAGATGTTTTGTTGCAAATTGATAAATTTTACTACCCTGTTGATTTCCTTGTTTTAGATACTCATTCTGTTGTTAACATAGAGTCAAAAATTTCTCTTATTTTGGGGAGACCTTTTCTAACCACTGTTAACGCTCTTATTAATTGCAGAAATGGTTTAATGAAATTATCATTTGAGAATATGACTCTTGAGGTGAACATTTTCAATATTGGCAAATAACCACGAGAAGAAGACGAGTGCTATCATTCATATATGATAGACACACTTGTAGCAGAGGAAGCTTATAAAAATCATGGCTATGATTCTTCGAAAAACCTTCTCAATTTTGATTTTGAAGAATTGTATTATCCTGATGTAACAACTGATGTGTTTAGTATTTTTAACTCACAGGATAAAGAGACTCGATTTTGGCAGCCACACTTTGAAGAGTTGCCACGAGAGAGGGAGAAACCAAAACCATCAAACCTCGAGACACCACAAGTTGAGCTTTCTCTACTGCCCAAAGGTTTGAAACACGCATTCTTGGGACTAGGTGATACCTTTCCTATCATCATTTCTTCTGAACTTAGTGCTGAACAAGAGGAAAAATTGATAAAATTGTTAAAAGAACATAAGTCTGCACTAGGTTGGACCATAGCTGATATTAAACGTATTTCTCCATTGATATGCTCCCATAGAATTCATTTAGAGGAAGGTGCCCAACCTCGTAGAGACCCACAAATAAGACTTAACCCAACAATGAAAGAAGTAGTGAAGAAAGAGGTCTTGAAACTATTAGATGCGGGTATAATCTACCCAATTTCTGATAGTCAATGGGTAAGTCCAACTCAAGTAGTTCCTAAGAAATCTGGGGTTACTGTTGTTGAAAATGAGAATGGGATACCTGTTCCAACTAGGGTAGTAAGTGGTTGGAGAATGTGTATTGATTGTAGAAAGTTAAACACAGCCACTAGGAAAGACTATTTTCCATTGCCTTTTATCGACCAAATTGTAGAACGTGTAGCTGGACATCATTTTTATTACTTTCTTGATGGGTATTCAAGGTATTATCAGATTGAGATAGCTATAGAAGATCAAGAAAAAATCAATTTTACATGCCCTTTTGGTATTTATGCTTTTCGTAGAATGCCATTTGGATTATGTAATGCACCAGCTACTTTTCAACGTTGTATATTGAGTATTTTCTCTGATATGGTTGAAAAATGCATGGAAGTCTTTATGGATGATTTGACTGTTTTTGGTAATTCTTTTGATTTATGCTTATTTAACTTGAAATCTGTTTTGAGTAGGTGTGAAGAAAAAGAACTTGTGCTAAATTGGGAGAAATGTCATTTCATGGTATTTTTAGGAATCGTTTTGGGGCATATTGTATCTAAAAGAGGGATAGAGGTTGACAAGGCAAAAATTGAATTAATCTCTAAATTACTTACACCTAAAACGGTAAAAGATATCCGATCCTTTCTTGGACACGCTGGCTTTTACAGAAGGTTTATACAAAAATTTTCTACTATATCTAGACCATTGTGTAACCTTTTGCTAAAAGATGCAGAATTTACATGGACACAAGAGTGTGAGGAGGCATTCCGAACACTCATTGCCAAACTCACCACTGCTCCTATCATGCAATCACCGGATTGGAACCTCCCATTTGAAATTATGTGTGATGCAAGTAATTATGCTGTAGGAGCAGTTCTTGGGCAATGGAGGGAGGGAAAACCCTTTGTTGTTTATTATGCTAGTAGGACTTTGAATGATGCTCAAATGAATTACACTACTACTGAAAAAGAACTATTAGTTGTTGTTTTTGTCTTAGATAAATTTCGTTCTTATTTGATTGGTTCACCTATTGTTATTTTTACTGACCATGCAGCCCTTAAGTACCTTCTTTCCAAGAAGGATGCTAAAGCCCGTTTAATTAAGTGGATTCTTCTTTTGCAGGAATTTGATATAACCATCAAAGATAAGAAAGGCGTTGAAAATGTTGTTGCTGATCATCTATCCCGCCTTGAGTTCACTAACTCCACTGATTTGCCACCCATTCGAGACGATTTTTCGGATGAACATCTTTTTGCTATAAGCCAAATACCTTGGTATGCACATATCGTAAATTATTTGGTTTGTAGTGAACTTCCATCTGATTGGAGTGCACAAGATAAGCGTAAATTCTTGGTTGAGGTACGTAATTTTTATTGGGATGATCCATATCTTTTCAAATACTGTCCTGACCAAATCATAAGACGTTGCATTCTTGAAAGTGAAGTTTCTAGTGTCTTAAATTTTTGCCATAGTGCTGCTTGCGGTGGCCAATGTTTCTATGAAGAAGACAACTGTGAAAATTTTACAATGTGGTCTTTATTGGCCCACTTTATTCAAAGACACTAATAATTTTTGTCGTTCCTGTGAAAGATGTCAAAAGTTAGGCGCTTTATCTCGAAGAAATATGATGCCTCTTAACCCTATTCTTGTTATCGAGATATTTGATTGTTGGGGTATCGATTTTATGGGTCTTTTTCCTTCATCTTTTGGCTACCTTTACATCCTTTTAGCTGTTGACTATGTATCAAAATGGGTGGAGGTTGTAGCTTGTCGTACTAGTGATAATACAACTGTGGTAAAATTCTTAAAAGAAAATATGTTATCTAGGTACGGTACGCCACGTGTCAGCATTAGTGACTAAGGAACACATTTTTGTAATTGTTCTTTTGAAGCTTTGATGCACAGGTATGGTGTTCTTCACAAAGTTTCCACTGCATACTATCCACAAACAAATAGACAAGCCGAGCTAGTAAATAGAGAGGTTAAATAGATTTTGGAAAAGACGGTTAACCCGAATCACAAAGATTGGTCTCTATGTCTTTCTGATGCATTATGGGCATATCGCACTGCATACAAAACCATCTTAGGAATGTCTCCATACCGGCTTATTTATGGGAAAGCTTACCATTTATCTGTTGAGCTAGAACATAAAGCTTATTGGGCTGTCAAAGCCCTTAACTTTGATTTGAATGCTGCAGGTCTCCAGAAAAAGTTACAATTGTCAGAAATAAAAGAGCTACGAAATGACGCATATGACAACTCCAGAATTTACAAAGCTAAAATGAAAGTAGCTCATGATAAACAGATATCAAGGAAACACTTTGAGCCAAATCAACGGGTCTATCTTTATGATTCTTGATTGCATTTACACCCTGGAAAGTTGAGACCTCGATGGACTGGTCCATTTATGGTAAGATATGTTTTTCCTAATGGTGCCGTTGAAATAGAGGACCCCACTGATGGACGGACTTTCAAAGTGAATGGACAGCGGCTAAAATGCTACGTGAAAAAGGTAGACGACTCTATGTACCTAGGTGAGATCTCTCTTGTGGATCCTGTCTATCATTATTGATTAGGTTCAATCTATCTGTACCATATTTTATCTTTTAACTTTTTATTTTTGCTTTTATTTTCTTTCACATTTTATTTTACTTTATTTTCTTCTTTTTATTTATTTATTTATTCTTCAGTGTGATTTTATTTCCCGGTCAAGTGGCGGATATGGTACTCTGTGACTATTAAAGTCAGTTTCTCAGTTCCCTAAAAACTGTCCCGCAAACTGTGCATTCATCTCTTTTCTTTCTTTCAAAATGGATCGCATTCTTGTTAACCTTAAAAAACGTTTTCCTTCTTTACCTCAAAATGCTCTACTTAAGATTTACAAAGCACGGTGTACAAGACTAAGGCTGTTGATAAGGGCAAAATTATCATATATTTTCTCATGTTTTTATTATTGATATTTTATAATTTTATGAGAATAGATGGCTATTTATGTGCATTATTGTTATTTATAGGGACTTGAACGAAATTTAAAGAAAGAACGCAAAAGGAGCAAAAACAGGGACTAAAATGTAAAGATTTCAAAGTATGTGTCCATCGCCCCAGCGCCACAAGGATTTTAGCCCCAGCGCTGAAATAGTGATCAAAATTAGAAAAACGACTTGCTTAAGTCGCATATAGCGCCCCAGCGCCAGAAATTCACCGCGCCAGCGGTGAAGCCGTTTTCATGCAGCGCCCCAGCGCCAAGATCCCATCGCTCCAGCGGTAATAAATTTTTCACGCGTCGCCCCAGCGACAGATGCATAGCGCGCCAGCGGTAGTGCGAGTCCTAGTCCGACGAGAATTGAGATTTTCAAGCTCATATCAATCCTTATATAAAGCCACTCGTTCCCAACCTTCAAGAAAGGAATCCAAGACGACCCAAGAGCACCAAGAATACAGAGCACGAGTCTTGGAGAGCAATAGGAGCTTAATTGAAGCAACTTTAGAGAGAAATACAAGACGTTCTTCGGCATCAAGAGTTTCTAGGCAGCGCAATTAAGAGCAATTCGACGTCTATATCGGTTTGCGATTAATTGTATCATGTTTTATAATTATTTCTACTGCTGTTCTCTTGTAGCCATGAGCTAACTTATTTTCTAGGGTTAATATTTGAACTCAATATGTGTGCTTAATTGCCATATCTTTCGAATATTTAATAAACTTAGTCATTTATTATTTAAATTACTTGTGTTTAATGCTTCAATATATCTGGCCAATATATGGTGAATGAATTGGTAATATTTTGATAAACTCGGAAGAGGAATCAATATATTTAGACCTAGGTAATTTAATGCATGATTGTAGAGTAACATTCAATGTTGCATATGCAAGTTTCAACTTAGGATAGGAATATACCTAATTGGCATGTATGATCAATAAGACCTAATCTTAATGAATCTTAATTTATTACAAGTACCATAGGAATATAGGTATTTGGTAAATTAGGGTATACTTGCATGACCTTGGAAGAGGCTTGTGAATACATTAGTGTCTTGATCAATAATAAAGACTAAGTGAGTTAAATATTAGAGGATTAATCATTAGAAACATATTGAGGGATAATATTAATCCTAGGTTCTCTCTACGTTGCTATCTTTAAATCTCATTGCATTGTGTTTTTGCTTTTATATTTCTTACATTCATTCTTAGATTTTTATTTTTCTGAATAATTATTAGGAAGATATAATTTTAGTAATTGGTTAAAAAGAAAGAATTATCCCTGTGGGTTCGACATCCGACTTATTTAGTCTCTTTATTACTTGCATACGATAGTGTATACTTGCACTTAATTTATGATATAGAAATATCGCATCAACGGTGTACAAGACTAAGGCTGTTGATGTTGGGTAATATCCCTGTGGACCTTCGTTGGTTAATTAAAGCCAAGGTTCGGTTGTCTGGTGAGTTTGAAAATGATTTTGTTTCTCATATGCCTGGTCTTGAAAGAAGCTCTTATGCCAAAAGGTGACGAGCAAAGAGGTTACAAGTCTGTCATAAATGTGCTCGATGAAATTATAACCGCAGTTGTCATTCTTTAGGATTTATATCTAGAAATCGAGAAGACAAAATTCAGTTCATTAAGGATGGACTGAGTAAGGAGTCTTTGGATGATATCCTATTGACTCTTGAGACACATCCCTGTGGGCTCATGCAACGTGAACTTCTCGATTTATGGAACAAATTCAAAAATGAACATCAATGGTATAGTCTCGGGAATCTGACTCTAAAAGACCCTGTTTGCTATTTATAAGAAAATTAGATAGGAAGCCTATCCCCGACCCATAAAGGGCGTTTAAGCCGTTACTGGACGTAAAATCAGAGGAAAATGTGAGCCACAATCACAACTACTTGTAAATACATGTGTTTTAATTTCAAACTTTATTTTATGAATAGTAGGGTTACTCATGTAGATGTCTTAAATTCAAATCTTTTTGTTCAATAATGCATGTAGGTCATTATATTTAAATTTTTTTGTTTTATTTTTAACTCTCTTCTGACAAACTGTCAGGTTACCATAATCATTGTTATCATTTGGTACTCTATAAATACAGCACCTCATTTTTTTCATTTTCATATATTGAGATAAAGGTGAGTGTAGATATGGAGGAAACCTCAGTTCAACAATTTTGAAATATATGTGTATTTTGTGGATCTAGTCTTGGGGAGAGTAAAGTGTTTGTAGAAGCAGCAAACAATCTAGGAAAAACATTAGTTGCAAGAAAAATTCATTTGACTTATGGAGGGAGTAGCCTTGGGTTAATAGGGTGTGTGTCAACAGCTGCACATTTAAGAGGAAGTCAAGTTTTAGGTATTATTTCTATAGCTTTAGCCGTGGAAAACCTGACCGGGAAAATAATAGGGGAAGAATTACGAGTCTCGTCCATGCATGAATGTATAGCTAGAATGCTTTACAATGCAGACGCTTTTATTGCTTTACCAGGTGATTTTGGTACCTTGGAAGAAATTTTTTAAATTGTCTCTTGGGCTCAACTGAATATTCACCGAAAACCCATAGGTTTGTTGAATGTTAATAACTATTTTGATTGCTTACTTTGTTTTCTTGATCAAGCTATGGAACAGAATTTTATTTCACACTCGGCGCGACAGATCTTGGTTTCTGCTACTGAGGCGGATGAATTGATTAACAAATTACAGGCAGTTACCTACAAACCTGACCCAGCAATAACTCGGATCGATTGGTCAGTGGGCCTTAATAAGCGAAAATTGGATCTGACACTTCGTTTGTAAATTTTTTTTTGTTTTATTTATTTATCAGCATCATTATTTTAGTTTATATTTGCTTAAGTGTCTCTCAGGTTTGTTTCTTTCAAATAACTGGCGTTTCAGGTAATGTCTCTTATACTTTATCTCTTTCTATTTAAACATTGAGGACAATGTTTCATCTGGTTTGGGGGGAGGATAGTAGACATACGTGGCATTTTGCCAAAAAAAAAAAAAAAAACAATTGTGGTCCAACATTTGATTAAAATGGCAGAGTAAAGAGTTCATTTTTGAACTCTTGAGACGCATTCTAGGTCAAATTAGAATGGCAGAGTAAAGAGTTTTAGTACTAACTTTTGAAATGCATTTTAACTAACTTTTTATTGTTTTGTTTTTATATTTCATGCATTGTCGTTTACTGCTTGTAGTCTTGGTAATTTTTGTATAAAGGAATTTGTTTTTCTGGCTAGGTATGATTTCAAAATTGTTTAGGTTGAGTCACTATTTCTATTTAGGTTACTAAAGAATGACTTCCAAAATATTTTTGAGCACAATGTTAAGCCTTGTGATAAGATGGATGATTCAATTTATATAGCCAAGAGAATTTTTATATTTAAGTATATATTTTTCTAATCTCACATATATTTTGTGAGTAAGTGGAAAGGTTGAGAAAACAGCTTATGAACCTTCATTGATCATTTGAATTGGTTAATTTTTGTTTAGATTGATATTATTTAAATTATGAAATAAGTTAGTTGCATTTGCGTATAATATAATTTGGTGAGAAACCTTTGTAATGCTTCTTTGTATTATTCAAAAATATTAAAAAAAAATCAAAAAAAAAAAAAAGCAAGCAAAAAAAAAAAAAAAGAAAAAAAAAAGAAAAGGAAGCAATTCAGTTTAATAAAGTCTTCATTCAATTTTAGAAGACAAATATTTTGTAAAGCAGTTTTCTCACTAAGTTATATTTGTATTATTCTCACAAGCCAATTAAAGTTCTAAAGCTAGCGTATGATAGGAATAATTGATTTTTAAACAAATGATTTTCCTATCTTTGGATCAATGTTAGTTTGTATGTCTGTCCTTAAAAATGACTTTTTCTTGAGTGCTTAACTGTTTTTCAACTCCATAAGAGAAGTCCTAACCTTTTAAATAGTCATACACCTGTGAGGATATGGAGTTGAGACTTTTACTTGAAGAAATTCTCAATACTATATCTATTGTGATTTGTGGAAAGATGGTTATGGCTTAATTCACACACATATACAAAATTTGGAAGTTATAATTGAAAAAACCATAATAGCAACAGTGATCTTGAACTAACGTTTTGTTTGAAATGCTTAGGTAGTTTTGCATATTCTATTTACGCTTGAATTGCTAGAGATTAGTAATAAGCTGGTTGGGGGCTGTGATGAACACATAAAAATGCATATTTGTTAAGAGATTCAGTCACCATTTAATGTCACTAATTTTAGTATTTTCTATATTTTTAACTTGAAATAAAGTGTTCTCCTTAAATTGTGATTAATGAATGTTATTTGGACAGGTTTAGGTAAAATGGACATAACTCTCAATGTAGAAATCAAAATGAAGAAATTCTTGAACCTGGTGCAACATGACTAAAGCTTACACAAATTTGAAGAATAGTGGAAAAGCCAAATCCAACATGCTATGGGCCAAAAATTGAGATACAATAGAATCGGGCTACAACTTCTGCCAGCTTGACCCAACTCACGTATTTGGACCGTATCTCACAAAATATGTACTCAATTGGTATAATTCTTGAAGCTATGAAATGCTGACTTGATTATCAACAACTCGTATGTTGATGGTAAAGTCCAAATCAGCCGTTATCATGGACCAAATTGCATTGCATGTGGGTAAAATGGTTGTTGGCCGAATTCTGATGTATCTTTGGAAGTTTGCTCATATCTCATTGGATACTTATCCAATTTGCATGAAATTGGTGCCTATGGAAAGAAGAGTCACAATTCTACAACTTTCATGTCGGCTATAGAAGCTAAATCGGTCATTTACATTATCAAAAATGTGCTGCAAGTGGATAAATGAGTTTTTGGCTTAAAATTATTGAAGATTGATGTCATCCATGACATATGTCCATTCATTGCCTATATAAGGAGACTCTTAGGACGTTTTTAATATTAGATAATTCTCTCTTATTTTCTTCTCATTAACATGTATTGTAATTTAGGCTAGAGTTCTTGGCAAGGCTAAGAGATGAACTTTTATGTGTAATAAATCTACTTTTATATTTTTATTTGATGTCAAGAGCTACAAATGTTGTAAGTTTGGTTTTGATTAAACTCTTATCTATTCTATTTTCTATAATCCAGAGATTATAATTCTCATGTATCATATAAGTTCAGTCATGCTTTTCTTATGTGATTCTTGGTGAACTATAATTGTTACTGGTGACATTGTTTTATATGTTAATCTTTTACTGCAGTATTGTCAAATTGATATATTGTCAATCTTGGATAACATATAAGGGCAATAAATGTTTAATATTCAAATTGATCTTTTACTGCAATATTGTCAAAGTGATATATTGTCGATCTTAGATAACTTATATAAATGAACATGATGTATGTTAATGCTTGCAAAGAGTTTAATTACGTCAAATACATGTGTTATCAAATGTGCTATATTTTTCTATCTTCCGATTGATTGTTTGGGATGTGAAACTTTCAATTGAGTTATAAGCATTGAATTAAAGTGTAGAGTAGATTTATAAAGCATAATTGTGATTCTCGAAGCCTTGTTTGAATTATCATAAGAAATTTCCTTCAAATCATAGACAATCCTATCTCATCCACTTAAATTAATTAATTTTATCTTTTGCTACTGCTTTAATATTTTACTTCATCAATCTATTTTGCCAAGAGCTTCCTCGTGGGATCGACACCTCAATCTATACTGCGATAGTCGCGTTATATTTTGAGCGTAAACAAGTGGTCATTAAGGTGCAATACGCCTACGACCACCCAAGTTTGAGTAATATTTGGGGGTAAAGGGTTAGGTATTTTAGTGGGTGAAAATTTTCACTTCTGCCCAAAACCTTTAAAAACGAATAGATGGCTATATTATTTATTCCCTCTTATGCATTTTTTTTTTCCATTTATACCTTAAATGTTCTTTTAGATGATTAATGTTGAATTGAAAATTTCATTAATCTTGGATTAATGAGTTAAATTTATTTCTCTTGAGAATAATAAATGGACTTCAAGAGAAACTAGCCTGTACTGGTCTGTTTCAAAAGAACTAGGGTTGATGAGAATCCTATAACCAAAGAAAGGGTTAGGCTTAGCTAAAAGTTTTTTTTTAGTTATAACATTTCAATGCTTAAGTCAATGACAATTGAAAAAAATGTGAAAAAAATAAAAAGTTATGCAAAGGGCTATGAAGAATAAAGATAGAGTTTGCAGTGTGTTTTGAAAGCAAAGGAAGCTTAGAACTCACTAAAAAGGTCTAGAGTCTGTAATATGTCTCTTAGCTCGATAATTTAGACCCTATTTATAGGGTTGTAATATAAGTTCAATTCATAGTTATAGAATTATATTAGTTTTGGAAAGCATCAAAATTTTTCCTTCTTGGATTTATCTATTAGAGTTTACCCAAATAAGGTCAGACTTTATTTTCCTATTAGAACTCTTGCTTAGATTATTAGAGTCATATTTATAGAAGGAATCTTAAATTCATTATTCTTTGTGACAAGTTTGTTTTAAGGTGTTTGTGTTTGATCAGAGTGGCCGATTATACCAAAGAGGGTATTAATGCTCAGGGATCCTTTAGTAAGATGAGGATTACAGGTTAGTTTGAGGACATTCATGTACCTTTGCAGCATTTGGACCTACGCTTATAAGTCGGGCTATGATAATATTTTATGGGCTGCATCAGCAGGACTAGGCTTTGTAGTAATTGGGTGTTGAGATTGGAATTTCAAGGGAACAAGGGTCTATCAATTTTCACTATTGACTTGTCAGCATTAAAAACTTTATAATTATAGTCTCATAGATTAGGTAGTCTTCAGCGTGCCTTTTGATATGAACGATTAGAGTCTTTAGTTTGATGATCTGATGAGGTGCTTAGGATCATGTATCATGTCTTCATAGGTGGATTGATGCACTAATCAGTGACATACCCTTTGCTGATGATTCTAGGGCCCACATGACATAGTCGTGTCATTATAGCTGCAATGAGACTAGTTTTTTAAAGCTAGCGCCAAAGGTGCATTTAATGTTTGTAAGCTTTTGAAAAATAAGCCTTGATAGGTGGCTAAACGTATAGTTACCCTTATTTGAATTTGTTATTACGTGCCTTATCTTAGAGCATTAGTGTTGATTGAACGGTTGGGGTGTGCCTTCTAGGGGATATGTCAGCTTAAAGTGATATTTTGCCTTTGTAGGTGTTCCGTCTTTTAAACTTTGAGTTAACAACTATAATTACTTATGAGAAATATATATATATATATATATATATATATATATAGAGAGAGAGAGAAGTTGTCTTTTTACTTCACTGCTTTGATTTTATTTGATGGTCTTTAAGAGAGAGAAGACTTAGCAATTTTAGAGGGAATTCTTACGTATTTTTAAAGCATATTTCTTTGATAATTTTTGCTTCTTCTTCTTCTTAATCCTTGCATAAGTAAGTAATATGGTGTTGCTTTTGATCTTTTGTTGCTTATTCTTCCTATTGTTTTGGTCTACCTTTTTTTATGTTCAGCGTGTTTCTAGATTTGTTTCTTTAACACTCGAGTGTTCATCTTAAGTCCTTGACTTTGAGTGCTTATATCATCTGTTTGTTTAGGTGGAATTTTGATAAGGTGCATTCTTTATTTGTTTAGGTGTAAAAACTCATGTCTTCAATGAATGACTCATAGAACATGCCTAGTCATGAGTTATGTGATAAGGACATAAAAGCACTAGTATAATTTGTACTCAACTTTTGTATTTTGCTCTAAATCATAACTATTTGGTTATTTAATTGTGGTTTTTGATCATAAATAGATGCACGATGGAAAATGTGATGCATAGGAACAAACGGGAGGCGAATCGAACGTCAAATGAAGAAGTTATGCTCAAAATACGAAAGGGGCACCAAACCAGCGACTGAGCGCCGCGGCGCTCAATGCGGCGAACAGTGTCGAAAATAGTATTTTGCCACAGTACCACGAAATAGTATTTTGCTACAGTACTCGTAAATAGTATTTTAAAGACAAAAACTTATAAATAGAAAACCAAAAATCCTAAGAGAGAGGAGAGGAGAAAAAGAGAGAAAAGAGGTAAAAACTTAGAGAAAGAATTCACAACACAAGATCAAAGATCAAAACCAAAGATTGAAGAACCAAGATCAAGATTCAAGTTTTAAGCCAAGATTGAGGGAGAAGCACATCAAGGAGTCACTTTGATTAGTTTTTCTTCTCTTTCTTTATCATTATGTTCTTTTTCTTGTTGATCTTTATGAATTGGTTTGATAGTTTTGGTTTTGTGATGAGTTAATTTGTTCATCTAGGGTTAGACTATGTAAACCTAGTATGGATTTGGATTGTGTCAAATTTTTGTTTATAAACTTGATAAATTCAATTGATTCATTCTATCTTGTGTTTAATACTTTCATTATACTTGATCAATATTTTGAATGATTGAGGAACCATGATGAACTCGACAGAGGGATTTATGTGTTTAGCCTAGGGTAGTTTGATGCATGATCATAGGGTAACAACTATGAGTTCCATCTAAGATAGACATATACCTAGGTGGCATGTATGGTATAATTTAGACTTGATCTTAATGAATTACATTCTGATTTGATTACTATAGACATATAGGTGATTGTTAGAATGCATAATATAGTCACTTGACCGTCGACAGAGGCTTATGATGAAATTAGTGTCTAAGCCAATCAATTGATATTAAGGGATTAACTAAGTGGTTAATGAATCCAATAAAATACTAGGGGACGAGTCAAAACCCTAGATTATCTTTATTTGTGAATTCTACTATTTGTTTTTTGTCTAGTTAATTGATAGAATTAGATTAGTTAAATAAATTTCAGATTGTGATTTTCTGAATAAAAGTTAAGTAGGTAAAATTTTAGTACTTGATTTATAGAATTAGATTGCATAGTCCCTGTGGGATTGATATCTGGACTTAAAATCTTATATTACTTGATACGATAACGTGCACTTGCGCTTAGCTACTATAGTATAGCATCACAATCATTATGTCACCTTAGTGAGGGCTCGGCTGTTGAGAGTAGCCCAGCCAAGAAATTGATAATGAGAGTGCTCGGGGGGTTCGAGAATTTAGATTAAAAGTAAGAGGGCCTATTTAATGAGGAGATGTTGTTGAGCTACTTGAGGGTTCTAGTGATTCTTAACGGACACCTAGTGGCATAATGCCATCTTAAGTTCCTCGAGAGTGAGTAGAAACCTCCAGTCAAATGTGGAGGCCTAAAAAGAAGAAGAAGTTTATTCTTTGAACTAACAATGAGGTCATTTTTTAGCTGGATTGCCCGCTTATTCATCCTTCGAGTGTGCGTAAGGAGGACCTTGTCTAACTAAGGAAGAGATTTGACATCCCAAAGAGCATTACCATAAGGGTTCACCAAGAGGATGAATATGAAAGTGGGCTATCAGTTGGGCTCTCAATCTTTGCTTTTTCGATTTAGGGTTAATGCTACCTCTTCAACCATATTTTATGGATATTATGGCTTATTGAAACTTGGAATCATAACAGCTGAATTTAAACTCTTGAAGGATATTAGTTGGCTTTACATTATGTGGCATAAGACAAGTTTTGGTGACACTATATTTCTTAAGCTCTAAGAAGTGCATCAGATAAGAGCGAACACAAATCAACAGAAGGGTTTCACTACCTGACTGCTTATGATGGTGAGAAGAGAATTGCCTATATATAGGATTTGCCTTTAAGTAATCCTAGATGGAAACACCTTTGGTTTTTTGCCGGTGGAGACTAGGGGCAAGAGCATGAGTGGTTGCTCGGTCTCTAATTATGTCCTCAAGTCTTCCTT
This sequence comes from Ailanthus altissimus, assembly GCA_946807835.1. Classification (NCBI taxonomy): domain Eukaryota; kingdom Viridiplantae; phylum Streptophyta; class Magnoliopsida; order Sapindales; family Simaroubaceae; genus Ailanthus; species Ailanthus altissimus. The sequence continues at coordinate 13,079,770 of OX327687.1, forward strand.
GAGTCAAGTCCTTATCTGTTTATATTTTTGAATTGAGGTATCTTTGTTTGTATTGTGCAATAATAATCTTTGTTCTTCTTTTTTAACCAAATATTAGTTGACCAAGCCTAAGCTCACAAAGGAAGAGAAGAAGCCGATTGACAAAGCTCAAGTGTATAATGTCCCACACAGGGAACTTATCTCCCAAGCTACTTAAGAGAGTACAAGGTTGCTCGAATCACAGAATAGAGGTAACTTCTTAGGCATTTTAGAGTTTGTTGATCTTGTTCGTTTTGACTTGTTGATTCCTTGTTTTTGTTTCTCTTTGCAAAAGTGGCAGAGAGAAAATTCTTGCTTTCCCAAATAATGCCTTCAACCCTAAGGACTCAAAGAGGTTAAAGAACCTTTTTAATTTTCCTGGCTATGGTACAAAGGAGCAAGTATTTTTTAATTTTCCCGGCCCCTTCCTCGAGTAAGGGATATGAGGGAGAGGTTGGCTCAAAGGGCACCTTTAGTGGAAAAAAAAAAGAGGTTGACTAGGACCTTAATAACTAGTAAGGCAATAAGGCTCTGCTCTCAAGTGCCCAACATCCTCTACTACAAGCACATCATCCCCTTCATCTCTACCCATCTAAGCGAGGGTAATCTTGTAATTGGGGCCCAAAGTGCGTGTTTGGTCTAAAACCCTAGTCGAGGCATAAGCTAGCTTTTCTTCACTCATCCGACCTCTAATTTTCAAAGAGAGGGAGGTAGAAGCACTTGGTGCTCTTGATGAAAGAGACTGAATATACAATGCCAAAAGATCATACTGCTCTAATGATGACGTGTAGTATGTCTTAATCCTTTGCACATGGCTTGTGATGTATTTTAAAGATAATTTTGTGAATCTTGCTTTTTTGTTTATAGTGTTTTCTTGCTTCTAACTAGTTAGTTATTTCTTATAAGGGGTATCCACCTTTATTAGTTATCGTGGAGCTCTTTATAAGGTGGTGACTGATGAGTAGATATTGGCAGCAGCCGAGGCTGAGGTGACCAAGTTGAAGGAAGCCTTAAAGGAGATAAAAAATAAAATGAAAGTGTTTAAGTATAAGCTCAATGGCTGCTCGGGTATAGTGAAGAATGTCAAAGCTACGGTAGCTGATTGTATGCTATAGTAGCTAAGCGCAAGTGCACGCTATTGTATCAAGTAATATAGGATTTTAAGTCCAGATATCGATCCTATAAGAACTATGCAATCTAATTCTATAAATCAAGTACTAAAATTGTACATACTTAACTTTTATTCAGAAAATCACAATCTAAAATTTATTTAACTAATCTACTCTATATATTAAACTAAACAAAAACAAAGGGTGAAATTCATAAATAAAGATAATCTAGGATTTTGACTCGTCCCCTAATATTTCATTAGACTCATTAATTACTTAGTTAATCCCTTAATACCAATTGATTAGCTTAGACACTAATCTCATCACAAGTCTCTGTCGATGGTCAAGTGACTATATTACGCATTCTAACAATCACCTATATGTTTATGGTAATCAAATCAGAATGTAATTCATTAAGATCAAGTCTAAATTAGACAATACATGCCACCTAGGTATATGTCTATTTTAGATGGAACTCATAGTTTTTACCCTATGATCATGCTTTAAATTATCCTAGGCTAAACACATGAATCCCTCTATAGAGTTCATCATAATTTCTCAATCATTCAAAATATTGATCAGGTATAATGAAAGTATTAAACACAAGGTAGAATGAATCAATTATAATAATTAAGTTCATAAACTAAGAATCAATAAAATCCAACTATATATTAGGTTCACATAGTCTAACCTTAGAATAACAAGTTTAGCTCATCACAAAACCAAAAGTATCCAACCAATCCATGAAGAACAGTAAGAACAAGAACATAATGGTAAAAAAAGAGAAGAAAAACTAATCAAGAAGACGTCTTGGGTTGCTTCTCTCTCAATTTTGACTTGAAGCTTGAATTTTGATTTCTTGGCTTTGATATTTGATTTTATATTATGAATTCTTTCTTTACGTGTTTTCCTCTCCAAAGTCACCATATTTGACATCAAAAGAGTGTTTTTATTGGCATGAGAAACCCTCAGGGCAAGGGCATTCGAATTCAAGTTGAAATAGGAGAGTTGAAAGGGTTTTTATATGTCGTATGGGCACTGCGGTGCTAGGTTGTGGGCACTATGGTGCTCAGCTACTGACCTAGTCGCCGTGGCTCTCAGTCATGGGAGCTGCGGCGCCCAGCCCTGGTATCACTTTTGTATTTTGAGCATAGCTTCTTCGTTTGATGTCCGATTCGCCTCTCGTTTATTCTTATGCGTTACATTTTTTGTTGTGCATTGTATGATCAAAACACACAATTAAATAGCCAAATATTTATTATTTTGAGCAAAATACAGAAGTTGGGTACAAATTATACTAGTACTTTTACGCCCTTATCAATAGCTTTTAAGGTTAGGGAGGCTTAGGTTAAGGCAATGTTGGCAAAGAGCATGGTCTCAATCCTTGAGTAAAAAATGAAGAAGTTTGAGGCCTAGGTAGGGTTGCTTTGAGAAGAGAATGCTTACTGCTTGAAGAAGAATGAGAAGCTAGTAAGGAAGCTCAAGGCTTCAGAGGACCACCTTATTAAAAAGGCTTATGAGGCTTTTGGCAACATCATTGACTTTTTCAAGGACCACTATGCTAACATAGACCTTTCTTGGTTGGACAAACTGATTGATAGTCAGGAGAAAGTTGACGAAGAGACCGAAGGCCTAGTCATTTGAATGATTGAGGAGGTCCCTCCTTTACCTATTTTTAGTGACCATGTGTAATAAGGGTAGAGAGTCCTCAAGCCGAAGATGTCCCATTCTTTCTGCTACTATTGGAGATCAACCCACTACTCTCCTGTACTTAGTTCTTAATGAAAGAACTTTTGTTATTAATGAAAGACACTTATTTTCTTCATACTTGTGTAAATTCAATTCTGCTTGGTTGTCTTGTTTGTTACACTTGATGTGCTTATGGATGCTTTTAGTGATTTCTACCTATGAATGCTTAGTACCTCTTGAGCTATTATTCCCATTTTAAATTGTTAGTTAATGTTTGAATGAATAACCAAAGTCTTCAATTTTTTTGCTTATTTGATTCCTCATTTGAGGATTGCTTGTGATGTTTGTCCGAGGAGGTTTTATGATAAGTCGTGGGGCATTAAATGTTTAAAGTTTTATTTTAACACAAAATTTTGAGAGTTACCTCAAGGATGCTCCAGAGATCTTAACCTTAGAGCTAGTGATGGCCTTGGACCATTAAACTCCTTAATTTGTCAGTCATTTGGGTATATCCGAGTATAATTTTAGGTAGAAGGTCAAGTGATTGGGTCTTTAGATGTTGGTAAGCTTGACTTTTAGTCAATTATTTATCCTTAAGTGTGAGTCTTTTTGAATTCTGTCTTTTCCATCAGTCATACTTCAAAGGTGACTTTGGTGATGTGGATACATTCTTCGCCCTTGGATCCCTTAGAAATCTAACAACTGTCAATTGTACTTGGTAGTTACAAAGACAACTTTAGTTAGGGTTTCATAGGGGCTATTGGATTTCATTTTTTTTTTGCTCAGAATACATAAATCTAGAAGCCTCTTTTAATTGACAAAATGAAGTTGAACTTTTGGTACCTATCTTTTTTCACTTAGAAAGAAAAAGTATTGTATTTCTCTAGTTACCACCATTTTCAACTTTGATTGTTACTTTTATTAGTGATTACATTTTCTTGGCACACTCTTTGACACCAGTATGCTATTGTTCTTGATAATATTATTTTGACGATCACTTCCTTCTTTCTTAGCACATTCTTAAAAGTTTTGTTTCTGGAATTTTGGATTATATGAGTTCATACATATCATTTGTCTTCTAGAACCAAGGTTTCTTGTCTGATGATGGTACTTTTAGGGTTTCTTTTGTGTTGATTATTTATTACCCTTAAGTCATAGTAATTGATCTTGTTTTGGAAATTAAGGTAGGCTGATTCTCTTTCATTATTAAGAATCATGCCATTCCAAGCCAATATATGTTTCATACTTTGAGTGTTTAGGCCAAAGTGGTAGTTAAGGTTGATTTGAGTGATCTCGAAGAGGAGGAGGTTTCTTTGGTTATGAGGAACAGTCGAAGTGAGTGTTTATCCTTCATATTTTTTTACTCTAAAATTTTTATGCTGATATGCCTTTTGCTTGTTATTTTTGTAAGCGCATTCTATACATTGTTTAATACCTTTCTTAATTGGATATTTGCTTGTTTTGTGTATTAAAATGTAGTCAGTTATGCATATATTGTAGTTTTGTAGGTTCCAACCAATCAGACCATAAAGAAGATCAAATTTTGATTAAAAAAGAGCAAAGAAGTCATTTTATAAGGCACCTAAGCCACAGCCCCAATATAAGTGAGGAAAACAATATCAAGTGTTGGGGCCATGGCCTCAGTTTAGGCAGAAAGTTAAGGCCGCGGCCCCAATTTAAGAAAAAGAGTAGCGGCGCAGCGTTACACCTGCATTTTTTATTTTTGGGTTCTTTGCCCTAATTTTTGGAGGGTATTTTTGGGAGGATCTGTAAATAGAAGATGAAAGACCTTTTTTAGAGGAGGAGAGAATGAAATTGAGAGAGAAAACTAAGAGTTTTAGTAAGAGAAACACACTTGGAGCTTGGATTGTGGGTGACCATTGAAGATTAAAGACTCCTAATGACTTCTCCAACTAGTTCCTTATTTCTCTCTACCTCATTTACTCTAGTTTCAAACTTATAATTGTAATTTTTTTTGAAAACATGGTTACTTCTATAAACTTTTGGACCATGGTATTTGTGGATTTGACTGTGGATTGCTAGATTATATGTTCTAAGGCTTGCTGTAAATCTACTTAATACTATGTTTTGATATATTATGTGATTAATGACTATCTTGTGTTTATCATTTATGTTTTTTGTGAGTTTAATGCTTTTAATTGGATTGAAAAATTGATTAGATAATTTAGACTTGTGGGTTATATGCTTAGGAAAGTTTAACTCATGTCTTGGTTTTATAAAGCATAAACTTGAGTTTATTGAGTTGGAAGACAAATAGACTTAGGGTAATCACTTAAGGTAACCTAATGCATGTATATATAATAAGTTAGATAGAGATATCAACTTAGTTATGTATGCATAGGATCTTATTCGACGTTCAGCAGAAGTAATGAGATTAATTCTAAACCTATGATTAATGAATTCACATGATTAGTTTTTAATCACTAATGATAAAGAACATAAGAACAGTAGAGTGAAATCAAGACCCTAAGACCTTTTACCAAAGAATTTTCAACTCATTGATTTACTAAATTATTTATTTTAAATATTTTTAATTTTTATTCAACTTAGTCTTTTAATTAGTCTAGATAAAGTTAGGTTATCAATACCACAATACTTAGTGTTAATTTAAGACACTAATCCTCATGAAAATGATACAAACTCATCACTTTATTACTTGATCACAACCTGTGCATTTGCGATTACAATTCACGTGTGTATAATTTCACGAACAACCATATAAAGTGAAGATAACAATAGGAAGTGTGCTCAGTATAATGAGCATTCTTCATAGCCTAATGTTTTAGGGGTTAATGGTCAACCATTTGGTTATGTACGAGGAGATAGGGCTGCTAATGGAGGTTCTGTGGAAGTTTTAAGGACACCAGTTCAGAGGACTCTCTAGGCGACTGAGAAGGGAAATAGGATAACCAGTTCTTTGACCCTAATTCAAGGCATTTCATATTATACTATAATCCTATGCCTTTTTCAAGAGTCATCCCAAGAGTCTTTGATCCTATTTGAAGTTGATCTTATTTTTCTAAGAGATTATCCGATCGACTAAGAGGCCATCTAGCATTTAATGGTTGGAAATCCTGCTCCAACCATCCTCCTACATTCTCCTTGAGTGATTTTCCCATTAAATTTTGGAGCAAGTTCGAGCATTTGTTTTCGCTTATTAAGAAATGGGAGGGTTTGTAGACCTAACACATGCTCAACAGATGCAAAAATGGGATACCTTTACTACGTTTCTTTTGTCATTTATGACTGCGATGAAGTGAATCTTATTTTCTTCTTGCTTTTTTTAAGAAAAATTTTCTTCAATTAACTATTTTGCCTTTGATTTTAAATTTTTAATAATATTGTGTTTAAGTAACTTGATCTTAATTTAGGCATTTATTTTCTTTATTTGTTTTTAGTTTTTGGTTAATTTTGTTATTTTCAAGGTGCATGCGACACGCTCATAGCTTGAATATTTTACCTATTGATCCAAAAGTAGAGCGTACTATTCAAAGGCTAAAAAGAGAAAATAGGAACGAAGTACAAGTTATGGTAGTAGACGACGACAATAAATAACAACGAGCCTTACGAGATTATTCCAAGCTTTTTGTTATTGAAAACTATTTAGAAATTCAACGCCAAAGAATTAATGCCAACAACTTTGAGTTAAAGTTGGCTCTCATTAACATTGTCTAGCAAAATCAATACGAAAGATTTCCAAGTGAAGACTCTAATGTTCACTTAGCTATGTTCTTGGAGATTTGTAATATCATTAAGGTGAATGGCATATCAGAAGACATCATTAGATTGCGCTTATTTCTTTTCTCTCTTAGGGACAAGGCAAGGGGTTAGCTTTATTCTTTGCAACCTGGGTAGTATCGTAACTTGGGAGGAGTGGGTGCAAAAGTTCCTCATAAAATTTTTCCCTTCATCGAAGCCTTCTCAACTTCGAAGTGAAATTGTACAATTCCACTAATTGGACTTTAAGCCTCTTTATAAGGCATGATAGTAGTTCAAAGATCTTATTCGGAGGTGCCCTCAATATGGATACCAAGATTGGTTCCAAATATATTTTTCTACAATGGATTAAATTGGCAAACAAGAACAATTGTTGATGCAACGACTGGAGGTACTCTATTATATAAAACCAAGATGAAGTTAAACTTTTATTGGAAGAGATGGTATGCAACAACTATTAGTAGTTTAATGAGCGGTCTTTTGTGAGAAAGGCTGTGGGAGTTTAAGAGGCTAATCCTATAGTTGCTCTTTCATCTCCAATGTCAGCTTTAGCAAGTCAAAATTTAGTGTTGAATACTAGAAAAGCTTTATCAAGCAAGGATTTGATAATGGTTGCTAGTGTTTCTTATACCGGTGAAGGTGGTAATCTAGAGCAAGTTAAATATCTAAACAACTAGAATTTCAATTATTAGGATAACAACATTCTTAATGACTTTCCCATGCATTATCATTCGGACTTCACAATCATGAGAATTTTTTTTATGGTAACACAAGAAATGTGCTACAACCTCTATTGAGATTCAATCAACCGATAGTCGAGAAAAAGCCATCATTGGAAGATCTTTTAGGTACTTTCATTACTGAGACAAGGGGAATATTTAACAAAGATGAGGCATGATTTGACAATATTAAGACATATTGCACCAATATGAATGTTACAATGAAAGTTTTAGAGGTGTAAATTGTCCAACTTGCCAATTTGATCAAGGGCTAATCATTTGAAATGTTTCCTAGTGATATAGAGACTAACCCGAGAGAGCATTGCAAGGCTATCACTTTTAGTAGTGGTAGGAAGTGAAAGCTCCCAAGCCAAAGAAAAGTTAAGACAAGGAGAAAGAGGTTGTAGCAGAATAGCCAAAGGTGAATTCAAAGCCAAATTTTATTTCTTTTTTAAACAATCATCCTATCTTTGTTCCCTTGTTGTTATTTTCTCAATGGTTCTAAAAGAAGAAGTTAGATGCACAATTCTCTATATTCCTTGAGATTTTCAAGAAGATTCACATAATTATTCATTTTTATAGATGCTTTGGAACAAATTCTAAATTATGTAAAATATATAAAGGAGATGATATCTAAGAAAAAAAGTTTGGAGAATTATGTAATCGTGAAGCTTACGGAGGAATGTATTGTAATTCTTTAACGAAATTTACCATCAAAGTTTAAAAGATCTTGGGATTTCACAATCTTAAGCACAATCAGTGGTTTACATTTTGAAAAAGCCTTTTGTGATCTTGGTGCTAGCATTAATCTTACACCTTTGTCCATTTTTCAAAAGTTGGGATTTTGAGAGGTAAAGCCTATAATCTCTTTGCAGCTTATGGATTGATCTTTCATGTATTTGAGGGGCATCATCAAAGATCAATAAGTTCATCATTCTGGTAAATTTTGTTGTTCGTGATATGGAGAAAGACTTGGAGATCCTAATTATTCTTGGTAGACCACTTCTAGCTACCAAGAGAGCCCTAATCGACGTGGAAAAAGGGAAATTGGCAATACATGTACAATATGAAAAATAACTTTTAATGTCTTCAAAGCAATAAAACTTCCAAATGGGACTATTTCAAGATTGATAATGTATATTTATAAAGAGAATAGCGGGCCTCAAATTTCAAGGAGATAGATGCAATTCGACCCTAAGCTTATAAGAAAGTGAAGTTGCGCAGAACAAAGAATAAGAAATGAAAGACATGAACATCATGAAAAGTAATTAGATATCAGCCAATAGGGTTCATTCTTCTGATGGAAGATAAGACTTTTTTGGGAAAGTTTAAATCAAGAAAGTTAGGGTCACTTTTTAAAAATCATCTTATGGCGAAGTTAAAGAAAAAGAGTGGTAAAGCTAATAAGCAAACAATGAAGCACTATAAAGGAGGAGAGTTTGTCGACGAAATGCCTTTGATGTACAATTTGATCCACCATGAATTCGGAAGACATCAAGCCAATGACATTAAATCAAGCACTTCTTTGGAGCCAACCCAAGTAAATGTTTGTTTTTATTATTGTTTATTTCTAGTAGTGTGTTTAAAACTACAAGTTAGCACTTACAAAGCCAAAAAATGGCACTAGACAACAAGCTGGCTTAGCGATGCCAAAATAAACCATATTAAGAGCTCTTAGATAGTATGTAAGCACTGCAGCCTAGAAAAAGCCAAGCCGTGGCACAAAGACCTGACACTTAAGTCTAAAAATGTAGGTGTTGGCGTTGTGATGCTTTAAGGTCTGTGTTGTGACACTAATTCGAGAAAACCTCTTTTTGAAACCTAAATTTTAACCTATTTTTCTCGTTTTCACTCATCAACCCCAAACACTCCAAACACCAAATTGACCAAAATTTCCATATCAAAAACCACCAAACTTGAAGAACTAGGCTCAAAAGTAAGGAATTCAAATTTTAAGTTTAGAGGGAACCATTTGATTCTTGATTGATGCTATACTAGTTAAGTATAAGTGCATGCTATCGTATCAAGTAATATAAGATTTGAAGTCTAGATATCGATTTTACAAGGACTATGCGATCTAATTCTATAAATTAAGTACTAAAATTGTACATACTTAACTTTTATTTAGAAAATCACAATCTGAAATGTAATTAACTAATTTAACTTTATCAAGTAAACTAAACAAAATTAATGGTAGAATTCATAAATAAAAATAATTTAGGGTTTTGACTCGTCCCCTAGTATTTTATTAGATGTGTTAACTTCTTAGTTAATCTCTTAATACCAATTGTTGATTTAGACACTAATCTCATCACAAGCCTTTGTCGATAGTCGAACGACTATATTACGTATTCTAACAATCACCTATATGTCTATGGTAATAAAATTAGAATGTAATTCATTAAGATCAAGTCTAAATTATACCATATATATCATTTAGGTATATGTCTATCCTACATGGAACTCATAGTTGTTACCCTATGATCATGTATCAAACTATAATAGGCTATATGAATCCCTTCGTCAAGTTCATCATGGTTCCTTAATCATTCAAAATATTGGCAAGATATAATAAAAGCATTAAACTCAGATAAAATGAATCAATCTATTGTATTAAGTTCATAAACTAAAAAGTAATAAAATCCAACTACGTACTAGGTTGACATAGTCTAACCCTAGAACATGTTTAGCTCATCACAAAATCAAGAATATCAAACCAATTCATGAATAATAGTAAGAACAAGAACAAGAAAATAATGATAAGAAAATATAAGAAAAACTAATCAATAAGACACATTGGGTTGCTTCTCTCTTAATCTTGACTGGAAGCTTGAATCCTGATTCATTGGCTTTGATATTTCATTTTATGTTGTGAATTATTTCTTTTAGTTTTTGCTTCTCTAAAGTCTGTGTTTTGGCCCTTAAAAGATTGTTTTTATGGGTATTGAAAACCCTAGGGTCGAAGGAATTTGGACTCAAAATGAGGTATTTTAACACTTAATCACAAAGGCGTCATAGTGCCAAGATCTGGAAATTACAAAATTTATTTCTTTGCTGGAGTGCCACAGTGCTCCATACTTTAGAATCGGGTGCTGTAGTGCCTAGCCTTGTTTCGCAAGGTCTCGGTAAAATGAGCGCATCTTGCTCGTTTTGCGTCCATTTTACCTATTGTTTGTTCCTATGCATCACATTTTCTGTTGCACACCTATTTATGTTAAAAAAACACAGTTAAATGGAAAAATATTCATAATTTAGAGCAAAATACAAAATTTGGGTACTAAATATACTAATGCATGTATACCCCTATCAAATAGCCCTAAACTTAAGACTTTGCTCGTAATGTTCACAATTTATTCATGACTCAAAAATAAAAACTAAAAACTAAAAAATAAGCTTTTGTTGATTAAACAATCATGATCATAATCTCAAAAGCTATGAAATGACACAAGTCTTTCTAGAACGTAATAGACCACTTTCAATAAATCAACATACAATTCATCAAAATCCTTATTCTTTCCTATAAATGATCACTTGTGGGTGTGTGTGAAAATTAGATTTACTTAATAACTTAAAATAATACATAACGATGATGTCTCAACATATTTTAATTTATAACACAACCATAAACTTATTTTTCATACTTCCTCTCCACTATTGTAGAAATACACATGTTTAGGAATCTATTTAAGACTTTATTTATCTTGTAACATAAGGTTAGGTCAAGGTGGGTTATAAAGATATAAATATGAAGCTCAAATCACACAATGAACACTTAGACTTACTTAGAAACCTTTTGATTCCTTATCTCCTTGATTCTTCATCTCCTCCCCTAAACTTATGCTATTATCATCTTTCTTTTAATCGCACTTTTACAAAAAAACATTTATTCTTTTTCCAAAGCTGGGGGTATTTATGCATTTAAAGCTCTCTTTTTTAATGTACCCCCAAGCTTAGATTGATTTGTACCTTCAAGACTTTTTACTTTTTATTGCATTACCTTTTTTTTTCACACATATAACATTTTTTCTTTTAAGAATGTTTCTAAGTAAACTCAAGGTTTATGATGTTACTGGTAAATTTTAGGATAAATAAACTTAAAAGTCTTAAGGCTTGTAATATGGTTAAAATCAAAGAATGGGTAGTTTGGATCAAATGGGGTAATAAGGATAAATGTACATTAAAGGTAGGCTAGAAAAGACTCAATCTGTCCAAAGATGGCCTAATGTCATGTCCCTACTTATATGATTCTTAGGATTTTGCCTCAAGTAGTAATTAAACAAATTCTAGAGTGTTGGTCTTCAAGACTATAGTGTACTACTTAAGCATAAAGTATCTCTAAGAAAAGAAAATTCAACTAATACATGCTTATTTCATTGTACTAAAAACTAAGTGATAAAAAATAAAGTCTAAATTAGTTCAAGATTCATGATATAAGAATTATCTGAAGCTTCTATTGTTTCTTAGAGACTTGTAAAAGTAAATTCAGCCAATATTTTAATTCTTATCATAGACTAATGATCATCTTCTCAACCAAAACTTAACACTAAAAAATAAATTTACTCCACAAGACAACCAATCAATATAAGCAGCAAAATAAACATGAGAAAGTGTGTTTTCCACCCCCAAACTTAAATTAGACATTGTCTTTAATGTCAAAAAATAAACTTAGAACTAATAAAATCCTTGATAAATGAAGTTGAAGCATTGCAACACTGTGTTCTATTAGTTGAACTGCGGTTTCGTTTACTTCCAACGCTTAAAATTGCTTGTGCTGCTTCCTTAAACGCTTGACTTATTGATTTATTCATATAAAGAAATTAATCTAACATAACTAAAACAAAAATAAAAAGAAAAATTACTTGGGTTGTCTCTTAAGAAGCGATTGATTTAGCATCATCAATTTGACAAGACTCTTTATATTCTTATGATGGATCAAAGTTAATGGTGGAAGCATCCTTTTATATGAGCTTGCTAGGCTTTCTCTCATTTGGCTTCCACATTTTTTTATTAGATCTTGGATAGTAACTTTCGCCTTATTCTCCTTGTACTTCTAAAAGACTTTGAATCTTAGACCGGTGAAATATCTCCTTTATGCCATTCTCTTCGATCCTCTCATCACATTGCTTCTTCTTCTTTCTCTTTCTTGTCTTTATATGCATTAACAACTTTTTAATGTGAGGATTTAACATTTTCATGTCTTTGATCACATCAATACTGTCATAGTCTTTACTTTTTTTTATGACAACTTGGTCTATTTGAAGACTTTGAATATTGCAGTGTCATCCTGTACCCTTATGGTCATTTTCCCTCTTTGAACATCAATGATCATATGTTCTGTGGCTAAAAAAGGTCTTCCAAGGATGATGGGAATTGCGTTGTCTTCATTTATGTCTAGAACAATAAAATCGGCGGGGAAGATGAATTTGTCCACCTTTACTAGCATGTCTTCAATAATTCCATTCGGGTAGATGAGAGAGCGATCAGCAAGTTGAAGTGTGATATTGATCGGTTTCAGTTCTCATAAACCTAACTTGTTGTAGAGGGAGAGGAGCATGAGATTGATACTTGCTGCTAGATCACATAAGGCTTTACCAAGATTATGATTGCCAAGAGAGTATGATATAGTAAATCTCCCGGGATCTTCGAGCTTAGGAGATAGCTTTTCTGAAGAATAGTGCTACACTTATTTGTCAACGCCACGGTCTTATAATCCTCTAATTTCATCTTCTTGAAAATGATACTTTTCATGAATTTGACGTAACTAGGCATCTATTCGAGTGCGTCTGCAAAATAGAGATTAATATGTAATTTCTTAAAATTATCAACAAATTTAGAGAATTGTGTATCTAATATCTTATTTTGTAGCCTATGTGAAAGTGCTGAAGAATGTGTGAATGAATGTAAGGGTTGTTTCTACATATTTTTTGCACTTGTATGTTGTCATCTTTCTTTTTTGCACTTTTAGGATTGCCTTGCTGTAATTTTTCAGTTTCTGTACTTGTATTAAACTTTTGTAGCCTTTGAGGAACAGGAATAAGTGGTATAAATGGTTGTACATCCTCTTGTTATTAAACTCTCCATTTTTCCTTCATCTTTGAAAGTGGTGTTAGTAGTGTGTTGTCATGTAAGATCTTACCACTTTGTAAGTTGACAACTTGACATTGCTCAATACTTCCTCTTGAATTTGTCTCGGTATCGTTTGGTAGAGTGCCTTGAGGTTACTTGTTTAATAGCAGCAAGGTTTCCTATTTGTACCTCCAAATTCTTTAATGATGCTGAATAATTCTATAGGATAGCATCGTTGGACTTCATATATTGCATAAAAATATATTTCAAAGATGGTTCCTCTCTTATGGTGGCTGTAGTTTTGGGGAATTCATTGGTCTAGATGCCTCCCATTAGTTGTTATGCCAAAAGAAGTTAGAATGATCTCTCTACCTCAGATTGTAGGAATTTGATTGTGGGTTAGGTTGTTGATGATTGAGATTGCCTATATAATTCATTACTTCCATGCACTATCCATTCATGTGGTTATCATCATAAAAGTCGCATATCACTTATTGGATTTTGACGATATTCAATGCATCTAAATTATTGGATAATAAGTTGATTTACGTTGTCAATGCATTGAATGCGTCAATCTCATATACATCAGTGACTTTCTTGAGTGTAACCCTCTCTACTGGCCATTGGTAACTCTTCGACGCCATCTCTTCCAATAGATCATAAGCCTCTTCTATAGACTTATTCATCAAAACTCTTCTAGTAGTGGCATCTATAATAGTCTGTAAATGGCCTACTAATCCATTATAGAACGTTTTGACTAATAGCCATTTAGAAACTCCGTGACAAGGACACTTCCTCAACATGTCCTTGAAGCGCTCCTATGCCCCATATAACGATTCTCCATCAATTTGACTAAATGAGGTGATGTCATTACTCATCTTTGCTGTATTTGTTGGTGGGAAAATCTTGTCTAAAAACATATGTGCTAAATCTTCCCACGTCGATATGCATCATAATGGTAATGACATCAACTAACTCTTGGCTCTGTCTCTTAAAGAGAAAGAGAATAGTCTTAATTTGATGGCATCGTCGAAGATTTCGTTGAACTTAAAGGTATCACAAATTTTCAAAAAATTTACGATATGTATGTTTGGATCCTTTTTAGGGGCTTCGCTAAACTGTACAGTCTCTTTCAACATCTGAATAATATTCGACTTGATCTCAAAGTTGTTGGTAATGACGGTTGGTTGTCAAATACTAGATTGTATACAATCAGTAGTTTGGACAACATACTCTCTCAACACCCTCTATGGTATTATAGGCTTAAGGATAAGATTGTTGATGTTATCGTTGTTTCCTTCTATAGTTTGATCTATTAAAGCAAAATAAAAAAAAACAAAGTAAAAAGAAGAAATAGCTAAACAAAAAAAAATAAAATAAAAAATAAAAACAAGTAGCTTAATATTAATCTAATACTAGAAAGAAATAGTCATCGACAACGGTGCCAAAAACTTGATTGATGCTATACTAGTTAAGCGCAAGCGCACGCTATTATATCAAGTAATATATAATTTTAAGTCCATATATCGATTCCACATAGACTATGTCATTTAATTCTATAAATCAAGTACTAAAATTGTACATACTTAACTTTTATTCAGAAAATTACAATTTGAAATGTAATTAACTAATTTAACTTTTTCAATTAAACTAAACAAAAGTAAATGATGGAATTTATAAATAAAGATAATTTACGATTTTGACTCGTCCCCTAGTATTTCATTGGATTTATTAACCTCTTAGTTAATTTCTTAATACTAATTATTAGCTTAGACACTAATATCTTCACAAGCCTTTGTCGATGGTCAAGTGATTATATTATAGATTCTAATAATCATCTATATGTCTATGGTAATCAAATTAGAATGTAATTCATTAAGATCAAGTCTAAATTATACCATACATGCTATCTAGGTATATGTCTATCCTATATGGAACTCATAGTTGTTATCCTATGATCATGCATCAAACTATCATGATCAAGTTCATCATAGTTCCTTAACCATTCAAAATATTATCCAGATATAATGAAAGCATTAAACTCAGATAGAATAAATCAATCTATTGTATTAAGTTCATAAACTAAGAAATAATAACATCTAACTGCATACTAGGTTCACATAGTCTAACCCTAGAATAAAAAGTTTAGCTCATCACAAAACTAAGAGTATCAAACCAATCTATGAATAACATCAAGAACAAGATCATAATAATAAGAAATGGAAGAAAAACTAATCAAGAAGATGCCTTGGGTTGCTTTTCTTTTAATCTTGACTTGAAGCTTGAATCTTGAATCTTGATCTTGAATTTTAATTTCTTGGCTTTGATATTTGATTTTGTGTTGTGAATTATTTTTCTTAGTTTTTGCCCTCTAAAGTCTGTGTTTTAGCCCTCAAAAGAGTGTTTTTATAGATATTGGAAATCCTGGGGGTGAAGGTATTTAAATCCAAGTCAAAATATGACTCAAAAGTAGG
This sequence comes from Ailanthus altissimus, assembly GCA_946807835.1. Classification (NCBI taxonomy): domain Eukaryota; kingdom Viridiplantae; phylum Streptophyta; class Magnoliopsida; order Sapindales; family Simaroubaceae; genus Ailanthus; species Ailanthus altissimus. The sequence goes on from OX327687.1 coordinate 13,095,583, forward strand.
TATTTTGACGAATTGGTATCGTGATGCCAAGACCTAAAAGTCACAAAACTTTTTTCTTTGTCGGAGCACCGTCGTGCTAGGCAGTGGATGCTACGGCGTTCCACACTTTGAAATCGGGTGCTGTAACGCCCGACCTTGTGCGCCCAACCCTATTTCACCGAGTCTCGGTAAAATGAGCGCATCTCGCTTGTTTTGCATCCGTTTTGCCTTCACTTTATTCTTTTGCATCATATATTTCATCATGCACTTATTTATGATCAAAAACACAGTTAAATGGAAAACTATTCATAATTTAGAGCAAAATACCAAAGTTGGGTACTAAATATACTAATGCATGTATACCCCTAGTAATTCTTAACTTTAAAGGCTCCGACACTAACTCAGCAACAATTTTAGCTTCAAGATTTGAACATTCCAACATTGAGCCATCTTCTACTAGGAAAGTTTCTTATTCTTATTTTTATTCTTGCTATTAGGGAAAATGTTAATTTTAAGTTTGGGGGAGGAAAATACTAATCTGTGTTTATTTGCTGCTTATTGTTAGCCCTACTCTTTATGACTGCTATTTTTTGATGTATTGCTGTGTATGTTAATTTTTTATTTATTTAGTTTTTAGCCTTGGGTTTGGTAGAATGATTGGCAGTCAATGATATAAAATATAAATATAATTTTGATTACTGCATTCTTTTGGAAATAATAGATGTTATGATTATTTGCATATTTAATCTAAGGATAAGTTTTGCCATATTTTATAACCGCCTAAACCTTTTAGCAATAGTTAAGATAATGTAGTTAATTTACTTACTTAGAGGACATTTATAAATAATAGGAACAATTAGTGTCTCAAAAACATTCTAGAATGTTTTTTAGTATCACTCGAGAAAAAATCCTAGGATACATATGACTTAAGAAATGATTTTATGCCATCTTTAGACTGTTTAAGCCTTTCTAACTTATATTTATATAGTTCTTATCCCCATTTAAGCCTAACTATCTGTTTTCTTCGGTTAACCACAAAAATTATACCTTGATAAAAAATAAAATTTCATAACACATTTCACACCATAAGCATATTAGTCATATTAAAATATTCTACGGACAATTGGGTCTATAGAAAAAGGAAGTAGAAAAAAAGAATAATATATGGTTGTTCAAAAGTGTAAGTTTGGGGGAATATATTCAAAAGAAGAAGAAGAAGAAGTAAAATCCCTAAAGCTTAACAAGAAAAAGAAAAGGTTTGACCAATAAATCAATAAGACAAAGAAGGAATTAAGTTTTGCAAGGCTCAATTGGGGATTAATAAGGTTTGAATAGGTTCTAGTATGCTTATGGTGTGAGTTAAACCAAAAAAGAATTCACTTATCCTACCCTTACTCTAAGCTTTACATTACATGCCAAATAAGCCCTAATTGATCCTTGGTGATGTGTGTACCTATATTAGTGGGAAGTGATATGACAAGCAAACCTATAGAGTATTAATTAATTAAAAATTGATATAGACTATTTTCTAGACTTGTGTGCATAAGCTAATATACGTGCATTTGGCTAATGATATTTATTATAAATACACACACATACACACAGCAAGTAACCTCTCACTGTATGTTTTCGTCCTGATAGAAAAGACCCATTACAACAATTTAAGAAATATGGTCTGTACTTTTCGAGTTACAATCTCATGCAAATATCCAACAATAGCTTCTATTAAATGAATAATTAATCTGGATCCTAAAAGAAAGAGGGCTTTCCCATGGCATCGGGTAACCATACATGAAGGGGGAATTGTGCGAATTTAGCAATCGCGCCAGAAAATAATAGAAACACAGACAAAGTATCAAATAAAAGGGTAGAAGAAGTAATGGATTGACATGTTAAATTGTTATGACGTTTAGAATTTCCTCAAGATTTGTAGTCAAGAGAAATCTTTGAAATAATTTGTTAAGCATTTGCTGACCCAGTGTGTTAGTTTTATTCTCTTAGTTTTTAATTTTTAGTTGTGTCTCCTTACTTGAGGATGAGCAAGTTGTTAAGTTTGTGGGAGGTTTATTGTCTTCAAAGTCTCTGACAAGGTATGAATGTTATCACCATACTTCTGGCATATATCGCATTTTTTTTACTAACTCATTTGTATTTGAAGTGTGGTAAGCCAATAATAACCCATCCTAAAAGTCTTGTGAGCTAGAGCCTCGACCCTAGAGTGATTTCCACATATTTCTGTTAATCTCTCAAAGTATGTTCGGCCTCATTGGGTGCTAGATATCTCTAGTACGGGAGGGAATGTCCTCTGTGATAGATAATGGTGAGTTAGACCTTAGTTGGAGTGCTTCTAGCTTATCCTACAACAACCTCTCTCTCTATATATTCTTGAATCGGATCCATCTAGCTCAAGCACGGATTAACATGTATGATCTCTTTGGTCTCAGTTTCTTTGATGCTCGGTTTAGTGATGAACTTAAGGATAACAAATCGTAGTATTCGAGCTTTCTTTGTTAAAGCTATTTGTGCTAATACACCTACATTGTGATTTTTTGCCCTTGGTATTTGTTGGATCTCAACCTTTTTGAATTGTTTTATCAGTTTGTTAACTTTCTAAAGATAAGTGGCCATATGATATCTTCACACCTCAAAACCTTTATTGCTTTGGTTGAAAATGAGTTGTGAGTACCTTTTAATGAGGTTTTTTTTTGGCAAGGAGTACCCTGACAACTTTTAGTTAGATTAAGAGGGCCTTAATTCTACTTTATTGTTTAAAGCGGGGAAGCTAAATCTAACCGTATAACAGAGTTCATCTCCTTCTAGACTAATAAGAATGATGCAATTCCCAAAACCTTATAAATTTGAAGCCCCATTAATAAAGATTGTCCAAGTTGAGTTTGGGGACTTTTCACTAGTTTGCTCTTCTAAAGGCTCATCGGAGGGAGTTTTTGGCATGACTATGACACCGTGGGTGCACTCTAACAAAACCATCAAGGACTTATCCCTTGAGAGTCATTATTGGCTTAAACTGAATATTGAACTCACTAAGTTCAATTGCCTATTTGATTAATCATCGAAAGACGTCAGGCCTATAGAGGATTTGTTTCAAGGGTTGGTTGGTGAGGATGATTATATTGTGGGCCTAATAGTAAGGCCACGATTTTTGTCCTTCTATGGCTAGTGCTAATGCCAACTTCTTAGTTGGAGAGTGGCAGGTCTTAGGATCTATGAAAGCCTTACTAGCAAGGTATACAAGTCTTTAAACTCATTCTTTCTTTTTGACTTGTACTATGCATCGAGACTTTCAAGTATACGATTAGCTGGTCATTGATTTTTGATATTGCAAGGTAGAGTGGCTAGGCCAAATATGCTTTCAACTTCTGAAAAGGCTATTTGCATTAGAGAGTCCACATCTTTTCTCCTTGCTCATGATAGCTTAAAAAATTCAAAGCATTTGTCAGTAACTTTAAAAATAAACCTATTAAGATAAGCTATTCATCATGTTATCCTTTGAATTTCTTTAATAGTGATCGGGGACTTTATCTCGAGGATTGTTTGGATTTTGTTTGGATTGTTCTTGATTCCTCTTTGGCTTACCATGAATCCCAAGAATTTTAGTAATTCAACCTTAAAGGCACACTTTTTAAGATTCATCTTTATTTTGTGTTTTTTAAGGATCTTAAATATCTATTTTAGGTCATCCACATTATCCTCGGACTAAACCAACTTTGCATCATATCATCCATGTATACCTCTATGCTTTTCTTGATTAGTGGTTTAAATAACTTATTTATGAGCCTTTAGTAATGGCCCCTACATTTTTAGTTTAAATGGAATAACCTTGTAATAGCAAGTTACTTAATGGGTAATAAATGACAACTTCTTCTGGTCGAGAGGAAACATCTTGATCTCGTTGTACCTTAACAAAATGTCTATGAAGCTGAAGAGAGTGTGCCTAACTATGGAGTCCACCAAATAGTCTATCTTTGAAAGTGGAAAGTTATTCTAAGAGTGGGCTTTGTTTAAATCAATAAAGTCCACAACTATTCTCTACTTCCTATTGGCTTTCTTGACCATGATGACATTAGCCGACCATTCAGAATAGTAGACTTCTTAAATGAACCTTATAGCTAAGAGTTCTTAACCTCTACTATGACATCTTTATTCCTCTCATAGTTAAAGATTCTCATCTTCTAGTTAAAGATTCTCCTCTTCTGCTTGACTGGCTTGAAAGATAAATTGACAACCAGTGCATAAGATATCAAGGCAAGATCTATCATTGGCATATCTTCGTGCAACTAGGCAAAGATGTTCAAGAATTCTCTAACTAGTGTGCTCAGTTCTTCCTTTATCCTCGACTCTAATTATGAGCCTAACTTTACTATTTTCTCAAGTGACTTAGGCTTAATAGGCACTAAGAGTAATTCCATTGATTTGGCGGATCTAGACTCATTCTCTTCTCTTAAATCTATTTCGAGATACAAAACGTTCTATTGGATAAGGCTGTATAGTAACTTCTTGCACCTTTTAATATCCTTAATAATCTCCACTCCATCATTAGTAGGAAACTTTAATTTTAGATAGTGGATAGATATGGCTATATTTGAATTTATCATAAGGGTCTTCCCAATATCACTTTGTAGGGCATCGCCTGGTTGACTACCACAAAGTTCACGATCATGGTCTTGACATAGAACTTGTCCCTCAAAGACATAGGTAAACTGACAACCCTTAGTGATATAATGCAACTATCCTTAAATTTGTACAGTGGGGTCTGTGTTCTCTTTATCTTTAGGTCCTTAATACCGATCTCGTCAAATGTCTTCTTAAATATTATATACACTGAGCTTCCTATGTCAGCGAGCATATAGTTTAGCTCCATTCCATCTATCTATACAATTATTACTAGCACATTATCATATTGGTAACTAATCCTTCATGTATCTTCCTCGAAAAATATGATGAGGACCGTCTAGACCCATAGCTTTTTAGTAAATGGGGTGTTGCACATCACCTAGTATCCCACTTATGAATACTGAGAGTAGTTCTTCCTGTTTTGTTTAAATCTTCAGCAAGTATAGGGCTTCTCGAGATTATCATGGTTATTTCTTGCAAATGAGAGTTCTTGGCTTCTAAGTTTTTAGTAAGCCAAGATTTTTCCTTCTTTAGGTTGACCATGCATTCTTTCAAGCACCCATTCCTTATCAGCCAATTTTTCTAGTACTTCAAAGTTAGACACCTGTTGGTAGTGTGGTCATGATCTTGGTGGTATTCATACCTTATATCCTTTTTTGGTTGCTTAGGTAGGGTTGTGGAGCCTTCCAGCTCCCCGAGCAAGCCTTCTTTTATAGCTTTGATCACGACTACCAATGGGATAGTCAGGGGAATATATTTTCCCCTTTGAACTCTCGCTACTCTATGGGAAGACTTTCTTGTCTAATCCTTCATACTCTCCCTCGAGGTTAATCCCTTCGAGGATATTTCATCACTCTCAATGGAATTCTATCTCTTTGTTCTAAAACCATCATTTTCTTGGGAGATTTATTAGGCTTGTGACCCTGTCCTATTCCTTAGGTATTATTGTGCAATTTCTATGCTAAGTGCAAGTGCACGCTATCGGGAATAAGTAATATATAATGATTGAGTGTCGATCCCATAAGGAATTGTTATTATTCTTAACCAAATACTAAAATTGTGTTATCTCACATTTATTCAGATAAATGATAATCTTGATTTGTTTAAATTTAAACTAATTACTAATTCTATAAATCAATCCAAATTGTGAAAATGTGTAAGTGTTATCACTATATGAAGAGTATCTAGGATTATACCTATCTCTCAATACAAATTCATTATCTTATTATTAATCATTCAATTTAATTATTGACCACAACACGTCATCATAAGCCTCTTCTAATAATCGAGTGATTATACCTTAATCTATCGAATTCTTATATTCCTATGGTAATTCAAATAAATCAAGATTCATTACGAACAAGAAATATTGACCATACATGTCATATAGGTATATTCCTATAATTATTGTTCACAGTGATTGTAGCTATTTTCTCTATTTTTCTCTAATTTCTTCCCTTCCCATCTTTTCCTGATTTAACCATATAACAACAACATTTAACACATAATAGCCCTTAAAATTACTCAAAAACAAATAATTACTAAGATAAATAAAGTCAGATTATGGATCTAAAATACATTCATCAGATATATATTGCAGATAACCTCTTCGCTGTCTCTTCTTCATCAATCTTTATGTATCGAGGATCTTGCTAACAGTCAAATACATATGTTACAATTGGATTTTTAGACAAGTAATACCAAAATCATCTCAGCTTCAATTTTTCTTTAAGGGCTTCTAGGGTGACAACAAATCAAATTCTCCAAGTTGAATTACCTTTTGGTGGAACTGCCTAATGAAACTCCTCACACTTTTAGTTTGACCTTATTTGAGTTGTCATAATTGTTATGGATCCTTAGCATTCTCATAAGATCTTCGAAAGTGCTAGATGAACCTTTTGATCAGTTCGCTATAAGAGGAGTTGGTCATTTGTCTCAGACTTCAGTGCTAGAAGAGTGTTTGTCCATCTAGGTTTATATAGAATAAGCGAGGCATATGGTTTTGTCTGAGCTCAATAATTGACAACAGGTCATTTATCTAGTCTATATAGTGGTGTGGGTCCATTGTACCCTCGTAAGTTGGTAAGTTTTGTAGTTTAAAGCCTACTGTTAACACCATATCTCTAAAATCATTAGTAAAATTAGACTTTTTTTCCTATTTAGTTGCTTTTGTAGGGGGTTTTCTGCCTTACAGTACTCTCAAGAAGTTGATAAAACCATTCCTCATACCTTGAACTTTCTCTTTGAGAGGATCTCTACACTTAAGTTCTAAGCTCAGCCGCTCATTGTTTTCTTTGATCATGTTCAATATTCTCTTTGCATCCTCATCGATTCTTTTATCTTCTCTACGTCTGTTCAATATTTTCCTTCCATACCCTCTGATTCTGCTACCCTTTTTATGTCTGTTTAATATATCTTTGGTGTTTCATACATTTTTGTTTCCCCTTTTAAGCCTATCTAGTATTCTTCTAGCATCATCTTTTGCTTAAATTACCTTCATTTATGCTGACACCTCAGCTCCGTCTTAGAATATTTGAATCACAAACCTCTGATCGAACAAGAGCATAATCTTAATTCCCTTAATGATACCTCTTATTTGGGGGGACTCTCTTCTTTAAAAGACTTTACTAGAACTCTTGTCCCCTTTTATTCTTAGGTAAGCTAAGGAGGATTTCTACTTCTTCGGGCTATCAAGAGGGTACTTCTCAGATTTTAAAGGTTGTGTCATAGTTCGTTAATCTGTCAGGGTTCTTGCGGTCCTTCTAAGTTCTTACATTCTCTTATACTTCAACCATCAAGCTTTTTAATTCACCATTTTCTTGTTATAATCTTTTCAATTCTACTTCTAGTACTTTTTGCCAAGCTAGTGGTTCACCATTTTGATATGACACATTGTTCTTTCATACTTTTATAGTTCATTCTTGATTTTGTGATCCAAGGTTCCCATCAACTTGCAGATTCTACCCGCTATTCTGAGTGGCCATAGAGTGGGTAGCCACGGTCTTTAAATGCATATTTGTTTTCATAATGTTCGCCATTGTATTCAACAGCTTTTTATTTGTTTCTTGTAAACGACAACAAACTGTTGCTCAAATTTTTTCGTCAATCCCATATTAATGAGCTAAATTTATTTCTCCTGGTTTAGACTTTAGAGTCTATAATGTGTCCCTTAGGTTAATATTTTGGACTCTATTTATAGGATTTTAATGTGAGTTCAATACAAAGTTGTAAAATCCTATTAAGATTAGAAAACATCAAGACTTTCCCTTCTTGAATTGATTTATTAGAGTTTTACCCAAATAAGGCCACACCTTATTTGCTCATTTATGAATCATGCCAAGATTGTTAGAGTTGTATTTGTAAAAAGAATCTTGAATTTGTGATTCTAGGTGACAAGTTTATTTTAATATGTTTATGTACGACTAAAGTGGTCAATTAGACCAAAGAAGGTATTGATGCCAATGGCTTCTCTAGTAAGATAAAGATTACAAATTAGTTTTAAGACATCCATATATCTTTGCAACATCTAGGTCCACGCTTATAGTCTGATAAGACTTTATGGGCTACATAAGATGGATAGGGATTTGTAGCAATGTGACTTTTAGGCAAAAATCCAAAGAGAAACAATTAAATTTTAAAACTCAATTTTAAGAGTTTAAAATTTAATGATGTTATTACACACATATTTTTATTTATTGTAATCATCAATTTATTTGGCAATTTTTAAAATAAATATATACATGACATTATTCTGTTATATTATTAGATAGTAGATATATTTAGACTTTTCATACTAGTGCAGTCTTTATAACATGAACTAAAACTTAATTTTTTTTTTTCTGATATTTGTTGGGAATATTTGTTGGCTTTGAGCATAGAAAGGCATGCCATAGAGTATTGTCCTAAATTTAAATAGTTCTTCTCTCGTACAGGTAGTGACGGATCTATATGACTCCAAGATTTAACTCTATGTGCCCAGCCACTCTCCTCAATGAGCACAACCACCAAAAGATCATACCAAGTCTCAATTATCAAAGTTGCTCAAAACACAAATAAAAAGTGTATATTTTTAAAATAGTATATGTACACATATACACATATACATATACATATTCTTTATTCATATACACATCATTAAAACTCCTTTTCACTTATTTTCTTTATTTTTTACACACTTTCTAAAAAAGGATTAACACTCTTTATATAGTAATAGATAAGGTTTAAGGTATTAAAATCAATATTAAATTAGCATTCTTATAATTTTAAATATTTTGTAAGTCTTAGAATTAATTCTAGTATTTAATAAGAATAATTTAATATATTATAATTCTTAAAATTAATTCAAATATTTAATAAAAATAGTTTACTATATTGTAACTCTTACAATATTTTAAAATAAATAACTTCCAAATAATAATAATATTATTATAAATATTTGTAAATCTCAAATATTTAATATAGATTTAATGACTAATTTAAATATTATAATCACTATATAATAATGATAGTTTAAAATATTAAAACTATATCGATATTTTAAATCTTATTTTTTGTTTAAAAGATTTTAAAAACTTTTCTTCAACAGCACCACACAAAATAAAAACCTTTTATATATACATTGTATTTTTAATATATAATAAAATATAATATATAATTAATAACAAAAAAATATGAAAGCAACACTTTATTATGTGGTAAGTATAGGTGTCTTACGGACTTGAACCTATACTCAGTGCTATAGAATTCATTTGAGGAACTGAGTTAACTATGTCTTAAACTCGGCCTCTTTGAACAAACTTCAACTATAACACAGATAATAGTGACGAAGACTTAATTTTATGGGCTGACGCATTAATGGCCCTACGCTCTATCTTGATTCTAATGAGAGCTCTAAAGAATAACCCAATTCCTATAGTTGCAGCCTATAACTACTATCACATAGGTGAGTCCTTTAAGGCATATGTGACCCATGCCTTATAAGAATATTCTTGTCTCAAACTCATTCAGGATAAATATCATTCCTAACGTCAAATAAAATAAGTACTTTGCCATAGGGATGAGCATAAACGTATCTCCTCTAGGATATATCCATAATATAAGTGTTAAACAAGTCACGCAGTATGTATTGTTCCTACCTATTAAACATCCTTCATGGGATTGCCAATCATAAAGATTAGGTTACTTCCATAGGTGACTCTTTTGTGAGTTTAAGTATATCTCCATCGATAATTAACAAGATTTTTCTCAAAAATCTTTAATGATTTTCCTTAAAAATCTTTATTTATTAAATTTTTATATTTAATTTCTATTTTATATAAAACTGGGTTGTAGGCATATTCACCTTGACAATTTTAAAACTTTTCTCCAAAGTGTTGTAATTATGATTTTCCTCCAAAATCTTTTGTTTATGAAATTTTTATATAATTTTCATTTTATATAGACATAGATTTAAGCACATTTCCCTTGATAATTTTATTAAACTTTTTTTAAAGTTTTTTATTTATAATTTTTCTTGAAAATCATAAATCTATGAATTTTTATATGATTTTCATATTATATAGTATGCTAAATAAACTCTTCGTTCGGTTCATTTATCTTATTTGAATTGGTATTGAAAACTTTGTTCTCGAATTTTTTAAGTTCTAAAAAAAAATTCCTTTCTTAAAGAAAAGTGTCAGCTAAATAATGAAACATATACAACATAAGAATACTCAATTTAAGAAATTATGAAAGAATAAATATTAACACTATATTGTTCTCTTCAGTTTTTCAATTTCATTAATCTCTCATGTAATTTTCTTTAAAAAAACTTGTTAAATAATTTATTTGAAAGCCCCACATTTAAAAAAATTGGACTATTATTATGCATATAATTTTAAATTATAGTAAAAAATAATTAAACTATAGTATCTCTCAACAAGTATAATTTTCCTTAAATCTTCTCGTAACATGCGCGCGCGCGCGCGCGCGCACACACACACACACACATACATACATACACTTTATGTGAAATATTAAGATTTTTGCATGCTAGGTTAATATTACTAGTTATGGACATTAGTTATCGTAATAATTAAAGCACAATGAGAAAACATTTTTTTTCTCACCAATAAAATTATAAAAACATTCATATTAATATTGTTGTAGTAAATCTATATAAAGGTAATTTTGTATGGAAACTTAAAGCATACAATATATGTAGCTAACAACATCATTATCAAACTTTCGCAATTAGTTTGAGCATGACAATGCATCTTCACAAAAGAATTATAATTATTTATAACAACAACAACAATTATTATTAATAATGCAGTAGTCTCAATAATTTTTAGCAAGCAACTTAATAGAGAAATAATAATTTATTTTTAAATAAAATTATTAATTTAGCTCTACATATGACAGTATCAATATAACATCATATGATCAAATTATAAAAATATCATTTATGACACAAAAAATAGTAATACATACTTTTGTCTTTTAATCATATTAGATATTCTCATAGATAATGAGAATTAAACATAACAAATATCTCAAAAAAAAATTAGCATTACTTTTTTACTTAAAGTGTGAATAGTATATCATTAATTACAAAAATAGATATTCTAAGAAAAATTATTACTCACTATTTGAACTAGTAACATTCAAAATATTTTAAATATGTAATTATTTTTCAAGCAAAAGTAGTTAGAATATACATATCTTACATAAATATAATACACCCTTTTTCTTCACAAAGAAAATAGTTTGTTTTATTTTCTTTAGAGACTTCAAAGTACTTTTACTAGAAAATAAACTCCTCTAGTAATTGTTTTCCATTTTTTAACACAAAAAGTAAGTTTTTGATGGGAAAAAAATTGTAGTTATGTTAGTGAAATTTTAAAATTCACTAATTTTAATTAAAAATAGTAATAAAGGGATATACTTTTTTCATTAGAATTATACCTTTTTTTAATAAAATATTCACTATAAAAATATTATTATATCTAAAATATAATTCTTTTAATGTAACTCTTTAGGAATCTTTATTCTATTACATAAGAATAAAGCTCCATATTCTTTTATTACACTACAAAGTTGTTAGCAATTGACTAAATTACAAAACAATGGATGATTATAGTAAAATTAAAAATATTAATCTATTAGCAATTTATATCAACAATTTAATAAACAAAACATTCTTTTTTTATATATCACCTCTTGAATGGGATACTACATCTATATGAAATAGATATAAGATAAACTATCTCACAATTAAAAAAATATATCAACCATATAAATGTATGACCAACCAAAAAAAAAAAATTCACAATTAAAAGAACAGATTTATAGTTAAAGAGTCTATTTGACTTTAGATTGTTGGGTATATTTATTCTAAAAATTATTCAACTATATATATAAACATATATTGTCAAATATATTTATAAGATAAACTCATCAACAACCATAATATAAAATAAAATATAAAAGAGAGTGAATAAAACGCGGTCTTGAGCATATAGAGGCATGCCATAGAGTATTATCCTAAAATTAAATAGTCATCCTCTCGTGTGGATAGTAACAAATCTATATGACTTAAAGATTTAACCCTATACTCACAGCCACTCTCTACGACAAACACGACCACCAAAAGATCATACAAAGTCTCCATTATCAAAGTTGTTTAAAACATAAAATAAAACAAGTTATATACCTTTAAAATAGTATATATACGCCTATATATATACATATTCTTTATTCACACTCATATCATTAAAACCCCTTTTCACTTATTTTCTTTAGTTTTTACACACTCTTTAAAAAAAAGATTAGCATTATTATAATTTTAAATATTTTGTAACTCTTAGAATTAATTCTAATACTTAATAAGAATAATTTAATATATTATAACTCTTAAAATTAATTCTAATATTTAACAAGAATAATTTAATATATTGTAATTCTTAGAATATTTTAAAATAAATAGCTCCCAAATAATATTAATATTATAAATAAATATTTGAGAAATATTTGTAACTTTCAAATATTTAATATAGATTAATAGCTAATTTAAATCTTATAATCACTATATAATATTGATATAATAATGATAGTTTAAAATATTAAAACTATATTAATATTTTAAATCTTATTATTTATTTAAAAGGATTTAAAAATTTTTCTGCAACAATATTTTTAGTGGGAAGGAAATTGAATAGTATCATAAAATTTTGATTTTTCATTAAAAAAAATTCAAAGACTGTCCAATTATTCTATTTATTAGCTAGTATTGTTTCCACCTTTTATTATTTTTTTTTCACAAGCAAAGCAAAGCATCTTAGTTTATTCAATCAAAAAAAAATTAAAAAGGAAACAACAAAGCATGGTGGGTATGATAATTGAAAAAAAAAATTCAAATACTAACTGGTAAGTATATATAGCTATTTTCTTTGTTCTCTTTCGCTTTTTTTTTTTCCAGTTTTTATTTCAGTGTCCTTCTTGACGACTAATTTTAAAGTTTGATTGTAAGAGTTTAGAATTTAATGATATTATAACATGTGTATTTTCTTATTGTAACCATCAACTAATACAATAATTTTCAATTTCAATATCCATTTATATGACCAACTTTTTTTTTAATGGAGTGATTGTATTAAATCAATAAGAAAAATCAGAAAAAATTCATCTACTTAGAATGCACGGCAATTCATCTGCCCAAACTTTCGACATTATAGTAGAAACTGCCCATTTTGCAAGAAAATAAGCAACAATTTTCCCTTCCCCCTTAACAAACAAACACTGAACATCCCACAAATCAGCTAGAAGCCTTGAAATAGACTGAATCAAGTAACCCTCAGCACCTGAAAATAACTTGATTTTAATCGCCCGAATTGCACGTAGGCCATCAGTTTCAACAAAAAAAACATGAAGACGGCATTGAGCAACCTCAGTAAGGCCTTCAACTAAAGCAACACATTCCGCTACAAATGGACTGAGACAACCCACAAAAGTGTTCGCCTTGGCCAATAGCACAACCCCTGCTGAATCTCTCAACACGCAACCCACTCCAATTAATCGTTTTTGGAATTAATAACTGCATCTATGTTTAACTTGCACGAACCAGCAGGTGGAGCAATCCAACGAGACAGCAACACAGCAGAATCTGAACCAGCAACAGGGAAAACTGCACGTCGACACTCCATATAAAATAGAGATTATGGACCCCTAAGGTTTTCTTTCTAGGAGTCTCTCTAGAGGCCTGGTTTTGTCCCAAGTTCAAGACTCTTGTTTTCTGTCCTTTTAGGTGTTTTACGGCAATCTTTTTCCATAGATAACGATCAAGCTGATGATGTGCTTGGGGTCGAAGAATCTATCATTTGTAGATATAGATTGGATGCTAAGTTTGATTTGTGTATCAAGGTCCTTACTCGTAAGACTTTTCAAAGAGACACTTTCCAAAATATCACGAGGTCTCTATGGAAACCCTTTGGCCAGCTTTAGTTTATATAGTTAGGAGGAGATAGGTTCCTTTGTGAGTTTGCTCTTGAATCCGACCGTAGGAGGTTTCTTCAACTGGAGACGCGGAACTTTAGCAAATTCTTGTTGGTTTATGAGGAGGTAACGGAGAAGGCTATGGTGGGTGATCCACTTTTTCAGTCGGTTCCTTTTTGGATACAGGTTACAAGTTTACCTATCATCCACACGAATATGGAATTTGCAGAATTGATTAGGAATAAAATCGGAAGTTTTCTAGATGCAGACGTGGATAGTTTTGGTTCTTCTGCGGGGAGTTTTAAGCGGATTTGGGTAGTTACACAATTTTTATTTTTTATTTTTTTTTTATGAACCAACTTTCATTAACAAGAAACCGAAGAACAAGGCTGTAGGTCAGCCCTTACAATAGATCTGAGATGCGAAGGCACCTCAGCGTCCAAGTTTTTTCCTGATTTACAGTAAGTGCGCTAATTTAGCAAGTTCATGGGCAAGGACATTAGCTTCCCGTGGTACATAAACAATATCATGATTAAAAAATCCCAGCAAGAGGGTTCTAATTTCCTGAATAACTAAACCTGACTCAGCAACAGATTCTTCAGAATTCTTCACTGCATTAACAACTTCAAGTGAATCCAGTTCCAAAACAATATCGGCATATTAAACTGGCAAGCTAACTGAAGCCCCCTACTAGCTGCTAACGCTTCAATAATCATCGGTGATACAAAGGACGTGAGATTGGATGCTGAAGATGTTAGGAATAGTGTCTTAAAAGTATGTATTTTTACTGTTTTGATAAATGTTTATAATTTTATGACAAAATATTAGATCTCTTGTTTATTTATGTGATTATAACTTTAGTATATAATTGTTATATACATATATAATTGTTATATACAAGAGAATTAATGTTATGGATAATAAACATTAGAAGTTCGTAATAAATTAATTAAAATTTGAGATTTTTAATTAAATATTACTAGTGCAGTCCACCTATATTTAGAATGTAATGATTTTATCCAGATCACTAATTATTAATAGTCTTCTAATAAAAGAAAAATATTAAATTAAAATAAAATTCTTTTAATAATTTCAAAAATTATCCTTAAGATTTTATTTATTTAATTTCTTAAATTAAATATTTAATTATATTTAAATAAGATATTATCTATATTAATTAATTTTATCCACATATAAAATAGACGTATTCCACCTTGTCTTCAATCAGAAATGGCTTAAAGGCCCTTTGGTTGCTTGGGCGTAGCCTAAGCAGGTAGTAGTAACTTTTCAACTGTTACCCGAGTGATGTCCAAAGGCCGCTGCCAGCAGCGATTGGCACCAGGGGCAACAACTTTTATGTTGCAGCCCTAGGTGCATTAGGGTAACAAAAGGCTCTTAATTTTGGACTTAGGAAGCCTAAATAAAATTGGATTTGATCCGTTTGAAGTTTGAGTTTTAAATGGACAAAATTCTTTTTGAGAAAAATGTTCAAGAGTTGGACTACCTTACAAAATATACAATGGGCTTAAGAAAAGTTCTTAAGCCCATACGTATAAAATTACAAAGAAAATAGACTGAACTTTTTATAAATTTAAGAAGATCACATGCAATTGGGTCTGCGTGCTTGTACCTATTATGTAATTTCTTTATTTTTGGGTTATAATTAAAAATCTCAGAGGACCAGGCCAAACTTAAATTAAAATATTAATTTATGTTATTTATTTATGTGATGAATTGTAACATAATCACATGCTATACATTTGTACCCACTTATATTATTGTAATATGACATGCATACATACCATAATTTGAATTTAAATAGTTTATTTTATTATGGCATATTATAATTAATAAGATTAAATTAGTATTTTAATTAGTATTTTAGAATTTGCATAATTAATCAAATAATGTGAAATTAGATTTAATAGTTAAATCTAGTAATTTCATATTATTCTAAGTAATCTATACTAAATAGTTTGGATTTAGGATTACTTAGAAAATTATTAATAAAATTACTGATTTTATTATTTATAAAATAATTAATTAAATCTTATAATTGAAAAACTAGGTTCACATATATTATTAGCCCCCTTTAAAAGGAATAGCTAGATGAATGAACCTAAGCCCAATAAGATTGGACTTTATTAGAATTAATTAATTATACCTAGTAATTTGTTATATGAGATATAATAATTTGCTGATGTTATAAAATATTAGATGTTTTATAAATTGTAAAAACACACATAGTTTAAATTTAATGTGGCTGACCTTACGGCGACACATTAATTATTAAATTGAACTATTGTGGATTAGTATTAATTTATGTGTTTAAATACAATGCATTCATGTATAACATTTACTATTCTAAAAAATACTATAATATTTATTCAAGTATTCTTAAAATTGTTTTATTTATTTCAGCATCATGTCTAGAACAAACCCTATCAAAGCCCTCTTAGCAAGTGAAAAATTGACCAGTGATAACTTTGTAAAATGGAAAAGCAATATGGATATTGTGCTGATCTATGAGGACCAAAAGTTCATCCTCATAAAAGAATGTCCTCCAGAACCTACAGCCAATGCTCCTCGTAATGTACAGGAGCAATATGATAAATAAATACAGGCCAATAATAAGGCCCGCTACTATATGCTTGCCAGCATAAAGGACGTATTCAGGATAATGCACAGGTACGCACATGAGATATAGAATTCTCTCCAAGCGATGTTTGGCCAACAATCGGAACAAAGTTGTTATGAAGCTACTCGTAGTTATATGAACGCTAAAATGAATAAATGAGTTCTGATCTATGAGCATATTTTGAGCATGATGAACCTAATGCATCAAGCAGAGATCTATGAAGTTCTCATAGATGAAAAGTAAATGTGATTTACTAGTTTAGAAGTATGTTTAGTGGAAGATGAATTATCCCATTGGATAATTGATTCAGAAGCCACTAACCATGTTTTTTCTTCCTACAGATGCTTAGTTCTTCCAAAGAACTCACCAATGGGGACTTTACTATGCAAGTTGGTAATGGGGTAGTTGTTTCAACTTTACCAATGGAAGTGGCTTGATTGAATTTTGGGAATAATGTTTTGATTTTGAATCATGTTTATTTTATTCCTGAATTTAGAAGGAATTTGATTTTTGTTTCTCAGTTGCTTGAACAATTATTTAATATTTCTTTTTATAATAATGACATTATTGGTAGAAATGGTTTAGATATTTGTGATGCGAAATTAGAAAATAGACTTTATATTTTACAGCTCGATGAGCCCTCACTATTTAATTTTGAATTATTTAGAGTAGAATATCCTAAATCTACTAAAAGGCAAAAGGTTTCTTTAAATGATGACACGTATTTTTGGCATCTTAGGTTCGGTTATATTAATCTAGATAGGATTAATAGATTAGCAAATTATAGTCCTTTAAGAGAGTTAAATGTTGGCACTCTTCTTGTATGCGAATCTTGTTTAGGGGGTAAAATGATTAAAAGACCATTTTTAGTTAAGGGTGAATAAGCCAATGAACCACTTTAGCTTATACATACTGACATCTGCGGTCCATTGAACATACAAGTAAGAGGTAGTTATGAATATTTCGTTACATTTATAGACGACTATTCAAGATATAGTTATGTTTACCTAATGCAAAGAAAATTTGAAACTTTTGAAAAGTTCAAAGAATTCTTAGTAGAAGCTAAAAAGTAATTAGGTAAAACATTTAAGACCTTTCAATTTGATCGGGGTAGTGAATACCTTGACACCGAGTTCAAGGTTCACCTATTAGAGTATGGAATTTTATCCCAACTCACAGCACCTAGAACACTACAGCATAATGGTATTGCAGAAAGGAAAAATAAAACATTGTTAGACAGTGTTAGGTCTATGATGAGCTACTCTTCACTGCCGCCCTTATTTTAGGGTTATACACTATAGACCGTATTCTACATTTTAAATGTAGTTCCTTCCAAATCTATTCAAAGTACACCTTTAAAGATGTGAAATGCTTGTAAACCTAGTTTATACTATTTTTGCATATGGAGTGTTCGGTACATATGCTGAAAGGAAAGACTAAAAAATTAGAATCTCGAACAAAAGTTTGTCTATTTGTAGGCTACCTTAAAGGCACAAAGTGAGGTTTGTTTTATAGTCCTCAAGAAAAGAAAGCGATTGTGTCGACAAATGTTACTTTTCTTAAGAATGATTATATATTAAACTTTAACCTTGCAGTACGATTGTATTAGAGGAAATGCTTTTTGATCAGATCAAACCTTTACCGCTGACAGTTAATGAATGACAAAGTTAGGTAACCACTAATTCTTATTAGAACACTTTGGAACTTCGACGTAGTAGGAGAAAAGTGAGACTACCTTCTCATTACAGAGAGAATGGAGAGATACAAGTAGTTATGTCTGACACAAGCCAAGACAATCTATTGACAGACAGACAGACATGCAATAAAAGATTATGATATAAAAAAATGGAAAAAAGCCATGAACCAAGAAATAGAAATAGAGACTATGTACTATAATTCAGTATGGAAACTTATAGATCCACCTAAAGATGTCAAGCCCATTGGATGCAAATGGGTTTTCAAGAAGAAAAGAGGTGTAAATGAAAAAGTAGAGACTTTCAAAGTAAGACCAGTGACAAAGGGTTATACCCAGAAAGAGGGAGTCGACTATAATGAGGTTTTCTCACCAATAGCCATACTCAAATTTATTTGCATTATCTTATCCATTACTACATGTCTCAATTATAAGATATAAAAAATGGACGTCAAGATAGCCTTTTTGAATGAATATCTTGAAGAAAGCATTTATATAGTGTAACTTAAAGGGTTTATGGTAGAAGGCCAGAAGCAGAAAGACTACAAATTGCTTAAGTCCATTTATGGACTTAAGCAAGCTTTAAGGTCTTGGAACTTAAGATTTAATGAGACAATTAAATCTTATGATTTTGAGAAAAATGTTGATGAACCTTGTATATACAAGTACATCAAGAACAAAAAAGTAGTTTTCTTGGTATTGTAGAAACATTATCCAACATAAAGAATTGGCTAGCTGAGTACTTCTAAATGAAGGATTTGGGAGAGGCAAGTTATGTCATTGAGATCTAAATTATTTGAGATCGTAGAAATAGATATTGGCACTGTCTCAAGCATCATATATTGATAAAGTGCTTATGCGATTTCAATGAAGAATTCCAAGAAGGGTCAACTACTAACTCGAGGTCCTAAGACATATAGAAAAGAAGAAGATATGAGACAACTTTCCTATGCTTTAGCAGTTGGCAACCTCATATACGCTATATTGTGCACGAGGCCTAATATTTGCTATATAGTGAAAATATTCAATGTTATCAATTTAACCTTGGATTGGCTCACTGGATTGTGGTAAAGCACATTCTCAAGTATCTTCAGAGAATAAAAAATTATATATTTGTGTATTCAAGTAGAGACTTGAACCCCACTGGTTATACTAATTCTGATTTTCAATCAGATAAAAATAGTTGAAAGTCGACGTTTTGGTCAGTATTTATTCTTGGTGGTAGAGCCATAGTCTAGAGAAGTGTAAAATAATTCAACACTGCTGATTCACCTATAAAGGCTGAATACATGGCAACTTGCGAAGTAACTAAAGAAATAGTATGGCTTAGGAATATTTTTACTGATCTGGAAGTTGTTTCAGACATTGATAAACCATTAACCCTTTACTGTGACAATAGTGGGGCAGTGGCGAATTCAAAGGAAGCTAGGAACTATAAGAGAGCAAAGTATATAGAGAGAAAGTATCACCCAATTAGGAAAATTATGCATAAAGGTGATGTAACGGTCATGAAGATAGCATCTGAAAACAATCTTGTAGACTCGTTCACCAAGATATTACCAGCTACAACGTTTGAGAGTCATATTGAAAGCATGGGTTTAAGAGATATGTCTCACATACTTTAGGGTAAGTGGTAAATTGTTAGGGATAGTGCCCTAAAAGCATATACTTATACTATTTTTATGAAATTAATAAAGTTGTAATTTTATACTTGAGAAATGTTCATAATTTTATAACAAAAATATCAGAAAAATTCATTGTTTATTTATGTGACCATAACCTTAGTATATAATTGTTATATACAAGAGGATTAAAGTTATGGATAATAAACAAAAAAAGTCCATAATAAATTAATTAAAATTTAGGATCTTTAATTAAATATTACTAGTGTTGTCCACCTATATTTAGAATGTAGTGATTTTATCTGGATCACTAATGTAGTGACATTATGGTAGAGGCACTTTATATAATATAATTATATACGACTAGACTGGACATAGTTATTATGTAAAATACCGTTGTTAATTAAGAATTCAAATAACGTCAACTGATGATCATATACAAATCAATATTAATCGTGAGTGATCATAAACTCCTGTTTGTGTCATTACGTCATTTGAAATACTCATTACGATTTGTTTGAAGAACAGACTAAAAACTAGTATTTTAGTAGCATAGCGGGATAAGTAGCTGAGAATATGATTTTATAGATATAGAATCCATTCCTTCTTAACAGAAATTAGAAAGAAGGCTCCCTTAAGGGTTAATTCTAAAATTGAACAATTAAAGTGCTCAATTTGTAACAATGTTACAAATTAACTATTAACTAGTGAATTAAAGGTACTTAAGGATAAAGAAATATTTAGAGGGCGTAAAATCGTAATTAATCTAGCTCTAATTATGAACTATTTATAGAGAGTTGAATTGCATGAATTAATTAAATCGATAGAGTATTCTAAATTTTTTGAGTAAATTATATCTATAATTTCAATAGTGCCATTTCAAAATTTTATTGGAATAATGTTGAAATTAATAAATTGGATTAATTAATTAAATAGTTTAATTAATTATCCAAAATTTATTGGAGCTTGAAATTGGAGGTCCATAAGTCTATAATATCACTTCTTTCATTATTACAGTGAACAATTAAAAAAACATTGTGTTATTACACAAATTGATTGTGTCCAAAAAATAATTTTCAAAATACTTATATTTTATATTTGGATAAAATTAATTAATTAACATAGATAATATTTTATCTAAATATAATTAAATATTTAATTTAAAAAATTAAATAAATAAAATCTTAAGGATAATTTTTAAAATTATCAAAAAGATTTTATTTTAATTTAGTGTTTTTCTTTTATTAAAAGACTATTAATACATTTCTTTTGAAGTTTAATAATGTTCAATTATTAGGCATTATACATTAACTACAAATAGTATGACTTTATGTGATTTACATAAATTATGTCTCTTTTTAAAAAATAATAATTTAATTAATAAATATTATTAATTGAATTATTAAATTATAATTATAATAATTTATTATTTTAGAAGGATAACATTAGTTTAAATAGAGACGCACAGATACGTAAAAGGACTCTCTAAAGAATACATATTTTCTTTGAGGAAAAAAAATTTGAAGTCAATTTTTTTTTTCATTGTAAAATAAAAAATTTGATTTAGAATCTTTTAATAAAAAAAAATCTAACATTGATTTAAAATATGTTTTAGTATCTTGTTAATTTGTATTTACTTTAAATAAATTTATAATATCATTAGTTAAAAAGTATTTTTTATTTTATAAAAATAAAAATTAAATTTTTTTTTAATTGTGTTATAAATATTCACTACGTTATAAATGTCGTAATATTCCAACAAAAGAGACTACAACCTTACAAGGCATCTCGAATAATCACACCCATCCCAATCAAGCCATCACTGTCCGTTTTAATTTGACATTGTGCAACCCATGTGGACTCCAAGAAATTGTTCTCTTTTCATTGATATCCCGCACTGTAGAATTGACAGTATAGAGATCTTCCATATAAGATGCTGCCCCCAACCCACCACATCTTCCTCCTTTAACTTCTCATTATTGAATATCATCTATTCCTTTTGAACCATATGCGCCAAATAAGCACTATCCATTTCTCTAATTCCCTCGTCGACAAATGATTAATCTGATGCAAAGCTAGATCGACGAAAGAGCAAAACCCATTCTCAGACCAACCATTGTCCAAACCATAACTCCATCCTCTTTTTTTCAGAGAATGACATAGCCACAAGGCATGAGCCGTTGTTTCCGGACCACATTTGCATATTGGACATAGCTCAACTACCGACATACCATGCTGTTTAAGATTTACACACGTTGGCAACCACTTATGTGACGCTTTCCATAGGAAAAATTTAATCTTTGATGGCAAAGATTATTTCAAGCCATCATCGTTGTAGCCCAGCATCCGAAACCGAGGAAGAAGGAAGATCATTTCGAGCCACCAACCAGTACCACTTTTGACCTTATAAAGACCGTGTTTATCATAATGCCAAATCAGCATATCAGTCGCACCCGTACCTGTTAAAGGAATAGAAAGAATAGCTTCAGTTTCTTCTTTTGAAAAATGTTGTTTGATAAGCTGAGTGTTCCAAGACCCTGGGCAATCTGTAGCTCTCCCACTGTAGTTGTTTCAGGAAGTTTATGAAGAAGGAAGGGACGAAAGGACTTTGGCCTAGGGAGACAGTTTTCGTAATACACTGAAACAGATGAACCATGACAGACTCGCCATCGTGCTCCTTGTTTAATGACTTCACGCCCCCATAGAACTCACCATTAGGGTAGTATTTGCTTTGCAGTACTCATGAAACCAAAGCATCAGGCTTACGAATAAGATGCCAACATTGTTTTGCCAAGAGAGCTTGGTTAAATAATTCCAAGTTTCGAAAACCCATGCCACCATCCGATTTATGCCCACAAAGAGTCTTCCAATCGCACCGGTGTATTTTTTCTTCTCCTCTGAACTCTCCTACCAAACTGTAGCACACAGGCGGTAAAGATCCTGAATCAACGACTTAGGTAAGTGAAACATATTCATTAAGTAAGGATTGACTGGATCATGCCTTAAAAAGCACCTCACGTCTACTCACAGAGAACAGTTTCGACTTCCAACGTTGAAGGCGATTCCAGACTCGATCTCTTATTTGCCTGAAAATAGACATTCTGCTTTTCTCCACATATCCTGGTAACCCTAAATACTTCGTATGTTTGGAGATAATTGGCACCCCCAAAATTTTTGCAATCTCATCTTTTAATGTTGGATCTTGTAATGGGCTGAAACATGCCGCTGACTTTCCAAAGTTAATAACCTTGCAATCCTGGATCTTACTACTACGTGTAAAAAGTAAACTATCATCTACGAAAAATAGATGTGAGACTCGCGGCCCATTCTGACTACATTGGATTCCACAGATATTACCCACCGATTCTTCGTGGCTCAATAATGCTGGTAAACCTTCTGCACATAGAATAAACAGATACGGAGAAAGCGGATCCCCTTGCTTAAGATCACCCCTAACTTCTGTTAAAAATAAAAAATAAATTGTAATTTTTTAAAATATTTAGTTTCTAGAAAGGCTACAAATAAATATCTAATTTTAGAAAGACTAAAAATAAATATCTAGATTTTAGAATTATTAATGATCAAAATTAAAAAAAAAAATTAAATGTAAAATTC
Organism: Ailanthus altissimus; assembly: GCA_946807835.1. NCBI lineage: Eukaryota > Viridiplantae > Streptophyta > Magnoliopsida > Sapindales > Simaroubaceae > Ailanthus > Ailanthus altissimus. Next base: position 13,119,233 of record OX327687.1, read on the forward strand.
TAGTATATGTAGAAAAATCTTGAATAAAAAAATAATTCAAAGGGTTAGGTGAGATATTACAAATATATGGTGTAAATGGAAAGTTGAAGTCCATTATAACAAGTATAAATAAGTCTTGTTACATGATATTGTACCCAAGCCCAGGTGAGATATTACAAATATATGGTGTAAATGGAAAGTTGAAGTCCATTATAACAAGTATAAATAAGTCTTGTTACATGATATTGTACCCAAGCCCAAAGAAGGAAACTAAGAGAGAAATAAAGAAGTTTTGTTTCCTTTCATTTCCTTTTTTCTTCCATTAAATTCTTAAATTCTAAAAATATTACCACTTCTTATAAAATAGTTCATAAAATTTTGGTAATTGGATCCACAACCTTCTCCTGCTCTAACAAATTTTTAGTATCAGAGCTAGCATTTTCATGGCCTCAAACCCAAACACCAATACCTTTAATTATAACCAAAATCTTATCCCTATGTTTGATGGAGAAAATTATGAATATTAGAGCATCCAAATGAAAACTCTTTTCATTTCCCAAGAACGTTAGGAATTAATACAATAAAGTTATGATGAGCTAGAGTTTACAGAATCTTTGTCTTCATGGAGTCAAGCAAAGTAGAAAGAGTACAGAGAAAACAAGAAGAAGGATGTTAGAGCCTTACTTTTTATCTAACAAAGGATAAGTAAAACTATTTTTCAAAAATTTTGGCAACTAAAAATTCAAGAAATGCATAGAGAATTTTGAAGGAAGATTTTCAAGGATCGGAAAAGGTAATCTCTATTATACTTCAATCTTTATGAAGAGAATTTGATAATTTATTCATGAAAGATAATGAATCAGTTCAGACATTTTTCTCAAAAGTATGTGGAATAATTAATCAAATTAGAAGTTATGGAGATAATATTGAAAAAAAAAAGAATTGTTCAAAAAATATTAAGAAGCCTTCCTTTTAAATTTGAGCATATTGTTGCTGTTATAGAAGAAGCAAAAGATTTATTAAAATTTCTCTACATGAATTAATGAATTCTTTAGAGGCCTATTAAGCAAGAATGGGCAGGTTTATAGAATAGTCAACGGAATAAGCATTTCAGTCAAATAGAATATACTGAAAAATCTTGAATAAAGAAGTGATTCAAGGGGTTGAGTGAGATATTACAAATATATAATGTAAATTAAAAGTTGAAGTCGGTTGTAACAAGTATAAATAAGCCTTGTCGCATGATATTGTACCCGAGTGTAAAGAAGGAAACTAAGAGAGAAATAAAGAAATTTTGTTTCCTTTCGTTTCCTTTTAAATTCTCCTCTTGTCTATTATCATCCAACTCCTTTTTTCTTCCATTAAATTCCTCTTGTCTATTATCATCCAATTCCTTTTCTTTTTCATTAAATTCTTAAACTCAAAATATTTTTAATTCTTACAAAATAATTTATAAAATTTTGACAATTAAATCCACAACCTTCCTTACTTCAACAACTTCTTCATATTGATCAAGAAATATAAAGAAGTAGAAGAAACACACGGCATTATTTTTTAGCACCAATTTTTTTAAATCCAAGCCTTCGCATGATTGCTTTTAGGAAAAGACATTCAACACGATCGTACACTTTGGACATATCTAGTTTCAAGGCAACAAACAACTCTTGTGATTTAGACCTCTCTGTAAAGCATGGAGACATTCAAACCCAAGCATGAATTTATCGGTGATGAGACGTCTAGGAATAAATGCACTTTGTGAGACATAAACCACTTCATCCAAAATTAATTGCTTTCGATTAGCCAGTGCCTTCGATATGATTATATAGATGACATTGCATAGGTTGATGGGGGGAAGTCAAAAACCCGCTGAGGCTTCTCCATTTTTGGGATCAATACCATGGGGGTTTTATTAATATTATCAATCTATCCTCCATCATTCAGAAACTTCAAGCATGTATTGGTAACATCTAGCCTAACCACGTCCCATTAATTTTGATAAAATAACGCCAGAAATTCGTGTCGACTCGGCAATTTTGTTGGAGACATCTGAAAGAGAGCTTTTATAATTTCACTGGGCGTGAAAGGGGCATTAAGGATCCTATTCGTAGTCTCAGTCACCCTTAGTTTTACACACTGTAAGACCTTATCCAAGGAAGAAGTCGAACATGGGATAGATGAAAATATTTCTGAAAGGTAACCCTCTCTGGTCTGTAATATACCCCTCGGATCCTCTTGCCAAATAATCCCATGAGAGTCGAGTAAACCATTTATCCAATTTCGGGCCTTCTCTTATAAGCTTTCAGGTGAAATAATCTAGTAGTACTCTTATCTCCCTGATATAGCCACGTCACATGGGAACGCTGCCGCCAGTAGGTCTCCTCATTCTCCAAAAGAGCGTCCAATAATTTTTCCACAGCCCGAAGATTCTGCCAAGTAGTCACAGAAATATTCTGATTTAGGCTGGAAAACAGTTTTTGGTTCTCCTTTAGAATACGTGAAACCTCCCTGGTTTGCTTATAATTCCAACTGTGAAGTTTGTCCCTAATACTCTTTAAATTCGCATAAATCCTCTCTAAGGAATCACTTGCTGCCTTCCATTCCATTCTGATGATATCTGAGCATTAAGAAGAATCCACCTAAATCTTCTCAAAATGGAAGCGGGACCGCCAACATATGTTATGCGACTTCTCACCCTTGGACTGAATATCTACCAATAATGGCCTATGATCTGACCTCCAGAACCGCAAGTGACTAACTTTGGAGGCTGGAAACTAATCATACCAACTTTTAGTGTATACAAAACGATCCAAGCGTTCTTGAATAAAGCTATCAAAACTGTCCATTGCACCATGTGAAACAAGGACTAGAGAAACCCATATCTTGGAGTCCACATTTATCGAGCACCTCCCTGAAACTAAACATCAACTGGTTAACACGAGCTAGCCCCCATTCTTTCTCCGAATTAGAAAGCAGATTCATTAAAACCACCCGCACATAGCCAGGATAAGGCAGAAAGCGTGCGAAGCCTATCAAGAAGTAGCCATAAGTTTACTCGTTGGGAAGCATCCGGGTTGCCATAGAAACCTATGAGCCACCACGGCCTCTGAGAAGAATGACCAATTTGCACATCTATGTGCCATCTGGAGAAGGAGAGCATATTAACAGTAACAGATTCCTTCCACAATAACACTAAACCATCACCTCGACCAATCTATCTATCACAATTTCCCATCAAAACCAAGCTGAATTCTAAGTCGTTCAATATGTTGATGGTTCAATATGGTTCCATAAGAAATACCAAATTGGGGCATAGATTCTGCAAGTGAGCTCGCAGAATATGGAATGTTCGGGAGTTGCCCAGCCCCCGAACATTCCAACTGAATATTTTCATTGTGATCGACAGCCCTGCCCTAAGGCAGGCACCGCCGATAGAGAAGAGGAACAAATAACTTGTCAAGTAGAGCTCTTAAGTGATGAGTTGTTAGCGGGGTCCGAAACAGGATCTTCAGCAGCAAATTCGATGCCATCAAAACCTATTTGAAGGTGTCTATGAATGGGAGCACCCCCTTTTGCTTTCTTTTTTGAAACAAAACCCCGGAAACGTGTACCAGCTTTCTTTTTTGTCTCAGCAGAGAGTGATTTTGTCTGCAGCTGATCATAATGAGATGATGGAGATTGCGCACCCCTCTGTATCAAGGATTTATCACCCTCAATTTTCAGTTTCTCGCCTTTACCCTGAGGAGTTTTACGTGAAGAAGTGTTTGAATTGAATTTGAAAGAGTTAGGCAGTATACGACTTATAGACTGATTAGGAATAGGTTATGGCGGTAAAGAGTTGAAAGTTCCAGGGGAAGGGTTGTCCCTTCAGCCACGAAAAGCGTAGACAACGTGGACCCTTTATAGACCTTTTTGCGTCCGTCCTTTAAAGTGCAACGGAGACTCTTCGCACTTATCAGAAACCTTGGCAGTGGTAACTCCCTTCGATAGAGGTGGAACAACTGAATTACTAGTAAAATTAGTTTGAAAAAAATCGTTCCCGTCCACCTCACCGCATGTTGCCTTCACAACCGGAAACTGTTCAACTACTCTTCCAGTACGTGGTGCACCATCACTGGAGAAACTGCCGTAACCAACTCCTGGAGGCTACTCGTCGTTGTCCTCGGATGAAACAATATCCAAATGGCTTGAAACATTTCTTCCGACAGCCAAAGAAGGCAACAGTAAGTCAGACCTCTCTACAGGCATCGTATCCGGAGGTCGGTCTGCAACGTTAATCGTCCAACCATGAATAGGATATCTCTGTTGCGATTGATTGAAATCGTAGGAGTCCCAAAAGCTACGCCCACGCTTAGAAGAATTTCTAAAGGAAGGCCTTGCAGGGGCAGGCCTAATTAAAGGAGTTAGAACTTGATGTATAGAAGATTGATCACCCTCAATTTTGGATGGGCAATCGCGATTAGGATCTCCAAACATCCCACACTGAAAATAGATTTCAGGCAACCTTTCGTATCGAACTAATATAATAGCTAATTCATCGAATCCCTCAACTTGTACTTCCAGAGTCGGTTGCAGCGGTTTAGAGATGTCAATAGAAATTCGGATACTTATGAAATGACCCAAATAAGTACCCCGAAGCCTCTTTATCCATCTCCTCAACTCTGCCGATCATTTCTGTTATCATCTTGCAAGCATCATAATTCATGAAATACACAGGCACATTATGCAGTTGTACCCAAAAAGAAACATTTCTGAATGAAAGAGATTGTATCTGGCCGAGTCCTCTTGGAACCTCTAAAACTAAAAGATGGTTGTTAAAACTCCAAGGTCCCTCTTTTAAAATCTTTCGACGATCAGAATCTAGGTTGAAATGAAAGATAAATGTATTTCTATCAAATCCCACTGATTCTACAGTAAAAGGCTCAGTTGTATGCTAAATATTACTAATAGTGTTAATGAAGACCTCCCTATTTAAAGGGCGAGAGCACGTAAGTTTTCCAACAATAGATAAAGCAACCCTGTCTTCGCCAGCCTTCTGAAAAGAAGGATTGAGTTTAACAATAGGAATTAAAATTCCAGTAAGCGTCTAGAGGGAACTGGGTAGTTACACAAGTTGATTGACCTATATGCAAAAAACGTTGTAGGTGAAGAAACCTTAGGTATAGGGACGACTGTGGTTTTGTTAACATTAGCCATACACTTTCCATCATTTAGAACATTTAGAAAGAAGCAAGCCACATCGTTTTCCATAATATCCCAATATTGTTGAAAAAAATAGGCATGAAATCAATCTCACCCTAAAGCTTTAAAAGGACCCATAGCAAAGATAGCCTTTGAATTTTAGTTGCTGTAAATGAGGCATTCAGTAAAGAGCGCATAGAATCAATAAGCCTTAGTTGCAAATCAGCAAAAAAAGCCCTTAAAATCGACCCATGCCAGCTTGCGAAGAACTAAATAATCTTAAACAACTGAAGCCAACCACATCGTTTCCCACAATATCCCAACATTGTTGAAAAAAAAGGCATGAAATTCATCTCATACTAAAGCTTTAAAAGGACTCATAGCAAAGATAGTATTATAAGGTAGAAAGTAGTGACACTCAGTCCAACATAAGAAAGTCTAGTTCAGCACTTAAGCCCAAACTTTTTAAGTACTCGGCTCAGAGGGAGCTTGTCTCAATGGGATTGAGCTGGGACCAAGACACTTAGGCCTTCATAACTTGGCCTATAAAACTCATGAAATGGGACCCAAGCCATGCCACATGTCACCATTCAGTTGTGCTGTCAAAGGATACATCACCCAGATTTAGGTGTTTGCCACTTCAACATGGACCCACAGGCAGTATACACGTCAGCCTAGGTCAAGACTTACCATGTCACTCACGAGGCCCACTAAAGGAGCACTTGAGTACTACATCATGTAGCTATCAAACCTAAGAGATGAGATGAGGTGAAAAAAATCCCTAAGGAGCCAATAACCGAATGTCACATCAGTAGAACTCAAGGGGGCATAAAGTTAGAAGACCCTTTAGTGCATCTCAGTGCTCCTCAGACCTCACTAACTCAAGGCTGACAGGTTCAAAAGTGACCAATCACAAATATACCTAGTACTCTAAATGTTTGGAAAAGTCAAATGACTTATTTGCCCCTCCAAGTGAAATTCTCCAAAATACCCATAATGATAGGGATTGTTCTCTACTAGTAGCTCACTATATGTCGCCCTTAAAGGGAGTTCTCCAGCTGGTGCTCTCCAAACTCAAGTTAAATCTCCAAAATGCCAAGATGGTAAGAGGTATTAGACAATATTTAAAATTCAAATTCACTTTCTAGTAAGCCAAATTCTCCATCTTCTCTCTAAAAAATTTGATGATTTCTCTAAGGCAAGTAAACCCTAAAGGCATTTCTCCATATCCCTTCACCTTACTTGAGCATATGAAGGTTGTTGTCGACCATTCCGCTGATGTCTACCTCTGACCTTCTTTGTGTTATAATCCTTAGGTGCCCTCAAGTTCCTTCAGTCAGCTCAACCATAGTTTGGAGTTCTTTGTGTTATAATCTTTAATTTTCACCACCAACATCGTCTCCATCTCAACTTCTTGAAACCAGAGGCCCAAGAATTTAGAATTCCCCAACATCTACCTTACTCACACAACTGAGTTAGGGGCCAGACCTCTATTAGGTTGAAATTCAGCCCTTAACATCTAGCACCGTCTATGGAAATCTGAGAAAAGCCTTGCTTTTAGAGGTTACACCATGTCTGACCAGTCAAGGGTGCGTACAATCCATCCATCATGTTTGAAACGTTAAGAGATACCAAGGGCATACCTAAAACTCCACCAGTTGAGAGAGTGGGTGAAGATTTAAAAGAGCCCGTGCAGAGATTTTTTAAGCAAGCCCAAAAGAACACCTCAAGGTCACCTCATAGGGTGCCTGACAAAGTTGCTCTGATTACCCAAAAGCAATTTGAAGAATTTGCTGAAGAGCTACATCGTATGATGACCAATGTCATCGAAGGTAAAAAAAAATAGATTTGTGGGCTAACTCAGGCTGCTCCCCTCACCTCGCTCTTACCTTAATGATCTAGAAGTCACTACTCTTGAGAGCCTAAGTAAAGTGGGCAAGCCAGCAAGAGCAAATCAGTGTCTCACACCTACAAAGAGCTTCACTCTATTGTGGAAAGCAAATCCAAAAATGTAAGGGAGATAGAACTGAAGCAACATGCTATGAGTTACCTTTGGGACTCTCACATCATCAAGCGTCAGACCCGTAAGGAGGCAGAAAATGCCAAGATGAGTACCACAATAGCTAAGCCTCTGAAGAAAGTCAACAAGCTCCAACAAGATCTAGATGACATCTGCTGAATAAAGGATGTTGCCCCTAATCCTATCCTAGTAGTGGAGGGTAGGTCTTCTTTTACAGAAGGAATAATGAGCGTATAATGCCTCTAAAGTTCAAGATGCGCCAAATCGATAGCTATGAGGGGAAGACTGACCCAGCTGTTCACTTAGAGCTCTACAACGATCATATGTTGATCCAAAGAGTTAAGAAAGATGCTATGTACCACTTGTTTCCCCACACTCTGTACAGAATAGCTCGAGCTTGGTTTTAGAGCTCAGATATTGAGTCGGTGAGTAACTTTGATCAAATGTCGGAAGCATTTATCTTTCAGTTCCAGTATGTACGTAATAGACCTAAAACTCATTCTACCTTGATGTATATAAAACAATGAAAGTACGAGCCCCTTAAGGATTTTGTGTAGAGGTTTCACAAAGAAGTCACTAATATGGATGTTATTAGTGCTCAGGAGACACTCATCAACTTCTAAATAACAGTAGACTTGGGAAGCTGTGGTTTGCTTTCAAGGAGTTAAAACTAAAAACCTATGGTGAGGCCTATGCTAGGCCCTGAAGTAGATCAAAATAGATGAGAAGTCATTGATGAAGAGGCTTGGAGAGATAGGAATAGTTTACGGCCCAAAGAAAGACTTAAGAGAGGTAAGCCTATACTAATGCTTCAGTCTTCACCAAGAAAGTAGTTATCTCCCTTGAGGCTACCTCTCTTGCCACTCAAACTTAGTCAAACGAGCCCACAACAAGCTATAGAGGTCTTTCAATTACAATCATACAGCCCACTGAACATATCATGAGAAAATATCTTCTTCGCTATCTGAAATAAGGGGTGGCTTTAGAAGCCCTCAACAATAAAGAATAGTTCATATCGGAGAAACAAATAGAAGTACTGTGATTTCCATAAGAGGTATAGTCATAGCACTGTTAACTACTTTGAGTTGAGGGAGTAGATTGAGGCCCTGATCAAGAATGGCCTACTAAAAGAATTCCTTAGTGAAGTAAGAAATGCTCAACATGAGTCAAGTACTAAGTAAAGGAACAGACCTAAGGGTGAAGGAGGTGTTCTAGAAAGGCCCACATTGAAGAATAGCCTTAAGGTTTATATAATTGCATGAGGTCCTACTAAGGAGGAACCTCTAAGAGGGCAGTAAAGAACTACGCTCAAGAAATAAAAGGGGATATTATAGAGGGAATACCAATACATGTTAGTCCCCTTGCCCATCTTAAACCAATTTTCCCCTACTCTCTAATTGTGCTCACTAAGAAAGATTTTTGAAGAGTTATGTTCCCTCATGATGATGCTCTCGTGATCACACTAAAAATAGGCACCAGTGAGGTCGCCTAGATGATGTTAAACACAAGGAGCTCAGTAGAGATGATCTATAAAAATACGTTGGACAGAATAAAGATTAAGTCCCCTAAGCTGTCACATGTCTTAACTCTGATGGAATGATTCACATGGAATAATGTGCTGGCCTTAGGTTCATCACCCTGCCTGTCTCTATTGGTAGTGCTTCAAACTCTAAGGGTTTGTATGATTGACTTCCTGGTCGTAGATCAGCCAAGCACCTATAATATAATTTTAGGTTGGCCTTTTTTGATGGCTACTCGAGTTGTTATCTCCATGTATCACCTAACTATAAAGGTCTCGGTTAATGAGGAGGTTTTCACTATGAAAAGTGACTAGCTAGTAGCTAGGAGGTGCTATGCCACTACTGTAAAGCCAAGCTACTAGATAGCTACACTATATTTGAGGGAGAAGAATGAGAAAAAATGGGGTGAGCCTATTGAAGAGATCACCTTAGTCTTAATCTCTATGAGTGGCTCAAGTAAAACTGTCAAGATAGGCTCTTCACTGTCCGAGAAGGTCAAGATAGCTCTAGTCGCCTTCTTCAGAAATAATGCAGAAGTTTGTATCTGTTCTCACAAAGACATGCTTGGTATTAATCCAAAGCTAGTATGCCATAGAATAAATGTAGATCCTAACCATAAGTTAATCAAGTAAAAGATGAGACTCTTTAATATGGAAAGTATGATGTTATCGAAGCTGAAAAAGACAGACTACTCAGTGCTAGCTTTATCTGAGAAGCTTAATACCCTAAGTGGGTCTCAAATTTTGTACTAATGAATAAGGCAAATGGGAAATTGCGCATGTGCGTAGACTTCATTAACCTTAACAAGGCATGTCTCAAAGATAGTTTCTGCCTCAAATAAATCAAATAGTTGACTCGACCTCAAGGCATTAGCTCTTCAGCTTCATGAATGCCTTCTCAGGTGATGAACACATAAAAATGCATATTTATTAAGAGATTCAGTCACCATTTAATGTCACTAATTTTAGAATTTTTTTACTTTTAGCTTGAAATAAAGTGTTCTCCTTAAATTGTAATTAATGACTATTATTTGCATAGGTTTAAGTAAAATAGACATAACTCTCAATGTAGAAATCGAAATGAAGAAATTATTAAACTGAGAATAACATGACTCAATCTTACACAAACTTGAAGAACAGTTGAAAAGCTAAATCCAACATGTTATGGGCCAAATATTGAGATACAATAGAATCGGGCTACAACTTCTGCCCAGCTTGACCCAACTCATGTATTTGGACCGTATCTCACAAAATACGTACTCAATTGGTATAATTATTGAAGCTATGAAATAAACACTTAATTATAAACAACTCTTATGTTGATAATAAAGTCCAAATCAGCCGTTATTATGGACCAAATTGCATTGTAAGTGGGTAAAATGGTTGTTGGCCAAAATTTGATGTATCTTTGAACATTTGCTCACATCTCATTGGATACGCATCCAATTTGCTTGAACTTGGTGCCTATGGAAAGAAGAGACAACATTCTAAAACTTTCATGTCAGCCGTAGAGGTTACATTAGTCATTTACATGATCAAAAATGTACTGCAAGTGGGTAAATGCGTTATTGGCCTAAAATTATTGAAGATTGATGTCACCCATGACATATTTCCATTCATTGCCGATATAAGGAGACTCTTAGGACATTTTCAACATTAGATAATTCTCTCTTATTGTTTTCTCATTAATATGTATTGTAATCTAGGCTAGAATTCTTGGCAAGGCTAAGAGATGAACTTTTATGTGTAATAAATCTACTTCTATGCTTTGATTCATTGTCAAGAGCTACAAATATTTGTAAGTTTGGTTTTGATTAAACTCTTATCTATTTTATTTTATATAATCTAAAGGTTATAATTCTCATATCTCATATATGTTCAGTCATGCTTTTCTTATGTGATTTTTGTTGAATTATAATTGTTACTGGTTACATTGTTTATATGTTAATCTTTTACTGCAATATTGTCAATTGATATATTGTCGATCTTGGATAATATGTAAAGGTAATAAATGTTTGATATTCAAGTTGATATTTTACTGCCATATTATTAAAATGAAATATTGTCGATCTTAGATAACTTGTATAAATGAATATGATTTATGTTAATATTTGCAAAAGAGTTTAGTCGTACCAAATGCATGTGTTATCAAATGTGCTATATATTACATATCTTTCGATTGATTGTTTAGATGTAAAACTGTCAATTGAGTTATAAACATTGAATCCAAGTGTATAGTAGATTTATAAAGTATAATTCTAAGTAAAGTTAAGTGTTAATGGTGTGATCTGTGCTTTATATATATATATATATATCTTTATATCCCACCTTGACCTTAGCCTTATGTTACAAGCTAATTAAAGTCCTAAATAGATCCTTAGATATGTGTATTTCTACATTAATGGAGAGTAGTATAAACAACAAGCTTATAGTAGTGTTATAAAGTGAAATATGTCGAGACATCATATTTATGTACTTTCTTAAGTATTGAGTAAATTTAAGTTTTATTTGATAATTACTTACTTATTACATACACGCACAAGTGATCATTTATAGAAGAGAATAAAGGACTTGATGAATGGTAGAATGAATAATTAAAAGATGTCTACTACATTCTAATAAAAAAATATTGTGCCATTTAATAGTATTTAAGACAATAAGGATGATCATTTAATCAACCAGAGCTTATTTTTAGATTTTAGTTTTATTTAAAAGTCAAGAATATATTGTGAATGTTTGTCTTTGTTTTGCTCAAGGACGATCTAAGTCTTAAGTTTGGAGGTATTTGATAAGGGCATAAAAGCACTAGTATGATAAGTACCCCAATTTTTGTATTTTGCTCCAAATCAATAATATTGGCTATTTTATTTGGGTTTTTGATCATAAATAGATGCACAACAACAAATGTGATGTATAGAAATAAACGGAAGGTGAATCGAACGTAAAACAAAAACCTTATGCTTAAAATATAAGAGCGCTTGATCAGGCCTAGGGTCGCAGCGCCCAGAACCTAGGGCTATAACCGTAGGGATAGAATCTCAAAGTCGCAGCGCCTATAAGCCAGGGCCATGGCCCTCATGCAAGAAAGCTCAATTGTTTTTTTTTTTTGGACTCCTAACGCGATTTATACTTCTCAATGACGACTTTAGGGTTTCTAATACCCATAAAAATATTCTTTTAAGAGCCAAAAAACAAACTTTATAAAGGTAAAAACTTAGATTAAGAATTCACAACATATAATCAAATATCAAAGCCAAGAAATCAAGATTCAAAATCAAAATTCAAGCTTCAAGTAAATATTAAGAAAGAAGCAACCCAATGTGTCTTTTTGATTAGTTTTTCTTCTATTTTCTTATTATGTGTTCTTGTTCTTGCTATTATTCATGGATTGGTTTGATACTCTTAGTTTTATGATGAGCTAAACTTGTTATTCTAGGGTCAGACTATATAAACCTCATATGTAGTTGAACTTTATTGATTCTTAATTTATAATCTTAATACATATAATTGATTCATTCTATCTTGAGTTTAATTCTTTTATTACCTTATCAATATTTTGAATAATTGAGGAACCATGATGAACTTAATAAAGGAATTCATGTGTTTAGCTTATGATAGTTTGATGCATGATCATAGGGTAATAAATATGAATTCCATGTAAGATAGACATATACCTAGATGGCATATATATCATAATTTAGACTTCATGTTAATTAATTTAATTGCCATAGACATATAGGTAATTGTTAGAATGCGTAATATAATCACTTGACCATCAACGGAGGCTTGTAATGAGATTCTAAGCCAACAATTTATAATAAGGTATTAACTAAGTGGTTAATGAATCCAATAAAATATTAGGGGATGAGTCTATACCCTAAATTATTATCTTTTGGTGAATTTATCTCTTATTTGTTGTTATTTAGGTTAATTTAATTGTTAGAATTAGATTAGTTAAATAAATTTCAGATTTTAAATTTTCTAAATAAAAGTTAAGTAGTTATAATTTTAATAATTGATTGAAAGAATTAGATCACATAACTCTGTAGGAACAATATTTGAACTTTAAATTTAACATTACTTGATACAATAGCATGCACTTGTGCTTAGCTACTATAACACAAATCAATGGTGTCATAGGCTCTAACTAGAAAGGCTCATATCATGTGAAAATTGTGATCAGGCCAAGCACTTGTAAGCTAACTCACTTGGATGGTGGACAAGTGAAGCACTCATGGAATACAACTCAACTTCGTAAGTACTATCAGTGAGTGGTAGGCACTTCTGTTCTCCACTCAATTCCTCTTTTGCAAGTTATTTCTAGTTGCTATCTCATACCCTTGCCCCAAGCTCATATGTATCTCCAACAAGTTTAGTTTTTAGCTAATTCCAAGAAATCTTAATGGACAAAATAGAGGACCTATTCTCCACCTACTCAGTATGTAGTAAGATACTAGGGTTGTACCAGCTGTACTTTTGTTGTTCTCTAATAAAATGAAATATGTTCTCCAATTATGCTCTTGTGTCTCAAGTGATAATTGAGCCATTATGCTTTTAATAAGCCTATTTATTAAAGCCTTCTTAGTGGTAACTGTAAATAGTGCCCAAAACTATTAAGTTTAGTGGTTGTAGTGGTCAAAATTAGACTTAGGTTTATTGTGTGTTGTTTGAAAAAGCCCTTAGCATAGAACAGTAAGAGACTTAGTGTGCCTAATGAATAGTTATTCTCATATGCTAATAAAATCGAAGCATACCACAACCATATAAAAGTAGTCGCCAAACGTGACAATGGTTTTGTCAAAAACCAGAAACATGATATATAAATGTTTACCACTTACAAAGTAGTCCATACATAAGCTATTGTCAGCATGTCAAATAGCCCAAGCCTAAAATGCTTCAGCACTAAGGAAAACTAAAGGTTACTTAGTAGCCCAGACTTATCCAAAATTCCTATCATTAAAAATTTACCTAAGGGCACCTAAAATGCATCCAAACGCAAAGTTATAATCCAAAGTTAGCCAAATACCGCCGCTAAATAGTTTTCAAAAATTAGAGAAAGGGCGGGAATTTTTCCTCTAAATAAGGAATTTTGAAAAAAAAAAGAAGAGAGAGAGTAAAGAAAAACTGTCAGTTAGATAAGTCACATGTCACTTATAGAGTCTAGTTCCTAATGTCTCCTCACCTCAACACTAAAAACTATAAAGCTTATGTTTGGGAGTAAAAAGTAGTAATACTCAATCCAACATAAGAAAGCCTAGCCTAGCACTCAAGCCTAAACTTTCTGAGTACTCGACCAAGAGAGAACTGTCTCAGTGAGATTGAGCTTGGACCATAACACTCTTAACTCTATAACTTAGCCAATAAAACTCATAAAGTAGGACCCAGGCCATGCCATATGTCACCACTCAATTATAGTGCTAGAGAAAACACCACCCAAACTCAGGTGCTTGCTACGTCAGCATGGGCTCACTATAGTATACACATCAACCTCGGTCAAGACTCGCCGCATCACTCATAAGGTTCACTAAAGGAGCACCTAGGTACCACATCATCTAGCTATTAGGCCTAAGAGATTAGATAAGGTGAGAAAATCCCTAAAGAGCCAATAACCGAATGCCACATAGTAGGATTCTGAGAACTAGTCACTATTGACACTGTAGGTAGAGGCTATCAAGGGTAGTTAAGCAGTTCAGCACAAATCTTGCTGAGCTCAGGGAAAACAGAGTTAGGAGACCCCTTAATGCCCCTTAGTGCTTCTCAGACCTCACCAACTCAACGCTGACAGGTTCAAAAGTGACCAATCATAAATATACCTAGTACTCTAGACATCAGGGAAATTTAAATGACTTCTTTGCCACTTCAAATAAAATTCTCTAAAATACCCCTTATGATAGGGATTGTTCTCTAATAGCTCACCACGTGTCACCCTCAAAGGGAGTTCTCCAGGTGGCACCCTCCTAGCTTAAGTTAAGTCTCTAAAATGCCAAAGTGGTAAGAGAATTAGACAATTTTTAAAATTCAAATTATCTCTCTAGTAACCCAAATTCTCCAAATTCTCTCTAAAAACCCTGATGATTTCTCTAGGTCAAGTAAACCCTAGAGTACTTTCTCTATAACCCTTCTCCTAACTTGAGCATTGAAGGGCCATTGTCGACCACCATACTAACGTCTACCTTTGACCTCCTTTGTGTTGTGCTCCTTAGGTGCCCTTAGGTTCCTTTAGTCAGCTCAACCACAGTTCAAAGTTCAGCCATTCCTTGATCTAATCTTTGACGTTCACCACCAGCATTATCTCTATCTCAGCCTTTAGAGACCAGAGGCCTAAGAATTTAGACTTTCCCAACATCTACCTCACTTATACAATTGAGTTAGGGGTCGGGTCTTCTCTAAGCCAAAATTCAACACCTAACATCTGGCATCATTTGTGGAAAGCCAAGAAAAGCCATGCTTTTATATGTTACACTAAGTCTAACCAGCCAAGGGTGAGTACAATCCCTCCACCATGTCTGAAACATCAAAAGATACAAAGTCGTGCCTAGAAATCTACTAGTTGAGAGAGTGGCTAAAGATTTAAAAGATCATGTGTAGACATTTCTCAAGAAAGCCCATAAGAACACCTCGAGGTCACCTTGTAAGGTACTTGATAGAGACGCTTCGATTACACAAAAATAAGTTGAAGAATTTGGTGAAGAGTCACACGTATGATGACTAGTGTCACTAGAGGTAGAAAAGAACAGAAAAAGAGATCTATAGGCCAACTTAGGTTACTCTCGCCCGTTCTTACCTTGAACAATCTAGATTCACTACCCTCTAAAGCCTAGGTAGAGTGGATAGGCCACTAAGATCAAATCAGTGTCTCACACCCATAGAGTGCTTCACTCTATTATAGAAATAAGATTTAGAAACGTAAGGGAGAAAGGACCAAAGCAACCTCATGTTAGTGACCTTTAAGACTTTCTCAATGCCAAGCACCAGGCAAGTAAGGAGGCAGAAGAAACTGAGGTTTGTGAAACCACCACCAAGCTTCTAAAGAAAGTCAACAAGCTCTAACAAGATTTGGATGACATCCGCTGAACAATAGATGCTTCCCCTAGTCATGTCCTATTAATAGAGGCTAGGTCTTCTTTTATCAAAGGAACTAAGAGTGCACGGTTCCCTCTAACGTTCAGGATGCCACAGATCGATAGCTATGAGAGGAAGACTGACCCAGTTGCTTACTTGGAGCTTTACAAAGATCATATGTTGATCCAAGGAGTAAATGAATACTTGTATTTTTATTCATCTTCTTATTTTTCTTTTTTTTTTATCCTTGATTTTCTGCTTTCTTCTTTATCTCTTCTTCTTGAAGTATGTCTCATTAATATTGATAGTGCATATGGGTGTCATCCTCCTCCCTCGATGATGAGAGAAGAAAGGGGAAGTTTAGGTATGTCCTAGTCTAAGGCTGGAAGTGGAAGTGTAGTACCTCCTCAATAAAGAGTTGGAAAGAGGGGATTATTCCTTCTTTTTTTTTTAGAGTTGAAAGGGGAAAGAGAGGTTTTCCTCCTCCCATAGAGGTTTCAAGAGATCCTCATAAGGATTATTATATAAGGATCTTCTATGGTAAATTATGTCTCGCTACAAAAAGGGAAATAAGGAGGCTTTAAGGGAGTCCATAATCCTCCATATCAATGGTGAGTCTGTGACTTCAATTTTATCTCAGCTATTTACTAAGGCCATATTACAAGTAGTGTGCTAATGTGCATATATGTGATAGTTTGATTATTGAAACATACAATGCATGTCATACATATATTACATGACAAACTTATATTTCTTATTTTAAAAACCACATTCAAAATATAAGTCTATTACAATAATAGAAATATGCCTTTGAAAACTTTTAGTGTAGTTCTGATTCGTGAGGTCTCACCCTGAAGTGAGTTTGCGAGCAATTCTAGTCCTTAACTCAAGTGGGCTTAAGGAGCTAGAATAATAGCCTAATTTCTAGCAGGAACTAATTAAGTAACTCCTATTTTCTCTTTTGGCCAAATAAAGCAAAGAACCAAAATTACAACTCTTACTATTTTGTTCTCTTAAATGGATAAATTGGTGACTTAAACAAAATGAAGAACTTTTTCTTCTTCTCATCACTTGGCTGAACCACACAATTCATTTTCATCTCATAAAGAACTGAATAGCCGAACTGAAAGTTAAGCACAAAAATTGTTCTTCATCTCATTAAGACAAAAGAATGGCTGAATAAATTCACTTAAGCATGAAATTTCTTTTGTTCATCACATAAACAAAGAACACCATGGCCGAATCTCATCAAAGCCAAAAATTCTCTCTTGTTTTATCTTATGAAACACAAATATAGCCTAATTGACAAAATTCAATGTGCAAACCATTTTGCATGAAATTACTTAACCATTTGTATCCATTTTCTTTTATTAAGGACATTTGTCCTTTATAAAGCCAAGTTTCAATTTAAGCCAATAACAAAAAACCACTTATCACCAATTTAACATTAAACAAGGCCACTTGTCATCAAATAATTAAATTAAAAACAATCATTTATTTATAATAAAAGTTTAACTCTTAAGCCATGACAAGTGTACTTCCCAAAAAATCATAAAAAAAATCTTATTTTCTAAGATTTTTCCAAATTGAACTATTCGACCTAATCTACTACTTCAGCGCTCAATAAGTGCACTTCATATTATAAGACTCTCTAAGTTCACACTCATTTATCTTATTAAACTCTTTCATAATTCCATGCATAATGCTCTATACACATATTACAGATATTATAAACATGTTAAACTGTACAAGTTAAAGTTAAAGCATATTCGTATTGTCCCTTCATAACCTATATCTCAAAAAAGCAAAGACATAGATCATCACCGTCAAATCTCTATATGCTCAACCATATACTTATCTCAAGATTTGTATTTCTATAAATAATATTTCACAAGTACCTTTGTGATATTGTTTAACCTTATGAAAAACTATTTTTTAGAGTTTATGCTTGTAGCCATAAGACTTCTTGAAAAAATTTCAGAACATTAAGATATACAACTCATCCATATGAGTTAATGAATCCTATATCGAAGCACACCGAACTTCATGAGTATTGGACCGTAACCAACAACACCCAAAGGTCAGATCATGAAAAGTCTCTGACATGCATAGAATCAAAGTATGATGGACCACTTACAAGCCCCTCATGGTATTCAAGTAAAAAAAAGCACAAATACTTCTCAACTCGAGATGACTTTCTATTAACGACTTTATGGGATATATATTGGAGGTTCTTGTGAGTTTATTCAGTACTTAATCCTTACTAAATACCTACATGCCTATACTAGCTTCCATTAGGATCACGATATACTAAGACGAACCGTCTGGATAATCTAAATATAGACATACATTGATCTAGAAGGTATACCAATCAACCTGTATCAGAACCATAGATCAGAAATGATGTTTTCAACAACATAATGTATAATGAAATTTCGTAAAACCAATTGTAACTCCTTGCAACTATGTCATTACTAATATATTTTTAGGTCTTTATCTCATTTTAAAAAGGTTCTAACTCTTAGAATGTTAACTCTTAGCGCTGACCTAAACTCTTTAAATCAGATCAAAACTCCTTTAGGTCTACAATGTCTAGAAATTAACAAGCTTAGTACCATATAAAATATTAATGATTTAGTAAAATGTATATTATATAAATATTAAAAAAAGTATCTATACAAAATGAAATGGCACTTAAGCACTATCTCCAATGGACCAATTTAAATTTGATGCCAAACATGTCTGTTGCGAATTAGGAGCGAAAAAAGTTTTATTTCCTCTATGATTGTAAGTTATTATATTGTATTATTACATTTATGCTATTTTTATTGAATGGTTGGTCACATTGTTTGTATTATTCTTATTCTTTTTCTTTTTCTTATTTCTAGGATGTCCAGGATAATGTTGTGACACTAGAAACCTATAAAAGAAAACCGAAGGTAATGCATAGAGAGTCCAATAAATTAAGATGACGTTTGAACTCTGACCATGAGAATAATATGTTATTAAGATTCCAAATCTTATCTTTTAGAATGACTTAAAGAGGATAGAAGAGGAGATTAAAAAGCTTTTTACTTAATAGAAGAATGAAACTGCTACTGAAAAGCTCCAAAATATTATTTCTTGGCTCACGACTAAAATAATCAAGCTCTGGGAAGCTAGTGAGAGCTTATTACAGGAAAGAAATAGATTGCAAGCCTTTTTTAGTTGCTCAAGAAGTTAGAGAAAGTTCCTTGAAAGAGAAAAGTATTGAACTCATGAATGCCAATGATACCTTAGGTTCATTAATTATTGGACTTTAGGAACACTTTTTTTGTAGAAAATTATGTTATTATGAAGAAGCATAGTGAATTACGGGAAGCAGCAAACCGTGCTGCTAACAAAGCTGATATGTTGAAAGCATTCTTAGACGAGGCAATTGAGCTAAAGTGGACTAATGAGGACCTTCAGGTTGCTTTAAAGAGTTCCTAAGATCTTGCAGAGACTTTCAATGCATAATGGAGGTGTAAAAATGAGGCTTTGAGGGACCACTTGAATGCTAAATGGCGATAGTATTAGTTTAGGGTTTCTGTAAGGGTTTTAGATCTGAAAGATAGTTTTTGTTTACAAAGAGATTCCCAAAGATTTTGACGTTACCTGTGGTTGGTATTATGGGTGATCTGCAATGCATAATAAAGATGAGCCTCATCAGATTAACTAAATCTGTTGGGGAATGTGCTTCCAATAATAATTTAGATACTGTGGATTTCTCTAAGGGGTCTTTGGAATTCGGAGCTGATGAATGATTATTCCATCCTCTTTCTTTTGCCTTCTTACAAAAACTTGTGATAACTGTTTGTATATATTCCTATAATTTAAATGAAAAAGTAGTTTCCTCTGCCAATTACTTTCTTTATACATAAATGTTTTGGATGCATGTGCTAGTATGCTTTTAGAGACTTTTTTATGTTTGTAAGTATATTTTTAATAACATATAAAATACTATAAAGTATGGACTAATGATTTTTATTTCCCTTGTGTATCAATGCATATTCTAGTATGATGTTGTTGATTTTTCTTCTTAGGAAGGATATGTTTATCTTCTCTTTCTTTATTGTATATTGATATGAATCGCCAAGTGTTTCCACATATCTATTTTATGCCTTGCTTTTTAGTGGAACGTGGAGGGGATATTGGTCTTGCTTTTGGATAGAATCTTTACTAATCTCTTTTTATGTATCATAATCCTTTTAGTCTTGATCTTGATTCTGGAAGGAATCTGTTATGTACTTTAATATTTCTGATTTTGATGTTACTTGTCTTAATCATCTTGCTGTAAAGAAGCCATGAGTTGGAAGGATTGTAGTAAGTACCTTAATCTTTTTGAATTCAATAATTTTTTTTATCTTAATCACATTGTTAGCAAGAAGGTTCTTTTCCTTCCGTCCTTGATCTCATTTCATTATTAGGTTTATAGGTTTGTCATTTTGTTACCTAGTAAGTTTTTTATGTCTTTTAATCAGTTTTGCTAGAAGGAAAGTACTTTAATCCTTTCCAAACCTAATATGTATTTTGTTACTTTTTTGCTTTTCAAATGAGAGGTATTGATGCGTTATTTCTATATCTTAAAATTAAGCGCAAGTATACGTTATCGTAACAAATGGTACAAGGACTTATAAAGTCGGATGTCAAACCCACAAGGATAATTTTTATTTTCTACCAAATACTAAAATTATATGTTTCTTGTAATTATTAAGAAAATTTAAATCTTAATTTTGTAATAAATTTAAGTAAAATAAAAGTGCAAAAAATAAATGACACAACTTAAATAAAATAAGAAGATAGCAATATAGAGAAAAGCCTAAGGTTAATTACTATCCTTCAATATAGTTTTTAAAGATTAATCTTTTAATATTTATATCCTTCAATTTTTATTATTGGTCAAAACACTAATGTATTCACAAGTCTCACCCAAGGTCATGTAAGTATATCCTAATTTACCAAATACCTATATTCCTATGGTACTTATAATAATTTAAGATTCAATAAGAACAAATCTTATTGACCATATATGCCAATTAGGTATATTCTTATCTTAATTTAAAACTTGCATATGCAACATTGAATGTTACTCTACAATCATGCATCAAATTATCTAGGTCTAAATACAATAATGCCTCTTTCACGTTTATCAAAGTATTACCAAATCAATCATTATATTGATCAGATATTATGAAGCATTAAGAACAAATAATTTGAATAATAGAGAGTTGAGTTCAAATAAATATTAAAAAGATATAATAATTAAGCTCATATATTGAGTTCAAATAATAACCCTAGAAAAGAAATTAGCTCATGATAACAAGAGAATTATAGCTGAAAAATAAAATAAACATGATACAACTAAAAACAAACCAATATAGACATTAAATTGCAGTTGGTTGATACGCTAAAGATTCGTCAATAATCTCTTACTTCTCTCTCTAAAATTACTCTTTTTTCTATATGTTATGGCTCTAAAGCCCTAGGTTGTGTGTCCTTTAAGGTATGAAACGAGTAGCCATTATATAGGGATTGATTCGAGTCTTGGAGTTTTATTTCTTTTAAATTTAGGAAAATTACACTATTCACCGCTGCCGCGAAATGAGCAATTAATCAAGTTAAGGGAGTGAAAATAATAGATATAATTTATGCTTATCAAGTATTATGTATATATAGTTCTTCTGAAGTGGGGAGGGAAGGAAGGTCCACGTACATCCAATCCCCTTTAATTTTTATTTCTTGGAATGAAGGTATAATATATATCAAGTCCTTCTGAAGTGCAGAGAGAAGGTACTACGTACGTCTAGTCTCCCCTATTTTTTGTTTCATATTCCTTGGAAGGAAGGAACTAAGTACATCTAGTTCTTCTGAGGTGCAGGAGAAAAGTACTACGTATATCAAATCCCCTTATTTTTTGTTTCATGTTCCTCAAAAGGAATGTATTATGTACATCCAGTCCTTTCGAGATTTAAAAGGAAGGTATTACGTACATCCAATCCCTTTAATTTTTATTTCACATTCTTCAAAAAGAAGGTATTATGTACATCCAGCTCTTTTGAAGTACAGGGGAAAGATGCTACATACATTTAGTCTCCCCAATTTTTATTTCCTATCCTTGAAAAAAAGGTACTGCGCACATTTAGTCCTTCTAAAGTGTAGGAAGAAGGTACTATGTACTTATAGTTTCCTTTATTTTTCGTCAAAAGTTTCTCAAAAGGAAAGAACTACATACATCTAGTCCTTTTGATATATAGGGAGAGGGGATGGTACTACGTACATCCAATCCCCCCCTAATTTTGTTTCATATTCCTTAGAGGGAAGGTACTATGTACTTTTATCCTTCCAAGCTTTCTATTTCATTATCTCATTTACTACAGTTGTTATATCCATAAGTATGAAAAAGAAATCATTATATTAAAGCGACTGAATTAAACAATCATAAGTCCATAATAAAAAACTTATACATAAAACATTTTTCGTTTGGATATTATTTTATGGAGTTAGGATGGATCCCCTTCTATGGTCTGCAACAAATATTCTCCTCGTTATAAGTTTTAGACAAACTTGTAAGGTCCTTCCTATACCTAGCCATCTTTTTTGTTGGGTCCTTTCTCTTTTCAATCCTATTCTCTATGTACATCCCTTTCTTGTTAATCTCTTTTAGATTAACTAGTAGTACGATCTTTTCTTTCGCTGCATTTCTTATAAGGCCAATGAATCATGGTTCCAAGCTGTTTGCTTGAAATTGAATATCATTAGATGTTTCTTTAGAGGGAGTAATTGATTTGGGAGGGGTTCCCTCATGAAATTATTATTCAAATGTAAATGAAACTTTCCAAAGAGGTCTCCCAACCATGAAGGGATAGTAATGAACACTTAAAACAAGGTGCAAACAATAAGGAATTAATGTATATAATCAAAGTTTCGAGGTAGTTTGGTTGTAATCAAATTAGAACTAAAAAAAAGTGTTCTTTTCTTGTTTCTTGATCTGAAAGAGATTATAGATTCTATGGTGTTTCTTGAACTCATGCACATCAAATTAACGAGTTACGCAAGATTGAAAATGGAAAACACGGTGACGAGCTCGTTTGGTGGCAAGTTGTAGTGATCAATTTAGTTTTCGGTCTCTTTTCAGCAATTCCATTGGTCTGATGACGTCAAAAACCACATAGAAGTGTTAGCCTGCCTTTTTTAAGTTGTTTGGAGGCTTTATCAGCAATTAACAATGACTAAAACTATCAGATTCAAATGGTCAGCAGCCGATTGGGTTTTTGACTTTTTTCAGCGATCGTAACGGTGAACAACGATGGGAATCACAACGGAAGCTTGGTCAACATTTTTTGAGTTGATAGGAGGGCTTGTCGGCGATAAATGGCAACTAAAGCAATGGCTAACTTTTTTTTGCTCTTTCTTACCAACATAAAACATTTTCCAGGTAGTTCCTATGTCACAAGTTGCTTGGGTTCCCTGTTACAAGTTCTTGGTTCAATCATCGGTAGCAATCTCTTTCATAATTTTTTGTCTTTTAGTTTTTTAAGGTTCTATTTTAGAGTTTATTATTTTTGTTTTTAGGTTTCTGTTTTAGAGTTTATTAATTTTTTTCACGTGCTCTTGTCATCATAAGTCGTCTGCCCCTGGTGGTTCCACTGCTATAATTTACTTGGTTCCTTCTCACAAGTCTCAAGTTTGATCCTATGGCAGGCTTCCTTTCTTTTTCATTTTCACTTTTTTCTTTATTTCTTTCTCGATTTCAGTTCTCTCTCTTTTTTTCTCTTCTTCTTTTTCTTTTTCTTCTTCTTCTTCTTCTTTCTTTTCTTTTCTTTCTTTTTCCTTTTAGGGATAGGATGACTAATCATCTCTGAGTTGGTAGTGATATTAAGCAGCTGCTAATAGTGTCTGGGATGGTGGTGGCAAGCAAAAGCTTATAGGTTTCTAGTTTCATTTTTTTTACATGTTCCCATTTTTAGTTTTTCTTTTTCCACTTTGGTTTTGTTGCAGGAAAGCAATTATAGTGCAATGGGAAGGCTGATTGTCTTTTGTTCTTAAAACCTGAGTTTATTTCCTTTGCCATGATATCTCTAGCATTTTCAACCTTTTTTCTTATTTTTGATTTTTTTTTTTTGTAAATAGCTCATTAGATATGTTGAATTTTTGTTCAAAATCTCCCCACAGACAACACTAATTAAAGTTTCAAAAATTGAAACTTCACAAATTGACCTTTTTACCTTTGAGTACTCTACAATTTTTCTTACAAAGCATTATCCTTCTGTAAAAAAAGATACTACGATGCTCAAGTTAGCATTTGCCATGAAAATGGATTTTTTATGTGTGGGAGTGCTTCAAAGAAAAAAATGATGTTATGTGTTGAATGCAATTGGATAGCAATGATTTCGAGACCTAACAATGAAAAAATCGCCTCTACTTATATCATATTATTCCAAATCATACATGGATTATGCATGGGCACACTTAACATGATTAAGTCATTTTTAATTAGAGTTGTTATTAGTGATAGCACATGATACAGTTAAATTAGGAAATAAATCTAAGAATTTTACACCTATTTGTGGGATTTGTTTATCGAGAAAAATTAAACTTATTAACTTATAATTTGGATAAAATAATAACTTTAATACGTTTTTGCTTCAACAAACCTTACTAGACCCGTTCTAGGGTCTATAGGTTGGCAGTCGGAGTTACCGAATCTAAATACCTATTTTGGCTTTACTGTTAGATTGACATCTACTCTTTAGGCTTGGTTTGGGCTTTAAAGAGATATAATGGCACGGGTTGTTGGGCTTATTTAATTTCCAGAGGTAAATCTTCTATTGAGTAATGTCTGCTCTTTTAGGATTGAAAACAAAAATTACAATTGATAGGTAATAATTCACAAGTGGAAAAGTTCTATGTTAGAGATATTCTTTAACATTCATTGTAAGACAGAAGCTACCTCCACTCTTACAGAGCTTGTGGTATGAAGTCATAAGATTATTACCAACTTCTTTAACTCATATTAGATAAATTGAAATACCTATCTAATTCAATCTTAATCAGTTTTCAATACCTTACATCTTTTGCATATTTGACAATCAATTCTTGAGCAAATCTCTATACCTTTTTAGAGGTGGGCCTTCTATCCTTAATCTCATAATTTTACATTAGAGATTGTCCATTGCTAAAAAAATAGTACAAAAAAGGGCTAAAGAAAATAGTGGTCCAAGGTATTTCACATCTCTTACGTTGAGATAATAATAAATTCATCTATAATAAAATAGGGAGAATGAACTCAATTTGATCTTCTTTCAAAAAAAATCATAAGAGAATTACCTTATTCCTTGCTTATCCCTCTAAAACAAGGTCTGTTAATTTCCATTATCAACTTTAATTATATTTTAATTTTGCCTCCAATTTAATGATTTGTCAACACTATATTATGTTGATTAGTATGGTAGTTTGTTGATGTAATTATTATGGGTTCTAATAGTTTAGATTAATCTAGTTCAATATAAACACTTTGTATATGAAATTTGACTTAACGTTTTCTCTAATTAAAATTTGTATATGATAAATTTCATGTCATATTTTCAATTTTTTTTCAAATGGAAGCAAAGTGGTTAGTTTTATCTTTAGTCTTGAAGCCAATTGCTCTTTTGAGCATTGCTTGAAAAAGTAAGTGAAAGTAATATGCCAACTTACTAAATTTTAATGATTGCAAATTTTGATATTTGCTAAAGTTTTTTCCAACTGCCAATTCATCAGTTCAAGTGATTATTCCTATAGTATATCTAATTAAAAGGTAACAGATGAATTATCTACTGTACATTAGAAGCATGGTTGATCACTTAATTTAATGGTCATTGTTCGGCAAAAGAAGAAAATAAAATATCAGGATTTAGATAAAAAAAAATGATGCTCAAGGAAATAAATTCACATTCTCTAAATCATCAACATCAAAAGTGTTAATAGTTCCCTATAGAGACACAAATCCCTGAAGAGACAGAAGTTCCAGAAGAGGCATAAGAGTTTTAAAATGAAAAATAGGCTACAAAGTATACTTACACAGGAAAAATGTGAAAATGTGATGAAATTCTTGTCGATAATGTGTTGTAGTAGCTACTAAAATCATAAATTATGATTTTCAACCACAAACTGTTAATGAATGCAAAGAAATGCATGAATAGCTACAATAGAAAGAAGAATTGACTTTTGTAAACAAGCATGAAATATTTGGACCTGTAGTATGGATACTTGAAGATATAAAACCTATATAATACAAATGGATTTTTTTTCATTAAAACTTAATAAAAATAATAAGGTTACTAGATATAAAATGAGACTTGTTGCCCAATGTTTCTTACAGGTGCATTGTAAGTACAATAAAAACAACTAGTAATTTAACAAATAGCAATTACATTAGCTCGAGAGATTATTCCTATAGAACAATCATATATACCAGTTGTATTTAAAGGTGCATCAAAGGTGCATTTAAAGATTTCAAAGTTAACCAAGTCTTATATACTAGCTGTCAATGCATTAGCCCAAGAGATTATTCCTATAGAACAATCTAATTAATAGGTAACAAATAAATTATCTATTACATGTCAGAATTGTGGTAGACCACTTGCTTCAAAGGTCATTGTTCCATGGAAGAAGATAATGAAAAATCAAGATCTTGATGAAAATTATGCCTAAGTCAATAAATCTATATTCTTTAAATCACTAACATTAAAAGTGTTAATAGTCCATGTAGAGATATAAGTCCCTGAAGAGACAAGCCAAAGAAGAGGTGCAAGAGTTTTTATTTTTTTATCAGAAGGCATAAAAGTTTAAAAATGAAGAAAATGCTACAAATTATATTTATAGGAAAAACGTATAAATGTGATGAAATTATTGTCAACAATATGTTTTCATTTCTAGTAACTACTAAATTTTTGAATGATGATTTTGAGTCACAAATTGTTGATGAATGCCAAAAAAAGCATGACTAGCTCTAATAGAAAAAATAATTCAAGAACAATTAATTTCTCTAGCCAAATATAAAATATTTTGACTTGTAATATGGACACTTAAAGATGTCAAACCTATAGGATACAAAGGAGTTTTTGTATAAAAATGTAATAAAAACAATGAGATCACCAAATATAAAATGAGACTCGGTGCCCAATATTTCTTATAGACGCCGTGCAAACATAATAAAAACAACAAATAATTCAACAAATAGCAAAGGAATTACTTATAAGGGCATATTGGTCATTTATTTTCTCATGTTTTATTTTGATATTTTATTATTTTATAAAAATAAATGGCTATTTAAGTGCATTATTATTTATTTATAGGGTTTGGGCTAAAAAAGATACAAAAGTAGGCAAGGATGTAAAGAAAGAAAAAACCAGGGATTAAACACAAAGAAATTAAATTCTAAACATTTTGCCCCAATGGTATTGTCATATTCACTCTAATGCTAGGACCATGATCAAAATAAGAAAATTTGAAACAACCCTGATTAGGTTGTAGATTTTTTCCTTAGTGAAAATAGGCTACCGCCCTAGTAAAAAGTTGGCGTCCTAGTGCTATATCTTCACCGCTCCAGTAATTCTAGCATTAATGCGTAGCACCTCAGCAACAACACAATTTTACGTCACCAATCACACAAATCTTGACCTGACAAGAATTAAAAAATTTAAGCTTAAATCAATCCCTATAAAAGGCTACTTGTCCCTAGCATTTAATGAATATGGAAGACACTCAAGACATATACAACACAAGTCTTAAAGAGCAATTGAAATTGGAGAAACTATAAAGAGAAATTCAAGGCGTTCTTCAAGAGCAAGAGTTTATAACCTATTCAATCAAGAGCAATTCAACGTCTATATCGGTTTGCTATTGATTGTATCATATTTTTTTTATTATTTTTTCCATCATTCTCTTATAGCCATGAACTAATTTTTCCTTTTAAGGTTAATACTTTAACTCAATTTGTATGCTTAATTACCATATCTTTCTAATATTTAATATAATCAGTTCTTTGTTATTCAATATTTGTTATTAATGCTTCATTATATCTAGCCAACATTATGATTGTTTTGGTAATACTTTGATATACCCGAAAGAGGTATCATTGTATTTAGACCTAGATAATTTGATGCATGATTGTAGAGTAATGTAAGTTACATATACAAGTTTCAAATTAGGGTAGGAATATATTTAAATGACATGTATGATCAATAAGACTTATTTTTAATAAATATTAAATTATTAAATACTATAGGAATATAGCTATTTGGTCAATTAAGATATACTTGCATGACCTTGAGAGAGGCTTATGAATACATTCATGTTTTGATCAATAACAAAAACTAATAGATTTAAATATTAAAAGATTAATCATTAGAAAACATATTGAGGAATAGTATTAATTCTAGGTTTTCTCTCTATTGTTATCTTCCAAATCTCTTTACATTGTGTTATTGTTTTTATATTTTTCAAATTTATTCTTAAATTTTGATTTTTCTAAATATTTACTAGAAAGACATAATTTTAGTACTTGGTAAAAGAATATATAATCCATATAGGTTTGACATCCGACTATTTTGTCCCTTTGTTACTTTCTATGATTATCTATACTTGCATTTAAGTTTTAAATATAAAAATATCGCATCAAATTTTTGGCACTGTTGCCAGGATAATTTTCTACTTTTTGCTAATATTAATATTAATCTTTCTAGTTTTTATATCAGATTTTATTTTCTTATTTTTCTTAATTTAATTTCTTTTAAGGCTTCTTTGAAGACTTGATTGCCTTTGATCCAAAAATTGAAAGAACTTTAAGAAGAATTCGAATAGAGAAAAATCAAGTCAACACCATAAAAGATCAAGTACTAAATGCACCTAACTCAGAAGCAAGACGGCTAAGGGAATATATTATTCCTTTAGTTAATGAAATCCATTCAAGTATTCAAATGCCAACTATTCAAGCCACAACTTCAAGATCAAGTTAAGCACAATTCAAATGCTCAAGGATTCAGTGCAATTTAGTAGACTGCCCAATGATGTTTCCAACATGCACATCATCAACATCTTGAAGATATATGACACATTCAAGTATAATAGGGTATTCGATAATGCAATCCGACTAAGATTGTTTCCTTTTCCTTGACAGACAAAGCAAAGAGCTAACTACTATCACTTCCATCTAGATCTATAGCTATATAGGATGATCTTGTTCAAAAATTTCTGCCAAATTCTTTTCACCTGCCAAAACTGTTAAGATGAGGAATGACATCACATCTTTTCTACAACTAGATGGAGAGTCTCTCTATGAGGCATGAGAAAGATACAAGGATATGCAAAGAAAATGCCTTCACCATAGAGTCTTGAAGTGGATACTTGTACAAGCATTCTACAATGGATTAGCCAGTCAATTTAGAACAATAATAGATGTTGCAGCTGGAGGAGCTCTCATAGATAAATTAACTAATAAAGCTTATAATCTACTAAACGAGATAGCATCCAATGCCTACCAATGGCCCACTTAAAGATCAACCTTAAAAACAATTGCTCGACTACATGAAGTAGACACTTTGACTACATTATCCGCCCAAGTCAACCTTTTGACCAAACAATTAAGCACGTTGAGAATTAATGCTATCAAGAGTCAACCAATCACTTACGATTTCAGTAAAGATAACCATGTTAATGGGCAATGCATAAAGACAGCATAATATATAGGAAAATTCAACCACAACAATCCCAATTCAAATTTATACAACCCTAGATGGAGAATAATCCCAACTTCTCATTGATCAACAATAATCAAGGGTAACTTTCCAAAACCATGAATCCTCCAAGTTTGTAAACATAAGCTCAGCAAGAGAGAAAGCCAAACCTAGAAGATATGTTCTTATAATATATAAAAAGAACTAGCGTACTTCTTCATAGTCAAGTCGCATCATTTAGAGCCTTGAAAATTCAAGTAGGACAACTTGCTGTAATAATGAACAATAGACCTCAAAGAGCTCTACCAAGTGACACCAAAGCCAGTCTAAGAGGAAATATAGAGTAGTGCCAAGTTGTCTCCTTAAGAAGTGGTAAGATCTTACACGACAACACACCTCAACCACCACTTTCAAAGACTAAATAAAATATAGTATAGCAAGATGCAAAGCAACCATATAGACACTTGTACCTTTCCTCAAAGGTTATGGCAGCTAACAAGTCCTGAATAGAGTACATAAATATAAAAAAGTGTAAAAACTAGTATTCAAGTGTAGCAAAATTCTGAAGAATAGAAAAGTAAAAATACAACAGGCAATACCAGTCGCAATCTGTAGAATCAACCCATTCCATTTCCACCATTCTCTCACAATGCTACAAAAGTAGAAGCTAGATAAGCACTGAAGTAAATGCCAAACTATGTAAAATTCATGAAGAACATCTTGTCAAATGAGAGAAAGTTAGATGATTTTGAGATTGTGATACTAACAAAAGAATGTTGCTTCATCTTATAGAAAAAGCTACCTCCAAAGTTCAAAGAACCAAGAGCTTTACCATACTATGCAAAATTGGGAACCACAACTTTGGGAAAGCACTATGTGATTTAGAAGCCAACATCAACCTTATGCCACTATTTATCTATAACAAATTGGGACTAGAAGAATCCAATCCATCCAACGTCACACTTTAACTGACAGATCGATCCCTCACCTATTATAAGGGAATCATTAAAGACATATTAGTAAAGTTGGATAAATTTATCTTCCCTACTAATTTCATAATTATAGACATGAAAAAAAACAATAAGATCCCCATCATCCTTGGAAGACATTTTTCTAGCCACTAGATAAACAATCATTGATGTGCAAAAAAATGAAGTTGACCATGAAGGTACAAGATGACACTGTCACATTCAACGTCTTCAAAGAAATCAAGTTGCCATCTAAAAGTAGAGACTGTTTCAACAATAATATGGTGCATCCAAATGACAAGTAACTCAAAGACATAGAGATATTGGATCCTCACATCTAAAGGAATGCATTAAGGCATAAAAAAAGAAGACAAAAAAAATGAGTAGCACCATGACAAAAAGATCAAAGAAAAAGGCAAGGAAGAACCACTTCCCAGGTCTAAGATTAAAATCTTTTCAGAGAAGCATAAGGAGAATACGGTAAAAGATACTACCTAAGTTTTAATTGTAAAGATATAGAAGCTAAAAGAAAGGAGAGCTAGCAAGATCACATGTAATGATTCTTCTACCAACACCTTTAATCTATCATAAGAGTAGAAGAAGCCACATTAAGCCGACGACACTAAATCAAGCATTTCTTGGGAATACTAGTACTTTTCCTAGTATTGCCTATTGCTTAATTTCAACAGGCAATTAAGTGTTGCTTAATATCAATTTTAGTTACTTCATTTTCTTTTCTTTTTAGGAATAAAATAGCAAGACAAACATTTAAAGAAGCAGCACGAGCAATTCCAAGTATTAGGAACGAATACAGTCACATTCACAATACTACATTGCTTATATTTCAATTACCAGGGAAGTTTTCTTACACTCAATTCTTTATTTACGACATTGGGGACAATGTCTCATTTAAGTTTGGGAGTGAAAAATATTTTTTTATGTTTATTTTATTGCATAAATTGAGTTATTGTCTTAAGGGTAATTTGTTTTCTAGTTTTTGTTAGGTTGTTAAGATAATTGATAAACGTAAATTATATATATTATTTTTACTCTCTTAACTTGATTAATTGCTCATTTTAATAAAAATATTAGGTTTTTTTATATATTTTATTATTATTTTGTAAGTTTGGAGTCAATGGAACAATTGGGGATAAAAATCTAAGAAAAATAAGACAAAACATAAAATACTACAGTAATCGCTACAGTACTCATGGAACAGTAATTTTTTATAGTACATCGTTGAAACAGTGAACAGTATTTCATCCTAGCGCTAAGACATCTCGCTGTAGCACCAAGTGAATAGTATGCGATGAACAATTCCTAGTGAACAGTATTCGTGCTACAGTGCTGTGGCCCTAGCTATGAACAGTGTTCGCCGCAGCAGTGAACAGTGCACTTTTTTCTAAGCCTACAAGAAATACAATTCTAAAACTTTAATCAATCCCTATATAAAGGCCACTCATTTCAGACCTCAAGGAACACACAACTTAGGGCTCTTACAGCTACAATAATTGAAGAAGAGTAATTTTTAGAGAGAGAAGCAAGGGCAATTCAAGGAAGCAAAAGATTATTGGCGAATATTTGGTGTATCAACCAACTGCGAATGGACGTCTATATTGGTTTACTTTTGGTTGTATTATGTTTATTTTATTTTTTAGCCATAATTCTCTTGTTATCATGAGCTAAAATTATTTTCTAGGATTATTACTTGAACTCAATATGTGAACTTAATTGTTAGATCTTTTTAATATTTATTTGAACTCAATTCTTCATTATTCAAATTATTTGTTCTTAATGCTTCATTATATCTTATCAATATTATGATTGATTTGGTAATACTTTGATAAACTTGGAAGATGCATCATTGTATTTAGACCTAGATAATTTGATGCATGTTTGTAGAGTAACATTCAATGTTGCATATGAAAATTTTGAATTAGAATAGGAATACACCTAATTGGCATGTATGGTTAATAAGACTTATTCTTAATTAATTTTAATTTATTACAAGTATCATAGGAATATAGGTATTTGGTAAATTAGAATATACTTGCATGATCTTAGAAGAGGCTTATGAATACATTAGTGTCTTGACCAATAATAAGAATTTAGGAATATAAATCTTAAAAGGATTAATCTTTAGATAACATATTGGAGGATAGTAATTAATCATAGACTTTCTCTATATTGTTATTTTTTTATTTTATTTAAGTTGTGTCATTTATTTTCTACACTTTTATTTTACTTAAATTTATTACAAAATTAAGATTTGATTTTTTTGAATAATTATAATAAAGATATAATTTTAGTACTTGGTAGAAAATAAAAATTATTCATGTGGGTTCGACATCAGACTTTATATGTTCCTTTGTTACTTGTTATGATAATGTATACTTGCATTTAATTCTAAGATATAGAAATATTGCATCAAATTTTTGGCGCCGTTGCCGGGAATCATTAACTACTTTTTCGCCTATATTAATACTAATATTTCTAGTTTTTACTTCAGATTTTTTTTTTCTTAATTTAGTTTAACTTTTGTTTCTTACAAGAACATGCGAAGATTGAAAAGTGAAGACTTGATTGCTTTTGATCCAAAAATTGAAAGAACCTTAAGAAGAATTAGAAAATAGCAAAATCAAGTTAACACCATGGAAGATCAATTACCAACTACACCCAACAATGAAGCAAGACCACTAAGGGAATATGTTGTTCCCTTTGTCAATAGAATCCATTCAAGCATTTAAAGACCAATTGTTCAAGATAACAACTTCGAGATTAAGCCAAGTGCGATTCAAATGCTCAAGGATTCAATACAATTTAGTGGACTACTCAATGACGATCCAAATATGCACATTATTAACGTTTTGGAGATATATGACACATTTAAGTACAATAGGGTATCCAATGATACAATCCGACTAAGATTGTTTCCCTTTTCCTTTAGAGACAAATCAAAAAGCTGGCTGTTATCACTTTCATCTGGATCTATAGCTACATGGGATGATCTTACACAAAAGTTCCTCGCTAAATTCTTTCCACCTATTAAAACTACTAATATGAGGAACAACATTATATCATTCCTACAACTAGATAGAGAATCTCTTTATGAGGCATGGGAGAGATATAAAGATATGCAAAGAAAATGTCCTCATCATAGAGTTCCAAAGTGGTTTCTTGTACAAATATTCTACAATAGATTAGCTGGTCAATTCAAAACAATAGTAGATGTTGCAGTTAGAGGAGCACTCATAAACAAATCCACTGATGAAGCATATAATCTACTAGATGAGATGGCATCTAATGCCTATCAATGGCCCACTGAAAGGTCAACCACAAGAAAGATCGCTGGACTACATGAAGTAGACACATTGACCACATTATCTACTCAAGTCAATCTATTGATCAATAATTAATTAACTTAGGAGTTAATGCCGTCAAGAGTCAACCATCACTTGTGATTTCTGTGAAGACAACCACACTAACAGGCAATGCATGGAAACATCACAATATGTAGGAAAATTCAACCGCAATAACCCCAATTCAAACTTTTACAATCCTTAATAAAGAAATCACCCCAAATTCTCACGGAGTAACAATAATCAAGGACAGTCTTCCAAAGCTCCTCATGGCTTCCAACCACAAGTCTAGCAAAAGAAAAAATTAGACATTGAAGACATACTCTTACAATATATGAAGAAAATGGATGCCCTCTTTCAAAGTCAAGCAGCTTCATTTAGAACCTTAGAGAATCAAGTAGGATAACTCGCGGCAGCATTGAACAATCGCCTTTCAGGAACCTTACTAAGCAATACTGAAGTCAACCCAAAAGAAGAACATTGTAAAGCTGTCAAACAAAGAAGCGGAAAAGAATTACAAAATAACATGACTTCAGCACAACAAGCACAAGCACATGAAGAAGAAGAGATCACACAAAAGAAAAACAAAACCTTAACAAGAAAGGAAGAAAATAATATACATCCACCAAATGAGCCAACATACCATTATCCACCACCATTCCCTCAAAGGCTACAAAAGCAAAAATTAGATAAGCAATTTGCCAAATTCCTTGAAATTTTTAAGAAATTACACATTAATCTTCCTTTTGCAGATGCACTAGAGCAAATGCCGAGCTATGTGAAATTCATGAAAGATATTCTATCAAGAAAAATGAGAATAAATGACTTTGAAACAGTAGCATTAATAGAGGAATGCCATCCTACAAAAAAAAGCTACCTCCAAAGCTCAAAGATCCAGAAGCTTCACCATACCATGCAAGATCGGGAACTATGACTTCGAAAAAGTACTATATAAACTTAGAGCTAGCATAAACCTCATGGTATTAAGTATCTACAACAAACTAGGATTGGGATAAACTAAGCCAATAAATATTACACTTCAACTAGCATATCGCTCTCTCACTTATCTTAAGGGAATCGTTGAAGACATCCTAGTTAAAGTTGATAAATTTATTTTTCCAGCAGACTTCATTGTACTAGACATGGAGGAAGATCGTGAAATCCCCATCATCCTGGGCCGGCCTTTCTTAGCTACTGGAAGAACATTAATAGATGTCCAAAAAGGAGAACTCACCATAAGAGTTCAAAATGAAGAAGTGACCTTTAATGTTTTCAAAGCTATGAAGTTCCCCAATGACATCGATGACAATCTAAGCCATGACGAAATAGATCAAAAGGTACAAAAGGTCTTCAACATTCATTCCATTCAAGATCACTTAGAAAATGCCATCATCAATGGAGAACAAGTAAAGAATCATGATGCAAATGAGTATGTGAGCACACTCAGCAAAATGCAAGGTTTGAACTTTCTATACCCAACTTTGAATCATTGGATAGACCCACAACTCTAGAGGTATGCACTAAACCCTCCATCGAAGAACCACCTAAGCTAGACCTTAAATCTCTTCCAAGCCATCTAAGGTACATATTCTTGGGAAACTCTTCTACTCTTCCAGTTATTATTTCTAACGATCTTAATGAGCAACAGAAAGAGAAACTTTTGAGAATTTTAAAAGAGTACATATCTGTCATAGGATGAACTATCGCTGACATCAAAGAAATTAGCCATTCTTTTTGCATACACAAGATCTTACTTAAAGAATAATACAAGCCCACTATTGAACAACAACGAAGGCTAAATCCAATCATGAAGGACGTAGTAAAGAAAGAGATAATCAAGTGGCTCGATGTTAGAATCATCTACCCAATATCTGATAGTTCGTGGGTAAACTTGGTCCAATTTGTACCAAAAAGAGGAGGATTCACGATGATCAGCAATGACAACAATGAATTGACACCAACACGTACCGTCACAGGCTGGAGAATATGCATGGACTATCGCAAACTCAATAAAGCCACAAGAAAGATCACTTTCCACTACCCTTCATTGACCAAATGCTTGATCGACTTGCTGGACATGAATACTACTGCTTCATAGATGGATATTCGAGCTATAATCAAATAGCTATAGCTCTTGAAGATCAAGAGAATACCACTTTTACATGTCCATACGAAATATTTACTTTTAGAAGAATGTCATTCGGACTATACAATGTACCAGCTACCTTTCAAAGATGTATGATGGCAATCTTCTCTGACATAGTAGAAGATTTCCTAGAGGTATTTATGGATGATTTTTTAGTTTTTGGGGATTCTTTTAATCAATTCTTAAAAAACTTGGCTTATGTGTAGAAACAATGTGAGGAGACAAATCTGGTACTAAATTGAGAGAAATGTCATTTCATAGTCAAAGAAGGCATTATTTTAGAACACAAAATTTTTGCTAAAGGGATAAAAGTTGACAAGGCAAAAACTGACACCATAGAAAAACTGTCACCCCCATCAATGTCAAAAGGGTTAGAAGCTTTCTTGGTCATGCATAATTTTATAGAAGATTCATTAAAGCCTTCTCTACAATCTTCAAACCCCTTTGCAACCTTCTTGAGAAAGATATATAGTTCAATTTTGATCAAGATTACCTACAAGCCTTTGAAACCTTAAAGAAGAAACTCATAACTACTCTCGTCATCATTACTCCTGACTAGAGTCTCCCATTTGAACTCATGTGCGATGTTAGTGACACAGCCGTAGGAGCAGTACTAGTCTAAAGAAGAAACAAGGTTTTTCACTCCATCTACTATGCCAGCAAAACTCTAAATGAAGCACAAGGCAATTACACTGCCACAGAAAAGAACTATTAGCAGTAGTATTTACCTTTGATAAGTTTTGATCTTATCTCATTGGTGTAAAAGTAACGGTCTACACCGATCATGCTGTCATCAAATACTTGCTCACCAAGAAAAATGCAAAACCAAGATTAATTCGATGGGTATCATTGCTACAAAAGTTTGATTTTGAGGTTAAAGATCGAAAGAGCACCGAGAATCAAGTTATTGACTATCTCTCATGATTGAAAGGAACATACAATGAAGAGATGTCCATCAGCGAAACATTTCTAAACGAATAACTGCCGACAGCTCAACATTTCAAGGTACTTTGGTATGCTGAATTTTCCAATTTTCTTATTAGTGGTATTTTTCCCCCTAACCTTTCCTTGCAGAAAAAGAAAAAGTTCTTACATGACGTGAAGTTCTAGTATTGGGATGATCCTTTTTCATTCAAGCAATGTACTGATCAAATCATAAGACAATGTATCCTATATGAAGAGACTGAAAATATTATTCACCATTGTCATGGAAGCGAATATGGAGGACATTTTGAAAGTGACAAAAACAGTAGATAAAATTTTGCAAAGTGGATTTTACTAGCCCACCCTATTTAAATATGCATACCTCTACACCAGCAAATATGATAAATGCCAAAGGGTAGGGAACATTTCAAAAAAACAAGAGATGCTACTTCAAGGCATTCTAGAGGTCAAAATATTTGATGTCTGTTGAATTGATTTCATAGGGCCATTCCCACCATTAAATGGACAAAAATACATCTTTGTAGCTATTGACTATGTTTCAAAATGGGTAGAAGCAATAGCACTTCCAACAAATGATGCCAAGGTGGTACTTAAATTTCTTCGCAAGAATATCTTCACAAGATATGGGACTCCTCGAGCAATCATCAGTGATGAAGGGTAACACTTATGTAATAAATACTTGTCTGTCCTTCTACACAAATATGGGGTCAAACATAAAATTATCACAGCATATCACCCTCAGACAAGTAGACAAGTTGAAGTATCAAATAGAGAAATTAAACGGATCTTGGAGAAAATGATACGACCGAGTCGAAAAGACTGAGATTCAAAATTAGATGATGCATTATGGGCATATCACACGGCTTATAAAACACCTATCAGGATGTCTCCTTATCGACTCATCTTCGGTAAAGCTTGTCATCTCCTAGTAAAACTTGAGCATAGAGTATACTGAGCCATCAAAGCTTTAAACTTCGATTCACTACCAACTAGAGATAAAAAGATTACTTCAACTCAATGCTATGGATGAATTTTGACTTCAAGCTTACAAGAATGCTAAACTCTACAAAGAGAAAACTAAATGATGGCATGATCAAAGGATAAGCTCTTAGAACTTTCAACCAGGACAGCAGGTATTACTATATAACTCAAGATTGAAACTTTTTCCAGAGAAGCTAAAATCAAGATGGTCTAGACTTTTTCGAGTACTCAAAGTATATCCGCATAGAGCTATAAACTTAACAAACATATATACCAATCAACCCTTTAAAGTAAATGGACAGCGGATAAAGTATTATTGGGGAGGAGATTTCGATCATCAACAATCCTTAATCACCATAAAAAAAAGTCTTAAAGTAGCATCACGTCAAGCTGATAACGTTAAATCAAGCACTACTCAGGAGGCAACCCAAGGTAAGTATTATTATTATTTAATATTTGTTTTATCTTAAAACAAGATAAGGGTTCAGCACTGCAGTGAGAACATTCAGCGCGGTAGCAATAGAAATCTCGAGTCAATACCGCCCCACAGTACATACTCTAGCGCGCCAATAGGAATTCCAGTAAGCACCCCAAAATAAGCCCTAACGCTGCGGCGATAAACAAGTATCGATGCAATGCTTAAAATGTCGCCCCAACAACAGGTTACAATGCGGCAGTGATAGAAATCTTAAGTCAATACCGCCCTTGCAATACACACTCTAGCGCACCAGTGAGAATTCTAGTAAGCACCCCAAAAATAGCCTCCAGCTCTGCAACGATATAAAATTATTGCGTCAGCGCTAGTGCATCACTCCAGTGGTAGAGACTCAGCGCTGTAGCGAAAGTTCAAAAAGGATTCTAACAGTTGCTTCAATTTAGCGCGCCCGTGATACAAGGCGCATTGCCCCAGCACTAAAATAATTACAAAAAATTAATTACATACATCATAGCCCTAGTGTGACGCAAAGATTATTGCCTCAGCAATACATGTCGCTGGTGTGACAAGACGCATACAGCGGTAGCGCTACAATGATTTCAAAGATAAAAAGGACAAAAAATAGGTAAAAGCTCCACACCAATTTCCTTATAAATTTTCACCTACTGTTTTCTTTGTGATTCAGTCTTAGCAAAGAACAATCCATGGTTCCAAAAACGCAACATACTACAGCAAGCAATAGCAGTGCTTATGATGTTACTCAGTTTACTTCAACCAAAATACAAGCCTGGTATATATACATGGTTCTCAAAAAGGAATTTATCGCAGAAAGAGGATTTGATTTAGAAAACCTAAATATTCCAAGTATCGAGGACATGATTCGATAGCGTCATTGGGAACAATTCTGCACACAGCCAAGGCACAGCATAGTTCCTATTATACAAGAGTGTTGAACCAATGCAAGTGAACTAGACAACTATGGGCAAGTATTTGTTCACGGTAAGAGAGTAGCATTTGATCCCGCAACTATCAATGCTTATTTTGGTTTACCAGCAGAGATTGAAGACAATATGGCAAAACTTAGAGATCACCCAAATTATAAGGAGATCATCACTACCTTATATACACCGGGTACACAATGACATGTAATCAATGATCTACCCATGACATTCATGTCTCACTATATGCATTTAGAAGTCAAAACCTGGTACTGCTTCCTTACAGCAAGACTGGTGTCGATCTCTCACACTAGTGACATTACTAAACTCTACGCCATCTACCTCTTTGCCATCATAACACATCGACCAATCGACATTGGCAAGATCATTTATGCAAAAATTATGGCATGTTCTCGCCTTAATAGCTGATTATTTTTTTTCTTCCTTGATTACAGCTTTATGCGCACGAGCCGGCGTCATTTGGGACTAGCGAGAGGAACGACACGCTATAGCTGCCGTTATATCTACTCTTATTATTTACCGGATGATTACTGTTAACCCGTCCCCTCTTAAAGCCCCTCGTCATTCTGCTGCTGTCATCCGCCCGTTACCTGTCTATGAGCGCTTAGCTTAATTGGAGGCTTGCATGACTTCTCACAAGCGTATGACTAATGCTACTTTGAGGTATTTAATCCAATGGACCCAGGCTACTGCCACATCCATTGAAAATTATCCTTCGACTATACCACTGCTTCCGGTAATCGCTTTACCTCCGCTATTGCCAAATATTGATTTTGAGGACCTTCTCTTTGACCCCAACGATTTTGGGTGACTAGTTTCACAGGAAAGTTTCTTAATTTTTATTCTTTATTCACATGGGGGCCATTTTTTATTTTAAATGTGAAAGGGAATATTTAGTGCTGCTCTTTATGTTTAGTGCTGCTCTTTATATTCAGTGCTACTCTGTATGTTTTATTTATTACCATGTGTAAGAAAAAGAAGAAAAAAAAGTAATGAAGTTATATTTTTTTGTATTTCTTATGTGTTTCTTCTTACATTTTTATTAGGTTTTGTTAAGATGATCATTAGTCTATGATAAGAAAGAAAAAAAAATACATTGCTGAATTTTTGTTTTATAAATCTATAAGGAATGATACTTACTTGAAACAGTTTTGGTTATCTAAGTTTAGGAACAAGTTCGACCTTATTTATAATCACCATTTTTTTAGCACTTATTAAAGCATGAATATTTATAACTATTACTTAGAGATACTTATGCTTTAGGGAGTACACCACAGTCTCGAAAGACCGACACTCTAAAATTTGTCTTTAATTACCACTTAAGGCAAAATTCTAGAAAACACATGAATAAAAAAATGACATTAGGCCATATTTAGACTGATTGAGCCTTTCTAGCCTACTTTTTATTGTATATTTATCTCTAGTACCTTATTTTGAGCCTAAGGACCCATTATTTAGTTTAACCACATTACAAGCACAAGACTTAAAGTTTACTTACTCAGACATTTACCCGTAACACCATAAACATTGCATTTGCTTAAAAATACTCTTAAAAGGAAAAGATTGTAGTGATATGAGAAAAATAAGTTTGGGTGGTATTTGTCAATTTAAGTTTAGGGGTATTAAAAAAAAAAAAGAAAGAAAAGAGAAAGAAAAATACCCACAACTTAAGAAAAAAAATCAAAGTCTTTGAAAAATAAAGGTTGAAAAAATTATTGGAAACATAATAGGTTTGGGAGAAAATATAATATAAGGAAAAGAAAGATAAAAAAAAAATTTAGGTAAAGTCTAAGTGTTCATGATGTGACTTAACCTAAATTGTTTATCCTTTTATCCCACCTTGACCTTAACCTTACGTTATAAGCTAGTAAAACATATAAATCTTAAAATGATTAATTTTTAGAAAATATATTGAATGATAGTAATTAATCCTAGGCTTTCTCTATATTGCTATTTTCTTATTTTATTTAAGTTATGTCATTTATTTTCCACACTTTTATTTTACTTAAATTTATTACAAAATTAAAATTTGATTTTTTTGAATAATTATAAGAAAGATGTAATTTTAGTACTTGGTAGAAATAAAAATTTTCCTGTGGGTTCGACATCCGACTTTATAGTCCCTTTATTACTTGTTGCGATAGTGTATACTTGTACTTAATTTTAAGATATAGAAATATCGCATCGATAATCATTCGTCTATGATAAGAAAAAAATGCATGGCTGAATTTATTTTTACAAATCCCTAGAAAATGATAGATTTTAGAGACAATTTTTGTTATCTAAATTTAGAAATAAATTCGACCTTACTTATAATCATCATACTTTGAGCACTTTATAAGCATAAATAGTTTTAACTATTACTTAGAGATACTTATGCTTTAGGGAATATACTCAAGTCTCGAAAACTGACACTCTAAAACTTGTCTTTAATTATTACTTGAAGTGAAACTCTAGGAAACACATGAATAGAGAAATGATATTAGGCCATGTTTAGACCGCTTGAACCTTTTTAGCCTACTTTAAATTTATATTTATCTCTAGTTACCCTTTTTGAGCTTAATTACTCATTTATTTTTGTTTTAACTATATTACAAGCCTTAAGACTTTAAGCTTATTTATTATAAATATACTCATAACACCATAAACTTTGAGTTTACTTAGAAATATTTTTAAAAAGAAAAAAAGTTGTGGTTATGTGACAAAAGGATACTGAAGTGAAAACAATAAGTCTTGAAGGTACTCATCAATCTAATTTTGAGGATACATATAAAAAAAACTTAAATAATACCCCTAACTTGAGAAAAAGAAGAAATTCTTTGAAAATAATGGTTGAAAAGAAGAATGGAAAACACAATAAGTTTAAAGGAGAGATAAATCAAGAAAAAATAGATCAAGAAGTTTCTAGGTAAAGTCTGAGTGTTCATAATATGATTTAAACTTCAATTTATTTATCCTTTTATCCCACCTTGACCTTAGCTTTGCATTACAAGCTAAGTAAAGTCCTAAATAGATCCCTAAATATGTGATTTTCTATATTAGTAGAGAGTGATAGAAAAGACAAGTCTATGAAAGTGTCAATATACAAATTAAATGTAATGTACAAACTTAAGTATAAAGTAAATCAAAGTATGATTTTAGCTATTACTTGCTACTTGCATACACACACATATGGTGATTATTTTTTAGGAAGAATAAATGACTAAATAAAGGTAATTAGAATTCTTAGTAGTTATTTATCTACCTTAGGATTTGTGCTATCTAAATAGCTTTTGAGACATTCATTTTGATCATCTTACTAACCTAGAATGTTATATTTTGTTTTCTTTATGAGTTTATGTTTGTTATTTGAGTCAAGTATACCTTTAATTTTTCTCTCTAAAGGAATTTTATTGCTTGAGGATAAGTAAGTGTTTAAGTTTGGGAGAATTTGATAAGAGTATATTAGTAATTTATTTTCTCATGTTTTATTTTGGTTTTTTATTATTTTATGAGAATAAATGGCTATTTAAGTGCATTATTGTTTATTTATAGCATTTAGACTGAAAAAGATACAAAACTAAAGCAAGGATGCGAAGAAAGGAAAAACCAGGGACTTAAATGCAAAAAAATTCAATTATGGAAATTTTACCCCCAGCAGTTTGGTCATTTTCGCTCCAGTGCTA
The DNA here is from genome assembly GCA_946807835.1 of Ailanthus altissimus. Taxonomy (NCBI): domain Eukaryota; kingdom Viridiplantae; phylum Streptophyta; class Magnoliopsida; order Sapindales; family Simaroubaceae; genus Ailanthus; species Ailanthus altissimus. Next base: position 13,162,186 of record OX327687.1, read on the forward strand.
GGACCATGATCAAAATAAGAAAATTCGAAATAAACTTAATTAAGTCACAAATTTTTACCTCAGAGAAAATAGGCCACCGCCCCAGCGAAAAGTCAGTGCCTCAATGCTATATCTTCATTGCTCTAGCGATTTCAGCATTAAGGTGTAGCGCCCTAGTGACAACACAATTTTGCCTTAGCAATCACCCAAATCCTGACCCAACAAGAATTGAAGTTTTTAGAAAACATAAAAGACACATAAGAGACACACAACACAAGTCTTAGAGGGCAGTTGGAATTTGAGCAACTATAGAGAGAAATTCAAGGCGTTCTTCGACAATAAGAGTTTCTAGGTTATTCAATCAGGAGCAATTTGACGTCTATATCGGTTTGCTATTAATTGTATTATTTTTATTATTATTTTTTCCGTCATTCTCTTGTAGCCATGAACTAATTTTTCTTTCTAGGGTTAATACTTGAACTCAATGTGTGTGCTTAATCGTCATAGCTTTCTAATATTTAATATAATTAGTTCTTTGTTATTCAAATTATGTGTTCTTAATACTTCATTATATCTGGCCAACATTGTAGTTGTTTTGGTAATACTTTAATAAACCTAGAATAAGTATCATTGTATTTAGACCTAGATAATTTGATGCATGATTGTAGAGTAATTTAAGTTACATATGCAAGTTTCAAATTAGGGTAAGAATATACCTAATTGTCATGTATGATCAATAAGACTTATTTTTAATGAATATTAATTTGTTAAATACTATAGGAATATAAGTATTTGGTCAATTAAGATATACTTGCATGGCCTTGGGAAAGGCTTCTGGATACATTCATGTCTTGATCAATAACAAAAACTAAAGGATTTAAATATTATAAGATTAATCATTAGAAAGCATATTGAAGGATAGTATTAATCCTAAATTTTCTATATATTGTTATCTTCTATATCTCTTTACATTGTGTTATTACTTTTATATTTTTCAAATTCATTCTTAGATTTTGATTTTTCTAAATAATTACTAGTAAGATACAATTTTAGTACATGGTAAAAAGAATATATTACCCATGTGGGTTCGATATCTGACTATTTTATCCCTTTATTACTTTATATGATAGTGTATACTTACACTTAATTTTAAGATATAAAAATATCGCATCAATTACTGGGCACATTTAAAGGTGCATCAAAGTTAATCAAGTTATATATACTAGGTATCAATACATTAGTTAGAAAATTATCCCTATAGAACAATCTAATTAAAATGAAGTAAATGAATTATTTGTTATACGTCAAAAGTGTGGTAGACCACTTACTTCAAAGGTCTTTGTGTTGGAGATCTAATACACATGGATGTATGCATATGCAATTGTGTCTATTGCCTAAAATACGTATCATATATATATTAAATACTGCAGAAGCATTAAAACATACAATAAACACAATAAATAATATATTAATCACATTAATATATTAGAAGGGTTGAGAAATCACTTGAACGTATAAAGTTATACACGTATATCCACGGAGTCCGTATGGAGACCAACTCGTCGGCAGTTCTAGTCAGTAACTCGGAGGGCTTGGTGAGCTAGAACAGCAGCTAGATATCCAGCACTGGGTTTAACTCTTAAATCTAAAATGGGCGGTAATGTGTATTCATCCTTTTCTTTAAAAGGATAAGGAAATGAAAATTTGAAATAATTCACAATTGCTTCTTTTGGTATCATGGAGAAAAATAAAATAATTTCATTTTTTTCTGTTTTTTTTTCTTTTCTTCTTCTTTCTCGGCACCATTTCATTTTCTCTCTTTCTCCATTTTTCATTTTTGTTAACATACACTTCTCTCTCTCTTTTCATACACATCTCATGTGTATATATATATATATATCTAATATATTAAAATAATAATATATTGTTAGAGTGTGTGGGGCCCACCAACGCTTTGGTACCCAACCAGTGGCTGACACCTCAGCACCTACTGGCGCCCCAGCACACAATCCGCAGGTTACCTGCACCCCCAAGGAATCGAACCCCCGCCCCCATCTCCATGGAGGCCTTATAGGCCTTTAGAGGTTCGTCCTTGTACCCACTGAGCTGGCCAGCTCAATGGGTACAAGGACGAACCTCTAAAGGCCTATAAGGCCTCCATGGAGATGGGGGCGGGGGTTCGATTCCTTGGGGGTGCAGGTAACCTGCGGATTGTGTGCTGGGGCGCCAGTAGGTGCTGAGGTGTCAGCCACTGGTTGGGTACCAAAGCGTTGGTGGGCCCCACACACTCTAACAAAAAGGCCGGCCTTTTTGTTAGAGTGTGTGGGGCCCACCAACGCTTTGGTACCCAACCAGTGGCTGACACCTCAGCACCTACTGGCGCCCCAGCACACAATCCGCAGGTTACCTGCACCCCCAAGGAATCGAACCCCCGCCCCCATCTCCATGGAGGCCTTATAGGCCTTTAGAGGTTCGTCCTTGTACCCACTGAGCTGGCCAGCCCAATGGGTACAAGGACGAACCTCTAAAGGCCTATAAGGCCTCCATGGAGATGGGGGCGGGGGTTCGATTCCTTGGGGGTGCAGGTAACCTGCGGAGGATATGTGGGTGTGCTAGTGGCTCTGAGGTGTCACCCAGCTAGTGGACCAAAGAGTTGGTGGACCCCACATACTCCTAACAAAAAGGCCGGCCTTTTTGTTAGGATTATGTGGGGTCCACCAACTCTTTGGTCCACTAGCTGGGTGACACCTCAGAGCCACTAGCACACCCACATATCCTCCGCAGGTAACCTGCACCCCCAAGGAATCGAACCCCCGCCCCCATCTCCATGGAGGCCTTATAGGCCTTTAGAGGTTCGTCCTTGTACCCATTGAGCTGGCCAGCCCAGTGGGTACAAGGACGAACCTCTAAAGGCCTATAAGGCCTCCATGGAGATGGGGGCGGGGGTTCGATTCCTTGGGGGTGCAGGTTACCTGCGGAGGATATGTGGGTGTGCTAGTGGCTCTGAGGTGTCACCCAGCTAGTGGACCAAAGAGTTGGTGGACCCCACATAATCCTAACATATATTATATAATAATAAAATAATATAAATTAGTGCCAACTATTTGGCACCAAAAATAAAATAATAATATATAATAAAATATTATATAATATAATATAATAATGAGATATTTATAATTATTTAACAATTAAATAATCATAGTGTGAAATGACCATTTTGCACCTCATGAATAGTTACCAAGTATACCCTTTAATGGGTCCCACCAAATTTCACACTTGGGCAAACTCAACCGAGGGTCCACAATGCACCACGTGTTATTATACAATTAGTAAATGATAATTATTGACTAATTGTTGTATTTAACACTTAAATATAGATACGCATGTATTTTCGTGGTAGTGTTGAATATTGCTGGATTAAATAATTTAATCTGGCACGTTGCCCCAGTGCACAACGAGTACACTCCATATTGCGGGACTCTCTAAGTCCACACCTGATTTGTTAAATGAAACTATTCCATAAATCCGTGAACATTGCCCCACACATACGTCACAAATATATAAATTAGCGTGTTGAACCATGTAAGCTGAGGTTACAACGCATACGTATAGTCCTTCTGTCATGATATCCTAGTTGTCCGGGGATATAGATTATCATCGCCAAATCTCATGTACTCATCCATAACATATCTCCAGACTTGTATCTCACTGAACAATATGTGCAAATTCCTTTGCCATATTGTTCTACCATGGCAGAAACTCTTTCCCGGGATTAATACATGTGGCCATAAGACTTTCTGAGATATATTCTCAAAGCATTTGGATATCTAACTCCCTATGCCAGCTAACGGATCCTATATCTGTATACACCGGACTTCATTAACATCAAACCATATCCAGCGACACCTAGTTGTCACACCATGAAAGGTCTGTAATATGCATGGAACCAAAGTATGGTGAATTACTTATAAGCCCACAGTGGCACTTAGGACAAAAGACCACGTATACTACTCAACTCAAGAGGACCCTCTGTTAACGGCTTACATAGGGTGTCTATCGGAGGCCCTCGTGAGTTTATCCTATATCCAGTCCTAACTGGATACCCATATGTCAATACGAGCTCCAAGCTCACAGTCGACTAAAAACGACCATGTACACCCTATAGGCACGACATATGCTGATCTATATATAAAGGTATTCACCGACAAACCCACATCAGTAGAAATAGATCAGGGACAATTATTTGAGAACATACTTGTGCAACTGATATTTCCTGGCACTCGATTGTAACTCTTACGACTATGCAGTTACTAGTATATTTCCAAGTCTATATCCCATTACAGACAAGGCTCCAACTCTTGGATCTTCTTTGAGTATTATAACCAGGTAACACTTAGCTATTTTAACATTCAGCATTTATATCTCTCAGCGTGGCTAACTGTGAGCCCTTATCTAAACTTTTTCAGATCATACAATGTTTGTAATGTTACATTGTATAATATCATATTAATGGGTATTAGCAATTTAATGATAATGCACACTTGTATAAATACACAAGTATATGTACATTCAAGGATGGCAGGTAAACATCGACTTTAACATTCAGGTAACACTTAGCTATTTTAACATTCAACATTTATATCTCTCAGCGTGGTTAACTGTGAGCCCTTATCTAAACTCTTTCAAATCATACAATGTCTGTAATGTTACATTGCATAATACCATATTAATGGGTATTAGCAATTTAATGATAATGTACACTTGTATAAATACACAAGTATATGTACATTCAAGGATAGCAGGTAAGCACCAACCTTAACACTTTGTTCCGTAGAAGAATAAAATAAAAAATTAAGATCTTGATGAAAATGATGCTCAACTGAATAAACCACATTCTCTAAATCACTAACATCAAAAGTGTTATTATTTGTGTGACAGTGCTTCAAAGACAAGGAGGATGTTATGAGTTGAATGCAACTGGCTAGCAATGAATTCGATGCCTAACAATGAACAAATCGCCTCTATTTATAATATATTAGTTCAAATCATACATGAATTATGCATAGGCACATATAACATGATTAAGTCATTTTTAATTAGAGTTCTTATTAATGATAACACATTATGTAGTTAAATTAAGAAAGAAGATTGCATCAAAATTTGGAAGGAACAAATTTTTTAGTTTAGCATCTAAGAGATTTTACCCCTATTTGTGAGGATTCCTCCATAAAAAGAATTAAAGTTATTAAGTTATAATTTGAATAAAACAATGACTTTAATATATGTTCTTGCTTCAACAAACCTTACAAAACCCATTTCTAAGATTTATAGGTTGGCGAGATAAGTTACCTGATTTGAATACCTATTTTGGCTTTATTGTTGAATTAAACTTAAGGAAGTTGGTGCCAAGGCGCCATGACCTGTATTTTTGGCATTGCAACTTAGATGTTTGGGCACTTCGACTTGTAGGTTCTGACTTACTTTCTAATTCTTACTCTAAGGCCGCAATTTAGGTCTGAGAAATGATCATTTTGTCCTTTGTTTTTATTTTTGCTCCTCTTGTTGTGTTGTTTTGTTGATACCTATAAAATAACAATAATATGCATGAAAAGCCACATATTTCTACTTATGTTGAGCAATTATTAAGTAAAGTGAGTTAAGATATGATATATATATATATATTAAACACACTCATCATTGTTGTAAGCAACATAAATATAACCGCTAAACTTGTTGGAATCCTATTGCTTTACATAGTAATTGATGTTTGTTTGTTATTTTTGTTTTACTTTGTTATAATTTTATATTATGTTTATTTATAAAACTTAAATTAATATTTAACGTCATTTTCCATTTATCATTTTGTTACTACTTACTATTATTTTAAAGTTTGAAATTAAATTTATAATTAAATTATTAAAGTGAAAAAAAAATTCAAAATCATCTACCAAACACAAGGATAACAGTTTTATGGTTATCTTTTGTCTAAAAAAAATTACCACTCTCAGGTCCAAAATTAAACACTCGACCTAACATTAGATTCTCATAAAAACTTACAAATAAAAGCTCCATAGTCTCTACTTTGGACTCTCTACTAAGGCACACCTTCCTTTAATTGAATTACATCAAACAGTGACAAATCTAGAATAATATCTCTCTTAACAGCAAAAATTATGCATACTTAAAGATAATGTAGCATAAGAATACATAGAGAAGCGACATAAGCTTCCAATATATTGTAATATCCATTAATGCTGAAATAATAGATAGTGATCTTTTGGTACATATCAACCTATGTTGCAATCTAGTGCTTGACTTTTATAGTTAATGAGAATATGTACCTACATAAACAAATGTAAATTGTATTATGAATTAATGGCATAATAAAAGAAAAACAAATAATTAACAATGTCTATTATCTTATCAATCTCAGCCCACAGTTTACCCTTAAGTAAATATTCTTTCAGTTCTAATTTATAGGACAACAATATTAAGTCCCGTGTAATACTTGATAGATCATGGACATATTTGTTATACATAATTTACAAGACTTATAATACAATTGATGACATAAAAATGGACATTAAATTATAGCAACTAATGATAACATAATGTCAACACATAATCTGCCAAAAAACTTACAAAAAATATGTATCTATGACTGTGTACCATTATGGCAACACTTACTAATATTTGCACTGTGTTGATGAATCAACTTTAATTACTCATTAATATATTTCAAACCCAACATATATGTATAAATATTCTTACCATTAATTTATATATAAAAAATGCAAGAATATAAATGCCCTTACAGAATCATCAAGCTAGTAATTTAGGAGCTGATGAAACCATGTTGGTTCAATATCAATGCCAAGTAAATTGACACGCCCTTAACCATTTTGAACCGAAGCCTCAACTCCGCTTGCACAGTCGAGTGGCTGTAATAGTCCGCATCAACCTCAAACTCATTGCATAGATGCTTGACTTATAGTTTTGTCTTCTTTTTATTTATCTTCCTTGGTATAAGATTGATAAAATAAGTGTGTTTTACCGGTACAACCTTGTATTGGTGCCCAAACATACTCATCTCTTTTATAGTATTAGGTAACATTTGCACACTTGTGGAATTTTCAAGTTCGTACAAGTATTGTATGTCTGGATGTTAATCATTCTTATACTCAGGCACTGGAATCTGAACATCATTAGTTATATCATCTCCAAACTGAAACAAAACTACCAAGGGATATATTAAGTTATATAAATTAAAATTTGTTAGCTATATTTCCTAATGTAGTTTAATATAGAAAATTTACTATAGTTTGATTTGTTTTTACAAAATTAGTAGATGATTAGAAATATTGCATCATCATTATCATCTAATGCAAAAAATCTTCTTTTCTCTGATTTGCATCATCAACTCTTTAGCTCGTTCAATCCTTTCCATCACCTCTACTTTATCCAACTTCATATGCTCTCGTGAGTCATCAATCTTCTTCACAATAATATTATAATTTGATTATGTGCTATACTTAAATTATACATAAATAATTATAATCAATCTACAAAATAATACTCATTAAGATCAAATGGTCAATAAAAGAAATAAGCATAAAATATTATACTATTGCTACAGGTGTTGGCAAGGCTTCTTCAAGATAGCCATGCTCAATATCTATATTATCCTTGAGATAAAAAAATGGACATTCACCCAACATTGTCTAAGGTCCCCTACATAGCTCCTTAATGGAATCCTCAAAGTATTCATCACCATGAAAACCTCATCATTTTTTTTATGTCTTTGGGCATCAACTTCCTATGAACCTCTATAACTTACAAAACAAATTACAGTAGTGTTAACCACTAAAAAAATTATTAGTTGTTAACAAAAAAATTATAAATGAAAAAATGGTTACATGATGTAAAAAAATACAAGATCCTTTTTTAGAAGATGCTTTTCAACTTCTTTATTAAATGGAAATCCCTTGCTATGTCAATTGAGCTTGCACAGAAAACGATCATTAATTCCTCATCCAAAGATTGAACCATAAACCAAAATTGCCCCGTAAATCTAAATTATAGAAACAAACAAAAATAACAAATTAACATCAACAAAAGGTAGTTGAACACTTTCTTGCATTTTTCATATAATAATGAATCGATATAATTATACTTGAAAGCTATACTAAAATTCATACATATTATATTTCTCCAAGGTATCACTATGAGCACGAGTTTTTTTTTTTACTTTGTCCAATTTGTTCATAGCCATTGTGTTTAATGAGTCATAAAATACCTTCCATGCAATATTACCCCATAGGTACTAATTGAACTCATCCAAACCATTAACTATACTTAGAACAAAATTTTAAATGCCTTTAAGATCATCATGCAACATCAAAACATGATAAAAAAAAAACAAACACATTTTTACTATATTTTTTATCATTATTTTTCTCCAAATCTAATCTACTGAACCAAGCATGTAACTTGTTGTATGTTAAGTTTTTTTTTATCACCAAAATATTTATCCCAAAATTAATTTCTAAGTTTTCTTCTCAACTTTTAGCACAATAGATGATCTCTCATTTTCAACCTGTTATCAATACAATTTCCTTATGGAAGAATCTAATGCGCTTATTAAACATCAAAAGCCAAATTTCTTCATATGAAATTTTGGTATGAACTTGACTTTTTAAAAATTTTATGCACCAATATTCTAGAAAATGAAAGATTCTAAAAATTTTAAAAATAACCCATGCATGTTTCCCTAAATAATTCTATTTGAGTGGGCGTGAAATTATATTTTATAAGGTCTAAGACTTATATCTTTAAGTACGAAGTAACTGATGTTTGATAGTATTTATAATCTGAAATCATAGATGATTTGGACAAATTATGCTTCTTGAAAAAAAAAGTTAGAAGAAAATAGCTACAATAAATAAATTAATTCAATATCCTAACTAAACAAATTCAAATAAGTACATAAACTATTTAATTTAACACAATTAAATAAATAACTTAATTAATTAGGTACAATTAACAATATTATTTAATTAATTATAATTAATTCTATATTTTCTTAAATTAAACAAAATTAAATGTATATACTTATCTAAACAAATTTACTAATTAATTAATTCTATAGTTTTTCTATTTTTTAAATTAATGAACATAGTTTTAAAAATTAATAAATTAAATTAATACTTTATAAATTATAACTTAATCAACAAATAAATTAAACACAAATAAATAAATTATTATTTATTTAATTATAATTAATTCTATATTTTCTTAGACAAAGTAAAATTTATATAAATAATAACAAAATAAAAAGTAGCCTACTATTGCGTGCGAAAGCCGCGTACATGGTGTTTCGTTGCACGCACTGCCCTCAATTGTCGGTCTATTCAATTAACTATCCAATTTTACTTTTTTACCCAATTACTTATTTTTAATATATCTATTACAAAAATTTATCATTTTTTCATATTATTACACTATTTTAAATTTGAAAAACTTACCAAATATGAGCCATATTCTTTTCCATACACACCACCATCATTTTTATGCCGCTGGTCTATGTCAATGCCGCACAACTTGGGTATTTGATTTTTTCGGCCTAAGATGGAAGGAGTATTTTGAGAGAAAGCCGAATGTTTTGGTGTTGTTTTCGGTGTTTTGAGTGAATTTAGTGAGAAAAAATATAATAAGGTACTGTGTCCTTTTCTAAATCTTTCGGCGAACAAAATTGACACTTTGACGAGTGGAAAAGAATTGAGTGCTAAATGAGGGGTAATTTCCAAAAATTTCTCATAGAAAATAATGAGCACGAGGAAAAGAAAATTTCAGGAAAAAAATTAAGAAGAAGAAAAAGTGAAATTTTTGCCAAAAGAGTGTGACTACTATTCTTTACTATGTACGAGGAGATTCCACGTGACAAGCACTAAGCTCAAGGAAGCAACTAAGGAGAATTTGCAAGAGCAGTTTAAAAATTAAAATAACAAAAACCATTTTTTTAATGAAAAAAAAGAGAAAATATATATAGAGAGAGAAAAAAAATGCTGGTAAGGGGAAGAATGTAGGTTGTTGGGAAGTGCCCCCACTTCCAAAACAAATGACACTTTTTCAGATTCAGATCGGATCCTGAGGCGTGTAAGCAAAATACTTAGTACTTCTATTACCCACTTAGATTTTGTTTCTTTAATTCCCCTTCACCTTCACCCCCTTCACTCAGATACTCACCAGTTGGTTTTCTTTATTTTCTTCTTCTCAGATAAATAGTATTTATTCTTTACTTCTGATAGATAACGTAGGTCCATTTTCGTTTTTACATTTTGTATCCCATAGAATAAGGTGTGGCATTTGTCTTCAGCCTGCTTTACAGGTCCTTCTTCTTACCCTCTGTTTCTAAAATCGAAAATTTTTTTCTTTAAAAAAAATTCAAATATTTGATGTTATATTCAGATTGACTACTGCGACTGTTTCTTGAAGAGATTGTTTTAGGTTTTATTCCTTTGATTTATTATTTTCTGTTGTTTTGTGGACATTCGAGGGTTTTTCATTTGAATTATTTGATGTGATGGGTAACATCTAATTTTGGTGTTCAGTGTTGCAAAAAAAAAACCTTTTAGTTGTACTTCACTGCCTTTGATATAACCAATATTGGGTCTTTTCAGGTTATAGTTGTGTTGAGTTGGCTCTTAAATGGCAAAGTTAGTATGAGTTTTTGCTTGAGAATACATCAAGACTAATTTTGGAATAATAGATATATTTTAATAGGGTTATAGGCTGGTGAATGGGGGCACAAACGATGGGATCTCAAGGTGGTGGTGGTGGTGCAGCTCAAGGACAAACAAAGTTAACCCGGGAAGGCTCATTGTATAACCTTACCCTTGATGAGATACAAACCCAGTTGGCTAATCCTGGGAAACCACTGGGAAGCATGAATCTTGATGAGCTTCTCAAGAGCGTGTGGACTGCTGAAGCCAATCAAGTCACAGAAATGGCCATTGAAAATGGACGAGCCACGGCCTCCTCTCTTCACAGGCAGGGGAGTTTAACATTGTCCCAGGATCTGAGCAAAAAGACTGTTGATGAGGTGTGGAAAGATATCCAACAGAGTGGCGATAGTCAAGAGAGAAAAGCTCAGGAAAGACAGACTACTCTCGGTGAGATGACACTTGAGGACTTCTTGGTAAAAGCAGGGGTGGTTAATGAATCTAGTGCTAACCCAGGACAAAATAATGTTGGTCCTATTTTAGAGGTTAATTTAATTGCGGCTGCCCCGCAAAATGTTTCACAACATGCTCAATGGATGCAATACCAGCTCCCTTCAGCACAGCCACAACAACATCAGCACAATATGATGGCTGTTTATATACCAGCCCACCCTATTCAACAAGCTCTTCCTGTCAGTGCTAGTCCAATTTTAGATGCTCAGTACCCTGAAACCCAAATGACTATGTCACCATCCTCTTTGATGGGTACCCTATCAGATACACAAACACCAGCAAGAAAAAGGGTTGCCCCAGGAGATGTGGCTGAAAAGACAGTGGAAAGGAGGCAGAAAAGAATGATTAAGAACCGGGAATCCGCAGCCCGGTCACGAGCAAGGAAGCAGGTGGAACTTAGATGTCACTTTCTTTTATGTGATGTTGTTCTTGTTTTTTTTTCTGTCTTTAAGAGCACATTGATGATCAGGCTTATACACATGAGTTGGAGAACAAGGTGTCGCGCCTGGAGGAGGAGAATGAAAGACTCAGAAGACAAAGGGTATGCTTTATTTTCTTTTCCCTCAGCTGTTATGCTAATATTTGTTATTTCCAGGTGATTTCTATTTGCTATAATCTTTTCATGCTATCCTACTAGTTTAATGAATATTTCAGTGTAATAAATGCAATTCTTTTCGGTATTAACTTCAAACTAAGAGGAGATGAAATACCTAACACATATGCTTTTTAAATCAATACTTCAACAGCTTCTCAATTATTTATTCATTACGTAAATTGGAGCTTCTAGCTGTTTTTGGGAACATATAATATCATTTCTAAGTACTTGCACGTGATGGAAACAATAATCAGTTTAAGAGCTGTTCCATCATCTGGCCATTTTAAAGTTTATTGTTAATGACATAATTCAAACAAGTACGTTGGCTTATCTGAGGGAAATTATTCTATGTTAATTTATTTAATCATATTTTGGTATGATGATTTCAAGTCTTCAGTCTTGGGATGATTTTAAGTAATTCTAGTTCTAGGAATCTGGAAAGCTTAATCCAGGACTGGGTTTCCCTGTAATTCAGATATGATTTTGATCTCAAATCGTTGTCCTTTAGGTGTCAAACTAGTAGAGTTGGGTCCTTTTCTATCAACTTGAGCCTATTGAATGTGGTAACCTGATATGTATCCTAGTGACATTATCAATAGGCCTTATTAAATCCCATATTCTATCAGTTGATTAAACATGAATATACATGTGAGGGGCAGTGTTAGACTTTAAATACTATTGTTGAGGCTTGCCTATAAGCTTAAGCTTTTGGATTAGTGATTTCTCAATAAAGATGGTATTGCAATCTGTTGTTGAATTTTTAGATTGAGCTAGAAAGGAGAATAAGAATAAACTTCTGTTGCATTATAGCTTTATGGAGGATTATCCATTTGCTAGGAACTAGGAGAAAATGCTCATGCCATTTTTGCTTGAACTTTTGTTGTTACTTTGTGGCATATGGTGAAATTAGTTTGAATTTCTTTAACCTTTTTTGTACGTCCCTGTGCTAGGATATTCAATGTACTGAGATGGTCTCTTGATTGATATTACAAAATAGCAGTTGTATGCCCATGTTATTTAAAGCTAGACGTATGCTTTATAAGAACAATAACTTGACTCGAGTTAGCCAACTTCAAAGGTGTGCGTGTCTATATGTGTGCTTGGACATCCTATCATTAATCTCCTAGAAGTAATTTAAGAGTGGTGAAAGGATATGAGAATCAAAATATTATTCATAGTATATTTCTAGAGGATATTAAAATGAAAATATTTTGTGTAGTGGAAGTATAATTTTAATAGTTTGCATTATATTTGCCTTTGGGTAGTCAAATTAAGGGACAATATCTAAGGCATAGTACATATAGCAAAATGGAACATTTAGGCTACTTGGGTAGATTCTTTACAACTATCTCTTGGTAGTGTGGAAGGTTGAAATGACTATTGTTGCCAATTTGGAAAGGACGCCCAACAACAAATAAGGGTATTAAAATATTGAGGAAGGTAGCTCACTAGAAAACATCTATACTTTCAAATAGTATTATTTTACATTTTTCCAAAAGAAAAAAGACTATTATATCCCTAAAGTTTAGCCTAAAGGACAATAAGAGTCCCGTGTTTTCAAATTACACAAAATCTCTCACTTTTGTTAATTTGATCTATTAGTTGGATGACAGTAAGGGTAATCTAGTATTTTAACCTTCAAAGATATGTGGCTTAATGTACTAAGTTTACTTTTTTATTTAATTAAAATTATTGAATAATTAAATAGAATAAAAGCAAAAAAGTTTAAAAAAAAGTAGGGTCGGTTGACGATTGCAATGATGAGATTTTGGCTCATTAATGACATCAGACTCCAAAAATTATGATCTATGAAATGGTAGGAATTTTTCAACTAAAGGAGCACCAGAGAAGGACAAAAACCAATGAGAAAGAGTAGCAGCCACTAAAGACCGCTCCTATTACAGCATGTTGTGGTGTACTGCTACTTCAAACAGAGTTGCTGCTCTGAAATCTATTGATTAGAGGTGATAAAGGTTGCATGATTTGTGGTCAAAGAATCATTTGCATCTTAAGCTTTTGCTTTTGTTTGGGTGGAGTAATATGTTTTGCTTGTATGACATTGTGTAGGAAGCACTAGAATGCCTAAAGTTTCCTTGGAACTGATAGGTCATGTCGACTAAAAGGAACCCCAAATACATGGAATAAGAATTTGCATGATGGCCAAGTACGTGGAGTAAAGAGCGAACACTACATGAGAGTTGCATGGAAGTTATTTAATGGGGTAATGGGTGCGTGATTCAATGGATATTGCATGGGGCATTCAACGTGGAAGTTACCTGGTAGTAGTGAGAGTTGCATGGTAGTTATTAGGAAGTGCTTAGTTAGTGTTCTTATTTTTGGATTATGTAGGGAAATAGTTCCATTTTTCTTTTATATAAATTTCGCAAGTTTTGTATAGGAGGTATATATGTTGAAAACAAAAATCTTGTAGTTTGTCTTTCACCTTAAGAAAGCAATTTTATCCATTTGTGGTACATTTGCACCCAAAGAGAATATCCGATTTGATTGGAACCTATCATTGGTATCAGAGCTGTTCTAAAACACTTCAACAACTCAGTTCAACATATCCGATGACAACCCATAAAGAGAGAATTAAGAATTTAGAAATTAAACTAGGGGAAGTGCAGGATGAGTTACATCGCATGGAGCTTAGCATGACCAACAAGCTTAATTGTTTAGAGGAAACCATCACTTAACTCTCTAAGGTCATGCTCTCCAACAATCCATCCTCAAGCCATGACAATCCTGACCGAGAAGGGCATAGCCACTTTACCAAAGACGAGAGTGATAGAGGACAACAGATCTTCTCCTCTAAAATAGTAAAGCTCAAGTTTCCTCAGTTTACAGAGGACGACACAATAGAGTGTTTCAACCGTGCGAACCTATTCTTTGACTATTAGGGCACCACCAATGCTTAGAAGGTTCTCGTGGCATCCTTTCACCTATAAGAAAAAGCCAACCAGTGGTGGCAGTGGATTTACAGAACATTCCAGGAAGAAGGATGTGTGCTCACTTGGGAGATCTTCGAGGACGAACTCTGGGCTTGTTTCGAACCCTCAAAATGTGAAGATTTCAATAAGGCTCTTTCACGAATTAGGCAGACTAGTTCCTTGAGGGACTACCAGTGAGAATTTGAGAAACTTAGCAATTAGGTTCGGGGGTAGACTCAGAAGGCCCTCATTAGGAAGTTCATAGGTGGCCTGAAGATGGAGATTTTGGATGGAATATGAATGTTCAAACCTCAAAAGCTGAAAGATGCTATTGTTCTGGCACGAATGAAAGACAATCAACTTACAAGGCAGAAGCGGTGCATGCGGCCACCTTTACCACCACAACCTCCCTTAACACTCCCGTCAGTGGCTTAGGCTGCATCAACAGCACATGCGACTCCAATTCAGCAATTGACTTGGGACTAAATGCAGAGAAGGAGAGCCCAATGGTTGTGTTTCCATTGTAACAACCGCGATGGTAGGACCTCGGTTACTTTTACTGGAATGACACATCGACACTGACAATATTACATGCGAAGAAGTTATCAACAAAACTGTTGCTAGAAAAGTTCTCGACTGTGGACCTTAAGGACAAGGATCCCTTTGGTGGGGGAGTATTGATAGGCCACGTCACCTAAGAGGAACCCTGAGTATGTAGAGTAAAAAATGAACACTGCATGGGAGTTGCATGGAAGTTATAAGGGACATTACATGGAAGTTATTTATTGGGGTAATGGTTACATGATTCAACGGACATTGCATAGGGCATTCAACGTGGGAGTTGCATGGTAGTTACTAGGAAGTGCTTAGTTATTTTTCTTATTTCCGAATTATGTAGGGAAGTAGTTGCATTTTTCTTCTATTTAAATTTCGCAAGTTATGTACAAGAGGTATGTATGTTGAAAACAAAAATCTTGTGGTTTGTGTTTCACCCTAAGAAAGATTATATCCATTTGTGATACATTCTCACCCGTAGAGAATACTAAACTATTTAGCAATTCAACCAAGCTTTGATTGGGACCTATCAAGAACACTTGATCCAATTCAATAATTTTGAAGATTGTACTAGTCACCATGGACAAGCAGATACTTTGGCTTGGATTCTATTAAGTCAACTAATAGAGAAATTAGTTGTATGCAACCTTCTGTTCTCTCTCCTATCACATTTTTTTTTCTAAATCGATTTCCATCTCTACCTTAACCTACCATAATCAACCTTTAACCCTCACTCAATCTACCCAATTTTGTTCCCAGGAAACCCCCAATATCACCAGCTCCACTTTAAACTTCATTTCCTGCGTGCAAAATTTTCTTATTTGAATTTAATGAGTTCATTATCAACAAGAGTTGGAGTTCTTCAGTGGTGTTGGCGATGGTGGCATTGTAATTTAAAAAGATGATATGAGAGAGAGAAGAAAGAGAATGTAAAAGATTGCCAAATGTATATTTCCTTATTTTGGTGGGCGCTAGAGTTTAAATACTAATGTCAGATCTATTGGCTTAAGCATTTGGTATCAATGGTTACCCACTATGGTATCAGGGTTAGGATGATCAAGAGTTTGTGCATTCTAATCCCCCTCTTTCTATTAATTAATTATAATAAAAAGCAAGTTGCACCCCTGTTTGGTTCCAGATAAATGTTTAAGTTTGGATCCATGTGACAGTGCAATAATAAATTAGGTCATGCATGTGAGGAGGCCTGTTAGGTTTAAGTTTTACTGTCCCTCTTTAATCGGTTTAAGCTAGATTAATGCTGTTTCAACAAGTATTTGTCATTAGAAAGAAAGTGAGTATTAATCACACAAAAATAATATGGAGATGATTTCAGTTGTATAACTTTTGGGGTGACATCTTAGTTGTGATGGTTAGAGAATGGGGAGTAAGGAGTTGTTGCATTGGAGAGGTGTCTTGCAGTATAGGATTATGGTCATTTGCAGTTCAAACGATTACTCTCTTAATTAAATCCATGGTCTGAACAGAGAGATTTATTGTTATAAGATTGAATGATATGGGGTGTGATTGACAAAATTTAAACATGGAGCGATTCTACTTGATATGGATTGTATTTACAAGGCCATTGGTGCATACAAGTTTTCTATTATTATTTTGATGGTCTACAAATGGTTCTGATGGAGCAGAAAGTGAATAATACATTAAGGTCTGCAGAAGTAAAATGAACTCCCTCATTAGAAAATAAAAAAATGAACTTGCAACTCCCTACACCCCAACCATCCCCTACCTTCTTTCTCCATCCAGGGATAATTAACATGCTAATAACACATATTTGTACTTTAATTTAAGGGCAACTCAACTTGTATAGTGCAAAAATGCATGTATTTTTAAGATTTGTGCCTTCAACTAACTTTCTTACAGGCCTTCTCCATGAACTTATCTTCAAACTTTGAAGGGGTCTTGCTGTGTAGTTGTTGGTTCATTCACCTCTTACCAATAGGCTTGTAAACCTGACTCGTATCAAAATTTTTCCTTTGTATATTTGCACATCTTCAATACATCATAAGGCCACAAACTGAGATTTATAAATATTATTAAATGACAATGGTCCACATATGACCATTGTCATTATTGATTTCTGGAGATAAATGAATCCATCTATCAACAAATAACTGTCTTTCTAGCGATCACCAGTTATTTTTACTCTTATTAGTATATAGGGGTGATAACATCACTAAATTGGTTTACTATCAAGGACTAAGGTTGTGAGCGTCACAAAAGAGAACCAATGTGGGTGCTGTGATGGTCTTGTGAACAGTAGTTTCAGGTGCTTTAAGGAGATTTAAGTGCTAATTGATGTAGGTGATGGATTAGGCTTCTAAAGTTATGATATTTAGGATTCAGGGGGAATTAGGTTTTGATATGTTTTAAATTGCCACAATTGTAGAAACAGGAATAAGGTTCTAGGTGGGAACTCAAAAGTCCTTAATCATTACATCACAGGCATCTCAGCATTACACCCTGGGTTAGAGATGTTTCACAAAATCCTGTCAAAAACTTATCAGGAAAGATTCTGCAAGAATTGATCCTCTATGAAATTGAAAGGTTTACATATATATCATGTTCTAATCTTATTATGAGTGAATTTGTAAACTAAAAGCTAATAAAATTAGGAAAAAACCATATGAAGCCCACAAATAAATAGATTAGTACAACATCATAATAAAAACAACACCTTGTAGTGCTACTAAGCTCATTATTCTAAACTGAGCAGTTACCAAAATTGATGAAGCTACAGAAAAATAAAATAAAGCAAATCAACAGCTTATTAACTTGATGAAAGCTAACAAAATATGATTTGATATTAACTAGAAATGGCTATATGAGTTTCCAGCTAAATCCTATCTTCAGCCAGTTGATTTGTGAATCAACTGCTTATTAACTTGATGAAAGCTAACAAAATATGATTTGATATCAACTAGCAATGGCTATATTAGGTTCCAACTATATCCTATCTTCAACCTACAGTTGATCCAATGTTAATTTTTGGCCCTTTTTCCCTTCAGCTTCTTGTTGTTTGCATTAGTGGCACCATCCTCTTGTAAAGGCAATTGACCCACATCAGAAGAGTTCTTCATGTTGCGTATTCAAAATGCGTAAAATTGGATGAGAAAATAGTTATGTTTTTGAATTTACAAATATTATCCACTTCCTACTTTGGTTAGATACAACGTCTAGAGATTACAATGCCATCTTTCACCAACATTTATTGGACGTCTAATATATATTGCTCATATCCTCTTTGTGTTTATCTTCACTCCACTCCCATTTTCATCTAATTTTAGTATTAAAGGCATATTTTTATTTCTAATATTACAATAAAGTAGGGCTGAGCAAAAAACTATCTAAATTGAAAATACCGAATTGAACCAGACTGAATCAACCAGTTCAATTCGGTACTAGAGTATAAAAATTAATCAATTAATTTTTTATTATGATTCTTAAATAAATTAGGTTCAGTCCAATTTTACTTAAAAAAAAGACCGAACCTAACTAAATCAAAAGATATAAATAAAACTTCACACAAAATTTTCATATTATTTATTTGGTATGTTTTAATGTAGTAGTTTTCTAACTTGTTTATTTCATAAACTTTAATTAATTTAGTACTTGAAAGTCGAAGGTCACTTTATTTGTTTAAATAGACTTTAATTGTAATATTTTTCTAACTTGTTTAGTTCATAAATTTTTAATTAATTCGGTACTTAAAATTGATAGATACTTTATTCTTTTTAGCTAAACTTTAATTTTTAATAATTTTTTTAAATTTATTTAACTCATTAACTTTAATTAATTCGGGTGTTTAAAGTTGACATACACTTTTTTTATTTAAATTTTTGCATGAATTTTATCTCTTACATATATGGTTTTAATTTTTTAGAAAATATTTAGGAGATTAAACTGAACCGGACCAAATCAAGTCGGTAAAGTTTGATTCTCATACATGATTCAGTATGGCTCGATTCTAAAAGTAAAAATTCTGAATTTTTTTGGTTTGATTCGATTTTAAAGATTACCTAACCAAACCGAATCATATTGTGCCCATCTCTATAATAAAGGCATAATTTCAATGTGTTGTGGTGGTCTAGCTGGTAATTATTCAGTTTGTGTCAAGATTATTCCTGCAGTGGTTTTGTTTGGATGTTGCCTATCATGGGCTAATCTGGCTGCCTTCCTCTCGAGTTCTTAAGACTTCGTCTCTATTGTGTTGTTACCAAATTTTACACAAGTTACTAAACATTATGGAACTAAGACCTGTGTTTGGCGTGAACTATATAAATTCTGGATTAAATTCCTTTTGTATTTTCCCATGCTATTTAATGTGTGGTTACTATACACTGTTAATTAGAGACAAGAATTTTGATCCACTAATAACCACTAATAATAGGTCTTTCAAAGATTGTTGCTATCTTTTTTTCTCCCTCAGGTTTGCCTACTGATGGTTTATCTTAAATGTTATATAACACCATCAATTTTGTTTGCAGGCTGCAGAGATCTTGCCAAGTGCACCGCCTCCAGAGCCCAAGCATAAGCTTCGCAGAACAAGATCAGCACCTCTTTGACATCTAATTTTCACGAATTATCATTTAACTGCTGTTGTATTTCCTTACCAGCTAACCTTCTGTAGTTTCCTAAACTTGGGAAAGACTAGGGAACTTCCCTTGCTGAGCTGACGATTCTCCTTAGCTTTACCCTCATGAAATAGGCTTGTATGTACATCTTTTAACTTAAACACGGAATTTTATGCCATGCCCAAGATTGAGTCTTTATCTTTTCTTTTTTTTTATTCCCTTTTTGGCTTTCCCCAAATATTGCTTTTAACTAGGGGTGACAATGGGGCGATTGGAGCAGGAATCATAATCTCTATTTGCATATTCAAATAGTGTGAGAATTTTCATATTTAGATGTATGTAATTCGAATTTAAGATATGGGATCTCTAAATAGAGATGGAAATTCATATTTTTTTTTTAATTTCTTAATTATTTTTCTATGTATATTAGTTTAATTTTTTGAAATTTGTTAAAAAAAATTACAAACATCACATGAAAATATAAATTACATCAAGTCTTTAACTATTAATTTAAAAAATTAATAATATAAATTAAAATTTATAAATTAATAGTTTTTTTTAATATTGGCATCTAAATCATCACGTTTAAGTTGTAATTTAAATATCAAATCTTTATTAAGATTTTTTGTAAACTTATAATACAAAATAAAAGAAATTTTGAGTTAGATGAATGAAGATTAAGAAACTAAGAATGATATTAAAATTATTTACTTCATTTGTATGTTATTCTTCATTTTTTTTTCTTATTCAACAAATGAGTTCACTCTAATTTAGAAACAAGCGTCTAATATTAAATATAATTTAAAAAATAAAAGAATTAAAAATAAAAAATATTTATAAAAATAAATGTTTTTAAAAATATAATATAAATAAATTTTATACATTTAGATTTAGTATGTAGCTAGCTTTGATTTGTATAAATAAATAAATTTATCCTGCACTAGAGTTTTTTTTAATTTTCTTAAAATTAGGTATTTAGAGCAAGTCTAGAAAAATTAACTTTTCCTTAAATTCAACCCAAATTTAATTTGAGTTTAGATTATTGTACCCAAACCTGTGGAAAATTCTGCCACCTCTATCTACAACCTTTGCTCCCAATGCCATCGTACTTTTCATTATATAGGAACTTACAATTAAGCTTGGGCACAGTTTAGTTCTATTCAGTTTTGGCTAAAATCGAACTGATGAAAAAATTGAATGAACCGATTTTAGGGGTGAAACTGAACTGATTGAACCAATTTTTTTCACCTTGGTTTTTCGATTTTGGGCAGAGTGGGCCAATTGAACTAGCCCTGCTGCCATCACCGCTTGTCACATCACCCGCCACCACAACAGTAAAGTGTTTGCAACTGATCAACCCACCATTGAAGTCAGAGAAGGCCAGTCGTTCAAACCCTGTCATCACCGCCATAAATAGCCACTGGAAACCAACCAAAATTGTTGTCAAACCACTTATCACCATCACAAACTCCACAGTACCAATCTCATCATTCTAACCTCTACTATTGATGAATAAATATACCAAAACACTCCTCAAACACCACTTATCAAAACCTGATCACCTTTGCCGCCTTTCATGCTGCCAGTCACTAAAATCAAATAACTCATTTTGACCACCCATTTGCTTTAATTTTTCCAATCAACCGTCGACTTCCATCTTCTTCCAACGACACTATATCACTCACTAACCTCTACTCTCTTAGATTTGATCCTCACCGATCAATTTTTGATCTTTAATCACTAGCAAAAATATTCTTGAAAAATTAAAAATTTTCCCCTTAATCGATTTTTCAGCTCAGTTTCATTTTTTAATAAAATCGTATTGAAACAAACCAATTATTTTTATTTTTAATTTTATGTAACCGATTAATTTTTTCATTCATAGCAACTGTATCGAACCAGTCGGTTGGACTCAATTCAGACCAAATTTTTTTTTTTTCACCTTTACTTGCAATCATGTTTTATTGAAGAAGAATGATCCATGCCTAGTAAATTGATGTAAATAGCTTGTTTGGAACAAATAACAAGTTCATTAGATTCTCTTTGTGAAGTCTATAAATTAATGGGTGTTAATTTATTACATAAAATTCTGAATCGATAATCTTGTGATCAACATGATACCACTTGCAAGAAATGCATATGAAACAAATTTATTTGTATGTTGTGCAATAAAATCCCTTTACATCATGCATAGAATAGCTTCTATCTTGCATAGAGATTCTATACAAAAACTCTTTTGATGTCCAATCTTATTAGGCGTGTTATTGTCATTATTATCTAATTTGGCTAATTGCAACTTTCTGAAAATTAGATTCTAAATTTTCTAATTAAATCCAAAAAATTTTTAAGAGAAACAATGGTTGACGCACAAGATTTGGGGCCCATTAGAGAAATGGACATATAAACCTTCATAGTTTAAAAAAAAAGAAAAATATATTTTGATACAATAATGATTTTTGTTAAATTTGGATGGTATCGGTAAAGCCTAACTTTAAGGACACATTGGTTAGGGCTCACCATCCTCAACAAAGCCCAACAATAGGTGCTCATAGTTTTTTATTTTTTTCAAAAGGAGTCCTAGACATTAGGTGCTCTCAGTATTAGGCGCTCTCATTGACCAAGCCAACCACCTTGATCAAACACTAGTAACCTAAAATAAATCTGCTACTGAGAATTATGAGATCTGAAATTTTTTTCTATAAATACAACCCCTATAACTTTGATAGGAGTAATAAAGGGCAAAAATGGTCAATCTTTATTTTAGTAAAACTCTAATAAACAAATCCAAAAAGAAGAAGTCTTGATGTTTTTCAATTCTAATAGAATCTTATAACTATTAGGAGAACTCATATAGCAAGCCTATAAATAGAGTCCAAATTACTAAGTTATGAGAGATTCTTTGGTACTTTGAATAAGCCTTTTTTTTTCTTTATCATCTTTTCTTGCTCTTTTATTATTTTTTACCCTTTTTTTCACCTTAAGCATTAGAGTGCCATAACTAAAAAAAAACTTTTGGCATGGCCTAACTTGTTTTTGGTTGTAGGATCTTTATCAAGCTCAACACCCTTAGAGAAAACCAATTTAATCTAGTCTTTACGAAGCCCAACCACTTTGTTAGTTGTTATTCCTAGAAGAAACAAATTCAACTCATTGATCTGATAAGTGCCTAAATTTTTGGGTCAATAGTTAGGCACCATGTTGTAAAAGGGTTTAGTTACCCAAATTTCCTCCACCGAGCAAGAGATTAAATAAAGAAAATCACAACCGAGCTCCTTCTTGATCTAGGTGAAACTAATGCCCGAAGACTACTGGATTAGCTAAAAATAAAAATGAAATGCTAAAGTGTGATATGCTTGAGAAATATTAAATAGGCAGGTAACACTAGTCAAATCGAAAAGGATATAAGGAGAATGTTGAACAGAATCAATGAAGGGAATGAGCAATAGAGCTCAACATCCAAGATTAAAAATCCTTTAGAAGAGAAAGTTCATGGAATTGAAGATTAGTAGCATTAGCTTCTTAAGAAAAGAGGAAGACCGGAGCTTTATTCGCTTAAGGGCAATTGAGAGGGATAAAAAGTTTCCTCTTATAGACGAGCTTAAAGATATAGAGTTACTAGTAGGCTTTAAACTACCAAGCTTAACAACTTATAGGGTTATGATAGACCCGACTTATTACATGGACCAAGTATGACCTATTGTTATTTATTGAGCTTAGGTAAAACCAAATGTATCGCTTATTCTATATGAACCTAGAAAGATAGACCATTCTCTGGTACCGAAGTTTGAGGTAGATGAGCATTTTCTTTTACAATGAGCTGGTTGAAAAGTTCATCCAACATTTTCAAGGAGCTTAGGAGAAGGCTAAAGACCCTTAACACCTAAGACAACTCAAGTAAGGTTAAATAGAGAGTTTAAGAAGCTTCATAAGACTATTCCACCATAAAGTAATTTAACTTAAAGCATTTGATCTGCCAATTGCCTTTAAGGTAGGATTGAATTGAAGCTGATTTTGGTATTATTTATTTGAGAATTTGACGACAACTTATGCAGTTGCCTATAAATAAGCACCATAATACATAAAGATTAAAAATAAGAAGGCAACAAAGAAATGGGTCACATAAGACATTCAAGGAAAGGTATATGATCATGAGCCTAGGTGTCCCAATAGGAGGATGGTCCGAAAATAAAGGGGTAGAACACCATTAAGGGTGACAAAATATCCTCAGAAATACTAACCTTAATAAGAGAATAAAGGGGACAAAATAAGAAGGTCTTCTCTTAAAATAGTAAGAGTTCAAGAAGAAAATTTTATTCCATTTACTATCCCTTTGGCCATACTTTTCGAGGCCATTAAAGGAAAAGACTTGCTCGAGGGGCCGAGAGCTTCATTGACCCCAACTAAGATTTAGAATAAGGACTTGAGGTTTGAAAATCACCAAGAATGTGACCACAACACTAACAAATGTAGAATTTTAAAGTACTAAGTGAACCATCTGATTAGGAATGGGTACCTAAAAGACTTTAAAGTTAACCTGGAGATGAAGGAACCTTGACCAACTGAAAATTTTGAAACTGGGAACTCACCCCAAATGGATACAATAATGATAATCTCATGAGGCTTCATGCTTGTAGGAGATTCGAGCAAGTAGCGAAAAAACTATTCTCGATACTCGTTGGTGGGGCACCGGGTAATGTGTAACACCCCGACCACTATAACGCCTTGGGTTCAAGTTGTTCCCATCATGTTTACTGAGATTGATACATGAGGAGTTAGTTGCCTATATGATGACACGCTAGTAATGACAATACAAATAGCAAGAATTGAGGTGAACTAAGTATTCATCTACACAGAAAGCTCAATTAATATAATATTCATGGAAAAATTAGACGAGCTTGGCATTAGGGACCTAAAGATGGATAAAACATGATAACAGTAAATTAATGTACAAACATTGATCCCAATTGACTTTGAGATTTGTTTGAACTTGAGTGATTTTATGGCTATCTATGTGCTTATTGATGAATTTTATAGGAATTTACCTTTAAAGATGAAATACAAAGAAAATAGAGCAAAATGATTGAATTCAGAGACAAATCAAGAAAAATGAAGAAACAATTTCATAAAGGGGTTAGCGTTGTAACGAGGAAGAAGTTCTACCGCAACACTAACAGAGAATAATTTAAAGTCTCTACCCGAGACTCAGTGCCACAACAAGTTTGAACCTTCACTATAGCACTGAGCCAGATTTCCAGATAATCTCATACTAGAGACTTAACACAGCATTGAGCCTGAGCCTTTGTTGTGGTGTTAGGTGTAACAAGAATACCATTAATGATTAGGGTTTGAATTGAGGTCTTTAGAAAAGTATAAAAACTTCATTCTCTGAGCCATAAGGGGAGAGTCGAATTTTACATTGAAGACAGAGACAAGAGCTAAATAAAATTCAACAAAGGTCCAAGATAAATTCATTGCAATATAATCAAAAGCGGTTAAGATTTGGAAGATTAAAGGGAGTCTTTTTCTTCTATATCCAAATTACTATTGGTTGTACCTAACTTCTTTTCTTTGATTTATTTCCAGTCTCTTACTATGTCGAACTAATTTCTATTTATTAGGATTACATACTTGAACTCAATATGTTATTGGATTAATTCATACTTATTGTTATGAACTCAATTTTGATTTTTCAAACTGTTTATACTTCATGTTTTCATTTACCTGGCCAATATTTGAATTGAATTAGGAACACAATTGATAAAGTTGGAAAATGCATCATTGTACTAAGCCAAAAGCAATTTGATACATGATTATAGTATAAGTTGCTATAAGCTTCATAAAGTTTAGGAATACACCTATAAGGCATGTATAGTCAATAAAACTTGTGCTTAATGAATTTTAGTTCTTATTGATTACCATACGAATATAGATGGTTAATAGATTAAAATATATTCGCTTGACCATCAGAAGAGACTTGCGAAGAAATTAGTGTTTTGACTAATAATCAATTGAGGGATTAATATGAGGAGCAATTGAATTAGTTTAATTAACATATTAAAAGATAGTTGTAATCTAAAATTTCCGTTATCTTGATATTTCTTAAGGCTGTCAATAAATTAGGGTTTCGTATTTGTTAAATTTTTAATATTCATCATAGATTACATCATTGCAAGTTTCATATTTTCTGGATAAAAATTAAAAGATACAATTTTAGTACTTGATTAGAAATAGATATAAGCTCTTTGTGGGATCGGCATCATATTCACTACTTTATTACTTACAAATGGTGGTGTATACTTACGCTTTACAAATCACACAATATGTTTTTGGCGCCGTTGTCGTGTAGCTTAAACATTTATTTTCTTTAGCCAATGTTAATATTAATCTATTTAGTTTTTTTACTTTGGATTTATTTATTTATTATTCTTTTTTGAACTTTTCAAATTATTTCAACTGTTTATGTAACGTTCACAACATGTTGAACTGATTGCCTTTGACCCAAAAATTAAAAGAAATCTTAGAAAAGCTTCACAATAGCAAATAAAAGCAAGCAACATGGATGATCCATCATAGATAGCAGTTGAAAAACCAAGAACTTTGACGAATTATGCAGTCCTGTTAGTTGATGGTATATACTACAACATTCAAAGACCAAGAGTTAATGCTAATAATTTCAAAATCAACCTGAGCACGATCCATATGTTGAAGGATTTAGTGTAGCTCAGTAGGCTTCCGCATCATAAACCCAATAAACACATTATAAACATCTTAGAAGTATATGACACATTTACGTTTAATGGTGTTTCTAATAATGCCATCCAATTAAGGTTGTTATCTTTGTTATTGAAGAATAAGGCAAAGAGCTGGTTGATGTTCTTTCCTTTATGATCTATAACAACTTGAGATGACCTAGCATAGAAATTTTTGACGAAAATCTTTCCTCTAGCAAAAATAGATAGAATGTGTAACAATATTACCTCATTCATATAGTTTGACTCAAAATTATTGTATGAGACTTGAGAAAGCTTTAAGGATATGCTAAGGAAATGCCCATATCATGGAGTCCCAAAATGGTTATTGGTACAAATATTTTACAATTGGTTTATGGGTTAATTGAGAACGATAGTAGATGCCCTAGTTGGCAAAGCATTGATGAATAAGTCTATAAATAAAGCCTACGACTACTTAAAAGAGATGACAACTAATAGCTATCAACGACCAGTAGAGAGAGGAAGGTTTTCAGTGTAAATAATGTACATGCCCTTACCACATTGGTTGCCCAAGTCAATTTATTGACTAAAACAGTTAGAGCTTTAAGAGTTAATTCAGTGAGGAGTCAACTGATCACTTGTGGCTTCTGTGGAGACAACCACCAAAATGGTCAATGTATGAAGATAATGCAGTATGTAGGGAACTTTAGCAGAAATCAACACAATCCTCACTCTAACTATTATAATCCTGGGTGGTAAAATTACCCCAACTTTTCTTAGAGTAACAACCAAAGGTAGTTTTTAAGACTAATTCACCCATTCAGATTTCCGTCCCAACCAATTCAATAATAGTAAAAGAGGAAGCTTGGCTTAGAAGAATTATTAATGCAATACATAAAACAAAATGACAAACTTATACAAAGTCAAGTAGCTACTCTATGGAGATGGCGCAATACGTGGAGAACTCTAGCAGAAATCAACACAATCCTCACTCTAACTATTATAATCCTGGGTGGTAAAATCACCCCAACTTTTCTTAGAGTAACAACCAAAGGTAGTCTTTAAGACCAATTCACCTATTCAGATTTCCATCCCAACCAATTCAATAACAGTAAGAGAGGAAGCTTGGCTTAGAAGAATTATTAATGCAATACATAAAACAAAATGACAAACTTATACAAAGTCAAGCAGCTACTCTACGGACCTTGGAAACTTAGGTTGGATCACTGGCTTTATCAATAAATGACCATCCAAAAGGATCTTTACTAAGCAATATAAAAGTCAATCACAAAGGTGATAAAGACCATTGTAAAGCGGTCATTTTGAGAAGTGTAAGGAATTGCAACCAAATTCAGAACAACTTTTAGAATAGAAACCAGAATAGTAAATTTGTGCAGAAACAACAGCAAAACCATAGAAAATTGCAACAACCCAAAAAAGTGCAGAAAGTTTAGGAAATCCAATAAAAATAATTAATGCAGAAAGTGCAGCAAAGAGAGAAACAGTGCAGAAAATCCTGTGCAACCTTATAATCCAATTTTTACTATTCCCTTAAAGGCTACAGAAACAAAAAGCAAAGAAGCAATTTTTTAAATTTTTTAAAAAGTTATACATTAATAATCTTTTTGCTGATAATTAGAATAGATGCGAAGTTATATTAAGTTCATAAAAGACATACTCTCAGGAAAAGAAAAAAGCTGGATGAATTTAAAAGAGTGGCATTAACTGAGGAATGCAATGTTATTTTATAAAATAAATTTCCTTCTAAACTTAAAGGTCTTGGGAATTTCACTATTCCATGTACAATTGAAAATCAATATTTTGGGAAAGTTTTATGTAATTTAGGGGCAAACATCAATCTCATGCCACTTTCGACCTATAACAACTTGGGTTTAGGTGAAGCAAAAGCCTACTTATGTTACCATATAACTCATAGACCGATCACTAACCTATTTAAGAGATATAGTTGAAGGCGTTCTAGTCAAGGTGGACAATTGTATCTTTCTAGGCAATTTTCTAGTGCTAGATATGAAAGAAGATAGAAAATTTAGCCACTAAGAGGACATTGATTAACATTCAAAAAGGTGAATTGACAATAAGAATCCAAGATAAGGAAGTAACATTCAATGTGTTTAAGGCTATGAGGTACCTAAGTAAAGCTGATGAATGCTTTAGTAGAAGTGATTGAGAGTGAAATACAGAAAGTGTTTAGTAGTAATGCACTCTATAACTCTCTTGAAAATGCAATAATCAATAGGGACAAGGTAGAGAAACATGAATCACAAGAATACTTTAAAGTGTTGAATGCTTCATTGCAAACTCTGAAAGGTATCATTTGAAATGCAAATGTTCCATATGAACATGTAAAGATTATATTTTCTTGATCTTTTGGTGCTATAAAGATCTGGTTATAGCCTGAATTCTCATCCAAGAAATAGTAATACTAATGCTCTGTCAATCTATCTAACATCTTATCAATGAAGGGCAAAAGGAATTGATCTTTTCTTGCTCCAGCCATATTTCAGCAATGAATGATGGCAATTGTTTTAGATATTATGGAGCAATTCTTAGAGATATTTATGGATGATTTCTCATTCTTTGATGATTCATTTGACACATGCCTTGAAAATCTAGCATATGTGCTTAAGATATGTAAGGAAATAAACTAAATTCTTAACTAGAAGAAATGCCACATTATGGTCATAGAGGGAATTATCGTGGGCCAAAAGATTTCTTCAAAAGGAATAGAGGTTTACTAGGCTAAAATTGAAACAATTGAAAAGCTTTCAACATTAGCAACTTTTGAAGGACTGAGGAGTTTTCTTGGTCATGCGGGCTTTTACTGAAGGTTTATAAAAGATTTCTCCAAACTTTCCAAGCCATTATGCAACTTATTGGAGAAGGATGTAAAGTTTAATTTTGATCAAGCATATTAGTAAACATTTAAAGTGTTAAAGAAGAAGCTTATTGCAAACCCAATCATAATAACACCAGATTAGAGTCTTCCTTTTGAGTTAATGTGTGATGCTAGTGACAGTGCAATAGAAGCAGTGTTGGGAAACATAAGAACAAAGTGTTTCACATAATTTATTATGCAAGCAAGACCCTGAATAATGCTCAGAATAATTACACTACCAATGAGAAGGAGCTATTAGCAGTTGTATTTGCTTTTGACAAGTTTCGAGCATATCTAATTAGTATTAAAGTGATTGTCTTTACCAATCACTCTATTTGATCCACAAGAAAGATGCAAAGTCAAAGTTGATCAGATCGGTATTGTTGCTTCAAGAATTTGATTAAGAAATTAAAGACAGAAAAGGGATTGAGAATCAGGTTGCAGGCTATTTATCTCGTTTAGAAAAAGGAAAACAAAATGATAATGAGACAGTGATAAATCATTTTTTCACTAACGAGCAACTCTTAGCAACACAACTCCTTAATATGTCATGGAATGGAGATTATGTTAACTACTTGGTTTGATATAACTGGGTAAGTTGAGAAATTTCGCAAGATGAACCCCTTTTTAGTTCTTGGTATTACTGAGAAAATATTAGAATATACACAAAAATCACTTCTTAAATTTAAAAAAAAAAAAGGGGCAGAGTTTCCCTTGTTTTTCTAAAAATCCAATATAAAACCTATAAAGAAATTTCATTTCTATTTCAAACCACTTCTCAATACTACCAAATAGCACCTCTGATCCTTTTCAAAATTAATCCAACTCAACTCAATAATTTCATTTAAATCATAAAACGAGCATACTCATAAAAAGTAAAAACGATCATCATAATATCGAAATCTCTTCTTATTGGTTCAAAACATACATATAAATACATATGCCTATAACTACAATGCAACAAGCAAAATAGTTTCTATTTAGCACATTTACATTTACAAAATGATCTTCAGATTTGGCCCCACTAATCAGCAATAGGAGAATTAGTAGCTGGCGTACCGAGACCTGCACTTGGGAAGGGGGATTAGAAAATATATAACACAAAATGAGTGAGCTAAATGAGTTCAGTGAGTGCATTTAAAATTTCAAATAAAATAACATTCTGCATAGATATTAAATTCTACAAGACATGCATAAATCATGCTTCTAAAATTGGTATAAAGCTATAAAATGGTTTCTAACGTCATATGCTGATAAAATCTTGTCGAGCGGATTTTATTTACATCTTCGAAAAAAAATATCCAAAATCATTACAACATAATAACTAGCATGTGCGTATAAACGCATAATATGCAATCGGCAGATCGAAAACTATTAAAGCCCTCGCTCGGCTATTTTCTTTCTAAATTGTACCAATGGTAACCCTAAAACTCTATACTCACGTAGCAACTCAACTAGCACCGCACACGTGAGTAGGTCACGGGGCACCTCAACTAACAACACCCACAGTGACATCTCAAGACATCTCACTGGCTATGCAGCGGAATCCTACATCGTATATATATAGCAAGACAATACCTTGTACACATAGAGCGACTCACATGACTCGACATCCCGACTTTTTGGAGTTAGTGACACACCCATAACTTGCATATGTGAACGGGATATACCGACCGGATCTAATACAATCACCACCACTATAATCTGAGGGTACCAATGGCCTTTGAAACTGATGTAGTAGTTTTAAGACTATTTCTTAAACCGAACATGTAAAAGTATATATATGGATATATATTAAGATCCTAACTCATATTTATGCATTAAAAGCATATAAAACATACATTTTAATTATGCGAAAACATAATAAACGAAAGATAAAAGAAATGACAGATTTTCACTCACAACCGCTTCGAGCTCAATTTCGCTCCAGATTTCTGCTCCCGTTACTGATCTTGGTTTTCTTCGCCTACACGCCATAATGACATTTAGAACCAAATCGAATGCTAGAATCTCATTTAACTACTAAACGCCCTAATCTGCATACAAAGTCCAGATGGATACTAATTTTTTATTTTCATTTACGAAGCCATTTAATCTTATCTAATTCACCATTCGATGCCCTGAAAATTTCTTAACACCCTATATTTTCGGTTCGACATAATTGCCCTTTACCTTTCCATAATGGACAATTATATCTCATTTTCTTCATTTTTTATTTTTTCATCAACCATATACATTCAATTTACAAAAGGCACCATTTATACACAACCATTCATCCAAAACACAAATCAATCCCTAACTTTTCTAAAGTGGCAGAATTTCACCCTATGTTTCAACACATTTCTTTTCTCAATTTCTTGTTCCAATTACATCAAAATCAAGCCAATTTCATTCTAATGCCCTAATTATAACCAACTGAAGTCTCTACATCCAAATCACCTAAAATTCTAATTCTTACCCTGCCAATTTTTTCACTTTGATGACTCTTTCAAGCTCCACACTAGAATTCAACTCAATCTAAACCAAGAATACACACAAGAACATTAGTTGAAGCAATCTTGAATCTTCACATATTAATCTCACAAAATAATACTTTTCTTACCTCTTTTTCTTGGATTTACATTAATGGAGGCTTCAATTGAGCTTAGGACTTATACTTGACCTTCTTATAGCTTGATTAAACATGAAACATCATGAAAAAAAACTTGAAATGTCACTGTAGCAGCACCACTCTTCTTGCACGAATTTTGCTCTCTTTTGCTCGAAGATGTTTGCTCTTACTCTCTTGAAATTTCTACACACTTCTACTATATATATAGTGCTCCCTCAAAAGACCAAATTGCCCCTCAACTAATTCAAAATTTCTAAATTACCATTAGTTGAAAACTAAGTATGTAATTGGTTCCTTTATAACTATCTAGTTAGAATAGTCAAATGAACTAACTAGAATTTCTAACTTGGCAATCCATGAGATTGTTTCTAATTGGTCTATTCTCTAAGATATGGATTGTGTTTCTCAACAAAGGTTTGTTCCATACATAATCCTTAAATGAAAATTCATGTGGTAAATTAAAATTTCCTTTTCTGAGCCAATAGAAAAAAATTCTAAAAATATTCTAGAGTTGTCCGATGCTCCGACCAAGTATGAAATTATCAAATTAGGCATAATATCTCTCACGGACACCATAAAAAAATATTTCTAATAGGATTAAAATTGGGTAACCCCGCAGTGTCTTCATTACTCTATACTAAAATCTAAGTGTCAATACTACTAATGAGGATTGGATATTACATGGTGAGTAGGATTCTTCATTTGAAATTATAGCATTAACAAAAAAATGTTCCTACATGATGTCAAATTCTACTACTTGAATAAACCCTTTTTGTTTAAATAGTGTGCAGATCAAATGATTAAAAGGTATGTACCAGAAGAGGAAGTAGAAGATATTCTATAACACTGTCACTCTTCAGGCTACAGTGGGCATTTTGAAAAAGACAAAACAGCAACTAAGGTACTGCAATCTGGCCTTTATTGGCCTTCACTATATAAAGATGTATATTTTTTGTTGCAAGATGTGACAGATGCTAAAGAGTAAGGAATATATCAAGGAAGCAAGAGATGCTTTCATAAACATCCTGAGGTGTCGAATGTGTTGCCCTACTCGTCATCAAGGTCCTCTGACACAGTTCCTACATCATCAGTCTCGTCATTTGGTGGTGGGCCCAATATTGGTAGTGGTAGCAATTAGTTGGTATCCATGAAGAAATACGCAATGACCATCTGCATCCACTAGAGTTGATAATCTATGAAATTTGTGAAGTCCTGTTAGAAGGTGTCTATGCGAGCTTTCAGCCAGCTCAGCTAGAACAGGATTGTGAGTGGCCTGGTGGTAAATGAAGAGGCTGTAGGTAATGGTGTTGTTTATTGGGTAGGATGGTTTTGTCGAACATTGAGTGAGTAAATCTTCTTAACGGTGCTACAATCAATTACCTACAATGGGTGCTTTAGTTCCTCCTTGGGATCCCATTGTGCTCCAGCTTGGCCACATATGGTAGTGATTAGTGAGGGGAAGTATATGTTTGCCTTCTCTTGTTTGAAATTGTATACTATGTTCTATCATATGATTTTCCTTACGCTTATAGATTGTATTATCAAAATAGCATATAATAGCACAACTTCATCTTTAATCACATCACTGAGGTGAAGGACTGATAGCAGGCATGCTGCAATGAAATAATTCCATGCTTTTTCATTCTAATCTATAACATTTGCAAGGAAGGTCACTCGCTGCCTTCTTGTAATTCTCCATTCGGTTCCAAGCTTGGCTAACCTCTGAATGATGGCGTTAAGGTTGAGCTGGCTAGCAAGCTGGTAATACTCATCATCCTCAATATATAGTATGTTAAACTATTTAATAGATAAGTTGTCAGAGGCAACCAATTTCCTTAAACCCTGATCTAGAAATTCTGATGGCCAATTGAATTAGTGTAGAATTTTTGCTCAACTAGGATCATTACAACCTTTGCAACTACCGGCTCTCAATTAGTTGGGCAAAAAAGCCCAATCTATTAGAGTCTAAATTAAATCCCATTTCCTAAATAACCATTTTCTTAACCATAGACTTGTGGTGTTGCTCTTCAACGTCAATCGAAACAAATTTTATAGAATCGTAAGATGTCTGAGCTAATGTTTTGGTGCGTGGCTATTTTAGTGTCATTGGGTAACGAGTGGAATGTGCATATGAATGGATTTAATGAGGTCGAATTTGGTGAAATGGGTTAAGTTATTGTGTTTGGTGTGTTAAAGATTATTTGTGTTTCATTTGATGTTTTGGGATGTGTTTAATGGTTTTAATATGTCAAATTTGATGTTGGAAGGATGGATTTGGTGTAGATTTAAATTTAGGTTTAAAAAAAGGGTTTTTTTTAAGTGAGCTAAGGGAAATAAAGGGTTTTTTTTATTTATATTTTATGCTCAATTTTGAACTTCGTCACAGCTAGGGTTGTTTTCTGCCACGACGCTCATGCAAAATTCTAGAATATAGATTTGGGCTCATGAGTGCTGTAGCGTAAAAGGTATCTCATCATGGCACAATAATGTAAATTTAGATCCTTTGTGTTTGACTTAGCGTTGCAACAAAGGGAGAGCCTTGTTGCAGTGTTGAATCTCTAGAATGAGCTCTTGAGGTTTTTATTAATACATTGTGGCAAGGACTCTAGCTAGCTGCAGCACTTAGTCTCTCGAATACTTCTAGGTTCCTAAAAAAAAAAGGTATTATGGAGTTAAAACACTGAAACGCACCTGGATTTCAAGACTTGTGGTGCTGCAGGGCCAGCATGTTCTCACCGCAGCATTAAACTTCTAACGCTTTATTTAATTGAAATAATAAGATTTTAATGAAGAACACAAAAATCACATACCCTTAGATTGCCTCCCAAGCAGCAATTGATCAATGCCCTACCACTAATATGCCTTAATGGAATCAATTGATGGCTATTAAGAAAGTGCTTTATTATCTTCATGGTTGGTCCTTCTTTCAATTAATTAGCAACTCATTTAATTTAATGGCCAACAAAAATTCAAATACCTAACATTTAGATTACTTAAATATTTTGAATGGTCAACATATGGTCCATTGTTATAAATATATTTACCCTATTTATTATTATATTATCTAAGAATATTTAATTTAATTATTCAAAATAATTTTGAATAATTACTTTTACCTTACTTATTTTTCTAGTAAGGTTAATTAGTATATTCAAGGTAAAAATAATTCAGGGACCAAATTGTGCCACTTATCAGCATACTATTGATCAATAACTCTTGTTAACTAATTAATTGATGTATTTAACAATTACGTTTTGACAAATACACATCTCGAGTGGTCCCGAAATGATTATTCGATTTGCTAGAATTTAATAGATCGAATTATTCAATCTAGTTTGCTACCCTAGTATGCAACAAGAATACTTCATATTGTGGGACTCTCTAGGTTCACGCCCAGTTTGTCATATAGAGCTTCTCCATGCGTCCATAAACGATGCCCCACACACATATTATAGATAGTACAAAGAAGCGTGTTAGACCATACAAATTGAGGTTATAGCATATTCGTATAAATCTTCCGTCATTTATATCTTGGAAGAGCAAAAACATAGCTCATCACCGTCAAATCTCTATTTACTCAACTATGAACTTATCTCTAGATTTATATTTTCAAAAATAATATTCACAAACACTTTTGTGATATTTTTTATCCCTACGGAATATATTTTTTCAGTTTATACTTATGGCCATTAGACTTTCTAAAATATAATCTCAAAGCATTAGGATATACAACTCACTTATATAAGTTGACGGATCTCATATCTACGCACACCGGACTCTGTGAGCATTATATCCCATGAAAAATTTCTGACCTATGTGGAACTAAAGTATTGTGGGTCACTCACAAGCCCACCGTGGCACTCAGGTCAAAGGACCACAAATAGTACTCAACTCGGAAGACCTTCCATTGATGGCTTTATGAGATATGTATTAGAGGTTCTCATAGGTACTGAGTTGTTCAGTACTCAATTCTCGCTGAATACTTGTATCTCTATACAAACTTCCACTAAACTCATAATTTGCTAAGACTAATCATTTGAATCATCCAGATATATACATACACTAATCTATATCAATAGGTTTTACCGATAAACCCACATCAATGAAATTAAATCAAAAATATAATGTTTGAGAATATACTTGTATAATGACATTTCTGAACACCATTTATAACTCTTTGCAGTTATGTCATTACTAATATATTCTGAGGTTTTGGTCTCATTTTAGACAATACTCTAATTCCTTCGATTTTGTAACTCTTATAACATACTAACTCTTAGCACTTATAACTTTTAGCGTTGCTAACTCTTAGTATTGATCTAAACTCCTTTAAATTAGATCTGAACTCCTTCGGATCATATAATGTCCGAAACATTATAAGCATCTCACCATTTAATAATTAATAATATTAATGATTTTATTAGAAATGATAATTGTATAAATACTATAGTTAAATACTTATACATAATAGGATGGTACGTAAGCACAAATTCCAACAACTCTCACTTATTTTAGTGTCATTCATGATGGTATTTAATAACCATTGACTCTATGTGTTTCTCAAATACTTTAAGAGTTAAGACTTTAGATAGTGAGTCTATTATAATTGTTGGGATTTGTGCTTACGTGTCATCCCTTTTGTGTATAAATATTTGCTTTATGTTTATACAATTATGATTTCAATATATCACTAATTATTTTATATACAAATATAGTAAGATGCTTGTAACGTTTTAGACATTGTATGATCTGAAAGAGTTCAGATCTGATCTAAAGGAGTTTAGATCAGAACTAAGAGTTAGTAATGCTAAAAGATAGCACTGATAAGAGTTATCAGGTTATAAGAGTTAGCAAAATCTAAAGAGTTAGAGCCTTATCTGAAATGGGACAAAGACCTAAGAATATATTAGTAATGACGTAGTTGCAATCAGTTGCAAATGGTGCTAAGAAATGTTGTTATGCAAATATGTTCTTAAACTTAATGTTCCTGATCTATCTTTACTAATGCGGGTCTGTTAGTAAAGACCTTAATAAATATAGATCAGTGTATGTCTATATCTGGATAGTCCAGATAGTTAGTCTTAGCAGACTATGAGTTTAGTGGAAACTCGTATAGAAATACAAGTATTCAGTCAGGACTGAATATTGAATAGACTCACAAAGATCTTCAATAGACATCCCATAAAGCCGTTAATTAAGGATCTTTCGAGTTTAGTAGTATTCGTGGTCCCTAGACCTAAGTGCCACGGTGGACTTGTGAGTGATCCATCATACTTTGGTTCCACACATGTCAGATACCTTTTATGGTCTGACCGCTAGGTGTCGCTGGGTATGGTCCGATGCTCATGAAGTCCGGTGTGTACAGATATGGGATCCATCAACTCAATGGGGTGAATAAAATATCCTGAAACTCCAAGGTTGTATTTCAGAAAGTCTTATGGCCATAAGCAGACATATCTGAGAATTAATTTTATTCTCGAAAAAATAATATCGTAAAAGTGTTTACGGATATTATTTATTGAAATACAAATCTAGAGATAAGTTTATGGTTGAGCACATGGAGACTTGACGGTGTTGATCTATATCTCCGCTCTTCTAGGATATTTATGATGGAAGGATTATACGAATATGTTATAACCTCAACTTGTATGGTCTAATGCGCCGTTTTGTAATATCTGTAACATGTGTGTGGGACATTGTTCACAGACGTGTGAAATTGTTTCATATGACAAATCGGGCATGGACCTAGAGAGTCTCACAATATGAAGTGTCCTCGTTGTGCACTGGGGCAGCGAATTAGATTGAATAATTGATCCAACAATTTCCAGCAAAATGAAAAATGATTCAAGGTTCCTTTTATTATTCACTTGTCAATAATTTGAAAGAAAATACATTATTGGTTTACAAGAGTTGTTAACCAATAAGAATTTGACAAGTGACATAATCTTGCTCTATAAATAATTTACTATGTATTTACCTATTTACCTTACTTGGTAAATACATATATGGTAAATGTAAATATTCAAAATAGTTTTGAATTATTAATATTTTATATATTAATCAAATTATTATTATTAATTAGAATAAGTGGCAAACACCATTTACTAATGGAGAATGCACTTGTTATTAATAATAAAGAATGTTGACCACTTAATAATTCTTAAATGATGCACTAAGGAAGTGGTAAAACTACTTAACATTAATTAAATGCCATTTACTCTCTAGAAATTGATTCAAATGGTTGAATCAAATTGGTGAGTGAAAAATATGATAGATTAATGTTTGTAATGGCAAACATGGTTAAGTGGTGGTGGAGCACTAAGAGAAATCATTCTTTGCACTTAAGAAAGAATTGAAAGAGTTCAATTTGAGTAAGAGATGGAGTGAATTTCGTTCAAGGTGAAAGAAGAGAGAATTGAGAGCATTTCCTAAGTGTTTCTCTCAAAGTGTTGAGAGAAAATACAAAGGCTTACCAAGGTTCAACATAAAGAGTTGTAAAGAACAAAAGAAATCTCTTAATTCTTCTCATCTCTCGGTAGTAATCATTCATATACACAAATTGTTTTAAGTGTTAAAACAATCATTTGCTGGAAATTCAAGGCTGCCATTCTAGCTTCACAATCCCACCAGATTTAGGTATGAACTAGAATTGTGCAAGGGAATACTTCAAGGTGAGCTCAACAAATTGAATCTTGGAGTTCTTGAAGAATTGTAAAGCTACTTTCATATCCGGGTAGGTTATTTATTTGTTATTCATTTTATATCATGCATGAAATATATATATGAGATATATATGCACTTGAATGATCATACATGCTTGAATATGTTACATATTGTATAATATGTATGAATACTTCCGTTGCGTATTTAATTTTTTGAAATTATATACATCTATACACATCACACACCATATCATAACAATAATATGTAAAGATGTTTCATAGATACTCTTACATCTCTGCTAGCCAAGATATTTCTAATTATGTGGCATTAGAAATCCACGTGATAAGATTTTTGGTGTGTTTTATGGTTTTTTGGGTTGAGCAATTACCCTATTATTATTACAATATAGTGGGATATGATTTATTGAGCTTAGAATTTATTCTAAGCTCAGCAACTGACTTGAATATCCACAGAACTTCCTTTGCAAGCTTCTCAAGCTGTAATATATTTTACGTCCAAGGTAGAATCAAATGTGGACATTTGAATTTGTACTCATTCAACTAGTTATGGTACTGCTATGAAGAAATATATGACCAAATGTAGATTATCTATTATCCGGATCAGACTAGAAGTTTGAGTTTATGTATCCTCTTATTTGTAAGTAACTTTCTCCATAAGTTAAAAACTTATCCTTTATACCTCTTAAGTATTAATGAATATGTTTCATATTTATTCAACGGTCGTTACATGTATCAGACCGATACCGGCTCATAACACTTATAGCCATTAAGATGTAGGTCTCGTACACAACATAGTACACACACTGTACAGCGGGAAATGGATCCTATTGGCATTTTACTCCAACCATGCACTTAGCAATCTTGACCTTTATAAACTCAAAAGTTAGACAACTTTTATCAATTGCATCTCATGCAACTTTTACTACTAATCCTAAATACACCTTATCCGCATACTTTAGCAATATAAGATAAATGTATTTCAGATTAACTTGTCAATCATCAAATATATGTTATCGATACTATCCGCACACTTTAGCAATCTAGGGTAGTACTTTTGTATATATTTACCTCATCTCATGTTTAACCGGCATAGTCCAAATCACGTCGACCAATCCCTCACACTTTAGCAATCTTAGGAATGACCGAAGTGACTCGTCTAACAACATATTGACAAGAATGGTCATTATATAATATTATCTCATAACAAAATAATATTCAATTTGATTAAGAGATATTAAACACATTCTCATCACATGAGGATGATTATTTTGATCATTCATTTATTTTTACACAAGCACAATTAACCCCCACCAACAAGGCTCCCATTGTGATTATCAACGTAAAAGAATGATTATTTCACATTTTGACTAGCTTCCTTGCATCGCTAAATGTGGTAGGCCAGTAATGTTAAGTTGAGCGTGTGATTTACGAGTGTTTATATAATTTAAAAAAATTATAACACGCAGCAAAAACATGTTAACAAAATAGACCCACTTAGTACAATTAAACACATATATTATATATATGCATATGTATAACTATTATACAAAATTTATAAATGATAAACAATTGTGTTAAAATAACATGTAAAGAACACTTACCTAATGAGGGTAGCTTTACAAAACTTCAAGTCTTCCAATCTCTAAATGTATAGCTCACCTTGAAGTATATTCTTGAACAATTCTAGTTCATAACGGTTTAGTGAGATTATGAAGCTAGAATAGTAGCTTTCATTTAGAATCTCCAGCAACATATATTCAAACTTTTTGAATACAAATATTTGTTTCTAAAAATGAAGATGGTGAACATATGCATATAACTCTTGTCTAATTCTTAGAAATAATTTTCATAGAATAATTACTTTGAATAACTCTTGTCTAAAATCAATTTTCTTTCTCCATTTTCTTTGATACATGATAGACCATTCATGAAAGAAGAAGAGGAGAAGTTTATTTTACTGTCATAATACTTGAGAAAATAAAATAACCTCTCCTTAATTTTGCTTTTGCTCTCTCAACATTTAAGAAAAAACAAAAGAACAAAAGAACAAAACTTCTTTACACCTTGCTCACTTGGCCAAATGTTTCATTCCAAATGAATAAATTTCTTCATTCATTTTTACTTTGCCAATATAATAATCTAAATGCTCGACCACTAACATGCTTTAATGGAATTAATTAATTGCTATTAAGAAAGTACTCTATTACACTTAATAGTTGGTCACTCTTTTAATTAATTAGCAACTTATTTAATTTAATGGCTAACAAAAATTCAAATACCTAACATTTAGATTACTTAAATATTTTGAATGGCCAACATATAGTCCACTGCCATAAATGCGTTTATCACATTTATTATTATATTATCTAATAATATTTAATTTAATTATTCAAAATAATTTTGAATAATTATTTTTATCTTATTTGTTTTTGCTAGTAAGGTTAATTAGTAAATTCAAAGTAAAAATAATTTATGCATCAAATTATGCCACTTGTCAACATCCCATTGATCAACAACTTTTATTAACTAATTAAATGATGCACTTAACAATTAATTCTTGACAAATGCACATCCCAAGGGATCCCAAAATAATTATCCGATTTGTTAGAATTTAATGGATAGAATTATTCAATCCAGTCTACTACCCTAGTACGTAACGAGTACACTTCATATTGTGAAACTCTCTAGGTCCACGCCCAGTTTTTCATATGGAACTCCTTTATACGTCCGTGAATGATGTCCCACATACACATTACGGATATTATAAAACAGTGTGTTAAACCATACAAGTTGAGGTTATAGCATATTAGTATAATCTTTCTGTCATTTATATCTTGGAAGAGCAGAGACATAGATCATCACTGTTAAATCTCTATTTACTCAACCGTGAACTTATCTCTAGATTTATATTTCCAAAAAAAATATCCACAAATACTTTTGTGATATTGTTTATCCATACGGATATATTTTTTAAAGTTTATGCTTGTGGGCATAAGACTTTCTAATATACAATCTCGGTATGAGTATCTGACTATACCCAGTGACCCCCAACGGTCAAACCAAGAAAGATTTTTGATATGTATGGAACTAAAGTATGATGGATCATTCACAAGCCCACTGTGGCACTAAGGTCAAAGGACCACAAATACTACTCAACTCGGAAGACCTTCCATTAACGACTTTATGAGATGTCTATTGGAAGTTCTCGTGAGTTTGTTTAGTGCACAATCCTCATTGAATACTTGATTTCTATACAAGCTTCCACTAAGCTCATGGTTTGATAAGGCTAACCATCTAGACCATCCAAATATAGATATACACTAATCTATATTAATGAGTTTTACCAATAGACCCACATCGATGAAATTAGATCAGAAACATAGTGTTTGAGAACATATTTGCATAATAACATTTCTTAGCACCATCTGCAACTCTTTATAACTATGTCATTACTAATATATTCTCAAGTCTTTGTCCCATTTCAGACAAAGCTCTAACTCCTTAGATTTTGTGAACTCTTATAACCTGCTAACTCTTAGCACTTACAACTTTTAACGTTGCTAACTTTTAGCATTAATCTAAACTCCTTTAAATCAGATCTGAACTCCTTTAGATCATACAATGTTTGAAATGTTACAAAAATCTTACAATTTAATAATTAATAATATTAACGATTTTATTAAAAATTATAACTGTATAAATAATATAATTAAATATTTATAAATAATAGGACGGTACGTAAGCACAAATTCTAACAAATAATACTCCATTCTAATATTTTATTGGTTAAGGCACTTGTTCTAGAATAGTTTTCGCATATTCCCTCATGTATTTTGTAGAGTATGTATTTAGCTTTATTAGGTGTTAAACATCCCAAGTATGGGAGAAAGTACCCGTATCAATAGAGGATGCCATTGATGATTGCATAATGAGCTACTCGATACCTTTGTTGTTATGCTTTTACTTATTTATTGTTAGAATTCCTTTATCTATAAAATTTCAAATCGGGTCCATCCAACTAGGTCCTGGATAAACTTGCATGATGTCTTCAGGTTCCTTCATTTCTATGCTTAGTCTAGGGATAAATTCAAGAAAAATAAATAACAATATTGGAGCTTCTTTTGTTAAAGAAATAAGTGCTAGAATATCTGCCTTGCGATTCTCTTCTCTTGGTATCTATTGGATGATCACCTCCTCAAATTATTTCTTTGATGTTTCGACTATTTTAAGGTATACAGTCAGGTGGTTTCCTTAGGCCTCCTATCATTTACTGACTTGGTTGATGACAATTTGTAAGTTACTTTTGCTGATGACCTTTTTGGTTAGGAATGATCGCGCAACTCTTAGTCCGATGAAGAGGGCTTCATATTCAACCTAATTATTAGTGACTGTATATTTGAGTTCATCTCTTTTTAGGCTAATGAGAATTACTTTAGCCCCTCATCTTTTTGAATTTAAGGCTTATCAATGAAGAGTGCCTAGATAAGAGTATGAAGGGCTTTATTTTCTTGGGAGTTTAGGGATTCTTTACATTAAGTATCCTCTTCAACTTGGTCTCTATATGTGCATTCTATAATAAAGTTGGTAAGGGCATCTGCCTTAGTGAATGCTCTTGGTTTGTATTGTATATCAAACTCACTGAGTTCAATCAACTACTTGACAAGGCATCTAGAGAAGTTAGGATTATGAAGAATCTGTCTTAGGGGATGGTTTGTGAGGGTAATTATTGTATTGACTTGAAAGTAGCATTGCAATTTTCATATGGCTGTGACTAGCACTAAGGCTAGCTTGTCTACTGGTGAATATCGGGTCTTAGAATCTATAAATGCTTTGTTAGTAAAGTAGACTAGTCTTTGGATGTTTGTTTTTCTTCTTTGGCCATTATTGTACTTACCGCTCGAGTTGAGACTCCTAAGTATAGGATCATTTGGTCCCTTATTCTCAGTATAACAAGATAAGGTGGTTGAGTTAAATACTCTTTAAGCTTTTAGAAAACTTTCTTACATTGTGGGGTCTATCTTATTTTATCTTTGCTCTTGATAGCCTAAAAAAATTCAAAGCATTTTTCAGTTACTTTTGAGATGAAACAGTTAAGAGCAGCTATCTGGCCCTTAAGCCTCTATATTTCTTTGAATGTACTTAAAGACTTCATCTCACGTACTGCTTGAACTTTCTCTAGATTAGTTTCTATTCCCCTTTAACTTACTAAGAAGCTTAAATATTTTTCTGATTCAACCTTAAATGCGTATTTTTTGGGATTTACCTTCATGTTATGCTCTTTTAGGATTTTAAAGGTTTCTCTAAGGTCATTTATATGATTTTCTACTAGTTTGAAGTTTACAGTCATGTCATCTATATAGACTTCCATGCTTCTTCTAATCAAGGGCTTGAATAGTTTTTTGACAAGCTTTTTGTAGGTGGCACTTACATTTTTTAGTCTTATGGCATGAACTTTTATAGCAGTAAATTCCCTGATGAGTAATGAAAGAAGTTTTTTCTTGATCTGATGGAAATATTTTGATCTAATTATGTCTTGAGAACACATCTATGAAGTTGATGAGGGCGTGTCCGGCTATGGCATATACTAACTAGTCGATCTTTGATAGCAAAAAATGTTTTTTGGATAGGCGTTATTCAAATCTATAAAGTTCATACATATTATTCATTTCTCATTTGCTTTTTTAACTATAACAACATTGACTAACCATTCAGGGTAATAGACTTTTCAA
The DNA here is from genome assembly GCA_946807835.1 of Ailanthus altissimus. Classification (NCBI taxonomy): domain Eukaryota; kingdom Viridiplantae; phylum Streptophyta; class Magnoliopsida; order Sapindales; family Simaroubaceae; genus Ailanthus; species Ailanthus altissimus. The sequence continues at coordinate 13,206,697 of OX327687.1, forward strand.
ATAAATCTTGCTACCAAGAGTTTTTCAACTTCAACTACAATAGCTTTGTTTCTTTCCAAGTTAAAGATTCTTCTCTTTTACTTGAATGAATGAAATATGGATTAATGGCTAGTGTATGTGAGATAAAGGAAGGGTCTATCTCTGGAATGTCTTTGTGTAATCAGGTAAAGATATTTGAGAATTCTCTTATTAGAGAAGTTAATTTTTTTCCTCATCTTTGACTCAAACTGTGAGCTTATATTTACAATCTTTTTAGGAAATTTTAATTATATGGGTATTAGGAGTAGTTCTCCCACCAATTTTAAAGATTTCAATTTGTTTTTCTCCCTTGGGTCTATGGTGGTAATGTAGAAAGTGCTTTTGGATGTAGTCGTGTAATAGCTTCTAACTATCTTATGATCTTCTCTAAGGATTCTAACTCAGTCTCCAATAGAAAATTTGAGATTTAGATAGTGGATGGATATGGCGGCATTAGAATTGATCATGAAGAGTCTCCTTAACATAATCTTGTAAGGTATCAAATGGTTGACTACCATGAAGTTAACCATCATTTTTTTAGTATAGGATTTTTCTCTGAATGATATTAGTAGGTTTAGGACCTTTAACTAAATTATACAATTGTCTCCAAATCCGTAAAGGGGAGTCTGTATACGTTAAATCTTGAGATCTTTGATTTGAGCGTATCTTTGAACATTATAGTCACTAAGCTCCCTGTGTCGACGAACACTCTATTTACATTTATCTCATCTATCTGAATAGTTACAGCCAATACGTCATCATGAGGGTAACTAATGTCTTTGGCATCCTCCTCGGTAAATATAGTCGGCACTAAATATTTCTATTTATTCCGCATTCATTGATCTGGAATTCTACACGACCATCACCTCACGTGACTGTACTCACAATTTTTTAGTAGTCAAATTGTTACACATTACTTAATGTCCTACTAGCAAGTATTGAAAATAGTTTTTCCTTTGCCTATTTGAGCCTCTTATCAACATCACACCCCCTAAGAAGATCATAATTGTTTCTCGTATTGGAAAGTATTTGAGTTCTTAATTTTTTCAAAGTCTAATTATAACAATATGAATTTAAACATAACTTTATAAATTTCTAATCTTATAAGTCGTCAAAGGAATTACTAAAATTAAGCTAACATAATTCAAAATTTGACCAAAATGAATCTTACATTGTGTGTTGTGAATACAAATAAATAAATAAACTTTGTAGTAGTTGAAGAATATCAATTACATTGAGAAATTGTGTAAGTAAACCCTAAATTGAGTGTTATTAATATAAAAAAATTGTGGTTGTGTTTGTATTGAAGAAAAGTGAAATGATTAAAGGGAGCGATTGTAGTTGCTGACGCCAGCGAAATTAGCTAATTTCATTGAACTATAGATGGCTGAGTCGTAAAGAATAAAATTAAAAATAGCTAAGAAATATATAGTGGCTTTTTTTGTCTTTTTACCACAACGCTGCAAAATTCATTAATTGTAAAATTGTCTTTTCCTTTAATGTTTTAGGATATTTATGTAAATTTATTTTATGGGGCATGTTGTGTAATTTTGGGATTGCGTTGGCATATTGGATGTAATTCCGCCACCCACAGCACTGGTAAAAAAAGGGGGGGACGTTAAGAGCTTTGATATTTCCGTACAAGCTGCCGCGTTCGTCCAAGCACGGCGTTCCCCGCTTCCGACTGTGATCAGGTATTTTCCTGTACTCTTTCTATTTATTTTTAAATTTGCATCTCACATTCTTATTATTGCCTTTTCCAGAAGTTTTCTTTGTTTAGGGTTTTTTCTGTTTCGTTTTATTTTCATTCAGTTAACATCTTTCAATTAGATTCATTCAGCTCTAATGGAATATGAATTTTTTCTATTATAATTAATTATAGAGCAGCCAACACATTAAACAAGACGAAGCGTAGGTTCGTTTTTTAAAATATTTTATTTTTGCTCTCTTTTTAAATTTAATGTCGTTATTGCTCTGCACATTATTAATATCCTTTGTTTTGTTTTCTTCCCTTCTTCTTTTTTTTTTTTTTGCTTTATTTTGTTCTTCAGTTGTTTAATATTACTGTAATTGCATCTTTCTGATTGATTATGAGTTAAACCTAACTCGTTTCAGTGTTATTTACACCCTGCTAATAGTTTTGTTCTGTTGGTTCTGTGTTCTTGCAGCAACTAAGATACAGCAAGTCTTTAATTGGTATATCAATTTGTTGAATATCTTGACAGAGTGGTTTATTCCCTGGTTACTTTACTTGAAGAAAAATGTCATCCCTAAGGAATGCAATTCCTAGAAGGGCTCATAAGGAGCGAGCTCAACCGTGAGTTACTCTAATTCCCTTTTGCAATTTTTTGCTTTTTTTGGTCAATATTTTTGAAGCCCCTTCATATGAGCTATCTTTGATCCTGATGTTAGATCGTCGAGGAAAAAATTTGGGCTTCTTGAAAAGCATAAGGACTATGTTGTTCGTGCACAAGCATATCACAAGAAGGAGGAGACTTTACGGGTGACATTTCTGATTATTAACATTATTGTTTTCAACGCCTGCATAATCATTCATTCTTCACTGCTTTTGTCTGTAATTCTCAAATATTTTGTGTGCTTACACATGACTATATTTTTCTGTGTGGCTGCTTTACAGAGGCTCAAAGAGAAGGCAGCATTTAGGAACCCAGATGAATTTTACTTCAAAATGATAAAAACAAAAACTGTTGATGGAGTGCATAGACCAGAGTAACTTGACCATAACATTGCTTTTCTTCTTCACCGTCTTTTCTTATTTGCCAACCATAATTGACTGCTCAGTCATATTCTTTTAGGAGTGAGGCAAACAAGTACACTCAAGAAGAACTCATGCTGATGAAGACCCAAGATATCGGATATATCCTTCAGAAGCTGCAAAGTGAGAAAAATGTAAATGATCACTTCTATATAGTCTGTATGGAATATATAAGCATCTCTCTTTCGTTTAAATGGTTGTTGTGGTCATCAAAAATTTATTTTTTGCTGCAGAAAATTGAAAAATTAACCACCATGTTGCACTCTGTCGATAATAACCCATCAAATCGGCATGTTTACTATGCTGAAGACAGGTTTGTGTTGCTAATCTTTGTTTTTGAGGCAATGATAATGTGTGCTTATGTCGGAGAGACCGTATGCTGAGAAGTTATAGACTCGTAGATAGAGTTCTTGAATGATAGTTTCTTTTGGACTTCTGAATTTATTACAATTATTTTATGTTTGCCCTACTCATTTTTTGCTTTAATTTCAATGCTATTTTGGAATACCTTAGTCATTGCTAGTTATCATGTTATTAGTGCTCGCATTGATTTTTTCATTTCCTTTAATTTATATTTACTTTTAGATATTTGTTGAATGTTCAGCAACATAGCTAATAGTTTAGATATCTCCTTTTGTCATGTGATTGTTAAATCTCAGTCTAAGTTGCTCTAAGATCAATATTACTCGTGCTCAAACCCTATAAAGTGTATTTGTGTGTGTATAAATATGTATGTAAATACTCAACTCAGCTGCACAAGTGCAGGTGCAAACCTCCAGCAAGTCAAGTTTTAACTTTTTTTTCTTTAGCCCAAATCAGTTTCCCTGATGCATTTTACTTTTTCATGAAAATTCCTTTGAATTATAACATGAATTTAGTCCTGTTTGCTGATGGTATCAAAGCAATGAACCTTTGGATGTGTTCTGATACTTTACATGTGATTTTGAGCATGTAAAAAGTTTCAAAAGTTGTGTAGCTTCTCCTTCTAATTATAGAATTTAAGAATCTATTACAACTGTTAATTTGAAGTACAAAATGGTATATACATAACATAGAGAACACTGCCCCTTTTGATGAACTGGAATGGAGTATCATGACGGTGTCATTGTTAGTGTGTTTGGTTTTGTGGTCAAATCTTCAGTACTAATACATTTGTCACAGATGCTAGCCAGATTGTTTATTATATTAGAAGCCCAAATTCCAATTAATGTAGGAATGAAATGGTAGCAAATCGGCAATGGCTGTGTAATTTTTCATAACTCTTAGCTTCTTGGTAAGATAACCATAAAACTTACCAGAATAAGTTATTAAATATTACTAATAATTTTAGTTCAATAAAGCATTTTGGAAATATTCTTTTGTTAGGGTCACATTAGTGTTTTAGTGAAACCTTTGAAATCTGGACTATTTCTCAATGTTTTAAGTGGTCTGGTAGCATTAGTATTTTGTTTGCTCTTTATTATCTTCCCTGGCCCTCAACCACACCCCCCTTTTCCCCCTGCAGGTAGAATTTGCTATAATATGTAAGGATCATAGTTGATTTGAATTTGTGATGCATTTTGGGATTGTTTTATCCTTTTCGTATTGTATGTCTTGCAGGGAAGAAGCTAATGAGATAAAGTCTAAATCAGGAGGAAAGGATGTTGTGTCAACTTCTGGGGACATTCCTGATCACATTAAGAGGTAATTGTTGCATGTTATATTTGTTATGGTACACAAGTATTTCGACTACCTGAGCTTGTTCCTGTCAGATGCTGTCAAACTTCATACCGTTTTTTCCAATTCTAAATGCATCTTGAAATTTTCAAAAAGTGAACACGTATAGCTGAACCACTATTGGGGAATTACCTAATTCAGTTTATTGATGGATTGTTGAGCACCTCGAGATTTCTACTAGAAACAAAGGTCAGAGTTAGAATTGGGTTATAACCGAGAGTGAGACAGAACAGAAAATTTATTTATGGTATCGCCTTGAAGTTCAGACAACCATTTAGCATTTGTTTAAGTGAGGAGGAAAATTTAAATAGCAACATGCTAATTGGGCTCTATTTAGGGACCCAAGGAACATGTCGTAAGTGTGTATTTGGTTGTTATATTGTGCTTTTTCTTGCTGGGACAATATGAAGGTATGTTTTCCTTTTGGTTGTCTTAATAGGAAGATGCAAAACAAAGGCAAGAGCTTGGGGTTGGGTTGTTTTCCTAGAAGACTGTAAGGAGAGATTTAGCAATAGGTTCGTACTTTAAAGTTGAAAATCACTATTTCAGCTGTTGCATGAGAAAAAAGGAAACATGTGCATTTTTGGATGTTATGGTTTTTTGTATTAAGTATATCCTGATGGCACAAAGGTCTCAAGAGGTCAGATGTGACCTTCCATCTGATTTCCCCTTGAATAGCAAATAACAAAATTATTGGACAATCAAAGTACTGGATAAGCAACACTTGAGTATCAAATTAGCTAGGAATCCAAGTGTGGGAACATGAGACAAGTATGGTTGAAAGCTTGTCTTCTAATTTCCATTTATATTGGGTAACATAAGTTTGTGTTAGAATTGAGCATGTATGTGTGACCACACAGCTAGCGTGGACAATGTAAACAGTTCTTTGTTGGTAATATATTTTGGTAGTGATTGCCTTCATTTGTCACACAATAATTTATAGTTCTTTCTTGTCGGAGCAATTTGAAGCTTTGCTAGTTGGCTTGACTCTTGAAATTTTAGTGGCAAGTTTTTCAAAAAATGTAACCAAGTAGTAACTTATTAAAACGATCATATTTTCTTCTAGTTGCAAATATATTGAAGTCCTAATTTTAATCAGTTGAACCATCTTGCCCTGAGCTTTTCTTGATTATTCTGAATTCGAGAGTTAGCTTTCTCTTTTCCCTCCTTTTGCTATAATAATTTATCTTTGTATATTTTGGGATTGCAGGAAGACTGCAGCTTCCTACAGAGAACTAGAAGCTAGGCAAAAGAGAGTGCAGGAGTTGGAAAAATTGTATACGGATATGACATTGCAGAAGGAATTACAGGTATGAACGATCATTTACACCATGTAAAAATGTGGCTGTTGTATTCAACATCGACAATAATTATGATAAATTCTTTTTAAATAATCAGAAAAAGGGTCGGAAACGCAAACTCCGTGAAGAAGAGGTTGTCTGCCCAACCTCCAGACCAGTATATAAGTGGCGGTCAGAGCGAAAGCGGTAAACAGGTGATCATTTCAAAGAGGTTTTGTCAATGAGGTTGAAATTCATGTGCTATGTTACAGAAGGAATTTTGTCAGTTAGGCCGAAAGTCATGCTGTAGCATAATTAGCAGTGAGCAGTTTGCATGGAAGGTTCAAGCCGATAGGGGCGCGAATGAATTTTTGACAGTGCCCAAATATATCCTTGTAGCTTCTTAAAAATGATTTTATTGAGCGATATTCTGGCAGTAATAGTTTGTCATTGTTCCGACTTGCAATGTAATCTATATTTGGAATTGATGCAGGATCTTTGTTTTTGGCACTATATTTTAATTAAAATTAAGGGGCTTCGGCTTGGTATTCATTTTACGTTGGCTGGCACTTTTAAGTGATTGCGAAGAAATAAATTATAGAGGAATATGATGATGATGAAGCAACAAGTCCTATGGGAAGGCACCTGCAGTTTTCTAAGCAATCAAACCTAGAAAGATGGCTCTCACCTCCTTACAAGTAGCGCTATAAATTTGCTGGAAGTCTCCTTGTTACTCTCCCAATAAACAGTAAATTACTCATAATTCTATTTGACCCTCGAAATTTAGTAGAAAAATCTTAGCAATAATCCTAAGTTTTTAAAGTTGGGAAACAAGATTGGAAAATTTTTAGAATTGGCTTAAAATTTCAATTTATTATCTTTTTAGTTGCAAACTAATTTTTCTATTAGTTTGTAGTCAACTTTAAAAATTAACCACGATTGTCCTCTTCACATATTTTTCCTCTGTCGTCTATCTCATATTCGTTTACTTTTAAAAAATCCTCCAAAACCAATATTAAAAGTCGATTGCATAACTAATTTATTTCCATTTGACAAGCTAAAATTAAACACTTGAAATTAGCACCACAATCAAAATTTGGGTCTGCGACGCACTTGAAAGGGATTGGCAACATTGAAAAATTGGCAGCACATTTGAAATCATGACTAATACATGGTAAGTTTAAATTTAATATGATAATTATTAATTAATTATTGTTTTAGTGTTTATAATGTAAAAATTTGAAAGATTCTTGTATTTAATGTGAGAAAAATAGCTTAATGTAAATAAAATGGCTATAAAATATGGTTGTAAAATATGGCTATAAAATAGTTATCAACGACGGTGCGGGGCGGCTAGGGTTTATATTGGATTGCGATATATGCGCTCTTGTGCGCTGCACACTGCTTGCCCTCTTCAATGTGCTCTTCATGTGCAAAAATAAGACCAATTTTTTATTTTTTAATTTTATATATTTTAGTTTATATTATTTTAATTTATTTTTCGGTTTACTTGTTTTATTTTAATTTAATAGAAATATTTAAATTATTTTTTTAATTGGAGCTAATTTATGAGTATACTTACTTTTTTTATTTATTATTATTGTATGTAATTTAATTAATTATTTAAGTAATTTATTTTTAATTGTATTTAATTGAGTATATTTATAGAAATTATTTATTTAGTTTATTATTTTTAATTTGTTTAGATAGTATATTTAATTTTTGTAATTAGTGTATTAACTTAATTTATTTTAGATAATTAAATTAGTTTATATCAATTAATTTTTTTAAATTATATTTAATTTATTAAGTAGATTATGTTTATTGATTTTAATTATTGATTTTATTAAATTTAATTTTTTTAGTTAGTATATTTAATTTTATGTAATTAGTGTTTTAATTCATTTATTTAATATATGCCAAATGTTTTTCGTATATTTTCTTAATTAATAATTTAGGTAATTCAATTAGTTTTGGTCAATTATTTTTTAAAACTGTATTTAATTTATTTAGTTAGTATACTATGTTTATTGATTTTAATTTGTTTAGTTAGTGTATTTACTAAATTTATTTAATATATACCAAATGCATTTAGTATAATTAATTAATTAATTAAGGTGATTTAATAGGTTTATGTCAATTAAATTTTTTAATTTTTATTTTATCAATAGACTATGTTTATTGATTTTAATTATTGAATTTATTAAATTTAATTGTTTAGTTAGTATATTTAATTTATTAATTACGTTTTAATTTCTTATTATATTGGTTTTAATAATAACTATTTTGTTTTTTTTAAGAAGCATAATGTGTTCAAAACTTTTATAATTCTGGTTGATGAGTATTACCGAGCATCAATAATATTATACTCAAAGATGTGGGCCTTAAATCTTATAAGATATAAGTCGATGCCCACTTAAATGGAAGCATTTAAGGTGACATGTATAGATAAATTTTAGATTTTAAATTTTTTTTAAAGAAATTTTGGCTCATGAAGTTTTATTAAGGTTAGTTCGAACTAAATATGTTTTTCAAAAAATGTGTTTTATGGTGTCTGATTCAATTGTAAAGAGTTTGTATTGATAATGAGATTTAAAAATAGGAGATTAACTACTGCATTGAGAGTTGTCAAAAGAATTTGATAATCCACTGTGGGAGGAATATTTTTGTGGTACAAAAGAAAAATTAAAGGCATTCAAAGCTTTGTGTTTAATATAGTTGATGATCATGATTAGTTTAATAAATATTCATAGGGCAAAGTCACATGGAATGTAACGTATGTCTCACTTAATGACGATGGAGCATAAGTTATAGAAAGTTAAAAAAAACCCTTACTAGGATAATCGGCTGCATAAATATAATGTGTGAATTTTTGTTTAACTTCTAATTGTGTAATCTTGTCAATTCATTATTATTCCTTTGTACTTAGGTTAATACATTAATTTTATTATCTCAAATTTAGATTTATGAGATAATAACAATTTGTAGTAAAAGGTATGCAAGTCAAATTGGTGACCATTTCTAAAACATTTTGAATTCGTACATCACAAGGATTCCATTGTATAAAGAAGTTAATGATTGGGTTTTCAAAAATAATCTTGTACATTTTTCTTTGTAGTACGACTTTCGCTTATAATTTATTTAGCTGAAAAATTTGTTATTAGCTAACAATTCTTAATATATATATATATATATATGGTAGATTTTAGAGGTCAATTAGAAGTTAATGCTAAAAGAACATGAAAAGAGAGAGTTATTATAATATTGAATGATTTGAAGTATTCAGTAAGCAACCATTCAAAGCTTACTATTCAAGGGACGTTAAATTGAACAATGTTATAGTGAATGTCCATAATCTGACCTTGGGGATGACATGAATATGGAGTCTGGCAATGATCAAGAATCCCCTTTAAGCATCTAGAGTAATGGTATATTGTTGAATGCTTAATTATATCATTGTAAAATATAACATGATATTTATAAAATTATAGATTGAATTTGATTATTCATATATAGTTTAAATAGAACACATCATCGAATAAGAATGTCCTTATGAAGAAGATTGATAACTTACAGGAATAGACTAGGCTGGACAAAGTAAAGGTCATACAAAAGATAAAACTTAGACAAAGTATAGGCCATGATATTGATTATGTAGTATTTACAGTCATCTACCAGTTTTATAAATACAAATCAAACTATAGTATGTTCTTTTTACAAAAAAATGTAGTTACAAAATATAGCTTTCAAAAACTTAAATTAGTTATATATCATTTGGCATTACATGTTTTAGTTTGGAAAAGTGTGATCAACGACATTTAAACTCTAATAGCAAATTATGGGAATGATTGTCAACTAGACACCCAATACAAACCTGGCAATGATGCAAGTGTTTTAATCTAATTGATGATGCGAAAGGTATAAGTATGTTTGGGGGTGAGAACAAGATTGTGAGAGAAAAACACACCTTTTTTTTACCAATTTCATAAGAAAAAAGATCAAGAACATAAAAACAGAACTCTAAATCGAGCCTTCGTATAATGAGACAAAAGCAGACATGGATCCATTAAAACCAATAGACTTTATCGTTCGAGCAAAGTTTGAGCTAAGTTTAGATGGTCAGAGGCATGTCAATGTATTTGGGATTGATACTGACACGTCATGGTTTCTTTAGCTCTTATCAAATTGACTAGATGATTTTGTAAAAAATATATGTATTCTTGAATTTTTTAAGTTTCATATTTTTATACAAATTCATGAATTAAAATATAACATTATTTGTTTTTATTTTGTAACATATTAATAAGTATTTAAAATACAAATATTAGCAAGCTTGCCATAACAATACATAGCTACAAATACATTTTTTATAAGTTGTTTTTGTCATTTAATTGACATTATGTTAATTATTACTAACCATTATATTTACTAATTAATTTTTTTCTTAAGAGGCTTGTAATTATTTGTACAACCAGTTTTCCATAATTCATTTGTCATGTAAAGACCCAATTCTTTTATCTTATAGAGTCAGATAAAAAGAAGAATTACTTGGTAGAAAACTATAGGTTTAGGTTGATAAGGTAATTCTTCTATAAGTTTATTTTTTTAATTATAGATTATCTTTTTCATAATTATGATCAATTCTCCATGTATGCTTATATGTCGATTAACTATAAAGGTAAGTATTAAAGTATGACAGATGTTAATTTTTTGCACCAAAAGATCATTTATGATTCAACATTAACGATTATGCTGAAGGCTTGTTGGAGGCTCATGTCACCCCTAAATGTATATTGATGCCATTTTATCTTGAATCATTAAAATTTTATAATTTAAGGAGTGATTATTTTTTATTTGTTGTTGTTCAATGTAATTTAGTTAAAAGAAAGTGTGCCTTAAGAGATGCCTAAAGTAGTGAGTGTGAAGTTTTTATTTGTAAGTTTATAGAGTATTTAATGTTAGGTCTAGAATGGTATGTTTTTTAGATAAAAAAAGGTCATAGATTTATGGATCAAAAATTTGAAGGAAATGTAATGCAATGGTTAGCACAATTACCTGTTTATATCATTTTGCACAATAATTTTAGTATTGCTATTAATTATATTATTGTTATCGTTAATAATCAATAACGTAAGGGTAATTTTGTATAATATAACTAATATTAATGACATTAAATTAAAAATAAAATTCTACAAAAATAAATATTAAAATAATAAAACTAAACAAAGTTATAAACAAATGTCAAGATACAACAAAAGACAACATCATTTGCTATATAAAACAACTGGGTTTTGATAAGTTTGGTGATTGTGTTCGTGTTGTTTGTAATGACTACACATATTCTTCGTTGATTCCTCCATTTGCAATGAAATTTGTTTCTTGTTACACCACCCAAATTATTGATGTGCTATAGAAGGTTAACTCTCTATAGTTCTCAACTTATCTAAAACTATTTAATCTAATTGATGGGTCAACCAAATCATCTGATTCACAATATGTACAAAATAAAGTTTTAGACTTGTAATAGGGTGAACAAAGATCTTGATACTATAACCTGGTATGTTTACATACTGCAATAGTATGAGCACAAGATAGTTGCTGAAAGTTAAACTTTTGATAATTGCATGTCTTAGCAATGATGTCAATTATTCTATTTCTACTTTCATCCTTAATTATAAATTATAAATTATCGATAGGGTGAATTGTTAATCTCATAGATTTATCATTGTGCTTACAAACCTTATGACTTACCCAAATCGTTAGAAAATATGTAATACTTTTTACTAACTCCTGTCTATTAAAAAATTAAATTTGAATTAACTCTCGTATCCATTCAACTAAAGTGGTCACATGAAGGGACAGTGCAATCTTTGTAATTGTATTAATGCTCTCCATAATATTAGTGGTTATCATATCATATCTTCTGAATGAACCCACTGATTGAGCCCATTTTAGAAAACTAATGTCTTCCTTCAAATATTTTACTACCTCGATGTTGATCTCTTGTATCTTGTTAATTTAGTTCCAAAAGTTAGAAAATCAATATGCCTTTACAACAATAAAATAAAATGTTAGGGATTTCACTATTTTTTTTCTTTTTGTTAGTATCTACACTAAATTTCCCTTCAAGTGTTAAATGAAAATCCTATAGTACACATTAAGAAACACAATTCGAATGGCCTTCTTAATACTAGCATGTTAATCATATACAAATACTAAATCTTTAATTTCACTAATAACTCATTATAATTTGTCTATAAATAATTCCTATAAAGCATCATTTTTAGAATCAACAATGCTTCATATCAATGGAAATATCTAATTGTTTCCACGTTTACATACAATCATAAACATTGTACCTAGATAAGCATCCTTAAAATATATTCTATTAACTGCAATCATCCGTTAGATGAATGACTGAAAACTATACTTAAAGTTTGTTGTTCAAGCACATAACAATAGATAAGTGATTTAAATGAATCCTTAGGAGCATCGGCTATCAACTTTAACTCATGCTCCTTAGCTTGACAAATAACATGATATGTTAACTCTACACCAAAATTTTCACATATGTCCATTTGGATTCAATCTATAAATTTTATTGACTAATGTGACTTAATTTTTTATATTAATTTATCAATAATTTGCCTCTTAACATGGCAATGACCATCACACAAGTGTTTCCCTACATCCTTCAACACTAAACGTACAAGTCATTTGCATCTCTATCTTTGCATTTTGCTTTAAAACTATCTTCAGTAAACCTTAAAACTTTGAAGGTTTAACTACTTTTAAGTATTGGCAAGCCAAAATTTTAATGAAGTGCATTTTTATTACAATATAAGTTTTCTACAAACACATCCCTTATTCTAAAACATAGTACCATATTCCATATGGCTAAGTCAGATGGCAATATTAGATGAAAAAATAGGAAATAATTTTTTTGCTTCAACTTTATCTTATCTTTTATGCGAATCATATACATCATTTAGAGAAATATTAGAATATAGCATTGCTTGCCTTTATGTATATCATTCAATTCACCAACTTCTCCTACATCATCAGCATTTCCATTACCTCTTACTTCTCTATCTGTCTAACTATCATAATGCATATAAAATTGGGTCCTCATTGTAAATTATAATGGAATAATTGTAGTTACTTATAATATTTGTAGGAAGCACAACAATTGATATTGTTACAGCTATGCTACAATTTGGTTGCTATTGTTTATCAACATGACATGGTTATGACAGGGTTGTTAATTCTCAACGGGCACCTATGTATCATCTTGATATACATGAACTCTAAAATCTAGTATTATACAGTTTAGTTCTCATAAACACATTATACTTCACATTATCAACTTTAATTGTACGACGCATAGTATCAAAAATCTATTGATAATTCATGTCCTTCGGAATTGAAATACTTATATTTTTGTATTTAATATATTTCTCATCGCCGCCACTAAAACTCTTCCATCTTCCCTAAAAATATACAATGATTGGCTCTTGCCCCATTTCATCTATAACAAGAGAAAAATTGATTATATAAATATTTTAAAACATTATAAAAAAAAAATTTAGAAAAACGCATGAAGCTAGGCAAAAGTAGCATCATGTCGCTCGCGCAAAGCGATTCATATGCTATTCTTGCTCAAGGAGGGCACGTGCAACCAACTAGCATTGGAAAGGTGCACACAGGCAACTAACGCAGGAAGGACATGTGCAACCAATTAACACAAGAAGGTTGCTAGATGGCTATGCCTATATCCTTTGCACGCCATTCGCCCGAGCACAGTCATGAGAATAATTTTGGCATTTTCTCTATAACCTCAAAATTTCTTGATCCACTCTCATCCTTCTCCGATAAATTACATTATACTATATTTACATTACACTCGTATATTTGCAAAATTAACACAAAAAATTCACTATATATATATAAACTTCATCTTATATATGTGAACTATTTAGTAAAGTTTAACTTTACAAAACTATAAAAAAAAAACCATTTAAATTTTAATAATTATTTAGAATAATTGTACCTTTTTCTATTTACAAGATTCAAATCTCACATAATTGTAAAACTAGATATGTTGGAGTGTATATATTTGAAAATGGTTTGAGAGTGACAATTTGAGAGATTTGGTTTAGTGTTTTAGTTATATTTTATAAATAAAGGCAATTGTATTTATTTTTTAATTTTTTTACTACAAAAGAATATAGAGTTAGTTTGTAGATAAAAAAGATAATAGAGCCCAATTTTGAAAATTTCGATAAGCGTATTTTATATATCACTTTATATCTCTCATAACTTGATATTTACTTATTTTGAGCATGACAATGTAGCTTTTAATTATATGTATTGTATTTTATAGGTTTAAAGTCAACGGAGCTATTTAGGATGAAAATCTAAATAAAACAATGTAAAAAAATCAAAACTACTATAGTAACTATAAACAGTAATTTTGCTATAATAACTTTGCTATAGCACCTGTGTTATAGCGCCAGCACAATAAAAAAAATATAGATTTTGGTAGAAACTTGGTGTCTAATGTCACGCTCCAAATGTTCTCAGACATTTCATCAAACATTTGGTGCGTGCCAAGACCCCTTTATAGCTACTTGGACCATTGGAGCTTTACATAGACCAAACCATCTAAATGACCCAATTGAGTTACTGTATATATAAACCAAGCCCAATTGTATGTAATATTTGGTAGAGAATTCTAGAGTATGAATATTCCTTTAGAATATTACTTGTAGTAAGTGGCTTTAATTGTAGACCATTTGATGTTTTCAATCTTAGCAGTCCATTGTACATAACGTTTGCTCTAAATAGATGAGCTCTCATTTAGAGCAAACCACTTCTTAGCTTGTAAATCTCTTGAATTCTAATATAGAGAGCATTCTCTTAAATTATCTTCTTGTGCATCTTTTTCATCTCTTTCTTTGTGTATTGGTTTTTAGGCTGCTTAGCACTCAAAAGTGTCTAAGGCCGCACAGGTTCAAGAAAGTCTGTGTCAAGTGATTTTAAAGCCAGGTTCAAAGAAGATGGTGAAGGACATTACTGGATCATCCGATGTGTCAGAAGAAAGGGGAAGAGACCTAAAATCTAGGAGGCATGGTAACATTCCACGTGACAAGTCTATCGACCAAAACCATGACATCGAAGTCATAGTGAAGCAACTTGGTGGAGCTGTCAACGGACTGCCTTAAAGCGTTGAAGGAGCAAGTCGAGAAGCTCAAAGTTGGCTTAGATACTCAAGGAGATGAGTTGCGCTCCCTCATTGACAACACCGTCGATATGTATGCGGAGAAGCAACAAGATTGGATCAAAAAATTTCAGAAGAATGTGTATTCCACAATAGATAAGTTACAAGCCTAAATGAAGGAGTTACAAAAGGTATCAAAGAGGATGTGGCGCTAGGTAAGTGGGTGGTCACAAGCGGGGCTGCCGTCGCTCAAGTTATGGTAGCTACACTGAAAGTGAAAGCTCATAAGCTAAAAGAGTTTGGTGGCAAACGGGATGCCAAGGAGCTTGATAATTTCTTTTGGCAAATGGAGAAGTACTTTGAGGCCATGGGCATACGGGACAAACAAAATGTAAGTACTACAACTTTATATCTTTCTGATCATGCAATTCTGTGGTGGCATAAGAAAAGCGAGGAGATTCATGAAGGTACTTACATCATCAACACATAGAAGGAGTTATAGCAGGAATTGAAGCGTCAATTCTACCCAGAAAATATGGCGCACGATGCTCATAAACAGTTGAAGGAGTTGAAATAAACCAAGTCTATTAATAAGTACGTGGAAGAGTACTAATGTTGTAAATCCCTAATATAAGTGAAGAAGACTTATTATTTAACTTCTTAGATGGGATACAAATATAGCGATCTAATGAATTAAAGTAGCGCAGAGTGCAGAATATATGCAATGCCCTTACAATGACATAGACACTTATAAATTACCACAAAAGAGAAATCGATAAATCTAAGCATCCTAAACCCAATCATATTAAAGGTAGAGGAGTCAAAGAGTCTCAGCCTCTACAGAATAAGGATTTGAAAGACAAACCAACCATGGCAAAAGAGCAGAAACGTGATAGAAAAAGCAAGCCAAAGTCAAACTGCTTCTTTTGCGATAGGGATCATTAGATAAGGGATTGTCCAAAAAAGAAGGCTGTCAATGCCATGTTCGAAACACCAAAGGTGGGTAAGCAGAGCCAAATGGGATGTTTGCAGCTACTTAATATCCTTAAAGCCAAGAAGGCTCCCAGCATGCCAACGGGAACGGTGATCTATATGTGGAAGCACATATAAACAGTAAGAAAACTCAAGTGCTAGTTGACATTAGAGCTACGCACAGCTTTATCAAGTTCGCAAAAGCAGAGCACTTGGGTCTTAAGGTGGAGAAAGGGGTCAGTTATCTTAAGACTGTAAAACGCTGAAGCCAAACCACTAAATATGGTCATTTCGAGGAGTTGATATGTACATTGAAAATTAGCAAGATAAGATAAACTTTTTGATAGCGCCTTTGGATGATTTTGATGTTATTCTTGGTATGGATTACTTGCGACAGTTTAATATGGTGTCACTTCTCTGACATAATTATGTATGCATCTTGGAGGGAGGATAGCATATGGTACCAACGATAGACAAGTCCAAGGGTAGGTAATCCGTACCTAATGCCAACAATACTCTTTTTTCCACTATATAAGTAAAGAAATGAGCCAAGTGGGGAAAAGAAATATATTTTTCCATAATATAATAGGCAGATAATGAGGTAAATGTGGATGAAAATGATCTACCAAAGGAGATCGCAAGAATGCTTGAGAAGCACAAAGATGTCATTAATGGGAAAAAGTTTGCTAAAAATTTGTGTTAGGTTATCCCACGTTGATATAGATCCTGATGGCAATGACATCAACCAATTCTTGACCTTGTCCCTCATTGAGAAAGGAAATAGTCACCGCCTGATGGCATCATCTAAGACTCCGTTAAATTTGAATGTATTACAAATCTCTAAAAAAATTCACGATATGCATGTCGAGATCGTTATTGGGAGCTCTGCTGAATTGCATAGATTCTTTAAACATCTGAATAATACTTGGCTTGATCTCAAAGTTGTTTGCATCAATAGTTGAGTGACGAATACTAAACTAAACACCTTATGTTATAGGAACAACATAATCCTTCAAAGATATTTACGGGATCATAGGCTTAAACATCGGATTATTGATATTGTCATGATTTTCTGCCATATTTTTATTTTGATGTCGATCATATCGAAGTCTTCAAAATATTTTTTCAATCTCAGGATCAAAAGAAGTTAAATCTTCACTCTTGGTTCTTCATATAAACTATTAAAATTTAAAAAAAAAAATAAAGAAAGTAATTAAAACTAAAAAATAAAATCTGAAGTAAAAGTAAGATAGTATGGTATTAGTATTGGTATAAGAATAAATAAAATTAGTCCCCGACAACAACACCAAAGACTTGATGTGTGCTAAAATAATCTAGTGCAAGTGCACACTATCGTATCAAATAATATAGGAGTCAAGTCCAAATTATTGTCCCTGCAGATACTATTGTATCTACTTCTTTTAATCAATTACTAAAATTACTTTACTCTACCTTTATCCAGAAAATTCTAAAGATGGATTTTGATTAACTAAACTACTGTTATCAAATTAAACTTGACTAAATATCAAAAGCACTCAAGTATTGAATTTAATAATTGAGAAGTAATCTAAGATTTCAGCGTATCCCCTAGTATTTCATTGAATTCCTTAACCCTTTAGTTACTCCCTTACTACTAATTGATTGGCTAGAAACTGAGTTAATCATAAGCCTCTGTCGATGGTCAAATGATTATTATATTACACCCTAATAATTACCTATTTATCTATGATAATCCGAATAAGATGTAACTCATTAAGAATAAGTCCAAATCAAACCATACATGCCACTTAAGTATATGTCTATCTTAAATGGAGCTCATAATTGTTACCCTATGATTATACATCAAATTATCATATGCTAAACATATGAATCCCTCTGTCAAGTTCATCAAGTTCCTTAAACATTCAAAATAATGATTAGGTATAATGAAAGCATTAAGATCAGATAGAATGAATCAATTGTGTTGTATTAAGTTCATAACTAAAAGTTTATAAATTCAACTACACACTAGGTTCAAAACGTCTAACCCTAGATCAAAAGAGTATAGCTCATGATTAAAATAAGTGTACCAAAGAAAGAATTAAAAAAAACATCATGAACAATGTCATCTTATTAAGTAAAGAAAGAAACTAACACAAGTGACACCCTGAGTTGTTCTACTTTCTCTTGACTTGAATTCATAAGAACTTATTCTTTAATCTTCAATAGTTTTTCTTTGATCTCTTAAAGGGAATGTGAATCTGTTGCTCTATGTTTTGCATCTAAAATTCTATATGCTCTTCCTCTAAAAAATGTGCTTTTATATGTGTTTTGAAACCCTAGGATTGAGGGCCTTTGAATCCCCTTCGCATTTGAACACAAAAAAAGGTTTGGTGAGATCGTATGAACGTCGCGGTGCAGGCCTCAGCGTTATAGCACCAAGACCTAGGAGAAGAAATGTGTGATTTTCTTGAACTAGCACTATGATATTAGCAAGGCAGCGCTGCGGCACTGTGCTCTTAGGTAACGGCCGCCCAAACTTAATCTCTAATGGCTACGTAAATAGAGCGCATCTCGTTCATTTCTCTCCCGATTTACTTCCCGTTTATTCATATTTGTCATTTATTCTCTCATGCACCTATTTAAGATTAAAAACACGAATAAAAAGCTAACTATTCATAATTTAGAGCAAAATACCCAAGTCGAATACTAAATATACTATTACAATTATGCCCTATCAGTCATGCCGGTAGAACTTTCGAAGAGGCTACTATCAATGCAGGTGATTGATTATGAGATCGAATTAGAGTCAAAAACTAAACCTCCAGCCAAAGTGCCTTACCAAATGTCTCCATCAGAACTAGCAAAGTTGCAGAGGTAGCTCAAATAGTTATTGCATAAGAGGTTCATCCGATCATCTAAGGCGTCATATGGTGCGCAAGTGCTTTTTCAGCGCAAGCATGATGGTTCACTGCAATTGTACATAAACTACCAAGCATTGACCAAAGTCACTATCAAAAACTGGTATCTCATTCCCTTAATTGGCGATTTATTTAATCAATTAGGGCAAGCAAAATATTTCTCAAAGCTAGACTTGAGATCGGGTTATCATCAAGGATAACCGAATGTGATGAATTAAAGACTGTATGTGTGACGCGCTACAGTGCGTTCAAGTTTCTTATTATGCCATTTGGTCTCATTAATGCACTAGCTACATTTTGCACCTTGATGAACAATATACTCCAGCCCTTCCTCGAAAAATTCGTCATTGTATACTTAGACAAAATTGTAATCTATAGCAACAATCTTAAGGAGTAAGTGGAATATTTGCGAACTATTTTGAGGGTGCTCTTTGAGAATTAGCTTTATGTAAAGAGGGAGAAGTGTTCTTTTGCAAAGCCGGAGGTGAACTTTCTAGGCTAAAAGATCAAATATAACAAGTTGTTAATAGATAGGGCAAAGATTCACGCTATAGTGGATTGAGAGGTGCCCATGAAAGTTACCGAGCTGTGATATTTTCTTAGGTTAGTTAATTACTACCAGAGATTCATTAAAATCTATTCCACCATTGTTACACCTCTTATTGTCCTACTAAATAAAACTAAAGCATGGGAGTGGTCTGAGGAATGCCAACAGGCTTTTGATTGGTTGAAGAATGCAGTGATCAATGAGTCAATTTTTGCATTGTCGAACCACTTACCACCATGTGAGGTACATACCAATGCATCTAATTTTTCTACTGGGGGTGTTTTGATGCAACAGGGCCATCTAATCGAATTTGAGAGTCGAAAGCTCAATGAGATGGAAATGCAGTACACAATGTAAAAACGAAGATGACATCCATTGTCTACACACTTGGTAACATTATTTACTTGAGGCAAAGTTCATGGTGATGACAGACAATGTGGCAACAAGTTACTTTCAGAGTAAAAAAAAGCTTAGCCCGAAGTAAGCTAGGTGGTGAAACTTCTTGGCGAAGTTTAATTATAAACTTGAATACAAAGCGGATAAAGTGAATGTGGTAGCAGATGCCTTAAGCTGGAAGGTCGAGCTAGCAGCAATAAATAAGCTGGAAGGTGAATTACTCAGCCTATTTCGAGAAGGTATAAAACATGATCCATTAGCCAAGCAACTTACCGTACAAGCGTATTAGGGAAAAACACAACAGTTTTGGGTATAGGATGAGCTTCTCTACACCAAGAGCCATCAGGTTTATGTGCCGAAATGGGGGAACTTGCAGTGAAACCTTATCAAGGATTATCATGACACCAAATGGGCAGGTCATCCAGGACAAAGGCGTACACGTGCTCTATTAGAGATGATGTACTATTGGCCACGCATGTGGAAAGAGATAGAACAGTTCGTGAAGACTTGTCTCGTATGCCAACATAATAAGGTCAAGCAACGGAGTCATACGGGCTTACTTGATCCCTTGCCCATATCAGAGAGACCTTAGGAAAGCATTTCTATAGATTTCATTATAAGTTTACCAAAATTTGAGGGATGTGAGACTATTATTATAGTGGTAAATCGATTCTCCAAATATGCTACTTTCATACTGACACCTAAGGAGTGTAGTACGAAAAAGACCACAAGGCTTTTCTTCAAGCATATGGTCAAGTATTGGGGATTGTCGAGAGTGATAGTAAGCGATCGTGACTCAAATTTTACGGGGAGGTTTTGAACGAGATTATTCAACCTCATAGGAACGAAGCTTTGCTTCTCCACCAGTTTTCACCCATAAACGGATGGGCAAATCGAATAAGTGAATGCACTTTTTTGAGCTGTACTTACAGCACATTGTGAGTTTAAATCAGTACGATTGGGCTAAGCTACTCGACATTGCTCAATTTTTCTACATCTTGCAGTGGAGCGAGTCGACTAACTAAAGCCTATTCAAGTTAGCTATTGGCTAGTAGCCTCTTACACTGTATGTGCTCATATCTAGCAATATAGGGAGGAGTCTTACAGTATATAGAACTGCAAAGTCATGGCATGAACAGTCAGACATGGCACAAATGTATCTCGACAAGGCAACAAAGTGGATGAAGAAATGGGTGGATGACAAGTTGAGGCATGTCGAGTTTAACATGAGAGACTTGGTGATGGTAAAGATACTTCCGACATAGCACAAGTCTACCCGCCCCTTCACAAAGGCCTTGTTTGAAAATGTGAGGGGCCATTTCCAATTGCTAAGAAAGTTGGAAAAGTCTAGTACAAAGCTAACTTACCTTCAAGACTAAGGCTACATGCAGTGCTTCACGTAAGCTATTTGAAGTTGTATCATGGAGATGTGAAAGACACGGAGCATGGGCCACAATCCTAGGCACTTTTGGGGTTTTCACATCTTATGACAATGAGGTAGAACTTATCCTTGATGTAAAGGCAGTACAAAAGAATAACTATCCTCCAACTCATGAATATTTTATCAAGTGGAAGAGGTTTCCCGATAGTGAGGCAAGTTGGGAACCCCAATACTACACTATAACAGTTTGAAGACAAGGTGCGCGAGTTCTAGTAAAGACACGATGAGGGCATTCCATGAATTTAGTAGGGGAGAATGTTATGCCCAAAATGTTCTCAGGCATTTCATCAAACATTTGGTGTGCGCCAAGACCCCTATAAGGCTACTTGGGCCAATAGAGATTTACATGGACCAAACCATCAAAAATACCCAATTGAATTGTTGTACATATGAGCCAAGCCCACTTGTATGGAGTAGTTGGTAGATAATTCTAGAGTAAGAATATTCCTTTTGAATATTACTTGTAATAGGTGGCTTTAATTGTAGACCGTTAGATATTTTTAATCTTAACCGTCCGTTGTATATAGTTTTTGCTATAAATAGATAAGCTCTCATTTAGAGAAAACCACCTCTTATTGTAAATCTATTGAGTTCTAATATAAAGAGCATTCTCTCAAATTATCTTCTTGTGTATGTTCTTCATCTCTTTCTTTTTGTATTGGGTTTTAGACTACTTAGCACTTAAAAGTGTCTAAGACCGCACGGGTTTGAAAAATTCTATGACACGAGGCATCAACAACAGATCCAAAATTGGTGCCTTAAATTTCTTATCCGATTTGAACCCATAAATACAACATAAAAGCCCCTCAAGAAAAAAAAAGAGAAAATGGAAGAAACGAGGCTAGAGCATAAAATTGAAAAGGAGAAAGACTCATTTCTACATAGAGAAATAGTTACCTTTAGAGTGAGAGAATGTCTCCAAGGCTTTTTTAGGATATTGAAGACACTTGAAAGAGTAAAGCCTTAGAGACATCTCCATATTTGATTTCTTTCTTTTCTTTTTACTTTATCTCTTTTGTTTGAAGTTTATAGTTGTGAATATTGTTTAAACATATTTACATCTAAGGATTTATTGATAATGTGGTTATGGTTGAATTTATGGGGCTAAACTTGAAGTTCTTGGGTTTAATGTAGTCTTATTTATGCTACATTTAGATGATTTAACGGATTATTATTTAATTTATTTATGTGTTTTTCTATACTTAGTGCTTCTAATTGATTGAAAATTGAACCAATTGTTGCTAATTTATAGATTGATGCACAGGAGAGATAGACCCATTTATCAGATTTTAGAACATAGATTGTTGTTAACTCGGGAGGCTAATAGCACTTAGGTAATCACCAAGGATTGCTCAATGATTTCATAGATAAACAAGTTAGATAGGAATATCAACTTAAAAATATATGTTTATGATCTCATTTAACGATTAGGAGAGGTAATGAGATTAATCTTTTGGTAATCAATGTAAAGGTTGCGTAAGGAATGCATATCTAGACAAGTTAGATATGAATATCAACTTGAATATGTATTAATAATATCTTATTTAACGCTTGAGAGAGGTAATGAGATTAATCTTAAACCATTGATTAATAAATTGAACGGGATTGCTAAATAGGAAAAGCATAGGAAAAATAAAATAAAATCAAGACCATAAGATCCCATTTATTATAGATTCACCATTTTGCAAGATTATCATTTTTAATTGTTGCTTTGTTAATCATATAATTTGAGTTATTAGTTTAATTTTTCTTAATCATTACAATTAAATCTAGTTGCCTAGATAAAATTGATTTACAAAAACCTTAGTACTTAGCATAAATTTAAAAGATTAATCCTTGTGAAAACAATACTCGTACTTATTACTTTATTACTTATTCACAATCCGTACACTTGTTTTGTACTTATGTGAGTGCTAAGTTCGAGAACAATTTTTTGACAAAAATTGTATTTCAAACAATGTATTACTAATTAATGACGGCTACATGTTAGATAGTTAATTATTTATATTCTTATTCATGTAATAATTATTAAGTACCAACTATTAAATAATATGTCAAATACCACTTTATTTAAAGATACAAATTTTATATTCTAAATTTATAAACCTAACATTATTTAAATCTTAATTTAGATTATCTAGTTTTGCAAAATATTGAATAGGACATGCAGTATGCATCTCTAAACGAGTTGGCTGACATGCTCATATTATCTTTCAAATATTTATATTGAATTTGATAATATAAAGTTTGTATTTCAACTAAAGTAGTAATTAATGTATCCATTATCGATTAGTATTATATAATCACTACGTTAATAAGAAATAAGAAGTCAACAACTAGATAATAAAGGAATATTGGTTTAGGCGACCATGTAACTGTCATTTAAGTGAAACCAACAGATATTGAGCAAAAACGTTGAGCCTTTCAAGTAGTTCAATCATCTGAGCAAAAATCTAAAATCAGTATTCTAGTATATTCTAGCGTGATCTAGATTAACCAGATTGCAGATTTGGTTCATATGTTTGGTTAAGCTGAGCTAGTACACAAGCCTAATATAACCTTGCCAATTTGCACCAAGCAACATCTCAATCAAATCTTCACTAAAGTAAACAAGAATATGTATCAACATCACAATATTCTATTTTGGTGGATTGTAATAACTTATGTGTCATAATGCATTATTTCCAACTCAAGCAACACTAGACATAGTTTACATGTCATTTTGTCATATGAGCTAGCATGAGTGCACCTAATTAATTTGGAAAACAAGCGTGAATGAGGATTTCTTATAACTAAATCTTAATCTAAACTGTGTTCTTGAAAACCCAATAAGATCGATCAGATTAGGTATAAAAAATAATGTATAATTGGGAGATTGTTGAATGTGTGGCGCCTAATTACTGACCTGATGTAAACTTAGCACGTGGACCAACCTCGGTAAGGTCAACGTGGGAGTTGGAACGAAACGGTAAACCCTCCTTTCGAGGGTGCGAAGGTAGCGCCCCTGACCTGAAAATTTATTAAGGGTATATTGGAAAATTTATTCATAAACTAGGTTGCCCTAGTTTTTCCTATTATATAAAAGATACCAGTTGGGCCCATTTTAAAGAGTAAAAAAAAAAGAGAAACTTAAGCATGAAACCATCTTTTATCATTATTATCAATATGGTGAAAATTTGCAATGACAGGGTAAGTGAAAATAGCTCTTGATGCGATATTTCTATATCATAAATTAAGTGCAAGTATACACTATCGTATGCAAGTAATAAAGAGACTAATTAGTCGGATGTCGAACCCACAGGGATAGTTTCTTTTTTTTTAAACCAATTACTAAAATTATATCTTCCTAATAATTATTCAGAAAAATAAAAATCTAAGACTGAATGTAAGAAATATAAAACAAAAACACAATGTAAAGAAAATTAGGTGATAGCAATGTAGAGAAAACCTAGGATTAATATTATCCCTCAATATGTTTCTAATGATTAATCCTCTAATATTTAACTCACTTAGTCTTTATTATTGATCAAGACACTAATGTATTCACAAGCCTCTTCCAAGGTCATGCAAGTATACCCTAATTTACCAAATACCTATATTCCTATGGTACTTGTAATAAATTAAGATTCATTAAGATTAGGTCTTATTGATCATACATGCCAATTAGGTATATTCCTATCCTAAGTTGAAACTTGCATATGCAACATTGAATGTTACTCTACAATCATGCATCAAATTACCTAGGTCTAAATATTATGATTCCTCTTCCGAGTTTATCAATAATATTACCAACTCATTCACCATATATTGGCCAGATATATTAAAGCATTAAACACAAGTAATTTAAATAATAAATGACTAAGTTTATTAAATATTCGGAAGATATGACAATTAAGCACACATATTGAGTTCAAATATTAACCCTAGAAAATAAGTTAGCTCATGGCTACAAGAGAACAGTAGTAAAAATAATTATAAATCATGATACAATTATTAGCAAACCGATATAGACGTCGAATTGCTCTTAATTGCGCTGCCTAGGAACTCTTGATGCCGAAGAACGTCTTGTATCTCTCTCTAAACTTGCTTCAATTAAGCTCCTATTGCTCTCCAAGACTTGTGCTCTGTATTCTTGGTGCTCTTGGATCGTCTTGGATTCATTCTTGAAGGTTGGGAACGAGTGGCTTTATATAGGGATTGATATGAGTTTGAAAATCTCAATTCTCGTCGGACTAGGACTCGCACTACCGCTGGCGCGCTATGCATCTGTCGCTGGGGCGACGCGTGAAAAAGCTATTACCGCTGGAGCGGTGTGATCTTGGCACTGGGGCGCTGCATGAAAATGGCTTCACCGCTGACGCGGTATGTTGATAGCGCTGGGGCGATGGAGCGTTGCTGGCGCGGTGACTTTTCGGCGCTGGGGCGCTAGACGCGACTTAAGCAAGTTGTTTTTCTATTTCGATCACTATTTCAGCACTGGGGCGACAATACTTGTGGCGCGGGGGCGCTGGACTTATAATTTGAAAACTTTGCATTTTAGTCCCTGTTTTCGCTCCTTTTGCATTCTTTCTTTAATTTTCGTTCAAGTCCCTATAAATAACAATAATGCACATAAATAGCCATTTATTCTCATAAAACTATAAAATATCAATAATAAAAACATGAGAAAATATATGACAAATTTGCCCTTATCAGCTCTCAAATTAATGGTGAACTACTATAAATCTGTCTGTTTTTGTTTTGCATATTTTTCATTTAGTTTTTGTGGAAATGAATGGTTTTTAGTTGTAAAGAAGATGAATTAGGTGTAAAGGCAAGCTTTCCAACTAGACATAGGTGGAAGCTTGCCTATATATTCATGTAGTTTCTCTAAATACAAACACAAAAGTCTTTTCTTCTCTAAGTTCTCTCTTCATGGTATCAGAGCCAACACTTGGCTTTTGACTTATGTTTTTCATTTTTCGGTATACTGTCTGGCCATTTTTTGGCAGCATTGTCTGTTTATTTTTCGATCACCGTGTTCACTTTTTTCGGTGGCTGTAATCTCAGAAGGTCCTCTATAGCAAGATCCAAGAAAGCATCGTCGGACGCATCACCGGACGCGCCTCTACGCGCTAGCAACAGTAATACTCTTCGACGACTGTGGCATTTTCTGACGACGCACACAGTTCTTAGTAACTTTCGTCAACTCAGAAGACGCCAAAGATAACATTTGCAGCCGTCCATTCTTACTTTCTGCCAGAAACGCCTCCATGCGCCGGCAACAGTCAACTTTTCGACGATCTGCAACTACTGACTCTCTTCTTTCCAGCGAGCGTGAGGTCTCACCACTGGCGTCACCAGACTCAGACGAAGCTGGTGACCTCAAATCCAACAGTCGCGCACTCATCGATCGCCGGATGTGCCACCACGCACCACATCTCCGCCGCCATCACTAGACCGCCGATCTCCAATCCAGCGAGCGTGAATCCTCACCGTCAGTGCCAGTGAATTCAAACATCGTCGGTAAACCCAATACCTATCATACGACCTCTCACAATTGCCGGCCGCCGTCACCTTCACCTTTGTGACTGAAAAATTATTTCTGCTTTCAATTAACCTGCTTTCAATTATTTTATCCGATTTGTGATTCAATATGGCCATTGAAAGCTCTAAAATAGGGTCTACCTTATCCTTTAACTCATTTTCTATTTTCATAACTTAAAAATTGGTAGGAAGTAGTAATTATGCCTCTTTGGCCGCATCTGTTGAGTTATGGTGTATGGGATATGGCTTAGAAGACCATTTAACTACTAGGATTACAGATTTGCAAGATAAAAATATAGCTGAAGGGAAAAAGATTGATGCCTTATTGTGTAACCAATTATGGCAAAGCATTGATCCTCAACTATATCTTATTTATAAGGCCTGTCGGACCTGTTTTGATATCTGGCATCAGGCTCAGTTGTTATATACAAATGACATCCAAAAACTGTACTCTATTGTCTCGAATCTTATCAATTTGAAACAATAGGCTATAGATATATCAGAATTCCTTGGACGGATAGCATCCCTCAAAACTGAATTCAACTTACTTTTACCAATTAGTAAGACTGTGGCCGAAGACCTTGCACAGAGGGATAATTTTTTTTTTTTTTACTCTGACTTCTCTTGGCTCTGAGCTCTCACCAATACGAGATCAGATCCTTGCTAGTGCAACTATCCCTTCTATGGATGAGGTATTCGCTTGACTCCTTCGTATTTCTGTATTAGGTTCTATTCCCGGAACACTTGTAATGGACTCTTCTGTCTTGGCCTCCCAATCTCAATCACATAACTTTTTCAAAGGAGATAAAGGTGATCGCAGTAAAAATTGCCCCAAGTGTAGTTATTGTCATCGTTAGGGCCATACTCGAAAAAAATGCTACAAGTTGTATAGATAGCCTCCTCGAGCTATTAACCTTGTTCACACTGATCAAACTGGCACTCCGAATAATTGTTCTCTATCTATGCTTATTACTGGTGCTGATTATGAAAGCTATCTTAAATACCAAACAGCTCAGCAGTCTACTTCCTTCATTATAAATACTGATAATTCTGTCACCTGCCTTACTCAGTCTTCCTCTCACGAACTATGAGTCTTTAATTCTGGTGCATCAGACCATATTTTCAGTAACCTTCAATTACTTTCTTGCATTTATGAGACTGGGTCATTACCATTTGTCACTTTAGCTAATGGAACTAAAACCATTGCTAAAGCAATTGGTCGAGCTTTCCCTTTACCTTCTTTAACTTTAGGCTTTGTTCTTTATATCCCACAATATTTTTTTAACCTTATCTCTGTTAGTAAACTCACCCATTCTTTAAACTAACTATCACTTTTGTTAATGACTCTATTCTTATACAGGACCGCAGTACGGGAAAAATGATTGGCGCAGGCCGTTAGTCACATGGGCTCTACCATTTGAGTATTCCTCAACCATCTGTCGCATGCACAGTTACTGAATCACTAGCATTTCTCTATAATCATTTAGGACACCCACATTTGTTCAAGCATTAAAAAAATGGTTCCCAGTCTCTCTCATTTATCCTCTTTTAATTGTCAGTCTTGTCAGCTTGAAAAACACTCTCGTGGATCATTTCTAAAACGGGTCAATAATTGGGCTACGTCCCTTTTTGAATTAGTTCATTTAGACATTTGGGGTCCTAGTCACATTTTGTCTGTTTTAGGCTTTAAATACTTTGTTACATTTATTGATGATTATTCGCGTTGCACTTAGTTATTTTTAATAAAAGATCATTCTGAATTATTTTCATCTTTGAATCTTTCTGTGCTGAAATTAAAACACAATTCTCTCCCACTATTCGTATATTAAGTAGTGATAATGTACATGAATATTTTTCTATTCCTTTTACTAAATTTATGTCTTCTCATGGCATCTTACATTAGTCTTCTTGTGTCTATACTCCACAACAAAGTGGAGTTACCGAACGTAAAAATAGACATCTTATTGAAACTGCCCGCACTTTACTTTTACATCATCATGTTCCTCTCCAGTTTTGGGCGGATGCTATTCTTACTGCCTGTTTTTTGATAAATCAAATGCCCTTCTTTGTGTTACAATATCAAGTACCTGATGCGATATTTCTATATTATAAATTAAGTGCAAGTATACACTATCGTATGCAAGTAATAAAGAGACTAATTAGTCGGATGTCGAACCCACAGGGATAATTTTTTCTTTTTAACCAATTACTAAAATTATATCTTCCTAATAATTATTCAGAAAAATAAAAATCTAAGAATGAATGTTAGAAATATAAAAGCAAAACACAATGCAATGAGATTTAAATGATAGCACGTAGAGAAAACCTAGGATTAATATTATCCCTCAATATGCTTTTTAATGATTAATCCTCTAATATTTAACTCACTTAGTCTTTATTATTAATCAAGACGCTAATGTATTCACAAGCCTCTTCCAAGGTCATGCAAGTATACCCTAATTTACCAAATACCTATATTCCTATGGTACTTGTAATAAATTAAGATTCATTAAGATTAGGTCTTATTGATCATACATGCCAATTAGGTATATTCCTATCCTAAGTTGAAACTTGCATATGCAACATTGAATGTTACTCTACAATCATGCATCAAATTACCTAGGTCTAAATATATTGATTCCTCTTCCGAGTTTATCAAAATATTACCAATTCATTCACCATATATTGGCCAGATATATTGAAGCATTAAACACAAGTAATTTAAATAATAAAAGACTAAGTTTATTAAATACTAAAAGATATGGCAATTAAGCACACATATTGAGTTCAAATATTAACCCTAGAAAATAAGTTAGCTCATGGTTACAAGAGAACAGCAGTAAAAATAATTATAAATCATGATACAATTATTAGCAAACTGATATAGACGTCGAATTGCTCTTAATTGCGCTGCCTAGGAACTCTTGATGCCGAAGAACGTCTTGTATCTCTCTCTAAAGTTGCTTCAATTAAGCTCTTATTGCTCTCCAAGACTTGTGCTCTGTATTCTTGGTGCTCTTGGGTCGTCTTGGATTGATTCTTGAAGGCTAGGAACGAGTGGCTTTTTATAGGGATTGATATGAGTTTGAAAATCTCAACTCTCATCGGACTAGGACTCGTACTACCGCTGGCGCGCTATGCATCTGTCGCTGGGGCGACGCGTGAAAAAGCTATTACCGCTGGAGCGGTGGGATCTTGGCGCTGGGGCTCTGTCTCGTCGCTGGGGCGGTGACTGTTTGGCGCTGGGGCGCCAGATGCGACTTCAACAGGTCGTATTTCTTATTTCGATCACTATTCTAGCACTGGGGCGACAATAGTTGTGGCGCGGGGGCGCTGGACTCATATTTTGAAAACTTTGCATTTTAGTCCCTGTTTTTGCTCCTTTTGCATTCTTTCTTTAATTTTCGTTCAAGTCCCTATAAATAACAATAATGCACATAAATAGCCATCTATTCTCATAAAATCATAAAATATCAATAATAAAAACATGAGAAAATATATGACAAATTTACCCTTATCAGTACCTCATTTGGTTTTGTATCCTGATCAACCATTATTTTCTCTTCTGCCGCGTGTTTTTGGTTGCACCGCGTGTTTTTGGTTGCACTTGTTTTGTTCATGTATTCTCTCCTGATCAAGATAAATTATCCACTCTGTCCATCAAATGTATTTTTCTTGACTACTCACGTCTTCAAAAAGGATATCAATATTATTCTCCTAACACCCGACGTCATTTCTTTTCTGCTGATGTCACTTTTTTTAGTCTTCCCCTTTCTTTTCTTCCTCTACTTTAGAAAATCTATCACTCACGGAGGTTCTCTCAATTTCTTTTATTATTCCTCCTCCTGCGTCCAACACTGAACTTGTTCCCGTCCCCCAATATAATCTTCCTCCTAAGGATTCTCCCTCTCCGGCTCCTGCGAGTCATATTTCTTTTTCTCCTGCAAGTGATGACAGTGCTACTACTCTTGTGACACTTGAAGGGCCCGTTGACTCACTTCTTGCTCCCGATCACTCTTCTACTGAGGTCCTACCACATGCTGACCAATTTTTCATTACTATTCAAAAAGGTATGCGTTCCACTCGCAATCCTCATCCTATCTATAATTTTCTTAGTTATCATCGACTGTCTTCACCATATCATGCATTTGTGTCTACTTTATCCTCTGTTTCTGTTCCTACCACTCTCCGTGATGCTATTTCACATCTTAGGTGATGTCAAGCAATGGTTGAGAAAATGATCGCTTATGGTACCTGGGAGTTAGTCCAACTACCCCCCGGTACCATTTGAGATAATGACTGTATTGTATAATAATGGTACCTGGGAGATGAAACCCACGAAAGACGACAACATTTGAGATTTTGTTGAGTTGCCTAAAGGTGTAAAACCATTTGTTGCACATAGATATTTAAGACCAAGAGGGATTCAAAAGGCAATATTGAGAAATATAAAGTATACCTTATTGCCAAGGGTTTTCATTCAAAAGAAAAGTATTAATTAAAAAGATACTTTCTTTCCAATATCATCGAAAGACTCTTTTAGAATTATTATGACACCTATAGCTTATTTTGATTTTGAGCTATATCAAATAGACATAAAGATTGTGTTTCTCAATAGTAATATTGAGGAAACAATATATATAGTGCAGCCAGAAAATTTTATATCTAGAGATCCAAAGAATATGGTCTATAAATTAAAAAAGTCTATTTATGATCTCAAACAAGCATCCCATCAATGGTATCACATGTTTCATCAAGTGATTACCTCACTTAGCTTTGAGAAAAATACAGTTGATGAATGTATATCATAAGTTCAGTGGGAGTAAATTTATCTTTTTGATTTTGTATATTGATGACATACTACCAACAAGTAGTGATAAATGCTTATTGCACAAAACCAACAGATTTTCATCAAGAAATTTTGAAATGAAAGGTCTTCGGGACATATATTTTGTATTAAGGATCCTAATACATTGAGATCACACTCAAGGTATCCTTGAGTTATCATAAAAGAACTAAATTGATAAGGTGCTTAGCAAGTTTGGCATGAAGGATTATGCTTTAAGAGATACACTTATTACTAAAAGTGATAAGTTTAGTCTCAATTAATGCCCCAAGATGAGATTGAATAAAAAGAGATGCAGAAATTTCCTTATGCATCAATAGTAAAGAGTCTTATATATGCTCAAGTATGTATAAGTCCAGATATTATGTGCATTATTGGAATGCAACGCAACTATTTAAGAAAACCTAGAATGGATCATTAGAAAGCAGCCAAATGAGTTATGTATTATTTACAGAGAAAAAAAGACTACATGTTCATATATAGAAGATCAAATAGATTAAAAATCATCAGGTATTCTGACTCTGATTTTGCTGGATACATAGATAGTAAAAGATTCACATCAGGCTATATATACACTTTTTCCCGGGGAGTTATTTCTTGGAAAAGTGTTAAACAAACACTCATAGATTCTTATACTATAGAGATCAAGTTTATAACTTGTTTTAAAATATCAAATTATAAGATATGGTTGTGAAATTTTATCACGGAGTTGCACATTGTCAATAATATTGAAAGACCAATGAAAACTTGTTGTGATAAAAAGTCATAGTATTGTATTCTTATAACAACAGAAGCTCTTTGAAGTCTAAACACATAAACATCTAGTTTCTAGTTGTTAAAGAGAGAGTATTAATAGAACATATTAGTACAAACTCTATAATTATAGATCCGTTCATCAAAGGGTTACCACCCAAGGTGTTTCATGAGCACGTTGCTTGTATAGGTGTTATATTATTTGATAATATGTATAAATAGTGAAATTTTGTTATTTGATGTTCATTTGGTTAAAACACATTTATGTTTTTATTTTCTATAGATTAAAATTTGATGGATTATTTGTTAAAACCCTAAAATAATTTTGCGCTTTCACTGTGGCTTGGCATAAAGTTTAGAAGCATTTGGTATTTTTTGCTGGAGTTTTGCATAAAATTTAGAAAGTATTTAATTTGTTAGAGTTATAAAGTGGGACTAATTATAAATATGCATGTATAATATCATATTTCATGTATTATATGCTACACATTCATATCTAATCTATGTCATTGATTATATTAGTATGGTGATCATTGATAGGTCTAATTACGAATATGTACAACAAAGATCGCTTTGATCCCATATTAATATGATTAATGGACAAGATTGTATTTAAGGAGATGTTTCAAGATATGATAGTATTTATTATGCACATTAAAATTTATAATGTATAATTATTTTTAGATAACATACATGGCTCAAGTAAGAGATTGTTGAGTTTTATTATTTCTTATGTAGGCTCACGTACTAATAAAAATTTTATAGTATAATTGATGGGATGATAGTTAACCTAATATATAAAGACCTATTATATAGTTATAATCCTCAACTTAAATTATTATACGTATAGCTTTTTTATTCTTTTTCATCATAGAGAAAAAATTTCATTGAACACTATATTGATTTGATTATGAAAGGCCGTATGCTCTTGGTTCTCATAGAAAGCTGTTGATCCTTACACTCTAATTGTTATAGATTCTTTAGGTATTTTTTTGAACATCTATCTTGATAATTTGATATGATAGATTTGAGGTTATATTTTGTGGGATATCAATCCTATTTATAATTATGTCTAATACAACCATGTATGTAGTGGTCTCCGCCATATTTTGGTAGGATATTGAGAAAAAAATTTTAATTTAAAATTTATTTGAAGTGTATTTCTAGATTTTTTATGTATGGACATTTAAGAAAATGATTGATATTTTATCAATAAATAAATGGTTGATGTTGTTGATATCATATATTATGGGGGGGAAGCTTTAACCTTAATTTAATTTAACTTTGAAATATAATTTTTTATTTTCCTCCTTATACACTAAAGAGATATAATATTTATTGGGTTATAAATAATTTTTAAATGAAAGTTTGATTGTGTATCACAATAAATCAGGAATATCAAATCTATTAAATAGTTTTTTATTTATTGATTTATTATTATTTAGATTAATGGTTCTAATCATAATATATTTTGTTTTAATTTCTACCAAGGCATCAATGGAAGAGTCAGAGTTGCATACTACATTAAGAAGAGTCGATGGTATTTTTATCTTTTTAAAGTCATTTTAATAGTCAACTAATGATAGCAATTAACAAAGAGTCATTAAAATAGGGGATAATGTAATTACAATGATAATTGTCATCACAATATTTTTTGTGCAAACCTCAAGGTGAGTGTTAATATCCCTATTTTATCTGTAAGTAGAAATTGTAGTAGTTAACCTATTTTATCTATAAGTAGAAATTGAAGTACTAGTCTTTTCATTCACGTGACTATAATCAAAGGCTCTACTCTACCCTCTGATGTTGACATTTTCGATTGTATTCTTGTATTTGATGTAAGATATTTTTGCCTTTATTGTAAGTAATAGTTTAGAAACAAGGATACTTGGGTGTACAAAATTTGAGAAAAATGATATAAACACCCTTAGAGTTTTAAAATAGACATATTCACGACAAATATTGCCTCTAAAAATCCTAACCCTCACTTTTCTCTTTAAAACAAGTGGGTGATTTTTACCTCGCCACCAGAGAAGAGGCCAAAAGCTCCCTTTCTAGTGGCCCCTTTTTTTTTTTTTTCACTTTTTTGCCTTTTATGTTTTAATAGCTATAGTTGTTTATGTTTTTTTGCATTTTTTTCTTCTGTTTTCTCACGTTTCTTTCAGACATCACCAACTTGGATTTGGCTGTGAGATTTCTTTGCCAGCGACGGTCGATTGTAGCAACATGAGCAATCTTTGCCGTCATCCCCCTAAGCAGCCATGAAATCATCATTTCTACCATATGTCATACTCCAAGTGTTCTCAAGTATTTTTTCGAACACTTGGTATCTGATAAAGCCTCCCATAGGCTATGTAGGCTGTTGGAACGGTTTCTGGGCTGGAGCTTCTAGAAGACCCACTGACATAGGTGAAGATTCAGATTAAGCCCGCGACTTATTAGAGTTGTAAACCCCTATTTAGAAGGAGAATATTCCATAGCATATGTGATGGTATCTAGAAATATTATGTGGCATATATTCCATCTTGTATGTACACTATTAAATTATTTAAATCTTAGCCGTCGATTGTATAGGGTTGTTAGTATAAAAGGAGGACACCCTCAGTTGTACAAATCATAATCTCATAGCTTGTAATCTCTTTAGCAATATAGAGAGCTTTTCTCCAAACACCTTGTGTATGTATTTTCTCATCCCTTCTTTGTGTGGTATTTTTTAGATTGCTTAATACGTAAATACGTCTAAGGCCGTACGATTCTCAAAAGGTTCATGACATTTGGTATCAGAGTAGGTTCAAGAAAGATGGAGAAAGACGTTGCAACATCGTCAGAGTTGACTGAAGAGAAGGGTAAGGACCCCAAAGATAAGAGGCATGGCAGTGTACCTCGTGACAAGTCAGTTAATCTACGCCATGAGTTGAGAAACATGATGAAAATGCTCAGTGGCACTATAGGAAAGGCGACGAATTATCTTGGAGAGTTGGAGCATTAAGTAGAGAATTCCATAGCTTTAAAAATCTGTTTATCAAATAGTACAGTGAGCTGATACACTTTAGAAAATCATAACAATTTGATCACATTGATATAATTTCTCAATTTTGAATATATCACAGTAGACATGTAAAATAATCATATTCCAAAACTTTGTAATTTTGAAGATCATACAGTAGACCGAAAATTGTTCACCACTTCAGTATACTGTTAACACAAAATTTCTAGAATTTCATGGTCATCTTTGTAAATTCACTAAAAATTAAATTTCTAAAATTTTCAATCGATTCAAAGTCTCAAATAATTCTAGACATGTCTAATCTTGAGTGGTAGTGAATGGGGTTATTGCTACTTAAGGGGCATCAAGAGTTGAAGCTCATAAGCCAAAGAAGTTTAACGGCAAGCGAAATGCCAATGAGCTCGACAACTATTTTTGGCAAATGGAAAGATATTTTGACACCATAGGCGTATGGGACGAAGACAAGATAAATACTGTGACCTTATATCTTTCTTATCATATAATTCTCTGGCGGTATAGGAAAAGCAAAGAGATACACAAGGATACCTACACCATTAACACCTGGGCAGAATCGCAACGAGAGCTGAAGCCCCAAATCTATCTTGAGAACATAGCACATGATGCTCGAAAGTGGTTAAATGAATTGAAGAAAACCATATCCATAAGCGAGTACGTAGAGGAGTACTCCAATCTAATGCTACAAATCCCTAACATTAACTAAAAGGACTTGTTGTTCAATTTTTTAGACAAGTTGCAAATATAGGCATCCAATGAGTTAAAGTGGCGCAAAGTGACGAGAATATCTTATGCTTTTACATTGGTAGAAATACTCATAAATTACTGCAAAAGTGACGTGAGAAAGTCTAAGAATTCGAGACCCAATCACAGCAAAGGTAGGGGCGCTAAAGAGTTTCATCCTCTGGAGGATGAGGAGAAGAAAAGTAAGTCTCTCAAATGGGAAAAGTAGAAGCACAACAGTCATGGAGGTAATGGACCAAAGATGAACTGCTTCATTTATTATGGGGATCACTAGGTCAAGAATTTTCTGAAGAAGAAGGCTGTTGAAGTAATGATTACGGCATATGAGGCTTAGGATCAGGGTTAAATGGGGTGTTTAAAGTTGCTCAACATGATGAAAGCCAAACGGAATATTAGCATGCCAACGGGAAAGACGCTTATGTATGTTGAAGCCTATATCAACTACATAAAAACTCAGGTGCTAATAGATATGGGTATGACACACAACTTTATTAAGCATGCAGAGGCTAAGCGCTTAGGACTTTCTGTAGAGAAAGATGAGGAATTCCTCAAATAAGTAAAAATTATAGCCAAACCACTGGATGAGGTGGTTCGAGGGGTCGATATCCACCTAGAAAAATGGTGCAATGAGATAAATTATTCTATAGTACCTCTTGATGATTTTGATGTGGTGGTAGGTATGGAGTTCTCGAGGTAGTACAACGTGGTACCATTTTCTCGACACGATTATGTGTGCATCATAGAGAAGGGACTTTATATGATACCAACGATAAACAAGCCCAAGGGTGGGCAATCTCATCCGAAAGCCAACACTAAGATCCTTTCTGCCATTCAACTAATGGAAGTTGTTAAGAGCAAAGATAATCCAATTGTAGCAAGGAAGATGGATAATAAGGTGAAATGGGGCGAGGATAAGCTACCAATGAGGGATACGGAAGTGCTCGGAGAGCACAAGAGGGTTGTGCCAACTGTTATACCGTAAGAGCAACCATAAATGGGTGAAATTAAACATGGGAAAAAGTTAGACCAGGGGTTGACGCTTCCAACTACATCGTAGATGCCACAACTGGAGTTAAATGAGTCATAGAGGTAACTCATAGAGTTGTCGGGTGCAAGTGTTATTCAACAACTTAAGAAGTCACATGGTGTGCACTTTTAGCACAATACGTAAGGTAAAGACAAGCAGCGGTATGTCAAGCATCGTACGAGGGACTTGGTGAGGAGACGGTACTTCTACCACAACGCAAGATAGGACACCTACTTCACAAGGTTTGTGATTATAGAGACAATGAGCCATTTTTGGTTGCCAAGAGGGTTGGCAACTTCTTGCATAAGGTAGAGGGTGTTTGTTTTAGATTTTTTTTGAAGTTATACCCAGTGGGTACGAAAGATACGGCGCAGAAACGAGGACCTTTAGGAATTTTCACACAGGATGACAAAGGAGAAAAACCCATCTATGACAGACGAATAATCTACCTCCAAGGCATTAGTACTTTGTCAAGTGAAAAAGGTTGTCCGATATTGAAGCACGCAGGGAAAACGATGGCACATAGCAAAAGATTGAAGAATAAGGTGCGCAAGTTCCAGTAAAGACGCTACAAGGGCGTCGTGTGAAATTGGTGTGGGGAGAATGTCACTCCCCAAGTGTTCTCAAGCATTTTCTTGAACACTTGTTGTGCGACAAAGCCTCTCAGAGGCTATGTGGGCCTTTGGAGCGATTCGTAAGTCGGAGCTTCTAAAAGACCCACTGACATTGGTGAAGATCCGGGCCAAGCCTGTTACTTTATTAAGGTTATAAACCCTTATTTGGAAGGAAAATATTTCATAACATATGTGATGACATCTAGGATTATTTTATGACATATTATTTCATCTTGTATGTACACCGTTAGATTATTTAGATCTCAGCCGTCGATTGTATAGGGCTGCTAGTATAAAAGGGGGACACCCTCAGTTGTACAAAGCATAATCTCATATTTTATAATCTCTTTAGGAATATAGAGAGTTTTTTTTTTCAAACACCTTGTGTGCGTATTTTTTCATCCCTTCTTTGTATCGTATTTTCTAGGCTGCTTAGTGGCAAACGCATCTAAGGCTACACGATTCTCAAAAGGTCCGTGACACATGGATCACCGCAGCAACCACCATGTAAAGCTAGAGTCTCTATGTCGATCGTGGTTTCTCTTTCACCAATGAGTGATGGATGAGGCTAATATGTGCGCATTCTCGCCACCCTCCTCCAGCTGCCATGTTGTCCATCAATGCCATCGTGAATGCCAAGTTCGTTTCTATTAGTGTTGAGTATGTCATAAACCTACGATTTTTCTGTCGCTCTACGTCTACGCATACCAGTTTCTAGATCAGATGCTACTTCCTATTTTTTGCCACCATAAGCTTCGTCGCCAACTCTTTATTGAAATATTTTTGCAGCTATTTTGATTTATGTGTGGTTGATTAATAATTAGCTTAAGGTTTGGTGTGTACAATGGATATTAGAGTAGAAGTATCTTTATAATCTCTTTCTTACACGAATGTAGAATTTTATGTAATAATCCTCCTGCATATGGTAAATTTTGATCCCTCTTACATGAGGATAATTTTTTTTCTTCCTATGAGAGGGTAATTTTTTCCCTCCTATATAGGATAAATATCTCCGTTCAGAGGTAGTCGTAATAATCCTTTCTATGGACAATCCCCATTATAAGGATTGATTAGTTTCTCTTTTTAGGAAAACAGTAGGTCCAAGTGAGTTATAATAGATTTATCTTATCCCTATGTAGCGTCCCGACAATCTTCTGGTTCTATATCAAGAGCCCTAAATTTTAATATTATTAATTTTATCAATGATATTACACTTGAACTTTAAAAAAAAAACACATACACTTTCATCAAGTAATATATTCCATTTGCTTGGATGATAAAACGTAAAATGGTCGATTAAATTCTAAATTATTGAATTTTTAATTAAACATTTTTTATGTAACTAAATAAAATATAAGATAAAACTAAAAACAAACTATCATTGCTAGTAACCCTCGCTATTAATCTATCACTAATATTCAACTAGTTCACGAAACATATTTTAGGACTTTTAAATTTTGCGATCTAATAATGGCTTTTAGAACTGATAATTTTTCATTTAATTTGCAAACCTGACACAAATATGACACGACATAAAAATGCCAGTTAAAGAAAAGAATTTTTGACCTATTTAATAAATAGGTTATGTTCAGATTATGGGCAATGACTGGTTAACCCATTTAATTAATGGACTGTGTTGGTTGGTATTTAACTTGTTTAATAGAAGTGTAAATTTGGCATTTTTTTAAAAACAAAACATTAAGGGAAAATTAGTAAATAAATTTTAGATATCTAAATTTTTTTATTTTCTTAAAAAATATATAAAAACAAAATAGCAAGTGTGAAAGTGAATGTATTAATATTTAATTAAATAGATTATGTTGTAAAACTTTAAGTTTGGATTTCTATCATTTCATCTTATGTATTAATATTTAATAGGGACTTTATTTTATATTATTTTTAATACTATAATTCAATAGTTTTATTTTTAATATTTTAGTTAATTTTAGTAAATTGGATTGCGGGTTAGAGGGGGAAGGATTGTTAGACAAGCCAAATAGTTTAATAGTTTATAAACGGGTCATTAACAGATTATATAACTTGTTTAATAAATGAGTAATTTTGAGCGACTTATTTATTTATTAAACGGGTTGCATTTAAGTGGGGTTAAACTTAAGCAGGTCAACAGTTGACCCAACACAAGCTCGACCTATTGGCCCATTGGTCACCTTCAATAACAATATTGGAGTAAGTGAGGAGAGAGAGAAATAACTGAAATTGACGAAAGGCGACACATGACAATGTACCGTCGTCATATCTTGAATCACTGGTTAATGATATGTTATAACGCATTATTATTGGATGCCAACGTTACGGTACCCACCACATTTCTCTTTTCTGGTTTGCTTTTATGGAAAATGAACCAATTAGACTTCAATCATTTATTGGTGATGTTGACTAAAGAAAGACTAAATAATTGATATATTAATTATAATTTATAAAATGAGTGGATATCAATACGACACATGTCATTATAGGGTAAGTAAATCCTTTAAAAAAAATTTTGAATATTTTTTATTTAAATTAATAAAATATTAGTGAACAAAGGTTTATGAGTCTTTTTTAAAATTATAAAATTGTTTATCATATTTCTCTTAATATTAAGGGCTTGACCTCTTTACATAAAATATTAAATCTTTTATTACGAAGTCTTGAATTTACGATTTTATGACCAAAAATTTAATTAGAGGTTATTAACTATTAGATCAAACAACAATTTTAATTAAATCTTAAAATTTAAAATGAAATATTAGCTATGATATAATTAAAATATATTATTGTATATTTTTTTGTATAATTAATTTTATTATATTTTTAATTATTTTATATTCATGATAAAATTTATCCAATTGGGAAAATTAAAAATAAAATTTAATGTTGCACTAAATTAATTCAAAATTAAAATTTAATTATACAATATTCAGTTTCTAATTTCTATTAATTTAAATTCATATGATAAATCAAATAGATCAAGTTAGTAAAATAAAATTATAATTCAATTGTGAAATGGCTAAATTGAAATTATAATTGAATTGTACAAGGATTCAATCATTTAATTTAAAATAATTGGATTCATGAGATAAATTAAATAATTTAATTGATTAAATTCAAATTATAATTCAATTGCACAATGATTTAATCATTCAATTTCAATTAATTTGTATTCATGAAATGATTTAAATAATTCAATCGAATTGATTGAAATTATAATTCAATTATATAAAGATTAAATTATTTAATTTCAATTAATTGGTATTCATGGGATAAAATTAAATGATTTAATTGACTAAATTAAATTTATAATTTAATTTTACAAGGATTCAATCATTAATTTCAATCATTCGATATTCATAAAATAAATTAAAAAAATTAGTTGAATTAATTGAAATTATAATTCAATTGTACAAGGATTCGATTTCGATTTCAATTAATTTTTTATTATTCATGGATAAATTAAATAATTTAATTGACTAAATTAAAATTATAATTCAATTGTACAAGGATTCAATCATTCAATTTTAATTAATTTGTATTCATGCGATGAATTAAATAATTCAATTGAATTGATTGAATTTATAATTTAATTGTACAATGATTTGATTTCAATTTTATTTAATTTTTATTCACATGACAAATTAAATAATTTAATTGATTAAATTATAATTATAATGCAATTGTACAAGGACTCAATCATTTAATTTCAATTAGTTGGTATTCATAGGATAAATTAAACAATTTAATTGACTAAATTGAAATTATAATTCAATTATACAAGAATTCATGCATTCAATTTCATATTCATGGTATAAATTAAATAATTCGATTATTTTTATTACAGTATTTTAATTCCAATTATAATTTATTATAACAATTAAAATTATAAATTGTAATAACAATTAAAATTATATTGAATTGGAATTGCGTTAGAATCATAACTTAATAATTAAATTTGTAATTCTATTAAAGATAATAAATTATTCAAAGTCTCAAATTATTGGATAAAAATACAAAAATAAATAATCAAATTTACATCACTATTTTTTATTTTAAATTAAAAAAATTCTTTAAAAATATTTAAAAATAGGCTATAGGCAAAACTTACCAAGCCCACTATGCCATGCCCATGGGTCGTGCCAGGCAACGACCCTAACATGATTGTTTGTGTTGAAATTTGGTGGGCTGTGTTGTGCATTTGCCACCTTTGATTGAAAAGTTTGTTAAGGACATGTTGAAGGTCTGCTGGAATCTTACTAGAAGTTGATCAAATTTTCACCCCAAATCTTCACCCATTTTTGTTTTAGATTAGTTGTGCAAGTCACCATTGACTCTTATTTTGACTAGATCAATCTTTTTGCATAGAAACTCTCTAAAAACTTCTTGGACAACTAGCATGTCACTTATGTTTCTAGCTAGTCGTGGTTGACACTACCTATCCCAAACTATCTAGAACACATTAACAATCTCAACATTACTAGAATCACGTCAATCTGAGATGTGATGAACTCTCATGCGACTCACAAAGTCTATTGTTGTCATCTTATCGCCATAGATGCCAACCACTCACTGGCATATTAGATCTCACCTTTGGCACCAAAACACTCATTGTACTCTGATTGTTTATGTCTAGTGTTCCTTTGTTCCATTGACTCGCCAATTTTCTAGATGAGTCTTTTTATAAATAATTTAAAATTTTAATACAAATTTGCTATTTCTTAAATTTGTGGATGATTTCGTAATTTTCTAAAGTTTTAGAGTTAACATGTAAATTTTTAAAAGTTTTGAGGTTAGGTTATAATTTTATAAAAGTTTTAGGGTTAGGTTATAACTTTCTAAAATTTTTAGAGCAAGATTATAATTTTATAAGAGTTAAAGGGTTAGAATGCAATTATTAACTTTTGGTCATCCTATGCTACTAGTTTATTTTCTTTGTTACTATTAAATGTTTATAAGCTATGCTTTATTGCCATGGATAAATCTTGTGCATCTTAATTTATTTATGTTATTCTTACTGAATGTAATTATGTTTTACAACACAAGTCATTTGTAATTTTTTTAAAGACAAAAAGCTTTGGCGTTATGTCACTGATAACTTTTATTGTTTGACTAAAAAATTGGGATAGCAAAAATCACTAGATTATTACATAGTTTCTTAATACCTCTACACTATCCATTAGTCTTTATTATGGTAGATTTGACATTATTTATTATGGTAGATTTGACATTATTAAATTATTTTAAAATTTTCTTGTACATTACTATACCACTACTATTCTCTCTTATTAACATCAATTATTGCATAATATACATGAACTTCATCAAAAACTAAGGCAGTCTATCACATATTTTCATTCTCAAATGTAATTTATTTAGAATTAACTAACTCTTTAAGAATCAATTTGGGAGAATTTTGATGATGCACAAATCTTTATTTTATATC
Organism: Ailanthus altissimus; assembly: GCA_946807835.1. Lineage (NCBI taxonomy): Eukaryota > Viridiplantae > Streptophyta > Magnoliopsida > Sapindales > Simaroubaceae > Ailanthus > Ailanthus altissimus. The sequence goes on from OX327687.1 coordinate 13,249,932, forward strand.
GAACAGTGTCTGACTCAACTTTTTATGGTCTTATAAAATAAATTTAAGCCTATTTCTGCTTCTCTACTCTATCAGAGGCTATTACCTACTCTAGATAAGGTTATTAATAATCTTATCTTAAAAGATACGTAATTTACTACTCTTTAATTGGCTTGTACAAACATAGTCTTTAATACTTTATAGCACAAAGCCTATTGATTCCGCTCCTAAGATGTTTCGTTATTATCGTTTACCTGGTCATCTAAAAAACAAAATTTGTTAGAAGCTTAAACCTAGTTATTATCAGAAGGATTGTCCTAGTCTAATAAAACAGTATTAGAGTGCTACTTTCACAATACATCAACAATTTTTTAATTGTCACTGCTGATTATACTGGGTAGAATAATGTGATTTTTCTTCTAACTAGCCAGTAATCTTGAGTTTTACTTTGCTAGTTTCTCTCGTAATTTGGTAATATGTGTTTTATTTCCATTTCTACTTCGTCTATTGTCTCAAGTAATTACTTTTATATTTTACTTCCACATGTTACAATCACATGCTTTTTTATCATATTATTTTTTCCTTGGAGCCTTTTGTTTCTTGTTTACTCTTTGTTTAAACTATAAATGGTTTATTAATAAATATTAGTAAAAAGTTGGTTAAATGTCTCTCTCACATCTCTCATTATCTAATATATTTCTCATTTTGAAACTCACATTAAATTTTTTATCAATCAATCTGTGAGAAATGTAAAGAGAATATATTTCATTATGTATTGTAAAACTATACAATGGAGCTTTTATATAGGCTGTAACCTTATTACATAATAGGAAAGTAACATACATAAAAAAATAATATTTTACATTAATAACATGTATATATGGTAGGAGGGTATAAAATAATAATTTTGGAAGGATTTCGGAATAATTCAAGAATTATTCCTTAATACCCTCTCCTCAAACTCAAGATGACGCAGTAGAAGCAAGTTTGAGTTTGGAGACTAGAGCATGAAAATGGCACGGAAGAAGAGATTTGGTAAAAATATCAGCAGGTTGCTCCTCAGATGAGATGGAGTGGAGCATAATAGTGCCTTGAGAAACGTGTTGCCAAACAAAGTGACAATCTGTTTCAATATGTTTAGTTTGCTCATGAAACACATCATTGTGGGCAATTTGGATAGCACTTTGATTGTCACAATAAAAAGGTGTAGCTCAAGTATGAGAAATACCCATATCTTCAAGAAGCCAGCAGAGCCAGACAATTTCTTGGGTAGTATCTATAAGAGTACGGTATTTAGCTTCAGTACTCGAGCGAGCAACAGCTGTCTATTTCTTACTTTTCCACGAAAGAAAAGAATCACCCAAGGAAAGACAAAATTCAGTAGTTAATCTACGATCCGTAGGATCACCCGCCCAATCTGCATCAGCATAAGCTCGTAACACAAAAAGAGAGTGAGCCGAAAAATTGAGACCGTAAAAAAGTGTACCTTTGAGATAACGTAAGATATGAAGAACTGTTGCATAATGAGAAGTACGAGGAGCGACCATAAACTGACTCATAACATGAACAGCATGAGCAATGTCTGGGCGAGTAACTATAAGATAGACCAAACTACCAACCAAGTGACGATAAAGGGTAGCATCATTGAGAAGAGTACCATCAGAGGATCGAAGTTTGGCATTAGGCTCTAGAGGAGTGGAGGCAATCTTACTGTTTGTCAACTCAGCTTTAGCAAGTAGATCGGATGCATATTTAGCTTGAGAAAGATAATACCCTGTAGAGTCGGATAGTACTTCAAGACCAAGGAAATAACTAAGGTTGCCAAGATCTTTCATCTCAAAGTGTTGCTGAAGAAAGTTTTTGAGAGTGGAAATACCAAAAAGATCATCACCCGTGATAATCATATCATCAACATAGATAAGTAGGAGAAAACAACTTTGTGCCATCTTGCGGACAAAAAGAGCTGAGTCATAAGGACTAGACTGAAAACCATGCTGAAGAATAGTCCCACTAAACTTTGTAAACCATGCACGAGGAGCTTGTTTAAGACCATACAGAGCACGATGAAGTTTACAGACTTTGCTTGGAGGATGTGGATAACCGGGAGGAGGCTTCATATACACTTCTTCAGTGAGATCACCATTGAGGAAAGCATTTTTGACATCCATCTGAAATAATGTCCAACCACGAACTGCAGCAACAGTTAATAAACTTCGAACAGAAGTAAGTCTAGCAACTGGGGCAAAAGTTTCTTCATAATCTATGCCATATTATTGGGTAAAGCCTTTGGCAACAAGACGGGCTTTATAACGCTCAATAGATCCATCAGATTTGGTCTTGATCTTGTACACTCATTTGCATCCAATGACAATTTTGTTAGAAGAAAGAATAACAAAATTCCAAGTATGCGATTTCTCAAGGGCCTGCAATTCTTCTGTCATTACTTGCTACCAAACAGGATTAGAACTAGCCTTGGAATATGATTGAGGCTCATATAAAGAAAGGGTAGTAGAGAAACAGTGATAATCATGAAGTTTAACAGGAAGTTCTCTTACCCGAGATGAACGACGAAGAGAGGGTATAGAGGAGGCATCAGGGATGTTGAGAGCAAACCTTCAGACTAGATAGGAGGCTCAGAAGCAGGCGTCGTTTTAGTAGATTCACCTGTATGAAACTCAGAAGAAATATCTATAGGTAAAGTATCGGGAAAAAGATCAACAGAATTATCTGTAAAAAATTATGACATAGGAGGAGACACAGATTTAAAGTTAGATACAGAGGAAAACATCGTATGCTCGAGAAAGATTACATGACGAAAAACACGAAGACGGTTAGATATAGGATCCCAACACCTATAATCTTTATGTTCTATCCTGTGTCCCAAGAAGCAACATAATCGAGTACGTGACTCGAGTTTAGTATGCTCATGTTTTTGAAGTAGAACAAAACAAACACAACCAAATACTTTGAGGAGTTTGTAATTAGGTGGAGTTCCATAAAGACGCTCATAAGGTGACTTATTCTTTATAACAGAAGAAGGAATACGATTAATGGTAAAGACAGCGGTTAAAGCAGCTTCTCCCAAAAAACGTTCAAGACAAGAAGAAGAGATAAGAAGAGCACGAGTAGTATCTAAAATGTGTCTGTGTTTACGGTCAGCTCTCCCATTTTGCTGAGATGTACCAGGACAAGACCTTTGACATATAGTACCGTGTTCCCGTAAAAGATTTAAAAAATCAGAATCTCTATACTCCATAGCATTATTAGTGCGAAAAACTTTAATAGGACATGAGAACTGAGTTTTAACCATCTGAACAAAATCTCGATAAATTTTAATAAATTTAGATCGTTGTTTCATAAGGAATAACCAAGTATACCGAGAATAGTCATCAACGAAGATCACAAAATATTTGAATTCTCCCATTGTAGGATTTGGAGAAAGACCCCATATATCAGAATGTACAAGATTAAATGAAGCATGAGAGACAGTAGTACTATTATCAAAAGGTAAGGTTGGATGTTTAGCTACAGGACATGTAAGGCAATCATCTTTATTATCAGAAACAATACCTAAGTGACCACTGGATACTAGAGATCGGATGTGATTGATTGACGCATGACCCAAACGAGAATGCCAAAGATGTAACGAAGGTATTGAAGAGGTAGATGCTGAAGACGAAGGATATAAAAAGGATAAATCTAAAGAGATAAGTTCATACAGACATCCAACCTTATGACTTGTCCCAAGCATCCGACCGGTCTTTGGATCCTGCACACAACAACTAGAAGCAGTAAACAAGACATTAAGATCAAGTTCGCATAATTAACCAACAGACAAAAGATTTAAGGTAATGTTAGGAATAAAAAAGGTGTCAGACACAGAAAGATTAGGGCAAGATACGTGACCAACATGATTAACTTTCATGAGAGAACTATTAGCAGTTTGAATAGAAGATAAATAGGAATTAAGAGTTTTAGAGGAGAAAATTGTAGGATCAGAAGTCATGTGATTACAACATGCAGAGTCAAAATACCAAGAAGAATTATTTGAAATATTGGAAGAAGCAGAAATTAAGGGTTTACCAGAATTAAAGAGGAGTAGATGGAGTAAGGATTTAAAGTTATTAAGGGAACGATTCACACTATCTTATGCAGTAGTAACAGTAGTTCCTGTAAAAGTCACACTTTGAGATATTCCAGATATGTGGCATGGCTGAAGTAGAATAGAACCGGTAGAAGTATTGCACTTATCCATAAATTTCAAAAGAAAACCTCTTTTTTTTTTTTTTCTTTTTTTCTCTTTTTTTATTAATAACAATTTAGTCTCTAAACTTATATTAATTATAAGTAAACCCCCAAACTTTTAATAAGTACAAATTAACCCCTCAAAATATAATAATTACAAAATAACCCATAATTTTTCAAAAAATTACAAAATGACCCCTAAAAAATATTATAATTTTAAAAATATCCTAAAACTTTTAGAAATTACAAAAAAAGCTCAAAAGAATAGAAAATTACGATCTGACCTAAAAATATTGAAAAATTTGCAAATAGACTCTTAACAGAAACTAGTAAACTTCAGATGGCGCGTCCGGCTTGCTCCGACCTCTGATTGAGGTAAACTCGGTGGCGTTTGAACGGCTGGTAACTAAGGATTATTTTGGTCTGGGCGGTGTCCATCATGCCGTCGTATAACGGCCGGGATCTGAAGTGAAAGTAATCGGCGGCAGTGAAGTTCCAGCGGCACGTCCGACGGTTTCCGACCTCGGATTGGCGCATCGTCGGCAGCATTGAACGGCTGGTGATGGGGGATTCGTTTAGTGTGGGCGGTGTCGATCACGTTGCCGTAGAACGGTCGGGATCTGAAGTGACAGTGGCTGGCGGCAGTGGCGTTCCGGCGGCGCGTCCGACGGTTTCCAACCTCGGATTAGCGCGTCGTCGATGGTGTTGAAATGGTCGGAGGATTCTAAATAATTGGAGATGGGGCGGTGGCTAAAACGGCAAGATTTCAGAATTTTTCGGTGACTTTTCGAAAAACTCCGGTAGATTCCGTCTGGTTTTGAAAAAAAAAATTTCGGCAAATCTCTAGTTAAACAAAATGACTGTGAAGAAACCAAAGCTCTGATACTATGTGAGAAATGTAAAGAGAATATATTTTACTATGTATTGTAAAGTTGTACAATGGAACTTTTTTATAGGCTGTAACCTTATTATATAATAGGAAAGTAACATATATAAAGAAATAATATTTTACATTAATAACATGTATATATAGTAAGAGGATATAAAAAAATAATTCTAGAATGATTTCAGAATAATTCCAGAATTATTCCTTAATACAATCAATTATGTGAATTTGGCCTCAACGTCTTATTTATTGTTTTCGAATATTGTCTTCAGGGTTCAAAGATAGATTAGACATTTAGGACAAATTGTAAAGTAAGACTTATGTATAATATATTCTCTTTGTATTCGCCTTTTATATGCTCTCAATTTATTGCATTTACCTCTTTAATAAATTTTTTATTAACTTTTTTGATATTTTTGTTTGGATCGTGCATCTATTAATCGCAAACGCCTATATAAAAGGTCATTTTGTACCATATAAATTATAGTGAAATGTATAGTTCTTTTATCATTCTCACACTAATTATAATGTTTTTTTTTTTTTGTGGAAAATAGTAGCTTTGATCTAATGTAAACGAAATTGCTTAATATGTAAAATAAAATGAAGTTGATTGTCAAAAGGAATGGTGGATTTAAACTAATAAATCCATAGAAGAATGTTAGGTGATGACGCTGAGGAACCACTCGATGACAATGTGAATAATATTGGCATGTTCCTTGTGTTTTTAGCAAAGGCCTAGCATGACTTATCAGCCTAACCGCCGACCTGCTCCGCTTACTTTACCCAACTTTCAAAATTCAAAATTCCTTTTAGAAAATGACAAAACGAAGACGTGTCCATCAAAAGTAAAGCAAAACTTACGACTCTGACTAACGGATAAATATCTCTACCGAATTCATTCTTTTGGAAATCAATGGAATATAGAACAACCAATCCAGATAAATATTCACATAGTTAACTTTTTTTCAAAGTATAATTAAAGAAGAAAGAAGAAGAAGAAGAAAAAAGCTGAAGAGAAATGGATGAGATTGAGAATAAAGAAGAGTCTTTATTGAAGAAGTATTATGAGAATTGTCCAGGTTGCAGGATTGATCAGCTTAAAGAGACTAACAATGGTGTTCCTTTCAAGCATTTCTTCTACGTCTTCGTTGTCGTTCTTTGTGCAGGTAATCATACTACCCCTTTTCTCTTTTGTTTTTTCTTTTTCGTTACATTAAAGATGAACACAGAGAGAGAGAGAGAGAGACATGAATTGATAATCTGCTAAGATTTTGTATATTGTGATCTGATTCTGATAACTGGTAGGAAATAGGATTATTAAAATTTTGTCAATGCGCCTGCCTTATTATCGTCGTTTGGATTCTTGATAGTTTTCAAGATGCAACCGCGTAACATCTTTTGACTTTTAACATTGATGTTTGAAGTCTCAATTTTTACATATTATGATTATTATGTATAGTAATAGTATTACCTTTTTTACAATATTATTATAATTTATGTTTATATAATTAAAATATAAAATTTATATACTAATTTGATATTTAATTAATAATGTCATTCTTTTTATTTTTTATTTTTACATAGAGAGAGAAATTTGAATTTAAAACCTCCGTGGAGTAACTCTTTTACTATTAAATTATTAACACAAATACATTAATAATGTCATATTTAATATAATTATTAATTTTTTTAATCATAATTATTGGTTTACTTTTTGAAGGCCCCCCATAATTACAATTGATCCGTTCTTTCATTATCTCTCCCTCATTTTGATATTAGAAAATCTCATTACAGCCTCCACCATTTACATCCATTTTTGAGAGTGAGAGAGATAATGCAGGGTACTTGAATGATAATAGCCGCGAGATAAAAAAATGGTAAAATCACTGACTTCACTAACGGTATCAAAGAGAATGCGATTCTTACCGTCTTTCACTTTCCGAAAGCATAGCCTCATTCTTAAACTAACGAGCAGAGTAATGAAACCTAAAGACAATATAGAGGTCTGAATTTATAGGGGGCTATTTGAATAGCTTATTTAAATATTAATTTGTATATTTAAAAAAAAAGACTAATTCACTAATTTTTCAGTTAAAATTATTAAAAACAGTTAATTAATAAGGGCGTTAATAGAATTTTTATAAACACCGAGTCTGCATTTTTTTTAAAAAAATTTTAGGCATTCTTTTTTTAAAATTAAATATTTAATTAATTTTATTTTGCATTAGTATAAAAACAATGATAATTAAATAAGTATTTAAATAATTAAATATTTTTATAATATTTTAATAATAAAATTATGTATAATATCTAATTCAATCATGATAAACATAGCAGAATCGTAACAATTTCAACCCCATACCGCATGCCAAAACAAACCTTAGACGACACTATATATTGAAAACATTTTCCCATTCCAAATTCGAATCTATCTATCGATGCGACATCCACTATTTTCTACTAATCCTTACTTTAAGCACGTGAAAAAGAGTGTCAACCAATATTCAACTGTTTTTGCGCCAACCAAATATTAATTTTGCATTACGATAGTGATTTACTTACGTACGCATATTACTATCTATCACAAATCAATTAATGCTATGCAAAATGTCCCAAAGTAAAAAGAAAATTGATTTTTCGAAACAAATCTTAGGAAAAGCGAAAAGTTTTTCTCAAAATTAACAGCAGAATTCGTTTAAATAAAGAAGGCGATTCCGATTCCCTCATTGCTTATCTGGAAATAAAATCTAGCCGACATGGAGAATATGTACGTTTTTCTTTTTGGGGTCAGCTTTAATCTTTAATCTTTAATCTATTCTGTGGATTAGCCTCAGCATAAGCATATTAGACCGATTCCATATTCAATTCAAAGCGAAGAAATAATAATTTAAGAAACTCAAAATCCAAGGGGAGGGCGGAGGGCCCACATAAAACCTCAAGTGAAATTGACATCCCACTCCGGAGATGGAGAATTTGAACCTCACTGGAAATGACGACGTACTCCACTGTTGATTGGACCAAAAACAATGAATGACTGCACGGTAGGGAGAATAATTTTATGTATTTTAGGGTTTATAATTTCTTTTAGTAATTAAAAAGGAAGAGCACTTACTCTTTTTTTTTTTTTCTTAAAAGAGAAAAAGCACTTGGTGTTAGTAACTAACGGTAAGGAACTTGCAATGAATTTATTTCATTGAAATGGAGATTTCAAATTCTAATCCCTCGCTCCTATGTTAAAAAAAAAAAAAATTGTTGAAGGAGCCGAGACAAATTTAATTAAATGGGAGTTTGATTCAACGACCAAAGCTGACCAAACCAAATAGAAAGCAATGGCCGAGAGTGGTAACAGAGAAGCGGCGTTGCTGGAGAAGAATAACAAGTATTACGAGAATTGCCCTGGTTGCAAAATTGATCGGCTTAAACACTATAATGCCTCTGTTCCTTCGAAGCATTTCTTCTTTGTTTGGATTATAGTCCTTTGTGCAGGTATTATTATTAATATGACTACCTGCTCCGCTCACCTCAGCTCATTCCTTTGTATCTTCTTCCTTTGATATAATTCAAATATATATGTTTAGTCTATTAGAAAAAAAAAAAGGGTAAAAGCATAATGACTATGAAACAGGTGAGTAAAGTCTGTTTGTTTCTAAGTAATTTACATGGCGGGATACAATTCTTTGTTTAGTCCATTCTGGTTTATTAACTAGTTTTAAATATTATGTGGGTATCCTTGTGTTGATTAACGGAGGACATATCTGATGAAAATCCTATAGAATGATATTTGACAGTTGATGTTTGACACATATACCAGGGCCAGGTTATCTGAAACACCTTTGCAGAAACATGTTTTGATTGATCACAATTTTTGTTGTAGAAATCAGTTTTTTACCAATGTCAATTACTTACAAAATTCAAGAAATGTCCCCCACCACTGGGAAATGACATTAGAGACAATATTGAAATGAGTCTATTTCTGTGGCTTTTTTCTCCCCGTTGTGCTACTTGGAATTATTTAAATATCATCACATAATTAACTAATCTATTGAATCAAATGAATAATATTATTTGCATCCACTATTGTTCTTTTAGCTTCTTGAATGTCAAATGTTAGCTGTAAACTTTCTTTCTTTTTTCTCCTCTTCTTTTGCTTTAGTTATATTACTACTTTTTTTTTGTCCCTAAAAAGACACATTTCATTGTGTTTACCTCCTTTAATTTGAAGAATTCTTTACACACACAAATATAGATTGATAGAGGTATCAATTTGTAGTGTATGTAACTTCATACAATTATTCATGTATGTGGATTTCTTTCGGTTTTTTTAAAGAAATTCTCGTCCCTTATTGTGTCTTCTTTCACCTTTGAGAATGTATAAATAAGGATATTAATAAATGGGAAATAATCCACAGGTTATTCGTCTAACTTTGAGCTAGTAAACAATGGAATCGGTTTCTCTTGCATGTCCTAAATATTTTATGCAATAAAAGCTTTGTGAAAAAATGCTCCGTTCTCCATCACCAGTGGAAACTTTGGTACAAGGAAACTTAACATTTTGATGAACTGTTAAACTTCATTTTACATTTTTGTTTTTGGCTGAAATTTATTCTTTACATATTCCTTCTAAAGTAATGGTGTTCTTTTTTCTGAATATATGTTCTTACCATAAAGAACTGTATCCCTAATTATTCCTTTTTTGGATTGGACTTAAGCAGCTTTGCCTATATCATCTCTTTTCCCTTTCCTGTATTTCATGGTAAGTGTTTTAGTTCTTCAGTTTATTCTGCTGAGTGGTGATTCTTAAAGCAAACTGAAACACAGTTCTCTTCTCTCTCTCTCTCTCTCTATATATATATATATATATATGTTTTACTATTATTATGTTTATTTTTTTATAATTAGACTGTCCCTAGGATATCGGGTATTCTGGGGTCTGGGGTTCGGTTGCTCTATTGTCTAATTAAACGAAAAAAGAATGAAAAATAACTGCAATTGTGATTCTGGTTCTAAAACATGGAAGATCATTATATCCTAAATCTTTCTCTATCAAATTTACAATCTGGGTCCTATTATGAAGTGATTCAGAGTTACACTAAATTTTATCAACAATTTGTTCTTCATGTTAATTGATGTGGTGAAGCCTTTTGCATTTATACTTTCTGCAGATAAGGGACTTCCATATTGCAAAAAGGGAGGAAGATATTGGCTTCTATGCTGGTTTTGTGGGTGCGCATACATTCTGTACATGTTACTTGTATTGATTCTGTATTCGCTCGAAGCGTTTTGCTTGAGCACCTTACTCATTAAATATTTATCCCTCTTGAAGGATCTGCATTTATGTTTGGAAGAGCATTGACATCTATCTTGTGGGGAATGATAGCTGATCGATATGGTCGAAAACCTGTCATTATGTTTGGTACAATGGCAGTGTTAGTACACTTTCTATTAAGTTCATTAATTATTTATTGATTAGTTTGTGAAAGAAAAAATGGAAATTTTCTTTCTACTTCCATCTTATGCTTTTTATTGAATGATAATTCTAGGGTTATTTTCAACACTCTTTTTGGCCTTAGTACAAGCTTTTGGATGGCAATTTCTACAAGGTTTCTTCTTGGAAGTTTGTGTGGTATACTTGGTCCAATGAGGGTATGTTTTTATTTTAGATATCATAATTTTTCTCAAGATCTGATTTAAACTTCATGTCTATGTTAATTTACTGGTTTCAAAGTGTCTCACTAGTTGTGTGGGTTTCATGGTTCCTCAAGTGGAATGATGTTTTGGTGCTTAGAGATGTCTAGGGAGGATCATGATGGATGTACTGGTAAGGAAGTGTGCCAGTTTTTGGAAGTCATGTGAATTGCATCATGGGTCCATTATGTGTCATAGCATTAAATAGCTGTTTTATATCTATTAATTTGGGAAACTTGGGTGTTAAGCTTATAGGTAAGGTTAAGGGCCCAACAACAACATTTAAGCTGTAACAAAACTTTATCTACATGTTTCCAAGCTAAGGACTCTCGATGACCCTTCATTATTTCGGGTGATAATTATATAGTTCTAGTTGAACATGGCCGGACCCTCTAGCATGTTTTCCTTTTATTGTAATCTAATCATAATCTCTAGCTGTTTAGTAGAACATGTGGGTTGTTCTCTTTGTTGAGTCTAATGCCTTTAGGGAAATTTTATGTTGCTTTGTGCATATTTTATTTGGTTTACATTTTGCCTGTACTACTTGGCTGCTAATATGGTATAAAGTCTATTTTCATCTTCTACAGATAGATAATAAACTTTATGACCATTTAATTTCCTGCAATAATGAAATAATTTAATGGTATGAGGTTTTGTAACATGACCAGGCATACGTTTCTGAAATTTGCCGTAAGGAGCATCAATCTCTGGGAATGTCAATTGTAAGAAGATTATGCATCTTTTCCTTTTTATAATTTCATTATTTGTTCTTGAAACTTGTTCATGATATTGATTGGACAATCTTCATTGTAGGTTAGCACGTCATGGGGCATTGGATTAGTCATTGGCCCAGCTCTCGGAGGCTTTCTTGCACAGGTACATCTATTGGATTAATGAAAGAAAGTGCCTCTAATGTTTGGAGAGTGTGTAGGAGCAAGTATGTTATGACTATGATTAGGAATGTAAACAAGCTAAGTTGAGCCGTGTTCTTTGCTATTCAAGCTGGCTAAAAAAAATAGTGCCAACTATAATTTGAACAAAATTAGATCAAACTTGAAAAACAAAGTATATTTTTGTTTTTGTTATAGATTAATAGAAGTTTGAGCTTGCTGACGTTATTAAGGCATTTCAAACTCAAATTAAAAAAGCCTCAGTATATGCATTTTCAGAAAACAATACTATAATTCAGCCTCTTTTTCATTTGACTGTTGTATCTCTAAAACTCTCATCCTGTCCTCGTCTCTGGTCTGTGCTAACTCAAGGGTACTTTAAACCTGAATTTTAGAAAAGAAGTTTTTCGAACACAGATTCATCCTAGAAAGTCCACACTTCCTGTAATTGAGTCTCAATTATTTTATTTATTTGACTTTATCTTTCATGAATTTAGCTTGTCAGTCAAGTCTCACTTTTTGCTGAATTGACACTATAGCCTGCAGAGAAATACCCAAACATATTTTCTGAAGATTCGCTTTTTGGAAGGTAAACAATAATCTTTCCACTTATTACTTTTATATATTATTTTTGCTTTGGTTGTAACCATTCTCTTTTTTTTAATGCTAAATTTCCAGAAAATGAATGATATTGTAGGTTCCCGTACTTCTTGCCTTGCCTTATCATATCAGTCTTCACACTTGGTGTATTTGTTATTTGTTGTTTTCTCCCGGTAATTTCAAACTTCCATCTGGTTATCATTAGTATAATTCTTCAGTGTAGTTTTGATGTTTTTGTTAATTTTTGCACATTTTTATCTTGAAATTTGGTCTTCTTTCCATTTCTATTTTATTTTGTATTCCAAAAGAAGAAGAAGAAATCATAAAAGCTGCAAGGAAAATGAGGAATTTATTGAGTAATTTGATGTTCTAGTAATGTTATCTTCTTGCTTCAAGGAATTCATGTTTTATAAAACGATTTCCTCATTCCGTTGGTTCTACAATTAGTGCCATAAGGTGACCCTATTACAATTTGGGTTTCAGTTTTAAATGAATAGAGCTCAATTGCGTGCACAAATGAAGGATTGTATATTAAAATGAAGAAATCTTGTCATTTACTTTGGTTCCCACTTTTATATGAATTCGAGGACTGTGAAGGCTCTTGTACTAAACTTATTAGTTGGAATAATCATCCGGGCACAATCTATCTAGCATTACTAATGTCTACCTTGTGATAGTACATGCTTAAACTTTAGGGAAGAAGTTCTTAATATGGCTATACTAATGGTATCATATTTAAGATTCTAGTTTTAGGCAACTTAAGTGGGGATGAATTGGGTATTTAAAAAACTAAGTGCAAATATGAGATGAATGTTTCGCAATTTAACTACATGCACAAGTGATTGAAATTTAAATATAAGCAGTTGAATCGATTTAGTATAAACAAATAATTAATGCTGGATATTAAAGAAGAGTAAGGGAAAAAGAAATTTACCACTAATGCTTACGTGGTTCAACACTTCACACGACCTAGGTCTATATGGTCTAAGCATTACCTTGAGGCTTCCACTAGTCTTGTCTTAACTTTAGGCCAAAAATTAAATAGACTTATAAGGTGTTAAGAAACTCATACAACAAATCGGTTTCTTAGGTACCAATTAAACCTTTACAATGAATGAGTAAATCATTTAATTATTAAAGTGTTTCCCATAAACACTCTTAAATAACCAAATACAACAAATAATTTAAATACAAATGATTCAAACTCCTAAATGAGCGAATATGAAAGTATAAGCAAATTAAATTTTGTATGATTGAAAGTGCAAGCGCAGTGGAGCTCAAGGATATTGAGATGTGGTGCCTAGACGTATTTTGAGCTCAAATGAGTGAGGTATTTATAGAGAAATGAGAGGACTAGTTGTTGGAACTTGTTTTTAACCGTTATAGCACTTTTCACATCCAGATTGGTTGACCACTTTGCAAACTGTCCTGTTGCTTTTGCTTGTTTAAAAATTTTTGACTGTTGATGCAGCAAACTGGCTAAAACCATTTTAAGTAAACCGGTTAACCGTTTTGCACTATTCATGTTGTACATGCTTGAATGACTTGGTCATAACTTACATAGAAAATCCAAATTGACTTCCAAAATATTCTTTAAAAAATTAACATAAATACTTTCTATTGGCATCTAGCTTGTGTTCAAATTCTCTCTCATGAAGTGCTAGTTTTTATTTTCATTTTACCCTTATGTTTTTGTTTTCTCATTTGTGCATGCTCGAATGATTAGCCATAACTTATTATAAAAAGCTTTAAATTGACTTCTGTATTTGTGAAACTGAAGTAATGATCTTTCTATCGGTACCCAGTTTGTCTTTAAATTCTTTCTCACGTCATCCCAATATTATTTATTTTTTCCTCACACTTATTTACCTTTCTGCAGATAGCTGTAGTCTTATCATTTTTCATGTATGTGCTTAAGTCGTTAATCATTATTCTTGATATTATGGATTCATGTTTTAGAATCAGAACTAAAAGTAAGTAATGTTGTGTATGAAAATTCACACTGTGCAGGAGACACTCCATCTCCATAAGGGATATCATGAAGAATCTGATGACACATGTGATGGCCAAGAGGTCATCTTGAACAAGTCTGGCATAAATGAAAAGATGCAAAAATCTGAGGAAAGATGTCCAACTTCTCAACAAAGCCTTCTAAAAAATTGGCCACTAATGTCATCTATTATTGTGTATTGTGTTTTCCAACTTCATGATATGGCCTATGCAGAGGTAATTACTCTTTTTAACAGTCCTTTTGTTAAACAGGTTTGTTTTCATCAAGTTTTTTTTTTTTCTCTCTTCATATTAAGTTTTAGTAGGTATGTCATTTAGGGTCTGAACTTGGGGAGAATGTCAGTTCAATGTTGAAATATTTATCATACATATTGGATTAATGTTTGTGCCTATGTCTTGCTGACTGTAGACCTTGACATTGTTGAAATCACTGCCTTTACTGCTTCCTATGAGTCTGGATTATCCTTTTTATTATAGGAAATGAGAAGAATTTTTTTATTAAAATAAATAGACAGGACTCAAAGTGGATAAGCAATCCACCAACAAAAAAAAAGAAGAGACATGTACAGAAAATCTTAAAGATGACACCAACACAGAGAAAGACAAACTCAAGTGAAATACTAAGAAAAAAAAACTAGAAGACTACTAGAAGACTCCAACTATAAGCCCCATCTCTTGAAATCGAAGCCAAAGGAATCCATCTAAACTGATTAGTAACCCAAGCACGTAAAGAAGAAATGTCATGAACACTTCCGCAAAAATCAGCAACAACATCCCCTTTAAATTCTTAAATAATTCTACTATTTCCCTCCTTACAAATCTTCTCGAAAACAGCCATAATTCCACATCGCCACAGTATGCATCTGGATTCTCCTATTAAATTATTTGTTCGTTGATAGACATTGTTGTTTACATGACGTCAATCTGCCAATAACCTGCGGACATGATCTTTTAGATCCTTTTTCTGCTTTTTCATTTTTATTGTTATGGTCAATAGACATGTCTTGGACTGTGTAAAATATTACAGTTACAAGGCACTGTATTAGTGGCTTGTCGAATTTGCAAGTTTATCCAACTATATATTCTCTCATATAGGTCTTTTGTCAAGCAACTTAAAATTTCAATGTAGCATTCTCTTTCTCTGGGCACATAATTAGCAAGGAAACGAAAACATATATCTTATGTATTTGATTTCACCATGAAATAAGATTTAAATTGGTCAAAAAATGTGTTCTTGGTTCTAGGATTCATTTTGACTCCATCATTTAGGGCCACAAAATCTACTCACTTGGACTACATATGTTGTAACTAAAGGAAGGAATTTTTTTTCCTTTTCTTTCTTCCCTCATGCAGTTTATTACTGATAGTCTTTAGCATGCTTTAGCTTCTTGACACATATTTGCTCTTGCCTCTTAATGTTTTTTAAAAAATTTTTCCTTCAGATTTTCTCATTATGGGCTGTCAGTCCCATGAAGAAAGGGGGACTGAGCTACTCAACTGCAGATGTTGGTGAAGTTCTTGCAGTTTCAGGTAGACATGTAGATAGTGAGGACAGGTTGTTCACTTTTTGTAAATTTTTTTTTACAAATTTAATTTTTCTTTTCCATTTCTTATAAAGGAAAAAGTATACATGTGAATAGTTCTCTACATGTTATATCAGTGATTATTATGGTAAATTCTCTTGTCTACTTCTCCTCATTGATCACAACAGAAATACATGAATATATACAGCACATATGAATCTATTCTAGGAAAGTTGTCAAACTACTAATAAATAGAAATTATTATCAGATCCTATTTCTATATAAAATTTTTCTATTTTTACATCCCTACAAATTAGGGTTAATTACTAAAGAGAAAAATGTTTTCTCACAACCTTATATTATTCATAAACAAGTAAGATATATATACAGCCTTAGAAGAGACTATTCTAGGAAAGTTTGACTAATGAATACAATCAAAATAAATGATAAATAATCAGCCTAATTAAGACATTAATTTGTTTCCAAAAAACACCAGATTTGTACAATTATATTAACACCCAATATAAATAGAAATCTTCACCAATATATACGGAAATCTCCAACACTCCCCTTCAAGCTGGCGTGTAGAGATCAATTATTCCTAGTTTGCCAAGTATGCCTTTGAATGCAGGATTTGACATTCCCTTTGTAAGAATGTTTGCAAGTTGCTCACCAGTTGGAACGTAGGGAGTACATATTAGCCCACTGTCAAGTTTTTCCTTTATGAAATGTCTATCTACTTCAACATGCTTAGTTTGGTCGTGTTGTATTGGATTATGTGCAATAATGATAGCAGATTTATTATCACAGTACAGTCATAAAAGTCCCTGCCACTTGATCTTCAAATCCTCTAGGATTATTTTCAACCACAGTAGTTCTTAAATTCCTAGTGCCATTGATCTGAACTTAGCCTTAGCACTTGATCTTGACATTATGGATTGTTTCTTGCTTCTCCACGTTACCAAATTTCCTCCCAATACAGTACAATATTCAGACGTGGATCTTTTATCTAATACTGAACCTGCCCAGTCTGCATCTATATAACCTTCAAGACTCAAGGATTCGTTCTTCTTGTACAAAGTACCAGCCCCTGGAGTTGCTTTTAAGTACCTCTGTATTTGATATACTGCCTGAAGATGAGATGTTTTTTGGTTGTGCACGAATAGACTTACCATACTTACCGCGAAGGCTATATCCAGTCTTGTATGAGAGAGATAAATGAGTTTGCCGACTAATCTCTGGTACTGTCCTTTGTCTACCCCTTCTTCTTCGTCTTCTTCATTTTTTTTATCAAGTTTTTGACCTTGTTCGATTAGTTGTATCACAAGGTTTACATCCCACCATACCAGTTTCTTTTAGCTAGTCTAGAATATACTTTTGTGTTGAGATGGCAATCCCTTTTTCTGACTGAGCAACTTCTATGCCAAGAAAATATTTTAGTTTGCCCAACTCCTTGATTTTAAACTCGGATGCCAACTTCTCTTTAAAGATTCTTTCTCCTCAATATCATTTCCTATTACAATTATATTATCAACATACACTATGAGCACCGTTACTTCCCATGTCGTCGAATGCTTTATAAAGAGTGTGTGATCTCCTTGACTCTGTTTGTATCCCATTCTTAGCATAGCTTTAGTAAATTTTCCAAACCATACTTGTGGAGATTGCTTCAGGCCGTGTAGTGCTTTCTTCAGTCGACACACTCAATTTTTAGAAAAGGAGTGATTGAACCCCGGAGGTGGATCCATATATACCTCTTCTTCTATGTCACCGTGTAGAAAAGCATTTTTAACATCATATTGCTGCAAAAACCATCCAAGATTAGCTGCCAAGGAAATTAAAATACGAACAGTATTCATTTTTGTAACTGGTGCAAAAGTATCCTGATAGTCTACTTTATAAGTTTGGGTGTACCCTTTCGCCACAAGCCTCGCCTTATATCTTTCTAGACTCCCATTTGCTTTATACTTTAATGCGAATACCCATTTACAACCTACAGTTTTCTTCCCTTTAGGCAACTCAACTATCTCCCATGTCATATTTTTCTCTAAGGCACTCATCTCTTCTCTCATGGCATCTTCCCAATTCTTATTTCCTAGTGCTTCATAAAGATGTTGTGGTAGTTGAATGTTGCTAATTTTGGATAGAAAGGCTCTATGTAATGGGAAAATATTTTTGAAAGAAGTATAATGAGCTAAAGGATACAGAGATTTTTCAGTACACTTTCTTACATATTTCCTAGTGGCAATAGGTTGGTCAATGTCAATAATTGTTCTTAGTACCTTGCATAGGTTTGGCTTCATAGACTTGCACAAGCTCTTGGTTAGACTGTAGCTGTCTTTTGTAGACTTGTAGTGGGCCTTTGCTGGGAATCATGTTAAGTTTGCTAGAAGTTTTCGGGAGCTGGAATAGGTTTTGAATCTTCGGTTTGAACAGAAGCAGAGTCTAAATCAGGAGGATTTTGAGAGGGGGAAGCTAAGGGCTGCTAGGATTTTGAGAGGGGATAAGAAAATAAATCAAGCAAGTCATCACTATCCTTATCTTCTCTTATCATGTTTTCCCCTTGAAGATAAGACAAGTAATAAAAGGATCGTCTTTCATCAAAAGTGACATCCTTGGACACAAAACACTTTCTGGAAGAAGGATGATAGCACTTATACCCTTTTTGGGTATTGGAATATCCTATGAAAATACATTTGAGAGCTCGTGGATCAAGTTTGGTTCTCAAATGTTTTTGGATATAAAGGTAAGCTACACAACCGAAAATCCGTGGGGCTATTTTGGAATAAAAATTATTTGTGGAAAGAATTCAACAATATAGTCTAAAGGATTCTTGAAGTTAATGACTCTAGAGGGTAACCTGTTGATGAGATAGGTAGATGTCAAGATTGTCTCTCCCCAATAGGTTTTTGAAACATGATTTTGAAAAAGTAAGGCTCGGGTTACCTCAAGTAAATGACGATTTTTTCTTTCGGCTATGCCATTTTGTTATGGAGTGTCAACACACGAAGATTGGTGAATGATTCCCAATTTTTCAAAATAAGGTGACAAGGTTTTCTTAAAATAATTCCTAGCATTATTGGTTCTAATCTCTTTAATACTTACCCTAAATTGATTTTTTATCATGTTCACAAAAAGAGGAAAAATATGGCTCACATCGGATTTTTGTTTAATAAGGCACACCCAAGTTATTTGTGTACAGTCATCAATAAAGGTTACGAATCCTTTAGCTCCTAAAATATTGGATACCCTTGATGGCCCCAAAATATCGGAATGAATTAAAACGAATGGTGACAAAGATTTAGTAGTACTCAAAGGAAATGAAACACGATGATGTTTTGCAAGTTCACAAATTTCACAATGCAAAGACTCATCATTAAAATTTTTTGACAACGATGGAAACAACCTTTTTAAAGTTTTAAACAAAGGATGTCCTAAACAACAATGATGATTCCAAATATCATCTTTATTTGAATGAACAGAAAGTAAAGATAGAGATAAAAGAACACTACAACTCTTCTCGTCTTCAAGTCAGTACAACCCTTCCTTTGCCTTAGCAAGCCCAATCATCCTCCTCATAGCTCGGTCCTGAAAAATGCCCTAGTTGTTAGCAAAGATTACATGGCAGTTTAGATCTTGTGTTAATCTATAAATTGATATTAGGCTAACAGTAAGATTAGGAACATGCAATACATTTTTAAGAGTAAGAGTTAGTGATAAAATTACTATTCCACATCATGCTACAATAATCAGAGAACCATTTGCAATCTTAATTTTTTTTATTACTGAGACAAGGTTGATAAGAGCTGAAAAAAATAGCATCATTCGTCATATGATCTGTTGTACCGGAGTCTATGACCTAGGTGTTGAAGCAATTATGGTTTGAGGCACTAAGAGCATAAAAATTAAGAGTAATACCAGTTTGAGCAAGAGAGCAAGAACCCATGGGCTTCTTTAATGTGTTGAGGAAAATTTTCAGCTTCTCAATCTCCTCACGGTTGAGTCCCTCTATTTCGTCAGCACCTGCACTTTTAGTCTCCTCTGTAGTGGTAAGGTGAGCTTGACTTTTCCCTTGATTGCTATTGTATCTTCCTCCTTTGCCTATTCCTGGTGGTTTACTGTGGAGCTTCCAACAGTTTTCTTTTGTGTGGCTCTTTCTTTTTGCAATAATGGCACCATAGATTCTCCTTGCTTCTAGACCCATTAGCCTTTCTAAAATCTGCAGTGGCCAGAGCTTCTCTTGAAGCTTTTCCTTCTGCAACTACCATCGCCGATCCCTCTGAATATAGAGTTGGAGCCTCCAACATTACTATCCTCCTTCCTTCCTGTACCCTTATGATAGAGAACTCCTCATTTAAGGATGGTAAGGTGTCATTCCTAAGGATTTGAACATGGACAGGGTCGAAATCAACATTTAGACCTGTAAGAAATTCAAAGGTCCTTTCCCTCCACATATTGCTTCAATGTCACAGCATCATCACGGCATTGCATTTTAAAATCTTGATAATAATCCAATTCTAACCAGAAACCTTTCATAAGATTGAAGTAGTCTGTGACAGACAAATTACCTTGCTTGGTTGTTGAGAGTCTCGTCTTTTTCTCGAAAATAAGGATAACGTCTTTCACCTTGGAGTATGTTTGCCTCACAGCCTCCCATATTTCTTTGGCTGTAGTCAAAAACATATATGGTCCGCAAACCTCCGAAGTCATCGAGTTCCATAGCCATGAAATGATCATGAAGTCTTCTTCATCCCATGATGTGAATCTAGGATCTTCAGGACTTGGAGGAGGACTAAGCAGATGATTAATCTTCCCTTTCTCTTTCAAGAAAGTCTTAACAAGAGATCACTTCAGATAATTCCTCCCATTTAACCGATAGATCATTTGCAAGTTTTGCAATTCTCCCATAGTCTGAATACTTTGTTTTTCTGAGTTTATGTCTACTGTTTCAGATGTGGTTTCGGAAATTTCTGACATGGTGAAAAACTATGAGGGATTGGGTGGTTCAAAAGAATAGAGGTTGATGGAAAACTTGGTTGATCGGAATACAGACTTATCGAAAAAAATTAGTAACCAGGAACTCTAATCAGCTCTGATACCATAAAGAGAAAAATGTTTTCTCACAACCTTATATTATTCATAAACAAGTAAGATATATATACAGCCTTAGAAGAGACTATTCTAGCAAAGTTTGACTAATGAATACAATCAAAATAAATGATAAATAATCAGCCTAATTAAGACATTGATTTGTTTCCAAAAAGCACCAGGTTTGTACAGCCATATTAACACCCAATATAAACGGAAATCTCCACCAATATATACGAAAATCTCCAACAATTTAGTCTGAATTATACCAAAATCTTCAACAACTATGTCAGAAACTTCTCTTGGCTTTGCCTTTATAATTGATTTTTCTAACACAATCCCTTTTTACATTAGGAATCAAATCTGTTATGTTTTCCTTGCCAATTTACTTGGTCAAGTGTAGCAGATACAAACAAATTTTAGTACTTAAAATCCTTGTCCAATGTTCTGTTTTCTTTCTTTTTCTGGCTTCTTTTAAAATTTAGCAAAAAGGTAAACAAGAGAAGAACAGAGTGAGGTTGAATCCTTATGATGAATGTGGAAGTATAAAATTTTCTGAAAAAACAAAAAGGCAGTTTTGAAAATTATGGGTAAACAGAAGGTAAGAGGTCACAGTTTTTCTAATATTTTTTCTTAATCCATTCCTTTCTTTCTCCATTTACATGTTTCTTTCCATTCTTTTTATTGTGTATTTTTACATTCTTCTCTACTTGTACTTTTTGTTTAGAAGCAATTTTTTTTTGGGAAAAAGAACATTTGGATCCTTAAAATTTTAGGAAAGGGACATGCAGACTCTAATAGTTTCACAAATTTTATTTATACCCTTTCCGGGTAATGGATTTTGTTAACTTTAATAGAAAAAGGGGGAGAAAATGGTGAAAATACATTTTTGCCCCCATTCTTTTTAGAAGCAATTTTTTTTTTTAGGAAAAGAACATCTGAACCCTTAAGGTTTTAGGAAAGGGACATGTAGACCCCAATAGTTTCAAAAATTTCATTTATATCTTTTTTAGGTAATGGATTCTGTTAACTTAGAAAAAGGGGGCAAAAATGGTGAAAGTATGTTTTTGCCCCCATTTTGACTACAAAAAGTTAAAATTCAATTAAATGCTAGAAAGAAGGCTTGGACCTTTGACTTTATAGTTAAGGATCACACACTTTAACCAACTAAACTATTTCAACTTTATGTTTATGTATGGATTTACAAATTTTATTAACATATTATTCTTAAGATCACAACTAAGCTATTTCAATTTTATGTTTGTGTATGGATTTGCAAATTTTATTAACATATTATTCTTAAGATCACATGTTAATGATTTTAAAAACGCCATTGAAAGAGTTTGAACTCTGGTCACCTATATGACAAATAAAAGTACTTACCACTAAGCTACAACAAATTTTGTGATATAATGTCAAAATAGAAAATACAAAAAGGTATAACGACAGAACCCTAGCCACCTCTCACTGTTTCCGGTCATCGCCCACCGTCATCGGCCACCGTCCACCGCTGGTCACTGTCTACTGCTGGTCACCTGGCCGTGGGCGGTGACCGGTGGTGGCAAGTACTCTTAGTTATCACAAAATTTAACCGTTTTGACTAGGGTTCTGTCATTTCATCTTTTTGTATTTTTTTTTTTGACATTATATCACAAATTCATAGTAGCTTAGTAGTGAGTACTCTTATTTATATGAGTGACCAAAGTTCAAACTCTATTAATAGTATTTTTAAAATTATTAACATGTGATTTTAAGAACAATATGTTAATAAAATTTGCTGACCATATATAAACATAAAGTTAGAATAGCTTAGTTGGTTTAAGTGTGTGGGCTTTATCTATGAGGTCAAAGGTTCAACCCTCTTCTAGCATTTAATTGAATTTTGATGTTTTTCAATTAAAACGGGGCGAATTTTCATTTTTATTCTTTCTACCGTTAAAGTTAACGGAATCTGTTACTTGATAGGATTGTAAATAAGATTTTTGAAATTATTAGGGTCTGCATGTCCTTTTTTGAAACCTTAGGGGTCCAGATGTCGTTTTTCCATTTCTTCTTCTAAAAATTTGTAACACTTGTCATTAAAATTTTTTGAAAGTAGTTGCTAGAATTCCAATCAATTTCTACACATTATTCTTGGGCTGTAATTTTATTGTTTACTGTTTTCTCAACTATTTAATGAAAATTCTTATTTGTATGTAAATTTTAGTTTTTATTTGATAAAGTTCTTGACAGACTACTATCATGGATTAACTTCAGATTACCTTATTGTAAAACCAATATGTTGATTAAGATTTTGCAGGGCCAAATCAAGGTGAGTTGAATTAGACACTTTGCTGATGGATTCATTGTTGAATTAAGGAAATTAAAAAGCACTAGTTATGCAAGTCTCACCCAAAAGTCCAGTAGCTGGACTGACGGTCCTATTGCAGGTTCAGCAAGTACCATGGGAAGGAATAAACACGAACTTGGATCTGATGTTTTTTGAGTTTAAATATATTGTTGGGCATTTTCTATAAGCTTAAGCTTTTGTAGTTAGTGGTCAATTAACATGGTATTGGAATCACGTCAACTAAGAGGAACTGTATTCAAATTCCCCCATTGTATTAATTAAAATATAACCCATAAATCATTTGTGCTTGTGTTCAGATCCATATGTGCCTTTTTTTATTTTTCAAATTTATCTATTGTATTAATTACCTAAAATTTGCTGCTTCATATTCACTAAGATATAAAATAGTCTGGAGAATGGATAACTAACTTCATTTTTCTTCCTTTTTGGTTGGCCTGCAAACTACCAGGTTTTGGACTACTAGTGTTTCAGTTATTCTTTTACCCACTTGTGGAGAGGAGTTTGGGGCCTGTTAATGTATCTCGCATAGGAGCAGTATGTATTTTAGCTCATCCATTATAAACTAATATTGTTATCTTCATGTTTGTTTATAACTTCTGTTTTAACTTTCTGTTTGTTTCATGTGTAGGTCTTAACTATACCTCTGCTTTCAAGTTATCCCTTTATAGCTATGCTGACTGGTTTTGTCCTTGCACTATTGGTCAACTGCGCATCTGTGCTTAAGAATGTGCTCTCCGTAAGTTCATATTTGAACAGATAATTTTTTTTTGTTTTCTGCTCACCCCAAGTTTCCAGTTTTGTTCATTTGAAAAATTTCTCAATCATATATGGACAAGGATAATCAGATGACTTATTGATGCGTATCAGGCTTCCTGGTTTTTCTTGGATTATTGTTCATTTCCAATTTAGTTTACTGGTCTTACTTGTGCTAGTCCTAGACTTATGAGTCCTAGTTATTCTTACTCAACTTTGCATGTTTTAGATGTTTTATTAGTTTTCGTATTTCTTTCATAATCTTTCATGTTTCATTAGTGATTGCTACCATAAATAATGGTCTTCTGCAGCCCTTTTAGGCTGATTTAAGATGTCGAATCATTTTTTAATTTTTGATCATAGTTGAGTTTCCTAAGCCTCTTGTTATTTTTTTCCGTATTTTTCTGAATTAACAGGTTTTTACAATTATCTACTTGATATTCTTTAAATCGATGAGACTTTGGTTTGCTCTTGTGCATTATTATGGATATTCACAAAATCAACAATATGTTGATATTTTCTTTCTTTGCATCACTTGTCTTACTTATATTGAGTGGATACTTCATTTGACAAGATATAAAGAAAGTTGTCTGTATATTACTAAATATATTTTAATCATTTGAACTTAAATAATATATGAAAAAGATTAAAGTAAAACTAAACAAAAAATACCTTGAATGCTAGACTTGAAGTGATATTAGAAATTTCTTCGAGTTAATAACTTCTTGGATTTGAGTTAGATAGATAGAGTGAGGTTTTTATATTGGGTAAGAAAAAGATGAATTATATAAGGGTATCTTTGACAATTAAAATTAAAGAAAATCATTTGGGCATCTCAACTTGAGATAAAAGTGAAAAAGATTTTCATTTTCCATACAGATGAAAACATCTTATCACCAATTATGTGTTGAAAAAAAAAAAAAGAAATGAACTAAAGTTATATGTGGCTACAGTATTTTCATATTCAGACTTCAGATAAAAACATAAAGGGACCCTGAGTCTTGTGCGGACAATCAGATTGACATGGGAGAAGCTTTCATTTTGATTATGGAAAAATATGTCTGCGTTTCTCATGGTAGATTTGACCTTGCTATCTTTAACACATTCAGGTATCAATCACTACAGGATTGTTGCTTCTGCAGAACAGAGCTGTGGTAACCTTCCTTCATTTTTCCTTTTAGAAGTTGCTGTTTTAGGTTAGGGTACATTTTCTTATTAACTGCTCTATTTGTCATTATTCTCAGTCACAAGAGCAAAGAGGAGCAGCAAATGGCATTTCTATGGCTGCTATGTCCCTATTTAAAGCAGTTGGTCCAGCTGCTGGAGGTACCCTGTAAGTATCCTCATGATTCAATTAGTTGTTCTCTTACATACTTGTGTCAGAATAAAGGGTGCAAATTGGTGCTGCACTGTAGTTTCATGTTATTTAGAAGCTAAACATTGAAGCTAATTATTAAATTTTTTGTGTTTTGTTGCTGTCTCAAGATTATTAATATATAAATATTTTCAAAGTAGCTATGTTTCGGTTCAAGTTGGGTACTATATTTTGTAATCTTCTAGGAAATTTTTACTGTTAGCATAACTTATATTCTTATGTTTAGGTCATGTAATTAATTGTTGAAACGCCTATGAGTTCATAATCTGAATCTAAAATTTGACAATATAGTAAGATTTAGCTGCATCATATTTAAGTAGGCTAGCTGAGCATGGAAGTTTCAGAAATTTAGCAATTATACCTCTTGGAATGAAATTAAGGATGTCAATACACTTGAAGTGTGACTACTAATATGATAATTTTTGTTTAGAGAGTCAATATTTAACATAAATATGTTATTGTTTCCACCTTAGTTGGATACTTATTGCTGGGCTATCCTAATTTCTTTTTGCGGTAAAGTTGGAATTATAGTTTCATGTGAAACATAAGTGCAATCTAAGGGCTTCATCATATAAATAAATAATTGAATGAAGAAAAGACAACACACGAATATCAAGTCTAACTATGTAGCAATAACTATTAGTTTATTTCCTTACATGCTACGCCATTTTGGCCACTTGAATATCTTTATTTTCACTTTGGGATATAAATGCACTTTTTCTTGCTTTACTCTCTTTTTTTTGTGCCCTTGTCCACTAAACCAGAAGTACCAAATCCCCTTCTCCCAACCCATAGAGTGAACAGGAGTTGATTTTAAGACCTCTCGTAGGCCTACAAATGATCTTAGTAGTGAAGTAGCTTGTACTTCCTAGTCCACGGTATTTTGAGAACTTATATCTCAGACTCACATGCTTCCCATTTTAAAATGTATGTTATAGAAAAATGACTTAGCTTTATAACGAAAAAACTTGCATTGCTTAGAATATATTGAGAAAGAAAAGCAAGGGGAATATTTCAATGTTCGTACTCTATTAACCCCTGTGGGGGACTGAGGGGGTTATGTACCATAGAGAAAGGGGGTAATTGCTGCCCTCACAAATTAAGCAAAAATTTTCAAATCCAAAGTGAAGTTGTGACCCAGTTTCCCTTATGGGAGTTACCATCACAGTTGGTAAAGCTGTATTACTAGCCTGTGTTTATACTCCAACAGAGACATAGGATTTATTGTTTAAATTCACTTGCAAAAATCAGTTGACACTGAAGTGAGGAAACTGTAATATTGGATTGATTTGGAGAGCAAGTGGTTAGCTATCCCCTTTCAAGAAAGTCAAAATTGAAATAGTGATACTGTCAATTCTTGTGATCTCGATTCCATCTGTGATCAGTCTGCCTTGCACCAACCAAGATTATCCTCCATCTAGGTATACTAAAATCCAACTACTTGGAAATGTATCAAGACCTTGTTTCATTCTTGGTGAACCATTTTTTTGGCATCCATTTAATTTATTGTAATAGGTTGTAAATGGTGGTTCTAATATAATTATGTATTTTGACTATATCTCAGATTGTTGTGCATCTTAAGCTTGCTGGCTCTAGTGATACGCATAATTTAGAACTTATTGAAGCAAGGTTTCCTTGTACTTGTTTTCATTATTCTCTATGTATGCAGCTTTTCCTGGGCACAAAACCGTCAGAATGCTTTCTTTCTACCAGGTATAGAGCTGCTCATTGTTATTCTGATTCTTCTTTTGTTAGATTCTGTTGCATGTAAAGCATAATAATAAACTCTGCTAGTTACGCAACTGTTATGATAATTAAGGCACTTATCTCTACCAATCACATATGTATTATATGGCAAAGGCCTTATGTTTCGTCTTTGGGAGTTCAACCTGTTTACTGATATTAAAAAAAAAAAAAAAATCAGTCTCTTCAAATTCTCTCCCTAAATTTTCTGTTCCCTCTCAAATTTCTATTCAACCACCCAAAATTTACTCATCTTCTATTACCATCTAATTTCATATATTTTTTTCTGTTTTTTGTTGTCTCTCCTTTCTGTTTTCTCTCTTTTCTGACATCTCTTTCCTTCTTGTCTTAGATTGGAAGTATTAGTTCCTTTTTTGGGTCTTGAGTTACTGAAGTTACACTTCAATAAGTTTTTCAAGGGGTTTCTCTATTCTGTAAAGGCTATTCCTCAATTTCAAAAAACTGGTTTCAGGTTCCACTTAGGTCATAAAATAGATGAATGACTGGAGTCTATCCCTGACATGCTAACATTCAATACCATTATTCCCATTCAAAAAATTATGCTGCTTTGATCCTCTGCTTCTTTTTGTTTGATTCTCTTGTTGGCTTGGGGAGCAAGCATGAGCTTAGTTCTGGGGGGTTATATTATGTGCTTGTTTGGATAAATTCTCTCCTTGTAGCTTTGTGTTCCTCAAACCTCCTTCTTTCTTCCTTCTGATCTCTATGTTCATGGTCAGCATATTCTAAAAATTGCTGGGAAACATCATTAAGTGGTCTGAAGATTTTCCACCCTTGTGGTTTATAAATACAATTGCATCCAATAGTGCTGGAATTTATTCTCAGGAATACATATAGGTCAGGACATTAGTAGATAGGTAATTATCATGTCCAGCCTTGATTGTAAAACTGATAAAATGACCGACTTCATAACAAAAATGTATGCAATCTCAAATTTTCCTTTTTGTGATAGACAAGTTTTATCCTTTGTTTCAGTTTCAACGAAAAATGTAGGGATATGACTGTACTATCTTTGTGTCTTAATATGTGGTAGTGGCCTAACCTCCCAGACCCCAACACAGTGGTCGTTTTTGGGTCATGAGTTGACAATTATTCACCTTATTGATTGGGAAGAAATGACCTACTGACCGAGTAGAATATTCTATTATAAGCCTTTTTGCAATCTCTAACTATAGTTGGTTCAAAAATTGTCATCTTGTGTGATTTTTAAGTTTCAAATACTTCACTCTCCGTGAATGCAGGTGATCAAATGATATTTTTCATGCTGAACGTGGTTGAGGTGCTTGGACTGCTGATGACCTTCAAGCCTTTTCTGGCTCTACCAAATGACAATGTCTTATAGATGGACTGCCAAGGTTAGCTTAGCTAGCCCTCACCAACATACAAATAGACACTTGAATAGAAGAAAAAAGAAAGAGTAAATATACCTTTTTTCTTTCAATGATGGCATAGGGGAAAGTTAGTCAGTCATATTACTTGAGAATTTTGGCTAGCAACGTTGCACAATTTATTGGAATGTTTTACATGTAACTTGTTTAAATCAGAGAGAATGAGCTGTCAGAGGCGCTGCACTGAGATCTTTAATTAAATAATAATACTTTATATTTTAAATTTTAAATAACGTGTTAAAGAATTATTTGTTGATTAATTTTTTTTTGTAATTTTTAAAATTATTTATTACATCATTTCTCTACCTAATAATTATTTGATATCTTATTAAAAATTAAAAATATAATTTAAAAATGTAGCACTATTCTTAATTAAAAGAAATTCAAAATGACAGAAGCTAACAAAGACTTCGAGCATTACTACAAATTGCACGTAGACGGTAGACAGTAGACATAGTGTGTAGGACCAAATCAGCTCAACTCGATCCCATAATTATTGCGTGCACCATCTCATAAAATCATAATTCGATGTTCAATAATTTATTAATTTTTCCGTAACAAGTAAGAAAATCCCTAGAAAGGAATTTACTTTCCTATATCTTTCATTACAGCTTCAAAATTCTTCACAAATTTATTTCTTTTTTCAACAAATAATATCATTAATTTGAAAGTGACCATAACCTTAAGAAAATAACGACTTTTGTTCTCAATCCATTGTAGAAAAATAAAAGTCAATCTTTTAGGGGAAAAAAAGTTTATTAAGGAACACTTATTAATAAATGGATAAATTTTATTGATATAAAAATTCATAATTTCAGTTTAAATTTAAAAGAATAACTAGAAAAAGTATTGCAAAGTTTGTTAAAAATATTTTCTGCAAAGAAGACCATATTCCATTACAACAATTAATAGGTTCAAATTTACCTATATTCTACTTTAAAGTTAGGATTTCTTCTCTTTTTTTTTAAAACACTTAATTGTATAAATATGTCAAATTGTTTTAAAAATTACATGAGATATGTCACATTTGTGTGAAATTTCTTTAGTATCCTCAATTTTAAACCAGTTTAAGAACTTTTTTTTTTTCTGACAACTTCAGGTCATTTTGGTAATATTAATTCAACTATATTTTAAACCCATTATATTCCCGTAAATAAGACGGTTCTTCTTTATGTACTTGGAGGATATTGATTATTGAGCACAAAACATAAGGCGGTTTGGATTAAAAATTTAATCATTTTAGAAAAGTGATTATAAAATTAGGACTAGTGTCCATTTAGTTGGATTTTTTTACTAATTAAAAGAGTTTTTTTTAATATTAAAAATAATTTTAAAATTTTTTTTATGATGTTTGGTTGTAATTAAAAAAATTATTTTAAAAATTAAAAAAATTATTTTATCTCTACTTGCAAAAACTCAAATTTTAAACTTTTGAGAGGAGAGTTTTTTGAATTTTTTTAATATTTGTGTAATGTCACATTTATCTTAATAATATTTTTTTATTTTCATAGCATACTCTTAATAAAAATAAACCTTACTCAACTAACATATTTTCAATATTTTCTTAAAAGTAATTATATCTTCAATTCTCCTTATCTCTATAACCATAATATTTTTATAAAAATTTACTAAATTTTTTTATTGATTATTTTGTTTTTTAAAATAAAAAGAAGTATTATTTTATTTTTAATTTTTGTGCCAAAGACAATAATTTATATTGATTATTATGTATTAGTTTTACTTGATTCTTGTGTTTAGGAAATTAAAATTGAGAAAATACATAATAAATTTAAATTTATATATAAAAAATATTAGATTGTTTAGAATTTGAATATAACTTTCATTAAGTGTCATTTTTAGTAATTTAATGATATATAAATACTTTTAATAATGTATAACTAAATGATCTACTACTTCAAAAGAGGGAATGACTACTTTGCATACTAATGGTACATGAGAATTGGTTCGGTTACTGCTAGAATAATTAATGATTGGTTGTTGATGGGTGTACACTGTCAAGGTTGGACCTAATGGTCAGGTGGACGGATTGAAAGCTCAGTTGGTTGTAAAATGGTACACTCAGACTTATAAGTAGGATTATTATGAGACTTTCTTTCCTGTAGCTAAAATGTCATATGTTCGGTTGTTCTTATCTATGACTGCTATTCATCAATGGCCTTTGTACCAACTCGATATAAAAAATGTGTTTCTTCATAGTGAGCTTCAAAAAGAAATATATATATAGAGCAACCACCTGAATTTGTTGCTCAAGGGGAGTCTGGTTTGGTGTGTAAACTTTATCGCTCTTTGTATGGTTTGAAATAATCTTCTCGTACTTGGTTTAGCCATTTTAATACTGTTATCTAGGAGTTTGACATGATTCGTAGTGAGTTAGATCATTCTGTTTTCTATCGACATACACCATAGGGCCAATATATATATCTGGTAGTTTACGTCAATGATATTGTCATTACAAGAGATGATCAAGATGATATTAAACAAGTAAAGACACACTTGCTCTGGCATTTTCAAACTAAAGATTTGGGATTGCTTAGATTTTTTCTTGGTATAGAGGTTGCTCAATTTAAGTCTGAGATTATTATCTCTCAAAGAAAATATGTGTTGGATATTCTAGAGAAACAGAAATGTCAGACTGTAAACCTATAAATTCTCATTTGGATCCTAATATTAAACTCCTACCTGGACAAGAGGAGTCTCTTGCAGATCATGAGATATATCGGAGACTAGTTGGTAAGCTTAATTATCTCACTATCACACGGCCTGATATTTTCTATTCAGTTAGTGTTGTTAGTTAGTTTCTACAGTCTCTATGTGATAATCTTTGGGATGCAGTTATTTGAATCTTACAGTATATTAAGGGTGCACCAGGAAAAGGTTTGCTATATGAGAATAAGGGCCATACACAGGTAGTCGGATATTCAGATGCTGATTGGCAGGTTCTCCATTATATAGACATTCTACTACTGGGCATTGTGTTCTTATTGAAGGAAGCCTTGTATCATGGAAAAGTAAGAAGTAAGAAGTTATTGCCAGGTCAACTGCAGAAGTAGAATATCGTGCCATGGCCTTAGCAACATGTGAGCTTATATGGTTGAAATAATTGATCCAAGAACTGAAATTTGTAGACATATCACAAATGAAGTTATTTTGTGATAATCAAGCTGCACTTCACATTTCATCAAACTCGATATTTCATGAAATGACTAAGCATATAAAAATTGATTGTCATTTTATTCGAAAGAAGATTTTGTCTGGCTGTATTTTCACAAGTCATGTTTGCTCAAACGATCAGCTAGCAGACATTCTCACTAAATCTCTCAAGGGTCCTCAAATTGATTTTATTTGCAACAAATTTGACACATATGATTTATATACTTCGGCTTGATGGAGAGTGTTGAATGTATATGACATTTTGTACATATTTATTGTCAATATCATAAAACAGAAAATAGATTGATAACCTTCTAAATAGGACTAATTGACATTCCAAATAGAACACACAACTTTACTTATATAATGATATATTTTTTTCATTATCAAATACAAGCATTCTTCTACTCTCTATTTCTTCACGCATATGTAAAATAAAGTGCATATTTTGTGATAGGATGTCATTGTAACTCAATTTATGATCTCTCCTTTATGCATGCATCAACATGCTTGTCACATGACAATCAGTTTAATCTTGGAGGGTAACATGAACTTGAATTCCAAAAAAATGTGTACCTTTTTGCGTAATATGCCTATAGCAATTAGCTCAGTGCTGCTCCCTTTCTCCCCATTCTTTTTTCTCTTTTCTTCCCCCAAATAATGGCAGGAGTGAAAAAAAAAAATCAATTGGTACAATAGGCAGAAGTGTATGAATTCAGGCGTATCACATATGAAATCATATTGTATTTTTTTTTGCTCATTTAATTATCTTTTTTTCGTGGCTCTGCAGTTGGAGAATAATCAGATAGATGATAAAGGTTATGCTGAAGTGATAGTCGCTGCAGATGAGGTTGCTGTGGCAGCTAGGCCACGTGGAACGGCCTATGCTTTAGTAAATGTTGATTCCATACATAGTACATTCTTGATTGGGTGCCAAGATGGTGCGATAAACTATAACAGTTCAACTTCTGATTTTAATGTCTGGAAAGATCTCTAGTTGTTATTATTTGTCTTCCACATATTATGTTTCCACAGAAATACATTAGCTAACCTTGTTCAGCATGAAACCATAATTCTAGGATATTGTGAAATTAAGATAGATTTATGAGGTGAGTACTTGTAGCATATATGTAGATACGATACTATTGCTGCTTTGGCTTTGTAATCAATTTTTTAATTTTTTCCAAAGCTCTCAAGTGTTCAACTTAGTTCTTCTGGCATTTTTAGAGTTTTAAGTTTGACACAATAGCTGTGATATGTTTCCTTCTTTTTGTTGGATATTTCGCAATCCATTTTACTGCTATTATTAGTGTTTGCATATTGTAAACCAATGTTTTTTTTTTTTTTTATGCTTTAAGATTGATTCGGGCAGCAATCCAAATCAAAATGTATACATCAAAGGGAGTAAGCAATCAAAGTTTAATGTATAAGGAGCTTAATTTTATGAATTTTGCATCTTTAATTATGTTATTATTGAAGTTTTAGCTCAGACTTGGATCCATTAGTTTGATAATTGGGTCTAACTTGATGTTTCATTTACTTTGTTATAATTATGAAAAATTTTCAAAAATAATCAAAATTGAGAGGGCCTTAATATTTTTAGTAGCAATTTGAAAATTTTAACTTTTTTAGTCAAATTCGTTAATTTTAGACGAAAATACATTCTACATGTATATTACTTGATTGGCCAAAAAAACACACTTACTCTCACTTCTTTTTAATCAAAATAATGTCAAAAAAGTACAAAAAGGAATCTCACCATCATTTGAATGGATTCGTTATCAAAATATTCACTTTTTAAAACAAAAAATATAAGATGACTTTAATTTTTAAATGATCATTTATGTTGTAATGTAATGTGAGAATGTGTTGTAGTTTTTAAATTGAATATAGATTTCTTAAAAACAAATATTAATTTATTTGAAATAAATTTGTGTAAATGAGACACATTAGTTTACAATGAGGAGATAAAAAAAAATTCATAAAATTTTAAAAGTCTATCATGCAGATTGAATTAGGGCGATAAGATCTTATTGTGTTATAGAACTAGCGCGATAAGATCCTATCGTCCCAGTTCTATGGCGTGACAAGATCCTATCGCGCTATGTAAATCTTATTGTGCCATATAAATCATATTACAACTCAAATTTTTTTTTTTTGCTGCAGCCATGAATCTCACTGTCTCTGTCGATTGTCATCCATCGCTGTCAGTAGCCATTGTCATTGAAGCTTGCTGTTGCCACTTGAGAGAGATGAGTTTTTGAAAATTTGAGAGAGATGAGAATGAGTGTTTGTGAGAGAGAGACAAATAAAGAGGTTATTATGGTTTAAAATGAATGAATTTAGTAAAAAAAGTTGATAAATTAAATTGGGGGTTAAAAAATTTAAGACCCCCTCAAAAAGGCTATGTCCAAATTTTTTTCTATAATTATCATTAATAACCAAAAGGATCTTTGCATGCTTATGAAAACTATTTTTAAAATAGCCCGTGGGATATGCTAAACCTTCAAGTATAGTTCGTGATTGAAACTCTGCATGGTTTAAAATTTTCTTAATAGACCCTTTTTGTTAGTAGTTACCATTAATTTGGACTTGGATTGACTAGGGGTAATTTAGTATATTTAATTATATAAAGCCAAATGGCATAATTTAATAGGCTTTACATTTTATTTTTGTTTGTTAATTAAAAATATAATGTAATAAAATAAAAATAAAATTAAGAACTTTATTTTTTAAAAAACAATATAGACAATCATTGCCACAATCATTGTTATTGTTATTAGCGGTCTCGATGACTAGTTCAATGTTTATGTCATCAAAATTTAATTTTTTTAAAAAATTTATATGATGAAAAGATTATTTTTACTAAAAGAATAATGAATGTTGGTCTAAGTGAAAGGGAAGGGGTTGGTGACTATTGTGGTGTCACTACCAAATGGTGGTGTGGTACTTTACACCACCACTACGGTTGTGCTTTTGCCAAAGGTGGTGGTATTGTAACTTAAACGCGTTGGTGAATGATATGTGATGGTACCTTTCAACTCTTCACCTTGCTTTGTGGCTTTATGATGCCTTTTTTTATTATTTTTTTATTATTGGAAATGATCAAATCATCAGTTAAATACATTGGACATTCAACTTTGAATTGCAGTTAATTGTTAAATTCCTTCTTTCAATTGAATAAACCATACAATAACTGACCTAAAATGGGAAATGGATGTTTGAGATGAAATTACTTTTACTAGCCTATCTTGTTTGGTCTTAAGCAGAAAATGCAACCTCCAAGTCAGCAAGTCAACCTGTTGAAATAGTTACAAGTGGAGAGACCAACACTACTTTTGTAAAGAATATTTCCACATAAATTTTTATTAAAAACTTTTAAAGTACTTTTATGATAGCAAATTCAGTCGTTGAATAAATGTCTCAAATTTAAATTGATCATGTTTCGTCGTTTAAATTTAAAAAAAAAAAAAACGACAATCAAACAATTTTAAAGACCTTGTAAATCGGATCATCCATATAATATACCAAAAAAAAAATCTAAAAAAATAAAACAACTAAAACTCTGTTCTACCAAAAACCACTTGCACAAACAAAACAACATTTTCATATATCTTATATGAATTCAAAACATCATCAGGACCACATGCATTCACAAGAAAATGATAAAAATTAAAACTACAAAACAAAAAACAACATCAGCGACCATATGCATGTCTTAGAAAAACAAAAAACGAAAAAAAATTATAAATAACAGAACAAGAACAACAACAGGGACCGCATGCATTCTCGAAAAATTAAAAAAGTCACAAAATAAAACCCTACACATTAGCGATCACACGCATACCCCAAAAAAAATTAAAGACATTCTAACATAGACATGTTATCTTATAAACCAACTATAAAAAAAAAAAAAAAAAAAAAGAATTGAAAGCAACATCCAATACAAAAGAATGCCTCAGAAAGCAAAATTTTTAATTTATTCAAACAACATACTAATTTGTGCTAAAAAGTGAATAAAAAAGTTAAGGTTTTAAAAAATATACTTGAAATGAAGAGTTGAGACAACTTGTACAATTTGTGTCCAAACCCATTTCTAAATCCGCACAAAAACAATGATGCTTCTTCAAGATAATAACGGAGTACAATTTTGCAAATTTTCGAAGTAACAATTTTGAAAGTGATGAGAGATGCAAGTGAAAGTTGAGAAAAAGACTCAGTGTAGAGGCTTTGGCTATTCTTCAATTTTGGCATATGAAATGATTATGTTTCAGCTTAAACAATTAAGAAATGACGTTGTTTCTTAATCACAATAAGGCTACACAAATGTTATCATTTTGCTTTGCACCATATGCAAAAGACGAACCGTTTTTGGCTTTTCCAGATTTATATAATCTTCAACAAAAACAATGTTATTTTTTAGTACTGGCTCAAATCCACACAACATCGTTTTTCTGGTTTGAACACTATGAAACCAACATCGTTTCATAACTCTAGAAATTAAAAAATATTTAAAAAAAAAATACAAAAATGACGTCATTTCATAACTCCTAAAAAATATTAAAAAAATATAAAAATAACGTCATTTCATAACTTTGCAAAAGCACAAATATGACAACGTATTTGATAGCTACGAGAAGTAAAAGAAAACTTTAAAACTAAACAAAATCCTAAAATGACATTGTTTTGATAAACATAAAAAATTCAAATCTGATGTCGTCTTCTTAAACAATGAAAATAATAAAAAAAAACAAATTTCAAAACAAAAAAAAAAAAAGAGAGCAACATCGTTTTGGAATAAAACCAAATACGACATCGTCTTAATCTAGCGAATACATTAAAAAAAAATAGAAAACGATGTCATTTATACTAATTTTAGAATAAATAAAAAATACAACATGCTACTGTTTTAACCTAGATGAGTTGTCCACATCATTCATTTTACCCTAAAAATTGTTTGAAAAACTTAAGTGCACCTCATTGCAAATAAGTAATATAATGATGAATTATTATTAAAAAATTTAAGTACTAAAAAATTGTATCTTCTTATTCTTATTTAAATAATTAAAAACTCAGACAAATAAAATTTAAACTAAATAATAAAAGAAAGCAATAAGCAAAATAGAGTAAAGAAAACAAATATAAGGTTACAAATATTGAAGAGCCTAGAATTATAATTATCCCTCAAAACCTCACTTGAATCTAATTATTCCCTTAATTTAATTCATCAATATGAATTGTTAACTAAGAGACCTAATATACAAGCCTTTCTCAATGGCTACGTGAAAATACCTTATCTAATCAATTATTTATATTCCTATGATAATTAGATTAAAACAATATTTATTAAGAATGTTCTCTAAATAGTTATATATTACATATAAGTATATTTTTATCTCACACGGAACTTAAAACTTTTACGAATTGATCTTACATCATTCTATCTAAGGAAAAATACAAAAATATATTTTTCAAGTTCATTAAGGTTATCTTAATTAATCTAATTAATAATCAAGTAATTAAAGGCATTAACCACATAATAAAATGAATAATTAAATATTGATTTCATAAACTAAGGGAAAGTAAATAATTCAAGTTACATCTCGAGTTCAAATTATAATATAAGAAAAGTAAATTAACTCATGATAAAACAAAAGTTTTAGAGCACATTTAGCATCATAAAGATAATAAATAAACTAAGAAAGATAAAGAGAAAAGATAATAAATAAACTAAGAATTTTTCAATCTTTAATCTCTTCTTCTCTTGATTCTTCAAAAGTTTGCTCTAAACTCCTTAAAAGTTATTCTATATATTGCTTTCTTTCTCTCTCTCTCTGTATGTGTGTGTGTGTGTTAATTTCTACCTTTTCTAGTGCTACAGCTTTAACTCTGGGGCTGTGACGCTGCATTCTTGACTTTATTAATACTTTTTATCTTATTTTGTTTGGACTTTCAATCTATTAGCTCCATTATCTTTAAACCTACACAATAACAAAAAAACACATAAAAGCCTAATAATCATGTTTAAAATGAGAAAAAAATGCTAAGTTTAAGAAAGTAAAAATATAAACATAAAATACACCTATCACAAAACTTGTCTATGTTAGCATACTTTACCATATTTCTATCACTAATCTTTTGATACAATTTTGTGATATATTCTATTACAAAATGGTGTTAGATTATTATCACAAGTTACTATTAAAGTATATTATGATACAATCTGTCATAAATTAGTAATAGTAAAAAACTTGTGACAATATTTGTCACAAATTTTGATAGTGTTAAATTTCTATCACAAAATTTCTTTCACAAAATCCCTTTTTGTAGTTGTTTTCTTTTATCCTATTATGTTAAGAAAATTAAAGGATAATATAGTAATTTTAACTTTGAATCCATTTCCTTGATTCCCAATTAGGAATGGGGGATTGGGATTCCCATTCCCTATTCCCGATTTAGTGTGGGTCCTATATAAAACCCACATATGGGATTTCCATTACCAATTTTAGTTGCCCAAGTAAACATGGGAATGATTCCTTTCGCTGAACCCTATTCCCCAATTCGGATTAGTAAAATATGCCTCTAATTTCTTCACATTGTTAAGTTTGGAGGCCCACAATACCTTTGAAGGTTCCTCAGAGCCTTGTTGTAACTTTGACTTAATCTTTAGGTGATTTAGACTTTTCTATTCCTTAAACCTATCTCTTGTCATTCCCATCCCCATAATTAAATAGAAATAGTGATGCGTCTATTTTATATCTATTATTTTGAACTCTTGAATTTAGTAATTGGTCAATAAAAATAAGAATATTGACCTTTTTATATGTTTTACTATTATTTTATAGGTTTAAAGTTAACAGAACTATTTGGGATGAAAATTTGAGAAAAACTCACAAAATTATAAAAGGAGGACCAAAATGCTCAATTAAATAGTGCCTAAACAGTACATATTAGTAGAAACTATGAGTCAGGGCACTGGAATTTGACATCGTAGTGCGGGAATAATGATTATAAATAGTGTCATAAACAGTGATGGAGATCTTTGTACCCACCCCATTCTCGATTTCTTGAATTTAAGTTTGAGTCTCCTCATACTTGAATAGTGATGGAGATCCCTAAGAATATTCATACCAATTTAAAAGTTATAATCATATTTTATAAATTAAAACAATAGTTTTAACCAATTTTATCATCAAGTTAGCAACTGGTTAATACTAAACAATGACTTTACACAAAACACTATCAATTAGTCACAAATATACTCATTAATTATATAATGAGACAAATTAACAAGTGAGGGCAAGTCATATATCACAAATTCATAATCTTTGAAATTTAATAAAAGAAAACATATTATCCTTTCCCTTCGATTGTTGAAGACCTAGTAAGCTGTAGAGTGAGCGAAGGATGACAAATTTAAGGTGGTAGCTTTTTTAGCCATATTAAGGCTTAGTGCAAATGAATGAGCATGATGGAGATGGGCAGAGATTAAAAATTTCAAGGCTAATAGGGTTGTTAAAGGAGGTTGTGCCAGCTAATAAGGCTCATTGATGAGGTGTCACGATTGGTTATTGGTGTTGTTGGTGAGATAGGGTTATCAGATGACATGATAATGCTATTAGTGTTTGCACTTTGCAAAAGAAAAAATGTGTGGTTATATACTTTTGACATGTCAAATGAGCCATGCTGACCCATAGAACTCTGCCCTAAATTTATGTTCGTGTTGGCTTAGCATGAGCACTAAATATTAGGTATAACACAACACATATAGGTTGTAAGAATTCTATGCTTAGGCCGTGTTATGCTTGGGTTATACCAAGGTCACTAGCCTACATTTTTTTTTAAATATTTTTATTTATTATTATGATTATGATGTTAAATTCTATTTTTATTTCATTAATACAATTTTATTAATTGCCAATTTAAAGTTTGCTTACCATCTCACTAACCTAGCACGACACACCTATATGGGCCATGCAACCCAACTCATGGCTATACAATTTTATTATTTATATAATTGGTTGTGCTAGCATTATTGAGCTTACCCTACGAATTGGTCCATGCGTTCTAATTATGTCAAGCTTGTCATGGGCTTTTGTTGGCATAGATCTATTATGCGCTCCTATCAGCATGGTCTATCGTGACACAAAACCAAACCCAGTATGACGTGCCTACATAGGTTATGCCTACACAACATGTTACAGTGTTGTGCTAAGTTATGCCATGCTTAGGTCGTAAGACCTTACTTACACCTCTAATTAAAATTCATACCTTGAACTTGATGCAAACCTAATTTGGGTATCTGTTAGTCTCCTTGAACCCGCCCTGAACCTAAATTATATAGGAATTTTCACCCAAAATTTATCCAATTCAAATCGGGTAATTACAGACTTTAACCTTTAGAGATTTCTACCACCCCTAATTTTTATCCTTCATTAGAGAAATCCCATCTTTTTAGTTAAGTTTATCTAGGATTTTAAGAGAAAAATAAATAATCATGCAACAAGATTCTCCTAATTAAAATAAATCTTCTAAATTATCTTGAAATTAATAATCCAAGTTTTGACTAAGAAGGAATTTTTATATATAATTGTTGGGCCCATTATCTAGTGGCCACTGTGCATTATTTTAATTTGCTTTCTATTCTAGAATAAGATCAATCTCATTAATTAAAAAGACTTAACCCAGAAATCAGATCCATTACACCAAGTAACCTGACTCGTCGACCCATGGTCATTAGTAACGGGTTGTAAGTCATGACGAGGTAAAAATGGATTTAACTTATTGTTCTATTCAAATTATGCTTAATTAATTACTATTCTGCATAAAGAAGGATTTTTCACAAAGTGGACGAGTCACACTTAAATTCCTCTCCTTGATTGATTATGAATTGGGAACGATATTTGATCTCTAGTTAACCTAAATTAATTAAGTATTGATGATCATGCATATTGTTAATAAGATTTGGATTCATGCTTTATAAATAGATTTGATTTTTATAATTCAGAAGATATATTCAATTCATAATTGATTCTATTCTATTTTGAACCATTCAACATTTTTAGTATCTTGATTGTTTTACAATACTCCCACATATAGTAGTATATTTCTTGGATAAATACTGACTTGAGCATTGAAGTATTTTTTCTTACAGGAGGATGGTGCATTCACGTTATTTCAAGGAGTTAATAAGGGTAAGACAATCATTGATGTAGAGGTTCTAAACTCGGGAATTTCAATAGTGCTGGCTGTGGGAAAGTTCTGAACAAATAGAAGACTTCAACACTGAAAACATCAATAACCAAATATGACAAACCATCTGAATTCTCGTTCTTTAAACCTGGACAACACCTAAAATAGAGACCTAAAGTACCTCTAACGTGATTACTTACTTACCCTGCAAAACTAAGTAAAGACCTATTCAGCGTTATAGATCTTTAAAAAATGGAGGAATGAGAGAAATAGTATTTCTAATTAAAAGGATGGAAGTTGTAGAATAGATAAGAAGGTCGAATGATGATCATGATATAAGGGCGGCGATTATAAAAGAAGTCAATGAACTATATAGGAAGAGAGGAAAGCCAGAATTGTTGAAGATGCAAAATCTTTAACGTGAAAGGCAAATGAGGATTCTTTTACAAAAGCAATCAAGAGAGCAGAAAGGCTACAAAAGTTTTTCGTATTAAACTTCAGATGTACAATGACATTAGAGGTCCTGAAGAGCACATCTTTCACTTGCAAAGATGATGATACATGTTATGGATGACCCTTTAAAATGCATTACCTTTCCTTTCAGCCCCAAGGGACTAGCTCAAGCGTGGTTCTAGAGGTTGAAGGAAAATTCATTCTCTTCCTTTAATAACCTAACTTGTCCTGTTCATTGCACAACATATACGAAATAGAAAGAAGAAAAAGACGACATCAAATTTGTTCTTCCTAAAATAAGGGGAGAATAAATTGACTAAAAGCTTCCTAAATAGATTTAATAGGGAGCTTAGCAAAATAGAAGCTATGATACAGAGATTGTGGCACAAGTATATTGTAAGACAGTAAGGACATTCGCTCCTTGCTACTGATATCGTATTTAAAAGAAATTCACTTATTATAAATTGATTAGTAAAAAGTTAGGATAGTGGATAAGAGAAGAAGAAAACGATGCTACACTAATGAAAGAAGCTTTTGTGATTACCACATAGAAGAAAAGAACTGCCTTTCAAAAGGTAGGATCCAAGAAAAGACCTTCAAACATTGAAGAAAGTGGAAGAGAAAAATGTCAGAGGCCATAAGTACAAAGCTTTTGGAACATTCATGATGTGGAGGTTGACGAAGATTCTAGAAAATTGAAAAGACGTGACCAAACATTGTCCCTTCTATAATGAGAAGAGACATAATCTCTTCACGTGCAAGACACTGTAAGGGCAAATACACACCCTAATGAAGATTGAATATCTAGTCAAGCACCAGTTAGAAGTGGAACCTAAAAAGACAATGACAACGAAACTTGAGAAGAACCTTAAACCAACTAGGGCGGAAGTTATAACAATGGAAGAGATAGGTGTCAAGATATTAGATAGGATCCACAAATTGTTGTATGACTTTCAATACCAAGAAGAAAAGGAAAACATGGAAAAGGAAATCAACAAAGAGAGACTATATAAAGAAGAAGGACTGAAGGTTATAGAAGGACCACAAATAGTAGGCAAACCTATTCAAGACTAAATGAAAGCGCTGGCAACAATAATGGTAGCCAACCAACACTTTATAGACGTATTTCATGGAAGACCTCCAGAGAGAGAGATGAGAGATGAGAGATGAATGCCTTTATTTAAAAAGGCCACTAAGGTATAGAGGATTGGAGTAAGAGACATTTCTATTTCCTGGGTGGATCTACCAGATATAATGCTTCCACACTCGACTCGTTGGTCATAAGAAGAATATTATACAACATGTGCTAGTTGGTGGTGTGAGTAGTGCTAACTTCTATTTTAGGATACCTTCAAGAGGATGGAACTTCAAGAAAAGTACATTTGAGGATCTAACACAGAGCTCATTGTATTCAGAGGAGCACGAGTCCAAGTTAAGAGATTCATTACACTTCTAGTGGTGGCAGTGGGAAAGAGGTTATGAATAAAATACTTTTTGGCTAACGCACCCTTCGTTTACAAGGTAATAATATAGTGGTACTAGATACATTATATAGAATTTGCCTCTTCTACCTTGCATCAAATGGCAAGATGCGTATCAACTAGTGGAAAAGGAATGGTAGATATTAAAATAGAACAAATTCATACAAAACAAATGCTATACTAACTTGATAAAACTGCCAAAGGATAAGAAGGAAACAAAAGAGTCTTTCGTAGAAGCTGAGAAGTAGGAAGAACAAAACAAATTGATAAAATATGAACCTCAAGTAATACAAAGGTTCATGCAACATCATATGAGGCAACGCCTCCTAAATAACAACTACAGAATGTGTGGCCAAAGGTTCTTCCTTGAAAAGAAGAATAGATTGAAGAATATATTCCACATTATACGAAAAGGATGGAAAAAGTACAATTGGACATTTAGCCATACATAAGAAGGTGTTACAGTACACTAACTTGAATAAAAAGGAAATAACAATAATGATAGACTTACTAAAAAGGAACCAGAATGTCTTTGCCTCATCCCATAGAGACATAGTTAGTATAAACTTGAAGGTAATAAGCTACAAGCTAAGTATCAAGAAAGGATACCCTTTAATCAGACAAAGGAAGAGAGGGTTTCTAGTAAAATAGAACAAGATTATTAGTGACAAGTTTACAGTGATTGGAAGTGGGCTTTATATGAGAAGTCTACTATCTAGATTCGCTAGCTAACGTAATGGTTATTCCAAAGAAGGACAGAAAGTAACGGGCCTATGTAGACTATAAAAATCTCAAAAAGGCGACTCCAAAAGATTTCTTTTGACTTTCAAAGATCGATTAGATGGTAGATGAGATGACCGAGTATGAGAGACTATCGTTAGTAAACACCTACAGTGGATACCATCAAATCAGGATGGACTCAAAAAATAAGGAGAATACTAATTTTATGATCGAATGAGGAACAAATTGCTATAAGGTGATGCCATTTAGCCTAAAGAATGTCAAAGCTACCTTTTAACGGCTAGTTACCAAGGTATTTGAGAAGCTGATTGAATGAATTATGGAGGTATACATAGATGACATAATGGTCAAGAGTTAAAATATGGAGGATTCTATTGTAAACCTATAAAAGTGTTCAACGTCTTACAAGAATATATCATGATCTTTAATCTAGCTAAGTACACATTTAAGATCTCTTTTGGAATCTTTATTAGGTATGTTGTTAGCATGAGAGGAATCAAAGTAGACCCATCATAGGTCTAAGCCCTCAAAAATACCACGATACCCTGAACATCGAAGGAAGTATAAATATTGACTAGAAGGATCACAACACTAAACACATTCATCTTCAAGATGTTCAACAAGTGCAAACTCATCTTCCAAGCCATTATAGCGAAGAACAAGCACTTATAGTGCTCAAAACAAATAAAAACACTACAAGACCTAAAATAATACCTAGGGAAGTCATTTAACCTTTCCCCTCTACTTCCAAATGAGACATTGTTTCTTTATCTTATAATTTTTAGGGTAGCAGCCATCTCAATGCTATTCAAGGAAGTAGACAAACAATAAAGACCAATCTTCTATACTAGTAATATAACACTGAGACGAGGTATTCCACAGCCAAGAAACTTATCCTTGCCATTGTATAAGCCAACTA
This sequence comes from Ailanthus altissimus, assembly GCA_946807835.1. Lineage (NCBI taxonomy): Eukaryota > Viridiplantae > Streptophyta > Magnoliopsida > Sapindales > Simaroubaceae > Ailanthus > Ailanthus altissimus. Next base: position 13,294,422 of record OX327687.1, read on the forward strand.
CAAGTTATGACATTACTTCGAGGCATATCTCATTGTGGTGTACACTTTCTATCCTCTGCAACGAATACTACAAAGACTTGATGTTATTGGAAAGGTTATCAAGATGACAATGGGACTCATCTATTTAGCCATATAATACAGATCGAAGACCACGATCAAAGGATAAATTATAGCTGACTTCTTCCTGGAATGTGAACTAGTCGTAGAGGACGAAACTCTTTCACTAGAACATATGAAAGCAATGGCACCATAGCAGATGCACATAGATGGACTTCTAATCAAAATGGGGCAAGATTAAAAATTAGAATCAAAAGCCGGAAAGGATTGATCCCTGAGTATGTGGTCAGAATTCTGTCAGTAACGTCCAATAATAAAGATGAATATAAAGAACTAATCGAATTTTTAATAATAGCGCACTAGTTGATGATCAAAAGATTACAGTTACACATGAACTCCATATTTTCACCTTTCAGTGGAAAAAAGACAACACACCAAAAGATGAAAGGATGAAGAGTTACCTTTCTAGAGTAAAGAAATCAGCCTAAAAGCTATAAAAGGTCACTATCACCAAAATATTTAGAAGATAGAATATGGAAGTGGATAGGCTAGCTAAAGAAGTAATGACAATAAACAATTTCTCATATAGAATGGTTTTGCTCCTTAACAGAGGGAATATCGTGACAAAAGAAGAGCTAGTGCCATTATTTATTGACATACAAACATACACATAAATCGCAAGCATACAGGTCATGCTCAAGTAATAAAGTGATAAGTAGATTATCGTCCTACAAAGATTGATCTTTCAAATTTATGCTAAGTACTATAAGTTTTTACAACTTAATTTTATCTAGACAATTTCAATTTTTAATTAATTACAAGAACTAAAGAAATTTAAACTAGCAAAACTAATTAAAGCGATTAACAGAGCAACAATTAAAATTAACAATTCTATAAAATGAGAAATCTATAATAAAGGGGATTCTAGGGCCTTTACTTCACTCTATTCATCTTATGCCTTCATATTTAGTAATTTTTAACTAATTTTATTTTAATTCATTAATTAAGGGTTTAAAGTTAATTCCATTACCTTTTCCAAATGTTAAATAAGATCCCATGCATAAATATTCAAGTTGATATCTCTATCTAACTTGTCTACCTACATATTCATTAAGCAATACTTATATTGATTGTTAAAGTGTTATTGGCCTTCTGAGCTCAATACAACTAAGATTACATTTTTCAAATTTGATAAATGAATTAATCTCTCCCAAGTATTAAAATTTATAACTCTAGGTCAACTAATTCATTTTCTAACAAATTAAAAGCATTAATCACAGAGAAACACAAATGAATTGAATTAGAACTTTGTTAACAATGAACTAAATATTCTAAATGTAGTGTAAATAAAGCTACATCAAGCCCTGGAATGAAAATCTAGCCAAACATAGATATACCCGTAACTGAAATGATCCAAAATTCATAAATATAAACATGTTCTCAACAATATCCACAAATACAAATTTCAAATCAAGTTAGAGAAAGAAAGAGAAAGAAACTAAGATTAAGATGATCATTAAAGCATTAATCCTTCAAGAATCCTTAAGAATCTTCAAGAATTTCACCCTCAAAGTCTTTTTCTCTCTAGAAATGCGTGCCTCTCTTTCTCTCTAAATTTTGTGCTCGCTCTTCTCCCCTATTGAATAGTAGCTTTTAAGTCTTTATTTAAAGGCTCTAATTAGGGAAAATATAAGAAAAACTAGGTTTTCTTGTTTTGTTTGGCAGCGTCAAGGCTTGGAGTGACTGATGCCGCGACTTGGCTCGAATTGTGCTAGCATTGTAGCTTAGATATTTGAGTGCTGCAGTTTATGGCCTCAGATTCATTCGGTGTTGCGGCCTTAAGATTATAACTTGTCATCCATTCTTCTCTCTGAGGCCATAACTTGAGATCTTGGGTCGCGGCTTAAACTGTGAAATGACCAGTTTTTGCTTGCTTTCTTCGTTTTTGCTCTTTTTGTTACCCATTTTGTTGAACCCTACAACATAATCATAATATGCATGAAAATCCATATAGTCATATTTACGTTTAGCAATTATTAAGTTAACAGAGTCAAAATATTATGTAGAAAATGCACTCATCTAACTCTGCAAAACTTAATAACTTGTCTGTCCTCAAGAAAAGAGAGACAACTAAAGGCTAAAAAACTAAGATAAAAATAACTAACACACTGGGTTGGCAAATGATTAATAAATTTTCTCAAAGATTTCTCTTGACTATAGGCCTTAAGAAAAATCTAAATGCTTTAGCAGCTCAACATGTCAATCTATTACTTGTTCTACCCCATAGGTGACTTGCTTGGTGTGTGTGTGTATGTATAGTTAGTACCATTAGTCAAATGCACCCAAATTAGTTTATACACACAAATTAAAAAAATAGTCTCTATCGATTTTTAATTAATTAACACTTAATAGGCTTACTTTTCATATCACTCTTCACTAATGTAGGTACACACATCACCAAGGATCAATTAGGACTTTATTTGGCTTGTAATGTAAGGCTTAGGGTGAGGGTAGAATAAGTGAATTCTTTTTCCATGTAACTCACACTATAAACATACTAGAATCTATTCGAACCCTTGTAATCCCCGATTGAGTTGCTCCAAACTTAATTCCTTCTTTTCCTTGTTGTTTTGTTGCTCAAAAGTTTTTTTTTGCTAAGCAAGAAGAATATTATTTCTTTTTCTTTTTTTAATTGAATGTTGAACAAATTCCACCAAACTTAAATTTTTATATCTTATTTGAGTTAGCAAAATCAATTTCTTGCCACCTAGCTTCTTCGCTTTACTATAAACCCAATTTTTTTGTTAAAGTGTTCTAATGGGACTATTATGCTATGGTGTGATGGGTTTTTATGAGGGATATTCATTTTTGATAGGGATGTACTTTTGTGGTTTAACAAATAAAATAGTTAATTAGGCTCAAGAGGGTAACTAGAGGTAATATGTCTATGAGTAGGCTTGAAAGGCTCAAACAATACAAAGATGACCTAAACTCATTTTCTTAATTATATGTGCCCTAGGATTTTACCTTGAGTGATATTCAAACAAATTCTAAAATATTTTTGATACCCTAAGTATTCTTGTTATGTATAAAAGTCCTATAAGTGAGAAAATAACTATATAGTCTTAACTACATCCTGAATGAGTTTAAGAGGTCACAAAATAGGTTAGAACTTGTCCTAAAATTAAACATGCAAATAATTATAACTTCTATTGTTTCTAAAAAAATGTGGTAATAGAAATTATATTTTCTATTTTATATAATTGACTGCTAAACATTATACCAAACCCAAGACTATGAGCAACAAAACAACAAATTTAACATATAAAATAAAACATCGAAAAACAATAGTCATAAAGAGTAAACATGACGTAGAATAGTAAATAAACACAATTAAATGTTTTGCTCCCCCAACTTTAAAATGGACATTGTCCCTAATGGAAAAAATAAAAATGAAAATAGAAAACGTCCTTAGTAGATGATGGCTCACATTTATATTGTTGGGTTCTTCAGAAAAAATTATTGCTAGAGTTGACACCACGACCCTGACTTTAGGTTCCATGGCATTGATGTTTAGAATTAAAGACCTAGATTTCTAGGTATTGGCATCATGGCCTAGGTTCCTCTGTGTTGTGACACATATATACAGCCTTGGGGCTTCATTTTGCTTTTGTTTTATTACTGTGACCTTGCATGATTGGCGTTGCGATGCTGGCTTACTGCCTAGTGCCTTTTTTTATCCTTCTTGAGTACTGACTTGTTGTTTTAACACAATACCAAGAATAAAAAACATTAAAAATACAAATTTACTTGGTTTCCTCCAAAAAACCGTTTAATTTTATGTCTTTGGCTTGACATCTTTCGAATTTATGATGGATCAAATTGAATGTCAAAAGCATTTTTTCTATGGAACACTCATCTTTTCTAGTACTTTCGTGTTTGTTTAATAGCTTTTTTCAATCCTTTTATTTGATTTCCATAGCTTCATAAGATGATCTTTAACAAGTGACCATGACTTCCTTGTCTTGAGCTTTCTAGAAAAATTTCTTATCTTTGATCTAAAGAACGAACCTCATTGGCTGGTATCTATTTGTTTCTTTATAATAATCTTGTCATGCCCATTCTTTTTCTTTACTTTGTGTAACATTCCATGATCTTGGGTTTGGATTGCATCCATCTTCTTTAACTATAGAGGCCTTTATTCTCTATTCGAATATATTATGTCGATCCTCAAACAGTCTTTAGAATCATATGGCAACTTTATTTCCTTGAAGACTTTGAACGTTACTTCTTTATTTTGCACTCACATAGTTAATTCTTCTTTCTGTACGTCGATTAGAGCGTAGTTAGAAATGGTTGGCCAAGAATGATCAGGATCTCTTGGCATTTCTTCATATCAAGAACAATAAAATCTGCTGGAAGGATGAACTTATCAACCTTGATCAAAACATCCTCAATGATCCCTCTTGGATATATGAGAGATCGATTTTCTAGCTATAAAGAAATAGTGGTAGGCTTAACCTCTCCAAGTCCCAATTTCTAAAAAACAAATAAAGGCATAAGATTAATACTGGCACTAAGGTCACATAATGCTTTTTTAAAATTTAAATCATCGACAGTGCATGAAATTGTGAAACTTCTAGGATCCTTAAACTTTTATGGCAACTTTTATTAAAGAATTGTACAACATTCCTTTATAAGCTTCACAATTTCATAATCCTCGAAACTTCTTTTCTTTGACATCACATTCTTCATAAAACTTCATATAATTTGGCATTTGTTCTGAAGCATTCGTAAAAGTAATGCTTTTGTGAATCTTTTTGAAAATCTCAAGGAATTTGGATAATTGTGCATCTAACTTTTTATTTTGAAATCATTAAGGAAATGGCAATAAAGGAAAGAGAATATGAGTGTTGTCTGGAAAAGAGATAGAATTAGGCTTCGAATTCACCTATAATGGTTTCATTACAACCTTTTTTTTCCTTATCTTCACTTTCATTTAGCTTAAGAGCTTCTACTTCTTTACCACTTCTAAAAGGGATAGCCTTGCAAAGCTCTTTTAAGTTGGTCTCCGTGTTACTTGGAAATTTTCCAAATGATTTTCCCTTGATTGAATTGGTAAGTTGGCTAATTTACACTTCTTAAGACTTCATTGTAGCATTCATATTAATGCAATATATCTTAATAGTTAAGTCAGGGCTCATCTTTATCTCGACAATAAAAGTACTCAAGAAGTGTTCCAATAAGGGCTTCTTTTCGGCTATCGGTTGATTAGATCCCAGTAGAGGTTGTAGCATATTTCTTATATTACCATAAGCAAAATTCTTATGGTTGCAAAGTCTCTGAATGATAATGCACGGGCAAAGTCTCATGAAATCTTTTCACGTTGGTAATTGAAATTTTGGTCTCAAATGATAATGCATAAGCAACTTAGGCAGCCTTAAGGAGGACTTATACAACCTCGATGAGGTCTTAGGCAGCCTCGGTGAGATATTAGGTGGCCTCTATAAGGACTTAGGTGGCTTAAGTCAAAGAAGACTTAGGCGGCCTTGGGGAGGACTTATTCCCCCAGTCTTCAAAAGAACTTATTGTAGTGCGAATTAAGGGTGCATACATGTAATTTTATACAAGTTAATTAATTCGAAATGCATATCCAACACACAGTTAACCCAATGGAATTAAAATAATTAATCTACAAGCCCACTTAGAAACTAAAATAATTACTCTAACAGTTTTAGAACTTACCATTAAAGCTGATTTGGTGAAGATTCAAGCTTTCGAAGCTCACCCAAAATGATTATGTGAACAATTCTAGTCCTTTAACGATTAGGTGGAATTTAAAAATCTAAAATGGTAGCCTATTTCGAAATTTCAGCAAGGTTGAAGTAGTTCAATTCTTTGAACTTTTGTTTTCCTAAAGAAATAAAAATGAGGACCTTATTGAAACAAAACCAAAGTTGTATTTATATACTAGGCTAAAATGGGGACTAAATTAAAAACTTTTTAAGGTTTTCTACTCTATCATGCATAAGTGATAATTGTACCTTAAACACATGCAAACCATTTGCATGGGTGACACTTGTTACATACCTTTTTGTGCTTGTGTTATTTGTCTCACAAATGGTCATGTATGAATGTCATATGGCAAAATTCCTTTTTCATACAAAAATGACATATTTACAACATTTACAAACTTTGTTCTCTATTTTTCAGAAAAGTTCTGAAATAAATCCTGCTTTTCAAAATTGTACCAGATCAAACCGTTCTACCCGGTCTGCTACCTTAATGCTCAATGAGTACACTTCATATTATAAGACTCTCTAAGCTCACATCTATTTGTCTTATGAAACTCTTCCACAAGTTATGAACGATATCTCACACACATGTTACACATATTATAGAATGGCGCCTTGAACCATACAAGTTGAGGTTAACCATATCTATATAATCATTCGTCACCCATATCCTAGAAGAGTAGAGATATAAATTATCATTGTCAAATCTCTACATGCTCGACCATGAACTTATCTCTAGATATTGTTTAACCCTACAAAAAAATATTTTTTGGGGTTTTCACTTATGACCATAAGACTTCCTAAAATATAATATCAGATCATCTAAATATACAGCTTACCCATATAAGCTAACGAATTCCATATCTATATATACCGGGCTTTATGAGCATCAGACGATACTCAATGACACCTAAAAGTTAGACCATGAAAAGTCTCTGACATGCGTGGAATCAAAGTATGATGGATCGCTTACAAGCCCATCGTAGCACTCAAATCAAATGACAAAGAATATTTCTCAACTTAAAAAGGCCTTTCATTAACGGGTCTATACAATATCTATTGGAGGTCTTCATAAGTCTGCTTAGTACCAAGTCTATATTAAATACCTACATGCCTATTGGGCTTCTACTAAGCCCACGATTTATTAAGACTAATTATCTAGGCAATCCAAATATAGACACACACTAATTTGTAAGGAATACTGATCAACCTATATCGGCAACTATAGATCACGAATGGGGTTTTTGGAAATATACTACATAATGACATTTCTTAGCACCATTTATAACTCCTTACAACTATGTCATTACTAATATATTCCAGGTCATTGTCCCTATTTTAGATATGGTTCTAACTCTTAGAATTGCTAACTCTTAGTGCTGACCTAAACTTCTTTAGATCAAATCTAAAATTTTTTAGATCTAAAATGTTCGAAAAAGTTACAATTTCATTACCATATAATTAATAATTAATGATTAAATATAAATGCTCATTGTATAAGCATTAAATAAATAAATATCCATACAATAGTTGGAATGGCACGTAAACAGCATTCTCAACACTTATGTGGCACCTTCGTGAAGGCTTAAGCGGAGGTAGCCTTGATAAGGGTTTAGACAGCGGCGACCTTCATGAGGGATTAGGTGGTGGTTGCCTCAATAAGGTCTTAGGCAATGACAACCTTAATGAGGACTTAAACAACCTCTGGGAGTTTTTATGTAACGGCCTTGATGAAGAGGTCCTTGGCCTTGATGAAGAGGTCTTCAAATTTTATGAGTAGGTCCTCGAATTTAAATATAAGGTCCTCGAATTGAATGAGGAGGTTTTCGAATCTAGATGACAAGGTTCTTGAATTTGTTGAGGAGGTCATCGGATCTTGTAGAAGGCTAATGTTCTATCTTAGGGCCTATTTGTAAATTTTAATAAATATGCTAGTTAAAATTGAAAATTAGAAACTTGGTGGAGCTAGGTGAGAAATTTATTATGTGAGAGGCCTTTTTTGCTAAATGGTGAAATATTTAATGCCAAATTAGGATTTTCTAAAAGTAAAAGGGCCCTAGTAAAAAAATCTAGTGGAGCCCTAATTCCCATTTTTTCCTTTTCGCGCTATGTAACTTTTTCTTCTTCTCTGTTTTCCAATCGACGGTCGACGGAGCGAAGTTGACGACAGAGAGCCAACGAGCATAGTGGTGGGGCTGATGGTAGTCGTTGATGGGCTGCAATAACTTTTGCCTAATATTATTGGCTGAAACGGCGAGCATGAAAGAGGCAGAGGTCGAATTGGTTGGTGACATCGATCTAGTTTTGTTTTTAGGAAGCAACATAGCATGGATTTGAGTCATTGGAATTTTTTGAGTTGATCGGTGGATCAATGGCGACCAATGACGTAAGAAAGTGAACGATGGCAGTGACGGCTTGTGGTGGCTGGTATTGCGACTTCTGTGATTGTTTCCTTTATTCTTCACCTTTTTAACCAAGGTAGTTTGTTGTAGCTCTAATGGTTGAGCGCTTGCGTCGCTAGTTGCTAACCCCAGTTCGAACTATGGCAGGGTCGTTTCCTTGTTTGATTTTTTATTTCTCTTTTAAGGTTTCATGCCTTTATTATTTTATTATTGCTTTTTATGTCATCTCAATTGGCTATTGCCACATGCTTAAGTTTGTTATTTTGCTGCCAAAGTTTGATTCTTAGCGTCAACAACTTCTTCGCTCTTTCTCTTTTGAATTATGCTTTCTAGCCTTTAAATTCTTTTATTTACTTGGTACTTTTTTTTTTATAAAGAGTCCAACTATAATAAAATTAGTTTTTTTTTATTTATTTAAATTTTTTTTTAAAACTTTGTAATAAATTGAGCCATCAAAATCCAAGAGAAACAATAGTAAATTGAAATGGTCTCAAGCAACAACTTTCTTCTTGATTTTGTGTTTTTTTTCCCTTAAAAAGAGAATTGATCTAATTAAGGAGAGTCGAACTGTGCAAGAATATCCATCTCAATTAGAGAAATCGCATGTTAAGGTTGCACCTCCTACTTAAGCGCGACAAATTAGTTGCCTTGTAAAGGGGTTGTACGGTATCGTCATAGACAATAGACTAGCCTGCAAACAGATAATGCTTTTGAAGCTATTAGATCGGTCAGACTGCATGAAATTAGAGATTTATCAAAAGAAAAACCGCGTCTAGCACCTGCAAAAATCCATCTCTAGTAATGGAACTTCATCTAATAACACACCAATAATTTCAATGAGGATGTTGTCAACTATACATCTACAAGAAAGAAGAAAAGGAAAACAGGTCTTTGTTATAACTGTGATGAAAAAAAAATAATCAAACTTAATCATTGTAATAATAAACTAATTTTGATTGAAGCATGTTTGAACGAGGAAGATGGTGATTTGGTCATGGAGGAAGATGCTGACAATAACACTTGACATGCCAGGTTGAGCTCTTTATAATTTCATTTTCACGTTCTTTTAGTTGATTCAATCGCCAATTCCAAAATTAGCACTTAGTTCTAAAGGAAAGAAATCTGACATGTAGTCTGTTGTGGCAGAAATTTGGGGCCCAAATTTTACTTCGATAAATACATAAAAATAAATTAAAACAGAATTATTAGTTTAATTTTACTAAAGTAAATCACATTTGAATGAGTTTAAATTACCATACCAATTAATTTTTTAGAGTTTTACTTTAAAAGGGCAAAGAGGTTGTGTTGGATTTTGAGTGGGTTGGGGGAGTGTAGGTAGCATTATTTTTCATAAATTTGAATTATCTTCGTATGTAAGTTTTTTAAAATTTGATATTTTAAATCTTAATAGAAATTATTGCGCGAGTAATAGATTCTCCAATAATAATAAAAATAAACAGCAAAAATTAGATTAGTCAATAATTTTGGGTCTAACACGACGAGTTTATCACATAATTAAATAAAAAAAAATATTACCTCATACTTTAATAAATAAATATTTGTAAAACAAGTTCTTTAATACCGTCTACCTCTTCAATTATATCTTATAATCTATTAAATCCTAAATTATAATGTGATTATTCAACATTTTTCATTTAATAACTTAATACCAAATAAATGTTGAACCTGTTCTAGTAGTACTCTTACTGTAACCGCCATGCGGAGATTTTACAGTCATATCGCATTCCATACATTTAACTCAAGGGGGATATCTACCCTCATTATCAAGCTTAAGGATTCCATCAAGAATTACTATACCTAATGCTTATGAAATCATCCATCCAAATGATTGAAGATTTTAACCAAAGTATGACATAATGTGAAAGTGCTATTAGTATCGCTGTAGTGTGCATCCTAATCTAATTTTGGAGATAAAACACTCACAAAAGGATAAGAGTACAAATCTAAGAAAAAGTTAAGTATTATAAAGTCAAACTAGGACATAATTTTTATATAAAATTAACTAAATAAAAAATTTAAATAGTATATGGACTCTTAATTAGACTCTGATTTTTTGCATCAGCTCTCCTCTTTTGAAAGGCCTCATCTTTGAGTAAGTAAATAACAACAGATCAAGACTAAAGTTTTTGAACATTGAAAGTCTTTAAAATTACATAACGGTCTTAAGATCAACCAGCATTTTTATTAATTTTCTATATGATAGGAAAAAGTTCAAACTTCTCTTTGAGCTTGCTATACGCACCAACAAGAAATATATATGGAAATGAACCGTCATTTGATTTCCTACAGTGAAGGATTTGAAGTTTCTATGCTTTATCTGTGGTAACTTTGTACTTGTCAACAGATTCTTCTAATTTTTTTCTTAACTTCATCATGTATACTGGTAACTGTATCCACTAGATGATCAACGATATAGTTCATGTTAGGAAGCTTAAGAAAAGAAATTAAGTCTAAATTATGCAAAGCTAGTCAAATGTAGATAACCTTAAAAGGTGATTTTTCATTCGAACGATTTGACGTATTGTTATAGGCAAATGCTACTTATGGTAAAGCATGATTCCACTCTCGAGGGTTTTCTTGTGTCAAGCTACACCAAAATATTATCCAATGTTTAATTTACAACATCGGCCTACCCATCTGTCTATGAGTGATATGTATTATTGCATTACAATAATTTATTCGATCTCTTCTATAAGATACACTAAAAATGACTAAGGAATTTGGTATCACGATCAGATATAATAGTCTTAGGTAATCCATGCAAACAAACTTTTTATAGAATAAATTTGAGCAATATGTATAGAATTGGAATTCTTTTTGAATGGGATGAAATGTGCCATTTATAAATCAATTTATAATCATGAAAATTGGTTGCACTCCACAGTGAGTATAAGGAAGTTCTAGAAGAACAAAGGTTGAATCATCTACCTCTATCACTTCTCATCTCTTTTTCATTCCCCAATAGAAGATCGTTTCTCATATCCTTTCTTTTGAGAAGAGCTTCCTTCCTTCCATGTCGTAATTACGAAATCTTCTTTGACTATAGTGGCCTTGTCTTCTTCCTCCTTAATCTATTACTCTAACTTTTGGTTGATTATCTTGAACAAAGAGAAGTTTTTTTATACGAGATAATGGTAGTAAACTGTAAACATTTTTACTACCTGTTGGTAAGCTTGCATGATTATCTCAATGTCCTAGCTTTCTAGTTCACTAAGTTCTAAATTAAATTTATTGAAGAAGGACCTAATTGTTTTATTTTTCTGTTATTTCTTAGAAAAGAAGATGGGAGCTCTTAGTTCACTAAGCTTCATTCTTCTTGCGATTATGCATGTATTAGTTGATGAATTGAGCAGTCAGTTCATTTAAGAAAGCTATCATATTTTCTTTTAATTCTTAAATCCATGCTTGGGCAGGTCTCTTTAAGCTTTATAGCAACATGTTGGACTTCAGGGGTTTGTCTAATACATTGATGATCATCTTTGTATTGAAGTGGAAGATGTATTTTTCTAGGTCTTCGATTTTGTCATACATCTAAAATTCGATGTTATGGACTTGTAAGATTGTCTACTTGCCTAATAACTTCCATAAATGAATCTTGATTTACTTTTCTTGTCAGGGTCTTTGTATCTTCAGTAGTTTGAGATTTCTTAATCTTTACGTATAATTCTCTTACTTCCTCTGTGATGAAAGCTTTTATGTTGTCTCTTTTGCTATTTCTTACTTATTCGAGAGTCTCTTCTCTCCTTGTTCTTTTGAGTAAGTTTGCTTATGTTTCCTTTTTTGGCGTTCATCCTTGTTGCGTACATCTCGACCCATTTTTTGAATATTGATAATCATGTAGGTTATTATTTAATTCTACAAAAAATTTTACTATTGTTAGTTTGTCTCTCAAATTGCAATTTTCTCAAGTTGTTTAAGAATTTTTACTAGTATGTCTATCACCAGTTGGGAACCTAGCTTCCCATAGTTAATGGGTCTAGGTTACTCGTCTCATATATTTTTTGTGTTATCCAAAAGTTATGAAAGGTGTGTTCGATTATATTTTTGTCTAGTTATATTTTCTGCTTGCTTCAGTAGTTTTTTTTTTTTTGGTGAACTAGCTACTTTTGTTCAAAGAATTCCAATAAGCGGCGCCATTGAAGTTCCTTAGTTCGGAACCTCTACGGTTAGTTATTTTCTTATCCATTCGTTACTCCTTTGATTAATGAATTTACCCTTTGTCCTTCTGTAAGAAAAAAAATATTTTGACATTCAAATCAATATTTGTAAAAAAAAAAAGTGCTCCAATGTGGAGAAATTTATGCACGAACAAGTAGGATTGTATTCTTTGTTATGTCTATGAATGAATTGTTCATGAATAATCGTCTATTCTTGTAGGATATGTATTTAACTCTTTTTTAAAGTATGCATGTATGAATTCTATTTCTTATTAAACTATAGTTTAATTGAATTAATTCTTTTATGTTCATTTTTATTTAGTATATGTGTTTAAGTAAGATTCATCCATTTTTAGGAAGCCCTAATTCATATTAAATTACAATTAAATAATTAAAGTTGAAATAAAATTCGTAATTTAATATGTTCCTATCTTCTCATAGTATTCACAACCTTTTCATAAAATTCACGAGTCAACAAGTTTAAATTACCTAAACTTAGAAATTTGGATCTAACCCTGAATCCAAGTTAAACTTAGATTCTTTCTTAATGAGGCCCGATCTTCTTTAGCCCATCCGAAAATAAAATAAAAAGAAACTCTCTCTTAAAGTGCGGCTGGTTAAACTTGTTAAAAAAATAGGCTATTCAATTATTTAGATGAAAAGAAGATTGGTTTGAAATCAAATTAAAAACAAAAGATATTTCAGTTTATTCATTTATTCTAAATAAAAAATTAAATATTTTATTATATTAACTAAAAAAATTAGTAAATAACAAATATAATCGATGTAGTTACAATGGCTTATTTTCGGCACTAATATTCACTTTCTCCATAATCATTTTAATTGCAAAATTTGGTTTTTTCTTCACTTATAACAAGTTATTATAATATGTAGAAATAAATTAATATTATAATTTTTTTATAAAATAAAATTATAGAATTCATTTAAATGCTCTTACATTTAATGTTAAGTCAAATCTCTTAACTTAATTTTTATTTTTGTGAACTAACATATTTTTAGTATTTAGTTAAAAAAATAAACATATTACAATAATTAAATCACTAAAAAAAAAGTCAAATTTAATGTTCATTGCGAAAAGCAAACAACCCTTTAAAGGAAGAGAGGAGTTGTTTTTGCTCTATTACCATTCATTTGTCTTAGGACAAAAGAAATTTGTTTTGTTCTAGTTTGTTTGTTTTTTGTTTTTTCTTTGACAGCAGTAATTTATGATTTGTTAATATTATTGGATTGTATCTAAAAGGTATTGTTGAAAAATAGCCCCAATATTAAAAGCTTTTTCTCTTCAATAAAAAAAAAGGCTTCTCTTTATTAATCACAAGAAAAATATTATTTTAATCTCTAATTTTATAAATATATATTAATTTAGTTTTTATTTTTTAATATATATTATGTTAATTTTTATAGGAATATTTTTGATAATTTATTTTTACCATTTTCGTCTCTGAACAATTATTATTTTTATATCTACAAGGATTAATATGGTATATATTAAAAAAATGAAAACTAAATTATTATATATTTATAAAATTAGAAATTAAAATAACATTTTTCCAGAAAATGTTTGTGCAACGTGCTTTGCTTACCTTTGCTCAAAAGAAAAATAGATTTGTCATTTTCGATGACAGGTAAGCAAACATTTATTTAATAAAGAGAATATATATATATATATATATATATATAATGAGTTGGAGACGATACAGCAAGCTTTGCTCGATCGTGCAAGCAAATGTTGTTTCAAGGCAACGGAAACTAGACCCATTTTCTTTTCCATTATTTAAATCTCTTCTTCAAGCTTCTAATATTTCTGATGCAAAAGAACAGCAATGTTTCTATAATAGTTAATAATATTTGAATATTTTTAAAATTAGTTTAGACAAAATTAAACGTTTGCACATTACATGTTTCTACAACCTGCTAACTATATCCATTAATAATGTGGTGGCATATTTAAATTTCATTCATATATTTTAACCATCGTCATCGTTGGTATATATTTTACTACCAAATATGTTATTCAATATATTTCCATTTATTTAAACTGCGAAGACTCGAGTTTTCCAATATAAGTTCAAACTATCTTGTTATTATAGAAAAGAAACAAATTAAACGAAGAGTAATTAAGTTCACTTCTAATTTGAGCATAGTAAGGCTAGGTTTCCTAAAGTAGTATTTTAAAATTAAAATATATGTTAAATAATTATTAAATGCGAAATAATTTTACATTTTATTGACATTATTACAAATGCATTTTGGGGACATGCAAACCTTCCGACGCTTGAAAGCCAATTGACGTGATACACATTACTTGAATCATCATACAAGTAAATTATATCAGCCATTAATTTTCAGCAAACGCCTATTATAAAATTCTACATGATGCCAAGCGAAGAAATATATCACTTTGATTTTGTAAAATAAGAAACAACGCATAGCTGCTTAATTAGCTTAGTCTGTTCGTATTCACTTTGCCATTTCCTGCAAAAATGGAGAAGCTTGGAAACAAGAGAATGGCTGTTCTAGTAGGATGCAATTACCCCAACACCAAGAACGAGTTGCATGGATGCATCAACGACGTGATGGCGATGAGGGATGTGATCATCAATCGGTTCGGGTTCGATCCGAGCCATGTTGAGCTTCTTACTGATGCATCGGGGTCGTCGTTGATGCCAACGGGGGCTAACATTAGGGCAGCGCTGGATCGGATGGTGAAGAAGGCTGAAACAGGGGATGTGCTGTTTTTCCATTATAGTGGACATGGAACAAGAATTCCTTCTCTGAAACCTGGTTGGCCTTTTAGGCAGGATGAAGCAATTGTGCCTTGTGATTTCAATCTCATCACTGGTAATTATTCACCGTCTTCAAATTTCAATTTTTGTTCTCTGTGTATCTTTTAAACTGAATGTATCTATGTATCTTCCTCAGGTTTCAACAATTAGCAAAATTTCTTTTTTATTCTTGACAAAGATAGAACGTTAAGAGTTTTTGAATTTACAAGATTAAATGTTTCTACCTTAGTCTTACATGGGCGTTGCTGCCAAAACTAAAAATATTTTCTTATTTGTTATTTAGTAAACTATATTTGCGTGACGTAAAAATCATTTAAAAAAAAATACAGGTTTGGACTTCCGGCAGCTGGTTAACCGTCTGCCAAAGGGCGCAAGCTTCACAATCATTTCAGATTCATGCCACAGTGGGGGTCTCATTGACATGGAAAAAGAGCAAATTGGACCTTCTTCTATTATTCAGACGAGCAGCAAACAATGTTCTTTTAGCTCCAAGACCATTCCTTTGGACTCCATACTTGAACATCTCTCATCACTAACAAGAATAAACACGTCTGATATTGGCACCCACTTGTTAGAATTCTTCGGAGGTGATGCCAGCGTTAGGTTTCGATTAGCACCACATGAATTGGCGGACTTGTTCGAATCGTTGAGTTTGAAGCCTGATGAAGGAATTCTGCTAAGTGGCTGCCAAGCTAATGAAACTTCTGCTGATATGAACCCGATGGAGAGTGGAGGAAAGGCGTATGGGGCGTTTAGCAATGCTTTACAGAGGGTGTTAAAGGAGCATCCTGGTCCATTGAGCAATAAAAAAATTGTGACAATGGCTAGGAAGGCCTTACAAGAGCAGGGATTTGAGCAACATCCTTGCTTATATTGCTGTGATGAGAATGCTGATGCTACTTTCTTGTTACAATCTGATGAAAAGCTGCTAGCTTATGTATAAGCCATGATGCTTTCGAGTGTTGCGTTTGTTGTATGATTACTTGCTTTGTTCCAACGCCAATGAAATAAGTGAACATCGTTGTTTTGTTTATGTAATAAAAGGAGCAAAATGAGATCTGATCATCTCAAAGAGGATTAGGTCTTATTTTATAAAATATCTTTTATAAACGTTTCTCAAGTACCTTATCATAGTTATGACATTTAGTCAGTCATACTTGGCTAATTTAATTATAAAAGCATTCACAAAAATATATCATTAGGTAATAAATTGCATGTCTTCTTCGTATTACCAAGTATATATACTACGCCTAGTGACAAATTTACATTAGGCTCAACGCCCATAGTGAAAAAAAATATGGCAGGAAATTTAGATTTTAACATTTAGAGCTCAAATATTGGCACGTCCTTTAAACGGTAAAGTATATTTGAGCTTCAACTCCTTTTGACTCCAAGCATTAGCCCCCACCGAAACAAAAATTCCTTTAATTATATTCCTCTCTTTGCCACTAGCACCCATTTATAGGACATTTTCAGTAGTGAGCACATATATGAATATGATTGCATAATGCCCTTATTAATAAATATTACTTTAGAAAATTAATTTATTTCGTACGGAGAGGAATGATTCTTTACAGCAGGGACAGGCGCACGAACTGTCCCATATTAAGCGTCGCAATTAATTCAACTTGGTCCGACTAATATTAGTTGGTCCAACATGCCGTTTATTCTCTCTTTCATTGTAATTTTAAATTTGTTGCAAAATTAAGCACATACTGTAAAAAAGAAAAAAAAAAAATGAAAGGTCAACCAAGCATTGACCAGGTCCACGATGAAAAGAACCAATTGGGTGTCTAACATAGAAGAATTAATGTTGAACAACAATGATGGATAATCAGACGGTCCATTCTTTCCCACCAAATTCCATCTAAAAAAAGTGGACGTACTCGTAGAAAGAACTATGCACAATTTCCAAATTCTCTCAATTCATAAATCCCTAAAATTTCTCCAAACATTGATGAATTTTTATACTTTAACCCTTTTTACTCTCAAGGCAGTTAATATTCTTTCCAAGAGAGAATCTGTATTGATTTGAGTATTGAAATGTTTTTTTATAGGTATAAAACATGATCAATCAGTCTGATTTACACTGAAGGGAGGAGCAGATCCAGTATAGGAAGGAGTTTGTTGTAATTTCTCACATGAAGTCGAATTGCAATGAGTTCAATAACTTTATCAGAGTTCCATGAAGGGCTCCAAAAAATTGTAGAAAAGTGTACCCAAGCACTGGAGTGATACACCTGCATAGTAGTTTGTAAATGGATCAAACGTTGTTGCATTGGAAGTCTCAAGAGTATCTCAATATTTCCAAGGAAATTTGTGCAAGCATGAATTGGTGAAATAGTAGTGCCACCATTGCATATCAAAACAACCTTAACTATAGGTATATTTAGTGTTACGCCTCAAGTATTTTTGAATATTTTAATAAAAATTTGGTATACGTGTGTCTTTTAAAAATTATTTATAAAAAAAATGAGAATTGAGATAAAATTATAAATGAGACTTATTTTATTAATCTTTACTAAGATTTAATTTATACAAAATAATAGACCTAAACAAAAAAAATAAATTAAATAAAAAAAGAAATGAATCACAATTAATATTAGGACTCCACAATAAATTAAGATATTTAATTAAATAGTGCTTAAGTTGGAAAATTCTGATTTTCGTTATCCTTGTCATACTTGTGTTAGCTTTGAAAATCTCTATTAATTCTTATCATTCTCTCTTAAGCTAATAAAGAAAATTTTATTAGATTCACACTTTATTGTAGAGATTTTTATAAATTCTTTCTTTTTTATCTTCTTAATGTAAATAAAAAGGAAGTATCTCTTTAGATATTTGTCTAAGAATTTTTTTTTAACTTTAAATATCTCTTCTAAATAACTATTTAAAAAATTAAAATTATTCCTATCATCTTTATAAAATAATATTTTAAATTTAGAAAGCATTCTTATCATCTTTCATTAAATTTTTTTTTTTTAAATTTTTAAAGAATTTTTTTTAATAGCAAATGAGAAATCTCTTTTTAGTTTAGAGTAACTATAACACGAAGAATTTGAATTTTAATTATCATTCTCATAACTCTTATTTTTCATTATCCCCTAAATATATAACTTCTTTCATTTATTTATTTATTTGAATGCACCATCTTAATGGTGGATCCGGTGCAACCCTCTAGACTCGCACTAGAAAAGAGGGTGAATAATGTTTACTACAATTCAAGAGCCAACAAATAATTAACAATTTTTAAGAGGGCCAAATATGTAATTTACTACTCATCAAAGTTCCGACCAACGGTGACAGAAAATGGATCTGGTTTTCGCGAATCTAAGATATCTGATGATGGTGGATTCAATGGTGGTGATGACTGCTAGAAATCGATGATTCAGTTGAAAATTGAGAGGGAAACGCGACTAAGATTGTTACTCACGATTTCAGTGATTGGAATTATTGAACAGAAGCGCTAACTGTCCAGAAATGTTGCATACATGTCGAGGAGTTGATTGGTGGTAGGCATGTGGTGCATGCAACATACGATAGAAGACAGTTGTTCGAGTGGTGGTAAATGCAACGGTTTCGGCTTGATTTGTTATTATCCGACAGCGGAGTAAGGGCTGTGATTTCTCGAAAATGATTGTCGGCACCTGGTAATTCTTCTAGTGTTCTTAGGGAGCCAATACGCAGAAGATTGTAGTGATGGATGGTGTCTCGCAATGGTCAGTAGAAGCAAAAAATTTGACCCATTTTGAGTTTTTTACTTGATTTGTTTTTTGAAAATTTGACACAACTAAACCTTACTCCTAATTTTATTTTTTCACGGTGGACCATCATTGTCATGGTATTATTTTAATTTATAGGCAAACCTCAAAATTGCTCTTGAATTTGCTTTAATACTACGAAAAATTTGACAATTGAGATAATATTATAACTGAGAGTCATATTTTATTAGTTTTTATTAAGGTTCAATTTATATAAAATGATTGACTTAAAAATAAGATAAATTAAATAACAATAAAAAATAATTTATATTTAACATTGAGAATATTTAATAAAATAAAATATTTGATTGAATCATTCTTAAATTGATATATTCTGATATTTGTTATCCTTTTCATACTTGGTCAATTTTAAGAATTTCTATTGATTCTTATAAACATGAACCCATAGAGTGGAGTTCGTAGAAAGCCCATCGGCTTAGTTAAACAAATAGGCTGAGTTCATATTTGATGAATAAGTAAGAAGATTTTGGAATATAAATATTTCTCGTGATATTTGGTGACCTATTAAAATATTTTTTAATATACTTTTTTATTTTTATTGTATACTGTTTAAACATTGTATGATTTTATAAATCCTAACCATCGATTATATAAAGATAGTGCTATAAATAGAGAAGAACTTCGGTAATATTAAACCATCTTAATTTGTATTTTTCTTTAGTTATAAAAAAAGATTTTTTTTTTTTTTTTCAAAACGCTTGGTATTCATGCTTGTTTTTTTTCCTTTATGTTTGTATTTGCAAGATGCTTGACACTAAGAGTGTTTAAGGCTATATGATTCTAAAAGGATTTGTAACACCAGGTTGGGTATGCCCCTCACGTCATTTCCAGTAAGAGAAGAAACTAAACACCCAAAGAAGTTCACTAGAGCTATTTCTATGTCATTAATGCTATAGCAATGTGCCATTGAGTCTGCTGGGGTTATTTCTATTCAATATTTTTGTATTTGTACAGATAGCTTTATTTTCTTGAGGTCGACACCCGAAATGATCTTTGAGATAACTCCATATTTATAGTATTAATACATTAATTTATAACTGAACAATTTTTATTAGGGAAAATTATTGTTTCCACTGTAATTTTTTTTTGGGTATATATCGCTTTTTATTTTGAATTTGTTTCTTAAAGTATTCATTACTCTATTTTAAAGGATTTTTAGGGGAAAAAATGACTCACTATCTCTCTGAAAGGGACGAGTGAGTAGTTTCAAAAACTGAGGAGAAAGTGATATACGTGAAAAAAAATTAGGAAGGTAAAACTAATTTTCCCTTTTGCTATAACAGTTCCAACTAGAAGATCATTCTAATTATATCTTGTATATAATATTTATTAACATAATAATAAATCCATTTTAAAATAAGGAAGAAACAACTATGTTTTAAGTGATCAAGAAATAAAATAAAATATTCTTATATTAAACAAATGATGAGTGTATTTTATATATATATTGTTTTAATTTTTAAACTTGATAATTACTAAATTTAAATAAGAATATATATTTTTATGTGCGTTAATATTATTTTATAAATTTTAAATTAACAGAGTTATTTGAGGTGAAAAGTCGAGAAAAACATGCAAAAACATCTAAAAAAGACCAAAATACTTAATTTAAACAGTAACAATGACACATTGAACAATAAAATATGAATAGTGCCACCGCGGCGCCACATGCTAGGGATTTGTTTTAGGGATTCATGCCCTAATTTTAGGAGTACAATTTAGAACCTATAAAAGGAGAGGAAATGTCTCATTTGAAAGGAAGGAAGAGAGTACAAATTTGAGAGAAAATGCTAAGAAATTCTAATGAGAGAAAGCATATTGGAACTTTGAATCTTGAAGACCCCAAAAACTTCTCCAACTAGTTCTCCATTCATATCTTACCTCATTTACTTTAGTTCAAAGTTTATTTTTTATAATTTGTGTAGTTTTGAATATGATTACTCTTATGAACTCTTAAATTATTGTATTTATGCTTTTTGGCTATAGATAGCTAAATTGCTTGATGAAACTTTATTGAATACTATATTTTGATATTGTTAGTTGGTTATGACTATATCTTGTATATTGTATTTATGCTTTTTGGCTATAGATAGCTAAATTGCTTGATGAAACTTTATTGAATACTATATTTTGATATTGTTAGTTGGTTATGACTATATCTTGTATATTGTATTTATGCTTTTTGGCTATAGATAGCTAAATTGCTTGATGAAACTCTATTGAATACTATGTTTTGATGTTGTTAGTTGGTTATGACTATATCTTGTATTTTTTATTTATGCACTTTATGAGTTTAATGCTTCTAATTAGACTGGAAGATTGATTAGATAATTTTAGATTTGTGGGTTATGTGCTTGAAAAAGTTTAACTTGTATTAGAATTAAAAAGCTCAATCTTTAATTTATTGAATTAGGAGACTAATAGAATTAAGGTAACCACTTTAGGATATTTTAATGCATGTATAGATAACAAGTTAGATAGGCATATCAATTTGATTGTGTATGAATAAGATCTCATTCGACGCTCGAGAGAGGTAATGAGATTAGTTTCAAACTCTTGATTAATAAATTCATAAGATTAGTTATTAATCACTAACTATAAAGAACATAGAAAAGATAGAGTAAAATCTAAACCTGAGGATCCTTTTGCTATAAAATTCTACCCTCTGTGAACTTGTTTAATTTTAATTTTTTGCACCTTTAAATTCCTTAGTTATCTTAGTGTTTTATTTATGCTAAGATAAAGTTATTACTAATACTATAGTACTTAGCTTCATTTTAGAAAACCAATTTTTGAGGGAATGATACTTCTCACTACTTTATTATTTACGACCCATGTACTTGCAATTAATATTCACGTGTGTTAATTTCGTGAACAATAAACTCACTTTCAAGTTATAATTTTTGTGCTTCTTGATCTCCATTATTAAGTCAGTTCTAAATTAGTTTAATTTTTGTTTCAAAAATGTTTAGAGCGTATTTAATATATTTTTTTCATATGCTGCATTTAAAGTTTTTTATAAAAGAAAAATTAGTTTTCTTTTCAATTTATATCTATGAATATGCAAATGTATTTAATAACATGTTTAAAATTGTATTCTAAACATGAAACAAAAATCTATTTGGTAATTTGTTAAGAAATATGAAAAGAAATATATTGTAGATGTTTTAATAAAATTATTTTTAATAGTTTAATAATATATAATTAAAAAATAAAAGGCATTTATGTATGTTTGGCAGTTACTCTGAATAAAAGATTATTATGCGTACATATTTAAGACAATTTTAGAGACCATGATGTGGTAGAATTTTATTGGCTATAGTGATTCTATTTTAATGTGGCAGCTATATAAAATATACGGCTTGGCTTACATGATGTACCTAACCTTCTTACCCCTGCAAGTTTAGGAGTAAGACTGCCAAACTTCTAAGGGGTTCTTAGAGTCTAAAAAATTAGGTGTTATAAATTTATTTTGGCTATCTCGAGTTAAAGGGATATTTACAAATAAAACTTGATATCAAATTGTGAGATGTATGGAAGCTAACTTGCACGATAAATAATTGAGAAACACATATTCTTATGGTATATTTTAGAAATATTATGGTTGCTACAAACGTATATGAAGTGGGTAGTGTGAGATGCAAAACTAAGGTTTTTGGTTGTAGAACCTTAGTCTTGAAGGTTAGAGGCAACTCGCCTCTTGAACCTTGTTTATATGGATTAGAAACTAATTTTTGGGAATATGAGATTCTACAACAAATGCATACACAACTAAAAAATAAGAATTTCGTGATAGTTTTTACTTATCATAAATGGAGTTTTGTGATAAATTTTTTCTATCACCTAAAGACCTCTCACAAATCTGTGATAGATATTTTCTATCACAAATTTATAATAGCTAAATTTTGTGATAGATTTATTCTATCACAAATTTGTGACTATATTTGAGGTTTGTCATGTGCACATGTCAACGTGACACTTTATTGACACGTAAATGCTGATGTGGGATACGATGTGTCACATGATGTCATACTGAGGTAAGCGTCTTGATGTCATATGCCACATCAGCAAAATATATGCTAATGTGGATAATTATATGACAAATGACATGACACTTAATGTGTCATATGATGTCAGGATAACGTCACATGATGACATCATAATGAGGTCAACCATGATGACGTTATCATATAATATCTATTGCAATTTTATGATAAATGTCTATCACAAAATTGTGATAGATTTTTTTTTTGTTTTGCAAATTAATTTAATTTTCTTTTATATACAGTTTATTTTTTAGATTATATATATTATAATATATATACATATAATAATTTACAAATATTTCACAAATTAACCTTTCATTAGTAATAAAAATCAATAACATCATATTCATCAATAAGTTATATTCAAAAATAAATTGTACTAACATTCATCAATAAATCCTTCAAGCATTTAGCAACAAACATTTAGCCTTATAATTACCATAAGTAGCAACAAATTGTACAAACATTCCTCAGTAAGTTATATTCATCAACAAATCCTTCAAATATTCAGCAATATACATTTGCCAACAATTACCATAAACAGCAACAGATTGTACAAACATTCAGCAAAATCAATGTACCCAACATATACCCAAAGCATCAGCTCCAAATTGTATACACTTTCAAAGCCAACTTATAATTATTGAAAAATCAATACGTTGCCTATTTTTAAAGTACATTTTTACAAATAAACTTAAAATTATATGCAAAATGTTTATTATTAAAATTATAAACGTACCATAAGGAAGATATAAAAGATGTCCATTCAATACATACTTCATCTATCTCTTCTTTAGTGTACGTTATCTTTTTCATGAACTTGTGTAATATAAAGTGCAAGAGAAAATAGAGTTACAAATTACTCGTTTAACAACTTCACGATAACTATCAATTTGATAATAACAAATACCATTCAAAATCAGTCCTCAACTTAAAAGCAAGGTAGATAATGTAATCATCTGTATTCTTAAAAGCAAAGATGAATTATCCCTGATCAGAAAACTGTTATTTAAAGGTAGATAAAGAGGAAATGACAATATGAATGTGCAGACAAAAGCAGCAGTTTTGTGTAATCGAAGAGTAGTTTTCATTTCATTTAACACAGAAGCATGAGAAGGAGCATCATGTTGCACATATTTAGGCAAATTAGATAGATAAAGATATGTCCATGGAACAACCACAAAAACCATAACCTAAGGTGATATACACATACAAGAAGAAGTGATCAAAACATAGAAAGAACTAACACTATACGCAATTCAAATACTGATAACCAAATATTTGAAGCTTAACAACACACGGAAATTAAAAACTTAGTTAAGCTAATATTTTGATCCTCAAATTTTGCTTTCAGTTTTAATGTCTTTCATATCTGGAATGACTAATTGGTATTTCACCATCCAAATCAAAACAGCTCTGAAATACATATCATGGTACTTGAGAAACAATTTATAAGTCCATTCAAAATTTTACAGAGCAATTTTTCTGAAGCAAACTACAAAAACAAAAAGGAATTATTTCATTTCCATATAATATGCAAAGTTTTCTAACGCAACAGAAATCTATATCTAGGTGTGGCAGGTTTTACCCTAAATGAGAAATTACTAAATAAGAATGCTGCACAGCAAGAGCTGGTAAGTTAAATTCTGCCAAGCTACCACACTTATCCCCCTGCTTCACATAATAAAACAGTCAGAGAAATGAAATATTGATCATATAAGGCGGTCAGTAATCCTAATCGAATTCACATTATGAATCTTATAAAATTTTGGTTTATGCTTTTTCCGATATGTTTCCATAAAATACATATCAATGGTGGAGTAAAAGCATGCAAAGGCGTCATCGCCATGGGCGTTGAGGTCGGCGCTGTTTCTCGATGTCATACTTTTCGTATTTCTTGCAAATGTCGTCGACTCTGAACAAAATGTCTATGACGCTCATCTTCACTTTTGTCCAAGTAGTCGACGAAAGAAATGAGAAAGAGAAAGTTTAGGCTGCAAAAAAGAGTTGATTGGGTCAGAGTTCGACTCAGTGAGTTGAATCGCAATCCATTGGAAAAGAGAGGGGTGAGGTTTTTACATGAAGTATGGTCAGACGGCATCAGTCCTCAGCGGCTGGTGTTGAATGTAAAGGTAATGAGACGATGAGGCACAGAGGGAGTTGAGAGAATCGGGTAAGGCAGGGCGATTGTTTAGGGCTAATTTGGGAAAAACAATTGCCATGTCAGCCTTATGCCACATCATATATATCTATTTTGGATTTTAAAATGCCATGTTAGTATAAAAAATTACATCAAATTTTAATAATTCTTTTTCAATTAATTTTTTTCTTCTCTGCCACATCATACTATTTAGTTTTAAAAAAACACTATATAACATAAAAATAAGCCATGTCAGATTTTATTATTTCTTTTTTAATTAATCAATAATTTTAGATCTATCACATTATTCTTATAACTGTCATGTCAAATTATCTTATTTTAAAAAAAATCACTTCAACATCAAAATAGCTACATATTTTTAGATTTTAGTTTATTTAATAAATTTTAATTCCATTAAAAGAGAAAAATAAATTTAATAAATAAAATAGGTAAGATACCAATTTTATTGTGAATAAATAACTATAATGCTTGATAGTTACCATTTTAAATAAGAGAGTTAACAATTCTTATTTTAAAAAAATTTTAAAAGTAAAATAAAAGTATCTTTATTGAATTTGTATTTTTCTATTAAATTTTTCGAATGAAAATTTTTCAACCCAAACCCTTTTTTTTTTAAAATTTCAATTAAATTTTGTTTCAATTTTTATTCTTTTAGTTTTGTTTCATTTTTTATTTTATTTTTTAATTCTAAATTAAAATTAATTTTGTTTCATTTTTTAAAATTAAATTAAAAAATTTCTAACCCGACCCGTCCCGAATTGTCTTGCTCCGTCCCGTTCCCAAATCAAAATTACGTCGTTTCAAAACAATCTTTTTTAAAAAAAATTAAGATTTCCCGACCCTACCTATTTCGATAGGAAACGTGTTCCGAACAGAATACATTTTGATATCCCAATTAAATTCGTGTAGAGGTCGAAAATTCTCAAACCTGACCCGAACTTGGAAATGTCGCCCCTTATTAATATATGTATGTATTATTTGCTTGCACTTTACCCACCAGTTGTCCATCAAAAAACATGAATTATGCTTTCTGTTTATTGTTGACTAAGAAGAACTACCAGGTTTACAATAATGCACGTATGCTTTTTTTTTTAACGGTAAATGGTTTAATTTTTATACAAAACTTGACAGACTCCATGCTTTAAGTAACATTCATTGAATTTTCTTAATTCTCTAATCTAGCCACCAAATAATATTCTTTATTATTTCATTAAACACCAAAACGAGGAGAAGAGTGGTAGGGAGAGAAGATGAGGGTTGAGAAATGACTTGGCTGGTAAGAAAAAGGGAGAAAAGATGAGAAGGTAAATAAACAAGTTGACGTAAGGATGTTAGACATGTGGAGTCTAATTATCGCTCTATACAAACACACTATGTTCAATGCAAATATACCATGCCCTACGCAAATACACCACATTTCATATTACCTTAGTTTGTTTCTTATTAATGAAAGGAAATTTTCCAAGTCTGGTTTTAAGAAACGAGTCCTTAATTTGTTTCTTAGTAGGCATAGGTTATTAGAAAAAGTTCGTGTGCTTATATTAAGAGTAGCGTGTGGACTAACATTATATTTTGTAGACATAGTCTAAGTGAAGAGTGAACCATTATAAATTTCTTTATTTTATGCTTTGATTTTATTATTTTATTTTATTTTTTTCTTTATAGGCATATTAAGATTTAATCTGTAATAACTAATATCAGAGGAACTATGAAACTTCAATTAAAAGACGTTAAGGATCAAATTATCAATAAAGAATTTGGAAAAATAGATATAAGTGAGACTCAACATCGAATTATGCCCTAAACATTGAGACTAGGAGACCGAGGCAATAATAAGAATTTTAATTGGGGCAACTGATAAGGGCAAATTTGTCATATATTTTTTCATGTTTTTATTATTGATATTTTATGATTTTATGAGAATAGATGGTTATTTATGTGCATTATTGTTATTTATAGGGACTTGAACGAAATTTAAAGAAAGAACGCAAAAAGAGCGAAAATAGGGACTAAAATGCAAAGTTTTCAAATTATGAGTCCAGCGCCCCCGCGCCACAAGTATTTTCGCCCCAGCGCTGAAATAGTGATTGAAATAAGAAAAACAACCTGCTTAAGTCGCGTCTAGCGCCCCAGCGTCGAAGAGTCACCGCGCCAGCGACGCTCCATCGCCCTAGTGCTATCAACATACCGCGCCAGCGGTGAAGCCGTTTTCATGCAGCGCCCCAACGCCAAGATCCCACCGCTCCAGCGGTAATAGCTTTTTCACGCGTCGCCCCAGCGACAGATGCATAGCGCGCCAGCGGTAGTGCGAGTCCTAGTCAGACGAGAATTGATAAAAGCCACTCGTTCCCAGCCTTCAAGAAGGAACCAAGACGACCCAAGAGCACCAAGAATATAGAGCACAAGTCTTGGAGAGCAATAGGAGCTTAATTGAAGCAACTTTAGAGAGAGATACAAGACGTTCTTCGGCATCAAGAGTTCCTAGGCAGCACAATTAAGAGCAATTCGACGTCTATATCGGTTTGCTAATAATTGTATCATGATTTATAATTATTTTTACTGCTGTTCTCTTGTAGCATGAGCTAATTTATTTTCTAGGGTTAATATTTGAACTCAATATGTGCGCTTAAATTGCCATATCTTTTAGTATTTAATAAACTTAGTCCTTTATTATTTAAATTACTTGTGTTTAATGCTTCAATATATCTGGCCAATATATGGTGAATGAGTTGGTAATATTATTGATAAAATCGGAAGAGGAATCATAATATTTAGACCTAGGTAATTTGATGCATGATTGTAGAGTAATATTCAATATTACATATGCAAGTTTCAACTTAAGATAGGAATATACCTAATTGGCATGTATGATCAATAAGACCTAATCTTCATGAATCCTAATTTATTACAAGTACCATAGGAATATAGGTATTTGGTAAATTAGGGTATACTTGCATGACCTTGGAAGAGGCTTGTGAATACATTAGCGTCTTGATCAATAATAAATACTAAGTGAGTTAAATATTAGAGGATTAATCATTAAAAAGCATATTGAGGGATAATATTAATCCTAGGTTTTTTCTACATTGCTATCTTCTTATTCTCTTTGCATTGTGTTTTTACTTTTATATTTTCTACATTCATTCTTAGGTTTTTATTTATCTGAATAATTATTAGGAAGATATAATTTTAATAATTGGTTAAAAAGAAACAATTATCCCTGTGGGTTCGACATCCGACTTATTTAGTCTCTTTATTACTTGCATACAATAGTGTATACTTGCACTTAATTTATGATATAGAAATATCGCATCAGCAACAATAGATTAAAGTCAAAAAAAAGTTAAGTGATAGGATTTTTAATCGAGGCAACAATAGATCAAAGTCAAATCCAAATTTGGCTAAAAAGTTGAGTGTTGGAACTGTAGCAAGATTAGTCATATAAAGAAAAATTGTAATTTACCAAAAAAGGATGACAACAAAGATGTTGCCAACTTGATAACTAATAAAGAATAGGATGCATTGCTTTTATCTGTTGATAGTCTCTTTGATTCTTGGGTTTTAGACTTAAGAGCTTCTTTTCCTGCCACTTCACATTGCAATATCATTAATAATTATGGTGTTGGAAACTACAAAAATGTATACCTTCTTGAAGGAGAACATTTAGATATTGTTGATATGGGCAACATTCATATAAAGATACTAAATGGATCTATATGGAAAGTTCAAAAGTAAGGCACATACCTTACTTGATGTGGAATTGACTCCAATGAGGCAGCTTGATGATAAAAAAACATAATGTGACATTTACTTGTGGTACATGAAAAGTCACCAAAAGATCTATGGTTGTTGCTCGAGGTATAAACTTAGTGAAATCTTAGGTAGGCAATCCAAGAGATGGATGAATAGGGTATATTTAAAGATTATGTTCTAAAATGAATAAGTTATGCAATTACTAAAATGTAAGTGAATTCAACAACAAATAATTGTAATAAATAAGAGAGTAAGGGATAGAGATAATGACACTTGGATGTTTACGTAGTTCAGCATTCAACACGGTCTACGTCCACACCTTAAGCAATTCGCCTTGAGGATTCAATTAAACTTGTCTTAAAATAAGGTTAAGAATGAATATATTTGACTTTTAACGTGTTAAGAAACTTCTACAATAAATTAGTTTCTAAGGTACTATTATAACCTTGACTGTGAATGTGTATATTCCTTAACTCTCAAAGTATTTCTCACAAATATTTAAATAATCTCAATTCAAGAATTGATACAAATAAAATTGATATAAATTTCTAAATAAGTTAATATGAAGGTTTAGCACAATAGGGGTTCAAGAATGTTAAAGTGTGATGTCTTGATGCATTTTGATATTTCTTGAATGTGGTATTTATAAAGAAATTGAAAAAACTAGTCATTAGAAAAATCTCAAAAATGTAAAAATGGCTCGTCTGGTTTGGAAAACGACTCTACCGATTTGAAAAAAGGCTTGACAAGTTTGGAAAGCAATTTGGCCTATTTAAGCTCTAGGCACAACAGTTACACTCTGTTTAAACCAGTCATGAAACCAATTCTCAAACTGTACAACCACTTTCGACTTTTCATTTTCGCAAGCTTGAATAATTATAACTTTTTGTAAACAACTCTGAATTGAATTCCACAAAATTCTTTGGAATGTTTATACAATTATCTTTCCAATGACACCAAATTTGTGCATAATTATGTCTCAGGAAGTGCCATTATAATTCCTAAATAGCCCTCAAATTTGTTGAAGTCATGAAGTTCTTGAGTTGCTATAAGTACTTTACTTACTCATAATATGCCTCCCTTATGTACTTCAACCTTCAATGTCTAATAGATTATATTAAAATTAACATGAGATTTTTATCATCAAAATATTGATTGGTATGACTAAAAAGTCAACAATCTATTCTTTGTTGATGATGACAAATATCTCATATATTTTGATGACCTTAGTAGAGATTAGTACAAAGATTAATACAAAGTGAAATAACTTCCCTTGTGTGTATCAAGCTTTAAAATATAAACTAGAGCATGGTTAGTATAAAAAGTATCAATATCATAGATTCAATAAGATATATATTTTTACATTAAAATGCATCAAAATTCTCCCCCTTTTGTCATTAAAAAAAGCCTAAAAATTACTAGGATAATTATCATAAGTCTAATGCTAATATATATCTCCCTCTGTAGAAAAAATTTTCAGTATACATACTATTTTATCAAAACATTATAAACATGAATATGACTTAAGCAAGATCACCATTAATAATATTAATCAAATCAAAATGCATCTATGCTTAGAATGCTATATTCCTCCTACATATAGCATACATAAATCTCCCATTTAGAATATCAAAGATATAACAATATAGTCAAAATGATTAGAATAGCAAATATATATAAAGGGACAAATCAAAACTCCCTCTACAATATTCAAATATATATCAAATTAAATGAAAAATAAATTACTCCCTTTAAGGAATAACAAGTCTATAACACACAATATATAAAATATTCCATTCCTCTCCCGTCCCCTTTTTTTTCGACATCATTAAAAAAAAGAAAGAAAATTTGAAGCATAAGAGAAGTAGCTCCTCTTATGATGCCATAATCCAAAAATTCTAACAATAACTCATCAATAAAATCAAAGACATCAGAAGTCCAAAACAAAAAATTAGAATACGTCATCATGAAATAATTTAGGTACTATAATATGTAATATCCATCAACAATTATTACCAATTTTTTAATCACATCTTTGGCTCTTTTGCCTTACTTGAAGTAGCTACAAAAATAAATTCAAATAACACATTTTAATACCGAATATTCTTTGCGTCCTTGAATGTTAGTGATGGTTTCTTTGGAACCCAAATATTTTTTACTCCAAACTTTTTAAAAGGACATTTATAAATCTTTTGACCATTTTTATTACAATAATCATAAATTGAATTAGGTTCATTTTTTAAAAAAAAAATTGAAAGGATTTTGTTTTAGAAATGGTTTGTATCCTATTTCCCCATTGCCAAATATGCATATTTGATTACCAAGTAATTTTTCATAATTCTTTGGGCCATTTATGAATATTGCCTATTTGATATCAAAGCATTAATTCATATGACTAAAAAGCAAACACCTAGAACTCTTTACATTACTTTCAGTTACAGGGACAGTGTCTATAGTTGTTGATGTAAATGTCAATTCAAGTTTTATGTCACTATAAACTTAGGCACATGAGTTAAAAAGAGATGAAAGAGCTTCTATCAAAGTGAAAACCACCGAAATTGAAGTTTGTTAAACATTACTTATCTAAATGTTACATTCTTGATAATCAAAAGAACGATAGCTTCTCAAAGTTTCCAAAAAAGTGAAGGAAAAGAATTTGGCTTTATTTCTTATCGATATATAAAGATCTGCCCTTGTAGAATCCTTGGAGGCTCAAGGTACTCTGTGATATTCATTGATAACTTAAGTAGAATATATGTGTTTGTTTTATAAAAATATAAATATGATGTTTTTAATACCTTTAAAAAGTGGAAAGTCGTGATTGAGAATAAGATAAATTTAAAAGTTAAAATGCTTGTGGTTTGACAATGAGGGGAATTAGATTGATGTTAGGTTCAAATAATATTATGTTAATAATGGGATTGAGATGAAGAAGACCATCTTAGGAAATTTTCAATAGAATCGTGTAGCTAAAAGGATGAATAAAACTTAGAATGAATGTGCTAAGAGTATGAGATAACACTCAGAGCTACCAAAGACATTTTAGATTGACGGAGTTAATATTACAGCATATCTGATTAATAAAAGACTTTTAACACCAGTAGATTGCAGAATACTAAAAGAAGTTTAGAGCGGTCAAAAGTAAATCTTTCTTTTTTAAAAGTATTTAACTGTCTCTTACATTCTTGATGTTTTTACTAATATAAATAAAATTAAACCTAAATGTTTCTTTATTGGCTATAATGAGACCAAGTTTTGTTATCATTTCTAGGATGATCAAAATCAAAAGATTATCAAGAGCAAGAATATTGTCTTCAATGAATAGCTTATATATAAGACAAGTTAGGTACAAAATCTACAAGAATATTTCTTGAATTCAAGATTCCAAAAGTTGTTCAATTAAAAGAATTTTAGTGAATGAGTTGCAAAATGATGATAAAAAGATCAAAAGAATGTAACTTTAAAGGAGGAGCCATAGTCCCCAATATTTGAACCTAGAAGATTTACTAGGACTTTTAGACTACCAAAGAGATATTCTCTCTCACTATACTACATCTTATTGATTGATCAAGGTGAATAAGAGAGTTATTTAGAAGCAATGTAAGTTAATGATTCAACCAAGTGGGAGTTATGCATGAAGGGTAAAATAGATTCATTATTGTCCAATCAGACATAACAGTTAACAAAGTTACAAAAAGAAAAAAAAGCATTACATAAAAAATAGGTTTACCATATCAAAGAAGAACATGACAATGAGAAGTGATAGAAAGCAAGACTGATTGTAAAATATTTTCAATTGAAGGAAGACATTGCCTACACCGTGATTTTCTCTTGACTGGTGAAGATGACTATAATTAGAACTATGCTTGAATTAGTGGCAAAGGAAGACTTACATCTAGATCAGTTAAATGTAAAAACAACCTTTCTTTATAGTAACTTAAAGAAAGAAATCTATATGCAATAACTATAAGGTTTTTAAGTAAGAGAAAAAGAATGTATGCTATAAAAAACTTCAAAAGAACTTATATGGTCTAAAATAAGTGTCAAGGCAATGGTATAAAAAGTTTGACGAGCTCATGTGCAATAACGACTTCTTGAGGCAATTGATGGATTATTGTAGTTATGTGAAAAAATTTGAAAACTTCTATATCATTCTAGTATTGTATGTAGATGATTTGCCCATTGTAAGGGCTTGCATAACAGAAAATAATGAATTGAAAATGAAGTTGTTATAGATATTTGTAACAAAAGACTTAGAAGTTGGAAAGAAAATCCTTAGGGCAAGGATTACTAGAGATAAAGTGAATAAAGTCTTAAAGCTATACAAGAAGAGTATGTGAAAGAAGCTCACTTCAAACATCTAAAGAGTAGTCACCCTCGTTAGAGCAGGAGTGAGCATAGATGGCAAAGTACACTATGCTTTTACTATTAGCAATTTTATGTATGCCATGGTAAGCACAAGATCAAACATAATACACGCACTGAGAGTTATGATTAGATATATAAGTAATCCAAGAAAACAACATTAGCAAGCAGTGAAATAGATTTTTAGATATTGAAGAAGAACAAAAAATTCAACCTAGCCTTGTGTTTCATAAAATTAGATTTGGGTTTATAAGGTTTTACTAATGCTGACATGGTTGTTGATATAGATGGTAGGAAGAGTACCACTAGATATGTTTATACATTGGGTGATACAATTTTCAAATGGATCCCTAAGTTGTAAAAGATTGTTGTTCTTTCAACTACTAAAGTAGAATAAATTTGCAGAGACAAAAGCTATTAAAAATATAATATGGTTACAAACCTTTATAGAGGAATTGGGTCAGAAGCATGAAAATAAAATATTGCATTGTGCTAGTGAAGATGTTGTTCACTTAGCAAAGAACCATTTTTATTATGTTAGGATAAAGTGTGCAGGCTCATTATCATTTCATCATATAAGCTTTAGAAGATGGAGTTTTAGCATTTAAAAAGATTAATAGAAGCAAGAATAAAGACAATACGCTAACCAAAACCCATACAATTGAGAAAATAAAATTATGCATAGCTTTAATTGGACTTCTCTTTTAAAGATTGAGAAGTGGTTGTCGATGCAGATATAATTAATGAGAAATTAGTCTCTAAGTGTAAGAGTATTAGATATGTAAAGCCTAATTATCGCCCTATACAAACACACCATATAACCTACGTTAATTATCTTCAAAGGTATTTATCTACCTATATAAAGAGTGGTGTGAGGAAAAATGTTGCATCTTGTAATTTCTTTTATTGTAATGAAAAATTGCATCGATAATGGACATAGCCCTAGGATAAGCACTATAAATTTGTGTATATTCTTTTTTATACTTTGGTTTTATTATTTTAATTACTTATAAGCTAATTAAGGTTTTAAATTGTAACAGAGGAAAGAGAAAGTAAAAGAATATAGGTTAATCTATGGTTAATATTAGAAGTTTGAGCAATAAATAAAATATGGGATCCCAAACTAGAGAATATTGATATAAGGACTAATCAGATAGGTAAAGTTGTTCTTTATTTGGTGTTTAACTTTGTGAAAAGCTAATGTTTGACTTTAGTTAAAAAGCTTTTTCGTTCAAGTTAATCGTCGACTTTTTATAGAGTTGCTTTATCCACAAGATTAAAATCACACACACACACATATTCTCATATACAATATACTTACCAAGTGATATCTAATATTTTACCATCCCTAATGATGTGTTATGCATTTCTTAGATGGTTAATTTTTATAACTTTCATGCTTGAGACATTATTTGAGAAGAAAAATATTGAAATAGTACTTGAAAAGTGTAATGTCCTCGTATGTATATGTCATTTAAAACATATCTAATTATTTGAGAGAATTAAAATTAATTTATAATTATAACTTATTTGTTAGACTAGTGTCACTAATTCATATTTTAATGGTAATTTTATTTTCGTAAAATGGTTTTTAAAACATGTCAAAGTAATTTACATTTATTATCATGTATAGGAAAACATATATCAATTGTATGTTTTTTTTTTAATGAATTTATTATTTTTTTAATATTATAATTAATTTCTTTATAAATCCATATATAAAATATGTCATTAAACTAAATATACGAAGTGGTATTATTCAAATGTTTGTATATATAGTGTCCAAGTTCAATTAATATTTTTATTTAAAATAAAGCTTTAAGAAAAATTAAAATTAATTTATTTTCTTATTATTATAAGAATTTAAAATTACAAAAGGAATTAAAATAACATCAATATATTATTAATATAAAATTAAATTAATTTTATGAAATAAAATAAATTTATCCATTACTAAAATATCTATGTTATTGAATTGTGAATATTATTTGCTTGAGAAAATTTTAGGTAGGATAGTCTCACCATGTCAGCATGATGATTTGATGGGATCGTTCAACCATAATCTTCTTTTGAATTTTTGCAATCACCTTATTGATTTCCCTTCTGCTGAAAATATTCTTCTAAATTAAAGCTATCACTTTTGCAACATCAAACTTTACCTCAATATGCCACTAATCAATAGCAGAGGTAGCTGAGATTTTAACAAATTCAACATCACCAGAAAAGACCTTTTTCTCTGTGTAGACTACCATGACTTCACCATGATGATCACGAATCCCTATTCCCTACCCCCATAAAAGCACTGCTCTTATCTAATGCAGCAATAGTTAATTTATAAGGATGGAGAAGAGGCGGCAATCAATAACCTGGCAAGATTGACTTGAAGTACCCCTAAAAGAATCTAATAAATTTTCAGCCCTACTCAAAGTTCTTTGAAAATCATAACTGAATGCCTTATATAAAAACTTGGTTTTATTAAGTCCAAATGGACCGTGCTAATAATACAAAAGACTCCCAAGTCTTTTTTTTTTTTTTCAAAATATCACACAAAGAAGCCACATAAATACTGAACGAACCAGGTGGCAAAGCTTTCAATAAGTGATTAAAATAAGAAAGTTTCAAACTTGTCTTGCAAAGTAGCAAGCAACCAATGCATGATAGGAATCTTCCAAATCCATAGCACAGAACGAACATTTAGCATGAGAATCTTAATTTTGGAGGTATTCCAAGATGCCATAAACACTTCATCCACTTTGACTAGTTTACAGAACATGTCGCCCGAGTTTTTGCCTGTAATGCTACTATTAAGTGATATCCACAATATCAGTGCGAATTTGTTGAGGGCTTCGGAGGCACGGAATGGTGAGCTAGAATTAGTCCTGAAAGAGTTGAAGTCTGCCTTCCAAGCTTAAGCATCAAGCAGTTAAGGCCGCCTTTGCTCAGTTATCAAGGAAGCTTAATTTGGCCCAGGAGCATTTTGAAAGTCAATGCTGGATAACTTTTTCTCGTTGCTTCAAGCATGAGTTTTCTGTAGGAAGGGTCCTAGCCACTCACAGGCTACTTCCTAAGGACTTTGATATTGGTTGTAGGTGGTAACGAGGCTGGTCCGTCAGGCATTTAGATGATGACTTGAAGTAGACCAATTATGATTCGGCTGGTGAGGGTGCTTTGGAGGCTAACTCAAATGTTGTGGATCTTCCCAGTGACTCTTCTGATGAAGAGTGATGATTGTTGGCTGCTTTCTCTATTTCTGTTTTGCCTATTTTGTAAATATGACATGTAGTGATAAATTTGTTTAATGAATGAAGAATGTCTTCTTTTTTTTTTTCTATTTCATGGCCTGTTTATGAATGCATTTGCAAAATTTCAAGTATGAGAGTTGATGTGTGATTAAGATATTGGCTTGTAAGTACTTTGATAGAAGTAAAATTGGCTAAAAACAAATTGACTTAATACTTTCCAGTTTGTTTGTTGGTTCCTTATACCTTTGAGGTTCTTGTTTATACTTTCTAGGAAGTGGTGTTCTAAACTTGTGAAGTTGTTACATCTGGTTCTGTTCTGATTTTTGAGAAGGGATTCAGTATGTTCGTAGGAATAGATCTGTGTTCAACTTCTTTTATGATTTGATTTGTGACTTTTGCATTCTGAAGGGGGAATTGCTGATTTGTAATCTATCCTGGAAGGATTCTTGTCGGTGTGTCATTTAGGATATGCAATCCTTCTTGCAAAGGTTTGGATGTGATGAAAATCTATAATATTTTACATTCTGAACATAGGACCCTTCCATGGCTGGGCTACATAAACGTCACGACCCTTCTAAAGTTAGGTTGTATTTGGTAATTAAAGCACACGGTTCTTCCAAGGTCAGGTAGCTTAGGGCATACAACTCTTCTACGGAAGAATGTCATTTGATATTCTGGGCACACAACCTTTCCTATATTAGGTGACTTATAGCATATGACCTTTCTCAGAAAAAAGCAATATTTAATATTCTAAACACACGACCTTTCCAAGGTTGGGCAGCTAGGACATGCAACTCTTCTAAAAAAAGGCAATATTTGATATTCTGAACATATAATCCTTCCAAGGTTGGGCAACCTATGGCACACAACCCTTCCAATGAAAGACAAAATTTGAAACTTGATTTTTTTTTTTAAAGTTATCTAGGGAATTATTATTATTTTTTTGATTCATTAGAAATTAGAATTATGGATATTAAAAATTCATCTTTCATTAGATTGAAATAAATTTGAATACAAAAAAATGAATTGTACTTATACATAAAACTTTTTGAGTTTGAAAATGTTCAATGGTGTAGGTGTAGTCTTCTCGTCCATAGTCTACAAGATGAGTGCTCCTCTTTTTAGGCTCTTGATTAATTTGTGTCAAACTTCCCATCTTTTTGCCATTTTGCTAGCATTTGGTTCTCTGTTGATATCCACTTCTTGTCGTAGTACTAAATCTCCTTCTCTAAATTATCATCTTTTCACCTTTTGGTCATACTGTATTTTCATCCATCCTTTATATACTGCAGTGTGGATGGCAACAATGCCTTTAGCCTTATTTGCTAAGTCCTTGGCTATTGACATCACTTTATTATTTAGGTGTATTTGGACGAGCTTTGTTCAAAGAGTAGGGATGAACACTTCTATTAGTAGCACAACTTATGTTTCATATACAATAGCATATTGTGAGCTTCTAGTCGATATTGCTTTCAATGTTTTATAAGCCCAAAGTACCCTCGGAAGTTCCTTTAGCCACTTTTCTTTCTTATGCTTGAGTAATTTTTTTTTAATAATTATGAAAATGATTTTGTTTGTGATCTCTACTTGCATATTACCCTATGTATAACTTTGGGAAGAGAATTTTTGTTGGATCTTGAAGGTTTAGCAGAATCCAATTATAGTCTAATTAGTAAACTACTTCTTGTTATCTCTAACAAGTACTTACAACATACTATATTTGGTAACAATGTTAGTATAGATAAACATTTTTACCTCACTTCAAGTTATGTTGCTATAAGCTTCTACTTCCACGCATATTGTGAAATAATTTGTTGCCATGGGAATGAATCTTTTTCATCTAGCTGCAATAGGTAGGAGTTCTACGATGTCCATCAAATTCTACAGACTAGTAATAGCATTAAGCTCTCTCGTTAGAAGGTGATTAAGTGCGGTGTAATTTTGGTTTTTTTTTAACATTTCTTTATGTATTCATTTGCTTTTTGTCACAAGGTGGGCTGATAAAAGCCTTCACGAAGGATTTTATGGACGAGGATTATTTTGCTAGAGTGATTACTATATGCCCTTTCGTTTTATTTCCTTTAAAACTTTTCTTCCCTCATCTTTGATCACGTGCCATATGTATATGATGAGAATTGAGTTTGTAACATACGAGTGTATACGTAATTTCAAAAATTATTACACGCAGCGGAAGCATGTGAACATATATACCTAATTTAACGAATTTAATCACAATATGCTTAAGTATAACTATTATACAACAACTTATACTTGATGAACAATTGTGTACATAAAATTAAAATGTAAAGAACACTTACCTAATGAAGGTAGCTTTACAAAATCTTCGAGTCCTCTAACAATCTAATTGAAGAGCTCACATTGAAGTGCATTGTTGAACAATTCTAGTCTATAACGGTTTGGTGGGATTATGGAGCTAAAATGGTAACTTAGTTTTTAAAATTTTCAGCAACATAGATTCAAACTCTTTGAATACAATTTTGTTTCTTAAATAGAGATGACAAATATTTTACATACAACTCTTGTATTCATTCTTAGAAACAATTTCCATAGGATAATTATTTTGAACAACTCTTGTCCAAAATAATTATCTTTTCTCCATTTTTTTTTCATTCATTTTGAGCCATCCATGAGAGAAGAAAAAGAAGAAAGGTTTTTCATGTTTTTAAACACTTGAAAGAACAAGAAAACAAAATTTTCTCTTACCTCTCCTTGCCTTGGTCGATTTTTGCACTTCCAAATTGAATTCATTCATTCAATTGTTTTGTATCAATTTGTTACAATAATATATTCAATTGTTAGCCAAATTTTATTTTTATTATTCAACACTTTTTGATAAAACAAAAACAAATGCCCCACCAATTTAATTGTTGGTCTCCCACTTAGGATTAATTTATTAAGCACTAGAATAATGGCCACCTAAATAAATCATTACCTAACAAATATAATTATTTTAATCATATTAGGTAAATAAATGGCCAACATTTAGGCTCTTCATTATATTAAAATACAATGGCCATGATTAATATATATTATCATATTATCTAATAATATAATAATAATATCTAACTTAATTATTCAAAATAATTTTGAATAATTACTTTTTACCTTACTAGTTTTTAATACTAAGGTTAAATGGTAAAACTAAGATAAAATCAAATCATGGAATAAATTTTGTCACTTGCCAACATCCTATTAATTAACAACTCTTATTAATTAATTCAATGATATACTTAACAATTAAGTCTTGACAAATGCACATCCCGAGGGATCCCGAAATAATTATTCTATTTTGCTAAAATTTACTGGATCGAATTTAGTCAATTCAATCCGCTACCCTAATGTGCAACGAGTACATTTCATATTGTGAGACTCTCTAGGTCCACACCTAATTTGTCATATGGAGCTCCTCTATACGTCCGCGAACGATGCCCCACACATACGTTACGGATATTACAAATCAGCATGTTAGACTATGCAAGTTGAGGTTATTGCATATTTATATAATCTCTCCATTATTTATATCCTGGAATAGCAGAGATATAGATCATCACCGTCAAATCTCTATTTGCTCAACCATCAACTTGTCTCCAGATTTATATTTCCTTAAACAATATCCATAAACACTTTTGTGATATTATTTATCCATTCGGAATATATTTTTTGAGTTTTATGCTTGTGGCCAGAAGACTTTCTGAAATACAATCTTGGAGCATCACGATATACAAACCACTCATATGAGCTGATGGATCTCATATCTACGCTCACCAGACTCCATGAGCATCGGATCATACCCAGCGACACACAGCGGTCAGACCATGAAAAGTCTCTGACATGTGTGGAACCATAGTATGGTGGATCACTCACAAGCCCACCTTGGCGCTCAGGTCAAAGGACCAAAAATATTACTCAACTCGGAAGACCTTCCATTGACGGCTTTGTGAGATGTCTATTGGAGGTTTTTGTAACTTTGTTTAATATCCAGTCCTCACTGAATGCCTATATATCTATACGAGCTTCCACTTAGATCATAGTTTACTAAGACTAACCATATGGATCATCCAAAGATAGACATACACTAATCTATATTAATGGGTTCCACCGATAGACCCACATCAATGAAATTAGATCAGGAACATCATGTTTGAGAGCATATTTATATAATGACATTTCTTAACACTATCTGCAACTCTTTGCAGCTATGTCATTATAAATATATTCTTAGGTCATTATCTAATTTCAGACAATACTCTAACTGTTTAGATTTTACTAACTCTTAGCACCACTAACTCTTAGTACTTTTAACTATTAGCGTTGCTAACTCTTAGCACTGATCTAAACTCCTTTAGACCATATTTGAACTCCATCAGATTATACAATGTCTGAAACGTTATAAGCATCTTACCATTTATTATAAATAATATTAACGATTTTATTAGAAATGATAATTGTATAAATACTATCATTAAATATTTATACATAATGGGATGGCACATAAGCACAAATTCCAACAGTATAGTCTAAAAAATGCTCTCTTATACAACTCCCCTTCTATGAGTGTGAACTTTTCCATATTGCTTTTGAACTTTCAGGTTTTTTTTCTATCTGCTACAAGCTATCCATATAGCAAAAAATAATGTAAGGTTTTATCCACCTAGAGAGATTGATAATTACCATCAAGTCTTCTTTTATGGCTTCTTATGGTAGTTTGGCTTCATCTTCATCATGATTTTCTCATTGGTAGTCAATAGGATTACTCTTATAAAAGAATACTTTACTAAGAAGGCTTTTTCAATGCATTTGTCTACTTTCATATTGCAACCTCTAGGCATTTGCTTGATTGTAACTTTCTATAACTTTTTGGCTACTTCTTTGGCCTTTGCAAGATAACTCTACATCCTTTCTTTTGTTTTTGGTTATGTAGTCTCCATTCCATTAGGAAGTTAATACAGCGAAGTCTGATTATATTTGTAGCCTTTCAATCATCATCTACCTCACTATTGTCAATCCCTTAATTAGTGGTTTTATATCATACAACTATTTTATGTTGCTATAATCATCATTGTGTTGTATATATATTATGATTGATGAATGAAAGAATAGAAGATAATGATCTCCTATATTTCAAATTTTCTTTTTATCTATTACATTATCTTTATATGTCAGCTAGTATCAAAGCCGATGGTTCTATGGTGGATGCTACTAGAAAAAAGAAAAAAAGAAACTTAGACTTTAGATTTAAGTTAAAAAAGTTTGAAAATCAAGGTATAGTTATGTAAAAGATTCTTTACAAGCTACAAAGTTTGAATACCAAGTTTTGTTAGTTAGGTTTCTAATATGCTTCGGTAAGTTCAAGTGTTGCCAAGAATCAAGGCCAAGAGATTTCTCATAGTAGGCTAAAACATCTATCTTGTCTCTTATAGAAATAAAAAGAACACTTTAAATTGACCTCTTAAATTAAAATTTTTAACTTTCAATTATTTCCCTACATATTTTAATCCAAAGTCCATCTCGTATATAGGCTGATTTAGCCCACAACCCTCAGGCA
The DNA here is from genome assembly GCA_946807835.1 of Ailanthus altissimus. Taxonomy (NCBI): domain Eukaryota; kingdom Viridiplantae; phylum Streptophyta; class Magnoliopsida; order Sapindales; family Simaroubaceae; genus Ailanthus; species Ailanthus altissimus. The sequence continues at coordinate 13,336,576 of OX327687.1, forward strand.
ACCCAGAACCCTTAAGTATTACCAAGCCCCTTACAAAAGGATCCAAAGGATGATATGATCTATCTTAAGTTTACATAATGCAATAACCTCAAAAATATAAATAAGGTATTCAACAGGCATCATGGAGTAAGTAGATTGTTTGTCTTGATCAGCATAGGGCAACAAAGACATCAATATCTCATGAAGCCTGAGCACACTTCCTTAATAGAGGAAAATTTTGGACTAAAGACTTTTAATGAAGATAAAAAAGTTATCACTCTAAAAGAACGGACTATCCTTACATCCAAGATCCTTTGAATCTAGAAAATCTCTGATGATAATCCTTAATGATCTAGAAATGTGCCTTAAAAGGAGAAGGAGATAGTTTATCCCAGTAAATCTTGGACTCAATTATTAATTGATATTTATAAATAGGTAGAGGCGAGAAAGCTGAGGGAGAAAAAGCGAGGGTTATGTGTTCATTCTTCTTTGTATTTTCTCTATGTTCCTATTGTAAAAGCATTGTTTAGTATTGAGTTAATAGTGAGCTTGAAGGCCCAGTGAAGTGGATGTAGACTCAAATTAGACTAAACTACTAAAACTCATGTTTTTGTACATTAACATAGCCATTTTATATGATTCCCAGTAGATGATTCTCATAAACTAATAAATTGGATTCATTGACTTCAAATTGACCAAATTTTAGGGTTAACAAGGCTAAATAATATTTTAAATGTCAAAATATTGTGACGCAACAAGTTCAACTTCCTATTTTCCATCTTGAAATAACAATATTTTAGTTGTATCGTTGGCTTACAAAAATAAAAGGTCGATAGCACTAGTTGAGTTTCTAATGTTCTTTTCATAAGATTTAAGTGAATTGAATTTGATGATGCTTTAAAAGCTTTATCCTAATTAAAGCAAAAAAATATACAATATTTGTTTATAAAAAGCTATTGAGAAGCTATCTAGAAGATGTTGGGATTTTTAGCGTGCACTTTAAAAATCCCAACAAGTTGTATCGGAGCCAAGGTTATGGATAATACCTTTGTGATATATTAAGAACATAAGTTGTTATCTATAGTGACTCACAAGTATAAGGTTGAAAATTTTAATGAGCAAAGTAATTTTAATTTGTGGAAGATGAAGATTATAGTTGTACTAGTGAGTTCAGGGTTAGATTCAGCCATTGAAGAGACTTAAACAACAACTAGCAAAGAGAAGAGACTTACAACATCTATATTTGAGGAAGATAAAGAAACCATTTAGAAGAAGGCCTACAGTACTATAGTCCTATCATTGAGTGATAAAGTTCTGAAGGAGATGGTTAAACAGAAGGCGATAATTGGCCTTTGAAAAAAGTTTAACACCCTCTACAAGACGAAATCCTTAATAAATCATTTGTATATTAAGAAGAAGTTACACTAGTTATCTATGGCTGAAGTAACTTTAATTACAAACCAAATTTATGCCTTTAACAAAATAATTATAGATCTTGAGATGATCGATATTAAGATTAAATATGAAGACAAATAATTATCTTATTATGTTCTTTGCCTCCAATTTATAAGCACTTTATGGATATACTCATATATGACAGAAAGACTTTAATGATGAGTGATGTTACTGGCTTATTAAACTCAAAAGAATAAGGGAAAAGATCTGAGTCTAGTAGTGTAACATGGTTGGTTGCAAGTGGAAGAGATAGAAAGTACAATTAATTAAAGGGCAGTTCTAAGAAATGTTATCTTTGCAAGAAAGAAGGATACTTAATAAGGGATTTTCTAGAAAGAAATAAAGGTAGAGATGCTATAATAGCCTTTAAGGAGGACTATCAGGTAATAGAATCCATTATAGTTTCTAATGGGAAGTATGTTGGTGAATGGATTCTTAATCTGGCTGTAGTTACCATATGTGTCTTGATAAAGCATTGTTTACCGATTATAAATCCATTATGGGTAAATTACTAATAGGTAATGATATGGCTAGTGACGTTATGGGGTTAGTAATATAAAGATGGGGATATAGATGGGAAGATTAGAGATTTACTTAGTGTATGACATGTTTTTGGCATTAAAAGGAACTTAATATCCCTAAGAATGCTAGATCAAGTGAAATGATCTATAGTGATGATAAAAGGTGAGAAGTACAATGAGGTATATATTCTTGATGAGAATGTTTTAGCTAACTCAACGTAGGTTATTGAGGAAATGTAGACCATTAGGCAACATTGGAGAATTGCTCACTAAGGTTATTGGGTTAAAAGAGAATGCATGATAGGGGTGGTTCGTTTCAGCCATCAAAGGATTGTAGTCATGGTTAAAAGGGACATAGGAGATTACAATATAAAGGCTATCCTAGACAAGAAGCATTCATATAATTGAAGATTAAAGTCACATTCCCAAGAGGAGTTAGGTCTAGACAAAGAATTAACAGAAGTTAGCACTAAGTGATAAACCGTTGGGTTGGATGGGTCCTAAAAAGTTTATTGGAGAGAGATTTTGGATCAATAAAGGGATTGTTAGAATTTTTGTGATTCAAAATTATGTTTATGCATGATTTTGAGTTAAAAACCATTGAAAAGTCGACTTGAGGTTGAGTACGTATCGGATGTTTGAGAAAATGAGTGAAACAGAGAGTTAGAAGAAAGGAGGAGGGTCAAAATAAGAGAAGACTAGTGCTGCAGTGCAGAACACAGAATCACCAGTATTGTGGTGCTAGCTTTCTAGCATTTCAACACTACTTTAGGGTTGCACCAGCATTGCAGCGGTAGCTTTGTCGTGCTATGGCACCCAGTTTTGGGAAACCTCCATTTTTAGCTTAATTTGGCTTCTTTGAGTGGGATTTGGACACTAGACACATGTAATCTTATTCTTGTTGGAGCTGGTGCTCACGTGCCATTCCAATATTGTATGAATATTAATTGTTAATATTTATACAATAAATATTTCGAATAAAGATTGTTAATATCATATTAATATGGTATAATGCTTGTAACATTAGAGACATTGTTTGATCTGAAAGAGTTCAGATCTGGTCTAAAGGAGTTTAGATCAGAACTAATAGTTAGCAAAGCTGAGAGTTATAAATGCTAAAAGTTAGCACTGTTAAGAGTTAGCAGGTTGTAAGAGTCAGCGAGGTCTAAAGAGTTAGAACCTTGTCTATAATGGGACAAAGACCTGAGAGTATACTTGTAATGATATAGTTGCAAAGAGTTGCAATAGGCGTTAAGAAATATCATTATGTAAGTATGTCTCAAAGATAAAGTTCCTGATCTATAATCACTAATGCGGGTCTATCGGTGATTCACTTTACATAGATTAGTGTATGTCTATATCTGACTGGTTCAGATGGTTGTTCTTAGCTGACCATGAGCTTAGAGCTTGTATAGGCATGCGGGTATCCAGTCAGGACTGGATACTGAACAGACTTATGAGGACCCCAATAGATATCCTATGACACCGTCAAAGGAAGGTCCTCTCGAGTTGAGTAGTATTCGTGGTCCTTTGACCTGAGCGCCACGGTGGTCTTGTGAGTGATCCATCATGCTTTGGTTCCACATATGTCAGAGACCTTTCATGGTCTGACCGCTATGTGTCGCTGGGTATGGTCCGATGCTCATGGAGTCCGGTGTGCGTAGATACGGGATCCGTCAGCTTACGTAGGTAAGTTGTATATCCGATGCTCCGAGATTGTATTTCATAAAGTCTTGTGGCCACAAGCATAAACCCGGGAAAAGAGTTTCCCATAGGGTTAAACAATATAGCAAAAGTGTTTGCGTATATTGTTTATAGAGATACGAATCTGGAGATAAGTTTATGGATGAGCAAATGGGGATTTGACGGTGCTGATCTATATCCCCGCACATCTATGGATATAAATGATGGAAGGATTATACGTGTACGTTATGACCTCAACTTGTATGGTCTGACACGCTGATTTGTAATATTCGTAACGTGTGCGTGGGGCATCGATTACGGATTAATGGAACAGTTCCATTTGACAGATCGGGTGTAGACCTAGTGAGTCCCAATATGAAATGTACTCTTTGAGCACTTGGGCAGTGTACCGTATTGAATTGTTCAATACAGTATAATTCAGCAATTACTAAGGTTACGTTAACTAAAGTATGTGGTTAAATTGGTGGGACCCACTTTAGGTTAACTTGGTAACCGAGTAAGGATATAATAGTAATTTCACTTTATGATTATTTAATTGTTAAATAATTAAAATAAATATTTATTTATTTAATTGTTAAATAAATTAATTTAACATAACTAAGGTTAAAAGTTAACCAAGTGGTTAAGTTAAGTTAACCTTACTTAAAGGTTAAGTAAAGGTTAACCTAACCATGGTTAAGTTAGTTAACTATGGTTAAATTAATTAAATATTTATTAACTTAAAGGTTAAGTTAAAATAATCTAACTAAGGTTAAATGTTAACTAAGGTTAGGTTAAGCCAAATGAAATGCAAATGAAATTCAAATTAGTTTGGAATTAATTCATTTGTATATAAAGTGAAATGAAATTGAAATTCAAAAAGGATTTAGTTTTTTAGGTTTTGCATTTTGGGAGCCAATTCAATTTGAGAAATTGAAATTGTTTGTTTTGTGTTTTAAGTGTTAGAACAACAAAACAAATTGAATTAATGGTTACTAAATGTAATAACTAAAAACAAGATTTGTTTTATTTATTCAAGAGTTGAATAAAAGGAAAAACAAATTTAATTAAGTTAAATGGTTTAACTTTGAAAAATGTTTAAGAGTTAAACACATATGCTGGATTAAGATGCTGCCATTCTAGACAATCAAACCCACCCTTGTTGATTGCTAGAATTGATCAAAGATTCATTTCATGGTGGACTTCAAAGAAAATTAATCCAAAGGCTTCATTGGTGATATTTCTCAATCTCGAATTTCAGTTTAATCAAATGTTATTTTCTGTGTTCATTGTATTCAATCTTCCGCTGTGCACATGTATGTATGAGATATGTATATTGTTTGTATGATGAACAAAAACCCACATGCAAGAACCCTAAGTTAAATTCGCCCAACCATATAACCCAACAATTGGTATCAGAGCAATTTGTGTTGTTATGGGTGATTTTTTAGTGTTAGCTAAGTGTTGGCTAAATTGTAGGACAAGTTCCGGGGCTGTTGGGGTGCATTTTAAGTGTTAAAAATGCAGACCAGTGAAAAACAGCACCTGGAACGCTGCAGCGCTAAGGTCCAGCGCGGCAGCGTTCATAAGAACGCGGGAGCGCTGAGCGTATGACGCCCCAGCGCTGAAGTACCGCGGGGGCGCTGATTGTTTGGCGCCCCAGCGCTGGACAAGGGCGAGGGCGCTGGTTTTCTGGCGCCCCAGCGCGGGAAGCACTGCTTCCAGCGCGCCCGCGCTAGTAAGTCATCGCCGCAGCGCTGAGGCTTGTGAAGCCCTAGCGCGGCAGCGCTATAAGACCAGCGCCGCGGCGTTCTTACACTAAAAAAAAAAAAAAAAAAAAAAAAGAGTAAAATCTTTTTATTTTTCCGCATGTGGGGGTTTATGAGTTGTAATAATAAGGGTTATTAGTTTACATGATAAACCAAGAAAATAATTTTTTTATTATTTTATTTATTTTTGTAACCACAATGGGGGCCCCACTGGTGGGGGTTAGTTGTGCTTGTGCAAAAATGAATAATTGATTGAGAATAACCTCTCATGTGATGAGCGCATATAATATGAAAGCCTGTAATTAAAATCTCTCTTAATTAGATTGAAATTTATTATATTATGTGATAATATTTTAAATGGTCCGTCTTGTCAATACGGTGTGAGATGGGTCACTATGGTCTTTCCCAATATTGCTTTAGCGTGAGGGATTTGGTCGGTGTGACTTGGTCTAATGCCGGTAAAACATGAGATGAATCAAATATATGCGAACATATTATCCAATATTGCTTTAGCGTGAGGATAGTGTCAGTAACATATATTTGAGCATTGATGAGTTAATCTGAAATACAGTTACCCAATATTGCTTTAGCGTGAGGGTAATGTGTATTTAGGATCAGTAGTAAGAGTTGTATGAGATACAATTGACAAGAGTTGTCTACCTGTTGGATTTATAAAGGCCAATATTGCTTTAGCGTGAGGCTGGAGTAAAACCCCAATGGGATCCACTTCCCTCTGTATAGTTTAAAATATTATACTATCTTATCCCGTTTGAGAGATTAAAGGGATTAAGTAAAGCAGTGGGAGGGCGTTTTTAGATTAAAAAATGTATAACAGTTATACCCATGATCTAAAACGTAATTTATTAACGATAAAGAAATGTTCTGCTACGCATCTCCTATTTTGTCTTATAAAGATAAGATGATTATCTTATAGAGATAAGATACTTGTCTTATAGAGATAAGATTTTCTTATAGAGATAAGATGAGTACGAGCAATCCGTTACTAATCTTGAACAAATACCAATAACTATAGGGTACTGAATAAAATATGTAAGACTTGCTTATGAATCTAAGAATAGTTCTAGATTCAGTAATATATGATATTACTAAACCACAGAAAGAGAAAAGTCATAATGGAAAGTGTTTCCACCGTGAAAAGGTTTGAAATAGTAAATGTTACTATTCATCGCACCTTCATTTAAGAAAGATTGACTCATTAGATATCTGTTTGACCAAACATTAACATTTCATTAGCATTTGATGTTAACTCAGCAAGGGTATGAGATATCGCTTGTCATTCTCATATCTGTAAGATGTTGCATGAATTGAGAAATGCTTGATTACTAAGAAATGAGAAGTTCAGCTTCACGTAGGTAATAGAGATTTCCTGAACGTGGTAGCCGTTAAGACTTCACAGTTACTTCTTATTTCTAGTAACAGCATTAATGTTGTAAATTACTATTACGTGCCAAACATTATTAGGTAAATCATATCACTCCCTGTAGTTGACAGAGAGGGTTATCATAAAAATACGGAAATAGTTCCTTGTGATAATGATAATGATTTACTAACTGAATGTCAGTTAATGAATGGTCGTTATATCTTATATACAACAGGAAATGTTATAAGTATAGAGGTGAACAGAATATATAGTATTTCAGCAACTTAAATAATAATGAACAGTGGTATATATAAGATTAGGTCATGTAGTCGTGAGACGACTATTCTAACTGGTTAAGGATGGTCAGATATTTGATCTGACTATAGTACATTGACTAGTTTATGAATTATGAATTCAAAAGAATATGGCCGAATCTTTATGTAGGTGTAAGACGCCAAGCCACTCGTTTATTGGATCTGGTACATATAGATATATTTAGTCCAATAAATCTTACTGTTATAAATGATTTCGATACTTCATTGTCTTTATAGTGATTGTCACTATATAGACATGTGTTTCTAGGAAACGCAGGTTAGAATAATTTCGAAGTGTTCAAAATGTTCTGACAATGAAAGTAAAGAAACAAACCCTTATGTATATTGAGTGCTTTCGATTAGATCGAAGTAATTTATACATAATCAGTGAATTCATAAATTATTTAAAGAGAATATGATTCTCTCTCAGCATAGTCCTCCAAATACTCCTCAACATAAAGATGCTTAGGAAATGAGGAATCGGACTATATTAGATACAGTCTGATTGATATTGAGAATCGCTGATCTTCTAAAATATCTATGAGGTTATACTTTAGCATCTGCTACTCACTTATTAAATAATTCCATAATCGTTCCTACTACTTTATATGAGATATAGACTAAATAGGAAATGAGTCTTAAGTATGTTAAGAATTAGTGTTATTCTGTTTTCATAAGAGTTATGCAACAGAATAAACTTGTATCCAACGGTACAAGTATCGGTTCATTTAGTATCTCAAAAAAATGGGATACCACTTCTATAATACAGATGAACGAAATATGTTCGTTTCTCATAATGTCACATTCCTAGAGAAAGAGTTTCTCATGGATTGTGGAGATTATAGAAAGATTGAACTTGATGAAGTCAATCTAAATATAGATGAACCAACGATGGAATTTTAATTTTAAATGAGTGAAATACCTTTAACACACAAAATTCATAAGTCCAAAAGGATATCAAGGCCATCATTTAGGTATGTTTGATACTTGAATGTACCCTTGATATTTTCTTAGTTGAAGAAATGGATCCTTTAACTTATGGAGAGACGATGTTTGACATCGATTCAGGAAAATAAAAAGATATCATAAAATTTGAAATTGACTTAACGCATGACAATTAAGTCTAGGACTTAGTTGAGCTTCCTGTAGAAATTGTTTCTATCAGCAGTAAATCAGTTTACGCAGCGGAAGCAGTGTGGGCCCTATATGAAGGAATGGTCCTTCATGGCCTGACTAATGTTGAAAGGTTACACTCAGAGATCTAGGATCAATAATGAGGAAACCTTTTTCATCAGTAACCATGCTAAAGTCAATTTAGATTTTGTTGATGACATGATACCATAAAATTCGAATATGACTCTAAGTATGACAATTAAGTCTAGGACTTAGTTGTGCTTCCTGTAGAAACTGTTTCTATCAGCAGTAAATCAGTTTATGCAGAGGAAGCAATGTGGGCCCTATCTGAAGGAATGGTCCTTCATGGCCTGACTAATGTTGAAAGGTTACACTCAGAGATCTAGGATCAATAATGAGGAAACCTTTTTCATCAGTAACCATACTAAAGTCAATTTGGATTTTGTTGGCTATTGCTGCATATTATGATTATGAGGACTGGCTTATAAATGTAAATAAGGTGTTCTGGGAAGTATATCTCCAACAAGAGATATGCAGAGAACAACTTGATGTTTTTGCATCCAAGCCTAACTTCTAATATAATGTGCAAATTAAAGAAGTCCATTAATGGACTTAAGCAGTTTTTCCAAAGTTGGAATCTTTGTTTAAATGATGAAATCAGAAAGTCTGGTTTTATCAGGAACAAAGAGGAAGCGTGTGTGTTCAGAAAGGGCAGTGGGAGTATAATTATCTTTTTAGTTCTCTAAAGTGAAAAGTATATACTCAATATTGGAAACGATGATTGGAGTATAGCAAGTAAATCAGATAAGTGTTATCTGTGTAAAGAACTTCTTCATAAAAGATTTGAGAGAGACTTCCTATATACTAGGTATAAAGCTTTATGGAGATATAGCTAGGAAGCTAATCAGACTCTCTCAAACTTCGTATATAGAATAAGTCCATGAAAAGGTACAACTTCATTGACTGTGAGACAGTTAAAGTCCCTTTTAGAAGTGGCATTCATCTTCTTTAGAGGAAGTGTCCTCGGGAAGAAGATGAGAGAGTTAGAGTGTCTAACATCTCAGATACATTAGCTAGAAATAGATTAATGCATACCGTCTAATGTACGAAATCTGGATTTAGATGGTTGTAAGTGTTACAAGCTGGTATCTGTTAAATCTAGATCATGACCATTAAATGGTTGTGAAACATATCAATATATACTTGAGAAGTATATAGGATAAGTTTATAAAATATGAAGAAAGTTTCTTACAAAAGAAGGGATACACATTCAGACTTACGTCTGATCTTTATGGTAGAAAGTCTACATCTAGTTATGTGTTTCTCTTTATCAGTACTGGAGCTAGTTAAATGTGTGTTAGTAAATGTCCACAGGTAATTCTGCCTTGGAGGTAGAATATGTTGCGGCTTTAGAAGTCAGCAAAGAAAGTACTATGGATATTCAAAATTAATTGCAGAGCTTTGAATAGTTCCAAGCTCAGTGGATCCTATCCCACTATATTGCAAAATTACGGTAATTACTTAAGCCTAGAAGCCATAAGGCACACCAGTATTCTAATCATGTGAACTCTGAAAATCACATAATTAGAAAGTTCTTGGCAACAAGAGTTGTAATAAAATCCAGGGAATAATCCTTGGATGTAGCGAACCCCCATAAGCCTAAATTCCTATAGTGTTTGAGAAACATGTGGAGTGTATTGGTATGAGATACCAGTACGTATGGCACTGAAGCAAGTGGGAGTTTGTTGGAGCTGGTGCTCACGTGCCATTCCAATATTGTATGAATATTAATTGTTAATATTTATACAATAAACATTTCGAATAAAGATTGTTAATATCATATTAATATGGTATAATGCTTGTAACATTAGAGACATTGTTTGATCTGAAAGAGTTCAGATCTGGTCTAAAGGAGTTTAGATCAGAACTAATAGTTAGCAAAGCTGAGAGTTATAAATGCTAAAAGTTAGCACTGTTAAGAGTTAGCAGGTTGTAAGAGTCAGCGAGGTCTAAAGAGTTAGAACCTTGTCTATAATGGGACAAAGACCTGAGAGTATACTTGTAATGATATAGTTGCAAAGAGTTGCAATAGGCGTTAAGAAATATCATTATGTAAGTATGTCTCAAAGATAAAGTTCCTGATCTATAATCACTAATGCGGGTCTATCGGTGATTCACTTTACATAGATTAGTGTATGTCTATATCTGACTGGTTCAGATGGTTGTTCTTAGCTGACCATGAGCTTAGAGCTTGTATAGGCATGCGGGTATCCAGTCAGGACTGGATACTGAACAGACTTATGAGGACCCCAATAGATATCCTATGACACCGTCAAAGGAAGGTCCTCTCGAGTTGAGTAGTATTCGTGGTCCTTTGACCTGAGCGCCACGGTGGTCTTGTGAGTGATCCATCATGCTTTGGTTCCACATATGTCAGAGACCTTTCATGGTCTGACCGCTATGCGTCGCTGGGTATGGTCCGATGCTCATGGAGTCCGGTGTGCGTAGATACGGGATCCGTCAGCTTACGTAGGTAAGTTGTATATCCGATGCTCCGAGATTGTATTTCATAAAGTCTTGTGGCCACAAGCATAAACCCGGGAAAAGAGTTTCCCATAGGGTTAAACAATATAGCAAAAGTGTTTGCGTATATTGTTTATAGAGATACGAATCTGGAGATAAGTTTATGGATGAGCAAATGGGGATTTGACGGTGCTGATCTATATCCCCGCACATCTATGGATATAAATGATGGAAGGATTATACGTGTACGTTATGACCTCAACTTGTATGGTCTGACACGCTGATTTGTAATATTCGTAACGTGTGCGTGGGGCATCGATTACGGATTAATGGAACAGTTCCATTTGACAGATCGGGTGTAGACCTAGTGAGTCCCAATATGAAATGTACTCTTTGAGCACTTGGGCAGTGTACCGTATTGAATTGTTCAATACAGTATAATTCAGCAATTACTAAGGTTACGTTAACTAAAGTATGTGGTTAAATTGGTGGGACCCACTTTAGGTTAACTTGGTAACCGAGTAAGGATATAATAGTAATTTCACTTTATGATTATTTAATTGTTAAATAATTAAAATAAATATTTATTTATTTAATTGTTAAATAAATTAATTTAACATAACTAAGGTTAAAAGTTAACCAAGTGGTTAAGTTAAGTTAACCTTACTTAAAGGTTAAGTAAAGGTTAACCTAACCATGGTTAAGTTAGTTAACTATGGTTAAATTAATTAAATATTTATTAACTTAAAGGTTAAGTTAAAATAATCTAACTAAGGTTAAATGTTAACTAAGGTTAGGTTAAGCCAAATGAAATGCAAATGAAATTCAAATTAGTTTGGAATTAATTCATTTGTATATAAAGTGAAATGAAATTGAAATTCAAAAAGGATTTAGTTTTTTAGGTTTTGCATTTTGGGAGCCAATTCAATTTGAGAAATTGAAATTGTTTGTTTTGTGTTTTAAGTGTTAGAACAACAAAACAAATTGAATTAATGGTTACTAAATGTAATAACTAAAAACAAGATTTGTTTTATTTATTCAAGAGTTGAATAAAAGGAAAAACAAATTTAATTAAGTTAAATGGTTTAACTTTGAAAAATGTTTAAGAGTTAAACACATATGCTGGATTAAGATGCTGCCATTCTAGACAATCAAACCCACCCTTGTTGATTGCTAGAATTGATCAAAGATTCATTTCATGGTGGACTTCAAAGAAAATTAATCCAAAGGCTTCATTGGTGATATTTCTCAATCTCGAATTTCAGTTTAATCAAATGTTATTTTCTGTGTTCATTGTATTCAATCTTCCGCTGTGCACATGTATGTATGAGATATGTATATTGTTTGTATGATGAACAAAAACCCACATGCAAGAACCCTAAGTTAAATTCGCCCAACCATATAACCCAACAATTCTAACTAGAAATAATTTTCTAGGGATGTTCTAACTAATATACAAACCCTTGTAACCCTTTAGAATTAATTAAGCATTAGAAAAAACTCTAAGAGAGAATAAAGAGTTAGAGAGCCTTAAGTGCTGAGTGCAGAAGAGAGTGTTATATGAGTGCTTGAGATCTGAGTGATCAAAAAAACATTAATAGATCTTTGAAAGCTTATTTATTGATTGTATTCCTTGATTATCTCTTATGAGAAATCTTTGTGATTTAAGTTCTTTATGAACTATGAATAAAAAAGGCTAGTATCCCGTAATCCACAATGGACGTAGGCATTTATTATTGAACCACATCAATTTTTTTATGCTATTTTGTGATCATTTATTTCTTTATCTTGATCTTTTCTTATTCTTTCATTACTTGTGGGTAAAGTTTTCTGCACGCACTTAGAAGATTTTTAGAGTGCACGCTAAAAACTCTAATAGAAATTTAAAAAAAATAATTCAAAGGGATATTTTGATGAAGGACTTAAGGATGAAATCTACTTGAATATAAAAATTGATAGTCCTCATTCAAAGTCCATGGTTAAATAACTTATTCGAGTAAAGGCCTTATGAAAGGCCTTTTCCCTAACACAAGGGACCGATTAGGTTAAGTCCCTACTCTGTGAAAGACTTGGGGCTTGTCATCACCTTTAAGCTCTTGGGCTATGCATGTATGCAGTCGACATGTTTTTGGCATGTATCACACCTCTTCAAGACTCTTTAGAATCTTAAAGAGCAGTTAGCCAATTATATCCTAACTTAAAGGCCTTATATACTTAGGATTTAACTCCCGAATGATTGTCATAGATGCCTTCATAGATTTCTCTAAATACGTAGTTAACCTCATTGGGATTGAGGCATCTTAAATATTAGTGAGAGTGCCTTTAATGATAAAGGATACCATTAATCAATTTGCATCAAGCTGAGGTGTATTTCAATTGGCAAGTTTCAAATTTGTTCTTAAGTAGTTCCTTATTTTTTATATACCTCTAAGTGGGTCTATTTAACTTAGAATAGACATAATTCGAAGGACCTATATTATTTTTTCCTTGATAATAGGCTTGGGGACAAGTTATAAGATTATTGTTCATGGGATTCTAGCATCTTCGATTAAGGCTAACCGTGCTAGTACATCAGCTTAGTAGTTTTCATTTTGAGAAATTTGTGTGATAACCACTATGCAAACAGAACCATCAATTCCCTAGCCTTCTATAGATATGATAGAATATTTTCCCCTTTCGCTTCAAAATCTTGTCTGATTTGGTCGACCACTAGCTGAGAGTCACTTTTAACAAAGACTCTTTTAGTTAGCAATGGTCAGACGATTCTAAGTCTAGTTAATAAGGTTTCACATTATACTTTTATATTTATTAGTGGCTTAAAATTCAAACTTGAGGGTATAGTTAAGCTCATTTCCTTCAAGGCTGATGATAACCACCCCAACTCTAAATCCATTAAAGTTTAATGCTATGTTAATGTAAAGGGTCCACATAAGGGATGTTGAGTCTTCGATCCTATGATTAGCTTTAGAATTACTTTCTTATTGCTTAGTGATCCCCTCACGGGTGCATTCGACTACAAAGTCGACCAATGCTTGTTCTTTGATGGTTGTCCTCAACTTGTACTAAATATTATAATCACTAAGTTCTGCTGCCCATCTTACCAATTACCTTGATAGATTAGGCTTGTGTAGGATTTTTTTGAAGGGCTAGTTGGTTAGGATGACAATTATGAACACTTGAAAGTATGATCTTAGCTTCCTTCTAGATATAACTGTGTAAAAGCAAGCTTCTTTACTAGTGGGTACCAATTCTTTGGGTCGATGTAAGCTTTATTGGTAAAATAAACAAGTCTTTGAATGCCTTCTTCTATTTTAATAAAGACCAAGCTCACTGTGCGAGAGGAAACCTTCAAATATATGAACAATCAGTCTTCTTTTCTTGGAACAACAAGGTTAAGCAAATGAGCCAAGTAATCCCTTAGCTATTAGAAAGCCTCTTTACATTGTGTCATCCATGTTATCTTATCCTTTCTCTTGATTGCTTGAAAAAACTCAAAACACTTGTTAGTAGCTTTTGAAATAAACCTGCTCAACATGGCAACTCTACTAGTCAGCCTTTGAATTTACTTGACCATGCTTGAGGACTTCATCTTAAGGATTTCTTTGACCATATTATAATTAGCATCGATTCCTTGTCTAGTTACCATGTACCCAAGGTCTTTCCCTAATTCTACTCTAAAGGTGTATTTCTCAAGGTTAAGTTTCAATTTATGCTCTCTCAAAATTTCAAAGGTTTTCTTGAGGTCTTCAATATAGTCTTCGAATTATTTTAATTTAGTGATCGTATCATCTATGTAGACTTTTATGATTTTGTCGACTAATAATTTGAATAGATGGTTGACCAATCTCTGATATATAAATCTAGAATTCTTCAAGTCTATAGGTATGACTTTGTAACAATATGTCCCATTATGAGTAATGAAAGATGTTTTCTCTTAATCAATGGGAAACATTATGATTTGATTATACCCTAAGAATGCATCCATAAAGTCGATGAGTGCATACCTGACAATGGAATCAACTAGCTAATCTATCTTTGGCAAATGAAAACTATCATTTGGGTAGGCCTTGTTCAAATCAGTGAAGTTTACACACATTCTCCACTTTCCATTGGCCTTTTTTACTAGAACTATATTAACGAGCCACTTCGAGTAGTGGACTTCTCAGATAAACCCCATAGTTAGTAATTTCTCGACCTCGACTGCTGCTGCTTTATTTTTTTCTTGATTGAAGACCCTACTTTTCTGATTTACTAGCTTAAAGGTTGAACATATTGGTAACCTATGAGAGATTAGTAAAGGATCGATTCCTAGCACATTCTCGTGTGACAAGGCTAAGATATCAAAGTACTCTTTGAACATTATACTCAGTTCTTCTTTTAGTTTAGGCTCTAGATAGAGTTAATATTTACCACCATCAGGGGGTTGTCTTCTTTTATCTGAACACTATTATGCTTACTTGAAGGCTTTTGGGACTTTAACTTTTTGCTCTGCCTTTAGGTCTATTTGTTGATACAAAACATCTTTTTGGTATAGGTTGATTAATAACTTTTCACCATTTTTTAATCCCCCGAGACTATTCTTAATCCTTTGCCTACTGAGAAGTTTTCAATTTTAAATAGTGAACAAACATTATTGCCCTTAAGTTCTTTATAAATGGTCGTCCTATTAAGATCCTATATGGGAACAGTTGTTCGACCACTGGAAAAGTCAATATCATAGTCTTGACATAAGACTTCTCTCTCATAAATATGGGAAAAGTGACCATTTTTAGAGGCATAACACGACTTTTTAGAAAACTACACATTATAGTTTATGCCATCACCACTTTGAGATCATTGAGGCCAAGGTCATTTAAGTCTTTTTAAAGATTATATTTAACGAGCTCCCTAGATTGATGAACACTATGTCTATCCTGACTACTAGTAATGTGATCACTACTACATCATCATGTAAATAACTAATTCCTCATGCATTATTTTTGGCAAATATGATGGGGACATTTTACTTCCAAGGTTTTTCAGTGGTTAAGACATTGTACATCACTTGGTATCCCACCAAAGAGTACTATGAATAATTCTTCCACTAATAATTCAAATTTCCAGCTAGTGTTGGTTCTCCAGCCATTTTCATGGTCAGTTCTTGCTGAATTGTATGTTCAACATCTTGTTGATGGCTACTTTGTCTCAGATCAAACCTGAATTCATTCAGGTACTCATTCTTAGTCAGCTGATTTATCTGCTTCTTCAAGCTATAACAATCCCTAGTCGAATGGTCGTAACTACTATGAAACTTATACTTCTTATCTTTATTTCATCTAAAAGCTAGTAACTAGATAGTACTTGGTTCCTTAAGAAGTAATTTATCTTTGATAGCCTCGAAGATCACATCTATATATCTTTCTACACATTGTAAATAAGGACCTACAAATGTACAACTCATCATTAATTAGTACAAACCTTTTTGTTTTGCTTTTGAGTTTTTATGCTTCATTTTTATCTATTAAAAAGGTTCCTTCATGAAAATAATTTCATTATTGTGTTATCTATCTTAGTTAACTTAAGATGGTTTTAGTTCTTTTGTTTCTTCTTTTGGGATTCATTTGTCTCTTTTAAGGATTGGAATCTTCCTTACAAGAGAAACTTTCACAGTTTGAGGCTTCAATAGCTAGCTTATTTGTACTTTCTCATTTATCGATATATGAATGATTGTAACTTCTTGCATTCTTCTGGCTAATTCCTTTGCTTAGTTCAAATATACTTTTATCCATGCTTCCTTCATTGCATAATCTTTACTCTATTCCACTGAACCACTACATAACTTTAATTTCTTTATTAGCAACTCACTTGCCAATATTATCACCTCTATCAAATCTTTATATTCCACTTCGTTGTTTGAAGTGAAGAATAACATATGCATTGCATGTTTTATGATAAATCCTTTCAGGCTTTCAATTTTGATTTCTATTTATGAATCATTTCAGTTTATTGACCCATCAATATGTATTAGCCATTTCTTTTCTTCTCCCAAGTCAATTATCAAAGTTTTTATCTTTTATTTATTGATTCACATTTTAACTAAAAGTTATACATAACTTACCTTTTCATTACAGTTCTAGATCTATATTTAATATCAAGATGGTTAAGCTCATTTCCATTTTTGTTGTTCGTTTTCCATAAACTAAGACCCATCTTACAACTTGATGTAATGTGGACGACATTACTTCCATATAATATAGCTAATACCTTTTGACCATTGCGTTATAGGTACGAGGTTTGTCAACTATAAGAAAGTTAACTTATAGCTCTTTCTTGACAGTTTTCACAAGAAAGTTATTCTATCACCCTTCCACTGCAAAAAAATTGTTAATTTTATTTCAAACTTCCTCAAGTCTCATTCATCTAACTTCTCCTTTAAAAGGCATTCCAAAATAGTATATCTATAATGTTTCCTCTATCTACCATAACTCTTTTAAAAAATATATAAGTTATGAGAATACTAATCACTAGAGGGTCAATGTAAGAACTTACAAATAGGTTAGATATTCCTTTTAAAAGTTGTCTTTGAGGTCTTATGAAATGGTTATAACAAATATAGTTGATGTTTCCATTATGCCATATCTTTGAACTGTTGTAAAATTTATAGTATATTGATAGATGTTTCACAAATATAAATCACATACACAATAAATAGTAAGCCAAGACGTGTAGAGTACATTGTACTTAAGGACAGATTTTTGTGCCTCGAGGTCAATGTCCTAGTGCAATTAGGTTGTGCGGCGATTCTAACCCTAGCATTTAATGGCTTTAGTTCTATATCGGTGCACTCGCATGATACAGAACCCTAGAATAACTTTTGTGATATTATCCTTATATTATGCATTATTGTGTTCTCTCTTGCACCATTGTGCTCTTTTGTGTATATATGCATCATTGTGCTCTCTTGTACACTCTCTTACACATTTTTATGCACAATATTCTCCTCTTCATATTTTCTTATATCAACATATATTTATAAGCAATAAGTACTCTTTCATTTGGGACATAATCCTCCACATACACTTTTTGGTTTATGACCATTAGATCAAATTTAAATTTGATCAATGGTTCTAAATGAACCATCACCATTTTTAAATCAAATGGTGTCTCTAATGGTTGAATTATTTCATACTAATTATGAAAGAATACTTCTTATGAACGGTCATAACTCAATGGTTCTAAGTGAACCATCACCACTTTCAAATTAAGAGGTATCTCCAATAGTTGTATTATTTCATAATTAATATGAAAGGATATAACCTTACAAAAGTCACAACTTTTCATGTTTGTGTATTTTAAAATCCTTATGAAATATCCAATGGGCGCTGTAACGCCCCAGACAGAACGTGGGCATCGCAGCACCCATGGCTGGGAGCCACAGCGCCTATTTGGGCTACTACCCTTCCCTTTGTTGATACCCATTGGCCCTTATTATATAGGCTATGGTATTAGAGTTGAAGGTGTGACTCATTAAAGAGTCATTTAGCTCTTCAATAAGTTGTGTCCTTTTGAAAAGACTCTAATTTGAATCAAAGGTAATGACCTTTTAGAAAGATACACAACTCTTCCTAAGGTTATGACTCTTTGGAAAGTTATGTTTCTACTCCAAATGATATGTTTATCTGAAAAGGTATTGTGTCTTTCCAGGAAGGCACAAAATACCTCTATAAATAGATAAACACACCCCACTCTTAATAGATATATGAACTAATTTATCCTTCTTTTATTCTTTTCATCTATCAACTCTCATCAAAGTTATCGTGTTATCCTACAGAATTTGTAATTAGTATGCACTATTATAAATTCAATAGTCATTGAATCTTAGAACTATACTACCACAAAATCCATTTATACTTTGATCATCATCATTGTAGGGGTAAAAATAGTTTAAGGACAGTGCCTCGTACGCCTCGACTACAAAATCTATTAGTATCCATTTATAGAATCCTCACAATTAAATTTCCAACAATCTTAAATTATTCAATTATTCCATCAGCCCTCATCTTTCTTTTAAAGATCTATTTACAATTGATGGGCTTAGAACTAGTAGGCAAATTAACTATTTCTCATACATGATTACTCATAATGGAGTTGATTTCATCATTAATGGCCTCTCTTCATAAGGGAGCATCAAAATAGGACATTGCCTCACTATGTCTTGGGGTCCTCTTTCATAAGAAAGATATAGAAGTTATTACCAAAATTAATGGCTGTTCTCATTATTTTATTTCTTCTAAGTTCATTGTTAGAGCTCTCAGGAGGATTATTCATAAGAGTCAACAATTTTCCTGATTTGGCTTTCTTAGGAAAGATAGTTTCAAAGAATTCTGCATTTTTAGATTCTATGATATTATTTACATCAAACAAATTAATAGTATCTTCTAATATTAAGAATCTATATGCAGAACTATTTTTGGCATATCCTATAAACATACAATTAACCGTCTTAGGTCCCATTCTTTTTCTTTTAGGATTTAGAATTAAAACTTTAACAAGACACCCCCATACTTTAAGATATGATAGATTAGGTATATGATCTTTCCATAACTCATAGGGTGTTATTCCAATTTTCTTATATAAAATACAGTTTTGTATATGGCAAGCATTCAAGATTGCTTCCCCCGCACAAGTTTATAGGTGCTCTAGAATTTAATAACATATAATTCATCATATCCTTTAAAATTTTATTTTTCCTTTCAACCACCCCATTAGTTTCACGAGAATATAGAGGCGTCACTTCATGTATAATTCCATTATCCTCACAATAGGAATCAAACATGTTTGACATATATTCTCCACCTCTATCTGTTCTTAATCTTTTGATTTTTTTTAAGTTGATTCTCAACTTCTTGTTTATAGATTAAGAACTTATCATATGACTCATCTTTATTTCTTAGGAGATATAATTTAGGATACCTTGAAAAATCATCTATAAAGGTAATGTAATACCTTTTTCCTCCTTTAGTCATGACATCGTTTATTTCACCAATGACACTATAAATTAAACTAAGTAATTCATTTTCTCTAAAAGTAATTGGTTTATAACTCTTTTTTGTGGTTTTTTCTTCCATATATATATATCACATTTATGTGTATCTTTTAAGCTAAGAATTGAGAGCAAACCAATTCTTTTCATTTTTCTTATATACAAATAATTCAAGTGACCTAACCTATCATGCTACAAATCATAGGGCTCAATAATGTAAACAGAAGTAAAACTTTTATTCATAGAGGTTGCTATTACATTGAGTTTGAATAAATCGTTGGATAAATATCCCTTCCTAATAAATGCCATTTTTTGTCAATACAACTTTTTCTCCTTCAAAAGAGATTTTTAGATTAGCTTTACCTAGCATAAATATAGAAATCAAATTATATCTAATGTTGGAACATGTAGCATATTATTCAGTATAAGAGATTTTCCAGAAGTTAATTTGAGAAGAACCTTTTCTTTTTCCATCACAGGTGCAAGATAAGAATTTTCAAGATATATATATTCTTCCTCTTCTCTTGTCTAAACGTAGTCATGAAAAGCACTCTTGTCTCCACAAATGTGTCTTGTGGCTCAGAAGTCTATGACCCATTCTTTATTGCTATTTGCAATCATGTTCACTTAAGAAATAATTACTGCAGCAATAACATCTTCTCCCTTAAAATAAGTTGGCTTTGGGAGTTTTATTGTTTCCCTTTTTATCTTTCCTATATTTGCACTAGTAGGCTAAATGACCATTTTTGCCACAAACATAACACTTACTTTTTTTTTTTGTCTTAAAAGAGGGTTTTGTATTTTTAAGGTAAGTGTTGTTTGTGGTCTTACCATTCTTCTCAATATCTCGATTTTCATTATCCACCAAATTTACCTTAGAAACAAGTTCTTTGCCCTTCTCATTATTCATCCACTGGTGATTCTTTTCTTCAATTCTAATATGAACAAAGAATCTTCTAATTTTAAATGCTTTCTTTTGTGCTTTTTGTTTTTCTTGTAATCATTCCAAGAGTTTACTAATTTTTCAACCAAACAACCAGCCACAAAAGGCTCAAGGAGAACAATGCCCTCATTTTTCAAATTATTATGTAATAAATGAAAATCATAAATTTAAGAAGTAACCTCTTTATCTTTAGACATCCTAAAATCTAGAAAATTTATAATCATATATTTTTTGGCACCGACATCTTCTATAAAATATTTATTTTTAAGTTATGCCTAAATCTCATATGTATTTTTGTAGGAACAATAAACATCATATAATTCATTAGACAATGTGTACAAGATTATGTTTCAGCATACCTTATTCGTCATATTCTATGTAGAAATCTCCTCATTGTAATTTTTAGCATTTGCATCCGGATGAGGTTTGGTGAGATATTCTGCTATACCCATCGCATCCAGAGTGTTATACACCCGATCTTGCCACCATTTGAAATGTTTGCCATTAAATGGTAGAATTTTTGTAGCCTTTAAGAGAGACTTAGCTACTACGAGAAGAGATGAATCACTACTAGTACCCATTAGAACCACCAAATAACCTAATTGCACTAGGAATTTTTCCTCGAAGGGCAGAAATCTATTCTTAAGATTGTTGAAAAATTCATAGAGTAGGTTGATGGATGCTACATAAACATAGATCTTGCATATAATGGATAGGGAGCCAAGGCTTGTAAAAGTACATTAAACTTAAAGATAGACATTGCCTCTAGAGGACAATGTCCTAATGCAATCAGGTTGTATGGCGGTTCAAACCCCAACACTCAATGGCTTTAGTTCTATATAAGTGCACTTTATTATACAGAACCCTAAAACAACTTTAGTGACATTATATCCTTATATTGTGTATTATTATGTTCTCTCTTGCACCATTGTGCTTTCTTGTACACTCTCTTACACATTCTTATTCAGAATATTCTCCATATAAATATTTTCTGGTATCAACTTATATTCATAAGCATCAAATACTTTTTTATTTGGGACATAACCCTTCACATAGACCTCTTGGTTTATAACCATTAGATCAAATTCAAATTTGATCAATAGTTCTAAATAAACCATCATTATTTTCAAATCAAATGGTATCTCTAATGGTTGTATCCTTTTAAACTAAATATGAAAGGATACAACCTTATAAAAGGTCAAAACTCAATGGCTCTAAGTGAACTATCACCACTTTCAAATCAACAGGTGTCTCTAATGGTTGTATTATTTCATAATTAATATGAAAAGATACAACCATATGGAAAATCACAATTTTTCATATTTGTGTATTTTGAAATCCTTATGAAATATCCAACAATCCCCCTTGATTTTAAAATATACAAACATATATAAAAAATTATATATATAAAATTCAATGTATATGAATTGGTGCTTGCCAGGCTATGAACCAACCATTGGACAACTAATCGTATTTCACAGGAGTTTGATAAAATCAAGGTTCTATGAACCAATGCCTCTTTGGCGTGAGTCAGAGGACTAGCTACCCACATTGAATTCTTTCCAAGTGAGTTGTTCTGCAATTTTGGCACTTTACCGGCTATGTGTCTTGCTGGATTCATGAGTGCTCTAGAGATGCCTGCATAAGCTTTCATAGAAACCAGCTCAGTTCCACACTCATATAGATGAACTTCCATCAAGTGTGTTCTATAGTTAAATACACCACTATACAATAACAGGCTATAGAGTTCATTAAGAGTATACCACTCATCCTATCTCACTATAAATACTACCTAGCCTTAGGGAGAGATTCACAATATATCATCGGTAGTATAATCAAGATAACTTGTTCTTAACCTTATAAACCTACTTCATGGGATCTCCAATCACATAGGTAAGGTTACCATTACTTTTACCTTATCCTCTAGGTATAATCCACTCTCCCTCGACTTAGTCACTGCCTCATTTAGTGATCTGTCAGCGGATTGGCCAAATCTACTCTAACCTTATAAATTTTTGGCTCTTTTAGCCAAACATAAGCAATTACTTACATTTTCTATTCTCATATTCATTCACAACTATGAATATGCA
The DNA here is from genome assembly GCA_946807835.1 of Ailanthus altissimus. NCBI lineage: Eukaryota > Viridiplantae > Streptophyta > Magnoliopsida > Sapindales > Simaroubaceae > Ailanthus > Ailanthus altissimus. Next base: position 13,359,390 of record OX327687.1, read on the forward strand.
ATATTTGAACATATTCATATTAATAAAATAAATTGAATATATCAGAAATAACAATACACATCTGAACAAAACTGTGCCGCAGCCTCAATTCTTCAAAATTGTGCTGCAGCCTCAGGATATACGCGGCTGAATATATGTCTGGCGCTACGGCGTCACTTCTCTAGCGTCGCAGAGCTGAACATTCTATAAGTAATGCCGCAACGTTCATTCTTTGACGCCGCGACGCTAGTGCATTTTACATTCATTGCTGCGTCGACACTTCTCCAACGCCGCGGCATTGGGCACCTCACTTACACTAGTTTTTCTTGTTCAATGTCAAATAATATTCATCATCAAATATGTAATAATGAAGACTTTAAAAGTCTAATTTATTGACATTAGACTACTCTTCAAATGTCAATTATCATGATGAATAAATATTTTACTTCATGCATAATAAATTTAGTGATTCTCATGAAATCACTTATTCTTTCATATGCATATAAATGAATGCATATAGAAATGAAATCATAATATACTATGCATAATAAAATGCATGTCTGGAGCTATTGAATAGAAGGAATAAATAAAAGAACAAACACACCTTATTACCATTGTAGATCTATCCAACCATCAAGCATAAGTTTTATCCTTAAGATTGTTAGAAAATTTAAAGTATGTTAATGGATGCTTCACAAATATAAATCACATACATCATTTTCAAATCAAATGGTGTCTCCAATGGCTGTATCATTTCATATTTAGTATGAAAGAATACAACCTTATGAAATGTCACAACTCAATGGTTCTAAGTGAACCATCACCACTTTCAAATCAATAAGTGTCTCTAACAATTATCTTATTTCATAATTAATATGAAATTATACAATCTTATAGAAGGTCACAACTTTTCATGTTTGTGTATTTTAAAATCCTTATAAAATATCTAATAATCCCCCTCAATTTTAAAATATACAAATATATACTAGAAATTATATACATATAGAATTCAATGTATATAAATAGGTACTTGTCAGACTCTGAACCAATCATTGGACCATTAATCATATCTCACAGGAGCTTAGTGAAACTAGGTTTCTATGAACCAATACCTTTTTGGCGCGAGTCAGAGGGCTAGCTACCCACATTGAATTCTTTCTAAGTGACTTGTTCTGCAGTTTTGGCACTTTACTGGTTATGCGCCTTACTAGATTCATAAGTTCTCTAGAGATGCCTCCATAAGATTTCATAGGAACTGACCCAGTTCCATACTCATATAGGTGAACCATCAAGTGTGTTTTGTAGTTAAACACACCACCATACAATAACGGGCTATGTAGTTCATTAAAAGTATACCACTCATCCTATCTCACTATAAATACTACCTAGCATTAGGGAGAGATTCACAATATATCATCGGTAGTATAGTTAAGATAACAAGTGACTTGTTTTAACCTTTATTAACCTACTTTATGGAATCTCCAATCACGTAGATAGGGTTACCATCACTCTTGCCTTATCCTCTAGGCATAATCCACTCCCCCTCGACTTAGAATCACTATCTCATTTAGTGATCTGTCAGAGGATTAGCCAAATTTACTCTGACCTTATAAACTTTTGGGTCTTTTAGTCAAACATAAGCAATTGCTTACATTTTCTATTCTCACATTCATTCACAACTAAGAATATGAAATATTTGAACATGTTCATATTAATGGGATAAATTGAATATATCAGAGATAAGAATACACACCTAAACAAAACTGTGCTGCACCCTCAATTCTTCAAAGAAGGATACACAAGGCTGAATATATGCTTGGCACCGTGGCCTTACTTCTCTGACACCGCGGTGCTGGATATTCTGTAATCAGCTCTACAGTGTCCATTCTCTGGTGTCGCAGCACTGGTGCATTCTACATTCAGTGTCATGACTTAACTTCCCTAGTGCTATAGTGCTGGGCACCTAACTTGCACTAATTTTTCTTGTTCAATGTGAAACAGTATTCATTCATCAAATATATAATAATAATAAATGCTTCAGAAGTCTAATTTATTGACATTGGACTACTCTTCAAATGTCAATTTTCATGATGAAAATATATCTTACTTCATGCATAATGAATTTAGTGATTCTTATGAAATCGCTTATTCTTTTCATATGCATATAAATGAATGCATTTAAAAGTGAAATCACAATATACCATGCATAATAAAATACATGTCTAAAGCCATTGAATAGAAGAAATAAATAAGAACAAACACACCTTGTTACCATTGTAGATCTCTCCAACCATCAAGCATAATGTCTATCCTTAAGATTGTTAGAAAATCTTAGAGTATGTTGATAGATGCTACACAAACATAGATGTTGCACATAACAGATAGGAAGCCAAGGTGTGTAAAGTACATTGTACTTAAGGATAGATTTTCGCCCCTCGAGGACAATGTCCTGGTGCAATTAGGTTATATGGTAGTTCTAACCCCAACATTCAATGGCTTTGGTTCTGTATAGGTGCACTCCTACGATATAGAACTCTAAAACAACTTTGGTGACATTATATCCTTATATTATGCATTATTGTATTCTCTCTTGTACCACTGTCCTCTCTTGTATATTTATGCACCATTGTGCTCTCTTGTATACTCTTTTACACATGTTTATGCACAATACTCTCCTCTTCGTATTTTTCGATATCAACACATATTTATAAGCAATAAGTGCCCTTTCATTTAGGACATAACCTTCCATATACAACTCTTAGTTTATGACCGTTATATCAAATTTAAATTTGGTCAATAATTCTAAATGAACCATCACTATTTTTAAATCACATGGTGTCTCCAATGGTTGTATCTTTTCATATTTAGTATGCAAGGATACAACCTTATGAAAGGTCACAACTCAAAGGTTCTAAGTAAACCATCACTACTTTTAAATCAAGAGGTATCTCCAATAGTTTTCTTATTTCATAAGTAATATAAAAGGATACAACCCTATAGAAGGTCACAACTTTTTATATTTGTGTTTTTTGAAATCTTTATGAAATATCCAACATGTACCTTGGTTGCTTTCTTGCATAATGATCTCTATTGTTCCTTCCTACCTTCCTGATCTAATGGTCGATCATTTAAGACACCAGCAAAGAACCTTTCCACTACTATTTTAACCGTAGCGCCTTCAATTAAGTCTTTCTTTGTTTCTTCCACCATCTCTAGTCCTTCCAAAATTATTTAATACTTTTCCTCTTTTTCTTTCCTTTCTTTTGATTTATTTGATTCTTTTTTCGAAGTGAAATCATAATAAAAAGAGCCACGAATTGACAATATTACAAACAATCTTTCCTCTTTTTCTTCCTCTTGCACCTTTAAATCTTCTTTTTCTTCCTCATATTTTTATTCTTCTTTATTTGCTTCACTTCCCAGTCTATTCTCCACCAATTTTCCATCTTTAATTAAGATTTTTATATCCCTCAAAGATTTACAATTTTTTATATTATGCTCATATTCCTAATGAAAAGCACAATGCTTTGATTGATCATACTTATCTTCCATGGTAAGGTTTGCTCTAAGCTTTTAAAACACCTGCTTATCATTATACTTCTATAATATTTGTTTGGTCAAAATATTGATCAAGACCAAAGGCTTATACACTTACCTCCCCTTCATTTCATCTTCATCCATTTAGTCACTAAAGGATTGCAACAAATTGACCTATAGTTTGCCTTTTCTTTAAGATTTCATCCTCTTCCTTACTAATCTATTGATATGACTTCTTATTGATTACTTCAAAGGAAGTAAAGTTCTTTCTCACCAAGTAATGGTAATATTATTAGCTTTATAACTTTTCAATAGGCTTGGAGCTACTTCAAAATTGTAGTTCCCAATTTTATTGACTAATTTTCTCCTTGTTTGAATAAAAAGAAATGATAAGTTGTCCTATTTCTTTTCCTATTTCTCATATACTATGCAATGAATTGTGCACATAGTTCTTCATAAGAATCGATTGAGTCCTCCTTCACACATCCAAACCAAACCTCGAGCTAGTTTGTTTAAGTTAGAAGAAAAATAAATGCATCTTAAAGGCTCGTCATCCACATATATTGTTAGTTTTTGATTAAAGTGGAACAAGTGTTCTTCTAGATCTTCAGATCCATTATGCATCCAAAAGGTTGGCATGATGAATTTGTGTGGTTTAAAGGTAGTGTGCATCTCTTTGCTGAATAGATTTTGGTTATTTTATAAGCAAGACATATTGCATCTTCCCTTGCTCCCGCACTCTTTCTGCTTTTCCTAATGCTTCCATACAATTTTTTCTACTTCTTTCATAATTGAAGCTCTCACATTCACCTTATTGTTTGCAACTTTTTGTTTATTTTTACGTAATTCCTCTTCTTCATTTACTTTTATACTATTTTCATGTACTTGCTTCTCTCGAACATGCTCATCTCGCATCTCCTCCATTCCTTCTATCACAATCAATTTATCTCTCAACTCATGGTTCTCTTTACTTGCTTGTTCAAGCTGTTTCAAGATTTTTGCCGGGATCCATGATACTGAAGCTTGAACTTCACCCACTAGATCATGATATACTAAACTTGCCTCTTCTTTCCCTTCCTCTTCCATATTAGTTATGTTTTGGCTCACTACTTGATTTCTTCTTGGTCATACCACTTGATAACAAATTGTCTTCAAATTTCTATCGTGGAGATAAGTTTCTGATAGTGCCATTTAAATCACTGCAATTTGACTTCAAATATGATATTACAAAAATAGCCTTTCATCGTTGAATCTGATCCTTCTTTAGTTAAGATTGAAACTGTTGACTCCCTTCGGTATCTATAAAATACACTATAACACTCTAGTTAGTTTAAATTCTCTTTGAAATGATATTTAGAATAATAATAATAAATGATTTTTTTGGAGTGATGAATAAGGAATTTTAAGAGGATTTTACGAGTAAAAATTCGATGTTGTGTTTAGCTATTATTTTATCATATATGAGAATGAAATTCTTCCCTATTTATAGGTGGAATTTAGAGGAAAAGAGTTGCTTTCCTCCAAATTTTCAATATCAGTCATTTGATTATCAATCTTTATTATCGGGCCATTAATCCTTCCACACGAGATGTTTAGTTGGCACTTCTTGTGTGTGGACTTAGTCAGCACCGGTTTGACCTCTAGGAAATCTATTTTGATTGGTTTAACGGAAAGTTTTAATTTTATTAAAATAGTGGGCGGATGGAATGTCTCTATTAGGTTAACTAATTTTGGTTCAACATATTTCAAATAAATTTACATATGGTTGTTGTTGGTATTTTCTCAAATATCAAGATACCAGTAATATGTTTGCAAAACCTACATTCTCGGGCGATATTTTATGAAAAATTAGGGAAATTGCTAATATTTCCCCTCTTTCAAGAGAACTTGTCATAATTAGGAGTCAAAATGTCATCCATTGCAATTTGCTTGAATTTAAACAATCTCCTGCTTCTGTACTCATTCATGCTTTGTGATATCTACTGATACGGATTCTGTGCAAATGTGAAGAAGCTCCATGTCTTGTGTACGTGAAATCTTTAAAATTGTTTCTTGAATCAACTTTCTCTCGTCATGTTAAATCAAGAAGAGTAGAATCATCAAATTAAAATATCTTATTTTTTGGGTTTTTTAATTTAATTTTCTTTATAGCTAGATTGCCAATTTTGAACGTCCTAAATATAAATATAAAAAAATTCGATGCCATAATATTCCGAGTTTAAATCTGCAACACACGTTTATTTCTTTAAAAAAAAAAAGTCTGCAACACACTCTTCTCATAAGAATGGAATCAAGAGTCAGAATTTTGCACCAAAAGAGCATAATAGAATTGGGGACAAAATGATTTAACATGAAGAAAAAAAAAAATTTCTTACGCATTTGTTTCTCGGAAGATGATATCATTTTTGTTTGGCGAATTGTAACTTTTTGGAAGTGCCCATATATATAAGCTCCCTAAAGTGAAGATAAGTGCCCTGAAAAGCTGAGGCATACGCCTCAGGCCTTGTAATGGCAGGGACCAGGCCCTGCAACTGATGTCCCATTTACTTCAATATTACTCTTTATATTTCAAACAGAAAATATAAGTAATTAAATAATCAATATCTGATGCAGACAATGCTAATTTTGTACAAGACCTTCAACAATTAATATAGCAATGAATTAAAATGATTCAACACTATTTACTACAAATGTCATGTATGAATTTACATTTTGCAAAAAGTAATGTTATATATATGAAATTGTATTTTAAGGAGTGATGTGTTAAATAATTATTAGATAGTAAAATAATATAAATTTTTTTAAAAAAATTTTATTACACTTAATAATTACTTGATACGTAAATATTTAAAAATATAAACTTAATATGTGTAACATTATTTTTTGGTAAATTAGAAATATTCACATTAGAAACATTTTCATAATTTGATTATATATGTTAAGAAACTACATATTCAATTGAACTAAGTAATAAATAACAAAATTTTATCATAAAATAAGTCACTTCTACTTATATTCGCTAAAGAAAATGTATCAAAATGGATGAAATAATGAATTTATATTGGTATCCAATGCCAAGAGAAAAAGAATGTTTTCCACTCTCTATGCCCTCTTTCCCGGAAAAAGTAAGCTATCAGAGATGCGTCATTTTCATCTTTCCCGAATATAAGAGCAATCAGCAAATGGATTGTTTAATAAAAGTTTAGGAAAGTTATCAGTTTAATAATTAAAGTTTTATAAATTGCACAGTTTTTATATTATTTTTAAATATTTTTATTTGCATTTATGGTGAAAAAAAAATATTTGAAGTGTTTTTTTAAAAATAATAAAATAAATTATTCTAATTAATCATAAAAAATAATTATATATTTAATTAAATATATCATACATTCAGTACAGTTGCTTAAAATTTATGAAACTATGCGAGCTACTCGACGGTTGAAAGCAGCCCAAGGCTACATAAAGCCAGCAGAGCGGAACACATAAAGAATTAAAGTGGGTTACACTAAATTCTGCTTGTTACATGCAATATATTTTTAAATTGAATTGGATTTTATTTGTAAAAAAAAAAAAAATTGAATTGCATTATAAAAAGCAAAAAAAAAAAAAAATTGAATTGGATTGAATTATAAATAAGAAAATTGTCCCTTTCATCCCTACTTTTTATCTTAATTTACTCATTAAATTCTTTCTTGTATTTAATACTCAATCCCTTTTTTTTAAAAAAAAAAGACCATCATTTACTTTCTTAAAAGAATATAATTTGGTATTTTTAAAAATTAGGACTTAGTAGGTAAATTAAGATAAAAACAGGGACAAAACTTATAATTTTCTTTATAAATATTATATTATTATTTATCTCATTCAATTAGTTTAAAAAATATAATTAAACTAATATTATAAATACATAAAATGATAAATTTATTAAAATATTAATATTTGATCATGTATAGCAAGCAAGCGTAAATTAATATTTTATTAAGCATCATTTAAATGATTTTAGTTAGTTCCTTTTGAACATCATATGAGTTTAATTAGTTAATTATAAATGAATATTTATATTTACCAACTTATTATTATAAATAAGTATAATTAAATTTTTAATAGTTAATATGAAGAGGCATTTAATTATTTGATTTTGTAAGATTATTATCAATTTTATAATGATCAGTGGCATTGCTTCTGCAATTCAAACCTATGAATCGCATAAATATAATACAAAATAAATCTATTCAAAGACTTAAAGGTTGGCTTGAGCTCAGCCGAGCATTCAATAATTAAATTAAATTATATAAAAAAAATAATAATAACTAATGTATAGGTATTTAACCGCCACATATTTTATATTTTAGTCAAAAACATTTCTGCCTTAAATTAATTTCTCTAGAAAAAAATTTGTACATCTTATTTTAACAACATAAATATTGATTTTATCTATATTACATTAATATGGATAAAAGTAACTTATGTTTGGAAGGATATATATATATATATTATATGACAATAAGTTTCTATGTATTTTAAAGGATTTAAAAACTATAATTAGACTTGTTAATAATATATTATCAAAAACTCTTTGTATAATTTTAATATACTATCATTCAAACTTTTACTCACATTTCTCTACTTTTATATTTAAATATGCTTCAAAAAGACAATTTATTTTTAATAGTTAATTTAATTTAATTTTAATTTTTCAAATGGTTAACGAATAAATTCTATTCTTTGAGACATCGTTGATTACAACTTAAATAGTGTATTATTTTATCAATATTTATTTTTTATTTTACTATTATGTTTTAAAATTTATTACATACTATGTTTACATTATAAGGTTCCTTATATTGAAAAGAAAATTTAACCAAGTTAAGAAAAAATTATAATTACATTCTTGGGTGTATTAATTAATTTAAAAAATTACTTCGGTGGTGTTTTATTTTAACTTAATTCTGAATTAAGCTGAATATTGAATAGTTGTATTTGATTGATTTATTTGTTTTTATTTTAATATTTAAAAGTAAATATTAAATTATTTGTAATAATATTTTTATTTTTATATTAAGTCAAAATGCCAAAAATTTAACTTTTTTTATTCACCTTTTACTTTAAAATTCACTTTCTTGTGACCGTCACATTTAACCCTTTTAATTTTTCTTCATATTGAGATTTCTCCGTCAATTTTCTCATAGATGTAAACCAAGAGAGCAGCAAAGCAACACTCCAAACCTTCTCATATGCTTTTCTTTCTTTCTTTATTTTTTATATTTCTGATTCTCAATATCAATTAATTGAACATATGTTATAAAGTTAAATCAAATATTTGTGTAAACATATACATTTATACATTAACTGCATCCCCGGAAACAAATATTATTGTGACCTTGAATTAAAAATACAGGAACACTTTTAATCAGTGTCATGGATGGAACCTGTTTAAAAACATTCACTAAGATCTCGTGCCGCACTTGCTGTTCCTGCCAGGTCAATCATCCAAGCCGGTAGAGTAGATGTGGGAATGGATAGCCCTAGAAAACCCCATGTCGTCTAAAGTCTAAAGACTAAAGCAATTGCAAAAACAAACTCACGTGCATAGTGCACCGCTTTATAAAACTTCTTTTTACACTTTTTTTTTTAATATTTAGTGTAATATTATTGAATAAAATAATATTATTATAATATAAAACTCTTAATATAAAATTAAAATATTATTAATATGTTACATAAAAATAAAATAAGTATATTAAAATTCGTTCGAATTTATTATTTTTTTATAAAAAATAAATTAAATTTAAATTAAAAAATTATCCCAATAAAAAAATTATTACTATTACCCTAAAACAAGAAAATCTACCTCTAATTTTATAAAAACTTCTTTTTCTTAATTGCATTGTTTGTTTTTACTTTTGGAGAATTAAAAGAGAAGAGACACTCTAGACAGTAGACAGCAGACACCCACATTATCTCTTCCCCTTACCTTTCGATTTTTATTGCCGTTATCTCACTCTTTCCCAAAATATTCTCAATACACAGAATTAAAAACCAATTAATTAAGATGATGAAGAAAGAAGACGCTAATTCACTTCGATCTCCTTCTTTCCGGGAAAATTCTCCGAAAAGAAATGTCCAAGCCAAGAGCATCGGCTGCATGGCCGGCATTTTCAACCTTATTTACAAGTACAACAATCGCCCCGGCAAATTCCTCACTTTCGGTTGGTTTCTTTTTCCATTTCCTCTGTCAATTTCTAATTGTTCTTCGCTTGTTTGTTTTTGTTAACTAAGTCTAAGAGTAAAAGCGATGTTCATTTATGAGTTATGCCGACTGCAGGGAAAAAGCAAGAAAAGAATGCGGTCTCTTCCTCATCACAACAAGATAACACACTTGTCGCCAAGACGAACAATCTCACAAGATTCTCGTGCGATGTGCCTCGAAGCCCAACTCTTCCGGCGGAGATCCGGCTGCCCAATACCACTCCTCCAGTGATGGGTAATTCGCACGATGCCGAGGCCACGGCTTTGAGGGCAGAATCAGCGGCCGATAAGAGAAGGAAGCTGATTGAAGCATTGGAGAAATGCGACGAGGACTTGAATGCCTTAAAGAAGATTATTGACGTTGTGAAGAGTAGCGTTGCCGCTGGCGCCGAAGACAATTATTATAATGTTAATGACGGAGACAAGGGTTCGACTTGTAAGAAATCTGACACGCAGCGGTTGGAACTTAACGGTGATTTGCAGCCGAGTCCGGTGTCTGTACTCGATGATTTGACCCACTCATCGGCTCTGATCGGCAGCTACTCCAGACGTTACACAAATGGTAACTTTCAGCTCTTCCTTCCTTCCATTATTATTATATTAATTTGTATTTCCTTTCTTTTTAATTACATTGCATGCATGAAAAAGAATCTTACACCAAACAAAATAGTAATATTAATAAAATGAGATACGAAAATAGCATTCACTTGTAAACTTATTTTCATATTTTTTAACAAAAATAAGAAAATACTACAACAGATAAATTTACCAATGTGGTCGATCCAACTTTTCATCTTTAAAACAAATTAAACAAAGCAACTCAATTTTACGTTAAACTAAGTTCAATTTCTCCAATCAATACTTTTTAATATAATCTTTTTTAATCTTACATTTATATTTAATTATACTTTTTATGTTTAGAGAGCATATAAAACATAGGAAAATGTCAAGATTAGTGTAAAAATTACTATAGATATATTTAATTAAATCTATCTGTAGCATTACGTGGAAGTTTAACCGTAAAGAGGAAAAATTTTATACCCTTAAAAAGATTTTAACCTTACACTTTATTGTTAAACTAGAGAAGTGATTATTATGGCAGTTGTCAATTAATTCACTTAAATAGAAAAGAATGAACATTGTTTTACAACGTTAAATGATAAGATGATTTATTATTATTATTATTATTATTATTATTATTATGATGGGAACGGGGCGAAATAAAAGATTATAAAAATTGTTTAACCTCATCCGAAAATATATTTTGTTTGGGGAATATAGGGCTTGCATGCCCGAAGGGCTTTCTCCATGTAAAAGTGGCAGCCGCAGCAGCACATGCCATGGCATGTTTAGGATTCCAATTTGTCAATCATATCATCTTGTTCTTGTGTCCAAATCATTATGGCAATTTTAGTGGGAGACAAACAATTATACCATTAGTTACCCACCGAAAATGACTTACAGCTGTTACCATTAACAACTCTGATTAATGATCTCCCCCTCCTTAGTTTTCAACATCTAAGTACATATATAACACCAATTACTAACTTTATTTAAAGATCCAAAAGTGAAAGAACGTTAAATTATATTGTAGTACATTGGAGAACCACCTTTCATCTAAATGTATTTCAGCTTTTTACTCTATTCTAAGGAGTAAATTTCTTTTCTTTTTTCGGTGTAAATAGCTTTTTTATTTTATAAACATTTTTCAGATTAGATAATATATTATTTTATCTAAGTGGGTCTTAACAAACGTTTTAGTATATAACATATTACCTTAGAGAGTTTCAATAGACTTATTATTATATAATGTATAAATATTAAGTTGAACTAAATGAATTTAATGTATATGAGTGTTTTATCATATAATGTGAAATAGTTAAAAAAAAATTGAAGGATATTTATTAAAAAGAAAAGAGAGAGAGAGAGAGAATGGCCTACACTTGGCTGGCCGGGTGGCTAATTGAAGTCTACCCAGCGGAGCAACCTGTTGAATGATGCAGTCAAAGATGATTCAGAAAAAGAAAAAGGGACAAATGGAAAGAAAATAAGAATCAACTTTATGGCTTTTATAACTTGGTAGAACCTCACCGGGTCCCCCAGAGCATTAGCACTGGAGATGGTCCAACAACAAAGCATGCACTGTCCGAGCAACGGGACAAAATTGGTTTCTTGATCCATCGAAAACATTCATTTGACCCCCTTCCATTCAATTTCATCCAAACAACTATGATATGTTCAAGCTACTTCTTTTTTTCTTTTCTTTTCTTTTCTTTTTGACCTATAACTTATAGTAATAGTCATCTCATTCAGCATGATTTTTTGTGATGATGTTACCAGTTCATGGAATAATTACAAGTCTAGAGTAGATATATAGATTTTGCCTAGCTTTGAAAACATGGTTATCGGTTTGGTCACCACTCATAATAGAAAAGGTCACGTGGATTATCATTGATGAACACCCGAATTTTAATAAAATATAATGAAGAGTACTCATAGTTTGTTCATTTGTATTGTATAGGTTCTTGTCTTGATCTGTGATGAAATAACTAATATTTGTCTTAGTTAACTATATAGCAAAACAATATTAAGGACATTTTTTAGATCACCCCAAAAACTTTTATGAGTTAAAAAGGAGTTTTGGTTCATATTTTAAATGAAAAAGCTCTAAGGCGAACTTACAGTCAACAGAATTCTTATCAAAATTCTTTTGGATCACTACAACAAAATCATAGAGAATCATTCTTTCATGTAGATGCATATATGCACATTAAAAATGCATATTTGATTACACAATTTTAATGTGGGGATGCTCTATATTAACAGAACTGTTTCCATTGACTAATGGGAATATTTTGTAGTAGGACGAGGAATAGAACAACAGAAGCAGAAACAGAAGAAAAAACCAGGAGAGGAGATTGCCAACGTAGTTTTCTTTGAAAAAATGACAAGCGAATCAATTTATCATGCAAAGAGCGAGGGCTCAACAATAATATCTCCCAATTTATGGGCAAGCAAGGCCATGATAGAAAGTGTAAATGAAGTGTGCAGAGATATGGCTTGGGGAGAGCGGAGGGAGATTGGGAGAATAGGATTGAATTTACAAGATTATATCTGCCGGGATTTGATTGAAGAGGTTGTTAGAGATCTGCTGGGATCTTTTAATTGCATGTATTCACTTCCATTCGAGGCTTGCAAGAGAAGTCTGCGTTTCTGATTTCTATATATATATATCTGTCAACTTAAATATAATTAATTACACCAGACCCCGCCTCCATTCATCTTACAAGGCTAAAACATAAATTCTTTCATGCCCTTTGGGTTCTGATTTCCGACTTGGTTGAGACTTTAGATGAAATGAACTAGATTGGATATGAGCTACGAAATCAATTAGCAAATTCTCTTGTAGAAAAGGGAAGTGAAAATTCATAATTTTAGTTTACCTTTATAAAGATGCCAAGGTAATACGTTCAATTCGAATAATAGTGTGTGTATATATATATATATATAATTTTTTTTTTTTGAATGGAACTTTCATTACTTAAGAAACTTGATTGTTACAATCACTCAAAACAAGATGGGAAATGTTTGTTGTGGAAATCAGATGAACAAGACAGTTCATATTTTGCTAGGGAGTGAGCAATTTTGTTCAAATTTCTCGGAATATATTTTACTTTGAAATTTTGGAAAGAGCGTAGCAATCTGTAAATGTTAGCAATCAGCATTCCGAATTCTAAACAAGAATCCGGCCGAGATAGAATGTCGTTGATAACAACTTGGTAGTCCCTTTCCACATCAATCAAATCAAATCTAAGCCTATTAGCCTAAATTAAAGCATTATATGCAGCGAGAGCCTCTGTTCTAGGAACACTTTGATGAGTAAAATGAACCTTGGACACACCAGAGAAAAGAACATTTCCATTGTGATTACGGCATACAAATCCGAGTCCAGTTACTTGTTGCTTATCCAGCGTTGCATCAAAATTTATTTTCACCCAATTTGTTGCAAGTGGAACCCAATTCAGACCAACCTGCTACTGGACATGTTCAGTTTTCAGTTGAACTTGCTACTATTCCTGTAAGTAATCTTGCAACCAACGAAAAACTGAACCTGGCTCTATTAAGAAGAGTTCATGCACTGCTTTATTTCTTACAAACCACACATGCCATAGAAAAACAACCAGCAACTCTAACTCCTTTCCAAATAATCTGGATATACATAAAAGAAAAAATATCCATGGAAGTAGATTATAAACAAGAGATACCTTGAAGAAAATCGCACCATTCTCTGGCTGCTTTTGGGAACTTGCAATGCCAAATAGCATAAATGGTACTTTCTGCTTCACGATTGCAGATCTTACATTGCTCTTTGAAAACATATATGCTCACCTGGCATAAAAGCATTTGACACGTGGAGCTCATTCCATAAATTAAGGAAATGGGAATCAAAATTGTTGTGAAGAGTTTATTTAACCAAGTTTCTATAACTAACTTTATCGCCAAATGTGCAACTTGCACATATTCTGTTTTCAAAGTTGTGATTTAATTACTCTTAGTTTTGTATAGTATAAATAGTGATTGTACCCCTAAAAAATAAGAATCAGAAAATTCAAATCAAATAATCACATTTCTTTCATTCCAAGAGTTTTAGAGTTCTCTCAAATTTTTCTCTATTTCTTGGCAAACAAACACATTGCACTTTGCCACTTGGTATTAGAGCATCAAAGTATGGCTAACACCTCTGCGAATCCTGATTATTTGAGAACTACAACTCTTGGATCACAGCTCAACAACCTTGCAATTGGACAGTAAAGCTCATTCATTTTTTCGAATCCAATAAAATTGGATCATAGTAATTTTCTGTTGTAAAAGTATCAAATCCAGGCATCTGCTTGAGAAAATGATCTTAAAGACCTATTAACATGAGTTAGATCATGTCTAGAAAAGTCATTATATAGTCAAGAATTGGTATAGAAAACTTGTCTATAGCAAATCCAAGTTATCAGTTTTGGAAGAAGAAGGATGCAATACTGATGAGCTAGTTGTATACTGTTGGGTGCTGATTTATTTAGGGTGTTTATATGTGGTATATGTGTTTAACAACAAAATATTCATATCTCATACATAAATGTACAACGGAAATATAAATATCTGCAGTAAACACAATTGTTTTATATTAATCAAATTAACAAAAAAATGAAATTGAAAAATAACCCTTGAAGTTTTTGAATTAAAAATTGTTGAAGTCCACCGAAATGCAAACTTTAATCAATTCTAATAATCAACAAATTGTGGAATTGATTATCTAAAACGATAGTATTTGATCCAGCAAAAGCTAAACAAATTAAACTTATATTCTTGATTTTCTTTTGATTAACACTTAATCAATTAATCAAAAATATATTCTTGCTTAATTGGTTTTTAAGCGTAACAAAAGAAAATTATAAATTCAACAATTGAATCCAAAATTAAGAAAACAATTTTTCTTTTCTTTCTTTGTTATGACTGGCCAATCACTGAGCAAAAAATAAAATTAACCTTTTTAATGTTAATTACATTTTGCTAATATATACAAATGAATTTAATTTTATTTTATTTCATTTAATTTCAATTTGTATTTAAATATTCTAATCATAGTTAACTAACTTAACCATGGTTAGGTTAACCTTTAGTTAACCATTAAATAAGGTTAACTTAACTTAACCATATGGTCAACTTTTAACCATAGTTAAATTAAATTATTTATTTAACTATTAAATAAATAAATATTTATTAAAATTATTTAACAATTAAATAATCATTAAGTGAAATTATATTTATATCCTTAGTAGGTTATCAAGTTAACCTAAAGTGTGTCCCACTATTTAACCATATACTTTAGTTAACTTAACCATAGTAAATTACTAGATATTATTGTATTGAACTATTCAATACAGTACGTTGCCCAAGTGCTCAAAGAGTACATTTCATATTTGGACTCCCTAAGTCCATACCCGATTCGTCAAATGAAATTATTTCATAAGTCCATGATCGATGCCCCACGCACAAGTCACGGATATTACAATCAGTGCGTTAGATACATGATGAGATTATTTCATATTCGTATAATCCTTTCGTCATTATATGTGGGATGTAGATCATCACCGTCAAATTTCGATAATTTCATCTGTGATCTTATCTCTAGATTTGTATCTTAATGAACAATATACGCAAACACTTTTACTATATTGTTCAACCATGTAGGAAACTCTTTTCCCAGGTTCATTGCTTATGGCCATATGAATTTATAAGATACAATCTTAAAGCATCGAATATACAACCTACCTATATAAGCTGACGGATTCTGTATCTACGCACACTGAACTCCATTAGCATCAAACTATACCCAGTGACACGTAGCGGTCAGACCATGAAAGGTCTCTAACATACGTGGAACCAAAGTATGGTGGATCACCCATAAGCTCACTATAGCACTCAGGTCGAAGGACCACAAATACTACTCAACTCGAGAGAACCTTCCTTTGACGAATTCATAGGATATCTATTGGGGTCCTTGTTAGTCTATTCAGTATCCAATCTTGACTGAATACCTATATGTCTATACGAGCTTTCACTAACCTCATGGTCAACTAAGAACAATCATCTATATAATACAGATATAGACATATACTAATCTATATAATAGTGATTCACAAATAGACCCGCATTGGTGAACATAGATCAGGAACACTATATTTGAGAATACTATACTTACATAATGACATTTTCTAGTTTCTATTGCAACTCTTTACAACTATGTCATTACTAGTAGACTCTCAGGTCTTTGTCCTATTATAGACGAGATTCTAACTCTTTAGATCTCGCTGACTCTTCTAACCTACTAACTCTTAGCAGTGCTAACTCTTAACATTTATAACTCTCAGCGTTGCTAATTCTTAACCATGGTCTAAACTTCTTTAAACCATATCTGAACTCCTTCAGATCATATAATGTCCATAGTGTTATAGGCTTTATTACTATTTAATAATTATTATTCATATAAATAAGGATGGCACGTAAGCACAAACCCTAACAAACTCCCACTTGCTCTAGTGTCATTCATACTAATATCTTATACCTATAGACTACACGTGTTTCTCAAACACCTTTAGAGTTAAGGCCTTAGTAAGTGGATCCGCTATATTATTTATATAATATACTCTATAAATTATTCTATCTCCCTTAGCCAAGATCTCTCTAATTATGTGGTATTTTCTCTCTACATCTTTAAATCTCTTGTGTATTTATGACTCTTTTGCTTGTGCAATGGCTCCATTATTGTCGCAAAATAATGGGATAGGATCTTTTAAACTTTGAACTATTTCGAGCTTAGTGACAAACTTACGTATCCATATTGCTTCTTTCGCTACTTCAAAGGCGGCTATGTATTCTCAGAGGTAGAATCAGCTGCGAATCCTTGTTTGATGCTTTTCCAACTCATTGTAACAATGTTGAGAGTGAACACATACCGAGATATAGACTTTCTATCATCTAGATCATATTGAAAGTCTAAATCTGTGTATCCTCTCAACTGCAAGTCATTATCTCCATAAATAAGAAACTTATCCTTTGTACCCTTAAGGTATCTAAAGAAATGTTTGACTGTCATCTAATGGTTGTTACATAGATCAAACTGATATCGGCTAGTAACACTTACAGCCATACTGATGCTAAGTCTCGTACACATCATAGTATACATCAAACTACCAACAGCTGATACATATGGCATATTAGACATTCTAACCCTTTTTATCTTCTGTGTGAGGAGACATTTTCCTCAAAAGATGAATGCCATGTTGAAAAGGTACACTAGTTGTCTTACAATTAGTAAAATTGTACCTTTCTAAGACACTATTAATATACGATGATTGGGAGAGTCCTATCAATTTTCTCACTCTATTTTTATAGAGTTTTATACCTACTACAAAGGAAGCCTCTCTCAAATCCTTCATGGAGAAGTTCTTACTCAGATAGTTCTTGACTGATTGCAATATACTAATATCATTTCCAATGATAAGTATGTTATCCACATGTAGAACTAAAAAAACTATCATGCTCTCACTGACCTTTCTGTACACACAAACTTTCTTTTCATTTTTTTATGAAACCAGACCCTTTGATTACTTCATCACAATAAAGATCTCAACTACAGAAGGCCTACTTAAGTCCATAAATGGACTTCTTCAATCTGTATATTAGACCAGAGGTCAAGCTGAATGCAAAACCTTCAAGCTATTTCATGTATATCTCTTCTTCGATATATCCATTCAGAAATGTCATCTTTACATCCATCTGTCATATCTCATAGTCATATTATGCAGTAAATGCCAATAATATTCGAATTAACTTAAGCATTGCTACTGGTGCAAAGGTTTCCTCATAATCGATCCCAGATCACTGAACATAACCTTAGCTACCAGTCAGGCTTTAAAGGTTTCAACCTTGCCATTAGGCCCACTCTTGTGTTTGTAAATCTATTTACAACCGATAGGAACTATTCCTTCGAGAAGCTGAACCAAGTCCCAAACTTGATTTTGATGCATAGAGTCAATTTTGAATTTCATGGCATCTTACTATATTCCCAAGTCAATGTCCAACATCACCTCTCTATAGGTCAAATGATCATTTTTCTTAATTAAAAAAACTCCAAGCGCACTTTTAGGCATCTGTCCATACCTGGCAGGTGGTCTAGACATCCTTTCTAACCTACATAGAGGGTATATTAAAAGTATTATGCTCAATTAAGCCTGAGTTTTCATTTGTTGTTCATCTTGGTTTTGATTGACTTCATTAAGTTCAATCTTTTTACAATCTCTACGATTCATTAGAAACTGTTTCTCAAGAAAAGTGGCATTAGAAGCAACAAACATATTTCGATTTTCATGATTATAGAATTAGTATCCCATTAAATTCTTGGGATATCCGATGAATCGATACTTGTACCCCTTGGGTGCAGGTTTATCCTGTTGTGCAACATTTACATAAGCAGGATATCCCAAAATCCTAAAATATTTAAGACTCGATTTCTTTTCAGTCAATATTTGATATGGAGTAGAGGGAACCGTTTTAGATGAAACTCTGTTCAATATGTGAGCAGTAGTTTCTAGAGCATGACCCCACTAATATTCAGGAAGATCAGTAAAGCTCATCATCGATCGAACCATATCCAATAAAGTTCGATTCCTCCTCTCCGATACACCATTGGGTTGCGGAGTACCTGGAAGACAATATTGAGCGAGAATCCCACTTCCTTTAAATAATTCAAAACTTCACTGCTCATGTACTTACCGCCTCAATCTCATTGAAAACATTTGATGTACATGCCGGTTTGTTTCTCTACTTCAAGTTGTTGAAGTCCACCGAATGAAAATTTTGATCAATTCTAGTAATCAACAAATGGTAGGTTTGATTATCTAGAATGGTAGTATTTGATCATACAAAGATTTAACAAATTAAACTTATGTTCTTGATTTTTCTTTGATTAACTTTTAATCAATTAATCAAAAACCTATTTTTGCTTAATTAGCTTTTAAGCCTAATACAAGAAAATTATGAATTCAACAATTGAATCCAAAATTAAGAAAACAATTTTTCTTTTCTTTATTTATTATCGCTAGCCAATCACTAAGTAAAAAATAAAATTAACCTTTTTAATTTTAATTACATTTTGCTAATATATACAAATGAATTTAATTTCATTTAATTTCACTTAATTTCAATTAGTATTTAATTTCACTTAATTTCAATTAGTATTTAATTTAACCTAACTATAGTTAACTCTTAACCCTAGTTAGGTTACATAAATATTTAAATATTCTAACTATAGTTAACTAACTTAACCATGATTAACTTAACCATATGGTCAACTTTTAACCATAGTTAAATTAAATTATTTATTTAACTATTAAATAAATAAATATTTATTAAAATTATTTAACAATTAAATAATCATTAAGTGAAATTACATTTATATCCTTAGTAGGTTATCAAGTTAACCTAAAGTGTGTCCCACTATTTAACCATATACTTTAGTTAACTTAACCATAGTAAATTACTAGATATTATTGTATTGAACTATTCAATACAGTACGCTGCCCAAGTGCTCAAAGAGTACATTTCATATTTGGACTCCCTTAGTCCATACCCGATTCGTCAAATGAAATTATTTCATAAGTCCATGATCGATGCCCCACGCACAAGTCACGGATATTACAAATCAGTGCGTTAGATACATGATGAGATTATTACATATTCGTATAATCCTTTCGTCATTATATGTGGGATGTAGATCATCACCGTCAAATTTCGATAATTTCATCTCTGATCTTATCTTTAGATTTATATCTTAATGAACAATATACGCAAACACTTTTACTATATTGTTCAACCATGTAGGAAACTCTTTTCCCGGGTTCATTGCTTATGGCCATATGAATTTATAAGATACAATCTTAAAGCATCGAATATACAACCTACCTATATAAGCTGGCGAATCCTGTATCTACGCATACCGAACTCCATAAGCATCGAAATATACCCAGCGACACGTAGCGGTCAGACCATGAATGGTCTCTGCCATACATGGAACCAAAGTATGGTGGATCACCCACAAGCTCACCGTGGCGCTTAGGTCCAAGGACCACAAATACTACGCAACTCAAGAGGATCCTCCTTTGACTAATTCATAGGATATCTATTGGGGTCCTCGTTAGTCTATTTATTATCCAATCCTAAATGAATACCTGTATGTCTATACGAGCTTCTACTAAACTCACGGTCAACTAAGAATAATCATTTGTACAATACAAATATAGACATACACTAATCTATATAATAGTGATTCACTAATAGACCCGCATTGGTGAACATAGATCATGAACACTATATTTGAGAACATACTTACATAATGATATTTCCTAGTTTCTATTGCAACTATGTCATTACTAGTAGACTCTCAGGTCTTTATCCCATTATAGATAAGGTTCTAACTCTTTAGATCTTGCTAACTTTTATAACCTATTAACTCTTAGTAGTGCTAACTCTTAACATTTATAACTCTCAGCGTTGCTAACTCTTAGCCCTAGTTTAAACTTCTTTAAACCAGATCTGAACTCCTTTAGATCATACAATGTCTATTAGTATAAATGTTAAAAAATTAATATTTATACAAACAAGGATGACATATAAGTACAAACCCTAACATATACTTTAATTGATCTCACTATGTTGAGTTTTGTGATACACTGTAAATCATCCTTTGAGATTTGAGCACAACTGGAGACCATGAGAAAAGGATCAATGTCAATTAATGACTAATATGTTAAGCTGAAAAGCATAGCAGATAACCTTATTATTGTTGGAAAACCAATTGAAGAACAAGTTCTTGTTACTTACTGCTTGCTGGACTAAAGCCTGAGTTTGACTAAATAGCAGTACTTATTTTTGCTAAAGCTGGTGAACTCTTTTTCGTTGAGATTTATGTTATTCTACTCAGCTAAAAAAGTCGAATAGAATTGCCAAGTGCAATAAATATAGGCATGATGAGTGCTCATATAGCATAAACAAACTATAAGAACAAATTCAAAGGAAACAATAAAGGTTCAGGCTCAGCCTATAACAAAAACTCATAAGGCAATAGAAACTCTTAGAATCAAATATTTAATAAAGGAAAAAATAAGCAAGGTATCTTTTAGAATAAGGCAAAATCCAAAGTTGTATGTCAGATTTGTTTCAAGATTGGTCTAGTGCCTTCAAATGCTAGAATCGGTTTAATGAAGATTTTGAGCCTCCAAGTCAAGGAAACAACTAGCAAGCTAAAACCTACATAATGGCTCCAACATCAACTCAATGGGAAAGTATTGATCATGTATGGTACCTCGATAGCGGGGCTACAAATCCTATAACCAACAGTGCTAGAAACATGGCCTCAAGCTCAGAATATAAAGGTAAGTAATATGTTTTAATTGGTAATGGATAGTCTATACATATACAGCACACAAGCACCTGTATTTTGCATACATCAAATAAACATCATCCTCTAATTCTGAAAAAGCTTTTGCATGTTCCATATATGACTAAGAATTTAATTAGCATATCCAAATTGACTCTTAGGAATAACCTAAATGTTGTATTTTTTTTAAAAAAAACATGTGTGTCATCAAAGATTTGAAAGGGAATCTTCTTCTCAAATGAATAACTAAAGGAGAATTGTATTAGCTATTGAATAACTTTTAAGAAACTATTGATCCCTCTGCTCATGTCAGCCAAAAGACTATTACAGCCACATCTCTTTTTACTCAATGCAATATAAATAAAACAGTTGAGCCTAGTTGTGAAGAATCATACAAGTCTGTTCTATCAAGTAATATGCTGAATAATAAACTTTGTGCTGTACAAAGCTATTTTAGTGCTTCAGAAAGCAATATAAATGTAAGTGTAATGAATAACAAATTTGGTCACCCAAATCTAGATGTTCTAAAGAAGATAGCTAGTACTTGTAATATAAAGGCACAATTTAATAAAAATTTCAGTTTCAATTTATGTTATGCTTGTCAGATGGGTAAGAATGACTTGCATTATTTTGGTTTGACAGAAACAAAAACTAAACATTCCTTAGAGCTAGTCCATTCAAATGTTTAGAGGCCAGCTGTTATGTTGTCAAGAGATAACTATAGGTACTATGTGAGCTTCCTTGATGATTTCACTAAGTTTGTATAGATATACCCTCTGTCATAAAAGTCACAAGTCCATGATATATTCTTACACTTTCAAAGACATGTAGAGAGACTTCTAGTAAGAAAATCAAAGTTTTTCAATCTGGCTTTAGGTGGGGGGGACATGTAGAGAGCCTTCTAGTAAGAAAATTAAAGTTTCTCAATCTGGCTTGAGGGGGGAGGAATTCAAATACTTAACACAAATATTTCAACAGTAAGGCGTTAAACATAGACTTTCCTATCCTTATACTTATCACCAAAATAGGAGAGTGAAGAGAAAACACAAGCACATAGTGGAAATAGTCCTAAGTCTTCTTACACACAACAAAATGCCTTTAAAATTTTAGTGAGAGGCATTCACTACTATTGCCTTCTTAGTTAAAGAATACCCCTAACAATACTTCACTACAAATCTCTTTTTGAGATACTATTCAATCAAACACCAGATTATAGGTTCATAAGGGTATTTGGGTGCACTTGTTATCCTTATCTCAGACCTTACCAAACCCACAAACTTAGTTTTCACACAGAAAAGTGTGTTTTATTGGGTATAGTTGTCAACACAAAGGATATAAGTGCATAAAATCCAAAGGGAAGGTTTTTTTTTTTTCTAAGCATGTCAATTGTAATTAGCAAAATTTTTCTTTTGAAAATTATTCTACTTTTTCAAGTATTGAAACATCAGTTCACAACAATAACACAAACACTGCATCAGTTAATTTTTACATTATCAACTACTCTATAAAATCTCTATTTCCAATTTAATATACTGATACATCTCCAGTTGTTCTTTGTGAAGAGAGAGATAATACACCTAATAATTCCTTATTCATCATAAACAATGAACCAGTTCACAATATACCAAAAAAACTCAACTACTTCTCTTACACAAGACCTAAGCACAACGATAACAAACAATACACTAGACCAACCAGTAACTATATTAAACCCCTCTTCCATATCTGAAGGTGTGCAAAATCAGGTTGAGAACACGCATTCTATGGTAACAAGATCTAAAGCTAGAATATATAAACCAAAAGTTTACTCAGCAACATTACAAGTAACTGAAAAAGCAGTACCTACCAGCAGAAGATGCGCTATAAATACCAGCTTGGAAAAATGCTATGAAAGAAAAATATGAAGCTTTAATAAAGAACCATACATGTACTTTTGTACTAGCTACTTCAGATCAAAAGTTAATAGGCTACAAGTGAATTTTTAGAGTAAAGAAAAATCCAAATGGCAGTGTTGCTAGATACAAAGCCAGAGTAGTAATAAAGAGGTTTCATCAAACTCCAGAAGCAGATTATTCTAACACTTCTAGTCTAATTGTAAAGGCTAGTACAATTAGGGTGATCTTGAGTCTTGTAATTACAAAAGACTGGTTAATAAGGCAGGTTGATGTGAACAATGTATTTTTGAATGGGGACCTTAATGAGGTTGTCTTTATAGCTCAACCTATTGACTTTATACATCCTACCAAACCACAGTAAGTGTGTAGATTACAGAAAGCCTAGTATGGCCTCAAGAAAGCTCCAAGAGCTTGTTTTACCAAGCTCAAGATAGCACTACTCAGTTGTGGGGTTCTTAAACTTGAAATTTGATATCTCAGCATTTGTAAAAAGAAGTGCAGACCATATTACCACCTTACTAGTGTATGTATATGATATTATAATAATAGGTGACAATTCAGACCTGCTAAAATTATTCATCAAACAGCTCAATGATGTTTTTGCTCTAAAAGTACTTTGAGACCTCAATTATTTCTTAGGAATTGAAGTAACCAAAAGGGGGAATGTTTTACATCTCTCTCAACAAAATATATCATAGATTTATTGAAGAAGACCAATCTGGCCAATGCCCAAAGTTGTCCTACACCAATGTCATCCAGTATCAAACTCCATAAGTCTAATAATTCCTTCTTTATAGACATTATTCTCTATAGAAATGTGGTGGGAGTTTTACAATATGTTACTCTCACAAGGCCTAACATATCCTATACTATAAATAAATTGAGTCTGTTTCTGTCATATCCAACATTGACCACTGGACTTGCTATAAAAGGGTGCTGAGATTTCTTCAAGGCATAATGGATATTGGGTTAACATTTGCACCAAGTAAAAATCTTGATATCACAACTTTCACTAATATTGACTGGGCTTGTTATGTGATCAACAAAAAGTCTAATATGGGGTATTTTGTCTATTTTGGTGGAAACTTAATGTCATGGAGTTCAAGAAAATAAAGGGCAGTGTCCTGTTCAAGCACTGAATCTGAATATCGAGCATTGGCTTAAGTTGTAGTTGAGGTCACATGGATTCAGTCTTTTCTCTCAAAACTCAACATTGCTTCCATCAAAATGTCTATGATATGGTGTGACAATCAAGGGGCAGTAGCCTTAACTGCTAACCCTGTATTTTACAATCACACTAAACACATTGAAGAAGATGGCTACTTTGTACCTAAAAAAATCATAAACCAAGAAATCGAAGTTTGATACATTCCCTCTGTTTATCAAATTGAAGACTTATTCACTAAACCCCTACCCATTACCAGATTCAAGATGCTCACCTGCCAACTCAAGCTCACTCCTCGCCCTTGAGTTTAAGGGAGGATGAAAACATATATGTTGATATAGCATAACAGTATTTGACACGTGGAGCTCATTCCATGAATTAAGAAAATGGGATTTAAAGTTGTTGTGAAGACTTTATTTAATAAAAGTTTCTATAACTAACTTTCCTGCCAAATACGCAATTTGTACATATTCTGTTTTCAAAGTTTTAATTTAATTACTATTAATTTTGTGTAGTATAAATAATGATTATAACCCTAAAAAATAACAATCAAAAAATACAATTCAAATAATCACATTTCTTTCGTTCCAAGAGTCTTAGAGTTCTATCAAATGTCTCTCTGTTTCTCGGCAAACAAACACACTGCACTTTGTCACTTGTTCTTTAAGTGAAACATGATTAGTTTTCAGATTCTCCTTTATTGCCAGCCAATCATTTGTAGCTTTCCAAGCAAAAATTTTTTATCTTGGAAGATATTTAGAGATGCTAAAGCGTGCTCCACCAAGAAAGGATTAGAGACCTGTTAGAGCTTCCAGTAAAATCTCGACTATTCATTTCCAATTAATACCCGAATTTAACATTATAGTGACCATGAGAGTCAAAATGCCATACTAAGAAATCCTCACTTCTACCATAGTTCAGAATAAGAAGAATGCTTAAAATAAGATGTTGTTCCTCCTCCTAAAATGATCTTTTAATAAGATTGTAATTCCAACTTCCTGAAGCTGTAATCAGATCAACAACTCTTGCTAAGTCAAAAAGACGATGAGGATATAATGGTTTAAATCATATGGTCTCGGAAGCAATTTGTCATGATAAATGTATACTAAAGATTTATCACCAATTCTCTACCATGCCCCTTTAAGAATGGTTTCTCTACCCCAAAAAATGCTCTTCCATAAAAAAAAGAATCTGAGGGTCTTTATTTAATCTCCATAAAATTTGAATTGACGAAGTAGAGCCTTTTCAACACTTGATCCATCAAGGACCTTGGGTGTTCAATGATCCTCTAACTTTGTTTAGCCAACATACCTTTGCTGAAAACATGGAGATCTCGAAAGCCTAAGCCTCCATCCTTTTTACTTCAGCATAGAAATTTCATTTGTACCATTGAATTTTTCTGTTATTATCATTCCGTTTGTACCAAAATCTAGCACTAAACCTATGGAGCTCTCTAATTAAGATCATTGGGAGTTTAAATAAATTCATGTTAGAAACAGGAATAAATTGAGTAACTGCCTTGAGGAGAATTTTCTTAGGCACCGATTGAAAAGAGCTTTGACTTCTATCCTTTTAATTTGTTCCAAACTTGATCTTTAATGGTAGCAAATAAAAATGTTTTATTTTTCCCACTGAAATTGGTAACCCAAGTACCTTTTATGGCAAACCACTTATTGAACACCACGATGACTAACAATGTTCACCTTCTGATATGTATTTTTGTGACCATCAAAACACACTGCAAATTTATTATAATTAAGATTCCCCAACTCCTCACTTAAGTTCAAAAAGTTTAAGCACGATGTAGTAACATCACCCCTAAACATATTCCAATACTTTTGGAAAAATATAACAGGAATGCCATCCTTACCAGGAGCTTTAGGGGGAGACATCTAAAATACCGCTCTTTAAATTCTCAAAAATCAATAATAGTTATTGATTTTCGTAAGCCACCGTGCAACAAGCTGTTGGTGGCTAGACAAAATTAGCAAAAATACCTCTCCCAATTTTTCAAACAAACCTTAGAGAGGACTCCCTCTTTTTAAAATTATATATATAATTAAAAAGTAAAAATAAAAGGTCAATTAAAAGTATAAATAGTAATGCTACACTTTTTAAATCATATTCCAAATTTTGAATCTCAAATAAGGTATCAAGTAATTATTAAGTGAGAAAATAGTATAATGAATAATTTTAAAAATTACAAAAATTAATCATTCAATAATTTTTTCACACTTTATTTAAAACCTAAAATTTGAGATTCAAATTTAAGATGTGTAACATTGTTGTAAATATAAATATATGACGTAGAAATAAAATATAAATGATATAGAAATTGGTATATTAGAGTTTGTTTATATATAGTCAGATTTTATTATTGTTAAAAATATCAACAGAATCAAATGTTTGGAAAAAAAAATTTCAGTTAAGTTCATATTTTTAAATTCCTTTATTGAAGACGTTTGATAGTTAAATGACACTTTAACCCTTTAAATTTACTTAATCTTTTCAAAGACAATAAAACCCCTACTTTTAAGAAACTATTCTCGATAATCTTAAAAAATGGTCACTAGTAATACTATACTTGCTAAGTCATATTTTAAGTAAAACCATTTTAAATGGTGTGGCATTCATTCATTGATTAGTGAAATAAAATGACAAAAATAATTTACAGGTAATGAAAATTTACAATATAATAAATGCATGATACTAAATACATTATATGGATTGGTTTTATTTAGTAAATTACTTAAAAACCACAATTTTTTTATGGTCACCCTCTAGCTATTTTTGGTAATAAAGATAGCTTCATTGATAATCTTAAGTCTAAACTGATGTTTATACATAGGTTACATATTAATGGTTTTTTGAAAAACATTTCTATTACTTAATAAAAAATCTACTAGGATCTACTTAGATTAAGCTCACCTATAATTAAGGGTGGGCACGGTCCGGTTCGGTTCAGTTTTTTCTGAAATCGAACCGGTCTGATTCAATTTTTTTTTATAAATAAAACCGAAATTAATTTTTTAATAAAAAACCAAACCGATCCAATTCGATTTTTTTGATAAATAAAATCGAAACCGATTTTTTTTTTAGTTTGGTTTTTTTCAATTTTTTCAGTTTTTTTTTTAAGAAAACTGAACTGGAACTGAATCGGTTTTTTGTTAAAAAAAAAATCGGACCGAATCGAACCGTCCGGTTTGGTTCGATTTTTCAGTTTTTGATTTTTTTTGCCCACCCTTACCTATAGCCCAATCAAAATATTTACTCTTATAGATTATCACGAAGGCAAAAGTATTTTTCTGTATTTCACAAGAAAAGGTTTGTCCATTAAATTTCATTTTGTTAGTATTAGTGATTTGTTGACAACCTAATTTGTCTTTGTCATACTTGTTTAAGTTGTATTTGTATATGTTTGGAATGATTTTCGAGCAAGGGCTCATCTTATATGAGTGAGGAATGTAGAGTAAGGAAAAATCAAAGTCATTAGGTTTGTTAGAGCTACGTGATAGGTTTGAACCTCCGATTTTATGGTGTTGGAATTGGGATTAAGTTGGAATTAAATTGTGGACCAATTGTGACCTACGCTACCATAAGGGACCTAAAGAACACAAACAATACAAGGTTAGTGGCAAGCACCAGTAGGGTGATTGGCAATGACCCTCCAATAATCAAGTTAGGAAGTAGCTCAATGGTGAGTCTTTCATAGGATTTATGCCCCTAAAGAGAGTAGAGAAAAAGTAAAGAGTTTTTCTTACTAGAATTATTGCATTAGATCAAATTCTTTTCTTATCCTTATTTAAAGTTAGAGATAAGCATTAAGCATAGAGAGAGCCATCTTGGAGATTACCCCTCAAAGGCGGCATGTGGTAATATACAATTAGAGAATCATTCTTTTCATGAAGAGTGTTTTGGAGAACTAAGCCAAATAAGGATGTATGGTTAATTATGCCCTTTTGATGTTTGGATTACTAGATATCTTTTTTATTTGGTGCTTTTAAAGTAGTCAACTTGGTTATGTGAGCCTGACAATACTAAGTGGTTAGCAAAATTTATTCTTCTGAGTTTAATAGATTTAGTGCTGGATCACTTTAACAACTCCAGATAGGTCTGATCAGTGTGTCAGCAAGGGATAAAGACTTGGCACTTACTGACGTAGAGGCTTTCCATTTGCTTTTTGAAGATTTTTCTCATTACACCTTATGCCTAGGTCCAGTCATCGATGGACAAGGCTTTAGCTAATCACTGATAGGGCCAATGGTAATGCAAGCCTGAACTCTATTGATATATGTTCTTATTAGTGAGCCAGATGATGATGTGGCAGGTGACTTATCCACAATGATGTATCCTATGACAGTGGTATTGACTGGTAACATGTGTTCTTGTATAGGTCCCACCCAATAGCCTTTATGGGAAAAGTTATATAGGCATAAGTATCTGAACTTGTACTCAGTTTGTTGAGGTAGTTTATTTTTTAATTAAGCTACCTATAAAAGAAGTTAGGCCTAAAGGCCAAGTTGGACTTGGTGAATGGGCTAAGTGTCACCTAATTTTCTCCTAATATCAATCTCTCTAGTTTTTGGTGTTGAGGTAAGGAGACAATAGAAATAACATCTCTATGATGACATGTGGCTAGCTTCCATTGGTTGTCTCTTCACTTCTTTTTCTTCACTTTCTTTTCTATCTTGTTTTCTATCTCTCTTTTTTAAAAAGTTATGTCTTAGGTTTTGATGAGAAATTCCCACCCTTTCTCTCATTTTCAAAAACTGCATAAGGATAATTTTACCCTTTTGTACAGAGAGTAGGGGTATAAAGGTCATTTTACCCTACCATATTTATTAAGTGGGATTCTATCATGGTCCCACTACGTCAGAATATGGCACACATTATGGCAAAATCTGGAGGGGTAGTCAAGATGGACGGCTTAGATTTTTCGTCCTTCTCTCCCCTCAACTTTCCCCTTTCAAACTTCTAAGTAATAACCTTAGTGTCCAGAGTGAGAAATCTCTTCATCTATCCCTTTTTTTGTCTCTTTCTAGCTTTCTCTAAGCGAATCTCTTTCTTCCACCATAACTCTAACTAAGCTTTAGCTATTCTTTTGATAAGTGGTGACCTTTTTACGTTTTATTTTTTAATCTTTCTCTTTTCTTTTCATTTTTCTAGAACCACTCTCTCTCTCTCTCTCTCTCTCACTCACTCACTCTCTCTCTCTCTCTCTTCTTATTTAGTCTTGCTCTTACTTCAGTCCTTTTAGACGTGACTTTCTCAATTCCTTCAAAATTGATTTACTTGCTAAACTTACCTTACAGATCTTTAAGAAGTAAAGACTTGTTTTCCTGCTCTCTTTTTTTTTCTTCTTTTTCTTTTTTTAATTGTGATTGATGTTTTTATTTATATGCGGGTGAAAGGTGAGTTTTGGGCTTCTAACCTTGGCCTTAAGAAAGCCAGGGGTAAGTCTTTTAAGAAAATACCTCAAGCATAGTTCGCCCTCTTCTAAGAAGAAAAGTAAGTTATCCTCTAAATAATCTCCTCCTTCTTCCTTAAAGAGCTCCTTTAAGGGCTTTCTATTTTCTGCTCTGGTTTTTGGCTCCAAATAGTCTGCTTTGAATGCCCATACACCCTTGTATTTGCGTTCTAACATCCCTCTTTGTGGGGGAAGTTTCCAATTTGAAGAGTTGTTTGTTCTTGGCCTTAGACTACTATTATAACTTTCATTTAAGCAATAACTTGCTAATTTAGACTTAGCTCTTACCTAATTGACCTCTGTCTCTTGGAGGTTGATTATTTGGTGCCATATGTTATGGAAGAAAACCTTGGATGCTGAACTTTTTTGTAAAAAAAAAATTCAAGAACCTTTTCCCCTTTATAAGGAAACGCCTTTCTAAGGGTACCTTTTACGTGAGCTCCAAGGATAGGAGCACCAATACCATTAGCAAGTATAAGTTCTAAACTGATTGGAAAGTATATTGGCTATTTGTAGGTAGGGATTATAGTTCTATAGTTAGTATTTGCGGTACTTTAAAGAGGGTTTGATCTTAATTTACCCCTAAAGGTACGTTGTTTACTCCTTTCTTGTTCTTCATCCTTTTAAGTCTTCTATATTGTTTGGTGTGATATTCGAAGACAAAACACTTTTCCTCATTTAAGGTTACTGACTTTGTTTTCCTTACTTGTACCTTGCATTTGCTCAGTACACTATTAGCCTAAGGACCTCAAATTAGTCCTCCTAGTTAGGAATGCAATGTTCTTGTTAGTAAAACATTTGTTACTCTTACTAATAATGGCTCTGATATTTGAATGAACTCTATTTGAAAGATGTTGGGCTAATTAACTCCTCCCATTTAAGGTCCTAAAGATGGGTTAGTAAGCTTTTGTGTTTTGCCTTATATCTTTTGGTTGTATTATAAAATTAGTAAGGTCATGTTATTTTTGTAGCTAATGTTTCTCTTGGTTCTTGCAGGGATAACTTTTGCTCCCTTCACTATAACTCACCTTAATTCCATAAAGAAATTAAAAAGTGATGACTCGATGTAGAACCTGAAGAAAGGCCATTCCAGTCCTCTTAAGCCTCGCGACTCTAGTACTCTTGCTATGGGAAGCTGTGCCGCTTTTTCTGCCTCCAATTCTGTATGCATTAGCCTTTTAAGACTAAGAAATGGAAGGTTCCCAAGCCTTGCCAAGCCTTTACCAGGTCTCTATGCTCAAAAGATCTAAAACCTGAACTTAAGAGAAAAATGGGGCATCTGTTATTTCATCTATAGCACGTTCATAGAGCCTTACCTACTAAGTTGGCTCTATCCATTTTCCATTTGAACCCACTAAGTGCTCTATCTAGATACATAAGTCTTGCCTATGAGGTAATTCTAGCTACCACTCTTACTAAATCATGTCTTCTATTCCCTTGTGTTATGTCTTGTAATATTGAGGGTACTTTTCTCTATTATAGGCTACTTGCATATTGAGGTAGCATAAGGTGGCATTGGAGGAGACCCTGAGGGCCTTTAAGGATAAGGAGATCCTAAGGGTAGCTTTTAAGGAGAGCGAAAAGGTCTTAAGGGCTAAGAAGAAAAAATATACATAGAAATTCACTTTGGTTAATAAGAGCTTGTCGTTGTTAAGGGATAACTATTTGAGAGCATTGAGGAAAAAAAGGCATTAGTGTTGGACAACAATGACATAAATGAGACCAATATGAGGTTAAATAGTGTTGTTTCTCTACTAAAGAAGATGATCATGGAGCCAGTGCAAAAGCCATGCCCACTGTAGGGTGTCCGACACCTACGCTAACCTAAATTTCAGCTTTTTGGAGCCTGGGACACCTACCACTCTACCCTCAGTTATAAAGAAGGAAGACATCACTGTTAAAGCTTTAGTCAGCCATACGACTCCCTTATAGCTAAAGGCCACAAAGGAAGGATTAAGTTGAGACCCCACTGACACTGATGTTTCCCAGGACTCTACTACTCATCAAACTATAAGGGTGAAGACGATGATGATGGTGATGATGGTGATAAGTCGTCTCATATAGTGACTCCCTTGTAGGTATCTACTAAGCTCTGGGCTCTTGTTTTTATTTGCTAGACAACTTACTTGCTATTCTTATTTTATATTTCATCAACTTGCTATTTTACTGTTGAACGACTAGGAATACTGTACTTAAGATATTTTTGAACTTTAAGTACTATTTTAAAGGTGTGTTTTAGGCTTTAGTTGCCTTTTGGTTGACTTTTTGTAAGATACACTCTTAAAGGTTTAGGCTACTAAGTAACTCTAAGTTGCTCTCAACTCTTGAGGTATTTGGTGCTTAGCTATTTTGTTATGCTTTAATAGTTCTTTATGAATTATTAGCATTTGACATTATGAATCTCAATATGTTTTATCTCTCATTTTGACAAGTATTTTGTCATGTGTTTATAAATTTCCCTAAAAAAGCGTATTGGAGAATAACTCTCTCTTCAGTGCACTAGATCCCTCATCATTCTAAACCAAGGAATTTTCTAAATATCACATAATAATCTTAAGTCCAATGATGTTTACTATACTCATTTGACCTATCAACTCTAGGAAAATATCCATGAGGTCCCGCTAAAAGGCTTTTACAATCTTACTTATCAAAAGTAAGATATTTAGGAGGGAAACTTAATGTTTTGTATGGAGATAAAGTTGGTGTCAAATATTTTCACCTTTGAAGCTTAACATGCCTCTAATGTGCTTCGAGTCTCATTGACCACAACCTCTACACACAGTTAATGGGTGTTTTACTCTAGTTCTCACCTCAAAACTACTAGGGGAAATCTTATGTGGCCAATTTAAATTAGGCTCAATTCCTAACCCTTCACCCTCAACCATGGCCCATTGGGTGTGAGGAGACAATGCATCATTCCTTGCATATGACCACAAGCAAAGGGTATGGAGAGAGGAGTACAATATGTATTTTTACGGCGATAAATGGAGAAATGTATATTTCCATTTTTTTTTCATGGGTATAGTTCACCATGTTACACTTTGAGCCACCCTCTACAATCACAAAATGAGCATGTTTTATATTGAGCATGCTCAAGGTCTCAACATGACACTACTGAGGGGATCTCTAAGAGCTTTTCACATAGGCACAATCCTTAAGATTCTGTTCTCATTATTTACACAAGAAGCATATGGAGACAATATTTTCTTTGAGCAATCTATCACTTACTCTTAAATCAGGATTCAAGTCATCTTTATTCATTTTGTTTACACTATAAAAGTAAGATTGCTCAATGGTACAAAGGGCATATAATTGCCTACCAATCATTGTAGATAAAAAAAAGCATTTTTAGTGAACATTTTTTCATTTCATTGAAGAATATCAGGATCATAATTAGTACCATCCTAACAACATACTATATACTAAATAACTGAAAATAAGTCCCTTATCCTACCCTGGGCAACTCATCTACTCAAGCCCTTTGTTATTCTCAAGTATTTTTGTCAGGATGGTCTTAATAATCTTTTTCACCACCTCTATCTACCCATTAGACTGAGGGTGAGCTAGTAAGGTGAATTGGTTGGCGATCTTCAAATTTTTATAGAATTATCTGAACCTCTTGTTATCAAACTAAGTCCTATTATCTGTTACTATAGCGTATGGAAAATCAAAACGGTAAATTATAGCATTCCCTATAAATCTAGTAGTCTTTCTCTCAATGATTGAGGCTAAAGGCCCTGCTTTTGCTCATTTAGTTCAATAGTCCATTGCTATAATAACGTACTTAGCTCCTTCCCTTCCAACTGGCATTGGACCAATGACATCTACTTCCAAGATGGAAAAAATTAACAGAATTCAGTACTGTAAGGTTTTCAAGAGGCTAGTATTTTCACAAACCTTTGACACTTGTCACACTTCTTAACCAAGGCTTATGCATCTTAATTCATGTTAAGCCAGAAGTATCCTTACCTTAGTGCCTTATATATGATAGCCCTACTTTCTCTATAAGTTTTGTACATTCCTTCATGCATCTCTCTAAGCACATACTAGCCCTCTTGAGAGTACAAGAACCTCAAGCATAGTAGGGAGGCCCCTCTCTTATAGAGTACTCCATTAATCAAGGAGTATCCAACTGCTTAGTATCTCAACTTCTTGGCCCACGTCTTATCTTTTAGAGTGATTTTATCCTTACTGGACAATGGGATCCATCTATCAAGGTTCACTATCAATTAAGTTAACTTCTCTGGGTTATGTAGCATGAATACTTGGTGCCCGTACGATCTTCACTAGTACTATCTTGAGCAGCTTTATGGCACCAATACAGGCCAACTTAGCTAGCAGGTTGAAATTGTAGTTGTCTCCTCTTTAAACTTGCTTAATATAGATCTCTTCAAACTTGCTAATCAGCTCTTGAACCTCCCTTATATAGGCTTGTATGTTTCCTTCTTTGGCCTGGCACTCATTATTGATTTAGCTGGCCTTAGCCATTTTATTTGCCCAATCATTGACTCATACTTAGCCTTATTGTTTAATGCCTTAAAGCCAAATTTTAAGATGTAGCTTACCTCTACTCTCTCAAGGCTAACTATGATGATTGTAACTTCATTGCCTTGGGTATTTAAAGCTCTATCCACGTACACAGTCCAAAGAGTCATTGTCTATCAATTATTGAGCTCACACTTCTCTTCTCTATCCTCCTCTGAGTCTATGGTAAACTTAGCCACTAAGTCAGTAATGGCTTGTGATTTGATATAAGGCATAACTTGTAGTTGATATTAAATTCACTTAATTTATATGATTACTTATTAGCCATTCGAACACATTTATCTTTTAAAGGATTTGCCTTAGTGGTAAATTGATCAGCACTATGATTGTGTTGGCTTAGAAGTAAGGGCGTAGCTTCCTAGCTCTCACTACTAGAGCCAACGCATACTTCTTAATAGGTTGATATCTCTTCTCAACATTGACTAGAACTTTACTAAAGTACTAGATCGACCTATAAACTCTATCACTTTCCTCATTTACCAGTATTGAGCTGGTTATAATTTTGGACAAGCTAAATACAAGATAAGTACATCACTAAACTGTGGATTAACAAGTAAGAAAGGCTCCTCTAAATACTGCTTCAACTTTTCAAAGGCATCCTTGTACTCAAAAGTCCACATCATGTTTTTCCCAGCCTTCAAGACCTTGAAAAAAGGTTAACATTGATCAGTAGCCCTAAAGATAAACCAGTTCAATGCGACCGTTGTTACCAAGCTCTGCATGGCCTTAACTGTCTTAGGCGTCTTCATTTCCCTTATCGCTCTAATCTTCTTTGGGTTTTTTTCAATCCATCTTTATTGTATAACAAATCTAAGAAATTTTCCCTTAGTCATACCAAAGACATACGTTTAGGTATTTAACTTCATGATATGGTTCCTAAGCACCTAAAAGGTTCTTTCTAAGTCTAATGCATGGTCAATTGTAAGTGTTAACTTGGTGATCATGTTATTGACATAAATCACTAGGGTTTTTCTTATTTGAACTTTTAAAAGCTTGTTCATTAAGCCATAGTAAATGGCCTCAGCATTCTTAAGCTTGAAATACCTCGTAGCAGTATAGGCTTATATTAATGATAAGGTGGTATTCTCCTCATCAAGGCCATACATCCCGATCTGGTCATAACCTGAGAAGATGTCCATAAAGCTTAAGAGCTCATGCGCTAAAGTCACATCAATCAACTAATCTTTTCAAGGCAGTGGGAAGTTATTCTTAAGACAGGCATTATTGAGGTCGGTAAACTCCATGCATATGCGTTATTTCCCATTTTTCTTCTTAACTAGTACAACATTAGAGACCCACTCTGAGTACTAAACCTTTCGGATAAAGCTGAAACTAAGTAGCTTAGGCACCTTAGCTTCAATTGCCTTATACCTTTCTTAGTTGATAAGCCTTTTCTTTTACTTGACTGAATTATGGTTGGAATCCACATTTAGCTTGTGATATACTAGTTTTGGATCATTCCCAAGCATGTTCTCATACGACTAGGTAAAAACATCCATATACTCTATGAGAAAGGTGATTAGAGCTTCTTTGACGTCCTCGGGCATCAAAGAGTCTATCTTGACGGTCCAACTCAGATCACATAGGGAAATAAAGACTAAAATAAGCTCCTCAATAAGCTCATCGTATTTCTCCTCACTCTTTTCCCCCGAGTTTAATGTGGAAATTTGGTATCTTGGCTTCACATGAGTTGCATAATATTTTCTAGCTGCTTTCTGGTCACCTTTCATAGTTATAGCCTCTTCATTTACTAGGATCATTATCAGTAAGTGATATATAGAGTTAACAACTCAAGTCAACATCAAGAAGAGTTGACCTGAGATTATAATATAAGAATTTGGTTGATCCACAACCAAGAAGTCAATCATATAGATTGTGGAGTTTAAAGCACTACTAATGAAGATGGGCAAGGTGATAAATTCAATGGGCATTACATTATCCCCTACGAACTCTACCAATGGAGTGAAGATATATAATAGCTTAGGAGACTTAATCCATATCTTATATAACACATCTTTATATATCACCTTCACTAAGCTTCTAATGTCTACCATCAAGCGAGCAACCTCATTGGCATCTATTTTTAAGATGACTACAAGAGCATCATTATAGAGAAATACAATTCCTCAATAGTCTTTCTCAGTGAACATAATTAGAGTGTACTGGCGAATAAGCTCAAGAGGGGCAAGGTGAGAAATATGCATTTGTATCCCTTCTACAATGTCTCTTCTTATTTCTCGAGCATAGTTATTTACTGTCCTCTTTAAGGTTTTTAACCTAGTTGGGCCTCCTGAGATCATATTAACCATGAGGCCATTCTTTGACATAGACTTCCTATGTATACCTCATTTTCCCTTAGGCTTGTGTTTTTGCTCGGTACCCAACTCATGTTGAGCATTCCTCACCTCGTTGAGGAACTCCTTCACTAAATCATTTCTTATTAGAACCTCAATCTACTTCTTTAGTTAGAAGCATTCAGCAATGTTGCAGCCAAACCCTTTGAGAAAATCACAATACATCCACTTACCCCTCCAATCTAGGCTTTCTTTTATATTGTAGGCTTCTAAAGCCATCTCTTATTTCTAATGGTAAAAAATGATATTCTCACTATAGGTGTTTAGTAGGATTGAAACTGTGACACCTGTATGGTCTAATATGGACTCGGTTGGCCAAACTTATACGATCAAGGATTAAAGAAGCTGAGTTTTTTCGCTAACGTGGCCTTCTTGATGTAGATGGTGGCATCAAGACTGGTTCGGCACTCTTTGGTCTCTCTTTAGGCTGAGAGCTTTTTTTATCTCTCTTCTTGCCTTTTTATTACGTAATTCTCATTTATCTCAATTTGCTTTAGGGCTCGAGCTTAGGCCTTACCATAAGTTTTTGGCTCTGATTCTTGGAAAGCAAACCATAACTTCCCATGACATTTTTATGAAAATTGATGAGTGCTTCTTCATTAGCACCCAAAATCGATAACCTCCTTGTGGAACCTCTATACAAAGTATTTGAGGAACTCAAACTCTTATTGTATACCATACATTAGGGTAGAGGGTTTTCAAGCTTATCACATGTTTACTGGATCTAGAAGACAAAGACCTTAGAAAGTTAGTCGAAGTTGCATATCAACTCAGGCTCCAAGCTCTAAAACCAAGTTCGAGTTATCTTGCACAGATTATAGAGGAACATACAATGCATTGGATCCTTATTAATACCCTAGATCAACATGTGGTCTTTGTAGAGTTCCATGTGAGTTATTAGGTCAGTTCTACCTTGGTAGTTTACTAGCTACAACATTCTAAACATTAAAGGTAATGGTGCATTCTTGATGTCTTTGGTGAAGGTACATTTGGCCTCTGCCTTAAGGAAATGACCTACTATAACATCCTTTGCTTAGCAAATATCCTCAAGAACTTGTTGGAGCTTGGTTGCAATATTGTTCACCTTTATGTCCTTCACCTCTTTACAGGCTTAGAGTTGGGCATTGGGTAAGTCTCGAAAGTCTCATTTAAACAATTGCTTCGACTTCCCTTCTTTAGTGCTCCTTGACCTACTCTCGGTAGTAGATTAGAGCTCTCTATTGGGAAGAAAATGTTGCTCTTACTAGCTTGTTTATTTCGTTAGGGCTCTCGAGAACTATGGCCCCTAGGTTTGTCATGATGGGAGTGAGTAGAAGTAGGTTTAGTCAGCCTATGTGTCTCATTCTCTATCATTCTCACTCTAACTATACTAGTCATTTTACAAGGAAATTTCTCAGTAAACTCTTCAAATTACTTCTGGGTGACTAGGGCGTCTTTGTCAGGCAGACTGTTAAGTGACCTATAGGTGCTTTCTTGAGCGTGTTTAAGGAAATATTGTATAGATCTTTCTAAATCCTCAACTACGTTATTAATGAGCAAGTTTCTGGTTGACACTCTAATTTTCCTTGACATTTATGATGGATGGTTTTTACGAACCATTATTTAGTCAGATTTGGCAATGAGTCTCAAAATAGCTTTCTAAAATTTTCATAGATGAAGACAGATGTTTGGGGATGATTTTCGACCAATGGCTCACCTCAAACATGTGAGAAGTGTCTAGTAAGGAAAAATCCAAGTTATTGGACTTACTCTAGCCAAGAGTTGGGTTTAGACCTCTACTTTAATAGTTTTGGAATTAAGGCTAAGTGGCAATTGAGCTAAGAACCAGTTGCGAGTTAGGCTGTCTTATGGGATTTCAGAAATACAAGAAACAGAAGGTCAATGGTAAGCGTTGACAAGATGGTCAGCAATGACCTACTAACGTTCAAGTTAGGTGGCAGCTCAGTGGTAAGTCTTTCATAGGGTTTATACCCCTTAAGATAGAGTAGAGAAAAGGCATAAAGTTTTTTTACTAGAATTGTTGTCTTAGTTCAAATTCTTCTCTTACCCTCATTTAAAATCAGAGATAAGCCTTGAGTATAAAGGGAACTAGCCTAGAGATTACCACTCCTACCCTGGGCGACACATGGTGATATACAACTGGAAAACTATTCTTTTTATGAGAGGAATTTTAGAGAACTAACTAAATGGTGGCATGTGGATAATTGTGCCCCTTTGACATTTACAGTACTAAGTATCTTTTTGATTGAGTGCCTTTGGAGTAGTCAACTTGGTTAGGTGAGCTTAGGAAAACTGAGTAATCAATAGACTTTATCCCCTTAAGCTTAATGGATTCAATGTTGGATCTCTACAACAACTTCAGACAACTCGGATCCGTGTGTCAACGAGGGATAGAGGTCTAGTGCTTGCTAACATAGAGGCTTACCATTAGCCTCTTGGTGTAATATCCAATCCTTATTAGTAGTATTGGCGTCTAGATTTCAGTATAGAGTAATAAAGACACGGTAGGGTTACCAAATTTTTAACCATATTAGAAATATTTCTTTTATGGTGCGCGTGAGAGATTAAACCTAATTTGGTAATTTCACACTCAATCAGAGCGTCGGACAACCCTAGAATTATTTTGAAATTTTTCTCTATTGGCTTGGAAAAGGAAATTCTAATTTACTACATGAATTTCCATTTAAGGGTTATGTATGGAACAAGTCTTTGTTGAGAAATACAATTCATATATTAGAAAATGGACCAATTAGAAGAAATCTCATGAATTGCCAAGTTGAAAATTTTAGTTAGTTTTTTGGACTATTCTAACTAGATAGTTACAAATGAACCAATTACATACTTAGTTTTCAACTAATAGCAAATTAGAAATTTAGAGTAAGTTGAGGGGCAAAATATTTAATTGAGGGAACACTATATATATGTTGCAAGTGTGTTGATTTTTCAAGAGAACAAAAAGCAAATACTTATAGCAAAAGAAAGGGCAAATTCGTGCAAGGTGAAGGGGGTGCTACTACAGTGAAATTTCAGTTTTTTTTTTCATGATTTTTCATACTTAATCAAGCCAAAATAAGGTTACATATCAATTCCTAAGCTCAATTGAAGCCTCCATTAGTGAAAATGCAAGAAAAAGATATAAGAAAAGCATTGTTTTGTGAGATTTATAAGTGAGCTTTTAAGATTGCTTCAATTGATGTTCTTGTATGTATTCTTGGTTTAGATTGAGTTGAATTCTAGTGTGGAGCTTGAAGGAGTCATCAATTTAAAGAAATTGGCGAGGTAAGAATTAGAGTTTTGGGTGATTTGAATGTAGAGACTTCAATTGGTTGTAATTAGGACATTAGAATAAAATTAGCTTGATTTTAGTGTAATTGAAACAAGAAATTGAGAAAAGAAATGTGTTGAAACTTAGGGTGAAATTCTGCCACTTTAGGGAAGTTAGGAATTGAGTGGTATTTTGATTGAATTGTTGTATGTAAATGGTGCCTTATGCATATTGAATATATATGGTTGATGGAAAAACCAAAAATAAAGAAAATGGGACATAATTGTCCATTTTGGAAAGGTGAAGGGCAATTATGTCCAACCGGAGTGATAAGGCGTTTAATAATTTTCAGGATGTCGGGTGGTGCGTTAGATTAGATTAAATGACTCCATAAATTAAAATCAGAAAGTAGTATGCATCAGAGCTTTATATGCCGATTAGGGCATTTATTAGTTAAATGAGATTCTAGCATTCGATTTAGTTCTAAATGTCATTTATGGCACGTAGGTGAAGCAAATCGAGAGCGATAACGGGAGAAGAAATTCAGAGTGAAATTGAGCTCAGAGCGGCTGTTAGTGAGAATCTGTCATTTCTTTTATCTTTCATTTATTATATTTCCGCATAATGAAAATGTATGTTTTATGAGCTTTTAATTCATAAACATGATTTATGATCTTGATATATATCTATAGATATGCTTTTACATGTTCAGTTTAAGAAACAGTTTTAAAATTACTGCATCCGTTTTAAAGGCCATTGGTACCCTCAGATTATAGTGGTGGTGATTGTATTAGACCCGGCTGGTATATTTCGTGCATATGGGCAGGTCATGGGGTATGTCACTAACTCCGAGAAGTCAGGATGTCGAGTCATATGAGTCGCTCTATGTGTACGGGGTATTGTCTCGCTATATGTATGCGATGTAGGATTCTGTTGTATAGCCACTGAGATGTCACTGTGGGTGCTGCTAGTTGAAGTGCCCCGTGACCTACTCACATGTGCGGTGCTAGTTGAGTCGTTGCGTGAGTATAGAGTTTTAGGGTTACCATCGGTACAGTTTAGAAAGAAAATGACCGAGTGAGGACTTTACTAGTTTTCGATTTACCGATAGCATTTATGCATTTATATGCACATAGCAGTTATTGTGTTATACAAAAATTGGATATTATTTTCCAAAGATGTAGATAAAATTAACTCGGCAAGATTTCATCAGTATATGATGTTAGAAACCATTTTATAGCTTTACATCAATTTTTGAAGCATGATTTATGCATGTACTAGAATATACTATCTATGCATAATCTTTTTTTAATTTGAAATCTTAATTGCACTCACTGAGCTCTTTTAGCTCACTCGTTTTGTATTTTATGTCTTCTAAACCCCTTTTCCAGGTGCAGGTCTCGGTACGCAAGCTGCTGATTCTCCTATTACTGAGTAGTGGGCCAAAATCTTAAGATCATTTTTGTATATGTAAATGTGCTAAATAGCACCCTTTACTTTCTGCACAGTAGTTATTGGCATGTATATTTATATGTATGTTTTGAACCAACAAGAAGAGATTTTGATATCGTTTTTACTTTTTATGAGTATGCTCATTTTGTGATTTAAATGAAACTATTGAGTTGTGTTGGATTTGGTTTGGAAAGGACCGGAGGTCCGAATTGGTAGTATTGAGAAGTATTTGAAATAGAAGTGAAACTTTTTTGCAGGTTTTATTTAGATTTTTAGGGGAAAAAAAGAGAGGAAACTCTGCCCATTTATTTTTAAAATTAAGATGTCGTTTTCATGTATATTACCAAATTTTCTTAGTAATAGTAAGAACTAAAAAGGGCTTCACCTCGCAGAATTTTTTAACTCACTCGATTAAATTCTGAGGAATTTTTGTCTAAGTGCCCGGCAGGGCTGCTGGGACCTACAGTAGAGGGTTTCGGGGCAGGTCCTGTCACTTGG
This sequence comes from Ailanthus altissimus, assembly GCA_946807835.1. NCBI lineage: Eukaryota > Viridiplantae > Streptophyta > Magnoliopsida > Sapindales > Simaroubaceae > Ailanthus > Ailanthus altissimus. The sequence continues at coordinate 13,401,785 of OX327687.1, forward strand.
AGATTTTCTTATTACATCTTATCTCGAGGTCCAGTCAACAATTGATGTGGCTTTAACTGGACCATTGACAGAACTTGATAGTGACATGGCAAATCCTGAACTTTGTTAATATGTTTACCTGTTGGTGTGCATGATAATGACGTGGTAGATAACCTGTCCACAATAATGTGTCCTCAAACAATGGTACTAAGTGGTGACACGTGTCCTTGTGTGAGTCCCACTATATGGCCTTTTTGTGTCTAGTTATGGAGGCCCAAAATATCCAGACTCGTACTTAGTCCATTGAGGTAGTCATACAATGATTCTTTCATTGTCTAAGGCATTAACTTGGCTACTAAAATATCATTTTTATCTGCCCAAAACTCTAGCATTACAATTATGTTTTTATATAAATTATGGAATAAACAAGCTTCAAGGTGTGAGAAATACTTAGCTTGTCACATGAGTTTTGATTTCATATTTTTATTTTATGAAATAAAGTATAAATATCTTGTTAGCCTAAAAGACTTTGGAGGTTTTGATAATTTTAAATAATAGAGAAAAATAATTATTTTTGACTAAAATGAAAAAGAATTTGAAATCTTAGACAATAAGGATAAAATCACTCCATAAAGACATTCTAAAATATTAGAATGGTAATTTAGAAATTATACTAATATTATAATACTGAATTTAAGCACAAGGTTACTGCAATAGAAAGATAATTTTGTTAATATTTCAAATAATTTACATAATTAATTTAGAGTTTTCTAGATAAGTTATAACCAAATTATTTAAACATATGCAATATAAAGAGTGAAAGTAGTTAACTAATTTTAGTCAAAATAGTTTTCTAATCAATTCCAAAAGCAATTTTAGTTGGTAGTTGACTTGCTCTAAGCAATTTAGTGGTTTAACAAAGCATCAAATTAGTTTGGACATGAAAAGCTCTACAAGAGATATAAACGACTAGGTCTCTTTTTTTTTTTATAAATATCTCATTCAAGACAATTTAAAGGACATCAAGCAATAAGATTTCAACATCCTTGAGCTCTATTATGTTTACACCTTCAATCATATACAATTAAGAGTATTTAAAGTTTTAAATTCACTCTTTTTTGGTAATTTGACTCATTTGTATTCAAGTTATCTCTTAAATTTGATTATTTAAGTGTTTGTGAAAAATACTTTTAAGAGTTAGTAATTTACTTATTTATTATAAGATTTAATTGGTACCTTAAAATTAATTTATTATAAGAATTTCTTGACAGTTGAAAGTCAAATATATTTAAATTTTGATCCTATGTCAAGGTAAGACTAGTGAAATCCTTAAGATGATTGCTTGGGGTGTAAATATAGATTATACAAAGTGCCGACTCATATAAACATATATATTATTTTCCTTACTTTTTTTAAAATTTTCTGTATTAATTATTTTCGTGTTTAATTGTTTCAATTACATATGTTTAAATTTTAACCACTTATGTAATTAGTTTAAATTATGATATATTCCTCATCACATTTGCACTTTGTTTTTTCAAAAGATCTAATTCACCCATCCTCCAATCTTTTGGGTTGGCTAAATTATAATTTCATATCCAAAAACTATGAAACCTATCTTTTATTTACTTTTTTAACCTTAATTTGTTTTTTGCCCTTATCTTCTCTCTCTCTCTCTCTTTTTCTCTTTATATATTATGTGAGGAATTGACATTGTATAATAATGATCGCCTCCCTCATAGATATTATTCACTTTAGGCACAAGAACTTGTTAAATTATACAAAGTGCTTCCATTTTCTTTGTCAATAAATATAACGATCTGGGTGAGACTATTGTATACAATATACAAATGAACTGCACTTATAGTCTATTAAACAAAGTTTTCATCCTCATTCAAACAAAGGATTAGTTTATATTATTATGCTTAAATTTAATTCTTTCATATATAACTATTATATACTAAGTTTAAGATTACATATAATAATCAAAAAATTTCATAATAATTGAATAAAATCAATTAAATTGTAAATATGAAATTGAATGAATAACCTCTATTATTTATTTTCATTAATAAATAAATATAAATAATCATGCTTTAAGGGCATACTTCTAACAGGCCTGTGTTGCCTTATATTGTATACAATTAAAGCACGACTACCCTATGGGTAGCTTCTTTAGGGGCCTTGCCTGCACATAGCTTTGGCAGCCATGAATTGGCCAAACCAGTCCTCTAAGGTTGTGCCTAGCCATGGCCCCTAAGGGTTGAGGCACTCACATAGCCGCCCAAGGGGTTGTATTGTTGGTGATCGATTATGCTAAGGTGTATGTATGTGTATTTGTATTTATTGTACAAAAATACGTATCATATACATATTTAAGCGCAGTAGAGTAATTAAAAATATAATAAACACAATAAATAATATTATTTAAATTAATATATTAAAAGGAGTTTGAGAATTAATTAAAATGTGTAACTTTTTACATGTGTATTTAAGAGTCCACCTAAAGTTCAACTCATCGGCAGTTTTAATCACCAACTCGGTAAGTTTGGAAATCTAGAATAACAACTTCAATTACTAGCATTGGGTCTAATATTTAAACCCTTTAAATTTTTTTTTTTTAATCAACACTTTAATCAATAAAATAAATTTGTGTTGTTCCTATTAATAGCAAATATAAGAGATATGTTAGAAAATTAATTCCAACTCTTAAAAATTAATTTCCAAAACTCAAATCTTTCTTTCTCTTTTATCTTTGACCGGCCACTTTTTTTTTCTCAAAACAACAACAAAAGCAACTCAATTGCTTCTTCTTTTTTATTCACACGTTGTCACACACATATATATCTAACATATAATATGATAATCATAAATATATTTATATTTATCCAATAAAGCTTAGATATATTATTAATACTTAAACAAAATATCTATATACTTGATGGCCAAGTATATAGATATTATTATTATATTAAATAATAATATTATATACATATGTTTGCCAACTAATTATGTATATAATATTATTATATCAAATAATATAATATTATAGTATATAATAATAAGATATTTTAATTATTTAATAATTAAATAATTAATGTATGAAATTATTATTTTACCCCTTATTAATGGTTACTAAGTATGCCCCTTAATGAATCCCACTATACTGCATACTTAGGTAAACTCAATTTAGAGGCCACAATGTGCCACGTGTTATTTTATAATTAATAAATAATAATTGTTGACTAATTAATGTATTTAACATTTAACTATAGACACGCGCACATCCTTTGGTAATGTTAGATATTACTGGACTGAACGATTCAATCCGACACGCTGCCCTAATGCACAGCGAGTACACTTCATATTGCAGGTATCCTTATATCCACGTCTGATTCGTCAAATGAAATTATTCTATAAGTTTGTGAACAATGCCCCATGCACATATCACAGATATTACAAATCAGCGTGTTGGACTATACAAGTTGACGTCACAACACATATGTATAGTCCTTCCGTCATCTATATCCTAGATATGCGGGGATATAGATCAACATCGTCAAATCCCCATATGCTCATCCTTAAACCTATCTCTAGTATTATATCTCACTAAACAATATAAGCAAACTCTTTGCTAAATTATTCAACCCTGTGGAAACTCCTTTCCAAGGTATATTGCTTATGGCCATAAGACTTTCTGAGAGACAGTCTAAAGCATTTGGATATAAAACTCTCTCTATAAGCTGACGAATCCCATATCTACGCATACCAGACTCTATGAGCATCGGACCATACCTAGCGACACCCAACGGTTAGACCATAAAAGGTCTCTGACATGCGTGGAACCAAAGTATGGTGGATCACTCACAAGCCCACCATGGCGTTCAAGTCGAAGGACCACGTATACTACTTAACTTAAGATGACCTTCTATTGACGGCTACATAGGAAGTTTATTAGGGTCTCGTGAGTCTGTTCAGTATCCAGTCCTAACTGAATACCCGTATGCCTATACAAGCTCCAAGCTTATGGTCAGTTAGGAACGATCATCTGTACCCTACTGATATAGACACACACTGGTCTATATTTATATATATAGAAGGGATCCACTAGTAGACCTCCATCGGTGGAAATAGACCAAGAATATATTTTGAGAACATATTTGTACAATGACATTTTCTATCACCCAATTGTAACTCTTACAACAATGTCATTACTAGTATATTCTGAGCTCTTTGTCTTGTTACAGACAAGGTTCAAACTCTTGGAATATCTGCTAACTCTTAGCACTAGTCTAAACTCCTTTAGATCGTATAAAATCCATAATGTAACAAGCATTAAACCATATATTAAAAGATAATTAACAATTTAATAAATCGTACATTGTATAGATATCAAATATTTATACAAATCTGGGATGACACATAAGTATAAACCTAACATGTATAACCTTAGGCTAGCCACAGTCCTTCATGGACCATGGTTGCACGGCTCAAAAGAGTCATGCCTGAAGAGGGCACTCCGGCCCATTGGGACGGAGCGTATGCCAACAATACTATGTTATTGGCAAAGGCCTACCAAAAAGGCAAGCATCCCTGCAAAACAAGCACTTCCTTAAGCCAACAGCCCCAACTGTAGGCTAAGCCCCCACCTGTACTCAACAGCCAATGCTTAAGAGCAGTAGCTGGTTCACCTATTTGGGCTTGCTAAGGGCAAGCCCAATAAGGCCAACAACAAGGTAAAAAAATAAATAGTAATTATAATAATTATATGAGATATAAATATATTTTATGAAGAGATCTTCGATGACTTCAATGTTACACAAAGAAAAAAAAGATATAAGGAAATTTTTTTTCTTAAAAATTCCAAAAGATTCAATCAAAACTATTACTTTATATTTTATTTCATGTGATGAGATATATTACAAAATATTTTCATGTATTATAACATGTCATTTTGATCTTAGATGTGCACACTCAATGTATTATCGTATGACATAAATATATATGTTATTATTTTATTTTATTTTCAAATAGTTTTAGTTTAGATTTAATAAGTTGACACATAGTATATCAATTAATTATTACATTTAATTAAAATAGTTTTAATTAACCTAATAGAGAATTATTTTTAACTAGATTAAAATGAATTAATTCCATAATTGGTATAAATAATATGAATTAGATTTAGTTAGATAAATCTGATAAATTCACATTGGACTAACTAAGCATTTATAATAAATAGTTTATTAAAATAATAAGTCTTAGTTACTTATAATAAATTAGATATTTAGTGTAAAAATCTAGCAATTTTTTTATGTGTTAGCATTAAATTCTAGCAACATTTAGAATCAACCTAGTGATCAATAATTGATTGGCAGTAATAGATTTTACTAGGATTATAAAATATGAGATATTTATAAACAAAAATCGACTACATAAAATAGTAAGCAGGAGAGGGTGAAATGACAATTTTACACATGGTCTGTATTGTTAATTTAACAACGTGATATTTAAACGATGCCTTGTAATGACTTGGTATTTATTCTCCATACGAAGGGTGTCCGTTTAGATTGATATCAAGGTTAACTTCCAAGAAACGGGATTCTTATTTTTTTTTTCTAAATTGACCTACCCTACGGTGACAACTTTAAAAAGTCTAAGAAATTTCAAATAGTGTCTCAAACTTAACATAAATATAATTATATTGATAATTATATTTAGACTAAAATAACAGTAGTTAATTAATATAGAAGTTTTAAGATAACTTGAGAGTATTAATTAATTAATATTGTCTCAATCTAATTTAAAATTGGTATACCTATCCTACGGTGACACATCATTTTTGAAAAATTAGATTATCATGGTTTAAATTATTTTTTAGATATTTTACCTTTATTCTTTTGCATCATGCATCATATTTAAAGCTATATACTATATTTATGATGATATTTGAGCATGAATGATTTATTTCCTTGATTTATTTCAACAAAATAACAAACTCTTTGATAACAATTTTATCTAATAATAAATTAACCAGCAATAACTTTGTGAAATGAAAAAATATAATGAACATAATACTTGTCATAAGAACGAAAAGTTTGTCCTCACTGATCGCTGTCCTCTTAGACCTGCTCTTAATGCTTCACAAAAAGTTAATGAGTAATATGATGATTGGATTAAGGCCAATGAAAAAGCCCACTGACTTAAGTGCTTAGAAGTAAGCATGAAGATAAAAATTATAAGAGAAATATGGAATTCACTTTAGGCTATATTTGGGCAACCTTTTAAAAAATCCCGACATGATGTAGTGAAAGTCGTTATTAATGCTAGGATAAAGAGTGAACCCTTAGTTCGTGAGCATGTATTTAAAATATCTGCTCACTTCAATGAAGCTGAGATTCAAGGGACAGAGATAGATGAGCGTACGCAAGTAGAGATGATCTTGGAAACCCTATCTTCGAGTTTTCTCTTATTTATGAGCATTTATTTCATGAACAAACTTGGGTTTAACATACTTAGTTGCTCAATGAGTTTTAATCTTTGAATCTATCAATATTGGAAAACAGGTTGAAGCAAATATTACTGATAAGGAGCTTTTCTCTTCCAAGAAGAAAAAAGGAAATAATATATGAGTGATTGTAATATCCAATCCCTATTAATAGTATTGGTGCCTAGATTTCGATATAGAGCAATAAAGACATCGTAGGGTTATCTAATTCTAACCCTATTAGAAAATTTTTATGGTGCGCGTGAGAGATATTAGACCTAATTTGATAATTTCACACTCGGTCGGAGCGTCGGACGACCCTAGAATATTTTTGAAATTTTTCTCTATTAGCTTGGAAAATGAAATTTTAATTTACTACATAAATTTTCATTTAAGGGTTATGTATGGAACAAGCCTTTGTTAAGAAACACAATCCATATATTAGAGAATGGACCAATTAGAGACAAATTTATGGATTGCCAAGTTGAGAATTCTAGTTAGTTTCTTTGACTATTCTAACTAGATAGTTACAAAGAAACCAATTACATATTTAGTTTTCAACCAATGGAAAATTAGAAATTTAGAGTAAGTTGAGGGAAAAATTGGTCAATTGAGGGAGCATTATATATATAGTAGAAGTGTGTAGAAATTTCAAGAGATTAAACCATAACACTTAGAGCAAAAGAGAAGCAAATTTCGTGCAAAAAAGAGTGGTGGTGCTACAGTGAAATTTTAATTTTTTTTCATGATTTTTTGTGCTTAATCAAGCTATAATAAGGTCAAGTATAAGTTCCTAAGCTCAATTGAAGCATCCATTAGTGAAAATCCAAGAAAAAGAAGTAAGAAAAGCATTGTATTCTTGGTTTAGATTGAGTTGAATTCTAGTGTGGAGCTTGAAGGAGTCATCAATTTAAAGAAATTGGCGAGGTAAGAATTAGGATTTTGGGTGATTTGAATGTAGAGACTTCAATTGGTTGTAATTAGGACATTAGAATGAAATTAGCTTGATTTTAGTGTAATTGAAACAAGAAATTGAGAAAAAAAAATGTGTTGAAACTTAGGGTGAAATTCTGCCACTTTAGGGAAGTTAGGGATTGAGTGGTGTTTTGATTGAATTGTTGTGTGTAAATGGTGCCTTATGCATATTAAATGTATATGGTTAATGAAAAAACCAAAAATGAAGAAAATGGAACATAATTGTCCATTTTGGAAAGGTGAAGGACAATTATGTCCAACTGGAGTAATAAGGCATTTAATAATTTTCAGGACGCCGGGTGGTGAGTTAGATTTGATTAAATAACTCCATAAATGAAAATCAAAAAGTAGTATGCATCCAGGTTTTGTATGCCGATTAGGGCGTTTATTAGTTAAATGAGATTCTAGCATTTGATTTGATTCTAAACGTCATTTATGGTGCGTAGGTGAAGAAAACCAAGAGCGGTAACGGGAGCAGAAATCCAGAGCGAAATTGAGCTCGAAGCGGCTGTGAGTGAAAACCTATCATTTGTTTATCTTTCGTTTATTATGTTTCCGCATAATGAAATTGCATATTTTATGTGCTTTTAATGCATAAAAATTATTTTTGATTTTGATATATATCCATAGATATACTTTTACATGTTCGGTTTAAGAAACAGTTTTAAAACTACTGCATTAGTTTGAAAAGGCCATTGAAACCCTCAGATTACAATGGTGGTGATGGTTTATGACCTGGCCGGTATATCTCATACACATGGGCAAGTTTTGGGGGGGGGGGGGGGAGGGTGTCACTAACTCTAGGAAGTCGGGTTATCGAGTCATGTGAGTCGCTCTATGTGTACGGGGTATTGTCTCGCTATATGTAGACAATGTAAGATTCCGCTGCATAGCCAGTGAGATGTCTCTATGGGTGTTGTTAGTTAAGGCACCCCGTGACCTACTCACGTGTGCCATGTTAGTTGAGTCGTTGCGTAAGTATAAAGCTTTAGGGTTACCGAGCGAGGGCTTTAATAGTTTTTGATCTACTGATTGCATATTATGCATTTATATGCACATGCTAGTTATTATATTGTACAGATTTTGAATATTATTTTTCAAAGATGTAAATAAAATTCACTCGGCAAGATTTTATTAGCTTATGATGTTACAAACCATTTTACAACTTTATACAAGTTTTAGAAGTATGATTTATGCATGTCTTTTAGAATTATTATCTATACAGAATTTTATTTTATTTGAAATCTTACATACACTCACTGAGCTCCTTTACCTCACTCGTTTTGTGTTTTATGTGTTCTAAACACCCTTTCCAGGTACAGGTCTCGGTACGCAAGCTGCTGATTCTCCTACAGCTGAATAGTTGGCTAAATCTAAAGATTATTTTTGTAAATGTAAATGTGCTAAATAGCACCTTTTTGCTTTCTGCATAGTAGTTATAGGCATGTGTTTTTGTATGTATATTTTGAACCAATAAGAAGAGATTTTGATATTATGATGATCGTTTTTATCTTTTTATGAGTATGCTCGTTTTATGATTTAAATGAGATTATTGAGTTGAATTGGATTGATTTTAGAAAGGACCGGAGGTCCTATTTGGTAGTATTGAGAAGTATCTGAATAGAAGTGAAAGTTTTTTATAGGTTTTATATTAAATTTTTGAAGAAAAATAGGGGAAACTCTAGCCCTTTTTTTTTTTAATTTAAGAAGTCATTTTCATGTATATTCTAAAGTTTTCTCAATAATAGTAAGAACTAAAAAATGGTTCGCCTCGCGAAATTACTCAATTTACCTAGTTAAATTCTAAGGAACTTTCGTCGGGGTGCCCAGCAGGGCCACTGGGATCTACAGTAGAAGGTCTCGGGAGCAGGTCCTATTAGTGACTCTTCAAGAGGCAAACCGAAAAGCCAAAAGAAGAATAACAAGAACAACAAGGTCAAGGTAAAAAAAAATGTTTCCATTTTTAAAAGGAATGCTACTGGAAAAGAAATTGCACCCTCTATTTAAAAGAACTCAAAGAAAAAAAAGAAAAGTAAATATAATTTACTTATGTTTGAAGCTTGTTTAATGAAAGATAATTAATGCCCTTGGGTGTAGACTCCTAAGCCACTAATGTTTTTTTTCTCCGCAGATAATTGATTCTTCACAAACATTGGCAGATGGCAAGTTTACTATACGAATGGGTACGGAGGTCGTTGTTTTAGCTAAACTAATGGGATAAGTTAGGCCTTGGTTTAGGGATTTTTTTTAATTTTGCAATACGATTATTATATTTTAGATTTTAGCCAAAATTTGATTTTCATTTCTAAATGTTTAAAACATTGCTATTCTATTTTTTTTTTTCATAATAAATCACTTTTATTTTTAGAAATTGATTGAATATATACGTTGGTAATTTAATGAATGGTCATTATATCATATGCCTGAAAACTCAAATACTACTTAATCTTGAAATGTTCAGACTAAGACAACTAAATTTACGAAACAAAAAATTTCTCCTTATGATAAAACTTTTCTTTGGCACCTTAAACTAGGTCATATTAACCTAAACAAGATACAACAATTAGTAAATGATGGACCCTTAAATATCTTAAAGGTCGGTACCTTACAAGTCTACGATTCTAGTCTAAAAGGTAAAATGACTAAAAGTCCTTTTACTGGAAAAGGTAACAAGGCCAAAAAAACCTTTATAACTAATACATTCAGATGTTTGCGGTCCAATTAATATATAAGCGAAAAGGGGTATGAGTATTTCATCACTTTTATTAATATTTCTCTTACTACGACTATGTATATATGATGCATAAAAATTGAAAAGTTTAAAAACATTTAAGCTAAAGCTGAGGAATAGCTTAATAGCCTTTAAAAGCTCTTCAATCTAATCAAGGAAGTGAATACTTCAATTTTGAATTTAAAGATCATTTGAAAGAGAATGGAATCATATCCTAACTCAGTGCTCCGAGAACATCACAACAAAATGGTGTTGTTGAAAGAAGAAATAGAATGTTACCAAATATTACGAGATCATGCTTAGTTTCTCATCACTACTCACTTCATTTTAGGGATATGCATTACAAACAACAATGTTTATTCTTAACATAGTACCATCTAAGTCAATCCTTAAGACACCCTTAGAGTTTTAGAATGGTTAAAAACCTTCTTTGCTATACTTTCGCATCTAAGGGTGTCCAGCATATATGTAAAGGGAAAAATCAAGAAGTTAGAACTACGTTCAGAATTATGTCTATTTGTAGGCTACTCAAAAGAGGCAAGAAGTATTTTCTTTTATATCCCCTAAGATAACAAAGTATTTGTATCAATAATTGCTACTTTTCTTAAAGATAATTATATAAGAGATCACAAATCTCAAAGTAAAGTTGTTATCGAGGAACTACTTTCTATTGAAGTTAGACTTCGACAACTAACAATCATTATTGGGTCATAAAATGAACAAACCACGCGAGCTCATCAAAATACACCACTACCTAAGCATAGTGGAAAGGTTATAAGACAACACATATGCTACACTCTATATAGAGAAGCACAAGTTGCAATTTCTAATGTTAGTATAGATGAATATTGATATATAAATAAGTAATAGAAGATTCTAACAAAGAGAAATGGGTTGAAGCCATGAATGTTGAGATGAAGTCAATGTACTCAAACTCAATCTAGAACTTGTAAATCTACTCAAATGACTTATTGGGTCTACAAATAGGGGCAAATGGAAAAGTAAAGACTTTTAAAGTAAGGCTAATGACAAAGAGTTGACTATAAGGTGACTTTTCTGCCAGTAGCTATGCTAAAATCTATTTACATTCTCTTATCCATTCTCTCTTATTTAAATTACAAGATTTGGCAAATGGACTTCAAAATTACTTTTCTTGATGGCAATCTTGAAGAAATCGTTTACATGGTTCAACCACAGGGATTCATAGAACAAGGTTAAGAAAAAAAAAATTGTAAGCTACAAAGGTCTATGTGTGAACTTAAGCAAACATCTAGATCTTAGAATATAAGATTTAATCAAACTATCAAGTCTTACAGCTTTGAGAACTTATATATACAAGCACATTAATGAAAGCAAAATGGTTTTCTTGATTCTTTACATTGATGATAATTTTCTTATTAGGAATGATAAATAAGTATTATCAAATGTAAAGAAATAGCTAACTAAGTAATTCTAAATGAACAATTCGGGAGAAGCAATTTAATAATTAGGATTCAACTTATATGAGATCATAAGAACAACTCTTAGCTCTGTCTCAAGTATCGTACATAGATAATATCCTTGTACAATTTTTGATGCAAAATTTCAAGAAAGGTAATTTACTTTCTCACCGTAGAACTTATTTGTCTAAAGCACAATGCTATAAACACTTCAAGAAGATAAGGATATGAGATAGATGTATACCTTTATAATAGGCCGTCTAATATATGTTATATTGTATTAGGCCCAATAGTTGTTATTCAGTGGATATAGTTAGCTAATATCAGTTTAATGCAAGATATGATCACTAGATTGCAGTAAAGCATATTTTCAAGTATCTTCGGAGAACAAAGAAAGTTTGTACTTGTCTATTCCTATAATGATTTGATATATACTAATTTTAATTTTCAATTTAACTGGATTCTTGTAAATCAACGTTCGAATCAACATTCACTTTTAATAGTAGAGACATTGTGTGGAAAAGCATAAAATAACGATGTATTACTAATTCAATCATAGAAGCCGAATATGTGGTGGCTTGTGAAGCAGCTAAAAAGACAGAATGGCTCCATAAAATCTTATTATAAAAGTTGCTCCAAATATGGATAAACCCCTTCCACTTTATTATGATAATAGTGGTATGGTGGCGAACTTTCAAAAAGTCACAAAAGAGGCAAGTGCATCGAATGCAAATACCATTTTATCAGGAAGATCATTCACCAAAGAGATATTGTGGTGGATAAAATTGAGTCACAAAATAACCATGTTGATTCTTTTATAAAGACTCTACATGTTGCTAGTTTTAAAAATTACTTAGAGTGTTTAGAGATACGAGACATGTCTCAACTGCTTTAGGGCAAGTGGAAGATTATTAGAAGTGTGCCCTTAAAACATGATTATTTATATTTATTTACTGTTAAAAATAAATAATAGATGTTATTCGTTCAATTTTATATTTGTAATTTTAATAGCTTTTATTCAAATATAATGAAATTTCTTAATTATTATATGTAACTTTAGACTTAGTATATAATAGTTATATACAAGAAAATTAAGTTTAAGCATAATAATCTAAATTACTCCTTAGTTTGAATAAAGATGAAAACTTTATTTAATATACTATAAGTGCGATCAATTTGTATATTGTATACAATGGTCTCATCCATATCATTCTATGTGTTGACATAGAAAATAAATTTACTTTATATAATGTTAATATATAATACTAGACTATGATAAAATTAATTTTCGTTACTAGAGAGAATTTATTTTATCACGTTATAATTATATATAGATTAATATAATATTGAGTGATTATGAACTCCTATTTATTGAGTTTTATATTTATTAATTTACAAGAAAAATACTGTAAAATATTTTTAGTCAATTCTAAGTATTTTATAGATATAACAAAATGAATAACTGGGAATATTTTCATAGAAATGGAATCCACTCCTTTTGAGAAGAAGTTAGATAAATTGTTTATTTGATAATTGATTCTAGTCTTGAACATAATGAGCTAAGTTTTCTTTAAGAGTTAAATAAAATAGTTAATTTGTAATTTTTACAAATTAAATGTTCAAAAGATGATCAATGACGATCAAGGATAAAGATGTAATTTGAGAGGTTAACGAGTACTCGACCTAACTTTAATTATGAATACTTGTGGAGAATTAATCCATATAAAATGAATATTAAATTAACAAAGACAGTTTTTTATTTTATAATTTATTTACAAAATTATGAGTTTAACTTTATATTTTTAGTGAAGTAATATAAAATTAATAAAAAAAATTATATTGATTAAAAAAAATTAATCAGATGATTTAATTTATTGAAGCTTAATTTATAAGTCTATCAAGTCTACATGTTAATTCCAAAAAAAATATTAAATTAAATTGTATATTAATTATTGGATTTAAAATATTAATTAACCAAAATTTAATTTGTTTAAACTTATTAGGTTTAATTTTATTTTTTTTGTTAGCTCGGGTTTAATTTGATTAAACCTATTGAGCCCAATTAATTATTGGCTCAATTCGTAATGGTTATAGGAATTAAATAAATAATTAGATTATTTATATTATGTTGATAATTTGAATAATTATAAATTATCCACTAAATTATTTAATTAAAATAATAATAAAATGTTATTCTAATCCTTATTGTATAAGGATTTATTTACTAAATAATCTAATTAAATTTAAATAATATTAGATATTATTTAATCCTTATTAAATAATGATTTATCTATTTAATTATTTAAATTAAAATAATAAAATATATTATTTTATTCTAATTTTTTTAGAATTAAAGAGTAGGTAAAACACATATTTTTAAAAGAAAAATACGTACACTATAAAATGAAGTTTTTCATACTTTTTTTTTACGTGTGCATGTTTCATAATTTCTTTAGCTAGAAAAGTTTTTAGAGAGATAAATTAGAACTTAAAAAAATTAAATCCTTTATAATTAATTAACTCGTTCACATAAATAATTTATTCATAAAAAATACAACGCGAAAGATCTATGAATCTAAACAAAATACGTAGATTGAAAATTTATGTGTGACACATATTGTATAATTGCGCCACTGTGGCCCAACATGTGTTGGCCTCCGTCGGCCTTTGTCTCGATATCAGTATATTGTAGAATTGGGCTTGAAATCTCATCCTTAACACAGCCCAACCCAAGTTAAAAAAATAATAATTTTCAACGTTGGATAAACCATAACAATGGTCGGTGGATTCGATCACGACGCCTGGAATAGTGCTAGAGCGATGGAGCCGTGACGTGGCGGTCAACGTGGGACATATGATCTCACTGTCCGCGTACAAACCGCGTTCTCTGATTTAACTTTTTTCTGTTTTCTTTTGTTTTCATTTGAGTTGAGACAAGGTTCTTTTTAAAGCGATTTAAGAAAAAAGAAAAAAACAGAAAAGGAAAATTCTGGAATTTTAAAATACTTAATATAATATCAACGGGTAATTACTATCCACCCCCAATATGGATAAAGTAAGAGAAAAATTCCAGTTTAATCAAATTCAAACGAAGAAAAAGCCGAGAAAAAAAGTTTTACAACGACCAATATGGATAAAGTAAATCTGGGTGGAGTTCATTATTGCCTACAGGTAGGGTACAAAAGCCGTTTGGAGGTGACGATAGTGGTCCTGCCATGTGTTGTACTTGTCGCTCCGTTATCAAATTCAAAAGGGTGAAAAAGATATTATACGCTCTTTGTTTATTTCAAAAAAGAAAGGTTCTTTGTTGTTCTGCGTTGTGCTTGATTTTATGTGCTTCCTAGTTGCTACTATAACCCTGAGATAAACGTTGCCAATTGTTTGTTATATGAAAAGAAATTACCTGAAATACCCCTCTATGAATGGCATGGAAATTTTATTTTATTTTTTAGTTTTCAAATAACTAGAAAAAAAATTATCATTTATAATACGACCGATAATTTTGTCCTGATTTTAGTCTAATATCTAATTTTATTATTAAAATTACCTTATATTAATTACATTAGATCTAAAGATTAGGGAACAAATAACTATTAATTATTAAATAAATAAGAATTCTATAACTTTTGGTGCCATTTGCTGACTGCTAACAACAAAAATGATCAAATTTTATATTATTAAACTCTATTTTTTTATCTACGTAATAGTGAAATTATTTTCGATAAAAAAAGACCAAAATATAATCAAATATAGTAAGAAGTAGTGGTCGTTGCCCTCCACCATTGAACGACGTCCATCTTCAAATAGGGTGGTGGTAACGTACACCGTTGCCACTATTAGATAGATTGATCATCGATTTATCCAACAGTGGCGGCAGTGCATGTCACTGCCATTTTGTTTAACTGTGAACGGCAATGACCGCGTGCCTCCTTCCTTATTTGGCTATCTTTTAATCTTTTTTTTTTTATCAAAAATGACTCTATTGTGTAAATTAAAAAAAATAAAATCCACTAATATAAATTTTATTAATTTTTGTGGTAGGAGACCATGGGCGATGGTGACCTATTGCCGCCAAAGATCTACTGCTACTAGAGGCTTTTGTTATTTTTAAATAATTTATTTTTCAAAATTAAATTTTAAAAATAAATATTAAAATTTTAATCTTATTTGAGTGTACCATATGTCTTTTTTTATCAATAGTCAATCATTTATTAGGATGTAAACACTGTAATTAACAAATAAATTCTAGCATGAGTAAAAATATTGTTGTACAAAAAATAAACTTTTTTGTTAAATCTAACAGTAATTGACTGACAGAGAGAGAAATTTAGGTAATTCAAAACTTTAAATATAAAATTAGGTATTAAATCAAATTTAAAGACCAAATTATTCTTGTTTAAAAATGTTATTTGTATCTAGCAAAATTTAATACATGTTCATTACAATGTATTAGTCTCTTGTTTAAAAATGTAATATTTTGTCAGGATATCTAAGCTTTATTTAATAAATTAGTTAGTTGTTTGAAAATAGCATTAAAATTTTAACAAATAATTGTCATTTTTATGATTATATCTTCATACCTTTTAATTACTAATAGTTTTATACAAGTTAAATATCTCAAATGAAGTACAAGTTACGAGAGATTTCTGAATGAAATTGTTTAAACTATGCGAGTCAATTTCTTCTAAAGTGAAACTATAAATGTTAATGCAAAAAAATGCTTTCTTTAAAATATTTTGTTCCTTCCTCTCTTTAGAAACACTAGGCGCCTCCCATACAACCTTCTCTACCACAGCTAGAGAATGGGTTCTTGGCCCTCTCCCTGGTGGACATAATTTTCTCCCCATGCTTTCAGCACTATTTTTGTTCTTGTTTTATAGTTTTTGGTCTTCTTTTACTTTGTTTTATTAATTTTTCTTTGTTCTTAAGCGAGCCATTCTGTCAACGCCTCGGACCAGCAATCTCCTTGACCCCGTCAAGATTTCTTGACCCAAGCCACACTACTTTCGACCTATGCTAATCTCCTTGATTTTACCCGAGTTTTTTGGTCACTGTTAAGTTGCCTTGAGGTCGTCAAGTCCTCTTTATTGTGCACTCGACTTTTCTACTTATGACTGAGGCTATGAGGTGAATCTTTGTCGAGTACCATCGCTCAACCCCTCTCTAATATCTCCGAATCCATCCGGTGATATTTCTCATCATAGGAAAGCATCAACTGCCTAGATCTAGTAGGGAAGCTAGATCAAGCCTATTCATGGCCATTTGGACCTAATGGATTTTATGTGTTACTAGTCTTAAATTAAGTTTTGATCAAGCCTATTCATGGTCGATTTGTTCTAAAATTGTAGAGTTGGTTGTATTAGTGTTATTTTGTAATCTCCTTCTATGTGAGGTAGGGTTTGTTGTCCCATTTGCATGAGGAAGAGTTTGTAGTCCCCTCATATGTGAAGGTGGTTTGTCCCTCTTATGAGAGTTGTTTCATTCCTCTTGCGTGAAGGTAGGATTCCTTGTCTTTAAATAAGGGCAGAAGATCTCAACTATAGGATAATCCCCTATAATGGGTTTTATGTATCTCTTCATAGAAGATTTGTACGTTCGAGTGTTCCTCAATTGAGATATTTATGTAACATCCCCGTAATTGGTTTGATATTATATTAGAAGCCCTAGGATGTTGTGAGAGTTAATTAAACTTAAGGTATATTCATGTGGGTATTGTATCTATCATTTAAAATATACATTTCTAACGTATCTCATACATTATAGAACGCAGCGGAAGTGCCGAAAATCTAATTTTCTAATGATAAACACAATAAATTTTACATGTATCTCATAAATATAAATTTCAAAGGGATTGAGAATTTATTACCTTAGCAAGCCTTTAGTCTTTTGTTGAATCGAAGAATCGCGATGAAGTAACCCATTCACAATTCTAGTTCCCCAATATGGTAGGCTTAAGAAGCCTAGAATGGCGGCCTCCTATCTAGTAAAGGATTCAACACTTGAATCCTTATTTCTACTTCCTAGTATGGTTGGCTAAGATGAAGAAGTTTGGATGGGATGTTTTTATACTCTTAACACTTAAGAGTTTTCCTAACACTTAGCAAAAATAAAAGCACCTTACTTTTCTTTCTCTTGCCTTTTCACTTGACCGAGTGATCATTTAAAATTGAGCAATACTTTTGCTTTTTATTTGCTTTATTTGTTTTCCTTTCAATGAGTCAATCAATAGCCCATAAGTATGGAAACATTTGCCATGTTTGCATTGTTTCTTTTATTTGTTCAAAACAAACAAAAATGAAACTCAAAATATGGATGCATTTGGCTGGCCATTTAGAAAAAATTCATATTTGCAAGTCATGGTCCTACTATACCTGGTCTTATAAGGTTATGCTTGTGATAGAATTGTTTATATTAAACAATTGAAATCAAAGACATATGATGTTAAAGGGTATGTGTGTGTGTGAAGCAATGTTAAATGAAGAAATAATTTCTTCATTTTCTTGCCACACACATCTTGGTCCTACATTACTTACACACCCATACATGTATGTTTTATTGTTTTATTTAATTAATATTAAATATAACAAAATATGTGTATTATTGTAATAAATAATACTTGTTGACTTTAATAAAATAATAATATCACATATCATTATTATTTTATTAAATAAATAATTTAATGAATAAAATAATGATATTACTTGTCCAACAAATAATGTCATTTTAGTAATTTTTAAGTCAAGCAATAATAGGTTTATAATGCGCCACGTGTCAATATCTCATTGGTCAACAACTATTGTTAACTAATTGATGTACTTAACCCTTAAGTCTTGACACGTGTACGACCTGAGGGAAACTGAAGCAAATATTCGATCTGCTGGAATTTATTGGAATAAACTATTCAATCTGGTATGCTACCCCAGTGCACAACAAGTACACTTCATATTGTGAGACTCCCTAGGTCCACGCCTGATTCATCAAACATAATTGTTCAGTGAGTTCGAGATCAATGCCCTACCCACATGTCACGAATATTACAAATTAGTGCAGTAGACCATGCAAGTTGAGGTCATCGCGCATACGTATAATCCTTCCGCCATCTATATCCTGGAGGAGCGGGGATATAGATCATCACCGTCAAATCCCTACAAACTTATCTGTGAACTTATCTACTGATACGTATCTCGATAAACAATACACGTAAACACTTTGTGATATTGTTTGACCCTGTTGGAAACATTTTCCCTCGTGTTTGTTGCTTATGGCCATAAGTCTTTTTGAGATATAGTCTCGAAGCATCCGGATATACAACTCACCCATGTGAGCTGACGAATTCTATATCTGCGCACACCAAACTCCATAAGTATCGGACCATACCCAACGACACATAGCGGTCATACCATGAAAAGTCTTTGACATATATGGAATCGAAGCATAGTGAATCACTCATAAAGTCTACCATGGCGCTCAAGTCAAAGGACCACGTACATTACTCAACTCGATAGGATCTACCATTGACGGCTTTATGGGATATCTATTGGAGTCTTCGATGAGCCTGTTCAGTATTCAGTCTTTACTGAATACCTATATGTTATACAAACTTTCAATAAGCCCATAGTCAACTAAGAACAACCCTCTAGACCATCTAGATATAGTATACATTGGTCTATTCGAAAGGGTTTTACAGACAGACTCGCATTGGTGAATAAGATCAAGAATATATGATTTGAGAATAGACTTGCATAATAACATTGTTCAGCACCTATTGCAACTCTTTGCAACTATGTTATTACTGATGTGCTCTATAGTCTATGTCCCATTACAGATAAGTTCCCAACTCTTAGATTTTGCTCACTTTTATAACCTACTAACTCTTAGTAATGCTAATTGTAAGCAATTATAATTCTCAGCACCTATTGCAACTCTTTGCAACTATGTTATTACTGATGTGCTCTCTGGTCTATGTCCCATTATAGATAAGTTCCTAACTCTTAGATTTTGGTCACTTTTATAACCTACTAACTCTTAGCAATGCTAACTGTAAGCAATTATAATGCTCAGCGTTGCTAACCTTTAGCGCGGGTCTAAACTCCTTTAGGCTAAATCTGAACTCCTTCAGATCATACAATATTTGTAGCGTAACAAGCACTGTACCATTTAACTAGTAAAATTAGTTATTTAATAAAAATGTACTGTATAAATATTATAAAATAAAATATTCATACATCAATAGGATGATATGTAAGCATAAATTCCAACATATGTAATATGTATAATTTCGTTCAATGATAGTACATATACAGAAAGAAACTATAAATGTTGCCGTAATCTTTACTGTTGTGAGAAATCAACCTTAATACTAATCTTACTTAGTAATTAGCATTAGTATTAACTCGGTATCTAGCACCATAAATTCTATGTACTTTGCAGAAGACTTTGTTGGAGCTGGTGCTCACGTGCCATTCCAATATTGTATGAATATTAATTGTTAATATTTATACAATAAACATTTCGAATAAAGATTGTTAATATCATATTAATATGGTATAATGCTTGTAACATTACAGACATTGTTTGATCTGAAAGAGTTCAGATCTGGTCTAAAGGAGTTTAGATCAGAACTAATAGTTAGCAAAGCTGAGAGTTATAAATGCTAAAAGTTAGCACTGTTAAGAGTTAGCAGGTTATAAGAGTCAGCGAGATCTAAAGAGTTAGAACCTTGTCTATAATGGGACAAAGACCTGAGAGTATACTTGTAATGATATAGTTGCAAAAAGTTGCAATAGGAGTTAAGAAATATCATTATGTAAGTATGTCTCAAAGATAATGTTCCTGATCTATAATCACCAATGCGGGTCTATCGGTGATTCACTATATATAGATTAGTGTATGTCTATATCTGACTGGTTCAGATGGTTGTTCTTAGCTGACCATGAGCTTAGAGCTTGTATAGGCATGCGGGTATCCAGTCAGGACTGGATACTGAACAGACTTATGAGGACCCCAATAGATATCCTATGACACCGTCAAAGGAAGGTCCTCTCGAGTTGAGTAGTATTCGTGGTCCTTTGACCTGAGCGCCACGGTGGTCTTGTGAGTGATCCATCATGCTTTGGTTCCACATATGTCAGAGACCTTTCATGGTCTGACCGCTATGTGTCGCTGGGTATGGTCCGATGCTCATGGAGTCCGGTGTGCGTAGATACGGGATCCGTTAGCTTACGTAGGTAAGTTGTATATCCGATGCTCCGAGATTGTATTTCATAAAGTCTTGTGGCCACAAGCATAAACCCGGGAAAAGAGTTTCCCAAAGGGTTAAACAATATAGCAAAAGTGTTTGCGTATATTGTTTATAGAGATACGAATCTGGAGATAAGTTTATGGATGAGCAAATGGGGATTTGACGGTGCTGATCTATATCCCCGCACATCTAGGATATAAATGATGGAAGGATTATACGTATACGTTATGACCTCAACTTGTATGGTCTGACACGCTGATTTGTAATATTCGTAACGTGTGCGTGGGGCATCGATTACGGATTAATGGAACAGTTCCATTTGACAAATCGGGTGTAGACCTAGTGAGTCCCAATATGAAATGTACTCTTTGAGCACTTGGGCAGTGTACCGTATTGAATTGTTCAATACAGTATAATTCAGCAATTACTAAGGTTACGTTAACTAAAGTATGTGGTTAAATTGGTGGGACCCACTTTAGGTTAACTTGGTAACCGAGTAAGGATATAATAGTAATTTCACTTTATGATTATTTAATTGTTAAATAATTAAAATAAATATTTATTTATTTAATTGTTAAATAAATTAATTTAACATAACTAAGGTTAAAAGTTAACCAAGTGGTTAAGTTAAGTTAACCTTACTTAAAGGTTAAGTAAAGGTTAACCTAACCATGGTTAAGTTAGTTAACTATGGTTAAATTAATTAAATATTTATTAACTTAAAGGTTAAGTTAAAATAATCTAACTAAGGTTAAATGTTAACTAAGGTTAGGTTAAGCCAAATGAAATGCAAATGAAATTCAAATTAGTTTGGAATTAATTCATTTGTATATAAAGTGAAATGAAATTGAAAATGAAAATTGATTTAGTTTTTTAGGTTTTGCATTTTGGGAGCCAATTCAATTTGAGAAATTGAAATTGTTTGTTTTGTGTTTTAAGTGTTAGAACAACAAAACAAATTGAATTAATGGTTACTAAATGTAATAACTAAAAACAAGATTTGTTTTATTTATTCAAGAGTTGAATAAAAGGAAAAACAAATTTAATTAAGTTAAATGGTTTAACTTTGAAAAATGTTTAAGAGTTAAACACATATGCTGGATTAAGATGCTGCCATTCTAGACAATCAAACCCACCCTTGTTGATTGCTAGAATTGATCAAAGATTCATTTCATGGTGGACTTCAAAGAAAATTAATCCAAAGGCTTCATTGGTGATATTTCTCAATCTCGAATTTCAGATTAATCAAATGTTATTTTCTGTGTTCATTGTACATAATCTTCCGCTGTGCACATGTATGTATGAGATATGTATATTGTTTGTATGATGAACACAACCCACATGCAAGAACCCTAAGTAAATTCGCCCCCCATAACCCAACAATTGGTATCAGAGCAATTTGTGTTGTTATGGGTGATTTTTTAGTGTTAGCTAAGTGTTGGCTAAGTTGTAGGACAAGTTCCGGGGCTGTTGGGGTGCATTTTAAGTGTTAAAAATGCAGACCAGTGAAAAACAGCACCTGGAACGCTGCAGCGCTAAGGTCCAGCGCGGCAGCGTTCATAAGAACGCGGGAGCGCTGAGCGTATGACGCCCCAGCGCTGAAGTACCGCGGGGGCGCTGATTGTTTGGCGCCCCAGCGCTGGACAAGGGCGAGGGCGCTGGTTTTCTGGCGCCCCAGCGCGGGAAGCACTGCTTCCAGCGCGCCCGCGCTAGTAAGTCATCGCCGTAGCGCTGAGGCTTGTGAAGCCCTAGCGCGGCAGCGCTATAAGACCAGCGCCGCGGCGTTCTTACACTAAAAAAAAAAAAAAAAAAAAAAAAAAAAAAAAAAAAAAGAGTAAAATCTTTTTATTTTTCCGCATGTGGGGGTTTATGAGATGTAATGATAAGGGTTATTAGTTTACATGATAAACCAAGAAAATAATATTTTTATTATTTTATTTATTTTTGTAACCACAATGGGGGCCCCACTGGTGGGGGTTAGTTGTGCTTGTACAGAAATGAATAATTGATTGAGAATAACCTCTCATGTGATGAGCGCATATAATATGAAAGCCTGTAATTAAAATCTCTCTTAATTAGATTGAAATTTATTATATTATGTGATAATATTTTAAATGGTCCGTCTTGTCAATACGGTGTGAGATGGGTCACTATGGTCTTTCCCAATATTGCTTTAGCGTGAGGGATTTGGTCGGTGTGACTTGGTCTAATGCCGGTAAAACATAAGATGAATCAAATATATGCGAACATATTATCCAATATTGCTTTAGCGTGAGGATAGTGTTAGTAACATATATTTGAGCATTGATGAGTTAATCTGAAATACAGTTACCCAATATTGCTTTAGCGTGAGGGTAATGTGTATTTAGGATCAGTAGTAAGAGTTGTATGAGATACAATTGACAAGAGTTGTCTACCTGTTGGATTTATAAAGGCCAATATTGCTTTAGCGTGAGGCTGGAGTAAAACCCCAATGGGATCCACTTCCCGCTGTATAGTTTAAAATATTATACTATCTTATCCCGTTTGAGAGATTAAAGGGATTAAGTAAAGAAGTGGGAGGGCGTTTTTAGATTAAAAAATGTATAACAGTTATACCCATGATCTAAAACGTAATTTATTAACGATAAAGAAATGTTCTGCTACGCATCTCCTATTTTGTCTTATAGAGATAAGATGATTATCTTATAGAGATAAGATACTTGTCTTATAGAGATAAGATTGTCTTATAGAGATAAGATGAGTACGAGCAATCCGTTACTAATCTTGAACAAATACCAATAACTATAGGGTACTGAATAAAATATGTAAGACTTGCTTATGAATCTAAGAATAGTTCTAGATTCAATAATATTTGATATTACTAAACCACAGATAGAGAAAAGTCATAATGGAAAGTGTTTCCACTGTTATAAGGTATGAAATAGTAAATGTTACTATTCATCGCACCTTCACTTAAGAAAGATTGACTCATTAGATATCTGTTTGACCAAAAAATTAACATTTCATTAGCATTTGATGTTAACTATGCAAGGGTATGAGATACCGCTTGTTATTATCATATCTGCAAGATGTTGCATGATTTGAGAAATGCTTGATTACTAAGAAATGAGAAGTTCAGCTTCACGTAGGTAATAGAGATTTCCTGAACGTGGAAGCCGTTAAGACTTCACAGTTACTTCTTATTTCTAGTAACAGCATTAATGTTGTATAATTACTATTACGTGCCAAACATTATTAGGTAAATCATATCACTCCCTGTAGTTGACAGAGAGGGTTATCATAAATATATTGGAAATAGTTCCTTGTGATAATGATAATGATTTACTAACTGAATGTCAGTTAATGAATGGCCGTTATATCTTATATACAATAGCAAATGTTATAAGTGTAGAGGTGAACAGAATATATAGTATTTCAGCAACTTAAATAATAATGAATAGTGGTATATATAAGATTAGATCATGTAGCCGTGAGACGACTATAATAACTGGTTAAGGATGGTCAGATATTTGATCTGACTATAGTACATTGACTAGTTTATGAATTATGAATTCAAAAGAATATGACCGAATCTTTATGTAGGTGTAAGACGCCAAGCCACTGGTTTATTAGATCTGGTACATATAGATGTATTTAGTCCAATAAATCTTACTGTTATAAATGATTTCGATACTTCATTGTCTTTATAGTGATTGTCACTATATGGACATGTGTTTCTAGGAAACGTAGGTCAGAATAATTTCGAAGTGTTCAAAATGTTCTGACAATGAAAGTAAAGAAACAAACCCTTATGTATATTGAGTACTTGCGATTAGATCGAAGTAGTTTATACATAATCAGTAAATTCATAAATTATTTAAAGAGAATATGATTCTCTCTCAGCATAGTCCTCCAAATACTCCTCAACATAAAGATGCTTAGGAAATGAGGAATCGGACTATATTAGATACAGTCTGATTGATATTGAGAATCGCTGATCTTCTAAAATATCTATGAGGTTATACTTTAGCATCTGCTACTCACTTATTAAATAATTCCATAATCGTTCCTACTACTTTATATGAGATATAGACTAAATAGGAAATGAGTCTTAAGTATGTTAAGAATTGGTGTTATTCTGTTTTCATAAGAGTTATGCAACAGAATAAACTTGTATCCAACGGTACAAGTATCGGTTCATTTAGTATCCTAAGTGTATAATGGGATACCAATTCTATAATTCAGATGAACGAAATATATTTGTTTCTCATGATGTCACATTCCTAGAGAAAGCGTTTCTCATGGATTGTGGAGATTATAGAAAGATTGAACTTGATGAAGTCAATCTAGATATTGATGAACCAACGATGGAATTTTAATTTTAAATGAGTGAAATACCTTTAACACACTAAGTTCATAAGTCCAAAAGGATATCAAGGCCATCATTTAGGTATGTTTGATACTTGAAGGTGCCCTTGGTATTTTCTTAGTTGAAGAAATGGATCCTTTAACTTATGGAGAGACGATGTTTGACATCAATTCGGGAAAATAAAAAGATATCATAAAATTTGAAATTGACTCAACGCATGACAATTAAGTCTAGGACTTAGTTGAGCTTCCTGTAGAAATTGTTTCTATCAGCAGTAAATCAGTTTACGCAGCGGAAGCAGTGTGGGCCCTATCTGAAGGAATGGTCCTTCATGGCCTGACTAATGTTGAAAGGTTACACTCACAGATCTAGGATCTATAATGAGGAAACCTTTTTCATCAGTAACCATGCTAAAGTCA
Organism: Ailanthus altissimus; assembly: GCA_946807835.1. Taxonomy (NCBI): domain Eukaryota; kingdom Viridiplantae; phylum Streptophyta; class Magnoliopsida; order Sapindales; family Simaroubaceae; genus Ailanthus; species Ailanthus altissimus. Next base: position 13,427,407 of record OX327687.1, read on the forward strand.
ATTTAGATTTTGTTGATGACAAGATACCATAAAATTCGAATTTGACTCTAAGTATGACAATTAAGTCTAGCACTTAGTTGTGCTTCCTGTAGAAACTGTTTCTATCAGCAGTAAATCAGTTTATGCAGAGGAAGCAATGTGGGCCCTATTTGAAGGAATGGTCCTTCATGGCCTGACTAATGTTGAAAGGTTACACTCAGAGATCTAGGATCAATAATGAGGAAACCTTTTTCATCAGTAACCATACTAAAGTCAATTTGGATTATGTTGGCTATTGCTGCATATTATGATAATGAGGACTGGCTTATAAATGTAAATAAGGTGTTCTGGGAAGTATATCTCCAACAAGAGATATGCAGAGAACAACTTGATGTTTTTGCATCCAAGCCTAACTTCTAGTATAATGTGCAAACTGAGGAAGTCCATTTATGGACTTAAGTAGATTTTTCCAAAGGTGGAATCTTTGTTTATATGATGAAATCAGAAAGTCTGGTTTTATCAGGAATAAAGAGGAAGCGTGTGTGTTCAGAAAGGGCAGTGGGAGTATAATTATCTTTTTAGTTCTCTAAAGTGGAAAGTATATACTCAATATTGGAAACGATGATTGGAGTATAGCAAGTAAATCAGATAAGTGTTATCTGTGTAAAGAACTTCTTCATAAAAGATTTGAGAGAGACTTCCTATATACTAGGTATAAAGCTTTATGGAGATATAGCTAGGAAGCTAATAAGACTCTCTCAAACTTCGTATATAGAATAAGTCCACGAAAAGGTACAACTTCATTGACTGTGAGACAGTTAAAGTCCCTTTTAGAAGTGGCATTCATCTTTCTTAGAGGAAGTGTCCTCGGGAAGAAGATGAGAGAGTTAGAGTGTCTAACATCTCAGATGCATTAGCTAGAAATAGATTAATGCATACCGTCTAATGTACGAAATCTGGATTTAGATGGTTGTAAGTGTTACAAGCTGGTATCTAATTAATCCAGATCACGATCATTAAATGGTTGTGAAACATATCTGAAAATACTTGAGAAGTATAGAGGATAAGTTTATAAAATATGAAGAAAGTTTCTTACAAAAGAAGGGATACACATATTCAGACTTACGTCTGATCTGAATGGTAGAAAGTCTACATCTAGTTATGTGTTTCTCTTTATCAGTACCGGAGCTAGTTAAATTGAGTATTAGTAAATGTCCACAGGTAATTCTGCCTTGGAGGTAGAATATGTTGCGGCTTGAGAAGTCAGCAAAGAAAGTACAATGGATATTCAAAATTAATTGCAGAGCTTTGAATAGTTCCAAGCTCAGTGGATCCTACCCACTATATTGCAAAATAACGGTAATTGCTCGAGCCGAGAAGCCATAAGGCACACCAGTATTCTAATCATGTGAACTCTAAAAATCACATAATTATAAAGTTCTTGGCAACAAGAGTTGTAATAAAAATCTAGGGAACAATCCTTAGATGTAGCGAACCCCCCTAAGCCTAAACTCCTATAGTGTTTGAGAAACACGTGGAGTGTATTGGTATGAGATACCAGTACGTATGGCACTGAAGCAAGTGGGAGTTTGTTGGAGCTGGTGCTCACGTGCCATTCCAATATTGTATGAATATTAATTGTTAATATTTATACAATAAACATTTCGAATAAAGATTGTTAATATCATATTAATATGGTATAATGCTTGTAACATTACAGACATTGTTTGATCTGAAAGAGTTCAGATCTGGTCTAAAGGAGTTTAGATCAGAACTAATAGTTAGCAAAGCTGAGAGTTATAAATGCTAAAAGTTAGCACTGTTAAGAGTTAGCAGGTTATAAGAGTCAGCGAGATCTAAAGAGTTAGAACCTTGTCTATAATGGGACAAAGACCTGAGAGTATACTTGTAATGATATAGTTGCAAAAAGTTGCAATAGGAGTTAAGAAATATCATTATGTAAGTATGTCTCAAAGATAATGTTCCTGATCTATAATCACCAATGCGGGTCTATCGGTGATTCACTATATATAGATTAGTGTATGTCTATATCTGACTGGTTCAGATGGTTGTTCTTAGCTGACCATGAGCTTAGAGCTTGTATAGGCATGCGGGTATCCAGTCAGGACTGGATACTGAACAGACTTATGAGGACCCCAATAGATATCCTATGACACCGTCAAAGGAAGGTCCTCTCGAGTTGAGTAGTATTCGTGGTCCTTTGACCTGAGCGCCACGGTGGTCTTGTGAGTGATCCATCATGCTTTGGTTCCACATATGTCAGAGACCTTTCATGGTCTGACCGCTATGTGTCGCTGGGTATGGTCCGATGCTCATGGAGTCCGGTGTGCGTAGATACGGGATCCGTTAGCTTACGTAGGTAAGTTGTATATCCGATGCTCCGAGATTGTATTTCATAAAGTCTTGTGGCCACAAGCATAAACCCGGGAAAAGAGTTTCCCAAAGGGTTAAACAATATAGCAAAAGTGTTTGCGTATATTGTTTATAGAGATACGAATCTGGAGATAAGTTTATGGATGAGCAAATGGGGATTTGACGGTGCTGATCTATATCCCCGCACATCTAGGATATAAATGATGGAAGGATTATACGTATACGTTATGACCTCAACTTGTATGGTCTGACACGCTGATTTGTAATATTCGTAACGTGTGCGTGGGGCATCGATTACGGATTAATGGAACAGTTCCATTTGACAAATCGGGTGTAGACCTAGTGAGTCCCAATATGAAATGTACTCTTTGAGCACTTGGGCAGTGTACCGTATTGAATTGTTCAATACAGTATAATTCAGCAATTACTAAGGTTACGTTAACTAAAGTATGTGGTTAAATTGGTGGGACCCACTTTAGGTTAACTTGGTAACCGAGTAAGGATATAATAGTAATTTCACTTTATGATTATTTAATTGTTAAATAATTAAAATAAATATTTATTTATTTAATTGTTAAATAAATTAATTTAACATAACTAAGGTTAAAAGTTAACCAAGTGGTTAAGTTAAGTTAACCTTACTTAAAGGTTAAGTAAAGGTTAACCTAACCATGGTTAAGTTAGTTAACTATGGTTAAATTAATTAAATATTTATTAACTTAAAGGTTAAGTTAAAATAATCTAACTAAGGTTAAATGTTAACTAAGGTTAGGTTAAGCCAAATGAAATGCAAATGAAATTCAAATTAGTTTGGAATTAATTCATTTGTATATAAAGTGAAATGAAATTGAAAATGAAAATTGATTTAGTTTTTTAGGTTTTGCATTTTGGGAGCCAATTCAATTTGAGAAATTGAAATTGTTTGTTTTGTGTTTAAGTGTTAGAACAACAAAACAAATTGAATTAATGGTTACTAAATGTAATAACTAAAAACAAGATTTGTTTTATTTATTCAAGAGTTGAATAAAAGGAAAAACAAATTTAATTAAGTTAAATGGTTTAACTTTGAAAAATGTTTAAGAGTTAAACACATATGCTGGATTAAGATGCTGCCATTCTAGACAATCAAACCCACCCTTGTTGATTGCTAGAATTGATCAAAGATTCATTTCATGGTGGACTTCAAAGAAAATTAATCCAAAGGCTTCATTGGTGATATTTCTCAATCTCGAATTTCAGATTAATCAAATGTTATTTTCTGTGTTCATTGTACATAATCTTCCGCTGTGCACATGTATGTATGAGATATGTATATTGTTTGTATGATGAACACAACCCACATGCAAGAACCCTAAGTAAATTCGCCCCCCATAACCCAACAGACTTTACTCACAAGTAAAACAAAAATAAATAAGATCAACTATATAATAGAGATAATAATCAATCACACAAGACACAAGAATATACATGATTTAGCAATTAGCGCTTACGTCCATGGTAGATCACCAAATCCTCACTTTTTTTATTAAGATCTTTTTACACAAAGAACCTTCACAATAGGAGCTCAAAGAATACAATAATAGAGAAGCTCCTAAAGGATCTATATAGTACTTTCTTATACTTGTACCTAGTGGTTAAGCAATTTATGGCACTCTTCCATACTTATGCCCAGCGCCAGAGCTGCCTTAGCCTTCTATTCTCACTCTTGTTAATGTATTGTCTATTTTAGTGAATTACAAGGGATTATATAGGCTCTATATTTCCCCTAGAAACCATATTTCTTGTTGAAATAAAAGTACATGTGAAAGAGGAGTCCAAAAATTGACTCAAACATGCAAAAATCCTAAAATCATAATTTCTTTAATTACCATCGCCGCAACGCCATTGGACAACACTACAATATTAGTGGATGTAGCGACGCTCGGTGGCCAATGTTGCGGCATTGGGTAAATTGCTACGCTACGACCCTAAACTCCCAACATCGTAATACCTACACCTAGGTAGGTTTTTCCTTGTGCTTCCATGCCCCTTCTCATCTCTGGCTTTCTGTTTTTATTATTTTCTCATACATCCAATACTTAATCTCGTGTTTGACTTTTTCTTAATTTCTAACTCAAAATCAAAGTCAATCTTAATTTTGAATCACCAAATTCTAACAAGCCATTCCTTGATTCAAAATCTCTCTAAGAAGCTTTCCAATGATCATTCATGCTAATGCTCAATTACTCTAGCATTAATTCCAATTAAGTCTTATGCCCAGATTTAACTTCTTTAAAGCTCGTGACTTTGGTCTTTAAAATTTTTAAATATATCTCTCTTTGGGTAGCCATTATATTATGATCTCTAGTATCACTTAACATCATTATAATATCTCTGTGGCTATATCTATTGGGTGTCGATTATTTTAGGGTGTATATATATAGTGTATGTGTTCATTATATAAATATACATATCTCATACATATACATGCACAACGAAAGTTAAAAAATTAAGCAATGAACATATATTAATACAATTAATTAAATTAATTACAGAATTGAGAAATTCACCCTTAAAGCCTTTAGATTAAATTATTTAGAGTCCACATGAAATGAAGTTGTTAATAATTATAGTAATCAATTTGGGTGGGTTTCATTAGCTAGAATAACAGTATAATTCAACAATTATTTAACACTTAAACTAACTAGATTAACAATTCATCTAATTAAATTAATTTATTTTTTCCATTATCAACACTTGAATAATTAAAAACAAATTTATTTTAGTTATTACAATTAATAGTCTTTTTGTTTTTGTTTTGATGTTTTAACACTTAAAATACAAAACTAACAATTTTAATTTCTTAAATTAAAATGGCCGGCCACCAAATGTTTTCAAAACAAAAACTTATGAATTTGTAATTTCATTTCATTTCACTTTATATACCAATGCATAAATTTTAAATTAATTTGAATTTCATTTGCATTTAATTTAGCCTTAACCTAACCCTAAAGTTCACTATTAACTTTAGTTAGGTTAACTTTTATTTAGTGATAATAAAAATAAAATATCTTGATATTTATTTAATCTAACTATAGGTAACAATTAATCATGGTTGAGTTAAGTACATAATATCTTTTAACCTAACCTTATGGTTAATAATTAATTATGGTTAAGTTAAATTTTTATTTAATTATTATTTAAATAAAGATTTTGATTATTTAATAATTAAATAATCAATAAAGTAAAATAACCATTATACCGTTACTAAGTTATCAAGTTAACCCAAAGTGATTCCCACCATAACTGTATACTTTATTCAACTTAATTATAGTAATTTATTGTATTTTACTTGTATTGAACTATTCAATACAGTATACTGCTCAAGTGCACAACAAAGTACATTTCATATTACGGGACTCCTTAGGTCCATGCCCGAATCGTTACATGGAACTATTTCATGAGCCCGTGAACATTGCCTTACGTACAAGTCATGAATATTATAAATCAACGCGTTAGACCGTACAAGTCATGCATTCGTATAATTCTTCTGTCATTATACCTTGGATGTGCGGAGAAATAGATCAGCACCGTCAAATTCCCATTTACTCATCCATGAACTTATCTCTGGATTCATATATCGATAAATAATATATATAAATAATTTTACAATATTGTTTAGCCCTAAGGAAAATTACTTTCCTGGGTATATTACTTATGATCATAAGATTTTTTGAAATATAATCTCGAAGTATCAGATATACAACTTCTTATGTAAGCTGACGGATCTCATATCTACGCACACCAAACTCTATGAGCATCAGACTATACCCAGCGACACATAGTGGTTAGACCATGAAAGGTCTTTGACATATGTGAAATCAAAGTATAGCAGATCACTTACAAGGCCACTGTGGCACTCAGGTCAAAGGACTACAAATGCTACTAAATTCGAGAGGACTTACATTTGAAGGATTCATAGGATGTCTATTAGGGTTCTCATGAGTCTATTTAGTTTTCAGTCCTGACTAGATACCAACATGCCTATACAAGATCTAAGCTCATAGTCAGCTAAGAATAATCATCTGCACCAATCAGATATAGACATACACTGATCTATATAAAATAAATTCACCGATAGACCCTCATAGATGAAAATAGACCAGGAACTAATGTTTGAGAACATACTTGTATAATGATATTTCATAGCACCTATTATAACTTTTTGTGACTATGTCATTACTAGTGTATTCCTAGCCATTGTACCATTAAAAACAAGGCTTCTAATTCTTAGAATTTTGCTAACTCTTATAACTTACTAACTCTTAGCGGTGCTAACTCTTAGCATTTATAACTCTCAGCATTGCTAACCTTGGTCCAAACTCTTTTAGATCAGATCTAAACTCATTTTCAGATCATACAATGTCTGTAATGTTACAAGCTTGATACCATTTAATATTTAATATTAATGATTTTATTTAAAATATTTATTATATAAATATTAAATAATTAATATTCATACAATATTAGAATAGCACGTAAGCACCAACTCTAATAATATCATCCCTTACCATACATTCTTTTCAACCCTTGCCATTATAGTGAGATAATCTTGTATATTGTCCTTAGTATGCATTCCTTCAATAACTCCAATTGAGATTCCATAACATTCTTTCAAATACATAGTCTTAACTGTGTTTCTCACACATAGACCTTTTAAACATCATCCATGTTCCTTATACAAGAAGCCTTCAAGGATTCTGCAACTTCAAATTTTATTCATAAACTAATTGCAACAACTTCACCCCTTTTTGTCTTATTCTTCAATTGCTTTTCGGTCTCTATTCTATAGCCATTTTCCTTACAGTTAAGCCGCTACACTCTTAGGCTCTTAATCTTTTCCTATATTCTTCCATTATCATACTTGTGAGTCCCCATAATTGAACAATTTATGCTCAAATATTGACCTCATCATAGTTTTAATACTAGTTTATTGTAGGAAAATAGACTTAATAATAATTTCAATTAATAATTAGCATTAGTAATGATCCTATTCATTGTGGTATACATGCTTTAATACCTCTTGACCCGGTATTTAGCATCATAAAATCTATGCGCTTTGTAGAAGACACCATTTATAAGTAAAATAAGAATAAATAAGATAAATTATACAGTAGAAAAAATAATCACACACACATAAAGACATAAGAATATACGTGGTTCGATAACAAATGCCTACATTTATGTTGGATTACCAGATCTTTACTTCCTTTATTCAATTCTTTTTATACACAAAGAACCCTCTCAAAAGAAACCTAAGGAATACAATAATAGTTGAGCTCCTAAAGGATCTACTTAGTGCTTTTTTGTGCTTACCTACTGCTCAACCACTCCATGGCACTCTTTCGGGCTTATAACCAGCGCCAGAGCTGTCATACTCCTCTATTATCTTTCTTGTTGATGCATTATCCATTCTAATAAATTATAAGGGTTTATATAGTCTCTATACAGCCCATAATTTTTTTATATTTCTGTAGGAATAAGAGTCTACGTGAAATGGGAGTTCAAAACTGATTCAAACACATAAAAATATTAAAATTGCGATTTTCCAAATTGCCATCACTGTAATATTTTTGCAACTTTGAATCAATGCCGTAGCACTGGATGTATTGTTTGTTGCGCTAAACTCTCAACGTCACAGTGCTCACATTTAAAAAGCTTTCCCATTTTACTTCCATCATTCTTTAGCTCTGGCTCTTTATTTCTATTCTTTTCTTGTACATTTGGTACAAACTTAACCTTGTGTTCAAATTTTCTTTAATTTTTAAGTCAAAATTAAACTCATCTTTAATTTTGAATCGCTAAAATTTTAGTATATATTAAAAAAGATATTACAAATTTATTTGAGAGAAAAAGTTTTTAATTTAAATTTTAAAATATAAATTAATATAGTTAGCACTAAATTTAGGACTTTACTTAATGCAATTGTGTAAATAATTTTTTAATTTAAAATTTACTTGATATATTCAAAAATTATATGTTGAACTTATTACTAATGTTAATACTTTAATAGCAGTTCGAAAATCCACTTTAGCTCATTAGAGTGTAATTTGCGTAAATATTAGGGGTGACAGTGTTAATATCCCACCGTGACCTACGAGTGTAGACATGATGGTGATTTGACAAGTGCATTCTGAAAATAGAAATCGTACAGTAAAGTCCGCAATTAGAAAAAGTAAACAAAAAAGAAAACTAAGGGTGAAAATGGAAATAAAGCATTAGGCAGATTTGATAATTCAGTTACGTCCGGATGCAAGGAATGTGATGCTGATGCGAAAATGTTGGCTCGTATAAAGGCTACCATCGTTTTGTTTGGAGGGTAAACAGACCCTTCTTTCTCTCTCAATTTGTGGCTAGGTCGTATAATTTTCGAAAGAGGAAATAGGAAAAGCTTATTTCTGAATTTTTAAGAGTAATCAAAAATGGCGGATCAGCTCACCGATGATCAGATCTCCGAGTTCAAAGAAGCTTTCAGCTTGTTCGACAAGGATGGCGACGGTCCGATCCTTCTCTCGTTCTTATTTCATTTGCTTTTTTTTATGATAGATCTAGTTTTAAGATTGATGTATCTGTGATTTCGTACATGTTTGTTCTAGATTGGTTGTATCCGACGGTCTTCCCGAGTGTTTGGTTATTTGTTACGTGATCTCTATTTTTGTTCGTGAAACTTTGATCTGTGATGTGATTTATTTTTCCTTTGGATTTTCCGAGAAGAAATAGCCTTCACTAAATTGATGTCAGATTAATCGTAGTAGGTTTGTAGGATGATATTTCATTGACCTGAAATTATTCTTGGTCTATATCCGTTGGATATTAGGCCGATGACTGTGTCAGCCGTTTTCGCCCTTTAGGTTTTTCTTTTCATGTGTGAATCACAAGTTTAATCCTCAAGTCCATTTTCCTTGAAGTATCTTCATTTCATCGATCTTTTTGTGAATGGAAGCAGTTAATTTCAAATCGAAACTTGTTGATCATGAGATAAATATTTAATTGTTCCTATATTGCTTTCCGAAAGTCAATCTAAAGCCTTATTAATATGCTTTAATATCTTGTTATCTATGATCATAGCTAACTCCACAGTATATCTTCTGCATCAACCTCTGTAATGCTTTTAGTCTTCTTCTTACCTAGTTTTTGGATAGTTATGCTGAACATATATGTATGTATGTCTTGCAGTTCTGGTGCTATATCTGAGATTTTTTTGCTTAAGGATCTGTCAAACTTTTATTTTGCTTGTTTTATTTTGTTGCGTCTTTTCTTAATGTTATTTTTAGACTCTGATTGGGCACGCACTTGGGATTCTGTTCGGGATGTAATATATTGTTGAATCAGCTACATGCTTAGCTACTAGAAAGCCTTGGTGTGGCACAAAACTTCTATGTACTGCTTGATACTTGTTTGATTTTGTGAAATAATCGTACAACAGGTTTTTGGTTTGGTCCATGTAGATCTAACATTTTTTAATTTGCAGGTTGCATCACCACCAAGGAACTTGGGACTGTCATGAGATCACTGGGCCAGAACCCCACTGAGGCGGAGCTCCAGGACATGATCAATGAGGTAGATGCTGATGGAAATGGGACCATTGATTTTCCAGAGTTCCTTAACCTCATGGCTAGGAAGATGAAGGATACTGACTCTGAGGAGGAACTGAAAGAGGCCTTCCGGGTCTTTGACAAGGATCAGAATGGTTTCATCTCTGCTGCTGAGCTGCGCCATGTGATGACAAACCTAGGGGAGAAGCTTACTGATGAAGAAGTTGACGAGATGATTAGGGAGGCTGATGTTGATGGTGATGGCCAGATTAATTACGAGGAATTCGTCAAGGTTATGATGGCTAAGTAATAATCCCACCCCACCCACCTAAACTTCCAAAAAAAAAAATGGATTGACTAATATAATGAGACTCTAGTTTCCTCTTTTACAAAGTTTGAGTTTGATAATTCTGAGGTCAAGCTAAAGGAAGGAAATGGTCTTAAATGGTGGTGTTAGAGGAATGTTCTGTCTCGCTCTTCAATTTGTCTTGTGACTTAAGCAACTTTGATGGTTTTTTTTCTTCTATATTTTAGTTTTTTCCTGCTCTAATGTGAACAATGTTTGCCTCTGTTGGATGAGTGACTCATTTATTTCTTATTTTAGTTTTGTGCATAAGAGTTTTGTACGTCGATGTTTTCCCTATCATTTATTTTCTGTTTTGTGGCCAATTATATATGCCCAACTCTCCGATGTTGCTTTTGTGTGTTTTGCATTACTAGGCGTAGAACTCTTTTATCTTCTTGTTGCCGTCAACCTTTTCAGTCAAGGTATCTGTTTAATCGAGGATGGGTTTTGTTTTGGTTCCTGATTAATGCATCCTGTTCGTTCGTGTTAAAAAAAATGGTATAACATTCCCTAATTTTGTCTTTTTGGTTGAACCCCCTAGAATTTTTTGCGTATTAGAGGCGTATTTCTCTTTGTTGTTGGCTTCGTAGAACTGAGGCTTGGCGTTACTGAGTTTAAAACTTGCCAGTGCTTGTCAAAACTCAAACCCATTCGATTCCATTGCGGACGTATGGAATTATTCTCATATTTTTGTTTTTGAAAGGAATTATAAGTCTGCAATAAATTAAAAATTATCTTATGTGTTGATGGGTATTCTGAAAGTCGGATTTGGGACGGTCCGATTGATTAGAATGGGCTTAATTTTAAAAGAAAGGCAAAATCACGTTCGGACCCAATAGTCGATAAATACATACACATGCAGCATGGTTATGATTATTTAATTATGGTGGGGTTATTTATACTTAAAAAAATATAAAAATTCATTTTTTTTCTAAACACCTTCATATTCACAATGCTACGATTGATTGAATTTATATTGTCAATTTTTTTTTGAACAATCATTGTTCATCATAATAAGTGATCAGCTTTTTAATGCGAGGATCATCTTATGCTAGTTTTTAACAAACAATAGAAAAAAAGTTCAATTTTAGTAATTCATAAATATTATCAATGAAAAAGAGGTTGAAGTTTATAATTTCTGTCAACTCAAAAAAGTTCAATTCCAGTATTGATAAATATTCAGTCACGTGTTTATTAGGGCAAATTTTCAATGCTATTGACATGGCAGAAAGGGGCTAATGACATCGTGTCGCTAGAGTGGTATCACTAGGATTAGCTTGTGCTACAGCTTGGGCCTCTACGTTTTGGGCTTCAAACTGTTCATTTAGTTAAAGTTTTAGGAGTTAGGCTCACTGTACGTCTAAAGGTTTCTTGAAGTCCAAGAGGTGTAACATTGCAACTTTAACTTGGTTTGTCACGGTTTCGAATTAGCATGCAAAATATGACATGATTGCAAGTAGGAGTAGGCTTTCGGGTTCGGTTCGATTCGCGCCCCGAACCGATTAGTTTCATTTTCTAAACCGGTTCGGTTCGAGTCCGGTTTAGTTATCCAAAAACAAGTAACAAGTGGCAACTCTTCCATCCCATCTTTCTGTTTTCACTTTGCTCACCAAAATTAAAAGTGCAGTTAGCTTTTCTCGAAAATACACTCGTGGGTGGACATCATTCATCTAATTTATTGCAAAAATACACCAACATCTCAATTAAAAATTCATAGACAAACCACAAAATAATCAACACAACACAAGTTACACAACAGTTGTTGTACTTTGGACCTTCGCCGGCAGCAGCAGTAGGGGCGGGCGGGCAACACGACGATAGGAGAAACCGCAACTTCTGTTCTAGTTGAAGGCAGCAAAAGGGAGCAGGAGCAGTGCGAACGTTTGGCTTTGCCGGTCGACGGAGGCGGAACCGCGGCAACTTCTGTTCTGGTTGTGGTCGAACTGTCGGTCGAACCTGTGCTGTGACTTGTGAAAACTGTGTGGCCTGTGGGAAAGACGTGACAGAACAGAATTCCTAAAGGCTAAAACACATTTTGATTTTTGTGTGGTTTCCATTTAACGAAGTGAAGATCGGTGTCTTGGTTAAACTCTTTGGCGGTAAATTGTGAAGTGAAAGCAACTTTGGGAAACCACTCTTTGGCCATTACCCGAACCAAAAATCAATTGGTTCAAATCAATCTAAACCATTGGTTTATTTATTAGCAGCTGCCATACTAAATTTTGTTGGCATACAGTCCCAGCAAAATGAAATGGTGGACGTTTTTTTAAGACGGTTCATGCATTAAAACTATTCTTATAGAAAGTTTAACAATTTATTTTATATTTAATTTTTTTTTAAAAGTTTGTATATATTTTTAGAGTAATTTGATAAAATTTGATGTATTGAGATTTTAAATTGTGAAGTTAAAATATTACAATATTTGTATTCTTCATTTTTAGTAGAAATTTTTTTTTCTTTATTAATAGACATAAGCTAAAAGTTGAAATACGTAAACTCTTATGTTTTATCTTATTTTTATTCAATTTCGCTTTAACTGTGAACTTACATCACTCCTAAATTTTTTAACAGTGATATCAGAGCTTCTAGTGGAAGAAGTCATTGTTCATGTATACAATTATTATTCATACATATGGTTACTATTTACATAAAACAGTGGGGAGTCGATCCTAACAGAAAATTGGTGAAAAGTAATGACAGCAAAATACGAAGTTGAGAAGTTCAATTGAGGTAATTTCACATTGTGAAAAATGAAAATAAAGACAATTTTAAAGGAAAAATAAGTGCTTAGAAGCAATTGATGAAAGACCCGTTGTTATCATTGGTGATATCAAGTGGAATGAGATTGACAGTAATGTAGTTGTTGATCTGTATCTAGCACTTACTGATAATGTGCTATCCAGTGTAGCGGAAAAGAAAATAACAAAAAAACAAAAAATATATGAGATACTCTCATAAAATTGTATGAGGCCAAATTTCTACACAATAAGATCTTCTTAAAATGGGATTGTACACACTTCGAATGGTAGAATCCACTTCAGTGATAGAGCACATCAACACATTAAATACTCTATTTTCTCAACTCACTTCATTGAGGCATAAAATAGAGGTAGGTGAACGTATGGAGATTCTGCTTCAAAGCCTACCTGATTCGTATGATCAATTTATCATCAACTTGATGAATAACATCCTAGCGGACTTCTTAGTCTTTGATGATGTTACAACTGCTATACTGGGATAAGAACGAAGGCGGAAAAAATAAAGAAGACAAATATGAATATTCGCAGCAAACAGAAGCTTTAACAATGATGAGAGGTAGATCAACAGAACATGGCCCTAGTGGGAGTCAAAATCATGGTAGATCAAGTATTACCATTGTGGCAAGAAAGGCTATTTGAAGAAGGATTGCTAAGAATTGAAGAAAAGTGTAGAGGACAAACCTTAGGGGAATATTGTAAGCACCTCAGATGATGGTGAAACTTTATCAGCGAGGCAGCAACAATTGTTGAAAGCAGAAAATGGTTCTATGATGTATGGCTCATAGATTTTGGAGCTACATGGCACATGACCTTTAAGAGAGAATGGTTCCATCAATATGAACCTACTTGTGGAGGATCTGTATATATGGGGAATGATCCTGCTTTAGAAATTGTTAGAATATGATCCACTAAGATGAAGATGTACGATGGTACTGTTCGTGTTATTCAGGAGGTGTGACATGTGAAAGGCCTCAAGAAGAATCTTTTGTCACTGGGACAATTAGATAACACTAGGTGTAAGACCCAAATTAAAAATAAGACCATGAAAATTCTAAAAGGCGTGCTTGTAGTAATGAAGGCAGAAAAAGTTGCTGCAAAATTGTACATGCTTAATGGAGAAACATTACAGGAAGGAGATACATCAACTAGTTCAGTAGAAGAGTCAATGATAATGTAGCATCGCAAATTGGGCCATAAGTCGAAATGAGGTTTGAAGATTCTCTCTGATCAAAATTTACTTCCTAGGCTCAAATCGGTTCATTTACCTTTTTGTGAGCACTATGTCACAAGTAAGCAGCATAGATTAAAGTTCAGCATATTCAGTTCTAGAAGTAAAAAAATTCTAAAATTAATCTACTCTGATGTTTGACAAGCACAGGTGATGTCTTTAGGGGAGCGAGATATTTTATATCATTTATAGATGATTACTCTAGGAGATGTTAGGTGTATCCAATCAAGAAGAAGTAATATATGTTTGAAGCTTTCAGAATATTTAGAGTGCGTGTAGAACTTGAATTAGAAAAGAAGATCAAGTGTTTAAGGACAGATAATGGAGGAGAATATACTGTTGAGGATTTTATTGCATTTTGTCAACAAGAAGGCATCAAGCGGTAATTCAGCACAGCTTACATGTCTCAGCAGAATGGAGTAGCAGAGTGGATGGACAGAACCTTGTTGAAGAGAACAAGAGCTATGTTGAGAATTACAGGTTTAGCTGTTGTGTGATTTCTATCACACAAACTAACGCAAGTGCACATTATCGCAACAAGTAATATATGATAAGTAGAGTGTCGATCCCACGAGAAATTGTTATTACTACTTGTTAAGTACTAAAATTATGTTCTCCTATTCTTATTCAAGCTATTGGCAATTTAATAGTTTTGATATCTAAACTAACTAAACAAGAAATAATAATAATTAAAAGAATTGAGTAAAGAGAACAAACGTGATAGCACAAATACTCAAATGCCTAGGATTACAATAATCCCTTAATACTTCACTTGAATCTAACTACTCCCCTTAGAACTATCAATATGAATGTTAACCAAGAACTCTAATATCCTCACAAGCCTCTTTCGATAGTCAAGTGAGTATATCTCATTCGATCAACTATCTATATGTCTATGATAATCAAATTGAAATAAGATTCATTAAGTTCAAATTCTCTAAATGGTCATATATGCCATATGAGTATATGTCTATCTCATATGAAACTCATGCTTTTACATAATGATCATACATCAATTTATCCATGGCCAACACAAAATTTCCTTTTCAAGTTCATTAAGGTTTCCTAATCAATCTAATACATTGTCATGTAATTAGAAGCATTAAGCATAGAACAAATTGAACAATTCCATACCAATATGATAAATAAGGAAAGATAATCAATCCAAGCTACATATTGAGTTCACGTTGTAATCCTAACAATAAAACTTAGTTCATAATTGAAAAAATAAGTTTAGAGCATCTAACAACATCATTATACATGTTGGAATTAACAACAAATACGAAATTGAAGAGAAGGAGAAATTTCCTTTGATGCAATGGTGATGTTCTTCCTCCAAAATGCAAAAATTCTTCTTCTTCCTCTTGATTTTTGCCTTTTGTTGTTGATTCTTGATTCTAAGACCCAAATGAAGTGTTTATTTTCGTGCTCTTTATTGCCCCACCCTTCTTGGCTCAACAATGGATGTTTATGTAGGTTTAAGGTTTCAAAAAGAGGACAAAAATGCCCTTAAAGAATGCCCAGAATTTAGTGCCACGGCATTCGGGTTCAATGCCGTGGCATTCGGATTCAATGCCGCGGCGCTCACTCTCTGGAATTGGCGCCCCGGCGCTCAAATCAAATGCCCCAGCATTGAACTGTTCATGCACTATAGATATTGCACTGTTCACTTGTACTGTTCACGTTTTGAGCATTTTAGTCCCTTTTCGGATTCTCATATCAAATAGCTTCATTTGCATCCGGTTTCCGGTATTTTTGCTCCGATAGTGCTTAAACCTATAAAACAATATTAATTTGCATAAATAGCCAAAAGTATTGGAATAAATTGAGCAAACATCAAGTTAGAAGGATAAAATACTTGATACAATTACGCCTTATCAAATACCCTCAAACTTAAATACTTGCTCGTCCTTGAGTAAGAAAGCACACGGACAACACTAAAAATGACAATAAACTATAAAAAGATATAAAATATTGGGTCGGCAAATGATTAGTAATTTGTCTCAAAGATTTCTCATAACTACTATCCTCAAGGAAATTCTAAACACCATAACCATTCAACGTGTTAATCCAACACTTATTCAAACCCACAAGTGACCTACTTGGTGTGTGTGTGTGAATAGATAAAATCATTAGTTACATGTACTTGGATTAGTTTATGCACATAAGATAATGAAATGGTCTCTATGAGATTTTTGATTTTATTTAACACTTCATATGCTTATTTTTTGCATCACTCTCCACTAATGTAGGCACACATATAATCAAGGATCATATAGGACTTTAGTTAGCTTGTAATGCATGGGTAGGGTGAGGGTAGGATAAAATGGATCAATTTCGGCTCACCATAAACACACATTCCTCTTGAGGTTACACAAACCCAACCATTATTTTCTACCCGATTTCTCCCAAACTTATTTCTTTGATTCCTTAGCTATTTTGTTGCTCTTCATTTCTTTTCATTTAAGCTAGGGGTATAGCAAACTCAATTTTTCTCTTTTTTTTAACATTTAAGTCACTATACCCCCAAACTTAAACTTTTCGTATTTCAACAACCAAAATTTATAACTAAACCCATAACTCTTCTTTAATTCATCCATTCATTTACAAAAGTTCACACAACTTTTTAAAAGAAGTGCTATACTTATGGCGCGATGGGTACTGTGAAGGATAATAAAAGTAAAGGTTAGGGTAGTGATATGGTTAGTAAGAAAAAATGAGTAATTACGCTCAACGGGGGTGACTATGGTTAAAATTATACTTAGGTTAACTTGAAAGGCTCAATCGGTCTAAAGATGGCCTAAAATCATATCCTTAATTATGTATGCCCTAGGATTTCTCCTTGAGTGATACTCAAACAAGTTCTAGTGTGTTTTTGAGACCATAATTATTCTTGTAGTGCATAAAATCATATCCTTAATTATGTATGCCCTAGAATTTCTCCTTGAGTGATACTCAAACAAGTTCTAGCGTGTTTTTGAGACCATAATTATTCTTGTAGTGTATAAAAGTCTTCTAAGTAAGCATAAAACTAAATAATTCTAACTATGTGCTCGAAATATCAAGTGGTTATAAAGTGAAGTTGAACTTGTCCTAGATTACCAAGCAAACAATCACGATATTCATTATTTTCAAAATAACATAGCATTTGAAATCATGTTCCTATGTTATATCATTGACTACTAATCAATCAATCAACCCACAACTAAACACTAAAATGAAAGAAAAAAAAAATTGTAAAACAAACAACTAAAAACAACAATCGTAATAAAGTAAGCATGATCAACGTGGAAAAAGAATATTTTCCTCCCCTAAACTTAAAATTGACATTGTCCACAATGGAAAAACTAGAAGTGAGTAAGAGAAACTCCCATTGTAGACAATAGCTTGATGCTCGATTCAAGGTAGAAGTTGTTGCTAAAGTTAGTGCCTAAAACCCTCATTTTTCTTGACTTTAATTTTGAGCTCCATTGGGTTGCACCATGTTGGCTCTTGTTTTTGATTCTTTTCCATGCATTTATGATTTCCTAATTGTTGTTTTAGCACACTGCAAGAAAGAAAAACAAACATTAAACAAAAAGATTAAAATCAAAAATTGAAATGCACTTGGGTTGCCTCCCAAGAAGCGCTTGATTTATTGTCTCTAGCTAGACTTCTTCATTTTTTTTATGGTGGATTAAATTGCATATCCGAGGCATCTCACCTATGAAACTTTAGTCGACGCCTATAAGTAACGGTATTCTTTTTCTTCGACTTCCATAGTTTTATGAGAAAATTTTTAAGGAACACCCCCAACCACCTTGCTTTGAGCTTTACCGGAAAGATTTTAATCTTAGACCGGATGATTGAACCTCGTTGGCCGGTATCTATTGGTTGCTCCTTGACGAGCTTGTTTCGTCGCTTTTTGGTATTCAATTTGTGCAGCGGTATCTCTTCATACACATGGTCCATGATGGCTTCTAATACTTGCTATTTTGGAGATGGTTGAGCATTATTCAGAATAACCATATCGATCTTGAAGCAATGGGAAAATTCCTCATCCATATAATGAATTTCGTCTGATTTGGTTATTTCATTGGCTGCATGTTGCTCAACCCCACTCTCCACAATGATTGTATTGCAGTCTTCAACATTTTTCATTGAAAAATTTTCAGTATTGTTAGGCAAAATATCTTGAAGATGATTGTGGCCAGCATTTATCAATTGTTCCACCTGCATTTCTAACATCTGCAGAGATGAAGATTGGCTATGTAACAACTCAGCTGTCCTACTTACATGTTGGGACATATCTTCTAATGAAGATTCCATCTCAAGTTGCTGTTGTTGTAGAGTTTCTGGTGGCGTTACAAGAGGATTTAATTACAGCAGAGTTTCCTCTTATTTGTTATTCCAAGATGCTTGATTTACATATTCTGGATAATAGGCACTAAAATTGTGGTTGTGCTACTGTTGGTAACCAATTTTTAGATAATCTGTAGGTTCTTCACATTGTCTATTTGGATGGTTACCACCACAAAAATCACAAGTGATTTGTGCAATTCTCTTAATGATCTTGCATGGAGCAATACAATCAGCTGTCCATTGAGAGTTGTTAAAGGCCATCTCTTCCAGCAATTCATATGCATCATCAATAAACATATTCATAAATACACCTCCTACTACAGCATCAATTATCATTCTTATATGTCAAACTACACCATTATAAAAAATCTGCACAAGTAACCATTTTGGGATGTTATGGTGTGGACATATCCTCTACATTTCCTTAAATTTTTCCCATGCTTCATGTAAAGATTCATCATCATTCTGAACAAATAAAGTTATGGTTGTAGTAACCAATATCCACAACTGGTAAGAATAAGTATTTATATATGTATAAATATACGTATTTTATTTATATATTGGTGATACTTAATTTATATATTTTTATTAGTAGTGTTTGTATAGGTTAAGGTCATACTATTAGCATTGGGTTTAATTGCAAGACTTTAGATTTATTTTAGGGACCAAATTGTAATACTTTGAAAGTTTTGAGGGTAAATTCGTAAATACCAAAAATTAGCCACTTAGTACAAAAATATACTTTTAAAACCCTAATTCTCTCATTTTGGTCGAGCTAACTCTTTTAGAGAGAGAGAAGAGAGAAAAAGAGGGGAGAGAAAGAGAAGAAGGAGAAGAAAAAGAAGAAGAAATTGGAATTTTGGATTTTAAGAGGTATATCACAACTATTTCTTAATTTATTGGTGTTAATTATGTTAATTTATTTAAGTTTTGATTTCTAGAAATATGTATAATTGAGTATTTGATGTGTATTTCGTATGATATTTTGAGAATTGATGATGATCTATAAGATAGCTTGATAAATCATGATGGATTGTAGAATTTCTGATTGATAGTCTCTTGATCCAAGAATTTTATAAATTGTTGTGATTCGATTCTGATTTGTAATTTTGATTATATGAAATTAGACATGCTTAGGATCATCTGAGACTTTGAATTGATTCAAAATTCTAGAAATTGAAATTTTTATGAATTTACCAAAATGACCCTGAAATTCTAAAACTTTCCTATGTGAACAGTATGATACAGTGAAAAATAATTTTTGTCCTACTGAATGATCTTCAAAAATTACAAATTTGTGGAATATGATAATTTTATATGTATAATATGATATAATCGGAATTGAGAATTTAGATCAATGTGGTTGAAGTGTTATGATTTTCTAAAGTGCATCAGCTCATTATAGTATTTGATTAACAGATTTTTTTGGCTATAGAATAAAATAGTTTTAAAATACTTTTGGCAGTAATTTGAAAGTGAAATATTTATCATGGACTGAGATATGTGTTAAAAGTAATTATGTGGTAGTTTTATAATTTTTGAGTTAGTATATGATTTTATAAAATTGGGAGATTGAATACTATTTAGTAAGTATCTTGATCCTGTCAGGTTAGTAGTTTGGATTCGATGGTATGTATGGAATGGATTGTGTATGAATTTTGATATAATATTCATATATAAGAAGGATATATGAGTCAAGAATGATATATTCTGATTTTGGAGTAATTAGACATCATTTGACGTATTAGAAAATTTTGTTAAGTGTAAGTGGTCAGAATGACAGGTTTTGAGAAACCAAGTATTTAGACCAATTTGATGTGATAAATGCATTGTGTATAATTTTGTAAGCTATTTAAAGTATTTTGTATGAATTGTAAGGCTTATGAAAGGATTAATCTCCATTGATAGGTTAAGGAGATTTAAGCTTTGTAGCTGAAAGTGTTAAGAGGTAAGTATACTAGACTTTTTACTGAAATCACAATAAACATAGTAATTGTTTTGTATGATTTTGTAAATGGGGTTAAGAATATGTTTATGTTATGTCAAAGTATATTTTGATATGAAATGTGAATATATGTTTATGAATATGAGCATTGATATTGAGCATGGACATACATGTATTTTTGAAAGTGAGCTTTTAAAATAAGATGTGTTTAATAAAGAAAGCTTTTGAAGTGTAATATGTCCATGAGAAATATTTTGTGTTTTGAGGGTACTTGAACTCACTGTTAACTTAGTAGGCATTTTATGTAATTTGTGGAGCCTTTATGTGTGGCCTTTTCTTCGGAATTGGTATATATTATGTGTTCCGTATGTAAGGAGGATCTTATTGGTACCTAAAGGAAGAGTGAGTCATCACATTCGTGTGGTGGCATATTGGTGCATGTGAGAGGACTCACCGATGATCAGGGTGAGGGTTTGGCTTTTACCTTCGGGCATGAGCATTATGTATGTGTAATTTAAAGCCCTCACTTGTACTATTCCTCTCATACGGTATGTCACCTACAAGTGACATTTGGCTCATTATGTGATATGTGATATGTAAGTCCTACTAAGTAGTAGTTGAGTGATGGTATTCCTATTATGTGTTTTGAAAGAATGTGTAAGCACTTACATGATATGTGATTTGATAAGATTATGATTTTGATTGATCACAGCATATCATACATATGCATTGTGTACATATATGTATTTGTATTTGATATATGAAAAACTAGTATGCTTACTGAGTTTTATACTCATTATAGTTTATGGTGATTTCAGATAAATAAGGTACATGTGTGCTTAGCGGATTTGGCAAGGCTTCTGCTGTTCCTTGGGTTTTCTAAGTTGTTAGGTTGTTAAGTGTTTCATTTGGGGACACGTGGGATAAGATATTTGATTTGTCCCTATTGAATAAATACTTATGTATTATTTTATTGTGTGTGGTTGAATTTAGTTTAAGTTTCACCAAGTGTAGTAATGGATTGATTTTAAGTAAGAATTTGCAATGAATATATTCTGGGCTTCCGGTAACAAAGTTGCTACTGGTGACGTAGTAGAGTGTTAATCTCTGAGAAAACTCTGCGTATCTCCGGTTTACTAATTGTCCCAGTCATAATTCAATTTCTATAATTCTGAAAGAAATTAAAATGAATGTTTAAGTATTATTGAATTAATGTAAGTGATGTCGTGTGTCAGATCTTTTGGGTCTGGGGCGTGACGATGGCGTTCCTCATCATCGTTGTCTTTGCTGGTGGGAAAAATTTGGTAAGGAATTTCTACACTAACTCATCCCACGTTGTTATAGACCCCAATGGTAATGACCTTAACCAATTCTTTGCTCTATCTCGGAGTGAAAATGTGAATAGGCAAAGCCGAATTGCATTATTCGAGACTCCATTGTATTTGCAAAGGTCATATATTTCTAATAAATTTCCAATATGCTTATTAAGATCATCATTTGGCAAACCACTAAACTGTATTGAAGCTCTCAATAACTGAATCATCTATGGTTGAATTTCAAAGTAATCGACATCAATTACAGGTATTCGAATGCTTGACTGGATGTCGCTTATTCTTGGCAATGCAAAATCTCTCAACAAACTTGATGTTTCAGCCATCATCAATCAATCCACAGTAATTGAAAAACAAAAGAATGACAATAATGACAGTAAAATGTACAAATGACAGTAAAATGTACAATGATAGCAAAATGTACAAATGACAGAAAAATGTTTGAACTAAGAATAAGATGAATTGGTATTAGTATCAATAAGAATAATAAATAATTCCCCGGCAATGGCGATAAAAATTTATTGTGTAATTTCTATAACACAAACTAACGCAAGTGCACGTTATCGTAACAAGTAATATATGATAAGTAGAGTGTTGATTCCCCGAGGAATTGTTATTACTACTTGCTAAGTACTAAAATTATGTTCTTCTATTCTTATTCAAGCTATTGGCAATTTAATGGTTTTGATATCTAAACTAACTAAACAAGAAATAATAATAATTACAAGAATTGAGCAAAGAGAACAAACGTGATAGCACAAATACTCAAATGCCTAGGATTACAATAATCCCTTAATACTTCACTTGAATCTAACTACTCCCCTTAGAACTATCAATATGAATGTTAACCAAGAACTCTAATATCCTCACAAGCCTCTTTCGATAGTCAAGTGAGTATATCTCATTCGATCAACTATCTATATGTCTATGATAATCAAATTGAAATAAGATTTATTAAGTTCAAATTCTCTAAATGGTCATATATGCCATATGAGTATATGTCTATCTCATATGAAACTCATGCTTTTACATAATGATCATATATCAATTTATCCATGGCCAACACAAAATTTCCTTTTCAAGTTCATTAAGGTTTCCTAATCAATCTAATACATTGTCATGTAATTAGAAGCATTAAGCATAGAACAAATTGAACAATTCTATACCAATATGATAAATAAGGGAAAACAATCAATCCAAGCTACATTTTGAGTTCACATTATAATTTTAGCAATAAAACTTAGTTCATAATTGAAAACATAAGTTTAGAGCATCTAACATCATCATTATACATGCTAGAATTAACAACAAATACGAAATTGAAGAGAAGGAGAAATTTCCCTTGATGCAATGATGATGTTCTTCCTCCAAAATGCAGAAATTCTTCTTTTTCCTCTTGATTTTTGCCTCTTGTTGTTGATTCTTGATTCTAAGACCCAAATGAAGTGTTTATTTTCGTGCTCTCTATTGCCGCACTCTTCTTGGATCAACAATGGGTGTTTATATAGGTTTAGGGTTTCAAAAAGAGGACAAAAAAGCCTTTAAAGAGTGCTCAGAATTCAATGCTACGGCATTCGGGTTCAATGCTGTGGCATTCGGATTCAATGTCGTGGCGCTCACTCTTTGGAATTGGCACCTCGGCGCTTAAATCGAATGCCCCAACATTGAACTGTTCATGCACTATGGAAATTACACTGTTCACTTGTACTGTTCAGGTTTTGAGCATTTTAGTCCCTTTTCGGATTCTCATCTCAAATAGCTTCATTTGCATCTGATTTCTGATTTTTTTGCTTCAATAGTGTTTAAACCTATAAAACAACATTAATATGCATAAATAGCCAAATTATTAGGATAAATTGAGCAAACATCAAGTTATGAGGATAAAATACTTTATACAATTACGCCATATCATTAGTCAAGGCATTTTGGGCAAAAGCAGTCAAAACCGATTGTTATGTGATAAATCGGTCACCATCAGTAGCAATCGAGTTCAAGACACCGATTAAGATATAGACTGAAAAACTAGTTGATTATTCTCGTCTTTATACATTGGAAAATTGTGTGTACGTGATGTACGATCCCCAAGAAACAATGAAGCTAGATCCAAAATCCAAAAAATGTCTTTCCTTGGGATATACTGATGGAGTCAAGGGATATCGCCTATGAGATCCCACTACCCACAAGGTCATCAATAGCAGAGATGTGATATTTGCAAAAGATAAATTGTAAAGGAATGATGAAGATGATAACATAGTTAAGGAAAATCTAGAGACTACAACAGTACAAATGAAAAATAATCAAGTACAAGAATTCAGATTCTTCTAAAGCAGCACTAGAGCATGAAGAACAAGAACCAATAGAGTTTGAGGCTACAGATGATCGTCGATCAACTCGTGAGAGATGACCACCATCGTGGTACTTGGAGTATATCATGGAGGCTCATGTTGCATACTGCATTCTAACAAAGGATGAAGAGCCAACAACTTTTCAGGAGGCTTCTAAAAGTCAAAATATTTCTCTATGGCTGACAGCAATGCAAGAAGAAATTGAAGCCTTGCATAAGAATAAAACATGGGAGCTGGTTGCACTACCACGTGGAAGAAAAGCCATTGGTAACAAATAGGTCTACAAGATCAAACGGGATGGCAATGACCAAATGAAGCGGTACAAGAGATGCCAAGGTGTTGGTATAAGAGATTTGATTCTTATATCATTAGCCTTGGATATAACAGACTTAGTTCAAGCCATTGTACCTACTACAAAATAGTTTGAAGATGATAATGATTTCATTATTTTGTTATTGCATGTGGATGATATGTTAGTGGCAGGCCCCCAACAAAGAACCAGTCCAAGAATTGAAGGCACAGTTAGCTAGAGAATTTGATATGAAGGACTTGGGACTAGCAAACAAGATTCTAGGGATGCAAATTCACCGAGACATAAATAATAAGAAGATTTGGCTTTCTTAGAAGAATTACTTAAAGAAAATCTTGTGGCGCTTCAATATGCAAGATTGTAAGCCAATTAATACCCCACTCCTTGTTAATTTCAAGTTATCCTCTAAGATATGTTATAGTAAAGAAGCAGAGAGGAATGAGATGTCTCTTGTACCATATGCATCAACAGTAGAAAGTTTAATGTTCGCTATGATTTGTATAATACCAGGCATTGCACAAACAGTGGGAGCAGTTAGTAGATCCATGACGAATTCTGATAGAGAGCATTGTGGTTGTGTCAGGAGGATCCTTAGATACATTAAGGGTACCTCAGATGTTGCTTTATGTTACGGAGGATCAGATTTTATTGTTAAGGGCTATATGGATTTAGATTTTGCTGGAGACCTTGATAAAAGAAATTTCACTACTGGCTATGTGTTTAAACTTGCAGGAGGAGCTGTAATTTAGGTTTCAAAACTATAAACTGTTGTGGCATTATCTACAACAGAAACAGAATACATGACAGCTATATAAGCTTACAAGGAAGCAATTTGGATATAAAGATTATTAGAGAAGCTTGGGTACAAGTAAAAGAAAGTTCAATTATTTTGTGACAGTCAAAATGCCTTGCACATTGCAAGAAATCCAGCTTTTCATTCAAGAACGAAGCACATAGGTGTTTAATATCACTTTGTTCAAGAAATGGTAGAAGATGAAAGTGTGGATATAAAAAAAATCATACAGATGGTAACCTAGCAGATGTGTTGACCAAGCCCATCAATACCAACAAGTTTGTATGGTGTAGATCCTTGCATGGCCTAGTAGACATATAGGCAACATGACTTTGACGAAGAAGAAAGAATGGGGTGGAGACTTGGTTGATTCTCAATCAAATCTCCAAGTAGGTGCCAGCTGCATAATAAATTTGCTAAACACAGTGCCAACAGAATTAAATGGTGGATAACCTTTTTAAGGCTTTCCATGTGCTAAACTCTCCTATAAAAGTGAGAGCTTAGCAATTCATTCTGCACCTAAAAAAAATTTAGAGAGATTTTTAAAGCTTTGTGTATATTTTCTGGAGTGATTTGAGAGAATTGGGTGAATTGAGTTTTTTGGGTTGTAAGGCCAAAACACTATAATACTTGTAATCTCTATTTCTAGTAGTAAAATATTCTTCTTTCTTCGCCCGTGAACGTAGATTAAAAGCTAAACCACGTAAACTCTTGTGTTTTATTTTATTTTTATTTTTATTATTTTTACTCAATTTCGCTTTAACTGCGACCTTAGATCACTCTTCAATTTTTTAACATTATTGGGCTTCAATCGAACCAATTCGAACCAATTTTCTTTTATTCGGTTCGGTTGGTTAACCAATTCACCAGAATCAGTACCCACTTCTAATTGCGAGGGTTGTAGGAATCAAATAGCCTACTAAATAAATGAAAAATACTAAATATGAGTTAATTCTAGACTGAAGAGGTTAGTTTTGATGGCTCACAATGATGATCGTGGCTTTAAGGCCCGTTCATAGTTTAATTTATACAAGGCGAGGCCATTTGATATTTCAAGCATGGATCAAGGTTCTTCAGTGTTTTTGTCATTTTGTAGCCTATGTACTTCAACTTCTAAAATTTGTGACGTTTTTTAGGTTTGAAGTTGGAATTTAAGGAATTCAAATGTTGTATTGCTACAATTGTTTGGGTAAGCTATGGCATTACAATAGCTGTGTTTTTCTTTTGATCGATGTTCCTCTACGATAGAAAAAATATCTTTTGGAGGCAAATGAAATCTCACACAAACCTTAATTTTGATCATTCTCTTCCTAGAATATGGCTCTTTATGGTTTTTTTTATTAAAAAAATTGAATTTCCCTTACCATATGGTCAAATTACATCTTAATTAAAATAAATTACCTAGATTAGTTTCTTTTCAAGTCAAGCGATTTAGGATTTGATCAAGATCTTTTATTTAATAAAATATGGACAAAAGTATGGTGGCCACTTAATGGATTGAGCTCAAGGTTATTTGAGTTGTGCTTCCCACACAACAAGTCTTCTCTATTTAACTTAGACTTCTTCAAGTTAACCTAGCCTAAATTATTAAGTATCGAGTCTTATTATTCGTATCTCATATTCTCCACGCCATAGTCCAAAAATCAAGCGTTGTAGTTGTATCTTTGATCTATATCTTTGGTGCGTACCTAATGGTTGGTGTTCAAGTATTCATGCATAATCTCATTTATTGTAGCTACAAAGTCATGCAAAAATCAAAATCAATATATACAAGGGAATTTTTTATAAATGACCCATTATTTGAAGTAATTTTCTTTTACTATAAAGTAGTAGATTAGTCTTTATAAGCCAAATCAAAGCAAAATGGATATAATTATCCTTATTGATAAAATATAACGATAGATAAAATATTTAAAAACAACAACACAAAATCAACTCAAATTATTATAAATTCATTTCAAAAAAGCGATTTTAAGTTTTAAATAATTAGATTTCAAGTTTTAAAATATATGAAAATAATGAATAGAAAAAAAAGTTTAGAGTTTTGAAAAATTTTTGTGTTCAATATAAAAAATTTAAATCCGATAAAATCTTTCATGCGGACCATTCTTATATGCAGGAATGGCCGCACGAATCAAAATAAAATAAAAAAGAATTCTTTAAAAAAAATTGCACACAATAAATAATACGCGCATTGATTCCCACCTCTTGGGCGCGGATTGATTCCTCACCCATAATGGGTGTGAATTGAATAGCACACCTGGCACACCCATTTTGTGTGGGTTTCGTATAGAATTCCAGTATGCTATCTTACTATTTCTTTTTACTTGCTTTTGCTAACTTTTTTATTAACTTTTTTATTGTTCTTAATTTTTTTATTTGTAATATTTTTCTTCTTAACTCTTTTTTATCTTCTTGAAATTTTCTTTTTAATTTTTTCTTCTTAATTTATTTATTTTTAATATTGTGAGTTTTACCCATGTTTGTAATATTTAGTTACAACAAAGTTGTAATATGTTACAATTACATAATTTAAATTATATATATATAGTTCACGCTAATTTTAAATTCAAAATTATGCATAAAATTAATTAATTTATTTCGAGACATGTGTCTACAAATTTATGACCATCATTTGCCTAAAAAATAATCCAGTCTCAAGACCAAAATCTAGAGACTGGCCTAATTTTAAGTACTCATTGAACATATAAAAACCCTACAATACCCACCCTCTGTTATGACACACTCTTAACCTAATTATATCAAATGATGTTAAGTCTAGTATAATATCCCTCCTTAGATCATAAAATCTATAGGCTTAGAGATAGCGGGGCATCATAATGCATAATGGATCAACATGACTCTCTATTACACCATCACCATATCTGTTGAGGTTGGAATCGTAGATAATGATATTCTGCTCCATTAAATCTATTATAACTACAATCCAATGCTCACACTTGTAGTTAATAGAAATATAAACCTATATAAAGTTAGACATTATCTTGTAATAATACAATACAAATAAAAAAAAATAAATTCTTTAACCTACAAATATTTTACCTTATCAACCTTAGTCTATAGTTTCTCGCCGAGTAATTATTCTTTGAGTCATAATCCGTACAACAGCAGATATGAGTTTCATGCAATAGTAGATAAGTCTGTGGCGTATTGTATGTAGACAAAATTACAAGACTCTTAAAATTTTAAAAAAATAAGTAATCAGTATATGTAAATGATAAAAAAAAATTAAATACTAAGAAAACTTTTAATTAAATACGTATCCACATAATTGGACTCTTGTGGCAATATATGACGATAATTGCATTGCCTTTGCCAGACCAACTTTAGGTATTTATTAATATACTATAAAACCAACAAAATAAAGTTAAAAATAGTTAATTATAAAGCAAATAAAATTCAATATATATATATATATATAATTTTTACTTACAAAGTCATCTAGTCATTTCTCTAATATTTCTCGAAATCATGACGCGTTAGCATCAAGCCAGGTAAACTGACTTGACTCTCACCACCGCAAAGTCATGCCTTAAACTTAGCTTGGACAACCAAGTTTGTTGGTTGCAATGGATTCATGTCCATCTTCAGCTTATTGCAGTGAGACTGTATCTAAAATTCAGTCTTCCTCTTTCTCATCTTTTGTAGTATGAGATTAGTATATATGATGTGTTTATCCTAACATCCTTGTACTATCACCTGTACATACTCACTCATTTACTAGGATCAAGTAAGATCTGAATGCTAACGAGACTGTTAGTCAGGTTTTGTATGTCCAACTGCGTGTTATACCCATTAGTTAGAGGCTAAAAGTCATATGCTACGTTTTCTCCAAACTAAAACAAAACACATAAATGGACAAGTCATGTAACCTAAATTCACTTTATGTAAGCGATATTAATTTCATTACCATATCTTGAATTGTGTCAGCCTAAAAGGAGCACAACTATTTGAAAAAATGCATCATCTGCTACATTTGATGCATAATATCACTTAGGACACAATCGACCCTCTAAACAATCACCTCTCGGTCCACTCCATTCTTTGCATCAATTCATCTTTGTCTTAATCCATTATTTGCATCATCATTTCCCGCAGTTGCTCAATTTTTTGTGCAAAGTTATAATCTCCTAATGTGCTCTGTTCAAACTATATGAAAAAATAAATCTAATCAATAATTCATCTCAATATGTTAATTAAGCTCATTTTTGTAAAAAAAAAGAATATATCGTTGTTCTAGGCACTTGTAGAGCTTCTTCTTCATTGCTACCCTTAACATCCATATCATCTCCAGGGTTAGTGAAACGAATAAAGCCCCTTTGGCTTTGGCTCTGGCTCTGTGCAAGATTTGACAAGTCCTTAGCATAGCTCCCAGTTGAAATCCCTAAATTTTTGATCAACTAGATGATGTCCTCCTCCTCCTCATAGTCTTTCAGAATTAACTTATGATGTACCTCAAGAACCTATAAATATTTAAAAATTAGGTAACACATATTTGTGAACAATAATTATATAATTGTATGTGAATAGATTAAGAACATACCAACTTTTCTCCAAAATTGTTGGTTCAATGTCCGTGAATAGAGGACTTCTTTGCTATAACAATTAAAAGTACAAGAGAAGCGGTAACTACTACAAATATCAAAAACCTCACCATAGACTGTTATTGCCTTGTAAATTTATACCTGAGATAATTAAAAAATAAAAAATTATTCTCAATAAAAATAAATTATTAAGATCAACAATAATCAACAAAATTATTACACACCTAAAAAGCATATTAAAATTCATACACATTATATTTCTTTATCTCATTTGAAGCAAGAGCTTTTCTTATTTTTCTCTAACTTTTAGAAGGCCGCCTTGCTAAGTGACTTATGAAATATGCTCCATATAATGTTGCCTCATAGTACTTATTGAACTTATGATTGTCCATTATATTCAGAACAAAATCTTGAATCCCTTTACGCTCGTTATGTTGGATCAAAACACAATGAATAAAATAAAATAAACTTAATTTCATTATGTCTTCATCGTTGACTTGCTCTAGGTCCGAAGAAGTGAACCAAGTATCAACAAACCTATAAGTCATGTCCTTTCTACTTGGAAAGAACGTCTTTCACAAGTAACTACTCAATTTTTTCTCAACTTTTGAACATATGAGTATTCTCCTATCTTCACCCCAATAATTACAACAGCTCTTTTCAAGTGAATTAGACGCCTTTCATGCTAGTATAAAACTACATCTCCTGGTATAAATTGTTTATCTCTACTATACAAGTCCCTTTAAATAATTTCTTCTGACTAGGCATTAATTTTTATCTTGTAAGATTGAGGACTCATATCTTCGAGTAACTTGTAATCAGTGATTGAAAAAACTCATTCTAGAGAATTCTATATTGTTTGAAGACATTATTTTTTCTATAAAAATAAGTAATAAATAAAATTAAAACAATTATTAAAAAAGCTAACATATTAAATAATTAAAATTAAATTAATTATTAAGCAAACAAATATATTAAATAACTAAGATTTAAGAAATTATTAAACAAATATACATATTAAATAATTAAAATTAAATTAATTAAAACAAATGTACATATTAAATAATTATAAATTAAAATAAAATACATATTAAATAATATTTTTGGATACTAATGAATTGTTTTTTTTATAATTAATAAATTAATAATTCAAAATTATTTAAATAAAAACAAAATTTTATTTAGTAAATTATTAATTAAAATAAAATCTAATTAATAATTTAGTTAATGAAGTATTATTAAATATTAAATAATAAATAAAATTAATTGAAAAACAGCATACGGAGTGCATGTGTTGGCACCCATACGTATATGCTCGGGTGCACGCATGGGTGCAATGTAGGCAATTCACCCATGTCTGCACGAATTGTTTCGCACTGGTAGATGACAATTAACCATCTATTAGCCGTTGTTTGCATTCAATTTGTTTTTACATATTTAGGGCTATTTTTGGTCTGATTTTCACTATTTTTCACATTTTAAATATATTTTTCAAGCACTCTACCTATATTTCACCTATTTCACCTACATCTACTCATATTTTACCTATTTTTAATACAAACTATTAATTTATCGTCTGATTCAAAAAAACGTACCAAGTATTAGCCATTTTTTGAATTTGAAGTGAGTAATAGGATGAGCAAACTCTACTCTACACAAAATAACCCTTGAAATCACCGATCTATGCAATCAATTTGAGATAGTTTTATAGAGAAATAGTGGGTTCAGTTTTGTGAGAAAGTGTAATGTTTTTCGGTTTTTTTGGATGTAAAGAGAAAATAAGATTTAGGGATATAAATTGTTTAATTTTAAATTTTTTTACTATAAAAAATTAACTTTTACATGTAAGATTAAAAAACAAAAATATGAAAGAAATTGGTTATATATGAAAATTTCTCTATATAAAAATTGTATTACACATGATCTACTCGCCGTGCTGATAAATAGTCATCACATGTTATTAATCACACCCCTTATACGCAAACAAGTTATAGACCCAAACCACTATGTCAGGCTCATTCAAAGAGGCTTGGTGCAAAAGAAAAGTTATAATTCAAACTTGTTACTTAATGTTATTTGAAACTTAAGCCCACTTAAGGGAAATTAAATGCAATTACTTTTAGGATTCTCTCAAAGGAATAATGAGTAGAAGGTAAAAGTCATGATTAAAGCTTTATTACTTAATATATACCAAACTCAAGTCTAGTTTAGGAGAGTTTTAATATCTCATTGAGAGATATTAAGTTTCTTTGTTCAGGTTTCAGTGTTACTTTGAATATTACATTTGTTGGATTTGATGCTCAAGCTCTATTCCATTTTTATGTAAATTTTGTTACTATTTATACAATATATATTTTTATAAATCGTTATATATATTATATGGTATTAATATTTTTTTTATATATTGTAGATCTAAAAGAGTTTAGATCAGAATTAAGAGTTAGTATTTTTAAGAGTTAGAACCTTGTATGAATTAGGATAAAAACCCGAGAATATTTATTATAATGATATAATTGTAAAACATTACAAATGGTGCTAAAAAATATTACTATATAGTATATTCTTAAAAATAGTTCCTAGACGTATGTTTACTGACACAGGTTGTTTGGTAAACTAGTAAGACATGTATATGGTCTGATGCTCATGGAGGCCAATGTACGTAGATATGGAGTTCGTCAGCTCATATGATTTGGTTTTATATCCCGATGCTTTGAGATTGTATTTTAAAAAGTCTTTTAACCAAAAGCATATGCCTCGAAAAGAGTTTTCGTAAGGTGAAATAATTTCGTAAAATAGTTTGTAAATATTGTTTGTCAAAATATAAATCTGAAGATAAGTTTATGGTTAAGCGAATAGAGACTTGACGGAAAGAGTTTTTGTGCACTATGGTGCTAATTTCTTTTCTTGGTTTCTTGATCCTTTTGTTTC
The DNA here is from genome assembly GCA_946807835.1 of Ailanthus altissimus. Classification (NCBI taxonomy): domain Eukaryota; kingdom Viridiplantae; phylum Streptophyta; class Magnoliopsida; order Sapindales; family Simaroubaceae; genus Ailanthus; species Ailanthus altissimus. The sequence continues at coordinate 13,460,245 of OX327687.1, forward strand.
CAATTTCCAATTTGTGCCAAAAGCCTTAAAATCTATAACCATCAATAATATGTATAAATAGCCAAATAATTTAGATAAATTGAACAAATCCTAAGTTTAAGAAGATAAAATATATATTATGATTACGCCCTACTAGTTCCAATCTAGGGGATTTTATTTATAAAGTTTTTATTGTCAATAAGTTAACACTAAAAGCTAAGGGACCTCTATTCCCTCATAGATTTTAGCTTAAAAGGCCTAACTACTACACATCCCCATCATCGGACACACTTTTTGATTTGCTATACCATCTTGATCCTAACCCGAGCATCCTGGTAGTATTTAGACATTTTACAGAAGGACTCAATCACTGAGAATCATAGATTGGATATACTTTTTATTAAAAAAATTCATTCCTATAATCTCGGTGCAAATCTGACACGGGCAAGAAAGATCTAACCTTATTGGCGTAGAACTTTAATATTAGAATCTAGAAATGAAAAGTCATAATAAGTTCCAACCTTATTAGGATTTTAACACTACATATTGAACCTACATTGCAAGTTTTGCTAGAAAATGACATCCAAATTGACATTCTCAACATCCATTAGTGACATCATTATATTATGAAGGCTCTTAGCCCTTTCTTTTCTTTGAAGCCCTCAACAAAATTTTTAAGTTATTATTTGCTATCTACCCTTTTTGCCCTTATTCTCTTATTTCTTTATTGTTTTTAGATATTTATTGACTTAAACATTGGAGTACCTTCACTAAAAAAGTTGCTAATATGATCTCACTTTTTTCCTTAGTGTAGGATTCTCTTTAGACCCTGTAACCTTGGAGTGGATCAGTCTAATCTAGTTCCTAGTTCTTCTTAAGATCTAATAAAATTTTTTTAAGAAAAATAAATTCAACTCATTGATCCAAAAGTTGACAAAATTTTCAGGTCAACATGATACATCCTTCTCAAACTTAGGAACATTCCTTTTACACTTTTCTTCAATGTAAAGATGTTCACCTCTTACTTTCATTAGTTTTAAAATATTCCTGTAGATTTCTTCAAATGTCATTATTTTAGAATCCATCACATAATTTTCTATATCTTTTTAACGATTCAAAAAACAAGTTCACAAAAGCCTTCACAAGAAACACCTTAGTAAGTAACCAAGATGAATACATATACATTTATGTATTTGAATATATAGAAAAATTGATAATTTAGTCCTTGTGTTTTTGTTGAATTATGCATTTGATTTTTAATATTTAAAAATTACTAAGTTCTTTAGGGGTATTTTTCTACCATTTTTATCTCTAAAATATATATTTTTGCTATGATTTTTATTTCTGAAATATGGCCATTTTTTTGCTAAGAGATGCAATTAGGAATTTTTAAAATATTATAGACCTAATAAGTAATTTAATAAAAAAAATAGGGAGTAAAATAACAATTTCTCTTATATATATATATAAACAATAGAAACATATCACAAGAGAAAATATTTCACTAAAGTTTTCATGAGCTCTAAGAGAGTAAGAAAATTGAAATTAACCAAGCCATTCTTGATTTGACAAAAATCTATGTATCAAAGCTTTACCCATGTTCAAGTTTGAAAAGATTGTATTTGACACCAGTATGTAACTTCTCAACAAACTTTTATGTTTGCTCATTCTTCAAAGTCAAGAGACCAACCAATCGAGAGTGTGGAAAAAACAGCCACTCAAAAATCTCACTCATCTCTCACTATAACCTAACAAACCATAGGCGCCAAGTCCAAAAATCCACCAGAGAGGGGCTTCCCCAACTTCCTTGATCCTCTCTCTCCCATACTTTTAGATCTCTTAGGCTTTACATTTCTGTTACTATTTTCTGTTACTTTCAGCTTTCTTTTAGTCTTTTAGTTTGCTTTTTTTTTTTGGCATGTAGCTACCAATATGAAGACCCGGCCGGTGTTTTGTGAAGACAAGGCTCTGCCGGCCCCCTAAAGCGCTATGCAGTGCACAGCCGATCCTTGCCACCCAGATCTGGATCCTACGGCTAAGCTTAGACCCTTGGGGGCGCTGGCACTATAGTTCTTCACCAAAATTCGCTGGCCTGTTGTCATCCTCTCACCGAGTACCGCCGCTCATAGTCTTCCGATGGTAAGTCCTGAGTTCCAATTGTTGCTCTCTTCCCTTAAAGGGTAAGCAGCAATTGTTGACATGAGGAACTCCTCCCGGTGGTTTCAAATTTTTCGGCTAGCAATTTAAAAATTCTTTGGTGTTAATTCTTAGGATTTGTTGAATATTTTGAGTATTGCCATTTGATGTATTTTGTTTATTTGTTAGGGCAGTGTGTGTATTTTCTCTTTTGCGTCAGAGTTTTTTTTTTTTGCTACTTATTATTAATGTGTTTTCTCCGTTCCTAAGAAAGGTATTCTTCCCTTTAGAATTAGTCTCATCTCTCAGTATAAGAAGATTGGATAAGATTGAGCAATACGTTAATGTGAAAAAATTATTTTTAAGTACCGTAATTTCTTGACCATTTGATTAAAAACTCTTAAAGTTGTGTCTTTATTATTTTGCTTTCAATAAATTCAATTATTCTTTAAAATATATTTCAAGTTAATACGTGTCATTATAACGAAGAGCTTTTCATACGGTAGTGTAATCTTTTTTTTTTTTTTTTGAATTTTACGGTAGTGTCATCTTTGAAAATGATAACTTCTACAAATATTTCATACACTAGTATTGACCGCTATTTCACCCTAGGTGCAGGCTAAGACAAATGACGCATATCATCTGTCCATTGTTATGTTTCTTCGATCTTTATCAGTTCTTTTCTTTTGATCTTAGGTTCTTGATCAATCTTGATGAAGACCCAATTGAATTGGGATTCAATTGTTAACACTATCTTCTTTTGTTTTTTCTTTAATTAGGTTTTTATTGGAAAATGAAAAGTGTCCCATAATGATCGTTGGACCACCGCTACCTATTGTTTTACAATGAGATATAAATCATCACCGTCAATATTATTGTCTTTTTCGATCGCCGAAATGCATATTTAAGGTATGAAGGATATTAAAATATATTTATTTTTGTTTAGATCTCGATTTAAATATTTGCAGCCAAACCTTTTACTCTCATTTCTAGTGAAATGACAAAAATTAGACAATGCAAACTCAACGATAAGGTAGAGCAATGATCTTAATAATCGGTTTGACGACGGCACTGGAGGTTTTATTTTTTATTTATTTTTGAGGAGGCACTGGAGGTACTTAATATTTAAGAATTTGTTATTAAATTATTTTTCATGAAATATTATAAGATATATTTGTTGATAAAGCACTTCATTATTAGTGATTATTTTAACATATTTTCAATTAATTTATTTGTTTCAATGTTTTATAGAAAAATTATTTTTTGAATAAAACTATATCCTTGTTATTTAAAAGCTCGAACTTTTTAAACTTGTATTAATGTCTTAAATTTTTATAATTAAATTAACTTATATTTGAAAATAAAATTTATTTTAATTTAAAATATCTATTAAATTCAAGAATAAAAATTATAAAATGAAAAATGTTTTTGTTAAAATAAAATATATTAATTCTTTTCTATTGTTGATTCCATCAAACCAAATAATGAAAACCCTTTCCATTATTTACAATTTCCTCTTTCTATTTCATTCTTTACCTTTTTTTTCCTCATTATCCAAATCAAACATCACCTAAATTCTTTCTCCTTTGGCCCTAAATCTTTCCTCCAGAATATTATTCACAAATTTAGACCAACATAATTTTTAACCTCTCTTCCTACGTACTTGATGTAGGACAATTTTAGAACTTTCTATTTATTATTTAAGTACTTATAACTTTCAATTTTGATTAGATATGTCTTATTGATGTAGCAAAAGGGTAGATGAAGGGATATATTTGATATTTTATTTCGTCTAAGAATGCCCGGAATAAAGAATAAAATTAAACTCACGTTGATTCTAAGAATACTTGTTAATTTAGGACGTTAAAATTTGTTGATTCAAAAGAATACCGAAAAATAACAAAGAACAACTCAAAGTTTATTCCATGACTGAATAATTAAAATAACAAGCTCTTTCTAATGTTACAAAAAGACACATATTTATACTAATCATTAATTATCTTAAACCTACTAAAATAACGCTTCCTATAAAATTAATAGTACGACTCAAATAATAATTACTAAACTAATAAGATATTAAAAAAGAAAATAAATTAAAATATGACACAAACTAATTAAGACATTCCCCAAATCAATAAACTCTAATTTCGTTAAGAATTCTTGTAATTCTGAAACTACATCATTTTTTCCATCTTAGAGAAAATTTGTCCTCGAATTTTTCTTACATTCATCTTAAAACTATTCTTCGCATACTCTAGAATGGGTTTTTAAAATAATATTGCGATGTAGACCACAAACTTTGAATTTTTTAAATCTTTATCACAATATCTACCCAATCACTCTAATAGAGGGTAAAAAATTCTTCAATCATCAACTATCCTAACAAAAAATTTAAAGGATATCCAAGCAACTTCTTAAAGTAGTCAATGATGAATGATTTTTTTTTCTCAAACTCTTCTATATGTTAAGAAATCTCGCAATTATTATTTTTATTCAAATCAAGAGAATAGAACTCAATTGTATTGTTTGTTATTTTATCATACTCCTTAATCTAAAAAAACTTCACCTAATATTGGTGGTTGATCAAAATCAGTGAATGGAAAACCTAAAACTATAGTACACAATGAAAACTAAATATGTTCAGAATTTCTACATAGTACAATCCAAGTAAAATACTTTCATACATTTTCCTCTAACATGCATTACAGTAAATGTAATAGAATGAATGTATAGAAGATATACCTTAGCTTAGTGTTTTGGGTGTATATATTTGATCATAAAAAATGGAGCTCACAAATGAGTGTCTTGTGAACAATTCTAAACCAAAATAAAGGTAAGATTTTTAGCTCAAGAATAATGGTAGCTACTTAATTTGTTTTCTTTCTTTTGCTCAACTTTTACGCACAATTCTCGTCATTATCATTCATTTTTTCCAAGCCATAAAACTAAGCTTAAGCATACATGAGTGACAAGTGTTGCATGTTGCTTAGCAATTAAACATGCATGTTGCTTAATAATTAAGTGTGCTTGTGTGACAAATATTGTCATGTTGCTTAACAATTAAGCATGCATGAGCGGCCAATGTTACACATGCTTTGTGCCACTTCTCAAGTACTTTACTTTACCATGAGACATGTCGAGTTCTAACACTTAGAATTCGACATATGTCATTTCTGTCACTTGGTAAAATCAAACATTGTTATACCAAAGAAATATCTCGGATCAAACTCTTAGAGTCTAAAACATTTTAATCAAAATAATAATTATCTTATAATTATTATTTACACAAATTCAACTAATCATCACGTGACCATCTTGATTACTAAGTTTGTGCCTTTTCATTTATATGAACATGCATTTAGCTTGCTGACTTATACATTTTTTGTGCATTAAAATGTATTAATATTTTGTTAAACCCACATGCTATTTAAGGCCATTACAGCATGCAGTCTAAATAGTGCAGTGGCATTGGATTTGCTATTTTGGGCTTTTATAGCCTGCAAGTGTGGCAAATGAGGCGATGACCTTTTGGGTAAATTTTGGTTTGTTGTTGAACTTGCAAGATTTATGCATGTTATATTATGTTTCTGAATGTTCATTTTGTTAATGTTGATAAATACAATAGGAGCCATATTTGTGTTTACGTAAAATGAATTGAATACTCAAAACATTGATCACCGTGAGATGCAAATGTGTTTAATATCTCTCAAAAATAGATTGTAATGTTTTTGTTCTTAAAGAACGTTAAACATGGTTCGTCTTATTAATATGATGTTAGACGAATCACCTCAGTCATTCTCAATATTGTTAAAGTGTAAGAGATTGGTCGGAGTGATTTAGACTATGCTGATTAAACCTTAGATGAGATAAATATAAATGAACGTATTGCCCAATATTGCTAAAGAGTAAAGGTAGTATTAGTAACTTATATTTAATGATTGACAAAGATGATCTAAAACACGACTTATTTAATATTGCTAAATTGTAAGGATAAGAAATGATCTAGGATCGAAATTAAAAGTTGTATAAGATTCATTTGATAAGTGTTGTTTATCTTTTAAATTTACAATGACCAATATTGCTAAAGCACGAGGATTGAGTAAATTCGATCGAGTCTACTTTTTGCTGTGAATTTACAAAGTTAAACTTCTGTATTCCTATTCGAGAGATTAAATGGACTATGTAAAGTAGTGAGATGACCCTTTTAGATATATATATATATATATATATATATACATGATCTAAATAATATTTTAACGATATGAAAATGTTCTGCTAATATTTCTTACTTTTATATGCCTTTTGAAGATATAACCCATTGGCACGCATAATTGATGCACATCAACTAAAAAGTGCCAAAAATTACTCAGATTAGTTAATGAATTTTAAAATTGTTTTGGATTCAGAGAAATTTGGATACGTGATTGATCAGAAGATGCCTATAGGTGTTTATGATGATGTCTCTTTTGAAGAGGTTCATACTTATCAGAAATAGGTAGATAATGACTTGAAAGTCAAGTCATATATTTTGGCCTCGATGTTTACTGAACTTCAGAAGAAGCACATGCATATAGATAATGCAAGTAGTATTAGGGCTGGGTAAAAGTCAAGTTCAGTTTAGGCTCGAATGGATCGGTTCCGTGGAAATGGAACTGATTAGTTCCTTTTAATCAAACTGGGCCCGAATGGAATTGGTTTAGTTCAGTTTGGGTCCGGTTCAATTATCCATTTTCTCTCTTTGTCTCTCTCCCTTTTAAAAAAAAATAAATTTGGGCTAGTTTTTAACTTGTTATTTTTTTAGACTTTTGAGTTTGGGGTTGGGCTAATAACTTAACTAATAATATCTTTGGGCCTAAAAATTAATATCATGATAAATTAAAAATTAAATTCAATTGTATTTTTTTAATTGATTTACATGATATCCAATTAAGTAAATTAAAGTTAAATGAATTAATTAATTTGTATGATTAGGGATAGATCATCATTACAATTTTACAAATTTATTTAAATTTTCAAGGAGTGTTTGAATAGCCAATATATATTTCTATTTGGTCGAAGTCAAACAATTTGTTTGAGAAGAACAACTAATGGTCATTTCTTTTCAAAGTTAAAAATATTTTGTTGTTGTATTAAAATATACGAATGTAACCTAATGTTGCCATTTGGTTGTTGCATAAAATGTGTAAATGTTAACTAATCTTGCTAATGTTGAACTTGATAAAAATAAAATAAATTGATTGAATATTTTAAAATAATATTATTTCTAAATCCATATTAAAATTTAAAACTACTCATTAAATTTTTAGTAGAAGATCATAATTGAAAACTTATTTTGTGATAGATCTTAGATGACTATTTTGTGAGGTCTAATTTAATACTAAATGTAGAGAGGCATAATAAATTATTATAATGTAATACATATGAACAATAATTATCTATATTCATATGTATTATACGATGATATGAACAAACTGATAGGACTGTACATGGAGCCTACCCAACATCTTGGGTCCACCAGGCACACCAGCTGGCGCACCACGCACAAAATCGCATCTCATGCTGCCCCCAACCAATGTTGAACCTGAGATCTCATCTCAGAACCTCCAGTGCCGTGGCGCCAACCCTTTGGTGCTACGACGCCTAATGCATTCCCCTTGGCATACCCATTTCAACACTTGAAACGCGCCGTTTACACTGGGCCTTATACATCCATTCACTCAAACAACACCTAAATATCTCATATTTGGCTCTAATACTAATTTTGTAGGGGATCTTTTATACGTAAGTGTATGCATATGCAACAGTGTTCATTGTATAAAATACGTATCTCATACATATTTAAAGCAGCGGAATAATTAAAACAATACAATAAACATAATAAATAATATATTAATCATATTAATATATTTTAAGGGTTAAAAAATTACCGAAACGTGTAATGTTTTACACGTATATTCTGGGAGAACGCCTGGAGACTAATCCGTTGGCAGTTCTAGTCACCAACTAAGTGAGCTTGGTAAGCTAGAACAACAGCTCCAAATTCAACACTAGGTTTAACTCTTAAACTCTTTGAATTTATTTTTTCCTTAATCAATAAAATAAATTTATGTATTATTGTAACTGATAGCCAATAAATATAGACAATAGAATTAATTTCAACATTTGAAATTAATCCTTAAATGAATCTATATCCTTTTGTCTTTGCTTAACCTTTAGTCGGCCACCGTTTGAAACCAACATTTTCCTTTTTGTTTCAAAATCAACAACACAAACAAAATGAAAATCAAAACTACTTTGCTTTCAACGGGTTTAGACTTATATGTCTCATAAAATTATTATTAAAATAATAATATTATATTAATAAAAATACAAGACTTGGCCACCAATAAATAATACTATTATAATAAATAATAATATAAAAAATATATATACTTTACAATTAAGCATAAATATAATATAATAATAATTTTTTTAATTATTTAACAATTAAATAATTATTGTATAAAATTATCATTTTACCCCTCATAAATAGTTACCAAGTTTACCCTCTAGTGGGTCCCATCATACCCACACTTAGGTAAACTCAACTGAAGGTCTATAATGTGTCATGTGTCAAGATACAATTAGTAAACAATAATTGTTAACTAATTATTATATTTAACACTTAAATATATATATATATATGCGCATTTTCGTGGTAGTGTTAGATATTACTGGATTGAATAATTCAATATGGTACGCTACCCCAGTGCTCAACGAGTATACTTCATATTGCAGTACTCCTTAGGTCCACGCCCAATTCGTCAAATGAAACTATTTTATGAGTCTGTGAACATTGCCCCACGCATATGTCACAGAAATATAATTAGCGCGTCGGCTATCGAATATGCGCAAAGGAGTTTGTGCATATTGCGTTCATCCATATTATATCCCCAGACTTGTATCTCACTGAACAATATGCGCAAACTCCTTTGCCATATTGTTGCACCCTAACGGAAACTCTTTCCCTAGATAAATGCTTATGGCCATAAGACTGTTTAAGATACAGTCTCGAAGCATCTGGATATCTAACTCCCTATGCGAGCTGACGGATCCCATATCTGTACACATTGGACTCCATAAGCATCGGACCATACCCAGTGGTCACACTATGAAAGGTTTGTGACATGCATGGAACAAAAGTATGGTGGATCACTTACAAGCTCACTGTGGCACTCAGATCAAATGACCACGTATAATACTACTCAACTTAAGAGGACCCTTTGTTGACGCCTTACATAGGATGTTTATCGAAGGTCCTCGTGAATCTGTCCCATATCCTATTATAACTGAAAGTCCATATGTCCATACAAGCTCCAAGCTCACGGTCGGTTAGGAACAGCCATCTATACCCTAAAGGTACGACATATGCTGATCTATATAAAGGTATCTACTGACGGATCTGCATCGGTAGAAATAGATCAGGGACAATATTCGAGAATATACTTGCGTAACTGACATTTCCTAGCACCTAATTGTAACTCTTGCAACTATGCAGTTACTAGTATATTCTCGGGTCTATGTCCCATTACAAACAAGGCTTCAACCTTTGAATCTTCGCTAAGTATTATAACTAACTAATAATTAGCTGTGTTAACACTTAGCATTTATATTTCTCAACGTGACAAACTATGGACCCTCATCTAAACTCTTTTAAATTAAATCTGAGTTCATTCAGATCATACAATGTGTGTAATGTTGATGTGTATACATTGTAGAACTATAAACTTGAATCACACGCCCCTACATTCATCATAGACTTTCTTGATATTGCTATCTTTTATAACTCTTGACATTGTATTTTGGTTTTTATATTTCTTCAAATTTATTCTTAGATTTTTTTTGAATAATTGTTAAAAATATATAATTTTAGTACTTAGAGTAAAGTTAAAATTATCCCTGTGGGTTTGACATTCGACTCTTTTGTCCCTTTATTACTTACATATGATATTGTAAACTTGTACTTCATTTTAAGATATAGAAATATTGCATCAATGACATAATTACAAGAAGTTCCAAATGGCACTAAGAAATAACACTATATAATATATTCTCAAAAATGGTTCTTGGTCATAACTTTACCAACACATGTCAATTGGTAAATCATAAAGACTAATACATGTCTATTTTTGGATTTTTCAGATGGTTAATTGATGTGTGCTAAAATAGCTAAGCACAAGCGCACGCTATCGTATCAAGTAATGTACGATTTTAAGTCTAGATATGGATCCCACAGAGACTATGCGATCTAATTCTAAAAATCAAATACTAAAATTGTACCTGCTTAACTTTTATTCAGAAAATCATAATCTGAAATTTAATTAACTAATCTAACTCTATCAATTAAACTAAAAAAAAAGTAAATGGTAGAAATTATAAATAAAAATAATTTAGGATTTTGACTCGTCCCTTAGTATTTCGTTATATTTATTAACCTTTTAGTTAATCTATTAATACCAATTGTTGGCTTAGACACTAATCTCATCACAAGCCTCTGTCGATGGTTGAGTGACTATAATACACATTCTAATAATCACCTACATGTCTATGGTAATCAAATAAGAATGTAATTCATTAAAATCAAGTCTAAATTATACCATACATGCAATCTAAATATATGTCTATATTAGATTGAATTCATAGTTGTTACCTTATGAATCTGCACCAAACTATTATAGGCTAAAAACATGAATCCATCTGTTGACTTCATCATGGTTCTTTAATCATTCAAAATATTGATTAGGTATAATGAAAGCATTAAACACAAGATAGAATGAATCAATTGAATGTATCAAGTTCATAAATTAAAATTTTACAAAATTCAAATACATACTAGGTTTACATAATCCAACCCTAGATGAACAATTTAGCCAATCATAAAATCAGAAGTATTCAACCAATTCATAACGATTAACAAGAACAAAATATAATGATAAAGAAAGAGTAGAAAAACTAATCAAAGTGACTCCTTGATACGCTTCTCACTCTTCTTTGACTTGAAGCTTGAATCTTAATTTTGGTTCTTTAATTTTAGGCTTTGATATTTAATTTTGTATTGTAAATTATTTTTCTAAGTTTTTGCTTCTCTCAAGTCTCTCTTTTGGCTCTTGAAAGTGTGATTTTATAGGTGTGAGAACCCTAGGGTCGAGAGACTTCGAATCTTAGTTGAAATAAAAGAGTTAAGAAGGGATTTTATACTTCGCACGGGCGCTACGACACTAGGGCTTAGCGTCGCGGCTGCAAGACCAGGAAATAAGACTTTAGATAAGATCACTGGGCATTGTGATGCTGGCTTGTTGACCTGGGCGCTGCGACACTCAACCCTGGTTTAGTCGCTCTCGTATTTTGAGCGCAACTTCTTTGTTTTACGATCAATTCGCCTCCCGTTTATTTCTATACGTTATATTTTTCGTCGTACATCTATTCATGATTAAAAACACAATTAAATAGCCAAATATTCATAATTTGGAGTAAAATACAAAATTTGGTACAAATTATACTTATACCTTTATGCCTCTATCATTAGTGAGCTTAATGAAAACTCGTATAGGCATGTGGATATTTAATAAGGACTGGATATAGAACGGACACACCTAGACATCTAATAGACATTTTATAAAGTCATTAATGGATAGTCTTCTCGAGTTGAGTAGTACTTGTAGTCTTTAAACCTAAGCACTATGGTAGTCTTATGAGTGGTTCACCATACTTTAGATTCCCACATATGTTAGAGATATTGCATGGTTTGACCTCCAAGTATTATTGGATATTTTCTAATGCTAATGAAGGCTGTGTGCATAGATATGAGATTCGTCAGCTCATATAGTTAGGCTGTATATTCTAATGCTTCGAGATTGTATTTCAGAAAATCTTTTGGCTAAAAGTATCATCTAAAAAGAGTTTCTGTAAGGTAAAACAAATCGCAAAAGTATTTACGAATATTATTTTTCGACAAACAAATCTAAAGATAAGTTCATGATCGAGTGAATAGGGACTTGGCGGTATATATTTATGTCTCTACTCTTGCGAGATATAAGTGATAGAGGGATTATACAATGCATGACCTCAACTTGTATAATTCAACGAACTGTTTTGTATTAACTGTGATATGTAGGTGAGCAGAATTTATGAACTTATGAAAATGTTTCATATGACAAATGAGTATAAATTTAGAGAGTTTTATAATATAAAATATACCCGTTGAACACTAAGATGTGATTAGTCATGTTCTAACTAGTTGAATTTATGTAAATAATAATTATGAGATATTTATTATTTTAATTAAAAGGTTTTAGGTCAAAAGATTTGATTTGAGATATTTCTTTTAATATAAAAGGGTTTGATTTTACCGAGTGATAAGAATGACCCACGCCAAATTCTAAATATTAGAATTTAAAACATGTCATGGTAAAATAAAATACTTAAGAAGTGGCTTAAAACATGTGTAACATTTGTCATTTATATATGTTTAATTGTTAAACAACACGACAACACCCGTTACACATACATGCTTAATTATTAAGCAACATATAACACTTGTCACATATGCATGCTTAATAATTAAGTAACATGCAACACTTATCACTCATGTATCTTTAAAACTTTGTTTTATGGTTTGACAAAAATAAATGAAAGTGACGAGAATTATACTCAAGAATTAAGAAAAAAAGAAAACAAATTTAGTAATTATCATTATTTTAGAATAAAAAATTTCATCTCTATTTTTAACCTAAAATTATTCACTAAACCTCATCTGTGAGTTTCATTTTTTATTATCAAATACATACAACTGAAACACTAAGTAATATACATTTATTCTATATTTGATTGCATATTGTATTTGATGCAATGCACATTATAGAAAAATATATAAAATAATTTTACTTGAATTATACTATACAAAAATTCTAAACATATTTAACTTCCGTCATATATTGTAATTTCAGATTTCCATTTTACTTCCCTCTCCCATTCATCTTCTTGATACGTACATTCATAAAACCAAACTAATTTTATCCCTAAAAATCTTTAATTCCGAAGGAAAAAAAATCCCTAAAAAAAGTACTCTTTAAATTTAAAAAATAATATATGCACTTTCAAGCAAAGCACATATGTGAGTGCTTTCCTTTAAAAAAAAATAAAAAAGCAACGCACAGTGCTTTATAAAATTAGTATTTTTAAGTTTTTTTTACAGGTAATACCTACAAAATTTAACAAAATACTACGATTCCAAATATAGTCCAGTGAATTTAAAAAATTCTAACATTGAGTCCCATTTTTTAACTTATTCATTTTCTCACTCTACCATTCTGTCTCTGCCCTCTCTTCACTCTAATGTCTAGCCACCGTTTAACCACCGTCCGACCACTATTTCAGCCGTCTGATTCAAAGTGCTTTAATAATTTTTTTCCCTAAGTTCGTCTATTAGGGTTTAAATTCGATTGATTTGTTGTTATTATTTTGAATATGAACCTGTTGCATGTATTTAATGATAATCCTTTATGCTGGTTGCGTACAAATCTTGTTAATGGTGTTTTATACAATTATTTATTGATGTTGCTGCTGGTTGTTAATATGCATCCAAGGTGCTTTTTGAAACGCCTGAATGAGAATCAGTAATTCCCTTCCTATATAATTGGATCAACAGATCTCATAGACTTACTAGGATCTAAAATCATACTTTTATTTGCATCGCCTTAATCTTGATCATCATAATCAAGACTGAACCATTAAAACTATTCGACCAATATAAAGATTTTCGCTCATGCCAAACTCATCGGAAAGAGTAGTAATCTTTCCTTTTCTGTTCACAAAGAAATTCTTTCTATTGATTCCCGCGAATCTGGAATCTTTGTAACTATGGCAAAGAACCTAGCTCCTAACAAGCCAAAGCAAGCTGCTAGGGCGAAGGCTGCCACAGTTGTTTTACGAGTAATAGGAGGTTGAATCTGAAGAGGACAAGGAAGATGACATCGAATATTTTCAACAAGAAAATTGAATTTTAACTTTAGTCATTAGCATAAGGGGAATTAAGGTTGAATGAAGTGGAGGGATGAGATGGTGGGGTTGATTCATCTGCATTTGTCATGGAGGGACATTCCCATCCAAAATATAAAGCTATTATGCCAAGATGTAGCATCTTCCAGTTCATGATAGTTTAAATGAGTAAGGTAATAATCTTGGCCTTTCCCAAGTACAGTATATGTGCTCATTGCAATGTGGGATATTGGAATAGCTCCATTGATTGACACTTGTTTCCAATTACTTATTCAGAGATTTTGTAAAGCCACCTATATGCATTATTGCTTACATAAATAAGCAAAACGGATGAGCAAATGAATTTATTAGTTGCAATTAGTTTATTTCCAGCTTTAATTGTTATCAATAGCTACCTATATGCTACTCATAACAATCCATTATTTACCAGTTTGGTTGTTTTTATTTTTTTTCTAAACCTCAATTGGGCTGCATTGAGGCAAGAAACCACAAGATTTGCTGTATTTCAATTTTTTGGTCATAGGAGCCAGTGTTAGTTGTTTTAGGTTTTGTGGTATCTCTTGAATGCTTAAAATATACATCCGCAGAACTTGTAGAGATGCCCCAGGTTGTAAGTAGCAGTAGGTTGTGACCCATGTCTAAACATAATTTAGGACCTCATTTACCAGCATCATGATTTCAACTTTGATTCATTGCTCAAATTGGAGTAAAGTGATGCATATTATTACTAATAATTGGACTTAAAAAATTATGATTCATTGTTCAAGTATATTATTAACATACGACTTATTTGTTTTTTTAAGAAAAAAATTTAATATCATTGATTTAATTAAATATATTATAAGGTTTACTGTTATGAAATCAGAGAATTATCTAGACAATACAATATAAGTTTATTAACGAACGTCTAGACACGAAACTCTTTCTAAAGAAGAGATATATTAACCTTAGAACGAGTGAATATCTCTATAATTAGAGATAATTGTTCGTCCTAATAAGGACGGGAAAGTCTTTTCTCATAAAAAAGAAACAGACCATTCTTACAAAAGAAGGACAAAACACTCTTACAAAGAAGTAACTTATTTGTTCTATTTTTTTTTTTTTTAAGAGAATAAACAGACTTGCATTAATCTGGATTGGTAAAACAGTTCCTTACATCTGCTGGGAAATTGTCCATCATGTTACACTGCAATTGTTTTTACATCCAACCCTGCTAGGTTGTGAGCTTGCATATTGTTGTTTCTTGGAATGAAATGAGTTCTGAATAATTCACCATTACCCGCCAATTTTTGAATATCCGATATAGACCACATGATTTCCTTAACATAATGGCTTTTCTGTTCAATAAGATGAATTCAGGATTTTGCATCAGATTCCACAAGGGCTGGTACAAAACCATTGTCAAATGAAACCTACATCCCCGGAATTATTGCTTCAGCCTCAACATGATCAATATCTCTACTGTTGCAGCACGCTTTGACTGAAGCCGCCAACACCATGCCATCCCCTTTCTCAATGAACACCCCTAAACCTGCTATCTTTTCGTCGAAACAAACCGAGGCATCTGTCCTCACCCAAAACCATTTCGAATCAGGGAGTTGCCAGTAAATATGTAGATTTTCAGACTTAACAATCTCCTCTGCAGCTTCTGCAACCCCTCGGCTTTTCCTGACATTACATCTGTTTTGAACCTAATTTATGATGGCATCAACTTTTGCAATGGTAGCTTCTGCTCTGTCCATTTTTCCTTCGACCAAAGTCTTGTTTCTGGATTGCTAACAAGCCCAAATTAGCACTACAAAGGCTTCCAACTCCTGTCATGTCATCTCCTTAGCCATTTGTTTCATAAATACCTCAATATTTTGGTTCTTCCTCCACACTAGATCTCGGATATGAGTTGCTTTCCAAAATTTTCATGCATGCCTACATCCTACCAATGCATGAAACACATCTTCAATCCTCTTTCTACACCTCCCACATACTGGATCTTCGACACATTTCTTCTTAAACAAATTTTGTCTTGTGGGCAGTAAGTTATTAAGTGCTCTCCACAGGAATACTCTGATCTTTGCAGGGATTTCAAGAGCCCATCACAGCTTCCACCACATAGCATTGTCAGATGAGGTTCCTTATTGGCTCAGATATTGTTTGCCAAGGGCTACATGGTATCCACTTCGAACTGTGTAAATCCCTTTTTTTCTCATAGTGCCATATTAATTTGTCTTCTTTTGGAGATCTTGGTAGTGGGATTGCCCTAATCACCTCCACATCCTCCTTGCAAAAGTGATTCTCAAGTAAGTCTGTGTTCCACAAATTATTCACAATAAGCCTGGTGACCTTGCTACCCATTGGGAGTGATGGTGGGGAGATTGGTTTAAAAGTGCACGGCCTTGGAATCCAATTGTTCTTATATACCAGCGTCTCTGAGCCATCACCAATTCTGCTCCTCAGACCTTTCTCCAACATTGTCCTCCCCCAAAGAATGCTCCTCTAGATGAATGAAGGGTTGTAGCCTATCTGAGCCTTGGTGAACGAACACTCTTTGAAGTAACGGGCCTTGAGAAATTGCCCTACCAGCGAGTTAGGGTTATGTATCATCTCCATCCCTATTTCGCCAATAAGACCTGATTAAAACATTTGAGGTCCCCGAAGCCCAACCCTCTGACTTTCTTGGATTAACACATTTTTACAAGCTCATCTATTGAATTTTCTGACCTTCTCCATAGGATCCCCACCAAAATTTTGCCAATCTTTTTTGAATTTTTGCACACAATGTTTTGAGAATCTTGAATACGCTCATTACGTACGATGGAATGGCTTGAGCCACCGCCTTTTTGAGAACCTCTTTGCCACTGAATTAGAGCAGCTTACTGTCCTATCCCTTGATTTTGTTCCTAACTCGAAGCTTGATCTTATTGAAGAACCTCATTTTATTCTTCCCAACCACTGACGGAAGCCCCAAATACTTGGTGTGCAGAGATGTTGTGGACATGTTGAGAATTGTAGATATTCTTCCACGGAGTTGAGCATGGACATTTGGGCTGACCATAATGGATGATTTGTCAAAAATTAATAATCTAACCTGTAGCACAAGCATAACAATCTAGGATGGTCCTCAGCTTCCTACATTCGACTTCGTTGGCTTTGACGAAGATAAGACTGTCATTGGCGAAGAAAAGATGCGAAATAGATATTTCTCCCAAATCTTATCCCGCTCATAGTTCTCTCCACCTCAGCCAGTTTGAGCATCGAGGACAGTGCTTCAGCACATATGATAAACAGATAAGGAGAAAGCGGACATCCTTCCCGCAATCCCCATTGAGGAATAATACTGCCCTTCGCTTGATTTTTGATCTTGATAGAGAAAGTTGGAGTCGATACACATCTCATGATCAACTCCGTCCATTTATTAGAGAAGCCGATTTTTAGTAGCACTCTTTCTAGAAACCCCCATTCCACGCGATCATACGCTTTGCTAATGTCTAACTTAGCTGCCAAAAGACCCTCTTTGCCTTGCTTTCTCCCTTTGATTTTGTGGAGACATTCATTATCTATAATAATGTTGTCGGTGATGAGTCTTGAGGGTATGAATGCGGTCTAATTGGGACCGATAATAGTCTCAAGTACTCGCATCAATCTATTAACTATAGTTTTTGCAATAACACGGTATATAACATTGCATAAACTAATGGGCTTGTATTCATTTATTCTCTGTGGCCTATCTATTTTAGGGATCAACACAATCCGAGTCTTCTTGAAGACAGAAATGTCACCTTGATCATTTACAATGGGTAGACATGTATCAGTTACCTCTTTTCCCACTATCCTCCAATGATTCTGACAAAAACTTGCTGGGAAGCCATCCGGTCCCGGAGCTTTGGATGGGTTCATATCCATAACAGCCTTTCAAATTTCCTCTCCTGAGAAGTCACGATCTAGCCATATCTTCATTTCCACTGAGAGTCTGTTTTTGATACCAATCAAAGCGGCCTCCATCTAGTTCTCCGAGGGAAGTGAAGAGGAGAAGAGTATCGAAAAGTGATTGCATATCAGTTCTTCCAATTCCTGGTCATCATCTATCCAAACATCGTTTGAGTCAAAGAGGCCTGTAATCTTATTTCTCCTTCTTCTTTCTGTTGCCCTTGCATGAAAATATTTTGTATTACAGTCCCCTTTTTTTAGTTGAACCATCATGGACCTCTGTCGCCAGTAAACTTCTTCATCATGTAAAAAAGAGTCAATCTTTCTCTCAATCCATTTAATTGTCTCCCCATTTCTTTCACGTATTACTGACTGCCCATTCCAGGTAGTTCATTAGCTCCTTCAGATCCCTGGTCCTTTTCACCAAATTCTTGTCTGCTCTATTATCTTAAGCCTTTGGTTGCCTTCTGTAGTTTCTTTTTGGGCATTTGGATCCCCTCCGTAGGATCCTCACTCTCTGAGATTTGCCAAGCTTTTTTCACTGCTTCGTAACACTCCTTATAATCGGCCAATATTTCCTCATAATAAAACCTCTTAATGACACTCCGGCTTGGCATGCCTACTAAAGCTTTTGGCTCTACCTCCAATAGAATTGGGGAGTGGTCAGAGCACCACACTGTCAAATGTTTTACCCTTGCCTATCTGAATAGATCTTCCTATTCGTTATTACATAAAAACCTATCAATTCTTTCTTCGATTAAACCCGTGCCTTGTCTTTTGTTGGTCCAAGTGAATGGGTATGCCGTCCATCCTAAATCCTGCAGATTACAATCGTTGACAGCATCCCAGAACATTCTTATTGCTTCAGCACATCTCGGTGGTCCCCCGCTCTTCTCATCAACACACATTATCTCGTTAAAATCTCCGGTACAAATCCAAGGAAGCCCAAACAAACTGTTCAGTCTTCGTAATAGGTTCAACGTATGCTTTTTCTTATCCGTTTCAGAGTGACCATATATTCCAGTATAGCGCCACCACCTTTTGCCTCTAGCCTTGATCACAGCATCGATGTGATTACCGCTAAAAGATTCAATACAGAGCTCAAGATCACTTTTCCATAACAAACACAATCCCCAACTCATTCCATTCTATCCACCTAAAAACAATTGTCAAAATTCACCTTCTGTGCAATGTGCTCCATTTATCTTGCCATAAGTTTCGATTCACACACAAAAACAATGTCCGAACTCTGCATCTGGAGAATTTTATTGAATCCTCTGAACGTGTTGAGGCTCCCCAAACCCCGCACGTTCCAACTAAGAATTTTCATGGTGACTGGCGGGGTTGTTGCACAGCCGCCGACGATATGCATATTGGTTTATCCTTAAACCCATGGTATTGACACTTACCCAATTCCAGTAGAGTGTTGGAGTGTGACAGTTCTAGAATTGATGGGCAAATAAGTTCCCTCTCAGGGCTAGAGACTTCACAAATTAATTTTGGCATTTTCTCGTTTGGGCCTTCCTCATCAAAGATGTCCAAAACATCCGGCCTTCTTTTGGAGCCTAAAACCCTCGGATCTTCCTCCTTCTCTGTGGGCCTAATTCTGGCCCTAAGATTCTACTTTCTTGGGGGAGTTTTGTTCCCTCCTAGGTTTTTTTTTTTCCCTTTCGGAGGGATTTATTGGGCCTGGATTTCTGGGGCCCCTAACACTGTTCCCTCACTAGCAACCTCAGTCATCGCTTTTGACTTGCTTATAATCCGTGTCCCAAGTCCCAAAAACATTTCCTTGCCCCTGGCCGTAAATGTTTATTCCAGCAACATCCATTCTTCCCTGGTTATTTGTATCTTGAGCCTCCCTTCTGAATCTTGATTTTCTTTGTTAGTGTAAAACCTTTGAGGATTAGCTTCCTTGGTTTTCAATACCCTATCTTTCTCGGTTTTCCCCCTACTCCGTTGGAGAGATCAGTAGATCTATTCGGGTTTACGGCTTCAGCTGGGTCTGTGGGGTCTCTTATTGGGTCAATGGCGGAACTGTGCTGCTGATGCTGATGCTGATTTTCCAATGTTATCTAACTTCTCCCTTCATAGATGTATCACTTCTTTTCTGGTAGATGATTCTTTGTTGTTGATTTAGGTTTATTAAGTTGCTTCCCTTTATCCCTCTGGTCAAACCTCATCCACGAGCCATATGGAAGTTCAGACACCTTGTTTGCTCTGTGATATGCCCTCGTCTGTTTTTTGGAGCTTTTTGCATTCTCTGGCCAAATGGCCAATTCTACCGCAAAAGAAGCAAAAATTTGGAAGTCTCTCATACTGGACCAGCATGGTTGTTTCTGATTCTGAGTTGGCCAAGCTAACATTGATTGCTCTCGTCAATGGTTTGGTTATGTCTACCAGCACTTGTGCTCTGATACAATCTCTCATATAACTACCATTTGTTTCCAAATCAATTTCCTCCACTTTGCCCACTTTGCTACAAATTAATTGTACCATTTCAGAGTTCATACATTATTGGGACATTAAAGATTCTAACCCAGAATTCCGCCCATGAGAATGTCTATTTCCTTATATCCCCAATACCAATTGGTTCTGTTAGAGCCAGCAAAGATCTATCAAAATGCCAAGTCCCAGATGCAATAATTCATCTCGTCTGACTCTACATTGAACTTGAACAAAAAACATTGTTTTCCAAACTTTCAATGCCAAGTTTACCTACTGTTTTCCACAACTGTTGAATAGGCTTCCTTATGAATGGCTTTGGTCGACATAACCTTACCAACCAAACAGCTAGCCGTTAAGTTCTCTCACTTCCTTTTAGCCTCATCTGTAAGTTTTATGGTATCTTCTTCTTCAGATGAGATCTTTAATGTGTTGCATAAACGTATTAATTCTTCTGTCTCCATAATGATCCACCCTCTTTCTGTTGTTTAGACTGAACCTGCCCTACTTATGAACTCCCGAAGCTGCAGCCGCTTTTCAACTTCCTTCACACTCGCTTCTATAAGTGATAGCTTGGATTTGGAGCCTCTGAAATACAAGAGTTTATTCCCCTCTTTAAGAGGGACAAAAGCATCTCCTAATGGGATGGCTCTGAAGCGGATTCCGAGAACTCGACCCGCTCTTCCATTCCTTCCCTCTCTACGACATCCTAGAGAGAGCATTAGAGAGAAGACTAGCTCTATTTTCCAAAATTTTAGTTATTTGTTCTATTTAAATGACTTGAAAAGTGAAAACTGAAAACTGAAAACTGATCCTCGCATGTTATTTCTACCAACTATTCACACACTTGCCTAAAGTATCACTTTAATCATCACACTTCCACTTCCTCGTCTCTTAAAAATTTGTAGTCAGATTTTGACCAAAAATTAGACTCAAAATTGCAGTTTCTAATTTATTTAGTCAGATTTTCCCATCTTTTAAAAATTTGTCCATTTTGGACTTTATTCTCTCTGTACAAAAGCATATAATGAACACACACACAATTCGCGTGGTTGTTTGTTCATTTGAAGCAATCCTGATTTATGAGGCATAATCACTATGGTGCATTTTTATTTGGTTAGCAAGTTCTTATCAAATGTGACTGAGTACATTTTCCAGGAGCATTTCTTAGCTACCAAAGTTGAAGCACTAAGTCCCCTTTGACTGTAGTCTTTTCTAGTTACTTTTAGAGATCAAAGACAAATACCCATGCGCTGTTTTACCATTTCACTAATTGAATAATTTTTTTTCCTGCTCAAAATAAGCAATCATTCCCATATTATACTCTGACTTATAGACACAGTTGTGAAAATAGAAGAGAAATTCAAGTAATTTTGATTCTGATTGTAGCTTGGTGCTGAATTATTGTTGTTGTTAAAGGTAAAATTCTTGTCTTTTCTTTATATTTGAATAATTATTAGTGTTGCATTATTATAGCCGGAGCTAATAGTCTATCCAATTTCGAATGATTGCATATTTTTTATTTTTCTATTTGTTAACCATGGCAGTATAAAATAAATTTTTTAATAACATATTTATTTATAATGTTATAGTTTCAGAATGTTAAAAATTATTGTTAGTTCGTCACATTTTTATTTATACGTTTGGAGAAGAAGGTGATAATAGAATTAAAGTAAATTGGAAAAACTTTATTATTGATGTATTTGTTTAAGGTATGTGTTGGTGAGACCTTAACTAGAAATCAACTAAATGGCTATTTTAATAAGTTCGGAAAAATTTTATAAAAAAATTTCATGAATAAATAAATAAAAATTATTAATAAAAGCAACTCAAAAACAAATAGATTTACTCAAGAAGATCGGTAGATTTGAATAACTTTAATAGAAAAATAATCTAGTTTAGGATAGGATTTTGTAAGGTAAACTATCAACAGTAACAATGAATGGTGGGAGAAAAAATGAAGGTATATTTATTATATTCTATTTTTATTTATTTTAACTTCAATCAATAAATTATATGTATTCATTATTTTAATTATAATAATTATAGGCTTTTTTAATGCTACAAAATTTTATTAAAGGAATTGAGAAATATTGAGCAATTTGACATTATTTAAAGACATGAATGTCATGAGAAATTTAATTATAGTATTTTGTTGATGATGTTGGAACTTTATTTTTCAATACCCATATTTTCACCCCAAAGAAGAGACAAAGTTTCTAACTTAATTTGGAGTCAAAGTAACTCAACAGTTAAATACAATTATAAATATAATTAAAAATACGAGTAAGAAAGAGAAATTAGGTTGTATGTCGAGGAAGCGATGAAATTTGTTCAAAAATTATTTAAAAGTTTTTATATTGAAGAATTATTCATCATAATTGTAAACCTTTTAACTAAAAAGAAGAATAGTATTAAAGCTATTCTATATTATAAAATTTGTTATTATTTAAAAAAATTATATCATAAATTATTTTGGATGTTTTAATATATTTTACTTGTTTTTAATTAAATATTAAGTTATTACTGGACATTTAGAAATGTCTTATTTGTTATATTTTTTATTGATAAATTATGGGAGTTGTGATTATAATAATATTATTTTTTTTACAATATTGACGAAACAAGATATATTATTTTCATAAATATTTATAAAATAAATTATTAAATTATATTGCAAGTTTTTAGAATTTTTTTAATTGAAAAAAAGTAGATATAATAATTAATACTTTTATATCACTTTAGATAGATATTTTATTCTAATGCACATGACTTTTTTTTTTTTTTTACATTGTTAATTTTAATCAAAATAAATAATAATATCCTTTTCGATAATATATAAATATCAAAATGCTTTTATAATTATATATTCAAATACTCAATATAAATACTAAAAACATTTAAAATGCCAAAAGATGGAAAGTCTACGTGTATGTTAAAAAGACGTGACTAACAAAAGACAGATCAAATTTTACCACCACTTTCCAAGTAAAATATCCAGTACATCACACACCTTCTCCGGTTCTTCCAAACTGTCACTTTTATGCCTCCCCCCCCAACAAGAATTAAAGAGGAAAAAAAGTATATATAAAAAAAAAGGATATCCATGTAGCAGTTCAAGCAATTTCCCTACACCTATAATCTCTTCAAGCTTTTCTTCCTAGCATCCATTTTTTTCTTGTCTGCGTGGACTTTTGCCAAGCCAACTTCTTTCTTTTGTGTAATGGCTGTTGGTATTGCTGCAACAGATCCACTGTTTCCTATTTCTGCTGATGGAACTGCACCAGTTGGCTGATCCTGATTATTTCCTCCTCTTGTGGCAGTTGTTGCGGAAGGAACCAGTGGTGATGGTGATGGTGACGGTGACGGCAATGGCAATCCTGCACCAGATGGTGCATTCTTCTGGTCAACATTGGTGTTAGTCTGGTCAACATTCAGTGCTGTTGTTGACTCGGAAATTGCTCCTGACTTAAACTTGGGCTTTGGCTTAGCATGAATTCCAGTGTAAATCCTGCACAGAACAAACAAGCATGAATTACCTAGCCCCAGATGGCGCTTACTTGAGAAGCAGCAAGTAAAATGTCTATACAAGGGAAAAAAAGTCTTTAAAAACTTTTCAAAAATAAGTCCATACTGCAATATGACCGTATTACATAAGACTTCTAAAATGTAAATAATTTCATATTTTTGACAAATCACAGCTATGTATTACATAAGACTTCTAAAATGTAAATAATTTCATATTTTTGACAAATCACAGCTATGTTGATTTCCAAAATTTAAAACTGCATTAAAAATGCTTGACCAGGTACCAAGGGACATCCAATCTCCTTCATGTGAGGTAGCACATAAATATAACCTTCCAGAAAAAATTGCAGGATGAATACTCCCTATTAACCCCCGAGTACTTGCCCATCTCACAGGTACTGAAGATCTCATGAGACTTTAAATATTTTCATCCATGACCAACAAATGCTAAAGGACATAGATCTGTTTTAACACCTAGATATTTAACATGTGGTATCCCATGATCCCATGATCCCACATCCCATAACACAAAGAGAAAGCAGAAAGGACAAGGCACCTGGCATGTCTGGCATACTCCTCATAATTTTCAAGCAGCATCTTACCAGCCTGTTCATTCAGAGCTGATTCTGGAAATGGCTCAATCAACAAACACCGGACTACCTGCCATCAGATGCACCAGAGCAAGGTAAAAATATTAATCACAGATCAAAAGATCTCAATCAAACTAAATTTAGTTAATTGAACACATTACAATGAGAAGAACTGTGGGAGAAGGAAAATAATGAGAAACCGCACAGAATGTGCTACCACAACTTACAATGAGAACATGTCTTAATCCGAGACTTGGGTTCCAATCCTTTTTTAGGGTATTGACACAAATTTCACCATTTGTTGCAATGTTTGGATGGAATATCTTAGTCAGGAAGTAACCTAAAACATCCATAACCAATATCATCACAAGTCTGTAACAGGATGTATACATTGTTCACAAATGAAAATTATGTGCTTCATGCATATTAGATTACAGATACAATAACACAGCAAACCTGTAAGATTTTAACTAACAAACCTTTTGGAGGGGAGTGCGGGAAGTCACGAGACAATAACAACTTCATGCGGAAAAGACCATTCTCATAAGGAGTTCCAGCTGCAAGGTGAAAATCTTACTTTAGTATTAAATTACATTTCCAAAAATGTAAATTCTGAAGGAGAATAAATAGCGTGCCTGGGCCTTCAATATCAGCATATATGATAGAAAAATCATCATCATTTACTCCTACTTTAATGCCCTCAGGAGGAGATTCGTCAAGACTCTTCAATTCCTTTGCTAGTTGTTTTATTACATTTGGTGGAAGATTTTCATTAGTTGCCTAAAGCAACAACACAACAAACAGTATAATAAGTCAAACAATCTATAATTGGTAAAACCAAAGAGGATACAACTTCATTCATGTATTCAATGCAAATGACCCTCCTCTCTTAACTAAAAGAGAACGGCTTAGTGACTGAATGGTGCAGATTGCACTGACTCATTCCAGTACCAAATCATAAATAAAAGAAAATTAACTGCATCTCACAGTACAAACTAATCATGCAAATAATTGAACATATCATGACATTTCACCCTATTTACCATCAGTAACAGCTGAAAGTATGCATGGTAGATCACAACTCTTATGCTATTTATCTACAAACTTATTGCATATATAAGATACTCATGCCTTAACTGATTTAAGCATATTTCAAGTTTCCACATTAACAAGAAAAAAAAAAGGATAAATTTACCATGGGAACAGAAATTTGTGGGCTCCTTGTAATAACTTCTGCTCTCTCGCAGGTAAGAAATCAGAACTTCAGCAAATGACGTCCCCAAAAGATTTTTGAACTGTAATATTATCGGGCGAATGCAGAAAGCACCTGAAAGATAATAATTTGAACTTTCATTTTAAGAACTAACAAGTGAGGTTTCAAATCTGTCCTTTGTCTCCACCAAAACAAAGTAAAAATTCTGCCTGGCCACCATAAAATTCCACTCAGAGAGTAAAAGTAAAATATCCAGCACTCTGAGGGTATTTCTACCTCATGAAAGAGACAATGATGCACCTCAATGCATTGGCTATAACCATGAGAACTCATGCAATCGGGCAAACAACTTAGTCGGAAATCAGCAGATGTAATACAATTTGTATCAAAACCTAACATTGCACTACCAACCCTCAGAAACAACCTAAACAAGATAATAATTTGAACTTTCATTTTAAGAACTAACAAGTGAGGTTTCAAATCTGTCCTTTGTCTCCACCAAAACAAAGTAAAAATTCTGCCTGGCCACCATAAAATTCCACTCAGAGAGTAAAAGTAAAATATCCAGCACTCTGAGGGTATTTCTACCTCATGAAAGAGACAATGATGCACCTCAATGCACTGGCTATAACCATGAAAACTCATGCAATCGGGCAAACAACTTAGTCGGAAATCAGCAGATGTAATACAATTTGTATCAAAACCTAACATTGCACTATCAACCATCAGAAACAACCTAATCTGCAGAATTAGCTTAAGCATAAGGGTGCAAATACATTTGATCCTGCTCAACCAGATATGGATAGGACAAAGACCCAACCTAATCTATGCTGTTCTCAAACAAATCCATATTATTCCTTTGAACCCTCACAACCTAGACTGAAACAGTTTCATAGAGATATGTGGAGGAAAGCCTAGATGCATTGTGCCACAACTAAACAGTTTTAGAATTAAACCAATAGATAATATAACATTCTTGAAACGTCCCCAAGTATGTTCTCATAAACTTATGCCGCAGTAACAGTTATGTTACTTAAGTGGGACAGTTCCTAGAGCTAAAACACAAAAGGGCCATGTTTTCTAAGATCAGACACTTTTTTTTGGCAAAGTTCAAGATCATTATGCAGCCAAAAACCAGTCAACCGACTATTTCGAGAAGTTTAAACTATGGAAGACATTAATAAAAAGAAAGGGACATAACGAAGGTTAATGATATGTAAATCTAGTATCAATTAACTGAGATCCATTTCAAGCATCTAAGAAATCTCCAGACCAATCAAGGTATGAAGTAAATATCTGCCACCAGCTTTACCTCTCAGCCTTTGAGACAACAATAGAAAAGAAAATTCATAAAATTAAAAGGAAAAAAAAATTCAAAAGAGCTCGTTCTTCAGAAATGAGATGCAGTTGGAAGAGTTTATTCTTCGGAAAGGCCAATACAGCAAGAAATATTATTTCCTTTTTCTAATCATGTGCCGCTAATTAAAGAGGAAGGCAAACAATCATTTGTCAAATAAGTGATATGAACTTAAGAAAAATTTGAAAAGAGAAAAACATATATAAATGATACGAACTTAAGAAAAACATTTGTCCATTTCAAATTCCTGAAATAACATGAAACCAGGATCTTGCTTACAACAATCATAGAGGTGAGAACTAAATCTGACAGGAATGCATAAAGTAAACAATCATGATACATGAATTGGCAAACGCCGTAAGTAAAAGAAACCAAAAAATTCCAGAAAAACATTCTAGACATTTTGGTAGATTATTCAAGTAAAATGTAAAAAGTTATCAGCGCTCTCAAAATGGAAGGATAAATAAGAGCTAACAGCATTCGTAAGATTGAGTTAGTAGTCAGTCTCTAGATGCAATAGGCAAATCGTTCAACGGGGGTATACTCCCAGCAGGAGCCCTAGGCTGTTAAGATCAATGATAAAGTGATACTACTTATCCAGAAAAAGGAAATTCCAAGAGAAGAAATGGAATGGAAAGAATCTATCATGAGCAATATCTAGATATCCTCTTATTTTGTAAAACTAGTATTTATCTAAATAGAAGAGCTGACATTCCTAACAACCTAAGACAGATGAATCCAAGCAAAACGCAAAACTAAGACTAAAAAGGAACCCATAACAGCTAGTTACATTAATAAAAAGAAGATGAAATTCTTGAAAGCACATAAGAGACAGAGAGTAATATAGAGAAGCTGCAAAAAATTACCGCCAAATGAAAAATAACCAACTAATTCATAAAATCAAATTAACCCATTTGTCAAAACCCTAAAATACAAGCAGGTGAATAAACACATTATCAAACCTTAGTCTCTAATATATACCCAGCTAAATGTCGAGAAAAGCAAGGAAAGAACCTTATTCCAAAAAAAAAAAAAAACAACATCAGAATCAACAAAACTGAACCAAGAAAAGTATCAGCTGTTTCCATTGTATCAAGAAAGCAATCACATACATTGATTCATTTAAAATGAAAACCGAGTGAGGAATCAACTCATAAGCAAGCACAAAAATCCTATCTTTTGAATCAAATCGAGCGATTCTGAATCAGATTAAAAATTGTTTACAAAGATAATCACCTTCACAATCTGAGAACAAAGGCTATTAATCATCCAACAGAAAACGATCAAAACGAGATGAGAAATAATTACCTTTATCTGATTTCAATTATTCTCTTGAGAGAAAGTGAGAAAGAGCGAGTGAGAGAGAGAAGAGCTGTGGAAATAAACGTTGAAATACAGACACTGAGAAAGCGATCTCTCCTTGGAATGATTGATTGATTGGTTGATTCTTTGGTGATAAATTTATTTATTTCCTTTGATACTTTATTTATTTATAAACCCAAAACAACATAAATAAGATATTTCAAAATTGAATTATTATTTTATTTAAATATTTGATTCGAAATGACGTGTCGTTGTACGAGATCCTCAGGATTTCTAGTCGTTGGATTCTTTATATTTAGTTCAATACACTATTTCCACGCACTATTAATGAGCGTTTCTTGCATCGCCTTTGAGATAAAATGGATGAAGAGCCATGGATTACAAATTCTGTTTTCCACCTCAGTAGACACGCGTGGAACTAGCATTTGTTTTTAACATTAAATAAGCAGCAAGTTGGAAATTTCTAAATGACGATTTTATCCCCCAAAGCCGTAATCAAATAACAACGAGGCCTACCAGCTATTCATGAAGTAGCTTAAATTTGAATTACTTTACCTATATTAATCATCATTATAACTCATTTGATACGTAAATTAAAATAAAATAAGCTAGCAGGAGCAGCTGAGCTCAAATTAATTTGAAACGTTTTTTTTGGTGGATTTTTGGTTTGAAGTTGAAAACGTTTTAAAGGGGTAGTAAGCTTAAATATGTAATTTCAAATTTAGGGAGCGGAATCAAAGAGGCTTTTTTCAAAGTAAGATTTAAATTAAAGGTTGGGTTAGGTGGACATTCAAGTCCGTAATTTGTCGGGTAGTGGGACAAAAGCCTACCCGATAATATTATAGTTTTTTTTTTAATTGTAACAAAATTATTTTTGTTTTATAAATTAATTTGAATTTGCCATTGCCGACGCCTGATGCTGGTGAGTGGTGACCGTTGGAGGGTCAGTCCTGCTCCTTGCCCAACTAGCCGTTAGCGGGCGCCAGCGAGGAACAAACAATCCAGCGAGCTTCCTTTGTATTTTTAAGACAAATCTACGTGGACTTCTTTTTTAATTATTTTAAAATACGTTACTGTAATTAAAATAATATTAGATTTTTTTAAATAATTTTATTTCCGACGAGAAACCTTAACTGAGGGAAAATATCAAGAATTAAGCTATTTTACCTAAAGAAAAAAAAGGCTTAATTCTTTTTTTTTTTTTATATATTTTACTTGTAAAATTTATGCTTCGAATGCTCGAGATATGCACCAAATTTTCTCAATTTTATGTTTTAAAGATAAACCCAACAAATTTTAAATATAATTATAATAGATTTTTTTTAATTAAATATTATGTATTTTTTTTATTTTTTTTCTAAATTATTTTATTGTGCATCTCAAAACCATAACAACCACATAATAAAATAAGAAAAAGCTCGGATCAAGATTATAGCAAACTAATTACCTACCATAAATCAATCCACAAATTCTCCCTCTTGCCTTCAAAACCCAAGTACCTTCTATCTTCCAATTGATAAACAAACCCACGCTGAAATTTTAATTTGAAAATAGAATTATCTCTTAATCTAAATTTTCATATGAAAAAATAATATACACATTTGATAATTAATAAATATAAAAATAAATCTTACTTATATATAAAATATATTATTTTCATATAAAATATTAAAAATAGTAATTATATTAATGTATTATATTTGTACTCAAATCTATAACTTTGAGCTGTGGATGTGAGAGATTTAATCATTAAACCACCTTAAGTTCTATCAATGTATTAATAATTATATATATGCATATATTAATCATTATTTATTCATATATTATTGAAATGTTATAAAATACATATAAACATATATGTAAAAATAATAAATTTATATCCAAAATGATTAGAAAAGTTATTATTATTTGTAAAAAGAATAGTAAAACATTAATTGTTGCTTGTAATCAACATTGTCAACAACAACATGAGTCCAATGGGTTGTGATTGACGATGACTACATTATTAGAATTTTAAATTTTAAATTTAGATGATGATGATGAATCACATTTGCCAACAACGTATTGGAGAAGCCAAGTTTGCATGTCAACCACATCGTCATCATATTGCCATTGTCAGTTTGCAGTGAATTAAAATGTCGCGCCATCCCTATAGATGGATCAGACAACAATATTAATGGGGGTTGACAACATTTATCCCCAGATCATTTATTGTAAATTTTAGTGATTCTGTTATGCACTTTAACAAAAGTTCTTCAAAGTTTAATTATCAACGTTAAAAAATTTTATGAAATGTATTTTTAATTAATTTTTATTATTTTTAATAAAATTTTAAAATATTTATGAAAGTAATTGATAACGTGTAATTGTATAAATTATTTTATTTTTTTAATTTGATATTTATTTAATTTATTTTAATAATTTAATTATTTATGCATATTAATATTGTTTTATAGGTTTAAGCGCTATCAGAGTAAAAATACTAAAAATCGAATGCAAATAAAATTATTTGAGATAAGAATTTGAGAAGGGACTAAAATGCTCAAAACGTGAACAGTACAATTTCTATAGTGCATAAACAATGCAATGCCGAGGCATTCAATTTGAGCGTCGGGGCATTCGGCGCCAGTTCCAGAGGTGCCACACCGCGGCATTGAGTTCTAATGCCTCCTAATACCGCGGCATTGAACCCGAATGTCACGGCACTAAATTTCGAGCACTTTTTAAAAGTATTTTTGTCCTTTTTTTTCAACCCTACCTATATAAATACTCATTGTTGAGCCAAGAAGAAAAGAGAGGGAGAAGAGGCACGAAATTGGCAAAGAGGAGAAGGTTGGAGCTCGAATTTAAAGAGAAGAAATAATGTCTCCAAAGTTTCATGTGCATCATTGAAGATAATTGAAGGATTAAAATCTTGGAGACATCTCTAAATTCGGTTTTCTCTTTCCTTTCATTTGTTTTTCCCTTTTGTTTTAATTTCTTAGTATGAATATTGTTTAAATAAGTTGTATATATGGATGGTTGGATGATTTTAGTTATGGTTGGATTTTTATGTGATTAAACTTGATTCTAAGTCTTGATGTAATTTTATTTATATTATGTTGGATGATTTAGTATAAATTCGTGTAATTCATTTATGTTTCTTTATGCTTAATGCTTCTAATTGATTGGAAAATAAATTGGTTGTTGTGAATTTATGGATTGATACTTGAAAAAGATTGATCCATTTATAGGATTTGGGAGAAACATAGCTTTAGGTTGTTATTGAGTTGAAAGGCCAATAACACTTAGGTAATCATCATGGTTTTTCATAGGATTTGCATGAGGTGCACTTCAAGTGTTTGATAAAATGCGTGACAGACGCAAACTCTTTGGGGTGTGCCATTATGCCTAGGGTTACATGTGGTGCTCTCCTTTTTAAAGTGTTTGATAAAATACGTGACAGGCGCAAACATTTTGGGTATGCCATTATGTCTATAATTTCATATAACGCTCGAGAGAGGTAATAAAATTAATCCCTGGGTAATCAATTTAAGGGTTGCATAATGTATGTCTATATAAACAAGTTATATAGACGTATCAACTTGAATATGTATGCATAGTATCTCATTTAGCACTCGAAAGAGAAAATGAGATTAGTCTTAAGCCCTTGATTAATGAATTGAACGAATTTGCTAAATAGGAAGAACATAAGAAGAATAGAATCAATACTTTAGGATCCCATTTGTGTAGAATTCACCATATCGCAAGATTATCATTTTGTTATTAGATTGTATGTTCTAGACCTTAATAGAACTTCATTAAACAATATATGTTGAAGCTTTTATGTGATTAATGGCTATCTTGTGTTATTCATTTATGCTTTTTATATGCTTCATGCCTCTAATTGCATTGGAAAATGTATTAGATGATTTAACATTCGGGTTATGTACTTGAAAAAGTTTAATCCATATATCGGTTTTAAAAAGCATAGCTTTGAGTTTGTTAGGTTGAGAAACTAATGAACTTAGGGTAGTCATTTAAGGGTAGCTTAAGGCGTGTATGTATAACGGGTTAGATAAACATATCAATTTAGTTGTATATGCATAGTATCTTATTCGCACTCGAAAGAGGGAATGAGATTAATCATACACCATGGATTAATGAATGCATAAATTGGTTGTTGATTACTAATGATAAATACCATAGGAACAATAGAAGAAAAACCAAGTCTTTAGAACCCCATTGCCATAGATATAACATATCTTTAATTTACCGATTTATTTAGTTTTAAGTATTTTTAGTTCAATAAATTATCCTACTCTTTTAATTAGCCTAGATAAAGTTAGGTTGCCAACATCGTAGTACTTAGCATTAATTTAGAACATAATCCTCATGGGAACGATACTCTATTTATCACTTTATTACTTGTTACAATAATATATACTTGCGTTGGTTTGTGTTATAGAAATTACACAATAGTAATTTATCAAAATTTAAAAAAACAATAGATAGAGTTTTATCTGTTTTTCTAAAAATTTAAATACAAAACCTACAAGAAAAATCACACTTCCATTTCAAATTGCTTTCTCAACTTCTAAATATGACCTCCAGTTCTTCCCAAAGTCAAATTCAAACTCAACCAAACAGTTTCAATCTAATCACATGAAATTAATATATTAATTAAAAGTGAAAATTACAATCATAATGCTGAAACCCTTTTTTGTTTGTTTCAAAACATATTTACAACATGCATAAATTTAAATATACTACGCAAAAAATCAAAATGTGTTACTCAACACATTTACATTTACAAAATATTTGTTTGACTTGGTTCACTAGTCAACAGTAAAAGAATCAACAACTTGCGCACCAAGGCCTATACTTGAAAAGAGATTTAGAAAACATAAAACACAAAACGAATGAGTTAAAGGAGCTCAGTAAGTGCATATAAAATTTTCAGAAAAAAATAAAATTCTGCATAAATAGTAAATACTGTAAAACTGCCTAAAACATACTTCTCAAGCCATTATACAACTGCTTT
This sequence comes from Ailanthus altissimus, assembly GCA_946807835.1. NCBI lineage: Eukaryota > Viridiplantae > Streptophyta > Magnoliopsida > Sapindales > Simaroubaceae > Ailanthus > Ailanthus altissimus. The sequence continues at coordinate 13,493,793 of OX327687.1, forward strand.
TAACCATCATATGTTGATAAAATTCTGTCGAACAGTTTTTATTAATAATTTATGTAAATAATTGCGAGAATCTGTAAAACATAGTACCTAACATGCATATATAATATATAAAATACTGTTATATGCTTGGTAACACAAAAGCTGCTAAAACTCTCACTTGGCCATTTTCTTTCTAAACTGCGCCATATGGTAACCTTAAAGCTCTATGCTCACGTGGCGACTCAACTAGCACCGCACACGTGAGTAGGTCACAGGACGTCTTAACTAGCAACACCCACTGTGACATCTAAAGACATCTCACTAGCTATGCGGTGAAATCATACATTGCCTACATATAACGAGACAATACCTATATAAAGCGACTCACATCACTCGACAATTAGACTTCTCGGAGTTAGTGACATGCTCCCCAATACTTGTCTATGCGTACGGGATATACCGACTGGGTTTTAAACTATCACCGTAATTGTAAATCTAAGGATACCAATGGCATTTGAAGACTAATTTAATAACTTTAAAACTGTTTTTCAAACTAAACATAAAAATTCATGATTATAACAATAGATAAAAACTGTAAATCATATTTAGGCATTTAAGATCATATAAAACATAAAGTTCAAATGTGCTAAAATATATTAAACAAAATATATATAAATCCGATTTTCACTCACCGAACACTTCAAGTTCGATATTTCTCCAAATATTTTTCTACTTTTACTGCTCTCGGTTTTCTTCACCTACATGCCAAAAATGACATTTATAACCACCAATGCTAGAATTTCACTTAACTAATAAGTGCCCTAATCGGCTTACAAAGCGAGGATGGATTCCAATTTCTGATTTTCATTCACGAAGTCATTCAATCTTGTTTAATTCACCATCCAAAGTTGTAAAAATTGCTTAACACCTTATAAAATTGGTTGGACATAATTTTCCTTCACCTTACCAAAATGGACAATTATGTCCCATTTTCTTCATTTTGATTTTTCATCAACCATATACATCCAATTGGTACAAGGAATCATTTATAGGCAATAATTGAACCAAAAGACAACTTGTCACGCCCCAGACCCAAAAGATCTGACACACGACATCACTTACATTCATTCAATAATACTTAAACATTCATTTTAATTTCTTTCAGAATTATAGTAATTGAATTATGACTGGGACAATTAGTAAACCGGAGATACGCAGAGTTTTCTCAGAGATTAACACTCTACTACGTCACCAGTAGCAACTTTATTACCGGAAGCCCAGAATATATTCATTGCAAATTCTTACTTAAAATCAATCCATTACTACACTTGGTGAAACTTAAACTAAATCCAACCACACACAATAAAATAATACATAAGTATTTATTCACTAGGGACAAATCAAATATCTTATCCCACGTGTCCCCAAATGAAACACTTAGCAACCTAACAACTTAGGGAACCCAAGGAACAGCAGAAGCCTTGCCAAATCCGCTAAGCACACATGTACCTTATTTACCTGAAATCACCATAAACTATAATGAGTATAAAACTCAGTAAGCATACTAGTTTTTCATATATCAAATACAAATACATATATGTACACAATGCATATGTATGATATGCTGTGATCAATCAAAATCATAATCTTATCAAATCACATATCATGTAAGCGCTTACACATTCTTTCAAAACACATAATAGGAATACCATTACTCGACTACTACTTAGTAGGACTTACATATCACATATCAAATAATGAGCCAAATGTCACTCGTAGGTGACATACCGTATGAGAGGAATAGTACAAGTGAGGTCTTTAAATCACACATATATAACGCTTATGCCCGAAGGTAAAAGCCAAACCCTCACCCTGATCATCGGTGAGTCCTCTCACATATACCAATACGCCACCACACGAATGTGATGACTCACACTTCCTTTAGGTACCAATAGGATCCTCCCTACATACGGAACACATAACATATACCAATCCCGAAGGAAAGGCCACACATAAAGGCTCCACAAATCACATAAAATGCCTACTAAGTTAACAGTGAGTTCAAGTACCCTCAAAACACAAAATATTTCTCATGGACATATTACACTTCAAAAGCTTTCTTTGTTAAACATATCTTATTTTGAAAGCTCACTTTCAAAAAACACATGTATGTCCATGCTCAATGTCAATGCTCACATTCATAAACATATATTTACATTTCATATCAAAACATACTTTGACATAACATAAACATATTCTTAACCATATTTACAAAATCATTCATAACACTTACTATGTTTATTGTGATTTCAGTAAAAAGTCTAGTATACTTACCTCTTAACACTTTCAGCTACAAGGCTTAAATCTCCTTAACCTATCAATGGAGATTAATCCTTTCATAAGCCTCACAATTCACACAAAATACTTTAAATAGCTTACAAAATTATACACAATGCATTTATCACATCAAATTGGTCTAAATATTTGGTTTCTCAAAACCTGTCATTCTGACCACTTACACTTAACAAAAATTTCTAATACATCAAATGATGTCCAATTACTCCAAAATCCGAATATACCATTCTTGACTCATATATACTTCTTATATATGAATATTATATCAAATTTCCTACACAATCCATTCCATACACACCATCGAATCCAAACTACAAACCTGACAGGATCAAGATACTTATTGAATAGTATTCAATCTCCCAATTTTATAAAATCATATACTAACTCAAAAATTATAAAACTACCACATAATTACTCTTAACACATATCTCAGTCCATGATAAATATTTCACTTCCAAATCACTGCCAAAAGTATTTTAAAACTATTTTATTCTATAACTTTAAAAATCTGTTAATCAAATATTGCAATGAGCCGATACACTTTAGAAATTCATAACACTTCAACCACATTGATCTAAATTCTCAATTCCGAGTATATCATATTAGACATATAAACTTATCATATTCCACAAAGTCATAATTTTTGAAGATCATTCAGTAGGACAAAAATTATTTTTCACTGTACTATACTGTTTACATAGGAAATTTCCAGAATTTCAGGGTCATTTTGGTAAATTCACTATAAATTCAATTTCCAGAATTTTCAATCGATTCAAAGTCTCAGATGATCCTTAACATGTCTAATTTCATATACGCAAAATTCAAAACCAGAATCGAATCACAACAATTTATAAAATTCCTAGATCAAGAGGTTATCCAGCAGAAATTCCACAATTCATCATGATTTATCAAACTATCTTATAGATCATCATCAATTCTCATATGATCTTACGAAATACACAACAAATCCTCAATTATAGATATTTTCAGAAATCAAAACTTAAAGGAATTAACTTAATTAATACCAATAAATTGAGAAATACGTATGATATACCTCTTGAAATTCAAAATTCCAATTTCTTCTTCTTTTTCTTCTTCTTCTCCTCTTTCTCTCTCCTCTATTTCTCTCTTCTCTCTCTTAAAATGGGTAGCTCGACCTAAAAATGGTAAACTAGGGTTCAAAAGTGTATTTTTATACTAAGAGGCTAATTTTTGGTATTTATGAATTTGCCCCCAAAACTTTCAAAGTATAACAATTTGGTCCCTAAAATAAATCTAAAGTCTTGCAATTAAACCCAATGTTAATAGTATGACCTTAACCTATACAAACACTACTAATAACAATATATAAATCAAATATCCCCCACATACAAATAAAATACGTATATTTATACATATATAAATATTTATTATTACCGGTTGTAGATACTGGTTACTACAATTCTCCCCTCCTTATATGAATTTCGTCCTCGAAATTCATGACTTGAGTAAACATATTAGGATACTTAAATCTCATTTCTTATTCTCATTCCCAAGTTGCCTTTTCAACCGTATGGTTTATTCATAAAACATTTACAAAACAATCTTCTTGGTATATAAGATTTGCTCATAGCTTAGTCTGTAAGAGGAGTACGAAATATTCATCCATAAAATAAACACATGACACACATTATGGACTTATAAAATTATACACACATAATTTTTACTCTTTTCTCCCATTCGTTCAATATTTAATAGGCATCTATACACTTCACCTTTTATTCATTAAAGAATAACATAGATGTAGAATACTCATACTAATCTCTTAAATAAAATTTTTAACTTTTCTGAAAATTTTAATCCTTTCAACATATACTCATACGTCATAATATCATTCACTTCTTTGATATCATTCTAAAAAAATGTAGCATTTCTACGCAACTAAGTTGTCATTCAAATCAGAATATTGAAGGCATTATCTTAAATGATCAAAAATCAACTTCAATAAAATAAAATAAAAACCTTTAGTTCAATTGATTCTCAAACTATAGATCTCAACATTATATCTCTTACTCTAAATCTTTAAAAAAAATAGTCCACCTTATTGGACATCATTTTCTTATTGAGACTGACATGTCTGCTTTTTCTAATATGCTCGATTTCAAATAGAAAAGATTCCACTAGCACAATTACTGCGATGGCAAATATGATTCTTTTAACTATTCCTTTAACGTCATCCACGTAAAAGGAAAGGACAAAACGATTATTGATTTTCTTTCATAAAACTCTATAAATAGCCTAAACCTCATAATCACTTTTCTAGCAATAAATAAAACCAACCTTCTTACCATCTTCATAATGAATCCCATTATCATAACTCCTCCTGTTCTTTTTTCTCCACCACAATTTCCAGACCTAATCAAAACCAGAACACTCCATTCCCGTGCCAAAGAATTCATCAGACACTACGCCATCTTAGCAGTCCAAGAACACGGCCTCACAGTTCTTGGTGGCCCTTTGTTCAACTTAGAATACCCTTTCTTTCACCTGCACTCTTTTTTCCCATTTTCCCAATGGTCCAAACCTGTCCTTTACTTGTTATGGTACCTGTTGGATCTGTATACAATCGCCATGGAATTCCCATTACTTAGAACCCTCCAAAAATTAGAAAAATGTGATGAAGATCATCCAGCCCTGATTTTTCTCCAATGGTTTTACCCAAAGATATGGTGGATAACTAAATTTCAATACATGATTGCAAACAACACAAATGCTGCAGTCCCCAGACAACATCTTTGGTCAGTCTTACTTCTCCAACGGAAGGGTATGATTATTTCAGATCACGAGATTCATTATTATCCCACTGTTAAGGATTACTTCACATTTACCCTTTCACTAAAGGGATCAATTAAGCTCTGGCCTGAAGAAGTAATTCAGCAAAAGAGAGAACTTGAAAGAATTCTTGCTCAGGAAAATCAAATAATTCCTCCGTCTGTTTGGATCTCCCCAGAAGATGCTGCACCTTGGGAACAAGTTGAAGCTGACTTTACAGAAGACCTGAATTTTGCCAATATACTCAAATTCCAACAAAGACAAAAATATCATCTTTCACATCTCAGAAATACAGATTACTCTACTCATCATCACCATATCCCAAACATGACTTATTATGCCAGATACAGACAAGCAATGGATAACCTTCACCAATGGCCTCAGCTAACTGTCCCAACAGAACCTACCCAATCTCAGCCAGTTGTCCCGACAGAACCTGACCAACACCAACCCAATCTTGACTTATCCCTCTTTCAAGACTCTCAACCTTATCTAACCGACACTCAAATCCAAGGGGAATCCAACACATCCCTCATCCAGACCAGTTCACATGCAGAAGATCAAGATATGGTAGACCCACCTTCCACTCAGCCAGAGCCCTCATTCAATGTATGGGAACAACAACTCCATAAGTTTCTCTCTCACGGATACGACACAGATGAAAGCGACCAGGGAGACTCATTTTAACCTATATTGCTGTTTCTATTTTTCACAGAAACTAGATCCGTGTTGTTCTATCACATCAAAGAGAGACTGACTACTGCTTTATCTTTATGTCAAGTGTGCTTTATTTTTCTTTATGTCTGCTTTTAATCTATCGGCCAAATATCAATGTTAAGACCACAAAAATTCTTATAATTAATAAAGTTAATTTGGCCTCATGTCCAAAGTCTAGTTGGTAGCTTTTAAAAGTCTTCAAGTCATATATGCATTGTCGGGCATTAGTGCCAAAACGGCAAAGTCCCTAAATCCATAAAATAGGTATTTATTGACTTTTCTTAATCATCTTACCTAACTCATCACGCTTCTGACACAATTTTATTACACTTACATATCAATAAATATTTATTCAAAATTTTGCGGCCTATTGTCCCTTATAGAATAATAAAGTAAAACTCATTCTTTTCTTTTTACCTCACAAGAATTGAGAAAAACGTATATACTTGAACATACTTACACATATGCTCCACAGCTATTATTAATTTGTTTCTCTATAAATACATTGTTTTTGCATCCTTATACAAACTCAAAAATATTCAAAGATTAGGGTGAGCGTAACATTGGAGGAAACCTCAGCTCGTCGATTTACAAAATTTTGTGTCTTTTGTGGATCCAACCCTGGAAATACTGAAGAGTTTACAAAAGTTGCAGAAAATCTTGGTAAGGTATTAGCTGAGCGAAATATACATTTAGTATATGGAGGAGGTAACCGAGGGTTAATGGGGTCTGTGGCAAAAGCTGCATATAATAAAGGTAGTCGAGTTTTGGATATCATTCCAAAACCTCTAGCTATTGAAAATATTGTAGGAAAAATAGTTGGGGATGAGTTACAAGTCTCATCTATGCACGAGCGAATGGCTCAAATGCTTAGGCATGCAGATGCTTCATAGCTCTACAAGGAGGTTTCGGGACCTTGGAGGAAATTTTTCAAATTGTCTCATGGGCACAATTACAAATCCACCAAAAACCCATTGGTTTGTTAAATGTTAATGGCTTTTACGACGGGTTGATATCTTTTCTTGACTATGCAGCGGGAACACAATTCATCCCACTTCTAGCACGACGAATTCTTATTTCAGCTCCATCTGTTGATCAACTAATTGATCAATTACAGTCTTTTATTCCTTTGTCTAATCCAACATTGCATCAGTTAGATTGGTCTACTCATGACAGTCAGAAGAAGCGCAAAATAGACTTAAATTTCACTCCGTAGCCTCTACTGTATTTTTGTTGCTGCTATTGTTGTTGTTTTCCTTTTCAATAAAAGTTGTTTCAATTGATGTCTTCAATACTCAACTTCTCTATATTTTGTCATTGAGAAAATTTTCTCAATTTGCTCTATGACATGCAAATTATCATTATAAGATATTCGACATCATTCTTGCTAAGCATATTAGTCACAACTTAAAAAAAATTCTAAATGGTAACATAAGATCCACAAGGTACCATTATCCACAACAACAATAATCTTAGCAGCTCTTGGATAATGTGTCAACTTCACAAAATCATACAAAATTTAAGGAATATGTCAAACTTTTACACAACAAAGCTACAAATACAATCCTAAGGATTTGGCATCTGCTCGGTTCCCTTGACTCGACACTTAAAAGTCTACAGAATCATATCTTAGCTCTGATACCAAAGACAACTTGTCACGCCCCAGACCCAAAAGATCTGACACACGACATCACTTACATTCATTCAATAATACTTAAACATTCATTTTAATTTCTTTCAGAATTATAGTAATTGAATTATGACTGGGACAATTAGTAAACCGGAGATACGCAGAGTTTTCTCAGAGATTAACACTCTACTACGTCACCAGTAGCAACTTTATTACCGGAAGCCCAGAATATATTCATTGCAAATTCTTACTTAAAATCAATCCATTACTACACTTGGTGAAACTTAAACTAAATCCAACCACACACAATAAAATAATACATAAGTATTTATTCACTAGGGACAAATCAAATATCTTATCCCACGTGTCCCCAAATGAAACACTTAGCAACCTAACAACTTAGGGAACCCAAGGAACAGCAGAAGCCTTGCCAAATCCGCTAAGCACACATGTACCTTATTTACCTGAAATCACCATAAACTATAATGAGTATAAAACTCAGTAAGCATACTAGTTTTTCATATATCAAATACAAATACATATATGTACACAATGCATATGTATGATATGCTGTGATCAATCAAAATCATAATCTTATCAAATCACATATCATGTAAGCGCTTACACATTCTTTCAAAACACATAATAGGAATACCATTACTCGACTACTACTTAGTAGGACTTACATATCACATATCAAATAATGAGCCAAATGTCACTCGTAGGTGACATACCGTATGAGAGGAATAGTACAAGTGAGGTCTTTAAATCACACATATATAACGCTTATGCCCGAAGGTAAAAGCCAAACCCTCACCCTGATCATCGGTGAGTCCTCTCACATATACCAATACGCCACCACACGAATGTGATGACTCACACTTCCTTTAGGTACCAATAGGATCCTCCCTACATACGGAACACATAACATATACCAATCCCGAAGGAAAGGCCACACATAAAGGCTCCACAAATCACATAAAATGCCTACTAAGTTAACAGTGAGTTCAAGTACCCTCAAAACACAAAATATTTCTCATGGACATATTACACTTCAAAAGCTTTCTTTGTTAAACATATCTTATTTTGAAAGCTCACTTTCAAAAAACACATGTATGTCCATGCTCAATGTCAATGCTCACATTCATAAACATATATTTACATTTCATATCAAAACATACTTTGACATAACATAAACATATTCTTAACCATATTTACAAAATCATTCATAACACTTACTATGTTTATTGTGATTTCAGTAAAAAGTCTAGTATACTTACCTCTTAACACTTTCAGCTACAAGGCTTAAATCTCCTTAACCTATCAATGGAGATTAATCCTTTCATAAGCCTCACAATTCACACAAAATACTTTAAATAGCTTACAAAATTATACACAATGCATTTATCACATCAAATTGGTCTAAATATTTGGTTTCTCAAAACCTGTCATTCTGACCACTTACACTTAACAAAAATTTCTAATACATCAAATGATGTCCAATTACTCCAAAATCCGAATATACCATTCTTGACTCATATATACTTCTTATATATGAATATTATATCAAATTTCCTACACAATCCATTCCATACACACCATCGAATCCAAACTACAAACCTGACAGGATCAAGATACTTATTGAACAGTATTCAATCTCCCAATTTTATAAAATCATATACTAACTCAAAAATTATAAAACTACCACATAATTACTCTTAACACATATCTCAGTCCATGATAAATATTTCACTTCCAAATCACTGCCAAAAGTATTTTAAAACTATTTTATTCTATAACTTTAAAAATCTGTTAATCAAATATTGCAATGAGCTGATACACTTTAGAAATTCATAACACTTCAACCACATTGATCTAAATTCTCAATTCCGAGTATATCATATTAGACATATAAACTTATCATATTCCACAAAGTCATAATTTTTGAAGATCATTCAGTAGGACAAAAATTATTTTTCACTGTACTATACTGTTTACATAGGAAATTTCCAGAATTTCAGGGTCATTTTGGTAAATTCAATTTCCAGAATTTTCAATCGATTCAAAGTCTCAGATGATCCTTAACATGTCTAATTTCATATACGCAAAATTCAAAACCAGAATCGAATCACAACAATTTATAAAATTCCTAGATCAAGAGGTTATCCAGCAGAAATTCCACAATTCATCATGATTTATCAAACTATCTTATAGATCATCATCAATTCTCATATGATCTTACGAAATACACAACAAATCCTCAATTATAGATATTTTCAGAAATCAAAACTTAAAGGAATTAACTTAATTAATACCAATAAATTGAGAAATACGTATGATATACCTCTTGAAATTCAAAATTCCAATTTCTTCTTCTTTTTCTTCTTCTTCTCCTCTTTCTCTCTCCTCTATTTCTCTCTTCTCTCTCTTAAAATGGGTAGCTCGACCTAAAAATGGTAAATTAGGGTTCAAAAGTGTATTTTTATACTAAGAGGCTAATTTTTGGTATTTATGAATTTGCCCCCAAAACTTTCAAAGTATAACAATTTGGTCCCTAAAATAAATCTAAAGTCTTGCAATTAAACCCAATGTTAATAGTATGACCTTAACCTATACAAACACTACTAATAACAATATATAAATCAAATATCCCCCACATACAAATAAAATACGTATATTTATACATATATAAATATTTATTATTACCGGTTGTAGATACTGGTTACTACACAACTCAAACCCTAAATTCCCTTAAGTGGTCAAATTCACATTCTCCAACCAACACATTTTTTTTCTCAATTTCTTGTTTCAATAGCATACAAATCAAGCTAATTTAATTCTAATTCCCTAATTACAACCAATTGAAGTTTTTACATCAAACTCACACTAAACCCTAATTCTTACCTTACTAATTTCTTCAATTGATGACTCCTTTAAGCTCCACACTTGATTTCAACTTTATATACTAAATCAAGAATTCACACCAAAACATTAATAGTAGCAATCTTGAAAAATTCATACATAACCATTATCAAATAATGCTTTTCTTACCTCTTTTCTTTGAATTTTCATTAATGAAAGCTTCAAATGACCTTAGGAACTTGTAATTGACTTTATTTTAGCTTGATTAAGCATGAAAAATCATAAAATAGCTTTGGGTTTTACTGTAGCAGCAGATTCTCCACCTTGGCCGAATTTTCCCTCTTTTACTGTAATAGGTTTTGCTTTTCATTTCATCAAAATTCTATACACTTCCACTTTATATAGTATTCTCTCAATTGTCCAATTTTCCCCTTTAACTAACTCCAAATTTCTAAATTGCCATTGGTTAGAAATGGGAAGATTTAATTGATTCCTTTGTAACTATTTAGTTAGAATAGTTAAAGGAACTAACTAAGCTTCCAACTTAGCAATCCATGAACTTGACTTTAATTGGTCTATTTTCTAATACATGGATTGTGTTTCTTAATAAAGGCTTATTCCATGTTTAACACTTTTATGAAAATTCATGTATTAAATTAAATTTTATTTTCCAAGCCAATAAAAAAAATTCCAAAAATATTCTATGACTGTCCGATGCTCCGAACGAGTGTAAAATTATCAAGTTATGTCTAATACCTCTCATGCGCATCATAATAAAAATATTTCTAGTACAGTTGAAATCGGGTAATCCTACGGTGTCTGTATCGCTATAAATTGAAATCTAGGTATTTATATTATTAATAAGGATTGGATATTACAGAGGTATTTTAATTTCTTTTTCTTACTAATTACAATCTAGTTAATTTTCTAATTTGATATAACAAAAACTAATAATTTGTGTTTTTTTACTCATAATTTAGTCTCTTGCTTTTAATATAATTATTTTTTTATATGTCTTTTGTTTGGAATATAATTAGGTTTTTGTCATTTTTATTTATTAATTTTTCTTTAACAAGAATAAAACTCATTAAATGAATTAACTATTAAGGAGATAAGGTGCCAAATAAGAAATCTTAACCTAATAGAAAACCTTAACCTTATAAAAATCTTCATATTTCATATGAAATAAATTCATTATAACCCTAGAAGTTTCTTGGACTCCAATAGATTTTACTACCTAACTCACAAGGGTAAAGAGACTGAGATCCATCGTTTGGGCTCAAGCTATATTTTACATATAGTCTGTCACATTAGCGTAGAATCATTGAACTAATGGTATTCTGTCATGTCATAGTCTCCCAGAATCACCATAAACATTTTTTTGTGACTCTACCAGGAGTTCAACTAGGAACTTATGATGGCGAAAATTAAGAGGAAGAGTCAAAACTCGCGAAACACCATCACTAAGGGATAAGAGGAGTACTCGCACCACGATAATACTCAAAACAACCTGCCCTTAGGTCCATATAAAATCCAAGAGGTGGTCAAGTTGTAAATGCCAATCTAAGAGCCATAACCTAGATTCTAAAAAATGCCATATGAAAGACTAAGCAGTAAAGCCAAAAAGAACTACTTGAGGCCATCAATATAACCAAGACACAAGAGCCATATACAGTTGCAACAACCATACGAAACGTCATTCAATGCACCCTTGAAAACAAAACACAAGTGACCTTTACTAATGGCAGTGTGCAAAAGGGGAGGACATAAAGTCCTAACTCGATCAAAATTTATGGCCATAATTAACCAAATAAATTGTAACAATCATAGGACAAATATGGAGTATGTTTCTTCATTGTCATAACTAGTTCAAATCTTACTCATGCGATACCCCAAGGGTTATAACACCCTATCATTTTCCCTATTTGATGGGGAAAAAAAGAAATCTTAAGAAATATATTGGGAGATTTACTGACTCTTGCAGTGCATACTCTAAAAATAAAAGCTTACACTTTTACAAATTCTCAAAATCCCTCACAAGTTATGTATACACCTAGTATGTTTTGTTGCTAGTTGGATCCATCCTCACCCAAAATGAGGTGGTCTTGTGATAGGGGCACCATATAAATACACTAGTATATTTAGCATTCCGAACTTAAGTTTTATTCTAAATTATGAATATTTGACTATTTAATTATGTTTTTGATCATAAATAGGTGCACAAGATAAAATGTGACGATTCAGGATAAATGGTAGGCGAAATAGACAAGAAACTGTGATGTTATGCCAAAAATATAAGAGCCAGGCAACCCAGGCCTGGGCACCATGACGCCTAAGGCTGGACACTATAGTGCCTAAACTCGTCTCCCCCATTTGTACTTTCTAGGTTTGAGTGCCACGGTGCCCGTGAGATATATGAAACACCTCATTAACTCTCTTATTTTGACTTGGATTCAAAGGCCCTCGACCTTAGGGTTTCTAAGACTTATAAAAGCACTTTTTTTCTAAGCCAAAACACAGACTTTTAGGGAGGCAAAACTAAAGAAAATAATTCACAACACAAAATCAAAAAATCAAAGCCAATAATTGAAGATTCAAGATCAAGATCAAGCTTCAAGTTAAGGAAGAGATAGAAGAAACCAAAAAGTCTTCTTGATTAATTTTTCTTCTCATTTATTATTATTATGTTCTTGTTTTTACTGTTATTCATAGATTGCTTTTTTACTATTGATTTAGTGATGAGCTAAACATTTTTATCTAGGGTTAGACTTTGAACCTAAGTATGTAGTTGGATTTACTCTACAATCATATATCAAATTACCTAGGTCTAAATATTATGATTCCTCTTCCGAGTTTATCAAAATATTACCAATTCATTCACCATATATTGGCCAGATATATTGAAGTATTAAACACAAGTAATTTAAATAATAAAGGACTAAGTTTATTAAATACTAAAAAGATATGGCAAGTTAAGTGCACATATTGAGTTCAAATATTAACCCTAGAAAATAAATTAGTTCATAGCTACAAGAGAATCACAGCAATAAAAATAAAAATAAAACATGATACAATCAATCGCAAACCGATGTAGACGTCGAATTGCTCTTGATTGATGTTGCCCTAGATTCTTGGTGCTCTTGAACTGCTCTAAGTTCTCTTTTTCTTGCTCTAGGTTCTTCTCTGGTCTCTTTGGATGTTCTTGAAGGTTGGGAACGAGTGGCTTTATATAGGGATTGATATGAGCTTGAAAATCTCAATTCTCGTCGGACTAGGACTCGCACTACCGCTGGCGCGCTATGCATCTGTCGCTGGGGCGACGCGTGAAAAAGCTATTACCGCTGGCGCGGTGGGATCTTGGCGCTGGGGTGCTGCATGAAAATGGCTTCACCGCTGGCGTGGTATGTTGATAGCGCTGGGGCGATGGAGCATCGCTGGCGCGGTGACTCTTCGGCGCTGGGGCGCTAGACGCGACTGAAGCAGGTCATTTTTCTTATTTCGATCACTATTTTAGCACTGGGGCGACAGTTCTTGTGGCGCTGGGGCGATGGACACAAATTTTGAAAACTTTGCATTTTAGTCCCTGTTTTTGCTCTTTTTGCATTCTTTCTTTAAATTTCGTTCAAGTCACTACAATTAACAATAAAGCACATAAATAGCCATCTATTCTCATAAAACCATAAAATATCAATAGTAAAAACATGAGAAAATATATGACAAATTTGCCCTTATCAAATTCCCCCAAACTTAAATACTTGCTTGTCCTCAAGCAATAAAATAAAACTAAGAGAGAAATAAAGGGTTATACTTGACTCATTTAACAAAACAAAATATACTAATACTAGTAAGATGATCAAAATCATTGTCTCAAAGGCTGACGAAATAGTACAAATCCATAAGGTAGATAAACAGCTAATAACAATTCTAAATTATCTTTATTTAGTCCATCATTCTTCCTCATGGACAATCACCATGTGTGTGTGTGCAGGCAGCAAGTAAATAGCTAAACCATACTTTGATTTACTTTATACTTTAGTTCGTACTGGAAAGATGATGTCTCGGCATTCAATTTGTATAATGACACTTCCATAAGCTTGTCTTTATTACCACTCTCCACTAATGTAGAAAATCACATATCTAGGGATCTATTTAGGACTTTACTTAGCTTGTAATGTAAGGCTAAGGTTAAGGTGGGATAAAAGGATAAATATATGAAGTTCAATTCACACCATGAACACTTAGACTTTTACCTAGAAACCTCTTGATCTTTCGTTTCCTTGTATTATCTCTTCCCCCAAACTTATTGTGTTTCCCATATTTCTTTTCAACCTTTTTTTTTCAAACATTTCTTCTTTTTCTTAAGCTGAGGGTATTTTTCTTACTCTTTTTTTTTTCCTTTTTTTTTTTGAATACCCCCAAACTTAGATTGACAAATACCACTCAAACTTATTTTTCTCATATCACTGCAACTTTTTCCTTTCAAGAGTATTTCTAAGCAAATGCAAAGTTTATGGTGTTACGGGTAAATTTTTAGATAAGTAAACTTTAAGTCTTGGGCTTGTAATGTAGTTAAACCAAAGAATGGGTAATTAGGCTCAACATAGGGTACTAGGGATAAATATACAATAAAAGGTAGGCTAGAAAGGCTCAATCGGTCCAAAGATGGCCTAATGTCATTTCCCTATTCATGTGTTTTCTTGGATTTCGCCTCGAGTAGTAACTAAAGACAAGTTCTAGAGTATCGGGCTTCGAGACTGTTGTGTACTCTCTAAAACATAAGTATCTCTAAGTAATAGTTATAACCATTCATGCTTATAAAGTGCTCAAAAAATTGGTGATTATGAATAAGGTCAAATTTGTTCCTAAACTTAAATAATCAAAATTGTCTCAAGTATCTATCATTCTTAGGGATTTGTAAAAATAAATTCAACCATGTATTCTTTTTCTTATCATTGACTAATGATCATCTTATCAAAACCTAATAAAAATGAATTAACTAAAAAAAAACTAAGTAACTAAAAAAAATTTAACCCACAAGAATGACCACTCAAATCATGCAGCAAAATGAACACAAGAAAGTGTTTCCCACCCCCAAACTTAATTTAGACATTGTCCCCAATGTCAAAAAATAAAGAAGTGAAAGTAAGAGACTTCCCTGGTCAATTTTTGCTGCCGCGCTGACTTTCCGTCGCTGGGGCGACGTTATGGCACTGCCGCGATAATATTATGTCGCTGCAGCGCTGAAGGCTGATTTCTGCACAGTTACTAGAATTTGTGCTGGCGCGATGTTGCGTGTACCGCGGGGGCGGTGGTGTCTCGATTTTTCTGTCGCTGCCGCGCCATGTTATGCCGCCGGAGCGCTGAAATTCTTGGTTTTTTTTTTTTTTTTAAGATGCTGAAAAAAATAAAAAAAATGATAATAATAATAATAATACTTTCCTTGGGTTGCCTCCCAAGTAGCGCTTGATTTAACGTCATCGGCTTGACGAGGCTTCCTTTTCTTTTATGGTGGGTCGAAGATGCTGATGGAAGCATTTGTGTAAGTGATCTTGCTGGCTTTCTTCTTTTTCGGCTTCCATATTTTTGCAATTAAACCTTGGGCAGTATCTTTTGCTGCATTCTCCTTATGTCTCTCCGGAAAGACTTTAATCTTAGACCGGGGAGATGGTTCTTCCTTTTCTTTCTCTTTGCTTGCTTCGTCGTGATGCTGCCTTTTCTTCTTCTTCTTGCCTTCCTATGCTTCAATGCTCTTTTTCGGATGCGAGAATCCAATGTCTCCATATCTTTAATTTGCTTAACGCTTGGGTGCATCATATTAATGCAGAAACAGTCTTCATTTTCAGTTGGTAATTTGATCTCCTTGAAGACCTTAAAAGTGACTGTGTCCTCTTGTACCCTCATGGTCAACTCCCCTTTTTGCACATCAATGATTGTTCTTCCAGTGGCTAGGAAAGGTCTTCCAAGGATGATAGGGATCTCCTTGTCTTCTTCCATGTCCAGAACAATGAAATCGGCAGGGAAGATGAATTTATCGACTTTAACCAACACATCTTCAATTAATCCCTTGGGATAGGTGAGAGAACGATCTGCCAGTTGAAGTGTGATATTTGTTGGTTTGGCTTCTCTCAGTCCTAATTTTTTGTACACGGATAGTGGCATAAGATTGATGCTAGCTCCCAGATCACAAAGTGCTTTCCCAAAATCATAATTCCCAATTGAGCATGGTATGGTGAAACTTCCAGGATCTTTGAGCTTTGGAGGTAGCTTCTTTAGAAGGATGACGCTACACTCTTCTGTTAGGGCCACAGTCTCGAAGTCATCTATTTTTCTCTTCTTTGATAGGATTTCCTTCATAAATTTCACATAGCTCGGCATTTGCTCCAGTGCATCTGCAAAAGGAAGATTAATATGTAATTTCTTAAAAACATCAAGAAATTTTGAAAACTGCTTATCTAGTTTCTTTGTTTGTAGCCTCTGAGGAAATGGAGATGGTGGAGTGAATGACTGCGTAGGTTGCTTCTGCGGGTTGCTATTGGTATCTTCTGCTGCATTTTCTCTTTTCTGTTCTTGCACTTGAATACCATTTTCTATGCTTTTCTGCGTTTCAACACTTTTCTCTTGGCTTCTTAGCTGCTGTAATCTCTGAGGAAATGGTATAGATGGTCTATATGGTTGCACGTCATCTTGCTGGACCACTGGTTCTTTTTCCTTCTCTATCATTTCCGAAAGCTGTGGTTGAGGAGTGTTATCATGTAAGACTTTACCACTTCTTAGGGAGATGGCTTGGCACTGTTCTACGCTTCCTTTTAGATTGACTTCGGTGTTGCTTGGTAGAGTTCCTTGAGGTCAATTGTTTATTGCTGTAGCAAGTTGTCCTACTTGATTCTCTAAGGCTCTAAGTGAAGCTGCTTGACTTTGGAAGAGTGCATCTGTTTTCTTCATAAATTGTAAGAGCATGTCTTCAATGTCTGATTTTTTCTCTTGCTGGATTTGTGGTTGGAAGCCAGGAGGAGCTTTAGAATGCTGTCTTTGATTATTGTTGCTCCATAAGAAGTTGAGGTGATTTCTCCATCCGGGATTATAGAAATTTGAATTGGGGTTATTGCGATTGAAGTCCCCTACATATTGAGCAGTCTCCATGCATTGTCCATTGGCATGATTGCTTTCACAGAAATCGCAAGTGATGGGTTGACTCTTGATAGTATTAACTCCCAAGTTGCTTAATTGTTTGGTCAAAAGGTTGACTTGGGCAGATAATGTGGTCAAAGTGTCTACTTCATGTAATCTAGTGATCTTTCTTGTGGTTGACCTTTCAGTGGGCCATTGATAGGCATTGGACGCCATTTCATCTAGTAGATCATAAGCTTCATCGGTGGATTTATTCATAAGTGCTCATCCAGCTGCAGCATCTACTATCGTTCTGAATTGACCGGCTAATCCATTGTAGAATGTTTGTACAAGTAACCACTTCGGAACTCCATGATGAGGACATTTTCTTTGCATATCTTTGTATCTCTCCCATGCCTCATAAAGAGATTCTCCATCTAGTTGTAGGAATGATGTGATGTCGTTCTTCATCTTGGCAGTTTTAGCAGGTGGAAAGAATTTGGCGAGGAACTTTTGTGCAAGATCATCCCATGTAGCTATGGATCCAGATGGAAGTGATAGTAGCCAGCTTTTTGCTTTGTCTCTCAAGGAAAAGGGAAATAATCTTAGTCGGATTGCATCATCAGATACCCCATTGTACTTGAATGTGTCACATATCTCCAAGAAGTTGATAATGTGCATGTTTGGATCAAAGTAGCAGCTATAAAACATTCATCAATTTGTCTATGGTATAGAATATACGACCAACCTATATAGAAAAGCACAAAGTAATAGATACTATTGGCCAAAGATGAAAAGCCAAGTATTCATGTGAGCTAACTCATCAAACTGATAGACAATAATTCATAAAGAAGAGGTGTTCATAACAATAGCTGAAGAAGATTTAACGAATACCAAACATAAAGTATCTTTTAAAAGGAAGCCTTACAATTCCTTAGATGCTCACAAGCTTTAAAAGATCACCAAATGGTATTTTTAAAAGGCAATATCCTATTCCAAAATAGCGTTAAAAGAGATCCTTTAAGGTGCCTAGAATTTATAGAAGCATAAAAAAATTCCTTAAAGGAAGTTTTGCATCTATATGCAAAAAGAGTAACAATTGTCATAAGACATTTGTTAATTTGCCAGTGGCAAAATATACGATTAAAATATATAGAAAAGTACAAGGGATCTACTATCTAGATAAGAGAAGCCAAGTATTTATGCGGGCTAACTATTTAGACTGTCAAAAAGTGATTTATAAAGAAAAGTTATTTATAACTATAGCTAATAAAGATTAGTAAGTAACCAACATAAAGTATCTCCTAAAAGGCACGCTGCCTCACAATTTCTCAAATACTCACAAGCTTAAATGGACAGCCAAACTATATTTGTGAAAGGTAATATCCTCTTCTAAATGAGCCTTAAAAGAGATTCCTTAACGTGCCTAGATTTCACAAAAATGCAGAAATAGATTCCTTATAGGAATACTCATGCATTTAATTTGTTACAAGACATTCTTTAATTTACCTGAGGCATATATGACCAACCTATATAGAAAAGCATAAAGGGTTGGATACTATTACCCAAAGATAAGAAACTAAGTAACCCTGCGAACTAACTGTCTGGATTGTCATATAAAAATTCTTAAAGAAGAGATGTTCATAACCATAGCTGAAGAAGATTAACGAGTGCCCAACATAGAATATCTCTTAAAAGTTACTCTGTCTTAAAATTGCTTTGATATTCACAACCTAAAATGAACCATCAAACAGTATTTTACGAAATGCGATATCCTTTTCCAAAAGAGCCTAAAAAAAGATGCTTGAATGTGCCTAAACTTTATGGAAGTATAAAATTGATTCATTGAATGAGTACTTATGTATTGCATCTTTGAGAAAGAATGACAGTAGCTGTTACAAAAAATTCGTCAATCTATTTGTGGTATAAAACATAGGACTAACCTATATAGGAAAGCACAAAAAGTTAGATACTACTAGCTAAAGATGTGAAGCCAACTATCTATATAGGCTAATTGTCCAGATTATCAGATAGTAATTCATAAAGAAAAGGTATTCAAAACCATAGTTGAAGAAGACTAGTGAGTACCCAACATAGATTATCTTTTAAAAAACACAATACTTCACAATTCCTTAGATGCTAACAACCTTAAGTTAACTAGCAAATGATATTTTATCGAAGGTGGTATCCTCTTCTAAACGAGCCTCAAAAGAGATGCATTGAGGTGCCTAGACTTCATAAAAGCATAGAAAAGATTCATCGAAGGAATAGTCATGCATTGCATCAATGAGTAAGAAAGGTAGCAGTTATTACAAGATATTTGTCAATTTATCTACGGCACATAACATACCATTAACCTATATAGAAAAGCACAAAGGGTTGGATACTACTAGCTAGAGAAGAGAAGCCAAATATTCATGCGAGCTAACCATCAACTTTGTCAAATAGTAATTACAAAGAATAGGTGTTTATAACCATAGCTGAAGATAATGAGTACCTAACATTGAGTATCTTCTAAAAGGCATATTGCCTCACAATTTCTTTGATGCTCACAAGTTTAAATGGACTGCCAAATAGTATTTTATGAAAGGTGGTATCCTATTCTCAAATAGCCTCAAAAGACATCCTTTAAGGTGCCTAAACTTCATGAAACCATAGAAAAGATTCCCTATATGATACTTATGAATTGCTTCTATGAGCAACAAAGACAGTAGTTGTCATAAGACATTTGTCAATTTATCTATGGTTACAGAATATATGACTAACCTATATAGAAAAGCACAAAGGGCTGGATACTATTGGCCAGAGATTAAAAACCAAGTATCCATACACATTAATATTAAAACTATTGGACAATAATGCACAAAGAATAGGTGTTCATAGTTATAGCTGAAGAAGATTCATGAGTACTTAACTTGATGTATCTTTAAAAAGCCACATTGTCTCATAATTTCTCGGATACTTAGAAGATTAAATGGACTACTAAACTATTTCAATAGTTTCATTTTCCAAAAGAGCCTCAAAGGAGATCTTTTAAGGTGCCTAAACTTCATGAAAGCATAGAAAAGACTTCTTAAAGGAATAATCATGCTTTGCATCTATGGCCAAAAGGATAACGGTTGTCACAAGACATTCGTCAATTTATACTAAGCACAGAACATATGCCCAACTTATATAAAAAAGAACAAAGGCTGGATATTACTAGCTAGAGATGAGAAGCCGAGTATTTTCTAAAAGGCACATTGCCTCATAATTTTTCAGATGCTTACAAGCTTAAATGGATCGAACAAAAACTATTTTACAGAAGTTAGTATCTTCATCCAAAAAATCCTTAAAGAAGTTCATTTAAGGTGCCTAAACTTCATAAAAGCACAAAAACATTCCCTAGAGGAATATTTATGAATTGAGTATATAAGCAAGAAGGTAGTAGTTATCACAAAACATTCGTCAATTGTCTGCGGCATAAAACATGCAACCAACCTATATAGAAAAGCACAAAGGGTTAGGTACTACTAACTAAAGATAAGAATCCAAGTTCTATACATGTTGATTTTCCAAATTGTTAGATAGTAATTCACAAAGAAAATTGCATTCACTAAAGATGATTAGCAAGTACCCAACATAGAGTATCTTTTAAAAGCCATGTTGCCTTATATTTCCTCGGATGCTCACAAGCTTAAATGGATCGCCAAATGGTATTTGTGAAGGTGACATCATCTTCCAAGAGAGCCTCGAAGAATATGCCTTGAGGTGCCTAGATTTCATAAAAGTATAGAAAAGATTCCTTAGAGGAATACTCATGCATTTAATCTATAAGTACAAAGGGCAAAATACGACTGGCTAGAAATGAGAAGCCAAGTATCCATATAAGCTAACTCTCCAAACTTTAAGACAGTAATTCATATAGAAAAGGTGTTCATAACTACAGCAAAAGAAGATTAACGAGTACTCAATATGTAGTATCTACTAAAGGGCACGTTGTTTCACATTTCCTTAGATGCTCACAAGTTTAAATGGACTACTAAATGATATTTTCTGAAGGGAACATCATCTTCCAAGAGATTCTTTAAGGATATGCCTTGAGGTGCCTAGATTTCATGGAAGTACAAGAAGTATTGCATAAAACCTACTTTGAAGAATGTGAAGAACACAAAGGCAAGCGAAACATATACTAGGGCTTACTTGAACTATGTTAGTACTAGCCTGACATATAAAATAATGCTAAGGACTTTGTTAAGACATACCACACTTGCCATCTCCACGCTAATATACAATATTAACATCTACGACCTTATAAAAAATGCCAAAATTCTAGCTTTTGCATATATGGTGGCTGGATCTGGTTGGTCCAATCAACCTATTTATTAAGGGCCATATCTTGATATTGTCAGCCACAAACTATTTCTCTAGATGAGTCAAGGAAATCCTATTAAGAAAGGTAATTAGTGTTGTTATATCCAACTTTTTATGAGACCATATTATATGTCATTTTGGCATCCTATACAAAAGCATAAGTGATAATAGCAAGTTGAAACTACCTTATGGGCAATATAACATTAATCACAAATGTTCAATGTATACTGCCTACAAGGCAATAGCTAGGTCGAGGCTACTAACAAAATATTGTTAAAAATACTCAACAAAATAATGCATAAATACTCTTCAAATTAGACTATGCACCTTAATGACATCTTTTTGACCTATAGAACATTATCAGATGAAGTTATTGGTTGCTCCTCATACTCTTATATATGTGTTTGGGGCTATAACACCATTCGAGCTATCCATATCCACCACAAATGTGATACTCGCACAAGAAAATTTCTTAGTTTTTATGACTAATCTCATGACTAAACTTGAGGTTGTAAATAAGAAACATAAAGATTTTAAAGGCGTATCACATTATATCAGTGGTAGAATGGTCAAGGCAAAAGCTAAGTGCGTCTAGGATAAGGATATCAATATGGGTAACCTCATATTAAGAGTAGTTGAACACATCAAGGAAAATATGGATTCGCCTTTTAAATTTATGTCACAGTAGAAGTTAAGCATAACTAATATATGGTAAGAGAGGCCCGCAACTATAGTTATTTCCATTTGGCTATAATAGAAGGATAGATACTTCGCCACCCTATCAACGAGAAGTAGCTAAACGTTATTATGGCTATGTATTAGTATTCATTCCAATAAGTGCAAGTTGTACACTTAGGCCAAATAAAAACTTAACATAATCCTTTAGTCAAAGATAGTAATAAAATCCAAACTCATCATTAAGTGTTAGTTAAGCACTCCATGCCTCATATATGGCTTATTCACATGGGATTCCCACTGTCATAGTTAATGTTTATTGCTTTTGCACTATACCCAAGCAAGATGCCCAATTATACAGTAGACAACTAGATTCCTTGCTTTAATGTTGTACTCTAGCAAGATGTTCATTCACATAATCAATGACTAAATTCCTTACCTTCACTATACCAAAGAAAGATGCCCACTCAAATAGTGGACGGCTAGATTTCTTACCTTGGCATTATACCCAATAAATTGGCCTACTCATATAGTTGATGATTAGATTACTTGTTTTAACACTATACCCAAGCAAGCTGTCCACTTATATAGTTAATGGCTAGAATTTTAGCCTCAATGCTATACTCAAGCCAGATGCCCATTCATATAGTGGTTAACTAGATTCCTTACCTTAACATAGTATCCAATAAAGATGTCACTCATTTAGTGGATAGTTAAGTTTTAGTGAAATGTCCAAGCAAAATATTTCTTGAGAAGATCGAAGCCATTGCACTGCTTGATATAATACCTGAAGTAGATGCATAACATATACCTAGATGCCCAAGTCCATTATAAAAAAAAGGAAGGCTAACATTAGAAATCTAAACCTTTCTTGATATATCACCCAAAGGCAAGATGACCACTCTCACTTTAAAAGGTGAAAGACTAACATTAAATTGTACTCTTTACTTAAAGCTATACCCAAGAGGGATGTTGTACTAAACAACATGATTTGAAGTCTTGTTGTCATAGATATAACTCACAGGGAAATATTAATATAGACTGCGTAAAAGTTTGTGTTAAAGTTGAAACATTTATATAGGATAAACCCATAAATTTCTATAATGCTTGTACAACATAGAAGTCTTAGTTGTACCAGAGACCTTACATAAAAAAAAGTCCTATATAAGTCACCTACGTATATCATGAAAGCCTGCGTTGTACTGGAAAATTGATGTCTCGGATGCCTCACATGGAAAACATCATATATGACATGAATACATATGAAGTAAACTCATGAAAGCTCACAATGATCTAGATGTTGATGAGTGTATTATTATTTAGGCTTCCATAGACCTAACATTTGTCATTTTAATCATGAATATTAGGCTTTTATATACTTTATTTTTATTTTGTAGATTTAAAGTTAACAAAACTACTGGAGATGAAAATTAAATGATAACAAGGCAAAAATATTAAATCTGCTATAGTTGATTGCCATATTAATTATAAATAGTAAATTTATGATAGTACTAGCATCGTGGCACCCAAAGGCCAAGGCTGCAGCATGTGAACAGTAATATATGAATAGTATTACATGAATAGTACTTTTTAAATCATTTCAGTGTTGAGCACAAAAAGGAAAAATATAAGTCTAACTTATATTTAATTTTTTACCCTTTTGAAGACTAACAATCCTATAAATAAAAGATCCAAAAGCCTATTTAAAAATCAAGAAGAGAGAAGAAGAAGAAAAAGCACACGAGAAAATAACTTTTTAAAGAGAGGGTAACTTTTGGAGGATCAAGAAAACTAGAAGGTTGAATATTGCAACAAAATTAGTTTTATCTCTTCAACTCTTTATCTTTCTAGTTATCATGATTTTCGTGATGTTTTTCTTAATAAATTTTAAAACTCTTTATTTTATAATGAGCTAAGTTTTATATCTAGGGTTACAACTTTGAACTCGATATATGATTGAATTCATGTTCTTTTCTTATTTTTATGAAGTCAATAGTATAATTATTCAATTATTCTATGCTTAATATTTTCTAATTAGTTGACACTAATTAGATTATTGTGGAAATTCTAATAACTTGACAATTGAATTTAGGTGTTAGCCTTGATTAATTTGATATATAATTATAACGTAGTAGTTATGAGTTCTAGATGAGATACACATATACTCATATAGCATATATGGTAATAATATACTAGTTCTTAATGAATTTTATTCTTATCTGATTACCATAGACATATACGTAATTATTAGGGTAAGATATAGTTACTTGACTATCGACAGAGGCTTGTGGTGATATTAGAAATCTATTCAACAATTAGTATTAAGAGATTAACTTAAGTAAAGATTAATTGGTTCAAGTAAAATATCAAAGGATAGTTGTAATCCTAAGTTTTATCTATTCTTGGTCATTATATCTTGTTATCTTTAGTCTTATATTAATTGTTAGTTTTTTATTTATTTAGATTAGATTACTTTTTATTTTTATTTATCTAAATAAAAGTAAGAAGACACAATTTTAGTTCTTAGCATAACAATACCAATAATTTCTTATTGGAACGATACTCTACCTTTACTCCATTACTTATTTATAATAGCGTGCACTTGTACTTTAGTACAACATAATAGATGTCTCATGAAAAACTTCACATGAGATGCTAGCATAAGCGTAGCCATGCAAGAGTATGTGTAAAATGAGCATAAATGTCTTCAAGCCTTAAACTTATAAAATATGCTTATGTTGTTCTATGGATATTAGAATATTTATAGAAGCCTTTATGGTGTTGTTGTTCACAAAATTATACATACACAAATAAAACCGCATGTTTATTGGTAGTGATCAAGTAATGAAATGATGAGAAAGTATCATTCCACGAGGATTGGTATCCTAAATTAATGTTAAGTACTACGGTGTTGACAACCTAATATTATCTAGACTAGGTTAAGTTGAATTATAGAATTAAAAAAACTTAAAATGAATGATTTAGTAAATTAAAGAGGTGAGAATTCTATGGTAATAGATTCTAGGAGCTTGATTTCACTCTATCATTTCTATGTTCTTTATCATTAGTGATTAACAACTAATCATATGTATTCATGGAATCAATTATTTAAGTCTAATATCATTACCTCTCCCGAGTGTTAAATAAGAACCTATACATATACAATTAAGTTGATATCCATATTTAACTCATTATATATACATACATTAAGCTACCCTTGAATGATTACTCTAAGTCTATTAGCCTCCTAACTCAATAAACTATAAGTTACACTTTTTAAACCCAACATATGGATTAAACACTCCCAAGTACATAACTCAAAAGTTTAAAAAAATCTAATCAATTTCTCAATCAAATTAGAAGTACTAAGCACATAAAAATACATAAATGAATAAACACAAATAGTCATTAATCACATAACAATATCAAAATATAGTATTTAATATAGTTCCATCAAGCCATAGAACATATAATCTAACTATCCATAGTTAAACACTCAATTAAATTAATCCAAATGTTTACAAAAGTAATCATGTTCAAACAACACAAATTACAAATACAAACTTGGAGTAAATGTAAATGAGATAAATATAAAGATAAAACTAGTTGGAGAAGTCCTTGGAAACCTTCAATCTTCAATAATCTCCCACAATCCAAGCTTCAATTATGTTTGTCTCACTAAAAACTCTAGTTTCTCTCTCTATTTCATGCTCTCCTCCCCTCCTAAATGAGACCTTTGATCTTTTATTTAGAGGTACTCTCAAAAACACCCTTAGAAAGTTAGGGAAAAGAGGCAAAAAAGACAAATCTAAGACTGCAAGTGTAGTAACCACTTATCCACAACTGGTAAGAATAAATATTTTTATATATATAATATTCATATTTTATTTGTATATGGGTGATACTTGATTTATGTATTGTTATTAGTATTATTTGTATAGATTAAGGACCTACTATTAGTATTGGGTTTATTTGCAAGACTTTAGATTTATTTTAGGGATCAAATTATAATACTTTGAAAGTTTTTAGGGGCTAATTTGTAAATATTAAAAATTAGTCTCTTAGTGTAAAAATATACATTTGTAACCCTAATTTAGTCATTGTGGTCAAGCCACCTCTTTTAGAGAGAGAAAAGAGAGAAAGAGAGGGGAGAGAAAGAGAAGAGGAAGAAGAAAAAGAAGAAGAAATTACAATTTTAAGCTATAAGAGGTATATCATATCTCTTTCTTAATTTCTTGGTGTTAATTAAGTTAATTGATTTAAGTTTTAATTTTTGAAAATATGAAAAATTAGGGATTTTATGTGGATTTTATGAGATATGTTGAGAATTGATGATGATTATATAGATAACTTGATGAATCATAATAGATTTACAGAATTTCTACTTGATAGTATATTGATACGAGAATTTTGTAAATTTTTGTACTTCGATTCTAGTTTTTTTTTTTTAGAATATGCAATTAGATATGTTCAGAATCATTTAAGACTTTGAATCGATTGAAAATTTTATAAATTTAATTTTTAGTAAAGTTACAAAAATGACCCTAAAATTCTAGTAATTTTCTGTGTGAATAGTATGCTAAAGTAATGAACAATTTGTTATCAGCTAAATGATATTCAAAAATTAAAAATTTCTTGAATATGATACTTTTAAATTTCTAATATGATATATTCAAAATTAAGCATTTAGACCAATGTGGTCAAATTGTTATGATTTTTTAAAATATATTATCTCATTGCAGTATTTGATCAATAGAATTTTAAATCTATGGAATAAAATAGTTTTAAAATACTTCTGTTATGGATTTTGGAGTAAAATATTTATCGTGAATTGATATATGTCTCAAGAGTAATTCTATGGTATTTTTATAATTTTTTAGTTAGTATATGATTTTATAAAATTGAAAAACTGAATACTGTCCAGTAAATATTTTGATCTTGTTAGGATAATAGTTTAGATTTAATGGTGCTTATGAAATGCATTTTGTAGGAATTATGATATAAAATTTAAATATAAGAAGGATATATGTGTAAATAATTAAATAGTTTGATTTTTAAGTAATTAGAAATCATTTGATACATAAGAAAAATATGTTAAATATAAGTGGTTAGAATGATAGGTTTTGAGAAACCAAGTCATTAGACCAATTTGATGTGATAAGTGCAATATTTATAATTTTATGAGCTATTTAAAGTATTTTGTATGAATGGAGATGCTTATGAAAGGATTAATCTCCATTTATGGGTTAAGAAAAATCAAGTCTTGTACTCAAAAGTGTTGAGAGGTAAGTATACTAGACTTTTACTGATATCACAATAAATATAGTAATTGTTTATATATGATTTTGTAAATGTGCTTAAAAATATATTTATGTTATGCCAAAGTATATTTTGATATAAAATATAAAAGATATATGTTTATGAATGTGAGCATTAACATTGAGCATGAACATACATTACATACATGTGTTTATAAAAGTGAGCTTTTCAAAATAAAATGTATTTAACAAAGAAAGTTTTTGAAGTAGAATATGTACATGAGAAACATTTTGTATTTTGAGGATGCTTGAACTCATTATTTACTTAGTAAGCACCTTATGTGATTAGTGGAGCCTTTATGTGTGGCTTTTCCTTCGAGATTGGTATGTGTTCTATATATAGGGAGGATTCTATGGGTACCTAAAGGAAGAGTGAGTCATCATATTCGTGTGGTGGCATATTGGTGCATGTGAGAGAACTCGCTGATGATTAGGGTAAGGTCTGGCTCTTACCTTCAGGTATGAGCGTTATATATGTGTAATTTAAACCTCACTTATATTATTCATTTCATACGGTATGTCACTGACAGGTGACAGTTGGCTCATTAAATGATATGTGATATAAAAGTCCTACTAAGTAGTAGTTGGGTGATGATATTCTTATTATATGTTTTGAAAGAATGTGTAAGCGCTTACTTGACATGTGATTTGATAAAATTATGACTTTAATTTATTACGGTATATCATACACATGCATTGTGTGTGTATATATATATGTATATGTATTTTGGTATATGAAAAACTAGTATGCATTCTGAGTTTCATACTCATTATAGTTTATTGTAGTTTCAAGTAAAAAAAGTACATGTGTGCTTAGCGAATTTGGCAAGACTTCTATTGTCTCTTGGGTTCTCTAAGTTGCTAAGTGTTTAATTTGTGAACATATAGTTTGAGATATTTGATTTATCCCTGTTGAATATTTATTTATTTATTATTTTATTAAGTGTGGTTATATTTGGTTTATGTTCCACCAAGTATATTCATGGGTTAATTTTGTGATGAACTTACTAGCAACTTACTAAGGATTCCTTTGTAGAATTCAAGTTTGAAATTTTATGTAATATTAATTATGAGTGTACATTATTGAATAAGTGTAAGTTATATCGTGTGTCAGATCTTTTCAGATCTGGGGCATGACAACAAGTGGTGGTGCTGCAACATTGAAAAGTTAGCGCCGCAGCACCACACATTTTCACGACTTAGGGCTGCGGCCTCAGAAAGTTGAGGCTGTGGCATCAATGCCTAGAACTTGATTCTTTATTTTCTTTGGGGGATGCGGCTTGGAGGCTTGTGAAATGACTTATTTGCTCTTTTTTTTATCAAACTGATCTCCTTTATGCTCCAATTTGATAGAGCCTATAAAAAAATCAATACATGCATAAATGGCTATATTTTTAATGCTTAAAATGAGGAAATATCAGATTAAAAGGGTACTAAACAATGTATGAAACTCGCTTATCAAATTGCCCCAAACTTAAGTACTTATTCGTCATCGAGTAAGGAGAGACGATTAAAAGTTTAAATGATAACAAACTATAAGAACACACTAAACACTGAGTCAACAAATGATTAGAAAATTATCTCAAAAATTTCTCATGACTACTAATCTCAAAGAAAGCTTAAATATCATAACCGTTTAATATGTTAATTCAATACTTATTCTAACCCACAAGTAACCTACTTGGTGTGTGTGTGAATAGCTAAAATTATTAGTCTTATATAGTCGGATTAGTTTATACACACAAGACAATAAAATGGTCTCTTATAAGTTTTTATTTAATTAACACTCTATATGCTTGTTTTTCTGCATCACTCTCCACCAATGTAGGCACACACATAATCAAGGATCAAAGAGGACTTTGCTTAGCTTGTAATACATGGCTAGGGTAAGGGTAGGATAAAATGGATCAATTTTGGCTTAACGCATACCATAGACACACATTCCTCTAGAGATTACTCAAATCGAACCAATTTTTTTTCACCTAATTTTCCACAACTTATTTCTTAGATTCCCTTACTATTTTGCTGTTGTTGTTCTTCTTTTTTTAAGCTAAGGGTATAATAAACTAAAATTATACAATATTTTCAAATTGATTTGATTTTCTTTTATTTATATATATAAGTCATTATACCCTTAAACTTAAACTTTTTGATATTAGAACAATCACAATTCATAACCAAACCAATAACCCTTCTTTAATTCAGTCGTTCAATTTGAAAAGTCTACATAACTCTCTAAGAGTAGTATTATCCCTATGGTGTGGTTAGTTTGAAGGATAATTAAATTGAAGGCTGAGGTGTTGATGTGGTTAGCAAAGAAAAGTTATTATTAGGCTCAACGGGGTGGCTAGGGGTAAAAAATATATAAAGATTAGCTTGAAAGGCTCAATCGGTTCAAAGATGACCTAAAATCATATCTTTGATTACGTATGCTTTAAAATTTCACATTGAGTGATGCTTGATGCTTAAACAAGTTCTAGTGTATTTTTGAGACCCTAAGTATTCTTTTTATGCATAAGCATCTTCTAAATAAGCATAAAAACTAAATAATTCTCACTACATGCTTAAAAGATCTAGTGGTCACAAAGTGAACCTAAACTTATCTTAGATTACCAAGCAAACAACCACAACATTCATTGCTTTTGAAAGAAAGTAGCATTTGAAATCATGTTTCTATTAATCATTGACTACTAATCATTCAATCAACCCGCAACTAAAGTCGAAAATGAAATCAATTGCAGGCAAAACAAAACAATTAAAAACAACAATCATAATTAGTAAGCATAATCAACATGGAAAATGAACACTAAATAGTGATTCCTTTCCCCAGCTTAAAGATGACATTGTCTACAATGGTAAAAATAAGAGTGAGTAAAAGAAACTTCCCTTATAGACGATGACTTAGTGTGCGATGGTTGAATTAGTGCTTGAGTTGGTGCCTAAAGCCTTTAAGTGATGTTTCCCAAAACTTGAAGTTTGATGAGTCATGATGTTTGATTATATTTGAGGTGGAATTTGGTGATAATTTATGTGTGAAACATGTAAGGATGAAGGGAAGTATGTGTGTGTGTGTGTATGTGTATGTGTTGGGGTGGGGGGTTAAAGTGGCTTAAATGGTGGTTTGGGTGGTGATTTGGAGGGGGATTGAAGTGGCATCGCAGCTTTAAACATGTGGCACTGCAGTGCCACAACCTGAGTTTTGAAATGTAAATTTCCAAGTGTTAGAGCTGCAGCATCAAAGAATTGGGGCTGCAACCCTAAGTTGCTGCCACATTTGGTATTATATTAGCTTGTGAGCTTCTTTTTGTCGCATCTTGTTTGCTTTGTTTATAATTATTTTTCCATGCAAATCACTACCCAAACCCTTTCATCGCATTTTTTTCCTTGTTCATTATATTTTTGTCGTGCCATGAACTTGGGGTTAAATGATATCTATCTCTTTCTTACCATTTGAATCGATGTTTTTAATCTTCAAACATTCTTTGAAATTATTTGGCAACTTCGTCTCCTTGAAAACCTTGAATGTGATCTCTTCATCTTGCACCCTTATTTTCATCTCTCCATTTTCCATATCAATGAGAACTCTCTTGGTGGCCAAGAATTGTCACCTAAGAATAATAGGAACATTCCTATCTTCCTCTGTATCAACGACTACAAAGTCCACCAGTAGGTTGAATTTGCTTACTTTAACTAACACATCTTCAATGATAGCCCATGGATAAGTTATGGATCTATCCCCTATTTACAAAAAGAAAATTATAGTGGGTTTCACTTTATTACGACCCAATTATTTGAAAATGGGTAGAGGCATAAGATTAATGCTTGCTCTAAGGTCACACAAGGCTTTCTCAAAAGTGGACTCCCTAATAGTGCAAGGAATGGTGAAGCTATCCAGATCCTTCAGCTTTTAAGGGAACTTTATTTTAATAATAGCACTACATTCCCCCGTTAACTTCACCATCCTATAGTCCTCAAACTCTTTCTTCTTTGACATCACTTCTTTCTTGAACTTTATAAAATTTGGCATTTTCTCCAAGGCATCCTAAAGGGAATATTGGTGTAAATATTTTTAAAATTCTTAAGTACATTGGAGAATTGAGAGTTTAACTTCTTTTTGTAAAAGCGTTGAGGGTATAGTAATAGTAGGGTAATGATATGAGGGTTGTTTAGGAAGGAAATGAAGTTGGGTTTGTACTTCACCTTAGATTGTTCAACAATAAATTCTTTTTCATTGCCCTCAATTACATTTTCTTCGGAGCTTTAATTTTCTTACCATACTTAAGGGTGATGACATTGTAATGCTCACTTGAATAGGCCTTTTTGTCACTTAGGAACTTGTTGGAAGATTTATCTTTGATTGCATAGGAAAGTTGGCAAACTTGCACTTTTAATAACTTCAATATGACATTCATGTGAGTGCAATGTGTCTCGATATTATCAAGGTGGGTTTCATCCTTGTTGAACCTCTCTCTAGTCTTAACGATAAAAGTGCTCAAAAGGTCCTCCAAAGAAGGTTTCTTCTTGGCCACTTGTTAATTAAATCTCAATGGATGTTGCAAAGCATTTTTTGTATTACCATAGGAGAAGTTCTTATGATATTTAAGCACATGATGATAATATATAGGCAAGTTGTTACTCCAGTGGTTGTAGTTTTGGTTGTTGACATATCGAACTTGTTCTGGTTCACTCCCTTCACCGATGTAGGACACATTTGCTACCATAATTGAATCTTTACTTGGTTAAGCCTCTCTAGCATTTAATGCAAAATTTTGATTTGATAAAGCCTAAACTTGAGCTGAAAGTGCAACAATTGGATCACCTTCATGCACTCATGTGGCCTTTCTCACAATAGACATCTTATTAGGCCATTGGTAATTGTTGCACGTCATTTCCTCTAGTAAAGATTGGGCTTCTTCTGCGATTTTTGATAACAACGTACCACCCACTGCTACATCTACAATGTTTATTGTTTGCCCATTTAAACTATTATAGAAGATTTATATTTGGAACCAATCTTAGTATCTATGTTGGGGGTGCCTCCGGATAAGGTCCTTGAACCGCTCCGAAGTTTTATAAAAAGACTCAAAATCTAATTACCTAAATTATGCTATCTCCTTATGAAGTTTAGAAGTCTTAGATGATAGAAAGAACTTTGTGAGGAATATTTGGGCAAGCTCTTCCCATGTTGTAATACTTTCCAGTTACAAAGATTAAAGCCATCCCTTTGCTTTATCCCTAAGAGAGAATGGGAACAAGCATAGATGAATAGCATCCTCCGTGACTCCATTCATTTAATAATATCATACATCTCTAAGAACATAGCAAGGTGAACATTCGGGTATTTACTTGGCAATCCTTCAATTGATTTTGTTGAACCATGTTAATAAGAGCCGACTTCAAATCAAAGTTGTTGTTACCGTCGTCGACTATAGTTAGAGCTTAATCTCCCATTTCTCTCCTAAGTCTCCGCAAAGTGCGCTCAACTTCTAGATCAAAGGAAAAAAGCTCCAAGCTACGGACTTTTCTCATAAGCCTTTAACAATAACAATAAAACCATAACTCAAAAAGAACGATAAAATGCCCAAAGTGAAATTAAGTTTATTATTCACAATATTTGCATCAATTCAAAATTTAAAATCCCCAACAGCTACACCAAAAACTTATTTGCAAAATTATACACATGCGAATAAAACCACAAATGCACAGGTCGTAATCAAGTAATAAAATGATTAGTGAGTATCATCCCATAAGGATTAGTATCCTAAATTAATACTAAGTATTATAGTGTTGACAACCTAACATTATCTAGGCTATTCTAAAAGCTAAGTTGAATTATGTAATTAAAAATACTTGAAATGAATGATTTAGTAAATTAAAGAGGTTAGAGTTCTATGGTAATGGGTTCTAGGAGCTTGATTTCACTCTATCGTTCTTATGTTCTTTATCATTAGTGATTAACAACTAATCTTATGTATTCATTAATCAAGAGTTTAAGTTTAATCTCATTACCTCTCTTGAGTGTCAAATGAAACCCTATGCATATACAACTAAGTTGATATTATTCGGAGTGGTATTTCGGTTCAAAGTCGTATTGGGTGCGTGTATTCATGTGCGCGTGTCCATTATTCATAAATATATATATATATATATATATATATGCATTTCATATATAATATACACAGCGAAAAATAGAAATCTAATTTGCTAATTAATGAACACAATAAATTTCGCATTTTATTATAATAATAACATTAAATAGATATTAATAACATTAATACCACAATTGAGAATAATCACCTTGTAAGCCTTTGGAACGGTTTAAGTTAGAGTCCCGCTAAAAATGAACACATTGACAATTCTAGAAGTTAACAGGATAGGTTTAAGTGGTCAGAATAATAGCCTTAAGTTTAGCACTAGTTTAACACTTAAACTCTGAGATTAACTCTTAATCTTTATAATCTAACACTTAAACTTTTTTTTTCATTACAACGCAATAAATAATTTTGTTTTAATTTAATATTTAAACAACAAAATCATTTAATCAAATACTTGTAATATGGTCGGCATTATTGAAGAGATGAAGAAGATGAAGTTTATTTTTTCAATTATTGAAGAACTCGTGCTTGTTGCCAACATTTGAAAACTAAAATGAAGAACTCCATTTTTCCTCTTAACCTTACCGAACCCTTAAGACGTGTTATTGTTCATTTTGCAAAATATAAAAAAATATCTTTGATTGATGGCCGGCCACTATCGTGTCCCACATGAAATGAATTTTTAAATTTATTAATATAATACAAAAACTTAACAATTAAGCAACGAAAAACGTATCCATTAAAGCTTGTGATTTATATGTTAAATAATCAAAACTTTTGATTTATTAACGGTTAATGGTCGGCCACCTTAATAAACAAATGAATTGTTTATATTTCTTTACTTAACAATTAATTAGATATTTTAGTTAACCTAATTAACTATTAATTTAAGTTAGGATTAGATTCATTTAACTATTAAATAAAATAATCTAATTAACTTAATCTGATGATTTACTTTTAATTATAATTAAGTTAGTTATTAATTTAATAAGAATTTAATTATTTAAAAATTAAATAATCAATTAAATAAAATTATCCTTAAGCCTAATTATCCCAAAGTGAGTCCTACCTAACCACACACTTGATCAACTTAATCGAAGGCTCACTCTGCGCCACGTGTTAACATTTAATTTATCAACAACAATTATCAATTAATTAATGTACTTAACATTTAAGTATTGACACATGCGCATTCTGAAAGTTCCTGAACAAATATTCAATTTTACTAGAAATTAATAGATTGAACAATTCAATATAGTACGCTACCTTAAAGCATAACGAGTACAATTCATATTGTGGGACTCTCTAGGTCTACGCCCGATTCGTTAAATAGAATTATTCCACGAGTCTATGATTAATGCCTATGCGCACATCACAGATATTACAAATCAGCGTGTTAAACCATACAAACTAAGGTCAAAGCGCATACGTATAATCCTTTCGTCACTTATATCCTGGAAGAGCGGGATATAGATTAACACCACCAAATCTCCATATGTTCATATGTGTACTTATTTCTAGATTTGTATTTTGTAAAACTATATCCACAAACTCTTTACGATATTATTTAACCCTACGAAAAACTCTTTTTTTTATGGTTTTTGCTTTTGGCTAAAGGACTTTCTGAAATATAATTCTTTGAATATTATGATATACAACCTACCTATATAAGATGAAGGATCCCATATCTACACACACCAGATTCTATAAGCATCAGACCATACCTAGCGACACGTAGCGATCAGACCATGAAAGGTCTCTAACATCCGTGGAACCAAAGTATGGTGGATTACTTATAAGTCTATTGTGGCGCCCAAGTCAAAAGACTACGAATACTACTCAACTCAAGATAACTTACTATAGATAGCTTCATAGGATATCTATTGGGGTCCTCTTGAGTCTACTCAGTATCCAATCCCGACTAAATACCTGCATACAAATACAAGCTCAAAACTTATGGTTAGTTAAGAACAACCATCTGTACCCTACAGATATAGATATATACTGATCTATATAAAATGGATCCACCAACAGACCCGCATCAATGAAAATAGTATTTGAGAACATACTTGTATAATGACATTTCTTAGCACTAATTGTAACTCTTTGCAACTACTTGATTATTAGTATACCCTCGGGTCTTTGTCCCGTTTTAAACAAGACTTTAACTTCTTAGATATGACTGACTCTTATAACCTGGTAGCTCTTAGCAGTACTAACTCTTAGCATTTATAACTCTCAGCGTTGTTAACTCCTGACACTGGTCTAAACGCTTTTAGACCAGATCGAAACTCCTTCAGATCATACAATGTCAATAACATTACAAGCATTGTATCATTTATTTATTTAATATTAACAATTTAATTCGAAATATTTATTGTATAAATGTTAAACAATTAATACAATATTGAAATGGCACGTAAGCACTAGCTTCAACAGATATCCCTATTTAACTCGTTATACATACATGCATTAAGCTTCCCTAAATGATTACTCTAAGTCTTAGCTTCCTAACTCAATAAACTCAAAGTTATGCTTTTTAAACCCAACATATGGATGAAACTATCCCAAGTAAATAACCCAAGCATTCAAAACATCTAATCAATTTCTCAATCAAATTAGAAGCACTAAGCATATAAAAAGCATAAATGAATAAACAAAAAATAGTCATTAATCACATAAAAAAATCAAAACATAGTATTCAATAGAGTTCCATCAAGCTCTAAAACATATAATCTAGCTATTCATAGTGAAGCACTCAATTACATTAATCAAAATGTTCACAAAAGTAATCATGTTCAAACAACACAAATTACAAATACAATCTTGAAATAAATGTAAATGAGATAGAGAGAATGAGGGAATTAGTTAGAGAAGTCATTTGAAGCCTTCAATCTTTAATAATCTCTTAAATTTAAGCTTCACTTGTGTTTGTATAACTAAAAACCCTATTTTCTTTTTCTATTTCTTGCTCTCCTCCCCTCCTAAATTAGACCTTTGATCTTTTATTTATAGGTCCTCTCAAAAATACCCTTAAAAAGTTAGGGAAAAAAGAGCGAAAAAGATAAATTTGATACTGTATGTGGTAGCACCATGGCGTTAGAAATTTTCACGACTTGGGGTTGCGACCCTAAGTTTTTGCTAAGTGAGGCCACGACCTCAAAAAGTTAAGACCGTGACCTCAATGCCTAGAACTTGATTCTTTATTTTATTTAAGGCTGCGGCTTGGATTTTGGGGCTGTGTGTTGGACTCTTATGAAATGACTTCTTTGCCCTTCTTTTCATCAAACTTGATCTCCTTTATACTCCAATTCAATATAACTTACAAAACAATCAATACATGCATAAATGACCATATTTTTACTACTTAAAATAAGTAAATATCATATTAAAAGAGGTACTAAACTATGTATGAAACTTGCTTATCAGTTATTCTCATGCAAAATGCCTTAATGACGTTGTCCCTTATAAGAAAAGCCTTTATGATGTCATTCTAATATATAAGCCTTTATGGAGTAGTTCTGATACACGATGACTTTATGGAAAAGTTTCGTAAAAATTTGCCCGCATGCAGCATCTCCTAAAATGTATGTGTTTATACAACAGCCTGTATATCAAATAGTACAACTACACAGAGGTCTACTCGTAAAAGCTCTAATATAATTTAAGGAGGTAGTACCAGTCATAAACAACCTCCAACTATAAAAAGCTAGCTATACCTATTGTAAGTATCTTATACAAAAACCTTAAATAGCATAATCTAAATCATAAATTGCAAAAACACTCTAGAATACAAAAGGTATATACTTTTTTTAAATTTCTTTGAATAAACTACAAATTCATTATATAGATAGTACACATAAGTAAAGGCATCATTATATACCATACAAAAGGCATATACTTTTTTTAAACACCTTGTAGCACATGCTATATAAAGGAAGGACTTAGTCATTAAAACATTACATTCGCTCTAGTCATAAAGTGCCTACAAACTAGTAGAGAGAAAAGCCTCTCGCACAAGAGCAATGTAAGCAAGAGGAGGCTAAAAATACCAATACTGGTCATGTCTATCAAACAACCATAAGAACCAGGCCACACATACCCCAAAGAGCAAATCAAATACCTTGGATAGCATAATACAAGTCATAAAGGTCTAGGACACCTTAAAAACACAATAAAAAGACAAAGGCATCAACAAATCATACAAAGGAAAGACTCAGAAGTCAATAACACATATACATATGCTTTGGCCATATTGGGCTCACAGACTAGATATACCATACAAACCAACAGAGAAAAAAGCCCTCGAGCATAAGAGCCATACAAGTGATATAAGAGAATAGAACCATTCCACTAAGATAGTTAAGACAAGCATCAGGATATGCCATATAAGAAACCATTAAAAAGAAGTCACCCAATCCATAAGGCTTAGATAGCTAAGAAAAAAAGGATTAACAAAGCCATAAACAAAATAATATGTGCTAATACTCTCACCTTGAGACATTTCTAAGTAAAAAAAAAATTAAATAAATAAAAAACTCAAAATTACTACATGCACAAAAGATTTAGAGGAATAAATCCAACCAAAGTATCAAAAGACATTATGCAAAAGACAAATAAGTAGCAATGCATATACAACTATTTTGTTCACAATGCAACTACAACAAGACAATAATGCATACTAACATGTAAAAGCAGAATGAGGTAAAGATGTTCTTGCACTTGAACATCTTTACTAGCACTACTAAAAAAAGGCTTTTGGTGATGAAAATTGTTGTCACAAACCAAGTTTAGTAATAGAAAACATCTATCATCAAATATCATCGAATGACACATCAAGAATTAATGATAGAAAGCAAACTCATTTTGTGATAGAACTTTTCTATCACAAGCTTCTAACGTTGTTTAGTAATAGTAAATATCCATCAACAAACTTTAATATTAGTCCTATGTGTACAAAAATATTGTTACACAAAATACATACGTGTTCAATAACGTGGATACTAATGTGGCATCTAGTATAGTAGTTGACATAAATGCAATATTATTATGTTAACATTAGAGGAAATAGTGTGAGGTCATGAAAATATATTATCTATCACGAATTTTTGATAGTTTCTGTCACAAATTTGTGATAGATGTGTGTCACGAACTCATGATAGATAAACATTATCTATCACAAATTCGTGCTATATGATATCCAATCATTTGTAATCAATTGTCCACGTCTGATGAAATCTATATTATATTCGTTTAAATATATCAAATATTTAATAGATTTATATAAATAAAAAATTTATATTTCAAAAATTAAAATATTAAATAAACCTTATTAGCGAAAATTCAAATAACCATGAAAAAAATTCAAATAACTATATAAATTTGCAAACATATATCCATTAACTCAATTACACATCATGACTATAAAATATAACAATATATACAACTATCAGTTATATCTCTAAACTATAGATACACATCATAGTACAACATTCAACTTAATCTCTAATAGATCGATACACATCACAAACTATATACTATACCATAAAGTAGCTAATATCATGGAACCTCTTTTAATTAATCTCCAATATTCAACTTACACCAATTTGAAAATTGCAATAGGTGAAAATACAAGTATTAATAGACAACATAGTGTGTTTTAGTTCAATATATTAACGCCATGCCAACATTTCATTCAATACGCACAATAGCTGTAAAGGAAAGTTTGTAAACCAGCAATCTCATACAATAAGCCTTTGAACAGTTCTATCACCTTCAAATCAAAGAAATTCCAAGTTAGTTATCATGTTGTAGCATTAAATTGAGAAATAAAGTTAGAATAAAATATAAAATATTGAGTGACAAATGTAACATACGTAGCTTATATTTTAAAAGAGACAAAAAAAATGCTCACTGTATGCATATTTCATCTATCTCCTCCTCAGTATATTCTGTCTTACCCATGAATTAACACCACATAAAGTAAAATAAGCAATTCATTATTGCTTGTATGTAACTTCTAGGTGCACATCCAAGTAAATGAACTTAAGAGATAACATCTACAAATAAATTGTATAGAATCAAATCCTTACTTGTATTACTATATTCTAGTGAATTTGCTTACCTTATCATGTTGTAAAATAAATATTGAAACCAAACTATATCATAGCCTTGCAGTTTTGAAAGGCCAGAAGATGGCATTTTGTGTAATGTCTATGAGAAAAAGAAAATTAATTTTATTTAAGGCAATATAAAAAGAACTAACATTTTGTGCAAGTACGTTGGAGTCATTTATAATATCCCCTATGTACGCCATGACATACAGTCCACATTTGATAGTTCTTGGTTGAAGTGGGGCCTGAAAAAGAATTCTATACTTAATGAACTAATATTTTTAAGTGCGTAAATGTATTTTGTTGAAAACAATACTAGGAAATGATATTTTTTCCTTAACTTGAATCCAATTTATTGGATCTTTTACTGTTGCCACCCTTTTGAGCTAAATGAATGCATATACCACTAATTTCAAAAATAAAAGTAATTAATCACTTGATTCTTACTTAAAACAAAATTATCTAAGTTTGTGTTGATATGGTCTACTCACTTATTCAAAATAATCTAAATGTCGGGGCAAATTTGATCTCCCAAAAGGTCCAAATGATAAACTATTTTATTGGAGAGGTTAATAATAGCAAGAACCCAATGGAAACTATATAATAAAAAAGTCAGAATATTAAAAAGTCAATAAAAACCTAAAATACATTATATTAACTCATACTCGAGATTTAAGGGACTAGCCACAATTGGTTGTGCAACCTGCTTTAAATACAATCTATAATGGCACATGAATGTTCATTGACCACTGTCCTTGCGGCTGATTTTCCTGCGAGAGAAATGATAAATGGATCGATGAATCCAAATGCATGGGTCAATTTGGACTCCTGTAGCTTTTTGTACAATAACCTATGTAAACATTAAAAAAATGATATTGTCATATTATTTGAAATTAAAAATAAAGTAAAACGACTTGCCATAAATAAATATTACTCACATTATTTGCATTTATATACAATATACACTGAGAGGTTTGAGATACATAACATACTCACAGTCTTACTTCTGTACCCAAATTATATACTCACGTCCAAAAATATGAGCCTTAATTGTAATTTTTTTTGCTCTCTCACCAAGACATTTACCTACTAATGTCTACACATTGTAAGTTGTGGGTATTTGATGAAGTTATATTTCTTTTCCTGTCTTGTATTCCCCATAAACCCTTGTATGGGTTTAGGAGTGGCAATATTTTTCTTCTTGGAACTGGTTATTGGTGGCTACATCATGTAAACATGGGATAAATAATTATTTACGTCAAATAGATGAAGTTAACTACAAAAGAAGTAATATAGATATACTACTTCCTCAATAGTGGGCAGCTTTAGACTTTGCTATTTTTTTATGGGGGTTTTGTTGCTATATTTCTGGATAATTCTTTCTGATGCTCTGGTGGGTGTCCTCTGAATATTTAAAAGGGTATCTTCATCCTAAGCGATTTATCTAAAGTTTATTAGTACATTCCATTTTAATTCCTTTATAAAATAATTGACAGTATGCAATAGTAAAGTAAAGTAACTTACACTGAATTATTTTAGTGATAAGATGTCAATATCCATATCCAACATTTTGGCAACTGTTAACTTGTTTGAATTGCACCCTTCCTCACAAA
Source organism: Ailanthus altissimus (assembly GCA_946807835.1). NCBI lineage: Eukaryota > Viridiplantae > Streptophyta > Magnoliopsida > Sapindales > Simaroubaceae > Ailanthus > Ailanthus altissimus. Next base: position 13,535,421 of record OX327687.1, read on the forward strand.
ACTTGGTAGTTATTTGCAGTTGTCCTCAAAGGATTTAAGCTTAACATTCATTTTGTGAGTGATTTTAAACCTAAGGTGCATGCAGGTGAGTTTGTGTCTATCATTTAAATATAGCATATGTATCACATACATATATGCACAACGGATTAGCAGAATATAAATTACTCAATGATAAACACAAATGAACTTTTATATGTTATCTCATAAATATAAAATACTTGAAGATTGAGAAATAGTATCTTGTCAAGCCTTTGGTATATGGTTGAATCGGAGTACCCACCTTGAAGTAACCCGTTCATAATTCTAGTTCCTCAACAAGATGGGCTTGAGGAAGCTAAAATAGCAGCTCTTCTAACAAAAGATTCAACTTTTGAAACCTTGTTTCTACCTTATAATATAGATGGCCAAAATGGAAGGAAAAATGAAATAGGTGTGTTTTTGTTCTCTCAACACTTGAGAGAATTTTCTAATACTTAGCTAAATTCACTTCTCTCTCACCCTTAATGTCATGACCGAATTTTTCTTTCATCAATTGAGCAGCATATTGCTCTTTCATTTATTTATTATTTTTCTCCAATTGTTTCACATAATGGCAACCATTATTTAGGTCAATGTTTGTCATTAGTGTTTTGTTTATTATTGTTTACAATAAAACCAAATAAAAATAAAATAAAATAGAAAATTATTTAAATGAACTAGGCCTAAATCTAGGCCAAATAAGAAACACTTTCTCATTATTAAGAAACATATTAAGGCTTACTATTTATAACTACCACCTATTTATACTTATTATATTATTTAATTAATATTAAACAAATGATTTAATCATATTAAATCATGGTAGAAACACATACCAATTTAAATAGAAAATAAATTGTTTGATTTTAATTTAAATAATAATATTATATATTATTATTATTATTTTATTCAACAAACATTTTAATGAATAAAATAATGATATTATTTGTCCAACAAATAAGGTCATTTTGGTAATTTTTAAGTCAAACAATAATTGACCCACAATGTACCATGTGTCAATATCTCATTGGTCAACAACTAATTGTTAACTAATTGATGTACTTAACTCTTAAGTTTTGACACGTGCATGAACGGAGGGAGACCGAAGTAAATGTCCGGTCTGCTGGAATTTTTTAGATCAAACTATTCAATCCAGTACGCTGTCCCAGTGCATAACGAGTACACTTCATATTGCGGAACTCTCTAGGCCCACTCCCGACTTGTCAAGAACTATTTTGTAAGTCCAAGATCAATGCCCCACGTACACGTCACGAATATTAGAAATCAGTGCAGTAGACTATACAAGTTGAGGTTATAGCGTATATGTATAATCCTTCTGCCAATTATATCCTAGAAGAGCAGGGATATAAATCACTACCGTCAAATCTCTATGTGCTCATCCGTGAATTTATCTCTAGACATGTATCTTAACAAACAATATATACAAACACTTTTACAATATTGTTTAACCCTGTAGAAAAATCTTTTTTTGGGTTTGTTGCTTATAGCCATAAGACTTTCTAAGATACAGTCACTAAGCATCTGGATATATAACTTATTCATGTGAGCTGACGAATCCCATATCTATACACACCAAACTCTATAAGCATCAGACCATACCCAATGACACCCAGTGATCACACCGTGAAAGGTCTATGATATGCGTGGAACCAAAGTATGATGGATCACTTACAAGCCCACCGTGGTACTCAAGTCAAAGGACCACGTATACTACTCAACTCGAGAAGACCTTCTATTGATGGCTTCATGAGATGTCTATTGGGGTCCTCGTTGAGTCTGTTCAATATTTAGTCCTTACTGAACACCTATATGCTATACGAACTTCCAATAAGCTCATGGTCAACTAAGAATAACCATCTAAACCATCTAGGTATAGTATACACTGGTATATGTAAAAGGATTCCACTGACAGACCTGCATCGGTGAATTAAGATCAGGAATATATAATTTGAGAATAGACTTACATAATAACATTTCTTAGCACCTATTGCAACTCTTACAACTATGTTATTACTAATGTATTCTCAGGTCTTTGTACCGTCACAGATAATATTCTAACTCTTAGACTTCACTGATTAATATAACATGCTAACTCTTTAGCATTTATAGTTTTCAGTGATGTTAACTCTTAGCATTGATCTAAACTTCTTTAGACCAAATCTGAACCCTTTCAGATCATATGATGTCTGTAGTATCACAAGCATTGAACTATTTAATAATAGTAATTAAAGATTTAACAAATAATAAACTGTATAAATATTATAAAATAAAATATTCATACAATAATTAGATGGCACGTGAGCACAAATCCTAACACATTCTTGCTAATTCCTCATCATACTTGAGCCTTTCATTATGCAACAAGTGATCTCCAGTTGGTATGTTAAAATATATGTTAGTAGTGATATATTTTCCTACTCCCTAAAAATGTCCAATAGTAGGTTCCTTCCTAATAAGCGAGCCAAAATGTCATTTTCTCTTTTAAAACTCGATACATATTTTCTTGCTTCACTTTCATAATCTTCCTATAAGTATATTGACACATACATGTAACAATGGTATAATTTATCACTCGTAAATGACAATTTCATAATACCATAACAGAGTTAAGAGTATTACAATTTTAGAAATAATTGGCATCACTTTGGAGTTGTACGAGCCATGCTTTCTCCTCCTTCTCGTTTTCAAGTGACACTTCTGTCAATCTATGTTTCAGTAAGATTAGTCTGCTGCATATAGTAAGGAAAAAAATAATGTAAATACTATACGTAATACGCTATAATTGTACTTGATATAGTATCTATTGTAAAAATAATTTGCCAGATGTTATTGAAAATTAAAGCAGGATGTTTTACTATCTCTTCAATTAATCCTACATAACTCTTCCACCCTAAGATATGATTGTACTTGTTATAGCTTTTCTTTAATTGAGAACTTTCTCTTACTCTCTAAAAATTAAGAAAGAACCATAAACCATGTCAAACGACTTAATAAACTTATAACCAAAAGTACAAAATCCTGTTTATTATACTTACCATAAACTCTACTAATAACTTGGATTTCACAAATACATTCCAATCTACTTGTCTAATCCAATTATAATTTATTGATGGCTTCTTTAGAGCTTCTTTATTGTGCTTGTGCGGTAAAATATAGACGATGATTAAATGGTATCTAAATATTCGATGGGCAATACCTGGAGTGTAGAATTTATTTCTTACTACAAGGATCAACGTCAAAATGAGCCTGTGAAAAAAAGCATTAAATGTTAAATGTATCACATGTTAGATATAAGCAAATGCATAAAGCATTTATCAAGTCATGCATATGAAATATTACCTGCACCCACTTCCAAAGGGACTCCTTCCATTGACATGAAACCTTATGCTAGTCTGTGTACACAATAGGAATCCATTGACAAACAATCAACCTAATGGTTGTGGTCCAGGCAATTCCCTCATCTCCTTTTAGCACCCTAAATCTATTGTACTTCACTTTAACTTTTACTGCCATCTTTCGATTTATTTAAACCCTCATCCTCATTATTGCTCATACTACTATTTGAGTGCTTGCCTGTTAGCCTATCAAAAAAGATGGCAAAATAATCCATAAATGATATTGTAATGTATAACAAAATAATGTATAAATGATATTATAAAGTATAGCAATACATTGTATAGCTTCAATAAGAAATAGCATAATGATATTACAATACATAGCAAAATAATGTTCAACATAGATAAGAAACAATATTCTCATAACAACTCTAAAACGATTATAACATATGGTAGTTACAAAACAAGTATATAAATTGAGCAACTTAGCCATTAACTTGCTAGTATTCCTACTTCCGGTTGGTTTACTAATATGTATTTACCATCTCTCCTATTTATAATTTGGATTGGTTTTATCTTCCACATTAGGTGCATCATCCTCTGAAGGTGGATCACTCATCAATGGTAATGGAATGTTTGTACTATCCACTTTATTTGTGCTACATTTATTTCATTGCCCTTTTGCGGCATCTACAAACAATAGAATATTTTGTACTTTTCTGATCTACTACATTAAAAACTTGTTTTACTTATGAAGCCAAAATAAATGTATCTGACTTATGACCTATCTTACCAAGTTCAAAAATTGTATAGCCATGCTTATCAACCTTCACACCATGTCCATTATCAACCCAATTACATTTAAAAATAAGAACTTTGAACATATAGTAGTCTAAGTCCCATATATCATCTATCACTCTATAATAAGACATCTCCCCCACTATAGGATTTTTCCTTAGCCCTAGCAATTTCATTAATGTTGTCAGTACACTAACACCACTATTTTGTATCATGCAGTTTGCATCTCGATGCAATGTATGAAAAGTATAACCGTTTATCTAATACCTTTGATATCTAATGGCATTTAAGCTTGGTTCTCGTGCTAACCATTGCACAACTTTAGATATTGAATCACCATTTTGTAATGCATGTAAAACCTAAAAATATATGAGTATTCAAATAATTTCACACTAATATAAGTTTTAGTTTTAAAACTACAAAAGATGCTAAAACAAAACCATTAACATACTTTTTTTTAGAACCAATAACAAATGTAGGGTTATGTTGGTCTTGCAACCATTTTGGGTTAATTGATTGACGCGGGTATTGCTTCTTAAGCCATAAAAAGTGATCTCTGCAGTTAGTGAAAAAAGTTGTTATATAGTCAACATATAATTGCTTAAGTTTAAAGTTTTATCTAATTGATCTAAAGGATAACAACACGTACTCAATGTAAGGTGGAACATCTTTTGTGTTCTCTAACACATAGCGATGCACTTGATCTAATAGATCACTGTCAACATCTGTAAGTTGACCACCAATTAATGGCCATTTAATTAATAGTTTTTCTTTATGCCCAGATAGATGTCCAGTTACATTAACGCCTGACATGTATTATGCACAAAATTTTATTGCTTCTTTAACGACATAACACTCGGTAATGCACCCTTCTAGCTGATTATGATTATGCATATAACCCTTAAAAAATTTCATATATCTCTCAAAATGTTACATCCACCTAAGATAAACTGTTCCATATAATCTTACCTCTTCAACAAGATGGACAATATATGAACCATGATGTCAAAAACGTTAGGTGGAAAATACTTCTCAAATAAGAATAATGTGATTACAAGATCCTTTTGTAACTTATCAAAAGTTTATGAGTCAACCGTTAGGCTGCACAAGGCATTAATAAAGAATGAGCAGAACATCTTCTTTTCTCTTTTAGTCAATGTTGTACATGCAGCTAATAAAATTGTCTGATTGTTATGCTTCTTAAGATGTAACTCTTCTCTGATCTTCAACTCCTTTATATCCAATCTTGATTTCATGCTATCTTTGGTTTTATTTGGAATATTTAGCAATGTTCCATAAATGCTCTCACACACATTTTTCTCAATATGCATGACGTCCAATTGATGTTGAATTAACAAAAATCTCCAATATGGTTAGTCGAAGAAAATAGATTTCTTCTTCCAATATACAACTCCAATATTATTATCTTTCTTCCGCTTTTGTTGTTTGTTCTTTCCTCAATTATTTTGAATACCATTTAAGGATTTTAATATTTCATCTCTACTCAATGGTATAGGGGGGGTTCCAAACTATGTTTCACCATTAAAAGCTCTCCTCTGTGCATGATATGGATGATTAGCTGGAAGAAAATGTCGATGACCTATTTAACAAATTTTCTTATAGTGCTTTAGCCTATGTACATAAGTTTCCCCCTATAATATAGACAAGCGAAATAGCCCTTTACGATAGCACCAGATAAGTTGCTATATGCGGGGAAGTCACTTATGCTTCATAAAAGGACTACCCTCAAAGTAAAAAATTCTTTCTTACATGCATCAAAAGCTTCGATTCCTTTATCCCAAAGTGTTTTCAAGTCATCAATTAAGGGTGCCAAGTACATATCAATATCATTACCTGGTTGTCGTGGACTAGGAATCATAAAAAATAAAAAAATGAATTTCCACTTTATGCACAACCAAGGTAGAAGGTTATAGTGCTGGTGCCGATTATTCTAAGGTGCATACATATACGCATCACATACATACATATATGGAACAAATACGTAACGGAAGCATTTAAACAATATTATGAATATATTAAACATTTTAATCAAATTAAAATTGAATTAAGAATCATCACCTTTGAAGCCTTTTAGACTAAAATATCATAAATTTGCCCAAAGTGATGCCCGTTGGTTGCTTTAGTTATCAATGCGGTAGGCTTGATCAGCTAGACAGCAGTTTGTATCCAACAATTTTCGTTTAACCTTTAAACCCAAGTAATTTATTTTTCCCTTAGATCAAGAACTTGAATAAATAAAACAAATACTTTGTTTTTGCAATGGGTAGCCTATAATGCAAGTAGATAAAGGGAAATATATTTCAACACTTGAAAAATGAATCAAGAAAACAATTTTCCTTTTTCTTTCTCTCAATATGGCTGGCCACACATACAAGCAAGCACACTTAATTTTTTTTTTCAATTTTTCACATATATTTATATTAAAAATATTCACTTAACCATAGTTAATATTTAACAATGGTAAGGTTAGATATTTTCAAATAAAATATCTTTAATTAAAATAATATTTTTATTAACCTAACTATGATTAATAATTAACCATGGTTTGCTTAACCAAGTTTGTCCAACAAGCTTGGTTAATATATTTATAATTTAATATTATATAATAATTAAATAATCATTGACTCAAACTTGGTTAACTTTTAACATATTTGAGTTATATATACTATTTAATATATTATAATATTAAATATCTTGATTATTTAAGAGTTAAATAATCATATATGTGAAATTATCAAAATGCCATTATTTAACCTATTGTGGGTCTTACTAAACTCACACTCGAGTTAACTTAACCGAGAACTCACTATGTACCATCTGTTACCATTTAATTAATCAATAATAATTGTTATCAAATTAATTGTACTTAACACTTAAGTATTGACACACATGTATCCCAAGGTCCTTGAAACAAATATTGATTTTGTTAGATTTTACTGGATTAAACTATTCAATCTAGTACGCTGCCCCAATGCACAATGAGTATAGTTCATATTGCGGGACTCCCTATGTCCACTCCTAATTCATCAAATGAAACTATTCAATGAGTCCATAATCGATGCCTCAAGTACACGTCATGGATATTACAAATCAGTGCGTTAAACCATACAAGTTGAGGTCAGAACGCATACGTATAACCCTGGATGAGCGGGGATATAGATCAGCAGTGTAAAATCCCTATGTGCTCATCCAATCTTGTCTCTATATTCATATCTCAATGAATAATATAAACTAACTCTTTTGTTATATTGTCCAACCCTATAGGAATGCTTTCCCAGGATAATTGCTCACGGCTGTAAGACTTTTTGAGATACAATTTCAAAGTATTGGATATACAACCTATCTATGTAAGCTGATGAATCCTGTATTTACGCACACTAGACTCTATAAGCATCGAACCATACCGAGCGACACATAGCGGTCAGACTATGAAAGGTCTCTAACATCCATGGAACCAAAGTGTGGTGGACCACCTACAAGTCCACCGTGATGCTCAAGTCAAAGGATCACATATACTACTCAACTCGAGAGGACTTACCATTAATAGTTTCATAACATATCTATTGAGATCCTCATTAGTGTATTCAGTGTTTAATCCTAATTGAATACTCGTATGCTTATACAAGCTCCAAACTCATTATCAGCTAAGAATAATCATTTGTACCATACAAATATAGACATATACTAATCTATACAAAAAGGATTCGCCGATAGACCTGCATTAGTGAAAATAGATCAAGAACACAGTGTTTGAGAACAGACTTGCACAATGACATTTTCTAGCGCTTATTGCAACTCTTTACAACTATGTTATTACTAGTGTACCCTCAAGTTTTGGTTCTATTATAGATAAGGTTTAACTTTTTAGATCTCGTTGACTCTTATAACCTATTAACTCTTAACAGTGCTAACTATTAGCATTTATAACTTTCAGCTTTGCCAACGTTTAGCACCGATCTAAACTCTTTTAGACCGGATCTGAATCTTTAAGATCATATAGTGTCTGTAATGTGACAAGCATCATTACCATTTAATAAAGAATATTAGCGATTTAACCAAAAATACATTGTATAAATATTAAAAAATAAGTATTCATACAAACATGGATGGTACGTAAGCACATACCCCTTTATAGTAGCACCAGACAAGTTGTTATATGCAGGAAAGTCACTTATGGTCTATAAAAGTACTGCCTTTAAAGAAAACTTCTTTCTTACATGCATCGAAAGCTTCGACTCCCTTATCTCAAAGTGTTTTCAAGTCATCAATTAAGGGTGCCAATTACACATCAATATTATTACCCGGCTGTCATGGATGAGGAATCAATAGAGATAATAGCATGAATTTCCTTTTTATACACAACCAATGTGGAAGGTTATAGTTGACAAGTATAACTGGCCAACAACTATAACTACTACTAAGTGAACTATGTAGATTAATACCATCAGATGAAAGAGCCATTCTAAGGCATCTACTATCAGATGCAAAATTAGGCCACTCAATATCAATTAAGTGCCACGCAGGAGAGTCAGTTGGATGTTGAAACTTACCATCATTCTCTCTCATACTTGCATGCCAAGTTATTTCTTTGGTGGTTTCAGGAGAGTGAAACATACATCTCAACCGTGGAATGATTGAAAAATACCATACAATTTTAGCAGGAAGTTTATTTGTCTTCTTTAAACTAACCTTCTGGTGTTGCTACCATCTTGATACTCCACAAGATGGATATTGAGATAGATATTCATACTCCTTTATATACAAAATATAATCAATATGACATGCATCAATCTTATTATACTCAACACCTAAAGTACTTATTTTCTTTTTTGCTTCATAAGTAGAAGCAGGAAGTACATTATTTTTAGGGAGAATATCTTGGAGAGTAATTAACAACTCAGAAAAACTTTTTATCAAACCACCCATGTTTCCCCTTGATGTTGTATAACTGCACCAACCCAAATAATTTTGTGTATTTACTACACCTAGGTTATAAAGGTGTTTGAAAGTCCTTTAGTAATTCACTAAAAGAATCATTGATTTTGTCACAATGCTTATATGCTTCATATACCATTTCCACGATTCTCTTCATCGGGCATATATTCACTACCCAATTAAGGTACATTCTCTTCATGCCAACATCATGTCTGATAATTTTCATTCATACAATTCACAATAAGTGATTTTTGATTTCTCGAGTTGTGTTGAATATCACATTATGACATTTAACACATGTGAATCTCATTGAAATACTATTTTCAGAATGCAAGATTGCAAACTCTAATTTTTTTTAACTCTGTCATCATATTTCTTACTTAATCTGTCACATAACATCCAAGACTTATCCACATTGTGGCTAAGAATTATGTCCTGAACATTGAAAAAGTAAAATTTGATAATATTCAATGTTCATGAATTGAGTCAAATGTATAAAATCACCCCAACCTAAAATAACCACATCTACATTATGCTATAAGGCAGGCAAATAAACATAAACAAACCCCTTCAAGTTTTAATTAACATTATTGTATGTGTCTAAACTTTAATGATTGACAACATTTTAAATTATTTATTACACAATGTTGACTTCGGCTTCATTTTTTTGTTAAAATGACTCAATTTTGTATCAATCGTTTTTTAGAATCTTTATTTTTGATGAGACTCATTTTTTTGACTAAGTGTGAGCTAATTTTTTAAAAACAATTCTTATCAATTGCCATTTTGAAGCTTTGCTATAGGATATAATGACCTGTCATCCATTAATGAAGATTTAGATTATTGAAGATTTCAATAATGAATATTCTCACTCACATTTGAACTGGGGAGGGATTTATTTTTTGGTTAAAAAATAACGTTAAAGAGAAAAAAATAACAATGTGGGTATTATAAATTTTTTTCATTTCATAGTATTTTACTTTTTGATTTGGTTCATTTCAGTGAATTTCATTCACAACCTATCATAATTTTAATTTTGCCTATAAATTCATTTCAATAGTTCTAAATCAATCACATATTAAATTTGTTAACACAACTAAAGAAAAATTTGATTAATTTAAAAGTTTAATTGATCCTAACATTAATTTATTAAAAAGTACCAACTCACTTTGTAGCTGACAAAGGCCTTAAATATTTTAACTCAATTGATGACTTCTGGACTGACACTTTTAAGGTAATTTGCATATTTATTTACTCCTATCAAACCATCATCAAAGGACTCAGGTTTGAAATTGATCCTATATTGTTTTCTCATTATACTTGTTCACAAAAAAAAAAACTACTTTCGTTAGTTTCTCACCCCTAATGGATCCTTGTTTACTCAATGCTAAAAGGCTTTACATATATATATATATCCTAATCTTTTATGTCAAAGTTTAAATTTATCTGCATCAGTTTTAAATATACTAGCTATTGTTTCAATTACTATTTATCGTAACAGTATATATATCCTATTTTATTTTATACCTTTTATTACAACTAAAGACCCTTTTATGATCTTAAGTTGTTCATTTTTAACCTTATAAGTGTATCCCTTTAAATATAATAGATATTTAACTTCATTTAAAACATTATTATACCATCATTTTACTTGCATATTTATTTACTCCTATTGAACCATCATCAAAGCGCCCAAAGTGAGATAATAATTAAAGGGATAATTTCACATACCCCTTGAGGTTTTGAATAATTTCATATTAGTTTGCTAACTATTGAACCACTTAATATAATTTAAATACAGCTCAACTACTTCTTTGAATTGTACTTCTATAGAATTTCTCCTACAAATTATTGATAATTATATGTAAAACAATTATTTTACTCATAAATATATAAATAAAAAATGAGAAGACATTTTTATTCTTTATATCCAATTAATTGCAAACAAATATGCGATCTTTTTAATGGTATTTTTTGTCAATAAATATGCAATTAATTTAATACATGAAAGATAATTTTTTTTCTTTCTATTAATGCATCTAAGAGTAAGATAGTCATTTACATAAATAAGCACTATTTTCTAATGAAAATTTAACGGAAGTACAATTCAAAATGATATGTGACATTTATTCAAATTTTATGGAAATATGTCAAAATGGTGGAATAGTTAATGACTAATGTGAAACTGTTTCAAACATTAGGGGATATGTCAAATTCTCACATAATTAAAATAAATCCAATACAATAAAGTAATAAATATTATTTTTTTCAATAAAAAGACACTGCAACAACCCAGACAAACTATCACCAAATAGCCTTCAATCGATTAAAATATCAAGGCAAAGCAGCAACTACTTAAGGCAAAATAACTACTCAAGGCAGTGATGAAGTCAAAGCAATAATGTTAATGAGGGGTATGATAAAGTTTATAAATAAAACATAGGAATGCAATAAAATAGAATAATCTACTAAACACTTTTGGAAACGTAGCAAACCCCACATATATAACATTATCAAAAAATTAATAATCATAATAAAAAGAGTAACACTCCTTTAAAGCTACAATTTTGGTTCGGCTAAAAAGGGGACACCAAAGCCCCACCTACATATTATTAACGGTTTTTGCTTCCAACTCACAAAATAAAGCAAGAGACCACATGCTACGAAAATTCTCATTTTTCAACCGCATCTTCTTCAAACAAAGAGCACATACAAAACCCTTGTAACTACACCTTCAATTTTTGTTAACAAACAATAATAAAACAAAAACTCACTAATAATCTGCCTTTTTCAAACAAAGGGACCACAAACAAAAATCATCCAAACCCATAAAAACCCCATAAACAGACACATAAAAAAACACTTTCCATCATGCAGTCGATGGATCCAAGATGAAATTTTTGTTCAAAATAACAAAAATCTTAAACAATAATAGCACATGCCCCTACATGCAAGTTACCAAAACAAAATCGACATGCTTACAACAATACTATAGATGATTCAAAATAATAATAATAAAAATTAGGGTTTATAGCTCTTTAATGTAGCGCCTTGATTTCTTGTCGATGATGATGCCTAAGTAAATTCTTTGACTTTTGAATTAATGAAGAAGATTGGAATCAAAAGCTAAGGTTCGGATTGTTAAGAGAATTTAGAAGTCTTTTTTGTTAGTTGTCTTGCTCTTTACTTCAAAAATTTACTAAGTAGTGTAACAGGTCAAATGCCAATACAAAGGGAGGAAATGATGTCAGTTTTATTTGTGAATGGGTATTAAAGAATCGTAAGTTAAATGCCACCATTTTTAACAAATTGCACCGTTAAAGGTGACAGAGTAAATAAGCAAAACGACACTGTGTATAGCTCAAAATGTTAAATATAAAATGTTGCATTTCAATGCCATATCAAATATATAATATTATTTATTAATTATATTGTAAATAGTATCTATTAAAAATCGTACAAAAATAATTTCTAATACATTTTATCATAACTTAGTGATCAAATGTATCACAAAACAGCAATAGAATATTTTTTAAAAAAATAAGCAACATGATTTAGTTTTCCACATCAAATTTAAATTTTTTTAACAAATAATTTGAATTTCGTATCTATCACCAGCATATGTTTTTTATTTCTTAATAAAGTCTATCACTGTTTTGTGATAGAGTTTATCAGTAATTGGTGATAGAAATTATAAAATTTTCTTTCTAATAGAATCTATTGTGAATTAGTGATAGTATGGAATTCGTGATAGATTGTATCACAAATTTTTGATAGTGGTATATTTCTATCACTAAACGTTTTTTTTTAATAGTGTAGGTTCGATACTCCTTAAGCCATAATTAGTGATGTGGGGACTCATTTTTGTAACAAGACGTTCAAAGCTCTCTTAGCCAAATATGGAGTAAGACACAAAGTGTTGCTCACTTACCATCCTCAAACCAATGGCCAAACAGAAATTTCTAACCAAGAAGTTATGCAAATCTTAGAGAAGATGGTATAAATTATTTGCAAGAATTGGGCCACAAAGCTTGATGATGCCTTCTGAGCATATAAGATGGCTTTCAAGACACTAATTTGAATGTCTCCTTAATGATTGGTGTTTGGAAAAGTTTGTCATTTACCGGTCGAGTTGGAGCACTAAGCATTTTGGGCTAATTTAAAGGCCTCCGATGAGCAATGCTTGTTGCAATTGAGTGAGTTGGAAGAATTCCGCAATAATGCTTATGCTAATGTCCAGATTTCCAAAAGCGCACTAAGAAATGGCATGACAAACAAATCTTAAGGTGTGAGTTCCTTCCTGGTCAACAAGTGCTCTTCTTTAACTTTTGTTTGAGGTTTCTCCTAGGAAAGTTGAAATCAAGATGGTCGAGGTCGTTCAAAGTAAAGCAAGTGTTACTGTTTGGCACTGTTAAGTTACAAAGTGATGATAAGAGATTGTTTCGCATCAATGAACAAAGGCTTAAGCAATACTTTAGTAGATAAGAGTGGAAGGTGGAAAGTATTCTACTTTAGGAACCCAATTGAGCAATGCATAACCGAGTCCAGGTAGAGACGTTAAATCAAACGCTTCTTGGAAGGGAAGATAAGTAATATAAGTTTTTTTTTTCTTTGATTTAGTTAAAAAAAAGGAGCCACACCACGGCACTAATATTGCAAGGTCACGATGCCAAAATAAAAGCAAAATAAAGCCCTAGGCAGTATGCAGGCACTGCGACATAAGATGAAGTTAGGTTGCGGCACAAGAGTAAGTCACCACTCCACCATTTGATAGCATGACGACGCTAGTGGCCACCACCCTCTCCACTATTTTTGGGTTAAAAATTTTCCAGGATTGGGCGGTGCAACATTGACTTTTACAATTTCATAACGCCAAACTTAGAATCGTCGACGCCGTGGCGCCACATCGAGGTTACACTAGTGTTACGACACTAACTTTTTGTGGTGCCATGTTGTCCAATTTGGGAAAAGTTCTTTTTTTTAATAAAATTACATCCTAACTAAAGTCGGTTTTGAATTTTTATAATGTGTGGACTCTTATTCAAATTAAAAATAGAATTTTTAAGGATGTTTTAAACATTATATAAACTTTTGTAATCCCTTAGATTTGATGAAGCATCAAAAGCATTAATAAAAGAGATAATAGAGAGCTTAAGTTATACTTGAGTAATTTAAGTATACAAAATAGTATAGTATAAATTATTGAGAGCTTTGAATTATTAGGTATTCCTTGTAATTTCTCGTGAAAATTTTTTTGTGAACTAGTTAATAAAAAAGTTAGGATTCTGAGATCCACTGTGAACGTAGATAGTTATTGCCAAACTACATAAATTGATTGTGTTTTTTTTAATGTGTGTGATTGTTTACTTTTTAATTGTGTGATCTTTTGTTATTCCTAGTTATTTATGAGTGAAAATCTTCTATACAATATTTCAAAATTTCAAAATGCATGCTAAAATTTTTAACAAATCCACATTATCTTTAAAATAATACTAGACTTTAATTTCAATATCATAGAATAATTCCTACTATAGTGCGGCCTTTATAGTCTATTGTTCTTCGTGACAAAATATATATTTAACCGCTTAATTATTATTGCTAGTTGCAATGTATTTGACTTTTACAAACAAAATATTTGGATGAGTGTCTGATTAGATTACCTCATAATTCATAACTCAATCCTCACGTTACCCAAGGTCTAATCAAATTCCGAACACGTAGATGGAAATTAAAAGTGTGTAAAATTTTAGTTTCCTCCCGAGAAGATGCATATACTCGTACATAAGATCAATGAACAAAGGCTTAAGCAATACTTTAGTAGATAAGAGTGGAAGGTGGAAAGTATTCTACTTTAGGAACCCAATTGAGCAATGCATAACCGAGTCCAGGTAGAGACGTTAAATCAAACGCTTCTTGGAAGGGAAGATAAGTAATATAAGTTTTTTTTTCTTTGATTTAGTTAAAAAAAAGGAGCCACACCACGGCACTAATATTGCAAGGTCACGATGCCAAAATAAAAGCAAAATAAAGCCCTAGGCAGTATGCAGGCACTGCGACATAAGATGAAGTTAGGTTGCGGCACAAGAGTAAGTCACCACTCCACCATTTGATAGCATGACGACGCTAGTGGCCACCACCCTCTCCACTATTCTTGGGTTAAAAATTTTCCAGGATTGGGCGGTGCAACATTGACTTTTACAATTTCATAACGCCAAACTTAGAATCGTCGACGCCGTGGCGCCACATCGAGGTTACACTAGTGTTACGACACTAACTTTTTGTGGTGCCATGTTGTCCAATTTGGGAAAAGTTCTTTTTTTTAATAAAATTACATCCTAACTAAAGTCGGTTTTGAATTTTTATAATGTGTGGACTCTTATTCAAATTAAAAATAGAATTTTTAAGGATGTTTTAAACATTATATAAACTTTTGTAATCCCTTAGATTTGATGAAGCATCAAAAGCATTAATAAAAGAGATAATAGAGAGCTTAAGTTATACTTGAGTAATTTAAGTATACAAAATAGTATAGTATAAATTATTGAGAGCTTTGAATTATTAGGTATTCCTTGTAATTTCTCGTGAAAACTTTTTTGTGAACTAGTTAATAAAAAAGTTAGGATTCTGAGATCCACTGTGAACGTAGATAGTTATTGCCAAACTACATAAATTGATTGTGTTTTTTTTAATGTGTGTGATTGTTTACTTTTTAATTGTGTGATCTTTTGTTATTCCTAGTTATTTATGAGTGAAAATCTTCTATACAATATTTCAAAATTTCAAAATGCATGCTAAAATTTTTAACAAATCCACATTATCTTTAAAATAATACTAGACTTTAATTTCAATATCATAGAATAATTCCTACTATAGTGCGGCCTTTATAGTCTATTGTTCTTCGTGACAAAATATATATTTAACCGCTTAATTATTATTGCTAGTTGCAATGTATTTGACTTTTACAAACAAAATATTTGGATGAGTGTCTGATTAGATTACCTCATAATTCATAACTCAATCCTCACGTTACCCAAGGTCTAATCAAATTCCGAACACGTAGATGGAAATTAAAAGTGTGTAAAATTTTAGTTTCCTCCCGAGAAGATGCATATACTCGTACATAAGATCAATGAACAAAGGCTTAAGCAATACTTTAGTAGATAAGAGTGGAAGGTGGAAAGTATTCTACTTTAGGAACCCAATTGAGCAATGCATAACCGAGTCCAGGTAGAGACGTTAAATCAAACGCTTCTTGGAAGGGAAGATAAGTAATATAAGTTTTTTTTTTCTTTGATTTAGTTAAAAAAAAGGAGCCACACCACGGCACTAATATTGCAAGGTCACGATGCCAAAATAAAAGCAAAATAAAGCCCTAGGCAGTATGCAGGCACTGCGACATAAGATGAAGTTAGGTTGCGGCACAAGAGTAAGTCACCACTCCACCATTTGATAGCATGACGACGCTAGTGGCCACCACCCTCTCCACTATTTTTGGGTTAAAAATTTTCCAGGATTGGGCGGTGCAACATTGACTTTTACAATTTCATAACGCCAAACTTAGAATCGTCGACGCCGTGGCGCCACATCGAGGTTACACTAGTGTTACGACACTAACTTTTTGTGGTGCCATGTTGTCCAATTTGGGAAAAGTTCTTTTTTTTAATAAAATTACATCCTAACTAAAGTCGGTTTTGAATTTTTATAATGTGTGGACTCTTATTCAAATTAAAAATAGAATTTTTAAGGATGTTTTAAACATTATATAAACTTTTGTAATCCCTTAGATTTGATGAAGCATCAAAAGCATTAATAAAAGAGATAATAGAGAGCTTAAGTTATACTTGAGTAATTTAAGTATACAAAATAGTATAGTATAAATTATTGAGAGCTTTGAATTATTAGGTATTCCTTGTAATTTCTCGTGAAAATTTTTTTGTGAACTAGTTAATAAAAAAGTTAGGATTCTGAGATCCACTGTGAACGTAGATAGTTATTGCCAAACTACATAAATTGATTGTGTTTTTTTTAATGTGTGTGATTGTTTACTTTTTAATTGTGTGATCTTTTGTTATTCCTAGTTATTTATGAGTGAAAATCTTCTATACAATATTTCAAAATTTCAAAATGCATGCTAAAATTTTTAACAAATCCACATTATCTTTAAAATAATACTAGACTTTAATTTCAATATCATAGAATAATTCCTACTATAGTGCGGCCTTTATAGTCTATTGTTCTTCGTGACAAAATATATATTTAACCGCTTAATTATTATTGCTAGTTGCAATGTATTTGACTTTTACAAACAAAATATTTGGATGAGTGTCTGATTAGATTACCTCATAATTCATAACTCAATCCTCACGTTACCCAAGGTCTAATCAAATTCCGAACACGTAGATGGAAATTAAAAGTGTGTAAAATTTTAGTTTCCTCCCGAGAAGATGCATATACTCGTACATAAGATCATACGTTCCATGCCTGGGTCTGAAAGAAAGAGTGTATTGAGTAGAGGAGAGCACGTGTAACACCAACCCGCCAAACCAAACCTTCGTCGTATGGCAGTTGAATACCTTAAATTTTGTAGTAGGTAGAAATAGTGGCTGTTGTTTTATTAAACATCGCACATGGCTTGGGTTATGGCAGTGTGCTGCTCTTTAATTCTCAATTGAGGTTGAATTCATTCTTTTTGAAGCTGAGAGAAAAATGGAGGGCCAAAAAGAAAGAAATAAGAATAAGATGAAGATATTATGCTTGCATGGGTTCAGAACCAGTGGGAAGTTCCTGCAGAAGCAAATTAGCAAGTGGGATCCTTCTATTTTTGCTCATTTTGACTTGGTAAGTATGCGAATATGATCACTTCTCTCTCTTTATTCTAGAAAAAATGTGACTAAGATTGCGTTCCTGTAATAGTTCACTTGGGTTTCTGGGCTTTTGCTCCAATCTCTCTACAAGAGAACTTGAACAGCTTTCCTTGCAAGAGGTAAAAGAAAAAAGGTTGCAGACCAAACAACCGTTGGCTGGTGGCCGAAAGTGGTGTTAATTTGATTGAATAATTATAAGTTAAATGAATGCAACAAGGGCAAATGTAAGTTAAACTAGTTGAATACGGGAATTTATCACATACCTGAGATTTGTTAAATTTTCATAAAGATGACGAGAGTTTACAAACAGACAGAAATCTCCCCAACACCATTAACAGAATTAGGGTTATCTTAGTAATTTTAACTTCAAATTCTTTATCGGCATTTTTATTTTCTAGAGAAAAAAAAAACTCAAAACAAAAACTTGACTACTTGAACTGCTAAATTCCATTCTTGATTACTAGTGCATCCGTCCAAGGAGATGATTCACCATGGCACCAACCCAGATGGTTAATTTGGAAAGAAATTATTCGTGAAAACAAGTCTCAAAACTCAAGAACTGATCCTAAAAGTTAAAGATGAAACACCTAAGGCCTTACCTCTAA
Organism: Ailanthus altissimus; assembly: GCA_946807835.1. Taxonomy (NCBI): domain Eukaryota; kingdom Viridiplantae; phylum Streptophyta; class Magnoliopsida; order Sapindales; family Simaroubaceae; genus Ailanthus; species Ailanthus altissimus. Next base: position 13,554,018 of record OX327687.1, read on the forward strand.
GTCTCTCAAAATCTACAGCTCCCTTCAAAGGTCACAAGCCTACAACTTTGCTTGTAATTCAGAATAGGCTACTTCTTATTCTTTGCCTCTGGATATGGCTTACACTTACTGAATTAGTTGGTCATGAGCACACAAAACCCTTTGTGAATTAGCTTTTGGAAGACTAAGTGGGTTGCAATTTCAAAAATGAATAATGGTAATTTCAGTTTGTTTATTTTATTTTGCAGAGCATTTATCAATTTTTTTCCCTATCTTTCATCTTTTATAGTTTTTGGGTATTTGTTTCATATTGCTAGTGAATTTTTGCGTGTTCAATTATTGAAAGTTATTTTAGGAGATAATTTCAATAATATTCTCGAAGTTAGGTTTAATATATATAATATGTATTAATTTTAGAAATAAGCTTAATATCCAATCAATAGAGAATATTTCATTGTTTTAACTGTTAATGAATAATAAAGCAAATGTAACAATTAATCTAAGGTCAATAAAATAAAAATAACCACTAAAATAATAAATAATAAGAAACCTTAATTTTTTTTTCTCTCTTCTCCTTTCTTAGTCATGTGCCCACACTTTACTTGACCGTGGCAACGATCTTGTACGCTATTGCAATGGCCTCACATGGCGGTGCGCAACCTTGGTTGGCTGCACTACTGCAACGCTTTTATTGTTGGCTTTTTTTTAATCTTAAAAGCAACTTTTTTCGTTAATTTTATTTTTTGAATTGATTTTGAAGATTAGGATAATTTTGAGATGATGTTGATGATCAAAATGTGTTGATGTTTTTTTTTTAGATGTTAAGATGATGTAGATAAGCTTTTTTAGATAATGTTGGTTTTTTTCTTCTTTAATTTGAATAAAATTTTGTTGAGATGATGTTGATGATTTATTTTCTCTTTAATTTGAATATAATTTTATAAATTTATTTTATAATTATTTTTTAGAGATTAAAGATGAATTGTTAAAATGAATGAGATAAAATAAAAAATGACAAAAAATTTAAGAGTTAAAAAAAATTAATTTAAAAAATCTGTTTAAATTGGGGTTAAAATAGACACTTTTAAGTCTTTGATTGGTCAAGTGTTAATTTTAACCCCAAAAAAGTGTTAACTATTGGTATCGTTGTTTATTTTTTAAATTAATGGGTATTTTAAATATTAGATCTTACCTAGAGCATATTGCTAAATTTATCCTGTTCTTCTTGGTTTGTATGAATTTATTGTATTTTTGTGAGAATTGATGGAGGATTGTTGTATACTTGCTCAAGTTTGACTGGAATTTGAGAAGAATAGTTCTATTTGTTCCAGAAATTTGTTATCTATTTTTGAAGTATTCTCCGATGACTTGCCTCCGCTCAAACACTAGAACTGTTGATCTTTTAATGATGTGTTTAGTGATTTTTTTTATGTATTTTGATGTAGATGATAATGGTCTTTTGCGGTGGTAAAAATATTGTTAATGGAGAAGAAAGGTTAAGAAAAAAAAGTAGGAACTTAAAAAAGTAAAAAAGAATATAATTATTGAATATCCGTCATCTAATTTTTAATTCAATCAAGAAAGATTAAACAAGGGGAGGTTCTGCCTATTTTCATGTTCTGATTATGTAAGTGAAATATTGATAAACTGGAGGTAAGTGATAATTCCCTAGTTGAATGTTAATGTTACAAAAGTTGTAATCATAGGATTTCAGCAAAGACGTTTTCATGGCTGTGCTTTTAGCTTGACTCAAAGATTGAAATGAAGCAAATGCGGTAATGTTCATTGAAATCTAAATTTAATTACAGGATTTCCCAGATGGAAGATTTGCCGCAGGCGGCAAATCTGACATAGAAGGCATATTCCCACCGCCGTATTTTGAGTGGTTCCAGTTCAATGAGGTATAAAGAATACCCCTATCCCGGACTTCCAAGTTTCTTTTTGTAGATGGGAAATGCTTGATAGATAAACCGTTAACAGTTGGTGCATAGTATCTCGGCTTTAATTCATAGCATCTATGTGGAAATTGTCAAAACAGGACTTCACAGAGTACACAAACCTGGAAGAGTGCATATCCTTTTTGACTGAATACATTACAACCAAAGGTCCTTTCGATGGTTTATTAGGCTTCTCTCAGGTATGTACTAAATCCCCAATCCCCATGCATGGATGGATTTTTTTCAATATAAAAGTTTGTAAAATCCACTAGTTGTCTTTGTATTGATTACAAAAGTTTTCTCACAAACAGTTAAATAAATGGTTACCTTTTAATAATTCTTTGGAAAAGGAGTATTTGACCCAAATTTTAAATGTACATGCAGATGTCTATGGGAGAGAATTTTCATATAATACTATATATTGTGTCAAGCATAAATGCAATTAGATCCTAAGATTGATTTGTTTGTTCCTCTGTCCAGGGTGCAACACTGTCAGCTCTTTTGCTTGGCTACCAAGCACAGGTAAATTGAATTTTGATACCTCTCTTCTTTTCTTTTTTTTTTTTTTTGTTTCATAAATTCATTAAGTTGAAATTTTTCGTAAGTTAAAAAATAAATAGTAAAAAATGTGGTGAAACAGGGGAAGGTGTTGAAGGAGCATCCACCCATGAAACTGTTCGTGTCAATATCAGGTTCAAAGTTCAGAGATCCAAGCATATGTGAAGTTGCCTACAAAGATACCATTAAAGTGAAATCAGTCCACTTCATTGGAGCCAAGGACTGGTTGAAATTGCCTTCTGAGGAGCTAGCCCTTGCCTTTGACAGCCCTCTCATCATAAGACACCCCCAAGGCCACACTGTCCCAAGACTAGGTAATTTCGTTGCTATTTGCTTCAAGTCTCTGACTATAATACCCAAGGAATAAAATATTGCTCTATACTTGCGTTAAACTTGTAACGTGAAATATCAAACTTGTAAAATTGAAATGTGTTTGTAAGACATCTTGTAACAAGCGAGATGTGTTAAATCCAAGGGTCTCATCACCAAACCTTGGGGACGAAGCTACAATAGGCCCTGTTCTGTTTCCCGACACTCCATTAATATTTTTATATTTTTTAAAATTAAATAAAAGTTTATATATGATATTTAGCTATATTTTAAACTCTATAATTTTTTACCTCCTATGTCAAAATTATTATTTTATACTTTTTATGTGAGAGGTTGTTTTGCCTCTTTTGTATGAGTGTAGGACTTTCTGCCTTAAATAGAAATAAAGATAGATTTTAATATAGATAGACTCTCCGCTCTCAATAGAAATAAAGATAGATTTTAATGTATGGATAATCCTTTATAATAAAGTTGATTGTATTCTCTAATGGGGTTATTTGTATTCTCTTTCAAAAAGGGCGTACCTTAATAGACTTATTTTATGTAGCGTGGTATTCTGTCTAATTTTATATCAGCAATGCTACAATGTAATAGGTATGATTAAATCAATGATATTACATCTACAAGATGATTAAAAAAAAACTCTGTAGTTTGCCACTATAATAGTACTCGAGCCATTCCAAAAATTCGTTGCCTGTCCTACTATTGTAATACATATATAGCAGTTATGTTTAATTGTATTCATTTAAGTTAAAGAGACTGATTACTGAGTGCAGATGAGGCAGCCGCCGAGAAGTTAAAGAATTGGACAATGGAGATTCTCCAATGCAACAATTGTGTTTGGAATGGCAAACAAGAAGTGGAAAATGGAGGAGTAAGGAAAGAAGAAGAAGAAGAGGAGCCAAGGAAAGGAGAAGCCTGCAATAAGATGGACAACAAAAAGGTGGCTCAAATGGAGATGATTACAGAGAAGAAAGATGTTGAAGTTTTGGATGCTGCCAATGCACCTGATATATAATATAAACCAATATATGGTGTCCCTATTACTTTTCTTTTATGCAGTAAAATTAAATCAAATAAATAACAAGCATGGGTTCTGTTTATGTGCTTAAACACTTCAAATTTTATCTCAACCATCTCTTTCTCTCTCTCTCTCTCTCTCTCTCTCTCTCTCAAGGTTCTTCAGTTTTTACTTGATCAAAAGGGACACGAATTCGAGACTTCAAATTTATAATTTCCTTCTAAATTCCATTGAGCCATACGATCTGAATGAGATGTTTCCGGTCATTGGATCTTTTACGTTAACGGTCCAGCTGACATCTTTTGCTTGTGGACTTGGTCACCTTAGGTTGATTTTGAGTGGAATCATCCTCCATCGTTTGTTTCATAATAGTTCCCGTTTAAATTTAAAAAGAATGGATAGGTGGCATGCTCTCATTGGAAGCGTCGCTTATAAGACAATTTCTTTTCTTTCATTTTAACATTTGATCGCCACGTGTCCATTGTGATATCAAACACTTGTAAGTTTTTGTAATGTCTTATCTCCTTAATTGCGTGAATTGTTTCATCCGCTCGTGAACCGTCATGTGTCCCTTTGCCACTCAATATATTTCTTCATCGTTTTCACTTCTTTCACATTATTCTTAGCTTTCAATCTTCATCTTTCTCATTCTCAGAACATCAATTTTTCTTTACTTTATCTTCTACAAAATTCAAATTCTTGCAAATCTCTCCTTAGTAATATCAAGAGAGTATTTTTCTATGCATCAATTTATTTCATTTAAAAAGTGTGTAATCAAGTCGTATTCTAAAATGAAATTTTCTCTATATTCAATGTACTCTATAATATTAAAAATATTGTCTGAATTAAATGTTTAAATATTATAAATGATCAAAACATAAATAACTTAACATAAATAACTTAACGGTTAAGTGGTACTTTTGATTTTGATTCTAACTTTTCCTATGGTGTAATGCCTTTACTCTAATACTTTGTCTTTCGTATTTGGTTATTTATTGTTTTTAACAATAATATTCATTATTATTTACCCAAAAAAAAAATTCAAATTCTTATTCCTTCTAAAATGGCACGTTATAACCTTGAAAATTTCTCTCTGGAAGAACTGCAAAGTGCGTTTAGGATCCCTAAAGTATACACATACGTTGAGGAGGGGTAGACGGATTGGTTATGTCTTTGAGCTCAGACTTGCCGGTTTTGAAATGAAACCAATCATATTCAGTGGTGAATAGAGGAGATCCAATCTTCCATACTCTATCCACAATAGATTCAATACTTTCTGTAAGTATTTCACCATCTTCTCTAGTCTTTTGGGCTCATTCCAGGCGTTCTTTTTATCTTATTATTTTACTGTGTTGACACTTATCTTCCTTTTAGCTACTTCCTCATTTTTCACTACCCCTTATATTACTGGTAGAGAACATTTTTTTAAAGAAGAACATATGGGGCAATGGATATTTGCATAGGAATCTAAGGTGGATTGACCTCCTTATAAAGTATGCTAGACTTCATTGTGTTCATTTCTTCCCATCGATCGTGTCTTCTGAGCCATCTGGCAACATTCTATCTCCCTTTGATATGAACTTTATTGGTTCTACTAGTGGCTGCATGCCCTTTAACCTCCGTTCCTTTCATGTGCTGTAATTTTTTAGTTTTCGAGAAATTCATAGAAATAATCAAAACCTTAATAGTTTTGAGATATAATTTCGTAGGTTATAAAAATATATATTTGTAAGATAAAATTTATTTAATGATATTTATCTAAATTGTTTGTAGTTCTTGAATATTTAAATTTATGACCGTAGTTTATTCAATAAATTATTTATTGAATAATAATATGTGTTTATAAATTTATTTATAAATATAAACATATTAAAAATAATTATTAGAGCATTCAATGATTTAGAAGTAAATAAGTAATTAAAGAGATAAAATATATTTTTATGATCTAACGTTAATTATGAATATCAATTAGAATGTAAATTAAATTATTATTATTAGTTTAAGAACAATTCTAATTCAATTAAAAGAGTTTTAATTAAAATAAATTTTTATTTATTTTATGTGAGTTATTAGAATATAGCATTAAATTTTTAATAAAATAGTTCAAGGTTAACTTAAAAAAATCGAAAGGCCATGAGATGATTTGAACTTATGTCTTTTAAATTAGAACTAAAAAGCCTATAAATTTTATAGTTCATCAAACTCTAAACTCCCAAGAGAGAAGCTTATATATAGAGAGGAAGTAAGGAATAATAATTTAATACATAAGGACAACCATTAAGGACGACCATTTTCGTTTAAGTCTTCAAATTCTTGGATAAGCTAATTAACGGGCACCATTATTGCTTTGTGTGCCAAAAACAGGAAAAACCAACTTCCCTAAAGACAATGGAAGCACGCGGGGTTTCTAGTGACCGGCTTTTTGCCAACTTTTGTATATAGGGAATTTTAGGCTTTTAGTTCCTTTCCAATTTCCCCCTTGTTCTTATTTTCTGTTTCTTGATTACAGTAACTGCATTTTTAATCACCATTAATATACTTCTTAGCTAATGATGAAACAGAGATAACAGAAGAAAATGATGAGGAGCTATCTTGGCTAACGGGAGTTCAAAGGGAAAAGATATAGTCCTTTTTTAATAAGGACATATACAATGTCTTAATACAGAGTATACTTACAATCAAGAAACACAGTAAAAAATCCTTCAAAAAAATTGTTATGAACAGAGTGTATGTTAATACAATCTTTTTGGTGTGGATATTTGTACATTTTAAAATACAGATTTAACTTAGACCACACTATAGTTTATAATACAATTAAAAAAAAAACCAAATTGTGAAGTTATATTATGAATTATTGGTGAGATCCACATTTTAAAATGTGCAAAGTTTGCACCTAAAATTTACTATACATTAATATATGCTATCTATACTTACAACTTTGTGACTTTGCCACGGTAGTATCCACATTCCATTGCAGAAGCTTCATCATTTCTCAGTTGAAAAATCCTTTACCAGAGATGGGAATTTGTTCACAAATGACACAATGTTCTGAGAACAAGAGAATGCTGTTGCTTCTCTTGTTCCACAAGTGAACTCCATAAGTCTCTCCACTTAGCTGACGCAGCTGTACATTTACCAATCTCGAAGCACTCTGGTTTTCAGGCATCTTAAAAAGCTTTCCTATCTCGGTCCAAAGAACTGGATAAAAAGCACTAGGCGGCAAGATTGTGAAGTTATAACCAGGCCTATTTTCTATTCTCCACACTACTCTGGAAACCAAGTATGGGCCATTGTGTCCCCATTTGTTTCCATTAAAAGTTGCAGCAAATTGCTCAATGAATTTGAGCAGAAGTGGATGATTCATATCGAAGATAAGAGCAGAATTATTCAGCCTAGTCCAATTCCCTGACACAATATCAATATTCTGAGCTCCAATTGAATTCCTTAACCCGTTCAGACATTTTAGAATGATAAAATCTGTTGGAAAATTAGTGATTAAACAATTTTGGTTGAATAAAAATTGAGATGAATACCAAAGTGGAGAGTCACAAGAAGTCTAGAACGTGTGAGACACGTATTGAGAAGTCTAGGACGTGTGGGACACGAAGGGGGAAGTGAAACGGGACTCAAAGACGCGAAGGAAAAGAAAGAATTCGCGGGGAGCTTCCAGCACCGCAGCGCCTAGGGCTGAGCGCCGCGGCCCTCAAAACAGAAGACCAACGCCGCAGCGCTGGACGCGAGAAGGGCCAACGCTGCGGCGCCCAGGGACGAGCGCTGCAGCGCCAGAACGCGTGGAAAAGTTCGTTTTGGCTCGGGATTTCAAGTTTTGGGAAGTTTTGGACTTCCAAAACAAGTGGACTCTTATTCCAACAAGGAATAGGGTTTGTAGGCACGAAATATACCCTATATAAACACTTGTAAACCCTTGATTAAGATTAAGCATCTAAGGTTTCAAGATGTAACCATAAGAGAGAATAGAGGAGCTAGGTAGGCACTAAGTGCGTGGTGCACTAAGGTGTAACCTTTGGGGGTGGTTTCTTCTTTAGGTTCTTTGAGTGAATAAAAGAGAAACACCATAAATCCTTTAAGCTTAGATGCTCGGGCTATTCTTGTGTTTCTTGTAAAAATCTCTTATGAGGAGATATGAAGAGGTCTTAGGGAGTCATAATGATCAAGGGTAGATGCTTAGAGGTCTCTATGGGAGATACTAAGGGGTCTTGTGGGATCAATGATGATGTAAGAAGATACTTTGTGATCTATTTCAATGGAAAGAAGCTGGATCATGGATCCTTCGTGGACGTAAGCAATTTGGGCCGAACCACGTATATCTTGTGTCTTGTGATTGGTTTGTTTTCTTTATCTTTATTGGTGTGTTAATCTTATGTGTTCTTGCTTATGGTGTGAGTTATGATTTTTCGCTGTGCAAAAAGTATCAAGGTTGTGGCTTAGTTGATGCCATAAAGATATCAAATTGAAGTGCACGACTTGATATCCCTCAACAAAATCCGTATCCAAATAAACACCACCATACTTGTACATAACCACAAGTCTAATGAGATTAGATAGATTCTGAGCTAGTGGCACCTTTCCAGGGTCTCTGTTTCCACTCATCATCTTATCAAACCAAACTTCAACTGGAGTGTTCTTGAACAGAAGAGGCAAGTCCGGTGTGACGGCAGCAACTTTGAACTTTCGATCAATTAATGGTTTTAGGGTTTTGTATCCATATGTAGAATCCAGAGTTCTTGATAGAATCATCAAGCATCCTTGTGGATGAGCTTTGAAAAAAGTCTCCAGGGCCAAAGTTTGCCTTCTCCCAAAAGAATTGCTAGTGAAATCTAGGTCATAAAGGCCTCAACTTCGCAATCATCGTCGAAAAAATCAACTACACGACCATGGAATTGCAGTGTCAAGTTATCTGACTTGAAAATCCCGAACTCCGGTAGCTTCTTTCGGAACCATGCAATTCTTTCTTTTGCCGTCGCATTAACTGGAGGTTTTAGAGAATCCGCACTTTCATCTTGCACGAAAAACCATGGTATGTTAGAAATAGTTGACTTGATTTGTCTTGCAACTTTGATATGTAGATTCTCAGAGATTTTTATAGCTCTGAAAGCAGTAGACTGAAGAGAAACATTAGAGATTATTAAGATTATAGCAGCAAATATGAGGATAAAAAGAATAATTGATTTGGCACGGCTCCGTAGCCTGTAACTGGGCATTTTCTGAAATTCTCTTCTTCTACTCATACAAGCTAGTTGAATAACGTTAGGTTCTATGCCAAAAGAACACAGATCCGAGTAAATACATGGCCGCCAGAACCAAGTAATTATATGAATAATTTGGAAACAACTCAAAAAGAGGCTTGTATCTGATGATTTCTCTGCTGTTTTAGCCTAATTGGTACTCTTTAAACTTTCTATACAAATCTGGGTTTGAAATAGTCTTTAAGCGTGCATTGGTCATACTAAAATTCATAGATATATAAAAATAATAATAATTTGATTTGATTTAAGCAATCTGCAGTGTTGTTTGTGATCAACATTTATTTTCAAGGCCTTATTATATTGTGTCATCTTTGGCGTGAAATATAGGAGAACATGTTCTTTTCTATAAGGCATATTTGATTATGTCAGTCCATTTAGTTATGTTCTTGACCTCGTTTCAGGACTTTGCCTCTGGCTGAGGAGCCATGGATGGGTTTGGGGTTTAACATTGAAAGCATTTACAGCTAACTTAAACCTCGTTCCCATTGGAACAGATTCTCCAATTTTAAGCTTTCGTCCAAGTAAATACAAATTGTTGATTAGTGATTAAAATTAATAAAAAGAAAAATTAACAATTTAGTCCTTGTGTTTTTGTTGAATTATTTACTTGGTTTCAAATATTTCAAAAATTACCAACTACATCCTATAGAGATGTTTTTGCTATAATTTTTATTTTTGAAATATACTTTTTTTACTATCATTTTCATTCCTAAAATATGATTATTTTTGTCCTTAAGCTACTGAATTGATCATTTTTAAAATATCAAAGACGTCATAAATTATATAACAAAAATATAAGAACTAAAGTGGTAATTTCTCTTAATAAAATTATAAATAATAAAATAGTAAATCTTGATTTTTTTAAAATAATGATATACACATTCAAGAGATCTTTAAAAATTAATATGAACTCAAATAAAGAGAAAATATTAATTCAATTCAATTATCACAAAAAGTATTTACTATTCGATGTCTTACATCATTTCTTAGCTCAATTTATAAAGATCATCATATGGTATGAAAACTAAAGAATACATATTAGAGGCGTGTTCGGAAATTGAAAGTGCTTTTGGCATAGTTAGACAAAATGTTTGCGACATGTTATGTGTTTGGAGAAAATACATATATTTTGGGGTGCAAAGTAGATATATAGAAGTGCTTTTGGAAAAAGCATTGAATAGGAAAGTACTTCGAATAAACACGTCTTCCGCATAAAACACTAATACATCTTAAACAATCGTTTGACACTCTTACTTTTTCCTTTTTTTTTAGTGTATCTCCACAAGGACTTAAATTGGAGTATGGGAAACAATTTTCTTCTTAAAAGATGTGCAGTTGATGGATTTTGGGAGGCAAAGGTATGGCATTTTGGCTTTCACCGATAGGACCAGGCGACCGGTTATTTTTATGTGGACAAACATAGGCTCTTTTAACTCATAAAGCTTTTGTTCTATTTCCTTATACATGAGATAATTTACTACAAACAACGCATTAATTTTATCTTTTTTCCCCTTGCAATTACGCGAGACAGGTAGAAATTTGGTAGGTAAAACCAAAGATTATTATTGGTATAGAAAATTTGGTAGGTAAAGTCTTTAACAGTTTGTTTGATCTAAGAATTTTGTAGTTTTAACATCATTGTTATTATGATGTAAAAACCTAATTATAGATTAAAATTAGACAAGTTTTTATTGATAAATCATCAAGTCAGCCGCAAGCTCAACACCAACGGCTAGAAAACTTAGTCAACCTTGTTGAATGTAAAGCCATGATCAATGGAATTCTTATTATAGATTGACGTATGCAGCCCTTTCTAAAGAAAAAAAAAGAGTGATGTGTGCAGTTGGGGCATTTATATTATTGTAAAGCTGTATCATATTGTAAATGGATACAATGCTTAATGTTAGGAGATATTATTTCATCAGGAATTTAGATGACATACAACAATAGAGGGGAAGAATACAGAGCAAAGAAGCTACTCAGGAGGATTACCCCGAGGGGTACTTTGTTCAAATAGAAGGGTACTCATGTCACTACAAGAAAAGGGCCTATTTACGACGAGCTTTGCGACGGCTAACTTAGCCATTGCAAAATGAAAAATAAATAATCTTTGTTGGTCTGATTTTACAAAATTTCTATTTTCTTCTTTCTTTATTTTCTGTCTTATATGAAAATAGGTACCTGCACAGATTATCATAAAATGCAATTCCTCCTTATCTATTTAAATAGTTCATCTTCTGTCTCTACCTCCTTCAGTCGAGGCACTTTTATTCTTCACTCTGCAATCGCATCATGACCTTCCATTCAAGTCGAGAAAACACAACTCTTGAAATGTTTTATCGTCGAAGAAGATTTGAGAAAATTTAGAGCTACGTGTTCTTCTTTACTTGTATTTGTTAGGTTAGTAATTTTATCTCTTATTTCTGCTTTCATTTGGTGACATTTGTTCAAATTAAGGCAAAGTTTTTTAGCTTTCATTGTTTGTTATTGTATTGCATTGTTGTTCTGTTATCTTTCGTTTGTTTTCTAGATTTGCTATTGTCATTATCTGTGTTATTTAATTATAATGTCTTGTATTTGTTTTTATTTGCTTAATTTTCTCAAAATAAAATTAGGGAAAGTTTGCGAAGGTTTGATCTTACCGAGCATGTTAAGTTTCTGTTTATTTGAATTCCTTTCATTAGAACTGAAGATGAGTGGGGATATGTTAAAGTTCTTTTAAAAAATTTGATTGTATATTTTGTAGCAGCAGTAAAATTTGATTTATTATCTAATGTTTTTCCTTCTCTTACGTTAATTTACTCATTTAACTAATGTTCTTGGGGCTGCTTTCATATTAGTTTTGATTATTATTATTCAATGTTCAATAACATTCTTTCCAGAAATCTACTCCTAAGCACTGCAATAGATTTCTTTGAGGAGAATTCCTGATAACAAAAGCAAATTTTTGCTCATCCAAGGAGAATTGAGACTAAAATTTTCAACACGGTTTCTCCGGAACTGTTCCCACATATACTCAAATTCCTCTATTCTGAGGTTCATTTCTTTAATTTTGAATCATGTTTTGTTAATCATTTGTTGTTTGTTCGTTTCTTTAATATTTTTGTTTTATAAAATTAGATTTTGAACATGACAGGATCTTATATTGTGTCTGCTAGTTTGTAGATTCTTGAATTCTGCTACTTCTAATAAGTCCTTATAGCGTTACTTGTGAGTCTTTAATTTTCTATCATTTTCTCTTGATAGCTCTTGACTGATGTAATTGATAAGAGAAAAATGTTCCTTTAGACAATTGATAGCTCTTGAATCTTTAATATACTCAAGGGATGTTTACATTACTTGATATTCTTTATTAGATGCTTAAATAAGTGCAAAAGGTGGTGTAGATGAACTGTTACTTGTAAGAGTGTGTGCTTTTGCACAAATGGATTTCTAATTGTACTCAAATTTATAAATGGTTACTAATGTAAATTTATAACCTCTGGTACATACAAAAAAATACAGTAGTAAATTTATGCATTAAATCATATCTGAAGAGCTTGGAAATTGCCAGAAGAGAAAAGTTTTGCTTTGCATTCTCTTATTAGGTTTCTTTCATAAACCACATTAAGCCTTGAGTTGTATTGTTGGAAGGGTTGATTATTATCTCTTATTATTACTTTTATAGATGGATTTTTAATTTTTTTTTACTATTTTCCCTTGATGTGATAAATAAAATCTAAAATTATAACATAAGTTTTATATACATATCTGATTTTTGTAGTCACTGCATCAGTTTTTCTATGATATACATATCTGGTTACCATATGTTCTTGTATAATTGCTGCATTATGTTCTTCTAAGTTCATTTGATCTGGCACACATGTTTTTGATATCTTTGATATGAAACAGCTATCACTTGCATTGTTTGGGCCTAACAGCAGCTGATACAAATCTTACAAAAGTATATTTACGTCTATATTGTCAATATTTAGAGGGTGGTACAATAGCTGGGATAGAGGCAGCCCTCTAGTGTGACAATTTCCCTCCATAACCTCACTTATCTTTTGGTGGAATATCAAGGAGAAGCTTGTATAACTAATTTATTTTCCCTTCTTTGTATAGAAATTTGGAGGAAAATGCTCTGACTTGAGAGCGTTGATTGAACTTCTGTCAGATTCTGAAACTTTTTGCATAGGGTAAGCTGCATTTTTTTATGCATACCGTGCTTGAAGCATCTTGTATCCAATCAAAGGTTGACCTTCAAAAATACTTTTTCCCCTATTCTTTTCTTGCTTCAGCTCTTAGTGTTACTTACGAAAATTATGTGGAATATTCTTTTTCTTTGTTAATAAGGAAAATTTTCATGAAATTCTTAGGAACCTTTGGAATTAGTGAAGGTTACATATTTGATTTATTTGGGCATGTGCTGCTACTTTTGATAGAATTGAAGAAATAAATATACTGCAAGTAATTGTGGATAAAGCTCTTACTGATGCAGTGATGATGTGTTAATTTAAATGTGTGATTTGATGAGCATTTTGGAATTTAGTGTGATTTAATGAACATTTGGGAATTCCCCTGTGCTATGTAGATTAGAAAAAGGAGTCGTTTCGCACTGTGAGCTGGGCTTGAAAAGTTAATGGCACCCTCTTCTTAGTGGTCAGATATGTGTCATTAATGCAAGCAATGAGAAGCTTCACAAGGTATGCTTTTATTTCGCATTGGCAGCACTAGCTATAGTAGTGGTGGCTGATATAGTCTTTTAAAGTTAGTCTATTGGCAATCAAGGAATTGAACAACAATAGTTGACCGGTGGGAGACAAATGGAGTGAAAGCCAACGCTATTTTGAGGAGCCAAATAGCTGCTTCATTTGTTTCAATCTTATTTTTTTAATATAATAGGATATATGATATTTCACTTTTAAAATATTTATGATATGAAGTATACATCTTTGAATAAAAGCTTCTTCATATAAAAGATATTGCTGAAATTTTATGAAAAGCAGTGCACAGTAGAAAATTCAAAATTATAAGATTATATATCCTTCTTTTGTCATTTTATGTTCTCATATATGTGCAGAATTTTATTGGCCACGAGGACTCAATAAATGAAATCAGAACTTAGCCGTTAAAACCATCTCTTATAGTATCCGCAAGCAAAGTAAATATCACAATTAGTCTCTTATTTTAATATTTGTTTTGTATTAGAGTTAATTATTTAAGAGTGGGTCAGGATGAAGCAGTTCATCTCTAGAACGTGCAAACTGAAATATGAATTTTGATATTTACTAGAGTTGTGGGCCACTGTAATGAAGTTTTGAGTGTGGAAAGAATAATATTTTTAAATTTTAGCACTATTCATTTTATAGATTAAATAGAATTTTAATGATTAAAAATCAATTATGTGATAGCTATCACAGGACTTTCATCCTTCAGATATATATCGCATTGCAAGTTGTGGCATGGACATAACTCATGCCATTTTCTCTCTTTCTTGTCTTCCATCAACCTACTTGCAGAATTCTAGACATATGTAAAGAAGCCATTCACATGGACTAACCTTCCTTTAAAGTTCACTATGAAATATTCACAGGGCTTGGTGATTTTATTCTGTTGAAGGCAAATTCTTGTTTGATTATTTGTAGAATTTTATTGATCTAAAATTTGAAGTTAAGAATAGTACATGTTTACAATAAGTATATTTGTTTCTATTGTAACTAATTTGAGTGAGTTTCTAAAATGATTGTAGAGTGTTGACAATGAAATTGTGTTACGGGAGCCAAAAATGAAAGAACAGTGTCTTAAGGACACTATAAGATAGTATTTTATTTATTTTGAATAATTTTTAATTTTTTAATTTATCAAACTGTACTTTTGAAGATCTGCAGTTGTGCTCTATGTACAGACGTTGTTGTGCTCCGAGCTTCATGTAAGGTGTGTCATTATCAACGTTGTGATGTGGATTTGACCTGATAGAGTGGGCTCTCAATAATAAGCGAAACTCTGGTGCTTCACGTAAGGCGTGAACAGTCAACACAATGAAAATGAGTAGTAAACTGTTGGAGCAAGATCTTTCATATAAGATCGACGGATGGAATATCATTTGAGGGGAGGTTTAGTGGTTCTTCGTTCGAGGGGAGGATTGTTAAGGAAAAATAAACAAATGTCCCACATTGGCTAGAAATGGAGAAAATCATGGGTTCATAAGGAGTTAACTATATCTCTATTGGTATGAAGCCTTTTTGGTAGAGCGCAAGAGTAAAATTATGAGGGCTTAAGTCCAAAGTGGACAATATCATACCAAAGTGAAGATATGTGTGATTCGTTAAGCTCCTGGCATCTACTATAATCAGTTGGAATACTATAAATAAAGAGTAAATTGTAGTAAGAAAGAGACAAGAAAAATAATCGAGAGAAATACATTGCTTTATATGTTTAAATCACCATTTATAATCCTTTCTTCATAGTAAATTTCTTTTACCCAGTTCCTCGTGGATGTAAGCTAATAAGTTGAACAACATAAATTATTTATCTTTATTTGGTTTTTTAGCATCTATTTCATTTCTTAATTTTAATTTCTTGGTTGACTAGATTTTTGCATCAACAGTTTGGCACTAATTGTAGGAAACGATATAGCAGCCATTATAAAAGAAAGTTGTATTTTCTCTCATCATCAAGAATCATGAGTCAACATAGATATCATAGCAACTTACCTTATGTGTTAAGTCTGCCACAGAGGAAATGAAATAATGCATCTAATCTATCATATCTGAGGCGACAAGTGGTCGACCTTATGAGAAATGTTGTATAGACCCTTTGATTCATCCAAACCAAAAAAAAAAATTAGAACATCAAGGAGCCGCCTTAACTCCTACTTAATGATCGGCATCCTCACAATGAAGAGGACTTTAAAAGGCCCTCACAGAGAAGGAGCTTTGGTAGAGAGGGTAGACGTGCAGAAACCCAGAGTAGCCTAAACCGTACATCATCTCGCTGAGGTGATAAATGTGATCTACGTCATAAATTGGATGCAAAGCGATGCAATAAGGAATGTTTGATGATACCTTAGGTGTTCAATGTGATCTACGTCATAAGTTGGATGTAAAGCGATGCAACAATGAATGTTTGATGATTGTAGTGCTGAACTAGCAGGCCTAGAGGAAGAGATAAAAAGTTAAAATAGACTTATGGTATACAATCTTGACATGGAAGGAGCTCTACGAATCCTTCGATTGAAGAAATAGAGCCCTCAGTTACCAAGAAGATACTTCAGGATCCGTTACCCAAAAACTTAAAATGTCCCAGATAAAACACTTAAAGACACCTAAAAACCTTTAGGTCATGGATTAAGCTGCAGGGTATAACTAGAGTGGATATATGTAGGGTATTCTCATTGACACTTACAAAAATAGTTCGCAAATGGTTTACAAAGCTAAAACCAAAATCGATTTCCGCATTCTCCTAGTTAAGTCAAGTTTTCATTAGCTAATTTTTAGGATCCAAGGATCACTAATTACCACTAACGAACCTCCTACCAGTTAAATAGGGGAAAGATGAGGTTTTTAAGGATTACATTGTTTATTTCAAAGTTGAGGCTGTAAAGGCTGAAAACTGCAAAGACACGATAACTTTAATTGTTGTCATGGCTGACATACGAATGGGGTAATTCTATTACTCCTTTGTAATGAATACACCATAAACATTCGGATGATCTAACTAATGAAAAATTTGATTATCCTAGGAATCTCTGAATTTTAACCTTACATTGATCCACCTTAGTTCTTAGGTTGGTGGGACATTACTCAAAAGTAATTAGCTTGCTTTATAAAGCACAATTAGACTCACTCAAGGGAAGCTCTCTTAGCCTTAAGTGCCTTCATTCTTATGAAGAATGATGATTAAAAATCATGTAAAAAGATGATTTCGAATTAAGCCATAGAAAAAGAGTTGACACGAAGTTGAGAGCAAGGAAAACAAATAAAGATATGACTGAAGTTGGAGACTAAGAATTAAAAACTAAATCTAGGTTTGAGCATCGCACAACTGCATTTTGAGTGTCGTAACGCCTAAGTCAGAACCTCTAGTGTCACAGTGCCCAAGTTAGAACCTTCAGCGCGCCAGCGCTAATGTGATTACCCCTTTTGTGAGTTTTCTTATTTTAGTTAGTTTACATTTCCTTTCCTTGAACAACTCAGACTAGGGTTTATATAGAATAAGAAATGGTACAAATAGGCCTCTATTTTGGTTAGAAAACACCACCAAACAAAAGAGTATTCATTGTAGTCCCCAAAGAGAGATCTTTTTGAGAGATCATTATTCTTTGTCACCAATAAAAAAGGATAGGATCTTAATCTACCGTAGACATAGACAATTGTCGAACCAAGTAAATCTTATCTTATATACTTTGATTGTATTTTTTTTTCTTAATTGATCATTTCTATTTTATATTCTCAATTACTTGTGGTTAAAAAACCCTAATAAATGATGCTAGAACTCTGGTTATAACAACTCACATGTATGAGGTATGAAATTTAATAGGCAAAACTACTTCAATCTATAGAAGGTCAAGGTAATGGCTGTTGTATGGGGATATAATATATATGGGTGTATGCATGTGTAATTGTGTCTATTGTCTAAAATACATATCAAATACGAATTTAACGCGGTGGAAACGTAAATTATACAATAAACACAATAAATAAATATATTAATCACATTAATATATTAGTTGAGTAAAGAACTCACGTCAACGTGTAACATTATACACGTATTTCCTCGGAGTCTGCATAGAGACCAACTCGTGAGCAGTTTTAGTCACCAAAACGGTAGGCTTGGTGAACTAGAACAACAGTTCCATATCCAGCACAGAATTAACTCTTAATTCTGAAAATGGTCGGGTGTGAGTATTCTTCTTTTTCTCTAAAAGGATAAAAAAAAATGGAGAACTAGAAACAATTCACAATTGCTTCAATTGAAACCATAGAGAAAAATGAAACAATTTCATTTTTTCCTTTTTTTTCTTTTTTCTTCTTCCTCTTTGGTTCCATTTCTTCTTCTTCTTCTCTCCATTTCAATTTTTTCTTCTCTTGGCCAAATCCCAAAACTTGCAAAACACACAATTTCACACCTTTTATATCTCACACCAAAAAGATAATAATACTAAATAAAACACTTATTAAAATAATAATATTATTATATTAAATAATAAAAAATAAATAAATAATGCTTGACAACTAATAAGCATTATTTAATATAATAATATTATATAATAAAATAATATATAATATAATATTTTATTTGAGATATTTTGATTATTTAATAATTACATAATCAATAGTGTGAAATGACCATTTTGCCTCTCATAAATAGTTGCCAAGTCTACCCCTAGTGGGTCCTACCAAATTTCACACTCGGGTAAACTTAACTAAGGCCCCACAATGCGCCATGTGTTATTATACAATTAGTAAATAATAATTATTGACTAATTATTATATTTAACACTTAAATACAGACACGCACGCATTCCCGTGGTAGTACTGAATATTGCTGGATTAAACATTTTAATCCGACATGTTGCTCCAGTGCACAATGAGTACACTCCATATCACGAGACTCCCTAGGTTCATGTCCGATTCGTCAAATGAAACTATTCTATGAGTACGTGAACAATGCCCCACGCACACGTCATGGATATACAAATCAGAGCGTTGAACCATGCAAGTTGAGATTACAACTCATACGTATAGTCCTTCTGTCATGATATCCTGGATGTGCGGGGATATAGATCATCACCGTTAAATTCCCTAATGCTCATCCATATCATATCTCCAGACTAGTATCTCACTGAACAATATGTACAAACTTATTTGCCATATT
Source organism: Ailanthus altissimus (assembly GCA_946807835.1). Lineage (NCBI taxonomy): Eukaryota > Viridiplantae > Streptophyta > Magnoliopsida > Sapindales > Simaroubaceae > Ailanthus > Ailanthus altissimus. Next base: position 13,572,968 of record OX327687.1, read on the forward strand.
GTTCCACCCTGATGGAACTCTTTCCAGGGAATAATACTTATGGCCACAAGATTTTTCGAGATACAGTCTCGAAGCATCTAGATATCAAACTCCCTATGCGAACTAACAGATCCCATATCTGTACACACCAGACTCCATAAGCATCGAACCATACCCAGCGACACTTAGCAGTCACACCATAAAAGGTCTGTGACATGCGTGAAACTAAGGTATGGTGGATCACTTACAAGCCCACCATGGCATTCAGGTCAAAGGACCACGTATACTACTCAACTCGAGAAGATCCTCCGTTGACGACTTACATAGGGTGTCTATCGAAGGCCCTCATGAGTTTGTCCTATATCCAGTCTTAACTGGATACCCATATGTCAATACGAGCTCTAAGCTTATAGTCGACTAGGAATGACCATCTATACCCTATAGGTACGACATATGCTGATCTATATATAAAGGTATCCACCGACAGACCCGCATTGGCAGAAATAGATCAGGGACAATAATTTAAGAACATACTTGCGTAACTAGTATTTCCTAGCACCCGATTGCAACTCTTGTAACTATGCAGTTACTGGTATATTCCCATGTCTATTTCCCATTACAGACAAGGCTCCAACTCTTGGATTTGCTGAGTATTATAACTAGCTAATACTTAGTTGTGTTAACATTTAGCATTTATATCTCTCAGTGTATCTAAGTATGAGCCTTTATCTAAACTTCTTTAGATCTGATTCGAACTCCTTCAAATCGTACAATGTCTGTAACGTTACATTGTATAGTACCATATGAATGGGTATTAGCGATTTAATGGGAATGTACACTTGTATAAATACACAAGTATATGTATATTCAGGGATGACATATAAGCACCGTCCCTAACAATGGCTTTGCTAGTGAGTCAAGGGCTTGACTCCGCCTGAGGAGGCTGCAGCAACCACTAGTGAAGAAAAGAAGCCAAAGAAATTGAGGTCTAACGTAGATCATGAATCTGTACAGAAGAAATCCCATAGTACGATAATTTTTTCATTGAGTGATGAGGATTTAAGGGAAGTTGCTAGTGAGAAGACAATGATAGATCTTTGGAAGAATTTTGATGACCTTTATGTAATGAAATCACTAGCAAATCATCTACATATAAAGAAAAAGCTTTATTAGTTGTCAATGGTTGAAGAGACACTAACAAAGACCACATTGACTCATTCAATAAGATTATAATCAATTTTGAGACGATTAACATAAAGATTAAAGATGAGGATAAAGTCATAATCTTGTTGAGTTTGTTGCCGTTAAGTTAAGAGCACTTTATTGATACTTTTCTCCATAGTAGAGAGTCATTAATGATGATAGATGTAAAGGCCTCCTTAAATTCGAAGAAACTAAGGAAAGGATTAGAGACTAGTGCAATAGATGGATTGGCTATAAGAGGAAGGTCTAATACTACAGAAAAAAAGAAAAAGAATCAGATCAAAATTAAGGGGCTGTCTCAAGACTTGCTTTTGCTGCAAGAAAGAATGACACTTCATAAAGGATTGCCCAAAAATGAAAGGCAAGATGAAGGATAAGAAAAAAGAAGGTGATGCTGTAGTAGTCTATGAGGAAGACTACGACAGTGCAAAAACTTTAGTTACCTCTAATGAGAAAAATGCCAGTGAATGAGTACTTGATTCAAGCTTCACTTACCACATATGTCCAGGTAAATCCTTGTTCATCAATTATTAGTCCATTAATGAAGGTAAAATATTAATAGGCAATGACAGTGTATGTCAAGTCATTAAAATTTGTAGTATTAGGTTGAAACTTCATGATGATAAAGTGAGAGAGTTGTTGAATGTAAGACATGATCTAGATATAAAGAACTTATTATCTATAGGATAACTAGATAAAAAAAAAAGTTATTCATTCAAGGAGGAGAATAGGACACTTAGGATGATCAAAGGTTTCATGGTAGTGATGAAGAGTAAAAAATACAACGATTATATACGTTGCTTGGAGAAGCCATTATTGGTTCTACATCAGTTAGTGCTAGTAATGAGAATATGCAGACCAAGTTAGGCCACTTGAGTGAGAAATGTCTCAATGAGTTATATGGCAAAGTGTTCTTGGCAAGAAAAAGATTTAACCATTAGAGTTTTGTGAAGACTGTGTGTGGGAAAGCATATAAAGCCAAGTTTAATATTAAGGAACACAAAACAAAGGGGACACTAGATTATATACATTCAAATTTATGGGAACTTGCACAAACTTCAACTCATAGTGCGACTAGGTACTTTTTGACACTTATTGATAACTTTTCTAGTAAGTTATAGGTGTATGTATTTAAAAGTAAGAAACAAGTATTTGAGACTTTCAAGACTTGGAAGGCATTTATGGAAAATTAAACTAGTAAGATAGTCAAGAAACTTAGGACAAATAATAGTCTTGAATATTGTAATACTGATTTTGATAGTTTATGTTCCAAAAATAGCATCTCTAAGTATAAAATTGTGAGATCAACACTATATTAGAATGGACTGGCATAAAGAATGAATAGAACCCTATTGGCAAGAGTGAGATATATGCTAATTAGTTTTGGGTTGTCTAAATTATTTTGAGAAGAGGCAATAATCATAGCATCCTACTTAATCAATAAAAGTTCCTCCATAATAATTGACTTTATGACACCAGAAGAGAAGTGGTAGGGAAAAAATTTGGAATATGATCACCTTAGGGTATTTGGATGCCTTGCCTTTATACACGCCAAACAAAGCAAGTTAGAATTGAGAGCCTTAAAAGGGATATTAATTGGATATCTAGAAGGAGTTAAAGGATATAAAGTGTGGTGCATAGAGCTGAAGGCACCTAAGAGTATCATAAGTAGAGATGTGACATTTAATGAATTAGCCATTATAGAAATCAATTAAAAGACAAAAGTGAAGGAGATAAAAGTTGTGCCAAAGACAGTTTCAGTATAAAAATTATGAGAGTGGAAGTAGAACATAAATTGAGACTTGATATGCGCTCAAGATAACACTTCAAAGAAATAATATAAAGATATGGACTGTAAACCCCTATAAGTACGTCGAAGACTACCCAAAAACATATAAGAACTTTAGAAGCAAAACTTGAAGAATACCAGTTTGTTAGAAATAGGTTAAGAAGGACAATCAAGTCATCAATAAGATATGCACACATAGACTTGATTGCTTAGCCTTTAATGCTGTATATACTATTTGATATGATAAGTCTAACATATATAAAGAGGCTATGAAAAGTATTAATAGTGAGAAATGGTAGCATACTATAAAAGAATAGATTAGTTTGATTATGAAGAATAAAACACGAGAGTTTGTGGCTAAACTTGAGGGTAAGAAGTTAGTTGAGTGTAAGTAGGTTTACAAAGTCAATGATGAGATTTCAAATGTAAAGCCTATAAGATTTAAGGCTATATTAGTTTCCCAAGGCTTCATACAAAAAGAATGAGTTGATTTCCATTAGATTTTCTGTTATATATTCAATCACTCATCAGTTTGGATTCTATTGCCCATGTGCGTAAGCAAAAATTTATATCTGAAGCAAATGAAAGTGAAGACCATTTCTTTATGTAGAATTAGAAGAGAATATATACATGTCATAGCCACAAGGTTTTGAAAAAATAAAAAAACAAAGTCATGGTTACTGATAAGGGCAAAATTGTCATATATTTTCTCATGCTTTTATTTTGACATTTCATTGTTTTATGAGAATAGATGGCTATTTATGTGCTTTATTGTTAATTGTAGGGACTTGAATGAAATTTAAAGAAAGAATGCAAAAGGAGCAAAAACAGGGACTAAAATACAAACTTTTCAAAGTATGTGTCCATCGCCCCAGCGCTGGAACAGTGATCGAAATAAGAAAAACGACCTGTTGAAGTTGCATCTAGCGCCCTAGCGCCAAGCAGTCACTGCACCCGTGATAGACCAGCACCTCAGCGCCATCATCCCACCGCACCGGCGGTGAACCTTTTTCCACGCGTCGCCCTAGCGATAACTGCATAGCGCGCCAGCGGTAGCGCGAATCCTAGTGCGACCAGAATTGAGTTTTTCAAGTTCAAATCAAGCCCTATAAAAGACCACTCGACCCCAGACGTAAAGAGGAGATCGGAGAAGAACCTAGAGCAAGAAAAAGAAAACTTAGAGCAGTTCAAGAGCACCAAGAATCCAGAGCAACATCAATCAAGAGCAATTCGACATCTACATTAGTTTACGATTGATTGTATCATGTTTTATTTTTATTTTTATTACTGTGATTCTCTTGTAGGTATGAACTAATTTATTTTCTAGGGTTAATATTTGAACTCAATATGTGTGCTTAATTGCCATATCTTTAGAATATTTAATAAACTTAGTCCTTTATTATTTAAATTACTTGTGTTTAATGCTTCAATATATCTGGCTAATATATGGTGAATGAATTGGTAATATTTTGATAAACTCGGAAGAGGAATCAATATATTTAGACCTAGGTAATTTGATACATGATTGTAGAGTAACATTCAATGTTACATATGCAAGTTTCAGCTTAGGATAGGAATATACCTAGTTGGCATGTATGATCAATAAGACCTAATCTTAATGAATCTTAATTTATTACAAGTACCATAAGAATATAGGTATTTGGTAAATTAAGGTATACTTGTATAACCTTGCAAGAGGCTTGTGAATACATTAGTGTCTTGATCAATAACAAAGACTAAGGGAGTTAAATATTAGAAGATTGGTTATTAGAAAGCATATTGAGGGATAATATTAATCCTAGGTTTTCTCTATATTGCTATCACTTAAATCTCGTTGCATTGTGTTTTTATTTTTATATTTTTATATTTTCTGCACTCATTCTTAGATTTTTATTTTTCTGAATAATTATTAGGAAGATATAAGTTTAGTAATTGGTTTAAAAGAAGAAATTATCCCTGTGGGTTCAACATCCGTCTAATTAGTCCCTTTATTACTTGCATACGATAGTGTATACTTGCACTTAGTTATAAGATATAAGAATTATCGCATCAGTTGCTTACTAAAGATGTTGTTATATAGGCTGAAACAATCTCCTGAGCAGTAGTATAGAAGATTTAATGATTTACAATAAGTAAGTATGATTGTTGTGTGTACTTTAAGGCATTGAAAGATAGTGTATATATATATTTTACTGCTTTATATGGATGATAAATTGATTGCATGTCGATATAAAGAGAAGATACAGAAGTTAAAAGAGTAGTTAAATTATGAGTTTGAGATAAAAGACTTGGGGGAAACCAAAATGAGCTTTGGTATAAATATCATTAAGGATAAGCGTAATGTTATATTCTTGTCTCAACAGAGGTATATACAAAAGGTCTTTGATAGCTATGCAAAGGCTGTGTCAACTCCATTAGCTATGCATTTCAAGTTGTCAGCAGAAAATTCACCAAAGACTGAAGAAAAGAAACTAGAGATGTAAAAGGTACCATTTACAAGCTATTGGGTGCCTCATGTATGTTATGGTATATATAAGGCCTGATATAGCTCAAAGAGTGAGTATAGTTAATAGATATATGGCAAATCTTGTTAAGGTTAGTGCTTACGTGCCATCTCTATTTGTATGAATATTTGATATATATATATGATATACATTTTATTAAATCGTTGATTATATTTTATTATATGGTACAATACTTATAACGCTATCGATATTGTATGATCTAAACAAATTTAGATTTGGTCTAAAAGTGTTTAGATTAGGGCTCAGAGTTAGTAACACTGAGAATTATGACTACTAAGAGTTAGCAGGTTATAAAAATTAGTAAAATTCAAGGAGCTGGAGCATTGTCTATAACAACTCAAAAACTTGAGGGTATACTAGTAATAACGTAGTTGCAAGAGTTGCAATCGCGTGCTAGGAAATGTCATTATATAAGTATATTATTAAATATTATATTCCTGATATATTTTCACCAATAAATGTCTGTTGGTGAATACCTTTTCATATAAATCAGTGTATATCTATATCTGTAAGGTATAGATGGTTGTTCTTAGTTGACTATGAGCTTGGAGCTAGTATAAGTATACAAGTATTCAGTAATGACTAGGTACGGAACAAATTTATGAGAATCTGATGTGATATTTCTATATCTTAAAATTGAGTACAAGTATACACTATCTTATGCAAGTAATAAAGGGACAAAAGAGTTGGATGTCGAACCCACAGGGATAATATCTTCTTTTTAACCAACTATTAAAATTATGTCTTTTTAGTAATTATTCAGAAAAATAAAAATTTAAGAATAAATGTAGAAAATATAAAAATAATGACAAAATGTAAAGAGATTTTGAAGATAGCAATATAGAGAAAATCTAGGGCTAATACTATCCTTTAATATGCTTTCTAATAATTAATCATCTAATATTTAATTCTCTTAGTCTTTGTTATTGATCAAGACACTAATGTATTCACAAGTCTCTTTCAAGGTCATACAAGTATACCTTAATTTACTAAATACCTATATTCTTATAGTACTTTGATAAGGGCAAATTTGTCATATATTTTCTTATGTTTTTATTTCGATATTTTATTGTTTTATGAGAATAGATGGCTATTTATGTGCTTTATCGTTATTTATAGGGACTTGAATGAAATTTAAAGAAATGATGCAAAAGGAGCAAAAACAGGGACAAAATGCAAAGTTTTCAAAGTATGTGTCCATAGCCCCAGCACTACGAGGATTACCGCCCCAGCTCTGGAACAGTGATCGAAATAAGAAAAACAACTTGTTTAAGTCACTTCTGGCGCCCCAGCTCCAAACAGTCATCGCGCCAGCGATGGAACAGCACTCCAGCGCCATCATCTTATCGCTCCAGCGGTGAAGCCTTTTTCACGCATCGCCCGAGCGAAAACTAGATAGCGCCCCAACGGTAGCGCGAGTCCTAGTCCGATGAGAATTGAGATTTTCAAGCTCATATCAATCCTTATAAAAAGCCACTCGTTCCCAGCCTTCAAGAATCATTATAGAGCAATCCAAGACACATTCAAGAACACCAAGAATATCGAGTACGAGTCTTGGAGAGTAATAGGAGTTTAATTGAAGCACTTTAGAGAGAGATTTAAGGCGTTCTTCGGCATCAAGAGTATTTTAGGCAGCGCAATTAAGAGCAATTCGACATTTATATCGGTTTGCTATTAATTGTATCATGATTTATTATTATTTTTACTGATGTTCTCTTATAGCATGAGCTAAACTTATTTTCTAGGGTTAATACTTGAACTCAATATGTGTGCTTAATTGTTATATCTTTAGAATATTTAATAAACTTAGATCTTTGTTATTTAAATTACTTGATCTTAATGCTTCAATATATCTGGCCAATATATGGTGAATGAGTTGGTAATATTATTGATAAACTCAGAAGAGGAATCATAATATTTAGACCTAGGTAATTTGATGCATGATTGTAGAGTAACATTCAATGTTGCATATGCAAGTTTCAATTTAAGATAGGAATATACCTAATTAGCATGTATGATCAATAAGACTTAATCTTAATGAATCTTAATTTATTACAAGTACCATAGAAATATAGGTATTTGATAAATTAAGGTATACATGCATGACCTTGCAAGAGGCTTGTGAATACATTAGTGTCTTGATCAATAATAAAGACTAAGGGAGTTAATTATTAGAAGATTAATCATTAGAAAACATATTGAGGGATAGTATTAATCCTAGATTTTCTCTATATTGCTATCACCTAAATCTCTTTGCATTGTATTTTTATTTTTTATATTTTCAACATTCATTCTTAAATTTTTATTTATCTGAATAATTATTAGGAAGATATCATTTTAGTAATTAGTTAAAAAGAAGAAATTATCCCTGTGGGTTCGACATCCGACTTATTTAGTCCCTTTATTACTTGCATACGATAGTGTATACTTGCACTTAATTTTATGATATAGAAATATCGCATCATACTTGTAATAAATTAAGATCCATTAAGATTAAGTCTTATTGATCATACATGTTAATTAGGTATATTCCTATCCTAATTTGAAACTAGTATATGCAACATTAAATGTTACTCTACAATTATGCATCAAATTACCTAGGTCTAAATATAATGATTCCTCTTCCGAGTTTATAAAAAATATTATCAATTCATTCACCATATATTGGCCAGATATATTGAAGCATTAAGAATAAGTAATTTGAATAACAAATAACTAAGTTTATTAAATATAAAAAAGACAGAGAAATTAAGCGCACATATTAAGTTTAAGTATTAACCCTAGAAAGAAAATTTAGTTCATGGCTATAAGAGAACAGCGACAAAAATAATAAGAAATCATGATACAATCAATAGCAAACCGATATAGACGTCGAATTGCTCTTGATTATGCTGTCTAAGAAACTCTTGATGCCGAAGAACGTCTTGAATCTCTATCTATGGCTGCTTCAATTCAACTTCAATTACTCTTTAAGACTTATTTGTTTATTCTTGGATGCTCTCTAAAGGCTGAGGACGAGTAGCCTTTTATAGGGATTGATATAAGTTTGAAAACCTCAATTCTTATTGAATTAGGAATCGCACTACCGTTAGGGCACTATGTTGTTATCACTGGAGCGCTGCATGTAAAAGGCCTCACCATTGGAGCAATGATGTGTTAATGCTGGAGCGCTGGGTTACCGTTGGCATAGTAAGGAGCTGGCGTTGGGGAGATAGATTGTGACTTAAACAGGTTATTTTTTTTCTGTTTTCTTATTTTGATCACTGTTCCAGCGCTGAAGGGAAAATCCTCATAGTGCTAGGGCGACAGGTCCATATTTTAAAATTATATGATAAATATGCCCTTATCATGACCTTAATAAACATCTTATGTAAGCCGTCAATGAAAAGTCCTCTCGAGTTGAGTAGTATGCGTGGTTCTTTAACTTGAGCACTACGGTGGACTTATGAATGATCCATTATACTTAGGTTCCACGGAATTCAAAGACCTTTCATAGTTTGATTGCAATATGTCGTTGGGTATGGTCTATTGCTTATAAAGTCCAATGTATATAGATATGGGATCTATCAACTCAAATAGGGAGTTATATATTCAGATCCTTCAAGCTTATATCTTAGAAAGTCTTATGGCCATAAGTAATCAACCCAAAAAAAGAGTTTCTCACAGGATTGAACAATATAGTAAAAGTGTTTGCTTATATTGTTCATAGAGATACGAATCTGGAGATGAGTTCATGCGTGAACAAATGAGAATTTGACGGTGCTGATCTGTATCCCCGCATATCTAGGATATAAATGACAGAAAGACTATACGTATGCATTTTGATCTAAATTGGTATGGTCCAACGCACTAATTTGTAATATCTGTGATGTGTGCATGGGAAATTGTTAATAGACTTATGGATTAGTTCCATTTGACGAAATGGGCGTGGACTTAGAGAGTCCTACATTATGAAGTGTACTCGTTGTGCACTAGGGCAATGTACCGAATTGAATAGTTCAATCCAACAAAATCTAGTAGAACTAATTGTTTGTTTTAAGAATCCTTAAGATGTGCACGTGCCAGTACCTAAGTGTTATGTATAGTAATTAGTTGACATTTGTTGTCAACTAATTAAAGAATGACATGTAACGTATAGTGAGTCTTTGGTTGAGTTTACTCAAGTGTGTAGTATAATAGGACCCACTAGAGGGTTTACTTGGTAACTAATTAAGGGTTTAAAGGTAATTTTATATATTTGATTATTTAAGAATTAAATAGTTAATAAACTTAACCTAAGTTAAGAGTTAACTAAGGTTAAGTTAATTTAATATTTAAATATTAAAGTTTACTTTTATGGAAAAGTGAACTAACCTTACTTTGGTTAATAGTTAACCTTAGTTAGGTTTAATTTAGTATTTAAATATAAAATACTTGGTGGCCAAGTATATTAACCTAACCTAGGTTAAGAGTTAACTTGGGTTTGGTTAATTAAATAATATAATAATTAAGATTTTTATTATTTAATTATTAACTAATAAATTAATTTAACTTGGTTTAATGGTTAACTCATAGGTTAAGTTAAAATCTTAATTATTATTAATATATGAAATTAAAAACAAAAGATGGAGATTTTTTCTTAGGCAATGGCTGGCCAAGAGAGAAAAGAAATAAGAGAAAATACTTTTTCCACTACTATTCATGATCTATTCTAATTTCAGCAATAACCATTAGAGCAAAAATAAGCTACTATTTTATAGATCAAGAATTGATTAGTGGGAAACAATAAGGTTAGGGTTTAAGTGTTAGACCAATTTTGGATCAAGCTGTTATTCTAAACAGTTAAGCCCACATAGTTGATTGTTAGAACTGTCAACCAGAACACTTTAGGTTGACTTAAGCAGTTATTTGATCAAAAGGCTTTTATAGTTGTTTAATTCTCAATCTCTATTTTAACGTGATTAAAATATTATAATGTGTTCATTATTGTTTTTTAAACTTCTGCTATGCATAAATATGTATAAGATACGTATTTTGTATAATAAACACAAATGAATATATATACTGTAGTAACTAGTATCCACAACCGGTAAGAATATTTATATCTATATATAAATATATATATTTTATTTGTATGTGGGTGATTCTTGATTTATATATTGTTATTAGTAGTGTTTTTATAGGTTAAGGATATACTATTAGTATTGGGTTTATTTGCAAGACTTTAGATTTACTTTAGAGATCAAACTGTTATACTTTGAAAGTTTTGGGGGAAAATTCATAAATACTAAAAAATTAGCCTCTTAGTATAAAAATACACTTCGTAAATACATTTTTGGGTCGAGCTATCCCTTTAGAGAGAGAGAAGAGAGAAATAGAGGGTAGAGAAATAGAAGAAAAAGAAGAAGAAATTAGAATTTTGGATCTTAATAGGTATATCACAACTATTTCTCAATTTATTGGTGTTAATTAAGTTAATTCCTTTAAGTTTTGATTTTTGAAAATATATATAATTGAGGATTTGATGTGTATTTCGTAAGATATTGTGAGAATTGATGATGATCTATAAGATAGCTTGATAAATCATGATGAATTGTGAAATTTCTGCTTGATAGTCTCTTGATCCAGTAATTTTATAAATTGTTGTGATTTGATTATGGTTTTGAATTTTGTGTATATGAAATTAGACATGTTTAGAATTATCTGAGACTTTGAATCGATTGACAATTTCAGAAATTGAATTTGTAGTAAATTTACTAAAATGACCCTAAAATTCTAGAAATTTCCTGTGTTAACAGTATAATACAGTGACAAACAATTTTTGACTTGCTGAATAATCTTTAAAAATTACAAATTTATGGAATATAATAATTTTATATGTCTAATATGATATACTCGGAATTGAGAATTTAGATCAATGTGGTTGAAGTGTTATGATTTTCTAAAGTGTATCAGCTCATTGCAGTATTTGATTAACAGATTTTTAAAGCTATAGAATAAAATAGTTTTATAATACTTTTGACAGTGATTTGGAAGTGAAATATTTATTATGGATTGGAATATGTGTTAGGATTAATTATGTGATATTTTTATAATTTTTGAGTTAGTATATGATTTTATAAAATTGGGAGATTGAATATTGTTCAGTAAGTATCTTGATCCTGTCAAGTTAGTAGTTTGGATTCGATGGTGTGTATAGAATGGATTGTGTAGGAATTTTGATATAATATTCATATATACGAAGGATATATGAGTCAAGAATGGTATATTCTAATTTTGGAATAATTGAACATCATTTGATGTATTAGAAATTTTGTTAAGTGTAAGTGATCAGAATGACAGGTTTTGAGAAACCAAGTATTTAGACCAATTTGATGTGATAAATGCATTGTGTATAATTTTGTAAGCTATTTAAAGTATTTTGTGTGAATTGTGAGGCTTATGAAAGGATTAATCTCTATTGATAGGTTAAGGAGATTTAAGCCTTGTAGCTGAAAGTGCTAAGAGGTAAGTATACTAGACTTTTTACTAAAATCACAATAAACATAGTAAGTGTTATGATTGATTTTGTAAATGTGGTTAGAAATATGTTTATGTTATGTCAAAGTATATTTTGATATGAAATGTGAAGACATGTGTTTATGAATGTAAGCATGGACATACATGACATATATGTGTTTTTGAAAGTAAGCTTTCAAAATGAAATGTGTTTAACAAAGAGAGCTTTTGAAGTGTAATATATCCATGAGAAACATTTTGTGCTTTGAGGATGCTTGAACTCATTGTTGACTTAGCAAACATTTTATATGATTTGTGGAGTCTTTATGTGTGACCTTTCCTTTGGGATTGGTATATGTTATGTATTTCGTATGTAGGGAGGATCCTATTGGTACCTAAAGGAAGAGTGAGTCATCACATTCGTGTGGTGGCGTATTAGTGCATGTATAATTTAAAACCTCACTTGTATTATTCCTCTTATACGGTATGTCACCTACGAGTGACATTTGGCTCATTATGTGATATGTGATATATAAGTCCTACTAAGTAGTAGTTGAGTGATAATATTCCTATTATATATTTTGAAAGAATGTGTAAGCGCTTACATGATATGTGATTTGATAAGATTATGATTTTGGGTTATCATAGCATATCATATATATGCATTGCGTACATATATGTATTTGTATTGAATATATGAAAAACTAGTATGCTTACTGAGTTTTATACTCATTATAGTTTATGGTGATTTCAGGTAAATAAGGTACATATGTGTTTAGCGGATTTGGCAAGGCTTCTGCTGTTCCTTGGGTTCCCTAAGTTGCTAGGTTGTTGAGTGTTTCATTTGGGGACGCGTGGGATAAGATATTTGGTTTGTCCCTATTAAATAAATACTTATGTATTATTTTATTGTGTGTGGTTGGATTTGATTTAAGTTTTCAAAGTGTGGTTATTAGTTGATTTTAAGTAAGAATTTGCAATGAATATATTCTGGACTTCCGGTAACAAAGTTGCTATTGGTGACGTAGTAGAGTGTTAATCTCTAAGAAAACTCTGCGTATCTCCGATTTATTAATTGTCCCAGTCATAATTCAATTGTTATAATTCTGAAATAAATTGAAATGAATATTTATATATTATTGAATGAATGTAGGTGATGTCGTGTGTCAAATCTTTTAAGTTTGGGGCGTGACATATACACCCTTAAAATAATCGGCATTTACAAAATGGTATAAGAGCCTTGTTTGTGTTGTTTTTGGTGTAATTTGAGTGATTGGATGTGTTGTTGGTGAAGTCCCGATGCCAAATAGTGCATTTAAAGTGTTGAAATGGGTATACGAAGGTGGATGACATAAGGACACCGTGGACCAACATGTAAGGTGAGCGCCACGACATTAAAGGTTCTGACCTCCAGTGCTACAACGCTGAGTGATTTCCCTCTAGCGTTGCAGCACTGGCTGGGTAGCACTGTTCACTCAGAATTTTAATTTTTCAAATTATTTAAATAATGAAAAAATTAATGTAGGGTTTATGTGATGCAGTGATAAAAGTTATTGGTCTACATTATAAACCAGAATCACTTGTATTTGTGTTGGTAACCATAACAGGATATCGATAGGGGTTAATTATGTTTGCAAAAAAAAATGATAGATTGAGAAATCACTTTCTAATAGGCCAGTTTAAAAATCTCTCTTAATTAGATTAAATAATAGCATATCGTGAGATATTGTTCTATAGTTGATCTATCTTTTCAATACAATATTAAACAAATCGCATCAATCATTTTCCTAGATTGCTATAATGTGAAGGATTTGGTTGGTATGATTTGGACTATACTGGTTAAATATGAGATGAGACAAATATGAAAAAGTATCGCCTCGCTATAGTGTGCGGGTAGTATCGGTTGATTATTGATAAGTTAATCTGGAATACACTTACCCTATATCGCTATAGTGCATGGATAAAGTGTATTTACGATCAGGACTAAGAGTTTCATGAGATGAAATTGACAAGAGTTGTCTATCTGTTGGGTTCACAAAGGCATAGATCACTATAATATGCGGTCGGAGTAAAATGCCAACGGGGTCTACTTTTCACTATACAGTTTAAATAGTTTAAACTATTGATATACGGTTTGAAAGATTAAAGGGATTGCGTAAATTAGTGTAAGGGCATTTTAAATTGAAAAATGTATAATTGTTATATTTATAATTTAAAACGGTTTAATTAGCGATTTAATAATTTTCTTTTAATTCCACTGACATCTTTTATTTATTTTGTATTGTGAAGATCTGATGGCCTTGACCAGCCCCTTGGTGCTTATATTAGATGCACACCAGCTCAAAGGCACATAAAATTACTCGGATTAGCTTATAAATCTAAGAATTATTCTCGATTCAGAAAAGCTTGGATATGTTATTATTTAGAGATTTCCCAGAGGTGTTTCTGATAGTGCCACCCCAGAGGAGCGGTAACCTATCAAAAATGGTTGAATGATGATTTAAAAGTTAAATCATACATCCTTGCCTTTATGATTACTGAGCTATAGCGAGAATATGTTCATATGGACAGTGTCATCAGCATTATGCTCCATTTAAAGGAGCTCTTTGGTGATCAACCCCAAGTTGAGATTTACGAGGTCGTCAAAGCACTTTTTTAAGCTAGACTGGCCAAGAACAGGTCAATGAGTCCTCTATCCTTAAGATGATTAGATTAGTTAAGAGACTTTAGACTATGCATATTTCTATTAACAATAACTTAGGGAATAGCTTAATTCTCCAATTGTTGCTAGGGTTATTTGTACAGTTCATTATGAACTTTAATATATAGGGATTGACCCCAATATATACTAATCTTCATAATATGTTGAAGACAGAATAGGAAGACATGACCAAAAGGGGCTCAGCCCTCTTTGTTCAGGGTGCTTCATCTTCTGCTCCAAAGGCTTCTAAAAAGTCTAAGAGGAAGAGAAAGAAGAAGGTGAGGTAGACACCCAGTATGGATCCTCAGAGGCAACAGATATCTAAACCTTAATAGAAGAGCAAGGTGAAAGAAAAGTGTTTCTTTTATAGTGAAGATGGGCATTGAAAATGCAACTGTCCAAAGTACATTACCATTGCAAAGAAGACTCCCTTAAGTGTATGCTTGACTATTATTAACATTTTTATGGCATTTGATGACTGTTCTAGATGGGTATTAGATACCACATTTCCTTATTATATTTGCAATATGTTGTAGGATCTGAGAAAGTTAGGATGCTACAGTACAGAGAAGTACAACTAGGAGTTGGAAATTATGATTTCCTTAGAGATTTTAATTTACTTCTTCCTTGTAATAGAATAGTTGTATTGTATAATTATTTTTATGTACCTAACATTAGTAGACAGATTGTATCCCTACCTGTACTTGACAGTGAAGGATATTGTATGAATATTTGGAACTGTTCCTTGTATTTATAAGATGTGCATGATGTTTTATTAGCTGAGTGTCAGTTAATTAATGGGCATTACATTTTAGATCAACAAGAAATATCATGAATATACAAGCTAGTTCTAGTAATAAACATGAATCAAAACTTTAAATGAAACGAAATTGTGGCAAATGAGACTAGGTTATATCGATGTGAGACGCCTAACTTGTTTGGTTAAGGATGGTTGTATACCTTGACCATAGAACCTTATCCAATTTGTGAATTTTTTATTCAAGGGAACTTATACATAGTGATGTATATGGTCCAATGAATCATACTATAATGAGTGGGTTTCGATACTTTGTAACCTTTATCGATGATTTGTCACAACACGGGTACATGTTTCTTATGAAACACAAGTTAGAAACCTTTGAAAGTTCAAAGAATTCTGACTTGAAGTAGAGAAACAAACCGCCATGTACGTCAAATGCTTTCAATCAGATCAAGGCAGTGAGTATATAGGCAGTGAATTTATGGATTATTTAAAAGAGAATGAGATTCTAGGTCAGTATAATCCTCCCGGTACTCTACAACACAATAGTATTTTATAGATGAGAAATCAGACTTTATTGGATATAGTTAAATCAATTATAAGCTTTACTGATCTTCTAGAATACTTGTGGGGTTATGCTCTAGACACAGCTGCTTACATATTGAACAAAGTTCCATCCAAAGTTATTCCAACCACTCTCTTTGAGATACTGAATGAAGGAAACTAAGTCTTAAGTATCTTAAGAATGAGGTTATCCTACATATTTAAGAGTTGCGCAGCAGGATAAACTTGCACCCATGAGGTACAAGTACTGGTTCATTGGATATCCCAAGAATTTCATGGGATACCAATTCTATGATCAAGAAGAGTGAAATGTGTTTGTTTCTTATTATGCCACTTTCCTAGAGAAAGAGTTTCTCATGGATTGTAAGAATTGTAGAAAGATTGAACGTGATGAAGTCAATCGAGAAATAAATGAAAAAGAGATTAAAACTCAGACTCAATTAAGTAATGTACCTTTAACACACTCTCCACGTAGGTTTGAAAGAATATCCAGGCCACCTAATAGGTATAGTCAGATGCCTAAAGGTGCACTTGGAGTTTTCTTAGTTGAAAATGATCATTTGACTTATAGGGAGGCGATATTGGACATCGACTTGAGAAAGTGGTAAGAAGTTATGAAATCTAAAATTGACTCTATGCATTAGAATCAAGTCTAAAACTTGGTTGAGCTTCTCGAAGGAATTATTTCTATCGATTGTAAATGAATTTACAAAAGGAAGCATGGCCCTGATGGGAAGGTAGAGACCTTTAAGGCCCAATTGGTTGCAAAATGTTATGTTCAGCTATCTGGGATTAATTATGGGAAAACCTTTGCAATGTTAAAGTAAATTCAGATTTTATTGGCTATTGTAGCATATTATGGCTTTGCAATTTAGTAGATAGATGTAAAGACGGTGTTCCTTAATGAATAGCTCAAGGAAAAGATATTCATGGAATAGCCTGAAGGCTTTATGTCCAGCCAAACTTCTGGTCTAGTGTGTAGACTGAAGAAGTCCATTTATAGACTTAAGCAGGAATCCCGAAGTTGGAATCATTATTTTGATAAGGTAATTAGAGGGTCTGATTTCATCAAAAACAAAAAAAAAAGCTTATGTGTATAAAAAGGCCAGCGAGAGCATGATGGTCTTCTTAGTGCTCTATGTTGATGACATACTAATCATTGGAAATAATATACTGATCACTGGGAATGATATCGATATGTTACAATCTATAAAGAGCTATCTGAGTAAGAACTTCTCTATGAAGGACTTAGGAGAAGCTTTTTATATACTAGGTATAAAGTTTTATAAAGAGCTAGGAAGCTGATAAAACTCTCCCAGTCATCGTATATTGATAGCATCTTAGAAATGTACAATTTTACTAACTGTAAGACAGTTAATGTACCTTTCAAGCATGGTGTTCATCTTTGGAGGAGACTGTCTCCTCAAATAGAAGATGAAAGAGTTAAAATGTCTAACATAACATATACATTAGCTTTTGGAAGCTTAATGTATAATGTGATATGCACGAGACCTGAAATTAGTATGGCTATAAGTGTTACAAGCTAGTATCAGTCTGATCCAAGCAACAATCATTAGATGGTAGTAAAACATATCCTGAAATACCTTAACAATACAAAGGATAAGTTTCTCATTATGGAGATAGTGATTTACAGGTGAAAGAATACACAGATTCAGACTTTCAGTCTGACCCAGGATAGAAAGTCTACATCTGGGTATGTGTTTACTCTCAATGGTGCCGCAGTAAGTTGGAAGAGCACCAAACAAGGGCCTACAGTTGATTCTACTACAGAGGCAGAGTACATAGCTGCCTTAGAAGTAGTAAAAGAAGTAGTGTGGATTCGAAAGTTTATCATCATGCTCAGAATAGTTTCAAGTTCGTCGGATCCTATCCCACTATTTTGCGACAACAACGGGGCTATAGCACAAGTCAAAGAGCCAAGAGCACACCAGAGGGAATACCGCATAATTAGAGAGATCTTGACTAGAGGAGATGTAATTATTTGTAGAATAGATTCTATAAATAATGTAGCAGACCAACTTATTAAAGCCTTAACTCTAAAGGTGCTCGAGAAACACGTGGAATCTATGGGTATTAGATATTACTATGAATGACACTAAAGCAAGTGGGAGATTGTTAAGGTTAGTGCTTACGTGTTATTCCCATTTGAATGAATATTTAATATTTATACAATGTACATTTTATTAAATTACTGATTATATTTTATTATATTGTACAATGCTTGTAACGCTACAAACATTATACAATTTAAAAGAGTTCAGATCTATTCTAAAAATGTTCAGATTAGGGCTAAGAGTAAGAACACTGAGAATTATGACTGCTAAGAGTTAGTAGGTTATAAGAATTAGTGAAATTCTAGGAGTTAGAGATTTATCTGTAATAGGACAAAGACCTGAGGGTATACTAGTAATGACGTAGTTGCAAAAGTTGCAATCAGGAGCTAGAAAATATCATAATGCAAGTATATTCTCAAATATTATGTTCTTGATCTATTTTCACTGATGAATGTCTGTCGATGAATACTTTTTCATATGGATCACTATATGTCTATATCTGTAGGATACATATGGTTGTTTCTAACTGGCCATGTACTTAGAGCTTGTATAGGAGTACAGGTATTTAGTAAGGATTGGGTACGAAACAAACTCACAAGGGCCTCAATAGACATCTTATGTAAGCCATCAATGAAAGGTCCTCTCGAGTTAAGTAGTATGTGTAGTCTTTGACCTGAGCTCCATGGTGGGCTTGTGAGTGATCCACCATACTTCGATTCCTCGAAAGTTAAAGACACTTTATGGTCTGATCGTTGCGTGTTGTTGGGTATGATCTGATGCTCATGGAGCCCGTTGTTTGTAGATATAAGATCTGTTAACTCACATAGAGAGTTATATATCCAGATGCTTCAAGGTTGTATCTCGAAAAATCTTATGGCCATAAGTAATCATCCACGAGAAAGGAGTTTCCCACAGGGTTGAACAATATAGTAAATGTGTTTGCTTATATTGTTCATTAAGATACGCATTTGAAGATGAGTTCATGGATTAATGGATTGAGATTTAACGGTGCTAATTTATATCCCTGTACATCCAAGATATAAATGATAGAAGGATTATACATATGCGTTTTGACTTTAGCATGTACAGTCCAACACGCTGATTTGTAATATCGGTAACATGTGCATCGGGCATTATTCACAGACTTATGAAATAGTTCCATTTGAAGAAATAGGCGTGGACCTAGAGAGTCTTGCAATATAAAGTGTACTCGTTGTGCACTAAGACTGCGTACCGAATTAAATGGTTCAATCTAGTAAAATCCAGCAGAATTGATTGTTTATTTTAGGAACCCTCGGAATGTGCACATGCCAGTACTTAAGTGTTAAGTACAGTAATTAGTTGACAAGTATTTTCAACCAATTAAAGAATGACATGTAGCGTATAGTGAGCTTTTGGTTGAGTTTACATAAGTGTGTGGTATGGTAGGACCCACCAATGGGTTTACTTAGTAACCAAGTAAGGGTTTAAGGGTAATTTTATATATTTTATTATTTAAGAATTAAATAATTAATAAACTTAACCTGAGTTAAGAGTTAACTAAGATTAAGTTAATTTAATATTTAAATATTAAAGTTTACTATTATGGAAAAGTGAACTAACCTTACTTTGGTTAATAATTAACCTTAGTTAGGTTTAATTTAATACTTAAATATAAAGTACTTGGTGTCCAAGTATATTATCCTAACCTAGGTTAAGAGTTAACTTGGGTTTGGTTAATTGAATAATATAATAATCAAGATTTTTATTATTTAATTGTTAAATAAAAAATTAACTTAGCTTGGGGTAATGGTTAACTCATGGGTTAAGTTAAAATTTTAATTATTATTAATATGTGAAATTAAAAACAAAAGATTAAGATTTTTGCTTGGGAAGTGGCTGGCCAAGAGAAAAAAGAAATGAGAGAAAATACTTTTCCCTCTACTGTTCATGATCTATTCTAATTTAAGCTATAACCATTAGAGAAAAAATAAGCTACTGTTTTATTGATCAAGAATTGATCAGTAGGAAATAATAAAGTTAGGGTTTAAGTGTTAAACCTAATGTTAGATAAAGCTGCTATTCTAAGCAGTCAAGCCCACCCAGTTGATTGTTAGAACTGTCAACCAAAACACTTCAGATGGACTTAAGCAGTTATTTGATCAAAAGGCTTCATAGTTGTTTGATTTCTAATCTCTATTGTAATGTGATTAAAATATTATATTGTGTTCATTATTATTTTTTAAACTTCTGTTGCGTATAAATATGTATAAGATACATATTTTGTACAATGAACACAAATGCACATGTATACACCCTAGAATAATTAAGACTTACAAATCTAAGCAAGGAGCATTAGTTTGCTGTTAAATGGATAATAAGGTACTTGAAGAGGACGTCAAACTATGGTCTACTATACAAAAGATCAAGTACGAATGATGAGATAATAATAGGGTATGTAGAATCAGATTATGCAAGGGACCTTGATAGAAAAAGGTCATTTATTGGGTATATTGTTATAGTGTTTGGATATAGTGTATACTGAAAATTGGTTTTACAGTATATAATGGCATTATCAACTACAAAGGTCGAGTACCTTTATGTTAGAAAAGTTTTTAAAGAGGCTATATGGTTAAAGGGTATATGTCCAGAGTAAGTAGCAACAAAAGAAGTGAAAGCTTATGTACATTGTCATAGCCAGAATGTCATACATCTAAGCAAACATCAAGTGTTTCATGAGAGATCGAAATATATTGATGTAAGGTTACATTTCATCAGACACATTATGCAAAGTGGTAAAGTTAGTTTATTGAAGATATTAACATCAGAAAATCTCACAGATATATTTACTAAGCCATTGACCTAAGGTAAGTTTGATTTATGCAAGAACTTAACTAGAATCATCGCTATGTAGTTAAACAGATGATGTGGAGAAGATGGATCCAAGGAAGCCTTTGAGAGATTTTGAATTAAGAAGAGGATTACGACGAATGGTGATTAAAAATCATGTAAAAGATGATTTTAAATTAAGCCATAGAGGAAGAGTCGACACGGAGTCAAGAGCAAAATAAAAGGACGAAGATACTGTTAAGGTTGGTGCTTATGTGTCATCCTTGAATGTACATATACTTGTGTATTTATACAAGTGCACATTCCTATTAAATCGCTAATGCCTATTTATATGGTATTATGCAATGTAACATTACAGACATTATACGATCTAAAAGAGTTCAGATCAGATCTAAAGGAGTTTAGATAAAGGCACATAGTTAGCCACGCTGAGACATATAAATGCTAAATATTAGTACAGTTAAGTGTTAGCTGGTTATAATACTCAACAGATCCAAGAGTTGGAGGCTTGTCTGTAATGGGACATAGACCTGAGAATATACCAGTAACTGCATAGTTGTAAGAGTTACAATCAGGTGCCAGGTGATGAACACATAAAAATGCATATTTTTTAAAAGACTTAGTCACTATTTAATGTCACTAATTTTAGCATTTTTGTATTTTTAGCTTGAAATAAAGTGTTCTCCTTAAATTGTGATTAATGAATGTTATTTGCACAGGTTTAGGTAAAATGAACATAACACTAAATGTAGAAATTAAAATGAAGAAATTCTTGAACCTGGAGTAACATGACTTAATCTTACACAAACTGGAAGAACAGTTGAAAAGGCAAATCCAACATGTTATGAACCTAAAATTGAGATACAATAGAATCGGGCTACAACTTCTGCTCAGCTTGACCCAACTCATGTATTTGGACCGTATCTCACAAAATACGTACCCAATTTGTATAATTCTTAAAGCTATGAAATACTGACTTAATTATCAATAATTCTTATGTTGATGGTAAATTCCAAATCAGCCGTTATCATTGACCAACTTGTCTTGTAAGTGGGTAAAAGGGTTGTTGGCCTAAATCTGATGTATCTTGGAATTTTACCCATATCGCATTGGATACTCATCCAAATTGCATGAACCTGATGCATATAAAAAGAAGAGACAAAATTCTACAACTTTTATGTTTTTTAAAAAAGGTACATCGGTCATTTACATTATCAAAATTGTGTTGTAAGTGGGTGAACGAGTTGTTGGCCTAAATTATTGAAGATTGATGTCACACTTAACATATTTCCATTCATTACCTATACAAGGACACTCTTAGGACGTTTTCAACATTAGATAATTCTCTCTTATTTTCTTCTAATTAACATGTATTGTAATTTAGGTTAGAGTTCTTAGTAAGGTTAAGAGATGAACTTTTGTGTTTAATAAATTTACTTCTATACTTTGATTCGTTGTCAAGAGGTACAAATGTTTGTAAGTTTGATTATGCTTAAACTCTTATCTATTTTATTTTTTATAATCCAAAGGTTATAATTCTCATGTTTCATATATTTTCAGTCATGCTTTCTTTATGTGATTCTTATTGAATTATAATTGTTATTAGTTACATTGTTTTATATGTTAATCTTTTACTGCAATATTTTCAATTGATATATTGTCGATTTTGGATAACATGTAAAGGCAATAAATGTTTGATATTCAAGTTGATCTTTTACTGCAATATTGTCAAAATGATATGTTGTCAATCTTAGATAACTTGTATAAATGAACATGATTTGTGTTAATATTTGCAAAGGAGTTTAGTCATATCAAATGCATGTGTTATCAAATGTGCTATATTTTACATATCTTTCGATTGATTGTTTAGATGTAAAACTGTCAATTGAGTTATAAACATTGAATCAAAGTGTAGATTAGATTTATAAAGCATGATTGTAATTCTCGAAGCCTTGCTTAAATCATCATAAGATATTTCTCTCAATTCATAGACAATTCTATCTCATCTACTTAAACCAATCAATTAATTTTCTTCTTTGCTACTGCTTTAATATTTTACTCCACCAATCTATTTTGTCAAAAGCTTCCTTATGGGATCGATACCTCAATCTATATTAGGCTAGCTGCATTACATTTCGAGCGTAAACAAAATTTAGCACCGTTGCTGGGGAGGCATACTAAGCGAAAGTCGGTTGCGTTTATCAATACTAAAGCGGTAACTTTGTACATTTTTTTTTGTGTAAAATTTTAGTTTTATTTCCTTCGTTGCAATTCATTTTATTGTTCATGGTTAGTTCTACCACCTAATTTATTTTGTTTTCTTTAGTTAATTTGTTATATTATTTTAATGGCTGGTTTTACTATCTAACTTAATTTTTTAATTTATTGTACTTCACACTTTTTTCTTTTATTTTTTTATTGCATTTTATTTTCTTTTATTTATTATTGCACTTTACCTTTTTAAAGTTAATTTGTTGTATTTTATTTTATTTTAATGGCTGATTTTACCGCCTAACTTAGTTTTTTATTTATTTATTGCACTTTTTTGTATTTATTTTTATTTAATTATTGTACTTTATTTTCTTTAGTTAATATGTTGTATTTTTATTTTATTTTAATAGTCGGTTCTACCGCCTAACTTTTTATTTATTTACTTATTGTACCTTTTTTTTATTTATTGTACTTTTTTTCTTTTATTTATTTATTGTACTTTGCATTTTATTTTCCTTTATTTATTACAATTTCTTTTCTTTTATTTACTTATTGTACCTTTTTTTTATTTATTGTACTTTTTTTCTTTTATTTATTTATTGTACTTTGCATTTTATTTTCCTTTATTTATTACAATTTCTTTTCTTTTATTTACTTATTGTACTTTTTTAATTTTTTTATTGTATTTTTTTATCGTACTTTATAATTTATTATCTTTTGTTCATTTATTGTATTTATATTTCATGGTTGGTCTTATCACTTAACTCATTTCTATTTCTTCTTGTGTTTTATTTCACTTCTTAATTGTTAGGATGTATGCATCGACTTAGAGACAAACAAGGGAGATTTGTGAGAGAAGTAGAACTAGAACCATCACCACAATTTGTAAAGGAAGAGAATTCACCATCTAGTTCATATTGTAATTCCAACACAATGAACCAACACGAAGATAACCCCATTAGGACTCTAAAAGATTACTTGCATCCTACTCGCACAGCCATACCATCATGCATTATGTTTCTACCTAACACACCACATTCGAATTTTAAACCTGGAATGATACAACTTCTGCCAACTTTTCATGGTCTAGATAGTGAAAATCCTTATTTACATGTTAGGAAATTTGAAGAGATAATTGCCACCTTCCATAGCTAACTTGAAGCCATAGACACTATTAGGCTTAAATTTTTTCCTTTTTCTTTGAAAGACAAAGTAAAGAGTTGGCTATACTCTTTGAGGCCGAGGTCCATAGGAACTTGGGTAGAAATGACCCAAGCATATTTCAATAAATACTTTCTACAACACAAAACTAATGGCCTAAAAAGACAAATTTCTTCCTTCTCCCAAAAAGACAGTGAAACCTTATATCAAACATGGAAAAGGTTTAAAGAGTTGCTAAATCTATGCCCTCACCATGGGTATGAAAATTGGCGCTTGATTAGCTATTTTTATAAGGGACTCACAATTAGAGAGCGACAATTTTGTTTAGATGATGTGTAATTGAGAGTTCCTTCACAAAGATCCAGAGGAAGCCATAGAATCCCTTAATGACTTAGCCAAAAAAGCCCATACATAGACTAGACCTAGCATGACTGAAAGCACAAATAGGTCACGACCTAGTGAAGTTTTTCATCTTAGGGAAGAGGATAACCTCAAAGCCCAATTAAAGGTCGTAACTAGGGAGTTAGAGGCCTTGAAAACATAAGATATAAAGGTCACCCACACGGTTGTTAAGATTGAGTCATATGATGTCTGTTTTGTTTGTAGAGGAGTGGAACACTTAGCTCAGGATTGCCCCACTTATAGTGAGAAGAGAGGGATATATGAAGAATAATGTAATGCCCTAAGGATGTATAAGAAGCCTTATTCACCCTACTCTGAAACTTATAATCCTAGCTAGAGAAATCATCTAAACTTTAGTTGAAAATCTGACCAACAAGCCAACAGCCATTGGAAACAAGAACAACAAGCACCCAAGTCTTATGTTACACCTTAATATAATGCACGACCAACTAGGAGTCCTTTAGAGGATACATTACAAGCATTTATGGAGGCACAAAGTAAGACTAATAAAAAATTGAAACAGTTCTTACGCAGGTGATAGACGAAAATAAAGAAATCAGTAGTTAAATCACAAAGCTGACCAGTGCCTTAATTGTAAAAGAGCGAGGTAAGTTTTCATCCCAACCTCAATCCAATCCAAAAGTATAATTCATGGAACAAGCTTCTACTTCTGATGCATAAAATCTCAAAGAAGTTAATGCCATTACTACTCGAAGTGGTAAGAATGTGAGTGAGCCTACTTCTAAAACTAACACATCTACGAGTAGTAAAGACGCCCCCTTGAAAAAGAGGCAATAATGGAAAAAGAGCCTGAAAATAAATTTTCAATCTCAGTGCCTTTTCCTCAAGCTCTTTGACTGGTTTGGAAAAATTCAGAAATTCAAGATGAGATTTTGGAATATTTAAAACAAGTTAAGATTAATCTTCCTTTGTTGCATTTAATTAAGCAGGTTCTAACTTATGCCTAAGTCATCAAGGATCTATGCACTATCAAAAGAAAACACCATGTAAAGAAAACTGCATTTTTGGCAGAACAGGTAAGTGCAGTGATTGAACAAAAGACACCACCCAAGTATAAAGACCATGATGTCCCACAATCTTCTGCCAAATTGGGACACATAAGTTTAGTCAAGCTTTGTTGGACCTATGAGCAAGTGTAAATTTAATGCCTTATTCTATTTACTTGTAATTGGGACTTGGTGAGATTAAACTTATATCTGTAGTCCTACAATTATCTGACCGATCAATTAAGAAACCACGGGGAATAATAGAAGATGTTTTGTTACAAATTGATAAATTTTACTACATTGTTGACTTTCTTGTTTTAGATACTTATTCTGTGATTAACATGGAGTCTAAAATCCCTCTTATTTTGAGGATACATTTTCTTGCCACTACTAACGCTATTATTAATTGCAGAAATGGTTTAATGAAATTATCTTTTGGGAATATGATTTTTGAGGTGAACATTTTTCATATTGACAAGCAACCACGAGAAGAAGACGAATATTATCATTCATATATGATAGACATACTTGTAGCAGAGAAAGCTTATAAAAATTATGGCTCTGATTCTTTAGAAAACTTTATTGATTTTAATTTTGAAGAATTACGTTATCTGGATGAAACAACTGATGTGTTTAGTATTTTTGACTCACATGATAAAAGGACTCGATTTTGGAAGCCAAGCATTAAAGAGTTACCATGAGAGAGGAAGAAACCAAAACCATCAAACCTCGAGATACCACGTGTCATCATTACTGACCAAGGAACACATTTCTGTAATTGTTCTTTTAAAGCTTTGATGCGCATGTATGGTGTTCTTTATAAAGTTTCTACTGTATACCATCCACAAACAAATGGACAAGTCAAGCTAGCAAATAGAGATGTTAAACAAATTTTAGAAAAAATGGTTAACCCAAATCGCAAAGATTGGTCTCTACACCTTTCTGATGAATTATGGGCATATCGCACTGCATACAAAACCATCTTAGGAATGTCTTTATCTGGCTTATTTATGGGAAAGCTTTCCATTTACCTGTTGAGTTAGAGCATAAAGCTTATTGGGCTGTCAAAACCCTTAACTTTGATTTGAGTGCTGCAGGTCTTCAGAGAAAGTTACAATTATCAGAAATAGAGGAGCTACGAAATGATGCATATGACAACTCCAGAAGTTATAAAGCTAAAATAAAAGTAGCTTATGACAAACAGATCTCAAGGAAATACTTCGAGCCAAATCAACGGGTCTATCTTTATGATTCTCGATTGCATTTACACCCTAAAAAGTTGAGATCTCGATGGACTGATCCATTTATGGAAAAGCACGTTTTTTCTAATAGCGCTGTCGATATCAAAGACCCCACTGATGAGCGAACTTTTAAAGTGAATGGACAGTGGCTGAAAAGCTATATTAAAAAGGTAGACCACTCTATGTGCCTAGACGAGATCCCTCTTGTGGATCCTGTTTATCATGCCTGATCAGGTTCAATATATTTGTACCATATTTTATATTTTTTTCTATATTTTATCTTTTGACTTTTTATTTTTGCTTTTATTTTCTTTCATATTTTCTTTTACTTTATTTTATTCTTTTCCTTTTTTCTTTAGTGTGATTTTATTTCCCAGTCAAGTGGCGGATACGGTACTCCGTGACTATTAAAGTCGGTTTCTCAGTTTTCTAAAAACTGTCCCTCAAACTGTGCATTCATCTATTTTCTTTTTCACTTTCTTTCAAAATGGATCACATTCTTGCCAACCTTAAAAAATGCTTTCCTTTATTGCCTTAAATGCTCTACTTAAGATTTACAAAGCACGGTGTGAAAAACTAAGGCTATTGATGTTGAGTAATATCCATGTGGATATCTGTTGGTTGATTGAAGCCAAGGTTCAATTATCTGGTGAGTCTACAAATGATTTTGTTTCTTTTATGCTTAGTCTGGGAAGAAGCTCTTATGCCAAAAGGCGACGAGCAAAGAGGTTACAAGTGTCACCCCCCAGACCCAAAAGATCTGACACACGACATAACTTACATTCATTCAATAATATGTACTCATAAATAATATTGCATAAAATTTTAAACTTTAATTCAACATAGGAATCCTTAGCAAGTTGCTAGTAAGTTCAACACTAAAATCAACCCATAACCTAAAATATAAACATAAAAATTTATTGACAGTATTTAAACATTCATTTCAATTTTTTAGAATTATAACAATTGAATTATGACTGGGGCAATTAATAAATTGGAGATACGCAGAGTTTTCTCAGAGATTAACACTTTACTACGTCACTAATAGCAACTTTGTTATCGGAAGCTCAGAATATATTCAATGCAAATTCTTACTTAAAATCAACCCATAACCTAAAATATAAACATAAACATTTATTGACAATATTTAAACATTCATTTCAATTTTTTTGAATTATAACAATTGAATTATGACTGGGGCAATTAGTAAACTGGAGATATGTAGAGTTTTCTTAGAGATTAACACTCTACTACGTCACCAGTAGCAATTTTGTTACCGGAAGCCCAGAATATATTCATTGCAAATTCTTACTTAAAATCAACCCATAACCATACTCAATAAAATAATACATAAGTATTTTTTCAATAGGGACAAATCAAATATCTTAACCCATGTGTCCCCAAATGAAACACTTAGCAACCTAGCAACTTAAGGAACCCAAGGAACAGCAGAAGCCTTGCCAAATCTGCTAAGCACACATGTACCTTATTTACCTGAAATCACCATAAACTATAATGAGTATAAAACTCAGTAAGTATACTAGTTTTTCATATATTCAATACAAATACATATATGTACACAATGCATATGTATGATATGCTGTGATAACCCAAAATCATAATCTTATCAAATCACATATCATGTAAGCGCTTACACATTCTTTCAAAACATATAATAGGAATACCATCACTCAACTACTACTTAGTAGGACTTGTATATCACATATCACATAATGAGCCAAATGTCACTCGTAGGTGACATACCGTATGAGAGAAATAGTATAAGTGAGGTTTAAATTACACATATATAAGGCTCATGCCCAAAGGTAAGAGCCAAACCCTCACCCTGATCATCGGTGAGTCCTCTCACATGCACTAATATGCCACCACACGAATGTGATGACTTTATTTTTCTTTAGGTACCAATAGGATCCTCCATACATACAGAACACATAACATATACCAATCCTGAAGGAAAGGCCACACATAAGGGCTTCACAAATCACATAAGATGTCTACTAAGTCAACAATGAGTTCAAGCATCCTCAAAACACAAAATGTTTCTCATGGACATATTACACTTTAAAAGCTTTCTTTGTTAAACACATTTCATTTTGAAAGCTCACTTTCAAAAACACATGTATGTCCATGCTCAATGTCAATGCTCACATTCATAAACATGTCTTTCACATTTCATATCAAATATACTTTAGCATAACATAAACATATTTCTAAGCACATTTACAAAATCATATATAGATAATTACTATGCTTATTGTGATTTCAGTAAAAGTCTAGTATACTTACCTCTTAACACTTTCGGGTACAAGGCTTAATTCTCCTTAACCTATCAATGGAGCAATATGTATAATTTTGTAAGCTATTTAAAGTATTTTGTGTGAATTGTGAGGCTAATGAAAGGATTAATCTCCATTGATAGGTTAAGGAGAATCTCCATTGATTTTAGAGTAATTGGACATCATTTGATGTATAAGAAAAATTTGTTAAGTGTAAGTGGTCAGAATGACAGGTTTTGAGAAACCAAGTAATTAGACCAATTTGATGTGATAAGTGCAATATGTATAATTTTGTAAGCTATTTAAAGTATTTTGTGTGAATTGTGAGGCTAATGAAAGATTCTTTCATTACTTGGTTTCTCAAAACCTGTTAATTCACACAAAATACTTTAAATAGCTTACAAAATTATACATATTGCACTTATCACATCAAATTGGTCTAATTACTTGGTTTCTCAAAACCTGTCATTCTCACCACTTACACTTAACAAAATTTTCTTATACATCAAATGATGTCCAATTACTCTAAAATCAGAATATATAATTCTTAACTTATATATCGTTCTTATGTATGAATATTATATCATAATTCCTACACAATCTATTCCATAAAAACCATCAAATCCAAACATTATCCTGACAGGATCAAGATATTTACTTAATAGTATTCAATCTCCCAATTTTATAAAATCATATACTCACTCAAAAATTATAAAACTACCATAAAAATATTTTTGACACATATCTCAATCCATGATAAATATTTCAATTCAAAATCACTACCAAAAGTATTTTAAAACTATTTTATTCTATAGCTTTAACAATCTGTTAATCAAATACTGCAATGAGCTGACACTCTTTAGAAAATCATAACAATTTAACCACATTGATCTAAATTCTCCATTATGATTATATCATATTAGACATATAAACTTATCATATTCCATAAATTCGTAATTTTTGAAGATCATTAAGCAGATCAAAAAGTGTTTGTCACTGTATCATACTGTTAAGACAGGAAAGTTTCAGAATTTCAGGGTCATTTTGGTAAATTCACCACAAATTCAATTTCTGGAATTTTCAATCGATTCAAAGTCTCAAATGATTCTAAATATGTCTAATTTCATATACTCAAAATTAAAATCAGAATCGAATCACAATAATTTATAAAATTTCTGGATCAAGAGACTATCAAGTAGAAATTCTGCAATTCATCATGATTTATCAAGCTATCTACATAGATCATCATCAATTCTCACAATATCTTATGAAATACGCATCAAATACTCAATTGAACATATTTCTAGAAATCAAAACTTAAAAGAATTAACTAATTTAACACCAAGAAACTAAGAAATTGTTATAAAATACCTCTTAAAGTTTAAATTCCAACTTTTTTCTTCTTCTTCTTCTTCTTCTCTTTCTCTCCTCTTTCTTTCTCTCTTTTCTCACTCTAAAAGAGGTAGTTCGACCAAATAAATGAATTAGGATTTCAAAAGTGTATTTTTATACTAAGAGGCTAATTTTTAGTATTTATAAATTTGCCCCCAAAACGTTCAAAGTATTACAATTTGGTCCCTAAAATAAATCTAAAGTCTTGCAAATAAACCCAATACTAATAGTATGTCCTTAACCTATACAAACACTACTAATAACAATACATAAATCAAGTATCACCTACATACAAAAAAAAAATGTATATTTATATATATATATATATAAATACTTATTCTTACCGATTGTGGATACTGGTTATTATATAAAGTCTTGCAAATAAACCCAATACTAATAGTATGTCATTAATCTATACAAATAACACTAATAACAATACATAAATTAAGTATCATTCATATACAAATAAAATATGAATATTATACATATATATAAATATTTATTCTTTTCGGTGTTGGATAAATGGTTACTACAACAAGTCTATCATAAATGTGCTTGATGGAATTGTAACCGGAGTTGTCATTCTTTAGGATTTGCATTTAGAAATCGAGAAGACAAAATTTAGTTCATTAAGGATGGACTGAGTAAGGAGTCTTTGGATGATATCCTATTGACTCTTGAGATGCGTCCCTATGGGCTCGTGCAATGTGAACTTCTCGATTTATGGAATAAATTCAAAAATGAACATCAACGGTATAGTCTCGAGAATCTGACTCTAAAAGACCATATTTTCCAATTTATAAGAAAATTGGATGAGAAGACTATCCCCGACCCATAGAGGACTTTTAAGCCGTTACTGAACGTAAAACCAAAGGAAGACGTGAGCCACAATCACAACTACCTGTAAATATATGTGTTTTAATTTCAAACTTTAATTTATAAATAGTAGGGCCACTCATATAAACGTCTTAAATTCAAATCTTTTGGTTAAATAATGCATGTAGGTCATTATCTTTAAATTTTTGTGTTTTATTTTTAAATCTCTTCTGACAAACTATCGGGTTACCACAATCATTGTTATCATTTGATACTCTATAAATACAGAACCTCATTTTCTTTATTTTCATATATTGAGATAACGGTGAGTGTAGATATGGAGGCAACCCCAATTCAATAATTTCAAAATATATATGTATTTTGTGGATCTAATCCTAGGGGAAATAAAGTGTTTGTAGAAGCAGTAAATAATTTAGGAAAAGCATTAGCAACAAGAAAAATTAATTTGATTTATGGAGGGGGTAGCCTTGGGTTAATGGGTGTGTGTGTCAATAGCTGCACATTTAGGAGGAAGTCAAGTTTTAGGTATTATTCCTACAGCTTTAGCTGTGGGAAACCTGACTGGGAAAACAATATGGAAAGAATTACGAGTCTCGTCCATGCATGAACGTATAGCTAGAATACTTTACAATGTAGACGCTTTTATTGCTTTACTAGGTGGTTTTGGTACCTTGGAAGAAATTTTTCAAATTACCTCTTGGGCCCAGCTGAATATCCACCGAAAACTCATAGGTTTGTTGAATGTTAATAACTATTTTGATTGTTTATTTTATTTTCTTGATCAAGCTATAGAACATTATTTTATTTCACATTCGACGTGACAATCCTGGTTTCTGCTACCGAGACAGATGAATTGACTGACATATTATAGGCAGTTACCTACGAACCTGACCCAGCAATAACTTGGATCGATTGGTCAGTGGGCCTTAACAAGCGAAAATTGGATCTGACACTTCATTTGAAATTTTTTCTTTATTTTATTTATTTATCAGCATCATCATTTTAGTTTATATTTGCTTAAGTATCTCTCAGGTTTATTTCTTTTGAATAACTGGCATTTCAGGTAATGTCTCCTATACTTTATCTCTTTCTATTTAAACATTGAGGACAATGTTTCATCTTGTTTGGGGGAGGATAATAGACATAAGTTACATTTTGCAGTCCAAAAAAAAAAAAAATTATGGTCTGACATTTGATTAAAATGGCAGAGTAAAGAGTTCATTCTTAAACTCTTGAGACGCATTCTAGGTCAAATTAGAATGGCAGAGTAAGAAGTTTTATTTCTAACTTTTGAAACACATTTTAACTAACTTTTTGTTGTTTTGTTTTATATTTCATATATTGTTGTTTATTGCTTGTAGTCATGGTAATTCCTGTATAAAGGAATTTGTTTTTCTACCTAGATATGATTTCAAAATTGTTTAAGTTGAGTCACTGTTTCTATTTAGGTTACTAAAGAATGACTTTCAAAATATTTTTTAGCACAATGCTAAGCCTTGTGGTAAGACGGAAGATTCAATTTATATAGCCAAGAGAATGCCCATGTTTAAGTATATATTTTTTTAATCTCACATATCTTTTGTGAGTAAGTGAAAAGGTTAAGAAAACAGCTTATAAACCTTCATTGATCCTTTGAATTGGTTAATTATTGTTTAGATTGATATTATTTGAATTACGGAATAAGTTAGTTGCATTTGTATATAATATATTTTGGTAAGAAACTTTTTTTTCATTTTGTAATGCTTCCTTGTATTCTTTAAAAAAAAAGAAAAAAAATATATATATTATATAAAAAAAAAAGAATCAATTCAGTTTAATAAAGTCTTCATTCAATTTTAGAAGGCAAATATCTTGTAAATCGGTTTCTCATCAAGCTATATTTATATTATTCTTACAAGACAATTGAAGTCTTAAAGCTGGTGCATGTTAAGAATAATTGATTTCTAAATAATTAATTTTCCTATCTTTGGATCAATGTTAGTTTATATGTCTGTCCTTAAAATTGACTTTTTCTTGAGTGTTTAACTGTTTTATAACTCCATGAGAGAAATTCTAACCTTTTAAACATTCATACACTTGTGAGGATACGGAGTTAAAGCTTTTACTTGGAGAAATTCTCAAGGCTATATCTATTGTCGTTTGTGGTAAGATAGTTATGGCTTAGTTCACATACACACAATTTTTGGAAGTTATAATTGAAAAAACTATAATAGCAATAGTAATCCTAAATTGACTTTTTGTTTGAAATGCTTAAGTAGTTTTGCATATTCTATTTATGTTTGAATTGCTAGAGACTAGCAATAAGCTTGTTGGAGGCTGTGATGAACACATGAAAATGCATATTTTTTAAAAAACTCAGTCACCATTTAATGTCACTAATTTTAGCATTTTTGTATTTTTAGCTTGAAGTAAAATGTTCTCCTTAAATTGTGATTAATGAATGTTATTTGCACAGGTTTAGGTAAAATGGACATAACACTCAATGTAAAAATCAAAATGAAGAAATTCTTGAATCTGGAGTAACATGACTCAATCTTACACAAACTAGAAGAACAGTTAAAAATCCAAATCCAACATGTTATAGACCAAAATTTGAGATATAATAGAATCAGGCTACAACTTCTGCTCAGCTTGATCCAACTCAAGTATTTGAATTGTATCTCATAAAATACATGCCCAATTTATATAATTCTTGAAGCTGTGAAATAATGACTTAATTATCAACAACTCTTATGTTGATGGTAAATTCCAAATCAGCCGTTATCATGGACCAAATTGTCTTGCAAGTGGGTAAAAGGATTGTTGGCCTAAATTTAACGTATCTTTGGTATTTTGTTCATATCTTATTGGATACTCATATAAATTGCATGAACTTGGTACCTGTGGAAAGAAGAGACAAAATAATACAACTTTCATGTTTGCCAAAAAAGCTACATCGGTCATTTATATTATCAAAAAAGTGCTACAAATGGGTGAACGAGTTGTTAGCCTAAATTATTGAAGATTGATGTCACACTTGACATATTTCCATTCATTGCCTATAAAAGGACACTCTTAGGACATTTTCAACATGATATAATTCTCTCTTATTTTCTTCTCATTAACATGCATTGTAATTTAGGGTAGAGTTCTTGGCAAGGCTAAGAGATGAACTTTTATCTGTAATAAATCTACTACTTTGCTACTACTTTAATATTTTACTTCACCAATATATTTTGCCAAAAGCTTCCTTGTGGGATCGACACCTCAATTATATTGCAATAGCCGCATTACATTTTGAGCGTAAACACCATGAAATGCTAGTTGCGCAAGTATGTTCTCAAATAATTGTCATTGATCTATTTCTGCCGTTACGGGTCTATCGGCGGATACTTTTAATATATAGATCAGCATATGTTGTACCTATAGGGTATAGATGGTCGTTCTTAGCCGACCGTGATCTTGGAGCTCGTGTTAACATATGGGTATCCAGTTAGGACTGGATATAGGACAAACTCACGAGGGCCTCCGATAGGCATCCTATGTAAGCCGTCAACGAAGGGTCCTCTCGAGTTGAGTAGTGTATGTGGTTCTTTGACCTGAGTGCCACGGTGGGCTTGTAAGTGATCCACCATACTTTGGTTCCACGCATGTCACAAATATTTTATGGTATGACCACTGGGTATGGTTCGATACTTATAGAGTCTGGTGTGTACAGATACAGGATCCGTTAGCTTGCACAGGGAGTTAGATTTCCAGACGCTTTGAGATTGTATCTCAAAAAATCTTGTAGCCACAAGTATTAATCTCAGGAAAGAGTTCCATTAGGGTGGAACAATATGGCAAAGGCGTTTGCGCATATTGTTCAGTGAGATACAAGTCTGGAGATACGACATGGATGAGCACTAGGGGATTTGATGGTGATAATCTATATCCCTGTACATCCAGGATATCATGACGGAAGGACTTTACATATGCGTTGTAACCTCAGCTTGCATGGTTCAGCGCGTTGATTTGTATATCCGTGACATGTGTGTAGGATAATGTTCACGGACTCATGGAATAGTTCCATTTGACGAATCGAGCGTGGACTTAAGAAGTCCCGTAATATGGAGTGTACTCGTTGTGCACTGGGGCAGCGTGTCGAATTAAATTATTTAATCTAGTAATATTCAGCATTGCTACAGAAATACGTGCATATCTGTATTTAAGCGTTAAATATAACAATTAGTCAATAATTATTATTTACTAATTATATAATGACACGTGGCACATTGTGGACCCTCGATTGAGTTTACATAAGTGTGAGTTTGGTGGAACCTACTAGGGGTAGACTTGGTCACTATTTATGAGGGGTAAAATGATCATTTCACACTTTAATTATTTAATTATTAAATAAAAAAAAATCTCTTTATTATATTATATTATATAATTTTATATTATATATTATTATATAAATAATATTCTTTTATTTGGGTGCTAAATAGTTGGCACCCATTATTATATATATATATATATATATATATATAAAGAGAGAGAGAGGTGTGAAATTTGTGAATTAAGTGTGTGTTTTTGAATTTGGCCAAGAGAAGAGAAAGGAAATGGAGAAAAGAGAAAGAAGAAGAAGAAGAAGGGAAAAAATAAAATTGTTTCATTTTTCTCTATGGTTCTAATTAAAGAAATTGTGAATTGTTTCAAAATCTTCATTTCTTATCCTTTTAGAGAAAAGAATAAAAACACACTCCGGCCATTTTGGGATTTAAGAGTTAAACCTAGTGCTGGATATGGGGCTACTGTTCTAGCTCATTAAGTCCACCGTGTTGGTGACTAGAACTGCCTGCGAGTTGGTCTTTATGCAAACTCTGAGGAAATACGTATATAACGTTACACGTTGAGGTGAGTTTTCTACTTTATTAATGTAATTAATATATTTATTTATTGTGTTTATTGTTTAAATTAAACACTTCTGCTGCATATAATATGTATGTGATACGTATTTTAGGCAATAGACACAATTGCACATGCATACACCCACATGTATTGGATCCTCAGAGACCATAGATAGAACTAAAGTTGGACGTTAAGAACTAGAAGTTGAGTTCTGGTATGAGCACTACAATACTGCATTTTGAATATTGCAGCATCCAAGTCAGAAACTTCAATACCACGATACTGAGAAAAAAGCGTTGTGGCACCTAAGCCTAGAGAACCAGCATTGCAATACTTCAAAGTGAATGCCACGATGCTAGTGTGATTGCCCATTTTACAAGTTTTCTTATTTTAGTTAGTTTAAATTTCTTTTTTCTTTGTACAACTTAGACTAAGGTTTGTATAGAATGAGAAAGGTTATAAATAAGCCTTTATTTTAGCTAGAAAACATCACCAGATAAAATAGTATTCATTTTAATCCCAAAAGAGAGATTTTTATAAGAAGATCAAAGGCTAGGATTTTGATCTACTGTAAACGTAGTTAATTGTCGAACCACATAAATCTTGTCTTATGTACTTTGATTGTGTTTTCTTTTCTTTATTGATCTTTGCTATTCTATATTCTCAATTACTTGGGGTTAAAGAATTCTAACAATCCTCTTCTTTGCTATATGAATGGGGTATATAAGCTATAACATAACAAATTATTAGTAAGTATACAATGAGATTTAAAGTAAAAGAAAAGATAATGAAATAGGACAAACTTAGTATATATAAGTAAACATGGATGAGCATTTGTCAAGATTCTCTAATTCCCTTACAACTTTTAGAGGAACAAATTGAGACTTGTTCATTAACAAGATAGAGGTACTTTTAGGAACAATCCCTCTAAGGAATGTGATCATAGAAATCAGGAAAAACAAGGACAATGTCTTGACTTGAAACCATTAGAAAAAGAGCAAAAGATAAAACATAAGGAGAAATAAAAACAGATTGGGCCCTTATGAAAAGAAGGGGCAGAACCTCCCGTTGGACATTCCCAACAATACAAGAAGGTAACCTTCTCATAAATTCCTTAAATGTGTTTAGGTTCCACGTCGAACCTCTACCTTTTCTTACAAAGACATTACTTCTATTGGGATTCATGACTGGAAAGTTAAAAATGAAGAGTTCATAAATATATATATATATATATATATGAAAGTTAAAAATGAAGAGTTTATAAATATATATATATATATGAAAGTTAAAAATAAAGAATTCATAAATATATATATATATATATATATGAAAGTTAAAAATGAAGAGTTCGTGCATATATATATAAGAAACATATTTTAGGCTCTTATGAGAAACAAAAGGGTATTGCACATCTCAGGGAGAAAGAGAAGGAAAGAAAGTTGGAGGAAGGATGAAATCAAATTTATTTAGAATATCCTCTCGCAACAAGAGCTACATAGAGTTAACACTAGCAAAAAGCTTAAAAGAGACCTCTGTCTCATCCTCTTCCTCATAGCTAACTAAAGGAAGGTGTACCATAACACTACTAAAAGAAAAAAGAAGTTACTGAGTAGTTAAAAAAGAAGAGAAAATATAACTGTGAAAAAGAAATTAAAAAAAGGTTACTTATGGCACAAAATTAGGTATTAATGTGATTACGAGTATCTATCACTAGGGTAACCAAATTCCCAATCCCTGAAAACAAAAACCACTCATCTTTCCATCTCTTTCTCTTAGAAGAATCATCAACTATCAAAGGTAACATAAAATGCTAAGAACAAAAACAATACCAACCATGAATAGGAGGTTGTCCATGAGAGTTAGAGATGTTAATAAGGTAAAAACGGTATAGAAATTGGCAGAATGATAGGTCAAAAAAGTTACACAACTTGTATATAATGTACATCCCAATCATGGCACACCACATTTTAGGACTTAATTGAGTATGAGCATATTTTAGGCAATTTAGCATTAATGTAATGAAGGGATGGAAGGGAAGCATTAGCCAAAACTTGTAAAACTTGGGATGGATGGTCATTAACCCTGCAGAAGGAAAACTAGCAAGCTCTTATTCCTCAGCCTTTTTAAAGTAGTTAAAGTCAGGAGCTCCATATTTTGAGCTTTGTTACCTCTAATGAAATTATTTGCATTTTATCAGGATAATTCTATGTGGTGACATATAAAATAAAAGTACTTTGTATAATATTAATTATATGGGATTGGAACATAATAGAATTAGTTCTCTGTTAATCTTTGTTAGTAGAGAGAATTTATTTAGCACAATATAATCATATAT
The DNA here is from genome assembly GCA_946807835.1 of Ailanthus altissimus. NCBI lineage: Eukaryota > Viridiplantae > Streptophyta > Magnoliopsida > Sapindales > Simaroubaceae > Ailanthus > Ailanthus altissimus. Next base: position 13,611,622 of record OX327687.1, read on the forward strand.
GTATTGATCTTAATTATGAATAATTAATAAACTCTTATTCATTGAGTTATGTTTATTAATTTATAAGAGAAAGGCTGTAAATTTATTTTTAGTCTATTACTAAGTATTTTATAAATATAACAAGATAGATGGTTAGGAACATTTGTCACAAATATAGAATCAACTCTTTTTGAGAATAAATTATATAATTTATTCCTTTAATAATTGATTTTAGTTTTCAACATAATAAGCACTCAATTTTTTCTTTAAAGGTTAAAAAAATAATAAATTTGTAAATTTCACAAATTAAATGTTCAAAAGGGATCGATGTGGATCAAGTATAAAAATATAATTATAACAAATATTCGACTTAACTCTAATTATGAACACTTGTAGATGATTTATCTATATGAAATTATTATTAAATAGATAAAGATAGTTTTTTTTATAATTTATCTTAAAATTAAGAGTTCAATTTTATATTTTTAGTGGAGTAATATAAGGTTAATAAATAAAATTATATTGATTAAATAGTTTAATTTAATAATTTAATTTATTGGAGCTTAATTTTGTAGATTCATCAAGTTCTCATGCTGGCTCTATAAAGCGCTAAAATAGGCTATAAGTTAATTGTTGGATATAAAATATTAATTGGCCCAAGTTTAATTTGATTGAACTCATTATGACCAATTAATTAATTTTATTGGCCCATATTTAATTTGATTAAATTCATTGAGCTCAATTAATTATTAGCCAAATCCATAACAGTTATGAAATTAAATAAATAATTAAATTATTTATTTAAATTGTAAAATTAGATTATTTATTTAATTTAGATAATTATGAATTATCTAAATTATTTAATTAGACATAATATTAGATATTATCATCATCCTTATTAGGTACGGATTTATTCTTTTAATTATCTAAATTAAAATAAAATAAAAATATTATTTTATCCTAATCTTATTATGATTTTGAGTTTAGATAGAACAAAGATATGTACACTATATAAATGGGTTTTAGAATCACTTTTTACGTATTCTTCTTTTTGTGCTCCCTATAGACCAAGTTTTTTCTAGAGGAAAAAAATTAAGAACATAAAAATTAGATCTTTTGTAATTAATGAACTCACTCACATAAGTAGTCCATTAGTGAGAGATACAATGTAAAAGATTTGCTAGCGTTGCAGAGAACATCTGTTGAAAATTTGCGATTAACATAATAAATTTTTAAAATTTGTTCTTGCAATAATATTAGAGCCAGACTCATATTTATTTTAATTTAGCAATTGCGAATTTTAATTTTTGTGTTCTTGATAGGTAGACATATATTAATGGTTGTTATTTTTATTATTCATGGGATGAGTGGTTATAAATTTTTAGTATATAATTATGGTGTTGGTCATTAATTATATTGTCTTTTGAATTTAAAATTAATTAAATCAATTTTTATAAGCCATAAAAAGCATAAATTTTTGTTATTATAAAAGAAAATTTTCCCATTAAGCATAGACAAAGAAACAAAAAAAAAAGGGCAATGACTTCTTTTTTTCTTTCGAGTTAAAATGAACAAAAAATGGCTCCCTTGGAGGAAGCCGCTATAATTGTCAATAAAGGCTTGCCAAATGGCAATCCTCCTTACTAGACCTTAGGCTAGGCCACTCTTGTGCTACACTTTATAACAATCACTATCAATAAATGCCTGTCAAATAACAATCCTCCTTATTAGGACTTAAGCCAGGCCAAGCCCATTGGAAGGCCATGCTTGTGCTACACTTCATAATAGCCATTGTTTTAAATAATGGCTGGTGCAGTCACATCATCCTATCAAGGATAGGTCTAATAAAGCCCAATAGATAAAAAAACAAATTAAAAATAGTTATGATATGAGATATAATTACTTTTTTAAGAAAAATAATAAAATATAATTATATTTTATTAGGAGATTATGAATTATTCAAGGTGAAGAAGCTACAAAGAAATTTAAAGATCGCCTTTTAATTGTTTTGTATTTTATCTTCTTTTCATAAAAATTCAAAAGACGTGGTCAACACTAATATTTTATATTTTATTTTATGTGATGATTTATATTATTAAATATATCCATGCATTATAACATACTATTTAGATATAAGATGTATCTACTCAATGCATTATATCATAACATGAATACATATGTCATTATTTTATTTCTTAAAATATTTTAGTTTAGATTTAATAAATTGACACATATTATACCAATTAATTATTAATATTAATTAAAATAGTTTTAATTAATTTAATAGGATATTGATTTCAATTAGATCAAAATTAATTAATTCCATAATTGGTATAAAATGTGAATTAGATTTAATTAGATTAAATATGGTAAATTTGCATTGCACTAACTAGGCATATTGAATAGCTTATTATGTCTTAGTTATTCATAATATATTAGATTTTTAGTGTAAAATCTGATAATTTATTGAAGTGTTAATAGGATTAGATTTTAAAAATACTTAAAATAAAATCTAGTGATTAATAATTAACTATCAATAATAGTTTTTATTAGGATTATAAAATATGAGATATTTTATAAAACGAAACACTACAACATAAAATAGTAAGTGGTAAAGGATCAAATGATAATTTTACCCATAATCTGCATCTTTAGTTTAACAACGTGAGATTTAAGTGGCATCTTGTAATGACTTAGCATTCGTTCTCTCTATAGAGAGGGTCCATTTGAATCAATATCAAAGTTAACTTCCAAGAGATAGGATTCTTGGATATATTTCTAAATTGACCTACCTTACGATAACAACTTTAGAGTTAAGTTTAAGAAAATCGAAACGATGTATCACATGTATATAAATATAATTATATGAATAATTATATTTAGACCAAAATAAATAGTAGTTAATTAATATAGAAGTTATGAGATAACTTGAAGACATTAATTAATTGAGATTTTTTTAGTCTAATTTGAAATTGATTTGACCTACCATGTTACAGCATATCAATTTTGATAAATTAGATAATTATGGTGTAATTTTTTTTAAGGTTAAATAAATGGTAGTTAATTAATATCAAAGTTATGAGATAACTTGAAGACATTAATTAATTGAGATTGTTTCAGTTTAATTTGAAATTAATTTGACTTACCATGTCACGGCATATCAATTTTGATAAATTAGATGATCATGGTGTAAATTTTTTTAGGGTTTTTACCTTTATTTTTTTGCATCATGTTCAAAGTTTTATACTATAATTATGATGGTATTTGAGCATGAATGATTTAGTTCATTTATTTATTATTTTCAACAAAATAACATACTTCGGGATCATAATTTTATCTAATGATAAATTAACTAGCAAAAACTTTGTGAAATGAAAAATGTACAATAAACATCATACTCGTGTGTGAGACAAAAAGTTTATTCTCACTGATCGATGCCCTCCAAGGTATGCTTTTAATGCTTTATAAGAAGTTAAAGAGCAATATGATTGTTGACTTGATGCTAATGAAAATGCATGTTGCTTCCTATTAGCAAGCATGTCTGAAGTGTTTAATTGTAAGCATGAGAATGTGAAAACTATAAGAGAAATGTGAGATTCTGTTCATCAAATGTTTGGGCAGCCTTATAAGTAATCTTGGCATAATACGATGAAAGATTTTATTAATGTTAGGATAAAAGATGAAAGAAATGGCTCAGCTAGAGGTAAACATAGACGCCAAAAGAAGAGTCAAAATAAGAAGAAAAAAAGCAACAAGGTCAAGTCAAAAGAAAAATGTTTCTACTGTAAAAAAGAAGGTCATTGGAGGAATTGCACCCTCTATCTAGAAAAGTTTAAAAAGGAAAATAAAAGTAAATATAATTTACTTGTCTTTGAAGCTTGTTTAATGGAAGATAATGAATACCCTTGGGTATTTGACTCTAGAGCCATTAATTATGTCTGTTCTTCTTTACAGATAATTGATTCTTCGCAGACATTGGCAGATCACGAGTTTATTATACGAGTGGGTATTAAGGCAGTTGTTTCAGCCAAAGCAATGGGAATAGTTTGACTCAAGTATGAATCATTTTTTAATTTTGTAAGAAGATTATTATATTCTAGATTTGGACGAAATTTGATTTGTCTCTAAATGTTTAGAAGATTGTTATTCTATTTTTTTTAATAATAATTCAATTTTTATTTCTACAAATAGTTTAAATATATACTTCGGTAATTTAGAGAATAGTCTTTATATCTTACGCTCAGAAACTAAACACTGCTTAATATTAAAATGTCTAGACTAAAACAACCAAAACTTAAGAAACAAATGATTTCTCTTGATGATAAAATATTTCTTTGGCATATTAGATTATGTCATATTAACCTAAACAAAATACAATGACTAGTAAAGAATGGACCTTTAAATAGTTTAAAGATCGGCATTTTACCAGTTTACGAATCTTATCTAGAAGGTAAAATGACTAAAAGACCTTTTACTAAAAAGGGCAACGAGCCAAAAAACCTTTGGAACTAGTACAGTTTGGATGTTTACGGTCCTATCAATGTACAAGCTAGAAGAGGGTATAAATATTTCTTCACTGTTATTGATGACTGCTCTTACTATGGCTATATATATTTGATATATAGAAAATTGGAAACATTTGAAAAGTTCAAAGAATTTGAGTCGAAACTAAGAAACAACTCAATAAACTATTAAAAGTATTTCGATCTGATCAAAGAGGCAAATACTTCAATGCTGAATTTGGAAATCACCTAAAAGAAAATGATTTCATATTCCAACTCACTATTCCAAAACACTACAACAAATTGGTGTTGTTAGAAGGAGAAGTAGAATGTTACTTGATATGGTGAGATTTATACTTAGTTTCTCATCGCTACCTACTTCCTTTTAGGGTTATGCATTGCAAATAACAATGTATATACTTAACGCAGTACTATCTAAGTCAATCCCTAAGACACCCTTAAAGTTGTAGAATAGTTGTAAACCTTCTTTGCGACATTTTAGAATATGAGGGTATCCAATACACATGCTAAAAGAAAAGGCTGAGATTGGAACTACATTCAGTATATTGCCTATTTTTAAGTTACCCTCAAAAGGTAAGAAGTGATTTCTTTTATAATCCTAAAGATGATAAAGTATTTATATTGAGAAATGCTACTTTCTTGAGAATAATTATATAAGAGATCACATACCTCGAAAGAAAAATTGTTATCGAGGAACTATTTTCTGAACAGGTTAGACCTCAACAACAAACAATTATTGTTGGATCACAAAGTTAACAAACTATACCTACTCATCATAATACACCACCACCACCTAGGCACAGTGAAAGGATAGTAAGACCATCCGTACGCTATACTTTAATTAGAGAAGCACGAGTTGCGATATTCGAAGATAGTGTGAATGATCAATTAACATATATACAAGTAATGAGAGTGCATTTGTAATATACCATGAGGTCAGAGTTATTATTTTGAAGGAAAAAGATTATGTGAGAATACTTGGTAAGGATCTTCAAACAATGGTTAGCATTTTAACTAAGCCGCAACAGATGATGACTTTGAGATAGTTATGTCTCATAAAAAGAGATTAAAGTCGAAGAAAAAGAGCATTGAAACTATATACACCTCGTAGAATTTGGACACTACTCCAAAATGATGAGATTATGCTATTTGCACAAACTTTTTATTTGTGGCTATTAGTAAACCTATGACATCGTTTGATTCAATTTCTGACACTTATTGATTAACCTTACATCTTTCTTTGGTTGGGCATACAAGAAACACTCTCCCAAAGATGTGAGTTTTTAAAAGTGATTTAGTAGTAATAATAGATGTTATTGCAGCACGTTCTCAGCATCTTACTATTAGAACACTTATTAATTCTCATGTTTGTTACTTGTCTTTTGTTTATACATCTTTTCAGTATGTGTAAAGAAGAGAGCTTTGGTCTAATTTAAAAATGACTAATTGTCAGTCTCCCCTTCCACTAGGCCACCCTTAAAAGCATAGAATGACTTTTTGGAAGGGTGGTGTGTCACCAGCCACATTTCTTAAAAACACCAAATACTTTCTTACAAGGGGCATATGCCTTATGCCACCATTGGAAGCATAAAAAAAATTTCTTGAAAGGGTCATGTGCCTATGGATTACCTTTTTTAAAAGCACCAAATACTCATTCTAAGATATCATATTCCTTAGGCCACCATTAGAGGCACAAAAGACTTCTTGAAAAGTTATGTGCCTGTCGACCACCTTTTTCGCAAGCACTAGATACTTTCTTCTAAGAATAGTGTGCTCTAAGCCTCATTTGGAAGCATAGAAGATTTCCTAAAAGGATCGTATACCCACCGGTCACCATTCCTAAAAGCATAAGATACTACTTCCAAGGGTCATGAACTCTAAGCCACCATTGAAAGCATTTATAGACTTCTTAGAAAGGTTATGAGTCCACCGACCACCTTTCCAATAAACTTCAAATATTTTATTTCAAGGGTCATATATTTTAGGTTGCCATTAAAAGCAAGGACAGATTCTTTAAAAGGGTTATGTGCCTACCAACCACTTTTTCGTATCTGGTGCTTCTAAAAAAAGTAGTTAATGGACACAATATTTTTGGAAAAGTATTTTGATTAATATATATATTTTTTGTTTAGATTCGTTTAATGGACATGAAACTTATTTTGTTTAATAGACCTTATTTTATTTTAATAGATACTTTATTTTTATAAACGAAATTTTATTTTACTACTTTTTTTTTACTTATTTAGTTAACTTGTTTATTAGTTTATGTGGATATCTTTTTGATACTTTATTAAATTATTAATTTGTTTGAATATTTTGTTTTAATTAATTTATTTTTTATATAAATTTTATTTTTATATTATATGATTTTAATATTTTATAAAATATTTAAAAGATTAAATTGAACCTAATTAATTCAATTCGGTTCAGTTTTAAAAAATGAAAAATTTAATTCTTTTAAAATAATTTTTAAAAATACAAAATTAAACCGAACCACACCCAGTCTTATTAACATCAATTCTGTTTTCGTGATTTTATTTAAATTAAAATTAAATTAAGCTGTATTTTATGTGTTTCAAAAAAGAAAAAAGCCGTATTTTATGTTTGACCTGTATATAACAGAAGCCGTCAAAACTTGCGAGAAAGACAAACGCTAAGACTTGCGAGATGGAACAGTAGATGTGGATGTGGAATATAAAAATAATAATATCGCGAGAAATTAGATTAGCGAGTGATAACAAGTCAACAGCCGAGCTGACTCTACAGTCTATCCCCTCCTATTTCCTTGTAAATTTGTCATAATAAGAATAATAATAATAATAAAAGAGAAAAACACGAGTCATTCCATTGGACTGCGAACGAGGAGGAAGGACGGAGAATCGAAACGTAGAACGAGAGAGAGAATTAAAAAAGGAATTAAGAAGGGTTAGAGAGAAGAGACAGAGAGAGACGAGGAAGATCCGTGAGAGATTTTCAAGACAGTGGCACTCTGATTATAATGGAAGGTATATTCTCTCTTTCTCACTTTTTTTAAAAAAGAAAACCCTAAAATTCTCCATCTTCTCTTTCCTTTGACTGAATTTTACTTGGCTAAGAAATGCAATTGACTCTTTAGTGATTTTGAGAAGCTTCTGTTTCCTTCAATCATGTACTGATCTTGTCTCATTTAATTGTGATTAAAAAATTAGTAACTACAGCTGTAATTTGCTTTCGTTATTTTTGGAAATTGCCGTCGGATTAAACTTTGTAACCTTGTGTTCTTTTCTGCATCGGATTTGAGGTGGTTGTTATAGTTCTTTTTGTGTTTTATTTTTGAATTGAACGGTGTGATTTGTGTCAATTGTGCAAGGATGAGCAACTTTCTCGATGATTTATTGATGAACAAACTGGGAGTTGAAGTTTAGTCTCAATTCGGATGAAACAATTGCTGATCAAGAAATGATATTAGCTATTCCCTCTGTCAAATTGGAAATTCGTGAATCACTGTATATTATATATATGAAGTCATTTTGCATCTGCCCTCAGTAGATGTTAACTGTTGTGTTTTACATATATAAGAACCCACACACACACAGACACACACAAATTACATTATTATGACACACATGGTTACTCATGTGCTGTCCATTTACATTTTCATTATCAATATTTCAGTGATGTTTAAGAGATTAGAGCAATGGCCCTTGGTGATATCACAGAAATATGAAGAATTTTGGCTAGACTAGCTTCTAGTTTGAATTTATGCTGAAATTGACTTCCATGTTCTGTAATTCAGGATTGATGATCTTTATATTTCCATTTAAGCTCAGTTTCAAATTTCCACATTCAATTATTCCTAGGGCAAGGAGATCTGTTTGTCCTTTACACTTTATGCTGCAAATTTGTGTTACTATTTATGATTAAATCATGAATATGCTGACACGTGCAAGGAGCACCTACTACAAATACTTACTGGAAGAAAATTCTTCAACTTTATATTTTCATCTTAATATAGAATTAAATGGGGTGGTATAATGTTGACAATGCTTAGCATCTGATTGTAAGGATCAGTGAAATTTATGGTTTCCACTCTACAAGGCATTGTCAACTTTCAAATACTTCTTTGCAAATGTTTGTTTTATTTATTTTATTTCTACCTTGAGTAACTCTGCTGCATTCATGAGAATGTCTGGACATAATTGCATAAGAGTATACTCCAGCATCCAATCGATCAATAATAATAAAAAGGCTTGATGTTGGCAGGTGGATCCCCAGACCAGGAATCGGTAGGTTCTGGGACAAAAAGGTCCAGTGTCTCATCTGGAAGTAGGTCTCGTAGTTGCAAAGACTTTCTTCATCGATTTGTGGACAGTGAAATTCTGATCGCAAAACTTGAGAATTGGTTTGTATCAATTTCAGAAAAGTCAGCTCCTAAGAAACCAATCTTTGATGCACCTTTTGAGTTGATAGAACTTCAAAAATTTGATTATGCACTGGAAGGGGTTTCATTTCAGCAGCTGATTCGGATGCCTAATGCTGTTTATGCCTCAACATCTGACATCGTGGAAGCAACAGCTTATCTTGCCGTTGAAGATTTTCTACATGCAAGTGTGAAGGGCTTGTGGGAGGCATTTTGGAGTCAGGATGAGCCCATGCCTTTTTCTGTTGCCTGCCTATACAATTCAAATTTAAAATTCTATCAGGCTGAGAAGGCAATAGCTAATGGGAAGCTTGAAGGTCTTTGTGGTACTGGTATATTGCTGAAGAACCCTAGACATCCACATGGAAAGTGGGACCATATTCTTGAATTGGTTCTTCTGAGGCATGATATTAGAAACCTAGCTGTGGATAGCAATCAACACCCATCATTATCTGTTCTAGGTGAGGCTCTTTTTTATGCTCTCCGTATATTATTATCAAGAAGCCTAAGCAGGTTGAATTTTTCTCTGAGTGCAAACACAGTGTTCGTTCTCCTCGTTGATTCTCAATATGGTGCGGTTGTGAAAGTTGAAGCAGATGTAAATAAATTCGATTTTGATGTGGATAATGTTTATGATTGTGCTGCTGAGTGGATAAAAAAACATTGTAGAATTGCAGTCTCTCCAATTGATAGGATTTGGAACAAGCTTGGAAATGCTAACTGGGGAGATGTTGGTGCGTTACAAATTCTTTTTGCAACCTTCCACTGTATCATCCAATATGCTGGATTTCCCAAGCACTCAATTGAAGATTTAGCTGCTGACCACTGTTCTCGCCTCCAAACAAGAAGACTGGAAAGGCATTTGGGGGATGCTGGAGTGAATGGAAATGGTCTATTTCAGCTCCAGCAGCACAGTGTCTCCACCGAAATTGTTGAAGTTCGTGATGAGTCCATCAAAATTGAGTCTGAAGAGTTAATGAAGCTGGAAATAGGATCTGTATTATGGTTGGAGGATTCAAATTTCCAAAAAGGTTTTCAGATTAATGAACTCCTCAGTAATGGTGAACTCACATATTACATTGCTTCCCCAGTCGAAGAACCAGGAAAGCCTCTGTTTCTATATGTTGGATCCCATCCTTCTCAGCTAAAACCAGCATGGCAGGACATGAATTTATGGTATCAAGTACAGCGACAGACAAAAATATTGACTATCATGAAACAAAAAGGTTTTTCTAGCAAATATCTGCCACAGTTGAGTGCATCAGGCAGGATTATTCACCCTGGTCAATGTCGGAGACCCAGCTCTGGCGGAAACTGTGATCACCCTTTGTGTGGCACCCCAATTCTTGTGACCAGCCCAGTTGGTGAAACAGTAGCTAATATGGTAAGTGAAGGTCGATTCGGTTTGGATGAGGCTCTCAGGTGTTGCCATGATTGTTTATCTGCACTTTGTACTGTCTCTTCTGCTGGAATTCGGCATGGAGATATCCAACCAGATAATGTAATCTGCGTGAGTTCTGGAGTGAGGCATCCCTATTTTGTCCTTATTGGTTGGGGACGTGCTATACTTGAAGACAGGGACCGCCCTGCAATGAATCTTCATTTCTCATCAACATATGCTCTACAGGAGGGAAAATTGTGCTCAGCTTCAGATGCAGAGAGTCTGGTTTACATGCTTTATTTTTCCTGTGGTGGGGCTTTACCTGATTTGGACTCGGTTGAGGGGGCACTGCAGTGGAGAGAGAACTCTTGGTCAAGGAGAATAATTCAGCAGAAGCTTGGTGATGTCTCAACTGTCCTGAAAGCATTTGCTGATTATGTTGATAGTTTATGTGGAACTCCATATCCTGTAGATTATGATATATGGATAAGAAGGCTGAGGAGAAATATTCATGAAGAAGATCATGGGAAGGAAATTGACACATCAGCATAGGACTTCATTGACTGTAACATTAGCAGAATTCAATGCGCTATACTCAATTTGATCACTATTATTTGCTGCCAGCAAATTATATATGAAGTCCCAAAATACTTGGAAGTCATTGCGATAACTGATGGAGGTTCTGATCTTTCAGATGTATTGGCAATCAGAAATTTTGAGAGTGGCTCACGTCCAGTGAAGCAGCGCATTTTGGGCAATTCTTTTTTAATTGATTTTATCGACCGGACCTTTGTTCTTGGAAATATCTGGGAGGGAGTTTTTACAGAGATGAGCCTCAGTGTTGAGCTTTTCCCCAGATTCTTCCTAGTTTGGATTGGGTAATTACAAATTATCTGGAAATGTTGCAGCCAGTCCCCTGTTTCTTCTGTAGAGGCTTTGAAAATTCAATTGCTTTATGCGTTTGTGATGAGTTTCTTGTATGGTATATCTCGTCATAGTTTCTTGTAAAGATAGGAGCCGTTAGATTGACTTTTTTGGCAATCTGTGTACTTATGCTGAGATTGAGTGGCTTGAATTGCCCGGCGGAAGGTATCATCCTTATCTGTAAATGGACTGTTTGAGATTGTCTTGTGGCATTCTGGGTTTTTCTTCATATAGCTTATCTGCTCAGGTTTCTCTTCATCTATCATTATCTGCTCATCGGGTCTATCGCACTCTCTCTAGTCTCTTCCTCCCACTTTTTTTTTTAATAATTTTTTTAATATACTGGGAGGACTTTTTATGAAGGAAATTCAGAGAAATCTGACAAAATATAATCTATAATGAATTGAGGAATAGCCTCAATTCAGACATTATAAACAAAAAGAAACGGCAGTCCATTTTGCAAGAAAATGAGTTAACAAATTTTTTCCTGACATTTGATAAATGAACAAGAAACATCTCCTATAGCAGCAAAACTCCAATAAATGGATTCAATTAGTTGCTCTTCTGCACTAGAGAAATGACGGCCCTGTACAGCTTGTATTAGCTGCAGGAGGAGGAAGCCATCTCACCGAATGCTCTACCTTGACGTCTGAAGGATTTAAAATCGCATTCTGGAGCTGTTGATATTTTTGCAAGAATTCTCCTGCAAGCTCAACAATCCGGGCAGCAGTAGGAAGAATTCCAGTATCGAATAGAGTCTGATTTCTAATGCCCCAACAACGCCATAATAGAACACAGAAGAACTCAAAGTCATCAACTGAAATTTTTTCTACAACCTGAACCACTAGCGAGCTTACTTTGAAGCATTGAATGTCAGCTACCAGCTGATAAAAATAGCTCAGTTCCCAGAACTCCAAAATGCAACTACAGAAAAATAACGCATGCATACTCGTTTCCAAGCCTTCATTACACCTTGTACAGTAAGACTGAACCTCAATCCCCCTCTTATTCGAGTTATATAGAACGTAGGCAAGAAGTTCTGTACAAACCTCATGAAAATCTTTAATTTAAGGGGAATTTGAAAATCTTTAACCGAGTATTTTTCATCACTAGAGAAATGCCATATTAACTTATCCCTCGTCTCTGTGTTACAAACTGGTATTGACGCAACAATCTGAACATCCACAGGCCATAAAAGCTCATTCAGAACGTCCAAATGCTATGTACAAGTTGAATCAAATAAGTCGGCCACCATATAGACATCACACTCTCTGCTTGGAGTCATCACCTGAAAGGAACTTGAATGAGGGACCCAAGGGTCTGAAAAAACTGCAATACATTTGCCATCCCCCACACGCCAACGAATGCCTTGGCGAAGGAGTTCCAACCCCCGACACTAAGCTATTCCAAACAAAAGAACAACCCTTAACAGATGAGGCTCGTAGAAAATGTTTATTTGGAAAATACAGAGCCCTAAGTATTCTTGTGGAAAGAGCTAGAGGATATTCAGAATTTTCCAACATTGTTTAGCTAATAAGGCTTTATTAAAGACACCCAAATGTTGAAATCCTAAACCACCATAAGAAAGAGGCAAGTGATGTGCGATTTCTAATTAAGCGTAAGTGTACGCTTTTGTAAATAAGTAATGTAAGATAAGTAAAGTATCGTTTTTATGAAAAAAATATTGTTATTGTTTAAGTACTAAAATTGTGTTTACTTATTTTTATTCAGACGAAAAAAAAATAAAAGGATAGTAATCTAAATTAAATAACATAAAATTAACAAGATAGTAAATACTAAAGATAACAAGATAAAAGTATTAATAATAGATAAAACTTAGGACTACAACTATTTTTTGATATGTTATTTGAACTGTTGAGAGAGGAAATGTCATTTTTCCTCTTGAGGTTATGTTGAAACGAAGAACCTCAAATTCAATTTAGAACCCTAACCTCCTTGTACAGCGAAATAACTTGTTAACCAAACAAAAATAACAAGAATCCAAAGTAGAATATAAAAGAGTACAACACAATCTTACGTGGTTGGGCCAATTACCTACGTTCACGGTGGATCCAAGGATCCTAACCTCTTTTATTATAACTCCCTAGAGATTTTACAAGGAAAACCCAATTTGAAGAACCCTTAAAAGGACCCAATGTTTAGTGAATCCTTACTCTACCATGAGCAATGATCACCCAAACGACAGTTCCACCATAGCGTACACAAGCACTTAGTGTCTACCCAGTTCTTTCCCTCTCTTAGAGTCTCTCTTAATACTTAATCTCAACTAAAGGTTTACAAGTGTTTATATAGGGTGTATTTCGTGCCTACTAACCCTATTCTTTGTTGGAGTAAGAGTCCACTTGTTTTGAAAGTCTAAAACTTCCCAAAACTTGAAGTCTTTGGGCACTGGGCAGAATCGCGCCTATTGCCGTGGCACTGAGGACCCAGCGCTGCGGCGCTAGATTGCTGTCCTGGGCACTGCGGCGCTCAGCCCTGTAGACACCTCCCGCGTTTTCTTCTCTTTCTTCACGTCTTCGAGTCCCATGTCGCTTCTCCTTTCGTGTCCCACACGTCCTAAACTTCTCCATACGTGTTTCACACGTTCTAGACTTCTTGTGACTCTCCACTTTGGTATTCATCTCAATTCTTATCCAACCAAGATTGTTAAATCACCAATTTTCCAACATGAACCAATTAATCTTTTCTTAAGTTAATCCATTAATATAAATTATTAGTTAGATTCTTAATATCATCACAAGTCTCTATTAATGACAGAGTGACTATATTTTACCTTAACAATTACTTATATGCTAATGGTAATCAGAATAGAATAAGATTCATTAAAACTAATATATTACTATCATATATGCTATATAGATATATTTTTATTCTATATGGAACTCATAATTGTTACTCTATGATCATATATCAAATTAGTTAAGGCCAACACCTAAGTTTCTTCGTCAAGTTCATTAGAGTTTTTATAATAATTGAATAATTCTATTATTGAGTTCATAAAAATAAAAAAGAATTTGAATTCAATTACATGTCAAATTCAAAAGTTGTAATTCAAGAATAGAAACTTAACTCATACTGAAATAAAGAGTTCTGAAACTTATAAAGAAAAACATCAAAAAAATTACAGGAAACTAGAAATATAAAGAGTTAAAGATATAAAATTAAATTTTCTGTAGTTTTTAATTTTATAATTTTCTTGCTCTTTTAAAAATTGCTCTTTCTCTCTCTTCTCATTTCTTTTATTTATTTTTCAAAATAAATTTTTTAATCTTTTATTTATAGATTTATATCTTTAAATTAAAGAAAAACATTAAATATAAGTCAACTTAGAATTTTTCTCATTTTTTTATTTAGGTTGATACTGTTTACATGCACACTGTTCAAGTGTTCTGTTCATGTGGCTACGATGTTTGTTTTTAGGCGTTATAGCGCATGCACTGTAGCTCACCATTATATCAATCTATTATATCAAATTTAATATTTTTATTTTATTTTATTTAAAATTTTTATCTTTATTTAATCAATTGACTTTAAATTTATAAAATAATAATAAAGTACATACAAAATTAAATAATTTTAATTTAAACGAACAATTATTACACTTAAAATATCAGCAAGCAAATGCTATCCCATCGCCAACACAGCTTATTAGAAATCGAATCATTCCCTGCCAGAAAGAATGAACTAATTGCGTAATTTATCTCTTCAAAATTGACTTAGAAACTTTGAAAACCTACGTGGTATAAGTTGGGATCGCCTAAGCTAGTGCTTTAATAAGAATAAATTTACCACCCACTGGCCCTTCCACATCTGTAACCTCTTCCATAATTTTTCAAAAAGGCTTTGGAAAATTATCTTCTTTATTCGGCCTTACATTTGACAAAAGCCAAAATATTTACAAAGACCAAATGGCCGAGACAATCCAAATTTTTGCTGGATAGCAAGATGGTCTACCCTCACATTCGGAGTAAAGTAAATAGTCAATTTGTTATAGTTAATCAACTGACCCGATGCCTTGTAATAAGATTCTAATAACTATTTAATAGCTAAGCAATCGTTAATCATAGCTCTACAAAAGACCAAACTGTCATCCGTATAGAAAGATGAGAAATGCTTAGAGCTGTACATGGATAAGAGAACCGACGAAAACTACACCTTAACTCAGCTTGCTGAAGAAAACAAAACCCGCAACGCACAGTAGGACGGAGACAACCCTGCCTCAAACCCCGAGTTAGAACAATATTATCGGTCACCACACCATTATCTCAAAACTTGAATCTAACTGAAGAAATACAATTACAAATAAGATTCTGCCACCTTAACAAAAATCCTAACTTCTCCAACATGAAAGCAAGAAACCTTACTCCACCTGATTGTATGCCTTACTCATATTAAGCTTTAGAGCCAAAAAACCTCTTCCCCACGACTACTACCTATGCATGGAATGCATAAGCTCAAAAGGGAAAATAATATTGTTCTTTATATGGCGACCAACGATGAAAGCACTCTGCGTATAAGAAATAATATCAGGTAGGACCTATTTTAACTGATTAGTAATTGCCTCAGAAACAATTTTATATAATACATTGCATAAACTAATCGGTCAAAATTTAGAAACCCTAATAAGGTTAGAAAGCTTTGGCAAAAGAACCACCAATGTTTCACTGACCCATCGCAAAGAATCTCCATCATTTAAGACCCCAATGCAATCCTTAGGATATCCTCACCTACCATATCCCAAAATTGCTGGAAAAAAATGGCATGAAAACTGTTTAGATTGGGAGCCTTATACGGGCCAAGATAAAAAAAAAGGGCTTGTAGGTCGGATTTTGGCTCCTAGATGCCAAAACTTGTGTTTTTGCTTTTGGCACTATTTGTTATACTGTTCACTATTCATTATTTGATCATTTTGATGCCCTTATGATGTTTTTGCGTGTTTTCCTTAAATTTTTGTTTTCTTAAATAACTGAATTTAACTTGAAACTTACAAAATCATATTAAGGTACATAAAAAGTCACAAATTTTTATTTATATTAAGTGATTACCATATCTAATAGTTCAAAGCAATAGATATAAAATGCACTCATCAAACTCTTCCAAGCTTAATAATTGGCAAAGAAGATAGAACTAAAAATAAAAAACTTAAAGAAGAAAACAAAAACACCGAATTGACAAATAATTAACAATATGTCTTAAGTATTTCTCATGACTATCGATCTCAAGAAAACTCTTAATGCCATATGGTTCAATATATCAATTTATTACTTGTTCTATCCCACAAGTGACCTATTTGGTACGTGTGTGTATAGTTAGTATCATTAGTCACATGCACTCAGATTAATTTATTTACTCGTCAAAGAAATGGTCTCTATGAATTTTTTTGATTTATTTAACATTCTATAGGCTTTTTTTCATATCACTCATAAACTAATATAGGCGCACACTTAATTAAGGATAAAATAAGACTTTATCTAGCTTGTAACGTATGACTAGGGTGAGGGTAGGACAAAATAGATCAATTTCAGCTCAACTCATATCATAAACATACATTCTTCTATAGTTTGTTCAAATTGAATTATTCATTTCTAAGTAATTTCCCACAAACTTAATTTCATGTTTCCTTTACTATTTTGTTGTTCAATCATTTCTTTTTCTAAGATAAAGGTATAGTAGACTTAAATCTTCATTCAATTTTCAAGTTTTTTTATTTTAAAAAAATTGATATTGATTTAAAAAAATATATTTTTTAAGCCATTGTAGCCTTAAACTTAAGTTTTTAAAATTTTAGAACAACCAAAATCTATAATCAAAACCCATAATCCTTCTTTAATTCACTCATTCATCTTTAAAAGTCCAATAGTTCACATAACTCTCTAAAATGAGTATTATGCCTATGGCATAAAGGGTATTATGAAGGATAATTAAATTAAAGGCTAAGGTAAAGATGTGGTTAATAAAGAAAAATGATTATTAGGATCAACAGAGATAACTAGGGGTGAAACGTATACAATGGTTAGCTTGAAAAGCTCAATCAATCCAAAGATAGCCTATAATTATTGTTGAAAATGGTGCTTATGTGCCATTCAAATATTATTTTGAATATTAATTATTTAATATTTATGCAATAAAAATTTCAAATACAATCGTTAATATTATATATATGGTAAGATGCTTGTAACGTTTCAGACATTATATGATCTGAAGGAGTTCAGATTTGGCCTAAAAGAGTTTAGACTAGTGCTAAGAGTTAGCAACGCTGAGAGTTATAATTATTAAGAATTAGCATTGCTACAAGTTAGTAAGTTATAAGAGTCAGCAAAATCTAAAGTGTTAGAGCCTTGTTTGAAATGGGACAAAGACCCGAGTGTATATTAACAATGACATAGTTGTAAAGAGTTGTTAATAGTGTTAAGAAATGTCATTGTGCAAATATATTCTCAAACTTTTTATTCTTGATCTATCTTCACTGATGCAGGTCTGTTGGTAGAGATCTTATCATACATAGATCAGTGTATGTCTATATTTGGATGGTTAAAATGATTAATCTTAGCAAACCATGAGCTTAGTAGAAGCTTGCATAGCCATATGGGTATTCAGTAAGGATTGGATACTGAACAAACTCAATAAGGACCTCTAATAGACATCCTATAAAGCCATCAATAGAGGCTCTTCTCGAGTTGAGTAGTATTTGTGGTCCCTTTTCCTGAGCATCATGATGGGCTTGTGAGTGATCTAATATACTTAAGTTTCACACATGTCAGAGACATTTCATGGTCTGATTGCTAGATGTCGTTAGGTATGGTCCAATGCTCATGGAGTCTGGTGTGTATAAATATGGGATCCGTCAGCTTATATGAGAGAGTTGTATATCGTAGTGCTTCAAGATTTTTATTTTAGAAAGTCTTATGGTCATAAGCAATAAACTCGAGAAAGAGTTTTTCATGGGATAAATAATATCACAAAAGTATTTATGGATATTGTTTATGGAAATACGAATTTGGAGATAAGTTCACAATCGAGCGTATAGGATTTAACAGTGATAATCTATGTCTCTATTCTTCTAGAATATAAATGAAGGAGGGATTATACGAATATGTATTAACGTCAACTTGTATGATCTAACATGCTGATTTGTTATTCCCATAACGTGTGTGTAGAGCATCGTTTATAGACTTACGAAAGAGTTTTGTAAGACAAAACGAGTGTGAACTTATGGAGTCTCACTATATGAAGTGTACTCATTGTACACTAGGGTAGCGCACCGGATCAAATAGTTTAATCTAAAAAGTTTTCAAAAAGTTAGAATTATTTTAAGATGAACTCCAAGAAATGAAACAACCCAATTATCTTTAAGGGTAATTTCTAATCTTATTAGTGTAATCAGATTTATATTTAGATGTGTGTATTTATTTCTATTGCAATAATTTTGCATGTAATATGTGTAAAATCAATATTAAAAAAATTAAAATGCACACATTCACCCTACTTAGATCACACTTACAATTATTTTCTAGATTATATGTGCCCTAGGATTTCGCTTCGAGTAATACTCAAATAAGTTCTAGCGTGTTTTTGAGACCTTAAGCATAAACATTATCTAAACAAGTATAATAAGTAGATAATCATAACTACGTGCTCAATAGATTAAGCGGTCCCAAAATAAAACCAAAATTGTCTTTGAATTGAACAAAACAATCATAACATTTATTGTTTCCAAAAGAAAGTAGCAATTGAAATCATGTTTCTATTCATATCAATGACCACCAACCAACCTATAATAAACAATGAAATAAAAAACATAGTATGCTAAACAAAACAATGAAAAACACCAATAAAAAAAAAGTAGGCATTATAAAAAGCGAAAAGTAAAAACTGATACACCAATAAATATTTCCCTTCCCTAAACTTAAAGTTGACATTGTCCCCAATAGTAAGAATAAAAATAATATTAAGAAATTATCCTAGTAGATGATGGCTCAGTGTGGGAATGTTTAGAATTTTAAGGCCAACAGAAATTGCTGCAGTGGTCGTCACGGCACCATTCCCTGAGTTTTGAAAATGTAACTTTAAAATGCTTTAGTTTGAGTTCCGTTAATCCCCAGCTTATGGGTTTAGCTTTAGATTCTTTTTTATGCTTTGTGTGGCAGTGACTTGTTGTTTCAAAAAATAACTAAAAAACGTAACATTAAAAATAAAGATTAATATTAAAAACTGAAATTACTTAGGTTGTCTCTCAAGAAGTGCTTGATTTATTATCCCTAGCTGGACTTCTTCCGAGTTTATGATGGGTAAAATGGCACCTTTAAGGCATTTTTCCCAAGGATCACTCCTCTCATGTTGCACTTCAATGTTTGCTTAATGACGTTGCCAATTTCTTTCCTTGATTATATTATCTTGAGCTTGCTCGGAAGTATAAACCTTGTTGTCTTCAACAAAATGGCCTTTTTTCATGCACTTTTAAAATAATTACACTAACCCATACTTAACAAAAATTAAAAGAAACTAAATACCTAAATTAAGATCAAGTTACTTTACCACAATATTAGAACAAATTTAAAAATTATAATCTCCAACAATATGGCCAAAAACTTGTTTTTGAAACAAAACACACGCAAATATTAACTGCAAGTGCATAGGTCACGAGTAAGAAATAAAGTGATGAGAAAGGGTCGTTTCTAATTAATCTTTTAAATTAATACTAATTACTATGGTTTTAGCAACCTAATTTTAATTCTAAGTTCATTAAGAAAATTAAAGATACTTAAACTAATAATTTAGCAAATTAAGGAGGCGAGAATCTATGAAAAAAGGGTTCTAAGGTCTTGATTTCACTATACTTTTTTTATGTTCTTCTTGTTTAATGATTAACAACTATTCTTGCAAATTCATTAATCAAGGGGTTTAATTTTAATCTCATTACCTCTCCCGAACGTCAATTAGAATGTTACGCATATATATCAAAGTTGATATTCCTATCTAACTTGTCTATCTACAAATTCATTAAGCAACCCTTAAGTGATTACTCAAGTTTTACTAGTTTCTCAATTTAAGAAAAGCTATGGTCAAACTTTTCAAGTCCAACAAATGGGTTGATCTTTCCTAAGCATACCACCTATAAGTTTATATCATCTAATTAATTTTCAAATCAAATTAGAAGGAATAAGTCCATAAAAGCACAAATAACATAAGAATGATTTAACGATAAGAAATCCCGATGATGTATATCCCTATCTAAAAAAATAATTTGCCGCAAAGGATTCACCAATGCTCTATCCAACCGTTCTAGTACCAATAAATCTCCCAATCGAGGAACCTTCCATGTAAAACATGGTCCCTTAAAAAGATACCTTTTCCAATTTTAGTGTAGAGATTGTATCTTGAAAATCTACCATAGAGCTTTTAATAGCTTAATATCTACCCAATTTATTTTGTACAAACAACAATTCTTTAAAGTTGCCAAACAAATAATGGGTAGAGTAGAACCATGACACAAACAACTCAGTAGCTTCTAACTATACCTCTTTTCATTTTAAACAGGGTTCCCATAAAATCCTATAGCTCTCCAAGTACCATAGGACCTTTTATTTATAAATGTCTCACCTTTTTAAATTGTTAAATTGGTAGTATAAGTATCTTTAATTTTCTTAATCAACTTTGAATTAAAAATTAGCCTAAATAAAGTTAAGTTGTTAAAACTATAGTAGTTAGCATTAATTTAGAAGATCAATCCTCGTACGAATGATACTTCTCATTATTTTATTACTTGCTCACATCTCATGCACTTGTGATTAATATTCGCGTGTGTTAGTTTCGCAAACATAAGTCATTTTCTCTATATATTAGAAACTTTCCTTCATACCCTTAAGGTATTTTAAGATATGTTTCATAGCCATCCAATGGTCGTTACCTAGATTAGATTGATAATAACTTATAACATTTATAGCTATGTTGATGTCAGGTCTCGTATATAACATAGCATATATTATGCTATCAACAGTTGATGCATAAGGTAGGTTAGATATTATAATCCATTCATCTTCTTTTTCAGGACTCATCCTCTTAAAAAAATGAATACTATGTCTCAAAAGGTACATTAATTGTCTTACAGTTACTAAAAGTATACGTTTCTAAGATCTTATCTATGTATGAGGACTGGGAGAGCTCAATCTGCCTTTAACCTTTATCTTTATAAAGCTTTATACCTAATATAAAGGAAGCCTCTCCCAAATCCTTTATGAAGAAAATCTGCCTTTAACCTTTATCTTTATAAAGCTTTATACCTAATATAAAGGAAGCCTCTCCCAAATCCTTTATGGAGAAATTCTTACTTAAATAAATCTTAACTGATTGCAGCATACTAATATCATTTTTTATAATAAGTATATCATCCATATAAAGTACCAGAAATATAATCATGCTCCCATTGACCTTTTTACATGTACACGCTTCCTCTTCATTTTTTATGAAACCATACACTCTCGTTGCATCATCAAAATAAAGATTCTAACTTTGAGAAACCTGTTTAAGCCTATAAATGAACTTCTTCAATCACCAAATTAGAATTCTCGCTGGATGTAAAACTTTCAGGTTGTTCTATGTAAATTTACTCAATGAGATTTCTATTTAAAAAAGCCATCTTTACATCCATTTGTCAAATTTTATAATGATAATGTGCGATAATGGCCAATAAAATTCAAATTGATTTTAGCATAGCTACTGACAAAAAGGTCTTCTCATAATTTATCTCAGATTTATGAGTATATCCTTTTGTAACTAGTTAGGCCTTAAAGGTTCTCCTTCATATCAGACCCTTACTTCTACCTATAAAATACTTTTACAATCAATAGGAACAATTCCTTCAGAAAGCTTAAATAAGTTCTAAACTTGATTCTCATGTATAGAATCAATCTCAAATTTTATGGCGTCTTGCCATTTGTGTGAATCAATGTCCAATATTGCTCTTTGTAAGTCAAATGATCATTTTCTTCAACTAAGAAAATATTGAAGGCACTTTCAAGAATCATACCATACCTTACAGTTGGCTTTGAGATCCTTTCTAACCTACAGGGAGGTGTGTCAAAGATATCTCACTTGATTGAACATGAGGTTCCATCTTGGTTTATTGCTACATTAATTAACATCATCAAGTACAAAATTTTTATAATCCTCGCAATGTAACACAAACTATATTTCTAGAAAAGTGGCATAATGAGTAATGACCACGTTTCATTCATCGGGATAAAAATATTGCTTATATTTCAATAAACACTTTTAATATTATTTCACCTTATGGAAACTCTTTTTTCATGGCATATTATTTTGTTTAAAAGACTTTCTAAAATTTAATATGGAAGTATTAAGATATATAGCCTACAATATGAGCTAACAAATCCCCTATCCACACACACCGGCCTTCATAAGCATCAAACCATATCCAACGGCACCTAAAGGTCAAACTATAAATATTTTCTGCATTAAATGGAATCTAAGTATAATGGATCACTAATAAGGCCACCGTGATGCTCAAGTTTAAGGACCCAAAGGATAATTAACTCGAGAAAAAAATCTATTGACGGAATATCTATTGGATGTCTTCATGCGTCTGTTCAATGTCTAGTCCTTACTTAATACCTGCATGTCTACACGAGCTTCCACTAAGTTTACAGTTTGCTAAGACTAGCTATATGAACAATTTAGATACAAAAATACACTGGTCTTTCTAGTTTACCAATCAACTCGTGTTGCTAAACCAATGATCAGGAATAATTTTTTTAGAATACACTTTATAGTGATATTTCTTTGCATTATTTGTAACTTTTTGTAACTACTTTATTACAAAGTTATTCTCAGGTCTTTATCCTAATTCATACAAAATTTTAACCTTTTAGAAATGCTAACTTTTAGTTATGATCTAAATGCCTTTAGATCTACAATGTATAAAAAGGAACAAGATTAATATAATATTAAAATAAATAATAATTTATAGCAATTTGCATTGTATAAATATTTATAAAATTCATATAGAAATGGAATGGCGTTCTAGCACCAACTCCAACAAATATGACTGAAAAAATTTATCCAAATCAGAAGTTGAGCACTATGGTGCCTGCATGTCAAGGTTGCAGTGCTTGGGCGATAAATAAGAATTCTTGACTTAACTTAAATAAGACGTTTCCTCTATTTTGAAGCCCTAAACCTATAAGTAGAAGCCTTTTAAAGCCACAAAGATATTAGTAAGAAAGAGCACAAAATAAAATAAGTTTTAAAGAATTTAGAAATAGATTTAAAGATCAAAATAGAAGATTTTACAATAATTTAGAGAGGGAAGGCTCAACATCAAGGCATTATTCTTTTGTCTCCTTCTTTTCTTACTTGTATCTTTTTTTTTTCTTTATAATAATTGTTAATTCCTACTTTAAAACTCTAGTTTTCACTATGAATTAAGTTTTTATTTCTAGGGTTATAACTTTGAACTCAATATGTAATTGAATTCAATTATTTTTTTATTTTTATTAACTCAATATTAGAATTGTTCAGTTTAGCTATACTTAATGCTTTCTATTTATCTAGCCAATATTTAGATTGACTTACGAACCATAAAAAAATTGACAAATGTATTTAGCCTTACGTAAATTAATATATGATTAAAATATAGCAACTATGAGTTTCATACGAGATAGACATATACTTATATGGCATATATGATATTATAAATTAGTTCTTAATGAGTATTATCTTTATATGATTACTATAGTTATATAGGTAATTGTTAATGGGTCACACTCTCTTCTTATTGGTTTCTCTTTTGCTGAACATTTTTGCAGAAGGAAAAAATAGATACAAAAAATTGGTAAGTAGTAGAAAATAGAGGAAACACTTGAATACTTACTTCTTTTCTTAGTTCTTTTCCCTCCAACAAAAAGAATAGAAACATGGAAACTGAGACATTTGAATAAAAATTCCCAGAAAAACCTTTCAAAAGTAATCTAAAAACGAAAGAAGGGTACTTAGTTGAAAATTGGATTCTATGAGGAAGTGAAGCCAAAAAATTTCAATTCAATGTAAAAGACAACATGAATTATGAAACCTTTATTTGACAATCTTAAAGCTTTCCCTTTTCTCAGAAATTTAAAATAGCACCAAAGTAGGAAAGCTCTAAAGGCATGTCAATTTATTTGTTGATCTTGGGATTAATCCTGACTGTTGTAGTAGATCCAAAAGGATCATGGAGTACTCGTGTGTGAAATGTTGCTTCTCTCGATAGACCTTACAACTTCCAAGAGATTCTAGTTGTCAAAGAAAATCCAAAGGCATCAGGCATATCCACGTCCTTAGGTACTTAGCGTCTTGATTGTTAAGAAGTTAAAAAGTGACAATTGAGATGACACATAAAATTCAAAAGGTTACTTGCAATTAATAAGGGGGCACCAACTTGGATGTTTCAAAAGAGGAACTAAGCAATTGATATAAAATTGAGCTTAGTTATACCCAAGAGCTATAATTGAAAACCTCTATAGGCTTCAATACCGATTAATTAATATTAAAAATTGAAGGACCAATGTTGTCCCATAATCTTAAGGCCTAAGCATAAAAACTAAGGCCCAACTGAAATAGAAGGCTCAACCTAAATAAAATTGAAAAGCTAAAAAAGGTGTAAACTTAGAATGGGATACACTCATATGCCCAATATAGTGGGAACCAAGCAGAATGAGTTAGCGAGCCCAAACCTAATTAAGAGGAAGGTTTTAAGTATGTGGGGAAGAAAACCCCAAGTTGATGAATGGGGAATAAGACATTTCTACTCGAGGGGTTCAGACTGACTCAAGGAAGAAGCATAATTGACAAAAGTTTTCCACCCAAGGAATACACCTTGAGTTGAGAGTTGTTTTCAAATTACAAAAGGAAATCAATAGGTAACGGTAAGTCCACGATCTTCGAAACCACTCCCAGAACATAGGGGAAAAGATATAATAAATGTGTAATCAATCACCCTCCGAAGACTATAAAAGATAAGGATAAACAATACATGAGTGATATATTAAAAAACCACAACAAAAAAAAAAAGGGAATAAGAGGGATAACAACATAATTTTAGGCAAGAAAAACTAAACCCTCTAAAAGATTTTCTTCGGGCAAAAAAATGAATCTAACTTTGGCATTTGAGGGTAATTGCTGAAAATTCTATGGCTCACCCTAACTGAGTATTGTTCTTCCAAGAAAGATGTATGGCTCACCCTAACTGAGTATTGTTCTTCCAAGAAAGATGTTCAAACTTGAGTGGAACAAGTGACTTAAAACTCAATTTCCATATATAAAATTCAACTACAAATTAAGGAAACTTTAGTTATAATTGACTTTACGTTGATCGAGGATATCTAATAACTAAGGTCAACATATGTAATAACATTTTTTTATTAATAAAATTTATTGATACATATTTTTTTAGCATATATTAATGAATACATATTTATAAAGTATGTGATTTATATATTAGGCATATGATGCTACTATAGAAATATAGATTACAAGTTATTTATAAATTAAATAATATTCACAGTTATTAATGGAATGAAAATTTTATTATGTAAGACTATAGTTTTTCTATTTTTTTTATAATAGAAAGTTTATATTGATTATAGAAATAGAGACTTTAAGTAGAAAAACTAGTATATATAAAATTTGAACTAAACTGATGTGGATTTTGATCTAGTTAACTAAATATCATTTATTATAATTCATATAGTTTTAATAAGCTTAACTGATATTAATCCTAAGCAGGTACTGAACTTCCATTAATGATGTGAACCTCACAAAGAAAAGTGAGACCTAATGCTTAATGAGGTTTCTTTTTTAAGGATCATTCTAATTTAGATTTACAAAATAAACAAAAATAAGAACCTTGACTCATTATCTATAAAGAGATAAGAATCAATGATAAAAGAAATTAAGGTAGACATCACACTCAAGAAAGATGAGAAGGATTGTGAGTGATAATTCAAATATGAATGCCATAAGAATAAATCTTGATAAATTATGAAAAGTTCTTTGAAGAACCAAGATAAAACTCTCACTAATATTAATGTTATAAAATTTTAATTTTCCTTAAGGTTACAGGGCCTTATAAGCCAAATTTACCAAGAGCATAAAGGGAAGAAATAAATCAAATCGTAGGTCATAGTAGGATTTGGTTACAAAAAGGGAAAATAAATAACAAGCATATTAAGAAAAAAAATATTATTGTATCCTTGTTTCTAAATATAACTTAAAATAAAAAAGGAAATAAAGAAAATAAGAATCTAATTGTTGGAATTTGTGCTTACGTGCCATCCCTTTTATGTATGAATATTTACTTTCTATTTATACTATTATCATTTTAATATATCACTAATTATTTTATATATATATATATGGTAAGATGCTTGTAACATTTTAGACATTGTATGATCTGAAAGGGTTCATATATGATCTAAAGGAGTTTAGATCAGTGCTAAGAGTTAGAAACACTGAAAGTTATAAATGCTAAAAGTTAGCACTGACAAGAGTTATTAGGTTATAAGAGTTAGCGAAATCTAAAGACCTAAAAATATATTAGTAATGACATAATTGCAAAAGAGATGCAAATGATGCTAGGAAATGTTGTTATGCAAATATGTTCTTAAACTCTATGTTCCTGATCTATCTTCACTGATGCGGGTCTATCAGTGAAGATCTTATAATATATAGACCGGTATATGTCTATATCTGGATGGTCCATTTGATTAATCTTAGAAGGCCATGAGATTAAAGGAATCTCGTATAGAAATACAAGTATTCAGTAAGGACTGAATATTGAACTGACTCACAAAGACCTCCAATAGACATCCTATAAAGCCGTCAATAGAGGATATTTCGAGTTGAGTAGTATACGTGGTCCTTAGACTTGAGTACCATGGTGGACTTGTGAGTGATTCACCATACTTTGGTTTCACATATGTCAGATACCTTTCATGGTCGGACCATTGGGTGTCGCTAGGTATGGTCCGATGCTCATGGAATTCGATGTGTATAGATATAGGATCCATCAACTCATTTGGATAAATAAAATATCCTAAAGCTCCAAGATTGTATTTCAGAAAGTCTTATGACCATAAGCAGAAATACCCGAAAAATAGTTTTATCCTAGGGATAAATAATATCGTAAAAGTGTTTATGGATATTATTTGTATACAAATCTATAAATAGTTTATGGTTAAGCATAAGGAGACTTAACGGTGTTGATCTATATCTCCGCTCTTCTAGGATATCAATGATGGAAGGATTATACAAATATGTTATAACCTCAAATTATATGGTCTAATACGTTATTTTGTAATATCCGTAACATATGTGTGAGGCACTGTTCACGGATGTATGAACTAGTTCCATATGACAAACTAGATATGGACCTAGAGAGTTTCACAATATAAAGTGTATTTATTGTGCACCGGGGTAGCATATTGGATTGAACAATTTAATCCAAGAAATTCCAGCAAAGTAAAAATATGTTTCAAGGTTCCTTATGTTATGCACTTGTCAATACTTAAACGTAAAATACATTATTAGTTTACAAGAGTTGTTAACCAATAAGAAATTGACAAGTGGCATAATTTTACTCTATGAATGATTTACCATGTGTTCACCTATTAACCTTACTTAGTAAATACTAATAAGGTAAATGTCATTACCCAAAAATAGTTTTGAATAATTAATAATCTATTAATAAATAAATTATTATTATTTATTGTAATAAGTGGCAAACACTATTTTATAATAGACTAAGCACTACCTATTAACTAATTGAATTATTGGCCACTTTGAGATGAATGAGTGGTGCACTTAAGAAGTTGTGTAACCGCTTAACATATTTTATTTGTCATTCACTCTCTAACAATTGATTCATACAGATGAATAAATTTGATGGGTACATTTACTTCATTTATTATTTAAGGAAATGAAAAACAAGAATTAATGGTGGTGGAGCACTATCATAAGCCATTATTTACATTAAACTAAATTGAAGAGTTCAATTTTAAGAGGGGAGAGTGTAGAATTCATGCAAGTGAGGAAAAGAGAGAGTTGAGAGAATTTGTTAAGTGTTTTTCAAAGAGTTGAAAGAATTTGAAAAGGTCTTACCAAAGGGTTATGTAGGAACAAATACAAAAGACATTTAATTCTTCTTGTAAGAAATTAAAAATATAAGAACCAATATTGTCTTAAGAGTTAAAACACCAATTGCTAGAATTTATGGCTGCTATTCTAGCTTCACAATTCCACCCGTTTCAGTTGTGACCTAGAATTGTGCAACGAGATACTTCAAGGTGAGCTTAACAATTGAAGAATGAAGTTCTTAAAGAATTGGAAAGCTACCTTCAAAATCAAGTACATTATTAACATGTAATTTATTTATATGATACATATGAATATATATATATATATATGTGAGATATATGTATGTACTTGAATGAACATACATGAGTATATGTGCTTGAATATACAATATTGTATATAACATATATGAATACTTTTGCTGCATATTTATATTTTTGTAAATTATACATACCTCTACACATCACACATTAAATCAAACACTAATAAAGTAGTGTGAACAGTAATACGTGAACAATAACACGAGATCTTCCTTCCTAAATTGATATGCGCTAGATCTTTCTTCTTAAATTGATATGCGTCTTATTTTGTTCATCATGTAAATTAATTCATATTACTTAAAGAAACTTGAATAATATTGATAAGGCATTGATCATCTTGAACACTCAATTCGGGTAGTTTAGCGCCTTAAAAAAAGAATGAATTTGAAATGTGATCAATTAGCCCATTTAATGCTTCTTTTTATTTTCTTGATTCTTGCCTTTGTCATTGAACCCCATAGATGTTTAATGGATCTTGTGAAGCCTTGGTAACCTAGTTCACATTATTCTCCCTCTCTTGAAAAGATTTGTTCTCAAATCTTCACCTACATTAAAAGAAGACAAATCAACTTATATTAAAGCTTGCACTTTCATTATACTCACCTAGAAGGCCTACTTGTTGGCGTTGTCAATAATCTTTTCAATCACTTAAAATAGGCCATCTCCCCTTGAAAGTAGTTTAGAATGCCTTTGAATGAAAAATCGTTCCTTCCTCATATGTAACCAAACTCAATCACCTGACTCAAATACTACTTTTTTACACCTCTTATTAACTTGGTTGGCACATTATTAAATCTTTCTATCAATGTTTTGTCATGCCTTTCCATGGGCATGCCTAACAAAGTCAACTTTCTTCTTCCCATCTAAATTAACATGCTCATCTATAGGTAAAGGAGTTAATGGATTAAAACCATATACAATTTCAAAAGGTGGAAACTTAATTGTTGAATGCATACTCCTATTATATGTAAACTCTACATATTGCAAACATTCTTCCTATGTTTTTAATTTTTTTTATATTATAGCAAACAACAAATTAGATAAAACCATATTAACTACTCTAGTTTGTCCATCAATTTATGGATAACAAGTAGTAGAAAACAAAAGTTTATTTCTTAACTTACCCTATAAACCTTTCAAAAATAACTTAAGAACTTTACATCCCTATCTAAAATAATACTCTTAGGTATGCCATGTAATATTACAATCTTTTTGAAAACTAAGTCAGCAATATGTGATGCATCATTGGTTTTATTACATAGAATAAAATGTGCCATTTTAGAAAACCTATCAAAGGCCACATAGATGGAATCCCTATTCATTTTTTACCTAGGTAAACCTAACACAAAATTTATAGATACATCAATCCAAGGTTCACTAGGTATAGGCAAAGGTGTATATAATCTATAAAGCTTAACTTTAAACTTAGCTTGTCTACAACTAACACACCTCTCTTAAATTATTTTCACATCCTATTTCATATCAGGCAAAAAGAAGTGTTCATATAAAACATCTATAATCTTAAATATACCAAAATGCCCCATGAAAATACCTTAATGAGCTTTTCTAACAAGTAATTCACACAATGAAAATTAGACACACACAATTTATTTTCTGCAAACAGAAAGCCATTATGCTTAAAGAACTAGCCAAATGCCACTTTCTCACATGCATTGAATAAATAACCAAAATTAGAATCATTAACATAGAAGTTTTTTAATGTATTCAAAACCTAATAATATTGTGTCTAAAGTAGAAAGTAAGGTGTACCTTTGAGATAATGCATCAACCACAATATTTTTTTTACCTTGCTTGTACTTGATCACATAAGAAAATGCTGCTTATTTAGCTCATGTTAACCCTTCAAATGCTTCAATGATTCATAATCCGTAGGAATCACAAACTCTTTTGGACAAAGATAATGCTACTAAGTTTCTAATGCCTTAAACAATGCATACATCTCTTTATTATATGTAGAGTAATTTAAGGTTGCTCCACTTAGCTTTTCACTAAATTATGCAATGAGATATCCTTTTTGCATTAGCACAGCTTCAACATTTATTCCTGAAGCATTATAGTCAATTTCAAAAGTTGTAGTGAAGTTAGGTAAAGTAAGCAAAAGTACATTAGTTAATTTTTACTATTATGAATAGAAGATTTGCTCTAATTTTTAGCTATTTAAATTTTTTTATATCATAAATAGGTGTATGATAGAAAATGTGATGTGTTTAGAATAAATAAGAGGCGAATCGAATGAGAAACAAAGAAGTTACGCTTAAAATACGAAAGTGCCTAAACTCAAGGTCAGGCACCGCAGCGTTAAGGCAGAGACTTGGGCACCACAATGCCCAACCCCAATACCGCAATACCCAGTAGGCCACCCACACCATCATGTTCTAGGTCTTAGTGCTGCAGCGCTCCTGCAACATATAAATATTAGAACTGGTGCTTATGTACCATTCTAATATTAAGCACCAGTTCTAATATTGTATGAATATTAATTATTAATATTTATATAATAAATATTTCATATTAAATTGTTAATTCTATAATATATGGTACCATGATTATAACACTACAGACATTATATAATTTGAAGAAATTTAGATATAGTCTAAAGAAGTTTAAATTAGCGGTAAAAGTTATCATCACTGAGAACTATAAATGTTAAAGAGTTAGCAGATTATAATAATCAGTGAAATCTAAAGAGTTAAAACCTTGTTTGTAATGGAATAAAGACCTGAGAATATACCAGTAATAACATAGTTGCAATGAGTTACAATAGGAGCTAAGAAATATCATTATGCAAGTATGTTTTCAAATACTATATTGCTGATCTATTTTTTTCGATACGGGTCTATCGTTGAATCCCTTTTATATATAGATCAGTGTATGCTATATTTGTATGGTACAAATGGTTGTTCTTAACTGACCATGAGCTTACTGGAAGCTCGTATAGGCATACGGGTATTCAGTTAGGACTAGATACTGAATAGATTCATGAGGGCCTCCAATAAATATCCCGTGAAGACGTCAATAGAGGATCTTCTCTAGTTGAGTAGTATTTGTGGTCCTTTGACCTGAGCGCCATGGTGGGCTTGTGAGTGATCCACCATACGTTGGTTCCACGTGTGCAGATACCTTTTATGGTATGACCATTACCTATTGCTGGGTATGGTTCGATGCTCATAGAGTCCAGTATGTGTAGATATGGGATCTGTCGGATCATATAAGTGAGTTATATATCTCGATGCTCCAAGAATTATATTTCATAAAAGCTTGTGGTCACTCCGAAAAAGATTTTTTCGTAGGGTTAAACAATATTGCAAAAGTATTTGTGTATATTATTTATCGAAATTCAAATCTGAAGATAAGTTCATGGATGAGCACGTGGAGATTTGACGGTGGTGATCTATATCTCAATTCATCCAGGATATAGGTGATGAAAAGATTATATGAATATGTTATGATCTTAGCTCGTATGATCTAAAGTGCTGATTTGTAACATCTGTGATGTATGCGTAGGGCATTGATCACAGACTCATGGAACAATTCTATTTGAAAAATTGGACGTAGATCTAAGAAGTCCTATAATATGAAGTGTACTCGTTGTGCACTAAAATAGTGTATCAGATTGAATTGTTCAATCTAGTAAATTCTAACAAACTGAGATATTTGTTTCACGTTCCCTCATGATATGTAGGTGTCAAGACTTAAGAGTTAAGTACATTAATTGGTTAACAATAGTTGTTGACTAATAGGATGATGACACAGGCACATTATAGGCCATTCTTTGTTTGACTTAGAAATTACCAAAATGCCCTTACTTGTGAGACAAGCAAAAGTCATTTATTTATTCAAAAATATTTTGAATAAATAAACATATTAATAATTGTTATTAATATTATTTTATTTAAATTCAAACAATTGATTTAATTATTAAATCACAAATCACAAATCACATGTTTATGTTTATATTAATTTGATTAAAATTAAATATTGCATGTTGAATGGCTTAATAAAATATGCCATACATAGTGGAGGCATATGTTGGCAACTAAGTATTGAGATAGAATTTAACAAATGTAAAAACAAAGCAATTCTTTCCGTTTAACTACATGAATGGTCAGCCATGAATCGTTGATAAAGCAAAAATGTTTTGCTTATTCTAATAAGTCAACATATTATATAAATAGTTTATATTTTATTTGGTCAAGACTTGAAACAATAAGGCATGGCTATGTATTTGTTGTGGGTCATTTTTTATTAGCCATTATTTGAAAGGAAATGAATTGGTTCATTTTTTCATGTGTAGGATTTGACCATTTTGATAAGTGTGAGTAAGAGAGCAATTTTTATAAGAGTTGGAGAATTGTTCATCTTCTCCATGGATGATAGTTTGGCAAGAGAAAGAAATGGAGATGAAATTTCCTTTGTTTTAAAAGGAAAAAGTTAATTTCAAGTGAGATAAATAGTTGTCTCTTCAAATTGTTCATCTTCTCTAATAAAGGCCGCCCATGTTTAAAACAAATGGTTTGATTTTTGTTGTTCAAAGAGTTGAACAAAACAAAAATAAATCTCTACTTTGAAATCAAATTAGTTAAAGAGTTTAACTAATATCCCATGTTTAAAGAGTTTAAGCAATGGTTAAAGAGTTAACCATTTGGTGTTTAAGAGTTAAACACCATTGCTGAAAATTGGAATTGTTATTCTAGTGATCCACACCCACCCTAGTTGAATCCTAGAATTGTTGGTGAATGCGCTTCGTGGTGGACTTTGGTTTAGTAATTTCCAAAGGCTTGATAGGTGATTCTCAATCTTTATATTTTTATTATAGTAATAAAACTTTAATTTTAAATGTGTTTATTACACTAGAAAATAAGATTTCCAATTCTACTGTGCTTAATTTATGTATGTGATGTGTAAATTATATTGTGACGAATACATACCACATGTATGCACCCTAGAGAATTAGCACACTTTCAATAAAACTCCATATTTTTAGTCCTATTTTGACTTGGAATCGAAGGCCCTCGACCCTAGAGTTTCTCATACATATAAAAGTACTTTCTTTTTAAGAAAAAAAACACGAGGCAAAACTTAGGGAAATAATTCACAACACAAAATCTAAGATCAAGGCCAAGATTGAAGATTCAAGTTCAAGAATCAAGCTTCAAGTCAAGATTGAGAGAGAAGTAACCCAATGAGTCACCTTGATTAGTTTTCTTCTCTTTTCTTTTCATTATATTCTTGTTCTTGCTATATTAGTTTAATATTCTTGGTTTAGTGATGAGCTAAATATTATTGATCTAAGATTAGACTATTGAACCTAGTATGATGTTGAATTTGATTGATTCTTAGTTTATGGACTTAATACATACAATTGATTCATTCTATCTTGATTTTATTGCTTTCATTATATCTGGCCAATATTTTGAATGATTGAGGAACCATGATGAACTTGACAAAAAGATTCATGTGTTTAGCTTAAGGTAGTTTGATGCATGATCATAGGATAACAACTATGAGTTCTATGTAGAATAGATATATACTTAGATGACATGTATGGTATGATTTAGACCTGGTCTTAATGAATTACATTATATTCTGATTACCATACACATATTAGTTGCTAGAATACATAATATAGTCACTCGACCATCGACAGAGACTTATGATGATATTAGAATCTTGCCAATCAATTTGTATTAAGGGATTAACTAAGAGGTTAATGAATCTACTAAAATACTAGGAGATAAATATTTTCTATTTAGGTTTAGTTTAATTTGATATAACTAGGTTAATTAATTGAATTTTAGATTTTAGTTTTTTCTGAATAAAAGTGATTGAAAGAATTAGATTACATAATTTTTGTGGGAACGATATTTGTACTTAAATCTTATATTACTTGATATGATATCTTGCACTTACGATAGGCTATTATAATACACATCAAGTTTTTGGCACCTTTACTGGGGATTATTTCTATTTATTCGTTAGATCAATATTACTATTAAGCTACTTGCTTTTAATTAAGATTTTATTTTTTATTTCTGTTTATTATCTTCGTTTTTGCTTTGATTTTCTTTCTATTTTACTTTGACAGTTCATGCGAAGGACGACAAGTGCTGATTTGACTTTTTTTGATTCTAAGATCTAAATAACATTACAAAGACTTCGATGTGAACAGTGCTAGCGATCTTCAAACGTGGAGGAGAAAAACGATCGCATGGATAATCTAGTGTTTAAGCCCATGATACCAGAGAAAGCTTTGAAAGAGTATGTTATCCTAACTATTAATGGCGTTCTGTCTAGCATTTGGCGACCAACCATCAACGTAAATAATTTTGAGATTAAGCTGAATATTATTCAAATGCTGAAAATGTCTATATAGTTCAGTAGAGCTCCTAATAAGAATTCTAACATGCATATCATAAATTTCTTAGAAATTTGTTATACCTTCAAGTATATTAGAGTTTCAGACGATGCCATCCAACTTAGACTATTTCATTTCTCCTCAAGGGATAAAGCAAAAAGTTGGTTGATTTCATTACTGTCAAGATCTATATTAACGTAAGAAGATTTAGCACATAAGTTCTTAGCCAAGTTTTTCCCACCAGCAAAGATAGCAATGATGAGGAATGACGTCACCTCATTCAGTTAAATTGATGGCGAATCATTGTATAAGACATGGGAGTGCTTCAAGGACATGTTAAGGAAGTATCCTCACTATGGTGTCCTTAAATGTCTATTAGTCCAAATGTTCTATAACGGACTAGTATGCCATTTGAGGACCATTGTAGATGCCAATACTAGATGAGCTATAATGAATAAGTCCACGGATAAGGCTTATGATCTATTAGAAGAGATGGAGTTAAATAGTTACCAATGGTTAGCAGAGAGAGTTACTAGTCTATATGAGATTGACGCATTTAATGCATTGACAACACAAATTAATTCATTATTCAAGAAGTTTAATGCATTGAATGTCGTCAAATCCCAGCAAGTAACATGTGATAATTTGTAGTAATAGCCACATGAATGGGTGGTGCATGAAAGTAGTAAATTATGTGGGAAATTTTAATCAACAGCAACTTAACCCATAATCTAACTTTTATAATTTGATGTAGAGAGATCATCTTAACTTCTCTTGGTATAACAACTAAGGGGAGTCATCTAGACCATTTAATCCCCGGGTTCCAACCACCGCAAGAAAAGAAGCCGACTTTGGAAGACATGTTCATGTAATAAATGAAGTCCAATAATGCTATCCTACAAAATCACTAAGCATCATTGAAGAACTTAGAGGTTCAAATGGGACAGCTTATTGTAGCCATTAATAAGCGACCTCAGGGTACTCGACCAAGTGACACCGAAGTAACTCCAATAAAAAATAGAGCAATGCTAAGCCATAAACTTGAGGAGTGGTAAAATCTTACAAGATAACATATCCCAACCACAACCATCAAGTGTGAGTAAGAAGAAGTATTACCATATAAATCGCATATTTCTTTTTTCTTAAAGGCTACAGAGGTGTCAAACAAGTGTAAAAAATAAAACAATTGTAGCAAGAAAATATAGAGAATGCAGAACATGATGTACAACAGTAGAAAAGTACAAAAAATACTGTAGAATATGTATGCAACAATAAAAAAGTACAAAAAACAGTGTAGAATTGCAGAAAAGTATAGATGCCGCAACACACAACAATAAAAACCAGCCAAAATATATAGTTCAACCTCTCCATCTACCTCCACCATTCCCTTGGAGGCTACAGAAACAAAAGCTAGATAAGCAAATTTTAAAGTTTCTAGATATCTTCAAGAAACTTCACATTAACATGCCTTTTGTAGATGCTCTTAAACAAATTCTAAGTTATATGAAGTTTATAGATATCTTATCTAAGAAGAGGAAACTAGCAGATTATGAGACTGTAGCATTGATAGAAGAGTATAGCGGCATCCTTTAAAAGAAGATATCTCTAAATCTCTTAGATCCCTAAAGCTTTACCATCTCTTGCTCTATTGAAAATCATAATCTTAGAAAAACACTTTGTGATCTTAGAGAAAGTATAAATCTCATGCCTTTTTCTATCTTCAACAAGTTAGGTTTGAGAAAAGCAAGGCCTATCAATGTCACACTCATGATTGTTGATCGCTCATTCGCCTACCCAAAAGGAATCATTGAGGACGTGCTAATAAAGGTGGATAAGTTCATCTTTCTTGCAAATTTTATCATCCTAAACATAGAAGAAGATAAAGAAATCCCCATCATATTTAGAAAACCCTTCCAAGCCACGGGATGAACAATCATTGATGTTCAAAAAGAGGAGTTGACTATGAGGGTGAAAGAGGATACTATCACTTTTAAAGTCTTCAAGAAGATTAAGTTGCCCTCTAAATTGGAGACTGTTATAACATTGATATAGTGCACCCAAATGCCAAAGAACTCAAAGGCATTTAGATGTTGAATCCTCACATTGAAAAGAGTACATTAAAGCATAGGAATAAAAGAAAGAAGAAAAAGGAGCAACACCAAGATGAGAGGATCAAAGAGAAGGCCATAAAAGAACCACTTCCCCGATCTAGGATGAAAGTTTTTTTTAGAGAAGTGCGAGGAGAATGAGGCCAACGCTACTACCCTTGGATTAATTAAGAAAATATAGAAGACTAAAAAGAGGAAAGCCAAAAAGATCACACATAAAGATGCTGCTACCATCAACTTTGATCCACCATAAGAGTCAAAAGAGCCCCGTCAAGCTGACAATGTTAAATCAAGCGCTTCTTGGGAGGCAACTCAAGTAATATTTATTTTTATTTGCTTATTTTTAGTTTTAGTTATATTAGTTTCTTTTTTTTTTAGGAATAAAATAGCGGGTCAAGCCTTCAAAGAGGCAGCACAAGCAGTTGCAATCATTGGGATCAAAGGAAACCGTAGTCACATTTATCAGAACACAATGCTGCAATGTTTCAACTTCACCTACCAGGGGAATTTCTCTTTCTTTTAAATTTATTTTTAAACATTAAGGACAATGTCTAATTTAAGTTTGGAGGTGGGAAATATTTTTTTTTGTTTATTTTTGTTTTCATTAGTTGTCTTATAGGTATGTTTTTTTAGTTGCCTAAGTTTTAGTTGAGAAGATGATCATTATTTCATGATAAGAAATAAAATATTGGTTGAATTTATTTTCACAAGTCTCTAGGAAACAATAGATGCTTGAGATACTTCTTACATGATGAATCTTGAATTAAGTTTAATCTTATTTTTGATCACTTATTCTTGAGCACATTGAGATAAACATGTATTAGTTGATTTTATTTTTTTTGCTTAGAGATATTCATGCTTAAGTAGTTCACCAAAGTCTCAAGGACCAACACTCTAGGACTTGCTTGTTACCACTTGAGGCGAAATCCTAGAATTCACATGAAGAGAAAAATGACATTAGGCTATGTTTGGACTGATTGAGCCTACCTTAGACATATATTTATCCTTAGTTACCCTGTTTAGCCTTAAAGACCTATTTCTATCTGACCATATTATAAGCCTAAGACCTAAAGTTTTATATTCTAAAATTACCTGTAGCACCATAAACCTTGAGTTTATTTAGAAATATTCTTAAAAGAAAAAAGGTTATGAATGTATGAGAAAAGAAGATTGTAGTGAAAAGCAACAAGTCTTGAAGGTACATATCAATCTAAGTTTGAGGGTACATATAAAAAAAGAAAAGAAAAGAAAGTGTTTAATTACACAATACCCATAGCTTAAGAAAAAGAAGAAACACTTTGCAAAAGAGTGATTAAAAAAAAACATAGGAGTATAAAAAAGTTGGGGGGAGAGAGATATAAATCAAGTAAAAAAATTCAAGAGGTTTCTAGGTAAAGTTAAGTGTTCATGGTGTAAGTTGAGCCTTCATACATATTCTTTTATCCTACATTGACCCTATCTTTATGTTACAAGCTAAATAGAGTCCTAAATAGATCCCTAGACATATGTATTTCTATATTAATGAAAAGTAGTACGAACAACAAGCTTATGGTAGTGTTATAATTGAAATATGTCAAGATATCTTTATGTGTTATCTTAAGTTATTGAGTTTATCTAAGTTTTATTTGACTAATTACTTGCTTATTTCATACACACACAAGTGATCATTTATAAGGGAAAATGAATGGCTTGATAAATGGTAAAATGATTGATTAAAAAAACTTGTGTCATTTAACAGCCTTTGAGACTTTGAATATAATAATCTAAATTAACCAAGACTTATTTTAGTTTTTAGTTTTTAAAGACTCAATAAGTTATGATTGTTTGCTTTTATTTTTCTCGAGGACGAGTAAAGTCTTAAGTTTAAGGGTATTTGACAGGGGCGTAAAAGCACTAGTATATTTAGTACATTGAATTGGTGATTTGCTCTAATTTATGAAGTTTTAGCTATTTAATTGTGTTTTTAATCATAAATAGGTGCACGACATAAAATGTGATGAAAGGTGAATTGGACAAGAAATGAAGAAGTTGCGCTCAAAATACGAGAGCGCCTGAACCTAGGGTTGGCCACTACGACGCCCAACCCTAGCACTGTGGTACCCAGTCGACCACCTATACCCATCGCGTTTTAGGTCTCAGTGCTATGGCGCTAAGCCCTAGGGTTGCGGCGCCCGTGTGATATATAAAACCCCCTTATTTTAGTCTTGAATTCGAAGGTCCTCAACCATAAAGTTTCTCATATATATAAAAATACTTTTTTAAGAGCCAAAACACAAAATTTTAGAGAGGAAAAACTTAGAAAAATAATTCAAAACACAAAATCTAATATCAAAGCCAAGATTAAATATTTAAGTTCAAGATTCAAGTTGCAAGTCAAGATTGAGAGAAAAGCAACCTAATGAGTCACCTTGATTAGTTTTTCTTCTCTTTTCTTATCTTTATGTTCTTATTCTTGTTGTTATATATGGATTGGTTTGGTATTCTTAGTTTAGTGATGAGTTAAACATTATTGATCTAGATTTAGACTATTGAACCTAGTATGAAGTTGGATTTACTGATTCTTATTTTATGAACTTAGTATAGACAATTGATTCATTCTATCTTAAGTTTATTGCTTTCATTATATTTGACCAATATTTTGAATGATTAAGGAACTATAAAGAACTTGGCAAAGGGATTCATGTGTTTAGCCTAAGATAGTTTGATGCAGGTCATAAGGATAATAACCATGAGTTCCATGTAGGATAGACATATATCTAGATGGCATGTATGGTATGATTTAGACCTGGTCTTAATGAGTTACATTCTATTATGATTACCATAGACATATAGGTTGTTGTTAAAATACAAAATATAGTCACTTGACCATCGACAAAAAACTTGTGATAAGATTAAAGTCTAGCTAATTAATTTATATTATGGAATTAACTAAGAGGTTAATGAATCCAATGAAATACTAGGGTATACATCTAAACTTTAGATTATTATTAATTAGTGAATTCAACTTTTTGTTTATTCATTATTTAGGTTTAGTTTAATTTGATAGAACTAGGTTAATTAATTGAATTTTAGATTTCAGTTTTTCTGAATAAAAGTGAAGTAGTTATAATTTTAGTATTTGGTTAAAAGAATTAGATCACATAGTCCCTGCGGAAATAACATTTGGACTTAAATCCTATATTATTTGATATGACAACGTGCGTTTGTGCTAAGCTATTATAGCATACATCATGTGCACCATGTCATTCAACTCAATATATTGTTGTAACTCCACCATTTTTACAATATCACGGTTCAAACCAACTAAGAACTTAGCATAGTAACTTCTCGGTCTTCCTTCACATTGGCTCGAATCATGGCTATTTTCATCTCCTTGTAGTAGTCTTCAACACTTTTAAACCCTTGTACAAGACTTTACAACTTCTGAAATAAGTCCCTATAGTAGTGATTTGGAAGGAATCGCCTCCATATAATAATCTTCTTCTCTTCCCATGTCTCAATAGATTTTTCATAATTCCATCTTCTATTCAAAACAAGTTAATCCCATAAAGCAATAACATAATAAGTAAATTCTATAGAGGCCAACTTTTCTTTTTTAATCCGGAGTAGTTGTGACAATTAAATATCAACTCCATCTTTTTCTCCCATTCTAAATATGTTTCAGGTTTGTTTTTTTCCTGGAAAGATGGAATCTTCATGTTAATGTTTCTCAAGGTTTTATCAACCCTATCTCTATAACTAACTCCTCTATTTTTATTCCTACGCTCAAATCTGCCTAAATTAACATTAGAGACATGATCATCATCATTTTAGGCATCCCAACATTTATCTTTATAATCAAACCTAAGTGGATTCCTTTCTCTTTATAGCACATTAGGAGCTCTTGGTGGCTGCCCTCTATGTGAACTAGACTTAACTTTATCTATTTTCACATTAACCTCATCAAACCTTAATTCCAATTGATTAAATTTAATTTTCTAAGGACTTAAAGAAGAGTTTGAAATCTATCTTTTCTTGAACATCATTGGATAAGCCTTTATCTTTTTTTTTTTGTGACATGTTTAATAACTTGCAAACAAAGTTAGAAAACCTCACAAATACTCCCTTATATGTTTTCTCTCAAGATTGATAGCACTCATACTCGTGTTTAATTAAATTTGAATTTTACCCTCTTTTGAGCTCTTACTCATGTTTACTTAAATTTAGCTTTTGCCTTCAATATGGCTTTTACTCTCTTTCCTTTTTCCACTCTTTAGTCTCATAGTTAGTTCTTTATTTTAACAAACTTAATCCAAATTATCTTGTAACAATCTAAACTCAACAAATTAGATCACTGGGAATGAGAATGAATTAAAGGCAAAGGATATAGAATAGGCAAAATTAAGAAGCAAATAGAATAAGGTTATAATGGAACAATGAAATAAGAAAACAAAGACAAAAGGAAATACGAATTTTGATGGAATTAGATTGTTATTTTGTTTTAGGCTGAATTACACAAAACAGGCAAAATGCACACTTTTTACAAACAAAACTTGAATAACAACCAACACTTCAACTAATTTAGATATATATATATATATATATAGATATATATGTATATATATATATATACATGGAATTCAAAATTCAAAATAACAACTTGAAATCAATTGAATCTAAAGTTTTCAATACTTTTTCTATAATTTTTTTTTCTCTTTTTCTTTACTTATATGTATTGATAAATAACATAACTTGAATGAATTAGGGTGAAGAAATAGATAAAAATTGCAGATAAAAAGGAATAAAAAAGATAGGTTATGAATTTAAAGGTCTAAAACAAACGGTGTAAATTTAAAAGAAAGAACAAACAATGAAAATAAAGGATAGACTTAACATAATTTAAAGCCTAAGCTCTGATACCAAATAATGTAAACCTGACAAAGAAAAGTGAGACCCAACATTCAATGAAGTTCTTTGCCAAGGATCTTTCTAATTTAGATTCACAAAATAAATAAAAACTAGGACTTTGATCTGTTATCTATAAAGAGATAAGAAACAAAGGTATAATAAATTAAGGTAAACGCTACACTGAAGAAACATAAGAAAGATTGTGAATGATAAGTCAATAATGAACGTCATAAGAAAAAATCTTAATAAGTTACGAAAAGATTTTTGAAGAACCAAGAGAAAACTATGACTAACATTAATGTCATAAACTCTTAATTCCCTTTAAGGTTATAGGGGCCTTATATAGCCAAATTTTCCAAGAGCATAAAAAGAAAACATAAATCAAATCCTAGGTCACAGTAGAAATCGATTACAAAAAAGAAGAAATAAATAACAAGCATATTAAGGAAACAAATATTCATGTATCCTTATTTATAAATATAACTTAAGAAATAAAAAAGGAAATAAAGAAAATAAGTATCTAATAAAGTCACGTAAACAATAACGCGTGAAGAGTAACATTAAATCTTTTTTCTTAAATTGATATATGCTAGATCTTCTTTCCTAAATTAGTATACGTCTTATTTTATTTTTCATGTAAATTAATCCAGATCATTTAAAGATATTTGAATAACATTGACAAGGCATTGATTATCTTGAACACTTAATTCAGACAGTTTAGCGTCTTGAACAAAGAATGAATTTGAGATGTAGTCAATTAGCCTATTTAATACTTATTTCAATTTTCTTGATTCTTACCCTTGTCATTGGATCTCGTGGATGCTCAATGGATCTTGTGAAGTCCTGACAACCTGATTCGCATTAATTAATATATTGTATATTTGAATTATCGCAGAGTTAGATTCATATAAAAGGTTAAAACCTCAATGACATGAAGATGCAATTTCATGGTCGTAAGAATATATACTTCTAAGATGAAATCTATATTTAGATGATATTCACCTAAGCTACTTATAGTACTTCATCATTTGAATTTATGGCCATATTTTATTCAATAAATTGTTTATTAAATAATGATATTTATTTATAATTTTTTATATTAAATACATATATATATATTGTAAGATGATCATTTTAAGTATTGAGTGACTAAAGGAAAATAAATAATTAAAGTGGCAAGATATTTTTTGATATCTAACTTTAAATTATGAACATCATATAGAAGGTCAATTGAGTGATTATTATTGGTTAAGGAGTAACTTAATTTAACTAAAGAATTTTAATTAAACTTGGAGTTATTTGTTATATAAACCAACTGGAGTGTAGCCTTAGGATTTTAATGGAGTAGCTTGGGTTTACTTAGAAACCATAGTGGTTATGAGATGACTAAAATTAAGCTTTTAAAGTTAGAATTAGAAAATTCATGGAGTCTGTAGTCCTTTTACTAGTTTTATATCTCTCAAAATATTATCCTTAAAATGATGCCTATATAACGGAAAGTATGAAAGTAGTTACCACACTTATAAAACATTGAGAAAAAAGTGAGCACACCTTTTCCATAATAGGTAAGAGAGAAAGATATAGAGTAAGGCCACTACAAGTTCTTTACTTAATTCATCCTTAAAAATTTCATATGCCTACACACTCAAGGGCTTAATGGTTGATGATAGTAGAAAAATTTAGAGCTAACTAATTCTAACCCAACTTTGTTCAAGGAAAAGGTTTAAGTAACCATCTAAAACGCTAATATGTAGATATGTTTAAGAGAACCTTTTTTTTTTCTAGCAATATGGTATTAGAGCTAAGGGTGGGAAAAAAAAATCGGTAACTGCAAAATCAAACTAAACTGTCCAATTTGGTTCTGGTTCGGTTTTTTAAAGACAAATCAAACCAGAAAATTGATTATTTTGTAATTATTTAATAAAAAAATTAAATTTATCAAAAATTAAATAAATTATAATTATGTTAATATGAAATAGACCCAAAAATTAGGTCAAAAAA
Source organism: Ailanthus altissimus (assembly GCA_946807835.1). Taxonomy (NCBI): domain Eukaryota; kingdom Viridiplantae; phylum Streptophyta; class Magnoliopsida; order Sapindales; family Simaroubaceae; genus Ailanthus; species Ailanthus altissimus. The sequence continues at coordinate 13,655,665 of OX327687.1, forward strand.
TGATTTACTAAATTATTTAGATAAATAAATTAAAAAAGCCTACAATTTAAAATAAAAAATCGAAAAAAAACTCAAAAAATAGCCCAAATTTTTAAAGAATTATATAATATATAAGAACAAATTTAGTAGTTTATGTAATGTGTAATTTTAATTATATAATATATAACGTGTAATATATATTAATTTAGTCAACTAAATATTTTAAGACTTATATAATAAATAAGAATAAATTTAGTGGCTTATGTAACGTGTAATAAATATTTTTTGATTATATAATATATAACATGTAATGTAATTGTCGGGGATCTAATACATGTAGGTGTGTGCATGTGGGTGTGTACATGTGCTATTGTGTCTATTGTCTGAAATATGTATCTTATACATATTTAAACGTGGCGGAAGCGTAAATCATGCAATAAACACAATAAATAAATATATTAATCATATTAATATATTAGTAAAGGTTGAGAACTCACCTCAACGTGTAATATTATACACGTATTTTTCTCAAAGTCGGTATGAAGACCAACTCACGGGCAATTCTAGTCACCAACACGATGGGCTTGGTGAGTTAGAACAACAGCCCTATACGCAGCACTATGTTTAACTCTTAAACCTCAAAATGACCAGGTGTGCTTTCATCATTTTCTCCAAAAGAATAAGAACTTTCATCATTTTCTCCAAAAGAATAAGAAATTGAGAGTTTGAAGCAATCAACCATTGCTTCAAATGAAACCAAAGGAAAAAATGAACCAATTTCATTTTTCCCTTTTTTTTTTTCTTTTTTTCCTTCAGTTTCCTCTTCCTTCTCTTTTCTCTCTATTTCTATTAGCCAAAATGGCCAACACCCATCCAAACCCATCTCTCTCTCTTTATATATATATATATAATATAAAATAATAATATAATATAATATATATAATATGAATAATGGGTGCCAACTATTTGGCACCCAAAATATAATATTATTATATATAATATAATAATATATTATATAATATAATAAGAGAGATATTTTGATTATTTAACCATTAAATAATCAAAATATAAAATAACCATTTTGCCCTTAATAAATAGTTACCAAGTTTACTCCTAGTAGATCCCACCAAATCCTACACTTAGGTAAACTCAACTGAGGGTCCACAATATGTCACGTATCATAATTTAATTAGAAAATAATAATTATTGATCAATTGTTGTATTTAATACTTAAATACAGACACACACATGCATTCCCATAGTAGTACTGAATATTGCTAGATTAAACACTTTAATCTGGCACGCTGTCCCAGTGCACAATGAGTACACTTTAGGTCCTATGCACAATGAGTACGTTCAATTAGTCAAATAGAATTATTCCATGAGTCCGTGACCAATGCCCCACGCACACGTCACGGATATTATAAATCAGCGCGTTGAACCGTACAAGCTTAAGTTACAACGTATACGTATAGTCCTTCCGTCATGATATCCTAGATGTACGGGGATAGATATTTACACCGTCAAATCCCCTAGTACTCATCCATGTCTTATCTCCAGACTCGTATCTCACTGAACAATATCCGCAAACACTTTTGCCATATTGTTCTACCATAGCGGAGCTCTTTTCTGGGATTAATGCTTGTGGCCACAAGACTTTCTGAGATATAGTCTCAAAGCATCTGGATATCGAACTCCCTATGCAAGGTAATGGATCCTATATCTATATGTACCGGACTCCATAAGCATCAAATCATACCCAGCGACACCCAACGGTTACACCATGAAAGGTCCGTGACATGCGTGGTACCAAAGTATGGTGGATCACTTACAAGCCCATCGTGGCACTCAGGTCAAAGGACCACATATACTACTCAACTCTAGAGGACCCTCCGTTGACGGCTTACATAAGGTGTCTATCGAAGGCCCTCCTTAGTTTGTCCTATATCTAGTCTTACCTGGATATAGGACAAACTAAGGAGGGCCTTCGATAGACACCAACTGGATACCCATATGTTAATATAAGCTCTAAGCTCACGGTCGGCTAGGAACAATCATCTATACCCTATAGGTACAATATATGCTAATTTATATATAAAGGTATCCACCAATAGACCCGCATCGGTAGAAATAGATCAGGGACAATTATTCGAGAACATACTTGCACAACTAGTATTTTCTGACACCCGATTGCAACTCTTGTAACTATGCAGTTACTAGTATATTCTTAGGTATATGTCCCATTATAGACAATGCTTCAACTCTTGAATCTGCTGAGTATTATAACCAACTAATACTTAGCTGTGTTAATATTTAGCATTTATATCTCTCAGCGTGGCTAACTATAAGCCCTTATCTAAACTCTTTTAGATCTGATTTGAACTCCTTTAGATCTGATCTGAACTCCTTTAGATTGTACAATGTCTGTAACGTTACATTGTATAGTACCATATAAATTGGTATTAGCGATTTAATGAGAATGTATACTTGTATAAATACACAAGTATAAATATATTCAGGGATAACACGTAAGCACCGACCCTAACAGTAATGTGTAATATATACTAATTTAGTCAATTTAATTTTTTAAAAACTTATATAATATATGAAAACAAATTTAGTGATTTATATAATGTTTAATGAATTTTTTTTATAACAATATATAACATGTAATATATATTAATTTAGTCAATTTAATTTTTTAAATATTTATATAATTTATAATAATAAATTTAGTGACTTGTAAGGTGTAATGAAAAAATAATAAATGATTTAAAATAAGCTACTAAATTATTTGGACAAATGAATTAAAAAAGCCCATAATTTAAAATAAAAATATTAAAAAAAACCAAAAACTTGAAAAAATCGGTTCGGTTTTTTCTATTAAAAAATTGATTTCGATTTTACTTATTGAAAAAACTGAACCGAACCGGTTCAGTTTCGAAAAAAATCAAACCAGATCGGACCGATTTGGTTTAAAAAAATTGAACTGAGCCGGACCATGCCCACCCCTAATTAGAGCCATGCTTGTCTCATATAGCATGATATTTTGATATATACCGTGTGTGATTGTGATTGTTGGTTATGGCACTAAATGCATCCGTAATTCATTATTATTATTTTCTTTTAATTATTTGTTGAGTGTTTAATTACCAGATATTAGTGGTTTGCTTGTTGCTCTTTTGAGAATGTAAAAAGAAGGGACGATGGAATAATATAATGAGATTCATCATAAACCAATTTTGGAATAGGATTTCATGTAAAATAAATATTGTTATTATTGAATTGTAATGAAGAAGAGTTTGTTGGAGATTTGGTGATTCAACAATTTTAGTTGGACAAGAATTGAGATGAATACCAAAGAGGAGAGTCATAAAAAGTCTAGAATGTATGAGACACGTATGGAGAAGTCTAGGATGTGTGGGACACAAAGGGAGAAACGAAACGAGACTCGAAGACGTGAAGGAAGCAAAGAAAATACGAGAGGAGCTACCAGGGCTGAGCGCCGCGGAGCCCAAACCAGACGCCTAGCGCTGCGACGCCAGAACCTTAGCGCCGCGGTACCAGAGCTAGGAAATTTTCATTTTTGATCCGAATTTTTAGTTTTAGGAAGTTTTGGACTTCCAAAATAAGAGAACTCTTACTCCAATAATGAATAGGGTTACTAGGCACGAAATAACCCCTATATAAACACTTGTAAACCCTTTATTTTAAATTAAGCATTAAGAGAGACTCTAAGAAAGGGGAAAAACTGGGTAAACACTAAGTGTTTGTGTGCGCTAAGGTGGAGCCATTGTTTGGGTGTTCATTGTTCGTGGTAAACAAGGGACATTAAATATTAGGTCTTTTTTAGGGTTCTTCATTGAGTTTTTCTTGTAAAATCTCTAAGGAGTTAATGAGAGAGGCTAGGATCCTTGGATCCACCCTGGACGTAGGCAATTAACCGAACCACGTAAGATTGTGTTCTGATCTTTTATATTATACTTTGAATTCTTGCTATTTTGCTTGATATACAGATTAATTCACTGCACAAAGAGGTTAGGGTTTTAGGTTGAATTTGGGGTTCTTTGCTTCAACCTAATCTCAAGAGAGAGAATGACGATTCTATTAACGTGTTTTATAGTATATGCATGTGATTGTGTACATATTAAAAAATAAATACATGTATCATAATACACGAATTTCGCAGCGAAATTTATCATGTAATCAATATATACACATGTACTTAAATTCTTAACAACTTAAGAATACAGAAAACATACATTTGAAGACCTCCGATGAAGATTTCAAATCTGAATTTCTTAGCTCCAACTTTGAGCTCACCTTGAAGTATACTTATGTTCAATTCTAGTTGACAACAATCCGATAGGATTGTGAAGATAGAATAGCGGCAATATAATCTCCAACAGCAAGGTTTGTATTACTTGAAAGAAAAATAAAAAATAAGAAGAATTTATTTTTCTTTATCTTTAGTTTTTCTCACAAGTCTTTGTTCAATGAAAAACTTTCTAAAAATCAACTCTTCTTTTTCTTCTCCTCTCGATGCACGAAAAATTGATTCACACACTTGTTAACACAAATGAAACCCAATCATTTTTAATGCTCTCAACACTTCACAAGTGCTCCACCAAAATTAAACTAAATAGCCAACTACCAAAATAATTTTTTGTGGCCATTTTAATAGTTTAATAAAATTAACCATTAATTACAAAATGGTGTTCCACTTAATTTAATTTATGTTTCTCAAATTAGGTATGTCTTCTATTTAGAAATAAAATAACAAATAAATAAAATCATATTTTATTTATTTAAATAATATTTATTTAATTATTCAAAAAAACTATATGAATAATTAATATTTACCTTATTTGATTTTACTAACATGGTTAATGGATGAATTCATGGTAAAATAATTTATGGAATAAAATTGTGCCACTTGCTAATATCTAATTAGTTAATAACTCTTGTCAAGCAATTAAATGATATACTTCACATTTATGTCTAGATAAGTACACAACCCGAGGAACCTTGAAACATATTTTCAGTTTGTTGAAATTTTTAAGATGGAACTGTTCGATTCATTATGCTGCCCCAGTGCACAATGAGCAAACTTCATATTGTGAGACTCTCTAGGTCCATATCCAAATTGTCATATGAAACTCCTCCATACGTCCGTGAACGATGCCCCATATACACATTACGGATATTACAAAGCGGCGCGTTAGACCATACAAATTGAGGTTATAACATATTCATATAATCTCTCTATCATTTATATTCGGGTAAAGCGGAGATATAGATCAACACCGTTAAATCTCCATATGCCTGATCGAAAGCTTATCTCTAGAATTATATTTTAATAAATAATATTTCGAAACACTTTTATAATATTATTTATCCTTAGACTTTTTTTCCAAAAATTACTGCTTATGGCCATAAGATTTTTTGAAATATAATCTTAGAGTATTAGGATATAATACTCACCCAAATGAGCTGATGGATCCCATATCTATGCACACCGGACTCCATAAGCATCGGACCATACCCAGCGACACCCAGCGGTCAGACCATGAAAGGTTTCTGATATGTGTGGAACCAAAGTATGGTGGATCACTCACAAATCCACCGTGACACTCAGGTTAAAGGACTACGAATACTACTCAACTCGAAAGACCTTTCATTGACGACTTTATGGGATGTTTATTGGAGATCTTTGTAAGTCTGTTCAGTATTCAGTTCTTACTGAATACCTGTATCTCTATACGAGCTTTCACTAAACTCATAATTTGCTAAGATTAACCATCTGGATCATCCAAATATAGACATACACCGATCTATATATTTATTAAGGTATTCACTGATAGACCAACCTTAGTGAAGATAGATCAGGAACATAATATTTGAGAACATATTTGCATAATGACAGTTTCTAGCATTATTTGTAACTTTTTACAACTACATCATTACTAATATATTTTAAGTTCTTTGTCCCATTTCAGACAATGCTCTAACTCTTTAAATATCGTTGACTTTTATAACCTGATAACTCTTATCAGTGCCAACTCTTAGCATTTATAACTCTTAATGTTGCAAATTCTTAGCACTTATCTAAACTCATTTAAATCAGATCTAAACTCTTTCAAATCGTACAATGTCTAAAACATTACAAACATGTTACCATATATAAAATATAATTAGTGATTTAATAAAATAATAATACTAGTATAAATATTATATAAATATTTATACATAAAGAAATAACACATAAGCACAAATCTCAATAGATTCCTCCACCAACAAGAGCAAAAATGGTAAATCACAAACTATAAAAACCTATTTTCAAGAAAGTGACCATATTTTGTAGAGATTAAGGTGGCGTGTGGAGAATCATCATAAGTTCATGCAGTTGGGGGCATCCAAAACTCAGTGAGTCGGCGATGTGCAGCGGCGACTCGAGCTACCATCAGCGCGTTTTATGCGCACCTAGTGGCGGATGCGTGTTGCAGCGCACGACTGCTATTAGTGAGACATAACGTGGTCGGTTGCCTTAGTGGCCAACATTTTCTGAGGCAAACGACAGTCTCCTAACAGCGGTCGACAATGTGGTGTTGGATCCTGGATGTTGAGGCTCGACTCAGTTAATTGGTTTGTTGGCTGGCATTTTATGAGGCAAATGATAGTCTCTTACCGGCGGTCGACACCTAGTTGTTGAGGTGCGAAGACCGGAGACAAAAAGAGAAGAAAACTTTGGTCTCTATATTGGCTTTTCTCAATTATCCCATACCGTTATAAGAAATTACATTTTGCTAGGAAACTTTAAGCTATTTACAAAAAGGCTCAAAATCTAACTCGAGTTAATTTTTGTACTTTTTTTTTCTTTTGTAAACGGAGAATTGGCCAAATTTATTTTAATTTCAATCTAAATTTTATAAAAAAAAGTTATGGGCTATTTCAACAATCGTCAGGGCTCATAAAAATTTTAATAATTTGTTTTAACCTTTATAGGGAGCCTAATTTTATTTTAAAAATAAATAGATCAAATAAATTAAAAGTCCAACATGAAAGAATTATAAATAATGCAAGCAAATAAAAATGGATGCTATAGAGAAATTTAAATTGACTTCAAGCAGCACTTTGGAGTATTTAACTCAATATTAATATTTTTTCTTAAAAAAAAATTATTGATTATTATAGATTAATTAATTAATTTAATTGATTAGTTGAATAACATGCCATATAATTTAAGCATTTCAAATTTACATGTCCATGTATTGATATATTATGTGATATTCATTTTCTAATGAGATTAGGATAAAATTAATGTTATGACTTTAATATTATAATAATTTTATATTTTGACATAGGCTCATTAGTTAATTTATTTCATAAAATTAAATATTGATAGGATGATTGTCGATTTAATAATTTAAGTGGTATATTAAAAAAAATTTAAAATTTAAAAAATTGAGTGGAAGAGGACTTTAGACATAAAGCACGCAATTTTTATTTTTAGTCCTATAATAAGATAAATTATTATCTTATTTCAAACTTTACAAATTTTTCTATAGAGGGTATTAATTAAAATTACTTGCTAGATAGAACTTATAAGAAAAATAAAAAATATAACTCATAAAAAATTGACTATCTTACGAAAATTTTAATTTGAAAATATAGAGGATCAAAATAATAGTTATACACTGAATTTAACTTGTAATATTCTCAATACAATTCTTATTAATTAATCTTAAGGACTAAAAGAATTTATAATTTATTATTATTTGATTTGAGATATTTATAAAATAATAAATAATTAATAAAAAATTAATTTAATTCATAATGAATATGACAACTCTGCATAGTCATATTTGGAATGAAAATTGAATTATCGATAATTCACTAACCCAACGTTCTTCTTATTATTGTTTTCCGTTGGATAAAATTAAACACAGCTAGGCTAAACTATACTCAACTCGCTCCAATTTGTTTTGGCCATCAACTCTTGTTAATTCAATTTTTTCTTATAACAATTTTAGCCCCATTTTAAAGTGGGACAAGGATTGTTTGAGAGAATAAACAAGGGAAGTAACACTCTCTTGAATTTGAATGAGCCTATTGATTTGCTATAAGTCTTATAAATAAAAAAACTCGAATCCAAAATTTTAATATTGGAAGTGTTGAATACTAACCAATCACCCAATGAAAATAGTTGATATACTTGACATTTATTAATTATTAATTATAAATTTTATTAATAATGTTATGTTTATGTAATTTTATATCTCAATTAATATTATATTTTACGTGTTTATTGTTAATTGACTCTGGCTATAGACCTAGATATTGAACTTTTGAATTTGTCTTTCTAGGTGAAACTGGCTATGGACTTACAAATTGGGCCATTGGGATTTCTAGGGGAACATATGATATTATATTTTTATTTATTTTATATTTATAACACCTCATTCATGCTTAGTTCCCGAAACTTTTTTTTTTTTAATTATTTATACTTTCTTCAACTTATTTTTAATTTAAATTCTAGATAAATAATAGCATTCACTAGTTCTATATCAAGGTCTTTGTTTAATTAAAGGTTTACATAAATTATATAAATTCTATAATTAATCTATACAAGGCAATATAAAAATACTTTCATGAATTACTAATTAATATTTTTGGAAGTTACCACAAATAATGCACATTTATTACGTATGTAAAACTAATTAATACAAAAGAGAATGTAAAATAAAATACAAAATTCAAAGTTAAAATAATAGGTAAATAGGAACACTTTTCTTATTTTTTAGAAGTTTGGATGGAGAAGAGAAATATTATCTAAGAAACACCGACTCTTATCTTTTATTTTTACTCAGATTCAAATGGAAGTGGGTTCTAAGCACATTTATTACCAACCGAGTTAATTTAGGTGACACGAGTAAATAAAAATATGATACAACAAAAGCACAATATTCATCCCTAGGCCAAAAATGATCAAATGGGTACGATAAGATATATTTGTTTTCAAACCATTAAAAATAAGGTGTATAAAATTATATCCGATCTCCTACGCTAACAAGATGAGCCCCCGTCCCATAGGAGTTTTTGTCATCCCTACACAAGTTAATTTCTTAAATAATGCAAGCAATTTTATTACAACTAGAAGTTTTGCTTATGAGTAGGCAAAATCACAACACTTCGCATTTTATTTCAACCTCAAGAGGTCATAGTCTAAATACCTTGCCAGATAAAGTATTGCTAAAAAGCCAAAGCTTAAGCATATTCAACATCCCTTAAAAGAACTTCCGACTTGTAATCACTGTCATAACTTCCCTTTCTTGGTTCCTAATCACAGCACCCAAGACTTCGGCCATATGTTTAGAATTGACTCATTCATTGCCTTCTTCAATGATTTCAACAGACATTATGCTATTTGCATTCTTATAAAAAATCTACAGCAATGAAATAGCTAACAAAAAAGAGCAAGAAAACATCACAATAAAATACAAACACCCACCACACATTTAGATAGTTGAAAAGTCCCCACCATAAATTTATATTTAGGTGGATATATTGGGGAAAATTATTTTTATATTTTAAAATGAATGCGAAATTTAGATCATCTTATTTATAATTATAGGTATATAATTAGAGTTTTTTTTCTCAATTTCTCGTTTAATAAACTTGAATCGATTAATTGTAATATTTTTATTATTCTAAATTTTCAAACTCATGTATGAGCATGTAAATCTTCCTAGACAATGCTTTAAATTAAGAAAAAAGAAGTAGTATAATTCTCTTTTTCTTAACGTATAATACATAAAAAGAATTCTTCTACTTTATTACTTCCTACCTTTTCTATGTATAAACACTATTCTTAGGGATTTAAAGTTTGATTAGAATTTAAGACAGTAAAGAGATTGACAGATCTATGGTTTCCTAACTCAAACTTTAAAAACTCATCCTAAGTCATCTTATGACTAATCAGATTTTCTAAATTAACACTAGACTATTCCATTAAAAGTTAAGTGTTGCACTCTAATAATCATGTAAAAAATAAATAAGCGTATTTCAATTAACAATCTTTTAATTAACTTAGGCTTGCTCTTAAATAAATTAACCACTTAATTGATGTTTATTGATGTCTATAATTAAATTTAGACTATAAAAATGTAATACATCTTTAATTACATATTTGACCTTAAATTATTAAATGTTCTAATGATTATTTTTTTGAAATGTCTATATTTTTAAATAAATTTATAAGTAAATATTATTATTCAATAAATACTTTATTTAATAATTACAGCAACAAATATAAGTGATCAAACACTACAGACAACTTATGTGAACATCACTAAGTATAAATTCCATCTTGCAAGTTATGTTACTACGAGTTATGAAATTACATCTCCAGGTTATCAAGAATTTGATCGTTTATATAGATCTCACTTCGTGATAAGTCAAAAGATATAACACATAAATGCAAATTTATTACTTGCTCAGGATCAAGGTCAATCAAGGATATTAATGATTTTGTAAATTAAGATCAATGACATTTATTTAATTAAATCAAAATTCACATTAGTCCAATTCAACGTATTATATATATATATATATGTGTATGTGTGTGTGTGTGTTTTTTTTTTCTACCCAAAATATCTACTTCCATGATTAAGATAAATCATCCAATAGAAAAATATAGAAAAATTACGGTCTCATATAATGAAATGTCATTTCCATTAATAATTGTGAACATTGTTTACTTTATAAAGAATTTGTGATCTTTATCTTTTATATTGGCATCATATGCCTAATACATAAGTCACGCCCTTCATAAATATAGGCTCATTAATATATGCTAAAAAATATATATTAATAAATTTGTATTAATAAAAAATATTATTACACATACTTTAAAAGTATCAATAATATAAAATGTCTAATATGCACTGTTGGTATTTGTGAGTGTATTTCAAATAAACCAATGTAAATCAAAGTATTAGAGTAGAGAGAAAAAGCCGAGAAGGAAACAAAAAGAAGAGGGATGCCCAAGCCATATTTGGCTTGGGCTCCACAGTGCCCAATCTCATATTTTGATTTGTTTCCTATTTAGTGCCACAGCCTCGGTAGATGAGCGTCGAGGTACTGGAAGTTGGGGATGTGACCTTTGAAAGAGTCATCTATACTTCCAATGAGTGTAGCCTTTGAAAGGATGTTGTATCTCTCTAGAGAGACATCTAATCTCTATAAATACTGCAGACACATCCCATTTGAAGGTACTAACAATTCTTCTTTATATTTGATTCAAATTCTCTCTATTTATAAACTAAACTTAAAGTCTTTACTTGTTGTCTAAGAAATTTGCATTTTTTGTGCATTTTTGTAAATTCTAATTGTTATTGAATTCTAAAAACTATACTACCATTTAAACCCTACTGCACCTTGATTATTATCAACGTGGGGGTAAAAATAGTTTTAAGGACAATGCCTAACATGCCTTGACACACACCTTGTTGTATCCTTTGTACACATATACACCGACCAACATGTACAACTTTTCACAAAGAAACCAAAAAATATATATATATATTTCCATCTGAAAGGGATATAAACCCCCTCTATGATAGAATAAAGAGAGAAAATTAAGTTGTTCAGTTAATCTGTTTAGAGAGTATAGAGAAAGCTCTCTCAATTAATGAGTAATCAATTATTAAAGAAATAATTATTTCACCATCCAATATAATCACAAACATGCATTTAGATTAATTTTCCAAATGTTTCAATGCAGGAACTAAGGAAGTTCATTCAAAATCTTGTCTCAAGTTTGCATGTATGCATAATTATATTACTAACATTTTGTCAAGTTTGTCATCAACAATGTATCAAAATGCATTAGGTAAAATAAAGGATGTTTGATCAATTTGGATACTTGGGGTTGCACTTGCTCAATTACTTTCTATCTAATGGATTATATTGGAGATTTGGTAATTTAACAATTTTGTATAGATAAGAATTGAGAAGAATATCAAAGAGGAGAGTCACAAAAAGTCTAAAAAGTATGGGACATGCATGAAAAAATATAAGAATTGTGGGATACGAAGGGGAAAGAGAAATGAGACTCAAAAACGCGACGGAAGTAAGAAAATGTGCGGAAGCTAGGTACAAGGTTGAGTGCCATGACGCCCAAATTAAAAACCCAGAACTGTAGCGCTAGGTTCCCAACACCACGGCACTAGCCGTGACTAACTCAATGCCGCGGCGTCAGAGTGGGCAGAGTCAAATTCTGTTCAGATGTTTGAGTTTTGGACTTTAAAACAAGTGGACTCTTACTCCAATAAGGATTAAGATTAATAAGCACGAAATAACCCATATATAAACCCTTGTAAGCCCTTTAGGTTGAAATTAAGCATTAAGAGAGACTTTAAGAGATAAAAGAACTGGGTGGACACTAAGTGCTTGTGTGCACTAGAGAAACTATAATTTGGGTATTCATTGCTCGTGGTAGAGCAATGGTACACTAAACATTAAATTCTTTTGATGGTTCTTCATTGAGTTTTTCTTGTAAAATCTATAGAGAGTTAATAAGATAGGTTAGAATCATTGGATCCATCGTGAACATAAGCAATTTAACCAAACCACGTAAGTGATTTTGTTGTGCTCTTTATTTTCTGCTTTGAATTCTTACTATTTTTGTTTGATATCTAAGTTATTTCACTGCGTAAAGAGGTTATGTTCAAGGTTGAACATGGTTAAGATTCTTCACTTTAACCTAATCTCACAGAGAGAAGGGAAATTCCTCTATCAAGCTAGTATCAGAGCTAAGGTTCAATAATACACATTAAGGGTATTTAAACTATGGTTGCAATCAAGTAAGAAATAGAGATTTTCAATGGGATGAATTACTTCAATCTTTAGAGGAAGAAGGTTAGGGCTATATTAGTGAAGGAATGGCTAGACTCAATCTTGGAGAAAGCCAGTTCCTCAACTAGTGAAGATGTAATAACCTCAAAGTCTGAGTAGAAAGATTGGGACACGATCAGAAAATGGCTCATAATACCATAATTCTAATGTTAAGTGATGAAGTATTAAAGGATGTTAGTGATGAAGAAACTATTTTGGGGCTATAGAAGAGACTCGATGCATTATAAACGAAGGGGCGATAACCTCAAAGTCTAAGTAGAAATATTGGGACACAATCAAAAAATGGCTCATAACACCATAATTCTAACGTTGAGCGATGAAGTATTAAGGGAAGTTAATGATAAAGAAACTATTTTAAGGCTATGGAAGAGACTTGAGACATTATATATAAAGAAGTCTCCTACAAATAGACTTCTTGTGAAGAAGAAACTATATCAATTAACTATGCATGAGGGATCTTCATTGAGAGCTCACATTGAAGAGTTCAACAAGATCATTATAAGTCTTGAACAATTAGGCATCAAGACTGACGATGAAGACAAGGCCATAATCTTATTAAGTACGTTGCCAAAGATTTATGAGAGCTTTATAGATATGCTGTTGTATGGTAAGGAGTCCTTAACGATGAATGATGTCGAGGCATCATTGAACTCAAAAGAACTAACAAAGAGATCTGAATTTCATAGTAGAGCAGCATTGCTTACAAAAGAGAAGAAAAGCAAATAATCAAAGAAGAGATCCAAGAAGTATTTCTTTTGTAATAAGGAAAGACGCTTTATGAAATATTATCCTAAATCAAAAGGCCAAGGAGGGTGTGCTACAATCGGTACTGTTAGGAAAGATACCAAAGTTGTAGACACACTCAAGGGGAAAGAACGCTGATAAATGGATACTAGATTCAGCGTATATCGTCCTTATATATCCTGACAGATCGATGTTTACCAACTACTAAGCCAATAAAGGTAAAGCTCTAATGGAGAATGACATGATTTGTGAGATCATGAGAGTTTGTGATATAAGGCTGAGGATGCAAGGTAGAGAAACTAGGGACTTACATAGTATAAGGCATGTTCCTAATATGATGAGGAACTTGATATCCATATGCAAGCTTGATGAGGAAGGGTATTCGGTTAGAGCAAAAAAAGAAAAATCTAGGGTGGAGAATGGATTTAGAAGGTTTGAGGTTGAGAAGCACAATAGAGGGGCTCTATATGCTTACTAGGATGGCCATAAGTGACCCAACGCAGGGTATTGGTGTAATGCAGACCACTAGGTGATATCCAAACTGTGCTCACCGAGGTGATGAGGGTCAGAAAGGAATACAACGCATCCATACCCTATGTAAGGTGCACAAATGTCTTTAGAGACCAGAGTCACTAGCTCGAAAAAAGTTAAGTCTTAGTGGAGACTTAATACTAAGACTTAACTGGACTCAACTCTAAGTGATAGATTATTGGTGTAGATCGGATCTAAAAGCCTTCTAATTTAGAATATTTTGAATCAAGGAATGGTTTATTGGAGATTTAGTGATTCTACAATCTTGTATGGACAAGAATTAAGAAGAATATCAAAAAGCAGGGTTACAAAAAGTCTAGAACATGTGGGACATGCATGAGAAAATCTAAGATGTATGAGACATGAAAGGTGAAGTAAAACGGGACTTAAAGATGTAAAGGAAGCGAGAAAAAGCACGGAAGTTGGGTACAAAGCTGAGCGTCGTGGTGCTTGCTCAAATCAAAAACCCAGCGCTATGGCACTGGCCATGACTAACTCAGGGTCGCGGTGCCAGAGCAAACAAAGTAAGTTTCTGTTTTGGACTTCTAAGTTTTAGAAAGTTTTGAACTTTCAAAATAAGTGGACTCTAACTCTAATAAGGATTAAGGTTAGTAGGCACGAAATAACCCCTATATAAACCCTTATAAATCCTTGTAAACCCTTTAGTTTGAAATTAAACATTAAGAGAGACTCTAAGAGAAGGAAGAACTCGGTAGACACTAAGTGTTTGTATGCATTAGGGTGGAACCGTTGTTTAACTGTTCATTATTCGTGGTAAAGTAAGGGTACACTAAACATTTGATCCTTTTGAGGGTTCTTCATAGAGTTTTCCTTATAAAATCTCTAGGGGGTTAATAAGAGAGGTTAGGATCCTTAAATCCACAGTAAACGTAGGCAATTTGGCCGAACCACATAAGTGATTGTGTTGTGCTGTTTACTTTCTGCTTTGAATTTTTGCTATTTTTGCTTGATATCTAGGTTATTCTGCTATGCAAAGAGATTAGGGTTTAAGGTTAAGTTTAGTTAAGATTCTTTACTTTAACCTAATCTCACAAGGAGAATGATGATTCCTCTAATAGATTATTTCAATAACCAAATCAATTCACTGTTAATTGTTTTTCGGAATTTCTCAGTCCAAACAGAATCAATCTATAACTGGATTCCATCCAATATAAATCAATTAGGAAGGGATCCAATTCTATTTATATCAAAGGAAAAAAAATAGAAAATGAAAATCCAAACAATCTAAACGATTTGTTTTTCTATTATTATCTGTATAAAATCAAATTAAAGTTTCTCTATTTTTCTTTAAGTTATCAATTAGTGTGGCCAGACGGGTATCTAAAATATTTATATAAAATTTCCATCTCCTCATACGTTCTACAACAATTTTGACAATATTTAACATGAAAACTTGGAAGGCATAATAAAATGACCCTTTTTGGTAAGTCCTTTCTCCCATTGTTATCCGTATTTGCATAGCATAGGACTAGTTGAGGCGATTGTTTATCAAACTTACATTCAGCGATAAGGGAGAAAGATGCCATTGTTGAGCATAAATGCATATGATTCACGCAATTTTTGATTGATTATATTTTGTGGTGATATATGGTAAGATATACATAGTAGTTTGCAAATGTATTTTTATTAGACATGGATACCTCGTCGCATTTCATAAAATCTCTGAAACGGATGAAGTCAACTCAATGTCCGTACCTCCGAGGACCTTGAGCTTCAAGCTCACGCACAATGAAACTAGTTATTTCGTCAAAAAATCTTAATTTTGGTACATTTATAAGTCAGCTAGTTGTGCTTTGGGAAAATTTTTAGTTACCCCCTATAAATTTTAATAATTATCACTTGTTCTTAACTAGCAATTTCCCCCAATATAGTCCTAATTCAATAACCCAATGTTCTTCTTCTTATTGTTATTATTGTTTGCTAAGATAAAATTAAACATAATTTGGCTAAACTATATTCAACTCACCCCAAACTTTTTTGGCCATCAACTCATGTTAATTCAAATTTTCTTATAACAATTTTAGCCCCCATTTTTAAGTGGGACAAGGATTGTTTGAAAGAATAAATATGGGAAGTAGCATCTTCTTGAACTTAAACGAGCTTCATTGATTTGTTACAAGTCATATAAATAGAGGAATTCAAACTTAATATTTTAATATTAGAAGTGTTGAATACTAACTAATCAACCATTGAAAAGTTGATAAATATGCCTGACATTTAATAACTATTAATTATTAAATTTATTAGTAATCCTATGTTTATATTTATAATATAAAATTTGCATCCTAATTGATCTAAAATTTGACGTGCTTATTGTTAATTAACATTATATAACTATCATATTTATATAAAAATAATAATAAATACAAGTAATAGTTATCAATTGATGACAAATAAATTAAGATATAATCTTTATAATCCAACTATGTAAGTATAGTACTATTTATAATTTATATGCAATTAATGTTATATATCCATAGAAAATCTTGCATTTACATTACTATCAAATTTAGTTTATAAAATTCTTTCTTTTTTTGATTCTATAATATTTAGTTTTCTACCGCACAAGACCATTGGAAACTCCCCGTGCCTCGCAAAGCATACAACTTCATGCCATAAAATATTGAACTGAATTGCACCCATGGCTTCGTTTTTAGCGAGAAATACCCTCAACGTGATAGTCAAACAAATAAATGATTTAAGAGGTATATATTATGTGTATAATTGTAATACTTGATATTTAACTATGTTATCCGGTAAAAGGCTGTTGGTAAAAGGTTTATCTATTTAGCTTGGTAAGACTAGTTAACTGTAATTTAGAGTTCAACTTTTTGAGTCTTACCATACGTATTTTGGAGAATAAATTTCTTTCTATTATAATTGTTCCCTTCAGAAAATTATTTCTATGACCAAAGTTTTTAGGTCTAAGAAGAAGTGGGCCTTTAAGGGTTCAACCAAAGGTTTTTCAAAAAGACAGCTTTTTCCAAAGTTTACCACTCTTTTTAAGACAGCCCAATCCAAAGACAAGCTTATAGTGACAGCCATCAGGTCAAGTCCTGACAAGACATGATAGTGCAGAACCTGCTCGGACTCAGCGAATATAATCAGCAACCTGAAGCACCTGCTCGATAGAACAGGCCAAGATACAACCAAAACTATTCTTTACACACTACCAGATTGGTTTACCTTGGCACCTACAGATCAACGAGGAAACTGGGTTGGCTTTATGATGGACGGGCCAACCAGGTATAGCCAATGAAGTTACCAAAAGACCAACCCTTTGGAACAGCTCTGGACCACAGCCTAGTCAAATAGAAAAAGACTGCTAGGGGGCTGACCCTAAACAGATCAAGCTTAGCCTCATACTTAACCTAATTCATCGATGAAGACGGACATAAGAAATATTCCAAGAATATGCTCAAACTAGTGTCAGAAAGATACCTAGCATATAGTAGAAGTATGTTAGAAGAGTTGCAGAGGGATATTTGGCATATAGCAAAGGTAAATTAAAAGATTTGCAGAGGGATATTTTGCGTGTGACAGAGACATAGTAGAAAAAGAATGCTAGATGAATTACTCTGCTACTAAAAAAGAACTATTAACTGTTATTTTTACCTTAGAGAAATTTTGTTCTTATTTGATTAGTTCACCTATTATTGTTTTTACTAACCATGCAGCCCTTAAGTGCCTTCTTTCTAAGAATGATCCTAAAGCCCATTTAATTAGATGGATTCTTCTTTTGCAAGAATTTAATCTATCCATTAAAGATAAGAAGGGTGTTGAAAATGTCGTTACTAATCATTTATCCCGCCTTGAGTTCATTGACTCAACTGATGTTCCACTCATTCGAGATGATTTTCCCAATGAATATCTTTTCACTATAAACCAAGTACCCTGGTACACACATATCGTAAATTATTTAGTTTGTGGAGAAGTTCCATCTAACTGGAGTTTACAAGATAAACGTAAGTTCTTGGTTGAGGTATGTAATTTTCATTAAAATAATCAATAGCTTTTTAAATACTGCCCTAACCAAATTATGAGACATTGCATTCTTGAAAGTAAAGTTTCTAGTGTCTTAAAGTTTTGTCATAGTATTGCTTGTGGTGGTCATTTTTCTATGAAAAAGACAGTCGCAAAAATTTTACAATATGGTCTTAACTGGCCCACTTTATTTAAAGACGCTAATAATTTTTGTTGTTCCTGTGAAAGATGTCAAAAGTTAGGTACATGCCTCTTAACCCTATTCTTGTTATCGAGATATTTGATTGTTGGGGTATTGATTTTATGGGTAATTTTCCTTCATCTTTTGGCTACCTTTACATCATTCTAGTTGTTGACTATGTATCCAAATAGGTGGAGGTTATAGCTTGTCGTGCTAATAATAATACAACTCTGGTAAAGTTCTTAAAAGAAAATTTGTTATCTATATATGATACACCACGTGTCATCATTAGTGACCAAGGAACACATTTCTGTAACGTTCTTTTGAAGCTTTAATGCACAGGTATGGTGTCATTCATAAAGTTTTCACTATATACCATCCCTAAACAAATGGACAATCCGAGCTAGCAAATTGGGAGGTTAAACAAATTTTGGAAAATACAGTTAACCCGAATCGTAAAGATTGGTCTCTATGCCCTTCTGATGCATTATGGGTATATTGCACTACATATAAAACCATCTTAGGCATGTCTCCATACCAACTTGTCTATGGAAAAGTTTTCCATTTACCTGTTGATCTAGAGCATAAAGCTTATTGGGCTGTCAAAGCCCTTAACTTTGATTTAAGAGCTGTAAGTCTTCAGAAAAAGTTACAATTATTAGAAATAAAAGAGCTACGAAATGATGCATATAACAACTCTAAGATTTACAAAGCCAAGATGAAAGCAGTTCATGACAAACAGATCTCAAGGAAACACTTCGAGCTAAATCAACGGGTTTATCTTTATGATTCTCGATTGTATTTACACCTTGAAAAGTTAAGATCTCGATGGATTGGTCCATTTGTGATAAGGCTCTTTTTTCCTAATAGTGCTGTCGAAATCGAAGAATAGGTGAATTTTTAAAGTGAATGGACAGCGGCTGAAAAGCTATGTGGAAAAGGTAGACTACTCTATGTACCTAGACGAGATCGATCTTGTAGATCATGTCTATCATGCTTGATCAAGTTCAATCTATCTGTACCATATTTTATATTTTGTCCATATTTTATATTTTAACTTTTTATTTGTGCTTTTATTTTCTTTCGTATTTTCTTTTCTTTTCTTTTCTTTTTTTTTTCTTCAGTGTGATTTTGTTTTCTGATCAAGTGGCAAATACGTTACTCCGTGACTATTAAAGTCAATTTCTCAGTTTCTTAAAAACTGTCCCTCAAACCGTGCATTCATCTCTTTTCTTTTTCACTTTCTTTTAAAATGGGTAACATTTTTTCCAAACTTAAAAAATACTTTCCTTCATTGCCTCAAAATGCTGTACTTAAGATTTACAAAGTAAGGTGTGAAAGATAAAGGCTATTAATGTTGAGGAATATCCCTACAGATATTCATTGGTTAATCAAAGCTAAGGTTCAATTATCTAGTGAGTTTGCAAATAATTTTGTTTCTTTTATGCCCGATCTTGAAAGAAATTCTTATACCAAAAGGCGAACAGTAAAAAGGTTACATGTTTGTCATAAATGTGCTCGATGTAATTGTAACCAGAGTTGTCATTCTTTAGGATTTGCATCTAGAAATCGAGAAGATAAAATTCAGTTCATTAAGGATGGACTGAGTAAGGAGTCTTTGGATGATATCTTATTGACTCTTGAGACGCATCCTTATGGGTTCGTGCAACGTGAACTTCTGAATTTATGGAATAAATTCAAAAATGAACATCAACGATATAGTTTTGAGAATCTGACTCTAAAAGACCTTGTTTGCCAATTTATAAGAAAATTAGAAGGGAAGCCTATCTATAACCCATAAAGAATGTTTAAGCCGTTACTAGATGTAAAATCAGAGGAAGATGTGAGCCAAAATCACAACTACCTGTGTATACATATATTTCAATTTCAAACTTTTTTATTTTATAAATAGTAGGGCTACTCATATAGATGTCTTAAATTCAAATCTTTTGGTTAAATAATGCATATGGGTCATTATCTTTAAATATTCGTGTTTTATTTTCAAATCTCTTCTGAAAAACTGTCAGGTTACCAAAATCAATGTTATCATTTGGTACTCTATAAATACAGCACCTCATTTTCTTCTTTTTCATATATTGAGATAAAGGGGAGTGTAAATATGGAGGAAACCTCAATTCGACGATTCTGAAATATATGTGTATTTTGTGGATCTAGTCCTAGGAAAAATAAAGTGTTTATAGAGGCAGCAAACAATCTAAGAAAAGTATTAGCTGCAAGAAAAATCTATTTGATTTATGGAGGGGGTAGCCTTGGGTTAATGGAGTGTGCGTCAACAACTGTACATTTAAAAAGAAGTCAAGTTTTAAGTATTATTCCTACAGCTTTAGCCATAGGAAACTTGACTGGAAAAATAATAAGGAAAGAATTAGATTCTCACCCATGTAGGAACATATAACTAGATGTTTTATTATGCATATGCTTTTATTGCTTTACTAGGTGGTTTGGTTCCTTGGAAGAAATTTTTCAAATTTTCTCTTGGAACTAGCTAAATATCCATTGGAAACCTATAGGTTTGTTGAATGTTAATAATTATTTTGATTGCTTACTCTGTTTTCTTGATCAAGCTATGGAATGTAATTTTATTTTATATTCAACGCGACATATCCTTGTTTCTGCTACCAATGCAGATGCATTGATTGACAAATTACAGACAGTTACCTATGAACCTGACCCAGCAATAACTCAGATCAATTAGTCAGTGGACCATAACAAGCGAAAACTGGATCTGACACTTCGTTTGTAAATGTTTCCTTTTTTTATTAGCATAACCATTTTAGTTTATATATACTTAAGTGTCTCTCAAGTTTGTTCCTTTTGAATAATTGGCATTTTAAGTAATATCTCATATACTTTATCTCTTTCTATTTAAACATTGAGGACAATGTTTCATCTGATTTGGGGGGAGGATAAACGTATAGAAGAAGAATCCATTTATGCTGTTAGCTTTACGGGGAGAACTATTAAGAGGAGGTCTTCTAAAGATTATTCGTTAAAGCTTTGAGTCTGACAATTTTTTATACTGTCACTAGGTCAAAATAGCCTCTTTTTCTTAGTATAATTAATATCATAGGTTGAATCTCTTAGGAGGGAACTCAAACTAGACCGAAAGAGGATTTTTAGAAATATCGTTTTTTAAAAAGATGATGGGGTCTAACATACCATTTTGATTAAAATGGCAGAGTAAAGAGTTTATTTTTGAACTCTTGAGACTCATTCTATGTCAAATTAGATTAAGAATGATAGAGTAAGGAGTTTTTTTTTCTAACTTTTGAAATACATTTTAACTAACTTGTTGTGGTTTTATTTTTTATTTCATGCATTGTTGTTTATTGTATGTAGTCTTGGTAGTTCTTGTATAAAGGAATTTGCTTTTCTATCTAACTACGATTTCAAAATTATTTGGTTTGAGTCACTATTTCTATTTAGGTTACTAAAGAATAACTTTTAAAATATTTTTTTAACACAATACTAAACCTTGTGGTAAGATGGATGATTCAATTTATATAACCAAGAGAATTCTCATGTTTAAGTATATATTTTTTAATTTCACATATCTTTTGTGAGTAAGTGAAAAGGTTGAGAAAACAGCTTACGAATTGTCATTGATCTTTTAAATTGGTTAATTTGTTTTTTAAAATGATATTATTCGAATTAAGGAATAAGGTGGTTGCATGGCTGAAGGATGATCTAAAGCAAAATTTTAAATTATGTGTAATATATTTTGGTAAGAAATTGCCTTTTTTATTTTGCAATACTTACTTGTATTCTTAAAAAAAAGCAAGTTACCAAAAAAAAAAAAGAATCAATTCAGTTTAATAAAATCTTCATTCAATTTTAGAAGACAACTATTTTGTCAGACAGTTTTCTCATCAAGCTATATTTGTATTATATTCACAAGGCAATTGAAGTCCTAAGCTGGTGCATATTAAGAATGATTGATTTCTAGACAATTGATTTTCTTATCTTTGGATCAATTTTAGTTTGTATGTCTGTCCTTAAAATTGACTTTTTTCCTGAGTGCTTAACTGTTTTTCAACTCTACGAGAGAAATTCTAACCTTTTAAATAGTCATACACTTGTAAGGATATGGAGTTTAGGCTTTTACTTCGAGAATTTCTCAAGGCTATATATGTTGTGATTTGTGGTAAGAAGGTTACGATTTAGTTCACATACACATAATTTTGGAAGTTATAATTGAAAAAACCATAATAGCAATAGTAATCTTGAACCGACTTTTTGTTTGAAATGCTTAAGTAGTTTTGCATATTCTATTTAGCTTGAATTGATAGAGACTAGCAATAAGCTGGTTAAGGGCTGTGATAAACACATTAAAATGCATATTTGTTAAGAGATTCAGTCACCATTTAATGACACTAATTTTAGCATTTTTGTATTTTTAGGCTTGAAATAAAGTGTTGTCTTTAAATTGTGATTAATGAATGTTATTTGTATGGGTTTAGGTAAAATGGACGTAACTCTCAATGTAGAAATCAAAATGAAGAAATTCCTAAACTTGGAGTAACATGACTCAATCTTACACAGACTTGAAGAATAGTTGAAAAGCCAAATCCAACATTTTATAAGCCAAAATTGGGATACAACAGAATTGGATTACAACAAAATTGGATTACAACTTTCGCTCAGCTTGACCCACCTCAAGTATTTGGAACGTATTTCATAAAATATGTACCCAATCAGTATAATTCTTAAAGCTGTGAAATATTGACTCAATTATCAACAACTCTTATGTTAATGATAAGTCCAAATCAGCTGTTATCATGGACCAAATTGTATTGAAAATTGGTAAAATGGTTGTTGGCCGAAATCTAACCTATCTTTGGTATTTTATCCATATCTCATCGGATACTCATCCAAATTGAATGTACCTAGTGGCTATGGAAAGAAGAGACAAAATGATACAACTCTCATATTAGCCAAAAGGTTACATCGATTATTTTCATTATAAAAAAAGGTTCTACAATTAGATGAATGAGTGATTGGCCTAGATTATTAAAGATTAAAGTCACACTAAACAAGTTTCCATTCATTGCCTATATAAGGACACTCTTAAGAGGCTAGGGGATATTTTTTGAATACTTTATAATTCTCTCATATAATTCTCTTTATCATGCATTGTAAGCTAGGCTAGAGTTCTTGGCAATACTAGAGATTAGCTTTTATGTGTAATAAATTTACTTATATACTTTGATTCTTTGTCAAGAGTTATAAATATTTGTAAGTTTGCTTGTGTCTAAACTCTTATCTATTATTTTTCTATAATCCAGAGATTATAATTCTCATGTTTCATATATTTTTAGTCATGCTTTCTTTATTCTTGTTGAATTATAATTGTTATTAGTTATATTGTTTTACATGTTAATCTTTTGCTGCAATATTGTCAATCGGTATATTATCGATCTTAGATAACATGTAAACACAAAAATTGTTTAATATTCAAGTTAATCTTATACTGCAATATTGTCAAATTGATATATTGTCGATCTTAGATAACTTGTATAAATGAACATAGTTTGTGTTAATGTTTGCAAAGAATTTAGTCATATCAAATGCATGTATTATCAAATGTGTCATATTTTACACATCTTCTGATTGATTGTTTGGGATGTGAAACTTTCAATTGAGTTATAAACATTGAATAAAAGTATAGAATAGATTTATGAAGCATAATTGTGATTTTCGAAGCCTTACTTACATCATCATAAGACTTTACCCTTAATTTATATATAATTCTATCTCATCCATATAAACCAATTAGTTAATTTTCTCCTTTGTGACTGTTTTAATATTTTTACTTCACTAACCTATTTTGTCAAAATCGTCCTCGTGGGATCGACACCTCAATCTATACTGTGATAGTCGCATTACATCTTGAGCGTAAACAATGATCTATATCCTACCTATCCATGATATAATGACAGAAGAATTATACGAATATTTATTAACCTCAATATGTATGGTCTAACGCGCTAATTTGCTATATCCGTGGCGTGTGCATGGGGCATCGATCACAGACTTATAGAATAGTTTTATTTGACAAATCGGGCGTGGACCCAGGGATTCCTAACATGAAATGCACTTGTTGTGCACTTGGGCAATGTACCATATTGAATAGTTTAATATAGTAAAATCTAATAATTTACTATGGTTAAGTTAACTAAATTATATGGTTAAATAGTGAGACCTACTTTAGGTTAACTTGGTAACCTAGTAAGGACATAAATATAAATTCACTTAATAATTATTTAATTGTTAAATACTTAAAATAAATATTTATTTATTTAATAGTTAAATAAATAATTTAACTTAACTATGGTTAAAAGTCAACCATAAGGTTAAGTTAAGTTAACATTACTTAATGGTTAAGTAAAAGCTAATCTAACCATGGTTAAGTTAGTTAACTATGGTTAGATTATTTAAATATTTATTTAAACTAACCTAATTATGGTTAAATATTAATTATAGTTAGGTTAAGTTAAATGAAAATTCAAATTAAGCGAAATTAAATTCATTTGTATATATTTGCAAAATGTAATTAAAATGAAAGAGGTTAATTTTATTTTTTGCTAAGTGATTGGCCAGCCATCAAAGAAAAAGAAAAGGAAAAATTGTTTTCTTGATTTTGAGCTCAATTGTTGAATTCATAATTAAATTTTATTTTATTAGGCTTAAAACCAATTAAGAAAAAATAAGTATTTGATTAATTGATTAAGTGTTAATCAAAGGAAAATAAAAAACTTAAGTTTAAGTTGTTAAACTTTTTGCTGGATTAAAATAATGCCATTCTAGATAATCAATTCTACCATTGTTGGTTACTAGAATTAATCGAAATTTGCATTTCATGTGGACTTCAAGAATTTTGATCCAAAGGCTTCAAAGGTTAGTTCTTAATTTTGTTATTAATTTGATTAATATGTAATAATAGTATTTACTGTAAATTTTTATGCTTCTGTTATGTATATGTATAAGATATGCATATTTTGTTGTTAAATACATATACCACATGCTTGCATCCTAAATAAATCAACACTCAACAATTGGCATCACAGTAATTTTGTGTTACTTTTTGTATTTTTAGTGTTGGCTAAATGTTGGCTATGTTGTAGAACAAGTTTCGGAGTTGTTGGGAAGCATTTTAAGTGTAGAAAATGAAAAATCGATAAAAATAGCCTTTGAAATGCCGCAGCGTTTATGTCAAATGCTGCAGTGTTCAAGGTGAAAGCCATGGCATTAGATGAAGAAAGTCAGGCCCTAACACCGTACCATCAATGCTTGGTGCCGCGGCTCTGGAGGCTTTGCTTCCAACGCCATAGAGCTGGAAAATAAGCGCCGCAGCGCTAAGGCTTTTAAAGCCCTAATGTTGCATTGCTAAATTATCAATGCCTTGGCATTGAGGGCTAGGCCCTCGAATGCCGCAACATTGGAAAGCCAACGTCGTGGTGTTGACACTAAAAAAAAGAGTAAAGTTTTTTTTTTTATTTTTGCATGTGGGGGGTTTATGAAATGTAGTAATAAGAGTTATTAGTCTGCATGATAAACCAATGATATTTTTTTTTGTTGGTAACCACAATGGGAGCTCTACTGGTGGGGGTTCGTTGTGTTTGCACAAGATTAAATAATTGATTGAGAATAACCTTCTCATGTGATGAGAGCCTGTATTTAAAATCTCTCTTAATTAGATTTAATTTTATTATATTATGAGTTAATATTTTAAATGGTCCATCTTGTCAATACGATGTTAGATGAGTCACTACAGTCTTTCTCAATATTATTTTAGGATAAGGAATTTGGTCGGTGTGTTTTAAACTATGCCGGTAAAATATGAGATGAGTCAAATATATGTGAATATGTTATTCAATATTGCTTTAGCATGAGGGTAGTGTTAGTAACATATATTTGATAATTGACAAGTTAATCTGAAATACTTTTAGCCAATATTGCTTTACCATGAGTATAAGGTGTATTTAGGATCAATGGTAAGAGTTGTATGAGATGCAATTGACAAGAGTTGTCTACCTATTTGGTTTACAAATGCCAATCTTACTTTAATGTGAGGTTGGAGTAAAATACCAATGGGATCCACTTTTCACTGTATAGTTTAAAATTTCTTAAACTATCGTTATCCCATTAAAGAGATTAAAGGGATTATATAAAGCAGTGGAATAGTATTTTTAAATTAAAAAATGTATAATTATTATACCTATGATTTAAAATATTTTGATTAGCAATTTAATTAATTTAAAATCTACTGACATCTTCTATTTTATTTTGTCTTATGAAGATTAATATGGCTTTGAACAACTCTTTGATGCGCATTCTTGATGCAAACTAACTCAAAGGTGTTGAAAACTATTTATATTGGATGATCAATCACAGAAATTGTTCTGAATTATGAGAAGCTTGGATATATTATTGATGCGAAGATGCTCAGAGGTATTTTTGATGATGCCACCCTAGAGAAAAGAGTGACATATTAGAAAATGTTGGATGATGATTTAAAAGTTAAATCTTACATCCTTGCCTCTGTCTAATAAGCTGCAGAGAGAGCATCTCCATATGGATAATGCTAGCAGCATCATTTTTCACCTGAATGAGTTTTTTGGTGACAGACCTCAGGTTGAACTATACCGTGTCGGAAAAGTGATTTTTCAAGCTAGTTTTCCTGAGGGCAGTCTAGTCAGTCCTCATATCCTAAAATTATCAGATATATTGAGAGGCTTGAGACTATGGATATTTCTTTGAACAATAATTTGAGGAATATTTTGATTCTCTAGTCATTTTTGGGATCATTTACACAGTTCATCATGAACTTCAATATGCAAGGATGACTCCATCTATGCTGATCTTTATAATATGTTGAAGATAGCAAATAAGTGTCAGGGATCTTATATACGTGAGTGTATGTATGTGTATTTATGCTCAAAATATAATGCGACTATCGCAGTATAGATTGAGGTGTCGATCCCATGAGAAAGTTTTTGGTAAAATAGGTTGGTGAAGTAAAATATTAAAGTAGTAGCAAAAAAGAAAATTAATTAATTGGTTTAAGTATATGAGATAGTATTGTCTATGAATTGAGAAAAATATCTTATGATGATGTAAGCAAGGCTTCGAGAATCACAATTATGATTTATAAATCTACTCTACACTTTGATTCAATATTTATAACTCAATTGAAAATTTCATATCCCAAACAATCAATCGGAAGATATATAAAATATAGAACATTTGATAACACATGTATTTGATATGAATAAACTCTTTGCAAACATTAACACAAATCATGTTCATTTATACAAGTTATATAAGATCGACAATATATCATTTTGACAATATTTCAGTAAAAGATTAACTTAAATATCAAACAATTATTGTCTTTACATGTTATCCAAGATCGACAATATATCGATTGACAATATTGTAGTAAAAGATTAACATGTAAAACAACGTAACCAATAACAATTATAATTCAACAAGAATCACATAAAGAAAGCATAACTAAAAATATATAAAATATGAGAATTATAACCTTTGGATTATAGAAGATAAAATAGATAAGAGTTTAAGCATAACCAAACATATAAACATTTGTAGCTCTTGACAAAGAATCAAAACATAGAAGTAGATTATTAAATATAAAGGTTCATCTCTTAGCCTTGCCAAGAACTCTAGTCTAGATTATAATGCATGTTAATGAGAATAAAATAATAAAAAATTATCTAATGTTGAAAACGTCCCAAGAGTGTCCTCATATAGGCAATGAATGGAAATATGTTAAGTGTGACTTCAATCTTCAATAATTTAGGCTAACCACTCATTCACTCACTTGTAGAACCTTTTTGATAATGTAAATGACTGATGTAGCCTTTTTGGCCAACATGAAAGTTGTATCACTTTGCCTCTTCTTTCCATAAGCACTAGGTTCATGTAAATTGAATGAGTATCCAATGAGATATGGGCAAAATGCCAAAGATATGTCAAATTTAGCTAACAACTTTTTTACCCACATACAATTCAATTTGGTCCATGATAACGACTAATTTAGACTTCCCCATTAACATACGAGTTGTTGATAATTGAGTTAGTATTTTATAGCTTTAAGAATTATACCAATTGGATACGTATTTTGTGAAATACAGTTCAAATACATGAGTTGGGTCAAGCTGAGTGAAAGTTATAACCCAATTCTATTGTATCTCAATGTTTGGCTCATAACATGTTGGATTTGGCTTTTTAACTATTCTTCAAGTTTGTGTAAGATTGAGTCATGTTACTCCAGGTTTAAGAATTTATTTATTTTGATTTCTACATTGTGAGTTACGTCCATTTTACCTAAACCTATGCAAATATTATTCATTAATTTTAATTTAAAGAGAACACTTTATTTCAAGATAAAAATACAAAAATGCTAAAATGAGTAACATTAAATGGTGTCCAAATCTCTTAATAAATATACATTTTCATGTGTTCATCACAGCCCCCAACCTAGCTTATTGCTAGTCTCTAGCAATTCAAGCGTAAATAGAATATACAAAACTACCTAAGTATTTTAAACAAAAAGTTAATTCAAGATCACTATTGCTATTATGCTTTTTTCAATTATAACTTTCAAAAATTCTATGTGTGTGAACTAAGCTGTAACCTTCTTACCACAAACTACAACAGATATAGCTTTGAAAATTTCTCCAAGTAAAAGCCTCAACTCCATATCCTTACAAGTGTATGACTGTTTAAAAGGTTAGGATTTCTCTCATGGAGTTGGAAAACAATTAAACACTCAAGAAAAAGGTCAATTTTAAGGACAGACATACAAACTAACATTGATTTAAAGATAAGAAAATCAGTCGTTTAGAAATCAATCATTCTTGACATGCACCAGCTTTAGAACTTCAATTGTCTTGTGAGAATAATACAAATATAGCTTGGTGAGAAAACTGCCTTATAAAATATTTGTCTTCTAAAATTGAATGAAAACTTTACTAACTAAATTGATTCTTCTTTTTTTTATTATTTTTTTTCTTTTTCTTTTTCTTTTTTTGGTATTTTGCTTTCTTTTTTATTTTTTTTATTTTTTGAAAAATACAAGGAAGCATTAAGGGTGGGCAAAACAAATTGGGAAGCGAAAAACCGAACCGGTTGGGAAAAAAATCGGTTAAAAAAAAAAATCGATTTGGTTTTTTTGGAAAAAAAACCGACCGGTCCGGTTCGATTTTTTTCGCCCGAAAAAATCGGACCGAAAATTAAAAAAAAAATTATAATTTAAAATAAAAAATAAAAAAACCGGAAAAACTGAACTGAAAAAAATCGGTTCGGTCTGGTTCGATTTTTCTCATTAAAAAAACTGATTTCGATTTTATTTTTTTAAAAAACCGAATCGGACCGTGCCCACCCCTAGGAAGCATTACAAAATAATAAAACAAATTCTCACCAAAATATATTATACACAAATGCAACCAACTTATTCCTTAATTCAAATAATATCAATTTAAATAAAAATTAACCAATTCAAATGATCAATGAAGGTTTATAAGCTATTTTCTCAACCTTTCCACTTACTCATAAAATATATGTGAGATTAGAAAAAGATATACTTAAACATGGAAATTCTCTTGGCTATATAAATTGAATCATACATCTTACCACAAGGCTTAGCATTGTGCTTAAAAAATATTTTGGAAGTCATTCTTTAGTAACCTAAATAGAACAGTGACTCAACCTAAACAATTTTGAAATTATACCTAGGCAGAAAAGCAAATTCCTTTATACAAGAATTATCAAGACTACAAGAAATAAACAACAATGCATGAAATATAAAACAAAACAACAAGTTAGTTAAAATGCATTTCAAAAGTTAGAAATAAAACTACTTACTCTGCCATTTTAATTTGACCTAGAATGCGTCTCAAGAGTTCAAGAATGAACTCTTCACTCTGCCATTTTAATCAAATAGGTATGTTGGACCCCATCATCTTTTTTTTTTAATACAAAATACAACTTATATCTGCTATCCTCCCCCCAAACCAAATGAAACATTATCCTCAATGTTTAAATAGAAAGAGATAAAGTATAGGAGATATTATCTAAAATGCCACTTATTCGAAAGAAATAAACCTGAGAGACACTTAAGCAAATATAAACTAAAATGATGATGCTAATAAATAAATAAATAAAATAAAGAAAAATTTACAAACAAAGTGTCAGATCTAATTTTCGCTTGTTAAGGCCCACCGACCAATCAATTCGAGTTATTGCTGGGTCAGGTTCGTAGGTAACTGCCTATAATTTGTCAATCAATTCATCCATATTGGTAGCAGAAACAAAGATTTGTCGCGCCGAATGTGAAATAAAATTCTGTTCCACAGCTTGATCAAGAAAACAGAGTAAACAATCAAAATAGTTATTGATATTCAACAAACCTATGAGTTTTCGGTGGATATTCAGCTGGGTCAAAGAGGAAATTTGAAAAATTTCTTCCAATGAACCAAAACCTCCTGGTAAAGTAATAAAAGCGTCTACATTGTAAAGCATTCTAGCTATACGTTTATGTATGGATGAGACTTATAATTCTTCCTCTATTATTTTCCCAGTCAGGTTTTTCATGACTAAAGCTGTAGGAATAATACCTAAAATTTAACTTCCTCTTAAATGTCCAGCTTTTGACACACACCCCATTAACCCAAGGCTACCTCCTCAATAAATTAAATGAATTTTTCTTGCAGTTAATACTTTTCCTAGATTGTTTTCTCCCTCTACAAACACTTTATTTTCCCCAAAACTAGATCCACAAAATACACATTTATTTCAAAATTGTTGAACTGAGATTTCCTCCATATCTACACTCACCTTTACCTCAATATATGAAAATAAAAAAATGAGGTGTTGTTTTTATAGAGTACCAAATGATAACAACGATTTTGGTAACTCGACAATTTGTCAGAAGAGAGTTAAAAATAAAACACAAAAATTTAAACATAATGACCCACATGCATTATTTAATCAAAAGATTTGAATTTAAGACATCTACATGAGTAGTCCTACTATTCATAAAATAAAATAATAAAAATTTGAATTTAAAACACATGTATTTACAAGTAGTTGTGATTGTGGCTCACATCTTCCTCGGGTTTTACATCCAGTAACGGCTTAAACGCCCTCTATGGGTCGAGGATAAGCTTCCCATCTAATTTTCTTATAAATTGGCAAACAGGGTCTTTTAAAGTCAAATTCCTGAAACTATACCGTTGATGTTCATTTTTGAATTTATTCCATAAATCAAGAAGTTCACGTTGCACGAGCCCATAGAGATGCGTATCAAGAGTCAATAAGATATCATCCAAAGACTCATTACTCAATCCATCCTTAATGAACTAAATTTTGTCTTCTCGATTTCTAGATGCAATTCTATCGAGCACATTTATGACAGACTTGTAACCTCTTTGCTCGTTGCCTTTTGATATAAGAGCTTCTTCTAAGACCAGGAATAAAAAGAAACAAAATTATTTGCAGACTCACCAAATAATCAAACATTGGCTTCGATTAACCAATGAATATCCACATGGATATTACTCAACATTAATAGCTTTAGTCTTTCATATCGTGCTTTGTAAATCTTAAGTAAAGGATTTTGAGGCAATGAAGGAAAGCAGTTTTTAAGGTTTAAAAGAATACGATCCATTTTGAAAGAAAGAAAAGAGATGAATACACAGTTTGAGGGACAATTTTTAGAGAACTGAGAAACCAACTTTAATAGTCACGGAGTACTGTATCCGCCACTTGACCGGAAAATAAAATCACACTGATCAAACACGATAGACAGAATCCACTAGAGGGATCTCGTCTAGGTACATAGAGTGGTCTACCTTTTTCCACATAGCTTTTCAGTCACTGTTCATTCACTTTAAAAATTCGCCTATCTGTAGAGTCCTCGATTTTGATAGCTCTATTAGGAAAAATGTGCCTTACCAAAAATGGACTAGTCCATCAAGATCTTAACTTTTCAAGGTGTAAATGCAATTGAGAATCATAAAGATAGACCCGTTGATTTGGCTAGAAGTGTTTTCTTGAGATTTGTTTATCATGAGCTGCTTTCATTTTAGTTTTGTAAATTCTGGAGCTATCATATGCATCATTTCATAGCTCTTCTATTTCTGACAATTGTAACTTTCTCTCAAGACCTGCAGCACTCAAATTAAAGTTAAGGGATTTGACAGCCCAATAAGCCTTATACTCTACCTTAATAGGTAAATAGAAAGCTTTCCCATAGATAAGTCGGTAAAGAGACATTCCTAAGACGATTTTATATGCAGTGTGATATGTCCATAATGCATCAGAAAGGCGTAGAGACCAATCTTTGCGATTCGGGTTAACCGTCTTTTCCAAAATCTGTTTAACCTCTCTATTTGCTAGCTCAGCTTGTCCATTTGTCTGTGGATGGTATGCAGTGGAAACTTTATGAAGAACACTATACCTGCGCATCAAAGCTTCAAAAGAACAATTATAAAAATATGTTCCTTGGTCACTAATAATGACACGTGGCATACCGTACCTAGATAACACATTTTCTTTTTAGAATTTTACCACAGTTGTATTATCATTAGTACGACAAGTTATAGCCTCCACCCATTTTGATACATAGTCAACAACTAAAAGGATGTAAAGGTACCAAAATATGAGGGAAAATGACCCATAAAATCGATGCTTCAACAATTATATATCTTAATAATAAGAATAGGGTTAAGAGACATCATATGTCTTCAAGATAAAGTACCTAACTTTTGACATCTTTCATAGGAACGAAAAAAATTATTAGTGTCTTTGAACAAAGTGGGCTAGTAAAACCACACTGTAAAATTTTCGCGGCTGTCTTCTTCATAGAAAAATGACCACCACAAGCAACACTATAACAAAAATTTAAGACACTAGAAACTTCACTTTCAGGAATGTAACGTCTCATAATTTGGTCATGACGGTATTTGAAAAGATATGGATCATCCCAATAAAAATTACATACCTCGACCAAGAACTTACGCTTATCTTGTGCACTCCAATTAGATGGAAGTTCACCACAAATCAAATAATTTATGATATGTGCGTACCAAGGTATTTAGGTTATAATGAAAAGGTGTTCATCAGGAAAATCATCTCGAATTGGTGGCAAATCAGTGGAGTCAATGAACTTAAGGCGGGATAAATGATCAGCAACAACATTTTTAACACCCTTCTTGTCTTTGATGGCTAGATCAAATTCCTACAAAAGAAGAATCCACATAATTAAACGAGCTTTAGCATCCTTCTTAAAAAGAAGGTACTTAAGAGCTGCGTGATCATTAAAAACAATAATAGGTGAACCAATCAAATAAGATCAGAATTTTTCTAAGGCAAAAACAACAATTAGTAGTTCTTTTTCAGTAGTAGTGTAATTCATCTCAGTATCATTCAAAAGCCTACTAGCATAATAAACAACAAAGGGTTTTCCCTCCCTTCGTTGCCCAAGAATTGCTGTTACAGTATAATTCCTTGCATCACATATAATTTCAAATTGGAGGTTCCAATCCAGTGTGTATAATAGGAGCGATGGTGAGTTTGGCAATGAGTGTTCGGAATGCCTCCTCACACTCGTATCCATGCAAATTCAGCATCTTTTAGCAAAAAGCTACACAATAGTCTAGATATGGCAGAAATATTTTGTATAAACCTCACGTAAAAGCCAGCGTGTCCAAGAAAATATCAGACATCTTTTATTGTTTTTGGTATAGGTAATTTAGAGATTAATTTAATTTTGACCTGGTCAACCTCTATCCCTCTTTCAGATACAATGTGCCCCAAAACGATTCCTGAAGATACTATAAATTGACATTTCTCCCAATTTAGCATAAGTCATTTTTCTTCACACCTACTCAAAACAGCTTTCAAGTTAATTAGACATAAATCAAAGAATTACCAAAAATAGTCAAATCATCCATAAAAACTTCCATGCATTTTTCAACCATATCAGAGAAAATACTTAGTATATAACATTGAAAAGTAGCTGGTGCATTACATAATCCAAATGGCATTCTACGAAAAGTATACGTACCAAAAGGGCATGTAAAAGTAGTTTTTTCTTGATCTTCTATAGCTATCTCCATCTAGTAATATCCTGAATTCCCATCAAGAAAGCAATAAAATGGATGTCCAGCTACACGTTCTAAAATTTGATCGATAAAAGGCAATGAAAAATAATCTTTCCTAGTAGCTGTGTTTAATTTTCTATAATCAGTGCACATCCGCCAACTACTTACTACCCTAGTTGGAACAGATTTCTTAAGCATTACTTGAGTTGGATTTACCCATTGACTATCAGAAATTGAGTAGATTATACCCGCATCTAATAGTTTCAAGACTTCTTTCTTCACAACTTCTTTCATTGTTGGGTTAAGTCTTCTTTGTGGGTCCTTACAGGGTTGGGTACCTTCCTCTAAATAAATTCTGTGGGAGCATATCAATGGAGATATACCTTTAATATCAACTATTGTCCAACTTAGTGCAGACTTATGTTCTTTTAACAATTTTATCAATTTTTCCTCTTATTAAGCACTAAGTTTAGAAAAATTGATTATAGCAAAGGTATCACTTGGTCCCAAGAATGTGTGTTTCAAACCTTTAGGCAGTGGAGAAAGCTCAACTTATAGTGTCTCGAGGTTTGATAATTTCAATTTCTCCTTCCCTCGTGGCAACTCTTCAAATCGTGGCTGCCAAAATTGAATCCCTTTATCTTGTGAGTCAAAAATACTAAACACATCAGTTGTTTCATCAAGATAATACAATTCTTCAAAATCAAAATCAAAGAGGTTTTCTAAAGAATCAGAGCTATAACTTTTATAAGCTTCCTCCGCTACAAGTGTGTCTATCATATATGAATGATAGCATTCGTCATCTTCTAGTGGTTGCTTGCCAATATGGGAAATGTTCACCTCAAGAGTCATATTCTCAAAAGATAATTTCATTAGGCCATTTTTGCAATTAATAAGAGCATTAGTAGTGGCAAAAAATGGTCTCCCTAAAATAAGAGGGATTTTAGACTCCTTGTTAACCACAAAATGAGTATTTAAAATAAGAAAATCAATTGGGTAATAAAATTTATCAATTTGTAACAAAACATCTTCTACTATTTTTCGTGGTTTCTTGATTGATCCGTCAGCCAATTGTAGGACTATAGATGTAGGTTTACACTTGCTCTTAAGTCCAACAAAGCTTGACCAAACCTATGTGTCCTAATTTGGTAGGAGATTGTGGGACATCCTGAGTCTTTATACTTGGGTGGTGTCTTTTGTTCAATTACTGCACTTACCTGTTCTACCAAAAATGCAGTTTTCTTTACATGATATTTTCTTTTAATAGTACATAGATCCTTGATGACTTTAGCATAAGTTGGAACCTACTAAATCAAATGCAACAAGGGAAGATTAATCTTAACTTATTTCAAATGTTCTAAAATCTCACCTTGAATTTCTGAATTTTTTCCAACAAGTCGAAGAGCTTGAGGAAAAGGCACTGGGATTGAAAACTTACTTTCGGGCTCTTTTTCCACTATAGTCTCTTTTTCAAGGGGGCGTCTTTACTACTCGTAGATGTGTTAGTTTCATAAGTAGGCTCACTCAAAATCTTACCACTTCGAGTAGTAATGGTATTAACTTCTTTGAGATTTTATGCATTAGAAGTAGAAGCTTGTGCCATGAATTCTCCTTTTGGATTGGATTAAGGTTGAGATAAAAACTTACCTCGCTCTTGTACAGTTAAGGCATTGGTCAGCTTAGTGATTTGACTCTGGATTTCTTTGTTTTCGTCTACCACCTGTGCAAGCATTGTTTCAAATTTTTTATTAGTCTTACTTTGTACCTCTATAAATGCTTGTAATGCATCCTCTAAAGGACTCCTGGCTGGCCGTGCATTATATTAAGGTGTACCATAAGACTTAGGTGCTTGTTGTTCTTGTTTTCAATGGTTGTTGGCTTGTTAGTCAGATTTCCAAATAAAGTTTGGGTGGTTTCTCCAGCTAGAATTATAAGTTTCAGAGTATGGAGAATAAGGCTTCTTGTACATCCCTAGGGCATTACATTGTTCCTCATATATCCCTCTCATCTCACTATAAGTGGGGCAATCCTGAGCAAAGTGTTCCGCTCCTTCACAGAAAAAACAAACATCATGTGACTTAACCCTAGCAACCGTATGGGTGACCTTTCTATCTTTAGTTTTCAAGGCTTCTAATTTCCTAGTTAAGACCTCTAACTGGGTTTTAAGGCTATCCTCTTCACTAAGATGAAAAATTTTACTAGGTCGTGACCTATTTGTGCTTTCAGTAGCGCTAGGTCCAGCTCATATATGGGCTTTTTCGGCTAAGTCATTAAGGAATTCTATAGCTTCCTCGGGATCTTTGTGAAGAAACTCCCCATTACACTTCATCTCAACAAATTGACGCTCTCTAATTGTGAGTCCTTCATAAAAATAGCTAACCAGGTGCCAAATTTCATACCCATGGTGAGGACTGATGAGTATATTTTAAATCCATAATTCAACCCCGTTTATCTTTATAATTGTTCATTTTTGAGTAATTTAAGAACTTTTATGCATTAACTGTTGTCGTTTTAGGGTTAAATCATGAGAATATGGAAAAGGATGAAATTTGAGCAAATGAGGAAAATTGCTACAATAAATTGCTATAGTACTTGCGAACAGTGATCCTAAATAGTGATATACTACAGTATAATGCTACAATGACCACCGCTCCAGCATCCAAAAACTAATGCCCCAGTGTTCGTGCACTGATGAACGCGCCCAGCGTTCTGACGATTCTATAAATACACTCTTTCACCTCCAAACGCAAAAACCCAATCCCTAACTTAACCCTAACCCATTTTCTCTCAATCTAACACATTTATAACCTAGAAAGCATCCTCATATTGTGCAAAAACAACATTTAAATCTATTTTGGAGAGATATTACACAATCAAGAGCATATTGGCTAACTTTTGAAGGATTCAACCAAATGTCATGGATTAATTGGAGGCACCCTTGTCTTCATAAATTCGGTTTGAGATTGTTGTATCTTGTTTAATTATTATTATTTAGCCATTAAACTCTTGTTATGCTGATTTAATTTCATTATCTAGGATTGTAGCCTTTAACTCAATATGTGGACTTAATTTGAGTATTTGATTCCCATTGTTATGAATTCAGTTTATTATTCAATTTGTGTTGTTCTTAATTCTTTCAATATACTAAGAATTGTGATTGGATGATTATGGAACATTAGGATAAATTTGGAAAAGGCATCCTAATGTTTAGATTTAGACAAATTGATGTCTGATTGTGGAGTAATATCTACAAGTTTCGATATAGGATAAGAATATACTTATATGACATGTATGGTCAATACAACTTGTTCGTAATAAACCTTGATTTATTTGAATTACCATAGGAATATAGGAATTTGGTAGATTAAGGTATAATCACTCAACTATCGGAAGAGGCTTATGATGAAATACGTGTTGTGACCAATAATTAAATCGAGGGATTAAAAATGGGATAATGAATTCATATTGAGGGATAGCTATAATCCTAGATACTCTTCATAGGGTATTTGCGCTTGTATTACTTACACAATTAAGATTGATTTGTAGAATTAGTAATTAGTTTTAACATAAATAAATCAAATTGATCATTTATTTGAATAAAAGTGAGATAACACAATTTTAGTACTTGGTTAAGAATAATAATAATTTCTCGTGGGATCGACACTCAACTCATCATATATTACTTGTTCCTGATAGCGTGCACTTGCGCTTATCATAGAAATCATACAACAAAGACACAGATTTAGCAACTCTTTAAACCTTTCCCAAGCTTGATATAAGGTTTCACTATATTTTTGGGAGAATGAAGAAATTTATCTTTTTAGACCATTAGTTTTGTGTTGTGGGAAGTATTTATTGAAAAATGCTAGGGTCATTTCTGTCAAGTTCCTATAGACCTCAGCCTCAAAGAGTATAGCCAACTCTTTGCTTTGTCTTTCAAAGAAAAAGAAAAAAATTTAAGCCTAACAGTGTCTATAACTTCAGGTTGGTTATGGAATGTGGCAATTACCTCTTCAAATTCCCTAACATGTACATAAGGATTTTTATTATCTAGACCATGAAAAGTGGACAGAAGTTGTATTATTCTAGGTTTAAAATCTGAATGTGGTGTGTTAGGTGGAAATATAATGCATGATGATGTGGCTGTGCAAGTAAAATGCAAGTAATCTTTTAGAGTTCTAACAGGGCTATCCTTGTGTTTGCTCATTTTGTTGGAATTACAAGATGAACTAGATAGTGAAATCTCTTCCCTTACAAATTGTGGTGATGGTTCTAGTTCTACTTCTCTCACAAATCTTCCTCGTTTGTCTCTAAGTTGATTCATACATCCAAACAATTTTTTTTTTACTCTTTTTTTTAATGAAGGAAATTCTCAAGGAAAAAGAAGTGAAATAAAACACAACAAGAAATAGAAATGAGTTAAATGATAAGACCAACCATGAAATATAGATATAAAATATAATAAATGAACAAAAAATAATAAACTGTAAAGTACAATAAATAAATATAAGAAAATAAACTGAATTAGGTGGTAGAACAAACCATGAACAATAAAATAAATTACAACAAAGGAAATAAATTTAAAAACAAAAATTTTATAAAGAAAAGAAAATGTACAAAGTTATCATTTTAGTATTGATAAACGCAACCTATTTTCGCTTAGTGTGCCTCCTTGGTAACGATGCCAAATTTTGTTTAACTCAAAATGTAATACGGCTATCGCAGTATAGATTGAGGTATCAATCCTACGATGAAGCTTTTGGAAAAATAGGTTGGTGAAGTAAAATATTAAAGCAATAGCAAAGAATAAAATTAATTAATTGGTTTAAGTAGATGAGATAGTATTGTTTATGAATTAAGAAAAATGTCTTATAATGATGTAAGCATGGTTTCGAAAATCACAATTATGCTTTATAAATCTATTCTACACTTTTATTCAATATTTATAACTCAATTGAAAGTTTCACATTCCAAACAATCAATTGGAAGATATGTAAAATATAGCACATTTGATAACACATGTATTTGATATGACTAAACACTTTGCAAATATTAACACAAACCATGTTCATTTATACAAGTTATCTAAGATCGACAATATATTATTTTGATAATATTCTAGTAAAAGATTAACTTGAATATCAAACAATTATTGTCTTTACATGTTATCCAAGATCGACAATATATCGATTGACAATATTGCAGTAAAAGATTAACATGTAAAACAACGTAACCAATAACAATTATAATTCAACAAGAATCACATAAAGAAAGCATAACTGAAAATATATAAAATATGAGAATTATAACCTTTGGATTATAGAAGATAAAATAAATAAGAGTTTAGGCACAACCAAACTTACAAAACTTTGTAGCTCTTGACAAAGAATCAAAGCATAGAAATAGTTTATTAAACATAAAAGTTCATCTCTTAGCCTTGCCTAGAACTCTAGCCTAGATTACAATAAATGTTAATGAGAAGAAAATAAGTGAGAATTATCTAATATTGAAAACGTCCTAAGAGTGTCCTTATATAGGCAATAAATGGAAATATGTTAAGTGCGACTTCAATCTTCAATAATTTAGGCCAACCACATGTTCAAACACTTGTAGTAGCTTTTTGATAATGTAAATGACTGGTGTAGCCTTTTTAGCTGACATGAAAGTTGTATCATTTTTCCTCCTCTTTCCATAGGCATCAGGTTCATGTAAATTGGATGAGTATCCAATGAAATATGGGAAAAATGCCAAAGATATGTCAGATTTCGGCCAACAACCTTTTTAC
Organism: Ailanthus altissimus; assembly: GCA_946807835.1. NCBI lineage: Eukaryota > Viridiplantae > Streptophyta > Magnoliopsida > Sapindales > Simaroubaceae > Ailanthus > Ailanthus altissimus. Next base: position 13,695,959 of record OX327687.1, read on the forward strand.
CCACTTGCAATTCAATTTGATTTATGATAACAGCTGATTTGGCCTTTACCATCAACATAAGAGTTGTTGATAATTGAGTCAGTATTTTATAGCTTTAATAATTATATAAATTGGGTACATATTTTGTGAAATACAATCCAAATACGAGAGTTGGGTCAAGCTGAGTGAAAGTTGTAACCCAATTCTATTGTATCTCAATGTTTGGCCCATAACATGTTGGATTTGGCTTTTCAACTATTCTTCATGTTATGTAATTGAGTCATGTTACTCCAGGTTCAAGAATTTATTCATTTCAATTTCTACATTGAGAGTTATGTCTATGTTACCTAAACCTGTGCAAATAACATTCATTAATCTCAATTTAAGGAGAAATTTTATTTCAAGCTAAAAATACAAAAATGCTAAAATTAGTGGCATTAAATGGTGACTGAATCTCTTAATAAATATGCATTTTCATTTGTTCATCAATTTGCAATTGTATTTATTGCATAAAATACATATTACATACATATTTAGTGCAACAGAATATTTAAAACATACAATAAATAATATATTAATCACAGTAATATATTTGCAGGGTTAAGAAATCACCATAACGTGTAACGTTATATAATATTAGAACAACAACTCTATATGCAGCACTGGCTTAACTCTTAAACCCTTAAAAATTGTCAGTTGTGTGTATTTTCTCTTTTCTCTAAAATGATAAGAAATAAAAATTGAAGCAATTCACAATTGCTTCTATCGGTACCATAAAGAAAAATAAAATAATTTCATTTTTTTTTTCTTATTCTTCTTCTTCTTTTCGACACCAAATGGGAAGAAATAAAACAATTTCATTTCTTCCTCTCATACATTTCTCACAGCACACACACCACACCCTCAATTCACACACAATCTCACATATACATATATATCTCATATTAATAAAATAATAATATTATATATTATAATATAAAACAAAGCCACTTTTATAGAAAAATAATATTATTATATTAAATAATAATAAAATATAAATAATAGAAGCCAACTAAATGGAATTATTTAATATAATAATATTATATAATAAAATAAAATATAATATAATAATGAGATATTAATGATTATTTATCAATTAAATAATTATTGTGTGAAACGACTATTTTTGCCCCTTATGAATAGTTACCAAGTCTATCCCTAATGTGTCCCAGCAAATCTTATACTTTGGTAAACTAAACCGAGGGTCCATAATGCGCTACATGTTATTATACAATTAGTAAATAATAATTATTGACTAATTGTTGTATTTTACACTTAAATAGAGACACGCACGTATTCTCGTGGTAGTACTGAATATTACTGGATTAAATAATTTAATTCGGTACACTACTCCAGTGCACAACGAGTACACTCCATATCGCGGGACACCCCAGTTCCACTCCCGATTCGTCAAATGGAACTATTCCCTGAGTCCGTGAACATTGCCCCACGCATACATTACGGAAATACAAATCAATGTGTCAACCATCCAAGCTGAGGTCACAACACATATGTATGGTCCTTCTGTCATGATATCCTGAATGTGCTGGGAATATAAATTATCACTGTTAAATCTCCATGTGCTAATCCATATCATATCTTCATAATTGTATTTCATTGAACAATATGCGCAAACTCCTTTGCCATATTGTTCTACCCTGGCGGAAACGCTTTCCTAAGATTAATATTTGTGGCCACAAGACTTTCTGAGATACAGTCTTAAAGTATTTGGAGATCTAACTCCCTATGTGAGCTGACGGATCTTATATCTGTATACATCGGACTCCATAAACATTAGACCATACCCAGCTGTCACACCATGAAAGGTCTGTGACATGCGTGGAACCAAAGTATAGTGGATCACTTACAAGCCCACTGTGGCACTCAGGTCAAAGGACCATGTATACTACTCAACTTGATAGGACCCTCCGTTGACGGCTTACATAGGGTGTCTATCGGAGGCCCTCGTGAGTCTGTCCTATATCCAATCCTAATTAGATACCCATATGTCAATACAAGCTCCAAGCACACAGTCGGCTATGAACAACCATCTATACCCTATAAGTACGACATATGTTGATTTATATAAAGGTATCCACCGACAGAACCGCATTGGTAGAAATAGATCAGGGATAATATTCAAGAACATACTTGCGCAACTGACATTTTCTGATACCTGATTGCAACTCTTGCGCTATGCAGTTACTAGTATATTTCCAGGTCTATGTTCCATTACAGACAAGGCTCCAACTCTTGGATCTTTGCTGAATATTATAACCAACTAACAATTAGTTGTGCTAACATTTAGCATTTATATCTCTCAACGTGGCTAACTATGGGCCCTTATCTTAACTCCTTTACATCATATCTAAACTCTTTCAGATCATACAATATCTGTAATGTTACGTTGTATAGTGTCATATAAATAGGTATTAGTGATTTAATGAGAATGTACATATATATAAATATATAAGTATATGTACATTCGGAGATGACATGTAAGCACCAACCTTAACAATCTTCCACTTGCTCTAATGTCATTGCTAATTATATCTCATACACATTGACTCTACGTGTTTCATAAACACTTTTAGAGTCATGGTGTCAGAAAGTAGGGTTGCTAAATTATTTATAGAACACTTCTATAAATAATCACATCTCCTTAAGCCAAGATCCCTCTAGGCATACGAGACTCCTCTTAACATAATTAGAGTACTGGTGTCTTCTTAGAACCTCAGCCTATTTAATGGCCAAGTTTTGTCGCAAAACTATAGGATATGATTTATCTGTCTTGGAACTCTTCCAAGTTCAGCGATAAATGTAATATCCAATCCCTATTAGTAGTATTGGCGACTAGATTTCGGTATAGAGTAATGAAGGCACCGTAGGGTTACTCGATTTTAACCTTATTAGACATATTTTTGTTATGGTGCACGTGAGAGATATTAGAGCCAATTTAGTGATGGAGTATCAGAAGACCTTAGAATATTTTTAGAATTTTTCTCTATTGGCTTGGAAAAGGAAATTCTAATTTACTACATAAATTTCCATTTAAGGGTTATGTATGGAACAAACCTTTGTCGAGAAATACAATTCATATATTAAGGAATGGACCAATTAGAAGCAATCTCATGGATTATCAAGTTGGAAATTCTAGTTAGTTCCTTTAAGTATTCTAACTAGATAGTTACAAAGGAACCAATTAAATCTTTCCATTTGAGCTAATAGAAAATTAGAAGTTTTGAGTGAGTTGAAGGGCAAAATGGTCAATTAAGGGAGCATTATATATATGTTGGAAGTGTGTAGAGTTTTTAAGAGGTCAAAAGCCAACACTTAGAGCAAAAAGAGAGCAAATTCGTGCAAAGGTTGAAGGTGCTGCTACAGTGAAATTTCAGTTTTTTTTTTCATGTGTAATCAAGCTAAAATAAGGTTACATATGAATCCCTAAGCTTAATTGAAGCCTCCATTAGTGAAAATTCAAGAAAAAGAGGTAAGAAAAGTATTATTTTATGAGTTTGATAAGTGAGCTTTCAAGAATGCTTCAATTGATATTCTTGTGTGTATTCTTGGCTTAGATTGAGCTGAATTCTAGTGTGGAGCTTGAAGGAGTCATCAATTTGAAGAAATTGGCAAGGTAAGAATTAGGGTTTATGGTGATTTTGATGTAGAGATTTCAATTGGTTGTAATTAGGGCTTTAGAATGAAATTGGCTTGATTTTATTGTAATTGGAACAAGAAATTGAGAAAATGAATGTGTTGGAACCTAGGGTGAAATTCTGCCACTTTAGGGAAGTTAGGGATTGAGTGGTGTTTTGATTAAGTTGTTGTGTGTAAATAGTGTATATTATAAATTGAATGCATATGGTTGATGGAAAGACCAAAAATGAAGAAAATGGGACATAATTATCCATTTTAGAAAGGTGAAGGGCAATTATGTCCAACCAAGTTATAAGGCGTTCAATAATTTTCAGGGCGCCGGATGGTGAGTTAGATTAGATTAAATGGCTTCGTAAATAAAAATCGAAAAGTAGTATCCATCCGGACTTTGTGTGCCGATTAGGGCATTTAATAGTTAAATGAGATTCTAACATTCAATTTGGTTCTAAATGTCATTTATGGTGCATAGGTGAAGATAACTGAGAGCGGTAACGGGAGCAGAAATCGGGAGCGAAATTGAGCGCAGAGCGGTTGTGAGTGAAAATCTGCCATTTCTTTTACTTTTCGTTTATTATATTTTCGCATAATGAATATGTATGTTTTATGAGCTTTCGATGCATAAACATGATTTATGATCTTGATATATATCCATAGACATGCTTTTACACGTTCGAGTTGAAAAACAGTTTTAAAATTTTTGCATCTGTTTTAAAGGCCATTGGTACCCTTTGATTATAGTGATGGTGATTGTATTAGACCCGGTCAGTATATCCCGTACACATGGGCAGGTCATGGGGAGTCGGTCACTAACTCTGAGAAGTTGGGGTGTCGAGTCATGTGAGTCACTCACTAACTTTAAGAAGTCGGGGTGTTGAGTCATGTAAGTCGCTCTATATGTACGGGGTATTGTCTCGCTATATAAATGCGATGTAGGATTTCCTGCATAGCCAGTTAGATATCTTGAGATGTCACTATGGGTGCTACTAGTTGAGGTGCCTCGTGACCTACTCACGTGTGCGGTGCTAGTTGAGTCGCCGCGTGAGTATAGAGCTTTAGGGTTACCATTGGTACAGTTTAAAAAAAAATGGTCGAGTGAGGACTTTACTAGTTTTCGATCTACTGATAGCATTTTAGGCATTTATATGCACATGGTAGTTATTGTGTTACATAAATTTTGGATATTGTTTTTTAAAGAAGTATATAAAACCCGCTCGACAAGATTTCATCAGCACATGATGTTAGAAACCGTTTTACAGCTTTACATAGGTTTTAGAAGCACGATTTATGCATGTACTTAGAATTTACTATTTATGCATAATATTATTTTATTTGAAATCGTAATTGCACTCACTGAGCTCCTTTAGCTCACTCATTTTGTGTTTTATATTTTCTAAACCCCTTCTCAGGTGCAGGTCTCGGTACTCAAGCTGCTAATTCTCCTATTGCCGAGTAGTGGGCCAAATCCGAAGATCATTTTTTTATTTAAATGTGCTAAATAGCATCCTTTACTTTTTGCATAGTAATTGTAGGCATGTATATTTGTGTGTATGCTTTGAACCAACCATAAAAGATTTCGATATTATGATGATCGTTTTTACTTTTTTATGAGTATGCTCATTTTGTGATTTAAATGAAACGACTGTGTTGTGTTGGATTTGATTTGGAAAGGACCGGATGTCTAAATTGGTAGTATTGAGAAGTGTTTGAAATAGAAGTAAAACTTCTTTGCAGGTTTTATATGGATTTTCTGAAAAACAGGGGAAACTCTGTCCATTTTTAAAAAAAATTAAGATGTCATTTTCATGTATATTACAAGACTTTCTCAGTAGTAGCAAGAACTAAAAAGGGGTTCGCCTCACAGAATTTCTCAACTTACCCAATTAGGTTCTGAGGAACTTCCGTCGGGGTGCCCGGTAGGGCCGCTGAAATCTATAGTAAAAGGTCTCGGGTCGAGTCCTGTCAATAAACCTACGAATCCACACAACCTTTTTCGCTACGCCAAAATAAATCAACAGTAAATCCTAGTTTGGTGCAATTCCAAATCACTTAGTACCATTGAGATTGAGCATATACCCAGATGTAGACTTTCTATTATCTAGGTCAAACTAAAAGTTTAACTCCGTGCAACTTCTCACGTGTAAGTTACTTTCTCCATATTTGAGAAACTTATCCTTTGTACTCTCAAGGTACCTCAAGATATGTTTAACTACAATCAAATGGCGGTCATCTGAATCAGACTGAAATCGGCTCATAACACTTACAGCCATACTAATATCAGGTCTCAAATACATCATAGTATACACCAAGCTCTTAAAAGCTGATTATCTGATATGTTAGACACTCTAACTCTCTCATCTTCCATCTGAAGAGACACTCTCCTTGAAAGATGAACACCAAGTTTAAAAGATACATTAACTAAGTCACAGCTAAGAAACTATACCTTTTCCAGACGCTATTGATGTGAATTAATTTTGGAGAGTCTTATCAGCTTCCTAGCTCTATCTCTATAAAGCTTTATACCTAGTATATTGGAAAACTTCTTACAAGTTACTTATGATCGACTATAACATACTAACATCATTCCCAATGACCAGTATGTCATCAACAAAAAGCATCAAGAAGATTATCATGCTTCCACTAACCTTTCATTCACACTAGCTTCCTCTTTGTTTTTAATGAAACCAAACAATCTAATTATCTCATCAAAATAATGATTCCAACTTCGGAAGGCTTGTTTAAGCCCATAAATAGACTTCTTCAGCCTGCACACTAGACCAAAAGTTTGGCTAGACATAAAACTTTCAGGTTGTTCTATGAATATCTCTTACTCGATGTATCCATTCAGGAATGCCATCTCAATATCCATTTGTCAAAATTTAAAGTCATAATATGTTGCAAGAGCCAATAATATTCTATTCGACTTTAGCATCAAAACTAGTCCTAGAAGGTCTCTACCTTCCATCTGACTCCCACTACTTATTGTAAACGTTTTACAACCAATGGGAACAATTCCCACGAGTAGCATAACCAAGTCCCAGACTTGATTCTGATGCATAGAGTCAATTTTTTTCATGGCTTCTTATTGTTTCTCGAATCGATGTCTAACATCGTCTCCTTATAGGTCAAAGGATAATTTTCTTCTACCAAGAAAATTTCAAGTTCACCTTCAGGCATTAAACATACCTAAAAGGTGTCCTAAAAATCCTTTCTGACTCATTGAAAAGTGTGCTAAAAGGTCATTGTTTAATTGAGTCTGAGTTCTTGCTTCATTGTTTCTAGATTAACTTCACCAAGTTCAATCTTTCTATGATTCTCAAGATCTATGAGAAAATTTTCTCTTGAATAGTGGTAAATCGAGAAATGAACATACTTCGCTTCTCTAAATTATAGAACTAGGTATTTTATTGAATTCACAGGATACTCAATAAACCTATACTTGTACCTCCTAGGTGTTTGTTTATCCTGTTGAGTAACTATTACAAAACAAGATACCCTGCTGCGTAACTCTTACATCAGCAAGACATCCCCAAGTATTAACACATTTTAAGATACGACTTCTTTTTTGTATCTCATATGGAATGAAAGGAACTGTTACTAGAGAAACTCTACTTAATAAGCAGCTATATTTGGAGTATTTTTTTACAGATATATATTGGTAACACTCATCATTAATCAGACCATATCTAATAAGGTCTTATTCCTCCTCTTTGAAACATTATTATGTTGTGGAGTACCCGGAGGACTATAATGAGTGAGAATCTCATTCTCCTTTAAACAAATGAAAAACTTGCTATTAATGTACTCATTACCTCGATATAATTGAAGGGAAGTGATGTACATTCTGGTATATTTGGTCATCTCAGTGAATACATTATCCATAAACCGGTTAAGTCTTTATGGTTAAATTAAGTATCCAACCATCCTTAACCAGATGGGCTAGGCGTCTCACGCCTATATGACATATTCTCACATGCTACAATTCCATATTATTTAAGGATTCTGATCTACAGACATTTTTAATTATATATCATATCCATTTATTAACTGATATTCAACTAATAAAACATCATTCACATCACATGAACATAAGGAACTATTTTTAATATTCATATAATATCCTTCAATGTCCAGTACAGAAAGGGACACAATGTGTCAAATGATGTTTTGGATATTATAGTAATTATGCAATACAACTATTATATTGCAATATGAGAAGTCAGAAAAGCTGCCCAACAAATTGAACTTGCAGGAAATCACTATTTTCTACTCTTAACTTTACTTCTACAAGCTATTGCATTATTGTCTCTCTTAATCCTTGCAACATATTGCAGATATGAAAGGGACGTGCGGTATCTCATACCCAACTTGAACTGGCATCATATGCCCTAAACATGTCTATGTTTGTCAAACATAAACTGGTGGGAGTCTTCCTGACAATTATAAGGCTTCTAGAGTGGTGGGATTTTTAAAACCCAACCTTACTATAGTTGAAACACTTTTCATCTACATTGCTCTCTTATTGATCTTTGGATAAATGTTGCCTCTAAGGACTTATCTTGGGTATTTGCCTCATCTTTTTCTCCTCACACATCTAGTCTCACCAGATATACTTAGAGTAGAAAATGAAGCACTATGAACAAAGAGGGTCACACCCTCTCTATTCATATCCCCTTAGGAGGTGTTATTAGAAATATCTTACAGTAAACTCTAATCAACAATAAATCCAAGATATTTTGAATCTAGAACATTTCTGAGATTCATCTGTCAATCGGAGTAATGTCTAGTACCCTTAAGTTAAATTGCATTAACTATACACACCAACTGGTTCGTAGTGGCCATTAATCTTGACAGGCCAAACATAACGGGAGATATAAGCGGAATGGTCATTAAATCGCTAATAAAATGTTTTAAATCATGGGTATAAAAATTATACATATTTTAATTTAAAATGCCCTCCCACTATTTTACATAATTCTGGTAATCTCTCAAACGAGAAGACGCTAGTTTAAACTCTTTTCAACAATACAGCAGGAAATAGATTCCATTAAAATTTACTCGAGCCTCATACTGTAGAAATATTGGCCTTTGTAAATCTAACAGGTAGACATTAGACGGTAGGAATTAAGTGGTTTAGCTGGATTTTATTTGTTTAGCTGGTAGGGCAATCTCTCGTGCAATCATAAAAATCAACATTTATCAATTGTATCTCATGCAACTCTTACTACTTGATCTTGAATACACCTTATCCTCACGCTGTAGAAGTATTGAATAAGTGTATTCCAAATTACCTTGTCAATGATCAAATATATGCTACCGATACTACCTTCATGCTGTAGCAATATTGAGCAATACGTTCGCATATATTTGTCTCATCTTATATTTAACCGGTATAGTCCAAGCCCAACTGACCAAGTCCCTCACGCTGTAGCAATATTGAGAAAAGGCCGACGTGACTCGTCTAACACCGTATTGACAAGATAGATTAGAATAAAATATTATTTTATAATGTAATATTCTTTAATCTGATTAAGAGAGATTTTTCTATTATATTCAAGGTCCCCATTTCATGGGGAGGGTAATTCTCAATTAATCAATTTTTCTATGTAAACATAACGAATCCCCATCAGTAGGGCTTCCATTGTGGTTAACAACATAAAAATTAATCTTGATTTATAATGCAGACCGATAACTCTTATCACTGCATCTCATAAACCCTGATTTAAAATGTAGACTGATAACTTTTATCATTACATCTCATAAATCTACATATGCAAATTAAATTCAAAACACGGTTCAAATTTACTGTAGCTGTGAACGGTATAATTATTGTTCATTAGTTACTGTTCAAGTGAACAATATCACCGCTGCGACACCAGATCACATCACTGGAGTGCTGGGAGGTCGAACCCCCAGCGCCGTATTACCTCGCTATAGTGCTGGGAGGTCGAACCCCCAACACCGCAGCGCGCATCCATGCTAGGGCTCAAATTCCAGAACCTTCACCACCCCAGTATGGGTTGGCCAGCGTCGCAGTGCTAGGAGAAAGAACTTCTAGCGTCGCGGCGCTAGGTCTCCAGCACTACAGCATTAGGAGGTCGAACCCCCAGCGTCGTGTCGCCAACCCTCTGGCGCTGCGGCTCCTAGTGCACCCCTTTTGGCATACTTGTTTCAAAATTTGAAATGCGCCATTTACACTAGGCTTTTTTCTTCCGTTCACTTAAACAACACCTAAATATCACATATGGCTCTAATACCATTTTTGTCGGGGATCTTATATACGTGGGTGTATGCATATGCAATTGTGTTTATTACATAAAATACGTATCACATACATATTTAGCACAACAGAATAATTAAAACATACAATAAATAATATATTAATCACATTAATATATTTGATGGGTTAAGAAATTACCATAACGTGTAACATTATACACATATTTTTCGAGAGTCCGCGTAGAGACTAACTCGTTGGCAGTTCTAGTTACCAACTCGGTGGACTTGGTAAGTTAGAACAGCAGCTCTATATACAGCACTGGGCTTAACTCTTAAACCCTTAAAATGGCCAGTTGTGTGTATTTTTTCTTTTCTCTATAAGAATAAGAAATGAAAATTTAAGTAATTCACAACTGTTTTTATCGGTACCATAAAGAAAAATGAAACAATTTTATTTTTCCTTTTTTTTTCTTCTTCTTCTCGGCACTAAATTGGAAGAAATAAAACAATTTCATTTCTTCATCTCATCCATTTCTCACGGCACACACACCACACCCCTAATTCACACACAATCTCACATATATATATATATATCTCATATTCATAATGTTATAATATAAAATAAAGCCACTTTTATTAAAAAAAAAATTATTATATTAAATAATAATAAAGTATAAATAATGGAAGCCAACTAAATGGCATTATTTAATATAATAATGAGATATTAATAATTATTTAACAATTAAATAATTATTGTGTGAAACGATCATTTTGTCCCTCTTGAATAGTTATCAAGTTTACCCTCTAGTGGGTCCTACCAAATTCTACATTTGGGTAAACTCAACCGAGGGTCCACAATGAACTACATGTCATTATACAATTAGTAAATAATAATTATTAACTAATTGTTGCATTTAACACTTAAATACAGACATGCACGTATTCCTATGCTAGTGCTGGATATTAATGGATTAAATAATTTAATCCGGTACACTGCCCCAATGCACAACAAGTACACTCTATATCGCGAGACACCCTAGGTCCACGCCCGATTCGTCAAATGGAACTATTCCATGAGTTCGTGAACATTGTTCTATGCACACGTCACGAAAATACAAATCAGCGAGTCGACCATCCAAGTTGAGGTCACAACGCATACGTATAGTCCTTCCGTCATGATATCCTGGATGTGTTTGGAATATAGATTATCACTGTCAAATTCCCATGTGCTCATCCATATCATAACTCCAAACTTGTATCTTACTGAACAATATGCGCAAACTTATTTGCCATATTGTTCCATCCTGGCAAAAACTCTTTCCTAGGATTAATGCTTGTAGCCACAAGACTTTTTTAGATACAGTCTCGAAGCATTTAGATATATAACTCATTATGTGAGCTGACAGATACCATATCTGTACACATCGGACTACATAAGTATCAGACCATACCCAGCAACATCCAGCGGTTACACCATGAAAGGTCTGTGAATGTGTGGAACCAAAATACGGTGGATCACTTATAAGCCTACTGTGGCACTCAGGTCAACAGACCACGTATACTATTCAACTCAGGAGGACCCTCCATTGCATAGGGTGTCTATCGGAGGCCCTCGTGAGTCTATCCTATATCCAGTCCTAACTAGATACCCATATGTTAATACGAGCTTCAAGCTCACGGTCGGCTAGGAACAATCATTTATACCCTCTAAGTATGATATTTACTAATCTATATAAAGGTATCTACTGACAGACTAGTATCGGTAAAAATAGATCAGGGACAATATTCGAGAACATATTTGTGCAACTAACATTTCTTGTCACCTGATTACAACTTTTGCAATTATATAGTTACTAGTATATTTTTAGGTCTATGTCCCATTACAGATAAGGTTTTAACTCTTGGATCTTCGCTGAGTATTATAACCAGCTAAAAATTAGTTGTGCTAACATTTAGCATTTATATTTCTCAGCATGGCTAGCTATAGGCCCTTATCTAAACTCTTTTAGATTAGATATAAACTCCTTGGGATCATACAATGCCTGTAATGTTACATTACACAGTACCATATAAATATGTATTAGCGATTTAATAAAAATGTATTCATATATAAATACATAAGTATGTTTACATTCAGGGATGACAAGTAAGCACCAACTCTAACAATGAGGACATATATAAAAGGGGCTCGGCCTTTTTCGTTCAGGGTGTTTCATCTTTTACCCCGAAGGCTTTTAGGAAGTCCAAAAGGAAGAAGAAGAAGATGATGATGATGAGGCAGACACCCCGAATGGGACCTCAGAGGTGACCGATATCCAAACCTCTAGAGAAGAGCAAGGCAAAATGACACGTCCAGAATATAGAAGTTATTCCCAAGTGCAGGATTGTCGAAGTAATAAATAACCTGATGAGAACGGGGTCAATCCACAGGGAAGTAGAATTAAAATTACAAATTATAAACACTTTAAAGATAATTAATGCAGTATAAGATGTTTGTAAATATTATTTCAATTAACCAATTCAAATAAAAAGCTAAGGTTACGGGGATTCACTCTTGGCATAAGAAGTAAGAATATATTTAACTTTTTATTTTTTTATAACTCAATTGGAATCCTCACACAAAGGAGGTTCCAACCGGAAAATATAGCAATTAAAGTTCATTATCATTTATATATTGATTAGTATTTATTTCTTTCAATTATTATACACCAAATCTTATAAATGGGTTCAAGTATTTATTATGCCAATCTTTATATTTGTCTACAATAAATTAAGACTCCCACTTTACAAGAAAGGTTATATAAACCAAATCTTGTAAATGATTTCAAGAATTTATTGTGCCAAGTATTAAGTTTGTCAATAATAAATCAAGAATCACCACTTTAGAAGAAATGGTATTAATTCTACAAACAAAATAAATACATCATATATAAATTTGCATAACTTAAAAATGAAGCATTAAATTCATGAATAAATATTAAACATATCTTATTACCTTGCCAAGAGCTTCACCCTTTCACCTTAGCTTAAACAAAATTATTTGGACATAATAAAACTAAATGAAAAGAAAAGAAATGGAAGAAGAAATAACATGACTTAATAGTAAACAAGAGAAATAATAGTACAAGGAAATGGATACAAAGGAAAAGTATTTTGAACTAAATTCTAACTTTCTAATTACATTCTTTAGGCATAAATAAGCCACATATTTATAGAAAAATATGGATAAATCGAGACAAATTTGGAGGGAACCACTTGGTTGATGAAAGTCAAGAATGGTGGCAAAATAATTTGCATTCATTATCACTTAGGTACCCACTTGATTATCCAATTTGGAATTGATGTAATCCGAATTAGCTGTTACTCAAAACATAAAATTTGTAGATAAGTCTCTTATCTTTCCAAATTGAGTGATCTCATACGTATTAGATACGTATTTCTATAGTTATGGGCCAAATACTGATAACTGTTCAAACTGGGCCTGTACTGCAGATCAATTCTGTTCTAGGCCAATTTTCACCCTCTAAACACTCAAATTTCCAATGCTTTATGAAATACAATATATTATCCCATTGAGGCAGCTCTGCACAGGATTAAGAATCACCTCAATTGGATCTTTAGGTAGAAAGTTATGCCCATTTTACCGAACCTACCACAAAACAGTTATAAGATAATTAAGTACAATATTGTAAACATACTTAAGTTAAGAAAATTAAATACACTAGTAATACAAAACAATCATGTAAAACTCTTATTAAATGTGTAATTTCAATTTTTCATCACAAAAGAAAAAATATTTCTTTTGTAGCGAGGATGGGCACTGGAAACGTAATTGCCCAAAATATCTTACAAGCTTGAATAAGACTCTCTCAGGTATTTGCTTTCATATCATAGACATTTCTTTAACATTTGATACTAGCACATACTAAGTATTAGATACAACATAACCTTTTTACATCTGTAATATATTATCGGGTATGAGGGAAGTTAAATTACTTCAGCCAAGAGAGGTAAAGCTTCGAGCTAGAAATGGCAATTTCCTGCAAGTTAAAGTTATTGGACATTTAGATTTACTTTTCTCTTGTAATAAAATAGTTGTATTGTATAATATGCATGTTCAAAACTATTATAGTATATTTGAAACTGTTCCGTATGTTTATATAATATGCATGATATTTTATTAACTGAGTGTCAGTTAGTAAAAAGACATTATATATTAGATACAACTAGAAATGCCATGAATGTGAAAGCTAGTACTAGTAGTATTTCAGAATCTTTAAATAAAACTAAATTATGGCATACGAGACTAGGTCACATAAATGTGAGACACCTAACCCGTCTGATTAAGGATGGTCAAATACTTGATCTGACTATACAGTCTTATCCAGTTTGTGAATCATGTATTCAAAAAAAGTTCACCAAATCTCCATTTATTGATGTTGGACACTGTGCCTCAAATTTATTAAAACTGGTATATGTGCTGTATGCGGTCTAATGAATCACACTGCGATTGGTAGATTTAGATACTTTATACTCTTTATCGATGATTTGTCACGATACGGGTATGTGTTTCTTTTGAAACACAAGTTAGAAACCTTTGAAAAGTTCAAAGAGTTCCTACTTGAAGTAGAAAAACAAATCAACATATACATTAAGTGCCTTTAATCAGATCAAGGCGGTGAGTACATGCGCAGTGAATTCTCGAATTATTTAAAGGAGAATGGGATTCTCGCTTAATCTAGTCCTCAAGATACTCCGTAACATAATGTTGTCTTAGAAATGAGGAATCAGACTTTATTGGATATGGTTTGATCGATGATGAGCTTTACTGATCTTCTTGAATATATGTGAGTTTATACTCTAGAAACTACTGCTCATATATTGAGCAGAGTTTCATCTAAAGTTGTTCCCTCTACTCCATATCATATATTAACTGGAAGGAAACCAAGTCTTAAATATTTTAAGATTTGAGGCTGTCCTACTTATGTAAATGTTCCACAACAAGATAAACTTGCACTCATAGGGTATAAGTATTGGTTCATAGGGTATCCCAAGAATTCAATTGGATACCAATTCTATGATCTTGAACAACGAAATGTATTCGTTGCTCACAATGCCACTTTCTTTAAGAAATAATTTCTCATGGATCATGGCAATTATAAAAGGATTGAACTTGGTAAAGTCAATTAGAACCAAGATGAACCACTGATGGAAACTCAAGCTTAATCGAGCAAAATACCTTTAACATACCCTCGACATAGGTCAGAAATGATGTTTAGGCCACTTGCCAGGTATGGTCAGATACCTGAAGAAAATGATCATTTAACCTATAGGGAGGTAAAGTTGAACATCGACTCGGGAAAATGGCAACATGCCATGAAATTCATAATTGACTCTATGCATCAAATCAAGTCTGGGACTTTGTTCAGCTTCTCGATAGAAGCTCAGGCCTGATGGCATGGTTGAAACCTTTAAAGCCAGACTGATAGCTAAAGGCTATACTTAGTTATCTGGGATCGATTATAAGGAAACCTTTGCACCAGTAATTATGCTTAAGTCAATTTGAATATTATTGGCATTTGCTGCATACTATGACTATGAGATATGGCAGATGGATGTAAAGAAGTCGTTCTTAAATGGATATTTAAAAAATATATATATATATATATATAGAACAACCTGAAGGTTTTGCATCTAGCTTAACCTCTGGCTTCCCGAAGCTGAAACCTTCATTTTGATAAAGTAATCAAGGGTCTGGTTTCATAAAAAATGAAGAGAAAGCTTATGTGTACAGAAAGGTCAATTGAAGTATGATAGTTTTCTTAGTTCCCTATGTGGATGACATACTAATCATTGAGAATGTTATCAATATGTTACACTCAGTAAAGAGCTATCAAAATAAGAACTTCTCTATGAAGGATTTGGTAGAGACTTCTTATATATTGGGTATAAAGTTTTATAGAGATAAAGTTAGGAAGCTTATAGGACTCTTCCAATCATCGTACATTAACACTGTCTTAGAAAGGTACAATTTCACTAACTGTAAGACAGTTAATGTACCTTTTAGACATGCCATTCATTTTTTAAGGAAAATGACTCCTCAAACAGAAGATGAAAAAGTTAGAATGTTTAATATGCCATATACACCAGCTGTAGAAAGCTTGATATATGCTATAATGTGTATAACTATGCTTATGCATGATATGATGTGTACAACTATGCTATAATATGTCAGGTTTAATGCACATCATAGCATATATCAAGTTTCCTACAGCTGGCGTATATGGATAGAAAATCAAATATATCCTTAAATACCTTAATGGTACACATGACAAGTTTCTAATTTATGGAGATAGTGACTTGCAATTTTAAGGATATACAGACTCAGACTTCTAATCTGATCCAGATGAGAGAAATTCTATATCTGGATATGTCTTCATACTTAATGGTGCTGCAGTAAGTTGGAATAGCACTAAACAGAGATCCACAGCTGATTCAACAATGGAAACAGAATATATTACCACCTCTGAGGCAACGAAAGAAGCAGTGTAAATATGCAAGTTTGTTGTCAAGCTTGAAATAGTCCCAAGGTTGATGGATTTTATCCCATTATTCTATTACAACAACGGAGCCATTGCATAAGCCAAAGAGCCAAGAGTATGCCAGAGATCTAAACATGTGAAGAGGAAATACAATATAATTAGAGAGATCATGACTAGGGAAAATGTAATAATTTGTAGAGTTGACTCTGTAAATAATATAGCGGACCCACTAACTAATGCTTTAATGCCAAAGGTGTATGAGAAATACATGGAGTCTATGGATATTATATACTACTATGAATAGCACTAGAGCAAGTGAGAGTTTGTTGGAACCTTCGTTTTGATAAAGTAATTAGAGGGTCTAGTTTCATAAAAAATAAAATGGAAGCTTGTGTATACAGAAAGGTCAATGAGAGCATGATAGATTTCTTAGTTCTCTATGTGGATGACATACTTATCATTGGGAATGATATCAATATATTACAATCAGTCAAGAGCTATCTAAGTAAGAACTTCTCCATGAAGGATTTAGGAGAGGCTTCCTTTATACTGGGTATAAAACTATATAAAGATAGAGCGGGAAAGCTGATAGGACTCTTTCAATCATCGTATATTAATAATGTCTTAGAAAGGTACAGTTTCACTAATTATAAGACAACTAGTGCACTTTTCAGACATGGAATTCATCTTTTAAGGATAATGTCTCCTTAGACAGAATATGAAAAGGTTAGAATGTCTAACTTGCCATATGCATTAGCTATTGGTAGTTTGATGTATGTTAGAATATGCACGAGACCTGACATCAGAATGATTGTAAGTATTACTAGCCGATATTAGTTTGATCCAAGTGACAACCATTAGATGATAGTCAAACATGTACGTAAATACCTTAAGGGTACAAAAGACAAGTTTCTTGTTTATAGAGATAATGACTTACAAGTGAGAGGATACATAGAATCAAACTTTCAATCTGATATAGATGATAGAAAGTCTACATCTGGGTATGTGTTTATTCTCAATAGTACTATAGTGAGTTGGAAAAGTACTAAACAGAGATTCACAGCTAATTCTACCACTGAGGCAGAATACATAGCCGCATCTGAAGCAGTGAAAGAATAGGTTTAGATACATAAGTTTGTCGCTGAGCTCAAAATAGTTCCAAGTTTGAAAGATCATATCCCATTATATTGCGATAATAGTGGAACCATTGCATAAGTAAAAGAGTTAAGAGCACACTAGAAATCTAAACATGTGGAGAGGAAATACCATATAATTAGAGAGATCTTAGCTAAAGGAGATATAATAATTTGCATAGTAGATTCTATAAATAATATAGCAGATCCACTTACTAAAACCTTAACTCCAAAAGTTTTTTAGAAACACATGGAGTCTATAGGTATTAGATACCAGTATGAATGGCACTAGAGCAAATAAGAATTTGTTAGGGTTTGTACTTACGTGTTATCCATGTTTTTATGAATATATATTTTGTAATATTTATACAATGAATATTTTATGAAATCGCTAATAACCTTTATTAAATGGTAATAAAGCTTGTAACACTATAGGCATTGTACAATTTGAAGGAGTTCAGATCTGGTTTAAAAGAATTTAGACCAGTGCTAAGAATTAGCAATGCTAAAAGTTATAAATGTTAAGTTAGCACTGCTAAGAGTTAGCAAGTTATAAGAGTCAACGAGATTTAAAGAGTTAGAACCCTGTCTATAATAGGAAATGTCATTATGGAAGTATGTTCTCAAACATAGTATTCATAATCTATGTTCACCAATGAGGGTCTATTAGTGAATCACTATAATATAGATCAGTATATGTCTATATTTATATTGTACAAATGATTGTTCTTAGCTAACCATGAGCTTTGTAGAAGGTCATATAAACATATAGGTATTCAGTCAGGACTGGATACTGAACAAACTCACAAGGACCCTAATAGATATCCTATGAATTAGTCAAATGAAAGTCATTTCCAGTTGAGTAGTATTCGCGGTCCTTCGACCTGAGCACTACGATGGGCTTGTGGGTGATCCACCATACTTTGGTTCCACGTATGTTAGAAACCTTTTATGGTCTGACCGCTACATGTCACTAGGTGTGGTCCGATGCTCATGGAGTTTGGTGTGCATAGATAGAGGATCCGCCAACTCACATAGGTGTGTTGTATATCCGATGCTCCGAGATTGTATCTTACAAAGTCCTATGGCCATAAGCAATGAGCCTAGGAAAAAAGTTTCTTGTAGTGTTGAATAATATAGCAAAAATATTTGTGTATATTGTTCATTAAGATATAAATCTATAGATAAGTTTACGGAAGAGTTTACAGGGATTTGATGGTGATAATCTCGCCCATCCAAGATATAATGACGGAAGGATTATACGAATATGTATTAACCTCAACATGTATGGTCTAACGAGCTAATTTGCTATATTCGTGACGTGTGCGTGGGGCATCGATCACGGACTTATGGAATAGTTCCATTTGACGAATCGGGTGTGGACCTAGGGAGTCCTAATATAAAATTTACTCTTTGTGCACTTGGGCAGCGTACCATATTAAATAGTTCAATATAGTAAAATTCAGTAATTTATTATGGTTAAGTTAACTAAAGTATACGGTTAAATAATGAGATTCACTTTAGGTTAACTCGATAACCTAGTAAGGACATATATGTAATTTCACTTAATAATTATTTAATATTAAATAATTAAAATAAATATTTATTTATTTAATAGTTAAATAAATAATTTAACTTAACTGGTTAAAAGTTAACTATAGGGTTAAGTTAAATTAACCTTACCTAATGGTTAAGTAAGGGTTAACTTAACCATGGTTAAGTAAAGGTTAACTTAACCATGGTTAAGTTAGTTAACTATAGTTAGATTATTTAAATATTTATTTAATTTAAGGATTAAGTTAAACTAACCTAACTACAATTAAATATTAACCATAGTTAAGTTAAGTTAAATGTAAATTTAAATTAAGTAAAATTAAATGAAATTAAATTCATTTGTATAAATTGCAAAATGTAATTAAAATGAAAGAGGTTAATTTTATTTTTTTTCTAAGTGATTCGCCAACCATCAAAGAAAAAGAAAAGGAAAAATTATTTTTTTGATTTTGAATTCAATTGTTGAATTCATAATTAAATTTTCTTTTATTATGCTTAAACCAATTAAAAAAAAAATAAGTATTTAATTAATTGATTAAGTGTTAATCAAAGGAAAATAAAAAAAACTTAAGTTTAATTTGTTAAACTTTTTGCTGGATTAGAATACTGTCATTCTAGATAATTAATCTCAAAATTGTTGATTATTAGAATTGATCAAAGTTTGCATTTCAGGTGGACTTCAAAAATTTTGATCTAAAGGCTTCAAGGGTTATTTCTCAATTTTATTATTAATTTGATCAATATGTAATAATTGTGTTTACTGCAAATTTTTATACTTCCGTTGTATATGTATATGTATGAGATGTATATTTTGTTGTTAAATACATATACCACATGCTTGCACCCTAAATAAATCAACACTCAATATGCTTACCATCTTTTACTAGGACAACCTCAGTTGTATGATAGGGGTGTAACTTTTAACGGAAGATAGAACACTTACTATTTCATGTTTGACAACAAGAGCATTATTCTTGTGCCTAGTAAAGTATTTTCTCGTAGATCAACCGTTCGACCAAATTTATTCAATATGCAGACAACCAAAAAATTATAAAGATAACAACATGATAAAGTGTCTCCTTACCTTATCTTAAAATCAAAAGTCAAGAACAAGATAACAATATCAAAACCGCATAAGTTCAAAATTGGAGACTTTGTCAAGCCTATTTGTCTGAAGATCGATTTCCTCCTCAAGACTATGCCAGTTAATTAACCAAAGAGATTGGACCATTCGAGATCATTGAAAAGCTCAATACTAAAGCATATCATTTGAAGCTTCCAAGCCATGTTCACATTTTCAATGTGTTTAACATCAAGCATCTCAGGCCTTTTGATAAAGACTATTCTCATGAAAGACAATATTGCTCTAAATTCGAGAACGAATTTTCTCCAAGAGGGGGAGAATAATGTAGACCGTATAGCATTAGGAATCTTAGATAAGTGGGATCATATAACTTAACTATGATTCTTATTTTATTTTTTTATTTGAGTTAGATTCTTATTTAGGGTTTTATTTGAATTTAGGTTTTACATAGGAATAGGTTTTCTAATTTTATTTATTTACTTAACATTAAGATTCGAGTACTATAAATATGTGTCATTTGTTACGTGTGAAGGCAGATTTGTTATTTGATAAATTAAGTCCTCTTTATTTATATTGTTTTTCGATATTCTTTTAAATCAATGAGTTTTAACTATCTACATTTGTTGGTATCCTCATATCAATATAAGTTTAGTTTAATTCTTTATTTCAAGTATTCTTAAACTAAACGGAATATTTTCGCTGCATCACCCACCTCTTGAATAAATTAAGGGACTGCATTTTTTTTTCCTAAAATAAGTATTGTCAAATTTGAAATAGTGCTTCCAATTCCTATCATTCTCTGGCTATCTTTGGATTATAATTTTCATATAAATCTCAAGCATTGAATTTGCCCTAAACAGAGCAGAACCATTTTAATCATTTCACCCACAAAAGAAGTACTTTTTAGAAGTGGTAAATTTAGATTTAACAAGATGTACGTAACCTCACTGTTTGTTTTACGACCTGAATTACATCTCTTATGATACATGCCTGTGAATCTCAATTCAAACACGGATCAAATCTACTTCTCAAGCCATGACAAGAAATTTGCCCACATTCCACCAAATGGTGGAAGTGGGAATCGAACCCAAGGCACACCAACCATCCAGCCTCTGGAGATGGTTGGCACATAATTGAACTTTCTCAACTTCATAGATTATTCAAACAAAGAATTCATGCACCTGAAACCGTAGCAATAAATATTGTCATGAACGAAAGTAGAACGATTAGTTTTGAGGAGCTAATATGATCAGACGCAACCAAGAGACTCAATGTATTGAAAAGCATCAGTCCACATAACCAGCGATACCCATCCAAGATCGTCACGACCTGAACCAAGATCACAAATTTCATTGGAAGTATTGTCATTAAGTTTGTAGCGTATGGCCTTGCCAGGTAAGTGCAAAACCATATGTGACTCTGCATCATTTGCTTCCCGAACGATACTAAGTATAGAAAATTCATAATAATCCATATGTGCCGGCGACACAATACTGCTAATCACCTCTGGAAATGCAACAGTTATTGCATCTAGATCAACTCGGTACTTCACAAACCACCTCGAATAGTCCCTTTCCATCTCGTAGACATCAAATTCTGCCATGCCATGAACATAAAACTCAACGAGATGCAAGTGCCCTCGAGACTCGCCAAAGTACCTGAAATATCTACCGAATCTCCAATCGTCGGGAACTGGAGTTGGAGGTAATGGCATTTCTCCCAGTTGCTCCTCATCAACATTGAAATACAAGGAGGTATCATGACAATTAATCCAGTGCATAGCACCATTTGAAAATACTCCATTTTCGTATTGCATAAAACGATTTGCAATAAAGGATCACCAGAGAGTCTCCAAGAGCGCGTTTCAGATGAGTATATTTTAATCTGAAATTTCAGATAGTTTTTCCCACTCTCTTCCTGTGGATAAGAACCGGCAACACAGATGACTTTATAATGAGGAGATTTGACAGGATCATAAGCTATATTAATTCCATGGATTCTAGCACTAGGTAGAGGAAGATTAAGAAATTGCTTGGTTGTCGGATTGTAAATGTGGTAGTCGTGCTCAAATTTCCTGTCGCGCAAGCTGGAACAACATAGTAACCCATGACAAGATTGTAAAATTCTCAGGCCAGAAGGATGGTTCACAAAATTGACGGACTTAAAGGGAGCGCTAGTCGGCTTGTTTTTGAGAGGGACAAAATCATGTTCCGGATTAATGAGTTTAGACCATCTATTGTGCAAAATAAGACCCGAGACTAGGTGGCTGTCTGGATAAAGCAGGCGAGAGAATTGAGGACTGGAAATGAGAGATTGCCAGTGTTTAGATACAGATCTGAATCTCAGAAGAGATTTTATGGGTAAGCGAGCCAGGATTTCGGTTAAGAGATTGTCATTATTTGCAATGGCATCAGATGCTAACTCCGGGTTCCCAGAACCCATAATTTGAAATTTTGAGTATTTGGTAGTTAACAAGATTCATCTCTTTTTCTGTGTCTTGATGTGTATATAAATGAGCCTTATGGTTCTTTTCCTAAAGATTGCTCAATAGGCTATGAGCCTATGACATTGTTGTAGTTGACCCTCAGAATAGATAAGGAATCTTGACAGCTCATAAGAGATTGGTCAAAGAAGTCTAGTTGACAATATTTATATGAATTAACAAATTTTCAACGTTTTTATCAAACCAAATTGTGGTAAAAAAACTCCGGCTTCTTTTGTGTTTGTTTATACGGGTAAATATTTGTTGTAAAAAAAATTATAAAAGCTTAAGTTCAAGTTCACACATGTACTCAGATATGTATAATAAAATAAAATATATTTTTGAAGACACTATTTATAAGTTATAATTTAATAAATATAAAATTATATGAAGTAAGATTTAAAGTGTATAAATATTTAAACGCTATTAAAAAAAGGTTATGTTGATAAATTATATTTATTACAAATAGAGCTTTGTGATAAAATTCGTTTTATCACTTAATGTTATTTTATTAATATGATAGATTATTTTTATCATAAATTAATGATAGATGAATTTGGTGATATATATATATATATATTTTATCACAAATGTACAACTTGTATTTTTAATAGGTGATTTACTAATTGATGTGTATGCTTATATAACTACTAACGTAACACATGATTTAACAAATGATGCAAGTATGATGATGTTATGATGAAGACACCCGAAAATATATGATATCATCATATATCATTATTTTGTGATAAAACTCTCAATATTTTGTGATAATTTTTTTTGTTTACAATATTGTTTTATTTTTTAAACATATACAATTAAATTCATATGTATTAATTTATGTTGTAATATTTAATATATTATTTTTATTTTTATTTTTTATAATTAATATATACATTTATATTTAAATTCATACGTACAATTATATTTATATTTATATAATAATTTATGAAGTAATTAAAAAAATATCTATCGAAGCAAACTAAATTGTCATCAAAATTTAAAAAAAAAATACGTAGTATAATAATCAAAAGAAAACATACAAGAACAAACTTGTTTATTCATTTGCAAGTAACATAAAAATGATATAATATTGAAATTTTCATATGCAGACATGGATAAAATTTAAAAGAAAACTATTTCCCTTTAAAGAATACTAGGTAGATTGCCATTTCACTTTGTAGAATCTCGGGTGGATCGCCATTCTTATCCTGCCAACAACAATAAAAAAATAGAAGCTTTTCAACAATTTATTACAAATATAGTCTGACTATAATGTCATCAAACACTTAATGATTTGTTGTACTAGGTGTGAATAAAAGATGGCAATTATCAAGTCATTAATAAGGCAAGGAAAGGACAAATTCAATAAATACCAATAAGAAAACTAACAAGAGGGCTATCCGGGAACTTAAGGCTTTTGAGGGTCAGCTTTCTGTTTCTTTATTTTTGCAGAAGCAGGTAAGAACCTAGGTCTAAGGCATGGAACTTAGCAAGTGGGTTCAATGCAGAAAGGTTAAATGCAGTAGGATGTTGTGCATGGACCAGACATTCCTGTAGGTTCCATATTAGAGGAAGATGATTTTTTAATGCTATAGACAGTGATAGAAATACTGAGAGCTGCAGTGCTGATATCAAGAGTAGGTGGCAGAGAGAGTCGGTGAAGAAGAAAAAGAATTTAGTTGGGTAATATCGAGGTAGTTTTTGTTTACAGGCACATAACAAAAGACCTAATTAACAAAAATAATTTTCGTTAGTATTATGTAATTAACACTTTTTAAAATAATGTAAGTGAAATGAATTGTAAATGAATTATTAATATTATAATATTAAAAATATAAAATGTTAATAAATTATTAATATTATGATATTAAAAAATAAAATATTATTAAATTAGTGATATTATAATATTAAAAAATTATTTTTATTTAAAGAATTTAGTTATTAAAAATAATTTAAAATTTTAAAAAATTAATACAACGCCCAAAACGACGTCGTTTTGGGGTTAAAAATTGTAAACAAAAAAAAGCCCAAACAAAATTTATACAAAATCGAGTTTGATATCCTCGATTTATTTCTTCTTCAATTAATTGAGTCTTCTCTCTTAGCCCTCTCCCTCGACCATCTCTGTCACAGAAAAATCCTAACCGTCTCTCCTAAAATCACAAACAATCGAAAGTGACAACCACAAACGGCAATGAGCAAACTGCGTTAATGGACTGGTCCCTTAAATGCCAACGCTGCTCTCATTCCTTTTTCTTTTTTAATTTGTTTTTAGGTTCTTTCCATTAGATCTTAAACAAATTCAACTTAAATTTCCCTTTAGGGTTCTTTGCATTTTAATTTTGGATATTTTGCGTGAATATATTCTTCGACGTTTTGCTATTCTTTTGGAAAATTTGAAAATTTTTGAGATTTATAGTTTTCAATTTGGGGTGTTTTTGTTTTGGATCGTTAGTTCAGGGAGAATGAATAGTTTTCCATGGCCACACCACTGTCATCACTGCCATCGAAGCAGTTCGGAGTAATAAAGCCGATATCAGTGGCGAGACTCATGGAGGCAGATTTGCAACGAACCCATGAATTAGTAAAGGTTTTTTTTTTTTCCTTTTATCTTATCTTGAATGACAATTAATTATTGTCTTTCTTGGATTCAATTATTTCTTTTTCATTTTTTGATGTTTTTAGTGGAAGTTGGGCTTTATGAAAGCAAAGAAGTGGCGAGAAGAGAAGAGGTTCTATGTCCACTTAAAGAGGTAAGAATTTGTCTTTATGTTTTTTTAAATTATTTTTTAAGTATTTTATTCAAAATTTGAAACATGGGTTTGATATAATTTGGTTACTGAGAAATTGAAGGTGAAAAGTTGATGAACTTGTGTTTGCTTCTGTCAAAATGGTAAAGTGAGAATGCTAATTTATATTTTTTCAGTTTTTACTCTATTGCTGAATAGTCTAATATGAACTAGTATTTCTTGTTTATTTGCTAGTATTTCCATTATTGGAGAAAAAAAAGATATGCATTAGATTTATTGTTTATTTCCATTGACTAGAAACTAAGTATTTACAAGATCTATACAGCTTAAAGTCAAGGTATATGGGACCAAACTTGAGTATTCTTTAAAGGGTACATAAATTAGGCAAAATTATGTAGATAAATACTTTGACTGAGTTTCAATTTATATATGAGAGAAAGGCAATTGAAGTCAGGGTTTTATTGGAAAAAAAAGGAACATGTCAGTGGTTAGTGTATGTAATTCGAACTTTAATATGTAAGCTAATTGTTTCCTCATTTACTTTTCCATTATTAGAATTCTTTCAAATGTTTGACTTGTATCTTTAA
Source organism: Ailanthus altissimus (assembly GCA_946807835.1). Lineage (NCBI taxonomy): Eukaryota > Viridiplantae > Streptophyta > Magnoliopsida > Sapindales > Simaroubaceae > Ailanthus > Ailanthus altissimus. The sequence continues at coordinate 13,721,985 of OX327687.1, forward strand.
ATATAAAAATTTTAGTTTATGATTATAGATCAAGCCAAATTAAAATTGTATGTCTGGATAAAGAATCCTCCATGATAAACTTTTCTATTTCTCCATTAGTTATGAGGTTTATGTTAGCTACTTTCAGATATCATTTCAGTTGTTGATTCTGCTTAATGTTTTTAAAGTTTTGGTCTTCCTCTTTTAATTTGTTCTGTAGTTTGCCTATAACTAATCAGCCATGTTAATTCAAATTTAAAGTTGTTCCTAGTAGCTTCCATTAAGGTGTTATAGAATATTTTTGAAATTTTTTGTGTAACAGAGCAATGATACAATGATTTATGTTAATTCAAATGTAAAACTATTCCTAGTAGCAATTATACAATGATTTATGTCAGCATGCTATGAAATTGAGTGAAAAGGGGTCATTGTCTCAAGAGAGTTACGGTATTGCATTTTGTGCACTAAAGGAAGCACTTGGCAATTGTTTGAGTGTAAACACTTTTAACCAAAGTCTGGTGGAAGCTGTCACATTACTTACTAATGGTTTGATCTGCATTGAAGAACATAACCAAAGAAGTATGAGCAAGATGAATAAAATAAAGAATCCAATGAAGAAAAGAAAGGTATTCTGGATAGTGATTTACAATTTACATCCTTGTTATGCACTAGTCCAATTTTTTAAAATGATTTCCTTCATGCATTTTAGGTGAACTCAGAGCATGAGGTTATAAATGTAGGGACACAAGACAGCTTGCAGCAAATGGTTTGTGCTGTATTATAAATAGTCAATAAGAAACTTATTTTTTGTTTGGATTTGTCCAATAAAATTATAACTTAAACTTGATTGTGAAAAATGGACTCCCTAAAGCCAAATGGCATTATCCCAGAATATTTTTGATATTATTCAGTGAGCACGTGGGAGGTTGCTATTCAAAATAATAATTGAATCATTTGAAATTGGATAGGAGAATTCTATATATCTACAAGAAATTGTTGGGTTAGATTATGATGGTTTCTTTGTAACTGGAAATTTAATTTTTGCAGGAAAAATTGAACTCAAGATTAGTGACCCTAGATGGCTATTACAACATATAACAAGGTGTGCAAGGAATGGTAAGATGTGATTCATTTTATTGGTTTCTGATAATACACGAATTATACTTATATTTGTATTTAATGGATATGGTGCATTACTATTCGCAGGTACAACTTAATTTAATGGCACCAACAGGTGAAAATTACTATGGGAATCAACAGACCATTCAGGGGATGGTATGTGAATGAGTATAGAAATAAAAGAAAATAGCTACTTAGTCCAGTGTAGTGCAACTCAATAGAGACTATTTTTTTTTTAAGATTTGGGGTTTTAATATATAGGGATAGTTAAACTTAATTGTACCAAGCCATGATGGATACTATAGTGCAAAGCAAGGTATGCATGAGCTGGTATATTATCTTTTTTGGTGCTGTTGTTGATTATATGAATCATTGATTTGAAATTGTGATATTTGACCTACTGGAGTATGATTCTTATAGAGAGAAATGGATTTCTTCCGAACACTTACTAGTTTCGACTATGGTATTCAGGTGAGTTTGGCAGATGAGATATTCAGAAGTTAGTAGAATCTTATGATTTATACTCGGAAGTTAGAAATTTGAAAAGTCTCAACTCTTGTACTTACGTCGGTAGGTTCACACAACTTTTGACCTTCTTACAGTACTTACGTCGGTAGGTTCACACAACTTTTTGCAGGTACAACTTAATTTAATGGCACCAACCCAATATTATAAGCTGAGAAATAATTGCTTTGCATATGAAAGTTTTCATTTAATAGTACAAAATAGTTCTTCTAGAGTCGCTCACTCTCCCTAATAATAATTGCTTTAAAGGTTTTCATTTTGTAATTATTGATTATTTTTATTTGTTTCATTAGTTTCTTTACAACAGCTTTTTTTCCTAAATCAATGAATGTTATACATAGAAGGTTACCTTCAGAGTAAATTATGTTGTGCACAGTATAGGGTGGGAATTTGGTTTGGTCATCCTTGGTGAAAAAAATGTGGCAATGCTAATTATTTTTGAAGTGTTGGATCAACTTACCTACAACACTATGTTTGAAGAAAATTGTGAAATGTTTACTATATTACTTGATAATATTGATGGAAATTGGCTAGATAAAGTTTCTTTCACCAAAGGTATGTTTTTTGTCCTTGTTCAACCTACTTATTAGCTATGATTTAAGCTTTGTGCCAACTTTATCAATTGTGGTGGCTCTAAACTAACCATATCAATCTTTGTGGTTAGCTCTATTTTTATTGCTGAAAAATTGGTGATTCAACAATTTTGGTTGGACAAGAATTGAGGTGAATACTAAAGTAGAGAGCTACAAGAAGTCTAGAACGTGTGAGATACGTATGGAGAAGTTTAGGAAGTGTGAGACACGGAGGGGGAAGCGAAACGGGACTTGAAGATGCGAAGGAAGCAAGAAAACGCTCATAGGGGGCACTAGAGCTGAGCGTTGCAGCGCCCAGCACAGAAGCCCAACGTCGCAGTGCTGACGATGGCGCGATAATGGCCAGTGCCACGGCGTCCAGGGATGAGTACCGTGGCGCCAAAAGCAGGAAGTCATTTTTAATCCAGATTTTAAGTTTTGGACTTCTAAAACAAGTGGACTCTTACTCCAACAAGGAATAATGCTAGTAAGCACAAAATACACTTTATATAAACACTTGTAAACCATTTATTTCAGATTAAGCATTAAGAGAGACTCTAAGAGAGGGAAAGAACTGAGTAGACACTAAGTGCTTGTGTGCGCTAGGGTAGAATAGTCATTTGGGTGTTTATTACTCGTGATAGAGTGAGAGTTCACTAAACATTAGGTTCTTTTGAGGGTTCTTCATTGAATTTTTCTTGTAAAATTTCTAGGGAGTTAATAAGAGAGGCTAGGATTCTTGTATCTACCGTGAACGTAGGCAATTGGCCGAACTACGTAAGATTGTGTTGTGCTCTTTTATATTCTATTTTGGATTCTTGGTATTTTACTTGATTAATAGGTTATTCCGCTGCGTAAGGAGGTTAGGGTTCTAGGTTAAACTTTAGGTTCTTCGCTTCAACCTAATCTCAAGAGGGAGAAGGGTGTTCCCTCACTCAACAAACTAGTATCAGAGCAAAGGTTCTATAATACACATTTGGGGTATTTAAACCATGGCTGTAATCAAGCAAGAAATAAAAAAGTTCAATGGGATGATTGACTTCAATCTTCAGAGGAAAATAGTTAGGGCTCTACTAGTGAAGGAATGGTTAGACTCAGCCCTGGAGGAAGCCAGCTCCTCAATTAGCGATAAGACGACAACCTCAAAGTTTGGGTAGAAAGATTGGGACACGATTCAGAAAAAGGCTCACAACACTATAATCTTGGCGTTTAGTGACGAAGTATTAAGGGAAGTTGGTGATGAGGAAACCACTTTAAGGCTATGGAAGAAACTCGAGGTATTGTACATGAAGAAGTCCTTTGCAAATAGACTTCTTGTGAAAAAGAAACTACATCAGCTAACAATGCACGAGGAATTTTCATTGAGAGCTCACATTGACGAGTTCAATAAGATCATCATAATTCTTGAGCAACTGGGTATCAAGACTGAGGATGAAGACAAGACCATTATCTTGTTAAGTTCATTACCAAAGAGTTAATGAGAGCTTTGTGGATATACTGCTGTATGATAAAGAGTCTTTAACGATGAATGACGTCAAGGCATCATTGAACTCAAAAGAATTAACAAAAAGATCTGAGTCTGAGAGTAGAGCAGCATTGCATGCACAGGGAATGAAGAGCAACTAATCAAAAAGGAGATCCAAAAAGTATTTTCTTTATAATAAGGAATGACACTTTGTGAAGGAGTTTTTGAAATCAAAAGGCTAAGGAGGGTGGGCTGCAATCGGTACTGAGGAAGATATCGAAGTTGTAGACACATTGGTAGCCTCAAGGGGAAAGTACGCTGGCAAATGGATAGTAGATTCGAGGTGTAGCATCCATATGTGTCCCAACAGATCGATGTTTACCAACTACAAAGCCAAGAGAGGTAAAGCTCTAATAGGGAATGACATGACTTGTGAGATCATGGGAGTTGGTGACATAAGGCTGAGGATGCAAGGTGGAGAAATTAGAGACTTACATGGTGTAAGGCATGTTCCTAAACTGAGGAGGAACTTGATATCCCTAGGCAAGCTTGATGAGGAAGGGTATTCGGTTAGAGCAGAAAAAGAAAAACTAAGGGTAGAGAAAGGACCTATACGGTTTAAAGATGAAAAGCTCAATGGGGGGCTCTATGTGCTTACTGGGATGGCCATGAGTGGCCCAATATGGAGCGTTGGGGTGATGCAGACCACTAGGCGACATCCAAACCGTGCTCACCGAGGTGATGCGGGTCGGAAAGAAGTGCAATGCAACCATACCTTATGCAAGGTGCACGAATGCCTTTAGAGGCCAAAGTTACTAGCCTAGGGAAAATTAAGTCTTGGTTGAGACTTAACTGGACTCAACTCTATGTGATAAAGTATTGGTGTGAATCAGGTCCCGAAGCCTTCTTATTTGGAAGATTTTGAATCAATGAATGGTTTGTTGGAAAATTGGTGATTCAACAATCTTGGTTGGACAAGAATTTAGATGAATACCAAAGTGAAGAGTGACAAAAAATCTAGAACGTGTGGGACACGAAGAGGGAAGCGAAAAGGGACTCGAAGACGTAAAGGAAGTGAAGAAAATGGGCATAGGGAGCACTAGGGCTGAGCGCCTCGGCGCCCGTGGCTGAGCGTCGTGGTGCCTAGTATAGAAGCCTAGTGCCACGACACTGGGCGTGATAATGGCTAGCGTTGCGGCGTTTAGGGATGAGCGCCGCAGCATCAGAAGTGTCAGGAAGCCATTTTTTATTCGGATTTCAAGTTTTGTACTTCCAAAACAAGTGGACACTTACTTCAACAAGGAATAAGGTTAGTAGGCACGAAATACACCCTATATAAATACTTGTAAATCATTTATTTCAGATTAAACATTAAGAGAGACTCTAAGAGGGGGGAAGAACTGGGTAGACACTAAGTGCTTGTGTGCGCTATAATGGAACCGTCGTTTGGGTGTTCATTGCTTGTGGTAGAGCAAACGTTCACTAAACATTAAGTCATTTTGAGGGTTCTTCATTGAATTTTTCTTGTAAAATCTCTAAGGAGTTAATAAGAGAGGCTAGGATCTTTGGATCCACCGTGGACGTAGGTAATTGATTGAACCACGTAAGATTGTGTTGTGCTCTTTTATATTCTGCTTTGGATTCTTAGTATTTTGCTTGATTAACAGGTTATTCTGCTGCGCAAAGAGGTTAGGGTTTTAGGTTGAACTTGATGTTCTTTGCTTCAACCTAATCTTAAGATGGAAAAGGGCGTTCCGTCCCTTAACATTTATAAAGTTTAAATCGTCCCGTAGATCATTTATCTTCTACTCCATAATATGATACTGTGATGACGTGTCCAACTCAAACTATATATAAGTAATTATAATCAATATTCACAATGTAATACTCATCAACATTATATAGTGAATCCAAGAAAAAAGATTAAATTATTATATTGTTGATCTAGACATTGGTGGGACTTTGAATTGGTACTCACGTTGAACATTTATAACAACCATAGGATCGGTAAATTAGATGTTCAAAATTGTAATATGCTCAAGTTTGAGAGTCCCTATTCATTATTCCAATAGAATGCGCAATTTCGTCGCTATATGATAGTTCACATTCTTCTCATGTTTGTGAGACACTAACTTTTTATGTACTTTTAAATCTACGCAAAATTTTAAATTTTTTTACTATTAATAGAAAAAAGAATTTTCAACAAAATTTATATATATTTTTCGTTCTATTTGCAAACATACAAATTCTTTAGCTCCATTAAAGATAATATTTTCGACGTCTTCGTACAATGGGAGGCCTTTATTAGACCAATTTAGAAGGTGAGAAAAATGATTGTAGACCTTATGCACAAACATCGAGCCACATCTCAAGATCACCTTAAGATTTAAACTTGAGTTAATTAAAAAATAATAATCTCAATTAATAACATTATTTTCTTATCTTCTTTAATACAATATAAAAATAACGATTTTCTTATCATCCATAAGGCGAAGCACAAAATATTGGACGGATCTACGTTGATCATGTAGCATTAATAATTTATGAAATAAATAAAATAGACACATTTTCATAGCATTTGTGTCATTATCAAACTTAACTGTTTTGAACCACGAATTTAAATCTTTGTAGGTCAACTGATTTCTACTTTTAAAGTATATATCTTGCATTTTATTATCTAATTTTGATTTCAACTCGCTTATTGAAGGATAATCTCTTATCCTCAAACTAATAGTCAAATAAAAATTTAGACTAAAGAATTTAATTCATCTCTTACTTATATAGAACCACAATTCTTCATATAAATATTTTGTATATACACATTTTAATAAAATCTCATGTACTAATATACACGAGAATGAAATGTTGTGTACATCTAAAAAATGGCCAAAATATGTGGTCATAAATAATTTTATATGCCTTTTCATCAATTTAATTTTTATTCTATCGATAGTTCACATCTTAGAGTAAGTAGTGACCGTTGCTTGATAGAATTCATTTTTTGCAATTATATAATCATTCGAGATGTTTTTGTTCCTAAGAAAAAAAAACCATTACATAACCAATTATATGAGTTTCAAAAAATATAAATTTTAATTAAAATTCAAATAATTACAAAATTTTAAAATAACAAAATATGAAATAAAATTAAATTTAATACACAAAATAATAAATAATAAATATTAATAACAAAAAAAGTGAAATATTGACTCAATTAAATAATTTAAGCACAATTTTAATATTTATATTAAATTAAATTAAATAAACTAACTATATTTTTTTAAAAAAATTACCACGTGGTAGCAGGCAACGTGTGCTCATTGTGCTTACGTCAAAGCACAAAGCAATGGACACTATGTTCACGCGTATGGCACGTGCATCATGAGCTGGACGCCTTTGCCAGTCGAAATCGGTCATTTTAGACTATTTTTTGGGTTATTTTTAACAATATTTTTATCTTATTAATAATAAATTTAAACATTTAAAGAATTACAATATAAAAATATTACAAAACACAATAAAATTAAATTTAGAATAAAAATTTATTAATTTGTATTAATTTTTAATTTTACAATAAATTAATTTATTTTATATCATTAAAATATTATGATTTTAAAGTCGATCTATAGATTTTGGGACAAATGAAAAGCAATGGCCGAGAGAGTTGGAGAATGTTTTAAAATTTTGCAAAAGGGAAAAATGGACAAATTCTAGCTTCTTTGATTATCATACTTAAAAATTTTAACTGAGGTCAAAATAGAATTAACAAAGTTTTTGGCTCAAAAAGGAGAATTTCCCTAAATCTTGCGGTAACCAAGACTTCATCCCCACTAGTGAAAGCTAATTAAGTAATTTTGAGCAGTGGGGTAGCCACAAGAACGGTCGGTAGATTCTATAAAGCCGCCGGGAATAGTGCGAAGTAGGGCCTTGGATCCATGACGTGGCAGTCAACGTGGGCCCATGTCATCTCATTCTCCGCGTTCAAACCGCGTAATTCGTCTGCGCGTTCGCTGACTAGCCTTATTTTATATATATATATATATTTTTTTTTGTTTCCGTTTTCAGTTGAGACGAGATTCTTTTTAAAGCGATATTAAAAACAAAAAAAAACAGCAAACGAAAATTCTACTATCCACCAGTAGTTGATAATCAAATTAAGCTAAGAATTTATTTATTACTTTTCTTCGAGGCATCTGAGAAAAAGTGTACATCCACCACTACGCGTAAAGTAAATCTACATGGAGTTCATTTCAGTCTATAGCTAAGGAACATAGACCGTTATGGACGTGACAATAGGAATCCTGCCATTTGTCAAAATCCTTACTGTCCCATCACGTGTCCTCAGAAGCAGCGATGTTTCTAATAATGACACCCAGTATCTGTGGTCTCTTTTGTAGTTAAGTCAGGCTCCTTGTTCCTTTGTTTTATAATTCGAACCTCTGTGCTTACCATTATGCCCCTACGAAGTACGAACAGAGTTGCTAATTGGAGACTTTTTTTTTTATCTGCGAGGAAATTAAATTTGGAAAATGTTAATTACCCGTCATACCCTCCCAAGAATAGTATGCAAGTCAAGGTTATGATTGAATTATTTGAAATGACATTTATAGGTAAAATTATGTTTAATTAAACATTAATAATAATGTTATTCATCTCTAGCAAAATTTAACACATATTCGATGTAATATTATGTTCTCTTATTTAACAAATCTAATACTGTATCAAGATTGCTTCTTTTTCCTAAGCTTTCTTTAATATCTAAAACCAATTGTTTGAAAAATAGCAATAAAATTGTAACAAACAAAAAATATATTTTGACAATCAATTTATGAATTGTGAGAACTCTTTAAAAATTGTTCTAATTAATGAAAAGAGAATATCTATTAAAGAGAAAATGAAAATAATTTTATAAATTTGTCGAAGAAAAAAAAAAATTGTCATCCATACAAATATACATTTTGAAAATTTCATTACTGTTAATAGCTTCATAGGGAATTAGAAATATAATTTAGTTCATAACAAGTATTCCTCATATTTATTCTTAAATTTCTTTAAAATTGAAACACAACGAGATGAACAAATAGTGGTTTGGACAAGAACATGCGGACATTATGGTCATTTTGGTAAATCTATTATAAATCCGTCAGTTGGTAAATACCAAAGAAATAAAATAAAGGAGGGGTGAAAATGGAAATAAAAAATTAGGCAGATTTGATAAATTTAGTTACGTCCGGATGCAAGGAATGCGATGCAAAAAGTTTGGCTCATATAAAAGCGAGACCATTGTTTTGTCTGGAGAGTAAACAGACTCATCTCTCTGCCTGTTTGTGGCTAGGTCGTATAATTTTCGAAAAAGGAAAAAGAATTTAAAAAAATCTTATTTCTGAATTCAAGAGCAATCAAAAAAATGGCGGATCAGCTCACAGATGATCAGATCTCCGAGTTCAAAGAAGCGTTTAGTTTGTTCGACAAGGATGGCGACGGTCCGATCCTTCTCTCTTTCTTATTTCGTCTTCTATTTTATGATAGATCTTGTTTTAAGATTGATGAATCTGTGATTTTCGTATATGTATGTTCTAGCTTTGTTGCATCCAACGGTCTTCCCAGGTGTTTGATTATTTGTTTATGATCTCTCATTTTTGTTCTTGAATTTTGATCTGTGATTTGATTTGATTTTCCTTTGTTTTGACGAGAAAAAAAGACTTTCACTAAATTGATGTTAGATTAATGGCAGTAGATGTTGTACAATGACCTTTGTTTGGATTTGTTAGTATCCTGTATGTAATGCAAGGATATAATAAAAATGGATTAGTATTTTTTTTTTCAAATTTTATTATTAGTTATTTAAATCATGTGAATAGTAATTAATTGAATATAAATAATTATTCAAATTAATTGCAAATATTTCATTGTATTTGTAAGAAATTTTATTAAGTATTTTTCTAAATTATAATATTCAACTTTTATGAATTATTTAAATAATTAAAGGAATTAAATTTATAATATGAACCTTATTTTTCAATGATGGTCATTGGGATAAGTTATCCCATAATTTGGGTATATAATGGTCGGCCCTGTGGAATTTATTCTTGGTTGGTAGGATAATAGGCTGATGGGCGTTGGTTTTGTCAGTTGTTTCGCCCTTGTAATTATTCTTTTCATGTATAAATTGCAATCACTATCCTTAATTTCATCTTCCTTGAAGTATCTTAATATCATGGTTATCTCAAAGAATGTACCACTTTGTATAAAATTGTAAATGTAAGTAACCAATTGATTTCAAATCAAAAGTGTCGATCTTAAGATCATGTATAAAACTGTTCATAATCTGCTTTGCCAATTTCTTTTTGGTTTCTGTTTATACTTTTATGTTTTAATGCCGTTTTGATTTATTAATATGGTTTTAGTACTTTATGATATATAATCATTGCAAATTCCTCAATATCTTCTACATGAACCTCTGTAATGTTGAGTCTTCTTCTTACCGAGTATTCGGATATTTGTGCTGAAAATGTCTTCCCATTTGTGAGCTGTATACAAGGTCTTTTTCTAAATTACCTATGTATGTCAAAATAGTATGTGCTTGTTACATTTTGTTGCATACTGTACTATCTTAAAGTTTTTTTGAGACCATCACTGGGCATTCTCGTCTTCTTCTGTTCCATATATGATATACTCTGGAATCAGACCTGCACAGCAGCAGTAGCCTTGCTGCGACAACAAAACTTCCATGTGCTGCTTGATGCCCTTGTTTGATGTGAAAAAGAATGGTTTTGGTTTTTTACTTTCCTCAATGCAGTTCTGTCAGTTTCTTGATAAATGTTACATGGTTTCGAAACTTGACATGGTTTCTCTATATAATTGAATTTACAGGTTGCATCACCACCAAGGAACTTGGGACTGTCATGAGATCCCTGGGCCAGAATCCCACTGAAGCAGAACTCCAGGACATGATCAATGAGGTGGATGCTGACGGTAATGGGACTATTGATTTTCCAGAGTTCCTAAACCTCATGGCTAGGAAGATGAAGGATACTGACTCTGAGGAGGAGCTGAAAGAGGCCTTCCGAGTCTTCGACAAGGATCAGAATGGTTTCATCTCTGCTGCTGAGCTGCGTCATGTGATGACAAACCTAGGGGAGAAGCTTACTGATGAAGAAGTCGATGAGATGATTAGGGAGGCTGATGTTGATGGCGATGGCCAGATAAATTACGAGGAATTTGTTAAGGTTATGATGGCCAAATGATAACCCCACCCCCACCAAAACTTCCAAGGAAAGAAATGATCTTAAAAAAAAAAAAAACATTTCGTTTTGAGTATGTTGGAACCCAAGCGTCCTCTTTTAAATTTTTTTCTTTTGATAGTTCTGAGGTCAAGCTTAAGGAAGGAAATGGTCTTTTTTAGTGGTGGTAGTAGAGGATTGTTCTGTCTCGCTCTTTAATGTCTTTGTGACTTAAGCAACTTAAATGTTTTTATATATTTTCGTTTTTTTTTTGCTCTTATGTGAACAATGTGGTCTGTTGGATGAGTGACTCATTTATTTCTCATTTTGAGTTTTTGTGCACGATTTTTGCATGTCATGACTTTGTTTTGTTTTGTTTTCTCAATTTTAAGTCGTATACGAAGTGAGACGCGTTGATTTCAGACGTTTTGGTTGAATTAGTTTACGGTTGAAGGTAGAACTAATTCACGGCTGAAGGGGAATATAAGAACAACAATGTTAAATTTTTTAAATAGAATTTCAATATATGTTTTTATTTTAAATTATGTATTAAATTCATATAAGAAATCAAACGGTGAATTCTCCTTTTATTTTACTTAATTTGATAAATGAAAAAAGGTGAGAGAATTCCTAGCTGTATGGTGGGGGGATACTAATTTCTCATCTCTCTTTGAAGAATAATATTTTTAAAATGATCTTCGATTTCTTTGATTCTATTTGTGTATAAAATTAAGGGGATTTGTTTATGTTCATTGTTTTACTAGGAATACGAGTTATTTTAAATTTATGAAAAATTGAGGTTAAAGTTTGTTAAATTAGCATAAGTCGAATTTGACCTACGATGAGTGAGGATTAAAATAAATTTGGATTATAAGATAGCGAAAAAGCTATAGAGTTTAAGTTTCTTCATCAAAAAAAAATAAGCGAAATTTAATAATTGATTGGGCTATGAAGATCAATGAGTAAGGATCAATTCTTTGTTGAAAACTAAAAATGGGAGAAAAGGTAAGTTAAGAAAAATTGTATTCTTGTATTGAATATGTATAAATGAATCTTCTGACTTTTATATAGGTTCAAAAATTCTTACTTAATCCTAATTTTATAAAAATAAAAAATTTTAATCAAATAAAATTTCATACTTTAATAGGTACCTATATGAACCTATTTTGCTAACTAGGTTTGGACTAATATAAATAAAAAGCAAGTGCTCAAATTGGCCCGGTGTCAACATATCCCTACAAGCTAATTAAAAAGAAATATTTTGCCTACGCTTGTATCCTAATAGAGTCATACTTTTATTTTTCATGCTCAATGTCAATCCAAGCCCACTCCTCTTAAGCTAATCGCCCACTTAAATAATTATTTACTTCATTGTACTTTTTTTCTTAGTTATATATGCAAAAAATCGACTTTATAAAGTAGTCTCAAGGATTATATGGGAAAAAATTAGCTTAATAAAGCAACCTCGGAATTTATAAGGAAAAATTGACTTAGGATAAAAATTGGCTTTTAAGCATGATAATGCCAAAAGATACTCAAAAATCAACGTTATTTAAACTATTTATATCATGGCTGACTCCATACTTTGATAAAATAACTTATTACCTTTTTTAAGCTTATATTACCTTCCTCAAGAATCAATGGTGATTTGCCTTAAATAAATTATTAAATATTGTCTTTGCACCTTTCACCCTCTACATGTAATGAGCTCTATTTTAAATTTTTTGACTTATCGCTAAAACTTTGCCTATATGACCCAAAATTTACTTGTTCATTTTTACTTTACCTCTTAAGTAAAAGCAACTCTTTGAATGCTCTAAGGCAATTTTTAAGGCATTCTTATATTCTTCAACAATCTTTAAATCTTTCTTTGATAAGTTTATTTAATTTATACCTTTTTTATCTTGTTATTCTATTTTCACTCATAATTTTCTTATTTGAATTATGTTTGGCTTCATCAACATCAAAGAAGACCAAATTGGTTGAGGTTGTGGAAACTCTTATCTCATTGGTCGAAAAATCCCAAGATATTCTAGAAGGTGACAAAGTCACCTGTAAGGTACTTTCCTTTGTAACTGACTCATCTCAATACATTTTAGGTCCTTACAATACGACTATTATGCCCAAATACTTTAGGTTCTTTCTTTCTCATAAATCCAAACCTATTAGGTTTAGTTATGAAAATAACATGGCAATATGGTCGACATCTAGGTCAATAAGGTATTGACCCAAATCATCAACTGATTTTAGGAGGTAGTTAAATTGCCTAGAATTCTACTTTTGCCCATATTAGGAAGTTGACTAGTGTACATGATCTCATCCAAATTTTTAGGTATCAAATTCCCCTACACAATGGTTTTATATTGGCTTTATTGCTTTTCTGGTCTAAGGCCTACAATGCATTTTGCTTCAGGTTAGCAATATAGTCCCCCACTCTTTATGATTTAGCTGTTTTATTCAATCTTTTTGTTAGTGGGGTAGAAATCAATGCATCTTTGAGTGTCGGTGAGGTCGACTTAGATGTCACTAAACCTGAGCTAAGTTTGAAAATTCATAGAGAAATTTAAAGAAAAATTAGCCAAACCTACTAGGCTATAACATATCGCCTTCCTTCTATATTGGCTATGCAAATATGGCCTCTGCAACCCATCACAAAAAAATAACTATAAAGTATCTTAAGGTTGCAGTTTCCTTAGCAGATGATATTAAGTTAGCCTTAGGGCCATTCTTCCTTCCCTACTTATATAAGAGTTTATTCGATATCCTCCTCACCAAAGATGAAAAACTTTTCCTTAATGCTGACGGTCCTCTTTGGATGCTATTCTTTTATGTTACTTTCCTCACTTATTTAAAATTACCTCACAACCACTCCCAAATCAGCTTACTATGCCCCATGGCTAATTTTGTGGCAACTCAAGTAAGGTTAATTTGAGGATTACTTTAAATAAGGTTAATTTGAGGATTACTTTAAATACTTTTACACCATCACCCATCTCCTTAATAAGGAATTTTGTCGACTTAGACTAGCCTTATTTGGTCCTCCATGGACAAGGTGGTGCTACAAGTCCATCCTTCAAATATAAAAGAAGTCAATCTTAATGCTGAGTGGCATAGATCATGGATTAGTTGCCTATCGGCTATAGATTTATACTATGCGACCGTTATAACAGCAACTAATAACAATAAATATAGGATAGAAACCTATCACCTATAGTGGGCAAGTTGATAATTTGGTTGTGCCCAAGCCTTTCTATATTCAAATCTATTCTCAACCAACCAACACTTCAGAACCAAGGTGGTTTTCAAAGATTTAGACTTTGTTGAGAAACCTCCAAAGCGTCGGCATAGTTGAAAAAGTCCTTACAACTAGTCGACCTCGTTATCTCTCCTAGTTGACTAGATTTATTTGATGCATATTGGGAGCAAATAGTTAGCCGTCATTTCACACTTGCATTAGATAAAGCACTTGCACTGCATGATTTTGAAGATTCTAACTCTGATGATGGTGTGTAGGTTGACTAGAAGAAAATACGGGGTAAACTTATAAAAGAAATTATTGATTTTGAGCAATATTATGGCTTTAAATATAATTGTAATAGCTTTAGAGAAATGAGAAGTTTATGCCATCAAAGGAAGAAAGAATTTCTTTTGGAACACCGACGGTCAGCCATAGAACGCCAAACCAACTAGGTTCATTTGGTAGCCCTTAGTTTGATGACATCTTCTTTAATTGACCATTTATGGATCTAAGGCTCTTTATTCCGATGACTAAGTTTAGCATTACTGATGAAATTCTCAACAAGAATCAACCTACATGGGCCAATTACTATTTAGATGATTTTAATAAAGATAAACTATGGTTTGACCTAGAATTGACCAAGATCCTTGGCGATATAACTCGAAAAGGTATAAATTTAATTTTCTTTACTTACTACCCTCTTTAACTTTGCTTAAACCATTACCAATTTGTTTTATACAGGTCATCCTTGCCTCAGTGATTGCTCCTCTAACTGGAGAGAGAGAAGAGGAGTTGGCTCCCCCTAAGAAGAAGAAGGTAAATAATCGTATTTTTACTTTTCCTTTGAAGATTTAAAGTATGAAAATTGGCCTAACTATACTTTTTATTTTAGGCCATGGCAATAAAGCTGAATATCCTAAAATGCCGACTTAAAGTGTGAAGTCAACTATTCTCTCCAATGCTTTTAGGGATAAGTCAGAATAGGATAATTTTGTGGCCCATGAGTCGGTTAAGCTTCATTCTCCTTCTGTTTAGTCAGCCAAGCCTATTAAGCCTGCAATGAAATTGCCTTTCAAGCTTGAAGGCCCTACTTCTGCAATTGATATTATTTCTTTACTCCTTCAATAGTCTTCATTTGAGGGGAGTGTAGCTTCAAATAAGGGGTCCAACTCTAAGAAATCGGCTTAAAGCCTTTTTTTTGTACTTGAACTTTATTTGTATGAAATGAAATCAAGTATTTTTGGTCTATTAAAGATTTATGTCCTTTTAATTTCTACATTTCAATTCTAATTATTGAATTGATCGGCCATTTTGCTTTTAAGTTTGAATAAGTGGTACAATCAATTAAAATTTAGTCAATTTTCTAATTTTTTATTAATAAAAATAAAATGTCTAAAGACATAGATTAATCCATTCATACTCATAATCGACATAAGTTAACAATTTGTCTAAAATGATCACTCGAATTGGTCTCAAGATAAAAAATTACCATATTTATTCCTTCTCAAATATTTGGTTGATAAACTTTTAAATAATTACCATTGATGATTTTGGGGTATTCAACTCCATCCAAATTGGCTAGCAGATATACCTCCTTACCTAAAATTTTGGCAATTTTAAATGGACTTTCCTAACTTGGACTAAATTTTTCCAAAGTCTGTTTGATAAGCACATTTCATACATTATTTTGCACCCTTTTAATTCGATATTTGCTTGTTTTACGTATTAAAATATAGCCACTTTATGTATGCATTAATTGTTTTGTAGGTTCTATCCAATTGGAGCATAAAGGATATCAAATTTGATGAAAAGAAGGCAAAGAAGTCATTTCAGTAGCCTCCAAATTGTAGCCTTGAAAATCTAAGCCGCAACCCCAAGAAAAAGAAGATATCAAGTTCTAGGCATTGAGGCTGTAGCCCCAACCTTTCTAAGGCCACGACACCAACTTTTCTGAGGCCACGACCCTAGTTTGGTAGAAACTTGGGACCGCGGCCTTAAGTCAAGAAGAAGTGGCACCACGACGCCAAATTTTTTAGCGATGCAGTGTCGTCACTGGAGATCACATTTGAAGCTTGAATTTTGGGAGGACTTATAAATAGAAGATCAAATGCCTTATTTAAGGGGAGGAGAGCACGAAATAGAGAGAGAAAACTAAGAGTTTTGGTAAAAGAAACATATTTAAAGCTTGCATTATGAGGGACCATTAAAGATTGAAGGCTTCCAAGGACTTCTCCAACTAGTTCCCTCTTTCTCTCTACTTATTTACGTTTGTTTCAAGTTTATATTTATAATTTGTGTTGTTTGAACACGATTAATTTTATGAACATTTAGATTAATGTAATTGAATATTTCACTATGGATAGTTAGATTACATGTTCTAGGGCTTGATGTAGTTTTACTTAGTACTATGTTTTGAATTATTATGTTGATTAATGACTATCATGTGTTTTTTCATTTATGCTTTTTATGACTTTAATGCTTCTAATTAGAAAATTGATTAGATGTTTTAAACTTATGAGTTATGTGCTTGGGAGATTTTAACTCATATGTTGGTTTTAAAAAGCATAACCATGAATTTATTGAGTTGAAAAACTAACAGACTTAGGGTAATCATTTAAGGGTAACTTAATGCATGTATAGATAACAAGTTAGATAGGGATATCAACTTATTTGTATATGTATAGTATCTCATTGGACACTCGGAAGAGGTAATAAGATAAATTCTAAATCCTTGATTAATAAATACACAAGATTAGTTTAATCACTAATGAAAAAGAACATACGAACAATAAAGTGAAATCAAGTCCCTAAAACCCACTACCATAAAACTCTTACTTCTTTGATTTATTAAATAGTTAGTTTAAGTATTTTTAATTCCATAATTCAATTTAGTATTTAATTTAATCTAAATAAAGTTAGGTTGTCAAGACCATAGTACTTAATATTAATTTTGGATGCCAATTCTCGTGGGAACTATACTCACTCATTATTTTATTACTTGATCGTGATCCGTGCACTTACGGTTATAATTTGCATGTGTATAATTTCACGAACTCTGTTCCTTTAAGCAATTAAAAGGATGAGTTTCCATACCAAGTTGTCCACTTTCAAGACAAATCTCACCATTTTGTTGTAAGCTCATTTTACCATCTTCTTGTGTACCATAAGTAGATTCAAGGCCTCAATGCGATTCTGATCTACTTTGTCCAATTGTTCCATCATGGCCTCTTAGTATTCTTTCGAACTTATCATACTTTAAAGAAATTTTCTTGTAGAATGAGCTATGAGTTCCATTGGAACTGTAGCTTCTTGACCATAGACTAGTTGGTAAGGCAAGATTCCCATAATTGTCTTTAGGTTGACTCAGATTACCCATAGAACCTCTTACAATTTTTCATGCCAAATTCTTGGATTACTTTCGATTGCCTTCTTAAGCCTTAGGATGAGAAATTTCTTAGTTTATTTGAATGTTTCTTTTAATTTAGCATAGTGAATAGTATTATGTATCAAACTAATGCCAAATCCTTTTGCAAAGTTGACCATCTCTTCTTAGGTAAAGATTATCCCTTGTTCTATTATGATGGACTCTAGAAGGCCTTGTCAATATATGATATTCTCTTTGATGAACTTAGTTACCAACTACTGTGTAACTATCTTTAAAGAGCAGCCTTTACCTATTTGGTAAAGTAGTTAGTTGCTACTAAGATGAAGACGTGCTGCTTTGATGATTAGAGGGAGGAGAGGTATAGATATTCCTTTTAATATCCATCGCCCATCCTCTGAATGACCAAAATTTAATGAATGCATGTATTTCTTTAGCCGGGACTATTTGAATATGGCCATGCTGACATCCCTTGCATCTTCTAGCATAATCTTAACAATCTTTTTCCATGGTCAGCCACCAAATTTTATTTTTCAATATTGATTTCTTCATTAACTGATCACTCAAATGAGCTCTTGCCAATCCTTTGTGTGATTCAGCTATTACCAATATATATTCTTTTAGGTTAATGTACCTTAGTAGTTCTCCCGAGAGACATCTCTTGAATAATTCACCTACTAAGAAAGCAAGCTTAGGTGTCATGATCTCTATAGTTTGATCGACACTATCATCAGGGTTGTTTATATACTTAATTAACCCATCCCTTCAATCCGTATTCAAATTAATTTGCAAAACTGGCTTCAGTACTTCTTGCCTTAATGCATCTAACTCATTACTGATAAGAAAAGAATTGGGTTAATATATCAACAAGACTTCTTATAAAGCCTTTTTAAACCCTGATGCCCCCCGAGTCAGATCGTTACCTTTTTAATTTTTTGTTACTGCCAAAAACTCGATTGATGTAGGACTAAATCCCTTTAAGAAATGCAAAGCTTTATCGTAATAAGGTATCAACAAATTAGCTTCACAATTATACTCACCCATCATTTATTTGATGATTAGCAATGAATGGCCTTTTATTTCTATGTCTTTCACCCTCATTTTCATAAGTATTTCCAAGCCAATAATAAAAGCCTCATATTCAGCTTGGTTATTAATGTAGGGAAAATCTAACATGAAAGACATTTTTTTCTATATGGGGAAACCACGATGATGCCAGCTCCAACTGCTTGTGTGGTTTTGGATCATCAAACCATAATTACTATAATTGGCTACTAATACAGCCAAATCTAAGTTGGCATAAGGCAAGTAAAGGGATGGATGATTTGCTAAAACATTGGCTAAAGCTTGTCCCTTAATGGCTTTTTGAGGGACATATTGTTGGAGATGGTGCTTACATACTATTCTAATATATAATAAATATTTTAATAATAATCATTAATACATAATTATATAGTAAGAAACTTATAACTTTTTCAGACATTGTAGATCTAAAAGAGTTTAAGTCAGCACTAAAGTTAGCAATTCTAAAGAGTTGGAATCTTGTTTGAAATAGGGACAAAGACCCAAGAATAATATAGTAACGACGTAGTTACAAAGAGTTCAAATAGTGCTAAGAAATGTCATTGTGCAATATATTCTAGAAAACATCATTCCTGATCCATAATTACCGATACGGGTCGATCGGTATTCCTTTTAGATTAGTGTATGTCTATATCTAAATTGTTCAAATGGTTAGTCTTAGTAGACCATAAGCTTACCAGAAGTCTATATAGGCATACAGGTATTTAGTAAAGACTGGATACTAAATAGACTCATGAGGACCTCTAAAAAATATCCTATAAAGTCGTCAATAGAAGGTTTTCTTGAGTTGAGTAGTATTTGTGATTCTTTGACATGAGCGCTATAGTGGGCTTATGAGTGATCTATGATACTTTAGTTCCACGCATGTCAGAGACCTTTCATGATCTAACTGTTGGGTGTCGCTAAGTATGTTCTAATGCTCATAGAGTCTGGTGTGCATAGATATGGGATTTATCAGCTTATATAGATGAGTTATATATCCCGATACTCTGAGATTGTATTTAAAAAAGTCTTATAGTCACAAGCATAAAACCTGAAAAGAGTTTTTCATAGGGTTAAATAATATCGCAAAGGAGTTTGTAAATATTATTTACGAAAATACAAATTTGGAGATAAGTTCATGGTCAAGCATGTAAAAATTTGATGGTGATGATCTATATCTCTTCTCTTCCAAGGTTATAGGTGACGAAAAGATTATATAGATATGGTTAACCTCAAATTTTATGGTTCAATGTGCCATTCTACAATATCCATAACGTATGTGGAGGCATCATTCATAAACTTATAGAAGTGTTCCATAAGATAAATAGTTGTAAACTTAAAAAGTCTCACAATATGAAGTGTACTTATTGAGCACTGGGGTAGCAGTACAACTTGAATGACATCGGCTTAATCCTAGCATTTTAGTGTTGTCCCATACAAAACATTCCCTTATTCCTTTAATAGTGTCATAAACTTAGACTTGAATTCTATATCTAAGTGTGCACTAATAAAAATCGACCTAGGTTCTTGATCTCATAAATTAATCTCTCGAAGTTGGCTTTATGTCTGAGGGTTTTGATCATCCAACTTTGATAGGGCCAGTTTTACTTCTTTTAATTCTTAACCAATCTGAGGGTTTTGAACCTCATATTTGTATACGCATTCAGTAGAAGCAAATTGATGAAACTTAACATACTTGTCTTGGTAAGGGATTCGAGGTGTTATGCATCTAAAAAATAGACAAGAGGTCAACCCATTTTCATAGTGGTTGACTGAGCTAATTCTTTAATTAAGACCTGTTGGGTGTTGCTAATGAATGGTTTGGTCGAGTCCCTCATGTATCGGTCATCAGCATCTTTTTTTTAGGATAATAGTTTTAAGAGATGGGTCGTATAGAGACATCAATGCTTTTTGCTCATTAAAAAAAAAAGATTAGAATTAGCATGGATTATTTTCATAGACCCATTGGATTGCCATCTGAAAATCATTTGGTGCATACTAGATAGCAAAGTCTTGTTGGAGTTGATGAAATCCCTTCCTAACAAGACATTGTAATCACTTAACATGTTGACTACATAAAATGGTTCTTCATGCTCTATGTGACTGATCTTCACCCTAACTGATGTAAATCCGTCTATAAGAGTTTCACGATCAATTAAATTAGTCATAATAAATCTGTGGTTTTAAATCATCTTTAGATAGTCGTAGATTCCTTAACATCCTCAAAGGTAGGATATTTACTTCACACTCATTGTCAATGAGGATCCTCCTATAAGGAACTCTATTGAGGTTGGCCTTGACATAAAGTGGTTGGATATGCTGGGTCATTTCATCAGAAGGTTGAGAGAGGATCAACAATACTCATTTTTAAGGTTCGACACACGTGGTATTGCATATTTCGACCACATCTCTGTCAAGAATGAAAGTCTGTCTAGGCTTAGGTTGAAAGGACTCTGGCAATATGATGACCATGTTGATGGCTTCAGTATGAATTTCTTTTGATTCATTTGCTCCCTAGTCACTCTTGTCTTTATTGATGGTTACCCAAAACTTCTTTGATCACGATGGAGATTGTCGTCTGTATTAGGTCAGCTTGGTATATAGCTAACTTTCTTGTACTCTATTACCACAGAGCTTTTATTTCTAATTATCGATCTTAATTAAGTTTTCTTCAATGTCTTGGCTTTCCTTTCTGTACTGTTGGATGGCTTCTTCTAAAAGTCTTAGTTGATCCCGCCTTTGCATGCACCTTTTTTATGTCTTAGTCAACTTGGTGTACCCCTATTCTCGTAATAGCCCCTTAACCGATCAAATACAGTTTTAGAGTGTTATGTGTGATCGGGGATCTAATACATATGGGTGTATGCATGTGCAATTGTATCTATTGCTTAAAATACTTATCAAATACGAATTTAACATAGCGGAAGAGTAAATTATATAATAAAGACAATAAATAAATATATTAATCACATTAATATATTAGTTGGGTAGAGAACTCATCTCAACGTGTAACGTTATACACATATTTTCTCGAAGTCCGCATGGAGACCAACTCGTGGGCAGTTCTAGTCACCAACAAGGTGGGCTTGGTGAACTAGAACAATAGCACTATATACCAGCATGAGATTAACTCTTAGTCCCAAAATGGCTGGGTGTGTGTATTTATCCTTGTCTCTAAAAGGAAATAAAATAGAAATTAAAACAATTCACAATTGCTTATTTCGGCACCAAAATAAAAAAATGAAACAATTTTATTTTTCATTTCTCTATGCACTCTCAGTTGAACAAGAAGAAAATTGAAACAAATTCAATTGTTTCTCTTGTTCTCCCCTCTCGGCATCACCAGACAAGAAATGAATCAATTTAATTTCTTTCCAATTTTTCAATTTCCCGTCGACAACACAAAATGAAAAAAATGAAACACTTTTCATTTTCTTTCACTCCTCCACCGACATATACTTCACACACACACTCTAATTTACTTTCCACACACAAATCTCTTATACACACATATATATATATATTAAAATGATAATATAATAATAATAATAATAATAATAAATACATAATGGGTGCCAACTATTTGGCAGTCAAATAAAATATTATTATATATATAATATAATAATATATTATAATGAGAAATATTTTGATTATTTAACAATTAAATAATTAAAGTGTAAAATAATCATTTGCCCCCCATGAATGTTACCAAGTCTACCCCTAGTGGGTCCCACAAAATCTCATACTTGGGTAAACTCAATTGAGGGTTCACAATGCACCACGTGTCATTATACAATTAGTAAATAATAATTATTGACTAATTATTGTATTTAACACTTAAATACAGACACATACATTCCTGTAGTAGTGTTGAATATTACTGGATTAAACAATTTAATCCGGCACGCTGCCCCAATGCACAATGAGTGCACTCTATATTGCGGGACTCCCTAAGTCCACGCCCGATTCGTCAAATGAAACTATTCTATAAGTCCGTGAGCAATGCCCCATGCATATGTCATGGATATTACAAATCAGCTCGTTGAACCATAGAAGCTGAGGTTACAACATATACGTATAGTCCTTCCGTCATGATATCCTAGATGTGTGGGGATATAAATTATCACCGTCAAATCCCTAGTGCTTATCCATGTCTTATGTCCGGACTCGTATCTCACTGAACAATATGTACAAACTCATTTTCATATTGTTATACCCTGGAGAAACTCTTTCCCAGGATTTATACTTGTGGCCACAAGACTTTCTGAGATACATTCTCAAAGCATCTGGATATCTAACTCTCTATGCGAGCTAACGGATTCCATATCTGTACACACCGGACTCCATAAGTATCAGACCATACCCAGCGACATCTAGAGGTCACACCATGAAAGGTCTATGACATGTGTGAAACCAAAGTATGGTGGATCACTTACAAGCCCACCTTGGCACTCAGGTTAAAGGACCACGTATATTACTCAACTCGAGAGGACCCTCTGTTGACGGCTTACATAGGGTATCTATCGGAGGCCCCCGTGAGTCTGTCCCGTATCTAGTCCTAACTGGATACCCATATGTCAATACAAACTCCAAGTTTACAGTCGGCTAAGAATGACCGTCTATACCGTATAGGTACGATATATGCTGATTTATATATAAAGGTATCCACTGATAGACCCGCATTGACAAAAATAGATCATAGACAATTATTTGAGAACAGACTTGCACAAATTGCATTTTCTGGCACCTGATTGCAACTCTTGCAACTATGTAGTTACTAGTATATTCTCAGGTCTATGTCCTATTACACACAAGGCTCTAACTCTTGGATCTACTGAGTATTATAACCAGCTAACACTTAGTTGTGCTAACATTTAGCATTTATATCTCTCAGCGTGGCTAACTGTAGCCCTTATCTAAACTCTTTTAGATCTAATCTGAACTCCTTCAGATCGTACAATGTCTGTAACGTTACATTACATGGTACTATATTAATGGGTATTAGCGATTTAATAGGAATGTACACTTGCATAAATATACAAGTATATGTACATTCAGGGATGACACGTAAGCATCGACCCCAACATTATGCTCTCAATGATTGACTTTATATGCCCTTAGCTTGAATGTTCTCTAGTGTTGCCACTACCAAGTCGACCTTAAGATGAATGGTCGTTGACCTTAAGTTACTTTTGCTAAAGTTGTTTAGCATTGTTGGCGGACCAAATAGGCTTTTTTAGTAATCGGCTCTTCACACAGAGGTGGTTATTTAGTGATGATTCTCTCTTTTTATGATGCATCTCTAGTAGTGTCCCCTACTTGAATCTTTATCTTCGATTATTATGAGTCTATATTTGAGCCAATGATCCTTCTCCTATAGTCTTCCTTTTAGTAAAAGGTATGACCAAGTTTATACCTGCAGTGGGAAAGGGATTGGTTTTAACAATTGGGGACTTACCCTTAAAGCTGAATAAAAGTTTTCCTTCAATAATAAACTGTTGAATTTTATTTCTAAATACAATATAGTTATTCGTACTATGTCTCCAAGAGTTGTACCACTTGTAATAATCCTTGCCAGCTCTTTGTTCGAGTGGCGCGATGGTATGCCATTGAAAGAGCTTGATTTGCTTGTCCTTTAAAAGTCAATCGAATATTTCATTGGTTGTCCTCAAGTTAAAATGAATACTCATTGACTATCTGAATATTATTACTGAACTTCTTCTTTTATTTGGTGTAAGTTAGCCTCTTGAGAACGGGACATTTATATAGAGTTCCTTTAATCACCTCAGTAAGACAGACCTCTACATCTAAATTGTCAGAGTCACTTTATGATTATATATGCATAGCAGCCACATCTAAGTGATCTTTATAATAAGTAAATTAAGAGGATGCCTTCTTCTGGTCTCTCTCCAACAAGAGCTTTTCATAACCATCCCTTCTAGTGGTCGACTCATATAAATTTCTAAACCGTTGTCCTTCAAAATGCTCTCTCTTTGTGATAGACATGCCCCTAATAACCATAGGCACACAGTTGACCTCAGTGATTTAGGTATGGAATCATGTTCTAAGTTTTTTGAAATGAGCTATGTATTGGATACTGATTCACTAGGCATAGGTATTACTCTAGCTAGGCTGGCCAGAGTAACCTCTAGAGAGGGTCTATAAATTAGTTAGAGAATTTGTTCTCTATCTACTCCTAACTAGCAATGGACTCTGGTATTAAGTTTGTGTACTATGTGAAAGCAGTCTTCGTTAAGGAGTTTTTGAACAATATTAATTTTCAAAAAAAGGGAAGAGTTGGCTTTCCGACACTACACTGTGAATCTTGAGATATGTTCGAAGGTCGCGATGTTTTCCTCCCTTAAAAAAACAAAAAACTCCAAAATATTGTAACCTTTAAGAAAATGGAAGATGAAGTATATAATATGGGGATATGACTTCCTATAGAACAGTCTTACCATCAACGTCAGATCAACTTTTATATTCTATAGACCTTCAAAAAATATATTCTAGTCAATCTTGTTACCTTCATGGCTAGTTTGTCTATATGGTTCTATAGATCCAAATTGAATTGGCCTTGAATAAGATTGGCCGACTTAGTTATATACTTGCGGAGCTAGCTGGTGCAAGCTACCCAAGTTTTTCATGTCTATCAAAATCATAGCTGAAAACATATCCAGTTAGCCTTGCTGAACCTGGGAGTTTATAGATTCAACTTGTTCAAGTTGTTTAAGGATATTAATGGAGCCATGTTAGAGGTTAGCTTCACCATAATTCTATCACCTACTAGGGTCTTGAAGTTCTTAATTAGATCGACCTTGAAGAAATGTCATAATTTCAATTTGGTTTTGTCTTATGGTCTCTAAGTTCTTTAGAATGCTTCTAGTGATGTTTGGTTATCTTCAATTAGTGGTCTAAAAACTATTATTTATCTGATTGGTGAGCATAGTGCAACTGTTGGTTATCTAAAGCAATTTAGGAAACCAACCCCTGAATGTCAACCATAGAGAATAGCCTTGTTGGTGGTAGGGTATCTCTCGAAATGGCGTTGAGTTGTCGACTAAATATATCTTCTTCGAGATCACGACTATCCTTTATTTCTGCATGATGCATTTCATTTGCAAGATCTCTAATAGGAATGGTGGTTAACTCTTCACCCTTTTTTGTTGTATTAGAAGGTTTGGCAGAAGTCTTTCCGATTTTGGTAATATTTAGATTCTTCTCATATTTATTTTGTTACTAGCATGCAAAAAGAAGTCTCATTGGGCATATAAAAAAGAATGTTCGCGTATAAAATTAATTGTAAGGGGATTCATTTATATCCAGTATCCTACTAGAAATGTGAGTTACCTTAAATTCATAAAGAATTGAGGCCAATGTTTGTTAAATTAGGCTAAATTGAATTTCACCTATAGTGAACGAGCTTAGAATAAACCCGAGCTGTAATATAGCAAGAAAGCTGTAGATTTTAGATTACTTCACAAAGAAGAACAAGTAAAACTTAATAATTGGGATATAAAGATCAATGAGCAGGGATCAAATCCTGATTTGAAAGCTAAAAATGAGAGAAAAAGTATATTGAGAAAAATTATATTCTTGTATTGAATGTGTATGAATGAATCCTTCATACAATGATTTATTCTGCCTTTATATAAATTCATGAACTCATACTTAATCTTAATTTTACAAAGATAAGAAATTCTAATAAAATAAAACTTCTTATTTTAATAAGCACCTAATATGGGCCTAATACCCAATTGGGTTTGGAATAATATACATAAAAAGAAAGAACTTAAATGGGCCTATTGTATAATTTTGGGACGACGTCAACAGGTTCTCATATTGTAATGGGATAAGATCCTTTAGTCCTTTAAATTTAGGTTAATTAATAATTTTGTCTTAACTGAGTTAAAAATACTTACTTTTGTTTCAATTCATTAATCTTTCTGTTATTTTGTAGATCAAATAATTTATTTGCCCTCTAATTTAGGTGTATAATGAAGTTAACTTTGAAGATGAAGTATAATTCCATCCATTTACTATCTTATAACACGTGTAACAACCACATTTATTCATTTAATATAATATAATGAATTAAAATATTATTTTAATATAATTATTTTCTGGATCTGAAAGAGAGTACTTGGGTTCTCCTTATAACTAAAAAATGTATTTATTAGGCTTAAAATGTAATATGGTTAACACAATATAGATTGAGGTGTTGATCACACGAAGAAGCTTTTGAAAAAATTAAGTTATCGAAATAAAAATAGTAAAACAGTAACGAATGAGAAGATCGAATGTGAGATTGATATAAAGAAGATAAAATTAAATATGAATCAAGAAAGAAAATTATAATGATGTGAGCAAGGCTTCGACTAATATGCTTCATAAATCTATTCTATACTTTAATTCAATATTTATAACTTAATTAAAAGTTTTACATCCCAAATAGTCAATTGGAATATATGTGTAATATGGCATATTTAATAATAAATGTATTTTACATGACTAAACTCTTTGTAAATATTATCACAAACTATATTCATCTATACAAGTTATCTAAGATCGATAACATATCATTTTGACAATATTGTAGCAAAAGATTAACTTGTAAAATTATATAACTAGTAACAATTATAATTTGATAAGAATCACATAAAGAAAGCATGATTGAAAATATATGAAACATGTGAATTATAACCTCTGAATTATAAAAAAGTAATAGATAAGAGTTTAGACGTAACAAACGTACAATATTGTAACTCTTAACAAAGAATCAAAATCTAAAAGTAGATTTATTACACAAAAGTATATCTCTAGCCTTGTCAAGAACTTTAGCCTAGCTTATAATTCATTCTTATGAATATTAAAAAAAAACTTATTTGAGAGAATTGTAAGACATTGAAAAAATGTCCATTATCCTTCTAAGGGTGTCCTTATATAGGCAATGAATGGAAACATATGTAGAGTGACTTCAATTTTTAATAATTTAGGCCACTAACTCCTTTACCCGATTGCCGCACTTTTTTACAATAGAAATGATCAATGTAGCCTTTCTATTTGACAAAAAAGTTATAACATTTTATCTCTTCTTTCTATAGCCACCAGGTTCATGCAATTTGGATTAGTATCCAATAA
Organism: Ailanthus altissimus; assembly: GCA_946807835.1. Classification (NCBI taxonomy): domain Eukaryota; kingdom Viridiplantae; phylum Streptophyta; class Magnoliopsida; order Sapindales; family Simaroubaceae; genus Ailanthus; species Ailanthus altissimus. Next base: position 13,749,694 of record OX327687.1, read on the forward strand.
GATATGGATAAAATACTAAAGATACGTCAGATTTTGGCCAACAACTATTGTACAAATTTGCAACACAATTTGGTCTATAATAACAACTACTTTGAACTTTACTATCAACATAAGAGTTGTAGATAATTGAGTCAAAATTTCTCAGCTTTAAGAATCATACTTATTTGGTACGTATTTTATAAAATACAGTTCAAATACGGGAGGTGGTTCAAGCTAAGCAGAAGTTGTAATCCAGTTCTGTTATATCCCAACTTTGGCTCATAAAATGTTGAATTTGGCTTCAAGTTTGTGTAAGATTGAGTCATGTTACTCTAAGTTCAAGAATTTCTTTATTTCGATTTCTACATTGAGAGTTATGTTTATTTGACTAAATCTATGTAAATAACATTTATTAATCACAATTTAAGGACAATATTTTATTTCAAGTTTAAAAATACAAAAATGCTAAAATTAGTGACATTAAATGATGATTGAATCTCTTTAAAAAAAATGCATTTTATTGTGCTCATCATAGCCTCCAACCAGTTTATTGCTAGTCTCTAGCAATTCAAGCGTAAATAGAATATGCAAAATTACCTAAGCATTTCAAACAAAAAGCCAGTTCAAGATCACTATTGCTATTATAATTTTTTTTCAATCATAACTTCTAAAATTGTGTGTATGCGAACTAAGCCGTAACTTTTTTACCACAAACCACTCCATTTTCTCACAAGTGTATGACTGTTAAAAAGGTTAAGATTTCTCTCATGGAGTTGAAAAATAATTAAGCACTCAAGAAAAAGTCAATTTTAAAGACAAACATACAAACTAACATTGATCCAAAGATAAGAAAATCAATCATTCTTGACACACACCAGCTTTAAACTTCAATTGTCTTGTGAGTATAATACAAATATAGCTTGGTGAGAAAATTGACTTACAAAATTAAATGAATACTTTATTAAACTGAATTGATTCTTTTTTTTTTGTATTTTGCTTTTTATTTTTTTTTTATATTTTTTTGAAAAATATAAGGAAGCATTACAAAATTAAAAAAAATAGTTTATCACCAAACTATATTACAAACAAGTTAAAAATTCACTTTAAATCGTGATTCAGCTATGTAACCAACTTATTCCTTAATTCGAATAATATCATTCTAAATAAAAATTAACTAATTCAAAAGATCATTGAAAGTTCGTAAGCTATTTTCTCAACCTTTTCACATACTCATAAAAGATATGTGAGATTAGAAAAATATATACTTAAATATTGAAATTCTCTTTGTTATATAAATTGAATCATCCTTCTTACCACAAGACTTAACATTGTGATAAAAAATATTTCGGAAGTTATTCTTTAATAAACTAAATAGAAATAGTGACTCAAACTAAATAATTTTAAAATCATACTTAGGTAGAAAAGCAAATTTTTTTATACAAGAATTACCAGACTGCATGTAATAAATAACAATGCATGAAATATAAAATAAAATACCAATAAATTAGTTAAAATTCGTTTCAAAAGAATACAATTCCAATAGAAAATGATGCTTTTATTCTTTTTCTTTCATTCATATATTCATAGAAATAAAATAAAATTTGTGTCATGATTCGTGGACTAATGTAATGTCTAATTCTTTTTCATAATCATAAATAAAAGGATGGGTTGAAATGTTCTTAATCTAATTTGACCTAGAATGCATCTCAAGAGTTCAAAAATGAACTCTTTACTCTGTCATTTTAATCAAATAGGTATGTCGGACCCATCATCTTTTTTTTTTTATTTTTTTAATAAAAAATACAACTTATGTCTACTATCTTTCTCTTAAACCAGATTGAAACATCGTCCTCAAAGTTTAAATAAAATGAGATAAAGTATAGGATACATTACTTGAAATGTTATTCAAAAAACAAATTGAGAGACATTTAAGCAAATAAAAACTAAAATGATGATGCTAATAAACAAAAAAAAAAAATTTACAAATGAAGTGTCAGATTCAATTTTTGCTCATATCCATCCGAGTTATTGTAGGGTCAGGTTCGTAGGTAAAGTGTCTATAATTTGTTAATCAATTCATCCGCATTGGTGGCAGAAACAGAAGAAAAAAAGAATTCTAATTTTTGATAACTTATTGATCCTCGTTCCTAAATTTTAAGATTTTTTCGAACCTAGTTAACTTTTGTTACATGTTCGATCAAGGAAGTCGAAAATCAATTAGTTTGATAAGGTTGCCTCCTACCCCGAATGAACTGTTTTGACTCTTGTCCTGTTGGGTAGAAAGCCGTCGCTCCGTTGGGTGGTATTCCGAGGCAAGCTAGAGGTAGGTCTAAAAAACTATTCCTAGGGGCTTGCCTTAGTCAATCAGAAAGGCAAAGGAGATTCTATTTAATAAATATATATATTTATATTGTTAGAAGATAGTCGGCCCACTTCTAACCGTTCAAGCGATTATGCCTGTTCTAGCCCTACCATCCACCCTTATCATAATGGAAAAAGGGTACTTTCGAGCTGATTTGTAACGAATCAAAGCGTCAGGTCAAGGTGACCGGATAGACCAATAGGCCAGAGGGATGGGCTCATTCTACTAATTAGAGATCCCTGGCGTTACCTAACACAAATAGTACATGAGTTATCGTGTTAGTAGATGGGCGTATCCCAAGCTATTCTGATGATGGATTGAGGTGAAAAGGATTCGTTATGAAATATAATTTTCTTTCTAGTTAACCATATAAACCAGAGAATTGTAATTCACTTTTTTTATCTCTCCCGGGAATTTAGGCATAACCCAGATTTCCCTTCAGACTATAACAGTTCCGATGAAGAGTCACTCACTTTTGACAATTATATTATTCTAGTAGATGATCTAGAATTAGGTCAATTACGTTTATTAGAAGTGGACAATAAAGTGGTTGTACCAGCCAAAACTCATCTACGTATTATTGTAACATCTAGATATGAATATGAAATCCTTATACTTTCCATACTTGTAGGGTGAGTACTTGAACTCTATTCATTTTGGGGTGAGCAAACTACTAAGTATTAAGCTGCCTCGATTCAACATCTAAGAAGTTTGGTCTTGGTTCATGCTCCAATACAAGATAGCTTGTGTTGATTAGCCAAATGCCTCTTCCTTGGGTAGGCGCCGCCTCCAAAAGATGAAATTTTGAGAAGTAAAAAATTCTTTTCTTTCATTAAGACAGGGGTAGGGGGAATAAAAAGTTTAAGTGATTTACACCTTAAAGTAGAGTGTGTAAATACCGGATGCATAAGTTGAGTCATTCGCTAAACAACTATTTTGTTGGGTTGATCTTTCTCGCCTGGAATATCTTTGGTTGAATCGACAGGTAGGGGCAAAGTCTCTTAAATTAACTAACCTAGGAGTATTGTACAATAGACCGCTAGACAGATTGCTTACTGGATCCAAAGCATTGAACTTATTAGCTCACTTAACTCTTAATACTATTGATACTCACCAATCAATCTTCTGTAAGAGCAGGAGGTAGCGCGAATCCCTCTTTCTTCGTTTAGAAGAGTGTAAAGATCGGAAGAAAGAAAAGAAGAATTTTTAATCTAGGAAGACGAAAAGGCATAGTGTTCTTTGTTTAGGAGGATTGTTTCCCTAAAAGGCGGAACATCGTTCTTCGTGGCAGCAAAGGGAAAATGAGATATTGATTCAGTCAGAGGTAGACTTTCAATGAGCGGGAGTAGATGCACAATGAGATTCACCCTGGATTGACTGTGTTAGTGCTCTATATCTGATGTCTGATCTGTCTGTCTCCTATTGTTAGGAAAAATCCTGAAAGTAAAAGAAAGGGTACTATATATACATATTATATATATGTAATATAATCTTTTGAGTAAGTAGGGCCCTGTCATGCCGAATGTGAAATAAAATTATGTTCCACAGCATGATCAAGAAAATAGAGTAAGCAATCAAAATAGTTAATAACATTAAAAAAAAAACCTATGGGTTTCTGGTGGATATTCAGATGAGTCCAAGAGACAATTTAAAATTTTCTTCTAAGGTACCAAAACCACCTGGTAAAGCAATAAAAGTGTCTGGATAGTAAAGCATTCTAGCTATATGTTCATGTATAGATGAGACTCGTAATTCTTCTCTTATTGTTTTTCCAATCAAGTTTCCCACGGCTAAAGCTGTAGGTAAAATTTGACTTTCTCCTAAATGTGCAGCTGTTGACACACACCATTAACTCAAAGCTACCCCGTCTATAAATCAAATGGATTTTTCTTATAGCTAATACTTTTCTTAGCTTATTTGTTTCCTCTACAAATACTTTATTTTTCCTAGGACTGAATCCACATCTAATATTTTTCTGTATCATCGAACTGAGGTTCCCTCCATATCTACACTCACCTTTATCTCAATTTATGAAAATAAAAAAATGAGGTGCTGTATTTATAAAGTACCAAATGATAATATTATTTTGGAAACTAGACAGTTTGTCAGAAGATTTGAAAATAGAACACAAATATTCAAAGGTAATGACCCACATGAATTATTCAACCAAAATATTTGGATTTAAGATATCTATATCAGTAGCCCTATTGTTCATAAAATAAAAAAAATTAAAATTAAGATGAATGCATATTACTGTAGTTATGATTGTGGCTCACATCTTCCTCTGGTTTTATATTTAGTAATGGCTTAAACACCCTCTATGGGTTGGGGATAGACTTCCCATCCAATTTTTTTTATAAATTGGCAAATAAGGTCTTTTAGTGTTAGATTTCGAAGACTATATCACTAATGCTCACTTTTGAATTTATTTCATAAATCGAGAAGTTCAAGTTGCACGAGCCTATAAGGATGCGTCTCAAGAGTCAATAGGATATCATCCAAAAACTCTTTACTCAGTCCATTCTTAATTAACTGAATTTTATCTTCTCGATTTCTAGATGCAAATCCTAAAAAATGACAACTCCAGTTACAATTACATTGAGCGCATTTATGATAGACTTTTAACATTTTTGCTCTTCGCCTTTTAACATAAGAGCTTCTTCCAAGACCAGGCATAAAAAAAACAAAATAATTTACAAACTCACCAGATAATTAGACCTTGGTTTTGATTAACCAACGAATATCCATAGGGATATTCCTCAATATTAATAGCCTTAGTCTTTGTAAATCTTAGATAGAGCATTTTGAGGCAGTGAAGGAAAGCATTTTTGAAGGTTAGCAAGAATGATATCCATTTTGAAAGAAAAAGTAAAAGAGAAAGGATGAATGCACAGTTTAGGGGATAGTTTTTTAGTGACTGAGAAATTAAATTTAATAGTCATGGAGTACCGTATCCGCCACTTGACCAAGAAACAAAATCATATAGAAGGGGAAAAACTACAGAAGAAAATAAAAGCAAGAATAATAATAGAAACATAGAATATGTACAAAATGTAAAATATGGTATAGAGAGATTGAACCTGATCAAGCATGACAGATAGGATCCACAAGAGGGATCTTGTCTAGGTACATAGAGTGATATACCTTTTTCACATAGTTTTTTAATCGCTGTCCATTCACTTTAAAATTTTACCCATCAGTGAGGCCCTCAATTTTGATAGCGCCATTAGGAGAAACGTGTTTTACCACAAATGAACCAGTCCATCGAGATCTCAACTTTTTAAGGTGTAAATGCAATCGAGAATCATAAAGATAAACCTGTTGATTTGGCTCGAAGTATTTCCTTAAGATCTGTTTGTCATGAGCCACTTTCATCTTAGCTTTATAAATCCTAGAATTGTCATATGCATCATTTCATAGCTCTTCTATTTCTAACAATTGTAACTTTCTCTAAAAACCTGTAGTGCTCAATTAAAGTTAAGGGCTTTGATAGCCCAGTAAGCTTTATACTCTAACTCAACAGGTAAATGATAAGCTTTCTCATAGACAACTTGATATAGAGACATTCCTAAGATGGTTTTGTATACAGTATGATATACCAATAATACATCAGAAAGGTGTAAAGACCAATCTCTGTGATACGGGTTAACCATCTTTTTCAAAATTGATTTAAACTCTCTATTTGCTAGTTTGGCTTATCCATGTTTGTAGATGATATGCAGTGAAAAATTTGTGAAGAACACCATATCTGCACATCAAAGCTTTAAAAAAATGATTACAAAAATGTGTTCCTTGATCACTAATGATGACACGTAGTGTACCATACCTAGATTACATATTTTTTTTTTAAGAACATTACGACAGTTGTGTTATCATTAATACAATAAGTTACAGCCTCCACCTATTTTGATACATAGTCAACAGTTATAAGAATGTAAAGGTAACCCAAAGATAAGGAAAAAAGGCCCCGTAAAATCGATACCCTAACAATCAAATATCTCAATAATGAGAATAAGGGTACGATGCATTATATATCTTCGAGATATTGCGCCTAAAATTTGATATCTTTCGCAGGAACGACAAAAATTGTTAGTGTATTTGGACAAAGTAGGCCAATAGAGACTACAGTGCAAATTTTTTGTGGATGTCTTTCATAAAAAAATGACCGCCACAAGCAGCACTATGGAAAAAATTTAAGACACTAACAACTTCATTTTCAGGAATGCAACATCTCATAATTTGGTCAAGATAATATTTGAAAAGATATGGATCATCCCAATAAAAATTACATACCTCAACCAAAAACTTACGCTTATCTTGTGTACTCTAGTTAGATGGAACTTCTCCACAAACTAAATAATTTACGATATGTGTGTACCAAGGTACTTGGCTTATAGTGAAAAGATGATCATCAAAGAAATCATCTAGAATGGATGGAACATCAATGGAGTCAGTGAACTCAAGGCAGGATAAATGATCAACAACAACATTTTCAATGCCCTTCTTGTCTTTAATGGTTAGATCAAATTTCTGCAAAAGAAGAATCTACCTAATTAAATGAACTTTAGCATCCTTCTTAGAAAGAAGGTATTTAAAGGTCGCGTAGTCAGTAAACACAATAATAGATGAACCAATCGAATAAGAACAAAATGTTTCTAAGGTGAAAACAACAACTAATAGTTTTTTTTTTCAATAGTAGAGTAATTCATTTGAGCATCATTCAAAGTCCTACTAGCATAATAGACAACAAAGGGTTTCCCCTCCCTTCTTTGCCTAAGAACTACTCTTACGGGATAGTTACTTACGTCACATATAATCTTAAATGGAAGGTTCTAATTTGGTGATTGCATTATAAAATCGATGGTGAGTTTGTCAATAAGTGTTTAGAATGCCTCCTCACACTCATGTGTCCATGTGAATCCATCATCCTTTAGCAGAAGGTTATACAATGGTCTAGATATGACATAAATTTTTTGTATAAACCTCTTGTAAAAGTCAACATGTTCGAGAAAAGATCAAACATCTTTTACTATTTTGGGCATAGGTAATTTAGAGATTAATTTGATTTTGGCGTTGTCAACCTCTATCCCTTTTTTAGATACAATATACCCCAAAACGATTCCTGAAGATACCATGAAATGGTATTTCTCCTAGTTTAGCACAAGTTCTTTTTCTTCATACTTATTCAAAACAGATTTTAAGTTAAGTAAACATGAATCAAAAGAATCACCAAAAATAGTCAAATCATCCATAAAAACTTTCATGCATTTTTCAACCATATTAAATAAAATACTCAGCATACAACGTTGACAATTATAAAATATAGCATGAATGTCGGTTATCTATAGAAAGTAGACAATTATAAAATATAGCATGAATGTCGGTTATCTATATCTTGCCATTTATTATGCATGATTTTTTTATGTTTGGCTAACACAAGTCATCTTCACCTTGCATGTACTATCTATTAGTGTTAGTGCTTTATATACATTATACACATATGTAATCAAGACAATTATTATTGTTCTTATTGACAACATGTTGTAGTTTCAAATATTTACATTTCTACAAGTATGTCATAATAAATTGAATCAAGATTTTCTTGAAATATATGTGTTAATTATTTTTATTATCTATTCTTTGTGTATTATATGACGAAATGAAAATGATGTTTATCCTTTTCATTTTGTCATATTAGTACAAAGAGAATAGATAATAAAAATAATTAATATTTATTAAAGTTCTGAATGCTCATCACATATATATTATTAGTCCATACTAACATTTTTGTTTAAGTAAATTATGTTAGGTTTGACAAAGTTGAGGATAAAGTTTTCAAGACTAAATCTAAATTGGATATATGCAATGGTTAAAGAGGTTTTATAGTATGCTATATAAAATGAGAATTATATAAAAATTTAATAAATAAAAAAATTTCAAAGAAAATCATAAAACAATACTTTTGAGAAAAGTTATAAAATTATCGAGGGAGATGTGCTTAAATTTACAAAAGAGTCACCTATGAAAGTAATGCAACTCTGTAATTGAGAATCTCTTGAATGGGGTTCAATGGGTAGGAACAATTTATACTACGTGACTTATTTAGTATTTATATTATGGACATATCTTAAAGAAGATATACTTCCGCTCATCCTTATGTAAAAAGTGCTAATTTTGTGTGACGTTAGGAAGACTATTTATCTTGAATGAGTCCAAGACAAGCATACTCTTATAAGACATGGGTCACATATGCCCTTAAAGGACCCAGTTATGTGAAAGTAGTCATAATGACGCGGTTATGAGAATTTTCGGTTGTTCTCTAGAGTTCTCACTAAAATTAAGATAGAGCGTAGAGCCATTAATATACTAACTCACAAAACTAAGTTTTCATTACTATTATATGTGTTATAGTTCAAGTTTGGTCAAAGGGGTTGAATTCAAAACATAGTTCACTCAGATTTCTTAAATTGATTCTATAGCACTAAGCATAGGTTCAAGTCCAAAAGACATACCTACTATATAATAGAATGTTACTTCTATATATTTTTTATTATTGATTAATACTATTAGTTTACCATTCAAACCAAAATCTTAAGTTGATATGTGAAGGCCTAATATTAATATTAAATATGAGTCTCTAATAGTCATCCTCACATGAAACATGGATCCGAATAAGTCTGAACTAAGTGAATCTTCCGTCTCTAAGAAAGTTAAGAAACTAATTGAAAACAAAGATATAAATGCTCGAACTCAAGACCTTAACTCTAATACTATATTAGTTTACTATTCAATCCAAAAGTTTAAGCCGATAGGTGAAGACCCAATATTATTATTAAAAATAAATTTCTAACAAATACATTCTTATATATCAAATTTTATATATATATATATAGTTTAATTTCAAATCTTCTAGGGGACTATTTAAGAAAAGTTTTGAAATATTTCATAGTTTGCATATTTTAAATATAACTTTTATATTATAAGTTATTAGTAATAAATTATCATAATTACATAGTAATTATAATAAGATTAGCCATTAAACTTATATTAAATATGTGAGAATTACAATATTTATATATTATTATTATTATTTAAAAAATTTATATATTAAATTATTGTAGGAGTTATAATGTATTAAATTAAAATTAATATGTAAATTATCTATCACTATATAAAAGATGTTAATTCTTTCTTATTTTTAGTGTGTGGGAGTGAAAAAGAGAAAAAATAAAATAAAAAGTTATATATATATATATTGTAGTTGCTCAAAAAACACAATATGAAAAATATATAATTTAAAATAGTATATAAATAATTTAAAATAGTATATAAATAATATATTGTAGTTGCTCAAAAAACACAATATAAAAAATATATAATTTAAAATAGTATATAAATAATTTAAAATAGTGATCTTATTTATTGAGAAAAATGATTGCGACATATAGTTAAATTTTAAAATCTGTTATAATTTGTATGAGGAATAAATTATTTAACTTTAAAATTGTACTTTTAACATGTTTATTTTATACTCAAGATCAGATTTATTTACTCTATATATTTAATTATATATTATACTTGTTAATAATTTTTATTTTATAAATATTTGATAATATAAAATTTAAAATATAATTAAATAATATCTAAAATAATTTTACCCAACAGCTCCTCCATTAGTGTTGAAAAAAATACAACTAGTAGCACTCTAGCATTTCAATTTATTTCGCAACAGAAATTACTCTACAAAAGCTGGAAAGGCATCGGGAACTGCATTACCATTTACGCCCATGCTTTCTGTTTCTCGCTCGTCAATAAGCTTGGGTTATTTATTATTCAATCATTTACGCCCATGGTTGGCTGGGAATAGAATTCACATATGAAATCCAAAATCTTCATTTTAAATACGTCAAGCAATATTTGAATTATTAACTGTTATTTCTTAAATCTAATGGATGAACTTCCTTTTACTTTTCGGATCCTATCCTCAACTTTAAAATAAATAAATAATGGTTCCTTCAATATTATTTTAAGAGATTTTTTTAAATTGATTAAAAAAGTGTTTTCTTTCTTCTTTCTTTTTTTTCTTAATATGAAAATATGTCAAGTAACGTGTCCTCAAAATAGCAAATTAAAGAGATGGCGTAGTAATATTTTGGAGAAACAGAAGACAAGTCTTAGATGTTTTTATGTTCCCTGTATTTGGAATTGGAATTGCTGAATATACCTTCAACTAGTTTCTCAATAATTTACTTTTAAATCAACAAGCTAATTTTGAAAATGAATTTTATGTCCTTAAAAGCTGGTTTTAACCTTTTTAAAAAAAGTAATTTACGATTTAGTCCTTATAAAAAATTGAATTACCCAAATAATTTTATATTTTTTGAACACCTCATTTAGTTTTTGCTGTCCAAAATATTTACTTGTAAATTCTTTTACCAAATTAGCTATGATGTGATAAATTAAAATAACTATATAATATTATAATAATATATTTTTATTTATTAAATATAATTATAAATTTCACCTTACAAAAAATATATAATAATACTAAATTATTATAAAAATAAATTTTAACTAATATAATAATTAAAGAATTATTATTTTTCATTCTACACAATACACAAACAATCTAAATCCATATTTTTTTCATCTAAATCTGTTTTGTTTTTCAAATTTTTTCCTCCATCAATCCATGGTTTTTTTCTATTACATAGTCTCCAAAAACTATTGACTGCACTTCCCACATTTCCATCAACTTGGCTACTTGCAATCCATATTCTGCTCATAGATGAATCCAAAAGATAGAGCAACATGCTACAATTACATCGAAAATCCAACCAATAAAAAAGCAAAATTTGAGAAAATAAAAATTGCCCATATCAAATTGAATAATGCTACATTTTGCAAATAATTTCTCAAATTTTTTCATTTCAAAATGATATGTGAAATAATTATTGAGTTGTAAAATAATATAATTAATAATTTTAAAATTAACATCATTTCACCATTCAATAATTAATTAACATATTAATTTAAATTAGAAAATTTAGAATATCATTTAATAAATGTAACATTATTCTATCATATTTCACCAAATCTCATAAAGCTAAATCCTTACATCCTCTTCATTTATGTCGAACCCATATGTATTCTTGTATTTTATTCTCCAAAAAATTCCACGCAAAAGAAGGAGCAAAAATCAAAATAGAAGGAAGGTGGGCATTTGCTTTTGTCACTTTCCTTTTTTTCTTTTCTTTTTGAATTATTATTTTACTGATTTGTATTTATTGTCGTCACAGATTGAATGTTTATTATTAATTTAAAATAGTAGTCTATTAAGTAATACTTATTTATCGACTTATATATATATATATATATTCAAAATTTACCTAATTTCTATTTAACGTAGGATTTAATATTATGCATAAGACTCTAGAGGTATGTGATGGTAGTGGTGGCTATCTTCACTATTGAGAGAGAAGAATAAATAAGGAGAAGAATTAGGGTTTCTCACGAAAAATGAAGACAAATGAAATGCTTTCACCTTTATTTTTTTTTTTAATTTTAATGAGAAAAAGATAAGGACACATTGAATTTATTTTAATTCTTTAACTTTATATTGAAAGATGATATTCCCCTCCCCCCCCCTCTTAACATAATTTTATTAATAATAGAGATTAATTAAAATTTTAGAGAGTAACTATGTAATTTAACTTTTTTTTAGGGAGTAAAAATGCCAATTTTGAAAAGAGAAAAAAAATGCTTGTTTAAATTTATAACAAAGTGAAGATAAAATCTCTCCTTGAAATATGTCACCAAACAGTACCTAAAACGATAAAAACAACATTTCAATTTATTGCCTAAGGTTATAAATTTTATCAAAATTGCCTCAATTTTTTAAATTGGATTTACAATATGTCCAAAATCAAAGATTATATATATGCACAACTAATTTTGTAAGTTGTCTTTAATTGGTGGTTGTTTATTATTCTTATCATTTTTATTACATATTATCAAAATCAGACTCTTTAATATTAATATCAAAGTGAAGGTGAAGGTCAAGTTTAACCCACCAAAGCTCTGTTAAAAACAACCTATAAATGTTGGTTACTTACAAGCTTTGGAGACAACAACAAACCTCAAACGAAGATTAACAATTATCAATGGCCCGTCATGATCAATCTATTCTCCTCCTTGCTATCCTTTTTATCACCACAGCTTCACAAGCGCACGGCTACATCATCAATGGCACTAACATAGCTCAAGTGAATATTGCAGGCCGCCTGTTTTGTTCTGTCACCGGAAACCCTCTTCCGGGACTGAACAGTCCGGGGATAGCTGGGGTAAACGTGACGGTGAGATGCAATGGTGGCACAACTGACTTAGGCCATGTTCTCACAGACGCCAGTGGATTTTTCAAAGTTGTGCTTAACCTTTTAGATGGGATTCTATTTGATCCATCAGTTTGCGTAGTGTTTGTGAAACTTCCGGTGGCGGGTTGCGCTCTTCTGCCGCCAACCGGATCCCTTCAGGCGGCACCACTCCTTCTTGGTGTAGTGCAGTCGGCGTTGGGTGCAATTGCCAACTTTGCCATTGGATTGCTCATGCATGTTATCTGATCCATCAGATTCACAACCATGAAACTCTTTTAAAATAAATAACAGCTGCTTGCTGCTTAGATCTATCTGTCTTTTCTCGTTTTCAATCATTAATTCAAGTACTTGTGATGTCATTACAAGAAAAAAATGCCCTAAAACATATCAAAAAAGCTGAAGCAGACCTTCGCCACGTAGGGGGAAGAAGCATGTAACTGTTGCTTACTTTTCTGATAATTAAAGCTTTGTTTTTTCATATGAATTACAACACTCGGCAACTTTATGGAATTCGTAAAACCACCATATAACAAGTACTAGCACTTCAACCCACCCACCCAAAAAAAAAAAATTATGCTTTATATGAGAAGATATAATAAGCCTTATAATATAAGTTGTGAGAAAGTTAATTAAAAGTCATCGGTATATGATTTGGAGAGCAAGTGTGTGTTGGGTATGCAAGAAACGAAGACGGACACGAAAAGAGGCGAAAACACAAGTGGCGGTGCCCTAGTGCCGCAGCTCCCCAAATAGCATTTGAGCACTGCAACACCCAAACGAGATGTTCTAGCGCCGGGGCGCCCAGTGCGAGAAAAAGATTTTTCCAAATTGGTTTCATCTCCTACTTGTTTCAAGACTCTAAAACGACTATCACACGTTTTGGGTTAAACTAGGTGTCTTAAAGCTTATATAAAAGCCCTCTATTGACCTGTAAACACATCTTTGTGATTTTAGTGATATCTTAATTATCAAATACAAATCTTTGTAATTATAGCTTGCTTTGTAATTCTTAGTGAGAGAAGCCCCATGTTTACAAGAGAGAGTGAGTTCTTTGTGAGTCTTTTTTGTAAAATGTATACTTTGTGAGTGTCTAAAAATTCAATAATAAGAAATAGTGTGATCTTGATCCGCCGTAAACGTAGACAAGTTTCTGAACCACATAAATTATGTGTGCTATTTCTTCTACCTTTCTCTCTCTAGTTTCTTGATTGCTTGTTTCTGAATTATATTACTTGGGATATTTGATTTTTTGATTACTTTCACTTCAACAAACTGCTATCAGAGCTTGGTTTTAAGTAGACATGACCACATATAAGTATAAGATAGAGAAATTTAATAGTACGAATGACTTCAATCTGTAAAAAATAAAGGTTAATGCGTTATTGGTAAGCCAACGGTTAAGCTTGGACTTAGAGGAGACTGCAACTCTATCTAGTGAAGAAGAGAAAACATCAGAGTCATCTAAGGCTGAAGTAGAAAAAATGGACATTCAAGGAAGAGTTCACAGCATAATCGAAATCCTGAACGGCTCGTGCATAGCTGTCATCAAAAGCCTTTTTTACCTTTATGAAAAATTGCTCTTGGACGTCGCAGTTCAGCCTTATCCAATTTTACGGTATGTTTCTCGACTTCAAGCTGGGCACCAGCAGCTTCTGATGTGACGGATTCAAATATGGATCTGGATGCTCGCATGGCTTCAGATGATCATCTAGATGTTGGACTTTAGGGCCTCGAAGAATAAGAATATACCTAAGAGGACTACGTTCGAGATAGTTCTATCATTGAGCGATAAAGTACTGAGGGAAGTATCAGATAAGATGACGGCAATTGGTATTTAGAAGAAGCTTGACTCTCTTTATATGCGAAAATCGTTAGCTAACAGATTACATATAAAGAAGAAGTTGTATCAGTTATCCATGTCAGAGGGGATGCCGATGAAAGATCATATAGATGCCTTTAACAAGATCATTCTTGATATTGAGTCTATCAATATCAAGATAGAAGATAATGATAGGGCGATTATCCTGCTGAGTTCACCCTCTAGGAGTTATGAGAGTTTTGTTGATATGTTACTCTACGGTAGAGAAAATTTAACAATGAGCGATGTGAGATCATCATTAAACTTAAAGCTATTAGAAAAGCAGATTGAGGGCAATACAGGAAGTTTATCTGTAAGAGGAAGGCCCTCATATAGAAATGAAAGGAAAAAGGGCTCAAGATCGAAGTCTAAGACTCATAAGAAGTGCTAAAGGACTATCCGGAGAAGAAAGCACAAGACAATAAGAAAATGGATGTTGCACTTGCCTATGATGATAGCTACGACAACGTAGAAACTCTACACTACTAATAGTAAGAATACTAAACATTGGGTTCTTAATTCTGGTTGTACAATTCACATGTGCTCGCACAAGTCTTGGTTTATAAATTTTCAGTTCACTAGTGGTGGTAAAGTATTAATGGGTAATGACATTGCTTATTAGATAATGAAAATTGATAGTATTAAACTTAGATTGCATGATGGGCGTGTGTGAGAGTTAATAGAAGTTAAGTATGTTCTCGACCTTAGAAGGAACTTGATCTCACCATAGACTTTAGATCAGAATAGGTATTTCATCAGGATCGACGGAGGGGTTTTAAGGGTATTGAAGGGTTCCATGGTGGTAATGATAGGAGAAAAGCATAAAGGTGTCTATGTATTTAAGGGTGAAGTTGTGAGTGATTCTGCATTATTCTCTGTAGATGATGAGAATATGCAAACTAAGTTGTGGCATCTTAACTAGCACACTTATACGAGAGACACTTGAATGATTTATTTAGTTAAAAGGCGTTTAGTGAGGACAGGTTCCAACCATTAAAGTTTTATGAACATTGTGTACTTAAGAAAGAACATAGAATAAGGTTTAGTACCGGCGACCACAAGACTAAGGGGACTTTTGACCATATACACTCGGATCTTTAGATACTAGCTTAAACAGCTACTCGTGGTATTGCTAGGTATTTTTTTAGTTTGATTGATGACTATTCAATGAAGCTGTGGGTCTATGTATTGAAGAGCAAGGATCAAGTGTTAGATACGTTCAAGACTTGGAAGGCTCTTGTTGAGAATCAGACTGAAAAAATGATAAATAGACTAAGGACTGACAATGGCCTCGAGTTCTGCAATAGAGAGTTTGATGGGTTTTGTACCAAGTATGGGGTTGCAAGGTATAGAACGGTGAGATCAATACCACAGCAGAATAGCGTAGCTGAGATGATGAATAGGATCCTACTTGCAAGGGTTAGATGCATGCTTACCAATGCAAAGATGTCCAAGGCATTTTAGGGAAAAGCTATAGTGACTGTAGTTTATTTGATTAATTGAAGTCTCTCCTCAGCAATAGACTTCAAAATACTAAAAGAGAAGTAGTCTGGCAACCCTCCTAAATATGACCACCTCAAAATTATTGGTTTTCCTGCCTTTGTACATGTTAAGAAGGAAAAATTAAAACCTAGAGCTATCAAAATTGTATAAGGTGTAGTGTAAAGAGTTAACACCACCTAAGAGTATCATAAGTTGTGATGTAATGTTCGATAAGACAAGCATATTAAAAGCCTCCCAAGAAGATGAGAAGAAAAAACCTATTCCTAAGGAAGACTTAGCACCAAAGTCAATAGAAGTTGAAGTGGAGCTTAAGAGTAGATCTGACATACCCCCAAATCAATACTTCAACAAAGAGATCCTTGAAGATGAACAAAGAACATTAGAGAGTTCTTCCAAGACTACCAAAGAAAGAATAGAACTCCTAAGATAGAACTTGAAGAGTACCAGTTAGCCAGAGATAGGCTAAGAAAAACGATTAACTAACCAATCAAGTATGCACAAGCAGACTTAGTTGCTCACACTTTTAATTCTACTTACACTCTTGAATTTGATAAGCCTAGAATATATGGTGAGGCTATGAAAGTGAAAATAAGACAGAATTGCAGCGGGCCATGAAAGAAAAGATTAGTTCCCTTAGGAAAAATAATACCTGAAAGTTGGTGGAAAGACCTTAAAAGAAACAAGTTGGGTATAAGTGGGTGTATAAGGTAAAGAATGAGATATCAGGGATAGAGTCTACGAGATTTAAGGTTAGGTTAGTTGCACAAGGTTTTACTCAAAGAGAGGGAGTTTACTTTCATAAGATATTCTCTCCGGTAGTCAAGCACACATCCATTAGGATTATGTTAGCCATGTATGCAAACCTTGACTTACATCTAGAACAGATGGATGTAGAGATAATTTTTTTGCATAGAGAGCTTGAAGAGATGATTTACATGGCACAACCACAAGGGTTTGTAGAACCCAAAAAGTATATCATGCTTGTTTGCTAAAGAAGTCATTATATAGGTTAAAGCAATCACCTAGACAGTGGTATAGGAGATTTGATAAGTTTATGATGGCTTGTGGTTTTAGTAGGAATAAGCATGACGGATGCATATACTTTAAGAGCTTGAATTATGGGATGATGTATTTGTTTTTATACATTGATGATATGTTGATCGCATGTAAGAACATGAAAGAAATACATAAACTCAAGAAGCAGTTGAGTGGTGAGTTTGAGATGAAGGATTTAGGAGCAGCAAAGAGGATATTGGGTATGGATATTGTGAGGAAAAGAAGAGATGTTATCTTCTTATCTCAATAGCGATACATACTTAAGATCTTAGAGAAGTTTGATATATCCAATGCAAAGGTTGTCTCTATTCATTTGGCTATACATTTTAAACTTTTAGTAGCATAGTCGCCGATATCCGAAGAGGAGAAATTATAGATGAGTAAAGTATCGTATGCAAGAGTTGTATAAAGCATCACGTATGCAATGGTTTGCACAAGGTTAGACATAGCACAGGCTGTGAGTGTGGTGAGTAGATACATGGCGAATCCAGGTACGAATCACTGGCTTGCAGTGAAGTGGATTTTGAGATATCTCAAGGGAACGTCAAATCATGGGTTAATGTATAAAAGGGATGAGGAAAATAGTGTAATAGTAAGAGGATATGTAAAATCAAATTATACAAGTGATCTAGACAAGAGACGATTGTTGACGGGTTACGTATTCACAATATTTGGGTGTAGTGTTGATTGGAGATTAGTTCTACAAAATGTGGTTGCACTATCTACCATAGAGGTCGAGTACATAGCTGTTAGTGAAGCTATTAAAGAGGCCGTGTGGTTAAAAGGCATATATGCACGGAGGTAATAGCTACTAAAGATGTGAATACCGGTGTGTATTGTGACAGCCAGAGTTCCATACTATTAAGGAAGCTATTAAAGAGGCCGTGTAGTTAAAAGGCATATGCACAGAGGTAATGGCTACTAAAGATGTGAACACCGGTGTGTATTGTGACAGCCAGAGTCTCATACTATTAAGGAAGCTATTAAGGAGGTCATGTGGTTAAAAGGCATATGCACGGAGGTAATGGCTACTAAAGATGTGAACACCGGTGTGTATTGTGACAACCAGAGTCTCATATTATTAAGGAAGCTATTAAGGAGGCCATGTGGTTAAAAGGCATATGCACGAAGGTAATGGCTACTAAAGATGTGAACACTGGTGTGTATTGCGACAGCCAGAGCCCCATACATCTAAGAAAACATCAAGTGTTTCACGAGAGATCTAAACATATTGATGTGCGGCTCCATTACATTCGAGAGATTGTCTAAAGTGGTGAAGTTAGTTTAACAAAGATAGCGTCATCTAAAAATTCTACTGATATATTGATTAAGCCACTGCCCTCAGTTAAGTTCATCCTATGCAAGGACTTAATCGGAGTCACTAACTTGTAAGGGTGACCGAAGATGCGGAGATAAGAGATCGAGATACTTTGTGAATGATTTTGAATCAAGTAAAAGATTTATGAGAAAGTTGATTAAAAATCATCGGGATATAATTTAAAGAGCAAACCAAGTGCGTTAGGTACGCGAGGATCAAAGACGAATGCGAAAAAAGGCTAACACGCCAATGGCAGTGCCTAGGCGTAGATGTCGCAGTACCCAGGCGAGATGTTCCACCGCCGCGGTGCCTAGTGTGCAGAAAAGAGTTTCTCAAATTGGTTTTATCTCTCACTTATTTCAAAACTCCCTAAAATGACTCATACGTTTTGGGTTAACCTAGATCGTCTTAAAGCCTATATAAAAGTCTTCTATTGACTTGTAAACACATCTTTGTGATCTTAGTGATCAAACACAAATTTTTGTGATTATAGTTTACTTTATAATTCTTAGTGAGATAAACCCCTTGTTTACAAGAGAGAGTGAGTTCTTTGTGAGTCTTTTTTGTAAAAGGCATACTTTTATGAGTGTCTTGAGATTCAATAATAAGAAAGAGTGTGATCTTGATGCGTTGTTGAAGTAGGCAAGTTACCGAACCACGTAAATTATGTGTGCTATTTCTTTTACCTTTCTCTCTCTAGTTTCTTGATTGTTTATTTTTACATTATATTACTTGGGATATTTACTTGTTTGATTGCTTCCGCTTTAACATAAGTATATTATATAAATAAAAAACGAAATGTAAATAAAATATAAAATACAATATTGAAGTTTTGTTTAGTGTTGTCTCAAAATATATAATGCATCTATTATTCATTTTTTAAATGATTAAAATTAACTAAATTTACCAATAAAATTAAATTCAATTTAAAAAAAAATAAAAATGAAGTAAAAAAAATTGAGAAAAAATTTAAGTGTTAGCGAATTAAAATTATTATGTAAAGTTTGAAAAACAAATGACTAATAAAGCTATTTTACAAAACTTAAGGTACTTTAAAGCACTATATACATTTTTTTTAAAAAAAAAAGAAAGGCCTTTAAAGTATAAATAAACTCATTGTCCAAAAAACTTTATAATGAAATTTAAATATATATTAATTTATCTTATTAAGATAAGATATATAAAATTAATACTTATGCTGTTATATGTTCTTAAAATAAAAATATTATAAATTTGGTATGTCAAAACAAACTCATAAACGTTCAGTTAACATAACTTTACTCACTTATTGAAACAAAAAGCTGCAACAAACATACCTCTTTTAGCTAGAGGAACCACAACTATGTTACTAGAATATGGATTTAACTGATTTACTTGGTAGTGATCATTAGTCACAGCCTAACTTGATTGTATAACCTGATATAGATTAGTATCCATCAATTCGTATACAATATAAACATCATTAACTTTTCCTTATCAATCACATTTAAAGAAAATAACAAAAAAACAATTTCAAAGATGGATCATAAATAATCTATAAAATTTATAAATTTAATTTACAAAAAAAAAAAGTAAAGTTATTAAAATTAGTTAAATATGATATTTGTACATAATAAGAGAGGAAAATATTAATATGAGAGAGAAAATAAATTGAATGAGATAGGAAAGAAGTATAAAAAAAGGAAGAAAAAAAAAACATTATTAAGTTATATTGGGGTTTATTAGTAGTTAAATAACTTTTAAGAAGTACAACAATTACATTGAGACAAGCCACCTTTATGATTTCTTTAGGTAATGTTGCCTACCCATTCATATATATTCAAGACCTACTCGATTTTTATCTGATATGGAATGTGAGACAAGCGACCTTATGATTTCATTTATGTGATGACTACCTTTAATAAAGAAATTTAAGAAAAAAGAACCTACTGCCGGTAGAAGTTGACAAATTTATATTTCCTACAAATTTTATTATTTTATACATAAAAGAAGATCGTGAGATTCCAATCATCTTAGGGAGACCATTCTTAGCCATAAGAGAACATTAATTAATGTGCAGAAATGAGAGCTAACAATGAGAGTTCAAGACCGAGAAGTAACATTTAATGTGTGAAGTTCCCAAATGAAGCTGAAGAATGTTTCAATATTGATATGGTAGGTAGTGACATCCATGAAGTTTTTGCAAGTAATTCAATTAGTGACTCACTAAAAGATGTCGTTGCCAATGGAGATGAGTGGAATAAATAGAAGCTAAGGAATATTTAAAGGTCTTGAATGCCTCTCTTTGATAAGATAGAGCTAAAGCAAATTTTGAACCATTAGAGCAACCAGTAAGCACAAAACCTCATTGTGAGCATCAATTAAGGAACCACCATCATTAGAGCTCAAACCTCTGTTAAGCCATCTGTGGTATGCATTCTTAGGCAATTCCTCTAGTCTTCCTATAATAATATCAACTGTACTTGATGATACATAAGAAGAAAAGCTACTCAGAGTATTAAGAAAGCATAAAGATGAACCATTACTGACATCATAGGTATTAGCCCTTCATTCTGCATACACAAAATTTTGTTAGAGGACAACCATAAACCTTCAGTAGAATAGTAGTGCTAGCTAAATCCCGTCATAAAAAAGATGGTAAAAACGATATTATCAAGTGGCTTAATGCAAGGATCATTTACCCAATTTTGACAATTCATGGGTAAGTACAGTTCAATGCATGCCAAAGAATGAAGGCAAAACAATTGTAGCTAATGAGAACATTGAGTTAATTCCTACATGAACAATAACAGGATAGTGAGTATGTATGAATTATAAGAAGCTGAACAAGGCCACTCGCAAGAATCATCTCCCATTGCCATTCATTGATTATATGCTTAATATACTTGGATGACATGAGTATTACTATTTTCTATATGGGTATTCTAGATATAATCACATTGTCATAGCTCCAGATATCAAGAGAAGACAATATTCACCTGTTTATATGAGACCTTTGCTTTTCGAAGAATGCCATTTTGGCTCTGCAATGTACTTGCCACTTTTAAGAGATGTATGATGGCAATATTTTCTAATATAGTAGAGTAATTCCTTGAAGTCTTTATGGATGACATCTCAATTTTAGGGATTCCTTCGATTTATGCCTGAAATATTTAGCATTTGTGTTGAAAAGATGTAATGAAACAAACCTAATGCTCAATTGGGAAAACTGCCACTTCATAGTCAAATAATGGATTATTCTTGGCTATCAGATTTCATCCAAAAGGATCCAAGTCAACTGTGTAAAGATTGAGACAATTAAAAAGCAACCACTACCTATCAATGTCAAAGGTGTTCAAAGTTTTGATAGACATGCAAGCTTATATTAATGATTCACTACAGACTTCTCTAAAATCTCCAAACTTCTGTACAATTTATTAGAGAAGGATACGCAATTCAAATTTGATAATGAGTTATGGAAGCTTTTGAAATGTTAAGAAGAAACTCATTTCAACTCTAATTATTGTAGCTCTATGGTCAAAACGTTAATTCCTTCACAAGCCTCTTTCAATAGTCAAATAAATATATTTTAATCTATTAACCACCTATATTTCTATAGTAATAAATGAGAACTAAAATTTATTAAGCACAATTTTTATTAACCATACATGTAACATAGGTATATTCTTATCCTATATGAAGCTCATAATAACTTGTACTATAATCATGTATCAAATTATTTTAGGTTTAATATAATGATGCCTTTTTCAAGTTTATCAATTATGTTCCTAATTCAATTCAAATACTGGCTAGGTAAATGAAAGCATTAATCATAAATAATTTGAATAATCAAATTTTAGTTTATAACAAAAGGAATAAATCAATCAAATAACATATTAAGTTCAAATAACATATTGAGTTCAAATAATAAGATTTAGTTCAACATAGCAAGAGTATGAAAATAAATCAAAGAAAAGAACATAGCTACAACCAATAGTAATTCAGATATGGAAGAAAAAGACTCTCTTCAATCTCTCAAATCTTGACTTGATCTTGATTGAATTGCAATTAAAATATCTTGTAATCTTTAAATTTTCTCTAGCTCTAGTTTCTCTCTTGAATGTAAAATCCAGCTCTAAGATTATGTTTATATAGGGGTCTTGGAGTTTCTTTTGCCAAACCTACTTGAAAAATGACTTTTTTTTTTCAAGTATCCAGCGCCACGATAGTAAGTCTTTTGTCCACAGCACTAAATCTTAGATTTAGACACTTGGGAATTTTCCAATTGGTGTTGCGGCAGTAATCTTTCAGAGTCGCAGCACTAAGCTCTCAGGTTGGAGTCTAATTTCTACTAGCGTTACAGCGGAACCTCCTCTATGCCACAACATTGAGCTCACTAGATGAGCTTAATTCTTTCTTCAGCACCGTGGTGCAAAACTTTTGTTCACAAAATTTCTCAAGTGCTTCACTTTCTTAGTTTGACATTAAATTCAGCTTTTGTTTTCCTTCATTTTCTTTATATTACATCATTTTAAGCTCATTTTTTTATAAAGTCATTATAAAACACATAAATAGTCATAAATTCACACAAATTCGGACAATTCTCAAGTTAATTAGGATCAAACTTTGTATATTAATTTACCTTTATCACTCTAGTTAAGAACACCTATTCAAACTGATATATAATGCTAGTGACATTGCAGTAGGATTAGTTTTGGCCTACGGAAGAAAAAGTCTTTCACACCATCTACTATGCCAGCAAGACATTGAATGATGCGCAAATCAATCACACGACCATAAAGAAAAAGCTGTTATTTGTATTTACCTTTGAAAAAAAATTTCTTATCTCATTAAGGTCGAAGTAATAGCATTCACTGACCATTCTTCCATCAAGTACCTGATTACAAAGAAAAATGCAAAACCAAGGTTAATCATGTGAATTTTGTTATTGTAAGAGTTTGATCTGAAGCTGAGATAGATTAGGCATAAAGAATTAAGTTACAAACCACTTTCTCACTTAGGATAAGATAAAGATAATGATAAATGAGTCCTTCCTGATGAACAACTCTTAGCATTAAACTACCAAAGTACACTATATTACGTTGACTACGTCAATTACTTGGTGAGTTGAATTCTCTCTTTTATTCTGAATTTTTAATAGAAGAAAAGTTCTTACATGATGAAAATACTATTACTGGGACAAGCCGTTCTTGTTCAAGCAATGTACCAATTACATCATACGAAGTGTATCCCAAAAGGAAGAAATTAAAGATATGCTTCAACATTGTTATTCTTATAATGGTGGACATTTTAAAGGAGAAAAGACAACAGTCAAGGTATTACAATTTGGTTTCTAATGGCCTTCTTTATTCAAAGATGCATATTTCATTATTTTAAGATGTGACAGTTCCCAGCGAATGGGGAATATTTTGAAAAGACATAAGATGCCCCTATATAACATTCTAAAAGAAGAAATAGATTTTATGGGATCATCATTTCATCTCATAACAATCGATACATTCTAGTAGCAACCGACTATGTATCCAAATGGGCGAAAGTTGTTGCCTTACCAAAAAATTATGTAAATGTGGTTCTAAGATTCTTGAAAATATCTTCACTTGTTTCGGCACCCTGTAAGCAATTATCAGTGATCAAGTCTTGCATTTTTACAACAAGTACTTCATAGTCCTAAAATAATATGGTATCATTTACAAGATTTTCATAGCATAACATTTGCAAACCAATAGGTAGGTTGAAGTTTCAAATAGAGAAGTGAAGTGGATCCTCGAGAAGATAGTGAAACCATACGAAAAAGACTAGGCAACATGTTTAGATGATGTACTTTGGGCTTATTACACTGCTTACAAAACCCTTATTGTAATATATCTATTTCGATTAATCTTTGGCAAAGCATATCATCTACCAATAGAGTTGAAGCACAAAGCTTACTGGGCCATTAGAGCACTGAACATTGATTTGCAAGCAATGGGTAAGAAACGAATACTACTACTCAACAAAATGGATGAATTTCGTCTTCAAATATATGAAAATGCCAAACTATATAAAAAAAAAAGATGAAAAGATAGCATGACAAGAAAATTATTCAATGCTCATTTGAATCAGGACAACGGGTGCTACTATTCAATTCTCGACTCAAGTAATTTTTGGGAAAGTTAAAGTAAAGGTGGTCTAATCTATTTCAAGTCACCAAAGTTTATCTATATAGAGCCATTAAGGTATAGAATTAATCATCCAAAAGAATGTTCAAAGTGAATGGCCAATGACTAAAGAATTATTAAGAATGAGAGCTTGATCGCCAAATATCCTCTATTAACTTGTTCGAGCCATAGTAAGAAAGTAAGATGTTAAGCTGATGATGTTAAATCAAGCGCTCCTAGGGAGGTAACCCAAGTATTTTTATGTAGTTTTATTTTTCTCTAAAAAAAAAAGAAGCCAACACCGCAGCTCCCAAGCTTGGCACTGTGGTGCTCACTTGTGACCTCAGAAAACCATCCAGGCAATAGCTTAGTGCCACAACACTCTCAAGTCAGCGTTGCAATGTCCAAACCTAGAAAGGTGACTCTTTAATCCCAAGTAGCGACATCACAACTAAAGCTAAAAGATTAGTGCCACGACACCAACTAAAGCTAAAACAATTGCTCTGAGAAAGATTAGCACTTCAGTACCTTTAAGCCAGTGTTGAACCACTAATAACAGCCCAAAAATAAACTTCAAGGAAAAATGTTAGCATTGTGATGCTCCTAAAATAGCATTGTAGTGCTGGAAGTTAGGAAACAAACCATAAATCACTAAATCTCAACACTGCGATGCCAAAGCCCCATCGCCACAGTCCTAAGATAAAATTTAGTTTAAATTAAACCTTAAACACATTCCTCTACCACCTTCCCCCACCACTTTCTCAAACTCAATCTTACAAATTCACAAATTCCATCCATCCAACATCAAATTCCACCTGAATACACCAAAAACATCAAATCCATCACTTTTGGCTCTATTTAATAAAGAAATTAGGGAATCTATAATTAAAATTCAAAAGTATATTTCAAAATGCACTTTATAAATTCACACATTGAGGTGAAGTTGATGAATTAAATTGAAGTGTGAATAAAATTTTAATTATTGTGCTTGTGATATTGTTGTAAACTTAAGTGCAATTTTGAGACTGATTAAGCATCGTAATGGCCATTATGATATTGAGGGAGCCATTTTGAATTTGTATTAGAATTGAATTTAGGATTGAGTTTAAGTATCAAATTGAAGTGTTGAGGTGAAAATAGAGGTGGACAACTTTGGGTTCGAGATGTAGAAAGTGTTGCAATCGGGATAATTCCCAACCCGACTTCGGGTCGAGACTAGTTGGTTCTCGAATTTTTTTATATCAAAATTGCGTAATTTGTTTCAGGACAGATTAGGTCAAAACAAGTCAAGCCAAAAAATTTCAAATTTTTTATATCAAATTGGCATCGTTTTAAGCTGTTTATCAAAATAAGAAAAAAAAGAATTTCAAGTTTGAAAATTTCTTAAACTTGACTCGACCTGTTCGGGACAGAATTGTCTGTTCCAAATGGGTACAAATACTATTCTCATTCTCATCTCGACCAAAACTTTTGGGCCGGCTCGAGTCAAGAATAGAAAAATCACCTACCCCTAGGTGAAAGCGTAGAATTTGTGCATATGATTGTGTTCAGGTCAAGTCAAGTCGGGAACAGAAAAATCACCCACTCTAGGTAGAAGCATAGAATTTTTACATACGATTGTATTGTGAGATGTGGAACTGTTGATATTTACAGGATTGGTTAATAATGACACCAAAATGAAGCAGAGCCTCACAACCGCAGGCACTTAATTACTACTCAGCCAAATTTGTTTCTAAATCCGCTGCCAAGCAATACAACACATCGGTCGTCAAAAAGGCCATAATTCAAGAGATGTGCTTCCATATGCTAGTAAGAACTTCCTAAGTTTTCTCTAGATCTTTTGCTCTAAGGGGTGGGAAAAATTGTGCCAACATTCGAAAGCTACAGTACTCCTCACCGTCTAAGAATTTTACGCCAATGCCTCAGAACACTGACACTTGTGGGCTAGAATGTGAAACAAAGAAGTCAAGTTTGAAAGTCTGAGCATCAATTGATTTACAATTTTCTAAGCATAGAAAGTGACGAGTGTCATGGCATGTTGTCGAAGCCAAACTATGATGCTATCATCTAGTGCCTCTGTAAGCTCAACATCCAATGGAAACTTTTAAGGGAGCACAAAATTTCCTTTCCAGCCAATTTCATGGATTGGGATGAGAAGAATTGGCATTACTTTATCTGGGCCAAGCTTATGTCAGTCAAGCACTTTAGCATTTTGACCAAAGACCAAGCTATTCTTTTATACGCCATTATGACTGGAAAGAGTATCGACATTAGTAAGGTAATCAAACAGATGATCATTCATGGCTTCCACAACGAGAAGGCCAGTCTGTGCTGCTCGTCACTCATCATCGCACTTTGCGCCTAGGCCGGTGTGCAATAGGACCTAGCAGATGAGCTCCTACACCCTTTACGCACTATTGATATCAGCTTGATTTGTCGAGTCAAAGGGCTAAATAACCAAAAGAATAAAACCAGGATAGCAGGACTCCTGATCAGACATCAGCTACACCCATTCGCCCAGCATCTATTCTAGACCAGCTTGCAAGGGTCAAGAGTGAGCTTTAGGATCACCAAAAAGAGTTCCAAGAGCGTCGGGGAGAACATATCATCAATGGTGTGCCTAGTGGGCTGTATTCCGGGTATAGTGGATGCGGATGTGCACAGCGCACTTAGGGTTGGACATGAACCTGCATCTACCACTCTCAGCCTACCCAGCGCCACTACTGGTAACTGACAATGGCGGCGAGGATGATGTGCCAACTAACATAGAGGATGAGTGAGAGCACACATCAGATAACAGAAAAGTGTTTTATTTTCAGTTTTTCGCTTGCCATAAGGGACCATGTCCCTTGTACTTATTTTTATATCTTTTCTATTTTTTATCTTTCTAAAATTATTGTTTTTCTGTTTCCTATATTATATAGCATTTCTGTTTTATTATGCTTTTGTTTGTTTAAGTTTTTTAGTTCTTTTATTAGTTTTGGGTTGATAAAATGATCAAAATTTAATGATAAGAAATAGGAACCCAATTTTAAATGTCACAGTTCTTAGGAAAAGGTAGATACTATAACTGTTCACATATTTTAATCTAATGTAAATATTTGCTTTATTTATGAGTACTTAAAATTTTTTAGCACATAGTTAGAATGACTTGGTTAAATACTAACTTAGAGAACGTTTATGCACAACAAGTACACATAAGGTCTTAAAAATATTTTAGAATTTGTTTTATTATCACTTAAAGAAAAATCCTATAGTATACATGATTAGAGAAGTGATAATAAATCATGTTTGGATTGTTTGAGCCTTTCAAATGTATCTAAATATATTTTATCTCTAATTATTCTCTTTGAGCTTAATAACTTTTTTATTTAACCATAAACTAAACCTAAGCCAATAAAAAAATATCTTGCAAAACACCTTTCACACCATAAGCATACTATACTAGTCATATTAGAACACCTTATAGATTTTTGAGTTTATGAAAAGGGGGAGTAAAAAGGTAGAAAAAGCTGTGGGATTTTGACTGCTCAAAACAGATATAAAATAATAAGTTTAGGGGGATAGTAAGTTTTTTTAAAAAAAAAATGGATACTATACCCTGAGCTTAAAAAAAAGAGAGAGAAAGAAAAAAGTTTAAGCAACAAAATTAGTAAGGGAAGTAAAAAATTTAGTTTTGGGAGGAGATCACTTGGGAAGTTAGAAAGTTCATATAGGTCCTAGTATGTTTATGGTGTGATTAAGCTAAAAAACATCGTTGTATCTTACCTTCACCCTAAGCCTCACAATATAACCTTAATAAAGACCTAATGGATCTGCGACTATTCATGTACTTATATTAGTAGAGAGTAATATGAAATGTAAGCTTATAGAGTGTAAAATATATAAAACAAAATCTATATAGACAAATCTTCTCCACTTTGAATACATAAACTAATCTTTGTGTATTTGACTAACGATAAATAATAACTATACAAACAAACACCAAGTGGATCAATGGAACAAGTACAAGGGTTGGCATGTTGAACTTTTATGGTATTTAAAGTTTCCTTAAGAATTGTAGACAATATACAATCTTTTATACTAATTATTGATCATTAGCCAACCTAGCGTGTTGTTTTATTTATTTTGTTCTTGTTTTCTCTTCGCTCTAGGACAAGCAAATTGTTAATTTTAAGAGAGTTTAATAGGCATAGTTATACTTACTTTTTTTTACTTCCATAAATTTAGTATTTGTTCAATTAAATATGAATATTCGGCTTTTTATGCATTTTTATGGTTATTTTATGAGTTTAAAGACAACAGAGCAAAGAATGGTCAAAATTTGATAAACAAAAATGAGCAAAACAGTCAATAGTCCCACAGTCTAGAGAAAAGGCTGCAGTGTTAGAAGAAAAAAAAAGAAGATCAAGTAAAGTCTAGTAAACAAAGAGTCAATGTCGTAGTGCCAGCTTGCCAGGTGTCACGCCCCAAATATAGGCCGCACGGTTTCGAGAAATCGGGTCGTGACACAGGGCTGCAATGCTGGAATGATGAACAATCTCCCCAAAGTCAAAAGCTAAGCATTGAGGCGCCAAAATATTTAGGGCGGCACTAAGAAGATTGTGACATACTAAAATGCTATTGATTGTAACGATCCTCGATTACGTGGCAAGTTGTATAGAGGGTATGACTTAGGCTCAAAATATTAGATCTCAGCCTCTTAACTCCTCTGTGAGTTCGGGAATATAGCTCACCAAACTCTTGAAGAGCTTCTAAAGAAAAAAAATTTGATGTTACAAATTTGCTCAAGTCAACTCGAAAAAAAAACGTATTGAAATGGATAAATTCAACTATAAGAAATGTGGAAGCTAAGTTTGTACAATAAATAATGAAGAAACACTTAACAATATAATGTACCTACAGATTGTGAAAAACACTAAGTAACTTATATGATGTTGTAGCACACAAAGTAAACTAGGATTTATACTATAAGATCCTAATCTGTGAAGGTTATGAGAAACATGCTTCTAGAACCTTATATTTGGTTTCTTAAGTTTTATTTACATTGTGTATAAATTATAGAATAGAGTATAACAATGGTGATAAACAATTTCTTGTATGAAGAATGCAAAAAGAGAGAAAAGTAAGGGTATCGTGTACCCAAGGTGGTTGTTTTTGCGTGTAATGAGAAGATGATGTATGCATGTGTTCTAAGACTAGCGGTGATATCAAAAGGCACTCTAAGTTGTCTTTTACGTGAAATATAAGATTTGTTTAAAGTACCAAGGTTTGTACTAAGATTAGGCCCTTTATTTGACCTTTTTTTTTCTTCTTTAAAAATGATTTATTTAATAAAAAAATTTCTTTTAAAAGGGAAACACGAATTTGATAAGTAAAAGGTAAGAAAATATTATTTTATTCTAAATAAAATAATAATGTATTTTTTTAAAATAATTAAAGATAACTACCATATTATTTTCTAAAATGAATCAAATAATCAAATGTCTAATTAGGACAGTATTTCTCCACTTAGTAACATAAACTTTTATTTTAGACTAAATACCTCCAAATGAGCTTTAATCTATAAGGCCAAATGCTTCTATGTCTATCAAATCATAACTTAGTACCTTAAAAATCAACTTGAACCACGTATCTTATTATAGGTGCATGAATATGCATATGCACCTAAACTGAGGCCTTCTGCAGATTTTTTGTACAATAACAATTGTTAAAACAAAAAGACATAACGAGTTTTCTTTTTAATAAAAAACAAATTGACAAACCATTGCTAGCACTGATCTAATAAATTACAAAGATCTCATTGGTCACTACTCACCGAACACCAAACAAACATTTTAGTTATTGTTGTCTGGTCTACACTTGCTGAGGGTCTTTTTTTACCAATTTAGATGGGTCCTGTGACTTCCACAACAACCTCTCAATCGTTCTAAGCATCAAAATTTCACTTCAATATTACCGAGCATTGCTTAAGTTTAAACCCAAGAACCATTTCCTCCCCCTAGTTAATTGCAGCTACTACCCCATTGAACATTACACAACCTGTTGATGGAGCAACAAGGTCAGATTCCAGATACACCACCAGTGCATTTCATATTACAAAACTATCTAAACCTGTCTACACTCAACCCAAAGATAAAAAGGAGACCAAGGATATTACAAAAGAAATGTGTATGACAATCTAACCAATGAGAAACGTGCATGACAATCCAACCAATGCAGACTGATACTAGTCCGATCACTTGCTATGAAGACCTTGTTTTTGGCACAGGAAGCAAATTCAAACAAAATCATTCTTTTAACATCAAATGTTAGGTGAACCATAGACCAACTGTTAATTAAAAACTTGGAACAGCAAAAATACTATTTCAGCAGTTAAAATCAACCGGCCAGAGAATCCACCAATCTATTAAATATTTTGAATATGTTTCAACATGTGACATTTCTAGAAACACCATGCAACTAGTAGACAAATAGGAGAGCTTCACTACACTAATCTGCATCCATCTCTTCCAATGCTGCTCTAGCTGCTGCTTTAGCTTCCTCGAGAAGCTCATCTGGAACCTGAATGTAATAAAACAGGACAAAACAAATAAACAAATGAATAAGTTAAACAGGTCATTATATCTTTGTACTAACTGACTTGTAAAAGAGAAATGGTGATCACAACCATAATACCATTTGTTGAGCATTTGCAATTAAACTATCAATAATACATGTGAGCAGTACAAATATTTTGACTACAAATGGAGCAACCACTGTAAATTGATCTTCATTGAGCAAACTACAGAAATTTGCAATTTGAAGCACTCCCTCAGCCCCAGTAAAGAAAAGAGAAAGAAAGAAAACCCCAAGCAGAGAGTAAACCTTATTCAAATTGGTCAAGGTATCAAAATGTAAATTATAAGGCATTTGAACTTAGATCTTCATAGTTTAATTGGTCAAAGTAACACTCATTTTTGGAATTAGCCAAATATTATACATGACAGCGCTCATAGCAAATGGCAGGTGTGCCAAAATCTTGTGCAGGACTCTACCAATTATTGACTTGCCTAACAGACACCAGTCAGAAGAATCTTTACATTCCGGTTAATGCTGTATAGCAACAACCAACATGTACCAGTAAATTGTGAGCAGTTAAAGGCTTAAGAAACATAGCAGAAGAAGCAGCAGCCAAAAACTCGTCCCCAAACTACAAGAGCAAGGGTAGTGACACAACAGAGAAATAGAGCCATAAGTCATGCAGAAGATGTTATATATTAGATATTACCTTCTGATGCTGGCGGTTTGATTCATCACAGACCCAGCTCATTTCCAGTTCAAAGGCCTTGTCTTTTGCCTCATCATGCACTCCATAAATGCTGGTTGGCATTACATTAAAAATAAATGCATAAATAAAATAACAAAGTTATCAGAGAAATCGAATTGAGATGTAAGAGAAACTCAAAATGCAAAAACAAAAATAAAATAAAATAAAATAGCGACTAAGTCAGAAAGCTATGACTGGGACTCCATGCCAATTGGTTTAAGGACCCATAGATCTTGATGAAATCTAATTTGTCATGTTCAGAACTTACGGAGACACTGACTTAACATTTACATTAAAGCTATTAAAAGGTTAACACCTACCAATAACATCATTAGGAGAGAGAGTGATGAGTGAGAGATAGAGAAGCAATAAAATTGATTTTAGAGTGCATGCCCAAATTTTTATTTCTGTTATTCCAATCACAAATTTTGAAAACCAAAAACACCAAAAGACACCCCATTCAAGAACCTTCAGTTACTACCAAGACAAAAGGCAGAAAGAAAAATCAACAAAGTCACACACTAGCATCATAATTTACAAGAAAAGAATTAAGTTACCAGAGAGTATCTATGCAACTTACATCTTGGCTACTTCAATGACCCCTTGTCGGCAGGTCATTTCAGAAAGCTTCAACTTTTCAATCTCTCTGTTAAAATATGAGTTTGAGTTATATCAGTACCATCAGTTAAACAAGATAACTTTACAGAAAGAGGAGACATCCATGCTCTCATCCAGATTCTAAATAAAAAGGGCAAACAACATCCTTAATAACACAAATTTAGTTGCATGCTGTATGCCACAACCGATATGAAGAACAAAACAATGAAGTATACCATAACAAATGCTACATGCATATATGGTGTAAATGTGGAGGCTTGACAAGGTAACTCCTCAAAGACAAGCCAAATAGCTAACTAACAATATATTAGATTTCTTACTTCTTTTTATTGGAAGAACCACCATATTATGATAAGCATGCAATTAAAGGAATCAGTAGACAAAACAATTCTAGTGATCACATCTGTCTTCTTCCACTTTGCTTTAAAATGCTAAATTTCCTATCTTTGACTTATAAACAAACAAATCTAAACTTACGTTTTAGCTGCCTGCCTGCCCTTTCCAATTGCAGCACCAAAATACCTCTAAAAACAAATGCCAAAACACAATTGGTAAAAAACACTCCAAAATGTCACAAACAAGAATCTGTTGAAGAAGTTATTCATGCAGATAGAATGGCAATATGGTAAATAATTAAATGATATAACTGGCAATTTATGGCAAAATAGTTACTTACATATGAGACACCAGAGGGTTCGACCATATACAATTGTGGCCCATCTCTGTCATAACCGCCCAATATTACCCCACATCCAAAAGGTCTGCAACACCACCAAATTTTTTTTTTTGAATTATAAAACGGAAAGGGGAAGAACTTAAAACGAAAATCAGTAAGTTAATATCTCATCAAACCTGAGCCACCAATATAGAGTACATAGATGCACATAACTAGCAACTCGTTGAGCAAGTTCTTTCACAGGAATAGGCTCACCATATACACTGCCAGTCAACAGAAGGAATAAGACAAAATTGTTATGATTTGTTTAATGCATACAAAAGTACTTTTTGAATGAGTGAGAATGGTTTAAGAGTGGCAGTTAGAGGGAGAAATATTGAAAATAATATATGCAAGAACAAAAATTCTATAAATCTTAACTATCTTATTTAATTTAGACATGTACTACCCAAAGTGCCAAATGAGCCTTCAATCAAATGATTTAGGGTCATACGAGTAAACATTCCAACTTGCAATGTCCCAATCACAAAATCACACAGAATACTTTTTCCCATGGAATTTTGGTTAAGTCAACGAACACTCAGAATATTAGCATTGTCAACTTACTTTTTTCTTTCCTTATTTTGACACGAAACCAAAAAGATTGATTGCAATTGTAAGCTTTACAACATGCATTCACATGGAATGTGCAAGTGATATTGCACAAGCATGAAGCATGCACAATGTAAGGAGCACCTATTTATTAATCAGTATGAGTTTCCCGTTTTCAGAATGAAAAGATTTATCAGCATCAATATTCAAGGTTTCCTCATCATCACGGCCCTCCAAATAAATTTTAGTTTAGTGAAGTTACTTTCATACTACAGATGAACTGACATATACAGAGCATCTTGACCCTCGTCAAACCTCTCTTAATGCAAGGTATTATGTACAGCAAACTAACAAGAGGATTAGTCATTGAAAGTAAAAGTCATATGTCTGCATGTAGAAAGAGACACACAGAGAGAAAAAAGGGAATATTTCAACTTGCTTTAGGCTTCCCATTGTAGTTAAGATCATTGTTGAGAAATTTTCATGGGGGCCAAGCTTTTGGGCTAGATGTGCGGTGCTCAGATAAAAATCCAGGAGTTATAACTATACCTGACACCTGTTTCAATGCCTAATACAAAATGCAAAGTAATTGATCTACAAACAAACCTTTCATAGTTTGTAGCTTCAGACTTGGCCCGAGCAACAATCTGTCTCCCATCTGCTGCTAACCCCGCAACAGCCTGCAGCTGGAAATTATCAGTATATGCACCAATATGAAGTTGAAAATAGATATATGAGGCCAGGCTTACCTGTAGCCTATTAAAACATTGAACATATATTAATTGTCACAAGACCTCAAACATTCCAATGCATTATACCAGAATAAAAATTCATGAATGTTAAGTAGATACTCCAC
The DNA here is from genome assembly GCA_946807835.1 of Ailanthus altissimus. Classification (NCBI taxonomy): domain Eukaryota; kingdom Viridiplantae; phylum Streptophyta; class Magnoliopsida; order Sapindales; family Simaroubaceae; genus Ailanthus; species Ailanthus altissimus. The sequence continues at coordinate 13,784,330 of OX327687.1, forward strand.
AATTTAAGGAGAAACTGAATATTAGATTATATATAAGCAACTGACTATAACAAGAAGAAAGAAAGGAAAAGAAATCCCATTACTGTAGATATCTCATTCTATCAATCAAGACTTGTACCAAAGAGGGAGAACTCTTATAGATTCTCTGTTCTTTTTTCTTTCTTTTTTGATGTAGAACTCCTATATGTAATATACTTATGTTAATGTCCTCTGAACTCACCACATTGTTTTAACGTTTACTCATATTTTGCACTAGAAAAGCTCAAGTCAGAGATGAGGCCATGACAGTGAGACAAAAGAGAAAGAAATTGCTCAGAATTATTAATAACAGCTTCAAAACTGCCTTTTGATAGACCAATACAAAAGCATCCCCCTTCCCACTAATAAGAAATCCAAACTCCAAGTTGTACACTGATTTCAGCATTTATATTACATTTTACCATCTCTCCTAGTCATTTAAAAGAACTGTACATTTTTCTTTTTTGTATCTTCTAACTGAAATCCCACTTCATATCAGCCTAACCCTAACACCATATGGGCTGAAAATACAAGGATCTTACTTCAAATAAATCATAGCATCAACCTCACTCTGTCTCCCACATACATACACACAAACACGTCCAGATACAAACTAGAAATACAACTGAACTAGCAAAGGAATAAGCAGCAAAACATTATAAGGGTGAAATCAAATAAAGCAAGAAGAACTAAGAAAAAATATTAATTACACAATCAAAAGATCAGTAAAAATCAATCATTCTCAGGTTCAATTTTAGGGTTTTTGAAAATTAAATTAATCTATAAAAGGAAACAACAAGATGAAGTAAAGTACCATGCCGGAGTGACGATGAACGGAATGGATTCTTCTATTGGAACCCGGCAACATCATTTTCGAAGCTATGAGTTTCTCCACTCCCTTAAAAACACACATTTTTAAAAATCTGTTTAATTAACACATAATACAAATCAAAATAAGCGACCATTTAAAAATCAACTTTTACCATAACAATCCCATCTTTGCATTTAATCCCAATCACAGTCCTGCAAGTGAAGTTTTGTCAAATTATCAGAATAAAATAAGAATTAGAGAATCAAAGAAAAAGAAGGGAAATCGAAGAGTTGTGATATAATTACCCGCTGTTGTCGACGGCTTTGGCGGCGTATTCGATCTGGAAAACACGACCATCGGGGGAGAATGTGGTGACCGACAGATCGTACCCTGTTCCTATGCTGCTCATTCTCTCTCTCTCTCTTTCTCTCTTTCTTTTCTTCGACTTGAGTTAATTTGTTTCTACTCTGCCTCCTGCCCTGCAAAATATACAAGAGTTTCTTTTTTGTCAAGAAATAGGCTCTCCTTTTAAGCCAAAATAAAAAGAAGGGCTCTTGGCTTTTTATAAAATATAACCACGACAGGCACAAAGATTAGGTTATAATTTATTTTATTAAAAGTGGGTAAAAATTCGAAAAATCGAATTAAATTGAGTTAACAGAATCGAATCAAACCGGTTTAATTTAATTATATTTTGATCGATTTTGTTTTCCGTTTTCCCAAATTTCAAAAATTAAAATTTTAATTTGGTTCCAATCCCAAACATCAAGGTAAGAACTGAACCAAATTTAAAAGTTCACGTGGCAGCTTATAAATGTAGGTTGCATAATTTTATTGTAAGCCTGCCTACACCATATTATATACACATAAAGCCAACTTTACCCATTCTCAACTTCACCAAAATTAGTTTTATTTTTATAATATATTTTTTGTATTGTTCTTATTATATAATTGTATAAATTATAATTGTTAAATAAAAGTATATTACAAAAATTAATTTCATTTTTATAATTTTTTTATTTTTATGAAGATATTTGGTCTATTGAATTTCATATGATATTATTAAAAAAAGAATTTGTAGAGGCCTAAGTGTAATAAAAAATACCCAAAAATAAATAAAAGAATCTCAAAACAACCCAAAAAAATAAATCCAATTTGAGCCTAGTACCCAAAGGCCTAAACTGAACCAATTTGGTTCTTTCTTTGATTGGTTCGATTTTTGGTTTTATTTTTTTGAAGATTGACAACGTTTAATTTTTTATTCTACTTAAAAATTGAACCAAATTAAAACTACTCACCCTTAATTTCACTTTTTCACTCGCTCTCTTTGCTACTTTCCCTTCTCTTTTTTTTTTCTTTCCAAAATGTTCATTAAATTAAACCTTTTATAAGTATAGGTGTTTTTTTTATTTGAAATATTTAAATAAGAATGAAAAACCCCTTGTACACTAAATATAATTTTTATTTATTTATTCGAACTCAAGTGGCTACAGACACCTTGCACATTCACGACTAATTTAACTATATTACAAAAATTAATTTCATTTTTATAATTTTTTTATTTTTATGACGATATTTGGTCTATTGAATTTCATATGATATTATTAAAAAAAGAATTTGTAGAGGCCTAAGTGTAATAAAAAATACCCAAAAATAAATAAAAGAATCTCAAAACAACCCAAAAAAATAAGTCCAATTTGAGCCTAGTACCCAAACTGAACCAATTTAGTTCTTCCTTTGATTACTTCAGTTTTTGGTTCTATTTTTTAAGATTGACGGCCTAGTTCCATTTTTTATTCTACTTAAAAATTGAACCAAATTAAAAATACTCACCCCTAATTTCACTTTTTCACTTGCTCTCTCTGCTACTTTCCCTTCTCTTTTTTTTTTTTTTCCAAAATGTTTATTAAATTAAACCTTTTATAAGTATAGGTTTTTTTTTTATTTGAAATATTTAAATAAGAATGAAAAACCTTTTGTACACTAAATATAATTTTTATTTATTTATTCGAACTCAAGTGGCTACAGACCTTTTGCACATTCACGACTAATTTAACTATATGGAGCAATTAAAAAAATTAGAAATTGTTTTAAAAATTAATATATTATTATGTAATGTAATTATAAACTATTGAAAAGAACAATACAAAAAAAATTAAATTATTTGTGGGAATTATAATACATAGAAAAGCACAATAAGAAAACATTACATATCTAAAAATTTAATGTCAGTATTCAATAGATATAAATATTATTTTATGAAAATTAATCTATTATTTTGTAGTGTAATTATAAAGTATTTTATTGTTGCCCTGAAGACTAATACCATAATTTTCAAGAATTATTCTAATCTTTTTGAAAAAGTTTTACAAATAGTCAATTATGAGGCTTTAATATTTTTAGCCACTATTTCAATTTTTTAACTTATTTAGTCAAACAAATTATTTTTGAACAAACATACCCTCTTCATTTATATTAGTTCACTGGTCAAAAAAATACAATCTATCTAGTTTTTACATTTTTATTTATCCAAAAAAAAAACCACACAAATTTGTATTTAAATGAAGCATTCATCGAGAATGACTTATCGAAATAAAGAAAAAGGAAAGATTGAAATGTATTTATGATTTATGTTGTAATATAATCTTGGGACATGTTCGTAGTTATTAATTGAAAATAGATTCTAAATATTTAGATCAAAACATATATTTACTTGTTGTAAACAATTTTGTGTATAAATGAGATACATTGTGTTATATTCGAGTGAACGAGATGTTTAAAAAAACCCAGAAATGCATCGTGCAATTTGAGTTTAAACCTATCGTGCCATGTAACTAGCGCGATAGAAACATATCACGCTCAGCCCGATAGGACTTATCGAGCCAAATACACAATGAGGTATGACATATCGCACCATGGCATGATAAAAAAGTCAGCATTTTATTTTTTTAATTATTTATTAGCAATTTTTTATTTGTTTTCTTTAATATAGCTACTATGCGGACTGAGCCATTTTTAGTATATTTTAGAGAAAAATATGAGAGTTCAGTAATGATGAAGAGATATATATTAGGTACCAAAACATTGTTATAACGGTTCCTACTGATATGACTTATGAACAAATTTAGAACTTAGTTATTGTAGAATTGGAGTGAATTCTGGACAGTATAATGTCACTATGAAAATTTTGGTACTTACAATAAGAATGAGTGCTATACCGTTAACAATCCAAAGTGATCAAGAAGTGCAATTTTTATTTGGAGTTAATAGAAGAAATTTTATACCATTATGTGTTAATGTGGATCTTAGACCACTTAATTCTAATAAGATTCTGCAAGTTTCTATGAAGAGTCAACAACTTCCGTACAACCACTTCATGTTCGCAAACGGTAGTAATCATGTTAGTAGCATGGCCCCAATATTACTATATGTGGACATCCTAACCAACACGTGATCTGGTAATTTCATATTTGTCATATATTTTCTCATATTTTTATTTCAATATTTTATTATTTTATAAAAATAAATAACTATTTATGTGCTTTATTATTTATTTTTAGGGACTTAAACGAAATTTAAATTATAAATTTTCTAAAATATATAGTTGTTGCCCCAACACTACACGCATTTTCGCCTTAATGTTGTAATAGTGATCAAAATAAGAAAATAAAAAAAATGACTTGTTTAAGTCACAGTCCACCGCCTCAGAACTGGCAAGCCATTGCTCCAACGACAACCCAGCTCCTCAGCGGTAGAATGTCACCGCTCCAACGATACAGGCTTTTCAACGCAGTGCCCTAGTGACAACAAGATAGCGCCCCTGTGACAATACGATTCCTAACCCGACAAGAATTGAAGATTTCAAGCTCAAATCAATCCCTATAAAAGGTCACTCATCCCCAGCCCTTAGAGATCATCTAAGAAGACACAAGACACTTAAATACAAGTCTTAGAGAGCAATTGAAACATAATTGAGGGAGCTATAGAGAGAAATTCAAGGCGTTCGGCTTCAAGAGTCCTCTTAAACAGCATAATCAAGAGCAATTCGATGTTTATATCAGTTTGCTATTAATTGTATCATGTTTTATTATTATTTTTTTCACTGTTCTCTTATAGTTATGAACTAAATTTTCTTTCTAGGATTAGTACTTGAACTCATAAATACGCTTAATTGCAATATCTTTCTAATATTTAATAAACTTAGTTCTTTTGTTATTCAAATTACTTGTTCTTAGTGCTTCAATATATTTGGCCAATATATGGTGAATGAATTGATAATATTTTAATAAACTCGATAGAGGAATCATTATATTTAGACCTATGTAATTTGATGAATGATTGTAGAGTAATATTCAATGTTACATATGCAAGTTTCAAATTAGGATAAGAATATACATAATTGGCATGTATGATCAATAAGACTTGTTTTTAATGAATCTTAATTTATTAAATACTATAGGAATATAGGTATTTGGTAAATTAATATATACTTGCATAACCTTAGGAGAGGCTTGTTAATATATTAGTGTCTTGATCAATAACAAGAACTAAGAAAATTAAATATTAGAAGATTTATCATTAGAAAAATATATTGATGGATAGTATTAACCATAAGTTTTCTCTATATTACTATTTTTCATAACTCTTTACATTACCTTCTTGCCTTTATATTTTTCAAATCATTCTTAGATTTTTATTTTTCTAAATAATTACTAGGAAGATACAAAGTTAGTATTTAGTAAAAAGAAGAAACTATACATGTTGATTCGACATCTGACTCTTTATCCTTTTATTACTTGCATACGATAGTGTATACTTGCACTCAATCATAAGATATAAAAATATCAGACCATCATGTAACTACAATATTTCTCCATTGAGATACAATGATGACCCAGCTTATACTCATTATAAAGGCCAGATAAATTGGTCTGAGTACGCTTATGATGAGGGTAATGTAGATGAAGATTGAGGTAATGTCGATGATAAGAAAAACTATTTTTCAAATAATCATCAAGATGGTTAAATGATATAGAAAAGGGAAGTGAAGGTAACTTGTCAGATTATTAAAATGAAGAACTTCGTGATTTATATCTAACACTAATAGTTGAACATGACAATATTGTTCACCCACATAACCCATTTTAGTTTATCCCTCCAATACCACCGTTTAACCTAAATCCATTAGATGGTGCATCGTGTTCAGATACAATGCTTTCAGTATACATGTATTGAATGGTAATTGGAGCTTCAAAATATTCAGGTCTACGAAAGATCATTTGAGGCAAAATATGATAATGATATGTGCATGTGGTGAGTTTGTACTGTGTCTGCAGATACTCAGAAATATTTCATCATACAAAGAATTAGACCAATTGCATGATGGTCATCATCAAGCAAAAATTCGAATAATTGCTCAAAAGATCAAAAATAAATTTGCAGATGTTAATAGACTTTATAGACCAAAGAATATCATAGCCAATGTACGGGAGGAATATGGTGTGAATTTAACATATATAATGGGTTATCGAGCTAAAGAGCATATAAAGAGGATGATGGCTAGTTCTATTGAGGACTCATTCAGACAACTTTTGTCTTATTGCTATGTGGTCAAAAACAAGAATCAAGGTACCCTCACTCATTTGAAGACTAATGATAATAGACACTTCTTATAATTTTTTATGGCATTAGATCCTTGTATTCAGGGTTTTCACACATTCATCAAACCGGTAATTGTTGTGGATGGTACATTCTTAAAAGGTCTTTATCTTGGTTGTATGTTTGTAGCTATTTGTAAGGATGAAAATAATTAAACTTATCTAGTGGCATGGGGCATTGTTAATTCTGAGAAAGATGCATCGTAGAGTGGTTTATAGAGAAACTACGGGGGTGTTATTTGGTGATGGAATTACACCATTATTAATGTCATATCAACGTGTAAGCATTGAGAATGCCATCATAAAAGTATGTTACTTGAAGGGTAATCTAATCATAAAATTCAAGCTTCTTGACGAAGAAGACAAATGAATTTCTAGGTGCATACTTTTTCACTGTAAAAATATATCAATTGTTTGATTTTTAAATCCAATAGAATAATATATGTGGCATGAAACATGAGGCAATATAGTATTTGGAGAAGGAGGCTAGTTGCATCAGGTGGGCTAAATCAATTGGTGCATTTAGAATGTATGATATTATGACCACCATTAATGCAGAGAGTATCAATGCAGTGGCAAAATTCACATGTTCCCTACCTATAACTACACTAGCTGAATGGATATAAGAGTTAATGCAAAAATTTATGGTATAATAGAAGTGAGGCTACAAAATAATTACCACTGACTTGACTACATGGGCCCACAATAAGGTATGGAAGCACATGGATCAACATTTGAAAGTTGCAGTCAATCTAGTCGACGACTGCAAGTTTATTATGAAAAATAGTAGTAGGAATGGGATAGTCGACGTAGCCATGAAAACATGCAGTTGTAAGAATTTTAACTTTCTTAAACTGCCATTTGTCCATGCAATAGCCATTTGCAGACATGTCAGGTTATAATATCTCAATCATTATTCATATTATTACACAGTTGAGACTTTATTGATTGCATATGGTGATTCTATAAATCCTATTGACCATCCATCCAGTTGGATTGTTCCTAATGAGGTGTAAAATTTTTATATATAGGTATCAGTTGCATATAGATAGTTGAAAAAGTATAGAGAGAAACGTATACCATCCCAAGGAGAGAAGGCTTCACAGAATGCATGTAGTAGGTACAAGCAACACGAACATAATTGACAAACATGTAGAAATCATGCTATAATTATTGATCGAAGATGATTTATCATTTGGTTTACTTGTTTCTTTTTATTTTATTTTTTCTGATATATAGTACGTTATTGAAAACATGTAATGAAAATTGATGTATAGTTGTTATAGTTATAATTTATCAAAATTTCAGCAGCATTTCCTCTATATTTTAAACATTTCTCAAACATACAACTTAATAAAACTAAAATCACTAGATAATGAACATTACAAAATCATCAACATCACAATATCATGAACATCACAAAATCATCAACATCATAATATCATGAACATCACAAATCAATGTGACACTGTACAAGGCCAATTATTAGTGCACTATTGTATCCTATTACACCACAAATCACTAGCCATTTTCTCCCTAAAAAATGGTCCAGTATCTGTCCTAAGGTCCAAACTATATCTTAACATAAGAAATTCTATAAACGTATAAGTGTATACCCCATAATTACCACTGTTAACCGTTTATTAAAGCATTATATTCTTTAGCTATACCACACTGCAGGGCAAGAAATCTTGAGCCACATTACCCTTCATAGACATGAACTGGATCATTTAGAAATGCACAAGCATACAACATATCCCTTAATCTATTAATTGGTGCTATAGTAGTTAAGCACAAGTGCACGCTATCATATCAAGTAATATATGATTTTAAGTCCAGATATTGATCTCACAAGGACTATGCGATCTAATTTTATAAATCAAGTACTAAAATTGTACCTACTTAACTTTTATTCAAAAAAATCACAATTTGAAATTTAATTAACTAATCTAACTTTATCAATTGAACTAAACAAAAGTAAATGATAGAATTCACAAATAAAGATAATCTAGGATTTTGACTTGTCCCCTAGTATTTCATTGGATTTATTAAGTTCTTAGTTAATCAATTAATACCAATTATTGGTTTAGACATTAATCTCATCACAAGCCCCTGTCAATGGTTGAGTGACTATATTATACATTCTAATAATCACCTATATGTCTATGGTAATCAAATCAGAATGTCGTTCATTAAGATTAAGTCTAAACTATACCATACATGCTACCTAGATATATGTTTATCCAAGATGGAACTCATAGTTGTTACCTTATGATCATGCATTAAACTATATTAGACTAAACACATGAATCCCTCTATCGAATTCATCATGATTCCTCAATCATTCAAAATATGGATCAAGTATAATGAAAACATTAAACACAAGATAGAATGAATAAATTAAATGTATCAAGTTTATAAACTAAAAATTAACACAATTCAAATCTATACTAAGTTCATATAGTCTAACCTTAGATGAATAATTTAGCCCATCATAAAGCCCAAAGTATCCAATCAATTCATAAAGATCAATAAGAATAAGAACATAATGATAAAGAAAGATAAGAAAAACTAATCAAAGTGAGTCATTGATGTGCTTCTCGCTCAATCTTGACTTGAAGTTTGAATCTTAATCTTGGTTCTTCAATCTTTAGCTTTGATATTTGATTTTGTGTTGTGAATTCTTTCTCTAAGTTTTTGCCTCTTTTCTTTTTTTTTCTCTCTTTCCTTTAATTAGGGATTTTGGCATTCTATTTATAGGTTTATGTCATCAAATTAAGGTTAAACATCAAATACAAGTCAGGTTATGATTACTATTTATGTGCTACTGTTTATCGTTACTGTTTGCGTACCACGACATTGAATTCTGGGCGCTACTGCTTGTAGACACTGTTTCGGGCACCATGGCACTCATTTTTGGGTGCAATGGCACTGGGTACTGTAGCATATCACTGTATCGAATCACTGTATGACACTGGAGTGTCTAATCACATAGAGCTAAAAATAGAACCAAATGAATTTCAAGGATAAATTTAGAATTTATCTAATACTATTTCGGAAGGAATTACTGGGTAATCTACATACTACTAGAAAATTATATGTGTCTAATTCTAAATCCTTTTTACAGCACATGAATATAAGTTTTCTAGAGTAAATTGAATCTTAATAACTAAAGGAAGGTCAGACAGCTAGTAGGTGAGCCAAATATTGACAACTTGCAACAATTGAAGACTTTTGTTTCCACCCAAGACTTAAAAGCATGCTTTGTTGAATTAGAGCATATTATGTTTGAATTTGACGCTTCTTTTATTGTATTGGCTGTATTTGTAGACATTTTGGTGTAAAGGTAGTTGTAAGTCTTAATTATTGTCTTTTGAAATTTATAAACTCTCAACCACTAAGTTTTAATATTGTAATGAGTGCTTTACAGTAGCCCTCCCAAAAAATCTCTATAAATACCATTAAGGATAAGAGGAGAAGGGCAGAGAGTGAGTTTTAAAGTACTTGTATTTTGAAGAGTTCTCTTGTAAGAGTTTCTTCATTTAACTCTTTATCTCTTAGGTGGATTCCTTGGAATAGTGAGTTTGAGTGCCTTGTATCTCCTGTAGGATTCTTTGGGTGGTGAATTATTCTGTATTCCATTGTAATTCTCTTGAGTAGTGAGCTTGGTTTTGTACCAATTTTACTTTATTAGTGTTTGAATTTATTTTAATAAAAGTGAGTATTTGTTTTCATTCTTCCAATCTTGTGGTATACTTTCTAAACATTTGAGCCTGCATCAGTTTTGGTATCAGAGCATTTGGTTTATTTTGGCTTTGTCTTTTAGTAGCCAAAAGTTATAAATTTGTTCCAACAATTGAAGAACAGCCAACAGCTCAAACTGATACATGAGACATTCTAATTGAAGAATTGAGACAACAAATTCAGCACCTTCAACAACGTTTAGAATGTTTCAAAGATCGAGGTAAATCTATGCAACATGAAGATCTCGATATTGGTTCTTCTAGCAATGATGAAGGTAATACAAATCTTTTTCATCAAGCTAAATCTCATTCTTCTGGTGATAGTTCTCTCATACATCTAAATGTTATAAGAAATATGACATTTAGAAATGATTGTCGAGATTTCCATGTAAAAGTGGAAATACCAGATTTTGAGGGTAGAATGCATCCAGATGAGTTTGTGAATTGGTTGAACATTATAAAAAGAATTTTTTATTATCATGATGTTCCAGAAAATCAAAAGGTAAAAGTTGTTGCCATAAACCTTAAAAAGTATGCTTTTTTATGGTGGGAAATTTGAGGAAACAAAGGATACGGGAAGGTAGAAGTAAGATTGTGACATGGGAGAAGATGAAACGAGAGCTTAAGAGGAAATATCTTGCGGATAACTATCAACAAGATATTTTCCTCAAACTACACAACTTTCGTCAAAAGGTTTCTGTAGAAAACTACACTGCAGAATTCGATCACCTCATGCTGAAATGCGATATGGCTGAACAAGAAGAACAAATAATTGCACGTTATCTTGGGGGTTTAAGACCTAAGATTTCAAACATTGTGCAATTACAACCATACTAGACTTATGGAGATGTTTGTAGACTTGTATTTAAGGTGGAGAATCAACAAAAGACGGCACACAACGGCAATTCTCAATTCTTGGCACGAGAGGATTTTTCTAACCGGGGGAGCTCTAAAACTATTCCTACTACCAAACCTACTATAAGAACTTCTTCAAAGAATGATGGTGTCTCTAACCAAAAGAAGCAAAGCCATTCCTCCAACACCAATTCTCGCCAATGTTTCAAATGCCAAGGATATGGACATATTGCTTCTAAATGTCTAAATCGCAGGATTATGACACTTGTTGAAGAAGAAGACGAAGAAGAGATGTAGAACAACCATGCAGAACCTGAGGAAGATAATGAAGATATAACTTATGAGGATAAAGGTGAAACTCTCATCCTTCGTAAAGTTTTAAGTGTTGCCTATGAAGAAGAAAAAGAAGATTGGTTGTAAAACAATATGTCATAATTGATGGGGGTAGTTTTGAAAATGTGGCTTCTACCCAAATGGTAGAAAAATTGGGCCTAAAGACAGTGAAGTATCCTCAACCATACAAGCTTTCTTGGCTCAAAAAGGGAAATGAAATTAAGCTAAATTAATGCTGCCTAATATCTTTTTCTATTGGAAAAAACTATAAATATGAAGTTTGGTGTGACGTTGTTCCAATGGATGCTTGTCATTTACTTTTTGGTTGTCCGTGGTAATATGATAGAAAAATTATTCATGATGGCCATAAAAACACTCATTCCTTTGTCAAGGATGGTGTTAAAGTCATTTTGGGTCCTTCTAAAATAATAAATATTCTTAAGCCTTTTAAAGGGAAGGGAAATAATTTCTTGACTCTTTCTGAATTTAAGAGGGAATTTTCAAAGGTTGATGAAGCCTTTGCTCTTATGGTGTTTGAAGAAAACAATGATAGTCCTGAGCCACATTTTATAATGAAGAAGCTACTTCAAGAATTTCATGATGTAGTACCAGTTGAGATACCACCAAGATTGCCTCTCAGGAGAGACAGTCAACATGGCATTGATCTTATTCCAGGAGCTGTTCTACCAAACAAAGCAACCTACAGAATAAGTCCTAAAGAGCATGCTAAACTTTACAGTCAAGTAAATGAGCTTTTGACCAAAGGCTTAATTGAAGAAAGTAAGAGCCCATATGCTGTTCCTGCTCTCCTTGTGCCCAAAAAGGATGGTTCTTTTTACATGTGTGTAGATAGTAGAGCCATCAACAAAATTATTGTTGATTATCGTTTCCCAATTTCTCGACTTGATGATCTTCTTGACCAACTGTATGGAGCTTGTATTTTCTTCAATATTGATCTACGAAGTGGATACCATCAAATAAGAATGAAATCAGGTGACGAATGAAAGACAATATTCAAGACAAGAGATGGACTTTATGAATGGAAGGTCATGTCTTTTGCACTTTCAAATGCTCCTAGTACTTTCATGCATTTGATGAATCATGTTTTGAAGCCCTACATTAGAGGATTCATTATTGTCTACTTTGATGACATTCTTGTGTATAGCAAAGATGAGGAATAACACTTGAATCATCTCTATCAAGTTTTCAACACTTTGAGGAAATAGAAACTTTATGTCAACCTAAAGAATTGTGAGTTCTTCTCAAATTGACTTATCTTTTTAGGTTATATAGTCTCTAAATATGGAATCAAAATGGATTCTTGTAAGGTGGAAGCTATTTTGAATTAGCCTATTCTTCAAACTCTCCATGATGTTCGACGCTTTCATGGATTAGCTTCATTTTACCGGTGTTTCATTAAAAGATTTAGTTCAATCATGGCACCAATCACTGAATGTTTAAAAGGTGATCACTTCAAGTGGACAAATGAAGCACAAATGAGTTTTGACGTCATCAAAGTAAAGGTAACCTAAGCCCTTATTCTTGCATTACCAAATTTTGACAAAGTGTTCGAGGTTGAGTGTGATGCATCTAATGTGGGAATTGGCACTATCCTTGGTCAAGCAGGTAAACTCATTGCTTTCTTTAGTGAAAAATTGAGTGATTCACGCAAGAAGTATTCTACTTATGATAAAGAGTTCTATGCTATTTGTCGAGCTCTAGATCATTTGAGTCATTATCTTCTTCCAAACCTTTTGCTCTTTATTCTGATCATGAAGCACTTAAGTTCATAAATAGCAAGCACAAACTCAATAGGCGTTATGCTCATTAGGTTGAATTCCTTCAATCCTTCAACTTCACCATTAAGCATAAATCTAGAGTTCAAAATATAGTGGCTGATACATTAAGTCGAAAATATTCCTTATTGTCCTCTATGCAAGTGAAAGTTGTAGGCTTTGAGATTGTGAAGGAACTCTACAAAGATGATGCTTATTTTGGAAAAATCATAGAAGACTGTAAACATGGCTCTTTTTAACAATTCTTATTGCATATCGGGTATCTTTTTAAAGGCAGCCGCTTATGTATTCTCCAATGTTCTCTTTGAGAGTCTATTATCAAAGAATCTCATGATGGCGAACTTGGAGGACATTTTGGGAAAGACAAGACTTTGGCATTGATACAAGAAAAATTTTATTGGCCAAAGATGAAGAAGGATATTTAGAGGTATGTGGATAAATGTAAAATATGTCATGTGGCTAAGAGTCATGGCAAAAATACTGGTTTGTACACTCTACTTCCTGTTCCTACAATGACTTGGGAAGATGTTAGCATGGATTTTGTTGTGGGATTATTAAGAGCTCAAAGAAATAAAGATTCTACCATGGTGGTGGTGGATCATTTTTTCAAGATAGCGCACTTCGTTCCTTGCAACAAGACTTTTGATGCTTCATATATAACTGACTTATATTTTCAAGAAATTGTGAAACTACATGGAATTCCTAAGACTACTGTATCAGAACATGATACTAAGTTCATGAGTCACTTTTGGTGCACTCTTTGGAGGAAGCTTGGAACTCAACTTAACTTCAGTTCTTCCTATCATCCTCAAACTAATGGACAAACGAAGTTACAAATCGCAGTTTGGGAAACCCTTTGAGGTGTTATGTTGGAAAGAACATCCGTCAGTGGGATCTTATTTTGGCTCAAGTTGAGTTTGCTTACAATCGAACAAAAGGCTAATCTACAGGTTATGGTCCTTTTGAAATTGTTTATGGTTAGAATCCTACAAGTCCATTAGATTTAGTCCCTTTTTCCATTACTCACCAATTTAGTGTAGATGCTGAAGAACGAGTGAAGAACATAAAAAAAGTTGCATGAAGAAGTTAGGAAGAAAATATTGAAACAAAACAAGAAGTACCAAAAGAGCGACAATAAGCATCGCAAGAAAATGGAATTTTAAGAAGGAGATTTAATTTAGATTCATCTAAAAAAAGAAAGGTTCCCTCTTGGCAAGTTTGCTAAACTCAAACCAAGAGCTGATGGACCATTTAAGGTGATAAAATGAATTGGGAAAAATGCATACAAAATTGAGCTTCCAGAATCTTATGGTGTTTTCGATGTATTCAATGTTGCTGATCTATCTCCTTATAAGGATGATAATGAAATGGACTCGAGGTCGAGTCTGTTCTAACCAGGGAGTTTGGCATAGGAGTGTGATCACATAGAGCTAAAAATAGAACCGAATGAATTTCAAGGATAAATTTAAAATTTATCTGGTATTGTTTCGAAAGGAATTACTAGGTAATCTACATACTACTAGAAAATTATATGTGTCTAGTTCTAAATCCTTTTTACAGGATATGAATATAAGTTTTCTAGAGTAAGTTGAATCCTATTAACTAAAGGAAGGTCAGACAGTTAGTAGGTGAGCCAAATCTTGACAACGTGTAACAATTGAAGACTTTTGTTTCCATCCAAGACTTAAAGGCATGCTTTGTTGAATTAGAGCATATTATGTTTGAATTTGATGCTTCTTTTTATTGTATTGGTTGTATTTGTAGACATTTTGGTGTAAGGGTAGTTGTAAGTCTTAATTGTTGTCTTTTGAAATTTGTAAACTCTCAACCACCAAGTTTTAATGTTGTAATGAGTGCTTTACAGTAGCCCTTCCAAGAACTCTCTATAAATACCATTAAGGATGAGAGGAGAAGGGTAGGGAGTGAGTTTTAAAGTACTTGTATTTCGAAGAGTTTCTTCATTTAACTCTGTATCTCTTAGGTGGATTCCTTGGAGTGGTGAGTTTGAGTGCCCTGTATCTCTTGTAGGATTCTTTGGGTAGTGAATTATTCTGTATCCCATTGTAATTCTCTTGAGTGGTGAGCTTAGTTTTGTACCAATTTTACTTTATCAGTGTTTGAATTTATTTTAATAAAAGTGAGTGTTTGTTTTCATTCTTCCAATCTTGTGGTATTCTTTTCTAAACACTTGAGTTTGCATCACTGTAGCCATTACTGTAGTAATTTGATATTTTTAGCTTATTTTCAATAGAGTTTCGATCTTATTTACTCCATTGACTCCAAACCTACAAAAATAATAATAAAATACATAAAAAGCCAAATAATCTTAATTTCTACGAATAAATATTAAGTTTAGAAGATGAAAATATTAAACTTAATTAATCTCTATCATCTATCCGTTAGGATTTCCTATAATGCTAAAGTCGTATATGGTAACTTGTTATCGTAGGAAATCAACTTCCACTACAACCTAATGCTCATTACAATAACTGTAAGGAATATACTTCTGATTAAAAAGATAAATACACATAAAGTTAACTTTTGCAATAACTTGATATAAAGGTATGAATGTGTAAAAATGTATTCACCTTATCAACATCAGCCTAAGGCTTACAACCATACTAGTGTTCTTTATCCCTACTTACATATTGTAGTAGTTCAGGGTTCCAATTAATTGATAACAAGTTCGACAGGTGCTATGTGTATATTACTAGAAAGGAGTCCTAAAAACAACCAAATCCATTAATATGCGTTATAAAAACTAAAATATATTAATATATGTAACATTGTCATTTTGTGGAGGTAGTTAGAAAAAGTTACAAAATAATATGAGTATGTTATGGTACATTGTTGTGGTAACTATTGTGGGTATTTGCATTGTCGAAGGCGAATCAATCTTAGATACTTGTTGATGTGCTGTCACATCAGAACATAACTTTATATGATATACTGTTCAACTATGAAAAAGAGTAATTAAAGATTTGTAATTGAATATACTTACAACTTCTTCCAACTAGTGCTGTCAAAGTGCCTAAAACTAAGAGGTGAGTGCATTAACACATAATAGATCCACTGACCCAGTACCCTCATCAATCCACTGCATAAATCTCACACGAAGTGTCGAGTCAACTGAGCATATAGGATCCATATCAACTGTCTGCTCATAAACTTGCTGGCCCTCTCGTCTTACCCTATTCGATTTTTTGTGAATAAGATTTGTATAGGGCATAGACTTTACCCGTGCTAGTTTATATTGTCATCTATACATGCTTGCCCTCTTATTCCTACCATGTACCATATGAACATTGCCCATTTGCTAACCAGCATGTTCGACTTTCGGCTGATAGTCAATCTCTATTTAGCAATCAGGAACATATATGTCCAATTTATAATCACTTGAGAAAACCTATCCAATACATATCAATTATAAAAAAAATCAAAATCAATAATTAAATTAGAAACTGTAAATTCATAGATATTTTACATGATTATCGAATGCCCTCATACATAAAGGAGAATCTTGTAGTAATTGTCTTAGTATTTTAATCTCCTCCATCATCTCTTCCTTATTCTTTTGTTGATGCTTTCGCAAGTTGAGATGTGTCTCTCGCATCTTCTCTATCATCTCTTCTTTATCATTTGGTTACTGCTCTCTCAAGTTGGCATACCCTCCTTACATTTCCTTCCTCAGCTCACCAACCTCACCATCGTTATCAATAATATTCATTAGGAAATGTTGGTGACACTATGCGTTGTTGGAATTGGACCTTCTAAATTTGAAGAAAAAGTAAATTATGGTGATCTCTATCATAAGTTTTGTTGACATATATTTATAGAAGTATATTGTACCTGCTTTTCAAAACAAAATAAACCTCTTCATTATGATCACCTGAAATCGTTGTAGGGTCATTTAATATATGGGTGGTGTCATATATTGTTCAAATTGGGCCTAATAATTTTAAGAAATATACGCTAAACAAGCAAAATACTTAATATATTTAAATACATCTAGATAATTTAAACCAAAATATGTACCTCATCTCTATATGCGTGAGGTTTATCTTCATGGACAACATTTGCATCCCCTTAGTCATCTTCTTGATCAAAGTGTTTACCGTAATTACTAAGGGTCCTTCTGAATTGCATTAACGCCTGGATAAAATCTGCTCATATCTCATGCTTTTTAGGAATCATTGTCGAATCATATTTAACTTCTACAAAAAAGTACCCAATTAAATAAGCAATTGATATTTTTTTATTGTTGATATTTTATTATATTCATAAAACTTACTATTTTTTTATTGAAAAAATTATTCTAAATATTATTTTGCATTATGATCCTAATACAACTCCACTTCAGCATAAGATGGACCCTCAATGGAGTTTCTTGCATATATAATTTCCCAGACAATGAAATTGCCTAAAAATATTTATAACTATAATGAAAATTGTCATAGCATAAAATCAACAATAATAAATAAACATTTAAGATGACAAATGAAATAAATTAAAAAATTAGTTATGTACTTGAAAAATATAAGGAAAACTTTACAAATTATATTTTCTTTTTCTCTTTATGTTTCAGATTTTCCACCTTCAATTTCTTGAATCTCTCTGCCTTTCCATTCAATGCCTCATCTCGAGGACATTTGTGAGTGGGCTCCCATGATACATTACCCAACAAATATTTATCGAATCCCTCCAAATTATTCACTACGTAGAGTAAAAATAGATCAAGATAACTTCTCTCTCTCTCCCCACCCAATAACACACGGTGGATAAAATACGTCAGTGATAATTTAACTGCATCTTCATCATCTATCTAGTCAAAATTATATTCCCTAAATATCATATCAAACTCCTGCAATGACATTTTTCTTTTGCAGGTACTTGCTCTATAAGTAATGACTCAATTTCTTCGACAACTACCTCAATGCTGGATATTCTCTTATTTTTTAGCCCATATACAACCGCAAACTCTTACCGACTAAAATAGATGCGCTTATTATTTTCCAGAATCCAATACTCATATTAATATCCATAATTTCAACCTCATGGAGTAGCATATGGTGAACTAAAATGCCCAAAAAAATTAATTTCTTGCAACTCCAAAAAATGACTCATACACTTGTCTTTCCATATTTCTTTCTAACGAACCATCAACTTATCTCTTATAGTATCAAGAGCCTAAGGAAATGATCTTTAACTATAATCTTCAATATTTTTAAAACTACATTGTTCCTGAAAAAAAAAGGTATATAATTATTAGATATCAATTTAAAAAATTTAGAATTACTGCAAATCAATTTATACAAATATTAATTAAAATAATTGGGGACACAATAATAAGGGTATCATTAGGAAATTTGGGAAATGAGATAAGTTATTAGAAATTGGCACAATAAAAACCTATTGCATCACTTTGTTAGTGCGATAGAACTTATTGAATCAAAAAAGTGGTGCGATAAGGGGCGATAAGACAAAGCCCTGAGGGTATACTAGTAATGACATAGTTGTAAAGGGTTGCAATAGGTGCTAGGAAATGTCATTATGCAAGTATGTTCTCAAACCCTATGTTCTTGATCTATGTTTATCGATGCTGGTCTATCAATGAATCATTTTTATATATAGATCAGTGTATGTCTATATCTGTATGATACAGATGGTTGTTCTTAGCTGACTATAAGTTTAGTGAAATCTTATATAAGTATGCGGGTATTCAGTGAGGACTGAGTATTGAACGGGCTCAATTAGGACCTCCAATAGACATCTCATAAAGTCATCAATAGAGAGTCTTTTTGAGTTAAGTAGCATTCGTGGTCTCTTAACTTGAGCACTACGGTAAGCTTGTGAGTGATCCATCATACTTAGGTTCCACACATGTCAGAGACCTTTCATATTTTGACAGTTGAGTATGGTCCGATGTTCATGGCCATAAGCAATTAACCCAGGAAAAAAATTTTCTGTCGGATAAATAATATTACAAAAGTGTTTGCAAATATTATTTGTAGAAATAAAAATCTATAGATAAGTTCATAGTTGAGCATATAGAGACTTGACGGTGATGATCTATGTCTCCGCTCTTCCAAGATATAAATGACGAAGGGATTATACGAATATGTATAACCTCAACTTGTATAGTTCAATAGGTTGTTTTGTTATTTCTATAATGTATGTGTAGGACATCGTTTATGGACTTACGAAAGAGTTCTATAAGATAAAATAGGTGTGAACTATAAAGTCTCACTATATGAAGTGTACTCATTGTGCACTAGGGTAGCGCACCAGATTGAATAGTTCAATTTGAAAAGTTCTTGAAAAAAATTAGAATTATTTTACGGCCTCTCAGAAAGATCATAGGGTTTAAGTGTTAAGCTCAGAATCTCAGTAAATGGGAGTTACCATTTTTTCCTTTCTATTGGACATCAAATTTCATGCCATTGATTAAGAATCACGTCCTCATAAGATGCGAACAAAAGTACAAAATCTCTCTTAATAAGATTAAAAATATTTCATTTTGAGATAATATTACACAATGATCCCTCTTGTCAATACGGTGTTAGACGGGTTATATTGGTTTTTTCCAAGATCTCTAAAGTGTGAGAGAATTGGTCGATGTAATTTGTCTATGCTGGTTATACATGAGAGGAGAAAAATATATGTGAAAGTATTGTCTTAGATCACAAAAGTGTGTTGGTAATATCAGTAGCATATATTTGATTATTGACAAGTTAATTTGGAATACACTTACCCTAAATTGCTAAAGTGTGTGGATAAGGTAGATTTAAGATCAGTGGTAGGAGTTGCATGAGATGCAATTGATAAGAGTTATCTACCTTTTGGGTTTATAAAGGTCAATATCGCTAAAGTGTGTGGTTGGAGTAAAATACCAATAGTGTCTACTTCCTGCTGTACAGTTTAAAAAGAATTTAAATTGCCATTCTCCTCTTTAAGAGATTTTAGGGATGATGTAAAACAGTGAGAGGACATTTTTATTAACGACTAGAAATGGTCCACAAAACATCTCCTACGTATCTTATAGAGATAAGATCAATATAAGCAATTCGTTAGTATACTTAATCTAAGCACACCAACTATAAAGTATTGAGAAATATTTTGACTTACTAATGAATATGAGAATAGTTCTAGATTTAAAAAAACTTAGATATATTAATGATCAATAGATGGTTAGAGGTGTTTTTGATAACATCTCTTCGAAAGAAGATAAAATTTATCGAAAAATGATTAAAGATGATTTGAGAGTCAAATCATATATCTTAATCTCAATGTCTAATAATTTACAATAAGAGCATGTGTACATGAGATATGCAAGTAACATTATGCTCCGTCTAAAAAATTATTTGATATATCCAAACTACACATAAGGAATAAAAATAATAGAAAGTGTTTCCATTCTAATGAGGTTAAAAATAGTAATCATTACTATTTAATATACCTTACCTTAAGAAAGATAGATTCTATCAATCATAGACATTTCATTAGTATATGATGCTAAATGAACAAGAGTATGAGATACTACCAGTCATTCTTATTTCTGTAAAACGTTGCATGATTTGAGATAAGTTAAGAAGCTATGAAAGAAAAGTATAACTTCATGTAAGAAATAAAAATTTCCTAGACGTAGTAGTCATTAGGACTTTTATGCCAAATGTTATTAGGTAAATCATATCACTTCCTATATAAGATAGAGAGGGTTATCATGAATACATCAGGAATAGTTTCTCATGTAAATGATATTGTTCTGTTAATTGAATGTCAGTTAATAAATGTCTACTATATCTTAAATACAATATGACATGTCTAGTTGAACAGGATAAATAGTGGTTCGAGAAATTTGAATAATAATAAATTATGGGACATAAAATTAGGTTATGTAGTCATGAGATGATTATCCCGTCTGATTAAGGATAACCAGATATTTGATCTAACTATGAAACCTTGCCCAATTTATGAATCTTGGATTCAAGAAAAAAATGACCACATACTTATGTAAGTATTAGATACTGACCCACTGATTCATTAGAACTTGTACATAGTGATGTATACAATCCAATAAATCATACTACTATTAGGTAAATTTCGATACTTCATTATGAGTTA
Source organism: Ailanthus altissimus (assembly GCA_946807835.1). Classification (NCBI taxonomy): domain Eukaryota; kingdom Viridiplantae; phylum Streptophyta; class Magnoliopsida; order Sapindales; family Simaroubaceae; genus Ailanthus; species Ailanthus altissimus. Next base: position 13,805,664 of record OX327687.1, read on the forward strand.
TCACGAAACATATATATATTTCTGGAAAACACAGTATGGAAACCTTTGAAATGTTCAAAATGTTTCAACTAAAAGTAGAGAAATTAACCCTTATATATATTTAATACCTTTTATTAAATCGAGGCAATTTATACATGAACAGTAAATTTACAGATTATTTAAAAGAGAATATGATTCTTACTCAATATAGTCCTCTAGGTGGTCCTTAACGAAAAGGTGTTTTAGAGAACAGGAATTAGACTTTATTTGATATGATCCAATCGATATTGAGTTTCACTCATCTTCTAGAATATCTTTAGTGATATGCTTTAGTAACTGTTAATCACTTATTGAATAAAGTTTTATAGAAAGTTATTTCTTCTGTTTTGTATAAGATATAGACTAGAAGAAAACTGAATCTTAAGTATGCTAAGATTTAGTGCTATTTTGTTTGTATACGTGTTATGCAACAAGATAAACTTACACCTAATCGGTACAAGTATCGATTCATTATGTATCCCAAACATTCTATAAGATAGTAGTTCTATGATCCAGATGAGTGAAACATGTTCGTTTCTCATTATGCCACTTTTCAAGATAAAGAGTTTTTCATAGATCATGAGGATTATAGAAAGATTGAACTTGGTGAAGTCAATCTAAAAATACATGAACTGATGGTGGAACTTTAAAGTTCAATTTAGTGAGATATCTCTAACACACTTTTTTTATAACTCTAAAAGGATATCGAGGGTCACCTATTAGGTATGTTTGATACTTGAAGTTACCTTCGGTGTTTTCTTAGTTCAAGAAAATCATCTTTTGACTTATAAAAAGACGATGTTGGATATCAATTTAAGAAAAATGATAAGATATTATAAAATCTAAAATTGACTTTATACGTGACAATCAAGTCTAGAACTTAGTTGTGCTTTTAGTAGGAATTGTTCCTATTTACTGTAAATGAGTTTACGTAGCAGAAGCGTAGGTTTAATATGAAAGTTGAGACCTTCAAAGCCTGACTGGTGATAAAATTTTACACTCACAAATCTAGGATTATAAATGAGGAAACCTTTTTACTAGTAATCATGCTTAAGTCAATTCAAATTTTATTGGCTATTGTACTGTGCTAAATTCTTTGTTTTAACAAAAAAAATCAGAGAGTCCGATCTCATCAAGAACGAAGAGAAAGTGTGTATGTTTAGAAATGGCAGTAAGAATATAATTATCTTTTGAGTTCTCTATGTAGGAGACATATTCAATGTAAAAAACGATGTTGATATATTGCAAGTTAGTTGGATATGAGTTATCTGAATAAGACTTCTCTATGAAAGATTTGGCAAAGACTTCATATATACTAGGTATAAAGTATTATAGAGATAGAGCTAAGAGGCTAATAAGACTATCATAATCATCGTATATAGACTAAGTCTTAAAAGGTACAATCTTATTGATTGTAAGACAATTAATATGCCTTTCATACATGGCATTCATCTTTTTAAAAGAAAGTGTCCCCGGAAAGAAAATGAAAGGGTTAAAGTGTCTAAATTATCATATGCTAGAGGTTGCTTGATGCATGCCATATTATGTACGAGACCTGGATATAAATGATTATAAGAGTCACCAGCTAATACTGGTCTGATCTAGATTACAACCATCAGATGGTTATGAAACATATCTAAAATATCTAATAAGTATAGAGGATAAGTTTCTAATTCATGGAGAGAGTTATTTATATATGAGATGATTGAATGTCTTTATCTGGGTATATGTTTCTTCTCATCGATATCGTAGTTAGTTAAGAGTAAAATATAAAAATACACAGTAAATTCTACCTTGGAGGCAGAATATGTTATGGCTTACGAAGTTAGCAAAAGAAGATTTATGGACATATAAGTTAGTTACAGAGCTTAAAAGAGTTCAAAGTTTAGTAAATCCTATCCCACTAAATGTAACAATAACGAGGCAATTACTTAAGCCAAGAAGCTATAAAATGCACTAGAATTTTAATTATGTGGACTATGATTACCACATAATTAAAAAGTTATTGGCTATTAGAGATGAAATAGTATCTAGGATACATTTCATATAGTAGACTCACTACATAAAGCCTTCACTCTTAATATGTTTAAGAAATACATAAAGATGAATAGTATTAGATATCATTGTGAATGACACTAGAGCAAATGGAAATTGTTGGAACTAGTGTTTACGTGTCATTCCAAACTGTACGAATATTAATTGTTTAATAGTTATATAATAAATATTTCGAATAAAATCATTAATATTAAATATATGGTAAGATGCTTATAACATTTCAGACATTGTATGATCTGAAAGAGTTCAGATCTGGTCTAAAAAAATTTAGACCAGGGCTAAGAGTTAGCAGCGGTGGGAGTTATAAATATTATGAATTAGCACTGTTAAGAGTTAGCAGGTTATAAGAGTCAGTCAGATCTAAGGAATTAGATCCTTGTCTGAAATGAGACAAAGACATGAGGGTATACTAGTAATGACATAGTTGTAATAGGTACTAGAAATTGTCATTATGCAAGTATATTCTCAAACCCTATATTCCTGATCTATTTTAATTAATGCAGGTTTGTCGATGAATCCCTTTTATATATAGATCAATGTATATCTATATCTGTATGGTACAAATGGTTGTTCTTAGCTGACCATGAGTTTAGTGAAAGCTCGCATAGGCATGTGAGTATTCAGTGAGGATTTGATAATGAACAAGCTAAATTAGAACCTCCAATAGACATCTTATAAAGCCGTCAATGGAGAGCCCTTTTGAGTTGAATAGTATTCATGGCCCCTTGACCTAAGCACTATAGTAAGCTTGTGAGTGATCCATCATACTTAGGTGACACGTCCAGAATATAAGAGTTTACTCCTAAGTGCATAATTATCGAAGTAATAAATAACCCGGTGAGAACGGGGTCGATCCACAAGAAAATAAAATTAAAATTACAAATTATAAATACTTTTAAGACAATTAAATAAGTATAAGATGTTTGCAAATAATAATTCAATTAACCAATTAAAATAAAATCTAAGGTTAGGGGGATCCACTATTGGCATAAGAAGTAAGAATATATTCAATTCTTTTTATAACTCAATTAGAATCCTCACAAAAAAGAGGTTCCAACTAGAAGATATAACAATTAAAGTTCATCACCATTTATATATGAACTAATATTTATTTTTCTCAATTATTATACATAAAATCTTACAAATGGATTCAAGTATTTGTTATGTCAATCTTTATATTTGTATACAATAAATCAAGACTCCAACTTTACAAGAAAGGGTTATACGTCAAATCTTGTAAATAGTTTCAATAATGTTTTGTGCCAACTATAAAAATTATCTATAATAAATCAAGAAGTACCACTTTAGAAAAAAATGTATTAATATTACAAACAAAATAAATACATCATTTATAAATTTGCATAACTTAAGAATGAAGCATTAAATTCATGAATAAGAGTTAAGTATATCTTATTACTTTGCTAAGAGTTTCACCCTTTCACCTTAGCATAAAGAAAATTACTTGGACATAATAAAACTAAAGAAAAAGAAAAGAAATGGAAGAAGAGATAACATGACTTTAGAATAATAAACAAGAGAAATAATATTACAAAGAGATAATACAAAAGGCAAGTGTTTTGAACTAAAATCTAACTCTTTAATTACATTATTTGAGCATAAATATGCTATCTATTTATAGAAAAATATGGATAAATCGAGACAAATAAAAAGGGAACCACTTGGATGATAAAAGTTAACAATGGTGGCAAATAATTTACATTGATTATCATTACTGCACCAATTTGATTATCCAATTTGGAATTGATGTGATCCAAATTAGTAGTCACTCAAAACATTAAGGTTGTACATAAGTCTCTTATCTTTTCCAATTGAGTTATCTTATATGTATTAGATATGTATTTCTATAGTTATAGGCTAAATACTGATGACTGTTCAGACTGGGCCTATGCTGCAGATCAGGTTTTTCTAGGCCAATTTTACCTTCTAAACGCTCAAATTTCAAATGCTTTGTGAAATACAATATGTTATCTTATTGAGTCAGCTCTTCATAGAATCAATAATCACTCAAATTAGATCTTTAGGTAAAAAGTTATACTTATTTTACCGAACCTACCACAAAAAAATTAAAAGCTAATTAGATACAATATTGTAAACATACTTAAGTTAGGGGGAAAGGGGTTAAAAGATACTAGTAATACAAAATAATGAGGTAAAACTCTTATTAAATGTGTAATTTAAAGTGTTCATCACACCCCTTAATCAGCTTATTGCTAGTCCCTAACAATTCAAGCATAAATAAAATTTGAACATTACCTAAGTATTTCAAACAAAATGTCAGTCCAAGATCACAATCACTATAATGGTTATTTTTATCATAACTTCCAAAATTGTATGTATGTGAATTAAGTCAAAGCCTTATTACCATAAACCACAACATATATAGCCTTGAAAAGTTTTTCCAAGTAAAAGTCTCAACTCCATATCCTCATAGGTGAATAATTTGTTTAATGGGTTAGGATTTCACTCATGGAGTTAGAAAATAGATAATCACTCAAGAAAATGTTACATTTAAGGACAGACAGACAAATTAACATTGATCCAAAGATAGAAAAATCAGTTATTTAGAGTCAAACCATTCTTTTCACATGCTCACTTCAAGACTTTAATTATTTTATATGAATCTTACTTATAAAGAGTCTGGTGATAAAATTGCTTTCTAATGACTTTTGTCTTGTAGAATTGAACGAACACTTTATTGAATTGAATTGACTTTTTTTTTCTTTTTTTTATACTACTTTTTTTTGTGTTTGTTTTTTTTAAAGACATAAGGAAAATAAGAGCAAGTTATCACTATTATACTTTTTCAAAGGTTTTTTTATCATCCTTCAACTAAACAACCAAATCATTTCTCATCCTAAATAATGTCATTCCAAACAAAAATTAACAATTTCAAAAGATCAATGAAAGTTCGTAAGTTGTTATCTCAAACCTCTTCACTCACTCACAAAAGATATGTGAGTTTAGAAAAGAATATGTATACTTAAACATAAAAATTCTCTTAGCTATATATATTGAATCATCCATCTTACCACAAGGCTTAGTATTGTTCTCAAGAAATAATTTCAAAAGTTATTCTTTAGTAACCTAAATAAAAAAAAGTGATTTAAACTAAACAATTTTGAAATTATACATCGATAGTAAAACAAACTTATTTACGTAAGAGTTTACCAAAAACTTAAGCAGAAAACATAAAATGCATAAAAAATAAACCAATTAGAATGTGTTTCAAAAGTTCAGTAATATACTCTTTATTCTGCCATTCTAAAACTAGAATATGTCTTAAGAATGCAAAAATAAACATTTTACTCACGCCATTCATGATGAATTGTTTTTTAGAGAACAAAGTGATAACAAAAAAATAAATAACACTAACATTATATATCAATTATTCTCCCCCCAACCAAATTGAGACATTGTCTTCAATGTCAAATTATAGAAAGAGTAATGTTTAGAAGATATCACCTGAAACATCTTTTATTGAAAATAAAACATGCAACAAAATAAAATAAGCTACATAAAATACTTAAAAATACATAAAAATATATAGGCTACAAATAAAGTGTCAAATCTATCTTGCGTTTCTTTAAACTATCATCAGTATACCAATCTATCTAATGCATTGTTGGATTAGATAGAGGTGTAAAAGCTTGTAGTTAATCGAATAATTGATCAATAGTTGAAGCAGAAATGAGGATCTATCGTACTACAGATGAGATGAACTGTTTTTCCATCGTATAGTCAAGAAAAGATAACAACTCATTATAAAAACCATCAACATTTAATAAACCAATGAGTTTTTGGTGGATTTATAATTGTGCCCATAAGACAATTTAAAAAATTTTCTTCAAAGTTCCAAAACCTCTAGGTAGAGCTATGAAGGCATCAGCATTCCAATGCATAAAAGACATTCGTTCATACATTAATGATACATGTAACTCATCCCCGATTATTTTTCCTACAATATTTCCAACAGCTAGAGTTTTTGGTATGATACCCCAAACTCGACTGCCTTTATTTTATACAGCTATTGCTACACATCCCATTAATCCAAGACTGTCTCTCCTATATACTAAATGAATTTTTTGCTCAACTAACACCTTACCAAGGGTTTCTGCTGCTTCTACAAACCCTCTAGTTTTTCTAGGGTTAGATCCACAAAAGACATAAATTTGTATGAATTTACGAGTTGATATTCCTTTCATTATTACACTCACCCTCTCTCTTGAATGATTTTAAGTTTATATGAAGATGCAGAAATAATGCAATATTTTTATAGAGCTAAAAGGTGTTGTAAAGTTAAGTCACATGGGTTATTGGCTTTAAATGCAAAGTTTTCAAAATTGACTATGGGTGGTTGGTTGTTAGAAAAGACGTTTGAGTTTGAAATGAAACATTTAAAAATAATAGCTATAGTAAATATATACAAGTAGTTGTGATTGTGGCTCACATCTTCCTCTGGTTTTACGTCCAGTAATGGCTTAAACACCCTCTATGGGTCGGAGATAGGCTTCCCATCCAATTTTCTTATAAATTGGCAAACATGATCTTTTAAAGTCAGATTCCTGAGACTGCACCACTCATGTTCTTTTAGAAATATGTCCTATAATTCACGAATTGCAATATGCACATATCCACTAGGATGCGTCTTAAGAGTCGATAAGATATCATCTAAAGACTCCTTACTCAGGCCATCCTTAATGAACCTAATTTTATCTTTGCAATTTATAGACACTATTCCTAAAGAGCGACAATGTGTGTTGCAAGTCATACGTGTACACTTGTAACAAACGCTTAATCGTTTTGCTTTTCATTTTTTTATAAAAGAGCTTTTACCTAAGTCAGGCATATAGGAAATTAATGAGTCTGAAAATTTAGCTGTCAATCAAACTTTGACTTCAATTAACCAATGTACATCAACATGTATATTCATAATCATTAATAACCTTAATCTTTCACATCTTGCTTGGTAAATCTTCTTTAAGGCATTTTGAGGCAATGAAGAAAAATGCTTTTTCAAATTATTTAGAATGTCATCCATTTTCTTTTAGAAATGGGGAAGAAGAGAAGGTATCAATAATTATAGGGAACTGACAAAATTGATTTAAAATGTCACGAAGTACCGTTATCCACCACTTAACAGGGGTGCAAAATAAAACTCCAACAACAATACTAAATTAACCTGTAAGTAAAAACAAACAAAAAATAAAGTTACCTTAAACGCATGTAAATATGTAAAACAAAGATTAATTGCTCTCGTAACAAGGGTCAGATAGGGACAAAAATTCTTCATGAAAAGCTTAGTTTTCTAGAAATGGCTTGAGTCTTTGCCCATTTACCTTAAACACATTGTCATTCCTAGAATTTTCAATGTCAATTGTTTCATAAGAGTACACATGTTTCACAATAAAATGGCTACTCTATCTTGATCTTAATTTTCCAAAGAATAAGTGAAGTTGAGAATTATAAAGCAAAATATTTTGACCAACATCAAAGGATTTTCTTTGAATTTTTTTATTATGAAAAGCTTTGATTTTAGCTTTATGAAATTGTAAATTCTCATGTGCATAATTTCTCAATTTTTCAAGTTTATTAATTTGTAATTTACGTATCTGTCCAGCAAAATCAAGATTTGCATTAAAAGTTTTAATGGCCCATTAGGCTTTATGCTCAAGTTCCATAAGTAAGTGACAAGGTTTCCCATAAACTATCCTATAAGGAGACATACTCAATAAAGTTTTAAAAGCAGTTCTATAAGCCCACAATGCATCATTAAGTCTTAAATACCAATCTTTGTGATTTGGGTTTACAGTTTTTTTTCTAAAATTTGTTTTATCTCCCTAATTGCTAATTCAACTTATCTACTTGTCTGAGGATGATAAGGGGTGGCAACTTTATGAGTAATATCATATTTTTTCATTAATGTTTCAAATGGCCTATTACAAAAATGCTTACCCCCATCACTTATAATGGCTCAAGGGATTCTAAATCGACTTAAGATATTTTCTTTTAAATTTTTCATGACTGTTTTATAGTCATTATTTCGACATGGAATAGCCTTAATCATTTTGAGACATAATCTACTGTGACTAAGATATACGTACATCCAAATGATAGCGAAAATAGTCCCATGAAATCTATCTCCTAACAATCAAAGATTTTAATAACAAGAATAGGGTTCAAAGGCATCATGTTTTGTTTTGAAATGGATCCTAATTTTTGATAATTTTTACACGTTATACAAAATGCATGTGTATGTTTAAATAAAGTGGGCCAATAAAATCCACACTGCAAGATTTGTGCAGCTATTTTTTTTTATGAGAAATGTCCTTCACATGCTTCAAAATGACAAAATTCAACAACTCTACTTATCTCATTGTCGGGATAATATTTGAAGAGATAAGGATCATCCTAATAAAAAAAATTTTTTGTCTTGAGCATTCCATTAACGTGGCATTTATCCTGTTATAAAAAAATTAACAATATTAGCATACCAAAGCACTATAACAGTAGAAAATAAAAATTTATCGAGAAAAGAATCATTAATATGTGTTATTTCTGTTGATGAATCTAGTGCGAGTCTTGATAAGTGATCTTCAACAACATTCTCAGCTTCTTTCTTATCCTTGATAGTAATATTAAATTCTTGAAGTAATAGAATCCATCGAATCAGTCTTGGTTTTGCATCCTATTTTGACATTAAGTACCTTACAGCAACATAGTCAGTAAACACAATAGCTGAAGAACCAATTAAGTAAGAACTAAATTTGTCTAATGTAAATATTATAACAAGTAGTTCTTTTTAAGTTATTGTGTAATTCATTTGTGCACTGTTTAAAGTTCTACTTGCATAATAAATTACATAGGATTTACCTTCCTTTCTTTGTCCCAATACAGCACCAACAGTATAGTTACTAGAATCACACATGATCTCAAAAGGTAAAGACCAGTCAAGAGATTGTATGATAAGAGCAAATGTTAAGAGATCAATTAATTTTTCAAATGAATTTTGACACTCTTGAGTCCAGTCAAATGATACATCTTTTACTAAAAGTTTACAAAGAGGTTTAGATATATACTAAAAAATTTTATGAACCTTTTATAGAATCCAGCATGTCCTAAAAAGAATCGGACTTCTCTGACTATTTTTGGTGGAGGCAAATGTGCAATGAGTTCGAATTTTGCCTTATCCACTTCAATTACTTTAGAAGACACTACATGTCCTAAAATAATTCCAAAATTAACCATGTAATGACATTTTTTTCAATTCAACACAAAACTCTTTTCTTCACATCTTTTAAGACCTTTTCTAAGTTTTCAAGACAATTATCAAAAGAATTTTCAAACACAGTTAAATCATCCATGAAAACTTCTAAATAATGCTCAACCATGTCACTAAAAATGATTAAGATACATCTTTGAAATATTGTTGAGGCATTACAAAGTCCAAAGGGCATTCTTTTAAAAGTAAAAGTCTCAAAAGGGCATGTGAATGTAGTCTTTTCTTGGTCCTCAAGTGCTATAGAAATTTAATAATAGTCAGAATAACCATCTAGAAAGTAATAGTAAAGATGTTATGCTACTCTTTCTATTATTTGGTCAAGGAATGGTAAGGGAAAATGGTCTTTTCTAGTGGCCGAATTCAACTTCCTATAATCTATGCACATCCTCTAACTAGATGAGACTCGAGTTGGTATTAACTCACCTTTATCATTTTTAGTGGCTGTGATTTCACATTTTTTTGGTACTACCTAGTAAGACTTACCCACTTATTATCTGAGATAGGATACATGATTCCTACTTCAAGTAATTTGAGAACTTCAGCTCTCACTACCTCTTTCATATGTGGATTTAATCTCCTTTGAGGTTGTTAGAAAGTTTTGGCATTATCCTCTAAGTGTATTCTATGTGTGTAAATCAAAGGATTAATGTAGTTTATGTCTCTTAAAGTCTACCCAATTATGCATTTTCAATAATTCAATTAACTTACCTTTTTGTTTGCTTGTGAGTGTAGAAGAGATTACCACAGGGTAAGTTTGTTTCTCTCTAAGAAATGTATATTTCAGTCCTTCAAGTAGAGGTTTCAACTCCAACTTTAAATTTTCATTCTGTTTGTCATTATTTTCTCCTAATTCTTCTAACTTTGGTTTCCATCCTCTATTTTCAATCACTTGTGCATAGTCAAGTAAAGAACATATGTCAGATATTTCAAGATCAAATTGTATATTTGACTTGAATGAATTTATTAAACACATTTCTAAGGGATTGGTAGAACTCTTTTTTTGAATATGATCCTCCACAATCGTTTCAATTATGTCAACGTCATCACTTTCATCATCCCCCTCATGTGGTTGCTTACATATATTGAAAACATTGAGCTTAAGTGTCATGTTTCAAAATGAAAGCTTCATTGAGTCATTCCTGCAATTAATCAAAGCATTAGAAGTTGCTAAAAATAGACAATCTATAATAATAGGTATCGGATTACATCCTTTAATAGGTTCTGTGTCCAAGACAATAAAATTCACAATATATATAAATTTATCAATTTGAACTAAAACATCTTCCACTGTCCCTATTGTTACTTTTATTAATTTATCGACAAGCAAAAAAGTTACGGAAGTTGATTTTAACTCACCGAGATGTAGTTGCTGATAAACTAAATACGACAATAAATTCACATTAGCACCAAGATCAAGTAAGGCTTGTTCAATTTTATGACTTTCAATAATACATGAATTGTAGGACAACCAAGGTCATTATATTTCAAAACATTATTGTTCTGAAGAATGACACTTACTTGTTAAGCTAAAAATGCTTTCTTTTTCCCATTCAGTTTTTTATTTACTATGCATAAATCCCTCAAAAAATTTGCATAAAAGGAACTTGTTTAATAGCATCTAACATCTAATAAAGAAATATTAACTTTTACCTATTTGAAGATTTCAAAAATTTTAGGATTGTGATTCATCTTCTTAGTATTACGTGCATGAGGAAATGGGGGTGGAGGTGAGGGCTTAGTGTTTTCTTCATTAGGTGTAGGTTCAATGCTTTTCTTACCCTTAGAGATTGATTCATCATTCTCATGAGGTTCAGGAATGTGTTTTTCAACAATTTTACCATTACGAAGAGTGATAACCACTTTAACTTGATCTATGTGTTGGCTTCCTGAACTACATGCATTTGAGCTATGTTGTCCTTTGTGGTTTGATTGTGGTTAAGAAGTAAATTTTCCTTTCTCATGAATGTTCAGTGCGGATGCAAATTTAGCAAGAGTATCTTTCAAATCAACAAATGTTTGAACATTTTAAGAATCAATAGACTATTTCTTTTCAATGAATATATGCAAAGTTTCTTCAAGATTTTTCTTATGAGGTGGGATATATGATGCATAGCCTTGAAGGTTTTGAAAATTTAGGTGTGGTTGGAAAGGTGGTTGTGAAGCCTGTGCTTCAGTGTGGTTAAATTGTTATGATTTTCTAAAGAGTGTTAGCTTATTGCAGTATTTGATTAATAGATTTTTAAAGTTATGGAATACAATAGTTTTAAAATACTTTTAGCAGTGATTTTAAAGTGAAATATTTATCATGGATTGAAATATGTGTCAAGAGTAATTCTGTGATATTTTTGTAATTTTTAAGTTAGTATCTGATTTTATACAATTACGAGACTGAATACTATTCAGTAAATATCTTGATCTCACTAGAATAATAATTTGGATTTGATGGTGTTTATGAACTGGAATGTGTAAAAATTATGATATAATATTCATATATAAGAAATATATATGAGTGAAGGAAGATATATTATGATTTTAGAGTAATTGGACATCATTTGATGTATAAGAAAATTTTGTTAAGTGTAAGTGGTCAAAATGACAAGTTTTGAGAAACCAAATAATTAGACCAATTCGATGTGATAAGTGCAATATGTGTAATTTTGTAAGCTATTTAAATTATTTTGTGTAAATGTTGAGGCTTATGAAAGGGTTAATCTCCATTGATAGGTTAAGGAGAATTAAGCCTTATAGCTGAAAATGCTAAGAGGTAAATATACTAGACTTTTACTGAAATCACAATAAGTATAGTAATTGTCTATATATGATTTTATAAATGTGCTTTAAAATATGTTTATGTTATGCCAAAGTATATTTGATATAAAATATGAAAGAAATATGTTTATGAATGTGAGCATTGACATGAGCATGGACATACATGTATTTATGAAAGTGAGCTTTCAAAATGAAATGTGTTTAACAAAGAAAGCTTTTGAAGTGGAAAATGTCCATGAGATACGTTTTGTATTTTGAGGATGCTTGAACTCACTATTTACTTAGTAGGCACCTTATGTGATTTCTGGAGCCTTTATGTGTGGCCTTTTCTTTAAGATTGGTATATATTATGTGTTCCGTATGTATGAAGGATCCTATTGGTACCTAAAGGAAGATTGAGTCATCACATTCGTGTGGTGGCGTATTGGTGTATGTGAGAGGACTCACAGATGATCAGGGTGAGGGTTTGGCTCTTACCTTCGGGTATGAGCATTATATATGTGTAATTTAAACCTCACTTGTACTATTTCTCTCATACGGTATGTCACCTACGAGTGATATTTGGCTCATTATGTGATATGTGATATGAAAGTCCTACTAAGTAGTAGTTGAGTAATGGTATTCCTATTATATGTTTTGAAAGAATGTGTAAGCGCTTACATGACATGTGATTTGATAAGATTATGATTTTGATTTATCATAGTATATTATACATATGCATTGTGTACATATATGTATTTGTATTTGATATATGAAAAATTAGTATACTTACTGAGTTTTATACTCATTATAGTTTATGGTGATTTCATGTAAATAAAGTACATGGGTGCTTAGCGGATTTGGCAAGGCTTCTGTTGTTCCTTGGGTTCCCTAAGTTGCTAGGTTGCTGAGTGTTTCATTTGGGGATACGTGAGATAAGATATTTGAAAGAATGTGTAAGCGCTTACATGATATGTGATTTGATAAGATTATGATTTTGATTTATCATAGCATATTATACATATGCATTGTGTACATATATGTATTTGTATTTGATATATGAAAAACTAGTATACTTACTGAGTTTTATACTCATTATAGTTTATGGTGATTTCAGGTAAATAAAGTACATGTGTGCTTAGCGGATTTGGCAAGGCTTCTGCTATTCCTTGAGTTTCCTAAGTTGCTAGGTTGCTGAGTGTTTCATTTGGGGATACGTGGGATAAGATATTTGATTTGTCCCTATTGAATAAATACTTATGTATTATTTTATTGTGTGCGGTTGGGTTTGGTTTAAGTTTCACTAAGTGTGGTTATTGGTTGATTTTAAGTAAGAATTTACAATGAATATATTCTGGACTTCCAGTAACAAAGTTGCTATTGGTGATATAGTAGAGTGTTAATCTCTGAGAAAACTCTGCGTATCTCCGGTTTACTAATTGTCCCAGTTATAATTCAACTGTTATAATTCTGAAAGAAATTGAAATGAATGTTTAAATATTATGGAATGAATGTAAGTGATGTCGTGTGTCGGATCTTTTGGGTCTTGGGCATGACATATGGACAGGTATTAAGTAATTCTTTATACCTTTCCCCACATTGGTAAAAGGTCTCTCATTGTTTTTAGGCAAAAGTGGTAATTTATTTGAAATAATTTGTTCTATTGGAAGGAATTGTTGTTGCATTTCATTCCATAAAGAAATGGATCCTAGCCTAAGATTTTATTGCCATGTTTTAACTTTATCTTTTAAAGAAAAATGGAAAAGCTTAAGTAGAATTGTGTTCATGCTACAATTTTGGTCATTATACGTGTTACACACTTCTTCGAATTCTCTTAGATGAAGATAAAGATTCTCTTCATCTAAGCCATAAAAAGTGGATAAAAGTTGAATAATACTTGGCTTAAAATTAAAATGTGTTGCATCTAGAAGAAAAATTAAGCAAGATAGTACACCGGTTCGTGTAGGGTTCATGTAGTCTCTAAGTGTCCTAGGCCGGTTATGGTCAATATGTTGGGACTAATTGTCCCCTGACTCTATGAGTCGCTCAATTTGATTTTCGATCATGCTGTTAACTGATGAAGAATGAGAAAATGAAGAAGAATCCAACAAATTATGAAAGGAAGTTCTGAAAGATTGTCGAAGTAATAAATAACTCAGTGAGAATGGGGTCAATCCACAGGGAAGTAGAACTAAAATTACAAATTATAAATACTTTAAAGATAATTAATGCAATATAAAATGTTTGTAAATATTAATTCAATTAACCAATTAAAATAAAATCTAAGATTAGGGGGATCCACTCTTGGTATATGAAGTAAGAATATATTCAACTCTTTTTATAACTTAATTAGAATCCACACATGAAGGAGGTTCCAACCGGAAGATATAACAATTAAAATTCATCACTATTTATATATTAATTAGTATTTATTTCTTTCAATTATTATACATCAAATCTTATAAATGAGTTTAAGTATTTATTATGCTAATTTTTATATTTTTCTACAATAAATCAAAACTCCCACTTTATAAGAAATGACATATACACCAAATCTTATAAATAGTTTCAAGAATTCATTCTGCCAACTATAACAATTATCTATAAATAAATAAAGATACGCCACTTTAGAAGAAATGGTATTAATATTACAAACAAAATAAATACATCAAATATAAATTTGCATAACTTAAGAATTAAACATTAAATTCATGAATAAGAGTTAAGTATATCTTATTACCTTACTAAGAGTTTTACCCTTTCACCTTAGCATAAAGAAATTTACTTGGACATAATAAAACTATAGAAGAAAAAATGAAAGAAGAGATAACATGACTTTAGAATAATAAACAAGAAAATAATATTACAAAGAGATAATACAAAAGACAAGTATTTTGAACTAAAATCTAGCTCTCTAATTACATCTTTTGGGCATAAACATGCTATCTATTTATAGAAAAACATGGATAAATCGAGACAAATAAAGAGGGAACCACTTGGATGATAAAAGTCAAGAATGGTGGCAAATAATTAGATTGATTATCATTAATGTATCCATTTGATTATCCAATTTAGAATTGATGTGATCCGAATTAGCAGTGACTCAAAACATCAAAGTTGTTGATAAGTCTTTTATATTTCCAAATTGAGTTGTCTCATATGTATTAGATACGTATTACTATAATTATGGGTCAAATATTGATGATGGTTTGAACTGGGCCTGTTTTACAGATCGGTTCTGTTTTAGGTTATTTTCACCCTCTAAACGCTCGAATTTCACATGCTTCACAGGATTAAGAATCACTTCAATTGGATATTTAGGTAGAAAGTTATGCATATTTTACCAAATATACCATAAAATAATTAAAAGCTAATTATATACAATATTATAAACATACTTAAGTTAAGGGGGTTAAAGACACTAGTAGTACAAAATAATGATGTAAAATTCTTATTAAATGTGTAATTTCAAGTGTTCATCATTAAGTTCCACACATGTCAGAGACCTTTTATAGTTGATTGTTGAGTGTCGTTGGGTATGGTCCAATGCTTATAAAGTCTAGTGTGTGTCTAGATATGGAATCCGTTAGCTCATATGAATAAGTTGTATATCCTAATGCTTCAAGATTATATTTTAGATAGTCTTATAGCCATACGCAATTAACCCAGAAAAATATTTTTTCATAAGATAAATAATAATACAAAAGTGTTTATTGATATTGTTTATGGAAATATAAATCTGGAAATAAGTTTACGGTTGAGCATATGGAGACTGACGGTGATGATATATGTCTCTGCTATTCCAATATATAAATGACAGAGGGATTATATGAATATGTATAATGTCAACTTGTATGGTTCAACATGTTGTTTTGTTATTTCCATAAAATGTGTGTGGGGCATCATTTATGCACTTACGAAAGAGTTTCGTAAGATAAAACGAGTGTGAACCTAGAGAATCTCACTATATAAAGTGTACTCGTTATGTACTAGAGTAACACATCAGATTGAATCTGAAAAGTTCTCAAAAAATTGAAATTAATTCAGAGTCTGTCGAAAAGATCATAAGGTTTAAGTGTTAAACCCGAGATCTTGGCAAATGGGACTTGCCACTTTTTCCTTTTTATTAGATGTCACATTTCATGACATTAATTTATTAGGGCATGATACGTGACAAGATTTCATTGGCTTAACATATAATTTATAAATATTACAAAATTATATATATAAATGAAAATGGAATAAATGATTTGATTTAGGTGACGTCATTTTATTTGGCCACTTATCTTGTTAGCATGTTTAAAATATTCAGTTACTTAAAGCATGCATTTAAAATGAATTTTAACCAATTGAAACATTTGCAAAAATTTCCATTTGAAACAAAAATTCGGCTAAATCAAATATGTTTTGTAAGTGGTGGCATTTGTTATTAAGCATAAGTTGTTAGACTCTCATTTATTATTTATATTAATGGCATTCTCATACTTTAGAATTAAGCATGACATGCCTTTAAAACAAAGACCATTCGCCCACCTCTTATAGTTTAAGCCACCAAACTAATTTGGTAGCATAAAATAGCAAATAATTTTTCTTTATCATACTTCATATGTGTTGCCACTTTCTTGAAATTCATTGGCTGAATTGTTGGCTAATTTGGCTATAAATAGCAAAGTGCATTTCAAGCAAAATAATGAAATATGAAGAAATACAGTAAGAGTTACTAAAAGGTTGATGGTTAGTCTATGTGTCGAGATAAAGAAATAAAGAAGCAAGAGTTGCTTTTAATATAAAATAAATATTTCGATGAGAATAAGAAGCTATTGTTCTAGTTCGAAGAATCTCACCGAGTCTTAGACTAGAACTGCGTAAAGCATGCTTCAGGAGTGAGTTCTTTAATATCTCATTAGTGTAATAAGATATTTATTTATTTTCCACTGCGTATTTATGTATGTGGTGTGTAAATTAAAAATTAAAATGTACATGCTCACCTAATGCATAGCGCACTTTTACAGCCCTTCCTTCCTCCACCATTGCCTCCGCTGACACTATACACCTACAACAACAAATTTCACAAAAATAATACAAATCACACCCAAATTATCTCATTTCTAACAACTATAACAACACAAATTATGCAATGGATTACCCATGACAACAACAACAAACATTAACCTAAAATCACAAATTTCATCCAAAAACAATATAAATTTTCTTTCACTTACAAAGACTGAAATGATAATTACCTCATGTTGTTGCTGCTGTCAAGTCTCTGTCGTCACCATCAATATTCTACCATCGCCTGTCACGGTCAAGCCGCCGTTGTTGTCATCGTCTACCCTCTCCATGGTCAAGGAGCTCACTCTTTTCACTTGAGAAAAGAGAGTTTTGAGACAGAGAATGAAAATTTTGGTTTGGGGGTAAATATATCCAAAAATAGGTTGTTTGGTTAAAAACGTTAAAAATTTGAAATGATAACTAAAAAAATTAAAAGCCCCTCAAATTTGACTATTTACCAAAATTTTCCAATCTTTTTTATTCTAAGTGTGTCACATTGATCAATTGGACAATGAAATAGAATAATAAGTTAATATGGGCTTTGATAAATACAAATAAGTTAATTTGTTTCTCAAGTTTTACTAGTACCCACAAACTATTTGGGAATTTCAAAGTTTGGTTAGCACTTCAAAGCTAAGTAGTTTGGCTAGGAGCACAATCATAGATGTATTGTTGAACTAAGTAACAGTCTCTTATATTTACTCTCTCTATCCCTTACTATTCTATTTTCTACTACTTTAATTGGCTATTATTTATTGCATCTAATTGTTTATACACTGATTATTTTTGCCTTAGATTTTACGTTTGTTGTTCATTTATTTATTCTTGCTTCTAATAGTTAGGAATCATAACATTATTTGTTGAAGCGAAACACACAAACAAGTAAAATCACCAAGCAATATATGCAAAACAAGTAATTAATGAATAAAGAGAGAAATGGTAGAATGAGAACACACAAAAAGTTACGTGGTTCGGTAACTTGCCTACGTCCACGGCAGATCAAGATCACACTCTTATCTTATTATGAATCACAAGGCATTCACAAAGTATGCCTTTTACAAGAAAGATCACAAAGAAAACTCTCTCTTATACTCTAGGAATTTTCTCTCACAAAGAACTACAAATATTGTTAATGATCACTTAGATTATATTTACAAGCCAGTTGAGAGCCTTTATATAGGCTTTGGGATGTTTTAGGTTTACCATAAATGTGTAGGAGTCGTATTAGGGAGTTCTAAAGCAAGTGGAAAATGAAACAAGGAAGTTTCCTTATTTTGGGATACTATTCACGTGTCCAGCGCCACGGCGCTGTGTTCTCGCCGCCGCAGCGCTGGTGCACCTATCTAAGCACCACAGCGCCTATGCCTGGTCACTGCTCCCTTCGTCGTTTGCCTCCTTTCGCGTTCATTTTTTATCCTTGCACACCCTACGCACTTGGTTTGCTCTCCAAATCATATACAGATGAGTTTTAATCAATATTCTCACAAATCCTCTCATTGATTCAAAATCATCCACAAAGCAACTTGATCTCTCATTTTTCGCATCTTCGGTTACCTTCATAAAGTAGTGACTCCGGTTAAGTCCTTGTATAGGATGAACTTAACCGAGGGCAGTGGTTTAGTCAAACATATCAGTAGGGCTTTTAGATGACTCTATCTTCGTTAGACTAACTTCACCACTTTGGACAATCTCTTGAATGTAATGGAGCCTTACATCAATGTGTTTTGGCCTCTCATGGAACACTTGATGCTTGCTTAGGTGTATAGCACTCTAGCTATCACAATATATACCGGTGTTCACATCTTTACTAGCCAATACCTTAACACATATGCCTTTTAACCACACGGCCTCCTTGATAGCTTCACCAACAACTACTACGTACTCCGCCTTTGTGGTAGAGAGTACAACCACATGTTGTAGAACTGATCTTCAATACATACTACACCCAAACACTGTGAATACGTATCCCGTCAATGATCTTCTCTTGTCTAGATCACCTACATAATCTGAGTCTACGTACCCTCTTACCATTTCATTGTTGTCCTCATCCCTTTTATATATCAACCCATAATTTGATGTCCCCTTAAGATATCTCAAAATCCACTTTACTGCAAGCCAGTGATCCTTTCCCGGATTCGCCATGTATCTACTCACCACACTCACAGCCTATGCTATGTCTAGTCTTGTGCAAACCATTGCATACATGATACTCCCCACAACACTTTTATACAGTACTTTACTCATCTGCAGTTTCTCTTCTTCGGATGTCGGCGACTGTGCTACTGAAAGTCTGAAATGCATGGCCAAAGGAGTAAAGATAGCCTTTGCGTTAGACATACCAAACTTCTCTAGAATTTTAACTATATATCGTTGTTGGGACAAGAAGATAACATCTCTTCTTTCCCTCATAATATCCATACCCAAAATTCTCTTTGCTGCTCCTAAATCCTTCATTTCAAATTCGCCACTTAATTTCTTCTTGAGCTTCTGTATTTCTTCCATATTCTTGCATGTTATTAACATATCAGTGACGTATAGAAGCAAATACATCATCCCATAACTTATGTTTTTGAAGTACATGCATCCGTCATACTCGCTCCTACTAAAGCCACAAGCCATCATAAAATCATAAAATCTCCTATACCACTGTCTAGGTGATTGCTTTAACCCGTATAATGACTTCTTTAGCAAAGAAACATAATCTTCTTTTTTGGGCTCCTTGAACCCTTACAGTTGTACCATGTATATTGTATCTTCAAGTTCTCTATGCAAAAAAGTTGTTTTTACATCTATTTGCTCTATATGTAAGTCAAGGTTTGCACATATGGCTAACAAAATTCTAATAAATGTGTGCTTGACAACTAGAGAGAATATCTCATGAAAATCGACTCCCTCTCTCTGAGTAAAACCTTGTGCTACTAACCTAGCCTTGAATATTGTAGGCTCAATCCCCAGTATCCCCTTCTTCACTTTATACACTTACTTGTACTCGACTAGCTTTTTTTGGGTCTCTCCACTAACTTCCAGGTATTGTTCTTCCTAAGAGAACTAATTTCTTCTTCCATCGCTTGCTGCTATTCTTTCTTGTTTTCACTCTTTATAACCTCACCATATGTCCTAGGCTCATCATACTCATAAATGTAAGCAGAATTAAAAGCATGAGCAACTAGATCTGCTTGTACATACCTGATTGGCGGGTTAATCATTCTCCTTAGCCTGTTTTTAGCTAGCTGGTACTCTTTAAATTCCATCTCAGGAGTCTTAGTTTTTCTTTGGGTAGACTTGGAGGAACTTGCCGGTGTTCTTGGTTCATCTTCAAGGATTTCCTCATTAAAGTGTTGATTTGGGGGCATATCAGATCTACTTTCAGGCTCTACTTCAACTTCTACTGACTGGGGTGCTGAGTCTTCCTTGTGCACAGGTTCTTTTTTCTCATCTTCTTGAAAGGTTTTCAACATCGTCATCTCATCGAATGTCACATCACGGCTTATGATACTCCTTGGTAGTGTCAAGTCTTTACACCATACCTTGTATCCTTTCACTCCTTCGGGATATTCTATAAATCCCCCCTTAATAGCTCTAGGTTCTAATTTTCCCTCCTTAACATGTACAAAGGCAGGGCAACCAAATATTTTGAGGTGGTCATATTTCGGAGGATTGCCAGACCATTTCTCTTCTAGCGTTTTGAACTCAATTGCTAAGGAGGGGCTTCTATTAATCAAGTAAATTGCAGTCACTACAGCTTCTCTCCAAAATGTCTTGGACATCTTCGCATTGTTAAGCATGCATCTAACCCTTTCAAGTAAGGTCCTATTCATCCTCTCAGCTACGCCATTCTGATATGGTGTTGATCTTATCGTTCTATGCCTCGCAATCCCATGCTTAGCACAAAACCCATCAAACTCTCTGTTGTAATATTCGAGGTCGTTGTCAGTTCTCAACCTCTTCACCTTTTTACCAGTCTGATTCTCAACAAGAGCCTTTCAAGTCTTAAATACTTCAAACTCTTGATCCTTACTCTTTAACACATAAACCCATAATTTTCTTGAACAGTCATTAATTAAATTGAGAAAATACCTGGCACCACTACGAGTAGCTGTCTGAGCTGGTCCCCAAAGATCTGAGTGTATGTAGTCAAGAGTCCCCTTAGTCTTGTGTTCGTCGGTACTAAACCTTACCCTATATGCTTTCCCAAGCACATAATGCTCACAAAACTCCAAAGGCTGGAACTTATCCTCACCAAACACCTTTTGACTAAATAACTCCTTTAGGTTTCTCTCGCCTAGGTGTGCCAGTCTAAGATACCACAACTTGGTTTGCATACTCTCATCATCTACAGAGAATAGTGTAGAATCACTTACGACTTCACCTTTAAGCATATAAACACCTTTACACTTCTCTCCTCTCATCACCATGATGGAACCCTTCAAAACTCTTAAAATCCCTCTGTCGATCCTGATGTAACACCCATTCTAGTCTACAGTCCTTAGTGACATCCAGTTCCTCTTCAAGTCAGGAACATACCTTACATCTGTCAACTCTCTCACTTGCCCATCATGTAGCCTAAGCTTAACACTACCAATTCTCATCATCTAACATGTAATATCATTACCCATTAAGACCTTACCACCACTAGTGGGCTAAAAATTTATAAACCAAGACTTGTACGGGCATATATGAAAAGTGCATTCAGAATTAAGAAACCATTGTTCAGAGTTGTTACCATCAGTAGCAACGAGTGTCTTTGCACTGTCATAGCTATCATCATAGGCAAGCGCAGCATCCACTTTCTTCTTGTCTTGTGCTCTCTTCTACAGATAGTCTTTTATGAAGTGTCCATTTTTCTTGCAGCAATAGCACTTCCTAGAAGTCCTAAACTTTGATCTTAAGCCTTTTTTCTTCCCATCTCTATATGAAGGCTTTCTTCTTACAATAAGCTTTCTGTATTGCCCTCAATCTGCTTCCCTAATAATTTTGACTTTAATGATGATTTCACATCACTCATCGTCAAACTCTCTCTACCGTAGAGTAGCGTATCAACAAAGCTCTCATAACTCTTAGAGAGTGAACTCAGCAAGATAATTGCTCTATCTTCATCTTCTATCTTGATGTTGATAGACTTAAGATCAAGGATGATCTTATTGAAGGTGTCTACATAATCTTTCATTAGCGTCCCTTCTGACATGGATAGCTGATACAGCTTATTCTTTACATGCAATCTTTTGGCCAACGATTTCCTCATATAAAGAGAGTCAAGCTTCTTCCAAAGACCTATTGCTGTCGTCTCACCTGCTACTTCCCTTAGTACTTCATCGCTCAATGATAAAACGATTGTGCTATGAGCTCTTTCTTGAATGTCCTTTCTTTCTGCTTCAGGTTTACATGACTCTGACATTTTTTCTTCATCACTAAATGGAGTTGCAGTCTCCTCTAATGTCGAACTAAGCCTTTGGCTCACCAACAACGCCTTAACCTTCATCTTCCACAGATTGAAGTCATTATTACTGTTGAATTTCTCTACCTCATACTTGGGTGTGGTCATGTCTGCTTAGAACCAAGCTCTGATACCAGTTTGTTAAAGCGAAAGCACACAAACAAGTAAAATCACCCAAGCAACATATGCAGAATAAGTAATTAAGGAATAAAGAGAGAAAGGGTAAAAGGAGAACACACAAAAAGTTATGTGGTTCGGCAACTTGCTTACGTCCACAGCGGATCAAGATCACACTCTTCTCTTATTATGAATCACAAGGCACTCACAAAGAATGCCTTTTACAAGAAAGATCACAAAGAAAACTCTCTCTTGTACTTTAGGAATTTTCTCTCACAAAAAATCATAAAGATTGTTGATGATCACTTAGATTATATTTACAAGCCAATTGAGAGCCTTTATATAAGCTGTGGGACGTCCTAGATTTACCCTAAACGTGTAGGAGTCGTATTAGGGAGTTATGAAGCAAGTGGGAGACGAAATAAGAAAGTTTTCTTATTTCGGGATACTGTTTACGTGTCCAGCGCCACAGTGCTGGTGCGCCCGTCTGAGCGCCGCGGTGCTAGTCGCTTGACGCCGCTGTACTCATGCTCTAGACTGGGTGCCGTGTTCATTGTAAAAGTAAGATTACTGAAGGAAAGGTTGGTCAACCATTTGGGGAGTTTGCTTTTACACGAAAACGAAGACTTTCGAGAAGAAATATTGGATTGGAAAGAAAAAAGAGAGAAAAAGTAAAGTCTAAGGGTCACCGCGGCGCCCACTCCTGATCACTGCTCCCTTCGTCTTTTGCCTTCTTTCGTATTCGTCTTCGATCCTTATGCACCTTACTCACTTGACTTGCTCTCCAAATCATATACTAATAATTTTTAATTAATATTCTCACATTATTCTATAGGATAATTAAGATTGACTGAATTTGTTTTTCATTAAATCTTAATTAATAAATTATTTACAAAGTAAAAATAATACAATCAACACATATTATGTTGGATGTATAGTTTAAAATGGAGTGAAATCTATCAAAATTTCTTGAAACGCAATTCATCGTCTCTTAGGTTGTTATATTCTTTTTTTTATCTTAAAAAGATTGAATGAGGATAAAAAAAGAGTGATTTTTTTTATGAAAAAGAAGTATTTAATTAATTTTATTTTGTACCTTGATCCAATATGAAAGCCACTCTTGTTAATCTATGAAAATATTTTTAATATTTTATTATTTTATCATAGTTATATTTTTAATCCCCTCAAATCCGATAAAGATCAATTATTTAAAGACAATTTAATTTAACAAACATAATTATATATAAAAAAATATCTTTGATGAGGGATATATTGTACCAAAAACTTAAAAAAAAATGAGATAACATTTTTATTTTGCCTCTTTATACAACATTTGTCAATATTGGTCAGCAAATGATTCACTCCATCGTTGCCTCTCCCTGTATACTCTTTGCAATAATATTTGCATACGACTTTTTTTGTTCCCTAATATTTCTTTCTAGTAAAATTGTTGCCATACAATTAACCGAGAACCTTGTTACTTTTCCACCACCACCAAAAATAATAAGTTCTTGAGTTGGGGTTTCATTAATAATTTGAACAATATCATCAACTTCATGTTGGATAGGATTTGACATATTGAACCTATAAAACAAATAAATAAAACTATAGAATAAGAATAAGTAATAACAGTTACTGAACCAAGGATATGCAGGAAATAAGCAAGGCAGACAACACCAAGTTTCAGCTCCAAAACATATTTAAGAATAGTTCAGAATAGTAAAAACTGTACAAATAAGCTAGATGGGATAATAGGTATAACAGATTAAAATTGAAGTAACTAAGTTAATTTTCATATGTCATTTATGAAAAATTGAACTGCACTGGATTTCTCCTTATTGGCTTGTTGTAGCAGGTTATTAAAGATTACAAGCCAGATCAACACAAGGATTGTTTATTAATCGACAAAATCAAAACCAGCTATTTAATTTCTACAATTGCAGGAACATCTTGACATAGATAGTGAGAATGGGTCAGATTTGATAAAACTTGGATCTTAATGCTCAAATTCATTGACCATAACCATAGTACTTCAAAAGCCCTTCGTGTTCTTGCCAATTTTCTTGCACTTTAACTTCACTATGTTCAATTAATTAGTGAAGCTGAATACCTCCAACCTAGAAACAACAAACAACAGTTTTTTTATAAATTGTAAATCATACAGATTATTATTATAATGTTAATTTGGCCATCATGATAAGGGGACTGAATACCGGATCTTTGGCTTAGCTATGATAAAATGTTAATTTTCCCACTTTATTCTATTAAAAAATCAGCTTAGGCTCTTAAATTTGATACCACTTAGGTATCAATTTCAACATCAGTTTTAATATCACTTGTTGATTTTTTACGTGCCCTAATACTTTTTAAGCTGGTATTTAGTACTTTAAAACCCTAAGTACATGCAGAAGACTTTACCACAAGTAAAACAATAATTAAAAAGATTACACAAATCAAAATAGAGATAATCAACCACACACAAAGCTCAAGAAATTTTCGAGGTTTAGCAACAAATGCTACAAAGGATCTATTAGCACTCTTTTGTGCATTTAGCACTCAAGCGATCTCATGACATTTTTCTGGGCACATAGTGCCCTAGAGCTGCCTCAGCTCTCTATTCAGAACTCTCGTGTATGCCTTTGATGCTTCTTTGATGTTTAATAATGTAATGGGTTTAGAAGAGTTTATGTAGGCTACAAAATGTCTATAGAAACCTTATTTATTGTTGGAATAGGATTCCACATATTTACGAAACATAAAACCGACTGAAACAAATTAAGAAGACTCAAAATTAAACTTTTTCAAAAGTGGGCGCTACGATGCGAAGGCTTGGAAAAGGCTTTCTCTTGTGCTTTCTTGCCCCTCATCATTTTTCGGCTCTCTGTTTTCGTTTCTTTCATGTATGTTCAATATGTACTCGATCTTATGTCGACTCCTCATTGGTCTCTAACTCAAAATCAAACTCAAACTCAATTTTGAATTTCAAATTCTAACAAACCCTTTCTTAATTCAAAATTTCTTTAAGAAACTTTTCAAGATTCATCAACTTCTCATCCAACGCTTAATTACTCTAGCGTTGATTCAGTTAAGTCTTTTCATCAATCTAACTCCACTAAGACTTATGACTTCGATCTTCAAAGATTCTAAATGCATCTCTTCTTGAGTAGCCTTCATAATGTGATCTCTAGGGTCAATCTTTACTCTACCACAATACCTCAATGGCTAAATCTTATTTCTGCCAGCAACACCTTTATCACACATTCTCTTTTGACCCATGTCACTATAATAAGTTAATCTCTAATGCTGATTTTTGGTTTGTATCTCTCAATAACTCATGTTGAGCCACTCGCAGTATTCCCATCAAGCATATAGTCTCCATTGTGCTTCTCACCCGTAGAGCCTTTAATCACCTTCAATATTCTTTGAAGCTACTAAGGATTCTACAACTTCAAATCCTCCTAATAGACTATTGTAGTATCTCTACCCATCTTTGTCTTTCTTTTTATTATTCTTTAATCTCTATTCTCAGTTATTCCTCTTGCAGTCACAATCCTATTGCACTACCAGGTTATTGATCTTTTTTCTAATTCTTTTATCTTTATACTTACAAGTCACTATAGTTGAACAATATATACTTTGCAATATGGCTCTGCAACCTATACTCTACAATGGATCTCAACCTGACTCTAATACCACTTGTTAGGAAATCAGCTTAGGCTCTTAAATCTATACCACTGAGGTATCAACCTTAGTCTTAGCTCTGATATCACTTGTTGAGATTTATACACGTCCTAATACTTCATAGGCTGGTATTTATCACCCTAAAACCCTAAGCATATGTAGAAGACTTTGCTTACAAGTAAAACAATAATTTAAAAAATCAAATAAAACAAAATAGATATAAGTAGCCATATATAAGGCACAAGAAACGTTCATGCACTCAGCACCCTAGAGCTGATTAAGCTCTCTATTTGACACTCTCTTAAACGTTCATGCACTCAGTGCCCTAGAGCTGATTAAGCTCTCTATTTAACACTCTCTTACATATCTTTGATGCTTACAAATCTAAGGTAAAATCTCTAAAATGTCCCTAAAAACCTGATTTCTTATTGAAATAAGAGTCCAGGTGTTTAGGAAACATAAAACTAACTCAAATAAATTAAGACGACTCAAAATCGTACTATCGCGAAAGTGGGCGCAACAATGTCAATGCAACCTCAAAATGGTGCTAAGGCCTGGAAAAGGCCTTCTCTTCTGCTTTCTCGCTCCTCTTCGATCTTGACTCTTTATTTTTGTCCCTTTCTTGTACATCCAACGCATACTCAACCTCATGTCGAGTCCTCATTAGTCACCAACTCAAATCAAGCTTATACTTGATTTTGAATCACCAAATTCCAATACATTCCATCACCATATTCAATACCTAGGCAACTAAATTGATCATTAGAGAAAAAAAAATGCATTAAAGAATTGTAAAGAAAACTCATCAATTATAAGACTAGACTTATTTTTTAGATGATAATATTCTTTTTTGTATTCTTCTTTACAACAATCTTTACTTGTATAAAATCTTTAGTAGTAGCCTAGTTTATTAACTTATAACATTAACCTAGAGAATTTAGATATCAGTAAACCAAAATTCTAAAAGTGTGTTGTGAAAGTAAGAAAATAAAGTTGATAGGCACAAGTATACTTTATAGAAAATTCATATGCTTTACTGAGTCAAGTGTGTAGATACCAATATAACCATTTGCATATTCTAAGTATGTTAAAAGTAATCAAATGTATTAAATCTTTATGGGTATGTTCAACTTTACATCATATAATATAATTTATACAACACATACCAAACATACAAATAATGAACAAATTCTTCACCATACATGAGTATAGATATTGTATCTCAAATAGAACCATTATCCTCATGCTAAAGCAAAATGCAGGAAATAAGTCTAAAATTATGAAAACATATGATTGGCATTATTAAATTTTGTGAAATCATCATTGGAAACTCTAGCCTTTTCCAGCATATTTAACTGATATTTGATGACAAGGATGACAAAACTATCAAATAAAGAAAATTAGTTATCACATAGTTTAATGATGGATCATTGAAATTGACCAACTATGCTTTCATCAAAATCTATTGTTGCTTTTTTCAGTTACTGGAACAAAGTGATGGCCATAGCTTAAAGGTGTATTGTGGTCAGTTCACTAGTTTTGCTTTGTGAGGAAGTAAAAAATTTCCAATATGTTTGTTTAAGGAAAAACCAATATGTTGGGTATTCAGGTTGATTTAGATTTTCATAACCCTGAGCTGAAAGAATTTTGGTAACATGCAACTAACTCGCCCTGACTAAACTTTCCTTTTAAAATCACTAAATAGTCGATCGGATTGGGTCAAGTACTCACAGTTTGAGTACCTACCCAATATAAGAGAGCTTTATTGAGTAAAAATATAAATTTGTTAAATCTTTTAACTAGTATATTGAGAAAGTGGGTACAAAAATTAATTTGGTGGGTTTAAATAACCTTTCCTTTGGTTAAATGTAAATATCAGTAAACCTAAAAGTGAGTCTTTTCTTGTTCTCCCTGTTTCTCTTAACAGGGATAAACAAGTAAGAGGAGATTGAGCCTTCAATGGCTAAGGTTTGTCACCTCAAACTTAATGTAACATTAAAATTCTAGTTTTTAGTCTCTTTATAAGGGAATAGGGAGTACTTAAAGCATCAATACATACTCATTCATAAAGATGTGTAACTCAGTCAAAATATTAGAGGAAGAGAATGACCTAATAGAATTTAAGAAAAAGTGCAAAAAGACAGAGGAAAAGATAAGAGCAAAGTGCTGGGTAGATTAAGTATTATCAAGCTAAGTAATAAGCAGAGAGGCATTTTATGAGCGTAGTAAAAAAAATCCTTTATTACTTCAAAGGTAAAAGTAATAGAAGGAATATGCTGACTAGTGAACTCTGGTATTTCGATAAAGATTTCTTTATACTAGCAAATGTAAAAGGTATAGGAGCAATTATAAATGTTTTCTTTCGGTTCACCTCTTTGTGGATTCAAATCCATAATATTCTAGTTGATAAAGTATGAGTAAATCTCACTTGTATTTTATCTAACAAATGTACATTAATTTATAGGAAAAAGAAACTAACCTAAGTCCTAATTACAGAGAATACATAGCTGTAATACATGGCTGAAATGAGCTGTAATACACAGTTGTAATACACAGCTGTAATAAGCTGAAAAATGTACACACCAAAACCATAATTGTTGACTCTAGCATCTGCATGCTAATATCATAATTGTTAACTCTAACACTCCCTCTCAAGCTAGTGAGTGGATATTTTCCATTCCCAACTTGCCAACAATAGATTGGAATGTAGAACCATTTAATCTTTTAGTTAATACATCTGAAAGTTGACCTTCAGTTGACACAAATAGAGTACAAATCAGTCCACTCTCTAACTTCTCTTTTATAAAATGTCTATCTACTTCCACATGCTTAGTGCGGTCATGTTGTACTGGATTGTGTGCGATATTAATTGCTGACTTATTATCATACTACAGTTTTATAGGTTCTTCCCACGCAATCTTCAAATCTTTCAAGATTATTTTCAACCATAAAAGTTCACAAACTCCTAATGCCATAGCTCTGAACTCAGCTTATGCACTTAATCTTGCTACCACATTTTGCTTCTTGCTTCTCCATGTTACAATATTACCTCCAAGGAATATGCAATAGCCTGAAGTTGATCTTCTATCATCAACTGATCCAGCATAATCTGCATTTGTGTATACTTCCACTGTTAATTTATTACCTCTTCTAAACAACACTCCCTTTCTTGGAGTACCTTTTAAGTACTGTAGAATTCGATGTGCTACTTGAAGGTGTACTTCTTTTGGTTTGTGCATGAATTAACTCACTACTCCTACAGCATAAGTTATGTCTGGTCAGGTAGATTAATTTGTCAACCAATCTTTGATAGGATTCTCTATCTACCACTGCATCTTCTGGTGCTTCACAAAGTTTGTGATTTGGTTCAATAGGTGTCTCCACTGGTTTACACCCTAGTTTCTCTGTCTCAATTAATAGATCCAATACATATTTCTGTTGTGATATAAAGATCCCATGTTGAGAGTGAGCTACTTCAATGCCGAGAAAGTATTTTAACCTGCCGAGTTCTTTAATCTTAAATTCTTGCAATAAACACTTTTCCAGTGTCTTCATTCCTTACAAGTCATCTCTAGTTACCACTATATCATCCACATAGACTAACAGAGTTGTAACTCCCCCTAAAAAGGAATGTTCGATAAATAATGTGTAATCACCTTGACTTTGTTTGAAACCCAAAGCATACATTACTTTAGCAAATCTGTCAAACTAAGCCCTGAGAGACTGTTTTAAGCTATATAATGCCTTTTTTTAACTTACACACCTTGTTTTTTTCTGACTCAAACCCTGGAGGTATCTCTATATAGATTTCTTCATCAAGATCACCATGTAGAAAGACATTTTTTTTATATCAAATTGCTATAAACTCCAACCACGATTAGCAGCTAAAGATAATAATATTCTTACTGTATTCATTTTTGCAATACAAGCAAATATTTCAAGATAATCTATCCTATAAGTTTGAGTATACCCATTTGCTACTAACCTTGCCTTGTACCATTCAATTGATCCATCTACCTTATATTTCACGGTAAAGATGCATTTACATCCACTAACTTCTTTCCTGTAGGTAGTTCCACCAAGTCCCAGGTTTTGTTTATCTCAAAAGCATTCATTTCAACCTTCATAGCTTCTTTCCACTCTTTGCTACTCAAAGCTTCTGAAACATTTTTAAAATAATAATAGTATTGAGGTGAATAAAAATATTTTTATAGACAGCTTTTCATATAATACAAAGTGAGACAATAGATATACAGGTCATTGGGTACATTTTCTAATCTCCTTTCTAATTGCAATAGAAAGATCATCATCATTAGCAATAATAGGCACATTACTATCATAATCCTCAGAGTTAGTAGTTACCTCAACATTATCAATACCAAAAATTGGTTCTGAATCAAGAACTTGCATTGGTTGAACAAGAGGCTTTTTTCTTCTTGAATATACCTACAATGGGTTTATAGTACTTTGAATATGTTTATCATTTGTCACTTGACTAAGATTGCTTGGATATGATTCATTTGGTAAAGGATCAATAATAGATGATGATTTATTTGGTAAAGGAACCAAATTTTGATTTTGTGAGGATGAGGAGTATGAAAGATCAAATAAAAATAAATTTCTATCCTTATCTTCCATAAATGTTGTCTCCCTTTGAAGATAAGGATTTGAAAAGTAATTTTTATTTTCAATGAAGGTTATATCGACAGAGACAAAGAATCATTTTTTCGGAGGATGATAACACTTATACCCTTTCTGTGTAGAAGAATACCAAATAAAAATACACTTACGAGCCATTGGATCAAGTTTCCCACGGTTATTCGAATGCATATGAACAAATGACACACTCAAAAATTTTAAGAATCGGGTGATTAGTCGTTTTGAAGTCAGGGTAAAATTTTGAAAATAGTTGCATGGGGCTATTATAATCAAGAACTTTAGAGGGTAATCTATTAATTAGATGTGTAGCAATTAAGGCAGCTTCCCCTCAATAATTCTTTGGAACATTTTTTTTGGAAAAGAAAAGCTCGAGAAATTACTAGAAGATGACCATTTTTCCTTTTTGCCACTCTATTTTGTTGTGGTGTGTTGACACATGAGGACTCATGAATAATTTCTTTTTCTTTGAAGAATGGTGACAACACTTGATTAAAATATTCCCTAGCATTATCAGAGCAAACTCTTTTTATCCCAATTCTAAATTGATTTTTCACCATATGGAAAAATTTTTGAAAGATGGAACTGACATCTAATTTTTATTTTAAAAGAAAAATTCATGACACTCGAGTGGAATCATCAATAAACGAGATAAACTAACGAGCTCCAAAGATATTATGAAAAGTAGAAAGCCCCCAAACATCACTATGAATTAGAGTAAAATATTTTAAAGCTCTTATATTACTTATTAAAAATGATGCACGTTTATGTTTTGCAAGTTCACGAATATCATAATGGTACATACTTAAATTAAATCCTTTAAATAAACCAGGAAATATTATTTTAAGAATACTAAAAGAAGAATGACCAAGACGAAAATAATGTAATCATATCTTATCTTTATTGGCAAGAGAAGACTTGGAAACATATCGGATCCTTAGTACTATTTTGCCCACTAGATTTCTCAAGAAAGTAGAGCCTATTCTTCTCCCTAGTAAGTGCAATCACCGTCCCCGTTTTCTGGTCCTGAAATTTACAAAGTCCAAAAGAAAATGTTATAAAACAGTTCAAATCCTTTGTAAGTTTGTGAATTGAAACTAGATTGGTAGACAATGTTGGCATATGTAGAACATTTTTTTAAGAACAAGGTTCTGATTTATAACTACATCTCCTTGACCAGCAACTGTAACCAATGTTCCATCAGTAATAGCAATTTTCTTATTACTAGGACAAGGACTATAAGATACAAATCCATGAGAAGATTAGGTCATATGATTTGTAGCCCCAGATCTACTATCCAAGTTCCTTTTATGATTGACACATTAAGTGCAAAGGGCTAAAAATTACCTGAAAAAGCCAATGAGTAAGTACTTGCACCACCTATAGGTTTCTCTAATGTCCTCATAAAATATCACAATTTCTCAATCTCTTCTTTATTGAACTTAGATCGCTCTTGAGAGAATTCTTTTACACTTTTAGATTATGTCGAGGTTAAATGTATCAGTCCTTGACTTGCTTCTTGATTACTCTTTACTGTCCAAAATGTATTTTAAGTATTTAAAGGCTTACCATGGAGTTTCCAGCACCTTTCTCTGCTATATTGCGACTTCTTATAGTAAGTACACTATAAGGAGTCTTTTTTATCTTCTCTAAATCCTTCTAACAGTCCTACTCTACTTGAACAAGCATTTGACTATTGTTGATCTGATTTCACAACATTTCTAACTAAAGCTGAACTTTCTATAAGATTATAATCTTACTGATTGATAGATTCTGAAATCTCAATCATATTTTTAGACATAAGTGGAAAGAAAAAAAACAATCTGGACGTGGGAAGACTAATTTTGAGAGAAAAAATGGTTCTGAAAAATATGGTAAAGTGGGCTTTAAAAGAACCAAAAGAATGAAAAATAAATGGCAATTTATGCCAAAAAAGAAAGAAGAAAACTGGAATTTTTTTTCAGAAATTTTAAGTGACAATGTAGGCTACAAATTTGGAATTGATAAAATGACCAGAAAAAGAAAATACAAACTGTAACTTTTTCCAAAAATTTTAAAGTGGCAATGCAAGCCACAAGTTTAGAAATGATAAAATGGATCTGATACCATGACAAAGTATGAGCAAATCTAACTTTTATTTTATCTAACAAATGTACACTGATTTATAGAAAAAAGAAACTAACCTAATTCCTAATTACAAAGAATATATAGTTGTAATACATGGTTGAAATGAGCTGTAATAAGCTGAAAAATCTATACACCAAAACCATAATTGTTGACTCTAGCATCTATATACTAAAATATCATAATTATTGACTCTAACACTAGTATTATGCATTCATGAAGAAGCAGTAAGGTTACTAGGCAGTAAAATAAGCTGAGTAAAGTTGGCGGACCTAGATGAGCAAGGTGATTATGTGGGAAAGTTCATTAAAGTTAGAGTAAGAATTAGTCTAACAAAACCTCTCTGAATATGTATCCAAGTAGAAATGGAATGACTAAATGAAGAAATATTAATGCCCTTGCAATAAGAGAGATTGCCAGAGTTTTATTACTAGCGTGTACACTAAAGGCATTATTTCAAAGAGTGTGAAGAAGAGGCAGATGAAGAACAAAAAGGCCACGGACAGAGAGAAACATAAATAAGGGGAAAAAAATAGGAGTCAGGAGATATACTTATGGGGTATTGATGAGGGCAGAAAACATGGGGAATATCTTGAGGGCAAAAGTACCAAAAGAGAAAAGGAAAATTCAAATAAATAATTAGGGCAGAAAGAATGAAAGGAGAACCCATCAACGAGCAACAAAATAAGATTAGAGAGGAGAAAAAAATAAAGAAGGTAAGAGAAAAGAACAAAGAGCTATAAGAACATCAAAATGGGAAATAGAGCTAAGGGAACTTACAACCCAACCCACAAACCACAACAATAGAATAGGAAGGGAATGTAAATCATGAAAACAAGAGTGGACTGCCTAGAACAATATTAAAGAATGCATTAATAATGAAAATGACAGGGTGGTGATGGATCTTAATGCAAGAAATTAAGATAAGATGGGAAATAAGGGTTGGTGAGTGATGAACACCTGAAAATGCATATTTATTAAGATATTCAATCACCATTTAATGTCACTAATTTTAGCATTTTTGTATTTTTAGCTTGAATAAAATGTTCTCTTTAAATTATGATTAATGAATGTTATTTGCACGGGTTTAGGTAAAATAGACGTAACTCTTAATGTAGAAATTGAAATAAAGCAATTCTTAAACCTGAAGTAACATGACTCAAATTTACACAAACTTGAAGAATAGTTGAAAAACCAAATCTAACATGTTACGGGCCAAAAATTGGGATACAATAAAATTAGGCTACAACTTTCGCTCAGCTTAACCCAACTCAAGTATTTAGACCGTACTTTATAAAGTACATATCCAATAGTATAATTCTTAAAGATGTAAAATGTTGACTCAATTATCAACAACTCTTATGTTGATGGTAAAGTCTAAATCAGTCGTTATCATGGACCAAATTGTATTGCAAATGGATAAAAGGGTTGTTGGCTGAAATCTGACATATCTTTGGCATTTTGCCCATATCTCATTGGATACTCATCCAAATTGCATGAACTTGGTGGATATTGAACAAAGAGACAAAATGATACAACTTTTATGTCGGCCAAAAAGGCTACATCGATTATTTTCATTATAAAAAAAAAGGTGCTACAATTGGGTAAACGAGTGGTTGGCCTAAATTATTAAAGATTGAAGTCACACTAAACATATTTCCATTCATTGCCTATATAAGGACACTCTTATGACATTTTCAACACTAGAAAATTCTCTCATATTTTCTTCTCTTTAACATGCATAGTAAGCTAGGTTAGAGTTCTTGGCAAGGCTAAGAGATAAACGTTTATGTGTAATAAATTTACTTTTATACTTTAATTCTTTGTCAAGAGCTACAAATGTTTGTAAGTTTTTTTGTGCCTAAACTCTTATCTAGTATTTTTCTATAATTCAGAAGTTATAATTCTCATGTTTCATATATTTTCAGTCATGCTTTCTTTATGTGATTCTTGTTGAATTATAATTGTTATTGGTTACATTATTTTACATGTTAATCTTTTACTGCAATATTGTCAATCGATATATTGTCGATCTTGGATAACATGTAAAGACAATAATTGTTTGATATTCAAGTTAATATTTTACTACAATATTGTCAAAATGATATATTTTCGATCTTAGATAACTTATATAAATGAACATGATTTGTGTTAATGTTTGCAAAGAGTTTAGTCATATCAAATACATGTGTTATCAAATGTGCTATATTTTAAATATCTTTTGATTGATTTTTGGGATGTGAAACTTTCAATTGAGTTATAAACTTGAATCAAAGTGTAGAGTAGATTTATAAAGCATAATTATGATTCTCGAAGCCTTGTTTAAATCATCATAAGATTTTTACCTTAATTCATAGACAATTCTATCTCATCTACTTAAACCAATTAGTTGATTTTCTCCTTACTACTGCTTTAATATTTTTACTTCATCAACCTATTTTACCAAAATCTTCCTCGTGGAATCGACACATCAATCTATACTGCGATAACCGCATTACATTTTGAGTGTAAATAGTAGGATTAGAGTATAGACCTTAATAAAAATGGGAAAAAATTAAAAGAGGTGGGAAAGAAGGGAAAAGTAAAATGTGTGAAGGAATTGGTGCCAAAGCAATTCAAAGGGATAGTGGTTATGTAATGAGCCAGAGTTTAATAATGCAATTAAGGCCCAAAAATGGTGTGAGAAAGAAATAAGGTCTAGCAAATAAAGGGGAAAGCTAGGGAGGAAAAAGTTAACTAGGGGGCCAAGCCCAGAGGCCCAAATAGAATAGTAGGTTAAAATAGGGATGAGGAAAGCTTTTGAGGAGAATAAAAAGGATGGAGGCCCAAAAGAGAAAAATGGCAAAATTGAATGTTTACAATGATTAAGTGGAAAAGATGAAGGAAGAAGTATGGAGAGGTTCAAAAGTAATCAGTGATGGCTGATATTCAGCCTCGCCAATAGCCATAAAAATAATTAGTTAAAATGTTCAAGGATTAGGGAATACTCAAACATTTTGAGACTTAAATAGAATTATCCAAAGACTAAGCCAAATATCTCATTTTTGAGTGAGATAAAAATTCATAAACATAAGATGAAAGGGTTGGGAAAAAGTTAGATTTTAAAAAAGGATAAGTATTGATGGATCCCCTTAGTTTTGACCTGAGTGCCTAAAACACCCCTTTATTTTTAAAATTACATTTGAGACCTCAATCCGTCAAGTTATTCTATTAGTTTTAACAGAAGCTTGTCGAATTCAATAAAAGTTAGATTTTAAAAAAGGATACGTTTTGATGGATCCCCTTAGTTTGGCCTAAGTGCCTAAAACACCCCTTGTTTTTAAAAATACCTTGGAGACCTCCATCCATCAATTTATTCTGTTAGTTTTAATAGAAGCTTGTCAAATTCAATAAAAGTTATGATTTTGCCCCTTATTGTAGAGTATTCATTAATAGACATTTGTCATTTAATAAAAGAACATGTGTCACAAAGTAATTAGTTACTTTGAAAATATCCTAAAGTCAATAAGTTAAAAGTTGTTCAATTAAAAGATTTCCTTATAAAGGAGTTGCAAAATAATGACAAAGAAGATCAAGAGAATATAACTCTAGAAGAGGAGCTATATACCCCTATGTTTTAATCCTACGAGATCTCTCAAGATTATCAAACCGTTAGAGATATATTCTTACTTATTATGATATATCTTATTGACTGATCGAGGTGAACTAAGGAGTTATGAGAAACCAATATAGGTTGAAGAATCAACTAAGTGAGAGTCAGGTATGTAGGCTGAGATGGATTCACTATTATCCAATCAGACGTGATAATCAGCAGAGTTACCAAAAGGAAAGAATTTATTGCATAATAAATAGTTTTACCGAATTAAAAAAAGACATGATTACAGTAAGCAATTTAAATAAAGTCCAAAGGGAATTCTTTTAAAAGCAAAGGAGGGCGTGTGAATGTAGTCTTTTCTTGGTCCTCTAGTGCTATAGGAATTTGATAATAGTCAGAATAATCATCTAGAGAGTAATAATAGGGATGTCCTGCTGCTCTTTCTACAATTTAGTCAATGAATAGTAAGAGAAATGGTCTTTACTAGTGGTCGAGTTTAACTTCTTATAATCTATACACATCCTTTAACTAGATGAGACTCGAGTTGGTATTAACTCACATTTGTCATTTTTAATGACTGTGATTCTAGATTTTTTGTGTAGTACCTAAGTAGGACCTACTCACTTACTATCTGAGATAGGATAGATGATTCCTACTTCAAGTAATTTGAGAACTTCAGCTCTCACTACCTCTTTCATATGTGGATTTAATCTCCTTTGAGGTTATTGAGAAATTTTGGCATTATCCTCTACGTGTATTCTATGTGTACAAATTAAAGGATTAATGTCGTTTATGTCTTTTAAAGTCTACCCAATTGTATTTTTATGTATTTTTAATAAATTAATTAACTTACCTTCTTGTTCACTTGTAAGTGTAAAAGAGATTACCAT
Source organism: Ailanthus altissimus (assembly GCA_946807835.1). NCBI lineage: Eukaryota > Viridiplantae > Streptophyta > Magnoliopsida > Sapindales > Simaroubaceae > Ailanthus > Ailanthus altissimus. The sequence continues at coordinate 13,843,337 of OX327687.1, forward strand.
CGGGTAAGTTTGTTTCTCTCCAAGAAATGCTTATTTCAGTTCTTCAGGCAGAGGTTTCAACTCTAACTTTGAAATTTCGTTCTGTTTAACCTCATTTTCTCCTAATTCTTCAAACTTTAGTTTCCATCCTTTATTTTCAATCACCTGTGCATAGTCAAGTAAAGAACATATGTTAAAGATTACAGGATCTAATTGTATATTTAATTCAAATGAATTTATTAAATACATTTTTAAGGGATCGGTAGAACTCCTTTTTTAAATATGATTCTCCACAATCATTTCAATCTTGTTGGCTTCTTCACTTTCATCCTCATCCTCATATGGTTGCTTACAAATATTGAAAATATTGAGCTTAAGTGTTATGTTTTCAAATGAAAGCTTCATTAGTCCATTCCTACAATTAATCAAAGCATTAGAAGTTACTAAAAATGGACGACCTAAAATAACAGGTATCGGATTACATCATTTAATAGGTTCTATGTTCAAGACAATAAAATCCACAGGATATATGAATTTATCAACTTGAACTAAACCATCTTCCATTGTCCCTCTGGATACTTTTATTGATCTATCAGCAAATAAGAAAGTTACAGAAGTTAATTTTAACTCACCGAGATTGAGCTGCTGATAAACTGAATATAACAGTAAATTCACACTAGCACCAAGATCAAGTAAGACTTGTTCAATTTTATGACTTTCAATAATACATGAAATTGTAGGACAACCAGGGTCTTTATATTTTAAAGCATTATTATTCTGAAGAATGGTACTTACTTCTTCAACTAAAATATTTTCTTTTTTACATTCAATTTTTTTTTTTACTGTGTATAAATCCTTCAAAAATTTTGCATAAAAAGGAACTTGTTTAATAGCATCAAATAAAGGAATATTAACTTTTACCTTGATTCAAAAATTTCAGGATTGTGATTCATCTTCTTAGTATTACGTAATGCATGAGGAAATGGAGATTGAGGTAAAGATTTAGTGTTTTCTTCATTAGGTATAGGTTTAATGCTTTCCTTACCCTTAGAGATTGATTCATCGCTCTCATGAGGTTCAGGAATGTATTTTTTAACAATTTTACTATTCCAAAAAATGATAACCACTTTAACTTAATCCATGTGTTGTCTTCCTAAACTACATGCATTTGAATTATGTTGTCCTTTGGGGTTTGGTTGTGTTTGAGAAGGAAATTTTCCTTTTTCATGAATATTCAATGCGGATGCAAATTTAGCAAAAATATCTTTCAAAATAGTAAATGTTTGAACAATTTGAGAATTAATAGACTCTTGCTTTTCAATGAATGCATGCAAAGTTTCTTCAATAATTTTCTTATAAGGTGGGACATATGGTGCATAACCTTGATGGTTTTAAAATTTTTGGTGTGGTTGGAAAGGTAGTTATGAAGCTTGTGATAAAGTGTCATTCCTCAAACTAAAATTCTGGTAATTTCTCCATCCAGGATTGTAGTTTTGTGAATATGGGTTATTGTTTGACCATTTGAACGTGTCTAGAACATTGACTTATTCTTATAGACATTTTCTAAATGTAGGCAAAGTTGGGCAATCATTGGTAGAGTGGTAATAGGTTTCACAATTGTGACACACAATTTCTTGAATATATTTTATTTGACCACACTTTTTTATTTCTAGGATTTCGACTTTTCTAGCTAGGGATGCTAATTTGGCTTGAAGGTCATGGTCTTCTCTAAGATGATAAATACCCCCACTAGATATAGTGGTTTGATTTTTGCTAGGTACCTCACAGGTACCAGCAGTGTCCCAATTTTAAAAAGTTTTTGCTAGTAAGTCTATATAGTTTATTGCCTCTTCTGGGTCTTTGTACTCAAATGTTCTATTACACATTATTTCTACCATTTGCCTAACTTGGGATGTTAAGCCCTCATAGAAATTTGAGACTAATCTCTATATTTCAAAGCCATGATAGGGACAGGTATTAAGTAATTATTTATACCTTTCCCAACATTGGTAAAGGGTCTCTCTTAGTTTTTGGGCAAAAGTGGTAATTTATCTTTTGAAAGAATTTCTTCTATAAGAAGGAAATTTTTTTTCAAGAATTATTGTTGCATCTCATCCCATAAAGAAATATATCCTGGCCTAAGGTTTTATAGCTATATTTTAGCTTTATCTTTTAAAGAAAATGGGAAAAACTTAAGTCTAATTGTGTTCATGCTACAATTTTGATCATTATACGTGTTACACACTTCTTCAAATTCTCTTAAATGTAGATAAGGATTCTCTACATCTAAGTCATGAAAAATGGGTAAAAGTTAGATAATGTCTGGCTTAAAATTAAAATGTGTTGCATCTGGAGGAAAAATTAAGCAAGATGGTACACCGGTTAATGTAGGGTTCATATAGTCTCTAAGTGTGCTAGGTCAGTTATGGTCATTATGTTGGGACTGATTGTCCCTTGGGTCTATGAGTCCCTCAATTTGATTTTCAGTCATGGTGTTAATTGGCAAAGAATGAGAAGATAAAGGAGAATCCAACAAATTATCAAAAGAAGTTCCAAAATTACCTTTCACTAAACGATGAGAATTAGGATCTCGAAACTATCCGCTCATATAAAGAAATAAAACAAAATACAATAACAATAAATAATACAAATAAGAAAAAAAAATAAAATATTAAATACAGGTAAATAAAATAGGCAAAATTAAAATTAAATTAAAATAAAGATAAATAATTAAAAGTTAGATTAGTAATATTAGATTATATAATAAAAAGTTAATAAATAAAGAATGGGAGGCTTAGTCTTTCATGAAAATAACAAGTGAATAATAAATACAATAAAGCAAATTAGGAGGCTTAGCCTTCCATAGAAAAAAAAGCGAATAATAAATAAAGTAAAGCAAGTTAGGAGGCTTAACCATCCATAAAAAAAATAAACAAACAAACAACAAAAAAAAATGTTAATTTCATTTCCCCGACAACGGCTCCAAAAGCATGACACGTCGAAAATATAAGAGTTTATTCTCAAGTGCAAGATTGTCGAAGTAATAAATACCTAGTGAGAATAGGTTCAATCCACAAGGAAGTATAATTAAAATTACATACTATAAATACTTTAAAGACAATTAATATAGTATAAGATGTTTGCAAATATTAATTAAATTAACCAATTAAAATAAAATCTAAGGTTAGGGGGATCCATTATTGGCATATGAAGTAAAAATATATTCAACTCTTTTTATAACTCGATTAGAATCCACACATGAAGGAGGTTCCAACCGGAAGATATAACAATAAAGTTCATCACCATTTATATATTAACTAGTATTTATTTCCTTTAATTATTATACATCTAATTCTATAAATGAGTTCAAGTATTTATTATGTCAATCTTTATATTTGTCTACAATAAATCAAGACTCCCACTTTACAAGAAATGGTATATACGCCAAATCTGGTAAATGATTTCAAGAATTCATTGTTCCAACTATAAAAATTATCTATAATAAATCAAGATACACCACTTTAGAAGAAGGGGTATTAATATTACAAACAAAATAAATACATCATATATAAATTTATATAATTTAAGAATGAAATATTAAATTCATAAATAAGAGTTAAATATATCTTATTACCTTACCAAGAGTTTTATCCTTTCACCTTAGCATAAAGAAAATTACTTGGACATAATAAAACTAAAAAATAAAAAAAAAATGAAAGAAGAGATAACATGACTTTAGAATAGTAAACAAGAGAAATAATATTATAAAGAGATAATACAAAAGATAAGTATTTTGAACTAAAATCTAAATCTCTAATTACATCATTTAGGCATAAACATGCTATCGATTTATATAAAAATATAGATAAATCGAGACAAATGAATAGGGAACTACTTGGATGATAAAAGTGAACAATTGTGGCAAATAATTTACATTGATTATCATTAATGCATTAATTTAATTATCCAATTCGGAATTAATGTGATCTGAATTAGCTATTATTGAAAACATAAAAGTTGTAGATAAGTCTCTTATCTTTCCAAATTTAGTTTTCTCATACATATTAGATACATATTTCTATAGTTATGGGTCAAAAACTGATGACTGTGCGGACTGGGCCTGTACTACAGATTAGGTTTTTTCTAGGCCATTTTTACCCTCTAAACGCTTGCATTTCAAATTTTTTGTGAAATATAATATGTTAGCCCATTGAGTCAGCTCTTAAAAGAATCAAGAATCATTTCAATTGAATCTTTAGGTAGAAATTTATTCTCATTTTACCAAACCTACCACAAAAATATTAAAAGCTAATTAGATACAATATTACAAACATACATAAGTTATGGAGGTTAAAGATACTAGTAATATAAAATAATGATGTAAAACCCTTATTAAATGTATAATTTCAAATGTTCATCATAAACTATAATTAGAATAATGTTTGAATTAGTGGCAAAAGAAGAGTTACATTCAAAGTAGATAGATTATAAAACATCATTTCTTCATGGTGACTTAGAAGAAGAAATTTACATACAGTAAACATAAGGTTTTCAATTAAAGAGGAAAAATAGTATGGTATGCAAACTTTAGAAGAAAAAATTTACATTCAGTAAACATAAGATTTTCAAGTAAAAAGGGAAAATAGTATAGTATGCAAACTTTAAAAGAGCTTGTATAATCTAAAATATGCACTAAGATAGTGGTATGAGAAGTTTGGCGGATCATTATTATTATGTGAAAAAATTTACAACTTCTACATCATTCTAATATTGTATATAAATAACATGCTCATTGTAAGGGTCAGCATACAAGAGATTGATAAGATAAAGATAAAATTGTTAAAAGAATTTGTAATAAAATATTTGGGGGTTGTAAAATAAATATTTGGGATTAAGATTACTAGAGATGGGGTAAATAGGTCTTAAAGCTATTACAGGAAGAGTGTGTGAATAAAGTAATTAATTGATTTAATATGAATAAAACAAAGCTCGTGAGCAATCTTTTGCCTAGTCACTTCACTATCTAAGGAACAATAACCTTCATTAGAGCAAGAACAACTATACAAGGGCAAGGTACCTTATGGTTTTACTATTAGCAGTCTTCTGTATATCATAGTAAACACAAGACTAAATACATCACAAATAATGGGAGTTATGAGTGGGGATGGTAATGGACTGAGTTTGTGACGAATACCTCTAAATCTCTGTTTTTAAAATGAAATGCCAAATTCTTCCTTAAACTTGTTGCGAGTTTGGAGTTTCATTATTAAATCTACTTTGGTGGGTATGTACTTATTACCAAAACTGCAACGGGTTATCCGCGAATTTTAAATTAATATAATAAAAAAATTATAACCTTAATTTAAATAAAAGTTCATAAAATATAGCAATTAAAACTATATTAATTATAATTTCAAACTCAATTTCAATTATGTTAAATGTCATAATTTTTATTTTTATTTTTATTTCAATTACGTTAAATATTGTAATTCAAATTTTAATTTTAATTTTAATTACGTTAAATATTATAATTCTAATTTCTATTTCCATTATGTTAAAATATTATATTTTTAATTTCAATTTCGATATCAATTAAGTTAAATGTTATAATTCTAAATCTAATTTTGATTTTAATTACATTAAAATGTTATAATTTCAAATCCAATTTCAATTTCAATTCATTAAATATTATAATTTCAAATCCAGTTTCGATTTCAATTATGTTAAATATTATAATTTTAATTTCAATTTCGATTTCAATTACGTTAAATGTTATGATTCCAAATCCAATTTTAATTTCAATTACGTTAAATATTATAATTTTAATTCCAATTTCAATTACGTTAAATGTTATAATTCTAATTCCAATTTTAATTTCAACTGCATTAAATGTTATAATTCTAATTTCAATTTCAATATCAATTACTTTAAATATTATAATTCCAATTTCAATTACATTAAATGTTATAATTTTAATTTTAATTTTAATTACTTTAAATATTTATAATTCTAAATCTAATTTTGATATCAATTACACTAAATGTTATAATTCTAATTTCAATTTTGATATCAATTATGTTAAATATTATAATTTCGATTTCGATTTCAATTATATTACATATTATAATTTCAATTTTAATTTTGATTTCAATTATGTTAAATATTATAATTTCAAATTCAATTTTGATTTCAATTACGTTTAATGTTATAACTCTAATTTCAATTTCGATTTCAATTACGTTAAATATTATAATTTTAAATATAATTTTGATTTTATTTACATTAAATGTTTAATTCTAATTCCAATTTTGATTTTAATTATGTTAAATATTATAATTTTAATTATAATTTTGATTTTAATTACATTAAATATTATCATTCCAATTCTAATTTTGGTTTCAATAATGTGACAATATTATTATTCCAATTCTAATTTTGATTTCAATTATGTTAAATGTTACAATTCTAAATCCAATTTTAATTCTAATTACGTTAAATGTTATACTTTCAAATCCAATTTCAATTACGTGAAATGTCTTAATTTTGATTCCAATTCTATTTTCAATTACATTAATGTTATAATTTCAAATCTCGTTTTAATTTTAATTACGTTAAATGTTATAATTTCAAATCCAATTTTAATTTTAATTATGTTAAATGTTATAATTCCAAATTCAATTTCAGTTATGTCAAATGTTTTAATTCTGATTTCAATTCTAATTTCAATTACATTAATGTTATAATTTCAAATCCAATTTCAATTTAATTTACAATAATATTATAATTTTAAATTCAATTACATTAAATTTTATAATTTTAAATCTAATTTCAAATTTAAATACATTAAATATTATAATTCTAATTATAATTCCAATTACGATAAATTTTTAATTCCAATTTCCATTTCAATCTCAATTATGTTAAATGTTATAATTCCAATCTAATTTTAATTTTAATTACATTAAATATTTATAATTTTGATTTCAATTATATTAATATTATAATTTTAATTCTAATTTCAATTTTTATTACAAATATTAGTATCTTTGAAATATTTTTTTATTTTTTATTAAACGATATAAACAACGTCAAACCAAACATAGGGCCTTTTGATATGGACTGATAACAACTCATTTTTTATTTTTCTCTAATAAAATCATAGAAAAGTAATATATGTGGATATCCTTAATGGTATTTGCGAATTTTTTTATTGAACCTGTACCTACCCTAAATCCACCATGAGTTTTAACTTTGCTTATCAAATATGCTTCAAATCTTATTAAATCCTTCCCAATGCAGGCGAATGTGGTGGGTTTGTGAGAAATTTTATCATCCCGATTTATGAGTAACTATAAGAGTAATCCAAGAAAACAATACTAAGAAACAGTAAAGTGGATTTTCAGGTATCTAAAAAAGAAATTTAAATTAACCTTGTCTCCTAGAAGATTATACTTGGGTCTATAAGGTTATGTTGAATCTAACATGACCGATGGTATAGAGTAAGAAAAGTACTACTGGTTATATTTATACATTAAGCACTACAATCGTTACTTGAATTTCAAAGCTGTAAAAGATTGTTGCTCTTTCAACTCCCAAAGCAAAGTATGTTGTTGTGACAAAAGCTAGCAAAGAGATGATATGGTTATATTTTTTATAGAAGAATTTAGTCAAAAGCATAGAAATAATGTTTTACATTACAAAAAACAAGGTGCCATTCACTTAGCAAGGAATCTTATTTATCCTACTAGAACAAAGCACATATAGGTTTATTATCATTTTATAAGACAGGCTTTAGAAAATGAAGTCTTAATACTAAAAAAGATTCATAAAAGTAAAAACCAATCAATATGATAAATAAATAAGGTCACAGTTGAGAAACTAAAGTTATAACTTTAGTTGAACATTTCTGTTGAGGATTAAGAAGTTGTTATCACTGCAAAGTAATAAACACTTGAAAATGCATATTTTTTAAAAAGCTTCAATCATCATTTTATATTTAGAATACTACTAATTTTTACCCATTTTTTGTAATTTTAAACTAGAAATAAAGTGTTGTCTTTAATTTATTATTAATAGAGATTTTTGCACAGATTTAGTAAAATGGATATAACTCTCAGTCTAAAATTTGAAATAAAGAAATTCTTAAACCCGTAGAAGCATGACTTAATCCCACACAAAGTTGATGAAAAATCAAAAGCCCAAATCCAACATTCTATAGACCAAAATTAAGAAGCAATAGAACTAAATTGTAAGCTACAGTTAGCTTAACTCTCCTTTCATATTTGGACAGTTCTCATAAAAGGCATATTCAAGTAGTATGATTTTAGAAGCTACGGAAAGATAAGTCAATTATCTAGAACTCTTATGTTGGTCACAAAGTCAAATTTGGCTAGCTTTAATAGTAAAAAATGCATTGTAACAATGTATAAGATTTAGTTACACTAGAATAGTTCCTATGTATTTGCCTATTTAAGGACACCCTTGACTTAATGGGAGATATCTCTTCTATAATTTGGAATCGATAGTTCACTCTTCATTGTATTTTATTTTCTTAATTTATGTTATTCTAAACTCCTAGCTAAGGCTAGGAATGAAGCACTTAATGGTATTGTAGTTTTGTTTCTTTGATCTTACTCTTGTGTTTTAATGTTTATAGATGTTTTCAAATGTTTTGATTTATCATTTATGAAAACTGTTTTGGTTTTATTGAAGTCTTGATTTGTTGTAGACTAAGGGCACAATGAATGTTTGGAAAGATCATCTACATATCAACAACTTATTTTTTACAAATGACATTTTCACTCAATTGAAAAGCCTTTCTCAAATGAGTGAGAAGAATCAAAGATCTCTACTACAATCTAAATAAGTGTAGATCTCTAATGTCTTAGTGTTCATTTAATTAATTTCTTAATTTATATTTGATAATCTTTTCGTCTAAAATCAACCAACATTCCTTCATCATTGAATACAATACTTTATCACTCTTAAACATTCACACAATAACCTTTACTCTTAGTGATCACTCTCCATGGAAATAACACTTAGACTCATGAGTTAAATACTACAAATAAGACAATTTATAATTGGATAAAATAATATTTGAGTTGTAGCACAAAGAACATAGTCAAAGAACACAGTTGACGATGAATTAGTTTCTAAGTGGAAAATTGTTGGATATGTGGAGCCTAGTTATCACCCTATGCAAATGCACTACGCAAGTGTCTCTAAGCATAACTTACTAAAAAGGGTGTTCGTGTGTTTATATAAGAGTGGTGGGAGGCAAGTCTTGTGTCTTGTAATTCTTTTTCACCATAATAATAATTAAAAAAACCTAAAGCAACAATAAATGTCACCTTAGATTAAAGATAAACCATTTTAAATTTTGTATGCCTTTTTTATTCTTTTGTTTTTATTATTTTGATTATTTTATTATTAAACAAATTAAAGTTTAATCCATAATAATTAGGGATGGTAATAGGTCAAGATAGATACTTTTATAAACTCATATCCATGCTCATTATAAAAATTAGAAAAAAAAAATTGTTTCTACCACATTTATAACAAAGCTCTCTGTTCGCAAACTATTACATGTGAATGTTAATTACAAATACATGGGTCGTAAGTAATAAAGTGATAAGATGTATCGTTTTTATGAGGATTGATCTTCTAAATTAATGCTAATTACTATGGCATTACCATCCTAACTTTATCTAGGCTAATTATAATTCTAAGTTGATTAAGAAAATTAAAAATACTTAAACTAATATTTTAGCAATTTAAGAGGTGAGAAATCTATTAATAAAGAGTTCTAGGGTCTTAATTTTACTTTATCTTTCTTATGCTATTCATGTTTTAGTGATTAATAATTATCCTTATGAATTCCTTAATTAAGGGGTTCAATATTAATCTTATTACTTCTCCCGAGAGTCAAATGAAACGTTATACATATATATGCAAGTTGATATCTTTATCTAACTTGTCTATCTGCACATTCATTAAACAACCTTTAAATGATTACCTAAGTTTTATTAATTTTTCAACTCAATAAAAGTTATGGCCATACTTTTCAAGTCCAACAAATGGGTTAATCTTTCCCAAGCATACAACCCATAAGTTAAATCATCTAATCAATCTCCTAATCAAATTAAAAGCAATAAATTCAGAAAAAGCACAAATAAATAACACAAGAAATAATCATTAATCAACTAAAAACAAAATCCAAACATGACATATAGTAGAGCTACATAAGCCTCTAGAACAAGTATTTTAGCCAACCATGTTCAAGCACAAAATCACAATAATTCAAAATTTTACAAGAGTAACCATGTTTAAGCAACATAAGTTACAAATATAAACTCTAAATCAAAGTATATAAGAAATTAAAAAAAAAAAGAGAAAACTAGTAGAGATATCTCTTTGGGGGCTTTAATCTTTAAGAATTTTCAAGAATTCAAGCTCCAAAATGCTTTCTTTCTCTAAATTCCTCTATTTCTTTCTCTAATTTTGTGCTCCTTCCTCCTTTAACAAATGAGGCTTTTAATCTTATTTATATAGACTCCAAAAATTGGGCTTTAAAATTAGGTCATGAACTTCAAAAAGGATTTGAAGTGTTGGTTGCGCCTAAGCACCAAGCATTTTATCCAAGAATGCTCGAATTGGCACCTAATTTTGGCACCTAAGTGCCAAGTTTTTGCCTAAATTGGCATATAGGCGCGAAAACCTGGGTTTTTGCTCCTGGGCACTGTTCATGTAAACAATAAATGAATAGTATTATTCATGGGCACTGTTTACTTGGTTGTTTATTGTTCACATTTTGAGCATGTTGATCCCTTTTTGTTTATTTTGTGTGTTTTTCTTAGATTTTTTTTAATTTCAAATAGTTCCGTTAATTTGAAATCTACAAAATAACATTAACGCACATAAAAAGTCATATATTCTTATTCATATTAAACAATTATCAAATTTAAGAATTCAACATAAATATAAAATACACTCATCACTCTCTAAACTTATTATGAGATTAGAGATGATAGTAAATCGAATCTAAAAAGAATACTCCTAAACTGATATCTACACTTACTATGGAAGTTAAAATATATTTTAAATTTTTTTTAGCTCTTTTAATCAAAATGCTAAAGCTAGGAATCAAATCTTAGTCTTAGAGTTAAAAATACAATACAACCTCTTTAAATTTATATTCAATAAATTGACAATCTCAATTATATAATATTTTTAATCAATCTCAACTTCTTACCAATTTGCTAAATTAATAATTTCAATAAGTTTATAAGTATAAAAAAAAAATTATAGTTTCATATAAGATCTACTTATTAAATAAATTAATATGTAACTAAACTGAATTAATATATTTAGGATGTATTTATAAAATATGTACTCAATATTGCTTCTTTTTTTTTAAAAATGATGTTGACTTGAATATAATCTCTAACTTTTCTAACAAGATAGAAGTTATAATGTGACATTATCATATTGCAACAATAAATTATTCAATATTGCTATTACTTTAAATGCCTATTTATGAAACAAATTTTATTGTAGAATATTATTTTCAACAAGTAAAATTCATATATTTACTTTATATATGTAATCGAGAAAAATAGATTGAAATTAATTCGGTTAATTACAATAAAAAATTAGATATAATATTTTAAAAATAAAGAATATCTTTATAAGCTGATAATTTATTAATTAATATATTTTTTAATTTTGAAGATATTAATAAATCGAGGTTATACTATTTACATTAAATTATATGAAAATTTTCTTCAAAATATTTAATTTTTGAGTTGAACTGATTCAAAAAAATTTATCTTAAATTCAAGAGTCTGATTCTTGACTTTGAAAACTCTAAAATTTAAATTTTAAATTTAAAACAGTTTAGAGTAGATGGTGCTAGTTGAATTGGCAACCTCTTTTGTGATACTTACCTAAATTAAAAATTTAAATTCGTATATTGCAATTTATAAGTGTGTGTTGTATATTAAAAAAAAAAAAAATTAAAGCTGTTTAGACCGGGTTTGAGCCGATCCAAACCCAATGTGAAAGAAACCAATGAAAGAATTTAATTTGTGATCCGACAAACAAGGGAAACTTCCTTGGAACAAACTTTAAGCCAGTCATTGAAAAGAACAGACATTATATATACTAAAGTAAATAATAAATAAAATAATACCAATCATTTCAGATTCCTCCCTTCACGAAATTCAAGTACCTAATTCTTAGTCCATGACCCACTGCCCAGAACCGATTTAGATTGTTCAAAAGAACGGAAGCTCGAACAAGAGCTTTCACCATGGCTGGGATTCGCTTGATTGTATCAGATTTCATCATGTCTTTCATGTGGGTTTGGTCGAGTGTTTTGATCAAGATGTTTGTGTACGGAGTTTTGGGGTTGGGACGTGAACCCAGTGGCGAAGTGATTAAATGTGCTTTGTCAATCATCAACATGTTCTTCTTTGCATTCTTGGGTAAAGTTACTAAAGGAGGGGCTTATAATCCTTTAACCGTTTTGGCTGGTGCTATTTCTGGGGATTTCAGTAATTTTCTTCTTAGTGTTGGAGCTAGAATCCCCGCTCAGGTTAGCTCATTTGGTGCTTCTCTTTGGTTATGGTTATTAAATCAACCTTTCGCTATCTATTTTTCTTTTCTTTTGCTGATTGAATTCTGATTTGACTTTGCTTTCTCTGGTCATTTAATGAACCTCTGATCAGTAATTTGGCTCTGCTTGGTTGATATGTTACGTACTTTTGCTTTATATGTTCGTTTTGCTTTGCTTGGTTTTATATGTTTAGTTGAACAGTTGCAAAACAGAAGAAAATGAGAACACAAAAGTATTTTATTATGATTTCCATGTGATAGAAGCCCATGTCATCAATTTTTTAAGGAAAATATCTGCATTAGGCTCCCCAGAGTAATATTTTCCATGAAGGTTGGATTATTTTTTTGCTTAAGTAGTATTTCAGTTTGCAACTGTTCTCCTGATATGGTTGTATGACTGTATTTTTCCTTTTCTTGATGTATTTCGCTTTTCCTTCTTTTAAATTTATGTTCTTCTATGGAAAGGTGTTTCTTGATCAATGGAAATGTGTTTCTTGATCAATGGAAGGATTTTCCATCATTTACGTTAAGATTACATGAAGCAATCCTGCAGTAGAGTATGAGGAATTGACCTCTGCTTTGGGCTCAACTTTAGTTTTGAACTTTGTCCCTGGGATCAAGGTTTCTCGTTCCTTCTTGCACTCAGCTCTGGGGATAAATGCACAATAGATGTTCTGCCAATTGTTAACTAACAAAATTTTAATTCTTCAGAAAAAGAGGAGATTCTAAAACATGATGCAACTTTGTGGCATATTAGAGAATGTACTTCCTTCCAATTGGCTCTTGGTAGGGCTCATGACAAAATGGCATTTGAATTGAAGTGCAAACTTTAAGTATGTATATTTTTTCATAAGCTGTCAGTGGATTGATTCTTAAATAGGATACAGTTATTTCTGTTACGGTAGTCTATTACTTTCCTGTTTATTAGCTTCACCATGGAGCTGGTAAATATTGAACTATTGTTGTAGATACCTTTATAATCCAGGGTTCACAATTCAAACCAGGATAAAACTTCACAAAATGCAACCTTGTTAAAGCTATGGGCTGCGGTGGAACAATACTAAGATTACTGGGCTGATTGATACTTTGGAGCAGGGAGTTTTGCAGAACCATCCCTGAGGAATGAGGAAATGTAGCACAGCAGTTCACATTGGTAATTATAGAGACAAAACATAATAAATAAGGAGGGAGATGAATACTCTGGCATTCACGATCTGGATACAATAATCTAAAATGCCTCTCAGTTTCACATGTGAAAGTTATTATATATTCTCCGTAAATTTTCTGTTCTTCAATATTTTTCACTTTGGACCTATATGCGGTGTGCACAGGTCCTGCTTCTGCTTGCACTAGGGTTTTTCTGACAACTACCTTTAAGGCCATCATACTACTTTTCAATTGAGTGACCAAGCTAGCTGTCCGCTCTATCTGGGGACTGCCCTAGGGTTTATTCCAAATGGTTTGGAGTTTGAAAGGGATAGGATAGTTCTTACATTAAAAATATATCAGCCTAATCAGAGAATGGGGAAGTGTAACACAATTTTGATGCATTTTACCACCAGCAGTTGGTGTCCTGGTCTTTTTTTGGCTCCTTGACAACTCATGTTGTGGGCTATACTTTGTGCTCACGAGATAAGATTGTTCATAATATAAAAGTGGACTGAGCACTCATTCTTAGATAAATGTGTAAAGATTGATAAAAAAAATAAAAAGTTGGAAGGTATGCTTATCAGAAAACAGAAAGGCCCTTAGTTAATTTAATTAGAAGATATTTCAAAAAGAATTGTCAACTACATCTGGAGAAGTCTTTGAAATGAAGATTGGATCCTCGGACTCATATTCATGCCCTGCTGCAGGAAAATGGATGACTCATAAGGGACGAAGAGAAGATACAGATCAAGCATCTTCTGTTGGATGGTACCTGCTGAAATCTTCTTTTTCAGCTTTGCCTTGGAACTGGTTGTGGGATATCACTCGATCAGCTGTATGGTACACTAACATCCGAACAAAAGCATCTTCTTCTTCTCTTTCCTTATTCCATTTGGTGGCTGCATATTATAATTCAGAGATATGATCAATAATACATTTGAGGTAATGCTATTTATTAGTGATACCCACAGGTTTTGAAAATAGGCACCAATACCCAGTTGTTAAGGAATATTTGTTAAAATTGACCTTTGACCTGTTAAGAGTCTGAAAATTGTCTAAAATACTCTGAATAACATTTCTAACTCGACAATTATGTCCTAATTTATAATTCTATTTATTTACTTTTGTCTATTTCTTTATATTTTTCCTCTTTTCTTTTTTCTTTTCCACAAAATCAATTAGCGCAAATCCCAATCTAAATAATACCCATTTGAGCACATTTGATGGTGAAAATTAGGGTTAGGAGTTTTAAGAGATGAGACAGGAAGAGGAAATCAAAGAGAGAGTGTGAGATTAAGTTTCTTAAATTAGGCATCATAAAATATTCATTTCTTTAATATTTTTTTAATAATTATTTGAATTAATTATTTTAAGTGTTGTTTTTTACTTTACAACTCTTTGACCGTTATATTTTAACAGATTTTGATTTACGAATGAGTATTGATGTTTATTTTTGAAATCTGTGGGTATTGCTGATAATTGACCTTATCTCGAAAGTATCACTGATAATATCTCTATAATTCAAAAAGCTCCAAAAACGAAATTGTTGTAACATGAAACTTTCCTTCTAGATATGTTGAGCTCAGGGTAGGAGGCAATGGATTTTCTCCTTATCCAATGCATTCAGGGTTCTTTTTATCTGATATTGGTTTTGTTTGGGTGCTTTTTGGTTTGATTTGATGGAAATCCTTAGCATTCACAATTACTACCGAAAGAAAATCACCCCTATCTCTTAGGGTTCTTATGCACTCCACCACTGTTTCTGGTCTTGAAGTGTTAGAGCAATTAAATTTTGAATTGTAGTCATTTTTTTTTTTTTGGGTACTTATAGGAATGAGGTTGAATTGTAGTCAGCAGAATAATGCATTGTTGCTTCAAGTGCTTGTTTGTCATTGGTCTCTTTTTTTTTTTTTCCTTCATTTGACTTACAGCAATCTTTTCTCCTTTCTTGAGGACCTTTTTGTTTCTCTCCCATCTTTCCACTTTTGAACATCCAGCAGATTTCTAGTTTCTCTGTTATGTTAGTATCTTTGTTTTTCCATAAAAAGGAATAGAACCTGAAGAAGAATCATGATGGTGCTAGAATAGGGTGAAACCTGTAATCACACATTTTGTGCATGCAAGCACAAAATCTTGTAAGCCTATTTGTATATGTCCACCGCAGGCACCCTTTTTTGGCCATTCTGACGTATTCAGGTGAGGCCTCTTGCCTGAATGATGCATCCTTTTTGAAGGATAAAATTGCCAAGATATACAGGCAGGGTTGTTAGAATTGAATCTTAACAGTAACAATTGATGGCCTTCATCTGAGACCTTGTTATTTTGCATTTAACTAAATCAACTTACTCAAACTATCAATTCTTCTATTTTTCAAGTTTCCAAATGATATCTTGTAATGTTCCTGGTATAGCACAGTTTATAGTTGTTTCCAAGTTATAGCAAGACTACTTTCTCTAAATTTTTTTTCATAAAGTATTTACATTTTTATTTTTCATTTTTAACTTATTCCCCAGGTGATCGGATCAATTACGGGGGTTAGGCTCATCATTAACACCTTTCCTGAAATAGGACTTGGGCCACGTTTGAATGTTGACATCCATCATGGTGCGCTGACAGAAGGATTGCTGACATTTGTAATTGTTACCATCTCACTGGGCTTGGCAAGAAAAATCCCAGGGAATTTTATCATGAAGACTTGGATCTCAAGTGTCTCCAAGTTAGCTCTTCATATTCTTGGCTCTGATCTCACTGGTGGATGCATGAACCCAGCCTCTGTAAGTACCCCCTAAAAATTATTTTTAAATTCCCTGTGTTTGCTTTAGTTGCAGCATGTAGAATCATGGAACCTCGTTTAATTTTAAATTTTTTCAAAATCTCTAGGTGATGGGGTGGGCTTATGCTCGTGGAGATCATATAACCAAGGAGCACATACTTGTATATTGGCTTGCTCCACTTCAGGGAACACTGCTTGCAGTATGGTCATTTAAGTTGATAGTTCGGCCAGTGACAGAGAAGAAAGAAGAGTTGAAAACTAAATCAGAATGATGAAATTCGCCCTTCTTTGTGTTGCAACTCTGCTGGCCTTGCTAATCTCAGTTCTTGAGATAACAAATGTAGGTTAACAAGAAGAGAAGCGGCCAAAAATTGCACACTATTTTGTATATGCCCTTTGGTTCATCCATCTGTATGCATTTGTTGATCTGATGTGCACGATCTACTCTTAAAACTTATCCTACTTGCATTCACATTAAGCCGAGCTGGGCAATGCCAAGCTTAGATATTAATTGGTTTCATTATTAACCGTTAAAATGTATGTGGTGGAGTTGGGTTTTAGAAGCCTTGGCTCTCCTGGTTAATAGATATCGGGAATTGTTGTGGATCGTGATATTGAATCTCTAATTACTAAAAATGAAGTTTTATATTCTAATACAGCTTAGAAGTTAATAATACTTGCATGCAGATCTTGCAGAAATTCTTTTTGAGCCACAAAATGAAATAAACATGGGGAAATTAACAGAACTTATGAGTTCAAAAACCTGGGCGGAAGAATCCATGAGAAAGTACCGTGAGGGAAATCGTCGATACATTTCCTAGATCTATAACAGAAATATCATGTTTCATATTCGGAAACATGAACAACATCATGTTCCACACTTGAAAACGTGAAAATCTTTGGGTCTGGATAACAAGCAATGGTTTGACCTTTAAGATGTATATCAGAAACCAATTTTGCAACTAATAGACTAGTATATGGTAAGGACAGAGATGATGAATGATTGCTTAATGCACAGAAATAAGTAGTTCTGTTATTTCCAGGAAAAACAAAGGAACACTCTACATAACCATGTATCTTCGGTTACATTTGCATGAAATTCTTGTATTTTTGACAGCAAAACTCAAGCTGAGCACAGGATTTGGTGAGTGGAACTTTCTACTAAAAAAAATCAGTATACAACTTGTGGTTCAAACTCAGCAAAATCAACAGACCCAGCCTCAACGGGTGGCATTAGATACATAGCCAGGAGTTCAGATGCTAATGCTGCAATCGGTGGAATCCTCTTCAAATTCTTCACCAAGGGAATGTCCTGGCTTTCACCAACAGCGAGAAGCTGCTGGTTAATTTCCACCATCCGGTCCAACTTCCTCTTGAATTCTGGGTTCTCAACATCTAGCACTGCTGGGAAAATTCTTGCTGTTGTGCGATTTGTCTGCAAAAAAGGAATTTTGCATAAGCAAATTCAATCAATACAAAATAGAAGAATTTAAGATATTCTCTGTCATTAATCTTAAGAATTTAAGATATTTTTTCCACTCAAACATAACTTCATAAGACAAATCTGTTGATGACTAAGGGGAATTTCATATTAGCAGAAGGAATCATCTTTCTATTAAGCTTCATATGGTAGCCAGGAAGAAGAGGATGAAAAGGAATGACTAAACAGTATCTTGTTTGGTCTTAAGTGGTTATCCCTCTCATCATTTGCAAGGTCATCTTAGCATATACGATTCTAACTAAAATTGATGGAATGTTGCAATATAAATCAGAATGCAAATGTAGAAAAGAGAATTCCTATCAAAAGTGAACTTGAATCAGCTTCTACACATTGTAGAGGATGATGTCCACATGGAGATTCATAGCATAAATACCTTCAAAAAAATATTTTACAAAGAAACATGATATATGTAGCCACTAACCTCAATGATGACATGCATGTCAAATTCTTTGGTGTCAAGCCCAATGCCCTCATAGAAAGCAGTACGCTGGCAGTCGTTGAGGTACATTGTAACATATACCTGCAGGAACATTTTCGAAGTTATATGAAGGCAGAAGTTTATCAACAGTTTATAAAATTAAAAAAAATATATATATGTTACAAGACCTAGTAGAGATACATTTAAACTCGTTAGCATGCAATTATATGCTCCTACATATATTTCACAAACCTAAGCATTTTAATAACCAACTTTACAAGATTGCATAACCTCTTTCAGCCTCCTGTTTGTACTACGTTTCTATGGTCTGTATCCAAACATGAGATGACCACATAGAGAACCAAGGCTTATGTTCAAGTTGTATTAGTTGTAATCAAAGTTTATTAAGCATGAGGGATTACCGAGAGGCAGAAAAATCGGGACCACAACTTTGCCTTCCAGTCATTGAGGAACTGAGGCTGTGCCTTCATCAAGGCAGAGAAGAAATCACCATGACGGTTCTCATCTTGGCACCAGTTCTCGAAATACTTGAAAATGGGATAACATTGGTACTCAGGATTAGCCTTGAGATGTCTGTATATGGTAATATATCTCCAGTATCCGATTTTCTCAGATAGATATGTGGCATAGAAGATGAATTTTGGCTTGAAAAATGTGTATTTCCTAGCCTTTGTCAGGAACCCCAAGTCCAATGCCAGATTGAAATCAGATAGTCCCTTGTTCAAAAACCTGCAGTCAATAAAACAATTAGCTCATTTATACAAGTGCAATGCAAGCATCTACACTAATATACGAGGAAAAAATTCAAAATGTGCATGCATACCCAGCATGCCTGGCTTCATCCCTTGACATGAGAGAGAAAATCTCAGCTACCACTGGATTGGTTTTCTGCAGCAGCAAACCTCAAATAATTATTCAAAGCATAAAATGTTCTGAGAAAAAACATCAAATTGACTTCAACTCAAGTACATTATGCCTTCAATAAAATCAAGAAAAGAAAGATAAGCCTCAATTTGGAACCTAATACATTGAGTTTTGAGCAAACATCATATAGAACAATCAATTCAAAATTTGAAGATTTTGATTGAAAGCCAGATGCTAAGCTCAATTTTAATCAGTAAGTTGAATATTATAAAGACACCCATCATCATTATCATTTGATGAACTGTTACCATTGAAATATTCAGAAAGTTTGAAAAGGAGTTTGTAATCTACAAAGTCTTTTTAACAGATTAAATTATTTATTATCTGTAGTCATGTGAGCATTTGGGCGAAGAATATCAACAAAATCAGTGAAATTAACAAAAATTAGGCCATATTACTAATTTAGAGATTAAGAACAGATGATGTGCTTGCAATTAAACAAAATTGACATTCATGCAAGAAACATTCAAAATTATAGTCTGTAAATAAATAAAAGGAACAAAGTTGAAGATGAAAATGAGGCATACCTTGAGCCTCCTTCCAAGCTCTTTGTAGAGAAGAAACCCAGAGAACTCAGCAGTGCAAGACCTCTCCAAGAACTCAACAAAGATCTGCCTGAGAGGGCCTTCCATCTTGTCAGCAGCTTCCTTGAACTCCTTGTTCCTTACAAAGTGAGTCTGGTTATAATCAGTCTTGAATTCTTGGAGCAGAGCCTCAAACTCAGCCTGGTTGAGCTTCTTGTTGATCTCAGTGTTGAAAAGGGTCTCCATTTCATCAAAATCCGTAGTGTAGAATCTCGGCGTCAAAAGGGTCTCCTTGATAGCAGTTTTGTTTGATTTTTTGCCAGGCTTTTTGGTGGCAGTAGCAGCTGCTTGCTCCGAAGTGGCTGACATTTTGATTGTAGAAAATCTTGTGGGCAAAGAACATGTTGTTGCCGTTGGGGTGCCAAACTTGGACTTGGTGACAGTGCTGAATTTGGAAATGGGTTTTACTAGAGCCATTTCCGGTTTCCAGGAACCAAAATTTTGAGTCTGGAGAACAGGGAACAGCTATCACTAGGGGAGTGACGAGTGGTCTTTCTAGTGTTCAAAGCGTGGGCTAAATGGAATGAAGGATAAGATGTGGGGACTTATAATTGGTGCAAACTTGATTGAATATCCAATGAAATCTACGAGCTTTGTGGGTGTTTGACACGTGGTGGATCATTATAGGTTGGCTTGATTGCTTACTAGGTTGTGATAAATTAATATTTTATTAGGCCACTTGTTGAAGTACTTTGTGGCCTTACTTTTCTTACTTCAGATTTTTCATTTTTGGTGGATAATAAGAGCCTTCAGCTACCAATCTAAATATTATTTTAAGATCTATTTGGACTTCCATTAGATTTTGAAATTTATCAGGAATCTATTTCAAATTTCATTTAAGTAATACCAATCTAAATATTAAAATGTTGTAAAAATGTTACACATCCCCTGTAGGACACATATGCAAACATATTTAAACAATAAATGCTAGCTTCTATTTTGTTTCACAAAATATTTTTAATAAAAAAATGAAATGTGAGTCAGAATAAAATAGATAAGAAATCAAATAAATAAAAAGGAGATAGGCAAAGGCAATCATTCATGTTGATGTAATTATGTAAATGTTTTTTTTTTATTGTTGGTCACTGGGTCTGGGATGGTGAACAACCCCTTCAATTCTTTCAAGTGTATGATAAAAAATAAACTTCTTTTTTTTTCACGAATCAAAATTTCTCAATTTTCCTATAAAATTAAGTTCAAAAATTAAAGATAACATGTATTTTTGTTAAAAGAATTTATTTTACTTAACCAATTAAATTTTGGATAAAGTCGAAAACAGATGGGCAGCTAAAGAAAGATCTTATGTCAATGTGACAAATAGAGATGGGGAAGGGTTTGAACTTTATTTTATATTTTAGTCTGTCTATTTGACACCAAAATCAATGGGTTTGAACTTTGAAGGCACATACTACTATTCCCTTCAATCAAGAAAATTTATTTGAAATATATTTATTAAAGTTTTCAAACTGTTATATTAATAGAAATTTAATACAAAAAGAAAAAGAAAAGGAAAAGAGGTTTTCAAACTATGCTTAACCTTGTCTTCGGTATTTAGCAAAAGAAAAAAAAAACATGAAGGCAGAGAAATTCCTTTATCAATTGAAATGTTAACATATGAGCCAAAGACAGGTTAATGAAAGAATCACCAAAATGACAGCATCAGCTACAATTCATCTTCAGAGAGTGAGAGAAAAAGACAACTCTTATCATCAGCAAAGGAGGGAGAGGAAACAAGAACAAAAGCTGATTACATGTCATCAAACCGAGTCCAACTAGTTTGTATTAATATGTACAATTTGTTGTACATATCTAAGCAAATACATTTATAAAAAAAATCTCAATCTTAATTGAAACTGAAAATACAAAGAAAATCAGAACAAAAAGAATAAATCTACAACCCCATCTACAGATCATTTTACCCTTGCAACATCATTTCAACATGGGTTTCTGCATATTATTCAGATGCAATATGACATTTACAACTTGCAACTAAGGAGAAGTAAGCATTGCACCAATTCCCCCCCGTCTGTTTTCCAGCACCAATACAAACTTGTTCCCTGTACCTCTCTATCTTACAAACTTATGGCCCTCCCAGTCATAAAATATTGTAACTAAAGAAGGAAAAAAAAAGAGAACCTTCACGTCCGCTTCAACATCCAAGCCAACTCCAAAACCTGTCATTTACATGTACTTACATTAATGGAAGAATGAGTAAAACTTGAATCCATTAATGAGAAGCAAAACGAGTAAAAAAGTGCATATTTAGATAAAATGAAAGTGTAGAATGAAAAATTTTGACACTAGATAACTTAGAATCCATGCAAAGTTATGGCTCTGTGTAAAATGGGATTCTTCTACATTGATTTTCTGAGGTGATTGTTAGTTTGTGTGTGTGCATGTCTGTGCAAGTGAATAATGCAATTAGGACTTCCAAAATATTTACTTAGATATAATGGTGTTGAATATCACTTATTGTAGCAACTGAGTAGTTGGTTTTATCCGAGGTATATCAACTTCAATGCATTCACTGAAGCAACAAAGCAAAGTAGTTGGTTTTCTTCCTCGTTTTTTCTTTTCTTTTTGGCTGAAAGTTGATTGATCTGTCATCAAAGTTCACATTTTCCAAGTCATTTAACTATCCTGCGATGCTACAGATGAAACATCTTATTCAAGAGTACAGTCACATTAGACTCATTTCTATAAGGTACCAAAATACGAGATTGAAGTTGTTCTTATATGTTCATCAATCAAGAAGCACACTTTATTCCATAGGACTGCTTCAACCAGTACAAAATTAAAATCTTAGCCTGAAAAGTCAGAGAGAGAAAGATTGAAGAAAAACAAGATGAAGGAATACCTTTATACTTTCATAGCTGGTGCAGTGCTCTGATTGGAGTCAGCAACCTCATCAATTTTCTCCGCTCCATTAGTCTCTGCTCCACTGGTGGAACTTTGAAAAAATATTCTCATTTCGTCAACATTGGAGCTTCCTTTAGAGACTCTCGCTCCATCTCCAATAGTTGGGTCTTGCTCAGATTCTGCTGCTCCATCTTCAACAATGCGGATTTGAACTGAATCTTTCTCTTCTTGCTCAACAGGAAATAATGGGTCGAAAGCTGGCCTTCCTCTTTCCTCTTTCGTCTTCAAACTATCTTCTAAATTATCAAAATCCAAATTCCGCAGAATTTCAGGAAGTGAATAATCATTGTCCTCTGCAAACTTAGATCCCATTTCGATATCAATTTTCTCCTTTGAGACAACAGTACCTTCACCAGGATTTGAAGTTAAAGATCCCAACACAACATGGTCATCTTCCTCCACAAATGATCGGAAATTATTCATTGAAGGTGGGATCTTGGAGAAGAAAACTTCTCTGAGATTACTAAACATCCCTTTATTATATGGGTTCTCCTTCTTATCATACCGGTAGCGGAAGTTCTCATAGGTAGTCTACATCAATAAAGAATGATATAAGTAGGTTTTTACAGAACCAATGGCCCAAAAGTTTTAGCTAACTAAAAAATAATAAAAAAGGAGAAAAAAAAGAACATACAATTAGATGCATATACTTTTTCAAGGAAAAGGGGGAGAAAGAAAGAAAAGGAAAGCAATCCAAGAAACAAACAAGCACATGATTTTCAAAAACATCAAACCGGTTCAGCAATGGAATAGCAGCCTATTTGCTAGCCTAAGCACCTAAAAAGTCCTGAACAAATTTAAATACCGAATATATGCTTATAAGCAATTTGGCAGGCGATAGAAATTTAAACTCCGTTGAGACCAAAACAATATATAAAATGCTATTTTTTTTCCTTGGTTTTGGATGAGTATACATAGTGCAACAATAAGAAAGAAAGCCAAAAAAAGTATTATTGCTTATCAATGGGTGACAACAGTTTGGCATAAGCAAAAAAAATATTAAGAATTCAATTAATTATCCCAAAAGAGCAACAGATCCCCACATGCAAGGGGGAAGTTGGATTGCTAATGTGAAAATTGGAGTTTGAGGAAGGAAATGATTAAAATTCTGAAAATTTCAAATTTTATTCAATGAAATCTGAACAGTACTTCTTTGATTAAAGTTTAGAAAGGTATAAGAATGGAAAGTAATTTTTAGAAATATAAAGAAAAGATTCTTCAAGACAGGGAGTCCACTTAAAGTGATGCAAGCAATATAATGTGGGGAAGAACATCTTACCAAATGAAGAGTCAAAGAATCAAGTCAAAATATACGGAAAAAGTTTTGTTATTAAATGAACAGTCAAAGCTCCAAGACAAATTGTTCTGAAAGAGTTTACATATTTTCAAAAGAAAATTGCGAAAAAAAAAAAGGTAAAGACAAGTGTCAATCTAGTTTCTGTAAAGCAACGACAAACTTAGTCTTGGAACAGGAAATGTAAGGGCCAGTAAATAAAATCTAGAAATAATATATCATTGCTAAGAACAGAGTTTAATATTCATATTGTAAGAGGATAATACAACTAATTAGTTTTTGGAAATAAACATGAAATATTTTGCTCGAAACTCTATGCATTCACCTCATCTTAGGACTTTCTCCAAATTTCTCCTTAAGAAACACTGATTCCAAAACATTTTAAGCGTTCCTCATCTAATAGGGACTCTAAATCTCCTCCTTTTTCTGTTACTTTTACATCATGAAGATTTAAGGTATATGAGATATACTAGTGCAGCTTTGAGACAACTGTTTTATAAGATCACTGGCAGTTTAGGAAAAAATTGTAGTACCCACATAAGGAAACTGTAAAATCTGCTAGTTATCATAATATCGAATTCATAGGCTGATGCAAAAATCAGTTTGGGGTAACGGCAAGACAACAGAAGCTGTTTCTTATTTAGGCAGATGGTGGAGACAGGATTGAAATCATTAATCACCATACTGATTTGTTGACTTGAAGGAAGCATATATTAGCAACAAATCAAAGTACTATAAACTTGGTTCTCAGAAAAACGAGTGCATATTATATACTTTAACAAGACTAAGCGCAAAAAGATGAACTTCTGATGGTTAGAAAAGAAAAGCAAAAGACCTACTGTATGAGACAAAAGTGAAGGCTCAAGAAGAATGGTGTATGCAGATGACCTACCATTAAATCTTGCCATAGATTTGACCATAGAGGATAAATAAAGAAGCCCCAATGTTATATAGTAATATAAACTATTTCACCAATGATATTGTTGAAATAACTAAGCTTGAAGCTAAGAATGGCAGAAGAAGCTATTCAGTTTTATTTTATTTATTATTATTTTTCCCTGTTCATTTGCTCTTCAGTTGAAAAGCTTAAAAATTGGTGGCAAGTGATAAAATCACTCTCATAGAAACCACCTCCTTTCTTTTTCACTGCAAATTGACACAATTGTCCTAAACTTATTTAAAATATTCTTTAACTTGTCAACATCATCACAATGAAACATATTTTAAATTAATAATGATTTTGTCCTCTCAAATGGAAGGGGTGGTGAAATAAGTTTACCTGGATTGAAGCATTACTTACAAAATAGTAGTACCAAGCCTCGGCTCACAAAATTAGTATTTACCAAAACTAGACATGTAGTAGAGAAGGTAAGTTAAGATTAACATCTAATAGAGGGAAAAAAGAAGAAACAGCAAGAAAGAAGGGAGACTGTTGGCCTTAAAAACAGGGCCACACATGCAAATGTTTGTATGGTAAAATCTAAAATAGGCATATGTCAATCATGTATAGAAAAATAAGGAGACCGAGAACCAAAGACATTTTTTGGTACAGGATGTTAGGCATTATATTATATGAAATACAAATTCATAAGATAAAACAGGTAATAATTCAATTAACAGGAGACTTAACACATTTTCAGTAATTGGCTTACGCCAACTGAACAGAAACAGCCATGTTTTCTTGTACTGAACAATTGGCTGCCACCATAGGGGAAAAATGGGATTAGATATGGTTAATCAATCCACAACACTACAAAACATTCTAAAACCTGAGTAGAAAAGTATATTAGGGCAAAACAAGAGAAATCAAATATAATATCATAATTACTGAATTTAGGAGTGAAAATATTGTGGTTGATGGCAATATAAGAATAAAGATACTATCTCAGACTGCTTGCGTGTTACAATGTTGGCATGTAAGTTAACAATAAACAGGCTAGGATTGACTTCTCTATCTCTTAGTAGACAATGAATAAAACTGACGTATATTCACATATCATGACTTTTAATAGACTTATTTTATGCACAAATATTGAAGAACTTTCATAAAAACTGGAGATTTTAACATCTGTTATAATATTGATCATCGCCCTAATCTCTAATTTATTGATGGATATATCAGCAAGTCATTGTTACAAAGTGAACCACATGGTAAAAGATGAAATATTTCTACAACTCTTTAATGTACTTTTGAGGAGCAAGAAAGTCACCTGGTTTGTGCAAATTAGATAGAAGTGGAAAACTGAGAGGCCACCAACAAACCAGACAGCTATGAAGCAGTAAACCACAAGAATAACTGACAGCACATCCTCAGACATGGCCTTCCAAATTTTGTGATTCTTTTCAAGAATATTAACCCAGGAAAATGCAAAGACGTATATGCACAGGATGGTTGACGTTGAAATAAACAAGTAGAAGAACCGATAATTGCGCTGCAACCATGTCAAAAAATGCATGAGCACAGTTAATTTGCAACAATAACGAAGTAATTTGTGAGACCTTAGAAACCAAATCAGACTAACATCGTATGTACTCATGGATACGATTGATTGGTGTCATCTATACTTTTGCTTTTCTTAATGATATGCACATTAGTTAAATAATTTTTCTTTTCTTACCCCTTAAGGTAAGATGAGAATTTTAGGATTCTTATTCTACTTCGATAATTAATTACGTGAGTGCTCCCCCGAAGAGGTGGTAACTTGATCCATTTGCTGTAGTCAACAAAAGTGGCTCCACACATGTTTCATAACAAAAAATGAAGAAATTTTACTATGTGATAGTACAAGAGTTTTGTTGAATGGCCTCACAGTTAGCAGGAACAAATGTACATATCATTAACAATTAGCAAGGGAGCAATGTTCTAAAAGGGAGCAGCTTGAGATGGCAGCCAAAAGTTTCCTAATACAAAGAGAGTTGACCAATAGGTATATTGATCTTGGTCATAACAACAGAAATTCACAAATCTCAACTGCCAAAACACTAATGTAAAATGTAATCTTACATGTTCTACTCAGTAAAGTAAGTTTGCATAATAAAAGTTAAACTTACAATTCCAATGCATTGACCAACCCATGGACAATGATGATCAAATCTCTGAACACAATTGTTGCAGATGGAGCAATGAGAAGCACGGGGAGGACGATAAAGCAAACAAGTGTCACAGTACTTCACTTTCACTGTGTGGCCATTTACAACGACATCTTTGGTTCGGGGTAGCTTCAAATGAGGAGTTCTACCATTGACCCATTCCATTGATGGGGTAGTCATATCAAATGCTTCATCTGATTCAGGTGGCCTTGTATTTCTAGGAAGTATTCCAGGATCTCTGGCAGAGGTCAAAAAGAGAAATAATAGATCCTGCAAAATTTTTAAATATTTAGGTACAAATAAATCCAAAGGAAAGATGCTCATTAAAATATATATTTTGAAAGAAAAATGCTTAGGCATGTGTATATTCATCTCAGCTCTATTGATGTACCATTTTACTAAGTAATTATCAAAAGGAAAAGCAGTTAAAGGAAATACTGCAGAGGTGCAGTCATGATAGGCATAGAAACGCAATCATTCGATACTAGTTCCTAACACCATTCTTTACACAAATGACTAGTGTTGGTGCTATTAATCATACAAGCCTCATTTCTGAATATTTAGAGCACAAATGCAGTGTTTTCATTACACGCATAGTCCATACTGTCTCAACAATCCTGGTTGATTTACTACTTTTTCCACATTCAGTCCACCAGATAATCTGACAAATACATACATATAATGAAAAAATGACTTGATTCCTCTCACATAAATGCCTAATCACACATTTAAAAGATTTATTTAAGGTTATTTCTTTTCTAGGCTGAATAGAATAGAACTGAAAAATACAGAGAGTTTTGGTAAATAACAACATAGAGATTATCAGTATTACCATTTAAACCCAAAAAATAAAAAGAAAAACTACCAGAGAAGTGAGGACTGAGCCCACAATTAAAACCACCCACTGGCCAGCATGATCATCCTTTTTTATCTTCGAGTACATATTCACAATAAAAGCAATTGCAGGGCCAGCAATAAGGATTGTAGAGAGAAATAAAGATGCAACATCAGGACCAAAGATCAACCATCCACCACAAAAGAATCTCTGATCAAAACAAAAAGAATAGAGCATCATTAAGTGTGTTATCCCCGTCAGCAAAATGATATTACAGTACATATGGTAAATAGCCAGGTTATCTAACCAATAAAAAGACTTGGTTAAATTATTGCCAATCAAACAAATTTAAAAGCTTCAATACTATGAATACAAAAACTCATTTTTTGCATCAACTAAAGCGTATGATTATGCAGTGAAGTGAACAGGCCCTTCACATGATTATACTAAAATATCAACTTGAATCAAAGATAGCGCATTAAGGCAGTGCCAAAAAACTCAAGTAGTCATAATGAACTCAATCAGCTTATGTTACTAAATCTAGCATTATGTGCAAATATTTTCCTACAGTGAAAAGAAAGTAAAAGGTTAGATAAAGAATATGCTTTTTGGTTTTAGGGAAGGACATGGCATCATTAAATTCATTCAAAGCAATCGGCAACTACTTCAATTCCCATTTGGGGACTTCTACATGAAATCTTAATAGGCAATCTACTCTAAGGAAAAATATTACTATAAGAGTTAAATAATTTCTTGCTTTCTTCTATCACCCATAGCTGAAATAATAAGATTTTGCGCAAAAACAAGGGGAACCAAATAACAAGATGACACGTTGATGAGCAACTAAATTGATTTGATAAATAATCTACTTAATAATTGTAAGCACAATTAGTTCACTGTAATAAAAAGAAGAAACTAAATAAATAGATAAATATCTGAAACATTCAATCCAATTAAAAACAAAAAAACAAAACAAAACAAAAACACCAGCAATTTCAAAAGAAACAGAGAATGAGATATATACTTTCCACAAATACCAGCTTAATCCACCAAAAAAAAAAAAGTGGTGGGGAACTCATAAACGAGTCCGTAAAGTGAATTTCAACCAGAAATGAAGAGTGTCATGGTAAGATTAGTACGATGATTTTTAGCTTCAGTTGATCAGTATTTTCACTCAAATGATCAAACTTAACCTTAAAAATGAAAATAAATGAAGCATATTACAAAAAGCGTGATCAAAACACTAAGCTTTACATAAGAAACAGAATTCACCCAACTAAATGAATAATCGAAAACCATGATCAAAGAGAGATTTAAGAAATACCCAATTCAATACATGATCAAACAACTCATATAGAGAAAGACGGAGAACAAAACTCACATTGCTCCCCTTCCAAACTTGATAAAGCCTCTTGGGTTTGTTACTACTGTGATGATGATGATGATGATTATTCCGGCCCATTGGAGAAGAAGAACCCACACAGAGAGAAACAATTGCTATAATATTTTCTAAAATTATCACAATAAAAGCTGAGACTCGTCTTCTACACAATCCATAACATCTGACAGTCAAACAGAACAAACAAAATTCAAAGAAAGGGAGAAAAAAAAAAGAGTAAATTTCCTTTTTGGGATTTTATGTGCAGTGAATATAGCTATAAAGAGGGGTTTTAGGATATCAAAAAACAAAACAAAAAGAGAAAATGTTCAGCTGATTTTCTGCTCAGGAAAATGAGAGAGAGAGAGACGGATTCTACCAAGACAGACACCAACAACTGTTCTTTCTCTCTCTCTTTCTCTGAAACCATTACTCGGGCGGATGTTTCAATTTCTCGTGGGTCACTATTGATTCTTTCTTTTATTTTATTTTTCGTATAATAACATTTGCCTACCCTAATACTTTTACTAATTATAAAAATTAAGTATCATTTTTTCTATTTACACTAAGAGGTCTATATTTTGTATTGAAATGACCAAATTATCCTCTTGAGGGGTTCTGAATTTCTGATCTCACTTCTGAGTGTGTGACTTTTGACCATCGCAATTCGCAAATGCAAGAAGATAATTGAATTTGAGTAATTTTGTAAGGGGGTAGGGAGTGAACCTATTTGATACAACAATATTATGCCCTTACATGAGAAAACATGAAAACGTGGGGGATCTAGATGCTATTATCCTTTAGCAGTCCCGACCAACGTGCGATCACAGCACATTATTGATTATTCCTTTTGTTTATTTTAATTCTTAAAAAACGAAAATGGTGGCCACTCCATGCGTTGTTGTAAACTGAACAGTTGGAATTGGGACTTGGGCAAAGAGATTTCACAACTTAATAACAGCCTTTCAGTTTCAATATTCACTGGCAACTGGCATGGCAAGGCAAGGCAATGGCTTTTAGAGTTTGTGAAAAAAATGACATGGTGGCATATGAGACTGCAACACATAACTTCAAGAGAGATTAATAAAATTTACCCAATAATAGTTTTGCTTTTTACATAAAATTAATCCACTTCATGCAATCCAATGTCACCCCCACCCAGCTTTCATTTCCAATTTCATATTCCTTCTTTTTTTCAATTTTAATGTAAGTTTTATGCTCAGTCAAAAACATGGGTTTAACTAAATCTTTTACACATTTTCTTTAAAAGACATACACAAAAGTGAA
The DNA here is from genome assembly GCA_946807835.1 of Ailanthus altissimus. NCBI lineage: Eukaryota > Viridiplantae > Streptophyta > Magnoliopsida > Sapindales > Simaroubaceae > Ailanthus > Ailanthus altissimus. Next base: position 13,874,107 of record OX327687.1, read on the forward strand.
TAAAGAGAAATTGAAGACAGAATAGGAATTATAAAGAAGACAGATGGAGCATAATTGGGTGTAGGTTGGCAATCGGCATTTAGAGCTCTTCAGGACAAACATTATTGAATTGAATATTGATATTACATTTGGATTATGAGTGGAGACTGGAGACGGCCACGAAGAACAACACACAAAAAGCAAAGCTTTCACTATTCACCCACAGGCTATACTTTGTTGTACCCATTATCATTCTATTTCTATCTTCTTTTTCTTCTTCTTATTAAATAAATGTCATGTATAAATGGATTCATTTTTTTGGTCAGATTTGCTTTCACCTAAGATTCTTACAATTGTATTCGTATTCGGCAATAGTGTTTTTTTGTCAACAATATTTTGTCTATTTTCCAGAAACAAACCCCCCCACCCCCCAAAAGCAAAGCAAGAATTACCAAAAAATAATACTAATAAATAACAAAATAAAATGATACAACATTGGGAGGACAAAACGCAGCAGAACCGGCAATTGAGGAGATGGGGATATTCATAGTTGTGTACAAACAAGTTGTATGCCAGGTATCTGAGCTGCAGGTGCCAAGATAATTAATTACAATGTCTTTCTTGATATGACCACGAAGACAACGACGACGATGATGATGATGATGTTGATGTTGATGTTGATCCTTTCATCAGTTCCCTTCCTTCCTTTCTTCTAAAATGATAAAAACATATATTATCCCAGTTTCAACACAATGATGTAAATAAGGAATGACTTTAGTCTTTAGTCTTTAAGCTATCCCCTCTTCAGAATTATTTACATCACTGATTTCTTTTTCACTTCCAGTTCATTCAACAGGACTTAACTTGAGATTTTAAGCTCCTCAACTCTCTGTACACTGCAAAATCAAAATTATAGACACTCTTGAACTGATTGGTGCACAAATTTTCCATTCAAACTCAAACCTGCATAACAAAACAAGAGACAAACAATTATGCATAAGTTGACAATCATCTACCCCATACATTAACATGCAAACATGTTAACCAATTAGGTACTCTGAGGGATATTGCTGCATAATCTACCATAACATCAATAAAGATCCTCAAAGCTCAAAAATTGCATCATCAAATGACCTTTTTAACTCAGCACGCATCCTAGAACTTGAGTAATAGCATTTAAGTTCCCCAGTAATTTTTAAATGTAATCTTTGGTTTGGTCACTGAATAGTAACACACTATGTCATTATTCTGAATCCCAGATAGATTTTTAGGAAAAGAGAGACTTCATATCATTTTGCTATTAAAAGTTCTACGCATCAAACTAAGCTTCTAAAACAAAATCTCATCCCATCAACTGAAAAAATCACAGCTAGAAACTTTCCTCTCAATTATGGAATAATTTTACAATTGCCTTCCATCCTGTACATCTAAGGGTTGGGGGAATAGTGAATGCACTTTCTAGAAATTTATTATATTACTTAATTCCATAGCATGTTGGGATCTTTAGTTAATGTTTTGCTTTTATTATACTATGACTCCAAAATAATTAAAAATGGAGATGTAAGCCGAGCGGCCTGCAAAACTTTGGCTTGATAAAAAAAAATGTCTAGTCTGTATTCCAAAATATGCATTTCTAATCTTCACATTTTCTAGAAGGAAAGTCATTAAAAAATTGGACTCCCTGATCATTTTCTAATGTATTTAGTGACTATATAATGATTATTTGTAAATCTGTGATCATAAGCTAAATATATTTATTCCCCAACTTATGATGGCATATGTCATGCAAAATTATCATGTTCTATTTACAAAATGTATACGTGATAGAGGACTACCTTCATCTCCGTAGAACCAGTGATGTACTTGAAAGGAATCTACCAAGTCCTTTTATCGGTGGTGCTCCGTGGTGAATAATTTGCTATTCGATCAGCAGGTAAGAAAAATGGATCAAATGCAGCACCACCATCTCCCTCCTCCTTCAAATTATCATCAATACCACTGTAATCCAAATCTTGCAAAATAGTTGGCACCTGCATGTCATTATCCTTGCCAAACTTCCCCATTTCTATGTCAAATTTGTCTTTTGAACCCATGAAGCCTTCATTAAATTCAGCAGTAGCTGATCCCACTACTGAATCATCATTTTCTGACACCCATGTCCGGAAGTTGATCATTGAAGGTGGTATCTGGGAGAAGAAGAGTTCTCTTACATTCTTTAGTATCCCCTTATTGAAGGGATTTTCTTTCTTATCATACCGGTATCGAAAATTTTCATAAGTTGTCTGCAGAAATGAAACATAAACATCAGAAGAAAGACTGTTGTTAGCTCTGAAATCCAAGAACAAAACACCATGGATATATTTGATATGCAGATCAATTAGGCAGTCGGGGAAAAGAATATATGACTATCTTGTAGTTTTGTACATAACTTTTAAGAAAATCAAAACATACATATGGGGGGAGAGACCTTCAAGAAGGATGAACTAATGAAAGTGAAATAAAATATCATTTGACCTGCCATTCATCAATGGCATAATAAGGTAGGTCAGAGTAGAATTGATATTTCATTGTTTTTCTTGACATCGTCGAAGCAGTTTTTGTGTTGGATGTAAATCAATTTATGTACTGAGCAACTATGATAAAATCAGTTTGACAATCAGGGGTAATTAGTATTAAAGAATGATGCAGTAAATTCTCTCTAATATGCCAGGTGTATCATATGTAGTTTTATCATAAGCGCACCATCTTGAACTAATTTGTAGGATGCAATGCAACTGAATTAGCAACATTCATCATGAAGAGGAAACACAATTTTCTAAGGGAAATGAAAAAAAGAAAAGAAAAGAAAAAGGATGACTGCAGTAAAACCAATATTTTGATTGTGAAAATCCTCAAGACAATAGGAAGTTAATATCACTCATCCTCATCAGCTGGGCAGTTCAGTCTGTGTGACTAACATGAACTAGAACAGAAAAGAGTATATAAGCTGTATTATCATATGGCCTTAGATTTTTAGAGAATTTTCTAAACATAATCTCCATCTAGATCAGTCAAGAGTGATGAAGAACAAATGGTTCTCTCACTCCCTTTTGTCCCCATTTTCGTTCTTCTACCTACATGATATACACTATAAACTGTGTACCAAAATTGAACCCAACATAGTACATCCATTTATTTTAGTTAAAGGAAACTACACAAAGATTATTGTAATTCTAGTTGTAGTTTTTAAACTACAGGCAACCATTTTTAAGAGTAACCTCACCTGATTGGTGCATATTAGATAAAGGTGGAAAACTGTAAGTCCGCCAACAAACCAGACGGCTATGAAGCAATATACTATGAGAATAACTGATACCATATCATGTGCCATGATGCCCCATAAATTACCCGTTTGGCGGAGGAGGTTCACCCAAGAGAAAACAAAGACATATATACACAAGAAAGTTGAAAATGATATAAAGCATATGAAGAAGGGATAATTGCGCTGCAAACAAAACAAAATTTGTATCGGTTAGGATCTAAAACAAAAAAAAAAACTATGAAAACAAGCGTAGTGATGTTAAACAAGTAAACAGAAAATAAAAAGAATTAATCAAATTATGATTTTCTAGGAGCAAAGACATGAACGATTTGAATCAGATTTAAATTTAAATCGATGGGAAGTAAATTTTCTAGATCATTACATAACATTTGAACATAAATATTTCCTATAAAAGTTGCAAATACATTACATGCCAGCTTTGAGATATCAAAGGCAACAAGAGAAGTAAAATTTGCACGCGATCACTTCTTGAGAACCTAAAATATATCTTCCTTCAGCCAAGATTTAGGAAAAACAGAGAAGGTAGACTTATTTCAAAACTTGTGAGGCAGAATATGATCAATCACACCATAGACTCGTTCATTTTTCATGGCACATAAGGATAGCAGTCAAAAGTTTAATAAGATTGAAAGTAGTTTTGTTTAATGCTTACTAATCCAATACATTGTCCCACCCATGGACAGTGATGATCAAACTTCTGGATACAATTGTTGCAGATTGAGCAATGAGAAGCTCGTGGTGGTCGATATAGCAAACAAGTCTCACAGAACTTCACTTTGAATGTGTGGCCATTAATCATTAAATCTTTAGTCCGAGGCAGTTTCAGGTTAAGTGCCTTATTGTTGACCCACTCTATTGAATGGGTATTCAAGTCAAATGATTCATCTAATTCAGGTGGTTTTGAATTCCTTGGGACCATTCCTGGATCTCTACCTGATGTTGAAGAGAAAAGTGAAATCCTGCAAAAATTTACGTATCAGAAAAGGTAAGCCAAAATGACAAATGCAAACTCCTGCAAAACCAAGAAAATTTACACCTACCAAAACTGTAAGGAGCAATCCCCCAATAAATACAGGGTAGGTGAAAAGAGGATTATCTAGTTTGATCATCAACAGCATCTTCACACAGAATGTTATTGCAGGAACTCCAATCAAAATTGAAGTTACAAATAGAGATGTTGCATCTGGACCGAAAACTATTCTGCCGCCGCATAAGAATTTCTGATACTACAAACACAAGCACAGTTCATATATTCCAGTCCATGAAACAAATACATGATGTACAATATTCTATCACCTAATGAAGATAACTGTATAATCACCACAAGTGGAAAAAAATTCTTTGAGAACCCATCACATAAACATTATTTACTGCAATATCTAATAAAGCGAATGAACCTTTAAATGAGAATTAATTGAGATTCCCAGATATAATTGAAATAAATAAACATATCCCACTAAATGAAACAACATGCAAGAAAAAGCACAATTTGTTAAATAGCGGAGAAAGAACAAGAAAGTGAGAGAATAATTAATTACATTGTTACCCTTCCAAAGCTGATAGAGTCTCTTGGTCTTGGGTGTGGACGGAGAAGTGAAAATGTCCTCAGAGAAAGAATTATGAACCTTGGCTTTGTTTTTAGCCATTTCTTTAGCCTTCAATTCCTCCTTTCTTTATTCATTTACAAGAGAGAACGCCAAATGCAGAAAAGAAAAATCAAGGCCTCATATTCATGACCCAAACGCTCACATCAGATACAGAAAAATTAAAATCCCAAGAACAACGAAGACAAAAACAAAAGTAACAAATTAAAGCGAATGAAAAGAGATCAAACGCCTTAATTTCTTTAAAAGTGTATTGATTGGTTTTTGCCTTGTTTGTATTACATTTCGCTCCCTCTATTTTTAATCAGACAAAAAAAAATAAAAAATAAAACAACTTACCAGAAGCTTGATTCTCTAGCACTTAACGAATTTCCTCATTCGAGCGTCTTTTTCGAGGGGAAAAACAAAACACTCTTGTCAATTTCTCCTCTAATTTGAACAAACTAAACACACCCCACCACCCCATCTTTCATATAACGGCATTTTATTTGTTTTTGTTTTTTTTTTTTTTTTAAATACTTTAAAAAAAAAATTAAACGATGACGTGGCACTTGTCCAGCACCAATCAGAGTTAAACACTAATTTCTAATTGACCGTTAAAGGGCAGATTTGCCACTAAAAACCTGGACTCAACGGGCTTTTAGAAATTGCAGCGTAAGTGCGTGAGATGTTCGATTTGGCGCCAAAAATCTAGAGATTGAATTACGAAACCGGTAAACTTCGAGAACAAGCAATTGTGAAACTGAAACTCTCTCATTAATACCCACTTCAGTCTGATTTCCCTTTCCTCATTCACACAATTTCCCCGCCAAGAAACCCTACTATCGATTATCTCATTCACTCTCTCTCTCTCACCGCCGATATTCTCATAGCCATTCATATATTTCTTCGTTTCTTGGTTCAATTTGCCCGCCAACAACAACATCTCTCTCACTTTTGATATTCACATACTCATTCATATATTTCTTCGATTCTTAGTTCAATTTTCCCGCCAAGAACGACATCTCAACGTCAACAACAAAGCCATGCAAGAATCCAGTCTTTCCCTTCCTGTGGGCTGCTTCTTCCGACCCTCCGATGAAAACCTTGTTGCCTTCTATCTTTTCAACAAGATTTCAGGTAACCCTATTCCCTTCGTTGATCATCTTGTCCCAGATTACAATCTTTACGGTTCCGTAGAACCCTGGACGATTTGGGATTTGTTCGGAGGACCCAATTTAGAAATTGAGCAGGATCTCTTTTTTTTCACACAATTAAATAAAAAGACTGTCAAGGGTTCAAGAATTTCCCGCAAAGTTGGCTCTGGTTCGTGGCAAGGTGAAGATGCAGCCACCGTTATTGTGTCCCGCAAATCCAATCTGGAAATTGGTTCTAAGAAAAGATTTCGATACGAGAATAAGGGCTCTCAACAAAGTGGCCGCTGGATATTGCATGAATACAGTCTCAATCTCAGTAGTTTCGGTTTAGATCATCAACAATTCAGCGGCAATAACTATGTTATTTGTCGGCTCCGGAAAAACGACCAACCAACGAGAAAGAGATATTCAGGGAAAAAGAGGAAATTTGAAGAACAGGTTGAGAGTAATCAACTTTTGCATTATGAGGATCACAAGAACGCTCAACATACTCCTTGTGATTTTGGACAAAATCAACAAAAACGGCCAGCCACAGAACTCAGAGGTCATCGCGTTCAGTTTGAGGTTTCTGAGTGTCAAGAGTATATGTTTCATACACCGCCCGAGCCTGAAGCAAATCAACAAACGCCCCTGACTGAACATAGTTCTCTTTCTGAGGATTACCAGTTTATGTCTCATTCACCGTCTGATCAGCTCGAAGAAAATACAAAACTGTTGGTGACTGAACAGACTCCTCGTGATCAGCTTGAGCTTATTGAGAACGGCCAACGTATGTCTTATGTTCCACATGGCCTCGAAGAAAGTCAACAACTGTTCATGAATGAACAAAGTCCCGACTGCCAGCTTCAACATTCTGACTATTACACTTATATGGATCAACATCTTTCTGACTTGGAAGTGAATCAAAGACTGCCGTTTACTGAAGAGAGCCCTTTGCAGCATATCCTTCCCACTTCAGCTAACCTCGAAGAAAATCAGCAACTGGTTACTAGTACTGCACAACACACCAACATTGATGAGGTTGTTTACTCCAATCTTACCGAAGATAATTCTTATGTTCCGAACGACTTCTTGTATGGTGATGATTATCGATTTGGTTTCCTGGACTACTCATTTTCAGAAGCCTATTCCACTTAAAATTTTTTACAAGTTGTCATAGAACTAGAAATTTTATTGTATATATTACAAGTAATGGAAAGGTTCCATTTCATATCAATAAATATTGTTATCCAATGCATGAGTTGTCTCATTTTTTATTCTATAGTTTTTCTTTCTAATTTTGATTTGCACTGATCAGGTTTTACTCAAGTTAAGATTACACAACTTAATTATGCAAGAATATTTTGTCTCATGTCTCTTATTTGTTGCTCTTTTAGACCTGGAGGAAACATTTTTGGGACAAACTTTTTTACCTCATTAATCACAAGCACTTAATACTTATATTACCATTTCCCATCATCAAACACTGAATTATAGAATGCCCTTTTATAAGATAATTGAAACACAGTAGTATTAAAGAGTCCCAATTATGTAGCAACTTACTTCCAGTTAATACATACTCACTACTTCGTTAATTAAAGAAATGAAACGTGTATCACTGTTGCTTCAATAACTTTTTATCTCTCTAAAGTTGCTCTCAAAATGGGCTCCTTAAAACCAGTTAAAAGTGCACATGCAAAAGAAACAATGAATGGTATGCCACGTAGAGTTTTATTTTGAAGCAAATCACACTTTTTAATTAGTATTTTAATATATTTTTTAAGTAATTATTAGATGTTGAAATTATTTAATAGGTGATCTTAAAAGTTATGAATACATGGCAGTATAAAAAAATATTAAATTCCACTTAAAAAGTATACTAACCAGCTTTAATAAACCTGAAAAACAGAGGTTCAACTAACTTAACAACCTGACTTTCCTGCTTAGCAAGAAACTGTCGCTTCAGCTTAAGCGTAACACCACCTTTTCAACTTTGAACTTTTACACACTTTGACAAATCACCCTGGCACAATCTATTCCACTTACAACAAAATTATATTACTAGTTTTTCTGGAAAAGAATGCAGCAAATAAGTGCTTTTAGAATGGAACAACATATTATATTAAAATTAAAAAGTGATTAGTTAAAATATGGTGGTTCATAAGGCAATAAAAAGGACCAATTAATTAGTATCTTTCACCATTTTCCCTTGAAAATTTAGCATAAAGGAGATTTAATGTTATTTATTTACAGCAAGATATTGAACAACCAAACTGCACAGATATGGCTATAGCTTTTATAGAGTTACTCTTATTATTGCATACAAATACTCATTATTTCTTAAATTGAAGATCTTGAGAAAGAATCTGAATCTGGCCCTTTCATCTTGATAGAGACGGATTCTCTTAACAAATCAAATGAAGTGAAAGAATGCGGAGGGAGTACAACATCCATGTTCTTGTCAGCATTTTCAAGTAGACTTTGGCTTGGTACCACCTGTATGGAGTTAAAAACACAAAATGTCAAATATCAAGAGCCTCACACAAAAAGACCTCAACCCCTCTTAGTCTAGAGATATTATCTACTCTAGAGTAGTTCTTTTGATCTCGTCTTAATATTGCAAAAACCATTTTCACTTTCAAAAGGGAATAATAGCTATAAGTTTTGGATAAAACTGTATTCTCTGCTGCAGATAATTACTCGTATGCTTGGTTACAAAAAGTACTCAGGTGATTTAGAGAGGACGCGACTCATGCCAATAGATTAACCAATATAAAGAAACTCATGGAGGCTTCAAAAGATTAGGGAACACAGTTTCCTAAACTCCGAAAAAGGAATTAGATACCTTGTTTGGCTCCTTGAAGGAATTCTCATCCATCAAATTAGTAGATGTGAGCAGAGTCTTTGTTGATCCAGATGATTTTATGGAGTTCGGTTGTAACCCATTGATAGAAACTTTGAGATTTACTGAACTGCTCCCAAAGTTCACAACCTGCAAATAATATTTCCCTGAACGTGAGAGCTGAACAATAAGAATAAAATATAACCAAACATTCTATTTTCTGGAATATGGTAGAAGCAATAGATGCAACTGAGGAATTTGGATGTTTACGTTATTGAACATAGAAAACCTGATAAACATAAAACAGAAAAATACTCGATAAGTTTCACACAATGCGTGCAACACCAATCCTCTTTCAGCTCAAGCTGTAGGTCAGGTAAAATGTATGTATGAGCAGTAACTTGTGATCAGATTGCCTAATCAAATTACAGTTTAATGATTTTCTCATAGAAGGAAAGAAATACAGCATAAAAAGAAACAGATGAAGATCCTGCAAATTTTGCACGCCTACTGAGAGTATAAAAAAAAGAAAGAAATGTCTAGATTTCCAAAAGTAGATAAGTCAAAAACAAAACTCAAAAGTGAGATTTAATAATGGGTACTAACTTATCAATAACATATATGCTATCATATTAACTCCTATGAACAATTTATTTCTAGGAAATACAAAACAAATATGTAAATGCATAAATACAAGGCCTTATATGCTTTTTCCAGGAGAACATGACATGAATTCAATTAGGTTTGAAAAGAAAATGCATGCTGGAATGAAATAAGAACTCATAAACTGCAGATTGATTAATAAAATAAAAATTGTCAATTTAAAAATAATTATAAAAAAAAACCTTGATTCTTAAGTAACATCCATCATTCTTTGAGTCTTCCCAAGCAATTGCAGATACAATAATTGAACTAGAGGAATTTGTTTGCAGGGTTGCATTCAGAAGAGTTGCACCACTTGACTCTCTGAAAAATTGTTGCACCCAATAGCTAGGGGTTCCATATAAATGTGAGGAGTTGAAGACAATTGCATCTGGGTTCCACCTTGATGACACAGATTTGTAATGTCAAGAGTAACTCACAAATAATATTGATAGTATATTTCCCACATAGGTAACTACAGAAAGGAAAAGAACAGTAAATGAGAGACATACCTCCTGTCATTGGCATTCACAAAAAGTGGTGCATAGCTTGCCATCTCAACAACATCACTGCAGCAAATAAAATTGTCATCAGTAGCTTGCCAACCTTCATTCAACTTTCTACAAAAACAAATAACTAGGACCCTAAAACCTTTTAAATTGGCCATCAAATTTGAGCTAGAAACAGTAAGAATGTAACATGAGGATTGTCATACTTGTGAAATATATGTTTATTTCTAAAACATTTATTTACCCAAAAGAACTAAAATGAAAATAACTAAATAAATAATCCATCTTTAGAAACCTGTTTTTTTCAAGCCCAATAAGAAATCCAGCTTCAGCAAGTGCTGCCAAAAAACTTCCAGTGCCAGCATCCTTTCCGGTGACAGCATATTCACTAACGAAAGCCTGAAAAGTTATGAATGAAAGTTAAAATTCACACATATGTACGGATAACCGAATTCATACATCATAAAGAAACACTCTAATGTACCTTGGGACCACTGCAGGATGTATGATCAAATCGATGAGCCATAGAAAACAAGTTGTTGGCAGATGTGTAAATCTGATTAAGAATCAGATATAGGAGGTTGGTGTATGTTGCCAAACAATTATGTTATAATAACATTAGAAAAATTATGCATTTGAAGCTTGGTCATGAGTAATATAAGAACTATGTCTAGAACTTTACATGAAAATCATAAAAATCGGCCGGATGATCCAATGGACGAGAAGACCCATCACAGTTTGAGATTATTTTAATGTCCGGATAGGCACGTTTTATAGCATCATAGAACTTGAGGTAGTTTCCTGGTCATATAGAAACAAAACAAGAGCGAGTCTTTTAGATCTATCTTTCAAAATAAAGTGTGCAATGCAACAATTTTTCGAATCTATGGGGCAAGCTTGTGTTTAAGAAAAACAGCTTTGTGACAAAGAGATCGCTGCCCAATTTTCTCGGTCATCACAAAATACATCACAAGCAAGTAATCCTGGAAGCAGAAAGATCATTTGATGAACATTCAACATGATATAGATAGAGAACTTGTACAATTCATAACTGTTTTGCAAACAACCAAGAAAATATAGTGTCAGTAGGGATATATAAAATCAAAAACAAAATTGAAACTAACATAGCAATCCACAAAAAAAAAAAAAGGAAAATAAACTGACAAAGATCCTTTGATAGATGAGCAGACAAACTGCAGAAGAGGTTAAACCCTTCAATACAAGTTATCATTTTATTTTTGCATGATACCCATAGGTTTCTCCTTCTTTTTGGCATTCAAGAAAATTTTCCATTATTGATATATAAAGAGAGATCCTGATGGTAGCGTAAAAGTTAGCACACCTACCAATAACTTCTTCAAGATTCAATTTCATAAATCCAACTGTTTATTTAATACTCAGATATTCGATGCACATTTTACTTCATTATCGTTAGATATATAATTACTTTATCCCAAAAAAAAAAATTAATAATGAAGTTGAACAGTATGCAGACCTCTGTAATTCTTTTTCCCACAGTCTTCATTCCCAACAGCAACATATCTCAAGTCAAAAGGTTCAGGATGTCCCATTGCAGCTCGTACAGAACCCCATTTTGAGTTAGGATCACCTCTTGCAAACTCAAGACCATCAAGGGCTTCCTGAATCAAAATGAACATCATTATGAAAGGTCCCTCTAACCTAATGATTAGTACCACCTTTATCAACAATATTTTAGGCTACATTATTTTCTGGACAAGAATGGAGGAAAGAAATTATACCAAATGAAAGGAGCTTTTAGAATCAAGTAATATAATAACGTTAAAACTAAAAAGTTATTAGTTAAAATGTGGTGATGCTTAAGGGAAGAAAAAGGACTAATTAATATCTTCCACCATTCTTCCCTGAAAATTTAGCAGGAAGGAGATTTAATGACATCAAACTGGAAACATTATTAGTACATCTAGAGACATGATTGTCCAATATCTGAATTAACTGTAAACGTGCACCATGAAAATGAAACGTAACCTTTTGATTAAGTAAAGCTCAGGCCCTTAACTCTACATATACATCAGTATTTATAAGCTCCAAATATGGGATATCTTTCCTCATATTGTCAATCTCTGTCCAGGTCAAAAAGCTTCTCAAATGATGTAGCTTTTGAAACATATAATGTATTATAAGTATCTCAGAAACTCAAGGGAAATGTATGAATACTGTAGACCCAATGGATTATATAATAGCATGTGAATGCCACCTATCATATCCTAGTTTTAACCCACAACCAAAAGGGATAGCAGAAATCCACTTAGTTTGTGTCTCATCAGAAGTGAATAATGACCCCTGATTAATACAACATAAGTTCATTGGTTGATCATTAAGTGTCAAGTCAAAGCAAACAAAACTTTGATTACTTGCAGAGTTTCAAACATACTTGCACAAAAGGTGAGACAACAGAAGAATGGACTTGATCATTATGGCTGATTCCTGTCATAAAACCAAAACAGAAGGAAAATTAAATAAGTAAACCACGCAGGCTAACTTGAAGGCAAATGGAAGGAAAAAAGAAAGGGCTTCCCAAAAATCAAGCAGATGCTCTCTACCGTTGTTAAATACCCATATGGGAAGTGCATCAAGGTCTTCTGCTAGCTGCATAAACAAGTAACTTTATCTTGTCATTTTCTTGAGCAACACAAAATGAAGGTCATTCAAGTTTAAAATCTCAGCAAAACTTCAGCTATGGAAAAGGATTCGATACATACCTGCAGAAACTCAAAATGACCAAATCCATCATCTGTCCAGTACTTCCAAACATCGCCAAAATGCCCCGGTCTCTCCTCCCAGGGTCCAATGGTTTCTTTCCAACGAAACGCATTTCTTAACCATTCACCTTCAACAAAACAGCCACCTGATGCAATATAATTGGAAATACTGTACTATTCAGGTTTGAAGTTTCTGACGATTGGAAAGAAGAAAAAATTACCGTGCCTTCACATAAAGGGACATAAAAATAGGGAGGGGGGCGGGGATTGGAAAGAGCCAATCCAATAAAATATCTAGTGAATTTTAGAAAGTATACTTTTGCTTTTATTGCCTAATACTTGAGCCAAATCTAGCAGATGTTGCATATCAGAGTACTGCAGGCTATAGATAAATGCACAATATACTGAGTGTAGTACAATAGAACTTTGACATTTTTATACTTGATAGATTATTGAACTATTAAAATAATAGATCTTTTCGGTCCCAACTGTAATGATAAATAAATTAAATTTTTGCTAAAACTATAAGAAAATATATCTCAAGAATTTGTTTATATTATCAGTTATTACATACACTAATTATTTGATCCACAGTGTTGCTTCACAAGGAAAAATAAGGGGAAGAGTGGGAGAGTAAGTTGAAACTTTAGGAAAGAACAACTAAAAATCATCCTATAAGATACAAGTTTAAGGAACCTAGAAATGACTCGGGTTAATTTACTATTCAAGAACTACAAATTCAGCAAAAACCAAACACCAGAATGATCTATAAAATACAAACACTATGATGAATTAATAATGTAAGTTTATCAATAAATATGTAGATTCCTCTTAAGCTTATGATGTTTAAAGAGCTCTTACTGTACTTTCAGTTAAGCAGATATTCAAATATTAACCTCAACAACTCAGTATCATGAAAACCTTTGCAAGGTAATCCAATAGTTTCCAAAATGATAATTCCTTATGAAAAATCCCACCTGAGCTGCAAACTTTGGACACAAATAAATCTTATATACCCGGAAATCTGACAAATCGAGGTTTAATATCTGATAGCATTTGGAAGAGCTCATTTCGGAATCCATGTCCCTACGCCAAGATAAAGATGCAGAAAAACTTTAGATATATTTATTGAATGTAACTATTAAGCCATAGCAAGAAACACTTTGAAAGCAGTACAGAGATAAAACTAGTAAATGCATAAACATTTGATAGTTTTCATGCATCATTCAAACTAATTATGATCATCTTGTTTCTTTAGCTGGGAAATCATAGATCAATAATAGAATTTTAGGAAGAAGAAATAGAATTATAAGAGAAGTCAACCTTGTACTCCTCTCTGAATTTGAAATTGATAATTAATAGTGGTGATTAAAGGTGGTATTCAACAGCTGTGTCAAGTAAGCTTTCTCTGTTTCCTCCTTAGTCTTATTACGGCCATTTCAAATAGAAAATTAGATTCCTTTGCTTGAATAAATATTCATGACTTCATCTAGATGAAGTGTGCAAGGAATAGTTAAATATTGTTTTTAAAAATAATGTAGAATGAATGTTTGACAAACTCTAGACTCTTAGTTATTATATTCTCAACTGTATTGGGTTGGAAGAATAGATGAGAATATGTACATTAAGCAGAAGTACAAGCATTTTCTGATCATTTTAGAATCAAGAGAGAGAGAAATAGAAATTTGTTTCATTCAACTCTTAAGAATTCACTATTAAAAACTTGCATATTAGTCAAACTAATTACTTTTCAGCAGATTAAAGATCAATTCAGGAAAAATCCTAATCAAGGGAATGCCATCTTATGACAAGTGATATAAATCACTTAACATTCATCAAGATTAGTTTCACATTAACATAGTGTTTGATATGTTAAATCTTGTGCGTCATCACGGAGGAAAGAGCTGGTGTATGAAAGCAACTGGATAATATGGTGAGGGAATTGTACTAAAGAAAATAAAATTGAATTATAGTTGAGCCCTTTATGCAATTAGATAGGCTGTCTAGACTCACATTGAATCCTTCAAAGCAACACACAACACCCTATCATAAATATTTTATCCAATTGACTTTTGCCATCTTTATAACAGATACTAACTTGTAATCTAACTAATTTACTAAAAAAAAAAATTGACATCACTACCACTGTAGAGAACTCAAATGAAAGCACAAGGTCTATCACATTTTAGAGCACACCAGTTGTATAATTGAGCATATGCAACATGATCAGTTATACCTAGTACTAGCAAATGACTATGACATGGTTTCTTGTATTTCTATTTGATGAGATGGGTGAGTTATGGAGTAAAAGGCTACTTACCTTGTATGTGTCCAAGGGTGTAGCTGACACTTGATCAAACCATATAATGCCTTTTCTAGAAGTTGTCAATTGAAGTCTTGCATTATGATTTGTTGCTTTGGCTTTCAACAAAGTTTCCACCCTCGTCCAGTTTGAAACATCAGAAACAGAAGCTCTACAAGGAAAATAAAATATTGAAATATCAAAGGTTGGTGGCAGAAACCATCAATATCACATAACTAAAGAAGAAAAAAAAAAACAAAAAAAAAAAAAGTAGATGGTGCCTACTTAAATTTAGAAGTCGCCAGTGTCTGCAACCCATTTGAGCTTGTCAGTGATACAGACAGATCTACCGATCCCAATGAACGGATATAAAAGATCACTTTGTAGGTCTTCCCTCGTCTGATATCCTGAAAAAAGACGAACATAAAAAAGAATTCAAATCGCAACAAACTAGAAAGAAAACTATTAGAACTTTCAAAAAGTTTACAATAAAGGGATTTGGCTATCCAGTTTCCAGTATAATTATATCCCTTAGAATTCTGGCTCAACTAATTCTTACCATGCCCCAAAATCCTGGGTTATAGACTCCAACTCCTCCAACTGGACATATATTGGTGCCTTGGCTGTCACATAGCACCTCCACTCGAAGGGCAACCTTGTTCCGATCAAAGCATGATGACCGGTCTGTGGATACAATTAAAGATGACTCATTTCCGATGATAGACCAAGGATCAATATTTGAGGGAGTGTTTTGACCCCCAGCTTCAAAACCTGAAATAGGAGACATGTGAGATACAAATAATCAGGAAAACAATTTAAAAACAATTACAAAGGGCTTAATGAGCATGGTTAATATATTAACTCTTATGTGAAATGATCCCCTTTCCAAATTGAAACTGCAATAATAAACATCACCAAGAAGACAAGAGAACACTCTAAAGAATCTTGGCCGATGTAAAGATTTAAACCAAATCTGATTAAGAGTAATGAGTTGAAGCATCCAGTCTCATCCATATGACCAATTGCTCTCAAAAACACCCCAAAAAAACATGATTTTTCAAAATTATTGGGCAAGTTTAATAGTTGTGCCCACTGATACTGTTATTGAACCAAGGCGTACACGGGTTAAACAAGAAACTACTTACACATAGGAGGTATTAGATCTTAGGAATACAACATTTTCATTGATTGAAGTTTAGTTTGACATAGTTACCAAGCCAAGTGGGTTTTTAATCTCTAAATATACCGAGAATATCAAGGTTTTATGATTACTTAAGCAGGCAAATAACTTAAATTAAAATAGACGACTTATTCCAATAAGTTTCAAATTTTGAGAGATTTCAGAATGACCTCTGTTGCTCACGAGCTCTGCCCACAGTCCACCAGCACCAGCATGGTTGATCTCCTGCATAAAGGGCAAAAATAATATAAATAATTAATTAATTAAGAAAAAAAGGGATTTAGATGATGCTAACTCTGCAGTTAACAGCATATGTAACAAATGGAAACAGTATAAAACAAACAAATCCATTACATACACCAAAATTTCTGAAAATACTCAATTCAAATAATTAACCATCTCCCAGGTGACTTACTTCTTGCAATGTAATAAGAAAAAAAAAACATTAGCAGTAATGGGAGCATAAAGACATATATCCACCTAACTGCTCTATATATAATGGATTTGAAGGGTCCAGAATTTTCTTCTAAGTATTTAGTTTAGGATGCATATGCACACGCATACTAGTCTACATGTGCAAGTGTGTGCGCGCTAAAATGAAAATGATGAAAGAGATAGCATTAAAAAACATAATCAATATGGCCAAGGTACATCCACAACCAACCAAAAACCAGCTGAATCAAACAAAATTGATCAAGTTCATAAGTCAGACAATAAACCAACCTCAAAGAATATTCCAAATAGTGTTTCAGGTATTGGCCGACCTTGAGAAGCATTTATAAACAGCGTTGCGGTCTGGTTTGCCTCGACTTCGGTGGTGGCAAAACATTGATAGACAGAACAAGCTCCGATGAGAAAGAGCAGCAAAATAACACAGCAAGGGACCTTGTAAGAAGCCATTGCTCATTCACCACATCCAATTCCAATAAATTCTCAACCTTATAAAGCGTGATGAAGTTTCTAAATCAGTTACATTGTGACGGGTTAAAGAAGATAAAGAACAAACAAGAAATACAGAAACAACAAGACCAATTGTCATAACCATCTGGACTCAATAATACAAGACTAAGGAGTGTACTTATCCAAAAGCAAGAAACAGAAAAAGGAAATGATCAATCAAATTCAATGAACAGATATAAGAGAAACAAAACACAAACAATGAAATAAACCCAGATAAAAACTTGGAAGAACTGAATAGAGTGTGATTAAATTACCATAAATAGAATAAAGCCAGATAGAATTAGGAACACTTGAGTAGTAATCATAATCATAACCATAATCATAATCATTTGAGCACATACGATTATCATATATGATCAATAAAGTAAAGCATGCAAAACTTGAAACAAGGTAGTAAATTAAAGGACAAAAATTGAGGAAATTAAGAAAAAGGCAAAAAAAAAAGGGGTGGTACCTGTATGAATAACAATAGAATTAAAGAATCAAGTAAGGGCGGTGTTATTAGTTGAATTAGAGGAGAAAGAGAGTTAAGAGTGAGATGATGGTTTTGTGTAGGTGTTGTTGACTCAATGGCGCTTAAAGAGAGCGTTGGGGAAGTAGAATATTTATACATAACACGAGTCCTCCTGACAAAATATATAACATTTAAACAAAGTGGCAGAGCAGAGGGAGAGTGGTGGCGCGTGTTGGAGGGATTTCTGGTTTTGGTTTATGTCTTTTGCCTTGCTTTCACGTAATCTGTAATCACCACTGCAGCGATTACAGTGGGCTGCACTCTAGCGCTTGCATTTCACGCGCAGTTATGATTAAATTTCCTTTTTTTGTGTGCTTTTCTTTTTTTTTTCTGATTGAGATAACGTTGAATTTTATTTTATTTTATTTTTATTTTTATTTTTTACGTTTAAGTCTTTCAAGTTTTTCAAACAGACCACCACCACCCCGTAATTGTCTTCTCCACACGCAACACAACACAAAGTTTTGTTGATGCTCACATTCACATATAACTGCAGTGCGAGCGGTCGGCATTGTTTATGTTAATATATAATCGTCCGCTTTATTAAATTTAAATAAATTTTATATCATTCACTCACTTTTTTTTAATAGTTATTATTTTTTTTCTTCTCCTAATCATACTACTTATTTTTATTTTTAAAATAGACTTTTTTTTCCGCCTAAAATAACATGCATTGCTAACACAAAAATTTGATTTTTATTTTTTTTATCAAATCCCATTTGTTCAATCTCTTTCAAAGTTTTATAAAAAATTTATACTTTTACATCAAATGAGCCAATAAAAAAACTATAAACTATTGTGAAACGCCTAATTTACTTTATATTTGAAATATTTTTTATCGATTTATTTTATTGTGTGTATTATTTTTATTATGAAAAAAAATAATAGTTGTTCTTTGTTCTTTAATTCTAACTTTTTAGTCAATGTTTTTCGTTTTCATTTTATTTATTTGATTGATGGATTTATTTTTCTTCCCTTATACTTACTCATTAAATAGAAAGAAAAAAAAATGGGTCAAGCAAAAACAAGAAAAAAAAAATAGTTAGGCAAAGAGAGGAAAAAAAGAGGTGAAGTAAAAGAAAATTGACAAATGAAAGATGAGTAGTATGATTAAAAGAAAAAAAGAAGTAATTATTATAAAACCGCGTTAATAAACAGTGGTAAATAATATAAAATTTATTTAAATTTAATAAAAGTTTTAGTGATTCACTAATGTTAATGGACTATTATACATTAATGCCCCAGCATTACATATAATACCCATCAACATCAACATCAACATTAACATTATTTTTGTATCGTATTGTTAGGTCAAGGTCTTTTTCGACTGTGTGGTATAGGTGCATGATTACATCAACGGCTTCAATTCAATGACCGGCAATTTGTGCAATTAATTGATGAAAAAAAATATCAAAAACTTCAGCATTATTTGGTTAGATATAAAATATACTTGTAACATCAAACAATTAACAATAATAATCATCTATAAAATTAATAAATTTTAAATAATATATTATATTAAATATTATAATTATAATTATAATTATATTAAATATTATAATTTTGATTTTAATTTTAATTTACGTTAAATTTTAATTTAATTTAATTTACATTAATTTAATTTTAGTTACGTTAAATATTATAATTTTAATTTATTTTATATTAATTAATTTTATTTTCAATTATATTAAATATTATAATTTAAAATCTAATTTTAATTTTAATTTTAGTTACTTAAATATTATAATTCTAAAATTAATTTCAATTTCAATTATATAAAATGTTATAATTCGAAATCCAATTTTAATTACATGGAATTTTATAATTACAAATTTAATTTATGTTAAATAATTTCATAACTAATTTTATTTTTAATTATATTAAATGTTATAATTCGAAATTCAATTTCAATTACATTGAATTTTATAATTACAAATTTAATTTATGTTAAATAATTTCATAACTAATTTTATTTTCAATTATATTAAATATTATAATTTGAAATCTAATTTCAATTTCAATTTTAATTTTAATTTTAGTTACGTTAAATATTATAATTCTAAAATTAATTTCAATTTTAATTTTATTAAATGTTATAATTCAAAATCCAATTTTGTTGAATTTTGTAATTACAAATCAATTTTATTTTTAAGTACGTTAAATATTATAATTTTAATTTTAATTTTAATTTCAATTTCAATTATATCAAATGTTATAATTCTAATTTTAATTTTAATTACATTAAATATTTTAATTTCAATTTTAACTCCAATTTCAATATATTAAGTATTATAATTCTAATTTCTAATTCAATTACATTAAATGTTATAATTTAAAATTCAATTTATTTTCATTATGTTAAATGTGTAATTTAAAATTCAGTTTCAATTTCAGTTACGTTAAATGTTATAATTCTCAATCCAATTTAATTTTTAATTAGGTTAAATATTATAATTCTAAATCTAATTTCAATTACATTAAATATTATAATTCCTAATCAAATTTTAATTTCAATTATATTAAATGTTGTTATTCCAAATCTAATTCTAAATTTAATTACGTTAAATATTATAACTCTAATTTTAATTTCAATTACGTTAAATATTTTTATTTTCAATCTAATTTTAATTTTAATTATATCAAACATTATATTTTCAATTCTAATTTCAATTTTACTTTAATTATATTAAATGTTATGATTTCAATTCTAATTTTAAATTCAATTACGTTAAATATTATAATTCTAAATCCAATTTTAGTTTTAATTATGTTAAGTGTTATGATTCTAATTTTGTATTCAATTTCAATTATATTAAATATTATAATTCTAAATCTAATTTCAATTACGTTAAATGTTATAATTCTAAATCTAATTTTAATTTAAATTATGTTAAATGTTATAATTCTCAGTCGAATTTTAATATCAATTTCAATTACGTCAAACATTATAATTTTAAATCTAATTTCACTTTCAATTACGTTAAATGTTATAATTCAATTTCAATTTCAATTTTATTTATGTTAAATATTATAATTTTAATTTCAATTATGTTAATGTTATAGTTTTGTTTCTAATTTCAATTTTAATTACGTTAAATGTTATAATTGGTCATAATCCAATTCAATTTTAATTATGTCAAATATTATAATTTTAATTTTAATTATGTTAAATGTTATAATTAATAATTTCAATTTCAATAACGTTAAATGTTATAATTTCAATTCTCATTTTAATTACATTAAATGTTGTAATTTCAATTCTAATTTCAATTTCAATTACGTTAAATGTTAGAATTCCAAATCTAATTTTAATTTAATTACGTTAAATTTTATAATTCTAAATCTAATTTTGATTTCAATTAGGTTAAATATTGTAATTTAAATTCTAATTTAAATTTTAATTATATTAAATGTTATAATTTCAAATCTAATTTTAATTTCAATTATATCGAATGTTATAATTTTAAATTACGTTATATATTATAATATCGATTTCAATTTTAATTTTAATTATATTAATAAAAGAGAATGATATTTTATGAGTGTCCTAAATAACCATGGTTAATATAAATTAAAAAAATAAATAAATAAATATATTCAAAATTTATTGTATATTGTATTCCTCTTTAACATAGCATGTGTTTCCACTTTTTACCTCTTTTTCCAACAAAAGTTTTAGAATATCATAAGTTATACATAATTTTGTGAATTGGTAGTTATCGTTGAAAAAACGTTACATAACATAAGAGAATGATATTATATGAGTGTTTTAAGTAACTATGGTTAATATAAATTAAAAAAAAATCTAGAACTTGTTATTTATTGTCTCTCACTTAACGTAATATGTGTTCTCACTTTTTGCACATTTCACCAATAAAGTGTTAAGATATTTTTATTTATACATAATTTGCAAGTTGACAGTTATTATTAAAAAAAAATTACATATAAAGGGATTATATGTTATGGTGTTCTAAATAATCATGGATTATATAAATTAAAAATAAATAAATATGTACAGAACTTGTATATTGTATCTTACTTAATGTAGCATGTGTTCTCATTTTTTACACGTTTCACCAACAAAAATGCTAGGATATTCCCATTTATACATAATTTATGACTGGACAATTATCATTAAACATATATTATATAATATAAGAGGATGATATTTTATAGGTGTCCTAAATAGTTATAGTTAATATAATTTAAAAATAAATAAATACATTCAAAATTTATTGTATGTTATATCTCACTTGCATGTGTTTCCACTTCTTTTACCTTTCCTTAACAAAAGTGTTAAGATATTTCCACTTATACATAATTTGTAAGTTGGTAGGTATCATTAAAAAAAGTTACATAATATAATAGGATAATATTTTATAAGTATCATAAATAAACATGATTAATATAAATTATAAAAAAAAGTACATCCAAAACTTGTTGTATGTTGTATTTCACTTAAAGTATCATGTGTTTCCCACTTTTTGTACCTTTCACCAATAAAAGTTTTAGAATGTACACACTATACATAATTAGCGAGTTTATAATTATCATTAAAAAGATATTATGTAATATAAGAGGAAGATATTATATAAGTATCCTAAGTAATCATGATTAATATAAATTACAAAAAATAAATAAATAAATATATTTAAAACTTGTTGTATGTTATATCTCACTTAACATAATACGCATTCTCACCTTTTGCATATTTCACCAATAAAAGTTCTAAGATATTTCTATTGATACATAATTTACGAGTTGATAGTTATTATTAAAAAAATATTATATAATATAAATAGGTGATATTTTATGAGTGTTCTAAGTAATTATAATTTATATAAATTAAAAATAAATAAATACATAAAAAATTTGTTGTATGTTTTATCCCAATTTAACATAACATGTGTTCTCAACATTTTATTAACAAAAATACTAATATTAAGGGTGGACAAAATTAATTGAAAACTGAATAAACCAAACTAAATTAAATAGGCCAATTGGTTCTATTTTTTCTATTTAAAAAAATTCATTTGATTTATATTTTTTTAAAAATCGAATATTTTGTTCCAGTTCAGTCCGGTTATACAAATAACTGAAAACCGAACTAAAAATCAGCTTTATATAAATAAAAAATTTTAAAAATTGACACTTGTCACGTTCACATTAGTAAAAAAGAAATGTAACTATAGTCTTAACCACACTTGATTACACACACATACATATATATATATATATAGTTGAAAATGGGGTAAAAATCTCTAATTTCAATCACGTTTCTTATTTTGGCTTTCTTTCTCTCGCTCATCTCTTCTCTTGCTCTCTCAGTCTCTCTCACTCCTCTCCTCTCTCTCCCCAGCCTCACTCGCCGCTGATCACCCCCACCTCCCCCCCTCCATGTTCTTCCACCCACAAAACACCGTTGTTCGCTGTCTCATCTGTCGTCCACGTCTAAGCTATTGTCAACATCTCAAACGCCATCCACCTCTCACTGATTTCCAGCATTGATGATGGTGACAATGTCACCACCGATTTTCAGCACCAATGATGGTGACAGTGTTAAGAAAAATTTTAAATCATTTTTATTATTTATTTATTTATTCATTATTGAAATCTTCAAGTTTCTTTGATTCTTTTCATATTTGAAGATTGATGAATGAGAAATTGTTAATATGATGGTGCATGTAGACTAATGTTTTGCTTTAATTTTTATTTAATAATTTTTAAATTATTATTAGTTTTAATCAGTATTTATGAACTGTGTTTTCTGAGTAATACTGTATTAGATGTGGGCTTAAGATGTTTATGGTGTTGTGAATGGTGTGAGTAATGCTTATTGTGAAAATGTTTGTGAAATATTTTGGCTTAAGTTGGTGGAGAGTTGAGAAATTGGAACTAAGTTTTTGTTTAAGATTGAAAACCGAAAAATAGAATCGAATCGGATTGAACAAAAAAAAATCCGGTATGGTTTAGTTATTTTAGTACATTTTGATTCTTCGTGAAGGGAGAACTAAAAAATTGTTGTTTAGTCCACTTTTGGCTAAAACCGAATCTACTGCACCATACTCACTTTTAACTAAGAATAAGATATCTCTACTTATATATAATTTTAATTTATGAGTTGACAGTTATTATTAAAAAAAAAATTACATAATATAAGAGAATGATATTTTTATAAGTGTTTAAATAGTTATAGTTAATATAAATTTTTAAAAAAATAAATACATTTAAAATTTATTATATGTTATACTTTACTTAACGTAATATGTATTCTTATTTTTTCACCTGTCACCAATAAAAATATTAGAATATTCTCACTTATACATAATTTGCGAGTTGACAGTTATTATTAAAAAAGTATTACGCCATATTAAAGAGAATGATTTGATAAAATAAGGTAGAATTAAATTAGATTCGAGTATTATAGTAGTTTTTCATAATTGGTGTAATATAAATTTATAATAGACTAATTAAAATTATTTTAAGAGAAAACAAAAAAATTAAATACACAAATAATAATTCGAAACAATTATTAAATTTTTATAAATTTTTTTAGAAAGAATGATAAATTAATAAATATAAATATTCAATTCATAATTATATTTTAATAACTAATTAATATAATTTATTTTTATAAATATTCAATTATTTATAAGTAGGGACATACTCGCACTTCAATTGGTAAATCTTGCAAATACTAAGGACATCGTCTGAACAAGTGCAAACATACGTCAAACGACCATTGCACACCTACAATTTTGGAAAATAAGACTAAATTACTGTAATATCTCTATTTCACTTATTGAGGTAAGCTATAGCAAGGATATATACACAATATAGTAGGTGAAAAGTACTTAAACAAGGGATCTCATTCCTATAAGTGAGGACATATCTAAGGAAATGATTATGCACCAATAATTTGGTGCATAACAGGTAAAAATGGATCAAAATATGTTGTTTGAACTCAGAATTGCAAGCCTGAACTTTGAAAAACAAGATAACTTTGAAACAATATGAAATCTTCCTCTTTTGAATTTTCAATGATATGAAAAATACTCTTACGTACGTTAGTCAAAAGTGTCAAAACAAGGAATCTGTTTTGTAAAAGTGGAGACATACATAAAATGGTAATTACGCACACCCATAACTTGATGTATAACGAGTGAAAGTGGAAAAATAAAATATTGACATGGGAATTGTAATACTAAACTTAAGGAATCCCAACTATAATGTGTAATATTTTTACCTTTACCTATTCCTGCAACAAATATAGGGATATACTTATACTAGAGTTGGTGACAGGTGCAAATACTAGGCACACGTTTTTTGTAAATGGGGACATACATAAAATGATTATTGCGTATCCACAACTCGAGGCATAATGAATGAAAGTGGAGAAATAAAATATTAGCATAGAAATTGCAACACCAAACTTGACACGACCAAAATGGATTATGCCACGTGCACAAGGAGCACGACTTTATGCGCCCATGCTATATACGCTTGGGTGCGTTGTACGGCCATGCGTAGTAGGCATGGCATGCACATCAAGCACGCTATGCATCAGGCACATGCTCATCAATATGCAAGCCCCACCATGTGGCCCTACTACAAGATGTCATGTGGTATTTAAATATAAATTTTTATATTTAATTTTATATTTAAAATAGTAATTATTAATTTAAGTTAATAAATAATTAATATTGAATTAACTACTTTTTATTAATATTATAATTATAATTTAAATGATATTATTAAAACTAATTAAAAATTAATACATTAAAAAGTTATTTTTTTGTCCAAAAAACATATGGTTTAATTGTTTAATTTAAGTTTTTGTAAAGTTTTTGGCTAAAAAATATACTTATATACACTTAAATTTGTTAATTCATGTAATATTTTATTTTATTTATATACGAAATTGTTATTTACTATAGGTAATTATTTGTTATTAATTGGTTCTAATTTATTTAATTATTTGCTCATGCACTAATAAATGTTTTTAGGAAGAAAAACATGTCGAGGTCATATATAATTCTACAAAATAAGTAGTATTGATTGTCAATCGCTACTTACTCCAAGTTATGGGCTTTAGACACCATCAAGAAAAAGTTAAAGCCTAGTGTCACAGACTGTTTTCGAACCGTGCGGCCTTAGACGCGTTGCGTGCTAAGCAGCCAAGAAAACCACACAAAGAGAAGAAAGAAAGAAACACCAAGTGTTTGCACGAATGCTCTCTTATATTGTCGAAGAGAAAACAAAGTTATGAGATGAAATATATAAGTGAGGGTCTCCTCTTTTTATAGTAGCAGCCCTATACAATCAATGGCTGAGATCTAAACGATTTAACGGTGTACATATAAGAGGGATAATATTCTTTAGAATATTACAAAATGCCATTCTACCTTAATTAGAGTTCTAATTAAGGTGAACTACTCTAATAAGTCATGGGCTTGTCCTGGCTCTTCACCCATGTCAGCGGGTCTTCTAGAAACTTCGGTCCGCGATACATTTCAGCAGCCCAGATAGCTTCTAGGAGGCTTTGTCACGCACCAAGTGTTCGAGGAAATGCTTGAAAACACTTGGGGCATGACATTCTCCCCCACCAAATTCACGCGACGCCCTCGTCGCGTCTTCACTGGAAATTACGCACCTCGTTCTTCAATCTGCTGCTGTACGCTCTCGAATTTCTGGCGTGCACCAATATTGGGTACCCTTTTCCACTTGACAACGTACTCATGCCGTGGAGGTGGATTTCTTCTCCGTACTGCCCATCCGCTTTGATTGAGTTTCACTCCGTTGTTGTCCCATATGGAAATCCCTAAAGGTCCCTGTTTCTGCTCCATGTCTTCCATACCCCCTCGGTATAGCTTCAAACAGCTCTCGGAAGGCAACGGATGCAGCTGCTGTCTCGAAGGTATCCCCACCTTATGCGAGACGTTGCCAACCCTTTTGGCAATAGAAAATGGCCCCTCGTCCCTGCGATCAAGGCCCTTGTGAAGTGGGCGTACTGTCTTGTGTTATGGTAGAAGTAGCGTCTCCATCACCAAGTCCCCCGCACTAGGCTTGACAAGCCGTTGCTTGTCTTTGACCCACTCATTGTGCTGCATATCATGTGACGCCTTGGACTTTTGGATGACACCCGCATCCAACAACTCCTCGAGCTGCCCCTGCAACTCTCCTATCTCCAATGAAGGCGTCTGCACCATAGTTGGAAGCGTAATCCCCAGCTTCAACTTTTTTTCATGCTCGGTATCACCTTGATGTGGCTGCACCTGTGGTATGTCAGTTGGCACGACCCCCTTGTGCTCCTCGAGCATTTCTGCAACCCTTGTTGATAGCTTGGCCTCGCCCTTTGTCGCCTTATCATTCATCCTCCTCACTGTGGCTGGATGTACTTCTCCTTTGCGTTCAGTAACTCTCATAAGTTGAATGGCGGAAAGGATTTTAGTGTTGGCTTTTGGTTGATATTGCCCACCCTTGGGCTTGTCTACCGTTGGTATCATGTAAGGCCCTCCTTGCATGATGCACACATAGTCGTGTCGAGGAAGCTACACTATGTCGTACTGCTTCAAGAACTCCATACCTAACACTACATCGAAATCATCAAGAGGTGCTACAGAGAAATTTATCTCGCCATGCCATTTGCCCAGGTGAATATCGACCCCTCGAACCACCCCATCCAGTGGCTTGGCCGCAGCATTCACTGATTTGAGGAATCTCTCCTCTTTCTCTACATAAAGTCCCAAGCACCTCGCCTCCGCACGCTTGATGAAATTGTGCATCGCGCTCGTATCTATTAGCACTTGAGTCTTTATGCAGTTGATGTAGGCTTCAACATACATGAGCGCCTTTCCCGTTGGCGCGCTGGTACGCCGCTTGGCTTTCATTGTATTGAGCAGCTGCAAACACCCCATTTGATCCTGCTTGCAAGCCTCATGCGCCGTAACCATGGCATTGATAGCCTTCTTCTTCGGGCAGTCTTTGACCCAGTGGTCCCATCGCAAAGAAAGCAGCTTGTCTTCTGTCCATTCCCTCTATGGCCGTTGCGCTTTTGCTTTTTCCATTTGGGCGGCTTACTTCTCTCCTCCTCATCCTCCGGAGGTTGAAATTCCTTGGCATCCCCACCTTTGCTATGATTGGGTCTCGAATGCTTGGACTTTTCCGAATCACCCTTGCGGTAATCCATGAGCGTTTCTGCCAATGTTAGAGCGTCAGATATTCTGGTCACCCCGCGCTGCTTCAGTTCATTGGAAGCCCATGTCTGCAACCTGTCCAGGAAATTAAATAGCAAGTCCTCCTTGCTCATGTTGGGAATCTGGAGCATTAACAGGGAGTACTCCTCGACGTATTCGCTGATAGACTTGATCTGTTTCAATTCCTTCAACCACTTTCGAGCGTCGTGCGCCACATTCTTCGGATAGAACTGGCGCTTCAGCTCCCGTTGCAATTCTGTCCAGGTGTTGATTGTGCAGGTACCTTTGCGTATCTCCTCGCTTTTCCTACGCCACCATAGAATTGCATGGTCAAAAAGATATAAGGTCGCGGTATTTACCTTGTCTTCATTTCCCACGCCCATGGCGTCAAAGTATCTTTCCATCTGCCAAAAGTAGTTATCCAGCTCCTTGGCGTTCCGCTTGCCGCTGAACTCCTTCGGTTTAGGAGCCTCAACTCTCGGCGCCCCTTGAGCAGCAACAGACCCATTTGCCACTGCTTGTTTATACAGCACTACATCCTCTTTGATAGCGTCAAACCCTCTATGCAACTCCTCCACTTGGGCTTGAACTTTGTCAAAGTTGGCGTATACCTTCTCCTGAAAAGCCTTGATCCAGTCACGCTGCCGATCAGCGTAACTCTCGATGGATGTGTTGATGAGGGAGCGCAGCTCGTCCTCTTGAGTGTCGAGTCCCCCCTCGATCTTCTCTACTTGCTGCTCCAACTCCCCAAGACGATCCGTCGCCTTTTCCACAGTGCCACCGAGCGTTTTCACCATGGTCCTGAGCTCATGGCCTGGATCGATAGACTTGTCGCGAGGTCCACTGCCGTGCCTCTTAGCTTTGGGATTCCGACCCCTCTCTTCAGTCAAATCTGATGGTCCACCGTCTTTCTCCATCTCTGAACTGAACTTGCTTTGATACCAACTGTCACGGACTATTTTCAAATCGTGCGGCCTTAGACGCGTTGCGTGCTAAGCAGCCAAGAAAATCACACAAAGAGAAGAAAGAAAGGCACACCAAGTGTTTGTACGAATGCTCTCTTATATTGCTGAAGAGAAAACAAAGCTATGAGATGAAATATACAAGTGAGGGTCTCCCCCTTTTATAGTAGCAGCCTTATACAATCAATGCCTGAGATCTAAACGATCTAACGGTGTACATACAAGATGAGATAATATTCCTTAGAATGTTTCAAGATGTCATTCTACCTTAATTAGAGTTCTAATTAAGGTGAACTACTCTAATAAGTCATGGACTTGTCCCGATTTTTCACTCATGTCAGCGGGTCTTCTAGAAGCTTCGGCCCGCGATCCATTCCAGCAGCCCATATAGCCTCTAAGAGGCTTTGTCACGCACCAAGTGTTCAAGGAAATGCTTGAGAATTAAACTCTGTGTTTTGGTAGAATTAAAGGATGTTATGGATGGTGATGTTGTTTGGCCATGGATCTGGCCTAGGTTCTTTTCAGTTGATCATTCATCTTGCTGATCATGTCTTGGTAATGTTTAGAGAGTCTTAATAAATAGTCTTCAGTTTGTTCTTCTTGTTACTTTGTATAGTGGGTGTTTGTTCTTCGGTTATAAAAATAATTAGTACGATTTAAGATGTATCTACTAAAGTTTCGGTAACCTTTAGTCATTATCAGTAGCTGTGTAATATTTTGTTCTAATTAGTAAAAAGATAGAACCTTGCTTTCCTTTCATCTTCTCTTCTTTTTTTCCCTTCTATCCTAAAGTTTGCATGTAACAGTATATGCACGTGAGTTTAGTCAAAGAAAAAGCATGTTGTATTATTTTGGTTCATAAAAGACATTGTTCAAAGCAATATTGTTCCACTTTCATAATCATGTATATGATTAACTTAAGAGAGAGAGAGAGAGTGAGTGAGGAAGGGAGTTCCTTTTCCATAATCTGGGCCATTGATTGATGGTCTGAATCTTAAAGTGTCTAGTAATTAATCAAGCAATCGGATAGCTTTAATGGCATTGAAGTCTCTGCATATATTTGCACTATTTAACGTATGATAACGCAGTACCTTCCTGCAGCAATTGACACTTTATTTGATGTAGGGCACTGGATTTAATAATTTGTTAAGCTCTTAATTTCTTTGAAAGGAACATATATATTTAGAGATGTTTATTTGATATAGAAGTATTTCTGCTCCACTTAAATACTCATTTATTTCCACTTCATTGTAAGTGCTTTCATTCAGTTGCAGATTCGCACAAACACGGCCGGGCTAGTAAGTAGTGACTCCGTGCAGTAAAAATATTTCTCTAAAAATACATGTTGCTCATTTGGTCCTGAGCTCATGGCCTGGATCGATAGACTTGTCGCGAGGTCCACTGCCGTGCCTCTTAACTTTGGGATTCCGACCCCTCTCTTCAGTTAAATCTGATGGTCCACCGTCTTTCTCCATCTCTGAACTGAACCTGCTTTGATACCAACTGTCACGGACTGTTTTCGAACCGTGCGGCCTTAGACGCGTTGCGTGCTAAGCAGCCAAGAAAACCACACAAAGAGAAGAAAGAAAGGTACACCAAGTGTTTGCATGAATGTTCTCTTATATTGCTGAAGAGAAAACAAAGCTATGAGATGAAATATACAAGTGAGGGTCTCCCCCTTTTATAGTAGCAGCCCTATACAATTAATGCCTAAGATCTAAATGATCTAACGGTGTACATACAAGATGAGATAATATTCTTTAGAATATTCCAAAATGTCATTCTACCTTAATTAGAGTTCTAATTAAGGTGAACTACTCTAATAAGTCATGGGTTTGTCCTGGTTCTTCACCCATGTCAGCAGGTCTTCTAGAAGCTTAGGCCCGCGATCCATTCTAGCAGCCCATATAGCCTCTAGGAGGCTTTATCGCGCACTAAGTGTTCGAGGAAATGCTTGAGAACACTTGGGGCGTGACACTAGGTAGACATAATTAAGATCACATGTTATACACATTTAATATAATTGAAATTAAAATTGAATTTAAAATATAATATTTAACGAAATTAAAATTAGAACTAAATTTAGAATTATAACATTTAACGTAATTAAAAATTAAATTTGGATTCAAAATAGTCACAACATTAAACATAATTAAAATTTAAATTCGAATTTGAATTATAATATCTGACATAATTTTTTTATTGTTTCTATTATTTCTATTATGGTTTAGATATAATTTTTTAGGTCCGAGAATTAATTTTGAAGCAAAAGTTGCTTCAATAAAAAATATTCCGTTGAGAATAAAAAGCTATTGTTCTAGTTCGAAGGATCCCACCAAGTTCTAGATTAAAATTTCGTAAAGCACGCTTTGAGGATGAGTTCTCTAATATTTTATTAACGTAATGGAATGTTTGTTTATTTTACGCTACGTATTTATGCATGTGATGTGTAAATTAAATTTCAATTGAAAATGAAAGCAATAAATGGCAAGTTTACATGAAATAGAAAGCCACCAATTTCATCGATATCATAGTATTTGAAAGTGCGTTGTACATTGGATGAGCGTTTTTAGTGATAGAATATAGTAAGCATGAGGTACAATTCATT
This sequence comes from Ailanthus altissimus, assembly GCA_946807835.1. NCBI lineage: Eukaryota > Viridiplantae > Streptophyta > Magnoliopsida > Sapindales > Simaroubaceae > Ailanthus > Ailanthus altissimus. The sequence continues at coordinate 13,905,583 of OX327687.1, forward strand.
TATTCATTTGGCACTTTCGTCAACAAGCATAAGGTGTCAAAATAAATTACAATTAAAAATGAAAGCAATAGGTGGCAATTTTACATGAAATAAAAAATATACATGCTCACCCAATGTACAACGCACTTTTAAATACTACGATATCAATGAAATTGGTGTCTTTCTATTTCATGTAAACTTGCCACCAATTACTTGTATTTTCAATTGTAATTTAATTTACACATCACATGCATAAATATGCAGCAAAAATATTTTATATGAAGCAACACTTGCTTCTTAAATTTCTTAAAATAAGGTACATTAAATAGTAATAATTACTATATTTTAAGGCTCATCAGAGTGGAAACAATTTTCAACCCCAAGCTTCTCTTCTCCTAGGAATCCTAACTTAGTATGCAAGCTCAAGAAAGCAATTTATGTTATGACCTTCGACAAACTAAAGCAGGCACAAAGAATTAAGAAGGGAGCATTGGTTTAAAAAATTTAGTTCCTTTTTCACTGCTTCATTTTTATAAAGGCTTCCACTGTAGCTATGCAAATTCTTAAGAAAGGAACTTTAATGTTAGATTTTTATGTCACCTTAAAGTATGTTACAAGTAGTCATCTCATCGTAGATAAGGCCTTCACCGGTGGTAGTCATCCCATATAATAGAGTAAGCACCCTTTGAAAAAGAGCTACTAACGTACAGACTAATCAATTTTTTAGTGGTATCATATATAAGATCACGACTACAAATGCCTATCTCTTTCCTCTTCACCTTTCCAGGCCTAAATATTCGAAGTTTATCAAAGGCCAACTTAAGAATGATGGATTCAACTTGTTCACTAGCCTGGACACAAAGGCTCATAAGAATGCTTTTCTACTCCATTATTTCCACTCTTATAAGGCTTTAAAATAGTAATCATTACTATTTAATATACCTTATTTTAAAAAATTTAAAAAGTAAGTGTTACTTTAGATAAAATACTTTTAATTACATATTTATGTATGTGATGTGTAAACTAAATTAAAAATATTTCAGGCTATTGGTGATGCATTTCAAGTGTTGAAAATATAAAAAATTAGAAAACAGCTTAGTGGGATGCTGCAGCGCTGGTAAGCCTAGGCTGCGGCATTAGGGTGGTGACCCCAGAGCTGCAACATTTGTGTGCTAATGTCGCAGCACTACAAGGCTAACGTCACGGCACTAGGGGGTTGGTGTCGCAGTGCTAGGGGCTAGGCCACCAACGCTATAGCATTAATAGCTTGATGCTGCAGTTCTACTCAGACTGTTTACTGTAATATTTTAAAATTTTGTTAGAACTGGTGCTTACGTGCAATTCAAATATTATATGAATATTAATTGTTTAATATTTATACAATAAATATTTTGAATAAATTCATTAATATTAAATATATATGATAAGATGTTTGTAACACTTTAGACATTATATGATATAAAGTAGTTCAGATCTGATTTAAAGGAGTTTGGACCAGCACTAAAAGTTAGTTATGCTAAGAATTATCATTGCTAAGAGTTAGCACTACTAAGAGTTAGCAGGTTATAAAAGTCAGCGAAATCTAAATAGTTAGAGATTTTTTTGAAATGAGACAAAAACTCAAAAATATACTAACAATGACTTAGTTACAAAGGGTTGCAAATAGTGCTAAGAAATATCATTATATTTAAAAATGTTATGTTTTTAATCTATTTTCACTGATGCGGACTTGTCAGTGGGAAGCTTATTTTAATATAGATCTATGTATGTCTATATTTAAATGGTCTAGATGATTATTCTTAGCAGACCATGAGTTTTGTGGAAGATCATATAGACATGCGTGTATTCAATTAAGATTGAGTACTGAACAGGCTCAATTAGGATCTCCAATAGACATCTCATAAAGTTATCAATGGATGATCCTTTCGAGTTGAGTAGTATTCGTAGTCTCTTTACCTAAGCACCACAGTGGGTTTGTAAGTAATCTACCAAACTTAGATTTTACACATGTCAGATACCTTTTATGGTTTGAATGCTGGGTGTCGCTGGGTATAGTCCAATGTATATAAAATTTAGTATGTGTAGATACGAGATTCGTCAACTCATATGGGTGAGTAGTATATCTAGATACTATAAGATTGTGTTACTGAAAATCTTATGGCCATAAGCAATACACCCGAAAAAAAATGATTCCTATGTAAGAAATAATATTGCAAAAGTATTTGCGGATATTATTTATAGGAATACAAATCTAAATATAAGTTCTAGTATTGAGTATATGAAGACTTAATGGTAATGATCTATATCTCATCTCTTTTAGAATAGAAATGATGAAAGGATTATATAAATATGTATTAACCTTAACTTGTATGGTTCAACAAGCTATTTTATTATTTTTATAATCTGTATGTGAGGTAATGTTTATAGATTTATGGAAGAGTTATGTAAGAAGAAATGAGTGTGAACCTAAGGAGTCACACTGTATGAAATGTACTTGTTGTGCATTAGGGTAGCACACTAGATTGAATAGTTTAATCTTGAAAGTTATAAAAAAATTTAAAATTATTTTAGGGTCTCTCAAGGAGATCATAGAGCTTAAGTATTAAGTTTGGAATCTCGGCAAGTGAGACTTGCCACTTTATCCTTTTTATTAGATGCTATATATTATGCCATTAATTTGTCAGGGCATGATACGTGGCATACTTTTTATTGGTTCAATTATTAAATGTAAATAATTAAATTGGTCAAAGAGGTTTAATTGATATTTTACTTATAAAATTTCAAAGCTAAAATCATTTTTGTCATTTGCTTATGTAAAATGCCAAGAGGTGGCTTTGTTAATTGTTAAGCATGACCTGTCTTTTTCTAAGGCAATTTTGACCACCAATCTTCCTAATAAACGACTATCACCTTTTTCTTATTGATTCACTATTTTTTGTAAAGCATGACAAGGATTTTTTTAAATTCTTGTCATGCTTGTTATTAGCCAGTATTTATCATTAACATTTGATATTTGTAGGTGCTATTGGTATTTTCTTATTTAAAAAAAAATATTCTTTGACTTATAAAGAAACGATGTTTAATATTGATTAGTGAAAATAACAAAATGTCATTAAATCTGAAATTGACTTTATGCATGACACTTGATTGTGCTTCTTATAGAAGCTGTTCCTATTTACTGTAAATAAGTTTATGCAACAAAAATGTGGTGGTAGAGACCTTCTAATCCTAACCCATGATAAAAGGTTACACTCACATATCTCGGATCGGTTATAAGAAAATATTTTTCACCAGTAGTTATGCTTAAGTCAATTCGTATTTTGTTGCCTATTACAATGTGGTAGAATCTTCATTTTAACAAAGAGAAAGTATGTGTGTTTAGAGAGAACAGTGGGAGCATAATTATCTTTAGAGTTCTCTATATGGAAAACACATTTAATGTCAGAAACGACGTTGATATGTTGCAAGTCAGTCGGATAAGAGTTATCTGAGTAAGGACTTTTCCATTAAAGATTCGAAAAAAGATTCCTATATACTAGCTATAAAGTGTTATAGAGATAGAGCTAGGAGACTAATAATACTATCTCAATTTTTTGTATATAGACAATGTTCTCAAAAAGTACAATTTAAGTAACTATGATACAGTTAATGTATTTTTCAAACATAGTATTCATTTTTCTAGGAGGAGGTGTCATCGGCAAGAAGATGAAAATATTAGTGTGTCTAACATACAATATACATCAGCTAGAGATAGCTTGATGTACATTTTATATACGAAACTTGAATCTGGATGGCTGTAAGTATTACGAGCTAGTATTGGTCTAATCCCGGTTACAATTGTTCATTGGTCGTGAAACATATCTGAAATACCTTAAAGGTATAGAAGATAAGCTTCTGTATTATGAAGAGAGTTACTAATATACGAGAGGATACACAGACTTGGACATTTATTCTGGTTTGGATGATTGAAATTTACATTTGATTATGTGTTTTTTTGCATTGGCACTGTAATTAGTTGAGAGTGTATATAAATACACAACCAATTCTACATTGGAGGTAGAATATGTTGCGGTTTAAGATAAGTTAGTTACAAAGCTTAGAATATTTTCAAGTTCAGTGGATCTTATCCTACTAAATGCAATAATGCTCAAGCCAAGAAGTCATAATAACTCACCAGAATTCTGATCATGTAGAATCTAAATACCACATAATTAAAAAGTTCTTAGCTATAGAGATGTAATAGTATTTAGGATATATTCCATGAATTATATAGTGGACCCACTAACTAAAGCCTTAACTTTTAATGTGTTTGACAAACACATGGAGATGATATGCATTAGATATCATTATGGTTGGCACTAAAGTAAGTGAGAGTTGTTGAAAATGGTACTTACGTGCTATTCTAATATTGTATGAATATTAACTATATAATATTTATACAATAAAAATTTCAAATAAAATCATTAATATTAAATATATGGTAAGATGCTTGCACCATTTCAAACATTGTATGATCTGAAGGAGTTAAAATCTGGTCTAAAGAAGTTTAAACCAGGGCTAAGAGTTATAAATGCTAAGTGTTAGCACTGCTAAGAGTTAGTAGGTTATAAGAATCAGTTAGATCTAAGAAGTTAAATCATTGTCTGAAATGAGACAAAGACTTGAAGGTAAGCTAGTAATGACATAGTTGCAAAAGGTTGTAATAGGTGCTAAGAAATATCATTATGTAAGTATGTTCTTAAACCTTATGTTCCTGATCTATTTTCACTGATTTGGGTCTGTCGGTGGGAACCTTATTTTATATAGATCAGTGTATGTCTATCTGTATGGTACATATGGTTGTTCTTAGCTATTTATAAGCTCAGTGGAAGATCGTATAGGCATACGGTATTTAATGAGGATTGGGTACTAAACAGACTCAATTACGAGCTCCAATAGACATTCCATAAAGTCATCAATAGAGGATCCTTTCGAGTTGAGTAATATTCGTGGTCTCTAAACATGAGCACCGCGGTGGCCTTGTGAGTGACTCATCATACTTAGGTTCCACAAATATCATAGACTTTTATGGTCTGATCACTGGGTGTCGTTGGGTATGGTCTGATCACTGAGTGTCATTAGGTATGGTCCGATACTCATAAAATCTAGTGTGTATAAATATAAGATTCATCAACTCATATAAAATAAAATAAAAATGAGGCATGCTTAAGGTGTTGGCCGAATAATAGTGACATTGGTGGCCAAAATAATTGTTCAAAAGCTATGTAAAATGTCACCACATGCTTGCCATTTTCAGGAAACAAAGCATGACAATGCATGGGTGAATTTTTGGCGAAATTGGTGGCTTTTTATTTCATGTAAACTTGCTTTTATTTTCAATTGTAATTTAACGTATTTGAAATTTAAATTAGGTTTGAAATAATAATATTTAGCGAATTTGAAATTGAAATTTGATTTCAAATTATAACATTTAACATAATTGAAGTTGATATTGAAATTGAAATTGAAATTATAACATTTAATGAAATTGGATTTCAAATTATACCATTTAATGAAGTTGAAACTAACATCAAAATGGGATTTTGATTGAATAATAACATTTTACCTTTTTAAAATTGAAATTAGATTTGTAGTTTTAACATTTAACGTAACTCAAATTGAAATTGAAATTGAAATTAAAATTAAAATTATGTTATTTAACGTACTTCAAATTGTAAATTGCGATTTGAAATTATAACATTTAACGTTAGTGAATTTGAAATTGTATTTGGATTTCTAATTATAACATATAACGTAATTTAAATCAAACTTTGAATTGGATTTATAACATTTAACATAATTAGAATTGAAATTTAACTTGAATTGTAACATTTAATGTGATTAAAATTGAAATTGAATTTCGAATTTTAACATTGAACGTAATTGATATTGAAATTAGAATTAGAATTATATCATTTAATATAATTGAAATTGAAACTAAAATTCGAATTACAATTATAACATTTAATATAATTGAAATTAAAATTAAATCTTTTAATGAATTGAATCTTATATTGAAATTAGAATTATAACATTTATCGTTACTAAAATCAAAATTCAAATTAGAATTGTAACATTTAGAGACTAATTCAACTCTACAATTTACTTGATAAATTCAAATTGAATTAAATTAACATATATAGGATCAACTTGAAATTTTTTTAGAAACTTTGTTGTTTTTTAATTAATGAATTTATACTTTTTTTTACTAACTTCAATTCCTTCAAATAGAATATCTATTTTAATATAAATAAAATATCTTAGCTATATATAATGTATTCCTACAAATGTTTATCATACATACAGTTTATTATTATAAGGATTAATTCATTTTAATAGGATTAACTTGAAGTCTTTCAAATAACAAATTTAAATTGCAAATTCAAATTTTAATAAAATTAAACTAATAAATAAATAGGATCAAGTTATTAATTATCAACAAACTTTATTATTATTTTAATTTACCAAAAAAACAAAGAATTTTTTTTTGTTAAATGTTATTATCATCAGTTAGGCACTGGTAATAATGAGTTAACCTCCTCCGTTGGCTATCATTTGTCAGCAACATCATTCGGTTATTTAGAACAATCGAATGTACTGAAGGCACAACCTATACTATTTACTACCTATAAATATACTCCGAAATTTTATAAACATCTCAAGTTTTAAGTACAATGTACTTACTCGTCAGCTCAAAGATAAAAATAGAGTTGGCATATATTTTTGAGAAAATTTTAAAATTGACCCATTATTTTTTATTATTATACTATTTTGACCAAAGTCAAACTTTTTATACTGTTTTAACTAAACAACGAATTTTGGCCCGTTTTGCCCCTTTAACCAATTCAAATTTTCTCTCTTTCACTAAAGTTACATTGATCGATCACTCTCTTGATCTCTCCCAAAATTTATAGATCGGCTTCCAAATTATCACATTTTAAAGATTAAAAGTAAAATAACTGATTTAGAAATGGACAAAAATTGATGAGTTCTTACTACTAATGTTGTTTTGTTGTGTTTTTATATTCTACTAGTTTAAATGTTTAGATTTAGTGCGAAGAGGATGAAAAAGTGGTTGAAATGGGTATACAAAGTCGAAAACAATGAAATGTGTCCAGCCTATGACGCACGCGCTGCATAGCATATGTGCATCACGCATTGTGTATGGCAATTGCCGCGTGGCAACTTAATTTGTTTTGCTTTATTTATTAATTTTATATTTTATTTTGTTTATTAAATTCTATTTAATATAATTTTTTATTTTATTTAATTAATTATTTAACTTTGTCCTTTTTTAATTAATTAATTTATATTTTTTAAATTTTTTTATATTTATTAAAATTTATTTAGTTTCAAATTTTTTATTATAGGTAAATTAATAATTTATTTATTTACATTTGAATTATTATTTAAAATCTTGGTAAATATTTGTTATTAATTGGTTAAATTTTATTTAATTACCTGCTTATCTACTAATAATTTTTTTCAGGTGCTGTAGATGTTGTTTTATATATCATGGGGCTTTCTTAGACCATTGTATGCTTTGGGAAAAGGTAGGAGAGTTTCAGTGATAGTTTTGAGAGATATATTGGATTTCAAAATATTCACATATTAATTCAAAAAATATAAAATACAAAGCATCGTTGAGAAGAATTATCATATTATTGAAGTTGATTAGGTGCAGTATAAAGTGATTCTTAAATTTGAGATTCATTTAAATAATGTAAAGTTGAGACCATTTGCACTTGAAAATGACAATGATGTGATCTTTTGATTGAACCTATAAAAAATTACTACACCTCTATGTGTAACACTGAATGTTCGAACTCTAGTATGTGAAAATAATACAAAAGCACCCATCGAGCATAAACAAGTCTACCCTAATCAATTTATTTCTGCAAGGGGTAGCAACCGAGTGAGTAGTATAGCCCCAAAATTTCAACCCCTGTGTTTCTGCCGAATCCTCCAAATGATTATCATTATTTTTCTCTAATATTCAATGAAGACCCAATTTACATATATTATGATAGTCAGATATATGAAAATGTTAGCATTGATGTTAGTTATGATATTGGTAATGATGTTAGTTATTAGGAGAATAATGATTGTGGTAATGATGATGAAAATGATTATGATTATAAAATGGAAGCCAATGGATTAAATGACATACTGGAGGGTAGACCATGTTATATTTCTAAGACTTTTGTTCATGGGCTGCATGATGAGTACATCTTATATGCAAGAGAAGATAAGGTTCAAGTAGAAAACCCATTTCAGTTTATGCCTCTGATACCACCGTTTGACTTGAACATATCATAAATGTATCGTGTACTGGAATTAGAGATGTGTTTGTAGAAATTTTGTATAACAACAAAATAAAGTTCATGAGGCTATAAGCATACCATCACTTAAGGGTAATTGAAGCTTCAAAGTTCGTAAGTCCACTAAATATTGTTTTAAAGTGGAATACGATGATGATAGATGCAAATAGAGATTATGTACAGTGTCGACAGAAGGGAGACAGTTCTTCATTATGAGTAAAATAAATGCAGAGTACACTTGTGTTTTAAACCAATTATGGGATGGTCACCAGTAAGCCAAAAGTAATATTATTTGTAAAGTAATTAAAAATAAGTTTGCATTGTAAATAGAAATTATTGACTGAAGGAAATTCAAGTAGATATATGTGAAGCATTTGGTGTTGGGATAACATATACTACAACTTGGTGAGTTAAGGAGCATACATTAAGATTGATAAGATATGCTCTAAAGGATTCGTTCAAATTGCTTCCTATATACAGCTATGTGTTGCAATAGCAGAATTTTGGTACAGTTACTTACTTAAAAACTGATGTCTGATAATGGCAAATTTGTCATATATTTTCTCATGTTTTTATTATTGATAGTTTATTATTTTATGAGAATAGATGGCTATTTATGTGCATTATGGTTGTTTATAGGGACTTGAATGAAATTTAAGGAAAGAAAGCAAAAGGAGCAAAAATAGGGACTAAAATGTAAACTTTTCAAAGTATGTGTTCAGAGCCCCAGTGCCACGAGGATTATTGCCCCAGCGCTGGAACAGTGATCGAAATAAGAAAAATGACCTGTTTAAGTCTCATCTGGCGCTCCAGCGCCAAACCTTCATCGTGCCAGCGACGGGACAAGGCCCCAGCGCCATCAACCTATCGCTCCAGCGGTGAAGCCTGTTTCACATGTCGCCCCAGCGACAACTACATAGAGCCCCAACGGTAGCGCGAGTCCTAGTTCGATGAGAATTGAGATTTTCAAGCTCATATTAATCCCTATAAAAAGCCACTCGTACCCAGCAACCTAGAGCACCCAAGACACATTCAAGAACACCAAGAATACAGAGCACAAGTCTTGAAGAGCAATAAGAGTTTAATTGAAACAACTTTAGAGAGAGTCAAGGCGTTCTTCGACATTAAGGGTATCTTAGGCAACACAATTAAGAGCAATTCGATGTCTATATCGGTTTGCTATTGATTGTATCATGATTTATTATTATTTTTACTATTGTTCTCTTGTAGCTATGAGCTAAACTTATTTTCTAGGGTTAATACTTGAACTCAATATATGTGCTTAATTGCCATATCTTTTTAATATTTAATAAACTTAGTTCTTTGATATTTACATTACTTGATCTTAATGCTTCAATATATCTGGCCAATATATAGTGAATGAGTCGGTAATATTATTGATAAACTCGGAAGAGGAATCATAATATTTAGACCTAGGTAATTTGATGCATGATTGTAGATTAACATTCAATGTTGCATATGCAAGTTTTAATTTAGGATAGGAATATACCTAATTGGCATGTATGATCAATAAGACCTAATCTTAATGAATCTTAATTTATTACAAGTACCATAAGAATATAGGTATTTGGTAAATTAAGGTATACTTGCATGACCTTAGAAGAGGCTTGTGAATACATTAGTGTCTTGATCAATAACAAAGACTAAGTGAGTTAAATATTAAAGATTAATCATTAAAAAGCATATTGAGGGATAGTATTATTCCTAAATTTTTTCTATATTGCTATCACCTAATTCTCTTTGCATTGTGTTTTTATTTTTATATTTTCTACATTCACTCTTAGATTTTTATTTTTCTGAATAATTATTAGGAAGACATAATTTTAGTAATTGGATAAAAAGAAAGAATTATCCATGTGGGTTCGACATCCAACTTATATAGTCCCTTTATTACTTGCGTACGATAGTGTATACTTGCACTCAATTTAAGATATAGAATTATTGCATCAATGTCGACAATCACTTTAAGTATTTCATTATAGCGCTGAGACCCTACATAAGAGGTTTACAGTCATCTATCCGACCGGTGATTGCAGTTAATGGAACATTTTTTAAAAGTGCCTATCTCAGTACAATATTTGTGCAGTATGGAAAGATGAAAACAATAAGATATATCCATTGGCACGAGGGATTACTCACTTAGAAAATTATGTTTCTTGGATGTGGTTTATAGTGAAACTGCATGGAGTAATTAGTGACCATCAGGATCTAGTTTTTGAATCTAATCAAAACGTTAACATTGGGAGGGCTATTCATGGTGTGTTTCATAATGCATATCATGAGTTTTGCATCTTTCACTTAAAGGAGAATTTGGTGAGAAAATAATGTTTACCAATAGAAAAGTCTAAAAAAAATGGGGATACTTACCTGTTTGTTTTTTTGCTGCCAAAGCATATTTTTTTTTTCTATTTTCAACACCAAATAAATAGGATGCAAGAGATGAGACCTGATGTAACTAAGTATTTAGATGATGATGTTGGTATGGAAAATAAGCTTTATTAGCTGGTGCTTTCAGAAAATACAACATAATGAGTAATATCGTAGAGAGCATTAATACAGTTGTAAAAGATATAAGAAAACTTGCTGTAACTAATTTGCTGGAGTGAATATGAAAGCTAACACAATAGTGGGTTTATCATATATGAGAGGCGACGTATGATGACCATGTTGACAACTTATGCAAATCGCAAGGTAATGAAAGATAATGATAAAGCCAATCAAATGACAATTTATCTAGTGGATAATTTACGATTTATAATGAAGAACAGAGGTAGAGATAGAATAGTAAAGATTCCCACAAAGACATACAACTATTAGAAGTTTAAATTTCAACAACTAGCTTGTCCTTATGCATTTTTTTCATATACAAACATATGATATTAGTATACGAGAGTCTTTATTTGACTTATTACACAGCCGAGTCTTTATTCTGTGCCTATAGCGAGTTAGTACTTTTGGTTGGCCATTCGTCAAATTTGATAGTCCCAAACGAGTTAAGAAATGTTAGCATCCAACCTTCGATAGCATGTCGTCAGGCAAGCGAGCATAGGACGAAGCGAATTCCATCTCAAAAGGAGAAACCATCAAAGAATATTTGTAGTCATTGTAGACAACATAAACATAACCGACAAACATGACAAAACCTTATTACTTTACATAGAAGTTGATGTATGTTTTGTTTGTAAAACCAAAATTTATATTTAATCTTGAATTTCACTATATTATTAGCCTAATTAATCATTTGTTTTCTTTGTTTTATGACCTATAGGAGATAGAAGGAATGACTTTGACCTTGAGGAGCATTTTCCACATTGATTTCACGAGATGGAGGATTTCCATATGTGACTTATAGATTATTTTTGTTGTTAAGACGTATTGTAATTTATTGTATTAAACATTTGACCTTGAATTTCTATTATGCTATTTAGGGTATTTGATGCTATAATGTCATTAACTTTGTCATATGCACTTAAAAAATTGTTCATTATATATGTATTTTTCATTTGATGTTGATATCTGTAAGTTGTGGATAAGTTATGAAAATTTTGAAAGTATAGTAACGTGTGTTTGATTTTATAGAAGTGTTAATATTTGTAAGTTGTAGGTTCAGGATGTTTGAAAAATAAGGGGGACTCTATAGTGAGAGTTTATGAATGTTTATAGGATAGTACTCGAGATCTGAAATTTTATTTTATATATTACATGCCTCTATACGTGCTTTTGTGTTTTTAAATCACACAACACTTATATTCATTCTAATGAAATTTCGGCAAAATTTTTCTTATTTTATGGATGTTCCCAAATTTGCATTTTTGAAAGAAAAACACTTATATAAAAATATACATCACTCTGCACACGTCTACCAAACACAATAACTTTTATATAATTATATACCACAAATGCACATATATAAAATAGTTTGGACATTTATACATTTTATTGAGCATTGATCCATAAATCTAAGGCCGTCTTTTGTCCAAAAAATGTATCAATCTCCGAGAAAAAAATCGAATGGTTGACCTAACATGAGGTACATTATCCTTTAAATGATTAACTAAAAAAGACGACATATTTATATTCACTTCTCCCCTTAACTGATAAAATTTACATATCTAAAGATAAAATGACATGGCAATACTCAAAGGTGAGATAAAATCTATAATCGCCTCGTTGAAGTTTCAATTTATGCTAGAATCATACAATGTAATTCTCATCTGAACAAAATCGACCTCTATCACAAATCTATGTTTATGATTATAATTCAATAGAATATATACCTACACAAATCATTATTGTTTTACCTTGAATTTATTTTATTCTAAACGATAAAAAAGTTATTACTTAGCTTTTACTACCTTATTGATCGCAGTCTACATTTTACCACAAACTAAATCATTTTCTATTCCTTGTGCATATGACAACAATGTAGTGTTCAATTGAATCTCAGCTAATGAACAACTTGTTTTCAAAATATTTGTCTAATGTACTTTTAAAAACAAATATATTATATTAAACTCTTCAAAGTTACCAACAGTATTATAATGCAAGGTGAACAATAGCTGGGAAAAAAAACTCACATAAAAGTATATATCTGTAACTGTGCAATACTGTGAGTACCTTTGCCAAAACGTATCCTGTTGTATATGAACCACCTTTAGATACTTTCAATATGCTGTAAAATCACGTATAATGTATATAAGTATTAATACTATTAGAAAACTCACATAAAAAGAATATAGAATAAAATATCCTTATCGAATCATTAAGCTAGTGATATAAGAGCTCATTAAACTAATCCTCATTAATGTCAAGCCTATATACAGAAACATGCTGCTATGGGTCATTATTATTTATCCAATTTTGAAGTTCCTTAACTTTTTCTTTATTTATAGGAATCAATCGCAAATGCAGATCAACTGTAGCTTCTATTTCAAATTCATCTTTTTTTTTTCTTCACCGCCTTTCAAAAAGGATTGATGTAAGAATGTGTTTAACCCACGTAGGTTTGTAATGGAATTTATACCTACTCATCCCTTATACAACAACATCGAGTATAATTTGAACACTTGCAGAGTCTCAGTTATATGTTGCATGTTTGGTTGCAACTGATGCTGATACTCAACCATAAGAGTCTATGTCTGGACGTCATTGGCAGTGTATCATCTCCTTTAAAACAAAAAGAAAAATTTATCAATATATTGACTTGTTAACTTTGTACCAAATCAACTTCATATACAAAATGTACCATTACAGGATCTGTATTCTTAAAGATGTTAGATAACATAAGGTACTAAATTCTTGAGACTCATCTAATGCATGAGCTCTGTTTGTCCTTATCTATCTTGGTCATTAGCTCTGCTTTGACCTTGTCCATCTTACTCATTAGCTTTGTTTTCATAACTTGCATATCATCTCGTAGATCATTAATCTTTTTCTCTAAAACATTATACTGTAATGATGTGCCCAACTCAAACTATACACAAGTAATTATAATCAATCTTGACAATTTAATATTCATCAATATCATATAATAAATCAAAGAAAAAGAATTAAATTATTGTACCAGTTGTCTAAACATTGGCTAGGTTTCAAATAGATAGCCACACTGAAAATCCATATCATCCATAGGATTGGTGAATTAGATGTTCGACTTCACTATATGCTTGAGTTTGAAATCCCTTCTCCATTCTCCCGATGGAATATGCAATTTTACTGTCGTGCAATAGTCCTCAATTTTCTTATGTTTATGGGGCACCAACATCTTATATACTTCAAAAACCTATACAAAATTTTAGATTTATTAACTATTAATAGGAAATAAATTTCCCATAAAATATGTATATATATTATTCATTCTATGTAAAAACACATAAAATCTTCATCTTTTTGAAGATAATATTTTCAATGTTTGCATACAATAAGAGGCCACTGGTAGACCAATTTACAAGGCGAGAAAAATAGTCCCGTCCTTATGCACATACGCCGATCCACATATTGAGAAAACCTCGTAGATCCAAACCTAAAACGATAAAAATAACATTCTTTTCATATTTTCTTTAATGCAATATATAAAAATTGTTGGAGTTGGTGCTTACGTGTCATTCAAATATTGTATGAATATTAATTGTTTAATATTTATATAATAAATATTTCGAATAAAAATTATTAATTTTATAATTATATGATATAATGCTTGTAACACTACAGGCATTATATGATCTAAAGGAGTTTAGATTTGATCTGAAAGAGTTTAGAGTAGGACTAAAAGTTAGTAATGCTGAGAATTATAAATGCTAAGAGTTAGCAGGTTATAAGAGTCAGCGAGATCTAAAGAGTTAGAATCTTGTCTACAATGGGACAAAGACCTAATAGTATACTTATAATGATATAGTTAAAAAGAATTACAATAAGTGCTAGAATATGTCATTGTGTAAGAATCTTTCAAATATTATATTCCTGATTTATGTTCACCAATACGGGTCTATCAGTGAATCACTATTATATAAATCAGGATATGTCTAAATCTGACTGGTGTAGATGGTTGTTCTTAACTGACCATGAGCTTAGAGTTTGTATATGTATGCGAGTATCTGGTCAGGACTGGATACTAAACAGACTCATGAGGACCCTAATAAATATCCTGTGAAACCGTCAAAGAAATATTCTCACGAGTTGAGTAATATTTGTGGTCCTTTAACTTAAGCACTATGGTGAGCTTGTGAGTGATCCACCATACTTTAGTTTCACATATATCAGAGGCCTTTTATGGTCTAACTGCTATGTGTCACTAGGTATAGTCTGATACTCATAGAGTGAGGTATGCGTAGATACGGGATCCGTCAGTTTACATAGGTAAGTTGTATATCCGATGCTTTGAGATTGTATTTCATAAAGTCTTGTGCCAAAAACATAAACTCGGGAAAATATTATTTTGTAAGGTTAAACAATATCGTAAAAGTGTTTGCGTATATTGTTTATTGAGATATAAATCTGGAGATAAGTTTAAGGATGGGCTTTCGGGGTTTTGATGGTGTTGATCTATATCCCCGTACATTCAGGGTATAAATGATGGAATGATTATACGTATTCATTATGACCTCAACTTGTATGGTCTAACGTATTGATTTGTTATATTCGTAACGTGTGCGTGAGGCATTGATTAGTGACTTATGGAATAGTTCCATTTGACAAATCAGGTATGGACCTAGGGAGTTTCGCAATATGAAATATACTCTTTGTGCACTTGGGCAGCGTACCGTATTGAATGGTTCAATACAGTTAAATCTAGCAATTTACTAAGATTAAGTTAACTGAATATATGGTTTAAATGGTGAAACCCACTTTTGTTTCACTTGGTAACCTAGTAAGAACATAAAAGTAATTTCACTTAATGATTATTTAATTGTTAAATAATTAAAATAAATATTTATTTATTTAATAGTTAAATAAATAATTTGACTTAACTATGGTTAAAAGTTAATCATATGGTAAGTTAAAGTTAACCTTACTTAATGGTTAAGTAAAGGTTAACCTAACCATTGTTAAGTAAGTTAATTAGGGTTAGATTATTTAAATATTTATTTGATTTAAGGGTTAAGTTAAACTAACCTAACTAGAGTTAAATATTAATTATAGTTAGGTTAAGTTAAATGTAAATTCAAATTAAGTGAAATTAAATTCATTTATATATGTTTGTAAAATGAAATAAAATTTAAAGGTTAAGTTTTAGTTTTGCTACGTTTTTTGGCTGGTTATCTAAAGAGGAAAAAGAGAGAAAAATTTGTTCTTCTCAATTTATAATTCCAGTGTTGAATTATAGATTAATTTTTATTCTCCATTAGGTTTAGCCCATTAAACTAATTAAGTATTAAATCTATTAATTAAATGTTAATCAAAGAAAAATCAAATACTTAGGATTTAATTTATTAAACAATTGCTGGATTAACATACTATTATTCTAGATAACCAAATCCACCATTTGTTAATTGCTAGATTGATTAAACTTTGCATTTCAAGGGGACTTTAAGAATTTTAATCGAAAGGCTTCAATGGTTAATTCTTAATTTCGTTGTTAATTTGATTAATATCTAATAATTGTGTTCATTGTAAAATTTTATAATTCCGTTGTGCAGATATATGTATGAGATATATATATATATATATTATGATGAACACATATACCACATGCATACACCCTAGAATAATCAACACCTAGCAATAATAACTAATTTTTTTTTTCACATTTTAATACAATAATGAATCAAAAGAATTACTCACATGGAATGCATAAGCATAAGTATAGATGTTATATGATTTCTTCTCTTAATCGCACCATTTTTCTGACTTTCATTAATTTTTTAATTGGCGTTGTACTTAAGTTATTATAGAACATACTTCATGTAATCATGCCTTATGGATAGGCATTAAACTCATCTAAATCATTCACGAGGTGAAGCAAAAAATACTAGATGGCTTTATTTCGTTTATGTGGTATCAACAATTTATGAAATAAATAAAATAAACACATTTTCACAACATCAGTGTCATTATTAGCGCTACATTGATTGTATTGAACCATGTATCGAAATTCTTGTAAGTCAACTCCTTTCGATCTTTAAAATATTTATCCCACAGTCTATTATTCAGGTTTGTTTTCAACTCTCTTATTGAGGGATAATCTCTTATCCTCAAACCCGTAATAAGAAAAAAGAAAGATTGTTTATAAATGATAGATCCGGGTGATTCCCAGGACCCAATTCATTCAGTAGTATGCTATCATCTCTAGCCACAGGAAGTAGTTATAAAGCATACTCCATGTAATCATGCCCTATGGATAGGCATTAAACTCATCTAAATCATCCACGAGGTGAAGCACAAAATACTATATGGCTTTATTTCGTTTATGTGGCATCAACAATTTATGAAATAAATAAAATAAACACATTTTCACAACATCAGTGTCATTATTAGCGCTAAACTGATTGTATTAAATCACGTATCTAAATTCTTGTAAGTCAACTCATTTCGATCCTTAAAATATTTATCCCACAATCTATTATTCAGGTTTCTTTTTTACTCTCTTATTGAGGGATAATCTCTCATCCTCAAATCCATAATAAGAAAAAAGAAAGATTGTTTATAAATGATAGATCCGGTTGATGCCCAGGACTCAGTTCATATTTATTCATTTGGTAGTGTCACGCCCCAGACCCAAAAGATCTGACACATAACATAACTTACATTCATTCAATAATGAACACACATATAATCTTAATGTTTCTAGTATATTCCTAAATTCTTGTTTACGGATTGGTCTCATGTTTAAAATATAAATATAAACATAAACATAAACATTTATTGACAATATTTAAATATTCATTTTAATTTTTTTTTCTTCAGAATTATAACAATTGAATTATGATTGGCGCAATTAGTAAACTGGAGATACGCAAAGTTTTCTCAGAGATTAACACTCAACTACGTCACCAGTAGCAACTTTGTTACTGGAAGCCCAGAATATATTCATTGCAAATTCTTACTTAAAATTAACCCATAACCACAATTGGTGAAACTTAAACCAAATACAACCACACTCAATAAAATAATACATAAGTATTTATTCAATAGAGATAAATCAAATATCTTAAACCACGTGTCCCCAAATGAAACACTCGGCAACCTAGCAACTTAGGGAACCCAAGGGACAACAAAAGCCTTGCCAAATCTGCTAAGCACACATATACCTTATTTACCTGAAATCACCATAAACTATAATGAGTATGAAACTCAGTAAGTATACTAGTTTTTCATATATCAAAATACAAATATATATACATGTACACAATGCATATATATTATATGCTGTGATAAATCAAAATCATAATCTTATCAAATCACATGTCAGGTAAGCGATTACACATTCTTTCAAAACATATAATAGAAATACTATTACTTAACTACTACTTAGTAGGACTTTCATATCACATATCACATAATGAGCCAAATGTCACTCGTAGGTGATATACCGTATGAGAGGAATAGTACAAGTGAGGTTTAAATTACACATATATAATACTCATGCCTGACGGTAAGAGCCAAACCCTCACCCTGATCATCGGTGAGTCCTCTCACATGCACTAATACTCCATCACACGAATGTGATGACTTAATCTTCCTTTAGGTACCAATAGGATCCTTTCTACATACGGAACACATAACATATACCAATCCCGAAGGAAATGCCATACATAAAGGCTCCACAAATCACATAAGGTGCATACTAAGTAAATAGTGAGTTCAAGCATCCTCAAAACATAAAACGTATCTCATGGACATTTTTCACTTCAAAAACTTTCTTTGTTAAACACATTTCCTTTTGAAACCTCACTTTCATAAATACATG
Organism: Ailanthus altissimus; assembly: GCA_946807835.1. Taxonomy (NCBI): domain Eukaryota; kingdom Viridiplantae; phylum Streptophyta; class Magnoliopsida; order Sapindales; family Simaroubaceae; genus Ailanthus; species Ailanthus altissimus. The sequence goes on from OX327687.1 coordinate 13,924,345, forward strand.
TATATCCATACTTAATGTCAATGCTCACATTCATAAACATATGTCTTTCACATTTCATATCAAATATACTTTGGCATAACATAAACATATTTCTAAGCACATTTGCAAAATCATACATAGACAATTACTATGCTTATTGTGATTTCAGTAAAAGTCTAGTATACTTACCTCTTAACACTTTCGGCTACAAGGCTTAATTCTCCTTAACCTATCAATGGAGATTAATCCTTTCATAAGCCTCAACATTCATATAAAACACTTTAAATAGCTTACAAAATTACACATATTGCACTTATCACATCGAATTGGTCTAATTACTTGGTTTCTCAAAACTTGTCATTCTGACCACTTACACTTAACAAAATTTTCTTATAAATCAAATGATGTCTAATTACTCCAAAATCAGAATATATCATTCTTGACTCATATATCCTTCTTATATATGAATATTATATCATAATTCCTACACAATCCATTCTATAAACACCATCAAAGCCAAACTATTAACCTGATAGGATTAAGACATTTTCTAAAAAATATTCAATCTCCGAATTTTATAAAATCATATACTAACTATAAAATTATAAAAATATAATAGAATTACTCTTGACACATATCTCAATCCGTGATAAATATTTTACTTCAAAATCACTGCCAAACGTATTTTAAAACTATTTTATTCCATAGCCTTAAAAATTTGTTAATCAAATACTGCAATGAGCTGATACACTTTAGAAATTATAACAATTTAATCATATTGATCTAAATTCTCAATTTTGAGTATATCATATTAGACATATAAACATATCATATTCCATAAATTAGTAATTTTGGAAGATCAATTAGCAGATCAAAAATTGTTTGTCACTGTATCATACTGTTAACACAGGAAATTTCTAGAATTTCAGGGTCATTTTGGTAAATTCACTAAAACTTCAATTTCTAAAATTTTCAATCGATTCAAAGTCTCAAATGATTCTAGACATGTCTAATTTCATATACTCAAAATCAAAAACCAGAATCGAAGCACAACAAGTTATTAAATTTTTGGATCAAGAGACTATTAAGTAGAAATTCTGCAATTCATCATAATTTATTAAGCTATTTACATAAATCATCATCAATTCTCACAATATCTTACAAAATTCACATCAAATCCTCAATTATACATATTTCTAAAAATTAAAATTTAGAGGAATTAACTAAATTAACACCAAAAAACTAAGAAAGGGTTATAATATACCTCTTAAAGCTTAAATTTTAACTTTCTTCTTCTTTTTCTTCTCTTTCTCTCCCCTTTCTTTCTCCTTTTTCTCACTCTAAAAGAGGTGGCTTGACCAAAATGAGTGAATTTTCAAATGTGTATTCTTATACTAAGAGGCTAATTTCTAGTATTTATGAATTAGCCTCCAAAACTTTTAAAGTATTATAATTTGGTCCCTAAAATAAATTTAAAGTCTTGCAAATAAACCCAATGCTAATAGTAGGTCCTTAATTTATACAAACACTACTAATAACAATACATAAATCAAGTATCACTCACATACAAATAAAATATATGTATTTATATATATATATATAAATATTTATTCTTGTCGGTTGTGGATAAGTGGTTACTACAATTTTCTTCTTCTTTTAAGAATTTCATCCTCGAAATTCATAACTTAAGCAAATAGATGAGGATATTTAGATCTCATTTCCTCTTCTCGTTCCCAAGTTGCCTTTTTAACTGTATGGTTTATTCATAAAACCTTTACAAAGCAAACTTCTTGGTATATAGAATTTGCTCATTGTGGTCCAAAATTCTAATAAACACTCATTCATATGTTAGTTTATCTCTAAATTTAAGTGACTCATAGCTTAGTATATGAGAGAAGTAAAAAATATATATTCAAAAAATAAATACATGGCACACATTATGGACTTATAATAATAACGCGAAGGGAAAAGTTAATCACCCACGTCATCTATGCCTTCAATGATCTCAAATGGATCAATAAATATAGAGTTGAATTATAAAATTTATACACACATATTTTTATTCTTTTCACCCATTCGTTCAACATTTAATAGACATCTATACACTTTACCTTTTATTCATTAAAGAATGACATAGATGTAGAATACCCATACTAGCCTTTTAAATATAATTCTTAACTTCTCTGAAAATTTTAATCCTTTTAACATTTACTCATATGTCATAATATCATTCATTAGCTTAATATCATTTTCAAAATGAAAATAATTTTGTATTTCTATGCAACTAAGTTGTCATTCAAATCACAATGTTAAAGGCATTATCTTAAATAATCAGAAATCAACTTCAATGAAAAGACCTTTAGTTCAATTGATTCTCAAACCATAGATCTCAGCATTATATCTCTTACTTTAACTCTTTATAATAGTCCATCTTATTGGACATCATTTTCTCATTGAGATTGACATGTCTGATTTTTCTAATATGCTCAGTTTCAAACAGAAAAGATTCCACTAGCATAATTACTGCAATAGCAAAGATGATTTTTTTTAATTATTCCTTTAACGCCATCCATGTAAAAGAAAAGGACAAAACGATTACTGATTTTCTTTCACGAAACTCTATAAATAACCTAAACCTCACAATTACTTTTCTAGCAATAAAGAAAACCAATCCTCTTACCATATTCATGATGAGTAACTTTACAGCCACTCCTCCGGTACCTTTTATTCATCTTGAACTCTCAGAGCTCATCCGAACCAGAACACTTCACTCAGCAGCTAAAGAATTAATCCAGCATTATATAATAGAGGCAGTTCAAGAGTATGGTTACTATGTAATCGGTGATCCTCTTTTTAATCTGGATTACCCATTTTTCCATCTCCATCGAATCACTCCTCTAAAACAATGGTCAAAATCTGTCTTTTACCTACTCTGGTATCTGTTGGATCTATACATCATTGCAATGGAGCTTCCATTACAAAATACTATGGACTAAATACAGCAACATGATGAAGAAAATCATGTATGCATTTTCCTCCAATGGTTTTATCTAAAATCTTAGTGGAATAGCAAGCTACAACACATGTTGTATAGGCACGTAAACAGTTCAGTCAATTCCAGACATCTGCACACAGTCCTATTACTCCAAAGAAAAGGAATGATATTCTCAAACAATGAGATTCATTACTACCCTACTGTTAAAGATTATTTCACATTCCCATACTCTTTGCTGTTATTCCAAGAAGAACACAAAATAGAGCTCAGAGCAATTGAAAAGGTTTTGGCAAAAGAAAATTAAATTATTCCACCTTCGATATGGATCTCTCCCATGACCAAGCACCTTGGGAGAATGTGCCACTAGACTTTTATGAAAGAATGAATAATGCAAATTCCATTTTTCACAGAAACTAGATCCGTGCCGCTCTATGACATCAAAACTAACTACTCTAGACACCACCACTACTTTTCAAATCCAAATGAACTTCCTCTAAACCTGGACAACTTCCACAGCCTAATGTGCCAGGTGACTACATACAAATTGATGAAACATTTCACCAACCCAACTTGACTTTATCATTATCCCAGGATTCTCAACCTTATCCAACTGACAGCGAAGTCCAAAGAGAAGCAACTACATTAATGAGAACCAGCTCAATGGATACCACATCACCAGACACGAGAAATTTTTGGGCCCAATTCAATGACTTTACTCAAGGATACGATAGTGATAATTCAAGCTACTCATCATTTAGCAGTTAATTATGACAAGAATGCTTCTGCTTTATCTTTATGTCAAGTGTGCTTTATCTTTATATTATGTTTGCTTTTAATTTATCAGTAAAAAAAAATCCATGTTAAGACCATAAAAATCCTTGTAATTAATAAAGTTAATTTGGCCTCAAGTTCAAAAGTTCAGATGTTAGCCCAAAAAGTCTTCAAGTCATAAATGCATTGTCGGCCATTAGTGCCAAGACGGCAAGGTCTCTAAGTCTATAAAATGAGCCTTTATTTGACTTTTCTTCATTATCTTACCTAACTCATCACGCTTTCGACATAACTTTATCACACTTAAATATTAACAAATATTTATTTAAACTTTTGTGGCCTATTGTCCCTTATAATGATAAAATAAAACCCATTATTTTCTTTTTGCCTCATAAGAACTGAGAAAAATATATACTTAAACATACTTACACATATGCTCAACAACTGTTATCAATTTTGTTTTTTTATAAATACATTATTTTTGCATCCTTATACAAACTCGAAAACATTCTAAGATTAGGATGAGCATAATAATAGAGGAAACCTCAGCTCATCGATTCACAAAAAGATATATTAGACATCATTGCATACACATCATTGCATACATCAAGCTTCCAACAGCTGATGCATAAGGAATGTTAGACATTCTAACCCTCTCATCTTCCTTCCGAGGACAAATTTTTCTCGAAAGATGTATGCTATGTCTAAAAGGTATATTAACTGTCTTACAGTTACTAAAACTGTACCTCTCTAAGACATTATCAATGTAGGAAGACTGGGAGAGTCCTATGAGCCTTCTAACTCTAACTCTATAATGCTTTATACCCAGTATATAGGAAGCCTCTCCTAAATCTTTCATGGAGAAATTCTTACTAAGGTAACATTTTACTAACTGTAACATACCGATATCATTTCCAATGATCAGTATGTCATCTACATAAAGAATTAAGAAGACAACCATGCTCCCACTAACCTTTTTATACACATATGCCTCCTCTTCATTTTTGATGAAACTAGACCCTCTGATTACCTCATCAAAATGAAGATTCTAGCTTCGGAAAGCTTGCTTAAGTCCATAAATGGATTTCTTCAGTTTGTGTACAAAACCAGAAGAAATGCTGGATGCAAAACCTTCCGGTTGTTTCATGAATATCTCTTCATCGAGATATCTATTTAGAAACGCCGTCTTTACATCCATATACCAAATTTCAAAGTCATAGTATGCAGCAATTGCTAATAAAATTCTTATTAATTTAAGCATCGCAACTGGTGCAATGGTTTCCTCAAAATCGATCCTAGATCGTTGAGTATAACCTTTTGCTACCAGACAGGCTTTAAAGGTCTCTACCTTTCCATCGGGCCTACGCTTCTGCTTATAAACTCATTTACAACTCAAAGAAACTATACTTTTGGGAAGCTCAACCAAGTCCCAGACTTGGTTTTGATGCATAGAGTCAATTTCAGATTTCATGGCATTTTGCCACTTTTCCGAATCAATATCCGATTTGCATCTCTATAGGTTAAAGGATCATTTTCTTCTACTAAGAAAATTTCAGAGGTACCTTCAGGTATCATACCATACCTTTCAGGTTGCCTCGATATTCTTTGTAACCTACGTAGAGGGTGTGCAAAATACAATTTGCTCGATTGAGCCTGTGGTTCCATCTGTGGTTCATTTTGATTGAATTCATCAAGATCAATCTTTCTACAATCCCCATGATCCGTGAGAAATTATTTCTCTAGAAAAGTGGCATTCTGAGCAACAAACACATTTCGTTCCTCAGGATCATAGAACTGGTATCCCATTGAGTTCATGGGATAACCAATGAACCGATACTTATACCCTATGGGTGCAAGTTTATCATGTTGTGTAACTTTTACATAAGCAGAACAACCCCAAATCTTAAAATATTTAAGACTTGGATTCTTTCCGGTCCATATCTCATAGGGAGTGGAAGGAATGGCTTTAGACGGAACTCTATTTAATATATGAGTAGCAGTATATAGAGCATAGCCCCAAAGATATTCAAGGAGATCGGTGAAACTCATCATCGATTGGACTATATCTAATAAAGTTCGATTCCTTAACTCTGAAACACCATTGTGCTGCGGAGTAGCTGGAGGACTATATTGAGCGAGAATTCCATTCTCCTTTAAATAATTTAGAAATTCACTGCTTATGTATTCACCGCCTCGATCTGATCGAAGGCATTTGACATACATACCAGTTTGTTTCTCTACTTCAAGTTTATATTCCTTAAACTTTTCAAAGGTTTCAGACTTATGTCTCATAAGAAACACATAACCATATCGTGACAAATCATCAATAAAGGTTACAAAGTATTGAAATCCACCCATAGCAGCGTGATTCATTGGACCATATACATCACTATATATAAGTTCCAATAAACCAGTGGCACAGTGTCCAACACTAATAAAAGGAGATTTAATCATCTTTCCTTGAATACATGATTCACACACTGGATAATGTTCTATGGTTAAATTAAGTATTCGACCATCCTTAACCAGACGGGATAAACGTCTAACGCTTATATGACTCAATCTTATATGCTACAATTCTGTTTCATTGAAAGTTTCCGAACTACTTGTTGTGTTTACCTGTACATTCATAACATTATGTATTGTATTCAAAACATAATAACCATTAATTAGCTGACAATCAGCTATCAAAATATTATGCATATCATATAAACATAAGGAACAATTCTATATATACATATGATAACCCTCACTATTAAGTACAGGAAATGATATTATTTATCTTAAAATACAGGGTACAAAAAGATAGTTATACAACACTATAGTTCTATTATATGAGAGATGTAAATCTAAATGTCCCACAGCCTCGACCTGAAGGAAATCTCTATTTCTAACACGAAGCTGAATCTCTCTCGGCTGTAACAGTTTAACTTTTCTCAGACCCTGCAACATATTACAGATGTGAGAAAGAGAAGCAATATCCAATACCTAATCAGAATTAGCATCATATGCTAAAGAAATGTCAATAATATGTAAACATATACCTGAGGGATTCTTCTTTATTGAGTCAATGTATTTCTGGCAATTTCTCTTCCAGTGTCATTCCTTACCACAGTGGAAACATTTTCCTTTATCTTTTTTCTGTGGTTTGGATATGGGTCACCTTTGAGGACCAATCCTGGGTGCCAGCCTCACCTTCTTTTTCTTCTTTCCTTTAGGCTTCCCAAAATCCTTAGGAACAGAAGATGAAGCACCCTGAACAAAGAAGGACGATCCCACTTTGTTCATGTCCTCTTCTACTGTTTTCAATATATTATGAAGTTCAGCATAAGACGGGGTCATTCCCTACATATTAAAATTCATTATGATTTATCTGAAAGACCCCAGAAATGACTAGAGAATCAAACTATTCCCCAGATTTTTGTTCAGTGTAATGTCCATCGTCTCCAACCTCTTGATTATAAAAATCATATTAAGGACATGGGGACTGACTAGACTGCCCTCAGAAAGTCTACATTGAAAAAGGGATTTAGTAACCCTATATGCCTAAATTTGAGGACGGTCGCCAAATAGCTCATTCAGATGGAGCATAATGCTAAAAGCATCACCTATATGAGCATGCACTTTCTGTAAAATTGTAGACATAGAGGCAAGGACATAAGATTTAACTTTTAAATCATCATCCAGTCATTTCTGATAAGTCACCCTCTCCTCTGGGGTGGCTTCATCAGAAATTCCTGTGGGCATACGCTAATCTATCACATATCTAAGTTTTTCAGAATCGAGAACAATTCTCAGATTCATCAACCAGTCTCTATAGTATTCAGTGCCTTTAAGTTGGTTCGCATCCAATATGCGTGCCAACGGATTAGATGAAGTCATTTTATCTTCACAAGAAAAAATAAAAGATGTTAGCAGAAAATAAATATTTAAATCGCTAATTTTTATTTTAGATTAAGGATATAATCAAATTATATATTTTTAAATCTAAAATACTCTCCCACTGTATTACATAATCCCTTAAATCTCTCAAAAGGAAAAACAACAAATTTAAACTCTTTAAATTGTACAGCAGGAAGTAGATCCATTTGGCATTTTACTCAGGCCTCACACTTTAGCAATATTGGCCATTGTAAAATTCAAACGGTAGACAACTCTTGTCAATTGCATTTTATGCAACTCTTATCACTGATCCTAAATACACTTTATCCTCACGCTTTAACAATATTGGATAAGTGTATTTCAGATTAACTTGTCAATAATCAAATATATATTATTAATACTACCCTCACGCTTTAGCAATATTGGGCAATATGTTCGCATATATTTGCCTCATCTTATGTTTAACCGGCATAGTCAAAATCACACCGACCAAAACCCTTACGCTTTAGCAATATTGAAAAACACCGATATGACCTGACTAATATCGTATTGACAAGACGGATCAACGTGTAACATTATCTCATAATGGTACACAATTAAATCTGATTTAAGAGAGATTACTTAATTCTATCCCCATCTCATGGGGTCGTGATTTAAATTCTATCTCCATCTCATGGGGTCGTGATTTTTAATCACACATTTATTTTGTGCAAACACAACTAACCCCCACCAGTAGGGCTCCCATTATGATTACCCATAATAAATAAATAGCCTACAATTTTTATCACATTTATAACAATTATAAATTACAAAAAATAAACTATTTATTTTTAAACTCTAAAAAATAAATATTTAAAGTAACCAGCGTAATTAAATTATGCCACGTATACTTTAAAATAATCTCATAACACTAATGATATTAGAGGACTCACCCTCGAAGCGTGATTCGAACAATTCTAGTTAAGAATATAGTGGGCTTCCTCAAATTAAAATAGTAGCTTTCCTTTTCAGAACTATTTAAAATAACTATTATTTTTAATATTTTATTATCTCTCGAATGTATGTTAACTTTTAACTCTAACTTGCCTTCAGAAATCATATATAATAACAATGCTAAAACTCCCTTTATATAGCAATTGTTGTCACCCTTTTAAGCTAATTAAAAGAAATACAACGTTCAATGTTTAACATGACAGTGCATGAACTTTGCATTGTCATGCTTGTTTGAAATGATGAACAACAACTTAAAAGAGTTGTCCGATTATATGAAGAATAAATGGCTAAAATTCTTTGTTTTAAAGGCATGTCATGCTTAAATAAAAGCATAACAATGCCATTTACTTTACCAGAGTAACAATTCACGTGACAGCAAAAATAAAATATAATAGTTTAACAAATTCAAATAACCAACGAAAAATGAATTTAGTTTTTATATATTTTATAAACAAAATATCATTGATAACCCTTTATCAGTTAAAGATTAATATTTAATAAATTGAACCTATAAAATTATGTCACATGTTATACCTTAACAAATTAGTGGTATAAAATGTGACATATAATAAAAATATTAAAGTGACAAATTTTATTAGTCGAGATCTTGAGCTTAACACTTAAACCCTATGATCTCCCCGAGAGATCCTGAAATAAATAAGTCAATAATATAATTTAAATAAAATAATAATTATTTTATCTAAATAGTAGCTATATCCACTAATACCCAATTTAGTACCCATACAAATTATTGACACAATTTGATATATACATTAGGTAGATAAAAGTGTCAAGTCTTACTTGACACAATTTTGGGTTTAACATTTAAACTTTAGCTACTCCCGAGAGACCCTAATGTAAATGAGTAAATAATTAATTTAATTTAACCAAAATAATAATTATTTTATTTAAATAGTAGCTATATCTTTCTCTGCCCAATTTGATACCCATACAAATTATTAGCACAATTTGAGACATACACTAAGTAGATAAAAGTGTCAAGTCTCACTTGGCACAATTTTAGGTTTAACAATTAAATCTTAGCTATTCTTCGAGAGACCCTGAAATAAATCCATATTTTTCAAAAACTTCCCAGATCGAATAATTTGATCCGGTGCGCTACCCACGTGCTCAACGAGTACACTTCATATAGTGAGACTCCCTAGGTTCACACCCATTTTGTCTCACGAAATATTTTCATAAGTCTATAACTGATGCCCCCCACACACACGTTATGGATAATACAAAATAGCGAGTTAAACCATACAAGTTGAGGTTAATCCATATTCGTACAATCCCTCCATCATTAATATCTTGGAAGAGTGGAGTTATAGATCAATTGCGTTAAGTCTCCTATTACTCAACCATAAACTTATCTCTTTTGAGTCGTATTCCAATAAATAATATATGCAAATTCATTTGCAATATTATTTACTCCACAGGAAACTATTTCTCGAGTTAAATGCTTATGGTCATAAGACTTCTTAGAATACAATCTTAGAGCATTTGGATATTTAACTCACCCATATGAGCTGACAGATCCTATATCTACACACACCGGACTCCATAAGAATCGGATCATACCCAGCAACACCCAACGGTCAGACCATGAAAGATCTCTAACATGTGTAGAACCTAAGTATAGTGGATCACTCATAAGCCCACCGTGGGTCTCAGGTTTAGGGACTACGAATATTACTCAACTCGAGAAGACCCTCCACTGACGAATTTATGGGAAATCTATTGGAGGTCTTCATTGAGTTTAGTTCAGTATCCAGTATTTACTAAATACATGTATATCTATATGAGTTTCACTAAGCTCATGGCTTGCTAAGATAAACCATATGGACTATCCAAATATAGACATACACTGATCTATATAAATCGGTTCTATTCGATAAACCCTGCATCGATGAAAATAGATCAAGAACATTTAATTTGAGAACATATTTACATAATGATATTTCTTAGCAACGCTTACAACTATTTACAACTATGTTATTGCAAATATATTCTCAGGTCTTTGTTTCATTTCAGATAAGGTTCTAACTTTTTAGACTTGATCTAAACTCTTTCAGATCAATATAATATCCGAATTGTTACAAGCATCTTACCTAATAAAATTAATTAGCGATTTAATAAAATGTTTATTTATTACATAAGTATGAAAATACAATATTCGTACAAATTTGGGATGGCACATGAGCATAAATTCCTACAATACCGTATAAGAGGAATGTACAAATGAGGTTTAAATTACACATATATAATACTCATGCCTGACGGTAAGAGCCAAACCCTTACCCTGATCATCGGTGAGTCCTCTCACATGCACTAATACTCCATCACACGAATGTGATGACTTAATCTTCCTTTAGGTACCAATAGGATCCTCTCTATATACGGAACACATAACATACACCAATCTCGAAGGAAAGGCCATACATAAAGGCTTCACAAATCACATAAGGTGCATACTAAGTAAATAGTGAGTTCAAGCATCCTCAAAACACAAAACGTATCTCATGGACATTTTTCACTTCAAAAGCTTTCTTTGTTAAACACATTTCCTTTTGAAACCTCACTTTCATAAACACATGTATATCCATGCTTAATGTCAATGCTCACATTCATAAACATATGTCTTTCACATTTCATATCAAATATACTTTGTCATAACATAAACATATTTCTAAGCACATTTGTAAAATCATACTTGGACAATTACTATACTTATTGTGATTTCAATAAAAGTCTAGTATACTTACCTCTTAACACTTTCGGCTACAAGGCTTAATTCTCCTTAACCTATCAATGGAGATTAATCCTTTCATAAGCCTCAACATTCACATAAAACACTTTAAATAGCTTACAAAATTACATATATTGCACTTATCACATCGAATTGGTCTAATTACTTGGTTTCTCAAAACTTGTCATTTTGACCACTTACACTTAACAAAATTTTCTTATACATCAAATGATGTCCAATTACTCCAAAATCAGAATATATCATTCTTGACTCATCCTTCTTATATATGAATATTATATCATAATTCCTACACAATCCATTTCATAAACACCATCAAATCCAAACTATTAACCTGACAGGATTAAGATATTTACTAAATAATATTCAATCTCCGAATTTTATAAAGTCATATACTAACTATAAAATTATAAAAATATAATAGAATTACTCTTGACACATATCTCAATCCGTGATAAATATTTTACTTTAAAATCACCGCCAAACGTATTTTAAAACTATTTTATTCCATAGCTTTAAAAATTTGTTAATCAAATACTGCAATGAGCTGATACACTTTAGAAATTATAACAATTTAACCATATTGATTTAAATTCTCAATTTTGAGTATATCATATTAGACATAAAAACGTATCATATTCCATAAATTAGTAATTTTTTAAGATCATTCAGCAGATCAAAAATTGTTTGTCACTGTTGTCACTGTATCATACTGTTAACACAGGAAATTTCTAGAATTTCAGGATCATTTTGGTAAATTCACTAAAACTTCAATTTCTGGAATTTTCAATTGATTCAAAGTCTCAAATGATTCTAGACATGTCTAATTTCATATACTCAAAATCAAAAATCAGAATTAAAGCACAACAATTTATAAAATTTTCGGATCAAGAGACTATTAAGTAGAAATTCTGTAATTCATCATGATTTATCAAGCTATTTACATAAATCATCATCAATTCTCAAATATCTTACAAAATTCACATCAAATCCTCAATTATACATATTTCTAAAAATCAAAATTTAGAGAAATTAACTAAATTAATACCAAGAAACGAAGAAAGGGTTATAATATAACTCTTAAAGCTTAAATTCCAACTTTCTTCTTCTTTTTCTCTCCCCTTTCTGTCTCTTTTTTCTCACTCTAAAAGAGGTGGCTCGACCAAAATGAGTGAATTTTCAAATGTGTATTCTTATACTAAGAGGCTAATTTTTAGTATTTATGAATTAGCCTCCAAAACTTTTAAAGTATTATAATTTGGTCCCTAAAATAAATCTAAAGTCTTGCAAATAAACCCAATGCTAATAGTAGGTCCTTAATCTATACAAACACTACTAATAACAATACATAAATCAAGTATCACCCACATACAAATAAAATATGTATATATATATATATATAAATATTTGTTCTTGCCAGTTTTGGATAAGTAGTTACTACAGGTGGTATGTTATCATCTTTAGTCGCAAGAAGTAAATCCTCGAGGTAAGCCTCTGGCCTAAGACTCTTGAGAGGATAGGTTAACTTAAACCGAAGCAAGCAAAACTCTTTTCATTAGGAAGTGAATGTTCCATCAAATAAAATTCTAGATGAGAGAATTTAATTCGCCTCCAACATACATTAAACCATAATTCTTTATATAAATTCTTGGTATGCAATTGTCTTTATAAAATCTTATGTACTAATATATCTGAAGAATGAAATATCATGTGCATTTAGAAAATGGATAAAACAGGTGATCTTAAATAATTATGCCTTCCTTTCTACGAACTTCTTCTTGATCTAGTCGATAGTCCACAATTTAAAATAAGTAGTGACTGATGCTCGACAGAACTTATTTTTTGAAATTATAAAATCTTTAGAGACGTTTTGCTTCCTGAAAAAAAAAAACTATTAGTATATGAGCAATTCATAAAATTCAAAAAAATTAAAGTAATATTTTTAAATTAATTAAAAAATAAAATTTAAATAATTACTAAAATTTAAAAAATAAAAAATATGAAAGAAAAATAAAATTTAATACACAAATTCAAAATTAATAAAAGATTAATTAATTATAAAAAATAAAATAATTAAATAAAAATAAAATAATTATAAAATTACATTAAATAAATAAATAAACAAAATAAAATATAAATTTAATAAATAATGAAAAAATTATTAAATTACCATGTGGTGTCACATAGCAATTGCCATGCGCAACGATTTGCTTGTGGCACCACTCGCAAAGCGCGTAGTATTTTATGTTCGGTGCCTGAGCCACAAACTGGATGTATTTTTTTTTACCAAAATTGGCCATTTTTTTATATCATTTTTGATATTTTATGCTTATTTTAAATTTTTTTCTTCATATTTTTAACACTAAATTTAAACATTTAAGTTAGTAGAATACAAAAATATAACAAAACAACATTGATAATAATTGATATTTTACTTTTACTCTTTAAAATGTGATAATTTGAAAGTTGACTTACAAATTTTGTAAGAAATCAAGAAAGTGGCTGAGAGAGACTTGTGTAAAAGAGCAAGAAAAATTCGAATTTGTTAAAGGGGTAAAATAGGGCAAAATTTGGTGTTTTCTTAAAATAGTTTAGATTTTTTTACTTTAGTCAAAATAATATAATAATAAAAAATGGGTTAATTTTGAAAATTTCCCTATATATTTTTAAAAAGACGGTTTAATTCTTAAAAAAAAAAATGATTTCTATATAGGAATGCATTTTATCAAAACTCTGATCGATGAAAGAAAAAATGCATTTTATCATTTGATCACAAACAGAACTTTGGAAACTAATTAGAAGTTAAACAAACAATAAAATTAATATATTATTATTTTTTATTTGATACAATTTTCAGTTTTCCACCTTAAATTGATACGTCATTTTCTTGTGGACAATTATATTTATTGGGATGTGATCGGATGCGTAATTTAATATTGAATATTGAAAATCTATGTTCAAATTTTGCTCTTCCAAATTAAAAAAAGAGAGATATTGTATTTATCGGGATTGAAAGTTATAATGTTGTTAGACTTTGAATTACATGAGAGAAAGAGTCAAGTTATTATGATTCGTCTTTTTTCAAATTAAAATGGAATATAAATTGTTGGTTGTCCTTCTATTCTACACATTACTTTAAAAAAAAAAATTAAATGTAAAATTCATATTTTAATTTGTAATCCATTAGATCCTAAGCCTAACCTACTAAAGCTCAAAGTGGCCGAATCTAGCTTAAGGTCCTAAATTCAACCAACAAATTCAAAGTGGTCGGATCCAATCCAAGGCTGACCTATGTTGGCCATCAAACCTATATCAAACCAGTCCCTCCTCACTCAATGGTTGAAAATTTCTCAACTCGTGACCAAATAGCTCTATCCTTTAAAGATTAAGCTCTATTTTTGAGCTGACATTGCTCGTCCTTAACCACCCTATTAGTATTGAGATTTCTCAACTCAAACTAACGAGAGTACATGTGCCTCTTAATGACGGAAGACTATTAATACTTTGAGAACTGCTCTCATCCTAATAGTATTATAAGCGATGAAGTTATGCCACTTACCTTACAACATTGAAGAATTCAAGTTAGGCAAGGTACGTTACCCACACTCCTTTGAGAAACGTAGAGCATAAGGTAACTAATCAATAACTCTCATAAATTTAGATCACGCACATGACTCCTAAATGATGAGAAATTCACAATGTGGGATCATCACCTGAGAAACATATATAATAAAGAACCATGACTCGTACATCAAAATAAATAAGTGAATTTAGACATTTACATTATTTTAGAACTACATTTTTTAACTCTTTACCAATATACTAATTTAAGCATCGAATGGTTATCGTCAGAAATAATCATTAATGCAAACTTAACCGATTTTATGATTACAACAAATAAATCTAGACTATTAAAAAAGATTCAAACGAACAACAAAGCTGAACTATACACTTCAACTATTTTCATAAATGTATAAATTTATCTCTTTTTTAAGGACTTCAAATTTGACAGAGATCCTAAGTCTATAGTCAAAATAATTGATTACTTGCGCTTAATTATTAGCCTAAATTAAATATACAACTTAAAATAAATGAAGGGTATATTTTATTTTAGATCAAACTTTAATTTGCAATATCTTTAACAATAAAAAATTATTAAAAAGATGTAAAAGTTTTAGTCAAATTGAGAATTGAAGAGTTTCGAACCTATAACATTAGTAAATAGAGCTTTTATATTACTCTAGTAGGGGCATGATCATTTATCCCTTGTTGCTTTTTCATACTTATATTTTCTATTGTTTGAAAATGTTTAAAAACTTTTTTAACATTTTCAATTTGGTTCTAGAAATAATTGAAAAGATTGAAGTTATGATCAATAGGAATTTTTTTATATTTTGAAGCAACAAGAAGGTAAATGAGTAATATAAGAAATAACCAAAAAAAAAAAAAAGATAACACTTAGTCTCCCTATTCGTGTACAATATAAAGTTAAAATTCTACTTATTTGAGAACAACCCACTACTTGAATAACGGTTTAATTCTTTCAATATTTTTTGCGATTTTTTTTAAATTTAATATTGAGAGTAAATTCTACCCATTTAATTATGGATGTTTTTTCCCCTCTAAGCATTTGATTATGGATATTAGAGTTTGCAATATAATTGAACTCGGTTAGAGAAGTTGGGTCCAAGTAAACTCCTGACTTTCAATGTAATATGAGTTTTGGAAAAAAAAATTGAAAATAAAAAAGAGGCATCTTGTTTAGAGTTTATGTCAACACATTTTCATGCATTTTTCATTGTTATGTTTCATTATTAATTAGTTTTTTTAAAAAAAATTATTAAGATGTAATATTATTAAATAAATTCGTCAATATTACATCGAAAGACTGCTGATACAAAGATCAAACAGATTACCAAGACTCTTACACAAGATAATTATAATATAAAACGCATAAACCTACTATCAAGCTATAGGAGAACTATCAAACCCCATAGGAGAACTATCAAGTCTCATTACGAGAATTATCCTGAAAAATTAGAAACACTGTTCCTATTTTGGACGGAAAAATGCAACCCTCACGTAAGAGGAACAAAACCTCACAAAGATGTATAACTATCCTCACGGAGGAGGAAAATACAATACAAATTAAATCGTAAATTTTCAAAATTTCTTTAAATTGCCGGTTCGGTATAAACCTTTCTACATCACACCAACAAAATTACTAACAACTCAATTTAATTTTAAATAATAAATTCATGGAGATGCTTTTATTCAATTGGTGGAGTGGTGGCCTGGGGGCCATAGGCAGTTTCAAGACACTAGAGAAGTCAGCAGCGACTGCAGTGAGCGGTGTGCTCGAGGAGCAGAGGCGCATAACCAAAGTGAATGCTAAGGTGGTAGTCTATCGAAACTCAGTCGGCTGGAGACAAAAAGGTAGCGGCGTCCGACAAGGAGATCATTAGAGGCTGCCCAGCACTGCCAAAATTGAGATAACTACACTGTAGGCGAGAATGCAAAACGACCATCGAAGACTGACGTGAACGAGCAGATTGACCGTCAATGAGTCGTGAGCTTCGCCGTGCTAGGTGGACCATCGCCTCCGCTACAATTGAGAAGGCCGAACCATTAAAAGAAAATCGGCACCATGTCGAAAACTGAAAAAGATTCAAAAAAGAAAAAACAAAAACAACAAAGAACCCTAGGCCAAAAAAAGGAAGAGGGGAGAGTCAATGCCTGCCGGAGATGAGGCCAAAAGGCCCCCTCTCCGATGGCACAAAAGATCGGCAGCTGTTGTTTTATCTTTAGGGTTTGTTTGAAGTTAGGTGCATTTTCGTGAGAGAGAGAAGATATTGTTCTAAGTTTTTTTTATTAAAATCCATTATTAATTAGTTACAATAGCAACAAACACTACTTTTTAGATAACATTAATAGCTTTGAAGAATTTGTTATTTTTTAAATGCTAGAAAATCTTCCATTTATTAAAACAAATAGTGTTATACTTACATAGTTAAGAGAGACCGAAATATTTTAATCTCTTAAATTTGGTTTAATTAATAACTTTGTCTTATTTAAATAAAAAATATTTAAATTTGTTTCAATTTATTATTATTTTATTAATTTAAATAAAATATACTCTTTTATAGTTTAAATGACTTATTTGTCCTCTAACTTAAATAGACAATAAATTTAACTTTAGACATGTGATAAAATCTTATTCATTAATTATCTTTGAACATGTGACTCATCCTCATTCATTCATTTAATATAATCTAATTAAATAAAATAAATTTTAATATAATTATTATATTTGCATTTAATATTATGGTAAAAAATTATTAGCATAACATTTAATATTAATATTTTATTATAAGTCCTTTTCAAATAATAAAATAACTATTACATAATTAAATAAATAAAAATAACATATGTCAAAATATAATAACTTAAAATGACATGTCATCACATTATTGTATTCAAAACTTTATGTTTTACGCAATATTAGAGTTTTGTTTGTCATTGAAGCACTAGAAAGATACCAAAAAATGGAGAGAATGTGGAGATTATCATAAAGTCATTGTTAAATGACAATAAGTGGAGGTATACCGCTACTATTATTAGATAGAATATCAGCCAATAACTCTAATAGTAGTGGTAATGAACCTCCACTTACCATTATTTGTCGGTAGCTTTATAGTGGCCACTGCACTTATCTTTAATTTTAACAAATATTTGATATTTTGTTGATAAAAAGCTCCTTCATTGTATAGAACATAAAAATTTGAGTTCGATGATGTTAATTTTAAGTCAATTCATCACCGACTATCCTCTGGTCGATAATAACAGCGACCACTAATAGTCGGTGGCCAGTTACTCAATTTTCATGCATTGTATATGTAATTAGATTAACATTTTGAGTTCTATAATGCCAATTTTGTTTATTAAAAAAATATCACCATTGTATAGAATACAAAATTTTAAGTTCGATAATGTCAACGAATCAATTCATTACTGACTATCCGCTAGTTGATAATGGCAGCGACCACTGATAACTGGTAGCCAATAACTCAATTTTCACGCATTGTATATGTAATTAAACTAAAATAGCCATGGTTCAATTAAATTAATGAAAAAATTAACACATTAGAATAAATTTGAGTACTTTTTATATAATTAGGAAAAAGTTTTTAATTATGTCAAACTAAAGAGATTAAAGTATTTTTATCCTTAGTTGAGATATAATCTTTGAATTACAACTTATCTATCATCAATTAGTGACTACCATTTATAAGAAAGTTATTAACTTTTTATTTTTTATTAACGTGGTAGTTATATTAATCCAATTAATAATAAATACATAAGATATCATATCAATTGAGATACAAATTTTATACCTTAACTGTATAAATGTAGCATTACTATTAATAAAACTATGTCAATAAATTTTTTCTATTTTAATTTGTATGCACATTTATAGTTAGTTTATTTTAAAATAAATATTCAGAGATGAGATTTTACGAAATAAATATGAGATTATGTAAGAGTATGACTTTCTCGATGCATGTATTTGACACGTTTTTTAAAAGCGCGAATAAATATTTGCCATATAAAAATGGCC
This sequence comes from Ailanthus altissimus, assembly GCA_946807835.1. Lineage (NCBI taxonomy): Eukaryota > Viridiplantae > Streptophyta > Magnoliopsida > Sapindales > Simaroubaceae > Ailanthus > Ailanthus altissimus. The sequence continues at coordinate 13,943,353 of OX327687.1, forward strand.
TTCTACATCTCAAAAAAAAAAAAAACCAAAAAAGTAAATGAAGTTGAGTGCAAGCATCGTATACATGCTACTACGAAATTTATGTATATATAAAAGATATTTGTCGTAGAAAAGCAAATATATTTGCTAATAACTTATATTATTATTATTGTTATTATTTTTGACAAATAAAACGTGGAGTGTGTGGTTTTAAATTTTAAGTGAAGTTGGAGGTGGAGTCAAGTGATTTTAAACAAATATCCCAACTAAGAATTAAGATCATATGATCCACGCGAATTTCAACATCCAACCCATTAATTTATATTTAAATGACGTGTCTGTTAATTTGGTTTTGATGCGATGAGTAAAGTGAGGACATCGATAATGCCACATCAACTTTTTTAATTTTATATTTAGAATGCAATTTGACAAATATAGTATTTAATATAATTAACATTAAACTACAACCGCCCTCAATCGGAGAGGCCAACCCATTGGGCTCAAAATATATGCCCATTTAGCCTTCTAGTAAGCCCATTATGATGAACCCATTAACCCCCCTAGCTTAAAATGACAAAAGAAAGAACAACATTTGTTTCATCCTCATTATTTTTTTTAATTTTTAAAGTAATATCATTTGTAACATATTTTAATTGTTAAAATTGGTGATTTAATAATTTATGTATGGATATGAATTGAGATGGATACTAAATAAAGAGTCAATAAAAAAATTTAGTGCACATTGAGCGCACGAGGAAATAGCAAGACGAAAAGTTAGAAGTAAGGAAGAGTACGAAAACATAGGATGAATAGCACCAGGCCTCAACACTGTAGTGTTGGAGACTGTAGCTTCCATGCAACGCTAGCCATGCAACGCCATAGCATTGGATCGAGGGCGCGCCAACACCACGACATTAGTTCTTAGAGCCGCAACGCCTAGTTTTAGAGATTTTTTATTTTTGTCTCGGATTCAACTTCTTTGAAGGGGTTCTTTCTAAACGGGTGAACTCTTATTTCAACTAGGTTTAGAATTTTTAATGACCTTTTACTCACTATATAAACTACTGTAAACCATTTAGATTAGAAGAATTAAGCATTAAAGGAGAGACTCTAAGAGAGATTAAAGAACTAAGTAGACACTAAGTGCTTGTGTATATTATGATGGAACCATTGTAGCCGTTTATTATTATTGTATGAATGAAGGTACATAATATAAATTCCTTTGAGAGTTCTTTATTTGATTTTCTTTATAATCTCTAAAAGAGTTAATAAGAGAGGTTAAGATCCCTTGATCCATCGTAGACGTAGACTTTTGCTGAACCACGTAAATTGATTATGTTGTGTTATTGATTGATCTAGTTTTTATATTCTTTCTCTTATATTTACTTGCAATTATACGTTTCTGCAAATAAATAGGTATTAGGGCGAAAAGTTGATCTCAAAGAGAGATTATTGCAAAATTTAACTCCCTACAACCTTCAACAAACCAATTAGAGCAACAGTTAACTAATACACTTAGGAGCTATTTAAACCATGGCAAGTGTCAAGTAATATATAAAAAAGTTCAATGAGATGAATGACTTCAATCTATAGAAGGTAAAGGTCAAGGCTCTACTAGTCAAAAAATTGTTAGAATCAACATTGAAGAAAACTCAAGCAACTATTAGCGAAAAGAAGAAACCTTTGAAACCTAGGGAGATAGATTGGGTGGGCATTGTTTACGGACTCATAGAATAGTTCCATTTGATAAATTGGACGTGGACCTAAGGAGACACGCGATATGAAGTGTACTCGTTGTACACTAGGGCAGCATACTGGATTAAATTGTTTAGTCTAGTAATATCCAACACTACCACGTGAATGCGCACGTGTCTGTATCTAAATGTTAAATATAATAATTAGTTAATAATTATTGTCTACTAATTATATTATGACACGTGGCACATTGTGGACCCTCGGTTAAGTTTATCCAAATGTGGGATTTGGTGGAACCCACTAAAAGATATACTTGATAACTATTTATTGTTGGGTTATGGGCTGTACAAATAAAACTTAGGGTGCTTGCATGTGGGTTGTGTTCATCATACAAACAATATACATATCTCATACATACATGTGCACAGCGGAAGATTAAATATAATGAACACAGAGAATAACATTTGATTAAACTGAAATTCGAAATTGAGAAATATCACCAATGAAGCCTTTGGATTAATTTTCTTTGAAGTCCACCATGAAATGAATCTTTGATCAATTCTAGCAATCAACAAGGGTGGGTTTGATTGTCTAGAATGGCAGCATCTTAATCCAGCATATATGTTTAACTCTTAAACATTTTTCAAAGTTAAACAATTTAACTTAATCAAATTTGTTTTTCCTTTTATTCAACTCTTGAATAAATAAAACAAATCTTGTTTTTAGTTATTACATTTAGTAACCATTTATCTAGTTTGTTTTGTTGTTCTAACACTTAAAACACAAAACAAACAATTTCAATTTCTCAAATTGAATTGGCTCCCAAAATGCAAAACCTAAAATCTAAAACCAATTTCAAAAATTAATGATTTTCAATTTCATTTCACTTTATATACTAATGCATAAATTTCAAACTAATTTGAATTTCATTTGCATTTCATTTGGCTTAACCTAACCTTAGTTAACATTTAACCATAGTTAGATTATTTTAACTTAACCTTTAAGTTAATAAATATTTAATTAATTTAACCATAGTTAACTAACTTAACCATGGTTAGGTTAACCTTTACTTAACCATTAAGTAAAGTTAACTAACTTAACCTTATGGTTAACCTTTAACCCTAGTTAAGTTAAATCATTTATTTAACAATTAAACAAATAAATATTTATTTTAATTATTTAACAATTAAATAATCATAAAGTGAAATTACTATTATATCCTTACTCGGTTATCAAGTTAACCTAAAGTGGGTTCCACCATTTAACCATATACTTTAGTTAACGTAACCTTAGTAATTGCTGAATTATACTGTATTGAACAATTCAATACGGTACACTGCCCAAGTGCTCAAAGAGTACATTTCATATTGGGACTCTCTAGGTCTACACCCGATTTGTCAAATGGAACTATTCCATTAATCCGTAATCGATGCCCCACGCACACGTTACGAATATTACAAATCAGCGTGTCAGACCATACAAGTTGAGGTCATAACGTATACGTATAATCCTTCCATCATTTATACCCTGGATGTACGGGGATATAGATCAGCACCATCAAATCCCCATTTGCTCATCCAATAATCTTATCTCCAGATTCGTATCTCGATAAACAATATACGCAAATATTTTTGCTATATTGTTTAACCCTGTGGAAAACTCTTTTCCCGGGTTTATGCTTGTGGCCACAAGACTTTATGAAATACAATCTCGGAGCATCGGATATACAACTTACCTACGTAAGCTGATGGATCCCGTATCTACGTACACCGGACTTTATGAGCATCGGACTATACCCAGCGACACATAGCGGTCAGACCATGAAAGGTCTCTGACATATGTGGAACCAAAGCATGATGGATCACTCACAAGACCACTGTGGCACTCAGGTCAAAGGACCACGATTACTACTCAACTCGAGAGGACCTTCCTTTGACGGTTTCATAGGATATCTATTGGGGTCCTCATAAGTCTGTTCAGTATCCAGTCCTGACTGGATACCCGCATGTCTATACAAGCTCTAAGCTCATGGTCAGCTAAGAACAACCATCTGAACTAGTCAGATATAGACATACACTAATCTATATATTGTGAATTCACCGATAGACCCTCATTGATGATCATAGATCAGGAACATTATATTTGAGACATACTTACATAATGATATTTCTTAGCTCCTATTGCAACTCTTTGCAACTATATCATTACAAGTATACTCTCAGGTCTTTGTCCCATTATAGACAAAGTTCTAACTCTTTAGACCTCGCTGACTCTTATAAACTGATAACTATTAACAGTGCTAACTATTAGCATTTATAACTCTCAGCTTTGATAACTATTAGTTCTGGTCTAAACTCCTTTAAACCAGATCTGAACTATTTTAGATCAAACAATGTCTGTAATGTTACAAGCATTTTACCATATTAATATGATATTAACAATCTTTATTCGAAATGTTTATTGTATAAATATTAACAATTAATATTCATACAATATTAGAATGGCACGTGAGCACCAGCTCCAACATTTATAAGGGGCAAGATTTTACACTTTAATTATTTAAGTGTTAAATCATCAAAATATCTCAATATAATATATTATTATATTATATAATATAATAGTTATATGTTAATACTTGGTTGTCAAACTTATAAACATATAATATTATTATTTATTTTTATATAATATAATATAAACTTGGTGGCCAAGTTTACACTAATATATTATTATTATATTATATATTAATATTTTAATACATATATGTTAGATATATGTGTAAGCAACGTGTGAAAAAATGGAAGGAGGCAATTATTGCTTCATTATTCATTTTTGGTTGTTGTAAGAAAAGCATTGCTTACTTTAGAATAGGGGTGGCCAACCAAATAGATGAAAAAGGGAGATTTGATCTTTTTAAAAAAAATTTCAAGTGTTGAAATTGTTTTATAATTCATCATTACTAAAGGCTAATCAATACAACAACATTAGAATTTGTTTATTGATCAAAGGGTTGATTAAGGGAACACAAATTTATATGGTTTAAGAGTTAAAAATTGGAGTTATTATTCTAGCTTGTCAAGCCCATCAAGTTGATCACTAGAACTGACTACAAGTAGGACTCCAGGGGAATTCCCAAATTACACGTATAAAAAGTTATATGTTTTAGTGATTTCTCAACCCTTCAAATATATTAATATGATTAATATATTATTTATTGTATTTATTGTATTGTTTTAATTATTTCGTTGCGTTTAAATATGTATGAGATACATATTTTATACAATGAACACTGTTGCACATACATACACCCATGTACATTAGATCCCCTACAGAAGCTACACCGGTTGTCTATGTTTAAGGGGTATTCAATAAAAGATCACATTAATGCCTTTAATAAGATCATCATAAGTCTTGAGACTTTAGACATTAAGGTGGAGGATGAAAATAAGGCTATATTAAATTTGTTATCATTAAGTTATGAGAACTTTGTGGATACGCTATTATATGGTATGGAGACTCTTACAATGAATGGTGTCAAGGCTTTATTGAATTCAAAAGAATTAGGGAAGAGATTTGAAACTGATAATACAATAACTTTAGTTACAAAAGAAAAGAAGAACACCCAACCTAAGAGGAGATCCAAGAAGTACTTTTTTTTGTAACAAAGAATGACACTTTATGAGGGATTCTCATAAAGTAAAAAAAAGGGATGAAAATGCTGTCATAGTGAGTCGTGAGGATGACATCAAAGTTATAGACTCTTTAGTTACTCTGAAGGAAAATACGCTAACAAGTGGATACTAGATTCTGAGTGTAGTATCTATATATGTTATGATAAATTATTGTTCACCAATTATAAAGCCATTAGAAATAAAAATACTAACGAAAAATGACATGACTTGTGAGGTCATGAGGGTTGATGATATAATGCTGAGGATGGAAGGTGGAAAACTTAAGGATTTACAAGTTGTAAGGCATGTTCCTAAACTTAGGAGAAATTTTATATCCCTAGGGAAGCTCAATAAAGAAGGGTATTTAGTTAGATCAAAAAAGGAAAAATAGAGGGCAGTAAAAGGATTTATAAGGATGAAAGGTGAGAAGTACAAAAAAAGGCTCTATGTGCTTAAAGGAATGGCCAAAATGGCCCAACTCGGGGTGTTAGGGTAATGCAGACCATAAGGCAACATCTAAAAACGAACTCACTAAAGTGATGAGGGTCGAAAGGGAATGTGTCATGTCCATACTCAATGCAAAGAGCATTCATACCTTCAGAGACTAAATTCACAAGCCCAAGATGAGTTAAGTCTGAATGAAGACTTAATTGGAATTAACTCTAGGTGATAAAGTGTTGATGTAGATGGATCCAGAAGCCTTCTTATGAGGAGATTTTGAATCAAAGAAGCGTTCATTAGAATTAGTGATTCAACAATCATGTATAGGTATGAATTAAGATGGATACAAAGTGAAGAGTTAGTAAGAAGTCTAGTACGCATTGGGTGCACGAGAGAAGAGCAAGATGGAAAGTTAGAAGTAAGGAGGAGAGCAAAAATACAGGGTGAACAACATTAGGCCTTAGTGCTGTGGTGTCACAGATAGTAACTCTAACACCGTGGCGCTAAATTGGGGTGTGCCAGCACCGTAATGCTCAGTTTTAGGGATTTTCATTTTTTCCTCGAATTCAACTTCTTTGGGGGAGTTTTAGACTCCTAAATGCATATACTTTTATTCTAACTAAGTTTAGAGTTTCTAGGGACATTTTACTTAAATATAAACCATTATAAACCCTTTAGATTAAAAGAATTAAGCATTAAGAGAGAGACTCTAAGATAGATTAAATAACTAGGTAGACACTAAGTACTTGTGTGCAATATAGTGGAACCATTATGGGCTTTTATTGTTCTTGTGTGAACGAAGGTATGCCATATAAATTCCTTTGAGAGTTTATTATTTATTTTTCTTTGTAATTTTTAAAAGAGTTAATAAGAGATGCTAGGATTCCTTGATTCACCGTGGATGTAGGCCTTTGTCGAACTATGTAAATTAGTTGTATTGTATTTTTGATTAATCTGGTTCTTATATTATTTCTCTTATATTTGCTTGCAATTAGACACTTCTGCAAACAAAAGGGTATTAGGGTGAAAGACTAATAGATTAATGCTAATCCTAAGAAGAGATTAGTGTTAATCCTAACTCTTCATAACCTTTAACATATATATATATATAAATTTAAAAATTTAAAAATATCACGTTGAAATAATATCAGAGGTGATTAACATGGTCTTGTAATAAAGCAAAGATTTCTATACACATTATAAAACTATTGTATACAAGTAATCATTTTATATTTTTTTTTATAGTTTTTAGAAGAAAAAAAGAATTGGAATATGTGGTTTGTGTGGCTGTTTGCCATGTAAACATATATGATTTGTACAATAAATTCAACCACCAAATATCAATATCTCTCGCTGTCATGTGCTTTTGCCATCGCTTTGAGATTAAATGATGAATAAAATTTGTAATTTAAAAAAGTGTTTATGAGTAGTAAAAAGAATAAAAAAAAAGAAGTATTCCTCTTAGATATCAGTTCACAGGCCCAATCACTACAAAGTTTAGCTCATTTATTGTAGTCCACAAAATATGAGCCTAGGCCCATCTGTTATAAGAGTATATGGATATCATCGATTTGGCTTGTAATTCTCTTCTCGCCAGCATCATCCTCAATCATAAGGTATCCTTCTTGAGCTAATCAACCATTATAGTTATGTATGAGTATCCTACAACAGACTTGCCATTGAGAATCACGAACTTGATATGCCAGCCATAAATATAACTCTGATAATATCAGTATGAGTCCTAGATGGCAAGAAAGGTCTAACCTTATTTGATTAACTCTAATATATGAATCCAATAAAGAAAACTCTAAATGACTTTTAACCTTAATAAGATTCTACAACCACATATTAAGTTCATATTATAATCTTACAAATTTGGTCAAAATTGCTGCGTTAAAGGTTGGATGATGAGAGATCTAGGCATCAATGTCTAAACCTACATATGTTGACTATTCTACAAGATTTTGAGCCTTCTTAGCCTTCAAGCACTCAGGAAAACTTTCACTTCATCACTCATCACCTTTTATTATTGCCCTCATATTATTTTCTTCTCTTTCAGCTGTTAATGACTTAAGCATCAAGGTGCCTTCGCCGAGAAAACTTTCACTGTAACCTCACCTTCTTCTTTGATTATAGGATTCTCGGTATGTCCAGTATTCTTAGAGCAGACCAGTCTCCAATTCCTCCCAAATTTTAGATTGCTACTCCAAAAAAAATAAATTCAACTCGTAAACTTTAAAATAACCAAAATTTATGAGGTAGCTATCTTTCTTCTTTCAATTCAACCAATTTCTTATAAAAATATTCAACTTTCATTTCATAACTCTTCGTTCATGTTTCCTCTCTTTGTTTATTGACATAATAAATTTAATTCTGTGTGTAAAATACTTGTTTCTATCTTATCTTGTTATCTTTTTTTCTTTCTTTTTTTAATAAAAAATTATTTTTCCTAAAAGAAATTTCTGCAATCTTATGTTTTGGTTGAACTCTTTAACTTTGTATCTACTTGCATGTTGCATGAATGTAGTTCTCTTTAACAATTGTAAGACCAAAGTTTTCTTTTTGGTATGAAATTTCTGTTACTTGTGCAAAACCTCGTCACTCCATTTAAGGCAGAAAGAATTAGAATGGCCACGTAATTATGGTAAATAAGAATTTCTTTGTATTTGTATGGTAATTATTATGTGTTTTATAGACTATGATCCATTATTTAGCCTTGGGTTAATTTGAAAGATTTGAAACATATTTCATTAGAACCAAATTAAAATACTAAGAAAATATTAGGGGTTATTTTGAGAAAAAGAAAAAAATTGAATTAAGTAAAATTGATCAAATTATAAATTTAGCTCTTTTTTTTTTTAACTCTAAACCCATTTGGTCGTACACCTCATTTGCCAAAGGAAAAAAACGAAGAGAAGAGAGAAAGAAGAAAAAGAAGAGGAAATTGAAGGAAAATTTGATGTTTAAAGAATTTTTACAATCATAATAGGTATCTCTTAACCTTTATTTTAGTTCTTTGAGTTTGTTAGATGATTTATGTTGAGTTTTAATTTTTGAAAACTTAATAAATTAAAGAATTAATAATGGTTGCATGGAATTGAAAATGATTATATGAATAAGAGAGAAAATTATGAATGATCTATAGGTTTTCTTCATGACAGTCTCTTGGTCCAAAACTTATGTAAATTTCTATGGTTTGGTTTTGGCCCTGATATTTGGAAATCTTGAATTAGACATATTTGTGGTTATGTAAAACTTTTAATTATTTTAAATTTTCATAAATTTGATTTTTGATGAATTTTTTAATATGGCCACAAAATTTGAGAATCTCTTATTTGTGCAATATGATAAAATGATAGAATTGATTTGATCTAGCAAATGATTTTATACTGCTATAGTTTTATGAGAGATGCTATTTCTAGATGCCTATTATAACATATCCAAATCTAATTTAACTCATTATTTTTAAATTATTATGATTTTCTAAAATATGTTACATCAATGCTAGAATTTATTGGCAGATTTTGAAATTCTTAATATAAAATTCATTTTAAAATACTTTCTCAAATAATTTAACCCAAATGATTTATTATGGACTAGGTTCTATTTCATGATTATTTCTGAGATAGTTTCATAATTTTTAAATAAGTCTGTGATTTTTGAAAATTCATAGACCAAAGACTACTTAGTGAACGTCTATATTCTATTAGATTATTGGTTTAAATTTTAGGAGTGATTATAACTTGAATTTTGAAGGGTATAAATTTTGATTTCCTTCATTTGTTAATTAATTATATACCAAGAACAATATATTTTGTGTCGATGGTAAATGGGTATCGTTTGATGCATAAGAAAAATAGGTTAAATAATAATGGTTGAAATTGAAAGGCTTTAGGAAATCCAAAGCTTTAAATTATGACCTAAATTTGGATCTATATAATTTTAGGGGTTTAAATTGTTGTTATCATTATTTAGGATCTTAGGAAGAAAGGCTATATGATTTGGGTTGAGGAACGCAAAATTAGCTTCGAGTTCAGAAGCCAGAACCCCTTATTGTGGAAGACAGGCTTTGCATTGGGTTAGATTAATGCACATGGAGTTTTGTGAGTGGAATAATATATTTATCTATTTTATGTATATTTATGTTTTCCAGAAAGATAAGAATTTCCTTATTTGCAGTATTACAAGTCAAATATTATTTATATGATATAGTTTATCTTAGGTAATTACAAAATTGTGAAGAAATTGGTTTTAGTTTCCTATTTAAATTAATAAAATTTTAATCATTTATTACTAATTTATATTGCAGACTCTTACTAAAGCAGAGAACAAATAGAATTGAAAACACTAGAAGCAATCTGTTTTCCTTTAGAAGCAATGATATTTTACTTTAATTGAAGTATTATTACTATTTTTTATATGATATCAAGGGTTAGACTTATTGATTAATTTTAGAATTTTTATTTTAACCGTAGTTACCATTATTTTTAGAAGAGCTATTTTCAATTTTAGCTTGTTGTAATAGTCAAAAGAATTATTTGATATTATTTTCTTTATTCTTAAGGAGAACATTAATCTTTAAAATCTTAGCAGTGTTATATTTATTATGAAATGAACGTTGTTTTAAAAGTTAAGTTGTAGTAATATCTATTTTAATATTAGCTAATTATTTAGTTGAATTATAATCTTACAGATTGATTATAAAAATCTTATTTTAGTTATTAGTTTTTAAATCACCTAATTGTACCATTTCCTATCAAATTCCATGACATTAAATGATGATAACATATATATATATATTTTAAACAAAGGAGCTTATATATTACTAAGTTAAATCATTCAGTACATATGGAGAAATTACATTCGATATAGAGCCAATCCAAAAACAAGTGAGTTGCTAAGAATGGCCATTTTAGCCAATACATGTGCAACCATATTGGTAGCTTTAGGAGTATATAAGAGGGCGTAAGAAGTGAATTATTGAAAATGACCATAAATGTCCTGGTATACAATGCCTATCTCTGATCGGGGCTATTCTTATGACTTCAGTGCATTAATGATTGCAGAGGCATCGGAGGCAAGAATGACAGGATTAAACCTAGCAGAGTGTGCCAACGCTAAGCCTCTACGAATAGCCATGGCTTCAGCTAATAGAGAAAATAACAAAGTGAAAATCGGCTTTGCAATGGCTTGAATGAAATGACCCTCAACATCTCTTATAACAACCCCAAGTTCAGTCTTTCCCAATTGAGAACTTAAGGCTACATCCGTGTTGATCTTCACAAAGCCAAGTGACAGAGGCTGTTACTAGATGGTGGTATTGTTAGACATTTTATGTTATTTTATTCCCTTAAAGCATGTGTAATAACATTATATTAGATTAATAAAGTTTATTCATAAATATAATTGAGCATACATTGATGAACCTATATTTATAAAGTATGTGATCTATGTATTAGGCATATGATGCTAATACAGAGGGTATAGATCACAAGTTCTTTATAAATTAAATCTAGTTCACAACCATTAATAAAAAATGACATTTCATTATATAAAGTTGTAGTTTTTCTGCTTCTTATAGTGAATGATTTGCCTTGATCATTGAAGTAGAAACTTCGAGTAGAAAAACTAGTGTATATGTTACATTGAATGGGACTACTGTGAATTTCGATCTAGTTAACTAAATGGCATAGATCTTAATTCACAAAAGCTTTAATAAGCTTAATTGATCTTAATTCTGAGCAGGTAATGAACTTGCATTCATGCAGTGTATCTTTTGAGTTATTATAGAGTGAGATCCAAATAAACAGTCAAAACCTCGATAGCTTGGAGATATAATTTCATGGGTCGTAGGAACATATATTTGCAAGATGGAATCTAATAATTAATATCCACCTAAGTTATTTGCAGTACTTGATCATTAGAATCTGTGGCCACATTTTATTCAATAAATTATTTATTGAATAATAATATTTATTTGTAAATTTATTTACTAATATAGACATATTAAAAGTGATCATTAGACCATTCAGTGACTTAGAGGCAAATAAATAATTAAAGAGGCAAGACATTTTTTATGGCCTAACTTTAATTATGGACATCAATTATAGGGTCAATTAAGTGGTTATTATTAGTCTAAAGACCATGCCCAATTTAATTAAATAAAATTTTAATTAAATGTGCTTTTACTTTATAACATGGGTTACTAGAGTACAGCCCTTGGCTTTTAGTGAAATAGTCTGGGGTTAACTTAGAAGAATTGGTGTATTATGAGATAATAAGGACTAAGCATTTTAAGTTGGAGCTAGAAAGCTCATAAGTCTTGCAGTCTCTCTACTAGCTCAAATCCTAATTTCCTAATCCTAATCAAATTCTAAATATTTAAAGGAGATTCCTATATATATATGAGAGGTGTGAAGTTATAGACTACAACCATATACAGAAAAAAATATTCTTTTTGCGTATTCTTACGTGGAAAAAGAATTTAATTAATACCATTCTCTCAGATTTGGGTATTAGTGTTTTTAGAGATTAAGAAAGATCCACGTGCCCATACGCGTTGAGTTTGAAGATTAAGGATAATAGAGAAGATTGTAGCTAGTCAATTCAAGATTTGCCATAGAGAGAAATTGAGGTAATCTTCTATCTCTATACATGTAATTATGAACAAGACGATCTAGCTTCCGTTGCGTTTATTTTTATAAAGAGAAAAATTTTATTTACCAACCAACAGGTATTAGCTCCGACAGAGATAGGTTGCACAAGGAGAGCTTCCTCATATTCATTCAAATAATCCGCAGTCCAAGTAACTACAAAATCTAGTGGCAACACCAAATTATTTTGCACCTGTCGATTTCTGTAGAATTAGGATCTCTATAGGATAACAGCTAGTAATTCCAGGCGCTCCTTAGAAAGTTGATTCATACAGTTTATGAAAAACTCCAAGGACGGCAATTAAAGGTTAACACGAAAATGGTTGAAGAAGTTGGACTGACAAATAACAGAGCCAAGTTACATTCCCAGATGGCATGGAGGATAGTTTTAGGCACGACATGGCAGTAAGGGCAAGAAGTTTCCTTTTGAACATGATGTTGAGCCAAATTTACCAGGGTGGGGTGATAATCATTGGCACATTAAAAGTTTACTTAATGCCAGAAAAAAAAAAGAATGAAATCTGAGAATATCATTCATAAATCAAATTAAAACTTGTAGGAAGGGCTTAACCGGTTCTATAATTCGTATGCCTATCCATCATGAGATCTTTGTCATTTTTTTTTCTTTCTTTTGGTTTTATAGTTATTTTCTGCTACAACTGCAATAGGAGAGAAGAAAATACTTGAAGCATCCCTTAATAATTTTTAGATGACATTCAGTAGCAAGTGCTAAAAGTATTTTATCAAGTGTGAAAAAGAAAAGGATTTTATATCGTGATATGCTAATAATGCTTCTAGTTTGATGTCTTTAAATCTCGTTCGTCTAAATTTTCAAGGAAGAATGTTGGAAGATACTAATTAGTCCATTTTCTTCCTTTATGCACCACCACATTTTAACTAATAACCTTTTAGTTTTAACGTTATTAAGTTACTTGATTTTGAAGGTATAATTTTTTTTTTATGTAAATCTTGCCAAGTGAGAAAAATTTATTGAAAGATTAAAAAGAGTGGATTAAAAATTAGGGGGGACATAATGAGCTTTACCCCGTAAAATACTTATAAATTCAAAATGAGAGAGAAAAGAAGAATGAGAAAAGTTTAGCAAGATTAAAGCCATCCAAAATGGATTAATGAAATCTGTAATTGGGGTAGCCATTGGCATCTTTATGCAACAAATATAAAATTTCAAATGGTGAACGCACCCACTATGTAAGATCATCAAAGTTCAATCTAATGTTTGCCAAGTCATCCGCAATACTGTTGTTTTCTCTAAATGAATGAATGAAGCAAAAATACATATAAGACACACACTATTGACAATTCTTCCATCTAGTAATAAGATTACATGGAGGATTTAACTTAAGATTAGAAAAGAGATTAATGAGGAGTGAAGAATCAGTTTCTAGAATCAATCTATGCCAATCACAAGCATAGACTATTTCAATAGCCACGATCACTCCCATTATTCAGCATAGAAAGCCATCTTAATTTGTAACGGATAAGAAAAGCCACCAAGGAAAGTACTTTTATCATCGCAAAAACCTCCTCCACAAGTTGCTCTTCTTGGATTACCTTTAGAAAGTTCGTCTGTATTTACTTTAATCCATCATTCTGAGGGGAGATTCTAGGAGATCACAGAAATTTTTGAAGTGTGCCCAAGATTAGAGTTTAAACCCAAACCCTCTAAGATAAATCGATCTTCTCAAAAAGAGATATATCCAGGACATAAATTCGAAAGGAATCTAATATGAGCGAGGCAATCTGCTTTAAATCTATATAAAGTGAAACCCACCTTATCAAAACGAAGGTGATTACGATAACGCCAAATAAAATATAATAAGTATACTGCAGATAGAAGCCAAATGTTATACAACTGAGGGCTGAAAGACTTAGCAAGAATTGCAGACCATAAATCTATAACTGAGATGTCATTCGGAATGTGTGTCCAAAAATTATAGGCAAGCCAACCCTTAAGATCCTTAGAAGAAAGGTAGGAAATAAATAATGATCTACCGATTCATAATCTTTCAAACAAAAAGAGCAAGTCGAAACAAAGCAGATACCATGAGATCTCAAAATCATATCTGTTAGGAGAAGGTATTGTAGCAGGCGCCACATGAAAATACTAATCTTTGGGGGAAAGAAATTCCTCCAAAGAGAAGATAAAATCACATTGAAGGTGGTATAATTTAGAATAAAAGTATAACTCTCCTTTAATGACAAGAATCCATCCCGAGAAGAAGTCCAAATAATTTTATCATCCATCTTGTTTGAAGGTAAAATAATACCTGAAATTTGTTCTTTCAAATGAGAAAAAGCACTATAAAAAGAATTTGGGATATTCCATCTTCATTCATAAATAACATCAACAACCTTACACTGAAGGTTTAGGGAGCCTTGTAAATCTCAAGGTATAATAGATTTGTCAAGCTAATTATCAAACCAAAAATTAATAAAAGAGCCATTACTGATAATTCACCAAGACCCCATATGGAAATACGACAGGATAGCCTTGAACCTTGACCAAATAGAAGAGCATATATAGGATTTATTTTTGTTGCTAAAGTCATAATGCCCTTTAAGGAAGTTTGGGCAAGAAATGGTTGAATTGTGAGTATCTCAAAAGAATTTGAGTAGGCAAGCTTTATTCAAAACATCAAGTCATCGAAGCCCCACTCCTTCATCCTTTTTAGGCAAGCAGAGACGATTCCAAGAAACTAAAGCCATTTTTCGATTAGTATGATCACAAAAAAAAAAAAAAATTCGAGCACAACCATGTAATTTTTTCAAGAGGGAGACTGGCCAAAGGTAGACTTTAAAATTATGCAACAATGTACTTTGAAACATCGTACGAACCAATTCAATTCTCCCCACTATAGATGAAATTTTTCCCTTCTAACCTGTAAGAAGTGCAGTAGCCTTATCTGCAAGGATTTGTAAATGATGAGCTCGTGGACAACCCTTAAAAATAGGCACTCCCAAGTAATTAAAAGAAAGAAAACCTTGAGAAAAACCAAGAAAGTCTGAAATTTCTTGGTAACGAATCATAGAAGATTTCCCAAGAAAGAAATTACTTTTTTCTTTGTTAACCATCTGTCCCGAGACTGAGTTGTAAATATCAATGAAAGTTATAAGAGAAGTGAGAGATTTACAATCACTTCTACAAAACACAAAGACATCATCTGTAAACAATTTATGGGATGGGGCAATGGATCTCCTAGGAATTGAAATAAGAGAAATGTTGTTTGTATCTATCAAAACTTGAATCCATCTTGAAAGAGCTTCTTCAGCTAGACAAAAGAGTAGAAAAGATAACGGATCTTCTTGTCTTACCCCCTACTACAATCAAAGAAGCCTTTAAGGGAGCCATTAATCAATATAGATAATCGTGCAGATTTGAGAATAATGGAGATCCAATTAGTAAATGTAGAGTTGAAGCCAAAATGATAAAGAACTTGCAAGAGAAAATCCCAACTGATGGTATCAAAAGTGTTAGAAATATCCAACTTTATTCCAATATTCCACCAAAAGATTTCATATCCAGCATATTAATGCCTTCAGCAACCATTGAAATGCAATCATGAATATGTCAGCCCCTAATGAAAGCCATTTGATTATGACATACTAATGAAGACATGATTCCTATCAATTTATTAGCAATAATTTTGAAGAAAAAATTTGCCAAGGCAATCGGTCTGAATTGACTAATATTCACAATATCTACCACTTTCGGAATCAATACAATAAGAATGTGCCAGGGCGATGTGCAAAGTGTGTAAAAGTTCAAATTTGAGAATGTGTTGTTACGCTTTAGCTGACACGAGGAAAGTCAGGTTGTTAAGTGAGTTGAGCCACTGTTTTCAGGTTTATTAAAGCTGGTTACTATACTTTTTCAAGTGGTATTCTAATTTCTTTTTTGTTTTGTTATATATATATATATATATCAAGTTGTGTCAAATTTTTATAGGTATAATTTTTAAATTCACCTAATAAATTATTTCACCATTTTAATATATTACTTGGATAAAAAATATTAAAATACTACTTGGAAAGTGTGGCTTCACTTATAAATTTATGAACCGACTATTATGTACTGCAAAATAAGTATATTTCAAGATTCATAACTACATCTCCAGAATAAAACTCTACATAGCATACCATCATTGCTTCTTTTGCATGTACACACTTTCAAAGGGTTTAAGAGTCCATTTTGGGAGCAGTTTTGGATAGTTAAATTTTTTTTGAAGTAACAGTGACATTTACCCTTTTTGATACTACTGTGTTTCAATAATCTTATAAGGCATTCAATGATTCGGTGTTTTATGATGGGGAAAAGATAATAAAAGTACTTGTGATTAATGAGGTAAAAAAGTTTGTCACAAAAATGTTTCCTCCAGGTCTTAAAAGAGCCAAAAATTAATAGACATGAGACAAAATATTCTTGCATAATTTAGTTGGTGTAATCTTAGCTTGACTCAAACTTGACCAGTGTAAATCTAAATTAGAAAGAAAACCTATAAAATATAAAATGAAACAACTCATGCATTGGATAACAATATTTTCAGTACTCGTAATACAAGAAAATTTCTAGTTCTATGACAACTTGTAAAAATTTAAGTGGAATAGACTTCTGAAAATGACTAGTCCAGGGAATCACATCGATCATCATCGCCGTACAAGAAGTCGTTCGGAACATAAGAATTATCTTCGGTAAGATTGGAGTAAACAACCTCATCAATGTTGGTGTGTTGTGCAGTACTAGTAACCAGTTGCTGATTTTCTTCGAGGTTAGCTGAAGTGGGAAGGATATGCTGCAAAGGGCTCTCTTCAGTAAACGGCAGTCTTTGATTCACTTCCAAGTCAGAAAGATGTTGATCCATATAAGTGTAATAGTCAGAATGTTGAAGCTGGCAGTCGGGACTTTGTTCATTCATGAACAGTTGTTGACTTTCTTCGAGGCCATGTGGAACATAAGACATACGTTGGCCGTTCTCAATAAGCTCAAGCTGATCACGAGGAGTCTGTTCAGTCACCAACAGTTTTGTATTTTCTTCGAGCTGATCAGACGGTGAATGAGACATAAACTGGTAATCCTCAGAAAGAGAACTATGTTCAGTCAGGGGCGGTTGTTGATTTGCTTCAGGCTCGGGCGGTGTATGAAACATATACTCTTGACACTCAGAAACCTCAAACTGAACGCGATGACCTCTGAGTTCTGTGACTGGCCGTTTTTGTTGATTTTGTCCAAAATCACAAGGAGTGTGTTGAGCGTTCTTGTGATCCTCATAATGCAAAAGTTGATTACTCTCAACCTGTTCTTCAAATTTCCTCTTTTTCCTTGAATATCTCTTTCTCGTTGGTTGGTCGTTTTTTCGGAGCCGACAAATAACATAGTTATTGCCGCTGAATTGTTGATGATCTAAACCGAAACTACTGAGATTGAGACTGTATTCATGCAATATCCAGCGGCCACTTTGTTGAGAGCCCTTATTCTCGTATCGAAATCTTTTCTTAGAACCAATTTCCAGATTGGATTTGCGGGACACAATAACGGTGGCTGCATCTTCACCTTGCCACGAACCAGAGCCAACTTTGCGGGAAATTCTTGAACCCTTGACAGTCTTTTTATTTAATTGTGTGAAAAAATAGAGATCCTGCTCAATTTCTAAATTGGGTCCTCCGAACAAATCCCAAATCGTCCAGGGTTCTACGGAACCGTAAAGATTGTAATCTGGGACAAGATGATCAACGAAGGGAATAGGGTTACCTGAAATCTTGTTGAAAAGATAGAAGGCAACAAGGTTTTCATCGGAGGGTCACAGGAAGGGAAAGACCGGATTCTTGCATGGCTTTGTTGTTGACGTTGGATGTTGTTCTTGGCGGGCAAATTGAACAAAGAATCGAAGAAATATGTGAATGAGTATGAGAATATCAGGAGTGAGAGAGATGTTGTTGTTGGCGGGCAAATTGAACCAAGAAACGAAGAAATATATGAATGGCTATGAGAATATTGGCAGCGAGAGAGAGAGAGAGAGAGAGATTGAATGAGATAATCAATAGTAGGGTTTCTTGGCGGGGAAATTGTGTGAATGAGGAAAGGGAAATCAGACTGAAGTGGGTATTAATGAGAGAGTTTTAGTTTCACAATTACTTGTTCTCGAAGTTTACCGGTTTCGTAATTCAATCTCTAGGTTTTTGGCGCCAAATCGAGCACCTCACGCACTTACACTGCCATATCTAAAAGCCCGTTGAGTTCCAGGTTTTTGGTGCCAAATCTGCCCTTTAACGGTCAATTAGAAATTAGTGTTTAACTCTAATTGGTACTGGACAAGTGCCACGTCATCGTTTCAATTTCTTTTTTGGTTTTTTAAGTATTTTAAGAAAATTAAAAAAAATAAAAACAAATAAAACGCCGTTATATGAAAGATGGGTGGTGGGGTGTGTTTAGTTTGTTCAAATAGAGGAGAAATTGACAAGCGTGTTTTGTTTTTGCCCGCGAAAAAAGATGGTCGAATGAGGAAATTCATTAAGTGTTAAAGAATCGAGCAGCTGGTAAGAAATACCGAAATTTTATTTTATGTTTTTTTTTGGTCTGATTAAAAATAGAGGGAGCGAAATGTAATACAAGGCACAAACCAAATTTAATTTATTACTTTTTGTTTTTGTCTTCGTTGTTCCTGGGATTTTAATTTTTCTGTATCTGATGTGGGCGTTTTGGTCATGAACAAGAGGCGTTGGTTTTTCTTTTCAGCATTTGGTGCATTTTTTTTTTTTTTTTGGTTGTAAATAAATAAAGAAAGGAGGAATTGAAGGCAAAAGAAATGGCTAAAAACAAAGCCAAGATTCATAATTTTTTTCTCTGAGGACATTTTCACTTCTCCTTCCACGCCCAAGACCAAGAGACTCTATCTATTGCAATGCCTTGGAAGGGTAACAATGCAATTAATTATTTTCTCACTTTCTTCTTGTTCTTTCTCTATTTAATAGTTAGCTTTCAGCATAATTGTGCTTTTTTTTGCATGTTGATTTATTCCATGGGATATTTTTATTTATTTCAATTATATGTGGAAATCTCAATTAATTCTCTTTCAAGGGTTCATTTGCTAAAATAGATATTGCAGTAAATAATGTTTATGCGAGGAGTTCTCAAAGAATTTTTTTTTACTTGCCAATTACACAGTTATCTTCATTATATATTTGTTTCATGAGCTTGTGTCTAGAAATTTAATCACCACTGTCCATGGGTGGGACAATGTATCGGATTAGTAAGTGTTAACCCATACTACTTCATGGTTGTTAACTTTTGACTGCTATCCTTGTGCCATGAAAATTGAACGAGTCTATGGTGTGATTAATCATATTCTGCCTCACAAGTTTTGAAGTAAGTCTACCTTCTATGTTTTTCCTAATCTTGTCTAAAGGAAAATATGTTTAAAGTTCTCATGAAGTGATCGCGTGCGAATTTTACTTCTTTTGTTGCCTTTGATGTCTCAAAGTTGGCATGTAATGCATTTGCAACTTCTATAGGAAATCTTTATGTTCAAATGTTGTGTAATGATCTAGCAAATTTACTTCCCATCGATTTAAGTTTAAATCTGATTCAAATCGTTCATGTCTTTGCTCTTAGAAAATCATAATTTGATTAATACTTTTTTTTCCTGTACTTGTTTAATGTCACTACACTTGTTTTCGTAATGCTTTTGTTTTAGATACTAACTGAAACAAATTTTGTTTCGTTTGCAGAGCAATTATCCCTACTTCATATGCTTTATATCATTTTCAGTTTTCTTGTGCATTTTATCTTTGTTTTCTCTTGGATGAACCTCCTCTGCCAAATGGGTGATTTATGGGGTATCATGACACGTGAAACGGTATCGGTCATAGCATATTGCTTCTGCTTAATATCCGTCTGGTTTGTTGGCGGGCTTATAGTTTTCCACCTTTATCTAATAAGCACCAATCAGGTGAGGTTACTCTTCAAAAATGTCTACTTGTAGTTTAAAAACTATAACCAGAATTGCTGTAATCTTTTTATGGTTTCCTTCTAATAAAATAAACAGATATACTGTGTTCGGTGCAATTTTGGTACACAGTTTATAGTGTATATCATGTAGGTAGAAGAACAATAAAGGGGACAAAGGGGAGCCAGAGAACCATTTGTTCTTCTTCACTCTTGACTGATCTAGATGGAGATTATGTGTAGAAAATTCTCTTAAAATCTAAGGCCATATGATAATACAGCCTATATACTCTTTTCTGTTCTAGTGCACGTTAGTCACACAGACTGAACTGAACTGCCCAGCTGATGAGGACGAGTGATATTAACTTCCTATTGTCTTGAGGATTTTCACAATCAAAATATTGGTTTTACTGCAGCCATCTTTTTTCTTTTCTTCTCTCATTTCTCTTAGATGATGAATCTTGTTAATTCATTTGCATTGCATCCTACAAATTCGCTCAAGACAGGTGCATGTATGATGAAAACTACATATGATACGCTTGGCATGTTAGAGATCATTTATTGCATCATTTTTTAATACTAACTACCCCTGATTGTAAAATTGATTTTATCATAGTTGCTCAGTACATAAATTGATTTACATCCGACACAAAACCACAAGATAGTCATATATTATTTTCCCCGACTGCCTAATTGATCTGCATATCAAATATATCTGTGGTGTTTATTCTTGGATTTCAAAGCTAACAACAGTCTTTCTTCTGATGTTTATGTTTCATTTCTGCAGAAAACTTATGAAAATTTTCTATTATAATAAAAAAGAAAATCCCTTCAATAAGGGGATACTAAAGAATGTAAGAGAACTCTTCTTCTCCCAGATACCACCTTCAATGTCAACTTCCAGACATGGGTGTCAGAAAATGACGATTCAGTAGTGGGATCAGCTACTGCTGAGTTTAACGAAGGCTTTATGAGTTCAAAAGACAAATTCGACATAGAAATGGGGAAGTTTGGCAGGGATAATGACATGCAAGTGCCAATTATTTTGCATGATTTGGATTACAGTGGTATTGATGATAATTTGAAGGAGGGAGATGGTGGTGCTGCATTTGATCCATTTTTCTTACCTGCTGATCGAGTAGCAAAATATTCACCATGGAGCACCACTGATAAAAGGACTTAGTAGATTCCTTTCAAGTACAGCACTGGTTCTATGGAGATGAAGGTAGTCTTCTATCGAGTATGCATTTCATAAACAGAACATGATAATTTTGCTTGACATATTCCATCATAAGTTGGGGAAATTAATATTTAGCTTATGGTCGCAAATTTACAAATAATCAACATATAGTCACTAAATACAATAGAAATTGAGCAGGGACTCTTCAGTTTTCTAATGACTTTCCTTCTAGAGAATGTGAAGATTAGAAATGCATATTTTGGATTACAGACTAGACATTTTTTTTATCATGCCAAAGTTTTGCAGGCAGCTTGGCTTACGTCTCCATTTTTAATTTTTTTTTGGAGTCATAGTGTAATCAAAGCAAAACATTGTAAAGATCCCAACATGTTTTGGAAATAAAGTGATATAATAAATTTCCAGAAAGTGCATTCACTATTCCCCAACCCTTGGATGTACAGGATGGAAGGCAATTGCAAAAATATTCCATAATTGAGAGGCAAATAAGAAATGGAAAAAAGGGTAACAATGTTGTAAAAATATTCCACACCAAAGACCAAGAGACTCTTATCAGTTATGAAAGGGTAACAATGTTGTAACTAATTATTTCTCACTTTCTTATTGTTCTTCTCCTCTATTTAGCGGTTAGCTTTCAACAAATTCCAACATAATTTTACTTTTTCTTTCAGCTTTTCTTATTCAGTGATTCTTTTGATTCAATGGTATTCTTTTATATATATTTCAATTATATATGTGGGAATCTCAATTAATTATCTTCTGATACTTTGTTTTCTGTATTACATAAAGATATTGTGGTATTAGATCATATCAGAGTCACTTCCGGTGTGCAGCAGAGCAGTGGTGCGATAAATTTCAATGAGGACGATGAGTCCCTAAGTGGGGGTGTACGTGACACCTTAGGAAAATCCAATATCACCAAGACACGGGAGAGATGTTGAGTTTATAAATAATGACCTACACCTTAATTGACAAGACGTATTTTGAAATAAGGACGCTTGTGTGAAGCCTAGGAACAAAATCGTGCAGGCTTGGGCCCAAAGTGGATAATATCTTACCAGGTCTGGGTTGGGTCATGACAATATCTTTATGTAACATCTTAGGGAAATTCCACATCGTCAAGGCACATGAGAGATACTGAGTTTATAAGGGATGACCCACACCTTAATTGACAATACGCGTTTTGGGTGAAAGACTCTTACCTGAAGCCCAAGAACAAAACAGTGCGGACTTGAGCTCAAAGTAGACAATATCTTGTCAGATATGGGTTGGGTCATGACAGATCGTATCAAAATCACTTCTGGTGTACAACAGAGCAGTGGTGGGGCAAACCTCAACGAGGACGCTAAGTTCCTAAGGGGGTGTATGTAACACCTTAGGCAAATCCTATATCGCCAAGGCACGTGAGAGATACTGGGTTTATAAGGGGTGACCTACACCTTAATTGGCAAGACGCGTTTTAGGTAAATGACGCTTGCGTAAAGCTCAGGAATAAAACCGTGCTGGCTTAGACCCAAAGCAGACAATATCTTATCAAATCTGGGTTGGGTCATGACATCAATATTGCTATAAATAATGTTTATGTGATGGGTTCGTAAAGTTGTTGACAGACTTACTATTTGTTTACTTGAGTCATCTGGTGATAGAATTTTGGGATTTGGGTGGATGAGGGATTATGATATTGTATGTAATATTTTCATATTGTTACCTCAGGTGGAACTTATGAACTGACATTGTGTTTGTAATCTCAAAATTTCTTAGTACTGATGTGGCATCTCTATTCTTAACTTCAATTTTTTATTGGAGCTCCTGCGGTAGCATTCTGTGTAAAGATGTTATGGATGATCAAATTAGAATAGATGAATCTCATTTTTTTCTTACCCTGTATTTATAAGGGAGTTGCTGCTCACAGTTTTTGTAGGTGTAAACTTCCAATATTTTACAGAAGTTTCAATTTGACTAACTCTTTTTGTTTTTGTTACTTAGTTTTCTCTTCTCAACAAGAAGTAGAGATCCAAATATTGTCCAAGGTATTTCAAAATCGCCTGAATGGGTCAAAAATAAAACACTTACCTTGAAATTGCCTTAGACTAAGGAGTTAATAGTTAACGGCCACATGTTTAAGTTGAAGTTCTATGACGCCTATTTATTACATTGACCCTCACAAGCTTTTGATTGCTCTATCTGCAACAAGTATGTCTAGAAG
Organism: Ailanthus altissimus; assembly: GCA_946807835.1. Classification (NCBI taxonomy): domain Eukaryota; kingdom Viridiplantae; phylum Streptophyta; class Magnoliopsida; order Sapindales; family Simaroubaceae; genus Ailanthus; species Ailanthus altissimus. Next base: position 13,967,153 of record OX327687.1, read on the forward strand.
TTTAATCATACTATTCGTGGGTGGGACAAATTGTCAGATTAGTAAGTATTAACCAAATGTGCCATGAAAATCAATTAAGTCCATGGTGCAATTAATCACATTCTACCTTGGAAATTTTCAAATCAATCTACTTTCTCTTCTTTTCCTAAAATTTGTAAAAGGAAGTTCGTTTTAGGTTCTCAAGAAATGACCTTGTTTTGGTTTTACTTTGCTTTTGGCCTTTGATGTCTCAAAACTAGCATGTACATGTATTTACGTCCCTGTTGGGAAATTTTTATGTTCAAATTCAATTTAAAGATATAGGAAATTTACTTTCTATTTACTTTGTTGGAAAATAAGGAAGTAAGAATTTAGTTATGATATAGCTGAATCTTAAGAGATTTGATTAGTTGTAAATAGTATAATTTAGTCAATAATATAAAATAAAAAAGTTAATTATATGTAAAATAGAAAAGCTAATTATATATAAAGTAAGAAAGTTAATTATTAGCTACTTATTGTATGAGGATTTTTTCAATTCTTTGAGTTGTAATTTCCTCTATAAAAGGACCCAATGTAAAATATTGTATTATGAGAGACAGTACACAAAATTTTTCATTTAGAATTTCTCTCTTCCGAGTTAATATGGTATCAGAGCCATAAGATACTTGGCCTTCCTCTCATTCTTCTACCAAATTTTTGCCGAACCAGTATTTTTAGTTACTATTCATCCACCGTCGATCACTATTCATGACGCGAAAGTTCACTGAAATTCTATTTTGCACAACTCAACTACCCATCATGTTTGCAATATCATTTGAGTCACCACATTCTTTCAATAATCCATTCAAAGTGTTGTCGAAAAAAAAAATCAGTGAGGCTATAAATACTTCAACCTTACTTGCTTTTAAAACTATTGCTAACAAGGCAGTAAATTATCCGAAGAAAGCTGCAGAAAAGCCACAGGGTGGTGTGATTACTGTAACCGTCTTCACCACACCTTGAGACTTGCTAGAAAATCTATGGCAAGCTTGCAGATTGGAAAAGTAGCAAGATTGGTGACAAGATAATCCATGTAATACCCACTACTAATGAAGTCGAAACAAATTCTTTCAGTAAGGAGCAAATGGATCAAGTTCTTAAACTGCTAAAATCCAATTCATTATCTAGTATTCCTAATAACTCTCTTACTCAAATAGGTAGTACATCTAGTGCTCTTTCTTGTTGTTTAAACATTACTCCATGGATTATTGATTCTGGAGCTTCTGACCATATGACTAGTCTTTCTAAATTATTCAGTACTTATTCATCTTGTTCTGCTATAGAAAAGTTAGAATTGCAAATGGTAGTTTCTCACCCATTGCGGGAAAAGGTTTGATAAAACTCTTTGAGAATATTGATCTTAAATCTATTCTCCATATTCCTAAACTAGCATGTAATCTTTTATCTCTGAGTAAACTTTCAAAGGAGTCTAATTGTCGTGTTATCTTCTTTGATTCTCACTGTGAATTCTAGGACCAGAGCATGAGGAAGAAGATTGGCAGTGCTATAATGATAGATGGACTCTACTACTTTGATGGTAACTCTTATAGTAACAAAAAAAGTTCAAGGCTTTAGTGTGTCAGTTCTATCCCTATGTATGAATAAATAATGTTTTGGCATTCTAGACTAGGACATCCTAGTTTTCAATATCTTAAATACTTGTTTTCTACTTTGTTTAAGGGTTTGGATTGTTCTACTTTTTAATATGTAAGTTGTTATTTGTCTAAGAGTCATCGTACAACTTATTTTTCAAAACCCTATGTTCCTTCAAAACCATTTTATTAATTCATAATGATGTTTAGGGACCTTCAAAAATCACTACCATTTCTCGAAAAAAAAATAGTTTATTACATTTATTGATGATCATACTCAATTATGCTAGATATATTTGATGAGTGAGAAATCTGAAATGGAAAAACTGTTTAAGAATTTTTATAAAATGATTGAAACTCAATTTCAAACTAAAATCAATATTCTTCATACTAATAATAAAACTGAGTATTTTAATGAATACTTGGGGACTTTTTTAAAGGAAAATGGTAATCATTAGTCTACGTGTGGATACCCCTAAAAAAATGATATTGTTAAAAGAAAAAATAAACACTTGAAGTGGTTAGTGCTATAATATTTTTAATGAATATCCCAAAATATCTTTGAGAAGAAGTTATTTTAACAGCTTCATATTTGATAAATAGGGTATCTACACATAATTTGAAATATAGCACACCTTTAGACTGTTTCAAAAAAAAAATTCCTCTGTTCCGAATTTACCACTAAAACTTTTTGGCTGCATTATTTTTGTTCATATTCCCAGCTACTCTCGGTCCAAATTTGATCCACGGGTTAAAAAGTGTATTTTCACTAGGTATGCTTTAAAATTTCCTGGTCGGTTCAATAAGGTCATGAAAAATATTTTAATTTATTTATCTCTTATTTTAATATAATGAATTTTCCTGGACCAATACATGATTTTCTTTTAGTTTTTCTGGGATCGAGTCTTATATTAGGGGGCCTGGGAGTAGTATTACTTACCAACCCAATTTATTATGCCTTTTCATTAGGATTGGTTCTTGTTTGTATATCCTTATTCTATATTCTATCAAATTCTCATTTTGTACTGACAAAAAGGGATATAAGTGTTATAATCCCCAAACAAAAAAAATTCAGATGTCTCTTTTTTGGAAAACAAACCTTACTTTCACAAAACTTCTCTTCAGGGAGGAGAAAGAAGAACTGGAAGATAATCTTTGAAATCTATCAACTGTTCCATTATCAAAAACTATCTTAAATACTACTCTTACTTCTTCCTCTCTAAATCCTACTATTGTTTTTGAAAAACAAAGTAAGGAAAGTTTTGATAAAACGATTAAAAATCCTAGTAAGCAATTGCCAAACATTGATGTATCTTCAACATGAGGAGAAACACTACAAACAAATTAAAGAAATCACAATACTGAGCTTCTGGTTTATACTAAGAGGAGACCCCATCAAAACAGTCAGGGCCTGTAAATGATTTTAGAACAGAATCAATCTCCAACTCTAAGAATTGTTACCCAGGATATTACAGGTATTCCTACTTCTAACTCAAATTTAATTCTTGTTTCTAATATGCCATCAGACTTGAATATTCCTACAACCCTTAGAAAAGGAACCCAAACCTGCACAAAGTATCCTATTGCTAAATACCTATCTTATAAAAAACTATCTCACCATCACAGGGCATTTTCCTAAAAACTCACGCACCTGTTTGTTCCTAGAAATATTTAGGAAGCCTTGAACGATCCAAATTGGAAATTAGCAGTTTTGGAATAGATGAATGCTCTAAAAAGAAGTGGTACTTGGGAGATAGTGGACCTACTTAAAGAAAAAAGACAGTAAGTTGTAAATGAATTTTTATTGTGAAATGCAAAGTTGATGGTAGCATGAAAAATACAAGGCGGGACTAGTTCCTAAGGGCTTTACACAGACCTGTGGGATTGATTACCAAAAAACTTTTGCTCTTGTTATTAAAATAAACTTAATTCGAGTTTTATTGTCTTTAGCTATGAATTTTAACTGGCCCTTACACCAGTTGGACGTAAAGAATGCCTTCCTAAACGGAGATCTATAAGAGGAAGTTTCATGAGTCTACCACGTAGATTTGAGAATAGACTTGGACTTAATAAGGTTTGCTGATTGAGAAAGTCCCTATATGGCCTTAAATAATCTCTTAGAGCCTGGTTTGAGCGTTTTGCAAATGCTGTAAAAAAATGTGGCTATTGTCAAAGTCAGGCTGACCATACGATGTTTTACAAGCACAGTAAAGAAGAAACTCCATTTGAACCCAACCTGAAATTACAACTTGCCAAGGTCGAGGAAGTGCAAAATAGAGAGCAATATCAAAAGTTAGTTGGAAGATTAATTTACTTGTCTCATACACGTCTTGATATAGCATTTACTGTTAGCAAAGTTAGCTAATTTATGCATTCACTCGAACCAGAACACTTCGATGCGGTCTATAGGATTCTAAAATACTTAAAAGGAACTCCAGGAAATGGCTTGATATTTAAGAAACATGGCAATCTACAAGTTGAAGCATACACTGATGCAGATTGGGCAGGAAGTGTTATTCACATACAATCAACTTCTGGTTATTGCACATTTGTTAGAAGTAACCTTGTCACTTGGCAAAGCAAGAAACAAAATGTTATTGCTAGGAGCAGTGTTAAAGCGGAATTCAGAGCAGCTGCTCATGGAATTTATGAAGTTTTATAAATTAAGAGATTATTAGATGATTTGAAAGTTTCAAATTCTTTGCCTATGAAGATCTATTGTGATAACAAAGCAACGATCTTCATTGCCCATAATCCTGTTCTTCACGACAGAACAAAACATGTAGAAGTAGATAAACACTTTATTAAGGAGAAACTTGAAACTGGACTGATTTGCATGCTGTACGTTCCTACAGTAAAATAAATTTCAGATGTGCTCACCAAAGGATTACCGAAGAAGCAATTTGATGACTTAATTAGCAAGTTGGCTACGGAAGATATCTTCAAATCAGCTTAAAGGGGAGTGTTGGAAAGTAAGGAAGTAAGGATTTGGTTATGATACAGCTGAATTTCAAGAGATTTGATTAGTTGTAAATAGTGTGATTTAGTTAATAATATAAAATAAGAAAGTTAATTATATGTAAAATAGGAAAGTTAATTATTAGCTACCTATTGTAGGAAGATTTTTCCAATTCTTTGAGTTGTAATTTCCTCTATAAAAGGACCCCATGTAAAGCATTGTATTATGAGAGACAATATACAAAATTCTTCATTCAGAATTTTTCTCTTCTAAGTTAATAGACTTAAATTTAAATCTAATTTAAATTTAAGGCAAGGAAAATGATGAAGCTGTTTCTAAAACAATCAGGGTACAGGTATAAGTAGAGATACGCTTGCCAAACATATGCCTTTTGGGTGTTTTAAGAGCAATTGGAAATACAGTTGAGACTAGATGTTTTTAACTCATTACTCTTAATCAGATTTGGTTTAAATCTTTACCTCCACCAAGATTCATTAGTGTGTTTTCTCTTGTCTTCTTGGTGATATTTAGTATTGCAGTTTTGATTTGTTATTGCTTTTAAAATAGTTTTTGTGATTATTTGTATCTCACGTGTGTCCTAGTTCAAGGTTCAAAGCTAGGGGTCAAATCGCTCCCTCAATTATTGATCCTTGGTCTATCATCGGAAATGAGTCATCTTTAATTGTTTCAACGGACCGTTCATCATGCTTTGATAGGAATAAGATTGCCCTTCGAGTGGAGGTGCTCTGTAACAACCAAGGCACCAATATATGTCCAACTGGGGGAGTTGGAGTCTATAGCCCTGGATTTAGGGGCATGGTAAGAATTAATTAGACTAGAATTCTAAGGGATATAATTATACAGGAAACTAGATTGCCAAATCCCTTCCTTGTAAACTTTTTGGAAGTTCTATAGTTTTCTTTCTAATTTATTGCAATCTGAATTCTTTTTTATGTTCATCTTTTGTCAAGATATCAGACAAATGAAGACCTACAAAATGATCTTTTATATCCATTCATTGGGATCAGTAGATCTATCTATATTACTGACAAGTTCAAATGGATTGCAGCACTGGCTACTTCTAAATTTATGTAAGCACCATCTCCTTTTTTGTTTTGTTTTTTCTTCTTTAGTTATGTTATATTGATGGTTTCTTCCAACAGCCTTTGATATTTCAATATTTTATTTTCCTTGTTGAGCTTCTGTTTCTGATGTTTCAAACTGGACGAGGCTGGAAACTTTGTTGGAAGCTAAAGCTGCAAATCATAATGCAAGATTTCAATTGACAACTTTTAGAAAAGGCATTATATGGTTTGATCAAGTGTCAGCTATGCCCATGGACACATACAAGGTAACTACCCTTTTACTCCATGACTCATCCAACTCACCAAATAAATACAAGAAACCATGTCATAGTCATTTGAGTTCTCTACAGTGAGCTCCACAATGTGATTATCCTTGTGCTTTCATTCGAGTCCTCTATAGTGGAAGTGATGAAAAAGTTTTTTTTTTTTTGTAAATTAGTTAGGTTACAAGTTAGTATGTGTTATAAAGATGGCAAAAGTCAATTGGATGAAATATTTATAATAGGGTATCATATGTTGCTTTGAAGGATTCATGGTGAGTCTAGACATCCTATCTAATTGCATGAAGGGCTTATATATATTTCAATTTTATTTTCTTTAGTACAATTCCCTCACCATATTATCCAGTGGCATTCATACACCAGCTCTTTCCTCCATGATGACACACAAGATTTAACACATCAAACACTATGTTAATGTGAAACTAATCTTGATGAATGCTAAGGTGATTTATACCACTTGTCATAAGATGGCATTCCCTTGATTTAGGATTTTTCCTGACTTGATCTTTAATCTGCTGAAAAGTAATTAGTTTGACTAATATGCAAGTTCTCAATAATGAATTCTTAACAGTTGAATGAAGCAAATTTCTATCTATCTCTCTCTCTCTCTCTCTCTCTTGATTCTAAAATGATAGGAAAATGCCTGTACTGCTGCTTAATGTACATATTCTCATCTATTCTTCTCTTTTTTTTTGGAAATATTTTTCAACTAGGGGAGGGGGATTCAAACCCCCAACATCAAGTCGGGGGGTGTGCTTCAGCGGGTGCGCTTGCTATTTTGGCAAGCGCCCCATGCCCTTCTCATCTATTCTTCTAACCCAATACAATTGAGAATATAATAACCGAGAGTCTAGAGTTTGTCAAACATTCATCATACATTATTTTTAAAAAAATTATTCAATTATTCCTTGCACACTTTGTCTAGACAAAGTCATGAATATTTATTCAACCATTGCAATCTAAGTTTCTATTTGAAATGGCCGTAATAAGACTAAGGAGGAAACAAAGAAGGCTTACTTGACATAGCCATTGAGTACTACCTTTCATCACCACTATTAATTATCGATTTCAAATTCAGAGAGAAGTGCAAGGTTGACTTCTCTTATAATTCTATTTCTTCTTCCTAAAATTCTATCAGTAAATTCAATATTGATCTATGATTTCCCAGCTAAAGAAAAAAGTAATCGTAATTAGTTTGAATGGTGCATGAAAACTACCAAAAGTTTATGCATTTACTAGTTTTATCTTTGTACAGTTTTCAAAGTGTTTCTTGCTAGACTTAATAGTTACATTCAATAGATACATCTAAAGTCTTTCTGCATCTTTATCTTGACACTGGGACATGGTTTCTGAAATGGGCTCTTCCAAATGCTATCAGATATTAAACCTCGATTTGTCATATTTCAAGGTGTATAAGATTAATTTGTGTTCAATGTTTTCTGCTCAGGTGGGATTTTTCAAGAGGAATTACTATATTGGGAACTTTTGGATTACCTTGCAAAGGCTTTCATGATGCTGAGTTGCTGAGGTTAATATATGAATTTGCTACCTTTGCTATATATATCTGCTTAAATGAAAGTACAGTAAGAGCTCTATGAACATCATAAGCTTAAGAGGAATCTACATATTTATTGATAAACTAATACATTATTAATTCATCAAAGTGTTTGTATTTTTCAAATCATTCTGGCTTTTACTTTTGCTGAATTTGTAGTTCTTGAATAGTAAACTAACCCTAATCATTTATAGGTTCCTTAAACTTATATCTTATGGGATGATTTTTAGTTGCTCTTTTCTAAAGTCTGAACTTACCCTCCCACCCTTCCCCTTATTATGCCTTGTGAAGCAACAATATGGATGAAATAATTACGCCCTAAATATATTTTTGAGACACCATTTGAGTTTGCATTTTATCAAGTGTGAAAAAGAAAAGGTTTTTATAACATGGTGTTAGATTTTTACAATTAGAGATAAACAAAAAAAAATGCCTTGGAGCTATTGCCAGCATAAGATATTGCAGGGAAGGGAAGTGGGAACTTATCTAAATTCATGCTGATGTATGAATTGTTATGTTACGTTTCATCATTTTTTTCTTTTTGTTTCCCCTATTTTATATATCTTTATTGATACTGCTTTCCATAGTGTATGGGAATAGTTATGAATTGTTATAAGTTCTCTATCTATAGCACGTTGAATGTTCATCAAGTGATATCTACTGGGTGCAACTCTTCTGAATGCAACTGTACAACACAAATTCCTCTGGTTCAATTATTGCATCTGTAATTTCTTGGGAGGACTCGAATAATGATAGGAGTTACTTAAGAATAATTATTATTAGCATCATTTTATGTTTTATTAATCAATCTTCAGTTTTATGATGTATTATTTCATCCATTTTCTATTCAAAGTAGTTGTATTAATTGACAGCATATTCTCCAGGGAAAAGCATATAAATCCTTGTGTTCTGCATATACATGTACATATGTGTCTTGGTATTTCATAGTATTGTTCACAGTGAGTACAATTTACAAATGTTGTTTCCGAATCTCGCATTTTTCTTGTCTATTTTCAGAATTGTAATGGCTTCAAATTTTACTTTGGGTAATGGCTTCTTGGATTTTCAACTTTTTATAACAAATTTTTATTTGTGTACTTATTGAATTTTATCGCAAAAAAAAAAAAAGACTTGCACTCCAAAAGTGGTTGGGGGTGGCCATTAGCACAAAGGAATATTTTCTGTAATATCTGCAGGGCAAAGTGTAATATTTGAAACACTTATTAATTTTTTTTAAAATAAGCACCAATGGCTAACCGTTTTGGTTAAAATTAACAAGAAAAATATAACAAAGTACAATCAACCTTTAAAATTTTAAATTAATATTTTAAAAATCTTAAATTTAAAATTTAAAATTTAACTTTTTTTTTCTTCTCCCTGTGTCTCAGTTCTTAAAAATCCTAAATCCTCAACTACCCATCCCAGCCACTCCCAGTTGCCGGCTCTAGCATGGTGTCTATGCCATCTCTAAAATTTCTCTCATTTTTTCTGTTTTTTTTTCCCCTGAAATCTGGATTTTATTTTATTTTTTTATAGATTAATTGGTGATTGATTTTATTGTTGATATTGTTTGAAATCTAAACTAATATATATATTTTTTTATATAGGATTGATTTTGGAGAGTGGTTTTTTTGTTAGTATTATAGAACGGGTTGATGTTGGAGAGAGGTTTTGTTGTTGATATCGTTGAAGGGGTTGCTTGCTGTCGTTGGATTAATTCAGCACTATTGAAATGATTTATTTTGTGATGATATATTGTTAAATATTATCAATATTATTGGTTTCAAGAAAAAAAATTTGAAAAAAAAAAATTAACATGTAAAAGATATAATTGTCAAGTTAACTTTATTATTAAGCGTAATTTTATATTTTCATAAGTTTTTATATGTTTTTTTTGTTAATTTTAATAGAATATTTTTTAATAATTTGGTATTGATACCTATTTCCAAAGTAATATTCATACATCAACTCGAGTATTGTTTAAATAATCCCTAACAGAAATTGGGTTTTAGGTGACCTTGATTAGGAAGTACATCTTTTATAATTTTATTACTTATTCCATTCCTTTGCTTCAACTTTCAAAGGAGATTGAAAATGTGGTTGTTACTTTTTGTTATTGTTATCTTTGGTATTCCTGCTAACAGCTAGGCAGCTTGAGGTTAACTTGATTATTTTTTTTTTTGTTTCTAAATATTATTTGTTATTATTGTTTTACTTAATAGCTTGCAAGAACTTGATCTGAATATTTAATTTCATTCATTTATTAATTTTTCTTGTTGGCAAGAAAAACACTTGGGAGTGCTTTTCAACAAAAGAAGATATCTAATAAGTGTTTCATCTTTTCTTCAAGCTAGTTTTAAAGTGAAATTCATCATGCCTGAATCTTTCATGGAAACCCATGTTTAAGCAATTAAATCATATCTAACCAAAGCTAAAAGCTTTCTCGCTTCCCACAAGATTAAAGATTTTCCCCTCTTTAGCACGTTGGAGGTCCATCCTCTTTTATGGACACCCACTAAATTGTTAATCAGTAATCATATCCTTTCATCAAATCAAATCAAGAAGGATGGCCTTCCAACATGCTTTAGATAAATAAAATAAGCATTTGTTAATAAATAAAAATTAAATAAAAAAGCCTAGCCAGGATCCAAAGCTCAAATTCATGAAAAGTAAGTACTCGATTTCACTTTGAAGATTTAAAACTAAGAATCAGACACTAAAGATTTGAACAAACATGGACATTAATCACTGGGTAGACTCACACAGCTCATCAGTGATACAATCATCACTTAAAACTCATCAACACCTAGGCAAGCGGGGAATATTTCACAGTTGTTATAACATAAGGAAACATTTGTGATGAGATCAGATCAATTAGCTATGCTTATTATATACACTGTTGATATATAAACAATCAATCAAATTCTCGTTGGCTTCATTCTCAAACCCAGATTGTATTGCGCATAATATTATTAAGTCTAACCAAGCTAACACTCCTAAAACAATCAATGTAACCAAAACCAAAACAAAGCTTGCTGTGGTCTGATGATACACAGAAGGATTGAAAACAGGAGGGAAAAAACAATAAAAACTTCAAAATCTGCAATCAAAATCATAAATGGTAAGGCAGAGAAAAGCTTTCCTTAAGTTATCATTTGGAGCACAACATCCTTGAGAAATTGGGTATTCAGTTTGTTAGTTCCATAATGGCAGAAACAATGTCGCCATCTGCAGCCTTGAGTGCTTTCACAGCCCTTGACCTTGACACGCCAGCTTGTGTCATCACCAACTCAATATCCTTCGGTTCCACTCCAGTCTCATCTACTTCTTCATCATCTTGAGCCATGGCTGACGACTCAGGCTTTGGTGCTATATTGCTCAAATTAGCAGGGGGAACCTTAAACTGCTCTGCAGCTTGAGTCTGCAGTTGTGAACTCAGATCCTCAATCTTTGCTTCGCCAAAAACAATATATGTATCTGATGCAGGGCTCTTAAAAACGTCTGGTTTTGAGATAACAAACAAAATCTGAAAAAAGAAAACAAAAAAGGCATAAGAGTTACAGATATGTAAGAAGCCTGAGACAAAACTCGAAGAAACAAAAAGAGAAAAAGTTTAGGCAATAATTCAAACAGACATTTTTGCTCTTTTTGACAGTAACACGACTGACTCCTGGAATTGGCTTCATTCCAAGTTTCAACATTGCCTTGCGACTCTTCTTTTCACTCCTGCTCTGCTTTGAACGGCCACTCCCATCTCCTTTCCCTGCCATATTGAATTCCAACAGTGACAATGTGCCCAACTTCAAACTATTAAGTGTTTAAACTGATTAAGAAGAGAGCATAGTTCTGCTTTCACACATGGTATAGCATCACTAAGTTATTTGACAACAACCATTGGCAATGTGATAAATTATAAAGAAGAATCCAATAGTTTAAACCTAACAAGGATATACCACCAGATGCATCGCATCTGCTCCCCACTAATCAAAGTTCATTGAATGGCTTCAAATTACTTACAATGCTTTTCCTTGATTGAAACAATAAGTAACACTATACATAATAAAAATTTCTAACTATATGTCACTGTACTTATGAATTCCAAATTTTTTGGTAACATGAAGTGTGTTCCCTAGCTGAATTTGCCAAGAAATCTCTTCCGGTTTAAAAAATTTTCTGCAAAATAAATATGCAATTGTCCATATTTCACATGTAAACATTGACATTAGGACACAGAAAAACTCTCAATGGCTTCCCACAATGTCTCAATCTTACTTTTTTATCAATGCTCATGATAGCGACTTGCATATTTGACAACCTTTGTAATCCACATTAACAAAACCATCCCATGACAACAACATATATCCATGCCAAGCATAAGCTTAGGAAACAACAAAAAACTCATATTAGGATTCTGCTCATACCTTCGGCTTCATCTTCATCCTTGTCATCATCGTCATCCTCATCATCATCGTCATCCTCGTCCTCCTCCTCTACTACAGGCTCATCAGGCTGCCAAAACAATAAACATCAGAACTGAGGTTCATAAATAAACTAACTAGTGAAAGGACATAATAATTGACCCTTTCAAGGAATACTCAATGCACTCAACTTAGCATCATGCTTCAGTTATAACTTATATTGCCTAAATACAAACGTTGTCTAAAAAAATGTACTGAAAACCTACATCAACTGGGAGAACAAATCAACAAATGAATCTTACATATGAACTCAAAATCCTTGAACAAAATTTAGAACCCTAGATATATTAAGCTTCAATAGTATCTAGCCTCTAACAAGATCTAAACTTTCACCATCAAATCTGTAGCTGTAATTGTATTACTCAAATTTACATGGAAATTACTTACAAACTAAAGAAAAGGAGAAAAAAAAATTAAACTCCCTGCAAAGACTATAAGAATCTATTAGTAGCTCAAATTAAGGCACCCCCTAGTTATCAAAGAAATACAATCAAGATTGCTAAAACAATGACATAAATTGTTTATAAATGATCCCTTTTAATTGTTAATCAAGTTGAGTTTTAAAAAAAAAATAAAAAATTTAAAATCTACAGTGATAGCTAAAAAAGGAAAACAAGAGACATACATTGAGCTTTTGTTCTTCGAGGTGGGCAGCAAGGAGTTCCTCTTGGGACGGAGCAGTCATATTTGCTTTTGCTCTCGAGAATCACTTTCACGACCGCCACCACACACAAGATACGAGCCCAAAACCCTAAATACCCAATTCTCATTTCTTACCATTTTCTATGTGTATATTTGTGGACCATAATCTCTTTCGGGTTCGGGTTTGACATGCGATGGATCGGATCTCACGTTGATTATCAAAAAAGTCCCAACATTTTTACAAATTCAACAAATTTCACCTCTTTGATACATAGTTAAATGTTTTTGAAAACTCCAGAGTTAAAACCTATGATTTCTTTTTTTCATATCAATAATAGAGCAATTTGTAAGGAGTTTATAGTAATTATTCCAAATAATTATGACATCAATCAACCATCAGGGATCAAATCAAAGATGAAAAATAAAACACATGATCTTATAAATAATTCATTACACATGCAAATATTATAACTACATATATTATACAACCTCAAAGCAACTATTGGCTCTTCCAATGACTCTAAATATAATGGCTTATGAAATTTATATAAACATTCTGTATTAATACATATACATATGTATGAAAAAATATGGCACAACACCAAGATAATGTTAATTAAGAATAAAGATAAAAATACTAACTTCATATGGAATGATGGATTTACTACACTTTTAACTTTTTGTTCATTAAGAACATCAATTAATAAGCTTATGCATATTTGTTTCATTAATTGAGATTTTAAAAATGTGCACTATAAATAGGGGTGACAAAATGTCCCTTAGGGATGGGGTTCTGCGAGACTCGCCCCAAATGAGATAGCGATAGAGTAATATTTTTGAAAATGGAGTAGGACTTGAGAAAAAATTATGCTCTGAATTATTAATAAGGTAGAGATGAGATTAATCCTCCTTACCCCATTCCCGCTCCACACCCCATTTTATATAAATATATTACATGTAATTTTTAGTATATAGTTATTTAGTTTATCAATTTTTATTTTATAATTTGTATTTAATTAGGTTACTAAGAATATTTTAATAATATAATTTTATTAATAAAAACTAAAAATATTTAACAAAAAATATAAATCTAGTATTAAAGGCTTTTATTTTTTAGTTAAACCGTCAACCATCATTAATTTTATTTTTTCAGATTGTCATCAAATTTGTTCAATTGCTCTCTTTGTTCTCACATCAAATTTGCTCATCTCAAGTAAAAAATTTAAAGCAACAATAAAATCAGTTTTGGTACTATCTGAATCTATATTTAGTATAAATGGTAGATGCTTAAGTTATCATCATAGCAAAGTACATTCAAAGATATTAGAAGCTTTTATGTTTGTTTAATATTGTTTATGAAAAAAATTAAATGTATGACATATAATTATTTATTATTTGTAAAAAAATTAATTTTTTATTTTATTTAATTTTAACCAACTAGTTCCTATATGGTTTATTTTTATTATTCAATTTAGATAAATTTAATGTCATATATTTATTAGATATATTGATAAAGGTAAACTTCAGTCTAATTTCTTGTAAGTTTAATTGTGTTAAACTATTTATTATATTATCTTAAAGAAATTAATAAAAAGCTAAAAATAGTTTATTTGATTTTAGGAATGAAGTCTCAATCTCATGACTTTTAATGAGAGAAGATAAAATAATTAATAGGAATATCAGTGATACTAGGCACTAAAATCTTATTTAAATTTTTTATATATTTTTTTATTTATTATTCATATTATTTAAGGATATTATCATATTATTCTAGCTTGTTAGTTTGATTTTTTTTTAATCATAATATAGATTAATTGTATATTATTAAAAGTTGTGAATATAAATTATTATTTAATATTAACAAAAATGAGGAATAGGGCGGGGATGGGAAAATCATTCCCCACATGAGGATTCTCCATCCCACCCTGCTAAATTTTTATGAAGAATAAAGTAGGGATGGGGCTTAAAATAAAAAATAAGGCAGGGTACGAGAAAGGCCTCCCTACCCCATTGCCATCCTTAACTATAAAGAGTGTTAGAATTACAATAAAAATGATATCTTACTTTATGTTTACGAATAAAAATTAAAAGAGATTTGAGATTTGTATATGTTCAGTATTCTGCTAGACGGATGCTCATCCCAAATTTGAGAGAAATTGAGACTAAGTATATTCACCAAATAAAGCGAGGCCGAACTTGGCTGTCAGCAAGCGAGATTTGCACCAAAGCTTTTAGCGAGCTAGGTTTATCGCTAACCTTACCACTACGAAGTGTTGTGATGGCATTAATATTTTGAAGTGATTTTTCTTTTCCACAAGATTCATTTACATTGAATTAACTCACGGGATTGGGTTTAGGTTGAGAATGAAATTTACCTTTTTCTTGATTTTGCACAAAATATGTCAGATTGGAAAGTGTACTCTTGATCTCATTAATGGCCCTTAAAGTTTGATCATTAAATCTTGATTGCTCACATATGAATGCTTGCAACGTCTCTTTAAGGATTTTTATATTTGGTGAATGATATGAAAGAGGATTTGAAGCTTTTGATGAGGTTGTGTTTAAGCATTGTTATCATTTCTCCAACTGAAATTTGGATTGTTTCTCCAATTTGGGTTATAGGTGTTAGAATACTGAGATGGAAAAGATTTTTTGGTATAGTTTGTGACATTCACTTGCTCATGCATGGCTTCCTTAAAGACTAGAAGATTTGGACACTTATTTGTGGGATGGCCAACAATATCACAAATACCACAAACTTCTTCAGTAAGAATAGATTTGGTTTCCCTTAGTTTCCTCATTTCCATAGCTTCTACTTTCCTGGCCAAACTAGCTACCTTAACACTTAGATCACGTTCTTGACTCAATTGATATTTTCCTACACTAGAACTTGCAAGATTGGATCTAATTGAATTAGTAGAACTATTGACTTGTCAATTTTGGGAATTTTTCGATAAATGATTCAAATAATCAAATGCCTCATCTAGGTCTTTGTCTAAAAATTCATCATTACACATGGTTTCAATGAATTGTTTTGTCTCAAGAATTAAACCATCATAAAAAAAAACTAATTGTTCTCCATTTTTTAAAACTATAACGTGGGTAAGAATTTAACAAATCTTTGAATCTTTCCCCACATTGAAAATATGTTTCATTTTTCTTTTGAGAAAAAGTTTGAATTTCTCTTTTTAAAGCATTAGTTTTATGTGGTGGAACAAATTTCTTTAAGAATTCACGTTACATTTATTGCCAAGTACCTATTAACATTAGTCTTAAAGAATTAAGCCAAGTTTTTGCCTTATCTTTCAAAGAGAATGGAAACAACTTAAACCTAATTATTTCTTTACTACATCTTTAGTCATTAAATGTACTACAAACTTCCTCAAATTCTTTTAAATGTAAATATGGACTTTTTGATTCTAAACCATAAAAATTTGAAATTAAGAGATTCATTCTAGGCTTAAATGTAAAATTATTGGCATTTAAAGAAAAAATGAAGCATGAGGCTGTAGAGTTGTGAAGAGGTTGCAACTATAAAACTTCCTCAAATTCTTTTAAATGTAAATATGGACTTTTTGATTCTAAACCATAAAAATTTGAAATTAAGAGATTCATTCAAGCATGGTTCGGATATGTGCATTATCATGATCTTCATGAACACTTTCATTATCGATAATGGTGTGTGATGTGTTTGATGAAGAATGAGAAGATGATGAAAAATTAAACAAATTATCAAAAGGAGTTTTAGAATTACCTTTCACCACTCGAAGGGACTTAAGATCTCGAAACTATATACTCATATAAGAAGAGAAAACAAAATATAATAACAAATGCTATAAACAAGAGAAGTAAAGTAAAGAAGAAAGAAAATAAAATAAAATAAAATAAGAGAAAGTAAAATAAATCAAAATAGAATGAAATAAGATAGAGCAAATTAAGTGGCAAGGCCAACCATAAAATAAAAGTTAGAGGAATAATAAAAATTTGGATTAGTAAATGTTAGATTAGATAAAAGTTAGAGGAATAATAAAAATTTAGATTAGCGAATGTTAGATTAGAACAAAGTTAATAAATAAAAAAAAGACTTAGGTGGTCAAACCAATCATAGTCAAATAAAGATAACAAAATAAAGAATACTAAAGTAAGGAAAGATAGGAGGCTTAGCCTTCCATAAAAAGAAAAAAAAATAATTAATGAATATCTTAGTTAATTTCACTCCCGAGCAATGGCGCTAAGAACTTGCTATAACTTAAATATTGTATTACTTAAGTGTAGGTTATCTTAATTATAATATTTACTCATGAGTCCGAGTGTCGTATCCATAGGGAGTAATCACCAAGAGCAAAGGTTGCTTTTGTCAATGTCCAAGAGTAATGAAGTCTTGTACCCAAAGATGAAGAATAATGGTTGATTTTAAAAGAAAAGATTACCAAGTGTAAATTAAGAAATCAATTTGAAAAAACATTAAAGCATTAGAGATCCACACTTACTTGGGTTGTAGTAGAGTTTCTTTAATCCTTTTACTCACTTGATAAATGATTTTAATTGATAAAAAAAATTTATTTGTAAAAATATAATGCTGATATATAGAAGATCTTTTCAAGCATTCTTTGTACTCTTAGTCTACAAATAATCAAGGCTTCAAACAAACCAAAACAACTTTAAAAAATGATGAATCAAATCACTTGAACACAAACATAAAATACATAAGTAGGATCAAAGTAACAAAACTACACCTCTATTAAGTATTTCACTTCTAGCCTTAGCTAGGAATTAGAATAATATAACTTAGAAAAATAGAATGCAAATAAAAAATGAATTAAAAATTATAAACTGACAGAAGATATCCTCCCTTCAACCAAGGGAGTCTTTAAATAAAAAATTTTATGGGCACTATTCACGTGTGACCAAACATTCAATAATTTGACTACCAAACTTGCTACTGAATTTGTAACACTTTTTTGACAAGTAAGATGACCGAATCAGACTTTCTGTTGAACTCACAATTTGTAGATAATTGAAATATATTTCTGTAGCATCTTGAATCATATCAATTGGATTCTTGATTTGTGATATACAATCCAAATACTAAAGCCTGCTCTAACTAGGCATGCACTGCAGATGGGTCCTCTTCAAAGCCATTTTTCACCCTCCAAACGTTCGAATTACAAATTGTGTATGAAATAAAATTTTGTTGTACATGAAATCATCTTTCCACATGTTCAATAATTACATCAATTGGATTTCTAAGTAGAAAGTTATATCCAATTTACCGAACTTACATTAAAATAGATAAAAACTTAATTAGATATAATACTGAAAATATGCTCAAATTAAAGAGATTAATAACACTAATGGTGCAAAATAATGTTGAAAAATCCTTATAAAATATGTAATTTTAAGTGTTCATCAACGATTTAGAAGATGATGGGTATATCTTCCCAATTATGTTCATCATCCAACCTTTAAATAGCCATGGTCTAATCATTACATACATTTCTTCAACTAGAATGACCTAGATCGGCCCATGCTTTTGGCATTCTTCATAATCTTTAGAATAGTTGTGACAATCTCATTCTATGGTCGGCCGCTAAAAATCATTTTTGAGAATGACTTTTTTCATTAATCGTTCACTAAGATGAGCTCCAGCTAGACCTTCATGTGACTCGACCATAACCAACATGCTTTCTTTAAAACCAATGCATCTCAATAGTTTGCCCAAATATGCCTTTCTGAATAGCTCTTCTACAAATAGGGTGAACTGATTATGTGCTTTACTAGTTAAGTGTAAATGCACGCTATCATATCAAGTAATATAGAATTTTAAGTTTAGATATCGATCCCACAGGAGTTATGCAATCTAATTCTATAAATCAAGTACTAAAATTGTACCTACTTAACTTTTATTCCGAAAATCACAATCTAAATTTTATTTAACTAATCTACTTTATCAATTAAACTAAACAAAAGTAAAGAGTAGAATTCACAAATAAAGATAATCTAGAGTTTTGACTTGTCCCCTAGTATTTCATTGGACTCATTAACCACTTAATTAATCTTTTAATACCAATTGATTGGTTTAGACACTAATCTCATCACAAGCCTCTGTCGATGGTCAAGTGACTATATTACGCATTCTAAAAATCACCTATATGTCTATGGTAATCAAATCAGAATGTAATTCATTTAGATCAAGTCTAAATTATACTATACATGCCATCTAGGTATATGTCTATCCTAGATGGAACTCATAGTTGTTACCCTATGATCATGCATCAAACTACCCTAAGCTAAACACATGAATCCTTTTATCAAGTTCATCATGGTTCCTCAATCATTCAAAATATTGATCAGGTATAATGAAAGCATTAAAACACAAGATAGAATGAATCAATTGAATGTATCAAGTTTATAAAGTAAAAATTAACACAATTCAAATTCATACTAGGTTCAAATAATCTAACCCTACACAAACTATTTAGCCCATTACAAAACTAAAAGTATCAAACCAATTCATAAATATCAACAAGAACAAGAATACAGTGATAAAGAAAGAAAAGAAAAACTAATCAAAGTGACTCTTTGATATGCTTCTCCTTCAATCTTGACTTGAACCTTGAATCTTAATCTTGGTTCTTCAATCTTTAACTTTAATATTTGATTTTATGTTTTGAATTATTTCTCTAAGTTTTTGCCCTTTTTCTTCTCCTTCATCTTCAGGTTTTTGGTATTTTATTTATAAGTTTTTGTCTTCAAATTACTGTTCACGAGTTACTGTAGTAAAATATTATTACTGTTCACTCAGTATTGTTCACCGCTGCGGTGCTCAGCTACTGACCTGGGTTCCTCGGTGCTCAGTCATGGGCGCTGCGACGCCCAGCCCTAGTACTCCTTTCGTATTTTGAGCATAACTTCTTTGTTTGATGTCCGATTCGCCTCCCGCTTGTTCCTATACATTATATTTTTCGTCGTGCATCTATTTATGATAAAAAAAATTAAATAGCCAAATATTTATAATTTGAAGCAAAATACAGAAGTTGAGTACAAATCATATTAGTGCTTTTACGCCCCTATCATGGACCTTGGTGCCATAACTGTAATTCTTTGATTAAAATCTGCATTAGGGTTTTTAAATAGTCGATTAGCTTATCTCTTTAATCTTTACTAAAAATTGACCTGCAAGATCGACCCTTGTGTTTATACTCAAAATGTAATGCGACTATCGTAATACAAATTGAGGTGTCGATCTCACGAGGAAGCTTTTAGCAAAATAAGTTAGTGAAATAAAAATATTAAAATAATAATAAAAGAGAAAGTTAACTAATTGGTTTATGTGGATGAGATAGAATTGTATATAAATTAAGGGAAAAATCTTATGATGATATAAGCAAGGCTTCGAGAATCACAATTATGCTTCATAAATCTATTATATACTTGAATTCAATGTTTATAACTCAATTGAAAGTTTCACATTCCAAACAATTAATTGGAAGATATATAAAATACGATACATTTGATAACACGTGTATTTGATATGACTAAACTCTTTGCAAATATTATCACAAACCATGTTCATTTACACAAGTTATCTAAGATCGACAATATATCATTTTGACAATATTGCAATAAAAGATCAACTTAAATATCAAATAATTATTGTCTTTACATGTTATCTAAGATAGACAATATATAGATTGACAATATGGTAGTAAAAGACTAACATGTAAAATAATGTAACCAATAATAATTATAATTCAACAAAAATCACATAAAGAAAGCATGGATGAAAATATATGAAACATGATAATTATAATCTCTGGATTATAGAAAAATAATAGATAAAAGTTTAAACACAAGTAAACTTACAAACATTTGTAACTCTTGACAAAGAATCAAAGTCTAGAAGTAAATTTATTACATATAAAAGCTCATTTCTAGTCTTGCCAAGAATTCTAGCATAGCTTACAATACATGTTAAAGAGAAAGTATATAAGAGAATTTTAAATCATTGAAAAAATATCCATTAGTCTCCTAAGAGTGTCCTTATATAGGCAATGAACGGAAACATGTTTAGTGTGACTTCAATCTTCAATAATTTAGGCCACCCACTTCTTCACCTAATTGCTGCACTTTTTAATTATGAAAATTATCGATATAGCCTTTTTGGTAGACATGAAAGTTGTATAATTTTGTCTCTTCTTTCCATAGCCATTAGGTTTATGCAACTTAGATGAGTATCCAATGAGATATGGACAAAATACCAAAGATACATCAGATTTGAGCCAACAACTCTTTTACCACTTTGCAATACAATTTGGTCTATGATAAAGACTGTTTTAGACTTTGCTATCAACATAAGAGTTGTTGATAATTGCATCAGCATTTTCTAACTTCAAGAATCATACTGATTGATACGTATTTTGTAAAATACGGTTCAAATATGTGGGGTGGGTCAAACTGAGCGGAAGTTATAATCTAGTTCTATTGTATCCCAAGTTTGACCTATAAAATATTAGATATGACTTTTCAACTGTTCTTCAAGTTTGTGTAAGATTGAGTCATATTCCTCCAAGTTCAAGAATTTCTTCATTTCAATTTCTACATTGACAGTTATGTCTATTTTACTAAACCTGTGTAAATAACATTCATTCACCATTTAAGGACAACACTTTATTTTAAGCTTAATAATACTAAAATTAGTGATATTAAATGGTGACTGAATCTATTAACAAATATGCATTTTATTTTTCTCATCACCGTGTTGAGTAGGTAGCCATTGATTATACAAACAAGAATATGGCTAGTTGATCAAATGGATCTCTTCAATCTCTTTCTTAAACCCTCATGCCCCTTGGGTAAAGTCATTAGCTTTTGAGTTATTCATCATGGTTTAATATTCAATCAAGGTAGATTGGAACCCTTGGAGGAGATGTTTAACTTTATTGCAGTATTGGTCAAATATAATGAAAGCATTAAATACAAGATAGAATGAATCAATTATATATATTAAGTTTATAAACTAAGAATTAATAAAATCCAACTACATATTAGGTTCATATAGTCTAACCCTAGAATAATAAGTTTAGCTCATCACAAAATCAAGGGTACCAAACCAATAATACCAAGATATCATAATCAAGAACATAATGATAAGAATAGAGAAGTAAAACTAATCAGGGCGACTCTTTGGGTTGCTTCTCTCTCAATCTTGACTTGAAGCTTGATTCTTGATCTTGAATCTTAATTTCTTAACTTTGATTTTTGAATTTTAATTTTGTGTTGTGAATTCTTTCTCTAAATTTTGCCACTAAAAAATATTTGTTTTTACTCTTAAAAGAGTGCTTTTAAAGTTATGAAAAACTCTAAGAGCGAGGAATTTTGAATCCAAATCGAATTAGGAGTAAAAATGGGAGATTTTTCATATGTCGCATCAGCGTTGTGGCGTTGAGGGCTTGATGCCACAGTGCCAAGACCTAGAATGCGAGGGAACTGGGAAGTAGGGGCCTCGGTGCTCCACATTTTGTCTTGGACGCCGCGACACCAAGGCCTATATTGGTAGGGTCTCATATTTTTAGTATATCTCATTTTGCATGTTCGTTTCGCTTCCCTTTGTTCCTATTCGTCATATTTTCTTGTGCGCACCTATATATGATTAAAAAATAAAATTAAATAGCCACATGTTCATAAATTTGAACAAAATACAAAAGTTTAGGACTAAATATATTAGTGCATGTATGCCCTTATGAGGTCTCTTCAGTCTCTTGGCCATCGCCCTGATTTTAGACGGTATGCTCGAGACACTTGAGTTGTTCACAACTCTACATTCTCCTCTTTTATGTTTTGGTTGGCCTGGTTTATAGACGAGTTTGCTTTTCTAGTTAATCAAATACATTACACCTGGGCTTATTAACTACCCATTGGCTGACCATGTTAGTAGACTTGAAAGTCTTCATAGGTCGAGGGGGAGCCATCCTTTCTTTAGGGTCACCCTGAACCTTCTGAAAGATAGTTTGGCACTGAGCACAGACTATACAAGCCTTCTTGGCAGTCAGTTAGTTGTCCAAAGTTAACTTTATTGTGACTACCCTTTCTTTTCAAGTCACCTCTGGAGCCAAGTCGCTTACTTGGATCTTTATTCTTAGCTTATCTAGGGTCCAAACTCCTATTGATGACCTTTCCCTCAGCAATTTTCTCTTTATAGATGTTATAATAACATTCACCCTTGCTGCTATAAAAGGGCCGGTCTTTATGAGAAAACTTTTTCTTTTTGGAACTGAAAAAAAAGGCGGCCTTTATCGATCAACCATTGAATCTTATTTTTTAACATAATATAATTATTTGTACTGGGTTGCCAAGAGTTGCCACTTGCAGTAGTCTTTTCCTGCACATTGGTTGACTGGAGGAATAGTGTGGCCTTTGAACAACTTTATTTGCTTGTCCTTTAAGAGCCAATCAAAGATCTAATCGCTTTTCACAAATCAAATGAATACTCATTGGGTTTACGTAAGTGTTCTTGCTAAACTTCTTCTTCTCTTTACTAAAGTCGCCTTCTTCAATACTGGGCACTCATACAGCCCTTCATTTATCACTTTAACTAGAGAGACTTTCTCATCAAAATCAAATTCATCTGAATCACTTTATGAATCGGCCTAAGCTGTAGCAACTTTCAGGTGATTCTTATAATACGTTCTTTTGGAGGACACCCACTTCTGGTCTTTTTCCATCAGAAGCCATTCGTAACTGGCCGTTTAGGGGGCCAACTCGTATAATTCTTTAAAGAAATACCCTTTAAAGTATTCTCTTATAACGAAAGACATACCTCTAACCACCATTGGGATTGAGTTGGCCACGAAGATCTACGTTTGGCAGCGCGTCCAAAGCTTTCTAAATCGGCTAATATATTTCGAAATTGATTCGTCCAGTATCTGGTAGACCCTGGCTACGTTGGCTAAAGTGACCTATTGAGGCAAATTCAGTATAGAACTTGTCTTCCATTTGAGGTACCAAGTTGGTATACCAAGTTAAAGTTGTCTTTGTTAGAGAGTTGTCGAATAGTCTCAACTTCTAGAAATGAGATAAGCTAGCCTCACCATATTGAACTGTGAACATAGAGATATGCTCAAATATGGTGATTGACACATCTAGAATATAGGAGTTTATTCCTAAGTGCAGGATCGTCGAAGTAATAAATAACCCGATGAGAACGAGGTCGATCTACAGGGAAGTAGAATTAAAATTACAAACTATAATAACTTTAAAGACAATTAATGTAGTATAAGATGTTACAAATATTAATTCAATTAACTAATTCAAATAAAAGCTAAGGTTAGGGGGATCCACTCTTGGCATAAGAAGTAAGAATATATTTAACTCTTTTATAATTCAATTGGAATCCTCACACAAAGGAGGTTCTAACCGAAAAATATAACAATTAAAGTTCATCATAATTTATATATTGGTTAGTATTTATTTCTTTTAATTATTATACACTAAATCTTATAAATGGGTTCAAGTATTTACTATACCAATCTTTATATTTATCTACAATAAATCAAGACTCCCATTTTACAAGAAAGGGTATATACACCAAATCTTGTAAATGGTTTCAAGTATTTATTGTGCTAAGTATAAAGTTTGTCAATAATAAATCAAGAATCACCACTTTAGAAGAAAGAGTATTAATTCTACAAATAAAATAAATACATCATATATAAATTTTTATAACTTAGTAATGAAGCATTAAATTTATGAATAAGTGTTAAGCATATCTTATTACCTTGCCAAGAGTTTCACCCTTTCACCTTAGCATAAAGAAAATTATTTGGACATAATAAAACTAAAAAAAAAAAAGAAATGGAAGAAGAAATAACATGCCTTAATAGTAAACAAGAGAAATAATATTATAAAGAGATAATATAAAGGACAAGTATTTTGATCTAAATTTTAACTTTCTAATTACATTCTTTAGGCATAAACAAGCCACCTATTTATAGAAAATATAGATAAATTGAGACAAATTAGGAGGGAAGCACTTGGATGATGAAAGTCAAGAATGGTGACAAAATAATTTGCATTGATTATCACTAAGGCACCCACTTGATTATCCAATTTGGAATTGATGTGATCCGAATTAGCTATCACTAAAAACATCAAAGTTGTAGATAAATCTCTTATCTTTCAAAATTGAGTTGTCTCGCACGTATTAGATACATATTTCTATAGTTATGGGCCAAATACTGATGACTATTTAAACTGAGCCTGTACTGCAGATCAGTTCTGTTCTAAGCTATTTTTACCCTCTAAAAACTCAAATTGCAAATACTTTTGTGAAATACAATATGTTATCCCATTGAGTGAGATCTTCACAGGATCAAGAATCACTCCAATTGGATCTTTAAGTAGAAAGATATGCCCATTTTACCGAACCTACCACAAAATAGTTAAAAGATAATTAGATACAATATTATAAACATACTTAAGTTAAGAAAATTAAATACACTAGTAATACAAAATAATGATGTCAAGCTATTATTAAATGTGTAATTTTAAGCGTTCATCAGTGATATTCACCTCGATCAAAAACAAAAAAACGTTTGAGGATTTATATCCTTTTGGAAAAGGAAAAAGAGAGTTAATGCTATAAGAAAGGCGCACCATAGGCCTTAAATTGACCCCATGTTCTGTATTGTTTATGCCATCAAATTCTATCTATCTCAGGTTGCTCGAAACTGCTTATAGGTCGTACAGGTTCTATAGACCTAAGTTGTATTTATTGGTGTTGTGTGCATTTTGAACAATTTAAAAATAACATGTTACAGCAGAATTAATAAATATATATTAAAATAATCTCATTACACTAATGATATTGGGGGACTCACCTTCAAAGCGTGCTTTAAACAATTCTAATTGGGAACGTAGTAAGCTTTCTCAAGTTAGAATAATAACTTCCTATTTCGAAATATTTGAAACAACTATTGTTTCTTATAAATTTTTTTCTCTCAGACTATTAAGGTTAACACTTAACCTCTAAAAAATATTTAATTCATTTCAATTGAATTTGGATCCATATACAAATCATTTTTTTTCTGCACTTCATAATTCATACTTGCACTGCCTTTTATAGTGAAAAAACCGCCATTACCACCGATAAAATGATAATAATTAGATAAATGTAAAAGAAATGGCGAAGCATGACACAACAAAAATTAATGGCCAGTAGCTGCTACAACTTTTGCTTAGTAATGAAATTGATTCTATTTGCAACATCTTGCTTTTATTAATATATGACATGTTTTTACAATTTGAAATTTTGAATTGAATTAAATTCAATTCAGCTTGTTACAATTGTTTTGGCTAATTGAATTATAATACAGTTTATTTTTTTAAAAAACAAATAAAAACTAAACAAATGTGAAATGAATGAATCAAATGAATACAATTTATTTGATTTCGCCAAATTACAAATTTTCTTTTTTTTTTCTTTTTTTTTTTTTATAAAAACTTTATCTACCAATACTTAAATTATTACCCATGCAAATTATTAGTATAATTTGAGATATACACTAGGTAAATAAAAGTGTCAAGTTTCACTTAATACAATTTTAGGTTTAATACTTAAACCTTAACTACTCCTCAAAAGACCTTGAAATAAATAAGTGGCTAATTAATTTAATTTAAACAAAACAGTAATTATTTTATTTAAATGGTAGCTATATCTACCAATGCTCAATTTAGTACTCATACAAGTTATTGGCATAATTTGAGACATACACTAGTTAGATTAAAATGTCAAATCTCACATGACACAATCTTAGGTTTAACATTTAAACCTTAACTACTCCCTAAGAGACCTTGAAATAAATTTATATTTTTTGAAAACTTCTCAAATTGAATAATTCGATCTGGTGCGCTACCCATGTACTCAACGAGTACACTTCATATAGTGAGACTCTCTAGAATCACACTAATTTTGTCTCACGGAATATTTATATAAGTCCATAACTGATGCTCCTCACACACACACGTTATGAATAATATAAAATGGTGACTTAAATCATATAAGTTAAGGTTAATCTATATTCATATAATCTCTCCGTCATCAATATCCTAAAAAAGCGGAGATATAGATCAATACCGCCAAGTCCCTTATTGCTCAACCATAAACTTATCTCCTCGATTCGTATTCCGATAAACAATATTCATAAACTTTTTTGCGATATTGTTTATACCACGGGAAACTCTTTTCTAGGTTTAATGCTTATGGCCATAAGACTTCCTAAAATATAACTTTTGAGTATTTGGACATTTAACTCACCCATATGAGTTGACAAATCCATGTCTACATATACCAGACTCCATAAGTATCGGACTATACCCAGTGACACTCAGCGATCAGACTATGAAAGGTCTCTGACATGTGTGAAACCTAAGTATGATGGATTACTCACAAGTTCACCGTGGTACTCAAGTCAAAAGACCACGAATACTACTTAACTCAAGAAGATTCTCTATTGACGATTTTATGGGATATCTATTGGAAGTCTTCATTGAGTCTTATTTAATATCTAGTCCTCATTGAATACTAGTATATCTATACGAGCTTCAACTAAGCTCATGGTTTGCTAAGATTAACCATCTAGACAATCCAGATTAGATATACACTGATCTATATTAATCAGTTCCACTCGACAAACCTACATCGGTGAAAATAGATCAAGAACAAATAATTTGAGAACATACTTTCACAATGACATTTCCTAACAACGCTTGCAACTATTTGTAACTATGTCATTATTAGTATATTCTCATATTTTTGTCCCATTTCAGACAGGTTTCTAACTATATAGACCTGATCTAAACTTCTTCAGATCAAAATAATGTTTGAAATATTACAAGCATCTTACCTTAATAAAAATAATTAGCGATTTAATGAAATACATATTTATTGCATAAGTATAAAAATACAATATTTATACAAAATGATGGCACATGAGCACAAATCTCGATAACTCTTACTTGCTTTAGTGTCATTCGTAGTGGTATCTAATACCTAGCGATTCCATGTGTTTCTCAAACACCTTTGGAGTTAAGGCCTTTATGAGTGGGTTTGCTACATTATTTGCAGAATCAACTCTATAAAATACAACATCTCTTTGAGCCAAGATCTCTCTAACAATGTGGTATTTTTTATCCACATGTTTAGATCTCTGGTGTGCTATTGGATCTTTCGCTTGTGCAATGGCCCCATTGTTATCGCAATATAATGGGATAGGATCCACTGAACTCGGGACTATACCGAGTTCAGCGACAAACTTCTTGATCCACACTACTTCTTTTATTATTTTTGAAGCTGCAATATATTCTGCCTCTATGGTAGAATCATTTGTGGATCATTGTTTAACACTCTTCCAACTTATGGCGGTGCCATTGAGAATAAACACATATCTATATGTAGACTTCCTATCATCTAGATCAGACTGAAAGTCTGAGTCAGTGTATCCTCTTACCTGTATATTGGCTTTTAACACTTACAGTGATACTGATATCAAGTCTCATACACATCATGGCATACATCAAGCTTGCAACAACTGATACATAAGGAATATTAGACATTCTAATCCTTTCATATTCCTTTTGAGGATACATCTTCCTCGAAAGATGAATGCTATATCTAAAAGGTACATTAACTATCTTACAGTCACTAAAAATGTACCTTTTCAAGACACTATCAATGTACGAAGATTGAGAGAGTCCTATAAACCTCCTAACTCTATCTCTACAAAGCTTTATACTCAGTATAAGACTTTCTAGAATATAACCTTAGAGCATTTAGATATTTAACTCACCCATATGCGTTGACAGATCCATGTCTACATACACCAAACTTCATAAGCATCGGACCATACCCAGTGACACTCAGTGGTCAGACCATAAAATGTCTCTGACATGTGTGAAACCTAAGTATGGTGGATCACTCACAAGCCCACTGTGGTGCTCAAGTCAAAGGACCACGAATACTACTCAACTCGAGAAGACCCTACATTGATGATTTTTTGGGATATCTATTGGAGGTCTTTATTAAGTCTTGTTCAGTATATAGTCCTCACTAAATACTTGTATATCTATACGAGCTTCAACTAAGCTCATGATCTGCTAAGATTAACCATTTGGATAATTCAAATATAGATATACACTGATCTATATTAATTAGTTTCACTCGACAAACCTACATTGGTGGAAATAGATCAAGAACAAATAATTTGAGAACATACTTGTACAATGACATTTTCTAGCAACTCTTGCAACTATTTGTAACTATGTCATTATTAGTATATTTTCAAATTTTTATCCTATTTCAGACAAAGTTCTAACTATTTAGACCTGATCTGAACTCCTTCAGATCAATATAATATTTGAAATGTTACAAGCATCTTACCTTAATAAAAATAATTAGCGATTTAATGAAATATAAATTTATTGCATAAGTCTAAAAATATAATATTTATACAAAATGATGGCACATGAGCACAAATCCCAACAGTATTTACCGAGTTTGAGTTTGGCCGACTTGCTCTTAGTTTTGGGAAGTAGGCTGGTGTATATTTCCCAGATTGATCATATTACCAACGTGATTATAACTAAAAATCTACCATGTTTGGTTTTGGTGGACTTGCGAATTTATAAACTCAACCCTCTCAGGTCGTCTAAAGATATTGATCAAACTATACAGTAGATCGATCAACATCGAGGCTCTTGTAGTTCAGAGTTCAGGCTACTCTGGAGTAGAGCTATTAGCTCGATTTGGTTCTGCTTCATCAACTGGAGGATTTTTAGAATACTTCAACTTTTATTCTAATTATCCTTAATTAGCAGTCGAAAAATTGCGACCATCTGATTTATAAGCATTATGCCAAGTTGTTGATTCTCTTGGGCAGTCTAAGCGACTAATCTTCACACATCGACCGTAGAAAATGACCTGGGGTATGGAAGAGTATTGTAGTGAATCTCCTCCAACTTTTGATTTAGCAAATCCTCTACGAATTAGGCTAAAGTTACTCCATCTTGTTTTAAATCATTCGAATCCCTTATTTTTTATGGGAATGTAGCTGTGGATTATTCGACACTACTCTTTCCAATCTTGTTCTTTGCCATTTTTCTAGTTGTTACTGTTCTACAAGAATATGGTCCCACCTGGCGTGCTAAAAAAATGTTTGCAAATAAAAATTAAAGGAATTTAGGGTTCGTGTATGTTCAATATCCCACTAAATTAATGCTCACCTTAGATTTAAGAGAAATCGAGACTAAGGATATTCACCAAGTAAGGCAGGGCTGAACTTAGTTGTCAGAGACCTCATTCATTAGTGGTTACCATTTCTTTTAATAGAACATTTTTTTCAAAGTTCAAAATTATGATTTTGCCTCTGTATTTAAGGTGGGCAAAAAATAAAATAGGTAACTGAAAAATTGAACCAAATCGATTGGTTCAATTCGATTCGATTTAGTCTGATTTTTTTTGAAAAAATCGATCGGACTAGTTCGGTTCTAGTTCAATTTTTTCAAAAAAATAACCAAATCAAAAAATCAATTTTTTTGTAATTATGTTAATAAATTTTTTTAATTTATCTCAAATTAAATAAATTATAATTATGTTAATATGAAATAAACCCAAAAATTAGGTCAAAAAATAATTCACTAAATTATTTAGGCAAATGAATTAAGAAAGTCTACAATTTAAAATAAAAAATAGAAAAAAACTCAACAAATAGCCAAAATTTTAAAGACTTATATAATATATAAGAATAAATTTAGTGGTTTATGTAATATGTAATGAAATATTTTTTGATTATATAATATATAACGTGTAATATATATTAATTTAGTCAATTTAATTTTTTAAAGACTTATATAATAAATAAAAATAAATTTAGTGACTTATATAATGTATAATAAAAAAAATATTGATTATATAATATATATCGTGTAATTTATAATAATTTTGTTAACTTAAGTTTTTAAAGACTTATATAATATATAAAAATAAATTTAGTGATTTATGTAATGTGTAATAATTTTTTTTATATTATATAATATATAACGTGTAATATATATTAATTTAGTTAACTTAAATTTTAAAGACATACGTAATATATAAGAATAAATTTAGTGGCTTCTGAATATGTAATGAAAAAAATTAAAAATGTCTACTAAATTATATGAACAAATAGATTTAAAAAAGTCCATAATTTGAAATGAATTCTTTTAAAAAAAAGTCAAAAAACAATAAAAAATGAACTGGACCGAATTAGAAAAAATCGGTTTGATCAATTCAATTTTTCTCTTTAAAAAAATTAATTTCAATTTTATATATTCAAAAAATTGAACCGAATTATGTCTACCCATATCTGTATTATTATGTATGCTTTTAATAAAATATTTAATTAATTTAAAAAGTTAATTTTATCTTTATTTATTTATAAAAATAAAAAATATCATCACTTCAATCTTTAATCTCTATTTTTTTTTATAAAAAAAAAAAACTGTTTTTTTCTTTCTAAAAAAAATTGTTCTTCGATCTTTGGCTCATCCTTGATCATTTTGCACTCAGTTTAATGCATCAGAATTAGTTGGGTGGTGAGATTATTATAGTGTACTTCTTTTACCCTGCTCGAATCTTATTCTTTCAAGCTGTTATTTGAAGTCAGTATATTACACACATGTATGCACATAATTTCACCTTTTGTATTTTTTATTTTTTTATTTTTTGGGATTTTGGAATTTAACTGGTAGCCTCAAATGTCATCTATCTCTCCTTTAAGAGTTACATTCAATAAATCTGGCATGTCCTATCCGTCCTACAAGTGGCGACGGGTGTTGCTTAAACTGAGTGGAGAAGCACTTGCTGGAGATAATGCACAAAACATTGATCCAAACGTTTGACTGCAAATGACTATATTACTTACTAATTTCCATTACCCTTTTTTCATATGGTTTCTAAAGAAGGATTTTTCTTTAAAATTATATTACAATGGCCATTGCCAGAGAGGTTGCATCAGTGACTTGCCTCGGTATTGAGGTTATTTTTTTTGACACTGCCCTTACTTTTATTATTTACATTTTTTTTTTAGAAAAGAACATTTTTAAAAAAAAAAAAAAAAGAATAGAGCTTGAAGAAGAAAAAGGTGTGTTTATTTTTAATTTTTTTATAAATAAATAAGGATAAAATAAAAAATTTAATTGATTAAATATTTTATAAAATGCACACATAATGATAAAGAGGCAAAATTATAATTTTAAACTGTTAAAAAACAATTATAAAAAAAAATGATAATCACTAACGGACAAAAATTTTTAAAATATTTTAAATACTTAAATCAAATTAAAAATGTTCTAATACTTTTTCCTAATAAAAGTGATTAAATAACCAATAACTTACGCACTTGACAAATGGCATCATTGAGTTGCATTTCTTATTTCTTTATTAAATTGTGAAATTGAAAGATAGAAATAACTATGATTTATTTTATGCGGGCTGGGGAAGTGGTTGACCCTCACCCTGCACCATATGAATATGATATTACCCACATTTCATTTTGCAAGCATAAACAAAAGCCCCCCCGTCCCAATATTGATTTTTCACATGCGAAAAAAACAAAATTACAATTATATTAACAATTAGTTCTTATATAATAAGAATTACAATTATCAAACACTACAAGAGTTGTTATGTGATACAAAATAAAACTATAAATGAATAATAATATTTATAGTAAACAACATAAAGGTGTTTCAAAAAAAAAAACATAAAGAATAAAAATTGTTCACAAATTAATTTCATATAATTAAAATAACGACAAACAATAAGAAAAAAAATAATTATAACTTATTAATTAAATAAGTATTATGATTATAATTATAAATTAAAGTTTATATATTTTATTTTAAAAAAAATATTAAGAGAAGTAAAAGGTAAGTCTGAAAATTTGATACTTAAAGAGGGAGGGAAATCATGATTCCGAGGGAAAAGGTATACATTTTCTCCTCTCCACCACCTCAAGCAAACACTTAAGATGTAAGGGCTCCATTATTGAGAGTAAAAATTTATTCAAAATGAAGAAGAAAGGTAGAGTGACATACAATATCAACTCCATACCACAGACCATAGATCACAGTCCAAGCATAAGTGGAAAATAATGTAGCATTTCTTCATTCATAATCACACTTATAAACATAGCCATCAAGCAGAATACAACCATCAGCTAACACCATACATACAACCTAATTAAAGAAAAAGGAATGCAAATTAAATTTCCATAAGAGACAGAGCCAACAACTGTTAACCAGCTTGAGGAAAAGCAACAGCAACAACATGTCAGAAGAACAAACAACACATTGAGTAGTCATCGCTCTGAGACTCCTAGAAGGGAAAAATCAAGTCATCGATTGGAACGGAAATACTAATACTAACAATTCATAAAGCAACTGCATGGTATCCAAAGTCCAGCAACCATGACAACTTTAGCAAGAATTGCATTTGCAAACCCAGAAGGTTATATCTGAGGATATCAAACAACTGTAGATTTTGAGTAATACGGGTACTATTTAGGAACATTGACCAGTTTCTGCACAACCTAATATCAAGACAGTCATGGACCAATACCAAAAATGCAGGTGTCACTAAAAGGAATTAGCTTACTTATAGTAGACACAACACCCACTCACTTATTATCAATAACAAAACTTTGCCTAAGAAAAAGGTAAATAAAATTGTCAAAAAGTAGAGACAAATCTTTTCACATGTGGCATTCTATTAGACATCCTTTCTTTGCATAATCTTCCTTCTCAAACTGAGACTCCACCAGTCCCTAACTAAGGTTCTTAAGTCCAGAACCTATGATAAGCTTTGTACCACAACAGTCCTTGTGTTGATGAAACACCCTGAACTGAAAACCACTTGGGGTTTTGCATCACATTGTCAAAGCACATAACAGGCAGTCAATACAAGTGAGAAAAAGAAAAGCACACTTATTCAACAAAGAAGTAAAAGAAGAGTGATTTACATAAAAAGGCAGAGTAGAACACAAAACTCGCCCAATTACTTCCAACAAGAAACACACACCAGACTTGTAGATTTCAGTGTCCCAAACCACTTTCATCTCTAAGAAATTATCTTAGTATAAATGGAGAGGCCTGAGTTGCCATAATGACAATAAAAGCAAACTGTTCCTGAACACACCGACCTTATTCAAATGGCCATCCAGAGTATCCCATATGGTGGTTATTCTCATGCATTGCTGGTGAGCTGCTTCCAGATGCTGTTGTTCCATTATGACTAGAGCTGGAACTTGAAG
Organism: Ailanthus altissimus; assembly: GCA_946807835.1. Classification (NCBI taxonomy): domain Eukaryota; kingdom Viridiplantae; phylum Streptophyta; class Magnoliopsida; order Sapindales; family Simaroubaceae; genus Ailanthus; species Ailanthus altissimus. Next base: position 14,001,113 of record OX327687.1, read on the forward strand.
ACCGGAATGGCCAGAAATTAGAGAACAAATTCCGTCTTCCTTGATTCTCCCTACCACTGCCATTATTACCAAAACTGCTGCTTCGAGTTGGAGCACTTGAACTTTGATGACTACGGCTGCTACCTGATCCTTGTGGTGGCAACTCCTGCCGGCAAACAGGACATGAATTGTGCTGCACTAGCCATGGAACAATACAATCTGAGTGGTAAATGTGGTTGCATGGCATTTGTCTAGCTTCAGATCCCAGCTCAAATTTATCCTTGCAAACTGGACAGTGTGAATCAGAACGCAGATGCCTCTGTGTGATCTTAATGGTGGGCATAGCATCAATTGAAGATCTTTCTGCAGGTGGAGGGCCCCGTCGATCAGTAGCTGAAAGCTGCGCAAACAATTCTTCCAGTCCAGGACCTATAAAATAATCGCCAGCATTACCCCGAGTGAAGCCAATCCCAGGAGCCCCACCAACGAGAGCTTCGAACCCACTATGTCCAGACAGCCTAAAAGGAATTTGGCCACCAAAAATCAGTAAAGGTCCAAAACCCTGACCATGTTCAGGATATGGATCATATCTTCCCCTGATATCACGGTTACGTCTGTCTGCCATTCGCTGCCTCATTAAGGCCGAGAAAGCTTCCATAATACCAAACCTCTGGTCATGTTCTTCATCACCGTCAAAGCCAAGGAAATCCAGAGGGCTGACTTGCGCCATATCATCAAGCTCTTGAACAAATCCTCCACTACAGTACAGGCAGACTGCATCTCGCCCTTGCAGGCGAACTGGTCTCCTGCATATGTAGCACCAGTGGGTGTTTCTACCACTTGACATTCTCTCCTCTCTCCCTTTACAAAGTCTTAAAAACACAACAACTATTAATTCGTCCCCCAAATTCCTCGTAACTGTTATGTCTGCATACTGGCTACAATCCACAAAGTAGCATATTAATATGATTATTTGGTTAGCACCACAGGCTTATTTCCATTTAATAACCTTCATAATAAAAAATGTTATACAAAATTAATCAACAAAATGATTTCTTCTACTCTAAAAAAGAAAAGAAAAAAAAATGCTTTCTCTATTTTCCTAAGACAATGACTAATATCCTACTTATAGAAGCAAAATAGCAAAATAAGCTTTTAAATAAATCTGGAAAGAACATTCACATGATAAGATGATCTATACCAAACCATAAAATCCAACCAGAAATCTTAGCACATATTTGAGTACATTAGCTTTGGAAAAACTGTTATGTGAAATGGAAAAAAGTAGTATCTCAAGTAGGGTACCTTTTAGAATGATGATGTATCAGCTAAGATTTTCAGAGAACAGTTTTACAAGCGGAGGAACTGAAATCATAATTGATACGAATATCTGAAAGAGTTTTTGAAGCAGTACATGAAGAATTTTTTGTCACTTTTAAACCAAGTGTTCAGAAACTGCATGAAATGTCTTTGAGTCATTTTTTTGTTTAAAACTAGTTTCTAGAGAAACAAAATTTGATTTTTCCAAATCCTATCATCTAAATAAGAAACAAATACTTTCTTTATCTGATTTCCAAGGTAGAAATAGTTGTTGACAATAGTAGGTCCTTCAGGAACCAAAACAAATACAGTGCCATCTATTGTTAAGACAAATACAGTGCCATCTATTTATGGGTTTCCAAAATGCAAGAAACACCATGGTGAAATAGATAGAGAAAGCACATGGTTGAAAAAGATTTTCACATTAACGTTTACAGAAACTCCAAGAGAAAGATCCTCACTGCATCACATTCAAAACCTTTTTTATTTTGGAAAGAGAAAACAACATTTATACATGTCATAGGACTGGATTTGCACCATAATAGAAGAAACACACATTTACAGTTTAAAAAAGCACAAACAAACTGAAAAAGCAAATACAGAAAAAGTAATAGCAGAAAGCAACAATAGATATGCAGATATGCTCCTTGTAGACATTAAGAAGGAAGAAAAGCTATTGCTTGAAGAAAACAATTCTAGCAACCAACCCTTTCTCCCCCTCCTAACCACTCTTGTCCCCTCTCAATAGAGGAAAAAGAAAGCACACGCAAAAACTGACATATCAACGGTAGGGTAATGTTATGACATGACACCATAAAGATTTTAAGAGATTTGTTCCCATCAGCTCAAGCTTACGTGATAAACAATTGATCAACTAATTAAAACTCTTGAGCCAAAAAAACTTTACTGGATGCCTTTTTTTCCAATACATTTTGCAGAAGATTTCTCGCACCAAATGATCTCAAGCTCTAATAAGACATCTTTTACATCCTAGACACATCTTTCATACGTTTAAGCCTGGAATGTGATCTTCAGAGTTCAATTTTACAGCCACAAACTTATAACATTATGATCTTCGCTTGTACAATTATTTTAAAACATCTTAGGTGCCAAATTTGGAACTAAGTCCGGAATAAAACAAGGCCTTCAAATGATTTCCCTTAGAAGCGCACATTTATTATACCTATTATTTCCACTCATTTTTGTCCTTACAATTATCACTAGTCAAGAATTCAGCTTTGTTATTTCTAATGCATGTGCACTGATAGATTTTTAATACTCATGTGCTATTGAGTTTAAACAATTTCGGACTTTTTGTCTTATACCTTCTAATGTAAGTTTCCCAAATGACAATATCAAAAGAGGAATTACATAACTTGGACAAGCCTTGAATCCTTATGCTAGGGACAAAGGTCATTAATTATTACTAGAAGTAATACAAAGTCCAGTAGGTTAGCTCCCAAATTGTAAGATAAACATCTATAATGGCAATGAATCCCCAACGAAAGTAACACAATTAATGACGCTTCGGGCATACCATCAATATGAAAAAAGTTATGTTTAACTCATAATATTCTGTGTAAGTCCAACATTGTGGATAAGGTTTAAAGAAAATGGTGCTAATCTAAATAACACCAAGCAATAGCCAAGTGTTTGTTAAGTAATAAATTCAAGCTAAAACATAATGAGGTCAACGCTGAGTTGCAATAGAAAAAGAAGCAAAATGTTGCAAGAAGCTAACACAAAAGCAAAAGAATGACCAAAAATCACCGAAAACCATACAGTCATTTTTTACTAGTTAATTGTTGTTGGTCGGAACACTTTACTGAAGCTAAACATAGATTACTACCATATATTTACAAAACATAAAGCAACAAACCAATTTTCAAAGCTATATCTCAAATAATTAAACAAACAGAAACAAATTTAATCCATCTGTACAGTAAACAAGTCTTAGAAGCATGTAAATCAGATAACAAACAAAGTACATCAGGTTTCATTAAAACAGCCAAAAATAACAAAATTGGAAATAAACGAAAGAATTACAAATCGAAAACCAATCGTGTTTTTATTTTATTTCCTAGAAATAAAATGATCGACGCATTATATTAGAAATAATGAATTCATTTTCTTTAAATCCTTTTAAAGAACTGAAAAATATAATAATAATTTTCCCATTTAAACTCCGTATTGAGAGCAGGCAAACTGAAAGTGAAATTAGAAATTGGAAATTAGAGATAATGAATTCATAACACAACACTTAAACTTAAAAAGTGAAATTAGAAACGAAATTCATATTTGATACGACAAGATTATGCAATGAAAAAGGTAATCGAACGCACCTTAAGAGATCGAGTCAAGTCAATAATGAGAGAGAAAAACCCTAGGCTAAGCTGGGCTCGCTCTGAAATGTAAAGTAAATTTGGAGATTTTTTTTTTCCTTTTTTTTTTTTTTTTTGTAGTTCTTTTTGTTTATATATAGACTCCAGTTATTTCTTTCATCATAGAGTTATCGACGGTACTGCTTTGTCATAATATAGGCCTGGTGCGTACTACGCCCAACTTGCTTCCGTTCCGTTTTGTCTCCTTTCCTAGCTACTTCCTTGCGTTGTAAAGTTTTGCTGTTCGTGCTATCAATTAAAGTCCCGCATATTTTTTTGGGAAATTTTCAACAAATGGTATATAATTTTAGATTTTTTTTAACCGCGACGTAATAAACTAATTTTTATTAACTCAAACAGTGTAAAATGAATACATTTCCTTTATTGATTAAAAATAATATAAAATAAGATATATCAAAATAAATACATAAAAAAATTGGTCTTTTTATTAAAATCTATTTAAAAAAAATACTCCAACAATTAGTGATAGAATTCTTCAAAAAAAATAGAATAAATGAAGAGAAAAAAAAATACAAATTTAAAGAATTTGAGAAAATTATATAAATTTTACCTCAAAATTAATCATTCAAAAATTTCTCATACGTGAGAAATACTCATGCAAATTAATTGGTATATAAATAAATAATTAAAATAAGTATAAATTAAAATATTAAATAATTACATTAAAAATTAGTATAAATAGTTAAAAATAAGTATAGAATTATAATAGAGATAAAGACAATTTTATCTTATAAATTTGACTTAATTTTTAATTTTATCTCACAAGTTTTAAAAATCTCAATTTTTTTATAATCTATTAGTAAGATTATGTTAATTTTAACTAAAAATCTCTTTTCATTATATATTGATAAATTTACCCTCAGTTATTATGTTAATTAAAAATAGTGATATCAGTACATTAAACAATGTATACGTGTCGATTATTAATAGGCTATTAAAAACAAAAAGACATGTGACACGTTTTAATAGGTTCAAAATTTTAATGAATATTAAATTTTATTTTATATTAAAAAATAATTAAAATAAATAAAACTAAACAACTAAAACCGGCAACTACCGTTGCCAACCACCACTAATCGCCAAATTTCGGTAATGAAAATAGGTAAAAATTATGTCATTGGATTCTATTTTTTTATATCTACACAATGGTGGAATTATTTTTGTCATAAAAAAATAAGAAGGTTGCCAAAAAATATATCGAAAATAGGGGAAAGGTAGCAGCCACCACGCGCCACCTTGGAACGGCGCCACCGCCCCCACCGTTGGACAAATTGGTGGCCGATCTCGTGCACCGCCTCACCGTTCCACGGCGAACAGTGGTGGCCACCGACAACTCCCCCACCGTCGGTCGCAGGTCGAATGGCGGGGCGGTGGCTTGCATCGCCCCCACTGTTGGATAGATCGACAGTCGATCTGTCCAACGGTAGGGGTAGTGCACGCCACTGCCCTTCGTTCAATGTGCGACCACCGGCCGGTGGTGGTTGTCGGCAGCCACCACCGTTCGTTGTCGAATGGTGGTACGGCGGTGTGCACCACCCCCTACCATTTTACGGTAAACGACGGTGGCCGCCGCCTCCTACAGTGTTTTGTTTTCACTTTTGGCACATCTACAATACTCCATTGATCAAAAAAATCTTACCATTGCGTAGATCACAAAATTGTGAGTAAAATGATATAAATTTTGAGTCAAATCGCAATTGGTCACCGGCGGCCAGTCGCTACTAACAACGGCGGCGACGGCTGCTCTCTTTTAATTATTTTATTTTATTTTATTTTTTAAGTAACAAATCAGTAATTGACACGTGGATATTTTGTGTCAGGCCATCTTACTATTGACATGTCATGACTGTTTTGCCTCTTCAGTGTTAAAGATAACGGAATATTACTAACGAATTAGGACAAAATTGATATTTTTAAAACTTGTGAGATAAAATTAAGAATTAGGTCAAATTTGTAGAACAAAAATGTCCTTATCTCATTATAATATTTTCATTAAATTACCTATTTAAATAATTTTACCTTATAATAAAATAACTAATTATTTATTTACTTATTTTTATATATTGTTTCAATAAAATATATAAATAAAATTATTTTGCATAGAAAAATATTTAAAAAAGTTTGCTTGAGAAAGAACGCGCTTAAGCGCGAGGCCTCGCTAGGCACTTTGCTGTTTCATGCTCTCGCACGCCCATTTCACGCAGGTTTCGCGCGAAATTCCAAAATGCTAACTTTATCTAAATTTTTGCTCAAGTTTGATTTTTACCGACTTTTATTCTTCTGAAGTTTTTCATATTAATTTTTTTCTAACTTTATCTAAATTTGTCTTCTTTTTATTTTTTCTTTGTAATTTAAGTTTTTTAATAATATTGTGAGTTTCACCCATATTGTAGTATTTCGTTACAATAAATTTTTAATGTATTATAATAACTTAACTTAATTTCATATATATAAAATTCACGTTAATTTTAAATCTAAATTATACACAAAATTTATTTATTTTTTTGCAGGTATGTTAACTTAACTTAATTTCATAAATACGAAATTCATGTTAATTTCAAATCTAAATTATACACAAAATTTATTTATTTGTTTGCAGGTATGTTAACTTAACTTAATTTCATAAATACGAAATTCATGTTAATTTCAAATCTAAATTATACACAAAATTTATTTATTTGTTTGGAATTATGTATTCACAAATCTATGATCATCTTTTATTTAAAAAAATAATCAAGTCTCGTGAACAAAATTTAAGAGCTGACCTAACATTAAGTATTCAATAAACATGTATACAAAAAATCTACAAAATCTTTATTTTAGACTCTTTATTGTAGCACACCGTCTCTTAATCTAATTACATCAAAAGATGATAAGTTTAGTACAATATCTATTCTAAGATCGTAAAATCTACAGGCCTGTAGGTTTTTGGACATTAGAATACATAATAGAATTACATGAGTCTTTATCATGCTGTCAGCATATATATTGAGGATGGAATTGTTGATAATAATCTTCTGTTGCACAAGATTTTGTTGGGATTTGTGCTTATATGCCATCCTTTTTATGTATGAATATTTGTCTAATATTTATACTAGTATTATCATTTTATTAAATCGCTAATTATATTTATATATGATAAGATGCTTGTAACGTTTCAGACATTGTATGATCCGAAAGAGTTCAAATCTAGTCTAAATAAGTTTAGATCAGTGCTAAGAATTAGTAACGCTAAGAGTTATAAATGTTAAGAGTTGACATTGATAAGAGTTATCAGGTTATAAGAGTCAGTGATATCTAAAGAGTTAAAACCTTGTCTGAAATAGGCCAAAGACCTGAGAATATATTAGTAATGACGTAGTTTCAAAGAGTTGTAAATAGTATTAGAAAATGTCATTATGCAAATATGTTCTCAAATATTATGTTCCTGGTCTATTTTCACTGATGCCGATTTGTCAGTGAATACCTTAATAAATATATAGATCAATGTATGTCTATATCTGGATGGTCTAAATGGTTAGTCTTAGCAGATTATGAGTTTAGTGGAAGCTCGTATAGAGATATAAGTATTTAGTAAGGACTGAATACTGAACAGACTCACAAAAACCTTCAATAGACATTCCATAAAGCCGTTAATATAAGGTCTTTCGAGTTGAGTAATATTCGTGATCCTTTGACCTGAGTGCCAATGTGGGCTTGTGAGTGATCTATTATACTTTGATTCCACACATATCAGAAATATTTCATGGTCTGAACATTAGGTGTCGCTGGGTATGGTCCAATGCTCATGGAGTTCGGTGTGCATAGATATGGGATCCATCAGCTCATTTGGGTGAGTAATATATCCTAATGCTCTAAGATTGTATTTTAGAAAGTCTTATGACCATAAGCAGTAATTCAATCTGAAGAGTTTAATCCTAGGGAAAAATAATATCACAAAAGTGCTTTGCGAATATTATTTATTAGAATAAAATTTTAGAGATAAGCTTACGGTTGGACATATAGAGATTTAATGGTGTTGATCTATATCTCCGCTTTACCTAGATATAAATGATGGAGGGATTATACGAATATGTTATAACCTCAACTTATATAGTCTAATATGTCGCTTTGTTATATTCGTAACGTGTATGTGGGACATCGTTCATGGACGTATAGAGGAGTTCCATATGACAATTCAAATATGGACCTAGAGAGTCTCACAATATGAAATGTACTCTTTGTGCACTGGGATAGTATTATGGATTGAACAGTTCCATCCTAGAAATTCTAGCAAACCGAAAATATATTTTAGGATTCCTCGCATTATGCACTTGTCTAGACTTAAATGTTAAGTAAATCACTTAATTAGTTGACACTTAATTAGTTGACAAGAATTGTTAACTAATTAAATATTGACAATTGGTACAATTTTGTTCTATGAATTGTTTCACCATAAATTTATCAATTAACCATGTTAGTAAAATCAAATAAGGTAAAAACAAATTAATTATTCAAATAATTTTTTTTAATAATTGAATAAATATTATTTAAATAAATAATAATATTTATTTAATTATTTATTATTTTAGTTTAGGTGGGAGACATAAACCTAATTAAGTATAATAGCCACCAAATTTTATTTTTTAGTTTTTTGGCAACTTAATCAATTTTGGGAGTACTTGTGAAATATTTAACACATCAAAAAATTAAATTGAATAATTGTTTAACAAATGGTGAAGCAAAAAATGTGCAATGAGAGAGCATCGAGGAGAATTTTTTATTTTGGAGAGTTTTTCTTTGAATAAAGGATTGTGAAAAAAACTAGAGAGAGAAAAATAAATTCCTTTTATTTTTCTTTCAAGAAACAAAACGTTGTTATTAGAAATTCAGTTGTTGTTATTCTAACTTCACAATCTCATCAGATTATCGTGAACTAAAATTGAACAATAATGCACTTCAAGGTAAGCTTAAAGTTGGAGTTAGGAAGAATTTAGAATTGAAAATATTAACTAAAGTTCTTCAAGTATATATTTTCTATTATCTTATGTTGTCAATGATATAAATTACATGTGTGTATGTTAATCATATGCTTAATTTCGCTACGAAATTGTGTATATAATACATGTATTTAGTTTTTTAAATATGTACACAATCACATGTATACATTATAAAATACATTAACAATTAGTATCAGAGCATGTTTATTGTGTTTCTGGGTTGTTGAAGTGGTATGTAAAGTGTTTAGAATGCCTGAAAATAATAAAAATTGCATTTTAAAGTGTAGAAAAATAGTTTCTGTTAAAAAAATACTACAGTGCTAGGAACCGACTGTTAGGTCGTTCATATGTTAACATGAACTTCGCGAAGTTCACTAGTGAACGCATAGGAATTCTTCGGTGAACGCTGGGGCGTTAAGGTGCTTAACATATAGGCGTTAAAAGGGCATAATACTGGGGCGTTCATAAGCTAGAAACGCAGGCCGCTTAAGGTTGAAGACCAAAAAATATTTTTGGAGCATTATATTGTATAATGCTATAACATTCAACTATAACGCTAATCATTGTGAACAATACACTCCAATTTGAAATTTTTGCATGTGATGTTCATTTAATACAATTGTAATTGTTATATCATTGTATTAAATGTTGTATATATATATATACATATATTTATTTATACTTATTAATCATAATGAAAGCCATATTGGTGGGGGTTAATTGTGCTTGCATAAATAAATATTCTAATTATAAATTAGATTTGTATAAAATGCAAAAATTTATTATAATTGTTAATGGTAATAATAATTATAATAATTATTAAAATTATATATTAAATTAAAAAATCTCTCTAAATCAGATTAAATAATATTGTATTATGAGAAAATATTATATAACGATCCGTCTTGTCAATATGGTATTAGACAATTCACTTCGATCTTTTCTAATATTGCTACAACGTGAGGGATTGGTTAGAGTGATTCGGGTTATGTCGGTTAAACATGAGATGAGATAAATATATGCGAACGTATTGCCCAATATTATTACAATGTGAGGATAATGTGTATTTATAATCATTGGTAAGAGTTGCATGAAATGCAATTGATAAAAGTTGTTTACATTTTAGGTTTACAAAGGCCAATATTGCTACAACATAATGTTAGAGTAAAATGCAAATGGGATCCACTTCTCATCGTATAGTTTAAAGAATCTAAAACTATCATTTTTTCGTTTGAGAGATTAAATGGATAATGTAAAATAGTGGGAGGATTTTTTAGATTAAAAAAAAGTATAACTGTTATACCCATGATCTAAAACGTTATTTATTAGTGATTGAAATATTTCGCTAACATCTTTTCTTTTGTCTTGTCAAGATTAAATAGCTTCAAGGAACCCACTCGTTCATATCCTTGATGTGCACCAACTCAAAAGTGCAAAAAATTATGCTGACTGGCTTATGAATCTCAAAAATTTATTTTGAATTTTGAAAAGCTTGGATATGTAATTGATCAGCACTTGTCCTGAACCGTTTCTGACAATGCTTCTTTGGAAAAAAAAAGGAGATATATTAAAAATGTTTAGATGATGATTTGAAAGTCAAATCGTACATCCTTGGCTCAATGTCTACGGAGCTCCAAAGGGAGCATGTCCACATGGACAGTATTATGAGTATATGCTCCACCTAAAAGAGTTATTTGGTGATTAACCTTAAGTTGAAATATACAAGGTTGCCAAATCTCTCTTTCAAATTAGACTACCAGTGAGTTCTCTTATCCTCAAGATCATATCTTATATTGAGGGGTTAAAAATCATGGATATCTCACTGAGCAATATATTAGGGAACAATTTAATTCTCTAATCACTTCTAGAGTCATTTTCAGAGTTCATCATGAACTTTAGCATGCAAGGATTGACCCCTACTTATGATGATCTGCATAACATGCTAAAAACAGCTCAAAAGGATATGAACAAAAGGGGCACGACCCTTTATGTTCAGGGTGCTTCATCTTCTGTCCTGAAGAATTCTAAGAAGTTCAAAGGGAAGAATAAAAATAAAGTAAAGTATGCACATAAAATAGGTCTTCAAAAGTAACACATGTCCAAGCCCCAACATAAGAACAAAGTAAAAGAAAAATATTTCCATTGCTGTGAGGATAAGCATTAGAAGCGGAACTGCCCAAAATATGTTACCACGATTAAGAAGACCCCTGCAGGTATGCATTTGCCTATCATTGACATTTTTTTAGCATTTGATGTTAATACTGACTAGGTATTAGATACTACTTGTCCTTTTCATATTTGCAATGTGTTGCAAGGTCTGAAGGAAGTTAGATTGTTATAGCCTAAAGAAGTATAGCTTCATGTTAAAAATAAAGATTTTCTATAGGTCAAAGCTATTAGACGTTTTAATTTACTTCTTTAATGAAATAAAATTATTGTATCGAATAATTATTATTATGTACCAAATATTATTCGGTAAATTATTTTCATTCCTGTATTGAATAGTGAGAGATATCATATGTATGTACAAAATCGTTCCTTATGTTTATATGATTTGGATAATATTTTATTAGCTGAATGTTAGTTGATTAATAGCCATTATATATTAAATATAGCAAGAAATGTCATGAATGTACAGGTGAATGTTGATAATAACTCGAAAACGTTAAATGATACGAAATTATGGCATATGAGATTAGGTCATATATGTGTGAGACGCCTAACTCGTCTGGTTAAAGATGGTCAGATACCTAATCTGACCATAAAGCCTTATCCAATTTGTGAATCTTGTATTTAAGAAAAAATAACCAAAGCTCCAATTATTGGTGTTATATACCTATACATAGTTATGTATGTAGTAGTTCAATAAATTACACTGTAATAGGTGGCTTTCAATACTTCGTTATCTTTATCAATGATTTATCACGATTTGAATATATGTTTCTTATAAAAACACAAGTTTGAAACATTTGAAAAGTTCAAAGAGTTTCGAATCGAAGTAAAGAAACAAATTGGAATGTATATTAAATACCTTCGATCAGATTGAGGCGGTGAATACATGAGCAGTGAATTTTTAGATTATTTAAAGGAGAATGAGATTCTCGCTCAGCATAGTCCTCAAAGTACTCCACAACACAATGGTGTTTTGGAGATAAGAAATCAGACTTTATTGAAAATGGTTGAATCGATGATGAGCTTCACCAATCTCCTTAAATATCTATAGAGTTATGCTCTAGAAACTATTGCTCATTTATTGAACAAAATTTCATCGAAAATTGTTCATTCTACTCCTTATAATATGAAATAGAAGGAAATCAAGTGTTAAATATGTTAAGATTTGAGGTTGTCCTGCTTACGTAAAAGTTATGAAACATGATAAACTTGCACCTAAAGGATACAAGCATCGATTCATTGGGTATCTTAAGAATTCAATAGGGTACTGGTTCTATGATCTTGAAGAACGAAATGTGTTCGTTGCTCGAAATACCATTTTTTTAGAGAAACAGTTTCTTATGGATTGTGGAGATTGTAGAAAGATTAAATTAGGTGAACTTAATAAGGATCTAAATGAACCAACGATAGAACCTCAGGCTCAATCGAGTAGAATACCTTTGACACACCATCCACGTAGGTTAGAAAGGATATCAATGCCACCTGAGAGCTATGGTTCAATACCTAAAGGTGCTCTTGGTGTTTTCTTTATTGAAAAAAAAAGGATCCTTTGACTTTTAGAGAGGCAATATTGGACATCGATTCGAGAAAATGGCAAGAGGCCATAAAATATGAGATTTACTCAATGCATCAAAATCAAATTTGGGATTTGGTTGAGCTTTCTGAAGGAATTGTTCCTATCAGTTGTAAATGAATTTACAAGCGGAAGCATGAGCTCGATGGAAAAGTAGAGACTTTCAAGGCCCGATTGGTGGCGAAAGGTTATACTCAGTAATTTTGGATTGATTATGAGGAAACCTTCTCACCAATAGTGATGCTTAAGTCAAGTCAAATTTTACTGGTAATTGTTGCATATTATGACTATGAAATTTGGAAAATAGATCTAAAAATGGTGTTCTTAAATAAATATCTTGAAGAAGAAATCTATATAAAATAATCTGAAGGTTTTACATCTAGCCAAACTTCCGATTTAGTATACAAACTGAAGAAGTCTATTTATGGACTTAAGTAGGCTTCCTAAAATTAGAATCTTTATTTTGATGAAGTAATCAGAGGGTCTGGTTTCATTAAGAATGAAGAACAATTATGTGTGTATAAAAAGAGCAGTTAGAGCATGGTAATCTTCTTAGTTCTTTATGTAGATGAAATACTCATTATCGAAAATGATATTAGTATGTCACAGTCAGTTAAAAGCTACCTTAGTAAGAATTTCTCCATTAAGGATTTAAGAGAGGCTTTCTATATACTGGGTATAAAGTTTTATATAGATAGAGCTAGGAGGCTTATAGAACTCTCTTAGTCATCGTACATTGATAATATATTAGAAATGTATAATTTCAGTAACTGTAAGACAGTTAATATACCTTTTAGACATGGTGTTCATCTTTCGAGAAAAATATATCCTCAAAGTGAAGATGAAAATGTTAGAATGCCTAATATACCATATGCATTAGTTGTAAGAAGCTTGATATATGCCATGATGTGTATGAAACCTGACATCAGTACGACTATAAGTGTTACAAGCTGGTATCAATCTAATCTAGGTGAATGCCATTGGATGATTGTGAAACCTATCCTCAAATATCTTAAGGGTACTAAAGAAAAGTTTCTAATAAATGGAGAAAGTGACTTACAAGTGAGAGGATACACAGATTCAGACATTCAATTTGATCTATATGATAGAAAGTCTGCATATGAGTATGTATTCATTCTCAACGGTGCTGCAGTTAGTTAAAAGAGTAACAAACAGTCATCCACAGCTGATTTTACAATAAAGGCAGAATATATTGCAGCCTTAGAAGCAGCAAAAGAAAAGGTGTGGATAAACAAATTTGTCGCTGAACTTAGAATAGTTACAAGTGCAATGGATCCTATACCATTATTTTATGACAACAACGGAGCCATTGCACAAGCTAAAGAGTCGAGAGCACATCAAAAGTCTAAGCATGTGAAAAGAAAATACTATATTATTAGAGAAATCTTGACTAAAAGAGATGTAATAGTTTGTAGAGTAAACTCTATAAATAATGTAGCGAACCCACTTATTAAAGCCTTAATTCCAAAAGTATTTGAAATACATACGGAGTCCATGGGTATTTGATACCATCGTGACTGGCATTAAAACATATAGAAGTTGTTGAGATTTGTGCTTACGTACCATCCCTTTATGTATGAATATTTGTTTAATATTTATACTAGTATTATTATTTCATTAAATCGCTAATTATATTTTATATAAGGTAAGATGCTTGTAACGTTTTAAACCTTGTATGATTTAAAATAATTCAAATTTGGTCTAAATGAGTTTAGATCAGTGCTAAGAATTAGCAACGCTGAGAGTTATAAATGCTAAGAGTTGACACTGAGCATATATTAGGTTATAAGAGTCAGCGATATCTAAAGAGTTAGAGCCTTAATTGAAATGGCATAAATACCTGAGGTTATATTAGTAATTACGTAGCTTCAAAGAGTTACAAATAGTGCTAGAAAATGTCATTATGCAAATATGTTCTCAAATATTATATTCCTGATCTATTTTCACTGATGCTGGTCTGTTAGTGAATACCTTAATAAATATATAGATCGGTGTATGTCTATATCTAGATGGTCCAAATGATTAGTCTTAGTAGACTATGAGTTTAGTGAAAACTCGTATAGAGATATAGGTATTCAATAAGGATTGAATACTGAACAGACTCACAAAGACATTCAATAGACATCCGATAAAGTCATCAATAAAAGGGTCTTTCGAGTTGAGTAGTATTCGTGATCCTTTGACTTGAGTGCCACGGTAGGCTTGTGAGTGATCCACCATACTTTGGTTTCACACACGTCAGAAACCTTTCATGGTCTGACTATTGGGTATCGCTAAGTGTGGTTCGATGCTCATGAAGTCCGATGTGTATAGATATGGGATCCATCAGTTTATTTGGGTGAGTAATATATCATAATGCTCTAAAATTGTATTTCAGAAAGTCTTATGACCATAAGCAGTAATTCCTGAAAAAAGTGTTTTAACCATAGAGATAAATAATATCACAAAAGTGTTTGCGAATATTATTTATTGCAATACAATTCTAGAGATAAGCTTACGGTCGGACATTTGAAGATTTGACAGTGTTGATCTATATCTTCGCTTTACCTGGATATGAATGATTGAGGAATTATACAAATATGTTATAACCTTAACTTGTATGGTCTAATGCGCCGCTTTGTTATATCTGTAACGTGTGTGTAGGGCATCGTTCATGGACGTATAGAGGAGTTCTATATGACAATTTAGGCATGGACCTAGAGAGTCTCACAATATGAAGTGTACTCTTTGTGTATTGGGGCAGCATTATGGATTGAACAGTTCCATCCTAGAAATTTTAGCAAACAGAAAATATATTTCAGGGTTCCTCAAGTTGTGTACTTGTCTAGACTTAAATGTTAAGTACATCACTTAATTAGTTAACAAGAATTATTAACTAATTAAATATTGATAAGTGACACAATTTTATTTCATAAATTATTTCACCATAAATTTACCCATTAACCATGTTAATAAAATCAAATAAGGTAAAAAAATTAATTATTCAAATATATTTTTTTAATAATTGAATAAATATTATTTAAATAAATAATAATAATTATTTAGTTGTTTATTATTTTGGTTTAAGTGGGAGACATATACCTAATTAGGTATAATAGCCATCAAATTTTATTTCTTAGTTTTTTGGCCACTTAATTAATTTTGAGAACACTTGTAAAGTGCTTAACACATCTAAAAATTGAATTGAATAATTGTTTAACAAATGGTGAAGCAATAAATGTGCAAGGAGAGAGCATTGGAGAGAATTTTTTGGTTTGAAGAGTTTTTTTTTTTTAACAAAGGGTTGTGAGAAAAATTAGAAAGAAAGAAAATTAAATTCTTTTATTTTTCTTTCAAGAAACAAAACGCTGTTGTTAAAAATTCAGTTGCTGTTATTCTAACTTCACAATCTCACTGGATTGTTGTGAACTAAAATTGAACAATAGTACACTTCAATGTGATCTCAAAGTTCGAGCTAAAAGGAATTCGGAATTAAAATCTTGATCGAAATTCTTCAAGTGTATATTTTCTGTGATTTTATGTTGTTTAATGAAATAAATTACATGTGTATGTGTTGATCATATGCTTAATTCCACTACGAAATCGTGTATATGATACACGTGTTTAGTTTTTTCAACATATATATAATTACATGTATACACCCTAAAACACGTTAACAGGTTCACTTTAACTACCACCCAATGCTCGCACTTATAGTTGATAAGAATATAAACCTACATAAATTTAGACATTATCTCATAAATAATACAATATGAATAAAAAAATTAGATCATTTAACCTACAAATATTTTACTTTGTCAACTTAGCACATAAGTTTTCGGCAAGTAATTCTTCTTTAACCTATATGGACGCATGCATAGATGCTACACGGTGTCCACGCCTATGCGAATCATTTAACATAGGTGTTTCGTGCACATTTTATACAGGCAAATGATAGTTAATCGCCACTCTAGCCACTGTCTACATTCGATTTTTACAAATTTAGGGCCACTTTTATTTGCCAAATTTGCACCATTTTTTTTACATCTTTAATACATTTTTTAGATAATTTACCTATATTTTACCTATTTCACTAACATCTACTTATTGTTTTAATCCATTTTCAACACAAATTACCAATTTCTTTTAAAATTCAAAAAGCTTACCAAATTCACTATTTTTCAAATTTGAAGCAATAAGACGAGCAAAATCTGCTCTATTTAATGTAGCCTTCGAAATCACCAATCTATACAACCGATTTAAGAGTTTTGTAGAGAAAAAATGTGTTAGATTTTAAGAGAGAGAGAGAGAGAGGGAGAGTGTATGTGTGTGTGTGTTTTTTTTAAGACTAAGGGGTATATTTGTCCAATTCTATTTGTTTTTACTACAAAAGACTAACTTTTACATGTGGGGCTAAAGAAGAAAAATATGAAGAAAAAAAAGTCATTTATGAAAATTTCTCTTTTTTGTGTGTTTATATATATAAATATATAAAATAAATATAAATATTTTTTTAGAAAATATTTGATTAAGATCCTTTAAACAACGGTTTTTAAATATAACTAATTTAGTTTAAAAATAGGAAAATATTTTGGCTAGTTTTGACTAAATTATATTGAAATTGATTTTTTTTTCTAATTATTTAACACTACTTAAATTTATTGACTCGTATAAAATTAATTCAAAAAGAATATTATTAAATTATTATATTGAATATTTTTATCAATCTAAAACATATAAGATTACAAAAAATAAAAATAAATTATGTCATACTTGATGAATTGCATTGAAGATATTCGTGTTAGATTATTTCGAAGACGTGAAACTCAATTAATATTTAGAATTAATAATCAGTTCTTTAGTATACGAGTAACGTTAAATATATAAATTTATATTTTAATTAATGTGGTAATTAAATTATGTCACTGTACAAGAATATACAAAGGCCCGAGTTTAAGTTCGTATGCATATTTAAGTACACATAATAAAGTATGACACATGGCCAAATCATCTTTTGGACCGCTACCTCTGGTTTGGTAAGTATAAGATAGCACTCCATAAAGCCTAAAATATATAGACTCATAGACTAAAACCCACTTGAGAGTATTAGTCCAAAATAAGGGTAAGTTTATGTCAATAAACTAATGGAAAAAAAATAATCTATATTATTAGACCCTTTGACTCATTCTTAAAATAAAATATAATAATTTTCTATTTTAATTGATCTTTAATAAGTACTTAAAGAGTTTTATTTGGAAAGAAATAAGTATTTTATCATATTTATTTATCAAATTCATTCTTTTTTTCTTTTAAAAAGGTAAAAACCTATTAAATATATCTTTTTTTTAAAAAATAAATTAATTGAGGAGTCAAAACCCCTGTCACTATGAATAAATCTCACAATCATATGAAACCAAGAAAAGAACTAAAGACACAAATATTGGTAATTTTAGAACACACTTATATACTATCTTCTGTCTTACACGGAAAAAGAAAAACCCTAGGCATCTACCTTAGGGCGCACACCATTATTATTATTCTTTTTCTTTTTATATTCTTCATACAAGAACCTCTCATTCTCGTTGTCCTATAACTTATAATCACTAAAAATAAATCCTAAGAACTCAATTACAAGCTTCTAGGGTAAGTCCCTCGTAACATTCACAATTAGGGTTTTGCAGCATATACTTAACTTACCCCACATGCCAGAATCTCATATAGGTTTTCTAGCATCCTTCATACTCTTTAGGTTCATCATCGTGTGTTTCTCTTTTATTTGATATGCAAGCTTGACTCCAACACCTCTTAAAAGTTGTTGACTAGATTTATTTAATTTAGTTATTCTACCCTTTTTTCTCTCAAATTATCTTGATCAAATTTGCAACATCAACTTCTTGGGCTTTAAAAGCCTACCAAACTCATAGAGGAGTGAAGGAAGAAGTTAAGATATGATATTTTAGGCTTAAGTCGTTCCGTCCGTATAACTTGCTATGTAAGTACAAATTACGATATTCAATAACATTCTGCCATATCACGTTCTTCTAAAATCATCCCATACATTTTGAAAACTCCATTGAAGAGTTTGGTTAGGATTTTGTGACGGTAAAGATCAAGACAAAGAGTGAAAACCAGAGAAGCATTATCACTAAAAAATAAGGTAAGTTCTCTTGTTATGATTACATACAACTTAATTTACCATTTGGTCTAGAGGAAACCTAGGGAATGAGTAAGCTATTTACACCAATCTGAAGATCATAGCTTTATTGTTCAAAGACATCATGTAGGAAACCTTATGGCGAAGTCATAAAGAGTTGCTTGAGGCCATCAATTCTATCAAAACAGCAAAATAGCTTACAACAGCAGTAGCTAATCTAAACGTTGTCCAAAAAATCCTAAAAAAGAGACTCAAGCGGCCTTTGCTAATCATAGCATGCTAGAAGGTAAGAAAGAAGCTCTCACCTGGTCCGATGTTTTATCAATGATCAATTATATAAGTTACTATGCACTACAGACAAATCTAGAGACTAGTACATAGCAAGATCAAAGATGAAACTTTAGAAATCCCTAGCAAACCTCAGGTAATAAATTTGAATTCACTTTCTTAACACAAAGAGGAGAGCAACCATATTCAACCGTTAGAATACATTGGAGACGTCAACCCAATAGAAGAAAAAGGCCTAGAAAAAGTGGTCGTAATCATTTAGGAAAAGAAACATGATAAATCAAAAAAGAAGACGAGGAAAAGAAACATGATAAATCAAAAAAGAAGACGAGATCTTATATGAGAGCCTTGCATTGAAATTCTAAATTCAAACCACTATTTGATCAATTGAAATATGAGCCTGAAGCATGAGGCTTTGACTAAGGCACTCCCTAAGATCTCGACATAACTCGAATCATAATGCTATGCAGTTGAAGCCCAAACCAATCAGGCTTACCTAGAAATTATCAATGCCATAGTCTTTATCAATGAGCATAGAGAGACCTAATTCACAAGAATAATTGACACTTGTAATTTTAAGAGGAAGCATGTTGATAGCGTAGATTGGATTTTATTATGAGAAATGTACGGAATAAAATAAACACAAATATTACACATTTCAAGTTGTCATCAGTTGTCTGTATACATATAGATTATAGAGAGTAACTAACAATCTTAATACTTTTAGAATTCAATAGCAGGTGCATGGAGATGCTGATGGTGATGGTAAAATTAATAAAAGGACAAAACCATCAAACACTATCTTGACACGTGGATTGATGTATTGCAAAGTATGGAACACCTTTTTTTTATGTGCTTGGGCCTAATTGAATTGAATTGGGTATCTTATATCAATCCATTGATGTCAGATTTGGTTGACAATTAGTCAAGTTATATGAAATCCTCGTTGTGAAAGAAAGAAAGATAATTGATATATTTATATACATACATTTTTATCACAACAGAACTCAGCAACTGTGTCTCATGAGTCATGAGCTTGGAAAGGAATGTAAACATTAACAATGTTCGTATCACTTGGAAATTTGGAAAATAACCAACTTCATTTCTTATGATTAGAAACTTCCTATTTCCCAAGCCAATTCCGTCACTGACCTCTAACCTTTTACTTGATAACAATAGAATTTACAACAAGTGCCAAAAATTGTAACAGTAAACTAACCTTTTTGCAGCTACTATAAAAGGTAAAAGGTATATGTAATGATATATAGTTCTACTAGTAAATGTCTAGTAAGTCTAATCGTAAGCAAAACATGCTAATGGGTATACTTATCTTTTATGATTAATCTTCTGTTCCGTTTCAAGACTCTTCAAAGATTATACCAGCACCATATGGTTCTGCCTCACCTTTTGGCAAACATGCTGATGGCCAAGGCTTTTTCCCTTTCAACTTCCCAACATTACATCATTTTATGAAGCCAGAAAAGCTGAAAAGAATCAGCCAACCAACAAAAAATATAAAAAGTAAGTCATTGGTTTTCAGCTGCATAATTATTTGTTCTTATGCTGCAATACATGTTAAGGCGGAATTTCTTCCATGGGTAGTCAATGTGTAGTGCGGCTACAAGAGGAACATCCTTTTCTTGTATGAAACCAAATGCAAGACAGCATAGAGCAGAATCCACCAAATGCCACAGAACAGAAGATGAGGTTTACCCAGTGAAATCAGATCTCAGTCGGCATCACCTAGTCCATCACTCCCATCCCCTTTCTTGGATATAGGAGTAAAATGAGAGCTAGCTTTCTTGGATTGTGAAGCAATCTCAGCATTCTTCCTCAACACAGCTCCTGGTGAGGGGTATGGACGCTGTTGAAATAGAGGACCCTGAAATTCATACAAACATTATGCTTGAAACATGAGAAACACTTGGGCCAATTCAGACTGAAACAAATAAATGATAGACATGTATACATGAAATGCAACACGAATACATGCAAGAACCAAAAGAGTGCACATCTTGATGCAAATTGACAAATATCTAGAATTACAAATAAGCCATCAACAAAATGGACAATATCTTAACAACTACAAATGCTTTGGCAAAATGGAAAATATTTATATGGAGTACTATGGTTGAACACAGCATATCTACTGCAACTCCTATTGTGCTCCAGGAGCTAAGCTTAATGCTGACAAGATACAAAGGCAGAGGGGTGCAAGTAAATTGGCTATAGGATGATTAGAGATTGGGCTCTTCAAGAGACGAAGGGTGTTAGATGCATGTTAACTAAATCAGATAATAAAGAAATAAGAACACTGCTGTGGATGTAGAGAAAAAGAAAAGACACAGAACAAGTTATTAGAGAGAGAAGAGAACTTTCAGCAAACCATCCTTTAAGAAATCAAATTGATAAAATTAAAACTTTAAGAAAAATCCTAGACATATATAATTGAATGGTTGTGAATGATTAGGGTACAAGCTCAATCAAGCAAGAACTTAATAACAGAATTCTCCTGGAACATCCATATATAATGTAATAAAATGTATACCTTATTGTAAAACACATTCATCCAATAGTGCCAAACAAATATATAAAAGGGAATATTGTAATTCTCCTAGCAGATATAGATATACACACCCCTTGTGGAGGATATAGAGGGGGTTAGAGAAGGGACCTACATGTAAGTAAGAGATTTTTTTGTAATCTCAATTATGGATGAATATGCTTCAAATAAATGATTTAGCCGTATAATTAGCATATAAGTAGGATAACTTCTGTCCCCATAAGAAGAATGAATTTAATTAAAGTATTTTACAGTGTAGAAGTAAATCACTTCAAACTTGGGGCATCCATAGGAAAATGTTACATGTGGATAAGTGATGCTGTTAATCTGTTTCCGCTGACATATGATCAGTCACAAGAGAATAGGCATTTCATTTCTAGCAAACTCGATTGTACTGTAATGCCCACAAATTGGGACATTCAGCTATACAAAAGCATTATCAAATATTCCTAGTAGATAAAGAACAAAGATAAAAAGAAAATTAAAAAAATTAATTAGTGTACCGTAGCAGTGGTATCAGCTGCCCGAGGCTGCACTCCTTTTAGGCCAACAACCCTGCAGAGTTAGCACTCAGTCAAATTAAAAATAGATTCCTCAAGCACACACCAAAGCTCATTTAAGTAAAAAACCTAGACATACCAGCCACCACGAGGTGCATCTGAGTAAGAGCTTGGGTCCATGGGATCCAACTCATCATCCTCACTGAAAGCACGTTTCTTGCTATCTCTTCCTCTTCCTCTTCCTCTTCCCATAGGAGGTTTTGAACTAGACCCGGAAACTCATAGTGAGACCAATTTTCTCCACAAAACATAAACAACACAGACAAATACATCACTTCAACTTTTTGGTTTTGTTTTCTGTTCCCCACTAGTGTCAAAAACTTAAATTTTCATATGTAAGACTCACTAGGTTTCAACTGTTGCATGTGCAAAGTCAATCTGCACCAGAAGTGCTGCTCTAGGCATTTACCAAATTGTATTACTCTTCTTCCATGCTTTGAGAAAGTCCTAGCTGATTTATTAGCGGAAGAGCCAAAGTCTAGAAGATTGTTCATTAACAGCATTTGATGATCACAGAAATTAGAATTATCTCCACAACGGAAATAACAGCAATGGATTTTTATTCTTCTAAACAGCACCTAAAGACTGTAGCCAAGTAAATCTGAGCTAACAGTTTAAGAATCCTGTATTAATTTCAAAGCTATGGAAACTGCACCAAGATTATGCTTAATTTTCCTAGAGCAGCCTATATGATTTTGATCAACTGTAGTGGTAAGGTTAGAAAACATTCTTTATCTTGGTGAAAAATAATATAAATTAAATTAAAACTGGTGTTAGTTATATTCATATAGCTGTTTCATAGCTCACAAAATGACAGAAAATATCTATTTGGCATAAGGAGGTTCACAGAAAATCAGACATCATTTATTGTTGGAAAGCAATTCAGTAGCCGAATTTGAGGCATCATAGAATGTTCAGTATAGCATGCTAGTTTGATTGACCAACTAGATACATAGATAACCCAGCTCTGAATCAATTTATGACAAATGAGAGTTTTCCGCCCTAGGTGATTTCTTCTATTTTCTCCCCTAGTGACTCACATGGAGAGCTTATTCAATGGCAGTCTTTTGTTGTTCCACAGCTTATATTTTGATTGGTTTAACTCATTGTTAATCCATCTTTTCCCAGAGAAAGTCTTGTGCCAGGCGTTTTGAAGGTCTATGGTGGCTTTTTATTCAGGAGTTCATACACAAAAACAGAAGTGATCATTTTTCTTAGACAAGTTAATAATAATGTGAATGTTGGCTCTGCAATATTTGTTGCCTGAAATACTTTCACCCTGGAGCTCTACCATATTAAACTCTTTTTATGGAATATGACAGCTACAATCAATTTGCTCAATACCAAGCCCCAAATCAATTTAATGAAACATAAGTTTTAAAGAAAATTGAGTACCTCTGCTTTGGACCCCTTTTGCCAGAATCTTCTTTGACATTTGCAGGATTTCTGGTTGGCTGCTGGCTTTTCAAATTGGTTGACAAGTATTGGCATTGCGGAAGATTGAGAACTCTGCATTTGATATAGTATGCAAGAAATTCAGTTCAATAAGATACTCCAAGGACAAGCGATCAACAGATAAATATTTGTATGGAACTCATGGAGTGAGGATACTTTTGTATAAGAAATATAAGAAATTTAAAACACAAAATACGCACATATATATTGGTGAATAAGTATATCATATCAAAAGAGAACATCCAAATAATGTCCTGGCAAAATACTCTCACCTTTCCAAAACAAAAACAAAAGGGTAAGAAAGCATAATCTCTAGTTCCATAAAGAAGAAAAAAGTTTACAGCCATTAACTTCCATGAATTCAATGTAACTGCCACCAGACAATGAATAATTCTGTATATAAGCTCAATAATCACACAGATTTTTAAAGAAATATTTTGATTCAGAAACTTAATACAGGTCTACCAAAGTTTTCATGTATTAAAATACATCTACCCCATTTCTCAGAAAGAATATTAGTATCAAAAATCAGATACCACAAGATTCTATTGAAAAGAGAATAGAAGAATAAATTAACCAGCAGATGACATGCACAGGAATATTTATAGTGTAGTGAAGTATCATAGTACACAGATACAAAAGGCATCATATACCGTGTACAATGATTGCAGTAACCCCACATCTGGACAAGACCTACTCCCCAACCACCACAGTGCATGCATCTCTCCAGCCCAGATGATGGGTTATCCCAGATCCCATTAGTTGTATTAGTGGAAACATTGCTGTCAGAGTGTTGTGACGCAAGTGGTTCTGATGCAACTGGCTGTGATGAACCAGGGAGCTTCCATTGCGATACATGGGTCTTTTTATTGTAGTAATACTTATGACCTGTTTATTAAAAGCACAAAGTTTAAAACATCAAGACAAGACCAGGAATTGCATTATCTGGTTGAACTTGCACATGTTCTTTGGAGTCTGACCATTGCATGAGCTTCCAAAAATAAGATAGAGCACTATGTAATTATGCATCAGTACTTTAACATCTACATCCTTGAGTTTTCACATTTTATCACATAAGATCATTGTTTCTTGCATTGTATTAGTAAGTCCCTCTGCATTAGTTTTTTAATGAAAGAGAGCTAGATTTAACTGAATTCTAGGATTTGAATTTTCATTTTGCCCATTGCCATTTGTAATTAACACTAAAAAGAAAAAGCTAATGGCAGGCACTTATTTGTTAAAAGCACTTATTTGTTAAAATGATAAAAAGTGTCATTTACTTTAAAATTAAAAAAAAAAAAGAGTGAAAACTTGCGGACCCAGATGAGAAAAACCTATTGTGCATCCAAGGATTAAAAGATTGACTGCCTAATATTAAGCTTTTGCACAAACTGAAGGTAAAAAGCAAAAAAAGATGTGGATGCTATCATCATATCTACACATTATGGATTCATCATAAACTGCTAGAATCTCCTTGCCAGAATATTTTTCCTTCTATAAAAAGTTAGTAGCAATAGTAATTACACAAGTATATTAGGTAATAGGGGTTGCCAATTGGCTCGTCTAAATTGTTATCAACTCCAGTTCCGTATAGATTTTTCTACCAACAACACCACAACTCTGGTGCATTCCATCCCTTAATACTTTGTTGTTAAGAGCTTCTCAAATGAATGTCTAAAGAAATCCAAAACTACAAACCCTCTATGTAAGTTAGATTGCAGTATCTCTTAAACGCGCAACACGTGAACCCTGTGAAATACTTGGGATTGTAAAACTTTAGGACCTACTTGCGCTTTGATCCAAACAATCAATAAGCACTTTCTTTTGGACAGGTGCTATGGAATCTATATTTATTAGTCTTTTTTTTTTGGCAAAAAATATTTCATATGTCTCAAGTCTTTTAATATTTAGCGTGCAAAACAGTGGTAAATTTTAAAGGGAAGAATCCACTGACCGGTTTTAATACAACTACCTTTTGTCTCAAAATTAATATAGAAACCTTCTCTGACATTTCTAAAGTCATCGTAAACCTTTAATAAAAACTATTATAGACCTCTCCTAAGGTCTCATAAAATTTATTACAAACCTAGCCCCTACTTGGTTCTAGACATCACTTACTTAACAAGTACTATTGTCCCATAAATTTACGCGCCAATAGATCCTTCAACGGTCGGTCCACAAATGTCCAGCCTGTAATGAAAGCAATCTAGACTCTTTTGAACCAAAAAAAGAAAGTGGTTTTTTCATCATAAATGACAAAAATAATCCTACTTATACCACACAGCACTACAAATATACTTTTACACAAAGAAATGCACCTCTTTTTTGCTTTTTTCTTGTTTGATTACCAGAATTTACAAAAGAAAGCAAAAATGACAGCAATATGTTGCATATCCTGCATACCAGATGTTTCATCTACAGCCTCAATCCAATCTTCCGGAAGGGATAAAACTGGAGGAGTTTGTGAACTAGAAGATGTTTCAACAGGTCTTTCCCACTGACTCTTTCCAGCACTTTCATTATAATAATATGAAGTGCCACTTGTAGGGTCTTTTGCCTCCACCTAAATGGTGATAGCTAGAAGTTAATAGAGGCATTAAAGGAAATCATAATGGAAAACTTTAATAGAGCATGACTAGACAACTTTTAAATTGTAAGACCAGGCATTTTGCAACCTATGTCGCATCTCTCCCCTGATTGTGCATGGAAAGCATTTCAATAGTCTGTAATCCTATGAGCATGTTCTAAACCAACATTTGTGTTCTCATCAGGATTCTAGTGTATAAAAACTTTGTTTGTCAATATTATGTTTACGTTAAAAGCTTCTTAAACAAGATCCAAACTGAAAGTTTTGAATGAAACATAAAATATAAGAATCTGAAGAGAACACTTGGCTCAATCAATAGAAGCTACATGCACTTTAATAAAATCTCATTGTTCACATACAGGTTCTTACCCACATGGTTTAAGTAGCATAAATTCTGTATATCTTTGTAGTCTAATACAAATCGAATCAAATAGAAAACACAAATAACAATCTTACACACCCATCCAGGAGGCAACTTTCCTCTATCAACAAGTTGCGCTGAAGCAGCCTCCATGTTCTGAAATTAAAAGTTTCAAGTAAGCAAACCACCTCAATGGAGACTTGATGATGAAATGAGAAGGTACAAGAAGATATCAAGATAGAGTAACAGTACAAGTTTGCCAATGTGTAAGAGTAAAAGAAACCCCTACAATATATGCATTTGGTCAAAGAAAAAATGAAAGAGACAGTTAGAAGACTCTAATCCAGGGCTTATTATAACTTGTATCATATGGTTAAGACAAACAGAAGAAGGATGCTTACGAAATGGGGAAGTTACAATGAAAAAATCAGTAATAAACAATAAAATACAATACAATGTGTATTTGTGTGTCTCTACAGTGCATTAAGAACCTGGACAAGAGAATTCTGTTTGAAGAAGTGAATAAGAAGAGGTGAAAAGAGTTACTCTGACGAGTTTTCAGTAAAAATTAGACAGACCATTTAGGAGATCTTGGTCAGTCTACAGAAGATAGAAATGTCAAGTACATATCAAATTGTATTACAAGGAATGAAGGATGGAGGAAGCAGAAAGTGAAAAAACTGAAGACAAGCAGAAATTCATACTGAGGTGTGGTGGTATCTAGGGACCTAGCACTAATGGTTGATCAATTTGTACAATATAAGATCCTGTAAGAGTATAAAGATGTCTAATGAATTAACGCATGGTACCTCAAGTACTATCTATAAGAACAAAGGTGATCTCTAAACGGCTATATAGACAATAACTTTAAAGTTACATCATGAAACTCCTAAGAAAGTAACACATATGTGTGTGTCATACAAAATATTTGAGGACCAAATTAGTTTCCTGTTAATAAGATTGATTATAGAAGCCAATTTTAATTCACGAGATTAAAAAATACATATATAACAAAAGAGAGGGAAAACCATATCCTGTAAACTACGTGATTAACAAACCATACAAAAGGGCAATTACTAGTGTTAAAACTAAAGAGGCAAGTGATTGTTCAGTTACATTGCTTTACACCAAGTTCTGCTTTTAGTCTTTCTGGAGTTTAGTCAAGGAACAACATGACAATAAAGATGCATGTGGGCATAAGGGTGTTAAAGTAAATATGTGGAACTATGAGAAAAGGAAAACTAAGAAATTTATACATTTACTACAAACTAAAGTTGATGGCAGATTCACTTATAGAAGGTATGAGGTGGTGTAGTCATTTCTGATTTCAACCTACAAATATTCTTATATGGAAGAGTGTGTCAATCCCAACAGTAAGAATGAAATGGAAAAAGGTAAAAAAAAAAAGTCAAATAGTTAAAATAAACAAAGGACATACAGGAGATACGATCCTAACATGCAAAAAGAATAAAGAAAATAAATGTAGCTAACCCTATAGTTTATGATTGAGGCTTAGTTGAGTGTAGTCAAATCAAATCCAAAAGAAGTCTACTAATGAGGACATGCAACTTCAGGAAAACATCCACCACAGTACTTCTAGTTTCCAAAAGCCATCTAAAACATTTAGAAAAAGAAAAAGAATTGAGACACGGGAAAAAGGGTTGCTCAACACGACAGATACTTGCATTATTAGCACTTGAAGGGTTGCCATTTCCTGAACCATCTTTAAGAATACCCCTTGC
The DNA here is from genome assembly GCA_946807835.1 of Ailanthus altissimus. NCBI lineage: Eukaryota > Viridiplantae > Streptophyta > Magnoliopsida > Sapindales > Simaroubaceae > Ailanthus > Ailanthus altissimus. Next base: position 14,029,248 of record OX327687.1, read on the forward strand.
TCTCAATCTCTGTTTAAGATACTCAGGCAATTCTTTAGTTACAGGCTTCTGTTCTGACTCCCTATCAAGCTCAGGATTTTTCTGGCCCTTATAATCATTTGCAACTCCAGTATTTCCTGAAGCACCACAGGACATTAAATACAAATCTATTTCACAGTCCAAAAAACTAGCATATATGCATTGGTAAGTCTTACCAGGTATGGCATTATTAGGCCTCAGAAAACTGTAATAAGCACCCCCACCTGGCACACCATACCCATTTCCAATGTCCACATTACCTAAAACCAAAAAAAAAAAAAAAAGGAATTAGGAAATAGGATTCTTCTTGGATAAATCCAAGAAAAATCATTCAGGTTTTATTGATTTGCTGCAAATTTCTGGCAAATGACTTCATAGACAAGCAATCCACAGAAATTTGTGCACACTAAATGGAGCTATGTGATCATATATAACAGACAAATTCCAGTTTGAGGTGCACTAAATGTCATTATTTCCTAGTATGCAAGCTTTACTATACAATTTTTCATTTATCGTAGAGTACTTTGTTGAGAGAAAAAGAGCTCATTTGGCGATGAACTCTGCCCTAGAATCTAGTTGTCATCAGATTTACTATACCTCATACACATGGTCAAAAATCTAAACTCCTACCATTTACCTGCATCATACGTATTATATATGTTATGCAGCCAAAAAAAAATTATTTTACCACCCACAATCATCAGTCTTTCATAAATGGGTAAGTTTATCCGAATAAGATGAACAAAGAAAAAAAAATAAAACTTAAATGAAAAAAATGCCCTTTGACTACATAAAAACTCAGGTTCATCATTCAACCTTATGCCAAGCAATCAGCAAATCATATCAACAATCCCAAATTTCTTTTCCATCAAAGACCCTTATCCTAGTATATATCTAAATTTATAGTGCACACAAATTTTCTTTTTGCATTTTCTTCCTTTATTCCAGTCGATATAGTGAGACATTCAGAAAGTTCAGGTCTAGCAGTCACTGATGAAAAGTGGAACCTGATCTTAAGATAAGCCAAATACCAAACAATCAAGAGAAATCAATTTGGGAAAACTTTTCAACCCTACGCTCCGACTTTTGCCCAAAGCAGTATTACTGAGTGTATTGTACTACAGCCCTGTCATGAGTTAATACTCATCTCATCATTCTTACTATAACATACAGTTTTCAATTTGTTAATTCATGAATAATTCTACTTCTTTGCACCAAATAGGAATTTTCAACAGTCAAATGTAAGCTCAACACCATACAGCTCCTTCATCCTCTACTGAATTCAGCCTAGTGCCAGAAAATTCTAAAACTACTCTCTTAAATAAAGCAATAAAATGAAATTAAAATGACTAACTAATACCCATTGTCCTATAATCTCTATCGCATTACAATAAATAAATGGCTAATTAAAGAAAGGAGCACATTATCAACCTTGTTTGGGAACATTCACATTCCCACGCTTTAAAGCCATTTCTGCACGATGTTCCGAGGTCATCTTCAGTAGATGCTCCTGTACGAGTACAACACTTGTGCTCACTGACAATATCATCCAAAAATCGTAGAGAATACACAAACAGTCCAAGCAGAAAATTACATACTTTGAGAGCATTGGGGTCACATCTTTCAGCAAAAATGTCAGTACCATCTTTGGAGCTATCACCCGCAACTCCTCCCTCTCTGAAATTAAGAAATCACCAATAATTTATGCCAAATATTTTTTTTTTTCTTAGGTTTTCATTTTAAGAGGAAAAAATCATTCCATTTTTTTCCCTTTTGAATTCAACCTCATCCAAAATTTATAAAATAAATAAACAAACAAAACGAAAGAGAGAGTTGATAAGAACCTTTGTCCTTGGATTATTTTTTGGGTCTCAATTTCCTGCAACACAAGATAATCAATCAATTAAACAAATTTAAAAAAAAAACGCAAACAAAGGGGGAAAATAAAAGAAAAGGAAAATGAAGAGGTTTTACTTGTTGACGAAGCACGGCTTCTCGGGCAGCATCTTCGATGTCATTGGCTGTGCTGTTGTAGATTGACGAATTTGCATACAGATTATTATTGGTTGTTTCTTGAGGCAAATGCTGCTCTCCCATTATTCAATATTGATTATAACTCCTCTCTCCTATCACTCACAATTAGTCTCATCCAAATACCAATCTCCCGATTGATTTCAATAATTTATTTTGCTTTCTAATACAACTGATTTCTGGGTTTGTAAATTGGAATTATTAAGAGAAGAAGAAAAAGAAAAACAGAGGGAGAAAGGTTTTAGAATGAGGTTTTCGGGCGAATAACCCATGGGTTTGACCCAATACCCACCCAAGAACAACCCAATTCCATTGAGGTTTTTTTTTTTACAAAATTATTAAAAATTAACAAATCTCAACATCACAAATTCTATTTGTATTTTGGTCCAGTAATGCAATTTTTGTGTTTGAAGTTATGATTTATTTCACTAAAAAAAAATAATATGAGTTGTGTTATATTTATATAGTTGTATTATGTCATTAATCAATCGGTGATTATTACAAATTAGGTGGTTGGCTTTTATTTTTTTATTAAAATAATCATTATATTACATCCATTAACAATTCATATATTAGATTTCATATTAATTAGTGTACAAATTGTATATCTAATTATGTAAATGTAATATTATTTAATAAAAATATTAAATTAATTTAGGAGTTAATTGATGAATATAATTAAGCTGTAACATAAGAAAATATTTAGTAGTCTTAATTTCATTAAAACCAATGCAATCGAAACAAGTTTTGTTGCATCGTTTCAGTAGTTACATTTTATTGATTTTGAATTTTAAATAATAAATCAACTCATAGTTTTTGTTGGGCCGATAATTAGAAGTAGGCCTAATAAGTCTAATAGCGCCATTTATTGATTTACGCTCGTACTGTTTTTTTTTTTTTTTTCTAACTAAGATTAATGAATTTGAACGCGATTTCAGTTATAAAATCCTAATTTAGTTCTTTCACTCGTCACAAAACTTGAATCCTATTTGAGATTGGAATCCACTACTATATAAAGATACAATTTCTCACAATCTATTCTTGTAATTCAAAATACATTAAAATTAAAGTACTCTTAAAATCTTCAAACAATCACTCAGAGCAAACTCTAACAAACACAATAGCCTATTACTTCACAAAATACTTTTTATACATAGTACCTAATATTTTATTTTGTTATTGACTTTAACATTGAAGTGTCTTTGTTTGTGGGGCAATGAACTTTGTTCTAATGTTCTCAAAATATTATAGAGAAAAAAGATTGTAGTATTCTCATAAATCTTTTAAAAAATCAAAATACTCCATCAACAAAAATTTAGGCTTCAAAAAAGATTCCAAAAAAAGTTGCAATACAAAATATTGCTCGAAAGAAATCCTTGAAGTTCCAAGGAGAGAATAAAATATATGCCAGGAAGTATAAAACTAAGTCCTTATAAAACACTTCGACCTTAGAGAAAAAGGTAACCCAAGATCCGTTCATTGATCTAATAAAATAAGTTATGAAACTAGAAAAATTTAGTGTTCCAAACTTCCACGTGTTCGACGAGACTAGCAATCGTGAAGAGCACATATTTCACTTCAATGCTAGAATAGTTATACATGTATACGACGGAGTATTGAAATGCCTAGTTTTTCCACCCAGAGTTAGTTTTGTAGCCTAAAATAAAATTTCATCTCTTCGTTCAAAGAATTAACCGAATAATTCATCAGACGGTCCATCTAAAACAGAAAAAAAAAAAGACCACATTCAATATGTTCTCAATGAAACATGGAAAAACCGAATTCATTAGGAATTTCCTTAACAGATTTAATAAAAAGTTGAGTTAGTTAGAAAACTGCGATTCAAAAATAATAGCTCAAGCCTGCAAAAAAAGTAATTAAGCCTTCTATCCCTTACTACAAGTACTTAATTTGAAAGAATTTTACTTTTTTCGAATTGATTAGCCAAAAATTCGAGCAATGGTAGCAAATTCTCCTAAAAAACAAAACTATGAAAAAGCCTTCCAACAAGAGAAGTAATCTAATAACCAAGAAAAGGAAGGGCAGAAAAAAGTCGAACAACATTTTTCATGATGTTTAGTGTAATCACTAGCGGATTGAAGTATGAAAGTATGATGTCTATTAGGTCTTCTTGACAGAAAGATATTTCTCTTAAGCCTTGCTTAGTAGTTATGATGGTGGGAGCTGAGGTCTCTCAAATGCTTGTTTTCTGAATCTTAGTGGCTCTCTTAAATAAAGGTCTCCATCATTTATCTCTTCCCTCTCTTTCTAGAGGTTTTCCATGCAACACATTTATAAAGTGTTGGGTGATGATTATCCTCACAGCTAACGCCTTCATAAAATCTTGTACTGGTTCTCTATCCACCTAAAGTCCCTTTATAATCAGTAGACCTTCTTCTTTTTCAACTTCTCTTTCATTGTTTTCTTCTTCTTCTTGGTACTAAAAGTCATACAGTGACCCATGAATTGTATCCAATGCCTTTATGCTTATATTTTTTATTACTACGACTTTAACCCTAGTTGATTTGGGGTCTTTCGCAACTTCTTCTAATGTGGTTTTTTACTATTCCACCATTAGTTTGTACTCAAGTAGGTATCTATTTTTTATTAGTTCTTGAATTTGACTCTCAATTTCTTGCACGTTGAAAGCCTATGTTTTATCTCATTATAGAAGGGATGGTGCTTATTCATATCCTTCAGACATTCAAAAATTACTGTCGGTCTCGACTTTCTAAATATCCTAAAATCCTTGTACTTTTGTTAGATTTTGTTATGTGGCATGTTGATAAGGATCAAAGGTTCGTACATCCACTGACGCTTGTGTTTTATTGTTTCTTCATTGTTGGAAGGCTTCTTCCCAAACCCTTCCTTATATAAAAGTGGTCATTCCATCTATGTGGTGATTACTAAAGCTTCTTTCACTATAGCAACCTCATCTTCTTCTTCTTGTATCTATTGTTTAGATTTATAGCTTATTAGTTCAAAAGACATGAAATTCTTCCGAACAAGATAATGATAATATATAGTGCAAGTCCTTATTCCTTTACGATGTGCTTGCATTGTAATCTCTGAGTTGTAGTTTTCAATTTCACTAAGCTCCTTCTTAAACCTATATAGGAAGCTCTTGCTTGACTCATTCTCTCATTATCTTAAAAAAAAACAAATTCGAAGTGGTCTTCTTCTTCTTTTTTTTTTCAGTTGCGAATGTATTACATGATGAACTAAACGGTCAGTTCATCGAATAAGGAAATCAAGTTCTCCATTAAATATCAGAACTATGCCTGAGCAAGTCCCTTTAAGGTTGGAAGGGAAAGAAGTACACTTTATAGTATCATCCATTGAGTGTATTATCATTTTCTTATTGACATGAAAGATGTACTATTTGAGTTCTCCTATTCTATCATACATGTAGAAGTTTAAGACAATAAACTTCTTTGGTCTTTCTGCTATCTTGATCTCTTCTGTGAATAGATCCTAATTTACCTTCCTTGCAAAAGACATTGTATTTGCAACAACTCCAACCTTCCTACTCCTTCCGTATAGCTCATTAACTTTCTTCAAAATTACTACTCTAAAGTCTTGTTCGTTGTCAACCGTTCTTATTCGTTCTGCAACTTCTATTTTTTCAGTTTCATTTATGAGTTCCTTCCTTCCCACGTTATCTGTAGATCTCTCATACTGGTTATTCCTCTATACGATTTCATGGGTTAGGAAGTCTTCAAGGCCATCCTAGAAGTCTTCAACTACTTCTAACACAGTTCGCAGATCTTATAACTCCTAATTCTCTCTTTTTGTTTCTTTTATCTCTTTCAGGATATCTATTGGGAGTTTTGTCATATTGATGGTATGTTGCTTCCTATAGTAGACAGGTTATAAGCATTAGGATCTCTGTTTTTAGTGTTTTCTAAGTTTAAGGAATGAGAATTGAAGTTCATTATAGTTGTCGAAGTACTCAAAGTTAAAAAAAAGTCTACTGTTTTTTTAGAACTTCCCACAGACAACGCCATTGAAAGCTCCAAATGTTGAAATTTCATGAATTTACCTATTTGCCCTTAAAAAATCTTTGAAATTGTAGGTAAGCACACCATCCTTGTGTAAGAAAAAAATACTCCGACTCTCAAGTCACTAATTTTTTAAGAAGAAAGTGTTTAGTATATAAAGTGCTTCAGAGACAAGTAGGATGTTGTGCATGATTACTCTGAACTCAATTAATTAATATTGATTATAACAAAATGACCAACATCAAATAAATCAATCCTATTTATAATGCATAAGTCCAAATTATATTTGAAATGTACATAAACACACATAACATGATTTATCTAAGTTTAATTAGAGGTTAAGTTTGTTTGTAATTCATAATGCAACAACTAAGAAAAAGGATTTAAGTGGGATTCATCCACTTATGCGAGAAAATATTTGTCCAAGTAAAATAATAATTAAGTTAATTCAAATTTGAATAAAATAATAATTTTAATCCTTTTTTGTTGTGTCGTGTCTCACACAACCCATTTCTAGGGTTTATAGATTAACAGGTCAGGTTACCTGATCTGAATAACTGATTTGTGTTAAAATTTATTTGTAAAGTTGATTTTGGGTTTGTTCCTTAAATTTAGCTTCAATCAAAAATGTATAGTGGCATGGGCTGATTGGCTTATCTAATAATAAGTCCAACATTAATATAAACAAACCTTAATGTGTATTCAATTTTTTCTTTCAGACACCAAATAGTCTTCATTCAACACAATATATCGACCTTTAAAAATGTTTATGGACATAATTAGTGGTGACAAATTCTTCTACGCATAATAACTCATATATGAATTCAATAGACTATAAGCCTTGACAAAGGCAAAACTTGAACATTTCTCTTTTTCCATATGTTATATTTATTTTATTACTTATTTCTAAATTAACATACAAAGAACAAATACCATTTGCATCATGCACACATGTGCTTTCAATTATACGAAATTATCTGTAACGACAGATATATACAAAGTGGTTTAATTCATTCAAATGGTTTTTAACATATAAATGCAACTCTTGACTTACGAATGGATACCAACCATCTCTTCTGTTAAGGGTTTATTGTGTAAGTTAATTTATTTGTGCCTTTTAACCCAGATCTTTTCTTAGTAAAAATCTTACAGATAGAATCGGTGCCTTACTGAGATGTGGCCTGATGTCAACCACTTATTTGGCTCGTGACGGTGTCAGATTCAACTGCAATCTTATAGCACTGTAACATGGTTGTGCCCCAAAATTAAATATTTATTATAGTTTAATTTCATTGCATAAGCTTCTAGAATTTCGCACTTTATACATACTTTATATGGTTTGCACTCTTGATGTTCATGATCTATTATAAAAAAAAAATAAACTATCAGTTTGGTATTTTATTAAGATTGTTCCTAGTAGGAGAAATGTTTGGTTCGACATACTTGTACTATTGTAATCCTAGTAATTCAAGTACTATGTTGTCTTCTTTATCAAAATTTGAATCCTCCAAGTTTGATTAAAATTTCTTCTTTTGGAGTATTAGAATATACTTGATTTGATGATGATTTTTTTGGTTTGATGATGATATTCCTACTTATGATAATAGCTAGAATGGAAATATCAAAGTTCAAAGAATAGTTGCAATAAGAAGCAGTAGATGAAATTATGAAAAAACTTCAAGAAACTCTAAAATTTTGTTATGACAAATTCCCCCCTAAAAGTTATCATTTAGCATTTTGTTAATTCTTGCTTAATTTATGGATCTACAGCCACGTGTACTTACATTTGTAATTGTTCACTATATAAAGCAAATGTATTGTAAAATTTATTTTAGTAATAAGAAAGTACATTTTTCATTTTCAATAAAGATCAAGTGTAGTATATTTTCTAGCTTTGTTTCCTTCATTTTCTCTCCAAGCAAATAACCTTGAAACTTCACATGGTATCAGAATCTTCTCTAATGCAAACACTCCAAACATGAATTTAACAACCACAAATATAAATACAAAACTACAAAAGCACACAAACATAAGATGATCACCTATTAAACACTTCTACTCAGATAACCATCCATTTTCTTTTCCTTTATTTACTCAAATTTGAGGTTCTGAAGCAATAACACATTCACTAGCATCATTAGATCAAGTGTTTTTCCTAAATTTACAAAATCAAGTTAGTTATTCTTCTTCTGATACATCACACACAACACAACCTTATAATCATCAAACACAAAACATATTGCCTATTACCTCATCTAGCTTATTACCCTTAAATGACTATACCATTGTTCAAAATGAAAAATCACCAATAAATTACCAAAGGTAGTCCAAGACACAAACTTATTCTGAACATCCTATGCAAACTAGATTAAAGTCAGGTGTTTATAAACCAAAAATGTTTCTCAATCAAACCAATATTTGTAATTCTGAACCAATGTTAATTGCTGAACCAATAAGAGATAATAAAGAATGGCTATTAGCAATGCAAAAAGAATATTTTGCTCTTATGAGAAATAGTAGTTGGACCTTAGTTCCAGCAATTGAGGCAACAAAAATAGTTGACAACAAATTGATTTTCAAAACTAAATACAATTTAAATGGTACTATATCTAAGCATAAATCAAGACTAGTAGCAAAAGGGTTTTTCAAACACTAGGAATAAATTATCTAGAAACTTTTAGTCTAGTTATTAAAGCCTCTATAGTAAATGTGGTTTTAAGTCTTGTAGTGATGCATCATTGGGCAATCAGAAAAATAGACGTTAATAATGCATTCCTTAATAATCACTTTACTAAGGCAGATTAGATGAGACAGCCAAAGGGGTTTATCAACTCCACCAACCTTTCATATGATTGTAAATTACACAAAACTTTATATAGTTTGAAACAAACTCCAAGAGCTTAGTTAGATAAACTTAAGTCAACTTTGTTATAATGAGGATTCAAGAATTGTTTATCAAACACCTTACTATTCATTAAAAGTCTAAATGGTAAGCTTATCTTAGTGCTAGTTTATGTTGATAATATTTTGGTAACTAGACATGATTAAACATTATTAAAAGAGTGTATCATGTGTCTTGACAATACTTTTTCTTTAAAGGACTTAAGACATTTTAATTACTTTATGAGGATTAAGTTACCTCTACTCAATCAGGTTTACACTTGTCTCAAACTAAGTATATCCATGATATACTTAAAGAGCAAATATGTCCAATTGTAATAGTTGTGATGTACCAATTAATCCTGAACAGAAATTGCTTATCTCTAGTGGTGATCTATTTGAGAACATTTCTCTATATAGAAGCATTTTGGGGCACTTTAATATATTGCCTTAATTAGACTAGAAATATCTTTCCCATTATATAAGTTGAGCAAGTTTCTCTCAGCTCTTACTGTCTATCATCGACAAGCTTGTAATAAATTGTTAAGATATCTTTAGGGAACTTCTAATTAAATAGTTGAATTTGATGATATATGAGGCCACAATTTAATTGGATTTGTTAATGTTGATCGGAGAAATGATCCTAATGACAGAAGATAAGTTGGGGGTTTCTACATATTCTTAGGAGATAATTTGGTTTTCTAGTCAAGTAAAAAGTAAAATATGGTTTTAAGTCCAGCACAAAAGCTAAGTATCGAGCTTTGGCTATTGGTTATCTTGAACTGATATGGTTAACTTCATTTCTTTGAAGAATTACACATGAAACCATTTGATACATCAATTTTATAGTGTGATAATTAGAGTGCTTAAACCTTAGCACTCAACCCTATATTTCATTTAAGTACCAAGCACATCGAGTTAGATATGCATTTTATTCGAGAGAAAATGGCTACCAATTAGCTTGAAGTAAGATATATTCCTAGCATTGATCAAGCTGGTGATATTCTCACTAAGCCTTTACCATTTTTCAGATTTGCTTCTCTTCAATCTAAACTCAAGGTTATTCCATATCCTTAAGCTTGAGGGGGTATATTATAATATACTTGGTTTGATGATATGCTACTTATAATGTTATAGTTGAAGTGAAAATATTAAAGTTTAAAGAGTGGTTGCAGTAAGAAGGAGTGGATGAAGTCAGAATGAAGAAACTTTAAGAAACTCCAAAATTATGTTGTAACCAATTTTCCCGCCAAAAGTATTATTTAGCATTTTGTTAATTCTTGCTTAATTTACGGATCTACAACCATGTGTACTTACATTTTTAATTGTCCACTTGTTGTAACCAATTTTCCTGCCAAAAGTATTATTTAGCATTTGGTTAATTCTTGCTTAATTTACGGATCTACAACCATGTGTACTTACTTTTTTAGTTGTCCACTATATAAAGCAAATATATTGTAATTTACTTCAACAATAAAAAAGTACATTTTTCATTTTTAATAAAGATAAAGTGCAGTATATCTTCTAGCCCCATTTCCTTCATTTTCTCTCCAAACAAACAGCCTTTAAGCTTCACATAGAGTAACAGCCTTTCCCATTCCTATTTAGTCTCAACTAAAGTCCCAATCCATGTAAGTCTTCTACTGAGTTCAAACTTTTAAGAACCCGTAAGATGTTTGTTGTCACCACTAAACATCCTTATCTCTCAGGTTTAGTGCATATCTATTCAGGCTTCTCTATTGACTAAAGAATTTTTTTAATGCTAAAAGCTCTTTTCAAATTTTTTTATGATGTTTGATTGCAATTGAAGAAAAACTTTTGAAGATTAAAAAAATATTTTGTCTCTACTTGTAAAAACTTGAAATTTGGACTTTTAAGAATAGAGTTTTTTAAACTTTTTTATATTTGTATAAACCTTAAGAATATTTTTTAATTCTATGGTATATCCTTGATAAAAATAAACTCTATTCAACTAATGTGTTTTAATATTTTCTTTAAAGTTATAATATCTCTACACCCATTATATCTTTACAAGATTCTTTACCAAAAATCTGTTATCATTGATAAGTATTATTTTATTTTATTTTCAATTTTTAATTTTTGTACCAAACAAAATAATTTATTTAATTCATTGATTATTGTATATTAATTTTACTTGATTCTTGTGTTTTAATATATTGGTTTTGAAAATTTAAGGTTATATATATATATATATAAAATAAGTTGTTTAGAATTTGAATATAAACTTTATTAAGTGTCCTTCAATTTAACAACATATAAATACTTTTAACAATTTGTAATCAAATGATATAGTACTTTAAATGATTTTTTTTATGACATTCAAATGATCAATGACTTTTTCTGAAAAGTTATACTTTTAAAAACTTTGCTTTTAAAAGCTTAACTAAACGAATCCTTACTAAATTTTGAACTTTTTTTTTTCTAAAAGAGACATGCTCGCAATGTGGCTGGTATTCATTTTAGTAGCAAGTCTTCTTTTTACTCATTTGAAACTTCTTAAGAGGAAAGATAGCTTTATTATTTATGGTTCTTGATTCTCCTACCAAGAAATGTTATCGCTATCAACTCTTTTATTTTAATAACGTCACTAAATATCATGAGTCTCCTAAGTTGAAACACTCAAAGGTTGGGGAACCCTCGCGCCTTTAACTTGTAGAGTATTCTTTGTGAAACATCTCTAATTTGATTTTTCTATTTGAAATTATATTGAATAGTAACAATGTCAAACATGTTTGCTCTAGTTTAGGATTTCCTAATTCTTTATAGGTTGACAGTGTAGGTTGAAGCAATAGTTTATTACTTCTATGAACTAATTCCTAGGATATTTCTCTTATTGTTGGTTATTCTAAATGGCATATTGATAACTTATTCATACTATAGATGATATGTCCTGGCATGTTATTTGCTTTTATGGCAATCAAAAGCAGTACAAAAGATGTCACAATTGAGAATTAATTCGACGTTTACATTTTCAGTCCACTGCTCATCTTTTATGTTTTGGGGACTTTATGAAATTTTTTTATGCAAGATAAGTGTGCAAGCTCTTCTGTCTTTCCATCATCTATAAAGAATGTCAACAGGTTCTGACTAAAAGTAATTTGGTCGACCTTGGTTTTATGGGGCCTAAATTTACTTAGAAATGTGTTTCTAATGATTATTGAATGATTAGGCAAAGCTTTTGCTTGTCCTTAATGGTGTTCTTTATATTGGTGGGAAAGGGTGTTATATAAGGATTTTTTATCTTCTGATCATCGACCTATTCTCTTTTTTCCATGTCCTCCTAAAAGGTTTTTTCTCTGGTAAAGGCCATAGAAGGTTCTATTTACAGTCGCTACGGATCAATGATGATGAATGTCGATCTGGTATGCATAATTCTTGGCAGAACTTTGTAGATAGTTGTCTTTTAAGGAATTTGAAAATTTATGCCTTCCAGTTATAGCAATAAAATTCTAACAAATATACTACCATACCAACTAAGATCAAGAAGGATCATTTAAGTATTAACTCTATTTTAGCAAGAAATGTTGTTCCCCCTCTAAGGGTCCAGCCTAAGTGAGCCAAAGCTTGACATTTTAACCAAACTAAATGAATGTGAACCAAAAGGGGGGAGCCCATATACATGCCCTCAAATGAGTACTTGCTTGAGTCTAGGATTAAAACCTGAGGAGTCCACTCATACTCACCCAAATACACTGAACCCTGAAAAGCTTAAAACTTAAATTAATCATAAGTCCCACAACTTGACAAATATCCGTCAACTATCGTTCAACAAAGCAAACCACAAAGATTTTGGGATGAGAATCAATTGCATTAACTCAAAGTCCTATGACTGGACGAATATTTATTTACCATCTTTCAACAAAGAAACCCCTAAAGATCTCGGGATGAAAATCAATTACATTAACTCCAAATCCTGTAACTTGAGGACTCATTAACCATTATTCAACAAGGAAAGCTCTAAATATCTTGGAATAAGAACCAATCTCGTTGACCCCTGAGCCTGCCCAAATTATAGAAAGAATTAAACCTTGATTTCTCACCCATATTTCTCGAGGTGAAATAAAAAGGACTAGTTATAAAAAGGTAAAGTTACAATAGCCAAAGGTAATGATAATTTTTTCCACAAAAGATACTCTTGAGCTCCCCAACTATTTTAATCACGTCTATGCTTGCTGACTTAAGTATCAAAGAGTACTTGCAGGAACAATCACCACCGAGACCTAACTATGCATATTTTCTGTCACAAAAGAGTCAGAGTAGCCCAATCAAGCCCATCCCAATGCTACCAGGAAGTCAAGGCCCAATTATATTTTTTCAACAAATAAATTTAAAACTCACTGGTTTAGGAGACTAATTTTTTTGGGTCAATAGATGCTAATAAGATTAATCATATTACTCTTTCTAACTTGAAAGAAATCTCCAAGGCTTATTGTTGGAGAAAATTTTTTAAATTTTTAAAAATATTTCATAAGTTATATTATTTAAATACAACTTTTATATTGTAAGTTACAAGTTATAAATTATTATTATGCGGCGTCCCTTTATTAGAAAGTGAGTGTGTGTGAGATTGAAGAAGAGAAAATAAATAAATAATTTAAGGTGTTCTATGTATATGTGTATATACTTTTAAAAGAACATACTTTTCATATTTTGTTTTGAGCAACTTTAATAATAGAGATTTAGTATTATCTTACAATGGTCGTGCTCATCGAAGAGAGTAGTTGCTAGCATAGGATTGAATCTTAGAGTCATATAGATCTATCACTACCTGCATGAGGGAAAGACTATTTGGCTTTAAGACAATGCTCTATAGCATGCCTTTTTATACTCAATGCCGAATTTCTTATTCTATCTATTTATATATAATTTAATATGTTATGCTTGTTTATATTTCATGTATATAATAATATATGTTTTAGCATATAATTGAATAACTTTTAAAATAAATATACTAACACTTATTACTAGGGAGGAGCTCTACTGGTTTCAACATACAAGGACATATTGGCTCTCATATGGTGACAACAATACTCATTATTTCTATGAAAAAATAATTGATTTCAAGCTTAAAAAATGATATCCTTAGTCTTGTCTCGGGTTCTGGCAAATGCATAGACACTATGGCAGGTATATCATCTGTTATTTCTTTCCATTTTTATCTATCTATACTTTTAGTCGACCTGATATAGAATTCTTTCAGGAATTTATTTTGTGATTTTTCTTCCCAAATGTTTTGAATCTCAATTGTCCTATCATGATTCTTCCTTTACTATTGAATATTTTGAAATTTTGGTGATTCAAAATTGTATTGGAATATGATTTTGAGTTAAAGACCAATGAGAAGTCGACTTCTTTGAGTATGATTTGAATTCTTACACGCATAGACTCCTATTTAAACTAGAAATAGAGTTTCTAGGAACTTTTTAAAGCATATATAAACCCTTGTAATTCATTACAATAGACAAATTAGCAACAAGAGAGAGAATAGAGGGGTGGGACAGTTCTGGTACTAAGCATAAGTACGGAAGAGTGCTATGAAGTACTTGAACGCTGGGCATAAGCATAAGAAAGTACTAGGCATAAACATAATAAAGCACTTGGTAGATCCTTCAGGAGCTCGTCTATTATTGTATTTCTTGGGTTTCTCTTGTGATAGTTCTTTGTGTATAAAAGAATTGAATAAAAAAAAAGCAAAGAATTGATGATATACTATGGACGTAAGCATTTGTTACTGAACCGCGTATATTCATATGTCTTATATATGTGATTGTTTTCTCTATTGTATAGTTGATATTATTTGTTTTTGTTTTACTTGTGAGTTTTTGAAATTTATATATAGTATATGGTATTTGTAAATAAATGGTTAATATTATAGAATAGAAAAGCCTAAGTAGTCCTAAATCTATGGTATATGGTATTTGTATATAAATAGTTAATATTATAGAATAAGGAAAACCTAGGTAACCTTCCATTTAAGATTAATAACCTTCAAATTAGGGTTGATAGCATCTCCTATATAATCTTATATTTTCTTCAATGTAAAATACATAAGAATGATCGTTTTCTCTTCACATAGTATCAAAGCCAAGTTTTGGCATCTGATTTATCTTTTTTTGGCGATGTCACCTGTTATTTTTCAACCACCGTGCTCTTTTTTTTTCCGATAGTCATGGCCTTACTTTTGTAATCCTTGGTGACTTATCAACAAAACCCTAAGAGATCATCATCAAAACTCACTGGACGTGCTGTCATATGCCATTAATCTCTCTGGCCACTCCGTCACGATCTCTCCCTCTTCAGCGATCGTGCTACCTTCTTGTCACCTCCAGTGACCCTGCACAAAGCCGACAATCCGTTCTGTGGCTGCCAAACACTAATTGACCAATGAACGTGCCTCCATACGCCGTTTAGACCTTTCAACCACCAAACTCTGATTTACTTCTTTGAAGCACGTAAACTTTCACTGCTGTCACCAGAAATTTGTGTTATTATTTTTCTGATCTTTGCTTTAATATGAGTATTAGAAACTTCAAAACAGGTTCTACTTTTTCCTTTAATTTAGTTCCTGTCATTTCTATTGAAAAATTGGTAGGAAGTATTAATTATACCTCATAGGCCGCATCCATTAAATTATGGTGTATGGGATAAGGCCAGAAGAATATTTAATTACAAAGGTTACGGATTTAAAAGATAAAGACATAACTGAGTAGAAGAAGATTGATGTCAGACTCTGTAATCAGTTATGGCAAACAATCAACCCTTAACTCTATCCCATTTATAAAACCTACAAAACTTATTTTGATATCTAGAATTAGGCTAAGTTGTTATACATTAATGACATCCATAGACTATATTATATTATATCTACTCTTGTCAATTTGAAACAACAGGGTATGGACATGTTAGAATTCCTTGGTCGAGTGGCCTTACTCAAGACTGAATTCAATTCACTCCTACCCATTGGTAAGACTGCCATAGAAGACCTTACACAAAGGGACAAATTTTTTATGGTTTTCACCCTAGCATCTATTAGTCTTGAGCTTTCACTAGTCTGCAATTAGATCTTTACTAATATTGTTGTTCCTTCTATGGATAATGTATTTGCTCTGCTTCTTCGTGTTTCAACCCCAGGTCATGTTCTTGAATCATCCGTAGTTGACTCTTCAGTCTTGGCTTTTAAGTCACAGAGTTATTTAAAAGAAGAACAAGGCGATCATGGGAAAAATCACCCCAAGTGTAGTTATTATCAACAATGAAAATATACCTAGGAAAATGTTACAAGTTACATGGACGACCTCTTCAGGTTGCCAATCTTGCTCAAACTGATCACTTTGAAACAACGAACAAACAACCTCCATCCTTGACTATTACTGGTGTCAACTATGAGGAATATCTTAAATATCAAGTAGCTAAGCGGTCTCCCTCCTCTGTTGCTTTTATTGCTTATACGAATAATTTAGTTGCCTACCTTACGTAGTCTTCATCTCTAAAACCATGGGTCCTTTATTATGATGCCTCATAACATATTTCTAGTAACCTTCAATTACTTTCTTGTATTTGAGTCTGGATCATTACTATTTGTCACTTTAGTTAATGAGTCCAAAACCATTACTGAAGCAATTGGTCAAGCACGTCCTCTACCTTAATTTTCTTTAAACTTTGTCCTTTATATTCCACATTATTCTTTTAATCTTATATTGTCAGTAAACTCACTCGCTCTTTAAGTTGTGTTATCATTTTTATCAATGACTCTGTTCTTATACAGAACCTCAATACAAGACAGATGATTGGCCAGAATGTAAGTCACAGGAGGTATATCATTTGAGTCTTCCTCACCTGCCTATCGCATGCATTGTCATTGATTCTCTAACATTCCTTCATAATCATCTGAGACATTCAAGTCTGTTAAAACTTTAAAAGATGGCTTCATGTCTTTCTAGTTTATCGTTCTTCAATTATGAGTCATGCCAACTTGAAAAACACTGTCGTGGGTCGTTTCTAAAGTGTGTCAATAATCAGGTTGCATCCGTCTTTGAATTAGTTCATTTAGATGTTTGGGGTCTTAGTCGAATTTCTTTCATTTTAGGGTTTAAGTACTTTGTTACGTTTATTGATGATTATTCGCATTGCACTTAGTTATTTTTAATGAAAGATTAATCTAAATTATTTTTAATCTTTGAATCATTCTATGCTGGAATTAAGATATAATTCTCTACTACTCTTTATATATTGAGTATTGATAATGCACGTGAATATTTTTCTGCTCTCTTTACTAAATTTATGTCTTCTCAAAGAATTTTTACATCAGTCTTCATGTGTTTACACTCTACAACAAAATAGAGCTATGGAGCGTAAAAACAGGCACCTCAAGAAACTGCTCGTACCTTACTTCTACGTAATCATGTTCCTCTTTGTTTTGGGCTGACGTTGTACTTACTGCTTATTTTTTTATAAACCAAAAGCCCACTTCAGTCTTACAAAAAACAGTCCATCATTCTACTCTGTATCCTAATCAACTATTGTATTCTCTTTCGCCACGTGTCTTTGGCTGTACATGCTTTATCCATGTCTTCTCTCTTAGTCAGGACAAGTTATCCACTTGGTCCATCAAATGTATTTTTCTTAGTTGCTCACATCTTTAAAAATGGTATAAATGTTATTCTTCTAACACACGTTGATATTTCTTATCTGCTGATGTCACATTTCTTTTGTCTTCCCCTTTCTTTCCTTCCTCTCTTTCAAAGAATAAGTTAGTCACACCTTACATTACTTCTCTTCCTAAGTTAATCACTGAACTTGTACTTGTCTCACAGTATCAACTTTCTACTAAAGAATCTCTTTCTTCGGCTCGTGATAGTCATGTTCCTTTTGATCATGCAAGTAATGATAGTGATACCGCTCTTAAGGCTCCCATTGACTCACTTTCTGCTCCAAATTTCTCTCCTACTAAGGTCTTGCCTCTTACTAACCAATTTCTAATTATTGTCTATAAAGGTATACGATCTACTCGTAACCCTCATCCTATATACAATTTTCTTAGTTATCATCGACTATATTCACCATACTATGCTTTTGTGTCTACCTTATCTTTTATCTCTGTTCCTACCACTCTTCGTGAGACTCTTTCACATTTTAGACGACATCAAGAAATGGTTGAGAAAATGACTGCTTTGCACAAGAATGGTAGATGGGAATTAGTTAGTTGCCACCAGAACACTCCATTGTTAGTTGTCGATGGGTTTGTGCTGTCAAGGTTGGACTTAATGGTCAGGTTGATAGGTTGAAAGCAAAGTTGGTTGTCAAGGGGTATAAACAGACTTATGGCCTAGATTATTATGAGACTTTCTCTTTTGTGGCTAAAATGCCATCTATCCGATTGTTCTTATCTATAGTTGTTGTGCGTCAATGGCCTTTGCACTAACTAGACATCAAAAATGCATTTCTTTATAGTGAACTTCAAGAAGAAATCTATATAGAGCAATCACCTAGTTTTGTTGCTCAGGGGAAGTCTAGTTTGATATGTAAATTTCGTTGCTTCTTATATAGTTTAAAACAGTCTCATTTGGTTTAGTCATTTTAGTACTGTTCTCTAGAAGTTTGGCATGATGTGAAGTAAGTTAGATCACTCTATTTTCTATAAGCATACATCATAAGGCAAGTGAATATTTCTGGTAGTCTATGTTGATGATATTGTCATTATAACAAATGATCAAGATGGTATTAAGCAATTGAAAAATCACATGTTCAATCATTTTCAGACCAAAGATTTAGGATTGTTCAGATACTTTCTTGGTATAGAGGTAACTCAGTCTAACTTTGGGATTGCTATCTCTAAAAAAAATATACTTTGGATATTCTATAAGAAACAAGAATGTTGGACTGCAAACCCATAGACTCTCCCATGGATTCTAACCCTAAACTCCTACCTAAACAAAATGAGCCTCTTGCAGATCCTAGGAGATATCGAAAATAGTTTGTAAGCTTAATTATCTCACTCTCATACAGCCTGATATTTTCTTTTCAGTTAGTGTTATCAGTCAGTCTCTATATCTTCATGTGATAGTCATTGGGATACAGTTATTCAAATCTTATAATAGATCACGGGTTGATAAGCGTAAATTATATTTATTATTTACACTCCCTTAACTTAATTAATTTCTCATTTTAATAAGAATATTAGACTTTTTATATGTTTAATTGTTATTTTGTAGGTTTGGAGTTAATGGAGCAATTAGGGATGAAAATCTAAGAAAAATAACCGCGCTACAATGCTGTCTCCCAGCGATGAACAGTGATCGCGGCAGCAGTGAACAGTGCGATTTTCCTAATCCTAAAAGAATTACAACTCCAAGACTCCAATCAATTCCTATATAAAGGCCACTCGTATCAGACCTAAGGGAGACACAACTTAGAGCTCTTAGAGCCACAATATTGAAGAAGGAAAATTTTTAGAGAGAGAAGAAAGGGCAATTCAAGGAAGTAAGAGATTATTGGCGAATCTTTGGCATATCAATCAACTGTGAATTGACGTCTATATTGGTTTGCTTTTGGTTGTATCATGTTTATTTTATTTTTTAGCTATAATTCTCTTGTTATCATAAGCTAAATTTATTTTCTAGGGTTATTACTTGAACTCAATATGTGAGCTTAATTGTTGGATCTTTTTAATATTTATTTGAACTCAATTCTTCATTATTCAAATTATTTGTTCTTAATGCTTCATTATATCTGATCAATATTGTGATTGCTTTAGTAATACTTTGATAAACTTGGAAAAGGCATCATTGTATTTAGACCTAGATAATTTGATGCATTATTGTAGAGTAACATTTAATGTTGCATATGCAAGTTTCGAATTAGGATAGGAATATACCTAATTGGCATGTATTGTCAATAAGACTTATTCTTAATGAATCTTTATTTATTACAAGTACCATAGGAATATAGGTATTTGGTAAATTAAGATATACTTGCATGACCTTGGAAGAGGCTTGTGAATACATTAGTGTCTTGACCAATAATAAGAATTGAGGGATATAAATATTAAAAGGATTAGTCTTTAGAAACCATATTGAAGGATAGTAATTAACCCTAGACTTTCTCTATATTGCTATTTTCTTATTTTAAATAAGTTGTCTCATTTATTTTTTGCACTTTTATTTTATTCAAATTTATTGCAAAATTAAGATTTAATTTTTCTGAATAAATATAAGAAAGATATAATTTTAGTACTTGGTAGAAAATAAAAATTATCTTTGTGGGTTCGACATCCGACTTTATAAGTCCCTTTATTACTTGTTACGATAGCGTATACTTGCGCTTAATTATAAGATATAGAATTATCGCATCAAGTTTTTGGCGTCGTTGCCGGGGATAATATTTTATTTTTGCCAATATAATATCAGAATTTTTATTTTTTATATAAATCCTTTTATTTTTATTTTTTGTATAGTTGCTTTTCAATTCTTTTATTTTTGTTTTTTAGGATACCTTTCAGAACTATATCATGGCTTACCAATTTCAGTTTCAGCAACAAATAGGAGAACATAAATCTTTGAGAGATTATTCAATCCCTACGATTAACAGCATTCAACCCAGCATATGCCGACCAATAATAAATGCTAATTATTTTAAAATTCAGTCGAAAATAATCCGAATATTGAAAGACTCAGTTCAGTTTAGTGGATATCCATATGAAGATCCGAATGAACATATCATAAATTTTCTAGAGATTTGTGATTTGTTCAAATATGATGAAGTCTCAGATGATGCAATACGATTATGGTTATTTCCTTTTTCACTTCGAGACAAGGCAAAGAGTTGGTTGATGTCACTACCATCAGGATCAGTTACAACATGGGATGACTTGGCTCATAAATTTCTATCTAAATTCTTTCCACCGGCAAAGATAGCAAAGATGAGGAATGACATCACTTCTTTTATGCAGTATGACTCAGAAACACTTTACGAAGCATGGGAGCGGTATAAGATATGCTGAGAAGATGTCCACATCATGGGATTCCAAAGTGGTTACTTGTGTAGACGTTCTATAATGGCTTAATGGGGCAATTGAGGATTATAATAGATGCTGCAGCAGGTGGAGCACTAATGAACAAGTCAACTAACGAAGCATATGACTTGTTAGAGGAGATGGCATCCAATAGTTATCAATGGCCAGTAGAGAGAACAACCCGAAGAAAAATTACAAACACATATAATGAACAGACACTTATCTCATTAGCTGCACAAATTAACCTGTTGACCAAAAATTTAGATGTCATTCAAGCTAATGCTATTAAGAGACAACCCATCACTTGTGATTTTTGTAATGAGAACCATCCAAATGGCCAATGCATGAAGTTTATGCACTACATAGAGAACTATCAAGTACAACAGCATAATCCTTACATAAACTTCTACAATTCAAATTGGGTAGACCCTCAAAGCATGCCAACACAACCTCAACAATAAATTGAAGAGAAACTAGGCATAGAGGAGATGTTTATGCAATACATGAAGTAGACAGATGCCCTTCTTCAAAGTCAAGTAGCCTCTTTAAAGACATTAGAGATGCAAGTGGGCCAATTAACCACATCAGTAAACAATCATCTACAAGGCCCATTAACCAATAACACAAAGGTAAATCCAAGAGGAAATAAGGAGCAATGTCAAACCATTACCTTAAATGCTGAACAAGAATTGCCAACTGCTGGTGAAACGTCTCACAATAAAGAAAGTCATGATAGAGTAACAAAGACAAAAGAAGATGAGGCAACTAAAAAAGAAAATAAATTAATGGCACTTCAAAGCAAAGAAAATCCATATATTCCACAGCTACCTTTCCCACAAAGACTTCAAGAGAAGAACCTTGAACATCAGCAATTTTCCAATAATATATCTCAATGTTTCAAGGTTGACATGGTAATTCCTGAAGATCCACCATCACCTTCTAAAGTAAAATTAATGGAAGCCCTTCAACTACAAACTCATACAAAACTGTGCAAGTTAAAAAAGAAGAAGGGGCATGGCAAAATAATAGAGAGGCAGATTGATACCGGCCAACGGGGTGCAATATTTCGATCTAATATTAAAATCTTTCCAATAAGGCTCAAATCAAAGAGGGTGGGACCGTGTCTACAAAATTTTTTCATGGAGCTATGGAAGTCAAAGAAGAGGAATAACAATGATCTTAGACATAAATTGAAGTTCCATAGGCATGATACCGCTGACATGCAGTTTGATCCTTCATGAGTAAAAAAACAAAAGAAAATGTCAAGCCGATGACATTAAATCAAGCGCTTCTTGGGAGGCAACCCAAGTAAATTTTATTTTTATTTGCTTATTTTCAGTTTTAGTTATAATAATTTTTTTTTTAGGAATAAAATTGCAAGTCAAACACTCAAGGAAAGCAGCACGAGCATTTGCAAGCATCTAAAGCAAAAGACACTGCATTCACATCATTATACAATAATGTTGCATTGCTTCAACTTCTTTTACCAGGGGAGTTTCTCTTACTCTTACGTTTATTTTTTTTATATTAGGGACAATGTCTAAATTAAGTGTGGGGGTGGGAAACACTTTCTTGTGTTCATTTTGCTGCTTGATTTGAGTGGTCATTCTTGTGGGTTAATTTTTTTTAGTTACTTAGTTTTTTTTAGTTAATTAGTTTTTATTAGGCTTTATTAAGATGATCATTAGTCTATAAGAAAGGAAAAGAATACATAGCTGAATTTATTTTTTATAAATCCATAGGGAATGATAAATACTTGAGACAATTTTGATTATCCAAGTTTATGAACAAGTTCAACTTTATTTATAATCATCATTCTTTTTTAGCACTTTAGAAGCATGAATAGTTATAACTATTACTTAGAGATACTTATGCTTTAGATAGTACACCACAGTCTTGAAGATCGACACTTTAGAACTTATCTTTAGTTACTACTTGAGGCGAAATCCTAAAAAACACATGAATAGGAAAATGACATTAGGCCATCTTTGGACCGATTGAACCTTTTTAGCCTACCATTTTATTATACATTTATCCCTAGTACCCTATTTTGAGCCTAATTACCCATTCATTGATTTAAGCACATTACAAGCCCAAGACTTAAAAGTTTACTTATCCAGAAATTTACCCGTAACACCATAAAACCTTGCATTTACTTAGAAATACTCTTGAAAGGAAAAGGTTGTGGTGATATGAGAAAAATAAGTTTGGGGGGTATTTGCTAATCTAAGTTTGAGGGTATTCAAAAAAAAAATTTCAAAAAAAAGAAAAAGAGAAGAAGGAAAAATACCCCCGACTTAAGGAAAAGAAGAAATTCTTTGAAAAATAAAGGTTGAAAAGAAAGATGGGAAACACAATAAGTTTGAGGGAAAAGATAATACAAGGAAAAGAAGATCAAGAGGTTTCTAGGTAAAGTCTAAGTGTTCATGGTGTGACTTGAACTTCATATATTTATCCTTTTATCCTACCTTGACCTTAACTTTATGTTACAAACTAAGTAAAGTCCTAAATAGATCCGTAGACATGTGATTTTCTACATTAGTGGAGAGTGGTAATAAAGACAACCTTATGGAAGTGTCATTATTAAAATTGAATGCCGAGACATCATCTTTTCTGTACGAACTAAAGTATAAAGTAAATCAAAGTATGGTTTAGCTATTTACTTGCTGCTTGCACACACATGCACATGGTGATTATCTTTGAGGAAGAATAAGGGACTAAAAGAGATAATTAGAATTGTTAATTATTATTTATCTACCTTAAGGATTTGTGCCATTTAAACAACATTTGAGATAATGATTATGATCATCAAATCAGCCTAGCATGTTATGTTTTATCCTTTTAAAAATGTTTATTTCGTATTGAGTCAAGTATAAATTCTTTAAATTCTCTCTTTGATTTTACTTATCATTGCTCGAGGACGAGCAAATTGTTAAGTTTGGGAGAGTTTGATAAGCGTAAATTATATCTATTATTTACACTCCCTTAACTTAATTAATTGCTCATTTTAATAAGAATATTAGACTTTTTATATGTTTAATTATTATTTTGTAGGTTTAGAGTTAATGGAGCAATTAGGAATGAAAATCTAACCAAAATAAAGCAAAACATCAAATTGCTACAGTAACCGCGCGAACAGTATTCCGTGAACAGTAACCGCGCTACAATACTGTCACCCAGTGATAAACAGTGATCGCAGCAGCGGTGAACAGTGCGATTTTCCTAATCCTAAAAGAATTACAACTCCAAGACTCCAATCAATTCCTATATAAAGGCCACTCGTATCAGACCTAAGGGAGACACAACTTAGAGCTCTTAGAGCCACAATATTGAAGAAGGAAAATTTTTAGAGAGAGAAGAAAGGGCAATTCAAGGAAGTAAGAGATTATTGGCGAATCTTTGGCATATCAATCAACTGTGAATTGACGTCTATATTGGTTTGCTTTTGGTTGTATCATGTTTATTTTATTTTTTAGCTATAATTCTCTTGTTATCATAAGCTAAATTTATTTTCTAGGGTTATTACTTGAACTCAATATGTGAGCTTAATTGTTGGATCTTTTTAATATTTATTTGAACTCAATTCTTCATTATTCAAATTATTTGTTCTTAATGTTTCATTATATCTGATCAATATTGTGATTGCTTTAGTAATACTTTGATAAACTTGGAAGAGGCATCATTGTATTTAGACCTAGATAATTTGATGCATTATTGTAGAGTAACATTTAATGTTGCATATGCAAGTTTCGAATTAGGATAGGAATATACCTAATTGGCATGTATGGTCAATAAGACTTATTCTTAATGAATCTTTATTTATTACAAGTACCATAGGAATATAGGTATTTGGTAAATTAAGATATACTTGCATGACCTTGGAAGAGACTTGTGAATACATTAGTGTCTTGACCAATAATAAGGATTGAGGAATATAAATATTAAAAGGATTAGTCTTTAGAAACCATATTGAAGGATAGTAATTAACCCTAGACTTTCTCTATATTGCTATTTTCTTATTTTAAATAAGTTGTCTCATTTATTTTCTGCACTTTTATTTTATTCAAATTTATTGCAAAATTAAGATTTGATTTTTTTGAATAATTATAAGAAATAAATAATTTTAGTACTTGGTAGAAAATAAAAATTATCTTTGTGGGTTCGACATCCGACTTTATAAGTCCCTTTATTACTTATTACGATAGCGTATACTTGCGCTTAATTATAAGATATAGAATTATCGCATCACGGATGCACCAGGTAAAGGTTTGCTATATGAGAATAAAGGTGATACATAGGTTGTTGGATATTCATATGTTGATTAGGCAGGTTCTCCATTAGATAAACATTTTACCATCAGGTATTGTGTTCTTGTTTAAGGGATCCTTGTATCTTGGAAAAGTAAGAAGTATGATTGTTGCCAAGTCAAGTGTATAGTAGAATATCGTGTCATGGCCTTAGCAACATGTAAGCTTATATGGTTAAAAAAGTTGCTCCAAGAATTAAAATTTATAGACATATCATATATGAAATTACTTTGTGATAATCAAGCTGCACTTCACATTTCATACAATCTAGTGTTTTATGAAATGACTAAGAATATATAAATTGGTTGTCACTTTATTCAAGAGAATATTTTTTCTGGCTATATTTCCACCAGTTATATCAGCTCAAATAACCAACTAACAGATATCCTTACTAAATCTTTTAAGGGTCCTCGAATTAATTTTATTTGTAACAAGTTTGGTAAATATGATTTATATGCTCCAGCTTAAGGTGGAATGTTGAAATATATATATATATATATATGATATATAGTATTTGTATATAAATGGTTAATATTATAGAATAGGAAAATTTAGGTAGCCTTTTATTTAGGATTATTAACCTTTCAACAAGGGTTGATAGCTTTCTCTATATAATTTTGTATTTTCTTCAATGTTGAATACACAAGAATTATCTTTTATTCTCTATTAATTCACATGAGTGAAGTTTTTTGCAAAGCGTTTAAGCTGTTATGGTGCTAAATACTAGGCCAAAAGATTTTAGAGTATGTATACTCCAACGAATAAGATCAGTTCTAATGCTAATTACTAAGTATGATTACTGTTAAGCCTAATTTTCTACAACAAATTAGTATCAGAGTTATAACTAAGTTAATTGTCAGCAACTGGTACCGTGTGCTAGCTGCAAAGCAAATTTGTTAAAGTGGACAGTTTTTTCTTGGCTGTCCACTTGCTCAACTCTCCCTATAAAAGAGAGAGTTTAGAAATTTATTTTTAATTTCAATTTAGAGAGAGTTTCAAAAGCTTTATGTATATTTTTGAGTGATTTGAGAGAATTGGATGTATTGAAGTTTTGGGTTGTAAGGCTAAAACACTACAATACTTGTATTCTCCATTTTTAAGACTAAAAAATTCTTCTGTCTTTACCCGTGGACATAGGCTAAAAGCCGAACCACGTAAACTCTTGTGTTTAGTTTTATTTTCATTTTTATTATTTTTTCAATTTCACTTTAGCTGCGACTCTGCATCACCCTTCAATTTTCTAACAGTGGTATCAGAGCTTCTAGTTGAAGGAGTCACTATTCACGTATATGGTACTATTCACATATATGGTACTATTTACATATATAATTACTATTTATATATACGGGTACTGTTCATACATATGATTACTATTCATGTGAAATAGTGGGAGCCGATCCTAGCAGAAAGTAATGGCGGTAAAATACAAAGTTGAGAAGTTCAATGGAGGTAATTTTACATTGTGAAAAATGAAAATAAATGCGATTTTAAGGAAAAACAAGTACTTAAAAGCAATTGATGAAAGGTCAGCTGGTATCACTGATGATATCAAATGGAATGAGATTAACAGTAATGCAGTTGCTAATCTGCATCTAGCACTTGCTGATAATGTGCTATCTAGTGTGGCGGAAAAGAAGACAAAAAAGAGATCTGGGATACTCTCATAAAATTGTATGAGGCCAAATCTTTGCACAATAAGATTTTCTTAAAAATGAGATTGTATACTCTTCAAATGGTAGAATCCACTTCAGTGACAGAGCACATCAACACATTAAATACTCTATTTTCCCAATTCACTTCCTTGGGGCACAAAATAGAGGCAGGTGAACGTGCGGAGATTCTGTTTCAAAGCCTACCAGATTCGTATGATCAATTGATCATCAACTTGACGAATAATATCCTAATAGAATTCTTAGTCTTTGATGATGTTACAGTTGCTGTACTAGGAGAAGAACGAAGACGAAAAAATAAAGAAGACAAATAGAAATGTTCGCAGCAAGCAGAAACTTTGACAATGATGAAAGGTAGATCAACAGAACGTGGCCCTAGTGGGAGTCAAAATCATAGTAGACCAAAATCCAAAAGTAAGAAGAACATTAAGTGCTACCATTGTGGCAAGAAAGGCTATCTGAAGAAGGATTGTTGGGGATTGAAGAAAAGTGCAGAGGACAAACCTCAAGGGAATATTGCAAGCACCTCAGATGATGGTGAAACTTTATACAGCGAGGCAGCAATAGTTGTTGAAAGCAAAAAAAATTTCTCTGATGTATGGCTCATGGATTTTGGAGCTACATGGCACATGACCTCTAAAAGAGAATGGTTCCATCAATATGAACATACTTCTGGAGGATCTATATATATAGGGAACGATCATGCTTTGGAAATCGCTAGAATAGAATCCATCAAGATAAAGATGTACGATGGTACCGTTCATATTATCCAAAAGGTGCGACATGTGAAAGGCTTCAAGAAGAATCTTTTGTCATTGGGACAATTAGATAACATTGGGTGTAAGACCCAAATTGAAAATAGTACCATAAAAATTCTTAAAGGCGCGCTTATAGTAATGAAGGCAGAAAAGGTTACTGCAAATTTGTACGTGCTTAATGAAAAAACACTACAGGAAGGAGATGCATCTGTTGCATCAACTAGTTCAGCAGAAGAGTCAACGATAATGTGGCATCGCAAACTGGGTAATATGTTGGAACGAGGTTTGAAGATTCTCTCTAATCAAAATTTACTTTCTAGGTTCAAATCGGTTCATTTACCTTTCTGTGAGCACTGTATCACAAGTAAGCAGCACAGATTAAAGTTCAGCACTTCCAGTTCTAGAAGTAAAGAAATTCTAGAATTAATTCACTCTGATGTTTGGCAAGCACCAGTGATGTCCTTAGGGAGAGTGAGATATTTTGTATTATTCATAAATGATTACTCTAGGAGATGTTGAGTGTATCCAATCAAGAAGAAGTCATATGTGTTTGAAGCTTTCATAATATTCAGAGTGGGTGTAGAACTTGAATCAAAAAAGAAAATCAAGTGTTAAGGACAGATAATGGAGGAGAATATACTGGTGAGGATTTTATTACATTCTATCAACAAGAAGGCATCAAGCTATAATTCAGCACAGCTTACACGCCTCAGCAGAATGGAGTAGCAGAGTAGATGAACAGAACCTTGTTGGAGAGAACAAGAGCTATGTTGAGAACTACAGGTTTAGCCAAGGCATTTTGGGCAGAAGCAGTCAAAATCGCCTGTTATATGGTAAATTGGTCACCATCAACAGTAATCGAGTTGAAGACATCGATGGAGATGTCAACTGGAAAACCAGTTGATTATTCTCGCCTTCATACATTTGGAAGTCCTGTGTACGTGATGTACAATCCCCAAAATGCAACGAAGCTGGATCCAAAATTTAGAAAATGCCTTTTCTTAGGATATGCTGATGGAGTCAAGGGGTATCACATATGGGATCCCACTACCCACAAGGTCATCATCAGCAGAGATGTGATATTTGCATAAGATAAAGTGCAAAGGAATGATGAAGATGATAGCACAATGAAGGAAAATCCAGAGACTGCAACGGTACAAATGGAAAATAATCAAGGACAAGAAAATTTAGATTCTTCTGAAGCAGCACCAGAGCACGAAGAACAAGAACCAGCAGAGTCTGAGGCTACAGATGATCATCGATCAACTAGTGAGAGACGACCACCAGCATGGCACTCGGAGTATGTCATGGAGGCTTATGTTGCATACTGCCTTCTAACAGAGGATGGAGAGCCAACAACTTTCTAGGATACTTCTAAAAGTCAAGATGTTTCTTTATGGATGACAGCAATGTAAGAAAAAATTGAAGCTTTGTATAAGAACAAAACATGGGCGCTAGTTGTACTACTACATAGAAGAAAAGCCATTGGTAACAAATGAGTCTACAAGATCAAACGAGATGGCAATGACCAAGTGGAGCGGTATCGTGCGAGATTAGTGGTGAAAGGTTATGCTCAGAAAGAATGTATTGACTTTAATGAAATAATTTTTTCTGTGGTTCAACTCACGACAGTCAGAATAGTCCTGGCAATGTGTGCTACATTTGACTTACATCTAGAGCAGCTAGATGTGAAGACAGCTTTTCTTCATGGAAAACTTGAAGAAGAAATTTATATGCTTCAACCAGAAGGTTTTAAAGAAGAAAGAAAATAGAACTTGGTTTGCAGGTTGAACAAATCTATGTACAGTCTCAAACAAGCGCCGAGGTGTTGGTACAAGAGATTTGATTCCTATATCATCAGCCTTAGATACAACAGACTTAGTTCAAACCATTGTACATACTACAAAATGTTTGAAGATGATAATGATTTTATTATTTTACTGTTATACGTAGATGACATGTTGGTGACAGGCCCCAACAAAGATCGAGTCCAAGAATTGAAGGCACAGTTGGCTAAAGAATTTGATATGAAGGACTTAGGACCAGCAAACAAGATTCTAGGGATACAAATTCACCGAGACAGAAATAACAGGAAGATTTGGCTTTCTCAGAAGAACTGCTTAAAGAAAATCTTTTGGCGCTTCAACATGCAAGATTGTAAGCCAATTAGTACCTCACTCCCTATTAATTTCAAGTTATCCTCTAAGATGTGTCCTAGCAAAGAAGTAGAGAGGAAGAAGATGTCTCGAGTACCATATGCATCAGCAGTGGGAAGTTTAATGTTTGCTATGATTTATACCAGACCAAACATTGCACAAGCAGTGGGAGCAGTTAGTAGATACATGGCGAATCATGGTAAAGAGCATTAGGGTTGTGTCAGGAGGATCCTTAGATACATTAAGGGTACCTCAGATGTTGTTTTATGTTACGGAGGATCAGAGTTTATTGTTAAGGGCTATGTGGATTCAGATTTTGTAGCAGACCTTGATAAAAGAAAATCTACTACTGGCTATGTGTTTAAACTTTCAGGAGGAGCTGTAAGCTGGGTTTTGAAATTGCAAACTGTTGTGGCATTATCTATTATAGAAGCATAATACATGGCAGTTACACAAGCTTGCAAAGAAGCAATTTAGATACAAAAATTACTGGAGGAGCTCGGGCACAAGCAAGAGAAAGTTCAATTATTTTGTGAGAGTCAGAGTGCCTTGCACATTGCAAGGAATCCAGCTTTTCATTCAAGAACGAAGCACATAGGTGTTCAATATCACTTTGTACGAGAAGTGGTAGAAAATGGAAGTATGGATATGAAAAAAATTCATACAAATAATAACCTAACAGATGTGTTGACCAAGCCCATCAATACCAACAAGTTTGTATAGTGTAGATCCTTACATGGCCTAGCAGACACGTAGGCAACATGACTTTGACAAAGAAGAAAGAATGGTGTGAAGACGTGATTGATTTTTAATCAAATCTCCAAGTGAGAGAATTGTGCCAGCTGCATAACAAATTTACTGGCACACGGTGCCAACAAATTTGTTATAGTGGACAACCTTTTTTTGGCTGTCCACTTGCTCAACTCTCATTATAAAAGAGAAAGTTTAGCAATTTATTTTTAATTTCGATTTAGAGAGAGTTTCAAAAACTCTGTGTATATTTTTGAGTGATATGAGAGAATTGGGTATATTGGAGTTTTAGATTGTAAAGTTAAAACACTACAATATTTGTATTCTCTATTTTTAAAAGTAAAAAATTCTTCTATCTTCACCTGTGAATATAAATTAAAAATTGAATCATGTAAATTCTTATATTTTATTTTATTTTTATTTTTTTAATTTTATTTTAATTACGATCTTATATCACCCAACAATTTTCTAACATTAATATCTAAGTGATAACATAATCTGATACTTAACAAAAGATATTCGGTCAGCTTTATTCTCCGTAGGTCCTAGTAAAGTTGCTGATCTCCATGGATTTCCCGCAATTTTTTATCAACTGTATTGGGATATTATCAGCTCCGATGCTCACTTTGTTGCATGAATGTTCTTAATAGTAATATCTCTGTCGGTAATTAATCACACAAATTTGATTTTAATTCCCAAGGTCAAGTCTCCTTGAAATGTTGCGGATTTCAGACTAATAAGTCTGTATAATGTTCTTTATAAAATTATTTCTTAACTTCTGAAATAACTTCTTCCTGATATTATATCTCCTTAAAAGTGCTTTTGCCCTTGACAGGATGATTTCTGATAATATGATGGTAGATTTTAAGCTTATGCTTTCCTCAAAACGACACACTTGTGGTAATCTGGGTTACATGGCACTTAAGCTTTGAATGAGTAAAACATAAGACCGAGTAGAACGAAATTTTTTACTTCATATTATGCAAAAAAATTAGCTCTATTTAGCGTTCGCAATAGTTAGTCCTTGAATGCATATCCACTTCACAACTCTATTTCCTCGTTAATGGGTTGTCGACTGATCCAGTGGTTCTGTTTTGGGCCTTATGGCAAGGCTATCCATCATCATCTTATTTATTCCTAATTTGTGCTGATGTTTCCCTACTTATTTTATCATTTCACCTTTAGCAATCCAATGATCATTAAAATCTCGTCAAACCCTAATGAAGTTGGAAGTATTTCTCCCAGTTGTTTCATACGTTTCAACTTGTCAAACATCCCGCGGGCCAGAGTTGACATATAATCTAATCAATCACCTGCTTATTGGCTTTACTCTCAAATCCAGATTGGATTTTGCACAACATTCTCATAATAACAAAAACCTTCAAGTAATATAATGTCGCTAATGCTAACTAAACACAACCAAGCTGAATACTTCTGATTGATTGATTGATGATGCTGATACACAAGGGACAAGAGATGCGAACAAGAAAATGAAAACAAATACCACAATCTTCCAAATCTGCAACCTCAATCATTAACAGTAACAGCACAAAAAAGATTTCCGCAAGGGATCATACAGCAGAACCACATCTTTAAGAAAGTGACCACCATCAATTTGTTAGTTCCATAATGGCAGAAACAATGTCACCATCTGCAGCTTTGAGTGCTTTCACAGCCCTCGACCTTGATACTCCAGCCTGTGTCATCACCAACTCAATATCCTTTGGCTCCACACCAGTCTCATCTACTTCTTCGTCGTCTTGAGCCATTGCTGATGACTCAGGCTTCGATGCTGCATTATTCAAATTGGGAGGGGGAACCTTGAACTGCTCTGCAGCCTGAGTCTGCAGTTGGGAACTCAGATCCTCAATCTTTGCTTCCCCAAAAACAATGTATGTGTCTGATGTGGGGCTCTTGAAAACATCTGGTTTTGAAATGACAAACAAAACCTGAAAAAAAAAAGGGAAAAATAACACATAATAATGTAAGAAGTTTGGGGCTAAACGAAACAAAACAAAAAAGAAAAGAAAATTGTTAAATAATAATTCAAACACTGACATTTTTGCTCTTTTTGACAGTAACACGACTGACTCCCATGATTGGCTTCATTCCAAGTTTCAGCATTGCCTTGCGACTCTTCTTTTCACTCCTGCTCTGCTTTGAGCGGCCACTCCCATCTCCTTTCCCTGGCATATTTAATTCCAAAAAGTATTTCATGTGCCCGACATCCAATTTATTAGTCATTAAACTGATTATAAAGTGCATATGGTTCTTCTTTTGTACAAGATATTGTATATTCATTTTGTTCAGTTATTTAGAATTTCTGACAACCATATTTGATAATGTAAATAAAATATAAATATGAAATTTGACACTTTAGACCTCAGAAGTATATAATATCAGAT
Source organism: Ailanthus altissimus (assembly GCA_946807835.1). Lineage (NCBI taxonomy): Eukaryota > Viridiplantae > Streptophyta > Magnoliopsida > Sapindales > Simaroubaceae > Ailanthus > Ailanthus altissimus. Next base: position 14,062,255 of record OX327687.1, read on the forward strand.
GCATCAAATCTACTCCCCACTTATAAAAAGTCACAATTTTTTGGATCCATTTATAATGCTTTTCAATAATTGAAACAATAAGTTAACACTGAACATAATAAGATTTTCACACTGTTCCTCATTGTACTCGTGACTCCAATTTTTTTAATAATACAAAATGTGTTCCGCAGCTGGATTTGTCAAACGAACCTTTCTGCGTTTAGAAAACTTTTCTGCAAGACATCAAATTGATTATACTTAGCATCTAAACATCAACATTAGGACTCAGAAAAACTCTCAAGGGCTTCCTACAATATCTCAATTTTTCGTTTTTATTAATGCGAAGTATAAGCTTAGGAATCAACAAAAATAACATATTAGTACCAAATTTGACGTTAGGGGTTTGCTCATACCTTCAGCTTCATCTTCATCCTTGTCATCATCGTCGTCCTCATCCTCATCCTCCTCGTCGTCATCATCCTCAACTACAGGCACATCAGGCTGCCGCAACAATAAACACCAGGTTTGTAAATCAGAGAAAGCAGTGAAGGGATACATTAACGCAGAACAGCTTAATATGGAATTTTAGATACAAAGTAATCAAAAATACTCAAATCAAGTCCAAAAAAATTAGAATCCTAGGAGCACGCTTCACTAGTATCAAAGATTCCAACAAGATCTACATAAAATTCACCCCCTTAGTACTGTAGCTGCAATTTTACTTGTGTAAATCATCTATTAAATAATAGAAAAAGAAAAATCTAAAGGGCTTAGAGCATCCCATCTTGGTTATCAAACAAATCGAATCCAGATTGCTATAAAGATCACATAAAATTCTTTAAAATGAACACCTTTTAATTGTGAGGAAATATTGTTCTTCAAAAACAAAACAAACGTTAACGATGTAGATTTTTTTATATTTTTTGCGGGAAATGAGTAGTAAGAGAAAGATGAAGAGACATACGTGGAGCTTTTGCTCTTCGAGGTGGGCAGCAAGGAGTTCTTCTTGGGACTGAGCAGTCATCGTTGTTTGTTGAGAGTTGGAAACGCACGCAGACAGCGCGATAACTAAAACCCTAAATACCCGATAACACAAATAAAACACAATTGAACTACCCGTTTCTTAGCCTTTTATATATATGGATTATGCATTATGGACCATTCTCTTATTCGGGTTCGGGTCGGTTGAGTCATGACCATGCTGATTATATTCCATAGACCACAGGCCCAACCCAAATTAAACCCAAATAATACATGTAGTTGATATTTTTGCAAATCCAAACCTATCCAAAAAGTTAGTTACTCAAATCAACCCAAGCCAATTTAGGGTCACGATATTTCCACCTCCACATTTTGTATAATAGCATCTTACTTATTCATACACCCGGCAAAATTTTAATTATGTCTTAAATATATCTCACTGTAATTTTTAAAAGAGTAATATTAGATATTTTAAATTATATTTTAAAAATAATATATCAAATAATTATTGAATAATAAAATTGTATAAATTTTTAAATCACTCATTACATTATTTTATTACACAATAGTTAATTAATACATCATTTTTTTAGATATAATTTGAGATACCTACCATTATTCTTCTTAAAATACCTCTATCTACATTAATATATTATAAAATAATCTACAATATCCGTAATTCAGTTTGAGTTATTTGATTTGAACTATTTTTAGAATCAATTTTTTTTTCATCATAACTTGTAATATTTAATTAAAAATAAATATTAATATCGAAAACAAAATAATTACCTAAGGAAATATAGTATAAAAAGAATTTAAATGTATAAAATTATGAATTTCTAATGAAAAAATACTAATGCCACTACTTTCATACATGTATTATTATATAATAACTTAGATTATATATCAAAACCTTTTGGTCTCTATTTTCCTCTTGCCTTCCATTGAATTTAGAAAATGTCGGTAGACTCTTTTAAAAGTTGATGCCACAAGCATCACCAAATTGAGTTGAATTATGCATATTAGATACATATTTATCTAATTATAAGCTAAATATGGAAGACTGTTTGGATTAGGCCTATACTACAGATCAGTTTTTTTCTAAGCTATTTTTCACCCTCCAAATGATCGAATTTTAAATTCCTTGTGAAATCTTATTTTAGGCCATTAAGTCAGCTCTTCATATGATTAAGAATCACTCTAATTAGATTCTTAGGTAAAATGTTATATCTATTTTATCAAACCTACCACAAAAATAGTTAAAAGTTAATTAGACAAACATGTTTAAATTAGAAAGATTAATGACACTAATAATGTAAAACAATGATGTAAAATATTTATTAAATATTTATCAGTAGTAGCATAAGAAAAATAGTTAAAAGTACACTACTTAGTAATCGATGCACCCACTACTTACAACGCAATAGCAGCGCATTATTGGATGCACTAAATAGAGGTCATTCCCTCCACTTTGTACTAGGTGGTAAGATGTGTTTTAGCAAATGAAAGGAAAACAGTAGACATAAAGAGCAAGCAAGCTCAAGTGAGACAATGCTATGCCTACTTAATCAAGCCTTAAAAGGATGATAGAGAAACAAGAAAGACAACTGTAATAGTTGAAAAAGAAAATGAGAGAAAGAAGAAAGAAAAGAGAAAAAATAAGAAAAGAAAGTAGAACATCAAATAGCATGGTGTCATTGTTGGATACACAGATCCCTCCACCTCCGAAAGAAGTGGCCCTCTCAAAATAGTAATTACATAACATTTAGCTGGAAGGGCTTCTGTGAGAAGGAGAATACACTACACCACATTTAGAAAGAACTGTGGAAGTACAACTCAATCTTTGCACCATCGATAAAAACGTGTTGTAGAGCACTAACATAACTGAGGAAGAAAGAACAATGATCATTAACTTGCTTAGAAGGAATTAAGATGTCTTTACCTTGTCCCATTAAGAAATGATCGGTATAGATTTAGAAGTGATAAGTCATAAACTGAGTATCAAGAAGAACTACACCCTATTCAGGCAAAAGCAAAGAAGATTTACCCCATAACATAATAAGATTATCAGCGACGAGGTAGATAGGCTACTTGAAGTTAGCTTTATTCAAAAAGTTCACTACCTAGAATGGCTTTCCAGTTTGGTGGTTGTAGGTAAGAAAAATGGAAAATGACAGGTTTGTGTAGATTATACTAACCTCAACAAAGTAACTCTAAAGTATTCCTCCCGCTTTTAATTATAGATCAAATGGTGGAGGCAACAACTAGGTATGAAAGACTGTCATTTCTAGATGCATACAATAGATATAACCAAATTAAGATGGATCCAAAAGACAAAGAAAAAAAGCTTCATGACTAAAGAAGAAACCTATTGCTACAAGGTAATTCCATTCAGTTTAAAGAATTCATAAGCCACCTTCCAGCGACTAGTTAATACAGTCTTCGGAAGCTGATAGGAAAAATGGTGGAAGCTTACCTAAATGACATAGTGGTCAAAATGCAAATAAGCAAAAAATCATATTGCAAATCTATAAAAGGTGTTTGACATCTTGCAAAAGTATAAGATGCGTTTGAATCTAGCTAAGTACACCTTCTAATCTCATTCAAAACCTTCCTGAAACATATCATAAGCACAAAGGGGAATTAAGGCCATCTCATCACAAGTCTAAGCCCTCATAAATATCACCTTACCCAGAACGCTGAAGGAAGTACAATTCATAAATTTAAAGGATTGCAACATTAATTAAATTTATTTTTAGAATGTCAAACAACTACAAACCTTTCTTTTAAGCCATCAAAGTGAAGAATAAGAACTTATAGAAACAAAAACAGACCGAGGCACTACAAAACTTAAAGGAGTACTTAAGGAATCCCTCAATCCTCTCTACTCCACTTCATAACAAAATATTATTTTTGTATCTTGCATTTTCTAAGGTGGCAGTTAATGCAGTACTATTCAATGAAGCATACAGAAAGTAGAAATATATCTTTTACACTATCAAAGTATTGTTGAATGCAAAAAAAAGATATTTGGCAAATAAAAAACTCGTTCTCACCTTTGTACAGGTTAAGGATAACTTAAGACACTATTTTAAGGCACATTCCGTCATGGTGTATACTTCCTACCCCTTGAAACACATCCTATCTAGACTTAGAGCCATAAAAAGGGTCACTAAGATGATAATGGGATTAATTTATCTAGATATCAAGTACAAACTGAAGATTGCAATTAAAGAACAAGTACTGGTAAAATTTTTATTGGAATGTGACCCTACAGTAAGAGACGACATAGTACCATTAGAACTAATGGAAACAATAGGAACATTGAAAGATGCATATAGACGAATCCTCTAACCAAAAAGGGGTGGATTTGATAATAAGGATTAAGGGCTCAGAAGGACTTATACTTGAGCATACAGTAAGGTTACTATCACTAACATCCAACAACGAGGCAAAATATAATACATTGAACGAAGGTCTAATGGTAGCTTATAAATTAATGATTAAGAAATTACAGGTACACAAAAATTCCCCAATCGTAACTTTCTAGTAAAGTGGAGATTATAAAACCTAAGAAGAAAATATAGAAGGTTACCCTTTCCGAAGTGAAGAAACTCACCCAAAAATGGTAGGAAGTGACAATTACCCATATACTAAGGAATTAGAATATAAAGGCAGATAAGTTAGCTAAAAAAGTAGCAGTTGCAGACCACTTGTTTTATAGGATGGTCCTACTACCTACATAAGGGTAAACCATAATAGAAGACAATGTAACATCACAAGAAGCGGAATTTGAGCATATAAAAAATCACTACTTTCATAAATTGGATGACCCTATTATATAATTTTTTTGTAGGATAAAAAACTTCCTAGTGAACAAAAAAAGTTAAGAAATTCAGGAGTAAGGCCAAAAGATTCACCTGTTTGAAGGAATATTGTACAGATGCACATTCTTAAGAGTTTACATATGGTATGTACTCAATGAACAAAGATAGAAGATACTCGATGAGGTACACAAAGGGACTTGTGAAAACCATTCAAGTGGAAAAGCCCTAGCCCACAAGATCCTAAGGTAAGGGTATTACTAGCCCACCTGACAGTAGAAAACCTACATACAATCACTAGTCTATGACCCTTTGTTTAGTGAGGGATGAACATAGTGGGACCCTTACCCTTAGCGACTAGAGAAAAGTGATTTATTCTTCTTACGATAGATTACTTCATGAAATTAGTCGAAGCCAAAACTAATGGTATTATAACCGAAACAAGGTAAAAAAAAATTTTGTGTTATACTAACATTGTAACTAAATTAGGAATGCCACAAATATTAGTATCAAATAATAGGAAGTAATTTGTTAGCTTAACCGTGTCTACTTTTTGCAACAAGTGCAAGATCAACAGAAATTCTCCTCCCGCAGTTATCCACATGAACATGGATAAATCGAGATCACTGACAAGACAATATTCATGGTCCTAAAGAAAAGACTAGAAAGAAATGAAGGAAGATGGGTAAAAGAACTACCAAAAGTCCTTTGGGCATACAAAACAACATAAAACTAATCAACTAGAAGTTCTTCATACATTTAGTCTATGGTATGGAAGTGGTGTTTCCCATGAAAGTGTTTGTCCCTACCTTATGAACTAAATTTGTAAGATTGGAGCTAAATGACGAAACTATTTCTTTAGGAAAAGACCTTGTCCATAAAGCTTGACACATTGCAGCCATCCATACCGCAATCTATAATAATAAGATAAAAAAAATTACAACTAGAAGATTAGGAAGTAAGAGTTCAATGAAGGAGACTTAATGTTAAGGGAATCACTCGACATCAACAAACAAAAGAATGCCGAGAAAATGGTTGAAACCTAGGAAGGTCTGTATAAAGTTATCAAGAAACTAGTTGATGAGCATATATACAACAAACTAGGGAATGAGAACTCATCCTCGCACTATGGAACATATTGAAATGTATAAGCTTATTTTTAGAAAAAATAATAATTTTCGATAGCATTTATAAAGTATTTATCAATTTATATGTCTAACAACTTTCAACATCAAAAACACTTTCCTAAAAAGATCATGGACTCGCAAGTCACCTTTCCTTAAAAGTGTCGTTAAGAGAAAATCCTTAAAAGGATCGTAGACTCGCGGGTCACCCTTATTTGGAAACGTCATTACAAAAAACCTTGGAAGGATTGCGAACCCACGAGTCACCATTTTCTTGGAAGTGTTGTAATAAAAAAATTCTTCTTTGAAAGGATTGTAAACCTACGGGGCCCTTTCTTAGAAGCATTGTTAGCAAAATCCTCCTTGAAATGATCGTGGACCTACGGGTCACCCTTCCTTAGAAGCGTTGTTATCAAAAAATCTTTCCTGGAAAGATCATGGACTCGCAGGTCACCCTTTCTTGGAAGTACGATTATTAAAAGATATACCCTCAAAGGATCTTGAACCTCTAAGTCACCTTTTTCAGAAGCATAATTAATATAATCTTTATTGGAAATGATCATGGACCCGTGGGTTACCCTTTTTGGTACCATAAACATAAAAAAAATCTTTCTATGAAAGATCATGGGCTAGCTGGTCATCCTTGGAAGCGCTGAACATCAGAAAATCTTCCTTAGAAGACTACGGACCCACAAGTCAACCTTTCTTAAAAAAAAAACTTCTTTAGAAGGGTTATGGACACATAGGTCACTCTTTTTTAGAAATAGAAACATCATAATCTTCTTTGGAAGGATCGCAAACCTACGATTCATCTTTAAAAATAAACAAAAGAAGCAATACTTAACAAAATTTTGAGGAAACAATACTCAAGAATAAAAAACAAGAACATACAAAGATAAGGAAGCAACACTTGACAAAATTGTGAACTAAAATTGTTTTACAATTATTAAAATATCATTTACAAAATACAATCTCTTTTTACAAAGGATGAACATCTGAGAATATGAGGCTTAAATTCTACTATTCCTCTGAAGATTTGTCTGAGAGATTAGCAATATCAGGATTTGCGTTAAAAACACCTTCACTCATTGATTCATAGATGATTTATCAAGGATCATCTTTAAAATGACTCACAAACTAACCTTAATGCCACCCACAAGAAGTATCAAAATCCTCGGGTAACTCTTTACATAATGAAGGGTCTCCATCGAACCTAAATTCATGGTGAAAGCTATGAGTGGATGCCATAAGCACTTGTTGTTTATAAAGTGCTTTAGTAGCCTCAACTTTTCTCTTCCACTGAGCATTAAAAGCCTCAGCTTCAGCCTTGAAGCATCAAAGGCTTGTTGAGACATCTCCACTTTGACCCTAAACTCTCTCACTATTGCCTTTCAATCAGCAACCCAAACTTCAAACACTTTTAACAAATTAGCACTTAAAGAGGCTTAATTGCCAACCTCCTTAATCTTATCATACTTTCACTAAAGCTGTACATTTGCTACTAAGACCTGTTCATGTAGCTAACTGATGGTAGATTTTAGGGTGTCCTTCCTATGCTTCAAGTTCTCAACCTCGCCTTGCAAAAAAGAAAACCTACCTTTATGAGATACTAAAATATATAGTATATTTACTCTCTCTTGTAATAGGCCCTCATTTACTTTCTTCATCTCGATAATCTCCTTAGTCATCTTCAACACCACCTGCCTTAACTCAGCTACCATTGCCATCTCAGTAAGATTAACTCTCATCCTCCTATTCTCCTCCTTCATCTTATTTAACTCATCGTAGAACACTAGATTCTGGCCATTCATTAGAAGAGCATCATTTATAATCTTCTTTACATGCTCTTTCTGTACTTTTAACTCTTGATGATAAGCACGAAGCTCATTCTTATAAGTATAGGAAATGCATAACCCATCTTATAAAGCTTACAACAAAGTAAAAAAAGAAAAAAAAATCAAGGCACAGATGAGTCAAAAATAAAACATCAACAAGCTCAGTACACCTATAATCATCCAAGGGGAATTGATCATCCACTCACATTTGGAAGTAACTCTTCATCCACTCAAACGAATAACTTTTTTAAAATTATCGTAGAACTATCCTTATCCATCCACAAAAAGGCAAAGTTCTTTGTAACATCAGTTTTCTCCTTTTTTTAGAATTTCGAGGCAAACTCTTCTATTTTTCGTGGTGTGGCTCATAGAGGCGATCATGGAAGAGAGTAACATCAGCCACTACCACTTGAACCTGCACCTAGATGAGGCATTGCACTCTTTCCCCTTCCCATTTAGACCTCTAAGGACGAACTTAGACTAGTCCCCTTTCAACCCCCACACTAAGAGAAGGATATACGCCTTGTCCAGCTCTGGCTTTAGCAGAAGGAGCTGGAGTTGCTCCTCACCTAGGTTTTGCTTAAATGGACGGATTAGGTCTCATTCATCTTCATGATTCTATTATTAGAGAGGAGTAGGACCCTTTGAGTCACTCTCTATATGAATGGGATCCTCTGTAAAATGGAACTATGAAGAGTTAGATGATAAAAAAATCAAAATTAAGAAAAAAAACAAAGAGAAATAAAATCAAAATCACCAAGAGGAAAGAAACTTTTTAGAATGGGATTGATAGGCTTAATCATGGCCTCCGAAACAATACCACTAGCATCCAACCTTGGCACATGCCCAAAAGTAAAGCTCCCAGTTGTAGATGGAACAACCTTTGAAGCTAGACTAGATAAGGCCTTTATATAGCTTCTAGAATAGGATCCCTTGCGACAAGCATAGTCATGGACCCAAAATTAGGATCTATATATGGGTTAAAGTTCATCTGCCTTTTGAAAAGAGAGGCCCAAAAACTGAAACCCTTAGGTGCTTCTTTAACACCTTTTTTTTTCCTTTTTGTTGTCTTTGTCTTTTTCACTCCATGCCATAGAATACTCAAAAAGACATCTTGAAGGCTCTTTATAAATGCTTGAAGATCTATAAAAAGTAACAAAATTGTCAACATTAATCAAACACAAGCTCAAAACAAGTAAACCAGGAAATACGACGTACCATCCTCTTTCAAAACAGAACTCGATAGAGATGCTGAAGCCACTTCCATACCAACTGTCTTAACTTTCCACCTTTTTAATTTTTTCAATTGTAGATCCTATCTCATATTCAGGCATTAGATTCATAGAGGCAAGAGGAGTCAATTGGGAATGACTTGTAATGCCTTCTCTAAATTTAAATACTAAATGGGAAGGCTTAGAATGAGACAATTATAAGGCACTTATCGTTCCTTCATCTACGGGTATTTAAAAAGGAGCAAAATGAAAAGGTACTGAGGGGCCACCAATGAAAGGTTCATCCACAACAATAGCAAATGGATCAACATCTTGAAAAGACAGAGAATTGTCAGACTTCACACTTGTTTTAAAAGAACTATCAAAATATGAGGAAGTGTCAACAAGAGTAAAGTCTAAAATCTTACCTTCCACCCAAACTCAAACAAATGCTATAGTCATGGATACGTAGTACATTAATAAGAAACATCATACAAAATGAATTACTATAAAATGAAGTAATTTTCAAACTCACTTTGGGAAGAACCCCTTATAAGTATAGGGTGCATAGATGTACTCATCATCTTAGCCATCCTACATAAACAAAACCTAGATGACATAAATGCATGAACAAGTTATAATTCTAAAAGCTCCTAGCACTGAATGATAGAATCCCTACTGCACTCTCAAATCGAGAGTCAGAGTCTACATTTCGTCTTTCATAAGTAAGGTCGTATGAGAGATAGCACACTAAAAAAAGATGAGAGTACCTCAACAAAAGGTCAGGGTAATAAAAATATTTGTGAGAAAACTCCTCTTTTTAGAAGTATTTCTTTGAAAACCTTTTCCTCTCATGATGGAAGGAAACAGTAACATTGGTCCTCATAATAATATTCCAAAATGAAGTATTTACCTCATAGGGCTAACCAGATCTCTTCTAATTCTCGCTCACCACCATTGCATATTTTTTTAAACCAATCTTTTTATCCTTAAAATCAAGGGAAAAAAATATCCTCTCACCTTTTGGGAACAAAAAATAATTCACTTTTGAACAAAGCAAGTTGTAAGTTAAAAAATACATTGTATAGGATAAGGTTATAGGGTAAAGGAATCAATAGTTTAAAATGGCTATGTCCTAGAAGAGATAGAATACATCGAGGGAAATTTAGAGAGAAAAAATGTCAATAGCATGTAGGAACTCATGAATAATAGACGAAGTAGGGAAGCAGAAGCGAAGTAGGGAAGCAGAAGCGAAGGAGAGGCTCCCGATATAAAGGCAATTCTCTATGCTTTATGATTTTTGGTTTGTAATGTGGGTTACTGGCAAAGTGAATTCAAATTTCGATGCCTCTTGGAATCTAAAAAGTCGTCTTTAGTTTCTCTATAAGAAAGGTATTAAAACTTCTCATTGTCTTTTTATAAGAAATGTATTAAAAGAAGTTTATGCAGACAGTCAATAGCAAAGACGAAGAGATGAAATAAGATTCTAGGCTTTTTTTTTTTAAATCAAATGTGAAGATGAAAGAGGGAATAAAAATGCCTCTAAACTATATATAATCAAGGGGTACAACCCTCCACATGTCTACACATAAAGGCATAAATATCAACAGAATTAGAGAAGTCATGACTTAAAAATTAACACTTGAAAAAAGCAGGAAATTAAAAAGATATAGTTTACTGGTTGGAAAGCAAAGAAGTGTATGTAATAGGCTTCCCAATAAAAAAAGACACACTTTTTCACTTATGTGAGGACATTTGTTAGACCCGTTTTTAAAAGGCCCAACTAGCCTGCTCTTTTATAGCCATGTTCCATTGCTCTGAAAGAATGCAACCTGCATCCTGAATTAATGAGTAGCCTAAAGCATTTAAGGGAGGAAGTTTATGCAATCAAAGAGCTAGAAATTAGATCTAATCCCCAAAAATAGGTAATCCATCCCAATAATCCTGAATTTCTACAAACAAATAGAAAACTTTGCTGGAAGTTGGGAATGTTCAAATTATGATTTCTATTCCCATTCTTACTACTATTTCTGAGTTTAAATAGAAGACAAATTCCTAAAATAGAATCCATCTTAAAGATTATTAGATATTACATAAAATTATTGAAAAGAAATATAATGAATATTAATTAGTATTGATATTCATGCATGCATACTTGAAAAAGAACTAAAATTGATATCCTATAAATTATTCATTCATATTGATCAATCATTTACTCATTTATATATACGTACAACAAATATTACTATTTTACTTATTTGATATATACTCCTTCACATACACATCCCTTTCTTTTGAATAAATACTGACTCGAGCATTTGAGTGTTTTTTTTTTTTTAAATACCAAAAGGACAAAAGATTTTTATCGTCAAGTAAAGGAATATGCAAAGATATGAAAGTAATTGACATGGAAGTTTTGAACCATAGAACTTCAATTGTAAAAGAGATCAATGAGATTCAATTTGAAGAGAAAGAGAATGGGAAAAACAGGTTAAAAAAATCTTGAATTTATATCTAAAATTTTCTTATAAAACATCATCTTAAGCGCTCATAATTCTCATTTGTTTTAAGAATAATACTATATTTTTTAAGTATTATTCTAAATTTTTTTATTCTAAATAATATTTACTTATTAGATAGTGAATTTTCATAACTTACAAAATAATTTGTTATATTATTTTACTATTTAATGAATAAATAATGGATCATGAAAAAAGAATTCAATAGACTTAAAACTTTTAGTATTATTCTTGTTTTAATCAATATAATTTATATGAGAGTAGATGTTACTTAAATTTGTTGAAATAAAATAAGCAGATTTGAACTTAATGTTTTTTTTTTTTTGTCTTTTTAAATTATTAATGCAATTTCTTGATCGTCCCATTCAATATAACAGTGTATAAAGTTGTTAAGGTTGCAACATTAATACCCTTTTTTATATTAGATCTTAATCTTTAAATTAAATAGGTGAACGGTTGAAATTTTACAAGAAAAGTTTTAACTAAAAAAAGTGTTAAAATATCTTCATCTGTGAATGAATAAACAATTTAAAAAAGAAGTGACCAAATATGTTTTTTTTAAGAAGAAGAAGATCGAATATACTTTTTTTTACACTTTATAATTAATATTACATCAATAATTAAATTACACAATCAATATTATATTAGACTCACTATCATATTTATATTAGATTGTAATGTCAAAATCATTAAGAATAATACAAATAACGTTAAACACACTTCATTTGAATTGGAACACCCTTAATTTAAATTAAAATATATATATATATATAAAGTTGCCATTGAGGTAAGCCCGAATTATATGGTTTAAAAGTTAAATGAGGTTGATGGCGATTTTGCTTTTATTTATATTTATATTTTTTAGTTTTGGTTTTGGTTTTGGTTTTGGTTTTGGTTTTTGTGATCTTTTATTCTTTTCTTTTGCTAAACGTATAGAATAAGATATCATTTTCAATGTCGTCAAATCCACATCTATCTTTTTCATCCACAGTATCTTTTTGCTTTTCATTTTGAGTTCGTAGTTGTTGCTTTTGCTTTTATTTTGGGCCAATTTGGTTCCTTCAAATTGATGCTAAGGCCTTGGCCTCGTTCGTGGGAGACAAGAAAATTGCTTTGCTACTTTAATACTTAGATTCTTTTTTCTCTCTCTTTCTTTTTTTTTTTTTTTTTTCCAAATGTATCTTTATCTTTTTTTTATTTATTTAAAATAAGATTTGTAATTGTGGATTTTTTCATCTTTTTGATTAAATAACTCTTCACTTGATCCAACAATCTCTTTTGCTTTCTCTGGTTTGCATTTGCTCCCCTCTTTCCCTCCAAATCTTTTTATATTTCCAAATATAACATTACTAAATAAAATTCGAATATGGGCTTTTATTTTGAAATGGGCTTTCCTCTACATATCATAAACACGTCCCCCAATGATTTAATATTGAGTTTTATAAAAGTTAACCTTCCTTTTAACTTAAAACAGATTTAGTTCCACTTCACATAATTTTAATTTTTTTTACTTTGATAATGTTAATTTGATAAATGTAATTAAGTTAATAATATTTAAAAAGAATTTAGAGTATTGTATTTGCTTCTTGAAAGTTTTTTTAAATAGTCATGAATGTATTTTGCATTTGTGATCATTTGAATATGAACAAAAATAAGAAATAAGAGTTGGTGTTTGATAGATAAAATTTTTTTATTTCTATTCAATTTTTTTTATTAAAAATATATATATATATATTGTTCTTCTTAAAATTAAACAGAAATTGACATTAAAATCTCATCATACTTGGATTGTTTGCTTGTGATATAGAAACTCTGGTAAAGTAGGTGGCCAGCATTCCATTGCAAAAATCAACGAAGCTGACAATAAAAACAAAAACAAAAAGGGCAATCAAAACGATAAGGATATTTGATATTTCTTCTATACATACACAAAAGAAAGAAAGAAAGAAAGAAAGAAAGAAAATAGCGTGGCCGAAGTGTTACCCAAAGAACACGAAAAACAAAAGAGAAGAGGCCCACAAGTTTCGCTTATCAAAATGAGGTCACTAAAGCAAAAGCTTATCAAGTTAGCAAGCAAAAGTTGTTTTATGGCTGGAATTGGAAGCCAGAATTGTCAATTATTTGTTGCGTCACCATTAAATGAATCAAACCCAAACTCAGGCTATTTACAATAAGGTTGGCATTGACTCACAAATTTTGCCCTTTCAACGTGTCATTAATTTGCTTCACATAATTTGTTTCCATGCATATGTACCAAAATTTTCAAACAGAATCATATTTTATTTTTGCTTCTTCAATTCCTATCTCAAATTTCTTATTCTAAGTAACGTGTTCACTGTTTATTGGCTAGATACAATCATATATATATATATATATGATGTGGTAAGTGATATTACCCCCTGCCATATCAATTTGACATGTGATGTGAGAAATTTATGATAAAATTTAAAATGTGTAAAGTTATTTATTGACAGATATTAATTTTAGTATCGATCTCTTTTAGTAATTAATTTTTATTTCAATATTCAATTATTGTAAAAGTATTCAATTATAAGTAAAATAAGAGTAAGAATAAGAACAAGATTATAAAAGAACACATAATCAATTATGTGATTTTGTACAACACCTATGTTTATAGTGGATCAATAAATTCTAACATCTCTTAATAAAGTTAATAAAAGAACTACAAATTATCACGATTTTTCTCAAGAGATTATTAAAGAATACAATATGGAGAATTCTCAAATAATTTATTAATGTTCATTTTGTTCACACATAACAAAGATGCTCACTATGATTCCATCATAATGTATCAAAGCACTTAGTATTTACTTAATTTTTTATTTTGTTTTAGAGTTTTTCTTAATGCTTAATGAATTATAAGGGGTTATAAGAATATATATAGTATTTACAATTGCTTAAGAAACTCTAAATTTATTTGGAATAAGATTCTTTGTACGTGAGAATCCAAAACTCAGTCAAAAACATTAATTTGAATTAAAAACAGATTTTTCCAAACAACCAACGCTGGAGCATTTAGCATCCAACGCTAGGGCATTAACGTGACTATTCAAATACTACGACGCTCTTTGACGAACAATTGGGCAACACAGAGGTGTTAGTCTTTTTGAAATCGATGCGGGGGCATTCTATCTTCCAACACTAAGACGTTCAAACCTGAACGACCCTCTTTATGTTTCCAAGTCCTTCTTTACTTTCAATTCTACGTTTTGTTCCTTCCTCATTCCTTACTTTCAATTCTACATTTTGTTCCTTCCTCATACGATCTTCACATAATAGACTTCTCATTGACTCTGAATTAGTATCCATCTCAAATTCATGCTCAAATATGATTATTAAATCACCAATTCCAATAAACTCCTCTTTAATTTAAAATCTCTCTATTAGAAGGCTATTGGATCCATCGACGCCAATACTCTATCACTTAGAACTAATTTCAGTTAAGTCACTGTTTAGACTTAACTCATATGAGGCTCGTAACTTTAGTTTCCAAAGGTATGAATGCTTATTGCAAAGGGTATTGATGCCATACATGTTGTTGGGGATTTAATATACATGGGTGTATACATGTGTTATTGTGTCTATTACCTAAAATACGTATCATATATGAATTTAAATGCGGCGAAAACGTAAATTATACAATAAATATATTAATCATATTAATATATTAGTAAGGTTGAGAACTCACCTCAACGTGTAACATTATAAACGTATTTTTTCAGAGTCCGCATGGAGACCAACTCGCCGACAGTTCTAGTCACTAACACGGTGAGCTTGGTGAGTTAGAACAACAGTCCGATATCCAGCACGGGATTAACTCTTAATCCCCAAAATGGCATGTTGTGTATTTTTATCCTTTTCTCTAAAAGGATAAGAAATGGAGAATTTGAAGCAATCCACCAATGCTTCAATTGGATGCATAAAGAAAATTTTCTAAATTTTTTTTTTCTCTTTTTTTTTCGACCATTTTCTTCTCTTCTTCTTTTCTTCCTTCTTTTCCCATCTCAATTTCTTTCTCTCATCAAACACATACAGAAAATCACAAATTTCACACATTTCTCATTATATAAATATATACAATAAAATCATCATATAATATATTATATAATATAAATAATAATAAATTATATAATAGTATATAATTAATAGATGCCAACTATATGGCACCATTAAATAAAATATTAACATAATAATATATAATAAAGAGATATTTTAATTATTTAATAATTAAATAATTAAATAATTAAAGTGTAAAATGACCATTTTGCTCATCGTAAATAGTTACCAAGTCTACCCCTAATGAGTCCCACCAAATTTCACACTTAAATAAACTCAACTAATGGTCTACAATACACGTATTATTGTACAATTAGTAAATAATAATTATTAACTAATTATTATATTTAACACTTAAATATAGACACGCATGCATTCCTATGATAATGTTGAATATTGTTGGATTAAATATTTTAATCAGGCACTCTGCCCTAGTGCACAATGAGTATATTCTGTGTCGCGGGACTCCCTAGGTCCGCGCCCTATTCATCAAATGGAACTATTTCATGAGTCCGTGAGCAATGTTCTACGCATACGTCACGGATATATAAATTAACGTGTTAAACCATGCAAGTTGAGGTTACAATACATACGTATAGTCCTTCCATCATGATATCCTAGATGTGCAGGGATATAGATTATCACTGTCAAATTCTCTAGTGCTCATCCATGTCTTATCTCCAGACATGCATCTCACTGAACAATATATGCAAACTTCTTTGCCATATTATTCTATCCTAGCGGGAACTCTTTCCTAGGATTTAGACTTTCTGAGATACAATCTCAAAGCATCTGGATATCAAACTCCCTATGCAAGCTGACGGATCTCATATCTGTACATACCGGACTCCATAAGCATCAGACCATACCCAATGACACCCAGCGGTCACACCGTGAAAGGTCTGTGACATACGTGAAACCAAAGTATGATGGATCACTTACAGGCCCACCGTGGCACTCAGGTCAAAGGACCACGTATACTACTCAACTCGAAAGGACCCTCCGTTGATGGCTTACATAAGGTGTTTATCGGAGGCCCTCGTGAGTCTGTCTCATCTCTAGTCCTAACTGGATATCCATATATCAATACGAGCTCCAAGCTCACGATTAGCTAAGAACGACCATTTATACCCTATAAGTACGACATATGTTGATATATATAAAAAAGTTATCCACCGACAGACCCGCACTGGCAGAAATAGATCAAGGATAATTATTTGAAAGCATACTTACGTAATTAGATTTTCTTGCACCCGATTGTAACTTTTGTAACTATGTAGTTACTAGTATATTCTCAAATCTATGTTCCATTACAGATAAGGCTCCAACTCTTGAATCTGCTGTGTATTATAACCAACTAACACTTAACTGTACTAACATTTAACATTTATATCTCTCAGCATGACTAACTGTAGGCCCTTATCTAAACTTCTTTAGATCTGACCTGAACTTCTTCAGATCGTATAATGTCTGTAACGTTACATTGTATATGTTGAAATTTGTGCTTACGTGTCATCCCATTATGTATAAATATATAATGATAGTATTTATACAATTTTTATTTCTAATAAAATTGTCAATATTATTTATTATTAAATGGTAAGATGCTTGTAACGTTTCAGACATTGTATAATTTGAAGGAGTTCATATCTAGTCTAAAGGAGTTTAGAACAGTGCTAAGAGTTAACAACGCTAATAGTTATAAGCACTAAGAGTTAGTGGTACTAAGAGTTAGTAAGTTTATAAGAGTTATCGAAATCTAAGGAGTTAGAGCCTTGTTTGAAATTGGACAATGACTTGAGAATATATTAGTAATGACATAGCTGTAAGGAGTTGCAGATAGTGCTAAAAAATGTCATTATACAAGTATGTTCTTAAACACAATGTTCCTGATCTAATTTCATCGATGCGAGTCTATCAGTAAAATCCATTAATATAGATTAGTGTATGTCTACATCTAGATGGTCCAGATGGTTAGTCTTAGCAAATAATAAGCTTAGTAAGAAGCTTGTATAGAGATGCAAGTATTCAATAAGAACTGGATATTGAACAAACTCACGAAGACATCCAATAGATATCTCATAAAGCCGTCAATGGAAGATCTTCCGAGTTGAGTAGTATTTGTGGTCCTTTGACCTGAGCGCCACGGTGGGCTTGTGAGTGATCCACCATGCTTTGGTTCCACACATGTCAGAAATTTTCATAGTCTGACCGCTAGGTGTTGCTAGATATGATCTGATGCTTATGGAGTCCGGTGTACGTAGATATGAGATCCATTAGCTCATATGAGTAGGTTGTATATCCTGATACTTCGAGATTGTATTTCAGAAAGTCTTGTAGCCGCAAGCATAAACTTCAGAAAATATATTCCGAAAGAATAAATAATATCACAAAAGTGTTTGTGGATATTGTTTAATGAAATATAAATCTAGAGATAAGTTCATGGTTGAGCAAATAGAGATTTGACGGTGATGATCTATATATCTGCTCTTTAAGGATATAAATTGATGGAAGGATTATACGAATATGCAATAACCTCAACTTGCATGGTTTAACATGCTGATTTGTAATATCCGTAACGTATGTGTGGGACATCATTCACGGATATATGGAGGAGCTCCATATAACAAATCAGGTGTGGACCTAGAGAGTCTCACAATATGAAGTGTACTCATTGCACACTGGGGTAGCGGATTGGATTGAATAATTCGATCTAATAAATTTCAACAAAATAGAACGATTATTTCGGGATCCCTTGAGATGTGCATTTTTCAAGACTTAATTGTTAAGTATATTATTTAATTAGTTAACAAAAGTTATTAACCAATAAGATGGTGACAAATGGCAAGATCTAAGCCCTTCATTTTGTATCATGATATATTAATAAAATAGTACAAAAATAGTTTTTGATTTATTTTATTATATTAATTAAATAATGCAAAAATAGTTTTTGGTTTATTTTATAATATTATTATATACATTTAATCCGCTAAACATTATTATATAATTTAGTTGTATTAATATTTGTTTAAAGGAATTAAATATGGTGTCATTATGAATGGTGGAGGCCTTTTTGTATTAATGTAATATTGTAGGCCATTAAATGAATTTTTATTCATTTGCTTCACATGATGGCCGGCCATTTTCTTTGCTAATGGAAGGAGCACTTCTTGTTGTAATGATAGTGTATCATGCATTAATAAAATAATAATAGCAATTGATTATTTTATTGTAACAAGAATTGAAACAAAAATGAAGGCATGTTCATTTTTGCAAGGTAACATCCGGCCATTTGTTTTTCAAGAGGTGGGTGGAGCACTTGAAATGTAATAAAGTGTTTCAACCACTATAATAATAATGGGTACTCATTATTATTATTAAGTGGAGCACTTCTTGAAAGAAATTATTTTTTTATGATAACAAAAATGAAACAAAACAATTGAAGGGAATTCATTCAAGGTGAATGAAGGATTCGGCCAAGTGCAAGGGAGAGAGAGAGAAAGGAAAATTGCTGTCTTATTTTTTCTTTCAAAGAGTTGAAAGACTAGTTGATGAAATTTTTTTGGGTTTTACTCATCTTACACACTTGGATAATTCATCAATGACAAAGAAAAATAATGGTTTTTGTGTTAGTAAAGTATTACTAACAAGAATAAAAGAAAACTTCATCTTCTTCTCCTTTCATAGATGGTTAATCTATATTCATATTTATGAAACAAATATATGTATTCAAAGAGGTTGAATACAAGTTGCTGAAAATTCTAAAGTTACCATTCTAGCTCCACAATCCCACCAAACCGTTATGGACTAGAATTGTTCAACATACACTTCAAGGTGAGCTCTTCACATGGATTGTTGAAGGACTTAAAGAATTTATAAAACTACCTTCATTAGGTGAGTATTTTACATTATATTATAATACAATTATTCATCATGTTTATAATTGTATAATTGTTATACTTACGTATATATGTTGAATTTGTTAAAATGGGTGTATTTGTAACATGCTTCCGCTGCGCATAGTTAATTTTTAAAATTACGTATACACTCGTATATCACACACTCGATCAGCAACAGTATAGTACTATATAAATTTGTATTCGTGATTTAATGAGAATGTACACTTTTATAAATATATAAGTATATGTACATTCAGGGATGGCATATAAGCACTGACCCTAACAATACATTTCTTTTCAAATCCCATCACTTCGATGAGCTAATTTTGGATGTTGCCCTGTAGTCTGCATTCCCTTAACAACCCATGTTAAGCTACCTATGGCCACCCCGTCAAGCATATAAAGCCATTTCTTGTGCTTCTTACCCTTCATCATTATAGATCATTTTACTACCCTCAGTATTTCTTTTTTCACTCATATCGAATACCCATCTTCATCTAGCTTTCTTAGGTATATCAAGTTCCTTCTCAATTTAGGAACATACTTATACCAAGTAAGTCCCTAAGATTTCCATCATGTATCATCATCCTTATGTCACCAACCCCTATGACCTCACAAGCCATGTCATTCCCTATTAATACTTTATCCCTAATGGCTTTTATAATTGGTGGACAACAATCTATTAGCACACATATGGACACTACAGCTAGAATCTAGTATTCATTCTCCAGTATACTTTTCTTCAGAGGCTACAAGAGAGTCTACAACTTTTAAGTCATCCTTGTGACATACTATTGCAACATCTCTATCCCTTCCTTTTATTTTTGGACCATCATTTATAAAGTACCCTTCTTTCTTGTAAAGAAAATACTTCTTGGATCTTCCCATAGATTGATTGTTCTTTTTTCCTCTTGCAACGATAATTGTTGCACTATCATATTCAAATCTATTTTTCAATTCTTTTGAGTTCAATAAGGCTTTGATATCCTTCATGTTTAAAGTCTCTCTACCATACATGATTATATCCACAAAGTGCTCAAAACTTGGTGATAACGAACATAATAAGATAATGGTCTTATCTTTATATTAGATCTTGATATCTATTGTCTTAATATCTATAATGATCTTATTGAAGGTGTTAATATGATCTCTTACTGAAAATCCCTCAGACATAGACAGCAGATATAACTTTTTTATCATATACAAATGATTCGTTAAATACTTCGTTATGTATAGGGCATTTATCTTCTTCCATAGACCCATTATTATCTTTTCATTGACCATATTCCTTAATACTCTATCACTTAATGATAAAATTGTGGTACTGTGGGCTCTCTTCTGAATGGTGTCCCAATCAAACTCGTCAGGCTTCACAGGTTTTTTTTTCCGCTAGTAGTTGCTTGGGTTTTCTCCAAGGCTGAGCTAATACTTGACTCACTTATAGAGCCATAACATGTACATTTTATAGTTTGAAGTCATTCATCCTATTGTACTACTTTATATCTTGCTTAAAAGTTGCCATGATTAATACCACTTAGGTATATTCTCTAACCTTGGCTCTAATACCAATTTGCTGAAGGATATTAGAATTAACACTAATCTCTCTTAGCAATTAGCCTTTTGCACTAAACCCCAATTGTTGTGAAAGCATTTAATAATAATCAAAACAAGAGTAAGAATAAAAACATGGTCACAAAAAGAACACACACAATTAATTGTATGATTCAGCATAACGCTTACGTCTATGGTGGATCAAAGGATTCTAACCTTTCTTATTAAAGTTCACAAAAGAATTACAGATCACTGCGATCTCTCTCTCTCGAGATTATCAAGGAATATAATATAGAGAACTCTCAAAGTATCTATTGGTATTTGTTTTTGTTCACATGAACAAAGACACTCACTATGGTTTCACCCTAATACATCAAGTACTTAGTGTCTACCTAATTCTCTATTTTATTTTGGAGTCTCTCTTAATGTTTAATGAATCCTAAGGGGTTACAAGGGTTTAGATAGTGTTTACAAAGGCTTAAGAAACCATAAACATATTTAGAATAAGAGTCATTGTATATGAGAATCCAAAACTGACTCAAAGAAGTCAATTTGAACCAAATATATATTTTCTCAAATGAGCAACACTAAGGTGTTCAACATCTAATGTTGGGGCATTAATATGACTATTTCAATGTTGTAGTATTCCTCAACAAACACTAGGGTGTTTATGTGACTCGTTGCAATGCTGCGACGTCCTTTGGCAATATAAGGGCATTGGTCTCTCTAAAATCAACACAGAGGCGTTATGTCTTCCAATGCTGGAGATTTTAGACCTGTACAATCCTCCTTGTGTTTTCAAGTCCTCCCTTACTTTTAACTCTACGTTTTGTTCCTTTTTCGTACGACCTTTACATACTAGACTTTTTGTTAACTCTTTATTAGTATCCATCTCAAATTAATGCTCAAATATGATTATTAAATCTCCAATTCCAACATTATTCTTTAAATTAATCCCCGTTGGATTTTTATTATTTCTTATATGGGTATATATATTAACAATAATTATACATGATTAGCTATCTTAAAATAATAGCCAATTTAAGAAATATATTTGAATTATCTCTTATTGGACTCTAGAAATATCTATTAGGTATAGGTTTATTATATGTAGAAATCCAATACTAGTTAAACTATAATTGATGGGATAATAGTTAATATAGTATATAAAGACCTCTTATAAGGTTATGTTCTCCAAAACAAATCATTATTTGTAGAACTCTTATTCTTTTTCCCTCATAGAGAGAGAACCCTATTGAATGTTACATATATTTGATTATGAAAAGCAAAAATACTTTTGGTTCTCGTTAAAAGCTGCTGACCTTCTTGTTTTAATCACTATGGATTCCTCAAGTTAAGTTTTCTCAATATGTATCCTGTTAATTTGACATGATAAATAAAAAAAATGTTGTATTCTGTAGGTATCAATCTTGATTTATAATTATGTTTAACAAGTGGTATTAGAGAAAATATCATATTAAATTATTGAGATTATTTATGCATATATTTATGGTTGAATATCTTTTCCCATATGACTTGTTACGGTAAAGATATTATATATATGAATTTTGTGATTTTTACATGATTTTGTTGAGGAAAATATATGTTTTATAGTTTTTATTGTGATTTGAGGGTTCAAATTTAATTAAGGGTCGTTGATTTGAAGAATTAAATATGAAAACATCAAAATTCAACTTCAATTCAGTGTTTTTTTGCATTCTTCGACAATTTAAAATTCTCAAATTGCTCGGAGTGTTGCTACTTGGGCAACGCGAGCCGGGTAATAACGATATTAGCGTCGCAGTGCTGCATTAATATAGCCATTATATTAAAGTCAAGAGTTTGGCGCCACAGCGCCAAGGCCTACGGTAGCATAATGCTACAGTGCCAGTCAGCCAGTAGACAACACTGTGGATATGGATAAAGCCATTTATGGATAAGTGAGTACTTCACTTTCATGAGTGGAGATTTATAGGGAAAATGAGAACTTTCCTCCAAATTTGCTCAATAATTGGATGAGTGCATGTTCTCCTCCTGTCATTGGATCACCCATTTATAACTCAACAACATAAGAGTTGGTAAAGCCATTTATTGAGAAAGGATTTGGTGTAATTGTACTAATGCAAACTCTCCTAAAAAGGTAGAAATTAGACTAGTGTTCCTGGGTTAATTAGACCAGCTAGATTTAAGTCTAACAATTATGAATATAAATAAAATCTTGCACGAATTCTAGTGGGTAGAAATTTGTTTTATAGTTTATTATATTATTTTAAAAGATATTATTAATAAAAACATATTAGTTACAATCCAAAATTAGATTAAATTCATAAAACTCAAAATAGATTATAAAGTATGATACGTATTGTATATAATGAATTACCCACAAAGTATGAGGAGGTATGTCCATTTCAGGCTATAATAATTAGTGATGTGTCATGTGTATCCTAAATCCTAATTAGTAATTATGGTGAAACAAACAAAGCATATTAACAGGGGTGAAGCTAAAGTTTATATCCAAATGCCACGTATCAATTGTCAATTACCAATTGTCGAATGTCAAAACACATCATAGCATCAAACAATCATTGGGATATTAATGTTGTCACCCTTGAAGTTTACAGAAATTACACTTTGGTGGTAATTTTGGTTTTAATTACATTATTACTTCTTCTACTAAATTTAAAAGACAAAAATACTTTTGTCATTTGAGGACGTTTTTATCATTTATGTGATAAAAGAAATATAAGCATGAGAATATTTTTTATCTTTTAAATTAAGTAGAAGGAATGATAAAATTAAAAATCAAAATCATCATCAAAGTGTAGTTTATATAAACATCAAAAGGTAATAGTGTTAATATCTCAATAATTATTAACATCGATTTAATTGACTGATTGATTAGAAAGGAGTGAGAAGTAAGAAGGGTATTAATACTATCAACATGTGATGTTGGCATAAATTATATTTTAATGGTGGTTTTGATTTTAATTATATATAACCCCTTCTACCTAATTAAAAAAACAAAAATGCCCTTATAATTTTTTTATATAAATGACTAAAATATCCTTAAAAGATAAAGGCATTTTTATATTTTCAATTAAGTTAAGGGGGTGATAATGTAATTAAAATCAAAGCCGCTATGAAAGTGTAATTTGTGACAAACTCAAGGGGTGATAGTATTAATATCTCGGAGTGAGAAGGATCATACATCATTGATCCTTGATGCTAATTCATCTTTCCGTATTTCAACACACATTAGAGGTAAGCTTAGCTCTCTTACAAAATCAAAACCTAATTAACTGTCCACCAACCCCTAAAGCCCTAGTGGCCACCCTTGCCCCCCCTCTATCTCTACCATAAAAGAGAGATTTTTTAGCCCTCTCTCTAGTGGACATATGGCATTTGCTTGTTTTTCTCATTTTTATTCAAGTTTTCTTGCTTTTATTTTCATCTTTATTTGTTTTGTCATCATCGAACTTTGCTCGCTGCTACCACTAGTCCATTTTCATCTCTACTGATTCCCCATTCTCCACCGAAGTCTGGTCGCCACCGCCATGCTTGTGAAGGATTGCATCTCCTCCGCTAGTAAGCTCTCCTCTACAACCACTAGTCATCGTAGTGTGTAAGCAACCTCATGCTAATCAGTGCAAGTTTGCTCTGATCTGGTAGACCAACAGCCCTTCGAGACCTTTGAGCTACTCTATCGCTGACCAAAATAAGCAACATCACCGCCATTTCATGCAAACATATCTTAATAGTTGATGACACAACACTTCAAACAACTTAGCACTTTGCGGCAGCCTCAGCTTCTTATGTAATTGCTTAGTTAATTGTTGTTTGATCTTTTAAAAGGCTGTTGACGGTTGTTTGTAGTTGAGTATTTAATTGTATTAAAATATTGATACAATCATAGTTCTAGTAGTAGTGTGTTAATTTTTTTACTACAAGAAGTTATTTTGTCCCTATTTTATAAAGGTTGGTTATTTCTTTTTCGAAAGGATTTGTATGCCATTATTTAAAGTTTATCCCCTAATAAGGAGTTTAATTGTTTTTTTCAAAAAAAAAAAATCAAATTCAAGTGTATATTAATATGTAAATATATTATGTTGTTTTGTTAATCCCCTAATTATATATTAGTAGATTTTATGGTGTAATATCTTAATTATTATAAATGATATAATACCATTAATAAAAAACACACACACACAGTAGATAAATTTACGCGGGACTCGACCCTCAACGCACCTACATCTACAATTGAATAACTTATAATATACATATTTTTAATTTATTTTAATTATTGATTTCTTATATAAATGACGTGGTGGTACCTGACCATTTCAAAATTTCAAATATTTGTATTATTTTAATGCGGCGCCTACATCAAGTCAATGGCTGTCCCATAAGCAATCACGTCGACATGGTGCTGTGATATAATAAATTAATTTGTATGAATCTGTATATTTGCAATTGTATCTGTATATCGTTTGACTGCTACTACTTCGCTCTTCAATCTTCATCACTACCAATTACCAGACGTTACCCTGACCCTTTTATACATTTTTAATTTCACCTTCTGCTTTCATTTCTTGGAATTCTTTATTTATATATGCCCCAAAAAGGACATTCCAACTCAATTAATGAGAGATTCTGGTTTTGAAATGAAAGAAACAAAATCTACATTAAAGTCTTAACACCACTCAAATTTCTTTTTGTATTTTTAAAACAATTTATAATGTAACTTGTCATATGCTCAATTTCTTATTTTTGTTATGTCAACTTAAGTCTTTCTATTTTACCAAACTTAGTTCTGCTTTGTTAGTATTTTAATTCTATCTATAAATAAATTGTTTATTAGATAAAATTAACTTGTTCCTATCACAAAATAAATTCATCAATTTTTTTTTTATAATAAAATTGAGTTCAAAAGACACTTAATATAAGGGGTGGGGCTGACCATTTGTCTCAAAATAGGGGCCATACTGCTGTTAAATAAAATAATAATAAACTTGTAAAATTTTAGGTAAGTTTTTTTTTTTATAATGAATTTATGGAGAAAAAAATAGGATGATTGTGGAAATTGTGGACTTGCATCAATTTATAGAGAATTTTAATAAAATTTGTTTGTGAAGTTGGGAAAAGTAAAAGGACAAAAGTATTAGTTAAACATAACCTTAATTAATAACAAAATGAGTGAAGCGGAGAGAAAGAGCCGAGCCGAGCCGAGCCGAGCGGAAACAGGGATATATGAATGTGATTCTCGATCTTGAGTTGAGGAACAAACCCAGAGCTTTCGGTGTAAGCATCTAAGTGTCAGAGTCATCAAGTCAATATCCCTATCCTCTATCCTCTATCCCCTATCCCCTATTCCCTATCTATTTATCTGTACCCAGTTTTATTTATTAATTTTTATTAAAACTTGTACGTCATCGTTTCGTCACGCACGTTATCTTCTTACGTCACCTGCTGGCGCCTTTTTTGAATTTCAAATCTCATTTTCCTTCTACTGACAGCCACAGCCTGAAAATCCTTCTCTTTCAATAAATTATAATTAAACTTGCATGCATTATAACGCCTTTCTAATGCTCGTGTGTTCTCAATAAATTAAATTAATAAACCAAATAAACAATTTAAAATACCTAAATAAATTTAATAGACTAAATAATTAAATTATATACTTTCGAAAAAAGATTTAAATTATATAAAATAAACAAAATAATTTTCTTTTTTTAATTTTCGCATATGATGCATCTACCCATCGAGCAATGCCTAAGAGCGCATGCAATGGTAGGGTATGCTTCAAAGAGTATTTAAAGCAGCGCGCGCCCTAGGCCTGCACTTGTGCTGCATGAGGCTTTTCGCATAGTGCTTGAAAGTTGCACTGCAGAATGTGTCGCATGGCCTCATTTGGGTGCACGATTTGAACCTTCGTTGCCTTGTGCCATCGTCTACAATACCCATTCTTCACATTTTATAGTTTGTTTTTTTAACTAAAAAGAAACCTTCAGATAAATCAAGAAATATGAGGGATGTCTCTCAATACAACAGAATGTGAGGAAACAGGAACATCAGTATGATTACCAATTTGTCTGTCCACAGCTACATCAGTATTAAGTTTTCAAATACCTTCTACGAGAGGCTTCCAAGTGACAAGTACCTGTGGATGAAGTCGGGAACTCGAAATATTCACAGATTGGAACTCTTTTAAATAATCTGTTGCCCAATCAACTACAACTGCAGAATCAAGTAACACACTGTTTCTGAATGAATAGGTTTCTCCGAAACCAGCACCTCCAAAAAATAATCGACCACATTTCTAGTTCAGAAAGTTGTTAATAAAGCCATACAATCCATCACCAGACCAACAAAAAGAAGTGTTAACAAGAAAATACATATCTATAAAAATTTGACAAGCTGACCTGATCTTCTTAAGAGCCTAACAAAGCCACAAACCATGAGCTTTAGTTTCTTGGCATGTATTACAGAGAGAGCAGACATCAACTAGCTCAAGCTATTTTTTCACATCAAACACAAGAATTTAACAAATTTTTGTACTATAAATATTAAAACAATAATCTATTAAATTTATCATATATTCGCCATGAAGATGTGCAATGTGATCATGATTTTGAGTGCCATTGACTAAAAAATATGTGAGAATGGTAATTGTGTTTATTTTTTAAAATTTTGACTAAAAAATATAGAATCAGTTTGTGGTTAAAAAAATAATAAATCTAAAATTTAGGCTAATTCTAATTTTTTTTAAATAAATAAATAAAAATAAAGAAAATAAAAGGAAAACAACAAAAGATGAGGCCAACTACCGTTCCAAAAAAGAGGGGGAGGGAAACTTTTCTTTGTAAAATGCAAATAAAAAAGGAGTTAGGAGGAGACGCATCAACTCCGATGTTACCTAATCACCCCCATTTTGGTCCCCTCAAACACTCAATTGAGAATTGAGAATCTTCTTCTCAACCTGCTTCTGCTTCTACTTGATTTTCATCATATCTTATATCTTATTTAAATATTATAACATATAAGCTTTCTCCGAATATTTGATTTCTTTTTTTAGATCAATATATAAATACAAATCTCACGAGTCTTGCTTGCCATAGTAGTATAATAAAGGGAAAAGAATATATAGATTCTAAAATTTATAGAATTTAAAACGACTTATGGTAAAGATATATCTTCTCAAATACATAAATATTATATATTGATTAATAACCTAAAAAGAAAAAAGAGGATATAAATCTCCAACAACATTTTATTGTTGGTTATTTAATTAAGAAAGTTTCAAATTTTGAAGAGACTATAAAAATAGTATAGAGTATAAGGGGAAACATATGAATATTGAATGTTTTTATTCACATTAAAATTAAGGAGAAGAATAAGAATAAAGATAAAGCTAAAAAAAACTGAAGAATTAAGTTTTATAGCTAATATTGTTTAGAATAATCCTCCTTCTGATAATCACTATACGAAGATTAAAATGTCTTTTATAAATGAAACATATCCATGGCATCTTTATTTAGGCCTTATTAATCTAGACAGGACTCAAAGGCTAGCTAGAGATGAACTTTTAAACTCATTGAATGTTGAATCATTGTCAGTTTGTGAATCTTGTAAATAAAAAAAATTACTAGAAGACCCCTTTAGTGCTAAAGGCAGTAAAGCTATAGGGAGTCATTAGAATCAATTCATTATAATGGGTATGGCCCTATGAGTACACAAGTTAGAGAAAATTATGAATATTTTAGTACTTTTATTGATGATTATTCTAGATTTGATTATATGTATCTAATGCGCCATAAGTCTGAGACTTTTAATAAGTTCAAAGAGTTTTAAGAAGAAGTGGAGAAGCAATTAAAAAAATACATAAAGACACTTCGATTTGATTGAGTTAAGGAGTACCTCTATAATGAGTTCCGAATCTATTTGTCGAAAAATGAAATATTTTCTTAATTGATTGCACTTGGGTCACTCTCGGAAACTGGTATATTAAAAAGGATAAATAGGGTTCTTTTTGAAATGATGAGGTCAATCATGAGTTATTTAACTATACATATCTTATTCAAAGGTTATGCCTCGAAAATAAACATATACCTTCATAATTTAATTCCATCTAAGTTAGTCTTTAAAATGCCTTTGGAAATGTGAACAAATCTTAAGCCTAGTTATGTTATGTACATATACGTGCTCACGTGCTGAAAGGGAAGATAGATAAGCTGGAGCTTAAGTCAAAAGTTTATCTATTTATTGAGTATCTTAAAGGAATGAAAGGGAATTTTTTTCTATAATTCTTAAGATAAGAATGTATTTGTTAGCATAAATGTAATATTTCTTAAGGAAGACTATATAAAAGATTTCAAACTTAAGTGTAAGATAGTTCTTGATGAGTTATCTGAAAACTTTAGCATTGTGCTTAAGAGAATTAGTAATTTAGTTCTTAATCCATATCATAATGACCAATTAGAGCCACTTACAAAAAAATAACCATTTGTACTTCATCATAGTGGAAAAATTATTAAACGTCTAGATAGATACATGCTAATTAGAGAGTCTATTCAAGTAATCTTTCATTAACATGAATTGGACCTCAATAGTTATGATAAAGCAATAGTTGATATGAATGTAAATCATTGGCGCAAAGCTATAAAATCAAAGATAGACTCTATGCAATCTAATAAGGTTTGGGAACTTACAAAAAAAACTTGAAGAGATAAAAATCATAGGGTGTAAATGAGTTTATAAGAAAATATGTGATTTAAATGGGAAGGTGGAAGTTTTTAAAGTTAGACTTATTGCAAAAAAGTATAATAAAAAAAGAATAAATCGATTATAAGAAACTTTTTCACTAATAATCATACTTAAATTAATTAATATTATTTTACCTATTGTAGAAAACTTTATTTACGAGGGATTTATTGTGCCATGTTGAAAAATGATAGAAGACTAACATAAATGTAAGTGAAAATATATTGTCATTGAAAAAAGGAATTAAAATTAACAAGAAAGACAAAAAATGATCTGTTTTTATTAGAGGATGTTTTTCTTTGGTTAAAAAAAGAAAAAGCTTAATGAATTTTTAATGCTCAAGGTTTGGTTAGATATTATTTACTTTCCTATTGTAAGTAAACTTGGAAGGTGTAAATTGTTGTTTGTTTTTTTAAGTTGAGAGGTGTACATTGTTGATATATAATAACATATTCAAAAAGGTGATGATAATGCAAGTGATGCATGACATGAACAATGTTTTTTTTTATAATATTTATTGGATCGTTAAATTTTATAATTTTTAAATTTATATTTTATATTATTTTATCATCTAATAAATATTCGACACACTATTTAAAATCTCCCCCCTATTTATGCTATTTAAATTACATCACCATCATTTTTTATGATTTTCTTTTTGTTCTAACTGATTAATCTAAAAAATTTTGTTACAATTTATTAAGAAATAATAATTTTGTACAACTTGTTATAATAATAATAGACTCAAAATTTGATCTAAAGAATTACTTCACCCATTTGTTTTTAAAATTATTCAAAAAGACTCTCTTTGATAGAGATGATGACGAAGAGATTTGATGCATTGTTGATACTATTAAATTCAAAATTTTGTAATTTATACAATAATAGTATTGTTTCAACTAAAAAACATTGAAGTAGTGCAAAAATTGGTGAGAAAAACAAGAATTTTAAAGAAATGTTTTTTTTTGGGTAATTTTTAAAAAGGAGTAAAACAGTCATTTAAATCAACTTTTAGAAATCTAAATATCTTTTTCCTTTAAATTTATTTATTTTTTAGTTTCAATTTCTTTTATATCTTATTAAACCTCATCAATTTGTACAAAAGGTTTTGTGTAGTGATTTTTTTTTTAAATAACTATTGTAATACTCTTTAAAAAAAATGAAGTCATAAACTTAAAAGTACACAAATTTTAGCTATGAGAATTTTTAAGTAAAACATTATTGTGCAAAAAATTCATAAAAGGTAAAGTCTAAGCCTATGCATATATTTGGATACATTTAACAAGGTAAAAGACATAGCCTAAGCCATTTTATGGGTTTAACTAGTAGGTCGTAGTATAATAGACATAAGATTGCATTAAATAAGGCTCAAAGCATGTGGATCCCTAAGTTAAGACCAACATGGAGGAGCTTAATCTAAAAATAAAGCTAAACCTATGTTATTAAAGTTAGTAGAGTAACACAAGCCTAATAAAATACTTTTTGGCCTTTAAAATTCTTTTAAAATAAGAAATGTAACATAATAGCTTTTATTCAAAATAAAATTAGTATGTTGTCTCTTTTATTTATTAAATTAATTTTTTCCTTTTTAGAATGAGTAAAACTTATCAAATAAACTAGATTCTAAAAAAATAAGGGTCAAATAAAGTGTCTTAATTTTGTAAAAAATCCTACCCTATAAAAATCTTCGTAACACATGTGAAATATAATTTTGAACACCATATTTACCCTAACTCTTTCTTAGAAACATGACACCTACTACTTTTTTTTCATGTTCTTGACCAAAACTCAAACTAAACAACAACTTTGTGTCAATTCTAGGACTTAAAATCCTTAAAAACTAATTTTTATTTTAGCACACAAGGTTCAAGAGTTTCCTCTAATTTACAAAATTAGAACACATACGACTTAAAATCCTAACCTTTGAATGTATATTACACACTTCAAATAGACTTACAACATTTATAATAGTTTTAAATACATCATAATAGTACATGTTTCTCTATTATTTATAATGCAAGGTCAGTTTCATACCTTTTATAATTTGAGATTGAGTTTATTTTAAATTTTTTTTTTTAAGATCGTTAAAATAAATTTATAATATTAGACTTCGTAGACTCTTAAGAGGTTTTTAAAAATTTATTGACCCTTACTCCTAAACTTATAAAGTGGAAGAAGCTAAAATCCATCGTCCAAGTTTAATTGTATCATTCTTACAACCTACCACCTCACCACCTACCACCTCACCACGTAATCACTGCAATCAATAAAATTTTACCATATCACAATCTATTAGAACCACCTCAAATAGACATTTGATGGTATATATTCTATAATATTTCTACTGTAGCACAAATCCAAGTTTTTCATTCAAA
This sequence comes from Ailanthus altissimus, assembly GCA_946807835.1. NCBI lineage: Eukaryota > Viridiplantae > Streptophyta > Magnoliopsida > Sapindales > Simaroubaceae > Ailanthus > Ailanthus altissimus. The sequence continues at coordinate 14,094,387 of OX327687.1, forward strand.
TTCTTAATACACTACCAACCGTCCAACCCAAAAATATTTGATTATAAAAGTTGTTAGTTAAAATAAAATTATTTTTTTTAAAAGAATAAATTATATTTTATTCAAAACAAATCAATAATAATAATATCCACTTGCAACAACAATAATATTAATAATGTTAGATTTATAAAGTTAATATATTTATTTATTAATTATAGTTATATAACTTCCACATAATGATAATGAGAATTAAAAGTTTAATAATTATTTGACATAATGTAGTCATTAATTAAAAGGTTAACCTTTTGTATAAAGATAAATGTTTTTTTTTAAATTTATCTTTTAAATTTCAAAATAACAATATTTAAACATCATGGTTTTTTTTAAAAAAAAAATAAAATAAAACCATGATATTATTTAATGGGAAAAACCATCACTTTAGAAGTTGTTATAATAATAATTATAAAAAATGTTACAATAAAAAAAAAAAAAAGAAGAGAAGAATGTAGTAAATGAAGAATCATTATTATAAAGACAAGAGGATGGAATAATCAGAAAAAAAGAGTAAATGAAGGAAACATTTGCAATATGAATCTCATATTGATATAATTATGTTCATTGCTTCTGGGTCCCATTTGCATGTTTCATGTTTTCTTTAATATAAATTATTATTATTATTATTATTATTATTATTATTATTATTATTATTATTATTATTATCCCATCAGTAATTTAAGAACTAAAATATTGTACTGAAGAGAAAAATTGCAACAAACCAGCTCATTCCAATTCCAATTCCAACATACATAATATCTGATTGGATATTTCATATTCAATACTGTACTTATATTCCTTATACTATGCCATTTCCATGATTGATGATCCTCAATGAATCCTGATCTGATCTAATCTAATCTCATCTAATCTCATCCATCATCAATAATTGACGGTAACGGCGCAATTATAATATCAAAAAGCAAATCCATCACATATTATTTATTTATTTATTTAAAATGGAAGAAAGAAACAGAAAGGAAAAAGACTAAAGAGTTAAAAACGCGTAAAGGAAGATATAGAAGGACGACAAATGACGCGGCTTGACCGTCAAACTCAAACTCAAACTCACTAATACTAATACTAACAAAAACAGTCAAATCAAACCATGGTTAAATAATTAACATTAAGCTCAACTAACCTGAGTAGTAGTCAGTCCTCCTCAGCCGAGCTCCATTTCATAACTCATCCGTACGGAAATAATACCGACGCGTGTCCCCCCCCGAAAAACGCGGTTTCTTTCACCCAGTCCCTCCTCCACCGCCCTATTTATTGTCTTCTCTTACACACTTCTTCTCTCCCACACAATTCATTCAATTGAATTGCCTTTAACAACAACAACAACATCAACAATGCATATGCACTCAACTCTTCCTCTCTGCTATTATTATTATTAGACCCGACCCGACCTGACCCTCCATTTTATAGCCATATTTACCAAAATGACGTCCTCCCAGAACTTGCCCAGCTTCGAGCCCTACCCATTTCGTTCCGCCTTCGCTGCTGATTCTTGGCTCTCCGAAGCTTTCGCCCGCGACACCGAAACTCTTACCAAAGCCCTTCAAAAATCCTTCTCCAACAACACTACTAACTCTGTCTCTGATAATCTTGCTTCCGATTTCATCACCCCTTTTATCAACAATCCCCCCGAAACGCCCACTATTTCCAACCTTTCGGGTTCCGACCCCGAAACTCTACCGAAACGACACCGCGCCGGCGTGCCGCCCGTTTCCAATTCGGGAAAAATCACGAAACGGAAGTCGCGTGCGTCGAAGAAGACTCAGACTACGTTCATAACAGCTGATCCGGCTAATTTCAGGCAGATGGTGCAGCAGGTGACCGGGGTCAGATTCGGCAACGCGCAGGTAACCCTGCCGCCTATATTGAAGCCCGAGCCGCAGAGGCCGGGTAGCCGGTTGCAGGGAATATGCGGTGGGTACTTGCCCACCCTGGACACGTCGGCTTATTTGCTAGATCATCACCAACAGATGGATTCAAGTTCTGGGGCGGGTGTCGGGTCGGGTCATTATGATTTGCTGTCGTCTTTGGTGGGTGAAGGGGGCTTAGATTTCGAGGCGTTGTCAAACTTTCCGACTCTAGAATCATGGAAAGTGATGTGACAAATCAAAACCCATCTTAGTGCTTTTTGTTAATTAACTAAATTTCTATTAATTATGTTTTTGTTTTTGTTATTTTAGGGTGGTGGGTAAGTAAGTAAATCTGTAGTGGGTCTCTGTTTATATTTTTGGGGTGGGAAGGCTTTTTGTTTTTGTGGTTTGTATTTTTAAGAGGTAGATGTTAATTTATGTTAGTATAGTTCCTTTTTTCTTTTTTAATTTTTGGTTTTAAATGGTTGTATGGATTTTTAGAATTTATGAGAAATTGCGCTTATTTAAGTTGATGATATTATTTTCCCCAAATGAATCTGTATTTTTATGCCTAAAATTGGCCATCGGTTTGCTTATTTCGACACAATCTGGAATCTGCTGTGCTGCACTTGGTGTGACGACTGAAGATGGAAGCCAAATTTTAAAATACAAAGCCTCTAATTAGGAAACAGAGAAATGTATCCGCTAGATAGAAGTACTCTTATTCTCAACCCTCTCTCTCTCTCTCTCTCTCTCTCCCTAGCTCCTGTAATAGAGATTAGAGAGTTGACAACTTCATAATCCAAGGATGTAATTAAGTCTCCATTACTTCAATTAGAGGACTAAAGCTAAACCCATTCTTAAACTTGATTGCAAATTCTACTGACTCTTGTCTTTGTATTGTATGCTACTACCCACTTAACAAACATTTGAAACGTAAGTACTTACCTTCACTTGTATTCAGTTTTCTATAATTTGTTTTTCTTCTTTAAAAATTAAAAATATGTCAAATTCATTTTTATGGGAATTTTGTTGAGAAGTAATATTAATATATTATATTTCAAGACATGAAGAAATGGACACAAAAAGAGATAATAATGTAGTGGTGAGTGCTTGTGCTTTCTCAAGTCAAAAGGGTTTAAAAACATAAAATTAACGTGGTTTGGTGATGGCAAATTGGCATTGGAGTTGGGCCTTGCGACTCTTGTCTTGTTTTGAGACTTCTTCTTCTTTTTCTTTATTTAATTCTCAGAGGAGATAGTGGAATCCAAATTTTTCATCATATTATTGCAATACTAATGTTTGTGATTACAATGATTTTTTTAATTAATTACCCATTATAAGTTTCTTATATGCTCCCAATTTTAACATTATTACTTTTCAAATCCATCTTTTAGTAATATTTTCCTTAAAATGTTTTTACTACACATTTTAAAACCAGATCCTTACATAAGATCTCTTTTAAGAATCTTATTTTATAAAAAGAAAAATTAGAGAATTAGATTGTCATTGTTTTATAAAATAAATGTATTTCTAGCAATTTAAACTATAAAAAGCACTTATATAAAAATTTGGGTAAATGATAAACAGACCCATTTAGCGAAAGGGATTGAAAGACTCGGAGAAAAATTATTTTTTAACTATTAAATGGGTTATAAATACTAAAATACAAGGTTTAGTGAAATGGAGTAAAAGACTCTCCAAGTTTCAAAATCATTTTTTAACTACCAAATAGGTCATAAATACCAAAATACCCCTATTAAATGATTATGAACTTGATGAGTTTTGAACCCATTAGGTGAAAATGTGTCACCTTAATTATTATGATACAACACTTTATTAATAATAACTACTAACATTTTAGATATATTTAATATATTAAATAAAATTTAAAAAAATTAAAAAAACAAGTAAAAATAAAACTGTCCATCGTCGCTGAAAAATGGTAACTAGTCGTTGTTTTTTGGTAATGCTCTGATGGTTAAAATGCTCAAATTTTATATCATTGAATTCTATTTTTCATAATTTACGCAATGATGGAGTCATTTTTAGTTAAAAAAAAATTCAAAAAATGGACAAACCGCCGTTAAACACCACCACCACCTATAGATAGATCGGTGGTGTAAGTCACTGCCCTCCCATTTAATGGCAGCACGACGGTGGCCTTCGCTCCTTACCATATTTTTTTACTTATTTTCTAGTATTACTTACCAAAAATAATTATACCATTATATAATCATTGGACTAACCAATTGGTTTCTATTTTTCGGTGACGGTGGCTAATTAATTATAACATTTTTTTATTTATTATTTTATTTTATTTTAAAATATAAACTAATTAAAATTTAACACGTGTTATGTATAAAATCAATTATATAATCTTAAGGGTATTTTAATACTTTATTTATTTTTGATCAATTCATATTGTTTCTGTTATTTAACAAAGGTCTCCGTGACTTTTTAAAATTTTAAAATTCTTTCAATTCCTTTAATCAAATTTCAAAGATTTACGTATTCTTTATCTCAAAATCTTATAAGAGAAACCCAAAATCATACCAAAAAGATGCCCACAAAATAAAAAACTTAATACTGAAGACTTCATTTAATTAAGAGGGGTGGGTGAATTCTTTCTATTGCCTATTGCCTATGACTTGCTTTTGAAACAAGTAATTTTCCAACTAACTTAAATTAACAACGTCTTCAAATATTTTTTAGAAAAGGAGAAAGCAAATAACACTAGATATTGGCATGGCACATGAAAAGCCGGACAAAATAGATGGGTGCATTCTTTGAAAATTTTAATTTGATAATAATTAAGAGAATAAAAGTTGTGTGAAAGCAGTTCGTGCACATTCATATTGAGGAATTGACTTGCAAAAAGTAAAAGAGCTACATGTACATCTATAAATATAATGAATTAATAATAATAACGTCATTCGGAGAAGGTAAGTGAGCGGTGACACTGACACATCACACATGCCATAACCTAAGCAAAGCAACCATAGAATCAAATACCATATATTCACCTTTTGACAATTTAATCATAATTCCTTTCCAAAACCCATTACGCATCTTCACTCGACTCGACTACACTACTTTTCTTTTTTTATTTATTTATAAATTAATCTTGTATTAGTCTATATTTCAAACCAATGTCACCGTCACCAATTAATCTAAAACAAAAGAAATTTCAAGCAAAGCCACTACAACAACGACTGCTGTGCTTGGCCAAACGAAGCCGCTATCGTAGCATCCAAGCACGACCACTAGCGCAATAGCCAAGTGAGGCTGCTGGGTGCGGGTTATGGTCGAGGTCACAACTCGGAGTGGCTGAGATTGGCAGTTTGAAATTTTAGAATTTTTTAAAAACTGAGATCAGACAGAACAAAAAAAAAGATTCAAAATTAAGATTTTTAAAATATTTGTTTAGAATTTAAATGTTGATTTTGCTTTACTGTTTTTGAATTAATTTTAACAATTTTTTTTTAACGATTGAGTATTAGTGTTTATTTTTAAAACTAATGAATATTTTTGATATTAAACCCTACTTTGAGAGTATTATTAAAATTAATTTATAAATAAATTCACTTTATTTTTATTATAAAGCTACGGATTAACTAAACGGTGTCTTGTGGTAATATTACTCACCTATAATAAACTCATAACCTATTAAATACTCTCTCTCTCTCTCTCTCTCCATATATATATATGGCTGGTGGGCAATATTGCACACCACTTGGTGGACAACGAGCTACTATTTTATATTGTGTGACACAATTTTAATATTATTATATAGTGCCAAATAGTACTCGTCATCCATTGAGTGGTGAACGACGTTGTCCACCTAATCATATATATATATATATTATGTGATTCAAAATTTGGACAATTCAAGTCTAGTATTAAAAAATTTTATTATATCAAAACAAATAAATCAACATGCGTATAAAGATTTTTAATTTTTTTTATAATTATAATTTAAAAACTAACAAGTTATAGATAATATTTCAATAAGTAGGGTTGATGAAATATGAAAAAGTTTGAAAAACTCCTCACAAATTTTAATTTTATTTTTCAAGAATTATTTTTTTTTTGTGTAAAAGAGTGTTTAAGTTGTTAAAAAAAAAGATTCTCATAACTAAAGAAATTTAAGAGTAAGATTATTACAATGTTGCTTTTATAATAATATCTCAATTTTCTTTTCTTTCAATCACTTCTTTGATTGGATGCTGAATTATCTCGCATTTTATAAGTGAAAATAATTTTTTTACAATATTTAAAGTAGACTCAATTCTTATTGAGTTTAAATTTTGATTTTTAAGAAAATATAAATTATTAAGTTAATTAGCTTTTAATTTATTTATAACTCATAGTGCATCAACCAAACAAGAGGATTTAAGTGAAATTCATTCACTTTCGTGAGAAAACTTTTTCCATATAAAAACTATACTTAATTCAACATAATTTGAATAAAATAATAATAATCATTTTTCGCTTCGTCATACCTTACACGACCCACTTTGAGGATCTATAAGTCTGCGGGTTGGGTTTACCTAGTAAGAATATTAAAGTTGGCTCAATTTTTTAGATAAAATATTCATTTTTGATTTGATTTGGATCTGTTTGTTGACATGGGCTTTACTTAATAAAGGCTCTATGGCATGAGTTCTTGGGATCATTTAATAATGAGACCAATAGATCTACCTCCACAAGTAAAGAATAATTCATGGCTCATTTCAAAGTTTGAAGGGCACGTTTATTCACTTTTCAAACTAGCATGCAATACATATCTTTTTTTAATAAAAGACATCTTTTTCTTGTATAACATTGTTCATAGCAGATGAAACTTTTTATTTTTAGGTGACATCCAATTTGACAGGAGCAGTTTTATTTTAACTCTCGACTATTTCAATCCCTCTTTACTTTCAGATTTCAAAGAGCAAAAACCTATCTCTTGCAATCTTTTCTCTAATCTCTTTTGTCTTAATCTGTTTAATTTCTTTTTATAGAAAAAACCTAACTCTTATTTTTTTTCAAAAATCTAAGATGGCAAAGAATGTGAATGCATTTCCCATAGACAAACTAAAATTATTATTCGAGTTTCCACATGGGGGTGAGGATTAAGAAGTTCCTCCAAGGGGGTTGGGGGTTAGGAAACTTCCATCAATAAAGCCTAGTGAACTTCCTCTCTTGAGGGAGTAGCTTAACTATTTTTGCCTCCTTATTCCACCTCTAATTCATGTCACTAGCCTTTCATATTTCCAAATTCACTATATCATCTTTCATTTATTACAAGACATTATTATCCTTAACCACATGATTCTTCCTCTATATTGCCTTGCCCCTTTTGATATTTTTTTTTACCATTTACAACCTTTAACACTCTAGAAAACATTTCTACGGGCTTCTAAAGAGGAGCATAAAATTATCTATGATTTTGAGGACAAAAAGGCAAGCTTAGAGAAGCATGTTGTTACAATCAATGTTGAGTGAAAGCACCCTGGTTACTCTTATAAGATTGCTACTACTTTTGGGGTCTACAATTGGAAGACAAGCTTGACCTTCTTTTCTATTCCTAGGAGGGAGAGATTTTTGAAGAAATTCTTATGGAGGGACTTTATTTCTCATGAAATGATATCTCGAACCTATCTTTTGAGGGACTATATGCATTGTGAGAGGGTTCACTGCCAACCTTGTGCTCTCATATTTAAGAATGGTCTATGGATTTTAACCCTTTTCGATATGAGGTTTATTGGTAGCGTTCCTTTATTTGATGGTTGCTCTTTTAAGGAGTTACTTGCGCGTCATTAGATGCTTCTTAATTCAGTTTTGTTTTTTTCCAGAGATGTAGGCTAAAGACAATAATGGTGAGAGCATCTATCGACGGTATACTTACACTAGTTTCTTTCTCGATATATGTGAACACCAAGTTAGGTTATAAAATTAAATTACTAACTTTTTACCTATTTTGCTTGCTTTGTTGAATGGTGGTTCTCACTACAAATACAAAAGTGGAAGCCATTCGTATTTCTAATAAAGGTAAGGTATTAGATTACTCCCTCACAATTTGCTCCACTAATTTTGATACTTTCTTATTTGTGGGTGTAGGTGAGGGACTTGTTGATAAGGTGGTAGGAGTTAATTAGGTATAATATTTTTATATTTCAAATTTAATATTTGTTTGTTTAAATTAAGATTATTTAATTTTATTATGTGTTTTATTGTTATTTTGTAGGTTTGGAGTCACTGGAGAAAACGGGGATGAACATTCAAGAAAAATAAGGCAAAAAAATCAAAGTACTACAATACATACGATAGTAAATTGCTACAATACCATACTATAGTGCCTAGATCTGCAGCGCTCAGAAATGAGTGCCGTGGTGCCCAAAACAGTGTGTACATCACCATGACGCTGCATGAATAGTACATTGTAAATAATGCATGTGAACAGTACTCGTGAATAATAATCCTTATCTGAATGGTATTTGATGTTTTACCTTAATTTGAGGATATAAAACTATAAATAAAAGATCAAAAATCCTAATTAAAAGATTTAGGAGGATAAAGAAGAAGAGAGAGAGAAAGTTTTTTAGGATTAAGAAGACCAGAAGATTAAAGTTGAAGATCAAGAAAGAGAAACTATATACAAGAAGACCTAGTATATAGTTGAATTTTGTTCATTATTAGTTTATGAACTTAATACATATAATTCATTCACTCTATCTTGAGTTTATTACTTTCATTATATCTGACTAATATTTTGAATGATTGGCCAGATATAATGAACTATGATGAATTTGATAAATGGATTCATATGTTTATCTTAGAATAGTTTGATGTATGATCATAGGGTAACAATTATGAGTTCCATGTAGGATAGACATATACCTAAATGGCATGTATGATATAATTTAGACTTGATCTTAATGAATTACATTTTGATTGGATTACCATAAACATATAAGTGATTGTTATAATGCATAATATAGTCACTTGACCATTGACAGAGGTTTGAGATGAGATTAGTATCTAAGCCAATCAATTAGTATTAAGGAATTAACTAAGATATTAATAAATCTAATGAAATATTAGGGGATGAGTTTATCTCTTAGATTATTATTAATTTGTGAGTTTAAACCTCTGTTACTTGTTATCTAGATTAAATTTTAGGTTAATTAGTTAAATTTCAGATTATAGTTTTCTAGATAAAAGTTAAAGTAGGTATAATTTTAGTAATTGATTAACAAAAATAGATCCAATAGTCACTGTGGGAATGATATCTAGACTTAAAATCCTATATTACTTGATACGATAACTATTGGTGTTGTGTGCGTGTACACCGTGCTACGAGTGAATGTATACATTTTAAACAATTTAAATATCACATATCTCACATGCAACACAACAGAAATATAACACAACACTATATCATTGCATTAATGAGATTAGGAGATTCACCCTTGAAGCGTGCTTTAGCAAATCTAGTTAGGGAACGTGGTGGGCTTCCTCAAGCTAGAATGATAGCTTTCTATTCGAGAGACACAAAAATAAATTCATATTTTTTGAAAATTTTGTGGATCGAATAATTCAATCCAGTGTGCTACCCACGTGCTCAACGAGTACACTTTATATAGTGAGACTCCCTAGGTTCACACCCATTTTGTCTCACAGAATATTTTTGTAAGTCTATAACCGATACCCCACACATACTTTATGGATAATACAAAATGGCGAAATGAACCATACAAGTGAAGGTTAATCCATATTTGTACAATCCCTTCATCATTGATATTCTGGAAGAGCAGAGACATAGATCAACACTGTCAAGTCCACTATTGCTCAACCATAAACTTATCTCTTCGATTCGTATTTCGATAAACAATATCTATAAACTCCTAAGCAATTTTATTTATACCATGAGAAACGCTTTCATAGGTCTAATGCTTATGGTCATTAGACTTATTGGAGCACAACCTTAGAGCATGTGGATATTTGAGTCACCTATATGAGCTGATGGATTTTATATCTACATTCACCTGACTCTATGAGCATCGAACCATACCCAACGACACCCAGCGGTCAGACTATGAAAGGTCTCTGATATGTGTGTTGGAATTTGTGCTCATGTACCATCCCATTGTTATATGAATATTTTATTTTATAATATTTATACAGTACATTATTTGTTAAATCGCTAATTACTATTATTAAATGGTTTAATGTTTGTGACGCTACAGACACTATATGATCTGAAAGAGTTCAGATTTAGTCTAAAGAAGTTTAAATCAATGTCAAGAGTTAACATCACTGAAAACTATAAATGCTAAAGAGTTAACATTTTATATTAATCAGTGAAGTCTAAGAGTTAGAATCTTATCTGTAATGGTACAAAGATCTGAGAATATATTAGTAATAGCATAGTTGCAAGAGTTGTAATAGGTGCTAAGAAATGTTATTATGTAAGTTTATTCTCAAATTATATGTTCCTGGTCTTAATTCATTGATGCAGGTCTATCAACGGAATCTTTTTACATAGACCAGTGTATACTATACCTAGATGGTCTAGATAGTTGTTCTTAGCTGACCATGGACTTACTGGAAGTTCGTATAGCATACAAGTGTTCAGTAAGGACTGAATACTGAATAGACTCAATGAGGACCCCAATAGACATCTCATGAAGTCGTCAATGGAAGGTTCTCTCAAGTTGAGTAGTATACGTGGTCCTTTGACCTGAGTACCACGATGAGCTTGTAAGTGATCCATCATATTTTGGTTCTACGCATGTCACAGACCTTTAATGGTGTGACCACTAGGTGTCGCTAGGTATGGTCTGATACTTATAGAGTCCGGTGTGTACAGATATGAGATCTGTCAACTTACATGGATGAGTTATATATCTAGATGCTCAAAGATTGTATCTTAGAGAGTATTATGGCCATAAGCAATAAACCCAGGAAAAGAGTTTCCTATAGGGTTAAACAATATTGTAAAAGTGTTTGCATATATTATTTATTAAGATACATGTCTGGTGATAAATTCACGGATGAGCACATGGAGATTTAACGGTGGTGATCTATATCCTTACTCTTTTAGGATATGATTGGCGGAAGAATTATACGTATATGCTATGACCTCAACTTGTATGGTCTACTGCACTGATTTTTAATATCCGTGACATGTGAATGGGGCATCGATCTCGAACTTATAAAATAGATCTGTTTGATAAATCTGGAGTGAACTTAAAGAGTCCCGTAATATAAAGTGTACTCATTGTGCACTGGGGCAGCGTACTAGATTGAATAGTTTGATCCAGAAAATTTCAGCAGACTGGATATTTACTTCGGTTTCCCTCCGGTCGTGCACATGTCAAGACTTAAGAGTTAAGTACATCAATTAGTTAACAATTAGTTGTTGACCAATGAGATATTGACACATGGCACATTGTGGGCCAATTATTGTTTGATTTAAAAATTACTAAAATGACCTTATTTGTTGGACAAATAATATCATTATTTTATTCATTAAAATGTTTATTGAATAAAATAATAATAATATATAATATTATTATTTAAATTGAAATCAAACAATTAATTTTTTATTTAAATTGACATGTGTTTCTACCATGATTAAATTATTTGTGTAATATTAATTAAATAATATAATAAGAATAAATGAGTGACATTTGTTAATGGTAGGCCTTAAGATGTTTCTTAATAATGAGAAAGTGTTTTCTCATTTGACCTAGATTAAGGCTAAGTTCATTTAAATGATTTTTCATTTTGTTTTATTTTTATTTGGTTTATTGTAAACAATAATAAATAAAACACTAATGGCAAACATTGACCTAGATAATGGATGCCTTGATTATGTAATAATTAGGCCAAGGGATTAGTGGGAATGGGAGAGAGAATTTGAAAGGCTAAGTGTTAAAAAATTCTCTCAAGTGTTTAGAGCAAAAACACATTCTCTTCATTTTTCTCTTCCATTTTGGTCACCCATACTACAAGGTAGAAACAAGGATTCAAGAGTTGAATCTTTTGCTGAAAAAACTGTTATTCTAGCTTCCTCAAGCCCACCTTGTTGAGGAACTAGAATTGTGAACGAGTTATTTCAAGGTGAGTACTCCGGTTCGACCATATACTAAAGGCTTGACAATGTACTATTTTTCAATCTTGAAGTATTTTACATTTATGAGATAACATGTAAAAGTTCATTTGTATTTATCATTGAGTAATTTATATTCTGCTCATCCATTGTGCATGCATGTATGTGATACATATGCTATATTTGAATGATAGATATAAACCAACATGCATGCACCTTAGGTTTAAAATCACTTTCAAAATGGTATCAGAGCATATTTGAGTTGATATTGGATGTTTTGAGTGAAAAATTATTGTTCGTGATGTTCCAGTGCTTAAAAAGTGCATTTCAAATTGTTAAAATAGGTATATCGAAGGTGGGGAGCATCGAAGTACCGCAACCATAAGTGTTCAGCACTGAGGCGCTGGAAAGTTTTGTTTCAGTGCCTCAACGTTGGGTAGTTGGCGTTGCAGCGCTAGGGCTTATAGACCCTAGTGCTACAGCACCAGGTGTTGGGCGCCCCAGCACTAAGAAGATGGGCGCTTAAGCATTGATTCTGGAATTGGCGCCGCAGTGCCAGGCACTATGCGCTGAGAGGCCTCCAGGCCCTAGCGCTGCAGTGCCAGGCACAGGGTGCTGCAGCGCTAGAGATGTGACATTCAGCGCCGCAACACTAGAGGCTGGGCGCCCTGGTACCAGGGGCTATGCCCCCCGATGCTGCCATATAGTGTACCCAGCACCGAGGCTCGATGACACTCACTCTAATTATGTTTTAAATTATTTAAAATATTATTTTAATCATGTGGGGGTTTATAAGATATAATGATAAGAGTTATTAGGTTGTATTATAAATCTGGATCATTTTTTATGTTGGTAAACACAATGGGAGCTCTACTGGTGGGGGTTAGTTGTGCTTACAAAGAAATTAATATTTGATTGAGAATTACCTCCTCATGAGATGGGGACTAAGTCTTTGTGATACTAAAAAAAAAAAAAGTAAAAATCTCTTATGATCGATTGAACAATATTATATTATGCGATAGTATTTTATTGATGATTCGTCTTGTCAATACAGTGTTAGATGGATCATATCGTTCTTTTTTAAGATCTTTACAGTGTAAGGGAATTGGTCGGTGTGATTTAGGCTATGCCGGTTAAATATGAATGAGGCAAATATATGCGAAAGTATTGTCTTAGATTGCTATAGTGTACCGGTAATACCTGTAGCATATATTTGATCAATACACTTATCTTAGATCGCTACAGTGTGCAAATAATGTGTATTTAGGATCAAGAGTAGGAGTTGCATGAGATTCAATTGACAAGACTTGTCTACCTGTTGGGTTTACGAAGGTCTAGATCACTACAGTGTGTGGCATGAGTAAAATGTCAATGTGATCCATTTCTTGTTGTATAGTTTAAAATAGTTTAAAATGTCGTTATCCAATTTTTGAGAGATTAGAGGGATTATGTAAAATAGTAGGAGGACATTTTAAATTAAAAATGTATAAATGTTATACCCATGATTTAAAATAGATTATTAGCGATTTAATAATATTTTTCCCTTACATCTCATAATGTTATTTTATTTGACTTGTGTAAGCTAGGATGTCATCTTCAATTCCCTTGGTGCGTATACTGGATGCACACCAACTCAAAGGTGTTGAGAATTTCTCTGACTGGTACATGAATATCAGAATTGTTATGGATTCGAAAAGACTAGGATATGTTATTAATCAAAAGATGCCTAGAGGTGTTTTTGAAGATTCCACCGAGGAAGAAAATGTGACATATCAGAAATGGTTGGATGATGATTTAAAAGTTAAATCGTACATCATTGCCTCAATGTCCACTGAACTCTAGAGGGAGCATATCCTTATGGACAGTGCCAGCAGCATTATGCTTCATCTTAGGGAACTCTTTGGAGACCGACCCCAAGTTGAGAATTATAGGGTTGCTAAAGCGCTGTTTCAGCAAAGCTCCCTCAGGGCAGTCCAGTGAGTCCTCATGTTCTCAAGATGATAGGATTAATTAAGAGGTTTGAGTCCATGGATATCTCTTTAAGCAATAACTTGGGGAATAGTTTGATTCTCCAGTCGTTGCTTGGGTTATATGCACAATTCATCATGAACTTCAATTCAAGGAATGACCCTTACATATGCTGATCTTCACAATATGCTAAAAATAGCGGATGAGGACATGCATAAAGGAGGCTCGACCTTCCTTATTCATAGTGCTTCATCTTCGACCTCGAGGGCTTCTGGAAAGTCCAAAGGGAAGAAAAAAAATAAAGGTGAGGCACACACCCAAGATGGGTCTTCAGTAGCGACAGATATCCAAGTTGCTGGAGAAATCGAAAGCGAAAGGCAAATGATTTCATTACGGTGAGGATGAGCACTGAAAATGCAACTGCCCCAAATACCTTGCCATTGTGAAGAAGACTCCCTTAGGTATTATCTTTCCCATTATTGACATTTCTTTAGTATTTGATGCTAGTATTGGTTGGGTATTTGATACCGCAAGTTATTCTCACATCTGCAATATGTTGCAAAGTCTGAAGGAAGTTAGATTGCTACAGTCGGGAGAGGTACAGCTTCAAGTAGGAAATAGTGATATCCTAGGAGTCGAGGCTATAGGAGATTATGATTTAATTCTCCCTTATAATAAAACTGTTGTACTTCATGATTGTTATTTTGTGCCTGCTATGATCAGACAGATTATCTCTCTTTCTGTACTTGACAGTGAAGGGTATCATATGTATATTAAGAACTGTTCTTTATATTTATGTGATATATTTAATGTTCTATTAGCTGCGTGTCAGTTAATTAATGGGCATTATGTTTTGGATACAACGAGAAGTGTTATAAATGTACAAGGTAGCACTAGTAATAGTACAAAAGTTTTAAATGATACTAAATTGTGGCACATGAGATTGGGTCATATATGTGAGGATACGCACCCAGTTATCCTGATAAGCCGGGACATACCGGTCCCAGTGGGCCATCACTGGTCCAGGCCTCCCAAGTGGCCTCCATTCACTCAAAGCATACCCCTAAGGAATCGAACCCGGGTGGGTTATACCACCTCAAGATGCCTAACGAATCCGTCCTTGTACCACTTGGGCTGGCCAGCTCAGGTGGTACAAGGACGGATTCGTTAGGCATCTTGAGGTGGTATAACCCACCCGGGTTCGATTCCTTGGGGGTATGCTTTGAGTGAATGGAGGCCACTTGGGAGGCCTGGACCAGTGATGGCCCACTGGGACCGGTATATCCCGGCTTATCAGGATAACTGGGTGCGTATCCTCACAAAAAAAGGCGCTTTTTTTGTGAGGATACCCACCGTTTAGTCTGACAAGCCGGGACATACCGGTCCTAGTGGGCCATCACTGGTCCAGACCTCACAGTGGCCTCCATTCACACAAACGAACACCCCCAAGGAATCGAACCCGGGACGGAACCCCTTATATTGCCTTAGCGATTCGTCCTTGTACCACATGAGCTGGCCAGCCCAAGTGGTACAAAGACGAATTCGTTAGGCATCTTGAGGTGGTATAACCCACCCGGGTTCGATTCCTTGGGGGTATGCTTTGAGTGAATGGAGGCCACTTGGGAGGCCTAGACCAGTGATGGCCCACTGGGACCGGTATGTCCCGGCTTATCAGGATAACTGGGTGCGTATCCTCATAATATAGGTATGAGACGCCTAACCCATCTTGTTAAGGATGGTCAGATACCTGATCTGCCCATAGAACTTTACCCAGTTTGTGAATCTTGTATTCAACGAAAAATGACTAAATCTCCATTCATTGGTGTTGGACATCATGCCACTGATTTATTGGAACTAATACATAGTGATGTATGCGGTCTAATGAATCACGCTGTGATGGGTGAATTTTGATACTTTGTAACCTTTATCGATGATTTTTCACGATACGGGTATGTGTTTCTTATGAAACATAAGTTAGAAACTTTTGAAAAGTTTAAAGAGTTTAGACTTGAGATAGAGAAACAAACTAAAATGTATGTCAAATGCCTTCGATCAGATCGAGGAGGTGAATACATGAGCAGTGAATTCTCTGATTATTTAAAGGAGAATGAGATTTTGGCTCAGTATAGTCCTCCAGGTACTCTGCAACATAATGGTGTGTCGGAGAGGAGGAATTATACATTATTGAATATGGTCTGATCGATGATGAACTTCACCAATCTACCTGAATATTTTTGGGGTTATGCTCTGGAAACTACTGCTCATATATTAAACAGAGTTCCATCTAAAGTAGTTCCAACCACTCCACATGAGATGTTGAATAGAAAGAAACCAAGTCTTAAATACTTTAAGATTTTGGGCTGTCTTGCTTACGTAAAAGTTACGCAATAGGAAAACTTTCACCCAGGGGGTACAGGTACTGGTTCGTTGGGTATCCCAAGAATTCAATGGGATACCAATTCTATGATCTTGAGGAACGAAATGTGTTTATTTCTTGATATGCCACTTTTCTTGAGAAAGAGTTTCTCAAGGATCATGGAGGTTGTAGAAAGATTGTGCTTGATGAAACTAATCAAAGTGAACATGAACCCGAGATGGAACCTCAAAATCAATTGAGCGGAATACCTTTAGCACACCCTTCATGTAGGTTTGAAAGGATGTCCAGGCCACTTACTAGGTATGGTCAGACGCCTGAAGGTACACTTGGAGTTTTTTTAGTGGAAGAAAATGATCCTTTAACGTATAAGGATGCGATGCTAGACATCGACTCAAGAAAGTGGCAAGAAGCTATAAAATCTGAAATTGACTCAATTCATCACAATCAAGTATGAGACTTGGTTGAACTTCTTGAAGGAATAGTTCCTATTAGTTGTAAATGAATTTACAAGTGGAAGCATGGGCCCGATGGGAAGGTAGAGACCTTTAAAGCCCGATTGGTTGCAAAAGGTTATTCTCAACAATCTGGGATCGATTATGAGGAGACTTTTGCACCAGTAGTAATGTTGAAGTCAATATAAATTTTATTGGCTATTGCTGCATATTATGACTATGAGATATGACAGATGGATGTAAAGACGACATTCTTAAATGAATATCTCGGGGAAGAGATATACATAGAACAGCCAAAGGTTTTGCATCCAGCCAATCCACAGGTCTAGTGTGCAAATTGAAGAAGTCTATTTATGGGCTTAAACAGGCTTTTTAGAGTTGGAACCTTTGTTTTGATAAGGTAATCAAATGATTTGGTTTCATAAAAAATGATGAGGAACCACGTGTTCATAAAAGGGTCAGTGAGAGCATAGTTGTCTTCTTAATTATCTATGTGGATGACATACTGATCATTGGATGTAGTAACCAGTATCCACGACTGGTAAGAATAAGTATTTATATATGTATAAATATACGTATTTTATTTGTATGTTGGTGATACTTGAATTATATATTGTTATTAGTAATATTTTTATAGGTTAAGGATATACGATTAGTATTGGGTTTATTTGTATGACTTTAGATTTATTTCAGGGACCAAATTGTTATACTTTGAAAGTTTTGGGAGCAAATTCGTAAATATCAAAAATTAGCCTCTTAGTATAAAAATACACTTTTAAACCCTAATTTACCATTTTTAGGTCGCGCTACCCATTTTAAGAGAGAGAAGAGAGAAATAGAGGAGAGAGAAAGAGGAGAAGAAGAAGAAAAAGAAGAAAAAATTGGAAATTTGAATTTCAAGAGGTATATCATACGTATTTCTCAATTTATTGGTATTAATTAAGTTAATTCCTTTAAGTTTTGATTTCTGAAAATATGTATAATTGAGGATTTGTTGTGTATTTCATAAGATCATATGAGAATTGATGATGATCTATAAGATAGTTTGATAAATCATGATGAATTATGGAATTTCTGCTGGATAACCTCTTGATCTAGGAATTTTATAAATTGTTGTGATTCGATTCTGGTTTTGAATTTTGAGTATATGAAATTAGACATGTTTAAGATCATCTGAGACTTTGAATCGACTAAAAATCTCGGAAATGGAATTTGTAGTGAATTTACCAAAATGACCCTGGAATTCTGGAAATTTCCTGTGTAAACAGTATAATACAGTGGAAAATAATTTTTGACCTACTGAATGATCTTTAAAAATTACGAATTTGTGGAATATGATAATTTTATATGTATAATATGATATACTCGGAATTGAGAATTTGGATCAATGTGGTTGAAGTGTTATGAATTTCTAAAGTGTATCAGCTCATTGTAGTATTTGATTAACAGATTTTTAAAGTTATGAAATAAAATAGTTTTAAAATACTTTTGGCAGTGATTTGGAAGTGAAATATTTATCATGGACTGAGATATGTGTTAAGAGTAATTATGTGGTAGTTTTATAATTTTTGAGTTAGTATATGATTTTATAAAATTGGGAGATTGAATACTGTTCAGTAAGTATCTTGATCCTGTCAGGTTTGTAGTTTGGATTCGATGGTGTGTATGGAATGGATTGTGTAGGAATTTTGATATAATATTCATATATAAGAAGTATATATGAGTCAAGAATGATATATTCTAATTTCGGAGTAATTGGACATCATTTAATGTATTAGAAATTTTTGTTAAATGTAAGTGGTCAGAATGACAGGTTTTGAGAAACCAAATATTTAGACCAATTTGATGTGATAAATGCATTGTGTATAATTTTGTAAGCTATTTAAAGTATTTTGTGTGAATTGTGAGGCTTATGAAAGGATTAATCTCCATTGATAGGTTAAGGAGATTTAAGCCTTGTAGCTGAAAGTGTTAAGAGGTAAGTATACTAGACTTTTTACTGAAATCACAATAAACATAGTAATTGTTTTGTATGATTTTGCAAATGGGGTTAAGAATATGTTTATGTTATGTCAAAGTATATTTTGATATGAAATATGAATATATGTTTCTGAATGTGAGCATTGACATTGAGCATGGACATACATGTGCTTTTGTAAGTGAGCTTTCAAAATAAGATGTGTTTAATAAAGAAAGCTTTTGAAGTGTAATATGTCCATGAGAAATATTTTGTGTTTTGAGGGTACTTGAACTCACTGTTAACTTAGTAGGCATTTTATGTGATTTGTGGAGCCTTTATGTGTGGCCTTTCCTTCGGGATTGGTATATGTTATGTGTTCCGTATGTAGGGAGGATCCTATTGGTACCTAAAGGAAGTGTGAGTCATCACATTCGTGTGGTGGCGTATTGATGCATGTGAGAGGACTCACCGATGATCAGGGTGAGGGTTTGGCTTTTACCTTCGGGCATGAGCATTATATATGTGTAATTTCAAGACCTCACTTGTACTATTCCTCTCATACGGTATGTCACCTACGAGTGACATTTGGCTCATTATGTGATTTGTGATATGTAAGTCCTACTAAGTAGTAGTCGAGTAATGGTATTCCTATTATGTGTTTTGAAAGAATGTGTAAGCGCTTACATGATATGTGATTTGATAAGATTATGATTTTGATTGATCACAGCATATCATACATATGCATTGTGTACACATATGTATTTGTATTTGATGTATGAAAAACTAATATGCTTACTGAGTTTTATACTCATTATAGTTTATGGTGATTTCAGGTAAATAAGGTGCATGTGTGCTTAGTGGATTTGGCAAGGCTTCTGCTGTTCCTTGGGTTCCCTAAGTTGCTAGGTTGTTGTGTGTTTCATTTGGGGACACGTGGGATAGGATATTTGGTTTGTCTCTATTGAATAAATACTTATGTATTATTTTATTGTGTGTGGATTGGATTTGGTTTAAGTTTTATAAAGTGTGGTTATTGGATGATTTTAAGTAAGAATTTGCAATGGATATATTCTGGGCTCCCGGTAACAAAGTTGCTACTGGTGACGTAGTAGAGTGTTAATCTCTGAGAAAACTCTGCGTATCTCCGGTTTAATAATTGTCCTAGTCATAATTCAATTGCTATAATTCTGAAAGAAATTGAAATGAATGTTTAAATATTGTCAAGAGAAGTTTATATTTATATGTTAGGTTATGGTTGATTTTAGTGTTGAACTTACTAGCAACTTGCTAAGGATTTCTGTGTTGAATGAAAGTTGAAAATTTTGTATAGTATTATTTATGAGTGCACATGCAGTGAATGAATGTAAGTGATGTCGTGTGTCAGATCTTTTGGGTCTGGGGCGTGACATTGGAAATGATATTGGTATGTTACAATCAGTCAAGCGTTATTTAAAAAAAAACCTTCTCCATGAAAGACTTGGGAGAGGCTTCCTATATAGAGGGTATAAAGCTTTATAGAGATAGAGTTAGGAAGCTGATAGGACTCTCCCAATCATTATACATTGATAGTGTCCTAGAAAGGTATAACTTTACTAATTGTAAGACAGCTAATGTACCTTTCAGATATGACATTCATTGTTTGAGGAGAATGTCTTCTCAGATGGAAGATGAAAGAGTTAGAATGTCTAAGATGCCATATGCATCAGATATAAGCAGCTTGATGTATGCATGACTATAAGTGTTACTAGTCGGTATCAATCTGATCTAGGTGACAGCCATTAGATAACAGTCAAACACGTCTTCAAATATTGATAGTACATATTTTGATATAATATTTTTGTACTCCTAAAATTAATATTTGCTTATTTAACCTCAAATAATTAGTATTTATGCATGTTCTTTGTGAATTGTAGGTTTAAAGACAATTGGAACATCACACGAGAAACTGGATGCGAATGAGAGCATTAGATATAAAAACACAATTGGATGCTACAGTGAGCTACAGTGCAATACCGGGGTATTTGGTTTGAGCCTCAGGGCATTCGGCGCTGGGGCGTGCATTCCAGAAGCTCCACGCCGCGGCATTGGATCCGATTACCGCGCCATTGAGGTATGGGTAGCAAAAGTTGACAGGATGCTTAAAATAATAAAGTCCAAAAAGCAACCCTAATTCTGCCCTAGTTTCGTGCTCTTACTTATATATTTGCCTAAAAACCTACATTTTGGGGGTGGCAGCTCGGAATGAAAAAACAAACACATAACATTCAAGTTTGGAGAAATCAAAGAGGAAGATTCAACTTCAAAGGCATTTGATAGGGACTTTTTCTTTGCTATGATCTTTTACTTGTTGTAAGATGTTTATTTCTTATGTATTGATGGAATTAACTTCAGGAACGTGTAGTTTAAAGATGAGCTAATTTCATTAATCTAGGATTACATTCTTGAACTCATTATGTGATTGACTATAGTTATCTCTTTTATGGTATTAATTCAGTTTTTGGTATATTCATTATGCTTGTGTTTAATGCAATTTTATTACCTGGCCAGTAGTTAAATTGATTTAGAAATACTTAAAAAAACTTGGAAAAGGCATTTAAGTATTAAGTCTTAAACATATTGATGCATGATCATAGTGTAACTAGCATGAGTTTCATTTGACTCATAAAACTTGTGCTTAATAGATTTTGTTCAATTTATTTATCATAGGAATATAGATATTTGATTGGATAAATTATAATCACTTGACCATCGGAAAAGGCTTGTGTTGTATTAAGTGTTTTGGTCAATATATAAAGTTGAGTATAATAAACCTAAAAGAGATTCTGCTGAATTGATTTGCATAATTAGGGATAGTTTATAATCCATGATGTCTCATATTAAATTTAACTTATGGAAATTTAGTTTATTAATTTTCATATTTAAGTTTTTCTTTTACTTAAGTAGTTTAATCTCATACATTAAATCATTTTATGGATAAGAGTAGAAAGACACCATTTCAGTACTTAAACTAGAAAAGACAACTCATTCTCCGTGGGATCGATACTGAATTCATCATTTATTACTTGTTGCGATAACGTACACTTGCGTTAATTTGTGTTGTAAGAAATACACAACAAATACCTTAAGTGTACAAAGGATAAGTTTTTCATTTATGGAGAAAGTGATTTGCAGGTTAGGGGATATATAGATTCAGACTTTCAGTCTGATCCAAATGATAGAAAATCTACATCTGGATATGTATTTATCCTCAACAGTGTTGCAGTAAGTTGGAAGAGCACCAAACAGGGATCCACAGCTGATTCAACAATTGAAGTAGAATACATTGCAGCCTTTAAGGCAGCAAAGGAAGCAGTATGGATACGCAAGTTTATCGTCGAGCTCAGGATTGTCCCAAGCTTGATGGATCCTATTCCTTTATTCTGCAACAATAACGGAGCCATTGCACAAGCAAAAGAACCAAGAGCACATAAAAAATCTAAGCATGTGGAGAGGAAATACCATATAATTAGAGAAATATTGGTTAGTTGAGATGTAGTAATTTATAGAGTTGACTCTATAAATAATGTAGTGGACCCACTGACTAAGGCCTTAACTCCAAAGATGTTTGAGAAATACGTAGAGTCTATGGGTATAAGATACCACTATGAATGGCACTAGAGCAAGTAGAAGTTTGTTGAGATTTGTACTTACGTGCCATCCCATTTTTGTATGAATATTTTATTTTATAATATTTATACGGTACATTATTTGTTAAATCGCTAATTATTATTATTAAATGGTTCAATGGTTGTGATGCTATAGACATTATATTATCTGAAAGAGTTCAAATTTGGTCTAAATAAGTTTAGATCAATGCCAAGAGTTAGCATCACTGAAAATTATAAATGCTAAAGAGTTAGCATGTTATATTAATTAGTGAAGTTTAAGAGTTAAAATCTTGTCTGTAACAGTACAAATACCTAAGAATACATTAGTAATAGTATAGTTACAAGAGTTGTAATAGGTGTTAAGAAATAATATTATGTAAGTCTATTCTCAAATTATATGTTCTTGGTTTTAATTCACCGATGCATGTTTATTAGTGGAATCCTTTTACATAGACCAATGTATACTATACCTAGATGGTTGTTCTTAGCTAATCATGGACTTACTGGAAGTTCATATAGTATACAAGTGTTTAGTAAGGACTGAATACTGAACAGACTCAACGAGGACCTCAATAGACATCCCATGAAATCGTCAAAGGAAGGTCCTCTCGAGTTGAGTAGTATTCGTAGTCCTTTGACCTGAGTACCACGGTGGGCTTGTAAGCGATCCGTCATACTTTAGTTCCACGCATATCAAAGACCTTTTATGGTGTTGGGTGGCCTTTTTGTAAGAGTGTGTAAAGCCCACCCAACACCTTGGGTCTACTAGGGTATTAACTAGCACACCACTCACACCCCCCGTAGGTTACCTACGCCCCTAACTAATGTTGAACCTGGGATCTCACCCGTTATAGGCTTTTAAGGTTTGATGATTGTACCTATTGAGCTGGCGTAGGTAACCTGCATGGGGTGTGAGTGGTGTGCCAGTTGATACCCTGGTGGATCCAAGGTGTTGGGTAGGCTCTATACACTCTTACAGTGTAGAACTTAAGTATGGTGGATGACACGTCTAGAATTTAGGAGTTTATTCTCAAGTGCAGGATTGTCGAAGTAATAAATAACCCAGTGAGAAAAGGTCAATCCGTAGGGAAGTTGAATTAAAATTACAAACTATAAATACTTTAAAGATAATTAATACAGTAAAAGATGTTTGCAAATATTAATTTAATTAACCAATTAAAATAAAAGCTAAGGTTAAGAGGATCCACTCTTGGTATATGAAGTAAGAATATATTCAACTCTTTTTATAACTCAATTGTAATTCTCACATAAAGGAGGTTCCAATCGAAAGATATAATATTAAAGTTCATCACAATTTATATATTAACTAGTATTTATTTCTTTTAATTATTATACACCAAATCTTGTAAATGGGTTTAAGTATTTATTATGCAAATCTTTATATTTGTCTACAATAAAGCAAGATTCCCATTTTACAAGAAAGGGCATATACGCCAAATCTTATAAATGGTTTTAAGAATTTATTTTGTCAACTATAAAAGTTGTCTATAATAAATCAAGATACACCACTTTAGAAGAAAGGGTATTAATATTACAAACAAAATAAATTCATTATATATAAATTTACATAACTTAAGAATGAAACATTAAATTCATGAATAAGAGTTAAGTATATCTTATTACCTTACCAATATTTTTGTCCTTTCACCTTAGTAAAAAGAAAATTACTTGGATATAATAAAATTAAAGAAAAAGAAAAGAAATGGAAGAAGAGATAACATGACTTTAGAATAGTAAACAAGAGAAATAATATTACAAAGAGATAATACAAAAGATAAGTGTTTTAAACTAAAATCTAGTTCTCTAATTACATCATTTGGGCATAAACATACTACCTATTTATAGAAAAATATAGATAAATTGAGACAAATGAAGAGGGAACTACTTGGAAGATAAAAGTCAAGAATGGTTGCAAATAATTTATATTGATTATCATTAATGCACCAACTTGATTATCCAATTTGGAATTGATGTGATCCGAATTAGCTGTCACTTAAAACATAACCGTTGTAGATAAGTCTCTTATCTTTTCAAATTGAGTTGTCTCATACGTATTTCTATAGTTATAGGCCAAATACTAATGACTATTCGGAATGGGCCTGTACTGCATATCAGTTATGTTCTAGGCTATTTTAACCCTTTAAACGCTCAAATTTAAAATACTTTATGAAATAAAATATATTAACCCATTGAATCATCTCTTCATAGAATTAAGAATCACTCCAATTGGATCCTTAGGTAGAAAGTTATGCCCATTTTACCGAACCTACCACAAAATAGTTAAAAGTTAATTAGGTACAATATTGTGTAATTTCAAGTGTTCATCAGTGGATCACTCATAGGCCCACCGTGGTGCTCAGGTCAAGGGACCATAAATATTACTCAACTCGAGAAGACCCTCTACTGATGCATTTATGGGATATTATTGGAGGTCTTTATTGAGTCTTTTTTAGTATCTAGTCCTAATGGAATACCTATCTTCCACTAAACTTATGGTCTGCTAAGATTAATCATCTAGATGATCCAGATATAGATATACATTGATTTATATAAAATAGTTCCACTCAATAGGCCATGCGTTAGTGAAAATAGGTTAGGAACTTATAATTCGAGAATATACTTACACAATGATATTTCCTAGCAACGCTTGTAACTTTTTACAACTATATCATTGTTAGTATATTCCCATGTCTTTGTCCTATTTTAGATAAAATTCTAACTCCTTAGACCTAATCTAAACCTCTTCAAATCTATATAACATTCGAAATGTTATAAGTATCTTACCTTAAAAAAAAATTGACGATTTAATAAAAGTCTAAGTTAGTGTATCCTTTTACCTGTAAGTCATTTTCTCCATATATGAGAAACTTATCATTGTACCCTTAAGGTATTTAAGAATATGTTTGATGGCCATCTAATGACTGTCACTTGAATTAGACTGGTATCGGCTCGTAACACTTACAACCCTACTAATTTCAAGTATCGTACATATAATGACATATGTTAAGCTTCAAACAGCTGATGCATAAGGAATGTTAGACATTCTAACCATTTTATTTTACTTTTGAGGACAAATCTTTCTTGAAAAATAAATGTCATATCTAAAAGGTACATTAACTATCTTACAGTTACTAAAACTGTACCTTTCCAAGACATTATCAATGTATGAAGATTGGGAGAGTCCTATCAACCTCATAGCTCTATTTCTATAAAGCTTTATACCTACTATATAAGAAGTCTCCTCCAAATCCTTTATGGAGAAATTCTTACTAAGGTAACTTTTTACTGACTGTAACATACCAATATCATTTCCAATGATCAGTATGTCATCCACATAAAGAATTAAGAAGACAACTATGCTCCCACTGACCTTTTTATACACACATACCTCTTTTTTTATTTTATGAAACCAGACCCTCTGATTACCTCATCAAAATGAAGATTCCAGCTTTGAAAAGCCTGCTTAAGCTCATAAATGGACTTATTCAGTTTCATACAAGACCAGAAGAAAGGCTAGATGCAAAACCTTTTGGCTGTTTCATGAATATCTATTCCTCGAGATATCTATTTAGGAATGCCGTCTTTACATCCATCTACTACATTTCAAAGTCATAGTATACATCAATTGTCAATAATATCCTTATTGACTTAAACATCGCAACTGGTGTAAAAGTTTCTTCAAATTGATCTCTGATTATTGAGTATAACCTTTTACTAGCAGACGGGGCCTTAAAGGTCTCTACCTTTCCATCGGGCCCAAGATTTCGCTTGTAAACCCATTTACAACAGATAAGAACTATTTTTTCGGGAAGCTCAACTAAGTCCCATACTTGTTTTGATACATAGAGTTAATTTTGAATTTCATGGCATCCTGCCATTTTTTGAATCAATATCTAATATTGTCTCTCTGTAGGTTAAATGATCATTTTCTTTCACTAAACAAAATCTCAGAGGTACCTTCAGGTATTATACCATACCTTTCAAGTTACCTCGATATCCTTTGTGACCTACGTAAAAGGTAATTTGCTCGATTGACCCTGTGGTTCCATTTGTAGTTCATTCTGATTGACTTTATCAAGATCAATGTTCCTACAACCCCATGATTCATGAGAAATTTTTTCTCTAGAAAAGTGTCATTATGAGCAACGAACACATTTCATTCCTCATAATCATAGAACTGATATCTCATTGAGTTCATGGGATAACAATGAACCGATACTTGTACCCTATAGGTGCAAATTTATCATATTATGTAACATTTACATAAGCAAGACAATCCCAAGTCTTAAAATATTTAAGACTTGGATTCCTTCTTGTCCATATCTTATAGGGAGTAGAGGGAACAACTTTAGATGGAACTCTGTTCCATATATAAGCAGTAGTATGTAAAGCATAACCCCAAAGATATTCAAAGAGATTAGTGAAACTTATCATCGATCGAACCATATTTAATAAAGTTTGATTCCTACTCTCTGAAACACTATTGTGCTGCAAAATAGCTGGAGGACCATACTGAGCAAGAATTCCATTCTTCTTTAAATAATTTAAAAATTCACTACCTATGTATTCACCGCCTCGATCTGATCGAAGGCATTTAACATACACACCGGTTTTTTATTCTTTACTTTAAGTCTAAATTCCTTGAACTTTTCAAAGGTTTCAGACTTGTATCTCATAAGAAACATATAACCATATTGTGACAAATCATCTATGAAGGTTGCGAAGTATTAAAAATCACCTATAGCAGCGTGATTCATTGGACCATATACATCACTATATATAAGTTCCAATAAACTAGTGGCACGGTGTCCAACACCAGTAAAAGGAGATTTAGTCATTTTTTTCTTGAATACATGATTGATAAACTAGATAAGGTTCCATGGTTAAATCAAGTATTCGATCATCCTTAACCAGAGGGGATAAGTGTCTAACATCTATATGAACCAATCTCATATGTAACAATTTTGTTTCATTTAAAGTTCCCGAACTACTTGCTGTGTTTACCTATACATTCATGACATTTTGTCTTGTATTCAAAATATAATGACCATTGAGTATGCTCACGCTGAATGAGCTGTTTGAATAGTATATAGGGTTGATGAATCTAAGAATTGTTCTCGATTCTGAAAATTTTGGATATGTGATAAATCAATGTTTGCCTACAAGAATTATCAGAAATGTCTGGATGATGATTTAAAAGTTAAATCTTATGTTCTTGCCTCTATGTCTGCAGGTTTACAGAGAGAGCATACTCATATGGGTGAATGTAGACAAGTCTTGTCAATTGCATCTCATGTAACTCTTATCACTGATTCTAAATACACCTTATCCTCACGCTTCAACAATATTGGATAAGTATATTTCAGATTAATTTATTAATAATCAAATATATAGTACTGATACTACCCTCACGCTTTAGCAATATTAGGCAATATGTTCGCATATATTTGTTTTATCTCATGTTTAACCGACATAGTCAAAATCACACCGACCAAATCCCTCACGCATTAGCAATATTGAAAAAGACCGATATGACCTGACTAATACCGTATTGACAAGACGGATCAACGTGTAACATTATCTCATAATGATATGCAATTCAATCTGATTAAGAGAGATTACTAAATTCTATCCTCATTTTATGAGAGTGTGAGTCTCAACCATACATTTATTTTGTGCAAACACAACTAACCCACACTAGTAGGATTCTTATTGTGGTTACCAGCACAAAAAAATGACCCACGATTTATATTGCATTTATAACAATTATAAATAGCAAAAAATAAATTATTTATTTTTAAACTCTTTAAAAAATAAACATTTAGAGTAGCTAGCGTAATTATGGTTTTCTTAGAATTTAGGAATTGCGAATTGAAGGCCTAGCCTCTAGTGTCGCGGAACCAACTTAAATACGCTGCAGTGCTAGGGTCTCTATCCTAGTGTCGCGACACTCAGCCTACAACGCTGAGACATCCCTTTCAGCTACGTCCTGATTATAAAAATTTTCAACACTTGAAACACATAATGGATAGCACTGAGATATCCAATTACGCCACGTACACTCTAATACAAGCATAAACAAATTAAATATCGCATGTCTCATATGCAATGCTGTAAAAATGTAACACACAATACTATCTCATTACATTAATGAGATTAGAAAACTCACCCTTAAAGCGTGCTTTAGATATTTTAGTTGAGGAATGTGGTGGGCTTTCTCAAGCTAGAATAGTAGTTTTCCCTTCGAGAGAACTAAAATAAATTCATATTTTTTAAAAACTTTCTAGATCAAACAATTCAATCCAGTATACTTCATATAGTGAGACTTCATCTATGTGCTCAACGAGTATACTTCATATAGTGAGACTTCATAGGTTCACACCCATTTTGTCTCATGCAGTATTTTCGTAAGTCTATAACCAATGCCCCACACACACGTTATGGATAATATAAAATGGAAAATTAAACCAAACAAGTTGGGTTTAATCCATATTCGTACAATTTTTTTGTCATTGATATCTTAGAAGAGCGGAGACATAGATCAATACTGTTAAGTCCCCTATTGTTTAACCATAAACTTATCTCTTCGATTTGTTTTCTGATAAACAATATCTGTAAACTCCTTAGCGATATTGTTTATACCACGAGAAACTTTTTTCTGGGTTTAATGCTTATAGCCATAAGAATTACCGAAACACAATCTTAGAGACTTTGGATATTTGACTCACCTATATAAGCTAACGGATCCCATATCTATATTTACCAAACTTTATGAGCATTGGACTACACCCAGCGACACCCAGAGACATTTCATAGTCTGACCGCTGGGTGTCGCTGGGTGTAGTCCAATGCTCATAAAGTTTGGTAAATATAGATATGGGGTCTCTGACATGTGTAGAATCTAAGTATGGTGGATCACTCATAAGACCCCCGTGGTGTTCTGGTCAAGGGACTACGAATACTACTCAACTCGAGAAGACCCTCCACTAACGGATTTATGAGATATTTATTGGATGTCTTCATTGAGTCTTGTTCAGTATCCAGTTCTCACTGAATACCTATATATCTATACGAGCTTCAACTAAGTTAATGGTCTGCTAAGATTAATCATCTGGATGATTCAGATATAGATATACATGATCTATATAAAATATTTTCACTCGACAGACCTTGCGTTAGTGAAAATAGATCAGGAATTTATATTTCGAGAATATACTTACATAATGACATTTCCTAGCAACGCTTGTAATTTTTTGCAACTATGTCATAGTTAGTATATTTTCAGGTCTTTATCCCATTTTAGATAAAGTTCTAACTCATTAGACCTGATCTGAACCTCTTCAGATCTATATAATATCCGTAATGTTACAAGCATCTTACTTTAAAAAAAATTAGCGATTTAATAAAATATTTATTTATTGCATAAAATAAAAAATTATAATATTCATACAAAATTGAAATGATATATGAGTACAAATTTCAACAATAACGTGCACTTGCGCTAGGCTATTATAGCACCAATCAAGTTTTATGCTCTTAAACTTAAGACTTTGCTCGTTCTTGAGCAAAATAAAAGCCAAAAACTCATAATTATTACTGACTCTAAATAAAATAAGAACTCAAAACTAAAGACAAGTTTGGTCAATTTAGATGATCATAATTGTATTAAAGATTATTGAAATTGCATAAGTCTTTTTAGAAATTAATAAATAACTTTAGATAAATCATCATATCATTCATCAAGTCATTTATTCTCTTTTATAATTGATCACTTGTGTGTGTGTGTGTGTGTGTGTAATAAGCAAGTAAATAGTTAAATGAAACTTAGATTTTCTTCATAACTTAAAAAATTACAAAAATATGATGTCTCGGCATATCTTAATTACAATAACATTACCATAAGTTTGCTTTTCATACTTACTCTCCACTGATATAGAAATACACATGTCTAGAGATATATTTAGGAGTTTACTTAGCTTGTAACGTAAGGCTACAGTCAAGGTAGGATATAAAGATATATATATATATATATATGAAGTTCAAATCACACCATGAACACTTAGACTTTACTCAGAAACCTCTTGATCTTCTTCTTATTGATTGTGCAGCATCTTAGATCCTAGCCATTGATTATATAGAGCTAGTAGTATAAAAGGGGGACACTTTCAGTTGTACAAAACGTAATTCACTAAGATCAAATTAATCAAATTAGAATGTAATTCATTAAGATCAAGTATAAATTGTGCCATACATACCATCTAGGTATATGTCTATCCTACATGCTATCTAGGTATATGTCATGGTAATCAAATTAGAATTTAATTCATTAAGATCAAGTTTACATTATGTCATATATGCCATCTAGGTATATGTCTATCCTACATGGAACTTATAATTCATCAAGTTATTCATTCTTTTTTATAATTATTTCTTTGTTTTTTAGGAATAAAAATAGCAAGAAGAACATTCAAGGAATCAACATGGGCAATTGTAAGTGTTAGGAGCAAATGAACGCCGTAGTCCCATTAAGAGACAACAACGCTGCATTACTTCAACTTCATTTACCAGCGAGTTTTCTTACTCTTGAGTTTATTTTCAATATCGAAGACAATGTCTAATTTAAGTTCGAGAGTGGAAAACACATTTCTCTTGTTTATTCTGTTGTTTATATTGATTGGTTGTCTTGTATAAGTAGATTTGTTTTAGTTTTAAGTTTTGGTTTAGAGGATGATCATTAGTCCATGATAAAAATTAGAATATTGATTGAATTTATCTTCACAAGTCTCTAGTAAATAATAGATGCTTGAGATAATGCTTATTATGAATCTTGGACTGATTTCAATCTTATTTTTGACACTTATTCTTGAGCACATTGATAATAAGCTTGTATTAGTTGAATTTTTTTGCTTAGAGATATTTCGTGCTTAAGTAGGACACTATAGTCTCGAGGACAAACACTCTAAAACTTGCTTGATTACTACTTGAGACAAAACTCTAGGAAATACATAAATAGAGAAATGACATCAGGCCATTTTTGGACTAATTGAGCATTTTCTAGCCTACCTTATACATATATATATATATATATATATATATATTTATCCCGAATCACCCTGTTTGAGCCTAATTACCAATTTTTCTGTTTAAACACATTACAATCCTTAAGACTTTATATTTATACATCCTAAAATCTACTGATAACACCATCAACTTTGAGTTTACTTAGATATATTCCTAAAATGAAAAAGGTTATAAATGTATGAAAAAGGGTATTCCAATGCAAAACAAAAAGTCTTGAAGGTGCATATTAATCTAATACATTAAAAAAAAGAGTTAAAAAAAAGGTTTAAATGCGTAAATACTCTCAACTTAAGAAAAAAAAAATTCTTTGCAAAGATGTGATTAAAAGGAAAATAAAAATATCATAAGTTTGGAGGAGGTGATAAATCATAAGGGAAGTTCCTTTGATAACGTTGGTCCTAGAGAACCTTCTACTACAACTGGTCGTTCTACGACTATTCCTCTCACAGCTGGACCTTCTCTAATGTATACTCAGGAGTCACTTCAATTGGTTCTACTTATCGAGGGACAATTATCTGCTAGTCCCCTTGAGACAAGAGCTTCAGTTCCATCCCAAAGGGTTCCTCGTACCATGAGCGAGGAACATAAGTATTTCTTCTATTGTATTCTGTTATTTATATCTTTCTACTTTCGTGTTTATGATTTTTTCAATCTATTATTGTAGGCCTCGGGGATTTTATGCAGAACTTTCCATATATTATCCCAGATTATTTTTGTAATACCTCAAAGAAGGCGCGAGTCGTTAGGAAGTGCAAAACAATATAAAAAAATTTCCTATGGTTTAGAATTGTGGGCTTCACTAGTTAAGAAGCAGAGGACCACCGATCCAAGTGATGAGTCCATTCTTAAGGTTGTTTAAAAGTTTGTTGAAGTAAGGGATCGCATTCTTAAAGTTTATTTAGGAGCTTCTTGTTAGAGTATGTGCTTACGTGCTCTCCATGTTTGTATAAATACTTATTTGATAATATATATATAATGTATATTTTATTAAATCACTAATACTCTTTATTAAATGGTAATAATGCTTATCACATTATGGACACTATATGATCTAAAAGAGTTTAGACCAGTGCTAAGGGTTAGCAAAGTCGAGGGTTATAAATGTTAACAGTTAACATTGTTAAGAGTTAGTAGGTTATAAGAGTTAGTAAAATTCTAAGGAGTTAGAACATTGTCTGTAATAGGACAAAGACCTGAGGGTACAATAGTAATGACAGAGTTGTAAAACGTTGCAATAAAAGCTAGGCAATATCATTATGCAAGTGTGTTCTTGAATACTATGTTCTTGATCTATTTTCATCAATGCAGATTTATTGGTGAATCCCTTCCATATAGATTAATGTATGTCTATATCTGTAGGGTGCAGATGGTTATTCTTAGTTGTCTATAAGCTTAGAGCTCATATAAGCATACGGGTATTTAGTTATGACTGAATACTGAATAGATTTACATGGACCCTAATAGATATCCTATGAAACCTTCAATGGTAGGTCATCTCGAGTTGAGTAATATATGTGGTTCTTTGACCTGAGCACTACGGTGGACTTATGGGTGATCTACCATACTTTGGTTCTATAGATGTCAGAGACTTTTCATAGTCTGACTGCTACGTGTTGTTAGGTATAGTCTGATGCTCATAGAGTTCGGTGTGCGTAGATATGAGATCTTTTAGCTCACATAGGTGGGTTGTATGTCCGATCATTCGAGATTGTATCTCATAAAGTCTTACGACTGTGAGAAATAAACCCAGAAAATGAGTTTCTCAGAGTGTTGAACAATATAATAAAAGTGTTTATTTATGTTGTTAATTGAGATATAAATCTAGAGACAAGATTGGATAAGTACATGCAAATTTGACGATACTGATCTATATCCTCGCTCATCCAGGGTATAAGTGATGAAAGGATTATACATATGTGTTCTAACCTCAGCTTCTATGATCTAACGCACTGACTTGTAATATCTATGACGTGTGCGTGGGGCATCGATTATGAACTCATAGAATAGTTCTATGTGACAAATCGAGAGTGGACCTTGAGAGTCCTGCAATATGAAGTGTATTTGTTGTGCACTAGAACAACGTAACGGATTGAATAGTTCAATCTAATAAAATTAAATATTTGTTTCAGGAAC
Source organism: Ailanthus altissimus (assembly GCA_946807835.1). Classification (NCBI taxonomy): domain Eukaryota; kingdom Viridiplantae; phylum Streptophyta; class Magnoliopsida; order Sapindales; family Simaroubaceae; genus Ailanthus; species Ailanthus altissimus. The sequence goes on from OX327687.1 coordinate 14,128,032, forward strand.
TCTCGGGATGCGTATGTGTCAATACTTAAGTTTTAAGTACAAATAATTGGATAACAATTGCTGTTGACCAATTAAAAGGTAACAGTAGTGCATAGTGAGTCATCGGTTAAGTTAACTTAAGTGTGGATTTAATGGGACCTACGTTGGGTTAAATGATGACTTAAAGGTAATATTATTTAATTATTAAATTATTAAAATATTTATTTATTTCATTATTAAATGAATATTTAATTTAATTATGGTTAATAATTAACCTAACTTTGGTTAAAAGTTAACCAAAGGATTAAAGTTAAATTAAGATATTTAATTAACTAAATTAGGGTTAAGTTAGTTAACCATAATTGGGCTAAAGACCTAAATATCTAACCAATCTTAAGGGTTAATTTACTTAACTAAACTTAAGTTAAAAGTTAACTTTGATTTGATTGAATTAACTATGGTTAATTAAAACAAATATTAAAATAATAAAAAAGTATTCATTTGATATAAAGTGAATGGTGTAGCTGCCGATTAGGTGTTGAGAAAAAGAAAGACATTTATTTTGGTTTCTAAAAGTTAAAAAATCAAAGGAAACAAAAAGAATTCCATCTTCTTCTCTTCTACATTTGGCCAATCAATTACAAAGTACTTTTATCAAATGTTGATATGGTTTTATTGTTCAAGTTGTTGAACTAGAACAAAAACACTTAGTGCTTTGTAGTGTATTAATAATTCAATTGTTAAACTTTTAGATTAAATTGTTAATCAAGGGTGTAAAGTGTTAAACCTAATTTTTTGGATTAAGCTATTGTCTAGCTGATCAAACACACCCTATTGATCACAAGTACTACCAATGGGCATCACTTTGGGCAGATTCTAATTCAATTAGTTCAAAGGCTTCAAAGGTAACGGTTTCTCAATTCAGTTTTAATTTTGATTAAATATATAAAATGTGTTCATATAGTTTTAAGACTTTCGCTGCATATTTGATGTGTATATATATGTATGTGATGCATATGTATTGTGTATGAACATTTAAACTACATATGTACATTGTATTTTAATCGACTCTTTCACTTCTATCGTTTTAGAGGCTACAATAAAGTTTTCAACTATTGGTTTGATGTGCTCCAAGATGAGTCATTCTTGACTTTTGATTCTAATACTGACCCCCTCTCTTTTTTGGTTGAAGGATTTATCTATGTGCATCTATAGGATTTTTTTGCTTCTACTGGATTTATTGATAACATATAATCTTTTACTTCCATTTCGTCTTCTAGTAGGAAGTATGCCACACTTGTCCTTTGATTGTTGCATTTAGTTTGTATTTTATATCCAAGTTGATAACCTGTAATGCTTTTTTTTTTTTACTCTTTATACTACATCAATTTGTCAGCTACTCCTTTAATTTTTACAGTGCTTTTGTCTTCTCTGGCCCTCCATAAGTATCCCCCCCCTTTTTTTGTTTACTTTTATGGCTTGAAAGAACAGTCAGACATTTTAGAGATGAACCGCATAAGTACTACGATCATTCCTGTCAGTATTTAGACCTCTTTAGAAGTTCATGGAATCGTCATGTTCATGAGTGCTTAGTCTTGGGGTGGATCCACTTCAATTCCCCTTGTGCCTATCATATGTTAGAGGTGATGTACCTTGTTTTAACATGGTGATGTACCTTGTTTTAATATTCAATAGTATCTTATTGGTGTAGAAGATGTTGACATGTCCGGAATATATGAGTTATTCCCAAGTGCAGGATTGTCAAAGTAATAAATAACCCGATGAGAACGGGATCGATCTACAGGGAAGTAGAATTAAAATTACAAATTATAAACACTTTAAAGATAATTAATGCAGTATAAGATGTTTGCAAATATTATTTTAATTAATAAATTCAAATAAAAAACTAAGGTTACGGGGATTCACTCTTGGCATAAGAAGTAAGAATATATTTAACTTTTTTTTTTATAACTCAATTGGAATCCTCACACAAAGGAGGTTCCAACCGAAAAATATAGCAATTAAAGTTCATCATCATTTATATATTGATTAGTATTTATTTCTTTCAATTATTATACACCAAGTACTACGATCATTCCTGTCAATATTTAGACCTCTTTAGAAGTTCATGGAATCGTCATGTTCATGAGTGCTTAGTTTTGGGGTGGATCCACTTCAATTCCCCTTGTGCCTATCATATGTTAGAGGTGATGTACCTTGTTTTAACATGGTGATGTACCTTGTTTTAACATTCAATAGTATCTTATTGGTGTAGAAGATGTTGACATGTCCGGAATATATGAGTTATTCCCAAGTGCAGGATTGTCAAAGTAATAAATAACCCGATGAGAACGGGATCGATCTACAGGGAAGTAGAATTAAAATTATAAATTATAAACACTTTAAAGATAATTAATGCAGTATAAGATGTTTGCAAATATTATTTTAATTAATAAATTCAAATAAAAAGCTAAGGTTACGAGGATTCACTCTTGGCATAAGAAGTAAGAATATATTTAACTTTTTTTTTTATAACTCAATTGGAATCCTCACACAAAGGAGGTTCCAACCGAAAAATATAGCAATTAAAGTTCATCATCATTTATATATTGATTAGTATTTATTTCTTTCAATTATTATACACCAAATCTTATAAATGGATTCAAGTATTTATTATGTCAATCTTTATATTTGTCTACAATAAATCAAGACTCCTACTTTACAAGAAAGGTTAATACACCAAATCTTGTAAATGGTTTCAAGAATTTATTGTGCCAAGTATTAAGTTTGTCAATAATAAATCAAGAATCACCACTTTAGAAGAAAGGGTATTAATTCTACAAACAAAATAAATACATCATATATAAGTTTACATAACTTAAAAATGAAGCATTAAATTTATGAATAAATATTAAACATATCTTATTACCTTGCCAAGAGCTTCACCCTTTCACCTTAGCTTAAAGAAAATTATTTGAATATAATAAAATTAAAGAAAAAGAAAAGAAATGGAAGAAGAAATAACATGATTTAATAGTAAACAAGAGAAATAAATTTACAAAGAAATAGATACAAATGACAAGTATTTTGAACTAAATTCTAACTTTCTAATTATATTCTTTAGGCATAAACAAGCCACCTATTTATAGAAAAATATGGATAAATTGAGACAAATTTGGAGGGAACCACTTGGTTGATGAAAGTCAAGAATGGTGGCAAAATAATTTGCATTCATTATCACTTGGGCACCCACTTGATTATTCAATTTGGAATTGATGTGATCCGAATTAGCTGTCACTCAAAACATCACAGTTATAGATAAGTCTCTTATCTTTCTAAACTGAGTGATCTCATACGTATTAGATACGTATTTCTATAGTTATGGGCCAAATATTGATGACTGTTCACACTGGGCCTGTACTGCAGATCAGTTCTGTTCTATGCCATTTTTCACCCTCTAAACATTCGAATTTCCAATACTTTGTGAAATATAATATGTTAGCACATTGAGTCATCTCTCCACAGAATTAAGAATCACCTCAATTGGATCTTTATGTAGAAAGTTATGTCCATTTTACCGAACCTACCACAAAATAGTTAAAAGATAATTAAGTACAATATTATAAACATACTTAAGTTAAGAAAATTAAATACACTAGTAATACAAAAAAATTATGTAAAACTCTTATTAAATGTGTAATTTTAAGTGTTCATCAATTGTTATTTGTTCTTTTCATGAAATTGTATGACGGTACTTGCTACCTTGAAAACTGCAAGATAAAGGAATAAAGTCTCATTAAGAACTAGAGGAGAAAGGATGAGAGGCTTTCCCAGCTATTCCTTTAATTTTTATAGTGCTTTTGTCTTCTCTGGCCCTCCATAAGTATCCCCCCCTTTTTTTGTTTACTTTTATGGCTTGAAAGAACAGTCAAACATTTTAGAGATGAACCGCATAAGTACTACGATCATTCTTGTCAGTATTTAGACCTCTTTAGAAGTTCATGGAATCGTCATGTTCATGAGTGCTTAGTCTTGGGATGGATCCACTTCAATTCCTCTTGTGCCTATCATATGTCAGAGGAATGTTCTAGATGAGATTCTGAATGAGCATTTGGCCTGATTCAGGTGCATCTGGTACTTTCCCAAAATGATGAATACCTCTTACAAATTTGTAATGTGATATGTTTCTTTCCTGCTCATGACTATTATATCGTCTATAAATGGTTCCACGTTCTTTCCAATCATCTTCCTAAAAACCTTGATTACCAGCCATTAGAAAGTAGCCTCTATATTTTTTAGTCCAAATGGTATTATCCGATAGTAGCAAGTTCCCCTCTCAATTACAAAGTTGGTTTTTTCTTCATCTTTTGAATCGATTTTTATCTAATTGTAATCACTATATGTGTCAAGGAATGATAGTTTTCATACCAAGTAGTTGCATCTATGATCTAATCAATTTTGAAAAGTGAAAAAGAGTCCTTTAAAATGGCTTTAATGAGGTCTGTGTAATCCATACAAATCTTTCACTTCCCATTTTTCTTGGGTATGACAACAACATAGCAAACCAATCTAGCTAGTGGACTTCCATGATAAAGCCTACTTCTACAAGTCTGTCTATTTTATTGTTGATGATTTTATTCCATTCAACTTTGAATCTCCTCCATCTTTGCCTTACAGGTCAATAATATCTCTTGATTATTAGTTTGTGCGTCATGACATCGAGATCTATTCTTGGCATATCCCAGTGTGACCAGAAAAGACATCATGGTTTTTTTTTATAGTAGCTTGATCATTGCTTACTTTTCTTCTTTATTCAAACTGGTGCCTAGTCACACTTCGTGTCTGTTACCAAAAGATCTAGTTGTACCTCTTCCATATTTTCTGTGTGTAGAGGGATGTATTCCTCTGTCCGCTCTTTTTCCCAAGACAACGCCTTTGGTTAGACATCCTGTAATTGTTGTTTAGAAGGCGATGTCTTATACTGTGAAGCTAGAACGTTTATGCTGCTCAAGGTTCTAGCTTCTTCTTCCTTCCCGATGGTTCATTCTCCTTTTTTGAGCCCCTTTAGAAGACTTCTCCACTTTCTTTTTCTCTTTGGCAGTTTAAGTGAGTTGGCATAACATCATCGCTTTTACTTGTTCTCCTTTGATATCAACCATCCTCTTTTCGCTAGCGGACACGCATCGCACTACCTAATACAAAGTGGAAGAAACGATTTCCATAAAGTGGATTTAAATTATTTAACTATCGCATTGTAGGCAAAATGAGCATCTATTAACAGATAAAACACATTTAACATCTTTCCTGCTACTACTATAGTTAAGGTGGCAATTCGTGTTGTATCAATATAGAGTATTAACAAACTTTTATCATATTATCATACGATTCATTTATATAAATAAATCGGACACTTAAATACATATTCGATTCGTTTAATATGCGAATTATATGATACAACACGATTAAACACGTTTAAATAAATGGAACAAATTCAATTCATTTATACAATTATACATGATTATATTCATAAAATGTAAAATAACATCAAATTTGATTTATTTACATAAAATATTCGGTTCGTTTAATATAATTAAACATGTTTAAGTCACAATAAACATATATTTTTTTAAAATTAAGTTTGTGTCTTACACGAATAGATATAAATTCATTTTTAAATGAATTAATTTGATTGGTTTAGTTTAACATGATGTAAATGAATTTGCGAATAACAATGCTCAAACACATGTTCGACACGATTAATAAATAACACGAATTTGACTCATTTATTAATCGTGTCAATTATTTTCTACCCATATTCATTTAAAGCGTATCGAATTCATTTTGAATAATCATGTTGTTACCCATTTTGCCACCCCTAAATACCGTAGAGTGATAAAACCTTTGACCTGTATCCTTGATTCACTGCATATAATCAACTTCTTATTGCACATGCATATATTTTTCTCTCGAAGCTCCATCCTCTTGAAATATTGAAAAATAATATATACGTGTTACTTTTACCATCAATTAGTACGCATCAAATGACATTATTTTTTATGATATCTATCACTTCTTCTCGATAGAAGGATATCTCCGATAGACTCTGCTTAATAGAATGATGATGAGAGATGAGGTTTTTCTTATGTCTGTTCTTTGAATAATGGTAGCTCTCTTAAAGAGTGGTCTCTATTGTTCATCTATTTTTTCCCTCTTTGGAGGTCTCCTAAGCAGCAGATCTACAAAGTGCTAATTAACAGCCACACTTAGCCACTGCTTCAATTAAGTCTTGAACTAGTTCTCTGTTAACATGAGGTCCCTCTATGATTGGTAAATTATCTTCCTCTTCTATTTCTTTCTCGTTGTCCTCGTCTTTTTTCATAAACGGGAAGTCATACAAGGACCTATGAATCTTGTCAAGTACTTTTATGTTTATATTCTTTATTATTACAACTTTCATTCTAATTGTCTTGGGATCTTTCATAAGCTCTTCTGTTGTTGTTTTTTGAGGTTACAGTATTAATCACTGCTCAGGCAGGTACCGATTCCTCATTAACGTATGTATCTGCACCCTTAATTGTCACATGGATAGATCGCATCCATTCTTTTCATGGAAGTGATAGTGTTTGTTTTTGTTCTTTAGATGTTCCGGAACCACTGCTAACCTAGATGGCCTACATAATCTTGAATCCTTATATTTACGCCAATTTTTTTTGTTGGCATGCTAATTAGAAACAAAGGTTCGTATGTCCTTTGTCATTTGTCTCATGTTAGTCCTTTATTATTTAAAGGTATTTTCCTGAATCCTCCCTTCCACGAAGGTGGATATTCGTTTTGTGTGGTAATCATAAAGGCTTCCTTTGTTGTGGTAACCTCATCTTCTTCTTCCTAATTTCAGTACTTGAATTTCTAGCTTATTAATTCAAAAGATGTGAAGTTCTTCTGAACTAGGTAGTGAAAGCCTTCACCGCTTTGTAATATGCCCACGTTGCGAATTCTGAATTATAGCTTTCAATTGCACTGAAATTCTTTTTTAAATAGATTCAAGAAGCTCTTGATCGACTCATTCTCCTCTTGCTTCATGAGGAACAAATCTAATGTAGTCTTTCTTTTCTTTCTATTATATATTTATTGGGCGATGAATGTTATAATCAATTCATCAAAGGATGATACAAATTTTTCCTTTAAATAGTGAAACTATGCTTAAGTAAGACCCTTAAGGCTAGAAAGAAAGATAATGCACTTCAGAGCGTCATCCATGGATCCTAGCTCGCCTTCCTCTTTAAAGACATTGTGTCCTTAACGGTTTCGGCCTTTCTACTCTTGCATATAGTTTGTTATACTTCTTTAGGTTTGTTTCTCGAATTCTTGTTCATTATCTACTTTTTGCATCTACTTTGCAGTTTGGTGCTTTCGATTTGATTTATAAGTTCCTTCCTTCCCGCGTTGTCCACAAACCTCTTAAATTGTAGATTTCTTAGTATTGTTTCTCGGGGAGGGAGCTCTTCGAAATCATTTTAGAAGTCCTTCACTTTCTCTAAGGTAGTTAACTGATCTCTCAACTCTTGGTTTCCCTTAATTTTTATCTCTCTTAGAATTTCAATTAGGATTCCCTTCACGTTAATGGAGACATTGCCCCTAAGGATCAAGAGGTTGGAAGTACTAGTACCTCTAGTTTGGTATTATTTTGGTCTATGGAATAAAAGTTGATGTTCATCATGGTCGCAGAGATATTCTTTGAGCTGAAAAATATGCTTTTCGTGTTACTTCCCATAGACAATGCCGCTAAAAGCTCCGAAGTTTAGAACTCTAAGAATTGTTTGCCATGCCCTTTAATACTCTTTGAGTTTGTTTAAAGAGTATCGTTTTCTTGTAAAAAAAGATGCTTTAATATTCAAATCAATTTTTATCTCATAAAACGAATGCTTTGTGTGTGATGTGCTTGAATAACAAACAAGGAACATTATGCTTGAATTCTATGTGAAATTATAATTAATTCAATTATAATTCCAATAAAATAATATTCTTAATATAATTTTGCTTCGCCATGTCTTTCATAACCCGTTTTTAAGATCTATAAATTATTGAATCGGGTTCAACTGATCAAAATATCCAAGTTGACTCGATGTTAAAAGAAAAGCTCTCTAATACGAGCTGTTGAAATCATTTAATAATAGGCCAACGAATGTGGATATCAATTCAGTAAAGTATTTTCGTTGTCATATGTCGGTGGTTTTTTTTTTTTTTTTGAATTTTATCACCACGCATTTTACTTTACTACTACATTTATTAATATATATTAGTTTCGACAAATCCTGGAACAAAGGTAGAATTGTTGTGGAAGTTGAATGTTTGGTTGCATAATAACTTTGTAGTTGCGATTCCTAAATTATAAATTTGAATTTGAAAACAGAATTTGTAGGTTAACAAGTTAGAATTGTTTTCAAAGAAGTCAAAAATGATGGGCTGTACTTGATTGTACAATCTTGTCGTCTACCCATCAACTCATTTATTGCGTGCAACGTGTCTTCTGACGAAATCCAACGGTGCATGGAATTAGAATTGACTGTTGACTGAGACACGATCTTCGTATTTCCAACCTCTAGAGTAGTGATACCATGTTATTGTCCACACCCTTCTTCAGTGAGGACACGCTCTTGACAAATAAGATTTGTAAATGTACTCTCTACTAACAATACTTAAATAAGAATTTAAGTTCCTCCAATTGTTTTTGGATGAATTTTAATTTTAAAATATGTAAGATTTAATTGCATAGTATTTTAAGAGATTTGTTAATGGAGTTAAGATGAATTTTTATTTATTGTTTCTAATTTTCAGATACTTACAAATTTGAATAAACTTTTTATGGTACTCATTTTTTTTTTTGGGGGGGTGGTAAAATTTTAAGAACAAGTTCGATTGTTGGAGATAAATTCTTCTTATAAATTAAGGTCAAAAAAATTGGTTAGAAAATCCTAAAATATATTTATTTATAACAATAACATTATTTAAAAATAAAAAAGATGTAAAAAATATGACACTGGTAATTCAATACCTTTGAAGTAGAAGCTTCTTAGGTTCATTCACTAATAAAATAAGACAAGCAGCGTTATGGGGGAGTAGTGGGGGAAGTTGTTGACCCAGAAAAAGAAGTAGGACCCTTCCATAATAAGACAAGTCTTTGGGGTTTACTGAGTGATGACGTGTAGCGCTGACTTAATCTGTCGTTTTCCATGAGTCACTGTTATCTTTAACGGAGCTCTTGTCTTTTGTTTTTTTTTTTTTTTTATTACAGACAGCCTGTCGGCTGCCATTTGTTTCTTCTTGATCTCATGCCTGCGTTTGCAATGCCGTCATTATTCTTTATATGATTTTTGTTTTATAATAATAATAATAATAATAAATATATTTTCTTTTCTTGATTTCATTGAATATTTTATCCATGTGGTAATTTGAGAGCGTATTACACAAAATATGCTTTCAAAAAAACAAAAAACAGATCACTGAAAATAAGAATTAACCTTATTATTAACAGATATTTCAAATTTAATTATTTATTATTCTGAAACATAAATTCTTTTTAATTAGCGTAAAAGCATGATTTATAGTTTCAATTTCAAGGTTATATTTATTGGACGGCTTCAGGCTCCAAGTTCCCAAGCACAGTGAAAGCTAGAAAGTTCCAATCACACAATGGCATCATACACGTGTAATATCGCTTCAAATTCCTTCAGCCATTCCATGGATGCAATAAATTCCAACAAAAGTGTGCTCTACAAAGAGAACAAACACCTGTTCGGAGCTTCTACTGGGGAAGCCAAAAGCTAAATATAACAAAAACCCTACATGCAGTTTCATTCATTTTCCCACCACCAATGTTTATCTAAAATCTTCACAGCATCAAAAATTAACATCTTTGCTAAGCAAGTTACAACGATGTAAAAAAAAAAAAAAATTCTAAAGTTTCTCAATCCCAGATCTTGCTTTGATATACTTCTTAACAAGTTAACAAAGTAATTGATACAAGCCTGGCAAAATTGGATTAACTGCATGCACCTGCATTTCACCATAACTGCAAAATAAATAGCGGCGTAAGATTGATGCAGACTTTCAATGCTTTTTTTTTTTGGGCTTGTCCTTATTTCAATTAGAGCAGAAGTTTCAGCTTAAGCAAAAATATGAAGACAATCAAAATACTGGCCCAAGTTTGGAATGGGGTGCCACTACTGTGAGTTGCCACTCAATAAGCTACAGTAATAATGAAAACCCCTTCACAAGTCAGCATGCTGTCACTAATCTCAGAACAATATCTTGTGCGGTTACATTTGTGCACATTGGGTTTTATCATTTGCCCATGTACTAGCAAATCCGAATGGATTTGTCAAAAGTAAAGTTTCAAGCTCAAAACTGTAACTTCTAGAGCATACAGATATCGAATAATACCATAAGGGTTGATCCTAATTATGGATATCATATCTTTGAACAGTTGAAATCACATATTGACTTTTATCATTTGCCCATGTAATAGCAAATCCGAATGGATTTGTCAAAAGTAGAGTTTCAAGCTCAAAACTGTAACTTCTAGAGCATACAAATATCGAATAATACCATAAGGGTTGATCCTAATTATGGATATCATATCTTTGAACAGTTGAAATCACATATTGACAGCATTAAGCTGTATAAGTTACGACCATTAGCTTGTCTCATACTTCTACTTCCATTGGACCACATAAATTAAATTTAGCAATTTGTATACAATGGATAATAGAGCATCAGTGAAAGCATGGAACCTCAACAAGAGTAAACAAACCTATTTCGGGAGAACCTCTTTGTGAGCTTTAAATGAGAGGATCACATTCCATACTAAGGCAATAACATTAGCACCAAGGACCTGAAAATTCACCACATGAACAAAAAATCAATCCCATTACCAATACAGCAGATGTGCAACAAAATAAAAACATGCCATATGTTTGATATAGCATTTCAAAGATAAGTTATCACAAAAATATTTTGATGCAACAGAGATAAACAAAGAGGCATTTTACGCTCCCTAAAAGGATTTGAAAAAAACCCGCACAAGTCACGTATTTACAGAAAATGGCTTTGCCTTTATGCAGATATAATACAAAGCAAAACTAATTTTTGTTGATACCAAACACAACTTCTGAAAAATTAACTTGGAAATGTTCTGTACAGAATGACACGTATTTAGGAAGGTGCAAGAAAATGTTTGTGTTCGATAGGGAACTTCTAACTCAAATTTTTATCAAAATAACAACACAAACTTCTATCCGTTGCTTCCATACAATTTAAATGTAGAGAAGGTTGATGAGTCGGCAACATTAAATGCTATGTTTTGACATGTGATTAATGAACAGAAAATGTGTAAAAATCTTAAGTTAAGAGGCTCCCCATCCTTAAATGTATTTAAAGAGAAGGAAAAATGCTATTACAATAAATAAAACACTAATCTTTACAAGCATTCCAGATCATTTTCTAACATAGAAACACCATGCAACATCTAAGGAACGATGAAATGACATCTCAATTGAATTGAATGGATTCCAGACCAGTTCTAAAAAAATCCTTTTATAAAATATAGATTGGCAGGCAATGATTAGATAGACTGCAGACCAAATTGAAAACAGTTCCCAATTACAATTATTTTTAGGATAAGCCACTCATCCAGTGCCCCATTTATGTATCTACACTTCAGAAGCTACTATAAAACCTCAATGAGCTATTCCAATATTGTCCAACCATGTATCAATCTATATGCCTATATGCCATGAATAGTATGGATAAATTTAGCGTTCAAACCTGGAACTGCTGTGGGACAAACCGAAAGTTGAGAAATTGGAAAGGTATCCAAAGTTGCCAATTTGCAAGAACAGCAGAGAACCACTCCTACAAAGTGAAAGTTCAACTTGAGTACAAGCAATTTATATCATATATATGTGTGTGTGTGTGTCAAAATGTCCTTTCAAAAAGCTGCTTCCAACAAGTAATGGAGTGCATGAAAAGTTACTGAAACTTAAAAAAAAAATCAACAAAATATTATGCCTTTACACCACCTGTTGCAGTTTGGGTAGAACTTCTGATGGCCTTCCCTCAAGTGTTACCAATGTAGATAAAAAAACTCCAATAAATATAGGAGAAAAAACGAACTGCAACAAAACATAATCACATCCAGAGGTATACTTTAGGAATATTAGTACAGTGATGAAGCAATCATCATAATTTTATTATAATCTGATCTGAAAATTAAAGAGAAATCTAGGTAACCTGATCAATTAGAAGACGCAAGAATGCACCTGATGCTCCAGGCAGTTTCACCAATTTATTCAGGCATGAATACCTAATAAAACACAGTCCAAAGGGATATATAAAATAACCCAAAAAAAATCTTTTTCCTGACAAATTCGGAAAAATATTGGTTTCAATCCAGAGAAGGCATTAAAAGAAAAAGAAATTATAAACAGGTAATATCACAAGACAATAAATGTCTGTAGCTGCAGAAATTCCAGATCATTAAGTCAGTCAAAAGTGATGAGTATACCTACGAATTAGGTAAGAGTGATAAAATGGCTAAAATTATGTACCCAAACCTGGGCAGATGGAAGTATTGATCTGAGGCATTACCAGAAATGCAATGTCGGACCCACTAACACCAGCCCCAGCAGAGTAAACACGAACGTCCTTTTCAGGTCCAGAGATGGCAATTGCTCAATGACAAGCTGGGGAAACAATTTGTAACATTCAGTTATGCTTAACATTGTGACAGAATTACCAGAACATGCGATAGTTCAGGCTGTCAACAGAAAAGGCAAGTTAAAAAATAGACAACCATCCGGTTCATATCAATTTTACAAGGAATCATGTCTCACATGATTTACAGTGCTTTGTTCTGAGCATTGGTGCCAATAAACTATATACAGTTACACATTGTCTGAAATATATATGACAAATGATTTCAAAAACTTCAATTCTTTCAAGTCTGTAAGACACCAAGAAGAGTCAAACATATTTTAGGACCTCAGTGGCTATTGCTTTCAAGAGGACATCAAGTTTACTATTGATATTGGCAAGATGGCAGTCACAAAGCAAGATAGATATTCAGAAGAGTTTGCAAGTACAATTTCCATGCCTTAATCCTGCTAGATATGCAACGGCATGAAGTCCCTTCTTCATTTGGAGGATCTAAAAGCAGTAAAGTTTAGTAGGACTTTTATAATGGTCAGAGGAGTTTCTTCAATGCAAAAATACTCCTGTCAATATTTTCAATTGTTTGGTAGCAATTTTCTGAGGATTCCTCATAAGCATAAATACTTTTTTATGTCTACTTGTAAAAGCTCATAAATTGAGCTCCTTTAAGAAGCTCTTCATAAACTTTTCAAATATGTTTTTTTGGCCAAAATATCCTTTTATTTATTTGCAAACGCTATCACCAACTTATTTAACAAAACTTATGTTCAATGTGATCGGACAGTTGTTTTACTGAAAGCAATCATTGACAGTCAATTAAATAACATTTTTTTCTTAAAAGGTCCACGTATAGAAGTCTATAAGAGGGTGTAATGAATGGAACTGAAGTAACATGATCAAGTTTTGAATTTTATTGTGGTTCTACACCATGTATAACAACAGTGCCTTCTAGAAACAATCAAAAGCTACAGAACATTGGTTATCACCTTCACTCTAGCTAGGCATAAAAATTATTGAAAAATTCTAAAACAAGCCTTTTATCCACCTTCAGGCTAGTAACATGAACTTTATATAGTTCTTTAACCTTTGCTGGGATAATAGAAACTCAAACATGCCTGAATATACTCTGAAGGAAAGGAAGCCCAAACAGCAGTTTAACAATACCATTAAAACATGCAGGAATTTTCAGTAAATGACTATCAAGTATTGGCAAAAAGTTGAAGATCAGATGACATGTAGTGAACGTTTCTACTACTCCAATAGTGATACCATTGAAGTAGCTTATGGAAAATCCTAATTAATCAACAGTAAATGAGCAGAACAGAGAAAGTTTACCTGGCAGATTAAGTCTCCAATAAAAGTCAAAAGTGCAGATGTCACTGCTTTTGTTGCCACTGGATATTTTGCAAGAAGAGCCAAATACCTGCAATTTTATAAAATTACTTGTTAAATGTGAGCAGATCAAGCTATCAACCACATGACTTGAGAGCAGAAATGTAAGTAATAGCAGATACTCACAAACAACAAATATCAGAAACAATTTTTATAAAGAAGATAGCAGCATTCCAAAACTTTAGCACACCCAAAAAGATGCTATTTCATCATCTATTTCTCAAGACAATCATAATATGAGAAGGAATAAGCTAAAATAAAATCAATACGGTTGATAGATAATTTAACAGAAGAAATTTTAAATACATTCATCATTAATGGGTCATCAGTGATCTATAAAATGATATGTCCAAAAGTTGATAATATTCAACTTTTTTGTCAACTAAAGCTTGACAATGGCAAACCAAGTAAATGAATTTCTAACCTTGATTTCCACCCATTGCAATTTGTAAGTCTCATGTATAACATGAAATAAAAGCTAAGTAGTTGCCTAATAACTGAGTATTCAAGGTCCCAAGACTTTAAAATAAAGAAAGTGATTACTACAAGAACAGAGCAAGTTGCAGAGGCAGCTGCTGTTATTTATAGTTGAGAGCTGGATGGAAGCTGAGCTAAAAGGAAGTAAAGAGTCAAGCTGGAAAGAGGTGTTTAGCTGTTAAAAGACATGTGGATTGCTAGAATTATGATCGATGATGTGGCAAGCATTCCAGCAGTAGATGCAACTGGAGAATTTGTATTTATATCTTCCCGCCAAAAGTTAGTTTAGGTTTGTTAGTTTTTTAACCAATTTGGCTTGAGTTGTGGAATGAATGCCATGTGTACTTATTAGTTACATTGCTACTATAAAAGGAGACTGAGAATGTATTTTCATTGTATAAAAAAAATCTAACAAAATAAATTCTGAAATTTTCCTTTACATTTTCTGTCATTTTCTTATTTACCAAACAAGCAATATTTTGCTTTATACAGTATCAAAGCCTATTATGGCTAATGCCAATACATCAAATGCTAACCTAGCTTCTGCGAACATCAATTCTTTAGCCAATACAAGCTATACTGTTGCTTAAACAATAAAGCTTACAAGATCAAACTATGTAGTGTGGAAATCACAAGTCCTTACTGCAATTTGAGGTAATAGGCTTGAAGGCTTTGTGAATGGAACTAAGAAAGCTCCAGATCAGTTCAATAGAACTTCAGATCACGATCAACAACAAGCAGCTGCTTTGGAAAATCCAGAATTTAAATTTTGGATCAGGCAAGATCAGTTGTTTCCAAGCTGGTTACTTTCTACCATTCATGATTCCATATTATGTCTAGTTATTGATAGTCAAACATCTAGAGAATTATGGCTATCTGTTGAAAAGCAATTTGGATCAGAGTCCAAGGCATGGTCTATTCAGTTAAAAAGAAGGTTAGCAACTGTAAACAAAGGCTCTCTTTCAATGTCAGAGTAATTCTTGAAGGTAAAAAGTTTAGTTGATGAACTTACCATTGCTGGTTGTCCAATTGAGGAAGAGGAGTTTATTGAGTATCTTATTACTGGTGTTAGATCTGAATTTGATTTTGTTGTTGTATTAATTACAAGTAAAATTGGAGAGATTAGTTTGAATGATGCCTATGGTATGCCTTTAACACAAGAAAGTAGGAACTTGCAAAATTCTAGTAAGAATGAATCACAAGGTGGCTTTGCAGCAAACTACATTCAAAAAGGACAGAAGAAAGTAGTTTTTAATAATAATGGAAGGATTTAGTAGCTTTAGTGGAAATAATCAATCTGGTTACTATGCAAATAATAATTTTGGTAATGGAAGTTTCAATGGTGCTATAAACTTTGATAACTTTGGTAGGGGAAGTCACCAAGGAAGAGGAAGACGTCAGAATCAAGTACGGGGAAGATCAAATCAGTTTGGTAGAGGTAACTTTCAAAAACTGATCTGTCAAATCTGTGAGCGACAAGGACATCCAGCTTCAATATGTTATCACAGATACTATAGGGATTACAAGCCCAAAGAACAAACTGCTTACGAAAACAATAATGGTCAAAGATTTAATAATAATGTATCAGGAGGTTCTTCGGGTGCTGGTGCAAATAGAAAAGCATTCATGGCAGCACAAACACTTTTGATCAGACCTAATATCTTGATTCAGGGCAACACATCACCTGACAAATAACATCAACAACCTGGGCAATAAGGCTGAATTCTCAGGTAATGAACAACTTATAACTGGTAATGGTGCTGGTTTAAAAATATTGTTTATTAGTAATACTTGGCTTAGAAAAAATTCTGGAAATGACTTAGTTCTCAAAGATTTACTGTGTGTACACTTAATTACACAAAAACTTGATTAGTGTGTCGAAATTAGTGACTGATAATGATGTGTTTATTGAATTTCACTTTCATATGTGCTTTATTAAGGACAAGAAGAAGGGAATCCTGCTGATCAAGGGTGTTGTTGTGAAGGGACTTTATAAACTGATATTCACGCCTGTTTCATCCTATAATGCAAGTTACTTTGTTGCTCAGTCATTGTCAAATATCCATCCTACTTCTATGTTTTCTTTGTATTCTGAAAATGCACACTGTATGATAAACAAAAATCAGTCTTGTGCAGCTGATTCATTGTCATTGAACTATAATTCAAAATCATCAGAACCTGTGTCTTGTAATGTCTTTATGCAAGCTTCTAAAAGTCAAAGTGTATCTTATTACAATCTGTGGCATCAAAGACTTGGACATGCAAGACTATTTGTTCTTAAATCTGTATTCAGCTCTTGTAATTTGACTTTTCAGAATAATAAAATTCTTAGACCTGAGTTCTGTGATTCTTGTCAGATGGGAAAAATGCATAGATTTCATTATGCTTGTACTGGAATAAGAACTAAATGTCCTTTAGAACTTGTGTATGCTGAATTTTAGGGACCATCTTCAATTGAAACAAAAGAAGGTTTCAAGTATTATCTAAGCTTTGTAGATGATTATACCAGGTATAATAGGTTGTAACCCACGAAAGCAAAATCAGAAGCTATTGACATATTCAGGAACTATAAACCCCTTGTAGAAAAACAATTTGACAGAAGTATAAAAGCTCTTCAGTCAGATTGGGGAGGAGAATTTAGGTCTTTACTTAGTTTCTAAATCAAGAAGGGATACAATTTAGACACCTTTGTCCTCATACACATCATCAAAATGGAGTTATAGAAAGAAAACATAGACACTTGGTTGAAACAGGGCTTTTTCTTGCTAAGGCCACTATGCCTCTTTCTTTTTGGTGGGATGCTTTCAATATAGGATCTTATCTGATTAATAGACTTCCCACTACAGTCCTTATCAACAAATCACCATTTGAGAAACTGTTTCGTCAAAAGCCAGATTATTCCTTCCTCAAGAATTTTGGATGCGCTTGTTTCCCTTACCTCAGACCATACCATTCAAACAACTAAATTTTCACATAGAGAAGTGTTTATTTTTAGGGTATAGTACAAGTCATAAGGGATACAAATGCTTACATCCATCTGGCAGAGTCTACATTGCTAGGCATGTTTCTTTAAATGAAGTTTTTTTTTCTTATACTGAACTTTTCTCATCAAATACTTTTTCTGCTAAATCAAGTGAGTTTATGTTTAAATATTCTCCTGTGTTTACTTTTGAGTCTAACTCTAAGTGTATAAAATCCCCAGCAGCAAGTTACTTTTTTAACCAATATAATATATCTTCAGCTGTTCAACCACAAACACAATAACAAAACCAGCAACAAATACAACAACCACAAACACAACAACAAATTTCAAACACTCAACCACAAATACAACAACCATCTCACATTACATCTGTGCATCCTATGAGAACTAAGTCCAAGTCTAGAATATCAAAGCCAAAAGTTTACTATTGTTAGACAAATAAAGAGTCTTGAACCAAAATCAGTTGCTGAGGCCCTGCAAGAGATAGGTGGAAGCATTAATGAAGAATGAAACATGGTCCCTTGTACCAGAAATTGAAGAACCAAAGGTCATAGGCAACAAATGGGTATTTGGAGTCAAATATAACCCAAATGGAAATAGTGACTACGTATAAGACTAGACTTGTTGAAAAGGGTTTTTTACAGACACTAGGACTAGACTATTTTGATACTTTTAGTCCAGTTGTTAAGGCATCAATAGTGAGAGTGATACTTAACTTGGCAGTCATGCATCATTAGGTTATAAGGCAAATTGATGTGAATAATGCCTTTCTAAATGGAACTCTAGCTGAAGCTGTTTATATGAAACAATCAACAGCCTTCATTGACTCTGCAAATCCTTCCTGTGTCTACAAACTTCACAAAGCCTTGTAAGGTTTGAAGCAAACTCCAAAGGGTTGGTATGATAAGCTGAAAACAACATTACTTCAATGAGGCTTCACTAATTCCAAGTTAAACACTTCATTATTCGTAAAGTGTCTCTAATAAAATGATTCTGGTTCTTGTCTATGTTGATGACATCCTAATAACAAGCCATGACAGTTCTTTATTAGAGCAATTTATTTAATATTTGAGCACTACATTTGCTCTAAAAGACTTGGGTAGTTTAACTACTTTCTGAGGATAGAGGTCAAGTTTACATCAACTGGATTACATCAATCTCAGACCAGATACATAGAAGATTTACTTAAGAAAGCTGGTATGAAAATTGTAAGGGGTGTGACACTCCTATGTTTATTGGTCAGAAGTTGCTTTCAGAGCCTAATAATTAGTTTGATGATCCAACATTATATAGGAGCATTGTTGGTGCTCTATAATATACTACACTAACAAAACTTGAATTAGCTTTCTCTGTACACAAGCTAAGTTAGTTTTTGTCCTCTCCATCTATGAAGCATTGGCAGACATGTAAGAGAGTGTTAAGATATCTTGAAGAAACTGCTCAATATGGCCTTGAGTTTGTGGATTCAGGGAGTTTTCAGTTGATGGGTTTTTCAGATGCTGATTGGGGAAATATATCAATGACAGAAGGTCAATTGGTGGCTATTGCATCTACTTGGGTAATAATTTGATTTCTTGGTCTTCTAAGAAGCAAAATGTGGTTTCAGATCAAGTACTGAGGCTAAATATAGAGCATTAGCATTAGCCTGTACTGAGATTATATGGCTGAACTCCTTACTTGCAGAGCTTCATTAAAGGTGTCTACTGTTCCTATTCTTTGGTGTGAAAACCAAAGTGCTCAGGCCTTTGCATTAAATCCAGTGTTTAACTCAAGAACTAAATATATTGAACTGGATGTACATTAGAGAGAAAGTTGCCAATCATCAACTTGAAGTTTGATATGTTCCAAGCCAAGATCAAGTGGCTGATGTGCTGACAAAACCTTTGGCATAAGACAAATTTGTTTATCACAGCTCCAAGCTCAATGTCTCCCCCAGACGTTGAGCTTGAGGGAGGATATTAGAGTATTCAAGGTCTCAAGACTTAAAATAAAGAAAGTGGTTGCTACAAGAACAGAGCAAGTTGCAGAGGGAGATGCTGTTGTTTATAGTTGAGAGATAGGTGGAAGCTGAGCTGAAAGGGAGTAAAGAGTCAAGTTGGAAAGAGGTGCATAACTGATAAAAGACACGTGGATTGCTAGAATCATGATCTCCTGATGTGGCAAGCATTCCAGCAGTAGATGCAACTTGAGAATTTGTATTTATATATTCCCGCCAAAAGTTAGTTTAGGTTTGTTAGTTTTTTAACCAATTTGGCTTGAGTTGTGGAATGAATGCCACGTGTACTTATTAGTTACATTGCTACTATAAAAGGTGACCGAGAATGTATTTTCATTGTATCAAAAATATCTTACAAAATAAATTCTGAAATTTTCCTTTTCATTTGCTGTCATTTTCTTAGTTACCAAACAAGTAATAGTTTCCTTTACAAAACTCAATTTCTGGATTAATTTTTTTAAAAAACAGTTCTTAAAACAAGTTTGTAAAACCGTATGGAACAAACATACATTCATTGTTTAATGATGACATCAAGGCTTCTAATGAAATTTAAACCTACCACTAAAAATATAAATTATAATAAAATAAAAGGTCATTGATGATGGTCACGCCTATCAGTTTTGCTTTAAAGGGTCATTGGTCATGAAGCCCAACCAAGGAAAAATAAATTCAACTTAATGATCTGGAATTGCCCAAATTTTCAGGTCTAACAATTATAAAAAAAATATATATATATTTAAAATTTTGCTATAAGGTAGCCTTTTTTTTTTTTGGCTAAATGTTGAATAGAACTAAATATAGCTGAATGACTGAATTTTAATAACATGTTTTTTTTCTCTTAATAACTGAATATAAGTATAATTGAAAGACAAATAATGTCGGTTGACTTAAACATCCTAATTTTACTAACTTAAGATATTTTTGAGTTTATACCCAAAAAAAATAAATATCAACACCGAAGAATCCAAAAACCAAAGCACACTTAAATATAAATTATTAAAAAAAAAAAAAACGAAGAGGTTTACCACGAAAGGAAGGACCAGTTACTCCCGCCAGCGCCGCCTTCGCTTCTTCCACCAGAATTTCCGTCGCCGGAGCCTCCAAACCCACCACCGGTCCCACCTGAGCCACCACTCGCAACCGCAGAAAGGTGAACTCGATCGATACCCAGTTGCCCAAATCCTATTTTAGAACCACCCAAATCCTTAAAAACAGTTCCGTGACCATAATTCAAAGTGTGCAAATTGAAAGAACAAGAAGAACAGCCGCTAGATGCGCTTCTTAGAACTTGGTTAGCAGGAGCACGAATTTGCTGGCCAAAATGGGAAACGGGTCTGCGAGAAAATCCTAGAAACCGGTACAACAGTGGGGATTTGTGAGCGAGAGATACTGAGTTTGCCACCATTTTTTTTAATATATATATATGTTATTGTATTGGGGAAATGGATGAAGAAGAGGGGTTTAGTCTTTCAGTTTCTGCGAAACTGACGGGTTTTGGAGGGTTTTTAGCTTTTGCTGCGGGTCGAAAAAAACGTGGTATTTTGATTACGGCAATTCTTTATTAAAGGACATGGTGTTTTGAGTAAAATTAACTCGTTTCGGCGAAGTTCGTGAAAATATCAGGTGAAAATATTAAAAATAACCTTCTAATTTTATAAATAATTTTTATTAGCCATCTTTTAATTACTTATTTTTTATCAACTAAATATTGCTTTTTTTTTAATCAACTAAACAGTAAATAGACATATTTATCGTTGTATATATAATATAGTATTAAAAAAAATATTCAAATACTAAATCTAACAAATATAAATTTAATTTGAAGTAATTCATATTCAAGAACACATTTTAATATTTAAAATTCAAAATAAATAAATTTAAAATTATAAAATATTTTATTCACTTAAGATATATTTGTCATGTTATATATTTTCTATCATATATATTTGATATGTTAGATTTATTAAAAATTGTGGTTATTTTAAAATGAATACATAGAGATATAATTATAGTGTATAATGATGAAGTTTGGGAGAGAAATAAAGTTGAATGGAAATAAAATGAGGTGATAAGGAGAAAAATTAAAATTAAACTGCGAGTTGCATCATGTGCTATTGTCGTAGATTTGCGATTGTTGGGCATCTTGACCAACAATCACGAACTCGCGATAGTTATTTGTGATGCAACTCGCAATTTAGTTTTAGTTTTTCTGTTCGTTATTTTTTTTTTTCTCTTATTTAATCTCATTTCTCTTTCAAACTTTACCATTATATACTATAAATTGTATTTTCATGTAATCATTTCAAAAAAATCACAACTCCTAATAAATTTAACTTTTCGAATATATACGATAGAAAATAAATAATATGACAAAAACATATCTTACATGAAGAAGATATTTTACAACTTTAAATTTATTTATTTTAAATTTTAAATATTAAATTATTTTCTTAGAAATAAATTAGCTCAAATTAAGTTTACATTTGTTAAATTTGGTGTTCAAATATTTTGTTTAAACACTATATTATGCATACATATGTAAATATATCAATTTACAATTTATTTGGTTAACAAAAAATAAATAATTAAAAGATAGCTAATAAAAAATATTTATAAAATTAAAATGTTATTCCTAAATTTTTTCTAAATATCAATTGGGTGTGATGTACAAGAAGTTAAGAATGTTGAGCGAATTATACAATCTATGCTACAGTAACCCCAAAATTACACAATATATGTCCTGTAAATAAAAATTACATAAATATTCTAAAATAATATATAAAAAAAAACTTTATCATTAATAGAATTACACATACATGGAAAAAGATCAAAAGGCCATTAAATCAATTTCAATTTTTTTCCTTCACTACATTCTTAGGTTATTTAATTATGTATCTCAAAATACTTCATAAATTATGAATATCCCATTTAATTATAATTTTAATTATTGGAATTCAGAAAAGGGTGAGTAATAATTATAATACCTTTTTGTAATTAATAAGGGCAAATTTGTCATATATTTTCTTATGTTTTTATTTTGATATTTTATTATTTTATGAGAATAGATGGCTATTTATGTATTTTATTGTTATTTATAGGGACTTGAACAAATTTAAAGAAAGAATGCAAAAGGAACGAAAACAGGGACTAAAATACAAAATTTTCAAAGTATGAGTCTATCACCCCAGCGCCACAAGAATTATAGCCTCAGCGCTGAAATAGTGATCGAAATAAGAAAAACGATCTGTTTAAGTCGCATCTGGCGCTCCAGCACCATACCTTCATCACGCCAGTGACAGGACAGCGCCCCAACGCCATCAACCCACCGCTCCAGTGGTGAAGCCTATTTCACGCGTCGCCCCAGCGACAATTGCATAGCACCTCAGCGGTAGCGCGATTCCTAGTCTGACGAGAATTGAGATTTTCAAGCTCATATCAATCCCTATAAAAGGCCACTCGTTCTCAGCCTTTAGAAATCATCCAAGAGAACCAAGACAAACCTAGAGCATTCAAGAACACCAAGAATACAGAGCACGAGTCTTAGAGAGCAATAGGAGTTTAATTGAAACAACTTTAGACAGAGATTCAAGGCGTTCTTTGGCATCAAGAGATCTTAGGCAGCGCAATTAAGAGCAATTCGATGCCTATATCAGTTTGCTATTAATTGTATCATTATTTATTATTATTTTTACTGCTGTTCTCTTGTAGCCACGAGCTAAACTTATTTTTTAGGGTTAATACTTGAACTCAATATGTGTGCTTAATTGTCATATCTTTTGAATATTTAATAAACTTAGTTCTTTGATATTTAAATTACTTGATTTTAATGCTTCAATATATCTGGCCAATATATGGTGAATAAGATGGTAATATTGTTGATAAACTCGGAAGAGGAATCATAATATTTAGACCTAGGTAATTTAATGCATGATTGTAGAGAAACATTCAATGTTGCATATGCAAGTTTCAATTTAGGATATGAATATACCTAATTGGCATGTATGATCAATAAGACATAATCTTAATGAATCTTAATTTATTACAAGTACCATAGGAATATAGGTATTTGGTAAATTAAGGTATACTTGCATGACCTTAGAAGAGGCTTGTGAATACATTAGTGTCTTGATCAATAACAAAGATTAAGGGAGTTAAATATTAGAAGGTTAATCATTAGAAATCATATTGAGGGATAGTATTAATCTTAGGTTTTCTCTATATTGCTATCAATTAAATCTCTTTGCGTTGTGTTTTTGCCTTTATATTTTCTACATTAATTCTTAGATTTTTATTTATCTAAATAATTATTAGGAAGATATAAATTTAGTAATTTGTTAAAAAGAAGAAATTATCCTTGTGGGTTCGACATCTGACTTATTTAGTCTCTTTATTACTTACATACGATAGTGTATACTTACACTTAATTTTATAATATAGAAATATCGCATCAGTAATATTCTAATAAAATACTTTAAAATGATTACAATAACCTTTTGTCTTTTTTATTTTATTTTATCTCTCTTTATCATTATTTTGTCTTTTTCTAAAATTAAAAAAAACATTTTTCTTCATTTTAAATACAAATAAAAGAAGGATTTTTATGTAAAATTTTTAATAAAAAATGTGATAGGATTAAAGAGACATACTAAATTTAACATGAGCATTTATGATAAAATTGAAGAGACTTAAAGAGAAGTAAAAATTATTATTTTTAATGATATTTTAACATGTTAATAGAAGAATTTTTTTTTTAATGTTAAAGCCACATTAAATAGGTTTAAATATTCTTAATACAAAATTTTTATGCACTTTTAATGTAAATTGATTATACTTCAACGTCATTATTGTAATGTACAAGTGTAATATTCTTGTATAGCAATCATTGTTCTTAAATTTTATTACAAGACTTAAAGTAACATGGTCATGTAAGAGTTGTATAATAGCCTTGTACTATCACCTAAGTCAGTGTAATACATTGTATTTTTGTACAAAATTTTACATATATAGTATTTTAAGAGTCATGTCGTATATAAGTCTTGTATTGTCATTTATGTTTATGAGCTGCTTTTTGATTTTTTTACAAGACTTTATATGGTCTTGTACGAGTCTTGTACAAGTATTATATTATCACTTAAGTTAATCTAGTACATTATATTTTCGTACAAAACTTTGTATACATTGTCTTGTAAAAGTCATGTACAAGTCATGTACTATCTCCTAAGTCACTGCACTGCAATAAATTTTTTTTACAAGAGTTAACATTACATGGCATTATAAGAGTTGTGTATCGATTTTGTACCTCTTATTTTTTACAAGACTCAATATATCATGATATTGTAAGAGTCTTGTCCTATTACCTAAATTATTGCAGTACATTATTATTTTTTACAAGACTCTATGTACATGGTATTATAAGAGTCATTTACTAATCTTATTTTGTCACTTATGTCAATGTATTGCATTATTTTTTTTAATTTTATTTTCAAGACTATGTATTATAGCCTCATGTTTGATACACAATTGTTATGATGTACTTTACAATAATTTGTTAAATATATTTTTCCTGTTTGGGTTGTGTTTAATTGTTTCCTCTTTAGATTTATATGTACAATGCATGTGTTGATCCTTCATAATAGTAAATGGTCCCAAGATAAGGGTAAAAACAAGTTTTGTGAAAAAAAGGTCTACAGAAATTAAGGTTCCATAATTAACAAGCTACGAGCAACTTGTTCAACAAGTGGTTGTTACTATAAACTTGATCATTTACAATATGATATCACTTTGACATTTTTATAAACATAGAGGACTAACCACTTATGAAAAATTTGATAGATGGTCATGTAGATTTTTTTTGGTTTAAAAAAAATTGAAAATAAAATTAAAAATCCTCTATATGCCACTTATGTACCAAAGTTATTCCTAAAATACATAATGGTGATTTGATAAAAGAAAAGGACCTACTAATTATATATCATTCTTGGGAAGAAAGTCAATGATGCCTCAATCTCGTACCATTAATATTTATTAATAAAAATTAGGTGGCAGATGAACACAAATATTTGTAAGTTGATGGAAAAGATAATTTATAATTAAGTGTGAACAAGTTGCTTATAGAAAATAAAATAGACCATGCTTTAATGCTTGACACACAAGGCAATTTTAAGCATGATTCAATGGATATTAATATTGTTATTTGTAACATATCATCATTAGTCAATGTATCACTGCACTTAGATAATCTTCTTCACAGTAGTAATCTATTGCATTCTAAAAAGAGTAACATGCCTAGAATGAAGTTACTTATAAGTTCTTTTATGATTCGCATAAATGATTCAACCACAAGCATTAATAATGCCATATTTAGAGAGAAGTTATTTGTGATAATGAAAATCTTGCGATAAGACAATTTTTTTATTTAAAAGAGAATCTATAAGTAATGCTAAGTGTAATGGTTGTATAAAAACACTTTCAATGTAAAACACTAAAGTCTGGTAGGGACATGCTAATGGTTACTCATGTCAATAATAATTACAGAAGGTATCTCAAGCAACAAAGGTTAAAAATTATAACAAATTTCAATTAGAAAGTTCCACAACATCTACACCTATTCCTGTGATGTGCACAAGAGAGACCATCATTAAGCTTTATCCAAGTTAATCACACAATAAAATAAGTATATGTATAAAGGGTTATCATCTTTATATAAAGTTGTCGATATAAGCGAAAATTTTCAAATGCAATATGGTTATATGATTAGTTATATAAAAGCTTATAGAGCGAGAGAATGTGTAGTAAAGTTAGTAAAAGGATCAGATAAAAACTCATTTAAGATACTACTAAACTACATTGATGTGCTTGAGAAAATGACTTTAAACACTTCGTACTTTCTTATAATTAGATGATGGCCATGATTTCAAATATTTCTTCCTGTTTATAAGGTCCTATATTTAGGGATATATATCTTCAATTAGGCTAGTTATTGTAGTTTACACCATTTTCTTAAAGGGAAAAGCTAAAGAATGCTTGTTTGTTGTCTAATGCAAAGATGATAACAATCAAATACCCATTTGCATTCAACATGGGTGATAATGAGAATGACCTTTCATGACATTAGTACATGAGAAAATCAAGGGAGAAAATTGGAAAGTTCTCAAATTTGGTTATCATTTTTAACCGCCATGCAAGTATAGAAAAATAGTTAATTTTGTTGTTTACGCTCATAATATAATGAGACTATCACATCATAAATTGAGGTGTTGATCCCAGGAGGAAACTTTTGGCAAAATAGGTTAGTGAAATAAAAATATTAAAATAGTTATAAAGAAAAAAATTAACTAATTAGTTTTTGTGGATGAGATAAAATTGTATAGAAATTAAGAGAGAAGTCTATAATGATGTAAGCAAGACTTTGAGAATCATAATTATGCTTCATAAATCTATTTTATTCTTTGATTCAATGTTTATAACTCAATTGAAAGTTTCACATCCCAAACAATCAATTAAAAGATATGTAAAATATAACATATTTAATAATACATGTATTTAATATGACTAAACTATTTACAAATATTATCACAAACTATGTTCCTCCATACAAGTTATCTAAGATCGACAATATATTATTTTGACAATATTGTAGTAAAAACTCAAATTGAATATCAAACAATGTAACCAGTAACAATTATAATTCAACAAGAATCACATAAAAAAAATATGACTGAAAATATATGAAATATAAGAATTATAACATTTGGATTATAGAAAAATAATAGATACGAGTTTATACACAAGCAAACTTACAAACATTTATAACTCTTGACAAAGAATCAAAGTTTAGAAGTAAATTTATTACACATAAAAATTCATCTCTAACATTGCCAATAACTCTAGCTTAGTGATAGGGGCGTAAAAATACTAGTATAATTTGTACCCAACTTTTATATTTTACTCTTAATAATAAATATTTGGCTATTTAATTGTATTTTTTGATCATAAATAGATACACGATGGAAAATTTGACGCATAGGGACAAACAGGAGGCGAATCGGGCTTCAAACAAAGAAGTTACGCTTAAAATACGAAAAGGGTACTAAGGCTAGGCGCCGCAGCGCCCATGACAGTAGCTGAGTGCCGCGGTACCCACAACCCAGCGCAGCGGTACTTGTGGTGGTGAACAGTATCAGTGAACAGTAATTTAAAGGAAAAAAAAAGACGAAAAACCCTAAGAGGAAAGAGGGAAAAAAGAGAAGAAAAATAGGCAAAAACTTAGAGAAAGAATTCACAACACAAAATCAAAGATCAAGGCCAAAGATTAAAGAACCAAGATCAAGATTCAAGCTTCAAGTCAAGATTGAGGAAGAAGCACATCAAGGAGTCACTTTGATTAGTTTTTCTTCACTTTCTTTATCATTATGTTTTTGTTCTTGTTGATCTTTATGAATTGGTTTGATACTTTTGGTTTTGTGATTGGCTAAATTGTTCATCTACGGTTAGACTATGTGAACCTAGTATGGATTTGGATTGTGTTAAATTTTAGTTTATGAACTTGATACATTCAATTAATTCATTCTATCTTATGTTTAATGCTTTCATTATGCCTAATCAATAATTTGAATGATTGAGAAACCATGATGAATTCGACGGAGGGATTCATGTGTTTAGTCTAGGGTAGTTTGATGCATGATCATAGGGTAACAACTATGAGTTCCATCTAAGATAGACATATACCTAGGTGGCATGTATGGTATAATTTAGACTTGATCTTAATGAATTACATTCTGATTTGATTATTATAGACATATAGATGATTGTTAGAATGCATAATATAGTCACTTGACTATCAATAGAGGCTTGTGATGAGATTAGTGTCTAAGCCAATCAATTGGTAGAAGGGATTAACTAAGTGGTTAATGAGTCCAATGAAATATTAAAGGACGAGTCAAAACCCTAGATTATCTTTATTTATGAATTCTACTCTTTGCTTTTATTTAAGTTAATTGATAGAATTAGATTAGTTAAATAAATTTCAGATTGTGATTTTCTAAATAAAAGTTAAGTAAGTATAATTTTAGTACTTGATTTATAGAATTAGATTGCATAGTTCATGTGGGATCGATATCTGGACTTAAAAATCTTATATTATTTGATACGATAGCATGCACTTGCGCTTAACTAGTAAAGCATCAATCACTTAGCTTATAATGTATGTTAAAGTAAAAGTATATGAGAGAATTGTAAAGCATTAAAAATGTTCATTAGCCTCTTAAGGGTGTCTTTACATAGGCAATAATAGAAACATATTTAATGAGACTTCAATCTTTAATAATTTAGGCCACTCACTCCTTCACCTAATTGTTGTACCTTTTTGACAATGAAAATGATTGATGTAGTCTTTTTGGTTGACATGAAAGTTGTAGTATTTTGTCTTTTATTTCTATAGCTATAAGGCTCATGCAATTTGGATGAGTATCTAATGATATATAGATAAAATACAAAAATATGTTGGATTTCAGCCAACAACTCTTTTACCAATTTTCAATATAATTTGGTCTATAATAACGGCCGATTTGGACATGCTATCACTATAAAAGTTGTTGATAATTGAGTCAGTATTTTTAGTTTCAAGAATTATATTGATTGGGTGTGTATTTTGTGAAATATGGTCCAAATATGTGAGATAGGTTAAGTTGAGCAGAAGTTGTAATCTAGTTATATTGTATCCCAATTTTGGCCTATAAAATATTGGATTTGACTTTTTAACTGCTTTTTATATTTGTGTAAGATTGAGTCATGTTACTCTAAGTTTAAGAATTTCTTCATTTCGGTTTCTACATTGAGAGTTACTTCTATTTTACTAAACTTGTGCAAATAATATTTATTAATCACAATTTAAAGATAACACTTTATTTCAAGTTTAAAAAAAAATACAAAAATGCTAACATTAGTGATATTAAATAATGACTAAGTCTCTTAACAAATATGCATTTTATTGTGCCCATCACAGTCCCCAACTAGTTTATTGCTAATCCTCAACAATTCAAGCGTAAATAGAATATGCAAAACTATCTAAGCATTTCAAATAAAAAGCCAGTTCAAGATTACTATTGCTATTATGGTTTTTTCAATCATAACATTCAAAATTATGTATTTGCGAACTAATTCGTAACCTTCTTACCACAACCTGCAACATATATAGTTTTGAGAATTTCTCCAAGTAAAAGCCTTAACTTCATATCCTCACAAGTGTATAACTGTTTAAAAGGTTAGGATTTCTCTCATAGAGTTAAAAAATAGTTAAGCACTCAAGAAAAAGTTAATTTTAAGGACAGACATACAAACGAACATTGATCCAAAGATAGGAAAATCAACCATTTAGAAATCAATCATTCTTGACACATATCAGTTTTAGGAATTTCATTGTCCTATGGGAATAATACAAATATAGCTTGGTGAGAAAACTGCCTTATAAAATATTAATCTTCTAAAATTGAATGAAGACTTTATTAAACTAAATTGATTCTTTTTTTTTTTTTGTATTTTGCTTTCATTTTTTGTATTATTTTTTAAAAAAAAATACAAGGAAGCATTACCAAAAACAAAAAGTTTCTTAGCAAAATATATTACACAAAATTGGAAAAATTACTTTAAATTGTCTTTTAGCTATGTAATCAACTTATTCTTTAATTCGAATAATATCATTCTAAATAAAAATTAACCAATTCAAAAGATTAATAAGTAAGCTGTTTTCTCAACTCACTTACTCACAAAAGATATATGAGATTAGAAAAATATATACTTAAACATGAAAATTCTCTTGGCTATATACGTTGAATTATCCATTTTACCACAAAACTTAGCATTGTGCTAAAAAACATTTTGAAAGTCATTTTCTAGTAACCTAAATAGAAACACTAATTCAAAACAAATAATTTTGAAATCATACATAAATAGAAAAGCAAATTCCTTTATATAGGAATTACCAAGATTATATGCAATAATCTATAATGCATGAAATAGAAAATAAAATAACAATAAATTAGTAAAACATGTTTCAAAAGTTAGAAAAAAAACTCATTACTTTGCCATTCTTAATCTAATTTGACCTAAAATGCATCTCAAAAGTTCAAAAATGAACTCTTTACTTTACTATTTTAATCAAATAGGTATATCAGACCTTATCATTTTTTTTTGGAATGCAAAATATAACTTATGTCTACTATCCCCCTTAAACCAGATTGAAACATTATCCTTAATGTTTAAAGAGCAATAGATAAAGTATAATAGATATTACCTGAAATGCTAGTTATTCAAAAGAAACAAACCGACACTTAAGCAAATATAAACTAAAATGATGATGCTAATAAACAAAAAAAAAAGAAAAATTTATAAACGAAGTATTAGATCCAATTTTTTCTTGTTATGACCCACTAACCAATCGATCTGAGTTATTGTTAGGTCAAGTTTGTAGGTAACTAACTGTAATTTCTCAATCAATCCATCCACATTGGTAGCAGAAATCAGGATCTGTCGCACCGAATGTAAAGTAAAATTATGTTCCATAGTTTGATCAAGAAAACAGAGCAAGCAATGAAAATACTTATTGAAATTCAACAAACCTATAGGTTTTCAGTGGATATTCAGTTGGGTCCAATAAGCAATTTGAAAAATTTCTTCCAAAGTATCAAAACCACTTGGTAAAGTAATAAAAGCATTGGCATAATAAAGCATTCTAGCTATATGTACATGAATGGATAAGACTTGTAATCCTTCTCCTATTGTTTTTCTAGGTAGGTTTCCCACAATTAAAGCTATAGAAATAATACTTAAAACTTGATTTCCTCCTAAATGTGCAGTTGTTGACACACACCCTATTAACCCAAGGCTACCCCATCTATAAATCAAATGAATTTGTTTTGCAGCTAATACTTTTCCTAGATTATTTGTTGCCTCTACAAACACTTTATTTTTTTCAAGACTAAATCCACAAAATACATATATATTTCAGAATTGTCGAACTGAGGTTTCCTCTATATCTACACTCACCTTTATCTCAATATATGAAAATAAATAAAAAGATGTGCTATATTTATAGAGTACCAAATGATAACATTGATTTTGGTAACCCGATAGTTTGTTAGAAGAGATTTAAATATAAAATAGAAAAAATTCAAAGATAATGACCCACATGCATTATTTAACAAAAAGATTTGAATTTAAGACTTCCATATGCTTAGCACTATTGTTTATAAAATAAAAAAAATTTAAAATTAAGACGCATGCATATGTCTAGGTAGTTGTGATTATGGCTTACATCTTCCTCTGATTTTAAGTGCAGTAACGACTTAAACGCCCTCTATGGGTCAAGGATAAACTTCTAATCTAATTTTTTTATAAATTGACAAATAAGGTCTTTTAGAGTTAAATTCCCAAGACTATATCGTTGATGTTCATTTTTTAATTTGTTTCATAAATTAAGAAGTTCAGGTTGCACAAGCCCACAAGGATGCATCTCAAGAGGAAATAGGATATCATCCAAAGACTCCTTACTCAATCCATCCTTAATGAACTGAATTTTATCTTCTTTATTTCTAGATGCAAATCCTAAAGAATGATAACTTCGGATACAATTTCATCGAGTACATTTATGACAGACTTATAACTTTTTTGCTTTTCTTTTTTTTGGCATAAGTGATTCTTCTAAGATCGGGCATAAAAGAAATAAAATCATTTACAAACTCACTAGATAATTGAACATTGGCTTCGATTAACCAAACGAATATCCACATGGATATTCCTCAACATTAATAGCCTTAGTCTTTCACACCGTGTTTTATAAATCTTAAATAGAGTATTTTGAGACAGTGAAGCAAAACACTTTTGAAGGTTGGCAAGAACAATATCCATTTTAAAAGAAAGAGAAAAAGAGAAAGGATGAATGCACGGTTTGGGGGACAGCTTTTAGAGAACTGAGAAATTGACTTTAATAGTCATGGAGTATTGTATCCGCCACTTGATTGGGAAACAAAATTACACTGAAAAGAAAAGAAAAAGAATAAAATAAGAAAAAAAAAGAAGTAAAAATAAAGGTCAAAACATAAAATATAGAAAAAATCTAAAATATGGTACAAAGAGATTGAACCTGATCACGCATGATAGATAGGATCCATAAGAGGGATCTCATCTAGGTACATAGAGTGATATACATTTTTCATATAGCTTTTCAACTGCTGTCCATTGATTGTGAAAATTCGCTCATTAGTGGGGGTCCTTGATTTCGATAGCACTATTAGAAAAAACATGCGTTACCATAAATGGACCAATCCATCGAGATCTTAACTTTTCAGGGTATAAATACAATCGAGAATCATAAAGATAAACCCATTGATTTGGCTCGAAGTATTTCCTTGAAATCTTTTTGTTATGAACCACTTTCATCTTAGCTTTATAAATCATAGAGTTGTCATATGCATCATTTCGTAGCTCTTTTATTTCTAACAATTGTAACTTTTTCTGAAGACCTGCAGTACTCAAATTAATGTTAAGGGCTTTGACAACCTAGTAAGCTTTATACTCTAGCTTAATAGGTAAATGGTAAGCTTTCCTAGAGATAAGTTGGTATATAGACATTCATAAGATGGTTTTGTATGTAGTTCAATGTGCCCATAATACATCAGAAAAGCGTAGAGAGCAATCTTTGCAATTCGGGTTAACCGTCATTTCCAAAATCAGTTTAAGCTTTCTATTTGCTAGCTCAGCTTGTCCATTTATCTGTAGATGATATGCAGTAGAAACTTTGTGAAGAACATCATACCTGCGCATCAAAGCTTTAAAAGAACGGTTATAAAAATGTGTTCCTTGATTACTAATAATGACACGTGGCATACCATACCTCGATAATACATTTTCTTTTAAGAACTTTACCACAATTGTGTTATCATTAGTATGACAAGCTATAGCCTCCACCCAGTTTGATACATAGTCAACAGCTAAAAGGATGTAAAAGTAGCCAAAAAATGATGGAAAAGGGCCCATAAAATTGATACCTAACAATCAAATATCTCGATAATAAGAATAGGGTTAAGAGGCATCATATATCTTCGAGATACAGTACCTAACTTTTGACATCTTTCACAAGAATGACAAAACTTATTAGTGTCTTTGAACAAAGTGGGCTAGTAAAGACCACACTGTAAAATTTTTACAGTTGTCTTTTTCATAAAAAAATACAGTACCTAACTTTTGACATCTTTCACAAGAATGACAAAAATTATTAGTGTCTTTGAACAAAGTGGGCTAGTAAAGACCACACTGTAAAATTTTTACAGTTGTCTTTTTCATAGAAAAATGACATCCACAAGCAGTATTATGACAAAAATTTAAGACGCTAGAAACTTCACTTTTAAGAATACAACGTCTCATAATTTGGTAATGGTAGTATTTTAAAAGATATTGATCATCAAAAAAAAAAAATTACGTACCTCAACTAAGAAGTTACACTTATCTTATGCATTCCAGTTAGACGAAACTTCTCTACAAACTAAATAATTTAGGATATGTACGTACCAAGGTACTTGGCTTACAGTGAAAAGATGATAATTAGGGAAATCATCTCGAATGAGTAGAACATCAGTAGAGTCATTGAACTTAATGCAAGATAAATAATCAGCAATGATATTTTCAACACCCTTATTATCTTTAATGGTTAGATCAAATTCCTACAAAAGAAGAATCCACCTAATTAAACGGGCTTTAGCATTCTTCTTAGAAAGAAGGTAATTAAGGGATCTATAGTCAGTAAAAACAATAATAGGTGAACAATCAAATTAGACAACAAAGGGTTTCTCATCCATTTGTTGCCCAAGAACTACTCCTACATCATAATTACTTGCATCATACATAATCTCAAATGAGAGGTTATAATCTGATGATTGCATGATAGGAGTGGTGGTGAGTTTGGCAATAAATATTTGAAATGCCTCCTTATACTCTTGTGTCCATGTGAATTCAGCATCTTTTAGTAGAAGATTACACAATGGTCTAGATATGGTAGTTTTTTTTATTTTATATAAACCTTTTGTAAAAACCAGCGTGTCCAAGAAAAAATCGGACATCTTTTATCATTTTGGGTGTAGGTAACTTATAGATTAATTCAATTTTGGCCTTGTCAACCTCTATCCCTCTTTCAAAATCAATATGCCCCTAAATAAATTCCTGAAGATACCATGAAATAACATTTCTCCTAATTTAACACAAGTCCTTTTCTTCACACCTAC
Source organism: Ailanthus altissimus (assembly GCA_946807835.1). Taxonomy (NCBI): domain Eukaryota; kingdom Viridiplantae; phylum Streptophyta; class Magnoliopsida; order Sapindales; family Simaroubaceae; genus Ailanthus; species Ailanthus altissimus. The sequence goes on from OX327687.1 coordinate 14,162,839, forward strand.
TCAAACTAACTTTTAAATTAAGTAGACATGAATCAAAAGAATCACCAAAAACAGTCAAATCATCCATAAAACTTCCATGCATTTTTCAACCATATCAGAGAAAATACTCAACATATAACGTTAAAAAGTAGCTGGTGCATTATATAATCCAAATGGAATTCTACGAAAAGCATAAGTACCAAAAGGACATGTAAAATTAGTTTTTTCTTGATCTTTTATAGCTATCTCAATCTAGTAATATCCTAAATACCCATCAAGAAAGTAATAAAAGGGATGTCCAGCTATGCGTTCTAAAATTTGGTCGATGAAAGGCAATGAAAAATAGTCTTTCCTTGTGGCTGTGTTTAGCTTTCGATAATCAGTGCACATTCGTCAACCTCTTACTACTCTAGTTAGAACAGGTATCCCATTCTCATTTTCCACAACAATGACCCCAGCTTGTTTAGGAACTACTTGAGTTGGACTTACCCATTGACTATTAGAAATTGGGTAGATTATACATGCATCTAATACTTTCAACTTCTTTTCTTCACTACTTCTTTCATTGTTGGGTTAGTCTTATTTGAGGGTCTCTATGGGGTTAGGCACCTTCCTCTAAATGAATTTTATAGGAGTATATTCATGGAGAAATACCTTTAATATCAGCTATGGTCCAACGTAGTGTAGACTTATGTTCTTTTAATAATTTTATCAATTTTTTCTTTTGTTCTGTACTAAGTTCAGAAGAAATGATGATAGGAAAAGTATCACTTGGTCCTAAAAATGCGTGTTTCAAACCTTTGGATAGTAGAGAAAGCTTAACTTGTGGTGTCTTGAGATTGATGGTTTTAGTCTCTCCTTCTCTTGTGGCAACTCTTCAAAGTATGGTTGCCAAAATTGAGTCCCTTTATCCTGTAAGTCAAAGTTACTAAATACATCAACTGTTTCATTAGGATAACGTAATTCTTCAAGATCAAAATCAAGGAGGTTTTCAAAAGAATTAAGGTCATGGTTTTTATAAGCATCCTCTATTACAAGTGTGTCTATCATATATGAATGATAACATTCGTCTTCCTTTTGTAGTTGCTTACTAATAAGTGTAAATTATATCTATTATTTTCACTCTGTTAACTTGATTAATTACTCATTTTGATAAGAATATTAGGCTTTTTATATATTTTATTATTATTTTATAGGTTTAGAGTCAATGAAGCAATTGAGGATGAAAATTTAAGAAAAATAAGACAAAATATAAAATGTTATAGTAATCGCTACAATACTCGAGGGAACAGTCATTTGATATAGTATTTTGCCTAAGTGAAATTCCAACGCCCAAAGCTTTTTGCTCAAACGGTGAACAGTCGTGCGTGAACAGTAACTTACGAACAGTGCTCAAAATAGTACCTATGAACAGTGCTAGTGTATAGTAGTTGTGCTGCAGTAAAAAAGGAAGTACAACTCGAATACTCTAATTAATCCTTATATAAAGGCCTCTTATTTCAGACCTAAAGGAACACACAACTTAAAGAACACAACTTAGGGCTTTTGGAGCTACAACACATTAAAGAAGAGCAATTTTTTAGAGAGAGAAGTAAGGGCAATTCAAAGAAGTAAGAGATTATTGACGAATCTTTGGCGTATCAACCAACTGCGAATTGACATCTAAATTGGTTTGCTTTTGGTTGTATCATGTTTATTTTATTTTTCAGCCATAATTCTCTTGTTATCATGAGCTAAATTTATTTTCTAGGGTTATTACTTAAACTCAATATGTGAGCTTAATTGTTGGATCTTTTTAATATTTGTTCTTCATTATTCAAATGATTTATTCTTAATGCTTAATTATATCTAATCAATATTATGATTGATTTGGTAATACTCAATTCTTCATTATTCAAATTATTTGTTCTTAATGCTTAATTATATCTGATCAATATTATGATTGATTTGGTAATACTTTGATAAACTTGGAAGAGGCATCATTGTATTTAGACCTATATAATTTAATGCATAATTGTAGAGTAACATTCAATGTTGCAAATGCAAGTTTCAAATTAGGATAAGAATATACCTAATTGGCAAGTATGGTCAATAAAACTTGTTCTTAATGAATCTTAATTTATTACAAGTACCATAGGAATATAGGTATTTGGTAATTTAAGATATACTTACATGACCTTGGGAGAGGTATGTGAATACATTAGTGTCTTGACCAATAATAAGAATTGGGAGATATAAATATTAAAAGGATTAATCTTTAAAAAACATATTGAAGGATAGTAATTAACCATAGGCTTTTTCTATATTGGTATCTTCTTATTTTATTTGAGTTGTGTTATTTATTTTATGCACTTTTATTTTACTTAAAGTTATTGCAAAATTAAGATTTGATTTTTCTGAATAATTATAAGAAAGATATATTTTTAATACTTGGTAGAAAATAAAAATTATCCCTGTAGGTTCAACATCCGACTTTATAAGTCCCTTTATTACTTGTTACGATAGTGTATACTTGTACTTAATTTTAAGATATAAAAATATCGCATCACTTACCAATATGAAAAATGTTCACCTCAAGAGTCATATTCTCAAAAGATAATTTCATTAGACCATTTATGTAATTAATAAGAGCGTTAACAGTGGCAAGAAAAGGTCTTCCTATAAGAAGAATTTTAGACTCTATGTTAACCATAAAATGAGTATCTAAAACAACAAAATCAATATGGTAGTAAAATGTATCAATTGTAATAAACATCTTCTACTATTCTCCTGTGGGTTTTTGATTGATCGGTCAGTTAATTATAGAACTATTGATGTAGGTTTAATCTCACCAAGTCCCAATTACAAGTAAATAGAATAAGGCATTAAATTTACACTTACTCCTAAGTCCAACAAAGCTTGACCAAACTCACGTGTCCCAATTTGACAGGAGATTGTGGGATATCCTCAGTCTTTATATTTGGGTGGTGTCTTTTGTTCAATCACTGCACTTACCTACTTTGTCGAAAATGCAGTTTTCTTTACATTAAGTTTTCTTTTAATACTGCACATATCCTTGATGAATTTGGTATAAGTTGAAACCTGTTTAATCAAATGCAACAAGGGAAGATTAATCTTAACTTTTTTTAAATGTTCTCAAATCTCACCTTGAAATTTTAAATTCTTCCTAATAGGTTGAAGAGCTTGGGGAAAAGACACTAGAATTGAAAACTTATTTTCGGGCCCTTTTTCAACTGTGACCTCTTTTTCAATGGGGCATCTTTACTACTTATAGATATGTTGGTTGAAGAAGTAGGCTCACTCACAATCTTATCACTTCGAGTAGTAATGGCATTGACTTCTTTGAGATTTTATGCATCAGAAGTAGAGGCTTATGCCATGAATTTTTCTTTTAGATTAGATTGAGATTGATATGGAAACTTACCTCGCTCTTGTTCAGTTAAGGCACTAGTCAGCTTAGTGATTTGATTCTTGATTTTTTTGTTTTCGTCTACCACCTATGTAAGAACTAATTCAAATTGTTGATTAGTTTTACTTTGTGCCTTCATAAATGCTTTTAATGTATAATCTAGAGGACTCATAGTTGGTTGTACATTATATTGAGGTGCAACACAAGACTTGGGTGCTTGTTGTTCTTATTTCCAATAGTTGTTGGCTTATTGGTCAGATTTCTAATTGAAGTTTGGGTGGTTTCTCCAGCTAGGATTATAGGTTTTAGAATAGAGTGAATAAGGGTTCTTATATGTCCTTAGAGCATTACATTATTCCTCATATATCCCTTTCATCTCACTATAAGTGGGGCAATCTTGAGCTAAGTATTCCACCTATTCACAGACAAAATAGACATCATGTGACTCAACCCTAACAACCGTGGCAGTGACATTTCTATATTTGGTTTTCAAGGCCTCTAATTCTATAGTTAAGACCTCTAACTAGGCTTTAAGGCTATCCTCTTCCCTAAGTTGAAAAACTCTACTAGGTCATGACCTATTTGTGCTTTCAGTAGCGCTAGGTCCAGACTATATATGGACTTTTTTGACTAAGTCATTAAGGAATTCTACAGCTTCCTCAACATCTTTGTAAACGAACTCCCTATTACACATCATCTCAACAAATTTCTGCTCTCTAACTATGAGTCCCTCATAAAAATAGATAACTAAGCGTTAATTTTTATACCTATGGTGAGGGCCCAGATTTAACAACTCTTTAAACATTTCCCAAGCTTGATATAAGGTTTCACTGTCTTTTTGGGAGAAGGAAGAAATTTGTCTTTTAAAGCCATTATTTTTATGTTGTAGAAAGTATTTATTTAAAAATGCTTGGGTCATTTCTACCCAAGTTCCTATAGACCTTAGCCTTAAAGAGTATAGCTAACTATTTACTTTGTCTTTCAGAGAAAAAGGAAAAATTTAAAGCCTAACAATTTTTATGGCTTTGGGTTGGCTAAGAAAGGTGGCCATTACCTCTTCAAATTTCCTAACATGTACATAATGATTTTTACTATCTAGATCACGAAAAGTGGGTAGAAGTTGTATAATTCTAGATTTAAAATCTAAATGTGGTGTGTTAGGTGGAAATATAATACATGATGGTGTGACTATGCGAGTAGAACGCAAGTAATCTTTTAGAGTCCTAACGGAGTTATCCTTATGTTGGCTCATTGTGTTGAAATTATAAGATGAACTAGATGATGAGTTCTCTTTCTTTGCAAATTGTAGTGATGGCTCTAGTTCTACATCTCTAACAAATCTTCCTCGTTTATCTCTAAGTCGATGCATACATTTTAACAATTTTTTTTAAAAACTTTTTTTACTATTTTTTTTAATGAAGGAAATTTTCAATGAAAAATAAAAAAAGTGAACAAAAGAAAAAAATGAGTTAGGTGGTAAAACCAATCATAAAAATGAGATAAAATACAAGAAGTGAAATAAAATACAACAAGAAATAAAAAGAGCTAGGTGGTATAACCAACCATGAAAAAATACCATAAATGAACAAAAGAAAATAATTTGTAAAATACAATAAATAAATAAAAGAAAATAAACTAAGTTAAGTGGTAGAATCAACCATGAACAATAAAATAAATGACAACAAAGGAAATAAATTTAAGAACTAAAATTTTACAAAGAAAAGTAAATGTACAAAAATGTTAAAGGGAAAGTATATGAGATAATTGTAAAGTATTAAAAACATCCATTAACCTTCTAAGAGTGTCTTTATAAATGCAATGAATAGAAATATGTTTAGTGAGACTTCAATATTCAATAATTTAGGCCCCCCACTCCTTTACCTAATTTTTGTACATTGTTGACGATAAAAATGATCAATGTAGCCTTTTTGGTTAACATAAAAGTTGTAGTATTTTTTCTCTTCTTTCTATAACCATAAGGTTCATGCAATTTAGATGAGTATCCAATGAGATATGGACAAAATATCAAAGATATGTTAGATTTTAGCCAACAACCCTTTTACCAATTGCAATACAATTTGGTCTATGATAATGACTGCGTTAGAGTTTGCTATCAACATAAGTGTTGTTAATAATTGAGTCAATATTTCTAGCTTAAAGAATCATACTAATTGGGTATGTATTTTGTGAAACATGATCCAAATACGTGAGGTCGGTCAAGCTGAGCGGAAATTGTAATCTACTTTTGTTGTATCTCAATTTTAGCCCATAAAACATTAGATTTGGCTTTTTAACTGTTCTTAAAGTTTGTGTAAGGTTGATTCATGTTACTCCAGGTTTAAGAATATTTTTATTTCAATTTCTCCATTGAGAGTTACGTCTATTTTACTAAACCGGTGCAAATAACATTCATTAATCACAATTTTAGGTCAACACTTTATTTTAAGCTTAAAAATATAAAAATATTAACATTAGTGACATTAAATAGTGACTAAACCTCTTAACAAATATGCATTTTATTGTGCTAATCATTTATGTTCTTGTATATCGGTTATAAGTTTTGCACATACCACTTAAATTAAAACATTTAGCCAAGTTTAAGGATGTTGATGTCAGTGCTTTGGTTGAAATGACATCAAAGGCATATTGACCTTTTTATTTCAACATTATATTAATGAGATATGTAGCACTAGTGTAGTGGTTGCAAAGTATCTTTTTTAGGTTGGCTATGAGAAGTGGGTGCATTATGTCATGCGATTTAAAAATGCAAGTGCACGGTATTGCAACAAGTAATATACTGACGAGTATAGTATCATTCCTACGAGGAATTATTACTAAATTCATTAAGTACTACAATTGCATCTTTTTATTCTTATTCAAATGATTAATAATTCAAGCGAATAAAATATAAACTAAATAATAAAAGAAAATATAAGCAGAATAAGGTAAGGAAAATAACTATAAATTCACCAATATAAAAAAGCATAGGATTACAATTGTCCCTTAATATTTCACTTAAATCTAATTACCTAACAACCCGTTCGAAATTTAGTCCATCAATATGAATTATTAACAAAGAAACTAAATATCTTCATAAGTTTTTTCTGATGTTCAAGTGAAAATAACTTACCTAATCAATTATCTTTATTCCTATAATACTTAGATTAAAGTAAGATTCATTAAGAACAAGTTCTCTAAACAATTATATATCTCATGTAAATATATTTCTATCTTATATGAAACTCGAAGCTTTTACTCAATGATCATTGATAGAGTGTGTGGTTTAGATTTGTACATGCATGCGAATGTGTATACATTGAATCAAAATGCATGTCATACATACATTAGCACAGCGGAATTATAATTAATCATTCAATATATACACATTAAAATTGAAACCATTACACAGAGTTTTCAAAAACTTACCCTTGAAGTACTTGGTGAAGAATCAAATTTAGAGCTCACACTGAAGTGATTCGTTGAATAATGCTAGTCCATAACGATCTGGTAGGATTGTGAAGCTAGAATGGTAGCATAAATAATTTCTAGCAACTTTTGTTTTAGTTCAACACTTGAACTTTCTCTCAATTTTGCCAAGAATGGAAAAAGTTGCTAAAAGGTAAAATTTTCAAAAGTGTTATGTTCCTTGGCCGAATCACACACACATATATTCAAAATGAATCAATTTCATTTTGTTTTATTGTTTTTTAGTTTGCATGTTGACATTTGTCAACTTTAAACATGCAAACCATTTGCATGGGTATTTGTCCATGTTCTTCCATGCATGTACCATTTATCTCATAATGGCCATACATGAAGCTATATGTCAAATCCTTATTAGTTAACCATTTTAATTAATATAATATAGGTTTAATACTTAAACATTAAGATATGTGTTTCCTGAGAAATCCTGAAATAAATCCTGCTTTTGAAATTTTTTTGAATAAAATCTTTTGACTTGGTCCGCTACCTCAGTACTCAACGAGTACACTTTATATTGTAAGACTCCCTAGGTTCACACTTGTTTATCTTATGAAACTCTTTCACAAGTCTATGAACGATGCCCTACACATATGTTACAGATATTATAAAATGATGCATTAAACTATACATGTTGAGGTTAATCATATACATATAATCCTTCCATCACCTTATCCTAGAAGAGCAAAGATATATATCATCACCGTCAAATCTATATGCGCTTGATCGTGAACTTATCTTTTGATTTGTAATTCCGTGAACAATATCCATAAACTTTCTTGCAATATTGTTTAACCCTACAGAAAATTCTTTTTGGGGTTTTCACTTATGCCATAAGACTTCCTAAAATAAAATGTCAGAGCATCCAGATATACAACTCACCCATATGAGCTGACGAATCCTATATTTACACACACATGACTCCATAAGCATCGAACCATATCCAATGACACTCAGAGGTTAAACCATGAAAAGTCTCTAATATGCATGAAATCAAAGCATTATGGTCTACTCACAAGCCTACTGTGGCACTCAAGTCAAAGAACTCTGAATATTACTCAACTCGAGAAGACCCGCTATTAATGGCTCTCTGAGATGTCTATTAGAGATTTTTGTGAGTCTGTTAAGTACTTAGTCCTTATTGAATACCTGTATGTACAAGCTTCTGCTAAGCCTATAGTCTACTAAGACTAACAGTTTGGATAATCCAAATGTAGATACACATTTATCCAAAAGGTATAGCAATCGACCTGTGTCGGTAACCATAGATCAGGAATGATATTTTTGAGAATATAATGTATATTGAGATTTCTTAACACCATTTATAAATCTTTGCAACTATGTCATTACTAATATATTTCTAGGTCTTTGTCCCTATTTTAGATAAGGTTCTAACTCATTAGAATGCTAACTCTTAGCGCGGACCTAAACTTCTTTAGATCTACAATGTCTGAAAAGTAACAAGCTTAGTATCATATAATTAAATATTAACAATTTTATTTGAAATGTTCATTGCATAAATGTTAAATAAATAAATATTCATACAATAATTGGAATGCACATAAGCACCAACTCTAACAATCATATATCAATCGATTAAAAAAATAAAAAAATCTATTTTCTAAGTTTATTAAGATTTTTTTAATCAGTCTAATTAGTGATCAAGTAATTAGCAACATTAAGCACAAAATAAAATGAACAACTATGTATTGATTTTATAAACTAAGGAAAAATAAATAATTCAAGCTATATATTGAGTTTAAATTGTAATCCGAGAAAAGTAAATTAGCTTATAATGAAATAAAGAGTTTTAAAGTGCATTAAGTTCAACATTAAAGAGATATATAAAACTAAGAAAGATATAGAGAAGAGAAATAAAGCTTATGAAGCCCTAAGAATGGAACTAATCCCACTCCATTCCATTAAGAGGTGAGGTATCTTGTAGACGCCTAAGCTTATGACCAGTTTAACAATGACCCGTAGTGATATACTAGCCAGGTTAGTGGAAGTGTCATTGTTAGGGGTTAGTAGCTACAACATGCTATGCAACCCAAACTCACAAGAGGTCGTAAGCAAAAAAAGAAAGTAAGAATTCCTCGAAATAGCATGACAAGATAAAGGATGTCATTCTCAAAGAAAGCTAAGCAAGATTGCTCTTATTATTAGAAGTAAGTTCTTAATAGATATGTCATTTATTGGATATCACCATTTGTAGGACCCAACCAATTTGGAGGGGAAAGGTCCCAATCATAATAAAGAAGAAAGCATCTGTACAATGCTACATAGCACCCCATAACTTATTATAGCCTTGGACGATAAGAATCCTCCATCTCTGAAATACATGCAAGATGTTTCTTTCATAGTTACTAAAATATAAAAGAAATTAATTTTAGCGTTAATAAAAAGTAGCAAAACGTTCTAGTGAGCACCAAGCTTTTAGCAGAAGAGAATAACTCACTCAATGGCCTACTGAAAATATACAATGACACATTTGCATAAGGATACTAGGACAAGCCTAACCTAGACCCTCAATTGGTTTACCATGCCTATAATGTACAATTTGAAATTAAGCCAATTAAATAGCTGTGCCATGGTTTTCATTTTAATTTAAAGACAAGATCAAGTAGGAAGTAAACAAGCTCATAGTTGTTGGATTTGTGAAACCCATCAAGCATCCTACTTGGTTGGCTAACATAGTGCTCATCAAGAAGAAGAATGGCCAAATCTATATCTGTATTGACTTTCAAGATCTTAATAAGGCTTGTTCTAAGAACGCTTTTTTTCAAATATGGATATTCTCATCGATTCCATTTTAGTAGAGGATGCTGTCATTCATGAATGGCTTTAGTAGCTATAACTAGATCAAAATAACTTCACAATATGTTAAAAATATTGCCTTTGCACCCCATGGGTAACATTTACTACACAGTTATGTTATTTAGCCTCAAGAACTTGAGTGCTACCTACTAAAGAGCCATGGTTGCTATGTTCCATGACATTATAGGTCTAGAAGTGGAGAATTATATTGATGATCTAATGGTTAAGTCAGCTACTTGATAAGAACATTTAGCCATCCTAAAAAAAATGTTCAAGCTCTATTTTCTATACAACTTTAAAATGAATCCAAAAAAGTGTGATTTTAAAAGTTCCTTGGGTTTCTAGTCCACCAAAGGAGCATCGATGTTGATCCAACCAAAGTTCAAAGTATAGCCTTAGTGACACCTCTATAATCACAAAAAAACCTGAAAAAGTTTGATTGAAAAGCTCTTACATCAAGAGATTCATTCCCAAACTAGTTGTTCACTCTCTAGCTTCTTTCCTTTGTTAAAAAGGAATGCAGAATTCATGTATGAGGAAGTACAATAAGAAATTTTTTTTGAAAATCTAGCATATAATTTTGGCATTACCCACTATGAGAGCTCTTATTAAAGGAAAGTCACTGTGCATTTATCTCACAGCCATAACCATGACCATAAGCATCTTATTGGCTCATGAAAATAATCAACATCAAAAGTATCCCATTTACTTGTCAGTTGATAGTGATCTGAGATAAAAACTAAATACTCCGGCCTAGAACATATTTGCATCGCTCTTGTATATGCCTTAAAAAGGCAACAACATTGCTTTCTACCATATTTGCTTCACCTCATGAGCAAAGCTGACTTTGTTTGATACTTGCTACTTAGATTAATACTATTTGGCAAATTGGCACGGTGACTTCTTATTCTCATAAAGATATCACTTGAATGGTTTCAAGTGTAATCAAGGGTTAAACCGTAGTTGACACAATCTTAGTATTTTTCGCAAACCAAGAGGTGCCCCTAATAGAAGAAATACTGAGGGGTTTTGCTTGAGCAAATATATGTTATAAATGAAAAAAAAATAGTGGGAGCTTTATTTTGATGGGTTAACTACCACTATAACTAGTTGCACTAAGTTCAAAATTATAGACCCACAAGAAAAGTCCTTTATCTTTACTTTTCAACTTGATTTTCCTTACACTAACAATATGGTAAAATACAAGCAACCATTATAGGTGATGCGATATTTCTATATCATAAAATTAAGTGCAAGTATACACTATCGTATGCAAGTAATAAAGAGACTAAATAAGTCGGATGTCGAACCCACAGGGATAATTTCTTCTTTTTAAGCTAATTACTAAAATTATGTCTTTCTAATAATTATTCAGAAAAATAAAAATCTAAGAATGAATGCAGAAAATATAAAAACAAAAACACAATGCAAAGAAAATTAGATGACAGCAATGTAGAGAAAACCTAGGATTAATATTATCCCTCAATATGCTTTTTAATGATTAATCTTCTAATATTTAATTCACTTAGTCTTTATTATTGATCAAGACACTAATGTATTTACAAGCCTCTTCCAAGGTCATGCAAGTATACCTTAATTTACCAAATACCTATATTCCTATGGTACTTGTAATAAACTAAGATTCATTAAGATTAAGTCTTATTGATCATACATGCCAATTAGGTATATTCCTATCCTAAGTTGAAACTTGCATATGCAACATTGAATGTTACTCTACAATCATACATCAAATTACCTAAGTCTAAATATATTGATTCCTCTTTCGAGTTTATCAATATATTACCAACTCATTCACCATATATTGGTCAGATATATTGAAGCATTAAACACAAGTAATTTAAATAATAAAAGACTAAGTTTATTAAATATTAAAAAGATATGACAATTAAGCGCACATATTGAGTTTAAATATTAATCCTAGAAAATAAATTAGTTCATAGCTACAAGAAAATCACAGCAATAAAAATAAAAATAAAACATGATACAATCAATTGCAAACAGATGTAAACGTCGAATTACTTTTGATTGATGTTGCTCTGGATTCTTGGCGCTCTTGAACTACTCTAAATTCTCTTTTTCTTGCTCTAGGTTCTTCTCTGGATGATTCTTGAAGGCTGGGATCGAGTAGCTTTTTATAGGGGTTGATATGAGCTTGAAAATCTCAATTCTCGTCGGACTAGGACTCGCACTACCGCTGCCGCGCTATGTAGTTGTCGCTGGGGCGACGCGTGAAAAAGGCTTCACCGTTGGCGCGGTGGGATGATGGCGCTGGGGCTCTGGTATATCGCGGGTGCGGTGACTATTTGGCCCTGGGGCGCCAAATGCGACTTCAACAGGTCATTTTTCTTATTTCGATCACTATTCCAGAGCTAGAGCTATAATCCTTATAGCGCTGGGGCGATGGACACATACTTTGAAAATTTTGCATTTTAACAATAAAGCACATAAATAGCCATCTATTCTCATAAAATAATAAAATATCAAAATAAAAGCATGAGAAAATATATGACAATTTTTCCCTTATCAATAGGCATACTTACCACAACAAGGTTTTGTGCAAAATAGATCAAACTCATGATCTAGCAAATTAAGGCAAGTTTGTCATACGAGTGAGCACTATTGCCATACAGAATATGGCACAATAATTATTGGCCATATTCAAGGATGCCATAGTAAAACACATTAAACAAGCAAAGAACAAATGCACAGATGCCTTAACCATCTTGGGGGCTAGATGGACTTAACTAAAAGACGAGTAAGCATCATAGTAAAAAACAAAATGCAGTAAATCCATCATCTCACAAGCCAAAATGCTAGACACAATCCAGCCGTAATAGAAGACTGGCAAGAAGCTATTAAATGAGCATTGTAGAATTTAGAACATAATCTACACTTCAAATCCTTTAGAGACTACACATTAGTCATTAGCAACCTCTATAAAAGATTTCTTAAAGGAATTATCATACATTGTATCCATGAGTAAGTACACCAACAACTTTTATACTATATTTACAGATCTTTCTATAGTATAAAACGTTTGGTCAACTTATATAGAAAGGCAAAGAGGCCTGAATATTACAAGTAAGAAATGCAAGTTCAAGTATATGCCATACAAGCCAACTTCTCAAGATGTACTCAATAATTCAAAGAGAACAAGCGTTCATAACCATAGTTGAGGAAGACTGGCGAGTACTTTACGTAGAATACCTCATCAACAATACACTACCTCCTTACTCCTTGGATGCTCCTAAAATCAAATGGACCATCAAGTAGTATATTATTGATAATAAGATCTTTTTCTGAAAGAGATCAAAGAGATGCTTGGATTTCATAAAAGCATAAAGAGTATTGCATGAAACCCATGATAAGAAGTATGGTAAACACCAAGGATTTCAAAATTTGTACTATAGCTTGCTCGAATTGGGCTAATATTGGCAAGGTAAGCAGAATAATGCTAAAGACTTCATTAAGAAGAGCCACACTTGTTAGATTCGTGCCAACCTACTAAGGCTTTACTGGATATGATAAAATCTAGGCATTTTTACCCTTGAGGGTTTGATATGGTTGAGCCAATCAACCCTTCTACTAGAGAACTGATAGGGCAAAATTATATAAAATATTTTATCCTTTTAAACTTAACGTTTATTTAATTTATCATAATAATTTGGTAATTTATGCATATTAATGTTATTTTATAGGTTTAAGAACTATCGATGCAAGAATACTAAAAACTGGATGCAAACGGAGTTATTTGAGATGAGAATCTGAAAGGGAACCAAAATGCTCAAAATATGAATAATGCTATAAATAGTGCCTATGAACAGTATGTACGAATAGTAATATTTCAACAGTAGCATGAACAGTACATAAGGGTTACTGTTTATCTGCTATAGTGTAGCCCTAAGGCCATTGGCCATAGCATTGAAATTAGTAGCTTTAGCGTCGTGACATTGAATCTTAATGCTGCGGCACTAGATGCTGGGCACTTTTTAAGGGCAATGTTGTCCTATTTTTGTAACCTTAAGCCTATATAAACACCCACTATTGAGCCAAAAATGTGTCAGAAGTAGATAACACAAAATTAAACACATCATTTGGACTTGAAAGTAAGAATCAACAAGAAGAAGAAGGAATTCTGCATATTAAAAGAAGAACATCATTATTGCATAAGGGGAAATTTTCTCTTATCTTCAATTTTGTACTTGTTGATTCTAATATATATAATGATGTTGTTAGATGCTCTGAACTTGTGTTTACAATTATGAACTAATTTTTATTGCTAGGATTAAAATGTGAACTCAATATGTAGCTTGGATTGATTATTTTCCCTTATTCATCATATTGGTATTGAATTGTTCAATTTGTTCTATGCTTAATCCTTCTAATTACATGATAATGAATTAGAATAATTTGATAACCTTATTGAAATTGAAAAAGGAAATTTTGTATTAACCATAGATGAATTGATGTATGATCATTGCAAGTAACTTTGAGTTTCATATGAGATAGGGATATATTTATATGGCATATATAATCATTTAGAGAACTTAAAATTAATGAATCTTATTTTAATTTGATTATAATGAATCTTATTTCAATTTGATTATCATAGGAATATTGGTAATTAATTGAATAAGATATACTCACTTGACCATTAGAAGAAGCTTGTAAGGATATGAGAATTCTTGGTTAACAATTAATATTGATATTTTTAAGGGGAGTAATTGGATTCAAGTAAAGTATTGAGGAATTATTGTAATCTTAGGCATTTTAGTATTGGTGCTGTCATGTTTATTCTATTTGCTCAATCTTTGTAATTAGTTCCATTATTTAGTTAATTTAGATATCAACACATTGAAATACCACTAGTTTGAATAAGAGTAGGAGTACATAATTTTAGTACTTAGTAAGTAGTAATAACAATTCATTGTGGGAATGATAATCTACTCATCGTATATTACTTGTTGCGATAATGTACACTTGCATTAAAAGTATATATATACAAAATAAACAGCAAGTGTTTTAATGTTGTTGCCAGAGAATTGTTTATTATTTTTGTTGACATTAATACCAATTCAACTTATTCTTAATTCAAGCATTTTTTTTTCTGTTATTGTAAAGTTGCTATCATTTGTTTCAATTTTATTTTTCAATAGTTATGGATTGATTTATGATGGCTAGAACATAAAGTTTATTAAGGAATTTTACAGTACCAAGAGCAAGCAACATCTATTCAAGTATTCGAAAACCTGATTTTGATGTCGAATATTTTGAAATCCAATCAGAGGTGATTTAGTTATTGAGAGCATCAATACAATTTAGAGGGTTAACAAATGAAGATGTTGTGAATTTCTTAAAAATATGTGATGTTTGTAAATAAATTGAGTCTTAGATGATGCAATACGGTTTCGCCTATTCATATTTTCACTCCAGGACAGTGCAAAAAATTAGTTGAGGTCACTACCACCGGGGTCTAAGACAATGTGGGCTGATTTAGTGCAAATTTTTTAAGCTAAATTCTTTCTATCAGCAAAAACCATAATGATGAGGAGCGCCATAAGTTTATTGTGCAGAATGAAAATGAATCCTTACATGAAGCATGAAAAGGCAAAGAAAATATCCACACAATGGCATACCAAAATGTTTACTTATGCAGATTTTTTTATAATGGTGTAATTGGACATTTAAGGATGATAATTGATGCTGCAGTAAAGGGTGTATTTATAAATAATTCCATTGAGATGCATTTGACTTACTAGAAGAGATGGCTTTCAACGATTATTAATGAATAGCTGAAGTTGTTACCCCAAGAGAATCAATTGAGAGAATTACATTTATCACTTGTGATTTTTGTGGTGGCACCCATCCAAATGGACAATGTGCAGAACCTATAGATTATCTAAAAATTAGTTACCAACAATAACACAACCCAAATTTCGATGCCTATTATCTAGAATGGGGGAATTCGGCATCTTAGAATAACAACCAAGAGGAAACTCCACTGTAATTAAATCCTCTTGTTGCACCACAAAAAATTCAGCAATAATAGCAACAAGAGAAGGAATCCTTCTTAGATAATATGTTGCAATATTTAAGAAGGACAGATGAAATGTTGCATAGCTATTATAATCATCCTCAAGATGCATTGCTAAGTAATACTAAAAATTTTCCAATAAGAAATGTTGAACACTACAAAGCAAACATTGTGGAGTGTGGGATAGAGCAATATGCAGCCAATGAAATCACTAAATTGGAGGTGATTCATCATATAGATGAAGTGCATTTGAAAGTACAAGAAAGAGTACTAGAAAAAGAATTATAGTAGCAGAATTTTCTGAGCCATTGCACTTCATCATGTCCATGCCAAAGAAGTTTGAAATAATGAATCATGACCATCAAAGTTCAAGGGATTTTTCCTATTGTTTCAAAATTGATATAGTGATTCCGGATGAGGTACAATTACCTTCTAAACTGCGAGTAATGGAAACCATCAAGGATTATACTCATGAAAAGGTAACGTAACACAAATTAAATTCCAAAAGGCGGCAAAACAAGCTCGTCAAAGAGCAACAAATAGATAATGGCCAACAAGGTTCAATCATCAGGTTTAAGATTAAAATCTTTCTAGTAAAGCTCAAAGCAAGGTGGTCGGTGTTGTTCCTTAAAAATTTTATTATTAAACTATGGAAGTCGTTCAAAAGGAATATCATTACTTATAGGCGTCAACTGAAGTTCTATAGGCGAGTTACCTCAGATATGCAATTTGATCCACCATGATCCAAAAATAAAAATGTCACGTTGATGACGTTAAATCAGGCACTACTTGAGAGGCAACCCAAGATAAATTATTTTATTTTATTTTATATTTTTTTATTAAATTTGATGTTTATGTTTGTATTAATAAAAAAAGAGAAGAGAAGAAAAAAAAAAGAAAAAAACAAACAAAAGAAAGAACGAAAAAAAACCAATAAAGGGAATGGGTGCTTTTTGGTGCCCGTTCCAGTGAACCCAGCATAGCAACGTTGGCGCTAGCTCACATGCAATGGGGTTTTTTGGCCCCCCCTTATTTTTCTTCATTTTCTCTTTATTAACCCTTTTTTTTTGTTTTTCCTTTTTTCCCTTTTGCAACCCTCCTCCCCATTTTTTCCATTTCCCCATTTCAAAAACATAACTCTTTAATTCACATAAATTCAACATTCTCAATTCAAATTCACCACAACACATAAAAAAAAAACATATGTTCATTCCTTATTAACTCTAATTTTCACAAAAAAAAAATGAAGATTTCATCAAAAATTCAAAGGACACTTAGTATTTAAGATTAATGGATTCATTATCCAAGCTCTGACAGAAATTAATGACAATGATTTTAGGGATGATGCGGACATTATGAAAGACATGAGTTAGGGAAGTTTTTTAATTTTTTAATTTTATTGATGCCACGAGGACATGTCATGAATTAAGTTTGGGGAGAAAAATATTTTCACATTTTCAAATGGCCTTACTTATTTATCTATAATTTTTTTTTCTGATTTACTTATTTATATGTATTTGCAACTGTTTTTAATCTGCATGTTATTATTATTATTATTATTATTATTTTGGTGTGTTTTATATATTTTGTGTTCTGTTTTGGGTTTAAAAGGATTATTAGTTCATAATAAAGCTAAGTGCAGAAACTATAATTTTTTGGAATCAATAGATGCTATGTTTGTTCATATGTTTGATATTGATTGCAAGTTTTATCTTATTTGTGATTACATGAAACACAATAAGCATACAATTGGATTGTTAAGTTAGCTGTTGACCTAGAGAAAGTTTATGTACAACAAGAACACAAAAGATCTCAAATACACTCTAGAATTTGCTTGATTATCACTTGAGGCAAAATCTTAGGACATACATGCTTAAAGAAGTGATTTTAGGTTATGTTTGGATCATTTGAACCTCTTCAGCCTACCAATATATATTTTTATCCCTATTCACCCATTTTGAGCCTAATGACTTTCTTTTTTTAGTTAATCACAATAATACCTAATACCTTTACATGTTGTTCCATTATTATTACCCCTCATACCATAACCATAATAGTTATGGTTATTGTTTGTTCAAAAGGGTTGGAAAATTCAAAGTTTTGGTATAATGGTTTGAAACATCATTTTGTTCAAAAACAAAAGGAAAGAAAAAAGAAAAAACCAAAAAATGTATATGCTCTTAAAAACAATTATAATAAGGAACAACAAAGAAAGTTTCAAATTAAGTTTGGGGGTGTTATTTAAAAATGAGATGAAGGGTTTGATAACCAAAAGTAATGTATGTTTATGCCGTGATTTGAACAAAAAATGAATCCATATTATCCTACCTTCACCCTAACCATACATTACAAGCTTAGTAAAGTCCTATTTGATCCTTAATTATGTTTGTTCCTACATTAATGGAGAGTGATATGAAAAGCAAGCTTATGGATTGCATTTTAATAAAAAAAATCCATAGAGACCACAACTCTCTTGTAGGCATAAACCATTTCGGGTGCATTTAACTGATAATTATGACTGTGTATACATGCATACATATACACTGAGTGATCACTTGTAGGGTAAAATGAGCAATAAGATTAGGCATATTGAATACTCACGATATTTAAAGATTTTTTTAAAGTTATAAACAATGTATTCTTTGAGAATAACTAGTAATCATCTTTTAACCTATACATTTGTTTTTGAATTTGTTTTATTTATTTTTATCTATCTTTGCTTGAGGATGAACAAACTCTTAAGTTTAGGAGCATTTGATAGGGTGTAATTAAATAAAATATTTTATCCTCCTGAATTTAATATTTGTTCAATTTATCTTAATAATTTGACAATTTATACATATTAATATTATTTTATAAGTTGAAGGACTATCAGTGTAAGAATACTGGAAATCAGATGTAAATGAAGTTATTTGAGATGAGAATCCGAGAGGGGACCAAAATGCTTAAAATGTGAATAATGCTATAAATAGTGTCCATGCATAGTACGGATGAACAATAATATTTCAGTAACATGAACAATACATAAGGGTTATTGTTTATCTGCTATAGTGCAGCACAGGCATTGCTCGCGGCATTAAAGTTAGTAGCTCCAACGCTGCGGCATTGAATTCCAATGCCTCGGCACTGGATGCTAGGCACTCTTTTAAAGGCAATGTTGTTATATTTTTGTAACTTTAAGCCTATATAAACACCCATTGTTGAGTCAAAAACATGTTGGGAAGCAGAGAACACAAAATTAAACATATCATTTGGACTTGGAAGCAAAAATCAACAAAAAGAAGAAGGAATTTAGCATATTTGAGGAAGAACATTATTGTTGCATCAAAGGAAAATTTTCTCTTATCTTTAATTTTGTACTTGTTGTTGATTCTAATATGTATAATGATGTTGTTAGATGCTCTGAACTTATGTTTACAATTATGAACTAAGTTTTATTACTAGGATTAAAATTTGAACTCAATATGTAGCTTGGATTGATTATTTATTCATCATGTTGGTAGTGAATTGTTCAATTTGTTCTATACTTAATGCTTTTAATTACATAACAATGAATTAGAATGATTTGGAAACATTAATAAACTTGAAAAAAAAGAATTTTGTGTTGGCCATGGACGAATCAATGTATGATCATTCCAAGTAGCTTTAAGTTTCATATGAGATATGGATATACTCATATGGTATATATAACCATTAGAGAACTTAAACTTAATGAATCTTATTTCAATTTGATTACCATAGGAATATTGGTAATTGATTGAATGAGATATACTTACTTGGCCATTAGAAGAAGCTTGCGAGGATATTAGAATTTTTGGTTAACAATTAATATTGATAATTTTAAGGGGAGAAATTGAATTCAAGTAAAATATTGAGAGATTATTGTAATCTTAGGCATTTGAGTATTGGTACTGTCCATCCCCATGTAGAAGGTAACAGGCACTACTGTATCCAACTTCTTATGGGAATATATCATATGCTACATTGGCATTCTATATAAGATCATTAATGAAAAAAACATTCCATATAAGATTGTTAGTGACAATAACACTTCCTTTGATGCTACATTGAGGCATTATGGCATTTAACACATACGTTATACGCCATAATATCCTCAAGGCAACAACCAAGCTGAGGCTACTAACAAATACTACTAAAAATACTCAATAAAATGGTTACGAGTCCTTTATAGAATGGAATATGCTCTTTAATGATGCACTATAGGCCTATAGAACATCACCACATGAAGCTATTAATTGTTCCCGTACTTTCTTTTATAAGAGTTTGAGGCCATAATACCAGTTGAGCTTTTTGTGTCCACTGTAAGAGTAATACTCACCCAAGAAAGTTCTATAGTTTTTATGGTTAAACTCTTGGTTGAACTTAAGGCCATAAATGAGAACAGGGAAGATGCCCAAATGTGTAAGACATTGTACCAACATAGAACTATGAAAGCATATATTAAGTTCGTCAACAACAAAGGTATTAATATGAGTGACCTTGTGCTAAGGTTGGCTGAGCACATAAAGAATAATATGGTTTCATCCTTTAAATTCTTGTTGAACTAAGAAGGCCCTTGCCTGGTTAGAGAAACTTATGACAATAGTTACTGTCACTTAGCTAAGATGGAAAGATAAGTACTTTACAATCCCATCAACAATAAGTGGTTAAATCATTACTATTCTGGTATTAGTATTCATCTCTAAATGCACACTTAGAAAAATAAAGCTTTATGTAAGCCTTTCACTTATAAATGGTAATAAAAACACAACAAATGTTTTAAGTGATGGCTATACACTCTATACCCCATAAAGAAATTAAATACATGGGATGCCCATTTACATAGTAGATAGCCAAACTCCATATTATACCCAAGTAAGAAACCTATCTATATAATAAATGGATAGGCCTTGGAACTGATTCACAGTAAGTCTTGTAGTTGATCCCCAGCACATGCTCCACTTATACGGTGGATGGCTAAGCCTTAAAGCTAATCTCAAGCATATTCTATACTCAAACAATAAAAGACTATACCTTGGAGCTAATCCCAAGTACATTTTCACTCATATAGTAAATGGCTAAGTCTTGCAGATGATCTTAAGAACATTCCCCTATCATACAATGAACGACTAAGCATTGGAATTAATCCCAAGCATATTTTCCACTCACACAGTAGATGACTAAACCTTGGGTTATTCCCAAGCACACTTGGTGTTGTTCCCAAGTACATTTGCCTTGGGACTATTCCCAAGCACTCATCACTAATCCTATTAATAAATGGACTTGAGATTAAACTTAAGCAAATACATCTCTCTCTTAAGCAATGTCATACCTTATGCTTGACAAAATCTCAATAAGGCATGCAATACACATATGGATGCTTGCGACCAATATAAAATGTGAAAACCTGATGTTAAAAATTTAATACCTCTATTGGTGTAGCACCCAATGATGAGATAACCACTTTTATTTAATGGAATAAAAGGCTAATAGTAGGCCATACACTTTGCTTAGAGTCGTCCATACTAAGAAGGCCATACTAAACAAGGCATTTAGAGAGTCCGCGCCATTTTGAGTGTCACTCTCATAGATTTTCCCATATTGGCCGCATAGAAGTTTTTGTTGTTTTATAAACCTTATATGGAAACAATCCTTATATTAGCTTCTCATGCACATCATGAAAGTACGCTTGTTCCAAAAACATTATTTTGTACCAGATTCCCGTATTGCTCAAATGCCTTATATGGAAAACATCCCATGTTAGAATAATCTCTATGGATGCTTGCAAGGACCCAATTGCCTTATGGAAAATGTCCTATAAGTTATAGGTTGCCCACATTTGCCTAATTATATGGAAGATTATACATTTATACATATGCCTCTATAACATAGTCCTCGTAGAAAATGCTTGTGTTATTCTATAGATGCTTGAATGTTTATAGAAGCCTTCATAACGTTGTTCTTATATCAAGATACCTCCACTATGTTGTTCTTGTGAAGAAGCCTTCAAGGCTTATTCTTGTGCCAGATGCCTCCATTGCGTGGTTTCTATTAGGAAAGCCTTTATGGCATTGTTCCCATACAAGATGACTTCTTAACATTATTTCTTTGAAGAGACCCTTATGACAGGGTCCCTATATAATATACCTCTATAGCATTATAACATAAAAGAAGTTTGTATACAAAATTCTCATACTAAGAACCCTTATGGCAAGGAACTATAAGAAGAGGCTCAAGTAAAGTAACCTAAATATAGATAATAACTCAACCACAATGAAGTCTATTAAAAGGGGCTTATATACAGCTAAGATGCTAACATAGGTCATAGATAAAACACCACTATAAGTGGTTAGCCGTGCCTGCTAAGAGCATCTAAATAAAATCTTAGATGGTACAATCTAAGTCACAAAAGAGCAAGGTTACCCCGAGATACGAAGGGAAGAAATGTACTACCATTTACACGTTAGATTTTATACTTATATAAACTATAGCAAATGGCATGTAGGTAACACTAAAAATAGTACCTATAGCTAAGGTTCTAGTACAAGCCATATAAAAGGCATACATATACCTTGGCTCTAAATATGCTAACACAACATAACATCAACCGGGATAGAAAAGTCCTCGAATATAAAAGAGGCACATACAAAAAAGAAGGCCATTAATAGCTGACTATACCTACCATAAGTAGCTTAGCAAAATCATAGATAGCAAAGTCTAAGTCACAAAAGGATAAAGATACCCTTATACACAAATAAAGAAGTGGATCAATAACTAGTCATACTTGTCATGAACAAGCTAACAAAAGCCTTAGAGAGTACAATCCAAGTTACAAGAGGCAAAAATCAACCCTAAAACACAAAATAACAATGGTATTATTGATAAGGGCAAATTTGTCATATATTTTCTCATGTTTTTATTATTGATATTTTATGATTTTATGAGAATAGATGGCTATTTATGTGCATTATTGTTAATTATAGGGACTTGAACGAAATTTAAAGAAAGAACGCAAAAGGAGCGAAAACAGGGACTAAAATACAAAGTTTTCAAATTATGAGTCCAGCGCCCCAGCGCCACAAGGATTTTAGCCCCAGCGCTGAAATAGTGATTGAAATAAGAAAAAAACGACCTGCTTAAGTCGCGTCTAGCGCCCCCGCGCCGAAGAGTCACCGCGCCAGCGACGATTCAGCGCCCCAGCGCTATCAACATACCGCGCCAGCGGTGAAGCCGTTTTCATGCAGCGCCCCAGCGCCAAGATCCCACCGCTCCAGCGGTAATAGCTTTTTCACGCGTCGCCCCAGCGACAGATGCATAGCGCGCCAGCGGTAGTACGAGTCCTAGTCCGACGAGAATTGAGATTTTCAAGCTCATATCAATCCCTATATAAAGCCACTCGTTCCCAGCCTTCAAAAAAGAATCCAAGACGACCCAAGAGCACCAAGAATACAGAGCACGAGTCTTGGAGAGCAATAGGAGCTTAATTGAAGCATCTTTAGAGAGAGATACAAGACGTTCTTCGACATCAAGAGTTTCTAGGCAGCGCAATTAAGAGCAATTCGACGTCTATATCGGTTTGCTAATAATTGTATCATGATTTATAATTATTTTTACTGCCGTTCTCTTGTAGCCATGAGCTAACTTATTTTCTAGGGTTAATATTTGAACTCAATATGTGTGCTTAATTGCCATATCTTTGAATATTTAATAAACTTAGTCTTTTATTATTTAAATTACTTGTGTTTAATGCTTCAATATATCTGGCCAATATATGGTGAATGAGTTGGTAATATTTTGATAAACTCGGAAGAGGAATCAATATATTTAGACCTAGGTAATTTGATGCATGATTGTAGAGTAACATTCAATGTTGCATATGCAAGTTTCAACTTAGGATAGGAATATACCTAATTGGCATGTATGATCAATAAGACCTAATCTTAATGAATCTTAATTTATTACAAGTACCATAGGAATATAGGTATTTGGTAAACTAAGATATACTTGCATGACCTTGGAAGAGGTTTGTGAATACGTTAGTGTCTTGATCAATAATAAAGACTAAGTGAGTTAAATATTAGAGGATTAATTATTAGAAACATATTGAGGGATAATATTAATCCTAGGTTCTCTCTACGTTGCTATATCTTTAAATCTCATTGCATTGTGTTTTTACTTTTATATTTTCTACATTCATTCTTGGATTTTTATTTTCTGAATAATTATTAGAAAGACATAATTTTAGTAATTGGTTAATAAGAAGAAATTATCCCTGTGGGTTCGACATCCGACTAATTAGTCTCTTTATTACTTGCATACGATAGTGTATACTTGCACTTAATTTATGATATAGAAATATCGCATCAATTATTCATCATACTTCAATAAATTTCCATGTTATAAAATTACCCAACAAACAAAACATTAAAGAGGGTTTACATAAGGTATTGGCATTAAAACATGCCATACAAAAAATTTATATACTCTAACTCTAACTCAACACACTCATATAAAACATAGTCAAGTTAAGAGGAAAAGCCTTTGAGTATAAGAGGCATATGAACGGAAGAAGAGAAAGGCCCCATAATTAGCTATATCAAACATTGCTATAGATAGCTAGCCACACTATCAACAAATAAACTAATCAAAACCTTGGATGGCATGGTTCAAGTCAGTCAGGGCATGAACATTATACAGATGTAGTAAAGGTACTAAACCTTTACTCTTTATACATGTACATTAGAATGAACTGTAAAAATAACTATGTAAACATGTACCAAGAGATGGTACATATAGATCAAGGCATCAACACATGCTATATAGAGGTTAGTGTTGACGGGGATCCAATATACGTGGGTGTATGCATGTGTTATTGTGTATATTGCCTAAACTACGTATCATATACGAATTCAAACACGGTGGAAGCGTAAATTATACAATAAACACAATAAATAAATATATTAATCTCATTAATATATTAGTAGGTTTGAGAACTCACCTCAACGTGTAATGTTATACACATATTTCATCAGAGTTCGCATGGAGACCAACTTGTGGGCAGTTCTAGTCACCAACTCGGTGGGCTTGGTGAGCTAGAACAGCAGCCCTATATCTACCACGAGATTAACTCTTAATCCTCAAAATGCCTGTGTGTGTATTTTCATTCTTTTCTCTAAAAGGAAATGAAATGGATATTAAAGCAATTCATAATTGCTTCACTTAGCTTCAAAGAAGGAAAAATGAAACAAAACCATTTTGCTTCCATTTTCTCCCTCACAGTTTCACAAGAAGAAAAATGAAACTATTTAATTCTTCTTCTCATTTTTCTCATTCAACACATTAAGGAAAATGAAACAATTTCCATTTTCCTTCTTCCAATCTATCTCACAGTAATAAAGAAAAAAAATGAAACAAACTTTTATTTTTTCCTCTTTCTTAATTTCTCTTTCTCGGCAACTAAAGAAAATTGAAACAATTTCAATTTCCTTCTATTTCCTTGCCTCTCGGTTACAAAACACATATACACCTTAAATTGCACACACATCTTATATATATATATATAATAAAATAATAATATAATATATTATATAATAAAAATAATAATAATGGGTGCCAATTATTTGGCACTCAAAATATAATATTATTATATATAAAATATCATATAATAAAATATTATATAATAATATATTATAATGAGATATTTTAATTATTTAATATTTAAATAATCAAAGTGTAAAATGACAATTTTACTCCTCATGAATAGTTATCAAGTTTACCCCTTAGTGAGTCCCACCAAACCCACACTTAGGTAAACTCAACCGAGGGTCCATAATACGTCACGTGTCATTATACAATTAGTAAATAACAAATATTGACTAATTGTTATATTTAACACTTAAATACAAATACGTATGTATTCCCGTGGTAGTGCTGAATATTGCTGGATTAAACACTTTAATCTGGTACGCTGCTCCAGTGCACAATGAGTACACTCTATATTGCGTGACTCCCTAGGTCATACGCTTGATTTGTCAAATGAAACTATTCCATAAGTCTGTGAGCAATGCCCCACGCACACGTCACGGATATACAAATCAGCCCATTGAACCATGCAAGTTGAGGTTACAATCCATACGTATAGTCCTTCAGTCGCGATATCCTAAATGTGTGTGGATATAGATTATCACCATCAAATCCCCTAGTGCTCATCCATGTCTTATCTCTAGACTTGTATCTCATTGAACAATATGTGCAAACGCTTTTTCCATATTGTTTCACCCTGACGAAACTCTTTTTTGGGATGATTGATTGTGGCCACAAGACTTTTTGAGATACAGTTTCGAAGCATCTGGATATCAAACTCCCTATGGGAGTTGACGAATCCTATATCTGTACACACTGGACTCCATAAGCATCAGACCATTCCCAGTGACACCTAGCAGTCACACCATGAAAAGTCTTTGACATGCATGGAATCAAAGAATAGTGGATCGCTTACAAGCCCACTGTGGCACTCAGGTCAAAGGACCACATATATTACTCAACTCGAGAGGACCCTCCGTTGACGGATTACATTGGGTGTCTATCGGAGGCCCTCGTGAGTTTGTCCTATATCCAGTCCTAACTGGATACCCATATGTCAATACGAGCTCCAAACTCACAATCGGCTAGAAACGACCATCTAATACCCTATAGGTACAACATATGTTGATCTATATATAAAGGTATCTATCGATAGACCCGCATTGGTAGAAATAGATCAGGGATAATTATTCGAGAACATACTTGCGCAACTAGCATTTTCTAGCATCCGATTGCAACTCTTGTAACTATGCAGTTACTAGTATATTCCCAGGTTTATGTCCCATTACAGACAAGCCTCCAACTCTTGGATCTGCTAAGTATTATAACCAGCTAACATTTAGTTGTGCTAACATTTAGTATTTATATCTCCCAGCGTAGCTAACTGTATACCTTTATCTAAACTCCTTTAGATCTGATCTGAACACCTTCAGATCATACAATGTCTGTAACGTTACATTGCATGGTATCATATTAATGGGTATTAATGATTTAATGGGAATGTACACTTGTATAAATATACAAGTATATGTACATTCAGGGATGGCACGTAAGCACCGACCACAATAGCTAAACCCTTCTTAAAACTCTTGACATTATATGAACTTGCTTAATAGGTGCCAAATAGTGCACAAAAGCCAAGTGCATATTCTATATATCGTACATACATACATATATACATACATACATATATACATATATATATCCTACTTACCCATAAAACTAACTGAGTGCAGGAAGAAGCATAAGAGCTAATAAAACATTTACATTTGCTTTAAACTGTTCACATAGATATAAACCATAAGATAGGCACAATAATTATCTTACAATTACAAAAATTTTCCTTATAAACACCTCACACAAACCCAAGCAATCTTGCCAAAATAATCTTACAGCCTCATAATAGCACAAGCAGATTATATGCTTAATCATGCCTCAAGCCAAATAAAAGGTATGCTTAGTCAAAGAGTCAATTCAACATTGAACACTTTTCATCTCTAACTTGAAAGATGGCATGATTAATATAGATAAAAACACAAAGGTAAGAAATTAAACTTAAGGTCTCTATGGAGACATGAAGTAGCAAGTGGTCTGAAAACTCTTATAACATTTTCCCTCTTATGGTTTGCTCTAGAACCAAAATACTTAAACATAGGGTATATGCAAAAGTATACCATGAAAAAAGCTAACAAAGTGTAGGGAATTCTAGCAAAAATCCTATCTTTATAATTACATATAAAAAAAAGGAAGAAGTATGCCTTATCTAAACTCTATTCTAGCGAGAATAAAAGAAAAATAAGAAACATGAAACAAAAAGTTAAGTTGATTTAGTAGTTTTAACTTAAAGTTTTACCACGAGCACTTAGAAACTCAATTCAAATTTATAATTTATAAAATTATATTAATAGGTTTTAAATAATAAATTAAAAATTAAAAAATTTTACAAGCTAACCTAGCCTACAAGCCTAAGAATGAATAACCAAAATGTGCTTGGATTGACCCAACACTAAAGCTCTTGTGGGCTTTTATTTCATTGGTTATTTTACACTTTTAATCATTTAAGTACTAAATTAAGTTATGTGAGCATAGTGTTTCAATAATTCATGATAATTTGATAAATATAACAATTGTTGTGCTGATGACACATGATTTTATTTCCAACTTATCAACTAATACATTGTTGGCTTGCTTGCACAAAACAAGTTGAATAAAACCTAGAAATTTGTTCATCCTTTTTGGACTCCATCTTTTAATGTATATCTCGAGTAAGAGATATGCATAGAATAGCCTGAAAGTTTTACATCCAGCCTAACTTCTAATCTAGTATGCAAACTAAGGAAGTTTCATTTATAGGCTTAAGTAGTTTTTCTAAAGTTGGAATCTTTATTTTGATAACGAAATCAAAAAGTCTGATTTCATAGGGAAGAAGAGAATGTGTATGTGTGTTCACAAAGAGCAGTGAAAGTATGATTATCTTTCTACTTCTCTACATGGAAGACATACTCAATGTTAGAAATAACGTTGATATGTTGTAAGTTAATCAGATAAGAGTTATCCGAGTAAGAACTTCTCTATAAAAGATTTGGGAGAGGCTACTTATATACTATGTATAAAGCCTTTTAGAGATAAAGTTAGGAGGCTAATAATACTCTCCTAATCTTCGTACATAGACCAAGTCTTGAAAGATATAACTTTATTGATTGTAAGATAGTTAATATGCCTTTCATAAGAGGAAGTGTCCTTAAGAAAAAGATGAAATAATTAGAGTGTCTAACTTATCAAATACATCAGCTAAAAGTAGCTTGATGTATGCCATATTATGTACGAGACTTGGATTTGGATGGCTGTAAGTGTTACAGACCAATATTTATCCTAAGTCACTACTATAGAGACTTACTTCAGAAGTTACAAAGCTTTACTCAAAGGTCTAGAAGTATTGAAGACTACCACAAGGAGATAGAAATAGGCATGATTCAAGTCAATATGGAAGAGGACCGAGAAGCTACAATGGCTACGTTCCTAGTTGATTTGAATCGTGATATTGTAAACATGGTGGAGTTACAACATTATATTGAGCTGAATGATATGGTGCACATGGCAAAAAAGTAGAGTAATAATTGAAAAGGAAGTGTTCTACACAAATTGGGAAGAATTTAGGTTCATCTTCAACATAAAATCGAATTGGAGTAAAAAATATGAAAAGCCTAATTTCAAGCCTAAGGCTAAAACCTCCAAAAATTACAAAGATGGAAGCGTACCAAACAAAGGTAAATCTAATTCCCAAACTTCTAAAAATAGATATATCAAATGCTTTAAGTGTTTAGGAATAGGTCATATTGCATTTCAATGCCCAAACAAAAGAGTGATGATATTGAACGATAATGGTGATATTGAGATTGAAGTTGAATCTGATGATGAGCCCATGCTGCCTTTGTAGGATGCAAGTGATATTGAGTATTCGGTTGATGGAGAGCTTTTTGTTGCAAAAAGAGCTCTTAGTGTGCAAATCGAAGTAGATGAGAAGGTATAACATAATAATAATTTTTATACTAGATCCCTTGTTAATGATAAGGTATATAGCATGATTATTAATGAAGAGTTATACTAATATAGCTAGCACTAGTTTAGTTGAAAAATTGAACTTGACAACTTTGAAACATTCTAGGCCAAATAAGCTACAATAGTTGAATGATTGTGGAAAAGTTAAAGTAAATAAACAAGTGCTAGTTTCATTCTCAATTAGGAAGTATAATTATGAGGTTTTGTGTGATGTAATACCAATGCATGCGGGGCATATTCTGTTAGGGTGACCATGGCAGTATGATAGGTATATAATTCATTATGGTTACACCAATAGGTACTCTTTTGTACTTAGTGAAAAATCAATTACTCTTGTACCTTTAACCCCTAAGACAAGCGTATGAAGGTCAAGTGAAGTAGAAAATGGAGAGTTAGAGTTCAAAATCAAGAGATGCCAAAAAAAAAAGAAAAGGAAA
The DNA here is from genome assembly GCA_946807835.1 of Ailanthus altissimus. NCBI lineage: Eukaryota > Viridiplantae > Streptophyta > Magnoliopsida > Sapindales > Simaroubaceae > Ailanthus > Ailanthus altissimus. The sequence goes on from OX327687.1 coordinate 14,192,657, forward strand.
TTTCGGTTATTGAAAAAAGAAAAGAGGGAAAACAAGTGAAGTTATATGTAAATGAGAGTGAAGTCAAGGTGCATTCTTTTCAAAATAGCCTATGATTGTACTTTTGTACAAAGAGACTTATTTTAATACTAACAAACTTAACATTTCTTTGCCTAGTATTGTTGTTGACAAGTTTTCGAAGATAACACATTTCATTTCTTTTTATAAAACCAATGATGCAACCAATATAGCAGATTTATTCTTTAAGGAGATTGTGAGATTGCATGGCGTGCAAAGAAGTATTGTTTTGGATCAAGATATCAAAATTTTAAGCTACTTTTGGAAGATTTTATAAAGAAAGTTGAGAACTTAGGTTTTGCTTTTGACTATATGTCATCCACAAACTGGTGGAAAAATTAAGGTAGTGAATAGAGCTTTATCTACTTTATTTCATGTTATAATATAAAAGAACTTGAAAACATGGAAAGAATGTTTGCCGCATGTAAAGTTTGCATATAATAGAAGTGTGCATTCAACAACTAAATTTTTACCTTTTGAAATTGTATATGGTTTTAATCTATTAACTCCTTTGAATTTAACTCATTTACCTATGGATAAACGTGTTAATTTAGATGGGAAGAAGAAGCTGACTTTGTTAGGCACATCCATAAAAATGCAAGATAAAATATTGAAATAAGAACTTAACAATTTTCCAACCAAGCTATTAAGGGGCACAAACAATTATTTTTGAGTCGGGTGATTGGGTTTTGTTGCATATGAAGAAAGAGTGATTTCCTATTCAAAAGAGTTTTAAACTACTTTCAAGGGGAGATGAACCATTTCAAGTGATTGAAAGGATCAATGACAATGCCTACAATTTAGACTTTCTAGGTGAGTATAATATAAGTGCAAGTTTTGATGTTACTGATTTGTCTCTTTTTGATATAGGTGAAGATTTAAGGACAAATCCTTTTTAAGAGTAGGGGAATGCTGCGAATTAGGTTATTAAAGCTTCATAAGCTCCGTTAAGCATCCATGGGGGGTCTAATGACAAGGGCAAGAATCAAGAAAATGAAAAAAGTATTAAATATGCTAATTGAGCACATATCAAATTCATGCTTTGTTTAAGATACTAATCTGACCGATTCAAGTGTTCAAAAGGTCAATGCCTTGTCAATGTTATTCAAGTTTTTTTAAGAGATATAGAGTAGTTTACATGAAGAACAAAATAAGACACATATCAAATTAAGAAGGAAGATCTGGTGGATATCAATTTAGGAAAGAAGATCTGGCATCACTGTTCACAGCTTTATTAGTTCCTTATTTTCTTTGTTTTTTTTCTTTTTTCATTCTTAGGTTAAATTTAAAAATAAAAATACAGAAATAGTTATTTTCTTAATATGCTTGTTATTTATTTTCTATTTTTGTAATCAATTCTTACTATGACTTAGTTTTTCCTTTTATGCTCTTGGTAAAATTGCCTATATAAAGCCTTGTAATCCTAAGGGGAATTAAGCGTTTTAAAATTAATAATAGTGAGAGTTTTCTCTTAGTTCTTTAAAGAACTTATCAAGATTTCTTCTTGTTGCGTTCATCCTTAACCTATCACTCACAATCTTTTTCAACTTTCTTAAATGTAACGTCTACCCTAATTTCTTATACCTTTGGTTCTGATCTCTTTATAGATAATGAGTCATGGTTATTTGTTTTCTTTTTTGTTTATAAATCTGATTAGAATGATCCTTGGCAAAGGAACTTCATTAAGCGTTAGGTCACACTTTTCTTTGTTAGATTCACATTATATCCGCCTCTAACATGAGCAATACAAGCCACATTGTCTTCATATATTATAATTAAAATATTTGTTATAAAAGATGGGCTGCATGTACTCCAGATGTGATGAATGATAGATTGCAGTTATAGACATTTCCTCCTTACTTCAAGTAGTGTAATAATTTTTAAGTGATTTGAGGATGTGACAACAAAGGTTTGCTTCATGGATTGCCATGATATTTTTATATTGTTGTAAGTAAAAACAATTTTAGTTTACGAGCGGACTTTATGGAGATTAGATAAGTACCCAACATCTATATAACTAACTAGGCTTGAATTTTTTGTAGATTTACTGGAATAAAATAGTCTTAAATCTATTATTCCACGAAGGTAATGAAATATATATTTGACACCATTCTAATGGCATCAAGTTGGTGCAGAACTGGATTTTGCCAATAAGTTTATTGTAAAAGTTATATCCGATCTCATACATTGAGCTAGATATAATAATGCATCAATTGCATTAAGATATGATACTTCTGGACCAAGTATTTTTTCATTATCTTTCTTGGGATAAAATGGATCTTTTTTGGAATCAAGAGACTAAACAACCATAAGGGTATTTAATGGATGAGCTTTATCCATATTGAATCTTTTTATAATCTTTTCAATATAAGTAGATTTATGGATAAAGATTCCGCTTGATTTGTTCTCGATGTGCAGACCAAGATAATATTTAGTCTTCACCAAGTCTTTTATCTCAAATTCTCTTATGTATTTGGCAATCTTCAGGAGCCTTTCAGTAGTCTCGATTAGATTTATGTCATCCATATATATAGCTACAATGGAAAACCTAGATTTTGTCCTTTTTTTTTATAAATACACATGGACATATTGGATCATTAATATATTATTCCTTTATCAACTACTCCCTTAGGCAGTTGTACCACATATACCCAAATTATTTTAATCCATACAAAGATTTTTGTAGCATGATTTAACGTAAATTATGATTACATGCTTAAGCATGTTGAATCCTTCAGGGATTTTCATGTAAATATATGTGTCAACTGAACCATAGAGGTAAGCTGTCACTATATCCATAAAATGCATATTAAGCTTTTTTGAGATTGCCAAGCTTATCAAAAATTGAAATGTAATTGTGTCTATTACTGGAGAATAAGTTTCATAAAAATCAATACTAGGTCTCTGCGAGAAACCTTGAGCAACGAGTCTTACCTTGAATCTGATGAACTCGTTGTTTTCGTTATGTTTTTGTACAAAAATCCATTTATATCTTACGGGTTTGACATCTTCATGTGTCCAGACTACATATCCAAATACTTTACGCTTGACCAGAGAAGTCAATTCTGCTTGAATTGCTTCTTTCTGTAGGAGCAAATAATGTATTTCTCTACATTCATCAACAGTTTATGGCTCAAAATCATCATTCATAATTTTAGTAGCTACTGCAAATAAAAATATATCATCGATAATTATTTCATCACGTTTCTATATTTCTTTCATGTAAACATAATTTGTACCTTTTTCTTCATTTTAAAATTCTTGTACCTCATCTGGGGCTAATGTCTCTTCTGGAACTTGTATCTCTTGATAAGGCGTAATTGTATAAAGTATTTTATCCTCTTAAACTTGATGATTGCTCAATTTATCCCAATAATTTGACTATTGATGCATGTTAATGTTGTTTTATAGGTTTAAGCACTATCGGAGCAAAAATATCAAAAATTAGATGCAAATGAAGCTATTTGAGATGAGAATCCGAGAAATAACTAAAATGCTCAAAATGTGAATAGTGCTATAGTGTAATGCCAGGGCATTCGATTTGAGCGCTGGGGCATTTGGCGTTAGTTCCAGAAGCTCAATGCCGTGGCACTGAATTCTGGGCACTCTTTAAGGGCGTTTTTGTCATCTTTTTGCAACCCTACCTATATAAACACCCATTGTTAAGCCAAGAAAGAAAAAGGGAGGAAAGGCACGAAATTGGAAAGAAGAGAAGGCTTGAGCTCGAATTGAAGGAGAAGAAATGATGTCTCCAAGGTTTCATATGCATCATTGAAGACAATTGAAGGATTGAAACCTTGGAGACATCCCAAATTTGGTTTTCCCTTTCCTTTTCTTTGTTTTTATCCTTTGTTGTCATTTTCAATTATGAATATTACTTTTATTAAGTTGTATCTATGGATGGTTGGATAATTTTAGTTATGGTTGAATTTTTATGTGATTAAACTTGATTCTAAGGATTGATGTAGTTTTATTTATATTATGTTCGGATGATTTAGTATAAAGTCGTGTAATTCATTTATGTTTCTTTATGTTTAATGCCTCCAAGTGATTGAAAAATGAATTGGTTGTTGTGAATTAATGGATTGATGCTTGAAAGAGATTGATCCATTTATAGAATTTGGGAGAAACATAGCTTTAGGTTGTTATTGAGTTGAAAGGCCAATAACACTTAGGTAATCTTCTTGGTTTTCCTTAGGATTTACATGAGGTGCACTCCAAGTGTTTAATTAAATGCGTGATAGGCGCAAACTCTTTGAGGTGTGCTATTATGCCTAGGGTTACATGTAGTGCTCTCATTTTTAAAGTGTTTGATAAAATGCGTGACAGGAGCAAACACTTTGGGTGTGCCATTATGTCTAGAATTTCATTTGACGCTCGAGAGAGGTAATGAAATTAATCATTGGGTAATTAATTTAAGGGTTGCATAATGCATGTCTATGTAAACAAGTTAGATAGACGTATCAACTTGAACATGTATGCATAGTATCTCATTCGCACTCGACAGAGGGAATGAGATTAGTCTTAAGCCCTTGATTAATGAATTGAACAAATTTGCTAAATAGGAAGAACATAGAAAGAATAGAACGAAATCAATATTTTAGGATCCCATTTGTATAGAATTCACCATATCGCAAGATTATCATTTTGTTGTAGATTGTATGTTCTAGGCCTTAATGAAACTTTATTGAACAATATGTATTGAAGTTGCTATGTGATTAATGGTTATCTTGTGTTATTCGTTTATGCTTTTTATGCGCTTCATGCTTCTAATTGCATTGAAAAATAGATTGGATGAATTAAACATTTGGGTTATGTGCTTGACAAAGTTTAATCCATATGTTGGTTTTAAAAAGCATAGCTTTGAGTTTGTTAAGTTGAGAGACTAATGAACTTAGGTAATCATCATGGTCTTCCTTAGAATTTGCATGAGGTGCATTTCAAGTGTTTGATTAAATGCGTGACAGGCGCAAACTCTTTGAGGTGTGCTATTATGGCTAGGGTTACATATAATGCTCTCCTTTTTAAAGTGCTTGATAAAATGCGCGACAGGCGCAAACACTTTGGATGTGCCATTATGTTTAAAATTTCATTTGACGCTGGACAGAGGTAATAAAATTAATCCTTAGGGTAGTCGCTTAAGGGTAGCTTAATGCGTGTATGTATAACGAGTTAGATAGAAATATCAACTTAGTTGTATATATATAGTATCTCATTTAGCGCTCGAAAGAGGCAATGAGATTAATCATACACCTTGGATTAATGAATGCATAATTTGGTTGTTGATCACTAATAACAAAGACCATAGGAACAATAGAGGAAAAACCAAGTCCCTAGAACCCTATTGCCATAATATAACATATCTTTAATTTATCGGTTTATTTAATTTAAAGCATTTTTAGTTCAATAATTCATCCTACCCTTTTGATTAGCCTAGATAAAGTTAGGTTGCCAACATCGTAGTACTTAGCATTAATTTAGGACATAATTCTTGTGGGAACGATACTCTACTCATCATATATTATTTGTTGCAATAACGTATACTTGCGTTAGTTTGTGTTATAGAAAACACACAACATCTCTTTAGGAATTATTAAATTTTTCAATATTAGTGATTTAAAGAATGTGGATTTATTGGCTCGAGTATCATTTTCAATAGAATCTGGATTTTTACTTTCTTCTTCTGTGAAACAATATATTTAGAACTAAGTGGTATGCCATGCTTCTGGCATTCAATAGACAATTCATTTGCTATCTTTTGATTAGATTATTATGCAAGAACAATCACTTAGATTGGCATATTGGCAATCAGTATGTATGACTTGGTTGCTTTTGATACATTTATGAATGCATCAAGTAATTCATTTGTAATTCTTTAAAGATGAACAATTCTTCATACATCTATTTCACATTAATTTGTTCAAGGATCCAGATAAGACATAGTGGTAATTTTTTAAGAAAGTTCATCTTTCCTCTAATAATGAAAATATTGTCTTATCAAAATGGTAATCTGCAAATCATGCGCTAAATAGATCACCTATCAGGAATTTAAGATATCTTATATTAATAGTGAGCTAAAACAAAAATAAATCCGCAAGCGACTTTAAGGTCCAGTCTTAGTGCGTTGTAAGGGTGCTATAGGTACATACACAGCACAACTAAATATACAAAAATGGGATACATCATATTGATGACTAAATACAAGTTGTAATAGAGGGTATTAATGATATGTAGTGGGCCTAGATAAATTAATGCTGCAGCATGCAAATTAGCATGACCCCATGCATAAATTGGTAATTGTGTGCGTATCAATAAAGTATGGGCAATTATATGAAGTCGTTTAATTAAGAATTCTATTAATATTTTTTTTTTTAATGTGTGGCATAAGATGTTCTAAAACTATTTTCACTGATGTACAATAGTCATAAAATATTTTAGATGTAAACTCACAAGCATTATCTAAATTTATGGTCTTAATTGGGTATTCTATAAATTAAGCCTCCAATTTAATAATTTGTGCTAGTAATCTAGCGAATGTAACATTTCATGTAGACAATAAACAGACATGTGACTACCTTGCAGATTTATAAATTAAAACTATAAAATAGTAAAAATGTCCACTTGGTGGATGAATTGGTCCACATATATCTCCTTGGATCCATTGTAAAAATGATGGAGATTCTAAACTAATCTTGGAATGTATCGATTTAATTACAAATTTGCCTTGTAAGCAAGTGGTACAAATATTCTCATTAAGCAACAGAATATTCAGGTTGTTCAATGGGTGCTTATAAGAATTTTTACTGATCCTGCGCATTATTGTTAATCCTAGATGACCAAGTCAATCATGTCATAGTATAAACATGTTTAGATCACTGTACTTCTAGTTCATTACTGCATAACTCTCAATTAAATTTATAACTGTATAATATACACCAAATGATAAAGCATGAAGCATTTTAAGTATGAATTTCTTATTTGAGACATTAGAAGTAATGCAAAAATATTCTACATTATTTTTACTTATTGTTTTAATGTGATATCCATTTCGACGGATATCTTTAAAACTGAGCAAATTTCTTCTAGATCTACTTGCATATAAATCTTTACTTATATAACTTTGTTCTACTTGCTAACAAGATTTTTGCTCTTCTAAAGCCTTTAATCAGATTTGTAGGACTTGATATAATATTAATTTTTTCTTTAATCATTATTAGTTTTGAGAAGTCTTTCTTATTTTGAAAGATAATGTGTGTAGTTGCACTATCAACCAAACAGACATCTCCAATTTTCCTTTCTAAAATCGACAATTCATCCTTAAAAGTTATTTCTTATATTAAATAAAAGTTCATATTAAATATTAGGATAATACATTACAAAATATTACATTTCTTCTTCATTCATACAACAAGTTGTATCTTTTCATCAGTATTACAAAAAGTTACATTTTATACATACAAAAGTTTAACACCGATCTAATATAGAGATATTTAAAACTTAATGATTAATATTTCCTTTTTTATCTTTAAAGAAATAAAAGACATCTAGATAAGTAAGATTTATAAGATCTGAGTTATCAATAAGATTTATCTCAACATTTTTTTTTTACCTTAATAGATACCTTATAAAGTTCGATTAAATGCTTTGGGGTACGACTTATTCATGACCAATGTTCTTTTGCACCACATCAATAATAAATATTTTTATAATACTTAGAGTATTTATTATCTATACCATTATCTCTATCTTAGTGCTTCTGTCCTATTTTAGTGTTCCTTCGTTCTTAGCACTTATGGCCACCATAAGAGTGATAATTTTACCCTTTTCCATCACGACCATGTCCAACTTAGTTATGAATATTTTCATTTGCTTTTGGGAATTGCTGAGAACCAGTTGAACGTGTTTCGTGATTTTTCAATAAAAGTTTATTATTTTTCAAACTATTACTTTGGAGATGTATTTTGGCATTTTTGAAGGTGCATTAGTTTGAACATGTTTCATGATTTAAATCTCTATTTGCGATATTGTTGCTGTAAACAACATTAGAGGTATGAAAAGTAGAGAATAGTTTCTCTAACATATTATGTTCTATAACTTTTTCACCACACAATTTCATCTATGAGATAATTCTAAATAAAGCAAAATTGTATTCAACAACAGTTTTAAAGTTTTGCAATCGTAAATTCATCCGCTCATGTTTGACTTTTAGAAGGAATACATCCTTCTGATGATTATCTATTTCTTTTAGATTTTTCTAGAGGATCTGCAAGTCTTCTACTGTTAAATATTGTACTTTCAAGCTCTCATATAGGTGATGACAAAAGAAAATCATACCTTTCGACTTGTCTTGTAAGGACACTTTTTTTTTCGACTGTCTTTTCTAAACTATTAATTTGGAGGTGCATTTTGGCATCTAATACCCATGATAGATAATGTTTTTTCAGAGACATTAAGAGTAAGGATGTGTAAATTTGTAAGAGACATTTTTTAGTGGCTTTAAATATAAAGAATGGAATTAAAATTAATATGATGAAATATAAATATTATTAACAAATATATAATGTAAAACATAAATATCAAAAGCAATTTTAGGAGGTACGACCTTTCATATATATAAAATAGTCATAATTAAAAGGTAGGACCTTCTATGTATCAATAGTATTGAGGAGTCATAACCTTCCATTTATTGATAATAATAAAGAGGCATAACTTTTTATAAATTGATAATAATGATAAGACATAATCTTTTATAAATTAATAATGATGAGGTATAACTTTCTATAGATTAATAATAATAATAAGGCATTGATTTCCATAGATTGATAATAATTATATAAAAATAATAGTTGAATATAAATGAAATATGTAAAATAAAGTAAATCAAGAACTTGTTACACTGCAAAAGAATTGAAATATATCAGTCTCTACAAAATTGAATTACAATTCATCTATAACTATAATTTTTACTATTGCTTCTTAACATGCTTCTTAACTCCATCCCCTAAGCACATCATTATTATTATTTTTCTCTTTTCCTATTATGGGTTCTTTACTAAATATTATTTGTCTATCATCTAACAATGAGCCTGAAATCTTCTCACATATCATTTGTTCATCTTTTATTGAATTAGACGTATACAATTTCTCACAGTAATTACATTGTAATCTATCCTTTATTTTCTTACACGGGGTGAGTAAGTCCATACCATTAATCTTGTTCTCTTTTTAAAATTAGGATGTAAAAACAATAATACATGATTCATCTATAATACAATATAAAGATAAAACAAAATTAATGAAATATTAAAATTTTTATTTAATACCATAACCTAGTGGCCTTATTAAATACGGTTTTTTTTAATTCATAAATAATTACAATATTATTATTACATTATTTTCAATTGGCGAATTCCCATTACATAATATTTCCAATTTCCAATTTCTCAAGAATCCCAATAATTCCTTTATTAAATTCCGTAATTCCCACCATATTATATTATACAATTTCCAATAAACCTACCAATAATCGACATAAATATATAATAATTTTATATTATGATTTATGATATTTAAATGAATTCTATCATTCTAATTAACATAATGATTTTATATCAACAAATTATATTGATACAAATCACAATCAAATTATTATAAACCCAACAATTCAACATAATGAATCGATGATGATATTTAAATGGATTCTTCCATCATTCCGAATCCAATTAACATAATGATTTTATAATCAACAAATTACATTGACACAAGCACAACCAAATTATTATTTTACCAAATAAAAATCTTAGATAAATAAAAGAATAAATTTTATCAATATTATAAATTTATAATCATAATTCACATTCATAAGTTCACAACCAAATTGCAAATTCCCCCTCAATATTATGATTTTATAATCAACAAAAACCCTAAATAAATTGATGAATTTATTTTACACAAATAACAAAAAGTCAAAAACCCTAAATCATAACAAATTTCATTCTACAAATATAAATAACAAACACTCAAACAACCCCACACCTCTCTTACTCTATCGTGGCGATGACAACACGATTAAAGTTAAGGTTGCAGACGGCGGTAAACGACGAGTAAACAGTGAGCAACGGCAATCAAACAACACGAAGAGAAGGGCACGGAGACTGCAAGTGAGAGTGCGAGGCAACGGCATGAACAGCGAGTCAGCACAGTGGCAGGCGAGGCAATTGAACGATGACAGCAATGGACCGGTGGCGGTTTGTATGTCCAAAACAACAATAGGAAAAAAATTTAACGGAGAGAGAAGAAGAAAACTGTCAAAATTAAATGAATTTTATTTTATTTTTTTCACCTATAAACTAAAGTAAACGATCCAAAACGGTGCCATTTTATTTTTCCTTAAAAGGTTCAGTCTAGGACATTTCCTAGACGGAACTGGGTCTTGTCTCAAACTGATCAGGGCATTCGGGTCTTCATTTTTGGGACCCATCTCATCCCAACCCAAAAATTTTGGGACAAAAGGGTTGGGACAGGATTGAGTCAACTGCCCACTTCTAGTTCAAGGATGTGAAATCTAAGCCGTTTTGTCTTGGCAAATTTCATGGTTTATTATAGAGGGAAAAGCTACAACATTATAACAGTTCAAGAAATCCCTTTTAACTAGTAGCCCCATATGAAGAATATATATCTCAGAAAATACCAAATTGATATGCAACGATAACACAAAGGAGATAAAAAGCTTAATAGCATCCCTTAAAAAGAGTGAAAGCATTCACGCAAATACCAGCAGACAAAGGGCTAAGAAGAATAGAGGCTCTACGTCCACATCAAACATCTTCATTAGTTACTCACCATTTGTCTCGAAGAAAAAAAAGTGACAAGCACACCCTGTGTTCGTCATAGAATAGAATGAAAATTTTATGCTTACATCCATCTCTAGGCATTTCCACGTCATGCCTTGAATTTACTGTCAACATAATTGTTTCTACAATGTACAAACCATGATGACAGCAGAGACATACATGATTGCCCAATTCTGCACATTTAAATCTCAAAAGTATGCCTCTTGTAGTTTGGAAGCCACACCGGACTTTAATTGATGCAACTGAAACAGAAAGAGATTTTTTTACCAACAAATTATAGTCAAGTGTTCATGCAAAGTCCATTGAGATTTACATGTAAACATGCCAAGGGATTCCAACCATCCTAGGTGTACTTGTTGACTTGTGAAATCAGCTCCTGCTGAACCACATTGTGACCTGGATGAAACATAAATTAGCACAACTGTCCCATTCCATTCATAAAACTTCATTTGTTTCTATTTAAAAATAAAATAATTCTAAATAAATAAATAAATCAGCACAACTTGTTACAGCTTAATGACAGAACAATTTATCATTTACAAGTTTTACAGAATGAAACATATCAGCAATTGGCAGACAATCTTCCCCAATAAAAATGCTGCCCCATAGTTATCCAACATCTGCTGCTAAAAATATTATTACATAGCAGGATAAAGAATGCTTAATACCTATAATTTACAAACAAATGCAAAATCAAATCGTATCCATTGTTATTAATTAACAAGACATGCAATATGAGACCTATCAGATAATATGTAAAGACAAATGACTTGATAATTAATTTAAGGAAAAAAAGGTTAATGCACTAGAACACCATTTCACCCTTAATGATGACACACAAAATAAGTTGAAATTTAGATCCAAAATAAAGCACACTAGAAAAGGGTCTATTTTTTTGTACTTCTAATCTGAAATAAGCAAAGAATAGAATTCTAATGAAGTGAATCATTTATCAAGCACAGCCAAATATTTGACTATGCATCTTCCATCCTTCATCAAACTCCAAAAGACAATATTTTTATGTTTTCTTATAATTCTGACTTAGAGCAACAATTCTCACAAAGAAACAAATATAGCCTAAACATGCCATCACTAATCTCTTTCAGTGGCCACATATTATCAAAGATATTAGTCTAACAAATATAAAGTAAAATTCAGTTAACAACATAATGGATTGAAGAGAAGAAGCAACTTACCACAGTCCGTGTTTTGAGGCAAGTTAACCATCTTGAGAGGCACATTATGATACAAACTTCTTGATAGCATGTACAAACTTCTTGATAGCATGCCACCAATCTGATCCAAGTGCACAGAAGAAGACCTCATGCCAATGGACTAAATGTTTTTCACATATGGTCAATCTAATTAATTCATGAAAGCATGTTTTACTTCCACTACAACTATTTGTGACACAAGCATCAAACTTTTCCTCAGATAAATCACTAGTTTTGCCTAAGTTATCATCCAGATTCTCATCCTCAAAACTTTGTAAGATTGGAATAACCTAGTCTCCGCCTCTTATACTTCTGTTATCTATTTTACCAACTAAATTGTCACTCTCCTCAATTTCCCCTTGATGTTCCAATTCTCTAGTATTTCGACACCCTAGCAAGACAAGGTCTAACATTTTTCTTCTAACAACATAAATTGGATTGGGTTCAATCAAACACCCTTTACTATAAGCCTCTCTAAGAAAAATCATTTCAGTACCCCCTTTCGTAGATATATAGAAAATCCCAGGATGCTTAAGCAGCAATTCACGCACATTAATTTCCATAGCAAAATCCTTCCTGAAATGCACCAATCTCTCAACCTCAACCCTCTTCTCAGCTGTCAAGCTCAACAACTCATGAATAATTGCAACTGCAGGCTTCTCAAACCCTTCAATCCCTCCACATGTACAAACCTTAACCACATTCTCTTTCCTCTCATAAGGTTTGATGTAAGGAAGCCTTTGCCAATTCTTTAGCTTATCCCTAAACCCTCTCTCAATCTTAAACCCTGTTGGAAGATTAATTGGGAATGCATACTTAATCTCAAATTCACTCAACCATTTCTCGTTATACTCCTTCTTCCTCCACATTTCAACGGCAGCATCATCTAAACTCTCGTCTCTATCAACCAATTGAACAATTTCCAAATCAACTAATCTAAAATCATTCCCATATTTGCCCAAAATGGAGTCTCTAAAATCTTCAGCCAAACCCAATTCTCTCCTAATTAGTCTCAATGCATGAACATGAAGTATCCCATTTTTAGACATCATCAACAACTTCTTAACTCTATTCACACCATCCAATTCATACTGTCTGATAACATCCTCTTCTTCGTCTATTAACTGTTTCATTTTTAGTGTGAATCTACAGCATAGATTTTTCTTTAAAGGATGAACAAATACCTTAAAAACATGAGGGTACTTGTGTAAGAACCTGCCCAAACTGATGTTCAATCCAATGATGTTTTTCCAGCGAGACATTAACTGTACAGAGACGAAGGGACCGCGCTTTCGAGTGGACATGAGTTGGTGAATGGTGAGAATGGTTCTGAGAGTTCTGAGTTTGGTGGCGAGTTTGTCGAGTTGATGGTCTAGAGTTCTGCTCTCAAGTCGCGTTTGAGCTGAGTCCACTGCCTTCTTCCATCTCCGTTGCTCGAGAAACGGGATTATTTTCTGTGGCCAATTGTTGTTGTGATTCCTAAGGCGTTTCAGTGCAATCATCTTGACTTCAGTCAAACAGCATGGACTTCATTGAATTGAGTTGAATGGTAGTATCACAAAATCAGCAACTAAGGAATTCTCAGTACAATTAAGAATGGGTTCGCCGCCAGCCACCGTTTCAAGAGGGCGTATGCATTAACAATATTCACCTACAACAAGGCCTTTACAGATTTAAATAAAGAAGAGTTAATACAATTAATTAAAAATTCCATAGAAGAAAACATTAAGTTAAAAAACAAACATACATGATACACCTAAAAAGAGATGATTGTTTACTGCACAAGCCTGACCGACTGAGCGCTAAGCAGTGCTCGAACTATCCCACCGCAGCAGCCTTAACAGAGTGTGCCCGTGCCGTCAGAGACCATGCAATTGGTGACTTCCCCTCCGTCACCTCCGTGTAACCATCGCTGTCAGCACTTCTTCCGGGCTCCAATGAAACGCTATCTAACGAAGGAGGGATTTGCGCTATCTATGCTGCCCAAATGCAGAAATTGCAAGTCTAGGGCTTAATAATTAGAAATTGCAAATCTAGGGCTTTAATAGTTAGAAAGTGCAAGTACTTTACTAAAATACCCTTATTTTAAATATGACCCAAAAAAAAAAAAAGTATTTCTCAACCTTAAGAGTTTTTTCTCAACAAGGTCCTCGCCATTGTTTTTGATGGAATCAAAATCACCGTCTTTGTCACTGGTAAGCACTTTCCATGTTGAGTTATGCCATTTTTGAGGTGAATCAATTTGTTATTTTACGTATAACTGTGTTATATGAATTAGAATTTGTAAATTTGGAACAAACTAAATCAAAAATTTCACAAATAATCGTAGAAAGAAAAAATTTGATACAACTCTACTTTTATGTCAATTTCTAGTGCAATAATATTCGACACAAATTTTGATGAGTAAATAACAAATTGATGTAGTCGAATATTAAGAGCTAAACCCAATTAAGTAGTTGAGTAATTTAGATTTATTACATATTAACGATTCAGTAATAAAGAAATATATTCAACTATAATAATGAGGTAAGTAATTAATATGAAGCATAAACAATAATGCAGTCGAGTAATACAAAATTTATGTATATTAATAATTTAGAAATATAGATTTATAATTGACTGTGTGGATATAGTTGAATAATATGAATTGTGTTGGAGAAATTTTTTTTAAAATTTTTAAATAAATAATTGTTTTAATAATTTAAATTATTTAAATTAGTTATTTGAGAGTTATTTATTTTAAAATATTGTAAGAATTACAATATATTAAATTATTTTTATTAAAAATTAAAATTAATTTTAAGAGTTAAAAAATATTTAAAATTATAATAACACTAATTTAATATTATTTTTAATGTCTTAAATTTTATCTACCACTATATAAAGAATACTAATCCTTCTTTAGAAAGTATGTAAAGAAAATAATTGAAAAGAGATTTGGGTGATATGTGTGTGAATAAAGAATATGTATATGTATATGTGTATATATACTATTTTAAAAGTGTACACTTTTTTTTATTTTATGTTTTGAGCAAATTTGATAATGAAGATTTGATATAATCTTTTGATAGTCGTATTTATTGAAGAGAGTGATTACAAGCATATAATTGAATTTTGAAATCATATAAATTTATCACTACCCACACGAGGGGATAACTATTTGATTTTAGGACAATAGTCTATCACATATCTCTATATGTTCAAGGCCTGATTTTCTCCCTCTCATTTATATTTATTTTATATTATGGTTGTTGATGATTTTATCTTACAAATATTTGACATATATATTTATATATATGGTTGAATAATTTTAAAATAAATATATCTAATAATCTAAAATCAAATAGATTTTGTTAAATATATAAATTTGTTCTACAATAATCTAAGGGCAAATAGATTTCTTAAATATATAAATTTGTTCTATTAATTGTGAAGTTATTTTTTTTGTCATACAATTATATGGTTAATATTTTTTTTTTAAATTGTGAGATAGTTTAATCTTATATCTACTCATTGTGTAGATGTGATATTCTATTCACGAGATGATATTTTTTAAGAAAACTATATATATATATATATTGTGTGTTAAATTGTTGATATAAATTGCTAATAGATGATTATTTTTAATTTTACTACAATCATTTATTGTTTTGTAATTTAGTCAATTGCTAACTACTTTGTAGTATAATAAAAGAATATAATGGTTATTCGTAATAGAATAAAGATTCCTAAAGAGTTACATTAAATTAATTATATTCAAGATATAATAATCTTTTTATAGTGAACATTTTAATAAAAAAAAGGTATAATTTTAATGAAAAAAAAGTATATCCCTTTATTACTATTTTAAATTAAAATTAGTAAATTTTTAAAATTTCACTAACATAACCGCAATTTTTTTCTTATTAAAAACTTACTTTTTGTGTTAAAAAAAGAAGAAAAAAATTAGTAGAGAATTTAAATTTCAATAAAAGTACTTTGAAGTCTCTAAAGAAAAGAAAACAACTATGTTCTTTATGAAAAAATAGGTTGTATTATATATAAGTAAGATAAGTATATCATGGCTACTATTGCTTGAAAAATCATTACATATTAAAAATATTTTGAATGTTACTAGTTCATGTAGTGAGTAATAATATTTTTTGGAATACCCATTATGTAATTAATGATATACTATTCACACTTCAAGTAAAGAAGTAATGTCAATTTTATTTGAGAAATTTGTTATGTTTAATTCTCATTATTTATGAGAATATCCTATATGATTAAAAGACAAAAGTATGTATTACTATTTTTTGTGTGTCATAAATAATATTTTTATAATTTGTTCATATGTTGTTATACTGATGCTATCATATGTATAGCTAAATTAATTATTTTATTTAAAAATAAATTATTATTTCTCTATTAAGTTATATTTTTAAAATTATTGAGACTATTGTATTATTAATAATTATTGTTTTTGTTATAAATAATTATAATTCTTTGAAGATGGATTGTCATACTCAAACTAATTGCGAAAGTTTGATAATAATGTTGTTAACTACATATTTTGTACGCTAAAGTTTCCATACAAAATTATTTTCATATAGATTTACTATAACAACATTAATATTAATGTTCTTATAATTTTATTGGTGAGGAAGAAAAAAGAGTTTTCTCACTGCTTTAGTTAATACGATAACTAATTTCCATAATTAATAATATTGATCTAGCAACAAAAGTCTTAGTGTTTCACATAAAGTTTGTGTGTGTGCATAATTTAATTATTCTTGTTGAAAGATACTATAATTTAATTATTAGTGATCACAATTTAAAATAATGTGCATAATAATAGCCTTAAAATTCTTCAAAATGTGGGGGCTTTCAAATATATTATTTAACAAATTGAAAAACTGAAAAGAACAATGAAGTGTTGATATTTCTTCTTTTATAATTTTTTACATTGAGTATACTTATATTGTATATGTTTCATTACTTATCCTAGCTTTCCTTGAGGAAGGAATACTTGTATGAAATTTAGAAAGTCTGAGGACTAAGTTTTCAAGATTAATTCAAATTGAATATATAGACCCAATTGAAGAGTTCATTTAGCATGCTATATAATATGAGAATTATATGAAAATCTCATAAATTTATGAATTTTGAGAAAAATTATAAATAAAAGACTTTAAAAAAATCTAATAAAATTATCAAGGGAAATGTGTTTAAACCCATTTCTATATAAAATAAAAATTATACAAAAATTTTTCAAAGAAAATTAGAAAATCATAAATAAAATACTTTAAAAAAAAATTAATAAAACTATCGAGGGAAATGTATTTAAACCCATTTCTATATAAAATAAAAATTATACAAAAAATTTATAAACAAAAGTTTTTTGAAGAAAATTATAAATACAACATTTTTTTTAAGAAAAGTGTTAAAATTGTCGACATGAATGTGCCTAAACCCATTTTTATATAAAATGGGAACTATGTATAAAAAATTTCATAAATAAAAATTTTCAAGAAAAATTATACATAAAGATTTTTTGGACAAGTCTTGTTAATTGTCGAGGAGGATGTGCTTAAATCTACAAAGGAGTCACTTATGGAAGTAACCTAATCTTTGTGATTGGCAATCCCGTGAGGAGGTTCAATGGGTAAGAATAATCCATATTGCGTGACTTGTTTAGCACTTATATTATAGATATATTCTAAAAGAGATATGCTTCTACTCATCCCTATGAAAAAAGTGCTTATTTTTGTGACATTAAAAGAGCATTTACCTTAAATGAGTTCAAGATAAGAATATTCTTGTAAGGCATGGATCACCTAAACTCACTTATGTTAGAGTGGTCGTGAGTTGCAACTATGAAAATTGAGTTCTTCTCTAGAGCTCTCACTGGAATCAAGATAGAGCGCAGGGTCATTAATACACTAACTCGTAAAATCAAGTCTTCATTGCTATTATGTGTGTTATAGTTAAAGTTTGGTCAAAGGAGCCAAGTTCAAGACATAGTTCACTCTAGTTCCTTAAATTGATTCTATAGCACTAAGTATAGGTTTAACTTTGAAAAACACATATACCTACTACATAATAGAATGTTGCTCTCATATATTTTTGTTATTAATGATTTATTATATTTTATTATATATTAAAAAAATATAATGTATTTATAAAAGGTTTTTAAATCTTTTGTGGGGATTATTGGAGAAATATTTTTAAAACCTTTTAAATAAATAATAAGATTTAAAATATTGATACAGTTTTAATATTTTAAACTATCATTATTATATAGTGATTATAATATTTAAATTAGCCATTAAATCTATATTAAATAATTGAGAGTTACAAATATTTATTTATAATAATATTATTATTTGGGAGTTATTTATTTTAAAATATTATAAGATTTACAATATATTAAATTATTCTTACTAAATATTAGAATTAATTTTAAGAGTTACAATATATTAAATTAGTCTTATTAAATATTAAAATTAATTCTAAAAGTTAAAAAATATTTAAAATTATAATAATACTAATTTAGTATTATTTTTAATACTTTAAACCTTATCTATTACTATATAATGGGTGCTAATCATTTTAAAAAATGTGTAAAAAATAAAGAAAGGAAGTGAAACGGGATTTCGGTGATGTATGTGTGAATAAAAAATATGTATATGTATGTGTATATATATTATTTTAAAAGTATACACTTTTTCATTTTGTGTTTTTAGCAATTTTGACAATAGAGAGTTGATATAATTTTTTGTGGTCATGCTTATCGAAGAGAGTGGTTGCGAGCATATGGTTAAATCTTAAAATCATATGGATCTGTCATTACTCACACGAGGGAAAAACTATTTGACTTTAAGATAATACTCTATGGCATGCCTCTATATGCTCAAGGCCATATTTTTCTCACTCTCTTTTATATTTTATTTTATATTATAGTTGTTGATGATTTTATCTTACGAATATTTGACAATATATATTTATATATATGGTTGAATAATTTTTAGAATAAATATACCCAACAAATTGTACATGAATATAGTTAAGTAACTAATGCGGTGCAAATACTAGCACAAATATACACAAGTGTATGTATCGTACCAAGTAGTATAATGATTTAAATAAGATATTGTCCCATAGAGACTTCTAGACCTAATCGTTTTTCAATTACTAAATTAATTATACTTAATTTTTATTTAAACAAAACTTAAGGATGAATGTTCTAATTTATCTAATTATGCTAAAATTAATTTAACTTAATCAGTAAGCAAATTGAGAATTGAATTCACCAATATAAAGAAAATCTAAGGTTTTAATTTATCCCTCAATACATCATTGAACCTATGAGTCTCCTATCTGATCCCTCAATAATGAATTGTTGGCTATAATTCGAATTATGTTTTAAGCCTCTGTCGATGGTCAAATGATTATATTTCATCCTAACAATTACTTATATGTCTATGATAATCAGAATAGAATAAAATTCATTAAAAACAAGTCTGTGAATGCTATACATGTCATATAGGTATATTTCTATCATTATGGAACTCATAGTTATTACCCTATGATCATGTATCAAATTATACTAGGTAAAACACGTAATTCTTCCGTCGAGTTCATTGTGATTCTTCAAACAATCAATATATTAGCCAAATATAAAGAAAGTATTAAACACAAGTAAAATGAACAATATCCTTTATTAAGTTTATAAATAAAAATAATAATAAAATTCAACTATATATTAAGTTTAAAAATTAAACCCCCTGATCAAGAAAGAGAACAAAGACCCGTTGTTTAATAAAAAGACAAGAACTAAAGTTATATTATGAGTGATAAGTTAGATTTATGCACCAAAAGATAAATTGGACAAAAGAATCACAAGTTCTCAAAAGAATAAAGTTGGATAGTTTTTAATCTCTCTCAAATTCAAAATAACAAAGTCTGCCGTTTATAAGGCTTTAACAAGGTATTTATAGCCTTTAGAAACCCTAAAATTAGAAGAAAATCTACTTATTTCCTTCCAAATAAGGATTAAACTTAATAAGAAAGATTCAGTCCTAATCCTTATTTTGTGCAGTTTTGACAAATTCAAAAAAAATAAAATTAATCAACTTAAATAAAGTTTTTTTCTAGCCTTAAATAACGAAGGCACGCCCAACACATCTTAAATAACATAATTAGGCTTTATTAATAATATTAGCCCACAAATATTAAGTACAAATATATTCTTTAATCTTAGGTTTGAATTAAATTAATCATGCCTTGTTCTTCTTGTGCAAATATAACCTCTTGTGTATTGGCCCAACTAGCTTTAATAAGCCCCTACAAAGCTTGACACACCCTCTTAACTTTTGCCCTCGTGATTAAACCATTCCTAATGTGCAATGAATTATTGTTGCTATCTTGATTTTCATCGTTTCTCCTCCCTTCAGAAAGATTTGTGCTTTAGTAGTTAAGCGCAAGTGCACACTATCGTATCAAATAATATAGGATTTTAAGTTCAAGTATCGATCCCACAGGGACTATGCGCTCTAATTTTATAAATCAAATATTAAAATTGTACCTATTTAACTTTTATTCAAAAAACTAAAATCTAAAATTTATTTAACTAATCTAATTCTATCAATTAACTAAACAAAAATAAATAGTATAATTCACAAATAAAAATAATCTAGATTTTTGACTCGTCTCCTAGTATTTCATTGGATTCATTAACTACTTAGTTAATTCCTTAATACCAATTGATTCGCTTAGACACTAATCTCATCACAAGCCTTTGTCGATGATTAAGTGACTATATTACGCATTCTAACAATCACCTATATGTCTATGGTAATCAAATCAGAATGTAATTCATTAAGATTAAATCTAAATTATACCATACATGCCACTTAGGTATATGTCTATCTTAGATGAAACTTATAGTTATTACCCTATGATCATGCATCAAACTTCCATAGGCTAAACACATGAATCCCTCCGTCGAGTTCATCATGGTTCCTTAATCATTCAAAATATTGATTAGGTATAATGAAAGCATTAAACATAAGATAGAATAAATCAATTGAATGTATCAAGTTCATAAATTAAAAATTAACACAATTCAAATCCATACTAGGTTTATATAGTCTAACCCTAGATGAACAAATTAACCCATCACAAAATCAAAAGTATCAAACCAATTCATAAAGATCAACAAGAAAAAAGAACACAATGATAAAAAGATAAGAAAAACTAATCAAAGTGACTCTTTGATGTGCTTCTCCTTTAATCTTGCCTTAAAGCTTGAATCTTGATCTTGGTTTTTCAATCTTTGGCTTTGATATTTAATTTTGTGTTGTGAATTCTTTCTTTAAGTTTTTGCCTCTTTTCTATCTTTTACTCTCATTTTTTTCTCTTAGGGTTTTTGGCCTTCTATTTATATATTTTTATCTTCAAAATACTGTTTACGAGTTACTGTAGCAAAATACTGTTTATGAGTTATTATTCACCACCACGAGCACTGCCCCGCTGGGTTGTAAGCGCTGCAGCGCTCAGCTACTGACCTAGGTGCCGCGGCACTCAGTCGCTGGGCACTGCCTTGGTGCCTATTTTGTATTTTGAGCGTAACGTTTTCGTTTGACATCCGATTCGCCTCCCATTTGTTCATATACATCATATTTTCCGTCATGCATCTATTTATGATCAAAAAATACAATTAAATAGCCAAATATTTATAATTTGGATCAAAATACCAAAGTAAAGTACAAATCATACTAGTACTTTTATGCCCCTATCAATAAGCATTGTCATTGATCCTCTCAATGATTTGAAATGAACCATCTCCACTGGGATGCAACTTAGAACGTCTTTGTGTAGGAAATCTTCTCTTCCGTATATGCAAACATACCCAATCACCAGGCTCAAATACCACTTGTTTGCGCCCTCTATTAGTTTGCTTAGCGTATTGCTCATTACGCTTTTCTATATGCTGCCTAAATTTCTCATGTAGTTGCCTTACAAATTCTGTCTTTTGTTTACTATCTAGATTCGCCCTTTCCTCAATTGGTAATGGATGTAAGTCCATTGGTGTTGATGGATTAAAACCATAAACAACCTCGAATGGTGAAAACCCAGTGGTACTATGCATACCCCTATTGTAAGCAAATTTCACTTGCGGCAGACAATCCTCCTAATTCTTCAAGTTCTTTTGAATTATAGAACGCAATAAAGCTCCTAATGTCCTATTTACCACTTCAGTTTGTCCATCTGTTTATGGATGGCATGTTGTTGAAAATAACAGCTTGGTTCTTATCATCTTCCACAAAGTTTTTAAAAAATGATTAAGAAATTTAACATCGCGGTCGGACACTATGTTTCTTAGCACACCATGCAATCTAACCACTTCTTTGAAGAATAAATCATCAATATTTGTGGCATCATCAGTCTTGTGATGTGATATAAAATGAGCCATCTTTGAAAACCTGTCAATTAGAACAAAAATACTATCTCAGCCCTGTTTGGACCTAAGTAAACCTAATATAAAATTCATAAAAATGTTAATCCAATGTTCACTAAGGACAAGCAAAGGTGTATACAAACCATGAGGTATAATTTTAAACTTAACTTGTTTACAAGTAACACATCTTTCACACAATGTTTTTACATCAGATTTCATACATGGCCAAAAGAAATATTCTTCTAAAACATCTAAAGTCTTTTTAACCCCAAAATGCCCCATTAAACCTCCTCCATGAGCCTCTCTAACAAGCAACTCTTGTAAAGATGATTTAAGCACACACAACTTGTTTTCCCTGAATAAGAATCCATTATGCCTATAAAACTTATTAAATGAAATTTTCTCACAAGCGTTGAATATATTAGCAAAATCATGGTCTTTAGCATATAATTCCTTAATATACTCAAAACCTAATAATTTTGCATTCAAAGTAGTGAGTAAAATATACCTTCTAGATAATGCATCTGCCATAATATTTTCCTTCTCTTGTTTGTGCTTGATTATATAAAGGAATGTCTTAATAAATTCAATCCATTTAGCATGCCTTCGGATGAGTTTTCCCTGACCCTTCAAATGCTTTAAGCTCTCATAATCAGTGTGAATGACAAACTCCTTGGGCCATAAATAATGCTACCATGTCTCTAAAGCTCAAACCAATGCGTACAGCTCCTTGTCGTAGGTGGGATAATTCAAGGTTGCCCTACTTAGCTTTTCACTAAAGTAGGCTAACAGTCGTCTCTCCTGCATCAAAACAGCTCCAATACCTAAACCTGAAGCATCACATTCAATCTCAAATATTTTAGTAAATTTAAGTAAAGCTAATAATAGTGCATTACAAAGTATATCCTTAAGTAAGTTGAACGCCTCTTCTTGCGCCTTTTCCCACTTGAATTTGACACTCTTCTTTATCACCTCCGTCAATGGTGCGACTAAGGTGCTGAAATCTTTGACAAACCTTCTATAAAAGTTTGCCAAACCATAGAAACTACACACATCCTTAATTGACTTAGGTGTCGGCCATTCTTTGATCGCCTTGACCTTTTCCTCATCTACTTCAATTCCCTTGGTTGAAACAACAAAACCCAAAAATACAACTCTATCTGTACAAAAGCAGCACTTTTTTAGATTAGCATATAACTTTTCTTGCCTTAAGACATTAAGTAATAATTTCAAGTGTTCAACATGCTCTTCCACACTCTTGCTATACACTAAGATGTCATCAAATTAAACAACAACAAATTTACCAATGAATGCGCGCAAAACATGATTTATTAAATGCACGAATGTACTAGGTGCATTAGTTAAAACAAAAGGCATTACTAACCACTCATATAAACTATATTTTGTTTTAAATGCAGTTTTTCATTCATCACCTTCACACATTCTAATTTGATGATATCCACTTTTTAAATCAATCCTAGTAAACACACAAAACCCACGTAACTCATCTAGCATGTCATCTAACCTAAGAATTGGATGTCTATACTTTATAGTGATTTTGTTGACGGTGCAACAATTAATACACATACGCCAAGATCCATCCTTCTCAGGTACCAGCAACACAGGAACGACATATGGACTCATACTCTCATGCACATATCCTTTCTTAATTAATTCACCAACTTGCCTTTCTAAGTCCTCCGTCTCATCAGGATTAGTTATATAGGCAGGTTTATTAAAAATTTGTGCACCATGAAAAAAATCAATTTAGTGCTCAATCCCTCTAATTGGCAGCAATCTAAGTGGTATATCCTCAAGGAACACGTCCTCAAAATCCTGCAACAAATTATACACAATACTTGGTAAAGAAGAATCAAGGTCAGAGTTAGTAAAATAAGTGTCTTTGTACACAAATACATACATAGATTGCTTAGCCACGTAGGTTGTCCTCATGTCACTCTCTTTTGCATAACCACTCAATTTTTTCTCATTCTTGTTCTTTTCACTCAAGCTTTCTTTTTTCTTTGCACTTCTCTTATCTTTTTCATGTGCACTCTCAATTTAGTTTTCTTTCAAGCTCTCAGCCTCACTAGTACTCTCACTCTCAAATCTATTTTTTCTACTTTCATACTTTTGCTCACTCTCTCTAATCCTCATAAACTTGTCGCGATGTTAAAAATATGAGTGTGTATGTTTTCCCTTCCTTGGTGAGTGTATATCTATTCTTGTACCTATTATACAATACTCTCCTATCATACTGCTAAAGACGCCCCAACAACACATGTCTAGCATGCATCAATACTACATCACACAAAACCTCATTTCTATACCTCCTAATGGTGAATAGAACTCGTACTTGCTTGTTCACCCTTACTTCTCCACAATCATGGAACCATTACAACTTGTATGGCCTTGGATGCTTCAAAGTCAGTAGGTTCAATTTCTCTACAAGCAAAGTACTAGCAATATTAATATAACTACCACCATCAATAATCAAACTACATACCTTATCCTTGATTTCACATCTAGTATGAAAAATATTCTCGTGTTGCACTTTGTCATCCTCCTTAACTTGCATATTCAAAGCACGCCTCACCATAAGTGTCATTTGTTCTTTAGGATACTGATATTCTCCTTCAACATCACTACAATCCTCCAAAGGTGGCACAGATTCCCCACCCGATTTAGATTCTGATTCTATTGCTTCATTCTCCCTCAAGATCATTACACGTTTATTAGGGCATTAGTTAGCAACATGCCCTCTTTTCAAGCACTTAAAGCATTTAATATCTTTAGATCAACCTTGTGACACATCATTCGTAACCTTCTTTTGGCTACTCCTAGCCTTATCGCTTCTGTTTTGATCAAACTTGAATCTGTTTGGTGCTTTATCCTCTCTTTTATTCCATTTTTGCTTCCATGTTGAGGAAGAATTCGAATTTGGACTATACTTTGATGTCATACTCCTTCCTTTGACCTGTCTTTCAACCTTAATTGCCATGTGAACCATGTCCTCCATCTCCACGTAATGGTGCAACTTGACTACATCAACTATGTTCTTATTTAGCCCATGTAAAAACCTCTCATTATTGCTTCTCTATCATCCTCAATGTTTGCCTTGCACATGGTAATCTCCATTTCCTTGTAATATTCCTCTACACTTTTACTTCCTTGAGTAAGCCCTTGTAACCTACAATAAAGCTCACGGTTATAGTGGTTAGGAACAAATCGTTTTCTCATATTTGCCTTCATGTCATCCCAAGTGTCAATTGGCCTCTTACGATTTCTCTTCCTTTCTTACACCTTTTGATCCCACCAAACTAATGCATAATTTGTAAATACAGAGGCTGTTAACCTCACCTTTTTCTCCTTAGAAAAATGATGGCATTCAAACACTAATTCTACCTTCCTTTCCCATTCTAAATACACATCAGGATCTAACCTCTCTTTGAATGATGGAATCTCCATTTTGATACTATCGAAATCCCTATCTTGCCTATCTTCCCATCTATCAAAGTCTCTTTCCATCCTAGGTCGCCTATATCCATGACCACCTTTACCACTACCTCTACGGCCTCTCAGATATCTCCCCATATTGACATTATAAGGTCTATCAAACTCCTCATACTCTTCTCTCAAATCTGCACCATTATCATCAACATAATCCTCATGGAGATCCGGAGTCCTTCTTTGTCATTCTTGTGGCAAATTAGCATTCGCACCATCTTACTTCTCCAACTTATCTAATCTGTCATTAACGTTATTGAGAATAATATCCAGACGTTCAAAACGCTTGAACATTGCTTTGCAAGGTGAATTGCTCATTTTTTTCTCCATCGAAAATGCTTTTCTCTTGGTTTTGTGACATGATTGAAAAAAAAAACTTGAGAAGAATGTTAGAACACCTCACAAACACTACCTCACGTGTTTAACCTTACTCCCTCATAAACAGCACTCAACTTTCGTGTTTAACACTCAATTAAATTTGGTTTTTACCATCTAATGCACTCATATACTCTTGCTTTTTACCTCTCGAACTTTCCTGACTAAGTTCTTTATTGAACTAAGGACTGTTTGAACCAAAATCAATCTTAGCAATTCATAAAACTTGGACTAATCACGCAAGAATTTCAAGGAAAACGCAAGAAACGCGATTTCAGAATTGAAAAATAGTAATTTAACAAGGGTCAAATGAAACAAGGAAAAAATGAAACAATAAAAATACTAATTAACGAAACCAAGAAAATGAAAGGAACAAGATTTTAGAAGTAAAGGAATAATAATTAGACAATGATCAAAAGAAATTACAAGAATCAAGATAATTTGAGAGGACACAAAATCAACTTTGCACAATGAAACACATTAAAAGTAAATCAACCAAATTAAGAAGTTTTGTGCACTAGCAAATCGATACTGACAACTTTTCTTTGGGCTAAGGTTTCTTTCAAGTATTAGGATTTATAAAGTAAGAAGTAAACCTAATACAAGCAAGATCTATCTTAACACACACTTTTTTTTCTTTTTTTTTGGGTGTGAGGAATACAAATAACATAACTAAATTAATAAAGATGCGAAAAGAATAATAGAGGTATTTTAAATGCCCAAAGTTTAACAGATAATTAATTGCACAATTGATGAAATAAAGGATAAGTAAAACCTAATTTAGAGCCAAGCTTTGATACCAACTGATGCGAACCACACCTAAAAATATGAAACTCAATGCCAATATGTTGTTAACAAACCCAAAAACGCTAAATCAGATTCAAGAAAGAGAACTAAGACCAATTGTCTAATAAAAAGACAAGAGCCAAGGTTATATGATGAGTGATAAATCAGATTTATGCACCACAAGATGAATTAAATAAAAAAATCACAAGTTCTCAAAAGAATAAAGTTGGATAGTTTTTAATCTCTCTCAAATTCAAAATAACAAAGTCTGTCGTTTCTAAGACTTTAACAAGATATTTATAGCCTTTAGAAATCCTAAAATCAGAAGAAAATCTACTTATTCCCTGCCAACTAAGGATTAAACTTAATAAGAAAGGTTCAGTCCTAATTCTTATTTTGTACAATTTTGACAAATTCAAAGAAAATAAAATTAATCAACTTAAATAAAGTTTTTTCCTAGCCTTAAATAGCATAAGCACGCCCAACACATCTTAAATAACATATTTAGGCTTTATTAATAATATTAGCCCACTAATATTGAGTACAAATATATTCTTTAATCATAGGCTTAAATTAAATTAACTAGGTCTTGTTCTTCTTGTGCAAATATAACCTTTTGTATCTTAGCCCAACTACCTTCAATAAGTCCCTGCAAAGCTTGGCGCACCCTCTTAGCTTAAGCCCTCGTGATTGGACCATCCTTAATGTGCAACGGATCATGGTTGCTACCTTTGTCTAAATGGTAGTTCAATTTATAAAAATTAACAATTCTATAGAAAAATAGTATTATCCATCAACAAAATTATCCATGAAACTAAAAATTGTCCATCAACATAATATTTATGAAAATAAAAAATTGTTCATTAATATAATATTCATGAAAATAAAATTGTTGATCGACATAATATTCAAAACAAGATTATATATAAAAATAAATTTATTCATCAATATCTAATTATCCACCAACACCACGTAATTGTGACCATATATCCAAAATCTAAAATGGCCAACTCCATGACCATTAATTTCACCTGTAGTCCAAAAAGCCAATAAGTCTACAAGTATTAGAAAAAAAAGACTTATATTAATAAACTATAAACTATAAATTAGATATAAGAAACATAATTAATTTTCAAATTTATTACCTCCAATACTTTTATCAATCAGTGACCATAATATACTCTGATGCATCCACCGAGTTGCCTAATTCTATAGGAAAAATATAGAAAATAAGTAAAGAACGAAGTTAAAAAATTAACTATCATATTACAAGATAAGTAATTATTTTATCTGTTTCAACGCTTTTACAAATGTCAGCATCTTTCATGTCAAGAACTTCCATCTTGTCTTCAAGAATAGTAGACTGAGGCTAATTCTAAGTGCAAATCAAGGCATTCATAAATTGAGGAATCAAAAAATTCCTAAATACATAAAGAATGCTCCCTCCCGTACTAAATGCAGACTCATAGGCAAAAATAGATAATAGAATTGCAAAAACATTCTTGGTAATTCAAGACAAAATAGAATACCTTGTTCAATTTAATTTTCACCAACTTAATATTTCAAAGTGTGCATTCTTTCTCTCAGTTAACAAATACCTCTGAATCTTATATTCCTAAAAATTAAATCTTCTATTCTGTGTTTTATGGAATTGGGACAAATTATTGCTGCCACAATCAAGGTGTTGTTGATTTGGTTTAGAGATCCCTAATAATTGTTAAATTTCCTCTTCATAACACTAGCCATACCCTCTAATAATTCATATCTACCATTTATGAGTGTCTTCAAATATGATTAATTCTTTCAAATTTTATTTAAAAATAAATGCAAAGACACTTGTATGGATCAACTAAATTTCAAAGTCACATCATAGAATGTCTTTAAAAACTTCACTAACCTTTGATTATTATCCTAATCCACATCTTTTGGTGGCCCGCCTTTTTGTTGCCATTGTCATCCTTCAAAAAATAAGAATAATATTGATCATCATCATACTCCATCCAATAAAATGCATTTCTCAGTTTCAAAGCACAATCTAACATTAAGTATGTTGAGTTCCATCTAGTTAGTACATCTAGATGGACAAGTGCTTTGGATGTTAATTTCTCTATTTCTTCACATTTCTTAAAAAAAATTTAATCTTGAGGGAGAAGACCTAATGTACTTGATAGTATTACAAATACTAGTAATGGACTCATTCACCTATTTCATCTCATCTTACATAATTAAATTAATAATATGTGCAAAACACCACAAATGCATGAACTTACCATCTAAAACTAATGAATCCGCCTTCTAACTCCTTAATTTTTTTTTCTAACATAACCTATTGCAATATTATTTGCACTTGCATTGTCCACTGTAATAGTAAAGATGTTTTCAAGGCCCTATTCAAGCAAACAACTTTCTATACACTTCTCAATAGTTTCTCCTTTATGGTTTACAATAGTCCCAAAATTGAAAATTTTCTTATACAACTCCTACTTCTCATCAATAAAGTGAGATGTTATCACCATGTAATTCTCATTCTGAATTAAAGTCCAAGTATCCATTGTGATTGAAATCCTCTGCCTATTAAAACACAAAATACTTTGTAACAAGACCTTCTCATTCGTATGCAGCTGAAGGATGTCTTTTGTGACTGTTCTTCGTGATGCCATTTTAAATCTTGGACAAGCTTTTCTCACAAACTCATTAAACCTTTCACCCTCCACAATCTTAAAAGGCCACTCATCTTTTATGATGCACCGAACAAGTGATTTTCTAAAGTCTTTTTAATTAGACTCGACTACCACAACATTTGCAACATTTTCCCCTCATATTCACATTTGATTTTTTTCTAGTACTAACTCTTGTTGTGTTTCATCAATTTGTGTGCTTAGATAAGCAACAAATCTCTTCAAATAAGACCTCAAATTGGAAGTTTCGACATTACTACTATGACATGCATATGTCTTCTTATAGTAGTTGCAACTAGCTCTTTCCCACCCGGTAGCTTGGTGAACTTTTTCAAACTGTTAATCTCAAGTGACTAGTATTATCATTGGTAACACTTTGCCCACCTCCTTCAATTTCTAAAGTACAATCCATTTTACAACAAAATCACAATTAAAATTCACAACACTATCACAACCAAAAAGCAAGGTTACATGGGGAAAAGATTATTGACAAAAGAGAATCAAAGTATTACGTCACTACAAGAATGCAAGCTATTAAATAAGAATCTGGCTAATTTTAAATTTTTAAGCATTCAAGCTACACACATGAAAACGGCCAAAAACAAAAGAATTATATATATATATATATATATGCAATAGTAAAATGCCATATAATCACTTGTTAATGAGACTAACTGGATTGTTCCAAATTCTATCACAATGAAGCCCCTCTGTGACAACATTATGATATCAACACTATAGGTTATTGAAACCTACACAGATTGAATCTGTTATAGCATAACTTAGTCAAAAGAAAGTGATATACCATTAATTAATTAAAAAATTTGGTCAAAAGAAATTGAACCTAGTCTTACTTTTTTAGACGTATCTACCTCCACCAATTTGGGAGGATTAAACTTATGCGTCCAAATTTCTCCCACCCACAAGTTTAAATTGAAATCGTGTTAGTAGTGTGTTAAAAATTAGGCACAATTTATTTTACCTAAACAAATTTGGGGTTATTTTAGGAACTCATCAAGATATCCACAAACAAATAATAACAGACAATAGATGTAATCCTAATAATTTTTTTATATGTAATTGTAGAACAAAAAAACAAACAGTATAATTGAACAACAATAACCATTAACCAATAACAAATGGTATATCAACGAGCACACAAACGGCAAACCCACTAGATTTCTTTAGCAGCAGCGGACGACGGGAAGGACAGCCGACGGAACAGCAGCGAACAGTGACGAGAGTCAACAGAACAGAAGCAAATGGCGACAAGGAGAGCTGATGAAACAGCAGCGAATGGCAGCACAAAGCAGCAAATGGAACAGCAGCAAACGGCGGCACACACTAGCAGCGAACGGCTAGGCTGCTCTGTTAAGGGTTATGGGTTTGTTACTTTGTAAAACAGCAGCTAAGGCCTAAAGGGGCAGTTCAAACTTACTTCACGATTCACAAATCACAATTGCACATTTGTACTTTTACATTTTTTATATTGTATTATTTTATTATATAGAGTACTGATCATATATGGCAAGGTATATTTTTGTGTGCTGCAACTACCAGTAAAACAATGCCATGTGTCACTTTTAGTGCAAATTTATAAAAATGTTTGAATTTTTAGTTCATTTTTAATTTTAATAAAATCGAACCGAACCGGTTAATCATTCAATTTTTGGATTTTCAATTAGAATTGTCCACCCTTATAAATAATCATCAATTTAAAGAAAAATTCAAATTTGAGAAAATAAAAATAATAATCTTTATAAACCCTATTAAATACCTTTAAACTTAAAATCTTTACTCGTCCTCGAGCAATGAAAATATAACACAAACAATTTATTCTTAACTCAAAGTAAAATGAAGACTAAAAAAAAAAAAGATGCTAGATTGATTAGATGATTATAATAATTGTCTCAAGGACTACTAAAATTGTCCAAGATTTTTTAGAAGTTAATAAACAACTCTTGATAATTTATAATACCATTCATTAAGTTCGTCTTTCTTCCTTTTAATTGATCACTTTGTGTCTATACAATAAGTAAATAATCAAATAATATATAGATTTACTCAATAATTTAAAATAGTACAAAAGATGATTTCTTGGTATATTTCAATTTACAATAATACTACCATAAACTTTCTTTTCATATCACTCTCCACTAATGTAGAAAGACACATGTTTAAGGATTTATTTAGGACTTTAATTAGATTGAAATATAAGGCTAGGGTCAAGGTGTGACATAAAGATAATATATGAGATTCAAGTCACACTATAAATATTTAGTCTTTACCTAGAAATCTCTTGATTTATTTTTCTTTGATTTATCTCATCTTCTAAACTTATTATGTTTCCATCTTTCTTTTAATAACTATTTTTTAAAGAAATTCTTCGTTTTCTTAAGATGGGAGTATAAAGACTTTAAAGACTCTTTTTAAATTTTTTTTTAAATACCCGTAAACTTAAATTGATAAATACCATTATACTTAATTGCTTTATACTTTGGTACCCTTTGTTCACACAACCATTTTTTTCTTTTAAGAGTATTTATAAGTAAACTTAAGGTTTATGATGTTACGGGTAATTTTTGGATCAATAAGTTTAAAGTCTTGAGGTTTGTAATGTGGTCAAACAGAAGAAAAAAAAGGGTATTTAGGTTTTAAAATGGTAACTAGGGATAAATATATATTCAATGTAGGTTAGAAAATGCTCAATTTGTCCAAAGATGCCCTAATGTCATTTTTCTATATATGTATTTTCTAGAATTTCGCCTCAAGTAGTAATTAAGCAAGTTCTAGAGTTTTGATCTTCAAGACCATGGTGTACTACTTAAGTATAAGAATCTCTAAGCTACAATTCAACTAATACAAGCTTTATTTCAATATGTTAAAAAAAAAAGATCAAAAATAGATTTGAAATTAGTTTAAGATTTTTTGTATAAGATTTATCTCAAGCGTCTATCATTTTCTAGGGACTTGTAAAAGTAAGTTCACCCAAAATTCTATTTTTTATTGTGGACTGATAATCATTATCTCAACAAAAAAAAAAGTAACAACTTAAAAAGAATTTAACATGCAAGATAACCAAAAACATTTATGTAGCAGAAAATAAACATATGATAAGTGTTTTCCTTCTTCAAACTTAAATTGGACATTATCTTTAAGGGTAAAAATAAAAATGATAGTAAGAAACTTCCCTAGTAAAGGTGGTTTAGCATTATAGTGTTCGTATCTCGATGCGACTGTGTTGAGTTTTCTTATCTCTTAACATTGCAATTATTTGTTCTACTCTTTAAATGATTTTCTTGATGTTCTAACACTAAAAGAAAAAAAAAAGGTAAATAAAAATAATAAGAAAACATAAAAATAAACATATACTCGGTTTGCCTCCTAAAAAACACTTGATTTAACATCATTGGCTTAACGAGGTTTTTATATTCTTATTGGGAATTAAAGCAGATGAGAGATGCATGTTGGAATGTACGCTTACTAGCACTCCTCTTTGTGGACTTCAATGGTCTTGAAATCAAGATTTGGATAGTAGCTTTCACTCTAATTCATTGTGTTCTTCTAGAAAGAGTCTAATCTTAGACGAAGAGAGAGAGTTCCTTTTATCCGTGTCTTTTAACATTTTATGAAAATGCTACTCATGCTTTTTTTTTTCCTTTTCCTTCTGTGCTTCAGTGTTTTCTCTTTTATTAGAGGGTGTCTGTCCTTTATTTCTTTCAACTACAAAGGCTATTATTTGTTGTTTGGATGCACCTCATCAATTCAAAAATAGTCTTAATTTTTTGTAGGTAACTTGATTTCTTTGAACACCTTGAATGTCACTGTTTTGTCTTGTACCCTCATTGTCAGCTTCCTTTTGTATATCAATTATTGTCCGTCTAGTGACTAGAAGTGGTATTCCAAGGATGATTAGAATCTCTTTGTCTTCTTCTATATCCAGAATAATAAAATCACCAAGAAAGATCAACTTGGCCACCTTGACTAGCACATACTCCATTTATTAAGGTAAGATACTTGTAATATTTAAGATATTGTATGATCTGAAAGAGTTCAGATCTAGTTTAAAAGAGTTTAGATCAGTACTAAGAGTTAGTAATGCTAAAAGTTATAAGTACTAAGAGTTAGCAAGTTATAAAAGTTAGCAAAACTTAAAGAGTTAGAGCCTTGTCTGAAATATCAAATAATTTATGGTGAGGTTTAATACTTACACATTTGCACTATACAACGTTTCCACTATGGTGAGGTTTGACATAATAAATGTTATTGTTCAAGATACCTTACCTTAAGAAAGATAGACCCCTTAAATATATGTTTACCAATTTTGATATCTCATTAGCATTTGATACTAAAAAGTGCAAGCATATGATATACTACCTGTCTTTCTCTTATCTGCAAAATGTTTCATGATTTGAGGAATGCTTGGAAGCTATAAAATGAGAAGTACAACTTTATGTAGGAAATGAAGATTTTCTAGACGTGGTAGCTATTAGGACTTCTAAGTCACTACTTCATTTTGGCAGAAGCTTTACATTGTATAATGTTGGGATTAATGCTTACATATCATCTCATTATGTATAAATATTTAATTATAGTATTCATACAATTATCATTTTTAATAAAATCTTAGTATTATTAATTATTAAATGGTAAGATTCTTGTAACATTTCAGACATTATATGATTTGAAGGAGTTTAGATCGGGTCTAGAGAAGTTTATATCAGTGCTAAGAGTTAGCAGTACTAAGAGTTAGGAAGTTATAAGAGTTAGCAAAATCTAAAAAGTTAGAGTCTTGTCTGAAATAAGACAAAGACCTGAGAATATATTAGTAATAATGTAACTGCAAAGAGTTACAAATAGTGCTAAAAAATGTCATTATGTAAGTATATTCTCAAACACTATGTTCTTGATCTAATTTTATCAATGTGGGTCCATCGGTGAAACCCATTAATATAAATTAGTTTATATCAATATCTAGATGATCTAGATGGTTAGTCTTAATAAACCATGAGTTTAGTGGAAGCTTGTATAGAGATACAGGTGTTCAGTAAGGACTGGGTACTGAATAGACTCACGAGAACCTCCAATAAACATCTCATAAAGCCTTCAATAAAAGGTCTTCCAAGTTGAGTAGTATTCGTGGTCCTTTGACCTAAGCGCTATGGTGAGCTTGTGAGTAATCCACCATATCTTTGTTCCACACATGTCAAAAACCTTTCATGGTCTAATCGTTAGGTGTCGCTGGGTATGGTCCAATGCTCATAGAGTTCGGTGTTCATAGATATAGAATTCGTCAGCTTATATGAATGAGTTATATATTCTGATGCTCCGAGATTGTATTTCAGAGAGTTTTATGGCCACAAGCCTAAACCTAAAAAAATATATATTCCGTAAGGATAAATAATATTATAAAAGTGTTTGCAAATATTATTTTTAGAAATATAAATTGGGAGATAAGTTCACAGTTGAGCAAATAAAGATTTGACGGTAATGATCTATGTCTCTACTCTTCCAGAATATAAATGACGGAAGGATTATACAAATATGCTATAACCTCAACATGTATGGTTTAACACGTTACTTTGTAATATTTGTAACTTGTGTGTGAGACATAGTTCACGAGCGTATAGAGAAGCTCCATATGACAAACTGGGCGTGGACTTAGAGAGTTTCACAATATGAAGTGTACTCGTTGCGCACTAGGGTAGCGGACTAGATTGAATAATTCAGTCTAGTAAATTAAAGCAAAATTGAATAATTATTTTGGGATCCCTTAAGATATGCATTTGTCAAGACTTAATTATTAAGTACATCACTTAATTACTTAACAAGAGTTGTTAATCAATGGGATGTTGACAAGTGGCACAATTTGGTCCATGAGTTATTTTTACCTTGAATTTACTAATTAACCTTATTAGTAAAAATAAGTAAGAAAAAAGTAATTATTTAAAATTATTTTGAATAATTAAATTAAATGTTATTAGATAATATAATAATAAATAGGGTAAATGCATTTATGGCAATAGACTATATGTTGGCCATTCAAAATATTTAAGTAATCTAAATGTTAGGTATTTGAATTTTTGTTGGCCATTAAATTAAATAAGTTTCTAATTAATTGAAAAAGGGACCAACCATTAATTATAATAGAGCATTTTCTTAATGGCCATCAATTGATTCCATTAAGGCATGATAGTGGTAAGGCATTGAGATGATGATGTTGGAAAAGCAAAAATGTATCATTTGGCCAATGAGGAAAGGTAAGTGAGAGAATTTTGTTTTTGGTTCTTTTAAATGTTGAAAGATAATAGGAACCTCTCTTCTTCTTCTTTCATAGGTTGCCTAACTTGTATCAAAGAATATGGAAAAAGGAAAAATGATTTTAAACAAGAGTTGTTCAAAATAATTTTTCTATGGAAATTGTTTTCAAGAATTATACAAGAGTTGTATGCATATATTCATCATCTCCATTTAAAAAAAAAATTGTGTTCAAAGAGTTTGAACACAATATAAATTGCTAAAAATTCTAAATCAAAGCTACTATTCTAGCTTCATAATCATACCAGACTATTATGGACTAGAATTATTCAAGAATACCCTTCAAAGTGACCTTTTCACTTGAAAATTGGAGGACTTAAAGTTTTATAAAGCTACATTCATTAGGTAAGTGTTCTTTACATGTTATTTCAGCTAATTGTTCATCAATTATAAATTTTGTATAATAGTTATACATGTGCATATATGTGATGTATGTGTTTAATTGTATTATTGAGTGTATTTTGTTAACATTCTTCTGCTACATGTTATAAATTTCTGAAATTACATGTACACTTTTAAATCACACAAGCTACTCAACATATAATCGATATTTTATGCCAAACATTATTAGACAAATCATATCACTCCCTATAATAAATAGAGATGGTTATTATGGATACATCAGGAATAGTTTCTCATGTAAATATGATAATGATAATGTTTTGCTAATTGAGTGTCAATTAATGAATGGCCATTATATCTTAAATACAACAAGAATGTCTTAAATCTGTAGGTGAATGTAATATATAGTAGTTCAAAAACTTTAAATAATAAAGCATTGTGAGATATAAGATTAGGTCATATAGGCGTGAGACGACTATCTTATTTAGTTAAAATAGCTAGATATTTGATCTAACTATAAAACCTTGGTGAGTTTATGAACCTGGATTGGAGGGGAAATGACTAAATACTTATGTAGGTATTAGTTACCAACCCATTAATTTATTAGAACTGGTACAGAATGATGTCTATGGACTAATGAATCATACTGTCATTAGATAGATATAGATATGTGTTTCTGGAAAACACAGGTTGGAAACTTTTGAAGTACTCAAAAATTTCTGACTAGGAGTAAAGAAACAAACCCTTATACATATTCAATGCCTTCGATCAAATCAAGGCGATTTATACATGAGTAGTATATTCACAGATTATTTAAAGAAGAAGTGGATTCTCGCTCAATATAGTCATCCAGGTACTCCTTAATGCAAAGGTTTTTCAGAAAGAAGGAATTAGACTGTATTAGATATAGTTCGATTAATATTGATCTTCACTGATCTTCTAGAAAATCTATAGGTTATGCTCTAGAAACGATTATTCACTTATTGAACAAAGTTTCATCGAAAGTTGTTCCTACTACTCTGTATGAGATATAGATTGAAAGAAAATCGAGTCTTAAGTATGTTAATATTTGGGGGTGTTCTATTTGCATAAGAGTTACGTAACAGGATAAACTTGCACCCAAGAGATATAAGTATCAGTTCATTAGGTATCCCATGCATCTTATGAGATACCAATTCTATGATCTAGAGGAACAAAACATATTTATTTCTTGTAACGCCATCTTTCTAGAAAAAGAGTTTCTTCTAGATAATGAGGATTATAGAAAGAAAGAATTTGATGAAGTCAATCAAAAAGTACAATAAACCAATAATTGTACTTTAAATTCAATCGAGTGAGATACCTTTAACACACTCTCTCTATAGGTCAAAAAGGATATTAAGGCCACATGTTAGGTATACAAGATGCATGGAGGTGCCCTTAACATTTTCTTAAATAACAAAAATGATCATTTGACCTATAAAAAGGCAATGTTGAACATCGATTCGGGAATATTCTAAAATGCCATGAAATCCAAGATTGATTCTATGCGTAAGAATCAAGTCTAGTACTTGGTTGTGCTTTTGGTAGAAATTGTTCCTACTTGTTGTAAATGAGTTTATGTAGCAGAAGTATGGGCTTAATATGAAGGTAGAAACCTTCGAAGCCCAATTGGTGATCAAAGGTTATACTCAGAAACCTGAGATAGCTTATAAGAAAACCTCTTTCATTAGTTACCATGCTTAAGTTAATATAAATTTTGTTGGCTATTGCAGTATATTAAGATTTTGAGGTCTGGTAAATAGATGTAAAAATGGCAATTTGAAATGTATATCTCAACTAAGAGATATGCATAGAGTAGCTTGAAGGTTTTACGTTTAGCCTAACTTCTAATCTGATGTGTAAACAAAAGAAGTCTATGTCGACTTAAGCAATTTCTCGAAACTTGAATCTTCGTTTTAACAAAGAAATTAGAGAGTTTGAGTTCATCAAGAACGAAGAAAAATTATATATGTTTAGAAAGGGCAGTGATAGCATACTTATCTTTCTAGTTCTCTACGTGGAAGACATACTCAATGTAAAAAATGACGTTGGTATGTTACAAGTCAGTCAGTTAAGAGTTATCTGAGTAGAACATCTCTATAATATATTTGGGAAAGGCTTCCTATATAAATTACCTATAAAATGTTATAGAAATAGAGCTAGGAAACAAATAAGAGGATACACAAATTTAGACTTCCAGTCTGGTCTAGATGATAGAAAGTCTACATTTGATTTTGTATTTCTTCTTAATAGTACCACTATTAGTTGAGAGTGCAAATTTAAATATTCACAGCTAATTCTACCTTGAAGGCAGAATATATTGTGGCTTGAGAAGCGTGCAAAAAAGTACAATGGATATGTAAGTATGTTACAAAGCTTAGAATATTTCCAAACTTAATGAATGCTCAAGCTAAGAAGTCATTAAGCTCACCAGAATTTTGATAATGTGGACTTTGAATACTACATAATTAAAAAGTTGTTAGCTATTAGAGATGTAATAGAATCTAGGATACATTCCATAAATAACCTAGCAGATCCACTCAGGCCTTAACTCTTAAGATGTTTGAGAAATACCTAGAGTTGATAAATATGAGATATTATTATTAGTGGCACTAGAACAAGTGGAGATTGTTGGAAATAGTGCTTACGTACCATTCCAATATTTTATAAATATTAATTATTTAATATTTATACAATAAATATTTCAAATAAAATTGTTAATAATAAATAATATATGATAAGATGCTTGTAACATTTTAGACATTATATGATCTATAGAAGTTTAAATCTAGTCTACAGTAGTTTAGACCAGTACTAAGAGTTAGCGACGTTGAGAGTTATAATTGCTAAGAGTTAGCAATTAAATGCATTAATTTCATAAACTTATACTATTTTTCTTGGTGTAATCCTTTCAGCTAGCCATTGGTAATTGTTTGATGCCATCTCTTCAAGAATATCATATGCTTCATCTATAGATTTATTCATCAAGCTCCTTTAGCAACTGCATCTACAATGGTTCTCAAATAATCTACTAGTCCATTGTATAACATTTGGACTAATAGCCATTCAAGAACCTCATGATAGAGATATTTCCTTAACATGTCCTTAAAGCATTCTCATGCTTCATACAAAGATTCACCATCTAGCAGAATAAACTAGGTGATGTTATTCCTTATCTTGGTTGTCTTTGCTAGTAGAAAGAATTTTGTTAGAAATTTATGCGCTAAGTCACCCATATTAATATGGATCCGGAAGGCAATAACATCAACCACTCTTAGCTTTATCCCTTAAGAAGAAAAGGAATAGCCTTAGTCTAATGAAATCATCTAAAACTCCATTGTACTTAAATGTATCGCAAACCTCTAAAAAATTTACGATATCCATATTAGGATCATTATTTGGGGCACCACTGAATTGTATAGAATCTTTCAGCATCTAGATAGCACTCTGCTTGATTTTAAAATATTTGTGTTGCTGTTAGTCACTGAATACTAGATTGAATTCCCTCTATTATGGGGACAAAATAATCCTTTAAAGATCTTGTTTTGCCATATGCTCATAAACAAGATTATTGATGTGATCTTCCATGTTTATAGGTTGGTGTTGTTCATCAAAGTCTTCAGAATGTTTTTTCAATCTCAAGATCAAAATAGGTCAAATCTTTACTCTTTGTCCTTTGCATGAATTTTCAAAACAAAATTTAAAACAAATCAAAGTAAAAAGTAAAAAGTCTAAATTAAAAGCAAGATAGTTTGACATTAGTATTAATAAAATAATAGATAAATATAGTCTTCGAAAATGGTACCAAAAACTTGATGTGGTGCAAATACTAGCACAAATATACGTTAGTGTATGTATCGTACCAAGTAGTATAATGATCTAAATCAGATACCATCCCACAGAGACTTTTAGACCTAATTGTTTATCAATTACTAAAATTAATCATATTTAACTTTTATTCAGACAAAACTTAAGGATCAATATTCTAATTTATCTAATTACGCTAAAATTAATCTAACTTAATCAATAAGCAAACTGAGAATTGAATTC
This sequence comes from Ailanthus altissimus, assembly GCA_946807835.1. NCBI lineage: Eukaryota > Viridiplantae > Streptophyta > Magnoliopsida > Sapindales > Simaroubaceae > Ailanthus > Ailanthus altissimus. Next base: position 14,233,299 of record OX327687.1, read on the forward strand.
ATCAATATGAAGGAAATCTAGAGTTTCAATTTATCCCCAAATACTTCATTGAACCTATTATTCTACTATCTAATCCATCAATAACGAATTGTTGGCTAGAACTCGAATATCGTTTAAGCCTCTGTCAATGGTCAAATAACTATATTTCATCCTAAAATTACCTATATGTCTATGGTAATCAGAATAGAATAAAATTCACAAGAACAAGTCTATCAATGTCATACATGCCATATAGGTATATTTCTATCCTACATGAAACTCATAGTTGTTATCTTATAATCATATATCAAATTATCCTAGGCTAAACACATAAATTTCTCTGTCGAGTTTATTATGATTCCTAAATCAATATATTGACTAAATATAAATAAAACATTAAACATAAGATAGAATAAAAAAATATTCTTCATTAAGTTCATAAAATAAGAGAAATAGAATTCAACTATATATTGGATTCAAGAGTTGAACCCTAGATCAAGAAAATAGTTCATGATGAAATTGAGAGTACCAAATTAAATATTAAAAGTCATGATTAATAATGTCATAATAATAAGATAAGAAAAGAAATTAAACAAAGTGATGCTTTAAATTGCTTCTTTCTCTCTCTTGCATTCTGCTTTGTTTGCCAATCTTTAATCTTGCTTTGCTCCCTTTTGAAAATTATTTTTATGTTTGCCCTTGACTTCTCTCTATTGCTCTCCATTTTTTGCTACAAAAAAGAATTTTTTTATACGCCTTTATAACCTTACAGGCTTGTGGCTTGGAGTCCAAGTCATAATAGGGATGAAAAGTAACTTTCTTTTTTTGTTGTATGGGCGTCCCCACGGCATTAAGGCTGTGAATCTTGCCCATTTTCTTTTGCTTAAGTGTTGCAGCAGTGGGTATGAAGCACTGCAGCGCTGGGACCTAGATTTATAGCCTATGAATTTCTGCTTAGGCACTATTGCAGTGAGTATGGAGTATCGCAGTACTGAGCTCTCTGTTTTGGATGCTGCAATAGAAATAATAGTATTAATAAACCCCTATCAATAACATAAATTGTATATGAGTTAGAGTCGGATAATATATATTTTATATAATTGCATAGTCATGTAATATGAAGTTACTAGACTTTATAGCCGAGTAATATAACAGAAAGCTATACTATTTTTTTCTTCTTTATTTTTGTTCCTAATTGATAGAAGGGATGACACGACAAGGGAAATTGAATCTAAACTATTATCAAGGAGGGCGATCATTTCAAGGGGAAAGTTTATAAATGAATAAATTTTCAATAAACTATAGTGATTAAAAAGCATCTAATTAAGTTATAGTTGAAAATTTTCAGAGCCTTATGGTTTGGCCGCTCATTATACCTAAAAGAGTTGAAATTCTTCTATCAATTGGTTCACAAATTACTTTTGAGGTAAATGAGGTTAGATGATTCTATAATGTGGTTCAAAATTAGCAAAGAAGAGATCAAATTCTTTGTTGAAGAGTTTGTATTTATCATAGACATAAATTATAGATTCTCTCGCACTACGAGTAACAATAACGTCCATGGTAGCAGTAAAGTACACGAAGACTTATTGAATGGACGTACAAAACTCACAAAGCCATAGTTGTGTGAAGCATTTATGGTAACTTATTTGACTAATGATATGTTATACTTTTTAGAGGATGCATTACATGCAAAGGAACAAAATTATCTAGTAAAGGAAAAACACATACTTCTAGATAATTATAAAGAGTTTAATGAATATCTAGAAGGTCAAGTGTGTCTGGAGGTAATTATTAATAGTTTTGAGAAGATAGTTGAGTGTGTAACAAAGTTCAAAGCAAAGTTGCAAGAAACTCTCAAAATAAGTGAGGATCACTATACTTTCAGGGGGTTTTGACGTCGTTATAGGTGGCATGCATAACCTATGTACCTTATATGTATCACTGGTAATTTGAGTTAATTCCCTGTTGCAAATGTTGTGCAATTTCTTCTTCAGGTTTTGGTTAAGGGTAGGCATCCTCTGTTTAGTTCAGTTTTTGGGGCAAACCGAAAACCAAACTAGTTTAGTTTAGTTCAGTTCCTCAATTTAAATTTTTGGCTTTGGATGGGCTTAAAGTAAGCTCATTTTTTATTTAATTTGGTTTAGTTTTTAGTTCCTTTTCATTCCTAAGGTGTCACATGTATTTTTTTTCTTTTAAAAAAATTTTCAGTTTTCAATTTGGTTCTTAGTTCAAAAGTCCAAAACCGAAAATCAAACTAAATTTTTGGGTTTTTAAAATATAGAACTAAAAATCGAACCAACTACGATAAAACTAAACCAAATTGGACTTGTTCAGTTCAATTCATTCGGTTCGATTTGATTTTTCAATTTTTTTCCACCCCTAATTTAAGCATACGAAACTATTAAGGTAGTTGGTAAAAATGCAGTCTAGTTAAAAAGGGTTGAATGGTTCTAAGGATAATAAAATAGAGAGCCTAATTGCATAAGTTAGGATGATCTCAATGATAAATCTTTTAATTTAACAATTCTTATATTTTTGTGGTTTGTAAGACAATGTGATAATAATATTTGTTTTGTAGTTTGTTGGCAAAATAAAGTTGTATGTTAAGAGAAGAGGAACTCAACACTCTTTATATGCAGTGGTTGTTTGGAAGGTTGAGGGTGAAATAGGCAGTTGTTGAACAAAGATTTGTTAGGAGGACATAAATTTGACAGTTAGCCTGAAAGACAACAAATTAGATGAATGAGCCGATTATGAGGTAAATAAGGACAATGATGTTTCTGATTTCCTAGAAACGTCTCTTAGAATATAAACATTACATATCAAAGATGCACCCAACCAACTAATTCAGAAAATCAACAAGCAAGGTAAAGATGACGTCACAATTGCTTGCAATCACTTTTACAAAATGACGATCAATTAATGTACAACTAAATTGTATTTAAAATTTACAAAAAAGAAACTATAACTTTTTATATATGATATTAGTAATTTGTGTAATACTCAACTACCCTGTCCACTATTATAGTGGTGTAGTGGCTGCTGCTCATTATAGATGTCAACTGGCCAGTAAGATTCAGAGAAAAGTAAGGTTACCTGAAGAAACTTGGTCAATGTAGGATAGACAAGCAGGTCTACACAAGAAGTCATCAATTACATACTAGGTTCAAGAACGTCTAACTCTAGATCAAAAGTATTTAGCTCATGTTCAAAACAAGAATATCAAAGTAAAAGTATGAAAGTATCATGAACAAAATCATCTCTTAAAATTAAGGAAGAAATAACACAAGTGATGCCCTGAGTTATTCTTCTTCCTCTTGTCTTGATTGCCCAAGAGTTGATTCTTCAATCTTCAATAAATTCACTTTGATCTCTTGGCTTGAATGTGTATTCGTTGCTTGCGTTTTTCTCCTTGCTAAGTCTCTCTATTTTTGCCTCAAAATAGTATTTTTGTTGCTATGAGAAACCCTAGGCACGAGGAGCTTCAAATTCACCCTAAATATGCTAGTTGAGAGGAGTATTTAAGCATCTGCACGGGCGCCGCGGCGTTAGGGGCTGAGTGCCGCGGCACTGGGTATGAGCTTCAGGTTTTTGCAGACGTCAACGAGCGTCGCGGCACTGGGTGCTAAGCACCGTGGAGCTCACTCACTGATCTGGGCACTGCGGCGCCCAGCCCGGGCGCCGCGGCCCCTAGCCACTTGTTTCCCTACTTTCATCTTTTGAGCGCATTTCGCTCGTTTCTCGCCCAAATCGCGTCCCGTTTGATCCTATATGTCACATTTTTCTTCACGCATCTATTTAAGATTAAAAACACAAATAAGTAGCCAAATATTAATAGATTAAAGCAAAAATACACAAGTTAGAGTACTAAAATACTATTGTCATTATGCTATTATCAAATACCCTCAAACTTAAGACATTTGTTAGTCCTCGAGCAAAACAAGAGCACACTAACAAGGAGCCAAAACAATTATATAAAAACACCCTCTTAACATCTCATGAACCACGAGTTGCTTTGGTCGATCAGAAATTTGTAAGTTGTCTCAAATGGTGAATTACACTTATGAAATCTTCAGACTAAAAAATTATTCATGCTTATTCTACACTCTAATCATCATGCTTATATCTACCTTATAATCATTCACTTGTGAGTATGTGTCGAGCTATTTAATTGCATATCAATTGTATTTTCAAACATCTTATTTTTATCAAAGAAAGATCGGGATCAAAACAAATCTCCATAAGCTTATTTTTCATAGCAATCTCCACTAATGTAGAACAAGTATATAGTAAGGGATCAAATAGGACTTTGATTAGCATGTAATGAGAGGCTTGGGTTAGGGTGTGAAAATATGGACAATTTTTAAGTTCAAATCGCACTATAACCATAACCTCTTTTGTCTAAGTATCACTTTTGTTCTTTCTTCCGTCCACTCCCCCAAATTTATTTTCCTTGAACCCAACTTTTCAACAACTCTATTGTTTCCTATTGTCTTCCTAGGAAGAGGACCTTTTTCTTTCAATGAAACTTCTTTAATTCTTCTAATTGATTGAGAACAATTCCATAACTATCTTTTTTTTTTAATTTTTTTAATTTTTTTTTAAGACTATGAATCACTTCATGACCCTTGCAACAAAATGTTATGTATCATAGTGCGAAGGGTATTTATAACGGATACAAGTATTAATTGGTTATAGGCTTCTAAAGTCAGTTTGAAAAGAATATAGTCAATGAGGCTAAAAAAAGGTGACTAAGGACAAAAATATTCAAGGTTGGCTAGAAAGGTCCAATCGATCCAAACATGGCCTATAATCATATCCCTTACTATATATATCCTAGGATTTCACCTTGAAAGCTAATCAAACAAGTTTTAGATAATAGACGACCTTGATTACCTTCTCTGTTGTGAATAAGTATATTCTACCTTACAACTACTGAACATTAAATAGCTCTAGAGTGTTTAAAGTGAACAACTATAAGCTGAATATAATTAATCTGATTACAATGTAAAATGAACACAATAATAGATAAGTCTAGAGTTTATACCTTTTCTTCAACTGCATTTATCATCATCGACTACAACTCTTTTGACCCAAACAAACAATACTGAAAGAAAGTAAACTACTTCTAAAGAAGACAAATAAAAATAAAAAATAAACTAACAAAGCATAAAGAAAATTACGAATTAAAAAGTGTTTCCCCTACCCCAACAGTTATAATAAGACATGTCCTTATGGCGGCAGTAAAATAATAGAATTGGAACACCTCCCTATTTTTATAAAGTATTGGTTGTCCCCCTCCCCCGTCTTCATCTTCACTCCCCACTTCATTTTCAACTTCTGCATCATCTCCTAAGTCATTCGCATCTGGCGGCGCTGGATAGGCCGGAAAGTTTGGCAAGTAATATGTATCTATGTCGAAGTGTATGAGTGTAATGCGTAAAACTTGGTCTTGATAGGCGGCATATGAGGCAGTCCACTGCTAGTGTGTGGTGAAGGCATCCTCTAACCTTGATAGCCTTTGAGGCATGGTTAGTTGTGCTGTGGGTCTTTGTGGCGAAAGTGGTCGGGGAACAGGGTCTTGGGTTGAACCATCAATAATGGTAGTAATTTTGCTATTGTCTAATACGTGTGCTGAGGGCAATACTTCCTCTGATGATGTCCACTCAACTCCAGCTTTAGTACAAAGTGTTGTAATCAGCGAGGGGCAATAGATGCTTTGCTTTGGATGATCGAGGCTGAAAAGGATTGTCTCCGATCACCTTACCAATATCAATTGTCCGCCTTGTTAGAATGGCATACAGAAGGAGAGCTCTCTTCGCTGTTACCGTGCTCATGTGATGGACTGGCATTAATTTGGAAGCTATAAAATAGTGTCATGCTTTGAATTCTCTGCATATGTAGCATGCAGGAAAAGCGACCAGAAGATTTCCAGACATCGTCCATTGAGCATCTAGGGTAGCCAAGTAGCGAATGACGGATTCATAATTTAGGTTCTGGTAGAGCTCTATATAGTCATCTCGTTGTATATTGGGTACCCTAAAGTATCTATTGATGTCCTCATTGTGGATGTGAACAATTCTACCCCTAATTTGGACTTTCCCATAAGAGTGCTCTTTGCCATTAGCATAAAATTCTTGGACGACTGGAATAACTATGGCATTCAGTTATGCGCACAAATATCCCCAACCTCTGTCTGCAATAATTCTGGAGATTCTTGGATAACCCCCTCCCGTGATGTCGAAGCCTCTTTTAGGAATGATTGTGCATTTGACTATGAAATAATGATATAAATTTGTGGCTTCTTTGGAAACAAACTTGTTAATGTCGTAGCCTGCAGAAGATGATGCAATAGACTTCTTTGATTTCTTGGGTGCCATTAAATACTTGAAACAACAATAATCAGCATTTCGAATATGGACAGCAAATGCCACTCGCACTTTGCAATATTAAATTATATATATGTGCCACATTTCACTCAAACAACAATCTTTTTTGCACTCAAAGTCACCCATTTAAACAACAATCAACTCACCAAGTTGAACATTAATCATTAATCAATATCAAAGTGAACATTAAACACCAATCAATACCACTTTGAACATTAAACACAAATCAACACCACTTTGAACATATTTTCACAAACATCCTAATATATAGTTATGGTAGCTAATAAGAAAATTCAAGTATAACCCATTAAACCTCAATCAACTCACCAATTTGAACATGTTGCATAAGCATTCACAAATTATTTTTTTATTTTGTTGAAAACAAGTCCTAATAATCGTAATCTATCAATAAAGATACTAATTATGCATGGCAACCATAAAATAAAGAGAAATAACAAGAAAGAAAATTAAGAAAGATAGAAATTTGTACCTTGAATGCTAATGAAGAGAAGGAGTTGGGAGTTGTGATGAATGTGAATAATTAGGTGAATTGTATGCTAATGTGGTGTTAGTTTGAGTGGGTAATGAATTTGAATCTAAATGTAGTGTGTGGGAATGGCTAATTTTGATTTGAGATGAAGAATTAGAAGTCTGAGATGGAGAAGATGTATTTTAGGGTTTATACGGAGTGTGAGAAAATAGGGCAAGATATGAAGAAATAAAAAAGAAGGTGCCAATTGGGCAAAATTGTGCCCAGGTGCCAACGCCGCGGCACTGGTAATTGATGAGATATTTCTATATCATAAATTAAGTGCAAGTATACACTATTATATGCAAGTAATAAAGAGACTAATTAGTCGGATGTCGAACCCACAGGGATAATTTCTTCTTATTAACCAATTACTAAAATTATGTCTTTCTAATAATTATTCAGAAAAATAAAAATCCAAGAATGAATGTAGAAAATATAAAAGTAAAAACACAATGCAATGAGATGTGAAGATAGCAACGTAGAGAAAATCTAGGATTAATATTATCCCTCAATATGTTTCTAATGATTAATCCTCTAATATTTAACTCACTTAGTCTTTATTATTGATCAAGACACTAATGTATTCACAAGCCTCTTCCAAGGTCATGCAAGTATATCTTAGTTTACCAAATACCTATATTCCTATGGTACTTGTAATAAATTAAGATTCATTAAGATTAGGTCTTATTGATCATACATGCCAATTAGGTATATTCCTATCATAAGTTGAAACTTGCATATGCAACATTGAATGTTACTCTACAATCATGCATCAAATTACCTATGTCTAAATATTAAGATTCCTCTTCCGAGTTTATCAATAATATTACCAACTCATTCACCATATATTGGCCAGATATATTGAAGCATTAAACACAAGTAATTTAAATAATAAAAGACTAAGTTTATTAAATACTAAAAATATGGCAATTTAAGCGCACATATTGAGTTCAAATATTAACCCTAGAAAATAAGTTTAGCTCATGGCTACAAGAGAACAGCAGTAAAAATAAAAATAAAACATGATACAATTATTAGCAAACCGATATAGACGTCGAATTGCTCTTAATTGCGCTGCCTAGAAACTCTTGATGCCGAAGAACGTCTTGTATCTCTCTCTAAAGTTGCTTCAATTAAGCTCCTATTGCTCTCCAAGACTTGTGCTCTGTATTCTTGGTGCTCTTGGATTCCTTCTTGAAGGTTGGGAACGAGTGGCTTTATATAGGGATTGATATGAGCTTGAAAATCTCAATTCTCATCGGACTAGGACTCGCACTACCGCTGGCGCGCTATGCATCTGTCGCTGGGGCGACGCGTGAAAAAGCTATTATCGTTGGAGCGGTGGAATCTTGGCGCTGGGGCGCTGCATGAAAATGGCTTCACCGCTGGCGCGGTATGTTGATAGCGCTGGGGCGCTGGAACGTCGCTGGCGCGGTGAATCTTCAGCGCTTGAGCGCTAGACGCGACTTAAGCAGGTCGTTTTTCTTATTTCGATCACTATTTCAGCGCTGGGGCGACAATACTTGTGGCGCGGGGGCGCTGGACTCATAATTTGAAAACTTTGCATTTTAGTCCCTGTTTTCGTTCAAGTCCCTATAAATAACAATAATGCACATAAATAGCCATCTATTCTTATAAAATCATAAAATATCAATAATAAAAACATGAGAAAATATATGACAAATTTGCCCTTATCAGTAATCTATTTCGGGCGCTACATAGGCGCCGCGACACCCGTAAGCCTTTTTTCAAATATATATATTTTTATATATATGCAACCTAAAAAAAATACTACTCATTAGAGAAAAGAACAAACAAGAAAAATGAATTAAATAAAGAGAAAAGAAAAGAAAAAAAAACTAATTAAAATCAAAGGATACTGGACTTGGGTTACCTCCCAAGAAGCGCATGGTTTAACGTCTTCGGCTTGACATGTTGATCCTGTAGTTACTTGTGATCCATAAGATTGACATTGACCTTCTGTTGATCTATATAACCTTAATGGTAATTTTTTAGGCGCTGGCCATTTACCGTAAATGAAGCTTGATTATTTGGATCTTTAATTTCGACTACTTCACTTGGGTAAACCGTTATGATTTGAAACGGGCCAAACCATCGGAGCTTGAGTTTTCCAAGAACTAACTTCAGTCTTGAATTGTAAAGCAGCACTAGTTGTCCTTTTTCAAATAAACGCTGAAGTATCTTCTTATCATGCCACCATTTTGTCTTTTCCTTATAAAGCTTAGCATTCTTATATGCTTGTAGACAAAACTCATCCATGGTGTTTAGTTGAAGTAAGCGTTTCTCACCTGTGGCTTAGAGATCAAAGTTGAGGGCTTTAATGGCCTAATATGCTTTGTGTTCCAATTCTAAATGTAGGTGACACTTTTTCAAAGATCAAATGAAAAGGTTACATACCAATCGGAGTTTTTTAAGCAGTACAATACACCCATAAAAGCGTCATCCAAATGTAATGCCTAATCATTTCGGTTTGGTTTAACCATCTTCTCCAAGATACTTTTTATTTGTCGATTGGAGACTTAAACTTGTCCACTCGTTTGAGGATGATATACAGTAGCCGTCTTGTGCTTGACTCTGTATTTTTTGCAAAAGGGCTAAAAAATATTTATTACAGAAATGTGAGCCCTCGTCACTTATAATTGCTCTCGGTGTTCCATATCTTGTGAATATGTTCTTTTGAAGGAACTTAATCACTGTCCTTGCCTCATTTGTTGGTAATGCTACTATCTCTACCCATTTTGAAACGTAATCCACAGCTATAAGTATGTATTTGTTGTTGTGAGATGGTTGAAATAGTCCTATAAAGTCTATTCCCTAAATGTCAAAGATTTTTAACTTCTAGAATGTTCTGTTGTGGCATTTCATGTCTTTTGGAGATGTTATACACCGTTGACATCGATCACACCCTACAACAAAAGAATATGTATCTTTAAATAATAGGGCCAATAAAAACCATATTGAAGTACCTTAGCTACTATTTGTCACTCGCAAAATGTCCCTATAACTGAATGCATGACAATGGTGTAAGATGTCTTGAGTTTCTTCTGTAGAGACACATCTTTGAAGGATTTGGTCTACACATGATTTGTAAAGGAATGGCTCATCCCAGAAATAGAATCTTGCATCGTAGAGGAACTTCTTCTTTTGCTGAAAAGTCAAATTAGGAGGTGTTAAACTAGAAACAAAATAATTAACAATATCAGCATACCAGGGGATCTCATAATGTTATGTTGCAAGGAGTTGTTCATCTAGAAAGGTTGCATTAATTTGGATCTTTTCTTGGTGTTGATTTGATACTTCCAAATGATAAAGATGATCTACAACTTGGTTTTTAACTCATTTTCTATCTTTGATCTCTAGATGAAATTCTTGCAATAGGAGAATTCATTGAATAAGTCTCGGCTTAGCATCTTTCTTGTTGATGAGGTACTTGATTGCTGAGTGATTGGTGAAGAATGTGACCTTAACTTCAATGAGATAAGCCCAGAACTTGTTGAAAGAAAAGACTACCGCTAACAGCTCTTTTTCTGTAGTGGTGTAATTGGACTGCGCGTCATTAAGAGTCTTGCTTGTATAGTATATTGTGTGAAACATTTTCTCTCGGCGTTGTCCTAGTACAGCCCCCATAGCTAAATCGCTTGCATCATACATCACTTCAAAGGGTAAGTCTCAATCTAGAGCTATAATGATTGGCACGGTGGTAAGCTTCTTCTTTAACAGTTCAAAAGCTTCAAGACATGCATCATCGAAATAAAACTACACTTCTTTCTCTAGTAAGTTACATAGGAGTTTTGAGATCTTGGAGAAATCTTTTATAAATCTTCGATAAAATTTGATATGGCCAAGAAAGCTCCACACTCCTTTCACATTAATCGGTGGTGGCAACTTCTCGATGGTTTCTATCTTTACTCTATCAACTTCAATACCATGAGCAGAAATTTTATGGCCTAATACTATGCCTTCTTTATCCATAAAGTGGCACTTTTCCTAATTGAGCACTAAATTGGTATCTTTACACCGTTTGAGAACAAATGCTAGATTATCAAGGCATTGATCAAATGAATTTTCAAAAACATAAAAGTCGTCCATAAATACCTCAATGAAGTGCTCTATAATATCTAAAAATATAGCCATCATACAACGCTGAAATGTAGCTAGAGCATTGTATAGTCCGAATGGCATCATCTGGAAGGCAAATGTACCATATGGGCAAATAAATGTGGTCTTTTCTTGATATTCAAGAGCAATTGCAATTTGATTATAGCCAGAATATCCATCCAAGAAGCAATAATAATCATGTCCTATCCAGCATTTGATCGATGAAAGATAAGGGAAAATGATCTTTGCGGGTGGCTTTATTAAGCTTTCGGAAGTCCATACATATCCTCCAACCCGTGACAGTCCTAGTGGGGATTAAATCATTATTCTCATTTGCCATTACAATGATCCATTCTTTCTTTGGTACATATTGGACCGGACTTACCTATGAGCTATTAGAAATGGGGTAGATAATCCTTTATCTAGCCATTTAATAATCTCATTTTTTACTATATCTTTCATTACTAGATTTAAGTGCCTTTGCTATTCAATTGTAGCTTTGTGCCCTTCCTCTAACAGATTTTATGCATGTAAAAAGAGAGATCGATTCCCTTGATGTCAGCAATCGCCCATCCTATAACTCTCTTATGATCTCTTAAGACCCTCAACAATTTTTCTACCTATGAGTCATCAAGTTGTGCAGAAACTATAACTGGCAAAGTAGAAGATTCACCAAGAAATGCATACCTTAAGTGACTCGACAGTGGTTTTAACTCTAGTTTAGGAGGTTCTTCAATAGAAGGCTTAATGTGAGTTTGCAAGCTTTTTGGCCTATCTAACGGTTCAGCTTTCCTTCTAAATCTATCAAATCTCGGAGAAAGGTTTAAGGCTTGTAGATACTCACGCTTCACTTCTTTCTACCTCAACTCCATTTACCACTGCATCTTCTAGAGAATCTTCAATGCTATTTTTGTTGAAAATATCCTACACTTTCCTGTCAATAACGTCAATGCTCATACACTTATCTTCCTCACTTGGCCCTCTCATGGCTTTGAAAATATTGAATATTACTTCTTCATTTTGCACTCTTATAGTTAATTCTCTTTTTTGCACATCAATAAGGGTTCTTCCTATTGCTAAGAATGGTCTTCCTAATATGATGTGTACCTCACGATCCTCCTCCATATCCAATACTATGAAATCTATCGAAAAGATGAACTTGTCAACCTTTACCAAAACATCTTCAATAATGCCCCTTGGATAAGTGAGTGAACGGTCTGCCAATTGTAAGATGACATTAGTAGGTTTAGCCTCTCCCAAACCTAATTTCTTGTAGATGGATAATGGTATTAGGTTGATACTGGCGTCTAAATCACATAATGCTCTACCAAAGAATTTCTCCTCGATAATGTATAGTATGGTGAAACTGCTTGGATCTTTCAATTTTGGTGGTAATTTCTTTTGCAATATTGCGCTACATTCTTCAGTGAGTGCCACGATTTCATACTCAGCTAATCTTATTTTTTTTTATAAAATATACTTCATAGACTTTACATAACTTGACATTTGCTCAAAAGCATCCGCAAAAGGTATGTTAATGTGGAGTTTCTTGAAGACATCTAAAAACTGCTTGTCCAACTTTTGTTTTTGTAGCCTCTGAGGAAATTGTGGAGATGGATAGAGTGCCTGAACTACAAGTTTCTATTGAACTTTACTGGTTTGTACTACTGCATTGGCATTTTTCTGCATTTCTTTATTGCTTTATGCATTTTCTTATTGTTGTACATTATGTTCTGTAGTAAATTCTGCACTTTTCTGCACTTCTACACTGTTTTCTTCATTACCTTCTGCACTTTTCTCCACTTCTTCACTGTTTGACTGCAACTCCTTGCCACTTCTCAAAGAGACAGCTTTGCATTACTCCTTATCCCCTCTAGGATTAGCTTCAGTGTTGCTTGGTAAAGTCCTTTGAGGTTAATTATTTAGTGCTGCAGCAAGTTGCCCCATTTGAGTTTCTAGAGTTTTCAAAGATGCAAAGTGGTTTTGTAGAATAGCATCATTCGACTTCATATACTACATAAACATATCTTCCAAGGATGCTTTCTTTTCCTATAAGGGATGAAATTCGGGTGGGTTAGGTTTAAGTTGCTGCCCTAGGTTGCCACCCCAAGAAAAATTAGAATGATTTCTCCACCCCGAATTATAATAATTTGAATGTGGATTATTTTGCTGTCTATTATGGTTCCCCACATAGTTTGCTGACTCCATGCATTGCCCATTCATGTGATTGTCACCACAAAGTCACAAGTGGCATTTTGGGTTTTGATAGCATTTATAGAATCAAACCTCTTGGTTAAGATGTTGATCTGTATAGCCAATGCATTGAATGCATCAATCTCATGAACTCTAGTAACCTTCCTTGGTGTAACTCTTTCAGCAGGCCATTAATAGCTATTGGATACCATTTCTTCCAATAACTCATATGCTTCTTCTGTAGACTTATTCATCAGAGCTCCTCTAGTAGCGGCATCGATAATTATCCTTAAATGACCCACTAGCCCATTGTAGAACGTCTGGACTAATAATCATTTTGGAACTTCATGATGGGGACACTTCCTCAACATGTCCTTGAATCGTTTCCATGCCTCGTATAATGACTCACATTCAATCTGCAAAAATGAGGTTATGTCATTCCTCATCTTAGCTGTCTTAATTGGTGGGAAAAACTTTGCTAATAACTTCTATGCTAGGTTAACCCACGTTGATATAAATCCTGATAGTAATGACATCAACCAGCTCTTGGCCTTATCCCTCAATGAGAAAGGAAATAATCACAACCTAATGGCATCATCTGAAACCCGATTGAACTTGAATATATCGCAAATCTCCAAGAAGTTCACGATATGCATGTTGGGATCATCATTGGGAGCTCCACTGAATTGCACAAACTCTTTAAGCACTTAAATAGTACTTGGCTTGATTTCAAAGTTGTTTGCATTAATAGTGGGGCACCGAATTAAAAAAATAAAAATAAAAAATGGTAACTAGAACGAAAAAAGAACAATAATAATAGTGAAATAAAATAAATCTGAGATTGTGATAGTAACTAGTGAACAGTAATTTGAAAACAAAAACCTATAAATAGAATGCCAAAAACCTTAAGAAGAGAGAGGAGAAATGAGGAAAAAGGGAGAGACAAAAAAGAGATAAAAACTTAGAGAAAGAATTCACTACATAAAATCAAAGATCAAAGCCAAAGATTGAAAAATCAAGATCAAGATTCAAGCTTCAAGCTTCAAGTCAAGATTGAGGGAGAAGCACATCAATGAGTCACTTTGATTAGTTTCTTTTTCTTTTTCTTTATCATTATGTTCTTATTCTTGTTGATCTTTATGAATTGGTTAGATACTTTTGATTTTGTGATAGGCTAAATTGTTCCTCTAGGGTTAGACTATATTAACCTAGTATGAATTTGGATTGTGTTAATTTTTAGTTTATGAACTTGATGCATTCAATTGATTCATTCTATCTAGTGTTTTAATGCTTTTATTATACTTTATCAATATTTTGAATGATTGAGGAACCATGATGAACTCGACAAAGGGATTCATGTGTTTAGCCTATGGTAGTTTGATGCATGATCATAGGGTAACAACTATGAGTTCCATCTAGGATAGACATATACCTAGGTGGCATGTACCTATAGTAATCAAATCATAATGTAATTCATTAAGATCAAGTCTAAATTATACCATACATATTACCTAGGTATATGTCTATCCTAGATGGAACTCATAGTTGTTACCCTATGATCATGCATCAAACTACCCTAGGCTAAACACATAAATTCCTCCGTCGAGTTCATCATGGTTCCTCAATCATTCAAAATATTGATCAGGTATAATGAAAGCATTAAACATAATATAGAATAAATCAATTGAATGTATCAAGTTCATAAATTAAAATTTAACACAATCCAAATTCATACTAGGTTTACATAGTCTAACCCTAGATGAGCCACTTAGCCCATCACAAAACCAAAAGTATCAAACCAATTCATAAAGATCAATAAAAACAAGAACAAGAACATAATGATAAAGAAAGAGAAGAAAAACTAATCAAAGTGACTATTTGATGTGCTTTTCCATCAATCTTGATTTGAAGCTTGAATCTTGATCTTGGTTCTTCAATCTTTGACTTTGATCTTTGATCTTGTGTTATGAATTCTTTCTCTAAGTTTTTACCTCTTTTTTCTTTCCCCTCTTAGGGTTTTTGGTCTTATATTTATAGATTTTTGCCTTATATTTATAGATTTTTGTCTTTAAAATAATGTTTACAAGTTACTGTAGCAAATACTATTTGCGAGTTACGGTAGCAAAATACTGTTCACCGCCACGAGCGCCACAGCGCTCAGCCCTGGTATAGCTTTTGTATTTTGAGCATAACTTTTTTGTTTACATTCGATTTGCCTTTCATTTATTCCTATGCATCACATTTTCTATAATGCATCTATTTATGATCAAAAAACGCAATTAAATAGCCAAATATTTATAATTTGAAGTAAAATACAAAATTTGAATATAAATTATACTAATACTTTTATGCCCGTATCACCCTCCAAAACCCAAACCATCATCATTGTTCTTCCTGCTCTTATTGCTTTTAGAGGAATACGGCTTAGCTTTAGCAATATTTGCCTTATCCTCTTTAGGTTTATCTTTTGATATAGCCTCAAAAGTCTACTATTTATTGAGTAACTATGTCATACTATATGAGAGCTTGTTCATGACAGTTCGTCTTGAATTACAAAAAATGTTGGAGTAAAAAACTCCAAAATTATGCTAACTTGGTTCTTTTCATCTTTAGTGACTTTATAGATTTCTTCTTGATACATGATGTTGATCATGTTCAAAACATATTCATGCATCATAAGTAATTTCTTCATCTTTGCATTCATGTAGCTAAAAGTGGCTTCATGGTGACTTTATTTTAATTGCTAGCCAAAAATTGCTTGAAGAGAATCCTATATCTTATGTGCGATCTCTAAGTGCTCATGCTTGATTTTGAGAATGTCGTTTATGCTGGCAAGCTTATAGCAGCGAGCCTTATTATTGACCTGAATCCATTTGTTATATTGCTCTTATACATTACGAGAAGCATTAGTTGCAAACTCTATAGGACACTCCTTCGTGAGGACGAACTTTTGGTCCTTACAAATTGGCATAATGTTTATATTGCTTTTCCACTTAACGAAGCTATGACCAGTCAATTTTTTATTTGCTAAGATAGCTATTATAGGGCTTGTATTAGACATGATATTTGAAATAAATAAAGCAATTTTAAGAATTCTTGAATAAATATCATAGCAATTTTAGAATAGTAAACATGATGCATGAATACGTAGTATTTAAGTATATAAAATTGATACTAATCAACGATAGTTCAATTTAACAATTAATGTGCCGTTGTAGGGTAAATCATATTAATTTTAAATTAAAATTGAGACTATCTCAAATTATTGCAAAAATTCAAAATATCATATATTTTCATTTACCTACTAACTACTATTTATTTCGATTAAGATATAATTGATAGCTTAATTATATATTTGTAAGTGTAACCTATTATTTCTAATCATAATAACTTAACTCAAAATTACAGCTATAGGGTAGGCCAATGTTGAAATTCATCACTTCAATCTTATCTCTAGGAAACCAACATTGATATTGAGATAGGTGGACACCCCTTATTGGGAGGATAAAATCAAAGCGTCATCTAGTCACCACCCATACCTTATGGTGTTGTACTAATAATAGAGAATTGTTGAGGCATTATCATATACCATCTCCCACTCATTATGATCAAACATAGATTTTTCTAATTTATAAAATATCTTATGTTTTATAACCCTAGCAAAATTATTATATCCTATATAAATAATTATTAGGTTTAATTAATTAAGCCTTATAGAGTCCAATCTTATTGGACTAGGTTCATTATTCTTTACTAATCTATTTATTAAAGGGGCCTTAGGTGAACCTAGATGTATAATTATATGCCTAAATATTAATTTTGAAATTAAGAAAATCAAATATTTTATTAATGTTTTTTTAAGTCAACTTAAATCAAAGTATTTAATGATGATAACTTAGAATTATGTAAAATTGCCAAATTTAATTATTTAAAATTATTTCACATTATTTAATTAATTATGCAAATTCTAAAGATGCTAATTAATCTATTATTATAATCCTATTAAATTAAAGATATTTTCATAACAAAATAAACTATTTAAATTTTAGTTATGGTATGTACGCTAGTCATATTACAATAATATGAGTGGACACTAATGTATGGCATGTGATTATACATGATCATGTCATAATTCATCATATAATATTATAAAACAATTCAAAAATTAATTAATTTTGGTTGGTTCCCTTGAGATTTTTAATTACAATTCAAAATAAAAAATAATAATAATTTAAAAAATTACATGATTAAATATAGACACATAAGCCTAGTTGCATGTAGCCTTTTAAAGTTTACAGTAAATCTATTTTCTTTTCTTCATAATTTGATTATGAGCTTAATAACATTTTTTTGAGTTCATTAAATAATTCTATAAGATAATCCAACTTTTTGACTTTTTTTTTTTTAAAAAAAAATTCTAAATAAGGCCTAAGTACTAACAGAATCAAAGTCTAATTTAAAATTTGGATCTCCTAGGCCTAAAAAAAAGGCTTTGTGTTGTCCTAAATGCATCTAGGGTAGCAGCATAAAAGCTATTGCCCTTTGGTGCTGACGACCACATAGGGTAGTAGCATTAAAGCTGTTGCCCATGGTGTTGGCTACCAGTTAAGGAAAGCACCGCGCCTAGTGTTGCTTAGTGCATGTCTGGTATTGCTTGCCCACACTCTTGGTAGTGCATGCAGGGCCATAATACCTTTGCATGCCATACACTTAACTATGGGGCCAACTATTAGTTGCCCTGGCTGAGTTTCGCAAGGTTCTTTGTTAATTTGCTTTTTAGTTTCGTCTTCTTCTTCTAAATTTGTCACCGTAAAAATAAAATTAAAAAAATATTACAATAAATTCTATACCCTTTTATGAGTTTACATGATTATGATTTTATTCTAATCTAAAAGAAAAAAAAATTAATCTTAAAGAACCATACAATTAACGACGAAAAGATCCATACACAATTATACATTCATCATATGAATATAAAAAAAGCAATTATATATTTTACACATATACACATTAATACATGATTTAATCCAAATAATTCATATATTCATAAAATCCAACTTTGATACTAATTTGTTGGGATTTTAAAACTTTTTAATGTAATAAAAATTGACACGATAATAATTTTTCAGATAAAAATTATTTTTATAAAATATTTATGAATATATGAATTTAATGCATAATAAATATAAGAACAATGAACATAGTTACATTTTTGCTTAGTTTCTTTTACCACATAATTTCAAATCAAGTATCTAGTATCACAATGAATAAAAGAGTGGGTTTCTAATTTTCCATCTAAAGTTTTTATGTATTTGCTAGTATGTATTTTCCTTTTTCTTTCTTTTCTTTTATACTAGTTCAATTAAAATTAAAAAAACTATTTTAATTTAGTTAAACAAATTAATTAATAACATTTTTATTAATTAATTAAAAAAATTATTTACTTAGTAAAAGAAGACAAAAAAGTTGGCTATGGAGAGTTCCACTCTCTATGGTTCATATGTAACAACTAGTAATTAAGTGTTACAAAACTTCTAAATGTTTAATCTTTTAATAAAAGAAAAAGGCTAAAAGATAAAAATTCTTTTTGATAATTTTATAAATTATTCTTTAGACTTTATCTATTTAAGTTCTTAAATTAAATATTATATTTATATTTAGATAAGATATTATCTTTAAAATTAATTAATTTTATCTATAAAAAAAACATTCATACTTTGAAAACTATTTTCTGGACACAACAATTATATAATAATTTTATCCATTTTAAATTATTTACTGTACTAACTCTAGAAGTGGTATTGGACACCTATGGACTTACAATTTCAATGTCCAATAAATTTTGGATAATTAATTAAACTCTTTAATTAAATTAATCCTATTTATTAATCTAAGTGTTATTTTACTGAAAACTTAAAATTATAAATATATATACATATACTTAGAACAGTCCATTGATTTAATCACTTCATGCAATTCAATCCTCTATAGATAGTTTATAATTAGAGCTAAATTAAATTATCATTTTACCCATTTAATTACTTCTTGTCCCTAAATTTTATTAATTCGTTAGTGAATAGTTAATTTATAAATTTGTTATAAATTGATAGTTCTAACCATTCAGTTCTAAAACTAATACAACATTCTTTTTAACTTCTGTTTGGAAGAAATGAATTACATATCTATAAATTACATTTTTAATTACTTATCTCACTGTATCTCCAAAACACAAGTTTTTAGCATGTTGTGGCAAATCGTAATGAGTATTTCAGATGACACGGTGACACAAACATGAGTTTATGATCACTCGGGATTAAAGTTGATCTGCATATGATCATCAGTTGATGTATCTGAATTCTTAATTAACAACGATATTTTTCATAAGAATTCAAACTACGTCTAATCTAGTCCCACATAATTATATTATATAAAGTGTTTTTACTACAAAATCACTATAGTAGTGATTTAGATAAAATCACCACATTTTTAATGTTTGTGGATTGCACTAGTAATATTTAATTAAAGATTATAAACTTTAATTAATTTATTATGAACCATTTTTTTTTTATTATCCGTAACTTTAATCATCTTGTATTTAAAAATTATATTCTAAAATTATAGTCACATAAATAAAATAAGATTTTTTAGTATTAACATATTATGTACATATTTCTAGTATAGAATTGTAATTTTATTTATTTCACAAAAACAGTAGAAATAAATGCTTTTAACTATCCCTAACATTATTAAACAAGCATTATTATTGTTGTAATGCAAATAAGTGCGACTCTTTCAATTAAAATATAAACTTATAAACTGAGTTAATGATTATTTATCATAATTAGAAGTATAGAAATTAAAAATGTTTTACATGATAACACGCCCAATCACATCATTTACGAGACTATTTAATAAATATTTATTTTAAAATCAACTAACCATAATGTGTTTAGAATAAATAAGATAAAATGGTTACATAGAGAGAATCGTATATAATTTTTCTTTTAAAAAAAAAAGTAAGTTTTGAATTATTACATAAGCAAGAGATGAAATTAAATTATTTAATTGAATATTTGAGTTTTGTTTTCTAAAAATTTTATTTTGTTCAATTGAGTTGAAAATTCCACTATCTAGTGGTCAAATAATGATAAATACGTTATTTTAAAATGTATTTGTAATTTGTTATCAAAACAATGAAACGTGAGTTTAGGTAGAATGTATTTAAAGTTGTACATATTATTTTTTATGATTTTTGTTGAAAATTAATGATTTAACAAATTTGTATAAGTAAGAATTGAGATGAATATTAAGAGAAGAGTTATTACGAAGTTAAGTACACATTAGGTGTATAAAGGAGGAGCAAAACGGAAGAAAAAAGAACAAGTATTGTTCATGCGGCGGCACTGTTCACATCAGTTACTGTTCATTAAAGTACTGTTCATGCGGTTACTATTTACACAACAACTTTAGGATATTTTCTATTTTGGTTCAATTGACTTTAAGTAAGATTAGGACTCTTACAAGTAAGGACTTTTATTCTAAATAAATTTAGAATTTTTAAAGATGTTTTATTCATTATATAAACCCTTGTAAACACAAGAGAAAGATTAAGCATCTAAGGTTTCAAGATGTAACCATAAGAGAGAATAGAGGAGCTAGGTAGGCACTAAGTGCGTGGTGCACTAGGGTGTAACCTTTGGAGAGTATTTTCTTTAGGTTCTTAAGTGAATAAAAGAAACACCATAGATCGTTTTGGTTTAGATGCTCAGGCTATTCTTATGTTTCTTGTAAAAATCTCTTATGAAGAGATACTAAGAGGTCTTAGGGAGTCATAATGATCAAGGATAGATACTTAGAGGTCTCTATGGGAGATACTAAGGAGTCTTGTGGGATCATTAATGATGTAAGAAGATATTTAGTGATTTATTTCAATAATAAAAATGTAGATCATGGATCCTCCGTGGACATAGACAATTTTGGGCCGAACCACGTATATCTTGTATCTTGTTGATTGGTTTATTTTTTTTATCTTTATTGGTGAGTTAATCTGATATGTTCTTACTTATGGTGTGAGTTATGATTTTTCGCTGCGCATAGAATAAAAGAGGTATCAAAGTTGTGGCTTAGTTGATGCCATAGAGGTGCCAAATTGAAGTGTATAGTTTAATATATGTAATAATTTTAATAGTATAGTTCGGGTGAGATGTGTCTCAAAACTTTACGTGTTACTTCTAAAAAACTCATGACGATAGTATAATCTAATTATAATATCAATAATACAATTCAAGTGGGAGGTGCGTCTTGCTCGAATATTACAATTTGATTAATGATTAAGTAGTGTAATTTTAGTGAATGTACCTCAAAGCTTTGCTTTTGAAAAAATTCGAATAGTATAGACTAATGCATTTTAAATGGAATATGCCTCAAAATTATATATATTATTCATAAAATTTTTTTTGATAATATAGTCTAATTATATATTATTTTGATAACAAAATACGTTTTGTTCTAAAACAAATTTAATAGTATAATTATAATATTTGTAATGTAATTCAAATGAGATGTCAATGTGCCTAAATTGTATATGTTATTTTTGAAAAAAATTTCATAATACAATTTAATTGTAATATTATTTTGATAATATAGTATAATTATAATATTAATAATATAATTTGATATAATATTAATGTCGTAATTTCATATAATTAATAAAAAAAATATGGCGTTTTGCTCTAAATAATAATTTTCGAAAAGCAACCGCAAAGGGAACAAAAATGGCTCTGCCTCTCTATTTCTCGAGTTTTCCCTCTTCTTCTCCTCCTGTATTTTCGACACCATGTTCAACTACTATGGCCATCACTGCTTCTCCAAGTAAGAATTTTTCTATATTTTTCTTATAGTATCTCTTCGTCTGCTATTAATTTGCTCATCTTGCTTCGTTACATTCTGGAAAATGCTTCTTTTGTTCTTTATTCCCCAGAAGTTGAACAACAAGAAAAAGTTAAAAGAACCCAGAAACCATCGAACAAAAATAATAATAATAATAATAATAATGAAGAAAGAACACTAAAGTTTACATTTTTACGGGACTACAAACTTTTTATGGTTGTAGTAAAATGGATTATATGGCTAACACTCAACTGGCACTTACTCTTTCTACGTTATGTACTCATTCATATATATGTCTGTGTTCCTCCACATTTTGATTTAACCGCTATAATTGCATCTGGGTTTTGTTTAATATCCCTATTTTGGCGTTGTTCCATTCTGACTTTACCCAAAAGCAGAAGAACAAGACAGCAAAACAAAAAAGTCACTAAAGATGAGTTTCTAATCCAATTTATAAGGATCTTGGAAACTTTTGATTTGAAGTTTTTAAGTGAGTGTATTTTTAAAAATTTCCTAATTGCTTTACTCTCAAAGTCTGAGTCCCAAATGAGCAATCTGTATGTCATGCTTTTCAAGATTTTGTTGTCAGAAGCAATAATTTCATCGGGGTTTTATTTGTTTTCAGTTTCCAGGTTGCACATGAAACCCACGGGCCATCACCTAAACTCTTGCAGAGGATTTTGTGATATCAGCAAGAAAAAAGGTGCACTGATTGTTAAGGCATCATTTGACGCCAATGGTCCAGACCATGATGAAGCTCAGTCTGAAAGTGATGATGAAGAGGATTTTCCACTTGACCAACTGCCATTGGACTCAAAGCTACAGCTGAAATTGGAAAAGAGGATGAGGATGAAGGTTTCCAAGAAGATACGGCTTCGCAGAAAGAAGCTTATTCATAAACGGAGGATGAGGAAGAAGGGTCAATGGCCCCCTTCCAAGATGAACAAGTCGAAGAATGTTTGATTCTTTTGTCTCATCAACTTGCAGGTTTTAACTCCAGATATAGATATTTTACTTGTCTGCTTTTGCAATTTAATTAACAGATGGTATGTATTTGCTTGTCTAATGTGATCTTGATAGTCATATTGCATATACTTACCAACTGTTTCAGTAGTCCTCTCATATTGATAGATATTACTTGTTGTAGGCTTGATTTGTCAGTGTTCCCTTCCTACACTTATTTTGTGAGGTTCAGCCTTTGTGTTCAACAACCTTATACAAAATCTTGTATATTCTTTAAATGAATAATCAGGTGGTAATTTTTCATGCATTATGCACAAAACATGCATGTAATGCCTCATTACATCAATAAATGATTGTCAGTCTCTTGGCCATAAATATTTGAGTTGCTGTTACCTTCTTTTGGTAAAGATTGTTCCATAAGGAAGCTTGGAGAGATTAGTTGGCTCTCTGCAAAATTTGGTTAGAAATCTATAATGGAATGCAACTACAATGACCAATCCTTATGCATAAGGAACATCTAGATGTTTCAAGAGTTTTCCTAGAGAGATGAAAAAGAAAAATAATAAATAATCAACAAGAAAATCAGGCTACAATTTTAAATTTTCTTCATATCAAGGTACTAGATTTGGTGGGACTCTATGAAACTCAGATCTGCTAATCCTCTGTGAAAGGGACTCTCTGCTGGATGCACTAACACAGCAGGAGAATCCATAGGACTAACCTTTGTTTGGCAAACTCTGATAGTTACAAGCTGCTTGTCTATGCATACAATGTTGGTCATGTCTTCATAGGAGTAGGGAAGAAACCATTGACAATGCTTAAGTGTCGCATTCAGACTAAGCCAGATATTATTCATCATTGATGGCTAAAGCATATTCGTCTCCATTCCCCTAACAGGAAAAAACTGATGATTTACATAAATCATTGTTTGTCATTTTATGGATGTTACTGGGTGTTTTCTGTTGGAAACTTAGATGTATATTACATTTTTCATTCTTTCATTCTCTATACACAGTTTATTTATTGTGGAAGGATAATGGACATCAACAAACTAGTTTTAAACAAATGGAATGACTCCCATATCTTGGTCTTTTGTGGTTCTTTTCCAAAAAGATCTTTATAAATTAACTTTTTCAAGTTTTGGCAATTTCTACCTGTAGTGAAGGAGATGTATGGTGTTTTTCCCTCAAGCTATATTTCTGGTACTCTTTTCAAGGTTAGCCACAGATGGAAATATATGAAAATTTATGTGGCTTCAGGACTCCCCCCATAATCTTCTATTTATTATTTTCTTCAATGCAAAATTTAGGTTGTAGCCTGTAAGAAAACAAGTATTTTTGTTAGATAGCTCAGCTTTCTGTGAATAATAAAGTTGTCTCACTGAAACTAGTAGGTGAGTCCATCCCTTACTTTAAGATCATGGCAGTGAAGGTGCTTTGTTATGGTTGTGCTTTGAACTTACTTCTCTTGGCTCCAGGGTTTGGTGATAACAGTGACAGATTAAAGAGGCCAGTTTTCTGGAAGCAACAACCTTGTTTATGTCAGCCTGAAACAATGGTTTGCTATGTAGAGGTTTTAGGCTCATAAACAATGGTTTACTAATTGGAACTACTTTGTAATTTCCTTTATAACATTTAATAATGTAATACGTGTTCTGACTGTTGTCAATTTGGTTTGGCAGATTGAATGGATGCGCATTTCCTCCGAGCCAAAGTTCAGCCTATTATATGACATTTCTCAGTTAAAAGCATCTCTGTCCCGTTTAAGTAATTGAAAATCCCCATTGACAAGTTGAAGACTTTACTAATGCAACTGTTAGCAGATCAAAAAATAGTTAGGCTTACATGATTCTATATTTTTGGTTGACTGAGATGTCTCCTGCTGCTTGGAATTATTTAATCAATTTATATATAGTTAATTCTCTGCCTCGCCTTTCAATTTAACTTGTGAGGCTTGGCTACTCCTATACCTTTGTCAATTTATACCTGCTGTAGTTCCTTGGTTGTGAAGCATGGAATATTCTACAGTTTGGCTCTCATATAATTCGGTTGTTCAACCCAAAAAAAAATTTAAAAAAATGGATGATCCATTTTTCAGCAAAAATCATAGACCTTCCTTTTACTATTTACTTTTTCTTTTTATTTCAAGATATTAAATTGGGACTAATTTTTTTTTTTATTCTTTTTCATTACACAAAATATTAACAAAACCCATCGCCAACTCAGTGTGTGCAGAATTTAAACCTTAATTTATTTTTTCATAAGAAATTTTACCGGTTGAACCAATTGTCAGGCTATAAATTAAAACTCCAAAAGTATGAATATGATATGGTTTTACGGCTATATATTAAAAGTCTAAAAGTATGAATACGATATGGTTTTTTCATCTACCAATATAGTTGTTAAAATATGTTTATTTGTTTATTTTTGTTTTGTTTTGTTTTTAGATAAGAAAGTATGTCTTTTTTTATGACCAAAATATTCTAAAAGCAATATTTTGACTTATTGAAAATTGAAAATATTAGCGGTTTCTTTTTCTTTCTAAGTATAATAAAATTGTTTGAAATATATCTAGTGTGAGTGATTGAGGTTTGATGAACAAATTATTTAATTCCACTAATAAACTTTTCTGAGTTAAACCACTAACATTTACTCTTTTTCTTTTTTAACAAAAAGGCATTTCATTATAGGAAAATAATATATATTATTAATTGATGTATAATTATAATAAAAACGTTAATAATTATATGATATGTTATAGTCATTTAGTTGGGATATAAACCTAGCATTACTCTTTCATCAACTATGAGTATCTTAACTTCAAACTTCTTGATTCTACACCCACAACAAACCTAGATTTACCCACTGTTATTTTGTTGTTATATTTTAAAACAGAAGACTTCACAATAATACCTATTTATAATTTGTGTACATGGGATGTTAATCCTAAGTTTATACCAGTGTGAGCAAATGCAATTTTAATCATTGACATCCCTACCACCTTTGGATTTAGCGTTTTCTCCAATTTTCCAGCTATTGTAAGTTCCGCTACCGGCTTCAATTACCAGCTTATGTCTTTTTATGGCAGTTATGTGCTTGTGTTTGGATGATTTGGTTAGATTAGGGCTGAAAGGAGTGAATTAGTGTAAGAGTATTTTTATATTTTTTCTCTTGAGAATTTTTTTTTATACTTTTCCTTTTATGCGAGATTTTTTATAAGATTTATTTTTAATGTGAGAATAAATATAATTTTTTAAAAGATTGTAAAATTTTTCTTGTATTAGGATTGAATTTTTTCATTTATAATAGGAGTATTGATTTCTCTACGGATAATTCTAATTATGAAACTTATATATATTTTTATAATTAAGAGAAATAGGTTCGGACGGGTCATAAAAGACCTATCTTATATTTATGAAATGTTTTAATAATTATTTGATATATATCAATAAATTTACATTATAATATTATAAATTTATTTATAATATTACAAGTGAAACTTTAAAAAAAAAAATCATTAACACCTCACCCATATGATAAACTGGATTTCTATGAAATGAAATTGAAGAAGAATGAGTCGAAATATCATGAATTTGTTTTTAGGAAAAATGATAAAAAGAGGGTTAAATGTATATGCAGAAGAGGGAAGAAAACGCCAAGGAAAAAGAAACGTATGTGAAATTCTGATCTTAGCCAACCGAAACGTCATTTATCTTAATTGTTTGTAATTGTGCGGGTGAAAGAAGAACGAGGAACGAGGGAGCTTATATTAGGCTTATCCAGAAATGCCAACGAGAAGCTAGACGCTCACTGCTAAAAGAGAGTTAAAAAATGGCTCTCCTTGTCTGTTTCAATCCTCTTCCTGGTCTCTCTTCTCCTCCTTCTTCTGCTCTTGCCATCACTGCTTGTTCAGGTAACTATCTTTATTTTCTCTCTCTTTTCTCCTTTAGCTGATTTTTGTTGGTTCACCTTCAACTATGTATTTTGCTGAACTTTTCCAGCCTGAATTCGCATTGTTTTACAAAGGTGAATAAACCCAATTGGGTAATCTTTTTGTTTATTGGTTTTTTAGAACATTGTAATTACTAGCTCTAACTTCACGCTCACTTGGGTTTTTCATCGAACACTTAACGCTGTTTCTCTTTTATTTTGCTATGCATTTTTTTTTCTTATTTACTTGTCACTCTGTGAATTCAGTTCTTGTAAGTGTTATTTGCATTTAGATTGAGATTTTTGATGATGAAAGACCTCCTAACCTGCGATATATGAAATTTATCAACTATGAGAATGAACAACTTGTTAAATTTCTCAATAACATTCCTTATTATAGTGAATACAAGTTTCAATAAAAAGAAGGAAAATCATGTTGAAATAAGTGAAAAATTATGTATAATGTCTTACAACTTTAAAATGTGGAATTGGATTAGTTGTGCTTGTTCTTTTACCTTTGTTATTCTCAGAATATTCTAATAATAAATTGTATTCTGTTCTATGAGTTTACCAATTAAGAAGTGCATTTCAACTAAAAAAATCTGTTGTTATCTTCTTATGCCTGAATTGTCATTCCCCTCACTCTGTTTCTCTTTGAATTTGTTTTCTAATGCTTGTGCCAGAATAGTAAATCAATTAACCAAAATCTCTTCAGTAACATTATTGTTAGAAGAATGTTGTTTGGAACATTATAAGTTTTATTCTGTTGTTAGTCATCCATCCATTTCAGTTCACAATTTTAAAAAAAATATTTCCATAAGAATCTTATATTGTTTGCACATTTTTCAACAGATAATGTTTCTAATTAGTTAATGTTTGTCTATTGAGTATAAGGTATTTAAATATTGAGTATAAGAATTGTCACTCATGCACTGTTTTTCTGTTGAAATGATCTATTTGAGAGGTGACTGTATCTGTAAAATCCTTTGTTGAGTTTATCAAGAAAGTTTTAAGACACAAAATAGAAACAGGAGTCCAAGTTTCTTTCTTTAGTAGAAGAAAATTGAGGATTAAGACTGGACGTTGTTGTTAAAGTTTCTTACATGTTCACTTTTCTGTTAAAGTTACATATATAAATTGTTGTTAGTTTTTCTTTTTCTACATTTTTATTCTCAATCTGAGGAAAACTTGGCAATATGTGATTGTTGTCCTTTGGAACATTATCTTATAGCTTTTAGCTCTTGTTTCATGCTCTTTGGAAGTCTTTGGCTCTTATACATATACACACATACACACATACACACATACACACATACACACATACACACATACACACTGTCTTTTGTCTCAATTTATTTCACTTTATTGAAGATTCAGATTCTTTATTGGTTATGTTGTCTTACAGTTAAAATGCGAGTTTCTGGGAACATTTTCTGCCTTTTTGTCACTGGAAATTCGACCTTAATGTGTATCTGATTTTTTTTGTTCTTTGGTTTTCAGTTTCAAGGTTGCACTTCAAAGCCATTGATCCGCAGCTAAATTCTTCCTATGGAATCCGAATTTCTACACCCCTTGTTGCCAGCAAAAGAGTTTCTGTGATTGTCAAAGCATCTTCTGACATTGATGGAACAACACCAACAGATGGTGGTGAGTCATCTTCTGATAGCAATAAAGAGGTTGTACCGGTTGACAAACTTCCATTAGAGTCAAAGATGCAAGAAAGGCTGGAGCAGAAAATGAGAATGAAATTGGCAAAGAAGATAAGGCTTAGAAGAAAGCGGCTTGTTCGCAAGCGCAGGATGAGGAAGAAGGGTCGATGGCCACCTTCTAAGATGAAGAAGTTAAAGAATGTATGAACTTTTCTCTAGTTTTCTTGCAGGTTTGGTGCTGACCCTTTTGGTTCCTCATAACTTCAATTATTTGATTCTGCAAGTAAAGTTTATGTTATTATGTCAATGCATTTTGAACACCTCAATGCACGTCTAATTCTTCAATCTAATTCAAAATTGGATGATAGTTCAGATGGTGTAGAATTTCATTTCTTTGTTCTGTGTGACAGATGTAAACACAATTAATGGTTGAACAGTCCTTCCATCTTGAAATATGCCATTGTAATTAACTTCATCTTGGGTTTTGTTCTTGCATTACAGCAGTTATGTGCGCTCCAACTTAAGTATTCAAGTGTAGAAAGATTATGAGAAAAATCTATTTTTTTGTGGAGTTAACTTGGAACCATACCTTCAATTATGATCAGAATAGAATCAGTACTTTACCAGATTGTTTGGCGGTGAATAGGCAGTATTGTGTTTATTTGTGAGACATATTTTGTTCCCATTTCATTACACTAAAATTATGTCTGTTACTTTCTATGCCCCAGTACTGTATGTAAATTCCCATAATTCAGTTTACAAATACAAAGGTGAGGGGTTTTTCTTGAGGAAGTAGAAGGAAGAAGTTGTCGGCAACAGAAAATAAATTCCATGTATTCACATTTTCCAGAGTATAAAATATTGGTGTGTTGGTGATCCGAAAGCTTAAGAACTCTGATTCACACAAAATCTTGCAAGCAAGTTATGACAGTGAATATTGCGTTTGAGAGGGCTGATGGGAAATCAAAAGTAGCATGTATTTATCAATATGGTAAAATAGAATTGGACATATTAAAATTTTAAAATGTCTCATTAAAAAGTTGTCATAAGTTATAATTACATTAATCGTGAAATTATCCTTATGGTTAGAGTGGTCCATCAGTTTACCGAGATTTGAGTAGGGATACAAATTAACTTCTGCAAATGTACCTTTAAATTGCATTCACCAAGAAGTTTTTTTTTTTTTTTTTTTCCATTTCAAAGTACATTGGTACAGGAAATATCCAGCTTTGAAATTAGTATGAATAACTATAAAAATATTACTCCACACACATATATAGGCAAATTT
Source organism: Ailanthus altissimus (assembly GCA_946807835.1). NCBI lineage: Eukaryota > Viridiplantae > Streptophyta > Magnoliopsida > Sapindales > Simaroubaceae > Ailanthus > Ailanthus altissimus. Next base: position 14,263,232 of record OX327687.1, read on the forward strand.
TTTTTTTTTAAAATCATGAATTGAATTGACTGGAAATTGGAGAATTTAAATCCATACTAACAAGGTAGTCTGAAGAGATTGGCTCCCATAACCCAACCATGCCAAACAAAGTCGGAGTCAACATTTAAAGCAACCAGATTATGTAGGCAATTTTATTAATACAAATTGATACCATATGGTTGTTTTCAGGGCTTGATCCAAGATTAACTTGAGGGCAGGGGAGCTATATGTTTAAACTAAAGATTTCCTTTAATTGCCTTAAACATTCTTTTAATTTTAAAATTATATAAAAAATTCCCTTTTAGTACTTGAAAGGCCCACATCAGGAATGTTTTATGCCTTAAACTCTCCTTTAAAAATAGTCTTTTAGGTAGTTTTAAAAATAAAAAAATATTTAAGGTAATTGAGCCAAATTAAGAGGATTCAATTGTTATTTTTTTTATATTTAAATTAAAATTTTAAAGGATAAAAATGTTAAAATAAAAATTTAATAAAGACAAAAGTATAAAATTTCAATCAATAAAGATTAAAATCATAATTATATCCTTACTAACCAAAAATATTTGTGGGACGCTTAATTATAGTTCTATATAAAATATTTTTGTTAGATATATAATGTTATTTTGTGCTCTTAAAATATGTATTATAACTTTTTATTTGATTATAAGTTTATTCATATATATATATATATATATATTAGCATACATTGATGAGTCTATAGTTATAAATATGTGATCTATGTATTAGGCATATTATACTAATACAGAAAGTATAAATTATAAGTTTTTTATAAATTAAATCATGTTCACAACTATTAAAGAATAATTCATTATAAAAGACTGTAGTTTTTCTACTTTTTATTATGGATGATTTATTTTGATCATTAAAGTAAATACTTCGTGTAAAAAACAAAAAGTGTATGTGATACATTGATTAGCTGAGGTCATTGATCTTAATTCACAAAAATTTTAATAAACTTGATTGACCTTAATATTGATCAAGTAATAAACTTACATTCATACGTTACATTTTTTTAGTATCATAAAGTGAGATCTATATAAATAGTTAAAAACTCAATAGCTTGAATATATAATTTCATATGTTATAGGAACATATTTTTGTAAGATAGAATCTAACAAATAATATTAACCTAAGTTGTTTGCAGTACTTTATCATTTAAATTTGTAATCATAGTTTATTTTATAAATTATTATGAATAATAATATTTATTTGTAAATTTATTTACAAATATATACATATTAAAAAATGATCATAGAATATTTAGTGACTTAAGGGTAAATAAGTAATTAAAGAAATAAGACATTTTTTGATAGCTTAAATTTAATTATGAACATTAATTAAATGGTCAATTAAGTGGTTATTATTGGTCTAAAGTTATATCTAATTTAATTAAATGAGTTTTTATTTATTAACATAAATTACTAGAGTACACATTTCGCTTTAAGTGGAATAGTCAGATGTTAATTTAAAAGAACTGTTGAATCATGAGATGACTTAATTGAATCTTTTAAATTAGAGTTAGGAACTCCATAAGTCTTATAGTCCCTTATCTTCTACTAGTTTAAATTTTAATCAAACTCTAAATTCTTAATCTTATTCAAACTCTAAATCTCTGATCTTAATTAAACTCTAAATCCCCAAAAAAGATGTCTATATATATGAGAGGTAGGGGTAGTAAAAGAAAAAAGAATAATTCTTTTAAGTATTCTCACATAGAAAAGAAATTAGACTACTCTTCTCTCAGTTTTGGATACCCATAAGTTTGAAGATTAAGAGAGATCCATGTGTCTACAAGTGTGAGTTTGAAGATTGAGGATATTAGATAAGATTGTAGCCATTCAATTCAAGGTTTATCAAAGTAAGAAATTGAGACAATCTTATATTCTTATACAATCTGAGTTTCACTACGTTTATTTTATAAATAATTTTTTTATGCCAATAACAAATATTAGAGTCGCCTTGTTTCATATTATATGTATAATTTATTTTTTGATGTATGACAATAACTGTTAATTATGGTACCAATTGTATAATTTAATCTATATTTTTTTTATTAATTTTATGATAAATAGTTATACCAATAATAATAATTTATGGTTAGATATTTACTTATAATTTTTTAAAAAAAAAAGTTGCAACAAAAGAGGTGAAGGAATAATATTACAATTTTTCTTCTCTGTTAATTTTTGATAATTTTTTAGATTTTTTGTGAGCCAATTAATTGGCATTTGGTTTTAATTTTAAATGTAAGAATTAAATTATTATTAAAAAAAAGAAGAAAAAAAATGGGGGAAAAGAGGAAGTGGATGGGCGGCGGCAACAAAGGATAGAATTAGAGTTTATTTGGCAAATTTCAAATAGATTCCCCCTAGTTTTGATTAATCTGTTTTAGCCAAAAACATTTATAATTGCAAACAAGTCCTCAACAAGAGTAGTTATTTTCATACAGATCCCTAAAAATACAATTAATTACTTATAGTCTAAAATTTTGTAGTATTTGTAAATAGGCCATAATAGTTTTGGATAATTATAATTTAGCTAAAATACTTTACATAATTTTTAAATAGGTTCTAATTTTGACCCAAATTTGTTTGTAAATTATTTTTGAGAATTTGTAAATTTGAAGTTGGCCCAAGTTTCTTTTAAGTTTGGTCTAAATTTTCTAAAATACTGTTTGGGTTATTATAATAAAATTATTGGGTGTAATTTTTTTAATTAAAATTTATTTTAAGTTGGCCTAGTAGAAATTTTAAGTTTAAAATTTTTCCAATTTATTTTAAAAAAAAATGATCAAAGAAAATTAAAAGCACAACATGCCTAGCTCATAAAAAAGAGACAAGCAAGTAGAGATGTACATTATAGTTTATAGAAGAGCTCAAGTTGACTTCAAGGAGGACTTCGATGAATTTAGGCTTAGTTTTAATGTTGTTCTTCCTAAGAAAAGATATGAATTATGAGTTATTTATTTAATTAATTGATTTGTTGAATAATATGTCATATAGATTAAGGGTGCCACATTCACATATCCATGCATAAAATATATCATCTTGTGTGATATTAATATTCTAATAAGATTATGATAAGATTATTGTCACAATTTTAATATTATATTACTTTTATTAGTTTGACATGGTCTCATTAATTTTTTTATGAGAATTAGATATTAATGAACATAAAATCATTTTATAAATTAATTAGCATTTTAAAAATTAAAAACTATAAGAATTAAAAATATCAAGTGAAAAAGGGCTTTAGGCATAAGGCTTGCAACCTCCATTTTTGGTCTTATAGTAAGGTAGATTAATGCCTTATATCAAATCTTGTGAGCTCTCGATGGAAGAAATTAATTAGAATTGGTAATTAGATAAGACTTCTCTAAAGAATAAGATCTAATATATAATTCATGCGAAACTGACTACTCTACGATATTTTTTTCTAATTGAAAAATATAGAGGATTAAAATAATGGTTGTATAATCAATTTAGGTTGATCGATGTCCTCTCTACAAAGTTCTTGTTAATTAAATTTAAGGGCTAAAGAATCAGTGGTTTATTATTATTTGATATAAAATATCTAGATAATAATAATAAATTAGTAGGATACTAGTCTCATTCATGACAGATACAACTACCATATGGAGGCGTATTCTGAATAAAAATTAGACTATCGATGCATAATATAGTTAAAGAGTTCTATATATATGCATTCGTGCAAAACTTTTATATGTTATAAAAGAAAGTATGCCCATGTATGAATTTATTTTTCAGAATCATATCTTCATTCAACCCATTAGCTTATATCCTTAACCAAAACAAGTTTATTAGGATAATTATATAGATTGAAAAAAGTACTTAGGTATTGTACTCACAACTGAAAAGTACATGTATGTCTTGACTAATAAACACCCTAAAACATCTAATGAAAATGCTTATAATAGTCACTTGATTAAAGACCTATCTTCCTCATATGGTCTCAATCCTAAAGGAAAAAGCAGTAAGAAGAAGAAGAATAAGCCAAAAAAAAAACATCTAATTTAGGATCTATGCAAATTTATAAAAAGGAAGTAAGCATCAAAAGAATTTATTTCCAATATGGCAGTAAAGGGCATCAGAAGAGAAACTATCATTTAGCTAAATTTTTTAGAGCTAAGGAAACAACTTTAAGAAAAGTAATATTATTTTTATTGAGACATAATTAGTGGTTGATTCTACATATTTATGAATAGTAAATTCTGAAACCACTAAACATATTTGCAATTTGTTGCAAGGGTTCTAGAAAACTAAATAATTCAATGAAGGAGAGATCAGTTTTATGCTAGAAATGGTGCAATTATTTTAGCCAAGGGAGTGAGAATTGTTCATCTTTATTTTGATGATTTTGAGACTTTAGTATTAGAGAATTATTTGTTAGTAGCAAAATTGAAATGCAATTTGATTTTAGTTAGTTATTTGAATAAATTTGGTTATTCTGTTATTTTTAACTCAATTGTGGTGATCAAACGAAATAAGTCGTTTATATATTATGGTACACTAGTTAACATTCTATATTGTATCTATCTTAAAATCAACTCACTGTATGATATAGAATTTAATAATGAATCTAATCACCATAAGAAATTAAAATATCTCCTACTAATCAAATGTATCTATGGCATCTACGTCTTCATCACATTAGTCTAGATAGGATCCAAAGACTAGTTAAAGATAGACCTTTAGTTCATTAGAGATTAAACTATTATCAATCTGTGAATCCTGTAAGAAGATAAAATGACCAAAAGACATTTTAATGTTAAAGAAAATAGAGCCACTAAAGCGTTAGAGATAGTGCACTCTAATGTATGTAGACCCATAACATATAAGCTAGAGTTAGTTATTAATTTTTCATCATTTTCATTGATGATTATTATAGATTCAATTATGTGTACTTAATACACCATATGTCTGCGGCATTTATAAATTCAAGGAGTGTTTAGGCAGTGGTGGAAAGACAATTAGAGAAACACATAAAAGTATTTCAATTTAATTAAGGTGGTGAATACCTCTATAGTGAGTTCAGGACTTATTTATCAGATAATGGGTTATTATCCTAGTTGAATACACTAGGGTCATCTTAGAAAAATAGTGTGATAGAAAGGAAAAATAGAACTCTTCTTAAAATGGTGAGGTGAATAATGAGTTATTTAGCTTTACCGATTCCATTTTAGAGTTATGCTTTAGAAACAACCATGTATCTTCTTAACTTAATTATATCTAAATCAGTCTCTAAAACACATCTAAAAGTGTACACATGGCATAAACTAAGTTTACATTATATAGATATATGAGGTTGTGTAACTTATGTGCTAAAAGGGACAGACAAGCTGAAATCTAAGTTATATGTTTGTTTGTTTATTAGCTATCCTAAAGAAATAAGAGGGAGTATTTTCTACAGTTGTTAAGATAAGCAAGTATTTGTTAGCAAAAATGCAATTTTTCTTGAAAAGACTATATGAAAGACTTTAAACTTAGAAGTAAGGTAGCCTTTAATGAGTTATCTGAGAACTCTAATATTGTATTTAAGAGAATCAATGAGTTAGTTCTCAATCTAGATTATAATATCTAACGAAAGCTAGTTGTTAAGCAACAATCATCGATATTTCATCATACTGGGAGGATTATTAGATGTCTAACTCGATACATATTAATTGGAGAGTCTTTACAGGTATTTTTTAATAAATATGAACTAGATCTCACTGGTTATAATGAAGTAATGATTGATAAGTCGAATGTAGAGTAACAACCACTGGTACTTTGTCATAGTGAGAGGATTAGACATCTAGCTAGATATATATTAATTGGAAAGTCTTCACAAATAGTTTCTAATAAACATGAACTAGATTTCACTAGCTATGATAAAATAATAGTTGAAAAAAATGAATATCATTGGCATAAAGTTGTGAAATTAGAGATAGGTTCTATATACTCTAACAAAGTCTGGGAACTTGTAGAAAAACCTGAAGGGATAAAACTTATAGGGTGTAAAATAAGGTTTACAAGAGAAAAAGAGGATAGACGAGAATGTGAAAACCTTCAAAGTTAAGCTTATTGCAAAATAACACACTTAAAAAGAGGATATCGATTATAAGAAAGCCTTTTCATCGATAACTATACCTAAGTCTATCAAAATTCTCTGACCCATTATAGTAAATCTTGATTATGAGATTTGACAAATGATTTTCAAGATTGCTTTTCTTAATGAAAATCTTGAAGAATGTATCTATATAATACAACCAGACAGTTTTATAATTTTAGGCGGAGAGCATTTGGTTTGTAAATTGTAAAATTCTATCTTTGGGCTTAAGCAAGCTTCAAGATCTTGCAACATTAGATTTGATCAAGCAATGAAATCATTTGGTTTGGATCAAATTACGAAGAATCTTGTGTTTACAAGAAGATAGATGGGTAATTGATGGCTTTTCTAGTCCTGTATATAGATGATTTACTACTCATTGAGAATGATGTAGTAGCATTATCGTTGGATAAAATATAGTTATCTAACCATTTAGAAATAAATGATCTAGGAGAAACCAGTAACATCCTTGGGATCAAAGTATTAAGGGATGTAAAAGAAGAATGTTAATCCTATCTTAAGTTGAGTATATTAACAAAATTTTGGTCAAGTTTGCTATGCATAATCTCAAAAAGGGATTACTTTCTTTTAGATATAGGATTGTTCTATACAAGCATCAGTGTCCTAAGACAGTTAAAGAAAGAGATTTTATGAGAGAGAATCCTTATGCATCAGCTATAGAAAGTTTTATGTATATATTATGTATACTAGAACATATATTTATTATTTAGTTTGAATGGTCAAGAGATATCAATTAAATCTAGGACTAGAACATTGAATTGCGGTAAAACATATATTCAAGTACCTTAAAAAAAATGAAAGATTATATTCAATTTTCCAAGTAGATAAGAATACCGGGAGATCAACCTTAGGATATGTGTTTGCTTTAAGTGGTGAGGTTATAAGTTAGAGGAGTGCAAAATATTCATGTATTGCAGACTTAACCATGAAAGCTGAATATGTAGTTGCATCTAAAGGTGCAAAAGAGAATATATAGCTCTGAAAGTTCTCATAGAGCTTGAGATGGTGCATAGATGTCTATTGTTCTTTATTGTGACAATAGCAAGGCAGTAACATAGTTTAAAGAACTGAAATACCACAAAAGAGAAAAATACATTGAGAGAAAATATTATTTGGTAAGGTAGTTTTTGTGCAAAATGGTGAGATCATAGTATCCAAAATTGCGTTTGTAGATAATCTAGTGTATTCATTCATGAAGTTATTGCTAGCAAAAATTTAGAAACACATATGAATGATATGAGAGTTTGATAGATGCTAAACATATTTTAGGACAAGTATAAGATTTTTAGACATGTAATGTTATTTTGTGCCCTTAAAACATGCATAATAATATTTTATTTGATAAATAAGTTTATTACTATATATATATATATATTTGAACATATGATGTGATAATTCTATATCTTATAATTAAGCGCAAGTATACGCTATCATAATAAGTAATAAACGGACTTAATAAGTCGGATGTCGAACCCACATGAATAATTTCTACATTTAAACCAAGTACTAAAATTATATCGTTCTAATAATTATTCAGAAAAATAAAAATCTAAGAATGAATGTAGAAAATATGAAAGCAAAAACACAATGCACAGAGAATTAGGTGATAGTAATATAGAGAAAACCTATGATTAATACTATTCTTCAATATGTTTTCTAATGATTAATCCTCTAATATTTAATTCTCTTAGTCTTTGTTATTGATCAAGACACTAATGTATTCATAAGCCTCTTCCAAGGTCATGCAAGTATACCTTAATTTACCAAATACATTTATTCTTATGGCACTTGTAATAAATTAAGATTAAGTCTTACTGATCATACATGCCAATTAGGTATATTCCTATCCTAAATTGAAACTTGCATATGCAACATTGAATGTTACTCTACAATCATGCATAAAATTACCTAGGTCTAAATATTGTGATTCTTCTTCCGAGTTTATCAAAATATTATCAATTCATTCACCATATATTGGCCACACATATTGAAGCATTAAGATCAAGTAATTTAAATGACAAAGGACTAAGTTTATTAAATATTAAAAAGATATGACAATTAAATACACATATTGAGTTCAAGTATTAACCCTAGAAAATAAATTTAGTTCATGGCTACAAGAGAACAGCAGTAAAAATAATAATAAATCATGATACAATTAATAGTAAATCGATATAGACATCGAATTTATCTTAATTGCGTTTCCTAAGATACTCTTGATGCCGAAGAACGCGTTGAATCTCTCTATATGGTTACTTTAATTAATCTCCTATTGCTCTATAATACTTGTGCTCTGTATTCTTTGTGTTCTTAAATTGCTCTTGGGTTTCGTTTTTTAAAGTCTGAGGTCGAGTGGCTTTTTATAGGGATTGATATGAGCTTGAAAATCTCAATTTTTGTCGGACTAGGACTTGCACTACCGATAGGGTGCTATGCTGTTGTCGCTGGGGCGTTGGTGTAAAAGGCCTCACCGCTGAAGCGGTGGAGCGATGGTGCTGGGGCGCTGGACTGTTGCTGGAGCGATAACGATATGGCGCTAAGGCGTTGGCCTGTCGCTGGCATGATGAAAGTCTGGCGCTGGCGCGCTAGTCGTGACTTCAATAAGTCATCTTTTTTGATTTTTTTATTTCAATCACTGTTTCAGAGCTGGGGCGAAAATTCTTGTGGCGCTGGGGCGACAGATCCATACTTTAAAAAGTTTGCATTTCAGTCCCTGTTTTTGCTCCTTTTGTGTCCTTTCTTTAAATTTAGTTCAAGTCCCTATAAATAACAATAAAGCACATAAATAGCAATCTATTCTCATAAAACAATAAAATATCAAATTAAAAAAATGAGAAAATATATGACATATTTGCCCTTATCAACATACATTGATGAACTTATATTTATAAAGTATGTGATTTACGTATTAAGCATATGATGCTAATACAAAAGGTATAGATCACAAGTTCTTTATAAATTAAATCATATTCACAGCCACTAATAAAAAGGGCACTTCATTGTGAAAGGTTATAGTTTTTCTACTTCTTATAGTGGATAATTTACCTTGATTATTGAAATAGAGTCTTCGAGTAGAAAAACTAATGTATTTGATATACTGAATAGGACTATTGTAAATTTTGATCTAGTTAACTAATATCGTTGATTTTAATTCACAAAAACTTTAATAAACTTGATTGATCTTAATCCTGAGTAAGTAATAAACTTTTATTCATGCATTGTATCTTTTGAATTATCACGGAGTGAGATTCATATAAACAATTATAACCTTGATATTTTAGAGATATAATTATCTATACTAATTAAAATACGATATATACATGTAGTATTTGTGCTCATAATCAATATATACACATCATATACATACATAAATGCATCAAATATGCAGCGGAAGCAATTAGAGCATATTATGAACATATTTCATGCTTTTTAGTCAAATTATAAGAGTGAATGAGAGATTTACCTTTGTAAAGTTTTGGACTATATTTTCAGGAATTTGTCCGAAGTGTAACCTGTAGGTAGTTTTAATGATCAACTATAGTGGGATTAATTAAATAGACGGCAGCTTGAAATCCAACTTGTGTTTAACCATTTAAACACTTAATAGCTATTTGTCCTTACTTTGATTAACTCTTGATCAACAACAAAAAGCTTGTCTTGCTATTTAACGGCTATGCTTATTTGAGAAGATGAAGAGAAGTGATTTCTACTCTTGAAATGCACCAAATAACAACCGAGACTTTACTAAAAAAATCCCCAACACTTAAAAAATACACCAAATCAATACAAGATACGCTTTGATACCAATTGTCTGTAACGATTGAAATACGGTGTATATAGGTGTTTGTATTCATAATCAATATATATGCATCACATACATACATATACGCATCAAATACGCAGCGAAAGCAATTAAAGTATATTATGAACACATTTTATGCTTTTTAATCAAATTAAAACAGTGATTGAGAGATTTACTTTTGTAAGCCTTTGGACTATATTTTCAAAAATCTGCTAGAAGTGCAACCTGTAGGCAGTTCTAGTGATGAACTACAGTGGGATTAATCAATTAGACGACAACTCGAAATCCAACTTGTGCTTAACCTTTTAAACAGTTAATAGCTATTTGTCCTCACTTTGATCAACTCTTGATCAACAATAAAAAGCTTGTCTTGCTCTCTAATGGCTAGGCTTATTTGAGAAGATGAAGAGAAGTGATTTCAACTCTTAAAATCCAAAGTAAAAGAAACAATCTTGTTAAATTTTTCTTTAAGTGGCTGGCTAAAGAGAGAGAGCAAAAGTTTTTCACTTTCGTTTTAATTCAAATGTATATACTATTACTTAACCATGGTTAACATTTAACCATGGTAAGATTATCTATTTTCTAATAAAATATTCTTAATAAAATAATGTTTAATTGACCCAACCATGGTTAACCATGGTTGGGTTAACTAAACTTGGCAACCAAGTTTATCAAAATATCTAATATATTTATATTTTAATATAATATAATAATTAAAAAATCATTAACTCAACTTTGGTTAAATTTTAACCATGGTTGAGTTATACACATAATTTAATATATTACAATATTAAAATATTTGATTATTTAACTCTTAAATAATAATATATGTAAATTACCAAAATACCCTCATTTAACCTAATGTCGGTCCCACCAAACCCATACTCGAGTTAACTTAACCAATGACTCACTATGTACCACGTGTCACCATGTAATTGATCAACAAAAATTATTATCTAATTAATCATACTTAACACTTAAGTATTGACATGCACGCATCTCGCTGGTTCCTAAAACAAATATTAGACTTTGTTGAATATTACTGGATTGAACTATTCAATCTAGTATGCTACCCCAGTGCACAATAAGTATACTTCATATTATGAGACTCCCTGTCACGCCCCAGACCCAAAAAATCCGACACACGACATCACTTACATTCATTCACTGCATGTGCACTCATAAATAATATTACACAAAATTTTCAACTTTCATTCAACACAGAAATCCTTAGCAAGTTGCTAGTAAGTTCAACACTAAAATCAACCATAACCTAACATATAAATATAAACTTCTCTTGACAATATTTAAACATTCATTTCAATTTCTTTCAGAATTATAGCAATTGAATTATGACTGGGACAATTATTAAACCGGAGATACGCAGAGTTTTCTCAGAGATTAACACTCTACTACGTCACCAGTAGCAACTTTATTACCGGAAGCCCAGAATATATTCATTGCAAATTCTTACTTAAAATCAATCCATTACTACACTTGGTGAAACTTAAACTAAATCCAACCACACACAATAAAATAATACATAAGTATTTATTCACTAGGGACAAATCAAATATCTTATCCCACGTGTCCCCAAATGAAACACCTAGCAACCTAACAACTTAGGGAACCCAAGGAACAGCAGAAGCCTTGCCAAATCCGCTAAGCACACATGTACCTTATTTACCTGAAATCACCATAAACTATAATGAGTATAAAACTCAGTAAGCATACTAGTTTTTCATATATCAAATACAAATACATATATGTACACAATGCATATGTATGATATGCTGTGATCAATCAAAATCATAATCTTATCAAATCACATATCATGTAAGCGCTTACACATTCTTTCAAAACACATAATAGGAATACCATCACTCAACCACTACTTAGTAGGACTTACATATCACATATCACATAATGAGCCAAATGTCACTCGTAGGTGACATACCGTATGAGAGGAATAGTACAAGTGAGGTCTTTAAATCACACATATATAACGCTTATGCCCGAAGGTAAAAGCCAAACCCTCACCCTGATCATCGGTGAGTCCTCTCACATGTACCAATACGCCACCACACGAATGTGATGACTCACACTTCCTTTAGGTACCAATAGGATCCTCCCTACATACGGAACACATAACATATACCAATCCCGAAGGAAAGGCCACACATAAAGGCTCCACAAATCACATAAAATGCCTACTAAGTTAACAGTGAGTTCAAGTACCCTCAAATCACAAAATATTTCTCATGGACATATTACACTTCAAAAGCTTTCTTTGTTAAACGCATCTTATTTTGGAAAGCTCACTTTCAAAAACACATGTATGTCCATGCTCAATGTCAATGCTCACATTCATAAATATATATTCACATTTCATATCAAAATATACTTTGACATATCATAAACATATTCTTAACCCCATTTACAAAATCATACAAAACAATTATTATGTTTATTGTGATTCCAGTAGTAAGTCTAGTATACTTACCTCTTAACACTTTCAGCTACAAGGCTTAAATCTCCTTAACCTATCAATGGAGATTAATCCTTTCATAAGCCTCACAATTCACACAAAATACTTTAAATAGCTTACAAAATTATACACAATGCATTTATCACATCAAATTGGTCTAAATATTTGGTTTCTCAAAACCTGTCATTCTGACCATTTACACTTAACAAAAATTTCTAATACATCAAATGATATCCAATTACTCCGAAATCAGAATATATCATTCTTGACTCATATATACTTCTTATATATGAATATTATATCAAAATTCCTACACAATCCATTCCATACACACCATCGAATCCAAACTACAAACCTGACAGGATCAAGATACTTACTGAACAGTATTCAATCTCCCAATTTTATAAAATCATATACTAACTCAAAAATTATAAAACTACCACATAGTTACTCTTCACACATATCTCAGTCCATGATAAATATTTGGCTTCCAAATAACTGCCAAAAGTATTTTAAAACTATTTTATTTCATAACTTTAAAAATCTGTTAATCAAATACTACAATGAGCTGATACACTTTAGAAATTCATAACACTTCAACCACATTGATCCAAATTATCAATTCCGAGTATATCATATTAGACATATAAAATTATCATATTCCACAAATTCGTAATTTCTAAAGATCATTCAGCAGGTCAAAAATTATTTTCCACTGTATCATACTGTTTACACAGGAAATTTCCAGAATTCCAGGGTCATTTTGGTAAATTCACTAAAAATTCAATTTCCGAGATTTTCAGTCGATTCAAAGTCTCAGATGATCCTAAACATGTCTAATTTCATATACTCAAAATTCAAAACCATAATCGAATCACAACAATTTATAAAATTCCTAGATCAAGAGGTTATCCAGCAGACATTCCATAATTCATCATAATTTATCAAGCTATCTTATAGATCATCATCAATTCTCACAACATCAAACGAAATACACATCAAATCCTTAATTATACATATTTCCAGAAATCAAAACTTAAAGAAATTAACTTAATTAACACCAATAAATTGATAATTAGTTGTGATATACCTCTAAAGATCCAAAATTCCAATTTCTTCTTCTTTTTCTTCTTCTTCTTCTCTTTCTCTCTCCTTTATTTCTCTCTTCTCTCTCTAAAAATGGGTAGCTCGACCAAAATGAGAGAATTAGGGTTTTTAAAAGTGTATTTTTATACTAAGTGGTTAATTTTTGGTATTTACGAATTTACCCCCAAAACTTTCAAAGTATTACAATTTGGTCCCTAAAATAAATCTAAAGTCTTGCAATTAAACCCAATGCTAATAGTATCACCTTAACCTATACAAAAACTACTAATAACAATATATAAATCAAGTATCACCAACATACAAATAAAATACGTATATTTATACATATATAAATACTTATTCTTACCAGTCGTGGATACTGGTTACTACACTCCCTAGGTCCACGCCCGATTCGTCAAATGAAACTATTTCATGAGTCCATGATCGATGCCCCACGTACACCTTATGGATATCATAAATCAACGCATTAGACCATATAAGCTGAGGTCAGAATACATAGATATAATCCATTCTGTCACTGATACCCTCGATGGGCGGGGATATATATCAACATCGTCAAATTCCTAGTGCTTATCTAATATTGTCTCTAGATTCGTATCTGGATGAATAATATAAGCAAACACTTTTGTTATATTGTTCAATCCTTTGAAAAACTCTTTTCCCGGTTCATTGCTCACGGTCGTAAGACTTTTTGAGACATAATCTCAAAGCATCGGATATACAACTCACCTATGTAAAATGACAGATCCCATATCTACACACATCGAACTCCATGAGCATTAGACCACACCCAATGACACGTAACGGTCAGACCATGAAAGGTCTTTGACATCCGTAGAACTAAAGTGTGGTGGATCACCCATAAATTTACCGTGATGCTCAAGTCAAAGGACCACATATACTACTCAACTCGAGAGGACCTACCATTAACGGTTTCATTGAATATTTATTGGGGTCCTCGTGAGTCTGTCAAGTATTCAGTCCTAACTGAGTACCTGTATACGAGCTCTAAACTCATGGTCTACTAAGAACAACCATCTGTACCTTACAGATATAGACATATACTGATCTATATGAAAGGGATTCATTATAGATCTGCATTGGTGAAAATACATCAGAAATATAGTGTTTGAGAACACACTTGCATAATGACATTTCTTAGTTCTTATTGCAACTCTTTGCAATTATGTCATTACTAGTGTACCCTTAGATCTTTGTCCCATTGTAGACAAGGTTTTAACTCCTTAGTGTTGGTGTTGTGTGCGTGTGCATTTGTGTGCATAATTAAACAATTTAATAATAATAGCATAACACATGTGCAACACAGCGGAAATATAATACACATGAAAATAATCTCATTATACTAATGAGATTATGGGACTCACCCTTAAAGTATGTTTTAAAAAATTCTAGTTGAAGACGTGGTGAGCTTTCTCAAACTAGAATAGTAGTTTTCCTTTTCAGAATATCCGAAATAACTCTTTGCTTCTATTAAATTTTTGTTTCTTAAAGAACTTGAGGTTAACTCTTTAACCTTCAAAGAAATTGAAACAATTTCTATTTCATTCATCTAATAAACTCTCGGACATCAGTTATATATATAGGCAACTTTTGCCTTTGAATAAGCCAATAAAAGAAGACCACTTTGATGAGTGGTCTTTGATGACTCGACAATTAGATAAAGCTAGCAGCTGCTGAGTAATAGAACCAATTTGGTTGGCAAATCGAATAATCAATTAGTGGTAAATACTTCTCAAATAATTGCCTGCTCGTATAAGAAGATTGAATCAAATTCAATCCAATTTGCATGAATTGATTTTAGTTAATGACAATTCAACACATTTACATTACCTTTTTATTCATCCAATTGTTATGCAACAAGTTACAATTACTTTTGTTCCATCAAATGAAAATATTACACGTGCTTTAAATTTTGATAAATCAAATGAAATAATATATGTATGGTGGAATTGCAAATATAATGAAATAAAATTATTTCATTACTTGATAACTATATCTACCAATGCTTAAGATAGTACCCATACAAATTATTGATATAATTTGAGACATGCACTAGGTAGATTAAAATGTCAAGTCCTCATTGGCATAATTTTAAGTTCAACACTTAAACCTTAACTATTCCCCGAGAGGCATTGAAATAAATAAATAACGGATTAATTTAATTTAAATAAAACAATAATTATTTTATTTAAATTGTACCTATATCTACCAATGCTTAATTTAGTATCCATACAAATTATTGGCACAATTTGAGACATACACTAAGTAGATAAAAGTGTCAAGTCTCACTTAACACAATTTTAAGTTTAACACTTAAACCTTAACTACTCTCCGATAGACCCTAAAGTAAATTCATATTTTTTTAAAACTTTCCAAATCGAACAATTCGATTCGGTGTGCTACCTACGTGCTCAACGAGTACACTTCATATAGTGAGACTCCCTAGGTTCACACCTATTTTGTCTTATAAAATATTTTCGTAAGTTTATAACCGATGCCCCCTCTCCACACGTTATGGATAATACAAAATGGCGAGTTAAACCATACAAGTTGAGGTTAATCTATATTCGTACATCCCTCTATCATTAATATTCTGGAAGAATAGAGACATAGATCAACAGCGTTAAGTCCCATATTCTTAACCATAAACTTATCTCTTTTGATTCGTATTCCAATAAATAATATACGCAAATTTCTTTGCAATATTATTTACTCCAAAGGAAACTCTTTCTTGGGTTAAATGCTTATGGCCATAAGACTTCTTAGAATACAACCTTAGAGCATCTAAATATTTAACTCACCCATATGAGCTGACGAATCCCATATCTACACACACCAGACTCTATAATCATTGGACCATACCTAGCGACACTTAGCGATCAGACCATGAAAGGTCTCTAACATGTGTGAAACCTAAGTATAATGAATCACTCATAAGCCCACCATGGTGCTCAGGTTTAGGGTTCACGAATAGTACTCAACTCGAAAATACCCTCCACTGACGGATTTATGGGAAATCTATTAGAGGTCTTCATTGAATCTAGTTTAGCATCCAGTCCTTATTAAATACATGTATATCTATACGAGCTTCCACTAAATTCATAATTTGCTAAGATTAATCATCCTTACTATCCAGATATAGACATACATTGATCTATATAAATTGGTTCTATTCGATAGACTTTGCATCAGTGAAAATAGATCGGAAATATTTAATTTGAGAACATATTTATACAATGATATTTCTTAGCAATGCTTGCAACTATTTGCAACCATGTCATTGCAAGTATATTCCCAGATCTTTGTTCTATTTCAGACAAAGTTATAACTATTTAAACCTAATCTAAACTCCTTCAGATCAATACAATGTCCAAAATGTTACAAGTATCTTATCTTAATAAAAATAATTAGCGATTTAATGAAGTATTTATTTATTACATAAGTATGAAAATACAATATTCATATAAAATTGGGATGACACATGAGCACAAATCCCAACACTTAGATCTCGCTGACTCTTATAACTTGCTAAATCTTAGTAGTGCTAACTGTTAGCAATTATAACCATCAGCTTTGCTAACTTTTAGTACCAGTCTAAACCCTTTTAGATTGGATCTGAACCCTTTCAGATTATACAGTATTTGTAATATAACTAGCATCCTTACCATTTAATAAAACGTATTAGCGATTTTAATAAAATATATATTGTATAAATATTTTCAAACATATTCCGAATTCAATGGTTTCAATAAATCCTCTACAACAGTTCGTCTTAGACCAGACCTAGACTACCCTCAATAGTTTGTGCAGCCATAAATCCTATTTTTTATTTATACAAACATGGATGATATGTAAGCACATACCCTAACAATAATTTTATAGGTTGTAGAAACATATATTTGTAAGATAGAATCTAACAAATAATATTCACCTAAACTATTTACAATATTTGATTATTTAAATTTGTGGTTATAGTTTATTTAATAAATTATTTATTAAATAATATATATATATATTTGTAAATTTATTAATTAAAATGAGTTTTTATTTGTTAACATGGTTATATGGGTTATTAGACTACAACCTTTATCTTTTAGTAGAATAATTTGGGGTTAACTTAGAAGAATTAATAGGTCATGAGATGATTGGACTGAGCCTCTTAAGTTGGAGTTAGAAATTTCATAGGACTTACAGTCTCTCTACTAACTTAAATCTTAATCAAACTCTAAATACCTAAGGGAGATGTCTATATATATATATAGGAGGTAGGGAGTAGTAAAATAAAAATAAAAATAAAAACAATAAGAATAATTCTTTTACTGTGAAAATAAAATTAGACTACTTCTATTCTCACAAGGTTTTAGTACACATGAGTTTGAAGATTAAAAATAATAGAGAAAATTACAGCCATTTAAGTCAAGGTTTATCCAAACAAGGAATTAAGATAATTTTTTATCCCTATGAATGTAATTATGAATAAGACGATCTGATTGTCATTGTGTTTATTTTATTAAACTAATTATTTTTTTACGATAATAGTTTTATGTTCACCTTTTTAATTTTAATTTATTTAATTTGTTCTTTTTAATATTAGTCATTTGTGAGTTTTTTTTAACATAAGAAAAGAACTTCTATTTCATTTAAAAATAAAAATTTATTGGAAGCCTTTTACTTCTAAGTCATTACCACAAGAGCCTCAATAAGCCAAATTTAAAGATAGAGTATCTTCAAAATTATGATAGGAGGCCTTCAACAACAAAGAAAATAATTAGTAACTTGTTATTTCAATTTTGAAAACTTAATGTCATAATCAATAACTTGCGCCAAGTGTAAGAATTTTGACATGCATAGATTTAAGAATGATATAGATATTGCAGGTAATCAATTTCTCCAAAAAAGTCTTATCGTTAATGTTAATCACAAATTAACATCATTGAATAATATCCGTAATCATACTTCATTTTGAACCGTGTTTTCCTTAGCTCGTGTTATTACCATATAATTTTTTATGAACTAGTTGAAAGCATTGCTTTTGAATATTTTTAATGAAACAGTGAATACAATGCTTTGTATATATAAATGAATTTAGACTTGTTTTTCCTTGTCTATGAATGACAAATTTTGCCCTATTTTTATATATTACATTGTTATACTGCCAATGATTTCATCCATTAATTCATCCTTTATTGTACCTTTATCCTTGTGATTATGCCAGCACAACATGTACTGCCCTTGATTTTATCCATTGGTTTATCTTCAATTTTATCTTTATCATTTAGATTATGTCAGCACACCAAAATGCCTTCCCCAATTTTTTCAATCTTGATATACTTGCCTCGGGTATCCTAGTACTGATGCAAATATTATTTTCTAAGGTTCCAGCTGTATCAAACCTCTGTTTTTTGTTTTCACATAGCAATGCTTCACCTAATGGGCTTATTTCTTTTGAGGATGAACCTTGGCTCGTAGCTGGATTGCTTGAGGTTATTCCAACATCCTCACTCAAGTTGAATGTTCTCAGAAGAACATTCAATTTATTCCTCAAGTTATCAAATTTGTTAAATTTGAAAGGTTTGGTTAGAATGTTTGCTGGCTAGTTTATGTTGGGAATGAAGTTTATCCCTAGCTCTTCATTGTTGACTTTGTCTCTCATAAAGTGAATGTCAATTTCTATATATTTTGTTCTAGTATAATAAATGGGGTTTAAGACTAATGCTCCAACACTTGTATTGTTTATGTATATCACTGGAGTCTTCTCATTCTTGAGTTCTAATTCTAATATCAATGACATAATCCAGCTAATTTCTGCACTTGCATTTGCCAAAGCTCTATACTTAGATTCAGCATCTGGTCCGCCCACTACTTGCTTTTTTTTAGCTTCAAGAAATTGAACTTTCTCTATTGATTATAGATATCCACCAATGGATCTCCTATCACTTAATCAACATTTGAGAATCCAATCAGTTCAAGTGAATCTAGTTTCTTGAGTTCTAAACCATAATCCATGGTTTCCTTTAGATACCCTAGTCTTCTCTTGCAAGCAACTTAGTGTATGTTTAAGGGGACTGCTTATGAACTGGCTCAATTTATTTACTGCAATAACCAACTTAAATCTAGTGAAGTTATTATATTACAGGCTTCTTATCACACTCTTGTAAGTGTTGTATTGTTAAATGGTTTTTCATCTTTTTTAGTCAGTTTAATGCTTATGATCATTGGTGTATGGCTACCGTTGCATTTTGATCTTGGATAGCAAGTTGTTGATGTATCTAGTTTGTGTTAAGAAAATTGAATGTTATAGCCTACAAAATTCTATACCAAGAAAGAAATGAAGGTTACCAAGATCTTTTAAGAAAAAATATGAACTCGGGTTGTTGATAAATTCCTGAACAGTTTTAACACCGTTTTTTGTTATAATAATATCATCGATATAAATCAGTAGCATTGTTATCTCCTTATTATTTTTCTTGAAGAATAATGATATATATAATTTTACACCCTTGAATCCCCAATTCACCAGTAATTGTTTAAACAAGTCAAACCAGAATCTTGGTTCATATTTTAATCTATAAAGTACCTTCTTTAGCTTACACACAAAACTTAGTTTTTTAAGATCTTGATATCCTTCTGATTGATGCATATACACATTTTTCAATAATTCACCATTAAGAAATACATTATTTATGTCTATCTACTTTAATTTACAATCATTCAAGAGTGCCAAGGTCAACATAATTCTAATTGTTTAAGGCTTCACTAATAGATTCAAAGCCTTTTCAATTTAACCTTGGTGTTTGGTAAAACTCTTTGGCCACAAGTCTAGCCTTAAACCTGTCTATTATCCTGTCAGGCTTATGCTTCACTTTGTAGACCTACAATTCTCATCTCTAATGGTTGGAACTAAAGTTCAAGTCTTTTTTCTGATTTAAGCATTGTATTCCTCTTCCCTTGCATATATCTAATTTTATCCTCAAGAGCCGACTCAACAGATTCTAGTGTAGGATATGACTTTGATCTTTCTATTAGATAGACTTTACATTTAAAAATCACTACTATTGACCTTATAACGACGGGATGAATATTTTGGATTAGTTTTAATGTATGGTTGTATGTTTTAGGTATATTTTGGTCTTGTGTGTTTTGTGTAGTGATACTTTGGATCTTAAGGTTCTGTGATGATTCAGGGATGTCATCAGCTTCAAAGAAGTGACTTAATAAAGGTTTAACATTAGCTGCACTAACAATGGTGTTATTTTGTTCTGATGGTGACTTTAGGAAGATGAATTGGTGGCTTAGTGGTTAGGTTTATGCAAAGGTATCTAGACATATTGTTTTAAATTCAAGGATTGACTGAAAATGAAATATTCTTCATTGAAAACTACATGTCTTGCAATGTAGATCCTTCCTTATTGATGTTGACACACATATCCTTTGTGTTTATGACTACCCTAGAAATGCACATTTAAATGTGTGAAAAGTAAATTATTTTTGTTATATGGTCTTAAGAATGGATAATATTCACAGCTAAAGGTCTTTATAAGTGAATAATCTAATGTTTTTCAAACAATTTTTCATATTGGGACTAGTAGTTTAGTTTTTTAGAATGGAGTCTATTTATGAGATAAGATGTTATCTTTATTACTTCCCATTAATATCTACGAGGCATGTTTGCTTGTATAAGTAATCTGAGTGATGTTTCATTTATATGTCTATGTTTCCTCTCAACCTTACCATTTTGATGCTGAGTGTGAGAACATGAAAATTCTGTTTGATTCCCTCAATCTTTAGGTATTTTTCAAAAGTTCTGAATTCACCCCCTATATCACTGTGAATGGTTTTGATTTTATGGTCTGTAAGCTTTTCTATTTGAATTTTGTAGTTGATGAGTGTTTCTAGTGCTTATGATTTATTTGACAGTGGATAAACCTATGTAAAGCTTGTAAAATCATCAATCAATGCCATGTAATATTTGTATCCCTTGTTAGATATGATAGGGACTAGTCCCTAGAGATTAGTGTGCACAAGTTCAAGTAGTTTGTCTAATTTGGTTTCTGTTGTTTTGAAAGTCATCTTGTGCATTTTTCCATTCTAACATACTGTGCAAAAGGGAATTTGAGCAATTATAATGTTTTTATTAATAAAACTGAAAGACTTCATACATTTTGAGATAAGTTCCTTAAGTACTAATATATTTTGATGTCCTAATCTTATATGTAGCAATTCTAATTTTTTATTTAGACTCAAGGCTTTGTTTTTGAACTCTTGGACTGACTCCTAACTTTTAGACTTATATTTATTAATTGACACTAAAACAAAATGAGAATAATGATATAGGACTAATAGTTGTTGTTATTATGAAACTTGCTGAAGATTTCAGACTTGTTGATGGACTTAACTAACTTATAGACTTAGTTTGACATTATAACTAATATTGGCCCTCTTTAGCTACTCCTAGAAGAATTACACTACCCCATTCCTTGTTTTTCCCTACACATTTATGATTTGTTAAATTCTATTATAACATTATTATCTTCGACTAGCCTAGATATGCTAATAAGGTTCTTGGATATGTCTAGTACAAGCAAGATTTCATTGAGATAAAGATGCTTAGTGTGTGAGTGATGTTGTAAAGTGATTCTGATGTATTCGATGTGTATAATGAATAAGTTTTGGCCATTAACTATAATAAGCTTCTGATTCCTTTTGTATAGATTGCTAAAAGTAAGATTACTCAAGTTGTTGGTGACATGGTGTTAGAATTTATGTTTACGTGCCATCTCATTATGTATAAATATTTAATTATAGTATCTATACATTTATCATTTCTAATTGAATCGTTAATAGTATTAATTATTATATGGTAAGATGCTTTTTACGTTTCAGACATTGTATGATCTGAAGGAGTTCAGATTTAGTCTAAAGGAGTTTAGATCAGAGTTAAGAGTTAGCAATGCTAATCGTGATAAGTATTAAGAGTTAGTAGTGCTAAGAGTTAGCAGGTTATGCTAACATTTAGCATTTTACAAGAGTTAACGAAATTTAAAGAGTTAAAGCCTTGTCTGAAATGGGATAAAGATTTAAGAATATATTAGTAATGATGTAGCTGCAAAGATTGCAGATGGTGCTAGGAAATGTCCTTATGCATACGTTCTCAAATATTATGTTCCTAATCTAATTTCATCGATGCACATTTAACAGAGAAACCCATTAATATATATTAGTATATGTCTATATCTGGATGGTTCAGATGGTTAGTTTTAGCAAACCAGGAGCTTAGTGAAAGCTTATATAGAGATACAGATATTCAGTAAGGACTGGGTACTGAATAGACTCACGAGGACCTCCAATAGACATCTCAAAAAGCTATCAATGGAAGGTTTTCTAAGTTAAGTAGTATTTTTGGTCCTTTAACCTGAGTGCCACGGTAGGCTTGTGAGTAATCCACCATGCTTTGGTTTCACACATATCAGAAACCTTTCATGGTCTGATCGCTGGGTGTCGCTGAGTATGGTCTGATGCTCATGGAGTTCGTTATGCGTAGATATGAGATCTATCAGCTCATATGAGTAAGCTATATGTCCTGATTCTCCGAGATTATATTTCAAAAAATTTTGTGGCCACAAGCATAAACCTCAAAAAATATATTCTGAAAGGATAAACAATATCACAAAAGTATTTGTGAATGTTGTTTTTGAAAATATAAATCTAAAGATACGTTCATGGTTGAACAAATAAAGATATGATGGTGATGATCTATATCTCTACTCTTTTAGGATATAAATGACGGAGGGATTATAAGAAAGTGCTATAACTTTAATGAGTATGGTCTAACGCCTTGCTTTGTAATATCCATAACGTGTGTATAGGGCAACATTCACAGACATATGGAGAAGCTCCATATAACAAAGCAGGTGTGGATCTAGAAAGTCTCACAATATAAAATATACTCGTTGCACACTATGGTAGCGGACTGGATTCAATAATTCGATCCAGTAAATTCTACCAAAATAGAATAATTATTTTCGGATCCCTCAGATGTGCATTTATCAAGAATTAATTGTTAAGTACATCACTTAATTACTTAACAAGAGTTGTTAACTATTAGAATTTTGACAAGTGGCATAATTTGGTGCATGGATTATTTTTTTCTTGAATTTACAATTTAATCTTACTAGTAAACACAAAATCTTGCTGGAAATTTTAAATCAAAACTACCATTCTAGCTCCATAATTCCACCAAACCGTTATAGACTAGAATTATTCAAGAATACACTTCAAGATGAGCTCTTCACTTGGATTGTTGGAGGATTTAAAGATTTTATAAAGCTACTTCATTAGGTAAGTGTTCTTTATATTTTATTTTGCACAATTATTTATCATATATAAATTTGTATAATAGTTATACATGAGCATATATGTTATATATGTGTTTAATTTGATAAATTGGGTGTATTTTGTTAACATGCTTTTGTTACGTGTAGTAAAATTTTAAAATTATATGTACACTCGTATATCACACACTCAACTCAACAAATGGTATCAAAGCATGCTAAATTGAGTATGTGATAATTCTTGTTGTTAAATGTCTAAAATGGTGATGTTGTATATTTGAACAACTTGATAATGTTTAAATTTGAACATGATGATGTTTAAACATAATGATGAATATATTGTGGTATTTTTGAATGTGATAGTATTTAGAATTGAAGTATGATGATGTTTAACTATAATACCAAATAGAAAATAGTAAAAACCAAGGGCGAAAATAGTGTTCGAAGGGTCGGAACAATGTTTCAGTGGCGAACGTTGCGACGCCAGATTTGGGCGCCACGACGCCATACATTTTGACCTGAGTGCCACAGTGCTCAGGTCCTAGTGCTGAGGCGCCAGGAGGTTTTAAGGCTGGATGCTGCAGTGCTCGGCCATGGTGGGTGATCACTGGGGTATTCATTCTTCAATGTCGTGGCGTTCGGCTACTAGAGCCCAAAAAAAAGGTACAAATTTTTTTTTGGGAGCATTATATAGTTTAATGCTAGAACCTTCAGTTTTTAACGCTAATCATTCTAAAAATAATACTCCTATTTGTAATTTTTACAAGTAAAGTATATTTGATATAATTATAATTGTTATATTATTGTATTAAAATCATAAATCATTTGTTTACGTTATTAACCACAATAGGAGCTCTATTGGTGGGGGTTAGTTATGCTTGCATAAATAAATATTCTATTATAAATTAGATTCATATGTGATGCAAAAATTTATTATAATTATTAATTATAATTTAAAAAATATATTAAATAATAATTAAATTTAAATCTCTTTTAATCAAATTAAATAGTATTATATTATGAGATAATATTATACAATGATCTATCTTGTCAATACGGTGTTAGATGGGTTATTTTAAGTCATTCTCAAGATCGCTAAAGTGTGAGGGATTGGTCGGGGTGATTTGGGCTATACCGGTTAAACATAAGATGAGGCAAATATATGCAAAAGTACTACCCTAGATTGCTAAAGTGTGCGGATAAGGTGTATTTAGGATTTAAAATAAGAGTTGTATGACATACAGTTGACAAGAGTTGTCTACCTTTTGGGTTTACAAAGGCCAAGATTGCTAAAGTGTGCGGGTGGAGTAAAATGCCAATGAGGTCCACTTTCCGCTATACAATTTAAAAGATTAAACTATCGTTTTTTCTTTTTAGAGATTTAGAGGATTGTGTAAAGCAGTGAGAGTTAAAAAAATGTATAAAAGTTATATTCATGATCTAAAGCGTTATTTATTAACGATTAAAAATGTTCTGCTAAACATCTCTATTTTTATCTTATACTGATACGGTTAGTATCTTATAGAGATAAGATAACTATGAGTAACTTGTTAGTATACTTGATTAAGGCACATAATCTATAGGGTATCAATCAATATTTAGACTTGCTTATAAATCTAAGAATTGTTTTAGATTAATAAAATAAAAATACTAAGATATAGAATAGATCAATAAATAATATAAGAGGTGTTTATGATAATTTCTCTTAAAAGGAGATGTAAGCTTATCAAATAATGATTAAAAATAATTTGAGAGTCAAATCATATATCTTGACCTATCTAATTATTTTCAGTATGAGCATATGAATATGAGATGTACAAGTAGTATAATGCTTTATCTGAAACTTTTTAATATATCTAAAAATAAATATAGAGAAAATTCATAATGAAAATATTTTCATTATTGTGAGGTTTTAAATAGTACGAATTACTATTTAAAAAACCTTTACTTAAAAGAGATAAAACTCTTAGATATCTATTTACCGATACTTGACATTATATATGCATATAATTTGAAGAAATGTAGAGGTATGAGATATTGCATATCCTTCTCATATCTGTAAGGTGTTGCATGATTTAAGCAATACTAGAAAACTATAAAATGAGAAGTACAACTGCACGTAGGAAATAGAGATTACCTATACGTGGTAGCTGTTTGAACTTTTAAGTCCCTTCTCCATTCTAGTAAAAAGCATTATGTTGTATAGTTGTTATTTTGTGCCAAGAATAATTAAGTGAAATATGTCACTCCCTATGTTAAACATAGAGGGTTATCATACATACATTAGGAATAGTTCCTCATGTTTATATGATAATGATAATGTTTTTCTAACTGAGTATCAGTTAATTAAATGACCACTATATCTTATATTTAATAAGAAATGCATAAAAATGTCTAGGTGAATAAAACTAATAGTAGATTATGAACTTTGAATAATAATAAATTGTGGCATAAGTGATTAAGTCATGTAGCTGTAGATGACTATCTTGTCTGGTTCAGAATGGTTAAATACTTGATCTGAACATAAAATCTTGTCTAGTTTATGAACCTTGTATTCAAGGAAAATTGACCAAATCCTTTTTGTAGGTGTTGAACAACAAACCACTGATTCATTAGAATTATTACATATTGATGTGTGTGATCTAATAAATCTTACTGCCACTGGTAAATTTTAATACTTCATTATTTTTATTGTGATTTGTTATGATACAGACATGCGTTTCTAAAAACCATAGGTCGACAAATTTTGAAATGTTCAAAGAATTTCTATTAGAAGTAAAGAAACAAACCACTATGTATATTGAACACCTTTGATTAGATTGAGGCTGTTTATACATAAGTAGTAAATTCACATATTATTTAAAAGAAGAATGAGATTCTAGCTCAATATAGTTCTCTAGGTACTCCTTAACACAAATATATTTTGAAGTTGAGAAATTAGACTTTATTAGATATGGTTCGATCGATGTTAAGCTTCACCGACCTACTAAAATATCTATAGGGTTATGCTCTAAAAAATATAACACACTTTTCTAGTAAGTTAGATAAGGATATCAAGGCTACCTGTTAGGTATATTACATACTTGAAAGGTATTTTTGGTATTTTTCTTAGTTGAAGAAAATGATCTTATAACTTATAGAAAGACGATGTTACACATCGTTTAGGAAAATTAACAAGATGCCAATAAATTCAAAATTAACTTTAAGCATGACAATCAAGTCTAGAACTTGTTTGTGCTTCTTGTAGAAATTATTCTTATTAGTTGTAAATGAGTTTACTCATAGGAAGTATAGGCCCAAAAAGAGGTAGAAACCTTCAAAAGCCCGATAAGTCAGCAATTTGGGATCAATTATGAGAAAACCTTTTTACCAATACACATGTTAAAGATAATTCAGATTTTATTGGATATTGTAGTATGCTAAACTCTTTGTTTTGATGAGGAAATCAGAGTCTGATTTCATTAAGATTGAAGAGATAACATGTGTGTTTAAAAATGGTAGTAAGAACATAAATTGTCTTTCTAATTCTCTATATGAATAACATACTCATAATCAGAAATGAAAATGGTATGTTGTAAGTCAGTTAGTTAAGAGTTATCTGAGTAATAATTTCTCCATAAAAATTTGGCAGATGCTTCATGTATACTAGGTATAAAGCTTTATAGAAATATAGTTATGAAGTAGATATGACTCTTTAAATCTTCGTACATAAATAAGTCCTGCAAATGTGGACTTTTAATAACTATGAGATAGTTAATGTATCTTTCAGACATAACATTTATCTTTCCAGGAGGAAGTGTTCTCAAGTAGAAAATCAAAGAGTTAGAGTGTCTAAAATACAATATACATCAGTTAGAGGTAGCTTAATGTATACCATGTTATGTATGAGACCTAGATCTTGATGGCTATAAGTGTTATGAGTCGGCATCAGTCTGATCTAGGCAACGACCATTAAATGGCCATCAAACATATCCAATTATACCTGAGAGGTACAAAGGATAAGTTTCTAACTTATTGAGAAAGCTACTTACAAATGAGAGAATACAAAGAATCAAACTTTCAGTCTGATTCGGATGATAGACAATCTACATCTGATTGTGTATTTCTTCTCTACGGTACCACAGTTTGTAGAATAAGTGCAATTCAAATGTCCACATTTTGTTCTACCTTAGAGGTAGAACATATTACATCTTGAAAAGCCCGCAAACAAATTTATGGAGAAAGCTACTTACAAATGAGAGAATACAAAGAATCAAACTTCCTGTCTGATTCGGATGATAGACAATCTACATCTGATTGTGTATTTCTTCTCTACAGTACCACAATTAGTAGAATAAGTGCAATTCAAATGTCCACATTTTGTTCTACCTTAGAGGTAGAATATATTACAGCTTGAAAAGCCCGCAAACAAATCTATGTGGATGCTCAAATTAGTTATAGTGCTTAGAATAAACATTAAACTCAAGGAATACTATCCCATTAAAATGCAACAATAACGGGTAATTACTCAAGTTAAGAAACTATAAAACACACCAAATATCTAATTACATGTATTCTTAATACCACATAATTAGAAGTATCTTGGCTAATGGAGATGTAAAAGTATCTAGGAGTCATCCTTACAGATTATAGTGGACCCACTATCTAAAGCCTTAACTTTTAAAGTTTTAGAGAAACATGTAGAGTTAATAGATAATAAATACCATTATGAATGGCACTAGAACAAGTGAGAGTTGTTAGGATTTATGCTTACATGTCATCCCATTATGCATAAATATTTAATTATAGTATTTAACATTTATCATTTCTAATTAAATTGTTAATATTATTCATTATTATATAGTAAGATGCTTGTTATATTTCAAACATTGTATGATCTAAAGGAGTTTAGACCTGGTCCAAAAGAGTTTAGATCAGAGCTAAGAGTTAGCAATGCTAATGGTGATAAGTACTAAGAGTTAGTAGTGCTAAGAGTTAGCATATTACAAGAGTTAGCAAAATCTAAGGAGTTAGAGCCTTGTCTAAAATAGGACAAAGATATGAGAATATATTAGTAATAACGTAGCTGCAAAGAGTTATAAAGCATGTTACAAGAGTTAGCAAAATCTAAGGAGTTAGAGCCTTGTCTAAAATAAGACAAAAACATAAGAATATATTAGTAATGACGTAGCTGCAAAGAGTTATAGATGGTGCTAGAAAATGTCATTATACAAGTATGTTCTCAAATATTATGTTCTTAATCTAATTTCATCGATACGAGTCTAACAGTTAAATCCATTAATATAGATTAGTGTATGTCTATATCTAGATGGTCCAGATGGTTAGTCTTAAAAAATCAGGAGCTTAGTGAAAGCTTGTATAGAGATACCAATATTCAGTAAGGACTTGGTACTAAACAAACTCATGAGGACCTCCAATAGACATTTCATAAAGTCGATAATTGAAGGTCTTCCGAGTTGAGTAGTATTTGTAATCCTTTGACTTGAGTGCCACGGTGGGCTTGTGAGTGATCTACCATACTTTAGTTCCACATATGTTAGAAACCTTTCATAGTCTGACTGTTGGATGTCACTAGGTATGGTCAGATGCTCATGGCGTTTGGTGTGTATAGATATGAGTTCTGTCAGCTCATATAAGTGAGTTATATATCCTGATGCTCCGACATTGTATTTCAGAAAGTCTTGTGGCAACAAGCATAAACCTCAAAAAATATATTTCGAAGGGACAAACAATATCACAAAAGTATTTGTGGATATTATTTTTGAAAATATAAATTTGGAGATAAGTTCATGGTTGAACAAATAGAGATTTGATGGTGATGATCTATATCTCTACTCTTCTAGGATATAAATGACAGATGGATTATACGAATGTGCTATAACCTCAACTTGTATGGTCTAACGTAATACTTTGTAATATCCGTAACGTGTATGTGGGGCATCGTTCATTGACGTATGGAGAAGTTCCATATGACAAACTAGGTATGGACCTAGAGAGTCTCACAATATAAAGTGTACTCGCTACGCACTAGGGTAGCTGACTAGATTAAATAATTCAATCCAATAAATTTCAGTAAAATAGAATAATTATTTCTGAATCCCTTAGATGTGCATTTGTCAAGAATTAATTGTTAAGTATATCACTTAATTAGTTAACAAGAGTTGTTAACTAATAGAAATTTGACAAATGGCACAATTTAGTCCATGGATTGTTTTATCTTGAATTTACCATTTAATCTTGCTAGCAAAAACTAGTATGGTAAATTATTTTTTAAAAGTGTTTTGAATAATTAATTTAATTATATTAATTAGGTAAAAGTTGAAACATTTTAAATGGTAATGGACCATTTATGTTTCAAATATTTTATATATAAGTGGACCATGCTTTTTTATATTACATGGCAAGTGTTTGCATTTGATAAAATAGAAATGAACTGCTTTCATTCATTTTAGAAGTGTAACATCTGGCCACAAGATTCAAGAAGTGGGTTGAGCACTTGAAGTGTAATAAAGTGTTTCAACCACTAAGGAAATAATGGGTAGTCATTATCAAAATTGAGTGGAACACTAGTGATGCATTATCTAATGCTAAAACCATTAAAAGAATGAAATGCGTTCATTCTCTACTCTTAAGATTTTCGGCCATGGATGTAAAATATGAGAGAGAGTTGTTTTTGGTTCTCTCAAGTGTTGGAATAAAAAAACACATGTTCATCTTTCTCTTCTCAAAATGGAAATTCAGTCATTCAAGAAAGGAATAATAAATTGTTACAATTTTACAAGAGTTACAAAATCCTTCAAATAACAGTTTCTATTTCTTTTTAAATAAAATCAAATTGGTTATAATAGTAACCAAATTATTAAAGTGTTTAAGAGTTAAACACAAAATCTTGCTAGAAATTCTAAATCAAATCTACCATTCTAGCTCCTTAATCTCACCAAACCGTTATGGACTAGAATTGTTCAAGAATACACTTCAAGGTGAGCCATTCACTTGGATTGTTGGAGGACTTAAAGATCTTGTAAAGCTACCTTCATTAAGTAAATGTTATTTACATTTTATTTTTGTACAATTGTTCATCATATATAAATTTGCATAATAGTTATACATAAACATATATGTGATATATATGTTTAATTTAATAAATTAGGTGTATTTTGTTAACATGCTTCTGTTGCGTGTAGTAAAAATTTAAAATTATATATACACTCGTATATCACACACTCAACTCAACACATGATTGGTTGCTCTATTATTAAGGTTCTAGAATGAGTCTTCTCTACTTTCAGTTATTGTTGCAAAGGTTCTCTTTGACTGATGGGAGTGGTTAAATTTTGGGAAAACAAAATCCTTCTTAAAACTATGGCAACACTTTATGGTAGTATGCTTAGGCTTGAAATAAATTTGACACACTTTATTGGGGTTTTCATTGCCAACTTTCCGATGATTTCCTTTGGCTTGCTTGCCTCCAGCATTGAACTGATTTCCACATGATTTGTTTTTTTTAAGAATAAGTGTTGGTAAAGTTGGTTCCTTTGGCTTTTCCATGCTAGTTCTTTTTCTGGTTCTAGTTGAACTGTACAAAATTAGCATTGAAGTTGGACCACTCCTTTAGATATCTTCACTTGTATTTTGCTCAAGACTATCATATTGGTTTAGTAGTAATGCATACACTTCAACTAGTGGTAGTTTATCACTCTTGGAAGTCACATTAACATACATTGAATCATATGAATTTTCCAAGCCTTTAAAGATGTAGTCCACAAGTTCATCATCTGTCATTATACATCATGCACATCTGAGAGACTCAGCTAACCCCTTCATCTACATCCAGTATTTTGTTAGGCTCACAAAGTCTTTTTTGGTAGACTGGATGAGATTTTTCAAGTGAATAAGTTTTGCCTTAGAGTGTGAGGCAAAAAGACTTTCGAGTGTTTATCTAAAGTAGGTGTGAGTTTAAGCATTTAATGACTGCTCTAAATATACTTTTTGAAAGTAATGATAGCAGCCATGACATC
Organism: Ailanthus altissimus; assembly: GCA_946807835.1. Lineage (NCBI taxonomy): Eukaryota > Viridiplantae > Streptophyta > Magnoliopsida > Sapindales > Simaroubaceae > Ailanthus > Ailanthus altissimus. The sequence goes on from OX327687.1 coordinate 14,295,149, forward strand.
AAGTTTTGGTGTTGTCTTAGCCAGACCTGATATTTAGGGTTTTCAACAGTGATGATAATGTTATCTGCATCTATATAAACCTTTTGCTACCTCGAGCATGGTATGTTTTATCAATGTACTCAATTAAGCTATTTCTATTTAGGTTTGTGCTTACATACCATCTTTGTTTGCATAAATATTTGATATTTATACAATGTTTATTTTATTAAATTGCTAATTACATTAATTATATAGTACCAAATAGGTTATAAGAATCGTTAAAATCTAAAAAATTGGAGCCTTATCTGTAACGGGACAAAGACTTGATGGTATACTAGTAACAACATAGTTGCAAGAGTTGTAATATGTGCTAGAAAATGTCCTTATACAAATATGTTCTCAAATATTATGTTCTTGATCTATTTTCACCAATGTAGGTCTGTAGGTGAATCCCTTTTATATAGTCAGTGTATGTCTATATCTGTAGGGTACAGATAGTTGTTCCTAACTGACTATGAGCTTAGAGCTCGTATAGGCATATAGGTATTCAGTAAAGACTGGGTACCGAACTAACTTATGAGGACCCTGATAAGGGCAAATTTGTCATATATTTTCTCATGTTTTTATTATTGATATTTTATGATTTTATGAGAATAGATGGCTATTTATATACATTATTGTTATTTATAGGGACTTGAACGAAATTTAAAGAAAGAACTCAAAAGGAGCGAAAACAGGGACTAAAATGCAAAGTTTTAAGTATGTGTCCATCGCCCCAGCGCCGAAATAGTGATCGAAATAAGAAAAACGACCTGCTTAAGTCGCGTCTAGCGCCCCGGCGCCAAAGAGTCACCGCGCCAGCGACGCTCCATAGCCCCAGCGCTATGAACATACCGCGCCAGCGGTGAAGCCGTTTTCATGCAGCGCCCCAGCGCCAAGATCCCACCGCTCCAGCGGTAATAGCTTTTTCACGCGTCGCCCCAGCGACAGATGCATAGCGCGCCAGCGGTAGTGCGAGTCCTAGTCCGACGAGAATTGAGATTTTCAAGCTCAAATCAATCCCTATAAAAAGCCACTCGTTCCCAGCCTTCAAGGATAAATCCAAGACGACCCAAGAGCACCAAGAATACAGAGCACGAGTCTTGGAGAGCAATAGGAGCTTAATTGAAGCAACTTTAGAGAGAGAATCGAAGACGTTCTTCGGCATCAAGAGTTCCTAGGCAGCGCAATTAAGAGCAATTCGACGTCTATATCGGTTTGCTAATAATTGTATCATGATTTATAATTATTTTTACTGCTGTTCTCTTGTAGCCATGAGCTAATTTATTTTCTAGGGTTAATATTTGAACTCAATATGTGTGCTTAATTGCCATATCTTTTAGTATTTAATAAACTTAGTCATTTATTATTTAAATTACTTGTGTTTAATGCTTCAATATATCTGGCCAATATATGGTGAATGAGTTGGTAATATTATTGATAAACTCGGAAGAGGAATCATAATATTTAGACCTAGGTAATTTGATGCATGATTGTAGAGCAACATTCAATGTTGCATATGCAAGTTTCAATTTAGGATAGGAATATACCTAATTGGCATGTATGATCAATAAGACCTAATCTTAATGAATCTTAATTTATTACAAGTGCCATAGGAATATAGGTATTTGGTAAACTAAGATATACTTGCATGACCTTGGAAGAGGCTTGTGAATACATTAGTGTCTTGATCAATAATAAAGACTAAGTGAGTTAAATATTAGAGGGTTAATCATTAAAAAACATATTGAGGGATAATATTAATCCTAGGTTTTCTCTACGTGCTATCATTTAAATCTTATTACATTGTGTTTTTACTTTTATATTTTCTACATTCATTCTTAGGTTTTTATTTATCTGAATAATTATTAGGAAGATATAATTTTAGTAATTGGTTAAAAAGAAAACATTATCCCTGTGGGTTCGACATCCGACTAATTAGTCTCTTTATTACTTGCATACGATAGTGTATACTTGCACTTAATTTATGATATAGAAATATCGCATCAGACCCCAATAGACATCTTATGTAAGCCGTTAATAGAAGGTCCTCTCGAGTTGAGTAGCATTCGTGGTCCTTTGACTTGAGCACCACAGTGGACTTGTGAGTGATCCATCATACTTAAGTTCCACGGATGTTAGAGACTTTTTATAGTCTGGCCACTGCATGTCACTGGGTATGGTCTGATGCTCATTCGTGGTCCTTTGACCTGAGCACTACAGTGGACTTATGAGTGATCCATTATACTTAAGTTTCACGAATGTCAGAGACTTTTTATGGTTTGGCCGCTGCGTGTCACTGGGTATGGTCCGATGTTTATGGAGTTCGGTGTGCATAGATATATGATCCATCAGCTCATATAGGGAGTTAATATATTTAATACTTCAATGTTGTATCTCAGAAAGTCTTATGGCCATAAGCAATAAATTCAGGAAATGAGTTTCCCTCAGGATTGAACTATATGGCAAAAGTGTTAGCGTATATTGTTCATCGGCATACAAATCTGGAGATAAGTTCATGGATGAGCATATGGAGATTTGACAGTGTTAATCTATGTCCCCACACATCTAGGATATAAATTACAGAAGGACTATACATATGCGCTATAACCTCAACTTGTACAGTCTAACGCAGATTTATAATATGCGTGACGTATGCTTGGGCATCGATCACAAACTTATGAAATAGTTTCATTTGACAAATCAGGCATGAACCTAGAGAGTCCCACAATATGAAGTGTACTCGTTGTGCATTGGGGTAGCGTACCAGATTAAATAGTTCAATCTAGTAGAATCCAACAGAATCGAATAATTGTTTCAGAAATCTTCGAGATGCGCACATGTCACTACTTAAGAGTTAAGTATATTAATTAGTTAATAATTATTGTTGACCAATTAATTAACGACGTGTGCCGCATAGTGACCGTTTTGGTTAAGTTTACTTAAATGTGTGGTTAGGTGAGACCCACTGTGGGTTTACTTGGTAACCAAGTAATAGCTTAAGGGTAAATTCATATATCTTTAATTATTTCATTGTCAAATAATCAAGATATTAATTTATTTAATAATTAAATAATTTATAACTTAACTTAGGTTAAATGATTAACTAAAGTTAAGTTAATTAAATATTTAAATATTGTTTACTTTTTTGGAGAAGTAAACTGACCTCATTATGGTTAATAGTTAACTTTAGTTAGGTTAATTAAATATTAACTACTTGTTGGACAATAATATTAACCTAACTAGAGTTAAGAGTTAATTTGAGTTAGATTAAATTAAACTTAAGTTAAGTGTTAACTATGGTTTTGTTAAATTAAAAATTAATTTTGGATTATTATATTTGCTTAAAATTGAGAGAGAGAGAGAGAGAGAGAGAGAATGCCTTTTAAGTGGCCGGACATTTGAGAGAAGTAAAAAGAAAGAAATTGTTTCTTTTATTTTGAATTCAATTATTGAGTTTATTATTCATCTTCTTCTCCAATATACCTTGGCCATTTGAAGCATTACAATTATTTGTTTTATTAATCAAGTGTTGATCAAAGGAAGAAGCAATAAATTTAAGGCTTATGTGTTAAGCCTCTATTGAATTTGGAGCTACTATTCTAGATAACCAAGCCTATCCAATTGGTTACTAAAATTGTAAACGAATTACATCTCAAGCAAACTTTGATAACTTTTATTCAAAAGTTACATAGGTGAATTCTCAATTTTCATATTAATATGATTAATATGTTATTTCATGTGTTTATTATTTATATTTATGCTTCTGTTGCGATTGAATATGTATATGATATGTATTTTGTATAATGAACACATAAGAGGTAGTTAGTATTGATGAGTTTGATGGGTGCTGACAAAGGAGCTTGTAGACATGCTACTTGAGCAATGTTGGTAGGATTTGTTGGTGTAATGTTATGTGATGCTGAGCTTGAAGCCATTATGGCTGTGATGCTAAGTTGAAAACAATGCTTTTAAATATTAATAGTGAAATGTATTGAATATTTTCAATGTAACAGTGAATACAATATTTTGTGTTACAATGCTCTGCACATTGAATTTAAACTTGTTTTTCCTTGTAAATGAATGATAAGCACTCCTATTTTCATGTATTACATTATTATACTGCCTATGATCTCATCCGTTGACTTATCTTTCATTGTACCTTCATCATTGTGATTATGCCAGTACAACAATATATTGCCCTTGATTTCATCAATTGATTTATCCTCCGTTATACCTTCGTCATCTAGATTATACCAGCACACCAAAATGTCTTCCCCAGCTGCTTTCAATCCTGATATACCTGCCTCAAGTATCCTGGTACTAATGCATATATTATTTGTTAAGGTTCCAGCTGTTTCAGACCTTTGTTTCTTGTCTTCGCACAACAATGCTTGGACTGATGGGCTTGTTTCTCTTGAGGCTGAACCCTGACCCGTAGCTTGATTGCTTGAGGTTATTCGAACAGAACTTTATCCCTTGAAGATAGTTTTGAATTTCTTAATAAATATTCAACATTATTATTTTTGAATTTAATATGGATACTCGGTGCCTTGATCACAAGAGGGAAATGGTTCATAAGAATAAGGTTCCCAAGAATAAGGTTCCCACTCTGAATCCTTCACAGATGAAACTTTTCCAATTGATAAGAGTATAAAACACAGGAGTTGGGAATTTTACTTCAAAGAAAGCTCGTATACAATTTATTCAGGAATTTACTTACAACGATTTGTGAATAGACAAAATCATGAAAGAAGATCATTTCCAAGCTGTTTTATCTTTTTAACCACACAACAAAATATACACTTATCATAAAATAAACTACAAAATAAAATTATGATTTCTATTCACAATGAGGGTCTGCAGAAAAGATAGGAAGAAAGGAATTATCCAAAAAAGGGCTCTTTCCTTTTTCCAATTTTCTTCTTCACAATTAGATCAGCAGTGCAATAAGAGAATGAGTAAATGGATTGTCTCGGTCCTCCATAGAGCTATTTAGCTTCAGTGTCATATCGCCTCTCAACTTACGGCAGATGGATGGATAGTCAGACCAATGTATCACCTCTTTGAATGTTGAACTTGCAGAGAGGGCAGGTTGCATTTATCCGTAGCCATTTGCTGATGCATTCACAATGAAAATGGTGGTTGCATGGTAATGCACAAAGCTCTGCCCCATCAACATATTGAGAAAGACAAATGCAACAATCCTGTAAAGTAAAAAAATGCAAGTCAAATGCCATGCATGCCACTCTTTTAACTAGTTTGCACATGCCAACAGCAGAACACTTCAAGCATCAAGATCTTTTTCACTTGCAAATGACCATCAGGTGCATAAGCAATCACGTATTATTTTCACCTGTTCATTAAAAACAAGCATATAAAATGGTGATAATCAATAAACTAGACTGGTTTGAAAATTGTAAAACAAGAGCACTTTTCGGTCTTGGCTTATTGAAAGTCGCTAAGTCAAAAGAAGACATTAAGGGCTAAATCACCGTCTTTTCTCAAAAACTATATTCTTTTTTATAATTCAAAGAAGGGAAAAAGAAAACCCCATTTGCTACTGTATTTGGAAAATAAGATTTGGAAACATGACCCTCATTCCCTCAAAACAAGTGTTGTGCTAAAACAAAAGAAATAATTACCGATAATATGTGCCCTTCCTTTTTTCTTAAAAAAGAAAGAAGAATTTGGCAAGAGGAAGTCTGTTTCCATCTCGTAATTCTTCTGATTATATTACAATTTGTGTTCCAAAAAATACTGCTAGTGAATGCCAACATCTAATTTGTTTTAAGTATGTTTTTGTGGATATATATGCATAATTAGTTCTGAGTAGGCCTATAAACTCGATAATAGCTAAATCACAATAATGTAATTCAAGGATAAATTGACCAAATGAAATTGAAAACTGAGAGCAGCAGTGATATAGATGCTCACTGAATCCTCTGGGTGAAGAGCAAGTTCATAAGTGGGGCCACTGTTTCTTGATTCTGTCCCTGTCCCAAAACCAACCTGCTTCTCACTATTATCTGATGCCCTCAAAGGACTAGCCAACCGATACCTATACTTGGGAAGACTCTTAATATCATCTTCGGATGCTCCTTGTCTAGTTGCAATAGCATAGGCAATTGCTACAATAGGAATACAGCAGAAGATGGCAAAGAAAATGATACAAACCATCCCGAAGCAAAAGATTACAAAGGACACATCAAAGGCTAGAAAGACCACAGTTATCCTGCAGATCATGCAATAGGGTTCATCATCAAGGTTTCAAATTTTTTCTACCGTGCAATGCATGATTGAAGACAAAATCTGATAATTGCTTGGTGGGTTGCAAGGTTACAATGTGCTATCCATGGATTACCAGTTTCACCAATGATATCAACTACAATTTTGAAGTTTCACAAAACTATCACTACTTGTCAATGATGTTAACCTATACTTCATGCTAGGATTCATCATTTAAATTGCGTATGATTGTCAATAATGCAATAAATTAAGATATACCAGTGAAGAGTCCCATGGATATATTTCATGTCCATTATCTACCATTTCAGTGACGAGATCATTTATAGTTTGGACAGTTTATAAAAACATTTAAATGAAGTACGGAATATGACCTCAGAGAAACAAATTGTAAACAAGCCTAAGAAGAATGAATATCAGGAATTTGTTAGAAAGAAAGTAATAATTGCCTATTAACAAATATGTATTTCCAAGTTCAAATAGCTCCACAGTTTTCTTTACTTCGTTGGCTGGCTAGGAGAAAGATGCTTCTTTTATTTTGATTTCTTTTCTTCCCTTATGGAAGTGGAAGTTGAGGGTCAGTACAAGAGGGGATGTTCGTTCTGTGAATTCCTGCCAGTTGGCATTGAACAAGTAATGGTAAAAGGTCTAATATTTCCCAACAACAACGAATCACCGGCAAAGTTTGAAAGAGATTTTCCATTCTAATGACCACAAAATCAATAGTGTCACCACAATACTTCAATTTGTTTAGACTACCACACAAGTTATTAGGTAAGATGATTGACGATGCTCCATGTAAACCCACCATAGCCTACTGCTAAAATTGCGATTGAAAAACTAGTAAAGAAATTCCCATATTTACAGAATCTTAAGGCTGTAAATGAAGAGTCCAACCCAACTTTAAACTTCATTGTCAATACTTGTGTGCAAATTCATTTTTCTATTTTGCAGACACATACAGCATGTTAACTATAATTATTATGACAAAGGGAATTAAAAAAAAGACGTGTTCACAGCTAAATGCAACTATAAACTCATTAGATGGCTCTTACCAGTACAGACGAGGAGAATCCTGCAGCAATGGTTGACCACCCACAACAATCCAGTAGAATCCAATTACCCACCAGATGGATGAAATCATTGTATTTATTGACCCCAACCTTTTCACAATACTGAAAAAGCAAGCATAGATCAGAAGAAACATTTGGCAATTGGGTAGATTCCATCACCATAGAACAACACAACAAATGAGCTTTTTGATCTTCAATGATGAATCCAGAGAAGGGTAAAATTGTATCATGCTCATACACTAGTTTGACACTAGTCTAAGAGTTTTCAAGTAAGCATACCCAACTCTAGCTTGTCTCCCACAATCGTATACCATAACACGTGGACCTGATATCCCAGTGATACATAGTTTTCAACTATTCAAACTACAATCAAGAATCTCAAATATGTGTCCTAGCTAATATAAATAATAATCTACATGGTCATTCACCTGAAAACACTCTCTAAGAATAAGTAAATTGCCTTAGGCTTGACCAGGAATCGGATAGCTTTATGCTTCTTATTGCAATATTCTCCACAGGACTATATAGTAGCACAATGCAAGCATATATTTTCAACGTCTTAACCAGTAAAGGCGTACCAAAAGTATTGATTTCCCAAGAGATAATTCAAAAGAATTGACTGACTTAAGCGCTCTAAATGCAAGTCCAAGGCACAATGTTTCACATTACAAGTCTAGATTTAAGGCAATCATGTCCTTCACATGTCTCATATTCAAATGTCACTCACAAACCCCTTTATTTCCATCCATATACAAGATGTAACAACAGAATTATTTTCCAATTGAACTTAGAATAATAAGATTATTACCTGCGATTAGTTTGAGAGGGTGAAAGGCCATTGACTACGAGAGCCACTCGATGACCATAATAGTTCTTCCTCCGATACTCAAGATACACAAAACCCACATGCAATACGCACTGTAAAGCATACCCACAAACCCAAATCCTCAAAGGAGTGGAAGGTTTCTCTTTATAAGTTGAAAACAGCACAATCACTGACACCACCACAAACGCCATGTTCCATATCGCATCGAGGAACACAATTGGCGAGAAAAAACCCGATGACGACCCGCAATTTTCGACGTCTGTTAGATCGCCAGTGCCGACGTTCAGTGATTGTTCTTCCATTCTAGGGGTGTCCTTTTGGTTGATTGAGAGAGAGAGAGAGAGAAAGAGAGCGCTGGTGAATTGGCGAAGTGGAGGGTGGGGGATGTTGAGAGGGAAAACGGTGTCGTATTCACTGACGCGGACTGTTTTTGGTGAGGGGCTGAGTAGTGATTAGGTGGGGTCACGTCCGCCGAGGTTGTTAAACATTCTCTAAAATTTTTAAGAAACCCAATGTTTTAGAAAGAGGATATGGTTCAATGATTTTAAAAATTTTATCTATATTTTTGTCGGAAAACGAATTTTATTTATTTTAATAACAAAATTTTGCATGTCTTTTTTTTTTATAAATGTAAGAGTTTAAATGATTTTTTTTATTAAAATAAATAAAAATTATTATTTAATTTAGATATTGATGAAAATTTTAAAATTATTATAATTTATATATTCATTTCTTAAACCGTTAAAAATCTGTCTTGTTTTTAAAAAATTTATTTATATTTCTTTTAGGGCAACTATTTGCTCACTAAAATATATCTGGCTAGGTATGTTTTAAAAAATATATATTATTAAAATAATTTTAGAAATTTTTTGAAAATTATCCCTCTTTTAATGGATTAATTTTTTTAGCCACTCATTATATTTTTATTTTTTGTAGTAAAAAAAGTTATAAATAGACAATTTTACTTCTGAAGTATATTTTCTCTTTTTTCCTTCTCTTTTAATTTCGAATTTCATTCATTTCTTCTCATTTTCGAGCCCAAACACCCAAAAACACTCTCACTAGCCTACATTCTCACTAGCACATTATAGGTCGACCACACACTGTCACATTTTCTCATCGAAAATGAAAAATATTTGGTAAGTTTTTTAATTTTCTTTTACTACTGATTTATATTATGATATTGTGTACAATAAGTAGATATTGTAAAAAATGGGTAAAATCATATGAAACTATGGCTTGTAAGGCCAAAATTCGGTGAAAATCATCGATTCTGGGCATCAATGTGTTCATTTAAAAAACAATTAATTTAATTATTTATTTTTAATTTATTTATAATTAATAAATAAATTTAATAATTTGTTATTAACATATTTATTTGTTATCTAATAAATTTATTTTTTTGTTAAATTATAATTATTTAATTAATATATTTATTTATTGTTAATAATTTTCTTAATTAATTTATTAATTTTAGTTGTTAGTAATTGGTTTAATTAATTTTAATTAAATTTATTTATAATTAATTAATTGATAATTTGTTATCTAATAAATTTATTTTTTAATTAATTAATTTGTAAATAATTTTTAATTAATTTTAGTTGCCATTAATTGGTTTAATTTATTTAATTATCTACACATGCACTAACAAATTTTTTTTTTTTTTTTAAGAAGCAAAATGTGTCTAAATCTTTTATAGTTCCGGAAAATAGATTTCTATCAAACGTCAGTGACTTTTTATTCGAAGTTATGGGCCATAGACCTCATAAGGCATAAGTTAGCATCCACATAAATGGAATTATTTAAGACGAGTTGGGGTTATTTTTTAGATATGCACAATATTTTATTTTCAAGTATATTAGTATATGAGGTATAATTAAAACAAGTTTAAACCAAAACCTATATAAAGAATTGTAGTTTTTAATATGTAATAAGTGCATTAGATTCTCTCATTCAGATTTTTACTTGATTATAAGTTTGAAGATAAATTTTTACTTAATTATAAGTTTGAAGATTGAGATTATCCTTCAATTAGAGAGTTGAATAGAAAATTTAAAAATAAACAGTGGAATAAATATTTTGAAAATAGAGTCTTTGAGCTATAAGTAGTTAGATGGCTTATTCAATATAAAATATTTGAGTAAAGAAGATAACATGAATACAGTAATTTTGTGTTTATTTTATTTTTTCATTGAGTGTTGGTATTGTGGGAGGATTGCAGTGAGATCTAGCATTTTGAATCTTGTAGACGATTTGGATGAGTTTAATCGGTATCAATAGGGGGCACAATTACACGATCCATACTATATGATAACTTAAGCACAGTGATAGAAAAAAAGTTGAAGAAGATCGAAAAGAGGATGGTCACAAGAATGAAAGTATAACGTGTATGGTTTTACTCTTACATTCATTATGAGTAATTATATCGAATTATTATTATATTGAAATGTGAAGAAAGTGCTTGAACTACCTTTTGTTAATGTTAAATTATTAGTTTTTATTATTATCTTAAGTGTGAATTTATGAGGTAATTCCACTTTATAGTTTGATATTTACACGTTGTGATGGTGACCATTTTTCGTGCTTACTAAATTGATATAACAGAGGCACTCAATTATTTAAAGATATTGAATATATTCTCTTTTAAAAACGATGAAGATTTAGTATATTTTTATACTATAAACCACTTTTTATTTTGTGTAAGTTCTGGAGGCACACAAAGAATTGGTGTTGAAAGAATAAAAGAAGAATGAGGAGTTTCGTATAACAATGAAGTTGTGAATTCCATCACATTGGGTACACGCCACCCTTTTCTGTTGTGCCAACCATTCTTTGGTTTTGTATCAGTTTCATTTTTTTCATTCATTTTACATAATTTTAACACTATTTCGTACTATTTTTATTTGTTGTTAACTAATGTATTTATTTTTAACACATATATCGCAAAAATATTTTATTTTTAAGATTATTACATAATATATTTTTAATTCAAGAAACTTACCATATATTTGACATCGATTTGCTAAAAATTTGTTGTCCACTTGATCCGAGTTTTAAAAGTAAAATGAGTGTGCCTTTTTGGTGCCTTTGGAAATATTTTTTTTGGGCGAGTTGCTAGAATTTGGAAAAAATATGATTAAGGGGTAAAAGTATCTTAAAATTTATCTTTTAGCTATAAAAGATTAGAATTTTTATGTGTGGTTGAAAATGAATATTCCATTAAAATAGGGGTTATTTTAAAATTTTTTCCCATATTTTTAACTTAAATTACTTTTTAAGGACAAACAAATTTTAAGTTAATTACGAAGGGATAATTTTATGATTATATAGTTGGATACAAACCTTGTATCCGAATTAATTGTAATATTTAATGTGTTCAATGTTGATTAATAATATATAACTATTATATTAATAAAAAATAAAAAAAATTAACAACTGATTGACACATTAGTTAAAATATAAATTTATATCTCAATTATGTAAATGTAGTACTACTTATTACAAAGAATAAAATGTTGCTGCTTGAAAAAAAAAAATTGCTAGAGAAAAAAAATTAGGTGGTATTGATAGAAAACAAAATAGCAATTACAAAAAAATTATTGACGGAAAAAGTTAAACAAAAATAGCAATTGAAAGAAATAAGAAAAAAATATTCCTGTAGTTATTTTAATAAAGGAGTAAATTAAATGGGTATTGTAGTTGAAGGGAAAAAAGTATAAAAATAATGTAATGCTGTTGCACAAAGAATAGGATGTAGAAAAAAAAAATTCAATAAAATTTAAACAACTAAAAAATAAAGCTTTTTCTACTATGCCGTGGGATATTTATGGCATCAATATTGTATTTATTATTGATCATTAGAGTAAGTTGTTTTAATCCCTATCATTGATTTGTTATAAGTAAAAATTACTTTTTAAAAAAAAAAACAAGTCATCTTGAATTTTCATTAAAATAAATTTATAATTGTAGATTAAAATTTTAATTTATTTAATTTATTATACTATTTATCGTATCAAAGAACATTAAAATAATTAGTCATATAAACATAAAAAAGTAAAACATAGATTATTTAGAGTTCAACATAATTAATCAATAAATTTGGTTAAAATAATCATAATTTAAAATATAATGTAAATATATGTTGTAATATATTTTAGAGGAAACCCTAACAAAAATAGTAAAAACAATATAATTAAAACTAATATGAAGAAAAATAAAAATTTAGTTTCAATAATTATTAATACACATATTGTAAAGACCAACAACCCGTAATAATGTATTATAATTTATGTAATACAAATTTACACATAAAATATTCTTTGTATATATTAACAAATTAATGTTTAATTTCTATATATTACCAAAGAAAATAAAATTAAACTGTGTATGCTGTAAATAAAATAAATCTTTTTATTGCTACTTACTATCTTCGTGTTAGTGTAATTAGGTTACATGTCACACAGATATGAATTATAAAAAGTAATTCACATTTAAATTATTATATTTTCTTTAATTTACATATAATTTTTTTTAATCTCATTTCTTATTTATAATTTTCATTCTCAATTCTATGTTACAAATATTAAATAGATGATACATTCATTTATTCTACAACTTTGTCTTGCATTTAATTCTTTAAAATAATTCAATACATGAGTTAATGCTAATAATAATTTATACATAATTTTGTTGAAAAATCAATATCTTTACATAATAAATATAAATTTTATTACAAATATTAATGCTTAAACAATATGCTAATAAAAATACATATATATTTATTAAAACAAGTGTTAATAAAGTAAGAATTATTATTATTATTATTATTATTATATGACATCTTAATCGAATCTATGCATTATGATATTATTTTGAAATGTCATAACTAACTTTGATTTAACATATATTTTTATCAACTAATTGTATATTTTGAGCATACATTACTAATAAATTATTATTCAAATGAATCTCATCAATTAACATAATGGTAACGTATATTCTCAAATATCTCCACTAATAAACTTAATTTTATTAGAAAATAAAAACTAGAAAGTAAGATAAAATTATTTGCTAAAGCTTTATATATTAAGTTTGTATGTATATATATATTTTTTATTTTCCTAATGTGTATAAATTTTATAAACTGAATACAACATATTAATTTTATGAGTTAATAAATCAATTATTTTTTGAGTTAAAAATAATTTTGCTTAATATAATAAATTAATATTAATCGATGAAATTTTACAATTTTATTAAGCTATTTCATTTTTTTATATTGAATAATGTTGTACTTATTTAATTTGTATACCAAATTAGTATCTTTACAGTAAAATAACATTCATTAATAAATATAATGATAGTGCCACATTATTAATATTAGAAGGTTATGACATTCTTAACGTAACAGAATAAAAAATAAAAATTCTTTATTTTTTGCTTTCATCAGATAAAAATATTTTTTATTTTGAGATCTTATGAATATAAGAATTTGATGTTAAAATAAATAAAAATTAAGAACATATTTTGAATCCGAGCTGAGTTTTCTTCCATCAAAGAATTCCAAATCAAGTCTCTTATATTATAATAAAAGAAATAGTGGGCTTTCTATATTTTTCTTCTCTTTTTTTTAAATAAATACGTATTGTGTGTTTTACGTATTTTTATGTGAGTCTCCGCTTTAGACTAATATTTTTATTTTAAAATAATAATTTAATTATAACATTTATCAATTAAATTATTATCTATTAAAAAACTTAATTAATGTAAACTATATAGAGTTTTATTCTTTGTGATTAACGTATAATACCTAACAATTGAGCATTATTAGACTTCCAAAATTAATGAACTTTTAGTATTTTATAAAAAGGAAAACACTTAATTAAAGTAAAATCTTTTTGATAATTTCAAAAATTATCCTTAAGATTTAATTTATTTACTTTCTTAAATTAAATATTTAATTATATTTGGATAAGATATTATCTATATTAATTAGTTCATAATTAATTAATTATATCCAAATATAAAATATATATATTTGAAAACTATTTTCTGAATACAAACAATTTGTGTAATAATATAATTATTTTTTAATTGTTCACTGTAATAACGAAAGATGTGGTATTAGAGACCTATGAACCTATAATTTTAAACTTCAATAAATTTTGAATAATTAATTAAACTTTTTAATTTATTAATTCAATTTATTAATTCCAGTATTATTCCACTAAAACTTTGGAATTGCACTCTTAAAATTGTAGATATTATTTACTCAGAAAACTTAGAGCAGTCCATTGATTTAATCACTAAATGCAATTCAACCCTTTATAGATGGTTTATAATTAGAGCTAGATCAATTATCGTTTTACCCTTATAATTACTTCTTTATCCTTAATTACCATTAATTCACCAGTGAATAGTTTATTTGTAACATTGTTACAAATTGAGCGCTCTAACCGTTCAGTTCTAGAATCAATCCTTAAGAGAACCTTCTTTCGAACTTCCGTTAAGAAGAAATGGATTCCATATCTATAAATCATATTCCCAACTATTTATCTCACTATGCCACCAAAATACAAATTTTTAGCACGTTCTTTAGACAAACCGTAATGAGTATTTCAAATAATATAATGACACAAACAAGAGTTTATAATCACTCAGGATTAAGGTTGATCTGCATATGATCATCAATTGACATTATTTGAATTCCTAATTAACAATGATATTTTACATAAGAATTCAAATTACGTCTAGTACACTCCTATATAATCATATTATATAAAATGCATTGACCATTATATCACTATATTAGTAATCTGGATAAAATCACTATATTCTAAATGTAGGTGGACCACACTAGTAATATTTAATTAAAAATCTCAATCTTTAATTAATTTATTACGGACTTTTTTTTGTTTATTATCCATAACTTTAATCCTCTCGTAAATAAAAATTATATACTAAGGTTATGATCATATAAATAAACAATGAATTTTTCTGATATTTATGTTATAAAATTATGAACACTTATCAAGTATAAATTGCAACTTTAGTAATTTTATAAAAAGAGTATAAGTACATGCTTTTAGGGCACTATCCCTAACAATCTCCCACTTGCCTTAAAGCAAGCGAGACACATCTCCTAAACCCATGCCTTTCATATGACTCTCAAAGTCCTAGCCGGTAATGTCTTGGTGAATGGGTTTACAAGATTATTTTCAGATTCTATCTTCGTGACCATTACATCACCTTTATGCACAATTTTCCTGATCAGGTGATACTTTCTCTCTATATGCTTTGTTCTATTGTGGCTCTTAGGTTCCTTTGAATTCACCACTACCTCACTGTTGTCACAGTAAAGAGTTCATGGTTTATCCATGTTTGGAACAACATCCAAATTAGTGAAGAACTTTATACACTATATTGCTTCTTTAGCTATTTTATAAGATGTTATGTATTTAGCCTTTATAGTTGAATCAGTAGTGATAGATTATTTTACACTTCTCCAAACTATGGCTCTGCCACCAAGAGTAAACATTGACCCAGATATCGACTTTCGACTATCTTTATCTGATTGAAAATTAGAATCAATATAACCAATAGGGTTCAGGTTTCCACCTAAATACACAAGCATATAGTTTCTCGTTCTTCGAAGATACTTGAGAATGTGATTTACCACAATTTAGTGAGTCAATTCAGGGTTAGATTGATAATGACTGACTATTTTCACTGCATAAAAAATGTCAGGCCTTGTGCACAATATAACATACATAAGGCTGCCAACTGCTGAGGCATAGGGAACTTGTCTCATATCTTCTTCCTCTTGAGGGGTCTTATGACACTGCTCTCTAGAAAGAATAATTCTATGTCGAGTCGGTAGTTGACACTTTTTAGAATTTTGCATCGAAAGTTGCATAAACTTTTTATCAATATATGATGTCTAAGATAGTGCCAATAGTCCGTTCTTGCGATCTCGAATAATTTGAATCCCAAGAACATAACTTGCCTTTTCCAAATCCTTTATTTGGAAGTGTTCGGCTAAACATTTTTTTATGTTGGATAATATTTCTACATCATTCTCAATGAATAGAATGTCATCCACACAAAATACTAGAAAAATCACCTTTTTGTTCTTGATGTACTTGTAAACACAAGGTTCATCAATATTTTTTTCGAAATCATAAGATTTAATTATCTCATCAAATCTTAAGTTCCAAGACCTTGAAGCTTGATTAAGTTCATAAATGAACTTGAGCAATTTGTAGACTTTCTGCTCCTGGCCTTCTGCCACGAACCCCTCTAGTTGCATCATGTAGATGCTCTCTTCAAGATAGCCACTCAAAAAGGCTATCTTGACATCTATTTGTCATATCTTATAATTGAGACATGTAGCAATGGACAAGAGAATGCGAATAGATTTAAGCATGGCTGTTGGCGAGAAAGTCTCCTCATAGTTGACTTCCTCTTTCAAGGTATAATCCTTTGCTACTAGTCTTACTTTAAAAGTCTCTACTTTCCCATTCACGTTTTTTTTCTTCTTGAAGATCCATTTGCATCCAATAAGTCTGATATCTTTAGGCGGATCTATATGTTCCCAAACTGAATTAGAGTACATAGATTCCATGTCTTAGTTCATGACTTCTTGCCATTTTTCTTTATCATAATCTTTCATTGTATGTCTATATGTCAACGGATCATCTTGGCTTATGTCGAACACAACTACTTGTGCTTCCCCCTCCTCTATGTAATAAGAAGGTAGTTTCACTATCCTCCCACAACGTCGAGGTTCCAAGGTGTTCTAATTAGAATTGGTGGTTACCTAACTTTGTTGTTCATTAATTGTTGGTGGTAAAGGTCTGATCTGATCAGAAAGTTTTTCCTCCAGTACAATTTTACTGCGAGGTTTGAGTTTAATATATAATCATTCTCAAGAAAAGTGACGTTTGTTAATACAATCACTTTCTTTTCTTGAGGACTATAAAAAAAATCTCCTCTTGTACCTTTAGAGTAGACTACAAATAGACAAACTTCTGTTTGCGGTTCTAACTTTTCAGTCTTTCCTCTAAGCACATATACAAAAATAGCGCAAACTAAGTTTACTACCATTTCACATTTCTAAGGATGTACTTTGGATAGATTTGAAAGCTTCTTCATTCAAAACGTAGACCACTGTCTGTAGTGCATAACCCCAAAATGAGGGCAGCAGTAAAGAGTAGGTCATCATAGACCTAACCATATCTACAAATTTTTTTCTCTCCTTTCTGCAATACTATTCTGCTGTGGTGTTCTAGATACTGTGAATTAAGATAAAATCTCATGCTCTAATAGGTGATCCTTGAACTCTGTGTCAAGGTATTCACTACCTTAATTAGATCGAAAAGTCTTAAGTGTTTTACAAAATTGCTTTCAGCTTTTGTTAAGAATTATTTGAACTTTCTAAAAGTCTCAGATTTTCTTTGCATTAGGTAAACATAATCATATCTTGAGTAGTCGTTAATAAATGTGACAATGTATTCATAACCGCCTTTTACTTGTATATTCAATGGGCTGCAAACGTTAGTATGTACAAGCTGAAGTGGTTCTTTGGCTCTTTCACCCTAGCTGAGAAAGGTCTTTTGATCATTTTGCCCATTAGACAATATTCATATACAGGAAGAGTGACAACATTTAGCTCTCTTAAAGGACTATCCTTTACTAATCTATTAATCCTATTTAGAATAATATGACTTAACCTAAGATACCAAAGATATGTGTCATTATTTGGAGAAACCTTTTGCCTTTTAGTAGATTTAGGATATTCTACTCTAAATAGTTTGGAATTAAGCAGTGAAGGCTCATCGAGCTTTAAAACATAAAGCCATTTTCTAATTTCGCATGATAAATATATAAACTATTTTTACCAATAATAATCTCATTATTATGAAAATAAATATTAAATAATTTTTCATACAACTTAGAAACAGAAATCAAATTCCTTCTGAATTCAGGAATAAAACAAACATGATTCAAAATAAAAAAATTGTTCCGAAAATTCAATCAAGCCACTCCCACTACTAAAGCCGAAACAACTGTCCCATTACCAACTTGCATAGTAAATTCTCCATCAACGAGTTCTTTTAAAGAACTAAGCATCTGTAAGGAAGAACAAACATGGTTAGTGGCTCATGAATCAATTATCTAATGAGATAATTTATCTTCCACTAAACATGATTCTAAAATTAATAAATCACATTTACTTTTGTTCTTCTTTTCTTTCAGCCTAGGGAGGTACTTTTCATCTATGATGGCTTCATGGATCTCTAATGAACACATGAAAATGCATATTTATTAACAGATTCAGTCACCATTTAATGTCATTAATTTTAGCATTTTTGAACTTTTAGCTTGAAATAAAGTGTGCTCCTTAAATTGTGATTAATGAATTTTATTTGCACAGGTTAGGTAAAATGGACATAAATCTCAATGTAGAAATCAAAATGAAGAAATTATTGAACCTAGAATAACATGGCTCAATCTTACATAAATTTGAAGAACAGTTGAAAAGCCAAATCTAACATGTTATGGGCCAAAAATTGAGATACAATAGAATCGGGCTACAACTTCTGCTCAGCTTGACCCAACTCACGTATTTAGACCATATCTCACAAAATACGTACCCAATGAGTATAATTATTGAAGATGTAAAATATTGACTTAATTATCAACAATGTTTATGTTGATGGTAAAGTCTAAAT
Source organism: Ailanthus altissimus (assembly GCA_946807835.1). Classification (NCBI taxonomy): domain Eukaryota; kingdom Viridiplantae; phylum Streptophyta; class Magnoliopsida; order Sapindales; family Simaroubaceae; genus Ailanthus; species Ailanthus altissimus. Next base: position 14,314,045 of record OX327687.1, read on the forward strand.
CAGCCGTTATCATGGACCAAATTGTCTTGCAAGTGGATAAAAGGGTTGTTGGCCTAAATCTGATGTATCTTTAGAATTTTGATCATATCTCATTGGATACTCACCAATTTGCATGAACCTAGTGCCTATGGAAAGAAGAGACGAAATTCTATAACTTTTATGTTGGCTAAAAAAGCTACATCGGTCATTTACATTATCAAAAAGATACTGTAAGTGGTTGAACGAGTTATTGGCATAAATTATTGAAGATTGATGTTACACTTAACATATTTCCATTCATTGCCTATATAAGGACACTCTTAGGACGTTTTCAACATTAAATAATTCTCTCTTATTTTCTTCTCATTAACATGCATTGTAATCTAGGCTAGAGTTCTTAACAAGACTAAGAGATGAACTTTTATGTGTAATAAATCTACTTCTATGCTTCGATTCATTGTTAAGAGCTACAAATGTTTGTAAGTTTGGTTTTGCTTAAACTCTTATCTATTTTATTTTCTATAATCTAGAGGTTATAATTCTCATTTCTCATATATGTTCAGTTATGCTTTTCTTATGTGATTCTTGTTGAATTATAATTATTGTTGGTTATATTGTTTTATATATTAATCTTTTACTGCAATATTGTCAATTGATATATTATCAATCTTGGATAACATGTAAAGACAATAAATGTTTCATATTCAAGTTGATCTTTTATTGCAATATTGTCAAGATGATATATTGTCGATCTTAGATAACTTGTATAAATGAACATGATTTATGTTAATTTTTGTAAAGAGTTTAGTCACATTAAATACACGTGTTATCAAATATGTTGTATTTTACATATCTTCCGATTGATTGTTTGGGATGTGAAACTTTCAATTGTGTTATAAACATTGAATCTAAGTGTAGAGTATATTTATCAAGCATAATTGTGATTCTTGAAGCCTTGTTTAAATCATCATAAGAAAATTTTCTCAATTCATAGACAATTCTATCTCATCCACTTAAACCAATTAATTAATTTTCTCCTTTACTACTTTAATATTTTACGTCACCAATCTATTTTGCCAAAAGCTTTCCCGTGGGATCGACACCTTAATCTATACTGCAATAACCGCATTATGTTTTGAGCGTAAACAAAATTTGGCGCCGTTGCCAGGGAGGCATACTAAGCAAAAATCGGTTGCATTTATCAATACTAAAGCGGTAACTTTATACATTTTCTTTTTTTTGTAAAATCTTTATTTTATTTTTTTGTTGTAATTTATTTTATTGTTCATGGTTGGTTCTACCATCTAATTTATTTTATTTTCTTTAGTTAATTTGTTATATTTTATATTATTTTAATGACTAGTTTTACTGCCTAACTTAGTTCATTTTATTGTATATATTTATTGTACTTCGCATTTTATTTTCTTTTTATCGCACCTTTTTTTATTTATTACTGCACTTTACTTTTTTTAAAGTTAATTTATCGTATTTTATGTTATTTTAATGGCTGGTTCTAACGCCTAACTTTTTTAATTTTTTTAATTTACTGCACTTTATTTTTTTATTGCATTTATTTATTGTACTTTATTTTTATTTTCTTTTATTTATTTATTGCACTTTATTTTCTTTAATTAATATGTTGTATTTTTATTTTATTTTAATGGCTGGTTCTACTGCCTAACATTTTTATTTATTTACTTATTGTACTTTTTATTTATTTATTGTACTTTATTTTATTTTTTTCTTTTATTTATTTATTGTACTTTGTATTTTATTTTCTTTTATTTATTGCACTTTCTTTTCTTTTATTTACTTATTGTACTTTTTTTTAATTTATTTATTGTACTTTTTTTTATCGTACTTTACAGTTTATTATCTTTTGATCATTTATTGTATTTATATTTCATGGTTGGTCTTACCACCTAACTTATTTCTATTTCTTGTTGTGTTTTATTTCACTTCTTAATTTTCCTTGAGCATTTCCTTCATAAAAAAAAAAAAATTGTTAGGATGTATGCATCGACTTAGAGACAAACGAGGGAGATTTGTGAGAGAAGTAGAACTAGAACCACCACCATAATTTGTAAGGGAAGAGAATTCACTATCTAGTTCATCTTGTAATTCCAACACAATAAGCCAGCACGATGATAACCCCGTTAGGACTTTAAAAGATTACTTGCGTCCTACTCGCACAGCCACACTATCATGCATTATATTTTCACCTAACACACCACATTCGGATTTTAAACCTAGAATGATACAACTTCTGCCCACTTTTCATAGTCTAGATAGTGAAAATCCTTATGTACACGTTAAAAAATTTAAAGAGATAATTGCCACCTTCCATAGCCAAGCTGAAGCCATAGACATTGTTAGGCTTAAATTTTTCTTTTTTCTTTGAAAGACAAAGCAAAGAGTTGGCTATACTCTTTGAGGCTGAGGTTTATAGAAACTTGGGCAGAAATGATCCAAGCATTTTTTAATAAATACTTTCCACAACACAAAATTAATGGCCTGAAAGACAAATTTCTTCATTCTCTCAAAAAGACAATAAAACCTTATATCAAGTATAGGAAAGGTTTAAAGAGTTACTAAATTTGTGCCTTCACCATGGGTATGAAAATTGGCGTTTGGTTAACTATTTTTATGAGGGACTCATAATTAGAGAGTGCCAATTTGTTGAGATGATGTGTAATGGGGAGTTCCTTCATAAAGATCTAAAGACAGCCATAGAATTTCTTAATGACTTAGCCGAAAAAGCCCATACATTGATTGGACCTAGCATGACTGAAAGCACAAATAGGTCACGACCCAATGGAGTTTTCCATCTTAGGGAAGAGGATAACCTCAAATCCCAATTAGAAGTCTTAACTAGGGAGTTAGAGGCCTTGAAAACCAAAGATAGAAGGGTCATCCACACGGTTGCTAAGGTTGAGTCACGCGATGTCTATTTTATCTGTGGAGGAGTGGAACACTTAGCTCAGGATTGCCCCACTTATAATGAGATGAGAGGGATATATAAGGAATAATGTAATGCCCTAGGGATGTACAATAAGCCTTGTTCATCATACTCTGAAACCTATAATCCTAGCTGGAGAAACCACCTAAACTTTAGTTGAAAATCTGACCAACAAACCAACAGCCATTGGAAACAAGAACAACAAGCACCCAAATCTTATGTTACACTTCAATATAATGCACGACCAACTAAGAGTCCTTTAGAGGATACATTACAAGCATTTATGGAAGCACAAAGTAAGACTAATAAAAAATTTGAAATAGTTCTTGCGCAGGTGATAGACGAAAACAAAGAAATCAAGAGTCAAATTACAAAGATGACCAGTGCCTTAATTGTACAAGAGCGAGGTAAGTTTCCATCTCAACCTCAATACAATCCAAAAGGACAATTCAGGGCAGAAGCTTCTACTTTTAATGTACAAAATCTCAAAGAAGTCAATGCAATTATTACTCGAAGTGGTAAAATTTTGAATGAGCCTACTTTTCCAACTAACACATTGATAAGTAGTAAAGACGCCTTCATTGAAAAGGAGGCCATAGTGGAAAAAGAGCCCGAAAATAAGTTTTCAATTCTAGTGTCTTTTCTTCAAGCTCTTCGACCAGTTGGAAAAAATTTAAAAATTCAAGGTGAGATTTTAGAACATTTGAAACAAGTTAAGATTAATATTTTCTTGTTGTATTTGATTAAACAGGTTTTAACTTATGCCAAAGTTATCAAGGATCTATGCACTATCAAAAGAAAAACCATATAAAGAAAATTGCATTTTTGGCAGAACACGTAAGTGCGGTGATTGAACAAAAGATACCACCCAAGTATAAAGATACAGAATGTCCCACAATCTCCAGCCAAATTGGTACACATGAGTTTGTTCAAGCTTTTTTGGACTTATGAGCAAGTGTAAATTTAACACTTTATTCTATTTACTTACAATTGGGACTTGGTGAGATTAAACCTATATTTGTAGTCCTACAATTAGTTGACAGATCAATCAAGAAACCACGAAAAATAGTATAAGATATTTTATTGTAAATTGATAAATATTACTATCCTGTTGATTTTCTTGTTTTAGATACTCGTTCTGTTGTTAACATGGAGTCAAAAATCCCTTTTATTTTGGGGAGACCACTGTTAACGCCTTCATTAATTGCAGAAATGGTCCAATGAAATTATCTTTTGGGAATATAACTCTTAAGGTGAACATTTTTAATATTGGTAAATAACCACGAGAAGAAGATGAATGTTATCATTTATATATGATAGACACACTTGTAGCGTAGGAAGCTTATAAAAATCATGGCTCTGATTCTTTGAAAAACCTTCTCAATTTTGATTTTGAAGAATTATATTATCCTGATGTAACAACTAATGTGTTTAGTATTCTTAAGTCATAGGATAAAGGGACTCAATTTTGGCAGCTATGCTTTGAAGAGTTTCCACGAGAGAAGGAGAGACAAAAACCATCAAACCTCGAGACACCATAAGTTGAGCTTTCTCCACTGCCCAACGTTTTGAAACACGCATTCTTGGGACCATGTGATACCTTTCCTATCATCATTTCTTCTGAACTTAGTGTTAAACAAGAGGAAAATTTGATAAAATTGTTAAAAGAACATAAGTCTGCACTAGGTTGGACCATAGCTGATATGAAAGATATTTTTCCATTGATATACTCCCATACAATTCATTTAAAGGAAGGTGCCCAACCTTATAGGGACCCACAAAGAAGACTTAACCCAACAATGAAAGAAGTAGTGAAGAAAGAGGTCTTGAAACTATTAGATACGGGTATAATCTACCCAATTTGTGATAGTCAATAGGTAAGTCCAACTTAAGTAGATCCTAAGAAATCTGGGGTTACTGTTGTGGAAAATGAGAATGGGATACCTGTTCCATTAGGGTGGTAAGTGGTTGGCGAATGTACATTGATTATAAAAAATTAAACACAGCCACTAGGAAAGAATATTTTTCATTGCCTTTTATCGACCAAATTTTAGAACGTATAGCTGGACATCCTTTTTATTGCTTTCTTGATAGGTATTCAAGATATTATCAGATTGAGATAACTATAGAAGATAAAGAAAAAATTACTTTTACATGCCTTTTTGGTACTTATGCTTTTCGTAGAATGCCATTTGGATTATGTAATGCACTAGCTACTTTTCAGCATTGTATGTTGAGTATTTTCTCTCGTATGGTTAAAAAATAAATGGAAGTTTTTATGAATGATTTGACTATTTTTGGTAATTCTTTTGATTTATGTTTACTTAACTTGAAAGCTATTTTGAGTATGTGTGAAGAAAAAGAACTTGTGCTAAATTGGGAGAAATGTCATTTCATGGTATCTTTAGAAATTATTTTGGGCCATATTGTATCTGAAAGAGGGATAAAGGTTGACAAGGCTAAAATTGAATTAATCTCTAAATTACTTACACCCAAAATGGTAAAGGATGTTCGATCTTTTCTTGAACACTCTGGCTTTTACAGAAGGTTTATACAAAAATTTTCTGCCATATCTAGACCATTGTGTAACATTTTGCTAAAAGATGCAGAATTTACATGGACATAAGAGTGTGAGGAGGCATTCCGAACACTCATTGCCAAACTCACCACCACTTCTATCATGAACTCACCAAATTGGAACCTCCCATTTGAAATTATGTGTGATGCAAGTAATTATGCTGTCGAAGCAGTTCTTGGGCAACGAAGAGAGAGAAAACCCTTTATTGTTTATTATGCTAGTAGAACTTTGAATGACACTCAGATGAATTACACTACTATTGAAAAATAACTACTAGCTATTATTTTTGCCGTAGATAAATTCCGTTCTTATTTGATTGGTTCACCTATTGTTGGTTTTACTAACCACGCGGCTCTTAAGTACCTTCTTTTTAAAAAGGATGCTAAAGCTCGTTTAATTAGGTGGATTCTTCTTTTGCAAGAATTTGATCTGACCATCAAAGACAATAAGGGCGTTGAAAATGTTGTTGCTGGTCATCTACCCCGCCTTGAGTTCACTGACTCCATTGATTTGCCACCCATTTGAGATAATTTTTCTGATGAACATATTTTTACTATAAGCCAAATACTTTGGTATGCACATATTATAAATTATTTGGTCTGTGGTAAACTTTCATCTAACTAGAGTGCACAAGATAAACATAAGTTCTTGGTTGAGGTACGTAATTTTTATTGGGACAATCCATATCTTTTCAAATACTGTCATGACCAAATTATGAGATGTTGCATTTCTGAAAGTGAAGTTTCTAGTGTCTTAAATTTTTTCTATAATGCTACTTGTGGTGGTCATTTTTTTTTATGAAGAAGACAGTTGTGAAAATTTTATAGTGTGGTCTTTATTGGCCCACTTTGTTCAAAGACACTAATAATTTTTGTCGTTCCTGTAAAAGATGTGAAAAGTTAGGTGCTTTATCTCGAAGACATATGATGCCTCTTAACCATATTTTTGTTATCGAGATATTTGATTGTTGGGGTATCGATTTTATGGGTCCTTTTTCCTCATCTTTTGGTTACCTTTACATCATTCTAGCTATTGACTATGTATCAAATAAGTGGAGGCTGTAACTTGTCGTACTAATGATAATACAACAGTGGTAAAATTCTTAAAAGAAAATGTGTTATCTAGGTACGGTACACCACGTGTCATCATTAGTGACCAAGGAACACATTTCTGTAACTGTTCTTTTGAAGTTTTGATGAGTAGGTATGGTGTTCTTCACAAAGTTTCCACTGCATACCATCCACAGATAAATGGACAAGCCAAGCTAGCAAATAAAGAGGCTAAACAGATTTTGAAAAAGACGGTTAACCTGAATCGCAAAGATTGGTCTCTATGCCTTTCTGATGCATTATGGGCATATCGCACTACATTCAAAACCATCTTAGGAATGTCTTTATACCGGCTTGTTTATGGGAAAGCTTGCCATTTACCTATTGAGCTAGAGCATAAAGCTTATTGGGCTGCCAAAGTCCTTAACTTTGATTTGAGTGCTGCAGGTCTCCAGAGAAAGTTACAATTGTCAGAAATAGAAGAGCTATGAAATAATGCATATAACAACTCCAGAATTTACAAAGCTAAAATGAAAGCAGCTCATGACAAACAGATCTCAACAAAATACTTTGAGCCAAATCAACGGGTCTATCTTTATAATTCTCGATTGTATTTATACCGTGGAAAGTTGAGATCTCAATGGACTGGTCCATTTATGGTAAGGCACGTTTTTCCTAATGATGTTGCCAAATTGAGGACCCTACTAATGGGCGAACTTTTAAAGTGAATGGACATTGGTTGAAAACCTATGTGAAAAAGGTAGACCACTCTATGTACCTAGACAAGATCCTTCTTGTGGATCCTATCTATCATGCTTGATCAGGTTCAATCTATCTGTACCATATTTTATATTTTGTTTATATTTTATCTTTTGACTTTTTATTTTTGCTTTTATTTTCTTTCACATTTTATTTTACTTTATTTTCCTCTTTTTCTTTTTTTCTTCAGTGTGATTTTATTTTTCAGTCAAGTGACGGATACGGTACTCCATGACTATTAAAGTCGGTTTCTCAGTTCTCTAAAAACTATCCCTCAAACTGTGCATTCATCTATTTTCTTTTTCACTTTTTTTCAAAATAGATCGCATTTTTGCCAACCTTAAAAAAACGTTTTCCTTCATTGCCTCAAAATGCTCTACTTCAGATTTACAAAACATGGTGTGAAAGATTAAGGCTATTGATGTTGAGTAATATCCCTATGGATATTCGTTGGTTAATCGAAGCCAAGGTTCAATTATTTGGTGAGTTTGCAAATGATTTTGTTTCTTTTATGCCTGGTCTTGGAAGAAACTCTTATGCCAAAAGGTAGTGAGCAAAGAGGTTACAAGTCTGTCATAAATGTGCTCGATGAAATTGTAACCGAAGTTGTCATTTTTTAGGATTTGCATTTAGAAATCGAGAAGACAAAATTCAGTTCATTAAGGATGTACTGAGTAAGGAGTCTTTGGATGATATCATATTGACTCTTGAGACGCATCCCTGTGAGCTCGTGCAACGTGAACTTCTCGATTTATGGAATAAATTCAAAAATGAACATCAACGGTATAGTCTTGGGAATCTGACTCTAAAAGACCCTATTTGCCAATTTATAAGAAAATTGGATGGGAAGCCTATCTCCGACCTATAAATGGCGTTTAAGCCGTTACTGGATGTAAAACCATAGGAAGATATGAGCCACAATCACAACTACTTGTAAATACATGTGTTTTAATTTCAAACTTTATTTTATAAATAGTATGGCTATTCATGTAGATGTTTTAAATTCAAATTCTTTGGTTAAATATGAGCTATAGAGGGCATTTAAGCCGTTACTGGACATAAAATCAGAGGAAGATATGAGCTACAATCACAACTACCTATAAATACATGTGTTTTAATTTCAAACTTTATTTTATAAATAGTATGGCTACCCATATAGATGTCTTAAATTCAAATCCTTTGGTTAAATAATGTATGTAGGTTATTATCTTTAAATTTTTGTGTTTTATTTTTACATCTCTTTTAACAAACTGTCAGGTTATCACAATCATTGTTATTATTTGGAATTTTATAAATACAGCACCTCATTTTTTTTATTTTCATATATTGAGATAAAAGTGAGTATAAATATGGAGGAAACCTCAGTTTAATAATTCTGAAATATATGTGTATTTTATGGATCTAGTCCTGGGGGAAATAAAGTGTTTGTAGAAGCAGCAAACAATCTAGGAAAAGCATTAGCTGCAAGAAAATTCATTTAATTTATGGAAGGGGTACCCTTGGGTTAATGGAGTATGTGTCAACGGTTGTACATTTAGGAGTGAGTCAAGTTTTAAGTATTATTCCTACAGCTTTAGCCGTGGAAAACCTGACTAGGAAAACAATAGGGGAAGAATTACGAGTCTCATCGATACATAAACGTATAGCTAGAATGCTTTATAATGCAGACGCTTTTATTGCCTTACCTGGTGTTTTTGGTACCTTGGAAGAAAAATTTTAAATTGTCTCTTGGGCTCAGCTGAATATCTACCACAAATCCATAGGTTTGTTGAATGTTAATAACTATTTTAATTGCTTACTTTGTTTTCTTGATCAAGCTGTGGAACAGAATTTTATTTGGTGCGACAGATCCTCGTTTTTGCCACCAATATGGATGAATTAATTGACAAATTACAGGCAGTTACCTACGAACCTGACCTAGCAATAACTTGAATCGATTGGTCAATGGGCCTTAATAAGCAAAAATTAGATCTGACACTTCGTTTGTAAATTTTTCTTTGTTTTATTTATTTATCAGCATCATTATTTTAGTTTATATTTGCTTAGGTGTCTCTCAAGTTTGTTTCTTTTGAATAATTGACGTTTCAGGTAATGTCTCCTATACTTTATCTATTTTTATTTAAACATTGAGGACAATGTTTCATCTGGTTTGGGGGAGGATAGTAGACATAAGTTGCATTTTGCTATAAAAAAAAAAAAATTTATGGTCCCACATTTGATTAAAATGGCAACGTAAAGAGTTCATTTTTGAACTCTTGATACGCATTCTAGGTCAAATTAGAATGACAGAGTAAGAAGTTTTAGTTTTATGTATTGTTGTTTGTTGCTTGTAGTCTTTGTAATTCTTTTATAAAGAAATTTGCTTTTCTGCCTAGGTATGATTTCAAAATTATTTAGGTTGAGTCACTGTTTCTATTTAGGTTACTAAAGAATGACTTTTAAAATATTTTTGAGCACAATGCTAAGCCTTTTGGTAAGATGGATGATTCAATTTATATAGTCAAGAGAATTCCCATGATTAAGTATATATTTTATTTTCACATATCTTTTATAAGTAAGTGGAAAGGTTGAGAAAATAGCTTATGAACCTTCATTGATCCTTTGAATTAGTTAATTTTTGTTTAGATTGATATTATTTGAATTAAGGGATAAGTTGGTTGAATTTGTGTATAATATATTTTGGTGAGAAACTTTTTTTTATTTCGTAATGCTTCCTTGTATTCTTCCAAAAAAAAAAAAAGAAAAAAAATAAATAAATATATAAATATTTATATATATATTTAAAAAAAAAAGAATCAATTCAGTTTAATAAAGTCTTCATTCAATTTTAGAAGGCAAATATCTTGTAAATCAGTTTTCTCACCAATCTATATTTGTATTATTCTCATAAGATAATTGAAATCCTAAAGCTGGTACATATCAAGAATGATTGATTTCTAAACGATTGATTTTCCTATCTTTAGATCGATGTTAATTTGTATGTCTGTCCATAAAATTGACTTTTTCTTAAGTGCTTAACTGTTTTCCAACTGCATGAGAGAAATCTTAACCTTTCAAACAGTCATACACCTATGAGGATATGGAATTGAGGCTTTTACTTAGAGAAATTCTCAAGGCTATATCGGTTGTGGTTTGTGGTAAGATAGTTATGGCTTAGTTCACACACACACAATTTTTAGAAGTTATAATTGGAAAAACAATAATAACAATAATGATCTTGAACTAACTTTTTATTTGAAATGCTTAAGTAGTTTTGTATATTCTAGTTACACTTGAATTGCTAGAGACTAGCAATAAGCTGATTGTGGGCTGTGATGAATACAAGAAATGCATATTTATTAAGAGATTTAGTCACCATTTAATGTCACTAATTTTAGCATTTTTGAACTTTTAACTTGAAATAAAGTGTTCTCCTTAAATTGTGATTAATGAATGTTATTTGCACAGGTTTAGGTAAAATGGACATAACTCTCAATGTAGAAATCAAAATGAAGAAATTCTTAAATCTGGAGTAACATGACTCAATTTTACACAAACTTAAAGAACAGTTGAAAAGCCAACTCTAACATGTTATGGGCCAAAAATTGAGATACAATAGAATCGGGCTACAACTTTCGCTCAGCTTGACCCAACTTACGTATTTGGACCGTATCTCACAAAATAAGTACCCAATGGATATTATTCTTGAAGCTGTGAAATAATAACTTAATTATAAACAACTATTATGTTGATGGTAAAGTCCAAATAAGCCGTTATCATAGACCAAATAGTCTTGCAAGTGGATAAAAGGGTTGTTGGCCTAAATCTGATGTATCTTTAGAATTTTGATCATATCTCATTGGATACTCACCAATTTGCATGAACCTAGTGCCTATGGAAAGAAGAGACGAAATTCTATAACTTTTATGTTGGCTAAAAAAGCTACATCGGTCATTTACATTATCAAAAAGATACTGTAAGTGGTTGAACGAGTTATTGGCATAAATTATTGAAGATTGATGTCACAATTAACATATTTCCATTCATTGCCTATATAAGGACACTCTTAGGACGTTTTCAACATTAGATAATTCTCTCTTATTTTCTTCTCATTAATATGCATTGTAATCTAGGCTAGAGTTCTTAGCAAGGCTAAGAGATGAATTTTTTTGTGTAATAAATCTACTTTTATGCTTTGATTCGTTGTCAAGAGCTACAAATATTTGTAAGTTTGGTTTTGCTTAAACTCTTATCTATTTTATTTTCTATAATCTAGAGGTTATAATTCTCATTCTCATATATATTCAGTTATGTTTTTCTGATGTGATTCTTGTTGAATTATAATTGTTATTGGTTATATTATTTTATATGTTAATCTTTTAATACAATATTGTCAATTGATATATTGTCAACTTGGATAACATGTAAAGACAATAAATGTTTGATATTCAAGTTAATCTTTTACTGCAATATTGTCAAAATGATATATTGTCGATTTTAGATAACTTGTATATGAACATGATTTGTATTAATGTTTACAAAAGAGTTTAGTCACATCAAATACACGTGTTATCAAATGAATATTTTACATATCTTTCGATTGATTGTTTGGGATGTGAAACTTTTAATTGTATTATAAAAATTGAATCAAAGTGTAAAGTAGATTTATAAAGCATAATTGTGATTCTCGAAGTCTTGTTTAAATCATCATAAGACATTTTTCTCAATTCATAGACAATTCTATTTCATCCACTTAAACTAATTAATTAATTTTCTCATTTGCTACTGCTTTAATATTTTACTTCACCAACCTATTTTGGCAAAAGCTTTCTTGTGGGATCGACACCTCAATCTATACTGCGATAGCTGCATTACATTTTGAGCGTAAACAATCTCTGTCTGATGTATAAGGTTGATCATGTTCAAAACATGCTCACACATCAGAACTTCTTTACTCATTTTTGCATTCATGTAGCTATGAGTACCTTCATGACAGTTTTGTTCCAATTGTTGGCCAAACATTGCTAGGAGAGAATCCTATATCTCATGTGCGGTCTCCAAGTGCTTGTGATTCATTCTAAACACATCGCGCATGTTGGCAAGCATATAACAACGGGCCTTATTATTAGCCTGTATTCATTTCTTATACTACTCCCGTATATTATGATGAGCATTAGCTATAGGTTTTGAAGGACACTCCTCCATAAGGATGAACTTTTGGTCCTCACAGATCAACACAATATTCATATTGTTTTTCCATTTTACAAAGTTATTATCAATTAATTGTTCATTTGCTAAGAGGGTTATGATAGGGTTTGTTTCAGACATGATACTGAAATAAATAAAGCAATTTAAAGAATACTTGAATACATATTATAGTGCTTTTCAAAATAGTAAACATGATGCATGAGTGCATTTATTTAAACACATAAATTAATACTAATCTGCGATAGTTCAATTTAATAATTAATGTGCGCCGTAGGGTAGGTCACGCTAAATTAAAATTAAAATTGAGACTATCTCAAATTAATAGGAAAAATTCAAAATATCTCATATTTTCATTTACCTATTAACTACCATTTATTTCGGTCAAGATATGATTAACCACGTAAAGATATCTTTATAAGTGTAACTCATTATTTTGGATTAAGATGACTTAACTCAAAAATTACCGCGGAAGGGTCGGTCAATTATGAAACATACCACTTAATCCTATCTATAGGAGGTCAATTTTGTTATTGAAATAAATGGACACCCTCCGTAGGGAGGACGAAATGAAAGTATCATGAGGCACCACCTATATCTCACGATGTTGTACTAATAATAGAGATTGGTGGATTCATTGTCATGTACCATTTCCCACTCACTATTTTTAACCATGTGTTTTTATAATTTATAAAACATAAGATGCTTTTATAATTATTTTTAACAAATTACTATATTTTTATAACCTCAGCAAATTATTATATCTCATATAAAAAAATTACTAGGTATAATTAATTAATCCTAATAAAGTCTAATCTTATTGGGCTTAGGTTCATTAGTCTAACTATTTCTTTTAAATAGGCCTAATAATTTAGGTGAACTTAAATTTTTAATTATTGGATTAATTATTTATAAATAATAAAATCAATAATTTTATTAATAATTTTGTAAATAATCCTAAATCAAACTATTTAATTTATGTTACCTAGAATAATGTGAAATTACTAATTTAATTATTAAATATAATTTTACATTATTTGATTAATTATACAAATTCTAAACATGCTAAATTAATTCACTAGTTTAATATTATTAATAATAATTTATTATAATAAAATAAATTATTTAAAATCTAATTATGGCATGTATGCATGTCATATTACAATAATATGAGTAGGTACAAATGTATGACATGTTATTATGCATGATTATGTTATAATTCATCATATAAATAAATAACATAAATTAACATTTAATTTAACTTTGGCCGGGTCTTTAAAATTTTTAATTACAACCCACAAAAAAAAAAAGTAATCAAATTACATAAAATGTACAAGCACGTAGGCTCAGTTGCACGCAATCTTTTCAAGTCCATAACGAGCAAAATTCATTTTCTTTGTAATTTTATACGTAGGGCATAAAAATATTTCTTAAATCCATTATATATTTTGTAAGGAAGTCAAACTCGTATATATTAAATAATTTTATCTAAACCTAAATATCAAAATTCTTAGATATTAAATAATTTTATCTAAACTTAAATACCAAAGAAATCAAAATTTAATTTTATTTGAGCTTTCCAAATTCAAACGAGTCCTTTATTGCGCCAATGCACTTAGAGTAGCAACATGAAATTTGTTGCCTATCGTGGAGCCGCCATAGGTGGCGCCCTTACTGCATATGGAAGGCTGTGAGACCCCGCATATGTTTTTGTATGGCCATCAAACGAAACAATCTGACATTATTTATTTTTTGCTTGGCCATAAATTTTGCATAGTCAACAGCTTGCATGTAAGGCCGAGTGTCTTCTGAACTCTTTTTTCCTTTTCTTTTTTCAATTTTTTAAAATAATTTCCATCTTAAAGCCACCAAAAAGTGTGGCAAACTTTTCCTTGCAAGACTGGCACATGGCCATCCCACCTATTGCCGTTTTTGTTTCCTCCTTGCTTTTTTTTTTTTTCTCAAAAAATATTGTTTTAACAATATATATCTTCTTTTTGTGCAATGAAAGAGCAAATTGACAGTGTGCTCCTCTTCTTCAATTTTTTATTCCAACAGCCACAAAAAATAAAATAAAATTTAAGTATCACAAAAAAAATTTATATTTCTTTATAAGTTTACACAATTTTGATTTAATCAAAATAAAAAAGATATTATAATCAATCTTAGAGGACCATATAATTAATGACCAAAGAATCTATACATAAAATAATCATTCATCATATCAACAAAATAAAAATACAAGTACCCACTCTTACATACATACTCAAAAATCATGATTTAAATAAAATAAATTATAACACCAAAATTATATATTCAAGAAACCATTGCTTTGATACTAATTGTTAGAAGGTTATGATATTCATAACGCAATGGAATAAAAAATAAAATTCTTTAATCTTTATTTTTATTAGATAAAAATACTTTTTATCTTAGTATCTTATGAATATATGAATTTGATGTTAAAATAAATAAGAATCAAGAACATACTTTGAATTCACGTTGAGTTTTATTTCACCAACAGATTTCAAACTAAACCTCTTATATTACAGTGAAAAGAAGAGTGAGCTTTCAATTTTTTTCTTCTATTTTAAAAAAAAATGTATTGTGTGTATTACGTATTTTTATGTGAGTCTCCTTTTAGACTAATCTTCTCATTTTAAAATAATAATTTAATTATAATATTTATCAATTAAATTATTATCTATTAAAAAAAAGACCTAATTAATGTAAACTATATAGAGTCATACTCTTTGTGATTAATGTATAATACACAACAATTGAGCATTATTAGACTTTCAAAATTAATGAAATTTTAGTCTTTTATAAAAAGGAAAACACTTAATTAAATAAAATCTTTTTGATAATTTCAAATATTATCCTTAAGATTTTATTTATTTAATTTCTTAAATTAAATATTTAGTTATATTTAGATAAGATATTATCTATATTAATTAATTTTTAATTAATTAATTTTATCCAAATATAAAATATACGTATTTGAAAACTATTTTCTAGACACAAACAATTTGTGTAATAATATAATCATTTTTTAATTGTTCATTGTAATAATAAAATAGGTGGTATTAGGGACCTATAATTTCAAGTTTCAATAAATTTTGAATAATTAATTAAACTCTTTAATTTATTAATTCAATTTATTAATTTCAGTGTTATTCCACTAAAAATCTGGAATTGCACACTTGAAATTATAGATATAATTTATTTAGAAAACTTAGAGCAGTTTATTGTTTAATCACTATACGCAATTCAACCCTCCATGGATAGTTTATAATTAGAGTTAGGTCAATTACCGTTTTACCCCTCTAATTACTTCTTTATCCTTAAGTACTATTAATTCACCAGTGAACAGTTAATTTGTAATATTATTACAAATTAAGCGCTCTAACCGTTCAGTTCTAGAATTAACCCTTAAAAGAACCTTCTTTTTAACTTCCACTATGAAGGAATGGATTTCATATCTGTAAATCATATTCGCAATCACTTATTTCATGCCATCAAAATACAAGTTTTTAGTCTGTTCTTTAGACAAACAGTAATAAGTATTTCAAATGACATAAACAGGAGTTTATGATCACTTAGAATTAAGGTTGATATGCATATGATTATCAGTAGACGTTATTTGAATTCTTAATTAACAACGGTATTTTACATAAGAATTCAAACTACGACTAGTCCAGTCCTATATAATCATATTATATAAAATGCATCCACCATAATGTCATTACATTAGTGATCCGGATAAAATTACTACATTCTAAATATAGGTGGACCGCACTAGTAATATTTAATTATAGATCTCAAACTTTAATTAATTTATTACTAATTTTTTCTATTTATTATCCATAACTTTAATCCTCTTGTATATAACAATTATATAATAAGGTTATGGTCACATAAATAAACAAGAGATTTTTTTGATATTTATGTTATAAAAGTATGAATATTTACCAAATATAAAATTGTAACTTTATTAATTTTATAAAATGAGTACAAATACATACTTTTAAGGCACTATTCTTACAATTAATCTAATAAAAAAAAGTCTATAAATGATAGTATATGACACTTTTTCGCTGGTGGCACATAATAGGTAAAAATTGGAATTACAAAGTAAATATGACATTACTTTTTTTGTATTCATATTTGTCACATTATTTTTTTTTAAAATTGCAATTTGATATGGCACATAACCATAATGGTGTTTTTTTTTTCAATTTATTAAATTAAAATTTAATTTAATTGAAAGATTAAATATGTGAAATTTAGAAACATGTAAAAGAATACGTAAAATATATAGCAATTTTTCTAACTGGTTAACAAATTAAATTACCTTTTTGCAGTTTAATTTAAAATAACTTTTAAAAAAATAATGTGGAATATTAATTTTATCTAATGGTCTACAACACTTAGAATATTCTTTTTAAATTTTGCTTAACTGTATTGTTAATAGGTTAATAAAATCAATAATATAATTGAATTTTTAAAATACTTAATTAGATCTATAATTGGATCAATAGAAACTTGATTTATTAATGTCCTGAATTTCAGTTTAATTTGGGGACAAGCACGATGAAGTGTTTAATTACTGTAGCTAATTGATTGTAGAATAATAATATTAAATATATGTTTTATAAAATAATTGTAATAAATATTCTTTTGCTGGTGGTTCTTATTTTTAAAATTGTAGATGAGGCATATAAATTATTAAATTTTTTTATATAATTTAAATTATTTTATGAATATTATGTGTCATTTACTAATTTTTTGTTATAATTTTTTTATTATGAATAGACAAATTTGATGTTGATTTATAAAATTTACATTATTTTTATAAAATTTTGTTTAATTTACAAATATAAAATATCATATACAAATTTCATATTGATTTACAAATATTATATTAAATTTACATGTCGGACGTATAGTTTATGAAATTTATGTTTACTTTTATATTTTTGCGTTGATTTATGTTTAAGAAATTTATGTTTATTTTATTTCCTATTTTTAGTGATACATATAATTTTTACGTAAATATATAAGTTCAATATTGAGTTACAAATTTAACATTATATTTATAAGATTTAGTTTAATTTATAAGTAAAAAGTATTAATTACAAGTTTAATATTAATTTACAAATGTTATATTAAATGTAAAAGTCGTACGTGTACTTTACAAAATTTATTTCTACTTTTATATTTTTGTGTTAATTTATAATTTCTTCTTTACTTTTGTTCCCCCCTCCTTTGAAAATCCTCCTCTTTCTGCCCTCAGGCCCAAGGGTCTATAATTCAACTAAGGCAGGTCCAGAAACAATGGTTAATAGGCCTAAATCTGTGAGAACAACAGAATCGATTCGGATATGAGAAATTTGGTTGACTGATGATGAACATGTTCGGCATATGTTGACCCTACCACGACTACGGCTAAGAAGATACCAACCCAAACCGATCAAAATAAGCCTCACTGGAACAAAAAACATCGACGGAGATAAACTCAATGAATATGCTTAGCACATTAGAAGTGACATCTGACATAGGGTAAGAAGGGAGACAAAATCTGTGGAAAGATATTCGGTATATGTTGAGGGGGGCCAATACGAAAGTATATGGCGTATGTCAGAAGTACAACAGGAAATATCCTGCGTAAGACAGAAATACTACAGAGAAAAGCCAAAAAAGGTCCTTGAAGGGCCATCATTATAAAAGAAAAAGAGGGAGACATGGCAGGGGATGATGAAAAAATCCCCATATAACCCAAAGAGAAAAAAGGAAAAAAGAGTATTCCCCATCCCGTGGCCAGGAGAACATTTTGATTCCTAGTTTGTGATATTTTTTACGAGAGTAAAAATTTCATTTTCTGACTTAAGCATCGGAGAGTCTTCACCAAAACCCACCCCAGCAAGACCGCATTTGAGCTTGTGTGCATGTTGTCATTGCAAGCCCCTCTCCACAGTTCGTGGGAAACAGGAAACTCAAGCCTGTACCTATTGATCTAGTCTAGACGAGACCCAAAGTTTGATTCCCCCTCAACAAATTTAAGGTTCGTTGATTCAAGGAACCACTTTTTCATATCAACAATTTTTGGCATTGTTTGTTGAAATCGAGCAAAAAGCTTTGTCGAGAGAAGCAATGTTCCAGAATGGCCGAATGATCATCCGCCAATAGGAATCACATTACCGGAGAGTGAAACCTAAATCGAAACTGACTCTCCCTCGAACAGAAAGCTCTCTGTACCCTGAAATAAGGGCAGAATTGAGGACCTTGAGGAAGGAAAGCAAGGAACTAAGACAGCTCATGACTGAGTTAATTAGGGACAAACATCTGAGAGCAAGAAATCGTGGGAGGAAATCTTAGGAGGAGATTTGAAGACAGACGGAGCAAAGGAAATGACTGGAGACTCCGCACAATTTGACTGAGACAAACAGACGAAGCCAGGCAACCCTTGAAAAGGAGAGACAGAGACGGAGCCTGGAGGGTCGGAGCCATTGGCGGAGAAAGAGACGCCAACAGAACTGCGACAGTGCTAACGGAGTGAACTGGGCCTTGAGAGCAAGGTCTATAGTTTGGAAGGGATGTTGGAGAGCCTTTTGGCCGAAAAAAAGGAGAAGGATCAGCCTCTTGAGAAGAGGATGGAAATGGAGAAAAGGTCGCCACTAACGGATGAGGTGAGAGATATGGAGCTCCTGGGCAGGTTTTGACTCCCCAATTCGCCCATCTACAAGGGGGTACAGACCCTAATCATTACATAGATTAGGTCACCGACCTATTATCCATATTACGACTGACACAGGGCCATATGTGTCGGCTCTTCCATATGAACTTAGAAGGACCGGCGTTACTCTGGTACAGGGGGTTAAAACAGCGCAATATTACCTCCTATAACGAGCTGACCGAAAATTTTTCCTAACATTTTCAGGGCCCATGCAAAGTAGCCAGGGACTCGGAATAGCTGAAGCAAATCAAGCAAGGTCAAGAGAACAACCTAAGGGACTACATTCGGAGGTTCTACAAAGAAGTGACAGTGATGGGGGCATTCGACCAGCCAATGGCCCTAGACATCCTAAAGGCAAGGCCATGACTAAACCAATTTTGGTACCACTAGGCAGAAAGTGGTACCACAAGCTACGCGACAGCATACAATAAAGCCTCAAAATATATGTCAATAGAGGAAGGTGAGAAAGCTAAGAGATTATTGGCTGAACCACCTCGAGGAAAGATACGGCCCCATGGGAAGTGAGACACGGAGGGGACAGAGAGACCCGCTCCCCTCGCTGAAATATCAGAAGATGGATGGCGAATTCTGAGCAAATCGAAAGATAACGACTACCGGTCCGATCGGTACCTCGAACCCTAACTCTATGGCAATTATTTCAGGGGGACCCACACTAGCAGGAGACTCGAATAAACAATGGAAGAAATACTTCAAGTACTCAATTGTGGCACATCAAGTCATATGCAACACCTCTTTAGCCAAGAAGCCGAGGCTACCACAAGAAGTACCAATCATGTTCACGGAGGAAGATGCTCAAGAGGTCAGTTACCCTTACGATGATGCACTCGTAATCGAAGTGGTGGTAGCTGAAGAGAAAATAAATAGGGTATTGGTTGACCCGGGCAGCTCGGTCGACATAATTTTCAAGGAAACCCAAACAGCACTAGAAGGATTCGGGTAAAGCTGTGTGATGCTGATCGGAGTGGTGACCCTCCCCTTAACCGTCGAACAAAAGCCCTGTGAGAAGATAATGATGACCAGGTTTGTGGTAGTAGACCACCAATTACCGTATAAAATCCTTTTCGGGTGATCGTTCATGGTGAATACTAATGCAGCACTATCCATCCATTACCTAAAGCTAAATTTCCCCGCAGGAGAAGGGATCGGGGTAGTGTCGGGAGATCAGAAAGTGGCAAGGAGCTGTTACGCAGTCACGGTAAAAAAAAGTGTTTTATATTTTCACCATTGATCCAAGTGAGGGAATCTTCAAATCCTCAGAGCTAGCGAAAGAGATGCAAGAACTTCAGGTTGAGGTCGGGGAACCTGGGAAGGTGGTCAGGATGGGAACCTAGTTGGGGCCAGAAGTCAAGCAAGAGCTGACCCGTTTAATTTGAGAGTTCTCGGACATTTTTACCTGGTCCCACAGGGACATGCCCGGAATTAACCTAAGACTGGCCCCCACAAGTTGACTATTTGCCCCACGTCTAGACCAGTCAAGTAAAAGAGAAGAATCTTCAATCAGGAGCAGAATAGAGATATAGCAAAAAATGTGAAAAAATTGCTGGCTGCCTGGTTCATCAGAGAGGTCCATTACCCGAAATGGTTATCCAACGTGGTAATGGTAAAGAAGGTAAGTGGAAAGTGGATAATATGTGTTGACTTCACTGATCTAAATAAGGCGTACCCCAAAGATAGCTTCCTACTCCCCAAGATCGACCAACTAGTAGACGCAATGGCAGACTACTAGTTACTGAGTTTCATGGATTCCTTTTCTGGCTATAATCAAATCCCGATGTTTCCCCCAACTAGGAAAAGACATCCTTCATCACCCACCAAGGGACCTATTGCTACCAGGTAATGTCGTTCGGGTTGAAAAATGTGGGAGCCACCTACCAAAGGTTGGTAAACAAGCTTTTTAAAAAACTAATCCGTAAAAATATAGAAGCATACGTGGATGACACGATAGCTAAGTCAATGAAAGTGGCCAACCACATTGTCGACCTCTGAGAAGCCTTCATAGTACTAAGGGAGAATGAAATGAAACTGAACCCCGAGAAGTATGTCTTCGGAGTAAAATCCAGAAAATGCTTAGGCTTCATAATGAGCCAATAGGGATAGAGGCCAACCCAGATAAAGTCCGAGCTATCTTAGAAATGAAGTCCCCAAGCACAGTGAAGAAGATCCAGTGGCTAACTAGCAAGATCGCGGCACTAAACAGATTCATCTCTAAAGCCACCGATAAATGCTTCACCTTTTTTCAAGCCATCAAGAAAAAGGGGAAGGATCGGTGGACCGAAGAATGTAAACAAGCCTTCTAGCAACTAAAGACCTACCTCTCTGAACCAGTACACCTGAAGATTTCGATACAAGGAGAACCGTTGGTAGTATACATAGGAGTCTTGAAATGGGCGGTTACCTCAGTCCTCGCCAGAGAAGAAGGAGGAGTGCAATGACCGGTGTACTATACAAGCACCCTCATCGGGGCAGAAACCCGATACCCCCCCCTCATCTCCGAAAAACTTGCTTTTGCGCTAATCATGACTGAGAGGAAGCTGTGACCCTATTTCCAAGTATATACCATCGTGATGCTAACTAACCAACCACTCAGATAAATCTTACACAAGCCCGACCTATCGGGCTGATTGGTCAAATGGTCCATGGAGTTAAGCGAATTCAACATTCATTACCGGCCCTGAACTACCATTAAAGGGCAGGCCTTAGCTAATTTCGTGGCCGAAAACACCTACGAGACAGTAGCCATTCAGGAAGTTCTCAAGACAAACTCGAAAGCATGGGTACTTTATATTGATGGGGCAACCAACCTGTTGGGAAGCGGGGCGGCGATCGTCCTCATTAGCCCTAAGAGAGACGAGTTCAGGTATGCTATTCGCTTCAGGTTCAAAGCTTCGAACAATGAGGCAGAATACAAAGCTCTCCTAGCAGATTTAAGAGTGGCTCAAGCGTTAACCGCTAAGGTAGTACTGGTTAAGAGTGACTTTTTCAGCTGGTGGTAAACCAGGTCAACGGCGATTTCAAAGCAAGAGAGGAGAGGATGACCGCTTACCTCGCGACGGTATGGAAGTTGACCGTGCGGTTTAAGGAGATAAAAATAGAGCTGATCCCAAGGATCAAGAACCTTCAAGCAGATGTCATCGCTCGAATGGCGTCAGCAAAAGATGCCAGTATCGCCCGTACGGTACCCATGAAATTCTTGTTGAGACCAAGTACCCAGGAAGGTGAGTAGATCCTGCAAATAGAATCAACGCCAAGCTGGATGGACCTTATCAAGGACTACATCTTGAATAGAATAGTTTCGAACGATAAAAAATATGCCCAAAGAATTAAATACCAAGCCGTAAGATACTCGGTAATTGAGGGGATATTGTATCGAAGGGGTTTCTCTCACCCCTACATGAGGTGCCTGTACCCCACGAAGGCAGAGCGGGTCTTAAGGGAAATCCACGAAGGAATATGCGGCAATCATTCAGGGAGGGAAACTTTGGCCCATAAAGTCTTCTGAATCGGTTATTATTGGCCTACGGTCCTTCAAAACACTAAACACCTGGTTTAGTGTTGTGACGCATAAATTCACAGATAGGATCCAAGCACCCGCAAGGGAGCTAACTATAATGAGCGGGCCGTGGCCATTCGTCCAGTGGGGGCTCGACTTGATAGGGCCACTCCCCCGAGGCAAGGGGTCATGCAAGTATGTGGTCGTGGCGGTCGATTATTTCATAAAATGGATCGAGGCCGAGCCACTATCAAAGATTACAGAGAAGAATATCCCTGATTTTGAATGGAAAAACATCATCTGTCAATGCGACATTCCCCACACCATCATCACTGACCATGGGAAACAGTTTCACAACAATAACTTTAAACAATTCTGTAAGCAATTGGGAGTAAGACTATCGTTCGCCTCCCTCGCACACTCCAAAACCAATGGCCAGGTCGAATCCTTTAATAAGTCAATCAAAAAGCTACTCAAGAAGAAGCTGACAAAAAGAAAGGGAATATGGGTAAAAGAATTACCAAAAGTATTAAGGACGCTCTGAATAACTAGTAAGACAGCCATCGACGAGGCGCCGTTCTGCTTAGCCTTCAGGAGCGAAGCAGTGATCCCCACAAAAATTGGAACCCCAACTCACTGAGTGCTAAACTTTTCTAAAACAATCAACAAAGACCTAATAAAAGGGGGGTTGGACTTAATCGAACAGCTTTGAGATCGGGCCTAGATTCGAGCAGCAGCCTACCAGTAAAAAGTTACTAGATACTACAACAAGAAAGTTGAGACTCAAAGTTTTGGAGAGGGAGACCTAGTGCTACGAAGGGTGGTGCTCCAAACGAAGAACCCTAGAAACGGAGTCCTGGGTCCCACCTGAGAAGGGCCATACAAGATTCTCAGGTGAGTAGGAGGGGCGTACGAACTCGAAGGAATAGACGGGCGAGCTGTCGGGAAACCATGGAACGTCAAACTCCTAAAACAATACTATCTCTAAACTTTTGTTTGTAATCCTTCCCTGTATGAACATCATGCTTAAATGAAAACTCTCATTTATTTTCTTCTTGTTGTAAGGGTATTTGCGAGGAGCAAATTTACTGGAATGCGAAATGAGCCACAAAAGTAAACGCCCTCGGATTATTTGACAAAAGGTTTTGCATTGAACCACATGAAATAGCATACCGCGTCCCATCTTAGAATCCTCACGATGCCATTATCGCAAAGACATGCTCACTTTTTAACAAGACATCACAATGTCTCAAGGAATATTTTCACCATCACTGGCTTGACACTCGCGGAGCAATTCGCCGTGATAGGTTCGACTTTCATTTTGTAGCATTGCACCTGGACGGCTGGGTGGGACAAGGGCTGTGACTCTTCCACAGTATCACCACGGGTTACATCGTGGCGCCCATTGAAGAGGGTTGAACCGTGGCTTTCCCACTGCATTACTGTGGCCTTTCCACAGCACCCATGACACACTGACCATCGTTATTATACCGAGGCGATCCCCCGAGAGCATCGAAGGCCTGGACGGCTCGGTGGGACGAGGGCTGTGGCTTTTCCACAGTGACACGTCCAGAATATAGGAGTTATTCCCAAGTGCAGGATTGTCGAAGTAATAAATAACCAGATGAGAACGAGGTCGATCCACAGGGAAGTAGAATTAAAATTACAAATTATTAACACTTTAAAGATAATTAATGCAGTATAAGATGTTTACAAATATTATTTCAATTAACCAATTCAAATAAAAAGCTAAGGTTACGGGGATTCACTCTTGGCATAAGAAGTAATAATATATTTAACCTTTTTTTTTTATATAACTCAATTGGAATCCTCACACAAAGGAGGTTCCAACCGAAAAATATAGCAATTTAAGTTCATCATCATTTATATATTAATTAGTATTTATTTCTTTCAATTATTATACACCAAATCTTATAAATTGGTTCAAGTATTCATTATGCCAATCTTTATATTTGTCTACAATAAATCAAGACTCCCACTTTACAAGAAAAGTTATATACACCAAATCTTGTAAATGGTTTCAAGAATTTATTGTGTCAAGTATTAAGTTTGTCAATAATAAATCAAGAATCACCACTTTAGAAGAAAGAGTATTAATTCTACAAACAAAATAAATACATCATATATAAGTTTGCATAACTTAAAAATGAAGCATTAAATTCATGAATAAATATTAAACATATCTTATTACCTTACCAAGAGCTTCACCCTTTCACCTTAGCTTAAAGAAAATTATTTGGACATAATAAAACTAAAGAAAAAGAAAAGAAATGGAAGAAGAAATAACATGATTTAATAGTAAATAAGAGAAATAAATTTACAAAGAAATAGATACAAAGGACAAGTATTTTGAACTAAATTCTAACTTTTTAATTACATTCTTTAAGCATAAACAAGCCACTTATTTATATAAAAACATGGATAAATCGAGACAAATTTGGAGGGAACCAATTGGTTGATGAAAGTTAAGAATGGTGGCAAAATAATTTGCATTCATTATCACTTGGGCACCCACTTGATTATCCACTTTGGAATTGATATGATCCAAATTAGCTGTTACTCAAAACATCAAAGTTGTAGATAAGTCTCTTATCTTTCCAAATTGAGTGATCTCATACGTATTAGATACGTATGTCTATAGTTATGGGCCAAATACTAATGACTGTTCAAACTGGACCTGTACTGCAGGTCAGTTCTGTTCTAGGCCATTTTTTACCCTCTAAACACTCGAATTTCTAATGCTTTGTGAAATACAATATGTTATCCTATTGAGTCAGCTCTCCACAGGATCAAGAATCACCTCAATTGGATCTTTAGGTAGAAAGGTATGCCCATTTTACCGAACCTACCACAAAATAGTTAAAAGATAATTAAGTACAATATTGTAAACATACTTAAGTTAAGAAAATTAAATACACTAGTAATACAAAACTATTATTAAATGTATAATTTCAATTGTTCATCACACAGCATTACCACGGGTTACACCATGACGCCCATTGAAGAGGGTTAACCGTAGCTTTTCCACATTATCACTGTAGCTTTTCCACAGCACCCATCACACGCTGTTCAACATTATTACACCGAGACGATCCCTTGAGTATTAAAGGGTCCCCATCCGACACGGTTCGGGCTACCCGCTTTAGACTGCACTAACGACTAATGCACACTAGGGATGACCTAGCTACTCATTTGAATAGGGCACCGCTACAAGACACCCTAAGTAACTTCTACTTTAAATTACTCCTAATTGCAGTTCAAGTAAAAGCACCCACTCAACCGTGCTGATTACGAAAAGCTGTTCGGCACATGCGTTAAAAATGATTGACTATTAGTCGGTCCTAACTAAAGCTATTTAGAAGACTGGTCAGTCCATTTTTATTATAAGTCTATTCTCATTCGTGAAATATCAATTAGAAACGACAATTGTCATTAACGATTGGTTTTGAAAGTATGTTTTATAAGCGGTTCGGCTATATCAATGAACTGCGCTGTGGAGAGAAGAATTTACTCTGAGCAGGTAAAGGAGAACGAGTACACATTGGAAAAAAGCAAATAGTCCATTTATTGAAGATTAGTATATTAGTCAATTACAAAGCAAAAAAACAAAAGACTAACAAACGACAAAATAAGACAAAAGAAAAAAAACTGTGGAGAAACGACTGTGGAGAAGCGGCTATGGAGAAACGGTTATAGAGGAATGGATTTACTCAGACAATAGGAGTGGAATCATGTATATCCAAGCCCACGATAGGACCCGCCTCAGGAATGTTGTCGACCGGAAGAGCTACAACAGCTGGCAGGTCGACAGAAACATCTGCAATTCCCTATGGCTCAGCGATGGTGGTGCCACTAATTTTCATCTGGTCGGCAAGAGGGGTAACCTCACTACCATTCAGAATAGCAGCACTTCTAGAAAGGGCGGGCACACCGGCCCAAGGGGGTCGTCACCACTAGCATCAGCAGGCACCAACGCGTCGTTATCATGGGCTCTGAAAGTCTCCCCTTTATGGAAAGAACCTCTAGTAGCCAAGGACCACAGCCATTGGAGGTCAATCTCTGGGTAATGCTCTTCATAAAGGGCGATAGACCTTTGAAATCCTTCCATTGTGCCTTGACAAAAGCCTTCCTTATGACCAACCGACCACTGGTTGCGCTACTACTCAAGCTGGGCCATTAGAGAGGACCAGCTCTACCCAACCAACTCTCTCTCCCTTTGAGTGGCATCGAACTGCATCTCAAGCTCTTCATTCTAGCGTGTTAACTCACTAATTTGAACCCTCACTATCACAAGGTTGTTCATCATTGTCTGCTCGACCAACTATTTTCTAGTGCTCAAGCTCAGACAACCTGCTCTCTTCTTTAGCCTTGGGGGTCATCATCTCCTCAAGTTTGGCCCCACCTCATCAGCCATCTTCCTCTCCTACTCGACGATCCTTCTTGCATGCTGGGTCTCATCCCGGGACTGAGTAAGGTCATCCTTCGCTTTTTGAGCACGGATCACGAAACCCAGTATCTCGGCTCAGAATTGAAAAAGGAGAAAAACGGACTATAGAAAAACCGAAAGTCAGAGCAAGCAAATGCACAAAGGAGAAACAATTTAGTTGTTAAGTAACTTACATCAAGAGTACATCTCAGCGCAACATTGAACCTTGTGGTGGGGTCTAAAAAAGATGTTTAACTCACCTAGGTGGGGGTCACATACCTCTCTAGCTCCCTCATAACTAGGAGCAAGAAGCCCAAGTCTTCTTGGTCTCCGAGACCAGCACGGAGGAAGACACTCGAGAGGGCCCCTCACGGGAAGACCGCCTCTCCCTTCTCAGAGAGCTCGATGAAGATGCGGCCCATCCAACTTGTGCAGCCTGGGTTGAGGGACAAGCCAAGGAGCCCTGCCCCCTGCTCGGTGTTTGGATGGAAGGAGAGTCATGTGGCTGAGTTTTAATAGGATCCCTTTTTCGGACAGTCAGACCCCTAAAAGCCTTATCCTCACGGGCTCGATCACCAACAGACGGTAAAGACGACCTCCCTCGGGAAGGCCTTCTCCCCCGGCTCCTTCCAAAACCAAACAACATTCCTATGATATTGTTGGGGTTTAAAGGCTTCGACCACTAGAGGAAGAACCTTTGGTTCAGCTCTTCTTCCTCCTTTCATCACCTCTTTGCTCAGATATTCCTGCATTTTACACAAACGTGAGAACCGAAAAAGAAGTAACAAAAATAAAAGGAAGAAATGACCGAAACTAACTTTGGGTTTGAGGCAGAGACGGAACAGATAGAACTAGTCTTGATTCGACAAGGTTGGACGGGGATAGCAGCTCCTAAATCGGGCAGATATGTTAGAGCACAGCGTCGTTCTGAGTAAGGGTTTACTCAAAAACTTCCACATCAGTTGCCCAGGTAGCTGCAAAAAATGGCAAACAAAGAAAAGTGAGTCGAGTCGAGCAAATCACTTAAGCCCCACACATTACACAAGAATCAAGATCTACATTCGCAGAAAAGATAGCAGGGATGACCCACTCTCCCCCATCCCTCTTGGGAACCCTTTGACCTTAGTTGCCCCGGCAAAGAACCATTGCCCATTCTAGTCTTTTACGGAGGTCGACCGACCCAGGATCGGGTTCTGAAGGTCGTTAAACAAGAGGTAATAGAAACCCCTCTGGCATTGCTCCTGAAATGGTACATGTAGCATAAATCTTGAAAATAGGGAGGGAGGGGAGGGGAGGGGACTTCCCTACTTTTGACCATTAAAAACACAGGCCTGCAAGCACTCTCTAAGAGTTCGGACCTAGTTGAGAAAGGATTATCCTGAGGTGGTCAGCATCTTGGCAAAATATCACTGCATGGGAAGCCTGAGTTTCAGCCTCAGGAACTCAACATGAATAGCCACCTCGCCATTGGGATGACCCACTCTCCCCCATTCCTCTTGGGAACCCTTTGACCCTACTCTCCTTGGCAAAGAAGCATTGCCCATTCCAGTCTTTTACAGAGGTTGACTGACCTAGGATCGGGTTCTGAAGGTCGTTAAACAAGAGGCAATAGAAGCCCATTTGGCAATGCTTCTGAAATGGTACAAGTATTATAACTCTTGAAAATGGAGGGGGAAAGGAGGGGAGGAGAGGGGATTTCCCTGCTTTTGACCACAAAACAAACAGGCCTGTAAGCACTTTCCAAGAGTTCAGATCTAGTTGGGAAAGGGCTATCCCGAGGTGGTCAGCATCTTGGCAAAATATTGCTACATGGGAAGCCTGAGTTCCAGCCTCAGGAACTCAACAAGAATGGCCATCTCGCCATTGGGAGGGCTGTTCGAATAATCCTCCTCGAAGGGCAACCTGAGGGTGACCATCTTAGGAATGTCATAGGAATACCTGATAAGGGTTAGGTCATCCTCACTAAGGCAAGAGGCGTGGTATCGAGTATTCATTTCATATTCCATTACCTCCACGTCCTCCTTCGCCATAGTTTCCTCGGGGTCATTACCTTTGTCCTCATTGGAGCTCAAGACCGGTTCGGCCTCGTGTAGGAGTTCCTCAGACTAGGAAACTCCACCCGCAGAGGTAACTCCTCCGCCACTATTCCACCTCCTCAACCGCCATGTCCACAACTAGGAAGTTTGGATTGACACTAAAGGCCATCAACTAATAGAAGGCATTTCCTAAATGAGGCTATAACTTACTAGACAAGGACAGTAATAAATCGACCACGCTTAGAAATGAAAAAATAGGCGATGGTCGTTAGGATCAAAAGACACAAGAAAAAGAAGAAAGCCGAGATAGGGAAAAATACAGGCAAACAGGCTAGAAACAAAGCCTGAAATGAATCCCCGGAATAAAATAAAAGGAAAGAGTCTAAAAAAAAGAGAATATCTTATGTACCAAAAAAATTCAGAGAGGCCGGAATGAAAAACGATGGAGAAAGAAGTCACCGAATTAAGAATGCACGTTCAACAAAGAAAGCAACGGTAACACTGTAGGAAGGAAGGAAGAAATAAAAAAATGCGTAATAAGAGGTTCAAAACAGAGCAGAAGGTGACTATTTATAAGCAGTAGTGAAGTGATCTAGGCCATTCAAAATAAAAGAAAACGAACGGACGAGATCGACAAGAAAGGTAAAAAGGCGCTTGGCGTAGAAAACGAATAGACGAGATCAACAGGAAAGGTGAAAAGGCGCTTGGCACCAGAGACGCAACGCCTTGGGTCCCTAGGTGCAATAAAGGCGCGTCTCTTCAAATGGTTGCCACCCAAGCCGTTGGATTCAAACAGATCGAACTATCCAAGGGACTCTAGACAGATAACGTCACTTGGAAAAAGAGAAGGATAAGACCTTTAAAGAGACCTACCATTAAAATTTAAAAATCTGGGGAGAAATCGCCACTGCGTGGCAACGACTTTTCAGGTCGCCATGATGGCACCATAACACTTCCACCTGCTTTAACTTTTGTTAAAATTCGGACGTGATCTTGAAGCTGCTCAGAACGAACAAAGTCGGTTGGCTCGAATGAAAAAGACAACAGATAAAATTGGGGACCCAGAGAGCAATACAGACCTACCAGACCAGAATAAAAGTTTACAGTTCTAATAAATTAAAACTAGAAACTGACAGACCTCTATTCCCCCCCTGAAAATCCCTCTCTTCCTACCCTCAGGCCCAAAAGCCTAGAATTCAACCAAGGAAGTCCTAGAAACAATGTCCAATAGGCTTAAATCTGTGAGAACAATAGAACAGATTTAGATGTGAAAAATTTGGTCGGCTGATGATGAACTTGTTCGGCATATGTTGACCCTACCGCAATTACGACCGAGCAAGTACCGACCTGGGCTGACCAAAATAAGCCTCACTTGAACCAAAAATGCCAGTGGAGATAAACTCAAGGAATATGCTTAGCACATCAGAAGTGACATCTGACATGGGGTAAGAACGGACGGAGACAAAAAATTTGTAGAAAGATATTCGGCGTATGTCGAGGGGGGCAGTATGAAAGTATATGGCGTGTGTCAGAAATACAACAAGAAATATCTGGTGTAAAACAGAAATACTACAGAGGAAAGCCCATCATTATAAAAGGAAAAAGAGGGAGACATGACAAGGGATGATGAAAATATCCCCATAGAACCCAAAGAGAAAAAGGAAAAAAGAGTATTCCTACTCCCCCCCGGTGGCCAGGACAACATTTTGATTCCTAGTTTGTGATATTTTTTAAGAGAGCAAAAATCCTCTTTTCTGACTTAAGCATCGGAGCGTCTTCGCCGAAACTCACCCTGACAAGACAGCTTTTGATCTTATGTGCGTGTTGTCATTGCAGGCCCCTCTCCATAATTCACAAAAAATAGGAAACCCAAGCATGTACCTATTGATCCAGTCCAGACGAGGCCCAAAGTTTGACTCTTCCTTAACAAATATAAGGCTCGTTAATCCGAGGACCACTTTTTCAGGTCAACAACTTTAAATTATTTTACAAAGATTATGTTTTATTTATGATTTATTTGTTATATATGTATATATATTTTTACGTAAATATACAAGTTCAGTGTTGATTTATAAATTTTACATTATATTTATAATATTTAACTTAATTTACAAGTAAAAAGTATCATTTACAAGTTTGATATTGATTTACAAACGTTATATTAGATTTATATATCATACGTATAGTTTACGAAATTATGTCTACTTTTATATTTTTGTGTTGATTTATAATTTTTTATTTATTTTTAATTATTTTATAAATATTATGTTTCATTTATGATTTATTTATTATATATATGTATATATATTACGTAAATATACAAGTTCAGTGTTGATTTATAAATTTTAATACTTATAAAATTTAGTTAAATTTACAAGTAAATGTTTTTTTTACAAGTTTGATATTGATTTAAAATTGTTATATCAAATTATATAGTTTTTTTTATGTAATTATTAGCTGTTGACATAAATTATTAATTTTGTAACTCATGTTATGTAGTTTACACGTACTATAATTTATATATGTTTTTTTAATACAATTAAATTTATTATGTTTAAATTTATAAGTGCAATGTTTACTATCAACTTTTCTATTACAACTATAAAATTTCTACTATTTATTAATGTATTTGAAAGTGAAAATAGTCATTTTACTTAAAAAGATATTATTTTATAGAAAACTCAAAGAAGTTTATAAGATTTATTCAAATTTTTGATCGGATAGTTAATGAATTAATGTAAAACTACACCAAATTTTAAGAGTTATATCAAATTATTATCCCTTTTTTATTTGAAAAACAAAAATGGCATGCCCTAAGCCTCATCAGGGAACTCTTAGGTTGGTCATTAACCAAAAACATTAACACTTTAATAAGGGCAGCCTCGTCTAGAAAGAGAAGCGTTAAACAACAAAAATGGACACTCCATTAACAATTACTAGATCAGCGATAAGTTCTTTTAAGCAAAGTCATTATCATTTATCAATGAATAATACTACATTTTTTAAATAGTACCATAATTTTTTTTTATATAATACTACATTTCTCAAATAATATCTTTTTTTTTTATTTGAAATAATATATCAAGTAACTATTAGATAGTAAAATAATATATTATTTAGGTGTTTGTAAATAAAGACTTGCTTGCTAATGTTTCTATTGAATGAAAGGGTATTTATACAAGTTTACAAAAGAGAAAATAAATCCTTTAATAAGAAATAAATCCTAAAAAAGTATCAAAATACAAGTTAAAGTTAAATGCTAGATAATATACATTTATCAAAATACAAGATAAATTCTAAATAATATGTAATTATTAAGATATAGAAAACTTAGATAAATACAAGTAATTTGATAAATAGATAATACTAAGAACTATCTTCAATATGGCCTCGCACGATGGAGTGCCAAGAGGAGAGTCAAATCTTGGAAAGGAGTTGAAGAAACCGAGTACGAGCAAGTGGTTTGGTAAAAGCATATGCTTATTGATCAGTGGAAGAGACATGAGCAACCCTCAAAGCACCAGATTAAACACGTTCCATGATAAAATAATAATCCAAAGCAAGGTGCTTCATGCAAGAATGAAAGAATGGATTGAAGTTGAGTTGAGTTATGCTAACATTGTCACAATAGATGACAAGTTGAGTTGGAATCATCATATCAAGTTCGATTAAAAGAGAACAATCTAAGATAATTCTGCAATAGTGGCAACAACAGACTGTTATTCAGCATCAGTGGAAGATCAAGCAACATTGTGTTATTTCTTAGAACTCCAAGAAATATGATTGCAACGAAGATGCACAATATATGATTCGGTAGATGAGTAGTCATCCTTGTCGCTAGCTTAATTAGCACTAGAAAAGTCCCGTAGAGTAGAAAGGGAGTCGTAATATAATAAGAAACCATGATCTAGTGTGCCGTAAAGATAGTAGCAAGAGATGCTTGGCAGCAACCCAATGATCAGTGGTAGGTCAGTGCATAAACTGAGAAAGCTTGCCAATTGTGAAGGCTATATTTGGATTAGTAAGAGAAAGATACTGAAGGCTACCAACTAACCCATGATAGTCTGTTGGATTAACAAGAGCAATGTTGATATGTAGAGCAAGAGTAGTTGATGTGGCTAGGGGTGTAGAAATAGGTTTTGCATCTGTCATCTTGTAACGAGCCAAAATATCCAGGATATACCGACGTTGAGATAATAGTAGACCTTGAGAATGGGGAACAACTTCAACACTTAAGAAGAAAGATAAAGGGCCAAGATCCTTGAGCAAGAACTATTGGATAAGTAAATCAAAAAAATTGTACAACACTATCATCATTACCAGTAACAATGATGCCATCAACATATATAAGAAGATAAATAGTGGTAGCAACAGAGTTGAAGATAAAAAAAGAAGTGTTAGCATAGAAATTATAAAATCCATAATCGATAAGATAAGACTGGAGTTCTTGATACCAAGCCCAAGGGAATTGTTTCAACACATAAATAACTTTTTGCAACTTGCACACATGAGTAATTTGAATGATCAATATCAATAAAGCTAAGAAGTTGATACATATAAACATTGTCTATAAGATGGCCTTGTAGGAAAGCATTGTTGACATCAAGTTGAGGAAGAAATCAGTGATGAGAGATAGCCAGACTGATTATTAATCGAACAGTTGTAGGTTTGACCACTAAATTGAAGGTATCATTGTAATCAATACCTGGATGCTATTGAAACCTCTTGGCAACAAGTCGGGCTTTATAATGGTTAATAGAACTATTAGACTTCCATTTGATGTGAAAAATCCTCTTGCACCCCATAATATTATAGTTTGAACTAGGAGGAACCAATTCCCACGTATCATTTTAGACAATAACATCAAATTTCTTAGACATGGCCTGACACCATGGTGTTGATTTAAGAGCCTAAGACATAGTGATAGGTTCATGATCAAGGGAAGAGGTAAGTTGAGCAGTGAAGTTAAGCGTTTTAGTGGGAAGGTAGATGTTGTTTTTAGACCTAGTGACTATGGAGTAAGTATTTTGTTGTTGGAAATATAAGTAGGGTTGGTGAGGAGACGACTTGGTTGATAAGTCTCAGAAGAGTCAGAGGTATGGGTGATAAAGGTATGGGTCCATGTAACTAGTAGGGATATTTGTTTGTTTAGGCGGATGGTCATCAGATAGGACACAGATGGTCGGGTTAGGAACAGAGAGAGAGAGACAAAGTGTGAGGTGGTAGGAACTTGGGTTGATGAATCTGGGCACGGAGAGGCCATTGCTAAGGATGTGGCCGAAAAGGGCATGATGAGTGACAGTGATGGCAGGACAATGATGGGAGAAAGTTAATCAACAATTGTAACAAGTTGAGAATGGCTAATATGACTTTAGTAGGAGGAAAAGGAAAAGACAAACTCAATAAATTTCATATGACAAGATGTGTATAGCCAATAGGTTGATGGATCAAGGTAACGATTGTAATATCCAATCCCTATTAGTAGTATTGGTGCCTAGATTTTAGTATAGAGCAATAAAGACACCTAGGGTTACCCGATTTTAACTCTATTAGAAATATTTTTTATGGTGCGGGTGAGAGATATTAGACCTAATTTGATAATTTCACACTCGGTCGGAGTGTCGGACAATCCTAGAATATTTTTATAATTTTTCTTTATTGGCTTGAAAAAGAAATTTTAATTTACTACATGGATTTCCATTTAAAGGTTATGTATGGAACAAGCTTTTGTTGAGAAGCACAATCCATATATTAGAGAATGGACCAATTAGAAACAATCTATTGGATTGCCAAGTTGAGAATTCTTATTAGTTCCTTGGACTATTCTAACTAGATAGTTACAAAGAAATTAATTACATACTTAGTTTTCAACTAATGGCAATTTAGTAATTTTGAGTTAATTGAAGGGAAAATTGACCTTTTGAGGGAGCACTATATATATAGTAGAAGTGTGTGAAAATTTCAAGTGATCAAAAGCATAACCCTTAGAGCAAAAGAGAAGCAAAATTCGTGCAAAAGAATAGTAGTGCTGCTACAGTGAAATTTTAATTTTTTTTTCATGATTTTTCATGCTTAATCAAGCTATAATAAGGTTATATACCAGTTCCTAAGATTAATTGAAGCCTCCATTAGTGAAAATTCAAGAAAAAGATGTAAAAAAAGCATTGTTTTGTGAGATTGATATGTGAACTTTCAAGATTGCTTCAATTGAAATTCTTGTATGTATTCTTGGTTTAGATTGAGTTGAATTCTAGTGTGAAGCATGGAGGAGTCATCAAATTGAAGAAATTGGCAAGGTAAGAA
Organism: Ailanthus altissimus; assembly: GCA_946807835.1. Taxonomy (NCBI): domain Eukaryota; kingdom Viridiplantae; phylum Streptophyta; class Magnoliopsida; order Sapindales; family Simaroubaceae; genus Ailanthus; species Ailanthus altissimus. The sequence goes on from OX327687.1 coordinate 14,349,586, forward strand.
TTAGGGTTTTGGTGATTTGGATGTAGAGACTCAATTGGTTATAAGTATAGCATTAGAATGCAATTGGCTTGATTTTAATGCAATTGGAACAAGAAATTGAGAAACAAAATATGTTGGAACATAGGGTGAAATTTTGCCACTTTAGGGAAGTTAGGGATTGAGTTGTGTTTTGGTTGAGTTGTTGTGTATAAATGGTGCCTTATATACATTGAATGTATATGGTTGCTGGAAAAGTCAAAAATGAAGAAAATGGAATATAATTGTCTATTTTGGTAAGGTGAATGGCAATTATGTCCAATCAAAGTTATAAGGCGTTTAATAATTTTCAGGGCACTGGATGGTGAGTTAGATTAGATTAAATGACTCCGTAAATGAAAATAAAAAAATTGTATCCATTCGGGCTTTGTATGTCGATTAGGGAGTTTAGTAGTTAAATGAGATTCTAGTGTTTGAATTAGTTCTAAACGTCATTTATGGGGTGTAGGTAAAGAAAACCAAGACTGGTAACGGGAGTAGAAATTCAGAGCGAGATTGAGCTTGGAACGGTTGCGAGTGAAAATATATCATTTCTTTTATCTTTCATTTTATTAGGTTTCCGCATAATTAAATTATATGTTTTATGTATTTTCAATGCATAAATATGATTTATGATCTTGATATACATTCATAGATATGCTTTTACATGTTCGGTTTAAGAAACAACTTTAAAATTACTACATCCGTTTCAAAGGCCATTGGTACCAACAGATTTTAGTAATGGTGATTGTATTAGACCCGACCGGTATATCCCGTACACATGGGCATGTTATGGGGTGTGTCACTAACTCTGGAAAGTCGGGTTGTCGAGTCATGTGAGTCGCTCTATGTGTATTGGGTATTGTCTCGCTATATGTATGCAATGTAGGATTTCACTGCATAGCCTGTGAGATGTCTTGAGATGTCATGGTAGGTGCTGCTAGTTGAGGCGCTCCGTGACCTACTCACGTGTGCAGTGCTAGTTGAGTCGCTGAGTGAGTATAAAGCTTTAGGATTACCATTGGTATATTTTAGAAAGAAAATGGCCGAATGAGGGCTTTAATAGTTTTTAATCTAATGATTGTATATTATGTGTTTATATGCACATGCTAGTTATTATGTTGAACAGATTTTGAATATTATTTTTCAAAGATGTAAAGAAAACTCGCTCGGCAAGATTTCATCGGCATATGATGTTTACATCCGTTTTACAGCTTTATATAGGTTTTAGAAATATGAATTATATATGTCTTTTAGAATTTAATATTTATGCGGAATTTTATTTTATTCAAAATCTTAAATGCACTCACTAAGCGCCTTTAGCTCACTCGTTTGTGTTTTATATTTTTTATTCCCCTCCAGGTGCAGGCCTCAGTGTGCAAGTCGCTAATTCTCCTATGATTGATTAGTGGCTCAGTCGAACGATCATTTTGAACATGTAAATGTGCTAAATAGCACTCGTTTTGATTTTCAGCATAGTAGTTCTAGATTTTTACATTGTACATATGTTTTGGATAACCAAAAAGAGATTTCGATATTTTGATGATCATTTCACTTTTTATTAGTATTCCAGTTTTATGATCATAATGAAATTATTGAGTTGAGTTGGAATTGTTTTGTAAAGGACCAGAGGTCCTATTTGGTAATATTGAGAAGTGGTTTGAAAATAGAAGTGTAATTCTTTGCAGGTTTTGTATTGGATTTTTAGAAAAACAGGGGAAACTCTACCCCTTTTAAAAAAAAAATTAAGATGTCATTTTCATGTATATCCCAAGACTTCCGTCGAGGTGCCCGGCAGGGCCCTAGGATCTAATGTAGAAGGTCTCGGGCTAGGTTTTGTTAAAGATAAACACTTTAACTGAGAGAGTACTTAACAAAGACACAAGGTTGAGAGCAGGAAGCGAGTTCATGATCGGAGTATGTCCGAAGTTAAGGATAATAGAGGCAACCAAAAATGTAAAGTTTGGAGTAGTTTTGTGGAGTGTGAAAAAGACAAGTGTATGGATACTTAAAGTTAAGAGTTGGGGTTTGTATGCGATTAGTAAGATGGACCGCAATAATAAAGACATGATTCAAGAAGGAAAGAGGAAAGAAGGCATAAGAAAGAAGAGAGAGACCAATTTCAATAATGTAACTATGACGACGTTCAGAGTACCCATTGTGTTTGAGAGTGTGAGGTGGAATTATGAGAAGGGTGATACCATTAGCAGCAAGGAAGAAATCAAGAGTATGACATTCAGTACCAAAGAGTCAAGGATATGACATTCAACACCATTGTCTAAGTACAATAGAAATATAGTTAGTGGAACAAAGTTTAGAGATAGAGATAAGATTTTTATGCATGGTAGGAGCACAAAAAATAATATCTAAATTAAAAGTACAAGAGAAAGTAAATATAGAAGTTGAATTAATGTGAGTGGTGGAAAGACCAGTGTTATCACGAATCACAATGTCGTTAAGGCCATCATACGACACATAGAGGGAGTAATTATTTAAATCAAAAGTGATGTGAAATTAAAACTTCCAAGATAGGTAATTTGTAGAAGTGAGTTTGATGGTGTTATGAGAGGAGAGATTGATGGCAAGGATAAGTTTAATGGATTTACTCTGGTTGGGAATAATGAGTTAGGATTGAGAATTGGCCATGGTGAAAAAGGTCAACTTGTAATGACAGCAAAAAGAAAGTCGAAGCTAAGTGGGGTCGATGCGGGTTGCCAACTTGGGACGACTGAGTTGTTGGCTGAGGAAGAAGAAATGTACAAGGTGATGGGCTGAAAGAGGAAGAAAAAGAAGACAAATTTAAGGGAGCGAGTCCTAAAAGCTTACTACTTTGATGCCAAGTAAGTGTTTGTAATAAAGATTTTCTTGGTTATGTTTCTTTTGGAGGAAGGAGTATTTATACAAGTTTATAAGAGAAATGATAAATCCTATGATAATAAAATAAATCCTAGATAATATACAATTATCAAGATATAGAAAAATTAAACAAATACAAGTAATTCAATATATTGGGTGATTTTAAAATTTATATTATTTTACCACCCGATAATTACTTGACAATTATGTAGCATTATTATTTATCAATATCCTTAAATTCTTCTCAACAGTTTGTAACCCATATACTTATCTTATGGATCATTGTTACCAAATCTTCCCCCAAATAAAGATACTAGTAAATTAAATAAAAATCATTCATTTTAGTATTTGCAGAGCTCATATCAATTTGAAACTCAATTATATATAAGAAATAGGATGAGAAGTGTATATAGAGTTTCTATACCACAAAAAGAAAAGAAGAAGAAAAGCACACTAATTACTAGACAACAACGATGCTTATGCATTAGTTCTATGATTAATACAAACAAGACCTCTAGGGTAGATCTTAGTAAGAATTGTTGAACAAACCTGGATAAGCTACAGTAACAACTTTTTAAATGAAAACCCAAAATGAAACAATTCTTTACAATAAGGGGCAGATAAATATATAACTGAAGCCTTAAATATATACTATAAACACGAGTACGAAATAGAGATCATTAAAATTTATTATCTTTTGGCCATAATTACATCTAACAAGCACAAACAAGTGCTGAAAACTCAACTAGGAACATAGGGTTCAAAGAGTGTCACACAAGGATTTAGGTCATACTAAATGATATTAGCAACATGTTCAAACTCCTTCCTCAGAACTTTTATGCTGAACTTGTCCACAACCATGAGTTATCTCAAATGGATCTTTTATGCAAATCAAATGATGATTATTTCCAATCCTTTTTGTTCAGTCTTTTTCTTACAATGGAAAACGGTTGGTCATTTACAAGAAAGATTTTTGAGTGTTAATTGCAAAAACTTTCTAACCAACCATTAAAAGAATTTTGCCTACAAAATTAACAAAATAAGTCAAAAAGATTATCTCAACACACCAACACATATTTTGAGTTCAAATAAGAAAAGGAACAAGTAACATCATAATTTAATACATAATGAAATTTTTACACACTTTACTAGGGAGGTTTTAACTAGATTAGTAATTGATAAATAGATGATAAATCACATATCAAATCCAATTTCTGTATCCCATCCCCAATAACTTATGATAAATTGAAAGGGAATATTGGTATTTCGGTGTTGTCCTAAACATTAACCAAGAAAATCAAAATAACATGTTAATTTACTTAAAACAAAGTTTAAATATATAGTTTTACAATTATTGTATAAACTGTATGACATAAAAGATATGACACAAGGATACAAAAAAATAATGATTAAGTCAAGGCGTCCTTAGCATTGTCCTTAAATTATTTCTACTCCCACAATTGATAATAATCAATGGTGCACTTGGGTTAGAGGTAGAGTAGTTCTAGGATTCAATAACTTATTAAAGAGTATAAAGGTGCACACCAAATATACTTTCTTTGGACAGCAAAAGTTTACTTTGTATATGATTGGTATGAGAGAAATAAGAATTACAAGATGAGAAGAGAAGTTATTCATTTAATTTAAATGTGCTTATAGTATTTATAAAGTTATAAGTGTCTCTCTGGAGAGGCATAATACTTATTTGAAAGGCTACATAATTTGGAAGGGGTAGGTGACTCTTTGAAGACTCACTTTTCCAACTTTAAGAGTCGCAGCTCCCAATAATAACATTGAGCATTAGCTTAACTGGGCGCTGTGGCGCCCAAGCCTCTTACGTGTCACGCCCCAAGTGCTTTCAAATATTTTCTCAAGCACTTGGTGCTTGACTAGGCATGTTAGAGGCTACTTGGACCATAGAGCGCTATGTGGGCTAGAGTTTCTAGAAGGACCGTTGATTGGTATGGAGATACAGGCTTGGCCCATAACTTATTAGGGATGTAAACCCCTATTTGGCAGGGGGAATACTTCATAGCATATTTTATCATTTTGTATGTACATTGTTAGATCACTATATAGCATCTTACATCATAGCTGTTGATTGTGTAGAGCTAGTAGTATAAATAGGAGACACCCTTAGTTGTACAAAACATCTCATAGCTTGTAATCTCTTCAACAATATAAAGAGCTTTTTCTCAAAAATATTGTGTGCGTGTTTTCTCATCTCTTCTTTGTGTGGTGTTTTCTAGGCTACTTAGCGCACAACGCGTCTAAAGCTGCACAGTTCTCAAAAGGTCTATGACATTTTGTATCAGAACGGGTTCAACAAAGATGGAGAAAGATGCTACAACATCATTGGAGTTGACTAAAGAGAAGGGTAGGGACCCCAAAACTAAGAGGCACAGCAATGTGCCTCATAACAAGTCAGTTGATCCAAGCCACGATCTAGGGAACATGGTGAAAACGCTCAGTAAAGCTATAGAACAGGTGACGGATCACCTTGGGGAGTTGAAGCAACAAGTAGAAAAGCTCGAGGTAGGCTTTGCCACTCAAGAAGATATGTTGCGCTCCCTCATCGACACATTCATCGAGACTTACTCTGATAAGTAACGAGACTGGATCAAGGCTTTTCGAGATAAGATCTACATCACGATAGACAAGATTCAAACCCAAGTAGAAGAGCTACGTCGAGGGTTTAAGACTGTCAAAGAGGATGTGGTACTATTTAAGTGGGTGGTGGTGAACGGGTCTATTGCCACATAAGTTACAGTGGCTACACCAAGAGTTGATGCTTCTAAGCCTAGTGAGTTTAGCAAAAAGTGGAATGCCAAGGAGCTCGATAACTACTTTTGGTAGATGGAGAGATACTTCGACTTCTTAGGTGTATGGGACAAGGATAAGGTAAATACCACGACCCTATATCTCTCTGACCATGCAATTCTTTGGTGGCGTAGGAAAAGCGAGAAGATTCGTAAGGGCACCTGGGCAAAGTTACTGCAAAAGCTGAAGCGCCAATTCAATTTAGAGAATGTGGCGTATGATGCTAGAAAGTGAATAAAGGAGTTGAGACAGACCAAGTGCATTAGTGAGTGCGTAGAAGAGTACTCTCTATTGATGCTACAGATCCTCAACATGAGTAAAGAGGACTTGCTGTTTGATTTCCTTGATGGATTGCAAACATGGGCGTCCAATGAGTTGAGGTGACGTGGAGTGCAAAATATATCTTATGCCCTCACATTGGCGGAAACGCTCACGAATTACTGCAAGAGAGATATAAAAAGTCCAAGAATTCAAAGCCCAATCACAGCAAAGGTGGAAGAGCCAAAAAGTCTCGCCCTCTGCAAAATAAGGAAGGAAAGGGTAAACTACCCATAGGGAGAGAGCAGAAGCGCAACAATGGGAGAAAGCCGAGATTTTGCTGCTTCCTTTGTAACGAAGATCATTGGGTGAAGAATTGTCCAAAAAAGAAGGCTATCAACGTGATGTTGGAGACTCAACAAATGGGTGAACAAGAATAATTAGGATGTATGCAACTATTCAATGCCCTCAATGCCAAGTGGCAACCCATGTGCCAATGGGAAAGGCGTTGATGTATGTTAAATCCTACATTGATGGGAAGGAGACTCAAGTGCTAGTGGATACTGAAACTATGCACAACTTCCTCAAGCGTGCGAAAGCGGAGCACTTAGGCCTTAAGGTAGAGAAGGGGATTGGTTACCTTAAGACTGTGAACACTATAATCAAATCACTAAATAGGGTCATTCATAAAGTCAAAATGCTCTTCGGAAAGTAGAGCAGTAAGGTAAGCTTTTTGGTAGCACCTATCGATGATTTTGATGTTGTTCTTGGAATGGATTTCTTGTGGCAGTTTAATATGGTATCACTTCCTCGATACAACTACGTATGTATTCTGGAGGAAGGACCGTATATGGTGCCGACAGTAGACAAGCCCAAAGATGGGCAATACAAGCCCAACACCCACACTAATCTCCTTTTTACTATGCAATTAAAGAAATGAGCAAAGTAGGGGGAAAAGACATACCTCGCCACTATATGAGAAGGGACGATGAGGTAAATGGGAGTAAAGATGAGCTACTAGCAGAGATCACAAAAGTGCTTAAGTGGGACAAGGACGTGATGCTAGTAGCACTACCATAGAAATTACCGCCAAAATGGATGATCGATCACGAGATTGAGTTGAAGCTGGGAACGGACGATCGATCACGAGATTGAGTTGAAGCTAGGAACTAAGTCCCCAGCCAAAGCGCCTTATCGAATGTCTACACCGGAGTTAGTAGAGTTGTGAAAGTAACTCAAGGAGTTGTTGGATGCGGGTTTCATCTAACCATTCAAGGCGCTCTACGACACACCCATGCTTTTTTAGTGCAAGCATGATGGATCATTGCAGCTATGCATAGACTACCATGCGCTGAACAAAGTCACCCTAAAAAATAGGTATCCTATTCTTTTAATTGCTGACTTGTTTGATTAATTGGGGCAGACAAAGTACTTTTCAAAGCTGAACCTGAGAACCGAGGGTGATGAACTGAAAACTACAAGTGCAGATAGCCGAAGGTGATGAATCAAAAACTACATGTGTAACGCATTATGGAACATTTGAGTTTCTTGTCATGCCGTTTAGCCTCACTAACACACCAGCCTCTTTTTGTACATTGATAAACAATATACTTCAGCCATTCCTCGATAAATTCGTCGTCGTGTACTTAGACAACATCGTTATCTACAGTAACATTCTCGAAGAACATGTAGAACATTTGAGGTCTGTCTTAAAGGTGCCCTATAATAATGAACTATACGTGAAGAGGGATAAGTGCTCATTTGTTAAGTTGGAGGTGGACTTTTTGGTCATAAGATCAAAAATGGCAAGTTGATAACGGATAGAATGAAGATTTGCACTATAGTAGATTAGGAGACACCCACAAGAGTTATCGAGCTGCAGTCTTTTTTTTCTGTGAGTCAACTATTATTGGAGATTTATCAAAAGCTACTCCACCATGCTGCACCCTTTACCAACCTGTCGAAGAAGGCCAAAGCATATGAGTGGACAAAAAAGTGCCAAGAGGCTTTTGATTGATTAAAGAAAGTGGTGATCGAGGAGCCAGTTCTAGCATTGCTAAACCATTTATTATCGTATAAGGTATGTACTGATGCATCTAATTTTTCCATTGGTGGTGTTTTAAGGCAATAGGACCATCTGATCGCGTATGAGAGCTAAAAACTCAACGAGGCGGAGAGGCACTATATGGTGCAGGAGAAGGAGATGATGGGGGTCATCCATTGTCTACGCACTTGGCGATACTATTTGGTTGGGGCAAAGTTTGTAGTGATGACAGAAAATATTACAACGAGTTACTTCCAAAGCCAAAGGAAACTTAGCCCAAAGCAAGCTAGGTGGCAAGACTTTCTGAGTTAGCAATTGAGGAAGACAAATGTAGTGGTGGACACCTTAAGTTGGAAGGCTGAGTTAGTAATTGGAAGAAGAATTAATCTGCCTATTTCAAAAGGGAATGAAACATGATCTCATAGCCACACAGCTCTCAGCCTAAGCACACAAAAGGAAAGAACAACAATTTTGGGTAAATGATGGGCTTCTCTACACTAAGGGTCATCGGGTATATGTGTCAAAGTGAGAGAATTTAGGCATAACCTTATTAAGGAGTGTCATGACACAAAATGGGTAGGATATACAGGACAGCAGTGTACACGCGCCTTATTGGAGACAGTATACTATTAGCCATGCATGTAGAAAGAGATAGAACAGTTTGTCAAGACTTATCTCTTACGCCAATAAGACAAGATCGAGCAGCGGAGTCCCGCAGGGCTACTTAAGCCACTGCCCATACTGGAGAAACCATGGGAGAACATCTCTATGGATTTTATCGGAGCCTTACTAAAATCCAAGGGATGTGAGACTATCATTATGGTGGTAGATCAAATTTTCAAGTATGCTACTTTTATACCAGCGCCCAAGGAGTTTAGTGCAGAAGAGACAATGAGACTTTTCTTTAAGCACGTAATCAAGTATTGGGGCTTGCCGAGGGTGATAGTAAGTGATCATGACACGAGATTTACAGGGAGATTTTAGCTATAGTTATTCAATCTTATAAGGTCGGAGCTTTGCTTTTCCACCAGCTTTCATTCACAAACGAATGGGCAGACCAAGAGGGTGAATGCACTAATGGAGTTGTACTTTATGAGCGCAAATCAGCAAGATTGGGATAATTTACTCGATGTGGCATAGTTCTCATACAATTTATAATTGAGTTGACAAACCAAAGCCCATTCGAGCTAACTACTAGCCAGTAACCTCTCATGCCGTACGCGCTAGTGTCCAGCGATATAGGAAGGAGTTTTGCAGCATACAAAGCTATAAAGTCCTAGCAGGAGCAATAAGACCAAGCGCCGGTGTATATAGACAAGGCAACAAAGCGGATGAAGAAATGGGCTAATAATAAGCAAAGGCATGTCGAGTACAGCATGAGAGACTTAGTGATGGTAAAAATCCTTCCGACGCAGCACAAGTCTACACACCCACTTCATAAGGGTCTTGTTGAAAAATATGAAGGGCCATTTCTAATTGTCAAAAGGGTTGGTAATGTCTCAGACAAGGTAAAGTTACCTTCGCGACTTCGGCTACATCCAGTGTTTCACGCAAGCCGCCTAAAGCCATATCACGGTGATGCGGAGAACATAGAGTGTGGGCCACAAGCCAGGGCACCATTAAGGGTTTCCATATCTTATGACAAGGAGGCGAAACTTATCCTTGATGTGAGGACAGTCTGGAAGAAGAACTACCCTTCGAGTCTTGAGAATTTCGTCAAGCGAAATGGGTTGCCCGATAGTGAAGCAAGCTGGGAATCTGAAAATGCACTGTGGTAGTTCGAGAGCAAAGTGTGCAAGTTTTAGGAAAGATGCGACAAGGACATCACATGAATTTGGTGGGGGAGAATATCATGCCCCAAGTGCTCTCAAGCATTTTCTTAAGCACTTGGTGCATGACTAGGCCTGTTGGAGGCTACTTAGACCATAGAGCGCTATGTGGACCAGAGTTTCTAGAAGGCCTGTTGATTGGGATAAAGATATGAGCTTGGCCTACGACTTATTAGGGATGTAAACCCCTATTTGGCTGGGAGAATATTTCATAGTATATTTTTCTATCTTGTATGTACACCGTTAGATTATTATATAGCATCTTAGATCCTAGCCGTTGATTGTATAGAGTTAGTAGTATAAAAGAGAGATATCCTCAGTTGTACAAAACATCATATAACTTGTAATCTCTTTAGCAATTTAGAGAGTTTTTTCTCAAACACTTTATATGAGTATTTTTTTGTCTCTTTTTTATGTGGTATTTTTTAGGCTGCTTAGCGCACAACGCGTCTAAGATCACACGATTTTCAAAAAGTTCATGACATACGACTTGGGTACTTCCCTTTGGATCTTCTTTTTCTTCTCGACTCTTTCTCTCTATTTTAATACTCGATTTTATACTTATTTATTTAAAATACACTCTAAAAAACTAACAACAATTTATATGATAAATTTAATCAGTTTCTTAATTGATAAAATCAAACGAGAAAATAACAGAGAGGTGTATCCTTACAAATGAATGCTTACTCTGACATAATCAGATTTAAGTTGCCAGTCACCAGAACCTATACTGCTTCATACCATCACACAAGGCGAAGTTTATAAAGCATAAAAAGCTACATAATATACAGATCTGTAAATTTTGAAAATAAGGTGCTACCTTTTATAAAAGAAAAATTACATTTTCCAAGTTAAAGCATCATCATCAAGACTAAATCCAGCATCCACATCAGAGCAAGAGCTTTCAGAAATCGAGGAAAATACTCGTGTTCTAACTTTGATTTATACAGTGAAACAGCTACAGCATCACAACTGAAACACAATCAACAAATGAATCACATTCATCTCTATAATTATGAAAACAAATTCTTGTAAAGCATACCGGGTCATATAACTTACCTTATTATACTTCCAATACGTAAACATATAACAGAGTTGTCATAATCATTACTATTGACCCAATAACTGAAAAAATGCCCAAATAAGTGGAGCAATAGTTTCATTATTGTAGGACCCAAAATCATTAAGTATTTCAACTCATTCCAAGTAAGAACATTCAATATCATCCACAATCACTGAGTATGTTTTCTCCATTCTGTAAATAAGAATTTGTCGAGAATGAAATTTAACAACAAATGTTGCAAAGATATACATAGGAGTACAAAGTTGAGGTTAAGGTCAAATGTAAAATATATGACAAGAATGTGACCTACATCCAAACTTTCAAGTAATGCAAAGAAAAAATAAAGACCTTATAAAAGCCAACAAGAACTTGAGAAAATTTACACTTTGGCTTATAAATTGGACGAGTCACTCTATTGAATGATTATGATATTGAAAAATCTAAACACGAGTCTGGACAAAATCAGCAACCTTTTAATTACACAAAATTAAAAATCTTAAACCAAGAGAGCAGTAAAAGCAGATTCATATCATTCTTACAAGTTTAATCTCTCTAGATCCATATACACACACACAAAACACACATCCAGATAATGGCAAGAGTTAACTCAGCATCCGATTGAAGCAAACAATTTCACAATAGAACTTCAAGTTAAGCAAAAGGTTGGCATATCTTCCTCGTTAGGATGTTATTAGTTTCTAGCAATATTTGTTCCTGCTCAATTATTAAAGGCAGGTGAAGACATTCTTTATATGTGTTGTGTATATTGTTGGAAGAGTTTTATTGTTATTACATTCATAACACAATGGAATAGAAAAAACAAAAATTCTTTAATTTTTATTTTTATTAGATAAAAATATTTTTTATTTAAGGATCTTATGAATATATGAATTTGATGTTAAAGTAAATAAAATTCAACAAGAACATACTTTGAATTCACGCAAAGTTTTTTTCCACCAAAAAATTCCAAACCAAACCTCTTGTTCTACGGTAAGAAGAAGAGTGGACTTCTTTTTTTTTCTTCTCTAAAAAAAAATACGTATCCTGCGTTTTTTTTTCACGTATGTGTATTGTGTTTTATTTAGACTAGTCTTCTTATTTTAAAATAATAATTTAATTAATAACATTTACTAATTAAATTATTATCTCTTAAAAGGAGCCCTAATTCATGTAAATCACATAGAGTCCTACTTTTTGTGGTTAACATATAATACTCAACATTTGAGCATTATTAGTCTTTTAATAAAAAAAAATACTAAAATTAAAATCTTTTTGATAATTTTAAAAATTATCTTTAAGATTTTATTTATTTAATTTCTTAAAATAAATATTTAATTATATTTGGATAAGATCTTATCTATATTAATTAATTCTTAATTAATTAATTTTATCCAAATATAAACTATATATATTTAAAAATTATGTTTTGGACACAAACAATTTGTGTAATAACACAATCCTTTTTATTTGTTCACTGTAATAACGAAAGAGGTGGTATTGGGGACCTATGGACCTATAATTTCAAGCTCTAATAAATTTTGAATAATTAATTAATTTAATTTATTAATTCTAGTGTTATTCCACTAAAAACTTGAAATTGCACTTTTGAAATTGTAGATATAATTTACTCAAAAAACTTAGAGCAGTCCATTGATTTAATCACTACATGCAATTTAACCCTCCATAGATGGTTCATAATTAGAGTTAGGTTAATTACTATTTTACCCTCTAATTATATCTTTATCCTTAAGTACCATTAATTTACCAGTGAACAGTTAATTTGTAACATTATTATAAATTGAGCGCTCTAACTGTTCCGTTCTAGAATTAACCCTTAAGAGAACCTTCTTTCTAACTTCCATTATGAATGAATGGATTCTATATCTGTAAATCATATTTCCAACTTTATCTCACAATGCCACCAAAATATAAGTTTTCAGTCTGTTCTTTAAACAAACCGTAATGAGTATTTTAAATGACATAATGAAACAAACAAGAGTTTATGATCACTCGGATTAAGGTTAATCAGCATATGATCATCGGTTGACGTTATTTGAATTCTTAATTAACAACGGTATTTTACATAAGAATTCAAACTATGTCTAGTCCAGTCCTTTATAATCATATTATATATAGTGCCTCCACCATAATGTCACTACATTAGTGATCCGAATAAGATCACTACATTTTAAATTTTTGTGGACCGCACTAGTAATATTTAATTAAAGATCCCAAACTTTAATTAATTTATTACGGACTTTTTCTATTTATTATCCATAACTTTAATCCTCTTGTATATAACAATTATATACTAAAGTTATGATTACATAAATAAACAAGGGATTTTCTTATATTTATGTCATAAAATTATGAACACTCATCAAGTATAAAATTGTAACTTTATTAATTTCATAAAAACAATACAAGTACATGCTTTTAGGGCATTATCCATAATATATATGTCCATGGAGAAATTAAATTCTCTAAGCATTTATACCCTCTTCTTAAGTTCAGAAAGCCGATCAAATAAAGACCGTGTTTGCATACATTTTCAAGAACATCAATAATTTTGATTAATTGTAATAATGGTTTTAATATTTTATTAAAATTATTAAATAAAAAAATAAAGCAAAAATCGGTGACATTATGTTATACCTGCTGGCTGGTAGACGGCGACTAGAGGTTGTCAAATGGTTGGCGATATAGAAAATCACAAGCGGTAAGATGTGGAGAACTTTGGAGTTGATTGAGGATTTTGCGACAACAATGACTTGTTCTGACCCGAACGAGTTGATGGCGCAATGTGTTTTTGCCCAGAATGGGGGTGGCTAGATCCGACGAGATAACTTCTAACCAAAAGTTAAACCCTAACCATACACCTTTTTCACCATTTGGCGCCATCATTTTAAATCAATTCATGAGCAACAAGGTTATATAAAACTAGGACTATATGTTACAATAAACTGGTGTTTTTTTTCCAATGAGGCTTTTAATCTAAGAAGGTACCCAATCATGTGCTATTGAATTGGAAATTGTTTTATTCACCAAGCTGACCACACTATTTGAATCTGATTAATCTCAAATGAGTTAAACCAAAATCTGTAGCAAGTTTAACTCTTTTTGATATAGCCCCAAGATGGCCTTCCTACCGGCCACCATTTAAGAGTCATTGTTGCATTATATTTGATTTAACAAAACAAAACCCAAACTTTTTTTTTAAAAAAAAAACCAACACTGCCACCATTGTTACAGCCATTCTCATCATTGAAAGATGCCACCATTTTGTAGTTAAATTCAAATTATAAATAAAGCAGAAAAGTAGTCGAATGAAATAATTTTAAATGTTTAATAATTTTTGTGAAAGTTGAATACTTGATGCATATAATAGTCAATGAAAATTGCCTTAAATTAAAAGAAGAAAATAAAGCCTATAAGTGTTAATCAACATTGTACAATCTTTGATAATAATTAATATAGTTTTGGTTGACAATAACTAAAAAATGCCTAGATAACGACATGACAAAACCTTTTGTGACCCTTATCTTATGATAAAGTTAATCGAATAGACCCAAATCACTTTCTTTATTAATCGCCCTCATCATCCGAGCACGTGGTTTTAAACAACATTCTAACCGTAAAAAAGAGCTTTGAAACCTTAAGATATGAACTAGACACTAATAGAGGTCGAGTCGAATAAGACACCCATTTCTTAGAATAGCTTACTTGAGCTTCTCACCTATACTAGAAGAAAAGCATGCGCTGCACTATCAAATGTAGATCTTAGTCGTAAACAATAGATGATAGAGCTGCTCATCAGATAGTCGCTGCCTTGATGGAGGAACCAATGATGTCTGCACAAAAACTAGGCTGGAATGGTTTGACAATGAATTCAATCTTGTCTTAGATGCCCACTAGTGAGTGTATGTTACACTTATTATTTTAGTTTTTTTTTATATTTTAAATGCAATAATTAGGTTTTTTTATATGTTTTATAATCATTTTGTAGGTTTGAAGTTAACAAAATTAATTAGGAGAAAAATCAAAGGAAAAAGAGGTGAAATTAAATAAGATCAAAATCTTAGCGTCATATCCCTAGAAGTCAAGGCTGTAGCGTTAGAATGGTCAGAAAACAAGCTTAAAGTAAAAAAAAAAACTCAAGGCCGCAGTACTAAGATTCAGCACTGTAGTGCCAAAAGTGGCAAAAAGTGAGCTCCATAACACTCAAAACCAAGGTTGTGGTGATAGGATGAACATTAGGCTAATGCCATAATGTTGGGAAGCAAGGCCTCAACACTAGATGCTGGATTTAGAAAGCCTATTCTAACTTGGACTTATATTGTTGCCCAAATTTGATGATGAAATCCTATACATAAAGGACAATAAGCTAATTAAAAAAAAAAGGAGAGAGAGCAATAAAGAGAAATAGCTTTTGAGATTTTAGAGATGACTTTTGGAGAATCACTGAGATCAAGAATCATGAAAATGAGGGATAGAAGATTAAAGAATTCAGCGCTTCATAAGTTTTATTTCTTTTCTCTTTATCTCTTTTAATTTTATATTATCTCTATGATGTGAATTTAATGTGTTCTAAAACTCTTTATTTCATCATGAGCTAATTATTTTTTTAGGATTATAATTTAAACTCAACACGTAGTTTGAATTTATTATCCTTTAATTTATGAAATCAATATTGAATTGTTCATTCTATTATATACTTAATGCTTCTAATTACTTGATCATTAATTAGATTAATTAGGAAAACTTTAATGAATTTGGAAAAGGGAATTTTATGGTTTGCCTTGGATAGATTGATGTATCATCAATGCGTAAAAGTTATGAGTTTCAATGAAATAGAAACATACTTACATGACATATAATCGATTAGAGAACTTGTTCTTAATAAATCATGCTTTAATCTAATTATCATAGGAATATAGATAATTTATTAGATAAGATAATTTCATTTGACCTTCGGAAGAGGCTTATGAATATATTAGGTTTCTTGGTTAATAATCCCTATTGATTAATTAAATTAAGGGAGTAATTATATTCAAGTAAAGTATTGAGGGATAATTATAATCCTAGACTTTTCAATATTGGTGAACTAGTAACTATATAAAGCTTCTCAATTTGCATCTTAAAAAGCTACAATAGTTATATAAACACATCTAAATGATACCTAACAAAGTAAATTGTCAAAAATATCCCAATATCTAAAGATTAAACACTTAACCGCCAAAAAGAATTTCACAAACTAACACTCTACCAAAGACTTGGGAGAAAATCTAGTAAGAATGTCCTTCTCAAGACAATGACTTCTCTGTTATTAACACCACTTGTAACAAGTGAGAGCAAATCCATTCGATTATTAGCCCTAACTATTGTACCCCGTAATCTATAAGGGAATGCAAATCAATGAGGTGGGTTATAAAAAAAAGCTTTTAGTTGTGCACAAAACAAAATATCTATAATTTCACTCAACTGTATTTGGATAAGTCAATATTTAGCCAACATAATTCCTTAAGTGGATTCTCAAGATTGTAGGATGCATTCTAGGGTACAAGATGACAGCTTCTACCTGCAAGACATACCCACAAGTACCTTCAAGGTGCATACTGAACAAGCAATAAAGAAACGAATTTGAACAAATATATAATGAATGAGTAAGCATGATAGTAGTTCCTCTATTAGTAAGAGCCAACTAGAGAGATATTTCGTGCTTGGCCATTATTGCATAAAAATCATCTAAAAATACACTTGTAAAACCACAGAACTAAGATCTCATTACATTGACACCAGACTATAGATCTGACAACAATACATCTATTTAATAAGTACATAAAAGTTTGACACAAGTCAGTAATGAACGGATATATATTATCATATTTGTCAAATGCGCCACGCTAGTCCCATTCAAGCTTGGATGTATATCATTCACAGTTTAGCCAAAATCCAAACTAAGCACACCATAAATGACTAACCATCTTACGTAAGCAATGATAATAAACTTCAATAGCACAATGATTTAGACACTTAACAAGTATCCGTAACAGTTGTCCTACTTATTAAATTGCAACATTCTCTTATTAACCACGCAAGATATAACAAGCAACTACATCTATTTCATCTATGCATATGTTATAAGCATTTGGATGTATAATTGCTCTGTTTTGGTTGTTGAACAATGAAAATGATATAATTCATGTTAACAAAGTCCAAAAGCCAAATATGGATTTCTTACAAAAACATAGTATCTCTTATATCATTTTTTTTTTGTAAAATAAGATATGATTTCACTTATCAATTATAATAACTAGGCAATTTAGCTTGGCAGTGACAAATTCACTATTTGATTTAAGCATCCACATTGTGCTTAACAAAAGCAATGTGTGCATTAATGAAGCCATGTGATAGAGACAAAAAAAAACGAGAGCCAAATATTCGAGATGAAATCAATTATCAATAATACTATATAGTTGAAATAATAAGATGTAAACTGTGGATCTTTAGCCTTTAGTAAGCTCTCATAAGTAAGTAAATTCATAATCTACCATTTGTGAATTATTCTTCAAACCAACTGCATACTAGCCATAAACTACCAATATATTTACCACAACCCAATAACTTTCTCAGTATTTTCACCACTCATGTGGTATGCAGAAAC
Source organism: Ailanthus altissimus (assembly GCA_946807835.1). Lineage (NCBI taxonomy): Eukaryota > Viridiplantae > Streptophyta > Magnoliopsida > Sapindales > Simaroubaceae > Ailanthus > Ailanthus altissimus. Next base: position 14,367,135 of record OX327687.1, read on the forward strand.
GTTTTCATGAACCAAAGCTTAATTTATCAACCAAAATTGTTGCATGAGAAGAAAAACAGAGTAAAATTGTTGCATTTAAATCATATTACAAATAATAATAAGAGGAGAACCATAAGCACCTGTATATTATGTATGCTCTATAAGATCTGATTCGCACATCTAGCATAATTAACACATGATGCTCCTTTAGGAGAAGGAAGAAGGCAAGTGTGGGCCCTCACCCCTTATCTAGCAGGGCGACTACCCACTCAAAGGAATATCGGAGTCCCCCCTTACCCACCCAGAGGTGCTTCTTAAGGGCCTTAGAACCCCATATGGTGAATTTCGATATTACTTTGAGTGGGTAGTCGCCCTACTAGATGAGGAGTGGAGGCCCTACCTTGCTAGATGAGGGGTAGGGGCCCACAGCAAGCCTGCAGCAAATTATCAAGAATTCAAACATAAGCTCTTAAAAGAAGCAGGGAAGAGATTTTCCTTGCAAGCACTATGGTCAGTGCATTAAGCATAATAACAAAACTCAACTTCCAAAAAGAATGAAAACAAAAAAATGTTATGTCTTGTATATAATTATATGAGCATATTCTTCAATAAAACCTCAATAACAATTAATATTCCATTCTAAAGTAAATGATACATGAATAAATGAAAGGAGACACTAATAATTCGAATGGATATTTTGTGTTCACAGGAAAAAACTTGCAGTAGGTTTCATTAAAGTTGAACACCTTAATAGAGATAGTTTGACCAAAAACTTGGTTTTAGATTTTAAAACATATTGATCCATGCCGTTAAATAATTGTGGCCCTAGAGTTCAATATACAAAAGGAAAACAAATATAAAAAATAGTTGAGATTTACTTGATGGGTGTTATGTGTGTATGTCGTGCTACGACTGAATATATGCATTTTAAATAATTTAAATATCACATGTCTCACATGCAATGCAATAGAAATATAACATATAATACTATCTCATTATATTAATGAGATTAGGAGACTCACCCTTGACATGTACTTGTGAGCAACTCTAGTTATGAACTAGGTGGGCTTCCTCAAGCTAGACTAGTAATTTTTCTTTTTAGAATATTTGAAGCAACTCTTGCTTCGGATTTAATTCAATCTCTCAGATTAAAATTGATATTAAAATTAACACTTAACCTTTAGAAGCAAAAATAATTCACCCTTACATCTCATTTCTCCTAGCTAACTTATATATAGCCTTTGGTGCCACTAATTGTACCAATAATAAATTAATTGGTGTCTGGCAGCTTAAGCATAAGGAAGCCATATTTGCTACCCACAAGCTGCTTGAAATAATATTGTGCTTATTTTGATGGTTATCTAAGGAGAAAATTGGTGGCTTTTATTTTGCTGGTCGAATTTTGAATCAACAAGTGGCCAACTTTGTTCAAATTCGTTATCACCTTTTGCTTCAAAAGTGAATAACATTCCATCTTAATATGCATCAATTACTTTCGACCAATGGAAGTAAAACATATATCCATTGCCATCATTTTTAGCCAATGATAATTCAATAAGTTTCCATTACTTTTGATACATCTTATAAGAATGCAATAAGTGTTAATGAATGCAAATCAAATGAATCAAATTCATTTGAATTGTAATGGTTGAATTATAATGAAACAACAATTATTTCATTACTGTGTCTACCAATGCCCTATTTAGTGTCCATACAAATTATTGGCAAAATTTGAGGTTTACACTAGGTAGATAAAAGTGTTAAGTTTCACTTAACACAATTCTAGGTTTAACACTTAAACTTTAGCTATTCCTTGAGAGACCTTGAAATAAATGTATAGCCTATTAATTTAATTTAAACAAGACAAAAACTATTTCATTTAAATGGTAGCTATATCCACTAATGCCAAATTTAGTACCCATACAAATTATTGGCACAATTTGAGACATACACTAGGTAGATAAAAGTGTCAAGTCTCACTTGACACAATCTTAGGTTTAACACTTAAACCTTAGCTGCTCCTCGAGAGACCCTAAAATAAAATCATATTTTTTTGAAAACTTTTTAGATTGAACAATTCGATCTGGTGCTCTACCCACATGCTCAACGAGTACACTTCATTTAGTGAGAATCCCTAAGTTCACACTTATTTTGTCTTACGAAATATTTCTGTAACTTCATAATCGATGCCCTCCCACACATAATGGATAAAATAAAATGTCAAGTTGAATCATATAAGTTGAGGTTAATCCATATTCGTACAATCCTTCTGTCATTAATATCTTGGAAGAGCGGAGACATAGATCAACACTATCAAGTCCCCTATTACTCAACCATAAACTTATCTCTTCAATTAGTATTTCAAAAAATAATATCCTCAAACTCTTTTGCGATTTTATTTATATCAAGGAAAACTCTTTTTCGAGTTTAATACTTATGGCCATAAGACTTCCTGCAATACAACCTTAGAGCATCTAGATATTTAACTCACTCATATAAGTTGACGGATCTTATGTCTACACACACTGAACTCCATAAGCATAAAAGGTCTTTGACATGTGTAAAACCTAAGTATGGTGGATTACTCATAAGCCCACCGTGGTGCTCAGGTTAAAGGATTACGAATACTACTCAACTCGAGAAGATCTTCAATTGACAATTTTATGGGATATTAATTGGAGATTTTCATTGAGTCTTGTTCAGTATTCAGTCCTTACTGAATACTTATATATCTATATGAGCTTCCACTAAGCTCATGGTCTACTAAGACTAACCATCTGACCCATATAGATATAGACATATAATAATCTATATTAATCGGTTCCACTCAAAAGACCATATATTGGTGAAAATAGATCAGGAACATATAATTCAAGAACATACTTATACAATGATATTTTCTAACAACGCTTGTAACTATTTATAACTATGTTATTACAAGTATATTCCTAGGTCTTTATCCCAGTTTAGACAAGGTTCTAACTCTTTAGACCTGATCTAAACTCTTTTAAATCAATATAATATCCGAAATATTACAAGCATCTTACCTTATAAGAAATAATTAACTATTTAATGAAATATTTATATATTGCATAAGTATGAAAATACATTATTCATACAAAATTGGAATGGCATATGAGTACAAATCCCAACATTACTATGCTGGCTATTGCTTATATTCAATAAGAATAAGCCATTTTTTTATCTGTAACCTTGATTGAGAAGATGCATGCATAAGTGTAAGCTGGTTATAAGTTGTAAAAATAAATCAATCAAAATGATAGGTTAAACGTTATTCAATTCTATTAATTACATGTTGCTTTGCATAGTTAAATGGTACAAACAATTGTACTAAATAATATAACCCATACAAACAATGAGGAAGGAAACAACTATGACATATTTAAATATGCATTACAATATTCACTATACATATATAGTTCATTTATATATTAGATAACATACCAGCACATAGTTATCAGTATGTTGGATTGTTTGAGATCGATTTTCCATTGATGGCACTTCACGGTACCAAGGCAATAGAAGTTCAAATAATCTTGTGGATGGTATTTATCAGAAAGACCTTTCTTCTATAGAGCCTATGCCACAATCTTGTACATCATGGACATCGTTTGTCCCTGTAATCAATCGAACATCATATATATTGGTAGTAAATAATTTTTTTTTGTTTATAAAAATAAATGCAGCGGAAGTCAGATCGTCTTGTTCATAATTACATGTATAAGGATAGAAGGTTACCTCAATTTCTCATTATGGAAAATCTTAAAGTGACTGGCTGCAATCTTCTCTATTATCCTCAACCTTCAAACTCAACATGTGTGGGCATGTGGATCTTCTCTTAATATATAAAATCATTAATACCCAAATATGAGAGAAAGGTAATAACAAAATTCTTTTTCCACGTAAGAATACGTAAAAAGAATTTTTTTTTGTTATGGTTATTGTAATTATTTACTAATCCATACCTCTCATATATGTAGGCATTCCCCTTGGGTATTTAGAATTAGATTAAGATTAGAAAATTAAAATTTTGATTAGGATTTGAGTTAGTAGAGGGACCAAGACCCATGAGCTTCATTGCTCTAACTTAAAAGGCCTAGTCTTAATCATCTCATGATATACCAATTCTTCTAAGTTAATCCCAATCTATTTCACTAAAAGTCAAAAGTTGTACTCTAGTAACCATGTTATTAAGTAAAAGTCCATTTAATTAAAACTCCATTTAATTAAATTGGGTTTGGCCTTTAAACCAATAATAACCACTTAATTGATCCTCTAATTAATGTCTATAATTAAAGGTAGGATATAAAAAATATCTTGCCTCTTTAATTACTTATTTGCCCCTGAGTTACTGAACGATCTAATGATCATTTTTAATATATCTATATTTGTAAGTAAATTTACAAATAAACATTATTATTCAATAAATAGTTTATTGAATAAACTACAGCTGTAGATTCAAATGATCAAGTACTGCAAACAACTTAGGTAGACATTATTTATTAGATTCCATCTTGCAAATATATGTTCCTACGACTTATGAAATTATATCTCCAAGATATTGAGGTTTTGACAGTTTATATGGATCTTATTCTATGATAACTAAAGATATAACTCATGAATATAAGTTCATTATTTGCTCAAGATTAAGATCAATCCAGCTTATTAAAGCTTTTACGAATTACGATCAATGACATTTAGTTACCATGATCTAAATTCACAATAGTCCTATTCAATGTAACATATACGCTAGTTTTTCTACTTAAAGTCTCTACTTCGATAATCAAAGTAAATCATCCACTATAAGAAGCAAAAAAACTACAACCTTACATAATGAAATGCCATTTTCATTAATGGTTGTAAACTAGATTTAATTTATAAAGAACTCGCGATCTATATACTCTGTATTAGCATCATATGCCTAATACATAGATCACATGCTTTATAAATATGATCTCATCAATGTATGTTTTAAAACATATATGAATAAAATTTATTAATCTAATAAAATGTTATTATACATGCTTTAAGGGCATAAAATAACATAAAATGTTTAACAATATAAGTATTCAAATGTGACTGAGATGCTATGCACTAATGTCATCAGAAATTATCTCTTCACTCATATATTAATAAGATGTATGCACTATGAATACGCATCTAATGGTGTGATGAAATCCCTAACCCTAACAAGGGTTATAGTAATTTCCTTATAATTGTTACAGAAAGAAACTCAAAATTTAATATTGACTACTCTGACACCAATCAAAATTAGTGTACTTGAACATATAAACAACTTATTTCTTTTAATCACCATAATTGAGTCAAAATAAGAGAATAACCAAATTTATTCAAATAATTAACTAAAATAAATTGCGTATGAGTTCCAATACTAACAAACAATCATTTAATACTAAAGTTTTAAAATCATCAAAATAAAGTTGAACAACTCCCACTGCCTTGGCTGCAACAGTTGCATCATTTCTTAGTATTAGAATAATCTCCCTTTATTTGAGTTCTCTGGTTTCCTAGAACTCTTGCAATGAATTGTAAATATGATTAATGGCTCCAGAATCTACTATCCAAGAATTAGTAGAATCAACCACAAAATATGTCTCAATGAAAAGAATTTTACATAAAGTAAAAGCTGCTCTTTTAGCTATTGAAAGCTTTGCTAAGTGAACTGGACAATTGCTCTTTCAATGCCCTTTAACACTACATTGGAAATATTTTCCTTTGAGTTTCTTATTTTTTTTGTTGAATTTGCATAGAAGCTGAGTTAGATGCTTTCTTGGGCTTTTTATTTTTCTTCTTACTACCATTTCCCTTAAGATTAAGATCAGAAGAGAAAGATGAGCCCTTAGTCAAATGAACACTTAGTCCAGGTTTCATTATGGCAAGTAGCTCTAAGCTAATTCATTAGCTCAGTTAAGAAAAATTCAGCTGATTCATTGACATGCTTAGCAAGAAAGTTTAAAATAAGGGTGCTAAGGTTTTAAGACCATATCAACCTTAGATTGGCCAGTTTATTCCCCACCTAAATCCTCAACTTGCTGGAATAGTGCAATCACTTTCAACAAGTGATCTTGCATAAGAGTTCCTTTGACTTGCTGGGTATTCATGATCTCTTTCAAAGCAGCCTACCTTAGAGTACTATTTTTATCAACAAACATTTTTGAAAGGCTAAAGACAATATCAGCAACCGTTTCCATAGTCTCTTGCTACTTTGCTAGAGCACTAGACAAAGAAAGTTAATAGATAACATCTGGCCATTTCATCAGACTGTTGCTACTTGTTGTAAGCATCCTTTTCAGCTTGAGATGCCTGTTCATTAGGCTCAGGAGGGCATTTTCCAGTTAAGACATATTTGTGCTTTTAAGCTGTGAGAACAATATCTAAGTTCATCTTCAAATTCACATAATTATTTCTAGTTAACTTGTTTTGGTTAAGGATGGATACTAGTGGGCTGAATGAAGATAAGATTCTAAAAATAAATTAATACATAAGCTTACATTATATGATAGCATGTATAACTTTTACATAAATGCATAAATTGCATTTATGTAGAACTCTTTAACTATATTATACATTGATAATTCAATTTTCATTTAGAATATGCCTCCATATGGTGGTCGTATTTGTCATGAATCAGACTAATACCATACTAATTTATTATTATTATCTAAATATCTCATATCAAATAATGATAACTATCAATTCTTTAGTCTTTAGATTTAATTGACAAGAACTCCGTAGGAAGGATATCAATCAACCCAAGTTGAGTATATAACAATTATTTCAATCCTCTATATTTTTCAATTAACAAAGCCATCATATGGTAGTCAATTTTGCATGAGTTCTATATTGGATCTTATTCTTTAAGGAAGACGTATCTAGTAACCAGATCTAACAAGATCTAATTGAGGTAAGATATTAATCAACCTTACTATAGGACTAATAATAGAGGTTGCAGGCTTTATGCTTAAAGCCCTCTCTCACTCAATATTTTAATTCTTAAAATTTTTAATTTTAATATACCAATTAATTTATAAAATGACATTCTACTTATTAATATCTAATTTTACAAAACTAATTAATAAAACTATGTTAAATTTATAAATTAAATTAATATTAAAACTATGACAATAATCTTATCATAATCTCATTAGAACATTAATGTCACACAAAATTATATATTTTATACATGGATATGTAAACATGGGAACCTTAATTTATATGATATGTTATTTATCTAATCAATTAACAAGATAAACAATACCTACAATTCATGGCTTTTATTAATATGAAAAATATTTAAAACTAAGTCTAAATTTTTCAAAGTCTTCCTTGAAGTCAACTTGGCATCTTCTATAAAGTTTATTTCCTCTTACTTGTTTTCTTTTATGGGCTTAAATTTTAGGTCTTTTAATTTTTTTCGGTCCTCTTATTTTAAAAATAAATTGGGCATATTTTAGGCTTAAAATTCCTATTGGGTCTATTTAAAAATTTAAATAAAAAAATATTTTTAAACCCAATAGTTTTAATAAAATAACCCAAATAAAATTTTATAAAATTGCACCAAAATTAAAAGGAGTTTGGGCTAATTTCGAATTTGTAAATATCCAAAAGACAGTTCAAAACAAATTTGGATCAAACTTGAGATATATTTATAAACACCTCAAAATTTTATGTCCAAATTATAATTACCCAAAATAAGAGGGGGCTAAATGAAATAAAAAATTCTATTAAAACCATTTTGTATTATTTACAAACTTTTAAGGATCAATTTATAATAATTACAAATTAACTTGGTTAAAATATAATTAATTTAAAATTTGAGAAGCCTATATGATATTTGTCAAATAGAACCCTACACCACTTCCTACCCATTCTCTTTCCCATCACTGCCCACTAGTCCGGGCATGCTTCCAACCTTTGATCGACGACGAGAAGAGGCCGTTAGTTTCAGGCGATGCCGGCCGCCTCACTGCACCACTTCTCTGCCGCCAGACTCATAAGAAAACGCCGATCGACTTCTCCACAACAAAACTCCTTCGTAGCCACCGTCGTCCAGCGCTGCTCCTGCATAAACCTCCGCCACTACAGTTGCCTTAATGGCTATTTCTCGCTTGCTGGCCAATAGCGGCCATACACGTCGCTGTCATGAACGAGCAGCAGCGTGCGCTGCTTCTACAATTTCATGTTTCTTAACTTCCTTTTTTAATTTTTCTTTTTTTTAAAATTACATTATAAATGAATTAAAAAATTTACAAATAAAAACCTTAAGCCAATCTAAAAAATCACCAAAAATTAACTTGACTAAGAGGAAAAATTGTGATATTATTTTATCACCCTTTCTTATTATAATTTTAAAAAAAATATATATATGCAAATATCTAATCATAAATTATTATAGGCATAACCATTCATCATATAATTAATATCAATAAAAAAATATAAATTAAATATATAATTGGTGCCATAATAAACAATTATTACCATAAATAAAAATAAATTATACATATAATATGAAATAAGGCGGCTTTGATACCAGTTATTGATAGTAAATAAATTTTTTTCTGTTTATAAAAATAAACGCAGCAGAAGTTAGATCATCTTGTTCATATTACATGTATAAAGATAGAAGATTACCTCGATTTCTCACCATAAAAAATCTTGAATTGATTGGCTGCAATCTTCTCTACTATCCTCAACCTTCAAACTCAATGCGTGTGGGCACGTAGATCTTTTCTTAATCTTTAAAATCACTAATACTCAAATTTGAGAGAAAGGTAATAACAAAATTCATTTTTCACGTAAGAGTACATAAATAAATATTTTTTGGTTATGAATGTTGTAATTATTTACTATTGCGTACCTCTCATGTATATAAGAATGTCTCATAGGTATTTAGAATTAAATTATGATTAAATAATTAGAGTTTAATTAAAATTTGAGTTAGTAGAGGGACTGCAAGACCAATGGGCTTCCTAGCTCTAACTTAAAATACTCAGTCCTAATTATCTCATGATATACTAGTTATTCTAAGTTAACTCTAAACTATTCTATTAAAAGTCAAGTACTGTACTCTAGTAATCTATGTTAAATAAAAGCCTATTTAATTAAAATTTATTTTAATTAAATTGGCTTGGTCTTTGGACCAATAATAACCACTTAATTAATCCTCTAATTAATGTGCATAGTTAAAGCTATATCATAAAAGAATATTATTATTCAATAAATTGTTTATTAAATAAGTTACGGCCACAAATTCAAATGATCAAGTATTGCAAACAACTTAGGAGATATTATTTATTAGATTTCATCTTGCAAATATATGTAACCCATGAAATTATATCTCAAAGATATTGAGGTTTTGACCGTTTCTATGAATCTCACTCCGTGATAACTAGAAAGATATAACATATGAATATAAGTTCATTATTTACTAAGGATTAAGATTAATCAAACTTATTAAAATTTTTACAAATTAAGATTAATGACATTTAGTTACCCTGATCTAAATTCACAATAATCATATTCAATGTAACATATACATTAGTTTTTCTACTCGAAGTTTTTACTTTGATGATCAAGGTAAATCATCCACTATAAGAAATAGAAAAACTACAATTTTACATAATGAAATACTCTTTTTATTAATGATTGTGAACAATATTTAATTTATAGAGAACTTGTGATCTATACCCTCTGTATTAGCATTATATACTTAATACATCGATTATATATTTTATAAATATAAGCTTATCAGTGCATGCTTAATTATATGTATGAACAAACTTTATTAATTTAATAAAATATTATTACACATACTTTAAAGGTATAAAATAATATAAAATATCTAACAATATAAATATTCAAATGTGACTGGGATGTTATGCACTAGTGTATAGCATCTAATGGTGTAATTTGAATATAAATATTCAAATTAAAAATTATCTTTTACTCATAAATTAATAGAATGTATGCACTATGAATACGCATCTAATGGTGTAATGAAATCCTTAACCCTGACAATGGTTAGAGTAATTTCCTTATAATTGTTACAGAAAGAAACTCAAAATTTAATATTGACTGCTCTGACACCAATCGCTAGCGAAGTATTTGCTTGCTGCCAAATGTTTGCAATTGTGTATGCAATTTGATAATTCTATGTTCCTCCTTGACTGGGAACACTATTAATCTGGCCATCAGCCAATTTTTATTTTATTTTTTTTTTCTCATGGCTCTGAACTTTATGGCAAACACTTCGGCTCAAGCATTCTCTTACAGTTCGAAAAAGAAAAAGAAAAGCAAACTAAGAAAATGATTGCATGATAGGTAGACGGATTATGAACCATGCATTTAACTTTTGATCTTTAGTTGGACAGAAAGGGGATGATTTATTTTGGTCCATAGAAGTCTAGAAAAAAGCTAAAGGTAGTGGAAAGCAGAACAGAGCTGATTGTTTAAAGTTGTATCTTTCAATATTTTTTCTCCTTTCTTTTGTTTGTCTCCTTTTACTGAAAGAAACACAAATTCTAGATATCATGACATCCTAACTTAGCTATGCGCAAAATCAGGAAGGTAGATTGTAAGCAAATTGTGTACAACAGCTTCATTGTACAAATTGAAAAACTTCCATATTCAGCATGTAATAACTTTTCCGCAAAAGATTAAAAAAAAAAAAAGAAGACTAATCTTTTACTGAAGAACAGCACTACTTGGGATACCCTCTGGCCACATTGGTATTACTATATACACTGAGAAACGTTCATTTGCGTTATGTTACTGGCAATTTTCAAGGCCAGCTCCATGGGGACCAAGTTATCTGCACCTGTTTATACAACAAATTCAAAAAATAAGAAGAGAGATTTTGGGGGTTAAATCATCTGCAACTGATGAATGAAACAAAGACAAATAAAAATTATAAAAGCCAGGCATGAAAAAAGGCCAAAGTTAAGCAACAATTAGTTGATTCCCTTCACATTACACCGGAAATTACATGAATCTTACGCTCCACATACCTGCACTTTTATGTGATGGCCAACAATACGAAGACCCGAAAAAATACTGATTCTCTATGTATATGAAGTGTTGTACTGATCTTATTGTATGAACATATGCCGTGTTGATGCTCTTATCTACTTTCAAGTTCTTTAAACCAACCAGACTGTCAAAAAAGTATTTTACAAGGCAATTGAAAGCTTTTTGAACTATATGAAAGCACCTTTTAACGATATCAAAAGACTCCAAAACGCACTCTTAGTTGCTCAAGTACCAAATTAAATCAAAGGCTCACTTCACATCTAAATTAAAAACACACGTAGCAAAGAACTTTTGGAGAACGCAGGTGAAGTTGTGTTGGGAAACAATTCCTCGCCGATTGTATTGGGTGGAAATAGAGCGTACAAAGTGTAGTAAGTGCCAACACAAATGGTGCTTCAAAGAAAAATCAGTAAGAAAGTCACGTAGACAAAATTACAGATAATGCATATTATGTACACACAGTCACCTGCACCACTACAACAAAAACAAAAAAGCCAAAAGCAAGGCTAAAGAGAGACCCTTATCTCCACCCATCCATCCATGATCCATAAGACCATTAAGTGCTTTTTTGAAAATTAAAATTGCTTTTTTTTTTCTTTTAAAAAGATTATTATTATCTGAATAAAAAAAAATGAAAACGTCTCTGGAAATTCTCTCTCTGGGGATGTTTTCGGGGACTGCTATAATTATATGACTGACCACCCTTAAAATCTATTTTCTGGAAAACACAAAAGTTTTTGTTTGTTTTCTGAGACAAAAACATTCAGAGATAACATTCATAATATCACATCACATATTCATCGCTATGTGTACATAATATAAATTACAAATACAATCAAGATTCAAACAGCTCATCATAAAAAAATTCACGAAGAAATTAAAAAGAAAAAACAAATTTATTTAGCAGATTCCAAACTACAGATAAAATTTGATTTATCCTCAGCCAACAAAGTTCAATTAACAAATATACATATCACAATTTTCACAAATAATATTTAAAAATCAATTCCGAAAGAAGAAATCCTTGAAGCATTGTCAGAATTTCTTCCAAGCATAAAATTCCGAATTATGCACCAACACAAAAGAAAAAGGCATGCAACATAAATCAACGGCCTCAGTAATAACACAATAATAATAAAATCAAATCAATTTAATATTTCAAATTCTTAGATAGGCAACAAGGGGGTAAATTAGGTAATTTAAAATTAAAGCACTAATATAAATAATTTATGCGATTATTTTAAATTGTAAACAAATTTAACAACAAATAAATTGTAATAAATAAGAACAAGATTATAACTAAAATGAAAAAATAAAGAGAGTGAGGGATAGAGAGAATTGCACCCGAATGTTTACGTGGTCGCCTCAAGCAACTCACGTTGAGAATTTCACTAGCTTGCCTTAAACCAGACCAAGAATCAATACACTTGAATTTCAAGATGTCAGAAAAAATCTACAACAATGATTTCTAAAGTACCAATTGAACCATTATAACAAAAGACTGGAGTGACAAAAGAGTAATCATTCTACTCTCAAGGTATTTTTTACAAACACTTAAATAAATTCAATATAAGAATTAAAACAAATACAAAAGATTTTAAACTCTCAAATGAGCTAATATGAATGTGTAAAAACATTCAAGCTCTCAATTTGATATATGATATTTTTTCAACTGTCAAAAGCTTCAAATGAGTGAGATATTTATAAAGAATCAAAACATTAGTTGTTGCTACAGTACTACTACAATATTATTTTTGTTCCTACAATACTGCTACAGTGACTTGAATGTGCTACAATACCGATATAGTACTTAATCGTTGCTACAGTGTTGATACAGTGATTTTGCCAAAGTTTTGATTTTTTGCATTTTAGTTTATTTTCTAAAATTTTTAAAATTTTGTACTTTGGTCTAACTTCAACATGTTTGAATGATTTGACCATAACTTTTCGTAAATAATTTTAAATTTCTTTTCATAAAATTTCTTGGAAGTTAACACAATTATCTTTTTTCTATAATTGATTTTGTGCAAATATTTTATCTCGTGCATTGCTAGAACAATTTTCAATGTGCCCTTCTATTTTGTTGAAATCTTGAAGTTTTTGAATTTTCATAAATGCTTTATTTGAACTTAGTATACCTCTCTTATTTATTTATACCTTGCAAGACCTAATAGATTAATATATTACAACCAACATGGGATTTTTTATCATCAAAACATCAATATGTATGATTAGAAAGTCAAAAATATTAAATTTAAACAAATATGGAATGAATTCAAATCTAAGTGCAAATACAATAAATTGTGAAAATAAAGTTTACTTGAGAAAAAGTGCTTGGGAAACAGAGAAGCTAATAAAGGATTTCGATTTCAATTTCGATTAGGGTTAAGGTTCCTTCGTCTGTGTATTCTTAGTAGTGGGTTAAGGTTAGGGTTCTAAGATCGATGATTTTATAAAGCAAAGTGACTGAGATCGACAATTTTGGCAATGAGTTAGGGTTAAGGCTAGTTAATTATTCTGCAAAATGAGAGGCTTCTTCATTTTACAAAGTGAGAGGAGATTTAGACTAAGTTAAAGTCGAATGAATATAAAATATTAGGGATTTCTTAATTTTAACCCCCAAAATAACATTATTTTGGGGGCTTTATTTTTTTAGTTATAACGCTAAAATGACGTTGTTTTGGGCGTTATATTAATTTTTAAAATTTTAAATTTATTTCAATAATTAAAATTTTTAAATTAAAAAATAAATTGATATTAAGGTATTACTAATTTGCTGACACTTCATTTTTTGATATCATGGTATCAATAATTCACTGATACTTCATATTCCTAATACCATGGTATTAGCAATTTATTGACACTTCGCTTCACTGACACTATTTAGAAAAGTATCAATAGCATGGTGTCAGTGAAGCTCCTTTTTGTAATAATGACATAATTTTAATACTTAATAAATTTAATAATAATTCATTGTGAGCACGATATGTTACTCTTCATTATATTATATGTTTGTTGTAATGTGCACTTGTGTTCCTAATATATATTTTTCAAAGTTTTATAGTTAATTATTAGTTTTGTGTTTGATATGATGTTTAGTAGTCAAAGATAAAATTTTGATTATGATTGATATAACCTTCGGGAAATTATTGATATTAAAATTAATTGCTTGTTTAATCCTTGTGTCAATTTTTTGCCTTATGTTTGATTCCTTGAATATATTGAGCATATAGTTATGATCATTTTGTTTGTTTGCTACTTAGAGAAATTTATGCATATCAAGGACAATTAACATCTCACACATTCTAGAACTTGTTTGACTACCACTTAAGGTGAAGTCTTAGGTTGCACATGATTTAGGAAATGAATTTAGACCATGTTTAGATCATCTGAACCTTTTGAGCCTACTTGTCTATATTTTTATCCTTAGTTATTCTCTTTGAACTTAATGACTATTTTTTCTTGTTAACCATATCTATACTTTAGCCTTTAAATAATTTTATCTTTATAACACCCTTCACATCATAAGCATAATGGTCTTATTATAGAGTTACGAGGAATATTAAACTCATGGGAAGAATGGATGGAATTAAGAGTGGTTTTGGGCTTTGTTTATTCTAAAAAGGGTCGAAAGATTCAAAGTTTGGAGGTATAGTGACTTACTAAAAAAATAAAAAATAAAAAGAAAAAAATGTTGATAAAGTTAATTATACTCCTAACTTAGAAAAGAAAAGGATAAAAAAAAGAGAAAATAATGATCAACAAAGTAAGCAAATAAAGTATGGAATAAATTTTTGGGGGAACTTTAAAAAATTTGATGAAATGTTTGATGATCCAAGAAAGAGAATTTGTGTTTATGGTATGTAAGTAAAAAAAAATTTATTTTATTCTACCTTCACCTTAGTAGTAGGTGAATTTACATTACAATCTAAATAAAGACCTATTTAACCATTGATTATGTGTGCATCTATATTAGTAGAGTAGTATGAACAATAAATATATGAAATGTAAATAAAATTCTTTTTGAGATAAAACTTTTTGAATCCTTGTGTTTATAAACTAATCCGAGTGCGAATGATTGATAAAATTTCTTACATATACACACGCCAAGTGGAATCAAATATAGGGCAGAGCTAATGTATAGATTGACATTCTAACTTTTGTTGTATTTGAAATATACTTTCATGACATATATAGTTGTTTAGAGAACCTGTTTTTGATGAATCTTACTTTAATTTAATTATCATAAGAATATAGATAATTTATTATGTAAGATATTTTCACTTGACCATAAAAAAGCTTGTGAATATATTAGATTTCTTGGTTAAAAGTTCATATAGATGAATTAAATTAAAGGGAGTAATTAGGTTCAAATAAAGTATTGAGGGATTAATTGTAATCCTTAGCTTTTTAATATTGGCGAACTAGTAATTATTTTTTTTAATGTATTTTTCTTATGTTTTCTTTTATTATTTAGTTTAGATTTTAATTACTTGAGTTATTGATTATTTGAATAAGAATATGAATATACAATTTTAGTACTTAAAGAATTTAATAATCACTATTAAAAAAAAAGAGATTTTAATGATAAAAAATTTGTGATAAAAATATCCCGTTATCATAAATTTGTAATAGAATCTATTACGAAATTTAATCTGTCAGTGATTCATGATAAATTCTATCACAATAAAAATTATAATTTTCTATCATAGGTTTATGATACTTTATATCACAAATTTATAATAGAACTTATTAAAAAAATAATAAGTCACAAATTAGTAAAAAATATTTAATAAGAGCATTTAAAAATATTAAAAAAATAACGTAAAAATTAATATCAAAGAAAACACCGCAATATATAAATATTTTATTTTATTTTTGCCTAACTTATGAAACGCCGTTGTTTTATGTTAATTTTTAAAACGTAAACGACGTCATTTTATTTATTTATTTTGTAGAGTACACTAAATGGTGCTTTTAGCAGATGAAATGTCAAACGACGCCGTTTCAGATGCATTACTTGTAGAAACGGCGTCGTTGCGTTTTGCAGAGACATCGTTTTCCCTCGCCAAAATTTCGTTTTCACACCATTTCCCACCAAAAAATCATCGGCAATCACTCAGCAATCGTTTTCGTTGGCAATCACTCAGCAATCGTTTTCGTTGCCAATCACTCAACTGAACTATCGCCTCTTCTCAAACCCGAAAGTCGTAGTTTTTGTTTCAGATCTACTAACCTTATTTCACTCACAATTTTCTCTTTTCTTTTCCAACATCATTCATTCATTTACAAAAAAGAAAAAACTATTCCCTACTACGCTTATCAGCACGCCATCTATGACTCTTTGCTCATTTCTTTTACTATTTTTATTGCTGATTTTCTTTGTCCATTTTTGCTCTGGTAGGGTTAATTTTTTTTTGGGTCATGGATTTTGTTGTCATTGCATTGTGGAGTTCTAGCATGTTGTTTTTTTTTTTGGGTGTGATTTGCTTCTTTCTTTTTTTCTCCTCCTACATTTGCTTACTTAATTTCAGTTTTAATTTCATGTTCATCGATTTCTTGCGTTGTCGTGTCTTACTTCATTGATTTTTGTTTATTTCTTATTTTCGATTTTTTTAAAATTTTTTTTGTCTATAGTTATTATCATAAAACATGAACAGAATGTGTTTGATGAAATGCCCTAAACAATTTTTAAGAAAGGAGTCTGCTTTCCTTCTCTTTCTTTTATCTGCAACTTCTCTGGTGAGTATTGGGCAAAGTTAATGAATTTGTTTTTTTAGAAAATATTAATTTTGTCAAATCTTGGCTATGTTAATTTGATCAGTGCTAATTATACTCTATTAGCTGTTAAATTGATAGAAAATACAGATGTTGGACGAGGGGCACCCGAGTGTGAAATTGACATCCCATTTCCCACCCAAAGCTCTGTGAATCATAAAAAGCTTTTCACGAAGTTTTCAAATAATATTAATCATCAATTTATGGTCCTGACTTGACTGAATTTGGTTGAGTTATGAATCTTTGTATTGTTGGTTATTTCCCTCTGTTGGAGTTGTTGAATCAGCAAGCATAGTGTTAGAATTGGAGTAAGCACGACCAAGAGGTACTAATTTATTCTATCATTGACGATTGAATTATTGTTAATATTAATCCAAGAGGTAATTAAATTCCCTTGTCTGTTATGTTGTCGTTCCTTTCTTCTTCTTCAAGGACTAGCTTATGAGTTCGGTGTTCTTTTGTTATATTTATATTGACCTTAGACTCGTTTATTGTTCATTGAACATTCATTCTCTCTCTCTCTCTCTCTCTCTTTTCCAAATAAATATATTATTTATTTTAATGAAAACTCTAAATCTTTCATATTATGGGTTTGTGTTAAATAATAATATTTATTGTCAGTGCCTGTACTTTAATCTCAAGATCAAGCTCTGTGTGTGTGCGTGTTATATTATGGGTTTGTGTTAAATAATAATATTTATTGTCAGTGCCTGTACTTTAATCTCAAGATCAAGCTCTGTGTGTGTGTGTGTGTGTGGGGGGGGGGGGGGTTTGTCAAAATTTGGCACTAAAGACAATCTTATTAACTTGTTTGTTGGGTTGATATTGTTTCTAATTTTTGATAATTTGTTTTCTTGAGCCCATTCATACTAGGAAAACCATTTTCAACGCAGCTTATTTCTTTCCAGCATTTTTGTTTAGATCAATTCTATGTCAGATATAGACATTAAGATAGATCATTTTTTTTTTCTAAGAGTCTGAATAAACATATTGACATGTTTTTAGTGAAAATGACATTGGTTTTAGTTGATATTGGACATTTTTGGCAGATTATGGTCAATTGTTTTGAAGGTTCTTCACACTTTGGAAAATGAGAAGGTTGATTTTAGAACATTTTGATATATATTTGGTGAATATAAGATAAAAATACTTTTGTGCAATAATTTTTAAAGAAAGGATTTCTTTTGCCCTAAACAATTTTAGAGCTGCAGATTGCTGGTTTAAAGAGTCCAAAGAGAGACATGGAACTCTGAATGCTATCTTTACAGGAATATTATATATGCTCACTGGTGAGTATTGGGAACCTCTTTATTGTCTTATCATGATTTCCTCTCCAATGCTTGTTCCAGTTTTATAACGTGAAGGCCATAAGTAAATAAATAGAGATGAGCAACTCACTAATCTTTATTGCTTGAATTATTGTATGTTTAATATTTTAGTTTACAGATGCACTGTGTTGACATTATTTTTGTTGCTTATGAATGCTCAGGAACCAAATTCCTTAACATTTTGTGGATCACGTATGCATGAAGGAAGCTTCTATATCGATTTAATAAAGGAAGAATCCTTTTGACAGAATGTAGTTAGAAATGGATATTCTTTATAACTTTCTTTGTGCTACTTCATTCAATATATTTAAGGATCTATATCTTGTCTTATTTTTAGGTCAATATTCTCTTTTTCAGAGTTCCTTAATGTGATTTATGTTAATGAGTTAGGAGTTGTTAAGAAAGATATATTCTTTTTCCTTTCTTTTTAAACTGCTTCTTTTTCTATCTTTTGCTAACTGTCAAACTAGGGATATAGAGCGAGCTGAAGCCTTACTGAGGGAGATGGAAGAAGAAGGTATAGATGCTCCTATGAAGAAAACTGAGGTTATACAATGACATATATCACAATGGGGTTATACAATGATTCGCAATGAAGAAAAATGCATGATTGTGTTGGATAGACTTAAGGTAAAAGTTCATGCTCAAATATATTTTTTTCTTAGGTAATTTATACATTTTCCTCTTTTTGCTTTTATCTTGATCAGTTTTAAAATTGATAATCTTTCTAAAATGAGGCGAACTGTGTCTGATTTTATATCTCGAGCTCAATTATTTCTGCCCTGACTCTATAAATATATTCATTGTGACGAGATGGTGTGACATGTGAGTTGTGAGCTGCTATATAATATCATTATCCATTTATAAGTTTCAAATGTGATTATTTTTCCCTTTTGGAATCATTTTTCTCTATAATTGCTGATTTACTTGTAAGTTGTAATGTGGCTGTGTAATGAGTAGCTACATTTATATTGACAATGCATTAATTGTAACAGTGCAACTCTGGCTGATATAATTGCTTTATTTTTTATTATTTAGTTTCATGTTTGAACCATCTTTTCAAGCATTATAAATCTTGGAGATTCGATGTTGCTGTAATGTTAATTTCAGAAATTCTAAGAATTAGGAGGTGTCTAATTCCAGTATCTCTAATGCAGAGAAGTTTCGTTTCAGTGCTGAATTTATTGAGATGAGAAGCCAAGCATTAGACGTGTTTGTCAATCGGATAGCTTCACATCATAAGCTGCAGCAAAGTGATGATCTAAGAACTTTTTTGTAGGCAGATGAAGAGGTGACTTACATGAAATTTATGCCTTGAGTGATGCAGTTTAGTTTCTGTTTTGTTGCCCACAAATTTTACTTAAAAATTTTCAGATTATTTTTTCTTTGGCTGTCAATTATTACACTAATTTTCCCATACACAGACATGGACACTTTTTCCAATTAGGAGATTATGAGGTTTAGAAAATGCAGAGTAAAAAATAACATCTCCTAGTTTTAAAGTTTCCTTGAGTTTCAAATGTAAACATTTTGGCTAGATTTAATGTTTCTGCTTGTAGAAAGCATTGATGGTTGTAAAATTTATTAGTTTTGGACCAATTCTTTGTTGAGTTGATTGGTTACTATATCCTAGGAAATAACCAGATATTGGTGTATCGAGACAATATTTTTCTGTATGAGATGGAACATTGATACTCTTGAATGTAAATAATGCGAATTATTGATGTATAATAGTTTATATATTTTGCTAACACTTAAATACTACGCTTTTTATTGATGTATAATAGTTTATATATTTTGCTAATACTTAAATACTATGCTTTCTTATTTCAAGATGGTGTTACAATGTGGTACATTGAATTTGAGAAAGTTCAAGGAGTATCAATTTGTAATAAAAGTTCATTTATAGAATGATTATTGTTAGTTAGATTGTTAAGTTTATTAATGAATTTATTTGAGGATCGGTAGTGAATTGTTTGTGATAGATATTATTTGGATTAGCAATTTGTTGTGAACTATTGATATATAATAGTTTATTTATTTTGTTTTTATAATTTTTTTTTTAATTACATGCAATTTATTATATAAATATAAGTAGTGATATATATCTATTACAAAATAATAAAAAATATTTATCACAAAATAGTGATATGTGAAATTTAATAATGACATTATCATAACGTCAACAATGCTTACATCATTATTAAATCATCTGTCAAATCATGTGTCACACATTGTTGCATAAGTTTATGTGTTGCTAGTTACGTTATTTATCAAAATTATAAATTATAGATTTGTGGTAAAATGTATTTATCACAAATTGTTTATCACAAATCTCTGATTGAAATGATTTTACATTTTTAATTAGGTCTTGCTCAAGCCTCTTTAGGGTTTATTACTTCTTTAGTTGCTTAACATATATAGGTACTTGAAACAATTTTGTTTTCTTTATAAAGAAAAGAATATTTTTGTCTTTTGAATTTGATTTCATTCTTAAATTTGTTTCATAAAATTTAAAAAATTCAATTTTATCTTAATTCGTTGATGAGATTTTATTAAATTTAATTAAAAATCACTTTTAATAGTATATTGACAATTTTGTCATCTGTTATATATTAGTTGGATATAGTGATGCAAGTATATTGTAGCAAGTACAAATAAAAAAAATTTAAAAAGACACGTGAAATGCTGTAATAGGTTCAATAAAATAAATAAATAAGGAGCAATCGGTTAGTGCCCGCCATCGTAAGTGGTCGACCGGTTGCTAGTGACCAATTGAGATTTGATTCAAAATTAATATTATTGAACTCAAAATTTTATGATCTATGCGATAGTGGGATTTATTTTATCAATGGAGCACAATAGATGTGCCAAAAGTGGGGGAATAATATGGTGGTTGGCGGCTGCCGATCTGTCCAATGGTGAGGGTGGTGCACGCCATTGTCGAACTGTGGTGGCTCTGCCAACCACCGCAGGCTGGTGGGGCCGTGGTTGGCGACGGCGGTGACCAGCCACCGGAGCCACCGCAGTTCGGCAATGGCGTGCTCTGCCTCCCACCATTGGACAGATTGGCCGCTGATATGTCCAATGGTGGGGGCGGTGCACGCCACGCTTTGCCGTTCGACGGTGAACAGCGGTGGCCGCTGCCAACCACCACGTTCTTTTTTGACTTTTGGCACATCTATAGTGCTCTGTTGATAAAATAAATTCCACCATCGCGTAGATCACAAATTTTTTAGTCTAATAATGTTAATGTTGAGTCAAATCGCAATTGGTCACCGGCGGCTGGTTGGCCACCGACGATAGCAGCCACTGACCGGCTGTCCCCATTTTTTTTATGTTTTTGATTTAATTATTTTAATGACTAATCAATGGTTGACACGTGGATATTTTGTGTCAGACCATTTCAAAGTTCTGTATAGAGTGACTATTTTGCTCATTTAGTGTTAAAACTAGCAGAATTTCACTAACGGTCTAGGACAAAATTGGATTTTTTTTAAACTCATAAGACAATTAAGAATTAGATTAAATTTGAGGGACAAAAATGTTGTTTGCCTTTCTCTATATTACTATATTTCTATAGTCAATAATTTTATATGAGGAACTATTGAACTCAATCACTTGCTGTCGTTACTCTTCAGTTTTCTGTTTATCACAGATTAGTGAAATGACTTTAAGTAATAGAATGAATTTATCACAACTCTGTTTATGATAGATATTATCTATCACTATAGCTCTTTTTTTTAGTAGTGAATAATTTCTTATTGGAACGATACTCTACTCATCGTTATATTATTTCTTTACGATAATGCATACTTGTATTTCAAATCATACAACACCCACTTGGAGGGAGAATATCCATTATAATAATAATCCCATATCGTTTTGCTATACTTCTCATAATTAGCCTTGTTGATTGGTTTGATACCTTAAACTTTAACCTTTTGAAACTGATTTCAAGCGATAACATGCCCTACGTTACTATTAAGAAGAAGGGATATTGAAACGACCCTCTGATCCTCATATAGTAGTTTAAGGGAAGAGAATAGAATTACTTACAAAAAAACTGAAGCAAACTAACCTAATGAATGAGCAAGAACAAGCTAGTTATAGGTGTGGTTCCTCTCAACAAGTAAGACCTCACATAACAATGAGCAAGTGGGCAACAAGTATAGGTATAAGTTACAATAACTGTTGGGGAAAGACACAATTCAAAAGGAAAGTGATTTAAATAGCTTTGATAAGTTTATACAGGGCTAGCTCAATAGCATAGATTAAAAAAAAGGGATGATATCTGGAATATATTAGCCACTTATGAATTAGTATGAGAAAGAAGGGCTACTTTCTTAAGCTTAAAAGAAAGAGACCAAAGCAAAGAGGGTGCGAAGAAACTACATCATCGAAGAGAAGTTGAAAAGCCCAAAAATAAAGGAAGTATAGTTATTCAATAAGAAACGACTTACCTTCTTACTAACAATTAGAAGGAATGAAATGAAAAAAATCCTTTAACAAATCAAGTAATCAAGGTCAGAGGAAAAGATCCAAGTTAGCTTAAGCCCTAAAAGGAATCCATCTCTTTTGACCCCTATTATTGGATTGAGAAAAAGCAATCTTGATACGATCTTTTTAAACCAATCTATCATTAGCACTTGAACGAACAATTATATACTAGTATATTGGGTAGTGTGATCAAGTCAAGTCATTTTCTTACCAAATTTTAATTAGTTTAGCATGGGTTGGTATAGAAAGTAGAAGCCACTATTTCCATCTTTCCCCGAGATAAACTACTATTGCAAAGAACGTTCCTTCTATTCTTATGTCAAAAACCAATTCCTTGTAGCTATTTGCTTATTAAAAAAACTCTTTAACTAATTTGGGCACTAGGTAGTAATAATGGTAATGTTAATACAAACCCTTGGTTCCCGTCTTTCCTTACTTGAGGTCTAGCTTTTCTTTGATTACTTTGTATCATTCTTGCTTAAAGGAAAGTGCCACATTTTATTTTCGACTTGAAGATAGCCTTTTCAATCCTATTGGCTTAAGCGGACCATTCGTAAGTAGATAAGATCAAAAAAAGCAACCTATAACCTTATGCATACTAAAAGAACAGGACAAGGAAGGGACATATAATACTAATATAAAAGGAATATGGTATTCAATTAGCTAGGGACGGAGATAGGGCTAAGGCACATACTAGTCTAATCTTTCTTAGAATGGCTTGTAAAATTGAATTTGTTGTTGTTGCATGAATAAGAAGCAGTCATTAGTAAGATAAGGAACCGATTGACCTCAGGCAAAGAGCCATTCGTGGTATAAGTCATTTCCTTTCTATTAAGAATGTTGACTTTCCTAAAACGATTGAAACTAGAGTAAAGGACCAGTAACTATCAATAGAGCTACTGCATTCCTTTTAACCTTTTGTTCAAAATATGTAACTTGTTCTTATTAGTTGAGCACTACATATTGTAAGTGTAACCCCTCATCCATCTCTAATTCCTAGCTCTTAGCCCTTAGTTGCTTATAAGATTCTAGCTTCTAACAGAAAAGGTAGTCTACTTGACTCTAAAAAAAGAACGCTTGGCTTACTCTTTCAACTAATTGTTAAGGCCAATAAAAAGCCTTAAACCCAAGTTCTAATAATACCATAGCTAAAGGTTCGGGTTGAGGGTAGTTATAATGGATAAAAGAAACGATTAAGTTTATGTATAGTGATTACGCCTGATAGGCTTAATTATGATTATTATTTTTATATCCTTAAACTTAGTATTATTTTTATTTAAATTCAAATATTTGGCTATTTATGCATATTATGGTTAATTTATAAATTTAAAGACATTTGGTGCTAGACAGATTGAAATAAGAGGAAAAAGAGGTAAAAGGTCAAAATAGAAGCCATCGCGTAATGTTAGGGAGGAGAAAAGAAAGATCCTAAAATAAAACCTAAGCACTACAATGCCAACATACCAAGGCCGCGGTGCTAGAAAATGAAACAAGTCCCCCAATTTAAAATCTGAGTGCTGTATCGCCCAAGACTCTATGCTGCAACAATAATGAGACCCAAAAATTAACCAAAATTCAGAAGCTGAGTATTGTAGCATTAAGGCAACACCATAACAGTGAGACAAAAATTAATGCAACATCGTAGCTTTAGGTAGTTAGGGTTGCAATGCTAGGGTGAAGATTTAGAAATCCTATATTGCCTTGGATGTAAAGAATATCCTAATTGAAAGCTTTAAACCTATAAATAGAAATCTTATGAACCAAAATTAAAGACATCACAAGAGAGCACAAAATAATAACAATTTATCCCAAGTTTAGAGCAAATTTAAAGATTAAAGATATTTCTACAGTAAGGACAAAAGAGAGAAGACAAAGATTTCAAAGGAATATCTCTATTTTTTTATGTTCTTTTTAACTATTATAGATTATTATTCTTTACGATGATGATTGTTTTATGATCTAGAACTCTATTTGTCATCATGAGCTAAGTTTTTATTTCTAGTATTGGAACTTTGAATTCGATAAGTAGTTGAATTTGGTTTCTTTTCTTATTTTATGAACTTAATATCATAATTTTTTAGTTTATCTGTGCGTAGTGCTTTCTTTTTATTTGACTAATAATTATATTATTTTAGGAACTATAAAGGACTTTGAAGAGGGATTTATTTGTTTATCTGTAGATAAACTGATATATGATCATAGGGTAATAACTATGAGTTTCATATGAGATAAGAATATACTCTTATAGCATATATGGCTTTAAAAAACCCATTCTTAATGAATTTTGTCCTTATTTGATTACCATAGGAATATAAGTAATTGTTAGGATAAGATATATTCACTTGACCATTGGGAGAGACTAGTAAAGGTATAAGGAGTCTTAGCCAACAATTCATATTGAGATATTAAACTAAGAGAAGATTATTTGATTCAAGTATTGAGGGATAGTTATAATTCTAGGTTTATTCTATATTGGTGATTCATACTAATTACCTTTACTCATATCTTTATTATTTTATATTTACTTAGATTAAATTAATTATCTTTAAAGTCATCTAAATAAAAGTAAGCAGACACAATTTTAGTATTTAGCAAGAATAGAATAAAACATTCATCATGGAAATAATACTCTATTCACTATTTATTACTTATTACAATAGCGTGCACTTGTGTTCTATTTCAATACAACACCCCTTTAAAGGTTCGAGTTCACTAAGCTTCACCTGCTAAAAAGAAAAAAAAAAGATAGAAATTACTTTTTCAAGCAATAGCTAAGTAGAAATATATCCTTTTTTAATCGAGTTACATTGCTCCAGCGCGGGTTCCCTAGCAAGGGCAAGGGTAAGCACGTTTATCTGGGTTCACTTTTGGGTGAAGCTTGAAGAGGAGTCATTTT
Source organism: Ailanthus altissimus (assembly GCA_946807835.1). Lineage (NCBI taxonomy): Eukaryota > Viridiplantae > Streptophyta > Magnoliopsida > Sapindales > Simaroubaceae > Ailanthus > Ailanthus altissimus. The sequence goes on from OX327687.1 coordinate 14,392,686, forward strand.
CTAATCTTATCTATTTGTTCAGGTTGAAAAATCATTGGTTTTGAAATTAATACAGTAAACTGAATACTAGTATGCTTTAGAGCACGTTACCACTACCCCAAAGGTATACTAAAGAAATGTTGCACTAACGACAAAAAGAAGTTGTTTTCAAGACAAGACTTGGAGTTATGGTTAACTTGCTTGGTGAGGACAAGCACTCTCCAATAACTTGTCTATAAGGGGTGACTTCTTACATTTGAGAAATACCTGCGAAGCAATCATTTTTCCCATACCAGAGATAAGATAGTTATGTTATTGAGGGTCGCTTGTGAAATAATGTTAAATTAGGCATGCATACCACAAGTATGGTTGTTGCGTGATTTCTATAACATAAATTAACGCAAGTGCACGTTATCGCAACAAGTAATATATGATAAGTAGAGTGTCGATCCCACGCGAAATTATTATTACTACTTGCTAAGTACTAAAATTATGTTCTCCTATTCTTATTCTAGCTATTGGCAATTTAATGGTTTTGATATCTAAACTAACTAAACAAGAAATAATAATAATTACAAGAATTGAGCAAAGAGAACAAATGTGATAACACAAATATTCAAATGCCTAGGATTACAATAATCCCTCAATACTTCACTTGAATCCAACTACTCCCCTTAGAACTATCAATATGAATGTTAACCAAGAACTCTAATACCCTCACAAGCCTCTTTCGATGGTCAAGTGAGTATATCTCATTCAATTAATTAGCTATATTTCTATGATAATCAAATTGAAATAAGATTTATTAAGTTCAAATTCTCTAAATGGTCATATATGCCATATAAGTATATTTCTATCTCATATGGAACCCATGCTTTTACACAATGATCATACATCAATTTATCCATGACCAACACAAAATTTTCTTTTTCAAGTTCATTAAGGTTCCCAAATCAATCTAATACATTGTCATGTAATTAGAAGCATTAAACATAGAACAAATTGAACAATTCAATACCAGTATGACAAATAATGGAAAATAATCAATCCAAGCTACATATGAGTTCACATTGTAATCCCGGCAATAAAACTTAGTTCATAATTGAAAACATAAGTTTAGAGCATCTAACAACATCATTATACATGTTGGAATCAACAACAAATACAAATTTGAAGAGAAGAAGAAATTTCCCTTGATGCAATAGTGATGTTTTTCCTCCAAAATGCAGAAATTCTTCTTCTTCATCTTGATTTTTGCCTATTGTTGTTGATTCTTGCTTCCAAGACCTAAATGAAGTGTTTATTTTCGTGCTCTCCACTGCCCAACTCTTCTTGGCTCAACAATGGGCGTTTATATAGATTTAGGGTTTCAAAAAAAGATACAAACGCCTTTAAAGAGTGCCCAGAATTCAGTGCCGCGGCATTCGGATTCAATGCCATGGCGTGTAGCTTCTGGAATTGGCGCTCCGGTTAATGCCCTAGCGCCGAATGCCCTGGCGCTCAAATCGAATGCCTCGACATTGCATTGTTAATGTACTATTAAAATTGCATTGTTCACTCATATTGTTCACGCTTTGAGCATTTTAGTCCTTTTTCGGATTCTCATCTCAAATAGCTTCATTTGCATCCGATTTTTGGTATTTTTGCTCCTATAATGCTTAAACTTATAAAACAACATTAGTATGCATAAATAGCCAAATTATTGAGATAAATTGAACAAACATCAAGTTTAGGAGGATAAAATATTTTATGTAATTACGCCCTATCAATGGTCACAACCCCTTAGGTGAAATAATGTGAAATAAATTAGGCATGCATACCATAGGGTCACTTGTGAAATAATTCCCAACTGATCTGCCTCCATATTGTGAAGAAAGACTAGCTTCATACCTATGATTTAAGGTAGGTAGGGACTAGGGAAAAAAAGACTTTCTCTTGAACCAAAACTCAAAATGATTTGATCCATGCTTCACCCTAAGTAATAAAGTAGAAGAAATTCTCTCTCTAAAATTAATTTGATCCATAAGTCATTTTGCCAACCCATAAGTAGGAGAAGAAATCTCTATAATATGTAGTCCCTAACTTTATAAGGTGGTGAAGTAGAGCAAGTAGCCCTTGTTAAGATAGGAGTATCTATTAAGAAGATAAAATGACACTATTGTTGGTTTAAGTAAAGCATTTCAATCAGTATAGTACTGAAAATGGGCATTTATTTGTTATTGTATAACTCAAAATAAAATAGGTATAAATAAGACATCTTCTCTATTTTAGTCTTATCTGTTGCTAGATCTTAAGATTCAGCCTCAGATTTAGCTCTCTATGATGATCAGGGAGAATTAAGCATCTTTTATAGAGTGGATGGATGTCTTTCCTTATCTAGGCTTAAGCAATTTGTATTTGTTAGTTGCAATGATTTATATAAAAAATGTTGTTATATTCAATATATAGAAAATTTGATTTTCACTTAACTTAATTAATAATTAAAAGGAATAGAAAAACATTAACTGACAATCTAGAATAATTGTTGGAAACTGTTAATGGCCATTGCCAGATGTATATCTAGTTAACTTTTGAAGTCACTGCATATACAATCGAAATTATCATTGAATAATTTACACAATTGTCCTATCATCATTTTGTCAAAGTTAGAGGTGACAAATAGGCCGTGCCACCCAAAGGTGACACGACCTAGCATGGCATAGTAACATGTCGTGCCATAACGGCACGGACCATTAAGCCGTACCATATTGGCATAGCCTATCATAGGCTTGGCATGACATAGCCCATCACGAGCTTGGCACGACATGGCTCGTGGACCATGCCTATTTCTTAATTTTGTTTAAATTTTAATTTAGTATATATATTTTTAATAATTGTTTTTAATATTTACTGCTTTTATGATTTAGTTCTTTATATTTTCTATCTTTTTAATTATGTTATTTTGTGTATGTTTTTATAGTTGAGTCTTGGATTAGTAGATTGATAACTTGTTAATGATAAGAAACAGAAGCATGATTGCCTTGAATATAGTCTATAATGAATTATATATATTGTAACTTTTTGCATGATAGGATAAATTCTGTCTTACTCAATAATCACTTGAAATAATTAAGCATATAGTTAGGATCATATAGTTAATTTTCTTACTTAGAGGATACTTATGTATAACAAGAATGCTTAGGATCTCTAAAATATTTTAGAACTTGTTTGAGTATCACTCAAGGTGAAATCCTAGGAAAAACATTTGTTAGGAAACAATTTTAGGCCATCCTTTGAGTGTTTGAGCCTTTCTAGCCTACCCTTACATAATTCCTATCCCTAATCGCCCTTATTGAGCCTTAATACTTGCTTTATTTGACTAACCAAAACAATTACACCTTAGCCAAAAACTTTCCTCCTAGCACCCTTCACATCATAAGCATATTAGTTATATTAGAACATTATACAGATAATTGGGTCTATAGAAAGAGGAGTGAAAAAAATGAATAAAATATAGTTTGATTGCTCAAAAGAATATAAAAGTTTAAGTTTGGGAGAATTTTTTCAAATCAATTCAATAAATAAATTTCCTTAGTATAGTATAACAAAGAAGAAAGTTTGGGCAACAAAGGAAAGAAGGAATCAAGTTTGAGGGGAGACTCAATTAGGATTACACTGGTTTGAACAGGGCCTAGTATGCGTATAGTGTAATTTAAACCAAAATAGAATCCACATATCCTACCCTCACCCTAAGCCTCACATTATAAGCCAAATAAAGACCTAATTAATTTTTGGTGATGTGTGTATCTACATTAGTCAAGAATAATATGAAAAGCAAGCCTATGGAGTGTTAAATAAATAAAAATTCATAAAGACCATTTCATTGACTTATGTGCATATACCAATCCAGTGTATTTAACTAACGATCATAACTATACACATACGCACACACCAAGTAGGTAACTTATGAGATACAGGGAGTATTGGATTGAAATATTTAAAGTTGATGGCATATAGAGTTCCCTGAAGGACTTGTAGTTAAGAGGAATATTTGAGTAAAAATGTTAACAATTTACCGACACATTATGTTCATCGTTATTTTAGTTTTTTTTTAGTCTTTTGTATGCCTCTTTGATCGAGGACAAGTAACTTATTAAGTTTAGAGGACTTTGATGAGTGATTTTATATATGATATTATAACTCTCATAAGTTGATAATTGCTCATCATGAGTAAGAATATCTAGCTTTTCGTTCATGTTATTGTTATTTAGAAGGTTTCATCAAAATGACATAATAAAAAGAGCAAAAATGAAGAAAAAATTGGCCAAACAGCCATTTCACAGACTAAGCCATGACCTAAAATCTCAAGCCCTAGCCTTAGAGTAAGAATGGGAAGAAGAGTTAACAACTTTAGGCCCCGCCCCTAATTCTGCCAAGCTGCGGCCCTAGCTTATGCAGTATCTCCAAGTTTTCAAGTGACCTTTTTCATGCCCTAAAATTTTACCCTATTATAAATAGAAACCCAAATGCCACTATTTAGAGAGGAAAAAAAGGAGCACAGAATTAGGGTTTTAGAGATATAATTTTCAAGAAAGATCGAGTCATTTCTCGAGAGAGAAAAGCTGAATATGAAGAATCTATGCTTTAAAGATCATCTCTATAAGAGTTTTTCTTCTGACTTCTCTTTTTCCTTTTGTTGAATTGAAGTTTGTATTTGTGAACATTGTTTTAAACATGTTTGTAACTATGAATTTCTTGGTGATTTTAGTTATGAGTATGTCTGTGTTTGGTTAAACCTTTATTCTAATGCTTGATATAGCTCTATTGATACTATGTTAAATTATTTAGTTAATAATTAACAAAGTTAAGTTCACTTCATTCATGTTTCTCTATGCTTAATGCTTCTAATTTGTTAGGAAATGAATTAGTTGTTTTATATTATTGGGGTTTAATATTCAGGAGAGATTGAATTATTTCTCGAATTTGAGAAATATAACCTTAGTTGTTATTGAGTTTGAGAGACCAATAGCATTTGAGTAATCAATTTAATAATTGCTTAGTGAATGTATATGTAGATTAGTAAGATAGAGATATCAACTTGAATAGGTATGCATAGGATCTCATTTGATGTTTGGAAAAGGTAATGAATTAATCTTAACCATTGATTAATGAATTCAAAAGAATTAGTTAATAATTACTAAATAGAAAGAATATAAAAAGAATAGAGTGAATTTAAGACTCTAGGATCTTTTTTATTATAGATTCCTTATCTTGTAAGACTTTAAATTTGTCTAGTTTAATTTCCTTTATTTTTCTTAATTAATTTAGAATTAAGGTAGCCTAGATAAAATTAAGTTATGAAAACCTATAGTAATTAGCATTAATTTGAGAGAACGATCCTCATAGAGCGATATTCTATTCATTACTTTATGACTAGCTTGCAATTCATACCCTTGTGGTTTTGTGTATACGAGTGTTAGCAAATAGAAAGTCTTCACTAGCCAGGCGGTGCCATAAGAAGATCAAAAGGTAAAAAGGGTGGTTGGTTCCCCGCCATTGCTCTTTGTGTAGTGTTCTTCAAGCTTTGCCCCATATCTTCGTAGTCCTACCCTAAGCACACCATTCACTTAAAGAACTTCTTCCTCTACTGCTAAGGCTATAACTCAACCCTCAATTAAGAGAATTATTATCGACCGTCTAATGAGGCTGTTGATTGCCTTCTTTAGCTTCTTAGACATTCCTCTCACCAAAAGGACAAAATATAGACACATGCTCCTAATTATCAATGGGGGAAACGTATTGTGAAGGTTGCTTATTTATAAGGTGAACTTTAAATTTGACGAGGCCAAATATTTCTAGATTACCCTCAATGATCAAATGGAGGTAAGCTACTTTGACTAGTACTAACATCCCCCTTAATTGTTAATGGAAGTTCTTACCTTGTTTTCTTTGTAGGTGGCTTTTGTCCTCTCCTAACAACGAGAGGGAATAATATGAGCATTCAAAGATAGACACAAGCTTAAAGAGGTGGAGTTTGTGATATCTTACCTTAAGGAAACTATAGATGAGATGGCTAAGAAGGCTAAAGAGTTTGTAAAAAATGTTAAAAAGTTTGACTTAAAGACCATTATAATAGAGATCTAGCTCACCGAGGCTTAGAGAATCAACAAGATCACTGTGGGAAGGTTGGTTTTAGGTTAAGGCTACTATAGAGGTCTTAAAGATGAAGAAGGCTCAAATTTTATAAGAGATCACAGAGCTGAATAAAGATGTAGATGCTGCTAAAGCTTCTAAGAGTAGCGTGGTTTTTAGTCAATGGTATGAAAGTAACTCTTCGTAGTTTACTTAATGCGTGGACTACTTCAAGAAGCACTATCCAGCCATTAACCTAAAGTGGTTAGAGGACGGGATAACTAAGTAGCAAGGAGCTTAGGAGGAAACTGATGTGGTAGCCATTAGAGGAGAGCTCCTAGCACCATCTCTTTAAATTGTCAACATAGAAGAGGGGACAAATAAATCTCCAGGGTTAATGGCCTAAGAGTCTCTTATAGAAGGAGCAACCCCCTCTTTTAATCCTTAATGTTTCTTTTTTGACCAATTATATTGCACCTCCTAAGGTCTCCATGCTGCCCAAGGAGAAGCTAGAGAAGAAATGCTCCCTCGTATATACCAAGAAAGATCTAGAGAGTAAGAGCTTCTTCTTGATGACTTGAATTGTACTTTTTTCTTTAAAATAATTTTTTTTGTTTTTGTTGGGTTAGTAAGCCCTTTTAGAACTATTTATGCATGCTTATATTTAATAGAATCATTTTTTTTTTCTTTCACCATTTCTGAGCTCTACTATGGATAAAGACTTGTTTGGTAGTGAAAGCTTCAAATCTGAGACTCTCCAAAAATTACGTCTTATCCCTCATTGATCATCTCAAATAATTGAAGCAGAACACCGTCCTCATGCAAAAAAGAATAGTATAACACTTAAGTCAATGTTGGATCAACATATGCATGCAGTGTTTGGGAGTGCTTTAAGTAAGAGAATTATACTCTTATGTTTCCTCTATTACTTTTTTTGTAATTTTTCGAATGAATATAGAATGAATAATGCATGCTTTTTATAGTAAAAAATATGATAGAGTTTCAGTTCAATGTAATATAATCATTCTTGCAATAAGATGATGATTCTATTCATCTTATTGTTATGTGATCATATGATAAAATAAGAATCCATGTTAGATAGAGGTCAAGATTAACAAAATTCATGTATGATTAGAGTTATATTTGAAAGAAGAATGTGGAGTATACTCATACTCTTTTACCTCTTTTAGGCAATTTAGTATTTTTTACCTTTCTTTAGGTTGATTTGGTCTTTTTCTCTATTGGATTTTGCAAAAGAAGTTCATTCTAGCTCTTCTTCCTATCAAAAACTTGTCTTTTGGGCTATTTTAAGTTTAATGGGCTTGACTCGTATTATTTGGCCCATCTTAAACCTAAATAATTTAGAGGCTTTTTCTTAAATAGAGTGGGTTGTCGGGTTCATTAATATTAGGCCCAATAGATGTCCCCCCCAAAAGTGAAGAAGATAGAGAGCCTTTAAATCGTTTGCAATAATCAGCACACAACACATGGAGAGGCCTTCTCTAAAATGTTACTATTCTTCACTGATCGTTTTGCCACCTCTAGTAAATAAAGACCATTTTGATAGTAACATCCTTTAAATACCCAAATTATTACCTGTGCTTTTCATCTTCACTTTTGAAAAACTACCCTAAGCTTATATTTCAAGGAACCTTTTGCTCATTTCTTGTTCTTGCTTTTAAAAAAACAAGAATCTTTCTTTAATAGCTGGGTCCATTTAATCATATTCTTTAGAGGAACTAAAATAGGTTTTCGAGTTTCCTTTGGAGGTTGAGATCAGAAATCTTCCCCAGGTTGACTCTCACTCTGCCTTTCCCTTAGTATCCTCTAGAGAACTCCCCTTATTCAGGGAACATCTTGGTTGCTTCCATTTTTCTCTTTCTCCTCTCATTCAAGAGTTCTTGCATATCGCTAGGCTCTGTCATTTACAAGTCTATCCAAATGTATTTTTCTTGTTACAAGATGTGGCTCTTTTAAATCACATGCTTCCTCCTCTTTATACACTCACTCTTTATGATGTAATGATTTCTTACAACCTCCAACGTGCTAACAAAACTTACTACTTCTCAGTGAAAGGGCTTAGTTTATGACTCTGATAACAAGAAGGTCGATTTTGAAAAACACGTGGTGGTTGCTAGCTGTGGATAGAAGCATTATGAATACTCTTTTGAGGTTCCCACTACGTTTAAAATTTTTGATTGGAAGACTGACTTAACCCTTCCTAAGATTCCTAGTCGAGAATGTTTCTTGAAGAAATTCTTTTGAAGAAAACCATTCACCACACAAAATAGCCAACGTGCACTTTTTGATAGACTATACCTATCATGAAAAGATGCATCATCAATCCTATAGTTTGTCGCTAGAGGAAGGTCTTTAGACTCTGACCCCTTCAGATCTTAAGTTCCTTGGTCATTGCCATTCTTTCAATAGGCCAATCTTTTAGGATTTTATTGGTTTGTAGCGAGACTCTTCTAGATTCTATTCTTTTCTCTCCATGATGGAGGTTGAAGTTGGAGGCTCGAATGGTGAGCAAATATATTAACCTTTCAGATACAGCTACTTTTGCCCTGACATATGTGAGTTTTTGTTGCAATAATAAATAAAAGTAAGTTTTGTCGGCGATGTTGGATCTTAGGCACGTGGGTGTATGCATGTGCAATTGTGTCTATTGCCTAACACTACGGAAATATAAATTTTACATTAAACACAATAAATAAATATATTAATCACATTAATATATTAATAAGGTTAGAGAACTCAACAAACGTGTAACGTTATACACGCATTTTTCCTGGAGTCTGCATAGAGACTAACGCATGTGTAGTTCTAGTCACCAACACGGTAGGCTTGGCGAGCTAGAACAACAGCTCTGTATTTAGCCTGTGATTAACTCTTAATCTCCAAAATGGTTGGGAGTGAATTTATATCATTTTCTCCAAAATAATAAGAAATAGAGATTTGAAGCAATTCACAATTGCTTCAATTGGAAGGATAGAGGAAAATGAAACAATTTCATTTTTCCTCTCCCCCTTTTCTTTTTTCTTTTCTTCTTCTTTCTTTCTTGCTTCTCTTTCTCTCCATTTCTTCTTTTCTTTCTCTCTTGGCCGTTTGGCCAAATTCTCTTGCTTCTTCTTTCTTTCTTTCTTTATATATATATATAATATAATATAATATAATAATATATATAATATAAAAAGAAATATATTTTGATTATTTAACTATTAAATAATCAAACTAAAAAATGATCATTTTGCCCCTAATAAATAGTTACCAAGTTTGCCCCCTAGTGGGTCCTACCAAATTCCACACTTGGGTAAACTCAAATGAGCGTCCACAATATGCTACGTGTCTTAATACAATTAGTAAATAACAATTATTAACTAATTATTGTATTTAACATTTAAATACAGACACGTACGCATTCTTGTAGTAATGCTGAATATTGCTAGATTAACCAATTTAATCCGACACGCTGCCCCAGTGCATAACGAGTACACTCCTTATCGCGGGACTTCCTAGGTTCTACGTTTGATTCATCAAATGGAACTATTCCATTAGTCTATGAGCAATGCCCCACACACACGTCACGGATATACAAATCAGTGCGTTGAACCATGCAAGCTGAGGTTACAACGCATACATATAGTCCTTCTGTCATGATATCCTAGATGTGCGGGGATATAGATTATCATCGTTAAGTCCCCTAGTACTTATCCATACCTTATCTCTAAACTTGTATTTCACTGAACAATATGAGCAAACTCTTTTGCCATATTGTTTTACCGTGACGGAACTCTTTCCTAGGATTGATACTTGTGGCCACAAGATTTTCTGAGATACAGTTTCGAAGCGTCTAGATATCAAACTCCCTATAAGAGCTAGCAGATCTCGTATCTGTACGCACTAGACTCCATAAGCATTGGACTATACCCAGCGACACCTAGCGGTTACACCATGAAAGGTCTGTGACATGCGTGGAACCAAAGTATGGTAGATCACTTACAAGCCCACCGTGGTACTCAGGTAAAAGGACCACGTATACTACTCAACTCGAGAGGACCCTCCGTTGACGGCTTATATAGGATGTCTATCGGAGGCCTTCGTGAGTCTGTCTCATATCCAGTCCTAATTGGATACCCATATATCAATACGAGCTCCAAGCTCACGGTCGGCTAGGAACGACCAACTATACCTTATAGGTACGGCATATGCTGATCTATATAAAAGTATCTACCGACAGACCTGCATCGGCAGAAATAGATCAGGGATAATTATTCGAGAATATACTTATGCAACTTGCATTTCCTGGCACCCGATTGCAACTCTTGCAACTATACAGTTACTAGTATATTCCCAAGTCTATGTCCCATTATAGACAAGGCTTAAACTCTTGGATCTGCTCAGTATTATAACCAGCTAACACTTAACTGTGCTAGCATTTAGCAATTATATGTCTCAGCATGGCTAACTATAAGCCCTTATCTAAACTCTTTAGATATGATCTGAACTCTTTCAGATCTACAATGTCTGTAATGTTACATGCATAATACCATATAAATTGGTATTAGCGATTTAATGAGAATGTACACTTGTATAAATACACAAGTATATATACATTCAAGGATGGCACGTAAGCACTGACCTTAACAGTTTTTACCTTTCTTACACTTTTTGTGCCTTACTTTGTGACTTCGTTCCAGGTATTAATTTGGATGCAATCCTCATATCCTCAAAAGGTAGAATACTTGATCATTCTATTGCTTCGTCACTTCTAATTTTAACATTCTTCCTACTTTGGATGGTATGGACGTTGATAAGGAGTTTGAGGAGGAGGCCTTTTCTAATCCTACTCTTATGACTACTCTTGCTACTGCAGAACCTTTTGTTATTGTGGAACCTTTCTCTCATTTCCCAGGTCAAGGGCTTCCTAAGGCTCTAGTAGTTGCTGAGTCATATATTCTTGTAGGGATTGTTCCTGATATCCCAATTCTGATTACGCATCTAGAGGAATATTTTTCAAAAATCCTTCTAGATGTCTTCAAGAATGCCTTAAAGAAAGAATGGGTTCTATGTAAATGGAGGCCATCGGAGAGGCTATTTGTTTTCAAACATTACAAATCTTCCATCTTTGGTGGTTTTGAGGCAGTTCTTGAGCCAGTTAAGGCTTTTGTGATGATTTTGAGGTTCTTGTAGGTCCTTAAGTTAGTTTTAATCCTTTTTAGAGCTCCTCTAGTGGAAGCTCCTTCTAATTTTGAGGTTCCTCATATTCAAGTTTTGGATCCATTTGTTAGGAGTAATTATGGTCTGTCCAATGCAGAGTTTTTCTTTTTGTTTTTTCTGCTGATCCTCCCATTCATAATTTCGTGCTTCTATGTAAATGTCTTTTTTCTACTTTTATTTTTATTCTTTTATTTTAAATTTTTGTTCTTTGATTTATTTGATCCTTATTGATCTCGTCTTGTTTTCTACTATGTTCAGGGGAACTGTTTATATGAGGGCTCACCCTAGGGGTCTTACTCCCCTCGCAGAGATGAGAGTAAGAGGATCAAGTGATGCTATTGTGGCTTTTTACATAGTGTTGTTTATCATTCAGGGTGGGATAATAAGTGTTGACTCTTCTTCTTCTAGTCATCTAAAGAAGGGGAAAGGAAATAAGTCTAGTTTTAGGTCGGCTCCTTCTGAAGAGACACAAAAGGTTTCTAAGGGTAAGCTTGGGATCTGTTCAGAGTTTTGTCCTTGCTTCTGGAAGTATAATGCGGAGGTTTTATGTGAGTTAGAACTCCTAAGGATTAATGATGAAGCATCTACGGTAATTTTAGGTCGTTTGTTTACCAATGAGGGATTTGAAACTGAACCCCAATATGTCCACTGTTGTGTGATTTCTATAACACAAACTAACGCAAGTATACGTTATCGCAACAAGTAATATATGATGAGTAGAGTATCATTCCCACGAGGATTGTGTCCTAAATTAATGCTAAGTACTACGATGTTGGTAACCTAACTTTATCTAGGCTAATCTAAAGGGTAGGATGAATTATTGAATTAAAAGCAACTTAAAACTAATTAACTAGGTAAATTAAGGAAAAGAGAGATCTATGGCAATGAGGTTCTAGGGACCTGATTTTCCTCTATTGTTCCTATGGTCTTTGTCATTAGTAATCAACAAAAAACTTTATGCATTCATTAATCCATGGTGTATGATTAATCCTATTCCCTCTTTCGAGTGCCGAATGAGATATTATGCATATACAACTAAGTTGATATTCCTATCTAACCCATTATACATACACGCATTAAGTTACCCTTAAGCGACTACCGTAAGTTCATTAGTCTCCCAACTCACCAAACTCAAAGCTATGCTTTTTACAACCAACATATGGATTAAACTTTTTCAAGTACATAACCCAAATGTTTAAATACATTTTCCAATGCAATTAGAAGCATTAAGCGCATGAAAAGCATAAATGAATAACACAAGATAGCCATTAATCACATAACAACATCAACACATATTGTTCAATAGAGTTCTACTAAAGCCTAGAACATACAATCTACAACAAAATGATAATCTTGCGATATGGTAAATTCTTTACAAATGGGATCCTAAAGTATATTGATTTCATTCTATTCTTTCTATGTTCTTCCTATTTAGCAAATTCGTTCAATTCATTAATCAAGGGCTTAATACTAATCTCATTTCCTTTTCCGAGTGCCAAATAAGATACTATGCATACATATTCAAGTTGATATGCCTATCTAACTTGTTTACATAGATATGCATTACACAACCTTTAAATTGATTACCCAATGATTAATTTCATTGCCTCTCCTGAGTGTCAAATGAAATTCTAGACATAATGGCACACCCAAAGTGTTTGCGCCCGTTATGTATTTTATCAAACACTTTAAAAAAAAGAGAGCACCACATGTAATCCTAGGCATAATGGCACACCCAAAGTGTTTACGCCAGTCACGCATTTTATCAAACACTTGAAGTGCACCACATGCAAATCTTAAGGAAAACCATGATGATTACCTAAGTGTTATTGGCCTTCCAACTCAATAACAACCTAAGGCTATGTTTCTCCCAAATCCAATACACGGATCAATCTCTTCCAAACATCAATTCATAAATTTACAACAACCAATTCATTTTCCAATCAATTGAAAGCATTAAGTATAAAGAAACATAAATGAATTACACGAAATTATACTAAATCATCCAAACATGATATAAATAAAACTACATCAAGCCTTAGAATCAAGTTTAATCATATAAAAATCCAACCATAGCTAAAATTATCCAAATATCCATAGATACAACTCATTTAAACAATGTTCATAATTGGAAATTAAAACAAAAGAGAAATACAAATAAAAGGAAAAAGAAAATCGAATTTGAGATGTCTCTAAGGTTTTAATCCTTCAAATGTCTTCAATGATGCACAAGAAGCCTTGGAGACATCATTACTTCACTTTAAATTCGAGTTCAAGCCTTCTCCTCCTTACAAATTTCGTGCCTCTTACTGCCTCCAAAACTCCTCTTGGCACAACAATGGGTGTTTATATAGGTTTAGGGTTACAAAAATAAGATAACAATGCCCAGAATTCAGTGCTGCAACATTCGGGTTCAATGCCGCGGCGTAGAGTTTTTGGAATGGGCGCCCAGGACAATGCCCCGATGCTCAAATCGAATGATCCGATATTGCACTATAGCATTGTTTACATTTTAATCATTTTAGTCTCTTCTCGGATTCTCATCTCAAATAGCTTTATTTGCATCCGATTTCTGATATTTTTGCTTCGATAATGCTTAAACTTATAAAACAACATTAATATGCATCAATAGCCAAATTATTGGGATAAATTGAACAAACATCAAGTTTAGAAGAATAAAATACTTTATACAATTATGCCCTATCATCCACTATACAATAGAAGTAAAAGAGTTCCTCATCTACCCTTATGGTAAGTTTATGTTCCTTTATAATTTTTGTATTCCTTTGCTTTGTGTACTAATATTCTTTTTTATTGTAGGCCCTCCAAGATTTTACACTACCCATAGAAGCTTTTGAAAAAGAGTTGTGGGTAGCCATGAAGGACGTAAGAAGGCTTTAACAAGACTTGAATTCTACAAAAGATGACAATGTACTCCTGAAGAGTCAGAATTCTTGTACCAAATTAAGACATCTAGGCTAGATGAAGATTTGAGGAAGCTTTGTGACAACAAATGGGATAAGGCACTAGTGGAGGGTCTTTAGAAAATCGTTGCTAACCTCATTACGAAGATTTCTACGTTAAAGGCCACTAATGAGACATTGGTAATGGAGTGGAATGAGTTATTAGCGTTGTTATTTGCTAAGAATGCTAGGATTAATTCCTTGAAATGTAAGAACATTAGTCTTTAGGCTTCTAAGAACTCTCTGGGTTTCAAAGTCAATGGGCTTTAAAGAAATTAGTTGTTGCCAACTGTGAAATAATGAAGAAACATGATGAGTTACTGGTGGCTGCTAATCGTGTAGCTATTGGGTCTAACTTGCTCAAGGCCTTGAGTGGAAGGTCCAAGATTTGAAGCGTACAGTTGGGGAACTCAAAGTGGCTTTGAAATCGAGCCAGAGCATGGTAGCGATGTTGAATGATTAATGAAAGACTCATAATAAGACTTTGAAGGTTTATTTCCAACATCAGGTGACTTTGTCTTTAGTTTAGAGGTTTCGCAGAGGGTTTAAGTTTGAGAATGAACCTTTGGTTTGCCAGAAGCTTCCTAAGAATTATGATCAAAAGCTTGGTTTGTATAAGGGTTGGTCTATAAAGCCTTACGAGGATGATCCTCATCATATCAATTATGACTCTGCTAGAAGGAGGCCTTAGAGGCAGATCTCGGCATAGCTTCTGTTGATGTGGCGATTTTAATGAATAATTTGTTACTTCTTTTTGGCATTGTATACTTTGGAACAATTTGTATCTCAATTAAGTTTGCAATGGAATATTCTTTTTATTGCATTTATCTTTTTTGATCTTGATATCTGAATTCTTTTTCTTGTTTGATGATATTCTTTATTGAACTGTTGAGTGTATCCAGAGGGTGAGAGGGATTTGGTGGGAACTTTGTCCTTCTCGATCATTGTCTTATGAAAATTTTATTTTCTGCACTTTGAGTGCATCCAAGGAGTGAGAAGGAGTTGGTAAGAACTCTTTTCAGACCTTTTTCATATGTATTTGAAACTTTGAATCTGGTTATTTTCTTCCCAAAGGACAAGAAAAAAAGGTGAGGGGAGTTTTTTCTCTGTCGTATCTTTTTTGTTTCTGGATACTGGATGTTTCTGAACTCTAAACATTTTCAAGGGGTAAGAAAGAGTTTGTGGGAACCTTTTCATTCTCGATCATTTTTTAATTTTTGGACTTTGAATGTTTTAAAAGGTTGAGAGGAAGTTGATGGAAACCTTTTCTTCTTGCATCCTTTTATATTTCTAATCTCTGAATGCTTCTTAGAGTCAAGAGGGAGGTGATGAGAACCCGTTCCCCTCAAATTTCTTTTCTATTTCGAGAATTTTGAATGCTTTTGAATTCTAAATGCTTCCAAAGAGTGAGAAGAAGGTGGCGGAAACCTTTTCCCTCTCGAATTTTGTTTTTGTTTTCTGCATTTTAGATTTCTTGATCTCTATGCTTTCAGTGAACAAGAGGGAGTTAGTGGGAACATTTTTCAGTTCAATCCATTTATTTTTTTTTTCTATTTTCTTAATTCTAGATTTCTTGATCTTTGGATGTTTTCAAAGAGCGAGAGAAAGTTGGTGGGAACCTTTTTCTTTCAATTCTTTTTCTATTTTCTAGATTCTGGATTCTTTGATCTTTGGATACTTTCAATGAGCAAGAGGAAGTTAGTGAGAACCTTCTTTCTCTCGATTGTTTTTTCTTTTTTCATTTTTTGGATTCTGGATTTTGTAATCTCTGGATGCTTTCAAGGAGTGAGAGGAAGTTAGTGGGAACCTTACTTGTTTTGAATTTTGTTTTTATGTTTTCTAGATTTTGGATTTTTGGATTATAGATTTCTTGATCTCTGGATGCTTTCGAGGAGCGAAAGGTAATTGGTGGCAACCTTCTTCCGTTCAATCCTTTTTTTTCCCCTGTTTTTTAGATTTTGGATTTTCACGTATTTGTATCCTCGATGAGAAAAGGTACTAGGTACTTAAATCCCTTTAGGTCATTTCGTGTACCTATATCCTTACGAAGAGAAGGTATTAGGTATTTCAATCCTTCTAGGTCATTTCATGTATCTATATCCTTATGAGGGAAATGTACTAAGTACTCTAATCCCTCTAAGTTATTTTATTCGTCTATATCCTTGCAGAGAGAAGGCACTAGGTACTCCAATCCCTTTAGGTCATTTTATGTATCTGTATCTTTGTAGAGGGATCATATTAAGTACTTCAATCCCTCTGGGTCATTTCTTGTAAGAGGTGGGGGAAAGGTACCAGGTATTTGATTGTGATGTTATACTATAGTAGCTAAGCGTAAGTGCACACTATAGTATCAAGTAATATAGGATTTTAAGTCCAGATATCGATTCCACAGGGACTATGCAATCTAATTCTATAAATCAAGTACTAAAATTATACCGACTTAACTTTTATTCAGAAAACCAAAATTTGGAATTTATGTAACTAATCTAGTTATCTCAATTAACTAAACAAAAGCAAAGAGTAGAATTCACAAATAAAGATAATTTAGGGTTTTGACTCGTCCCCTAGTATTTCATTGGATTTATTAACCACTTAATTAATCCCTTAATACCAATTGATTGGCTTAGACACTAATCTCATCACAAGTCTTTGTCGATGGTCAAGTGACTATATTACACATTCTAACAATCACCTATATGTTTATGGTAATCAAATCAGAATGCAATTCATTAAGATCAAGTCTAAATTATACCATACATGCCACCAAGGTATATGTCTATCTTAGATAGAACTCATAGTTGTTATCCTATGATCATGCATCAAACTACCCTAGGCTAAACACATGAATCCCTCCGTCGAGTTCATCATGGTTCCTCAATCATTCAAAATATTGATCAGGTATAATGAAAGCATTAAACACAAGATAGAATGAATCAATTGAATTTATCAAGTTCATAAACTAAGAATCAATGAAATCCAACTACATACTAGGTTTACATAGTCTAACCCTAGAATAACAATTTAGCCTATCACAAAATTAAAAGTATCAAACCAATCCATTAAAATCAACAAGAGCAAGAACATAATGATAAAGAAAGAAGAAAAACTAATCAAAGTGACTCCTTGATGTGGTTTTCCCTCAATCTTGGCGTGAAGCTTGAATCTTGATCTTGGTTCTTCAATCTTTGGCTTTGATCTTTGATTTATGTTGTGAATTCTCTTTCTAAGTTTTTGCCTCTTTTCTTTCTTTTTTCTCCTTTCTCTTAGGGTTTTTTGGCTTTCTATTTATAGGTTTTTGTCTTCAAAATACTGTAGCAAAAATACTATTTTCAATACTGTTCACCACATTGAGCCCGCGGCGCTCAATTGCTGGGTGCCCAACCCTGATGCCCCTTTCGTATTTGAGTATAACTTCTTCGTTTTACGTCCGATTTGCCTCCGTTTGTTCCTATACATCACATTTTTCGTCGTGCATTTTTTTATGATCAAAAACCACAATTAAATAGCCACATATTTATGATTTAGAGTAAAATACAAAAATTAGGTACAAATTATACTAGTACTTTTACACCCCTATCAGTATTCCAGTCCCACTACTCCTATTATTAGTGTTTGTAGTTCAAACTAGAAATATTCATTACAAATATGAAAATTATTCTTACATATAGAATCATTTCAGCTTTGAAATGTTCCATGGAGTTGGTATATCTTCTTTTTCCATGGTTTGTAGCAAGTATGCTCATCGATCTAGTTTCTTTATAAAATTTTAAGGTCCTTCCCATATTTCACTCATTTTGCCTACATTTTTTTCTCTATGATATCTATGGCTTCCCTTAGAACTAGGTCCCTTTCATTGATGGTTCTTTTCTTGTTCCTTTATTCTCATTATTTTTTCATCATGTTCTTGTATATTGTTATGTGTATCGCAACCATATCTCGGGCCTCATCTGTTAAGTCTTTTGTGAGAGCCAAAGCTTCGTTGTTGAGATGTAAATTCACCATCTTTGCCCATAAGGTTAGAAGGAATGCTTTCATCTGCAATATAGCTTATGTTCCATATACTAGTGCATAGGGAGAGTTTTTGATAGATCTATTTTAGTTGTTTTGTATGCTCATAAAACGTCTGGTAGTTCTTTGATAGGGCATAATTGTACAAAATATTTTATCCTCCTAAGCTTGATGTTTGTTCAATTTATCCCAATAATTTGGTTATTTATGCATATTAATATTGTTTTATTGGTTTAAGCACTATCGGGGCAAATATACCAGAAACCGGATGCAAATAGAGCTATTTGAGATGAGAATCTGAGAAGGGACTAACATGCTAAAAATGTAAACAATGGTATAGTGCAATGCCGGGGCATTCGGTTTGAGCGCTGGGGCATTGGTCAAGGTATGCATATCAGAAGCTCCACGCCGCGGCATTAAATCCTAATGCCTTGGCGCTGTATTTTGGGCACTCTTTAAGGGTATTTTTATCCTCTTTTTGAAACCCTAAACCTATATAAACACCCATTGTTGAGCCAAAAGGAGTTGGGAAGTAGAGAGCACGAAAATAAAATCTTTATTTCTGTCTTGGAAGCAAGAATTAACAACAAAAGACAAAAATCAAGAGGAAGAAGAAGCATTTCTGCATTTTGGAGGAAGAACAACACCATTGCATCAAGGGAAATTTCATCTTCTCTTTAATTTCGTATTTGTTGTTGATTCCAGCATGTATAATGATGTTGTTAGATGCTCTAAACTTATGTTTTCAATTATGAACTAAGTTTTATTGCTACGATTACAATGTGAAGTCATATGTAGTTTGAATTGATTATTTTTCCTTATTTATCATATTGGTATTGAATTATTCAATTTGTTCCATGCTTAATGCTTCTAATTATATGAAAATGTATTAGATTGATTAGGGAACCTTAATGAACTTGGAAAAGAAAATTTTGTGTTGGCCATGAATGAATTGATGTATGATCATTGTGTAAAAGCATGAGTTCCATATAAGATAAGAATAAACTCATATGGCATAGATGACCATTTAGAGAACTTAAACTTAATGAACTTATTTCAATTTGATTAACATAGGAATATTGATGGTTAATTGAATGAGATATACTCACTTGACCATCGGAAGAGGCTTGTGAGGATATTAGAGTTCTTGGTTAACATTCATATTGATAGTTCTAAGAGAAGTAATTGAATTCAAGTGAAGTATTGAGGGATTATTGTAATCCTAAGCATTTGAGCATTTGTGCTATCACGTTTGTTGTCTTTGCTAAATTCTTGTAATTATTCTTTTTGTTTAGTTAGTTTAGACATCAAAATCATTAAATTTCCAATAGCTTGAATAAGAATAGATGAACATAATTTTAGTACTTAGCAAGTAGTAATAACAATTCCTCGTGGGATCGACACTCTACGCATCATATATTACTTGTTGCGATAACGTATACTTGCGTTAGTTTGTGTTATAGAAATCAAACAACAAGTTTTTGAAGAAGAATTTCTCCATTTTGGAGGAAGAACATCACCATTGCATCAAGGGAAATTTCTTCTTCTCTTTAATTTCGTATTTGTTGTTGATTTCAGCATGTATAATGATGTTGTTAGATGTTCTAAACTTATGTTTTCAATTATGAACTAAGTTTTATTGCTACGATTACAATGTGAACTCATATATAGCTTGAATTGATTATTTTCCCTTATTTATCATATTGGTATTGAATTATTCAATTTGTTCCATGCTTAATGCTTCTAATTACATGACAATGTATTAGATTAATTAGGGAACCTTAATGAACTTGGAAAAGAGAATTTTTTGTTGGCCATGAATGAATTGATGTATGATCATTGTGTAAAAGCATGAGTTCCATATGAGATAAGAATATACTCACATGGCATATATGATCATTTAGAGAACTTAAACTTAATGAATCTTATTTCAATTTGATTAACTTAGGAATATTAATGATTAATTGAATGAGATATACTTACTTGATCATCGAAAGAGGCTTGTGAGGATATTAGAGTTTTTGGTTAACATTTATATTGATAATTCTAAGGGGAGTAATTGAATTCAAGTGAAATATTGAGGGAATTTTGTAATCCTTGGCATTTGAGTATTAGTGCTATCACGTTTGTTGTCTTTGCTCAATTCTTGTAATTATTCTTTTTGTTTAGTTAGTTTAGACATCAAAATCATTAAATTGCTAATAGCTTGAATAAGAATAGATGAACATAATTTTAGTACTTAGCAAGTAGTAATAACGATTTCTCGTGGGATCGACACTCTACTCATCATATATTACTTGTTGCGATAACGTATACTTGCGTTAGTTTGTGTTATAAAAATCACACAACAAGTTTTTGGTACCGTTGCTGGGGAATTATTTATTACTCTTGTTGATACTAATATGAATTCATCTTATTCTTAGTTCAAATATTTTTTTGTCATTGTACATTTTGCAATCATTGTACATTTTACTATTATTTGTTTCATTCTTTTATTTTTCAGTTATTATGGATTGATTTATGATGGCTAGAACATCAAATTTGTGGAGGGATTTTGCAGTACCAAGAATAAGCGACATCCATTCAAGCATTCGAATACCTGTTATTGATGTTGATTACTTTGAAATTTAACCGAAGATGATTCAGTTATTGAAAGCATCAGTACAATTTGGTGGATTACTAAATGAAGATCCAACTGAGCATGTTGTGAATTTCTTGGAAATTTTTGACCTTTGCAAATACAATGGAGTCTCGGATGATGTAATTCGGCTTCGCCTATTCACATTTTCACTCTGAGATAGAGCAAAGAATTGGTTGAGGTCACTACCATCGAGGTTTATAACAACGTGGAATGAGTTAGTGCAGAAATTTCATACCAAATTCTTTCCACCAACAAAGACAATGATGATGAGGAACGCCATAAATTTATTTATGCAAAATGATGATGAATCCTTACATGAAGCATAGGAAAGGTTCAAAAAAATGCAGAGGAAATGTCCACACCATGGCATCCAAAAATGGTTACTTGTGCAGATTTTTAATGATGGGATAGTTGAACATATGAGGATGATAATTGATGCTGCAGTAGGAGGTACATTTATGAATTTGTTTATTGATGATGCATATAAATTACTGTAAGTGATGGCCTACAACAACTCTCAATGGATAGCTGATTGTATTGCTCCATGTAAGATCATTGAGAGAGTTGTACAAATCACTTGTGATTTTTATGGTGGTAACCATCTAAATGGACTATGTACAGAACTTATAGATTACTCAGAAATGGGTTAGCAACAGCAGAACAACTCCAATTTTGATGCTTATTATCCAGAATTGGGAAATCAAGCACCACCAAAAATTCTGCAACTGTAGCAACTTGAGATGGAATCCTCATTAGAACACAACAAGGTAGTTATTATGAAGTGTGGGATAAAGCAACATGCAGCCAGTGAATTAAACAAATCAAATGAAGATCATCACATGGATGAGGCGCAAATAGAAGTAGCAAAAAAAGTATAAGAAAAGAGTTTCAGCAACATGATTTTCAAAGCCATTGTACTCCACTATTTCCATTGTCCATGGTACTTGAAGGGAAGAACCAAGATCTGTATTTTTCCAAGGATTTTTCCCATTGCTTCAAGATCGATATGGTTATTTCGGATGATGCTCAACCATCTCCAAAATAGCAAGTATTAGAAGCCATCATGGATCATGCGTATGAAGAGATATCGCTGTACAAATTAAATACCAAAAAGCTACAAAACAAGCTCGTCAAGGAGCAACCATTAGATACCGGCCAACGAGGTTCAATCATCTGGTCTAAGATTAAAATCTTTTCGATAAAGCTCAAAGTAAGATGGTCTGGGGTGTTCCTTAAAAAATTTCTCATGGAACTATAGAAGTCGAAGAAAAGGAATACCATTACTTGTAGGCGTTGACCGAAGTTTCACAGGCGAGATTCTTCAAATATACAATTTGATCCACCATGATCCAAAAATGAAGATGTCACACTGACGACGTTAAATCAGGCACTACTTGGGAGGCAACCTAAGGTAATTTTTTATTTTACTTTATTTTTTTTATTAAATTTGATGTTTATGTTATGTAAAAAAAAATAGAAAAAAAGAGAGAAACAAAACAAAAAAAAAAGAAGCAAAACAAAGAAAAACAAAAGAGAAGAAGTAGCAAAAGTAATAGGCGCCTCAGCGCCCATTCCAGTAAACCAGTGCAGCAGCACTGTAGCACTGGTGCCTGGGAATTTCCTAGGCGCCAGTGCTATAGCGCTGGCAGAATAGTTTATTTATTTATTTTTTCTCTTTTGTTTGCCCCCCTTATGTTTTTTTTTATATTTTCTTTTTTACCTATTTTGTTTTCCACTTTCTCTTTTCCCCCTGATTGTTTTAAATTTGTTTTTCTTATTTTCTCTTTTACCCCCATTTTCTACATTTCTTTTCCATTTCAAAATCTTAATCCCTCTCAACCCCAACTCTTCATTTCATATAAATTTAACATTCTCAATTCAAATTCATCATAAAATAACCACCAAAACACATCAAAAACACATGTCAATGTTTTTTATTAACTCTAATTTTCACCCAAAAAAAATTGAATATTTCATCACAAATTCAAGGGGCACTCTAAAGTTGTGATTAATGGATTCATTGTCCAAGGTACATATTTTTGTGTCCTTACACTTAATTATTGATGAAATACTTATCATGGTAGTGTTTGACCTATATTATGAAGTAGTAATAGTGGATTGTGTTGTAGAGTGAATCGTTGGTTGAGACTTATATTTGTAAATTAATTGGAAAGTGTTTGAATTTATTTACATGTGAATTATAATGCATTGTGGTTGTTTGAGGGAGATTAATATTATTGTCATTGTGAGATTTAGAAAAGTTTGGAGATTTGAATTTGGTGGAAAGGTTACTGTTACATCGATGCATAAATGCAATGAGATAATGAACAACCCTTGCTACTTCATCAAGCTCTGATAAAAGTTAATGACAACGATTTGGGAGATGATGTAGACATTATAGAGGACGTGTATAAGGCTTCAACACATCATTTAGGGAAGTGTTTCATTTTTCTATTTTTATTGATGTCATGTGGACATGTCATGAATTAAGTTTAAGGGGGGCGGAAACACTTCCACATTTTCAATTGGCTTCACTTATTTATTTGCAATTATTTTTATTTTGCAATTTTTTTTTTTGTTCTGTTTTATGCATTTTGTATTATGTTTTTGGTTTAAAATGATTATTAGTCAATTAATAAACTAAGTGCAGAAACTATAACTTTTTGGACTCAATAGATACTATGTTTGTTCATATGTTTGATTTTGATTGCAAGTTTTATCTTTTATGATTACTTGAAACACATTAAGCACATAGTTGGATTGTTATGTTAGTTGCTAACCTAGAGAAAGTTTATGCACAACAAGAACACAAAAGGTCTCAAACACACTCTAGAACTTATTTGATTATCACTTGAGGCAAAATCCTAGGATATGCATGATTAAGAAAGTGATTTTAGGCCATGTTTGGATCGTTTGAGCCTTTCGAGCTTACCGATATATATTTATCCATAGTCACCTGTTTTGAGCATAATGACCATCTTTCTTTGTTAACAATGATAATATCCTAAAATAAATATATATTCCATCATTATCATCCTTCACACCATAGGCATAGAAGTTATGGCTTTTGTTTGTTCCAAAAAGTTGAAAAATTCTAAGTTTGGGGGCATAATGATTTGGAATGCTTTGTTAAAAAAAAATAAAAAATTAATCAAAAAAAAAGAAAACAATAGCAAATATATATCCTTATATGCTTCTAAAAAAAATGATGATAAGGAGCAACAAAGGAAGTTTCAAATTAAGTTTGAAGGTGTTCTTTGGAATGAGATTAAGGCTTTGATGTTCAACAACAATGTATGTTTATGGTGTGATTTGAACTAAAAATGAATCCACATTATCCAACCTTTACCCTAACCATACATTATAATCTTAATAAAGTCCTATTTGATTCTTAATCATGTTTGTTCCTACATTAGTGGAGAGTGATATGAAAAGCATGCCTATAGAGTGTATGTTTTTAAAAAAAAAATCCATAGAGACCACATCTTTTCTTGTAGGCATAAACCATTCCGGGTGCATTTAACTGACAATAACGACTACACGCACACACATACACACACCAAGTAATCATTTGTATGATGAAATGAGCATGATGATTAGACTTATTGAATAGTCACGATATTTAAAGATTTTCAATAGTTATAGACAATGCAAAATTTGAGAATAACTATTAATCATTCTTTAGCCCATAAATTTATTTTATTTATTTTTATCTATCTTTGCTAAAGGACGAGCAAACTTTTAAGTTTGGGGGTATTTGATAGGGCGTAATTACACAAAATATTTTATCCTCCTAAACTTGATGTTTGTTCACTTTATCCCAATAATTTGCATATTTTACATATTAATGTTGTTTTATAGGTTTAAGCACTATCGGGGCAAAAATACCAAAAACTGAATGCAAATGGAGCTATTTGAGATAAAATCCAAGAAGTGACTAAAATGCTAAAAATATAAATAGTGCTATAGTGCAATGCTGAGGCATTCGGTTTGAGCGCTGGGGCATTGGCGGGGCGTGCATACCAGAAGCTCTACCCCACAGCATTAAATCCTAATGCCGCAGTACTGGATTCTGGGCACTCTTTAAGGGCATTTTTGTCATTTTTTTAAAACCCTAAACTTATATAAACGCCCATTGTTGAGGCAAGACGAGTTGGGAAATAGAGAGCATGAAAATAAACACTTCATTTGGGTATTGGAAGCAAGAATCAACAACAAGAGGCAAAAATCAAGAGGAAGAAGAAGAATTTCTACATTTTGGAGGAAGAACATCACCATTGCATCAAGGGAAATTTCTTCTTCTCTTCAATTTGTATTTGTTATTGATTCCAGCATGTATAATGATGTTGTTAGATGCTCTAAAATTATGTTTTCAATTATGAACTAAGTTTTATTGCTACGATTACAATGTGAACTCATATGTAGCTTGAATTGATTATTTTCCCTTATTTATCATATTGGTATTGAATTATTCAATTTGTTCCATGCTTAATGCTTCTAATTATATGAAAATGTATTAGATTAATTAGGGAACCTTAATGAACTTGGAAAAGAAAATTTTGTGTTGGCCATGAATGAATTGATGTATGATCATTGTGTAAAACCATGAGTTCTATAAGATAGGAATAAACTCATATGGCATATATGACCATTTAGAGAACTTAAACTTAATGAACTTATTTCAATTTGATTAACATAGGAATATTGATGATTAATTGAATGAGATATACTCACTTGACCATCGGAAGAGGCTTGCGAGGATATTAGAGTTCTTGGTTAACATTCATATTGATAGTTCTAAGGGAAGTAATTGAATTCAAGTGAAGTATTGAGGGATTATTGTAATCCTAGGCATTTGAGCATTTGTGCTATTGCGTTTGTTCTCTTTGCTCAATTCTTGTAATTTATCTTTTTGTTTAGTTAGTTTAGACATCAAAATCATTAAATTGCCAATAGCTTGAATAAGAATAGATGAACATAATTTTAGTACTTAGTAAGTAGTAATAACAATTCCTCGTGGGATTGACACTCTACTCATCATATGTTACTTGTTACGATAACGTATACTTGCATTAGTTTGTGTTATAGAAATTACACAACATTCTCCAACCATCATCTTTTCTTTTGCTTAAGTCTTTTTTTTAATGAAGTGAAGATTGTCTTGTTGGTGATCTTTATTTACCCATTTCCTTGTGGGTAGCTCTTGGAAGAGAACTTTTGTTCCATCTTGTATGTTTTGTAGAAGTCTATTACTATGCTACTGGTGAACTGCCTTCCATTGTCTAATACTAGTACATATAGCATTCCAAATCTTATTATGATATTGCTCTAAAGGAATGTTTTTTACTTTTGACCATTTGATATTGCTATAAGATTTCACTTCTATCCATTTAGTAAAGTAGTTAGTTGCTGGTAGTACAAATCTGTTGCCTCCTGTAGCAGTTGGTAATAGTCCAACAATGTCCATCCCTTATTAGAGGAAGGGCCAAGGGCTGGAAACTGTATGAACACTATCATGAGGGAGGTATATGAGTGAAGTGTTCTTTTGGCATTTTTTGCATTTCTTCGCATAGTTTAGGGCTTTTTTTTTAGTGTGGGTCAGTACTACCCCTTTTTCAGGATCTTGTATGCTAGAGGTCCTCTACTGAAATGGTTTTCGAGGGTTCCTTTGTGTACCTCTTCTAGTATTTTCTATCATTCCTCTTTAGATAAGTATTTGAGGTATACTCCTGAAAATGCTCGCCTGTAAACCGCTTAATCATGGAGGGCGAACCTTCCTGCTTTACTTTTGAGCTTTCATGCTTCCTTTTTTATCCTCTAGAAGTTTCTCGTCCATTAGGTACTCCAAGTAAAGAGTCATCAACTTTTGAGAAGGATTGATTTTTATGCAAGCTATTTTTAAAGGGACTACCCTTTCTTCGGTTATTATTTTTGTTATAAATGAGAGTGGAACTAGCCTGCATGTTGCTCTATTTGCAGGTTTCTTAGCTAGTTGATCAACTTTTGTATTCTAACTGTGTGGTATTTGATTGATTGATACTTCTGCCAGCGTTTGGGCCATTTATTTTGCTCGTTGCAAGTAACTTTTCATCTTATCTTCCTTTACTGTGTACTTACTATCCATTGAGAAGTGATAAGTGTAGAATCGATATGGATTCTAAGCTTCATTACCATCAGTTGGCAGGCAAACGTCAACCCTTCAATCAAGGCCTCGTACTCTACCTTGTTAATGAATGTCCCCTGCCAGCTTTGTTGTATGTTCTAGGATGTGACCCTCCAGATTCTTGATTTTGATGCCTACTCTTACTCTTTTCTGGTTAAAGGAGCCATTTATGTGCATCTGTTATGGTTCAATGCTTCCAATTGGTTTTATCTCTAGTGTTTTCTCTTCTACCCTTGACTTACATTCTAAGAGGAAGTCTGCCAATGCTTGGCCTTTAATAACGGTCCTAGGTTTGTATTCTATATCCAGGTGAATGAGTCATGGTGCTATTTTTGTCATTCTACTAACTGCGTATAGTCTTGTTAGTATTTTTCTTCAGTAGGTAAGAAGTAAAGACAATAATTTGATGAGCTTCACAGTAGTGCTTAAGTTTGTTCTTAACTTGAACCAGTGAAAGCACTAGTTTTTTAGTTGCCATATACTAGGTTTGTCAGTATTTTGTTGGTGTAGAACACTAGATGTTGTTGGTTCCATTCTTTAAACACTGCCAGATACAGATAGAGTATCTCTTGTGGTACTGGTAGAGATAATATTGAAGGCTTCGCCAAGTATTCTTTTAGTTTCTACAATGCATTTGTTTGCTCTAGCCTCTATAGGTGTCATTCTCTCTTTTTGATTGTCGGGAAGAAAGGTCAGCACTGGTCGAACATCTTGGAGATGAACCGATTGAGGACAACTATCATTCCTATCAGTATTTAAACCTCTCTGGGTGTTTGGGGGATTGTTGTACTTTTTAGTGCTAAAACTTATGTTGGATTAAATTTTATTCCCCCTTGCTCCTTTTATTGGGCTAAAAAATGTTCTAAACGATATTGTGAATAAGCATTTGCTAAATTTAGGCATAGTTGATACTTTCAAAGTTCCTTGAATACTTCTTTTAAGTTCGAGACATAGTCTGAAGCCTTTCTGCTTTTGACCATGGTATCATCTATGTAGGCTCTACTATCTTGCTTATAAGCCTTCCAAAGACTTTTGCTACTAGACATTGGAAGGTGGCTCCGATGTTTTTTAGCCCATACGACATCACTTTGTAGCAATAGATCCCTAACTTCGTTATGAAACTAGTTTTCTCTTCATCCTTTGTATTTATTTTGATCTGGTTGTAACCACTGTAAGCATTCAGGAATGATAGCCTCTCATATCCTGTAATAGCATATACCATCTGATCGATCCTTAAAAGGGAAAATGAATCCTTAGGCGTGGCTCTGTTTAAGTTTGTGTAGTCTACACATATTCTCCACTTTTTATTCTTCTTAGGTACTACTGAGATGTTTGCCAACCAGTCAGGGTAATGAACCTCTCTGATAAAGCCTACTTCAAGGAGTCTGTCAACTTCTTTGTTGATTATCCTATTTCTCTTTGCTGCAAACCTTTTTTGCTTTTGTTTTATAGGACAAAGATCTTTTTAGATGATGCGCTTGTGTGTTATGTCTTTTGGATTGATTCCAAGCATGTTTTTATGTGACCACGCGAAGACATCCTAATTTTATTGTAAAAGTTTGATGAAGGTCTTCTTCTCATTATTGCTTAACATAGTTCTGACCCTTACTTTCTTGTCTGGCTGCAAAAAGTCAAGTGCTACCTCTTTTGTTTCTTCTGTATTGGTAAAGATATATTCTTCTATCTTTTTTTCTTCTTGAGGTAGTGCCTTCGACCAGATATCCTGTAGCTGCTATTGCTCTTACGGATACCCCAATTGCTAGAATAAGGTATTTCTTTATTAGTTCCCCTCTTGTCTCTTTGGAATGTTCCCCCTCCATGGTGGGTTTTTGCTAATCTTTTTCGGGGGTTTTAATGAATTAACATATCACTACTTTACTTTAACCTTCTCCTCTTTGATATCCATTGTTCTTCTTCTGTTCGCTGACATGCACATTACCACTTGATGGAAGGTATTACTTCTAAGTAGTAGATCCAGAATCTTTTCGCAAGTACGTTATTTGCTGATGGTGCGTCTATTATCAAGTAATCAATGTTCAACACATTTCTTGTTGCTAAACAGGAAAGGTTATGTATCTTTTTACTTATACTTTGGATCCTCAAAATGCTACCAACTTAGTTTGGCATCTGCGGATGTCTGGATCTGCTAATCCTATCCTTTTAAATGTATCCCAAAATAAGATATCTGTGCTGCTTTCTTATCTACCAGCACTCTTTTGATGACATTTCTTGCTATGTTAAGAGTGATAACTAAGGGGTCTAGGCGTGGTAACATGATGTTTGTTAGGTCTTGTTTGGAGAAAGTGATCTCTCCCAAGTTCAGTTCTATTATCATTACTGTAGGTACTGTGGTTTCTCATACGCCTATTGTCATTAATTTTTGTCATTCCAGAATAATAGCCTCCACCATTCATCCCTCCCTTCTCTTTCTCAAGGTCTCTTATATATCACATCTATTATGTGTTGATTTACCAACTACTACTTCGTCTAATTTTACAATAGGCTTTCTAACTTCTTGTAGCTTTTCTATTATGGAAAGCGTTCCAACATCATTTTGTGGGTACATAGTGTCATACAGGGATCCATGCATTATATCTAGATCTTTTACTACTATGTCATCTACTTATGTTGTCTTCCCTCCAAAAGCGTTCATTTTTTTAAGAGGATTCGTATTGGCTTCCTCTAGCTCTGTTTTCAATCAGAACTCCTCGAGGAACTCATTCCTGATTAAGGCATTAATTTTCCTCCTCAGCGATATACATATAGACAATTCGTGTCCCATCTCTTCATGAAATGGGTATGTTTTGTTAGGAGTTTCTCAAGTAGTCCAGAATATCCATCAGCCTTGACTTTTTAAATATCCTGTGATAATGATACTTTAGCCAAAAAATTTCTTCTACTATATTTATTAGGATGAATGGCTCAAAGACTCTAGGTCTTTTATTCTGTGAGTGTCTTTTTATGTTGAAATGTCTCTTCTTATGCCCTCCGTTGTAGTGTGGTTGATCCTTATTTCAGGTGGTTATTACTGAGGTCTCTTTCTATTGTCAGGGCTGCATCGTGTTCTTAGCGGATCCATTGATCTGATTTTTGGTTTAATAGTTCGAAATATGTCAAATTCTTTCAGACTAAATATCGGTAATAAGCAGTAGTCGACCTTAATGCTTTCCTGTAGGCTTGCGCTGCTATCTCTGAATCATAAGTTCCAATCTTCCTAAGCTCTTTGATGAATATGCTCATTAAGCTTTTGATTGATTAGTTCTCCGATTGCCTCATAAGGAATAAGTTTGATTTGGTATTCCTTTTCTTTTTACTCCGGATGTATTGTGCTATAAAGGTTATAGTAAGCTCTTCAAATGAAGAGATGGAGTTCTTCAAATGTTATTGGTGAAGTGCTTGCATGTGATAGCGATCATTAAAATATCTAATGCGTGTCACACACATATTACGTAGTAAGAACATAATTCTATTTTAAAAATCACACATTGAATTTAAGTTCTATTACTTTAATAGAAATCTACCTTTAAAGACCGTTGGTATAGTTTCAATGCAGCAGAGATTCACTCTGAAGCGTCTTTACAAACAATTCTAGTTCTTGACTCTGGTGGGCTTAAGGAGCTAGAATGGCATCTTAATTTCTAGCAACTGGATTGTTTCTTTCTTTTAAGTGTTCGAGTGTGTGAGTCTTAAAAAGCAAAATACAACTCTTGTAATTTGTTTCTCTCTTTTGGCCGAATGATAATGCGTACACACTTCTTTCATAAATGCAACACTTGCATTTATAGGTTGACTTTAGTTAATGCATATATGTCCGTTTAAGCCACTTGTCTCAATTTAAATGATCAACAATAATTGTTAACATAATAAATATAAGCTTAACTCTTAAGCTTTGATAAGTATGCTTCCCAAGAGATCCTAAAACAAATCTTGCTTTTTAAAATTTTACCAAATCAAACTCTTCTACCTAGTCCACTACTCTAGTGCTCAATGAGTACACTTTATATTGTGAGACTCTCTAGGTTCACACCCATTTGTCTTGTATAACTCTTCCATAAGTCCGTGAACAATACTCCACACACATGTTACGAATATTATAAATCAGCATGTTGAACTATACAAGTTGAGGTTAAAGCATATTCGTATAGTCCTTTAATCATCTATATCTCGAAGAACCCAGACGTAGATTTTTAATGTCAATATCTATTTTCTCGACTATAAACTTATCTCTAAATTTGTATTTTGATAAAAATATCTCCAAACACTTTTACAATATTATTTTACCATACGAAAACTCTTTTCTGTAGCAAATGTTTGTGGCTATAAGACTTCCTGAAATACAATCTTGGAGCATCAGGATATACAACTCACCTATATAAGCTAACAAATCTCGTTTCTATACACACCGAACTCTATGAGCATCAAACTATACCCAACGACACCCAAAGGTCAAACCATGAAAGGTCTCTGACATGTGTGGAATCAAAACACAGTGGATCACTCACAAGCCTATCATGGTGATTAGGTTAAAAGATCACAAATACTACTCAACTTGAGAAGACCTTCTATTAATGGCTTTATGAGATGTCTATTGGAGGTCCTCATAAGTTTATTTAGTACTTAATCCTCACTAAATACTTGTATACCCATACGAGTTTCACTAAGCTCACAGTCTATTATGACTAAGTATTTGGACAATCTAAATATAGACAAACATTGATATAAAAGGTCTACCAATCGACCTATGTCGGTAAATATAGATAAAAATGATATATTTGAGAATGTATTGCATAATGACATTTTTTAGCACTATTTGTAACTCTTTACAACTATGTTATTACGATAGTATTCCTAGCTCTTTGTTCTATTTCAGATAAAACTTTGACTCATAGAATATTAACTCTCAGTGTTGACCTAAACACCTTCGATCAGATCTAAACTCCTTTAGATCTATAATGTTTGAAAAGTAACCAGCTTATTAACATATAATAAATGTTAATGATTTGTTGAAATGTACATCGTATATATAAAATAAAATGACATGTAAGCACTATCTCTAACAAAGTTTGTTTACCAACCTCTGATAAGTGGCCCCTATATTCTTCAAATTGAAGGACATAATGTTGTAACAATAGATCTTATGAAGAGTGATTAAGAATGTCTTTTCTGTATCTGGGGAAAATATCTTTATTTGATTGTAACCCAAGAAAATTTTCATGAATTTGAGGAGTGTGTGCCTAATTGTTGAATTGATCAATTAATCTATCTTTAGTAGGGCTCAACTTCTAGGTTCTTTGCCTCTACAAGCGATTTAGGTCCTTGGTCGACTATATATTCCTCGAGGTAACCATTCCTTATCAACTAATCAACATACTTCCTTAAATGGTTACAATCCTTTACAATGGGACCACGATATTGGTGAAACTAGTACTTCTTATTTTTGCTTTCCCAAGATGTAGAAGTTTTGATTGCATCTAGCTCATTCAACAATCCTTTGTCTTTGATTGCCTTATAAATAATATCCAAAGGGACGTTCAATAGAATGTAGGACCCATCTTTTCAATCTTTGCTACTTGAAGGGCTAACCTCCTCCCTTTACTTCTACACCCTTGTCTTGGGATTAATATACTCTGAAGTACTTTACTCAGTAAAGAAGAGTTCTCTCTCTTCTTCTTTTATAGTCCTTTATATCTAAGGACCTTATGAACTCGCATTCTCTCGCTTACCCCTACGGCTTTACAAATATTAGCCTCTCCTCCTCTTCCTCCTCCTACTATATTCTTATATACTTAGTAGTTTTGTCATAAACTATTGTGCAGCTATAGATGCTCAGACAAGTAGTACCAGAACCTACTCAGATGCAATCCCTTATTGAAAGCTTTGAGGGCTATTAGGAGACTATATTCCCTTAATTTTATTTATGAAGCTAGTCAATGAACTCTTTAAAGGTCTTTCTTAGACCTTTCTAGATTTTTTTAAGTTGTATGAAGATCTTACCTGACTTGCAAGTTCCTTGAAAATTTTGTATGGAAAATTTTATAAACTGGTTAAAAAAGGTAATACTTTTTTACTTCAATTCTTTATTCCACATCAAGGCTTGTTCATCCAAATGCTTATGGAATAACCTACACAGTTGTTGTCCTCAGAGTCTTACTATTGATAAGAGATTAATAATCATATTAGTATAATTGTTGTGGTTCATGGTACCTATATAGGTCAGCAACACAGGCACCTTAAAAGTTCCTAAGAGCTTTGCATCCTGTAATTCATCCACGAGTAGGGACTTATGCTTTTACTCCAAAGGCTGCTTAACTTGATCTTTACTTTGTCAAGCTCTCCCTACCACCTTATGTAACTTCTTCTTTAGATCACTAACCTTATCTTTCAAGATATATTCTCTGGTTCTCTCTTTGGTGGCCTCTTCCTCTCTTCTCCTTTTCTTAGCCCTTAATAACTGTCAGACCTAATTCTTGTCAAGGTGCTATTTATCAGATGGTGGGGCTTAGTTTCTAGCCTACATTGAATCACTAACCTGTTGTTGGGATTTGTGCTTACGTGCCATCCTATTATGTATGAATATTTGTTTAATGTTTATACTAGTGTTGTTATTTCAATAAATCGCTAATTATATTTATATATGGTAAGATGCTTGTAACGTTTCAGATATTGTACGATCTGAAAGAGTTCAGATCTGGTCTAAATGAGTTTAGATCAGTGCTAAGAATTAGCAACGGTGAGAGTTATAAATACTAAGAGTTGGCACTGATAAGAGTTACCAGGTTATAAGAGTCAGCGATATCTAAAGAGTTAGAGCCTTGTCTGAAATGGGACAAAGACCTAAGAATGTATTAGTAATGACATAATTGCAAAGAGTTGCAAATAGTGCTAAGAAATGTCATTATGCAAATATGTTCTCAAATATTACGTTCCTGATCTATCTTCACTGATGCAGGTCTGTCAGTGAATACCTTAACAAATATATAGATTGGTGTATGTCTATATCTGGATGGTCCAGATGGTTAGTCTTAGCAAACTATGAATTTAGTGGAAGCTCGTATAGAGATACAGGTATTCAGTAAAGACTGAATACTGAACAGACTCACAAAGATCTCCAATAGACATCCCATAAAGCCGTCAATGGAGGATTTTTCGAGTTGAGTAGTATTCGTGGTCCTTTGACCTGAGTGCCACGGTGGGCTTATGAATGATCCACCATACTTTGGTTCCACACGTGTCAGAAACCTTTCATGGTCTGACCGCTGGGTGTTGCTGGGTATGGTCCGATGCTCATGGAGTCCGGTGTGCTTAGATATGGGATCCATCAACTCATTTGGGTGAGTATTATATCCTAATACTCTATAGATTGTATTTCAGAAAGTCTTATGGCCATAAGCAATAATTCCCGAAAAAAGAGTTTAACCCTAAAGATAAATAATATTACAAAAGTGTTTGGGAATATTATTTATTGAAATACAATTCAAGAGATAAGCTTTCAGTCGGGCATATGGAGATTTGATGGTGTTGATTTATATCTCTGCTCTACTCGGATATAAATGATGGAGGGATTATATGAATATGTTATAACCTCAACTTGTATGGTCTAACGCGCCACTTTGTAATATCCGTAACGTGTGTATGGGGCATCGTTCATGGACGTATGGAGGAGTTCTATATGACAATTCAGGCGTGGACCTAGAGAGTCTCACAATATGAAGTGTACTCGTTGTGCACTGGGGCAGCATAATGGATTGAACAGTTCCATCCTAGAAATTCTAACAAACCAAAAATATGTTTCGGGGTTTCTCGGGTTGTGCACTTGTTTAAACTTAAATGCTAAGTATATTATTTAATTAGTTGACAAGATTGTTAACTAATTAGATATTAACAAGTGGCACAATTTTATTGTATGAATTGTTTTACTATGAATTCAACCATTTACCATGTTAGTAAAATCAAATAAGGTAAATATTAATTATTCAAATAGTTTTTGAATAATTAATAAATGTTATTTAAATAAATAAAATATAATTTTATTTATTTATTATTCTATTTCTAAATGGAAGACATACCTAATTTGAGAAACATAAACTAAATTTAGTGGAGTACCATTTTGTAATTAATGATTAATTTTATTAGACCATTAAAATGGCCACAAAAAATGGTTTTAGTAGTTGGCCACTTAATTTAATTTTGGTGAAGCACTTGTAAAGTTGTTGTAACAACTAAAATAGTTGAGTTTCAATTGTGTTAACATGAGAGTAAATAAAAATTCGTGCAAGGGTTGAGAGGAAAAAGAAGATGTGGTTTTTGAGAGAGTTTTTCAAAGTACAAAGACTTGTGAGAAAAATCAAAGGAGAAAGAAAATAAATCCTTTATATTTTTCTTTCTAGAATCAAAACCTTATTGCTAGAGATCATACTGCTGCTATTCTAGTTTTACAATCTCACCGGATTGTTGTGAACTAGAATTGGACAAGAGTGCACTTCAAGGTGAGCTCAAACTTGGAGTAAGGATATCTGGAATTAGAAATCTTCATCGGAAGTCTTCAAAGGTATGTTTCTGTATTCTTAAATTGTTAAGAATTGAACTACATGTATATATATTGATTACTTGATAAATTCCGCTGCCAAATTCATGTATATGATGCATAATTTTATTTTTTCAATATGTACACAATCACATGCATACACCCTAAAATATGTCAACACCTGTTGTCTGATTGGCATTCATTCTTTAGGTTTATCTTGTGATTTGTGGTTCTTCGGTCATGACTCTAGCTATTTTCAAGTAAGGGTGGGCAAAAGACCCAATCTTATTCCGTCCAAGTGTCCCAACTTGGAAATTTTAGGACGGGTCCAAAATTGGGGCAAAATTGGGTCCCAAAATGATGGTCTCGAATATCTCAATTGATTTGGGATGGGATCTGGTTCAATCTAAAAAATTTTCTAGACCAAACTTTTTTTTTAAGAAAAAAGATTAAAGCGATGCCTTTTTAATGTAGGGAAAAAAAAATAAAATCTCTAATCTTTTTTATTTTCTTTCAATTTTTCCTTTTTTTTGATCAAATTTCACAAAGACAAATCATTCTTCTCACACACACTAAAATCGTGCCATTGCCTCGCCTCGCCTCGCAGTCTAAAATCTCGCCGTCACCTTGCCTTGCTGTCGCCTCACAAATAACTCTTCGCGTTGTCGCCTCGCCGTTTGCGTCACCGTCAGCTTGCCATTTGCATCACCGTCACTGTCGTGGTATGTGTGTGACAGTTTGATGAATGATGATATAGCTTGTCTAATTTTTTATTCATTTTATTTTGTTTTAATTTTTATAGTAATATAATATTACATCATTATCATTATGTAATGTTTCTTGGGTTTACACTTTACACTTTATGCTTTATTTATGGAAATGACCGGATAAGAATTAAAATTTAAAATAAGTTATTGCTTTTGTTGTTATTGGATACTTGGATTTATCATTTATGGGTTTGCTGGGTTGTTGGATTCATAAACTTTAATAATGGGATTATTAAAAGAAGTTAAGGACTTTATTGCTTTTTTAATCAATACAATGTTCACAATTAACTCTTTTTTTTTTATTATCAAATCGCCAACTTTGTAGTTTTTAGTTTACAACATTAATGGGATGTAGTGTTAGAATTTGGAGGGGAACATACGCATTACAATTTATAATGAATGAAAACAAATAATAATGAACGCACATGCACATCCTACAGTACAAAATACCAATTCATATCCCATGTTTTTAAATTCATAAATTTTATAGGATTTTGACGACTTTATTTATTCTAAACTTATACAAATTAAATTTGATCGCTTTTCATTAATTTATTGTGAGGCATTATTTAAACGTAAATCAACCAATCAAGAACTAAACTTATGTGCTATTGTTATATTATTAAATCAAATTCTTAATATTTTATTAACATTGTTTAATCGTTGTATTACAGATGGGTCATAATTTAAGTTAAAAAAATATTATGAATTTTATGAGATCTCATGAGAATATGCAATGTAGTGTCGAAGATGCATTGTTGCCTCCACATTCTAATCTCAAAAAGAGAATAAGATCGTTGGTATGGTTGCACTTCACCTCGTGTAAGAATATAAAGAATAAATCACAGTGCAATCATTGTAGAAAATTATATACGTTTTATTCAATGAAAGATGGAACAAATGGTATGAGAAAATACTTACGAATACGTAAGAAGATTCCACACTCATTGTTGGATGATAAACAAATAATATTTAGTAAAGAACCCATTGTAGAAGATCGAAATAGTAGTATTGTTGTGCCTAGAGGATGGAATTAAAGAGCATATCAAGATACAGTTATAAAAATAGTGGTTATAGATAAATTGCCATTTAGTTTTGTAGAAAATGATGGATTTCATTTTTTTTTTGCAATGTAACAAGTTCTCTATTTGATGTTCCATCACATAGAACAATAACTAGAGATGTAGAACAATTATTTGCAGAGGAGAAAGTGATGCTAAAGAGTATAATTAATGGAACTAGACAATGAGTGAGCTTGTCAATTAACCTTTAGATAATCACAGCTATATGATTGTTACTGCCCACTTCATAAATAAGGATTAGAAGTTGCATATGAGAATTTTGAGTTTCTCTCCTATTTCATCCCATAAAGAGAGATGATCGGCAAGCAACTTGAATTTTCCTTGCTGGATTAGGGTATAGCGAAAGTATTTACCATTATAGTTAATAATGCAAATGCCAATGATGTTTCTATCAATTATTTTAAGAAGAGACTAAGAAGTTGAAAAGAAGAGACTTTTTTCATGTGCATTGTTGTACACACATTTTGAATTTGTTTGTAACTTATAGGTTAAAGGAATTGCATGTGCATTGTTGTACACACATTTTGAATTTGATTGTAACTTATGGGTTAAAGGGATTACATGTGCGTTGTTGTACGCACATTAGGTAATTCTTCAATTCAATCAATAAAAGTGAATAATCATGGATTTATTCCTTATCAAGTATATAATTTTTTATATTTAATATATAATATTTAATTTTGTTACACTTTGGCAGATTGTACAAGAATCAAAATCATGAAAAGACTTTTGTGAAGATTTTAGCAATTGTCTTTCGGATTCATTTATTTACCATTTCAGCAATTGCCTTTTGGACTTCATGTATTTACCTAAATGTTGTACTTTGTTATAATTTTGGCAAGATGAATAATTAGTTGAAATATTGGTTTATTTTGACCTATTGGCATTATGGGTGTTTGGTGAATGGTGATTTGGTAAAATGATAAGTTATATTAGAGTGTTATAATTTTATGCAGGTATATGTCTATGAGAATGTGCAATTTTTAAGGGAAGTTCTGCCAACATATTTTAAATGTAAATCACTTAACATTTTATTATGCATTTATTATGATTTCATTATCACAAGTGTAAAAAAAAATATCATATAATTTGTGTAATATAATACCACTCATATTTTCTTTGGTTAAATATTGCATTAATTAATGCATATGCATTACCTTGTTGACTTGAGTGAAATAATTTATTACTCAAAGTTTAAATGAAAATGAACCAACCATTTCAGCGAGTATAGTATAGATGTCTTTCACTAAAAATAAATAATTAAATACTAATTAAAGATTTTATTAGTTACTAATAAGTGCATTTTATATCTATTATTTTAAACTCATAAACTTGGTAATTGTTTAATTTGAATAAGAATATATGGCTTTTTTTTATGTGTTCTATTGTTATTTTGTAGATTCTAAGTTAATAGAGCTATATGAAATAAAAATTCAAAGAAAATAAGGTAAAAATATCGAATATGCTATCGTAGATTGCTATGGTAATAATAAACTGTAAAATGCACAGTATTTTTATTACACTAACCCCCGCCAACACCTTAAATATGTTTTGGACTTTTTACCCTAACTTTTAAGCCCATTTTTAAGCTTATAAAAAGAAGATGGAAATCCTCATTTGTCTTGAGGGAAAAGAGCAGGAATTTGAGAGCAAAATCAATGAGTTTCTAGTGAGATAAAGCATTTAAAAACTTAGAATCTTGAAGACCCTTGAAGATTGAAGGCCCAAAAGCTTCTCCAATTAGTTCTTAATTCTCATGTCATCTCATGTAATTTAGTTCAAGTTTATTTTTATAATTTGTATTGTTTTGAACATGGTTACTTTTATGAACTCTTAGATTATTGTATTTGTGCATTTGACTATGGATAGCTAAATTTCTTGTTCTAAGGCTTGATGGAACTCTATTGAATGCTATATTTTGATGTTGTTAGTTGGTTAATGACTATATCTTGTATTTTTCATTTATGTTTTTTATGAGTTTAATACTTCTAATTGAATTGCCAAATTGATTAGATGATTTAGATTTGTGGGTTATGTACTTAGGAAAGTTTAACCCATGTGTCAGAATTAAAAAGTATACCCTTATTTTTATTGAGTTATGAGACTAATAGAATTCAGGTAATCACTTAAGAGTAGCTTAATGCATATATCGATAACAAGTTAGATAGAAATATCAACTTGATTTTATATGCATATGATCTCATTTGACGCTTGGGAGAGGTAAGAAGATTAGTTTTAAACTCTTGATTAATGAATTTATAAGATTAGTTATTAATCACTAACTATAAAGAACATAGGAAAGATAGAGTGAAATCAAGACCCTAGGACCCTTTTACCATAAAAGTCTTATCTCCTTAAATTGTTTAACTATTAGTTTAAGAATCTCTCATTTCATAAATCAACTTAGTCTTTAAATTAGCCTAGATAAAGTTAGGTTGTTAACACCATAGTACTTAGCATTAATTTAAAACACCAATCCTCGTAGGAACGATACTCACTCATCACTTTATTACATGTTTATGACCCATGCACTTGCAGTTTTATTTACGTGTTTAATTTTGCGAACAGTTGTTAACAAATTATAAGTTAACGTAATTTTTATAAATTTATAAATTTACAAGTTAATTAATAAATTATAAGCTTTCTTTTAAAAAAAATAATATTTCATCTTAATTTGTGATTTAGATTTGCAATTTGGAATGATAACAATTAACGTAATATAAATTAAATTTAGATTTGAAATTATAACGTTTAATATAATTGAAATTAAAATTGGATTTAGAATTATAATATTTAATATAATTGAAATTAGAATTAAATTGAAATTAAAATATTTAACGTAAGTGAAATTGGTTTTGGAATTATAACATTTAATGTAATTAAAATTAAATTGGAATTGGAATTAAACATTTAATGTAATTAAAATTAGAATTGGAATTAGAACTATAAGTTATAATATTTAACTTAATTGAAATTGGAATTGGAATTGGAATTATAACATTTAACATAATTGAAATTGGAATTAGAATTATAACACTTAACATAATTGGAATTGAAATTGGATTTGTCGATTCGGAATTATAACATTTATGATTTAACGCAATAAAATTAGAAATGGAATTGGAATTATAACATTTAACGTAGTTAAAATTAAAATTGGAATCAGAATTACAACATTTAACATAATTGAAATTGAAATTGAAATTGAAATTATAACACTTGATGTAATTAAAATTGAAATTAGATTTGCCGATTTAGAATTATAACATTTAATGTAAAATAAATTAGAATTGGAATAGGAATTGTAATATTTAACATAGTTAACATTAAAATTAGAATCGGAATTATAACATTTAATGTAATTGAAATTGAAATTAGAGTTGGAATTATAACACTTAATGTAATTGAAATTGGAATTGAAATTATAACACTTAATGTAATTGAAATTGAAATTGGATTTGCCGATTCGAAATTATAACATTTAATGTGATAGAAATTAGAATTGAAATCAAAATTATAGCATTTAATGTAGCTGAAAATAAAATTAAAATCAGAATTATAACATTTAACGTATTTGAAATTAAAATTAAAATATTTAATGTAATTGAAATTGAAATTATAACATTTCATGTAATTGAAAATTAGAATTAAAATCAGTATTAAATTAATGAATTATCAAATTCTAAAAAATTTCAAAACTAAATTTTTGGGCCAAAAATACAAAATTAGAGAAATTAAGGACATTGACACAAATGGAGCCAAATATTTTTGGCTAAAATACAAAATAGAACCAAATTAGGGACATGGACAAAAAATGGCCACATGCCGAATTTGGTCCAGGTCCCGACCCGAACCGTCACAGTTTGGGTTGGGACATATCCCAGACCAAAATATGTCACTGTCGAGATAGATTTTTCTATCCCAATAGGACACGAGACCGATCGGGTCTCGACCCAAATCCATCCCAATCTCGGTTTGCTCACCTCCATTCTCAAGAACCTTATCCCTCAGTCTACTTTTATTTTTCATGGCTGGTATATTAACAGCTAGGCTTAATAGTGTTCAATACGAATTTAGTGTTTTGCTTGCATGGGTTGTAAAGGTGTTTGCCACAACTTTTTTCCCCCTACCCACTTCCTCTAGAATTCTTTTAGGTTTGTAAGAACTCTTCAAGCAACTCCCTCATTGCTTCGCCTTTCTTCGTCGTTATTGTGAGCTCTTTTTTATTCTTTCACAGCTCAATTTCTAACCTTTCTCTAACCCACATTAATGCCATCTTTCTCACGAGGATTGTGTTCATCTTTCAATCCTTCCCACTCTACTTCATCAAGCTCTTCCAAAAACTTTCAAATTTTAAGATTTGAGGTCCTTGTAGTGCTCTGGTCATTATTTCAAGAATGCACCGAGACTTTTCTTAGATGGACTTTTTGTTGAAACTTGAGATAGCCATCACCATGGATTCTTCTATAATTTCTTACAAACAGTGTCAATTTCCTGACCTTGGTCTTAGCAACCTTGGTTAAAGTTCTCAATCTTGAAAAGGGGTATTGTTTACAAATGAACTTCTTTATAGAAACAATAAACTTTATTTGGCTAAGTAGTTATTCGAGGTTTCTTTTAGAAACTCACTTACACTCACAAAGTTGATTAAAATATATCGATGGTTATTCCCATAATAACCCTTTGATGCTTCAAGTGAGTTTCTAGTTTTGAGAGAACTTTTAAAGAATTTTGAAGGTGGGTTATGGTTCTTGTCTTAAATGTTTTTCTCTGAAATATTTTCCTTACCTCTTGTATTCAGTTCTTAAGTCTCATTTTATAAGTTTTATGGTTGTAGGTGGGTTACTTCTTCCATATCGTCCCCATATCTCAATGTGGGCAAAATAAAAACTGGAATTTGTGGTATGGTGTTGAGAGTTTGTTATTTTTGTGTTTCTTAGAGAATATGATTTTGGTGGTACTACTTTTACATTCTTAGTGCATCCTGGATTGCCCTCATATTTAAGGTAATTCTCTAGCTCAAGGTAGTTCTTCAATTTGTTGGCCGAACACTCTTCTTCACTCAAGGATTGCATACTTTGAATTCGAGAGTTCTCGGCTTCAAGTTGCCGAGGACACATTCTATGGCATAGGTTAAGCTTTTTGAACTTGAGAAGTGGTCTCAGGGAGCTCGAGCCTTTTGAATACAATGGGCCATTTTAAGGGATCCTCTATATTGGTCCTTCAAGGATTTAGAAGGCCTAAGGTTTTGTGGGTCGGGCCTACGGGCTTTTTGGCTTTGGCCTCGGAGGATTTGTCAACTTGAGCCTTAGCCTCCAAAATTCCAACGGCAACAAAATATAAAGTATGTTTTCAACATAAGACAAAAAGGATTCTCGTGTAACTATTCTAACGATTATACTTTTTCAAAGAACTAGTTTTGAACGTCTACTTTTCTTTGAAAAATAAAAATAAAAATGTCCTTATTGTTAAGTGTATTAGGTGTATTATGATGTAATACCTATTATTAAGTATAAACACATTATGACCAACATCTTTTATCATTTCCACCAACCTTCATTATCCTTCATTATTCAAAGATAATGCTTATTATGTGTAAAACAAGTAACCCATATTCATGAGCATGGGGTGGCATTTTTGATGAAAAAATGCATATATATAGAACACTTGGTTAGGTCCCTAAATTATCCAATCTTATTCAAGATACACATATACCATTAGTGGAGATTGACAACGTTTAGAAGAGCTTAATCATCTCTCTAGATTGTTGAAAAATGACTTCAATGGCAGAAGGTATATTTAATCCATTTTTTAAATTCCGTATTGATCTATATACTTTTAAAGTTGCTTTAAGCATGTTTAGATTACCTTAAGCTAGTCTAATACTTGGTATCAGAGTTATAGTTGCCTTTGCTTTGAATGATATGCAATCGAAAAAATCTAAAAGTTTTGGCTGAATTTTATTTTGATCGAAACTCATTATTGTGACGTTGTATGAAGCAAAATATTATTATAAATCATTAGAAAATTAAAGTTTGGAAATTTTACAATTTGAAACGTCGAAATTAGAACTAAAATGAAGGAGATATGGTTAAAATATTAAAACGGATCAAATACAGGTCGCGGGTCTGCAACCGAAGGTTAAAGATGATTGATCATTTTCATTCAGCCCCTTCATCTTTTATAAATTATATTTTAACCCTAAATCCTATAGATATTTATAATTAGACCCTAAAGTATTACATAATTTTAGTTTGGCCCTTATAAAATTTGTTAATTATAATTTGACCCTTACAGTATATAATATTTATTAATATACCTCTACAGAGTTAGTGAATTGCAATTAATTTCCAAATATTTCTATAATTATATTTTGGCCATAATACTTTAATAGTTTTACATACATACCTAATAAACTTGAATATTTTAGGTCAAACCCTAAAAATTTATGTATAATTATAGTTTGACTATAATATTTTTATAAAATATGTAAATAACTCCCTATATTACTTAATTTTAGTGTCTTTATGTATTACATTTATATTTAATTTTGTAAGTATCATTCTAATTATGTAATGACATATGCAAATTTTGTATGAATAATTCATAAATTTGGCATTTTGCAAAGATCAATTTATGAATTAAAATTTTGGATATTTATGTGCTTAAATTACGTTAATTTTTGTATGTATAGTTTATTGTTTCATTAT
Organism: Ailanthus altissimus; assembly: GCA_946807835.1. Classification (NCBI taxonomy): domain Eukaryota; kingdom Viridiplantae; phylum Streptophyta; class Magnoliopsida; order Sapindales; family Simaroubaceae; genus Ailanthus; species Ailanthus altissimus. The sequence continues at coordinate 14,436,854 of OX327687.1, forward strand.
GCATCCAATTTGAGTAGTACATAAATTAAAATTATGTTCATATTTATAAATAATGCTTATTCTTGCATTTATTTTATATGAACAATTGTGAATAAAATTACATGTCTAGTGATCCATACAATTTTAATTAATTAGAGAATAGCCAAACATCCTTAATTATGTAAAGTTATATATATTTTGGATCATATATAGAAAAAGAAATTAATTGTGATTAATCATATTTAGTGTAGTAGATTTTATCCCACATGAATTTTTATTACATTTTTATGATTAATTATGATGAATATCAAAATATATTTCCTAATTTACCCATAAGAATTAGGAAATAGAACATAAGTTGGTAGTTTTTATCATAAAGATAAATGAATTTAATTGAATTAGAACTTTAGCCCACAGGCAAATTTTATGTCGCTAAATTCATATATTTTTATAACATGATTTACATTGGTAAAATATGATATATGTTTATTATTCTCAAGATTTAATTAGAAGCATGTTTTTTTAATTTTTATACAGTTATACAAATTGTGAATTTCTCTAATATTAAGTGTGATATTCCCGAACTTAAGGGTGTTAATTATATAATTTGGAAGAAGAGAATTTTTTTTTCATTTAGGGTGGATGGATATTGATTATGTTATTAGGAAAGTTGAACCATCTATTACTAATACTAGCACTAGAGAAGAAATCGCTCTTTATGAATGATGGGAGCGAGCTAATCACCTTAGTGTAATGTTTATAAAGACCAAGATCTCTGCTAGTATTCATGGTTCAGTCAATCAGTATAACAATGTTCAAGCTTTACTGAAGGTTATTGATGAACAATTAGAGACTTCAATTAAGGCACTTGCAGGCACCTTAATTATGAAGTTTTCATCCTTAAAGCTCACCAGTGTAAGAGGTGTGTTTGAGCACATTATGCAAATGAGCAATATTGCAGCTCAATTAAAAATACTTGAAGTTGAGATGTCTGATTCTTTTCTTGTGCACTATATATTGAACACTCTTCCACAACAATATGGACCCTTCAAAATATCCTACAACACGTATAAGGATAAATAGTCAATAAATAAACTTATGACTATATGTGTTCAAAAGGAAGGAAGACTGATAATGGAATTGGATGAAAGTGCACTAATTACAACACAAGGAAATAACTAGAAACAAGCCAAACAAAAAGGGAAAAATAAAATATCTTCCCAAACTAAAATGAAAAAGGAATCCAAGTGCTTCTTCTACAAAAAGAATGGACACATGAAGAAAGATTACCCCAAATTTCAAAAATGGCTTGAGAAGAAAGGTAATCTAATCTCATTTGTTTGTTATGAATCTAATATGGCTGATGTTATTTATAACACATGATAGATTGATTCTGGTTCTACAATCCATATTTCAGTGGGCAGTGAACAGTGCATATATTTTGAAAATAAGATGCGTTCACATGTGGAAGCCATTGGAACATACAGTTTAAGTTTAAGCAGTGGTTTTATTTTAAATTTAGAAAAGACTTTCTATATTCCTAGTTTTTCTAAGAATTTAATTTCAGTTTCAAGACATGTGTTTTTGGGTTAATCCCTTAACGTTTTAGAAACATCTTTTAGTTTATTTTATGAATCTAATTATGTTAGGAATAGTACATTGTCTGATGGTATTTTTTCTATTAATTTACAAGATAATACTACTTACAATACTATGCATGGTCACATTGGTACTAAACGATGTGTTATAAATGAAGATTCCTTTATGTTATGGCACTAGAGATTAAGACATATCTCAATTGACAAAATTAAAAGATTAGTATTTATTTTACTGATTTTGACACGTGTATAGAGTGCATTAAAGAAAAGCAGACTAACAAGTCTAAGAAAGGTGCCAAGAAGAGTACAAACATATTAGAGACACACATTCAGATATTTATAGTCTTAACATGGACTCGTATGGTCCGAAATACTTCATCTCTTTTATAGATGATTACTTATGATATATGTATCTTTACTTATTTCCTAATAAGAATGAAGCACTAGATGCTTTCAAAAATTTTAAATCTGAAGTAGAGAAACAAAGTAGAAGACAAATTAAAATCGTAAGAATAGATAGATGTGAAGAATATTATGGTAGATATATTGAAGATGGACAAGCACCTAGTCCATTTGTACAATTTCTCCAAGAACATGGGATAGTTGCCTAATACACCATGCCTGGTTTACTTGACCAGAATGGTGTAGCAGAAATAAGAAATTAAACATTAATGGATATGGTGTGAAGTATACTTAGCAACTCTAAGCTTCCTAAACACTTGTGGATTGAAGCTCTTAAAACGGCAATGTATTTATTAAACTGAGTTCCAATCAAGGTTATCCAAAAGATGTCATTTGAATTATAAAAAGGTTGGAAACCGAGTTTATGACATATACACGTTTGGGGATGTCTGTCTGAAGTAAGAGTTTACAACCCATAAGAAAATAATCTAAACCCAAGGACCATTAATGGGTATTTCATTGGATATGTCGAAAGGTCTAAAAGTTACAAATTCTATTGTCCATCTCATATAACTAGGTTATGGGATCAAGAAATGCAAAGTTTCTTAAAAATGACTTAATTAGTGGGAGTGATCAATCCTAAAACATTATTTCTGAGAAAGATCATATTAATCATTAACCTTCCACCTCAAGTAATAGATTGATTGTTATTAATAATACTCTTCAAGTTTAACCGGATGTTGTACACCCAATCATTGAAGATCCATAAACTGCTGTTGATAACAATCCAGTAGATCAAGTTGTTCAAGAATTCCAAGAAGTTGTTGAACAACCAATTGAATAATCTATTCCTCAGGAAAATATTGGTATAATGTTAAGGAGATCTACTAAAATAACGAAATTAACAATTCCTAATGATTATGTTGTATATCTATAAGAATCGGACTATAATATTAGAGCCGAAAATGATCCTGAAATATTTTCACAAGTCATAAGTTGTAAAGAATCAAATTTATGGTTCAATGCAATGAAAGAAGAAATGAATTCTATGAAATCTAATGGAGTGTTAGATCTTATTGAGTTGCCTGATGGTGCAAAAGTCATAAGATGTTAATGGGTCTTTAAAATAAAAAATGACTCATTGTGCAACATTGAGAGATTTAAATCAAGACTTATTGATAAAGGATTCACTCAAAAAGAAGGAATTGATTATAAGAAAATTTTCTCTCCTGTATCCAAGAAAGATTCTTTTTTAATTATTATGGCATTAGTTGCATATTTTGACTTAGAGTTACAATAAATAGATGTGAAAATACCTTTCCTCAATGGAGATCTAGAGAAAGAGGTTTACATGAAACAACCATAAGGATTTTCTTCTAGTAATGGTAAGCATTTGTTGTACAAGCTAAAAACATTCATATATATATATATATTAAAACAAGCCTCCCATCAATGGTATTTAAAATTTCATGATGTTATCTCTTCATTTGGTTTCGTAGAAAATATCATGGATCAATGTATATACCAGAAGGTTAGTGGGAGTAAAATTTATTTTCTTATTCTATATGTGGATGATATTTTACTTGCAACTAATGATAAGAGTTTGCTACATGAGGTGAAACAATTTCTCTCTGAAAACTTTCACATAAAAGATATAGGTAATGCATCTTATATCATTGGCATTAAGATACATAGGGACATATTACAAAATATTTTGGGTTTGTCTCAAGAAACCTATATTAACAAAGTTTTAGAGAGATTTCGGATGAAAGATTGTTCACCAAGTATAGCTTCCATTGTAAAGGGTGACAAGTTCACTTTAAATCAATGCTCGAAAAATGATCTTGAAAGGGAACAAATAAAAATTATTCCATATGTTTATGCTGTGTATGCTCAAGTCTACACAAGACCTGACATTGTATTTGTAGTTAGAATATTAGGAAGATATAAGAGTAATCTAAGTTTGGACCACTGGAAAGCTGCAAAGAAGGTAATGAGATATCTTCAAGGGACAAAGAACTACATGCTTATGTATAGACGAGCTGAGAATCTGAAGGTGATTGGCTATTTCGATGCACATTTTGCTGGCTGTGTTGATTCTAAAATATCAACATCAAGATACATTTTTATGTTGGCCAGTAGAGCTGTATCTTGGAGGAGTGTAAAGCAAATTTTGACTACCACATTCATTATGGAAGCTAAGTTCGTATCTTATTTTGAGGCTAGCTCGCATGGTGTATGGATGAAGAGTTTCATATTTGGGCTTATAATTATGGATTCAATTTCTAGGCCATTGAAGATATATTGTGACAATTCAGTTGTAATTTTTATGGCTAAAAATAATAAAAATGGTAGTCGAAGTAAACAAATTGACATCAATTAGCATAAGGGAACATGATAAAGATAAAACAATGGTCATTGAACACGTCAGCACTGAATTGATAATAGTTGATCCCTTGACAAAAGGCATGCCACCATTTAAGTTCAATGAATGTAAAAAATATGGGACTTGGTTCCTTTATATAATTTTTATTATAAGACAAATATTATAAAACTTTATTTAAGTTATGATATTTTCTCATATTTGATTATTAATTATGTACACATTCATTTGAGAAATATCATTAAGTTTAGACCTAAAATAAACATATGGTTTATTCATTAAGTAATATGGGCAATTATTAAGAGATATAATGTATTGTGATACATGAAAGATAATACTCGTTTTTAGAGGACCTATCACCATGATCCGTGTATTTTGTTTCCTACTATAGTGAATGATGAAATATATTGGTTAAGTGGGAGAATGTTAAGTGTATTATGATGTAATACTTAATATTAGGCATCAACACATTATGACCAATATATTTTATCATTCCCACTAACCTTCATTATTATTTATTATTCAAAGATAATGTTTATTAAGTGTAAAACAACTAACCCATATTTATAAACATATGGTGCATTTTTTATAAAAAAATGCTTATAAATAGAACACTTAGTTAGGTCCCTAAATTATCCAATCTTATTCAAGATTCACATATACCATCAATAGAGATTGACAAGGTTTAGAAGAACTTAATCATCTCTCCAAATTGTTGAAAAACGACTTCAATGACAAGAGGTATGTTTAATCCGTTTTTAGATTCTGCATTGATTTATATGCTTTTAAAGTTGCTTTAAGCATATTTAGATCACCTTAAACTAGTCTAACACTTATTTCATGTAACTATGCTACGACAACGAATTTAAATTTAAATATACATGTAATTAGACTAATTTTTTTTATTCTATTGAAATTAATAAATTATGACAAAATTAAAAAACTTTGAATTTAAGGACCATAAAATTATTCATTAAACTAAATTTGAAGGGCTAAATTTTTCCTATTCCTTCAAAAAATTATAATAAAAGCTAAAATTTAAAGATTAAGCTGAAATGTTTTCCTCTTTTTGTTTAGTAATAATTTTCCTTGCGCTGCCGAAACTTGCTTTAAAAAAAAATTAATTACAAAATAGTTCGTCAACTTTGTATTACAATTTGAAAAGGGAAATTCTCCGAGTTGACCATTAATTTAATATTAATTTTTATTTTAACTGAAGTCAAATATTTTAAATTATACTAACCAAATATACATTATGTTTACTATTTTACCCTTATTACAATTTTAATAATTTTTGTTGTTATTTAATTTTATATAAATTACTTAAGAATATAAATTTTTAAATAATTAAATTTTGAATTAATTATAAAAAGATATTATTTATAATAATAATAATTAAAAATAATAAAAACAGAAGAAATGGTCGCTAGGCGCACGCTTGGGAGCGCGCCCAGCGACCATTGTTTCTATTTCTATTATTTTTATTATTATTATTTAAAAATAAAATAAATAATTATATATTAAATATTACTTATATATAAATATATATAAACCATCCTAATTTTATATTTTTTTTGAATTATTATCCCTTACAATATCATCTCTCATTTTATTCTCAAATCCTAGATCTGCTGCGTTTTATTCTCAAAACTTATAGATCTACTCTCAAAACTCATATTATCGCTTGTTTCATATTTCTGTGAAGATCCAAAGATTCAGATCGAAGAAAAATAACTGAAGTTAAAAAAAATGAGTAAGTTTTTGTTTATTTTAATTAATAGTATTATTTATATTTATTGAAATAAATGTAATGAATGAAATGTAATGAATAGATGATTAAACTCAATTATTGAGACAATGCTTGCATATATAGTTGTTATGGCTGAGTTGTGGCTGTTGTTGTTGTTGTTATTGTTTTATTGTTATTGTTTTATTCTCAAAACACATGTAGTTGTTGTTGGCCGTCGTCTTGTGCCCGCACCAGTCGCAACAAGGTGCTCATGTATAACAGTCATGATGAGCACCGGTTGTAACAAGGTGCTTATACGTACCACCGCAACACTGTAACACCACCACCAAATAGCTCTCGTTTTTTTTGAACCAGCATATTATATTTATTTTATATATTTAAAAAAATATATATTTTATATATATAAATAGTTATATATTCAATTATATATTTTTAATTTAATTTATATATAATTAAATTGAAATTATATTATATTTTTTTCAGGTGACGTTGATTATGTCACAAATTTCAACAATTATATGTTTTAGGGGAAGATGGGAGAACTGTAGCAATAGTTTTGAAAGATACATTGGATATCAAAATATGCATATGATTGTTTCAAAAAATATTAGATACAAAGCGTTGTTGAGAAGAATTTTTCATTTTTTAGGAGTTAATCTGGTGCATTATAAAGTAACTTTGAAGTATGAGGTTCCTTCAAGTACCATAAAGTTAAGACCCATCCCACTTGAAAATGACGATGATGCACTATTGTGGTTGAGCTTACAGAATAATATGACTACATCACTTTGTGTAACAGTAGATGCGCGAGAACCTAAAAGTAATACAGAAGCATCAATGGAGCAAAAAGAAGGCTATGCTAAGCAATTCTCATCGACAACTCCTGTGTATATTCCAAATTCCCCGGAGGATTATCATTATTCTCCTTTGATGCTCAACGAACAACAAGGCTACACATATGACCATGGTCAGATATATGGAGATGTTGGCGTTGATCTTGGCTATGATATTGGTGAAAATGATGATCATAGTTACAAGGTTGATGATGATTGTAGAAATGATTATGATGATGATTATGAAGAGAATGAGGATGTAAATGATGATGTTGGTGATGATGATGATGAGGATGATGATGAGGGTGGTAATGATGATGATGATGAGGGTTATGGTAGAAAAGAAAGGGTTAAGGTAGAAAACCCATTTCAGTTTCAGCCTGAAATACCACCATTTGACTTGAATGTATCGAAAAACATTTCTTGTAATGGGATTGGTGATGTATTTGTAGGAAAATTATATAACAACAAAGATGAAATTCATGAAGCTATAAGTATGGTTGCCCTGAAGGGGAAATGGAGCTTTAGAGTTTACAAATTCACTAAAGATCGTTTCGAGTTGAAATGTGATGATGATAGCTGCAAGTGGACATTACGGGCAGTGTCGACAGAAGGGTGACATTTGTTGGTTGTTAGGCGAGTAGATATAGAGCACACTTGTGTTTTGAGTCAATTATGGGATGGTCACCGGCAAGCCAAGAGTCGAATTATTGCTAAAGTAATAAAAAATAAGTTTACATCGGTCAATAGAAACTATAGGCCGAAAGACATTCAAGCAGACATACGTGAACAATTCGGTGTTCAGATGACCTATACTAATGCTTGGCATGCTAGGGAGCGTGTATTAAGATTAATAAGAGGTACTCCTGAGGATTTGTTTAGATTGCTTCCTGTATACAGCTATGTGTTGCAACAAAATAACCTAGGTACGGTTACTCATTTGAAAACTGACACAGATAATCACTTTAAGTATTTCTTTATGGCGTTAGGACCCTGCATCAGAGGTTTTAATTCATTAATCCGATCAGTAGTTACAGTGGATGGAATATTTTTGAAAGGTCCTCATCTTGGTACAATGTTTGTGGCCGTTTGCAAAGATGAAAATAATCAAATTTATCCATTGGCTTGGGGAATTGCTGACTTAGAAAATGATACTTCTTGGGAGTGGTTTATGGTTAAACTGCGAAGAGTTATTGCAGATCATCAGAATCTTATTTTTATATCTGATCGACATGCCAGTATTGAAAGGGCTATATGGGGTGTGTTTCCTCATGCATATCATGGGTTCTGCATATATCATTTGAAAGGAAATTTGATGACAAAATACAAGTTACCATCAGATAAGTCTAAAAAAGAGGTATACCTATCTACCTACTTCACTGCTGCCAAAGCTTATCGTGTCCATGATTTTCAATACCAATTAAACAAGATGCGACAAATGAGACCTGATGTAACGTAGTATTTGGAGGAAGATGTTGGTACGGTGAGATGGGCACGATCATCTGGTGCTTTCAGAAGGTATGACATTATGACTACTAATATCGCTGAGAGCATTAATGCAGTTGCAAAAGAAGTAAGAAAGCTTCCAGTGACTAATTTGGTGGAGTGGATGCGGGAGCTAACACAATTGTGGTTTTACCATAGACGATTGGCATCACAAAATATGACCAATGTCTTGACAAACTGGGCACATCATAAAGTTATGAAACATAACGATAAGGTAAGTCGAATGACCATTTCCCCTGTTGATGATTTACGATTTATAGTTATGAATGATGGAGTAAACTGGATTGTAGACATTAGCGAAAGAACATGTAACTATCGGAAGTTTGATTATCGGCAACTACCTTGTTCCCATGCACTCGCCGCATGTAGATACATCAGATTATCGCACAAGAGCCTTTGTTCAACTTATTACACATCTGAGACTTTATTCTGTGCCTATAGCGAGCCAATACTTCCGGTTGGTCAAGTGTCAGATTGGATAGTCCTAGAGTATTTAAAAAATATGGACATTCAACCTCCGATAGCACGTTGTCAGTCAGACAGACGTCGGATGAATCAGATTCTATCTCAAGGAGAGGAACCATCAAAGAATATATGTAGTCGTTGTAGACAACATGGACATAACTGACAAACGTGTTGAAACCCTGTACCTTTACAGAGCAGGTGATGTATATTCATTTATAAACATTTACCTTATTGATATTTAACTATGTATAATATAAGGCTAATATTTAAATATTTTTTGTTTCAGACGGATCTGAAAAAATAAAGGAAAAAGTTATACCATGCACTTATTTTGTAATGCACTTATTTTGTAATTCACTTAATTTGTAATGCACTTGTACTTTGTATTTCACTTATTTTGTAATGCATTTGTACTTTGTATTACATACTTATTTATTTTATTTTAATGCACTTATTTATTTTATCTTTAGTATTAATGTTGATAATTTTCACAAACTTTTGACAGAATCTCCTCTATAATATGGACTATCCCAAACCTGCCATATTGAATAAATACACTTCTATCAAACTATAAAATCACTTTCATATACATACACCCAAATCAATGCCCACAAACAATTATGGCATATCAATTATACACCCAAATCAATGCATATTGAATAAATCACACTTCTATCAAACTGCAAAAACACTTCCATATACATACACCAAAACTAATTATGGTATATCAATATACACCCAAATCAATGCATGTAAAAAAATTATAATACTAAATATCTATGAAGCTGAAGTCCACAAATCAACGATCATCTTCTGTCTATAAAAGGTACAAATATCAGGGGAAAGAGTCAAATGGCCGACCTAACATAAGATATTCAATATACATACAGGCGAAGACGCCACAGTCCTGCTCCCGACCTCTTGTTGCGGCACATTCTCCCGGATACGAGTCACCGACCAAGGGAACAAATTTGGGCTTTGTATGCCCCTCAAACTATAAAATCTACACCTTTGAAGTTACAAAGGCATTGCAACACACAAAGGCTCTACAAATTTCATAATAGACTCGTCTGAATGGTCGTTCACACTAGAATCATAAAAAACGATTGCAAACTGAGCAAGGTCAAGTTGCACTACAATCCAATGTTCTTGAATGATATTCAGAGGAATATATACCTACAAAAATAATTATGGTATTATATTTAACTTAATGTTGTTACATGCACAGTAAAAAGTCATTATTATTCTTAAAAAGTACCTTATTGACCATTGCTCACGGTTTAGCGCCAAGTAACTCGGTCTTTGTTCCAAGTGCATATGCTAACAACATTTTCAGCCAGTCGTTGTTGTCTGAAGGATTGGCAATGAAGGACGTTTGCCACATTTGTCGAATGTACTCATAAACACAAATAAAAGATACTCGTTAAAGTTGATAATAGTTAATATACACATTCGTTGAGATGATAATGTTATATACACAATAAATGGGTAATATAATAACTTACATAGAAATATGCATCTGTAGTTGTACAATCCTATAAGTACATGTCAGAAAATGTTCTTTGATGCAAACGCAAAACCTTTAAATATTCATTTATATGCTGCAAAACAAACAGAATATGTATAAGTTTTGATATTATTAGACAATTCACAAAACAAAAAAAAAGTTAAAATAAATCCTTACCGAATCGTCAAACTAATTTTGTAGTATCTCATTAAATTATGTATTGTTCGGATTGAGTCTATGCAAATGAACTTGTTGTGTTGGGTCATTATTTTTTATCCAATCCAGAAGCTTAGCATATTTACTCTGATCAATAGGAATCAGCTGCCCGTTTATATCAATAGTAGGTTCTACTTGCAATTCCACAAGTTTCTTCTTCGCGGGTTGTTTTAACGGATTGGTATATGGACTGACTTGAGCTGCTTCCTTCTTACGAAGGCACCTATACCTACTTATGTTTTCACCCAATGGAGCAGGTATAACTTTTAAGCTTGTTAGAGCTGGTGCTCACGTGCCATTCCAATATTGTATAAATATTAATTGTTAATATTTATACAATAAATATTTCAAATAAAGATTTTTAATATCATATTAATATGATAGAATGCTTGTAACATTATAGACATTGTTTGATCTGAAAGAGTTCAGATCTAATCTAAAGGAGTTTAGATCAGAACTAATAGTTATCAAAGCTGAGAGTTATAAATGCTAAGACTTAGCACTATTAATAGTTATCAGTTTATAAGAGTCAGCGAGGTCTAAATAGTTAGAACCTTGTCTATAATGGAACAAAGACCTGAGAGTATACATGTAATGATATAGTTGCAAAGAGTTGCAATAGGAGTTAAGAAATATCATTATGTAAGTATGTCTCAAATATAATGTTCCTGATCTATGATCACCAATGCGGGTCTAGCAGTGAATTCACAATATATAGATTAGTGTATGTCTATATCTGACTAGTTCAGATGGTTGTTCTTAGTTGACCATGAGCTTAGAGCTTGTATAGGCATGCGGGTATCCAGTCAGGACTGGATACTAAACAGATTCATGAGGACCCCAATAGATATCCTATGAAACCGTCAAAGGAAGGTCCTCCCGAGTTGAGTAGTAATCGTGGTCCTTTGACCTGAGCGCCACAGTGGTCTTGTGAGTGATCCATCATGCTTTGGTTCCACATATGTCAGAGACCTTTCATGGTCTGACCGTTATGTGTCGCTGGGTATGGTCCGATACTCATGAATTCTGGTGTGCGTAGATAAGGGATCCATCAGCTTACGTAGGTAAGTTGTATATCCAATGCTCCGAGATTGTATTTCATAAAGTCTTGTGGCCACAAGCATAAACCTAGAAAAAGAGTTTCCCATAAGGTTAAACAATATAGCAAAAGTGTTTGCGTATATTGTTTATCGAGATACGAATCTGGAGATAAGTTTATGGATGAGCAAATGAGGATTTAATGGTGCTGATTTATATCCCTGCACATCCAGGATATAAATGATGGAAGGATTATACGTATACGTTATGACCTCAACTTGTATGGTCTGACACGCTGATTTGTAATATTCGTAACGTGTGCGTGGGGCATCGATTACGGATTAATGGAATAGTTCCATTTGACAAATCGGGTGTGCACCTAGAGAGTCTCAATATGAAATGTACTCTTTGAGCACTTGGGCAGTATACCGTATTGAATTGTTCAATACAGTATAATTCAGCAATTACTAAAGGTTACGTTAACTAAAGTATATGGTTAAATGGTGGGACCCACTTTAGGTTAACTTGGTAACCTAGTAAGGATATAAAAGTAATTTTACTTTATGATTATTTAATTGTTAAATAATTAAAATAAATATTTATTTATTTAAATGTTAAATAAATGATTTAAGTTAACTAAGGTTAAAAGTTAACCAAATGGTTAAGTTAAGTTAACCTTACTTAAAGTTAAGTAAAGGTTAACCTAACCATGGTTAAGTTAGTTAACTATGGTTAAATTAATTAAATATTTATTAACTTAAAGGTTAAGTTAAAATAATCTAACTATGGTTAAATGTTAACTAAGGTTAGGTTAAGCCAAATGAAATGCAAATGAAATTCAAATTAGTTTGGAATTTATGCATTAGTATATAAAGTGAAATGAAATTGAAAATCAAAAGTTTTTTGAAATTGTTTTAGTTTTTAGGTTTTGCATTTTGGGAGCCAATTCAATTTGAGAAATTGAAATTGTTTGTTTTGTGTTTTAAGTGTTAGAACAACAAAACAAATTAGATAAATGGTTACTAAATGTAATAATTAAAAACAAGATTTGTTTTATTTATTCAAGAGTTGAATAAAAGGAAAAATAAATTTAATTAAGTTAAATAGTTTAACTTTGAATCATATTTAAGAGTTAAACATATATGTTGGATTAAGATGCTGCCATTCTAGACAATCAAACACACCTTTGTTGATTGCTAGGATTGATCAAAGATTCATTTTATGGTGGACTTCAAAGAAAATTAATCCAAAGGCTTCATTGGTGATATTTTCTCAATCTCGAATTTTCAGTTAATCAAATATGTATTTTCAGTGTTCATTGTATTTAATCTTCCGCTGTGCACATGTATGTATGAGATATGTATATTGTTTGTATGATGAACACAACCCACATGCAAGCACCCTAGTTAATTGTACCCTATAACCCAACAGTAGGGCTATCAGCAACAAGAGCAAATGACTGATGGTGAGACTCATTGGCAGGAACAAATGTATGAAAGTCAGCAGCCATGAATTCAGCACCCTACAAAACCAAACAATACCAGTTAATGTATTGACTTATTAAACTTTGTATCCAATATATTTTAAGTTTAAAACGTACCATACTCTGCCTTACATCCTCGGAGATCTTGGCTGGTTTAAGCTGTTGCATCAAAAGAGATATCTGATGCAAGATATACCTTCATATCTGATGTATGAAAGTTAGCAGCCATGAATTCGGCACCCTACAAAACCAAACAATACCGGTTAATGTATTGACTTGTTAAACTTTGTATCCAATATATTTTAGGTTTAAAACATACCATACTCTGCCTTACATCCTCGGAAATCTTGGCTGGTTTAAGCTGTTGCATCAAGAGAGATATCTAATGCAAGATATTTTCTTCAGCCTTATCAATCTTGGCTGAAAGCTCTGCATTACCCTCATCAATCCTGGTAAATATCATTTTTTCAAGATCATCCATCTTCTTCAGGATTTGATACTGTGATGTTGACGTGCCGGATTGAAACTATACATAAGTTATAATCAATTTTCACAAGCTAATACTAACCAGTAACATAAACATCAGATAATTCAAGGGAAAAAAAAAATTATTATACCATTGATTCAGTTGCTGGCGGGGCTTCAAATTCGTAGAGATGTTGCAGATTTTTGGTGAATTGGGTGTCCAAGATATCAACTGTCTCCAACTTAAGACTCCCTTCCCATTTTTTCGATGGAATGCAATAGTCCGCAGTCTTCTCATATTTGCGGGGTACCAACTTTCTATGAACCTCCAAAACCTTTATAATATTTTAGATTTATTAATCATTATTAGAAAATATAACACAAATTATAAGAAAGTTATATATATTTTTGGTTGAACATAAAAGTATACCCCAACACCATCGAAGAGGACATCTATGATGTTTTCGTATAATGAGGTGCTCATGCCAGACCAATTTAGAATACAAGGAAAATAGTCTCCATTCCTATCGGCAAACAACTCCCCACACCTCAGGATCGCCTCATAGATCCACACCTGAGATGATAACAAATTTAAATTACAATGCCAGTAAAATAAATTTTTCTCTATCATAATATCATAATGAATCAAAAAGATAGAATTACTTATTAAGAATGCGTGACAAAATGAGTATAAGTTGTATGATTCCATATCCCAGTGCCTATTTTTTTTACCTTCGCCAACTTTTTAATTGAAGCCGTGCATAAACTATTGTAGAGTACAGTCCATGCAATCGTGCCCCAAGGATAGACATTAAACTCATCTAAATTATCAACGAGACGAAGTACAAAATATTGTATGATTCTATTTCGATCACGTGACATTATCAATTTATGAAATACATAAAATAGACACATTTTTACTGTATCTACATCATTATCAAATGTAACGCTACCGAACTACAGATCCAAATCCTTATAAGTTGATAAGGGCAAAATTATCATATATTTTCTCATGATTTTATTTTGATATTTTATTATTTTATGAGAATAGTTGGCTATTTATGTGCTTTATTGTTATTTATAGGGACTTGAACGAAATTTAAAGAAAGAATGCAAAAATAGGGACTAAAATGCAAAGTTTTCAAAATATGAGTCCAGCACCCCCGCGCCACAAGTATTGTCGCCCCAGCTCTGAAATAGTGATTGAAATATAAAAAAGATCTGTTTAAGTTGCATCTGGCGCTCCAGCGACAAATAGTCATCGCGCTAGTAACGCTCCAGAGCCCCAACGTTATCATCTCACCGCTCCAGCGATGAAGTCGTTTTCATGCAGCGCCCCAGCAACAACTTCATGGCGCGCCAGCGGTAGCGCGAATCCTAGTGCAACCAGAATTGAGTTTTTCAAGTTCAAATTAAACCCTATAAAAGGCCACTTGACCCCAGACGTAAAGAGGAGACCAGAGAAGAACCTACGGCAAGAAAAAGAGAACTTAGAGCAGTTCAAGAGCACCAAGAATCTAGAGCAACATCAATCAAAAGTAATTCGACGTCTACATCAGTTTGCAATTGATTGTATCATGTTTTATTTTTATTTTTATTGCTGTGATTCTCTTGTAACTATGAACTAATTTATTTTCTAGGGTTAATATTTGAACTCAATATGTGCGCTTAAATTACTATATCTTTTAGTATTTAATAAATTTAGTCCTTTATTATTTAAATTACTTGTGTTTAATGCTTCAATATATCTAGCCAATAAATGGTGAATGAATTGGTAATATGTTGATAAACTCGGAAGATGAATCAATATATTTAGACCTAGGTAATTTGATACATGATTGTAGAGTAACATTCAATGCTACATATGCAAGTTTTAACTTAGGATAGGAATATACCTAGTTGGCATGTATGATCAATAAGACCTAATCTTAATGAATCTTAATTTATTACAAGTACTATAGGAATATAGGTATTTGGTAAATTAAGGTATACTTGCATGACCTTGGAAGAGGCTTGTGAATACACTAGTGTCTTGATCAATAACAAAGACTAAGTGAGTTAAATATTAGAAGATTACTCATTAAAAAGCATATTGAGGGATAGTATTAATCCTAGGTTTTCTCTATATTGCTATCACTTACATCTCTTTGCATTGTGTTTTTGCTTTTATATTTTCTACATTCATTCTTAGATTTTTAATTTTTTGGATAATTATTAGGAAGACATAATTTTAGTAATTGGTTTAAAAGAAGAAATTATCCTTGTAGGTTCGATATCTGACTAATTAGTCCCTTTATTACTTACATACGATAGTATATACTTGCACCTAGTTATAAGATATAAGAATTATCGCATCATAAGTCAACTGACTTCTACCCGAAAAATATTTATGACAAAGTCTATCACCTAACCCACTTACTATAGGATAATCCCCCATCCTTAAACCAGTAATTAAATAAAAATCTTGACGATAAAATCTAATACGTCTTTTATCTATATAGAATCATAATTCTTCATATAAATATTTGGTATGCACACGTCTTAATAAAATCTCATGTGCTAAAATACCTGAGAATGGAATATGTGATACATCTAATAAACTACCAAAACATGTGGTTCTAAATATTTCTACCTGCCTCGAAGTCAATTTATTTTTTATATTTCGTATAACCCATAACTTCGAGTACGTATGTACGTTCGCTTGGTAGAAATATTTTTCGGCAATTACGTATTCTTTTATGACATTCTCCTTATTGAAAAAATTAAAAATTTATTAATATTAACACAACAATAATCAACATAACATATAATCAAATTTTAATTTAATCACAACTAACAATTTAGACTATTTACATAATTATTAAATAATTTAAATTATTAAATTAAATAATTATAAATAAACAACATAAATTAATTTTAAAAATTTTAAAAAATAGAAATTTTTGTGTTCAGACGCGGCGGTGTGTGCGTCTACGCGCTGCTGGCGGCAGGAGAGTAGATGCACATGCCACCGCGTTAGCGCATGCCGCTTGGTGCGCGCCAAACGGGCGTGCCCAACGGCCTGCCCTGGCCAACCGCGTTAGGCGCACGCCGCTTGGCGCGCACCAAGCGACGTGCGCCTAATGCGGTTGGCGCGTGCGTTTACTTGCCAGCGGCCAGCAGCGCGTAGACGCACGCGCCGTCGCGTCTTACCACAAAAATAAGCCGGATTCACCTTTTCCGGTCACGTTTCTAATCTACACACATTTTTAACTTTCTACATCTATATTTACATATTTTTACATATTTTTAACTAATATAAATTATAATATTTAAAAGTAAAAAAAAATTATAAATACACTTACCAATTTTGTTTTTTTATAAAGAAATTATAATGTTAATTGTATGAGATAGGATTGTTAGCGAAAGTTAACCGACGGCGTGAGAGAGAAAGAGAGAATGAGTAACTGTGAGAATGAGAGGGAGAGAGAGAAAAGAAAAAGTGTCGGTGAAGGGAAGAAATTTTTTTTACTTTATTTAATATAAAAATAAAATAAAAAATAAAATATATAATTAATTAAGAATGTATCAATTATTTTGATTGAATCAAAATAATTTACTCATTAAAAAATACGATCAAATCAATCAATTTCCCATTTGAAAATGTCCGATTCAACCCTCTTAGCTTCTCGTAAGTTGACTTGGAAATAATAACTTGTGCGTGGTAAGCGAGGTAGCCTCGAGTAGGGAACAAGAGGAACGTGTGCTTCCCACATGACGTGGTACTGATGCACGTGAAGATTAGCAATAACCCTCATTTTAGCCGCTGCATGGCATGCGCAGCACACGTTCTCGTACGTTCCCAGCCTCGGTGTGAAGCAAAACCCTCTCCCTCATAAATATTGAAAGTACGATGGAATTATATTAAAAAATATTTATATTTGAAAGAGCTTAAAAGGATAAGGCCTAGATTTTTGTCAATATAAAAAACAAATTCATTAGGTCAACTATAGGTCATTCATGATCTCATCACCCACTTTTAGAAATTTATTAATGCCATAAAATATAATTAGGTCAATCTATCGGCCCCTATGGTCATACGTAATCGCAGTTAAATAGTAAGAGCCAAAATTCGTTTTAGTTTATTTATCTTTTTGGTAGGCACGTTAATAACTTCAGAGACGAAAATAACAGACAATAATTGAGCATTATTATAATTTTTCTTTTATATATATATATATATATGTAACAACTATTAGTTTGCTTGGGATTTTGACGATATAAAAAATTTTCAAATATATTGATGTTTAAAGTTAAAAGTTAAAGTTAAAAAAAACTTCAAATAACAATTTTTCAATGCTTACCACAAGTCACCGCCGTCTCCACCGTTGGGCAACAACTAATGTCAGCAAAGAACCCGTTCACTGGTACCAGCTCAGCCTCTTCGTCGGTTGGGACACTATATTTTGGCGACTATTCAGTCTTGAAACGCCCTCGCGGGTTTAAAGCTTTATTTTATTATTGATTTTGTTTAGGATTGTAATAATAGTACTAGATTAATATTAAATAATTATAATAGTGTGGTGTGTTGTATTGACCTCATGTGAGAAAAATTTTGACATTCTTATAAGATGATTTTTTTTTTATTTCTTTTATGTAAGGGTAGTGTATTCCCTTCTACGAGAGAGTAAATTGATAGGTGGTCCCTCTTACAAAATAGTAAGTTTTTACTTTTTATGAGAGAATTAATCTCCTTGTTTAAGGATAGTAGTTTTCATAAAAAAATTGGTATATTCTCTATATAAGAGAGTGTTAGATCCGAGCGAGTTATAATATATTTATTTTATTTTTATGTAAAATTTTAATAATTTTTTAATTTTATATCAGAAGGCTTATATTATAATATTAATAATTTTATCAATAATATTATAATTGAACTTTAAAAAAAAAAAGTTAAAAGTTATGAAACGTGGTGGTGCTTTTTGTCATAAAGATAACAACAAATTGATATATGGAGTTAATATAAAGCATTTGCATGTAATCTCCATTTTCTTTTAGTGTGCCTTAAGTACACATTTTTTTCCCTTTGGATTTGCCTTAAGTACACATTAACACTCCCAGATAAGAATAGAAATATATCTTACAGTGCAATAATACCAAGGATCAGGATTACGTAGTACTAAACTAACAATGTGAAAGAAAATTTTAAAAAAAATTTAACAGTTTATTTTACGAGTAAATATTGGATATCAAGTTTAAAGTCAGATTTTAGAAACTACTATGTTAGCCTCTGACTTCAAAACATTAACACTGTTAGCTTATTTTCAAGTGGCAATAATATAAACTAACAATGTTAGATCAATTAAGATGTAATATTTTCATTTTTAATCATTACTTAATAACTAGTTAATCTAAAATCAGAAATAATGATTAAATCAGTAATATGATTTAATTTTAAATATTTATTAAATATTATTATATTAATATATACATCATCATGTCAGCCAAGGGATAATATGATAAAAGAACCTAAAAAAAAGTATTTAGTGGAATAATTTCAACAATAGGGACTAATCGAGATATTTCAAAAAAGATAAGACATAATGGGAAATTTAATATTTACTCAAGTACTAAAATGTCAACATTTTAAGAATATATGTAGCTTACTAGAAGTACTTGTAGAGTCTTTAAAATAATTACTTTGGGATAACTTAAATGGTCTTAAATGCGCTTTATGCAATGATCAATTATGTTCAAATAAAAATAAGAAATAAAGGTTAATATTTTCCTTCCAAGAAAAAATCAAAATCTAAAGGGACTTGAATACTTAATACAATTTTTTTCGTGAGAAAAACAAGTTTAGAAGGACTAAATTATTTAGTACCTTTCTTTTGGTAATACAAATTAGGGTTGAAAATAATTGAAGTACTTAGTACATTTCTTTTAATAACATGATTAAAATCTTGAAGAATCGGAGAAATAATGAGATGACTTTATTAGGAATGGTTATATCTTCGGAATCCCCATCTACAAAAGTAATAAGACATATTATTGGCGAAAACGCTTACACATACAAGTATAATAATGCAGCAAACAAAACAAAAGAAAATTGAGAAGAGAATCAGAAGAAAATACACACAACGATTTATATGGTTTGACAATTGCCTACTTCCACGGTGGATCAAGATTTTTATTTTTTTATTTAATCAATAAGAATTCACAAAGAACTCTTCAAAAGAACTCACAAAAAATAATTTTTCTCTCTAGAAGAGATTATAATAATTGCTCATTCAATTGTGTGTTATATTATTGTGATACTTTCTCAAGCTAAAAATAAGACCTTTATATAGTCTACACATCCTAAGTTAACCTTAATACAAGTTGGAACAAAATAGGGCATTTAAACCAACTTAGGAGTCTTTTTATTTTCAGAATAGATTGCATTAATGCTGGAGCGTTGTGCCAAGTCGTACTGACATCATGACATTGTTGATTTTGTCTTGGATGCTGTGGTGCTCAGATTTGAAAATAGTTTCTAGATCCATGCCTTCTACATCAGTCCTATCTTCGTCATTTCTTCATTGGCTTGACTCCAACTCTTTTCCAACATAATTTTTAATCATATTCTCACACATATGAAATAAGAAAACTTTGTTGGAAGGGTTGTATCCTCGGACCTCTCTACCACGAAGGTGATAAAAACATAAGAGATAAAATAATGTAAAGAAGACTTCTTTAGAAAGGTCTAATACCTTTAGCAAGGGAGCACATGTATTGAAAGACATTCTTTAGAAGGAATGTATGACAAAACTACCATCCTTCTATAGGAATACAATATATATTTCTTAGATTGTTATTGAACGAAGTCACTATATGATAGATAGACTTAGATTCACTAGGTATTTTTATCTAGCCGAGTCATATTGTGCCATAAGAAGAATGTAAGGAGCCCTCTACTTTAGAGTTATGATGATTAAAGAAGAGCCATATGTCTTAAAATGAAGTTGAAAACATCAAAAGACTTTCAGAAATATGATTCAGAATCGTATCCAAAAATAAAAAGAATCATTTATCTCATCTAATTTATTCAATTTTCATATTTAGTTGATAGCTTGAGAAGTAATACTTTGTTAGAATTCTTATTGTATTTTTAGCTAAAGTTATCACATGAAGCAAAATAGAGGAAGTAACACATATCATTGGGTACTCCTCCATTTTTTTCTCATTTAAGGAGGAATGAGGTCTTCTAAGTTGAACAAAAATGGGGTAGAGAAGAGTAAAAGGCCCCAAGGTCATTACCATTGTCTATAGGAACCTTCATAAAGATAAAAACTATAAAGAATAAGAAAAAGGAAAGAGAAGTAATATTTAGCCAAAAATTTTGCTTTTTTGATTTCAATGTATAGGAAAAAAACTTAACAATTTTTCACATGATTGCATGAATTATTAAATACATAATGACATGATTATATCACACACATGGAATCATTCTTTTTACATAATATTGTTTAAGGACTGAAATACAAATGGAAGAAAGTATTATTACTTCCAAAGCAAATAGGTGAAAATGGAAGAATTGTTGAAAATTTCTTTAATTGAAAGCTTCAAAATGCACTGTTTCTCTTATTGATCTAAGCCAAGATAGATGTTGATGCGCTGAAGGAAGAAATCACACATACATCTACTCATTAAACTAGAAACATTATTGTCATTTCAAGGGAGCATAACCACTAGAAAAAGTAAAGACAAGAGAAAGAAGCAGAAAGCATGAAAACCTGAAAGCACGAAGCCTTTGCTGATAGGAGAATGAAGGAGTGTATCCAAAACACTTTCACTTTTGCACTTGTTGAGAGATATCTATTAAGCCTATTATTTGAACGATTCAAATAGCTCGTGCAAAGCCCAACCTTTGAGAGGACTTGACCTAGATTTTAGATTCAACATACCAGGTAACTAAACTTGCTAGCCTATAGATCTTAGGAACGAATCATGTAAGTCATGATGAGGCGGGAACAGATTAAACTTTGAATTTTTTTTTAATTTTAATTAATGAATTATTATTCTCGATGAAGAAGGATTTTTCACAGGTAGAAGAATTTCATTTGAATTTTTCTTATTTGATTAATGAATCTGAAACAGATTAGAATTCTTAATTAATTCAAGTTTAATTAAATTTATAATTTGATAAGAATTTGGATTCATGCATTTACACTGTAACATAGAATGATTTGTACACTATAAATAAGTATGAATCATTGCTCATAATATATTCTATTTTTTTTATTCTCTTTGAATTTTTGTAGAAGAAATTAAGTATTCATTATGGCATAGAGTTTCATGTTTATTTTTATAGCACTCTTACATACTAATATCATTTGTTTTTAATAAACATTAATTTGAGTGTCGAAATATTTTTCTTACAAGAGGACGGTGTATTCTCATAAATTGAAGAAGTAAACAAAGGCAAGACGGACAATTGGCACTTAATTACATTACGAAATTACTGCCAAAAACGTCGCATTAATCTTTCAACTTACTATATATAGGTACTGCTAAAAAGTGGAATTTGTGAGATCGGTTGAACTTCATTGATGGTGGAAATTAAAAGGAAATCAACGAATCAAGAAAAGCTCATCAAGCATTAAAATAAACTTGCAAGTCATTTTCATAATCATCTTATTAAAATGAAATTCTTCTAATACCGTCACACCGACCTTCAAAATTCCAGAACATAAAACTCACAACTACTCCCCTCTTACAATTTATAATATTAATGATATAGATGATAGCTAGCACTTAGTATATATATCCTTGTCAGTTGTCGCGATCATCTAAACTTCTAATTATCTGGACTTTGTTTCAATAAATAATATTCCAAAATGTGTGCGTTAACTCCTGCCCCTTTCCCAAGCTTTGGATGGCCCTTTGGTCAGGATCCCCACAGCCATCACCAGAACTTCATCTATGGAGACACTACTGATGCTACTTTTGAGGATTTATTGCCTCAAATTTCTCCACTAACTCAGCCACAAGCCCAGCTCAATCGCTCTGCATCATTTTCTGCAAATAGCGGCGACCCCGCCATGGTGAAGAAGCTCTACCACAACGCCAGTGAGCGTGATCGGCGCAAGAAGATGAACACTCTGTACTCATCTCTCCGTTCGTTACTTCCTGCAGCAGATCAAACAGTGAGTCTTGTTCTTTTCTTTTCTTTATCTCTAACAATCATGTGATGGATATATTGGTGCAGAGTCTATGGTCCTCCCTGAAAGATATATGAATTAGAATTTTCTCAATTAGCTCATTTAAGTACTATTTAGTTCAAAATTTCTGAAAGGCTTGGGTTTAAATTTTGCTCCCATCATGGTTGCAGAGGGAATTGGTTTAAAAAAAACTTGTAAATTACGATAAAAAATTCAAGAGAGAGACGAAAGATAGTTCAAAACTATCTGCGGATAAATTATGAACATAAAACAATTATAAAATAAATCTTCATTATACATAACCATATAAAACACATATCGCAAAGTAGATAAAATTATAATAGAAAAATATTTTAGTTCAATATTTGGGTAGTAGGTTTAGGTATATAATATGACACAATTAATATATCACGAGTTTTTTAGAATTTAATCACGTCAACATGCTAATTTGTTTAACAAAAGTTTGCTCATAATGTGTCAACTCAATCAATGGATATATTTTCCATGATTTTAAAAGTATGAGTTTAGAATCAAGTCTTATTAATTCTGTCATTATGCTATATTGTAATTATAGAAGAAAAAAAGCTTTTAAAACAAAAGGGGTTTTACCTTCAAACAATCTAAATCATTTGTCAAAGTTATAGCATTAGGGGTTTTTTTTAACATAATTTAAAACAAAAGAGGGTGATTAGATAATATTCAAAATAGCAGGGCGTAATTAGTCTTGACTCAAATCTAAATGATACCCCTATCTTTTCGATATAAATAAAATTTGCTAGTCGAATCAAGTCACACCCATCCAAAATTACAATTTTTTTAAAACATATTTATTCCTATTGTGCTTTATTGCTAAACTATTTGATAATGTACATAATGGCAGGCAAAAGGGTTGGTTGGCTAGAATGTAACCCACCTCTCCGAAAATAATAATAAATAATGTTTTTAAAACTATAATAATAAATAATGTTATTAATAGAATAATAACATGTAGAACCTTAGCTCCGATGCTTTTTTAAAATAAAGACATAATTCAATCATTTGTATTAATTAAATCTCTTATCGTAAATGACTAAAATATTTTAAGTTATACTCTATATTGATAGCATTATTAAGTCATTTCAATTTCAAGGAATCAAGGACCTATTTAATTCAAATGAAAAATGTCATTACTCGTAAAAACATAAAATTAGGGGATTTAAATGTTATTACTTCTATTATTAATAGAGTAATATTATATTTTTTAAATTTTAATTCTAATATTTTCATCTTAAGTGATGTATTAAATAATTATTGAGCGATAAAATAATATAATCAAAATTTAGAATCAAAATTTGAAAAGTATAACATTATTTTTATTAATATTATCTATTTTATTTACATTTACTATTATCCATATTCATTAGTGCCTGTTGCATATTCATTAACAACTCTCTTAGTCTAAACTATCAAAACCCAATTTGATTAAATCTAAAATAAAAATTAACTTTATGTTTGTCCAAATCCCAGTCTAGCTAGGTGAAAAAAAAGGTATGCATATTAAATATCAAATTTTAAATTAAAAAATAAAATTTATTCACTAAATAAATGTTTTTCAATTAATAAAAGTTTATTAAATCGTGAAATTTTATTTTAATAAATTAATAAATAAGTACTATAAAATAATTTAAATCCTGCCGAGTTTTTTTTATAAAAAAATATGCTTAGATCTCTAATCTTAATTATCATTTTTTTTCAAATTTTCAATACAATTAATTAAATAAATTGAACTCACATTGGTCAAATTTTTTTGTTACACCCTTACTATGCAACAATGCGAACACAACAAACTCACATGAATTAAGATTTCTAAAAGCCAATGATGATAAAGCTTTCGTTACGCTCTTCTCTTATTCTAAAATATGTTGTGATTAGGACTTCAAGAGTTTAACCATTCCAAGAATTCAAGTGAAGCCAACTATATGAAAAATAAAATTTCTTTGTCCTCCAAGAGACAACTTAATATTATTAGAATTACTAATTCTCTGCTAATCGTTTCAGAAGAAATTAAGTATTCCGGCCACAATTTCACGTGTGCTAAAGTACATACCAGAACTCCAACACCAAGTGGAGAAATTAGAGCAAAAGAAAGAGGAGCTTTTATCAACGATTTGCAAGAAAAGTGATATTGTTCATCAAGAAGATCAGCAAAGAAAATTAGTCACCGTTGGGGGTTCTTTGTCTTCTATTACAACAAGCCGGCTTAATGAGACAGAAATTTTGATCCAAATTTCTACATATAAGCCCCACAAGTACCCGTTATCTGAAGCTTTACTTAATTTAGAGGACGATGGCCTTCTTCTTATGAATGCTACTTCCTTTGAATCCTTTGGAGGAAGAGTCTTATACAACTTACATTTTCAGGTATATATGTTTTTCTTAAGGGAAAATATTATTTTAGTCTCTAATTTTATAAGTATATATCAATTTAATTCTCTATTTTTTAATATATATTACATTAATCCTTGACATTAAAAAAATTCTATTAAATAATTGTTTTTTTTGCTATTTTTACTTAAATATTTTTGATATGACAAATAATAAATATTTATTTTCATGTGAAGAATGAGGAGTGTTTTCGAATAAAAAAAAATGAAATGCCACAATAAAAACAAAAAAAACCTATAATCAATCTTGAGCAAAAACATCAAATAAAATATCTTTTTTTTTTACTTTCTCTCATCATTAATCGAACCCATCATCAGTCCCTTTCCAAAAAATATTATATATTTTTTTATACTCTCTTTTGTTTTTATAATATTATAAATTTTATATTAAAAAAGTAAAAAAATATTCCACCAAATAATATATTTTACTCTCTTTTATCATATTGTAAATTTTATATTAAAAATAAAAAATATTTTTCCAAATAAAATATTTTACTTTCTCCAAATAATATATTTTGCCCTCTTTTTTATCTTACTACAAAAAAATAAAAAATATTCCCCTAAGACCCAAAACTAGTCGTTCCACCCCCTTCCCCCAAAACTACTCGTCTCTTTTCTCTAACATCTCAGTATCTCTCTTTTCTTTAGTAAGAAACATAAAATACAAAATTAAATAATTAAAAAAAAAATGAAAAGTTGGAATCACTTTCACTTCCACACTTTAAATTCAACTAATTCTAAAATTCCACTATTGTCACACTCAATTGTATCTCCTCCACGACAGCCACTACAAAATTTCTACAAAATAAAATCATTTTCTTTCCAAAATCAACATTCTTCATCAGTCCAACAAACTCATTTCATTTTTCTAAACTCAATCCCACAACTTTTAGTTCTTATTCTATTGAACATACACAAAAGTAATATTATTTGTCATATCTCCTCAAGGTCCTAAGGTAAATAATTACTCATAACACAACACAATGAAGAGAGATACGAGAAAGAAAAGAAGAAGAAGAAAGAGAAAAATATATTTATATTTTCTCCAAAAAAAAATTTAAACTAATATTTTGGTAGTTTTAATGATAAAGATCAAATGTACTATTTTTTCTCTTGAATAATAATTATTTAATGAAATCTTTCTAATGATAGGGACTAACGTGACATATATAAAAAAATGAAGGATTAAATTAATATATATCAATAAAATTAAGGAGTAAAATAATATTTTTTTCTTTTCTTAATTATAGTGCTTAGTGTTTATATATATATATACACTTCTTTTGCATCCCAATACATATTTATATACAGAATTTTGATTAAGTGGTTGAAGTCGCTCACTGTTTGTTATATGACTCTGCAACATATTATGACTTGACTTTAGTTGATTTTAAAAAAAAACTAAAGTCAAGTGATAGCTCTTTATAGAGTCATGCCTCAAATGGTGAGTGAGCGACTTGAACCACCTAATTAGACTATATATATA
Source organism: Ailanthus altissimus (assembly GCA_946807835.1). Classification (NCBI taxonomy): domain Eukaryota; kingdom Viridiplantae; phylum Streptophyta; class Magnoliopsida; order Sapindales; family Simaroubaceae; genus Ailanthus; species Ailanthus altissimus. The sequence goes on from OX327687.1 coordinate 14,463,570, forward strand.
AATATATAGGAAATGACGGATGGACCGCTTTAGTGTTGTGAAAATAATAAATACACCCTTTATTTTGAAATAAGTGAAAAATGAATTTTTATTTGTTATTTTTATATTAAAATTACAATTGATCATCATTAATCTTGTTAAATAACTCATTTGTTATCATTATAAAACTAAAAAGAAATTAATTGAAACAGACTGTAATTGCTTGATTGTTGATTAATGTTGACTGGTCACTAAATTGTGCTATGTATCTTTGAAAAACAAAAGTATTATATTAAGTTACAAAAATAGGCTCCAAATATAGTAAAAGTGACAAACCTCTCTATTGATCATGACATCAGTGTTATTTTTTGAGCATTTAAAACAACAAAGAGTAAATAGTTGAAGTAAAAAAAAACAATAGAAGGTTAATAGTTACCCCCCAAATTATGGAGGTGAGGGTAGATATTTTCCTAAAATTGGAATTATCTAGTCAATGTTGGATCAAAATCTCCACAACGGATCCAATCTGTATTGGCGCCAATTTCCCTCCACCTCAATTGTTAAGGTTCAAAAGAATTTGTTTTACTTATTTATTGTGTTTATCTATATTCTTTTATTAATTATCTATTTTGGATGATTTAGGTGGAAAGAACCAACGAACTCCTGTATGAGATTGTAAATGAGAAGCTTAAGTCAGTGTATCAAAAGACAGAAGAGTTGCTTCATGTACTCCTATGATACTAAAGTACATCGGTTGTTTTACATCATACCACAATGCTGATGTTATTATTATTATTATTATTATTATTATCATTATTACTACTACTATTAATATTTTGGAATAATATTATAATGAAAACACTATGACAATATTTTTTTCTACTAAATAAAGGTTTCAAGTTTGATTTCATCTCTCTTAATTAAAAAAAAAAAACACGCTATGATAATACAATAAAAAATAATAGATACTTCATGTAAATGATTTCCAACATTAGTTAAGATATTGTGTTTACAAGAATCTGTAGCCAGTTAATAAATCTCAACATTAGGTTTGTTTCTCAAAGGTATCTCAGTGATCAAAACCTAGTACTATAATCTTTCTCAACAAAACAATTCCGTCTTTGTATTTTATGGTAGATTATTTAAATTTTCTTTTAAAAAATATTGCCACTTTAATCTTCTACATTCAGTTAAACTACACAATCACTTTTTATATTTTTTAAATACCTCAATTAATTTGTGCCGTTAAAAAGTTTCTATTAAATAAACTTTTTTGGATTCTATTACCAATTTAATTTTAATGTGACCGTTAAATTAAATTTTCTTTAAACAATTAAATAATTTACATTTCAGCCCCGACAAATAAGAATATTAAACAGTAGCCCCACAATTGCATTAACTTGACATTTTAACCCAAATATTCTAGAGTTTACATTTTAAAAGTTTCAAATTTGACAGTTATTTGCCCCCATGATTTCAGCTTTCTGCGCCACTATCATTGCATTCTAAAGTCCACCACTAATCAACCACCCCACCAGAGTCTCTAGGCAAGGGTGAGCAAAACGCAAGTGTCGGTGACAAACACAACCACAACCACCCTTGAAAACCCAAAATTCAAAATATATTCTCACAAAACCCATTTCTCCTCCTTCACTAACATCAATAATACACATAAAAATCGCAAGAATCTAATCTCAATCTCAAGAATCTAGTCTTAATCTCATGATAAATCATAATCCTACTTAATTTTGTTGATGTGTTAATTTTTCGCTAGGAATATGACACACATGTTAGCGGAATTTTGGAGGTTCATGGCGATGGCGACTTCTTGTGTTAAGAAATTTTGTGCTATTTATGTCCTTAAAATATATGTAATAATAATAATTTTTGATTAATCAAGTTTATTCATATATATATATTGAGCACACATTAACAATCCCATATTTATGAAGTATATTGTCTATGTATTAGGTATATAATGATAATACATAAGGTATAGATCATAAGTCATTTATAAATTAAATCTTATTCACAACTATTAATAAAAATGGTATTTAATTATGTAAAGTTGTAGATTTTTTACTTCTAATAGTAGATAATTTACCTTTATCATTAAAATAGAAACTTTGAGTAGAAAAATTAGTGTATATGATATATTGGATGGGATTACTTTGAATTTTGATATGGTTAATTCAATGTTATTAATCTTAATTCGTAAATGTTGTTGATCTTAATTTTAACGTTAGTCTTAAATAAATAATAAACTTATATTCATATATTGTATATTTTGAGTCATGGTTTGAGATCTATATAAACAGTCAAAACTTTGATAGTTTAGAGATATAATTTCATAAGATGTAGAGCATTTATCTGAAAGTTAGAATCTAATTAGTAATGTTCATTTAGACTATTTACAGTACTTGATCATTTAAATCTATAGTCACAGTTTGTTTAATAAATTATTTATTAAATAATAATATTTATTTATAAGTTTATTTACAAACATATTCTAGATGGGTGCACTTCTATGAAATAGAACCCTAGAGCAAATCTTTGACATTTTATCCATTCTTTGTGCTCTTATTCTTCTAGTATCAAGTCAAATATTTATAAGTATTAAATACCATTTCATTCGGAAAACAATCCTACACATGCATCTCTTGGTTTATGACCATTAGATCAAAATTTAAATTTGATTAATAGTTTAAAATGAACTACCACCATTTTCAAACCAAAAGGTGTCATCAATAGTTGTATTATCTCATATTTAATATGAAAGTATGCAACTTTATGAATAATTGCATATATAAAATGAAAAGACAACTTTTTTTACTAATGTGTATTTTGAAATCTTTATAAAATATCAAACAATCTCAAACCTTTATAGGATTCCCTATGAAGAGTATTAATTAAAATTAGTTACTAGATAGAACTTTTTCAAAGGATAAGATCCAATATAAGACTTATACGAAACTAACTATTCTACAATGACTTTTTAAATTAAAAAATATAGTGAATTGAAATAATGGTTTGCATACTAAACTTAAGTTGATTGATATCCTCCCTATGGAGTTTTTATCAATTAAATCTAAGGGCTAACTAATCGGTAATTTATTATTATTTAATATGAGATATTTAGATAATAATAATAAATTAGTAGGATACTAGTCAGATTCATGATAGATGCAACCACCATACGAAATGTATTCTAAATGAGAATTAGATTGCTAATGCATCATATAGATAAAGACTTCTACAAATATACATTTCATGCATTCATGCAAAAGTTTCACATGTTATAAGAGAATGTATGCTCATGTATGAATTTTGTTTTATAACTATGTCTTCATTCAACCAACTAGCATCATTTCTTAACTAAAATAAATTAACGAGGAGTAAATTTCTAAACTGGAAAGGTACTTAGATATTCTACTCATAAATGAAAAACATATGATTGTCTTGATTGATAAATTCCCTCTAAAACTTAATAAAAATACACCATAAGATGAAATAGATGCTTATGATAGACTAAAGGCCTGTCCTCCTCTTATGGTCTCAATTTTAAGGGAAAAAGTAGTAAAAAGAAGAAGAATGAGCATTTAATTAAAGAAAGCATCTAATTTATGATATGTGTAAATTCAAAAAAGAAAGGAAGGCTAAAAAAGGAAGGGTTTCCAATATGGCATAAAAGGGCATTAGAAAAGAAATTATCTAATAGCTAAAAGGACAACTTCAACTTCTAGTGATATATTTTTTTTCATTGAGACACATTTAATGGTTAATTCTATAAATTCTTATATAGTATATTATGGAACCACTAATCATATTTGTAATTTGTTGCAAGGGTTTTAGGAGACTAGATTAATAAATGATGAAGAGATCAGTGTTGTCATTTGCAATAGAAAAGAAAAACTAGTATGACTTATATTCGATGTTTTACTCTAATTTAAAGACATAAGCCTATAAATAAAAGACCAAAAAGTCAATTTCAACAATTAAGAAAGGAGATACAAAGAGAGTACAAGAGGAAGCAATTTCTTAGGGTTTAGAGCAGTTCTTTTAGGGAATTAAGAGAAGGAAATCAAGGCTAAAGGAGAGATTGAAGATTGAAGATTTCAAGACAAAATAGGCATTGTTCCTTTTCTCTCATCTATCTTAGTTTTGATTATTCCTTATGATGTTGATCATATTATGTTGTAAAACTCTGGATTTTATCATGAACTAATTCTTTTATCAATGATTATAATTTTAACTCAATTATATAACTTGAATTCTTTCTTTCTCTTAATAATAAATTCATGATAAATTGCTTAATTTACTTAATGGTTTCTAGTTACTTGATCAATTTATGTATAGGCCTAATAGATTGATGTATGATCTTTGCTTATAGTTTGAGTTTCATGTGAGATAGAAATATATTCATATGGCATATATAGCTGATAGATAACATAAAACTAATGAGTATTGTTTTAATCTTATTATCATAGGAGTATAAGTAATTGATTAGGAAAAATATTTCCACTCTACTATTAAAATAGGCTTGTAAAAGTATTAGGTTTCTTGGTTAACAATTCAAATTCATGAATTAACTTAAGAGAAATAATTGAGATTCACGTGAATTGTTGGGGGATAATTAAAATCCCAGGTTTATTCAACATTGGTGGTTTGTTGATTGTTATCCTATAGTTTATCTCTGCATTATTTTATTGTTTCTTTAGGTTTAAATTATTTTAATTTACTTATCAACTATTTGAATAAGGATAGAAGGACACAATTTTAATACTTAGCAAATAATAATAAAATTTTTTTACGGAAAATACTCTACCTATCACCTTATTACTTGTTTATGATAGCGTGTACTTGCACTTTAGTAATACCACAACAAGTTTTTTGCATTTTTACCAAAGAATAATTTATTAGTTTTATTAATAATAATACCAATCTATCCTATTCTTAATTCAAATATTTTTCTTTTATTGTACAATTACTTTTCATTTTTTTTTTTGTTTTTTTTCCAATAACATTTTAGCCATTCATGATGGCTGAGCAAAACCAAGGTGAAGCACAAAGATCACTGCGAGAGTTTGTAGTTCAACTAGTTGATGGCATTTATTTTAGTATTCAAAGACCTATTACGAATGCCAACTACTTTGAAATCTAACCAAAGACAATCTAGATGCTGAAAGACTCTACACAATTCAGTAAACCGCCAAATGATGATCCAAATGATCATGAATTCTCTAGAAATTTATAATTTGTTCAAATATAATGGAGTCATGGATGATGAAATAAGGTTTTAGCTATTTTATTTTTAACTTTGGGATAAGGCAAAAAGCTGGCAAACGTCATTACCATTTAGTTCTATTACACATAGGATGACTTGGCCCATAAATTTTTAGCCAAATTCTTTCCACAAGCAAAAACAGCAAGGCTGGGGATTGACATCACTTCTTTCATACAATATGACTCAGAGTTCCTTTATGAAGCATTGGAAAGATTTAATGATACGCTGAGAAAAATTCTACATCATGGGGTCCTAATGTGGTTGCTTATGCAGACCTTTTATAGTGGATTAGTGGGACACTTAAGGATAATTGTTGATGTTGTAGCATGAGGTGCTTTGATGAGAAAATCTACCAATGAGGCTTATGATCTGTTAGATGAGATGGCTTCAAACAACTATCAATGGCCATCTAAAAGAGTCACTCTAAGGAAAGTTGCCAGTATTTATAATGTAGAGGCGCTTACTTCATTAGTTGCACAAGTTAACTTACTGTCCAAAACGTTTGATGCTATCAAAGTAAATGTTTTAAAGGACCAAAATATTTCTTTTGATTCCTATAGAGACAACCATACAAATGGCTAGTGCCTAGAACTAGCTCAATATAAAGGAAATCTTAACAAGCAGCAGAACAATCAACTCAAACTTCTATAATTAGGGGTAGAGGAATTACAAACACATGTGATGAATGAATCGCATTCCAAGGCTTGTGAGAATGTAAAGTTGTACTCAAAGAAGAGGCATAATAAGAAGAGTATAAAGCAACCATTTAATCCAGGGCAATGATGTTTACTCTTCCAGTTAAAATTAAAACTTTCTAGGAAAGGTCAAATTAAGATGATTGGGGCCCTCATTTTAGGGAATTCCTTATAGAGCTATGAAAGTCAAGGATAAGAACTTTGAGAACTGTCAAAGCGAACAGGCAAAGGCTGGAATACTATTAGGAAGAAGTGGTTGATTTGCCATAAAGAAGAAAGACGTCAAGCCGATGATATTAAATTAAGCGCTTCTTGGGAGGTAACCCAAGTAAATTTTTATTATTATTATTATTTATACTAGTGTGTTAAAATAGCAAGTTTACACTCAAAAAGTAGTAAAAGGCACTAAGCAGCAAGTCAATGTCCCAACGGCCACTAGCCAGTGTTGTGGCGCTCAGAAGCCAGGGTTGTGATGATATGAGCTAGAGCAATAACCCAATCCATGTCTCAACGTTGCTGCATCAAGACTTGAACATCGCAGTATTGAGACATCAACTAATAAGGAAGTTTTCTATTCTCATTTTTATTCTTGCCATTAGAGACAATGTCAATCTTAAGTTTAAGATAGGGAAACATTTTTCTATGTTAAGTTTTGGCTTTTTTTGTCTTATCTTTCAATTTTTGGTTGCTGTTTTTCTATTCTTTTCATTGTGCATGTTAAAAATTTTTTAGTTAATTGTTGTTTTTAGTTTGGTATGATGATTAATAGTCAATGATAAGAATTTGATTGTGATTAATATAATTCTTGGGAAATGATAGATATTACAATTGTTCTTATGTTTAATCCTTGTATCAAGTTTTTGCCTTATTTGTGATTCCTTGAACACATTAAGTATATAAGTTATGATAATTGTTTTTACTACTTAGAGTACATTTATGCATGGCAAGGACACACATAGTCTTACATATTCTAGAACTTATTTTATTACCACTCGAGGCAAATTTCTAGATCGCACAAGATTAAGAAAATAATTTTAGATTATATTTAGATTATTTGAGCCTTTTGAATCTACCTATATATGTATATTTCTATCCATAGTTACCTTTTTTAGCATAATGACTATTTTTTTTGTTAACCACATCTATACTTCAACCTTTAAATAAACTTTCCATTATAACAACCTTCACACTATAGGCATAGTGTTCTTGTTAAGGGTAGTAGAGAGTATTGAGCTTATAAAAAGAGTGGAGCAAAGATTAGTTATGGATTTTCATTGTTCAAAAAAGTTTATGAAAACTTAAGTTTAGAGGTATAGTGACTTGAAGTTCTCACTAACAAAAAAAAAAGGATAAAGTTTGTTATACCTTTAGCTTAAAAAAAGAGAAAAGGTCGAGGAAGAAAGTAGACAAAAAAAAGTTGTGAATTAAGCTTAGGGAGTCTTTGGGAAGATTAATGAAACGTTTTATGATTCAAAAACAAGAATGTGTGTTTATAGTGTGGATTAAGTCAAAATTTATCTATTTTATCTTACCATCACCCTAATCTTGCATTTCAAGCTTAATAATGACCTATTTTATCCTTAGTTATGTGTGCATCTAAATTAGTGGAGAGTAGTATGAAAAACAAGCATATAAAATATGAATAAAAATATATAAAGACCACATTTCTGATATGTGTGCATAAACTAATTCAGGTGTGAATAATTGATAAACCCAACTACACATTCACACACTCCAAGTGAATCACATATAGGATAAGGCTAGTACATAGATTGGCATTCTAACTTTTGTGGTATCTGGAGGCTTTCAAGAGATATAGGTTAGATGCAATCTTTGAGATATATTTTTAAGCATCAACCAGCCCATCTTTCTTTCTTTTTTCAATTTTTAAGTTTTCTTTCTTTTTACTTGATAACGAGCAAATTGTTAAGTTTTGGAGAGTTTGATGGATGTATTTTATATTTATTATTTATGCTTCCAAGGAAGCAATTTCTTAGGGTTTAGAGAAATTCTTTTAGACAATCAAGAGAAGAACATCAAGGCGAATAAGAGATTGAAGATTAAAGATTTTAAGGCATCATAAGTTTTGTTTGTTTTCTCTCATCTATGTTAGTTTAAGTTTATGTTCTATGTTGTTGATCATATTATGCTCTAAAATTTTAGATTTCATCATAAACTAATTCTTTCATTTAGGATAATAATTTGAACTCAATTATGAACTTAAACTCTTTCTCTCTCTTATGTTTATGAAGTTATCATGAATTTATTTTGTGCTTAATGTTTTCTAGTTACTTGATCAATAATTAAATTGCTATGGGAATCTTAATGAACTTGAAAAAGGAATTTATGTATTGTTTAGCCTTAAATAGATTGATGTATGATCGTTGCGTAATAGCTTTGAGTTTTATGTGAAATAGAAATATACTCATATAACATATATAACCGATAGAGAACCTGTTTTTAATGAGTTTTGTCTTAATTTGATTACCATAAAAATATAGGTAATTAATTAGGTAAAATATTTTTACTTGACCATTAAAAGAGGCTTGTGAAAGTATTAGGTTTCTTGGTTAACAATTTAGATTAATGAATTAACTTAAAAGGAATAATTGAGATTCAAGTGAACTATTCAAGGATAATTATAATCTTAGGTTTATTCAAATAGGTATGGGAGAACACGGTTATAATACTTAGCAAATAATAATAAAAATCCTCGTAGGAACAATACTATACTTATCACTTAATTATTTATTTATGATAGTCTGCACTTGTATTTTAGTAATACTACAACATTTATTTCTAGTATGTTTCAAGATTTGCTCTTTCAGGCTTGGGTGCTCGCCTTTAGTCCTCAACTTTGAGTGTTCGTCTTGTTAGCCTATCTAGGCAAAGTTTTTATAGGTTGCACTTATTATTTGTTTAGGTATAGAAATCATGTCTTCATTAGATGACTCTCATAACATATCTAGTCGCGAATCTGGTCAATTTAGTACATGTTCAGCTATTGTGTGTAACTTAGCCCGAGAAATAAACGATGAGAGTCCTTGAGGGGTCTGAGGACTCAAATTGGCGTTGTCTATAGGAAGCAAACAAAAATCTATTGAAAGGACAAAAATTATGAGGAATGTCCATTCAAAGATTGTAACTACTCACTCTATATTCGCTCAGAATAGTATTAGAATGTGCGGGCTAATAGGAATCTTAGTTCATAGAATCAAGAAAGATCTATATAAGTATATGATGAACACATGAAAATGCATGTTGTTAAGAGATTCAATCACCATTTAATGTCACTAATTTTAGTGTTTTTTGTATTTTTAGCTTGAAATAAAGTGTTCTCCTTAAATTGTGATTAATGAATGTTATTTGGACAGGTTTAGGTAAACTGGACATAACTCTCAATGTAGAAATCGAAATGAATAAATTCTTAAACCTGGTGTAACATGACTCAATCTTACACAAATTTGAAGAATAGTGGAAAAGCCAAATCCAACATGTTATGGGCCAAAAATTGAGATACAACAGAATCGGACTACAACTCTTACCCAGCTTGACCCAATTCACGTATTTGGACCGTATCTCACAAAATACGTACTCAATTGGTATAATTCTTGAAGCTGTAAATTGCTGACTTTACTATCAACAACTCGTATGTTTATGGTAAAGTCCAAATCAGCCGTTATCATGGACCAAATCGCATTGCAAGTGGGTAAAATGGTTGTTGGCCGAATTCTGATGTATCTTTGGAATTTTGCTCATATCTCATTGGATACTCATCCAATTTGCATGAAATTGGTGCCTATGGAAAGAAGAGTCAAAATTATACAACTTTCATGTCGGCTGCAGAAGCTGAATTGATCATTTACATTATCAAAAATGTGCTGCAAGTGGATACACGAGTTATTGGCTTAAAATTATTGAAGATTGATGTCATCCATGACATATGTCCATTCATTGCCTATATAAGGAGACCCTTAGGACGTTTTTAATAGAATATTTTCTCTCTTCTTTTATTCTCATTAACATGTATTGTAATTTAGGCTAGAGTTCCTAGCAAGGCTAAGAGATGAACTTTTATGTGTAGTAAATCTACTTCCATGCTTTGATTCGGTGTCAAGAGCTATAAATGTTGTAAGTTTGGTTTTGATTAAACTCTTATCTATTTTATTTTCTATAATCCAGAGGTTATAATTCTCATATCTCATATATGTTCAGTCATGCTTTTCTTATGTGATTCATGTTGATTTATAATTGTTACTGGTTACATTGTTTTATATGTTAATCTTTTACTGCAGTATTGTCAATTTGATATATTGTCGATCTTGGATAACATGTAAGGGCAATAAATGTTTGATATTCAAGTTAATCTTTTACTGCAATATTATCAAAATGATATATTGTCGATCTTAGATAACTCGTATAAATAACATGATGTGTGTTAATGTTTGCAAAGAGTTTAACTAAATCAAATACATGTGTTATCAAATGTGCTATATATTACATACCTTCCGATTGATTGTTTGGGATGTGAAACTTTCAGTTGAGTTATAAATATCGAATCAAAGTATAGAGTAGATTTATAAAGCATAATTGTGATTCTCAAAGACTTGCTTAAATCATCATAAGACATTTTCCTCAATTCATAGACAATTCTATCTCATCCGTTTAAATCAATTAACCCTTTGCTACTGCTTTAATATTTTACTTCACTGACCTATTTTGCCAAGAGCTTCCTCATGGGATCGACACCTCAATCTATACTGCGATAGCCGCGTTATATTTTGAGAGTAAACAAAAATTTAGCGCCGTTGTCGGGGAGGCACACTAAGCGAAAGTCGGTTGCGATTATAAATACTAAAGTGGTAACTTTGTACATTTTTTTTTCTTTGTAAAATCTTAGTTTTATTTCCTTTGTTGTAATTTATTTATTATTCATGGTTGGTTCTACCACCTAATTTATTTTGTTTTCTTTAGTTAATTTGTTATATTTTATATTATCTTAATGGCTGGTTTTACCACCTAATTAGTTTATTTTCTTTTATCTATTTATCGCACTTTATTTTCTTTAGTTTATTTATTGCACTTTTTTTTAATGGCTGGTTTTACCGCCTAACTTCGTTCACTTTCTTTTATTTATTTATTGTACTTTTTTTAGTTAATTTGTTGTATTTTCTTTTTATTTTGTGGCTGGTTCTACCGCCTAACTTAGTTTCTTTATTTCTTATTGTACTCTATTTATTTATTGCACTTTTTTTTTATTGTACTTTATTTTCATTTTCTTTTACGTATTTACTGCAATTTATTTTCTTTAGTTAATATGTTGTGTTTTCTTTTTATGGCCGGTTCTACCGCCTAACCTTTTATTTATTTACTTATTGTATTTTCTTTTTATTATTTATTTATTGTACTTTTTTTTCGTATTTTATAGTATTTTGTTTAGTTATTGTATTTATATTTCATGGTTGGTCTTACCACCTAACTTATTTCTATTTCTTGTTGTGTTTATTTCACTTCTTAATTTTCCTTAAGCATTTCTTTCCTTAAAAAAAAAATAAAAAATTAGGATGTATGCATCGACCTAGAGACAAACGAGGAAGATTTGTGAGAGAACTAGAACTAGAACTAGAACCACCCCCACAATTTGTAAGTGAAGAGAATTCACCGTCTAGTTCATCTTGTAATTCTAACACAATGAGCCAACACGAAGAAAATCCCGTTAGAACTCTAAAAGATTACTTGCATCCTACTCGCACAGCCACACCATCATGCATTATATTTCCACCTAACACACCACATTCGGATTTTAAACCTGGAATGATACAACTTCTTCCCACTTTTCATGGTCTACATAGTAAAAATCCTTATGTACATGTTAGGGAATTTGAAGAGGTAATTGCCACCTTCCATAGCCAACCTGAAGCCATAGACACTGTTAGACTTAAAGTTTTTCCTTTTTCTTTGAAAGATAAAGCAAAGAGTTGGCTATACTCTTTGAGGCCGAGGTCTATAGGAACTTGGGCAGAAATGACCCAAGCATTTTTTAATAAATACTTCCCACAACACAAAACTAATGGCCTGAAAAGACAGATTTCTTCATTCTCCCAAAAAGACAGTGAAACCTTATATCAAGCATGGGAAAGGTTTAAAGAGTTGTTAAATCTGTGCCCTCACCATGAGTATAAAAATTGGCATTTGGTTAGTTATTTCTATGAGGGACTCACAATTAGAGAGCGCCAATTTGTTGAGATGATGTATAATGGGGAGTTCCTTCATAAAGATCCTGAGGAAGCCATAGAATTCCTTAATGACTTAGTCGAAAAAGCCCATACATGGACTGGACCTAGCATTGCTGAAAGCACAAATAAGTCACGACCCAATGGAGTTTTCCATCTTAGGGAAGAGGATAACCTCAAAGCCCAATTAGAGGTCTTAACTAGGGAGTTAGAGGCCTTGAAAACCAAAGATAAAAGGGTCACCCACACGGTTGCTAAAGTTGAGTCACACGATGTCTGTTTTGTCTGTGGAGGAGCGGAACACTTAGCTCAGGATTGCCCCACGTATAGTGAGATGAGAGGGATATATGAGGAATAATGTAATGCCCTAGGGATGTACAAGAAGCCTTATTCACCCTACTCTGAAACATATAATCCTAGCTGGAGAAACCACCCAAATTTCAGTTGGAAATCTGACCAACAAGCCAACAACCAATGGAAACAAGAACAACAAGCACCCAAGTCTTATGTTGCACCTCAATATAATGCACGACCAACTAGGAGTTCTTTAGAGGATACATTACAAGCATTTATGGAGGCACAAAGTAAGACTAATCAAAAATTTGAAACAATTCTTGCACAGGTGGTGGACGAAAACAAAGAAATTAAGAGTCAAATCACAAAGTTGACCAGTGCCTTAACTGTACAAGAGCGAGGTAAGTTTCCATCTCAACCTCAATCCAATCCGAAAGGACAATTCATGGCATAAGCTTCTACTTCTAATGATCAAAATCTCAAAGAAGTCAATGCCATTACTACTCGAAGTGGTAAGATTGTAAGTGAGCCTGCTCCTGAAATTAACACATCTACGAGTAGTAAAGACGCCCCCCTTGAAAAAGAGGCCACAGTGGAGAAAGAGCCCGAAAGTAAGTTTTCAATCCCAGTGCCTTTTCCTCAAGCTCTTCGACCGGTTAGGAAAAATTCAGAAATTCAAGGTGAGATTTTAGAACATTTGAAACAAGTTAAAATTAATCTTCCCTTGTTACATTTGATTAAGCAGGTTCCAACTTATGCCAAAGTCATCAAGGATTTATGTACTATCAAAAGAAAACACCATGTGAAGAAAACTGCATTTTTGGCAGAACAGGTAAGTGCAGTGATTGAACAAAAGACACCACCCAAGTATAAAGACCCAGGATGTCCCACAATCTCCTGCCAAATTGGGACACATGAGTTTGGTCAATCTTTATTGGACTTAGGAGCAAGTGTAAATTTAATGCCTTATTCTATTTACTTGCAGTTAGGACTTGGTGAGATTAAACCAACCTCTGTAGTCCTACAATTAGCTGACCGATCAATCAAGAAACCACGGGGAATAGTAGAAGATGTTTTGTTGCAAATTGATAAATTTTACTACCCTGTTGATTTTCTTGTTTTAGATACTCATTCTGTTGTTAACATGGAGTCAAAATCCCTCTTATTTTGGGGAGACCTTTTCTAGCCACTGCTAACGCTCTTATTAATTGCAGAAATGGTCTAATGAAATTATCTTTTGGGAATATGACTCTTGAGGTGAACATTTTCAACATTGGCAAACAACCACGAGAAGAAGACAAGTGCTATCATTCATATATGATAGACATATTTGTAGCAGAGGAAGCTTATAAAAATCATGGCTATGATTCTTCGAAAAACCTTCTCAATTTTGATTTTGAAGAATTGTATTATCCTGATGTAACAACTGATGTGTTTAGTATTTTTGACTTACAGCACAAAGGGACTCGATTTTGGCAGCCACACTTTGAAGAGTTGCCACGAGAGAGGGAGAAACCAAAACCATCAAACATCGAGACACCACAAGTTGATCTTTCTCCACTGCCTAAAGGTTTGAAACACGTATTCTTGGGACCAGGTGATACCTTTCCTATCATCATTTCTTCTGAACTTAGTGTTGAACAAGAGAAAAAATTGATAAAATTGTTAAAAAGAACATAAGTCTGCATTAGGTTGGACCATAGCTGATATTCAAGGTATTTCTCCATTGATATGCTCCCATAGAATTCATTTAGAGGAAGGTGCCCAACCTCGTAGAGACCCACAAAGAAGACTTAACCCAACAATGAAAGAAGTAGTGAAGAAAGAGGTCTTGAAACTATTAGATGCAGGTATAATCTACCCAATTTTTGATAGTCAATGGGTAAGTCCAACTCAAGTAGTTCCTAAGAAATCTGGGGTTACTGTTGTTGAAAATAAGAATGGGATACCTGTTCCAACTAGGGTAGTAAGTGGTTGGAGAATGTGTATTGATTATAGAAAGTTAAACACAGCCACTAGGAAAGACTATTTTCCATTGCCTTTTATCGACCAAATTTTAGAACGTGTAGCTGGACATCCTTTTTATTGCTTTCTTGATGGGTATTCAGGATATTACCAGATTGAGATAGCTATAGAAGATCAAGAAAAAACTACTTTTACATGCCCTTTTGGTACTTATGCTTTTCGTAGAATGCCATTTGGATTATGTAATGCACCAGCTACTTTCCAGCGTTGCATGTTGAGTATTTTCTCTGATATGGTTGAAAAATGCATGGAAGTCTTTATGGATGAATTTGACTGTTTTTGGTAATTCTTTTGATTTATGCCTACTTAACTTGAAATTTGTTTTGAGTAGGTGTGAAGAAAAAGGACTTGTGCTAAATTGGGAGAAATGTCATTTCATGGTATCTTCAGGAATCGTTTTGGGGCACATTGTATCTGAAAGAGGGATAGAGGTTGACAAGGCAAAAATTGAATTAATCTCTAAATTACCTACACCTAAAACGGTAAAAGATGTCCGATCCTTTCTTGGACACGCTGGCTTTTACAGAAGGTTTATACAAAAGTTTTTTGCCATATCTAGACCATTGTGTAACCTTTTGCTAAAAGATGCAGAATTTACATGGACACAAGAGTGTGAGGAGGCATTCCGAACACTCATTGCCAAACTCACCACCGCTCCTATCATGTAATCACCGGATTGGAACCTCCCATTTGAAATTATGTGTGATGCAAGTAATTATGTTGTAGGAGCAGTTCTTGGGCAACGGAGGGAGAGAAAACCCTTTGTTGTTTATTATGCTAGTAGGACTTTGAATGATGCTCAAATGAATTACACCACTACTGAAAAAGAACTATTAGCTGTTGTTTTTGCCTTAGATAAATTTCGTTCTTATTTGATTGGTTCACCTATTGTTATTTTTACTGACCACGCAGCCCTTAAGTACCTTCTTTCTAAGAAGGATGCTAAAGCCCGTTTAATTAGGTGGATTCTTCTTTTGCAGGAATTTGATATAACCATTAAAGATAATAAAGGTGTTGAAAATGTTGTTGTTGATCATCTATCCCGCCTTGAGTTCACTGACTCTACTGATTTGCCACCAATTCGAGATGATTTTCCAGATGAACATCTTTTTGCTATAAGCTAAATACCTTGGTATGCACATATCGTAAATTATTTGGTTTGTGGTGAACTTTCATCTGACTGGAGTGCACAAGATAAGCGTAAGTTCTTAGTTGAGGTACGTAACTTTTATTGGGATGATCCATATCTTTTCAAATACTATCCTGACCAAATCATGAGACGTTGCATTCCTGAAAGTGAAGTTTCTAGTGTCTTAAAGTTTTGCCATAGTGCTGCTTGCGGTGGCCATTTTTCTATGAAGAAGACAGCTGTGAAAATTTTACAGTGTGGTCTTTATTGGCCCACTTTGTTCAAAGACACTAATAATTTTTGTCGTTCCTGTGAAAGATGTCAAAAGTTAGGTGCTTTATCTCGAAGAAATATGATGCCTCTTAACCTTATTCTTGTTATCGAGATATTTGACTGTTGGAGTATCGATTTTATGGGTCCTTTTCCTTCATCTTTTGGCTATCTTTACATCCTTTTAGCTGTTGACTATGTATCAAAATGGGTGGAGGCTGTAGCTTGTCGTACTAATGATAATACAACTATGGTAAAATTCTTAAAAGAAAATGTGTTATCTAGGTACGGTACGCCACGTGTCATCATTAGTGACCAAGGAACACATTTTTGTAATCGTTCTTTTGAAGCTTTGATGCGCAGGTATGGTGTTCTTCACAAAGTTTCCACTGCATACCATCCACAGACAAATGGACAAGCCGAGCTAGCAAATAGAAAGGTTAAACAGATTTTGGAAAAGACGGTTAACCCGAATCGCAAAGATTGGTCTCTACGCCTTTCTGATGCATTATGGGCATATCGCACTGCATACAAAACCATCTTAGGAATGTCTCCATACCGGCTTGTTTATGGGAAAGCTTGTCATTTACCTGTTGAGCTAGAACATAAAGCTTATTCGGCTGTCAAAGCCCTTAACTTTGATTTGAATGCTGCAGGTCTTCAGAGAAAGTTACAATTGTCAGAAATAGAAGAGCTACGAAATGATGCATATGACAACTCCAGAATTTACAAAGCTAAAATGAAAGTAGCTCATGATAAACAGATCTCAAGAAAACACTTTGAGCCAAATCAACGGGTCTATCTTTATGATTCTTGATTGCATTTACACCCTGGAAAGTTGAGATCTCGATGGACTGGTCCATTTATGGTAAGACATGTTTTTCCTAATAGTGCTGTTGAAATAGAAGACCCCACTGATGGACGGACTTTCAAAGTGAATAGACAGTGGCTAAAAAGCTACATGGAAAAGGTAAACGACTGTATGTACCTAGGCGAGATCCCTCTTGTGGATCCTGTCTATTGTGATTGATCAGGTTCAATCTATCTATACCATATCTTATATTTTGTCTATATTTTATCTTTTGACTTTCTATTTTTGCTTTTATTTTCTTGCACATTTTATTTTACTTTATTTTCTTCTTTTTATTTTTTTCTTCAGTGTGATTTTATTTCCCGGTCAAGTGGCGGATATGGTACTCCGTAACTATTAAAGTCGGTTTCTTAGTTCCCTAAAAACTGTCCCTCAAACTGTGCATTCATCTCTTTTCTTTCTTTCAAAATGGATCGCATTCTTGCCAACCTTAAAAAACGTTTTCCTTCATTTCCTCAAACTACTCTACTTAAGATTTACAAAGCACGGTGTGAAAGACTAAGGCTATTGATGTTGGGTAATATCCCTGTGGACCTTCGTTGGTTAATTGAAGCCAAGGTTCGGTTGTCTAGTGAGTTTGAAAATGATTTTGTTTCTCATATGCCCGGTCTTGGAAGAAGCTCTTATGCCAAAAGGCGACGAGCAAAAAGGTTACAAGTCTGTCATAAATGTGCTCGATGGAATTATAATCGGAGTTGTCGTTCTTTAGGATTCGTATCTAGAAATCGAGAAGACAAAATTCAGTTCATTAAGGATGGACTGAGTAAGGAGTCTTTGGATGATATCCTATTGACTCTTGAGACGCATCCCTATGGGCTCGTGCAACGTGAACTTCTCGATTTATGGAACAAATTCAAAAATGAACATCAACGGTATAGTCTCGGGAATCTGACTCTAAAAGACCCTGTTTGTCAATTTATAAGAAAATTGGATGGGAAGCCTATCCCTGACCCATAGAGGGCGTTTAAGCCGTTACTGGACGTAAAACCAGAGGAAGATGTGAGCCACAATCACAACTACTTGTAAATACATGTGTTTTAATTTCAAACTTTATTTTATGAATAGTAAGGGCTACTCATGTAGATGTCTTAAATTCAAATCTTTTTGTTCAATAATGCATGTGGGTCATTATGTTTAAATTTTTGTGTTTTATTTTTAACTCTCTTTTGACAAACTATCGGGTTACCATAATCATTGTTATCATTTGGCACTCTATAAATATAGCACCTCAGTTTCTTCATTTTCATATATTGAGATAAAGGTGAGAGTAGATATGGAGGAAATCCAAGTTTGACAATTTCGAAATATATGTGTATTTTGTGGATCTAGTCCTGGGGAGAGTAAAGTGTTCGTAGAAGCAGCAAACAATCTAGGAAAAACATTAGCTGCAAGAAAAATTCATTTGATTTATGAAGGAGGTAGCCTTGGGCTAATGGGGTGTGTGTCAACAGCTGCACATTTAGGAGGAAGTCAAGTTTTAGGCATTATTCCTACAGCGTTGGCTGTGGGAAACCTGACCGGAAAAATAATAGGGGAAGAATTACAAGTCTCATCCATGCATGAACGTATAGCCAGAATGCTTTGCAATGCAGACGCTTTTATTGCTTTACCAGGTGGTTTTGGTACCTTGGAAGAAATTTTTCAAATTGTCTCTTGGGCCCAACTGAATATCCACCGAAAACCCATAAGTTTGTTGAATGTTAATAATTATTTTGATTGCTTACTTTGTTTTCTTGATCAAGCTGTGGAACAGAATTTTATTTCACATTCGGCGAGACAGATCCTGGTTTCTGCTACTGAGGCAGATGAATTAATTAACAAATTACAGGCAGTTACCTACGAACCTGACCCAGCAATAACTCAGATCGATTGGTCAGTGGGCCTTAACAAGCGAAAATTAGATCTGACACTTCGTTTGTAAATTTTTCTTTTTATTTATTTATTTATCAGTACCATCATTTTAGTTTATATTTGCTTAAGTGTCTCTCAGGTTTGTTTCTTTCAAATAACTGGCGTTTCAGGTAATGTCTCCTATACTTTATCTCTTTCTATTTAAACATTGAGGACAATGTTTCATCTGGTTTGGGGGGAGGATAGTAGATATACGTTGCATTTTGTAAAAAAAAAAAAATTGTGGTCCGACATTTGATTAAAATGGCAGAGTAAAGAGTTCATTCTTGAACTCTTGAGACACATTCTAGGTCAAATTAGAATGGCAGAGTAAGGAGTTTTAGTACTAACTTTTGAAATGCATTTTAACTAACTTTTTGTTATTTTGTTTTATATTTCATGCATTGTCATTTACTGCTTGTAGTCTTGGTAATTCTTATATAAAGGAATTTGCTTTTCTGCCTAACTATGATTTTAGAATTGTTTAGGTTGAGTCACTGTTTCTATCTAGGTTACTAAAGAATGACTTCCAAAATATTTTTGAGCACAATGCTAAGCCTTGTGGTAAGATGGATGATTCAATTTATATAGCCAAGAGAATTTTCATGTTTAAGTATATATTTTTCTAATCTCACATATCTTTTGTGAGTAAGTGGAAAGGATGAGAAAACAGCTTATGAACCTTCATTGATCCTTTGAATTGGTTAATTTTTGTTTAGAATGATATTATTTGAATTAAGGGATAAGTTGGTTGCATTTGTGCATAATATAATTTGGTGAGAAACCTTTGTAATGCTTCCTTGTATTTTTCAAAAAAAAATACAAAAATACCAAAAATAAGAAGAAAAAAAAGAAGAAGCAATTCAGTTTAATAAAGTCTTTATTCAATTTTAGAAGACAAATATCTTGTAAAACAGTTTTCTCACCAAGTTATAATTGTATTATTCTCACAAACCAATTAAAGTTCTAAAGTTGGCGTATGATATGAATAATTGATTTTTAAACAAATAATTTTTCTATCTTCGGATCAATGTTAGTTTATATGTTTGTCCTTAAAATTGACTTTTTCTTGAGTGCTTAACTATTTTCCAACTCCATAAGAGAAGTCCTAACCTTTTAAACAGTCATACACCTGTGAGGATATGGAGTTGAGGCTTTTACTTGGAGAAATTCTCAAAGCTATATCTATTGTGGTTTGTGGTTAGATGGTTATGACTTAGTTCACACACACACAAATTATGGAAGTTATAATTGAAAAAACCATGATAGCAACAGTGATCTCGAACTGACGTTTTGATTGAAATGCTTAGGTAGTTTTGCATATTCTATTTACGCTTGAATTGCTAGAGACTAGCAATAAGCTGGTTGGGGGCTGTGATGAACACATGAAAATGCATGTTGTTAAAAGATTCAATCACCATTTAATGTCACTAATTTTAGTATTTTCTGTATTTTTAGCTTGAAATAAAGTGTTCTCCTTAAATTATGATTAATGAATGTTATTTGGACAGGTTTAGGTAAATTGGACATAACTCTCAATGTAGAACTCGAAATGAAGAAATTCTTGAACCTGGTGCAACATGACTCAATCTTACACAAATTTTAAGAATAGTGGAAAAGCCAAATCCAACATGTTATGGGCCAAAAAAATTGAGATACAATAGAATCGGACTACAACTCTTACCCAGCTTGACCCAACTCACGTATTTGGACCGTATCTCCCACAATACGTACTCAATTGGTATAATTCTTGAAGCTGTGAATTACTGACTTAACTATCAACAACTCGTATGTTTATGGTAAAGTCCAAATCAGCCGTTATCATGGACCAAATCGCATTGCAAGTGGGTAAAATGGTTGTTGGCCGAATTCTGATGTATCTTTGGAATTTTGCTCATATCTCATTGGATACTCATCCAATTTGCATGAAATCAGTTCCTATGGAAAGAAGAGTCAAAATTCTACAACTTTTATGTCGGCTATAGAAGCTGAATTGATCATTTTACATTATCAAAAACGTGCTGCAAGTGGATACACGAGTTATTGGCTTAAAATTATTGAAGATTAATGTCATCCATGACATATGTCCATTCATTGCCTATATAAGGAGACCCTTAGGAAATTTTTAATAGATAATTCTCTCTTCTTTTATTCTCATTAACATGTACTGTAATTTAGGCTAAAGTTCCTAGCAAGGCTAAGAGATGAACTTTTATGTGTAGTAAATCTACTTCCATGCTTTGATTCGGTGTCAAGAGCTATAAATGTTGTAAGTTTGGTTTTGATTAAACTCTTATCTATTTTATTTTCTATAATCCAGAGGTTATAATTCTCATATCTCATATATGTTCAGTCATGCTTTTCTTATGTGATTCATGTTGATTTATAATTGTTACTGGTTACATTGTTTTATATGTTAATCTTTTACTGCAGTATTGTCAATTTGATATATTGTCGATCTTGGATAACATGTAAGGGCAATAAATGTTTGATATTCAAGTTAATCTTTTACTGCAATATTATCAAAATGATATATTGTCGATCTTAGATAACTTGTATAAATAACATGATGTGTGTTAATGTTTGCAAAGAGTTTAACTAAATCAAATACATGTGTTATCAAATGTGCTATATATTACATACCTTCCGATTGATTGTTTGGGATGTGAAACTTTCAGTTGAGTTATAAATATCGAATCAAAGTATAGAGTAGATTTATAAAGCATAATTGTGATTCTCAAAGCCTTGCTTAAATCATCATAAGACATTTCCCTCAATTCATAGACAATTCTATCTCATTCGTTTAAATCAATTAACCCTTTGCTACTACTTTAATATTTTACTTCACTGACCTATTTTGCCAAGAGCTTCCTCGTGGGATCGACACCTCAATCTATACTGCGATAGCCGCGTTATATTTTGAGCGTAAACAGCTAGCGCCGGGGTGCCCATAACCCAATACTGTGGCACCCGGTAAGGCTCCTCGAAGTTATGTTTCCAATTCTTGGCTTCAAGCCCCTAGTACCTGGCACTCGTGCAACGTATAAAATCCCCTCTCAATTCTCTTATTTGAATGGGCATTCGAAGGCTCTCGCCCCTAGGGTTTCTTATACCAATAAAAACACTCTTTTGAGGGTCAAAACACAGACTTTAGAGAGGCAAAAATGTAAAGAAAGATTTCACAACACAAAATCAAATATCAAAGCTGAGAAATCAAGATTCAAGATTAAGATTCAAGCTTTAAGTTTCAAGCTTTAAGTCAAGATTGAGAGAGAAGCAACCCAAGAAATCTTCTTGATTAGTTTTTCTTCTCTTTTCTTATTATTATGTTCTTGTTCTTGCTGTTCTTCATGGACTGGTTTGATACTTTTAGTTTTGTAATGAGGTAAACTTGTTATTCTAGGATTAGACTATGTGAACCTAGTATGTAGTTGGATTTCATTGATTCTTAGTTTATGTACTTAATTATTATAATTTATTCATTATATCTTGTGTTTATTGCTTTTATTATATCTGGCCAATATTTTGAATGACTAAGGAACCGTGATGAACTTGACAGATGGATTCATATGTTTAGCCTATGATAGTTTGATGCATGATCATAAGGTAACAACTATGAGTTTCATCTAGGATAGACATATACCTAGATGGCATAAATGGGATAATTTAGACTTGATCTTAATGAATTACATTTTGATTTGATTACCATAGACATATAGATGATTGTTAGAATATGTAATATAGTCACTTGACCATTCACAAAGGTTTGTAATGAGATTAGTGTCTAAGTCAGCAATTGGTATTAAGAGATTAACTAAGAGATTAATAATTCCAATGAAATACTATATTATCTTTATTTGTGAATTCTATCCTTTAATTTTGTTTAGTTTAATTGATAGAGTTAGATTAGTTAATTAAATTTCATATTGTGATTTTCTGAATAAAAGTTAAGTAAATATAATTTTAGTACTTGATTTATAAAATTAGATCGTATAGGCTCTGTGGGGTCAACATCTTGACTTAAAATACTATATTACTTGATACGATAGCATACGCTTGCGCTTAGCTAATATAGCATCAATCACTTATGCCAGACTCAAGGCACGCAAATTTTTTCCTTCTTTGATTATAACACTATGTGCCAAAGCTAATGTCATATGGAAGCCCACTATAGATAGACGTCCACCAGTCCAAGCCATCAATACGCCGATGATTTGAAAGATGACGACAGCTGATTCACTGATAATCAAGCCACCATAATCCATATACCTATTTTGAGAACACTACCAATTCATGTACGGCTTGGATAGATCAAGACTCGACTTGCAGTACAAAAGTGTACAAACTATGAGTTTTGATCATAAATGATCCAGTGGACACAAGCGACAACTACATCTTTTGTCGATCAATCCCTCTACA
Organism: Ailanthus altissimus; assembly: GCA_946807835.1. Classification (NCBI taxonomy): domain Eukaryota; kingdom Viridiplantae; phylum Streptophyta; class Magnoliopsida; order Sapindales; family Simaroubaceae; genus Ailanthus; species Ailanthus altissimus. The sequence goes on from OX327687.1 coordinate 14,486,659, forward strand.
TTACCTCATCTACCGTTTATTCCCCGGCCACCACAGTTACTAGTGGATGTCAATAAGAATTGTGATGACTTGATGTTTGATCCCTGCGACCTTGACGATTAAGCTGCTCTATAATTTGAGGAAGTGTTTCAATTTTTTTACTTTTTTGCGATGGAGACCATGTCCTTATTTAATTTGAGTGCAGGAAACACTTCTTATTATCTATTTTCTGGCTTTATCTATTTTTATGTTTATGTTTTGTGTTTTATGTTTTATTTTACTATTTAAATGTTTTGTTTAGAGTCTATATAATAGAAAAAGCAAAAGAGTAGCAATGAAACCATGTCCGTTTATGTGAAAAAATCTTGTGTCTACTGTAATACCCCAAAATTTTTATTTATTTTGATTGAATTTATTAGTCAAAAGAAATGGAAGAATTTGATTGGTTGAATAAGTATAGTATGGTATAAGTGTTTGCATGAAATTAAAACCCATGCTATTAAAATTTTTCCAACATTTGGACCAATAGAATTTTGCCAACATTGTTAAATGGAATTTACTAGAATTAGTTAGATTTTAACTAGATTTTTTATTTAGTTTAGTTATGAATAGTATTTGGAATTTTTGGACCAATCAAATACCACCATTTCTAACCAATGGTATTTTTGTAATTTTGGGTTTAGTTGGGGGTATTTTTGAAAAGAAAATAAGGGCTATAAAAGGGGGAATAGTATTAAAAAATTTAGAGAAAGCAATACATTTGGCCGTCCCCTCCCTTTTGCATTTTCTCTCCATTTTTCTTTTATTCCCCTTTAAATTCAACAATTCTCAATACTTCCATTAGTAAATTAAGCCTCCAAATCCTTAATTAAAGCCTTCTTCATCAAGTTTCAAGGATCAATTTTAAGGTATAAGGTGTTATTCAAGGTGAGTTGATGCTAAAAATTCTATTGAATATGAATTTGGGGTTTCAAGGGTTAATAGATTAAGTAGCCATGTAGAATTAGTGAATTATGCTTTTAATTTGGTAAATTAGAAATTTATTCATTATTTGTGTATTTTGGCAAATGAAGGTGAAAGCTTGGCCAAGGATAGCCAAGGGAAGGAGAAGGAGAAAATGTGAATCAAGTGGAGGAATTAAGCTTATAAGGTTGGTGTACACATTAGTTTGAAACTTAAATTCTTACCTTAGGAAATTTAGTGTATATTGATGTATTTTATTAATATGATGGATGAGTATGTTGAACTATGGCATTAAATTGATAATTATATTGTTTCTAAATGTATTAAATATGTTTTGAGTATTGGATATTAATTGGTGGTCAAAATTGAAAAGAAAAGAAAAATTGGGCATAAATATGAATTTTGAGAAAATAGGACTTATATGAAAAAATTTTAAAAATTCTGGACTAAATTATAAATATTTAAAAATTTTATGTCTTTATGTGTATTAGTATGTAATTAGAACTTATATATGACATGTTGAAGAAATTGGGGCTTAATGGCAAATTTTGGAACAAATGGGCCTATAAGTGGAAAATTGGAAAGTTTTAGGCTGAATTGTTAAATCTGGAACTTATTTGGATATTTTTGAATATTCTGGACCGATATGAAAAATTTTGGAACATTTGGGCTTATGTATAAAACTTTTGAAAATTTTAGGCATAAAGGTTAATAGTAAATATTTTTGAGCCTATTTGTAATAATAATAAAATATTTGTGTCTAAATATGAATAATCAGAAAAATTGAATAAATGTGAATTTGTATAATAATTTGGTTTAATAATAATAAATTTGTGTTAAAATATTTTTTTTTAAAGAAAAATAATGTATTATAATAATACTATTGTGACGCTCCAAGTAAACCTGAACATTGGTAGGGGAGGATTGGTAGTTGGCATGCCAATAGGGTATTATAGCAGTACTGCGCCGTTTGCTTATTCGATGATACTACTCTGTGTATCCGATCTGTTATCTATTCTGATCTGTTCTGGATCCGGTGAGTAGTCACCGAGTGGCTGATGCCGGATCATTATCTGATATTTGTTAGCCCATTAGCCAATCCATGGTATCGTGTCAGCGTTTATTTTGGGCGCCTACTTGGATTAAGTATAAATATGATATTTGTGTATATATATATATATTTGATTAATTAAAATAAGAAATCGAAATAATGTTTTGGTTTAATGAATTGATTAATTGATAAATTTTGATTTATTATGATATATGGAGAAAAATTGGTATTACTCAAAATTTCATTGTTTATATATATAGTTTATTGCAAAAAGATAATAAAATTTTATTATACCGTTTCATCTTTTGTGTACACCCACTAAGCTGTTGTGCTTAGCGTGTTGGATTTACTATGCGCAGGTAGTAGAGTTGCCATCACTAAAGATTGAAGAGTAAATCTTTCTGCAGCTGCTCGGAGTCGCTCACATCCTCTCTCTCTATATAATTATTTTTGGTAGATATTTTGCTTGTCTATAGACTGTTGTGTATTATATTATGGACATTAAGTGTATGTGCATGTATATATGTATTTATTCAGAACTGTCTCTTTTAAAACCATGATATATGATATATATTTTGATAATATACTGGATGTGAAATAGTTTTGTAAAGGTTTGATACATTTATATTGTGATATGAGTTGTGAATATTTGCTGAAAGACAAATATAAAAGTTGGTTAAGAATAGATATGAAAATTTTGGGAGTATTTCTTTTGTTACAGGTAGTGTAAAAATCAAATTTTTAGGGGAGACTCTGTCAGTTTTTCCCCGTAAATGTTTATAAAAAATATATATATATATTTTTGAAGTTTGAATAATCATTATCGTTGTTTCTGTTCGATGCTATCGTAGCACCCCCTGATCTCATGTCTCGATGAGAGGCGAGTGAGGAGGGTGTTACATCTACTCCATTGACTTTTTTTATCATTTATTTATTTTTGTTAGGTTATGATGATGATTATAAGTCCATGATAAGAAATAGAATAATTGGCTGAAGTTATTTTGACAATTCCTTAAGAAATGATAGATATTTGAGACAATTCTTTTATCTAAATTTAGGAGCGAGTTCGACCTTATGTTTTATCACCATACTATTAAGCACATTAAATAAACTTATATAGTTAAGTTTGTGCTTAGAAATACATATGCTTAAAAGGTAGATCCAAGTCTCAAAGACTAACATTTTAGAACTTATTTTTAATTACTACTTGAGGCAAAATCCTAAGAAGCATATGAATAGAAAATTGATATTAGGCAATCGTTAGACCGCTTGAGCATTACTAGCCCACCTTGAATGTATATTTATCCCTAGTTACCCCTTTTGAGTCTAAATAACTTTTTTCTATTTAACCACTTTACAAGCCTAAGCATTTAAGCTTATTTATCTAAATATTACCCATTACACCATATACCTTAAGTTTACTTAGAAATACTCTTAAAAGGAAAAAGGTTATGGTTATTGTAGGAAAAAGGGTACTAAAGTAGAAAGCAATTAAGTTTTGGTGGTATTTATCAATCTAAGTTTGAGGGTATTCAAAAAATATTAAATTCTTTATACCTCAAACTTAAGAAAAAGAATAAATTCTTTAAAATAGAGGGGTTGAAAGAAAAGATAGAAAAATCTAAGTTTGGGGGAGAAGATAAATTCAAGAGAAAGAGAGATCAATAGGTTTCTAGGTAAGTCTAAATGTTCATGATGTAACATAAACTAAATTATTTTTCCTTTTATCTCACCTTGATCCTAGCCTTACATTATAAGCTAAATAAAATCATAAATAGATCTTTAGACGTATATCTTTCTACATTAGTGGAAAGTAGTATGAAAAACAAGCCTATAGTAGTATCATAATAAAGTATATGCTGAGACATCATCTTTTCTGTATAGTCTTAAGTACTGTGTAAATCAAAGTACAATTTAACTATTACTTGCTACTTGCACACGTACACATGGTGATCATTTATAAGGAAGAATAAGGGACTAAAAGCGGATATGAAAAATTGTTAAAGGCTATCTATCTAATTTTTGAAAAAGAGCTGTGTTATTTCAACAGTCTTTGAGACAATTATTGTATCATCTATTCAACTTAGCATGCTGTGTTTTTATTTTTATTTTTTTATTTATTTTTTTTTATTTGAGTCAAGTATAAACCTTTTATTTTCTCTCTATAATTTTCTTTTTCATTACTTAAGGACAAGCAATTGTCTAAGTTTATAGGAGTTTGATAAGGGCTTAATTGTCATATATTTTATTCTCATTTTACTTATAGTTTTGTTATTTAAATAAGAATAAATGGCTATTTATGGACTATAGTGTTTGTTTATAGGGATTAGACCAAAATAGATAAAATCTAAAGAAATCGGAGCAAAATTACGAGTTTTGGAAACAAATAGCAAAACTAAGGACCATATTACAAAAGATTCAAAGTTATTGACAAAATCATTCAAGCAGAAAATCCCGATTCAAAATCACTACAGCAAGAAAGTATTTTTGTTCAAGCGCTAAACCATCTCAACAGTAAAGAATATGTCATTCCAGGTACAGGATTAAAGGAAATATCTTAAATTAGTTACAAAAAGTGCCACAGCAATACACATGTTTGGCTACAGCAAAATAACATAGAAGAATTTCACTATAATGGGGGAAGAATTTCACTGCGGCGTGAGTTGCTTCCTGGTTTGAAGAGAACTTCAAAGACTCTAATCAAACTACTATATAAGTTCACTTGTTTCAGCCCTAAGGAGACACAACACAAGTTTTAGAGAGCAATTTAAGCATAATTAGAGCAATTTCAAAGAGAAAAGCAAAGGCAATTCAAGGAAGTAAGAGATTATTGATGAATCTTTTGTAGATCATCCAAGTACAAATTCAACTTCTATATTGGTTTGCTTTTAGTTGTATCATGTTTATTTTACTTTTCTGCAATAATTCTCTTGCTATCATGAACTAATTCATTTCTAAGATTATTACTTGAACTCAATATGTGTGTTTAATTACCAAATCTTTTTAATATTTATTGAACTCAATTTCTTGTTATTTAAATTATTTATGCTTAATGTTTCGTTATATCTGGCCAATACTGTGATTATTTTGATACTGCTTTTATTAACTCGAGAGAGGAATCATAGTATTTTGACTTAGATAAGTTGATGCATAATTGTCAAGAGTTTTACAAGTTCTAACTTAGGATATATATATATATAATTGGAATGCATGATTAATAAGAATTATTCTTAATAAATCTTGATTTATTACAACTATAGAGATATAGGTATTTGATAAATTGAGATATACTTGTTTGACCTCGAGAGAGGCTTATGAATACATTAGTATATTGATCAATAACAAGGAATTTGAGGAATTAAATATTAAAGGATCAGTCTTAAGAAAAACATATTGAGGGATAATAATTAACCCTAAGCTTTCTCTACATTGCTATCTTCTTCAAATATTTGAGTTATGATATTTATTTTAGTTTTCTTTAGTTTATTAAATTACTTGAATTTAAAATTTGATTTTCCTAGATAATTACTAGAAAGATACAATTTTTGTACTTAGTACAATATAAAACTTATCTCTGTGGGTTCGAAATTCGACTTAAAAGTCCATTTATTACTTGTTTACATTTGCATATACTTGCACTTAATTTTATGTTATAGAAACATCATTTTAATCCATCATATGTATGCACGATCATCTTCACATTAAAGTGGAAGATATGCTCTTACTCTTCTAAGTCCCAAATTTTGTTGTACATCTAAAAGTTCAGCACTATGAATTTGTATGACTTTTCAGCTCACCTAATGGATTAAACAAATGGATCTTGATTTTCCTTCTTTGCCAAGGACATCACATGCTCAGTGATTCTAAGCTGTTGCATATATCAAGTCATGCACTTCAATTTAACACCCCTATGGCATCAATTAAGCCACAACCTTGATACCTCTTTTATTCTATACGCAGCGAAAAACTATAACTCACACCATAAGCAAGAACATATAAGATTAACACACCAATAAAGATAAAGAAACAAACTAATCAATAAGACACAAGATATACGTGGTTTGGCCCAAAATTGCCTATGTCCACGGAGGATCCATGATCTAGCTTCTTATTATTGAAATAGACCACTAAGTATCTTCTTACATCATCATTGATCCCACAAGACCCCTTAGTATCTCCCATAGAGACCTCTAAGTATCTACCCTTGATCACCATGACTCCCTAAGACCTCTTAGTATCTCCTCATAAGAGATTTTTACAAAGAACACAAGAATAGCCCAAGCATCTAAGCCAAAAGGATCTATGGTGTTTCTCTTTTATTCACTCAAAGAACCTAAAGAAAAAACACTCCCCAAAGGTTACACCCTAGTGCACCACGCACTTATTGCCTACCTAGCTCCTCTATTCTCTCTCATTGTTACATCTTGAAACCTTAGATGCTTAATCTTAAACAAAGGATCTACAAGTGTTTATATAGGGTGTATTTCATGCCTACTAACCCTATTCCTTGTTGGAGTAAGAGTCCACTAATTTTGGAAGTCCAAAACTCAAAATCCCAAATTAAAACGGACATCCTAACGCATCTGGGTGCCACGGCGCTCATCTCTGGGTGCCATGGCGCTAGCCTTTCTCGCGCCCATCGCCGTGGCGTTGGGTTTCTATGTTGAGCGCCGCGGTGCTGGAAGCTTCTCCTGCAATTTCTTCATTTTTTTTGCGTCTTCAAGTCCCGTTTCACTTCCCCTTTCGTGTCCCACACGTCCTAAACTTCTCCATACGTGTCTCACACGTTCTAGACTTCTTATGACTCTCTATTTTGGTATTCATCTTAATTCTTGTCCAACCAAGATTGTTGAATCACCAATTTTCCAACACAAGCTTATCGATTTTCTCGTATAACTAAACCACTTTCTTCATAATGGAAGCTCTTATTTCCTCTTTATCATTTACTTTTGTTGCTCTTTCTTTGGTTTCCTCTCTTGTCATTTCTTGGGTCACCTTGTCTTCTATCTCATTTTCCTATAATCATTCATGTTGAGTATGTCTCTGTCTATTCTTTTGTTATTGTTCATGTTCAGTATCTCGAGGAGCGTCATTCAATTCTTTGTACCCTTCCATCTTCATCAATCTATCCCTTAATTCACAATTTTCCTTCTTCATCTCTTCTAGTTATTTGAGGATTTATTTTAGCACATTCATCATTGCAAGGGAAAATCTCTCTTTTCATAGCTATTACATCTATGTTACATGTTTATCCTCTCTCTATTCCATTTGTTTATTCCTAAAGGAATGGTCGAATATACCTTTACCCCTTGGGTTGCTAGCACTTGGACTAGTTAGGCTTTTTGGGAATAAACTTAGTAAATAAAAATAAAATTGATTTAAACTCCTAAATGAGTTAACATGAAGATTTTAGCACAATAAAGGCTCAATAATATTGAAGGGTGATGTCTTGATGTGTTTTGAGCTTCCTTGAATAAGGCTTTAAAATGAACAATTTATGCAATTCCAAAAATGTAAGAAAAATCAACAACAAATAATTGCAATGAATAAAATAGTAAGGGATAGAGAGAATGGCACACGAATGTACGTAGTTCAGCACTCTACATGGCTTACATCTATATCTCAAGTAATCACCTTGAGGATTCCACTAAGCTTTCTTTAAACCAAGGCCAAGAATGCATACACTTGACTTTCAAGGTTTTAAGAAACCTTTACAAAAAAAAAAGTTTTTAAAGTACCATATAACCCTTACAATAATTGTGTATATCCCTCAACTCTCAAAGTGTTTCTCATAAATACTTATAATCCTAATACAAGAATTGATACAAATAAAAATGATTTAAACTCATAAATGAGTTAATATAAATAAAAATAATTTGAACTCCTAAATGAGTTAATATAAAGGTTTTAGCATACTAAGAGCTTAAGAATCTTGACATGTAATGTCTTCGGTCCTTAAATGTTAGTAATTATTCATTTTGGAATCCAAATTTCTTAAAAGGACAATTACAAACTTTGTGACAATTTTTATTGCAATAATAACAAATTGAATTTGTTTTCTTTTTAAAAGATAATTTAAAAAACAATTATTGAAAGATTCTTGCTTTAGGAATGGTTTGTATCCTATACCTCCATTGTCAAACACACATGTTTTAGAACCAAGCAACTTTTTAAAATTCTTTTGTCCATTTGTGAATTTTATCATAATCCTTTGTAAATCAATGAGTTTTTTTTAATATTTTTATTTTTTAAAATTAACCCATTAATCTTAGGGTTATCATTTAACTCTTAGATTCAGGCTTTAGACACTTCATGTTCTTTTTCAATATTTTCTTTTCCTCTTTTGAAAGAAATGTATTTTGTTTTTAAAACAAATATTTTCATTATTTAGCAAATCATCTTTTTTTTTTTAAGTTCTTCAACTTCATTTGAAAAAGAAAAAATTTTCTTTTTGAGTGAAGTATTTTTAGATTAAAGTTTAATCATGTCATCATGTAATTCTTAAAGAGCATCATATAATTCATTATAAGAGGATTTTTCACATACCTCATCAAATTGTTAAATTCGTCATCTCTTATAGCATAAGTGCAAGATTTGAGATCTCATATTCATCTTCTTCATTATCACTTAAGCCAGTGCCTTCTTTTGCCTTTTTCTAACTTCATTTTTCTTATATAATGCTTCTATTGCATATCAAATTGCATATGTAGATTGATAATTGTAAATTTTATTGAACACATTTTTATCTAATGCACAAAACAAACGATTCATGGCTTTGGCATTTAAATAAGCATTTCCAATATCCCCTTTATTCCGCTTATCTTTAAGTTTGGGAATAAGCTTACCTTTTTTATTCTTTTTCATGGGCACATGAAGACCATTTTGTACAATATACTAAAGATCATAATTAAAGACTTGCTAATAATTATTCATACTATTTTTCCAACTGCTATAATTAAATCCATTAAAAAAATAGAGGTTTAGTCATATCTTGTCACTCATACATAAATAAAGCACCAAGAGTTGCTATGGATTACTCTAAGATGGTTAAGTTCTAAAATAGAGAACCCACTCTGATACCAAATGAAATAATAGATAGGCAACATAAAAGGGGGGTGAATTAGGTATTTAAAAGATTAATGCTCTAAAATGGACAATTTATGCAATTCCTAACATGTAAGCAAAATTAACCAAAAAAGAACTAATTGCAATAAATAAGAAAATAAGTGATAGAGAGAATGGAGTGTATTCGTTGTGCACTGGGGCAGCGTGCCGAATTAAATTATTTAATCCAGCAATATTCAGCACTACCACGGGAATGCGTGCGTGTCTGTATTTAAGTGGTAAATACAACAATTAGTCAATAATTGTTATTTACTAATTGTATAATGACAAATAGCATGTTGTGGACCCTCACTTGAGTTTACCCAAGTGTGGGATTTGGTGGGACCCATTAGGGGGTAAACTTGGTAACTATTTATGAGGGGCAAAATGGTCATTTTTCACTTTGATTATTTAATAGTTAAATAATCAAAATATCTTTCTTTTTATATTATATTATATATTATATTTATATTTATATTATATTATATATATATAAAGGAAAAAGAAAGAGAGAAGCAAAATTTATATATGTGAGGCTGAATTCGGCTAAGAGAAAGAAATAAATTGAGGAAAGGAAGAAGAGAAGAAGAAAAAAAAAGGAAAAAGAGGGAAAATGAAATTAAAAGTGTGAATTTCATTTTTCCTATGCTTCCAATTGGAGCAATTATGAATTGCTTCAAATTCTTCATTTCTTATCCTTTTGGAGAAAATGATGAAAAACACACACCGGCCATTTTGGAAATTAAGAGTTAATCCCAGGCTGAATATAGAGCTGCTGGTTTAGCTCACCAAGCCCACCGAGTTGGTGACTAGAACTGCACGTGTGTTGGTTTTCATACGGACTCCAAGGAAACACAAGTATAACATTAAATGTTGAGGTGAGTTCTCTAGCCCATTATATATTAATGTGATTAATATATTTATTTATTGTGTTTATTGCAAAATTTATACACTTCTAATGCGTTAGGCAATAGACACAATTGCATATACATACACCCACATATGCCTTAGATCCATCAACACTTAGTTCATCCTCAAAATGCATAGCATACTAACTTTGGTACCACCCATAAACAACATCAAAATCCTTGGGAAGTTGTTTATATGAGAAAAGATTGCATCTAGCTCTAAATTCATGCTTGAAGTATCGAGCAGATGCCACCAACATTTGGTGCTTATAATGCCCCTTAGATTCATCGAATCTCCTCTTTTATTAGGCTTTGGCAATATTAAGCTTTTTCATTCAAGGTTTTAATGCCTTTAGCAAGTTAGCACCCATAGCAGTATAATTGATGACTTCCTTTGGCTCATCATGTTTTTTTTAAGTTTAACATTGGTTGTGGACACTTACTCCTACAGTTAGTTAATAGTCCCTTCTATGGTGTCATTCTAAAACTTTTAAGTCTTTTACCTCGACTTTCAGATAAGAAAACCTACCGTATTGGCTTCTGGAGAAGTTTGAAATTCCACCCTCTCCTATAACAAGCCCTTATTTTCCTTCCTTACCTTTCCAACCTCTTTGTCCAACATCTCCACAATTTGTTGTAGCTCAGCAATAGTTAGACATTCTACAGCATCAACCCTAGATGGTTGTTCTCTTCCTCCATCCTCTCTATGTTTTTAATTAGGATATAGTGCCACTCCCTTATCAGATTAGCATCATCAACTATCTGAGTAACCCCTCTTTAAGAACTGAGAAACAAACTCATCTTCCTTCCTTAGAGGCAATCATGAAAGGGACCACATTTGAGGTGTAGTTGGCCTTTTTTCCTTTTCTTACTTTTGTTCTTGAGGGAAGCAGAACCCTCCAGGTTGCTCTTGACATGAGTTTGATCTTTTGAAAAATGATATTGTAAAGGGTAAGAAAAAATTCCCTTTACCTCTTAGAAACATAAGAGGCTTCAAGCTTAAAACCTTTAGGCTTATACCTAGACACCTTCTTGTTTTTCTTCGGTGTTCTTGCTTTTTTTTGTCCCCTGTCGTAGGAATTCTAAAATTACATATAGAATGTCCTAAATAAAGGCTTGAAGGTTTAAAAAGTAAGAACAAACATGATAGAATCAATAATGCATAAATATAGTTAGAAAAATAAGAAAGCACCATCAACTCGCCTTCCTTCACAAGAATTGTAATGGTCAAAGGGACAATAGATACTTCCGTAGTTATGGAAGCACCAGCAGAACCAATTCTTCCTAGGGAAGGAACCAGGTAGGAAGGTTCCAGTAGAATGGCTATAAAATGACCAATAACAAAAGGATTACCAATGGAAGGAACAACACCAGAAGGACCAACTTAGAAACTACCTGAAGTAAAAATAGAGGTTTGTAGATCTAGGTCTGAAGGGTCAGCGTCATCTCTAGATTCTCCACCTATATCAATACACCCAACGAAGCTATTAGAGTTTACGAAAGCATGGGTAAATCAGAAGTCAAGATCTCACCTTCTTGAGAAGCTCGAACAACTCTAATACCAATGATTGCATCAAAAATAAAAAGTCAAAAACATAAAATATAGGAGGACAGTAGAAGGAAGAACAAATATATATATATATATATAGATAACTCACTTATACCAATGAAGAACTATATATAAGTAAAACATCTAAAGAATTCCTTATTATTGTTCATTGACACGTTCATATATATGATTAAAACCGTAAGCACACGGGTTGTGATCAAGTAATAAAGTGATAAATATGAGTATTATCCCACGAGGATTAATCTCATTAATCTAGGGGTTAAAATAAATCTCATTACCTTTCTTAAGTGTTAAATGAGATCTTATGCATACATATTCAAGTTGATATCCCTATCTAACTTGTCTTCTATACAATCATTAAGCAACCCTTATATTGATTACCAAAGTGCTATTGGCCTCCTGAATTCAATAATAACTAAGGTTACATTTTTAAAATCTGATAAAGTATTAGAACACATAAAACTAAGTCAACTAATTCATTCCTAATAGATTAAAAGCATTAAGCATAGAGAAACACAAATGAACTGGACTGGACTTTATTAACGATTAACTAAATATTCCAAACATAATATAAATAGAGTTACATTAAGCTCTAGAATACCAAAAATCTAGCCATTCATAGGCATACCTATAACTAAAATCATCAAGAAATTCATAAATGCAAACATGTTTAAAATAATATCCATAAATAAAAATTTCAATCAAAACAAAAAAAGAGAAAGAAACTATGATGGATATGATCTTCAAGGCTTCAATCTTTCAAGAATCTTCAAAAGTTTTCAGCCTCCAAGTCTTTCTATCTAAAAAACTCTCTCTCTCTCTAATTTTGTGCTATCTTTTCTCCCTTTTAATAGTGGCTTTTTGGTTTCTATTTATAGCTTCAATTATGAAAAAATTTCAAAGCACAGAAAATTAGGATTCCTATCTGTATGGTGACACCACGACTTGGAAAGATTATGGTTGGATCGCGACTTGAGTTTATGAAATGTTTATTTTGTCATTTTTCTTCATTTTATGCTCTTTTCGTTGTCATTTTGTTGAAACTTATAAAATAATAATAACATGCATTAAAAACTACATATTTATACTCATACTGAGTAATTATCAAGTCAAAATATTATAAATAAAAACCACCTTATCAACCATCGTCTTTATTGGCACAAGGAGAAAATATAATGTCATTAAGAAGGAATTTGTTGAACATCACACAAACACGGTAGGTCGTGGCATCAAAAACAAGAGATCCTTTTTCAACCCTAAGGTTCAAAGGAGTTAAATTTAGCAACCCTTCTTCCATAGTGAGAGAGCGTGGGAAGTGGTGCACCTTAAGAAGTTAGGCATATCTTAGCAGTAGCTCAAGAAGGAATAGATGACAATAAGAAGTTTGCTTCTTACAAAAATACTTCTTAAGGAACCTCTTGATAGGGGTTAATTAGATATAATATTTTCATATTTCAAACTTAATATTTATTCGTCTAAATTAAGATTAGTTGGCTTTTTACATGTTTTATTGTTATTTTGTAGATTTTGAGTTAATGGGGCAAATAGAGATGAAACTCTAATGATTACAAGGAAAAACTATCAAATATGCTACAGTAAATATGCTACAGTTACCACTGTTGCGATGCTAGATTTGAGCGCCGCGGCCCCTACAACAAAAAGTTGAACGCCACAGCACCTAACCCTAGTGCCACGGTCCTCAGTCAGTTTTAGAATCCATCAAGTTTTTAGGTCTGAGTGTCACGACGCTTGTACTACAGTTAAAACACATCCTCAACTCTCCTATTTTAACATGGATTCGAAGCCCCTCGACCCAAGAGTTTCTAAGACCTATAAAAGCACTATTTTATGAGCCAAAACATAGACTTTTTAAAAGGCAAAACTTAGAAAAATAAGTTACAACACAAATCAAGAGATGAAAACCAAGAATTGAAGATTCAAGATCAAGATTCAAGCTTCAAATCACGGAAGAAAGAAAAGTAACCTAATGCATCTTCTTGATTAGTTCTTCTTCTCTTTTCTTATCATTATGTTCTTGTTCTTACTATTATTCATGGATTGCATTGATACCCTTAGTTTAGTCATAAGCTAAATTTATTTGATATAGGGTTAGACTTTTTGAACTTATTATGTAGTTTGATTTTATTAAATCTTAATTTATGAAGCTAGTATATACAATTGATTTATTCTATCTTTTGTTTATTGCTTTCATTATATCTAGCTAATATTTTGAATGATTAAGGAATTATGATGAACTTGACAGAGGAATTCATATATTTAGCTTATGATAGTTTGATACATGATCATAGGGTAACAACTATGAGTTCCATGTATGATAGAAATATACCTAGATGGCATATATAGTATGATTTAGACCTACTATTAATGAATTACATTCTCATCTAATTGCCATAAATATATAGGTAGTTGATAGAATGCATAATATAAGCACTCGACCATTGATAGAGGTTTGTGATGAAATTATAGTTTAATCAATTAATTTGTACTAAGTGATTAACTAAAAAGATAATGAATTCAATAAAATATTATAAAATATTCGAAATCCTAAATTATTCTCTCTCTTGATTTTTCTCTCATCTTTTTTACCAGTCCTTTTTTTCACTTTGCAAACAGCGCACAACTATTTCATTTAGTTTAGAGAGTTCTCTTAATCTTAAATGACTTCACAAGCTATTAGCTTTATTGTCTTTATTGTTTACACTGGACAGATTGTCAAAAGTTTCATCTATAATATTGATAAAAGGGTAATTGTAACGTTACATAGATGAGATATAACATTATACAAAATTTCCATTTATAAATTTTAATATTAATGGTGATTAATTACGACCAAACAAAATAAGTGCCAAATTATATCCTCAAATGAGAAAGCACAAAAGGTTCTAAAGGCCCAAATGGAAACCCCTTTCTGGAACCGATGATTTAAGGACAGTATAAATGACATCAATTTGTTATTTGTCCCCTTGGTACACAACCGCTCCAAATACACTTTTGTTTTGAAATCATTTTTTGAAAATTTCTTACAAACATTCCCATATGATTTTTTTTAATTACTATTATTATTGAAAAGAACATTTTCATATGGTCTTTCAAATTAATGAAGATTAAATCTCACTTCCACAAATTTGTTCAAACAGCCACATTGTAGTTGTGACCTGTACTCTGAAAAGTCAAAATCCACTTTTAAGTTTTAGATAATGCCTTAAAATTTAAAGAAACCCCATCTTAAAGTGCTTCGTATTTTATATATTTCACTGCAGATTTAGGTTAACAGGAGAAGTGGGAGTTGGCAATGCAAATAGCATAAATATGGATTTCACCCTAATTCCCAAAATCAAGGCAAGTGGCATCCTTCAAAAGTTTAAGAAATGGATTTCCACTAGTGAAGGGGAAAGAAACCAAGGAACTTGTAATATGTTAATATTAGATACAAGGCAGACAGAGCCAGTAGCTACAAAAATTTCAAAAGATGGTCAATCAATCCCATCCCCAACATGGCCAAGTCAAGGCGACGTTTCCACCAGCTTCACCCAACACCTGAAATGGCAAAATCTATAGCTTTTGAAGTCCACTACCAGCTTGCAGCTGGAATTAGAAAGCTTGTTAATTGCTTTACCAACCACCACCACCACCACCAGACCACCCACCGTCTGTACTTTTCTTGGAAGCACTACCCCATCCAGAATCTTTGTCAGGACTACCACTTCCCTGTCCCCACCCACCATTATCACCACCACTTGCTCCACCCCAACCACTGCTGCTGCCACCACCGCCACTTCCGTTTCCACCACTGCCCCAACCACCAGGAAAAGCTTCCCTGCCTGCTGGATTTTGAACTTTTGCACCTGGAAAATTGCCCCAACTATCATCCCCAGATTTGTTAGCCGAATCCCACTTAGGAGTATCATAACTAGAATCCTGCCTCTCATTGTTGGAGCTGTTTCCTCTGTTGCTATACGAACCTCGACCACGTCCACGCCCACCATATGGCCGTGGTGCTCCACTTGGATGCCCATCTCGCCCACCACCATTTCTGTAATCATTTCGGCCTATAAATCCAAAAATAAAGCAATCTATCAGTTTAGATGGTAAAAGCAAGTAGCAAAGCAATCCCCATGAATGAGAATAACAGCCCCCACTTGCCTAAATGCTTTATGTACCTTGTAGTGCAACTAATCTCAGCCACTCAAAAGAAATTCCATTAATCTCATAATCTTGTGGAAAGAAGAAAGGAAAATAGAATATATGCAAGAAAATTCATGAATTGCATCACTTCCCAAAGAAAAGGCTATTATCATATGTTAAAGAGAAAGGTCAAAAGACGAAAGTTAAAAGTTAGCAGATACATCTTATCCAGAAATCCCCAGGCAGAGATGTGTTGCATCTTACATCAAACATCAAAATATACCACAAATCAAATGAGCAGTGATTTTAATCACTAAAAGAATTGACAATTCCAAATATATATATAAAGTTCACTGAATAATTTAAAACAACATACCTGCCCTTGAACCTGGTGTAGAAGATCGATCTCTGTTCCAGCCACCTTCATTGGCTGACCCACCCCAGCCACTACCCGCAGATGCTGCTGAAGAGCCCCCACTTGCAGGGCTTCTAATTGGTACCATAGCAGCAACTGATCTAATGGATGGTGTTGAGTCATGCTGAGGATCATCAATATGCCTCTGAAAATATGCCACAAGCCGATCAATGTCCTCAAACATCCTTTTCCGAAACTTAAATCCCTTGGGATAGAGACCAATATACTCATGGTGAGGATTCGTACTTCGTATGTATGTTAGAATAAATGTACCAGGATGATCATGAGAAATGCCAAAACAATAAACTATTCTTGTAGGAAACTCTGCTTTTTCATTTTTTAAAAGATCATCAATTTCTATTTTAGTGCCTTTCTTGAACTTGCGATAGCTTAGCATTGCCTTAAGGTGGGACACCAAGGGATCAACATATCGATCCATTACCTACATTACAACAAAAAAGAAAGCAGATGTCAGCTTTTACTTCATGCATGAGGTCAGATATTCAAAAGACATTTGCATGCCTGCAGATATAAATGGCATCTGTTGGCTCATACACCATAGAATAATAATACCATTTATGGCTTGCTTCAGCCACAGCTCCTACATTTTAAGCAAATATAAAATTTGAGATATGTAAATTAGCTAATTTGCAATGTTAACCTCAAGTACCTCTCATCTTTGTATTAGTTATTTTACACTCAGAACAATGACAGAGAAGCTATCCAAAGGAGATTTAGAAAGAAGGATGACTGACCTCATCCAAGTCCTCAAAAGTGTCCTCCCCAATTTTCAATGTCTTCCCAATCCGAAGCAGGCTTGTAATGTCCTTGTGCTCTTTTCCACCTTCAATTATGTCTTTGTGGGCAAATACTCCATTATAAACTTTCAGAGTTAGAGTTAAATAAGAAGGCCCACGAGAGCTAGGACGAATGATGCTTTCCCCAGGATCCTTATCAGATAAGAACTGTAAAACATAACAGAAGAGAATAAAGATTACTCGTCTCCATTTTCATAGTTGCCCCTAGGCTGTTATGGTATATCTTCCACAAAAAATAACAGTGACACCTAGTCAACGAAGCTCATCTCACACTATATATTCATATAGAGATATACAGGTATGCTGAACACTTATCCACATGTGCACCAGAGTACAAAAGACACAAAGAAAATCACATATTTAAAAGCAATATCTCAAGACTAAATTAAATTTTAGCAGTTTGTGAGGGAAGAAATGAATATATGAATATTTATTTTGTTCTTCATTACCAGTTAATAGGTTTGTGATTAACATATATGTACCACAACTGAACAAAATTCAAAAATTAGCCATAACAGAAACAAGAACACACCTCCATTGCTTCATCGGCTGTTATATTCTGGAAGCGGGGATGGACAATCATCCGTGGCTTAAAATGTTTCTTTGCAAGCTCCTTCTCTTTGCAAGCTTTTTCTTGATCGCTTTGACGATTGCTCTTGTCTTCATGGTAGTAGGGATCCAGGTTTTCAACATGCGGATATCTGTTACTTCTCATCTCACTCTCTCTGGAAACCAAGAACACCTGATACCTGTTCTTTTGAATTGATTTAATCTTGCAAGTGAGAATGTCGCCTTCATGCAGCCTGTCAGTCAACTCAGAAATATCCCTCCAATCATCTGAATAGTCTTCCTTCATAATCATCCCAGTCAATCCTGACTCGAGTAAACATATTGCTCTTTGACCTTGAACCCTGCGAACTGTGGCTTGCACAATCCTCCCTTCAGCAAGTGTCTCTTCAGTTTCACCTGAAATCATATAAAATTCCTCGTCTTGACTAGGCTCTTTATATTGATTGCGCCAGTCCTGAAAACCCTGTATTAACTCCCTTCTTATAAGATATAATGTCTCTTTCTTATTCTCACGCTTCTTCTCTTTAATGTGTCGGTCAAGAAGATAGGTTTTCAATAAATCAGGCCGGTCTCGCACATGTTCTATAGCCATCTCCAATGCATCTTCGTCATCATTCATATCACCTTCAATGTCCCTATTATAGACCTCCTTAGCCAACTCCTGTGCAAGAGCATAAGATTCTGGATGTATTCTTGTATCATCCAACAAATCAATGAATTGGCTGCTGCTTGCAGCCCGTCCACTCCGCCGGACACGCAAAAAGCCAACTGCATTGACAAACACCTTTTTCCCAAGTCCATGAGCTGTTACAAAGTCCTTCCGTGTGTATATTGCACCAGCTATTATTAAGGATCTCTGCAAAGATGCTGCCTTTCTAGGACCAAGGCCAGATATGAATTGCAAAGGAGCAAATAGCCACTCATGGCTTATAGCCAAATTTATATCCAAACCCACCTGGTTCGTAATATGTACCATAACCTGTTCAATCATTCCATACTTCTCATCCAGAGTGAGAAAGTTCTCCAAAGGACTAAGCTTCCAAGACAAGATCTCCCTCCCCGGTCCACATAATGTTGCAACCATTGCCAATGGATTTTGCAGATAACGCCCAAGTGCAACAGCACGCTTAACAATGCCTAACAACATAAGGAGGAAAAGTGTTAAGTAAACAGATCTCAAAAAACTTACAGAACCAAGGGCAGAAATGTATTAACCTGAATGACCCGGTAGCTGGTCAGAAGAAATCCGAGAATTTTCATAAAGGCGGGGCAGAGATTCATCTCCATATACAATGCTTAGCTCATCCATCTCATGCCCAATATCTCTAGGATATTCCTCCACCATTTTGAAAATGATCTAATAAATACAAATTCAAATAAAGATATGAAAATCTCCAGAATCCTCCCTCCAACACATGAAAATTTAAGTATTATAATCCAAGATATGATAACCTTCCTATGCATGGGGATATTTAACCAACCAGATGCACTGGCCTACCATAACATTTAAGAAATTGCATTATCAAGTATTAATATAATAAGAAACATTTGTTTGCAGTTAGCTCCATAAACATAATAAGAAGAGATCTCAACAAAAACAATTTCACAAGGACGGATCTCAATGTGTACCTCATAAATATCATCCTTCAGTGCGGTACAAGACAAGTTCACAGCTCCTAGGACTACAACATGTGGCTGATGATCCCTCATAAACTTCAAAAGAAGTTGCTGGTCATTTTTCTTGCGCTGCTGATCATTAACATTTTGAGACCGCAAAGTAAGGGATCCTGCATGAAGCATATCTATCATATCCCCTGATGAATCTAACATCACAAAAGTGGTTGCTGGTTTTCCAGGACCCCAACAGCAAGCCATAACTCTTGGAGCAGCTTCATCATCTGGAGTAATATCATTATCCTTCCGTTGGTATGGCCCCACAGAAACTTTATTCCACAGAGATTTTCCATATTCCACGAGTAACCAGTTTTTGGCTCTACTGGTCATCAATGAGTTTGCTTCTTTCTCCATCGAAGGTAAAAGAAAACCAAAAAGTGCATCCTGCAGTATCAACTTCCTCTGCTCATTCCATAATTGAGCAGATTTGCTGACACCATCACTAAGATAATGCTCATTGCAGTCACTGATCAACTTATTCAAAGAATCATCTGGCAACTTAAAAGTGACTTGGAGAAGTTTCTCCTCTACAGCCTTCTGGATTAAGAGCCATTGTGCATCCTCAAACTTTCTCAAGGGCTTTTCTCGCAACCATTTCACCCCCGAAAACTGATGGAAAGAATCTATTGCAACATTTCCAACAAGAGTTGGACTTGTTGACACCACAACGTTGTCCATAAAAATACTACGAACATATTTCCTGACAGATGGTTCACAGCTTATCTCAACTGCAGCCTGAAATAGTCAATAAAAGTTGGCAGAGATCACAACGTGAGCTGATAATCCAGTACCAAAAAACAAAACTTTGTGTACTCAAACAAATGACCAACAAGAACATCAAGGCATACCATGTGCCTAGCCCCTTTAAGAACAGCTTGAGGAGTCTCAAACATTGCACATGTGAAGTTCAAAGCCATCTCCTCAGGCGTTTCCTTAGCATCCTCTAATTCATCACCCTAAAATCAACAAGTGAGATAATATTATTACATTTTTCAACACAACAATAAGAAGTGATGCACACTTACCATTTTTTCCAAGGATAACTGCAATCCAAGTTGCTCAGAGCTGTACCCAAACTTGCTTGCAACCTCCCACAAACCAGCTTTACTGCAAATACTATATTGTGATCTCCTCTTGGGTCTCTTATACTGACCTTCTTCCGCACCAACCTCACCTGGAGGAAAATGTAAGTAAAACTTTGAGTCAACATCATCAACCTCTCTTTCTGTTTCTGCAGCCTCAAGAGACTTAAAAATTGAATCAAAAAGTTGTTGATTTAGAGCTAGTCTTGTTTCGTCATATATCCGTCGAGATTCTTCTTCAAAGCGCTTCTTATAGTACGACTGAAGAGCACTCTTTCGCTTCTGAAGAAGCAACCACTTTCTGTCCAAATCTTGAATTGCCCAAATTACCTGAACAGAAATAATTAGCTGTTATTCTCTAAATTTATCTTTTGTCCTCAATTCATAAACTTTTGCTGCACAAATCAAGTCATGAATTCCATCATCCCATTGCAAGTGCATTTACCTTATGCCATTTCAGCGTAGGTGTTCTCTCAGAGTCATCCTTGTTATCATCATCAACTTCATTTTGCTCAGGATCTTTTATTAGGCTCAAGCACTCCTCCTTCCGGTACATAGCAACAAAGGGGATCTAAAAGCACACAAAAAACAGCAAGACAATGAGATTAAATTTAGACTAAATATGCCAAAGGTTCACCAATGCAAATCAGAAAATACTAACATCTAACTTCTGCACATGCAGTAGGTCCAAAAATCTCATGACGTCATCCCTGTTTATAGACAGATCATGCCCTTCTTCTGGTGAGTCAGCACCACTAAGAAGCTGATTATATATCCAACTGCTCTCTTCTACTATACTAATTTCATCTGTTGGAGGACTGCCAGTGCTTTCCTCAGATATCTACCATGGCAGAATAATATTAATTTAGTAAATTTAAGTCAAGTTTGTATTAAGATGCTAGGGGAAATCTAAAGGGAGAATTTTCAAAATAATGGCAGTTTCACCTGCATTCTTTCTGGAACATCAGTCATCCGAATCTGGTCGTCCTTCTCTGTCAAATACTTTTCGGACAAAATGATTGGTTCAAATTCATCTTCAAGTCTCCTTTCCCTCCATTCACTAGATTCAAGACTTTGCTTGCGCAGCTGCAAGAGGTCATCAACATCACCAAATATCTCATGTGCTTCCTGCAAAGCCGATGATGAAACTCCTGGCGCCTGCCTATTTTTCTTGTTCTTCAACTTTTTCCGCCTATAAAATGAGTTAGTTATTCAAGAGAACTCCAACACAGAAAAGACTGAATACATTCAACACAGAATATACCTCAGAGGAGCTCCATGCTCATCAACTTCTTCTTCATCAACAATGAAGTCAGCCATTTCATCTTCTTCACCAATGTCTCCATCCTCTTCTTCCTCTTCTATTGGTTCCTCCTCAGCAATATCCTCAAGTGGGACTCCTGCAATACCGCAGTTTAAAATCAATTTCTAACAAAAAATTTATCAGACCTTCATAATTTGGGAAGGATTTTAAAGATTTAAACCTTCATCATCACCAAATAAACTACGTTTAAGCTTCTCCTCAGCAGTTCGTCCACCTTTACCACTTCCATCAAACTCCTCATCAGAAAATCCAAATCGATCTTCATCTGTATCTCTCCGGGCTTTTTTCAGCCGCTTAAACTTTTTGCTCTCCTGCAAAAATTTCAAAAAGAACTCATGAATAAACAAGAATATGACATAACTAGGGCACCACAGAATCCGATTCCATCAGCAAAGGGTGGGGAGGATATAGATGGGGTGCAGGTGATGAAGACAAAACTTACAAACCTTTGGACGGTAATTAATATTGTTATCTCGCAGAAGCTCATAGTCATCTTCATCAAGGACATCTTCCGCTTCCCTAAGAACACCGAAACAACAGTTATTGGAACCGGGACTCACTCTTTCTCAAATTGCTAACAATTTCAAAAAATAAAATCGCTCTAATTCACAAAAACAGACACAGAGAGACAAGAGGAAGAAAATGGTAGAAGGGAAGAAAGTAAAACCATATTAGTAGTTACATGGTTGATTAGATTAGCATCTTGGATGAATGGCTTACAGAAAATCCAACCACTCAAACTTTTGACTCCCAACTTTCTTACAATTTCCAGAACTGCAACAAGAGCAGTAAATCAAAGACTTAAAGATGATGGGAAAGAAATACCCACTTTTTCTTCCTTTTCTTCTTCTTCTTCTGCCTCTCCTCATCACAGTCTGCCCTCTCTTCTTCTTCTTCTTCTTCTTCTTCCTCTTCTTCTTCAACATCATCTACTATGAATCCATCCTTCTCGTATTCATCCTGCCCGTCTTCTGCACACACAAGAATAGAAATATATACATACAAATTTTATAAAACCACAGGCTAGATAATCCAACCATCTGTTTACCAACCAATAAACTTAATATAGAAAATTTTTGAACAATTTCAATTTTCAGCAAATAATTGCATCAACCACAAATAACGATAAAGGCCCAACCTCCATGCAAACCCTAATTCTTATTCTGATTCTATGTCCAAATTTCTCTGAGCAAAAGAACATTTAGCTCCAAATACTCTCATTTTCAAAACCCAAGCTTGATTCCTTTATTTTCCTCTAAAATTGCATAATCTCAGTCTAAAGAGAAGAAAATAGCTAACTTTATTATCTCCGAATTTTCCTTCCCACTGCAACCACAAAGTCAATTCCAATATAAGTCATATCAACTCGGCTACTTTCCATCCAAATGGGCAAAACCATCAGCACATGCACAAAAAGAAGGAGAAAGTAAACCCTAATTTCCAAGTGATACAATAGCCGCTCCACCTAAAAATCCAATACCCAAAAAAAAAAAAAGAAATATAAAGCACAAAACTTTTAATAGGTCAAAATTGAACTCAAAGCAAATGCTCTGACCCTCTTCTTCATCCTCGTCATCGCCATCTCGGTCGCCGACTGTATGCCCCTCAACGTGCTCTTGCTCTTCCTCGACCTCGTACTCCACCTCATCTACGCAAATTGAGCAACATTTGATACGATTCTCAGAAATGTTCAAGTGATTTTACTTATGAAAACGATTAGCACAAATATATATATATATATTAAAAAAAAACAAGGGCATTTTTTGAGGAGTCTCACCTTCTTCGTCAGAAACTACGTGCTTGACCATCTTCCGGAAGACGAGATATTAGATTCAGCGCAAAAAATCGAAGAGAAAATTAAGGTGGAAATCAGAGAGAAACCCTATAAAGCTGAATGAGTGATTTTGCAGTAACTATTAAAGAAGAGAAAATGTGTTTATATGAACGCAACGGCAGAGGGAGAGACGCGGTGCAACAGAGTCTGGACGACGTTTTATTTGGGTTACTAACAACTAAACTGGGAAGCAAAAACCCGTACGGGTCGGTCTTTCGGGTTTTCAGATAACAAGTTTCGTAAGTAGCAGAGAGAGTAACCGAATTTATCAAAGTGGGTTCGCATATAGTCGGATTCGGATCTGACGTAATCGATTTTTAATTATATGATTACAATCGATTACGGAATGCTACAACAGTAGTTTCTACGATTGATGGTGTAATAACATCCAGGTCTCTAAGGTTCTACGCTTTTTCAATTAAGGACATAGTTTCTCCGATTGTTGTGTTTCTTACCCTCGTAGCCAAAATTGAATAAGAGGGCAGTTTGGTTATTGCTGGAAGGGTTAGGATTTAATACAAATGAACAATCCTTATTTGAAAAAATTTAGAGACGAGGGGATTTAAAAGTTGTTATCCTGATGATTATTAATACAACCAAAATTATGAAAAATATAATGGGAATATAAAAATATATATCTTTTAATATAATTATTGAATCAGTGAAGATTTCTTTGCGCCCTTTGATTCCAAAATCATTTTTGAATATAATTATTGAATCAGAGAAGATATCCCGCCCTCGATTCCATGACCTTCAATAAAATATTTTTAGAAAATATTAATGTTAAATTTTATATTTTCATAAGTTTCTATTGTTAAATTTTATATTTTCATAAGTTTCTATAATGTATGTGTTGGCCCACAAATTTCATCAATGATTAGATTAACAAGTTTGAAATTTTTTTTTATAAACATAGCTAGATCCTAAGAAAAATCAGGGGCTAAATTGGACCAATTTGTCCTAACGGTACTAAGCTTAATGAAAATTTTATAATGAAAAAAGTGAAGTCTAAATTTTATAAACACAGTTAGATCTTAAGAAAAATCAAGGGTTGAATTGGACTAATCTACCCTAAGGGTACTAGGCTTTATGAAAATTTTATAATCGAAGAAGAAAGTGAGGTCTCATCGGATATTTTTTTACAAAAGTACTTTGATGCTTAAGTCAGTAAAATTAAAAAAATAAGAGAAATGAACAAGAAAGGCAGATGGCAAATAATAAATTACAACTTTTATTGAGGGCTTCAAGAAAAAAAGGCTAAGAGCCTTTAAAGTGTGGTTATAATACCAGTAAATGTTGAGAACGTAATCTGGATGCCCTTATTCAACAAAATCGAACCCTATTTATACGGGTGCAATGTAAGTTCAATATATAGTGTTAGAATCCCAATAGGATTGGAAGTCCTTAAGACTTTCCATTCTTAGATTTTAACATTAAAATTTTGCTCAAACAGGGTTAAATCTTTCTTACTTGTACAGGGGCTTGTAATGAGATTATAGAAGTTATTCTTTATAAAAAGTGTATCTTATTTATGATTTACGGTAATTGAGTCCTTATGAAAATGTCTTAGCACAATCATGGTGGTATGTCAGATCGAAAAATATACTCGATGACCGAGGACAGTGTTGGCAATAGGAGGATTATGAGCCAATCAGATGACATCCACTTATCCTTGTATCTATTAGGCTCATGCCTATAAGTCTGGCCTTATGGGCTATAGCAAATGGCTAGGGATGGGTAGTAATTGGGCCTTCTTAGCTAAAATCTAGAGGGAAATAGGGATCGCTCAGTTTCCAATATTAATGTGTTAACACCAATTTTTTTTATAAATTTTGTCTCTTAAATTGAGAGTTTCTTTAGAGTGTCTTTTAATGTGATTGGCCAGTGTCCTCAACTTGTTCTTTTAAGATGATGCTAAAGATCGGGTCTTATATGAAGGAATGGATGTATTATTCAATGAGATTCTCATTTCCTTTAGTTAATGGTTCCTAGGCTCACGTAACACACATCGTGTGATTGTGGTGACAATAGGACTATTATTTAAATTTGGCACTAAAAGTACATTTAATATTGACAATATTTTAAAAGATGCACTCTTGTCAGGAGACTAGATGAATATTGCCTCTTTTTTGAATTTATGGTGACACGGCACCATCTTGAAGAGATCATACTGACTATATGGTTAAGGTGCACCCTTTACAGAAATATGCTAATTCATAAAGATGTTATGCTTTTAAGGGTGCTCCTACCATTAAATCTTGAATCAATAACTAGAGTTATTTCTTAAGAATCATATATAGAGACATGGTCTCTTTGCTCTCCTACTTTAATTTCTTCTATTAGTTTTTGCTAAATAGCTTGCTTTCATCTGTAATTTCACTTCGTGATTTCTTATTCAAGTGTTTTGATGCAATCTTTTTGATATTATATTTATTCTATTATTTTTATCGTTCTTTCTTTTCATCTAATGTCTTATGGCTTAAGTGCTCATCCTGAGTCCTCATTTTTTAAGCGTTCGTTAATTGGTCTTAGGCAAATCTTTGATAAGGTATATTTTATACTTTATTTAGGTGTGAGAATTATGTCTTTAGTGGATGACTCCCAAAACGTATCTAGTCAATATTTTGAGCAATATAGGGAGGACTCATCTATTAACAGTAGTTCAACCAAGATGTAAAGAGTAAAAGTGCTCGAGGGGTTCGAGGACTTAAGTTGAAGGTGAGAAGCCTTGCTCGAGGAGGGGAAGCTACTGGGATGTATGAGGATCTTGATGATTCTAAGCAAACTCTTAGTGATGTGGCACCTTCTTTGGTTCCCGGGAGCAAGAAACGGTTTTTGGCTAGTTAAGTAGACTTAAGAAGAAGAAGAAAAAAGTTATTTCTCATTATGGCGAGGAAACCCCTTTTGAATTAGATTGTTTGCCTTATCATCCCTCAGGCATAAATAAGGAAGATCTCAATGATCTAAGGATAAGGTTTAACATTCCTGAGGCGGCCACTTTGAAGGTTCCTCAAGATGATGAATATGTGAGTGCACCACCTGCTGAGGAGGTGACCCTTAATTTGTGCTTTTTTTTATCTTAGGTTATGGTTGCCTATTCAGCCTTATTTTGTAGATATGTTGGACCATCTGAGTTTAGCACTATGCTAGTTGAACTTAAATTCATGGAGGATATTCGTGGGCCTTTATGTTATGTGGCACAAAGCTGGTTTTGATCATCCACTATTTTCTGAGCTCGAGCATTTGTATTAGATCAAGGCAAATGTTGATCTAATAGAAGAGTTTTCATTACCTTACCATATGATGTGAGAAAAGTGTTGCTTCTATGAAAGGTTTTCCCTCAAAATAATTCTAGATGAAAACACCTTTGGTTCTTTCCTAAAGGGGAGTGGGGGCAAGAGTATGGGAAGACTAGATGGTCTTTGGTCATATCCTTATATTTTTTCTAGGAAAGGTTTTTCATCTATTTGTTTTTTTAATTATGTGGTATTCTTGCCTCTTTATTAGGTTTTTATGACTCTTGTTCTTTTTTTCAACTATATTATGGCTAACAAAGCCCCAGGTTACCAAGTAGGAGAAAACACAAGTTAAGGCAGTACGGGTGTGTTCAACACTCTTTATAAAGAGCTCCTTTCTTTGGATAACTTAGAGGCTGCCATACATATTTTAAAGTTTCCAACTTATCCAATTCGTCCAACTCATCATTTAAATATAGTTTCTTGATTTTATGTAATGCTTTGAAATAACCTTGTTTGCTTTAGTGGCTGATAATATTTTTTCTCTGTATAGTAATGGAAGGAGAGAATAAGCAATCTCTCTCCGATAATGTTCCCAACTGTGGGGATTTGAAGAGTCAAAAAAACCTCATGAACCTACTCGGTATTAGTGTGAAAAGGTCGAGCAATAGTTTTGAGATAATAGTTAGCTCAAAGAGCTCCTCTAGTATTAAGAAGAGGCTAGCTAAAGCCTCAAAGTCTTCAAAAAGGAAGGGGCTGATCAAGGCCTAGACCCCTACTCCTGACAATCTAATTCCTTCTGGTGCGACCACTCCATCCTCTCCTCCTCTTCCACTTCAATTGAGTGTAGAAAATTCAGCAACGAGGGCCTAAAGTGGATTTTTGATCTTGAGGCCCTAGTTGAGATATAGGTCAAGGTCATTTCATCCTTTGAATCTATACTTCCTGAAAAAGTTGAGGTATGAACATCTAGTGCCTCTAATAAAAGAAACAGAACAGGCGATGCCTAAGGAGCTTGTTGCTCCATTATTAATGGCAACACATTTCAATCCCTTGCTCATGGCTTGGGATGTGTTTTAGAGGTGGATTTTTTTTTAATTCTTAACTTTGATATATTTTCTTAGTGTCTTTCTAGCTAACTGTTTGGCTCTTTCTCTTACAGGGGATGGTCACCCCTACCAGTCACTGTAATGCTCTTTATAAAGTAATGACTGATATGTAGAAGTCAGTTGCTACTGAGGTTAAGGCAACAAAGTTAAAAAAAGGTCAAGAAAAAGATGAAGGCCATTAAGCACGAGCTCAATGGCTATCAGATAGGGTGAAGTATGCTAAGGACAAAGCAGCCGCTAAAGTTAGGGTGGCTAAAGCTAAGGAAGCAATGGCTTATAATGGTATATTTGTCATATATTTTACTTCGATAGTGTCTATTTTTATGAGATAAAATGGCTATTTATGTGTTTAAATGTTTATTTGGTAAAAATTGGACTTAAAATATGAAAATTGAAGAAATTAGAGTAAAACTGCAAGTTTTGGGAACAATAGCAAAAATAAAGACTAAAATGCAAAAATTCTAAAGTCACTAATTCATTAACCAGTGATGAAGTACTTATCAGCTTAGCAATAATTCCCGAACCAAGAATGCTGCAGCGAAAGAAGATGTCTACCCTTGTGACACGAATACACAAGTACCCTTAAATTAATCACAAAAAAGTTGCGGTAATGGGATAAAAAGCATTAGTGTTACAACGGTGAAGAGTATTCGCCCTAGCAATGTGACTTTTCTTAAAATAAGAACAAATATAACTCTAATACTCTAATCAATCTCTATATGAAGGCCATTCGTCCCAGCCCCTAAGAGAGAGAGGAAAGATACAACTTAGGGCTCTTTAAAGCCAATAGAATAATTAAAATAATTTAGAGAGAGAATATCAAGAAAAGCAAGAAATTGTTGGCGAATCTTTGACATTTCAACCAGCTATAAGTTGACGTCTATATTGGTTTATTTTTATTGTATCATATTTATTTTATTTTCTAGCCATATTCTTGTCTGATCATGAACTAAAATTCTTTTTTGGGGTTATTATTTAAACTCAATATATGTGCTTAATTGTTGAATCTTTTTAATCTTTATTAAACTCAATTCTTTATTATTCAAATTATTTATTCTTAGTGCTTCACTATATCTTATCAATATTGTGATTAAATTGAGAATACTTTGATAAACTCGAGAGAGGTATCATTGTATTTAGACCTTGATAATTTGATGCATGATTCTCGAAAAATTTAAAAGTTTCAACTTAGGATAGAGATATACCTAATTGACAAGTATGATCAATAAGACTTTTTCTTAATAAATCTTGATTTATTGCAATTACCATAGAGATATAAGTATTTAATAAATTGAGATATACTTACCTAACATTGAGAGAGGTTTGTGAATACATTAGTGTTTTGATCAATAATAAGATTGAAGAACTTTAATATTAAAAGGATTAATCTTCAGAAAACATATTGAGGGATAGTTATAATCCTAAGTTTTATTATATCTTGTGATATTTAAATTTTGCTTAGTTGTGATATTTTAGTTTATTTGCATTCATAAATTTAGGTTCATTTTAATTTTCATTAAAGTATTGATTTTTTAAAATAAAACTAAAAAGACAAAATTTAGTACTTTTTTGAAAATATATAATTCCCTGTAGGTTTATGATGTATGCTTTATTAGCCTAGCGCAAATGCACGCTTCGTATCAAGTAATATAAGAGTAAGTCCAAATTATCGATCCCATAATGACCATTGTATCTATTTTTTTGAGCCAATTACCAAAATTACTCTATTTTACTTTTATCCATAAAATATTAAAGATGAAGTTTAACTAACTATAATACTGTTATAAAATTAAACTTAATTAAATATCACAAGTACTTAAAGATAGAATTCGCTAGTTTGAGAAGTAATCTAGGGTGTCGAAGTATCCTTTAGTATTTCATTGAACTCTTCAACCCCCTTAGTTATTCCCTTACTATCAATTGATTGGTTAGACATCGATTTCATCATAAACCTCTGTCGATAGTTAAATGATAATATCACACCCTAACAATTACCTATATGTCTATGGTAATTTGACTAAGATATAACTCATTAAGAATATGTCTAAATCAAACCATACATGCCAGCTAGGTATATGTCTATCTTAGATGGAACTCATAGATGTTACGCTATGATCATGTATTAATCTATCCTAGGCTAGACACATGAATCATTTTTGTCAAAGTTATCATAGTTCCATCAACATTCAAAATAGTGATCAGGTATAATGAGAGCATTAAGAACAGATGGATTAAATCAATTATGGTATATTAAGTTCATAACTAAGAGTATAGAAGATTCAACTATAACTAGGTTCAAGAATGTCTAGCCGTAGATCAAAAGAATTTAGTTCATGATTACAACAAGAGTATCAAAGCAAGAATACAAAAATATCATGAATAAGATCATCTCTTAAAGTTAAGAAAGAAAATAACACAAGTGACATCCTGAGTTATTCTCCTTTCTTTTGCTTGAATGCCTAAGAATTCGCTCTTCAATCTTCAATAAATTTGCTTTGATCCATTGAATTAAAAGCACCTAACAACGTATCTTTACAGATCAAGAATTACGAGATCGCCCATTTCATTTCATTTCATTTTGGGGTGACGGAGGGATCGTACCATTCAAACCTTTTTTTTTCATGCTTTTTTTGGAGGTCTGGAGAAAGTTGCATTCCTCACTTGTCTGACTGTTGCTGAGCAGTTTTTAGATATCAAACGGACCTCCCAGAAGGTAATTTCAATGTGGCCACAGTAGGTGCTGGCTATAAGTGAAGTAAGTTAAGCAATGTGAATCCTTTGCGTATGTTTCTTCTCTCCAAAAGTCTGTATATCAAATGAGTGTTTTTATTGGTATGAGAAACCTTAGGGGGTGAGGGTCTTCGAATCCAAGTTCAAATAGGAGAGTTGATAGGGTTTTATATGTCGTATGGGTGCTGCGTTGTACTGAAAACTGGAATGCAAGATTGATTTCCTCTGTCGGGTGCCACAACACTGGCTATTGAGCGTTGCGTCGCTCAGTTACTGACCTAGGTGCCATGGCGCCCAACCATGTGCTGAGTCACTTTCGACTTTTGAGCTCATCTCGCTCGCTTCTCATCCGAATCGCCTCCCCTTTGATCCTACGTGTCACATTTTCCCTCATACACCTATTTAAGATCAAAAACACAAATAAATAGCCAAATTTTCATAGTTTAAAATAAAATACCTAAGTTGAGGTACTAAATATACTATTACCATTGTGCTATTATCAGTTTGATATCTTACTTTATAGTCTATTTATCACTTGTTTATGTAGCGTATATTTGTATTTAATTTTGTGCTTATAAATCACACAACAAGTTTTTGAATACTCACAAACTTAATAGTTTGCTCGTCTTCGAGCAAAGAGAACTAAAAAAAATAAAAATAAAAAGTAATACACAAAGGGTGGGTTCGTTGATGTTTTATAATATGTCTTAAAGATTGTATATATTCTACAACTCCAAAAAAACTTTAGGTACCATAAAAGTTAGAATGTCAATCGATGCATTAATCCTACCCTATATGTGATTCACTTGGTACGTGTGTGCAAGTTAATCTTATTTAGTCATTTGCACTCGGATTAGTTTATACACACAAGAATATGAATGATAATCTCTATGGTTTTTATTTTATTTATATTTCATAGACTTGCTTTTCATACCACTCTCCACTAATATAAATGCTCATATAATCAAAGATCAAATAGGGCTTTATTCAACTTGTAATGTATGGTTAAGGTGAAGGTATGATAAAATAGAAAATTTTCGGTTTAATTCACACTATAAACACATATGCTTGTTCTCTGATCATTTAACCTTTCATATGTTCTTCTAAAGTTTTCTCTAAACTTTACTTTATTTGTCTACTTTGTTGCTCATTCTTTTTTTTTCTAAGCTAGGGGTATAGTAAACTTTTGCCCATTTCTTTATTTTTTTATAGAGAACATTTCAAGCTACTATACCCTTAAACTTGAAGTTCTCACAACTTTTTTTGAATAATCAAAACCCACAATTACTCTTCATTCTACTCTTCCTTATAAGTTTAATAATTTTCACATAACCCTCAAACGAGATCAATATGCTTATGGTGTGAAGGGTGTTATAAAGAAAACTTTATTTAAAGGCTAAAGTATAGAGGTGGTTAACAACGAAAAAGTTATTAAGCTTAAAGTAGGTGACTAGGGATAACAATAATGTGCATAGGTAAGCTAGAAAGGATCAAACGATCCACATATGACCTAAAATCATTTCCTTAATCATTTATGACCTAGGATTTCGTCTCAAATGATAATTAAACAAGTTTTACAATGTGTGATACTTCTAAGTGGCCTTGTCATGCATAAACGTTCTCTAAGTAAGTAAATAAACTAAACAATCATAACTATGTTCCCAATGTGTTTAAGAAAACACAAATAAGGCAAAAACTTGAATCAAGAATCAAACATAAAAATAATTGTAATGTCTATTAGTTTCTAAGAGTTATATTTATCACAATCAAGTTTTTATATTATTGACTAGTAAATATCATATCAAATCTAAAACTAACAATTAAAAAAGAAAATTTTAATGTTTGAAAAAGCAAGCAAAATTCATGTAGTAGAAAATAAATGCAGATAAATATTTATCTCCCCTAAACTTAAATTTGTGATTGTCCTCAATGACAAAAAATAAAAATGAGAATAGAAAGCTTCTCTAGTAAATTACGGCTTAACATTGTGGTGTTTCGGTCTTGATACGATAATGTTGAAGTTTTCTATCTCCTAACATTACATCTTCTTTTTCTGCTTCTTAAACGCTGACTTATTGTTCAAATACTACAAAAAAAAACTATATTAAAAAATAAAATTTAATTCTAAGTATTATTTGTTGTGTAAACAATTTTTTTTAATAAAATTTAAAAACTACATTAAATTGTAATCGTAAAAATTTAATGTAGATATTTAATAAAGCGCAAGTGCATGCTATTATAAACAAGTATTATAGATGAGTAAACTATCATTTCCACGAGGAATTGTTGTTGTTTATGCTAAGCACTAAAATTGTGTCTTCTTACTTTTATTTAGACCAAAAAAAAAAATTAAAAGACAATAATTTAAACTAAATAACAAAAAATTAACAAGATATAAATGACTAAAGATAATAAGATAGAAGAACCAATAATAGATAAAACCCAGGATTACATCTATCCCTCGATATGTTATTTAAACTAATTAATCTTTTCTTAAATTAATCTCTCAATATGAATTATTAGCTAGATTCCTAATATCATCACAAGCTTTTGTCAATGGTTGAGTGACTATATCTTACTCTAATAATTACTTATATGTCTATGGTAATTAGAATAGAATAAGATTCATTAAGAACTGATATATTACTACCATATATGCTATATAGATATGTTTCTATTCTATATGAAACTTATAATTGTTATCCTATGATCATATATTAAATTATTCAAGGCCAACACCTAAATTTCTTTGTCAAGTTCATTAGCATTCCCAC
This sequence comes from Ailanthus altissimus, assembly GCA_946807835.1. Taxonomy (NCBI): domain Eukaryota; kingdom Viridiplantae; phylum Streptophyta; class Magnoliopsida; order Sapindales; family Simaroubaceae; genus Ailanthus; species Ailanthus altissimus. Next base: position 14,519,946 of record OX327687.1, read on the forward strand.
AATAATCTAATTAATGATAAAGTAATTAAAAAGTATTAAGCATAGAATAATTAAACAATTCTATTATTAAGTTCATAAAAAAAAAAAACTTGAATTCAATCACATATTGAGCTCAAAGTTGTAATTCTAGAATAGAAACTTAGTTCATGATGAAATAAAAAGTTTTACAACATAAGTTGATAGACATAATAAAAAAGAACGAAAACTATAAGTAAGAGAGGAAGAAACACAAATCAATGTCTAATTTGTAGTTGAATCCCTACTTTAATCTTGGAATCTTGATCTAAACTCTCTAAAAATTATTTTCTTTTATGCTCTCTCTTGTTGTTTGCGTTTTTGGCTTCGAAAATCTCTTATTTATAGGTTTGGTGGCTACAAATTAGGGGAAATGCATGTTCAAGGTGAGTTAAAAGTCTCTTTAGTTGCACAAGCACCACAACATTTATTTCTAGGCATTGGGTGCTCAAATTCCAGGCTTAAGCACCACGGTATTCATTTTTAGGTGCCTCTATGCTTGGTACACTAACTTGAGTACCACAACACTCATTTTTTAGCACTAACTTGGCTCTAGAATTATAGTAAAGTTGTTGTTCACAAGTTAATAGTCATACATATTGTCCATGGTCATTGTAACAATTTTAATATTTTTACTTTTGATTCTCTTGAATTTTCATTCCTATTTGCTCAATTTACTCCAAACTTACAAAATAATAATAAAGCATATAAGAAGCCAAATAATCTTAATTTAAACAAACAAATATTAAGTTTGAAATATAAAAATATTATACCTAATTAACCCATATCAATGGCAGATAGTGGGGTCTTGGTCCTCGAGTCTAAAGTGAAGGAGATTAAGGGTCAAGTACTTGTTCTTCGAGAGGAGAATGTTAGCCTTCAGTCGAGCAATGAGGAGCTGGTAGAAAAGCTAGAAGGCTTAAAGGATTATCTTGCAAAGCAAGTCTCTGAGGCTTTAACAAAGGCGGTGGACTTATGTAAGGGCCAATATATGGATTTGAACCTCTACTAAGTAGATGTGTAAGGTATTGTTTCCGGACTTGTGGAAGTGTTCTGTAAGACAAATAGAGGTGAACCTAAGGAGTCTCAGAATATGAAGTGTACTTGTTAAGCACAAGGTTAGTGGGACAGATCGTACGGATTGATATGGGATGATTTCAGAAAGCAGGATACAATTCAGGACCAATCTGAAAAGTGAGAACCATAATTTGCAAATGTTGCAAATAGGTCTTTATTGTATGGCAAATGAAATCTTGACACATGGCCACTTGTTTGACAAGTTACATATAGGGGCTTTGCAGATTAACAATTGGCAGCATGTATGGGATACATGAGTGACAAGTGTCAACCATGCAAAAAGTGAGGTGCAAAAGGTGTTTACGTATTTTAGGGTGTATGCATGTGATTGTGTACATATTGAAAAAATAAAATTATGCATAATATATATGAATTTGGCAGCAGAATTTATCAAGTAATCAATATATACACATGTAGTTCAATTCTTAACAATTTAAGAATACAGAAACATACCTTTGAAGACCTCCGATGAAGATTTCCAATTCCGATATCCTTACTCCATGTTTGAGCTCACCTTGAAGTGCACTCTTGTCAATTTTTAGTTCATAACAATCTGGTAGGATTGTGAAGCTAAAATAGCAGCAGTATAATCTCCAGCAACAAGGTTTTGATTCTAGAAAGAAAAATATAAAGGATTTATTTTTCTTTCTCCTTTGGTTTGTCTCACAAGTCTTTGTTGTTTAAAAAACTCTCTCAAAACCAACTCTTCTTTTTCCTCTCAACCTTTGCACGAATTTTCATTTACTCTCATGTTAACACAATTGAAACTCAACTATTTTAGTGGTTACAACAACTTCACAAGTGCTCCAGCAAAATTAGATTAAGTGGCCAACTACCAAAACCATTTTTGGTGGCCATTTTAATGGTCTAATAAAATTAACCATTAATTACAAAATGGTGCTCCACTAAATTTAGTTTATGTTTCTCAAATTAGGTATGTCTTCCATTTAGGAATAAAATAATAAATAAATAAAATTATATTTTATTTATTTAAATAACATTTATTTAATTATTCAAAAACTATTTGAATAATTAATATTTACCTTATTTGATTTTATTAACATAGTAAATGGTTGAATTCATGGTAAAACAATTCATACAATAAAATTGTGCCACTTGTTAATATCTAATTAGTTAACAACTCTTGTCAACTAATTGAATAATATACTTAACATTTAAGTTTAAACAAGTGCACAACTCGAGGAACCCCGAAACATATTTTCGGTTTGCTAGAATTTCTAGGATGGAACTATTCAATCCATTATGCTGCCCCAGTGCACAACGAGTACACTTCATATTGTGAGACTCTCTAGGTCCACCCCGAATTGTCATATAGAACTCCTCCATACGTCCGTGAGTGATGCCCCACACACACGTTACGGATATTACAAAGCGGCGCGTTAGACCATACAAGTTGAGGTTATAACATATTCATATAATCCCTCCATCATTTATATCCGAGCGGAGCAGAGATATAGATCAACACCGTCAAATCTCCATATGCCCGACTAAAAGCTTATCTCTTAAATTGTATTTCAATAAATAATATTCCCAAACACTTTTATAATATTATTTATCCCTAGGGTTAAACTCTTTTCCCGGGAATTATTGCTTGTGGCCATAAGACTTTCTGAAATACAATCTATAGAGTATTAGGATATAATACTCATCCAAATGAGCTGATGGATCCCATATCTATGCACATCGGACTCCATGAGCATCAGACCATACCCAGCGACACCCAATGGTCAGAACATGAAAGGTTTCTGACATGTGTGGAACCAAAGTATGGTGGATCACTCACAAGCCCACCGTGGCACTCAAGTCAAAGAACCACGAATACCACTCAACTCGAAAGATCCTCCATTGACGGTTTTATGAGATGTCTATTGGAGATCTTTGTGAGTCTGTTCAGTATTCAGTCCTTACTGAATACCTGTATCTCTATACGAGCTTCCACTAAACTCATAGTTTGCTAAGACTAACCATCTGGACCATCCAGATATAGACATACACCAATCTATATATTTGTTAAGGTATTCACTGACAGACCTGCATCAGTAAAGATAGATTAGGAACATAATATTTGAGAACATATTTGCATAATGACATTTCCTAGCACTATTTGCAACTCTTTGCAATTATGTCATTACTAATACATTCTTAGGTCTTTGTCCAATTTTAGACAAGACTCTAACTCTTTAGATATCGCTGACGCTTATAACCTAGTAACTCTTATCAGTGCCAACTCTTAGCATTAATAACTCTCACCATTGCTAATTCTTAGCACTGATCTAAACTCATTTAGACCAGATCTGAACTCTTTCAGATCGTACAATGTCTGAAACGTTACAAGCATCTTACCATATATAAATATAATTAGCGATTTATTGAAATAACAACACTAGTATAAATATTAAACAAATATTCATACATAATGGGATGACGCGTAAGCACAAATCCTAACAAAAAGTTTGCAATTGTTGCATTTAGCCCCCCACCTTTGCTAACTATATAAATAAGTTTTGAACTTGTTTCAAAGTAGTCCCCACTTTGTTCTTAATAAACCAGCACTTATTTGAGAGAAATTCGAGTTTAATCTAGTTAGAAATTGATCTAACAAGTTATCATTCTAGCTCCTGTAATCCCACGGATCTTATGAACTAGAATTGGTCGCAAGTAAACTTCTGTGTGAGCTCCGAAAAGCGATCTTCACCAAAGCTCTTCAAGGGTGAGTTTCTGTAACCTTAAGCTGTTATCAAATTTCATGTGTATATATTGATCATATGTTTAATTCCATTTTGTAATGTATGCTGTGTTGGTGTTGTATGCGTGTGCGCCATACATCGGGTGAATGTGTACATTATTAAATATTTTAATAATAACATGTCATACATGCTACGTAGCAAAATTAAAATACATATTAAAACAATCTCATTACACTAATGAGATTAGAGACTCACTATTAAAGCTTGCTGTAAACAAATCTAGTTGGGGATGTAGTGGGCTTCCTAAAGCTAGATTGGTAGCTTTCCCTTTCAAAAGTTCAAAACAACTCTTGCTTCTAAATTATTTTTGTCTCTCAGATCAATTAAAATTTTCATTGCTAACACTTTACACAAAAAGCAAAAACAAAAGCCAATCTACCAAATTGAACTGTCGTCCATCTCTTTATATAGACAACATTTTTCTTAACTTTGGCCAATAAGAATTTACTCAATTGAAACAAAAAAATAGTGACTCGGCAGCTTAATGTATTAATATGTTGCATTCTTTTATTGGTCAAATAAAAAAGCAATTGGTGGCAAAACCGTTGCCTCCCTCTTACTGCCTTTAAATTGAATCAAATTCAATTTGATTTAATTTTAATTGCTTTGGCTAATAACAAATGTAAAAATAGCCATTAGTGACATGGAAATATTTTGGTCGCATAACAAATTGATGCGTAGCCATTTAATTGCCACCTCCTGCTTTTGTGATTGAATCAAATTCAATTACAAAGGCATTAATACCTTTTAACCAATAGAATTAGAATATGTAGTTAATGTTTTTTTATTTTAACAAATAAAAATGCAACAAGTGTCAATGAATACAATTCAAATGAATGAAATTTATTTGAATTGTATTGGCCAAATTATAAAGAATAATGAAACAATAATTATTTCATTATTTTAATAGCTTAGTCTATCTTAATTTAGTACCCATACAAATTATTGACACAATATGAGATATACACTAAGTAGATAAAAGTGTCTAGTCTCACTTGACATAATTTTAGGTTTAACACTAAAACCTTAGCTACTCTCCAAAAGACCTTAAAATAAATTCATATTTTTTTTAAATTCCTAGATGGAACAATTCGATCTCGTGCACTACCGACATGCTCAACAAGTACACTTCATATAGTGAGACTCCTTAGGTTCACACTCATTTTGTCTCACGGAACATTTTTCTAAGTCCATAACCGATGCCCCCCACCCCCCCACACATATAATGGATAATATAAAATGGCGAGTTAAACCACACAAGTTGAGGTTAATCTATATTCATACAATCCCTCCGTTATTAATATCCTGGAAGAACAAAGACATAGATCAACACTGTCAAGTCTCTTATTGCTTAACCATAACTTATCTCCTTGATTCATATTCTAATAAACAATATCCACAAACCCCTTTGCGATATTGTTTATACCACGGGAAACTCTTTTTTGAATTTAATGCTTATGCTTATAAGACTTCTTGGAACATATCCTTAGAGTATATGGATATTTAACTCACTCATATGAGCTGACGGATCCCATATCTACATTCACTGAACTCTATGAGCATCAGACCATACCCAACGACACCCAGCGGTCAAACCATGAAAGGTATCTGACATGTGTGGAACCTAAGTATAGTAGATCACTCACAAACCTACCGTAGTACTTAGGTTAAGGGACCACGAATACTACTCAACTCAAGAAAACCCTTTACTAACGGATTTATGAGATATGTATTGGAAGTCTTTTTTTTTGTCTTGTACAGTATTCAATCTTTACTGAATACCTATATATCTATACGAACTTTGACTAAGCTCATGGTTTGCTAAGATTAACCATCTGGACAATCCAACTATAGATATACACTGATTTATATTAATCGGTTCCACTTGATAGACCTTACATCATTGGAAATAGATCAGGAACAAACAATTTGAGAACATATGTACATAACGATATTTCTTAGCAACCCTTGCAACTATTTGCAACAATGTCATTGTAAATATATTCCTAGGTCTTTATCCCATTTTAGACAAGGTTCTAACTCTTTAAACTTGATCTGAACTCCTTCAGATCAATATAATGTCCGAAATGTTACAAGCATCTTACCTTAATAAAATAATTAGCAATTTAATGAAATATTTATTTATTACATAAAGTATGAAATTAAAATATTCATTCAAAATTGGGATGGCACATGAGCACAAATCCCAACAACTTAGATGTACATTCATAAAATTTGCAACATGTACGCAATCACATACATGTACCCTTTAATGTATTAAAAAATTGTATTAGAACATGTTTTGTGTGTTTGTTGGGTTGTTGGAGTGTTATATAATGTGTTGGGATGCCCAGAAATAGTGGGAGGTGCATTTTGAAGTATTTGAAGTGTAGAAAATGGCATGCTATCAAGATAACACTAGGGCGTTACGATGAGAATGCTAGGGTGTTCATGTATAGACATGAACAACGGGGTGTTTATCTTGGTTCTGTATGTAGAACGCTGGGGCATTTAAGTGTTGAATGTTGGGCATTAGCATGGCATAACATTGGGGTGTTCATGTATATAACGCTAGGGCGTTCGCAAGGCAGAAGCAAGTTTGTTGCATGCAGAACACTAGAGCATTGGAGATATAAATGTAAAGTATTCTCCAACACAGAACACTGAGGCGTTGATGTAATTTGACGCTGAGGTGTTTTAGGTTAAACGTTGGGGCGTGTGTTGATCGTTTAACTTTTCGCGCCTAGTTATTCAACTTTTCGTGCTGATCGTTACAAACTATACACTCCAATTTGTATTTTTGCATGTGAAATATTTATTTTTTATTATTTAATACATATATAATTGTTATATTGTTGTATTATAAACTATAAATATTTTTTACATTGTTAACTACAATAGGAGCCTTATTGGTAGGGTTAGTTGTATTTGCGTGAACAAATATTCTAATTATGAATCAGATTCGCATGAGATGCGGAATTATTTTTTATTAAATTGTAAAGATCTCTTTTAATCAGATTGAAATGTATTACATTATGAGATAATGTTAAATATGGTCTGCCTTGTCAATATGATACTAGTCTAGTTATATTGGTCTTTTTATCAATATCACTAAAATGTGAAGAATTTGATCGATGTGATTCGGAATATGCCAGTTAAACATGAGATGAGGCAAATATAAACGAAAGTATTATCCAATATCGCTAAAATGTGAGAGTAATATCAGTAACTTATATTTGATCATTGACAAGTAAATCTAAAATACACTTATTCAATATTACTAAAGTGTGAGGATAAAGTATATTTAAGATCAGAAGTAAGAGTTGCATGAGATGCAATTGACAAGAATTATCTACCTTTTTAGGTTTTATAAAGGTCAATATCGCTAAAATGTGAAGCCTGAGTAGAATGTTGATTAGATATACTTCTCATTGTAAAATTTAAAATGTTTAAATTTTTATTTTTCCCGCTTGAGAGATTATGGAAAATATGTAAAGTAATGGGAGGGCGTCTTGAGATCGAAAACATATACTAACTATATCCATGATCTAAAAACGTTAATTTTAACGATTAGAAATCTTCTGTTAAACATCTCATGTCTTGTCTTATGGAGATAAAATAAGAAGAATATGAGCAACCCATTAGATACACATATTAGACACACACAAACTATAGGGCATTAGAAAATAATTATGACATACTGTAAATCTGAGAATTATTCTAGATTCGGAATAGCTTGAATATATAATTAATCAAAAAATGATAAGAGGTGTTTCCAATAATACTTCTTTTAAAGAGGTTTAAACTTATCAGAAATGGATAAATGATGATTTGAGAGTCAAATTATATATCCTAGCCTCAATATCTACTGATATTTAGTGGGAGCAAGTGTACAGGAATATTACAAGTAGTATTATGCTCTATTTGAAAAAATAGTTTGATATATCAAAATCTGCAGGATAAAAATAAATGCAAAGAAAATTTCTTCATTGCATTGCAGTTAGACATTGTACATGTTACTGTCAAGATTGAAATGTATTACATTATGAGATAATGTTAACATGGTTTGCCTTGTTAATACGGTACTAGTCGGTTTTTTTCTCAATATCATTAAAGTGTAAGGGATTTGATCGGTGTGATTCAGAATATACTGGTTAAACATGAGATTAAGCAAATATAAGCGAAAATATTATCCAATATCACTAAAATATAAGGGTAATATCAGTAACTTATATTTAAAATGTTTAAATTTTTATTTTTCCCATTTGAGAGATTATGGGAATTATGTAACGCAATAGAAGGGTATCTTTAGATCGAAAACATATACTAGCTATATCTATGATCTCAAAATGTTAATTTTAATGATTAAAAATATTCCGCTAAACATCTCTTGTCTTGTCTTGTCTTGTCTTATGGAGATAAAATAAGAAGAATATGAGCAACCCATTAAATCACATATTAGACACACACGAACTATAGGGCACTGGAAAATAATTATGATTGATTATAAATCTGAGAATTATTCTAGATTCGGAATAACTTGAATATATAATTAATCAAAAAATGATAAGAGGTGTTTCTAATAATACTTCTTTTAAAGAGATTTAAACTTATCAGAAATTGATAAATGATGATTTGAGAGTCAAATCATATATCTTAGCCTCGATATATACTGATATTTAGTGGAAGCAAGTGCACATGAATAGTGCAAGTAGTATTATGCTCAATCTAAAAGAATAATTTGATATATCAAAACCCACAGGATAAGAATAAATGCAAAGAAAGTCCTTCATTGCATTGTAGTTGGACACTGTAAATGTTATTGTCCAAAGTACCTTACCATAGACAAGTTAAACCCCTTAGGTGTCTGTTTACCAAATATTGACATTTCATCAACATTTAATGCTAGAAATAGTTGTATTTTAGGTACGACCTATTCATTTTATATCTACAATTTGTTGTATGATTTGAGAAATGCTAGAAAGTTGCGAAAAAGAGAAGTGCATCTTTATGTAGGAAATAAAGATTTCCAAAACAATGAAGTTGTTCAGACTTTTAGTCATTTTTGTCTTCTATACTTGCAGAGACATTAAGTTATATGTATTTTATTTTGTGCTAAATATTATTAGATAGTTAATATCCCTTCTCGTGTAAGACACTGAAGATTATCATGTATATAAAAGGAATTGTTCCTTATATTTACATGATATTAATAATGTATCATCAGCTAAATGTCAATTTATGAAAGGCCATTATAATTAAAATACAACAAAAAATTTCTTGAATATATTGGTGAATAGAACAAGTTATAAGTTCGGTAAATTTAAACAGGAATTTTGACAAATGAGATTAAGTTATATAGGCGTGAGACACTTAACCCATTTGGTTGTAGATGGTTAGATACTTGATCTTACCCTGGAACCTTATCCGGTTAATGAATCCTGTATTCAAAGAAAGATGACCAAATTAGTACGTGATGTATGTGGTCTAATGAATCACACTGTTATAGGTAGTTTTTCCTACCTTATTGTTTTTATTGATGAATGTCATAATATGGATAAATGTTTGATGAAACATAAGTCAAATATTTTTGAAATGTTCAAAGGTTTTCGACTTGAGGTAGAGAAACCAACCGCTATATGTATTAAATGTCTTTGATTCGATTGAAGCATTTAATACATGACAGTGAATTCGCGAATTATTTAAAGAAAAATAAGATTCTCTTTTACTATAGTCCTTCAGGTACTTTTCAACACAAAGGTGTTTAAGAGAGGATGAATCAAACTTTATTAGATATGGTCTGATCGATAATAAGCATCACTGATCTTTAAAAATATCTATAAGATTATATTATAGAAAATTGTTGCTCACTTGTTGAATAGAATTCCATCTAAAACTGTTCCTAGAACTTTATATAAGATATAGATTAGCAGAAAATCAAGTCTTAAATATGTTAAGACTTGAGGTTGTCTTATTTAAATAAGAGTTACCCAATAGGATAAACTTGCACCGAAAAGGTATAAGTATCGATTCAATGGATATCCCAAATACTTTAAGGGATATTAGTTCTATGATCTAGAAAGACTGAAATGTTCATTTTTTATAATATCACTTTCTTAGAGAAATAGATTTTTATGGGTCGTGTGGATTGTAGAAGGATTGAACTTAGTGAAGTCAATCTAAGAATTATAGAACCGGCGATAAAATTTCATACTCAATCGAGTGAGATACCTTTCGACACACTCTCTATGTAAGTTAGAAAGGATGTCAAGGCTATCTGTAAGGTATGCTTAATACTTAAAGATACCCTTAAGGTTTTCTTAGTTGAAAAAAAAGATCCTATGACTTATAGAGAAACGATGTTAGACATCGATTTGGGAAATGGCAAGAAGCCATGAAATCTGAAATTAACTTAATGCATGTCAATTAAGTCTGGGACTTAGGTGAACTTTTCAAAGGAATAGTTTCTATTGGTTGTAAATAAGTTTACAAGTAGAAGTGTAGAGCCTAATTAGAGGTAGAGACCTTCAAAGCTCAACTGGTGGTAAAAATTTACACTCAGTTACTAGGATTAATTATGAGGAAACATTTCACTAGTTACCATGCTCAAGTCAATTAGAATTTTATTGGCTATTGTTGCATATTTTGAATTTTAAAATCTGGCGGGTAGATGTAAAGACGGTATTTCAGAATGCATGTCTCAAGTAAGATATATTTATGAAATAGCCTGAAGATTTTACATTTAACCGAACTTCTAATCTAGTATGTAAACTGAAGAAGTTTATTTATGGACTTAAGCAAGCTTCCCAAAAGCTAAAATCTTCATTTTGACTAAGTAATCAGAAAGTCTGATTTTATAAAAAAATATAAAGAAAGTATATGTGTTAAGAAAAGGCAGTGGGACCATGATTGTCTTTCTTATTCTTTATATGGATGACATAGTCATTATCAGAAACAATATTGATGTATAATAATCAGTCAAAAGTTATAAGTAAAAACTTCTCCATAAAGGATTAGGGAAATGCTTCTTATATATTGGGTATAAAGTTTTATAGAGATAGAGTTGGAGTTAGAAAGTTGATAGAACTCTCTCAATCCTCGTATATAGAAAATATTCTTAAAAGGTATAACCTAAACTACTATGAAACAATTGATATATCTTTTAAACATAGTACATCCGGATATATGTTATCCTAAATAGTGCGCAGTCTGTTAATAATATGTTAACTAAGCATCTAAAGTTGATTTTACCTTGAAGGAAGAATACCTTATAGCTTTAGAAGCTATAAAGGAAGCATTAGATACGAAAGATAATCGTTGAACTCAGAATATTTTCAAGTTCAGTGGATCCTATCCCATTGTATTGCGACAATAATAAGGAACTTGCTCGAGTATAGTAGCCAATAACTTATACACCAAAAATCTAATCATGTGGAAATTAAATACTATATAATTAGAGAAATCTTGAGTAAATAAGATGTAATAGTGTTTAGAATAGATTCTATAAATAATATAATGGACTTGCGCACTAATGCCTTAACTCCTGACGTGTTTAAGAAACACATGGAGTCAATAGATATTAGATATCATCGTGAATGACACTAGAGTAAGTGGGAGTTATTGGAGATGGTGCTTATGTGCCATTCCGATATACAGTAAACATTTCAATAGCAATCATTAATACATAATTATATGGTAAGAAGCTTGTAACTTTTGCAGACATTGTAGATCTAAAGAATTTTAGATCCCATCAAAAAGAGTTTAGGTCAGCGTTAAAGTTAGCAATTCTAGAGAGTTATAACCTTGTCTAAAATAGGGACAAAGATTCGAGAATAATATAGTAATGACGTAGTTTTAAAGAGTTGTAAATAGTGCTAAGAAATGTCATTGCACAATATGTTCTTAAAAACATCGTTCCTGATCTATGGTTACCAACATAGGTCGATTTGTATTCCTTTCAGATTAATGTATGTCTAAATCTAAATTGTTCAGATGGTTAGTCTTAGTAGACCATGGACTTAGTGGAAGTTCATATACTCATGAGGACCTCTAATAGACATCCTACAAAGTTGTCAATGGAGGGTTTTCTCGAGTTAAGTAGTATTCATGATCCTTTGACCAAAGCGCTAGGTAGACTTGTGAGTGATCTACCATACTTTGGTTCCACACATGTCAGAGACCTTTCATTGTCTGACCGTTGGGTGTTGCTGGGTATGGCCCGATGCTCATGAAGTCTTGTGTGTATGAATATGAGATCTGTTAGCTCATATGAGTGAGTTATATATCTTGATACTCTGAGATTGTATTTTAGGAAGTCTTGTGACCATAAACATAAAACCCATAAAAGAGTTTTCCAATAGCGTTAAACAATATCGTAGAAGAGTTTGTTGATATTGTTTATAGAAATACAAATCTAGAGATAAGTTTACGGTCGAGCATATAGAGATTTGATGATGATGGTCTATATCTCTGCTCTTCTGAGGATATAAGTAGTAGAGGGATTATACGGATATGGTTAACCTCAACTTGTATGGTTTAACACTTTATTCTGTAATATCCGTAACGTGTATATAGGGAATTGTTCACGGACTTATGAACGTTTTCGTAAGATAAACGGAGGTAAACCTAAGGAGTCTTAAAATATGAAGTGTATTCGTTGAGCATGAAGGTAGCAGGACGGATCATACAAATCAATTTGGGATGATCAGAAAGTAGGATATAATTAAAAACTAATCTGAAAAGTGGGAAACATACTTTATAAATGTTGTAAAGAGGTCCATGTTGCATGGCAAAGGGAATCTTTATAGATGGCCATTTTTTTTGACAAATAGCACATAAGGGCTTTGCATGATTGACACTTGGTAGCATGCTGGGATGCATAAGTGACAAGTGTCAACCATGTAAAAAGTGAGGTGGCAAAAGGTTTGCAATTGTTGCATTTAGCCACCCCACTTTTGCTAACTATATAAATAAGTTTTGAATTTGTTTTTAAAGTAGTCCTCATTTTGTTCTTAACAAACCAACACCCATTTGAGAGAAATCTGAGTTCAATCTTGCTAGAACTTGATCAAACAAGCTACCATTCTAGCTATTGCAATCTCACGGATTTTACGGACTAGAATTGATCACGAGTATACTTCCGTGTAAGCTGTGGAGAGCGATTCTTCATAGAAGTTCTTCAAGGGTGAATTTTTGTAACCTGAAGCTGTTAATGGTTCGAATTTCATGTGTATTATATATTGATTATATATTTAATTCCATTGCATAATGTATGGTAGACATGCATTTGAAAATTTTCAATATGTACACAATCACATGCATGCACCCTTTAATGAACTAACAAAAACTTATGCGCTAAATCATCCCACATCGATATGGATCTTAATGGTAATGACATAAGCCAATTTTTAGTTTTATCCCCTAAGGAGAAATGGAAGAATCTAAGTCGGACAGCTGATGCGATATTTCTATATCATAAAATTAAGTGCAAGTATACACTATCGTATGCAAGTAATAAAGAGACTAATTAGTCGGATGTCGAACCCACAGGGATAATTTCTTCTTATTAACCAAGTACTAAAATTATGTCTTCCTAATAATTATTCAGATAAATAAAAACCTAAGAATGAATGTAGAAAATATAAAAGTAAAAACACAATGCAAAGAGAATAAGAAGATGGCAATGTAGAGAAAACCTAGGATTAATACTATCCCTCAATATTCTTTCTAATGATTAACCTTATAATATTTAACTCCCTTAGTCTTTATTATTGATCAAGACACTAATGTAGTCACAAGCCTCTTCCAAGGTCATGCAAGTATACCTTAATTTACCAAATACCTATATTCCTATGGTACTTGTAATAAATTAAGATTCATTAAGATTAGGTCTTATTGATTATACATGCCAATTAGGTATATTCCTATCCTAAATTGAAACTTGCATATGCAACATTGAATATTACTCTACAATCATGCATCAAATTACCTAGGTCTAAATATTATGATTCCTCTTCCGAGTTTATCAATAATATTACCAACTCATTCACCATATATTGACCAGATATATTAAAGCATTAAACACAAATAATTTAAATAATAAATGACTAAGTTTATTAAATATTCGAAAGATATGGCAATTAAGCACACATATTGAGTTCAAGTATTAACCCTAGAAAACAAGTTTAGCTCATGGCTACAAGAGAACAACAGTAAAAATAATTATAAATCATGATACAATTATTAGCAAACCGATATAGACGTCGAATTGCTCTTAATTGCGCTGCCTAGGAACTCTTGATGCCGAAGAACGTCTTGTATCTCTCTCTAAAGATGCTTCAATTAAGCTCCTATTGCTCTTCAAGACTTGTGCTATGTATTCTTGGTGCTCTTGGGTCGTCTTGGATTGATCCTTGAAGGCTGGGAACGAGTGGCTTTATATAGGGATTGATATGAGCTTAAAATTCTCAATTCTCGTCGGACTATGACTCGCACTACCGCTGGCGCGCTATGCATCTGTCGCTGAGGCGACGCGTGAAAAAGCTATTACCGCTGGAGCGATGGGCTCTTGGCGCTGGGGCGCTGCATGAAAACGGCTTCACCGCTGGCGCGGTATGTTGATAGCGCTGGGGCGATGGACGCGACTTAAGCAGGTCGTTTTTCTTATTTCAATCACTATTTCAGCGCTGGGGCTAAAATACTTGTGGCGCGGGGGCGCTGGACTCATAATTTGAAAACTTTGCATTTTAGTCCCTGTTTTCGCTCAAGTCCCTATAAATAACAATAATGCACATAAATAGCCATCTATTCTCATAAAATCATAAAATATCAATAATAAAAACATGAGAAAATATATGACAAATTTGCCCTTATCAACAGCATTGTCAGAGACTTCATTATACATGAAAGTATCACAAATTTTTAAGAAATTTATAATATGCATGTTAAGATCATTATTGGAAGCATTGCTGAACTATACAAACTTGTTCAGCATTTGAATAGTATTTGGCTTGATCTCAAAATTGTTTGTGTTAGTAGTTAGTCATCGAATACTAGACTGAACACCATTTGTAGTTGGGACTGCATACTCTTTCAATGCTTTATATGGTATCATAAGCTCAAACATTGGATTGTTGATATGATCGTTGTTCTCCTCCATGTTTAAAGAATGGTGCTATTCACGTCAAATTCTATGTACCGTTCTTTCGATCTTAGGATTAAAAGAAGTTAAGTCAACACTTTTCGTTCTTCGCATGAATTGTCAAAGCAAAATATGAACAAAATATAAAAACAAGAAAATAAAATAAAACAAAAACAAAAAATATTAATTAAAAGCAAATAGCTTGATATTAGTATTGATCTAAGAATAGATAAAATAATCCCTAATAACGGCGCTAAAAATCTAATGTAAATATAACTAAGCGTAAATGCATGCTATCATATCAAGTAATATAAGATTTAAGTCCAGATATTATTCCCATAAGGACTATATGATCTAATTCTTTTTAATCAATTACTAAAATTAATCACACTTTAACTTTTATCTAAACAAATCAAAATCTGAATTTTAACTAATTATCTTAGTTCTATCAAATTATACTAAATTTAATAGCAACTAAATGTGAACGAAGGTTTGAATTCACTAGATAAGAACAATCTAAAGTTTTAATTTGCTCCATAATATTTTATTAGATTCATTAACCTCTTACTTAATTCCTTAATACGAATTAATTGGCTAGACTCTAATCTCATCACAAGCCTCTGTTGATGGTCGAGTAACTATATTATGCATTTTAACATTTATCTATATCTCTATGGTAATCTTAATAATGTAATTAATTAAAAACATGTCTAAATTATACCATACATGCCATCTAGGTATAGTTTTATCCTGCATAGAACTCATGCTTGTTACCATATGATCATGTATCAAACTATCATAGGCCAAACACATGAATTTCTTCATCGAGTTTATCATGGTTTCTCAATTATACAAAATATTAATCAAGAATAATGAAAGCTTTTAAACACAAGATAGAATGAATCAATTGTATGTATTAAGTTCATAAACTAAGAATTAACAAAATCCATTACATATTAGGTTCAAAAGTCTAACCCTAGATCAAACAAATTTAGCTCTTGAATAAACCAAGAGTATCAATACAATCCATGAATAATAGCAAGAATAAGAGCATAATTAAAATGAAAGAGAAGAAAAAGTAATCAAGAAGACGCCTTGAGTTGTTTTTCTCCTTTCTTTGACTTGAAGCTTGAATTTTGATCTTGAATCTTCAATTCTTGGTTTGATCTCTTTATTTGTGTTGTGAATTTTTTCTTAAGTCTTGTAATGAGCACTTGAAATTACATATTTAATAAGAGTTTTACATCATTGTTTTACATTACTAGTGTCATTAACTTCTCTAACTTAAGCATGTTTATAAAATTGTACCTAATTAGCTTTTAACTGTTTTGTGATAGGTTTAGTAACATGGGCATAACTTTCTATTTAAGAATCTAATGGGAGTGATTTTAATCCTATGAAAATCTGACTTAATGGCCTAAAATATTAGATTTCACAAGAAATTTGTAATTCGAGCATTGGGAAGGTGAAAAATAGCCTAGAAGAGAACTGATCTGCAGTAAAGATCTAGTCCGAATAATCTTTAGTATTTGGCCCATAAATAAAGAAATAGGTGTCTAATACGTATGATACAAATTAATTTGAAAATCTAAGAGACTTATCTACAACTTTAATTTTTGAGTGGAAGCTAATTCAGACTACAACAATTTCAAATTAGATAATCAAGTGGATATATTAATGATAATCATTACAAATTAGTTGCTTCGCTCTTTGACTTTTATCAACTAAGTGGTTCTCTCTTCATTTGTCTTGTATTATCTATATTTTTTTATTATAAATAAGTGGCATGTTTATACCCAAAGTATGTAATTAGAGAGCTATATTTTAATTCAAAACACTTGTCTTTTGTATGATCTCTTTATAGTATTATTTCTTTCATTTACTATTTTAAAGTTCATGTTATCTCTTCTTCCATCTATTTCCTTTAATTTTGTTATGTCTAAATAATTTTCATTTTACTAAGGTATAAGGGCTTGGTAAAGTAATAAGATATACTTTAACTTTTATTCGAGAATTTAATGTTCCATTCTTAAGTTAAGCATATTTATATATGATGTATTTATTTTGTTTTGCAATATTGATATCTTTTCTTGCAAAGTAATGTATCTTGATTTATTATAGACAATCATTATAGTTGGTATAATAAATTCTTGATACCATATACAAGATTTGGCGTAGATACTCTTTCTTGTAAAGTAGGAGTCATGATTTATTATAGACAAATATAAATATTAACATAATAAATACTTGAACCCATTTACACGATTTGGTGTATAATAATAAAAAGAAATAAATACAAGTTAATATATAAATGATGATGAACCTTAATTGTTATATCTTCTGATTGGAACCTCCTTTGTATGAGAACTCCAATTGAGTTATAAAGAAAGTTGAATATATTCTTATTTCATTTACCAAGAGTGGATCCCCTTAACCTTAGCATTCATTTTAATTGATTATTTGAATTATTATTTACAAACATCTCACCAAGTTATCTATTACTTTCATAATCCTGCACTTGGGAATAAACTCATATATTCTATACATATCAAGTTTTTGGCATCATTGTCGGGGAAGTGAAATTAACTAAGTTAATTTGTTTTATTTTCATTAAAGGCTAAGTCTCCTATCTTGCTTTATTTTAATTATTCTTCGTTTGTTATTCTTGTGTTACTATTAGTGGTTTTACTTAACCACCAACCCTTTTGTTTACTAACCTTTTATTATCTTAATCTAACATTGACTAATCTAATTTTTATTTTATTACTAGCATCGCTTTTTTTTTTATAACTTTTATTTAATATTTTATTTCTTTTTCTCTTTTTTGTAATATTTATTGTTATTGTATTTTATTTTAGTTCTTTCTATGAGTGGTTGGTTTTGAGATCCTAAGTCTCATTATTTAGTGAAAGGTTATTTTAAAACTTATTTTGATAATTTGTTTGATTCTCTATCATCTTCTCATTCTTCATCAAATAACATCATGATTGATAATCAAATTGAGGAATTCATAGACCTAGGGGACAATCAGTTTCAACATAATGACTATAACCGACCAAGGATACTTGAAGACTACATGAATCCCACACAAATCGGTGCACCATCTTGTTTAGTTTTTCCTCAAGATGCAACATATTTTAATTTTAAACTGGACATTATCCAACTTTTACCCATTTATTACGGCTTAGATGCAAGGAATACTTACCTACATCTAATAAAATTTGAAGAAATGTGTAACATATATAATGACCTAAATTGTAGTATGAACACAATTCGACTTAAACTTTTTCATTTTCTTTAAAAGATAAATCTAAAACATGACTATAAAACCTTAGAGTAGGATCCATTTCTTCATGGGATGAGATGCAACAACAATTTCAACAAAAAAAAAATTCCTCCCTATAGAACAAATTCTTTCAAAAGACAAATTACCACTTTTGCCAACCGAACGGCAATAACAGAAGCGGTAGAAATCAATGGATTTATGATAAGTTCCTCAGACTAAAATAAAGAAATAGTTAATGATACAATCGTCTAATGAATTATGACTTAATTATTCCATCCTTAAGATTCATCCAGTCGAAATAACTAAAAACTACGAGTTGAAGCAATAGCAATAATAACCAAGAGAGACCTTTTACCAATATTAGGAAAAGTATAAGAAATTACTTAATACATATCCCCATCATGGCTTTAAGACTTGGAGATTAGTCTCAAATTTCTACAAGGGCTGAACACTTCAAGTTAGGCAAATGGTAGAAATGATGTGCAATGAAACATTTGAGGATGAAGACCTAGAAGAGACAATGAACTACCTAGACTTACTAGTAGAAAATGCTCAAAATTGAGATACTACTAGTACCTGTGAGGCACCTAGCAAAACTCAAACCGTTACATCTAGTGGGGTTATTTACCACCTTAGGAAAGATTATGACCTTCAAGCCAAATTAGCATCTCTGCTAGAAAAGTCGAAACCTTAGAAATAAAAAATAGTGGTCAATTAAAATTTGTTCAAGAAATTGTGTGTCACATATGTGAAACCCATATTCATACTAATGATTGCCTAACTTTGCCTACATTTAGAAAATGTCTCCATGAACAAGCCAATGTTCTAAACACATTTAAGTGGTCAAACCATAACCCATATTCATAAAATTATGATCCTGGTTAGAGAATCACCCAATTATTAGTTTGAAGAATGACACTCAAGTACATGCTTCACAACCACATTTTCAATCACACCAAATTTTTAAAACCCTAAAGGTTATGCACCATATGTCCCACCTCCTAAGAAAAATCTTGAAGAAACTTTGCATGCATTTATTGAAAAGCAAGAGTTTATTAATTCTCAAAATGCGCAAACATTTGCTAATTTGAAATATACTCTTGCTAAATTTGCATCCACACTAAACATTCACGAGAAAGAAAATTTTCATTCTCAACCACAACCAAACCCTAAAGGACAACATAACTTAAATGCAGTAGTTCAGGAAGCCAGCACATGGATCAAGTTAAAGCCATTATCACTCTTCAGAATGGTAAGGTTATTGAAAAATACATTCTTAATCCTTATGAGAATGATGAATAGATTTCTAAGGGTAAGGAAAATGATTAACCTACACCTAGTCAAGAACATACCAAACCTTCACCTGCACCTTATTTCCTCAAATATTACATAATGTTAGGAAGCTGAATCACAATCCTGAAAATTTTAAAATCCTCAAAAATGTAAAAGTTAATATTCCTTTTTTGAATGCTATTAAACAGGTTCCCTCTTATGCAAAATTTTTGAAAGATTTATGTATAGTAAAAAGAAAACTGAATGTGAAAAAGAAAGTATTTTTAGCTGAACAAGTAAGTGCCATTCTTTAGAACAATAATGCTTTGAAATGCAAAAACCCTAGTTATCTTACAAGTTCATACATTATTAGAGGTCATAAAATTGAACAAGCCTTAATTGATCTAGGTGCTAGTGTGAATTTACCACTATTTTCAGTTTATTAACAGCTCAATCTTGTTGAGTTAAAATTAACTTTTGTAATTATTTTGCTTGTCGATAGATCAATAAATGTGCCAAGAGGGATAGCGGAAGATGTTTTAGTTCAAGTCGATAAATTCAAATATCCTGTGGATTTTATTTCTTAGACACTGAACCTATTAAAGGATGTAATCCAATAGCTGTTATTTTAGGTCGTCCATTTTTAACAACTTCTAATGCTTTGATTAATTATAAGAATGAAGTAATGAAACTTTCATTTAGAAATATGACACTTGAGCTCAATATTTTTAATATGTGTAAGCAACCACATAAGGAGGAGGATGAAAGTAAAGAAGCCAACTTTATTGAAATAAATGTGGATGGTCATATTGAAAATGGGAGTTCTACTGATCCTTTAGAAATTTGTTTAACAAATTCATTTAAGTCACATATACAATTAGATCTTGAAATCTCTAACATATGTTATTTACTTAACTACGCACGTGTGATCGAAAATAAAGGATAGAAACCAAAGCTTGAAGAATTAGGAGAAAAGAAGGATAAACAGAATGAAATTCTAAAATTAGAGTTGAAACCTCTACCTGAAAGGTTGAAATATGCATTTCTTGGAGAGAAATAAACTTATCTAGTGGTAATCTCTTTTATACTCATAAGTGAACAAGAAGGTAAGTTAATTGAAGTATTCAAAATGCATAAAATTACAATTGGGTGGACTTTAAAAGACATAAAAGGCATTAATCCTTTGATTTGTACACATAGAATACACCTAGAGGATAATGCCAAAACTTTCCAATAACCTCGAAAGAGATTAAACCCACATATAAAAGATGTAGTGAGAGCTGAAGTTCTCAAATTACTTGAATCAGAAATCATCTACCCTATCTCAGATAGTAATTGACTTAGTCCTATTCAGGTACTACCAAAACAATCCAGAATCACAATCATTAAAAATGATAAAGATGAGTTAATATCAACTCGAGTCTCATCTAATTGGAGGATGTGCATAGATTATAGAAAGTTGAACTTTGCCACTAGAAAAGACCATTTTTCTTTACCATTCATTGACTAAATTTTAGAAAGAGTTGCGAGACATCCATACTATTACTTTTTAGAAGACTATTTTGGCTATTATCAAATTCCTATAGCACTAGAGGACCAAGAATCACATGCCTTTTTGGAAACTTTGATTTTAGAATGATGCCCTTTGGACTTTGTAATGCTCTAGTAACATTTCAAAGATGTATGTTATGCATTTTTAGTGACATGGTTGAGCATTATATAAAAGTTTTCATGGATGATTTAACTGTGTTTGAATTTTTTTTTGATAATTGTCTTGAAAACTTAGGAAATATCTTAAAAAGATGTGAAGAAAGGGTCTTATATTGAATTAGGAAAAATGTCATTACATGATTACTTCTGAAATTGTTTTAGGACATGTAATGTCTTCTAAGGGGGGAATTGAAGTAGATAAGGCAATAGTCAAACTCATTGCCCATTTTCCCATACCAAAAATAGTCAAAGAATTTCTCTCATTTTTAGGACATGCTAAATTTTATAGAAGGTTCATAAAAAAATTTTAGTGCTATACCTAAACCTCCTTGTAACCTTTTAGCAAAAGATGTATCATTTGGGTAGACTTAAGAGTGTCAAAATTCATTTGAAAAATTAATTATCCTCTTAACATCTGTTCCTATCATACAATCTTCTGACTGGTCTTTGCCTTTTGAGCTTATATGTGATGTCAGTGACTATACTGTTAGTGTTGTATTGGGACAAAGAGAGAAAGGTAAACCCTATGTAATTTATTATGCAAGTAGAACTTTAAACAGGCACAAAAAAATTACACAATAGTTGAAAAAAATTACTTGTTGTAATATTTGCATTAGATAAATTTCATTTTTACTTAATTGGTTCTTTAAGTGTTGTGTTTACTGACCATGCTACTGTAAAGTACTTAATGTCAAAACAGGATGCAAAACCAAGACTGATTCAATGGATTCTGTTGCTCCAAGAATGTAGCATCACTATCAATGATAGGAAGGGAGCTTAGAATGTTGTTGCAGATCACTTATCAAGACTTGTACCAAATTCATCAACAAGAAATGCCACCTTAATGGAATGCCCAAGACAAAGAAATTTTTAACTGAGGTGAGAAAGTTTTATTGGTTATCTCTTCAAATATTATCCTGTCTAAATATTTTGAAGATGCATACTCAATAATGAGGTAAGTTGAGTTATTGAATTTTGTCATTTTGAAGCATGTAGGGGACATTTCTCATCAAAGAAAATAGTTGTAAAAATCTTGCAGTGTGGATTTTATTGGCTCACTTTATTTAAAGATACACATGCATTTTGTAAAATGTGAGAAAATTATCAAAAATTGGGACCTATTTCAAAATGAAACATGATGCCTTTAAACTCCATTCTTGTTATTAAAATCTTTGATTGTTAGGGGATTTATTTAATAGGACCATTTTCACTATTATTTAGATTTACTTATTTTTTAGTCGCAGTAGATTATGTCTCAAAATAGATTCAGGCTATTCCATGTCAAAACAATTATCATAAAACAGTTATGAAATTTTTAAAAGAAAGTATCTTAAGTCAATTTGGAATCGCTCGAACCATTATAAGTAATAGGGGTAACCATTTTTGTAATAGGCCATTTGAAACATTAATGAAAAAAATATGGTATTACTCACAAAGTTTCCACACCTTATCACCCTCAAACAAATGGACAAGTTAAACTAGCTAATAGGGAGAAAAAATAAATTTTGAAAAAAGCTGTAAACCTAAATCGCAAAAACTGGTCTTTAAGAATTAATGATGCACTTTGAATTTATAGAACTGTTTTTAAAACTTAATTGGTATGTCTCATTATAAGCTAGTTTATGGGAAACCTTATCACTTATCTATAGAACTTGAGCATAAAGCCTATTGGACCATTAAAAGTTTCAACGCAAATCTTGATTCTATTAGACAGATATGTAAATTACAAATAAATGAACTTGAAGAATTAAGAAATGATGCTATGAGAATTCAAAAATTCATAAAGCTAAAATCAAAACTTTTCATGATAAAAAAATTCAAAGAAAAATATTTGATATTGGTCAGAAGGTTTTGCTTTATAATTCTCGACTCCGTATATTTTCTAAAAAATTAAGATCAAGATGGAGTGACCCGTTTATTGTGAAACATGTGTACCCTTATAGAGCAATTGACATTAAAATCCTAGAAATGGTAATATGTTTAAGGTAAATGGGCAAAAACTCAAACCGTTTCTAGAAAGTCAAGCTTTTTAAAAAGAATTTATTTCTCTATCTAACCCTTATTACAAGACCAATTGATCTTTGTTATACATATTTATATATATTTATTCTTCTTTTAACTTTATTTATTTTTTATACTTGCAAGTTAATTCAATATTTTTTGTGTTAAGATTTGTTTTGTACCTCAGTAAAGTGATGGATAACGGTACTTTATAACATTTCAAATCGAGTTTGTCAATTTTTCATAATTACTGATATATTCTTTTCTTCTCCTTTCTAAAAAAATGGACGACATTCTAATGAATTTGAAAAAAATATTTTTCTTCATTGCCTCAAAATGCCTTAAAGAAAATTTACTAAGCAAAATGTGAAAGATTAAGGTTATTAGTGATTATGAATATACCTGCTGATGTACGTTGGTTAATTGAAGCTAATGTTCAATTGACAGGCGAGTTTTTAGACTTAAAGCTTAATCTTATCCATTAGTAACCAATTACCCATATAACTTTACGTTGCAACACCTTTTGGCTCTATAAATATATGGCGTTATTTTCGCATCTTTATACAAACTTAAAATCACTCAAGGGATAGGATGAGTATAACAATGAAGGAAACATCAACTTGTCAATTCATAAAAATTTGTATCTTTTGTGGATCCAGCCTTGAGAAAGCTGAAGAGTTTGTAGAAGTAGCAGAAACCCTTGGTAAGGTGTTAGCTGAGCGAACAATTCATTTAGTATATGGGAAAACTAGTCATAGATTAATAGGGTGTATGACAATAACTGTATAAAATAAAGGTAGTCGAGTTTTGGAAATTATACTGAAAGCTCTAACTGTTGAAACAATTGTAAGGAAAATAATTAGAGATGACTTATAGGTATCATCAAAGCATGAACGAATGTCTCTAATGCTTTGGAATGTTGATGCTTTCATAGCTCTACCTGAAAGTTTCAGAACTTTGGAAGAAATTTTTTAAATTGTTTCACAGGCCCAATTGCAAATCCACTAAAAACCTATTGGTTTGTAAATGTTAATGGTTTTTATAATGAATTGTTATTTTTTCTTGACAATACGGTGAATAAACAATTCATCTCATCTACAGCATGACGGATCCTTATTTCTGCTTCAACTATTGATTAGTGGCTTTATGAATTACAAGCTTTTATACCTTTATCTGATCTAACAAATCATCAGATAGATTGGTATACTGATGACGGTGAGAAGAAACACAAGATAGATTTGACTCTCCATCTGTAGCCTCTCTACTTTTATGTATATTGTGTGGCTTATTTTATTTTGTTGCAGGTTTTCTTTTTAATAAAAGATGTTTCAAGTGATATCTTCTATACTTTACTCTCTTTATATCTTGACATTGAGGACAATGTCTCAATCTATTTGGGGAAGGATAGTTGATATATAATGCTAGTGTTAATTTTTGCTATCACTTTGTTCTTGAAAAAAATATTCCATCATGAATGGCACAATTATGCACTCTTGAGACACATTCTAGTTCTAGAATGATAGAGTAAATAGTATACTACTAAACTTTTGAAACACATTATAATTTATTTATTTTTAATGTACATTTGTTTGTTGTTTATGTTCTTGGTAACTCTGGTGTAAATAAGTTTACTTTGTTATTGAGGTAGGATTCCAAAATTATTTGGTTTAAATCACTTTTTCCATCTAGGTTACTAAAGAATAACTTTCAAAATTATTTGGTTTAAATCACTTATGGTAAGATGGATGATTCAGTATATATAGTCAAGAGAATTTCCATGTTTAATTATATATATTCTTTTCTAAACTCACACATCTTTTGTGAGTAAATAGAGAGGTTTGAGATAACAACTTATGAACTTTCATTGATATTTTGAAATGGTTAATTTTTATTTGGAATGATATTATTTGGGATGAGGAATGATTTGGTTGCCTAGTTGAAGGATGATAAAAAAAATATATAAAAAAATATTATGCTGAGAAATTGCTCTTATTTTTCAATGCTTCCTTAGTTTTTTTATAAATAAAAAAGCAAAAGAAAAAATAGTATAAAAAAAAAAGAAAAGAAAAGAAATTAATTCAGTTCAATAAAGACTTCGTTTAATTTTAGAAGACAAAAGTCATAAAGAAACAGCTTTATTATTGAACTTTATTCGTAATATTAGTATAAGATAATTAAAGCTCTCAAGCTACCATGTGGCAAGAATGATTTGACTTTAAACAATTGATTTTTCTATCTTTTGATCAATGTTAGTTTGTTTGCCTATCTTTAAATGCATTTTCTTGAGCGATTATTTGTTTTCTAACTCCATAAGTGAAATCCTATCTCTTTAAATAGTTATTCACCTGTGAGGATATGGAGTTAAGGCTTTTACTTAGAGAAAATGTTCAAAACTATATATATTGTGGTTTGTGGTAAGAAGGCTTTAGCTTAATTTACACACACATAATTTTGGAAGCTATGATTGAAATAACCTTAATAGCAATTGTGATTTTGAACTAACATTTTGTTTGAAATACTTAGGTAGTGTTCAAATTTTATTTATGCTTGAATTGATAGGGACTAGCAATAAGCTGGTTATGAGGTATGATGAACACTTAAAATTACACATTTAATAAGAGTTTTACATCATCAGTGTCATAACATCCCTAACTTAAGCATGTTTACAATATTGTACTTAATTAGCTTTTAACTGTTTTATGATAGGTTTGGTAATATGGTCATAACTTTCTACCTAAGAATCCAATTGGAGTAATTCTTGCTCTTATAACGATATGACTTAATGTCCTAAAATATTAGATTTCACAAGGAATTTGTAATTCGAGCATTTGGAGGGTAAAAAATGGCCTAAAAGAGAACTGATCTGCAGTATAGGCCCAATGTGAATAGTCTTCAATATTTGGCCTATAAATAGAGAACTATATGTATGATACAAATTAATTTGGAACGTTAAGATATTTATCTACAAATTTTATATTTTGAGTGGAAGCTAATTCGGATCACATTAATTTCAAATTGGATAATCAAATAGGTGCATTAATGATAATTAGTGCAAATTAGTTGCCTCTCTCTTTGACTTTTATCATTCAAGTGGTTTCCTCCTCATTTGTTTTGTATTATCCATATTTTTCTATAAATAGGTGACCTATTTATGCCCAGAGTATGTAATTAGATAGTTAAATTTTAGCTCAAAATACTTATCTTTTGTATTATCTCTTTGTAGTATTATTTCTTTCATTTACTATTCTAAAGTTCACGTTATCTCTTCTTCCATCTATCTTATTTAATTTTCATATGTCCAAGTAATTTTTATTTTGTTAAGTTGAAAGGATGAAACTCTTGGTAAGATAATAAGATATATTTAAACTCTTATTGTAGAATTTAATGTTCCATTCTTAAGTTAAGCAAATTTATATATTTGTTTTTTTACAATATTGATACTCTTTCTTACAAAGCGGTGTATCTTGATTTATTATAGATAATCATTATAGTTGGCACAATAAATTCTTGAAACCATTTACAAGATTTAGGATAAATACCCTTTCTTGTAAAGTGGGAGTCGTGATTTATTGTAGACAAATATAAAAATTGGCATAATAAATACTTGAACCCATTTACAAAATTTGGTGTATAATAATTAAAAGAAATAAATACAAGTTAATAGATAAATGATGATGAACCTTAATTATTATATCTTCTGATTAGAACCTCCTTTGTGTAAGGATTCTAATTGAGTTATAAAGAAAGTTGAATATATTCTTATTTCATATGCCAAGAATGGATCCCCTAACCTTTGTATTCCTTTTAATTGGTTATTTGAATTATTATTTGTAAATATTTTATATTGCTTTATTTTTCTTTAAAGTATTTATAGTTTATAATTTTACTTCCACTTTCCTGTGGATCGACCCCGTTCTCACTATGTTATTTATTACTTTGACAATCCTTCGCTTGGAAATAAACTTCTATATTCTAGACGTGCCATTTTGTCTCTTTAGAAGTCTGTGTTTTGGCTCAGAAAAGAGTGCTTTTATAAGTCTTGGAAACCCTAGGGTCTAGGGCCTTCGAATCCAAGTCGAAATAAGAAAGTTGAAGAGGTGTTTTAGTTGTCACACGAGCGCTATAGTGCTCAGACTTGGAAACTACCGACATGAAGATCTCTCATGGGAACCGCGGAGCTCAACTTTCTACTTGGGACGTTGCCGCACCTAGGCCTACACTTTAGGTCTCTCATATTTTTGTTATATCTTCATCATTTCATGTTCGTTTTATCTTCGGTTTGTCCTAAATCTTCACATTTTGGCTCGGATATATGATCAAAAGCATAAATAAATAGTCAAAATATTCTTAATTTAGAGCAGAACCTAAGTCTGAAGTGTTAAATATAATAGTACATTTATATCCTTATCATACATAATTCTTATCCACGTTATTTTGGTATGCATTGTTTTTTCTTAAAAGGTATGGGTCACCAATTTCTAATTAGATAGAAGTGTGGTCACGATCTCCTCAACATGATTTCCTGGTCAGTAGATAACTCTCTTCTTCAAAGAATTTTGCAAAAATCTCTTTTCCCTTTTGTTCTCGAGTAAGCCAATAAGGATACCTGTTTCCTCATAGATGGTTACTTCTTGGATTTAGAGAGTTGTATTGTGATCCAGGGATCTGTTGGGATTCTTGTACTCTCCCAAATTTTTTCACTTTTTCAGAACTTTGGTCATCAAATTCTTTAATTCATCCCTATCTTGTCATGACTTTCTTAATTTATTCCTATAATGTCTCTTGTTAGGCTGATGTTTCTCCATCTTGGTATAGTGAGTTGCTATATCTCACTTCTATAGATCTGTCTAGATTTTGTGATTCAAGATCCTCATTAGCCCACGAGGTTTGTCTGCCATTTCATGCGGCCATGGAATGGATAGTGACAGTGCCAAATTATTTCATCTTATTTGATAGTTTTTTATTGGAATATTATCATAAATATTTTTGAGGTATAGCCTAATTTTACAAATATCTACAGATTTAAAAAATCGACATTAATGCTAATTTTTTTTAAAAAAAAAATCATTGATGCCCAATTGTTAGTGGTTTGCCAAGAAAGTTAACAAATTTAAAGGTAATCAAATTATTTCACACTCTGAACACTCATATTCTTTTAGAAAAAAAAAAAAAATAGGCCACTAATTAATGGCCAACTTTGGCCTCGAAACTAGCAGCCAAAGATGACTGCTGGATTGGCAACCAAAGTTAACCCTTGATTAGCAGCCAAAATGGCCATGGAACCAGTGGCCATAATTTTTTTTTTATTTTTTTCTTTTAATTTTTTAAATGTTATTTTTTTGAATTTGATTTTTTAAATTTTTTTCTTTTATTTTTTTATTTTTTAAATTTAAAATTTATTTATATTGTAAATTTTTATTATTTTTAAAGTATCTGAAAATCATAGTTTTATTTTTTTATTTTATACAGGTTTTATTTATTATTTAATTTAGTTTTTATTATTTTTGAAAGTCAAAATTTTGGAATCGGTGCGAAATCGTTGTCATGTCAACTTCGTTTAGTGTGTAAAAGGTAATTTGGTTATTTGATATTCATTGACATTGAAGATGTTAATTTCAACTAAATATTCCTAATGGTTGGGCATTTATGCATATTTTGTTAAAAAAAAAAAAGATACTAACATTAATTTTTTAAATTTACGAGTATTAGAGAAATTAGGTTATACCTCAAAGGTGGGATGATAATATCCCTTTTTTTATTTATTTCCTATAGATAGTGCTAAAATTGTTGATATGCAAATTTCATTAATTTCCTGATCAATGAGTTAAATTTGTTTCATCTGGGAAACTCAGCTAGATCTTAAGAAGAATCGAGGACTAAATTGGACTAATCTATTATAAAGTTACTGGGCTTAATGAGAATCCTGCAATTAAAGAAGAAATTGAGGCCTTACTAGAAGTTCTTCTGGTAAATGTACTATGATGTTTAAGTCAGCAATAACCCGAATAAAAATAAAAAAAATAAAAGAAAACGTGCAAGAAAGGTAGATAATGAATAATAAACTGAGAGTTTTGTTAAGGGCTTCAGAGAAGAGAAAAGGCTAAAAGCCTTTAGAGTATGGCCATGGCGGTAATAGATGTTGAGAATATTAATTTGGATGTCTTTACTCAGCAAAACTAGACCCTATTTATAGGGTTGTGTTTAGGCTCAAAATATAATACGGTTATCGCAATATAGATTAAGGTGTCGATCCCACGAGAAAGCTTTCGAAAAAATAGGTTAGCAAAATAAAATTATTAAAATAGTAACGAATGAGAAGATTGAATGTAAGATAGATATAGAGAATCTAAAATTAAATGTGAATTAAGAAAGAAAATTATAATGATGTGAACAAGGCTTTGAGAATCATTAATATATTTCATAAATCTATTTTATACTTTAATTCAATGTTTATAACTCAATTGAAAGTTTTATATCCCAAATAATCAATTGGAAGATTGGTATAATATGGCACATTTAATAAGAAATATATTTGACATGACTAAACTCTTTGTAAAAATTTATCACAAATTATGTTCATCTATACAAGCTATCTAACATTAACAACATATCATATTGACAATATTACAGTAAAAGATTAACTTGTAAAATGATGTAACCAGTAACAATTATAATTTGACAAGAATCGCATAAAGAAAGCATGACTGAAAATATATAAAACATGAGAATTATAACCTTTGTATTATAAAAAAGTGAAAGATAAGAGTTTAGACACAACAACGTACAACATTGTAACTCTCAACAAAGAATCAAAGTTTAGAAGTAGATTTATTACACATAGAAGTTTATCTTTAACCTTGCTAAGAACTTTAACTTAGCTTACAATTCATTCTTATGAATATTAAAGGAAAGTTTTGAGAAAATTGTAAGACATGAAAAAATATCCATTAGCCTCCTAAAGGTGTCCTTATATGGGCAATGAATGGAAACATATTTAGTGTGACTTCAATCAACACCATTTTTTGCCATTAACACCTTTACATAATTTCAGCACCTTTTGGACAATGGAGATAATCAATATAGCCTTTTTGGTCAAAATAAAAGTTGTAGAATTTTGTCTCTTCTTTCTGTAGCCACTAGGTTCATGCAATTTGGATTAGTATCCTATGAGATATGGTCAAAGAACCAAAGCCACGTCAGATTTTAGCCACTAACTCTTTTATCAATTTACAACCCGATTTGGACTATGATAATGACTGCATTGGACTTAGTGTCAATAGAAGAGTTATAGAGAATTAATGCAACATTTCTCAACTTTAAGAATTATACTGATTGGATACGTATTTTATAAAATACGATTCAAATACGAGAGATAGTTAAGTTGGGTGGAAGTTGTAATCTAGTTCTATTGTATCCTAATTTTGGCCCATTAAATATTAGATTTGGTATTTTGATTGTTGTTCAAGTTTATATAAGATTGTATCCTGCAGCTCTAGGTTGAAGAATTTCTTCATTTTGATTTATGTCCATTTTACTAAACCTGTACAAATAACATTCATTAATCATAATTTAAATATCACACTTTATTTAAAGTTTAAAATACAAAAGTGCTAAAATTAGTGGCATTCTAAATGTTAAATAGTGACTGAATCTCTTAATAAATATGTATTTTAATAAACTCATCAGGTTATAATGTAGGTTCAATACATAGTGTTACAATCTCAATAAGGTTAGAAGTCCTCAAGCTTTTCCCTTTCTAGATTCTAACATTATAACTCTACCCAAATAAGGTAGATCTTGCTTGCCTATATAGGATTTGTACCAAGATTATAGAAGCTATTCTTTTATAGAGAGTGTATCTTATTTATGATTCTTGCTAATTAAGCCTTTTTAAAAATGTTTGAGTAAACCAAGATGGTCAGGTCTCAACCAGGGTGGTCGGTCAGATCGAAAAGTGTACTCGATGACTAAGGATAGTATTGGTGATTAAAGGACTACAAGCTAGTCCGATGACATCTGCATACTCTTATACCTATTAGGCTCGTGCTTATGGGTCTAGCCTTGTAGGCTGTGGTAGAAATACTAGGGATGCATAGTAATTGAGCCTTTTGGGCTAAAATCCAAGGGGAATAGTATGCAAATATTTTTGAATTATTACTATAATATATATATAGTTATATGTTTATGGTGTAAAATTGCTTTAACTTATATTTTTTTCTTAAAATTTATCTATAATTTTGAGACGTAGATCAAGGTAGGAGTTTGGATTCAATACTTATCTATTCTTGCTCTGTTCATGTTGGTAGATAATTCTTCCATATTGAGTAAACATAGATCCTAAAAAGCGAATTTAAGCAGTAACACTAAAAAGAGGAGTTGATGAGGGTTTTAGACTCGAGGCTTCTGTATTTGTTCTGGTTTATCAAGAGAAAAGGTTTTAAGATATCCTAAGATGTTTTGTTTTCATTTTTTGGTTAAAAGCATCACATAGTATAGTGATAGAGCCCAGTCTGCAACTGCGGAATCCATCTTTCCTTAAAAACACCACCCAAAAAGGAGGGTTATAATATAGATGTACGTTAAGGAATATTATTAGTAAGACACACATATAAAGTGCATATGTACTGTAGCTACAAAGAAAATAGACACAATCAAATTGTGTAATTAAAATTAAAATAGTGTCAGCTCATTATCTTCTTATACTATTGGATAACATAAAAAATATGAAACTCAAAATTAAGATCAAAATTTTAAATTAAATATCCTCACCAATATATAAAAACAATAAACATTGTTCTTCTATTTTGTTTTTGGTAAGAAATTGATAAGTTAATTCTTGCATTTTTATTAAATTATTCATTAATTTTTTTAACTTTTTAAAAGTACTAAATTACGTATTTTTTTACAATTGTTTTACTATTATTTTCATCCTTAAATTTGCAAAACATGATCATTTTCATCCCTTAAAGATGTAATAAATAATTTTTAAAATATTAAAAACTTGAGCATGGGTGTTTGCCTATATGCATTCAGGAGGCGCTTGCCAATATTATTTTAGTCTTTATGTTTTTGTTAAATTACTTATTAAGTTCTTAACACTTTTTTTTTTTGAAATATGCTACAACTAACAGGAAGTGTTCAGAACTTAATAAGTAATTTAACAAAAATATAAAGACTAAAATAATAAATTTCCTTTGTTTTTTTTTAAAAAAAATCACAAAATACCGTTCTTAAGCTTTGTACTAATATATAGTGCATGTGTTATGTGCAAGTAAATTTCCTTTAACAAGAATGGATACCCAAGCCCAGTACAATTTAAGCTCTCATGATGAGTCGGCTTTGGTCCCATTTTAGGGATAGTTCAAGTACTTGCTTTCCTCTTCGCACGGGAAGAAAAGAAAGGTAGATGTCTTCAAATTTTCACGTAGCAAATTTGGTTGGTTTGGATTTAGGTTTTCTTTTTTTTCTTTTTTTCTAAACCACAAAATCTCAATAGATCTCTAAAGCTCTTCAGTTGTAAATATCAGCACTTATATTTTATAGTTTTTTAAAAAGAATTGATATCCATATTACACCATAGACTGGGCTTGTTAGCTTGGCCACTTTGCTAGGGAGTAATTTATGAATATAATATAGAATGAAAACTTAATTTCATAAAATTTTTGGGTGTGTTTATCTTTCTGAAATTAGATTAGGTTAGAATGAGAATGAGTAGGGACTAAATCGAGGATTTGGAATGAGACTAAATTGTTTAATTAAGTTTTAAGGTTTGAAATTGAAATCATTACTATCATTGATGTGTTTACTTAAATTTAGAA
This sequence comes from Ailanthus altissimus, assembly GCA_946807835.1. Lineage (NCBI taxonomy): Eukaryota > Viridiplantae > Streptophyta > Magnoliopsida > Sapindales > Simaroubaceae > Ailanthus > Ailanthus altissimus. Next base: position 14,553,033 of record OX327687.1, read on the forward strand.
TGAAAATAAATTCTTATAGAAATATAAATGTTTCAATTTTTTTTAAAAAGTGTATTTTAATATAATAACAACAATATTAATTTAAGATAATAATATACTACTTAATATAATAACAAGATATTTAGTAAAATAATAAGAATATGAATTATTATTTAGCATGATAATAGTTTTTAAGTTAATATAATAATAGCAATATAATAATAATAATAATTAGTAATTTAAAATTATAAATATATATTTTTAAATCATTATATTTGCCTCCACTACCTTTTCCCAACTCCATTTCAAAGGAAAAGTTGGGAATTTTATCTTAAACTAAAATTTATTTAAAAATTTAAAGGAATTCTCTCAGTTCTCTCACTTCTATCCGCTACTTCCAAAACCCTTTTGTTGAGGGAGGTAACGCCCTTCTCCCTCGTGAGGTTATGTTGAAGTGAAAAACTCAAGATTCAGCCTAGAACTCTAACCTCCTTGCGCAACGGAATAACCTGTCAATCAAGCAAAACCAACAAGAATTCAAAGCAGAAAACAAAAGAGCACAACACAATCTATGTGGTTCGGCCAATCGCCTACGTCCACGATGGATCCAATGATCATAGCCTCTCTTATTATAACTCCTTAGAGATTTTACAAGAAAACACAATATGAAGAACCCTCAAAAGGACCTAAACGTTTAGTGAACCCTTGCTCTACCACGAACAATAATCACTCAAACAACGGTTCCATCCTAGCGCACACAAGCACTTAGTGTCTACCCAGCTCTTCCCCTCTCTTAGAGTCTCTCTCAATGCTTGATATGAAATCAAGGGTTTACAAGTATTTATATAGAGTATATTTCGTGCCTATTAACCCTATTCCTTGTTGGAGTAAGAGTCCACTTGTTTTGGAAGTCCAAAACTTCCTAAAACTCGAAATCCTGAATCAAAACAGACTTTTTCACGCGTTCTGGAGCTGCGGCGCTCATCCTTGGGCGCTGCAGCGCTGGGCGCGAGCGCTGCAGCGCTGGACAGAATCGCGCCCAGCGCTGCAGCGCTGGTTTTACTATCCTGGGCGCCGCGGCATTGAGCCCTGTAGCTATCCGTGTTTTCTTGCTCCCTTCGCGTCTTTGGGTTCCGTTTCGCTTCCCCCTTCGTGTCCCACACGTCCTAGACTTCTCCATACATATCCCATACATTCTAGACTTCTTGTAACTCTTTACTTTGGTCTTTATCTCAATTCTTGGTCAACCAAGATTGTTGAATCACTAATTTTCCAACACCTTTTAAAAAAATCTCATCACCTCTGCTTCTCTCATCTCCAATGGAAAGAGAGTCATTCTGCCCTCTCTTCTGTAGACACACGGTTTGACTTCTTCTTATTGCTCTTTTCTCTCTGTTTCCTTTCTTATTTTTTTTGTCTTTTTTTTCTTTATCTCTTTGTTTTGCTTGAGTGGATAGATCCAGCCTTGCTGATTGCTGAATTTTGGCCACCACTGTCATTTTCTTACCATCGTAGATCACTAACTTACCAGCTGCCAGCCGAGCTAGCAACACCATCACTCACTCGCACTTACATGCTTCTAATTTGGTGGACTAACAACCTCGAAAAACCTATAGCTCTGATGGCTTTTGCTTTCAACTGCTGCTCTGAGCACTCAAAGCCAATGCTAGGGTGGGAAATTTTGAGAATGGGTAGGGTTCGGGACGACCTAACCCAACTCAATTCCTGTTTAAGACAGAAAATTATCTCAATCGAATTTTTTTTTTGAACCACATCCCATCCCGACTCAAACTTAAGTCAGGACGAGTAGGGTTGGAATAAAAGTTTTGGGTAAGGTCGGGTTTTTAACTCTCTCTTGAGTTCATTTGAAAGTTGAGATGGGTTATTTGTGTGCTTTCTTAAATTCTTTTTTGTGTGCTTTGGGCCTTGAGTTTTAATTGGGTTTTTTTTTTATCATATGAGGCAATGTTTTAATTGAGCTTAAGGTCTTTTTGTGTTTTAGTTTATTTTATTTTTAAGATATTTAATAGAGTTTTATTATTTTTTAAATATATGAAGTTTTTTATTGATTTAATTAATTAATTGAATAATTGAATCCTTTTTCTAATTCTCTCTCGAATCATAATTGAATTGAATTAAGTGAATTTAAAATTTGATTAAGCTAAATTTTAATTTTTAATATTAAAGTGAATTAAAAAAATTAACAATTTATGTAATAAATTTTATAATCCAATTTCATATTTCACTTATATTTGTAAGTACCATAGCATTACAATTCTAAATTTTATCATTTCAACCTTAATTCCCTAAAATTTGATCATTTTGATTCTAATTTCAATTACATTAAATTTTGTAATTCTAATTTTATTAAATGTTAAAATTCTAATTCCAATTTTATTAAATTTCATAATTCTAATTTAAATTACATTAAATTTTATAATTTTAATTCTAATTCTATTAAATGTTATAAGGGAAAAAGACATTTGGACCCTAAGTTATAGTTAAAGGGATAATTTACTCACCCTATTTTTAAAATATACCCATTTACACTTCGGCTATTAATTTTTCTGTTAAATTTGATGAAAAATATTACAATTACTATAATACTCTTGACAATCATTGACTAACAGTTGATCAGTATTAACCAGTCGTGGACCAATATTGATCGACCGTTGACTAGCGACTGATGGTGATTCGACTCAAAATTAATATCATAAAACTCAAATTTTGTGATCTACGTTACTGTAGAATTTTTTCATCAATAGAGCACTGTAAAGGTGCCAAAAATAGGGAGAATATGATGGTGACAGTGCACTCCACTGCCTTACCATTTAATGGCGAACAACGGTGACTATTGCTCGCTATTATAAGACGACAGTCACCGTCAAATAGTAGGGTGGTAGCGTGCACCACCCTATCGCCTCCCACCATATTCTTCTTATTTTTGGCACCTCTATGGTGCGCACCTCTGTGGTTCGCATTAACGAAAAAATTTTACCATCACGTAAATTATAGAATTTTGAATTTAATAATGTCAATTTTCATAATTTTTGTCGCCAGAGACCCATGATTAGTGATGGCTCTGTCAGAGTCTTTTGGTTAGTCAATGGTCAACATCAATCAATGTTCATCAATGCCTTTTAGATTGTGACATGTGTCTTTTATAAGTAAAAAGTTGAATTACCCTTATTACCATCCAATTTAAATTAGTAATTTTAAAAATTGGGTGAGTAAATTATCCCTTTCACTATAATTTGAGAGTTTAAATATCTTTTTCCTATGTTATAATTCAAATTCAAATTCTAGTAAATTTTATAATTTTAATTCCAATTCTATTAAATATTATAATTCAAATTCAGTTTCTAATTTCATTAAATTTTATAATTTTAATTCTATTAAATGTTATAATTTAAATTATGTTTCCAATTTTATTAAATTTTATAATTCCAATTCCTATTCTGTTAAATCTTATAATTCAAATTTCAATTTCATTAAATTTAATAATTTCAATTCCGATTCTATTATTATAATCTAAATTTCAATTCCAATTCCATTAAATTTTATAATCCTAATCCCAATTTCAATTCCAATTCTATTAAATTTTATAATCTCAATTTTAATTCCAATTCTAATTAAATGTTATAATCCCAATTTCATTTTTAGTTACATTAAATTTGATAATTCAAATCCCAATTCAATTTACATTAAATTTTATAATTCCAATTCCAATTCTATTAAAATTTATAATCTCAATTTCAATTTTAATTTTAATTCTATTAAATATTATAATCCCAACTAAATTTTAGAATCCCAATACCAATTTTAATTACATTAAATTTGATAATTCAAATCCCAATTTAATTTACATTAAATTTTATAATTTCAAACCACTAAATTTTACAATCCCAATTCTAGTTCCAATTCCAGTTCCAATTCCAATTCTATTAAATGTTATAATCTCAATTCCAATTCCATTAAATTTTACAATTCCAATTTTAATTCTAATTCTATTAGATTTGATAATTCAAATTCCAATCTAATTTACATTAAATTTTGTAATTTCAATCCAAATTTTAATTATATTAAATTTGATAATCTCACTTCCAATTCAATTTACATTAAATTTTATAATCCTGATCCCAATTTCAATTACATTAATTTGATAATTCAAATTACAATCAATTCTATTAAATATTATAATTTCAATTTTAATTCCTTAAATTTTTATATTCCCAATCTCAATCTCAATCCCAATTCCAATTCTATTAAATATCATAATCCCAATTTCAATTCCAATTCCATTAAATTTTATATCCCAATCCTAATCTTAATCCTAGTTCCAATTTCAATTCCATTAAATTTTATAATTTTAATCTCAGCTCCAATTCCAATTCCAATTCTAATTAAATGTTATAATTATAATTCCAATTCCAATTAAATATTATAATTATAATTCCAATTCTAATTACATTAAATTTGATAATTCTAATTCTAATTCAATTTACATTAAATTTTATAATTTCAATTCCAATTCTAATTCTATTAAATGTAACATTCTAATTCTCTTAAATGTTTAAAATCTCAATTCTAATTTCATTAAATTTTATAATCTCAATTCCAATTCAAATTCTATAAATGTTACAATTTCAATTTCACATTAAATTTGACATTTTTCTTTCAATTTCATAATTCAAAAAAATTTCAATTTGGTTTGGGAATTTTTTGAACCCGTCCCATCCTAATTGGGACAAACAAATTTATCTCGATTCTCATTCCCAAACCTAAACTGACCTAAAATTTTTAGGATAGGTTGGTCGAGTCAGTTCAGGATTGGAAATTTTGCCCAATCCTAGCTAGCACTGTCCTAAGCAAGCAAACCATTACAACCTAGTGGCCCAACAAACCCTAGTAATACAGATGCTTTCTGGATGTTGATGCTTTGAGATACTAAATTGGATTTTTTTGCCCTTGTTGGTGCATTTGTTTTGCTCTATTAAAATATTGTTGGTGGTTAGTTGAGTTACTCAATAATTGTTAGCGGAAGATTAATTTTGTATAACTGTGGTTTATTAAGTTGTCCCTTTGAGTAGAATTTCCCTTCTTCGATAGGGCAGTGGTCTTTCCCTATTCCCTATTCTCATTTCCAAATTCAAATCTTTTCCAATCCCATTTCATCACAGGATAGGAATTATGGGCTTTAGATAGCATTGCATAATTAGACTTATATATGAAATTTATTTTTTGATTTATAAATATCTTAAACTTCAATATATATTACATAAATTAAACCCTTAATTTTATAAATATGTTAACATTTAAATTTGTTTGTTAAACAGATAAAATAAATGATTTTAGAAATAAAAAGAAATTATTAAAGAAAATTGATTTGTTCATATTGTGGAAATATGTATTAAAAATATTGAAAGTAATTATAAAAGTAAATTAATAATTAAATGGCATGTATGAAAATAAAATGTAAATTGTTTTTAAATATTTTTGTAAAATATAAAAAAATGTTAATGAAATAAAATAAGAAGTCAAATAGGATCACTCAAAACTTATATATAAAATTAAAGCCCAAATACATAGCCTAAAACTTTTAAGCATAGCTTAGCTTGGATTAGGTAGCACATGTAGTAAGGTATCAAAATATGAACTCCTTGGGCTCATTAAAAAGAAAAGAATAATATTACATATTTTAAATTGCATAAAAAAATAATATCAAATAATTATAGGGTAACAAAATAGTGTAAATTTTAAAATTACCAATTATACTTTTTTACTACTTAATAATGACTTAATATATCATTTTGTAAAATACAATTTAAGATATAATTTGATATATGTAACATTATTCAAAAGAAAAAAACCACTAAAGAGTACAACTAAACAACTTTTAAAAGAAAAATATTGCTAAACAATCCCATCTATTTATCTTAATAGCCCTTATGATTGTAGCACCCAGGGTGCTCGCCGAATTGACTGGCCACGTTTTACTTTAGTTGCCACACCAACCCTCCTTGATTTGACTTGAAGGGTGTGTCAGACCCCTAATTGGTTTTTCACCCTTTACCCTACAATAAACACAGGTCCTTGAAAAGTTCTCAACTTTAAAGACGGAGGTAAAGGAATAGCCTCTCATCATATTGCTCATACGTAATCCTTTATATAGATGTTGAGGCGAGCAAACACTAAGATAGAATAAGCCTGATAAAATGCCCAATGTCCCTGGAGTTCGAGTAGTATGAGGAAAGGTAGAGTCTCCAAGCAAGGCCCCTATGACTATGAAATTGTAAGATAAATAGATGGGTTGCATTTACTTGCTTATTTTTCTCTTTTTTTTTCTCTTTTATTCATCAATCACAAATTTTGCTATAAAAGCATTCTCCTTTTCAACATGAAGGACATAAATAAATATAGTAGTGTTATGCATATATTATTAAGTATAAAGTTTGTATTTAACTCATGTATCATTGATTGATAACTATCACCTATCAAGTAGTTGTTATTTTTTATTTCTTACTAATATGATAAATATATAATACTAATCAACAATGGACATATCAAATACCACATCAGTTGAAATACAAACTTTTTATATCCTAACTATATAAATATAATATTATCCAAATATATAAAAATAAAATTATAGAATCAATTGCAATATTTTTATTGGGAAAGATAAATTTATCTTGTTAATAAAATATTTTTGACACAGTTACTAATTTGATCGCAATTATAATAATTTTTTATTATTTTTTTAAAATTATAATGAATCTAATTACACAAATTAGACTAAAATTTACTTTTTTACTTTCCAAGGAAATTTGTTTTCTTCTTACTCTTGTGAAAATAAAAATTAATTATTGACCACAAAATTTGGTCATCTTGAAGACAATTAATTAAATATATTTGAAACAATGATAATATGACTTAAAACAATATTCACAAATACAAAATTTAAATTACGACAGAGAAATAAAGAGAGAAAAACAAACAATGATGGAGATAGTCTTCTAGGCTTTAATCCTTCAAGAATATTCAAGAGTTTTCATCGTGCAAGTCTCTCTCTATCTAGAAAAGTGTACTTTTCTCTCTCTCTCTCTAATTTTGTGCTCTCCTCTCTTCCTTTTGAATAGTAGCTTATAGGTTTTATTTATAAGCTCCAATTAGGGCAAATTTTGAAACAATGAAAACTAGGTTTGTTATTTTGTCTGTGAGGTCGTGACATGGAAAGATTGGGGCCGTGGCTCGGGCTTCTGGATGAGTTGGCACTACGACTTGGGAGAATTGGGGTTGTAGCCTACATGTGCTGACGTTTCTTCCCATTCTTGCTTTGAGGCCGCAACTTAGATATGTGGTATGACTGTTTTGCCATTTTTCTTCATCTTTACTCTTGTTATTGCATTGTTTTATTGAAACTTATAAAATAATAATAACATGTATGAAAAGCCACATATTCATACTCAAGTTGAGCAATTATCAAGTTAAAAGAGTTAAAATATTATATATAAATGCACTCATCAGGCTTTATGTAGTAAGGAAGCAAATTGGTTAAGGAATATAGAAATAATCATCTAACTTAAACCAATACCTCATGTATCCATGCATTGTGATAGTAAGGCAACTTTGTCAAGGGCATATAATTATATCTATAATGAAAAGACTTATTAGCTTGAGACAAAGTTATATGAGACAATTACTTACTAATAAAGTGTTCACAATTGATTTTATGAGATCATGCCAACATTTGGCAAACCCCTTAACTAAAGGCCTTTCAAAAGAAATTATTTTAAAAATGTCAAAAGGGATAGGACTCAAGCAAACATTAAACAATCAATAATGATGGAACCTTAACTCAACACTTGAAACAATAAGATATTAGGTTCAATGAATAAAACACATCAAACAATCAATAATGATGGAACCTTAACTCAACACTTGAAACAATAAGATATTAGGTTCAATGAATAAAACACATCATAAATATGTGATTGCAAGCACTATAATACTCTAACATACGTCCCAAAAGTGAAAGTGCTCGATATCTATAATAGAATGGAAAGGACCAATTGCTTAGCTTTTAACAAACATATAATAGATTTTGTTAAAATATTTTAGTTGCAAGGGCATTCTTGATAAGTTTACCTATGTGAGTGTCAAAGGTGGTGTCACATTCTATATAACTCTGTTGGTTACTAAAACGCTCATGAAAATATATTATAGATTCAATGTCGATCCATGTATTAGCTAAGACATACCTAAGAATAAGAAAGCTTATGTGTGAGATATGTTCAGTTAGTTGGATAAAGTTAGCTGGTTTAAAGTTTGCCTACCATGCCACCTTGACTAACGTTAATGTATTTTTACTGAGTAAAAGTTCAATTCCAAAGTATACATTCATTTATGCATAAGGTTTCTAAGCTGGTACAAAACAATTTTCAAATTTTCATTCATTTTGAAAATAGTGGGGATTGTTAGAGAATTTTCAAAATAAATGAGTTGTTCTTTAAATAGACACTTGTTTGAATTAAAAAGACACCATGCTATCTTTTAGAAGAGACATCATTGAAGAGACATAATGGTATCTCTTAAAGGAGACACACCTTTATACATTTTTTGGTGAATGGACACAAACATTCATGATATTGTTTTATTTAAAACGGTAATGGTTCATGTTGGACCATTGATCAAATTCAACTTTGATCCAATGGTCATGAATGAAGAGGTGTGTATGGAGAGACATCCCAAAAGAATGGTTAGATGGATATCTATAAGAAAAAAGGACCTTATTTATGCCATTTACATATTATTAAAGACTTCTTACATTTTCTATTCTCCCACCAAATAGCAAAATGAAATTTCTATATTTTCTTCATATTTTTTTCTAGATTAAAGTTATCTGTGTTTTCTTCTGTAAAAAAATAAAATATTAAATCTTTGCAAGCTTGCAAAGTTCAAGGGTATTCAGGTTTATTTTCTTTGGTACAAAAGGCGAGCAAACATATGCAGTACTTCATTATATCATAGAGGCATATTTACTTAATCTACATGCATCACTCGATTAGTGGAGGTAAACAACGTCTTAAGAAAAATGACATTTAAAGCATATATTTATTTTTACAGCTTTACTATGATGATTTTTCTTAATATCTACAAGTTTGTATATATTCTATTCAATTAAATAAAGATCTCACCATCAATTCCTTCTTTCTCCCACATTTATATATTTTTCCCAACAGGGATAATTATGAGAACAAAGTATTATGGAACATGTACTTTTGGGTAGACCGACCCTTTAGAAAATATGAGATTTTATTAACAACCCTAGCACAGATGAGTATTAAGAGGACTAAATGGCTTTATATGTTGAGAAATGAGTTCCTAAAAGCCATTTGTATACTCTTCAGTGGTATTGTAGGTGACATCACACACTTAAATAAATCATACTCTTATTTTCATTAATTGTGTGAGTCAATTATTCAAACAAAAAAGTCATTGAATTTTGACCAATTAACTTGTGTAATTTGTTGTATAAACTATTGCTAAAACTAGGTAAATAGGCTTATTAGAGGTAAGGGCGGGCAATGGGCGGTTTGAGTTCCAAATCGAAAACATTCAGGTTATTAGTTTTATATCAAACCAACCTAAATTATATTACAATTCAAACTAACCTAAACCAATTTAATTCAATTTTGTTCGGTTTGGGTTATTCAGTTTAAGCTATATTTAAAATCCATTATTTTTTGCATCACAATATAAAAAATACAATTTATTTTATTTTTGAAAATGTCATCCATAACTTAAATTTCCACAATAAAATTTCAATTCAACTTAATTTAACTTACAAATAAAAACAAATCCAAAATGATAATGTGTTCCATCCAAAATATTAAAAAAAATGCCTACAAAAACAAGTAAAATAATATCAATCTGAAACAACTTGGTTTGTTGTTCACATGATCTCAATTCTACATAAAATGAAGGAAACTATTTTTAAAGAAAAATAAAATAAGGACAAGTAGATATTTTACTACGTATCAATTTGTATAGGTAGTATATAATTGTCAAAATAAAAAATCAATTTTTTAGGAGGAAATGTTATGCAAAGTTATCTTTGATAAGGGGGATTTTTTTTAGCAACATACAATGTAATGGCTTGATTTTTCTCCTAGATGGATTCAGTTAACGATGAACTATATCACTAATATTTCCTTCTCGTGTTGATAAACAGTGTACAAAAGGTTTTATAAAACCTAAAAGGTTTCTTAGACATGCATGCATTCCATCACCTTATTTATTTATGCAAAAATATTATTTTAATTTTTAATTTTATGAATATATCAACTTAGTCTTCACTTATCTAATATATATCATATTAGTCCTTGTAAGAATAAAAATAATAATTATTTAGAGACAAAAATAATAAAATAAAATTACCAAAAACATTCATACAATAACTAATATGATATATATTAGAGAAGTGAGGAGTGAATTAATATATATTCATAAAATTAAAGACCAAAATAGTACTTTTTCCTTTATTTATCTTATGAGCAAATGTTTTTTATGCTACAAAATGAAGCTGAAAAAAATGCTTCATAGAGATAGATTTATTGGTAGCCTAAAGATCTCTCACTTGCTCTTTTTTCTTCGGCTTTCTAAGGCTCTAATACAAGAAAGCAAGCAATTTTATTGCTTTTATTGGCTAACGTTGCAGCAGATGCTCCTAACGTTGCAGCAAATGCTCCTAAAGTTTTTATTATGATGGAGTCTCCGATTGGACATTCTGAGATTATTCTTAACTCTCGTACTATTCCCTTGTAATTAATTAGCAACACCTAAGTGAATTTGTTGCCTAGAGAAGTCACTCTAACTACTTCGAATTTTCACCAATATCTCTGAAGTCTACCTCAAGAATGGTTTTAGTGACTGACCACATTCCCTCAGTTCCTGCCAGCACTTTTCATAAAGAATTTGATAAAATAGCTGGTATTCTTCAGCATCCGTGATAAGGGAATATTGACTATATATATTTTTATTATTTTACAAAAATAAATAATTATTTATGTACATTTTTGTTTATTTATAAGGATTTAATTGAAAATTAAAATAAGGACGCAAAATGAGCAAAAACTTAGGACTTAAAAGCAAAGGAGTTCAGATTTTGAAATTTGAGGTTTTCAAACTAAAATCAATCTCTATTAAAGGTCATTCGTCTCCAACCTTCAAAGAAGATACAAGACACACCACTCAAGACCCTCTTGAGCCAAGATAGTAAATGGAGCATAATTAGAACAATTTAGAAAGAGAAATTCAATGAATCAAGAGATTATTGGCAAATCTTTGGCGGGTCTATTAGGATTTGTGCTTATGTGTCATCCCTTTATGTATGAATATTTGTTTAATATTTATACTAGTATTTTCATTAAATCGCTAACTATATTTTATATATGGAAAGATACTTGTAACATTTCAAACATTGTATAATCTAAAAGAGTTTAAATTTAGTCTAAAAAAGTTTAGATAAGTGCTAAAAATTAGCAACATTGAGAGTTATAAATGTTAAGAGTTAGTACTGATAAGAGTTATCAGGTTATAAGAGTAAGAGATATTTAAAGAGTTAAAGCCTTATCTGAAATGGGACAAAAACCTAAGAATATATTATTAATGACGTAGTTGCAAAGAGTTGCAAATAATGCTAGAAAATGTCATTATGCAAATATGTTCTTAAATAATATGTTTCTGATCTATCTTCACTAATGCAGGTCTGTTAGTGAAGAACTTATGATATATAAATTGATATATGTCTATATTTGGATGGTTAGTCTTAGCAGACCATGAGTTTAGTGGAAGCTTATTTAGAGACATAGGTATTCAGTAAGGACTGAATACTGAACAGCCTCATGAAGACCTCCAATAGACATCCCATAAAGCCGTCAATGGAGGGTCTTTCGAGTTGAGTAGTATTCGTGGTCCTTTGACCTGAGTACCACAGTGAGCTTGTGAGTGATCCACCATATTTTGGTTCCACACACGTTAGATATATTTTAGGGTTCCTCAGGTTATGCACTTGTCTAGACTTAAATGTTAAGTACATCACTTAATTAGTTTGCATGAGTTGTTAACTAATTAAATGTTAATAAATGGCACAATTTTGTTCTATAAATTGTTTACCATGAATTCACTTATTAACCATGTTAGTAAAATCAAATAAGGTAAAAAATTTATTATTCATATAGTTTTTCAATAATTAAATAAATATTATTTAAAAATATAATAATATTTATTTAGTTGTCTAATATTTTGGTTTAGGTGGGAGACATATACCTAATTAGATATAATGGCTACCAAATCTTATCTTTTAGTTTTGGCCATTTAATCAATTTTGGGAGCACTTTTAAAGTGCTTAACACACCTAAAATGAATTGAATAATTCATTCTCTAAGTGAAAAAGAAAACAAGAAATGGAAGAGGGAGAAGAGAGGGTGTTTTTTATTTTAATTCTTTCTACAAAGTGTTGTAAAAGAATAAGAGAGAAAAACAAAAACAATTCATCTCCTTCTTTTCTTTAAAAATTGAAACTTGTTGTTGGAAATAATTGATAACTGCCATTCTAGCTTCACAATTCCACCAGATTGTTGTGAACTAAAATTGTACAAAGTTTCACTTCAAAGTGAGTTCAAAGTTTGGAACAATCTAAAAATTTGAAATCTTTACTAAAATTCTTCAAAAGTATGTTTTCTGTAATCTTATTTTGTTAATGATATAAGTTATAAGTGTATATGTTGATCATATGCTTAGTTCCGCTGCGAAATCATGTATATGATACATGTATTTAGTATTTTCAATATGTACACAATCACATGCATACATCCTAAAACACGTTAACAAATGGTATCAAGCATGTTTATTGTGTTTCTGAGTTATTGGAGTGTTATATGAAGTGTTTAGAATGCTTGAAAATAGTAAAAATTACATTTTAAAGTGTTTAAAGTGTAAAAAAATAGTTCTATCAAAAAAATGTTGTAGCGCTAAGAACTGAACACTGAGGGGTTCATGTGTTAACATGAATGCCATGGCGTTCACTAGTGAACACAGGGGCATTTATCGGTGAATGCTGGGGTGTTCGTTATATAACGCTGGGGCGATATTTATGATAACACTAGGGCATTAAAGTGCTTAACATAGGGGCGTTCAAAGGGCCGAACGCCAAGGTGTTCAAGTATTGAACGTCAGGGTGTTCGTAATGATGAACAGGGGAGTGTTCAAGTGTTGAATGCCAGGGTGTTTGTAAGTTAGAAACCTAGGTCGCATAAGGCTAATGATAAAAAAGAGTAAAAAAATTTTTTTGGAGTATTATATTATATAATACTATAACGTTCAACTTTTAACGTTGATTATTCTAACAATACACTCCATTTTAAAATTTTTACATGTGAGGTTTGTTTAATACAATTATAATTGCTACATGATTGTATAAAATGTTGTGTATATATATATATTATGCTTATTAATCACAATGAGAGTCCTATTGGTAGAGGTTAGTTGTGCTTGCATAAACAAATATTCTAATTATAAATTAGATTCATATGAGATGCAAAAATTTATTATAATTGTTAATGGTAATAATAATTATAATAATTATTAAAAAAAAATATTAACTAATTATTATATTAAAAAAAATCTCTCTAAATCAGATTAAATAATATTGTATTATGAGATAATATTATATAACGATCTGTCTTGTCAATACTGTATTAGACGATTCACTTCGATCTTTCTCAATATTGCTACAGCGTGAGGGATTGGTTAGGGTGATTTGGGCTATGCCAGTTAAACATGAGATGAGAAAAATATATGTGAAGGTTATACTGGTAGTATATATTTGATAATTGGCAAGTTAATCTGGAATACACTTATCCAATATTGCTACATCGTGAGAATAAGGTGTATTTAGGATCAGTGGTAAGAGTTGCATGAAATGCAATTGACAAGAGTTGTATATCTTTTGGGTTTACAAAGGCTAATATTGCTACAGCGTGAGACTATAGTAGAATGCTAAAGGGATCCACTTCTCACTATATAGTTTAAAGAATTTAAAACTATCGTTTTTTCATTTGAGAGATTAAAGGGATTATGTAAAACAGTGGGAGAGCATTTTTAGATTAAAAAATGTAGCATGAGATTATATTAGAATGCTAAAGGGATCCACTTCTCACTATATATTTTAAAGAATCTAAAATTATCGTTTTTCTATTTGAGAGATTAAAGAGATTATGTAAAACAGTGGGAGAGCATTTTTAAATTAAAAAATGTATAATTATTATACCTATGATCTAAAATATTATTTATTAACGATTGAAATGCTAACATCTTTTCTTTTGTCTTGTTAAGATCAAATGGCTTCAAGCAACCCACTAATTCGTATCTTTGATGCGCATTAACTCAAAGGTGCAGAAAATTATGCTGACTAGCTTATGAATCTCATAATAGTTTTAGATTCTGAGAAGCTTGGATATGTAATTGATCAGAGCCTGCCCCAAGCCATTTCTTATGATGTTTCTTCGGAAAAAAATGAGATATATAAAAAATAGTTGGATAATGATTTGAAAGTCAAATCGTACAACGTCAGCTTAAGTCCATATGGACTGTGCTGGGAGTATAATGCTCCACCTGAAAGAGTTGTTTGGTGACCGACCTCAAGTTAAAATTTACAGGGTTGCCAAATCTCTCTTTCAAGCTAGACTACCCGAGGGCAGTTCAGTGAGTCCCTATGTCCTCAAGATAATATCTCATATTGAGAGGTTAGAAACCATGGATATCTCACTGAGAAATATATTAGGGAACAATTTGATTCTTCAATCACTTTCAGGGTCATTTACACAGTTCATCATGAACTTCAACATGCAAGGATTGACCTCTACTTATGCTGATTTGCATAATATGCTGAAAATAGCTTAAGAGGACATGAATAAATAGGGCACGAGCCTCTAGTTCAAGGTGCTTCATTTTCTGTCCCAATGAATTATAAGAAGTTCAAAGGGGAGAATAAAAAGAAAGCAAAGTATGCACCCAAAATGGGTCCTCAAAAGTAACACATGCCCAAGCTTTAATATAAGAACAAAGCAAAAGGAAAATGTTTCCATTGCAGCAATGATGGGCATTGAAAGCGGAACTAACTAAATACCTTGCCACGATTAAGAAGAACCCCTCAGGTATGCACTTGCCTATCATTGACATTTCTTTAGGATTTGATGCTAGTACTGGTTAGGTATTAGATACTACTTATCCTCCTCATATCTGCAATGTGTTGCAGGGGTCTAAAGAAAGTTAGACTATTACAGTTTGGAAAAGTACAGCTTCATGTTAAAAATAGAGATTTCCTACAAGTCGAGGCTATTGGACATTTTAATTTACTTTTTCCAGGTAATAAAATTTTTATATTGAATAATTGTTACTATGTGCCAAACATTATTTGAAAAATTATTTCCATTCCTGTATTAGACAGTGAGGGATATCATATATATGTTCGAAATCATTCCTTATGTTTGTATAATTTGGATAATATTTTATTAGTTGGATATCAGTTGATTAATGTCCATTATATATTAGATACAATAGGAAATGTCATAAATGTACAAGTGAATGCTGATAATAACTCGAGAACTTTAAATGATATAGAATTGTGGCACATGAGATTAGGTCATATAAGTGTGAGACGCCTAACCTGTCTGGTTAAGTATGGTCAAATACCTGATCTGACCTTAGAGCCTTATCTAGTTTGTGAATCTTGTATTCAAGAAAAAATGACCAAAGCTTTATTTATTGGTGTTGGACACCACGCCACTGATTTATTGGAATTTGTACAAAGTAATGTATGTGGTTTAATGAATCACACTACAATAGGTAGCTTTTGATACTTCATTATCTTTATCGATGATCTATCATAATTTGGATATATGTTTCTTATAAAATACAAGTCAGAAACTTTTGAAAAGTTCAAAGAGTTTCGAATCAAAGTAGAGAAACAAATCAGAATGTATATCAAATGCCTTCGATCAGATTGAGGCGGTGAATACATGAGCAGTGAATATTCGGATTATTTAAAGGAGAATGAGATTTTCGCTCAGTATAGTCCTCTAGATACTCCATAACACAATGGTGTTTCAGAGAGGAGAAATATTAAAATAGTAACAAAGGAGAAAATTAACTAATTTATTTATGTGGATGAGATAGAATTGTATATGAATTAAGGGAGAAGTCTTATAATGATATAAGTAAGGCTTCGAGAATTATAATTATGCTTCATAAATTTATTCTATACTTTGATTCAATATTTATAACGCAACTAAAAGTTTCACATCCCAAACAATCAATTGAAAGATATATAAAATATGACACATTTGATAATACAGGTATTTGATATGATTAAACTCTTTGCAAATATTATCACAAACTATGTTCATCTATGTAGGTTATCTAAGATCGACAATATTACAGTAAAAGATTGATAATATTACAGTAAAAGATCAACTTGAATATCAAACAATTATTGTCTTTATATGTTATCCAAGACTGACAATATATCGATTAACAATATTGCAGTAAAAGATTAACTTGTAAAATAATGTAACTAGTAACAATTATAATTCAACAAGAATCACATAAATAAAGTATGACTGAAAATATATGAAACTTCATAATTATAACCTCTAGATTGTAGAATAGATAAGAGTTTAGACACAAGCAAATTTACAAATATTTATAGCTCTTGAAAAAGAATCAAAGTCTAGAAGTAAATTTATTACACATAAAAGTTCATATCTAGCCTTGCCAAGAACTCTAGCTTAGCTTACAATGCATGGTAAAGAGAATGTATATGAGAGAATTGTAAAGAATTCAAAAAAACAAAATGTCGATTAGCTTCCTAAGAGTTTTCTTATATAGGCAATGAATGGAAACATGTTTAGTGTGACTTAAATATTCATTAATTTAAGCCACTTACTCCTTCACCTAATTGCTACACCATTTTTATAATGAAAATTATCGATGTAACCTTTTTGGTAGACATGAAAGTTGTAGAATTTTGCACTTCTTTTCATAACCCCCAGGTTCATGCAATTTAGATTAGTATTCAATGAGATATGGACAAAATACTAAAGATACATCAGATTTTGGCCAACAACTCTTTTACCAATTTGCAATACAATTTGATCTATGATAACAACTAATTTAGACTTTGCTATCAATATAAGAGTTGTTTATAATTGAGTTAGTATTTTCCAGCTTCAAGAATCATACTGATTAAGTACGTAACAGTTCAAATACTTGAGGTGGTCAAGTTGAGCAAAAGTTGTAATCCAGTTCTGTTTTATCCCGATTTTGGCCCATAAAATGTTAGATTTGGCTTTTCAACTGTTCTTCAAGTTTGTGTAAGATTGAGTCATGTTCCTCTAAATTCAAGAATTTCTTCATTTCAATTTCTATAGTAAGAGTTACATCTATTTTACTAAACCTGTGTAAATAACATTCAGTAATCACCATTTAAGGACAACACTTTATTACAAGCCTAAAAATACAAAAATACTAAAATTAATTATATTAAATGGTGACTGAATCTCTTAACAAATATGCATTTTATTATACTCATCAACTATCATCCATAACCAATGGGAATAAAATCTCATGAGGAATTATTAAGTGGAGAAAAACATGCTCAAAGAAAAGATTGTGTAATGAAGGAAGGGATTCTGTAGGTACTTAACGGTTAAGAGAAGTCAAAGTCTATATCCCCTCCTTTTTTGTAAGAGCACAAGGAATGAGGCATACATAGGACATATTTTCATAAGCTTGTAGAAGGTCTAAATGGTATAAGTATGTGTAAGAGATCTACATTTTCTAAAAATATTTTTTGAGAAATCTTTCCCTCCTAAGGATAAAAAGGAAGGTTCGACTAGTCTTGTAATTATAATGTCCTAAAGAGTTAGAACTTTATAGGGGTTTCCAAATCTCTTCCAACCTCCACTAACTATTGTTATGTCTTTCACAAACCCAACATTATTATCTTTGAAATCATAAAATAATTTTCTTTCCTCTTTAGGAGATTAATGGAATTTTTACTTAAGGTGAAGCAAGTTATAGGTTAAGAAAATGTTATAAATGGTTAAGGAGTATAATTTGAGATCATATAATTCAGAATGGTTATGTTCTAAAGTAAATGGAAGATATTGGGATGGACTTAGAGTGGAGAAAGGTTAGTTATATAGAGAAATTCATGAATAATAGAGGGAATAGGAAATTGAAAGCACCGAAAATGCTACCTAAATAAAGGGTGCTCCTTGGACCTCATTAAAGGATGATTACAATATAGTCTCCTGCAATAAGGTTTTGTATTTGGACATCCTCAAAAAATTGGTTTATAGATTTTAGTTCATCTAAGAGGAATGTATTAAGTCCTCTTACCATTTGATTTTCTGTAAGAGGTTTTTGGCAACTTAGATAAGAAACAAAAAGAGCAAAAATGAGAGAAGTTACGATTATTTAAGATTTTTGTTTGGAGATGTTTGGAGAAGAAGAAGGAAAAAGAATAAAATGGCTGCTGGAACTATAAAGAGATAAATAATTATCCATTCATCTATTGGAAGGAGTGAGATATCACTTGTATTTAAAAGGGCATGATCATAAATAGTAACATCAGAGATAAGTAACAAAGTTGAAAGTTAAAAACAAGATACATGATGCATGTTGGTTGGTAAGTAAAGAAACATATCTAATGAGCTTCTATACTAATGATATACTTATTTACTTATAGAAGATCATCTGTTGGGTATATTTCTAGCATGCTTAACCAGCTCTTTATTGGAATTTATACTTATATGCCACCCTATTTTATATGAATATTTTGTTTTAATATTTATGCAATAAATATTTTGTTCAATCGCTAATTACATTGATTATATGGTAAGATGCTTGTAGTGTTTAAGACACTGTATGATCTGAAGGAGATTAGATCTGAAGGACATCAGATCTGGTCTAAAGAAGTTTAAACCAGTACTAAGAGCTGTAATGCTGAGACTTGTAAATGCTAAAAGTTAGCAGGTTATAAAAGTCGGTGAAATCTAAAAGGTTAGAGCCTTGTCGAAAATGGGACAAAGACTTGGGGATATATTAGCAACGACATAGTTGCAAGAAGTTACAAATAGTGTTAGAAAATGTCATTGTGCAAGTATGTTCTCAAACTTCATATTTTTAATCTATCTTCACTAATTCGGGTTTGTCGGTGAAGACCTTATTTAATATAGATCAGTGTATGTCTATATCTGAATGGTCCAGATAATTAGTCTTAGTAGAGCATGAACTTAGTAGAAAGCTCGTATAGGCATACGGGTATTCAGTAAGGATTAGGTATTGAATAGACTTAATGAGGACTTTCAATAGACATCTTATAAAACCGTCAATGAAGAGTCTTCTTAAGTTGAGTAGTATTCGTGGTCCCTTAACTGAGCACCACGATGGGCTTGTGAGTACTCCATCGTAGTTAGGTTACATATATGTCAGAGATCTTTTATGGTCTGGCCACTGTGTGTCGCTGGATATAGTTTGATGCTTATGGAGTCTAGTGTGTATAGATATAGGCTCCGTCAGCTTATATAGGTGAGCAGTATATCCTGATACGCCAAAATTGCATTTTAAAAAGTCTCATGGCTATAAGTAAAAAACTTGGGAAAGAGTTTTTGTGGGATAAATAATATCGCAAAAGTGTCTACATATATTATCTAAAAAAATACGAATCTGGATATAAGTTCATGGTTGAGCATATGGAGACTTGACGGTAATAATTTATGTCTCCGCTCTTCTAGGATATAAATGATGGAGTGATTATATAAATATGTATTAACATCAACTTGTATTATTCAACACGTCATTTTGTAATTTTTGTAACTTGTGTGTAGGCCTCCGTTTATAGACTTATGGAAGAGTTCTATAAGACAAACAGATGTGAACCTAAGGAGTTTCATAATATGAAGTGTACTTGTTGAGCATTGGATAGCACACCGAGTCGAATGGTTTGATATGAAAAGATCTCGAAAAGCATGAATTATTTCAGGGTTTCTTAAAAAGTTGACAGGGCTTAAGTGTTAAGCCCAAAAAGTTGACAAGTGACAAATGGGGACTTGCCACCTCATCCCTTAAAGAGCTGCCACATGTCAAGCCAAGGCATGATAATGCCTTGTAATGGCTAACATGTGGCAAAGCATTGCCACCACTTGAAAATGTTAAGCATGAAGTGTATCATGCTTTGACCACTTCACCTAAAAGCCATACCACCATTTTTATTTTGATAAGCATAAAGTGTCTTAAATTCAATGGGTTTTGAGAAGAAAAATGGCACCAATCATGCTTTTAATTCAGCCAACACAAAAGCTATTAGCCACCATTTCTTTTGTTAACTATCACACCTTATGCTTGAAACTTATGGACACTCAAATTGTTTTTTAATTAGCTTAATGGGTGGCTATTAACACTATAAACAAGGGGCGTTATGCAAGTCTTAGGCAATGAATATTTTAAATAGTTATAATTTGATTAAGTGTTAGTCAAGTAAAGTAATTGGCCGAGGGATAAAGAAGCAAACAATTGCTTCAATTCTTGCTGAGATAGAAAGCTATTATTCTAGCTCCAGCAATTCCTTCAAGTTTCTAGGCTAGAGTTGTTTGGAATATAGCTTTAGGGTGACCCCCTTTTATCTCATTAGTAGAATGAGATATATGTTTTATTTTCGCTGTGCTTACTTTGTATGCGTGATGTACAAATTTATTACAATTAAAATTAAAATACACAAATTTACTTTATGCATAGCACACTAACACCCTTGCCTTGAAGCTCACTTCTCTAGGGATAAAAGGGAATAAGCTACCACAATAAAGCCCAAATATGGGCCCGAATTAATGCTAAAATTTAAGCCCTACACTTATGATAGGTAACCCAAACTGGACTTCTTATAGATTTCACAAATAGGATATGAGAATCAAGGAAAAGCGGAAACAGATCAAATTACTAATTTTGTTCCAACTTTGATTTATTTCTTGATGTTTTACATGAAGAAAAATTTTCTACAAGTAGATGAGTCTCACCTAAATCCTTTTACTCAAATAATGACACATTAAAGGAAATTCAAAATTTTTTTAATCCAATTTTAGTTAAATACAACAAATCATACATATAAACTTGAAAGAGGATTGAGATTCTCTCCTTATAAAGAGGGTCTACAATTCATTCACAAGAGGGATCATTCATACACACTTATTTAGTTATTCAACATATTTTACAGTAAAATAATTTTACTTGTTTGTACATACACTCCTCTACACACGAACACTATTTTTCTTATAAACACTGATTTGAACATCAGAATAATTTTTTTTGTAAAAAGACGAAAAGTAAATTCGTCAATTAAAAGAGTCATATAGAGATAAAGAAAGTCATTAACCGCATAAGTTTTAAAAAATAAAATTTCAAGATCATCATGGTAAATGGAGTTACTGACACAAGATACTACATATTAGTTTTGGGTGCTTAAATTTTGTAAGTTGTGTGTAAGTTAATGTTGAGTTGTCATTCTGATTTGCTGATTAATTAAACAACTCCCCTCCTTTTTTTTTCTTTAAAAGTCCAAAATATTGCACGAATAGTTTTATGGTTGCATATTTTGGAAATAAAGAATTAGAAAGAAAAAAAAAAGGAAGAAAACCCTTGAGAATGAACTTCTAAAAATTATGCATGGGTCAACATAATTTATTGAAGGACTACAAACTCTCATTGAGAAGCCAACCGAATTCAGTTGATAATTCTATTGAAAACAAATAGCCTATCTTAGACTACAATTCTAACTGGATTTTACATAGATCAACGAAACTTCGGTGTTCTAATTTCAACGACTTTATAGGACATGCTAACAAGACCCATATTAAACTCGTTGGAATTTGTGGAGCAAAGAGCGTCACTTAAATAATGAAAAAAAAAGTTAATTCAAAATAATCGAAAATATTAACGAATTGAGATCTTGTTAGATATTATCGATCTAATAAGAATTAAAATGTTCATTTGCCCAAACTCGAGAAATCTCGATGACCATATCTCATGTTTATATTAGTTTATTTCATGATTTGTATGTTAAAATCATAGTATGTGATTTATCAGTTAATACCACGGAAAGAGAAAATCGACCTGATGCCTAGCCTCTTGTAATGCCATCAAGGTCATTTAATTCAGTCAAAGTAAACATTCTCATCACCTCATCCAAGCTGGCCTAGCCCGTAAAGGACCTTGCACCCTTCGTGAAGCCTTCTTCCAGGATTCTCTCTCACCATTTCTTCTTAGTCCGCATAGCTCTTATTGCTATTGCTCCTTCTTATAAAACAAACAACTCAATTTGCTGGTATTAAGAAATTTCTCGCATCAACATCTGTGAAAAAAACTATTTTAATGAATAAACTAGAGACTATTTTATTTAGCCTAAACAATATTTATCGAATGCCAATAAAGATAATAAAGTTAAAAACATAAGCAAATGGTGATTGAATGGCAGTGTATATTTCTTTCAATTAAGTGGTGGGAGTTTGAATCTTCATGTATGTATATAAGAGTAGATTTCTCTCATTTATAAAACTTTTTTTGAGAGTTGATCTTCCGTAAAAGTAGATATTTGAACTGGTAAATGTTTTAGCATATAACGTGCAAGTCTCTTAAAAAAAAACATTTTAAGTAAACATCACTGAGAACCCAAAATAGGAATGAATACAACACATCATAACTCTTGTATGGTTTACAGAAACAGTAATATTGTTTACACTTGACTTAATTGTGACTTCCAAGTCTTTCATTCTAAATAAAAATTCATATTTTATGTAACATTTTTTTCATCCTACAAACCTTACATTTCACATTCCAAATACCAAATTTTAGGTTTAAAATTTTTTTAATCTGTGTGACGTAGAGGTGTAGGAACAATTTTAAAAATAATTTATGTATATTTTAATTTAACAATAAAAGGTATAAAATATACCTTAATCACGAATTTCCAACGGCTATTTTACGTTAACACTAGTAAATTTTCTATATTTTATCTCTCATTAATGGACCAATCATATGAGCAAGTTGGTTAATTGTGTAAGATTTAATTTTGTGTTCTTAATTTTTTTCTCTCTAAAAACAATTTAACTCAAAGGGAAGCACAAACTTTTTTCACATATGTTGTGAATTGTGTTTAATAACGTCTTTAAACACCCCTTTTTATAGTGTGCATAGTGTGCGTATTTTTGTTCTATCTAAACTTCAAATTCTAATAGGATTAGGATAAAATAATATCTTTATATTATTTTAATTTAGATAATTACAAAGATAAATTATTATTTGATAAGAATTAGGATAATATCTGATATTATCTCTAATTAAATAATTATTTAAATTAAATAAATAAGCTAATTGTACAATTTAAATAAATAATCTAATTATTTATTTAATTTCATAACTATTATGGATTGGTCAATAATTGATTGAGCTCAATGAATTTAATTAAACTAAACATGAGTCTACAAAATTAATTAATTAGTTTTAATAAGTTTAATCAAATTAAACTTTGGATAATTAGTATTTTAGATCAAACAATTAACTTATAATCTATTTTAATATTTTATGAAGCCAGTATGGAGACTTGATGGATCTACAAAATTACACTCTAATAAATTAAATCATTTGATTAAACTCTTTAATCAATATAATTTAATTTATTAACTTTATATACTCTCTAAAAATATAAAGATGAATTCTTAATTTTGCAGATAAATTATAAAACAAAAAACTATCTTTGTCCATTTAATCATCATTTCATACAAATCAATCATCCACAAGTGTTTATAATTAGAGTAAGGTTGAGTGTCCGTTAACTTCTCTAATTACATCTTTACCTTTGATCCACATTGATCCTTTTGAAACATTCAATTTATAAAATTTACAAATTTATTATTTTCTTTAATTATTAAAGAAAATTGAGCGCTCATCATGTACAAAACCAAAATCAATTACCAAAAAAATAACTTATCTAACCTCTTATCAAAAGGAGTGGATTCTATATTGGTGAGAAATGTTTCCAACTATCAATTTTGTATATCTATAAAATACTTAATAATTGATTGAAAATATTTACAGTCTTTCCTTTGTAAATTAACAAACATAATTTAATGAATATGGGTTCATTAATTACTTAGGATTAAGATTAATCAATATATGATTATATTGTGATAAAATAAATTCTCTTTACTAACGGTGATTGACAGAGAATTAATTTTATTGTGGTCCAGCCCTTATTAATCAACATTATACAAAATACTTCCATTTTTTATATCACCATATAAAATATCTAGATAAGACCATTGTATATGATATACAAATGAACTACACTTATAGTCTATCAAATGAAGTTTTCATCTTCATTTGGATTGAGGATTATTTTAGATTATCATGTTTGAACTTAATCCTCTTGTAATATAATTATTATATACTAAGTTTAAGGTTACCTATAATAATCAAGGAATTTCATGATATTTGAATAAAAGCAATCACAATTGCAAAAAAATAAAATTAAAGGGATAACCTCTATTATGTAATTTTAGCAGTATATAAATTACAAATAATCATGTTTTAAGAGCACACTCATAATAGGAGGTACATGTTTTACTATAATACTAATACATTTTGAAGAATTAAGTTTTTCAATATCAATTGTTCCAGTCTACACCTTTACAGCCTATGTTTCTTTGAATTAATTAAGCAGTTGAAGTAAATAAGCTAAATTGCTAGAAAATATAAACCTAATTCAGCTTCAACTCTAGACTCGACCATTTAATAAAGGTAACTCAAACCCATTAATTCGTGGATTCCATAAAAGGGCTGTGGACAAGAATCACATTTATATATTTTTACATATTAAAAATGATTGAGATTCTTTCCTTATAAAATTTGTTCAATAGATCTTTATAAGGGATTCATTCATCGTTCATTCATACAACAAATAATACACTTATACGAATTATATATGACCCTAGTAAAATCATTCTTGTATGTCCACGCACTTCTTTACATATAAGCACTTTCTTTCTTTGACAAACACTGACTTGGGCATCAGAGTATTTTATTTTGTAGGAGTATAAAGAGTGAATTAGTCATTCGAAAGAGTAATGCAAGGGTAATAAGGAAATTGAACATGGAGGTTCTGAATCAAAGAGCTTCAATAATTAAAAAAATAACATAAAAAATATTAAAACAAAATCTATAGAATGAAATGTAAAACTAGTAATAAAGCTATTTATAACATAAAAATATAAAAAATAATAGCATATGCACTCAAATTTGTGGCTAATTTGAAATACAAACATTAAGAATTTATTTTAGAGTACAAAAGTCCAACTTAATGGAAGGATTTATGTCATAAAGATAGATTTATATCAATTTCAAGGTTTTGGAGGATAAAGAATCGAGGGTAAAGGTGCTAGATAGATTGGATGACAAACCAAAGATATTAGAACCTACATAACACAAAAGAAACAAACAATGGTGATAGGTATAAATAGACATATTATTTGAGCTTCTTTAGGATTAGTATTTACTCATTTTTGCTATAAATATTTAGCCTTTTATGCCGTAAATTATTATTTTATAACTTTAAAGTTATCACAGAAAATTGGGATGAAAATTTAAAGAAAATTAGGCAAAAAATAAATATCAAAAGCTTAGCGTTGTAGCCTTGAAGTTAAAGCTACAATACTAGAAATGTGACAACAAATAGTCATGGGCAAAAACTCAAGGCCACAACACCAAGAGCTAGTGCTACAGTTCTAAGAGAACAGAGCCCTAGCATCGTGGCCTTCTAAAGTCAAGGCTGCAGCACTTAAATATTAAGAGATCACCCCAAGAGTCAATAATTAAGCGTTGTAGTGCTAGGAATTCAAAGCGTAGCACTGGGATAATAAAAAATAAGCTTAAAGGTAGAATGTGAGTGTTGCAGCACTTAAGGTCAGTGCCACAGTGGTATTGCAATTATAGGCCAACGCCGCAACGTTGAGGAGTCAAAGTCATGTCATTGGATACTGAATCTGAAAACCCTATTCTAAGTTGGATGTGACGTATTGCTCTAATTTAAAGACTTAAGCCTATAAATAAAAGACAAAAAGCTTATTTCAAAAGAGAAAAGAAAAATATTAGAGAGAGCATAAGAGAAAGTAATTTTGGAAAGTTTAGAACAATTCTTTTAGAAAATCATAAAGAGGAGCATCAAGACAGAAGAGGGATTGAAGATTGAGGATTGAAGATTTCAGGGCATAACTTGACCTGCTTCTTTATTATTATATGTCTTAGTTTTGATTTATTATCTATGATTTTGATCTTATTTTGTTCTACAATTCTAGATTTTATCATAATTTAAATTCTTTATCTAGATTTACAATTCAAACTCAATATGTAACTTGTTATTTATCTTCTTTTATTTTTATAAAGTCAATATGAACTATTTTTTTTATTCTGTGCTCAATGCTTTTCTAATTGCTTGATCAATAATTAGAATTGATTAATCATGGTGTAGTAGTTGTGAGTTTTATATGAGACAAGAATATACTCATATGGCATATATAATTGATATAGAACATGTCCTTATTGAGACTTGCCTTAAGTTAATTATTATAGGAATATAGAATTAATTAAGTAAGATATTTTTACTTGACCATTAGAAGAGGCTTATGAATATATTAGGATTTTTAGTTAGCAATTTATATTGACAAATTAAATTAAGAGAAGTAATCAGATTCAAGTGAAATGTTGAGGGATAATTATAATCCTAAGCCTTTTCTAACATTAGTGAATTAATAATTATTATCTTTAGTTAGTCTTTGCATTAGTTTTTCAATTCATTTAAGTGTTAAAATAGATTAATTTAATTTTTAACTGTTTGAATAAGAATAGGAGGATACAATTTTAGTACTTAACAAAATTTAATAAGAATTCTTTATGAAAACGATGCTTTATTTATCATTATATTTTTTGTTGTGATACATGTATTTGCATTCTCAAATCAAACAATAGGTGACCCAATGGCTAGTATTGTTAGTATGGTTATATGCCAGCTTATTTATAGAGCTAGATAGTACTTATTTATCTTTATAAGATTTTTACTAAGAGAAAAATGGAGAAGATGGAGAAGAAGAGAGAAACTTGTTTTCTTGGCGAAAATTGGTGCCTTATGGAAAAGTGAAAGAAAAAAAGAGGGATATAACCCTTGTCCTTTACCTTGAACTGGAGGGTGAGAACGTGGAGCTTCTGCCTCTGAGGACGATATATGAAAATACAAAAGTGGTGACTCCTACCTTTTCAAGGAATACTTTTATATTGTGCTAGGATTTTTGCTTGGTAACTAAGCCTTTTATACTTGGAAAACAAGTTGCCCTATGGTTTGTTGCTTTTTAAATGGCAAAAAACGTATGGATATCACCTGTAACAGTAAGTATTTGTTAGTACAGGCCTCTTTTTATCTTGGGTGAGGTTTTATCATGTTAGACAAAAAGGATTTTGAGTGTTTGTGTAAGATTGATATGGAGCTATAATAACAGCTACTAAGATTGCACCGATTTATCCTTTTATTTGTCAATTGTTATTTGCTGTGATTTTTAAAAAAGGTAGTTGTGAGGTTTAACAGTGATGTAGATAATCAAGTGATCCCAGTAAAAATTCTCCTTAACCTTTTGATTACCATTTATTAATAGACTTGGTAAGTGTTAGGGTGATAATCATGTATTTTCATGTGGGTCCAACCCAAAATATCCCCTTAATTTTAATGGAGGAGTTTGATTAGTTTAAATTTTTTTTGTCGAGTATAGTCTTTTTTGTCTTCTTGTAGAGAGGTTGTGCGGTTTCATAAAAGATAGTTTGCAGGGTTTTAATAGCCACGTGGTTCTTCTTAATTTGTATGCGTGTCATTCCTAAAATTATCCCCCAACAAATAATATGTTATTTTTACATATATAATATCAATATATCTTAAAAGATTACTTTTTTATTTTACATAAATATAAAATGAAACTTTTGTTAAACTTTAAGATGATCGATAGACATTTGAAAAGCTATCTTTGAGACTTATGAAAACTATTCAAGAAAGCAGATTAATTTCAACAAATCAATTGTCCAAAGCCCTAATGTTCCTGAAGAAAACCAAGTTGCAATTTGTGACTATTTTTTCATTTGAATAACTCACAAAAATTTGATTGTCATTTGGGTCTCCCTATATTTATAAATTGAAACAAGAAAGCAATTTTTATTTTATCGTTGACAAAGTATGAAAGAAGTTAAACTTATGATATAGGGATTTTTTTTGGCCGGAGAAAAAGAAGTCTTTATCAAAGTTGTTCTTTAATCAATACCAACTTATGTCATGAGGTTTTACAAACTTCCTGGAATTATTATTGAAGCTCTGTCTCGACTTATGCAGCGTTTTTGGTGGAGATCAACTACAGCTTCCAAGGAACTTGCATGGTTATCTTGATCCCCAGTAAACAAACCAAAACTTCTAGGGGACCTCACCATTAGGTATTTAAACTTCTTCAGTAAAGCTTTGCTTGCCAAGCAAAGTTGGTGTTTTTTGATCGATTTGTTGGAAGTGTGTTTTAAAAAATATGATTATTTGTATTTAGATATTGATGAAATAATTAATAGAGGTTATTCAGTTAATATTTTATTTATAATTATAATTTTTTTTTAAATATCATAAAATTTCTTGATTATTATATGTAACCTTAAACTTAGTATATAATAATTATATTCAAGAGGATTAAGTTTAAGTGTAATAATCTAAACTTGTCCTTAGTCTGGATGAAAGCAAAAACTTCATTTTAATAGACTATAAGTACGGTCCATTTGTATAGTGTATACAATGGTCTTATTTAGATCATTCTATGTGTTGACACAGAAAATGGAGGCACTTTGTATAATGTTGATTATATAGGATTGAACCACGATAAAATTAATTTTCTATTAATCTCCATTAGTAAAAAGAATTTATTTTATCACAATATAATTATATATAAATTAATATTAATCTTGAGTAATTAATAAACTCTTATTCATTGTGTTATGTTTATTAATTTACAAGAGAAAGACTGTAAAAGATTTTCAGTCAATTACTAAGTATTTTATAAATGTAACAAAATGGATGGTTGGGAACATTTCTCACAGATATGGAATCCACTCATTCTGAAAAGACGTTAAATAAGTTGTTCCCTTGATAATTGATTCTGGTCTTGGCATTATGAACGCTTGATGTGATAATTCTATATCATAAAATTAAGTGCAAGTATACACTATCGTACGCAAGTAATAAAGGGACTAATTAGTCGGATGTCGAGCCTACAGGGATAATTTCTTCTTTTTTAACCAATTACTAAAATTATGTCTTCCTAATAATTATTCAGAAAAATAAAAATCTAAGAATGAATGTAATAAATATAAAGCAAAAACACAATGTAAAGAAAATTAGGTGATAACAATGTAGAGAAAACTTAGGATTAATATTATCCCTCAATATGCTTTCTAATGATTAATCCTCTAATATTTAACTCACTTAGTCTTTATTATTGATCAAGACGCTAATATATTCACAAGCCTCTTCCAAGGTCATGCAAGTATACCCTAATTTACCAAACACCTATATTCCTATAGTACTTGTAATAAACTAAGGTTCATTAAGATTAGGTCTTATTGATCATACATGCCAATTAGGTATAGTCTTATCCTAAGTTGAAACTTACATGTGTAACATTGAATGTTACTCTACAATCATGTATCAAATTACCTAGGTCTAAATATATTGATTCCTCTTCCGAGTTTATCAACATATTACCAACTCATTCACCATATATTGGCCAGATATATTGAAGCATTAAACACAAGTAATTTAAATAATAAAGGACTAAGTTTATTAAATACTAAAAGATATGGCAATTTAAGCGCACATATTGAGTTCAAATATTAACCCTAGAAAATAAGTTTAGTTCATAGCTACAAGAGAATCACAACAATAAAAATAAAAATAAAACATGATACAATCAATCGCAAACCGATGTAGACGTCGAATTGCTTTTGATTGATGTTGCTCTGGATTCTTGGTGCTCTTAAACTGTTCTAAGTTCTCTTTTTCTTGCTCTAGGTTCTTCTCTGGTCTTCTTTTACATCTGGGGTTGAGTGGCCTTTTATAGGGTTTGATTTGAACTTGAAAAACTCAATTCTGGTCGCACTAGGATTCGCGCTACCGCTGGCGCGCTATGCAGTTATCGCTGGGGCGACGCGTGAAAAAGGCTTCACCGCTGGCGCGGTGGAATGATGGCTCTGGGGCGCTGGTCTATTGCGAGAGCGGTGATTGTTTGGCGCTGGGGCGCTAGATGCAACTTCAACAGGTCATTTTTCTTATTTCGATCACTATTCCAGCGCTGGGGCTATAATCCTGGTGGCGTTGGGGCGATGGACACATACTTTGAAAAGTTTGCATTTTAGTCCCTATTTTTGTTCCTTTTGCATTCTTTCTTTAAATTTCGTTCAAGTCTCTACAATTGACAATAAAGCACATAAATAGTCATCTATTCTCATAAAACAATGAAATATCAAAATAAAAGCATGAGAAAATATATGATAATTTTGCCCTTATCAACGCTCAATTTTTTTTAAGAGTTAAAGAAAATAATAAATTTGTAAATTTTATAAATTAAATGTTCAAAAGAGAATCAATGTGGATTGAGGATAAAGATGTAATTAGAGAGGTTAATGGACACTCGACCTAACTCTAATTATAAACACTTGTGGATGATTGATCTATATAAAATAATTATTAAATAGACAAAGATAGTTTTCTGTTTTATAATTTATCTGCAAAATTAAAAGTTCAATTTTATATTTTTAGTAAAGTAATATAAAGTTAATAAATAACATCATGTTGATTAAAGAGTTTAATCAAATGATTTAATTTATTGGAGCCTAATTTTATAGGTCCATAAGATCCTCATGCTAGCTCCATAAACACTAAAATGGACTATTGATTTAATTGTTAGATCTAAAATATTAATTGGCCCAAGTTTAATTTGATTAAACTTATTAGGACTAATTAAATTAATTTTATTGGCCTATGTTTAATTTGATTAAATTTGTTGGGCTCAATCAATTACTAGCTCAATCCATAATAGTTATGGGATTAAATAAATAATTAGATAATTATGAATTATCTAAATTATTTAATTAAAGATAATATTAGACATTATATTTATCCTTTTAATTATCTAAATTAAAATAATATAAAGATATTATTTTATTCTAATTCTATTAGGATTAAGAGTTTAGATAACATAAGGATTCTTATACTATAAAAATGAGTTTTAGAACCACTTTTACGTTTTCTTCATTAGAGCTTCTTTTGGGCAAAAGTTTTTTAGAGAGATAAATTAAGAACTCAGAATTAGATTTTCTATAATTTATCAACTCGCCCACACGAGTAGCCCATTGGTGGGAGATATAGTGTGGAAGATTTGCTAGTGTTAACAGAAAACATCCGTGAAAATTCATGATTGAGGTATTTTTCTTATACCATCTTGTTGCTAAATTAAAATAGACATAAAAAGTTTTAAAATCATTCTTATAATTGATATCAGAGATAGGTTCATATCTATTTTAATTTAACAATTGCGAATTTTATTTTGCGTTCTTGATGGGTAGGCACATGTTAATGGTTTTTATTTTTTCATGGGATGAATGGTTTTAAATGAATTAATGGTGTCGGTCGTTAATTATATGGTCTTTTGGATTTAGAATTGATTAGATCAATTTTTGTAAGCCATAAAGGGCATATGTATTTTGTATTTTGTATTTTTATAATTGAAAAAAAAGTAAAAAAAAAAAAGAATCCAGAAAATTCAATTCCCGTGAACAAAAGAAGAAATTAAATAGTGTTTCCCTTGGAGGGAACCACGCTGGCGCACAGCTCTGGTAGCTGGTGTGCCGGTTGGATCGGCCCTTAAAGGCTGAGCCGGCGATAGCCCTTAAGGGCCAATAAGACTACATGGTCAAGAGTGGTCGTGCAATCTTAAATGGCAACCCAAGGGAATTATGCCCCTTGGGTAGTGGCGGTGCAAGCTAGAAGTTCGCCAAGCCAGTGGCACCACTACTAGCATTGTCCGGTCAAAAGAGGCATGCCTTATGGCCACCCTCCCTTATTGGAAGGCTGAGGCATGGCCTTGGGCCACGCCTACCAGGAGTGACCTTGGGTCGAGCCAAGCCCAGAGGAGGCGTGGCCCAAGGTACTGCTAGGCAGCCCAACTACGGGCCAACCCAATAGCTACCCAGAAGTAGTAGTTGGATCAACCTTTTGGGCTTTGCTTTGGCGAACCCGACAACAAGGAAAGTTTTTTATAAAAAAAAATGAGATATAATTTTCAGAACTAATAAAATATAATTATATGAGATATAATTGTATTTTATTTGGAGATCAATAACTACTCAAGGAGAAGAAGATACAAGAAATTCAAAATTATCTTTTAATTTTTTGTATTTTATTTTATTTTCTTTTCTTAGAAATCTAAAAGATTCGGTCAACACCATTATTTTATATTTTTATTTCATGTGATGATTTATGTTATAAAATATGTCCATGCATTATAACATGTCATTTTGATCTAATATGTGCCTACTCAATGCATTTTAACATTCTATGAATACATGTGTCATTATTTTATTTCTTTACTGAAATAGTTTTGGTTTAGATTTAATAAAATTGACAAATAGTATACCAATTAATTATTAGATTTAATTAAAATAGTTTTAATTTATCTAATAAAGAATTATTTATTTTTTAATTAGATTAAAATTAATTAATTTTATAATTAGTATAAATAATGTGAATTAGATTAAATCTGGTAATTCACATGGAACTAACAGCATATTATAATAAATAGTTTATTAAAATTATAACTCTTAGTTATTCATAATAAATTAAATTTTTTGTGTAAAAATCTAGTAATTTATTTTAAGTGTTAATAGGATTAAATTCTAGAAACACTTAGAATGAAACCTAGTGATCAATAATTTACTAGCAACAATAGTTTTCACTAGGATTATAAAATATGAGAAATTTTTTAAAATAAAACCCTACAACGTAAAATAGTAAGTGGGAGAGGGTTAAATAATAATTTGACATATGGTCTGCATGGTTAGTTTAACAATGTGAGATTTAAGCGGCGCCTTATAACTGTTTTGTTTTCGTTCTCCCTACGGAGTGTGTCCGTTTGAATCAATGTCAAAGTTAACTTTCATGTGATAGGATTCCTGGATATATTCCTAGATTGACCTACCCTACGGCGGCAACTTTGAAGTTATGTCTAAGGAATCTGAAACGATGCGTCACACTTACATAAATATAATTATATAGATAATTATATTTTGACCAAAATGATGTTAATTAATGTAAAAGTTATGAGATAACTTGAAAATATTAATTAATTGAGATTGTCTCAGTCTAATTTAAAATTGATTTGACCTACCCTATGGCGGTATATCAATTTTGATAAATTGGATTATTGTGGTATAGAATTTTTTTTCTAGGATTTTTACCTTTATTCTTTTGCATCATGCTTTTATGTTTAAAGTGTTATACCATACTTGTGATTATATTTGAGTATGAATGATTTAGTTCTTTTATTTATTATTTTCAGCAAAATGACAAATTAATCGGTTAAAACTTTGTAAAATGGAAAAATATAATGAACATCGTACTCATCTTTGAGAACCAAATGTTTATCCTCACTAATCGCTACCCTCCAAGGTTTGCTCTTCATGATTCACAAGAAGCTAAGGAGCAATATAATCGTTGGCTTGATGCTGATAAAAAAGCTCGCTGCTACTTGTTAGCAGGCATGTCTGAAGTGCTTAAGAGTAAGCATGAGAAGATAAAAATCGCAAAAGAAATGTGGGATTCACTTCAGGCAATGTTTGGGCAACCTTCTGAGAAATTCTGATATGATGCGATGAAAGCCGTTATTAATGCCCGGATGAAAGACGAAGGAAATAGTTTGTCTACACATAAACCTAAAGGACAAAATAGGAATCATAATAAGAAGAACAATAAGAGCAATAGGGTCAAGACAAGAGGAAAATGTTTCAACTGTCAAAAGAAAGGCCATTGGAAGAGAAATTGCACCCTCTATCTAGAAATGCTCAAAAAGGAAAATAAAAGTAAATATAATTTACTTATCCTTTAAACTTGTTTAGTAAAAGATAATGAATACCCTTGGGTAGTTGACTCCAGGGCCACTAATCGTATTTATTCTTCTTAATAGATGATTGATTCTTCTCGGACATTGGCAGATAAAGATGATGAGTTTAAGATGCGAATGGGTACTGATGCTATTATTTTAGCTAAAATAATGGGAGTAGTTAGGTTTAAGTTTAGGGATTGTTCTTTAATTTTGCAAGACGTTTATTATATTCCTGATTTTAGACGAAATTTGATTTCTGTTTCTAAATTTTTAGAACATTGGTATTCCATTTCTTTAAATAATAATTTAGTTTTTATTTCTGAAAATATTTGAATATATGCATCATTAATTTAGAGAATAGTCTTTATATCATACGATTAGAAACACAAATACTGCTTAATACTTAAATGTTCAGGCTGGAACAACCAAAACTAAAGAAACAAAAGATTTCTCCTGATGATAAAACATTCCTTTGACACCTTAGATTAGGTCATATTAACCTAAACAGGATACAACAATTAGTAAAGGACGGACCCTTAAATAGTTTAAGGGTTGGTACTTTACCAATTTGTGAATCTTGTTTGGAAGATAAAATGACTAAAAGACCTTTTACTGGAAAAGGTAATAGGGCCAAAGAACCTTTAGAATTAGTACATTCAAATGTATGTGGTCCGATTAATATACAAGCTAGAGGAGGATACAAAAATTTCATCACTTTTATTGATGATAGTTATCACTATAGCTATGTATATTTGATGCATAGAAAATTGAAAATGTTTGAAAAGTTCAAAGAATTCTAAGCCAAATCTGAGAAACAACTCAATAAACCATTAAAGCACTTTGATCTGATCTAGAAGGTGAATACTTCGATGCTGAATTTGGAGATCCCCTAAAAGAGCAAGGGATCATATCCTAACTTAGTGCTCCAGAAACACCACAACAAAATAGTTTTGTCGAAATGAGAAATAGAATATTATTAGACATTGTGATATTCATGCTTAATTTCTCAATGTTACCCTCTTCTTTTTGGGGATATACATTGCAAATAGCAATGTATATTCTTAACATACTACCATCTAAGTCAATTCCTAAAACACCTTTAGAGTTATGAAATGGTCGCAAGGCTTCTTTGTGGCACTTTCGCATATGGGGGTATCTAGCACACGTGCTAAAGAGAAAGACCGAAAAGTTGGAATCACGTTCAAAATTATGCCTATTTGTAGGCTACCTTAAAGAGACAAGAGGTGGTTTTTTTTATAACCCTAAAGATAAATCATATTTGTATCAACAAATGCTACTTTTCTTGAGGATAATTATATAAGATATCACACACCTCGAAGTAAAGTTGTTATCGAATAACTAG
This sequence comes from Ailanthus altissimus, assembly GCA_946807835.1. Taxonomy (NCBI): domain Eukaryota; kingdom Viridiplantae; phylum Streptophyta; class Magnoliopsida; order Sapindales; family Simaroubaceae; genus Ailanthus; species Ailanthus altissimus. Next base: position 14,588,709 of record OX327687.1, read on the forward strand.
TTTTCGATGAGGTTAGACCACAACAACCAATAATTGTTATTGGATCACAAAGTCAACAAACCATGCTTACTCGTTAGAATACACCACTGCTACTTAGGCATAGTGAGAGGGTAGTAAGACCACCCATACGCTACATTTTAATTGAAGAAGCATAAGTTGCAATCTCCGATGACAGTGTAGACAATCCATTGACATATAAACAAGTAATGGAAGATTCTGATAAAGAGCAATGGCTTGAGGCGATAAATCTCGAGATGGAGTCAATGCACTCTAACTTGGTCTAAGAGTTTTTAGATCTACCTGAAGGATTTAAACTCACTAGGTATAAATGAGTCTACAAAAGAAAAGGAGGAGCGGATAGAAAAGTGGAGAGTTTTAAAGCAAGGCTAATGGCAAAGGGTTATACCTAAAAGGAGATAGTTGACTATGAGGAGACTTTCTCACCAGTAGCTATGCTAAAATCTATTTGCATGCTTTTATCCATTTTTTCTTGTTTAGATTACGAGATTTGACAAATGGACATCAAGACTATTTTTTTGAATTGAAATCTTGATGAAACCATTTACATGGTTCAACTAGAGGGATTCATAGTACAAGATCAAGAACAAAAGGTTTACAAGTTGCAGAGGTCTATTCAAGAACATCAAGACTATTTTTTTGAATTGAAATCTTGCAGAGGTCTGTTCATAACCCCTAAATACAAATTTTAAGTATTTCTTCTAAATGCTTTGGTATTTTGGACTTCATATAAATACCTCATTATGCCTATGGTTGAAATAAAACATGAGAAATAGTATCAAAATACTGTACAATAAACCTTAGAGCTTCAAATTAAATTGTATCATTCCTTGATCTTCCAAGATCAAATCTCTTCTAATCAAACATCAAATAAAAGAGACTTGGATCATTGATCTACAGTGAACGTAAGCACTTTGCTGAACCATATATTTTGTGTCTTGATATGGTATATTTCTACATTTCTCTACTGTCAATACTTAACTCTTGATTTAGCTTGTTGTTCTTGCTTAGCTACTTGTATTCTACTTCATTGCTTGTATACTCTACATATTTTGTTGCGTGTTAAACTCCATAAACTGGTATCAAAGCTTGTTATTGGCTGTTTAAGTTTGTGTTTTGTTAAACATGGCACTACATAAGCATAAAGTAAAGAAATTTACAGGGCATAATGATTTCAACTTATGGAAACTTAAGATGGTAGCTTTGTTAGAGAGTCAAGGACTAGAATCAGCCCTTGAGGAACCCTCTAGTACTAGTGATAAGCTTACAATATCTAAGTCCAACATGGATCTTAAAACCATTAATAGAAAGGTCCGGAGTGAAATTATTTTGAGTTTAGGTGATAAATTTTTGAGGGAAGTGGGTAAAGAAAAATTAGCACTTGGTTTAGGGAAAAGACTTGATGAGTTGTATATGACTAAATCTCTTAAAAATTGGTTGTATATCAAGAAGAATTTTTTTGGGCTGTGTTTGGTTGAGAGTGGTTCACTTAATGAACATATTGATTCTTTCAACAAGGCTGTCGTTGATTTGGAGAAAGTTGATATCAAAATCAGTGATGAAGACAAGACATTCTGTTATTGAGTTCACTTCCTGAAAGTTATGAACATTTTATTGATATTTTTTATATGGACAGGAGTCATTAACAATGAAGGATGTTAGAGCAGCTCTAAACTCAAAGGAATTAGTCAAGAAGTCAAAACAACAATAACAAAATTCTACAGTTGTACTTGTTGCGAGGAAAGAGCTGAGAGTAGAGAAACTAAAGTGAAAAATTCATCAAGATCAAAATTGAGGGGTATATCCAAGAAGTGTTACTTCTGCAAGAAAGAATGCCATTTTAGAAAGGACTATTCAGAAAGAAAAATCAAGTATCAAGGGAAGAGACCTAAAGCAGATGCAACTATAGTTTATAAAGAAGACTATAAAGTTGTAGAAACATTATTTGCTTTGAATGGGCAGAACACCGGTGAGTGCATTCTAGAATCCAAATGTATTTTCCATATATAAACTAATAAAGCCTTGTTCATTAGCTATCGGTCCATTAATGGTTGCAAAGTATTAATTGACAATAATATGGCTTGTCAAGTCATTGGGATGGGTAGTATTAGGCTGCAACTACATGATGGAAGTGTGAGGGAGTTGTTAGATGTAAGCCATATACTTGAACTTCAAAGAAATTAATTTTTTTAAGCATGCTTGATCAATCCGGTTACACATTTAAAGGTAAGAGTGGTACATTGAAAGAAATTAAGGGTTTAATAGTTGTAATGAGAGGTAAACGTAAATATAAGTTATATGTGTTGAGTGGAGAGGCTGTCATTAGTTCTATATCTTTCTCTGTTAATAATGAGAATATAAAGACCAAGTTGTGGTATTTGAGGTTATGGCACTTAGGTGAGAGAGGTCTTAAGGAGTTGTATGATCAAAAAGTATTTGGCAAGGAAAAGATTCAGAAAATAGGGTTTTGTGAACATTGTATACTTGGTAAAGCTCATAGAGTTAAGTTAAACATTGGTGAACACAATACCAATGACACTCTAAATTACATACATTATGACTTTTGGGGACCTATACAAGCTGTCACTTATAGTGGTGCACAATATGTTTTGTCATTCATTAATGATTATTCAAAGAAGTTGTGAGTTTATGTGTTAAAGGGAAAAGAGTAAGTGTTTAAAACATTCTAAAAATGAAAAACACTTGTGGAGAATCAAACGAGTAAGAAAATTAAAAGACTTAGGACTGACAATGGTCTTGAGTTTTATAATACCAAGTTTGATAAGTTTTGTGCTAAGCATGGTATTGCAAGACATAAAATGGTGCAGTACACACAATAAAAAAATGGACTTCAGAAAGGATGAACCGAACCTTACATTAAAGGGTAAGGTACATGCTAACCAATGTCAGATTGTCTAAGGCATTTTGAGGGGAGGTGGTAGAAACTGCAGCTTACTTGATAAATCGAAGTCCTTTTTTAACTATTGGATTTTATGACGCTAGAACAGAAATAGTTTGGAAGCACTCCAAAAATATGATCACCTGAGGGTATTTGAATGCCCTGCATTTATACACATCAAGTAAGGCAAACTAGAACCAAGAGCTTTGAAAGGGATATTCATTGGATATCTAGAAGGTGTTAAAGGATATAAAGTGTAGTGTACTGATCTTAATCCACACAAGAATATCATTAGTAGGGATGTGACATTCAATGAATTTATATTGTTGGAAACTAATCCCATTTTAGTTTTGAAGAAGTAAGAAGATGTGCCAAGTTCAGTTTTTGAATTTGAAACTGAACATCATGAGGTGGAACATGATTTAAAACCTGACACTTACATGGGTCAGCACTTCAATGATGAAGCACATGAAGAATAAGAACCTGAAATTTCTTTCGAAACAATACAACTGCAGTCTAACACTCTTGAAGCTGAACTTGAAGAGTACTAGTTAGATAGAGATAAATAAATGAGAGTTATTCAATCACCGACTAGGTATGCACATACAGATTTAATAGCATATACATTTAACACTACTTACATTATAGAATATGATAAACCAAAATCATATGATGAAGCCATGAAGAATGTAAACTGTGTAAAATGGCAGTAAGTTATGGAAGAGGAGATCACTTCTCTTAAAAAGAATGAGACCTAGAACTTGGTAGTAAAACCAAAGAACAAGAGGCTAGTTGACTGCAAATAGGTTTACAATGTTAAGGAGGGGGTTTCAGGTGTTGAGCCTACAAAGTTTAAGGCTAGACTTGTTGCTCAAGGCTTCACACAAAAAGAAGGAGTTGATTTTCATAAAATCTTTTCTCTTGTTGTAAAACACCCATCCATTCGTATTTTATTGTCCATGTGTGTAAATCTAAATTTACTCTTGAACAAATAGATGTAAAGACAACATTTCTTCATGGTGAGCTTGAAGAAGAGATAATACATGACACAATTGAAAGATTTCGAAGAACCAGACAAAAAGGATCATGCTTGTTTGCTAAATAAGTCCTTATATAGGCTAAAGCAATCTCCAAGACAATGGTGTAGGAGATTTGATAATTTTATACTACATTGTGGCTTTACAAGGAGCAAGTATGACGGATGTGTTCTTTAAAGCATTGAATAACAGTAAGCGTATGTATCTCTTTCTATATGTTAATGATATGCTAATTGCATGTGAGGATATGAAAGAGATACATAAGCTGAAAAATCAGTTGGGTAGTGAGTTTGAAATGAAAAATTTGGGGTCAGCCAAAAGAAGTTTAGGCATAGATAGAGTAAGGGCAGTGATGTTATTTTCTTGTCTCAACAATGTATGTACTCAAAGTTCTTAACAGGTTTAGAATAAGGGATGCCAAAGCTATGTAGACTTCATTGGCAATGTATTTCAAACTGTTGACATCTCAATCACCACAAACTAAACAAGAAAAACTATATTTTCTTAAGGTACTGTACACTAGTACTGTGGGTTATATTATGTATATTATAGTTTGCACAAGGTCGGATATAGTACAAACGGTAAGTGTTGTAAGTAGATACATGACTAATCCTAGAAAAGAGCATTAGATAGCCGTGAAATGGATACTGAGGTATCTAAAGGGGACGTCACATTATAGTTTGCTGTTCAGAATGGTTGGCACAAGTAGTGAAATGGTGAAGGGTTATGTAGAGTCAGATTATTCTGGTGACCTCGACAATAGGACGTCTTTATCTGGGTATATCTTCATGGTGTTTGGATGTAACGTATGCTGGAAATTAGTATTACAGCATGTTATACCACTGCCAACTACCGAAGCCAAATATACAGCCTTAGGAGAATCAATCAAGGAGACTATATGATTGAAATGTATATATGCTGAACTTTTGGCTATGGATAAAGTTAATACTTCTGTATATTGTGATAGCCAAAGTGCTATACATCTAAGCAAACATCATGTGTTTCATGAAATATCGAAATACATTGATGTTAGGATGCATTTCATTTGGGATATTGTGTAGAATGGCATTATTAGTCAGCGTAAAATTCTGATGTCAGAGAATCCTGTTGATATGTTGATTAAGCCACTACCCTTAGTTAAGTTCAGGTTGTGTAAGGACTTAACTAGAATCATAACTTACAATTAAGGTTGTGATGTGGATAGGATGGATTCTTGGTTACAATTCTAGTACTGTTCATAACCCCCAAATACGAATTTTAAGCATTTATTTTAAATGCTTTAGTATTTTAAATTTCATATAAATATCTCATTATGCCTAAAGTTGAAATAGAATATGAAAAACACTCTCAAAATACTGTACAACAAACTTTAGAGCTCCAAATTAAATTGTATCATTCATTAATCTTCCAAGATCAACTCTCTTGTAATCAAATACAAATAAGAGAGACTTGGATCCTTGATCCACCTCGCATGTAAGCATTTTGCTAAACCACGTATTTTATGTTTTGATATGGTATATTTCTACATTTCTCTACTGTCAATACTTAACTACTTGTATTCTACTTCATTACTTGTACACTCTACGTATTTCGCTACGTGTTAAACTCTACAGAAATTGCTAGAAAGAAAGAAACTCCTTAATGCATAAGGATGTTATCATATCAGGTGTAGAAACTTCTTGATGCATAAGGATGTTATCATATCAGGTGTTAGAATTATTTTGAATGCGACACAACTTATCTATGAATTTACAGAGTTTCAACAATAATTGAAAGTTATTCCCACTTTATTCCCCACTCTTAGATATTTGGAAACCCTATTTTTTAAGTTCTTTTAAATTAAATGTTGATATGGCTATAGAAGTTGGTAATTCTCATTTTAGAGTTGGCGCTGTAATTCAGGATAAGCATAGAATTGTTATCTTAGCTTTGCAAAGATAATTCATGGCTGTTATTTTCATTTTACTTTCAAATGCTCTGTTATTTATGAGGGTATTATATTGGTCAAAAGTCAGTCGCTATCTATCTTAGAAAAAAAAAAACACAGCAAGAATATCATTATTAATAGGATCCAATCTTAGCCTTTTGTATAAAGTTAAGGTAGATCTTGTGATAATAAAGATTTAACATACTTAATATTTATTATATTTGATAAAACGAGATTACGTGCCTCAATAAAAGTGTATATATGTACACAAATATACATGAACGTACAAAATATGACAACTCATGCAATTATGTGTACGATGGCTAGACCTCTAAATATGAAGTACAATTTACACTGCACGATGTCCATGCGACAACCTGTAAAAATAGAGAAAATAAAAAAATTATGAACTTATTACTCAATGAGTGGATATAGTTTTGAAAATATTATATACTTAATTAAGATATATATATATGTGTGTGTGTGTGTGTGTGTATATGTATATAAATATACACATAATAACAATAAAATTGTTTTTAGTAAGAATGTACCAAAGAATAATACTAACATATATACAAGTCTGAATTATAAAAATATTATAAAACTGTATTCTTAATAACATGAAACATATATTGATATTGTAAATTATTATAAAATATATTATGAAGTTAAATATATGTAACGCAACTCTAAGAATATATACTATATACATACTAAAAACCACACTAAATTTATATTTAGAAAAAATATGGTTTTATTTGACTGAGTAATTTACACACAAACAGAGCGAAGGAACCTGGTCTCATCCAACAGAATGCTACATTTGTTTGGGTAGAGCAAATTGAATTGATTTAATACATTCGCAGAGCAACTACACTAAAGAGGATGATATGTATTTAATGTTTCAAAAATTATTATTATATAATATTATAAAATTATATTCTAAATTAAATATTTTATATTTAACGTAATCATAAATTATATTATAATAAAATTTGAAATTATTTTTAAATAAAATTAAATAATATAAAAATTTATCTATCTAAAAATTAATCCAATAACGTGTACCCAATAAATTCAATAAAAATTAAATATAAAATATATTATATTAGCATACACTTATAAAAGGTTAATCCTATGTTTTATTATTGATATGTATCATAAAAATTAAAATATAAATATTCTAATAGCATAAAATTATTACTTATTAAATCACTAAATATAAATTGAAGGACTCAAACACATTTTTGTAATTTTTTTTATCTCTCAACCTGTCTCTCTATTTCATTTTCTTTCTTTTATTTTTGTTTTTCTCTCTTCTTTTTTCTCTTTCTTTCTCACATTGCTTCTCTTCTTGCTCTCAGTTTCCAGCGTGAACCCAAATGAAGCATTTGCAATCAATTTATAACAAATGCCGCCCCTTATCAACCAATTTAAATGCTACCGGTTGAATACAATTTTGTTTATTCTTGTTTCTTTCATTTCATTTTTTTTATGTCACTAATCTTTAACTAAGCACGCGTGTATTACAATTACACTTATTTGCTTAAATTATTTTAACTTTAATGAAAGACCTATTCTTATGGCTGTCATCAAAAATATCATTACTTAAAGAATATTTTGTAAATGAAAATGGATAAGAGGCTCGTGTGATTGATGTGAATGGATAGGAATGACTATATTTTGAGCATAAACTCTAAACGAATATAAAGCGCATAAATACAAGTTATGCTTTAGAATGAAAAACAATTCTTTTTATGAGATATTAAGCTAATATAGTTGTTTATGTTTTAACAAAATATACTTCTTTTAATTTTGTTGATTTAGAATAGAGTGAATTGTTTACCTCTTTAAATTTCATCAGCTATAAACACTAGTATTCCTTATTAATAAAATGTTTCTCTGCTGTCCAAAAAACAAAATAGACATTTCAAGTGGAGAAATTTTTGTAAATAGCTATAATTTTATTTATTATTATTTATACTACATATTTTATTTAATTTTTAATATTTATTTTATTATGTAGAGTATATAAATAATTTATATTATTTATTAAAAATGATAGTTATATTTGTTTAAACTTAACTTTGTATTTTTTATTAAAATTATATTTGTTTTATTTATTATATTTAAAATTAATTATGTCATACATAATAAATTTACTGTATCTTATACTATTTACGGTAGCAACTACTATTAAAATAGTAAAATAATATTTTTATCTATTTATTAAATTTTTGATTAAAAAAATTAGAAAATGTTATAGATAAGTAAATTAGTTACAACTATTTACAAAAATTTCCCTTTCAACCGTAAACATCTATTATCACATGGAGAGGTTATATACATATAAAATGGATGCGAATTTATACTTACAAAATAAATATGGAAGAGTAGTTCACGGGTGGTGATGGTGCGGGCCACTGAACCCCCCGTGATAGGCGCGTGGGGCTCATGACTCCATTGGAGGCATCAAGCATCCACCCCAGCGGCAGCCCCCCAGCTTTCGCTTTCGCTTTCTGATAGCAAATGCTAGCCCAACACATCACGTCACTTACTCGCTTCCAATTTGTATTCCCCTCATTTTATTTATTTCTAAAAGTAATTTATATTATTAAATAAATAAATAAATAAATAAATATGTCCACTATGCTCTTTTCACTGCCCTTTCGTACCATATAAATATAATATATTTTTAAATCTCCATTTGAATCTGGATTGTACGATCGAAATAATATTATGCATTTGCATATTAATGTGGTAATATGCCAACTTGTATATTGTAAATAATAAAAAAATAAATTAATACATTTAGGTGTAGTTGGTGCATGGTCACGTTAAATTCAAGGTCAATACTTCAGTTTCTCGTGATTGTCGTTAATACTTCAATATCCGTGACTGACCGCGTTTTTCTTTTAAATACTAATTGATTTTATTGATAATTTTTTTTTTACGATATAATACTAAAAGAAAATGAAATTTAAAAACGCCACTCAAATTATAAAGTTGTAGATTAGATTTTAGGAATTAGTAAATGCTTTTAGTTCAATGGTAGTGGACATAGACCTATTCAATTATGAGGTTCAATTTAAGTCTTTATGAATATAGAAAAATTATTATTACGAAGTTGGCTCTTCAACTTGTGGGGTTGTTTCTTTTTATAGTGGGGTATTTTTTTTAACCTTGTTTTAAAGCATGTTTAATATTATGTTTTAAATAAAAATTAAATGAATTTTAAGTTTATATATCTAAATAGGTAATATTATTTTGGTTATATTTACTAATATCTTATATCGAATAAAATTGAGTAAATTTAATTTAAATAAATTTTAAATTTATATAAATATTTAAATAACATTAGTTAATAAGTTAATATTTTAAGTTGAGTAATGCTATATGCATACATAATTAAAATATAAAATTTGTATTTCATATAATGTGGCATTTGATGTATAAAGTATTGATTTGTATTATTTAACAAGTATTTAACAAGTATTTTTTTTTTTTGAAGGGAGGGATTATAACATATATATTTTTTATTTTTATACTATTTTGGGGGAGAGAGGATCGAACTCATATAAGGATGTGAGACTTTGGGAGGCTCAATCAACGGGGGCTCAACCAAGAGCCCCCATGCTTAATATCTAACAAGTATTAGTCACTTATTGATGACAAAATTTAAAATACAAATTTTGTATTATCACTATATGAATATAATACTATTTTTTTCAATTAATAACAAACTCAAGACGTACTTGTGTTATTAGTTCTATGATAAATAGTTAATAGTACATTTATTTCAATTCTTAAAAAGATCTCAAAGTTGAAAAATGTCAAAAAGGAAATCTTTTACTTGGACAAAATATATTCGGATGAAATGCTTGTCTTAATTTTGAAATTTTCGTCCAACAAAGCACATTAAGTGACGCAACTCGTTTTGAAAATTAAAACCACAAAATAAATGTTGAATAGTTTCGGGACAAAGTTTGCATAAATTTTAACTTATTAGTGTAATAACTTCTTTAACAAATTCGTTTCATAAAATAAATGGATCATTAAAAAGGTTATTTCTCTTCCACATTTCTAAATGGTTAAGCATCATTTATAATTTCAGTGACACTAAAAGATTACTAAAGGTTTATTTTCAAAAAAATTAATAAAAGATTACTAAAGGTTAAAGCAATTATCAACATACTACTAGGTATTTATAAATTGTTTTCTAATAATAATAATAATATATTATTTTCTTTCTCTTTACTGAATAGTTCTCTTTTATTGCATAAATATAAATAAACTCTCTCTGACCTTAATATAAGTAGAATTTGAAAGATTACAATAAATTAATATTATTAAATGATGCTAAAAAATTATTTTAACATTCAAAATTCAACTGGTATTTATTAGTTATTCTTTCCCAAAAAAATTTAATTGTAGATATTAGTTATTCATGGATAATAATAATAATAATAATAATATAATAAAGATACTTTAATTTTTTTAAATATTATTATATATATTTTAACACAGCCAAATTAATTATATTATTAAATAATTAACAAGTAAGCGATAATTAATTATTTAATTTTTTTTATTATTTATAGACTATAATATGTATTAAGTTACTCATTACTAAGTAAATGTATTTTGTGGACCTATGGCAACAAAATATTATTATTATTATTTTTATAATTATATAAAAAAATTATAATTATTGAATTATTAACATTATAAATTTACCATCAAATCAATAATTTCGTATTTAGTACATTATTATATTTAATTTTTTTTTTAAAACTTTAGTTAAAATTTAGTTCGAACTCAAAAAAATTCAAGTGTAATCAAAATTTTAATACAATATAAAAATTTAAATTTAAATTTAAATTAATCAAAACTTGGATCAAATTCGAAAATTGCCGACCCTACTACAAACTTATGTAATTTGATAAATGTAGAGAATTTTTTTAATAATTTTAATAAAAAATGATATTTAATGTTATGTTAAAAAAATCAATGTGATTAGAACTTGTTTTCAAAATGCAGTGAGAATGAATACACAGCACAACACAGCGATCTTATCTTGAATAAACTATTACATAAGTGCGCAGATAGTGCTTTTTATTTCATACTAAAAACCAACCAATTCCCACCACACTAGACTACTCGAACAGTACTTTCCTCTCTCTTTTCAAATCAAACTATTTAATTATAAATAAATAAAACAGATAAACCACCACCATCTCTAAACTAAACGCCCATCTTTGTCATTTGCAGATAGTTACTTCACCTTCTCTCTCTTTCCTTCCTCCTTCTTCAAACCCTAATTATTATATATATAAAAATATATAAAGAAAAAAAAATTTACAAAACCATCAATTTATAAACAAAAGCTCTCTCTCTTTGGTTGTTTTTGCTTGTTCAGTAAATGTAAAATGGGTGCACCAAACAAAGACTCGGATCACCAAACTACTGCAGGCTCCGGCCAAGGCCATGGGCTCTGATCAACTAATTTCTTTCACTTGCTTCTGCTGCTGCTGCTGCATTGCGTCATGGGGAAGGCTGCTGCTGAGGAGGAGCAGAATCTCGCTGCTGCTAATGCTGCCAATGAGATTGCTCGGCGGAATGTGGAGGCTAGATGTTGTGGATGTGGTTGGATTAATAGGATCATTGGGCTCAAGTGCTTCTTGATGCTGTTGTTATCTCTTGCCCTCTTTCTCTCTGCTTTGTTTTGGTTGCCACCCTTTCTTCAGCTTGCAGATCAGAAGCATCTGGATCTCGATTCCAAGTTTAAAGGTCAGAATTTGGTTTTCTAAGTTTGGTTTTTGATGCTTTTTTTTTTGGTTTTCTTGTTTTGTAAGTTTTTACATTTTGTGATAGGCCTGGATCTAGATTTCCTTTTTTTTTTCTTTTATTTTTTGGTTTTTGTTGGTTGGTTAGTATTAAATGGAATTAGTTTCTGAGGAAATGTAGGATTAATAAAACTGATGGTTATTTTTACTAAATTTTGAAATTAGAATAAATGTTTGTGAAATTTATTGTCGGTGGGTATTTGTTACTGTACCAAAAGACAGAAATTAAGAAATTCTGACGTTTTCATTTGGTAATTCGGGTTCGATTCAAGGAATAATTATAAATTTCTGAATTTTAGTTTAGGTGATGTTTGCAGATTTGGATGATTAGAAGTTACGTTTTGGGAATTTAGTTTACATGCTAAATACAGTTAATTTAGTTTACATGCTAAATACAGTTAATTTAGTTCATAAATTGACTGGCTGCAAATATGTACATTGGTTTATTTTGTTTTCTTAAATTATAATTTCTTTTTCGGACATGTGATGTGGTTTTCATGTCTTAAATGTAATTTCATCAATAGGGTAGCCAAAATATTTGAAGTCATTCAATTGCAATAAAAGGATTTATGTCCCATTTCAAGTCAAAAGTAACTAAGTACAATAGCCTGACCTGATGTATGCATTGGAAGAATTCTTTTTGCTATTAGCACCATCTCATTTGGTTAAAATTCCATCGATAGAGTTTCCACTTAACTAAAGCTTTTAGGGCATGCTAGTAGGGGTAATTTTGTGTTTGTCTAGTGATAAGTAGACCAGTACTTTGTGTTAATCTCAGAAGTTTATTCAGCATCTTCATGGATTAAGGCATTTAAACTGGATTTCAAGCTCCCAATTCTGCTGCAATTAATTTTTGGAGTTTGATTTTCTGGATAGTTACTATTATGGAAACACTATTAGTTGTGTGATGGCCATGTATTCATCATTGTCTGGACAAAAGTAGTCAACGGTATCAGACTGTTTATGTGGAGAATTAGTCACATTACAGTTTGCTTATAATAAAGCAACTGTTATAATACCCTAACTGATTTATGCTTGCACAATGTGTAACAAATATAGGAACAGAATGACTCTATAAGGTGATTGACCTCTCAAAGCAACTGTTTGACTTAATTTCAAAATATTTATTTTGATTGCTTCCAGAAAATGGTTAATTTTTTTTTACTGTTTTCCTCATTGTTTTGAAACTAAACATTATGCAATTAGACAAAAAGAAAAGCAACTTGGACAAAAGAGAAGTAACTTGGACAAAAAGAAACGAAGTGAATTAGACAAATCTTTTTTATCGATAACCTCAGACTGATTAGTACGTAATTGATTAAACACTACTTGAAAACGGCTCTATGGAAACAAGTAATGATGGTGTGAGTCGATCAAGTGAACCTGAATGAAATGGATGCCAAGAAATGAAGTCGGACTTAGTTAACTAGTGGTCTATACAGAAGCAAAAAGGTTAGATATAAATGCTGACAAAGTATGCAATATTTAGTGGGACAATTTGTCAGAATTTCAGTAATTTCCAAAATTTCTTCCCATGTTCATTTATCTCAAGCATCTATATGGTTTTTTAGATTGTGTTCTCTACTCTTGAGAGTGGAATGGGACACAGAAGCGTCACATCTAAGTTGTATCTCTTTGGTTTGAACTCACATCTAAGATATAGCTCCTGCTTTTTATGTATAAATAGCTAGACTGCAACTAGAATTTATGAATTCATGTTATCTTCAAATTATTGAGATCAATTATTGTCTCCCAAATAACCGTAATTTATTTCACATCATAATTGATTTCATGTACTGTAAAACTTCTCTTCTATAAGTGGGTGTCGAGATGATTTAAATATCTAAGTATTCCATGTTAAAGATTTAGGTTCCTCGCTTTGTGTTGTGTTCTTGTGGGCATGGGCTAAATTGTGGCTATTTTAATTTTTATACGTTTACTTTTCTTAATCTTCTCTTTAACATTTCCACATTCATAGTTTATTAGAAAGAAACATAAGTGTAGTATGCAAGAAAGCTACTTTAATTTGTGACTCATGAGATTGTGAATAGACCATTGCCTTCTACATGATGATAAATAGTTAAACTGAAATGGTTTTTGCTTACTTTTTAGATGATTGGATAATCTTCTTCAATGTATTAGCTTCGCCATTGACCTTTAAGATGGTATCATGAAATTTTCAATGTTTATAATTTTGTTCTTTCTGAATTTGGGAATCTAGAATTTTCTGAGCATATTTGATGTCAATCGCACATTTTCGACATTCTCTGATTGTATTGCTATCTTTCATCTATTGCCAACTATTGACTATGATTCATTTTCTGATGTGTGATCATCAGTAGAGCAGTGCTATAATTCTTGAAATGTGAGTGGAACAATAATATTCAATATTGTGGTACAAAAGGATGCTGTGGAGGCTAGAACAGGTCAATTTTGCTGAGAATTGATGTTTCTTGTGTTTTTTCATACCAGCCCGAGTGTAATCTCTTGCATCCATAGGTCAATCTGTTGTGGTTTCATGTTCTGGGCTTTTAGGAGTATGCAGACCATCTGATGCCTTTATGTTTTACACCATGAAATGCTTATGTAGATTGACATAACAATCCCTGCAGTAATGATGATAATATTTACCAATGCAGATCATGATATCGTCGCGAGTTTCAACCTTGAGAAGCCAGTATCATTTCTGGAAGACAATATCTTGCAGCTTGAGTATGATATTTTTAATGAGATAGTCGCTCCAACAACCAGAGTATTCATTCTCATCCTTTTTTTTAGAACAAAAAGTTTTAATTGCATCTTCATTTTTTTTCTTATTTCCTCATTCCTGCCCCCTACGTTGACTTAAAAAAACTTTGATCAGGTGGTTATATTATCTCTAGAACCTTCAGCTCGGTCAAATGTAACAAAGGTGGTGTTTGGGGTTGATCCAGATGCAAAAAGTTCAAAAATATCCTTGCCTTCTCAAAGTTTGATTAGAGCATCATTTGTATATTTGGTTACAAAACAAACATTCCTTCGCTTGACTACATCTTTGTTTGGTGACCCATCGTTTTTTGAGGTACTGAAATTTCCTGGTGGAATTATTGTGATTCCTACGCAGAGTGCATTTCTTCTGCAGAAAGTGCAAATCCTTTTTAACTTTACCTTGAACTTCTCTATTGATCAAATACAAGAAAATTTCAATGAGCTGACAAGCCAGCTGAAGTTGGGATTACATCTGACACCCTATGAGGTTTGGCTATCTTTGCTTAATAATCTATTAATTTTCTTTTCATCCTGTTGTTTATATATTTTCCTTTGTATGCTTATCTTTGATTTATTCATGAGAATAATCACATGATGAGGAAGAAAGTCCTACTATCGGAAGCTTATTTGACTCCCTTTTATTTTTAAATAATGCAGAACTTGTATATAAGCTTGTCTAATTCCAAAGGGTCAACAATCGCTCCACCCACAATTGTTCAGTCTTCTGTTCTTTTAGCAATTGGGAATACTCCATCAATGCCAAGGTTGAAGCAGTTGGCTCAGACCATCACCGGTTCTCATTCAAAAAACCTTGGGCTCAATAACACAGTGTTTGGTAGGGTCAAGCAGGTTCGTCTTTCGTCTATCTTGCAACACTCCCTCCATGGTGGTGATAGTGGTGTCACATCAGGGCCACCTTCTCCTGCTCCTCTGCCACATCCCCACCACTATCATCACCCTCACCACCACCGTCATCATCACCACAGTGACCATCTAGCTCCTGCAACTTCGCCTATGCCCACGATCGGGAAAGCTGCACCTGCACCACAACATGGTTCACCCACTCATAGGAAAAGTTCACCTGCACCTCAAAAAAGTTCCGAGGCAAAGCCTCCCGGCTGTCGAATTGGGAATAAAAGGCGGTTTACTGGGAAGGCTAGAAAGCAGCCGCCTCATTTAGCCCCTACTGTTTCTCCTAGTGCTTCTCCTCATTACATTGCTGCCTCGCCAAATGCGCACATAGTCCCACCAGCACCCATGCCTGCACCTTTTCCCCACTCCGTTCCTACATCTAGTCCTTTGCCGAGTGTAGTTTTCGCACATACCCGGCCCCCATCAAAAAGTGGTTCAGATGGAGAACATTCTGACTCAACACCACCAGTTTCACCATCTCCTTCGTCATGTGAGTATCTTTCGTATTCTTACTGTGGTTCAAATATTTTGAATATATTTTCTTATGCAGGTCATTTCATGGAATTATGTTTTTCAGGGACTTATAGTGTAGTCATTTGTGCCATGATCGCTTATTCTTTTACTGTTTAATCCATTATAGGAGTTCGTTGGTTGATGAAGTCATTAGATTGGCAATTTGATATAATCCATGTTCAAATATTTAACTTTCATGTCATCTTTCGTAACTTTATTATTTGCTAAAGACTTGCAGTTCAAAGTATGTAAGTTGTCTGTCACCATTACACCACAAGCTTAAACTTCTCTTGAATATGAATATTGGATCATAATTCTGGTAATGCTATTTTTGCAGCTTGTGCAGGGCGTACAACTGTTCGAATGGCAATTTCACTCTTGTTAGCTATTGTATTACATTTATAACAACAAAGATGAAATGACCTATTTCCTAGTTAAAGTTACTTCTCTGATATTTGAGGGAATCAATTGTATTTTTCAAATTTAAAGTGAACCGGATAAATTGGAGGAGCTTTGTAAGTGTGAGCAATGCAAAGGGCGTGCCTCACATCTGAGTGGATATATATTTTTGTGCATGTAAATATTTGATGATAAAAAAAAAAAAGAAAAACTCAAGCTAGCAAATGCATTATCAGGTCAAAGTCACAGAGGTGGCAGGCCCTTGCTTACGTGCTTTGCTGCTATTTTGTGTATTCTCTTCTGCAGATATATAAGAGCAAAAACATAAGAAATGTATCACATACCCTTTTTGTTTTTCATCCTTTATAGGCCAACCAGGTATGAAATTTTGACCTCAAATTGTCACTCTATTGTTCTTGTTCTCTACCGTCTGTTTAAGTCACTTGTTTTGGCTTGTTTAAGCAGAAGTGGAACCTGATCATGGGACGGACTATATCTTAAGTGTCAAATAGGTGGTTATACACAACATATTATCCATTGATATCTTGCAGTTCTTGTTGGCTTAAGTACCAAAATACTAAAAATGATTTTGTAAGATCTGTAAGCTTGGGGGTGGATTTGTTTTTATTTTTATTTTCATTTCCTTTTGTTCTTAATTTTGGGTGGAGGATGTGCATGAATGTTGGGTTTGGGTAAGGATGTGGTGGTTGGATGTTGGGTGGATAGGGTACCATTGATATATTTATGTTTATGTGTGGGTGAGTGCAACTATTGGATTGTTTACACATTTTTGTCCTCATCTGTCAAAATTTCAGAACCTTGGTCTGAAATTATTTAAAGTTTTGAAGTCAATTTATCTTATTCACCCCAGAGGGGTCTTCGTTGGTTGATTCTTCTTGGTTTGTCAAGTAAAATGTATCAGCAACACTTGTGGTATCTGCATGTTTCTCAACTTTTGGCCATGGAATGCAACAATTGTTTTAAAAGTTGTTTAGTGATGCTTCAATATATTTTTCTGTCTCTCAGATGAATAAACATTTATGTATCAAGAAGTGAGTATAAATATATGCACACATAAGCACACCAATATCTTACTTGAATCCTTTTACAATTTTATGTATGAATTATATTGGAACTGTTTTTGGTTTAATGAATGAGTCTCATGCCATGTTTTTTAGAAGCTCCACCTCGAGACCTCAGTTGAAATTTGTGCATAAAGGTCTCAACCTAGCACCTCTTTAATGTGTCAAAGGCAGGCAACAGTGAAAAACATAACATCTCTTGAGGTAGCACAAACACAATAAGGTCGTGGGGTCGAATCTTGCCCATCTTCGAGAAGGTTAGAGCATGTATGGTTCATCATTTTGCAGTGTCAAATACGTCAATAAATTGACAACGTTTTTGCTAATATAAGGCAACATCGTGTTTCTACAAAGTGCCTCCATATGAAAACCCTCGGATTCTCATATCAAGTAGGACGAGCTGTCATTGTTTTAAGGCTTATTTTTTCATTGTTCTTACCTCGTTCATATACATTGTCTCTTCTAACTCTTATGAATTCTCTTTAAACACGTAGGGTGGGGTAGAGCATATCATGTTCAAAAATTTTCTTTTATATTTATTACTTACCATCATGATCGAATTTTGTTTATAAGGATAAAATATAAGTCTCTTAACCATTAATAACCATTACCAGGAAGTGGTGAAAGCTGAAGAGTGATATCTATGCTGTAAAAATCAAACTTGGAGGAACTTGAAATATGATATGCCCGAAATTTCTTACAAGAATCTTAGTCTAAATTCCGAGTTGAGGGAATGAACGTTAATAAGAAATACATATATGCATATTTTAAAATGTTTACTTACAACTACTTGCACAGATAATTAACTTATGGAGGCATTTTAAAAATGCTCGAGCATCTTCAACCCAAATTTTTATTTATCGAATGCTAACTTATTATGAATGAGTTAAACATTTACTTTTTACCTTGGGGGTTCTTTATATTTTTTTTTTACTTGGTATAAATATAGCATATATTTATTAGAAGACTAAATTAATAAATGTCATGAGTGGAAAGTATCACTTTGTGAAATTGATAATAAAATTATACTTCTATGGAAGAAAGGCTCAATGTAAGATCATTTAGATTACTTCACATTTTTCAGTAATTTTTTTTAAAAAAAAATTGTAAAAATTAAATCTCAAATGGAACATTAGATCCAAGCTGACTGAACAGTGACATTTTTTTAAGTGGGGTAAGATTAACAAAAAATTTTATTTCAAATTTAACATTAATTTTCAATCATTGATTTTATGTAATTCGTAGAAACCACAGTTAAAAAAGAATTATGTTAGCTCGTCAATTTTTTCTTCTTTTACAATTAGATTGCATGAATTTGATTCAAAATTTATGTTAATTTTTAAGTTAAAAATTTAAGTTCTTATTTTTATCTTTCCTTTTTTCTAAACATGATCCTTGTTAGTTTGATTTGATTTTTTTTACTCTTTAACGTAGGTGTTTTTTTTTAATGAATATAAGAGGGTTAATTTTTCTTTTAAAAAAAATGGAAAAAGGAAGATAAAAACTTTTAATTAACTTTTATTGTATTAGTATATAAATTATTAGGGGTGTTGACCCCAAAAGTTAGTAACCCAAGTCAATAAGTTGAATTTTTTTCTCTAAAGAAGCTTAGTTTGGATGATAAGAATGAGACTAAAAATTAGACCAATAAAAATACTTTTTTCCCCTATGAAATAAGTGTTTGACGAGGTACTTACAACTAGAAAAGATGTGAGGCAACATCGACGGTTTTTCTAGTGTGGGCACACTCCAATACTTAAGTTAGTAACAATATGAAAAAAGAGCAAATAAAGTAAAAAAATAAAAAGAGAATAAGCAGATTGCTCTATGTATGTGTATCTGTAGATACATCTCCTGTGAGAATATTGATTTTGACACTAGTCCTCAATATCTCAATGATCTCCAATGCTAATTTTCTCTATTTATAGGGGAGGACGTAGGTTTTACGCATAGTTTTTAGAATTATTTTTAATGTGGGTGTCTTTATGAACTTTCCCCTTTTGAATTTTACTATAAGAGTTTTTCTAAAATTGTACCCGATCTTGCTTGCATTAGTAATATTTTTATTATGTTTTTAGGAATATCTATTTACTTTAGAGATTTTTCCTAGATGAGTTTGGCTTTGTCCACAGCTCTCTACGTCTCTTATAAGTTAACTCATTTTTAAAAACTACTTTAATGGAGCGGTTATGTTTAGACCTTTCTTTGCTTGATATGAGTTTATTTCTCCTTGTTGAAGACCTGGTCGAACAGGGTATTCAGTGTTTGACTATTATTCTGTTTGGCTTTGTGGGTGATGAATCTAAGCAAGCAGGGTAGCAGAGCTTCAACCATTACTTTGACAAGTTCAAAGAGATCGTAGTTCTCTTTTAGGAGTTTGATTGAACAAGGAATAACGAGTTTTGACTATTGTTCTGATTAGCTGAAGGGTGTGAATTTATCTTTTCTCCTTTAAGAGTATGATTGAATATAATAGTTAGACTTCGACTATTATTCTAACTATCTTGGAGATAGTACCCTTGGTTCGAAGACGTCTTATGGGCTGACACTTTCTTTTGGGTCTTATGAATTAGGCCTCTAGCTTAAGGTTTTTTTTACCTTACAATTAGGCCTTGTATGCCGAAATCCAAAAGAGAATAGGGGTCCCTTAGTTTTAAGTGTTAATTTGTTGACACTGAAAACTTTATAAGTAGCATTCTTGGATTGAGGTGCTTGTTGAGTTCCTTGTGTTCGACTAATGTCCTTGATTATTTAAGCCCTTTTATAGTCATTCTTTTGTTAGGTGGCCTTTTTCTTTTTGAGTAGATGCTTTTTGGCCTTATTTTGAGTGGATATGTAATTTATGGCGACGGTTGGACTTTTGTTTTCGATTGATGACTTTTATTGCATTAAATATTCATAACATCTCAAGAAGTTCGCCACTGCCTAACAGTCTTAATGAGTAGTTATTTCCCCTCTTTGGTGATATGTCGTCATTTTTAACCTTTTTTTGACCTTTGAATTTTGAATCAACGATTGAGATCTATCTATTATCTGGTAGTATATATAATTTTGTGGCTTCTTTAGTTCTCTATTTTTATGTTGTCATTTTTTAAAGAATGCTTTGTCTTTTGTGATTAAGAAAAGTTTCTTTTACCATTTTTCAGCTTTCTTTTTTGGTAAGCGCTTTCTTCTTTGGCTCTATATTTTTTATTTTGCTCATATCTTGAAGTTTTTCTATCTCATAAGAGTCTCTTCTCATTTTAGTGTTTGTAGGCGAGTTTTCTTGGAATTTTCTTAATAGATTTCATCTTTTGATTTTGTCTAGGTGTAAGATCATGTCTTTCACAGATGAACCCCAAATATCTTTGGTCAAGATTTAGATCATATTTAGGGATGTTTTTGGTGTTGGCAATAGTTCGACCCAAGGTGTAATTGTTACGAGTGCTCGAAAAGATCGAGAACTTGTTATACAAGTAAGAAGCTTTGCTATAAGAGGGAGTACTGTGAGGGGAGATGAATCTTAGCAATCTCTTAGTAGTAAATTGTCATCTACGGCCCCTCAAGAGCTCGATGGAGCATCTGGCTAGCCAAGTAGGCCAAAGAAGGAAAAGCCTATTGTTTGGAGCATTGAGGATATGCCTTATGAGTTAGACTGTCCCCCAAATCACCATTCTAATGTGAATGATACATTTCTTGATGAGTTAAGAGAGAGGATGGAGATTCTTAACTCTTTACTCTGAGGGTTCTCCAAAGGGATGAGTACTCTAGCTCGCCATCGGAGGAGGAGGTGACTTTAAATTTAAAGTTTTTGAGTTAAGGCTAAGGTTACCACTTCAGTCATTTTCTGTAGATATGTTGTCCCACTTGGATCTAACCTCATGTCAGTTGAATTTGAATGGCTGGAGGGTTCTTGTAGGACTTTACATTATATAGAGCAAAGAGAACCTCGAGGGCCCTTATTTTCTTAAGTTCAAAAGCATTTACTAAACAAGGGCATTCTCTAGCTCACAAAAGGGTTTTATTACCTGATTGTGTATGATAAAGAGAAGGAAAGTGAGTGAGGGGTTTTCCTTCTAGGAATGTTGGGTGGGCGCACCTCTAGTTTTTGGCTGGAGGAGAATGTAGGCAGGTTTAGAAGGGGCTCTAATCATGCCCTCAAATGTTTTCTAAGAAAGGTTATTTGCCTTTTGGTTTTCTTCAATTGTTTGGTAAATTATTTCTCCGTTGTGTCTTCTAATGTCCCTTTTTGTTTCTTTTTTTGTTGTTTTTTGGTCTTTGAAGCCTAAGCTTTCTGAGGAAGACAAGGGTCGTGTCCAACAGCTCTTTCTTTCAACGGTCTCTGTAAAGAATTGTTTTCTTAGGACAACTTTATCTTTTATAGTCTCATCAAAGACATTCTCACTCTTTCGTACTCTTTTGATTCTTGGAACAAGCGTAATTTTCTCTTATTTGCTATTTGTGTGCCTTTGTCTTTGATAGTATTGGTGAATAACTGTTTGTTATATTTGTCTTGTTTGTAGCTATAGAGAAGGATAAAAATATACATTTTCTGATGTTGAGCCACCTCTTTTTGCGAATGCAAAAGGAGAACAAGTAACAACTTGTCTTTAATCTTCTCTGTATAAAGATGAAAGGTATAAGAGAGTCTTTATTAGGTGTTTCTCATACCGAGGCTCCGAAGGCTCTTAAGAGAGAGGAGCTGGTGGTCGTCTCTTCTCTTACTCGTGAGAGCATTCCACTTCAAGGCGTGGATACTTCTCCTTATTCTCCTAGTGGAACAAATCCTCCTTCTCCTTCATCTCTTCCTTAGTCTAGTGGGGGAGTAGCTAATGCATAGTCACCTAGTGGGCTTTTAACTTTGAGATCTTAGTTAAGGCACGAACTAGGTTCTCTTTATATTTTTGACCTTCATTTCATGAAGAAGGAAGGGTATGAGCATGTATTGCCTCTTCTAATAAAGGTAGAATGAGCATTACCTAAGGAATGTGTTGCATCGGTGCTGACATGCAACACTTCTCTGGCTATATCCTATGAGATATGATGCCTATAAGAGGAAATGTCTTACTTCTTCTAGTTTCTCTTTGTTTTGATTTTCATTTCTTCTTTTCTAAATTCATACTTGTTAATTTCTTAATTTTCTTTATTTTTGCAGGGAATGGTTGCCCTTACCAGTCATTGATAGGGGTGTAAAAGCACTAGTATAATTTATATACAACTTTCATATTTTGCTCTAAATCATAAATATTTGGCTATTTAATTGTATTTTTTTTTATTATAAATAGATTCACGACGGAACATGTGACGTATAGGAACAAACGGGAGGCGAATTGGACGTCAAACGAAGAAGTTACGCTCAAAATACGAAAGGAGCACCAGGACTGAGCGTCGCAGCACCTACCGACTGAGTGCCGCGGCGCCCAGGTCAGTAGCTGAGTACCGCGGCACTCGAGGTGGTGAACAGTGTCAGAAAATAATATTTTACTACGGTAGTCGTGAACAGTATTTTGCTAAAGTACTTGTAAACAGTATTTAGAAGACAAAAACCTATAAATAGAAAGCAAAAAAACCCTAGGAGGAAGAGAAGAGAAAAAGAGAGAAAAGAGGCAAAAACCTTAGAGAGAGAATTCACAACATAAATCAAAGATCAAAACCAAATATTGAAGAACCAAGATCAAGATTCAAGCTTCAAGTCAAGATTGAGGGAAAAGAACATCAAGGAGTCGCTTTGATTAGTTTTTCTCCTCTTTCTTTATCATTATGCTCTTATTCTTGTTGATTTTTATGAATTGGTTTGATACTTTTTGGTTTTGTGATGGGTTAATTTGTTCATCTAGAGTTAAACTATGTAAACCTAGTATGGATTTAGATTGTGTTAAATTTTAGTTTATGAACTTGATAAATTCAATTGATTCATTCTATCTTATGTTTAATGCTTTCATTAGACCTGATCAATATTTTGAATGGTTGAGGAACCATGATGAACTCGACGGAGGGATTCATGTGTTTAGCCCAGGGTAGTTTGATGCATGATCATAGGGTAACAACTATGAGTTCCATGTAGGATAGACATATACCTAAGTGGCATGTATTGTATAATTTAGACTTGATCTTAATGAATTACATTCTGATTTGATTACCATAGATATATAGGTGATTGTTAGAATGCGTAATATAGTCACTTGACCATCGACAGAGGCTTGTGATGAGATTAGTGTCTAAGCCAATCAATTGGTATTAAGGGATTAACTAAGTGGTTAATGAATTCAATGAAATACTAGGGGACGAGTCAAAACCCTAGATTATCTTTATTTGTGAATTTTACTCTTTACTTTTGTTTAGTTAATTGAGAGAACTAGATTAGTTACATAAATTCTAGATTTTGGTTTTCTGAATAAAAGTTAAGTAGGTATAATTTTAGTACAGAATTAGATTGCATAGTCCTAGTGGGATCGATATCTGGACTTAAAATCCTATATTACTTGATAGGAAAAAGCGTGCACTTGCACTTAGTTACTATAGCATCACAATAAGTAGCTACTATAGCTACTATAACTACTATATTACCCTAGATTATCTTTATTTGTGAATTCTACTCTTTGCTTTTGCTTAGTTAATTGAGAGAACTAGATTAGTTACATAAATTCCAGATTTTGGTTTTCTGAATAAAAGTTAAGTAGGTATAATTTTAGTACTTAATTTATAGAATTAGATTGCATAGTCCCTGTGGGATCGATATCTGGATTTAAAATCCTATATTACTTAATACGATAGCGTACACTTTCGCTTAGCTACTATAGCATCACAATCAGTCATCGCCATGATACGTTTAAAGTGGTGACTGACATCCAAGGAGCGATAGTTACAGAGGATGAGGCTACTAAGGCAAATGAGGCCTTGAAGGAAACCAAGAAACAGGTAGAGTTTATTAAGTGTGAGCTCAACTTATACCTTGCAAAGCTGAAGCATACTAAGAAGAAGGTAAACGTTAAGGTAGGTGCAGTTGAGGCTAAAGTTGCACTAGTTGAGAGAAAAGTCATTGTGCTCGAGGTTGAAGCTAAAGTCTTCGCAAAGACCTTCAAGAAAAGAATACTTCTTTGCAGGAAGTAAATAAAAATCTAAAGGGGAAGGTCAAGCTCTCAAGTCTTTGCATAGGTGAGCAGGTATTTAAGGCTCTAACTTAATTGGTGGATGTCTTCAAGAGTTACTATGTTGGATTATACCTTTCATAGGTATAGAGCTTTCATGGCCCCAGAAATATAGATGTGAAGACTACCATCCCTGATGAACACATGAAAATGCATATTATTGAGAGATTCAGTCACCATTTAATGTCACTAATTTTAACATTTTTATATTTTTAGCTTGAAATAAGGTGTTCTCCTTAAATTGTGATTAATGAATGTTATTTGCACAGGTTTAGGTAAAATTGACATAGCTCTCAATGTAGAAATTGAAATGAAGAAATTCTTAAACCTAGAGTAACATGACTCAATATTACACAAACTTGAAGAACAGTTGAAAGCCAAATCCAACATGTTATGGGTCAAAATTTGAGATACAATAGAATCGGGCTACAACTTTTTCTTAGCTTGACCCAACTCATATATTTAAACTGTATCTCATAAAATATGTACCAAATTGGCATAATTTTGGAAGCTGTAAAATACTGACTTAATTATCAATAACTTTTATGTTGATGGTAAAGTCCAAATCAATCGTTATCATAGACCAAATTGTCTTGCAAGTGGGTAAACGAGTTGTTGGCCTAAAATTATTGAAGATTGTTGTCACACATGACATATTTTCATTCATTGCCTATATAAGGATACTCTTAGGATGTTTTCAACATTAGATAATTCTCTCTTATTTTTTTCTCATTAACATGTATTATAATTTAGGCTGGAGTTCTTGGCAAAGCTAAGAGATGAACTTTTGTGTTTAATAAATGTACTTCTATGCTTTGATTCATTGTCAAGAGCTACAAATGTTTGTAAGTTTGATTATGCTTAAACTCTTATCTATTCTATTTTCTATAATTCAAATGTTATAATTCTCATGTTTCATCTATTTTCAGTAATGCTTTCTTTATGTGATTTTGGTTGAATTATAATTGTTATTTGTTACATTGTTTTATATGTTAATCTTTTACTGCAATATTGTCAATTGATATATTGTCGATTTTGGATAACATGTAAAGGCAATAATTGTTTGATATTCAAGTTAATTTTTTACTGCAATATTGTCAAAATGATATGTTGTCGATCTTAGATAACTTGTATAAATGAACATAATTTGTGTTAATATTTGCAAAAGAGTTTAGTCATATCAAATGCATGTGTTATCAAATGTGCTATATTTTACATATCTTTCGATTGATTGTTTAGATATAAAACTGTTAATTGAGTTATAAACATTGAATTAAAGTGTAGAGTAGATTTATAAAGCATAATTGTGATTCTCGAAACCTTGTTTAAATCATCATAAGACATTTTTCTCAATTTATAGACAATTTTATCTTATCCACTTAAACCAATTAATTAATTTTCTTCTTTGCTACTGCTTTAATATTTTACTTCACCAATCTATTTTGTCAAAAGTTTCCTCGTGGGATCGACACCTCAATTTATATTATGATAGCCGTAATATATTTTGAGTGTAAACAAAATTTGTTGCCGTTGTCGGGGAGGCATACTAAGCGAAAGTTGGTTGTGTTTATCAATACTAAAGCGGTAACTTTGTATATTTGTTTTTCTTTGTAAAATATTAGTTTTATTTCCTTTGTTATAATTCATTTTATTGTTCATGATTAGTTCTACCACCTAATTTATTTTTATTTTTTTAGTTAATTTGTTATATTGTATATTATTTTAATGGCTGATGTTACCGCCTAACTTAATTTATTTATTTATTGCACTTTAGTTTATTTATTGTACTTTATTTTCTTTTATTTATTTATTGCAGTTTATTTTCTTTAGTTAATATATTGTATTTTTATTTTATTTTAATGACTGGTTCTACCGCCTAACTTTTTATTTGTTTACTTATTGTACTTTTTATTTATTTATTATACTTTATTTTATTTAAATTATTTATTATACTTTGCATTTAGTTTTCCTTTATTTATTGCACTTTCTTTTGTTTTATTTAATTATTGTATTTTTTTTATCGCACTTTACAGTTTATTATCTTTTGTTCATTTATTGTATTTATATTTCATGGTTGGTCTTACCACTTAGCTCATTTCTATTTCTTGTTGTATTTTATTTCACTTTTTAATTTTTCTTGAGCATTTCTTTTATAAAAAAAAAAAGAGTTAAAAAAAAATAAAAATTGTTAGGATGTATACATCGACTTAGAGACAAATGAGGAAGATTCATGAGAGAAGTAGAACTAGAACCATCACCACAATTTGTAGGGAAGAGAATTCATCATCTAATTCATCTTATAATTCTAACATAATGAGCCAACACGAAGATAACCCCGTTAAGACTCTAAAAGATTACTTGCATCCTACTCGCACAGCTACACCATCATGCATTATATTTTCACCTAACACACCATATTTGGATTTTAAACCTGGAATGATACAACTTCCGCTCACTTTTCATGGTCTAGATAATGAAAATCCTTATGTATATGTTAGGGAATTTGAAGAGGTAATTGCCACCTTCTATAGCCAACCTGAAGCCATAGACACTGTTAGGCTTAAATGTTTCCCTTTTTCTTTGAAAGACTAAGCAAAGAGTTAGCTATACTCTTTGAGGCCGAGGTCTATAGGAACTTGGGCAGAAATGACCCAAGCATTTTTCAATAAATACTTTTCACAACACAAAACTAATGAATTGAAAAGATAAATTTCTTCCTTTTCCCAAAAAGATAGTGAAACCTTATATCAAGCATGTGAAAGGTTTAAAGAGTTGCTAAATTTGTACCCTCACCATGGGTATGAAAATTGGCGTTCGGTTAGCTATTTTTATGAGGGATTCACAATTAGAGAGTGCCAATTTGTTGAGATGATGTGTAATGGGGAGTTCCTTCACAAAGATCCAGTGGAAGCCATAGAATTCCTTAAAGACTTAGCCGAAAAGCCCATATATGGACTGGACCTAGCATGACTGAAAGTACAAATAGGTTATGACCCAGTGAAGTTTTCCATCTTAGGGAAGAGGATAACCTCAGAGCCTAATTAGAGGTCTTAACTAGGGAGTTAGAGGCCTTGAAATCCAAAGATAGAAGGGTCACCCACACGGTTGCTAAGGTTAGTCACACGATGTCTGTTTTATCTTTGAATGAGTGGAACACTTAGCTCAAGATTGCCCTACTTATAGTGAGATGAGAGGGATATATGAGGAACAATGCAATACCCTAGGGATATACAAGAAGCCTTATTCACCGTACTCTGAAACTTATAATCCTAGCTGGAGAAACCACCTAAACTTTAGTTGGAAATCTAACCAATAAGCCAACAATCATTTGAAACAAGAATAACAAGCACCCAAGTCTTATGTTACACCTCAATATAATGTACGACCAGCTAGGAGTTCTTTAGAGGATACATTACAAGCATTTATGGAGGCACAAAGTAAGACTAATAAAAAAATTGAAATAATTCTTGCACAGGTAGT
Source organism: Ailanthus altissimus (assembly GCA_946807835.1). Lineage (NCBI taxonomy): Eukaryota > Viridiplantae > Streptophyta > Magnoliopsida > Sapindales > Simaroubaceae > Ailanthus > Ailanthus altissimus. The sequence goes on from OX327687.1 coordinate 14,616,697, forward strand.
AGACAAAAATAAAGAAATCAAGAGTCAAATCACAAAGCTGACCAGTGCCTTAACTGTATAAGAGTGAGGTAAGTTTCCATCTCAACCTCAATCCAATCCAAAAGGACAATTCATGGCACAAGCTTCTAATTCTGATGCACAAAATTTTAAAGAAGTCAATGCCATTACTACTCGAAGTGGTAAGATTGTGAGTGAGTCTACTTCTCTAACTAACACATTGATAAGTAGTAAAGAATCCCCTATTCAAAAAGAGGCCATAGTGGAAAAAGAGCCCAAAAATAAGTTTTCAATCCCAGTGTCTTTTCCTTAAGCTCTTCGACCGGTTGGAAAAATTCAAAAATTCAAGGTGAGATTTTGGAACATTTGAAACAAGTTAAGATTAATCTTCCCCTGTTGCATTTGATTAAGCAGATTTCAACTTATGCCAAAGTCATCAAAGATCTATGCACTATCAAAGGAAAACACTATGTAAAGAAAACTGTTTTTTTGGCAGAACAGGTAAGTGCAGTGATTGAACAAAAGACACCACCCAAGTATAAAAATTCAGGATGTCCTATAATCTCCTGCCAAATAGGGACACGTGAGTTTGGTCAAGCTTTGTCGGACTTAGGAGCAAGTGTAAATTTAATGCCTTATTCTATTTACTTGTAATTGGGACTTGGTGAGATTAAACCTATATCTGTAGTCCTACAATTAGCTGACCGATCAATCAAGAAACCACGAGAATAGTAGAAGATGTTTTGTTACAAATTGATAAATTTTACTACCTTGTTGATTTTCTTATTCTAGATACTCATTTTGTTGTTAATACGGAGTAAAACATCCCTCTTATTTTGGGAATACCTTTTTTTGCCACTGCTAACGCTCTTATTAATAGCAGAAATGGTCTAATGAAATTATATTTTGGGAATATGACTCTTGAGGTGAACATTTTCAATATTGACAAATAACCACGAGAAGAAGACGAATGCTATCATTCATATATGATAGACACAATTGTAGCAGAGGAAGCTTATAAAAATCATGGCTTTGATTCTTTGAAAAACTTTCTCAATTTTGATTTTGAAGAATTGTATTATTCTGATGTAACAACTAATGTGTTTAGTATTTTTGACTCACAGGATAAAGGGACTTAATTTTGGCAGTCACGCTTTGAAGAGTTGCGACAAGAGAGGGAGAGATCAAAACCATCAAACCTCAAGACACCATAATTTGAGCTTTCTTCACTGCCCAAAGGTTTGAAACACGCATTCTTGGGACCGAGTGATACCTTTCCTATCATCATTTCTTCTAAGCTTAGTGCTGAACAAGAGGAAAAATTGATAAAAGTGTTAAAAGAACATAAGTCTGCACTAGGTTGGACCATAGCTGATATTAAAGGTATTTCTCCATTGATATGCTCCCATAGAATTCATTTAGAGGAAGGTACCCAACCTCGTAGAGACCTATAAAGAAGACTTAACCCAACAATGAAAGAAGTAGTGAAGAAAGAGGTCTTGAAACTATTAGATGCGGGTATAATTTACCCAATTTCTGATAGTCAATGGGTAAGTGCAACTCAAGTAATGCCTAAGAAATCTAGGGTTACTATTGTGAAAAATGAGAATGGGATACCTGTTCCAACTATGGTGGTAAGTGGTTGGCGAATGTACATTGATTATAGAAAATTAAACACAGCCACTAGAAAAGACTATTTTTCATTGCCTTTTATCAACAAAATTTTAGAACGTGTAGCTGGACATCCTTTTTATGCTTTTCGTATAATGCCATTTGGATTATGTAATGCACCAGCTACTTTTCAGCGTTGTATGTTGAGTATTTTCTCTGATATGGTTGAAAAATGCATGAAAGTTTTAATGGATGATTTGACTATTTTTGGTAATTCTTTTGATTTATGCATACTTAACTTGAAAGTTGTTTTAAGTAGGTGTGAAGAAAAAGGACTTGTGCTAAATTGGGAGAAATTTCATTTCATGGTATCTTCAGGAATCATTTTCGGGCATATGCATTACGCTACCTTTAAGAGGTTACCTTAACTCTATTAGTCTCTCAATTCAGTACAATCAAAGATTATGCTAATCAAATCTAACACATGATGCAGCTCAAGTGGCTAAGGATGCTCCTATACTGAGCTGCATCATGTGTTAGATTTGATTGTACTGAATTGGGAGACTAATAGAGTTAAGGTAACCTCTTAAATGTAGCGTAATGCATGTATAGATGACCAAGTTAGATAAATATTTCAACTTGATTGTGTATGCATAGAGTCTCACTTGATGCTCGGGAGAGGTGGTGAGTCTAATTCTAAACCCTTGGTTAATGGATTTGCAAAAGTAATCATTAATCATGATTACTATATAACTTAAGAAAAGTAGAGTGAATTCAAAACTCTACGATCTGTTGCCATAAGAATCTACATTCCTTTTGAACGGATGTGACTTATAGTTCATTTTAGTGATTTTAAGTCATTAACCATTATAGTATTTTAATAAGCTTAGATAAAATTAAGTTGTGAAGGCTATAGTACATAATGTTAATTTAGAAACTAATCCTCGTAGGACAATACTCTACTCATACTATATTACTTGTTTACAGCTTGTGTATTTGCGATTTAATATTTACGTGTGCTTAATCGACACTGAACAGGTACCACCCATTCATCTCTTCTCTCATCCTCTCATTTTCACATAGGGAAAGGGTTGGGTTTGTATTTTGGTTTGTGAAGTAAATGTTTACGCTCAAAATATAATGTGACTATCGCAGTATAGATTGAGGCATCGATCTCACGAGAAAGCTTTTAACAAAATAGGTTGGTGAAGTAAAATATTAAAACAGTAGCAAATGAGAAAATTATGTAATTGGTTTAAGTGGATGAGATAGAATTATCTATGAATTGAGGAAAATATCTTATGATGATTTAAACAAGGTTTCGAGAATCACAATTATGCTTTATAAATTACTCTACACTTTGATTCAATGTTTATAACTTAATTGACAGTTTTACATCTAAACAATCAATTGGAAGATATGTAAAATATAACACATTTGATAACACGTGTATTTGATGTGACTAAACTCTTTTGCAAATATTAACACAAATCATATTCATTTATACAAGTTATCTAAGATTGACAATATATTATTTTGACAATATTGTAGTAAAAGATCAACTTGAATATCAAACATTTATTGTCTTTATATGTTATCTAAGGTCGACAATATATCAATCGACAATATTGCAGTAAAAGATTAACATATAAAACAATGTAACTAATAATAATTATAATTCAACAAGAATTACATAAGAAAAGCATGACTGAACATATATGAGACACGAGAATTATAACCTCTGGATTATAGAAAATAAAATAGATAAGAGTTTAATCAAAACTAAACTTACAAATATTTGTAGCTTTTGACAACGAATCAAAGCATAGAAGTAGATTTATTACACATAAAAGTTCATCTCTTAGCCTTGTCAAGAACTTTAGCCTAAATTACAATACATGTTAATGAGAAAAAAAAAAAGAGAGAATGTTATTTTTTAATGTTGAAAATGTCCTAAGAGTGTCATTATATAGGCAATGAATAGAAATATGTCATGTGTGACATCAATCTTCAATAATTTTAGGCTAACAACTTGTTTACCCAGTTGCAGTACCGTATTGATAATTTAAATGACTAATATAGCTTTTGTGGCCAACATGAAAGTTATAGAATTTTGTCTTTTCTTTCTTTAGGCACTAGGTTCATACAAATTGGATGAGTATCCAATGAGATATGGGTAAAATGCCAAAGATATGTAAGATTTAGGCCAATAACTCTTTTACCCACTTGCAAGACAATTTGGTCCATGATAACGGCTGATTTGGACTTTACCATCAACATAAGAGTTGTTGATAATTATGTCAGTATTTAACAGCTTCAAGAATTATACCAATTGAGTATGTATTTTATAAGATACGGTCTAAATACATGAGTTGGGTCAAGCTGAGCGAAAGTTGTAGCCCGATTCTATTGTATCTCAATTTTTGGCTCAGAACATGTTAGATTTAGCTTTTCAACTATTCTTCAAGTTTGTGTAAGATTGAGTCATGTTACTCAAAGTTCAAGAATTTCTTTATTTTGATTTCTATATTGAGAGTTATGTTCATTTCACCTAAACCTCTGCAAATAACATTCATCATTCATAATTTAAAGAAAACACTTTATTTCAAGTTAAAAGTATAAAAAATGCTAAAATTAGTGACATTAAATAGTTATTAAATCTTTTAACAAATATGTATTTTTATGTGTTCATCAGTAGATTTCTCCTAATATTAAGCATAGCTTCTTTTTTGTCTAAAATATTTCGATTGCGCCTATAACTAAACATCACACTCAATTAAAGAGACACTTTCTCAATAAAGGAAGAAACATCTAACTTCTAACAGTGTTAAAAAATTAAAATTTTTAAAAGTTAGATACGGTAATAACAAAAAAAGAAAGTGTAAATTTTATGAGTTATATTTGTACAATCCAGACTCTTTCTATACAAGCTTCATATGTAAAACATAAGTCTTGACAAAACATTTGTTGTCTTGACTTGTGCTTTGATGGAGTATTAATGGCTATCCCTAGTTCCTGATCGACTACTTTAATGATCTTCTCGAGGATGACTTCTAAATTTTGCTATAATAAATCATGTATTGACGTTGGCTGCTTAAAATCAATTGTCTCCGTTTGATAGTGAGGCTTTCTTTAAATAGAGCATGAATGAGTTATTTATATGTAAGGATTTTTTTCTGACAGATTGCTATGTTAATAACAAGTGTTGATTGGGCCTCATTACTTACAGAGTGATTTTCTCTAGCAATTTGCTCTGTTACTTCGTTTATGTGTGCAAGGAGCATTCTTCCAAGGTTTTACATGCCTCTCTTTTTCTTCAAATGGGAATAATCAAAGAAGTATATCATTATAAAATCTTTGCTCTCTTGTTTGGTGCAGTTGATCATAACTGGAACCGTACCTGGCAGAACTAACGGGGCCTGGAAAAGAATTTCTAGAAGATCATTACCATAAGCAAAGAGTGGCAACGGTGGAAAGAGGAGAAATTTGACACTGTGACTCTAGATTTAGGAGGAATGAAGGGAATCGTTATTCTGTCTGTGTGTTCGAGAAAGATAAAGCTAAATTGATTTAGTCCATGCCATAATCCATCCAAATTGATTTGATAGGGACCTCTATCAACAAATTATCTCCAACTAAAAGAGAAACGGAGGAGTTTGGTACTCAAAAGTGCGCCCTCACGAGGCAGAGAAACCCTTCAAAATGTGTCTTCTACGAAACTTGGATAGTTAAGTGGTCTAAAAAGGGAAGTGGTAAAGGACACTTGAACTGCGATGTTTTTTGAAAGGGATTGATAGATTTTGATATTTCAAAAGGTTGAAAAGACTTTGGTTAAAAGACGAATTCTATCCATTCTAACAGTTAAATAGGCTAAATTATAAAAAATATTGTTATGCCTTATATTAAGATTGTTTTGCCTATTTTATCCTTAATAAGTTAAAAAATGAAGGGATAAAAAACAGCTTTGAGTGCTACTATGCGTGTACGTGCTTAAAATTACTAATACATTTAATTATATAATTTTTTCAAATTATTTCAATTAGTTCAATTAAATCTCACGTATATCAAACACATAACTATATTGTAACAATTCTAATTCTATCCTATCTAATTATAATATATTTATCTAATCTTATTTTATTCAATCCTGGGTATCAAACTAGCCATAAGTGTGATAAACAATTGTTGAATAAATAAACCTCTTGGGAAAATTTAAAGAAACTACTTCATAATGTTAAAAAACATAAAAAATAAAATAAAAAAGCTTTATAAAAGGCTGATATAAATTTTTGAAGAGGTCTATGGTGTTGGAATGCTTGGAAAGCAAGTAGAGGGGACAAGAAACGGGAAAAGGCAAATGAACTTTTTTTTAGTTCTCTTATTTGGCACACACTACACTCTACTGCACTACACTCTTACAATCAATCAAGTCATTATATAGATCCACACTCAACCATTACATGCAAGATACATCATAGTTACTTGCTGCAAAAGATACAATCACATGATGACACCTTGGAAATCATATCCCGCATCAATTTTTACTATAGACACCTTAGGAACTATATCCTGTATTATTTTCTATTATAGACACCTTACGAACTATATCCTGCATTATTTTCTACTACAAAACCTTGAGAATCACATCTTCTAACAATTTATCTCTTAAATTGATGTTGTTAAACACTCAATTAAATATATATGTGAGGTATCCTCTCTTAAGTTAAACACTCTAAAAGACATACACTGAGCAACTTCCTTAGCTTCTGAAACAAAGGCACTTTGAAGGGCTTAATTAATAAATCAGCAACTTGACTTTTATTGTAAATCTTGATTAATAACTTAATCATTTGTGAGATCCCTTCAAAAGTGAAACTTCACATCAATATGCTTGCTTCTCCTATGTTGAAATAGAATTCTTAGAAAGTTTAATTGCTAAATTGTTGTCACAGTAAATTGTTGTAGCCTTTTACTCTTCAAGAATTTTTCTTAACCAAATAACTTGACAAACACATGAAGTTGCTATAAAACATTTGGCCTCAGTGGGTGATAAAGCAACAATCAGTTACTTCTTTGAAGACAATGAAACAGCCCTTAAACACAAAATAAAAACATATTTGAAGTACTTTTACTATCATCTTAATCTCCAGTATAATTGCTATCTATAAAGCTAAGCAATTTTGATTTTTCACCCTTCTTTTAGAATAACCTGTAATCAATAGTACCTTGCAAGTAATGAATGATCCTTTTTGCAACTAATAAATGCATCTCTTTTGGACATTCCATGTACTTATTAATGAGACTTACAACATGCATTATATCAGGCCTTGTAGCAATCAAATAGCTTCCTATAACTTGCTTGTAAAGAGTGTTATCAACCTTCCTTCCTTTAGGATCCTTATTGAGCTTTACACCAAGCTCAGTTCGGGTATTTACAGAATTATAATTCTTCATCTGAAATCAACATATAAGCACACAATAAACATCTTTCCTTTATCACCAAATTTAGTATATAGTATATGCTTATATGGATATTTTTTAAAACCCTCATTAGAGAAATAAGCATCTATACGACTATACCAAGCTCGTGGAGCTTGCTTGAGCTTGTATAGTGCCCCTTTTAGCTTATGAACTTTATGTTCACTTCTAAACTTTACATAACTAGGAGGTTGATCGATAAATACCTGTTCTTGCAAATCACCATGTAAAAATGTTGATTTCATGTCTAATTGAAAGATAGGCCATGAGTTTTGAGCTACCAAAGCAATCACCAATTTGATCGTATCGTATCTTATCATAGGAGGAAAAGCTTTTTAGTAATCCACTCTAACCTCTTATTTATAGCCTTTAGCTACTAAACATGCCTTGTACTTGACGACTTCGTCGTTCTCCCTTAGTTTTGTCTTGTACACCCAATTGACACTAATTGTTTTATGCTTTATTAGACGCTCAATCAACTCTCAAGTATCATTCTTTTCAATTCCTACAATTTTTACATCTATAGCTTTTTACCATTTTGATTCTTTCATAGCATTTTCAAAAGATATGGGATCATAAATTAAAAATAGAGCAAAAAACATTAGTGGGTCTTTTTAAGACTCGTCAGAATTAGACATCTGATAATCCATCATCCAAGCTGGTTTTTTTCTTTGACATCGAGGTATTTGTGTGAATGTTTCAATTATTGCAAAGTTTAAGGAACATTTTGAGTGGTTGGCTCTGGTTGTTGCACCGTTTTCATAGGCTATTACCTTTTCTCTCCATCACCATCAAAATCTACTAGAATATGTTTTAAACATCATTCTCGCTCCATGAACATGCTATTTCATCATACAAAACACATCACGACTGATTACAACATTTTTGTTCACAAGATTGTACAACTTATAGGCTTTGGATTGTCCACTAACACTAAAAAAGGTACACTTTTCTTCCTCATCATCTAGCTTCTTCCTCTTCTCATTAAGAATATGAGCATAAGTAATACATCAAAAAAATTTGAAATGATTTATTGCTAGTCTTCGTTCGCTCTAAGCTTTTTCTAGTGTCATGTTTTGAACAGCAAAAATGGGCTTTGTTCAAATATGAATGCTTCAATTAACTACTTCAGGCCAGAACTATTTTGAAATGCCACTCCATGTTAAAAGACTTCTCACCAAATTCATAATAAATTTTTCCTCTCACATATGCCATTTTGTTGAAGTGTGTAAGTTGTCTTTTGATTCCACAGTTCTCATTGAAATTTATGAATTTATGTAAGTTACATTCTTCACCAAGATTAGTTCGAAGAACTTTTATTGGGCTATAAACTTCCTTCTCAACAAGTATTTTAAAGCTTTTAAAGGCTGTAAAAAATTTAGATTTTTCTTGTAAAAAGTAAACCCAAGTCTTCTGGCTATAGCCATCGATGAAGGTAATGAAGTATCTTTTACTTCCCTTTGAGGGTGGATTTATTCCCTTTAAAATGTCATAATAGACCAGTTTTAATGCCTTTCTTGCTCTTCATGATCTTTCTTAAGGAAATTGATTACAATGTTGTTTGTTAACAACACATTCTTTATAAACTTGAGTTAGAATTTCAATATAAGGAAGTTTTGTCACCATATTCTTTTGTTGCAATGATCTCAAACTACCAAAATTCAGATGCCTTTACCGAAAGTGCCATAACCAGGATTTATTCTCCAGTATTGTAAAGAAACATGAATGAGCTATATTATGGAGGTATATTGGAAACATACAGTTATCATTCATTTTAACTTGAGCCATTAAGCCCAACTTTTCTTTATGTATATGGAAAACTCCATTTTGGATTAGAATCTCATATCCATTTCCTTGTAATTGACCTATACTAAACAAGTAAGTCTGTAGATTGGAGACAAAATAACATTAGAGGGAATGGTTGGAATTTCCCTTGGTTTAATGTTTACCTTTTCTTTTCCCACAACAGAAATTATTAGTTGTCACCAAACCTGACAGTGTTGCGAAAAGATTTGTCCAGGTCAAAGAACACCTTTTGATCTCTACATATATGATTGTTGCAGACAATCTCTAAGTACCACATATTTTATTGAGTTTCTTTCTTACATTGATAGGGCGTAATTATATCTAATATGTTATTTTCCTAAACTTAACATTTGCTCAATTTATCTCAATGATTTGGCTATTTATACTTATTAATGATGAATTATAGGTTTGGGAGCTATCAAAGAGCTACTAGAGCAAAAGTGTTGAAAGCCAAAAGCAAACAGAGATAAGGCTAAAATATAAAGCTGAGGCTGCGGCTACCAAAATCTGAGATTGCAGGCTCCATTCCCAAGAGCTTAAGGTAGTTGCCTCCAAACCCTGAAGCTGCAGCCCCAGGTTGCGTAGCAACAAATGTTAAGTTTTTTTAAGGGCAAAGTTGCCATATTTTTACAACTCTAAGCCTATAAAAAGAGAAACTATTGAGCTAAAACAGAGACCAGAATAGAGAGAGATCAAAAACGTCAATAAACATATCTTCAATTGGATCAAACAATAAGGAAAGGAGTATTCAGCAGTAGGATCAAAATAGAGTTCTAGAACATTGAGCTTTCTTTTCTTTGTCTTTGTATTTGTTACATGGTGATTTTCTTCGGTTTGTTGATTATTTTTGGCTCCAAAACTCTTGTTATTATCATGGTTTAATCTAATATAACTAGGATTATGAGTTGAACTCAATATGTAGCTTGGATTGATTGTTTATCCTTATTATGTCATTATTGAATTTTTAAATCTATTGTATGCTTAATGCTTCTAATTACATGAAAATTGATTACATTGATTTTGGAACCTTAATGAATTTGAAAAAGGGAGTTTTGTTTTGGCCATGAATAGATTTATGGATGATTATTGTGTAAAAGTATGAGTTCTATATGGGATAAAAATATACTCATATGGTATATATAACTAATTAAGAAACCTACACTTAATGAATCTCAATTCAATGTAATTATCATAAGAATATAAATAATTGATTGATTGAGGTATAATTACTTGATCATCGAAAGAGGCTTATGAACACATTTTAGTTTTTGGTTAACAATTCATATTGATAGACTAAGGGTAACAATTGGATTCAGGTGTAGTATTGAGGGATAATTATAATCCTAAGCATTTGATAATTGGAGTGTTTGTGATCATTTTCCTCTTCTTTATGTAATTAGTTTAATTATTTAGTTAATTTAAATATCAACACATTGAAATACCAATTGTTTGAATAAAAGTAGGAAGGCATAATTTTAATACTTAACAAGTAGTAATAAAAATCCCTCGTAGGATCGATACTCTACTCATCATATATTACTTGTTGCGATAACGTGCACTTGCGTTTAAAGTATATACATACAAAATACACAACAAGTTTATTATTCTTGTTAATAATAATACCAATTCATCTTATTCTTAATTCAAATGTTGTTCTATTTTTGTACATATTATTTTCATTTATTACATTTTTATTTTTCAATAATTTTAGAATGCTTTGTGATGGCTAGAACACCAAGTTTACTGCGAGCTTTTACAGTACCAAGAGTAAGCGACATCCATTATAGCATTCAAATATCTATCATTGATGTCGAATACTTTGAAATCCAAATGGAGGTGATTTAGTTATTGAGAGTGTCAGTACAATTTATCAGATTACCAAATGACGATCCAATTAAGCATGTTGTAAATTTCTTAGAAATCTGTGACCTGTGCAAATACAATGAAGTCTCGGATGATGCAATACTACTTAGATTCTTCCCATTTTCACTTCGAGACAGAGCAAAGAACTGGTTGAGATCATTACCACTAGGGTCTATAACAATGTGAGATGATTTAGTATAACAATTCTTAGCTAAATTCTTTCTACCGGCAAAGACCGCGATAATAAGGAACGCCATGACTTCATTTGTGCAGAATGATAATGAATTATCATATGAAGCATGGGAAAGATTTCAAGAATTGTTCAAAAAGTGTCCACACCATGGAATTCCAAAATGGTTACTTGTGCAGACTTTTTACAATAGGGTAGTTGGACATTTAAGAATAATAGTTGATGCTATAATAGGTGGTGTAGTTATGAATAATTCTATTAATGATGCATATGCCTTGCTAGAAGAGATGGCCTTCAATAATTATCAATGGACAGGTGAAGTTGTTTCCCTAGGGGAATCTAATGAAAAAGTAGCATAAATTACTTGTGATTTTCGTGGTGACAACCATCTAAATAGAAAATATACAGAACCTGAATGTTATCCTGAAAATTGTTATCAATAGCAGCACAACCCTAGTTTCGATGTCTATTATCCAGAATAGGGGAATCAAGCATCTAGGAATAACACTCAAGATAAAACTCCAATGTAAATGAATCCTCTTGTAATCTTATAAGAAATTTAGCAGTAGCAGCTTGAGAAGGAATCCTCCTTAGAAGATATGGTCCAACACATAAAGAGTACAAATAAGTTGTTACATAGCCAATCTACTTCTTTGCAGATGTTAGAGAAGCTGATGGAATAAATTATAGATGTTGGCTAATCATCCTCAAGATGCATTGCCTAGTAACACTGAAATATATGCAATACAAAATATTGAGTACTACAAGGCAATCATTGTAGAGTATGGAGTATGGGATGGAGCATCATACAACCAATAAAATCACCAAATCAGAGGAGATTCATCACATGGATAAGGTGCATTTAGAAGTAGAAGAAAGAGTGTTAAAAGAAGAATTATAGATCCAGAGTTTTTGAGCCATTGTATTCCATCATTTCAATTGTCTAAGAAGTTTGAAATAATCGATCATGATTAGCATTTTCCAGAGATTTTTCTTATTGCTTCAAGATCGATATGGTAATTTCGGATAAAGAATAACTACCTTCCAAACTGCAAGTAATAAAAGCTATCAAGGACCATGTATATCAAAAGGTAATGCCGCACAAATTAAATGCTAAGAAAGTGTGAAACAAGGTCATCAAGGAGAAGCTAATAGATACCAACCAATGAGGTTTACTCGTCCAGTCTAAGATTGAAATCTTTCTGGTAAGGCTCAAGGTAAGTGTTCTTTAAAAACTTTCTCATGGAACTGTAGAAGTCAAAGAAAAAGAATATCGTTACTTATAGGCGTCGATTGAAGTTTCATAGGCGAGATGCCTTAGATATGCAATTTGATCCACTATAAGTCAAAAAGAAGACATCACGTTAGTGACATGAAATCAAGCGCTGCTTGGGAGATAATCCAATGTAATTGTATTTTTATTAAATTTGGTGATTATGTTTGTATTTAAAAAAAAGGCTAGCATCGCAAAACCCAAGTTCTGGTGCCACGACTTTAGAGCCCGTAAGCGTAGTGCTACAACAATAGCAAGCTAATGCTGCAGAACTGGTGCTTGGGTATTTTTCAGGCTCCAATGTCGTAGCAATACAATCCCAGTGCTGTTCGAGCGAATACAAAATGGGGATTTGCCCTAATTTTCCTTCAGTTTCCCCCATTTCAAAACCTTGAACCCTTTTAACCCTAACTCTTCAATTCACCAAATTCAACCTTCTAAATTTAAATTTACCAAAAAAAAAAAACTACCAAACACACCAAAAACAAATGTTCATTTCATATTAACTTTAATTTCACCAAAAATTAAGGATTTCATCATAATTTCAAAAGGCACTCTAAATTTAAAATTGATGGATTTAATTATCCAAGGTACAAATTTTGTGTCTTTACACTTAATTATTGATGAAATACTTATTATGGTGGTATGTAAACTATAATGTAAAGTAATAGTTGTGGGTTGAATTGTGTATTAAATTGTTGGTTTATGGATAACATTTGTAAATTGATGGGAAAGTGTTTGAATTTATTTGTACTTGATTTATAATGCATTATGGTTGTTTAAGGAGATTAATATTACTGTCTTGGTGAGAATTAGAAAAGTTCAGAGATTTGAACTTAGTGGAAGGGTTACTGTTCCATTGAAATAAAAATACAATGAAAGGAAGAACAACCCATACTACTTTATCAATCTCTGACATTAGTTGATGACAATGGTTTATGGGATGATACAAAAGTTATAGAGGATGCAAGTGAGAGCTCAACATATCATTCAAGGAAGTCTTTCATTTTTTTAATTTTTATTGATGCCATGAGGACATGCCATGAATAAAGTTTGAGGGAGGGAAACACTTCTATATTTTTAATGGCTTTAGTATGTATCTGATAAGGGCAAAATTGTCATATATTTTTTCATGCTTTTATTTTGATATTTTATTATTTTTTGAGAATAGATGGCTATTTATGTGCTTTATTTTTATTTATAGGGACTTGAACAAAAATTAAAGAAAGAATGCAAAAGGAGCAAAAATAGGGACTAAAATGCAAAGTTTTCAAAATATGAGTCTAGCGCCCCCGCGCCACAACTATTGTCGCCCCAGCGCTAGAATAGTGATCAAAATAAGAAATACGACCTGTTGAAGTTGCATCTGGTGCCCCAGCGATGAGATAGCGCCCTAGCTCCAAGATCCCACCGCTCCAGCGGTAATAGCTTTTTCACGCGTCGCCCCAGCGACAACTGCATAGTGCGCCAGTGGTAGTGCGAGTCCTAGTCCGATGAGAATTGAGATTTTCAAGCTCATATCAATCCCTATAAAAAGCCACTCGTTCCCAACCTTCAAGAATGAATCCAAGACGACCCAAGAGCACCACGAATACAGAGCACAATTCTTGGAGAGCAATAGAAGTTTAATTGAGGCAACTTTAGAGAGAGATTTAAGGCGTTCTTCGGCATCAAGAGATCTTAGGCAGCGCAATCAAGAGCAATTCGACATCTACATCGGTTTGCGATTGATTGTATCATGTTTTATGTTTATTTTTATTGCTGTGATTCTCTTGTAGCTATGAACTAATTTATTTTCTAGGGTTAATATTTGAACTCAATATGTGCGCTTAAATTGCCATATCTTTTAGTATTTAATAAACTTAGTCCTTTATTATTTAAATTACTTGTGTTTAATGCTTCAATATATCTGGCCAATATATGGTGAATGAGTTGGTAATATTATTGATAAACTCGGAAGAGGAATCATAATATTTAGACCTAGATAATTTGATGCATGATTGTAGAGTAATATTCAATATTACATATGCAAGTTTCAGCTTAGGATAGGAATATACCTAGTTGGCATGCATGATCAATAAGATCTAATCTTAATGAACCTCAGTTTATTACAAGTACCATAGGAATATAGGTATTTGGTAAATTAAGGTATACTTGCATGACCTTGGAAGAGGCTTGTGAATACATTAGCGTCTTGATCAATAATAAAGACTAAGTGAGTTAAATATTAGAAGATTAATCATTAAAAAGCATATTGAGGGATAATATTAATCCTAGGTTTTCTCTACGTTGCTATCTTTAAATCTCATTGCATTGTGTTTTGCTTTTATATTTCTTACATTTATTCTTAGATTTTTATTTATCTGAATAGTTATTAGGAAGACATAATTTTAGTAATTGGTTAAAAAGAAAACATTATCCCTGTGGGTTCGACATTCGACTTATTTAGTCTCTTTATTACTTGCATACGATAGTGTATATTTGCACTTAATTTTATGATATAGATATATCGCATCAAGTTTTTGGCGCCGTTGCCGGGGATAATTAACTACTTTTTTATCAATATTAATACCAATCTTTCTAGTTTTTACTTCAGATTTTTTTTTATAATTATTTTCTTAATTTAGTTTTACTTTCTTTCTTACGAAGTACATGCGAAGATCGAAAAGTGAAGACTTGATTTCTTTTGATCCAAAAATTGAAAGAACCTTACGAAGAATTAGAAGAGAGCAAAATTAAGTCAACACCATGGAAGACCAAGTACCAACTGCACCCGACAATGAAGGAAGACCACTAAGGGAATATGCTGTTCCCCTAGTTAATGGAATCCATTCAAGTATTCAAAGACCAACTGTTCAAGCTAACAACCTCGAGATCAAGCCAAGTACAATTTAAATGCTCAAGGATTCGGTACAATTTAGTGGAATGCCCAATGATGATCCAAACATGCACATCATTAACTTCTTAGAGATATGTGACACTTTCAAGTACAATGGGGTATCCGATGATGCAATCCGACTAAGGTTGTTTCCTTTTTCCTTGAGAGACAAAGCAAAGAGCTGGCTGCTATCACTTCCATCTGGATCTATAGCTACATGGGATGATCTTGCACAAAAGTTCCTCGCCAAATTCTTTCCACCTGCTAAAACTGCCAAGATGAGGAACGACATCACATCATTCCTACAACTAGATGGAGAATCTCTTTATGAGGCATGGGAGAGTTACAAAGATATGCAAAGAAAATGTCCTCATCATACAGTTCCGAAGTGGCTACTTGTACAAACATTCTATAATGGATTAGCCGGTCAATTCAGAACGATAGTAGACGCTGCAGCTGGAGGAGCACTCATGAACAAATCCACCGATGAAGCTTATGATCTACTAGATGAGATGGCGTCCAATGCCTATCAATGGCCCACCGAAAGGTCAACCACAAGAAAGATCGCTGGACTACACGAAGTAGACACTTTGACCACATTATCCGCCCAAGTCAATCTCTTGACCAAACAATTAAGCAACTTGGGAGTTAATGCCATCAAAAGTCAACCTATCACTTGCGATTTCTGTGGAAGCAATCATGCTAATGGACAATGCATGGAGACTGCTTAATATGTAGGGGACTTCAACCGCAACAACCCTAATTCAAATTTCTACAATCCCGGATGGAGAAATCACCCCAACTTTTCATGGAGCAACAATAATCAAGGACAACATTCCAAAGCTCCCCCTGGCTTTCAACCACAAGTACAGCAAGAGAAGAAACCAGACATTGAAGACATGCTATTACAATACATGAAGAAAACAAATACACTCCTTCAAAGTCAAGCAGCTTCAGTTAGAGCCTTGGAAAATCAAGTAGGACAGCTCGCAACAGCAATAAACAATCGCCCTCCAGGAACTTTACCAAGTAACACTGAAGTCAATCCAAAAGGAAGTGTAGAACAGCGCTACACCACCTCCATTTCCTTAGAGGCTGTAAAAGAAGAAACTAGATAAGCAATTTTCTAAATTTCTTGATATTTTTAAGAAATTACATATTAATCTTCCTTTTGCAGATGCACTAGAGCAAATGCCAAGCTATGTGAGATTTATGAAGGACATCCTATCAAAGAAGAGAAAAATAGATGACTTCGAGACTGTGGCCCTGACGGAAGAGTGTAGCGCCATCCTTCTAAAGAAGCTACCTCCAAAGCTCAAAGATCCTGAGAGTTTTACCATACCATGCTCAATTGGGAATTATGATTTTGGGAAAGCACTTTGTGATATGGGAGCTAGCATCAATCTTATGCCATTGTCCGTGTATAAAAAGTTGGGACTGAAAGAAGCCAAACCAACAAATATCACACTTCAGTTAGCAGATCATTCTCTCACCTATCCTAAGGGATTAATTGAAGATGTGTTGGTTAAGGTCGATAAATTCATCTTCCTTGCCGATTTCATTGTTTTGGATATGGAAGAAGACAAGGAGATCCCAATCATCCTTGGAAGACCCTTCCTAGCCACTGGAAGAACAATTATTGATGTGCAAAAAAGGGAGTTGACCATGAGAGTACAAGAGGATACAGTCACTTTTAAGATCTTTAAGGAGATCAAATTACTAGCTGAAAATGAAGACTGTTTCTGCATTAATATGGTGCATCCAAGCATTAACCAAATTAAAGATATGGAGACATTGGATCCTCACATCCAAAAAAGAGCATTAAAGCATAGGAAGGCAAGAGAGAAGAAGAAAAAACAGCATCACGACGAAGCAAGCAAAGAGAAAGAAAAGGAAGAACCATCTCCCGGTCTAAGATTAAAGTCTTTCCGGAGAGACATAAGGAGAATGCAGTAAAAGATACTACCCGAGGTTTAATTGCAAAAATATGGAAGCCAAAAAAGAAGAAAGCCAGCAAGATCACTTACACAAATGCTTCCATCAGCATCTTCGACCCACAATAAAAGAAAAGGAAGCCTCGTCAAGCCGATGACGTTAAATCAAGCGCTACTTGGGAGGCAACCCAAGGAAAGTATTATTATTATTATTATCATTTTTTTATTTTTTTCAGCATCTTAAAAAAAAAAAAACCAAGAATTTCAGCACTCCAGTGGCATAACATGGCACGGCAGCGACAAAAAAATTGAGACACCACCGCCCCCGCGGTACACTCATTACCGCACCAGCGTAAATTCCAGTAACTGTGCAGAAATCAGCCTTCAGCACTGCAACGATAGATGATTACCGCGGCAATGCCAGAACATCGCCCCAGCGATGGAGAATCAGCGCGGCAACGAGAATTGACCAGGGAAGTCTCTTAGTTTCACTTCTTTATTTTTCGACATTGGGGACAATGTCTAAATTAAGTTTGGGGGTGGGAAACACTTTCTTGTGTTCATTTTGCTGCATGATTTGGGTAGTCATTCTTATGGGTTAAATTTTTTTTTAGTTACTTAGTTTTTTTTTTAGTTAATTAGTTTTTATTAGGCTTTTTTTTAAGATGATCATTAGTCTATGAAAAAAAAATGTATGGCTGAATTTATTTTTTTACAAACCCCTAAGGAATGATAGATACTTGAGACAATTTTGATTATCTAAGTTTAGGAACAAATTGGACCTTATTTATTATCACCAAATTTTTGAGCACTTTATAAGCATGAATAGTTATAATTATTACTTAGAGATACTTATGCTTTAGGGAGTACGCCACAGTCTCGAAGACTGACACTCTAGAACTTGTCTTTAGTTACTACTTGAGGCGAAATTCTAGGGAACACATGAATAGGGAAATGACATTAGGCCATCTTTGGACCGATTGAGCCTTTCTAGCCTACCTTTTAGAGTATATTTATCCCTAGTACCCTATTTTGAGCCTAATTACCCATTCTTTGGTTTAACCACATTACAAGCCTAAGATTTAAAGTTTACTTATCTAAAAATTTACCCGTAACAACATAAACTTTGCATTTGCTTAGAAATACTCTTGAAAGGAAAAAGTTGCAGTGATATGAGAAAAATAAGTTTGAGTGGTATTTGTCAATCTAAGTTTGGGGGTATTAAAAAAAAAAGAGTAAGAAAAATACCCCCAGCTTAAGGAAAAGAAGAAATTCTTTGAAAAATAAAAGGTTGAAAAGAAAGATAGGAAACACAATAAGTTTGGGAGAAGAGATAATACAAGGAAACGAAAGATCAAGAGGTTTCTAGGTAAAAATCTAAGTGTTCATGGTGTAATTTGAACTTCATATATTTATCCTTTTATCCCACCTTGACCCTAGCCTTATGTTACAAGCTAAGTAAAGTCTTAAATAGATCCCTAGATATGTAATTTTCTACATTAGTGGAGAGTGGTAATAAAGACAAGCTTATGGAAGTGTCATTATACAAATAAAATGCCGAGACACCATCTTTTCTGTACAACTTAAAGTATAAAGTAAATCAAAATATGGTTTAGCTATTTACTTGCTACTGGCACACACACACATGGTGATTGTCCATGAGGAAGAATGAGGGACTAAATAAAGATAATTTAGAATTGTTATTAGCTGTTTATCTACCTTATAGATTTGTACTATTTCGTCAGTCTTTGAGACAATGATTTTGATCATCTTACTAGTATTAGTATATTTTGTTTCGTTAAATAAGTCAAGTATAACCCTTAGTTTCTCTTTTAGTTTTATTTTATTGCTTGAGGACAAGCAAGTATTTAAGTTTGGGGGAATTTGATAAGGGCAAAATTGTCATATATTTTTTCATGCTTTTATTTTAATATTTTATTATTTTTTGAGAATAGATGGCTATTTATGTGCTTTATTGTTATTTATAGGGACTTGAACAAAAATTAAAGAAAGAATGCAAAAGGAGCAAAAATAGGGACTAAAATGCAAAGTTTTCAAAATATGAGTCCAGCGCCCCCGTGCTAGAATAGTGATCGAAATAAGAAATACGACCTGTTGAAGTCGCATCTGGTGCCCCAGCGCCAGACAGTCACCGCCCCAGCGACGAGATAGCGCCCCAGTGCCAAGATCCCACCGCTCCAGCGGTAATAGCTTTTTCACACGTCGCCCCAGTGACAACTGCATAGCGCGCCAGTGGTAGTGCGAGTCCTAGTCCGACGAGAATTGAGATTTTCAAGCTCATATCAATCCCTATAAAAAGCCATTCATTCCCAACCTTCAAGGATGAATCCAAGACGACCCAAGAGCACCACGAATACAGAGCACAATTCTTGGAGAGCAATAGAAGTTTAATTGAGGCAACTTTAGAGAGAGATTTAAGGCGTTCTTCGGCATCAAGAGATCTTAGGCAGCGCAATCAAGAGCAATTCGACATCTACATCGGTTTGCGATTGATTGTATCATGTTTTATGTTTATTTTTATTGCTGTGATTCTCTTGTAGCTATGAACTAATTTATTTTCTAGGGTTAATATTTGAACTCAATATGTGCGCTTAAATTGCCATATCTTTTAGTATTTAATAAACTTAGTCCTTTATTATTTAAATTACTTGTGTTTAATGCTTCAATATATCTGGCCAATATATGGTGAATGAGTTGGTAATATTATTGATAAACTCGGAAGAGGAATCATAATATTTAGACCTAGATAATTTGATGCATGATTGTAGAGTAATATTCAATATTACATATGCAAGTTTCAGCTTAGGATAGGAATATACCTAGTTGGCATGCATGATCAATAAGATCTAATCTTAATGAACCTCAGTTTATTACAAGTACCATAGGAATATAGGTATTTGGTAAATTAAGGTATACTTGCATGACCTTGGAAGAGGCTTGTGAATACATTAGCGTCTTGATCAATAATAAAGACTAAGTGAGTTAAATATTAGAAGATTAATCATTAAAAAGCATATTGAGGGATAATATTAATCCTAGGTTTTCTCTACGTTGCTATCTTTAAATCTCATTGCATTGTGTTTTGCTTTTATATTTCTTACATTCATTCTTAGATTTTTATTTATCTGAATAGTTATTAGGAAGACATAATTTTAGTAATTGGTTAAAAAGAAAACATTATCCCTGTGGGTTCGACATCCGACTTATTTAGTCTCTTTATTACTTGCATACGATAGTGTATACTTGCACTTAATTTTATGATATAGATATATCGCATCAGTATCTGCATTTTTTTTCCAGATTTACTTATTTATCTGTATCTGGAATTGTCTTTAGTTTGCATGTTATGTTTTGTGTGTTCTATGTGTTTTGTGTTCTGTTTTGGGTTTAAGATGATTATTAGGCCATGATAAAACTAAGTATAGAAATTATAATTCTTGGAATCAATAGATGCTATGTTTGTTCATATGTTTGATCTAAATTGCAAGTTTTATCTTATTTGTATTACTTACAACACATTGAGCACATAGTTAGATTGCTAAGTTAGTTGCTGACCTAAAGGAAGTTTAGGCACATCAAGAACACAAAATATCTTTAACACACTCTAAAACTTATTCGATTATCACTCAAGCAAAATCCTAAGGCATACATGATTATGGACATGATTTTAGGTCATGTCTAGATCATTTGAGCCTTTCGTGCTTATCGATATATTATTTTTATCCCTAGTCACCTATTTTGAGCTTAATGTATTGTCGAAGATTTAATATGTGAGTGTATGCATGTGCAATTGTGTCTATTGCCTAAAATACGTATCATATACGAATTTATATGCGACGGAAGTGTGAAATGTGCAATAAACACAATAAATAAAATATATTAATCACATTAATATATTAGAAGGTTTGAGAACTCACCCCAATGTGTAACGTTATACACGTATTTCCTCGGAATCCGTATAAAGATCAACTCGAGGGTAGTTTTAGTCACTAACACGGTGGGCTTGGTGAGCTAGAACAGCAGCCCTATATCCAGTAATGGGTTTAACTCTTAAACCCCAAAATGGTCAGGTGTGTGTATTTATCATTTTCTCTAAAAGGATAAGAAATGGAGAATTTGAAATAATTCAAAATTGCTTCAATTGGAGCCATAGAGAAAAATGAAACAATTTTATTTTTTCCTTTATTTTCTTTTTCTTCTTCTCTTTTATCTTCTTTCTTTTTTTTCTCCATTTCTTTCTCTCCTCTTTCTCTTCCATTTCTGTTTCTCTCTCGGCAAAACACACCCTCCTTTTTCTCCATTTCCCTTCTCTTTCTCGGCCAAATGCCCAAAAGCACACACTTCTCTTCTCTCTCTCTTTATATATATACAATATTAATATAATATACAGTATAATATATAAATAATAATATAATGGGTGCCAACTATTTGGCATCCAAATATAATAATAATATAATAATGTGAATAATTATTTAACAATTAAATAATTATAGTGTGAAATAACCATTTTACCCCTTATAAATAGTTACAAAGTCTATCCCCTAGTGGGTCCCACCATTTTCCACACTTGGGTAAACTCAATTGAGGGTCCACAATATGCCACATGTCATAATACAATTAGTAAATAACAATTATTAACTAATTGTTGTATTTAACATTTAAATACAGACATGTATACATTCCTGTGGTAGTGCTAAATATTGCCGGATTAAACACTTTAATCTAGCACGCTGCCCCAGTGCACAACGAGTATACTTCATATCGCGGGACTCCCTAAGTCCTACGCCGGATTTGTTAAATGGAAATATTCCATAAGTCCGTGAACAATGTCCCATGCACACGTTACGGATATTACAAATCAGTGCGTTGAACCATACAAGCTGAGGTTATAACGCATACGTATAGTCCTTCCGTCATGATATCCTGGATGTGCGGAAATATAGATTATCACTGTCAAATCCCCTAATGCTCATCCATGTCCTATCTCCAAACTTATATCTCACTGAACAATATGTGAAAGCTCTTTTGCCATATTATTCTACCCTGATGGAACTCTTTCCTGGATTTATACTTATGGCCACAAGACTTTATGAGATACAGTCTCGAAGCATCTAGATATCTAACTCCCTATACGAGCTGACGGATCCCATATCTGTACACACCAAACTCTATAAGCATCGAACCATACCCAGCGATAGTAAGCGGTCACATCATGAAAGGTCTGTGACATGCATGAAACCAAAGTATGGTGGATCACTTACAAGCCCACTGTGGCATTCAGGTCAAAGGACCACATATACTACTCAACTCAAGAGGACCCTCCGTTGATGGCTTACATAGGGTGTCTATCGAATGCCCTCATGAGTCTGTCCCATATCCAGTCCTAATTGGATACCCATATGTCAATACGAGCTCCACGCTCACAATCGGTTAGAAACGACCATCTATACCCTATAGGTATGACATATACTGATCTATATATTAACGGTATCCACCAACAGACCCGCATCGACAGAAATAAATCAGGAATAATTATTTGACAACATACTTGCGTAACTAGCATTTCTTGGCACCCGATTGTAACTCTTGTAACTATGCAGTTACTAGTATATTCCCAGGTCTATGTCCCATTACATATAAGGCTCCAACTCTTGGATCTGCTGAGTATTATAATCAGCTAACACTTAATTGTGCTAATATTTAGCATTTATATCTCTTAGCATGGCTAACTATAGGCCCTTATCTAAACTCCTTTAGATCTGATCTGAACACCTTTAGATCGTACAATATCTGTAACGTTACATTGCATGGTACCATATTAATAGGTATTAGCAATTTAATGGGAATGTACACTTATATAAATGCACAAGTATATGTATATTCAGGGATAACACGTAAGTACTGACCCTAACAATCTCCCACTTGTTCTAGTGCCATTCCTGATGGCATCTCATATACATCGACTCTACGTGTTTCATAAACACTTTAAGAGTCATGACCTCTAGATAGTGGGTCTGCTAAATTATTTATAGAGCACTTCTATAAATAATCTCATCTCTTCTTAATATGATTAGAGTACTAGTGTCCTCTTGGCACTTCGGCTTGTACTATAGCCTAGTTTTATCGCAAACTTATGGGATAGGATCCATCTATCTTGGAGTTCTTCCAAGGATAACAATAAACCTACAAATTCTCACTACTGCTTCCGCTGCGCCATATAAATTAGCAGTAAATCCTAGTTTAGTGCAATTCCAACTCACTTGGTGCTAATGAGAATAAGCACATTCTTAAATGTAGACTCTCTATCATCTAGGTCAAACTAGAAGTCTGACTTCGTGTGTCTTCTCATTTGTAAGCTACTTTTCCATTTTTGATAAATTTATCCTTTGTACCCTTAAGGTACCTCAGGATATGTTTGACTACCATCAAATGGTGGTCATCTGAATCAAATTGAAACCCGCTCAAAACTCTTACAGCCAAATTGATCTCAGGTCTCAAACACATTATAACATATATCAATCTTTGAAGAGTTGATGTATCTGGTGTGTTAGACATTCTAACTCTATCATCTTCCATCTGAAGAGACACTCTTCTCGAAAGATGAACACCAGGTCTATAAGATACGTTAACTATCTCATAGTTAATAAACTGTACCTTTCTTAGATGCTATTGGTGTGAAATAAATTGGGAGAGTTCTATCAGCCTCTTAGCTTTATCTCTATAAAGCTTTATACCTAGTATAAAGATAGCCACTCCTAAATCCTTTATAGAGAAATTTTTGCGAGTTACCTTTGACCGATTATAACATACTGACATCATTCCCAATGACTAGTATGTCATCAACAAAGAGCATCAAGAAGGCTATCATGCTCCCACTGACCTTTCATGCACACTAGAGCAGAAGTCTGGCTGGATGTAAAACTTTAGCATGTTCCATGAATATCTCTTACTCGAGATATCTATTATAGAATGCCTTCATTTACATTTATCTTCCAAACCTTAAGTCACAACATGTTGCGAGAGCCAATAACATACTAATTGACTTTAGCATCAATATTGATCTAAAGGTTTCCTCTAAATTGATGCCAGATCATTGAGGATTACCTTTCTAAAACCAATACAAAGCCTAGAAAGTCTCTACCTTCTATATGGCTCCCGCTTCCTCTTTGTATACCGTTTACAACCAATGAGAACAATTCTCGTAGGTAGCTTAACCAAGTCTCAAACTTGATTCTGATGTATATTGTCAATGTTTATTTTTATGACTTCTTGCTGCTTCCCTAATCGATGTCTAACATCGACTCCATATAGGTCAATGATGATTGTCGTCTTTTAAAAAAAGTCCAAGTTCATCTTCAGGCATCATTCATACCTAAAAGGTGACCTAGACATCATTTTCGACTCGTTTAGAGGTGTGCTAAAAAGTCACTACTTAATTGAGCCTGAGTTCCCATCCTTGCTTCATTGATTTCTAGATTAACTTCACCAAGCTCAATCTTTCTATGATTTCTACGATTCACGAGAAACTCTTTTTCAAGGATAGTGGTATACCGAGAAATGAACACACTTCGCTTCTCTGAATCATAGAACTAGTATCCTATTGGATTCATAGGATATACAATGAACCTATACATATACCTCTTGGGTGTTGTTTATCTTGCTGAGTAACTCTTACAAAACAAGATACCCTGCTGTGTAACTCTTATGTAAGCACAACAACCCCAAGTCTTAACTTATTTAAAATACGGCTTCCTTCCTCTCTGTACTCTGTATATCATACAGAATAGAAAGAACAGCTTCTAATGGAACTATGCTTGATAAGTAGTTGTATTTGGAGCATATTCTCATATATATAAAGCGGTAACACTCATTATCAATTGAACCATATCTAATAAAGTCCAATTCCTCATCTCCTAACATCATTATGTTTTGGATTTCCTAGAGGACTAGAATGAGTGAGAATCTCATTCTTCCTTAAACAAACAGGGAAATTTGTTGTTGATGTATTCACTTCCTCGCTCTAATCAAAAGGATGTGGCATACATTCTGGTATGTTTGGTCATCTCCGTGAATACATTATTCATAAACTAGTTAAGTCTTTATGGTTAGCTTGGGAATTAAACCATCCTTAACCAGATGGATAAACGTCTCACGCCTATATGACCTAACTTACATGCCACAGCTCCGTATCATTTAAGGATTCTGATCTACTGACATTTCTAATTGTATATAATATCCATTTATTAACTAACGTTCAGCTAATAAAACATTATACTAATTATGCAATATAACTATTGTATTGCATACAAGAAGTAAGTCAAGCTGCCTAATAATTTGGACTTGCAAGAAATCACCATTTCTTACTCTCAAATTTACTTCTACAAGCTGTTGTATTTTGGTTTCTCTTAATCCTTACAACATATTACAGATATGAGAGGGATATGCGGTATCTCATACTCAGCTTGAACTGGCATCCTATGCTCTAGAAATGTTTATGTTTGTCAAGTACAAACCTGTGGGAGTCTTCCTGACAATTATAAGGCTTCTAGGGTAGAGGGATTTCCAATACCCACCTTACTGTAGTTGAAACACTTTCTATCTACATGCTCTTTTGTTGATTTTGGATAAATATTGCCTCTTAGGATTGATGCTGGGTATCTGCCTAATCTTTTTCTCCTTACAAATCTGGTCTCACCAGATATACTTGGAGTAGAAGATGAAGCACCCTGAACAAAGAGAGTCATACTCTCTCCATTCACTCCTCTTTGGTGGTATTATCAGAATTACCTTACGGAAAACTCT
Organism: Ailanthus altissimus; assembly: GCA_946807835.1. Lineage (NCBI taxonomy): Eukaryota > Viridiplantae > Streptophyta > Magnoliopsida > Sapindales > Simaroubaceae > Ailanthus > Ailanthus altissimus. The sequence goes on from OX327687.1 coordinate 14,642,550, forward strand.
AATCAACAATAAATCCAAAATTTTCTAAATCCAGAACACTTCTGAGATTCATCCATCTGTCAGAGTAATTCCTAGTACCCTTGAGTTGGACTACATCAACTATGCACACCAACTGGTTCGTAGTGGCCATTAACCTTAATAGGCCAAAATTACAGGAGATATAAGCGGAATGGTCATTAAATTGCTAATAGAACGTTTTAAATCATGGGTATACTAATTATACATTTTTTATTTAAAACACCATCCCACTGCTTTACATAATCCCGGTAATCTCTTGAACGAAAAAATGATAGTTTAAACCTTTTAAAACTATATAGCGGGAAGTATATCCCATTGAAATTTACTCAGGCCTCATGCTGTAGCAATATTGGCCTTTGTAAACCCAATAGGTAGACAACATTTATCAATTGCATCTCATGTAACTCTTACCATTTGATCCTGAATACACCATATCCTCACGCTATAGCAATATTGGGTAAGTATATTCCAGATTAACTTGTCAATAATCAAATATATGCTATCGATACTACACTCACGTTGTAGTAATATTGGACAATACTTTTCGATATATTTGCCTCATCTCATGTTTAACCGGTATAGTTCAGGCCCAATCAACCAAATCCCCCACGCTATAGCAATATTGAAAAAAGGCTGATGTGACTCGTTTAACACCGTATTGACAAGACGGATCACAATAAAATATTCTCTTATAATGTAATATTCTTTAATTTGATTAAAAGAGATTTTTATATATCCTTGGTCTCCATTCTCCTGGGAGATTGATTCTCAATTAGTTAATTTTTCTATATAAGCACAACTAACCCCCACTAGTAGGGCTCCCATTGTGGTTACCAACACAAAAATTAATTCTGGTTTATAATGCAGACCGATAACTCTTATCACTGCATCTTATAAACCCTGGTTTATAATGTAGACTAATAACTTTTATCCCTACATCTCATAAACCTACACATGCAAAATTAAATTTGAAACACTGTAGTTGTGAACAATACAAAATATTATTCATGTGCTACTGTTCAAGTGAACAGTACCGTCGTGGTGCCATATGTCATCCCTACAGCACTGAAAGGTCAAACCCCTAGCGCTGGGAGGTCAAACCTCAAGCGTTACGGCGCTAATGCTTCACCGCTGGAGTGCGAATTCTAAAAACTCAGCGCCCTAAAGTGGCTCGCCAGTGCCCCAGCATTGGGAGAAAGAACTCCTAGTGTCGTAGCGTCAGGCCTTCAGCGCTACAGCGCTGGGAGACCGAACCCCTAGCACTGCGGCGTTAGCCCCCTGGCACCGTAGCGCCCAGTACACTTCCATAGGCATACCCATTTCAACACTTGAAACACACCATTTACACTGGCCTTTCGTATCCATTTACTCAAACAACACCCAAATATATCCTAAATGGCTCTGATACCATTGTTGTCGGGGATTTAATATATGTGGGTGTATGCATATACAATTGTGTCTATTGCATAAAATACGTATCATATACAAATTTATACACGACAGAAGCGTGAAACATACAATATACACAATAAATAAAATATATTAATCACATTAATATATTAGAAGGTTTGAGAACTCACCTCAATGTGTAACGTTATACACGTATTTCCTCAGAGTTCGCATGAAGACCAACTCGCGGGCAATTTTAGTCACCAACACGGTGGGCTTAGTGAGCTAGAACAATAGCTCCATATCCAGCAGTAGGTTTAACTCTTAAACCACAAAATGGCCGGGGGTGTGTATTTATCATTTTCTCTAAAAGGATAAGAAATGGAGAATTTGAAACAATTCACAATTGCTTCAATTGTAGTCATAGAGAAAAATGAAACAATTTCATTTTTCCTTTTTTTTTTCTTCTCTTTTATCTTCTTTCTTTTTTTTTCTCTTCTTATTCTCTTCCATTTCCGTTTCTCTCTCGACAAAACACACCCTCCTTTTCCTCTATTTCCCTTCTCTTTCTCGGCCAAATGCCCAAAAGCACACACTTCTCTTATCTCTCTCTCTCTCTTTATATATATAATATTAATATAATATATAAATAACAATATAATAATAATAATAATATAATGGGTGCCAACTATTTGGCACCCAAATATAATAATAATATATATAATATTATATAATATAATATAATAATGAGAGAGAATGATTATATAACAATTAAATAATTATAGTGTAAAATGACTATTTTGCCCTTCATAAATAGTTACAAAGTTTACCCCTTAGTGGGTTCTACCATTTTTCATACTTGGGTAAACTCAATTGTGGGCCCACAATGTGCCATGTGTCATAATACAATTAGTAAATAACAATTAGTAAATAAAAATTATTAACTAATTATTGTATTTAACACTGACATACAAACACATACGCATTCCCGTGGTAGTGCTGAATATTGCTGAATTAAACACTTTAATTCAGCACGCTGTCCTACTTCACAAGAATATACTCAATATCGCAGGACTCTCTAGGTCCTATGCCCGATTTTTCAAATGAAGCTATTCCATGAGTCCGTGAGCAATGCCTCACGCACACGTCACGGATATTACAAATCAACGCGTTAAACCATACACGTTGAGGTTACAACGCATACGTATAGTCTTTCCGTCATAATATCCTGGATGTGCGGGGATATAAATTATCACCGTCAGATTCCTTAGTGCTCATCTATGTCCTATCTCCAGACTTGTATCTCATCGAACAATATGTGTAAACTCCTTTGCCATATTGTTCTACCCTGGTGGAACTTTTTCCCAGAATTTATGCTTGTGGCCATAAGACGTTCTAAGATATAGGTTCGAAGCATCTAGATATCTAACTCCCTATGCGAGCTGACGAATCCATATCTATACACATCGGACTTCATAAGCATCAGATCATACCTAGTGACACCTAGCGGTCACACCATGAAAGTTCTGTGACATGCGTGAAATCAAAGTATGTTGGATCAATTACAAGCCCATCATGGCACTCAGGTCAAAGGACCACGTATACTCTCAACTTGAGAGGATCCTCAGTTAACGGCTTACATAGGGTGTCTATCGGAGGCCCTCGTGAGTCTGTCCCATATCCAGTCCTAACTGGAGACCCATTCGTTAATTCGAGCTCCAAGCTCACAGTCGGCTAGGAATGACCATCTATACCCTATAGGTATAAGATATGCTGATCTATATATTAAAGGTATCCACCGATAGACCCGTATCAGTAGAATAGATTAGGAACAATTATTCGAGAACATACTTAAGTAACTAGCATTTCTTGACACCCGATTGCAACTCTTGCAACTATGCAGTTACTAGTATATTCCCAAGTGTATGTCCTATTACATACAAGGCTCCAACTCTTGGATCTGCTAAGTATTATAACCAGCTAATACTTAACTGTGCTAGCATTTAGCATTTATATCTCTTAGTGTGGCTAACTGTAGACCCTTATCTACACTCCTTTAGATTTGATCCGAACACCTTCAAATCGTACAATGTTTGTAACGTTACATTACATAGTACCATATTAATGGGTATTAGCGATTTAATAGGAATGTACACTTGTATAAATACATAAGTATATGTACATTCAGGGATGACACGTAAGCACCAACCCTAACATAATGACCATCTTTCTTTGTTAGCCACAATAATACCTAATAACATTTAGATATTGTTCCTTCATTATCACCACTCATACCATAAGCGTAATGGTTATAGTTTTTGTTTGTTCAAAAGAGTTGAAAATTTCTAAGTTTAAGGGGTGTAGTGATTTGAAATATCATTGTGTAAAAAATATTAAAAGTAAGGTATAAAAAAGAATGTTTCAAATCAAGTTTGAGAGAATTCATTAGGAAAAGGGTTGATGATCTAGAAAGAAAAAAAGAAAAGTATATTTATGGTGCGATTTGAGCAAAACATTTATCTATTTTATCTCGCTTTCACTCTACCCATACATTATAAGCTTATTAAAGTCCTATTTGATCCTTAATCATGTTTGTTCCAACATTAGTAGAGAGTAATATGAAAAACAAGCCTCTGGAGTATAAGTTCAATTACAAAAATTCCATAGAGACCATATTTCTTCTTATAGGCATAAATCATTTCAAGTGTATTTAACTGACAATAACGACTATGCATACACACACACATACTGAGTAATCACTTGTAAGGTAAAATGAGCATGAAAGTTAGGCTTATAGGATGCTCATGGTATTTAAAGGTTCTTGGAAGTTATAGACATAATACAATTTTTGAGACTATTTAGTAGTCATCAATTAACCCAACAATTTGTTTTTTGAATTTAATTTTATTTGTTTTTATCTTATCTTTTTTTAAGGACGAGCAAACTCTTAAGTTTGAAGGTATTTGATAGGGTGTAATTATATATAATATGTTATTTTTCTAAACTTAACATTTAATCAATTTATCTCAATAATTTGGCTATTTATTCTTATTAATGATGAATTACATTTTTGGGAGCTCTTAAAGAGCTACTGGAGCAAAAGCATTGAAAGTCAGAAGCAAATAAATAAAGGAGGCCAAAAAATAGATCTGAGGCCGCAACCTTCATTCCCGAGAGCTTATGGCCACGACCTCTAAACCCTGAGGCCGTGGCCCCAGGTCAAACAGTAGTAAATGTTGACTTTTTTTATGAGCAAAGTTGCCTTATTTTTACTACCCTAAGCCTATAAAAAAAGAAACTATTGATCCAAAATAAAGAGCAATATGAAGAGCAATCAAAAACACCAATAAACACATCTTCAATGGGATCAAACAACAAGGAAAGGAGGATTCAGCAGCAAGTATCAAAATAAAGTTCCAGAACAAGGAACTTTCTTTTCTTTGTCTTTGTATTTGTTGTATGATGATTTCCTTTAGTTTGTTGATTGATTTTTGCTGTAAAACTCTTGTTATTATCATGGTTTAATCTTATATAACTAGAATTATGAGTTGAACTCAATATGTAGCTTGGACTGATTGTTTATCCTTACTCATTATGTCATTATTGAATTGTTCAATCTATTGTATTCTTAATACTTTTAATTACATGACAATTGATTAGATTAATTTAAGAACCTTAATGAACTTAAAAAATGGAGTTTTGTGTTAGCCATGAATAGATTGATGTATGATTATTGTATAAAAGCATGAGTTTCATATGAGATAGAAATATACTCATATGGCATATATAACCAATTAAGGAACCTGCACTTAATAAATCTCAATTCATTGTAAATATCATAGGAATATAGATAATTGATTGATTGAGGTATAATCACTTGATCATCGAAAAAGGCTAGTGAATACATTTAAGTTTTTGGTTAACAATTTATATTAACAGACTAAAGGTAACAATTAGATTCGAGTGTAGTATTGAAGGATAATTGTACTCCTAGGCATTTGATAATTAAAGTGTTTAAGATTATGTTCTTGTTGTCTCTATAATTATTTTAATTATTTAGTTAATTTAGATATCAACATATTGAAATACCAATCGTTTGAATAAGCGTAGAAGGACATAATTTTAGTACTTAGCAAGTAGTAATAATAATTCCTTGTGGGATCGATACTATACTCATCATATATTACATGTTGCGATAACGTGCACTTGTGTTTAAAATATATACATACAAAATACACAACATAAATAACATACCATTAAAAGATATATATCTTCTTTCCTTTTGGCAAAGTTAGTTTTTTCTTTATTTTGTCTATTCATGTTAGTTCGACACTGTGACTAATAATGGCTATACTTATGACATTTCTAGCATTCAACATTGGACTCGTCTACTGTAATTTTTCTACCACCAATTGAATAATGAACGCCTGGACCACAACCTCTTTTACTTCTTTGGAATAAATTTTCTTAATGTTAATAGTGTTGTTGTTGGTGGTTTCCACAATCATGGTATTGTTATTGATTTCCACGATCATTATATCCTTTACTTCTACCTTTGTCACTACCTTGTCCTTTATCTTATTTTGATATCTAGTGATTTTCTATTGATGCCTTCAATGCTTGCTCCTTTTTCTCCTATTGGTTAAGTTTTTGGTCATGAGCTAACAAAGAACTTTGCAATTGACCAATTGAAAGTTCATCAATATCTTTAGATTATTCTATGGAAGAAACAACAAAATTAATTCTAGCGTTATTAATCAAAGAATCTTCTCTATTATGGTCATGTCACCATAGACTCATATCTTGTTCACGATTGCCATTGTCTGAGAGAAATAATCTAAAACCGATTCTCTCAAATTCATTCGAGGTGTTTTAAACTCCATGCAAAGTGCTTGAAGCTCCTACTTCTTTGCCCTTATAGAACTTTGGTACTTCTTTTTGATGGAATCCAAAATATGCTTGGAGGTATCTTTGCAAAGAATTATCTACAAGATTGATCTATTAATGGCTTGAAAAGGACAGTTCTTGGCCTTGACATCTTTTAGCTTTAGTGCTTCTAATTTGGCTCTCTGCGATTCCCTTATTACCGTAATAGCTGTTTGTTTTGTAATTCCATTGAAGATGACTTGCCAATACTCATTGAATCTTAAAAAGTTCCTCATTAACAAGATCCAATGATAATAATGACCATAAAAGCGGGGAATAGCTTGTTGAACAAAGTTGTCGATAGCTGTCATTTTATTACCATAAAAGCGGGGAATAACTTGTTGAACAAAGTTGTCGATAGCTGTCATTTTATTACCATAAAAGTGGAGAATAGCTTGTTGAACAAAGTTGTCGATAGCTGTCATTTTATTAATGCTGCAATACAAAAGAAGGTGAAACAAAATGAGTCCTACTACTATGATACTATCTCACACACTCTTTCTCTCTTTTTTGGCTCTCGTAAATGCTTACTCAAGGCTCTCACTAGCTCTCTTACTCTGTTTTAATTCACTCACTTTATTTTAACTAATTCACTCACTTTATTTTAACTAATTAAGCTCTAATACCACTTATTGGAATGCATAGGAAGAAATGAGAGGTGACAAGAAACAAGAGAAGCCAAATGAACTATTTTTTTAATTCTCTTACTTAGCATACATTACACTTTACTACACTACATCCTTACAATCAATCAACTCAATATATAGACCCACACCCAATCATCACATACAAGCTACACTTATAATTACTTGCTACAAAAGACATAATCACATGATGACACCTTAGGAACCATCATGCATTACTTTCTACTATAGACATATTAGGAACTACATCCTGCTTTACTTTTTATTATAGACACCTTGAAAACTACATCCCACATTAGTTTTTATTATAGACACCTTAGGAACCATATCTTGCAACATATGGAAGCAAAACGAGAATTAATTGCCCCATTAAAGGAAGCATTTAGATGTCAATTTGGTATTGGTTCATGATCGAAACCAAAGTTGTTGTCAAAAAATAAAAGATCGGTGATGTAAATCAATGTGTTAAAGTAAGGTTAAAAGGTTCCTGTGGATGCTACTCAAGATAATTTAATTGAATAAATTAAAGAAACATTATTAGGAGATAAAGATAATTTTGAATACTTAGATGCTTATGGAGAGAAATTGATGGAGCTTAACTCTTAATCTAATGAGAAAATGGAAAAGTTTTTTTTATATAAGTATTGTTTCTATGCCAATTTTTACATTAATGTTTCCTACATCGGAATCTTGTTTGGATTATATTTTTACTGAAAATATTTGCTTTAGCATATTCTAACGTTTGGGTTACGATATCAATCTTGGAGATTATTTTTCTATTTAAATGAAAATCTTCAATTGTCATCCTTAATGGACTCAAACCTTGATGAAAACTTATTAATGAAGTTGATGGATGTATTTTATACTCATTATTTTTTCTTCCTATTAATATTTGACTTTTTATGTGTTTTATTTTTATTTTATAGATAATGCGACTATCAGGCAGTGCTGGTAAGCCAAAGTCGTGGCATTGGACACCAAAAAGGGAAACCTTATTCTGACTTGGACATGGAGTGTAGTAACTATTTATCCACAATCGGTAAGAATAAATAATTATATATATATATAATATTTATATTTGTATGTGAATGATACTTAATTTATGTATTGTTATTAGTATTGTTTGTATAGATTAATGACCTACTATTAGTATTGAGTTTATTTGCAAGACTTTAGATTTATTTTAGGGACTAAATTGTAATACATTAAAATTTTTGGAGGTTAATTCGTAAATACTAAAAGTTAGCCTCTTAGTATAAAAATACATATTTTAAACCCTAATTTACTCATTTTTGGTCGAGCCACCCCTTTTAGAGAGAGAAATAGAGGTGTAAAATTAAAAACTTGATGTGGATTTTGTAAGATATATTGAGAATTGATGATGAATATGTATATAACTTGATAAATTATGATGAATTTGAAGAATTTCTACTTGATAGTCTCTTGATCCGAGAATTTTATAAATTTTTGTACTCTGATTCTGATTTTAGATTTTGCAAATATGAAACTAGACATGTCTAAAATCATTTGAGGCTTTGAATCGATTGACAATTCTAGAAATTGAATTTTTAGTGAATTTACAAAAATGACCCTGAAATTCTGAAAATTTCTTGTATTAACAGTATACTACAGTGTCAAACAAGTCTTGATCTGCTGAATGATATTCAAAAATTACAAATTTTTGGAATATGATAAATTTATATGTCTAATATGATATATTCACAATTTATAATTTATATCAATGTAGTTAAATTGTTATGAGTTTTTAAAATGTATTAGCTCACTGTACTGTTTGATCAATAGTTTTTCAAAGTTATGGAGTAAAATAGTTTTAAAATACTTTTGGCAGGGATTTTGAAGAAAAATATTTATCATGAATTGATATATGTTTCAAGAGTAATTATTATTTATAATTTTTGAGTTAGTATATGATTTTATAAAATTGGAAGACTGAATACTATTAAGTAAATGTCTTGTTCCTGTTAGGATAATAGTTTAGATTTAATGGTGTTTATGAAATGGATTGTGTAGGAATTATGGTATAATATTTATATATAAGAAGGATATATGAGTCAAGAATGATATATTCTAATTTTAGAGTAATTGGACATCATTTGATATATAAGAAATTTTTGTTAAGTGTAAGTGGTCAGAATGACAGATTTTGAGAGACCAAGTCATTAGACCAATTTGATGTGATAAGTGTAATATATATAATTTTATAAGCTATTTTAAAGTGTTTTGTGTGAATGATGAGCCTTATGAAATGATTAATCTCCATTGATAGGTTAAGGAGAATTAAGCCTTGTACCCGAAAGTGCTAAAAGGTAAGTATACTACACTCTTATTAAAATCACAATAAACATAGTAATTGTTTATGTATGATTCTGTAAATGTGCTTTAAAATATGTTTATGTTATGCCAAAGTATATTTTGATATGAAATGTGAAAGATATATGTTTATGAATGTGACATTGAGCATGGGCATACACAACATACATGTGTTTATGAAAGTGAGCATTTCAAAATGAAATGTGTTTAGCAAAGAAAGCTTTTGAAGTGGAATATGTCCACAAGAAACGTTTTGTATTATTTTATTAAGTGTGATTATATTTGGTTTATATTTCACCAAGTATGGTCATGGGTTGATTTTTGTAATAAACCTACTAGCAACTTACTAAGGATTCTTATGTAGAATTCAAGTTTAAAATTTTATGCAATATTAATTATGAGTGCACATTATTGAATGAGTGTAAGTTATATCGTGTGTCAAATCTTTTAGGTTTGGAGCATGACATGAAAAATTGTCATTTTTTTTAAGACAAAAGCTTATAAATAAAATATGAAAAGCCTATTTCAAGAAGAAGAATAGCATAGAAGAAAAAGAACAATATAAAAAAGTTTTAAGCAACTTTTTAGAGATCATAGGGAATCGAGAGAAGAATTAGGAGCGGAAGTGACAACTATTTCTTTTCTCTTAATCTCTTCTCAATTCTTTATTTTCTTCATAATGTAGAATTTGAATTGTTTTGAATTTATTAACTTCATAATGAATTAAACTTCTTTTTTAGGGTCTCGATTGGATCTCTATATGTATTTTGAATTACTTTTACCCATTTGTTTTATAATATTCAAAATTGAATTGTTTGTTATATCTTATGCTAAATGCTTTTTTAAATGCTTGATCGCAATCTAGATTAAAGAGGTAACCTTTATAAACTTAGAAAAGAGATTTCAAGTTTAGTCATAGATAGAATAACATATGATTATTGATTATGATGAGTTCATGTAAGGTAGGAATATATTTACATGACATATACAATTATTAAAAGAGACCCTAGGCTTAATGAGTATTTTGTTAATTTAATTCACATAGGAATATAGTGAGTTAATTAAAAGGAATATTTTTACTTGACCATCGAATGAAGTTTGCAAAAAATTCAAAATTCTTGGTTGGTAATTATATTTGAATAATTTATTCAAAGAGGGAAATTATTAATTTAGATAATGTGTAGAGTAAAAATTGAAACCCTTTCTCTTATCGATAAATTCATAAATTTTGTTGCTCCAACTCTTGTTATTTATATTTCCTTTTACTTTTATTAATTTTGCATCTTTTAATTAGTTGTTTGGATAAATTGAGAATTGATATAGATTAATACTTAACAAATTATAAGTTATCATGAAAATAATACTTTATCTACTATTATATTATTTATTGCGATAATATGTAATTACATTTTATAAAGCTCTCTCTATTTGTCTTTTATAAATTTTTTTTTATCACAAATAATGTGGTCAAACTATCTTAAAATATAGTCACTTTATTAGGGCGTGCTATGCAATATGTAAAATGGTATATAATTAAATGCAATATATATATATATATATATATATATAAAGCTTACAGTTTCAAGTCTGTTACTTAGAATTAGAGAGCAAAGAACGTATTAAGAAACACATACGAAGATTGTAATAAATTTCATGAAAGTAATTACTTTTCAAATGAAATAATCATAATTCCATTATTATTACTATTTGTTTGCTCAATTATTCTTACTATGATTCTAGATTGATTGTTTAATTATTTGTTTTTTGAATTCAGTAGCCTGAAAATTTGCTTATAAATTTTATGAAGGAGATTACTCTCCAAAAGAAAGATTATTATTCAAATAGGAATCTTGAACGGATTTGTAAGGTTTTGATGAGAGAAAATGACCTTTATTATCATATGATATTGATCAATCTCTATTTATTCTTTTATGATTTTAAAAAAGATTAAAATATTTTTTTATTATAAATAATTAGATTATCTTTTAACTTTTTGCATGATTTAATAATTTTATTTTTTATAATATATGGTTAATAATTTTATTCTTAAAAAATTTAAAGCAAAAGAAACAAAACCCTCCGGTCCTTATAAACGTTTCATTATCTTTTAATTTTTTGTATAATTTTACAATATTATTCTTAATATACACGACTTGATAAGTTTACTCTCAAAAAATTTAAAGTGAAAGAAATAAGAAATAGTAAAAGAATTCAAAATTTATCATTAGTGAACATGGCTCGATAGTTTTAAACTTTGACCTCAAAAAATAAGGATGTTAATTTAAGCCACTTAATCACATTTAAATTTAAATATTTTTTGTAAAAACTAATATTTATATCTTATTGTTGGGCCCATTACTTAATAAGCTCAACAGTCCATTTCATTTAATTTTTTTTAAAAAAAGAGCCCACAACATTAAAATTAGCCGAACTCTAATAAAATATGGATTTAAGTGTAAAATCAACATCTTCAATAATTAAATTGATAAAAAAAAATTTATTTATAAATTTAAATAGCTATTTGTTTTAATGTTTGGCGTCCTAAAAGTGATGCATACACTTAAAGAAGGTAGTAATCATTATTTACACTTGGTAGAAAAATCAAGCTTCAATATTGGAAACAAATTAGGAGCTGACCATTAGGTTTTAGGTCTTTATTATTATCCTTGGTATTTTCCATTCATGTTTATGAAAAACTACATAGCATACAAAATAAAGTTTCATTAGATGTACTTTAACTTAAAGACTGGTGTTGGCGTTGTATTGAATGTTTACTCTTTCACTTCCTTTTCCTATTCTGCAAGTCTGCTAAGGCTTCGCAATAGAATGAAGAGAAAATTCCCTTGAGCTTTCTACTTTTTTTTCCCCATTTCTTTCCTCTTTATTTTTTGCAATGGAGGAACTTGGCTACCATGAAGCTTTTTATTAGTAAATTTTCATTCATGCGGATCAAACAGTTTGTATTATACAATAAAAGACTTGTAAGGCTTACAATAAATGGTTGTCTACATGATTTTCCTTGACCCAGTAAAGAAAAGTAAAATGCAAAGAATCCTAAAGAAATGGGATCCATTTACTGAACAAATTTATAATGACTTTATAACCTATTTTATTTATATTATCCTTTTCCAAATAGATCCCATCATGATCCTTTTAGCTGAGGGAGATGTAACTAATGTTAGGCGATAATCATTGGAATTCAAGAATAAAAAATTGAATATATATGAAAGAGCCTACCTAAATTTTTGTGTAAGGTATTGTCCGCTTTGGGGTTCACGCATGCGTCATTCTCCCTCATGATTTTGTCTTTTATGGATGGAACGAATCACCATCCTTAAAAGGCGCTTCACAAGAGTAGGAGAATTTTTTCTTATAAGGTCTTCACTTTTAATGAGTCTGCTCGATATGGGATTTGGGTCGTTACAATACCCTCTACCATCGAAACAGAGCCATCATCGACTCTGATACCAAATAAAAGAGCCCACCCGAATTTCTGTGCAAAGTATTGTCCGCTTTAGGGTTCGCACACGCGTTCTTCCCCTTCACAGTTTTGTCTTTTATGGGCGAAACGAATTACCATTCTCAAAAGGTGCCTCACAAAGGTAGGAGGATTTCTCCTTATAAGACCTTCACTTTAGACGAGTCTGCCCGATGTAAAATTTGAGTCGTTACAATATATCTAATTTATAACTTATTATTATTGTTATTGCAAGTTGAGTATAGCTTGGATTGCATAATTAGATTTTGGGAAATGAATACATTCAAGCATAGACTACAAAGATATATGGTATGATTGATGTATAATTTACCTCTCTCTAGAACATAATAAAAAGTTGAATCTTATTCAATAAGAATGCATTTTGTCATTGAGCAGTGGTTGTGCATGTAACAATGTTTTTTTTTCTTGAGTTTATTTATTAGAAAACTAATTATAAAGGTTATGGTTTAAAAATAATTTATTTATAAGCTATGGATATAAACCACATAGTTAGTAAGTCTAGTTGATCTGACAAGAAAACTTCATCCTTACTAAATAACTGATTAGAAATAATTTGTTTTGCTTGTCTTTTATAAAATATTTATTTATATAGCAAGAATATAAAAATTTTAATAATTATCCAAGGTAAATTATATATAGCATCATATGGGTAAGTCTTGGATGTCATATGATAAATTGAGTAAGGAATAGAAAGACAAGGTTGAGAAATTCATTGAGTTCATAATTTTGTATTCTGAAAATATTAAAGTAATAAAATCCCATGTAGAAAATGATATAATACGATCTTCAACACAACTTGAGAAATAAGAAATCACTTATTTGTGAGTGGTATGGATGAAAATTATTAGACATGATATTAGCATAGAGAAGAGATAACTTCTTCAGATTGTAGCAACAAATTTATGGTAGGACAATCAACCAATGACTTCCGTGGAACTGTGGATATGGTACATGAAGCATTTGGGAATTGTGATGATGATGGAATTTTTTTAATTGAAGTACTTGATGATTTCTATAAACCTCCATACCTTGATTGTCCCAAATACATCAAATTGTCTGGGTTGATGAAGTTGTACAATATAAAAGGGAAACATGGATAGTCAGACAAAATCTTTTCTGAGTTATTAAGTTCTCTTCAAGCTATTCTTCTTAAAAATAATGTACTTCTTTTACTTACAAAGCGAAAAAGATAATGAGTATCTTAAGCATTGCATTTAAGAAGATAGATACATGCGCAAATGATTACATTCATATAGAAAAGAGTTTGAAAATATTTATGAGGTCCGTCATGTAGTAAATCAAGGTGGAAGAAACAAGGAAAGGGTATGGTAAAGAAAACAAACAAGCTTCATACTAAAGTGGTTTGATATTTTTCAATTATTCTATAGTTGAGGCATATGTTTCAATCTCTTGAAACAAGTAAGAGAGATAACAATGATAAGCTTTGACATTTAACCGATTCCCTTATATGGCAGTTAATTGATAACAAGTGGCCTTGCATCTGATAGCAGAAACCTTATAATGGTTATTGCATCCTATGGTATCAACCCTCACATCACACTTAGTAGCAATTATAGTTGTTGGCTAATTATTCTTATCAACTATAACCTCCCACCTTGGTTGTGAATGAAGAGAAAATTCATGCTATTGCCTTTGTTGATTCTTGGTCAACGGCAACTTGGTAATGATATCAATGTGTATTTGGCACCCTTATTGATGACTTAAAAATACTTTAGGATGAGGGTGTCGAAGCTTTTAATGCATATAAGAAAAAAGTTTTTACTTTGAGGGTTGGAATTGGTGCTTACGTGCTATTTAAATTATTATATAAATATTACTTGTTTAATATTTATACAATGAACATTTCAAATAAATTATTAATGATTAATTATATGGTGCTAAGTTTATAACTTTTTAGATATTGTAGATCTAAAAGAGTTTAGGTCAGTGCTAATAATTACCATTCTAATGCGTTAGAACTTTGTTTGAAACAATGACAAATACCTAAAAAATATTAGTAATGACATAGTTGTAAATAGTGCTAAAAAATGTCATTATGTAATATATTTTCAAAAATATCATTCCTAATCTATGATTATCGATATAAGTCGATTAGTATTCCTTTCAGATTAGTGTGTGTTTATATCTAGATTATTCAGACGGTTAGTCTTAATATACTATAGACTTAGCGAAAGCTTGTATAAGTATATAGGTATTCAACAATGACTGAGTACTAAATAGACTCATAAGTACCTCTAATAGACATCCCATAAAGCCATTAATAAAGAGTCTTCTCTAGTTTAGTAGTATTTATAGTTTTTTGACCTGAGCACCATGATAGACTTATGAGTGATTCATCATGCTTTAATTTCACATATATCAAAGACCTTTTATGGTCTGATCTCTGAGTGTCATTAGGTATGGTTCGATGCTCATGGAGTCCGGTGTGCATAGATATAGGATCTGCTAGCTTATATGGATGATTTATTTTTTCTAATGCTTTGAGATTATAATTCAAGAAGTCTTATAGTCATAACCGGAAAGCCCAAAAAAGATTTTTTTCATAGGGTTAAACAATATCACAGAGGAGTTTGCAGATATTGTTAACGAAAATAAAAATTTAGAGATAAGTTAACGGTTGAGCATATAGAGATTTGACCATGATGTTCTATATCTCTACTCTTACAGGATATAAGTAATAAATTGATTATAGGTATATGGTTGACCTCAACTTGTATAGTTCAACTTGTCATTCTATAATATCCGTATATGTATGACATCGTTCACAGACTTACGAAAGAGTTTTATACGATAAACAATTATAAATCTAGGGAGTCTCACAATATAAAGCGTACTTGTTGAGTACTAGGATAGCAGACTAGATTGAACGGTTTGATTCAAAAAAAAATTGAAAAGTAGGTTTTATTTCATGATCTCTTAAAAAATACACATATCAAGATTTAAGTGTTAAGCTAATATTATATTAGTTCAAATATTAATTAATAGAATTTTGACACATGGCATCCATGCATGACCATTTGTGAGATAAATAGCACATGCATGAAAAAGCATGTGACAAATGTCACCCATGTAAATGGTTTGCATGATTTTAATGTGACAATGGCCAATCATGTTATAGAATTTGATTAATGTTGGTGTATTTTAGCTAATATTATTGATTAAATAACATATTATTTTTAGATGTTAATGATTTAATGAATATTTTAATTTTTGGAATATAATTTGAATTTTTAACCCTTTATTAATTCATAATTAAGTTTATATATTTATAAAAAGGATAAAGGACATTTTGACCCATATGTTATAGTGAAAATAATAGTTTACTTACCTTATTTTTAAAATTACCCAGTTTAACTTTATTTTTATAATTTTTTTGTTAAATTTGATAGAATTATCTTTTTTTGTTTTTATTTTTTCTTATTGCCAATTGGTATTATTGACAACTTTCACTTTCATCCAATTGAAAAAAAAGGGTAATTTCATCAAATTTAACATAACATATTGTAAAAATAAAGTGAAAATTGATAATTTTAAAAACAAGGTGAGTAAATTATTACTTTCACTATAACATGGGGGTGAAAATGTCATTTCCCTTAAAACATTCGCATATACCAAGACAATTGCTAGTTTTTTCAATTAGCTTTGACGAATAGGTTAGGATCAACAGATGCTATAAGTAACCACTATATGTTAAAAAATAACAAATTTTACCATACTATATCCTTGGAGCTTACTTTAGTCCATACAATACCTTTCTTAACTTGCATGCATAATCAGGATGAATTTTGCTTTCAAATCCCCTTTGTTTAATCATGTGGATTTTAAAATTTAACTCTCCATGTAGAAAAGCATTCTTTACATTCATTTGCACAACATCCAATCTTTGCTAGCTTCTAGTTGATAAAAGCATATTTGTCATTTATTTTTTCACGTTGTTATCTTGATATTTTATTATTTTATGAGAATAATTGACTATTTATGTGCATTATTGTTTACTTATAAGGTTTGAATAAGAAAAGGATGAAAAACTAGAGCAAGAACGCAAAATGAGCAAAAACCAGGGACTTAAATGCAAAGATTCTCAAATTCTTGAAATTTCGCTCAAGTGATACAAGGGATTTTGCTCTAGTGCTAGGACCTAAAATAAAATAAGAAAATTCGAAATAAGTCTTGTTCAAATTACAGAATTTTGCCCCAACGAAATTCGACCACCACTTTTATGATAGCCTACCGCCCTAGTGGAAATGAGTCACCACTCTAGTGATCCAGGCATATAAGTGTACCACATGAGCGACAACATATTTTAGCCCTAGCAATCATGCAAATCTTGACCTAACAAGAATTGAGGTTTTTAAGCTGAAATTAACTTCTACAAAAGGCCACTCATCCCCAGTCATTAAGGAATACAACACTCAGGGTTCTCTTGAGCCAAAAGAGCAATTAGAGCATAAGTGGAACAATTTAGAGAGTGAATTTCAAAAGAAGCAATAGATTATTGGCAGGGTCAATCAACTGTAAATTGACATCTATATTAGTTTACTTTTGATTGTATCATTTTTATTTTATTTTTCAGCCATAATCCTCTTGTTACTATGAGTTAATTTATTTTCTAAGATTATTATTTGAACTTAATATGTTAGTTTAATTGTTATATCTTTTTAATATTTATTTGAATTTAATTCTCTATTATTCAAATTATTTGTTCTTAACGCTTTATAATATCTTATCAATATTGTGAGTGATTTGGTAATACGTTGATAAACTCGAGAGATGCATTATTGTATTTAGACCCAGATAATTTGATGCATGATTGTAGAGAGATTTACAAGTTCCAATTTAGGATAAAGATATACCTAATTGGCATATATGGTCAATAAGACTTGTTCTTAATGAATTCTAATTTATCACAATTACCATAGAGATATAGGTGTTTGGTAAATTGAGATATACTTACTTGACTTTGAGAGAGGTTTGTGAGTACATTAGTGTCTTGACCAATAATAAGAATTGAATGATATTGATATTAAAAGGATTAATCTTTAAAAAATATATTGAAGGATAATAATTAACTCTAGGCTTTCTCTATCTTGTTATCTTTTATATTTACTTGAGTTATATCATTCATTTTCTCCACTTTATTTAGTTTGTTAATTATAATTTAAGATTTGATTTTTTTAAATAATTACGAGAAAGATATAATTTTAGTACTTAGTAGAAAATAAAAATTATCCTTGTGATTTCGACATCCGACTCTTAAAGTTTCTATATTACTTATTATAATAGCGTATACTTACGTTTAATTGTGTGTTATAGAAATATCGCATCAAGATTTTGACGCTATTGTTGGGGATAATTTGCTACTTAATACTAATATTAATACCAATCTTTCTTATTTTTAATTCAGAATTTTTCACTAGTTTATTTTCTTTATTTAGGTTCTTCTAAACGGTTTATGCGATGAGCTAAAAGTGAAGACTTAACTGCTTTTGATCTAAAAATTGAAAGAGCTCTGTGAAGAATCTGACGAGAATAAAACCAAGTCGACACAATAGAAGATCAAAGACCTGTTGCATCAATAGAAGAACCTAGAGCACGAAGGGAATATATTGTTCCTATAATTAATAGAGTCAACTCAAGTATCTAAAAGCCGAATGTTCAAGTCAACAACTTCAAAATCAAGCCAAGAACCATTCAAATGATCAAGGACTCAGTGCAATTTAGTGGACTACCCAACGATGACCCGAATATGCACATCATCAACTTTCTCGAGATATGTGAGACATTCAAGTTTAATAGAGTGTTCGATGATGCAATTCACATGAGATTGTTGTTCCCCTTTTCCTTGAGAGACAAAGCAAAATGTTGGCTAGTGTCATTACCATATGGCTTATCATAACTTGGGATGACCTTGCACAAAAATTCCTCACTAAGTTCTTTCCGCCTACCAAGACTGCTAAGATGTATAATGACATCACATATTTTATGTAATTTGAGGGTGAATTATTATATGAAGCATGGGAGAGATTTAAAGACATGCAGATGAAGTGCCTCCATCATGGATTTTCAAAGTGGCTTATCGTGCAAACTTCTCACAATGGATTAGCTAGACACTTATGCACTATATTAGATACTGCTGCTAGAGGAGCATTCATAAATAAATAAATAGATAAAGCCTACAAATTTTTGGAAGAAATGGCATCTATTGCCTGCAAATGGCCTTTTGAAAGAGTCATGCCAAGGAAGATCGCTAGAGTTCATAAAGTTGATGCTTTGATCGAACTAACTGCTCAAGTTAACCTTTTAACCAAACATTTAACCAACTTGGGAGTAAATGTTGTCAATAGTCAACTTATCATATGCGACTTTTGTAGAGATAACCATACTAATGATTAATGTATAGAATCTGTGCAATATGTAGGGAACTTTAATTGAAATAATGCCAACTTAGACTACTACAATCTGGGCTGGAGAAATCACCCAACTTCTCATGGATCAATAATCAAGAGCAACCTGTCAAAATAATGAACCCTCTTGGATTCTAAGCTCCACAACAACAAGAGAAGAAGCCAACTATAGAAGATATATTTTCCCAATATATAAAGTCAAATGATGCCATCCTGTAAAATTACTCCGTATTATTGAAGAATCTGGAAACTTAAATAGGACAAATTGTAACTACACTTAGCAATCGCCTATAAGAAACACTACTGAGCAACATAGAAGTCAATCCCAAAGAAGAACATTACAAGGAAATTCAACTAAGGAGTGGGAAGGAAATTCAAGAAAGAATAGATAAAGTTCCTACACCTATAGAAGAAAATAAGAAACATCAAGAAGATGAAGTTCAAGAGAAGAAGAAAGAGATACAAGTGCAACACTAGAAGAAGAAAGTCTAATTGCCACCACCATTTTTTCCTCGGAGATTACAAAAACAAAAAAAAAGATAAATAATTTTTAAAGTTTTTAGAAATTTTTAAAAAATTACATATTAATCTTTTTTTTACAGATACTGAGATATGAGAAATTTATGAAGGACGTCTTATTGAGAAAAAAAGACTCAATGGTAGTTTTACTATACCATGCATTATAGGCAACCAAGATTTTAGGAGAGCGTTGTGTGACCTTGGAGCTAGTGTCAACTTGATGCCATTGTCCATCTATAACAAATTAGGGTTAAGAGAAGCTAAACCTACTAATGTAACACTATAATTGGCGGACCAATCCCTGACTTACCCCAAGGGTGTCATTGAAGATGTATTGGTCAAAGTTGAAAAATTCATATTCCTTACTGACTTTATTGTGCTAGTTATAGAGGAAGACAATGAGATACCTATCATTTTGGGCTGACCATTTTTAGCCACTAGACGGATATTGATCGATGTTAAAAAATGAGAATTTACAATGTAGGTCCAAAATAAGGAAGTAGTATTCAATATCTTCAAGGCAATGAAGTTTCCCCAATGAGATGATGAGATTGAAGAGCATGATGACACTAATCAAGTAGTTCAAAAGGTCTTCAGCATCCTCACTATTAAAGATCATTTAAAGGATGCTATTGTAAATAGGGAAAAAACTAAGTATGAAGAAGCACATGAATATATGCATATACTCACCACGGCACTAAGGTATGATTGCTTTAAACCAATAGTTTAGCCATTAGAGAGACATTCAAATTTAGAGGCACGTAATAAGCCCTTTATAGAAGAGCCACCCACACTTAAACTCAAGCCACTTCTTAGTCATTTAAGGTACGTATATCTTGGTAACTCTTCTACTTTTCCTATTATTATTTCTAACAATCTTAATAAACAACATGAAGAAAAGTTGCTGAAAATCTTGAGATAGTATAAGACCCTGATTGGATAGAATATTGATGATATCGAGGGAATAAGTCCATTATTCTGCATGCATAGAATTTTACTAAATGAAGGCCATAAACCACCATTGAGCAGTAAATGAGACTAAACCCCTATCATGAATGACGTAGTGAAGAAAAAGATAATTATGTAGCTAGACGCCGAGTTTTAGGGATTATAGAAAGATTGAACTTGATAAAGTCAATCAAAACTGACAATGGAACTTTAAGCTCAATTGAGTGAGATAACTTTAACATAATTTCCCTGTAGGTCTAAAAAGACATTCAAAGCCACCTAAGTATGCTTGATACCTGAAGATGCCCTTGTTTTTTTTTTAATTAAAGAAAAAGATCCGTTGACTTATAAAGAAGCAATATTGATCATCTATTTGGTAAATATGTGAAATGTCATGAAATCTGAAATTGACTTTACATATGACAATCAACTCTTAGACTTTGTTGTGCTTCCTATAGGAATAGCTCTTATTTGTTAAAAATCAGGTTTACGCAGTGGAAACATAGGCCCAATTTGAAGGTAGGGACCTTCAAAGCTCAATTGGTGATAAAAGATTACACTCAGAGATTTAGGATCAGTTATGAGAAAATATTTTTCAATAGTAGCCAATTTGAACTTTATTAATTGTTATAGCATATTAAGATTTTAAGGTCGCCAGATAGATGTAAAGATAGTATTCCAAAATGTATATCTTGACTAAGAGATATGCATGGAATAGGCTGAAGGTTTTGCATTAATCATGACTTTTAATTTGATGTGCAAACTGAAGAAGTCTATATGGACTTAAGAAATTTTCCAAAGCTAGAATCTTTATTTTAATAAGAAAATTAGAGAGTCTAGTTTCATTAAAAATAAAGAGAAAGTGTATGTATTAAGAAAGGGTAGTAAGAGCATAATTATCTCTCAAGTTCTCTATGTGAAAATATACTCAATGTCTAAAAATGATGATGGTATATTGTTAGTCAGTCAATTAAAAGTTATTTGGATAAAAACTTCTTCATGAAAGATTTAGGACAAGCTTCATATATAATAGCTATAACAAATTATGGAGATAGAGTTAGGAGGCTATTAGAACTATCCCAACCTTCATACATAGACTAAGTTTTTGAAAGGTACAACTTCAGTAACTGTGAGATAGTTACCTTTCAAACATGACATTCATCTTTCTAAGAGGAAGTAGCATTGACAAGAAGATGAAAGGGTTAGAGTGTTTAACATATCATATGCATCAGTTAAAAGCAGCTTGATGTATACCATATTATATATGAAACCTATATACGGATGGTTATAATTGTTACGATGTGATATCGATATAATCCAGGTAACAACTATTTGAATGTCTATAAAACATATCTAAAATACCTGAAAGGTATAAATGATAAGTTTCTGAATTATGGAGAAAGTTACATACATTTGAGAAAATACACAGACTCAGACTTATATTCTAGGGTGAATGATAGAAAGTCTATATTGGATTTTGTATTTTTTCTCAATCAGTACTGCTGTTAGTTGAGAGTGCAATTTAGATGCCCACAGCTGATTTTACCTTTGTGATAAAATATGTTGCAAAGCTTAGAATAGTTATAAGCTCAACGGATCCTATCTTACTAAATGCAATAATAACGAGGCAATTGCTCAAGTCAAGAAGCCATAAGGTACACTACCACTCTGATTATGTGGACTCTGAATACCACATAATTAAAAAGTTCTTGACTATTAGAGATGTAATTAAATATAGGATACATTCCATGGATAATATAGCAGACTCATTTAGACCTTAACTCCTAGAGTGTTTAAGAAAAACCTGGAGATGATGGATATGAGATATCATCATTAATGGCACTAAAGCAAGTGGGACTCTGTTGTAAATGGTGCTTGCCTGCCGTTCTAATATTGTATGAATACTAATTGTTTAATATTTATATAATAAATATTTTAAATAAAATCATTAATATTAAATAATATATGGTAAGATGTTTATAACATTTCAGACATTGTATCTTCTGAAGGAGTTCATATCTGGCCTAAAAGAGTTTAGATTAGTGTGAAAAGTTAGCAATACTGAGAGTTATAAATAGTAAGAGTTAGCACTGCTAAGAGTTAGCAGGTTATAAAAGTCAGCAAAATCTCAAGAGTTAGAGCCTTGTTTGAAATGGGACAAAAACCTGGGAATATATTAGCAATGACATAGTTGCAAGAAGTTGTAAATAGTGCTAGAAATGTCACTGTTCAATATGTTCTCAAACTTTATACTCTTGATCTATCTTCACTGATGGGAGTCTATCGGTGAACACCTTATCATAAATAGATCATTCTATGTCTATATTTGAATAGCCCAGATAGTTAGTCTTAACAAACCATGAGCTTAGTGAAAGCTCGTATAGGCATATAGATATTTAGTGAGGACTAGGTACTGAACAGACTCAATAAAGACCTCCAATCAATATTTCATAAAATCGTCAATGAAGGGTCTTCTTGAGTTAAGTAGTACTCGTGGTCCTTTAACCTGAGAACTACAATGGGTTTATGAGTGATCCATCATACTGAGGTTCTACACATGTCAGAAATCTTTCATGGTCTGATCACTGGGTGTCACTAGGTATGGTCTGATGCTCATGGAGTCAGAGATATATAGATATGGGATCCGTCATCTCATATAGGTAAGTTGTATATCCCGATGTTGTGAGATTGTATTTCTAGAAGTCTTGTAGTCATAAGCATAAAACCTGATAAAGAGTTTTCATAAGGTAAATAATGTCGCAAAAGTGGGCATATTGTTTATGAAAATATAAATCTGGAGATAAGTTCATGGTTGAGTATATGGATACTTGACGGTGATAATCTATGTTTCCATTATTCTAGGATATAAATGATGAAGGAACTATATGAATATGTATTAACCTTAACTTGTATAGATCAAAATGCCATTTGTAATTTTTGTAATATGTATGTAGGACATCATTTACGGACTTATGAAAGTATTTCATAAGACATATGGGTGTGAACCTGAGGAGTTTCACAATATGAAGTCTACTCATTGAACACTAGGGTAGCGCTCTAGACTGAATAATTCGATCTGGGAATATTTCGAAAAGTAGTAATTGTTTCAGAGTCTATTGGGAAGTACATGTGTCAAAGTTTTAGTGTTAAACCTATTAAATTAATTGGTTAACAATTGTTGTTAACTAATTAAAATTTGACATATGGCATTTGCATGACATAATTCTATGACATATGGTAAAAATCCTTACCACCACTTAACTTAAATAGCAATGAAAATTGCCACCTCTTGGCAATTCGGTCACCATCCAAAGAAAGTTAAACTTCCACTCATTTATTTTTAAAGGATATTTATCCTTGTGAGAAATGATTTAACATGAAAAAGCATTTGCAATTGAAATGCTTTTGTTTTGTTAACATTTGACCAAATAAAAAAAGGGAATATTGACACCATTCATGTCTTTATTCGGCCAACACATTAAGCACTTTGCCACTACCTTTCTTTGTTAAAAGCATGAGGTGCAAATAGAATTGCTCTTCATACTTAAGACTTTCAACTGTTCTAATTATTTCAAATTGCTAGTTAAGGTGGCTAGTGGCACTATATAAGGTGGCTTTGTGTATAGCACTAAGATTAAGTGAAATCAATTGTAATAGTTACAATTGGTAAACAAAAGGAAATGTTGCCAGAGAAAGAAAGTTTTTTTTGGCAACTATTAAGAATAAAAAGAAAAGTTGCTTTAAGCCAGTTCCAGCTGAAATTTAAGGCTACTATTCTAGCTTTACAGTCCTAACGATGTTGCAGACTATAATTACTTGCGAAATCACTTTAGGGTGAACTTTGGTAACAGAAAGTACCTCGAATTGTCTTCCAGGTTAATTTTTTAAAATCATATTAGTGTAATAAAACTTAAATTTAATATATGGATATTACAATAAAAAATTAAATTTTCTTTCTATTGCGCTAATTTGTATGTAAGACATACAATAATTAAATTGTAATAGTAATCTACACATTTACACCCTACGAATAGCACATTAACATAATGTTGGCTCTTAGATCATATAGTGCTTTCCTTAAGTTGTGGTTCCCAATTTTGCATTGTATGGTAAAGCTCTCAAGATCTTTGAGCTTTGGAGCTAGCTTTTTTTGAAGGATGGCCACAGTCTTAAAGTCATCTAATCTTCTCTTTCTTGATAAAATGTCCTTTATAAATTTCATGTAGCTCGGCATTTGTTCTAGTGCATCTATGAAAGGAAGATTAATATGTAATTTCTCAAAGATTTCAAGAAATTTGGAAAATTGCTTATCTAGTTTCTTCTTTTGTAGCTTTTGAGAGAATAGTGAAGGAGTGCATGACTATATGGACTGATTCTACAGGTTTCTAATGGTATTTCCTGTTGAGTTTTTACTTTTCTGCCCTTCAAAATATTTCTGCAGTTGTCTGTATTTTATACAATTTTCAGGACTAGTATACTCTTGTAAACTTTGAGGAAAATGTATAGGTGGTCTATATATTAGGATTGGTACTTATGTGTCATTCCTATATATACAAATATTTGTAATTTATACAAATGTACATTTTCAATAAATCGCTAGTTACTTAATTATATGGTACTATACTTGTTACGCTACAAATATTGTATGATTTGATGGAGTTCAGATATAGTTTAAAGAAGTTTAGATCAGAGTTAAGAGTTAGCATCGCTAAGCATTATAATTGTAAATAGTTAACACTGCTAAGCATTAGTAGGTTTAATAGTTAGAGCCTTGTCTGTAATTGGATAAAGACATGAGGGTATACTAGTAATGACATAGTTGCAAAGAGTTATAATCGGGTGCTAAGAAATGCCATTACGTAAGTATGTTCTCGAACATTATATTCTTAATCTATTTTCATCGATGCATGTTTGTCTGTGCATCCCTTTTATATATATCAGTATATGTCATACCTGTAGGGTACATATAGTTGTTCTTAGTTGACTATGAGCTTGGAGCTCGTATAAACATACGAGTATTTAGTTAGGACTGGATATCGAATAGACTCACAAGAACCTCAATAGACATCCTATATAAGCTATCAATGGAAGGTCCTCTCAAGTTTGACTAGTTTATGTGATCCTTTAATATGAACGTCGCATCCTATAAATCAACATAAGTGATCTATCATACTTTGGTTCCAAGTACGTTAGAGACCTTTCATGGTCTGACAGTTGGGTGTTGTTAGGTATAGTTTGATGCTTATGGAGTATAATATGCGAAGATATTGGATCCGTCAACTTATATAGGGAGTTGTATATGCAGATGCTCCGAGATTGTATCTCAAAAAATCTTATAGCCATAAGTATTAACCCAAAAAAGGAGTTTCCCACAAGGTTGAACAATATAGTAAAGGTGTTTGCATATATTGTTCATTGAGATACGAATTTGGAGATAGGTTATAGATGAGCATATGAGAATTTGACGGTGATGATCTATGTCCCCACACATCCAAGATATAGATGATGGAAGGACTATATATATATGTGATATAACCTCAACTTATATGGTCAACGTGCTAATTTATAATATTTATGATATATATGCAGGGCATTGATCATAGACTCATAGAATAGCTACATATGACGAATGAGGCATGGACATAAAAAGTTTCACAATAAGAAGTATACTAGTTGTGCATTGGATCAGCGTATTGAATTGAATTATTTAGTCCAGTAATATCCAGCATGACCACGAGATATGCACGTATCTGTATTTAAGTGTTAAATACATTAATTAGTTGACAATTGCCATTGACTAATAGTATATCGGCACGTGGCATATGGTAAGCCCTTGGTTGAGTTTACCCGAGTGTGTAGTATGGTGAAACTCATTAGGGGATATACTTGGTAACCATGTAAAAATGGGTGAAAGGATAATTTTACAAAATGATAATTTTACATGTTGATTATTTAATAGTTAATAATCAATATATTATATTATTTAATATAATATTAATATGTATACTTGGTGGCCTATAATATATATAATTTTATTTTATAATAATATTATTATATATATGGAAAAAAGACAAATTTTCCCTTAATGTATGGTCTAATAGACACTTTAACCCTTATAAAATTTTTAGTACCCAATTTTTATCTAAATCTGTCAAATTTTGCCGTCAGTTTGGATGGAAACAGTGTGCTAAACATAAAATTACTAGTTTAACCCCATAGTTAAGTGTCAACAAACTAGTAATTATATGTTCAAAGTACTATTTTGTCCAAACTAACAAAAAAATTTGACAGATTAATGCAAAATTGGATATTAAAATTTTCATTAGGATAAAAGCGTTTATTAGGCCATCGGTTGAGGTACATGACCTTTGCCCTTATATAAATACCCTTATATATATACTTCGTGGCCAAGTATATATATAAATAATATTTTATAATAAGTTTTATTTATATATATGTGAAATTATGAACAGAAATGGATGAATAATTAATGAAAAATTGGGTTTAGAGAGAGAAACTCTTGAAATTTTATTTTCTAGAGAGAGAAAGTGCAAGAAAAATAGTTTCTCTTCATTATTCATCATCTCCCTTAAGTAATAAATCCAATACAGCAATATTGGTTACTGTTTTAGTGATCAAGAGTTTATCAATGATAAACATATAACATAGGTTTAACGAGTTAAACCAAGATCTATTAGATCATGCTACTATTCTAGTTAATCAAGCCCACTCTGTTGACTACTTGAACTGCCATTAAGTTTCACTTTAGACAGGTTCTGATTTTGAAGAGTTCAAAAGAAACCAGTGATGAATTTCTCAATCTCCTTATATTAATTTGATTAATATAATTTTTTTATGTTCATTATGTATTATGACTTCCTCTGTGCAACTCTGGTGTTAATATATGGATGTGATGCATATATGTATGTCTTAATATGTATCAGATACGTATATGGTATAATGAACACATGGCACATGTATACACTGTAAAACTGTAGACCTAAATCATACACCCTTACAAAAATGATATCAAAGCACTATGTATTGATTTGGGTAAAAACTTGAGTGTGGAAATGTTATTGATAAAGTTCTAGTATCAAATGGTGCGTTTCAAGTGTTGAAATGGGTATACCAAGACTGGAATAACACTGGGCACTGTGGCTTTGGTTTCTGGCACCGTAACGCTAGACAGACAATGTCACAGCACTGAGGGTTTTGCCTCCCAGCGTTGTAGCGTTGAGGCTTAGCATCGCAATACTGGGGTTTTTGCCTCCCAGTGCTAGGGGTTTTGCCCCCAAGTGCTAAAGGGTTATCACCGTAGCGCTTAGGGCTCTACCCTCCAACGTTATAGCGCTTTGCGCGGCACTAACACTGTTCACTCAAAAGATTACCGAGATTATATAAATCTGTGGAAGGGCATTTTAGATTAAAAATGTATAACTATTATACCTATGATATAAAATGTTTAATTAGTGATTTAATAACAATTCTGCTAACATTTCCTATTTTATTTTGGCTTGTGAAAGTTTGATGGCTGCTACGAACCCTTTGGTATGTATAGTTGATGCAA
The DNA here is from genome assembly GCA_946807835.1 of Ailanthus altissimus. Classification (NCBI taxonomy): domain Eukaryota; kingdom Viridiplantae; phylum Streptophyta; class Magnoliopsida; order Sapindales; family Simaroubaceae; genus Ailanthus; species Ailanthus altissimus. Next base: position 14,670,819 of record OX327687.1, read on the forward strand.
ACCAACTCAAGGGTACCAAGAATTACTCTGATTGGTAGAAGAATCTCAGAAATGTTTTGAATTTAGAAAAGTCTAAATTTTTTGTTGATCAGAGATTGTCGGAAGGCATTTTCGATAGGAACACCCCAGAGGGCATGAACAAAAGAGGTGGAGCTTCTTCGTTCATGTGCTTTATCTTCTACTCTAAGAGCTTCTAAAAAGTCCAAAGGGAACATGAAGGTGAGGCAAACTCTCAAGATAAGTCCTTAAAGGTGAAAATATCCAAGCCTCAACAAAAGAGCAAAACAAATGAAAAGTGTTTCCACTGTCGTAAGGTTAGGCATTGAAAATGCAGTTGCCCTAGATACTTTGCCACTATAAAGAAGACTCCTTCAGGTACGTTCTTGATGATCATAGATAATTGTATGGCATTTGATGCTTATTTAGGCTGGGTATTATATACCACATATCCTTCTCACATTTGTAATACATTACAGGAACTGAAAGAGACGAAAATATTATAGCCTGAAAAAGTGATGTTACGAGTAGGACATGGGGATTTCTTGTAGGTCCAAGCTATTAAACAGTTTGATTTACTTCTCCTTTACAATAGAACTATTGTATTACATAATTTTTATTATGTACCAAACATCATTAGACAGATTGTGTCTCTTCTTGTACTTGACAGTGAATGATATCATATGAACATTAAGAACAGTTCCTTATGTTTATATGATGTAAATGATGTTTACTAATTGAATATCAATTAATAAATAGACATTAAATTTTGGATACAACTAGAAATATCATGAATGTACAAGCTACTACTAGTAATAAACATAGATTGAAATCTTTAAATGATATAGAATTGTGGCACATGAGATTAGGTCATATATGTGTGAGACACCTAACCCGTCGAGTTGGTCAAATACCTGATCTAACTATAGATCACCAAATCTCCATTTGTAAGTGTTGGACACTAACCTACTGATTTATTGGAACTGATATATAGTGATGTATGCGGTCTAATGACTCATACTGCAATTGGAGGGTTTCGATAGTTTGTAAACTTTATCGATGATTTATCACGATACGGGTATGTGTTTCTTATGAAACACAAGTAAAAAAGCTTTAAAAAGTTCAAAGAATTCCAACTTGAATAAGAGAAATAAACTGGCATGTCCGTCAAATACCTTCGATCAGATCGAAACGGTGAGTACATAGGCAGTGAATTTTTGAATTATTTAAAAGAAAATGGGATTCTGGCTTAGTATAGTCTCTAGGTACTTCACAAAATAATGGTGATTCAGAGATAAGGAATCAAACTTTATTGGATATTATCCGATCAATAATAAGCTTTACCAATCTTTCAAAATATCTGTGGGGTTATGCTCTAGACACAACTACTTATATATTGAATATATATATAAAAGAAAGGAAGCTGAGTCTTAAATATTTTAAGATTTAGGGCTATCCTGTTTACATAAGAGTTGCCTAGTAGGATAAACTTACACCTAGGGGTATAAGTATAGGTTTATAGGGTATCCTCCAAATACAATAGGATACCAGTTCTATGATCCTGAGGAGCGAAATGTGTTAATTTCTCATTATATCACTTTACTAGAGAAAGAGTTTCCCATGGATTGTGGGGATTGTAGAAAGATTGCACTTGATAAAGTCAATCAAGAAATGAATGAGCCAGAGATAGAAACTCAAGGCCAATCAAGTAGTGGACCTTTGACACACCCTCTATGTAGGTCGAAGAGGGTGTCCAAGCCATCTATTAGGTATGGTCAGATGCCTAAATGTGCACTTGGGGTTTTTTTAGTTGAAGAAAATGATCCTTTAACCTATAGGGAGGCAATGTTAGACATTGATTTGGAAAAATGGCAAGAAGCCATGAAATCAAGAATTAACTTTATGCATCAGAATCAATTTTGAAACTTGGTTGACCTTCCCGAAGGAATAGTTCCTATCGGTTGTAAATGGGTTTACAAGATGAAGCAAGGTCTAGATGGGAAGGTAGAGACCTTCAAGGTCTCCCTAGTAGAAAAATGTAATGCTCAGGGATCTGGGATCGATTATGAGGAAACCTTTGCACCAGTAACAATGCTAAAGTCAATTAGGATTTTATTGGCTCTTGCAGTATATTATGACTTTGAGATTTGGCAGATAAATGTCAAAATAATGTTCTTGAATAGATATCTTAAGGAAGAGATATACATGGAATAGCTAGAGTGTTTTGTATCCATTCTGACTTCTAGTCTTGTATGCAGACTGAAGAAGTCTATTTATGAACTTAAGCAAACTTCCTGAAGCTAGAATCATTATTTTGATGAGTTAATTAGAATGTCTAGTTTTTATTAAAAATGAAGAGGAAGCATGTGTGTTTAAAATGATCACTGGGAACATGATGGTCTTCTTAGTACTTTATATTGATGACATACTAATCATTGAGAATAATATCGGTATGTTACAACCTGTGAAAAGCTATTTGAGTGAGAATTTTTCCATAAAGGATTTAGGAGAGGCTTTCTATATACTGGGTATAAAGTTTTATAGAGATAGAGGTAAAACGCTGATTGGACTTTACTAATTATCATACATTGATAGTGTTTTAGAAAGGTACAATTTTACTAACTATAAGACGGTTAACATACCTTTCAGACATGGTGTTCATCTTTCGAGGAGAATATTTCCTCAGACAGAAGATGAAAGAGTTAGAATGTCTAACATACTATATGTATCAATTGTGAGGAGCTTGATGTATGCTATGATATGCACTAGACTTGACATCAATATGGCTATAAGTGTTATAAGCTGATAATAGTTTGATCCTAATGACAACCATTGGATGGCAATCAAACATATCCTTAAATAACTTAAGGGTATGAAGGATAGTTTCTCATTTATAGAGACAATGATTTACAGGTGAGATGATACACGGATTTGGACTTTTAGTCTGACCTAGATGAAAGAAGGTCTACATCTGAGTATATGTTTACTCTTAATGGTGCTGCAATGAGCTGGAAGAGCACAAAATAAGGGTGCATAGCTGATTCGACTTAGAGATAGAGTACATAGCTGCCTCGGAAGTAGCGAAGGAAGCTGTGTGGATTCGCAAGTTTGTCACGAGCTCAAAATAGTTTCAAGTTTAACGGATCATGTCCCACTCTTTTGTGATAATAATAGGGCCATTGCATAGGCTAATGAGCCAAGAGCACACCAAAAGTTTAAGCATATGGAGGAAAGTATAATATAATTAGAGAGATTTTGGCTTGAAGAGATATAATTATTTGTAGAATAAATTTTGTATATAATATAGCGGACCCAATTACTAAGGCCTTGACTCCAAATGTGTTTGAGAGATTATTATGATTGGTGCTTACGTGCCATCCCTGTATGTAAAAATATTTATAATTTATACAAATTTACATTTTCAATAAATTGCTAATTACTTAATTATATAGTACTATGCTTATTACGTTATAGATATTGTATGATCTAAAGGAGTTCAGATCTAGTTTAAAGAAGATTAGATTAGCGCTAAAAGTTAGCATCACTGATAATTATAATTGCTAATAGTTATCACTACTAAGAGTTAGCAGGTTATAAGAGTCAGCAAATATCCAAGAGTTTGAGTCTTGTATGTAATGGGATAAAGACCTAAGGATATACTAGTAATGATATAGTTACAAAGAGTTGCAATCGGATACAAGAAAATGTCATTACGTAAGTATGTTCTTGAACGTTTTCTTTCTAATCTATTTTCACCGATAGAAGTCTGTCGGTGGATTCTTTTTATATATATCAACGTATATCATACATGTAGGGTACAGATGGTTATTCCTAGCTGACCGTGAGTTTAGAGCTTGTATAAACATACGGGTATCCAATTAGGATTAGATATCAAATAGACTCACGAGTTGAGTAGTATATGGAATGTCCTCTTGAGTTGAGTAGTATAATCCGTCAATGGAATGTCCTCTTGAGTTGAGTAGTATATGTCGTCTTTTGACCTTAGAGCTAAGGTGGGCTTGTAAGTGATCCACCATCATTTGGACGTATGTCAAAGACCTTTTATGGTCTAACCACTAGGTGTCGTTAGGTATGGTTCGATGCTTGTGGAGTCCAGTGTGCATAGATATAAGATCCGTCAGCTCACATAGGAAGTTGTATATCTAGATGTTTTGAGATTGTATCTAAAAAAATCTTATGGCCATAAGTATTAAACCGGGAAAAAAGTTTCCCACAGTGTTGAACAATATAGAAAAGGTGTTTGCATATATTATTTATTGAGATACGAATCTAGAGATAGGTTATAGATGAGCATATAGAGATTTGACAGTGATGATCTATGTCTCCGCACATCCAGGATACAGATGATGGAAGGACTATACATATGCGCTATGACCTCAACTCGTATAGTCAGCATGCTGATTTGTAATATCCGTTATATGTGTGTGGAGGATTGATCACGGACTTATAGAATAGTTTCATTTGACCAATCAAGCGTAGACTAAAGAGTCCCACAATTTGATAGCAATATAGAGAAAACCTAAGATTAATGTTATCCCTCAATATGCTTTCCAATAATTTTCTAATATTTACATCTCCTAGCTCTTATTATTAATCAAGACACGAATGTATTTACAAGCCTCTCTCAATTACATGTAAGTATATCTTAATTTACCAAATACCTATATTCCGATAGTATTTAATAAATTAAAATTCGTTAATAATAAGTCTTATTGATCATACATGCCAATTAGGTATATTCTTATCCTAATTTGAAACTTGTATATGTAACTTATGTCACTATACAATCATGCATCAACTTATCTAGGTCTAAATATAATAATGACTATTCCAAATTTATCAAAATATTACCAAAACAATTACAATATTAGACAGATATAATGAAGCATTAAGAACAAATAATTTGAATAACAAAGAACTAAATTTATTAATTATTAAAAAGATATGGCAATTAAGCACACATATTGAATTCAAGTATTAACACTAGAAAAAATATTAGTTTATGGCTACAAGAGAATTACAGCAAAACTATAAGAAAAATATTATATAATTAATAGCAAATCAATACAGACGTTGAATTACTCTTGATTGAATTACCTAAGAAAATTTTGCTGCCGTAGAATATCTTGAAATTCTCTTTATAACTACTTTAATTGTGCTCCAATTACTCTCTAAGACTTGTGTTATATGTCTCTTGAGTGTCTTGTGTATTCTCTAAAGGTTAAGAACGAGTGACCTTTTAAAGGGTTTAAATTAAGCTTGTAATCCTCAATTTTTATCGGGTTAAGAATCAAGTGATCGTTAGAGAAACAATTCTTCTATCGCTAGGGCATTACACCTTAATGGTGGGGTCGCTGGAGCGATTAAGTGATAGCACTAGATCGTTGATCTTTCGTTGGGACAAAAATTTTCAACTTGATTAGGTTTTATTTTGGTCTTTCTTGTTTTGATTCAGGTATTGCCGCTTGAGCGAAAGTACTTGTACTTGGAGCGAAAAATCATCAGTTTTGAATATTTTACAATTAAGTCCTTGATTTTTTGCTATTTTGCTTCTTTGCTAAAGTTTTTCACTCCAAACTCTATGAGTAACAATAATGCACAAAAATAGCTGATAAAGGCATATTTTTCATTTATTTTTTATGTTTTTATCTTGATATTTTATTATTTTATGAGAATAAATCGTTATTCATGTGCAAAAGAACTCAGATTCTGGAGTTGTCGCCACAGCGCTACATAGATTTTCGCTCCAGCGTTGGGACGCTGAACAAAATAAGAAATTAGAATTAAGACCTGAATAAGTCACGCCATTTCGTCTCAATATTGTAATGTCACCGCACCAGCGATAGCCCAGTACTCCAGCACCATCCCTTTATTACGTTAGAGATACAAGCTTTTAAACGTGCACCCCAGTGATAGTTTGATAGTGCCCAAGCGATAGCACAATTCTTGACCCTATAAGAATTGAAGTTTTCAAGCTCAAATCAATCCTTAAAAAAGGCCACTCATCCCCAACCTTTAAAGAAGATAGAAGAAGACACATGACACTTAAAAGAAACACAGCACAAAGTCTTAAAGAGCAATTGGAATATAATTGAAGAAACCATAAAGAGAAATTCAAGGCGTTCTTTGACAGCAAGAGTTTCTTAGGTAGCACAATCAAGAGTAATTCAACGTCTATATTTGTTTGTAATTGATTGTATCATATTTTCTTATTATTTTTGCCTTTTCTCGTGTAGCCATGAACTAATTATCTTTCTAGGGTTAATACTTGAACTCAATATGTGTGCTTAATTGCCATATCTTTTTAATATTTAATAAACATAGTTCTTTGGTATTCAAATTACTTATTCTTAATGCTTCAATATATTTGATCAATATATGGTGAATGACTTGGTAATATTTTGATAAACTCGGAAAAGGAATCATTATATTTAGACCTAGGTAATTTGATATATGATTGTTGAGTAACTTAAGTTATATATGCAAGTTTGAAATTAGGATAAGAATATACCTAATTAGTATGTATGATCTATAAGACTTATTCTTAATAAGTCTTAATTTATTAGAAATACCATAGAAATATAGGTATTTGGTAAATTAAGATATACTTGCATGTCTATGGGAGAGGCTTGTAAATGCATTAGTGTCTTGATCAATAACAAAAACTAAGAGATTTAAATATTAAAAGATTAATCAGTAGAAAGTATATTGAGGGATGGTATTAGCCCTAGGTTTTCTTTATATTGCTATCTTCCAAATCTTTTGACATTATGTCATTGCTTTTATATTTTCTAAATTCATTCTTAGATTTTTATTTTTCTAAATAATTACTAGAAAGACATAGTTTTAATACTTGGTTGAAAAGAAGATATTATCCTTGTAGGTACAACATCCAACTCTTTTGTCTCTTTATTACTTGCATACGATAATGCATACTTGTGCTCAATTTTAAGATATAAAATATCACATCAATAGCCATTTATTCTCGCAGAATATTAAAATATCAAAATAAAATGTGATAAAATAAATGACCAATATGCCCTTATCAAGTCATAAGAGGATTGGTAGAATAAGATTGAGACTGCGTGGTGGAAAGAAAAGAAAGTGACTAGGTGTGAGATTTGTTCCTATCTCATAAAAACTTAATGGACTTAGGACCGCTAGAACAAGTAGAGATATTTATGGAAGGCAAAAGAAGCAATACTAAAAGGGATGAAAAAATTATCTGTAGGTGAGAAACACAAAAGAGGCTATGTGCTTGAGAAGTGCTGTGAATAACTTAACATTGGATGTTGAGAGGATGCAAACTATAAGACAGATTTCAAAAATTATCTTACTATGTGGCAGAGGTCGAAAAAGCATGTGTGGAAAGGGTAGTAATGGTAAGCATAGGTTTTTTTAGCCATTAAAAGATTATGGTCATGGTGTCTAAGAGACATGGAAATCATAATATAAAGGATGCAGTAGATAATCAACATTCAGAATCTTTAGAGACTATAGTCACAAGCCTTAGTTAAGTTTGGGAGTTGACTAGAGACAATGCTGAGATGTTGGTTAAGGGAGGATGATCCTGGATAGCTTCTTATAGAGAGATTTTGAATCAACAAAGGTTTTGTTAGAATTGGTGATTCAACAATTATGTATGGGCATGAATTGAGATTGATACTAAGTGGAGGATCATCGTGAATTCTAATACGCATTGATCATATGAGGTAAGAACAAAACTAGGAGCTAAAATCAAAGAGGAAGTTTGAAAACAAATGAGGGTTGAACTGGTTAGAACACCCTAGCGTTGAAGACAAAACTCCCTAATGATAATTCAAGTATGTCCAATGCCTCAGCATTGCTAATGCTCCAATGTTCAACCAACACTCTAATGTTTACCAGTGAACGTTGTAGCATTGGATTAGTCGCATTACCGCTTCAGTGTTATTATGGAATACCCCAGCATTAGAATAGTCGCATTACCACTTCAGTGTTATTATGGAATACCCCAGCATTGGAACAGTCGCATTAATGCTCTAGCATTGCTACTTCAATAAAATTCAATTTTAGTTCACATTGACTTCTTTAAGGTGTTTAGAACTCCTATATAAAAGAACTCTTATTCCAAATAAGTTTATGGTTTCTTAGGACTTTGTAAGCACTATATAAACATTTTTAACCTCTTAGATTCATTAAAAACATCAAAGTATCAAAGATGAAAATATAATAAAGAATAGAGGAGCAAGGTAGGCACTAAGTACTGAGTGTACTAAGTTATTGTCGAAAATGATATTTATGTGCCATTCTAATATGGTATAAATATTAATTGTTTAATATTTATACAATAAATATTTTGAATAAAATCGTTAATATTTAATTAATATATAGTAAGATGCTTGTAACATTTCAGACACTGTATGATCTGGAGGAGTTGAAATCTGGTCTAAAGTAGTTTAGACCAGCGCTAAGAGTTAGCACTATTAAGAGTTAGCAAAATTTAAAGAGTCAAAACCTTGTATGAAATTAGACAAAAATCCGAGGGTATACTAGTAATAATATAATTTCAAATGGTTGTAAATAATGCTAAGAAATGTCATTGTGTAAGATTTTCTCGAATGTTGTGTTCTTGATCTATTTTCACTGATACGGATCTGTCAAATTAAACCTTATTTAACATACATTAGTGTATGGCTATATTTGGATCGTCTAGATGGTTAGTCTTAATAGACCATGAGCTTAGTGGAAGCTCGTGTGGATATATGGTTATTTAGTAAGGATTGGGTACTGAACAGACTTAACTTGAACCTCTAATAGATATATGATAAAGTAATCAATGAATATTCCTCTCAAGTTGAGTAATATTCATAGTCCTTTGACCTGAGCACCACGGTAGGCTTATGAGTGATCCACCATATTTAGGTTCCACACATGTCAGAGACCTTTCATGGTCTAATTGTTGGGTGTCGTTGGGTATGGTCCGATGATCATAGAGTCAGGTGTAGATATGGGATCCGTCAACTCATATGGGTGAGTTATATATCCTAATACTCCAAGATTATATTCCAAAAAATATTATGGCCATAAGTAATATACCCCGGAAAGAATTTTTCATGGGATAAATAATATCACAAAAGTGTTTGCAGACATTGTCTATGAGAATATGAATCTGGAGATAAGTTTAAGGTTAAGCATATGGAGACTTGACGGTCATCATCTATGTCTCTGTTCTTTCAAGATATCAATGACGGAGGGATTATATGAATATTTATTAACCTTAACTTGTATAGTTTAACGCGTCGTATTGTTATTTCATAATGTGGGGGGGGGCATCATTTATGAACTTAAGAAATAGTTTTGTAAGACAAATGGGTGTGAACCTAGGGAGTCTCACTATATGAAGTGTATCATTGTGCACTAGGGTAGTGCACGGATCGAATAGTTCGATATAAGAAGTTTTTGAAAGAAAAAATTATTTTAAAGTCTCTCGGAGAATTGATAGGGTTTAAGTGTTAAGCCCAAGATGTTGGTAATTGGAACTTTCTATTTCATCCCTTCATTGGATGCCACATATCATGCTATTAATTTGTAATGGCATGACACATGACATAATATTAATGACAACAATGCCACCATTTGAAAAAATGGATTCAGCCAAAGCTTAACAATTTTGCATGATTAAAGCATTAAGCATAAGGTGGCATGCATTGAAAATTCATTCGGCCATGTTAATTATTCTAAGAAGTGACAAAATAAAATCTATTTAATAGCTTGATTTGTCATGCTTTATGGATTTATCAAGAAGTGGCTAAGGTATGCTTTGTCATGCTTAAGTTTTATTAAGATGTGGCATCAAATGAAGGTGTATTTGACCACTAATTTGCTTTAATTTCGACCAGTATAACACCTTACCACCAAACTAAATTACAAGCATGAGGTGTACAAATTATTGCATTGTCATGCTTGAGAAATAACAGCCATTAATTTCTATTTGATTGGCCGAATATAATGGCAGCAAAGGCTATAAATAAGGCCGATATCTTCAAATTGTTATGCAAGTGAAATAGTGTGAATAAAGGAAAATTATAAGTTTAAGGCTGAGAGATAATCAAAACCAAAAGTTGCTTCAAGTAAAAATTTTCGCCAAGAAAATGAGGCTACCATTCTAGCTTAAGGAATCATACCACGTCCTTGATAAGATTTGCCGAAAGCACGCTTTAAGGTGAGCTCCTATTTATTTCATTAATGTAATGAGATATATTTTAATATTCCGCTGCATACATTTTGCATGTGTGACGTGTAAAATTAAATTAAATGTACACATTCACCTTATGTATAACATACTTTTAGGTGTACCTATGAAGATCACTCGAGTACTGAGTGTACTAGGAGTGATGAGAGATCCTTTTGAGAGAGAGCTCGGGTTATTCTTGTATTTCTTGGTAAAATCTCTTATGAATAATGGGAGATACTAAGATGCCTTAAGATCTTGGTGATTTAGGAGATACCTATAGGTCTACAAGTTGAGATACTAAAATATCTGTAAGATCTAGTGATCTAGGAGATACTTAGTGATCTAATTAATAAAAGAAGTTGGATCTTGTATCCGTCATAGACGTAGGTGTTGCGTCGAACCATGTATATTTTGTGTCTTATAGTTTATTTTGTTTATCTTTATTGGTGTGTTAATCTTTTATATTTTTGATTATTTGTAAATTAAGTCTTTCGCACGTACATAGGGTTCTAAAGGTGCCCAATACCAAGACATGTGGTGTTTGTTAGGGTTGGTGCTTACGTGCTATCCCTGAATGTATATACTTATTATTTATACAAGTGTACATTCCCATTAAATCGCTAATGCCTATTTATATGGTACCATGCAATGTAACATTATAGACATTGTATGATCTAAAGGAGTTCAGATCTGATCTAAAGAAGTTTAAATGAGAGCCCATAGTTGGCCATGCTGAGAGATATAAATGCTAAATGTTAGCACAACTAATTGTTAGATTGTTATAATACTCAGTGAAGACCCAAGAATTAGAGCCTTGTATGTAATGCCCTGGGAATATATTAGTAATTGTATAGTTATAAGAGTTGTAATCAAGTGCTAGGAAATGTCAGTTGCGTAAGTATATTCTCAAATATTGCCCCTAATCTATTTTTATTAATGCGGGTTTGTTGGTGTATACCTTTATATAGATCAACATATGTCGTACCTATAAGGTATAGGCGGTTGTTCCTAATTGACCGTGAGCTTGGAGCTCGTATTGACATATAGACATCCAATTAGGACTGGATATGGGATTGATTCACGAAGACATCTAATAAACGTCTTATGTAAGCCGTCAACGGAGGATTTTCTTAAGTTGAGTAGTATACGTAATCCTTTAACTTGAATGCCACGGTGGACTTATAAGTGATCTATTATACTTTGATTCCACACATGTCACGGACCTTTCATGGTATGACTGCTGGGTGTCGTTGGATATGGTCTGATGCTTATAGAGTCTGATGTGCACAGATATGAGATCTGTTAGCTCACATAGGGATTTTGATATCTAGATGCTTCGAGACTGTATCTTAAAAAGTCTTGTGGCCACAAGCATTTATCATGGGAAAGAGTTTCCGCCAGGGTGGAACAATATGGCAAAAGAGTTTGCGCATATTATTTAGTGAGATATAAGTTTAGGGATATTATACGGATGAGCACATGGGGATTTGACGGTGATAATCTATATCCCTGTACATCTAGGATATTATGACAGAAGGACTATACGTATACGTTGTGACCTTAACTTGGATGGTCGACATGCTAATTTGTATTTTCATGATGTGTGCATGGGCTAGTGTTCACGGACTCATGGAATAATTTTATTTGATAAATCGAACGTGGACATAAGGAGTCCCGCGATATGGAGTGTACTCATTGAGCACTGGGGTAACGTACTAGATTGAATTGTTCAGTACAGTAATATCCAGCACTACTACGAAAATGCTCACGTGTCTCTATTTAAGTGTTAAATACAATAAGTAGTTAATAATTATTGTTTTCTAATTGTATGATGACACATAATGCATTGTAAACCTTCGATTGAGTTTACCCAAGTGTAGGTACGGTGGGACCCACTAAAGAGTAAATTTAGTAACTATTTATTAGGGGTAAATTGTTAATTTTACACGTTAATTATTAAATAATTAAAATATCTCATTATAATATATTATTATATTATATAATATAATTATGTTATATTTATGCTTAGTTGTATAGCATATATGTTATATTATTATATTATTATACTTAGACTTGGTGGTTAAGTCTTGTAATTTTATTAATATAATATTATTATTTTAATACTATTTTATGAGATATATAAGTGTGAAACTATAGGAAACAAAGAGGATTTTTGCTTCATTTAGTTGTTGTCTTTGAAATTAAAAACAATTGTTGCTTTGGTTTCAAAATAGTGGCCGGCCAAATAGGTGAAGAAAATGAGATTTGATCTCTTGTGAAATAGTTTTTAAATGTTAAAATTAGTCTATAACTCATTTTTACTATTGACTACTAGTTACAACAATTATAAATTTATTCTATTGATTAAAGAGTTGATCAAAAAATAAATAAATTCAAAAGGGTTTAAGAGTTAAGCCCAGTGTTGGATAATTGAAAGTGTTATTCTAGCTTATCAAGCCAACCAAGTTGGTAACTAGAACTACCAATGGGTTGGTCTCTAGGCGGCTCCTAAAATACACATATAAAACGTTATATGTTTCGGTGATTTCTTAACCCTTCAAATATTTAATATGATTAATATATTATTTATTGTGTTTATTGTATTATTTTAATTATTCGACTACTTTAAATATGTATGAGATACATATTTTATACAATGAACACTGTTGCACATACATACACCTACGTCCAAAAGATCCCTAATAGTATTATAGCACATAGAACCCTAACAATGAAGTCAATATAAAATGCTAATCTTTATGATAGATTAGTGTTAGGTTAATTTCCCTTCAACACATATGCTTTAAAGACTATTTCATTTTTTAAAGCTACATCCACTCATTAAGTCACATAACTCACTTTGTTCTTATTACTTTTTGTTCTCCTTCAAGAGATTGCAAAACCTAATCAGCTCGATAGAGTTTAAGCTTAAAAGTTAAGGCAGACGACAATATGAGAAGTTATTTATTTTCGAGTTGGTATAATTATATAGCTGTAATAGAGTTCATTAGATGATAACTATTTAACTTTGTGTATTTGGAGTTGCATGTATAATTTAAGGTATTGATATTATAGTGATTAATTTGAGAAAGATTGGTTTTATTTTAACATTAATAAAGGATAATAGATCAGAGGTCTTGGACGATTATTTGGTATTGTTTGATAAGCAAAAGCATTGCATGCGGATAAAGTAAGATAAGTAAAGGAAACACTTTTGGATTGTTTAAAAATAATTAATTGAGTTGATGGCTAGATCATTATTTTTATCATAGAAATAATTTAGAACTTTTTTCGAATTCCAAAAGAATTTAGGAGTAGGTGGTTACACTTTTTTCATAAGGATAAGTAGGAGTATATTTTCTTTAAAATATGTCCATAAAATTATAGTGCCAAATAAGTTGCCAATATAAATTGATCCTACGTATTGAACCTTCTTTATAGGGTCACCAATTATATAAGTAGAATGATTTTCATAAGTGACTCCATTACAAGTTTAAGCACATTTCCTCGATAATTTTAGAAGATTTTTTAAAATTCTCTAACTATTTTATTTAGAAGACTGTATTTGCCCATCTCATATATATGCTAAAAGAACTTCTAATTAGTGTGTTGATTTAACTTGATTGTTGGAGAATTTTTAAATAAATGAGTTTATCTTTAATAGAAATTCATTTGAAATAAAGAAACACGATGATACCTCTTAAAAAGGACATTATTAGAGAGATACAATGATGTCACTTAGAGAAACTACACCTTTACACATTTTTATGAATGGGCATAACTATTCATGACATTGTTTTATTTAAAACGTAATGATTCATTTTGAATCATTTATTAAATTCAAACTTTGATCTAATGGGCATAAATGAAGAGATACGTATGAAAAGATATATTCTAAATAAAGGGGCACAAATACATCTAAGATATAAAAAAAATGATTAGATAATAAGGGTTGTTTTTCATGAAATTTGATAGTCTCCTTTGTTTTCTAGCTCTATCCATTTGTAATTATTTAACTTATCACACTTCAAAAAAAACTCCATATTAGTCTCACAAACTTTAAATATTAAAATTACATATCACCAAATAATCATTCAAGGTCTCCAACCTATTATTCTTTATCAATTATAACATAATAAAAACTCATTTTACACATTACACACTAACCTTGAATACACAAATGGTAAATAGTTATTATTTGGTAATAGAGATGGCAAAAAAATCTGCAAACCCGCAAATTCGTTAAAATTCACTTACATTGGGAAGAATTTGGTAAGGTTTGAAGCGAGTTTGGTACGAATTTGATATACAAAATTAAAACTCGCAACGAATTTAGTACAGGTATAGTTTTGGTAAAAAATCCACGGATACCCACAACGGGTATCCGCACATACTACATTTAAAAATAAATTAAAGAAAAATAAAAATATAAGTTGATTGTTTTTTCATTTATTTTTATCTCACATCAAAAAGTCTAGATTAATTTGACGTTGCTCATACCATTCAATAAAAATAAATAAAATTAGTTCAAATGGACTAATGATTGTAATTGAAATTAAAAATAAAATTATAGTGTTTAACATAATTGAAATTGAAACTAAAATATTTAATATTTAACGTAATTGGAATTGAATTTGAAATTATAATATTTAACGTAATTAAAATTATAATTGTAATTGGAATTAAACATTTAACGCAATTGAAATTTAAAATGAAATTGGATTCAGAATGATAACATTTAATGCAATTGAAATTGAAATTGAAATTAGATTTGAAAGTATAACATTTAACACAAGAATTATAATATTTAATGTAAATAAAATTAGAATTAGAATTGAAATTAAAATATTTAACGTAATTGAAATTTTATTTGGAATTATAACATTTAACTATCAAAATTGAAATTATAATTATAACAATTTAATGTAATTAAAATCAAATTTTGATTTAGAGTTATAACATTTAACGTAATTGAAATCAAAATTGAATTTAAAATTATGACATTTAACGTAATTGAAATCGAAATTAGAATTAAAATTACGACATTTAAAGTAATTGAAATTAGAAATGAAAATGAAATTATAGTATTTAATTTAACTAAAATAAAAATTAGATTTAGAATTATAATATTTAATGTAATTAAAATCGAAATTGAATTTGAAATTATAATATTTAACATAATTGAATTCAATATTAGAATCAATATCATAATATTTAATATAATTGAAATTGAAACTGAAATTGAAATTATAACAATTAACGTAATTAAAATCCAAATTAAATTTTGAATTCTAATATTTATTAAAATTAAAAATTAGAATTGAAATTATAAAATTTAATATAATTAAAATTGAAATTCGGTTTAGAATTATAACATAAGTGAAATTAAAATTGGAATTGAAATTATAATATTTTAACGTAATTAAAATTAAAATTGAAATAAGAATTATAATATTTAACATAATTGATATCAAAATTAAAATTATAATTATAACATTAACGTAATTAAAATTAAAATTAGATTTGGAGTTATAATATTTAACGTAATTAAAATCAAAATTGGATTTGAAATTATAATATTTAAAGTAATTAAAATTAAAATATTTAACGTAATTGAAATTATAACATTTATCATAATTAAAATCGAGATTAGATTTGAAATTATAATATTTAATGTAATTAAAATTAAAATTGAAGTTAAAATTATAACATTTAATATAAATAAAAATAGAAGTATAATTGATATTATTTTAATTGCTATAATTTATAAATTTTTAATTAAATTAATATTAATATTATAATTTTATTTTTTATTATATTAATTAAAAACCCGCTTAAAATTCACGAATAACCCGTTGCGGGTTTGGTAATAGATACAAACCCGCAAGTGCGGGTATGGTAACGATACTCTAAACCCGCAACAAGTTTAGGAAGAATATAATATTTTATTTTTTAAGTAGATATGGATATGGTTTTAGAGGTATCCGTCTCAAACCCGCCCGCTGCCATCCCTATTTGGTGATCTCTCTATTACAAGCTATACAAATGTACCAACTCAAAAATATTGACTTCTCTCACCATCACTTGGCTTAACTTCTGGCTTCACTCCACTGAATTGATTAATTTCTCCAATCTCTCAAGGGAAAAAAAATAATAAAATTAGAATGAATCTTGTGATTTAAGCGAATGTAGTTTTAAATTTAAAATAGTCCTTGAAACACATTATATACAATAAGTATACAAACTTATATAAATAAAATATTTACACACTTTTTTTTATCACTTGCCATAAAAATATATATATTTTTAAGTTTTATACATAAATAATAGCTGGATTACAGATAATAATATTTTTATAAATTCGTCTACTCAAGTATAAATATATGAATTTTCTACCATATCTATTCTTAGTTGATCTTAGTAAAATACACATGGTATAAATATCTAAATATATTGTCATTATTTTTCTTTTTCTTTTTTTTAACTTAAAGGGTACATCTTTAATAAGAGCTTAAGGGGAGGGGTAATCCTCCATTACAAGGTGTTCATACTAGAGTGAGACTTTTCCAAACCAAATAGTTTTAAAAGTTAAATTTAGAGCTAAGTGTGCCAATTCATAGGCCACCCAGTTGGTGAACCGATGAGAATAGCTAAAAGAGCAAAAATTGAAAGATACAGATAAGGTTCTAATATCGTACAGTACCAAACCAAGTTTTGAAAATGATTGGGTAACGGTATTGATGTCATGAATAACACCAGCAACATCAGAGACAACCTTAATAGCTGATAAACCCAATAGTCTAGGCATGGGAAGACCTCAGAGTATTGTCATTGCTTCAAGGATGGCTACTGAGGGTTTTACATTTAGCGGAACAGACGAAGATGCCAAGATAGCTCTATAGTGGTCACGCAAAATCACACTTAAACTAACATTGGGATGCTTTTAGGAGAGACTGGCATCAGTGTTAACTTTTATTAAGCCCAACCTATGTGCCATCCATCTAATGCTTGGTGCATACTCGATTTCAGTCTTTCTTGTTAAAGTAGTCATGAACTCATGCCAATAACACGTGGACCAATTAAGCACTTCATCAACCAACATTACTTTCTTTTTCATAATGAATTGGTTTCTAAAAACCATAGTCTCCAAAACATGATTAGCACCACCTCAAAATTCATTGCAGATAAGCTTGCCTTGCATTCCATAAGAAGATCTAGAATATGTGTATTATAAAAAATACATATACTGTGCAAGAAGGATCAGGCCTAGCGTACCTTTTCTAATGTGTCACATAGCCATAATTCATGGATGAAGTTTTTAGCTCATTTATCACATCGGATACAATGCTCATCAATAACGACATGGTGCCTTTTGAGGTTTGCAAAAGTCGGGATCCAACCATGCATAAGTCTCCAAACAAAGTGTTTAATTTTAGGGGTATCTTTAAACACTACAAGTGTTGCCACCAAGATCGGGATTCGGTATTATCATTACTGGGTGAGGCTAGGTTTGGAAAATAAGATAGCCACTATCCACTCTTTAAAAAATATTGTCCATGTCTATCGAAATACCACATAATCGAGTCAATCTACTATTCCCAAGATAGAGAGCATGGGATGCTGAGTATTAATTCACATTCTTCATATGGGAAAGAGTCACGAACTAATTCACAGTTCTATGCCTCGGATGAGAGTAGTAGTTCTGCCACTAATGAATGCTCAGGCAAATTATGGGGGAAGGATGGTTTGAAGGAGAACAGTCACGGTAGCCACTGGTTATAATAACTTGATACAACTAATCCATTACCAATATTTCAGCAAAGCCCTTTTTTAAGCAGCTCTCTACCTCATAGAATACTTTTACGAACCAGTAAATTTGATTGTCTAGGGGATACCTACAAGAAAGATGAGTTAGGAAAATAAATGCTTTAAAGAGTTCTCGCCACCAATGATTTGGAATTGGCAATCACTCTCCAACCTTGTTTAGCTATAGTGGCCTAGTCAAAAGAAGTCAGTTGCCTAAAACCCACACCATCATTCTTCTTATGGTGGCATAATATATCCCAAGAACATTAATGGATCTTTCTGGAACACTCATCACCTCCCCAAAAGAACCTGGCACATAGTCTTTGAATTTTCTTCGTTAAGCTCTTTGGGAGCTTGAACAAGTTCATAACATAGGTCGGTATTGCTTGGATAACTGCTTTAAGAAGAATCTTTCGAACCCCAGCTGAAAAAAGATGCCTCTTCCAGCCTTTCAGTTTATTCCACACTTTCTCCTTTACAACAGTAGAGAAATTTTGCTTGTTTTTACTGGTAACACAAGGGAGCCCCAAGTATTTGTTATGGTGGAAAACTTGGACCACTCCAAGATATTGGGTAAGATAGGCAGCGACATTCCCTAAAATAGATTTGCCAAAGCAAACCGTGAATTTTTGGCTATTGATCAACTGTCTAGATGCATGCTCATAAGAATGCAAGATTTCTTTGATCGAGGTGCAATTGATTAAACAAGCCTAAGTAAATATAAGGCTGTCATCAGTAAAGAAAAAATGGGAGATTGTTGGCCCTTGGTTCCTACATCTCAAACCTTACAAGTTCTCACGTTGTTCAGCAGCCTTAATAAGAGTATAAAGGCCCTCGGTACAAAATAAGAATAGATACGGGGATAGGGGTCACCCTGGCGAAGACCTCTTGAAGGGGAAATAGGGCTGTAGGGAACACTGTTAATAAGAATAAAGTATGATACAGAAGATATGCACCAATGAATCTTCTGGCACCAATTGTCGGAGAAGCCCAGTCTCTTTATCATAGCAAGCAAGTAAGGCCATTCTACCTAGTCGTAGGTCTTTCACATGTCCAGTTGCAGAGCCAATTAGTTTCCAGCATAAAATTTATTGCGTTTAATAACATTGAGGCATTCGAAGCCGATTATAGCATTGTCAGTGATTAGGCGTCCAGGGATAAAAGCACTCTGAGCTTCAGAGATTACCTCTTTTATAATACATCGCAATCTGTTAGCCAATGCCCTTGAAAATTTTTTATACATAACATTACAAAGGCTGATCAGTCAAAAATCCGCACAGAATTTAGGCTCATTTACTTTAGGGATGAGTAATTAGGGTCTCATTGACCTTGCCGAGAACATCCCTATTATTAAGGAAACCTAGGCAAGCCTGGTAGATAATAGGTCCAACAATATCCCAGAATGTTTGTAGAATAAAGCTGGCATACCATCTCTACCGGGGGCCTTGGTATGGTGCATCTGAAATAATGCCTTTTAGATTTCATCAGCATGGAATATAGAATCCAGTCATTGGATGTGTTGTGTAGACAATCGTAACTCCACACTAGAGGTAACATAATCAATTTTGGACCCCGAGGGATTAAATGAAGTGAATAAGTTAGAGAAGTACTCCACAAAAGTCTTTGCAGTCAGATTATTGTCTGAATTCTAGACTCCGTCTCTGCCAATAATCCCAGAAATAAGGTTCTTCATTCTTCGACCTAATGCTTTAAAGTGAAAAAAGCTCAAGTTTTTATCCCTTGCCTTCAGCCACTACACCCTCGAATGCTATCTCTAGTAGATCTCCTCTTTATACATCAATGCATATAGGGATTTCTGATTCTTGATTATATCCTGCCAAGTCTGAGCATTTACCTATTTGTTTAGAGGCCCCAACATTTATTTTTTTTCTTTTATTCCAGCTTTCAAGTTTTGAAAGTGTATCAAATTCCAATTTTTAAGTTAGGACCCAATATATAAGAGATTTCTGCATATTGAGTTGAGAGCGTTCATGTTTTGGGACCACCTCTCAAAAATAATTTGTCTGCAATCCTCTTTTTCAGTCTAAGCTTCTTCAAAGTGGAATCTGTGGGGTTGTTTATGAAGAATTTTGTCAACAGGCATTCCAGCCTCCCTTAAAGATAACACGAGCAACTGGTGATTAGAGCCCTAAAAATCCAGATGTCACACAAAGTCATCAGGGAAGAGGCAATGCCAAGAGAAGGAACAGAGCATTCGGTCAAGTCTTTCCTGGATAAAGTGGCTAGGATCGTGTCCATTGCACTAAGTGAACAACGGCCTTTTAGACTGGATTCCCAAAAGACCATAGGCATTGATGGCATTTCTGAAGTTCTACATAAGGTAGGAGGGGTGAGGCAAGCCACCATCTTTTTCAGAGCTTTGAAGGATCTCATTGAAATCCCCTCCACACACCCATGGAAAGGAAAACAACGAGCATATGAGTCTCAGGAGTGTCCACGAGTGTACGCGTTGAGATGATTCAGGGTGATTGTAAAAGCCTATGAACCATCAGTTGTTCTCTATTCCTTAATTGAAACATCAATATGAAAGCAATAGTAAGAAGTGAGATGTCTACCTTATTCGTCCATAAAAAGGCCATACCACCACTGTGCTTCAAACACCTTTTTTTCTTCTCTAAGTTAGAGATCTGACTCTCGTTCGTTCAGCGAACTCTCTCAAATTTATAAAAGACATTGAAGCTCTATGGAACTCCTTATCGATCAATAATTTACACAATGAAGAAGTTCTCAGGCTCCCAGAAGCCGTAGTTAAGAGGCATCATCTTCCATGTCTAAACCTTTTCTTTATGAGAGAGAAAACTATCGTCACTCACTGATGGGATGTGAATCAATAATACTTTAGGGTTTAGACTGGAGACCTCAACTTATTATTTATAGTATTTTATTTTA
This sequence comes from Ailanthus altissimus, assembly GCA_946807835.1. Lineage (NCBI taxonomy): Eukaryota > Viridiplantae > Streptophyta > Magnoliopsida > Sapindales > Simaroubaceae > Ailanthus > Ailanthus altissimus. The sequence continues at coordinate 14,691,769 of OX327687.1, forward strand.
TTTTATTTTTGGCCAGTTATAAAAATAAAATAAAATAATTGGGTCTCTATACATTACAGTTTATGTCATACGTGATATCCTAAAAGCCCAATAATAAATAAAATTTATTTGATCACTTTTAATGGGCAAAAAATTAGATAATCAATAATATACAATTTATTGATATATGTAGGCCCACCTTTTTATATAATATCCAAAAATCTCCCACTTAGGCCACATATGTCAGTTTACAATTGTACATTATCAATTAACTTTATTAGCTCAATATTTGCTATCTTAATAAAAGACATCTCTAAACAATCTGGTCCATTAATTATACTAATATAGGATCAAAGCGATCTTCGTTATCTTTCTTGTAACTAGACTCATAAATGGTCACATACATCAATATAATCAATGACATAGATCAAACATAGATGTGTAGCATGAAAATTTCATTGCAACGTGATCCCTTAACATGCTTATTTCCAACTGGTCCTTCTTTATAACTCATAAGAGTTCAACAATATACTTTCAAAACATTATGTAAAACTGCAATTGAAAGAATACGTTAATTATAATTGAACATCAAGAAATAAACTCTCACTATAAAAGCATATCATCAAGATGAACCATACCCATACGAGCCACATAATCATAAAATATCTTAGGTGGTACACCCTTAGTAAGCGGATCCGCAATCATTAAGTTTGTATTGATATGTTCAATAGACAACTGAAGACTCTGAACTCTCTCTTTAACAATAAGAAAATTAATGTCAATGTGCTTCGATTTTGACGAGCTTCTATTGTTCTTAGAATATAACTCAACAGCTTTATTATCACAATTTATTCTCAATGGTCTCTCAATGCCATTGATAATTATAGCCCAGTGATAAAATTTTGCAACCATATTGCTTGATTTGATGCCTCATAGCAAGCTACAAATTCTGCTTCCATAGTGGATGAAGTTACGAGTGTCTACTTGACACTCTTTCATGACATAGCTCCCCCAGCCACTTGGAAGATATAACCTGAAGTTGATCTTCTACTATCAAGACAACCAGCAAAATCAGAGTCTAAATACCCAATGATCTCTAAATGATCTAATCTCTGATACGTGAGCATGTAATCTTTTGTTCTCTGTAGATACCACATAATCTTTTTAATGGCTCTCTAGTGATCCATTCCTGGATTACTTAGATATCTGCCAAGCATGCCAACTATATACGCAATATCCAGATGTGTACAAAGTTGAGCATACATGAGACTCCCTACTGCCAACGCATAAGGGATATTCTCCATCTCTTTCTTCTCAATCTCATTTCTTGGGCATTGAAGCAGACTAAATTTATCACCTTTAACAATAGGTGTGTCTCCTGATGCACAATCCTTCATGTCAAATCTACTAAACACCTTATTGATATATGCCTTTTATGATAAGCCAAGTATGTCGCGAGAATGATCTCAGTGAATTTATATGCCCAACACAAAAGAGGCATTTCCAAAATCTTTTATTTCAAATTTATTTGAAAGAAATATCTTAGTTTCATGCACCAATCCTATATCGTTGTTTGCTAGTAGAATGTCATTCACATATAAGATAAGAAGAATAAATTTGCTCCCACTGATCTTATGATAAATACATTGAACAACAGTGTTTTCTTTAAAACCAAAATAGGTAATCACTTGATTAAATTTCTGATACCATTGATGGGATGCTTGCTTTAAACCATAGATGGACTTCTTTAATTTGCACACTAAATGTTTTGAATCTTTGGATTCAAAGTTCTCTGGTTGCAACATGTATATGGTTTCTTCAATGTTGCCATTGAGAAACGCAGTCTTTACGTCCATCTAATGTAGCTCTAAAGCATAATGAGCTACAAGTGCTATAATAATTATAAAAGAGTCTTTTGATGAAATCGGAGAGAAAGTTTCTTTATAATCAATGCCTTCCTTTTAAGTGAAACCTTTTACGACTAGACGTGCCTTATATCTTTTGACATTGCCTTTCGAATCCCTTTTGGTTTTGAAAATTCATTTACAACCAATTGGTTCGCTCCTTTAGGTAATTCGACAAGATCCCAAACGTTATTGTCTTACATTGATTTCATCTCATTTTTCGTGGCATCTATCCATTTCTAGGAGTTCACACTTTGTTTGACTTGACTGAAAGTTATTGGATCATCTTCCAATCCTATATCAAACTCATATTCTTGGAGATACATGACATAATCATTCGAAATCGCTGATCTCCTCTCCCTGGTGGATTTCCTTAATGGCACTTCCAATTGAGGTTATTGTTGTTGCTCCTCTATATGAATAGGATAAAGTTCTTCAATATCAACAGAAGATATCTCAGGAATATCTTGAATATCTATATTTGCATCCTACATAATGACAGGTGCAATTACCTAGTCATCATCAATTGTAATATTAAGAATAGTTACATATTTCTCTTCAAAGACAATGTTCTTGAGTTTACACTCCTACTATATTCAACATCCTCAATGAACTTAGCATTCCCCATCTCAAAAAAGGATCTGCTTGAGGGATCAAAAAACTTGAAGCCCCTCAATCTCTCCGAGTATCCAACAAAGTAGCAGTTTACTGTTTTTGAGTCCAACTTTCTTTCATTAGGCTTGTATGGCCTAGCCTCAACTGGACAACCCTAGACATGTAAATGCCTAATACTAGGCTTCTTTCCAGTCCATAGTTCATAAAGGTTTTAGCTACTACTTTACTTGGAACTCAATTAAGGATATATACTGCAGTCTTTAAGGCTTCACCCTAAAGAGATTCTGATAAAGAAAAATGATTTATCATACTTCTAACCATATCCTTTAGGGTTCGATTTTGTTTCTCAGCTACACTATTTTAACTTGGAGTCCCCGATATGGTGTATTGAGGAACGACGTCACATTCTTGTAAATATCTCACAAAAGGGCCTGGACATTGTTCATCTGATCCTTCATATCTGCCATAGAACTCACCACCACGGTCAGATTTAACGGCTTTAATTTTCTTGCCAACCTGATTTTCAACTTCAGTTTTATAGGCCTTAAAAACGTCCAATGATTGAGACTTCTCATGAATCAAGTATAGATACCCATAATTAGAATAATCATCTATGAAAGTAATAAATTATTGTTGGCCATTTCAGGAAGCCGTAGGGAATAGACCACAAATATCAATATGAATTAATTTCAAGACGTTTGAACTTCTATTGACACCAACTTTTCTAATATTTATTTGTTTTCCCTTAATGTATTCAATATATATTTTAAAATCTAAAATTTAAAGGAATTTAGAATTCCTTCTGACACAAGCCTTTAAATTTTTTGTTTAGAAATGTGTCCTAAACGCTTATACCATAACATATAAGAATTATCATTAATTAATTTGCGTTTTATACCATAATTGCTTACATGCAAGGTTTCATTAATTTGTGAGGCATAAAGATCCAATTGATATAGATTATCAACTAAAGAACCTGTACCAATAATATTTAAATTCTGAAAGAGACTAAACTTTTCATTTCCAAAAGAACAAGAGTAACCGAATTTGTCCAAATAAGAAATAGAACTAAATTCCGTCTAAATAATAGTACATAAAAAGTCTCATGCAAATCTAAATAAAATCATATTCTAGTTGTAATCTAAATCCAATTTTCTTAACAAGAGCCTTGTTACCATTACCCACATATCTTTCAGCATCAGTTGATGGTCGGCTCCTTAGACAATCCTGCATAGTCACACTTATGTGAATAGTTACACCCGTATCTACCCACAAAGTGTGACATGGTACTAAAGCCAAATTAACTTCTAAACAAACAAAGTTGAGAAGTTTACCCTTTTTGTCAAGCCATTTTGCATACTTGAAACAAATCTTCTTCACATGTCCAGCTTTCTTACAAAAGTAACTAGAGATTTTAGTATTCTATTTTTTTTGCACCTTAAACTATGAAGTTCCACTGTCTGCAACCTTTTTTTCCTTTATTATTCCATTTCCTTTTCTTGTTGGCAGCATTGTCATTAGAAGAAGTTGCTAAATGAGCACTCTCTATTTTTTCTTGTTTCAATCTCTCTTCCTATTGCACACATTGAGTAATGAGCTCATTAAGAATCCATTTCTCCTTTTGAATATTATAATTGATCTTAAAAGGACTGTATTGTATAGGAAGAGAGATCAATACCAGGTGCATGAGAATGTCATCAGATAACTCTAACTTTAGTGCTCTTAATCTTGTAACAAGATTAAACATTTCCATAATGTACTCTCTTATATTTTCTTTGCCTTTATATCGCATTGAAATAAGCTTAGACAAAATGGTGCTTGTTTCGACATTTTCATTACTAATGAATCGGTCTACTATTTGGCTCAGGAACGTTTTAGCATTTTCTTCCTCAAGCACTGCGCCCCTAATGGTATCTAGAATAGAGTGCTTCATCATCATCAGACTTATGCGGTTAGAACGCTCCCATTTTTCATAAAGTATCTTTTGTTCAGCAGTACTGCTATCAGTAAGGGCGAAAGGTTCTTCCATCCGGATTGCATAGCCTAGATCCATACACCCAAGCACAATGGTAATGTGCTCCTTTCATTTCCTAAAGTTAGTGCTGTTAAGCACTAAAATATTGTTCAGTTTGGCAGATATAGAAGAAGCATTTATTGTATAGAACAAACAAAAAACTCACAATCAATAACCATATCATTTAATCATGCATTCATATACACACGTGGCATAAGATATAATAAATTGGGCCATTATAAGATACCAAACACAACATTGCTATTTAGTCTTTGGACAGAAATAACAATTTGTAAACAGTGTTTTAAAAACTTGGACAATAAAGATTGATAATAGATCCTACCAATAATACGCCTTTCTTTGAACTGATATATTATATACATAAAAAGTGTCAAAGTTTATCACATATTTACTGTCACATGTGTTTATTAATTGGTCAAAAATAATCTTCCTTTGGGCCGATTATTTTTGCATAAATTTAAACACAATTATTTAATAATACCCACAAATTCTAAAATAAATAAATCTGCATAAAATATGTCACTTTGGTGACATTTTAATTTAATTTAATTTATGTTAAAATACTATATATTAGTTTGCAAGAAAAAAAAGGAAAAATAAAATGGTCCAAGTCAACGATCAATAGTCAAATCATGTCAAAATTAGGACGAGACCGGAATGGGTAGAGACCGGAGTGGTTGGGTCAAGTTAAGCCTAACCTTTTTTAATTACCTAAACCCTAATCTTTATCCAATAGTTTAAACCTAAACTGAGCTCAGGTTCATCTTAACTCATTTAATTTGGCCAATATATTAGGTATAAAAATTTTGGACCCTATAAAATTTTTATGGACTATATAAAATTGACCTGATAAACTTTTAAAATTTGTGAACACTAACTATCAAACGTGTACTACAATTAAAAAAAAAATTCATCAAATTTGACATTATTAATTTGACTTCGAATAAAATTTAACTACTGCCCCCTTTTTTTATTTCAAAATTTAATTCGTAAGAAAAAAAACAAAAATTACATGCTGAATCTATGAATAAATTTGTCAAAACCCATTCAACCAACTTCCGTAGTGCACAAAATAAAAACACAAGCACGATTCAATGCAATTTGACAAATTCAAAGCACTGAAAATTGAATGGATAATTAAAAAATATATATCATGATGCAATCAATTCGCTCATTTATTTATACAGAAAGACAAATTAAATTCTTTACATAAGTTAAGGCATATAGATAATATTATATATTAATGCAAACAACACCGTGTGCAGATTAAATTGAATTTGCCTCTTCTGTTTTTTTTTTTTTTATATTTTATACATATGCCAAATGGAGAATTAATATTTCATGCGGCATATAAATTTTTTTTAAAAAATAATTATGCATGCAATTATAATCTTGATTATAATTCAATCAATGCATAATTCATATCTCATAATTTAGTCATAATTTAGTCTCAATGATTCAATGCGAGGTTACTCTAATACTACTTGTTGGATAAAAAAAAATTTAAATGGTAAAAGAATCACCATACCTAGGATTTCATGTTAAATCATCAAGAAAAATAAAATTGAAAGCATACCTAAATCTATGGAGATGCAGAAAATTAGAATTAATGTCTTTCACGTCTAAACATTTTTTTTATGAGAGAAAAAAACTATCATTACTCACTGATGGAATGTGAATGAATAATATATTAGGGTTTAGACTGGGAACCTCAACCTAAAAATAAAATAATTTGGTCTCTATACATTACAGCTCATGTCATACGTGATGTTCTAAAAGTCCAATAATAAATAAATTTTATTTGATCACTTTTAATGAGTAAAAAATTAGATAACCAATAATATACAATTGATTGATATATGTAGACTCACCTTATTATATAATGCCCAACAAATATTTGATATACTTTTAATTTTAGAAAATTTATAAATGTTAAATTAGATGATTTTAGCAAAATTTTGGACCAATAATATTTTCAGTCAAGGAACATGCACAATAATAATAATAATACTTCTTAGGTCAATTAGATATTAGTTAACGCCAAAAAAAAAATCTACAATTTTAGAGCTGAAAGAATAAAAGGGGGGAGAACAACTAAATATATTTACTTCTTTAAAAAAAAAAACTTATTTTTCAGGCTTTACATCCATTGTATTAAGCATACCAAAGCCTTTTTAATGTCATCATCGAATTTTTCATCATCAAATATATATTTAATTTTTTCTTTTAAGAAATTGTCCTCTGAAGTAGTGAACTTATAAAAAGGTAATGGTAAAAAATCACGAGCCATTCTTGCGAGGGTAGGAAAAATAGGGGTGTAAGCATTCCACCAAGTTAGTATGTTGAACTCTTCAACTCGGGGAAGAGTAGGCTGACTTATATAGTGGAGAAGATCATCCTCTTCTAAATGTTGTTGTATATAAAAGAGTACGAAACCCGAAAAGGAGTTGTGCATGTTTAGTGTCATCGTCGAGTTCATAGCTTTGTATGATGATGTGGATGGCCTCCCCATGGCGTCTAGCATTTTATATGATGTTAAAGACGTAGGATCACCAGACTTGGATCCTTTCACATATTCATTGAAAACTTTTGTTAGATAGCCCCTGATATACTCAAGTTTTCCATCAGCTTCACTGCCGTAAATCTCCTTATACCATTTTTCTACTATTTCCATTTTGAACCGCGGGTCAAGAACTGCTGCAATAGCTAAAATCACATTACATTTGCTCCAATATTTGTCAACAAATTTATTTAGCACGTGTGATGCTTGTTTGCTAACACTAAATTGTTCACTTCTTTGCCACTGCAGTAATTTCGTATATATGTCACAGAACATGGGAAAATACACATTTAGAGTAGTATATTTTCCAGAAGACAAGCTTCGAGCAATATCATTTAACGGTTTCAAGTGCTCGTATGTGACAGTTGCCTCATCCCATTGCTCCTTTGTTAAATTTATTAACTTGAAATGAGGATCCATCTGCTCTAGCTCACAAAATGCTTCTTTAAAACCCATTGCAATCTCAAACTCTTCGAAGAAGTAAACCCGCGTGGGAACACGCTCAGAAGTCGTGCTCTTTCCCATTGACTTAGCTTTATCTACTGCAATTTTAAACATATCTTCATTTGATGGCCTCTTGTAGATGTAATCAAGACACTGTTCTATTCCTTTAGTTGTGTCAAATGTCCGGATTATACCAAAAATAAAATGGTCAAGATTATGCGCTAACCAAAAATTGTCAAATTGCAGATTAACAAAAGGAAGTGAAACTTCTTTATCAACCCAGCTACTTAACACTCCAAGTCCTGAAAATTCTTCAGTAACTATAGAGCATGCATTCCTGTCGATCTTCCATTCCAAAAGTACATCTTTGAGATTTTGCCTGAGAGTCTCGTCGTCACCTGTATGTTCCAGACAACTAATAATCTTCTTCTTCATTTTCCAACTATCATCAATATAGCATACCATCAAAAGGGGCCAATCCCCACACCGCACAATTCTCAGGCTAAAACGACATGAGAGATTGTTGAGAAATCTGCGAAGTTTTTCCTTCTCTTCTTTGTAAACTTGTAGTACATCAACCTTTCTGGAGTTTAGCACTGATGAATCCAAGAAGAAGACGCTGAGTTTGATCAGATCAATAACATTAATGGGAGCATCCCCACCTCCATTATTTCTTTTACTCCGGCATCTTTCCGAATGATTCTTCAGATGTGTAGTTCCTTTCTTGCTTGAACCGTCAAATGCTTTCTTACAATAGTTACATACAGCTTTTCCCGATCCATCCGTTGACATTCTGAAATTCTCCCAAACTTTTGACCACCGCTTTCTTCGTTTATTCTGCGGATTTTCGTTTTGTTGTCTGACCTCATTTATTTCCTGCGTCAAGAATTTGAATGAAGTGCTCAGTTTAACTACAATTCTCAAGATCATCAAATAAGCTTTTTTGAATTATTATATTTCTAATATAGAGTTATGCCTCTGGCCTACAGACTCTTTAAAAGATTGATTTAATGAATATTTTCTTTTTTTTTAATTTCTTGGTTATCGACGGAGAGAGAAAGGCAACGAACCTGCTGCTCATGTTGTTGATCTATTTCCAACATCTCCATCGCCAATGTCCCGTATAAAACCCGAATTCAAAACTTGCAAAATTCGGAAAAAAAAAACAATAAAACAAAACAAAATGAAGAAAATATCATAACATAGCACAAGTTTATTCTTTACTCTTCATTTATTTTTTATTTTTTTTGAAGTTCGTACTGCGAAGCAAAGTACCATATATAACTCAAAAAAACTAAAAGAAAGAAAGAAAGATAATCAATTAACTTACAAGGGTATGTGGCGAAGATTGAAGTGGATGACTTATCAACATCAGTTCATACGAAAATTAAATTTAAAGCTAGCTAGATCATGTAAGAGCAAAATACTTGAAAATATTAGGCTCAGATTCAAACTGAAAGGAATCCTGGTCTCTTTCTCTCTCTTACAAATGAACCTAATTTGATGTTGAGCTTTTGAGCTCTCAACACGTCTATATAAGGGCCGAGACCAATTACTTCCTTTTGAAAATTAACCACTTATTTGTGATATTTCATATTATAAAAAAAATCTTTTTGTTACAAAAATTTTATTAAATTTTTATTTTTATTATCTTTTAATTAATTTATCTTTACATTAATGACATTATTACTGTCATCATCATTTTATTTTTTTCACATAAATTAATAATATGTTTTTTTTAAATAATACTAAAATAACATAAATGAAATGAATAATATTTTAGTTATTTTATTATTTTTTTATTAATATTTTAAGTTTTTTATATATATTAAAATTTAATGCTCATTAGAAAAAATAAATATATAATAATTTTTATTATTATCAAAAAAATACTAAACAAATACCTAAAATATTATGATAATAAAAACCATAACATATTTATATTATGGTGGAAAGATGAACATTTTAGTTATTATTTTTTTATTAATATTTAATATTTTTTAATGCATTAATATTTTGATGCTCATTAGAAAGAATAAATACATTGTAGTTGTTAATATTTTTTTAAACAAAATTACTAAAAAATAATTAAAATAATAAAATGTAATATTTTATTCTTTCTTAAAAGCATAAAAAATTAATGTATTTAAAAAAATAATTTTAAAATTTTACAATATAAAATAAATAAAATAACCAACAAATTCATTCTTTCATCATAACATAAATATGTTATAGTTTTTATTATTTTAATTATTTTTTAAAAAAATTACAATACTAATTTATAAAAAAATAGTAAAAGAATGATGTAATCAATGTAAGGGTAAATTAATAAAAAGACAAAAAGAGTTAAGATTTAACAGTATTTTTGTAATAATAAATTTTTATAGGTATATAAAATATCAAATGATAAGTGATTAATGCTCAAAACAACAGGGGTCATATATAGTTTCTCCTATATATAATAAGTCTTCTCCAAATGTGGGTGAATAAAAGAATTGAACAAGTAAAATAAAAAAATAATAATGTTGTAGGAAATTAGTGATTCAAAATTATATTTGAGTTTGATTTTGAGTTGAAGGCCAATAAGGAGTCAACATTTGAGCTGAAGGCCAATAAGGAGTCAACATAAAATCGAGAATACAATTGATAAATGAGAAAGGGACGAAAATAAAAAAAAAACCGACAGTGAGGAGGGGCCGCAATGTTAGCCTTGGAAAAGGCTAAGCGTTACGACCTATCTAGCGCCACCTCAAACTCGTTGTGGCAACAACTTTTGAGAAAGTCTCATTTTTTAAATCATTGTGATTTAAGATGGTTTTGCACTTCTTACACATATGGACTCCTATTCTAATAACTAATAAAGTTTTTAGGAATGTTTTATAATTTATATAAATTCTTGTAAACTTTTAGAATGGTCGAGCATCAACAAAAAAAATAATAAAGAACTTTGAGAGCGTTTAAGTGTTTAGTGTGCAAAACAATATTGTATAAATTTTTGAAAAACTCTGATTATTGAGTATTTTTTATAATCTCTTATGAGAAATCTTTGTAATTTAAAAAAGTTTTATAAATTAAATAATATAAAAATTAAAATTTTATAATTTACCGTAAACATAAATGTTTATTGCTTAATCACATAAATTTTTAGTAGTTTATGTATATAATTGTTAATCATTTTATGTTTATAATAATTTTTAATTTTTAATTACTTGTATACAAAGACTTAAGCTTTTAAGTTTTTAGAGTGTACTTAAAAACACCCCAACGTATTAGAGTCCAATTCAATGCTCCCGGTCTCTATTAATATATATTTTGTCTTCTTCTTTCGTTAACGAATAAGATTGTAGACAAAAAGTCAATGTGAAAGCAAAGACTAAGGGACTGTCGGTGGTTGATAATTCAATTATACCATCCGGAATTCAACTTACGATTTCATTTCAATACTGAAGAGAGCGACAGACAAATGAAAGAAACGCTAACGGTTGCAAATGCTTCCACAAGTTCAATATATATTATATTTTGTTTCTTTATTCCCTATTATTTTTGAATTCTTTTTTACTTATTGGTTTAATAAAGAAGAAGTATTTTTCCAGTAATACAAAAATTAGAATTCTAAATCTTATTTACAAATTTTTTTTTTAAAAAAATTGCTTTTTAATTTACTTTCGTTGCGTAAAGGGCATTGTGAGATAAAAGAAAAGGGCTGAAAAGGATGGTGCCCAGGATCTCACTATCAACCTATGCATGTGTAACGGATTCTATACTGACAATAAAAATCATAACATATTTATATTATGGTGGAAAGATGAACATTTTAGTTATTATTTTTTTATTAATATTTAATATTTTTTAATGCATTAATATTTTGATGCTCATTAGAAAGAATAAATACATTGTAGTTGTTAATATTTTTTTAAACAAAATTACTAAAAAATAATTAAAATAATAAAATGTAATATTTTATTCTTTCTTAAAAGCATAAAAAATTAATGTATTTAAAAAAATAATTTTAAAATTTTACAATATAAAATAAATAAAATAACCAACAAATTCATTCTTTCATCATAACATAAATATGTTATAGTTTTTATTATTTTAATTATTTTTTAAAAAAATTACAATACTAATTTATAAAAAAATAGTAAAAGAATGATGTAATCAATGTAAGGGTAAATTAATAAAAAGACAAAAAGAGTTAAGATTTAACAGTATTTTTGTAATAATAAATTTTTATAGGTATATAAAATATCAAATGATAAGTGATTAATGCTCAAAACAACAGGGGTCATATATAGTTTCTCCTATATATAATAAGTCTTCTCCAAATGTGGGTGAATAAAAGAATTGAACAAGTAAAATAAAAAAATAATAATGTTGTAGGAAATTAGTGATTCAAAATTATATTTGAGTTTGATTTTGAGTTGAAGGCCAATAAGGAGTCAACATTTGAGCTGAAGGCCAATAAAGAGTCAACATAAAATCGAGAATACAATTGATAAATGAGAAAGGGACGAAAATAAAAAAAAACCGACAGTGAAGAGGGGCCGCAATGTTAGCCTTGGAAAAGGCTAAGCGTTACGAATTATCTAGCGCCACCTCAAACTCGCTGTGGCAACAACTTTTGAGAAAGTCTCATTTTTTAAATCATTGTGATTTAAGATGGTTTTGCACTTCTTACACATATGGACTCCTATTCTAATAACTAATAAAGTTTTTAGGAATGTTTTATAATTTATATAAATTCTTGTAAACTTTTAGAATGGTCGAGCATCAACAAAAAAAATAATAAAGAACTTTGAGAGCGTTTAAGTGTTTAGTGTGCAAAACAATATTGTATAAATTTTTGAAAAACTCTGATTATTGAGTATTTTTTATAATCTCTTATGAGAAATCTTTGTAATTTAAAAAAGTTTTATAAATTAAATAATATAAAAATTAAAATTTTATAATTTACCGTAAACATAAATGTTTATTGCTTAATCACATAAATTTTTAGTAGTTTATGTATATAATTGTTAATCATTTTATGTTTATAATAATTTTTAATTTTTAATTACTTGTATACAAAGACTTAAGCTTTTAAGTTTTTAGAGTGTACTTAAAAACACCCCAACGTATTAGAGTCCAATTCAATGCTCCCGGTCTCTATTAATATATATTTTGTCTTCTTCTTTCGTTAACGAATAAGATTGTAGACAAAAAGTCAATGTGAAAGCAAAGACTAAGGGACTGTCGGTGGTTGATAATTCAATTATACCATCCGGAATTCAACTTACGATTTCATTTCAATACTGAAGAGAGCGACAGACAAATGAAAGAAACGCTAACGGTTGCAAATGCTTCCACAAGTTCAATATATATTATATTTTGTTTCTTTATTCCCTATTATTTTTGAATTCTTTTTTACTTATTGGTTTAATAAAGAAGAAGTATTTTTCCAGTAATACAAAAATTAGAATTCTAAATCTTATTTACAAATTTTTTTTTTAAAAAAATTGCTTTTTAATTTACTTTCGTTGCGTAAAGGGCATTGTGAGATAAAAGAAAAGGGCTGAAAAGGATGGTGCCCAGGATCTCACTATCAACCTATGCATGTGTAACGGATTCTATACTGACAATAAAAATCATAACATATTTATATTATGGTGGAAAGATGAACATTTTAGTTATTATTTTTTTATTAATATTTAATATTTTTTAATGCATTAATATTTTGATGCTCATTAGAAAGAATAAATACATTGTAGTTGTTAATATTTTTTTAAACAAAATTACTAAAAAATAATTAAAATAATAAAATGTAATATTTTATTCTTTCTTAAAAGCATAAAAAATTAATGTATTTAAAAAAATAATTTTAAAATTTTACAATATAAAATAAATAAAATAACCAACAAATTCATTCTTTCATCATAACATAAATATGTTATAGTTTTTATTATTTTAATTATTTTTTAAAAAAATTACAATACTAATTTATAAAAAAATAGTAAAAGAATGATGTAATCAATGTAAGGGTAAATTAATAAAAAGACAAAAAGAGTTAAGATTTAACAGTATTTTTGTAATAATAAATTTTTATAGGTATATAAAATATCAAATGATAAGTGATTAATGCTCAAAACAACAGGGGTCATATATAGTTTCTCCTATATATAATAAGTCTTCTCCAAATGTGGGTGAATAAAAGAATTGAACAAGTAAAATAAAAAAATAATAATGTTGTAGGAAATTAGTGATTCAAAATTATATTTGAGTTTGATTTTGAGTTGAAGGCCAATAAGGAGTCAACATTTGAGCTGAAGGCCAATAAAGAGTCAACATAAAATCGAGAATACAATTGATAAATGAGAAAGGGACGAAAATAAAAAAAAACCGACAGTGAAGAGGGGCCGCAATGTTAGCCTTGGAAAAGGCTAAGCGTTACGACCTATCTAGCGCCACCTCAAACTCGCTGTGGCAACAACTTTTGAGAAAGTCTCATTTTTTAAATCATTGTGATTTAAGATGGTTTTGCACTTCTTACACATATGGACTCCTATTCTAATAACTAATAAAGTTTTTAGGAATGTTTTATAATTTATATAAATTCTTGTAAACTTTTAGAATGGTCGAGCATCAACAAAAAAAATAATAAAGAACTTTGAGAGCGTTTAAGTGTTTAGTGTGCAAAACAATATTGTATAAATTTTTGAAAAACTCTGATTATTGAGTATTTTTTATAATCTCTTATGAGAAATCTTTGTAATTTAAAAAAGTTTTATAAATTAAATAATATAAAAATTAAAATTTTATAATTTACCGTAAACATAAATGTTTATTGCTTAATCACATAAATTTTTAGTAGTTTATGTATATAATTGTTAATCATTTTATGTTTATAATAATTTTTAATTTTTAATTACTTGTATACAAAGACTTAAGCTTTTAAGTTTTTAGAGTGTACTTAAAAACACCCCAACGTATTAGAGTCCAATTCAATGCTCCCGGTCTCTATTAATATATATTTTGTCTTCTTCTTTCGTTAACGAATAAGATTGTAGACAAAAAGTCAATGTGAAAGCAAAGACTAAGGGACTGTCGGTGGTTGATAATTCAATTATACCATCCGGAATTCAACTTACGATTTCATTTCAATACTGAAGAGAGCGACAGACAAATGAAAGAAACGCTAACGGTTGCAAATGCTTCCACAAGTTCAATATATATTATATTTTGTTTCTTTATTCCCTATTATTTTTGAATTCTTTTTTACTTATTGGTTTAATTAAGAAGAAGTATTTTTCCAGTAATACAAAAATTAGAATTCTAAATCTTATTTACAAATTTTTTTTTTAAAAAAATTGCTTTTTAATTTACTTTCGTTGCGTAAAGGGCATTGTGAGATAAAAGAAAAGGGCTGAAAAGGATGGTGCCCAGGATCTCACTATCAACCTATGCATGTGTAACGGATTCTATACTGACAATAAAAATTCTAGATAGAATAGATGTATACGCGCCTTAGAATAATAAAAGATTATTCTACAATCTTGTTAAAATTTTAACAATATTAATATTGAGATTATTTATTTGATCCAACGATATAAATTATTTTAATATTGTACTGAAACTTTAATTCAGAGTAGCGTACAATGACTCATAAATAAAATTTTCGAAATTTGTGAATTAATATAATTGAGCTCGATCGAGCCTTTGAATTAGAACTAACAGGAAAGGCAAAAGCCTTCTCAAGGTCCTTCCTACACTATATATAAAAGCTGTCGCTAAAATTAATGCACTAGTGTACTCAGCTTGTTTCTTCCCACTTTGACATTTGTTGAATTTTTTTTTAAAAATAAAATGATATCGTATCATTAATATCATTAAAATATTATATTAAATTTTTTTGTACTAAATTAAAAAAATAATATAATAAAATAAATATATTTTAAAATCATTTGATTCAAACCTCTTATAAGAATAAGACAATCATATTTATAATGGATAAAGATAAATGAACTTTGAATTCTTTTTAAAAAAAAAAAACAGACCTTTTAATAAAAAGAGATAAACAGACCTCCCGTAAAAAGAAAATACAGACCTCCGAAAAAAGAGAACTACAAATTCCTTGAATAAAGAAGAAATTATTGACCGTATAATTTAAAATAAAACTATCGTCAAATCTACCCCTAACTAACAATAATAACCCAACAAATAGAGGGGTAAAATTATCATTTCGACAGAAGTAGGGGCACAAAGAAAAATTGAGCGATAGCAGCCGATCGAAAACCAAGCTCGCCAGAAAATGGTCAAGGGACACGGGTGGCTCCTGGAGTTTGAGAGCAGCATAATCCGGCGGGACTAACCACCAAAGCACCGTCCGGACGCCAGCAGAGGTGGCTTGAAGATCGACAATCCCATGGGCCGCCAGAGACGGCAATGCTGTCTGGCGAAAGGGAGAATAGACACGCCGTTGAAAGGGGGCAAGTGGTGGTGCACACTGAGGAACTACAGCGACCAATGTTGCGCTCAGTGGACTTGGTTACACGATGGCTGGTCGAAACAAGCCGAAAAAAAAACAGTGAACGGCAACCCCGTGAGATCCGACTGAGGAGCAGAAGTGCGGTGGTGTCTGTCAAGAGGAGCAGAAGTACATCACGTCGTTGAACAGTTGCAACGAAGGATCGGCTGTGGCCGATGAGCCGTGAAAAGTTGTCACATCACTATATCGCACGGCGAGGGCATAACAACACGAACTCAGCCGTGTAGCAAGATGCCAGAATTGCAAAACTCAAGTCAGAGGCACAACCAGCGAGAAGGAAAATGGTGAAACCATGAAGAAAAAAACCAAAAAATATATGATTAACACATGAGAAGAAGTAAAAAAGAGTAGTTGTGTCTACCAGAGAGGAGGCCAAAATCCCCTCTCCGGTGGAGGTTTGGTAGAGGGGCGGCGGCTGTAAGTTTAATATTTAGGAAGTTGAGAAAGTTTCTCTAGGGTTTCTTCCACGAGTTAAGGATCCATTGACATTTGTTGAATTAGAGATCTCTTAACGACAACAAACCAAGTGAAGCAGATTGTGCAATTTGTAGATTCTATTATGAATTTGGGAAATTTTATAAAAGTCAAATGGGTGTGTGAAAGTGAAACTAACCATTGATTATGAATAGGTTGGTCTTAAAATTTTTCCACACTAGAGGAGAGGGAGGTCTGTTCTTTTTTTTATTACTTAATGTAAGAAAATAAAATTTTAAAAAAAGTATTCAACTTTTATTGTTAATATATTAAGATCATTTGTAATTTTCTCCACAACCATATATATTTCGGGCCAACTTTATTTGGAGTTCTAAAAATAAGAACAAGAGGTAGACATGACACTATTATCATGTCACTATTCACCACAAAATTCAAAAATTGTATTAAGTGTAGACAACTTATCACTAGGCTAATATATTTATGTTTTTCTAATTTAATATTTATGTTATAATTGAATATACAATTAAATTAAAAATTATTTTTTAAAAATATTTTAATTGCTATTATTAATTGTAACTATATTAAATTTGTATTTTTTTATCATAATTGAAATTACATTGTAATTATTATTATAATTAGAATTACCATTAATGTACATATTATTAAAATTACAATTATAATTTGTAATTTTAAACAAATTGATAGTATACGTTGAAATATAATTTTATTATGGGTAAAAAATAAATTTGAAATAAAAATTTAACAAATGAATCAATTGTATTTATTTATATTTTTCTAATCTATACTTAAGAAAATTCAAACACCCTCACGTTAATTCTGTTGACGTATTTTAGAGTGTATGCATGTGATTGTGTACATATTGAAAACTTAAAATTATGCATCATATACATGAATTTGGCAGCGAAATTTATCAAGTAATCAACATACACACATGTAGTTCAATTCTTAACAACTTAAGAATACAGAAAACATACCTTTGAAGACCTCCGATGAAGATTTTGAATTCCAGATATCTTTGCTCTAATTTTGAGCTCACCTTGAAGTGTACTTTTGTCCAATTTTAGTTCACAACAATCTGGTGGGATTGTGAAGCTAGAATAGCAACAGTATGATCTCCAACAACAAGATTTTGATTCTAGAAAGAAAAATATGAAGGATTTATTTTCTTTCTCCTTTGGTTTTTCTCACAAGTCTTTGTTCTTTGAAAAACTCTCTCAAAACCAACTCTTTTTTTTCTTCTCAACACTTGCACGAATTTTCATTCACTCTCTTGTTAACACACTTGAAACTCAACCATTTTTAGTGGTTACAACAACTTCACAAGTGCTCCACCAAAATTAGATTAAGTGGCCAACTACCAAAATAATTTTTTGTGGCCATTTTAATGGTCTAATAAATTTAACCATTAATCATAAAATGGTGCTCACTAAATTTAGTTTATGTTTCTCAAATTAGGTATGTCTTTTATTTAGGAATAAAATAATAAATAAATAAAATTATATTTTATTTATTTAAATAACATTTATTTAATTATTCAAAAACTATTTGAATAATTAATTTTTACCTTATTTGATTTTACTAATATGGTAAATAGTTGAATTCATGATAAAATAATTCATACAATAAAATTATGTCACTTGTTAATATCTAATTAGTTAATAACTCTTATCAACTAATTAAATAATATACTTAACATTTAAGTTAAAATAAGTGCACAACCCGAGGAACTCCGGAACATATTTTCGATTTGCTGGAATTTCTAGGATGGAACTGTTCAATCCATTATGCTGCCCCAGTGCACAACGAGTACACTTCATATTGTGAGACTCTCTAGGTCCACGCCCGAATTGTCATATAGAACTCCTCCATACGTCCGTGAACGATGCCCCCCACACACGTTACGGATATTACAAAGCGGCACGTTAGACCATATAAGTTGAGGTTATAACATATTCATATAATCCCTCCATCATTTATATCTGAGTAGAGCAGAGATATTGATCAACACTGTCAAATCTCCATATGTCCAACTGAAAGCTTATCTCTATAATTGTATTTCAATAAATAATATTTCCAAACACTTTTGTAATATTATTTATCCCTAGGGTTAAACTCTTTTCCCAGGAATTATTGCTTATGGCCATAAGACTTTCTGAAATACAATTTATAGAGTATTAGGATATAATACTCACTCAAATGAGCTGATGGATCCCATATCTATGCACACCAGACTTCATGAGCATCGAACCATACCCAGCGACACCTAGCAGTCAGACCATGAAAGGTTTCTAACATGTGTGGAACCAAAGTATGGTGGATCACTCACAAGCCCACCGTGGCACTCAGGTCAAAGGACCACGAATACTACTCAACTCAAAAGATCCTCCATTGATGGCTTTATGGGATGTCTATTGGAGATCTTTGTGAGTCTGTTCAGTATTCAGTCCTTACTGAATACCTGTATCTCTATACGAGCTTTCACTAAACTCATGGTTTGCTAAGAATAATCATCTGGACCATCCAGATATAGACATACACTAATCTATATATTTGTTAAGGTATTTACTGACAGACCTGCATCAGTGAAGATAGATCAGGAACATAATATTTGAGAACATATTTGCATAATGACATTTCCTAACACATTTGCAACTCTTTACAATTATGTCATTACTAATATATTCTTAGGTTTTTGTCCTATTTCAGACAAGGCTCTAACTCTTTAGATATTACTAACTCTTATAACCTGGTAACTCTTATCAGTGTCAACTCTTAGCATTTATAACTCTCAGCATTGCTAATTCTTAGCACTAATCTAAACTCATTTAGACCAGATCTGAACTCTTTCAGATCGTACAATGTCTGAAACGTTACAAGTATCTTACCATATATAAATATAATTAGCGATTTATTAAAATAATAACACTAGTATAAATATTAAACAAATATTCATACATAATGGGATGGCACGTAAGCACAAATCCCAACAAATTCAAATTCAATTTCAATGTGAATTACGTTAAATGTTATAATTTTAAATCTAATTTCAATTAAATGTTATATTTTCAAATCCAATTTCACTTATAATCACGTTAAATGTTATAATTTTAATTTTAATTTTAATTTCAATTACTTTAAATATTATAATTCTAATTTCAATTACGTTCAATGTTATAATTCCAGTTCCAATTTTAATTTCAATTACGTTAAATGTTATAATTTCAGTTCCAATTTTAATTTCAATTACGTTAAATGTTATAATTCAAATTTCTATTTTCATTTTAATTTTAATTAAGTTAAATGTTATAATTTCAAATTCAATTTTAATTATATTTTTTTTATAGTTGTGTAACTATATTAAAATTGTATTTTTTTTAATAATTCAAATTACATTTAGTAATAATTATAATTAGAATTACCATTAGTATATTTATAATTAAATTTGTAATTGTAGTTTGTAATTTTAAATAATTCGGTATACATGTTGAAATATAATTTTATTATGGGCAAAAACTAAATTTGAAAAAAAAAACTAACAAATGAGTCAATGACTTTGTATTTATTTACTTTATTCTAAATCTGAAAATTAGATACAAATACAAAAATATATGGTTGAATTTATATCACTATAGTTACAATATATCTCAACTAGGTTGGCACCTATTGATCATCCATTATTTATAAATTCAACCACTTCTTAATAAATTATAAATTTATATTTTAAATTTCAAAGTTGTCAAATTCTTTAAATATATCTTCTTGCCAATTTTATTTTCTAGCCATCACATCTTCTCAATCTTTTACACACATTAAAGCTTTCAAAGTTTCTAATTTCATTCTCGATCGCTTCTCATCTAGTATTCTGCCCCCTACACTAAAAGCAGATCAAATGCTACAGTGGACATTAGAGGAGTTAGTATATCTTTTGCCATTATGGATAATATAAGATAAATTATTTCGTTTGATTTTTACCATGACAAAATATCAAATTCTGTTTGTTGGTGTGTACTCAACATTACATATTTTTTAAATTCAAATGCAGTTGAATTAGTAGAACTAGAACCAACTTTTTTCTTACCTTTTAACAAAATACTCTAAACAATCTGATCATAAACAGGCTCTTCATTTGTTTCTTCTATAAATAAAGACGCTCCAAATTTATTTTCATAAAAAATAAATAATTATGTGATAAAATCGTAAATTTTGTCAAAATTATAAGAGAGTCCAAATTTTAAATTTTCTGAAATCTCATAAATTAAAACTTTTACACCAGACCAATTGATTTTAGGATCTATTATGACTACACAAATAAATAACATAAGAATTTCCTTCCAATATTTTTAAAATTTAATCCCCATAACAATACATATATCAGAAAACATAGGATATCTCTATATTTAACAAAAACATCACTAATATTATATATATAAGTCAAAGTAATAAAATATGAAAGTTGATACACATATGAACATGCTAATGTAGCATTAATAAATACTTCTAAAAAAATACATATAGTAAAATACAATTTTTCAATCATCAATGGTTAGTATGATGTCTTTCATTTTATCATTATAATAACATGTAAAATAATCATTAAAATTTACACAAGATTTTACCATTATATATGTAGCATTCCAACGAGTTTTCGTCAAGTTTGAGGCTTCTACTATTTAATCCACAATTCATTAATACAGCTGAAAATTCTTGTCGTCTAGAAGATGATGAAGTACTAAATTTTATTGCTTCTCTAAATTTTTTAATATGAGAATTAATTATATTTAACAATTAAATTAAAAATATGACAAAAGCACCTCAAATGAAAAAAATTTGAACCACGCACATATGTTAAATGACGCAAAAATAATTCAATAATAGTACTATTTACACTTGCATTATCAAAAGTAATACTAATAAGTTTTTCAACAATTTAAAAATCTCTAAAAATATTCACTAAATAATTAAAAATAATATTAGCTGTGTGTGGATGTTCTAATTTACAAAAAATAATAATTCTTTTTTGTAATAACCAATCATTACCAATATAATGCAAAGTAACATAAATATAGCCCAAATCATTGTTACCCATCCAACTATCAGAAGTAATAGCAAACATACCTTTAAAGTGTGAGATTTCATTAATTAATTTTTGTTTATTTTGAATATATGCAATGAAAATATCATTTTTAACTATATTTCTAAGAACAAGAGAGAAGTTAAGTTGAACATACATTTTAATAAATTTCTCAAACATTTCATCTTCCATGAATGAAAGAGGTTATTCACTAGCAGTAATGTACCTAGCCAACTCTGCACGCATGCGCAGTTGATTATATTTGAATCCAAAAAGATTTTCTCTAGAAATGTTTGCACAATTTCAATTTTAGTGGAATCATTTGGACCATGTACTTGTTGGTATGGTAAAATAAATTTTTTTTGTTTCATAAAATAAACGCAGCGAAAATCAGATCGTCTTGTTCATAATTACATGTATAAGGATAGAAGATTACCTCAATTCCTTGTTATGGCAGATCTTGAATTTACTGGTTGTAATCTTCTCTACTATCCTCAATCTTCAAACTCAACGCGTATAGGCACATGGATCTTTCTTAATCTCTAAAACACTAATACCCAAATCTGAGAGAATTGTATTAATTAAATATTTTTTCCTACGTAAGAATACGTAAAAAGAATTTTTCTCTTTATGGTTGTTGTCTTTTTCTTATTACAAACCTCCCATATATATATGGATCTTCCTTGGGTATTTAAAACATGATTATGATTAGAAAATTAAAGTTTGATTATAATTTGAGCTAGTAGAGGGACTGCAAGACCCATAGGCTTTCTAGCTCCAACTTAAAAGGCTTAGTCCTTATTATCTCATAATACATCAATTCTTCTAAATTAATCCCAGGCTATTTCACTAAAAGCCAAGGGCTATACTCTAGTAACTCATGTTATAAATGTTGGGAGTTGTACATTCATGGGTGTTTGCATGTGGGTTTTGTGTTTAATCACAATTTATACATATCTCATATATATAATGAAGCAGCGGAAGCTTAAAGTATTGCAGTAAACACAATCACAATATATTAATCAGAAACGAGATTGAGAAATAACCCTTGAAGCCTTTGGTTGGAGATTGTTGAAGTCCACCTGTAGTAACCAGTATCCACGACTGGTAAGAATAAATATTTATATATGTATAAATATACGTATTTTATTTGTATGTTGGTGATACTTGAATTATATATTGTTATTAGTAATATTTTTATAGGTTAAGGATATACGATTAGTATTGGGTTTATTTGTATGACTTTAGATTTATTTTAGGGACCAAATTGTTATACTTTGAAAGTTTTGGGGGCAAATTTGTAAATATCAAAAATTAGCCTCTTAGTATAAAAATACACTTTTAAACCCTAATTTACCATTTTTAGGTCGAGCTACCCATTTTAAGAGAGAGAAGAGAGAAATAGAGGAGAGAGAAAGAGGAGAAGAAGAAGAAAAAGAAGAAGAAATTAGAAATTTGAATTTCAAGAGGTATATCATACGTATTTCTCAATTTATTGGTATTAATTAAGTTAATTCCTTTAAGTTTTGATTTCTGAAAATATGTATAATTGAGGATTTGTTGTGTATTTCGTAAGATCATATGAGAATTGATGATGATCTATAAGATAGTTTGATAAATCATGATGAATTATGGAATTTCTGCTGGATAACCTCTTGATCTAGGAATTTTATAAATTGTTGTGATTCGATTCTGGTTTTGAATTTTGAGTATATGAAATTAGACATGTTTAGGATCATCTGAGACTTTGAATCGACTGAAAATCTCGGAAATTGAATTTGTAGTGAATTTACCAAAATGACCCTGGAATTCTGGAAATTTCCTGTGTAAACAGTATGATACAGTGGAAAATAATTTTTGACCTGCTGAATGATCTTTAAAAATTACGAATTTGTGGAATATGATAATTTTATATGTCTAATATGATATACTCGGAATTGAGAATTTGGATCAATGTGGTTGAAGTGTTATGAATTTCTAAAGTGTATCAGCTCATTGTAGTATTTGATTAACAGATTTTTAAAGTTATGAAATAAAATAGTTTTAAAATACTTTTGGCAGTTATTTGGAAGCCAAATATTTATCATGGACTGAGATATGTGTCAAGAGTAATTATGTGGTAGTTTTATAATTTTTGAGTTAGTATATGATTTTATAAAATTGGGAGATTGAATACTGTTTAGTAAGTATCTTGATCCTGTCAGGTTTGTAGTTTGGATTCGATGGTGTGTATGGAATGGATTGTGTAGGAATTTTGATATAATATTCATATATAAGAAGTATATATGAGTCAAGAATGATATATTCTGATTTCGGAGTAATTGGACATCATTTGATGTATTAGAAATTTTTGTTAAGTGTAAGTGGTCAGAATGACAGGTTTTGAGAAACCAAATATTTAGACCAATTTGATGTGATAAATGCATTGTGTATAATTTTGTAAGCTATTTAAAGTATTTTGTGTGAATTGTGAGGCTTATGAAAGGATTAATCTCCATTGATAGGTTAAGGAGATTTAAGCCTTGTAGCTGAAAGTGTTAAGAGGTAAGTATACTAGACTTTTTACTGAAATCACAATAAACATAGTAATTGTTTTGTATGATTTTGCAAATGGGGTTAAGAATATGTTTATGTTATGTCAAAGTATATTTTGATATGAAATGTGAATATATGTTTCTGAATGTGAGCATTGACATTGAGCATGGACATACATGTGTTTTGTAAGTGAGCTTTCAAAATAAGATGTGTTTAATAAAGAAAGCTTTTGAAGTGTAATATGTCCATGAGAAATATTTTGTATTTTGAGGGTACTTGAACTCACTGTTAACTTAGTAGGCATTTTATGTGATTGTGGAGCCTTTATGTGTGGCCTTTCCTTTGGGATTGGTATATGTTATGTGTTCCGTATGTAGGGAGGATCCTATTGGTACCTAAAGGAAGAGTGAGTCATCACATTCGTGTGGTGGCGTATTGGTGCATGTGAGAGGACTCACCGATGATCAGGGTGAGGGTTTGGCTTTTACCTTCGGGCATAAGCGTTATATATGTGTGATTTAAAGACCTCACTTGTACTATTCCTCTCATACGGTATGTCACCTACGAGTGACATTTGGCTCATTATGTGATATGTGATATGTAAGTCCTACTAAGTAGTAGTTGAGTAATGGTATTCCTATTATGTGTTTTGAAAGAATGTGTAAGCGCTTACATGATATGTGATTTGATAAGATTATGATTTTGATTGATCACAGCATATCATACATATGCATTGTGTACATATATGTATTTGTATTTGATATATGAAAAATTAGTATGCTTACTGAGTTTTATACTCATTATAGTTTATGGTGATTTCAGGTAAATAAGGTGCATGTGGGCTTAGCGGATTTGGCAAGGCTTCTGCTGTTCCTTGGGTTCCCTAAGTTGCTAGGTTGTTGTGTGTTTCATTTGGGGACACGTGGGATAGGATATTTGGTTTGTCCCTATTGAATAAATACTTATGTATTATTTCATTGTGTGTGGATTGGATTTGGTTTAAGTTTTATAAAGTGTGGTTATTGGATGATTTTAAGTAAGAATTTGCAATGGATATATTCTGGGCTCCCGGTAACAAAGTTGCTACTGGTGACGTAGTAGAGTGTTAATCTCTGAGAAAACTCTGCGTATCTCCGGTTTAATAATTGTCCCAGTCATAATTCAATTGCTATAATTCTGAAAGAAATTGAAATGAATGTTTAAATATTGTCAAGAGAAGTTTATACTTATATGTTAGGTTAAGGTTGATTTTAATGTTGAACTTACTAGCAACTTGCTAAGGATTTCTGTGTTGAATGAAAGTTGAAAATTTTGTGTAATATTATTTATGAGTACACATGCAGTGAATGAATGTAAGTGATGTCGTGTGTCGGATCTTTTGGGTCTGGGGCGTGACAGCTTTTATTGGTATCAGAGCTAAGATATGATTCTGTAGACTTTATGTGTCTAGTGAAGGGAACCCAGCCGATGCCAAATCCTTAAGATTGTATGTGTGCTTATTTATGTATATTGATTTATTTGATATCTTACTTACTTATCTTTGTGATTTTGAAAAGATGGGGCGTAATCCAAGAATTACTAGAAGTGCTGATACTGTGAATGAGAGTACTTCAGGAGAAAACCCTGCTACCATCCAAAATATTGTTCAAGCAGTGAATAATGTGCTTCAACAACAACGACCCAAAGCAGACCATAATGATAAATTCCATGTTATTGAGAAATTCAGAAAATTGCAACCACCCGGGGAGCCTGAGTTTAGTTTTATTGGTTCTAAGTTATGCTCTTTGCCAAAAGTAATATCTGCTTTACAAGCTTGGAAAAGTCTTAAGAAGGGTTGTCAGTGTTTCTTAGCGACTGTAGTGGATACAAAGAAAGAAGAAATGAAAATCCAAGATGTTCCAGGCGTGAATGAGTTTATAGATGTATTCCCTGAAGATTTACCTGGAGTTCCACCAGATCGAGAGATTGAATTCACGATAGAACTTCTGCCAGGAACCGGTCCTATATCTAAAACACCTTATCGTATGGCACCAGTAGAGCTTAAAGAGTTGAAGGAACAGCTACATGAATTGCTTGAGAAGGGGTTTATTCGCCCGAGTGTTTCACCTTGGGGTGCTCCAGTTCTTTTTGTTAAGAAGAAAGATGGTTCAATGAGATTATGTATTGACTATCGAGAGTTGAACCGTGTGACTGTAAAGAATAAATATCCACTTCCAAGAATCGATGATTTATTCGATCAGTTGCAAGGAGCTTGTGTATTCTCAAAAATTGATCTTCGTTCTGGCTATCATCAATTGAAGATCAAGAAAGAAGACATTCCAAAGACTGCATTTCGTACCAGATATGGGCATTATGAGTTTATTGTTATGCCATTTGGGTTGACAAATGCACCTGCTGCCTTTATGGATCTAATGAATAGAGTATTCAAGGATTATTTGGATAGGTTTGTTATTGTGTTTATTGATGACATCCTAGTGTACTCTAAGAGTAAGGGAGAACATGAAGAACACTTAAGAAAAGTCCTACAAGTGTTAAGGGAGAAGCAGCTTTATGCAAAATTCAATAAATGTGAATTCTGGCTAGATCGAATGGTATTTTTGGGACATGTTGTTTCCTCAAAGGGAATTTCAGTGGATCCAAGCAAAATTGAAGCAGTGGTGAATTGGTCCAGACCAACTAATGTGGGGGAAATTCGAAGTTTTCTTGGGCTGGCAGGATATTATAGACGGTTTGTTGAAGGATTCTCTAAGATAGCTTCACCTTTAACTCAATTGACAAGAAAGAATGTCAAGTTTCAGTGGTCAGAAGAATGTGAGAAAAGTTTTCAAGAACTCAAGCATCGGTTAGTATCTGCTCCCATACTAACCATCCCTTCTGCTTCTGCTGGATTTGTGATTTATAGTGATGCTTCCAAGAAAGGGCTTGGGTGTGTATTAATGCAGGATGGAAAGGTAGTGGCATATGCCTCACGACAACTAAAGACTTATGAGCAGAATTACCCTACTCATGACTTGGAGTTGGCTGCAGTAGTTTTTGCTCTGAAAATTTGGAGGCATTATCTTTATGGAGAAAGGTGTGAAATTTACACAGATCACAAAAGTCTTAAATACTTCTTTACTCAAAAGGAGTTAAATATGAGGCAACGTCGATGGTTGGAACTAGTCAAAGATTATGACTGTGTGATTAACTACCATCCGGGAAAAGCTAATGTTGTAGCAGATGCTTTGAGTAGAAAATCTTCAGGACATATGGCAGCACTTTTGACTACTCAAAAGCAAATTTTGTTGGATTTAGAAAAGCTTGGCATTGAAGTGGTAAGATCTAATGATAGGGCTTATGTTGCAAGTATGTCCATTCAGCCTACCCTAATTAAGAGAATTAAGGAAGCACAAGGTAATGATGTGCATCTGAAGAAAATTATGGAAGAAATTTCATTGGGTAAAAGGCCTAACTTTGCTATTTTTGATGATGGAGCTCTACATTTTGAAGGTAGACTTTGTGTGCCTAATAATGATGAGTTGAAAAATGAGATCTTGGTTGAAGCTCATAGTTCACCATATACTGTCCATCCGGGAGGTACCAAGATGTATCGAGACCTACGAGCTATTTATTGGTGGGTTAATATGAAAAGAGAGATTGCAAAATTTATAGAGCAATGTTTGACATGTCAGCAAGTTAAGGCAGAACATCAGAGACCATCTGGGTTATTGAAACCTTTATTGGTACCGGAATGGAAATGGGAGCACATAGCCATGGATTTTGTAGTTGGGTTGCCAAGTACACAAAAGGGCTACAATGCCATATGGGTGATTATTGATAGGCTAACAAAATCAGCACATTTTATTCCAATATGCACCACTTATTCCATGGATAGGTATGCCCAATTATATGTTGATGAAATTGTGAGGCTTCATGGAGTACCTGTGTCAATTGTATCTGATAGAGATCCCCGATTTACTTCAATATTTTGGAAGAGCCTACATAATGCCATGGGCACAAAGTTGAACTTCAGTACTGCATTCCACCCACAGACTGATGGTCAATCTGAAAGGACCATTCAAATTCTAGAAGATATGTTGAGAGCATGTGTGTTAGACCTTAAAGGTAGTTGGGACAAACACCTTTCATTAGTGGAGTTTGCATACAACAATAGTTATCAATCAACTATTGGTATGGCCCCATATGAAGCTTTGTATGGAAGAAAATGTAGATCTCCTGTGCATTGGGATGAAGTTGGAGAAAGAAAAATTTTAGGGCCAGAGATTGTCCAGCAAACTTGTGAGGTTATAGAGAAGATAAGAAAAAGAATGAAAGTGGCTCAGAGTAGACAGAAAAGCTATGCAGACAATAGAAGAAAAGATCTAGAATTTAAGGTGGGTGAAAAAGTATTTCTTAAGGTTGCTCCAATGAAAGGAGTCATGAGATTTGGCAAGAAAGGAAAGTTGAGTCCAAGATTCATTGGTCCATTTGAAATCCTTGAAAGGATAGGTGATGTGGCTTATAGACTTGCCCTTCCTCCATCATTATCAGGAGTTCATAATGTGTTCCATGTGTCCATGTTGCGAAAATATGTTTCAAACTCCTCACATGTGTTAAGTTATGAGCCACTTCAACTTCAACTTAGGGATGATCTCACTTATGAAGAAGTGCCCATTAGGATTTTGGACAATAAGGAGCAAATTCTTCGTACTAAGAAGATTGATTTGGTAAAGGTTTTATGGAGAAACCATGCAGTTGAAGAGGCAACCTGGGAACGAGAAGAGGAAATGAGATCTAAGTATCCTCATCTATTTGCTTAAGTTATGAATTTCGAGGACGAAATTCTTATAAGGAGGGGAGAATTGTAGTAACCAGTATCCACGACTGGTAAGAATAAATATTTATATATGTATAAATATACGTATTTTATTTGTATGTTGGTGATACTTGAATTATATATTGTTATTAGTAATATTTTTATAGGTTAAGGATATACGATTAGTATTGGGTTTATTTGTATGACTTTAGATTTATTTTAGGGACCAAATTGTTATACTTTGAAAGTTTTGGGGGCAAATTTGTAAATATCAAAAATTAGCCTCTTAGTATAAAAATACACTTTTAAACCCTAATTTACCATTTTTAGGTCGAGCTACCCATTTTAAGAGAGAGAAGAGAGAAATAGAGGAGAGAGAAAGAGGAGAAGAAGAAGAAAAAGAAGAAGAAATTAGAAATTTGAATTTCAAGAGGTATATCATACGTATTTCTCAATTTATTGGTATTAATTAAGTTAATTCCTTTAAGTTTTGATTTCTGAAAATATGTATAATTGAGGATTTGTTGTGTATTTCGTAAGATCATATGAGAATTGATGATGATCTATAAGATAGTTTGATAAATCATGATGAATTATGGAATTTCTGCTGGATAACCTCTTGATCTAGGAATTTTATAAATTGTTGTGATTCGATTCTGGTTTTGAATTTTGAGTATATGAAATTAGACATGTTTAGGATCATCTGAGACTTTGAATCGACTGAAAATCTCGGAAATTGAATTTGTAGTGAATTTACCAAAATGACCCTGGAATTCTGGAAATTTCCTGTGTAAACAGTATGATACAGTGGAAAATAATTTTTGACCTGCTGAATGATCTTTAAAAATTACGAATTTGTGGAATATGATAATTTTATATGTCTAATATGATATACTCGGAATTGAGAATTTGGATCAATGTGGTTGAAGTGTTATGAATTTCTAAAGTGTATCAGCTCATTGTAGTATTTGATTAACAGATTTTTAAAGTTATGAAATAAAATAGTTTTAAAATACTTTTGGCAGTTATTTGGAAGCCAAATATTTATCATGGACTGAGATATGTGTCAAGAGTAATTATGTGGTAGTTTTATAATTTTTGAGTTAGTATATGATTTTATAAAATTGGGAGATTGAATACTGTTTAGTAAGTATCTTGATCCTGTCAGGTTTGTAGTTTGGATTCGATGGTGTGTATGGAATGGATTGTGTAGGAATTTTGATATAATATTCATATATAAGAAGTATATATGAGTCAAGAATG
The DNA here is from genome assembly GCA_946807835.1 of Ailanthus altissimus. Taxonomy (NCBI): domain Eukaryota; kingdom Viridiplantae; phylum Streptophyta; class Magnoliopsida; order Sapindales; family Simaroubaceae; genus Ailanthus; species Ailanthus altissimus. Next base: position 14,721,947 of record OX327687.1, read on the forward strand.
ATATATTCTGATTTCGGAGTAATTGGACATCATTTGATGTATTAGAAATTTTTGTTAAGTGTAAGTGGTCAGAATGACAGGTTTTGAGAAACCAAATATTTAGACCAATTTGATGTGATAAATGCATTGTGTATAATTTTGTAAGCTATTTAAAGTATTTTGTGTGAATTGTGAGGCTTATGAAAGGATTAATCTCCATTGATAGGTTAAGGAGATTTAAGCCTTGTAGCTGAAAGTGTTAAGAGGTAAGTATACTAGACTTTTTACTGAAATCACAATAAACATAGTAATTGTTTTGTATGATTTTGCAAATGGGGTTAAGAATATGTTTATGTTATGTCAAAGTATATTTTGATATGAAATGTGAATATATGTTTCTGAATGTGAGCATTGACATTGAGCATGGACATACATGTGTTTTGTAAGTGAGCTTTCAAAATAAGATGTGTTTAATAAAGAAAGCTTTTGAAGTGTAATATGTCCATGAGAAATATTTTGTATTTTGAGGGTACTTGAACTCACTGTTAACTTAGTAGGCATTTTATGTGATTGTGGAGCCTTTATGTGTGGCCTTTCCTTTGGGATTGGTATATGTTATGTGTTCCGTATGTAGGGAGGATCCTATTGGTACCTAAAGGAAGAGTGAGTCATCACATTCGTGTGGTGGCGTATTGGTGCATGTGAGAGGACTCACCGATGATCAGGGTGAGGGTTTGGCTTTTACCTTCGGGCATAAGCGTTATATATGTGTGATTTAAAGACCTCACTTGTACTATTCCTCTCATACGGTATGTCACCTACGAGTGACATTTGGCTCATTATGTGATATGTGATATGTAAGTCCTACTAAGTAGTAGTTGAGTAATGGTATTCCTATTATGTGTTTTGAAAGAATGTGTAAGCGCTTACATGATATGTGATTTGATAAGATTATGATTTTGATTGATCACAGCATATCATACATATGCATTGTGTACATATATGTATTTGTATTTGATATATGAAAAATTAGTATGCTTACTGAGTTTTATACTCATTATAGTTTATGGTGATTTCAGGTAAATAAGGTGCATGTGGGCTTAGCGGATTTGGCAAGGCTTCTGCTGTTCCTTGGGTTCCCTAAGTTGCTAGGTTGTTGTGTGTTTCATTTGGGGACACGTGGGATAGGATATTTGGTTTGTCCCTATTGAATAAATACTTATGTATTATTTCATTGTGTGTGGATTGGATTTGGTTTAAGTTTTATAAAGTGTGGTTATTGGATGATTTTAAGTAAGAATTTGCAATGGATATATTCTGGGCTCCCGGTAACAAAGTTGCTACTGGTGACGTAGTAGAGTGTTAATCTCTGAGAAAACTCTGCGTATCTCCGGTTTAATAATTGTCCCAGTCATAATTCAATTGCTATAATTCTGAAAGAAATTGAAATGAATGTTTAAATATTGTCAAGAGAAGTTTATACTTATATGTTAGGTTAAGGTTGATTTTAATGTTGAACTTACTAGCAACTTGCTAAGGATTTCTGTGTTGAATGAAAGTTGAAAATTTTGTGTAATATTATTTATGAGTACACATGCAGTGAATGAATGTAAGTGATGTCGTGTGTCGGATCTTTTGGGTCTGGGGCGTGACAGCTTTTATGGCCAGCTCTAGTGGTACAAGGACGATACTCGTTAGGCACATGAGGTGGTATAACCCACCCGGGTTCGATTCCTTGGGGGTATGCTGATTGAGTGAATGGAGGCCACTTGGGAGGCCTGGACCAGTGATGGCCCACTGGGACCGGTATGGCCCGGCTTGTCAGGCTAACTGGGTGCGTATCCTCACACCACCAAAATGTTGTCTTTGATCAATTCTAGTAATCAACAATGATGGGTTTGATTATCTAGAATGACAGCTTTTGATCCAGCACTTGTTTAACTACTTAAACTTGTGTTCTTGATTTTTTCTTTTGATTAACACTTAATCAATTAATCAAAAACCTATTTTGCTAAATTAGTTTTAAGCCTTAAAAGAAAATAATGAATTCAACTCTTGAATCCATTAATTAGAAGACAATTTCTCTTTTCTCTCTTTGTAAAATGGCTGACCTAATTTTGCAAAATCAATTTAATAAAAAACCTTTTTTAATTTAATTTACATTTGTTTTATTTATACAAATGAATTTAATTTCATTTCATAACACTTAATTTCACTTAATTTCAATTTGAATTTAATCTAACCTAATCATAGTTAACTCTTAACTTTAGTTAGGTTAAACTAACATTAAAATATTCTAACTATAGTTAACTCTTAACTCTAGTTAATTAAAAGAATATTTAATTATTTTAATCATAGTTAACTAATTTAACCATGGTTAGGTTAACTTTTACTTAACCATTAAGTATAGTTAATCTAACTTAACTAAATGGTTAACTCTTAACCTTAGTTAAACTTAATTCATTTATTCAACAATTAAATAAATAAATATTTATTTGAATTATTTAATGATTAAATAATTATCAAGTGAAATTACAATTATGTCCTTACTCGGTTACCAAGTTAACCTAAAGTGGGTCCCACCATCTGACCATATACTTTAGTTAACGTAACCTTAGTAAATTGCTGGATTTTACTGTATTAAACTATTTAATACGGTACGCTGCCCAAGTGCTCAAAGAGTACATTTCATATTGGGACTCCCTAGGTCCACGCCCGATTCGTCAAATGAAACTATTTCACAAGTCCGTGAACGATGCCCCACGCACACGTTACGGATATTACAAATCAGCGCGTCAGACCATACATGTTGAGGTTACTCCATATTCGTATAATCCTTCCGTCATTATATCCAGGATGAACGGGATATAGATCATTACCGTCAAATCCCGATAATTTCATCCATCACTTTATTATCTTCAGATTCGTATCTTTATGAACAATTTACGCAAACACTTTTGCTATAATGTTCGAACCTGGAGGAAACTCCTTTCCCAGGTTAATTGCTTACGGCCATAAGACTTTACAAGATACAATCTCGAAGTTCGGATATACAACCCATCTATGTGAGCTGGCGGATCCCATATCTACGCACACTGAACTCCATGAGCATCGGACCATACCCAGCGACACGTAGCGGTCAGACCATGAAAGGTCTCTGACATACGTGGAACCAAAGTATGATGGATCTCCCACAAGTTCACCGTGGCACTCAGGTCGAAGGACCACAAATACTACTCAACTCGAGAGGACCTTCCTTTGGCGGTTTCATAGGATATCTATTGAGGTCCTCTTGAGTCTGTTCAGTATCCAGTCCTAACTAAATACCTGTATGTCTATATGAACTTCAACCAAGCTCATGGTTAACTAAGAATAACCATTTGTACAATACAGCTATAGATATACACTAATCTATGTGTTTCACCGATAGACCCTCATTGGTGAACGTAGATCAGGAACTCTTCATTTGAGAAGATACTTCCATAATGACATTTCTTAGTATCTATTGCAACTCTTTGCAATTTTGTCATTACTAGTAAATTCTCAGGTCTTTGTTACATTATAGATTAGGTTCTAACTTTTTAGATCCCGCTGGGTATTATAACCTGCTAACACTTAGCATTTATAACTATCAGCTTTGCTAACTCTTAGCCATGGTTTAAACTTCTTTAAACCAGATATGTACTCATTCAGATCATATCATTTTTATAATGTTACAAGCTTAATTACCATTTAATAAAAGTTATCAGCGATTTAATAAAATATGCATTGTATAAATATTACAAACTAAATATTCATACAAACTGGGATGGCGCGTAAGCACATACCCTAACAATAAAATAAAAGCACATTTAATTAAAACTCATTTTAATTAAATTGGGCTTGGTCTTTAGACCAACAATAACCAATTAATTGATTCTCTAATTGATGTCCATATTTAAAGCTAGGCCTTGAAAAAATATCTTGTGTATTTAATTACTTATTTACCCCTAAGTCATTGAATGCTTTAATGATCACTTGTCTATATTTGTAAATAAATTTACAAATAAATATTATTATTCAATAAATAATTTATTAAATAAACTATGGCCACAAATTCTAATGATCAAGTACTGCAAACATCTTAGGTGGACATTAATTATTAGATTCTATTTTACAAATATATGTTCCTATGACCCATGAAATTATATCTCAAGCTATCGAGGTTTTGACCGTTTATATGGATCTCACTCCGTGATAGCTCAAAAGATACAACGCATAAATGTAAGTTCATTACTTGCTCAGGATTAAAATCAATCAAGCTTATTAAAGCTTTTGTGAATTAAGATCTACGACATTTAGTTAACCAGATGAAAATTCACAGTAGTTCAGTTCAATGTAACATATGCACTAGATTTTTCTACTCGAAGTCTCTACTTCAATGATCAACGTAAATCATCCACTTATAAGAAGTAGAAAAACTACAATCTTACATAATGAAATGCCCTTTTGTCATTAATGGTTGTGAACTATATTTAATTTATAAAGAACCTGTAATCTATATCCTCTGTATTAGCATCATATGCTTAATACATAGATCACATACTTTATAAATATGAGCTCATCAATGTATGCTCAATTATATGTATGAATAAACTTTATTAATCTAATAAAATATTATTACACATGCTTTAATGGCATAAAATAACATAAAATATCTAACAGTACTTGCATACATGCCTTGGTATGTCGATGTAAATTCCTAATGCTACCTGAAGTTTTGGCATCTAAAGTTTTAACACAAAACTAACATGTAGCTTTTTCTTCAATGTTTCTAGAAGTAGAAGTATGAGTCTTCAATGTAAAATAATTTCAAACCTTTGATGTTCGGCCTCTTTTTGATTTTTTTAGTACTTGCAATATTTTCAGTTGTGGAAGCAGATTGACTACTAGAAATTTATAACGGTATTGACAAATTTTCATCAAAATCAGTACTCTCAATATTAGGAATATTGAAATTTGACATTATACTAATAAAAATAATTGTGGTATTTGAAATTTGATTATTGAAAACTAAAAAACAATAAAATAATTTGAAAGATTTGAGAGAGAATTGAGATGAGTTTAAATTTTCAAATGGAATTAGGTTGTGTGAATGAAAAAGTGTGCAAAATAACATTAATTTTATACAATTAAAAATGTGCCAAACTCCATTAGATCCAATGGCTCTTAAAACTATTGATCAATGGTCTAAAAAATTATTTTAAAATTTTTGGCGCCCTGTAGCATTGACAAAAGATGAAGACATATAGGCCTGCCATTATTTAGATAGTTCAAAAACTTTAATTTAAAATTTTTGGTGCACTGTAGCACCGACAAAAGATAAAAATATATGGACCGAGACATTATTTTAATAATGTAGTAATAATATAAAACAAATATATGCACATGGACCCTTTACTTTAAAAGTGTTATTTCTTGTTATTTTTAATCATTTTTTAAATAAATTTTTTAAAAAATATTTATTATTATTTAGGCTCATGGGTCGGCCTGTTAAGCTCGTGTGCTTAGCACAACAAGGCCTACTATGCGTGCTTGGGCTAGCCCAGCATGATAGCCTATATGGGCTTAATTTTCATGGCCGGCACGACCTACTTGCCATCTCTAACAAGAAGATATAAACGTATTTACTTTAATTTTAAATGCGAGAAAGTTTATTAAAAATCATTGTAATATAATTTAGGGAACAAGCCAAGTGTGTTGGATGCGCGATGAAGTAAGCTCGACATGAAAGGAAGCTAAAGTCGCAGGCAAAACCTACAGCACTGCAACATTGGTGTGGAAAATTTGTTTCCCATTTTAAACACCTTCCTAAATGTACCATGACTCCCTATTTTGACTCCTACTCATTTTAAGGTTAACTTATGTCATCCTAAAGCCTATATAAAAGCTCTCTATTGTCTTGTAAATAGAACTTAGCAATCTTTGTGAGTTTTGTGATTCTTAGTGAGAGAAATCCCTAGATTACAAGAGAGAATTATGTTCTTTATGAGTTCTTTCTTATAAAAGACATACTTTTTGTGAGTGCTTTGTAATTTAATAATGAAATAGTGAGTTTTTGATCCACTATAGATATAGGCAAGTTACTGAACCACGTTAAATTTGTGTATTTTTCTTTTACTTTCTCTCTAGCTTATTCATAATTGCTTGATTGTTGTATTATATAGCTGGGTTTATTGCTTCTACTTCAACAAACTGTCAAGGTCGGTGCTTACGTGCCATCCCTGAATGTACATATACTTGTGTATTTATACAAGTGTACATTCCCATTAAATCGCTAATACCCAATTATATGGTATTATGCATGTAACATTACAGACATTGTAGATCTGAAGGAGTTCAGATCAGATCTAAAGAGTTTAGATAAGGGCTCATAATTAGCCACGTTGAGAGATATAATTGCTAAATGTTAACACATCTAAGTGTTAGTTGGTTATAATACTTAGTAGATCCAAGAGTTAGAGCCTTGTCTGTAATGGGACATAGACCTGGGAATATACTAGTAACTGCATAGTTGCAAAAGTTACAATCGGGTGCCAGAAAATACAGGTTGCGTAAGTATATTCTCGAATAATAGTCCTTGATCTATTTCTACCAATGCGGGTCTATCGGTGGATACCTTTATATATAGATCAGCATATGTCGTATCTGTTGGGTATAGATGGTCGTTCTTGACCGACCATGAGCTTGGAGCTCGTATTAACATATGAGTATCCAGTTAGGACTGGATATGAGACAGACTCACGAGGGCCTCCGATAGACATTTAATGTAAGCTGTCAATGGAGGGTCCTCTCGAGTTGAGTAGTATACGTGGTCCTTTGACCTGAGTGCCACGGTAGGCTTGTAAGTGATCCACCATACTTTGGTTCCACACATGTCACAGACCTTTCATGGTGTGACCGCTGGGTATGGTCCGATGCTTATGGAGTTCGGTGCGTACAGATATGGGATCCGTTAGCTCCTATATGGAGTTTAATATCCAGATGCTTCGAGACTATATCTCAGAAAGTCTTGTGGCCACAATCAATCATCCCGAGAAAGAGTTCCAACAGGGTGGAATAATATGGCTAAGGAGTTTGCGCATATTATTCATTGAGATACAAATCTGGAGATAGGATATGGATGAGCACATGGGGATTTAACGGTGATAATCTATATCCTCGCACATCCTGGATATCATGACGGAAGGACTATACGTATGCGTTGTAACCTCAGCTTGTATGGTTCAACGCGCTGATTTGTATATCCATGACGTGTGCGTGGGGCATTACTCACGGACTCATGAAATAGTTTCATTTAACGAATCAGGTGTAGGACCTAGGGAGTCCCGCGATATGGAGTGTACTCGCTGTGCACTGGGGCAGCGTGCCGGATTAAATTATTTAATCCAGCAATATTCAACGATTCCACGAGAATGCGTGCGTGTCTGTATTTAAGTGTTAAATACAACAATTAGTTAATAATTATTATTTACTAATTGTATAAGGACATGTAGCATATTGTGGACCCTCAGTTGAGTTTACCTAAGTGTGGAATTTAGTGGGACCCACTAGGGGGTAAACTTGGTAACTATTCATAAATGGCAAAATAGTCATGACACACTATGATTATTTAATTGTTAAATAATCATTCTCTCTCTCTCTCGCTCTCCTTTTATATTATATAATATATATTATTATAATATATAATATATAATATATTATATATTATATTAATATTATATTATATTATATATATATATATAAAGAAGCAAAAGAAAGGAAGAGAAGAAAGAATTGGCCATTTCGACCGAGAGGGAGAGAAGGGAGAAGAAAGAAAACAGAAAGAAGAAAAGAAAAAAAAAATGGGAAGAGAGGAAAAATGAAATTGTTTTATTTTTCCCTCTATTTCTAATTTGAGTAATTATGAATTGCTCCAAATTCTCTATTTCTTATACTTTTGGAGAAAATGATGTAAATTCACTCTCGGCCATTTTAGGGATTAAGAGTTAATCCCAAGCTGAATATGGAGTTACTGTTCTAGCTCACCAAGCCCACCGAGTTGGTAACTAGAACTGCACGCGAGTAGGTCTCCATGCTGACTCTAGAAAAAATACGTGTATAACGTTACACATTTGGTAAGTTCTCTAACTTTATTAATATATTAATGTGATTAATATATTTATTTATTGTGTTTATTGTAAAATTTATATTTCCGCTGCGTTAGGCAATATACACAATTGCACATGCATACACCCACGTGCCTAAGATCCTACTGCGCCAACACAAACTAGTATCAGAGCAAGGTTAAGGTCTTGTTTGTGAGTCAATGATTAGGCTTAGGATTAAAAGAGACTACAGCTCCATCTAGTGAAGAAGAGAAGACGCTAGAGTTATCTAAAGGTAAAGCAAAAAGAAGAGATATTCAAAAAAAAGCTCACAGTACAATTGTTCTATCATTGAGCGATGAAATATTAAGGAAAGTAGCAGATAAGATGATGGCAATTGGTCTTTAAAAGAAACTTAACTCTCTTTATATGCGAAAGTTGTTGGCCAATAGATTGCATATAAAGAAGAAGTTATATCAGTTGTCCATGTCAGATGGGACACCTATGAAAGACCATATAGACGCTTTCAATAAGATCATTATTGATCTTGAATCTATCAACATCAAGATTAAGGATGAAGATAAGGTAATTATTCTACTGAGTTCGCTTCTCAAGAGTTATAAGAGCTTTGTTGATACGTTACTCTATGACAGAGAAAGTTTAATGATAAGCGATGTGAAATCATCATAACCATTATTAAACTCAAAGCTATTAGGAAAGCAAATTAAGGGCAATGCTTATTTGTAAGAGGAAGGTCCTCAAATAGAGATAAGAAGAAGAATGGCGCTAGATCAAATTTTAGAACTCTTAGGAAGTGCTATTGCTATAAGAAAGAGGGGCACTTCATAAAAGGACTGTCCAGAGAAGAAAGTACAAGATAAAAAGAAAGCGAATGCTGCGCTTACTTATGATGATAGCTACGATAGTACAGAGACTCTAGTGGTTATTGATGGTAAGAATACTAAACAATGGATTATTGATTCTAGTTGTACTTTTCACATGTGCCCACACAAGTCTTCGTATAAGTTTCTAACCCATTAGTGGTGATAAGGTGTTAATGGATAATGACATTACTTTGTCAAATGATAGAAATTGGTAGTATCAAACTTAGATTGTATGATGGGCGAGTGAGAGAGTTGACAAAAGTTAGGTATGTTCCTGACCTCAAGAGAAACTTGATCTCACTAGGAACTTTAGACCAGAATGGGTGTACCATGAGGATCAACGGAGAAGCTTTGAGAGTGTTAAAGGGTTTCATAGTTGTAATGAGAGGTGAGAAGCATAAAAGTGTTTATAAAGTAAAGGGAAAAGTTATAAGTGGTTTTACATTATTCTCTATAGATGATGAGAATATGCAACTCAAGTTATGGCATCTTAGACTAGTACACCTAGGTGAAAGAAACCAAGAGGAGTTATTTACTAAAAAGCATTTGGTGAGGATAAGTTCCAGCCATTAGAGTTTTGTGAGTATTGTGTATTAGGGAAAGCACATATAGTGAGATTTAGTACCGGAGAGCACAAGACTAAAGGGACTCTTAACTATATACACTCAGATCTTTAAGGACTAACTCAAACAGTAACTCATGGTAGGGTTAGATATTTCTTCAGTTTTATTGATCATTATTCGAGGAAGTTGTGGGTCTACGTGTTGAAGAGTAAAGATTAAGTATTTGATACATTCAAGACTTGAAAGGCTTTTGTTGAAAATCAAACTGACAAAAAGATTAAGAGGCTAAGAACTAACAATGGCCTTGAGTTTTGTAATAGAGAGTTTGATGGGTTTTGTGCCAAGTATGGGATTGTAAAGCATAGAACTATGAGATTAACACCGCAGTAGAATAGTGTAGTTAAGAGAATGAATAAAACACTACTTGAAAGGGTTAGATGTATGCTTACCAATGCAAATATCTCCAAGGCATTCTAGAGAGAAGCTGTGGTGACTGCAGCTTATTTGATTAATAAAAGTCTTTTATTGGTAATAAACTTCAAGACACTAGAAGAGAAATGATCTGGTAGCCCTCATAAATATGACCACCGCAGAATTTTTTATTGCCCTGCCTTTGTTTATATTGAGGAGAAAAAATTAAAACCTAGAGCTATTAAAGGGGTATTCATCGAGTATCCCGAATGTATAAAAGGATACAAGGTATGGTGTTAGAAAATGACACCATTAAGAAGTATCATAAGCCGTGACGTGATATTTGATGAGACAATAATGTTAAAAGCCTCCCAAAAAAATGAGAAAGAAGAACCGGTGTCCAAGAAAAACTCAATACCTGAGTCAATAAAAATTGAAGTGGAGCCTGAATGTAGATCTAATATGCCCTTAGATCAGCGCTTTAAAAAGCTAATCCTTAAAGATAAACTAAGAACACCGACGAGTTCCTCCAAGGCCACTAAAAAAAATTAAGACTCCTAAGATAGAACTTGAAGAGTACCAATTAACTAGAGATAGAATAAGAAGAACGATTAACTCACCAATTATGTATGCACAAGTAGATTTGATTGCTCACACTTTTAACTCTACTTACACTCTTGAATTTGATGAGCCTAGAATATATAATGAAGCCATGAAAAGTTAAAATAGAAATGAATGGTAGCAGGTCATGGATGAATGAGATCAGTTCTCTTAAGAAGAATAATACATGAGAGTTGGTAGAGAAACTTATAAAAAAACTAGTAGGGGTGCAATGGGTGTATAAGGTTGAGGATGGGATATTGAGGGTAGAGCCTACATAATTCAAAACTGAACTAGTTGCACAAGGTTTTACTCAAAGAGAGAGAGTTGACTTTTATAAGATATTCTCTCTAGTCGTCAAGCATACATCCATTAGGATTTTGTTAACCATGTGTGCAAACTTTGATTTACATCTATAGCATATAAATGTAAAGATATCATTTTTGCATAAAGAGCTTAACGTGATGATTTACATGGCACAACCACAAATATTTGTCGAGCCCAAAAAAGAGGGGCATGCTTGTTTATTGAAGTAGTCATTATATGGGTTAAAATAGTCACCTAGACAATGGTATATAAAATTTGATGAGTTTATGATGGCTTATGAATTTAGTAGGAGCAAGTATGATAGGTGCATGTACTTTAAGAACTTGAGCCATGGGATGACGTATTTTCTTCTGTATGTCAATGATATGTTGATCGCATGTAAAATATGAAAAAAATACAGAAACTCAAAAAGTAGTTAAGTGGTGAATTTGAGATAAATGCTTTAGGAGCAACAAAGATGATACTGGGTATGGATATTGTGAGAGAAAGAAGAGATGTTATCTTCTTATCACAACAGCGATATATACTCAAGATCCTTGAAATGTTTGGTATGTCAAATACAAAGGTTGTCTTCACTCCTTTGGCCATGCATTTTAAATTTTCAGCAGCACAATCGTCAACCTCCGAAGAGGAGAAACTGCAGATGAATAAAGTACTGTATACAAATAATGTGGGGAGCATCATGTATACGATGATATACCTAAGACCAAATATAGCATAGGTTGTAAGTGTGGTGAGTAGATACATGACGAATCTAGGAAATGATCACTGGCTTGCAGTGAAGTAGATATTGAGATATCTCAAGGGAATATCAGATCATGGATTGATGTATAAAATTACTAAAGATATCAGTGTAATGGTAAGTGGATACGTCGACTCTGATTATAGAGGTGATTTAGATAAGAGAAGATCGTTGACGGGTTATGTATTCAAAGTGTTTGAGTATAGTGTGTGTTGGAGATTAGTTCTACAACATATAGTTGCACTATCTACCACAAATGTGAAGTATATAGCTATTGGAGAAGCTATTAAGGAGGGCGTGTGGTTGAAAGGCATATGCGCTGAGGTAATGGCTACTGAAGATGTGAACACTAATATGTATTATAATGGACAGAGTGTCATACACCTATACAAACATCAAGTATTTCATGAGAAGTCTAAACACATTGATGTGCGGTTCCATTATATTCGAAAGACTGTTTAAAGTGGTGAAATTAGTCCAACAAAGATAGCATCGTCTGAAAAGCCTACTGATATGTTGACTAACCCACTGTCATCGATTAAGTTTATACTATGCAAAGACTTAATTGAAGTCATTACTATATGAGGGTAACCAAAGATATGGATATGAGAGATCATAAATACTTTATGAATGATTTTGAATTAAGGATGGGATTTGTGAGAAAGTTGATTAAAAATTGTTATAATATAATTTTAGGAACAAGCAAAGTGCATTGGGTACATAAAGAGGTAAGACGGACGTGAAAGAAGGTAAAAGGAGAAGGCTTCGTTACCCAGGCCTGGGCAATGTGACAGTCATAAGCAGTACCTATAGTGCTGTAGCGTTGGAAAGAAATGCACCCAGCGCCGTGGCGCCTAGGATGCAGCGTCGTGGCAGTCACAAACAGTACCTGCAGTGCTGGAAAGAATTGCCCTTAGCGCCGCAGCCCTGGTGCGTGAAAGTTATTTTTCATTTTAAACACTTTCCTAAATGTACCAAAATACCTTATTTCGACTCTTACTCATTTTAGAGTTAACATAGGTCGTCTTAAAGCCTATATAAAGACTCTTTATTGACTTGTAAAGAGAACTCAACAATCTTTATGAGTTTTGTGATTCATCGTAAGAGAAACTCCTAAATTACAAAAGAGAATTGTGTTCTTTGTGAGTTTTTTTTATTTGTAAAATGCATAATTTGTGAATATCTTGTGATTCAATAATAAAAGAGTGAAATCTTTATCTGTCGTGAAAATAGGCAAGTTATCGAATCACGTATATTTTGTATATTTTTTTCTTCTACTTTCTCTCTCTAATTTATTCTTAATTATTTAATTAATGCATTATATACTTAGGTTTATTGTTTGATTATTGCTTCCACTGCAACATTAAATAATAAGGTCATGTACCGCAATTTTAGTGAAAATACTTTTTTTTTTCCTCTTTACTCGTTAAAGCTTGATTTTACAGCCTGATTAATTTTTAAAATCATTTAGGTTATCTTGAGAAGACAGGTAATACAGTATAAAAAAAGTTGTTTTAATTTGTTAAAAAACAAAAAGTTAAGGTAGCTGGAGATTGTCGGCACACTTTGAGAGATTGCCGATTGTAAATCGGTGGCACAATCAACGGTTGCACATATGGGATCTATTATGTGATAAGTTTATTATTTTTAGTATTTGTCGTTTGATAAATATGTAAGATTATTGTGTTTGCATAAAAAATGAATGCAACTAGTCGAAAATGACTGAAGGAGACCACTGTTAGCTGTGGTCACAGCAAGTTAGCTTCACCCAGTAGGTGCTCGATGCATGCGTGCGCGCACAACATGCACTGTACGGAAATCAATTGAAAAAATAATTTTAATTAATTAATTTAATTTCACATAGTTTATTTAAATTAATTTGGATATGTTATTTAATTATTTAGTTTATGTATATTGAATTTAGTTAATAATTATTTAGTTTATATCTATTGAATTTACTAGGCTTAAGAATCAAATCGAAACAAATTCTGCTTTCAATCTTTCTTGAATCATGCATGATTCCAGATCTTTCTCGTACAAATGAGCTTAAGTTTATGAGCTTTTGAGCTGTCAATGCATATATTAGAACCAATTCGAAGCTCCGAGATCAGGGTCTGTTATTTTATTTATTTCTTTTCCCATATTTTCTCCTCGTCTTTCTAAAGTCAAAAAGTTAATGTGACAGCGGGGAGAGAGAGAGTAAAGGACTATTGCTGCTGCCTGCTGGTTGAAAATTCAATCCCGACCATTCGAAATTCCACTCACGATTTCACTTCGATGTTGACTGGTAGACTGGATAGGTGAGTTGCCCGTTCTCTCCTTTAGAATTTCTTTCTGGTGATTGCTATTGCTTGAACTCAATCATTTTTACTTCGTGTTTTTCTTATTCTTGTTTAACCAGTCAATTTTCTTTTAAATTAATTCCATGTAATGTAAATTTCAAGCTTTTTTTGTTTAAGTCATGCCTGTTCATTAATATCATTAAAATATTATATTAAATTTATTTAACATATAAATTAAAAAAATAATAAAATAAAATAAATATATTTTAAGATTATTTGATTCAAATTTCTTGTAAAAAAAAAGATAATTATATCTATAATAAATAAAAACAAAACAAACATCAAACTTTTTAGAAGAAAGAGAAATAGATTTTTCAACAAAAAAAAAATAATTGACCTCTCGCAAAAGAAAAATATAAATCTCTTAAATAAAAAATAAATTATTGATCGTATAATTAAAATAAAGCTATCGTCAAACTTACCCCAATAACAAAGAGTTGACAATAATAACCCAATAAATAAAGAAGTAAAATTGTTATTTAGATAGGAGCAGGAGTACAAAGAAAATTTGAGCGATAGTAGTCGGTTGAAACCACGCTGACTGAAAAACAGCCAAAGGAACACGGACAGCGCATGAAGTTTGAGATTGGCATAATCTAGTCGGAACCAACCACCAGAGCATTGTCCGAACGCCAAGAAACACCAATAGAGGTGGCTTGAAGATTGGCAGTCCCATGAGTCAACAGAGACGACAATGCTGTCCAGGGAGAACAGACACACGGTTGAAACTGAGTCGGTAAAGCTCTGCTAATTGTTGTAGGATCAGCTGGGTCCATTAAGCCTCCAACGATTGGGGCTGAGATCCCCGAACGGGCAAGTACTCGACATGGACCGAGGAAAGTTCTACGGCTGCCGGAGACCGAAGGGGGACGGTGGAGAACAACGGCCAAAAAAGCAGAAGAGAAACCTGAGGCCGGCCGACGAAACTCCATCAATGGGTGGAGGCCTGACAGGATCAGGGAGACACGGGGGGGCCGAAGGCACCTCCGATGTTAGGCTAGTTAACCGTAGAAGGGGGCTGGTGGAGACGCTTAGTGAGGATCCGTTGTGACCAATGTCGCGCCCCGCGTACTCGGCTACTCGATGGCTAGTCAGAACAAGCCAAAGAAATGAGATAAATCCAAGGATGCTAGCAGCAGTCAATAGCTTCGCAAAGACTAATATTGGCTATCGGTGTCTTAGCCGAGAACGGAAGTCTCAGTGGAGGTCGGTTGCTGATCGATGCTTGCACAGGTTGGAGAAAACACCGAAGAGCATCCAGAAACAAATGGACTAGAAAAGGAAAGAAAAAATGGAAAGGAGGGAAAAGAAGAGGCCAAAGTTAAAGGAGGTGGATTTTATTCAGCCACTGGAGAGGGGCCTCTTCGTTGCACCCCTCTCCGGTAGCTATGGAGGTATGTGAGCTGGGCGGCTAAGTTAGAAGATGAGAGAAAAGTTTGCTGGGTAAAGTATTAAATATGGTTTAATGTAAATTTCAAGCTTACTTACTACAAAATGAAATATTTTATGGTTACGTAGAATCTGTACTCTTTTAGACTTTTTAATATATTTAATAAAATATTCATTAATGATTCTTAGATTTAATTTCTTTCTCTTATAAGTTGTAAATTTATAAACATCCTTAAAGTATATATGTCTCAAACTCGAATTTCAACATTTTTATAATTTAAATTATGTTTTTAATAAAACGTTAATTAAAACTTGATTTAATGTATATACTGTTATTTTAAGAATTTCAATACATAAGAATTTAAAAAGTTTGGAGCTGTTAGGCATACTCTTTATCATATTTATTATTATTATTTAATTTCTTCTTTTTACCATACCATTTTAGTCTAGAACCAACTACAGTGTATTGTAAAGTTATCTCATCTTCTTAAGAATGCAGGGCCAAGAAATTTGGTAAATTATCTAACAAATTGGATTGTGAATGCCATGCCAATGCCGTGGTCAAAAGGCAGATCCCAATGGATCTTGAGCCAATTGTTGGAGAGTGTACCTCCGAGGTATTACTCTTCACAATTTTAAAGGAATATATTATTTGGTCAATGATCTAATGGGTATATATTTAGTCTTTATTTTTGTAATAATTGCTAAATTAATTTCTATTATTATAATGTGTCCGTGTAAAAATTATTTTTTTGAAGAAAAAAATACTTTTAAACATGTAAGTTATATTCAGTTGCAAACAATTTGATTCTTCGAGGAGGACTAGAAATTTACAAGTGGGGAATTTTGCAGCAAAGCTAAGTGAACCTGAATTATAGATATTACTTCTCGCATGAAAAAAATAATTTTAAACATGTAAGTTATATTCAGTTGCAAACAATTTGATTCTTCGAGGAGGACTAGAAATTTACAAGTGGGGAATTTTGCAGCAAAGCTAAGTGAACCTGAATTATAGATATTACTTCTCGCATGCATTGGGTTTCAAACATTTGTATTAATAAGTGTGGACTCCATTCCGTTTGGTTTTTAAAAAAAAAAATTAAAATCAATTTTTTTATAGTTAAAAGTTGATTCGATTTTTTTGGTTCGAAATTTAAAAAGGATTATGTGTAGTTAAATATATATTAATATTTTTAATTATTTAATAAATAAATTCTATGTGATAAAAAAATTATTATTTAATTAAAAAATTAGTTTTTTTGGTTTGATTTTTATTTAAAAAAATTGAATTAGAACCGAACCGGATCGATCTGTTTTCCTCAAATAAAAATTGAACAATTTTTTTGTCTAAAAAAATTAAATCAAACAAAATCGATTGATTCGGTTCAATTTTTCAGTTTCCAATTTTATTTGCCCACTCTTAATATTATCATGCATGAACAATGCCAAAGTGCCAATCATAATTGTGAGGCAACAGCTAAAAACCGTAGAAATTGTAATGAAAATAAAATTAACAACTGTTGAAGCGGAAGCACACAAATAAGCAGAATCACCCAAGTAATTTATACAGAACAAGTAATTAAGAAATAAAGAGAGAAATGGTAGAAGAAGAACACACAAAGAATTACATGGTTCGGCAACTTGCCTACGTTCACGGCGGATCAAGATCACACTCTTTTTTTATTATGAATCACAAGGCACTCACAAAGTTATGCATTTTACAAGAAAGATCACAAAGAAAACTCTCACTATTACTCTAGGGATTTTCTCTCATAAAGAACCACAAAAATTGTTGATGATCACTAAGATTTCTCAACCTATCACCCAGATTGTGTTTACAAGCCAATTGATAGCCTTTATATAGGCTTTGGGATGTCTTAGGTTTACTCTATATGTGTGGGAGTCGTATTAGGGAGTCCTAAAATGAGTGAGAGACGAAATAAGGAAGTTTCCTTATTTCGGGATACTGTTTCCGTCTCCAGCGCCGCGGCCCTGGTACATCCGTCTGAGCTCTGCGGCGCTCGTATCCTGGCGTTGCGGCGTTGGCGCTTGGTACACCCCTCTTCATTTTTTGACTCCTTTCACATCCGTCTTCGATCTGTGCGCACCCTACACACTTGGCTTGATCTCCAAATCATATCACATGATTTTCAATCAATATTCTCACAAATCCCTTCTTTGATTCAAAATCATCCACAAAAGCAACTCGATCTCTCATTTCCGCATCTTTGGTCACGCTCACAAAGTAGTGACTCCGGTTAAGTTCTTGCATAGGACGAACTTGATCGAGTGCAGTGGCTTAGTCAACATATCAGTAGGGTTTTTAGATGACGCTATCTTTGTTAGACTAAATTTATCACTTTGGACAATCTCTCAAATGTAATGAAGCCTCACATCAATGTGTTTCGACCTCTCATGGAACACTTGATGCTTGCTTAGGAATATGGCACTCTAGCTGTCATAATATACACCAGTGTTTACATCTTCACTACCCAATATCTCCGCATATATGCCTTTTAATCATACAGCCTCCTTGATAGCTTCACCAACAGTTATGTACTTCGCCTCTGTGTTAGAGAGTGCAATCACATGTTGTAGAACTGATCTCCAACACACACTATACTTAAACACTGTGAATACGTAGCACGTCAACGATCTTCTCTTGTCTAGATCACATGCATAATCTGAGTCTACGTACCTTCTTACCATTTCATTGCTGTCCTTATCCCTCTTATATATCGACCCGTGATTTGACATCCCCTTAAGATATCTCAGAATCCACTTTACTGCAAGCCAGTGATCTTTTTTCGGATTCGCCATGTATCTACTCACCACACTCACAGCCTATGCTATGTCTGGTCTTATGCAAACCATTGCATACATGATGCTCCCCACAGCGCTTGCATACGGTACTTATTCATCTGCAGTTTCTCTTCATCGGATATCGGCGACTGTGCTACTAAAAGTCTGAAATGTATGGCCAAAGGAGTAGAGACAGCCTTTGCGTTAGACATACCAAACTTCTCCAGAATTTTGACTATATATCACTGTTGGGACAAAAAGATAACATCTTTTCTTTCCCTTACAATGTCCATACCCAAAATTCTCTTTGCTGCTCCCAAATTCTTTATTTTAAACTTGTCACTTAACTGCTTTTTGAGCTTATGTATTTCTTCCATATTCTTGCATGCGATCAATATATCATCGACGTATATAAGCAAATACATCATCCTATAACTTAGGTTCTTGAAGTACACGCATCTGTCATACTTGCTCCTATTAAAGCCACAAGCCATCATAAACTCATCAAATCTCCTATACCACTACCTAGGTGATTGCTTTAACCCGTATAATGACTTTTTTAGCAAACAAGCATGATCTTCTTTACTGGGCTCTTCGAACCCCTGCAGCTGTGCCATGTATATCCTCTCTTCAAACTCTTTATGTAGAAAAATTGTCTTTACATCCATCTGCTCTAGATGTAATCAAGGTTTGCATACATGGCTAACAAAATCCTAATAGATGTATGCTTGACAACTGGAGAGAATATCTCATGAAAATCGACTCCCTCTCTCTAAGTAAAACCTTGTGCTACTAACTTAGCCTTGAATCTTGTAGGCTCAATCCCTGGTATCCCCCCTTCACCTTATACACCCACTGGTACCCGACTAGCTTCTTTTGAGGTCTCTTCACCAACTTCCATGTATTGTTCTTCCTAAGAGAACTAATTTATTCTTCCATGGCCTGCTGCCATTCTTTCTTATTTTCACTCTTCATAGCCTCACCATATATCCTAGGCTTATCACACTCAAGAGTGTAAGTAGAATTAAAAGCATAAGCAACTAAATCTGCTTGTGCATACCTAACTGGTGAGTTAATCGTTCTCCTTAGCCTATCACTGGCTAACTGGCACTCTTTAAGTTCCATTTCAAGAGTTTTAGTCTTTCTTTGGGTGGATTTGGAGGAACTCGTCGGTGTTCTTGGTTCATCTTCAAGGATTTTCTTGTTGAAGTGTTGATCTGAGGGCATATCAGATCTACTTTTAGTCTCCACTTCAACTTCTATTGACTCGAGTGCTGAGTCTTCCTTGGGCATAGGTTCTTCGTTATTATCTTCTTGTGAGGTTTTCAGCATCGTCATTTCATCGAACGTCACGTCACGGCTTATGATACTCCTTGGTAGTGTCAAGTCTTTACACCACACCTTGTATCCTTTCACTCCTTCGAGATATCCTATGAATACCCATTTGATAGCTCTAGGTTCCAATTTTTCCTCCTTAACATGTACAAAGGTAGGGCAATCAAATATTCTGAGGTGGTCATACTTCGGAGGATTGCCAGACTATTTCTCTTCTGGCATTTTGAAGTCAATTGATGAGGAGAGACTTCTATTAATCAAGTAAGTTGTAGTCACCACAGCTTCTCCCTAGAATGTCTTGGACATCTTCGCATTGGTAAGCATGCATCTAACCCTTTCAAGTAAGGTTCTGTTCATCATCTCAGCTACGTCATTCTGCTATGGTGTTGATCTTACCGTTTATGCCTTGCAATCCCATGTTTAGCACAAAACCCATCAAACTCTCTATTGCAATATTCGAGGTCGTCGTCAATTCTCAACCTCTTCACCATTTTTCCAGTTTGATTCTTAATAAGAACCTTCAAAGTCTTGAATACTTCAAAGGCTTAATCCTTGCTCTTCAACACATAGACCCATAGCTTCCTTAAATAGTCATCAATCAAGCTGAAAAAATACCTAGCACCACCACGAGTAGCTGTTTGAGCTGGTCCCCAAAGATTCGAGTATATGTAGTCAAGGGTCCCTTTAGTCTTGTGCTAGCCGGTACTAAACCTTAGCCTATATGCTTTTTCAAGCACACAATACTCACAAAACTCTAAGGGCTGGAACTTATCTTCTCCAAACGCCTTTTGACTTAATAACTCCTTTAGGTTTCTCTCGCCTAGGTGTGCAAGTCTAAGATGCCACAACTTGGTTTGCATACTCTCATCATCTACATAGAATAGTGCATAACCACTTATGACTTCACATTTAAGCACATAAACCCCTTTGCACTTTTCTCCTCTCATCACCACCATGAAACATTTCAAAACTCTTAAAATCCCTCTGTCGATCTTGATGGAACACCCATTCTGGTCTAGAGTCCCTAGTGAGATCAAGTTTCTCTTCAAGTCAAGAACATACCTAACATCTGTCAACTCTTTCACTCACTCATCATGTAGCCTAAGTTTAACACTACAAATTCTCATCATCTGACATGCAACGTCATTACCCATTAAGACCTTACCACTACTAATAGGCTGAAAATTTATAAACCAAGACTTGTGCGGGCACATGTGAAAAGTACAACTAGAATCAAGAACCTATTGTTCAGAGTTCTTACTATCAGTAGTGATGAGTGTCTCTGCGCTATCATAGGCAAGCGCAGCATCCACTTTCTTCTTGTTTTATGCTCTCTTATATGGACAGTCATTTATGAAATACCCCTATTTCTTACAGCAATAGCACTTCCTAGAAGTCCTAGACTTCGATCTCGAGCCATTTTTTCTTTCCATCTCTATATGAGGGTCTTCCTCTTACAGATAAGATTTCTGCATTGCCCTCAATTTTCTTTCCTAATAAATTTAAGTTTAATAATGATTTCACATCACTCATCGTTAAACTCTCTCTACCGTAGAGTAGCGCATCAACAAAACTCTCATAGCTCTTGGGGAGTGAACTCAACAGGATAGTTACTCTATCTTCATCTTCTATCATGATGTTGATAGACTCAAGATCAAGGATGATCTTATTGAAGGCGTCTATATGATCTTTCATCGGCGTCCCCTCTGATATGGACAGCTGATACAGCTTCTTCTTTATATGTAATCTATTAGCCAACGATTTCCTCATATAAAAAGAGTCAAGCTTTTTTCAAAGACCTATTTTCGTCGTCTCACCTGCTACTTCCCTTAGTACTTCATCGCTCAATGACATAACGATTGTACTATGAGCTCTTTCTTGAATGTCCTTTTCTTTCTGCTTCATCTTTAGATGACTCTGGTGTCTTCTCTTCATCACTAGATGGAGCTGCAGTCTCCTCTAATGCCAAACCAAGCCTTTGGCTCACCAACAACGCCTTAACCTTTATCTTTCACAGATTGAAGTCATTCGTACAGTTGAATTTCTCTACCTCATACTTGGGTGTGGCCATGTCTGCTTAGAACCAAGCTCTAATACCAGTTTGTTGAAGCGGAAGCACACAAACAAGCAGAATCACTTAAGTAATATATGCAGAACAAGTAATTAAGGAATAAAGAGAGAAATGATAGAAGAAGAACACACAAAGAATTACGTGGTTCGACAACTTGTCTACGTCCACGGTGGATCAAGATCACACTATTTTCTTATTATGAATCACAAGGCACTCACAAAGTTATGCCTTTTACAAGAAATATCACAAAGAAAACTCTCTATATTACTCTAGGAATTTTCTCTCACAAAGAACCACAAATATTGTTGATGATCACTGAGATTTCTCAACCTATCACCCAGATTGTATTTACAAGCCAATTGATAGTCTTTATATAGGTTTTGGGATGTCCTAGGTTTACCCTATACGTGTGGGAGTTGTATTAGGGAGTCTTGAAACGAGTTCGAGACGAAATAAGGAAGTTCCCTTATTTCGGGATACTGTTCCCGTCTCTAGTGCCGCGGCACTGGCGCGCCTGTCTGAGCGCTGCGGCTCTCATATCCTAGAGCCGCGGTGCTTAGGTACTGGATTTGGCGCTGCGGCGCCCACGCCTGGTCGTCGCGGCGTTGGCGCCTGGTCGTCGCGGCGTTGGCGCCTGGTACGTCTCTCTTCATTTTCTGCCTCCTTTCGCATTCGTCTTCGATCCGTACACACCCTACACACTTGACTTGATTTTCAAATTATATTTCAATAATTTTCAATCAATATTTTAAAAACAACTATATTAAATTATAATGTAAACGAATCTTCAAAAGTAAAATTAACTAATCAATTTAATTATAATGTAAACTGATATATTAACACGAGTCCCTAATTCAAAAAATCGAAAAAGAACACAACTTTAGTGACTTGCTAAAATCAAGTCAATAGAAAAAGTGGTTGAATCAAAATCTGAAGCATAATAATGATATTATGAACTCAAAATAACAATTAAAAAAAACAGTTTAATTTGAATCAAAAACTGGAATCAAGAAAAAGAAAAGAAATTTTCAAAGAAAAAAGAAGACAGAGTGAGTTTAGTAGTGCTTTTTATAATAATAAAAGTACAAAA
Organism: Ailanthus altissimus; assembly: GCA_946807835.1. Taxonomy (NCBI): domain Eukaryota; kingdom Viridiplantae; phylum Streptophyta; class Magnoliopsida; order Sapindales; family Simaroubaceae; genus Ailanthus; species Ailanthus altissimus. The sequence continues at coordinate 14,744,608 of OX327687.1, forward strand.
GTACTTTTTTAAAAATAAAAGTACTTAACGTAGTGTTTGACAAAAAAATTTTAAAAGTAATTTTAAAATTAAATTAGTAGCTATTAATTGAAACGACTAACCCTATAATATTTTTAGAAACTTTAAGAGCGAATTTTAACTAATTTCTTATAGACATTCGTAGACTCCCTACAATAGTAAATCTATCAAAATTTTGACATTTTTAAACTTGTGAATTAAAATACAACACTTATATAAATTTAACACAAATAATCATACTTCTAAACTTCTCATATCTCATCCATAACTTACAACTATCAACATTAAATTAAAAATATTTTTATAAAACATTCATTAGCAATATTGTAAGTATCTAGAACAAAGTTAATACACTTTATAACATCAAATGACATTATATATATATCTAAGTCCCAAAAGTTTAATACAATAAATTCTCATAAGCCCCAAAAGATAATGAGAGACCATGAGTCTTACATGGTTCACAAAATATCCTAAAACACCACGATTTTGCCCACTTTAACTATTCACTAAGTTGAAGAAGTCTATAATCTCTTAAGAGGAAAAAAAGTGAAGAAGGTAAATTTTTACAAACCGTATAAGTGGAATAGTTTAAATAAATATTGACATAATAGAGATAATAAAATAATAATAATTATAATAAAGATAAACTTTAATACATACTATTCTTAATGTATAAGATATAAACATTCTAAAATCTCATAAGAAACATTAAAGCCCATTTGTTCATGCTAAGTATGAAAGTGTTGCAAAATTTGAAACAATCTCATAAATGCATTTCATAAACTGGTTCATACATAAATTCATGTCATGAAAATTAAATATTTTTTTAAAATCTTACTCTAAACTATTACCTAGGGGGAACCTCGTCATACTTGAAATATCTCTCAGACAGAGAGTTGGACGTACTCATCTTTATCTCATATCATATCATAATCTTACACATACGTAGAACAGATTGACCCCTTGAAGAGCAAAACGCTCATACACACGGCTTAAAACCTATATTGTGTACAAATAGGCTTTAAAGACCTAAATCTCATATCTCTATTTGAAAGGGGAGGGTATCGCTTAGCGATTTGAAAACAATTTCTCTTTTGTAAATATAACTCATAGAACCATATCTCGTACTTTATACTTTAATCTCATAAATCATCTAAATATATTACTACTGATATCTATAATACTATATATAAATATTAGAGATGTCAAATGATAAATACATATGATTTTTCTATAACGCAAAATAAAATTTTAGTTTAAATATGGTATAATCTAAAGAAATTAATTTAATAAATAAAACACATCGTTTAACTTTAAAAACTATAGTAATCATGCTTAAAAATATATTCATCATGCTTTCATATATTTTATAAAAAGACTTATAATAAATTAAATCTTAAATATACTAAATAAACTATATATACATATATATATATAAATCCCGCTCATAAAAGATGATGACAGTAATCGAAAATGTGTTATCGAAATACGTCACGTATGAGAACTCTCTTAAATAAGACAAAATACATAATTATTCACCGAAAAGAATATTAATACTAGAATTGACAATTCTCAACAAAAATTCTATTACAAAAAATAATAACATAATAAGTTATACAATTATCAACTTATTGAATCGGTGCTGACTTTACGATATGGGGTCTAATTCATTTTGTTTATCTCCTACGGGTCCTAAAATGAAGAAAATTAATAATTTAGACTATTTAATTTAGTGAAATTTGAAATTACCCCTAAATCATAGGGTTAAAGTTTTTTTAAAACCAAAATTCCTCTCTTTCCATAAAATCTAATACTCCAACATATATCAATAAAAATCTTAAATTATAGTGGTAATCTTACTCCCATAAACTCCAATACACTTTCTTACACTAACTTTTTCTCTAAAACCTTAAATACCTAATTTTATCTCTAATTAAAAAAATCTCTAACTAAAGTTCTAATTTATACTTAAAATATTACCCACAATATAATAACTCAAAATCATATTTATCATTTCAAAATAACTAACAACTAAACTATATTTAAAGATTTGTAAGTATTATCAATCAACTTAATAACCACCCATGTTTAGGAACACCTTATTTAAGTCAATGATCATCTTTTTTGTAAAATCTCAAATTTGATTGATAAGATTCTCTTTTATAAAAATTCCCTTGATTCACACTATTTAAAATAAACTATATCATAACAGGGAAACTAAGTCACTGTAACCACTCATTTCCTGTAGCAGTAGAGGTGCTTATTAAACAAAGCACCTAAGCGGGTGATTTCTTCAATTAACACGTGCTTTTAAGGGTAGCACTTGGGGACTTTAATGAATTTTTTACAATTTTTAAAATTTCCTTATAAAATTTGAGGAAATCTAAATCAAGCCCCATTTGATGGAACACTTATGCATTTGTTAAAATTATAATTTAGACTTTAATGATAACATTTATCTAATTAGTTTTTTCTTTTTCTTTTTTTTTCTGATATTTTTTGCCTGCATTCTATTAATTAAAGTTACTGTGATTGTGATAAATGGCAGTGCCCCTATATTGTTTCATATATTTAAAATCATTTTTCTTATCGGAATATATAAAATAACCGTTTTTAAAATCATAATTTATATTTGGTAAGGCTATTTGAATTTGTTAAATTAATTTGTAATCCACTTTTTAAAATAATTTTATCACTAAAGATAATATAATTTAAATGAATTAATTAAATTTGTACTTCTCAGAATCATCCCAATTTTTTTTAATATTTCTTTTACTTAACATCAAAGTTTACTCTAAATTAATTAACGATTGTATTATTTTATCTTTTTTTTTGTTGGTTTACCTAAAATCAAAGTGTGCATAAAACATTCAAACTCTAATGCAAAAGAATACTTTATATTAACAAAAGTGATCGCTGTATAGTACTAAAAGAGTTACAACTTTAAGAGAGAAAAAAACATAAAAAGGAGAATAATATGAAATAATATAATTATGTTAATTTTGAGGCATGAGAAATTTATTAAGTGAAAACATAAATTTTAAATTTAATGAGTAAATTAAAAAAGTGAATGCATTTGATTTTTTATGTGATGGTCAACTAACAAGGAAGAATTTTTTTTTTAACTATAAACACTCTTCAATGAGTTACACAATTGAGAGAACATTCAAAGTTTTGTAGAATTCGAGGAAGAATATTGTGTCAAATACACAATTTTCTTTTGAAATAATAAATATAAAATATAATTGATTCAATGGCTCTTCATAAATTATTATAAGGATTCATTTAATATAATATTTAAAATTCAAACTTTATGATGATAATGATAAATTTTTATTTAATTGATTGATATACTATTGAGTAACTAACAAGAATATATTTTTTTTATGTTAAATTTTTTTATTATTTTAGAATAGTATATTATAAGTGACTTTAGACTAAAACTTGTAATTTTATTTCACTATTTATTATCTTATTTTGTTAATAATAATAATAATAATAATAACAACAACCACCGCAACAACAACAATAACAAATAATTGTGATCACAAACTTATTTGTCAATTTTTTTTTACTACAATAACTAGTATAGATGTTCGTAAAATAAATTATTACTATCATTTTAAAATATCTAATATCTATTAAAAAATAGAAAAAATATTTTTACTAATTTTTAATTTAAAAATATTTATAATAATTAAATAACAATTCATATAAATATTTTTAATTATAATATTTATATTAAGTTTTTTAATTATAATAATATCCATTTTGATAATTTATTAGTATTAATATAATTTTAATTACATATAAAAAACTCAATAAAACATTTCAAGCACTTCAAAAGTATTTTTTATAACTAAAAGATAAATATTAGATATTTCTTCAAAAAAGTGTTATCAAGAAAGAAAGCCTTATGAGTTGAAGGTGTTAGTCGAATTAATTAACCCCTCGGTTGATGCTCGGACAAGTCGGAGGTTCACTCCCCCCTTGCTACGGGATAAGGAAAGGTGTATTTGTTGTACACTTAAAAAAAAAAATGAAAGAAAGAAAGCGTTATAAAATAAAAACATTTTTCTCTAGCACTCTAAAACGGGCTCTTTACTATTGCGGTTTGTAATAACGAGATTTCGGTTCGTTGTCGGCGACAAGGGTACGGTTGTTGTCGGCAACGAAGCGAGGCCATGACTGAAGAGTGAGGGTGAGAGGAGGCAACTGATTAGAAGGGAAAGTTTGTAATTCCCTTGATTTCTATCCAAATTTCTTTTAGAAAATCTAAAACCACCTTTTGTGTTAAGATCCAATTGAAACGTACAACGTGTATTTTACAATTCACAAGAACTCGTTGATTTTTATGAGCAATGCTATATTTAGATAGGTAAAATTTATATTGATATATTATTTAGTATGTTTATCTTTAATTAGTATTATATAATTTTTATATTAATAAAAATATAAAAAGTCAAAAATTATTTGATAAGTGATAGTTATTAAAAAGTGACATATTAATTGAATCCAAAGTTTTTATTTGATCTATGTATTCTTTTATTATTATGTGGGAAAATATTTTAATTTGAGAATGCATTTAAAAAAAAATTTAAACTGAAAGAGTGGAAACAGTATCAATTTTGAATTTTTTCAAAGAGTTATCAAGAGAGTTTTTTTTTTTTTCTTTGAAGCGTTTTGAAAAATAGAAGTTAAAATGAACCCAGTATCTTCTTTTTAATAAAAAAGTCTATGTTCTTTTTCGAAATAATTCTGATGATGATTTCATAACTTTTTAATTTTTGTAAATGGGAACAGCACATTTGAATTTCAATAAATTCATTAGAATTGTTAAACCATGAACATTTGTTTTTTAATTAAAGCATGAACATTTGATATAATTTTTAATGTAGAATATTTTATAATTGATAAATTAGATGATTTAAAAAGAAATTGGCCCAAAAATATTTTTGGACAAGAACTTTGAAAAAGAAAATGAGATTACCCCTCAAGTTAAATAGATATTTTTATAAATACACAGACAAAAAAATCTACCATACCCTTTTAACTAACAAAATAAAAAGATGGAGGACAACTATTAGTTCTTTCAAATATTTTTCAAATTTTTGCATCCATTGTCTTATATTAAGCATACCAAAGCCTCCATAACCTCATAATCGAGTACTTCATCTCCAAAAATATTAACAATTTCTTCAAAAGCTGGAGACGTATAGGAGAAGAGGTTTAAATAACTAAGTATTGGTAAAAAATCACGAGCCATTTTTGTGAGTATAGACAAAATAAGAGATAAGCATGCCCGCAAGTTAGTATGTTATCATCAACTTTGCGTGATGATGTGGATGGCCTCTTATAGTGTCTAGCATTTTTTATTATGTTGAAGATGTTACATCTCTAGACTCAGAGCCTTTTGCATATTCATTGAAAACTTTGGTAAGATAACCCCTGATCTTCTCAAGTTCTCCATTGCCGTAAATATCCTTGTACCAATTTTCCACAATATTCATTTTGAACCGCGGGTCAAGAGGGTAAAATCAAGTAACATTTGCTCCAATATTTGTCAACAAATTCCTTTGGCGCAAGTGATGCCTCTTCGCGAACAAGAACACGATCACTTCTTTGCCACTGCAGCAATTTCGAAGAACGTGGGGAAATACACATTTAGAGTAGTATATTTTTCATAATACAAGTTTCGAAAAATATCATTGAATAGGGGTTTCATGCGCTTACATGTGACAGTTGCTTCATCCCATGGTTCCTATGTTAAATTTATTGACTTGAAATGAGGATCTATATGCTCTAACTCTAAAAAACCTTCTTTAAAACCCAGTGAGTTTGCCATAATATTTGTTGGAAATAATTTATATTTCAGAATCTTTATCAAATTTCAGTTGCAAAATGGTGCTTTTATTTTTTATTTTTTCCTACCTTCTCCGGGGTGGCATTTTAAGTGTTTTTGCTAGCGTGAAATGTTGCTATTGTGGGCCTGAAACTTTAATTTGTGATAAAGATCTTACATTGTTTAAAAGTATAAAATTAGTTGGTGATTTATTAATTTTTGAACACCCTTTTTTTATAAGTCGATTTTTATAAGTGAGTTCTACCTAAAAGTTCGTAACACTTGGTATCAGAGCACGTTACATGATGGGAACCAACAAGGAAAGGATTGACAAGCTAGAGGCCGAGCTCCGTAAAATGCGCGAGCTAATGCGACAGTCAATGACGGAAACGGGTGAAATTCGGGTACAGATGCAAGGCATGGAAGGACAACTCGGGGAGGTTCTGAATTCGCTATCAAGATTGCGGGTCTCCAGATAAAGAACAGCTTCAGTCCAAGATGAGCAAGGCCATCACAGCCAGGACCCATCCGAGATGAAAGCAATCACTAGCAGCACCGGGTTCATCAAAATAGAGTTCCCAAGATTTTTGGGAGGTGACTCAACGGAGTGGCTGAGTCGAGTGACGTAGTACTTCGAATTCCAAGAGACGGCTGAGGAGAGAAAGGTTGCATTGGCATCTCTTCATTTATGGGGAGAAGCAAACCAATGGTGGCAATGGCTTAGGCGGATCCAACGAGATGAAGGCAGAGAAATTACCTGGAAGCTTCTCGAAAGGAAAATTATGACTCACTTTGGTCCTACGAGATACGAGTGTGAATTCGAAAGGTTAGCCAACCGAGTGGTGGTGTGGCCACAGTCTGTGCTCATGGGAACCTTCTTGGGGGGGGGGGGGGCAACGAGATGAGATTGCAGATGAGGTAAGGATGGCTCGACCATAATCGCTATGTGAAGCCATAGGAGTAGCCCGAATGGAGGATGACTAACGAACAAGGAGGAGGCATCAGGGAAGAGTGGACGTGGGAGGAGCGGTAGTGCAAAATTAGTGTGTACTTGCTACGCCAATAGTACCTATGGCGATGACCATTCCCAAATCAAATGGAGGAACATCTGTAAAATGCCTAACATGGGAAGAGATGTAACGTAGAATAGAAATGGAGCTTTGTTTCATTTGTAACAAAAACTTTGTACCTAGTGTCACGTCCCACATCGAATAGAAATTAGGTGAGTCTTGGATATATAAGGGTGAGTATGTAGTATTACTTAACTGGTCTGTGATAAGTGATATCATAGCAGATCCAAATTCTCATTCGTATGTAAGCCCCCAAAAATTGCCCCAATGGAGATGGTCATATAGGATGTAGGTCCTTTATGCTGTTAGGGGATGGGCAATTTGGGCCAAGTGGGCCCTAAAAATCCTGTGTCTTGAGCCTCAATAGAAATTGTCACGTGGATAGTAGATCCCCTATCTTCGAGGGGATGGACAATACGGGTCAAGTTGGTCTTTGAGTTTAGACCACACTGTGACGAGGGCGTCGTGTGATTGGGTGGAAGAGAATATCACGTCCCACATTGAATAGAAATTGGGTGGGTCTTGAGTATATAAGGGTGGGTATACAGCATTACCTAATAGACTAATCTTTTAGGTCAATAACAAACACCCGACCTGTGACACTAGGCATAAGTGCATAACTCCCTGACTATTTTTTATTGAAGGAGATAATGATGAAGGGGAAAATTCGAATGGTCACATAGATTCAGACACCATGGCTATAAACGAGGAACAAGAAGCTAACGCAGAAATCACCCTTCATGCCTTCTCGGGATGGAGGGGACCCCGTACTACGAAGTTACAAGCGTTCATCAATAAACATCTTGTCATTGTGTTGGTTGATAGTGGCTCAAGCCACAATTTTATTAGCGAACGAGTTGCCCATCAACTTCATTTACCTGTTGTTCCTACTGACAAATTTAACGTGAAAATCGCAGATGGTGGACAGCTCTAGTGCCAGGAAAAATATGAAAGGGTGCCAATGGAGATTCAAGGGATTTCTGTAGCAGCAACATTATTTGCAATTCCTTTCCAGGGAATGGATATTGTGCTTGGGATTCAATGGTTGGAAGGATTAGGACCCGTGTTATGTGATTGGCGTAACCTAACCATGAAATTTAAATGGCATGGAGAACCCAAGGTGTTATACGACCTTAAAGATTCTAGTTCTAGGGAAATATCAATTAAGGCAATAGAGAAGGAGATAGATTACGGAGGGACTCTTTTTGCTATTGTCATGAAGAAGACAAATTGTAAAGGAAGCAAAGAACGGGCAGAACATGGTGTCCAAGAGATTCTAACAGATTTTGCTAGTTTATTTGAAAAGCCAAAGGCGTTACCCCCTTGCAGAATGGTGGACCACAGAATTCCAATAAAAGAAGGAGTAACAGCAGTCATGTTCACCCTTATCGGTATGCCTCTCTAAAAAAAATGAGATTGAGCGGCAAGTATTAGAGATGCTGGAAAATGGGATAATTCGACCAAGCCACAGTCCATTCTCCTTACCTGTTCTTTTGGTTAAAAAGAAAGACGGGTCATGGCGGTTTTGCACGGACTATAGAGCACTAAATGAAGTCACCATCAAGGACCGATTTCTCATTCCTACCGTGGACGATATGATAGACGAGTTACATGGGGCTAAATATTTTACCAAGTTGGATATGCGAGCAGGTTATCATCAAATTCGAGTTCACCCTGAAGACGTGCACAAAATGACATTTAGAACACATAATGGGCACTTCGAGTACTTGGTTATGCTTTTTGGACTATGCAATGCGCCCTCAACGTTTCAAGCCACCGTGAACGCAATATTCAAGCCGTATTTGCGTAACTATATCCTTGTTTTTTTATGATATTTTAATATATAACAGCACGTGGGAAGCACACCTTGGACATATTCGAATGGTCTTCACCATCCTTCAAGAACAATTTTTTTTTAAAGTACTCAGTGTGCTTTCGGTCAACACAAGATAGAATATCTCAAACACTTTATTTCTAGCGAAGGGGTACAAGTCGATGAAAGAAAAATTGAAGCAATAAAGAATTGGCCAAAGCCGAGTAATGTGACTGAGCTCCGAGGATTTTTAGGCTTAACAGAATATTACCAAAAATTTGTGTTCCATTACGGTACCATTGTAGCACCCTTAACTCAATTGCTAAAGAATGGGCAGTTCAAGTAGGATGATAAAGCGGAGAAGGCTTTTCAAGCACTCAAGGAGGCCATGACTACAACCTCGGTATTAGCTCTCCCTAACTTCAATGAAATGTTTGTCATTGAGACTGATGCTTCAGATACAGGTATAGGTGCTGTCTTGTCTCAGCAATGGAGGCCAATTGCGTACTTAAGTCGCGCTTTAGGACCAGCAAAGAGATCATGGCCTATTTACTCCAAGGAGATGCTGGCAATAATTGAAGCTGTTTGATATTAGAGGCCGTATCTTCTGGGGAGGAAGTTTCAGATAATTACTGACCAAAGCAGCCTTCGTTTCTTTTTGGATCAGCGTGTGGCAACTCTAGAGCAGCAAAATTGGGTCACTAAACTACTAGGATATACGTACAATATTAAGTATCGTGCTGGCAAGGAGAATAATGCTGCTGACTCACTGTCTGGAGAGAAAGAAATGCCTATCCTATTTGCCGTATCTAGTCTACAATGTGAGATATGGGAGAAATTAAGACAAGAAAAGGCAAAAAGTCCATGGGTTGAAGAAGTTAGGCAAAAGATGGAGACTGAATTAAAAAAGGATGATTATGTGTGGAAAGATGGTTTGTTGTGGTACAAAGGTAGAGTTTGTATTCCACCCGAAGACTCCCTTAAAAAACGTCTTTTGCAGGAGTTCCATGACTATAAAATAGGCGGCCACTCGAGGGTGTTTAGGACGTGGAAACAGCTTGCTCAGAATTTTTATTGGAAAGGAATGAAGAATGATGTGCAGAAACATGTAGCCGAATGCAATGTATGTCAGCGCAATAAGGCCAATTCCCGAACTCCATCTGGTCTCCTTCAACCTTTGCCTATACCCTCACAAGTTTGGGAAGATGTCTCAATGGATTTTATCGAGGGGTTACCAAATTCACATGGAAAAAATACAATCTTGGTAGTCATGGATCGTCTGACAAAGTATGCCCACTTTATTGGAATAAGTCATCCTTTCACCTCCAAGAACAATTGTTAGTGACCGAGATACGATATTCACCAGAAACTTTTGGCAAGAATTTTTCAAATTACGGGGAACACAACTCAAGATGTCCTCAGCATATCATTCGCAAACTGATGAGCAAACAGAAGTAATAAACCGAATCCTCTAATAGTAGCTTCGTTATTTATGTAGCCAGACACCAAAATAATGGAGTGTTCATTTGCCATGGGCTGAATTTTGGTATAATACTTCATTCCATAGTGCCATTGGGATGTCTCCGTTCCAGGCATTATATGGAAGACCACTGCCAAGTCTTATTCGCTATCTACCCGGAAGTACAGTCATGGATGAAGTGGATAAGGCATTGGGCGAACGTGATGAGTTGCTAAAAAATCTCAAAGAATATTTGAAATGGGCTAAGAATCGCATGAAACAACAAGCAGATAGTCACAAAAGGGATGAAAAATTCGAGATAGGAGATTGTGTTTTCCTTAAACTCCAGTCTTTCTGCCAACAATCGGTGTTTAGAAGAGCCAATAAAAAATTAGCAAGTAAGTATTATGGCCCCTATCGCGTCTTGGAAAATATTGGTGCTGTAGCATATAAGTTGGAGCTGTCGGAGGGGTCGAAAATTCATCCTGTGTTTCATGTGTCGTGCCTAAAAAAATGAATGAGGAAAAACACAGTCTCAAACTATACAGCACCTTCTATCACTGAGGGAGGCACGCTGCTGCTTGAGCCACTGGCAGTAAAAGATTTTCGATAGGTTAAGCATGGGAAAAAGATACCTGAAGAAGCATTGGTGCAGTGGAAGCAATTGACAGATGAAGAATCCACATGGGAACTAGTCGGCCAATTGAGAAATCAATTTCCTAATCTTGACCTTGAGGGCAAGGTCAAAGTCCCAGGGGCGGAAGATGATAAACCTAAGCGGATTAGGAAGCCCAACCCCAAGTACTTGGATATATTGAACGTGGAAGGAAGACCAAGTCTTGCGGGAATAAGGAAAAACCATGTCAAAGAGGTTGCTAATTTTCAGGACAATGCAGTAGATTCTAAGTTGTGGAAGACGTGTGATTAAGGAGAGATTGTAGGGGAGGAAGGTTGAGATATTTTAGGAGATTACCGTTGTAATCTTTCCCTTAAATAAGTTATTCTATGTTGGAATGAGTATTCAGAAATTAATAGCTTGTAAAGGTAGCTCTTCAAACCTGAATTGAAGAACAATCTGTGCGTCTTAAGAATTCCTACAAATAAAAGTGTTCCATTTTTTTTCAAATCCACTAAGTTCTAACAATTTGATATCAAAGTTAAGTTCACGCAGAGCTTATGTTGCAAAAGGGGTGACTTAGAAAGGGGCGACTTGAAAAGACTAGAGTAAGTCACCTAAAATGAGCTGTTGGTGTTAAAAGCATGGTCATATATTAAGATCTCACATCAATTAAGTATGAAATTAATTGGTGATTTATTAATTTTTGGACACTCTTTTCTTATAGGTTAATTTTTACGGGTGAATTTTACGTTCGTAACAATTTGACAATTGGGTTCAGGAGAAGTTATCAAATGATGGATCGAAGGTGTTTCAACTATCAAGAATGGTGAGAGAGCAATCTTCAAAATATCAACAGGTTTGGCCTATAGGGAAGCCGGATCTCTACAGTTAATTCCGCCCAATTCAATTACTATATTAGAGTACCATCTAGGATATAACTGGTGAATTTCGAAGCTTCGGGCTCTACCACAATATATATATATATATATTGATATGTCTTTGTCGTTTTTAATGTTACGGTCAATTGTTAATATGAAAGTAAAGACTAAGGGAATATTGCTGGTTGATAATTAAATAGAAAAAAAAATGATATTTAGACTTTTATGTTATATTAAAGTACCGGTTTATTTATTGTATTTTTAAAATTATTTATTTTTACTTAATTTTTATAATTTTTTTTATTAAATTTGATAAAATTATTTATTTTATTAAATTAGATAAAAGTAAAAGTTGTTAATAATATTAATCGATAATAAAAAAAAGTTAGAAAAATAGATAATTTTATCAAATTTAACAGAAATTTTTTTTAAAATAAAATAAAATAGATAATTTTAAAAATAGAGTAAGTAAATTGTCTCTTTCATTCTAACATAAAGTCTAAATATCGTTTATCATTTTTAAAATTATGATGGTCCGCATGCCCCTTTTGCCAAATTATAGAAATAGATGTCTTTCTCTCAAAAATAGTTATAAAAATAATTTTTAAAAATTAATATATTTAAAATAAATAAATCAAGATTGTAGTCAATAAGGTTTTAAAAACTAAAATTCAGAATTTTAAATTTTAATAGTCTCCCCATAATATATGTTGAACTTGTGGAAGCATTTACTATCGTTTGTTTTTCTTTCATTTGTTTGCCTCTCTTCGGTATCTAGCTTACCTTTCCATTTCTTATTTACTTTTAATTTTTTTTTAATAAATAAGTTTACCGGTTAAACATTGAAATGAAATCATAAGTGAATTTCGGATGGTTTGAATTTAATTAGAGTAAAGGATATTTAGATTTTCATATTATAGTGAAAGTGAGAGTTTACTGACTCTGTTTTTAAAATTATCTATTTCACCCTATTTTTATAATATTTTATATTAAATTTGATGAAATTATCAATTTTTTAAACTTTGTTTTATTACCAATTGATATTATTGATAACTTTTGCTTTCATTTAATTTTTTTTAAAAATAAATAATTCTATCAAATTTAACAAAAAAATTTCTAAAAATAGAATGAAAATAGATAATTTTAAAAACAAAGTAAAGAAACTATCATTTTTACTATAGTATGGAGTTCAAATATCCTTTTTCCTTATAAATATTTTAATATATTATTAAATTTATGAAATAATTTAATATAAGTATATAAATATAATTTAAATTATTGAAACATATATAATTGATTATAAAATAAAATAAATAAAATTTATTTTCTAATACAAAGCATCACCATATAGTGATAGATATCAATCACAAATTTGTGATAGATAATATGCTATAATGATGTTATGTTAATCTGTGTGACATCAATATCATTACATCATCTACCACACCTTATGCTAAATCATCATCCACGTAATCTTTTATATATGCAATGTGTACCATATTAGGATTTGAACACGTTAATTTGTGATAGATATATTCTATCATGAAATATGTCTAATTCTTTGAGATAGATTTTGTTTATCACAAAATTTTTTTCTATCATAATTTTGTGATAGATTGTTTCTATTGCAAATTGTTAAGGTGACTTTTAGTGATAGATAAAATCTGTCATAAAATATAGTTTAAGACAACGATTTTCTCAATCAAATTCCTTTTTTTAGTAGTGCCATCAAGTTCGGTTAAGTGGATATAAGTTCAAATTGAGTTGAACCACTACAATTAAAGAGCAAAGAATGTATTACAAAATACAGACAAAGGTTATAATTGTTGGCACAATTTTTTTTTTGTTTAATAAAATAAATGTAGCGAAAGCCTAATTGTCTTGTTCATAATTATATTTATAGAGATAAAAGATTATTTTAATTTTCACTTTGATAAACCTTAAATTGAATGACAACAATATTTTGTATTATCTTCAATATTCAAACTCACTTGTGTAAGTATGTGAATGTCATTTAATCTTCAAATTCCTACATATCCAAGAGTGAGAGAAGAATAGTAACCTTTTTTTTTTTTATGTAAGAATACGCAATAAGAATTATTCTTATTATGATATTTAACTACTCTTACCTCTCCTATATATAGTCATTTCTTTTGAGTATTTGGAGTTTGATTAGAATTTGAATTAGTAAAGAGACTATAAGACATATCGGTTTCCTATCTATAGCTTAAAAGGCTCAGTCCATTCATTTCATGACCCATTAGTTCTTTTAAGTTAACTCCAGGTTATTTTACTAAAAGTCAAAGGCTGAACCCCGTTTTAAATAAATAAAAGTCAATTTTAATTAAAACCCTTTTAATTATATCAGCCTTCCCCTTAGACTAATAATAACCACTTAAATGATCATTTAATTATTATTTATAAATAAAGGTAGGCCGTGAATAAATATCTTACCTCTTTAATTACTTATTTATCCATAAGTCATTAAATGCTCTAATGATATATTTTTAAATATGTTTATATTTGTAAATAAATTTACAAATAAATATCTGTATTCAATAAATGATTTATTGAATAAACTACAGTCACAAATTTAAATGATCAAGTACTAAAAATAGATTAGATGAAAATCATTAATTAGATTTCATATTGTAAATATATGTTCTTACGACCTATGAAATTATATCTCTAAACTATTAAGATTTTGACTGTTTATATGAATATTGCTCCATGATAACTCAAAAGACACAATACATGAATGTAAGTTTATTACTTGTTTAAGATTAAGGTTAACTAAGTTTATTAAAGATTTTGTGAATTAAGATCAACGACATTTCATAATATATAAATGTAAGTTTATTACTTGCTCATAATTAAGGTCAATAAAGTTTATTAAAAATTTTGTGAATTAAGATCAACGACATTTCATAATACATAAATGTAAGTTTATTACTTGTTCATAATTAAGGTCAATCAAATTTATTAAAATTCTTGTAAAATAAGATCAATGATATTTAGTTAACCCAATTAAAATTCAAAGTAATTTCGTTCATTATATCACATAAACTAGTTTTTCTACTCAAAATCTCTACTTTAATGATCATAGTAAATCATCTACTATAAAAAGTAGAAAAACCACAACTATACATAATAAAATGCTCTTTTAATTATTGGCTATGAACTTATGATCTATACTTTTTGTAGTAGTATTATATGCCTAATACATAGATTGCATATTTTATAAATATGTACTCATTAACATATGCTCAATTATATATATGAATAAACTCAATTAATCAAATAAAATATTATTAAACATAATTTAAGGAATAAATTAACATTGCCCACTCACCTTAAAGCATGTCGGGGATCTGTCAAACTCTTATATCATTTATACGAGTTTCAAAACTCTTTGTCGGTAATGACTTGGTGAATGTATCAATTAAATTTTTTGTTAATGCAATCTTGGACATCATGACCTCACATTTTTGCACAAACTCGCTTATCAAATGATATTTTCTTTCAATATATTTTTCTTTCTTATTGTATTTTAGTTTCTTGGACTGTGCAATAGCTCTATTATTATCATAATGAACATTTATTGGTATCTTAGCACTAGGTACTACTTCAAAGTCTATAAGGAACTTGTAGACCTATATAACCTCTATTGCAGTTTCTGATACAACTACATATTCAGCTTCTATTGTGGAGTTTGCAATATAGATTATCTTATACTCTTCCAACTTATAGCTCTACCACCTAAAGTGAACATATATCATGAAGTAGATTTTTGGGCATCTTTATTTTCTTGAAAATATGAATTTGTATACTAATAGGTATAGATCCTCACTAGAATATATAAGCATATAATCTTTCATTTTTCAAAGACTCCCTCTAGTTTCTTTAGAATAGCTAATAAGTAGAAAAATATCTAACTTAGATTCCAACTTGTTTGTCTTTCTTTTTAGCACATAAGTTGTTTTCCTCTCATATATTCTAATCGGTACGTACCATATCCACCAACTTGAATGATCTTGTATGATCATTCCCTAGGTCCAAGCTTTCTTACCTCAACTTCTTGAGTTTTTGAAAACACTCATCTTATTACTAAATTACCCAACTTGCCCTTGTCTTCACTTTATATATTTTTTTTCTTTTTTACTAAAGGAAAAACTAATTTGTTGTTGATACGTTTCTAGTCTTATTACTACTTATTCTATTTTTTATTCAAAGAAGTCCAAGTTATTATACCTAAGTTGAATTTTCTTTTTTCATCAATTATTTCTATTCTTAAGGTGGGCATTCCCCCGTGGATTTAGGATAATGTAACCTAATTCTAAAGGGGATCGTAATGCTAAAAAAAATTCTACCCTTAAAATCTCTTGTTAAATCTGTTGGAAATCGAGTGTGTGACATACGAGTGTATACCTAATTTAAAAAATTACTACACACAGCGAAAACATGTTAACAAATACATCCAATTTAACAAATTTAACCACATATATGCTTAAGTATAACTATTATACAACAACTTATATATGATGAACAATTGTGTACATAAAATTAAAATATAAAAAACACTCACCTAATGAAGATAGCTTTACAAAATCTTCAAGTCATCCATCAATCCAATCGAAGAGCTCACCTTGAAGTGAATTGTTGAACAATTCTAGTCCATAACAGTTTTGTGGGATTATGGAACTAGAATGGTAGTTTAGTTTTACAATTTTCAACACATGTATTTAAACTCTTTGAACACAAATTATTTGATTCTTAAATGGAGATGGTAAATATTTACATACAACTCTTGTTTAAATGATGAAAATAATTTCCATAGATTAATTAATTTTAGCACAACTCTTGTCTACAATTACTAATCTCTTTCTCCATTTTCTTTTTATTCATTTTGAGCCATCTATGAGAGAAGAAGAAGAAGAAGAAGAGAGGTTTTTCATGTTTTTCAATACTTGAAAGAGCAAAAACAATTTTTCTCTTACCTCTCCATCCTTGGCCGATTTTTGCATTTCAAATTGAATTCATTCATTCAAATGTTTTGTATCAATTTGTTACAATAATATATTTAATTGTTAATCAAATTTTATTTTTGTTATTCAACACTTTTTGATAAAACAAAAACAAGTGCTCCATCAATTTAATTGTTGGTCTCCCACTTAGGATTAATTTATTAAGCACTAAAATAATGGCCACTTAAAAAAATCATTACCTAACAAATATAATTATTTTAATCATATTAGGTAAATTAATGGTCAACATTTAGGCCCCTAATTATATTAAAATACAATGACCATGATTAATATATTATCATATTATCTAATAATATAATAATAATATATAATTTAATTATTCAAAACAATTTTGAATAATTACTTTTTACCTTACTAGTTTTTACTACCAAGGTTAAATGGTAAAACTAAGGTAAAATCAAATCATAGATCAAATTGTACACTTGTCAACATCTTATTAATTAACAACTCTTGTTAATTAATTCAATGATGTACTTAACAATTAAGTTTTAACAAATGCACATCTCGAGGGATCCCAAAACAATTATTCTATTTTGCTAGAATTTATTGGATCGAATTATTCAATCCCGTCTACTACCACAGTGCTCAACGAGTATACTTCATATTGTGAGACTCTCTTGGTTCACACCTAATTTATCATATGGAGCTCCTTCATACGTTCGTGAACGATGCCCTACACATACATTACAGATATTACAAATCAGCACGTTAGACCATGCAAGTTGGAATCATTGTATATTTGTATAATCTCTCCATTATTTATATCCTAAAAGAGCAGAGATATAGATCATCACTGTCAAATCTCTATTTGCTCAACCATTAACTTATCTCCAGATTTATATTTCCTTAAACAATATCCACAAACACTTTTGTGATATTGTTTATCCCTTTGAGATATATTTTTCGAGGTTTATACTAGTGGCCACAAGACTTTCTGAAATACAATCTTGGAGCATCAAAATATACAACCCACTCCTATGAGCTGATGGATCCTATATCTACGCACACCAGACTTTATGAGCATAGGACCATACCCAGTGACACACAACGATTAGACCATAAAAGGTCTCTGACATGTATGGAACAAAAGTATGGTAGATCACTCACAAGCCCACCGTGACGCTCAGATCAAAAGACCATAAATACTACTCAACTCGGAAGACCTTACGTTGATGGCTTTATGAGATGTCTATTGGAGGTCTTTGTGAATCTGTTCAATATCCAGTCCTTACTGAATACCTGTATGTCTATACGAGCTTCCACTAAGCTCATAATTTACTAAGACTAACCATCTAGACCGTCCAAATATAGACATACACTAATCTATATTAATGGGTTTCACCGATAGACCCGCATCGATGAAATTAGATCAGGAACATCATATTTGAGAACATACTTGCATAATGACATTTCTTAGCATCATCTGCAACTTTTTACAGCTATGTCATTATTAATATATTCTCAAGTTATTGTCCTATTTTAGACAAGACTCTAACTGTTTAGATTTCGCTAATTCTATTAATCTGCTAACTCTTAGGACCACTAACTCTCAGTACTTTTAACTATTAGCGTTGCTAACTCTTAGCACTGATCTAAACTCCTTTAGACCATATTTGAACTCCTTTAGATCATACAATGTCTTAAACGTTATAAGCATCTTACAATTTATTATAAATAATATTAATAATTTTATTAGAAATGATGATTTTATAAATACTATCATTAAATATTTATACATAATGAGATGGCACGTAAGCACAAATCCCAACAAAATCTCAATCAAGAAAATAATAACGTATTTCAATATTAAAAAGACTCTACAATTAAGCATAGCAACACTTATAAAAAAAGGCTAAACAATAAAGAAATACAATGAAAGATCAATAGCTTCTACAATGTCTTCGAGGGTCATATTCTTCTACTACTTCTTCTTCAATTTATTTCTTTGTAATAGTTACAATTTCTTGTACTTTTATTATAACAATATTATTCAATAGCGCCATATGAGTGAGTCCATCAAGCTCAATAAAGTAGATATAAACTCAAGTTGAACTAAACCACTTTAATTTTGTGTCTTGCTATATTGTTTATGGTTTTTTATTAATCTCAATCTTGTTCCCAAGAATTGAAAAATCTAATTCATGGCCTCTAAAATCACCCGAATTTCAGAGTTAATAGTTTGGCATCATCTGTGAAAATAAAAAGCTACAAAGATTAACAAATTAGAGAGTCATACTTTTCTGCTGCATTAAAATGAGTTCTAACCTTGATTAAGCTTATGTACCTTGTCATTACATTTATCGATTTGTTAAAATTATTTTAAATCGTTAATCTTTATGCTATCATTTGTTGGTGGATCTATCATTATATAATTATATGTTTTAGATGTTAATTTTTTTATTTCTTTTGAACTGATTTTTTGGTAGACCTTGTTATTATATTGTATTGTTATACTAGAATCATCCTTTGGTCATCATGAGAAGTAACCGACCAACAAATAAGAAAACACAAATCACTAACAAATTTGTACCTCGAAGCCATTATTTTTTACCACCAACAACCACCTTTGCAGATGAAACCATAGTGCCACTACTCATTGCCACCATGATAGTCATTATTCATCACTGATGAACCTGCCGATCATCTCAGAAATCTTTGGTGACATAAACTCAAGCAACACACTGCTAGTAATTACTAGTTAAACCCAGATCGAGGCCACCAACCATTCGACCATTGCCTTTTGTGCTTACCTTTTTGGCCACCATCATCACTACTTAAAGTGTTATCACACTCTTTAAAGGTAATCACCACAACTTAGACAAGCTTTACCATTCAGGTCGTAATTTAGATCGACAATAATGGCTAGAAGGTCGGGCAGAAGAGAAAAGTTTGTGATGCAAGAAAGAGAAAATAAAATTAGGGTTTCATGTTATCTGACTTTTTTTCATTCAACCTCCTTATATTTTATGAAGTTAAGTTTTGGCCAATATATTTTTAATACTTTATAAATAAACCCTAAATATAATTTATATTGCCAGTATATTTTAATAATTTACAAATAGACCATAAATAGTTATGGGCTTCTAAAAAATAAAAACCATGAACTACGATTGAGAGCCAAAGGGTAGAGGACTAAGAATTGAGGAGTCAAAAACTAAGGGGTTAAGGATTGAGAATTGAGAAACCGAGAATTAAAGACATAAGAGGTTGCGTAAGCCCTCACCGAAGCCACATAAGCCATTATTGAGGCTGCTATAAGCCTTCATCGAGATTGTCATAAGTCTTCTTTAGGACATGTAAGCCCTTATTAAGGCTGCACTGAGGCTACGTAAGCCTTCTCTGAGGTCACCTAAGCCTTCTTTGAGGTCAATCATATAGACACAAAGTCTCCCTTAGTAAACTACTTGGCGATCCCTCATAATCCTCCCAGCTAAGTCCTAGAGCACATAAAACAAATTAAACCAAACTTGATCTAAACATAATGTCAAAGCAGACACAGGACGCGCATTGTACAAGCACCCTGAGATAAAATGGTCTAAATGTAAATATATACCTTAAACTATAATAAAGTTTTCGACATCAACAAGTCAATACTGAAAAATTAATAGACCCATGTTCCCCTCTAGGATTTATGATAATGTAACCTAATCTTAAAGGGGATTCTAAAAGGAATCCTATCCATAAAATCTCAGGATAAATTCTAATGACAAAAATAATGACATATTTCAATCTTAAAAGAACTATAAAACTAAGCATAGAAAGACCTATAAAAAGGAGGGCTAAAGAATGAAGAAAGGCAATAAAAGATCAAAAGCTACTAATACAATCTCTTTTGGGGTCATATTCTTATACTATTTACTCTACTCATTTTCTCTGTAATGGCTATAATTTTTTGTACTCTTATTATAACAATATTATTCAATATTGCCACATGAGTGAGCCCATCAATTTGGTAAAGTGGATATAAGTTCAAATTGAGCTAAACTAATATAATTCTCTTCTTGTTGTGTTTTTCTATAATTTGTTTTATTAATTTCAAATTCAATCCCAATAACCAACAAATCTAATTTGTTGGCTTTGAAATCATCTAAAATTTAGAGACAAATAGTGGGATTTCAAATTTCTACAGGAATTTTCATTTTAGTTCCAAATGTAACTGAATAAGGAATTTTAATAATAGGTTCTATTTTTATGGTACGATAAGCCCATAATACTACAGGTAATTCATATGCCTAACTTCCTTTATCTTTATCCAATCTTTTCTTTAAACTATCCACAATTGTTTGATTCAAAATTATGCTTCATCATTGCCTTGGGGATATTTGAGTAAAGAAAATTGTTGCTTTATCTTCAATTCTTTGCAAAAGTTAGCAACTTGCTTTTTTGTAGATTGTTAACTATTATTGGATAGGACTTTGAGTACACTAACTCTATAATCACATTCTTTAAAAAATAAAAAATAAAAACTTTTCACTTCTATTCCTTTTTTTTTTTATAGAAAAACTCAACTTAAATTTATTTTGTTAAATAGTATGTCACCACTTAAAAACATTTCTTAGTCTCAATGCTTGAGGAGCAATCCTACAATGTCCATGCCTTATTTTATAAATGACTATAGACTTGATAACAAATTTAGCTCTTCTATTTGTTGTTTTGCTATCAAAGTAGATCGGTGGCATTTATCACATAATCTTGCACATTTTTTTCCTAAAGTTTTTTAATAATACTTTACATTGGTCTTGCACATTGTTTTTCTTAAAGTTTGCCAATAATATCTTATATTGATTGTTTTCTAAGCAATGATCTTCCTTCAATGTGATTTTTTCATATTCCCTTATGAATTTCAACCAATGTGCTAAATCTGTTGTTAAGCATCTTGCATAAATACCTGTATAAGTTGTTTTGTATAATTTCTTATTAATGAGGACATTTTACTTTTATTTTATCACTTGATAATAATGGCTAATTTGAAGTTTGGCAAAAGAGGTTACATCTAACTTTGAGAGTAATAAACTTGATTAACTGAAGCCTTGTATAAAGCTATGCTTGAATTTTCTACAAAATATGCAAAAATTGCCCGATTATTCTTGAATTGAATTGTTGAGGCCAGATTATTAAGCACATCAACATTTGTATTTTTTGCTCGAGGAGTTTCCTCTAATTTGCCATGTTGTGATGCTTTTCAATAACTAATGAACTATATTTAAATATGTTGTCATCCTGGGTTCTTCTGCAGAAAAGAACCCAGTGATATAGAAAGAGCAATATTTTGTTTGGTCACGTTGAGAATTTGGCTTTTCACAAGTGGAGTCCTTTAAAGCCAAGGCTTATTCCAAATTTGCTAGACACTATAACTTCTTAGGATTTCTAAAGAAGTGTATGTTTTCATATGGTTGGTTATCTTAGTCCTTTGTTTCTCGGTTACAATAGATGATATGGCTATACTTTTATTGTTGGCCTTTGAATTTCACCAATAGTTAAACTTTATTTTTCTTTGTTGGAAGAATTACCCTTCTCCCCATGAGATTAGGTTAAAGCGAAGAATCATAACCAAGTTCAACCTTAAACCATAACCTCTTTGTGTAGCAGAATAACCTGTATATCAAGCAAAACTAGCAAGAATTCAAAGTAAAAAATAAAGAGTACAACACAATCACTTATGTGGTTTGGTCAATTGCCTACGTCCATGATAAATCCAAGGATCCTAGCCTTTCTTATTAACTCCCTAGAGATTTTACAAGGAAAACTCAATAAAGAACCCTCAAAAGAATCTAATGTTTAGTGTACCCTTACTCTACTACGAACAATGGACACCTAAACAATGGTTCCACTTTAGCCCACAGAAGCACTTAGTGTCTATTCAGTTCTTCCCTCTCTTGAGTCTCTCTTAATGCTTTATTTCAACTAAAGGGTTTACAAGGGTTTATATAAGGGTTATTTGTGCCTATTAACCATAATCCTTATTGAAGTAAGAGTCCACTTATTTTGAAAGTCCATAAAACTTCCCAAAATTTAGAAATCTGAAACAAAAATGGACTTTGCTAACTCTGGAGCCGCGGCGCTGAGTATGTTGCGCCCAGTGCTACGGCACTAGAAACCTTTCGCCATGGTGCTGGGTTTTTGATCTGGGCGCTGCGGCGTTGGATTTCTGATATGGGCGTCACAACGCTCAACCCTCTATCAGCTCCTCGCTTCCTTCGCATCTTTGAGTCCAGTTTTGTTTCCCTTTTTGTATCCTACACATCCTAAACTTTCTCATATATGTCCCACACATCTAGACTTCTTGTGACTCTCCTCTTTGATATTCATCTTAACTCTTGTCCAAAAATGATTGTTGAATCACCAAATCTCCAATATTCTTCTTCTTGTACTACATGCTTTTGTACTACTAGTAAAAAGATCCCACATCTGTTCAGGATTATTTTTTACTAGAGACTTAAAGAAAGGATGATTAACTACCAATCCTCTCTTAAAAGTAACAATTGCTATACATTCATCATAATTGTCAATTGTTTGCATGAATATTCATTCAACGGTTAAGACTTTATGAATAGATAATTGATCCATTTCTTGATTTCTTGTATAAATTAGTACTATTGGGCTTATTATTAAATGAATTCAACAACTTATTTTATTCTATCTTTTCAATAAAAAAAACCCATAACATTAGAACATGCTCAACTTAAATAAACATATATTTCATCCCAGAAATTAAATCTTTGAGATATTCAGATTAGGTAACTCAACCTGTTAACCTATAGATTCTAAAAATGGGTCGCGTAAGATTTGTTGAGGCTAGAACGAATTTAAATTACTATTTTATTCAAATTTGGATTACTTTAGTTATTATTTTACATAAAGAGGGATTTCTCACGAAGTAGATGAATTTTACTTAAATCATTCTCTTCGATTCATGTATTATTAATTACATGAGAACTTGATCTCTAATTAAACTCTGATTAATCATGTTTTGCATGTTCATGCATAATTCAAGTATAATTTAGAAACTTGCATTATAAATATATTGGATTATTCGACCTTACGGGTCATTAATTATAATTATCTAACACTTAAAACATCTAAAGTATAACATCCTACTTGTTGTTAAAGCACTCCATATACCAAGTACCATTTTTCTTATAAAAATACTAACTTGAACATTGAAGTGCTTTTTTTGGTAGGAGGACGATATTCTTTGAGTAAAGTCGTGGAGTTCTAGACTTTGGATCTTTCAGTGGTAAAGATTGTAGGGAACTGAACAAAAAATGACCTCTACTAATTATTATCGTTACTTTATCTAGTAAAACTTTGCAACCTTTAAGTTGATAAGTCAAAACTCTAAATAATGGATTTGTAAAGAAAACGATGAGATCACTACAACAAAAAAAAGCTTCTGTAATTACCAAATAAAATGAAGAACTACCTTCAAAGAATGGAGAATTTGGAAAAAGACCGTTCAACAACGGAGTCCCAATAAGAGACAAGCGATAAATACCATATGAACCTTTGATATTAACCAATACCTCAGTTGAAAAATCTAGCAGAATTATAAGATTCAAGAATGTTCAAGATCCTAAGACACAATAATTCCTAACCATATAAAATACATGAATAAACATCGCCCTTTATACAATAGGAAGGAACATGGCCTATCTATATACAAGAATTTAAGAATAAAGATTCATGTGTTAATGAGGAATAGGTATTTGCCTAAATAATGGCTAGTGCTAGAACCCCAAAAAATAATAGAAGAACCTATAAAGAATCCAAAGCCAATTAAGGAAAAAGTCGCAATAACATATAATATAATCACAAAAGTGCTGGATGCAAACCATGGATCCTTATATGACTTTCAATATAAGAAAGAAAAAAGATATGTGGAAAAGAAATAGAAGAGGAAGAAAAGTTACTAATCATAAAGGGGCTTCAGATTGATGAGGAATCAGTCCAAGACTCGATGGAAGTATTAGATGCAAGGATAGTCGTTAATCAACACTTTATAAATATACTGAATGAGAGACCTCTAGAAAGATAAGGAAGAGACAATGGATACTACTATTTAGAATAGCCATCACGATATAGAGGATGAGTATAGGAAAGACTTCCTCTCCCACTATCATAGCTAGCAAACAAGATCTGAGGGAAATATCCTTCTCTCATAAGGATATGATAGATATCACGCTTCCACACCTTGATCTGCTAACCATCACACTAAATATTGAAAAGAACATTGTTTGATGTGTATTGGTTGATGGTGGAAACAGTGTGGATATATTATTTTAGGATACATTTAAGAGGATGGAACTTTAAGAAAAAGACAACTGCAAATACAACACAAAGTTAATTGCTTTCAGTAGACCTAAGGTTCAGGTTAAAGGTTTTATCGTCTTGCCAGTTGTGGTAGCTGAAAAGATGTTAGAAGTAGACTACTTGTTAGTTGACGTACTTTATGCCTACAATGCAGTTATCGAAAGATTTTGGATTCACTATATGGAAATTGTTCCTTCCACTCTACATATGGAAGTGCGTTGTGTCTCAACTAGTGGAATGGAAATTGTTGATATTAAAAGGGAATAAGTTATAGCAAGACAATGCTATGCTAACTCTCTGAAATTGCCAATAGGAAAGATGGAAGTAGATATTCTTCTTGTAAAAACACAGAGTTAAATGAAAATGCCTCAAACAAGGAACAAATTGGAGCCCTAAGCAATACAAACATTCTAGCGCCGCCTCAAGAGGCATCATCTCTTAAATAGCAATTATAGGATGTTTTGACGAAGGCACTACCTTAAGAGAAAGAACAAAATGAGGAATATTTCCCTCCACACGTAACAAAATAGAGGAAATACAACTAGATAAAAATAAAAGAAATATAATTAGATTATTTGGTACTAGATAGAATAGTGCAGTTGGGCAATAATTTAAAAGTCAAAGAAAAGAAAGTAATGATCAAATTATTACGATAGAACTAAGACGTCTTTGCCTGGTCACATAAGGATATACAAAGGATAAATCCCAATGTCCTGACACATAATTTAAGTATCAAAAGGGACTATCGACTTGCAAGATAGAGATAAAAGAGGTTTACAGCCGAGCAAAATAAGATCATTAGTAATGAAGTAGATAGACTATTGAAAGAAGGCTTTATTAGAGAAATGGAGCTACCCAATATCAATAATGCTACTCTAAAAGATTCCATCCTTCTTTCCAAAATTAATTATATGGTAGATGTAACTACGGGGTATGAAAGACTATCATTCCTAGATGCATATAATGACTATAACCAAATATGGGTGGATTTAAAAGACAAAGAAGAAACTAGGTTTGTAACTGAGAGAAGCACTTACCGCTACTGGGAATATTATTTAATCTAAAAATGCAGGACCAAAGGCTAGTTACCAAAGTCTTTCGAAGGTTGATTGGAAAGATCATAGAAGCATATATAGATGATACATTAGTTAAGAGTAAAAAAGCATCAGATTACATCATCGACTTATAGGAAGTGTTCAATATATTAAGAAAATACTAAATGCACCTAAACTGGGCTAAAGGCTCATTAGGATTTCATCTAAAACCTTCATTGGACATGTGATAGGCATAAAAGGAATTGAACTAGATCCATCCCAAGTTTTAGCATAAAGGAATAAAATAATTCCATGGACCCTTAAGGAAGTAAAAATACTAACCAGAAGGATCGTAGCTCTTAGGAAATTCATCCCAAAGATGTTAGACTATTCTTTCAGGCTATAAAAGTAAAATATGGACACTTAACGGGACAAGAGCAAATAAAAGCCTTCTAAAAATTAAAAGAATACTTAGAAAAGCCTTTCATTCTCACCCTCCTATATCTTATGAGACATTTTTTTTTCCTTTATCATGTAGTTTCTAAGATAATGTGAGCAACTTATTATTCTGTGGAGAAGATAGATAACAACATCTAGGCTTTTACACTAGTAAGATATTTCTAGACGCAGAGACAATATACATTGCTATAAAAAAACTCATCCTCACTATAGTACAAGGGGAAAATAAGCTTAATCACTACTTTGAGGTACATCCAAGTGTGGTATACACTTCCTACCCCTTGAAATGCATATTATTAAGGCCTAAACCAGTAGAATGGTCAACAAAAATGGTGCTAGATCTCATCCATCTAATCTAGAATATAAACCAAAGACAATAATTAAGGGGCAAGTAATGGCAAGCTTCCTCTTACAATGCTAACCAGAAGTAAAAGATGATACATTATCAATGGAACCAACAGAGACAATGGAACTTTAAAAGATGCATGTAGATGGATCTTTCAACTAAAAGGTAGCATAAATCAGCATTATAACCAAAAGTCCGAAGGGGCTTATCTTAAAATATACAGTCAGACTACTATCAGTAAAATCTAATGACGAAGCAGAATACAAAGCACTAATAGAAGGATTAATCATAGCTCATCAACTCATGATAAAAAAGACTTTATATTCTACATTAATTATTTCTCAATAAAATAGGGATTATTATATAAAGGAAGATAGAATAAAGAGTTATTCAATGAAAGCAAAGGAAGCTTCCCAAAATTTAGAAAAAGTCATCATCAATTAATATATAGAAGCCAAAACACAAAGGCAAATAGATTAGCTAAAGAAGCAACAATGAAAAACAATTCTTATACAAAAAAGTTCACTTATGGAGAGGGAAAACGCTATAATAGAGGAAGAAATAAAGATGCTAAATCAAATGACAGAGAACATTGAAATATCGACTTCAATATACTAGAAAACTCCATATATTGAGTTTTTATAAGATGGAAAGCTACCAAGAGACCAGAAGGAAGCTAAGAAGCTTAAAAACAAAGCAGGGAGATTTACGCTATTGGAAGGAACCTTATAAAGGCATGCATTTTCTGGCATGTATCTTGATTGTTCTTAAAGAATAGGGTTGCAAAATCTTGGAATAGGTTTATGAATGGACTTATGAAAACCATTCTAGTAGTCAAGCTCTCGCATATAAGATGCTAAGGCAAGGATACTATTGGCTTACTTTAAAGAATGAAGCTTTGAAGTGTGTGAAAAAGTACCAAAAAAAAAGGCCAGAAGCACGCGTCACTCATTTACTTTCTAGTTAAAAACCTATATACAGTTACTAGTTCATGTTATTCATCTAATAGAGGATAGATATAGTGGGATAATTACCCCCAACAACAGAAGAAAAATGATTTGTGCTATTAACAACTAATTACTTCACCAAATTGCTGGAAGTTAAGGCTTACAACAACATCATTGGATCAGAGGTAAAGAAATTTCTATAGAACAATATTATAACTAAGTTTAGAATACCATAGGTTGTGGTTTTAAAAAATGAAAAAGAATTCATTAGCTGAAATGTAACCATTTTTTATGAAAAGTAAAAAATTTAGCAAAAGTTCTATTTTAGAAATTATCCACAAAGGATCGAACAAGCAGAGATCACTAAAAAAATAATTTTCACAGTCTTAAGAAAAATATTAGAGTGAAAGTGAGGAAAATGGTTAAAAGAACACTCTGGAGTTCTCTGGGCATACAAAACAATATAAAATTGGTCCACAAGAAGCTTACCTTATGCCTTAATCTATCGTACGAAAGCAGTACTCATGGAATCTTTCATTCCAACCTTAAGAACAAAAATAATAGACCTGCAATTGAATGATAAAGCCATCTCCTTATCAAATGACTTTACTAATAAGGCCTTATAGATTACAACCATTCATGCAACAGTATACAAAAATAGATTATGAATTGATATTAATCATAAAACTAGAAAGCGAGTAATCATTGAGGAAGACCTAGTCTAAGGGAAGCCATCGATATCAATAAAGGAAAGAATGTAAGAAAATTGGCTAAGACATGGGAAGGACCTGACAAGGTCATTAAAAAAATAGATCAAAGGGTATATCTGCTATAATTTATAGAAGGGAAGCTTATTCCAACTCTGTGGAATAGATCCAAACTAAAAAGATTTTACTTTTAAATTTTTACATGAACATGTTATTTTGATTTAGCTTTTTTCAAGTAGAATGATTTATTTTCTATGCTATGAATATAAGGACTATAGTAATGAGATAATGGAACATCGAAAGGTTTAGAGTATGTAGTATCTTTCTTTTGAGTAGCAGGAAAATAGAAGCCGATAGGACTAGAGTTTGTAGTACCTTTTTATCGTGCCTAAGAAGGATTAAAGTACTGTATACTTTCATTTCGAGGAGTATAAATTAGAGGCTGAGAGGACTGGAGTATATAGTACCTTCATTCTGAAGAGCATAAAATGAAAGCTATGGGGATTGGAGTACTAGTACCTTCCCTTAGTGCCTCAAATGACTTGAATACATAATACCTTCTTTTTAAGGAGCATAAAATAGACACTAAGGGGATTGAAGTATTTAGTACCTTAATTTCGTACCTCGAAAAAATTGGAGCATATAGTACCTTCCTTATAAGGAGCAAAAAAGAAAATCTTAGAATGATTGGAATTTATTGTACTTTCTTTCCAAGAAATGAAAACAATTGATGAAATAAAGATTAAGATTGAAAAGGATTGGAGTACTTAATACCTTTCAACAACAACAAGTAAAGGCGAAACGAAAAGGCAATGAAATAAAGATTAGGGTAAAAAATAATTGGAGTACTTAGTACATTTCTTTCAACAATATGATTGATGTTATGAAGAAATGGATAAGTAACAAAAGGACTCCACAAACGTGATAATGAAATGAGATCAGGGCTTGAAGGATTATAGTATTTAGTACGTTCCTTCCAATAACTTGATTAAGGTAAAAGCCATTAAAATTGAAAGAATTGAAGTACCTAGTACTTTCTTTCGGTATTAAGATCACGGCTGAAAGGATTAAAATATTTAATATCTTTCTTCTAACAGTAAGATAAGAAAAAATTCAACATAGAAGTAGGAAATGATATCACCCACCTTCCTCCCAGAGAATGAGGTATGATATGAATATAGACATGGAAACATCTGGCAACTTATAAGAATATACTAAACAAGAAGAGAAGAACTTAGAAAAATTTACAATAAAGACTACAAAACCCTCAAATACAAGAGCATAAGAAAGATAAAGATTTCTTCTTAACCAATAGGGAAGTTGAAAAAATCATCCCTTCAAAGCATGCATCAAATCGCAAGGGAAGTAAAATTAGTTTATTCTTCCATGCTTCCCAGTAATTTATTATATATGTTCTAAAGATATACTTGTAATATTTAGAAATATCTAAAAAACACTAACATATACATCTAAATCATTCATATATTGAGAAAGTAACAGCAAAAACTACTTATTCATTAAATTATAAAAATATCTAAAACTGGTACAAGATATATAGGAGTCAAAAGAGCAAAAGAAAAAAAGATTGAAGATCATTCATCAGCTCCACCATCTAAAGATCCCTTAACGAAATCCATAATGTCTAGATCAACTTCAAAAACACCCTCTTTAATAGATTCATAGTTAATTTGATAAGGCTCATAGTTATAATGCTTTTAACACCACCACAATACCAGGCATAGGTAGCATTATCGTCTTTAGGGAGCTCTCTATATATATAAGGCTTATTTCTAAACCTGAAACCCCTACGGAAGCTCCGAGCCGATACCATTGCTGCTTGGCATTCAAAGTAGCCTCTCAAAGCCTCATTTATATGCCTTCATTGTGTATTAGAAGTCTCTACAAGATCTTGTAAACTCTTTAGAGCTGCCCAAAGGTTCTTAAAAGTTCACTCCAACATACTTGCCCTGACCTTAGACACTTTTATCATATCAACTTCAATAGCAAAACGGTTCGAGAGTTCTCATAGTTTGCCATTCTTTTTCATGAAATCATAATTTGTTACTGAAAGCTACTCCTTAAGTCCACTAATTATTGAACCCAAAGCATCCTTGGAACCCTTGAATTCATCATTCTTCTCTTCCATAGAACTTCCTGAGCAATAAGGGAAGCCTACAATCATAAAAAAAATAGAACTCTTTTGCTCTCAATCCATGCGGACATATTCGGCATCAAATCCAAATCAGCCTTGGTAAATAGTAGAGATAAAATTGCAACTGAAGCCTCACCATCAATCTAGAGGATTATAGATTCCCTTATAACTTCCCTATTTCTTTTCTAGTAATGAGGATATAATTTGTCATTAAAGATCTTCTATGGGACGATGGAACTACCTCCTCTATCCCCTTTCAAATTTTAAAGAAAAATAAGGAATTAACCCCCCTCATTCCAACAAAAAAAAAATTGAGGAGTTGCAGTACCTACCTTACCAGCCCCTTTTTAAGGAGACACTGCACCTCCTCCCTTTGTCTTATTCCAGACGAATGACCTTAAGTTTCTCTTTCTCTTCTCAAGAAAGATAAGCCATAGAGTTACTATCAATATAAATTGGATCCACTAAGAAGAGAAACCAAAAAAGAAGCACAAAATCAGAGATAAAAGAAGAAAAACAAAAAGGTAAAAAATGCAAAAAAAAATTAAAAAAAATTAATTACTTACTAGGAGGGACAAAACTCTCTATTAGAGGATTAGAAATTGGCTGAAAAAGCCATATTTACTCTAGAAAGTTCTTCAACAGGCTTAGAAGCAGAATTAGCATTCTTCACAAGTTCCTTTAAAAACTAAAGACTAGTTGAGCCAGCACTAAAAGGCTTTATTATAGCCTCAACAATCTCTGTAACACTAGTAGCTCTGGATGGAACATCGGACTAAAGTACCCCGCCCCAACCATCTATAGAATAGCTTTTTAGATAGACTATCTACTTGGACCAATAATTGTTTTTACTTATTTAGAAGAAGTACCCGATTCTGAACCCCCATGCACACTCTTATTTGTCGTCTTTCACTTCTTAGGGATCCACGTTTTCTTTGGAGCGCTACAAAAGTAGTCAGGAATTATGTACGTGAAATCCTTGTGAAATTCCCAAGACCTATAAAGAAAATGCCAAAAGTTAAATAATAACAACAATAATAAAAGCATAAGAGATAAACACTCACATTCCTCACCAATGGTATGAGGAACCTCTTGAGAGGAAGCATGAGTCTCCTTTCCATAAGGAATACCATATGAATACCCTTCAGAAAGAGTAATAGATTCTAATGCTTTGGGGGTAAAGGTTCTAAAAGGCTTGACTACAATAGGGTTATTTATAGAAAAGTCGGTAGTAATGGGAGGTTCCCTGATACTAGCTTCATCCAAGGAATTCTCCCCAATAATGAGTTCCACACTTATGCCAAAAAGATAGTAGAAAATCAGAGTCTATTAATGAAGATGCAAAAAAACAATCCAATACCTTACCTTTATCCAATACTCAAACGACTTCCACATTTTTTCCTACAACAAGAACCATTATTAAGCAAAGTCAACAGAAATAATTAAAAAGTTTAGTAAATCACTTTTTAAAAGATATGATGTTCACATATATCAGGAAAAAAGCCCTTGTAAGTAAACAATCAATAAATAGTCTTACCACAATGATAGATGTAATTTATATTTATTAGTTAGGCTTTTATAGAGTTAACATTTGTTCATTTTAAATATGAATTTAGGCTTTTTATATATTTTATTGCCATTTTGTAGGTTTAAAGTGAATGTAGCTATTTAGGGTGAAAATTGGAGGAAAACAAGCAAAACTATAATATTTGGGCAGAAAATTAGCACCGTAGAGTTGGAACAATAATTGATACATCATCGTGAATAATATTTTACTACAT
The DNA here is from genome assembly GCA_946807835.1 of Ailanthus altissimus. Lineage (NCBI taxonomy): Eukaryota > Viridiplantae > Streptophyta > Magnoliopsida > Sapindales > Simaroubaceae > Ailanthus > Ailanthus altissimus. The sequence goes on from OX327687.1 coordinate 14,777,091, forward strand.
TACTATGCTATAATGCTTAGCACCATCAGTACCGGCATGACCAGAATGATGCAGAAGAGGAAGAATCTAAGTGTTACGGCACTGGACGCTGAGAACTAAATAAACAAAACCCTAAATTTGACTTGTACATGAAGTTTTACTCAAAATAGAAGATTAAAACCTATAAATAGAAGAACAAAAAGTCTATTTCAGCATCCAAGAAAGGAGAAGAGAATGAGAGCATAAGAGAAACAACTTTTTAAATAGTTAGAGCCACTTTTGGAGGACCAAGAAGTCTATACGATTGAAGATTGCAGTAAAATTAGTTTTATCTCTTTAACTATTTATCTTTCCAGATTTTATGATTTTCATAATGTTTAACCTATTAATATCTAGAACTCTTTTATTCATGAGCTAATTTCTATATCTAGGATTACAATTTGAACTTAATATGCAAATTGAATTAATTTATTTTCTCTTCGTTATGAATTCAATATAGAATTTTTTAGTTTATTCTTTGCTTAATGTTTTCTAGTTACTTGTTCAATAATTAGATTGTTGTGAGAACCCTAATGAACTTATGAGAGGTATTTAGGTGTTAGCATTAAATAGATTGATATATGATCAAAGTGTAACAACTTTGAATTTCATATGAGAGAAAAATATACTCATGAAATTTATAATTGATAAAGAACTTATTTTTAATGGGTTTTGTTTTAATCTGATTACCATAGGAATATAGGTAATTGATTAGAAAAAAATATTTTCATTCGACCATCGAAAGAAGCTTGTGAAAGTATTAGGTTTCTTAGTTAATAATTCATATTAGGTAATTAATTTAAGAGGAATAATCAAGATTGAAGTGAATTATTGAAAGATAATTGCAGTCTTAAGCTCTTTACAATTGGTAAATTAACATTTATTTTCTCTACTCTGTTTTACTTTATTTTATTTATTTATTTTATATTTTATTGGTTTGAATACTTAGACTGTTTAAATAAGATTAAGAAGACATAATTGTAGTACTTACAAAAGTTAATATTAATTCCTCATGGGAACAATAATAACCCTAATAATATTACTTATATACGATAGAGTGCACTTGCACTTTAGTAATACAGAACACATTACTACTCCCAACATCCATTTTCGAAGGAAAGAGGATAGAATTAGGAAGCGTTTTATGCACTTCAACAACTCTCTGAAGGATCAACTATCAAATGAAAGAACAATGCCAACAAACTTTAAATCTAGAGGTAGGGGTAGGTAAAAACTTGAAAAACTGAACCAAACCATGCAAACCGAATCGAACCAAATTTGGGGTAAGTAAAAATTGGAAAACCAAACCGGACCAAGCAAACTGATTCAAATCATGCCGGTTTAGTTTGGTTGTGTCTTGGCTGGTTTAATTTTCGGTTCTATATTTTGAAAAACCAAACATTCGGTTTGGTTTTCGGTTTTAAACTTCTGAACTGAGATCCAAATTTTTTTTAAAAGAATTAAAGAAAATACACATGGCTCCTTAGAAATAGAGCTAAATCAAACCAAGAACCAAACTGAAAACCGCATCAAATTGAACCATTCAATGCTAAAAGTGAGCCTAACTTGAGCCTAACTGAAGCCATAAGTTTAAACTAAGAATAGAACCAAACCGATGCATTTTGGTTCAGAACTTCATCGGTTCATTTCTTGATTGAATTTTTTAAAAACCAACCAGTCCGGTTGAATTTTTAGTTATGCCCAAAAATTAAACTAAACCAAAATTGCCCACCCTTATCTAGAGGGGTTAGCTTTTAGACCATATCCTAGTAAGCAAGTACACAAGATTGATGGCGTACCCTTTATAATGTATATAGTCTGTTAAAAGATGGGACCGATATACCTTCTTATGGGAAATAGAGTTCCTCTAGAAGAATTTTTCAAAAAACTTTCACTATAAAGGACGGCAAAAAAAGTAAGACTGGTTTTCCAGTTGAAAGCCTTGAATATGGTAGGAACCTTATAAGGATACCCTAGGCATTATCAATGTCCATTAATCATTATAACGTGCTTTTGAAAGCTTGTTTTTTTTGTTCTTAAAGTCAAAAATGAATTTTTGCTCTTCCTGAAGGACTTTTGAAATTTGAAATTGAAAAGAGGATGAAACGGGCAAGAGTTTAAATAAGTTAAAAGCTCTAAACCGAGGACTTTTGAAATTGAAAAGAGGATGAAACGGGCAAGAGTTTAAATAAGTTAAAAGCTCTAAACCGCCTTGTCAAATCAAATGTCACTGTGAAAAAGAAGAGTCCTATCTATCTTAAACAATGCTACGTGGGAAATGAGATGCCTTTTTAAGGGGAAAATGTGTGTCGCATGCTGAATAGAGAAGTGAAGAAATGTGCTCATTAGCAACCTTGGACTTTGGTCGCACTAATTCTTCACTTTTTTTGGGGGGGGGGTTTCCACTTTCTCTTTTGAAGGAAAAGCCCATAAACATTAAAACAAACCCATCTAAAAAAAATGTGGATTTTTGCCCAAAACCTAAACTAATTTGGATATTCGGATTAGGTAACCTACCCCAACCCATGGACCCTATAAATGGGTCATGTAAGGTTTGTTGAGACAAGAATGAATTATAATTATTATTTTATTTAATTTTAGATTATTCTATTTATTATTTTTCATAGAGGGGGATTTCTCACAAAGTAAATGAATCCTACTTAAATCATTCTCAATTGATTTATTATGAATTACGTAAGAACTTGATCTCTAATTAAACTCTGATTAATCATGTTTTGTATGTTCATGCATAATTCAAGTATTATTTAGAAACTTGCACTATAAATTTATAGGTTTATTTGGGGTCGTCAATGATAATTACCAAACACTGAAAGCATTTAAAGTATAACATTTTACTTATCGTCGAAGCACTTCACATATCAAGTATCTATTTTTTTTAAAACAAAGTACTGATTTAAATATTGAAATATCTTTATTTTTAAAGGACAGTGCTCTCTAAATAAATTCACAAAATATTCAAGAAAAAAGAAGTAAATTCGTGGATTTCTAGAGTCTAGAGCTTTCATAGACTGTTATAATAAGTAAAAGTTGAGCAAGATTCTACAAAAGTATGAATTGAATATGAGACTAAACCGTGGTACCAATTTAATGTTATTCCTTTTAAGCAAAAGAAAATTTCGCTAGGCTTGTTGGAACTTTAAGAGGATGCTTGTGAATTGAACCCCATTATCTTGCCTGACTGATGATATTGGATTTGAATTTTGTTGCCATCATGTCTAATGGTTTTTTTTTTTTTTATGATCGTACAAATTCTCAACATTTTATGCCAAATGTTCAGCGAGATTTGTTTTCTTAATTTTTGAAGGGTCATTTGATGCTACAGCTCACGTTTTGTTGCTTTTGCATGGTCAAGATATTGAATAATTGTTTGTACAACTAATTTATGTAAGTGAACCAGATTCTACAATTGTATGCAATTCATCTTCACATTCATTTGCCGCTTCAGTTGAATGTGCATTTTGAGAAGCAACCGTTTCCTTGTTTGTAGCCGAAGAAAAATTGAAAGAAGATTTCATTTTAACAAAAAAGAAAGTGTGAATTTTATAAAAAGCGCCAGCTATAATAATAAAAAAGAAAGTGCTAATTATATTGGAGTGATGTTTTATTTACAGTCTAGACTTTTACTATACAAGCTTTTGTTGACGTTAATCTAAAAATTATATATAATGAACTTATTTGGGTTTCTTTTAAAAGATGTATAATAGGTTCAGTTGGAAAAATTAGGCCCATTAAATATTAAGTTAGGTTAGGATGTTTTTTCTTAATAAAAGTAGGATCAGTTTAGAATTTCTTAAGTGTATATAAAGACTAGATTATTATTGTATAAAAGAATTATCAATTATTCATTAATATATTCAATACAGTTTTTTAAGTTTTTTTATCTCTTAATTTAATTTATTTTCGTTCTCATTCAACTTAAGATTTATATTTTGTTGATCTTTTCATGACTCAATTGTTAGAATTTTTTTTTTTTGTAAAATAACATAAATTCTGCATTCTGCTAAATTATTTTACAGTTTAAATTTATCTTAAATCTTATTTGTTGTAAGTTAAATTCAACTTTATCTTATTTGATAAATTTTTAATCTTAATTTTTATAAATTTGAAATAGTTCGTCATTTTAACAGGATACTAAACATTTACGAATTCAATCCTTTAATTTTTAAACGAGAATAGTTTTATGATAGATACAATAATCTTTAAACATAAATATTGATGGAACATTTATTTTTATCTTTACTTGTGCTTTAGTAGAGTCTTGATGATCGATTGCTTTGATGATCTTCTTAAGGATGGCTTCTTCATTTGGTTACAGTAAACCATGTGTTGATGTTATTTGCTCCCAAAAAAATCAATTGTTCTCGTTTTATAGGATGATTGAGTGTAGCCTAATCACCATAATTTGGACACGTACGCTATTTATGTGTAAGGATTTTATTTTGACACATTGCTATGCTAATAACAAGTGTAGTGGAACTATTATCCCATTTTTATCTTATAAGACCTTTTCTCTAATTATACATAATAAACTTCTGTAATTATCTTTTTTTTATTGACTATATTCCTGTTAATTCCCTAATAACCCTAATTATTCTTGGTTTTTTTTTTCATACCACCGTCTTCCTTGGCTCTCTTCCTAAGATGCATACCGCGTATTGCTATCATCACTCCACTAAAAACCTTATAGAGAAGATGAAGAAAATGCTTAGGCCGTTAATGCATTGTAATTGAGTTTCGATTCCAAATCATGATAGTCTTCTTCTTTGCAAATAGCAGTGAGTTAACAAACATGTATAAAATAATTGATGTGAAGAATGATGATTAAAAATTATATAAAAAATAATTTTGAATCAAGACATAGAAGAAGAGATGACATAGAGTTGAGCTTGAGGGAAAAGAACGAAGATAGAGCTAAAGTAAAAGGCTTGGAGTTAGAAGTTGTTTCCAAGTTTGAATGTCGCAATGCTGAATATTTAGTATTTCATCAGCACTGCAGTGCTAAGAAAGGAGCACCGTAGCGCCCGTGTTAGAGAACTAGCACTAAGATGCTGGGAAGAGAATGTCGCGGCATTAGTACAACTAACATAATTTAGATTTTTTGTTTTAGCTAGTCTAACTTTCTAGGTACAACTCGGACTAGCGTTTGTATAGGACGTGAAAGGCTATAAATAAGTCACTGTATTGTCTTAAAAAACATCACCAAAATTTAGAGAGAAATCAATTGTAATCCCAAACAAGAGAATTCCTTTGTGGGAGAATTTCTCTTGATCTTTGTGTTAGTTGATTCATTAATAAGAAAAATTAAGATCTTGATCCACTGTGGACGTAGACAATTATCGAAATATGTAAATACTTTTGTGCTTTTTTGTGTGTTCTTATTTGCCTTTGTTTAATCTCTTCATATTCCTTAATTTAACTTGTTTGTGGTTTAAGTAATTCGCCCAATACTTAATAAAGATTATTTGATTCACATTCCACTATCCCAAATGCAAAAAAAATTGAACATAGCATTTAAAAGAAACTATTATGATGAACTTCTTCTCTAATTTTAGTTATTGGATACGATCACATTTATATTTATGCTATTTATAGGTCATAAATACATAAACATCACATATATGGTGAGGGTTTAGGTATTTTCAAATTATTTGCCAACAAAGATCAGACATCGTCTATTAAGTGAAAGTTTCTACTTTGAATCTTTTAGCATTGATACTTATAAAATTGTTTTCTTGTATGTATTTTTTGAGTTGTAGTCTTTGTTGTAAAGTTTTTCACGAATATTTGTATTCTATTTCATTTTTGTGTTGAACTTGCCATATTAGTTTATAAGTTCATCTCAATGACTTGTTAACGGTACAAGAAAAAATTAACAACAATGCCATATTTCTCAAATGTTATTTTAAATTTTGTATTTTGAATAATGTGTCAAGCAATCATTAGGTAATAAAGTAGCGCAATAGATGAATTTAAAAGTTGCTATTAGACATAACCATAATTAGAATTCATATTTATATGAATATAATCTAAATCTATCATGTCAAATTATCTGGTTGAATATTAAAAAAATATATACTTAAAAAATTCATAGTGATTAGAACTTAAAGATTAGCAGTTTTAAATGAGATTCACGAGTATATTGGTCTTTCACAGTCAAAAATCTATGTAGCACTCAATGTGATTCTCTCTCTATGATGGAAAGAGGAGAACAGCTCTAGGTATAATGATTTGACTTGGGGATTACTACCTTAAAGAGATTTTTATATAGTAGTTTAAATTATAATCTAATCAATCATAATCTAATTAGTATTAAATTTCTATACATGACAAGTCCATATTAAATTAAATATTTTTAGAGCCCAATAAGAGATAACCCAAATAGATCATTTAAATTTGTCCTTATTTATGATAGCCCATAAGGTATAATTACTGTTAATATGTGAGCTTACATAAAGGAAATAATAATAACCTAACAATCTCCCATTTAGGCCATATACGTCATATGAAAACAAATATACATTATAAATCTTAATGTGCACAATTATTGTTATCTTAACTTGAAACATCTCCTTAGGTACAATCTGGCTCATTCTGGGATCAAAGTGACCTTCGCTGCACATATTCGTAACTAAGCCCATCAATGGTCACCATACCAACATAATTAACGACATAGAACAAATATGAATGTGTAACATAGCAATTACATGAAATGTGATCTTAAATATGTTTATTTCTAATTGGTCTTACTTTATAACTCTAATGAGTTAAATACTTTCTGAACTTTATGCAAAAATGCAATAGAAAGTAAAACTTTATTTTTGAGTTTCAACAAATAATCCATCAAACTTTATTCTACAGAAAATAAACTAAAAGTGTGTTTTAACCAAATAAACATAGAAAAACAAACTTTCACTATTCATGCACATCATCAAATAATACAAGATCCATATGAGTAACATGCTTATGAAACACCTTGAGTGGTAATCTTTTGGTAAACGGTTTTATAATAATGGAATTTATACCAAGATGTTCTAGTGATATTTGTTGGCTCTGAACTCTTTCTTTAACAACCAAAAACTTAAAATTGATGTGCTTAGACTTTGAAGAGCTTCTGTTGTTATAAGAATACATCATTGCAATTTTATTATCATAATCAATTTTTAATGGTTTTTAAAATCATTGACAATTTGCAACCCTGTGATAAAGTTCTACAATCATATCCCATGATTTAATGCCTCAAAACAAGCTATGAACTCGACCTCCATAATGGAAGGTGTTATGAGTATCTGCTTAGCAGATTTCTAAGAAATAGCTCCGAAGGCCAAAATATATATCTAACTTGATGTAGATATTTTACTATCTAGGCATGCTGTAGTAACTAGTATCCATAACCGGTAAGAATAAGTATTTATATATATAAATATACGTATTTTTATTTGTATGTGGGTGATACTTAATTTATGTATTGTTATTAGTACTGTTTGTATAGGTTAAGGACATACTATTAGCATTGAGTTTATTTGCAAGACTTTATATTTATTTTATGGACCAATTTGTAATACTTTGAAAGTTTTAGGGATAAATTCGTAAATACCAAAAATTAGCCTTACACTTTTAAAACCCTAATTCACTCTTTTGGGTCGAGCTATCCCTTTAGAGAGAGAGAAGAGAGAAATAGAGGGGAGAGAAAGTGAAGAAGAAGAAGAAAAAGAAGAAGAAATTGGAATTTTGGATTTTAAGAGGTATATCACCATTATTTCTCAATTTATTGGTGTTAATTAAATTAATTTTTTTAAGTTTTGATTTCTGAAAATATGTATAATTGAGGATTTGATGTGTATTTCGTAAGATATTATGAGAATTGATGATGATCTATGTAAATAGCTTGATAAATCATGATGAGTTGTAGAATTTCTGCTTGATAGTCTCTTGATCCAGGATTTTTATAAATTGTTGTGATTCGATTCTAGTTTTAACTTTTGAGTATATGCAATTAGACATGTTTAGGATCATCTGAGACTTTGAAATGATTGAAGATTCCGGAAATTGAATTTGTAGTGAATTTACCAAAATGACCATGAAATTCTGGAAATTTCTTGTGTGAACAGTATGATACAGTGGCAAATAATTTTTGGCCTACTGAATGATCTTCAAAAATTACAAATTTGTGGAATATCATGAACTTATATGTCTAATATGATATAATCAAAATTAAGAATTTAGATCAATGTGGTTAAATTGTTATAATTTTCTAAAGTGTATCAGCTCATTGCAGTATTTGATTAATAGATTTTTAAAGTTATGGAATAAAATAGTTTTAAAATACTTTTGGTAGGGATTTGGAAGTGAAATATTTATCATGAGTTGAAATATGTGTCAAGAGTAATTATATAATAGTTTTGTAATTTTTCAGTTAGTATCTGATTTTATAAAATTACGAGACTGAATACTATTCAGTAAATATCTTGATACCGCCAGAATAATAGTTTGAATTTGATGGTATTCATGAAATGGACTGTGTAGGAATTATGATATAATATTCATATATAAGAAGGATATATGAGTCAAAAATGATATATTCTAATTTTGGAGTAATTGGACATCATTTGATGTATAAGAAAATTTTATTAAGTGTAAGTGGTCAAAATGATAGGTTTTAAGAAACCAAATAATTAGACCAATTCGATGTGATAAGTGCAATATGTGTAATTTTGTAAGCTATTTAAGTGTTTGTGTGAATGTTGAGGCCTATGAAAGGATTAATCTCCATTAATAGGTTAAGGAGAATTAAGCCTTGTATCCAAAAGTGTTAAGAGGTAAGTATACTAGACTTTTTACTGAAATCACAATAAGCATAGTAATTGTCTATGTATGATTTTGTAAATGTGCTTAGAAATATGTTTATGTTATGCCAAAGTGTATTTGATATGAAATATGAAAGACATATGTTTATGAATGTGAGCATTGACATTGAGCATGAACATACATGTGTTTTTTAAAGTGAGCTTTCAAAATGAAATGTGTTTAACAAAGAAATCTTTGAAGTGTAATATGTCCATGAGAAACATTTTGTGTTTTGAGGATGCTTGAACTCACTGTTGATTTAGTAGGCATCTTATATGATTTATGGAGCCTTTATGTGTGGCCTTTCTTTCGGGATTGATATATGTTATGTGTTCCGTATGTAGGGAGGAACCTATTGGTACCTAAAGGAAGATTGAGTCATCATATTCGTGTGGTGGCGTATTGGTGCATGTGAGAGGACTCACCGATGATCAGGGTGAGAGTTTGACTCTTACCTTCGGGCTTGAACATTATATATGTGTAATTTAAACCTCACTTGTACTATTTCTCTTATACGGTATGTCACCTACGAGTGACATTTGGCTCATTATGTGATATGTGATGTGTAAGCCCTATTAAGTAGTAGTTGAGTGATGGTATTTCTATAATATATTTTGAAAGAACGTGTAAGCGCTTACATGACATGTGATTTGATAAGATTATAATTTTGATTGATCACAGCATATCATACATATACATTGTGTACATATATGTATTTGTATTTGATATATGAAAAATTAGTATGCTTACTGAGTTTTATACTCATTATAATTTATGGTGATTTCAGGTAAATAAGGTACATGTGTGCTTAGCGGATTTGACAAGGCTTCTGCTGTTCCTTGGGTTCTCTAAAGTTTCTAGGTTGCTGAGTATTTCATTTGGGGACACGTGGTATAAGATATTTGATTTATCCCTATTGAATAAATACTTATATATTATATTATTGAATGAGTGTAAGTTATGTCATGTATCAAATCTTTTGGGTCTGGGGCATGACACATGCAGTAAAATTAGAGTCTAAATACCTCGTGTTTTCTAATCTTTCCGATCTCCTATATGTAAGCATGCAATTTATTGTTCCATATTAATATAGAATAACCATTTTGCTGCTTTCTAAGGATCCATCACAGGGTTACTCAAATATTTATCTAGCATTCTAACAATATATGTAATATCTGGATGCGTACATACTTGAGCATACATAAGACTCCCTACTGCTGATGCATAAATAAATGTATGCATCTCTTTCTATTCAATCTAATTTTTAGGACACTGATTAAGACTAAACTTATCACCCTTAGCAATGGGTGCGTCTTTGAAGTATAATTTTTCATGTTATACCTGTTAAGGACCTTATTAATATAGTTCTTTTGTGATAACCCAATGATACATTGAGTGCAATCTTAATATATCTGGATTTCTAATAAAAAAATATGCATCCTTGAGATCTTTCATCTCAAAATTCCTTGATAGAAATCTCTTAATTTTGTACAATAATCCTATATCACTACTTGCTAGCAGTATGTCATCGATATATAAAACTAGGAAGATAAATTTATTTTCACTGAACTTGTGATATATGCATTAATCAACAATATTTTTCTCAAAGCCAAATGAGATAATTACTTGATTAAACTTGTGATACCATTAATGCAATGCTTACTTGAGACCATAGATAGACTTCTTTAATTTACAGACTATATTCTTTGGGTCTCAGGATACAAAGTTTTTTTGTTGCACCATATTTATCATTTCCTCAATATTACCACTGAGAAATATAATCTTTATGTCTATTTGATGTAGCTTTAAATTAAAATGAGCTACAAGTTCCATGATAATTTTAAAAGAGTTTTTCGTTGATACTAGAGAGAAAGTCTCTTTATAATCAATGCCTTTCTTTTAGGGTGAAATATTTGGCAACAAAATGCCCTTTATATCTTTCGATGTTGCCTTTTGAATCCCTCTTGATCTTAAATTTTAGTTGCAACCAATGAGTTTCACTCATTTAGGTAACTCAATAAGATTCTAAACATCATTGTCTTTCATTAATTTCATCTTATCCAATATGGCTTTAATCCACTTATGAGAATTAGAACTTTGTTTGGCTTAAATGAAATTGATTGAATCATTTTTTTAGTCCTATATCAAACTCATATTCTTAGAGATAGACGACATAATCATCCAAAATCGCACTTCTCATTTCTTTAGTAAATCTTCTCAATGGCACTTGTCCTTGAAGTTGCTATTCAAGAATATGAGTAAATTCTTTATTCTGAATTAGAAGCTCCTGTATATTGTTTTGTATTTCTGGATCTGCTTCTTGAATAATGTCAAAAAAAGTAGTATGATGATTTTCAATATAGCTATAGGAAGAGAAATAAATTTCTGTAGGAAATTCTTAAAAGGCCCTGCTTATTGTTCACCTGATCTATTATATCTTCAATAGTATTCACCACTATAGTTAGATCTAAAAGTTTTAATTTTCTTACCAAGTTGATTTTCAACTTCACATTTGAAAATCTTAAACAAGTCTAGAGAATGAGAATTCTTATGAATCAAGTAAAGGTATCCATAATGAGAATAGTCATCAATGAATGTAATAGAATATTGTTAGTCATTCTAAGAAGCCGTAACGAATAGTCTACAAATATTAATATGTATTAGTTCTAAGACATTAGATTAGAGCTCCTGTTCGCACATAACTTTTTATTATTTGTTAATTTTTCCTTAATACACTCAATACAAACTTTAAAATCTATTAAATTAAGTGAATTAAGAATCATATCTGACATAGTCTTTCAATTCTCTACTTTAAAATATGTCTTAAACACTTGTTTTGTAATATGATGGAATTCTCATCAGTTAACTTTTACTTTGTACCTCATTTATCAACATGCAAGGATTCATTAAAAGAGGCATGAATATCTAAATGATAAAGATTATCAATCAGAGAACTAGTACCAACAAGATTTAAATTTTGATAAAGACTAAACTTATTATTTTCTAATGAATAAGAATATCTTGATTTGTCCAAACTAGAAATAGAAATTAAGTTCTATTTAAATAATCATACATAATAAGTCTCATCTAAATCTAAATAATATTCAGTCTCTAATTATAATTTAAAACTTTCTATGGACTTTACAGGAGAGTTACGTTTCTATTTCCCACATAGATGCATCTTTCAGCATCAATTAGCAATAGTCTCCTCAAACAACTTTACATAGACACACTTATGTGAATAGGTACACTTGTATCTACCCACCAAGTATGTTTAGATACAAAAGCTAAATTAACTTTAGAGCAAACAAACTTAAAAATTATACCTTTCTTAACATGTCATTTGGCGTATTGGGGATAGTCATTCTTTACATGACTGGCCCTTTTACAAAATGAACAAGTAATGACCAGATCTTATTTTTTTTACATCTTATTATGTGAAGTTCTCATTGCAGTTTCTTTTCCTTTATTCTTTTTGCTTTTTTTATTAGTAACCTTATCCTGAGTACTTGTTAATTGAGCAATTTTAGTTTTTCTTACTTCAATTTGTCTTCTTTTTGTAAACAATGAGAAATGAGCTCATTAAGAATTCATTTGTCCTTTTAGGTGTTGTTACATTAAATTAACTGTATTATATAGAAAAAGATATCAAAACTAGATGCACGAGCAAGTCATTAGACAAATCTAACTTTAGTGTCTTTAGTTTTGAAACAAGATTAGACATTTACAGATGTACTATTTCATATTTCTTTTTATATTATACCTCATCAAAATAAGGTTAGATAATAGCGTACTTGTTTTAACATTTTCATTTTTGACAAAGCATTGTTCAATTTCCTCAAGAAATTTTTTAGCATTTTGTTTCTAAAAAATAATGCCCTTAAAAGTTTCTGAAATGATATGTTTCAAGATTATAAGACACATGTGATTTGAATGATCCCATTTCTCTAAGACCTTTTTATCCTAAGAGGAACTTAGATCAGTGAGAGTAACAAGTCATTTTGTTTGGAGCTTAAAATCAAGATCCATGCAGTCGAGAATAATCATAATATTCTATTTTCAATCCTTAAAGTTTGTATCATTAAGCACATGAATGAAGTTTGTATGGATAGACATTGAAGAAGCAAAAGAAACTAAATAGAGAACATACAATAAAACAATAAGCGTACAATCATGTCATTACCTAAAACATATAAATGCATGACATAAGTAAACATACAAAGGTGGGCCCCATCATGAGATACCTAGTACAACATTAATATTTAGTCTTTGGACTTAAATATTAACTGTAAGTGGTATTTTTAATGTAGTACTTAAATATTAATAATAAATCCTGTTGACAATAAGTCTTTCTTTGGACTGATATATTGTAAGAATGAAAATTTTGAAAAATTATCATATATTTATTACTGTAAATATGCTTATTGTTTGGCCAAAAAATAATCTTCCTTTAGACCGATTATTTTTTTGCATAAACAGTAAACATATTTATCTTAATATCCCAAAATAAAGAAATCTATATAATAAAGGTTACTTTGACGACATGTTATTTTAATCAATTTATTTCAAAATATAAGACAAGTAATACAAAAAGAAAACAACAAGAATGCCGAAAATAGAAAAAAAAAATTAAGATTTTTCGTATACACAAAAGTGGCATGCAGTGCCAAGGTACTACTTAGTTACAACACTGCTAATAATTCAAAATAGGATTAATGATGGTTAGGTCAAATCTAAATAAGTCTGATTTTAGGTTGAATCTCTATGAATTGGGATCGAGTTGACCTAATTCTCTCAAAAATAACTGAAAACCTCTATATTTCAACCCATAAGGCAGTCATATTTGTTGGTGGATCTAAGGCACGTGTAGGTGTATGCATGTATAATTGTGTCTATTGCCTAATGCAGTGAAAGCGTATAAATTTTGCAATAAACACAATAAATACAAGATATTAATCATGTTAATATATTAATAGGCTAGAGAACTCACCTCAACGTGTAATGTTATACACGTGTTTCCTCAGAGTTCGCATGGAGACCAACCCGTGTGCAGTTCTAGTCACCAACTCGGTGGGCTTAGTGAGTTAGAACAACAGCTCGATATTCAATCCGGAATTAACTCTTAATTCCCAAAATGGTCGGTGTGTGTTTTTCATCCTTTTTTTCAAAAGGATAAAAAATGAAGAATTTGAAACAATTCACAATTACTCCAATTAGAAGCATAGCAAAAATGAAACAACTTCATTTTTTCTCTTTCTCCTATTTGATTTTCTTCTTCCCTTCTTCCTCTCCTCCATTTCTTTTTTCCTCTCGGTCGAATTTGGCCTCACACACACTCATCTTCTCTTTTTCTTTCTTTTCCTTTATATATATATATATATAAATATAATATAATAATATATTATATAATAATAATATATTATTATAATAATAATATATTATATAATAATAATATATTATTATAATAATAATATATTATATAATAATAATATATTATTATAATAATAATATATTATTATAATAAAATAATATATATATAAGAAAGATATTTGATTATTTAACAATTAAATAATTAAAATGAGAAATGACCATTTTGCCCCTCATAAATAGTTACCAAGTTCACCCCTAGTGGGTCCCATCAAATTCCACACTTGGGTAAACTCAACTGAGGGTCCACAATACGCTACGTGTCATTATAAAATTAGTAAATAACAATTATTAACTAATTGTTGTATTTAACACTTAAATACAGATACGCACGTATTCCTGTGGTATAGCTAAATATTACTGTATTAAATAATTTAATCCAGCACGTTACCGCAGTGCACAACGAGTACACTCCATATTGTGAGACTCTCTAGGTTCTATATCTGATTCGTCAAATGAAACTATTTCATGAGTCCGTGAGTAATGCCCCACGCACACGTCACGAATATCCAAATCAGTGCGTTGAACCATGCAAGCTGATGTTATAACGCATACGTATAGTCCTTCCGTCATGATATCTTGGATGTGCGAGGATATATATTATCACCGTCAAATTCCCTAGTGCTCATCTATATTTTATCTCCAGACTTATATCTCACTGGATAATATGTGCAAACTCTTTTGCCATATTGTTCTACCCTGGCGGAACTCTTTCCCGAGATTGATACTTGTGGCCACAAGATTTTTCGAAATACAGTCTCGAAGCATCTGGATATCAAACTCCCTATGCGAGTTAACGGATCCCATATCTATACACACCAGACTCCATAAGCATCGGACCATACCCAGCGGTCACACCATGAAAGGTTTGTGACATGCGTGAAACTAAAGTATGGTGGATCATTTACAAGCCCACCGTGGCACTCAAGTCAAAAGACTACGTATACTACTCAACTCGAGAGGACCTTCCATTGACGGCTTACATAGGTTGTCTATCGGAGGCCCTTGTAAGTCTATCCCATATCCAGTCCTAACTGGATACCTATATGTCAATATGAACTCCAAGCTCACGGTCGGTTAGGAACGACCATCTATACCTTATAGGTACGATATATGCTGATCTATATTAAAAGTATCCACCGACAGACCCGCATCGACAACAATAGATCATGGATAATTATTCGAGAATATAATTATGCAATTAGCATTTTTTGGCACCTAATTGTAACTCTTGCAACTATGCAGTTACTAGTATACTCCCATGTCTATGTCCCATTACAGATAAGGCTCCAACATTTGGATCTGCTGAGTATTATAACTAGCTAACACTTAGCTGCGCTAACATTTAGCATTTATATCTCTCAGCGTGGCTAACTATGAGCCTTTATCTAAACTCCTTTAAATTTGATCCGAACTCCTTCAGATCTACAATGTCTGCAACGTTACATGCATAATACTATATTAATGGATATTATCGATTTAATGGGAATGTACATTTGTATAAATACACAAGTATATGTACATTTAGGGATGACACGTAAGCATCGACCCTAACAATATTAGTGTTACGGCACCTAACTTCTGTCAGAATTGGCATTGCAGTGCTCATTTTTCATCTGAATGGTGCTATAGCACCATAGGTCGGCGTCTATGGAATAGCCCCCAGGTACTGCCTAGGCCGGTCCCATAACGCTACAAACATCAATTTTTAGCTAAATTTTGATGTTTCATCATTTGTTCTTAAAATCAATAACCCTTAACCTTATTTAAACCCTCAAATCACAATAAAAATTATAAATCTAATGTTTTTCTACAACAAAATCATGAAAAATTCATACATTCTGATTTTAGGTTGGATCTCTATTAATTGGGGTTGAGTTGACCTAATTCTCCCAAACGTAACTGAAAAACCTCTATATTTTGACTAATAAGGCAGCCGTATTGGTGATACAGCACCTAGCTTCTACCAGAACTGGCATTACTGGGCTCATTTTTCATCAAGATAGAGCCGCAGTGCCACAGATTGACGCCTATGGCATGGCCCTCAAGCACTGCCTAAGGTGGTGCCATAGTGCTACAAACATTAATTTTTAGCCAAACTTTCATGTTTTTATCCTTAGTTCTTCAAATCACAATGAAAACAATAAATTTAATATTTTTTCTCAACAAAATCATGAAAAAATCATGCTTGTAATGTCTTTGTCCTAATAAGCCATATGGAAAAAAGATATTCAAAATATAAATATATGCATGAACAATCATAATAATTTAACATGATTTTCAATCTGATACCACTTGTTAGATATAATCATAATTAGGATTCATGCCTATATGAATATAACCAAATATCTATCTTGCCAAATTATTAAAATGGATGTTGAAAAACATATACCTAAGGAATGTATAGTGATTAGAACTTAAGATCAACAACTTTGAATGAGAATTAAGAGTATAGTGACATTCCACAATCAAATCTAGTAACGCTTAATAGGGTTCTCTCTGTGATGGAAAAGAGAAGAATAACTTTACGTATAATGATTTGACTTGGAGACCACAACCCTAAAGAGGTCTTTATATACTAGTTTAAACTATAATCTCATTAATTATAATCCAATTAGTATTATATTTTTACACATGATAAATCTATATCAAATTAGATGTCTTTAGAGTATAATAAGAAATAGCCCAAATAGATTACTTAAATTGACCCTTATTTAAGATAGTCCATAATATATAATTATTGTTAGTATGTGAGTCCACATAAAGAAAATAATAAACCTTATAGTTACATCATTTCACAAATTAATTATTACCTGACACATTTATTTAGAATGAAAATTTTGAGATAGTATTTAAAAAATATAGAATTACTCAAAATTCATTGCGAAGGTTGTTAATTGGGTGACACACTATAGCCTTAAAACCGTGACATTCCTTTTAGATATTTTATTTAAAATTAAATTATTAATTTTAAATATAAATGATTATATAGGTTGATAAGTGAAAAAAGGGGTTTGAATAATCTAACTTTAATAAGTGTCGATTTCTTATTTGCATTCTTATTGTATTTTAGATGTTTTATTTAATCTTAAAGAGACCATTAATGTGATGGCTTATAATCTCTCTGTTGCAGATATCAAGTCATGCATTTCAGTTTAACATCCTATGGCATTAACTAAGCTAAAGCCTTGATACTCTTTATACTCTATGTGCAGCAAAAAAACATAACTCACACTATAAGTAAGAATCCAAAAGATTACACACCAATAAAAATAAATAAAATAAACCAATCAACAAGACACAAGATATACTAGTTCGGCCTAAAATTGCCTACGTCCATAAAGGATCCATGATCCAACTTCTTATTGTTAATATAGATCACTAAGTATTTTCTTACATCACCAATGATCCCACAAGACCCCTTAATATATTCTATAGAAACCTTTAAATATCTACCATTGATCACCATAATTTCTCTAAGACCTCTTAGTATCTCTTCATAAGAGATTTTTTACAAGGAATATAAGAATAGCCCAAGCATCTAAGCCAAAAGAATCTATGATGTTTCTTTGTTTACTCAATAACCAAAAGAAAACACTTCTTAAAATGTTACACCCTAGTGCACCATACACTTAGTGCCTACCTAACTCCTCTATTCTCTTTTATGATTATATTTTAAAACTTTAGATGCTTGTATTTCTCTTATATTTAGAAGAGTTTATATAGTGAATAAAACATCCTTAGAAATCCTAAACCTAACTGAAATAAGAGTCTTTACTTATAAGAGTCATAATTCCACTTAAAAAAGTCAATTGAAACAAAACAGGAAATACCTCAAAGTTGCTGTATAAATAGTAACTGCATGTATAGTACCCCCCTCCCCTGTGAAAAGTATCTGATGAACAGTACTACGTGCAAACAGTTCTCGTCATAAACAGTATTTACCGTATGAACACTATCCATTCTTTTGGCTTTCCGTTTTGCTCATCCTTTATACATCAAATGTATACTTAACTTCATAATAATTCTCTTCTTGGTATTCATCTTAATTTTTACCCATACAAAATTATTAAATCACTAATTTTTAGCACTTTTAAAGCTTGTTCTCTTTATGAGAAGCAAACAAGTTAGATGGAATTTGTTCTTGCACTTGTAGTTTCTATAGATTGATTCTTCTACTTTGTTATCTTAATAATAAATCTTGCTTTTTTTTTTTAATAAAAAAAGTATTGATTTCTTTTGTATTGGAATTTATTACCTATAATCCAAAGTGATTTTGATATAATAATAATAATAATATTATTATTATTATTGTTATGGTTAAACTTACAAAGTTTGATTAATTAGACAAAAATAATTATCATATTTAAAATAATTATTGAATTTTATACTATCACTAATGTGATAATTATGTAACACTAATCATACATAAATTGCTACGATATTTTCATTTTATTTAAAATACAAATTTTTAAATCTAATACTTAATACATAAAAGAAAAAATGTTAATTTTATTTTATTTAAAATAAAAATTTATAAATCTAATACTTTATATATAAAAGAAAAAAATCATATACAAATGAAATGGCTGACAGATAACATACTCCTCCGGTGCTCCTTACCTCATTTTCGGGTTAAATATACATGTGATGTGATGGGACACAAGGTTTTAAGATATGCGAAACTGACGTCACAGGAATTAAGAAAAGGGATAAATATTGATGGATGTAGTTTAGTGTAATTTAATTGTTTAAAATATTTTTTTATTTTTAAATTTTTTTAGAGAACTCCGTTCTCTAGTTTGGTTTATTAATTTTAATTAAAAATAAAATAAAATAATAGTTAACATCAATTTCATTTTATTATATTACATTAAAATAAAACAAACATTAAAATACCACGTGTTAAAATATTATTAGTTTAGATTTAAATAAATTAAATAAATAAAAATTAAAAAATTATCACCGTCGTTGAAAAAGGCCATCAATCTTTTTTTAGCGTCCATTTTTTGATAATAATTTTTTTTTATTTAATATTATTGAACTCTATTTTTTTTGATCTATAAATAGTGAGGGCATTTTTATGAAAAAAGACCAAAAACAACAAAATGAGGTGGTGAGGCTGCTGCCCCCCCGTCAAATAGAGAGGTGGTGGCTTGTACCGCCCCCACCTATGGATAGATCAACGGCGGGCGGCGGTGGCCGTCGCCCCTCACCACCCCACTTGTTTTTTTTATTTTTTATTTACAAAAATGACCACATCATTATGTAAATAAAAAATAAATAGTCATGATATAAAATAAAAAAAATTTTGTTGCTGAAAAATGACCGGCAATGGTGACAGTTTTTTAATTTGTATTTATTTTAAATATAATTAATGATATATTGACATGTGTCTAAATTAACTAATCACTTTGTGACATGTGTCCTTTTATTAAATAACACATGTTAAACTAATAAATAAATTTATTTTAAATAATTATTAATTATTTAATTTATTTTATATAATTTAAATATAAACCAATAACATACACGTGTTTAAAATAACTAATAACATATGTCTTTTTTATTAAATGACACATATCAATTCATGTATATTTTACAATAAAGAATAAAATCATAACTTTCGTTGAATTTAATAAAATTTTATTAAAATTATCAGAATAAATTGATGGACTAGGTCTCTAAAAATTTTTTAAAATAAAAGAATATTTTAAATATTTAAATAAGATTAAAAGGGTTCATCAATATTTATCCTTATGAAAATCACCTACTTCTTTTTAACTAAAAAAAATAAGATATTTCCAATTAAAGAAATTTGTTTTTTCATTTTATTGGACTGAAAACATACCAACAAAAAAAAAATATTAAAACTTCACTACTCGATATAGGAAGAGTGCAGAGAACGTAAAGGCAGTGTGAAATTTCAGCTTATGATTTTTCCAAGTATTCTTATAGGTACTTGTTACTTGAAGATTAAGTTGATCTAATTTGAGAATTTAAAATCGATTGTAAGTTGTAATGAAAATTATGGTATTTTTAACAAGAGTTCACCTTCATATCAAAACATATTTTTGTGACAAGAATTAAGAGATATTAAAACAAAATCATGTGTGTTTATCTGTGTTTGTTATATTGGGGAACTCTAATGAATTTTCTGATAATAAATAGGAGCTGAAGCTATGTTCTTAAATCGTTTTTCTGTTGTACTTGACATAAATATGAGTATCTCATGTATGACAGTGTAGTCCATTAATTAGATAAGACTGTAAATTAGATATGCATGGAAATGTAGTGTGCTAATTTATTATGGGTGGGTTAGACTAATGAGGTCAGATTAGGTTGAGTTTTGCCTGTGTATTAACAACATTCTCTTTTCTCTTCACAATGATGAAGAACCTTATTTGAAGTGTATATGGCCAAACAGCATTGAACCTCTCTTTGTGATGGGTCTCGCCAATGTCAACATGACCATTAGTTATATTGTTTATTGGATTTAGATCTCTAAGCAACATTACCAGTCATTTTTATATTGCCCATTAACTTCTTAATGCTGTGAAATTTTATTGAAGCTCCTTACATTCAGTATTATATGTAGCTTTATGCCTGTACAAATTTCAAAATCAACTTTTATTTATAGGGTTAGACATAAAAAAGGGTGTATATGCACAAATCAGATTGGTCTAAAAGATATATAACTGAAAGCTGCAGTTCATACTACTAGTTGTCTATTGTAAAAAACCATGTAAGAAACCCAATAATTTTAATCATCTCCTCCTAAGTTTGCATTCTTTTCAATATTATTAAAGACATGTAACATGTTTCAATGGGAAGCTTAGAATCCTGAACTGTTGATAAAATTCTTTGCATTTATGTATACAATTGGCGTTCGTATTAATTTATTGCAGTTGGGATATATACAGGATGTTGACTATGAGGAAACTCTGGCGACTAAACTTGCAATTGCCAAGAAAATTTTGGACAAGGAGAAGGATTTGATACTTATCTCCAGTTCTTTTCGGAAATTCTTCTCTGAACAAGGTCTTAATAGAATTTTCTTTATTTGATTATATATTATGGCAAAAGATCCATGATTTCTGTCTCAAACATTATCTATCTTTCTTTTTTTTAAGAACAAAATTAATTTCCATAATCTTTTGAAAGCCAGTTTTATCCTAATGTGTGATTTAATTAATAAAAGGATTGGTTGGAACCCTATATGGCTTTCTGCTTCTTGCGGGAATTTTTCGAAACATCAGACCACACCCAATGGGGCCGCTTTTCTCATTATTCTACAGACAAGGTATTATCTTATTTTGATTGAGTTAAAAAACTAGGTTTTGGGTCCTTACATCATTTTTCATGGTTGAAAGAAATTTTTTTTGACTGATCTCAGTTTCTTACAGCTTGAGAAACTAGTCTCAAAAGACAGCTTTCACTATGACATAATTTGCTTTCATTATTATGTCCAGTTCCATTTATATTTACAGGTAAGCACAGTTGACTTGCCTATAATTTGTGCTTTATTTGCAATCTCTGTTGATGAAAAGCTATCTTTATGTTGTATTATTTAGTAACTTGGTGCAATTACAGTTGTCAGAAGCAGCGGAATATGCCAGAAAGAAAGGAGTGATTTTGAAAGGAGACCTACCTATTGGTGTTGACAGAAACAGTGTTGATACCTGGGTCTATCCAAATTTTTTTCACATGAACACATCCACTGGAGCCCCTCCTGATTATTTTGATAAAAATGGTCAGAATTGGGGATTTCCCACTTATAACTGGAAGGAAATGTCAAAAGACAACTATGCTTGGTGGGACGCTCGATTAACACAGGTCTTGCACACCTTTTATGTATTCATTTTCCTTTTTTACTATTACATCTTGGGGAATGGGGAGATGTGCTTTTGGCTGTATCAAGTACAGCATTCTCTTGACAGTCTTTCTTTCTCTGCCAGAGTTTTCTGTTCTGAACTTCTACTTGTTTTTCCTCTGCTTTCATTACAGGTGGCAAAGTACTTTACTGCTTACAGGATTGATCATATATTGGGTTTCTTTAGAATCTGGGAGTTCCCAGAGCACGCTATGACTGGTCTAATTGGAAAATTTCAACCATCTATCCCACTAAGCCAGGTCTGCTTGAACCCTCCTAATTTATGAAATGCTATTCTTCATCGTTAAAAGGGATATAGACTAGGATGGTATTAAGAAAACCAATTTTACCTCATTACATTGATGGATGCAAAAATATTGCTTTTGTGTAGGAAGAACTTGAACAAGAGGAATATGGGACTTTGATCGCTTAACCTGCCCATATATTCGGCAGGAGGATTTACAGGTTATTAAAAATCCTTGTTGGCTGTAATATAGTCTTTTTAAATTCATTATCAACTGATTGCATTTTGAGCCATGATTTAAATTGTTTATTTAATTAAGTTTTTGTTCTTTATGTTATTTACTTATGTATTTTATTAATTTTCAATATTTCTTTTTTATCCAGGAAAAGTTTGGATTTTCTTGGACCTTTATTGCTGCAAGTTTCCTACATGAGTTCCAGAAGGGCCGTTACGAGGTGATAATTATTGTTTGGCCTTTACAGTCTGACTTTTCATTCTTCTAATTTTTTTTTTGCTATCTCATGACTGCTCTAAAGGAATTCTAGATCGATCTTGATCTTTGGTTGGCCTTATTGATTGGGGACAATGCCAATTTAGTTAATCAATTTTATTGAAATCCTACATGTATGAGCTCTATCTCTAAACAATCTACATTTTCTAATGAATGTCCAAAAATGTGGGAAGGGGGACTTCATTATTTTTTCCCTTTTCTTTCTGACTATTATAAAAAGTGGTATATATTGAGACAATGAGATTTATTGAGTACATATTCCATGGATACACATCTAGTTATTACATGAAAATTTATATTTTATTGGAATCATTTAAGTAGTAAACAGTGCAAACTTATTATCTGGTTTCCAAGAAAAAAGATGCAGCTTAGACGGAATCATAATGGAGAGTCTGGTATAATTAAAATTTAGGTTGATGCTTTAAAGAATGAAGTGAATATTTTATATTTACTATCCTAAGAAAACTATTTTTATCTTCTTCATGATATGTCAGTAGATTCAGTAGTCTTCAATAATTATTTCGGCCAACTGTACAAACACTTTTAGATTGGCATCTTCGGTCTTAATCATTTGTGACCATATCATCTTTAGATGGTTTTTCTGTTCTCTTTTTCTGTAGCTGCATCAGCCCTCTCCTTTCAATTTAGTTCTTTGCTCTTTCTTCTTTTTCTTTTTCAACAAAACGAAAAAGGTTGTAGTGCCACGTTGTCTCAACATCATTATATATTAATGCCATTTTTAAGGAATGTCTTTCCGGATCATGAACCAGTTCTCACTATGTTACTTGAACTCTTTCTAGTGCTGGTGCATCCTGATCGTGCACAATCTCCAACTTCTGCATTGTTTATATGCTCTTAGTCGCTGAGGGCATTCTAGTCCATGGATGTTTCCCCTTCTAACAGCCTTTAGCTGCAGTTCTCTGGAATCACTCTAGGGAAAAGTTTCCATGTAAATTCCACATTGGCTATCTTGTTCTACTTTGTAAATCAAAAACTCCAACTTTTGACTTCATGAGCCTGTTTATCTTTCCCTTTTCTTTTTTTTTCTCTCTGGTAATATCATTCTTCTAGCTAATACAAAATTTTTGCCCCCTGATATAAGCAAAAAAGAGATTCGGATCCTTCTTTAAAATCTATTTCCATTTGTAACAGTTTAATGTATGCACTGGTAGTTTTCATTTTTGCCTACAAACTGTTCAAGGGCCAAATTTAAATGCTTTTTTGTCATTTCTTTAATGATATTCTAGTTCAATGAGGACTGCAACACAGAAAAAAATTGCAGCCAAGTTGAATTCCCTGTCAGAGAAGTCCCTGTTGTTGGAGAGTGAAGACAAGATACGCCATGACCTCTTTGATCTTCTAAAGGTAGCAAATTACATCTGAGTGGTTTGTAAATTTCAGATCCCATACCAATAATTTTCTTCTAATTGCTTCTTTTTTTCTAGTATTTTCCTTTTTTAGAAAGCGCACAATGTAAATCAGATACCTCTCTCACCTTGATGTGAGCAAGACTCAAAACTTAGAATCTCTAGTACCACCCAAGGTACTAGAGGTTGTTTAATATAGAGTACATTGCCTTTTTCGGAGTATTTGATCTGTTGCCTCTAGTAGTCCTAATCCTAGAATTGTTTTGTTAAATTGTTTTTGCAGAATATAGTTCTCATCAGAGATCCAGCGGATTCAAGGAAATTCTATCCTCGTTTCAATCTTGAGGATACTTCAAGTTTTAAGGATTTGGATGATAGCAGGTATCATTTTGTTGCGTTAATGAACAGCTTAAATTGTAAAGTTGTCTTGAAGCAGACTGAGATATTGATGATAGGAATTGCATTTTGTATTTATGAAACATATTGGAGTTCTATTTAAGTGTGATAAGATGCTTATATTATTTAATTGTTTTTCTTTTCTGAATTTACTAATGTCATAGCATTCTTATTCTTGGTCCTTGTGATGCAGCAAAAATGTTCTGAAAAGATTGTGCTATGATTACTATTTCCATAGGCAAGAAAATCTTTGGCGGCAAAATGCTTTGAAGACATTGCCTGCCCTCCTGAACTCATCAGATATGATGGCTTGTGGCGAAGATCTGGGCCTTATTCCTTCCTGTGTTCATCCGGTATATTCATCAAACCTTCCCACTCAACTAACCTCTCACCCTACCTGCTACTGTTTTCATTTTCTTTCTATTTTTAGGCTTTTATTCTGCAGAGTCATGTTCTGACATGATGTTGTAATGCAGGTTATGGAAGAATTGGGATTAATAGGTTTACGAATTGTATGCCAAGTGAACCTGGACTAGAGTTTAGTATTCCTTCTCAATACAACTACATGACTGTAAGTTCACATGCATGTATAAATAAAATCCCAAGATCTCTGGACATTTAAGTCTGCACTGGAGATTAAGTTGTTCCAGTATCTTCTTTATTATTGTACCTATGGTATCAAGTGAAAAGTCATTGACAGGGCAAAAAAGATAATCATCACATGGATAAAGAAAATGCAGAAATTAATTGATAAATAGAATGATATGATGCATGATCCCAAACAACAAAAAATTGCAAACTAGCTGTTATATTTGCAAATTTCTAAAAAGAATTCTCCTAATGCATCCAAATTGCTTCTTCCAAATTTTGTAGAAATAAAATGGAATAATCAGTTCAATGTTATGAACACTGAGAAATGAAACATGCATGTATATATATATATATAGCACTATGGATCTGAAATACTGCATTGTGATTTTACTCTCAAAAGAACCTCAATTCGAATTTTGGGGATCCCCATCTTGTTACTAAATGTACTCATAACTGTGGTTGTCTCAATGTAATTTAGGTATGCGCTCCATTTTGCCATGATTGCTCCACCCTGCGTGCTTGGTGGGAAGAAGATGACGAATGAAGACGTCAGTTTTTCAAGAATGTGGTGGGTTTTGATTCATTGCCACCTAGTCAATGTATTCCTGATATCACATATTTCATCCTAGGGTAGCATATTGAATCTCCATCAATGTGGGCAATTTTCCCTCTTCAGGTATTTTGACAAAACTTGCTAGTTTTTTTATTATGTAACTAGCCTCAAGACTGAGGTCCCTTGGAAAGTACACCAAATAATGCAAGTTAGCTTGCAATCTAGTTCTGCTACATATTACTGCACTGTGCTAATAATTGTACTCAAACAATGTGTTGATAATCAGGACTTGTTAGCACTGAAAGAAGATTACACCACATGCCCTGCAGCAGAAGAGACGATCAATGACCCTACAAATCCAAAACACTATTGGAGATATCGTATGTTCTCAATTTTTTTGGAAATGAAAAGATATAACAAACTAAGTAGGGGCTGCAGTTTGACTATTTAAAGTCAAGGTGGTTACTGTATTTTTAGGATCTTGAATTTTATTGCATCTTTATACTCAGGTGTACGTGACATTGGAGACTTAACAGAAAGATAAAGAACTAAAAATGATCATTAAAGATCTAGTCTGCGGTAGTGGAAGATGACATCCTCAAGTGGGTCAAGAATCAGCAGCCAAAACTCTGGAGAAGCAGCAGTTTGCCAGTGGCTGGGAAAAGAATCCTGTGACAAAGCCGCTAAGTGGAGTTCCAAAGAAGGAAACTGTTGCTCTCGTGTGAGTTTGCTACTGCTATCAGACCTGGAAGAGTTGAGCAAAACCTGGTGGTATGAGGATAGACTACAGGATGTACTTACATATGAAACAGTTGTTGGAGTCAGCTTCCTTTCACCTGCTCTGTCTCATTAATTAATTTATGGGCGTTATGCTGATGTTAATAAAAATTGATATTATTAACTTTTATTCTCTCTTAGTGTAATTTGGAGAGAAGCTAATAAATTGCGATACAAGTTCTGTTATTGCCACCAATAGGTTGTTCAAGCTTTTAAACTTGAATTTCATGGTTGAAAGCTGTACTTTAGCTGGATTCTGAGTGTTGGTTTTAAAATATTCATGCCAGATGAAAATTCCCAAGTTAACATAACTTTAAGTTCTCCAAATCTTAGGCATTCTATCATATTGTTCCATATCTTAAACATCCAGCAATCTACTTTGTCTTCATTAGACGCCTTTGGGCAAATCAAACTTTTAAGATAAGTGATGTTTCTCATCATGAGATGGGAGGCAATTGATTCTTACTGCAGTAGATAAATTTTAGCATAAATTTGTTTGGTTTCATTTTACTGTCAATTCTTGGGGCTGTTCTGGTCATGCATGGATTGAGATAGTTGGACAGTTAAGGAATTTCTCTAATCTTTCTGTCACATGAGATAAGAAACTTGTTACATAAGAATAGAAATTCAGATATTTGTAGCTGGAGATTGCTGCTATACTTTTGGACGTTCAAGTTCAAAACATACGGTTAATTCCTCCATTAATTGGGCTTAATTTTTTAAAAGGATATAAATTTTATATATTAGATTGATGTCCCATTTTATGTATTTATCTATTAGTGTTGTATAATTATTATATTAATAAAATTTATAAAATTATTAATTATTTAATAAGTGGTAGTCATTAATTAATGATGCCTTTGTTAAAATATAAATTTTGTATTTTAATTTTATAAAGTGTAGTATTATTAAAAAAATAAAAAATTTAATTTAAAAAAATTAAAAAGAAATCGACTTTTTAATTTGGGATAGAAATAAAAAAATTTCATTCCTTTATATAAAAAATATCAATTATTAACTAAAAAAATATACTAATTATTAATTAAAAAGATTTTTTTTTTTGTATGCACTAAAGAACGAACCTGGTAATAGGTAAACCTTTTGATAAATTGTTATGAATAACCAAACACTCAGGAATCTGCTACATTTTCCCCCCTATTTGGTCGTTTCTTCTTTAAATTGAACAATTGATGCTTGTAAAAGAAAAATTCTATTTCAACAGTAATTATATGTAACCGAAAGCTTTTAAGTTTGTAACTTTACCGATTGTTGTTCTTAAGAACTCTTTTAATTTATTTCCAGAACATCGTTCTTTTATAAAAATAATTAGTCTTTATCTCAAAAAATAAGTGCTCTGTGTGGAGTCCTTCAACCACAAGAAGGGAGTGCTATATTCAAATGCTCATAGCTTAATTAACTAATAATAAATAAAATTAGATGATTGATATCAAATAAATCAATTTTATTTATAGTGCATAAATTCAAATTATATATATATATATACAAAGTGATTAATCTATATTTAATTAGGATCTTAATTTATTTGTAATTCATAATGTAACAGGAATTAAGTGAAATTCATCCACTTCTTACAACAAAATCTTTTTAAATGAAACTATACTTAATTCAATCATAATTCAAATAAAAAGTAATTTTAATTTTTTTTTCACTTTATTATGACTTATATGACTTGTTTCTAGGATTCATGGGTCAGAGGACTAGGTTTACCTAGTCTGAATATTCAAGTTTGGCTTGATTTTTAAGTTGAAATTTACATTTTTGTTTTGATTTGGGCCTATTTGCTAACATGAGTTTCACTTAACAAAAGCAATGTAGCGTGGATTCCTAGGCTTATTTAATAATGAGCCCAATAAATATCCTTCCACAAGTTCAATACTTAAAGGACACATTTCTTCGCTCTCTAAACCAACACGTGACGCATGCCTTTTTTTTTTTAAATGGAATATTTTGCCCATATAGTGTTGTTTTTGGTGGATAGGACTCTTAATTTTCAGGAAATGTCCAATTTGACATGGGCGATTTCAAATCTCTCTCGTATTAAATCCTTAATTGTTTCAATCCTTTTTACTTTTAAATTTCAAAACTAAGCAACCATTCTTTTAATCAGTCTTCTCTTTTTGTCTTAGGCCTTTAAATTTCTTTTCAAGAAATTTTTTTTTTCTTTTTCCAAAAATCTGAGATGGCATCGAATATGAATGCATTTTTCTTAGATGAACTAAAATATATATTCAAGTTTACTGCTGATGTGAAGGTTAGAAACCTTTCTAAAAAACAAATCTCTTTCTGAACTTTTTTAAGTAAAACTCAATGAACTCCCTCATTTTTAAAGGAACACCTTAACTATTTTAGCTTTCATATTCTGCCTTTGATTCATGAATTTCTCCATGTCGCTAGTCTTTCTCCCCTCTATATTCACCATAATGTCATTCATCTATTGCAAGATATTGTTATCCTTAACCACATGATCCCTCCTCTAAATTACCTTACTCTTTTTGATGTTTTTACGATTTACTACCTCTAACATTTTAGGAAAAATATTTTACTAGGCACCCAAGGGAGAGTGAAAGATTATTTATAATTTTGAGGATAAGAAGGTGGGCTTTGAGAAGCATGTTGTCGTAATCAGTGGTGAGTGAAAGTGACCTAGTTATTCTAATAAGGTTGTTTTTTTTTTAACTTTCAGGGCCTATAATTGGAAGACGAACTTGACTTTCTTTTCTATCCTTAAAAGGGAGAGATTCTTGAATTTTTTTTTTCATATTCTACCTTTGATTCATGAATTTCTTTATGTCACTAGTCTTTCTCCCCTCTAGATTCACCATAATGTCATTCATATATTGTAAGATATTGTTATCCTTAACCACATTATCCTTCCTCTAAATTACCTTACTCTTTTTGATGTTTTTACAACTTACTACCTCTAACACTTTAGAAAACAAATTCTACTCGGCACCCAAGGGAGAGTGAAAGATTATTTATAATTTAGAGGATAAGAAGGTGGGATTTGAAAAGCATGTTGTCGTAATCAATGGTGAGTAGAAGCGACCTAGTTACTCCAATGAGGTTGTTTTCTTTGCTTTTAAGGCCTATAACTGGAAGACAAACTTCACTTTCTTTTCTATCCTTAAAAGGGAGATTCTTGAAAAAAAATTCTTTCGAAAGGATCCGATTTCTCATAAAACAATATTTTGAATCCATCTTTTGAGGGACTACATGCATCATGAGAGGGTGCACCACTAATCTTGTATTTTCACATTTGAGAATGGTCTCTGGATTTTAACCCCTCTTAATTTGAAGTTTATTAGTAGAGCTCGTTCATTTGATAGTTGTTCTTTCTAAGGTTACTTGTATGTTATTAGACACTTCATGATTCGGTTCTTTCCCTACATAGATAAAGGTCGAAGGTGGTAATAATGAGAGTATCTATCGATTGAACACTTACACCGGATTCTTTTCTAACATATGTCAACACCGAGTTAGATTATTAAATTACTAAATTTTTACCTGCTTTGTTTGTTTTGCTGAATGACGATTCCTATTGTAGATATAAATATGGAAGCCTTTCGCATTTTTTGGTGAAAGTGAAGTATTAGATTACTCCCTCTCAACTTCCTTTATTAACTCTAATATTCTCTCATTTTTTGGTGTACGTAAGGGACTCGTTGATGAAGGGACTTCCTCATATGACATTGGTCCCAAAAAACCATCAATTACTACCAGTTTTTTCGTAGATGTTCCTCCTACAAATTGGCTTGCTACTACATTTGCTCCAAAACTATTACATTCAATTCCATTTGTTGAGGGGTAATCCTCTGTTGTTCCGCTTGAGACAAAAGCTTCAGCCCTATGCCAAGGGGTTCCTTGTACCATTAGCAAGGGATGTAAGTATTTTTTTTTCTTTTTTTTCCTGTTATTTGTATTTTTCTAATTCTTTGTTTCTAATTTTTTGAATCTCTTTTTGTAGGACTTAGAGATTGTATGTATTTTGTATGTATATACTTTTAACGTAAGTGCACATTATCGCAACAAGTAATATATGATGAATAAAATGTTGATCTCACGAGGAATTATTATTACTACTTGCTAAGTACTAAATTGTGTCTTTTTTCTCTTATTCAAACTAGTGATATTTCAATTTATTGATATTTAAATTAACTAAATAATAAAATTAATTACAGAGATTGAGCAAAGAGAATAAACAGTACAACAACAATACTCAAGTGCCTAAGATTATAATTATCCCTCAATACTTCACTTAAATTCAATTAATCCCCTTAAAGCTATCAATATAAATTGTTAACTAAGAACTCTAATATCTTCACAAGCCTCTTTCGATGGTCAAGTGAATATATCTCTTTTAATCAATTATCTATATTCCTATGATAATTAAATTGAAATAAGATTCATTAAGTGTAGTTTCTTTAAGTGGTTATATATGTCATATGAGTATATTCCTATCTCATATGAAACTCAAAGCTACTTGCAATGATCATACATCAATTCATCAATGGCCAACACGAAATTCCCTTTTCCAAGTTCATTTAGGTTTGTAAATCAATCTTATTAATTGTCATGTAATTAGAAACATTAAGCATAGAACAAATTGAACAATTCAATATCAACATGATAAATAAAGAAAAATAATCAATCCAAGCTATATTTTAAGTAACATTGTAATCATAGCAACAATACTTAGTTTATGAATGTAAACATAAGTTCAGAGCATCTAAAATTATCATTATACATATTAGAATCAATAGAAAGTATGAAATTGAAGAGAAGAGAAATTTTTCCCTGATGTAACAGTGGTTGTTTTTCCTCCAATTTGCATAATTTCTTCTTCTCCTTGTTGATTCTTACTTCAAAATGCAAATGATGTGTTTTATTTTGTGTTCTCTATTGCTCCCCCTATTTTTAGCTCAATATTCAAGGTTTTATAGGCTTAGAGTTATAAAAATATAGGTCAACTTTGCCTTTAAATAGTCAACATTTGTTGTTTTGCAGCCTAGGGCTGCGGCCTCAGAGTTTGGATTCTGCAGCCTTGTGCTCTCGAAGATGGATGCCGCGGCCTCACGGCCTTAGGGTTTGGGTGCTATAGCCTTGCATTCTTGAAGATGGATACCGCAGCCTTAGGGTTTAGATGTCGCAGCCTTGTGCTCTCGAAGATTGATGCTACGACCTCAAGGTTTGTAGCAGCAGCCTTGGATAAATTTTCTGGTCACTTTCTCCATTTTGATCCTGATTCATCCGGCATCCAACGCTTTTACTCTGTTAGCTTCCAAACCTAAAATTCATCATTAATATGCATAAAAATCTAATTATTTAGATAAATTGAGCAAATATTAAGTTTAGGAAGATAAAATATTAAAAATAATTACGTTCCATCAAATACCCCTAAACTTAAGAGTTTGCTGGTCCTCAAGCAAAGATAAGATAAAAGCAAAAAAATAAAACTTCAAAAATAAATTACTGGGTTAATTGATGATTATTAGATAGTCTCAAAAATTGCATTATGTCTATAACTTCCAAGAACCTTCAAACACTATGAGCATCCCCTATGCCTAGTCTTCGTACTCATTTTACTCTACAAGTGATTACTCGATATGTGTGTACATAGTTATTATTGTTAGTTTAAGACACTTGAAATGGTTTATGCGTACAAGAAAGATATGGTCTCTATGAAATTCTTTTTATTAAACTTAAACTTCATAGGCTTTTTGTTCATATCACTCTCCACTAATATAAGGAAAAATATGATTAAAGATCAAATAAGACTTTAATAAGCTTGTAATTATGGCCAGGGTGACAATGAGACAAAATGGATAAATTTTTGGCTCAAATCACATCATAAATATACATTCATTTTTTTAGATCATTAATGATGAATGCATTTTATATCTATTATTTTAAATTCTTAAATTTAGTAATTGCTTAATTTGAATAATAATATGAGACTTTTTATATGCCTTAATGTCTTTTGTAGGTTTCAAGTTAACGGAACTATTTGGGATAAAAATTTAAGAAAAACACGCAAAATTGTAAAAAGGTGACTAAAATGCTCAAAGTAAATAGTAATCATAAATAGTGAAAATAAACAGTAAAGTGAGCAGTAATAATGAACAGTTGCACTGCACTACTGTAGCACACTGCAGCCTTAATTTGGCCAGTAAGTTGGGGCTGCAACCCCAAGTCAGATTTAACATTTGCGCCTTAGTTCTGCCTTAATTTGAAGTCTATAAATAAGAACCTTTAAGCCACTTCTTATATCATCAAGGGGAGGCACAAAAACACAAGAGATAAAAGCTTGAACTCAAATTTGAAAAAGAGAAAGAATGTTTTCAAGGCTTCTTGAGGATCATTGAAGATATTTTAAGGATTGAAGCCTTTGAAACATCCTTAAATTTGGTTTTCTTTTTTCATTTTACTCTTTCTCTTTTGTTGAAAGTTTTTAGTTATGAACATTGTTTAACCATGTTTGTATTTATGAATTTCTTAATAATTATAGTTATGGTTGGATTTATTTGTGCCTAAACATTGAATTTTAGGGTTTGAGGTAGTTTCATTTATACTATGTTTGAATAATTTGGTGGATTATTGTTTAATTCATTTATGTTTCTCTATGCTTAATACTTCCAATTGATTGAGAAATGAATTGGTTATTTATAATTTGTAGATTGATGCTTGGCAGAGATTGACCCATTTATCAAATTTGAAAAACATAGCCGTAAGTTGTTATTGAGTTGAGAGGCTAATAGTACTTGGGTAGTCACTAAGGTTTACTCAATGATTGCATGCGACGCACACCAAGTGTTCAAAAAAATGTGTGAGAACACTTAGGGCCTGACATTATGCCTAGGATCTCATTTAACACTCGGGAGAGGTAATGAGATTAATCCTTGGGTAATCAATTTAAAAGTTGTGTAATGCATGTATAGATAAACAAGTTAGATAGAGATATTTGTATAGTATCTCATTTGATGCTTGAGAGAGGCAATGAGATTAGTCTTAATCACTTGATTAATGAATTAAACAAAATTGCTAAATAGGAAGAATAGAGTAAGAATAGAGTGAAACCAATACCCTAAGATTTCATTTATCACAAATTTACCATTTTGCAAGATTATCATTTTTAATTGTTGCTTTGTTAATCGGTTAATTTAGGTTGTTAGTTTGATTTTCCATAGTTATTGCAATTAAATCAAGTCCGTTAGATAAAATCGAGTTGCAAAAATCTATAATACTTAGCATAAATTTGAAAGATTAATCCTCATGGAAACGATACTAATACTCATTACTCTATTACTTGCTAATGACCCGTGCACTTGTGGTTACAATTCCCGTGTGTATAATTTCGCGAACAATCAACCTTTATCCCAATGAATTGCCCTAAACTTGATTTGAAACATTCTTTGTTACACCTTATTTTCAATTTCATTTTTTGATATTTCAAAGCACCATGCCCTTAAACTTATAAATTTTTAACCCTTTTGAATAAACAACAACCATAACCATTATGCTTATAGTGTAATGATAATGATGAAAAAATATGTAAAGGTTATATTAAGTATTATTTTTGTTAATAAAGAAAGATGGTTATTAGGCTCAAAATGTGTGATTAGGAATAAATATGTATATCAGTAGGCTCGAAAGGCTTAAACAATCCCAACATGGTCCAAAATCACTTTTTTAATCATATATGTCCTAGGATTTCGCCTTAAGTGATAATCAAACAAGTTCTAGAGTGTGTTTGAGACATTTTTTGTTCTTGTGGTGCATAAACTTCCTTTAGATTAATAACTAACTTAATAATCTAACTATGTGCTCAATGTGTTTTAAGTAATCACAAATAAAATAAAACTTGCAATTTGATCAAACATTTGAACAAATATAGCATCTATTGATTCTTAAGAATTATAGTTTCTGCACTTAGTTTTATTATGAATTAATAATCATCTTAAACCCAAAACAGAATCCAAAACACATAAAACACAAAAAAAATAATAATAATAATAACGAATTATCGTTTCTGTACTTAGTTTTATCATGATTAATAATCATCTTAAACCCAAAACAGAACACAAAACACATAAAAAAAAACTTGCAAACAAAAAATAATTATAGATATAAATAAATAAGTAAATCTGAAAAAAAATGCAAACAAATAAGTAAAGCCATTGAAATTGTGAAAGTGTTTTCCTCCCCTAAACTTAATTCATGATATGTCCTCATGACATCAATAAAAATAAAAAAATGAAACACTTCCCTAAATAATGTGTTGAAGCCTCACTTGTATCCTCCATAAAGTCCTACATCATCCCTAACTCATTGTCATCAACTACTATCAGAGCTTGATGAAGTAGCATGGGTCATTCTTCATCTCATTGTATTTATATGTCAATGGAACAGTAACTATTCCACCAAGTTCAAATCTCTGAATTTTGTAATTCTTATAATGAAAGTAATATTAATCTCCCTCAAACAACCATAATGCATTGTAATTCAAACGTAAATAAATCCAAATATTTCTTAATCAATATGCAAATATTAGCTCAACCAACAAGACACTTTACAACTCAATCCACTATTATTACTCCACAATATAGTTCAAACACTACCATGATAAGTATTTTATCAATAATTAAGTGTAAGGACACAAACATATGTACATTGGATAATGAATCCACCAATTTCAAAATTGGAGTACCCTTTGAATTTTTGATGAAATATTTTATTTTTGGTGAATATTAGAGCTAATAATGGATGTAATTGTGTTTTTGATGTATTTTGGTGGCTGCTTTATAGTAAACTTGAATTGAGAAGGTTGAATTTGGTGAACTGAAGAGTTAGAATTGAGGGGCTTTGAAATGGGAGAACATAGAGGAAAATAGGGGCAAAGCCCTATTTAGGTTTGCTCGAGCTAGCGCCATGACACTGGGTTCGCAATGTCGCAGTGCTGGAGCTTAGGAAATGTCCAGATGCCAACTCTGCAGAACTAACTTGTTAGCATCGCGGCACTACGCTTGTGGGCTTTGATGCCGCAACACCAAAATTTGGATGCCGTAACATTGGCTTCTTTTTTTAATACGAACATAAACACCAAATTTAATGAAAATACAATTACTTTAGGTTATCTCCCAAGCATCGCTTGATTTAACATCATTAGTGTGGCATCTTCCTTTTTGGCTCATGGTGGATTAAATTTCATATATGAAGTATCTCACCTATGGAATTTCAATCGATGCCTACAAGTAATGATATTTCTTTTCTTCGACTTCCATAGTTTCATGAGAAATTTTTAAAGAACAACCTTGACCACCTTGCCTTGAGCTTTACCAGAAAGATTTCAATCTTAGACAAGACAAGTGAGCTTCATTGGCCAATATCTATTAGCTTTTTGTTGATGACCCTGTTTCGCTGCTTTTTGGCACTTAATTTGTGTGGCGTTAACTCTTCATGCGCATGATAGTTGATGGCTTCCATTACTTGTAGTTTGGGAGGTGGTTGTGCTTCATTCGGAATCACCACATCAATCTTAAAAGCAATAAAAAAAATATTTGGAAAAATGCTAATCATGATCCATAATTTCAAATTTCTTAAACAATGGAAATGGTAGAGTGCAATGGCTCAAAAAATTATGCTGTTGGAATTCTTCTTCTGGTACTTTTTCTTCTACTCCATGTGATGAATCTCCTCTGAATTGACGATTTCACTAGCTGCATGTTACTTTATCCCACACTCTACAATGATTGCCTTGTAGTGCTCAACATTTTCTATTGGACAGATTTTTATGTTGCTAGGCAATGCATCATGATGATGATTATAACCAACATTTGCAATTTGTTCCACTTATTTTTCTAACATCTGTAAAGAAGTTGATTGACTATGTAACAAAGCTTGCTACGGGTGCACCCAATGGGCATATGCCAAATGGCCGAGAAAAAGTAAAAAATAGATAAATAAAGGAAAAAAGTTAATTTTTTAGTAATAATAATTATTCAACTTAAAAAACTTGTTATTTAAATTCTGAAAAAATAAAAAAGTAATAATAATAAGGATAAAATTAAAAATAATAATTAAAAAATTGTATAATAATTATAATTTAATATTTGAAAAAAAAATAGTTACTAGTTAAATTCTGAAAAATAAAAAATAAAAAAAAGGATAAAATAAAAAAATAATTATAAAAATTGTTTAAAATAATTATTTAAATACCAAAAAACATAATAATTAATGAGTTTAAAATTACAAAAAACTAAAAATTGTATAATAATTATATAATGATATAAATGAATAAACTTAATAATGATAATAATAATATTAATTGAAAAAGATTCAAATTATAATAATAAAATAGAAAAAATATTATATTAATTAAATTTAGAATTATGATAATTATTATAATTATTATAACAATAATATAATTAGCAAAATAATTATTCAAAATTAAATTAAATTTATATCTAATGGGAATTGTTAAAATAGTAATAATACAATATTTAACAATTAATAATAAAGAAAGCTGATTATTATTTTCTTTATTAATAGTTATGTTAATATAATAATAATTATAATAATATTATTTAAAATTGTAATGATAATTAATAATTAATAAAAAAATTGTTATAATATATTTATTATTATTATTTTATTCTTTGTTATAATATGTTTATTTGCACTAAATTGTTATAATATGTTTAATATTGTTATACATGTTAGGGTCGGTGCTTACGTGCCATCCCTGAATGTACATATACTTATGTATTTATACAAGTGTACATTCCCATTAAATCGCTAATACCTATTTATATGGTATTATGCATGTAACATTACAAACATTGTAGATCTGAAAGAGTTCGGATCAGATCTAAAGGGTTTAGATAAGGGCTCATAGTTAGCCACGCTGAGACATATAATTACTAAATATTAGCACAGTTAAGTGTTAGCTGGTTATAATACTCAGCAGATCCAAGAGTTGGAGCTTTGTCTGTAATGGGACATAGACTTGAGATTATACTAATAACTGTATAGTTACAAGAGTTGCAATCGGGTGTCAGGAAATGCTAGTTGCGCAAGTATGTTCTCAAATAATTTTCCCTGATCTATTTCTTCCGATGGGGGTCTATCGGTGGATACCTTCATACATAGATCAGCATATGTCGTACCTATAGGGTATAGATGGTAGTTCCTAGCCGACCGTGAGCTTGGAGCTCATATTGACATATGGGTATCCAGTTAGGACTGGATATGAGATAGATTCACGAGGGCCTCCGATAGACACCTAATGCAAGCCATCGACGGAGGGTCCTCTCGAGTTGAGTAGTATACGTGGTTCTTTGACCTGAGTGCCACGGTGGGCTTGTAAGTGATCCACCATACTTTGGTTCCACGCATGTCACTGACCTTTCATGGTGTGACTGCTGGGTATGGTTCAATGCTTATGGAGTCCGGTGCATACAGATATGGGATCCGTCAGCTCCTATATGAAGTTTGATATCCAGATGCTTCGAGACTGTATCTCATAAAGTCTTGTGGCCATAAGCAATCATCTCGGGAAAGAGTTCTGCCAGGGTCAAATAATATGGCAAAGGAGTTTGCGCATATTGTTCATTGAGGTACAAGTCTGAAGATAGGACATGGATGAGCACAAAGGGATTTGACGGTGATAATCTATATCCTTACACATCCAGGATATCATGATGGAAGGACTATACATGTACGTTATAACCTCAGCTTGTATGGTTCAACGCGCTGATTTGTGCATCCGTGACGTGTGTCTGGGGCATTGCTCACGGACTCATGAAATAGTTCCATTTGATGAATCAGGCGTAGTACCTAGAGAGTCCAGCTATATGGAGTGTACTCGTTATGCACTGGGGCAACGTGCTGGATTAAATATTTTAATCCAGCAATATTCAACACTTCCACGAGAATGCATGCGTGTCTGTATTTAAGTGTTAAATACAACAATTAGTTAATAAATATTATTTACTAATTGTATTATGACACGTAGCGTATTGTAGACCCTCAGTTGAGTTTATCCAAATGTGAGATTTGGTGGAATCCACTAGGGGGTGAACTTGATAACTATTTATGAAGGGCAAAATGGTCATTTTTTAGTTTAGTTATTTAATAGTTAAATAATCAAAATATTTTTCTTTTTATATTATTATATATTATATATTATATTATTATATTATTATTTATATTATATAATATTTTATATTATATATATTATAAATATATATATAAAAGAATAAAAGGAAGAAAAGAAGAAAGATTTGGCCAAACGGCCCAGAGAGAGAAGAGAAGAAAAGAAGAAATGGAGGCGAGGGAGAGAAGAGAAGAAGAAATGGAGGAGAAAGGAAGAGGAGGAAGAAAGAAAGAAGAAACGAAAATAAAAAGAGAGGAAAAATGAAATTGTTTCATTTTCCTCTATACTTCCATTTGGAGCAATTATGAATTGCTTCAAACTCTCCATTTCTTATCTTTTTAGAGAAAATAATGTAAATTCACTTTCGGCCATTTTAAGGATTAAGAGTTAATCTTGGGTTGAATATCAAGCTGCTGTTCTAGCTCACCAAGTCCATCGAGTTGGTGACTAGAACTGCACACGAGTTGGTCTCCATGCAGACTCCAAAAAAATACGTGTATAACGTTACCCGTTTGGTGAGTTCTCTAACATATTAATGTAATTAATATATTTATTTATTATGTTTATTGTAAAATTTATATTTTCGCTGCATTAGGCAATAGACACAATTGCACATGCATACACCCACGTACCTGAGATCCGACATCGCCGACAATACATGCATTTAACAATTTTCAACATATACACAATCACATGCATGTATCATAAAATATAGTTACTAGTTAAATTCCAAAAAATAAAAAATTAAAAAAAGGATAAAATTAAAAAAAATAATTATAAAAATTGTTTAAAATAATTATTTAAATACCAAAAAATATAATAATTAATGAGTTTAAAATTAAAAAATAACTAAAAATTGTATAATAATTATATAATGATATAAATGAATAAAATTAATAATGATAATAATAATATTAATTGAAACAAATTCAAATTATAATAATAAAATAGAAAAAATATTATATTAATTAAATTTAGAATTATGATAATTATTATAAATATTATAGCAATAATATAATTAGCAAAATAATTATTCAAAATTAAATTAAATTTATATCTAATGGAAATGATTAAAATAGTAATAATACAATATTTAATAATTAATAATTAAGAAAGTTGATTATTATTTTCTTTATTAATAATTATGTTAATATAATAATAATTATATTAATATTATTTCAAATTGTAATGATAATTAATAATAATTAATATTTAATAAAAGAATTCTCTATTACAATGGTATTTTTATTCAAAATTGTTTAAATGCATGTATAACAATATTAAATATACACACTAATATTGAACAAAAATAGTATAGGAATCGTATACATACCATTGTAGATGAATCTGTGAAGATTCTTTGAACAATAAAGCCTTTGAGCTCACAATGAAGTTTTTCTTTAAACAATTTTAGACTCTAATGTTTGTTGGAATTAGAGTAGCTAGAATGGTAGCCTTTGATATTTATTTCGTGCAGGAATTAAACTAATTTCAACACTTAAACTAGTTTTAACATCAAATGCTTAAAGATTGTGCTTATGGACTAAAATGCAACTTTCTCAAAGTTGTATTCTCTCTCAACTCTTTTTGCATGAATTTGCGCTCTCAAATTGGATTCTGCACAAATGAAACTCTTTTTACTTGTTTTATATAGACAAAGACTTCATATGTTGACACATGTCTATTATGAAGTCAAGTTTGACCATGTAAGGCTTTGTATGAGTGACAAATGTCTCTTAAATTGTTCATGCAAACTCTTTGCATGTGTGACATTTATCACATGCAACTCCGTGCATACTATCATTTGTCACACAAAGGGCCGTGTATGGATTTAATGTGTGCATTTTGCTTTTCCATGCAATAGGGATCTATTTGTAATATTTGCAAACTATATTTTTCACATTTTAAAGAGGTCCTAAAACATATCCTACTTTCTAAAACCTTCTCGAATCAATCCGTTTAACCCATCCTACTACCCCAATGCTCAACGAATACACTTTATATTGTAAGGCTCTCTAGATTTACACATATTTGTCTTATGGAATACTTTTGTAAGTCCGTGAACGATGCCCCATACATACTTTATGAATATCATAGAACGGCATGTTGAACCATACAAGTTGAGATTAGCCATATTCGTATAATCCCTCTATCACCTATATCCTTGAATAGCAAAGATATAGATTATGACCATCAAATCTCTATATGTTTGACTGTGAACTTATCTTAAGATTCGTATTTTCATAAATAATATCTACAAACTCCTTTGCGATATTGTTTAACTTTACAAAAAACTTTTTTTTTTTGGATTTTTGCTTATGGCCATAAGACTTCCTGAAATATAATCTTGGGACATCAAGATATACAACTCACATATATGAGCTAACATATCCTATATCTATACATACCAGACTCCATGAGCATCGAACTATACCCAGCAACACCTAGTGTTTAGACCATAAAAGGTCTCTGACATGCGTGAAATCAATGTATGGTAGATTATTCACAAGCTTACCATGATACTTAAGTCAAAGGATCACGAATACTACTTAACTCAAGAAGATCTTCTATTAACGACTTAATGAGATATCTATTAGAGGTCATTGTGAGTCTGTTTAGTGTCTAGTCCTTACTGAATACCTTCATACCTATATGGACTTCCACTAAGCCTATGTCTTATCAAGACTAACCATCTAGATGACCCAAATATAGACATACATTAATTGGTAAGAAATACTGATCGATCAGTGTCAGCAAC
This sequence comes from Ailanthus altissimus, assembly GCA_946807835.1. Lineage (NCBI taxonomy): Eukaryota > Viridiplantae > Streptophyta > Magnoliopsida > Sapindales > Simaroubaceae > Ailanthus > Ailanthus altissimus. The sequence continues at coordinate 14,818,643 of OX327687.1, forward strand.
CATGGATCAGGAACGATATTTTCGAGAATATATTTTATAATGACATTTCTTAGTACAATTTATAGCTCTTTGCAACTATATCATTACTATAGTATTCTCGGGTCTTTATCCCTATTTTAGACAATGTTCTAACTCTTTAGAATTGCTAACTCCTAGATCTAACTTAAACTCTTTTAGATCAGATCTAAACTCTTTTAGATCTATAATGTTTGAAAAGTTACAAGATTCTTATCATATATTTAATAATAATTGACAAATAAAAGAAATATTTATTGTATAAATATTAAATAAATAAACATTCATTTAACAATTTGAATGGCACGTAAGCACTATTTCTAATAAATTTTGACGGAGGAGTTTTATCTTATAGCTCTTTCAGTAGGTACAAGTCTGCGAGCAGTTGCTCTTAAACAATGAAAGTTGTTGGTCAATGTTAAGGAGCATGCATGGGTCAATTTTTAGACTTACGACTTAATTTTCTTAGGGATGTTAATGCATTAAGTCTTGCTACGATAGATGCACACTGTTAAGTTGGACGAGGAACTATGGTTCCTGATTAGTGGTAGCTGGATTCAGTTCTCCTATATGGAGTTTGTACTAATTATGGGGCTACAGATGCAAGATTACCTATTTGCCTGTGATTTAGAGAGAAAATTACAGAGTTAATTGTGGTAATAGTACTAGTCGGAGAGAGTACGTTTGACATACAAGGAATTGGGTAAGTGGCACAGTGATATAGACTTTGTAAAAGTCAACAGTGAAGACATAGTGAAGCTTAGTTTGGTGTATCTAATTCATAAATTCTTGTTATTGTGTGACACTTGTAGAGAGGTTCAATACTTTATGTTATGCATTATGGATGATTTAAAAGAGTTTAATAATTATTCATGGGAGAGTATATCGTGGTCTGTAGATGCCAAAGAGAAATACAATGTGTTAGATTTTTTATTCGCTTTTCTTGTACATAATTTTCTTAAAATTGTTCATTGATGTAGTTGTTTACTTTTTTCAAGTCTCATTAATTATTCTTAATTAATTATTAAGTGTGGATATACGAGACTATACCAGTATAAGAGGAAGCATTTGCACATCGAGTAATTGACCGCTTCCCTTATATGTTAAATTAGGTGAACTAGGGGACTCTGCAATTGATAGATATTCAAGAAACATTTTCTAGCATGAACTTGTTTATTGTGTTTCACTATATTTCATTACATTTGTTTTATATTATATTATAACTATTAATTGCTTAGTTTTCAATTTGATACATAAATTCTTAACTGTTAAAGTTGCAGACTCTTCTGATATATAATAGGCTAGTATCGTAAGAATATGAATTACAAGAAGAGGCTGTCTAAAGGCTCCAGACGGGGACGTGGATGTGAACAAAGGACTGAAAGTCTTTGGAGCAATGCTATAAACTCTTAACTATTTTACTTATTGTAATTTTTTGGCATCCATAGAAGTAATCACTTAAATTATTTTATTAGAAACTATGATTGTAGTTGTATTATTTGAACATACTAGCACAACACTTTATGACGTTATCCAGAGGATCGATGAGCTATTCAAGCAGTTAAGAGTAGATAAGGCTAAGTTGCTACAATAAAGGAAATAGGACTGAGAGCTCATCCTAGAAATGAAGGATTAGGTTCGAGACGACCTCATGCAGTAGAAGAAAATTTAATTATTGCAATTTATTATTTCAGTTTCCATATGACATAACTCAAGATGCGTATATTTTAGCCCCGAACTTTATCCAACAACAATATAATGCAGCCTAACATAATGCCCCTAATAGTATTCGAATTATACCACCTAATGTAGCTAGAGGCATGAGTATATATAGGCAACTATGCAATGCCACATAGGTTAAGCATACGTAATTTAAAATCCCATGCCTAAACGCATCAAGAAGAGGAAACTTGAACCCAGGGACCAGCCTGATGCTAATGTTTCAAGCATCAAGGTTAATCTAATACAAGAGATATAATCGACTGTTTGAGCACAGTTTGAGGTTTAGGTCAAGACTCTCGATGGCTGTGTCAGTTTACTTGGGATTAATACAGACCCGATGTAGTTTAGGTTTACGTGATAGGCATAGCGACTTTATAAGTACATTAGTCTATTTTGCAAATTGTATTTTTGAACAATATAGTATCTGTATTCATTATTTGATACGTATCCATTAGGTTTTACAGACTATCAACGAGTATTTAAAGTTTATTAATCAATGCTAGTGCAAGTATACGTAGGTTTGCCCCAACGCTGGATCATTATGGACACGTACTTCTTTGTAAGTTTTTTCAGCCCATTTTCTATTTCTTTTTTGCCTTTAACATTTTCCATATTTTGTTTTGCTATAAATATAGGAGTTCTACAGATACATGGATGAGCGATACAAAGATTAGCTCCACAATGTTACATGGGACTTGATATTCTTTGCATATGTATGGGGACAAAAATAAATCTTTATAAGTGAAAAACTTTGGGCGAGTGTTGACAAAGTAATTATCACAGAACCTTAATTACAAATATTTTTGTACTAAAAATTATTTAGTTAATATAACAATATTTTTTATATATAGATCTACATCCTAATTAATTACCAACAACATTAAGTTGTCGCAGAGGTACAGTCTCTACAGAGAAAGGTAACGGTATATGATTCCAGCATTATTGTACATGTTGACGGGGTAATGGAAGCACATATAGCACCTCTGTGCATATTGATCTTGTTCTATCTGATAGCATGTAGTTTTTATGAGTTAAGACTGGATGTTAAGTTTGATAATAATTTGCCCTTGGATGTAGTTATATTGAGGGAGGGTATGCCTCAACAAAGAGCCAAGAGCGGGGATCAAGGGATTTATACATATATATTTATTGAGTTTTTGATGTTGAGTAAGTCCTTAGAATTTGGACCCAAGCATGGCTAATTTTTTATAGATAAGATGACCATATATTTGTGGACCCATGCAAGAAAATAAATGTAAAGCTTATTGTTTACGCTCAAAATATAATGCGGCTATCGCAGTATAGATTGAGGTGTCGATCCCACGAGGAAGCTCTTGGCAAAATAGGTTAGTGAAGTAAAATATTAAAGCAGTAGCAAAGGGTTAATTGATTTAAACGGATGAGATAGAATTGTCTATGAATTGAGGAAAATGTCTTATGATGATTTAAGCATGGCTTTGAGAATCACAATTATGCTTTATAAATCTACTCTATACTTTGATTCGATATTTATAACGCAACTGAAAGTTTCACATCCCAAACAATCAATCGGAAGGTATGTAATATATAGCACATTTGATAACACATGTATTTGATTTAGTTAAACTCTTTGCAAGCATTAACACACATCATGTTATTTATACAAGTTATCTAAGATCGACAATATATCATTTTGACAATATTGCAGTAAAAGATTAACTTGAATATCAAACATTTATTGCCCTTACATGTTATCCAAGATCGACAATATATCAAATTGACAATACTGCAGTAAAAGATTAACATATAAAACAATATAACCAGTAACAATTATAAATCAACATGAATCACATAAGAAAAGCATGACTGAACATATATGAGACATGAGAATTACAACCTCTGGATTATAGAAAATAAAATAGATAAGAGTTTAATCAAAACCAAATTTACAACATTTATAGCTCTTGACACCGAATCAAAGCATGGAAGTAGATTTACTACACATAAAAGTTCATCTCTTAGCCTTGCTAGGAACTCTAGCCTAAATTACAATACATGTTAATGAGAATAAAAAAAGAGAGAATTTATCTTATAAAAATGTCCTAAGGGTCTCCTTATATAGGCAATGAATGGACATATGTCATGGATGACATCAATCTTCAATAATTTTAAGCCAATAACTCGTGTATCCACTTGCAGCACATTTTTGATAATGTAAATGATCAATTCAGCTTCTGCAGGCGACATAAAAGTTGTAGACTCTTCTTTCCATAGGCACTGATTTTATGCAAATTGGATGAGTATCCAATGAGATATGCGCAAAATTCCAAAGATACATCAGAATTCAGCCAACAACCATTTTACCCACTTGCAATGCGATTTGGTCCATGATAACGGCTGATTTGGACTTTACCATAAACATACGAGTTGTTGATAGTTAAGTCAGAAATTCACAGCTTCAAGAATTATACCAATTGAATACGTATTTTGTGAGATACGGTCCAAATACGTGAATTGGGTCAAGCTGGGTAAGAGTTGTAGTCCGATTCTGTTGTATCTCAATTTTTGGCCCATAACATATTGGATTTGGCTTTTCCACTATTCTTCAAATTTGTGTAAGATTGAGTCATGTTGCACCAGGTTCAAGAATTTCTTCATTTTGATTTCTACATTGAGAGTTATGTTCAGTTTACCTAAACCTGTCTAAATAACATTCATTAATCACAATTTAAGGAGAACACTTTATTTCAAGCTAAAAATACAGAAAATACTAAAATTAGTGACATTAAATGGTGATTGAATCTCTTAACAACATGTATTTTCATGTGTTCATCACAGCCCCCAACCAGCTTATTGCTAGTCTCTAGAAATTCAAGCGTAAATAGAATATGCAAAACTACCTAAACATTTCAATCAAAACGTCAGTTCGAAATCACTGTTGCTATCATGGTTTTTTCAATTACAACTTCCATAATTTGTGTGTGTGTGAACTAAGCCATAACCATCTAACCACAAACCACAATAGATATAGCCTTGAGAATTTCTCCAAGTAAAAGCCTCAACTCCATATCCTCACAGGTGTATGACTGTTTAAAAGGTTAGGACTTCTCTTATGGAGTTGGAAAACAGTTAAGCACTCAAGAAAAAGTCAATTTTAAGGACAGACATATAAACTAACATTGATCCGAAGATAGAAAAATTATTTGTTTAAAAATCAATTATTCATATTATACGCCAGCTTTAGAACTTTAATTGGCTTGTGAGAATAATACAATTATAATCTTGGTGAGAAAACTGTTTTACAAGATATTTGTCTTCTAAAATTGAATGAAGACTTTATTAAACTGAATTGCTTCTTTTTTTTTCTTCTTGTTTTTGGTATTTTTGTGTTTTTTTTTTGTTTGTTTGAAGAATACAAGGAAGCATTACAAAGGTTTCTCACCAAATTATATTATGCACAAATGTAACCAACTTATCCCTTAATTCAAATAATATCATTCTAAACAAAAATTAACCAATTCAAAGGATCAATGAAGGTTCATAAGCTGTTTTCTCAACCTTTCCACTTACTCACAAAAGATATGTGAGATTAGAAAAATATATACTTAAACATGGGAATTCTCTTGGCTATATAAATTGAATCATCCATCTTACCACAAGGCTTAACATTGTGGTCAAAAATATTTTGGAAGTCATTCTTTAGTAACCTAGATAGAAACAGTGACTCAACCTAAACAATTCTGAAATCATACTTAGGCAGAAAAGCAAATTCCTTTATACAAGAATTACCAAGAATACAAGCAGTAAACGACAATGCATGAAATATAAAACAAAATAACAAAAAGTTAGTTAAAATGCATTTCAAAAGTTAGTACTAAAACTCCTTACTCTGCCATTCTAATTTGACCTAGAATGCGTCTCAAGAGTTCAAGAATGAACTCTTTACTCTGCCATTTTAATCAAATGTCGGACAACAATTTTTTTTTTTTTTGCAAAATGCAACGTATGTCTACTATCCTCCCCCCAAACCAGATGAAACATTGTCCTCAATGTTTAAATAGAAAGAGATAAAGTATAGGAGACATTACCTGAAACGTCAATTATTTGAAAGAAACAAACCTGAGAGACACTTAAGCAAATATAAACTAAAATGATGGTACTGATAAATAAATAAATAAAAAGAAAATTTACAAACGGAGTGTCAGATCCAATTTTCGCTTGTTAAGGCCCACTGACCAATCGATCCGAGTTATTGCTGGGTCAGGTTCGTAGGTAACTGCCTGTAATTTGTTAATCAATTCATCCGCCTTAGTAGCAGAAACCAGGATCTGTCGCGCCGAATGTGAAATAAAATTCTGTTCCACAGCTTGATCAAGAAAACAAAATAAGCAATCAAAATAGTTATTAACATTCAACAAACCTATGGGTTTTCGGTGGATATTCAATTGGGCCCAAGAGACAATTTGAAAAATTTCTTCCAAGGTACCAAAACCACCTGGTAAAGCAATAAAAGCGTCTGCATTGCAAAGCATTCTGGCTATACGTTCATGCATGGATGAGACTCGTAATTCTTCCCTTATTGTTTTTCCGGTCAGGTTTTCCACGGCCAAAGCTGTAGGAATAATACCTAAAACTTGACTTCCTCCTAAATGTGCAGCTGTTGACACACACCCTATTAGCCCAAGGCTACCTCCTCTATAAATCAAATGAATTTTTCTTGCAGCTAATGTTTTTCCTAGATTGTTTGCTGCTTCTACAAACACTTTACTCTCCCCAGGACTAGATCCACAAAATACACATATATTTCGAAATTATCGAACTTGGGTTTCCTCCATATCTACTCTCACCTTTATCTCAATATATAAAAATGAAGAAGCTGAGGTGCTGTATTTATAGAGTGCCAAATGATAACAATGATTATGGTAACCCGACAGTTTGTCAAAAGAGAGTTAAAAATAAAACACAAAAATTTAAACATAATGACCCACATGCATTATTGAACAAAAAGATTTGAATTTAAGACATCTACATGAGTAACCCTACTATTCACAAAATAAAGTTTGAAATTAAAACACATGTATTTACAAGTAGTTGTGATTGTGGCTCACATCTTCCTCTGGTTTTACGTCCAGTAACGGCTTAAACGCCCTCTATGGGTCGGGGATAGGCTTTCCATCCAATTTTCTTATAAATTGGCAAACAGGGTCTTTTAGAGTCAGATTCCCGAGACTATACCATTGATGTTCATTTTTGAATTTGTTCCATAAATCGAGAAGTTCACGTTGCACGAGCCTACAGGGATGCGTCTCAAGAGTCAATAGGATATCATCCAAAGACTCCTTACTCAGTCCATCCTTAATGAACTGAATTTTGTCTTCTCGATTTCTAGATACGAATCCTAAAGAACGACAACTCCGATTACAATTCCATCGACCACATTTATGACAGACTTGTAACCTTTTTGCTCGTCGCCTTTTAGCATAAGAGCTTCTTCCAAGACCAGGCATATGAGAAACAAAATCATTTTCAAACTCACCAGACAACCGAACCTTGGCTTCAATTAACCAACGAAGGTCCACAGGGATATTACCCAACATCAATAGCCTTAGTCTTTCACACCGTGCTTTGTAAATCTTAAGTAGAGCATTTTGAGGAAATGAAGGAAAACGTTTTTTAAGGTTGGCAAGAATGCGATCCATTTTGAAAGAAAGAAAAAAGATGAATGCACAGTTTGAGGGAAAGTTTTTAGGGAACTGAGAAACCGACTTTAATAGTCACGGAGTACCGTATCCGCCACTTGACCGGGAAATAAAATCACACTGAAGAAAAAATAAAAAGAAGAAAATAAAGTAAAATAAAATGTGCAAGAAAATAAAAGCAAAAATAGAAAGTCAAAAGATAAAATATAGACAAAATATAAAATATGGTACAGATAGATTGAACCTGATCAATCACGATAGACAGGATCTACAAGAGGGATCTCGCCTAGGTACATAGAGTCGTTTACCTTTTCCACGTAGCTTTTTAGCCACTGTCCATTCACTTTGAAAGTCCGTCCATCAGTGGGGTCTTCTATTTCAACAGCACCATTAGGAAAAACATGTCTTACCATAAATGGACCAGTCCATCGAGATCTCAACTTTCCAGGGTGTAAATGCAATCGAGAATCATAAAGATAGACCCGTTGATTTGGCTCAAAGTGTTTCCTTGAGATCTGTTTATCATGAGCTACTTTCATTTTAGCTTTGTAAATTCTGGAGTTGTCATATGCGTCATTTCGTAGCTCTTCTATTTCTGACAATTGTAACTTTCTCTGGAGACCTGCAGCATTCAAATCAAAGTTAAGGGCTTTGATAGCCCAATAAGCTTTATGTTCTAGCTCAACAGGTAAATGACAAGCTTTCCCATAAACAAGCCGGTATGGGGACATTCCTAAGATGGTTTTGTATGCAGTACGATATGCCCATAATGCATCAGAAAGGCGTAGAGACCAATCTTTGTGATTCGGGTTAACCGTCTTTTCCAAAATCTGTTTAACCTCTCTATTTGCTAGCTCGGCTTGTCCATTTATCTGTGGATGGTATGCAGTGGAAACTTTGTGAAGAACACCATACCTGCGCATCAAAGCTTCAAAAGAACGATTACAAAAATGTGTTCCTTGGTCACTAATGATGACACGTGGCGTACTGTACCTAGATAACACATTTTCTTTTAAGAATTTTACCACAGTTGTATTATCATTAGTACGACAAGCTACAGCCTCCACCCATTTTGATACATAGTCAACAGCTAAAAGGATGTAAAGATAGCCAAAAGATGAAGGAAAATGACCCATAAAATCAATACCCCAACAGTCAAATATCTCGATAACAAGAATAGGGTTAAGAGGCATCATATTTCTTCGAGATAAAGCACCTAACTTTTGACATCTTTCACAGGAATGACAAAAATTATTAGTGTCTTTGAACAAAGTGGGCCAATAAAGACCACACTGTAAAATTTTCACAGCTGTCTTCTTCATAGAAAAATGGCCATTGCAAGCAGCACTATGGCAAAAATTTAAGACACTAGAAACTTCACTTTCAGGAATGCAACGTCTCATGATTTGGTCAGGACAGTATTTGAAAAGATATGGATCATCCCAATAAAAGTTACGTACCTCAACCAAGAACTTACGCTTATCTTGTGCACTCCAGTCAGATGGAAGTTCACCACAAACCAAATAATTTACGATATGTGCATACCAAGGTATTTGGCTTATAGCAAAAAGATGTTCATCTGGAAAATCGTCTCGAATGGGTGGCAAATCAGTGGAGTCAGTGAACTCAAGGTGGGATAGATGATCAGCAACAACATTTTCAACGCCTTTCTTATCTTTGATGGTTATATCGAATTCCTGCAAAAGAAGAATCCACCTAATTAAACGGGCTTTAGCATCCTTCTTAGAAAGAAGGTACTTAAGGGCTGCGTGGTCAGTAAAAATAACAATAGGTGAACCAATCAAATAAGAACGAAATTTATCTAAGGCAAAAACAACAGCTAATAGTTCTTTTTCAGTAGTAGTGTAATTCATTTGAGCATCATTCAAAGTCCTACTAGCATAATAAACAACAAAGGGTTTTCCCTCCCTCCGTTGCCCAAGAACTGCTCCTACAGCATAATTACTTGCATCACACATAATTTCAAATGGAAGGTTCCAATCCGGTGATTGCATGATAGGAGCAATGGTGAGTTTGGCAATGAGTGTTCGGAATGCCTCCTCACACTCTTGTGTCCATGTAAATTCTGCATCTTTTAGCAAAAGGTTACATAATGGTCTAGATATGGCAGAAAAATTTTGTATAAACCTTCTGTAAAAGCCAGCGTGTCCAAGAAAGGATCGGACATCTTTTACCGTTTTAGGTGTAGGTAATTTAGAGATTAATTCAATTTTTGCCTTGTCAACCTCTATCCCTCTTTCAGATACAATGTGCCCTAAAACAATTCCTGAAGATACCATGAAATGACATTTCTCCCAATTTAGCACAAGTCATTTTTCTTCACACCTACTCAAAACAGATTTCAAGTTAAGTAGGCATAAATCAAAAGAATTACCAAAAACAGTCAAATCATCCATAAAGACTTCCATGCATTTTTCAACCATATCAGAGAAAATACTCAACATGCAACGCTGAAAAGTAGCTGGTGCATTACATAATCCAAATGGCATTCTACGAAAAGCATAAGTACCAAAAGGGCATGTAAAAGTAGTTTTTTCTTGATCTTCTATAGCTATCTCAATCTGGTAATACCCTGAATACCCATCAAGAAAGCAATAAAAAGGATGTCCAGCTACACGTTCTAAAATTTGGTCGATAAAAGGCAATGGAAAATAGTCTTTCCTAGTGGCTGTGTTTAACTTTCTATAATCAATACACATTCTCCAACCACTTACTACCCTAGTTGGAACAGGTATCCCATTCTCATTTTCAACAATAGTAACCCCAGATTTCTTAGGAACTACTTGAGTTGGACTTACCCATTGACTATTAGAAATTGGGTAGATTATACCCGCATCTAATAGTTTCAAGACCTCTTTTTTCACTACTTCTTTCATTGTTGGGTTAAGTCTTCTTTGTGGGTCTCTACGAGGTTGGGAGCCTTCCTCTAAATGAATTCTATAAGAGCATATCAATGGAGAAATACCTTTAATATCAGCTATGGTCCAACCTAATGCAGACTTATGTTCTTTTAACAATTTTATCAATTTTTTCTCTTGTTCAGCACTAAGTTCAGAAGAAATGATGATAGGAAAGGTATCACCTGGTCTCAAGAATACATGTTTCAAACCTTTGGGCAGTGAAGAAAGCTCAACTTGTGGTGTCTCGAGGTTTGATGGTTTCGGTCTCTCCCTCTCTCGTGGCAACTCTTCAAAGTGTGGCTGCCAAAATCGAGTCCGTTTATCCTGTGAGTCAAAAATACTAAACACATCAGTTGTTACATCAGGATAATACAATTCTTCAAAATCAAAATTAAGAAGGTTTTTCGAAGAATCATAGCCATGATTTTTATAAGCTTCCTCCGCTACAAGTGTGTCTATCATATATGAATGATAGCACTCGTCTTCTTCTCGTGGTTGTTTGCCAATGTTGAAAATGTTAACCTCAAGAGTCATATTCCCAAAAGATAATTTCATTAGACCATTTCTGCAATTAATAAGAGCGTTAGCAGTGGCTAGAAAAGGTCTCCCCAAAATAAGAGGGATTTTTGACTCCATGTTAACAACAGAATGAGTATCTAAAACAATAAAATCAACAGGGTAGTAAAATTTATCAATTTGCAACAAAACATCTTCTACTATTCCCCGTGGTTTCTTGATTGATCGGTTAGCTAATTGTAGGACTACAGATGTTGGTTTAATCTCACCAAGTCCCAACTGCAAGTAAATAGAATAAGGCATTAAATTTACACTTGCTCCTAAGTCCAATAAAGCTTGACCAAACTCATGTGTCCCAATTTGGCAGGAGATTGTGGGACATCCTGGGTCTTTATACTTGGGTGGTGTCTTTTGTTCAATCACTGCACTTACCTGTTCTGCCAAAAATGCAGTTTTCTTCACATGGTGTTTTCTTTTGATAGTGCATAAATCCTTGATGACTTTGGCATAAGTTGGAACCTGCTTAATCAAATGTAACAAGGGAAGATTAATTTTAACTTGTTTCAAATGTTCTAAAATCTCACCTTGAATTTCTGAATTTTTCCCAATCGGTCGAAGAGCTTGAGGAAAAGGCACTGGGATTGAAAACTTACTTTCGAGCTCTTTTTCCATTGTGGCTTCTTTTTCAAGGGGGGCATCTTTACTACTCGTAGATGTGTTAATTTCAGGAGTAGGCTCACTTACAATCTTACCACTTCAAGTAGTAATGGCATTGACTTCTTTGAGATTTTGAACATCAGAAGTAGAAGCTTGTGCCATGAATTGTCCTTTCGGATTGGATTGAGGTTGAGATGGAAACTTCCCTCGCTCTTGTACAGTTAATGCACTGGTCAACTTTGTGATTTGACTCTTGATTTCTTTGTTTTCGTCCACCACCTGTGCAAGAATTGTTTCAAATTTTTGATTAGTCTTACTTTGTGCCTCCATAAATGCTTGTAATGTATCCTCTAAAGAACTCCTAGTTGGTCGTGCATTATATTGAGGTGCAACATAAGACTTGGGTGCTTGTTGTTCTTGTTTTCATTGGTTATTGGCTTGTTGGTCAGATTTCCAACTGACATTTGGGTGGTTTCTCCAGCTAGGATTATATGTTTCAGAGTAGGGTGAATAAGGCTTCTTGTACATCCCTAGGGCATTACATTGTTCCTCATATATCCCTCTCATCTCACTATACGTGGGACAATCCTGAGGTAAGTGTTCCGCTCCTCCACAGACAAAGCAGACATCGTGTGACTCAACTCTAGCAACCGTGTGGGTGACCCTTCTATCTTTGGATTTCAAGGCCTCTAACTCCCTAGTTAAGACCTCTAATTGGGCTTTGAGGTTATCCTCTTCCCTAAGATGGAAAACTCTATTGGGTCGTGACCTATTTGTGCTTTCAACAATGCTAGGTCCAATCCATGTATGGGCTTTTTCGGCTAAGTCATTAAGGAATTCTATAGCTTCCTCAGGATCTTTGTGAAGGAACTCCCCATTACACATCATCTCAACAAATTGGCGCTCTCTAATTGTGAGTCCCTCATAGAAATAACTAACCAAGTGCCAATTTTCATACCCATGGTGAGGGCACAGATTTAGCAACTCTTTAAACCTTTCCCATGCTTGATATAAGGTTTCACTGTCTTTTTGGGAGAAGGAAGAAATTTGTCTTTTCAGGCCATTAGTTTTGTGTTGTGGGAAGTATTTATTGAAAAATGCTTGGGTCATTTCTGCCCAAGTTCCTATAGACCTTGGCCTCAAAGAGTATAGCCAACTCTTTGCTTTGTCTTTTAAAGAAAAAGGGAAAAATTTAAGCCTAACAGTGTCTATGGCTTCAGGTTGGCTATGGAAGGTGGCAATTACCTCTTCAAATTCCCTAACATGTACATAAGGATTTTCACTATCTAGACCATGAAAAGTGGGAAGAAGTTGTATCATTCCAGGTTTAAAATCCGAATATGGTATGTTAGGTGGAAATATAATGCATAATGGTGTGGCTGTGCGAGTAGGATGCAAGTAATCTTTTAGAGTTCTAACGGGGTTTTCTTCATGTTGGCTCATTGTATTAGAATTACAAGATGAACTAGAAGGTGAATTCTCTTCACTTACAAATTGTGTGGGTGGTTCTAGTTCTAGTTCTCTCACAAATCTTCCTCGTTTGTCTCTAGGTCGATGCATACATCCTAATTTTTTTTTTTTAAGAAAAGAAATGCTTAAGGAAAATTAAGAAGTGGAATAAACACAACAAGAAATAGAAATAAGTTAGGTGGTAAGATCAACCATGAAATATAAATACAATAACTAAACAAAATACTATAAAATACGAAAAAAAGTACAATAAATAAATAATAAAAAGAAAATACAACATGTTAACTAAAGTAAATAAAGTGCAATAAATATGTAAAAGAAAATAAAAATAAAGTGCAATAAAAAGGTGCAATAAATAAATAAAGTATAATAAAAAAAAAATAAAGAAACAAAGTTAGGCGATAGAACCAGCCACAAAATAAAAAGAAAATACAACAAATTAACTAAAGAAATAAAGTACAATAAATAAATAAAATAAAGTGAACAAAGTTAGGCGGTAAAACCAGCCATTAAAATAAAGTGCAATAAATAGATAAAAGAAAATAAACTAATTAGGCGGCAAAACCAGCCATTAAGATAATATAAAATATAACAAATTAACTAAAGAAAACAAAATAAATTAGGTGGTAGAACCAACCATGAATAATAAATAAATTACAACAAAGGAAATAAAACTAAGAGTTTACAAAGAAAAGAAAATATACAAAGTTACCACTTTAGTATTTATAATCGCAACCGACTTTCGCTTAGTGTGCTTCCCCGGCAACGGCGCCAAATTTTTGTTTACGCTCAAAATATAACGCGGCTATCGCAGTATAGATTGAGGTGTCGATCCCACGAGGAAGCTCTTGGCAAAATAGGTTAGTGAAGTAAAATATTAAAGCAGTAGCAAAGGGTTAATTGATTTAAACGGATGAGATAGAATTGTCTATGAATTGAGGAAAATGTCTTATGATGATTTAAGCATGGCTTTGAGAATCACAATTATGCTTTATAAATCTACTCTATACTTTGATTCGATATTTATAACTCAACTGAAAGTTTCACATCCCAAACAATCAATCGGAAGGTATGTAATATATAACACATTTGATAACACATGTATTTGATTTAGTTAAACTCTTTGCAAGCATTAACACACATCATGTTATTTATACAAGTTATCTAAGATCGACAATATATCATTTTGACAATATTGCAGTAAAAGATTAACTTGAATATCAAACATTTATTGCCCTTACATGTTATCCAAGGTCGACAATATATCAAATTGACAATACTGCAGTAAAAGATTAACATATAAAACAATATAACCAGTAACAATTATAAATCAACATGAATCACATAAGAAAAGCATGACTGAACATATATGAGACATGAGAATTACAACCTCTGGATTATAGAAAATAAAATAGATAAGAGTTTAATCAAAACCAAACTTACAACATTTATAGCTCTTGACACCGAATCAAAGCATGGAAGTAGATTTACTACACATAAAAGTTCATCTCTTAGCCTTGCTAGGAACTCTAGCCTAAATTACAATACATGTTAATGAGAATAAAAAAAGAGAGAATTTATCTTATAAAAATGTCCTAAGGGTCTCCTTATATAGGCAATGAATGGACATATGTCATGGATGACATCAATCTTCAATAATTTTAAGCCAATAACTCGTGTATCTACTTGCAGCACATTTTTGATAATGTAAATGATCAATTCAGCTTCTGTAGCCGACATGAAAGTTGTAGAATTTTGACTCTTCTTTCCATAGGCACTGATTTTATGCAAATTGGATGAGTATCCAATGAGATATGCGCAAAATTCCAAAGATACATCAGAATTCGGCCAACAACCATTTTACCCAATTGCAATGCGATTTGGTCCATGATAACGGCTGATTTGGACTTTACCATAAACATACGAGTTGTTGATAGTTAAGTCAGAAATTCACAGCTTCAAGATTTATACCAATTGAATACGTATTTTGTGAGATACGGTCCAAATACGTGAATTGGGTCAAGCTGGGTAAGAGTTGTAGTCCTATTCTGTTGTATCTCAATTTTTGGCCCATAACATATTGGATTTGGCTTTTCCACTATTCTTCAAATTTGTGTAAGATTGAGTCATGTTGCACCAGGTTCAAGAATTTCTTCATTTTGATTTCTACATTGAGAGTTATGTCCAGTTTACCTAAACCTGTCCAAATAACATTCATTAATCACAATTTAAGGAGAACACTTTATTTCAAGCTAAAAATACAGAAAATACTAAAATTAGTGACATTAAATGGTGATTGAATCTCTTAACAACATGCATTTTCATGTGTTCATCACTTATTTTGTATAGTTTTTATTATGTGAATTAAATATGCAATATCAAATTATTTGTCTACCATGTCGGTTTCAAGCATATTAAAATTAAATTTAAAAATAGCCACTTAATATCCAATTCTATTTGACAAATCTAATATGCTTGAGAAATGATTGAAAACTAATGTAAACATTTGATAAATGACAATAGGCACATATAATTCAACATGAAAAATCTGGAAAGCATATATACAAACAAAATGATAATATCCACTATCAATGGCTTGGTAATGTAATAGGATTCTGACATGTTTGGTAGTTATGTCCATACTACTTACACCGACTGCACATATTCTTGCGATGTTATTCACTTTGTCCTACGCCTATCTAATTGTTGATGTGCGATAGGAGATTAGATGTCGGTATCTCTCAACTCATCTAGAACAATCTAATTTGATGGATGGCTAACTGAATTTACTAACTTAATATATGCATGCAATAAGCATTATGACCTGCAATAGGTCGAACACAAACTCTATCAAAGTCATCTAATTTATCTACATACTGTGAGAGCGTGGGCATAAAGTAGTTGGTGGAACTCAAACTTTCAATAACTGTATGGCTTCATAGGGATATCCACTATTCCATTTTGAAGTCCATCATTTATAAAAAAAATTGTTCATTATTGATAAGATGAGTTGTCATGCAACTAAACTTATCATTATACTTCTAAAATTTATTGTGTGCCTAACTGATCAGGCTGGATGTCATAACTTTTGTTGCCTCATTTTATTGAAAAAACCAGTTCTTCATTAACTCTCAAATCCACTCAACCAAGGTGGTTATAGAAAGGGAATGTGCATATTTTGCTATAACATTTATGCTATTTGCAATCTTGGTGGTTATGATGTCATATCTTTTGCAGTCATCGATTTTTAAATGAGTAATCGTACTTAGTTCTTGTTGGTCTAGCATATAGCAGTATATGGGATTAATCTGAACAAAGCATTTAGAGAGCTGACTATTAACCTGCATGCATGCTCTTTAACTCACCGAGCAATAGGATACGTTATCTCAACCCTAAACTCTTCCTGTATATTACTTTTGATCTCCTTGGGTCTATAAACTCTATTAACTGATATAAACTTATTTTTAATATAATTACTAATAATCCGAATCTTCCTTTGTCAATGACCATCATACAATTGATCTAGCTAACATGTGCGATCCGTATCAATCCTACGCATGATGAAATATTATCTTGCATCCATTGACACTGCGCATACTCGCTATTTGCATCTCTAATTATCACATTTTGCCTCAATTTGACCTTTAGTAGACCTTGAAACTTTTTAAAGCTCTAATTATTCTTGAGTTCCAGCATGTTAATAGCCTGATAAAGTTCACCTTTACTATCATACAATTTTTCAACAAACACATGCCCAATTCTGGAAATAAATAATTTATTAGATACAACCAAGTCCGATAGTGGTATTGGAGGAAAAGGATTTTCTGCTTCAACTTTATTTTCTCTTCTAGCCGAAGCATATGCTTATGCATCCTTATTAAAGGATGTATCAGAAACATAATAATGCCCTTCCTTTTGAGCGTCATCCAATCTTTCAACTTCTTTCGCATCGCCATTAATTTCAATACCATTGACATCCTCATTTGTTTGACTATCAAAGTGCATATATGTTGGGTCTTTATTAAACTTTGGTAAGGAAGATAGTCACTGGAGTATTTATAAGATACATAAAAATTGGTATTATTAGGGCTGTGTAGCTCACTTGCTTACTACTACTTGCTGACATAAATTGATTATGGCACAATGGTTAATTTTGAATAGGCACATGTGCATCTTCTTCATATATGGGAGCTCTAAGTTTCGATGTTACACATATAGGACATAATGATCTTCTATTGATCCCTATAAAGAACAAAACATTGTTGTCATCTCTAATATCAATTGGTCTCAACTTATATTTTATTGCATCAATATAAATTTTCAATGACACCCTATGCTCCTATTATCAACTCCAGTGCAAAACACACTCTAGTTAATAGCTCTTCATAATTAAAATTCTTTGGAACTATAATACTTAAGTTACCAAATTTAGTATATCTCTTTTCCTCATCACTAGTGCTTTCTCACCTTTTCTCGAAGAGTACAACGATTAACTTATACTCCATGGTACCTATAACAAAAGAAAAATTATTAAATTTATTTAATTCATTAAAAAAATTAAATTCAAAAATAACGCACAGCCAATACAAGATGAGTATCAAAATACCTATCTCATGTGGGGGAGGGGCTATGGGCTAAGCCTCGCAACGTGAGGAGGATCGTGCGGCCTTTTCTTGTACCTCGCATCAAGGCACGAGAATTTCTGGTATTCTTCTTTGTCCTAAATTCATTCTTTCCCCTAATTTAATGTATTGTTTCTCTAACATATTTCATTTCTTTTTATTTCATTATAATATACTACCACTATATTTCTATACTTATATTTTTACAAACTAAATGCCAAAAGATTCAAAATACATTGTGAACTATCATTATAACTACAAGATAATAACAAATATAAGAAAGAATCATACAAATCATAACTTTTTGGTAGATTGATTCACAAAATGCTTGTTCTCAATTTCTAAAGTGTTATTTTCAATTTGTTTTGGACAATAAAAGTTGTTTCGAATTGTTTTTATGGCTCAAACAATAGGGTTTTGAGTTATGTTTACAAGAAAGGTAATTTCATCAATTTATAGTCTTCTTGCCTAATAAAAATAGTCAAATAATTTTTTATTATAAAAGATTATTAGTTAGAAAAAGGGGCTATTTTTGAACATTTCCCTTAAAGTTTTAGTAAAATATAAAATTTTACTAAAACTTTAAGGGAAATGTTCAAAAATAGCCCCTTTTTCTAACTAATAATCTTTTATAATAAAAAATTATATTTTTATTAACTTTTTAAAAAAAAATCTATAAAGATACATCACTCAACAAAATTACACAATAAATATGTGCAACTTCAAATTGTTTAATATGAGTGTTTTTGGGCACTTTTACTTAAAGTTTGCTAAAATTTATGATTCGGGTCTAAAATAAATGATATTGGAGGATTTTAAGAAGTTTGTATAAAGAGAATTGTTCAAAATAAAAGTGAGTTGTTAAAAGAGATGGAGGTATAATTACTTCACATCTTTATCTTTAACTAAGTAAATGATAAATTATGAGGTTCTATGAAAAAATAAGACCCCAATTTTTACTAAATAAAATTAAAACCTAAAGTGTGTCAAAAACAATTTAAAACCTAAAGAAAATCTAAGTTCAAAAAAGGAATTTGGATGATAATAACTTAAAAATTTGGTATAATAATTGCAAAAGTTAAAAAAAAAATTTAACTCTTTGAAAATTGAAATCCACATGTGAATCAAAAAAAGGAAATGGCCTTTGAATCATTAAAAAATAGAAAAGTAAAAGAAAGAAAAAAAAGTAAAAAAGCCATTCGAAGAATATTTGGCTATAGAGATTGGATCTTAAGTTCGGCATGACCCACAAAAAAAGGTTGAGGTGGTCTTTGGTGTTTAAGCTAGCATGACACGTATAAATTTTGTGCCACGTTGACCCAAGCATGAAAATTTAGGCCAAGGCCCAGCATGGGACACAGGCACTGCATGAAGTCGTGCAAGGATAGTTGGCTTATTGGGTCGTGTCCATAAGCCATTTTCTAATTTTTAAAAAATAAATAAATAATCAAAAGGCTGCTACATGCAATATTTTTTAATTAAATTTATTTTAATTTTTATTGTTAATCAATTATCAAAATGACCATTGATCAAAGGTAAAGAGAGGGGGGGACTCAACTCAAATCTCTTCTCTTATACTCTTCTCTCTTTCAATCTCTCCAACTCTCTCAACTCAATTTAAATCTCTCTCAATTCAATCTTAAATTATTTCAACTCTCTTTGAAAATTATATTCTCTCAAGTTATTTATTTATTTTTTAATTTTAATTTTTCTAATTATATTTTTATTATCCATACAATGATAAATTTCAATCTTAATGCTCCAAATAAAATTGAAGATATTATAATCTCATCAACATAAATTTTTAGTAGTCAATTTGCTTCCATAACTGAAAATGTTGGAAGTATTAGAAAATAGAAAAGAGAGCAAACATCAAATATTTAAAAAAATTTCACATTGGAGAATCGTACAGATGCAGCTTCCGAAAAAATTGAAACACAATTTATCTGTAAGTTTGGTGGTAAAGTGTTAGATGCCAAAATAACTCACAGCACCAAGCATTTGAATCGACATGCTAAAGCATGTTTTCAGAAACATGGTCCAAAGGAGTTAACTCAAACTCAATTTGCCTAAAGTGCTCATGGAGGAAGTCTTTTTGGATTCTAGTATAATCAACAACGCATGCATATTAGATTGGCTAGATGCGATGCAGTAAGTGAACAGCCTCTCTCATTCGCTGAAGACGAAAGATATGAAAATTTTATGAAAAAAAATACGTTTAACCCAACTTCTCTAATGTTTCTAAAAATACTCTTAAAAATGATATTTTTACCGTATTTGTTCAAAGTAAACAAAAACTAATAGATGAGATCTCGCAATTTCAATGAGTGTTTGCTGTTATTTCTGATTGTTGGATAGGTGCAAATAATTTGGGGTATATTTGTATTACACATTATTTTGATAATAAATAGTTTTTACAAAAAAATTATTACTTTTCATGAATTGGAACATCCACACATAGTTAATGTTATTTTTAGTTCTTTAATGAATATTTTGAGATAATTTCAAATTGTTGAACAATTTATTAGTATTACTTTTGATAATGCAAGTGTAAATACTCGTGCTATAGATTTGTTTTCAATTCAATTAGCATATGCACATGGTTTAAGTTTTTTTTTATTTAAGATATTTTTATCATAATCTTAATTTTTTCAAGTCAAGATGTTTTGAATATAATTTATTCTTAGATTAACAAAATTAGAGAAGCAATACAATATATTACTTCATCATCTATTAGATAACAAGAATTTAAAACCATGTCAAGTAATTTTAGATTAGGTAATAGAAGGTTCAAACTTGATGCGAAAACTCTTTGAGAACGCCATATATTTGATGGTGAAATCTTATATAGATTTTTGTGATTACATTACATATTATTATAATGATAAAATAAAAGAATCTATACTAAATAATGATGATTGAAAAATTGCATTTAATTATATTAATGTTTTTGAAGTATTTAATGAAGTCATGTTAGTATGTTCACGTGTGTATCAACCTCATCTTTTTTTACTTTAACTTGTATATATAATATTAGTTATGTTTTTGTTTAATATAGAGACAATCTTATGTTTTTTTTTTATATTTGCATTGTTATGGAGATTAAATTCTAAAAATATTGGAGGAAAATTCTTATGTTATTTATTTTGCAACTATAATGGATCTCAAAATCAATTAGTTTGGTGTAAAAGTTTTAATTTTAGGATCCCAGAAAATTTAAATTCTGAACTTTGTTATGATTTTGACAAAATTTATAATTTTATCACACAATTATTTATTTTTTATGAGAATAAATTTAGATCAATGATAGCTACAGAAGAAACACATAAGCAGTCTGTTTATGATTAGGCTGCTTGGACTATTTTGTTAAAAGGTAAAAGAAATATAGGTTTTAGTTTCAATATTTTTCCTACTTATGAATTAAAAAAAATATTGATTTGATACTAATTACTTTTCTATATTGAATACATAATAGTAAAGAGAATTTTATATTTTATCATGATAGAAATCAAATAAAAGAGTTTACCCTGTATTATCCATAATAGTTTAAGATCTACTAACACCTCTGGTATTCATTATAGCATCAAAATCTGCTTTTAATATAGAGGATAGGATATTGGACGAGAAGTAATTAAGATTGACATTAAAAACTTTGAAGGTTTTAGTGTGCATAAAACGATTGAGAAGATGCAAAAAATTAAAAGCAAAATTGGCAAAAAGAGATGATCAAAGATTTTCAGAACTTTGAGATTTGATAATTAAAATTTAAAAATAGAAATTTGTATTGTAACTAGAGTGTGTAATAAGGGTCAAATTTATATATGTAACTAGTTGGGATGTTGTGTAATTATAGTGTTGTAAATTTGACCAATTATTTATGTATTTGTATTCAATAATTTTATATTTGGAATAATATCAATAAATTTTTATTTATAATGAAATTTTAATTTTAATTTTAAATTATGAACTTATGAATTATGTTTATATATAATACAATTTCAAAATTTTAATCCAATATAAATTATAATCTTAATTGTTATTACAATTATTAATTTTAATTATTATTACAATTATTAATTTTAATTATTATTACAATTAAAAATTTAAAATATTTATAAGAAAAAATAATTATAAATATTAAAAAAATTATTTAAAATATAATAAAATAAAATACTTATTTTTAAAAAAAAAAAAATACAATCCACGAAGTTGTTTTGTACCAAGTCCATCTAGCATGTAGTCATGATGAGCCTAATGCCAATATGACATGTTAAGCCGCACATCGCAGTCTAGTACGACACGGTTAGATGGGCCTTATCATTTTAGCACGATATTATAACTTGTCATGCCAAAACACAGTATGCTATTGTGCCACCCATTTGCTGCGGCTAATCTCAAGGGGTGAAACCGGAAAGGAGGAGGAGCTGCATGGCATCAAAATTTAAACAAAAAAAAAAAAATTCAGAAAAGAGACAAAGTTTAGATGGGCCTGCATCTTTGGCCCAACATAACTACCGAATCATGAGCGGGGCTTGTTGGGACAAAAAGAAAATCAGAAAGATATTAATAGAAAAGAAAAGTTAGTTAACGAAATTGGCGGGAGAAAGAGGGCAGGATCCACAAGCAGTAACAGAATTTTAAAAAAGGCAAATAAGAGATGGAATTTCTGAAATCGGTAACAGGCCTTGGTATTGTGTTTGTGTTGTGTGTTGCAGTTCGTCGCCCTTTCCCTTTCTTCCCCTTTCTTCCCTGAATGCCTTGCCAGTGTTCAGGGTATGATGATCCACATCTTATTTTCTTATTTTTGAAGATTTTTTCTTTCTTAACTTCCTACATTATTGTTATTCTCTTAGGGATGCAGTGTGATCTTTTATGCAAGTTTGATTTCTGGGAATTTATGAATTAATATACTTGTGCAGAAATTTTGGCAATTTATGAGCGGAAGAGCTAGGGTTTTACATGATAGTGGTGGTTTGTTTCGGTTTCCATGTGTTTTTGATTAAATGCATTTCAATTACGTATGTAATGGATGGATTAAAGAAATGACCAAATCAATGTTGTAGGTAGTTTGCCAAATTCAAGGAAATGAATTCAGCACTTTCGACGCCTGAACACCAATACCTGGTAGGGAAAATGGTAATCTATGACTATTTCTCAGGTCACGTGCCACCCCCCTGTTGAAAATTGGCTTATATGCCAAATTGAGCCAATCCCACATTGGTGGGAGATGGCATGGAGGTGCTTTGGTAGGCCTATATAAGGCAAGGCTCTCCTTGAGATTTAATATACTTTTGAGAATATTTCTCTTCTCCCCTCTATTTGTAGGATCTCTTTATGAGAACCTCATAGTTCAAGGATTTTACATTTAAATCCTTGAAAGTTGTAAGAATTCAATTTTTCCCTTGATTTTTGGGCATTTGTAGTAATACCCTATTGTTTGGGTAATTACAGTATTAGCCCTACTATTTGGGTATTTGCAGTTTGACCCAATAGTTAGAAAATTTGTATTGTGGCCCAAAAACTTTGTAACTTCTCTTGAAGATAGTGGATTTGTTCTAGCGGCGCCCGAGGACGTAGGTAACATTACCGAACCTCGTTAAACTTGGTGTTCTTTCCTTTTTGCATATTGTTGAATGTTTGGTTGCCTCGTTATGGTATAACTAGCATTATTGATTGTCCGCATAACAATTGGTAATAATGCTAATTGTTGTTTGAACGCTTCTTGGCGTAACAAGTGGTATCAGAGCCCCAGGTTTAGGACAGTGAGTGGCTATTTTTTTAGCACTTACTACTATTCTGGGTTGGTGAATTTTTGAATTGCTAGTTGTTGGATATAATTATTTGGTGGAGCTTGGTTATTTGTGATATTGTGTATCGAGCTCATTTGTGCGAGGTGGCTATGGCATCATCATCATCTACATCGATGAGGACAGTGACAGTGTCTAGTGCAAAAATAGATGTGGAAAAATTTGATGGTCGGAATAATTTCGGCTTATGGCAGAGTGAGGTGTTGGATGGATTGTGTCAACAAGACTTAGATATAGTTCTGGAAGAAACAAAACCAGAAGATATCAAGGAGATAGACTGGGACAGGCTTAATATAAAAGCTTGTGGGTTGATTCGTTCTTGTCTGTGTAGAGAGCAGAAGTATCCGTTCATCAGAGAAAAGTCTGCCAATGCATTATGGAAGGCGCTGGAGAACAAATATATGAAGAAAAGTAATGAGAACCGGTTGTATCTATTGAAAAGATTGTTTCGTCTTCAGTTGAGACAAGGTACGAGTATCAGTTCTCATATTGATGAATTTAATAAGTTAATTGCTGATTTATTAAATTTAGAGGAAACCTTCAAAGATGAAATAAAGGCTATGCTGTTGATTGGTTCTCTTCCGGATAAATTAGATCATTTATGTATTACTCTCATTCATGGAAAGGATAAATTGTCATTTGAAGAAGTTTGTTCTTCTTTGACAAACTATGAAATCCGTAGAAAGGATCAGAGAGAACATAGAGATGAGTCAGTAGAAGCATTGACAGTGAGAGGGCGTAGCCAGAGTAGAAAACCGGGAAAAAGGGGAAAATCTAAGTCGAGGGGTAGAGTAGGAAAAGATGAGTGTGCCTTTTGTCGGGAGAAAGGGCATTGGAAGAAAGATTGTCCAAAGTTGAAAAAGAAAGAAAAAGATATATCTATTTCTGATGCATGTGTTGTTGAGAGCGTAAGCGATGATAGTTTGTCAGATTTTTGTTTAAGTGGTCATTCATCCACGTCTCGTTCTGATGAATGGATTATGGATTCGGGTTGTACTTATCATATGTGTCCACATCGGGAATGGTTCTTTAATTTTGAAGAGCTTAATGGTGGAGTTGTGTATATGGGCAATAATGATAGTTGTCATACTGCTGGGATAGGTTCAATCCGGTTGAAAAATGATGATGGATCAACTAGAGTTCTGACAGACGTTCGGTATATACCGAAGTTGAGGAAGAATCTCATCTCATTGGGAGCATTGGAATCTAAAGGCTGTACTGTATCTATACGAAATGGAATTCTGAGGGTTACTTCAGGTGCTCTTGTGACATTGAAAGGCACTAGGAGGAACAACTTGTATTATTACAATGGTAGTACAGTGATTGGATCAGCGGCTATGGTTTCTGATAATGATGCAGATTCAGAGATCATTAGATTATGGCATATGCGGTTGGGGCATGCAGGTGAGAAAGCCTTATTCAGTTTAGTGAAAAGAGGCTTATTGAAAGGTGCGAAGACTTGCAAGCTAGAATTTTGTGAGCATTGTGTTCTGGGAAAGCAGAAGAGAGTGAAGTTTGGCACCGCTATTCATAATACCGAGGGTATTCTTGATTATGTTCACTCAGATGTATGGGGACCTTCTCAGACTACATCTATGGGAGGTTTGCGCTACTATGTTATTTTTGTTGATGACTTTTCCAGAAGAACTTGGGTGTACGTTTTGAAATCCAAAGATGATGTACTTAGTGCTTTCCTTAAATGGAAAAAGATGGTTGAGACACAAACAGGCAGGAAAATCAGGCATCTCAGAACAGACAATGGTGGTGAGTATTGCAGTGATCAGTTCTTGAAATTGTGTCAAGATGAGGGTATTGTACGTCATTTTACTGTAAGAGGTACACCGCAGCAGAATGGGGTGGCAGAACGCATGAACCGGACATTGCTGGAGAAAGTTCGGTGTATGTTGTCCAATGCAGAATTGGGTAAAGAGTTTTGGGCTGAGGCTGTGATTTATGCGTGTCATCTCATTAATCGTCTACCGTCAGCTGCTATTGGTGATAGAACTCCATTGGAGGTTTGGTCTGGAAAACCTGTTTCTGATTATGATTCTTTACATGTATTTGGTTCCATTGCATATTATCATGTGAAAGAATCAAAGCTAGATTCCAGAGCCAAGAAAGCAATTTTCTTGGGATTTTCTTCAGGTGTAAAAGGATATCGTCTTTGGTGTCCGAGTTCGAGGAAGATTGTATCAAGTAGAGATGTAACATTTGATGAGTCTTCTATGTTGAAGAAATCAGAAAACCAGACAACAGTGAATAGTCCTCCGCAACAGGTGGAGCGTACTCAGCAGCAGGTGGAGTTGGAAACAACTACATTGAACCCGGTTAGATCTGTAGAGACAGATAATGATACTCCTATGACAGAGGTGATTTTGGGAGATGATGGAGAAGGTTCTACTCATGAACCTCAACAGCAACAAGAAACTATTGCAGTAAATAGGCCAAGACGTGAGATTCGGAGACCTGCTCGATTTGTTGATATGGTGGCCTACGCACTTCCAGTTGTAGATGATGATGTTCCTTCCACTTATAGAGAGGCAGTCAGCTATTCTGAAGTTGATCAGTGGAAGACAGCTATGAAGGAAGAGATGCAGTCTCTTCAGAAAAATGAAACTTGGGAGCTAGCTCAACTACCAAAGGGTAAGAAGGCAATTGGGTGCACATGGGTATATGCAAAGAAAGATGGATTTCCTGATAAGAAAGATGTTCGCTACAAGGCAAGGTTGGTGGCTAAAGGCTATGCACAGAAGGAAGGAATTGACTACAATGAGGTGTTTTCTCCAGTTGTGAAACATTCTTCCATTAGAATTTTATTGGCCTTAGTAGCTCAGTTAAATATGGAACTAGTTCAACTCGATGTAAAAACTGCATTTTTACATGGTGACTTGGAAGAGGAAATCTATATGACTCAGCCAGAGGGATTCAAAGTTGCTGGTAAGGAAAAATTGGTTTGCAAACTGAAAAGATCGCTTTATGGTTTGAAACAATCGCCGAGGCAGTGGTATAAGCGATTTGATCGGTTTATGATGGGTCAGAGGTACACAAGAAGCAAATTTGACCATTGTGTGTATTTTCAGAGGCTACATGATGGTTCTTTCATTTATCTACTCTTGTATGTCGATGACATGTTGATAGCTTCAACGAATGTCGAAGAAATTGAAAAATTGAAGATTCAATTGAATAGAGAGTTTGAGATGAAAGATTTGGGTGAAGCTAGAAAGATACTAGGCATGGAGATTAGCAGGGACAAAGAAAGAGGCAAAATTTGTTTGACTCAAAAGCAATATCTGAAGAAGGTATTACAGCGTTTTGGCATTTCAGAGGAATCAAAACCTGTAAGTACCCCACTTGCTGCTCATATGAAGATCAATGCATCTTTATCTCCTAGTTCAGATGAGGAACGAGAGTATATGTCTCGAGTTCCATATGCTAATGCAGTTGGTAGCCTAATGTATGCTATGGTGTGTACGAGACCTGATATTTCACATGCAGTTGGAGTAGTGAGCAGATACATGCATAATCCCGGTAAAGGTCATTGGCAAGCTGTGAAATGGATTATGCGGTATTTATTGAAAACCGTAGGTGTTGGCTTAGTCTTTGAGAGAGATGAAACATGTGATCACTATGCTGTTGGTTTTGTTGATTCTGATTATGCTGGTGATTTGGATAAACGTCGATCAACAACCGGTTATGTGTTTACTCTTGCGAGAGCACCTGTGAGTTGGAAGTCTACTTTACAGTCTACAGTTGCTTTGTCTACTACAGAGGCAGAGTACATGGCAGTTACAGAGGCTGTGAAGGAAGCTATTTGGTTACAGGGATTGCTGGATGAATTGGGAATTGGTCAGAAGAAAATTAATGTTTATTCTGACAGTCAAAGTGCTATTCATTTAGCGAAGAATCCAGTATACCATGTTCGAACGAAGCATATTGATGTTCGGCATCATTTCGTGCGGGAGATCATTAGTGAAGGAAGAATCTTACTTCAGAAGATTGGGACTGCCGAGAATCCCGCAGATATGTTGACTAAAGTGGTGACAGCGATCAAGTTCAATCATTGTTTGGACTTGATCAATATAGTTCGAGTTTGATAGCGCCATTGGGCGCAAATTTAGAGGCGCTGCTTTTGGATAGAGAAGTTTTTGGAAAAATGAAGCTTTATGGAGGATTGGCATATTCGCCAAGGTGGAGATTTGTTGAAAATTGGCTTATATGCCAAATTGAGCCAATCCCACATTGGTGGGAGATGGCATGGAGGTGCTTTGGTAGGCCTATATAAGGCAAGGCTCTCCTTGAGATTTAATATACTTTTGAGAATATTTCTCTTCTCCCCTCTATTTGTAGGATCTCTTTATGAGAACCTCATAGTTCAAGGATTTTACATTTAAATCCTTGAAAGTTGTAAGAATTCAATTTTTCCCTTGATTTTTGGGCATTTGTAGTAATACCCTATTGTTTGGGTAATTACAGTATTAGCCCTACTATTTGGGTATTTGCAGTTTGACCCAATAGTTAGAAAATTTGTATTGTGGCCCAAAAACTTTGTAACTTCTCTTGAAGATAGTGGATTTGTTCTAGCGGCGCCCGAGGACGTAGGTAACATTACCGAACCTCGTTAAACTTGGTGTTCTTTCCTTTTTGCATATTGTTGAATGTTTGGTTGCCTCGTTATGGTATAACTAGCATTATTGATTGTCCGCATAACAATTGGTAATAATGCTAATTGTTGTTTGAACGCTTCTTGGCGTAACACCCCCCTCTCTCTCTATATATATATATTTTGGGTGTCTATACCTATTATTTTTCTAACTTGGGAACTGCAGGTATGTGACGGCTCATCTCTCAGGGGAGACTAATCATCAGAAAATCTTATGTGAAGAAGAAGAAGTGCCCTTGGCATGAGCAGCTGCTGCCAATTTCACCTGCATTAGTATCTTCAAGATGGCTGTAGCCATTGATCAAAATCATGGGTTCAAGTCATTTAGCCGATCTCAAAAATGCAGACTCCAATCCTTCACGCAGTTGGACTACACCATTCTTGAACTTAATCAAACCAATCTTGCTCACTCCTTTAAACAAGCATTTGATGTTGCTAATATTCACCGAAGCTTCTCCACTCCTTGCCTTTCCGTAGGCACTAACGCTGATGATGAATTTGATACCAATCAGAGGATTGAAATTCTTGGTGGCAGAGGAGCCCCGTGTGTCCGTGCTCTCGTGGTTGAAGTTGCCATAGCTTTAGCTTCTGGCGTTGTGCCTATTCCAGTTTCAAGTGGTCTAGGTGGCGCATACTTCTTGCCTGGACGAAATGGTGAAATTATTGCAGTGGCAAAGCCCACTGACGAAGAACCTTTAGCCTTCAACAATCCCAAGGGCATTGGAGGTCTGATGCCCGGCCAACCTGGTTTGAAACGTTCAGTTCGTGTAGGTGAAACTGGATTCCGCGAATTGGCTGCTTATCTTCTCGACCATGGTGGATTTTCTGGTGTTCCTCCAACAGCATTAGTCAAAATTTCTGATGTTGGGTTCAACGTGAATGAAACAGCGGCAGTTCCAACCACACCTTACAAGATTGCGTCACTCCAACGGTTTGTAAAACATGAATTTGATTCTGGAGAGTTAGGTTCTTCTAGCTTTTCAGTTGCTTCAATCCATAGGATTGGGATTTTTGATGTAAGACTCCTAAATCTTGATAGGCATGCGGGGAACATGCTAGTTAAGAAACATCAACGCCAGGAAAATTATGCCCGTGAGCCTGCAGAGCTTGTGCCCATAGACCACGGGCTTTGCCTGCCTGAGTGGCTAGATGATCCTTATTTTGAATGGCTACACTGGTCCCAAGCTTCAGTGCCTTTTTCAGAGCATGAACTTGAGTACATATACAATCTTGATCCATTCAAAGATGCAGATATTTTGAGAACTGAGCTTCCTTCTGTAAGGGAGTCATCTATTCGGGTCCTGGTGCTTTGCACCATTTTCCTGAAGCGTGCTGCTGCAGCCGGTCTATGTCTAGCTGAAATGGGTGAAATGATGACTAGGCAATTTTGTGGTGGAGAAGAAAATTGGAGCGTATTGGAGTCTCTTTGTGCGAAAGCTAAGGAGAGCTTGATGATGAATGTATCAGATAATACAGATGATGAAGAGGAGAATAATGATAGAAGTGAAGAAAGTGAAGATGAGTTCGAATTGTTTCAATTTGATGATGAAAATGAAGAAAAATCAAACGAGGTTATAGATCTTAATCCTCCTCAGCACCCTCAGAACCTGCCTAATTACATGTCTAAGCCACCTAAAGTTCCGAAGTTATCATCAGCAAGATCAATGCCTGGATTACGCGATGCTGCACTGTCTCCACTATACGAGGAAAATGGCACTGAAGAAGATGAAACTGATAACAAACACATCCGAGATAATGGTAGTCGCATTGATGAGAACAAATCGGAGGCTCTCACAAGGAGCATGAGTTTGTCAGTGCGAAACAGCGACAGTAGTGCAGCTGAGGGCATTACATTCGAAGACATGAATGACGGTGAATGGGAAATGTTTTTGGAAACTTTTGAGGGGCTTTTACCTGAAGTATTTGAAGGCAGACAAAGCATGGGATTGAAGAGAAGGTTGGGATCTTCATGCGAATTCTGAAGAGAAGAACAAGTAAGACACAGAGATTGGAGTGGCGACATTTGCTTGTATTCTAGTATACTGATGCTGTACATTGTTGCCTAAATGATCCCAGTTTAGAAAACTGTAGATAAATTAATCTTAGGACACCAAATGGAAAAGTGATTGGCGGATTGCCATCCTTCCAATTTACATCTGCCTATTATTTCTTCCTTTTTTTTTTTTTTTCTGTTATTGCTGTACATTGACATAGAATTCGCGAGCTACCTTGAACATTATAACGTAATTGTATTTTTTCATATTCCCTATTTTTTTTTTTAAAAATTCTTTTTAAGTCTTCAAATTTCTTTCCTCAAATAAACTTATCAAGTATTTTACTTACATTCTTACATGACTTTTGACCAGAAAACTTTTTATTTTTATTTTTATAATTTAATAATAAATTTTTATAATTTTACCTTTTTAAAAATAGATATTTTTATTATGTGGACTTCTAAAATTTTAAGTTCAATACTAAAATTTTAATATAATTAAACTCTTAATTCAGTATAATTTTTAACTGTAACATCAGCCTTTTTATTTTAAATTTTGGTTCCACTCCTATTATGTGTGAGGGAGATCTTTGAGGTTGATTTAGTCCCAAAATTGCCTAGGTGATTTGGATTAGGAACCAACTGTAGTGGCTACTAGGCATTGAACATCGAATGATCTTTTTAGAGAGGAAGATGATATTATATAGGTATTTGCAGTTTTTTTTTTTTTTGACATGGAAGTATTTGCAGTTCTAAAAACTATTAATAGGTTCTAATTTTGTTATTTTAAGAAAAGAGAAAAATATAACTGGACCCTAAAATTTGGTAAAAATGACATTAATATTCTTGTAGTTTTAAAATACACATATAAGCCCTATTAGAGAATAGACTTGATTTATCTTGACAATTAAGAAGGTAAAATAATTAATTGAGCTCTAAATTAAATCATTTTTAATTATAACTAAATTAAAAATAAAATCAGATTAAAAAACATACTTTTATTATTGGTGACCTTATTTGTTGTTGGTCAACAACATCGTTCATGATTGTACTGATATCTAATTGGTTCACTAAAAATATCTTCAAACTCTAATTTTTTCAATCTAAATGATGATGGGTTAGTTTTGCTACAAGAGTTGTAAAGGAAGAAGAAATGGATGGAGAAAAGTAATAATATTGTAGCATCATCAGACAATGATCTATTAGATTTAGGTAGCAGCATTGTAACAAGCCGTCATTTGAAGGCGGTGTTATGGTGATTGCCGTACTTCTTTGTTCCTTTTCCCCTTTTCTATCGTCCTAAAAACAAAAACTAATTCTATTATTACATAGATCTCGAAAATTGAAGTGTGACTGTTAACAAATGGCTTTTGATTACTAATCAATGGTGCTTATCGTTAATTGACAACAAACAAAGTTAGCTGTTGATATTTTTAAAATTTAATAAGTAAATTGTAGAATGAGTGAATAGGAATGCGTCGCATGTTGATTATATGAAACAAAAGTGAGTTATTTAAACATTAATATGATATTTTGCTCACTAAATACCGCCTTCAAATGACGGCTTGTTATTTGAGATTCTCAATAGTTCTAATTTTTTAAAATAAGATTTTTTTTTCACTAATGATCTCCTGCACAAAATAATACCGAACATCAATATGCTTCATTTGAATATAATACATTGAATTCTTTGCTAAATGAATAATACTTTGACCGTTAGAATAAACAAGAATCTTCTTTTGACCAATTCTCAACTCATCCAACAATCTTTATAATCAAATAGCTTCCTTCACAGCCTCTGTAACTGTCATGTACTCTACATCTGTAGTAGACAAAACAACTATAGACTATAAAGTAGACTTCCAACTCATAGGTGCTCTCACAAGAGTAAACATATAATTGGATGTTGATCGGTGTTTATCCAAATCATCAGTATAATCAGAATCAATATAATCAACAGTACATTGATCACGTGTACCATCTCTTTCAAAGACTAAGCCAACATCTATTGTCTTTATTAAATACCGTAGAATCTATTTCACAGCCTGCCAATATTTTTCACTAGGATTATGCATATATTTGGTCACTACTCCAACTGTATATGAAATATCGAATTTGTACACTCGTTATACATCAGGCTACTAACTGCATTAGCATATGAAACTAGAGACATATACTCTCGTTCCTCATCTAAACTAGGAGATAAAGATGCACTAATTTTCATATGAGGAGCAAGTGGGGTACTTACAGGTTTTAATTCCTCTAAAATGCCAAAATGTTATAATACCTTATTTAGATATTACTTTTGAGTTAAATAAATTTTGCCTCATTCTCTGTCTCTACTAATCTCCATGTTTAGTATCTTTCTAGCTTCATCCAAATCTTTCATCACAAACTTTTGATTCAACTAAATCTTTAATTTTTTAATTTCTTCGACATTCATTAAAGCTATCAATATGTCATCGACATACAAGAGTAGATAAATGAAAGAACCATCATGTAGCCTCTAAAAATACACACAATGATCAAATTTGCTTTTTATTACCTTTGACCCATTATAAACCGATCAAACTGCTTATACCACTGCATTGGTGATTGTTTCAAACCATAAAATGATCTTTTCAGTTTGTAAACCAGTTTTTCCTTACCAGCAAATTTGAATCCTTTTGGCTGAGTCATATAGATTTCCTCTTCCAATTCCAAGTCACCATGTAAAAATGCAGTTTTTACATCGAGTTGAACTAGTTCAATATTTAACTGAGCTATTAAGGCCAATAAAATTCTAATGGAAGAATGTTTCACAATTGGAGAAAATACCTCATTGTAGTTAATTCCTTCCCTCTGTACATAGCCTTTAGCCACCAAATTTGCCTTGTAGCGGACATATTTCTTGTCAGGAAATCTATCTTTCTTTGCATATACTTAATTGCCTTCTTATCCTTCGATAGTAGAGTTAGCCCATAAGTTTCATTCTTCTATAGAGATTGCATCTCTTCCTCTATAGTTATCTTCCACTTATTAACTTCAGAATATCTGACTACCTCTTTATAAGTGGAAGGAACATTATCATCTACAGCTAGAAGTGCACAGGCGACTATATCAACAAATTAAACAGGTCATTGAATTTCGCGTCTTGGCCTATTTACTACAATAGATTCTTGTTGCTGTTAAGGTTCCTGAATAGAACCTTCTACATCATCTCCTAAAATAACCTCTGTCATAGGAGTACCATTATCTGTCTCTATAGATCTAACCGAGTTCAATGTAGTTATTTCTAACTCCATTTGCTGCTGAGTACACTCTACCTGTTGCAAGTACTATTTACTGTTGTCTGATTTTTTGATTTCTTCAACATAGAATACTCATCATATGTTACATCTCTACTGGATACTATCTTCTTTGAACTCGGACACCAAAGATGATATTCTTTCACTCTTGAAGAAAATTCCAAGAAAATTGCTTTTATGGCTCTAGAATCTAGCTTCGATTCTTTCATATGATAATATGCAGTGGAACCAAATATATGTAAAGAATTATAATCAGAAACAGGTTGTCCAAACCAAACCTCTAATGGAGTTCTATTACAAATAGCAGCTGAAGGTAGAAGATTAATGAGATGATGTGCATAAATCACAACCTCAGCCTAAAACTCCTTGCCTAATCTTACATTGGACAACATACATCGAACTTTCTCCAGTAATATCCGGTTCATGTGTTCTGCCACCCCATTCTACTATGGTATACCTCTCACAATAAAATGACGTACAATACCCTCATCTTGACACAATTTTGAGAACTGATTACTGCAATACTCACCACCATTGTCTGTTTAGAGATGCCTAATTTTCCTACTAGTTTATGTCTTAACCATCTTTTTCTATTTAAGGAAAGCACTAAGTACATCATTTTTAGATTTCAAAATGTACACCTAAGTTCTTCTGCAAAAGTCATCAACAAAAATAACATAGTAGCGGATACCTCATATAGATGTAGTCAGAGAAGGTCCCCATATATCTGAGTGAATATAATCAAGAATACCCTCGGTATTATAAATAGTGGTGCCAAACTTCACTCTCTACTTTTTCAAAACACAATGTTTACAAAGTCTAGCTTGCAAGTCTTTGCACATTTCAATAAGCCTCTTTTCACTAAACTGAATAAGGCTTTCTTACTTGTATGCCCTAACCGGATATACTACAATCTAGTGATCTCTGAATCTGCATTATTATCAAAAACCATGGTCGCTGATCCAATCACTATACTACCATTATAAAAATACAAGTTGTTTCTCCTGGTGCCTTTCAAAGTCACAAGAACACCTAAAGTGATCCTTAGAATTCCATCTCATATAGATACAATACAACCTTTAGATTCCAAGGCTCCCAAAGAGATCAGATTCTTCCTTAACTTTGGTATATACCAAACATTTGTCAAAACTCTAGTTGATCCATCATCAATTCTCAACTGGATTAAACATATCCTAACAGTATGGTAACTATCATTATTGCCTATATACACAAGTCTACCATTAAGCTCTTCAAAATTAAAGAACCATTCCCGATGTGGACACATATAATAAGTATAACTCGAATCCATAATCCATTCGTCAGAACGAGACATAGATGAATGACCACTTAAACAAAAATCTGACACACTATCATTACTTACGCTCTCAACAACATATACATCAGAAACAGACATGTTTTGTTTTCTTTTTTTTCCAACTTTGGACAATCTTTCTGTTGGGTGTGTTGTATAAATTAACTAGGGTGTTTGCATGTGGGTTGTGTTCATCATACAAATAATATACATATCTCATACATACATGTGCACAGTGGAAGATTAAATACAATGAACACTGAAAATACATATTTGATTAACTGAAAATTCGAGATTGAGAAAATATCACCAATGAAGCCTTTGGATTAATTTTCTTTGAAGTCCACCATGAAATGAATCTTTGATCAATCCTAGCAATCAACAAAGGTGGGTTTGATTGTCTAGAATAGTAGCATCTTAATCCAGCATATATGTTTAACACTTAAACATGATTCAAAGTTAAACTATTTAACTTAATTAAATTTGTTTTTCTTTTTATTCAACTCTTGAATAAATAAAACAAATCTTATTTTTAGTTATTACATTTAGTAACCATTTATCTAATTTGTTTTGTTGTTCTAACACTTAAAATACAAAACAAACAATTTCAATTTCTCAAATTGAATTGGCTCCCAAAATGCAAAACCTAAAATCTAAAACATCTTGATTTTCAATTTCATTTCACTTTATTTACTAATGCATTAATTCCAAACTAATTTGAATTTCATTTGGCTTAACCTAACCTTAGTTAACATTTAACCATAGTTAGATTATTTTAACTTAACCTTTAAGTTAATAAATATTCAATTACTTTAACCATAGTTAACTAACTTAACTATGGTTAAGTTAACCTTTACTTAACCTTTAAGTAAGGTTAACTTAACTTAATCATATGGTTAACTTTTAACCTTAATTAAGTTAAATAATTTATTTAACAATTAAATAAATAAATATTTATTTTAATTATTTAACAATTAAATAATCATAAAGTAAAATTACTTTTATATCCTTACTAGGTTACCAAGTTAACCTAAAGTAGGTCCCACCATTTAACCATATACTTTAGTTAACGTAACCTTAGTAATTGCTGAATTATACTGTATTGAACAATTCAATACGGTACACTGCCCAAGTGCTCAAAGAGTACATTTCATATTGGGACTCTCTAGGTCCACCCCCGATTTGTCAAATGGAACTATTCCATTAATCCGTAATTGATGCCCCACGCACACGTTACGAATATTACAAATCAGCGTGTCAGACCATACAAGTTGAGGTCATAACGTATACATATAATCATTTCATCATTTATATCCTGGATGTGCGGGGATATAGATCAACACCATCAAATCCCCATTTGCTCATCCAATAATCTTATCTCCAGATTCGTATCTCGATAAACAATATACGCAAACACTTTTGCTATATTGTTTAACCCTGTGGGAAACTTTTTTCCCGGGTTTATGCTTGTGGCCACAAGACTTTATGAAATACAATCTCAGAGTATCGGATATATAACTTACCTACGTAAGCTGATGGATCCCTTATCTACTCACACCGAACTCCATGAGCATCGGACCATACCCAGCGATACATAACAGTCAGACCATGAAAGGTCTCTGACATATGTAGAACTAAAGCATGATGGATCACTCACAAGACCACCGTGGTGCTCAGGTCAAAGGACCACGATTACTACTCAACTTGAGAGGACATTCCTTTGACGGTTTCATAGGATATCTATTGGGGTCCTCATGAGTCTGTTCAGTATCCAGTCCTGACTGGATACCCGCATGCCTATACAAGCTCTAAGCTCATGGTCAGCTAAGAACAACCATTTGAACTAGTTAGATATAAATATACACTAATCTATATATTGTGAATTCACCGATAGACCCGCATTGGTGATCATAGATCAGGAACATTATATTTGAGACATACTTACATAATGATATTTCTTAGCACCTATTGCAACTCTTTGCAACTATATCATTATAAGTATACTCTCAGGTCTTTGTCTCATTATAGACAAAGTTCTAACTCTTTAGACCTCGCTAACTCTTATAAACTGATAACTATTAACAGTGCTAACTATTAGCATTTATAACTCTCAGCTTTGATAACTATTAGTTCTGGTCTAAACTCCTTTAAACCATATCTGAACTATTTCAGATCAAACAGTGTCTGTAATGTTACAAGCATTTTACCATGTTAATATGATATTAACAATCTTTATTCGAAATGTTTATTGTATAAATATTAACATTTAATATTCATACAATATTAGAATGACACGTGAGCACCAGCTCCAACAAACTCCCACTTGCTTCAGTGCCATACGTACTGGTATCTCATACCAATACACTCCACGTGTTTCTCAAACACTATAGGAGTTTAGGCTTAGGGGGTTCGCTACTCCCAAGGATTGATTCTTAGATTTTATTACAACTCTTGTAGTCAAGAACTTTCTAATTATGTGATTTTTAAAGTTCACATGATCAGAATACTGGTGTGCCTAATGGCTTCTTGGCTTGAGCAATTACCGTTAATTTGTAATATAGTGGGATAGGATCCACTGAGTTTAGAACTATTCAAAGCTCTGCAATTAACTTGAATATCCATAGTACGTCTCTTGCTGGCTTCTCAAGCCGCAACACATTCTACCTCCAAGGCAGAATTAGCTATGAACATTTATTAATACACATTTAACTAGCTCTGGTACTGATAAAGAGAAACACATAACTAGATGTAGACTTTCTACCATCCTAATCAGACAAAAGTCTGAATATTTGCATCCTTTCCTTTTGTAAGAAATGTTTCTCCATATTATATAAACTTATCCTCTATACTTCTCAAGTATATTTCAGATATGTTTCATAACTATTTAATGGTCATGATCTGGATTTAATAAATACTAGCTTGTAACACTTACAACTATCTTAATCCAGATTTCGTACATTAAACGGTATGCATTAATCTATTTCTAGCTAATGCATCTGAGGCGTTAGACACTCTAACTCTCTCATCTTCTTCTCGAGGACACTTCCTCTAAGAAAGATGATTGCCATGTCAAAAGGGGCTTTAACTGTCTCACAGTCAATCAAGTTGTACATTTTCATGGACTTAGTCTATATACGAAGATTGAGAGAGTCTTATTAGCTTCCTAGATATATCTCCATAAAGCTTTATACCTAGTATACAAGAAGTCTCTCTCAAATCTTTTATAAAGAAGTTCTTTACACAGATAACACTTATCTGATTTACTTGCTATACTCCAATCATCGTTTCTAATATTGAGTATATATTTTCCACTTTACAGAACTAAAAAGATAATTATACTCCCACTGCCCTTTCTGAACACACACGCTTCCTCTTTATTCTTGATAAAATCCGACTTTCTGATTTTAACATATAAACAAAGATTTCAGCTTCGGGAAAAACTGCTCAAGTCCATAAATGGACTTCCTAAGTTTGCACATTATATTAGAAGTTAGGCTTGGATGCAAAAAACATCAAGTTATTCTCTGCATATCTCTTACTCGAGATATACTTCTCAGAACAGCTTATTTACATCCATTAGCCAGTCCCATAATCATAATATACAACAATAGCCAACAAAATCCAAATTGACTTTGGTATGGTTACTGATGAAAAAGGTTTCCTCATTTCTGATCCTAGATCTCTGAGTGTAACCTTTCAACATCAGTCAGGCTATGAAGGACTATTCCTTCAGATAGGGCCCACATTGCTTTCGCTACATAAACTCTGATTTACAGCTAATAGAAACCGTTTCTACAGGAAGCACAACTAAGTCCTAGACTTAATTGTCATGTGTTGAGTCAATTTTCAAATTTTATGGTATCTTGCCATCAACAAAATCTAAATTGACTTTGGTATGGTTACTGATGAAAAAGGTTTCCTCATTATTGATCCTAGATCTCTGAGTGTAACCTTTCAACATCAGTCAGGCCATGAAGGACCATTCCTTCAGATAGGGCCTACACTGCTTCCGCTACGTAAACTGATTTACTGCTAATAGAAATAGTTTCTACAGGAAGCTCAACTAAATCCTAGACTTAATTGTCATGCGTTGAGTCAATTTCAGAATTTTATGGTATCTTGTCATTTTTTCGAATCGATGTCAAACATCGTCTCTTCATAAGTTAAAGGATCATTTTCTTCAACTAAGAAAACATCAAGGGCACCTTCAAGTATCAAACATACCTAAATGATGGCCTTGATATCCTTTTGGACCTATAAACTTAGTGTGTTAAAGGTATTTCACTCATTTGAAATTAAAATTCCATCGTTGGTTCATCTATATTTAGATTGACTTCATCAAGTTCAATCTTTCTATAATCTCCACAATCCATGAGAAACTCTTTCTCTAGGAATGTGACATTATAAGAAACGAACATATTTCGTTCATCTAAATTATAGAATTGGTATCCCATTTAAATACTTGGGATACCTAATGAACCGATACTTATACCATTGGATACAAGTTTATTCTGTTGCATAACTCTTATGAAAACAGAATAACACTAAGTCTTAACATACTTAAGACTCGTTTCCTATTTAGTCTATATCTCATATAAAGTAGTAGGAATGATTATGGAATTATTTAATAAGTGAGCAGCAGATGCTAAAGTATAACCTCATAGTTATTTTAGAAGATCAACGATTCTCAATATCAATCAGACTGTATCTAATATAGTCTGATTCCTCATTTCCTAAACATCTTTATATTGAGGAGTATCAGGAGGACTATGCTGAGAGAGAATCATATTCTGGTTAAATAATTTGTGAATTTACTGATTATGTATAAATTACTTCGATCTAATTGAAAGCACTCAATATACATAAGGGTTTGTTTCTTTACTTTCATTGTCAGAACATTTTGAACACTTCGAAATTATTCTGACCTGCGTTTCCTAGAAACACATGTCTATATAGCGACAATCGCTATAAAGACAATGAAGTATCGAAATCATTTATAACAGTAAGATTTATTGGACTAAATACATCTATATGTACCAGATCCAATAAACCACTGGCATGGCGTCTTACACCTACATAAAGATTCGGCCATATTCTTTTGAATTCATAATTCATAAACTAGTTAATGTACTATAGTCAAATCAAATATCTGACCATCCTTAACCAGTTAGGATAGTCGTTTCATGACTACATGACCTAATCTTATATATACCACTATTCATTATTATTTAAGTTGTTGAAATACTATATATTCTGTTCACCTCTACACTTATAACATTTCCTGTTGTATATAAGATATAACGGCCATTCATTAACTGACATTCAATTAGTAAATCAGTATCATTATCACAAGGAACTATTTCCATATTTTTATGATAACCCTCTCTGTCAGTTACAGGGAGTGATATGATTTACCTAATAATGTTTGGCTCAAAATAGCAATTATACAACATTAATGTTACCATAAATAAGAAGTAACTTTGAAGTTTTAAAAGCTACCACGTATAGGAAATCTCCATTACCTATGTGAAGCTGAACATTTCATTTCTTAGTAATCAAGCATTTCTCAAATTATGTAACATCTTACAGATATGAGAATAACAAGCGGTATCTCATACCCTTGCTAAGTTAACATCAAATGCTAATGAAATGTTAATGTTTGGTCAAACAGATATCTAAGGAGTCAATCTTTCTTAAGTCAAGGTGCGATAAATAGTAACATTTACTATTTCAAACCTTATCACGGTGGAAACACTTTCCATTATGACTTTTCTCTTTCTGTGGTTTAGTAATATCAAATATTACTGAATCTAGAACTATTCTTACATTTATGAGCAAGTCTTAAATATTTTATTCAGTACCCTATAGTTATTGGTATTTTTTCAAGATTAGTAACGGATTACTCATACTCATCTTATCTCTATAAGACAAGTATCTTATCTCTATAAGATAAATATTTTTATCTCTATAAGACAAATATCTTATCTCTATAAGACAAAATAGGAGATGCGTAGCAGAACATTTCTTATTGTTAATAAATTACTCTTTAGATCATGGGTATAACTGTTATACATTTTGTAATCTAAAAATGCCCTCCCACTGCTTTACTTAATCCCTTTAATCTCTCAAATGGGATAACGACAGTTTAAATTTTTAAACTATACAGCGGGAAGTGGATCCCATTGGGGTTTTACTCCAGCCTCACGCTAAAGCAATATTGGCCTTTATAAATCCAACAGGTAGACAACTCTTGTCAATTGTATCTCATATAACTCTTACTGCTGATCCTAAATACACATTACCCTCACGCTAAAGCAATATTGGGTAACTGTATTTCAGATTAACTCGTCAATGCTCAAATATATGTTACTGACACTATCCTCACGCTAAAGCAATATTCGATAATGTGTTCGCATATATTTGATTCATCTCATATTTTACCGGCATTAGACCAAGTCACACCGATCAAATCCCTCACGCTAAAGTAATATTGGGAAAGACCATAGTGACCCATCTCACACTGTATTGACAAGATGGACCATTTAAAATATTATCAAATAATATAATAAATTTTAATCTAATTAAGAGAGGTTTTAATTAACAGGCTTTCATGTTATATGCTCTCATCACATGAGAGGTTATTCTCAATCAATTATTCATTTCTGTACAAGCACAACTAACCCCCACCAGTGGGGCCCCCATTGTAGTTACAAAAATAAATAAAATAAAAAATATTATTTTCTTGGTTTATCATGTAAACTAATAACCATTATTATTACATCTCATAAACCCCCACATGCGGAAAATAAAAAGATTTTACTTTTTTTTTTTGTGTAAGAACGCCGCGGCGCTGGTTATATAGCGCTGCAGCGCTAGGGCTTCACAAGCCTCAGCGCTGAAAGCAATGCTTCCAGCGCTGGGGCATCTGACACTCAGTGCCCATGCGCTCATCCAGCGCTAGGGCGTCATACGCGCAAAGCCCCAGCATTCATATGAACGCTGCAGCGCTGGACATGAGCGCTGCGGCGTTCCAGGTGCTGTTTTTCACTGGTTTTCATTTTTAACACTTAAAATGCACCCCAATAGCC
This sequence comes from Ailanthus altissimus, assembly GCA_946807835.1. NCBI lineage: Eukaryota > Viridiplantae > Streptophyta > Magnoliopsida > Sapindales > Simaroubaceae > Ailanthus > Ailanthus altissimus. The sequence continues at coordinate 14,860,391 of OX327687.1, forward strand.
CCAGAACTTGTCCTACAACTTAGCCAACACTTAGCTAACACTAAAAAATCACCCATAACAACACCAAATTACTCTGATACCAATTGTTGGGTGTGTTGTACAAATTAACTAGGGTGCTTACATGTGGGTTGTGTTAATTATACAAACAATATACATATCTCATACATACATGTGCACAGCGGAAGATTAAATACAATGAACACTGAAAATACATATTTGATTAACTGAAAATTCGAGATTGAGAAAATATCACCAATGAAGCCTTTGGATTAATTTTCTTTGAAGTCCACTTGAAATGAATCTTTGATCAATCCTAGCAATCAACAATGATGGGTTTGATTGTCTAGAATGGCAGCATCTTAATCCAGCATATATGTTTAACTCTTAAACATGATTCAAAGTTAAACTATTTAACTTAATTAAATTTGTTTTTCCTTTTATTCAACTCTTGAATAAATAAAACAAATCTTGTTTTTAGTTATTACATTTAGTAACCATTTATCTAATTTGTTTTTTTGTTCTAACACTTAAAACACAAAACAAACAATTTCAATTTCTCAAATTGAATTGGCTCCCAAAATGCAAAACCTAAAATTTAAAACATCTTGATTTTTAATTTCATTTCACTTTATTTACTAATGCATTAATTCCAAACTAATTTGAATTTCATTTGGCTTAACCTAACCTTAGTTAACATTTAACCATAGTTAGATTATTTTAACTTAACCTTTAAGTTAATAAATATTCAATTACTTTAACCATAGTTAACTAACTTAATTATGGTTAGGTTAACCTTTACTTAACCTTTAAGTAAGTTTAACTTAACTTAATCATATGGTTAACTTTTAACCTTAGTTAAGTTAAATAATTTATTTAACAATTAAATAAATAAATATTTATTTTAATTATTTAACAATTAAATAATCATAAAGTGAAATTACTTTTATATCCTTACTAGGTTACCAAGTTAACCTAAAGTGGGTCCCACCATTTAACCATATACTTTAGTTAACGTAACCTTAGTAATTGCTGAATTATACTGTATTGAACAATTCAATACGGTACACTGCCCAAGTGCTCAAAGAGTACATTTCATATTGGGACTCTCTAGGTCCACCCCCGATTTGTCAAATGGAACTATTCCATTAATCCGTAATCGATGCCCCACGCACACGTTACGAATATTACAAATCAGCGTGTCGGACCATATAAGTTGAGGTCATAACGTATACGTATAATCATTTCATCATTTATATCCTGGATGTGCGGGGATATAAATCAACACCATCAAATCCCTATTTGCTCATCCAATAATCTTATCTCCAGATTCGTATCTCGATAAACAATATACGCAAACACTTTTGCTATATTGTTTAACCCTGTGGGAAACTTTTTTCCCGGGTTTATGCTTGTGGCCACAAGACTTTATGAAATACAATCTCGGAGTATCGGATATACAACTTACCTACGTAAGCTGATGGATCCCTTATTTACGCACACCGGACTCCATGAGCATCGGACCATACCCAGCGACACATAACAGTCAGACCATGAAAGGTCTCTGACATATGTGGAACCAAAGCATGATGGATCACTCACAAGACCACCGTGGCGCTCAGGTCAAAGGACCACGATTACTACTCAACTTGAGAGGACTTTCCTTTGACTGTTTCATAAGATATCTATTGGGGTCCTCATGAGTCTGTTCAGTATCCAGTCCTGACTGGATACCCGCATGCCTATACAAGCTCTAAACTCATGGTCAGCTAAGAACAACCATTTGAACTAGTTAGATATAAATATACACTAATCTATATATTGTGAATTCACCGATAGACCCGCATTGGTGATCATAGATCAGGAACATTATATTTGAGACATACTTACATAATGATATTTCTTAGCACCTATTGCAACTCTTTGCAACTATATCATTATAAGTATACTCTCAGGTCTTTGTCTCATTATAGACAAAGTTCTAACTCTTTAGACCTCGCTGACTCTTATAAACTGATAACTATTAACAGTGCTAACTATTAACATTTATAACTCTCAGCTTTGATAACTATTAGTTCTGGTCTAAACTCCTTTAAACCATATCTGAACTATTTCAGATCAAACAGTGTCTGTAATGTTACAAGCATTTTACCATGTTAATATGATATTAACAATCTTTATTCGAAATGTTTATTGTATAAATATTAACATTTAATATTCATACAATATTGGAATGGGACGTGAGCACCAGCTCCAACACTTTTTTCCAATGTCGTTTCTTCCGACAAAAGGCATATTCATCGTTTCTTACTTTACTCATTGACTTTGATTTTCTCCTTTTTCCCAGTTTTTTACTCTGGCTATGCCCTCTCACTATTAGTGCTTCTACTGACGCATCTCTATGTTATATTTGATAATTTCCAATAGTTTGTTAAAGAAGAACAAACTTCTTCAAATAAAAATTTATCCTTCCCATAGATGAGAGTAATACACAAATGATCTAATTTATTCGGAAGAGAACCAATCAATAGTATAACATTTATTTCATCTTTGAAGGTTTCCTCTAAGTTTAATAAATCAGCAATTAACTTATTAAACTCATCATATGAGAACTGATACTCGTACATGGTCTCAACTGAAGATGAAACAATCTTTTCAACAGATACAACTAGTTTTCATTGCTCTTTTTTATATATTTGTTCTCCAGGGTCTTCCACAATGCATTGGCAGACTTTTCTATGATGAACGAATACTTCTACTCTCTACACAGACAAAAATGAATCAACCCACATGGTTTTATATTAAGCATGTTCTAATCTTTCTTCTTGATATCTTCTGGACTTATTTCTTCTAGAACTATATCCAAATCTTGCTGACACAATCCGTCCAACATCTCACTCTGCCATAAGTTGAAATTATTCAGGCCATCAAAATTTTTTACATCTATTTTTGCACTAGACACTATCACTGTGCTCATCGATGTAGATGATGATGATACCATAGCTACCTCACACAAATGAGATCTATACAAAATATCACAAATAACAAAGCTTCTGCAAATAAGTATATCTAATCAACTAGCAATCCAAAATTCAACAACCCAGAATAGTAATTAGTGCTCAATAGGAAATAGTCACTTACCATCCTAAACTTGAGGCTCTGATACCACTTGTTGCGACAAGAAGCATTCAAAAAATAATTAGAAATGTTACTAATTATTATGCGGAATACAATTTTTGGATAACCGAAACACAACCAATAATGATAGCAATATAATACCACAACGAGGTAACCAATTATCATCCAACCATCATATGCAAAATAGAAAGAACACCAAATTTAATGAGGTTCGACAATTTTACCTACATCCTTGGGCGCTGCTGGAATAAATCCCTATCTTCAAGAGAAATTACAAAGTTTTTGGGCCATAATACAAATTCTAAACTATTAGGTCAAACCACAAATACTCAAATAGTAGGGCCAATACTATAATTACTTAAATAGTAGGGTATTACTACAAATGCTCAAAAATAAAGGAAAAAAAATTAAACTCTTACAAACTTCATGGGCTTAAATGTAAAACCCTTAAACTATGAGGTTCTCATAAAGGGATCTTACAAATTGAGAGGGAGAAGAGAATTATTTCAAAAGTATAATAAATAATAAAGAAGGCCTTATCTTATACAAGCCCAACAAAGCCACTCCTATGCCATCTCCCACCAATATGGGATTGGCTCTAATTTGCATATAAGCCAATTTCAACAATATGTTAGGTCCATTCTCTACATGCTTATCCCAGTAGCATTATAATATTTGTATTTTGCAAATCATCATTAATTGCAGAGTACTAATTAAAATTAGTCAATAACTAAAATATCTTGGAGTGAGTTTGGTAGTTCTTTTTAGTACGATAAACGTACCTTTTTATAAAATATTTTACTATAGTATTTTCTTTTTGATATAAAGAAGAGATTTAAACTTGAGAGTGGAGATAAATGTTTTATCAATCTTTTACTACTAAACTGTTAAGACAAGTATTGCTTTATTAGAGTATTTGATAAAAACTTTATCAGTACTTTGATAATTTAAGAAGTATCAGTTACTTTTTAAACAAAGTACTTAAGTGGGTATTCAATTAACACATCATGTGCTTTTATGAGCAAATGACTTTATCGAATTTTTTATGATTTTCAAAATCCCTATATGAAATTTAAAAAATTCTAAGATGTCCCATTTAATGCTCTCATCCAGTTTCAACCTAAAGCATTTTATCTCATTTTTCTTATCATTTATATCTCTCAGAAGGTTATTTCATTGTTCAACCATCGTCTTATCGTTGTTTGATTGTCGTCCAGTCGCCTTTTCATCACCATCTCTTATTGTCATCATCTCTTTGTTTAGTCAAGAGTGTAAGAGGTTAGTAATTTTTATTTTTCTTTCTCAAAATTGTTAGGGTTTTTTTATTTATACAACCATATGGGAGCTCAGGCCTTGTGAAATTTCACATCGAGTTCTCTGTTTTCCAAGCCAACAAGTAAGGATGAGATAAAGGATCAATCAAATCTACTTGAATTTACCTTCCACTATTTGGGAACGAGATAGGAGCCTTAACACAACCCACTTCGAAGGCTGAATTTGACGAATCGTGGCTCTGGCATAGGTTTACCTTAATTACTTTTAGATTTTACTGTAAACTTCAACTTATTATTGCATATATAGAAGAAGTTGTATTAGCTGTCTATGTCAGAGGGGATGTCAATAAAAGGCCACATAGATTCCTTTAACAAGAGCATCATTGATTTTAAAGCTATCAACATAAAGATAGAGGATGAAGATAAGACGATCATCCTGTTGAGTTCTCTTTCCTACAACTATGAACACTTTGTTGATACGCTTCTCTACAGTAGAGAGAGTTTAAAAATGAGTGATATGAAATCATCATTAAACTCAAAGCAATAAAGATAGATAGAGGCTAATACAAAAGGCTTATCTGCAAGGGGAAGAACCCCAAATAGAGATGGAAAGAAGAATGGCTTAAGATCAAAGTCCAGGAACACTCATAGGTAGTGCTATTGCTGCAAAAAAGAGGGGCACTTCATAAATGAGAGTTTGGAGAAGAAAGCTAAAGACAAGAAGGTGGATGCTAGGCTTGCCTACGATGATAGCTATGATAGCGCAGAGACTATAATTGTTACTGATGGTAAGTATTTTGAACAATAGGTTCTAGATTCTAGTTATACTTTTCACATGTGCTTACATAAGTTTTGGTTTGTCAATTTTCAACTTATTAGTGGTGGTAAGGTAGTAATAGGTAATAACGTAGCATGTCAAGTGATGAGATTTGGTAGTATTAGACTTAAGTTAAATGATGGCCGAGTAAGAGAGTTGTTAGAAGTTAGGTATGTTCTTGACCTCAAGAAGAACTTGATCTCACTAGGTATGCTGCACTAGAATAGGGGTTCTATCGAGATTAAAGATGGGTTTTGAGAGTGTTGAAGGGTTCTATAGTTGTGATGAGAGGTGAGAAGCATAAAAGAGTATATATGCTGAAGAGAGAGGTAGTGAATGGTTCTGCATCATTCTTTATGGCTGATGAGAATATATAAACCAAGTTGTGGCATCTTAGATTAGTACACCTAGGTGAGAGGAACCTGAAGAGAGGAACCTGAAGGAGTTATTTAGTCAAAAGGCATTTGGTGAGGATATGTTCCAACCATGTGAATTTTATGAGCATTATATGCTAGGAAAAGCACATAGAGTAAGGTTTAGTACCAGAGAGCACAAAACTAAAGGGACTCTTGATTACATATACTCAGATCTTTAGGGACCAACACAGATTGTAACCTACGGTGGGGCAAGATATTTCCTCATTTTTATATTTGACTATTCGAAGAAGTTGTAGGCTTATGTGTTCAATGACAAGGATCAAGTATTTGAGACATTCAAGACTTGGAAGGCCCTTGTTGAGAATAAGACTAGCGAAAAGGTAAAAAGGCTTAGGACTGACAGTTACCTCGAGTTTTAAAATAGGGAGTTTGATGGATTTTGTACTAAGCATGAAATTGTAAGGCATAGAATTATAAAATCAACATTCAGCAGCATGGTCTAGCTAAAAGGATGAATATATGATAAGGGTATATTTGTCATTTACTTTCTCATGTTATATTTTGATATTTTATGAGAATAAACGACTATTTATGTGCATTATTGTTTATTTATAGGGTTGGAACTGAAAAAGATGAAAAAATAGAGTAAGGATGCAAAACAACAAAAACAAGAGATTGAAATGTGATAAGGATATATTTGTCATATATTTTCTCATGTTTTTATTTTAATATTTTATTATTTTATGAGAATAAATAACTATTTATGTGCATTATTTTTATTTATAGGGACTTGAATAAATGGCTATTTATGTGCAAACTTTTCAAAATATGTCGCCCTAGCGTCATAAGGATTTGCGCCCCAACACTGGAACAATGATTAAAATAAGAAAATAAGAAAAAACGAGTTGTTTAAGTTGCAGTGTAATGCCCCAGTGCCAGCTCGCCACCGCTCTAGCGATAACTTAGTGCTCCAGCGCTAACACGTTATCACTCCAGCAGTGAGGTCTTTTACCCACAACGTCCCTGCGCATCAAGTTTTTAGCATTGTTGCTGGGGGTAATTATCTACTTTTTTGTCGATATTAATACCAATCTTTCTAGTTTTTACTTCATATTTTATTTTTTTAATTTTAGTTTCTACTTACTTTCTTTTAAGGTATATACAAATATCGAAAAGTGAAGACTTGATTATATTTGATCAAAAAATTGAAAGAACTTTAAGAAGATAGCAAAATCAAGTCAACACCATGGAATATCAAGTACCAACTGCACCCAGCAATGAAGCAAGACCACTAAGGGAATATGTTGTTCCCCTACTCAATGAAATCCATTCACTCATTCGAAGCTAACTATTCAAGCTAATAACTTCGAGATCAATCCAAGCACAATTCAAATGCTTAAGGATTCGGTACAATTTAGTGGACTATCCAATGACAATCCCAATATGCACATCATCAACTTCTTGGAGATATATGACACATTCAAGTACAATTGGGTGTTTGATGATGCAATCTGACTAAGATTGTTTCCTTTTTCCTTGAGAGACAAAGCAAAGAGCTGGCTATAATCACTTTCGTCTGGATCTATAGCTACATGGGATGATCTTGCACAAAAGTTTCTTACAAAATTCTTTCCACTTACCAAAATTACCAAGGCGAGGAATGATATCACATCATTCCTACAACTAGATAGAGAATCTCTTTATGAGGCATGAGAGAGATACAAAGATATGCAAATAAAATTTCTTAATCACGGAGTTCCAATGTGGTTGCTTGTACAAATATTCTACAATGGATTAACCGGTCAATTCAGAACAATAATAGATGATGCAGCTAGAGGAGCACTCATGAACAAATCCACAAATGAAATGTATGATCTACTAGATGAAATGGCATCCAATGCCTATTAGTGACCTACCGAAAGGTCAACCACAAGAAAGATTGTTGGGCTATATGAAGTAGACACTTTGACCACATTATTCACCCAAGTCAACCTTTTGACCAAACAATTAAGCAACTTGGGAGTTAATGCCGTCAAGAGTCAACCAATAACTTGCAATTTGTGTAGAGGCAATCATGCTAATGGACATTGTATAGAGACTGCTCAATATATAGGGGAATTCAATCGTAATAATCCCAACTCAAATTTTTACAACCCTGGATGGAAGAATCACCCCCAACTTCTCATGGAGCAATAATAATCAAAGGTAACATTCTAAAGCTCCTCCTGGCTTTCAATCACAAAACCAGTAAAAGAAAAAGACAAATATAGAAGACATGTTCTTACAATACAAGAAGAAAACATATGTACTTATTTAAAGTCAAGCCGTTTCATTTAGAGCCTTAGAGAATCAAGTAGGATAAATCGCTGCAGCAATGAACAATTGCCCTCAAATAACCCTGTTAAGCAACACCGAAGTCAATCCACGAGGAAATGTAGAGCAGTGTCAAGCCATCTCCCAAAGAAGTGGTAAAATCTTACATGGCAACATACCTCAATCATAGCTTTCAGAGACGAATGAGAAGGAAAAGGTAGCTCAGCAAGATAACGTACAACCATATAAACCACCTATACCCTTTCCTCAGAGATTCTAGTAACTAAGAAGTCAAAAGAAAAGTGTTAAAACACAAAAAAGCACAGAAACTGGTTTAAGTACAAGAACAAAAAAGTGAAAAAATAGCAGAAGATACCAATAGCAACCTGCAGAAGCAAGCCACACAGTTAATCAGTTATTCTCCACTATTTTCTCAAAAGCTGCAAAAGAAGAAACTAGATAAGCAATTCTATAAACTTCTTGATATTTTAAAAAATTACATATTAATCTTCCTTTAGTAGATACACTGGAGAAAATGCTGAGCTATGTGAGATTCATAAAGGAAATCCTATCAAAGAAGTGAAGAATAGATGACTTCGAAACTGTAGCCCTAACAGAATAATGTAGCGCTAGCCTTCTAAAGAAGCTACCTCCAAAGATCAAAGATTTTGGGAGTTTCACCATACCATGCTCAATTGGAAACTACGATTTTGGGAAGACACTTTGTGATCTAAGAGCTAGCATTAATCTTATGCCATTGTCCATGTAAAAAAAATTAGGACTGAGAGAAGCCAAACCAACAAATGTCACACTCCAACTAGCGAATCATTCTCTCATCTATCCTAATGGAATTATTGAAGATGTGTTGGTTAAAGTTGATAAATTCATCTTCTTTGTTGATTTTATCATTTTGAACATAGAAGAAGACAAGGAGATTCTTATCATCCTTGGAAGACCCTTCCTAGCCACTAGAAGAATAATCATTGATTGCAAAAATGAGAGTTAACCATGAGGGTACAAGAGGACATGGTCAGTTTCAAAGTTTTCAAAGAGATCAAGTTACCAGTTAAAAGAGAGGATTATTTCTGCATTAATGTGGTGCACAACACAATGTCAAGCAAACCAAAGATATGGAAACATAGGATCCTCACATCCGAAAAAGGGCATTGAGGCATAGAAAGGCAAGAGAGAAGAAGAAAGAGAAGCATAATGATAAAGCAAGCAAAGGGAAAGAAAAGGAAGAGCTATTTCCCCGGTCTAAGATTAAAGTTTTTCTGGAGAGACACAAGAAGAATGCAACAAAAGATACGCTCGAGGTTTAATAGCAAAAATATGAAAGCCAAAATAGAAGAAAGCCAACAAGATCACATACACAAATGCTTCCATCAGCACCTTTGACCCACCATAAGAGAATAGGAAGCCTCGTCAAATCGACGATGCTAAATCAAACACTTTTTGGAAGGCAACCCAAGTAAATTTTATTTTTATGATTATTTAATTTCTGTTTAGTTATTTTATTTTATTTTCATTTTAGGAATAAATTAGCAAGTCAAACACTCAAGGAAGGCAACATGAGCATTTGCAAGCATCTACAGTAAAGGGCCACATTCATATTAATATACAACAAACACTGTATGGCTTATATTTCATTTACCAAAGAAGTTTCGTATCTCAAGTCTTTATTTTTCGACATTGGAGACAATATCTAAATTAAGTTTGGGGGGGGGGGAAACACTTTCTTGTATTTGTTTTACTGCATATTTTGAGTAGTTATTCTTGTGGGTTAAGTTTTGTTTAGTTAATTAGTTTTTTAAGTTTTTTAAAGATGATTATTAGTTTATGATAAGAAATAAAATACATGGCTGAATTTATTTTTTCACAAATCCTTAGGGAATGATAGATACTTAAGACAATTTTTGTTGTCTAAGTTTAAGAACAAGTTCGACCTTATTTATAATCGCTTTAAAGAGTACACCATAATCTTGAAGACCGACACTCTAGAACTTGTCTTTAATTACTACTTAAGGCAAAATCGTAGGAAACACATGAATAGGAAAATGACATTAGGCCATCTTTGGACCGATTGAGCCTTTGTAGCCTACCTTAATTGTATATATATCCCTAGTACCCTATTTTGAGCCTAATTACCTATTCTTTGATTTGACCACATTACAAACCCAAGACTTAAAGTTTACTTATCTAGAAATTTACCTGTAATATCATAAACTTTGTATTTGCTTAGAAATACTCTTGAAAGGAAAAGGTTGTGGTGATAGGAGAAAATAAGTTTGTGTGGTATTTGTCAATGTAAGTTTGGGGGTATTCAAAAAAGAATCAAAGAAAAAAGAAAGAGAAAGAAAATACCTTTAGCTTAAGAAAAAGAAGAAATTCTTTTCAAAATAAAGATTGAAAAGAAAGATGGAAAATAAATAAGTTTGGGGGAAAAGATAATACAAAGAAAAGAAAGATTAAGAGGTTTCTATGTAAAGTTTAAGTGTTCATGGTGTGACTTAAATTAAATTATTTATCCTTTTATCCCACCTTGACCCTAACCTTACGTTATACACTAAGTAAAGTCCTAAATAGATCCCTAGATATGTGATTTTCTATATTAGTGGAAAGTGGTAGAAAAGACAAGCCTATAGAAGTGTTATTATACAAATCAAATGTCGAGACATCATTTTTCATGTACAAACTAAAGTATAAACTAAATCAAGGTATGGTTTTAATTATTGCTTGCTTGCATACACACATACATGATGATTGTCTATATGGAAGAATGAGAGACTAAATAGAGATAATTAGAATTATTAATAGTTATTTATCTACCTTAAGGATTTGTGTAATTTAAACAGCTTTTTGAAACAATTATTTTGATCGTCTTACTAACCTAGCATGTTTTACTTTGCTTTATTTTATTTATTATTTGAGTCAAGTATAACCCTTTGTTTCACTCTTGATTTTTATTTCATTGCTTGAGGACAAGCAAGTGTTTAAGTTTGGGGAAATTTGATAAAGGCATATATGTCATATATTTTCTCAGGCTTTTATTTTAATATTTTATTATTTTATAAAAATAAATAACTATTTATGTGCATTATTGTTATTTATATGGACTTGAAATGCAACCTTTCAAAATATGAACCTGTCACCTCAACACCACAAGGATTTTTGCCCCAGCACTAGAACAGTGATTAAAATAAGAAAATTAGGACCTGTTTAAGTCGTAGTTTAGCGCCCTAGTACCAGCTCGCCACCGCGCCACCGATAATTCAGCACTCCAGCGCCAACACCTCATCGTTTCAGCGGTGAGGCCTTTCACACGCAATGCCCCAACAATAGAAACATAGCACCCTAGTAGTAGTACGATTCCTAATTCGACATGAATTGAAATTTTCAAGCTCATATCAATCCCTATAAAAGGCTACTCATCCTTAGCCTTTAGAGAGTATCCAAGAACATCAAGAACATATAACATAAGTCTTAGAGAGTAATTATAGATTAATTAAAGCCGCTATAGAAAGAGATTTAAGGAGTTCTTCGGCATCAAGAGTTTCTTAGGCAGCACAATCATGATTTCTTATTATTTTTGTCGCTGTTCTCTTATAGCCATGAACTAAATTTTCTTTCTAGGGTTAATACTTGAACTCAATATGTGAGCTTAATTGCCATATCTTTTTAATATTTAATAAACTTAGTTCTTTGTTATTCAAATTACTTGTTCTTAATTCTTCAATATATCTGGCCAATATATGGTGAATGAATTGGTAATATTTTGATAAACTTGAAAGACGAATCATTATATTTAGACCTAGGTAATTTGATGCATGATTGTAGAGTAACATTCAATGTTGCATATGTAAGTTTCAAATTAGGATAAGGATATACCTAATTGGCATGTATGATCAATAAGACTTTATCTTAATGAATCTTAATTTATTACAAATACCATAGGAATATAGGTATTTAGTAAATTAAGGTATACTTGCATAACCTTGGAAGAGGCTTGTGAATATATTAGTGTCTTGATCAATAACAAAGACTAAGGAAATTAAATATTAAAAGATTAATCATTGGAAACATATTGAGGAATAGTATTAACCCTATGTTTTCTCTATATTGCTATCTTCCAAATATTTTTACATTGTGTCATTGCTTTTATATTTTCTACATTCATTCTTAGACTTTTATTTTTTTGAATAATTACTAGAAAGACATAATTTTAGTACTTGATTAAAAAGTAGAAATTATTCCTGTGGTTTGGCATTTGACTATTTTGTCCCTTTATTACTTGCATACGATAGTGTATACTTGTACTCAATTATAAGATATAAAAATATCCCATCAAAATAAAAAATATTCAAAATAGGTGAATTTTCGCTCCAGCGATACAAGGGATTTCGCTTTAGCTACAAGACCCAAGACAAAATAAGAAAGATCGAAATGCAAATTTTTGCCCTAGTTAAAATAGGCTACCTCCCAGCAAAAGCCCATCGCCACAACGATAATGACCTAACGCTCCAGTAATTTCAACATTTAGGCATATCGCCCTAACGATAGAAGATTTTTTCTTTAGCAATTACACAACTCTTGACTCAATAAGAATTGAACATTTTAAGCACAAATCAACCCTATAAAAGGCCGCTCATTTCCAGCCTTTAGCAGACACTCAAGAGACATACAACACAAGTCTTAGAGAGCGATTAGAGCACAATTAAAGCAATTATAGAGAAAAATTCAAGACATTCTACGGCAGTAGGAGTTTCTAACTTATTCAATCAAGATCAATTCGGCGTTTATATCACTTTGCTATTGATTGTAAAATATTTTCTTTATAATTTTACTGTAATTATCTTGTAGCCATGAACTAATTTTCTTTCTAAGATTAATACTTGAACTCAATATTTGTGCTTAATTGCCATATCTTTCTAATATTTAATAACTTAGTTCTTTGTTATTCAAATTATTTGTTCTTAATGCTTCATCACATCTGGCCAATATTGTGATTGATTTGGTAATATTTTGTTAAAGTCGAGAAAGGAATCATTATATTTATATTTCGGTAATTTGATGCATAATTGTAGAGTAACGTAAGTTACATATACAAGTTTTGAATTAGATTAGGAATATACCTAATTGGCATGTATAGTCAATAAGACTTGTTCTTAATGAATCTTAATTTATTAAATACCATAAAAATATAAGTATTTGGTAAATTAAGATATACTTGCATGACCTTGGGAGAGGCTTGTGAATACGTTCATAGCTTGATCAATAACAAGAACTAAAGAATTTAAATATTATAAGATTAATCATTAAAAAGTATATGAACGATAGTATTAATCTTAAGTTTTCTCTATATTGTTATTTTTCATATCTCTTTACATTGTGTTATTGCTTTTATATTTTTTATATTCATTCTTAGATTTTGATTTTTCTTAATAATTACTAGAAAGATATAATTTTAAAACTTGGTAAAAATAAGATATTATCCCTATGAGTTCGACATCCGACTCTTTTGTCCCTTTATTGCTTGCTATGATAGTGTATACTTGTATTTAATTTTAAAGATATAAAAATATCGCATCAAGTTTTTGGTGCTGTTACTAGGTATAATTTTTTACTTTTTCACTAATATTAATACCAATCTTTCTAGTTTTTACTTTAGATTTTATTTTTTTGTTTTTCTTAATTTAGTTTTATCTTATAAATTTCTTTGAAGGTACATGAAAAGATCGAAAAGTGAAGATTTGATTACCTTTGATATGGAAATTTAAAGAACTCTAAGAAGAATTTAAAGAGAACAAAGTCGACACCTTGCAAGATCAAATACCAAACGAAGCCAACATAGAAGCAAGACCACTAAGGGAATATGTTGTCCGCTTAATCAATGTCCATTCAAGCATTCAAAGACCAACTGTTTAAGCTAACAACTTCGAGATCAAGTCAAGCATTATTAAAATACTCAAGGATTCGGTGCAATTTAGTGGACTACCTAATGACGATCCTAACATGCATATAATTAACATCTTGGAGATATGTGACACATTTAAGTATAACAGGGTATCCGATGATCTAATTCATCTTAGATAAGCAAAGATTTAGCTACTATCACTTTCATTTGAATCCATAGCTATATGGGATGATCTTGTTTGAAAATTCCTCGCCAAATTCTTTCCACCTGCTAAAACTGTCAAGATGTAAAATGACACCACATTCTTTCTACAACTAGATAGAAAATATCTATATAAGGCTTGCAAAAGATACAAAGACATGAAAAGAAAATACCCTTCGCCATGGAGTCCCAAAGTAGATGCTTGTACAAATATTCTACAATGGATTAGCCAGTCAATTTAGAACAATAATAAATACTACAACTAGAGGAGCACTCATAAACAAGTTACCCGATGAAGCTTATGATCTACTATACTAGATGGCATCCAATGTCTACCAATGGCCCACTGAATGAGCAATATTAAGAAGAGTCACTGGATGACATGAGATAGATACTTTGACCATATTATCTGCCCAAGTTAACGTATTGACTAAAGAATTAAGCACCTTGGGAGTTAATATCCTCAAGAGTTCACCAATCACTTATTTTTGCGGAGACAACCAAGATAATGGATAATGCTTAGAGACATCAAAATATGTAAGGAATTTCAACCGCAATAATCTTAACTTAAATTTCTACAACCTTAAATGGAGGAATCATCCCAACTTTTCATGGGGCAACAATAATCAAGGGCAACATTCTAAAACCATGAGTCCTCATGGCTTCCAAGCATAAGCTCAGCAAAAGAAAAAGCCAGACATAGAAGATATGTTCTTATAATACATGAAAAGAACTGATGTTTTTCTTCAGAGTCAAGCCACATCATTTAAAGCCTTAGAGAATCAAGTAAGACAACTTGCTGTAGCAATAAATAAGAGACCTCAAGGAGCTCTACCAAGTGACGCCAAAGCCAATCTAAGAGGAAATATAGAACAATGCCAAGTCATCTTTTTAAGAAGTTGTAAGGTCTTACACGACAACACACCTTAACCACCACTTTTAAGGACTAAGGAGAAAGAAAATGTTTTAAAATAAGATGACGTGCAACCATACAGACCACCTTTACCTTTTCCTTAAAGGTTACAACAGCTAACAAATTTAGAAACCCAGAAAAGTGCAAAAATTGGTATTTAAGTATAGCAAAATCCTAAAGAATAGAAAAGTGAAAATCTAGCAGAAAATACCAATCTCAACCCACGGAATAAGCCCATACAATCATTCACTCAACCTCTACCATTCTTTTAGAGGCTGCAAAAAAAGAAGCTAGATAAGCAATTCTCCAAATTTCTTAAAATTTTTAAGAAATTACATATTAATCTTCCTTTTACAAATGCATTGGAGCAAATGTCGAGCTACGTGAAATTCTTGAAGGACATCTTATCAAGAAAAAGAATATTAGATAACTTTAAGATTGTGGTAATAATTAAAGAGTGTAGCACTATCCTATAGAAAACACTACTGCCAAAGCTCAAAGATCATAGGAGCTTCTCTATACCATGTAAGATCGGGAACTACGACTTTGAAAAAGTACTGTGTGATCTAGAAGCCAACATTAACCTCGTGCCATTGTCCATCTACAACAAATTGGGACTAGAAAAGCCAAACTAACTAATGTCACACTCTAACTGGCAAATCGACCTCTCCTATACCCAAAAGAAGTCATTGAAGATATACTAGTCAAAGTCGATAAATTCATCTTCCCTGCTAACTTCATTATTTTAGACATGGAATAAGACAAGAAATCTCTATTATCCTTGGAAAACTCTTCCTAGCCACTATACGAACAATCATTAATGTGCAAAAAGAGGATTAGACCATAAAGATGCAAGATGATATTGTTACATTCAAAGTCTTCAAAGAGATCAAGTTGTCATCAGATAGTGAAGATTGTTTAAGTATTAATGTGGTACAACCAAACACTGAGCAGCTAAAAAACATGGAGACAATAGAACCTCATATCCAAACAAAGGCATTGAAGCATAAAAGAAAAGAAATAAGAAGTAACAGCTGTACGATGAAACGATAATAGAGAAGGGTACAAAAAAGTCACTTTCGCAATCTAAAATTAAAGTCTTTCAAGAGAAGCTCGAGGAGAGTAAAGCAAAAGCTATTGGCCAAGGATTAATTATAAAGATATGAAAGCTGAAAGAAAGAAGTGCTAGGAAGATCATATCCTAAGATGCCTCCACTATCACCTTTGATCCATCATAAGAATTGAAGAAAATCCCATTAAGCCAACGATATTAAATCAAGCGCTTCTTGGGAGGCAATCCAAGTAATTTTTTTATTATTTTTAGTTATGATTATATTAGTTTCTTTTCTTTGTAGGAATAAAGCAATTAAATGAGCTTCAAGGAAAGCAGTATGAGTAATTGCAAGCGTTAGAAGCTAAGAAAAATCGCAGTCATATCACTAGACAACAAATACTACAATGCTACAACTTTAATAACCAGGGAAGTTTTCTTACTTTCAATTCTTTATTTACGACATTGGGAACAATGTCTAATTTAAGTTTTGGGTGGGAAATATTTTTTTGTGTTTATTTTACTGCATGATTTGACTATTTTTCTTATAGGTTAAATGTTTTTAGTCATTAGTTTGTTAGGTTGTATAAGATGATCATTAGTCTATGATAAGAAATAGAATACATAGCTAAATTTAATTTCGCAAATCCCTAGGAAATGATAGATACTACAGACAATTTTTGTTATCTTAGTTTAGAAACAAGTTCAACCTTATTTATAATCACTATTTTTAAGCAGTTTATAAGCATTAATAGTTATTACTACTACTTATCAATACTTATATTTTAGCGAGTACACTTAAGTCTCGAAGACCGACTTTATAAGCCATAAGAATTTAAGCTTATTTATCCTAAATATACCCGTAACACCATAAACCTTGAGTTTATTTAGAAATATTCTTTAAAGGAAAACGATTGTGGTTGTGTACGAATAAGATACTGAAGTGGAAAGCATTAAGTCTTGAAAGTACTTATCAATCTAAGTTTGGGGGTACATATTCAAAAACAAATCTTTAAAATACCCCCAGCTTAAGAAAAGGAAGAAATTCTTTGAAAAATAATGGATGAAAAGAAAGAATGAAAAAGCAATATGTTTAGGGGAAGAAATAATATAAAGAAAAGAAGATCAAGAGGTTTCTAAGTAAAGTTTAAGTGTTCATGGTGTAACTTAAACAAAATTGTTTATCCTTTTATCCCATCTTGACCCTACCCTTATATTACAAGTTAAGTAAAGTCCTAAATAGATTTCTGGAGATGTGATTTTCTACATTATTGGAGAGTGGTAGAAAAGACAAGCCTATGGAGTATCATTATATAAATCAAATGCTGAGATATCATCTTTTATGTACAAACTTAAGCACAAAGTAAATTAAAGTATGATTTTAGCTATTACTTATTACTTGCACACACACACATGGTGATTATCTATAAGGAAGAATAAGGGACTAAATAAAAATAATTAGAATTGTTAATAGTTTTTTATTCACCTTAGGCTATTATGTGTATTATTATTTATTTATAGGGTTCGGAGTAAAAAAGATGAAACAATAGAGCAAGGATGCAAAACAGCAAAAACTAGGGACTAAAATGTAATATATTCAAAACTGATGAATTTTCGCTCTAGTGGTATAAGGGATTTTGCTCCAGTGGCAAGACTCGAGACAAAACAAGAAAGACCAAAATAACACTTGTTTAAGTCACAAACTTTGACCCATGTGGAAATAGGCTACCACCACAGCGAAAGCCCATTGCTACAACAATAATGACCCAGTGCCCCAACGATTTCAACATTTAGGCATATTGCCCCAGTGATGGAAGCTTTTCGCCCTAGCAATCGTATAATTTTTAACTTGACAAGAATTAAAGATTTTAAACAAAAATCAACCCCTATAAAAGGCCCCTCGTTCTCATCCTTCAGAGAAAACACAAAACACTCAAGAGACACACAACAAGTCTTAGAGAGCAATTAAAGCATAATTCAAACAGCCATATTAAGAAATTCAAGGCATTCTACAACTGTTATAGTTTTTAGGCTATTCAATCAAGAGTGATTCGATATTTATATCTGTTTGCTATTGATTGTATCATTTTTTTTTATATTTTTGTTGCAATTATTGTAGCCATGAACTAATTTTCTTTCTAAGGTTAATACTTAAACTCAATATGTGTGCATAATTACCATATCTTTCTAATATTTAATAAAATTAGTTCTTTATTATTCAAATTATTTATTCTTAATGCTTTATTATATCTGGCCAATATTGTGATTGATTTGGTAATATTTTGATAAACTCGGAAGAGGTATAATTATATTTCAACCTAGGTAATTTGATGCATTATTATAGAGTAACATAAGTTACATATACAAGCTTCGAGTTAGGAAAGGAATATACCTAATTGGCATGTATGATCAATAAGACTTATTCTTAATGAATCTTAATTTTTTAAATACCATAGGAATATAGGTATTTGGTAAATTAAGATATATTTGCATGACCGTAGAAGAGGCTTGTGAATATGTTTGTTGATCTATAACAAGAACTAAGAAATTTAAATATTATAAGATTAATCATTAGAGAGCATATTAAGGTACAATGTTAATATTAAATTTTCTCTATATTGTTATTTTTCATATCTCTTTATATTGTGTTATTACTTTTATATTTTCCATATTCATTCTTAGATTTTAATTTTTTTGAATAATTACTAGAAAGATATAATTTTATTACTTGGTAAAGAGAAGATATTATCCTCGTAGGTTCGACATTCTACTCTTTTGTCCCTTTATTACTTGCTATGATAATAAATACTTGTACTTTTTAAAGAGATAAAAATATTGCATCAATAGAATCCTATTGGAAAGGGTTAGATGCATGCTTACCAGTGCAAAGATGTCCAATACATTTTGGGTTGAATCTGTGATGATAGGGGCTTACTTGATCAATAGAAGTCCATCATCAACGATAAACTTTAAGACCTGATAAGAGTTAATTAGGTCTAATATTTTCATCTTCTAAACTTAATATTTGTTCGTTGAAATTAATATTATTTGGCTTTTAATGTATTTTATTGTTATTTTGTAGGTTTGGAGTCAATGGAGCAAATAACGATGAAAATCTAATAAAAATAAGCCAAAAACATCAAACTACTACAGTATCTTGCTAGAGTAGATTGATACAGTAATGATTTATAGTACCAATGCCCAGAAACAAGTGTCTTGGTGCTCAAAATAGTGTACAGTGTCGCGATGTTGCATGAATGGTAACGGGGAACAATACTCATGAATAGTGCACATAAACAGTAACTCATGAGCAGTAATCTTAATTTGACTTGTATTTAATGTTTAATCCTAATTTGAAAGCATAAACCTATAAAGAGAAGACCAAAAAACCTAATTCAAGAATCAAGATAAGAGATAAGAAGAGAGAGAAAGGGCAATTTTTGGAGGATCAAGAAGACTAGAAGATTGAAAACTGCAGAAAAATTAGTTTTATCTCTTTAACTATTTATCTTTCTAGTTGTTAATGATTTTCATGATTTTATTCTTAATAAACTCTAGAACTCTTAATTTCACTATGACCTAAGTTTTATTTTTAGGGTTATATTTTTGAACCTAATATGCAATTAGATTTCATGATTCTTAGTTTATGAACTTAATATATATAATTGATTTATTCTATTTTGTGTTTAGTGCTTTGATTATATCTAACCAATATTTTGAATGATTGAGGAACCATGATGAACTTGACAAAGAAATTCATGTGTTTAGTCTATGATAGTTTGATGCATGATTTTAGGGTAACAACTATGAGTTTTATGTAAGATAAAAATATACCTAGATGGCATGTATGATATGATTTAGATATGTTCTTAATAAATTACATTCTATTTTGATTACCATAAACATATAGGTAGTTGTTAGAATGTATAATATAGTCACTCGACCATCAACAGAGGCTTGTGATGAGATTAAAGTCTAGCCAATCAATTTGTATTAAGGGATTAACTAAGAGATTAATAAATCTAATAAAATATTAAGGGATAAGTCAAAACCCTAGATTTTTATCAATTAGTGAATTTAACTATTTTTTTATTTGTTATTTAGGTTTAGTTTCATTAATAGAACTAGGTTAATTAATTAAGTTTCAAATTTAGCTTTTCTAGATAAAAGTAAAGTATATATAAATTTAGTGTTTTATTGATAGAATTAAATTACATAGTCCCTGTGGGAATGATACTTGGACTTAAAGTCCTATATTACTTGATAGGATAGCGTGCACTTATGCTTAGCTATTATAACACCAATCAAGATGCCAGAAGAGAAATGGTCTAGTAACTTTCCTAAGTATAACCACCTCAGAATATTTGGCTGGCTAGCTTTCGTGCATGTGACGCAAGGAACTTAGAGCTATAAAGGGGATATTCATAGGGTATCTTGAAGGTGTGAAAGGATACAAGATGCAGTGTAAAGATTTAAAGCCATTAATAAGTATCATAAGTCGTGATGTGACTCTTAATGAGACGATAGCATTAGAAGCTCCTTTAGAAAATTAGAAATAAGAACCTGTGCCTAAGGAAGATTCAGCACCCAAATCAATTAAAGTTGAAGTGAAGTCTAAGTGTAGATCTAATATGCCCCTAGATCAGAACTTTAATAACGAAATCTTTGGTGTTATGCCAAGAACATCGATAACTTCCTCCAAGTCTACATAAAGCAAGAATAGGACTCTTGAGATAAAACTTGAAGAGTAATAACAAGCCAGAGATAGGCTAAGGAGAATGATAAACCCACCAGTCAAGTATGCACAAATAGATTTAGTTTCTCATGCTTTCAATTATGCTTACACTCTTGATTTTGATAAGCCTAAGACATATAATGAGGCTATAAAGAGTGAGAATAGAGATAGATGACAGTAGGTCATGGAAGAAGAAATTAATTCTCTTAAGAAGTATAATACTTGGGTATTGGTGGATAGACCTTAAAAGAAACTAGTTCGGTGCAAGTGGGTGTACAAGGTTAAGAAAGGGATACCAGGGGTGGAACATACAAGCTTTAAAGTTAGGCTTGTTGCATAGGTGATAAGTGTCGGGGATCTAATATATATAGGTGTATACATGTGCAATTATGTTTATTATCTAAAATACGTATCACATACGAGTTTAATGTGGCGAAAACATTAAAACATACAATAAACACAATAAATAATATATTAACCATATTAATATATTACCATATTAATATATTACAAGGGTTGAGAAATCATCTGAACATGTAAAGTTATACACGTATATCCTCAAAATTTGCATGGAGACCAACTCGTTAGCAATTCTAGTCACAAACTCTATGGGCTTGGTGAGCTAGAACAACAACCCCATACCCAGCACGGGATTAACTCTTAATCTCAAAATGGCCAATAGTGTGTATTTTTCATTTTCTCTAAAAGTATGAGAAAGGGAGATTGAAACAATTCACAATTGCTTCTCATGGCACCGTAAAGAAAAATGAAACAATTTCATTTAATTTTTGCACCATTTGAGAAGAAATGAAAAATTCATTTCCTCTCATCTCTCTCCCTTTCTGTTACAAAACACACACTTCTTTTTCTCGGCATCAAGGAAATTGAAACCATTTCAATTTCCTTTCCATTTCTGTTTCTCTCTCGGCACCAAAACACACACTTCTTCATCTCAGCACCAAGGAAATTGAAACCATTTCAATTTCCTTTCCATTTCCATTTCTCTCAGCACCAAAACATACACACCTCACTTTCACACACAATCTCACAAATATATATATCTAATAACAATATAATAATAATATAATATATTATATAATATTAATAATAATATAATATAAATAATTGATGCCAACTAAATGGCACCCATAATAAAATAATATTAAATAATATATAATATAATAATATATTAAAATGAGATATAATTGATTATTTAACAATTAAATAATCAATGTGTGAAATGACCATTTTGCCTCTCATAAATAGTTACCAAGTCTACTCCTTAATGAGTCCCACCAAATTCCACACTTGGGTAAACTCAATCGAGAGCCCACAATGCGCCATGTATCATTATACAATTAGTAAATAATAATTATTGATTAATTGTTGTATATAATACTTAAATACAGACATGCACATATTCTCGTGGAAGTGTTGGATATTGCTGGCTTAAATAATTTAATCTGGCATACTGCCCAATGCACAACGAGTACACTCCATATCGTAGGACTCTCTAAGTCCACCCCCGATTCGTCAAATGGAACTATTCTACGAGTCCGTGAACATTGCCCCACGCACATATCACGGATATACAAATCAGCGCGTTGAATTATAAAAGTTGAGGTTACAACGCATACGTATAGTCCTTCCATCATGATACCCTGGATGTGCTGAGGATATAGAATATCACTGTTAAATTCTTATGTGCTCATCCATGTCATATCTCCAGACTTGTATCTCACTGAACAATATGTACAAACTCATTTGCTATATTGTTTCACCCTGACGAAAACTCTTTCCCGGGATTAATGCTTATGGCCACAAGACTTTCTGAGATACAGTCTCGAAACATCTAGATATCTAACTCCCTATGCGAGTTGACAGATCCCATATCTGTACACATCGGACTCCATAAGCATCGGACTAGACCCAGCAACATCCAGCAATCACATTATGAAAGATATGTGATATTAATAGAACCAAAGTATAGTGGATTACTTACAAGCTCACCGTGGCACTCAGGTCAAAGGAACACGTATACTACTCAACTTGAGAGGACCCTCCATTGACGGCTTACATATGGTGTCTATCAGAGGCCCTCACGAGTCTATCTTATATCCAGTTCTAACTGGATACCCATATATCAATACAAGCTCCAAGCTCATGGTCGGCTAGAAATGACCATCTATACCCTATAGGTACGACATATGCCGATCTATATATAAGTATCCAATGACAAACCAGCATCAGTAGAAATAGATCGGAGATAATTATTTGAGAACATACTTGCGCAGCTGACATTTCTTGGCACCCGATTGCAACTCTTGCAACAATGCAGTTACTAGTATATTCTCAAGTCTATATCTCATTACAGTCAAGGTTCCAACTCTTGGATCTTCACTGAGTATTATAACCAGCTAACACTTAGTTGTGTTAACATTTAGCATTTATATCTCTCAATGTGGCTAACTATAAGCCCTTATCTAAACTCCTTTAGATCTGATCTGAACTCCTTCAGATCATACAATGTCTGTAATGTTACATTGCATAGTACCATATTAATAGGTATTAGTGATTTAATGAGAATGTACACTTATATAAATACACAAGTATAAGTACATTTAGGGATGGCACGTAAGCACCGGACTTAATAATAAACGCATTTTATATATGATTACACCTCTCTTAATTTGATAATTGCCTATTTTGAATGTGAATATATGGTTTTTTAAGTGTTTTAGTGTCATTTTATAGGTTTCAAGTTAATGGAGCTATTTGGAATGAAAATTCAAAGAAAACAAGCAAAAAAAACCAACTATGCTACAATGCTGGTGAACAGTGTATGTGCTATAGCGCTCCCAAAAGTGGTGCAACAGTGAAAAGTGATGCCTAAGCTCCAAATCAGGTTTCTAATGGCAGAATGGTTAGCGCCCAGGTGCCGCCAGTAGCCCAATTTTAAATTTCAGTTTATGCCTTAATTTTGAAGCCCATTTTTGAAGCCTATAAAAAGAAGATTAAAAGCCTCATTTAGAAGGAGGAGGAGAGCACGAAAGAGAGAGAGAAACTAGGGTTTTTAGTGAGAAAAGCACATTAAAGCTTGGATTTAGAGAATATTATTAATGATTGAAGGCTTCCAACCATCTCTTAAACTAGTTCCCTCTTTCTCTATATCTCATTTACATTTAATTCAATTTTGTAATTGTGATTTGTGTTATTTTTAGCATGAGTACTTTTGTGAACATTTGGATTGATGTAATTACGTATTTTCCTATGGATTACTAGTTTATAGTTCTAGTGATTGATGGAACTCTATTGAACACTATATGTGTATGTTGTTTTGTGATTAATGACTATTGATGTTTATTCATTTATGCTTTTTATGTTCTTAATGCCCTAATTTCAATGAAAATTAGATTGGATGATTTATATAGTTGGGTTATATAAAGTCTAATCTATAAATTGGTTGTGAAAAGTATAAATTTGAGTTTATTGAGTTGGGAGACTAATAAACTTAGGGTAGTCATATAAGGGTAGCTTAATGCATGTATATATGATAGGTTAGATAGAGATATCAACCTAATTGTATATACATAAGGTCTCATTTGACACTTAGGAGAGGTAATAAGATTAATTATACACTCTTGACTAATGAATGCATAAAATTAGTTGTTAATCATTAATAATAAATAGCATAGGAATAATAGAGGGAAATCAAGTCTCTATAACCCATTGCCATAGAACTTTCATATCCTTAATTTACCAAATTATTTAGTTTAACTATTTTTTTTAATTCCATAATTCAATTAATCCTTTAGAATATCCTAGATAAAGTTAGGTTGCCAATGTTGTAGTACTTACTCATCATTGTATTACTTGATCATGACCCGTAGACTTGCGGTTTTAATTCAAGTGTGTATAATTTCATAAACAATATGGTTTTACTCAAAGAGAAGGGATAAATTTTCATAAGTTTTTCTCTCCAGTCATTAAGCACATATCTGTTAGGATTTTATTACCCATATGTGCGAACCTTGATTTACATCTAGAGTAGATGAACATAAAAATAACTTTTCTGCACAGAGAGCTTGAAGAAAAGATTCACATGTCACAACCATAAGGGTTTTTAAAGCCCGAGAAAGATGAGCATGCTTGTTTGCTAAAAAAGTTATTATATAGGTTAAAACAATAACCTAGATAGTGGTATAAGAGATTTGATGAGTTTATGATGACTTGTAAGTTTAGTAGGAGTAAGTATAACAAATGCTTATTCTTAAAGAGTTTGAATAGTGGGTTACTGATGTATTTACTTTTGTATGTGGATGACATGTTGATCATATGTCTCTATATGGAAGAGATACAGAAATTGAAGAAGCAGTTGAGTGACGAGTTTAAGATGAAGGATTTGGGAGCAGCAAATAGGATATTAGGTATGGACATTGTGAGGGAAAGAATAAACATTATCTTCTTATCAAAGTAGCGATATATACTCAAGATCCTAGAGAAATTTGGTAGGTTCAATGCAAAGGCTATCTTTACTCTTTTTATTATGCATTTTAAACTTTTAGCAGCACAGTCGCCAAAATTCGAAGAGGAGAAATTATAAATGAGTAAAGTACCATATACGAGCACTGTGGAGAGTATCATGTATATAATAGTTTGCATAATACTAGATATAGAACATGCTGTGAGTGTGGTGAGTAGATATATTGTAAACCTAGTAAGGATCATTAGTTTGCAGTAAAATATATATTGAGATATCTTAAGGAAATCGCATTTTTTAGGCCATCAATGATATAGAGCCTATTTTCGCTCTTTATCGATGTTTTTCTTTAGTGTCCCTCGTGCTGTCTTCCTCCAGTTGCCCCCACCCAATAGGCCGAAAAAGGTTGCAATCAATTGCCCTTCCCGTTCTCATCAAACAAAAGTGATGTGAGCATGAGCATCAAGATGATGGGGGTAAGCGACGTATACTAGCATCCGGGAGAACCCTTTGTTGGGCGAGTGCTTTTTAGCTTTCTTCAGGATTTGGCCCGAACTGTTCGGCAGATTCCCACGCGTTATGCTTCGTCCACTCCTGATGGATGGACCACCGCAACTGGTTTCCGTAGCTCTCCAGTAGCAAAGTCCTGATCCGCGACCGTGATCTTTGAGAAGATCATTAACATCAAATCATGATTTGTTTTTAATAAATCATGTAAATGCTCACGAACATAAAGCATGTTGAGGGAATTCTGTGCACTTTAAAATATTTTTAGTGTGTTGCGAAATCTCACTCTTACAAAAAATTAAGAAAAGAAAAATCACAATAAAGAGATAAATAATCAAGAAAGAAAAGAAAAAATAATATATTAATTTACGTAGTTTGACAAATTTGCCTATATCAATAGTAGATTTAAGGATCCTAACTTATTTCATTCTAGTTCTTTTGTGCTTAAACAACCCCACAAGAGTTACAAGGAATACTTGAATACTCAAAAGCTACCAAAGATCTATGTCACATTATCTTGTGTGTTCAAAACACTCAAGTGTGACCTAAACTCTTTATTCTCTTTTGTGCTGATTTGATGTATTTTTTGAATACAAAGAGTTACAATGGTTTATATAGTGATTATAATGCCTTAAAAACTTTAAAATTAGTTAAAATAAAAGTCCTTACTTTTGGGAGTCCAAATCCCATTCAAAGAAGTTAATTAAGGCAAAACAAGAAATATCCACAAGTTACCGTGTAAACAATACCCATGTAAACAGTTGTCGTATGAATAATATCTTACTTCTAAATTTTTATTTTGCTCTTTCCTCACACAACCTTCATGTACTAGACTTCTTATTGACTTGACATTGATCTTTAACTCAAAATCAAAACTTATCCTTGATTTTAAATCACCAATTTCCAATAAAGCGTTATATTGCATCAATATCTGGTTCCTGTATTTTATCCTTTGATTTGTCTTGAAAAAATCTGTAAAGTTTCTCTTTAATGCATTGGAATTATTTTTGGAAAGGATTATCTAGATTGCTGGGTGTTAATAATCTACAATTCATTCTTACAACTTTTCAGCCACTCATTCTACTTTGAACATTTTGTTCAGCTCATTGTTCACTTTATTCAGGCTTATAACATTCTTGAGTTATAGAAACTTTACAATTTATTACCTCAGTAGAATAGTAAAAATTGATATAAGTTGTGATGGATATTTTTACAAAATTTATTTATTCTATTTATGGGAATCAAATTGGACCTAACTGAATTAATATGGGAATCATGCAAATACAAGTACCCAATCCATATAATCGCAATTGTTGTATTATGTAGTTATTGATTATAGTTAATGATGGATACATGAACTAATTGAGAAATCTCAGAGGATGATGTTAAATTTTATAATATTTATTTTGTTTCTTCACTAATATTTGTGAATAATTCATTGGTTAAAGAGCATAATGATAATGACGTAGAAAAGCACGAGGAATTTTGATGATGATGTTAGAACTTCATCTTTTAATATTGATGTTTCTACTCAAAGAAACAAGAGGTAAAAGATTCTTAAGAAAATAGTAGTTGGAGTAAAGGTTATCAAGAGTTGGATATAATTATAAATGCAATTGAAAATAGGGATAAGAAAGATAAAGAGAAAGAGAAACTGGGTTGTAGTATTTAAGACGCAACAAAAATTGTTAAGTGAATAGGTTGATATTGAAGAATTATTCTTACAATTGCAGACTCTTTAACTAAAAAGGAGAATAGATAGATGTTCATTGTATTAAAGCAACCAAGTTGGCAACTTGGTTGCTTGAAACATCAAGTTTAATGGAATTTTGTTCATTTTGATTCTGTGTTTATAAACTTTTGTTATCATTTTGGAATATTATGCCATAAATAATTTTGTACATTTGAATATATATATATATATATAATTTTGTAAGAGTGCTAAATCAATAGGTGTATGCATGTGCATATGTGTTTATTACATTAAATTTATATTTTCATGTCTCACGTACATGTAACGCAATAGAACTTGAAATCTAATTTCTTAATGTAATAAATACATTCTAAATTTAAGTCTGTTACATTAATAGAATTCGAAACTCACTATTGAAGATAATTTGGGGTAGTTTCTAATACTGGAGTTCACCCTGAAATGATCCCACGAACAATTCTAGTCTAGAACACTGGTGGGATTGTAGGAGCTAAAGCAGTAGCTTTTGATTTCAACAGGTTTAGTTGATTGTTAAGGGACTCTTTGTTTGTGTCTCTCGGCCAAAATGAAGGTTAAAACAATGAGAGCAACATTTGCTCAATCTCTGTTTAAAAATGGTCGAATGAATCTATTATTTCTTTGACCAAGTGAGTGCTTAAATTGCAACACTTGTAATTTTTCTTAAAATGGCCGTATTAGTAAATTAAACAAAATGAAGAACGTTTCTTCTTCTCACTTGGCCGAATCATAAATCATTTTCAACCTATAAAAAACCGAAAGGCCAAATAAAAAGAACAAAAACATTCTCAATTTTTCAAAGAACATTTCTTTACTTATCTCACTTGAAAACATTGGCCAAATACAATTGCTCTTCAAAATACAAACAATTTTCATTTTAATTTGTTTGACTTTCTCTATGGATAAGTGTCTATTAATAGGGCTATTTGTCATCTAAATCTTGCCAAGAATTTCTAAGTGGTGCCAAGTGGCCACTAATGGCCAATCACATTAAGCCATGTAGCCACTAAAGGCCAATCACCAATTGACACTTGTCATACAATATTAATTAACAACAATTGTTAATTAAATATTTCTAAGATTAAAACTTAAGCTTATATGCTTTTTGATAAATTCTAAAACAATTCTTATACCGTTAAATCTCTATATGCTCAGCTATGAACTTATCTTCAAATTTATATTTCTATAAACAATATCCGAAATACTTTTGTGATATTATTTATTTTATAGAAAACTCTTTCGTAGGTTTACTGCTAATGGCCATAAGACTTTTTGATATATAATATTGGAGAATTAGGATATACAACTCACCATATAAGCCGATAAATCCCATATCTACACATATCGGACTTTATGAACATCTGACCATATCTAGCAACACCCAACGATTAGATCATGAAAGGTCTATAACATGTGTAGAACTAAAGTATGGTGGATTATTCACAATTCCACCATAGCGCTAAGATCAAATGACCACAAATACTACTCAACTTGATAAGACCTTCTATTGACAGCTGTTGACTTTTTAGTCATACATATTTTATTTTGATGATAAAAAAATCCATGTTATACATAAGTGAGGTAAACGAAGTGCAAGTAAAGCACTAATGGAAACTCAATAATATCAAGACTTCAACAAACTTGAATAGCACATTGGGAATTATTTTGGCATTGCATGAGATAGAATATTTGTACAACATTAATTACAAAAGAAAGATAATTATATTAGATTTCCAAAAAAATTTATGAAAGTGAATTTGGAGTTGTTTATAGAAAGTTATGGCCAAATCTCTTAAGCATGCTGAAGTTATACCAAAGTGTAAAGTTTTGAAAGTTTCAGAAAATGTACTAAAATACAAAAGATCAAAACTTTGGCAGGATTACAATAGTGGCACTGTAGCTATTGGGATTTGTGCTCACGTGCCATCCCATTATTGTATGAATATTTTATTTTATAATATTTATACAGTTCATTATTTGTTGAATCACTAATTACTATTATTAAATAGTTCAATGCTTGTGACGCTACAGATATTATATGATCTGAAAGGGTTCAGATTTGGTCTAAAGAATTTTAGATCAATACTAAGAGTTAACGTCACTGAAAACTATAAATGCTAAAGAGTTAACATGTTATATTGATCAGTAAAGTCTAAAAGTTAGAATCTTGTCTGTAATAGTACAAAGACCTAAGAATACATTAGGAATAACATAGTTGCAAGAGTTACAATAGGTGCTAAAAAATGTTATTATGTAAGTCTATTCTCAAATTATATGTTTCTAGTCTTAATTCACCGATGCAGGCTATCGATGGAATCCTTTTACATAAACCAGTGTATACTTTACCTAGATGTTTTAGATGGTTGTTCTTAGCTAACCATGGACTTACTAGAAGTTCGTATAGCATACAAGTGTTCAATAATGACTGAATACTGAACAAGCTCAATGAGGACCCTAATAGACATCCCATGAAGCTGTCAATGAAGGTTCTCTCGACTTGAGTAGTATACGTGGTCTTTTGACCTGAGTACCACGGTGGGCTTATAAGTAATCCATCATACTTTAGTTCCACGCATATCACAGACCTTTCATGGTGTGGCCGCTGGGTATAGTCTAATGCTTATGGAGTCTGATGTGTACAGATATAGAATCCGTCAGTTCATATGGATGAGTTATATATCCGCATGCTCAGAGACTGTATCTTAGAAAATCTTATGGCCATAAGCAACAAACCCAGGACAAGAGTTTTCTATAGGGTTAAATAATATTGTAAAAGTGTTTGCATATATTGTTTATTAAGATACGCGTTTGGAGATAAATTCATGGATGAGCACATAGGGATTCGACGATAGTGATTTATATCCCTACTCTTTCAGGATATAATTGGTGGAAGGATTATATGTATGCACTATGACCTCAACTTGTATGGTCTACTGCACTAATTGTAATATCTGTGATGTGTGCGTGGGGCATCGATCTCAGACTCACAAAATAGTTTTGTTTGAAAAATCGGGAGTGAACCTAGAGAGTTTAGCAATATGAAGTATACTCAATGTGCATTGGGACAGCGTACCAGATTAAATAGTTCAATCCAAAATATTCCAGTAGACCGAACATTTACTTCAGTCTCCCTCCGTTTGTGCACGTGTCAAAACTTAAAAGTTAAGTACATCAATTAGTTAACAATTAGTTGTTGACCAGTGGGATGTTGACACATGACACATATGGGCTAATTATTATTTGATTTAAAAATTACCAAAATGACATTATTTGTTGGACAAATAATATCATTATTCTATTCATTAAAATGTTTATTGAATAAAATAATATATGATATTATTATTTAAATTGAAATTAAACAATTAATTTTTTATTTAAATTGGCATGTGTTTCTACCATGATTTAATATGATTAAATCATTTATTTAATATTAATTAAATGATATGATAAGTATAAATGAGGGGCATTTGTTAATGGTAGACCTTAAGATGTTTCTTAATAATGAGAGTGTTTTCTCATTTGGTCTAGATTAAGGCCAAGTTCATTTAAATGATTTTCTATTTTGTTTTGTTTTCATTTGGTTTATTATAAATAATAATAAACAAAACACTAATAGCAAACATAATAGAAGCCATTAGGTGAGAAAATAAAATATAATAATAAACAAAACATTAATGGCAAACATAATGGATGCCATTAGGTGAGAAAATGAAAAAACATAATAAACAAATAAAAAAGCAATATGTTGCTCAATTGATTAAGTGAGAATTAGGCCAAGGGATTAGTGGGAATGGTAGAGAGAATTTTGAAAGGCTAAGTGTTAGAAAATTCTCTCAAGTGTTGAGAGTAAAAACACCTATTCCAATTTTCTTTCTATTTTTGGTCACCTACATTACAAGATAGAAACAAGGATTCAAGAGTTGAATCCATTGCTAGAAAAGCTGCTATTCTAGCTTTCTCAAGCCCACTGTGTTGAGGAACTAGAATTATGTACGGGTTGCTTCAAGGCAAGTACTCCGATTCGACCTAATACTAAAGGCTTGACAAGGTACTATTTCTCAATCTTGATGTATTTTACATTTATGAGATAACATGTAAAGTTTATTTGTATTTATCATTATGAAATTTGTATTCCACTCATCCGCTGCACATGTATGTATGTGATATGTATGCTATATTTGAATGATAGACACAAATCCACATGCATGCACCCTAGGTTTAAAATCACTTACAGTAGCATCGTTCAAGTCACTATAGTAGTACTATAACAATGTTGATACATTATAGTAGAATTATAGTGATGGCTAATTTTTTGGCTCCTTATAAATACCTTACTTATTTGAAACTTGTTACAACTTGGAATTATTTTTACACCTTCATATTAGCTCGTTTGGGAGTTTAAAATCTTTTGTATTTGTTTTAATTCTGGTATTGGATTTATTTAAGTGTTTGTAGGAAATACTTTGAGAGTATAGTGATTACTCTTTTGTTGTAAGGGTTTAATGAGTACCTTGAAAACCAATTTGTTGTAGAGGTTTCTTGACACCTTGGAAGTCAAGGGTATTGATTCTTGGCCTTGTTTAGGGCAAGCTAGTAGAATCCTCAATGCCAGATGCCTGAGGCGTAAACGTAGGCCGTGTGAAGTGTCAAACCATATAAATATCTAGGTATAATTCTCTTTATTCCTTACATTCCTTACTCTCTTTATTCTCCAATTTTAGTTATCATCTTGTACTTATTTATTGCAGTTTATTTGTTGTTAAGTTTCTATGCATTTTAAATAATTGCATAAATTATTCATATTAGTGCATTATTTTTTAAATTACCTAATTCCCCCCCCCCCCCCCCCCCCCCCCCCCCTTCTTAGGTTGTCTATCTAGAATTTTATTTGGTCAGAGCTTCGTTCTCTAGAAAAGAACTTAATTGTTTTAGAGAGATCCATGGCAACCATTAGTAGACCTAGCATATATGAAGGCCAATCCACCACTAGACCTCTATTCTTTGATGGAATTGACTATAACTATTAAAAAGCTAGAAAGAAAATTTATCTTCAATTCATTAGTTATAATTTATGGCTAGTTGTTGAAAATGGACCTCATATTCTGACTAAAATATATAGTGAGGAAATATCCATCCTAAAACCTCAAAATGAGTGGGATAATGATGACAAAGAAAAACTTACCCTTAATCCCAAAGTAATGGACCAACTTATTTGTGTTATAGATAGGAAAGAATTTAATAGAATTTCTGAATACAAATCTGCATTTGCAATTTGGGAATAGAAGTTGTTTATGAAAGAACAAACCAAATAAAATATTATAAAATTAGTCTATTCACTAAAGAATATGAATTGTTCAAAATGGAGTCACACGAAACCATTCATGAAATGCACACACATTTCACTACTATCATTAATAAATTAAGTTCTCTTAGTAAATGTCACTCTACGAGTAAGTAAGTGAAAAAGATTCTTAGATCATTATCCAAGGAATAGAGAGCTAAAACAACATCCATCAACAAAGCCAATGACCTCAACACATTATCACTTGATGATCTCATTGGTAAGTTGATGGACTATGAAATTGAATTGAAGGATGATGAAAGAGAGGAAACATCAAAGAAATGGAACATCGCTTTCCAAACTACAATATGCAAGGAAGATAATGATGATGAAAGTGAAGGAGAAGATGTTGTAATGTTAGCACACAAATTTAAACAATTTCTTAAATTCAAAAAGTCAAATGGAAAGAAGTTTGGTAAAGAATTAAATAGGGAAAGTAATAGATATGAGAAGCTAAAGAAGGATCACATCATTTGCTTCGAATGTAAGAAATTGAGACATAAAATTCATAAATGTCCTTTCTTTAAGAACAAGAAAGGAAAGAAAAAAGCTATGAATGTTATGTGGGATGATAGCGATGGTGAATCATTGGATGAAGAATGTAAGATATCTAACCTTGCACTCATGGCCATCGGAGATAACGAATTTAATGATCTTGATGAGGTATGGATCAACCTTCTTTTAATGAATTATTAGATGCTTTTAATGAATTGTTTGAAGATTCTAAGACAATAGGTTGTAAAAATGCTATTTTGAAGAAAAATAACATCTCATTGAAAAATGAAGTTGAAAACCTTAAAAAGGAAAATGATATTCTTAAATTCTTTAAAAGAAAAGGAAAATTCTTTGAAAAGGGAAAAAATATCTTGTAAAGAACTTGAAATATTTAAAGCATGCATCCAAGAGTTAAATGAAAATCCAAAAATCAATGAAATAATTTTAGAAAATGAAGCCATTAAAAAGAAAATTATTGATTTACAAGAAATTGTCTTAAAATTCACAAATAGCCAAAAGAATTTTGAAAACAAACTTGGTTCTCAAAATTGTGTGTTTGATAAGAGAGGCATAGGATATAAACCATTCCTAAAACAAAAAACCTTAAAAAGTATTTTGTAAAATCAAGTTTTAAACTAGAACCTAATTCAATTTGTCATTTTTGCAACAAAAATGGTCATAAAGTTTTTAATTGTCCTTTCAAGATATTTGGAGTAAAACAAATTTGGGTTCCAAAAGAAACTTTCTCTACTAACATCCTAGGACCCAAAAAGGAAGTTTCAAGATATTTGGAGTAAAACAAATTTGGGTTCCAAAAGAAACTTCTCTACTAAAATCCAAGGACCCAAAAAGATTTACGTACCTAAAATTCACACTTGAATCTTTTTGTAGGTAACCAAAAGGAAGAGGAATAAGTAGCTTTTAGATAATGGATGCTCAAGGCATATGACCGGAGATTCATCAAAACTCAAAATCTTTACCAAAATCAAGAATGGTGGATATGTAACATTTGGGGATAATGCCAAAAGGAAAATCTTTGGTGTAGGTAATGTTGAAAAAAAACTCAACTATACTCATTAAAAATGTATTCTTTGTTGAGAATTTGAAGCATAATTTGTTTAGCATTACTCAATTGTGTGATAAAGGTTGAAAATTTTTCTTTCATAGAATTTTGTAATGATCATAGCATCCAACATCAATTCTCATCACCTAGAACAATTTAACAAAATATAGTTGTTGAAAGCAAAAAATAGGACTATTCAAGAAATGGTTAAGATTATGTTGCATGATAATGCTTTACCACAATGTTTTGGGCTGAATCCCTTAACACTACTTGTTATATATTAAATTGAGTATTAATTAGACCTCATTTGAATAAGACTCCTTATAAGCTTTGAAAAAATAGAAAACCAAACATTACTTTATCTTGAATACTATGGATAATATTGGTAACTTTAATGTTGGAATCTTTCTTGGCTATTCTATGACTAGAAAAGCATATAGAGTTTTTAATAAAAGAACCTTAGTCATTGAGGAAACCATGCATGTTATTTTGATGAGACTAATAAATCTATTGCTAAGAATGCACAAAAAGATAAAAATAGTTGAAATAGAAAATAGTGTGTGCAAAGTTCAACTAGAAGAAAGCAAATAGGATGAGCTAAATGACATTTCCTCCAAAGAAAAAGAGCGGATTTAAGAAAAGAAAGAAGAAGATCAAATTCAAGAAGAGAAATGTGATAATAATGCCCAATCATTCATAGGGCATTAAGGTTTGTATTTTCTTACCCTTTAGATAATATCATTGGTGATCCATCACATGGCATCAAAACTAGATCATCACTTAGGCACATTTACAATAACATGGCACTTATATCTCAAATTGAGCCTAAGAACTTCCTTGAAGCCAAAAAAGATGAACATTAGATAATGGCAATGCAAGAAGAGTTAAATCAATTTGAGAGAAATCAAGTTTAGACACTAATACCTAGACCACAACATCAATCTGTAATAAGCACTAAATGGGTCTTTAGAAACAAAATGGATGAATTTGGAATAGTTGTTAAAATAAGGCTAGATTAGTTGCACAAAGGTATAATCAAGAAAATGGAATTGATTTTGATGAAACTTATGCTCCTATAGCTAAACTTGAATCCATTTATTACTTGCTTATGCATGTTATAAGAATTTCACTTTATATCAAATGGATGTGAAAAGTTCATTTTCAAATGGTTTCATTATAGAAGAAGTCTATGTAAAACAACATCCTGGCTTTGAAAATGAGAAGTTTTCAAATCATGTATATAGGTTGTCTAAATCATTAAAGCAAGCGGCTAGGGCATAGTATGAACATTTAAGCAAATTCTTTATTGAAAATAGTTTTTCAATGGGAAAAGCTAATAGAACATTTTCATTAATCATAAGGACTATGACATACTTATTGTGCAAATTTATATTGATGATATCAATTTTGGATCCACTAATGAATATCTATGTAAGGAATTTTCAACTTGTATAAACAATGAATTTGAGATGAGCATGATAAAAGAACTTAAATTTGTTCTTGGACTTCAAATCAAGCAAATGAGGGATGGGATCTTCATCAATCAATCTAAATACATTAAAGATCTTCTCAAAAGATTTGAAATGTAAAATGTAAAAAGTGCGTCAACTTCAATGAGCTTATCTACCAAACTAGACAAAGATGAGAAATAAGAAGAAGTGGATGTAAAAAAATATCGAGGTATGATCAGCTCTCTTTTATATTTAACTGCTAGTAGACCGAACATTATGTTTAGTGTATTCCTATGTGCAAGGTCCCAATCATGTCCTAAAGTCTCACATCTAGTTGCCGTAAAATAAATTTTTAAATATTTATATGGCACAATTTACCTAGAGTTATGGTACTCAAAAGGTACTTAATTTAACGTCATCGATTATTCAAATGCCGACGTTGCTAGATGCAAAATGGATAGGAAGAGCACAAATGGGGTTTGTCATTTCTTCAGTCATTAACCTATCTTAGGGGCTAGTAAGAAACAAAATTTAGTAACTACATCAACTGCTGAGGTTGAATATATTGCTGCTAGTAGTTGTTGTACTCAAACACTTTAGATGAAACAAACCCTTAGGGACTTTGATGTTAAAATAGGAAATACTCTTATTATGTGTGACAATACAAGTGTTATAAACTTGTTTAAAAATTTTATTCAACATTCTCAAACCAAACACATTGAAATTAGGCATCAGGTTTTGAGAGATCATATCCAAAAGGGTGATATTACTTTATAATTTATACCTACAGATGACCAACTTGTAGACATTTTTACAAAATCTTTAAGTGAAGACAAGTTC
Source organism: Ailanthus altissimus (assembly GCA_946807835.1). Taxonomy (NCBI): domain Eukaryota; kingdom Viridiplantae; phylum Streptophyta; class Magnoliopsida; order Sapindales; family Simaroubaceae; genus Ailanthus; species Ailanthus altissimus. Next base: position 14,897,027 of record OX327687.1, read on the forward strand.
TGCAAAATTATAAGAGAACTTGGTATGATGGAATCTCTATATTAGGAACATTTTGTATAATTAATTGTTTAATTAAAATATTTTTTAAAAAATGAAATGTTGCCTTCATACATGTCATATTTTCATACTTATTATATTTGAGATAAATTTATTTTTAAATTATTTTTTAATTGTTTGATATATGTTTGGTTGTCATAGGGGGAACTATATCTTTTAATCATTTTAGGTATATCATTACATCTTTAATTTTCTAAGGGGGAGATTTGTCTATGTCATATTTAAGGGGAGTATAGCAAGCTTGCAGTTTGTGAAAGAAAGTTTTGCTTGTACCTAAAACTTGTGATTAATTTCTTCATGACTTAAATTCTCTTTATAGATAAATTCTTGATGACTCACCTATTTTGATGAGATAAGATATTGAAATATTGTTTTTAAAAAGGGGGAAAATACTAAATTTTTATTTTTTAAATTGTATTTAACGTCATAAATGCACAAACATTGTTAAAAGGAAATTATTTTTAATGCCTTTTGTTGATGACAAAAAGGGGAGAGATGTATTTTGATAATTTTGATGTGTATATTCGATGCTTTTTGTACTAACTTTATTGAGATTTTTCTTGAAGCTCTACATACATAAAGGGAAGTTATTTCATTTTAAAATTAACCTCTCTAAAAATCTCCATTAAAGTTATCAAAATATATGAGGTATTTGTCATCATAAAAATTAAGGAGATAATTGATTTTCTAGTCATATATATTGTGTTTTGATGATAAAAAATATCATGTTCATTATAATATATTAATCTATTAAGCATTAAAATGTTTAAATACATAAGTGATGTAAACTAATACAAGTAAAGTACTCATGGAAACTCAAGAACTCTAAGACTTCAACAAAACTGAAGAGTACATTGGAAATTATTTTGGCAATGTATGAGATAGAATATTTGCACAACATTAATTACAGAAGAAAGATAATTGTGTTAGATTTTCAAAGAATTTTATTAAAGTGAATTTAGAGTTGTTTACAGAAAGTTGTGGCCAAATCACTCAAGCAAGCTAAAGTTGGACCAAAGTGCTGAGTTTGGAAAGTTTCAGAAAATGTACTAAAATACAAAAATCAAAACTTTGGCAGGATCACTATAGTGGCACTGTAGCATCATATATCAATTTGAGAGCCCCTTTGTTCTTGTACCTTCATATTAGCTCATTTGAGAGTTTAAAATCTTTTGTATCTGTTCTAATTCTTATATTAGGCTTATTTAAGTGTTTGTGGGAAACATTTTAAGAGTAGAGTGATTACTCTTTTATTGTAATGGTTCAATTGGTACTTTGGAAATCAATTTTTTGTAGAGGTTTCTTGACACCTTAGTGTAAGTGTTAATTAACCTAGGGTGCATACATGTGGGTTTGTGTTCATCATTACAAAAACAAAAATGCATCTTATACATATTTGTGCACAATAGAAGTCTACAAATCTAATTTCCTAAGTGATTAACATAATGAAATTTTCATGTTATCTCACAAAAGAAGTTACAAAGATTTGTAGAGAATCACCTTATCAAGCCTTCAGAATTTTGTGTTACCGGAGTTCCCGCCTTGAAGTAAATTTGTTCTCAATTCTAGTACCTAACTCGGTGGGCTTAGGTAGTCTAGAATGGCAGCTTGTTCTAGCAAGAGTTTAAACCTTTAAACCCTAATTTAACTCTTAAACAAAATACTTAACTCTTAAGCTTGTATGACTACTATAAAGCTATCAATGTTGTTTTGCTTTGTTTCAACATTTGAAACATAAAATACAATCACTAAGAAAGAGAAAGGAAAAAGATGTTCAACTCTTGAACTTTTCAACACTTGAAAAATAAGAACTTCTTTCTCTCTCTCAATGACTTGGCCCACTTAACCAAATGAATCCCATTCATTTCATATATTTGTTTCAATTTCTTTTCATTTAGACAAATGATGGCCCCACAAGTATGGCCAATAACTTGCTTAGTTGGTTTTACTTTTGCATTCTTAATTCTTTAATTAAATAAAGAATTGTAAAACAAATATGCTTGCATGAACTTGGCCGAATTTTGTGACCAAATTGATGAAATAATTTTATTCTTTTTACAAGTTACAAGGTCCCACCATGCATGGTACACAATTTGCTTGCTTTTATTATAATTGTTTACATTAAAGAATTAAAACAAAAAGTATATGATATATATAATGTGTGTGTTGGCTGAATATGAGATAAAATAAATTGAAGAAACAATTTCTTCATTTACTTGAATACACATTTTGGGCCCACCATACTTTTATGACATGCTTCAATGTTTTCACAATTATTTAAACACTTTAAATAATTAAACACATGTTATATTTGAATCGTTTACGCAAAACAATTCCAAGCCATTAATTATTTAAATCATAGTTTGACTTAATTAAATAATATCAAATATTATTATAATTATTTTATTCAATAAATAATTTAATGAATAATTTATTGAATAAAATAATGATCTTACTTGTCCAACAAGCAAGGTTATTTATGTAATTTCTAAGTTAAACAATAATTGTACTATAATGTGCTATGTGTCATCATCCTATTGGTCAATAACTATTGTTAACTAATTGATGTACTTAACACTTAAGTCTTGACACGTGTACACCCCAAGGGATACTAAAGTAAATGTTCGATTTACTAAAATTTACTGGATTGAACATTTCAATCCGGTACGCTGCCTTAGTACACAACGAGTACACTTCATATTGCGAGACTCCCTAAGTCCACGCTCGATTTGTCAAACGAAACTGTTTCGTGAGTCCGTGATCGATGCCCTACGCACACGTCACGAATATTACAAATCAGCATAGTAAACCATATAAGTTGAGGACATAGCGCATACGTATAATCCTTCTGCCATCTTTATCCTGGAGGAGTGGGAATATAGATCAACACTATCAAATCCCCACACGCTTATCCGTGAACTTATCTCCAGACACGTATCTCAATAAATAATATATGCAAATACTTTTTCAATATTATTTAACCCTGTGGAAAATTTTGTTTTTTGAGTTCATTGCTCATGGCCATAAGTCTTTCTGAGATACAGTCTCGGAGCAGCCAAATATACAACTCACCCATGTGAGCTGATCGATTCCATATCTGCGCACACTGGACTCCATGAGCATCAGACCATACCCAGTGATACATAGTGGTTAAAACATGAAAGTTTTCTGACATATATAGAACCAAAGCAAGATGGATTACTCACAAGTCTACCGTAGCACTCAGGTCAAAGGACCACGTACACTACTCAACTCGAGAGAACCTACCACTGACGACTTCATGGGATGTCTATTGGGATCCTTGTTGAGCTGGTTCAGTATTCAGTTCTCACTGAATACCCGTATGCCATACGAGCTTTCAGTAAACCCATGGTTAGCTAAGAACAACCATCTAGACCATCTAGATATAGTCATACACTTATCTATAACAAAGGGTTTCACCGATAGACCCGCATAGGTGAATTAGACCAGGAACATTGTGTTTGAGAATATACGTGCATAATAACATTTTTTAGCACCTATTGTAACTCTTTGCAACGATGTTATTACTGATGTACTCTCGAGTCTATGTCTCATTACAGACAAGGTTTTAACTCTTAGACATTGCTGACTTTTATAATCTACTAACTCTTAGTAGTGCTAACTATTAGCAATTATTCTCAGCGTACTAATCTTTAGCGTTGGTCTAAACTCCTTTAGACTAGATCTGAACTCCTTCAGATCATATAATGTCTGCAGCGTTACAAGCATTGTACCATTTGATTAATGAAATTAGCGATTTAATAAAATGTATTGTATAAATATTATAAAATAAAATAATCATACAAAATGGCATGGGACGTAAGCACAAATCCCAATACTTAAAAGTCAAGTGTATTGATTCTTGGTCTTGGTTTAAGGCAAATTAGTAGAATTCTCAACGCGAGTTACTTGAGGCATGGATATAGGCGAGTTACTTTAAGGTGAGCTCTTCACTTGGATAATTGGAGGACTTAAAATTTTATAAAGCTACCTTCATTAGGTAAATATTTTTACATATTATTTTAGCATAATTGTTCATTGTATATAAATTTTGTAAAATAATTATACTTATGCATATATGTGATATATATATGTTTAATTTATTAAATTAGGTGTATTTTGTTAACATACTTCCATTGTGTGTTGTTTTTAAAATTACATATACACTCGTAAGTCACACACTCATCTCAACATATAGTTCGAGTCTAATAAGTTTCCTTTTTTTAATTCTTAGTATTTTAAAATATAAAAATAAAATAAAAGAATACTTGTTGATTTCATATCTACTTTTAGTTTAGTTGGTGGATTAGAGGTAATTACCTCCTCATGTCCTAGGTTCGAATCCTGTAAGTTACTTTTTTTTAATTATGTATTTTATATGTAAGATAAAAAATAAATTGAATGTGCATTGATCTAATAACTACCTTTAGCTCAATTGGTAGGATGGAGATATTAGTATTTCTTAGGGCATTGGTTCAATCCCGGTGGCTTGTATTATTGTTATTAATATCTTATTCTTAAATATTTAAATATAATAAATTAAAATGTATTATAAATTAAAAACTAACAATAGCAAAGTGACTTTAATAGTATTCTAAAAAAAGAGGTTCAAGCCTCCATAAGTCTATGTTGTGCTTTGAATTTCTTTTAAATTGAGCCAAAAAATATAAAAAATTAAGCCAGACTGAACTAAAAAAAATTATTCGGACCAGTTCGATTTCAATATTAAAATCGAATTTTTTTGGTTCTCCATTAAAGGAGAACCCAAAAATCGTAATCCAGTTCAATTTTAATCAATATCGGATCAAACTTGACCGTGCTCACCCCTATTTTCAGTTGGTCATCTGTCAGATTGGATAGTTCTAGATAATTGAAAATTGTTGTCATCCAAACTCCCATAGCATGTCAATAGGCATGTAGGTGTAGGACAAAGTGGATTCCATCACAAAAGAAAAAATCACAGGAAAATGTTTATAGTCGCTATAGAGAATATGGACATAATTGACAAATATATCAGAATCCTATTGTTTTGTATAGTAATTGTTGTATGATTGTTAATTTCGGCTTATGTGGTTTTAGAAGAGTTGTATGATTGTTTGTAAAATCTAAATTGATATTTAATCTCCTTTTAGATGATTATTTGTAAAACCTAAATTGATATCTAAGTTTCTTCCAATTAATTTACTTTGATATTTATTATTTAATAAGTAAATATAGCTAATTATATTCATATACCAAAAATTTCTAGTAGAATTTTTCTTATTTTATGGACATTCAAAAATATACATATCATCAATTGCACATCTATACATCATCTCTACACATCTATCAAACACAATGACAACAAAAAATATATAATACAATTGTAAATTTATACATCATTTCAAGGCATGGGTCTATAAATTTATGGTTATCTTTTCTCTAAAAAAGTACTAGTCTCGGGGCTGAAATCTAATGGTCAACCCAATATTAAGTACTTAATGAACATACAAGTAAATATGACACAATTCCCACTCTAAACCCTCTGCTAAGGCACACTTTACCTTAAACTTGTCAGCTCAAACGATGACATATCTTCAATTGCTTCTTTATTAAGGGTATAAAATTTGCATGCTCGAAGATAAAATGGCATGAGAATACATAGAAGAGTGATTAAAACTTTCATCGTTTCACTTCGTTAGCATATGAATTAATGTTTGAATCGTAAAGTGTAATCCTTATATGAAGCAAATTGACCTTTAATGCAATACAATGCTTTATTTGTAGTTCACTAGAAAATATACCTACATAAACAATTGTTGTTTTATTATGGATTAATTATATAATAAACAAAAAAAAATTCAATTTTTTATGTCTATTACCTTATCTACCTCAACCCACAATTTAGCATTAAGTAAATTCTTCTTCACTCCTCATCTATAGGACAACAACAATGAGCCTTATTTAATAACATCCAGTCCAAGTGCATTCTATTGGTGCACACATCTAATGGACTCCTAAAATGAAATATATGACATTAAATTAAAATATTTATATCAACAAATTTATAATATAATGTGAACAATAATCGAAGAAAAAAACTTATAAAAAAATATGCATCTGCAACTATACAATCTTGTGAATATGCTTGCTTATACTTACACTGACGTTGATGTACAAACTTTAGATACTTATTAATTTGTTGCAAAACCCCCACATAATATGTATAAGTATTGATACTATTAATTCATATTTAAAAAGTAAAAACTATTTTCACAAAATCCTGAAGCTAGTTATTTAGGAGCTCATTAAACAATTTCTTATCAACATCAATCCCAGGTAAGTTGACAAGCCCTTAACCATCCCAAATCTAAGCTTGAAACTCTGCATGCTTTACCAAGTCTATCATGCATTATGGATCCATGTCAACTTAAGAATCATCTCACAAAGCCTCAACTTTTAACTTTATCGAGTATTGGTATAAGGGGTATGTTTAATCGATGCATCTTTGTACTAGCATCCAAACATGCTAATCCCTTATACAACAACATTAGGTATAATTTGCATACTTGCAAGGCATTTAGTTCCATATTGCATGTCCGACTACCACTGATGCTGATACTTATTAGAGTCCGAGTCTAAATGTCATCAATCGCCAACTTTACATACAAAATATACCATTATCTATCTTTGTCCTCCAATATTCAAGATGACTAGAGATACTGTATCATGAGACTCATCTAATGCAAAAGCTCTACTTTGTCCTCGTTCATCTTGGTCATCAGCTCTATTTTTATAACTATCATTTCGTTTATAGATCGTCAATCTTATTTCAAGAATACTATAGTGCGATGATGTGCCTGACTCAAACTATACATAAGTAACTATATAATCAATCTTCACAACGTAATACTCATCATGATCAAATAGTGAATAAATGAAAAAAAAATAATTAAATTATTGTACCATTACTCTAAATGTTGATGGGGATTCAAAGGGGTAGCCACGCTGACCATCCATATTATCTCTAGGATTGGTGAATTGGACATTCCGTTGGGTGTGTTGTGCGAATTTAAGGTTCTTACATGTGGGTTGTGTTCATCATACAAACAATATACATATCTCATACATACATGTACACAGCGGAAGATTGAATACAATGAACACAGAAAATAACATTTGATTAAACTGAAATTCGAGATTGAGAAATATCACCTATGAAGCCTTTGGATTAATTTTCTTTGAAGTCCACCATGAAATGAATCTTTGATCAATTCTAGCAATCAACAAGGGTGGGTTTGATTGTCTAGAATGGCAGCATCTTAATCCAGCATTTATGTTTAACTCTTAAACATTTTACAAAGTTAAACTATTTAACTTAATTAAATTTGTTTTTCCTTTTATTCAACTCTTGAATAAATAAAACAAATCTTGTTTTTAGTTATTACATTTAGTAACTATTAATTCAATTTGTTTTGTTGTTCTAACACTTAAAACACAAAACAAACAATTTCAATTTCTCAAATTGAATTGGCTCCCAAAATGCAAAACCTAAAAACTAAATCAATTATGAATTTTGAATTTCATTTCACTTTATATACTAATGCATTAATTCCAAACTAATTTGAATTTCATTTGCATTTCATTTGGCTTAACCTAACCTTAGTTAACATTTAACCTTAGTTAGATTATTTTAACTTAACCTTTAAGTTAATAAATATTTAATTAACCTAACCATAGTTAACTAACTTAACCATGGTTAGGTTAACCTTTACTTAACCTTTAAGTAAGGTTAACTTAATTAACTATATGATTAACCTTTAATCATAGTTAATTAAATCATTTATTTAACAATTAAATAAATAAATATTTATTCTTATTATTTAACAATTAAATAATCATAAAGTAAAATTACTATTATATCCTTACTCGGTTACCAAGTTAACCTAAAGTGGGTCCCACCAATTTAACCACATACTTTAGTTAACGTAACCTTAGTAATTGCTGAATTATACTGTATTGAACAATTCAATACGGTACACTACCCAAGTGCTCAAAGAGTACATTTCATATTGGGACTCTCTAGGTCTACACCCGATTTGTCAAATGGAACTGTTCCATTAATCCGTAATCGATGCCCCACGCACACGTTACGAATATTACAAATCAGCGTGTCAGACCATACAAGTTGAGGTCATAACGTATACGTATAATCCTTCCATCATTTATATCCTAGATGTGCGGGGATATAGATCAGTACCGTCAAATCCCCAATTGCTCATCCATAAACTTATCTCCAGATTCGTATCTCGATAAACAATATACGCAAACACTTTTGCTATATTGTTTAACCCTATGGGAAACTCTTTTCCCGGGTTTATGCTTATGGCCACAAGACTTTATGAAATACAATCTCGGAGCATCGGATATACAACTTACCTACGTAAGTTGACGGATCCCGTATCTACGCACACCGGACTCCATGAGCATCGGACCATACCCAGCGACACATAGCGGTCAGACCATGAAAGGTCTCTGACATATGTGGAACCAAAGCATGATAGATCACTCACAAGACCACCGTGGCGCTCAGGTCAAAGGACCACGAATACTACTCAACTCGAGAGGACCTTCCTTTGACGGTGTCATAGGATATCTATTGGGGTTCTCATAAGTCTGTTCAGTATCCAGTCCTGACTGGATACCCGCATGCCTATATAAGCTCTAAGCTCATGGTCAGCTAAGAACAACCATTTGAACAAGTCAGATATAGGCATACACTAATCTATATAAAGTAAATCACCGATAGACCCGCATTGGTGATTATAGATCAGGAACATTATCTTTGAGACATACTTACATAATGATATTTCTTAACTCCTATTGCAACTCTTTGCCACTATATCATTACAAGTATACTCTCAGGTCTTTGTCCCATTATAGACAAGGTTCTAACTCTTTAGACCTCGCTGACTCTTATAACCTGCTAACTCTTAACAATGCTAACTTTTAGCATTTATAACTCTCAGCTTTGCTAACTATTAGTTCTGATCTAAACTCCTTTAGACCAGATCTGAACTCTTTCAGATCAAACAATGTCTGTAATGTTACAAGCATTATACCATATTAATATGATATTAACAATCTTTATTCGAAATGTTTATTGTATAAATATTAACAATTAATATTCATACAATATTGGAATGGCACGTGAGCACCAGCTCCAACAAACTCCCACTTGCTTCAGTGCCATACGTACTGGTATCTCATACCAATACACTCCACGCGTTTCTCAAACACTATAGGAGTTTAGGCTTAGGGGGGTTCGCTACATCCAAGGATTATTCCCTAGATTTTATTACAACTCTTGCTGCCAAGAACTTTCTAATTATGTGATTTTCAGAGTTCACATGATTAGAATACTGGTGTGCCTTATGGCTTCTCGGCTTAAGTAATTACCGTAATTTTGCAATATAGTGGGATAGGATCCACTGAGCTTGGAACTATTCAAAGCTCTGCAATTAATTTTGAATATCCATTGTACTTTCTTTGCTGACTTCTCAAGCCGCAACATATTCTACCTCCAAGGCAGAATTACCTGTGGACATTTACTAACACTCATTTAACTAGCTCCGGTACTGATAAAGAGAAATACATAACTAGATGTAGACTTTCTACCATAAAGATCAGACGTAAGTCTGAATATGTGTATCCCTTCTTTTGTAAGAAACTTTCTCCATATTTTATAAACTTATCCTCTATACTTCTCAAGTATTTTCAGATATGTTTCACAACCATTTAATGATCGTGATCTGGATTAATTAGATACCAGCTTGTAACACTTACAACCATCTAAATCCAGATTTCGTACATTGGACGGTATGCATTAATTTATTTCTAGCTAATGCATCTGAGATGTTAGACACTCTAACTCTCTCATCTTCTTCCCGAGGACACTTCCTCTAAGAAAGATGAATGCCACTTTTAAAAGGGACTTTAACTGTCTCACAGTCAATGAAGTTGTACCTTTTCTTGGACTTATTCTATATACGAAGTTTGAGAGAGTCTTATTAGCTTCCTAGCTATATCTCCATAAAGCTTTATACCTAGTATATAGGAAGTCTCTCTCAAATCTTTTATGAAGAAGTTCTTTACACAGATAACACTTATCTGAATTACTTGCTATACTCCAATCATCGTTTCCAATATTGAGTAGATATTTTCCACTTTAGAGAACTAAAAAAGATAATTATACTCTCACTGCCCTTTCTAAACACACACGCTTCCTCTTTATTCCTGATAAAACCAGACTTTCTGATTTCATCATTTAAACAAAGATTCCAACTTTGGAAAAACTGCTTAAGTCCATAAATGGACTTCCTTAATTTGCACATTATATTAGAAGTTAGGCTTGGATGCAAAAACATCAAGTTGTTCTCTGCATATCTCTTGTTGGAGATATACTTCCCAGAACAGCTTATTTACATCCATTAGCCAGTCCCATAATCATAATATACAACAATAACCAACAAAATCCAAATTGACTTTGGTATGTATACTGATGAAAAAGGTTTCCTCATTATTGATCCTAGATCTCTGAGTGTAACCTTTCAACATCAGTCAGGCCATGAAGGACCATTCCTTCAGATAGGGCCCACATTGCTTCCTCTGCGTAAACTTATTTACTACCAATAAAAACAATTTCTACAGGAAGCTCAACTAAGTCCTAGACTTAATTGTCATACTTAGAGTCAAATTCGAATTTTATGGTATCTTGTCATCAACAAAATCTAAATTGACTTTAGCATGGTTACTGATGAAAAAGGTTTCCTCATTAGTGATCCTAGATCTCTGAGTGTAACCTTTCAACATTAGTCAGGCCATGAAGGACCATTCCTTCAGATAGGGCCCACACTGCTTCCGCTGCGTAAACTGATTTACTGCTGATAGAAACAATTTCTACAGGAAGCTCAACTAAGTCCTAGACTTAATTGTCATGCGTTGAGTCAATTTTAAATTTTATGATATCTTTTTATTTTCCCGAATCGATGTCAAACATCGTCTCTCCATAAGTTAAAGGATCTTTTTCTTCGACTAAGAAAACACCAAGGGCACCTTCAAGTATCAAACATACCTAAATGATGGCCTTGATATCCTTTTGGACCTATGAACTTAGTGTGTTAAAGGTATTTCAATCATTTGAAAATAAAAACTCCATCGTTGGTTCATCTAATTTTTGGATTGACTTCATCAAGTTCAATCTTTCTATAATCTCCACAATCCATGAGAAACTCTTTCTCTAGGAATGTGACATTATGAGAAACGAACATATTTCGTTCATCTGTTTTATAGAAGTGGTATCCCATTATACACTTGAGATACTAAATGAACCGATACTTGTACCGTTGGATACAAGTTTATTCTGTTGCATAACTCTTATGAAAACAGAATAACACCAAGTCTTAACATACTTAAGACTCGTTTCCTATTTAGTCTATATCTCATATAAAGTAGTAGGAACGATTATGGAATTATTTAATAAGTGAGTAGCATATGTTAAAATATAACCTCATAGATATTTTTAGAAGATCAGCGATTCTTAATATCAATCAGACTGTATCTAATATAGTCCAATTCCTCATTTCCTAAATATCTTTATGTTGATGAGCATCTGGAGGACTATGCTGAGAGAGAATCATATTCTGATTAAATAATTTATGAATTTACTGATTATGTATAAATTACTTCAATCTAATCGAAAGCACTCAACATACATAAGGGTTTGTTTCTTTACTTTCATTGTTAGAACATTTTGAACACTTCGAAATTATTCTGACTTGCGTTTCCTAGAAACACATGTCTATATAGCGACAATCACTACAAAGACAATGAAGTATCGAAATCATTTATAACAGTAAGATTTATTGGACTAAATATATCTATATGCACCAGATCCAATAAACCAGTGGCTTGGCGTCTTACACCTACATAAAGATTCGGCCATATTCTTTTGAATTCATAATTCATTAACTAGTCAATGTAGTATAGTCAGATCAAATATCTGACCATCCTTAACCAGTTAGGATAGTCGTCTCACGACTACATGACCTAATCTTATATATACCACTATTCATTATTATTTAAGTTGCTGAAATACTATTTATTCTGTTCACCTCTACACTTATAACATTTCCTGTTATATATAAGATATAACGACCATTCATTAACTGACATTCAGTTAGTAAATCATTATCATTATCACAAGGAACTATTTCCATATTTTTATGATAACCCTCTCTGTCAACTACAGGGGGTGATATGATTTACCTAATAATGTTTGGCACGTAATAGCAATTATACAACATTAATGCTGTTACTAGAAATAAGAAGTAACTGTGAAGTCTTAACGGCTACCACGTTCAGAAAATCTGCATTACCTACGTGAAGCTGAACTTCTCATTTCATAGTAATCTAGCATTTCTCAAATCATGCAACATCTTGCAGATATGATAATAACAAGCGGTATCTCATACCCTTGCAGCGTTAACATCAAATGCTAATGAAATGTTAATGTTTGGTGAAACAGATATCTAATGAGTCAATCTTTCTTAAGTCAAGGTGTGATGAATAGTAATATTTACTATTTCAAACCTTATAACATGGAAACAGTTTCCATTATGACTTTTCTCTATCTGTGGTTTAGTAATATCAAATATTACTGAATCTAGAACTATTTTTAGATTCATAAGCAAGTCTTACATTTTTTATTCAGTACCCTATAGTTATTGGTATTAGTTCAAGATTAGTAACGGATTGCTCGTACTCATCTTATCTCTATAAGACAATCTTATCTCTATAAGACAAGTATCTTATCTCTATAAGACAAAATAGGAGATGCGTAGCAGAACATTTCTTTATCGTTAATAAATTACGTTTTAGATCATGGGTATAACTGTTATACATTTTTTAATCTAAAAAACGCCCTCCCACTGCTTTACTTAATCCCTTTAATCTCTCAAACGGGATAAGATAGTATAATATTTTAAACTATACAGAGGGAAGTGGATCCCATTGGGGTTTTACTCCAGCCTCACGCTAAAGCAATATTGGCCTTTATAAATCCAACAGGTAGACAACTCTTGTCAATTGTATCTCATACAACTCTTACTACTGATCCTAAATACACATTACCCTCACGCTAAAGCAATATTGGGTAATTGTATTTCAGATTAACTCATCAATGCTCAAATATATGTTACTGACACTATCCTCACGCTAAAGCAATATTGGATAATATGTTCGCATATATTTGATTCATCTCATGTTTTACCGGCATTAGACTAAGTCACACCGACCAAATCCCTCACGCTAAAGCAATATTGGGAAAGACCATAGTGACCCATCTCACACCGTATTGACAAGACGGACCATTTAAAATATTATCACATAATATAATAAATTTCAATCTAATTAAGAGAGATTTTAATAACAGGCTTTCATATTATATGCTCTCATCACATGAGAGGTTATTCTCAATCAATTATTCATTTTTGTACAAGCACAACTAACCCCCACCAGTGGGGCCCCCATTGTAATTACAAAAATAAATAAATAAATAAAAAATATTATTTTCTTGGTTTATCATGTAAACTAATAACACTTATTATTACATCTCATAAACCCCCACATGCTGAAAAATAAAAAGATTTTACTCCAGGTGCTGTTTATCACTGGTTTGCATTTTTAACACTTAAAATGCACCCCAACAGCCCTGGAACTTGTCCTACAACTTAGCCAACACTTAGCTAACACTAAAAAATCACCCATAACAACAATTGCACACAACCCACATGTAAGAACCCTAAATTCGCACAACACACCCAACAATTGGTATCAAAGCAATTTGTGTTGTTATGGGTGATTTTTTAGTGTTAGCTAAGTGTTGGCTAAGTTGTAGGACAAGTTCCGGGGCTGTTGGGGTGCATTTTAAGTCTGTTCAGTATCCAGTCCTGACTGGATACCCGCATGCCTATATAAGCTCTAAGCTCATGGTCAGCTAAGAACAACCATCTGAACAAGTCAGATATAGACATACACTAATCTATATAAAGTAAATCACCGATAGACCCGCATTGGTGATTATAGATCAGGAACATTATCTTTGAGACATACTTACATAATGATATTTCTTAACTCCTATTGCAACTCTTTGCCACTATATCATTACAAGTATACTCTCAGGTCTTTGTCCCATTATAGACAAGGTTCTAACTCTTTAGACCTCGCTGACTCTTATAACCTACTAACTCTTAACAATGCTAACTTTTAGCATTTATAACTCTCAGCTTTGCTAACTATTAGTTCTGATCTAAACTCCTTTAGACCAGATCTGAACTCTTTCAGATCAAACAATGTCTGTAATGTTACAAGCATTATACCATATTAATATGATATTAACAATCTTTATTCGAAATGTTTATTGTATAAATATTAACAATTAATATTCATACAATATTGGAATGGCACGTGAGCACCAGCTCCAACACATTCGACTTTATAATATAGTCTAGATTGAGATTCCCTCTAAATATTCCTAATGGAATATGTAACTTTGTTGTCGTACGATAGTCATTATTCTTATTACGTTGTCTCAACAATAACTTCCTATATATCTTTAAAACCTTAAAAACAATATTAAGGAATTATTTACCACTAACAGAAATATATGTGTGTGTGTGTGTGTGTGTATGAATGTGGTGTTATGGTGTAAAAAAATACTAAATCTTCATCTTTTTTACGAGAATACATTTTACGCCTTTGTTTTCGGGTTTGTGCTTACGTGTCATCCCCATTTGTATAAATATTTGACATTTATATGATGTACATATTATTAAATTGCTAATTATATTAATTATATGGTACATTGCTTGTAACGCTATAGACGTTGTATAATCTGAAAGAGTTTAGATCATGACCAAGGGTTAGCAACACTGAGTATTACAACTGCTAAAAGTTAGTAGGTTATAAGAATCAATGAAATCCAAGAAGTTGGAGCCTTGTCTGTAATGGGACAAAGATCTGATGGTATATTAGTAATGACATAGTTGCAAGAGTTGCAATAGGGTGCTAAGAAATGTCATTATGCAAGTATGTTCTCAAATATTATGTCCCTAATCTATTTTCACTAATGTACGTCCGTCGGTGAATCCCTTTTATATAGACAGTGTATGTCTGTATTTGTAAGGTACAAATGGTTATTCCTGGTTGACCAAGAGCTTAGAGCTCGTATAAGCATACAGGTATTCAGTAAGGACTGAGTACTAAACAGACTTATGAGGACCTTAATAAACATCCTATGTAAACCGTCAATGAAAGGTCCTCTCGAGTTGAGTACTATTTGTGATCCTTTCACCTGAGCACTATACTAGGCTTGTGAATGATCCATCACACTTAGGTTCCATGGACGTTAGAGACATGGTCTAACCGCTATGTGTCGGTAGGTATGGTCCGATGCTTATGGAGTCTAGTGTGCGTAGATATGGTCCGATGCTTATGGAGTCTAGTGTGCGTAGATATGGGATCCATCAACTCACATATGGAGTTTATATATCCAATGCTTCGAGATTGTATCTTAGAAAGTCTTATGGTCATAAATAATAAACCTGGGAAAGGAGTTTCCCACAGGGTTGAACAATATAGTAAAGGTGTTTACGTATATTGTTTATCGAGATATGAATCTAGAGATAAGTTTATGGATGAGCTTATGGGATTTGACTGTGCTGATTTATGTCCTTACACATCCTAAATATAATAGATGGAAGAACTAGTATGCATTATGACCGCAACTTATATGGTTGATGAACACTTAAAATTACACATTAATTTATGATTTTTCAACATTATTTTGCACCATCAGTATTATTAATCTCCCTAACTTGAGCATGCTTTCAGTATTGTACCTAATTAAGTTTTTAACTGTTTTAATATAAGTTTGGTAAATTGAATATAACTTTCTACCAATAAATCCAATTGAAGTAATTCTTAAACCTGTAAAGAGATAATTTCATGTATAAAAAAATTGAAGATCACATATAATTTGTAATTTGAACATTTTGAGGGTAAAAAGTAGCTTTAAAGATGACCTATCTGCAGTGTAGGCCTAGTCCGAGCAGGCTTTCATATTTGGACCATATATTACAAAATAAGAATCCAATTAGTATGATTCTAAAAGCCACAGAAATATAATTCAATTATCTATAAATTGTTAGTTAAGCAAAAAGTCCAATTCGGCCAGCTTACTAGTTAAAAAAGTGTTAATAATTCGGTGGAAAATTTAGTAGTAAAAAATGTTGAACATTTGGTCACATGTGAATAGTGGTGTAGTTTTGTCACTTTGATCCTACTCTTGTATTTCATATTTGTGTTCAAATGATTTGATTTATCATTTTTAAAAGTGGTTCTGGTTTGTTTGAAGCCTTGATTCTTTATAGACTAAGGGCACAAAGAATGTTTTGGAAATATCTTAGATATATCAACAACATATTTATATAAATGATGTTTTCCATCAATTGAAATAATTTTTCAAATGAGTAAAAGGATTAAAGGAACTCTAATACAATCGAAGTAAGTGTGAATCTTTAATCCCTTAGTGTTCTTTTTAAATTGATTTATTAATTTATACTTGGAAATCTTTTTTTTTAAATAAACCAATATTCTCCGTCTTTAGGTACAATACGTCATTACACTTAAACATTGATAAACAAACTTTGCTCTTGGTGGTCACTCTTTGTGGATATGACACTCCAACTCATGAGTAAAAATTACAATTAAGACAACCTATATATGGGTAATTCAATATTTAAGTTGTAGCAAATTTTTGGCACCGTTGCTAAGGAGTGAAATTAACTAGATAATTAGTAGTTGTTTTTCTTTTCATGGAAGATTAAGCCTCCTATCTTGCTTTACTCTAAGTATTCTTTTTTTTGTTATTTTTATTTGGCTATGGTTAGTTTGACCACCTAACATTTGTTTTCTAACCTTTTATTATTCTAATTTAACATTTACTAATCTAACTTTTAATTATTCCTTTAACTTCTATTTTATGAGAGGTACGCAATTTTTTGGGATGATCCATACCTCATCAAATATTGTCCTGACCAAATCATAAGACGATGTGTGCCAAATAATGAAATTTTTTATGTCATTTCCTTTTGTTATTCTGAAGCTTGTAGTAGGCATTTTTCTTTAAAGAAAACTGTAGCAAAACCTTTGCAATGTGACTTTTACTGGCCCACCCTTTTCAAAGTTACCTATGAGTTTTATAAAACTTATGAACAATGTCAAAAGTTAGAAAGTATAACTTATAGGAATGTGATGCCATTAAACCTAATTTTAGTGATCAAACTTTTAATTATTGGAGTATTGATTTTTTGGATCCATTTCCTTCTTCAATTGGGTACATTCATATCTTGATAACCGTTGAGTATGTTTTCAAATGGGTTGAGGCAATCCCCTCTAAAAACAATGATCATAAAATGGTTTTGAAGTTTCTAAAAAATAATATTTTGATGGGTTTGGAATTCCTAGAGCAATTATAAGTGATGGAGGTTTACACTTTTGCAACAAACCTTTTGACCTATTGATGAAGAAATATAGAATCACACACAAAGTGTCTATACCTTACCACCCACAAACATGTGGACAAGTCGAGCTTGCTAATAGGGAAATCAAAAGATTTTTGGAAAAAAAAAGGGTAAATCCAAATAAAAAAGATTGGTCTTTACGACTAAATAATGCACTTTAGGTTTATCGTGTTGCTTTTAAATAACCAATTGGTATATCTCCTTAGAGGCTTGTTTTTGAAAACCTTGTCATTTACTTATGAAATTGGAACATAAAGCTTTTTGGGCTATCAAAATTATTAACTTTGACTTAGATAAAGCCGATCCTCTAAGAAAATTCCAGTTGAATGAATTAGAGGAAATCATGAATAATGCTTATAAAAACTCTAGGATCTACAAAGAGAAAATGAAGACATTTTATGAGAAACATATTGTCAAAAAAACCTTTGAAGCTTCACAGAAAATTCTCTTGTATGATTTAAGATTACAATTGTTTCCTGAAAAATTTCGTTCTCAATGGACTGGACGTTTCATTGTTAGAAAAAAAAAATTCTCATAGAGCTATTGAAATTGAAAATCTAAATAATAAAAATGTTTTCAAAGTCAATGGACAATGATTGAAGAGCTATGAAAAGAGGGTAGACAACTCTATATGTCTCGAGAAAATCCAACTTACGAATCCTATCTATGATGCTTAACCAGGTTCTATCATCTGTACCCTATTTTATGTTTTGATTTTTTTTATTTGTTATTTTTTTCTCTTCTTTTGTATGTTTTCATTTCTCAATTAAGTGGCGGATAATAGTACTCTGTGACATTTCAAGTAGGTTTTGCTAGTTTTCTATAATTATCGACACCTTCTTATTCTCCTTCCGTCTTAAAAATGGATGACATTATAATGAATTTGAAAAAATATTTTCCTTCATTACCTCCACATGCCTTAAAGAAGATTTACCAAGCAAAATGTGAAATATTAAGGTTATTAATGATTATGAATATACCTATTGATGTATATTGGTTAGTTGAAGCCCACATCCGATTGGCAAGCGAGTTTTCAGACTCATTAATTAAGTATGCACATACGACTTGTAACACAAGAAGCTGGAGTTTAGGAATGGTATCTATAAATCATGGAGATAAAATTAGATTCATTAAGGATGGCCTAAGTAAGGAGTCTTTGGATGATATCTTAATGACTCTTGAGACGCATCCCAGTGGATATGTACATATTACCATTCGTGATTTATAGAAATTATTCCTAACAGAAAATGAGCGATACATTCTCAGGAATCTGACTCTAAAAGACCCTGTTTGCCAATTTATAAGAAAATTGGATGGGAAGCCTATCCCCAACCCATAAATGGAATTTATGCCATTTCTAGACGTAAAACCAGAGGAAGATATGAGCCACAATCAAAACTACATACACATATTTACTATAGTTGTTAATTTTGAAAATATTTCATTTCAACCTTAAATATCTTCTCCAACAATAACCAACCACTTATAGCCGACTTTGATTTTGAAAATTTGTATTTAAAGCTTAATCTCATCCAATAACAACCAACCACCCATTTAATTTTATTTTTGTAACACCTTTTTTTTTTTTTTGCTCTATAAATACATTGCATTATTTCTGCATCTTCATACATACTCAAAATTATTCAAGGGTTAGGGAGAGTATAACAATGGTAGAAATATCAATTCATAAATTCATAAAAATTTATATTTTTTGTGGATCTAGTCCCGGAAAAATATGAGAGTTTGTAGAAGTAGTAAAAACTCTTAGTAAGGTGATAGGTGAGCGAAAAATTCATTTAATTTATGATGGAGGTAGTCGTGGATTAATGAGGTTTGTAGCAGCAGTTGTACATAATAAAAACAGTCGAGTTTTAGGTATCATACCGAAAGCTCTAATGCTTAGGAATGTTGATGCCTTCATAGCTCTACCAGGAGGCTTTAGAACTCCGAAGGAAAATTTTCAAATTACCTTCTGAGCAAAATTACAAATCCAACAAAAACCCATTGGTTTGTTAAATGTTTACAGTTTTTATAATGAGTTATTATTTTTTTCTTGACTATGCGGTGGAAAAATAATTCATGTCATCTGTGGCACGACGAATCCTCATTTCTGCTTCAACTATTGATCAGTTGCTCAGTGAATTACAAACTTTCACACCTTTGTGTGATCTAACAATGCATTGGATAGATTGGTATCTTGATGATAGTGAGAAAAAATACAAGATAGATTTGACTCTCTATCTGTAGTCTCTCTACTTTTATTTCTTTTTCAGCATTTTGTATGGTTTATTTTATTTTGTTAGAGGTTTTTCTTTTCAATACAAAATATTTCAGGTGATATCTTCTATGCTCTACTCTTACTGTATTTTGACATTGAGAATAATGTCTCCATCTAGTTAGAGGGAGAAATAGTTCACATATAATGTCAATGTTACTTTTTTTTAAATCATTTTGTTATTTACCCAAAAACAAAATTTGACATCTGGCATTATGAATGGCATGAGTAAAAGGTTTATTTTTTGACTCTTAAGATGTATTCTAATCCAGTTGTTATTTTTATTATTGTACTTAATGCATATATGCTCTTAGTAATTCTTGTGTAAACAAGTTTGATTTTTAATCGAGGTATGATTTCAAAATTCTTTGGTTTTATTTACTTTTTCTATCTAGGTTACTAAAGAGTAACGTTTGAAATTATTTCTTGAGCACGATACTAAGCTTTGTGGTAAGATGGATGATTTAACGTATATAGCCAAGAGATATTTCATGTTTAAGTATACATTTTTTTTAACCTCACACATGTTTTTGTGAGTGAGTGGAGAGGTTTAAGAAAACAGCTTACGAACTTTTGATCTTTTGAATCGGTTAATTTTTATTTAAAGTGATATTATTCGAATAGAGGGATGATTTGATTGTCTAGCCGAAGGATAACTCGAATTTATGAAATGTATTTTGGTGACAAGTAATTCTTATTTTGTAATATTTTTTTATGTTCTTCATATTCTAAAAAAAAAGAAGGAAAGAAAAAAAAAAGAAAGAGAAAGAGTCACTTCAGTTCAATAAAAGTCTTCGTTCAATGTTAGAAGATAAAAATGTGAAAAAAAAAAGGAGAGAGAGAATCAATCCATTACAATAAAGTCTTTATTTTCAAAGACAAAAGTCTTTAGGAAACAGTGTTTCTCACCGGGCTCTATTTGTGATTTCGTGATTAAGGTCCTCAAAGCTTACATGGGACAAGAATGGTGTAAATCTAAACAATTAATTTTCCTATTTTTGGATCAATGTTAGTTTATTTATTTATCATTAAATGTGACTTTTTCTTGAGTACTTATCTGTTTTTCAACTCTATTTGTGAAACCCTATCCCTTTAAACAATTTTTCACCCATGAGGATATGAAGTTAAGGCTTTTACATGGAGAATATTTTTAATTCTATATATCTTGTGGTTTATGGTAAAAAAGGTTTTGGCTTAGTTTACACACGCACAATTTTGGAAGTTATGAAATAACCTTGATAATAATTGTGATCTTAAACTGATATATATATTTTTTGAAATGCTTAGATAGTTGTTTTAATTTATTTATGCTTAAAGTACTAAGGACTAGCAATAAGCTAGTTGGAGGGTATGATGAACACTTAAAATTACATATTTAATAAGGATTTTTCAGCATCATTTTGCACTATTAGTGTTTTAATCTCCCTAACTTGAGCATGTTTTTAGTATTGTACCTAATTAAGTTTTTAACTGTTTTAATATAGGTTTGGTAAATTGGGTATAACTTTCTACCAAGAAATCCAATTGAAGTAATTCTTGAATTTGTGGAGAGATAATTTCATGTACAAGAAAATTGAAGTTCACGCATAATTTGTAATTCGAATATCTAGAGGGTGAAAAGTGGCTTTGAAGAGGATCCATATCTTAGAAAATTATAATCCAATTAGTATGATTCTAGAAGCCACATAAATATAACTCAATTATCTTTAACTTTTTAGTTGAGCAGAAAGTCTAATTCGGCCAGCTTATAAGTTGAAAGAGTGTTACAAATTCAGTGGAAAGTTTGATAATAAAAAATGTTAAACATTTTGTCACACGTGAACAATGCCCATTAGTTGACCTATTTAAGGACACCATTGGTTGAAAGGGGGATTATCTTCTATCATTTTGTAATATTTAGTTCACTTTTCATTGTATTCCATTTTCTTAAGTTATGCTGTTCTAAATTCCTAGCTAAGGCTTAGAGTGAAACACTTAATAGAGATATAGTTTTGTTACTTTGATCCTACTCTTGTATTTTATATTTGTGTTCAAATGATTTGATTTATCATTTTTGAAAGTGGTTTTGGTTTGTTTGAAGCCTTGATTCTTTGTAAACTAAGGGCATAAAGAATGCTTGGAAGGATCTTCTACATATTAATAATATATTTTTATAAATGAGTTTTCCATCAATTGAAATCATTTTTCAAGTGAGTAAAACGATCAAAGGAGCTCTACTACAACCGAAATAAGTGTGGATCTCTAATGCCTTAGTGTTTTTTTAAACTAATTTCTTAATTTACACTTGATAATCTTTTCTTTTAAAATCAACCAATATTCTCCATCTTTGGGTACAATACTTCATTACTCTTGAACATTGACAAACATCCTTTGCTCTTGGTGATCACTCCCAAGTGGATAAAACACTCAGACTCACAAGTAAATACTATAATTAAGACAACCTACACTTGGGTAATACTATATTTAAGTTGTAGTAAATTTTTGGCACCGCTGCGAAGGAGTGAAATTAACTAAGATAATTAGTTTTCTTTTCTTTTCATGAAAGGTTAAGCCTCCTATCTTGCTTTACACAAAGTATTTTGTATTTTGTTATTTTTATTTGACTATGATTAGTTTGACCACTTAACCTTTTTTTTTTGCTAACCTTTTATTTTTCTAATTTAACATTTATTAATCTAACTTTTAATTATTTTTCTAACTTTTATTTTGTGGTTGGCCTTGCCACCTAATTTGCTCTTAATTTTTTTATTTTGCCTTCTAATTTGCTCTATCTTATTTTATTTTATTTTATTTTTCTTTCTTCTTTACTTTACTTCTCTTGTTTCTAGCATTTGTTATTATTATATTTTATTGTCTCTTCTTATATGAGTATATGGTTTCGAGATCCTAAGTCCCTTCAATTGGTGAAAGGTAATTATGAAACTCCCTTTGATAATTTGTTTAATTTTTCATCATCTTCTTCATCAAACACCTCACATTCCATGGCCGATAATGAAAGTGTTCACGAAGATCATTATAATGCACCTATTCGAACCATGCGTGAATACTTGCAACCTCCACGCAACTCTACATCCTTATGCTTCATTTTTCCCTTGACTACCAATACTTTTACATTTAAGCCTGGAATGATTCCCTTAATTCCAAATTTTCATGGTTTAGAATCAAAAAGCCCATATTTACATTTAAAAGAATTTGAGGAAGTTTGTAGTACATTTAATGACCAAAGACATAGTGAAGAAATAATTAGGCTTAAGTTATTTTCATTTTTATTGAAAGATAAGGCAAAAACTTGGCTTAATTCTTGAAGACCAAGGTCAATAGGTACTTGGCAAGAAATGCAACGTGAATTCCTAAAAAATAAATTTTTAACACATAAAACTAATGCTTTGAAAAGATAAATTCAAAATTTTTCTCAAAAGGAAAATGAAACATACTTTCAATGTTAGTAAAGATTCAAAGATTTATTAAATTCTTAGTTTTGAAAAATGGAGAACAATTAAATTTTTCTATAATGATTTAATTCCTGAGACAAAATTATTCATTGAAATAATGTGTAATAGTGAATTTTTAGACAAAGATCCAGATGAGGCATTCTATTATTTGGATCATTTATCTGAAAATTCTCAAAATTGACAAATTACTAGTTCTACCAATTTAATTAGATCTAATCTTACAAGTTCCAATAGAGAAAAATATCAATTGAGTCAAGATTATAATCTAAGTGCTAGGGTAGCTAGTGTGGCTAGAAAGGTGGAAGCCATGAAAATGAGGAAACTAAGGGAAACCAAATCCATTCTTACTGAAAAAATTTGTGGTATTTGTGATATTGTTAGCCATCCCACAAATGAGTGCACAAACCTTCCAATCTTTAAAGAAGTCATGCATAAGCAAGTGAATGCCACAAACTATACTCAAAAACCTTTTCTATTTTATTACTTCAACACCTACAACCAAAATTAGAGAAACCATCCAAATTTCAGTTGGAGAAATGATAACAATGCTTAAACACAACCTCATCAAAAGCCTTTAAATCCTCCTCCATATCACTCACCAAACATAAAACCCTTTGAGGAGATGTTGCAAGCATTTATGCGTGAGCAATGAAGATTTAGTGACTAAACTTCAGGGGCCATTAATGAGATCAAGAGTATACTTTCCAATCTAACATCTTTTGTGTAAAATCAAGAAAAATGTAAGTTTCCTTCTCAACCTAAAGCTAATCCCTTGAGTCAATTCAATGTAAATGAATCTTGTGAAAAAGAAAAATGACTTGAAAATATCAATGCCATCACAACACTTCATAGTTGTAAGGTTATTGATAAAACTCTTCCTTCAAAAAAAGACGAACCTAAACTACCTAAAGTAGAAAATGAGAAGAAAAAATAGTCAAAGACTTTTGAGATAGAAAAATGTCCAATTCCTACCCCATTTCCTCAAAGATTAAAACCCACTGAAAATTTGAACCTAAATTTTGACATCTATGAACTTTTCAAGCAAGTCAAAATAAATATCCCTTTGTTAGATGAAATAAAGCAAGTCTCGTCTTATGATAAATTTTTGAAAGATTTGTGCACGGTCAAAAGAAAGCATAATGTTAAAAAAAAAGGCATTTTTAACCAAGCGTGTAAGTTCAATCATTCAACAAAACACTTCTCCAAAATACAAGGATCCTGAATGTCCAACCATTTCTTGTGTGATTGGTAATTTTAGGATTGATCATGTATTGCTTGATTTTAGAGCTAGTGTTAATCTTTTTCCTTACATTGTTTATGAGCAATTAGGACTTGGTGAGCTCAAACCTACTCCAAGCACTCTTCAACTTACTGATAAAAGTGTGAAAGTTCCAAGAGGAGTAGTGGAAGATGTGCTTGTTCAAATTGATAAATTTTATTTTTCTTTTGATTTTACTATTTTGGATACACAGCCTGTTTTGAACATGAATGCTCAAATTCCAGTCATTTTAGGACGTTCATTTCTTGTAACTTCTAATGCTTTGATTAATTGTAGAAATGGTCTTAAGAAGTTGTCTTTTGATAATATGACTTGTGAATTGAATGTTTTAATATTTTTAAACAATTTATTGATGATGATAATGTGCATAAGGTTGATCTAATTAATGAAGTTGTACATGATGAATTTAATGTCTATTTTTTTTATAGTGATTATGAAATGGAAAAAAAATTCTAAAACTCATTCTTCTTCACAAGTTTTTGGAATAAACAAGTAGAGACCAAGATTTGAGGAACTACCGCCAAATACGAATGCTCTATTGCCATCAAATGCATAACCACCATAACTTAAATTAAAGTCATTGCCATCTTATCTCAAGTATTTGTTTTTGGGTGAAAATGAAACTTTCCAGTAATCATCTCATCTAAATTGAATTTACTCTAAAAATGTAAGTTGCTTGACACTTTGAAATTGCACAAAAATGCATTAGGATGGACCATTGCTGATATTAAAGGAATTAATCCTTTAATATGTACACATAGGATTTATTTAGAGGATAATGCCAAACCCTCTAGAGAGATGCAATGAAGACTCAATCCTAACATGAAATAAGTGGTAAGAAATGAGGTCTTTAAGCTTCTGGATGTAAGAATCATTTATCCTATTTCTGATAGCAAATGGGTAAGTCCTACTTAAGTCGTACCTAAGAAATCTAGAGTAACTGTAGTCAAAAATGAAAATAATGAATTAATTCTAACTAGAACTGTTACTAGTTGGCGCATGTGCATTAACTACATGAAGCTAAATTTGATGACAAATGAAAGATCACTTCCCTTTACCTTTCATGGATCAAATTTTAGAAAAGGTAGTTGGGCATGAATTTTATTATTTTCTAGATGGGTATTCTGAGTATAACCAAATTGAAATTGCACTTAAGGATCAAGAAAAAACTACTTTTACATGCCTTTTTGGAACATTTACATACTAAAGAATGTCTTTTGGTTTATGTAATGCACCTGCCACATTTCAAATATGCATGCTCAGTATGTTTATTGACATGGTCGAACATTTTTTTGAAGTATTCATGGATGATTTTTCTATTTTTGGTAACTTTTTTGATGATTTCTTATCAAATTTGTATAAAATCCTTATTAGATGCAAAGAAAAGAATCTTGTGCTTAATTGGAAAAAATGTCATTTCATGATTGATCATAGTATTATTCTAGGTCATATTATTTCATCTAAGGGTATAGAAGTGGATATATCCAAAATTAATTTGATCACCAATCTTCCTTCCCCCACGTGCGTAAAATATATTATGTCATTCTTAAGACATCCTAGTTTTTACAGAAGGTTCATTAAAGATTTCAGTGCCATATCTAGACCATTGTGTAATCTTTTGTTGAAAGATACTATTTTTTAATGGACCACGGCTTGTCAAGAAGCATTTGATATACTTTAAAGCATATTAACTTTTGCTCCTATTATTTAATCTCTTGATTATCTTTACCTTTTAAAATCACGTGTGATGCTAGTGATTATACAATTGGAGCTGTTTTAGGGAAAAGAAAAGATAAGAAACCCCATGTTATATAATATGCAAGTAAAACACTTGATAGTGTTCAAATGAATTGTTCCATAACTGAAAAGGAATTACTTGCAATAGTATTTGCTTTGAAAAAATTTAGATCTTATCTTGTTGGTTCACCCATTGTTGTATTTAGCGATCGTGCAACTTTGAAGTATATTCTTTCGAAGAAGGATGCTAAGCTAAGGCTAATTAGATGGATACTTCTCCTTAAAGAATTCAACATCACAATTAAGGATAAAAAAGGAGTTTAAAATGTTGTGGCTGATCACTTTTCTAGACTTATTTATGATGAATCTTTTGAATCTTCACCAATCAATGAAATATTTCTAGATGAACAACTTTTTGGTACTATTAATTTACCTTAATTTGCTAACATTGCTAATTTTCTTGTTACAGGAAAACTTCTATCTCATTAGCAATCCTAGGACAAAAGAAAACTTTTATACGAGGTAAGTAAATTTTTTGGGATGATCCATACCTCTTAAATATTGTCCTGACCAAATCATAAGACGATGTGTGCTAGATAATGAAATTCATAATGTGATTTCCTTTTGTCATTCTCAAGCTTGTGGTAGTCATTTTTCTTCAAAGAAAACTGCAAGCAACAAAAATTTTGCAATGTGAATTTTACTAACCCACCATTTTCAAAGTTACCTATGAGTTTTACAAAACTTGTGAACAATGTCAAAAGTTAAGAAGTATAACTCGTAGGAATATGATGCCATTAAACCCAATTTTAGTGATCGAACTTTTTGATTATTAGAGCATTGATTTTATGGGTCCATTTCCTTCTTCTTTTGGGTATACTTATATCTTTGTGGCAGTTGAGAATGTTTTCAAATTGGTTAAGGCAATCCCCTATAAAAATAATGATCATAAAATGGTTTTGAAGTTTCTAAAAAATAATATTTTGACAAGGTTTAGAATTCCTAGAGCAATTATAAGTGATGAAGGTTCATACTTTGTAACAAACTTTTTGAATTGTTGATGAAGAAATATAGAATCACACACAAAGTGTCTACACTTACCACCCACTAACATGTGGACAAGTCGAGCTTGCTAATAGGAAAATCAAATGAATTTTAGAAAAAATAGTAAACTCAAAAAAAAAAGATTGGTCTTTACGTCTAAATGATACACTTTGAGCTTATCGTACTACTTTTAAATCACCAATTAGTATGCCTCCCTATAGGTTTGTTTTTGAAAAACCTTATCATTTACCTGTGAAATTAGAACATAAAGCTTTTTGGATTATCAAAATGATTAACTTTGACTTAGATAAAGCTGGTCCTCAAAGGAAACTCAACTTGAATGAATTAGAGGAAATCAGAAATGATGCTTATGATAACTCTAATCTCTACAAAGAGAAAATGAAGACATTTTATGACAAACATATTGTTAGAAAAACCTTTGAACCTTCACATAAAAATTCTCTTGTATAATTAAAGATTACACTTATTTCCTGGCAAACTTTGTTCTTGATGGACTGAACCTTTCATTGTCAGAAATTTTTTTTCTCATAGAGCTATTGAAATTGAAAATCCAAAGAACTGAAATGTTTTCAAAGTAAATGGACAATGATTGAAGAGCTTTTAAGAGAAGGTAGACAACTCTATGTATCTCGAGGAAATTCAACTTGTGGATCCTATTTATCATGCTTGACCAGGTTCTATCTATCTGTACCATATTTTATATTTTAATTTTTTTATATTTTTTATTTGTTATTTTTTCTCTTTTTTTTATGTTTTCATTTTTTAATTAAGCGGCGGATAACGGGACTCCGTGACATTTTAAGTCAATTTTACTAGTTTTTTCATAATTACTGACACCTTTTTCTTTTTCTTCTTCTTCTTTCTTAAAAAATGAATGATATTATAATGAATTTGAAAATACATTTTTGCTTATTGCCTCAACAGGCCTTAAAGAAGATTAACCAAGTAAGATGTAAAAGATTGAGGTTATTAATTATTATACATATACTTGTTGATGTACATTGTTTAATTGAAGCCCACGTCCGATTGGCATGCGAGTTTTCAGACTCATTAATTTCTCACATGTCTGGCTTAGGTAAAAGTTCTTTTGAAAAAAGCAAAGAGCAAAAAGATTAGATGTTTATTACAAGTGTGCACGTATGACTTGTAACATAAGATTCTGCTGTTTAGGAATGGTATCTATAAATCATAAAGATGAAATTAGATTTATTAGGGATGACCTGAGTAAGTAGTCTTTGAATAATATCTTAATGGCTCTTTAGACGCATTCCATTGGATATGTGCATATTTTCATTCGTGATTTATGAGAATTATTCTTAAAGGAACATGAGCGGTACAGTCTCGGAATCTGACTCTAAAAGGCTCTATTTGTCAATTTATAAGCAAATTGGTCGAGAAGCCTATCCTTGACCCATAGAGGGCGTTTAAGCCATTTCTGAACGTAAAACTAGAGAAAGATATGAGCCACAATCACAACTAATTGTACATATTTACTATAGCTGTTAATTTTTAAAATATTTCATTTCAACCTTAAACATCTTCGCCAATAATAACCAACCACCTATAGCTAACTTTGATGTTAAAATTTTGCATTTAAAGCTTAATCTCATCCAATAACAACCCATTGGTTTGTTAAATGTTGGCGGTTTTTATAATGAGTTATTATCTTTTCTTTACTATGCAATGAAAAAACATTTCATCTCATCTGTGGCTCGACAAATCCTCATTTTTTGCTTCAACTATTGATCAGTTGCTCTATGAATTACAAACTTTCATACCTCTGTGTGATCTAACAATGGGTTGATAAATTGGTATTTTGATGACAGTAAGAGAAAATGCAAGATAGATTTGATTCTCTAGTCTCTCTACTTTTATTTCTTTTTCAGTATTTTGTGTGGTTTATTTTATTTTGTTGCAGGTTTTTCTTTTCAATAGAAGATGTTTCAAGTGATATCTTATATTCTCTACTCTTACTGTATTTTAACATTGAGGACAATGTCTCAATCTAGTTGGGGGCAGAGATAGCTCACATATAATGTTAATGTTACTTCTTTTTTATCATTTTGTTATTTATTCAAAAACAAAATTAACATCTGGCATCATGAATGGCATGAGTAAAGGGTTTATTTTTGAACTCTGGAGACACATTCTAACCTACTTGTTATTTTGTTTTTTACTTCATGCATTTGTGTTTTAAGCAATACTTGTGTAAACAAGTTTGATTTTCTATCGAGATAATATTTTAAAATTATTTTGTTTTAGTCACTTTTGTTTATCTAGGTTACTAAAGAGTAAGTTCTGAAATCATTTCTTGATCACAATACTAAGCCCTATGGCGAGAGGTTTCTCATGTTTAAGCATACATTTTTTTAATCTTACAGATTTTTTGTGAGTAAGTAAATAGATTTGAGAAAATAGCTTACGAACTTTCATTGATCTTATGAATTGGTTAATTTTTATTTAGAATGACATTATTCGGATAAAGGAATAATTTGATTGTCTAGCCAAATGATGACTTGAATTTGTGGAATGTATTTTGGTGAGAAGTAATTCTTTTATAATGTTTTCTGATGTTCTTCATATTCTCAAAAAAAAAAAAGAGAAACAGTCACTTTAATTCAATAAAAGTCTTCGTTCAATGTTAGAAGATAAAGGTGTAAAAGAGAGAGAGAGAGAGAGAATCAATCCATTACAACAAAATCTTTATTTTCAAAGATAAAAGTCTTTAGGAAATAGTGTTTCTTATCGGGCTCTATTTGTGATATTCGTGATTGAGGTCCTCAAAGCCAACATGTGGCAAGAATTGTGTAGCTCTAAACAATTAATTTTCTTGTCTTTAGATCAATGTTAGTTTGATTGTCTGTCTTTAAATGTGACCTTTTTCTTGAGCACTTATTTGTTTTCCAACTTTATTAGTAACCCTAGCCCTTTAAACAGTTTTTCACCCATAAGAATATGGAGTTGAGGCTTTTACGTGTAGAAAATTTTGAAGGCTATATATCTTGTAGTTTGTGGTAATAAGGTTTTACCTTAGTTTACACACGCACAATTTTGGATGTAAGTTTGGTAAATTGGATATAACTTTCTATTAAGAAATTCAATTCAAGTAATTCTTTAACCTGCGGAGAGATAATGTCATGTACAACAAAATTGGATTTCACGCATAATTTATAATTTAAATGTTTAGAGGGTGAAAAGTGGTTTTGAATAGAACCCATCTATAGTGCAGTCCAGTCCAAGTAGGCTTTCGTATTTAGGCCATATCTTACAAAATAAGAATCCAATTGGTATGATTCGAGAAACCACAAAACTATAATGCAGTTATTTAATAAATTGTTAGTTGAATAAAAAGTCCAATTCGGCTAGCTTACCAGTTAAAAGAGTGTTACAAATGTGGTAGAAAGTTTGATAGTAAAAAATGATGAACATTTGGTCACACATGAATAGTTCTCATTAATTTGCCTATTTAAGGATACCCTTGGTTTAAGGGAGGGGGGGAAGGATATCTTCTGTCATTTTGTAATCTTTATTTCACTTTTTATTGTATTCCATTTTCTTAAGTTATGTTACTCTAAATTCTTAACTAAGGCTAAGAGTAAAATAGTTAATAGAGGTGTAGTTTTGTTACTTTGATCTTATTATTGTTTTTCATGTTTGTGTTCAAATAATTTGATTTATTATTTTTTAAAGTGGTTTTGATTTGTTTGAAGCCTTGATTCTTTGTAAACTAAGGGCACAAAGAATGCTTGGAAAGATCATCTACATATCAACAACATATTTTTACAAATGATATTTTCCATCAATTGAAATTATTTTTTAAGTTAGTAAAGGGATCAAAGGAACTCTACTATAATCAAAGTAAGTGTGGATCTCTAATGCCTTAGTATTGTTTTAAATTAATTTCTTAATTTACACTTGGTAATCTTTTCTTTTAAAATCAACCAATATTCTCCATCTTTGGGTACAATACTGCATTACTCTTGAACATTGACAAACAACCTTTGCTCTTAGTGATCACTCCCTATAGATACGACACTCGGACTTACGTGTAAATACTATAATTAAGGCAACCTACACTTAGGTAATACAATATTTAAGTTGTAGCAATTGTCTAACATGCTGATTTGTAATATCCATGACGTATGTGTGGGGCATCGATTACAAACTTATAGAATAGTTCCATTTGACAAATCGGGTGTGGACTTATAGAGTCCCGCAGTATAACGTGTACTCATTGTATACTGAGGCAGTGTACCGAATTGAATAGTTCAATATAGTAAAATCCAGCAGAACTGAATAATTGTTCAGGAACCCTCAAGATCATGCGTGTCATTACTAATAAATATGAGATATTTATTCATTTAATCATTAAATGATCAATAACTTAACTTTGGTTAAAAAGTTAACTAAGGTTAAGTTAATTATATATTTAAATATTACATACTTGTTAGATAAGTTTATTAATCTAACCATAGTTAATAATTAACTTAAGTTAGGTTAATTATATATTTAAATATTTCATGCTTGTTGGATAAGTTTATTCACTTAACTAGTGTTAAGAGTTAAATTTAGTTAGATTAGACTAAACCTAAGTTAAGAGTTAACTATGGTTTAGTTTCATTAAAAGTTAATGATATTTATATCTGAAATTGAAACAAAAAAAAAATAAGGCTTTTGATGTTTTAACTTGGTTGGCCATTTGAGAGAAGCAAAATAAAAGAAATTGTTTCTTTTATTTTAAATTCAATTGCTTGTTTTACTATTAATAATCATCTCTAATATAGTTTGGCCATTAAAAGCATTACCATATTTGTGTTTATTGATCAAGTGTTGATCATAGGTAAAACAAATAAAAATTTAGGGTTTAAGTGTAAGCCTCTGTTGGATTTAGAGCTATTGTTTTAAATAACCAAGCCCACCCAGTTGTTTACTAAAACTGTAAACGAGTTACATCTCAGACGGACTCAAGTAACTTTTATTCAAAAGTTACATAGGTGAAAATTCTTAATCCAATATATATATATATATATATATATTAATGTGATTAATATGTTTTTAATTATGCTCATTATTTTCTTTTAAGCTTTCGCTGCATACACTCGGTTTAATTAGCACCTAACAATTTGTATTAGAGCCCGTTTTGTGTTGATTTAGGTGTGTTTTGAGTGTTTGGGATGTTGTTGGTGAAGTCTCGGTATTAAATAGTGCATTTCAAATATTGAAAAGGTATACCAAGATGGAAAACATTGGGACGTCGCAGCCCTTTATTCTAGCGCTGTGGCACTGGATGATGAAAACTGCAGCCCTCAGGCTTGGCGCCATAACGTTGGGGGTTTTTCCTCCAGTGCTGCAGTGCTAGTAAACTAGCATCGAGGCTTGACATTATTCACTCAAGAATGTTTTTTAAAATGTTTAAAAAATAATTTATACATGTGTGGGTTTATGAGATGCAGTTATAAGAGTTATTAATATGTATTATAAATCGGAATCATTTTTTCTCTATGTTGGTAACCACAATAAAAGGCCTACTGGTGAGGGTTAGTTATGTTTGCACAAAAATAAATGATTGATTGAGAATCACCTCCTCATGAGATGGGGATCCAGTGTTTAATAAAACTCTCTCTTAATCAGATTAAATAATATTATATTATGAGATAGCATTTTATTATAATCCGTCTTGTCAATACGATATTAGACGTGTCACGTCATCTTTTTTCTAATATTGCTACATCATAACAGAGTTGGTCGGTGTGACTCGAACTATGTCGGTTAAACATGAGATGAAGCAAATATATGTGAACATATTGCCCAATATTGCTACAACATGAGGGTAGTGTCAGTAACATATATTTGATTATTAACAAGTTAATCTGGAATATACTTACACAATATTGCTACAGCATGAGGATAATGTATATTTAGGTTCAGTAGTAAGAGTTGTTTATCTATTAGGTTTACAAAGGCTAATATTGCTATAGCGTGAAGCTAGAGTAAAATGCCAATAGGGTCTGCTTCTCAATATATAGTTTAAAGAGTTTAAACTATCGTTATCCCATTTGAGTGATTATAGAGATTATATAAAGCAGTGGGAGGGTGTTTTAAATTAAAATATATATATCATTGTTATACCTATGATTTAAAATATTTTTATTAGCGATTTAATATAATTCTGCTCATATTTTCTATTTATTTTGTCTTTGAAAATTTGTTGGCCTCTATCAACCCTTTGGTGTACATACTGGATGCATACCAACACAGGCATTGCAAACTACTCAGATTAGTTAATGAATATTAGATTTGTTCTAGATTCAGAAAAGCTTGGATACGTTATTGATTAGAGATTGCCCAAAAGTGTTTCTAATAATGCCACCCCAAAGTAGAGAAAGACTTATCAGAAATGGTTGGATGATGATTTAAAAGTTAAATCATACATCCTCACCTCTAAGTCTATAGAGTTATAGTGGGAGCATGTCCATATAGACAGTGTTGGCAGCATTATGCCCCATTTGAAGGAGCTTTTTAGTGATTGACCCTAGGTCGAGTTGTGTAAGGTCATCAAAACACTTTTTTAAGCTAGATTAGCTGAGGGCAGTCCAGTAAGTCTTCACATCCTCAAAATGATTAGATATATTGAGGGGTTGGAGACGATGGACATTTATCTAAATAATAGCCTAGGGAATAGTTTAATTCTCCAATCGCTGTCGGGGTAGTTTGCATAGTTCATAATAAACTTTAATATACAAGGATTGACCCTTACTTATGCTAATCTTCGTAACATATTGAAGACAATAGAAAAGGTATTGCATAAATGGGCCTTAGGTCTCTTGATTCATAGTGCTTCATCTTCTGCTCTTAGGGTTTCTAGGAAGTCTAAAGGAAAGAAGAAAAAGAAGGTGAAGCAAACATTTAGAATGGGTCCTTAGATAATAGATATCCAAACCTCAAGAAAAGAGCAAGGAAAAAGAAAAGTATTTCTTTTGCGGTGAGGATGGCATTAGAAGCGCAACTATCCAAAATACCTTGCCACTGCAAAAAAGACTCCCTCAGGTATATGCTTTACTATTATTGACATTTCTTTGGCATTTGATGCCTGTTCTAGTTGGGTATTAGATACTATATGTCCTTCACACCTTTGCAATGTGTTACAAGGTCTAAAAGAAATTAAAATACTACAGCTTAGAGAAGCATAGCTTCGAGTTAGAAATGGTGATTTCATACAGGTCCAAACTATTGAACATTTTGCTTTACTTCTCCCATGTAATAGAACAGTTGTATTATATAATGATTATTATGTACCCATCATCATTAGACAGATTGTATCCCTTTCTGTACTTGACAGTGAAGGATATCATATGTATATTCAGAACTGGTCCTTATGTTTATATGATGTTAATGATGTTTTATTAGCTGAGTGTCACTTAATTAATGGGTATTATGTTTTGGATACAACTAGAAATGTCATGAATGTGCAACCTAGTACTGTAGTAGTAAATCAAAAACTTTAATGAAACTAAATTATGGTATATGAGATTAGGTCAAATAGGTGTGAGAAGCTTAACCCATTTGGTTCAGGATGGTCAAATACCTAATTTGACCATAGAGTCTTATCTAGTTTATGAATCTTGTATTCAATGGAAGATGACAAAATCTTTATTTACAAGTGTGGGACACCGTGTCTCTGATTTATTAAAACTTGTACTTAGTGATGTATATGATCTAATGAATTATATTAGAATTGGTGGGTTTTGATACTTGTACCTTTATCGATGATTTGCTATTATACGGGTACGTGTTTTTTATGAAATATAAATCATAAACTTTTGAAAAGTTTAAAGAATTCTGACTTGAATTAAATAAATAGACTGACATATACGTCAAGTGTCTTCGATCAGATCGAAGTAGTGAGTACATGGGCAATGAATTTTCAGATTATTTAAAGAAGAATGCAATTTTTGCTTAATATAGTCTTTCAGGTACTTCGCAACACAATGGTATTTTGGATAAGAGGAATCAAACTTTATTGGGTATGGTCCAATCAATTATGAGTTTTAACAATCGCCTAGAATACCTGTGGGGTTATGCTATAAAAACTGTTGCTCATATATTGAACAAAGTTTTATCCAAAGCTGTTCAAACCACTCCATATGAGATGAAAAGGGGAAGAAAATCGAGACTTAAATATTTTAAGATTTAGGGTTGTCCTGCTTATATAAGAGTTGCCCAGCAGGATAAACTTGCACCTAGAGATTACAAGTATCAGTTCATTGGGTATCCCAAGAATTTAATGGGATACTAGTTCTATGATTATGAAGAACGAAATGTGTTCATTGCTCGTAATGCCATTTTCCTATAGAAACAATTTCTCATAGACCGTGGGGATTATAGAAAGATTGAACTTGATGAAGTCAATCAAGAAACAGATGAACCAAATATGGAAACTCAAGGTCAATTAAACAGATCACCTTTAAAACACCTTCTACATAGGTTGAAAAGGATGTCAAGGCCACGTGTTAGGTATGGTTAAATGCTTGATAGGGCCCTTAGAATTTTTTTAGTAGAAGAAAACAATCATTTGACCTATAAAAGGACAATGTTAGACATCGACTCGGGTAAATGCCAAGATGTCGTAAAGTCCGAAATTGACCTAATGCATCACAATCAAGTATGGGACTTGGTTGAGCTTCACGGAGGAATAGTTTCAATTAGTTGTAAATGGATTTACAAGAGAAAGTGTGGGCCTGATGGGAAGGTAGAGTCCTTCAAGGCCCGCCTAGTAGCAAAATGTTATGCTTAATGATCTAGGATCAATTTTGAGGAAACTTTTACATCAGTTGTGGCGTTAAAGTCGGTTCAAATTTTATTGACAATTACTGCATATTATGACCATGAGATTTGGCAAATGGATGTAAAGGTAATGTTTCTTAATAAATATCTCAAGAAAGAGATATACATAGAATAGCCTGAAGGTTTTATGTCCAGCCTAACCTTTAGTCTAGTGTTCAAGCTGAAGAAGTCCACTTATGGGCTTAAGTAGGTCTTCTGAAGCTGGAATCATCATTTTAATGAGGTAATCAAAGGGTTTGGTTTCATCAAAAATAAAGAGGTAGCTTCTATGTATAAAAAGGTCAGTAGGAGCATGATAATCTTCTTAATACTCTATGTTGATGACATACTAATCATCGGGAATAATGTCGATATGTTATAATATATTAAGAGTTATCTGAGTAAGAATTTCTCCATGAAGAATTTGGGAGAGGCTTCCTATATACTGGGTATAAAACTTTATAGATATAGATCTAGGATAATGATAAGACTCTCACAATCATTATACATTAATAACGTCTTGGAAATGTACAATTTCACTAACTGTAAGACAATTAACAAACCTTTCAGACATGATGTTTATCTTTCGAGGAAAATGTCTCCTCAGACAGAAGATGAAAGAGCTAGAATGTCTAACATACCTATGCATCAGTTGTTAGAAGCTTAATGTTTACTATGATGTGCACGAGACCTAACATCAGTATGGTTGTAATATTACAGCCGATACCAGTCTAATCCAGGTGACAGCTATTGGATAGCAGTCAAACATATCCTAAAATACCGTAAGGGTACAAATGATAAGTTTCTCATTTATAAAGATAGTGATTTACAAGTGAGAGGATACACAGATTCACTTTTAGTCTAACATAAATGATAGAAAGTCTACATCTGGGTAAGTGTTCACTCTCAACGATGTCGCAGTGAGTTGGAAGAGCACCAAGTAAGGGTACACAACTGATTTTACTACAGATGAAGAGTATATAGTCACCTCAGAAACAGCAAAAGAAGCAGTATGAATTTACAAGTTTGTCACTGAACTCGAAATAGTTTCAAGTTCGACAGATCTTATCCTATTATTTTACGATAATAATAGAGCCATAGCATAAGCCAAAAAGCCAAAAGCACACCTGAGATTTAAATATATGGAGAGGAAATACCACATAATTAGAGAGATCTTGGTTAGAAGAGATGTAATTATTTGTAAAATAGATTCTGTAAATAATATAATGGACCCACTTACTAAGGTCTTAACTCCAAAGGTGTTTGAGAAACACGTAGAGCCTTATAGTATTAGGTACTACTATGAATTGCACTAAAGCAAGTGAGAGATTGTTAGAGTTTGTGCTTGCCATCCCTGTTTATATAAATATTTGATATTTATACAATATACATTTTATTAAATCACTAATTATATAGTATAATGATTGTAACGCTACAGAAATTATATGATCTAATGAGTTTAGATCATGGTTAAGAGTTAGCAACACTGAAAATTATAACTGCTAAAAGCTAGCAAGTTATAAGAATCAGTGAAATTCAGAGAATTGGAGCCTTGTCTGTAACGAGACAAAGACCTGAGGGTATAATTATGACATAGTTGTAAGAGTCGCAATAAAGTGCTAGAAAATGTCATTATGCAAGTATGCTCTCAAATATTATATTTCTGATCTATTTTCATGGTCTAACCGTTGCGTGTCACTAGGAATGGTATCATGCTCATGGAGTTCGGCGTATGTAGATATAGGATCTGTTAGCTCACATAGGGAGTTTATATATCCGATGCTTTGAGATTGTATCTCAGAAAGTCTTATGGCCATAAATAATAAACCCGAAAAGAGTTTCCTATAGAGTTAAACAATATAACAAAGGTGTTTGCGCATATTGTTCATTGAGATACAAATCTAGATATAAGTTCATAGATAAGCTTATAGGATTTTATGGTGCTAATTTATGTCCCTACACATTAAAGATATAATTCATGGAAGGACTATATGTATACGCTATGACCTCAACTTGTATGGTCTAACACTCTGATTTGTAATATCTGTGACGTGTGCATGGGACATCGATCATAGACTTATGAAATAGTTTCATTTGACAAATAGGGTATGAACTTAGAAAGTCCCGCAATATGAAGTATACTCATTATATACTGGGACAGCGTACTAGATTGAATAGTTCAATCTAATAAAATCTAGCACAACTGAATAATTGTGTCAGGAACCTCAGGATGGGCGCTTGTCACTATTTAACAGTTAAGCACATTAATTAGTTAACAATTATTGTTAATTAATTAATTAACGACACCTGGCGCATAACGAGTCTTTGATTAAGTTTACGCAAGTGTACAGTTAAGTGAGACCCACTTAAGGGTTAACTCTGCAAGTAACTAAAGGACTCAAGAGTAATTTTACATATTAATTATTTTATTAATAAATATGAGATTTTTATTCATTTAATCATTAAATAACCAATAACTATACTTTGGTTAAATAGTTAACTAAGATTAAGTTAATTATATATTTAAATATTGCAAACTTGTTGGACAAGTTTATTAATCTAACCATGATTAATAGTTAACTTGAGTTAAGTTAATTATATATTTAAATATTACATACTTGTTGTACAAGTTTATTAACTTAACTAAAATTAAGAGTTAACTATAATTTAATTTCATTAAAGGTTAATGATATTTATATGTGAAATTAAAACAAAAAAATGGGGATTTTGATGCTTTAACTTCTGGCCATTTGAGAGTGGCAAAAGAAAAGAAATTGTTTCTTTTATTTTAATTTCAAGTGTTGAGTTTACTATTCATCATCTTCTCCAATATAGTTTAACCATTAAAAGCATTACCATATTTGTTTTATTAATCAAGTGTTAATTAAGGGTAAAACAAATAAAAATCTAAAATTTAAGTGTTAAGCACCTGTTGGATTTGGTGTTGTTGTTCTAAATAACCAAACTCACCCAATTAGTTATTAAAATTGTAAACGAGTTACATCTTAGGCGAACTTTAATAAGTTTTGTTTAAAAGTTACATAGATGAAAATTCTCAATCCAATATATATATTAATGTAATTAAGGGGGCAATGAAGACAAACAACCCACACA
Organism: Ailanthus altissimus; assembly: GCA_946807835.1. Classification (NCBI taxonomy): domain Eukaryota; kingdom Viridiplantae; phylum Streptophyta; class Magnoliopsida; order Sapindales; family Simaroubaceae; genus Ailanthus; species Ailanthus altissimus. The sequence continues at coordinate 14,936,471 of OX327687.1, forward strand.
CTAGTGTTAATAGGAATTCTTATGCCAAAATTTAAATAAAAAAAAATTTGTAGGCTAGGGTTCCGAAACCTTTCATCTTTAATAAGATGATGTTAACAAAATAAGGATGAAAAATCCTAACCAACTCAGATTCACTTATGGCGAGGGTTCTCAAAAGTCTTTAATTTACAAGCTTTTCTTTCTAGTAAGCAAAGACAAAGTCTTCGCAATCGTTCATCGGGAGAAACTTTCTTTGGGTGAGAGAGTTGATTTTACAAGGTGCAAGATGGAGAATTGCGAATGGGGCTGATGTTTTAATTCACCATGACAAATGGTTTTCGCTGCCTCTCTCATTTAAACCTTTATACCCACATCTATTGGAAGAGCACACTAGAGTGGCAGACCTCATTACTGAATTGGGAAGTGAGAATGTGGAAAAGATAAAAACTTCCTTTTAGGATGAGGAACAAAAGGCAATACTCAGCATACCCCTTCAGTGGCATAATGGAAATCAGCGGGATAACTTAATGTGGCATTTTGATCAGCTGGGCAGATATTTTGCGAAGAGCGGTTATTGGCTTGCTTTTCATCTCCAATGAGTTGCCAGTAGCTCGACCATCAGAGGCTTGCATATGGTGGCAGAAACTCAGAAAATTAGATGTTCCCCAAAAATGTAAAATAATGATATGGTAATCGTCACATAATTGGATATAACAAATGACAATCTAAAGAGGCATCATGTTCCCGTAGAAGATCTTTGCCCAAAATGTAGAAGGGAGGTAAAAAATACTATCCATGCGCTGGTTGTGTAGAAGTCCGAAGCCGGTAAGAGAAAGTTGTGATTTCATGAAAATAATCCGTTGCACTCACCAAACCACAGCCTGTGAATTTTTAATTTCGGACATTCACCAGCTACAGAAGTAGTAGCTTGAGTTATTGAGCACCATTTTGTGGCAAAATTGGTTCGCAAGGAACCAGGAAAAGAATGATCAGGCCACCATCAACACACACACAATAGCTGGTTGGGCTAAAGATTATTTAGTCGAACATAAAATCTCTAAATGATAGGTGGTGTCTCCTGGACTTGAATAGAGTTAAGATTAATTCAGATATTGCTTCAAACTCTTCAAATAATAACACTGGTATTGACTTTGTTGTCTGAAACCATCGGGGTCAAGTCATTCTATTAGGGAGCGAGAAAATAAGTGGTTTGTATTCTGTTCCTGTGGCAGAAGCCACAACCATTCAAAGAGGCTTGCAAGTTATTAGTTATTTGAACTTTTTCGTAGTTGAAGTTGAATCAGATGCAACTATAATGATAAATTAAACCAATTATTTAAGATATATTAGTTCGTTTAGAGTCATGTATATCTCACAAAATGTTTTATGAACTTAAGAGGCGCAAATAGAATCGCACATTATGTTGCTAAAATGACTCTTTATTCTGACTAGATCGTAACTTGTATTAATGATGTTCCAAATTTTCTTAGTGATCTTGTTATGAGGAAATGCCTCCTTGTAACTTCTGTTGAGCAATAAAATTCTATTTCTTAAAAAAAATAATAATTTCAGGTTTATAAATGATATTATTAGCCGCATCAATCATGAGTTTATTTTGTCGGTACTCGAAATAAAAGACAAAGCTATTAACGCCAACGCATACGTTATGTGTTCTAAGAGACACGTTTGTTTGTGTCTTTTATAATTAATTTAAATAAGTTTCTCTTTTTTCTTTTAATTTTTTTTTTAAAAAATATTTGAATTCGATATTTTGGTAGTAATCGGGATATATGATATTATAGAAATAAAATTTTTATGGTATATTTTTTAAATGAGCACAAGTTTTTACTTGAAATTTATTTTATTAAATTGATATATTTTCAATTTCAATATATCAATAACAAAAAATTTAAATGTAGATGTCATGTCAATGTTTAAGCACTTATTTCCTTGACAAGAATAATTTAAAGTGTATTTTTAGCCTCGAAATGATAGGTTCAATTTTTATGTTTGTATAAAAATATAGAATTTTAATATACTTTGAAATATAATTAATAGTGCATGCATGACCATGGTACCCAAGTAATGCTGTGAAAAAGGTAAAAGTTTGACGGGGAACCTAGCTAGCAATATTTATTTATTTTTAATGAAGGGACTTATTGGTAGTTTAAGAATCTACCCTATTAAAGAGCCGCCGAAAGAAAAGTCAATCTCTTACTTACCCCAGATCGAATATCAATGGCAGAAAACAACACAGATCGAACTGCAACCTCCTACTCAGGTTCCACTCAAAACCCAACTCCATCTCCGTCAACCACTTTTACCTGCAAGAAACCCATCGAAGAAGACGAAGCAGCTCCAGAATCTAAAAGGCGAAAAAGGTGCCCTACAGCTCTCGATGAATTCTCACCATTATCAACCCCCAACAACTTCTCTTTCACTTTCGACGCCAAATTCACTCCCTGCACCCCCGAGTTCACTCCCAAATTCGGATCTTTCAATTTCGTTGTTGTCTCGGAACCAGACTCCGTCGAAGATCAGCTCAGCAGTGGATTTAGTCGTGAAGAAAGAGTCGATGTTGTGAATGAATTTGACAAAGATTGATTTTGCCATCAAATTTTCAGGTGTCTATGCGATTTCCTTTGTATGATTTATATTGATTGGCACCGAAAAAATTATGATTCATGTACTGAAATCAAAGCCAAAATGAAATGAGAAAGAAATTGCTCCCTTTTTTTTAATTATTATTTCTTCTTAGTTGATGAAAGTAGTATTGAATTAGCTTAGCTTTGTTTATTTCTTTGTTGCACATGCTAACTCTGTCACTGTTAGTCAATAAGTGGGTTTGTCTCTGTTTTTTTAAGTGGCCAGTTTGTTTAGCGGAGGTGGTGCCCAGGCTTTACTAACTTGCACGTGCGGCTTTTTATTATTATTATTTGCTTTTGATTACTAAAATTTCAACGGGTACAACTGTTGATGCAACTTCCCATGCCGGTCATTTTATTTGCGAGCATTCTTTTTAAAATATTGCACATGTTAGTTAAAAACAAATGATGTTATTTTAGGTGCAATGCATTAGTTCTCTTGAATTTTTACCCAATGTATTTTTGCACTAATTAAATTTATATATATAATTAATTTAGTGGAAACAAAAGACAGTACACGTGGTAGTATTTTATAATATATTAGTAATTATATAAAAATTATAAAAAATTATAAATTTATTAAATAATAACATATAATAATATTATTTACAATATGATAAATTAGGTATCTTATTAAATTAATTATATATATATACACACACATGACATAAATTTGATTATAAAGAATATTATATAACAATTAGCAAGAATATCAAAGACTCTTCTTCAACAATATATTTTTCTTCTTAAAAACAATTATTGTAACTCATTTTTTGGCATGTTTATTTTATTTTTTTAGAAAAAATACATTATAGAGAGATATTATAATAAATTGGAACCAAATCAAATGAGTTGGTTTAAATTAGTTTACTATTCATTTTTTAAATTTTATTTTTGAGAAGTAATTGACTTTATTTTATTTTTGAGATTTCTAAAAATAAATTTAAAAATTAATAAACATTGATAATCAAATCGAATTGAACTAAATCATTTGATTCAATTCCAATTTTATGTTCGTTTCCAATCGATTCTACATAATAAAAATAAATCAAGTTTTTGTTGTGCCGGTTGTGGAGAGTTTTTGTTGTGCCGGTTGTGGAGTTAAAAGAACTCAAAACACATCACTTTGCTATTCCATAAAGAATTTAAAATATAAAATTCTTGATACCAAATGAAAATATATATAAATAATTGTGATGCCGATGTCTAAGTTAAAAAGTTTTAGATTATATATTTTTAAAGATGTTCCCCTCACAAATCTCCTTAAAGGCCCAATTTCTTGTTGTCTAAAAGACCAACCCTTCAAAATAAAAGATGATCTTTTATGGGCTAGCCTCGATGGCCTAAACTCAAGGCAGTTGAGGTTCTCAAGGCATAATAAAATCAAGCCTCGGGATAAAACTTTAAGCATAAAACTTGTTCGGTCACTTGGACTTAGTTTAGTCCGAGCTGCTTGTGTATTAACCCTACATACTTACGACCGAGCTAACCAAATTCATACATTTTTATACGACCAAGATTGACAGGACTCGCCCCGAGACCCTCTACTATAGGTCCCAGCAGCCCTGCCAGGCATCTCGACGGAAGTTCCTCAGAATATAACTGAGTAAGTTGAGAAATTTTCACAAGGTGAACCCCTTTTTAGTTCTTACTATTATTGAGAAAATCTTATAATATACATGAAAATGACATCTTGATTTTTTTTTAAAAAGGGCCAGAGTTTCCCCTGTTTTTTGAAAATTTCATATAAAACCTGTAAAGAAATTTCACTTCTATTTTAAACACTTCTCAATACTATCAATTTGGACCTCCGGTCTTTTCCAAATCAAATCCAACACAACTCAATAGTTTCATTTGAATCACAAAATGAGCATACTCATAAAAAGTAAAAACGATCATCATAATATCGAAATATGTTCTTGTTGGTTCAAAATATACATACAAATATACATGCCTACAACTACTATGCAGAAAGTAAATGATGCTATTTAGCACATTTATATATACAAAAATGATCTTTATATTTGGCCTACTATTCCACAATAGGAGAATCAGCAGCTTGCGGACCAAGACCTGCACCTGGGAAGGGGGTTTAGAAAACATAAAACATAAAACACAAAACGAGTGAGCTAAATGAGCTCAATGAGTGCAATTAAGATTTCTAATAAAATAACATTATGTATAGATAGTAAATTCTAAAGTACATGCATAAATCATGCTTCTAAAACTGATGTAAAGCTATAAAACGGTTTCTAATATCATACGCTAATGAAATCTTATCGAGCGGGTTTTATCTACATCTTTGGAAAATAATATCCAAAATCTATATAACACAATAACCGTCGTGTGCATATAAATGCATAAATGCTATCGGTAAATAGAAAACTAGTAAAGTCCTCGCTCGGCCATTTTCTTTCTAAACTGTACCAATGGTAACCCTAAAGCTCTATACTCACGCAGCGATTCAACTAGCACCGCACACATGAGTAGGTCACGGGGCACCTCAACTAGCAACACCCACAGTGACATCTCAAGACATCTCACTAGCTATGCAACGGAATCCTACATCGCATACATATAGCAAGACAATACCTCGTACACATAAAGCGACTCACATGACTCGACATCCCAACTTTTCAGAGTTAGTGACACACCCTTGTGACCTGCCCATGTGCACGGGATATACCGATCGGGTCTAAAACAATCACTACCACTATAATCTGAGGGTACCAATGGCCTTTAAAACGAATGCAGTAATTTAAAACTATTTCTTAAACCGACCATGTAAAAGGACATCTATGGATATATATTAAGATCATAAATCATGTTTATGCATTGAAAACTCATAAAACATACATTTTCATTATGCGGAAACATAATAAACGAAAGATAAAAGAAAATGCAGATTTTCACCACAACTGCTCCTCGCTCAATTTCGCTTCGGATTTCTGCTCCCGTTACCACTCTCGGTTTTCTTCACCTACGCGCCATAAATGACATTTAGAACCAAATCGAATGCTAAAATCTCATTTAACTACTAGACGCCATAATAGGCATACAAAGCCCGGATGCATACTACTTCCCGATTTTTATTTACGGAGTCATTTAATCTAATATAACTCACCACCTGACGCCCTGAAAATTATTAAACGCATTATAATTTGGTTGGACATAATTGCCCTTCACCTTTTCAAAATAGACAATTATGTCTCATTTTTCTCATTTTTGGTTTTTCCATCAACTATATACATTCAATATACATAAGGCACCATTTACATACAACAACTCAATCAAAACACCACTCAATCTCTAACTTCCCTAAAGTGGCAGAATTTCACCCTAGGTTCCAACACATTTCTTTTCTCAATTTCTTATTCCAATTACATCAAAATCAAGCCAATTTCATTCTAATGCCCTAATTACAACTAATTGAAGTCTCTACATTCAAATCACCCAAAACCCTAATTCCTACCTTACCAATTTCTTCAAATTGATGACTCCTTCAAACTCCACACTAGAATTTAACTCAATCTAAACCAAGAATACATACAAGAACATCAATTGAAGCAATCTTAAAAGCTCACTTATAAATTTCAAGAAACAATGCTTTTCTGACCTATTTTTCTTAAATTTTCACTAATTAAGGCTTCAATTGAGCTTAAGAATTGGTATGTAACTTTATTTTGGCTTGATTAAGTATGAAAAATCATGGAAAAAAATTGAAATTTCATTGTAGCAGCACCTCCACCCCTTGCATGAATTTTGCTCTCTTTTGCTCAAAATGTTTGCTTTTTGTTCTCTTGAAAAATCTCACACTTCCAATATATATATAGTTATCCATCAATTGACCATTTCGCCCCCCAACCTACTCTAAATTACTAATTTGCCATTAGTTAGAAACTAAGTATGTAATTGGTTCATTTGTAACTATCTAGTTAGAATAGACCAAAGAACTAACTAGAATTTTCAACTTGACAATCCATGAGATTTCTTCTAATTGGTCCATTCTCTAATATATGGATTATGTTTCTCAACAAAGGCTTGTTCCATACATAACCCTTAAATGGAAATTCATGTAGTAAATTAGAATTTCCTTTTCTAAGCCAATAGAGAAAAATTTCAAAAATATTCTAGGGTCGTCCGACGCTCTGATTGAGTGTGAAATTATCAAATTAGGTCTAATATCTCTCACAAGCACCATAAAAAAAATTATTTATAATAGGGTTAAAATCGGGTAATCCTACGGTGTCTTTATTGCTCTATACCGAAATCTAAGCGCCAATACTACTAATAAGAATTGGATATTACAAAGACGAACATAACATAAAAGAAACCAGCTCAGTAACAGATCTACCCACAATCGAGCAACTTACATTCCAATCAGGTACCAACATAATATGACAGATACATAACCATCTGCTTAATCCTCAGAAACAAAACTTTGGCTAGCTAGAATCCAACATATTATAAGAAGAACTAGCTCTGCAAGAAATGTCGAACCACTTTCATAACAGAAGTAACCAAGCCGAACAGGAACTACCAGTTTTAATATGAAAAAGACTAAAGAAGAACTATAGTACCTTTAGGAATGAATCTCGCAAACCATACCAAGAGATTATAGGATAACCCAAAATAATCAAGACTTACCTAAAACTAAAGACTTACCCAAAACAACCACAACATCGGCGAAGATAAGTATAAGGAATATTCAAAAGACTAATGTTATAAATAGGTGAGAAAACTACACAGAAGACAGAGACAACTTTTTGGTATTCAAGTTCTTTTTTTTTTTGCCTTTTTCTTGATATTTATCCCCTTAAACCTCACCAAATAGCCTAACTGACTTAAGCATAAGAGAATCTTCACCAGAACCAACCCTGGTGAGGTCTTAACTATAGTTTTAGTGTCTTGCAAGTATTCTGCCATTACAAGCAATCGAAAGAAAGTTCAAAGTCTAAAGCCCAATTAGACAAAGCCCAACGTGTTGATTCTTGCAATAAAACTAATTCAAAGCTATTGGTCAGAGAAATTTTTTTTTTTTTTTGTCAACAGTTATTGGCGTTGTCTACGGGAATCAGGACAAAAAGCTTTGTCAAAAGTATAACATCAAAAGATAAATGGCAGAGCATTCATCCACCAGCTGGAATCCTCCTGCATGACAACAAATAAATGTGGGCAGGACTAGAGCCTATGTAACTCATCCACCAAGCCCACTAAAAAGTACATTACTAATAGAAATACAAGAGGTGTTACAAACGTTAATGAAGGAAAGAGAATGAATAAGATAAGTTATGGTTGAACTGATCAAAAATAAGGGGGGAGGAGAAGGAGAAGCAAAAAACGGTGGTCGAAGAGAGTCACAACCTATAGATTTTCAGATTCAAAATTGGCTGGAACGAAGAGATAGATCAGAAACCCTACATAACCTAGTCGGGGTAGCAAGACACCATCAAACGACTATTGAGAGAAAGGCATCATAGGTTGAAGATTCTGACTCAATAATGAGAGAGCTGCAAACCAAATAACTTAACAATACCGAGCCACCATTAGAAGATAAAGTTCGTAATCTATAAGAAAGACTAAAAAATCTTCTAGAAGAGAATGAGAAAAATGAGCAACCTCCCCCAAAGAAGACTGAAAAGGAAAGAAGATCTCCGTTGATAGATGAGTTGAGGGACATGGAGCTCCTGAAGGGGTTCAGACTACCGAGCCTTCTGAGTTATCAAGAAGTCACTGACCCTAATTATTATGCAGACTAGCTTACTGACCTATTCTTAATTGCAGGACTGAGATAAGACTATATGTGTAGGCTTTTTCATATTAACTTGGAGGGACCAGTTTTTCTTTGGTATAAGGGGTTGAAACAGTAGAGCATCTCATTCTACCATAAGCTGACTAAGAAATTCTCTCAATACTTTCGAGAATCCTATAAGGTAGTGATAGGGGCATAAAAGCACTAATATGATTTGTACTTTACTTTCGTATTTTTCTCAAAATCATAAATATTTGACTATTTGATTGTATTTTTTTATCATAAACAGATGCACGATAGAAAATATGACGTAAAAGAACAAACGGGAGGTAAATCGAATATCAAACGAAGAGGTTAAGCTCAAAATACGAAATGAGTACTAGGGCTAGGCACTGGGGTGCCCAGATCAGTAGCTGAGTGTTACAGCACCCATGGCGGTGAACAGTAATGCATGAATAATATTTTACTACAGAAACTCATGAACAGTATTTTGAAGACAAAAACCTATAAGTAGAAGGCCAAAAACCCTTAGAGGGGAGAGAAAAAAGAGGCAAAAACTTAAAAAAAGAATTCACAACACAGAATTAAGGATTAATGCCAAAGATTGAAGAACCAAGATCAAGATTCAAGCTTCCAGTCAAGATTGAGGGAGAAGCACATCAAAGAGTCACTTGAATGACGTCAAATCTGAATAAGTGACATACAACTTTTATAGTGATAACCACATGAATAGGCGGTGCATGGAAGCAGTGAATTATATGGGCAATTATAATTGTCAATAACCAATCCCATAATTAAATTCCTACAATTTGGGTTAGAGAGATCATTTAAACTTTGCTTGATGTTACAACCAAGAAGAGCCATCTTGACAAATGAATCCCCCAGGATGTCTGCCACCACAAGAAAAGAAGCTGACATTAGAAGACATATTTATGCAATATATGAAGTCCAATGATGCCATCCTACAGAATCATTCAGCATCTTTGAAGAATTTAGAGGTTTAAATGGGACAACTTGCTGTTGTAATTAATAAAAGACCTCAATGCACTATACCAAGCGATACTGAAACAAATCCAAAAGAGAATGTAGAGCAATATCAAGCCATCAACTTGAGAAGTGCTAAGGTTTTATAAGAAAACATATCCACACCACCACCATCAAGTATAAAGGAGAAGGAAGTGTAGAAAAATAAAGTACAACCATATAGACCGTCTATTCTTTTTCTTCAAAGGCTACAGAGGTGTCAAATAAGTGTTGAAACAGAAAATGAACAACATACCAATCTAAAAAATAGTGCAGAATCTCAGAAAAGTGCAGAATTCTCAATAATGGAACGTGCAGAAACTGGTATTAAAGTGCAACAACATTCTAAGGTGTAGAAAAGTGACAACGCATTAGAAAATACCGGTAACAAAGAGCAGAATAAACCCATGTGCAATATATTACTTAACTATTGTAGCATTAATGTGGTGCCATCAAACACCGAAGAGATCAAAGACATGGAGATGTTGAACCTCACATAAAAAAAGAAGGCATTAAGGCATAGAAAAAGAAGAAAGAAGAAAAAGCAGTACAATGACAAGATCGAAGAGAAGGGCATAAAAGACACTTCGCCGGTCTAAGATTCAAGTCTTTCCAGAGAAACACGAGGAGAAAAAGGAACAAGTTGTTGCCCAAGATCTAATAAAGAAGATGTCGAAGCCGAAAGAAAGAAAGCCTAACAAGCTCACATATAAATATGCTCCCACCATTGACTTTGATCCTCCATAAGAGTAGAAAGAGCCCCGTCAAGCTGACGACGCTAAATCAAGCGCTTCTTGGGAGGCAACACAAGGAGTTTTTATTTTTATTTTTATTTAGTTTCAGTTTTGTTAGGTTAGTTGCTTTTCTTTGTAGGAATAAAACAGCAAGAGAAACATTCAAAGAGGTAGCCCGAGCAACTGTAAGCGTTGGAAGTAAAGAAAACCGTAATTACATTCATTAGAACACAACACCACACTGCTTTAACTTCAGTTACCAGGGGAGTTTTTCTTACTTTTAAGTTTATTTTTAAACATTGGGGATAATGTCTAATTTAATTTTGGGGGTGAAAAATGCATAACCTGTGTTTATTTTTACTGCATGATTTGAGTGGTTGTCTTGAGGATTAGAATTTTTTTTTAGTTTGTTAAGTTTCGGTTGAGATGATGATCATTAGTCTATAATATGAAATAGAATATTGGCTAAATTTATTTCCGCAAGTCTTTAGAAAATAGTAGATGCTTGAGATAACTCTTATATCATAATTCTTGGACTGAATTAAAGCTTATTTTGGATCGCTTATTCTTGAGCACAATGAAATATGCATGTATTAGTTAAAAATAATTTGGTTAGAGATACTTTTTGCTTAAGTAGTATACTGCAGTCTTGAAGACCAATACTTTAGAACTTGCCTGATTACTACTACTTGAGGCAAAATCCTAGAATTCACATGTGTAAGGAAATGATATTAGGCTATTTTTGGACCGTTTGAGACTTTTCGAGCCTACCTTATATGTATATTTATCCCTAGTCACCCATTTTAGCCTAATTATCCTCTCTTTTTTTGTTTAACTATATTACAAGCCTAAAGACTTTGAGTTGACTTACCCTAAAATATACCGATAGCATCATAAATCTTGAGTTTACTTAGAAATATTCTTAAAATAAAGAAGGTTGTGGATGTATAAAAGAATGGTACTACAATGAAAAGTAATAAGCCTTGAAGGTGCATATCATTCTAAGTTTAAAGCCATATAAAAAAATGTTTAACTGTATAATACCCCTAGCTTAAGAAAAAGAATAAATTCTTTGCAAAAATGTGATTAAAATAAAAATGAAAATAACATAAGTTTGGGGGAAGAGATGAATAAGCAAGGAGGAGAAGGAATCAAGAGGTTTTTAAGTAAAGTCTAAGTGTTAATAGTGTGATTTGCTCTTTATATATATCTTTATAAACTACCTTTACCTTAGCCTTACATTACAAGCTAATTAAAGTCCTAAATAGATCTCTAGACATATGTATTTCTACATTAGTGGATAGTAGTATGAAAAGCAAGCTTATGGAAGTGTTATACATTTAAATATGCCGAGACATCATCTTTATGTACTTTCTTAAGTATTGAGTAAATCTATGTTCTATTTAGCTAATTACTTGCTTATTACACACACACATAAGTGATCATTTATAAGGGAGAATGAAGTACTTGATCAATGGTATGAGAATTGTTGAAAGTTGTTTATTGATTTCTGAAGAGTCTTGTGCTATTTTTAACAGCCTTAATTTGAGACTATGATGATCATTGTTTAAGCAATCAAAGCTTATTTTTAGTTTTTAGTTTTATTTTTGAGTCATGAATAAGTTGTGAATGTTTTTCTTTATTTTACTTGAGGACGAGCAAAGTCTTAAGTTTGGGGGTAATTGATAGGGGCGTAAAAACACTAGTATGTTTTGTATCAACTTTTGTATTTTGCTCCAAATCATAAATATTTAGCTATTTAATTGTGGTTTTTTAATCAAAAATAGGTGCACGATGGAAAATATGATGTATAGGAACAAACGGGAGGCTAATCTAACGTCAAACGAAGAAGTTACGCTCAAAATACAAAATGAGTACCAGGGTTGGGCGCCAACAATATTTTGCTACAGAAACTTATGAACAGTATTTTGAAGACAAAAACCTATAAATAGAAGGCCAAAAACCCTAAGAGGGGAGAGAAAAAAAGAGGAGAAAAAAGAGGCAAAAACTTAGAAAACGAATTCACAACACAAAATTAAATATCAAGGCCAAAGATTGAAGAACTAAGATCAAGATTCAAACTTCAAGTCAAAATTGAGGGGGAAGCACATCAAGGAGTCACTTTTCATTATTTTTTCTTCTTTTTCTTTATCATTATATTGTTTTTCTTGTTGATCTTTATGAATTGGTTTGATAGTTTTGGTTGTGTGATGGACTAAATTATTCATCTAAGGCTAAACTATGTAAACTTGGTATGGATTTGGATTGTGTTAATTTTTAGTTTATGAACTTAATTATTATAATTGATTCATTCTTTCTTATGTTTATTGCTTTCATTATATCTGGCCAATATTATGAATGATTGAGGAACCATGATGAACTTAACAAAGGAATTCATGGTTGAGCCTATGGTAGTTTGATGCATGATCATAAGGTAACAACTATGAGTTCTATCTATGATAGACAGATACCTAGGTGGCATGTATGGTATGATTTAGACTTGATGTTAATGAATTCTATTATGATTTGATTACCATAGATATATAGGTGATTGTTAGAATGTGTAATATAATCACTTGACCATCAATAGAGGCTTGTGATGAGATTCGTGTCTAAGCCAATCAATTGGTATTAAGGGATTAACTAAGTAGTTAATGAGTCCAATGAAATATTAGAGGACGGGTCAAAACCCTAGATTATCTTTATTTGTGAATTCTATCATTTCTTTTTATTTTATTTAATTGATAGAATTAGATTAGTTCAATAAATTTTAAATTTTAGTTTTCTGAATAAAGGTTAAGTATGTATAATATTAGTACTTGATTTATAGAATTAGATCGCATAGTCTCTGTAGGGTCGGTATCTGAATTTAAAATCCTATATTACTTAATATAATAGCGTGCACTTACGCTTAGCTACTATAGCACCCATTCAAGTAGCCAAGGACCTAAGGCAACTGAAACAAGTTAAACAAGGTTAGAATAAAAAGCCTAAAGGATTTTATTCGGAGATTTCACAAAGAGGTGATATTATTGGGAGCCTTTAACTAGTCCATCGCTTGAGAGGCTCTTAAATCTAGGCTAAAGCTGAACATGTTCTAGTACTACCTATCAGAGAACAACATTCCTAATTATGCAGCAACATATAATAAGGCACTAAAATACATCGTTATAGAATAGGAGGAGGAAGCGAAAAGACCCATCACTAACCCCTTTAAAGGGCAGATCTGACCATAGGATTAATAATGACTACTGGCTCCAATAGAAGGGAAACTTTACGAACCTGTGTAACATTCCCAATACTTGAAGAAATAATGGACATAACAGGTCTCACCCCTATCATTACCCTGAGTGGCCCAGAATTTCTAGGAATCTCAGGGAATGCCTAACAGAAGAAAGGAGGGTAGCTTGGGTAAAGAATTTTCTTCCTTTGGCCATACCACTAGAGGATGTCTATGAGGTGATCAAGAATAAAGGTTTGCTCAATAGAAATCTCAAAGGTAAAGAAGTGGAACAATGGGTGAATTCGAAAAGCTAGTGTGACTTTCACAGAAATATAAGGCATTCCACAGGAGAATGTTTTGAGTTAAAGAAACAAGTGGATGCACTAATGAGGAACGGCTATCTAGGAGAATCTCAAGCAAAAAAATATGATCCCTCAACTGATCACCTTAGCAAGTCAAACCTTAATACCACTATGATCATATCCGATGGACCCATACTAGCAAGAGATTCTAATTAACAAAGAAAAATTTATTCCAAGTATTCAATGGTAGCATATCATGTCATATTTAATATGTCCCTAGATAACAAACCAAAATTACAACAAGAAGTACCAATCAAGTTCATCGAAGAAATTCTTAAGGGGTAAGCTATCCTCATAACGATGCACTAGTAATAGAAGTGCGAGTAGCTAGTAAAATAATAAACCGAGTGTTTATTGATCCAGGCAGTTTGGTCGATATTATTTCAAAGATACCCTAGATAAGCTGAAAATTAAAAACCTGCATATAGAAAGAACCCAAATGCCATTATAGGGATCAAAGAAGGATGTGTAGTGCCGGTTAGTGTAGTAGCCCTTCCTCTGACCATAAAGTAGAGGCTATATGAGAAAATAGTGATGCCCAAGTTTGTGGTGGTCGATCAGCCTTTCCCTTACAGAATTCTCCTTAGGCGACCTTTCATAGGGAACATATATATGGCTCTGTCCATCTATTATTTAAAGCTCAAGTTTTCAGCCGAAGAAGGGATACAAGTGGTTTTTGGAGATCAGAAAATGGCTAAGAGCTACTATGCAGTGTTTGCAAGAAAGCCTTTCGTATTTCTACTGTTGATCCAAAAGAAGAAGGAATCCGTCACCTAAACTAATGGAAAAGTTGCCATCAGTACAGTTTAATACCGAGGAGCCGAAAAAGACAATCAAAATTGGGTCCCTGTTAAACAAGAGTTGATCAAACAGATCCTAAGATTTGTAAATATCTTCGCTTAGTCCTAAGAAGATACGCATAGAATAAATCCCGCCTTGGCCTTTCATAGATTGTCCATAAACTTGCTTTTCACCCAACCAAACATAAGAGAAGAATATTCAAGCAGGAATGGAACAGGGTTATAGGAAACGTGGAAATGGTGAAAAATGCCAATGAAAATGGATAATGTGTGTGAATTTATTGACTTAAACAAAACGTGCCTAAAGGACAGCTTCCTACTTTCTAAGATCGACCAGTTTCTTAACGCTACAACTAGACAAGAGCTACTCAGCTTTCATGGATGCTTTCTCTAGTTATAATCAGATTCCAATGTTTTCTCTAAACCAGGAGAAGACATCTTTTATCACTCACTAAGGGATAAACTGTTATAAAGTATGCCTTCGGATTGAAAAATGCAAGGGCTACCTACCAGAGGTTGGTAAACAGACTTTTCAAAAACTTGATCGACAGAAACATAGAGGTGTATGTTGATGACATAATAGTGAAATCCATGAAAGCTGAAGACCACGGGCGAGATTTGAGAGAAGTCTTTATAATATTGAGGAAAAATATAATAAAGCTGAACCCAAAGAAAATGCTTGGGTTTCATGGATAGTAAAAGGGGAATAGAAGCCAATCCATATAAAGTCTGAGCCATTATAGAGATGAAATCCCCTGATATGGTCAAAGAAATTCAACAACTTATGGCGAGAGTTGTGGCTTTGAATATATTTATCTCATAAGCCATAGATAAGTGCTTTAGGTTCTTCTAAGCTATAAATAGATAAGATAAGAATTGGTGGACCACAGAGTGCGAGCAGGCCTTTGATTATGATGATGCTATAGTAGCTAAGCGCAAGTACATACTATCGTATCAAGCAATATAGGACTAAGTCCAGATTATCGATCCCACAAAGACTATTGCTTCTATTTTCTTCAATCAAATACTAAAATTACTCTACTTTACCTTTATCCAGACTAGCTTCAAGGATGGAGTTTAACTAACTAAATTATTGCTATCGAATTGAACCTAATTAAAATATTGCAAATACTTAAAGATAGAATTCACTGAATTAATAGGTAATCTAGGGTATCGACGCATCCCCTAGTAGTTCACTGAACCCTTTAACCCCTTAGTTATTTCTCTTTTTATCAATTAATTGGCTAGACACTGATTTTATCATAAGCTTCTGTCAACAGTTGAATGATAATATCACACCTAAACAATTACCTATATGTCTATGGTAATCCGAATAAGATGCAACTCATTAAGATTAAGTCTAATCAAATCATACATGCCACCTAGGTATATGTCTATCCTAGATAGAACTCATAGATATTAACCTATGATCATGTATCAATCTACCATAGGCTAAACATATGATTCCTTTCGTCAAAGTTATCATGGTTCCTAAACAATCAAAATAGTGATTAAGTATAATGAAAGCATTAAGTATAGATAGATTGAATCAATTAAGGGATAAAAGTTCATAACTAAAAGATTAAAAGAATCAATTACATACTAGGTTCAATAATGTCTAACCCTAAATCAAAAGAAATTAGCTCATGTTCAAAACAAGAATATCAAAGCAAAAGTATGAAAATATAATGAACGAAATCATCTCTTAAAAGTAAGGAATAAAACAAAACAAGTGATGCCCTGAGTTGTTCTTCTTCCTCTTGTCTTGATTGCTCAAGAGTTGATTCCCTAATCTTCAATAACTTCACCTTGGTCTCTTGGCTTGAATGTGTGTTTGTTGCTTGTGTTATTCTCTTTGCTAAAGCTCTCTATTTTTGCCTCAAAAGAGTGTTTTTGTTGCTAAGAGAAACTCTAGGTGCGAGGAGCTTCGAATCCACCTTTAATAGGCGAGTTTAGAAGGGTATTTAAACATCCACACAAATGCTGCAGTGCTGGGGACTCAGCACCGTGGCGCTGGGCACGAGTACAAGTCTATCAAGACGTCGACGAGCGCCGAAGCGCTCACTCGCTACTTTCATATTTTGAATATAACTCTTTCGTTTGACGTCCGATTTGCCTCCCATTTGTTCTTATGCATCACATTTTCAGTCGTGCATCTGTTTATGATTAGAAAACAAAATTAAATAGTCAAATACTTATAATTTGGAGCAAAATACAAAAGTTAAATATAAATCCTACTAGTACTTTTATGCCCCTATTAGTCTTTCAACAACTTAAAGCTTATTTCTCCTAACTAGTTCATCTTATTATTCTAACCCAAGATGATGAACTCATGCTTTATTTAGGGGTTTTTGCCTGATCAGTAAGCTCAGTATTAGTCAAAGAAGAGGAAGGAGTACAACAACCAGTATATTACGTCAACAAGGCCTTTACCAACCCGGAGAGCAGGTATCCCTCTTCTGAGAAATTGGCTTTAGCCCTAATAGTATCAAAGAGGAACCTACAACCTTAATTCTTACCCATACAATCATTATTCTTACCAACTAGCCATTAAGACAAATCTTACACAAGCCAGATATATCTGGTCAGTTGGTCAAGTGGATGATAGAGGTCAGCAAGTTTGACATACAATTTAAGCCCCTAACAGCTATTAAAGGATAGGCTTTACCTGATTTTATAGCTGAACGCACACATAGTGATACTGAAATTGAAGGATCATACCCACAAGCTCCAGATCAGCAAACTCCAGATAAAAGTACAGGATGGTTGCTCTATATAAATCAGGCATCTAACCTGCAAATGTGTGGTGTAAGAACCATTCTAATTAGCCCAGAAGGAGATGAAGTTAGTTACGCTATACACTTTGGGTTTAAAGGTTCTAACAACAAAGCAGAATACAAAGTTCTTCTGGCTGGATTGAGGGTGGCTCTAGCACTGACAGAAAATGAAGTACTGGTAAGTAGCAAGTCTCAGCTGGTAGTAAATCAGATGAATGGAATCTTCGAAGCTCGGGAAGAAAAAATGATCACCTACTTAGCTAAAGTAAGGAGGTGGATCAGCTTATTTAACGAAGTAAAAGTGGACCTAATCCCGAGAAGTGAAAACCATCAAGCAGATGTCATAGCACGAATGGCCTCGGGGAAGAAGCTTGGCTGCCCCAAACAGTTTCTGTCGAATTCATTCCCGAATCTAGCATACAAGAATAAAAGCAGGATATGTAGATTGAGTCGGGTCTCAGCTAGATGGATCCAACTAAGGATTATATTCAAAATAGAGTTCTTCCAACTGATAAAAAGAAATTTTATAGGATTAAATATCAAGCAGTTAGATACTCGGTGATTGAATGAGTGTTATACAGGTGAGGCTTCTCTCACCCATACATGAGATGCTTAGAACCACAGAAAGCAAACTAGGTTCTTAGAGAATTCACGAAGGAATTTATGGCCATCACTAGGGAACAAAGGTACTGGCTTACAAAGTATTTTGAATAGGATGCTATTGATTAGCTACTCTTCAAGGTGCTAAAAACCTAGTCAAACACTGTGATCCTTGCTAGAGATTCATCGATAAGATTAAAGCACCAGCTGAGATGTCAACCATTATGATCAGACCTTGGCCACTCGATAAATAAGGTCTTGACTTGATAAGGCCCTTACCCTGAGGAAAGGGATCCTATAAATATGTAGTTGTGATGGTGGATTACCTCACTAAATAGATCGAGGTGGAACCACTATAAAAATAATTTAAAAAGTATATGGACTTCGTATGGAGAAACATGATGTTCTGGTACGGGATTCCTTACACCATCATTACTAATCATAGGTAGTAGTTCGACAATGGTAGCTTTAAGAACTTCTGTAAATAGTTAGAAGTACAATTGTTATTCTCATCACCGGCTTATCCCAAGACAAATGGCTAGGTAGAATCTTACAAGAAAGCAATCAAGAAGCTACTCAAGAAAAACTTAACCGATAAAAATAGAGGATGGGTCTAAGAGCTCCCAGAGTCGCTGTGGACACTGCGGACCATAAGCAAGATAGTAACTAGTGAAACACCATTTTTATTAGACTTTGGCTGTGAAGTAATAATTCTCGTCAAAATTGAAATTCTGACACATCGGGTGCTGCACTTCTCAGAAGTGGCCAATGACAAGCTAATCAAAGAACAATTAGATTCAATTGAACAGTTAAGGAAAAAAGCTCAGTTCGAGTGGCTGCTTATCAACAGAAGGTCATAAGGTACTACAACAAGAGGGGGTCAAAGTTAAAGAATTCAGAAAGAGTGACTTAGTACTAAGAAGAGTCGTGCTAAACATAAAGAATCCAGCAGATAGAGTCCTCGGGCCAACTTGGAAAGGCTCATACAAAGTTATCAAATACATCAGAGGAGCCTATTTATGCTTAAAATATAATGCGGTTATCGTAGTATAGATTGAGGTGTCGATCCCACAAGAAATCTTTTGATAAAATAGGTTGGTGAAGTAAAATATTAAAGCAGTAGCAAAGGAAAAAATTAATTAATTAGTTTAAGTGGATGAGATAGAATTGTCTATAAATTGAGGAAAATATCTTATGATGAGATAAGCAAGGCTTCGAGAATCACAATTATGCTTTATAAATCTACTCTACACTTTGATTTAATGTTTATAACTCAATTGACAATTTTACATTCTAAATAATCAATCGGAAGATATGTAAAATATAATATATTTGATAACACATGCATTTGATATGACTAAGCTCTTTTGCAAACATTAACACAAATCATATTCATTTATACAAGTTATCTAAGATCAACAACATATCATTTTAATAATATTGCAGTAAAAGATTAACTTGAATATCAAACATTTATTTTCTTTACATGTTATCCAAGATCGACAATATATCGATTGACAATATTACAGTAAAAGATTAACTTATAAAACAATGTAACTAATAATAGTTATAATTCAACAAGAGTCACATACGAAAAGTATGACTGAAAATATATGAGACATAAGAGTTATAACCACTGGATTATATAAAATAAAATAGATAAGAATTTAAGCAAAACCAAACTTACAAACATTTGTAGCTCTTGACAACAAATCAAAGCATAGAAATAGAATTATTACATATAAACGTTCATCTCTTAGCCTTGCCAAGAACTCTAGCCTAAATTACAATACATGTTAATGAGAAGAAAATAAGAGAAAATTATCTAATGTTGAAAATGTCCTAAGAGTGTCCTTATATAGGCAATGAATGGAAATATGTTAAGTGTGACATCAATCTTCAATAATTTAGGCCAACAACTCATTCACTCACTTGCAACACTTTTTTGATAATCTAAATAACTGATGTAGCTTTTATGGCCAATATAAAAGTTGTAACATTTTATCTCTTCTTTCATAGGCACCAGGTTCATGCAATTTGGATGAGAATCCAATGCGATATGGGCAAAATGCCAAGGATACGTCAGATTTAGGCCAACAACCCTTTTACCCACTTGCAAGACAATTTGGTCCATGATAACAGTTGATTTGGACTTTACCATCAACATAAGAGTTGTTGATAATTAAGTCAAAATTTCACACCTTCAAGAATTATATCAATTGGGTATGTATTTTGTGAGATACAGTCTAAATACATGAGTTGGGTAAAACTAAGCAGAAGTTGTAGCCCAATTCTGTTGTATCTCAATGTTTGGCCTATAACATGTTGGATTTGGCTTTTCAAATGTTCTTCAAGTTTATGTAAGATTGCGTCATGTTACTCCAGGTTCAAGAATTTCTTCATTTCAATTTCTACATTGAGAGTTATGTCTATTGTACCTAAACCTATACAAATAACATTCATTAATCATAATTTAAGGAGAACATTTTATTTTAAGCTAAAAGTAAAAAAATGTTAAAATTAATGATGTTAAATGTGACTGAATCTCTTAATAAAAATGCATTTTTATGTGTTCATCACAGCCCCCAACCAATTTATTGTTAGTCTCTAGCAATTCAAGCGTAAATAGAATATACAAAACTACATAAGTATTTCAAACAAAAAGTCAATTCAAGATCACTATTGCTATTATAGTTTTTTCAATTATAACTTCCAACAATTGTATGTGTGAACTAAGCCGTAACCATCTTACCACAAACCACAACAAATATAGCCTTGAGAATTTCTCCAATTAAAAGCCTCAACTCCATGTCCTCACAGGTGTATGACTGTTTAAAAGGTTAGGATTTCTCTCATGGAGTTGGAAAACAGTTAAGCACTCAAGAAAAAGTCAATTTTAAAGATATAAATACAAGCTAACATTGATCCAAAGATAGGAAAATCAATCGTTTAGAAATCAATCATTCTTAACATGTACAAGCTTTAGGACTTCAATTGTCTTATGAGAATAATACAAATATAGCTTGGTGAGAAAATTGATTTACAAGATATTTTCCTTCTAAAATTGAATGAAGGCTTTATTAAACTGAAATGACTCTTCCTTTTTTTTTTTTGGTATTTTGCTTTCTTTTTTTCTTTTTTCTTTTTTTTTTTTTTTTTTGAAGAATACAAGGAAGCATTACAAAAGTTTCACACCAAAATATATACACAAATACAACCAACTTATTCCTTAATTCAAATAATATCAATCTAAACAAAAATTAACCAATTTAAATGATCAATAAAGGTTCATAAGCTGTTTTCTCAACCTTTCCACTTACTCACAAAAGATATGTGAGATTAGAAAAATATATACTTAAACATGGGAATTCTCTTGGCTATATAAATTGAATCATTCGTCTTACCACAAGGCTTAGCATTGTGCTCAAAAATATTTTGGAAGTCACTATTTAGTAACCTAAATAGAAACAGTGACTCAACCTAAACAATTTTGAAATCATACCTAAGCAGAAAAATAAATTTCTTTATACAGGAATTACCAGGACTACAAGCAATAAACTGTGTTGGCGGAGGATCTTAGGCACGTGTGGGTGTATGCATGTGCAATTATGTCTATTGCCTAACGCAGCGGAAATGTATAAATTTTACAATAAACATAATAAATATAATATATTAATCACATTAATATATTAATAGGATTAGAGAACTCACCAAAATGTGTAACGTTATACACGTATTTTTTCTGAAGTCTGCATAGAGACCAACTCGTGTGCAGTTCTAGTCACTAACACGATAGGCTTGGTGAGCTAGAACAGCAACTCTGTATACAGCCTGAGATTAACTCTTAATTCCCAAAATGGCCGAGAGTGAATTTATATCCTTTTCTCCAAAAGGATAAGAAATGGAGAGTTTAGAGCAATTCATAATTGCTTTAATTGAAAGCATAGAGGAAAATGAAACAATTTCATTTTTCCTCCTTTTTTTTTCTCTTCTCTTCTTTTTCTTTCTTTCTTTCTTCCTTCTCTTTCTCTCCTCTTCCTCTTTCTCTCTCGGTCGTTTTTGGCCAAATTTCTCCTTCTCGTCTCTTTCTTTCTTTCTTTCTTTATATATTATATAATATAATATATAATATAATATATATATAATATAATATATATAAAATATAAAAAAAAAGATATTTTGATTATTTAACGATTTAATAATTAAACTGAGACATGACCATTTTGCCCCTCATAAATTGTTACCAAGTTCACCCCCTAATGGGTCCTACTAAATTCCACACTTAAGTAAACTCAATTAAGGGTCCACAATACGCTATGTGTCCTAATACAATTAGTAAATAACAATTATTAACTAATTGTTGCATTTAACACTTAAATACAGATATGCACGCATTCCTGTGGTAATGCTGAATATTGTTGGATTAAATAATTTAATCTGACATGCTGCCCCAGTGCACAACGAGTACACTCCATATCACAGAACTCCCTAGCTCCTACGCCTGATTCGTCAAATGAAACTATTCCATAAGTCCATGAGCAATGCCCCACGCACACGTCACGAATATACAAATCATTGCGTTGAAACATACAAGCTAAGATTACAACGCATACATATAGTCCTTCCGTCACGATATCCTGGATGTGCGGGGATATAGATTATCACCGTCAAATCCCCTAGTGCTCATATAATCACATTTTTTACATTATGGGACATTATAAAATAACAAGTACAGGTCTGCATCAAGATTCATTAAGGTACATACAAAAGAACGAGCTCACAAGGGCATGCCAAGACAAGTTATCAAAATATTATACTTGTATTCATTCAACAAAAAGTTACAAGAGTTCAAAAAAAAGAAAAAAAATATCGGCTCATGCTGCTGAAGCCGTATCAATTGACTCCAGGTCAATCGCGGTGGCCACTCCCAAGTTAATGCTAACTAAGGGAGGATTGGCTTGGATAGCATTCACTGGTTCTGAAGGTTGAGCCAGGGCAGTGTCAAAAGAAGCCTAGACCTAATCGTCTGAAGGAGTAGCAGCCTCAACAAGAGTAGTAGCCTCAACAAGAGCAGCATCAGCAAGAGCATGCTCAACAACCTCAGTAGCATCAAGGGGTTATGAGGTCTCTCCTTCCAAAGGTGGCCCCCTAATGGCTAGGTCTCACATCTATTAGAGGTTGATGTCTGGATAGTTTTCTTCAAAAAAGCCAACCGATCTCTAGAAACCCTCAACTTCACCTTGGCAAAAGCCTTTATCATGAATGGTAGACTAGAAACTTTGCTAATCTTCAATTTGAGTTGCCAAGTTGCTAATGATTTGCTCGACCAGTTCCCTCTCTCTTTACACTACTGTAAGCCATCTCTCCCATTCATCGTTCTAGTTTCCCCTCTCCTCTTAAGGACTACTTAACCCCACTCTTCCCCAGTAAAGAATTACTCCCCCTTCTAATCCTTAATTGAGGAAAGGCAGCTAGGGATGAGGTTTTGAAGGCCATGGAAGAAGAGATAATAGAAGCCCCTCTGACTTCTAGCATTACTCCTAAGATGGTACAGATGGCACAGCTCCTGAAAGTGTAGGGAAGATAGCCCTACCCTTACCCAAAGGATGAACAGACCAACTAAAACTCTCTAAAAGTTAAGGCTTGGTTGAAAAGAAGTTACACCTAAACGGGCCAGCATCCTAGAAAAGTATTGCTATATAGGAAGTCTGAGGCCCAACCTCAAAAACTCCACATGGATAGCCACTTCACCATTTATAGGGCTGCTCAAAATATCATTTGAAGAAGGCAACCTAAGGGTGACCGATTCAAAAATATTGTAAGTAGACCTAATAGAGTCAAGATCGGCCTTGTTTAAGCTGGATATTTGGTATTTAACATCCAGCTCAAACTCTACAAGTTCTATATCCTAAACCAGGTCCTTAGGGTCATCCTCTGGATCCTCTCTAATAATAGAGACCTACTCAATCAATAATCACAGCAAAGGAAGAAAAAGGCATATCACCAATTGAGGTAGACACCCTTCCACTACCCCTGGCCCCATCAACCCTTCTGACAAGTGGGACCTCAAGGCTGACATCTTTTTCTTCCCAGCTATATTAATAACCGAAAACCCTAAATTTAAGTATCTCTTACCAAAATCCATTAGAAACTAAATTTTCGCTAAAACTAAAGATGACGTAAAAAGTAAGGACAAGACAATCATACTTAGGAAAAAAAGAATAAAAACATAGAAAAACCATGAACATGCCAGAAAAAAAAAAAGCAGCAATAAGAGTACCGAAAATAGAAACATTATCATCACACATATGCAAATAACGTACACACAATGACAAGCATAAAATCAAACCAGAGAAGAGGAATGAGAAGAAAACTCCCTAGGTGAAAGTACAGAAATTTGAAAAGAAACATAGAACAATGATCATCGAAGAATGCTGAAAAAATGCCCATACGAAGAAATAAGAACTAGAAGAAGTAAAGTGCAAACACAAAGTAAAGAAGGAAAAAAATCAAGAAGGTAGCTTTTTATAACCATTATGGTTGAAAAATCAAAACCGTTCAGATAGAATGAATGGACGAGATCATTAGAAAAAACCAAGGGACCTCTTAATAGAACGTCATGACGTTTTAGATTCCCAAAATATTTCATGCACGTCTCTTTAAAGCTTTTAATCTGGCCAATTTAAATTCAAAATATCAATAAATTAGATCATCTCAGTTACCCAAATGTCATTTAAAAATAGAAGATATATGACATTTTAGTTTTAATTACCCCCAACCATATGATTAAATGGCTACGATCAGTTCCCACACTCAAGACTTCTCTTCACACGAATCGAGGATGATGTTTTAAAGTTCTTATCATTATTACCTAACAAAATCAGAATAAGAGGAATATCTCCAAAATTACAAACCCTAGAAGTAACCACCGGCTTATAATTATAATCCAATCAGCTACAAACAATATAAAAAACCAAGCAGTTTAGTATAATACCATTATCAAAATCAGAGCAGTTATAAGAAGAAAACCAGCTCGGTTCTGCTCGATCAACATCTTAAGATAGATCAAAAGTTTTTTCAGATACGCAGACCCAAGTAGATCTAAGGAAACTCCTAAAGAATAGAGATTCTGAGCAGGTGTAAAAATGGAGATTATGAGTAGCTGTAGGAATAGACTTTCCGAGTAAGTGTAAGAATGGAGATTCTGAGCAGGTGTATGAATGAGAATTCTGAGGAAGCATAACACAAAAATAGAGTTTTCAATTTTGAATAAATCAAAACTAAAAAGTAGTGGACCCTTGTTCCCCTCCCTAAAAATCTCCATCAAGGCCCAACTCCTCAGGGCCCAAATGGCCAACCCTCTAAAATAGTCCTTTATAGGCCAGCCTCTAAGGCCTAAACCCAAGGCAATTAATTGAGGTCCCCAGGGCATAATAAAATAAGGCCTCAGGATAAATCTTCAAGTATAAAACCTACTCGGTCGCTTATACTCTGTTCGTCTTGGTCGTATAAAATTTTATGACTTTGGTTGGCCTGACTGTGAGTATACAAGGCTAATGTATAAACGGCTAGGACTAAACTACCCATAATTAAGCAACTTACATTCTAATCAATTGCCAACACAATATGAAAGATATATAGCCATTCTCTCGGTCTACAAAATAAGACTTAGGCTAGCTAGAATCCAGCACATTATAAGAAAAACCAGCTCAGTAGGAAATGTCGAACCGCCCTCACAACAAAAATAGCCGAGATAAGATGGAACTACCAGACTTAATATAAAAAGACTAAAGAGGAGACCAACATTATAAAGGAAATAGAATTGTATGGGAAGAAGAACTATGATACCTTTAGGAAAGAATCTCACAAACCACACTAAGAGATTAGAGGATAACCTAAAATAATTAAGATTTACCCAAAACTAAAGACTTACCCAAAACAACCACAACACCGGTGAAGATAAGCATAAGGAATATTCCTAGAAGACCGATACTATAAATAGGTGAGAAAACTACATAAAAGACAAAGATAAATTTTTCAGTATTTAAGTTTGTTTTTGCCTTTGTTGCCTTTTTATTGAGATTTGTCCTCTTAAACCTCACCAAATAGCCCTATCTGACTTAAGCATTGAAGAGTCTTGATCAGAACCCATCCTAGTGAGGTTTTAACAATAGTTAAGTGTCTTGTAAGTAATCTGTCATCACAAGCAATCGAAGGCCCAACTAGACAAAGCCCAACATGTTGATTCTTATAACAAAATAAATTCAAAGCGCGTTGACCCAAGAAATCATTTTTTCGGTCAACAAAGGATATTATGTTGAATATCCTCAAAGTAAGGTTTAATTTTAATAATGAATACAAATTTGAGAAATTAGCAGTAATGCCCTATCGTTAAAACATATTCTATCAAAATTAACAAGAAAAGATAGTAAAGTCTTCTTAATATTTAAATTTTAAATAAATATTTTTAAAATATTAAAACTAATAAAATTTTCTCTTTCTTCTTTACTTTCTCAAATATTAAGAACCCTAATACTCCCAAACTATTCATATTAGTCACCCCCAATCATCGTTAATCGCCACTACCACCACAATCGTTGCCTCCACTATAATGTGCAACAAGCAGTCACCTCTAATCAAAACAAAACACTCTCAATAAATTTAAATATAATAGAGCTAAAGCTTCATACCAAAAACTAACTACAACCATAAGCCCCTAAATCTTTAATTATCAAGATTCGATACAGTCTCCATAGCCTTCACAAAACAACTCAAAGTGAGATTGAATTTATTGAGATTGTGCCAGATTAAGCCGGCCTTGTGATAAGGCGTAATTGTATAAACTATTTTATCTTCCTAACTTGATATTTGTTCAATTTATCTCAATAATTGGGCTATTTATGCGTATTAATGTTGTGTTTATAGGTTGAAGCATTATCGGAGCAAAAATACCGGAAAACGGACGCAAATCGGAGCATTAGAGATAAAAATACGAATGGGGCACTGTTGCTACAGTAACACTGTAGCTACAGTACACTGCTACAGTACCACTGTAGCAACAGTGCAGCGCCGCAGCGCTGGATTTCAGCGCCGCGGCGCCGATTGCAGAAACTGAGCGCCGCAGTGCCAAATCGCAGCGCCGCGGCGCCGGGACCTGGGCAACAAGTTTTGACAGGTTCCTGAAAATCAGGAAACCCAAAAGCAACTCAAAATGCGCCCTAATTCCGTGCTCTTACCTATTTAATTGCTCAAAACTTATATTTTGGGAGAGGACTCTAGTTGGGACAGCAGCTAGAAACACAAAGAAACACCTAACTTCTAAGTTTGGAGAAATCAAAGAGGAGGAAAACAAGCTTCAACTTCATAGACATTTGACAGGGATGTCTTCTTTTCTTTGATTCTTTACTTGTTGTAAGATGTTTAGTTTACATGTATTGATGGAATTAGCTTCAAGATTGTGTAGTTTAATGATGAGCTAATTTCGTTCATCTAGGATTACATCCTTGAACTCATTTGTGATGGATTTTTAGCTCTCTCTTTTATGGTATTAATTCAGCTTTTGATATATTCATTGTGCTTGTGTGTAATGCTATTTGATTACTTGGCTAGTAGTTAAATTGATCTAGAAATGCTTAAATAAACTTGACAAAGGCATTTAGGTATTTAGTCTTAAGCATATTGATGCATGATCATAGTGTAGTACACTTGAGTTTCATATGAGATAGACATATACTCATAAGGCATGTATGGCTCATAAAACTTGTGCTTAATGAATTTTGTTCAATTTATTTATCATAGACATATAGATATTTGATTGGATGGAATAGATTCACTTGACCTGCAAAAGAGGCTTGTGATGTGTTGAGTGTTTTGGTCAATATATCAAGTTGAGAACCAATAAACATCAAAGAGATTCTGCTGAATTTATTTGCATAATGGGGGATAGTTTGTAATCCTAGGATTTCTCATATTGAATTTAACTTGTTGGTAATTTAGTTTATCACTTAGCATAATTAAGTTGTTCTTTTACTTGAGTAGTTTAATATCATACATTAAATCATTTTCTGGATAATAGTAGAAAGACACCATTTCGGTACTTAAACTAGAAAAGATAAATCATTCTCTGTGGGATCGACACTCTACTTATCATATATTACTTGTTGCGACAACGTGTACTTGCGCTAATTTGTGTTATAGAAAACACACAACACCTTGTAATAAGAAAATGTGAACTTAATAGTCAAGGTAGAGACATTGGCTACATTAGAGGCAAGAGGTAAGAAGGTTGGTTTTAAAATGGTATAGACTAACAATGATATCAACAAAAAAGGTAGAGAAATAGGAGCTGGAAATAAAAGCGGCGTTAGAAAGGTTGACACATGAGTTCCAAAGGTGGTAGCTGAGTTTTCTAAAGTGGAGCTTGATGGAGTTAGAAGAAAAGGTAGCAAATTGACTCACTTGAGTTAAGGTTTATTGAACTTGGAGGAGAGAGTAAAGAGGATGGTCTCAGGGTTTTTTTGTTTTGTTATTCCTAGAAAGGGAGTAATTCTTGGTTTATTTGATTAAAGAATTAAGTTGAGGTTGTGGCTAAAATATATTTTTAAAAAGCGGTTGTAACTTATGAATTTAGGGTGAAATTTGGCCAAAAAACTTGTTTTCATCAAGTAAAAACTAGTGGTGGTAATGGATGAGAAATAGAGAGAGATGATGGACTATTGTTGAGTCTATTTATTAATGTATTGTACTTGTTGGAGATGAATGATGATGATGGGGAGAGATGGTGTTGACATGGAAAAATACTATTAGATGATTAAGACATGTCAAGAGTCAATTAAACTACACTAATGATTGTACTAATTTAGCCTTATTAGAGAAAGCACAACAAAAAGAATAAGTTACTACTTGATTTAGATATCACCACCATTAATTTGTAATAAATGTATTAAAAAATGTGTACAAAGGCAATTGAATTCTTTCATGCACTCTTACATAGAATCAGTTAACTTTAAGGAAGATTTCATAACGGCTATGCATTATTCTTAATTTTTCAAACTCGTAAATATTATTGAAATTATGCTTACCTCGAGAATATTTCAAATAATATTCCCTATATTTTAAGTTATAAGAATAATACCCTTATAAATGCTTTAATTATTCTAACCGATAATAAGGTTGTAACTAGATGTCCAAGTTAAAAGGAACATCATAAAATGTACTTTTGGAAGGTTGACGTGGTTTTTGAGCTCAATGAGAATATATTCCATTACATTTCCTTCTATTCAATCATTGCAATTATCAACATTATTTGTACTCATAATACATGTGATTGTTCAAGCATTTATCAATTAATTCATCATAGTGAGAAGTAGCTTAATTAGCTCATTTTTATAGGTAAAGTAAACCACATGCTCTAATATTAATATTTAGAATCAATAGAATTTGGAAATCAATTTCGAAGATATTTTTAAGATAATATTTGTATTTAAGATTATATTTCAAATAAACAAATATAAGATCAAGTATTAGAATAGAGAGAAAGAGTTAAGAAAAGAAAAGGAATTAAGGGAAATGCTCAAGCTGTAGGAGGCTTGGGCACCTCAGTGCCCCAGTCGGGACACATGGACATATAACTGTTGAGCTCTGCGACACCCAGACCTGGAGAGGTGACTCTTTGAAGAGTCATCTACCTCTTTCAATAAGTGTGGCTTTTTGAAGAGGTGTTGTGTCTCTCTAAAGAGATATATTAGCTCTATAAATACTGCAGGCACACTTTATTTAACTGAATTAACTTCTCTTCTTTACCTTTGATCATTTTCTCTCTTCTTATCAACTTCTATCTAATTTTCTCTTATTGTCCAAGGAAGTTGTATTCGGTGTGCACCTTTACAACTTCTATTTGTCATTGAATCTTAGAACTATCTTACCATTCAAACCCTATTACAGCTTGATAATTTATCATTATAGGGGTAGAAATAGTTTAAGGACAGTGCCTAGCATGCCTAGACATTAATTTTTCACTTGTTGTATCTTTGTTTACACATCCAACATATAGCAACATTTCTAACAATCTTAAACTATTTCAATATGCATGGATATTATAAGTGATTCCTCTTAATTAGCAATAACCAAATCACTTTTATAGGCTACAAAAATACCATCATTTAATGAAAAAGCACTTCAAGAGATTGCAAGACCGGGTATTTAACACATTAGATGTTATGGGTGTGGTTGAATATTTTACCCTCACTCCTCTAGAGGTTATTGCAAAAAACTATAAGGAAGAGTTTCCAAAATGGAGCAAGGCAAATAAGATATATAGGAACACAATCTTACATTCATTATCTAATAAATTATATTATGTATACTCTACATATAAAGATGCTCATGAGATTTGGGCATAGCTTAAGAAAAAGTATATTATAGAAGATGTTAGTGCCCAAAGTATATAATAGCCAATTTTTTAAACTTTAAAATGTTTGAGGAAAAGAGGTTACAATAGAGATACATGATTTTCACCTTCTAATCAATGACTTGAAAAATGAAAACATAGTTCTCCCAAAACCTTAATTGAAAAAGTAATAACAACAAAAGAAAAAACCTTAACATTGGAAGATTCTATTGTGAATATTACAATAAAAGAAAAGAATTGCCAATGGGAGAACTTTAAAAAGACAAAGAATTAGTTTTTAAGGCTAATTTGGTTAAGGATGAAAATCCTGATAAGAAACATCAATATTCCACAAGTAACTTCTACCTTTAGAAAAGAAAAGCCTCATTCAAAAAGAAAGGTAAGTCTTATACTTGTAAAAAAGGTGGTCATTTTGTATATCAGTGTAAATGTAGAAATAAGAAGGAAATTTATAAAACTCTTAAGGCCAATTTGGTTAAGGGAGATGATGTAATTATTGCAATAGTTGTTTCGCAAGTGAACATGGTTGCAAGTGGCAACAAAGAATAGATAATTAACTCTGGAGCCGCTAAATATATATGTGGTAATAAGAATGCTTTTCAGGAATATGTCCAAGTGAGAGATGGAGAAGAAAAAATGTATTTGATTCCCATTTTATACCGGTGGTGAAAAAAGAAAAAGTTCTTCTTAAATTGATATCTGGGAAGTCTCTTGTATTGAGTAATGTACTCTATGTTCCAAACATTAAATATAATCTTGTTTTTGTATTTATGTTGGGAAAGGCAAATGTAAAAGTCTCATTTGAAGGGAGACAAAGTTGTAATAACCAAGAGTGGGACATTTTTTAGAAATGGATAATCTTTCAATGAATTATTCAAACTCAGTATACTTGATTTTCAATCAATAAGAATGCTTCTCCAATTTATATTGTCAAGCCTTTAAATTTATGGTATGATAGACTAGGTCACTTGAATTATCTTTATTTAAGAAAGATGAAAGAGTTGGTTTACTTTCTAACATGAGTTTAAATTAAATACATCAACGTGATGTATGTGTGGAAGGAAAGTCCACTAAAAAAAGTTGTAAACTAATAACTCTTAGAGAAACTAAATTACTAGGTTTAATTCGTAATGACCTATGTGATCTTAAAGATATCATGACTAAAGGAGGGAAAAATTTTACATTACTTTTATAGAAGATTTCTCAAAATATACTAAGGTATATTTGTTAAGAAATAAGGATGAGTCATATGAAAAGTTTTTAATTTATAAACAAGAAGTTGAAAATCAACTTGGTAGAAAATAACAAGATTAAAAATTGATAGAGGATGAGAGTATGTTTTTAACTAATTTAGTTCATATTGTAAAGATAATGAAATTATTCATGAAATTACACCTCCATACTCACCTAAATCAAATAGGGTGGCTGAAAGAAAAAATAAAACATTGAAAGACATGATGAATTGCACGATAATTAATTATAGGGCATCAATGAACTTTTAGGGGGAAGCAATATTGACTTCTTGTCATATACAAAATAGAATTCCTTATAAGAAAATAAGAATTACACCCTATGAGTTATGGAAAGGTTATGCACCTAATCTTTCATACCTCAAAGTGTGGGGATGTCTTACAAAGGTTCTTATTCCTAATCCTAAAAGAAAAAGGATGGGACCAAAGACAATTGATTGTATATTTATAAGTTATGCCTAAAATAGTGCTGCATATAGATTATTGGTAATAAAGGATACCATAGGGTTGTTTAATGCAAACAACATAATAGAATCTAAAAATATAGAATTCTTTGAATCTATATTTCCTAAGAAAGCCAATATAGAGAAAAATACAACTCATATAAAGGTTAATGATGACCCTCCAGAAAGCTCTAACAATGAACTTAGAAGAAGTAAGAGAATAAGGAAAGCCACTAGTTTTGGTAATGATTTTTATATTTTTCTTATGAAAGAGGACCCTAAAATATATACTGAGGCTATGACTTCTCATGATGCTCTTTTATGGAGGAAGGCAATTAATAATAAAATCAACTCAATCATGAGTAATTATGTATGGCAATTGTTTAATTTACCTCCGGGTACCAAGCCCATTGGTTATAAATAGATCTTCAAAAAGAAGATAAAGGCTAATGATACAATTGAGAAGTATAAGGTAAGGTTGATTGAAAAAGAGTTCACTCAAAAAAAAGAGTTAGATTATTTTGATATTTATGCTCCTATAACTAAAATTACATCAATTAGGATTTTGATTGCATTAGCTGCAATATATGATTTGTTCATACATTAAATGAATGTAAAAACAGTATTTCTAAAAGGAGATTTAGAAGAGAAAATTTATATACAACAACCAGAAGGTTGTGTTAGTATTGGTACAGAGCATTAAGTATGTAAATTGGTAAAGTCTTTATATGGCTTGAAACAAGTACCAAAATAATGGCATAATAAGTTTGACAATACTCTAGTATCAAATAGTTTTATGATAAATAATTTCGATAAATATGTGTACTATAGAACCTTTGATACTAATTGTTATGTTATCATATGTCTTTATGTTAATGACATGCTAATATTCATTCATAATATGAAAAGAATAAGTAAGACTAAGAGATTTTTATCAACTATATTTGATATGAAATATATGAGGGAAGCTAATGTCATTCTTGAGATAAAGATTATAAGAACATTTAGTGGTCTCACTTTATCACAAAAGCGCTATATAGATAAGTTTTTTGAAAGGTTTGAGTATACAGTATACAAACTGATGGTAACAACATATGATGCTAGAGTTAAACTGATAGGGATTAATAAGGTATAATATTTCTATATATCCAAACTTAATCTTTGTTTGTTGAAATTAAAATTATTTAGTTTTTTATATACTTTATCGTTATTTTGTAGGTTTCGAGTTAATGGAATAAATAGGGATAAAAATCTAATGATTACAAGGCAAAAATATCAAATTTACTATAGTAACTATGAATAGTGACATGTGAACCGTGTTCGTGCTACAATAATGTACTACAGTGTCGCAGCGTTAGATTTGAGCGCTAAAATAGAATATTAACTAAATTTATTTTTACAAGTCTCTAGAAAATTATAGACGCGTGATATAATTCTTATATCATGAATCTTAAACTGAATTCAATCTTATTTTTGATCACTTTCTCTTGATTATATTTAAATAAGTATATATTAGTTAAATTTTTTGCTTAGAATATTCATACTTAAGTTGTACACCACAATCTCGAGGACCAGCACTCTAGAACTTACTTGATTACTACTTAAGGTCAAATCTTCGGAAACGCATGAATAGAAAAATGACATTAGACTATCTTTGGGCCATTTGAGCCTTTTCTAACCTACCTTAGATATACATTTATACTTAGTTACCCTTTTTGAGCCTAATACCTATTACTTCTGTTTAATCACATTACAAGTTTCAAGACTTTAAGCTTATTTATCCTAAAATAACTTGTAACACCATAAACCTGGAGTTTACATAGAAATACTTATCAATCTAAGTTGTAGTTGTATATGAAAAGGGTACTGAAGTGAAAAGTAATAAGTCTTAAAAGTACTTGTCAATCTAAGTTTAGAGGTATCCATTATTAAAAAAAAAACTTGATATATGCAATAATAGTCAAGCATAAGTGCACACTATCGTATCAAATAATATAGAATTTAAAGTCCAAATTATCATTTCCATAGAGACTATTAATCTATTTCTTACAAATAATGACTAAAATTAGTTCTACTTTACTTTTATCCAAAAAAATCTAAAAATGAATTGATTATAATTAAACTAAGACAATCAAATTAAACCTAAGATTAATCAAACGCAAGCAAAGGATTGAATTTACTAATTAAAAACAATCTAGGGTTTCAACTCATCCCTTAATATTTCATTGAACTCATTACTCTCTTAGTTAGTCACTTAATATGAATTGATTGGGTAGACTCTAATCTCATCACAAGCCTCTGTCGATGGTCGAGTGACTATATTACACATTCTAACAACTACCTATATATCTATGGTAATCATAATAAAATGTAATTCATTAAAACCAGGTCTAAATCATATCATACCATACATACCATCTATATATATATATATATTGCCTAGAAATCATAGTTGTTACCCTATGATCATGCAATACATGAATCCTTCTGTCGAGTTCATCATAATTCCTAAATCATTCAAGATATTGATCAGGTATCATAAAAGCATTAAATACAAGATAGAATGAATCAATTATATGTATTAAATTTATAAACTAAGAATTAACAAAATCCAACTACATATTAGGTTTAAAGTCTAACCCTAGACCAAAGACGTTTAGCTCATCACTAAACCAATAGTATCAAAGTAGTAAAACAAAGATATCATAATTAAGAACATATTGAGCAGAACAGAGAAGAAAAACTAATCAAGAAGACGCCTTGAGTTGCACCTCTCTATTCCTTGACATGAATTTTAATGATCAATTTTGAATTCTTAACTTTGATCTTTTGATTTATGTTGTGAAATATTTTTCTAAGTTTTGTCTCTGATAAAGTCTGTGTTTTGGCTCAGAAAAGAGTGCTTTATAGGTTTTGAAAATTCTAAGG
The DNA here is from genome assembly GCA_946807835.1 of Ailanthus altissimus. Taxonomy (NCBI): domain Eukaryota; kingdom Viridiplantae; phylum Streptophyta; class Magnoliopsida; order Sapindales; family Simaroubaceae; genus Ailanthus; species Ailanthus altissimus. Next base: position 14,971,396 of record OX327687.1, read on the forward strand.
TCAAGGGACTTTAAATCTAAGTCGAAATAAGACTTAGAAAAGAGATTTTTTTCTTGTCGCAAGAGCGTCGCAGCGCCGCAGTGCTCATACTTAGAAAATGGAAACTTGTTGAGACTTCCTAGGTGCCCCAATGCTATAGTATATATGGTAGCATGATTAATGTAGCAAAATTATTGTAATATGCTTACTGTTCACATGTCACTATTTATTGTTATTATAGCGAATTTGATAATTTTGCCTTACAATCATTAAATTTTCATCCCTATTTGCTCCATTAACTCCAAATCTACAAAATAATGATAAAGCACATGAAAATTCAAAGAATCTTAATTTCAACGAACAAATATTGAGTTTGGAATATAGAAATATTATACCTAATTAACCCCTATCATAAACTTCGAAAGAATATTGAACATAGTGACAATTAGAACCGTTATGCCCAAATTATTGGTAGTCTCATGTACTTAATGAACAATATTAAACTTGATATAACATATGTTGTAGGAAGATTGAGTAGTTATACTCAAAATTCAGGAAAAGAATATTGGAGTGCCTTGGATAAAGTTGTAAAATATTTGATAGACACTAAAACTTATGTACTTTCTATAGTAGATCACAACCTGTAATAGAAGGTTATTGTGATGCTAATTGGATATTTGAATCCAATGAGGTGAAGTCTACTAGTGGATATGTGTTCACATTAGGTAGAGGAGCCATATGTTGAAAATCCACTAAATAGACTTATATAACATATTCTACCATGGCATCAGAATTGATAGCTTCAAAAAAATCTTGTTCTGAGATTAAATGGTTATGGATACTCATGAGTGATCTTTCTATTAGCACTCACCCTCTTATAATAATTTTTATAAATTGTGATTGCCTAGTAGCCATTGCTAGAGTAAAAAGTAAAATCTATAATGCAAAAAGTAGACATATTCGTCTAAGACATGACATTATTAAACAGCTACTAGAATCTAGGTAATAAGCCTATATTATGTGAGGTCAGAGATAAATTTGGCCAATCCTCTTATAAAACCACTAAATAGGATATTAATGGAATATACGTCGAGTGAGATAGGATTTCTGCCTAGAGCCTGAGACAAGAGTGATGGTAACCCTACCTATGTGATTGGCAATCCCATTGAAGTAGGTTCATAAGGGTAAGAACAAGTCAGTTATTGTCTTGTTGAACTATCGATTGTATTTTGTAAGTCCATCCCTATAGCGAAGTAGTGCATCTACAATGAAAAAGAATGAGTAATACTCTTAATGAACTCCATAACTCTTTATAACTTGGTGGTGTGTTAAACCTACTAGATACATTTGATGAAGTATTACTTGTATGAGTGTGAAATTGAGTCGGTTCTTATGAGAGCTAGACAGGCATCTTTAGAGCACTCATGAAACTAGAAAAGCACATAATCATTAATAGTGTCAAACCACCGACAAAAATAAGTTCATAGAGAATTTAACTTCATCATTTAATCCTTTATTTTACATCCAAAGAAATACAAATTGATAGAAACTTAATTTCATCCAATTCCTCTAAAATACAACTATCTAATTAGTGGATTGATTCTTAGCTTAGAGGAGCACCAATTCATATAAGTTAAATTCTACTTTGATAAATAATTGATTTGATTTACTTTAGTTTGTTTGAAATATATGGGAGATTTTTAGTATTTAAGAGTGTATTTTAAATATAAAAAAATGTAAGATCAAGCATTAGAGTAGAGAAAAAGAGTCAAGAAGAGAAAAGGAATGAAGGGGAAGCAACCAAGCTGTAGTTTTTGGATTGGAACCGCGGTACCCCAGTCACTGGACTAGGCGTTGTGGCACCAAACCCTGGCCTTGGCAGCACCCAGTCGGGATATATGGGCCTATAGTAGTTAACCGCCATAACTCCCAGACTTTGAGAGGCAACTCTTTGAAGAGCCATCTATTCCTTTCAATGGGTGTAACCTTTTGAATAGGTGTTGTATCTCTCCAAAGAGACACATTAGCTTTATAAATACTACAAGCACACTTCATTTAACACAATTAACCTCTTTACCTTTGATCATTTTATGTCTTCTTATTAATTTCTATCAAAGTTTCTCTTGTTATTCAAGAAAGTTGATATTTAGTGTACACCTTTACAACTTTTATTTGTGATTGAATCTCGAAACTATCCTACTATTCAAACTCTATTACACCTTAATAATTTATCATTGTCGAGGTAGAAATAGTTTAAGGACAGTGCCTAACCCACCTTGACATTGATTTTTCACTTGTTATATCTTTGTTTTCAGATCCCACATATAACAACTTTTCCAATAGATAAAATAGCAAAACTCATCAAATACAAGCAAATCATGATGTTATAGCAACTTCGATGAATTGTATGAAATTTCAACACCAATGATATTATTTTTATCGCAAGACTATATATATATAAATGATTTAATAGTTATATTATTTAGCATATTGTGAGTTACACTATTATGTGACATTGTGTGATTAATCTACAATTTTTACATTATTTATATTGTGTTACATAATTATGCTAAGTTATGTTGGCCATTAAAATAAAATTATATATATACAGTGAATTCCTACTTTGGGTGATATATAATATCTATATATATATATTTGTATAGATAAAAATAATTTAATGAATGACATAATTTATTATATGGTGAATAATACTATTATATAACATTATTAATTAATTCACACTATTTGTATAATTTATAATGTGTTACAAAATTTTATTATATAATTTAAATTCTCACTATATGGTGAATTATATTATTCACTATATCATTTCTCTCTCTTATATATATTGAGAATTCTTACTTCAAGAAATGGTTAGTAAATGAATTCTTAATTTGGAAATCACATTGATAATCAATATAATTAATTGATGTTTGGTTGATAGAATAGTGAAAAAAGAAAATATAAAAGTTGAGGAATATATTATGGTATGAAATAGGGAACAGAACATAGATAAGAATAGGAATCCGTTGTTAAATAAAGCACGCATTTCTAATTGAAAGGCACCGAATAGTTTTTATTTGAATAAAATAGTGTGGAAACTAACTTATATTTTAAAATGTATTTTAAACACTTATTTATTTTTTATGCCTTTTTAATAGGAATAATGTCAAACGTACAAAGTATTCTAACTAATGTATCGTAGATTAGCAAGTCCTTGATACATGGCAAAATATTCAGCTGGAAAAAAAAAAAAAAGAAGAATATGACCATCAGGAAAAAGACTTTGTAGTTGCTAACAAAATTGCTCTATTTCGGAGAACCCAACCAACTCCCATACGGTTGATCTCATAGCCACGTCCAAATTCATTTATATGGTCCAGGAAAGGGGCCTGTCAAACCACAGGAGCAAAACGTCTGACTTCCGTCGGCAACGAGACACCCAGCATTATACGCTGCCGCAGCTCCTGAAACTAGAATATAAAAAAACAATCCAGCTTAGTTGTATTATGTCCGTAGCGGAAGATGGTAGAATACTAAAAGGAGTTTTATTACGCAAGTTCCAACAGGCCCACAGCAGAACACAAGACATTTCCAAATTTGCCTCGGTCAGCATATGAAATAATAATACACCCAAATTAGCCCCTTTTAACTCCATAATGGGTTTACCCAAAAATACTAATTTACCGCATTTCCATCTAGCACTGGGTAAACTTTCCAAACCCAAACTGACCCGAATAAGATGCTCAGTTTAAAAACAATTTTGAATTGACCTAAAAATTACAGGAATACTATACCTAATTAACCCCTTTTAACTTCTCCTCGTTTGCTCTATTTCTGGGTTTTGTATTCTGGACATGTTTTGTTATTAAATTATTTAATATTCTCTGTTGCTTTCGATTTAGATATTCCCAGTTATCGCTGATTCGCTGCAGTAAATTTTAAGGTTTTTGCTTTCTGGGTTTTGATATCTTGGCTGCCCAGCCGTATGAATTTTTCTTTGATAAGAGTGAATGTCCCTTTAAATGAATTTTTGATATCCTGGGTATGTTTCTGAATGCTGATTTATTGAGGTTGCCGAGAATTTTTTGAAGCAGTTGTGACTTGTGAGATCATAAAGGTGCTTTGGTGGCTTTATATACAAGTGCCTTTCTGCATTTAATGGATTCTCCAATCGTGTGGTTTGATGGAAATTTTCATCTGGGTTGGATTCAATGATCAATCTAATTTATTTATTAAGTTTGGTTTTATGGGGGAAAGTGAGAGAGGTTTTAGAATATCAGAAATAATAAGCTCTCAATTAAGGTTGCAAGATCTCTAATATGTTTCTTTGTAACCTGTAACCTGTAATGCATTTAGGTTGAAATATATTAATTGTTAAGTAGGTCGCAGAAGAAAAAAATAAAATACAGGCTCAAGTTTCTATAATTCGTTTAAAAAGAGAAGATGATGAGAAGAAGTTGCTTAATGTACTAGAAAATTAATTATTGTGTCTAATTGTCAAGTGAATTATAATTTCCATCAAGTCTTAAATATTGTTGCTAGTTGTGTGACAAAATATGATTAATTTAATGGCCGCAGGATCAAACTTAAATGTACACTCTTTGTCTATAATGTTATCATATTATAGGGTACTCCATTTAAATGTTTTGCAAAGTAAGAGCAATCTAACAAACACATCTTTTGTTTTAGTTTTTGTTTTTTTTTTCTCTATTTTTAATTTTGTTCTTCTATTATAAGGATAATTTTATCCCTTACTAAGAGGATATGTATTACCATTTTAAACGGAGTAGGTTATTCTCGTTCTAAATAAGGTAAGTTTTTCCTATCTTAAATAAATGTAGCAATTCGTTTAAATAAATTGTATTCTTATCATTTTAGTATAAGGTATTAACAAATTTTTATTATATTCATATACGCTTTGTTCATTAAACGAATCAGACACTCTAATATAGATTCGATTTATTTAATATTTAAATTACACGACACAATACAATTAAACACATTTAAATAAATAAATTCAATTCAATTCATTTATACGATTATACACGATTTAATTTGTTTATTATATTCGTTTAAATGAATAGTAACACTTAGTTCGATTCGTTTACACAAAGTATTCAATTCATTTATTACAAGTGACTTAAATAAATAAATATACGAATAAACACAAATACGATTCGTTATGTAAACGTGACTTAAATAAATTATTGAATCGAAGACCTCAAACACGTATTCGACACGATTAATAAGCGAGTAATATGAATTTAATTTATTTATTAATCGTATCAATTTTCTTTATCCATATTTGCTTAAAACATGTTAAATTCATGCCGAATAATCGTATCGTGACCCATTATAGCACCCTTAATCCTAAACGGAGATAGAGATCCCAGTTAGAATAATCTCTTATTAAGGAGTTTGTCTATTTCTCTTTATGAAAGAGTTGTAGGTTTAGACGAATCATAATATATATATATATATCTAATGCTTATGTACCGTTGCGATAATTTTTTGATTTTATATCAAGATCTCTACAATAAGATATTGTTAATTTGATTAAAAAAATATATATTACATTTAATGATATTTAAAAAAAAAACAAATACATCTTTTATTAGTTAGCTAATCAACATGCTTATTAATCTAGTTAATTAAAAGGAAGTATCTTAGCATAGAGCATAATAGGGTGGCTAATCAAAGCTATGGATGATTATTGATTTTTAATCATATATTTTTCTCTTATGGTTTATTTAATAATCGGATAAAATACTACAAGTACTTCTTTGATTCATTATATGTTTTTATTTACGCCATCCATATATATAATTACTAAAGATACAAACTTTTCATTAATAATCTTATAGGAAATTAATGGGCACTTATCTACATCTTTTAATTATTTTTAGATGATGAGTTCAAAATTAAGTTGGGATAATAATATTGTAGACTTGTAATCTCATTCTTAGTTAAATTTTGAGAATGAGCAAGACAACCAATCAACAAAGGATTAAAAATGTTAAGTATTTTGTGTCATTTTTGCAAGCTTTTTTATGAAATGACATTAAAATTTAGTATCTCACTAAATGTGACATCTAATAACCACTTCAATGATATTTGTGAAATATATTCCAACTTAGCAAAATTCAATTGGAGTGACGATTTTTTTGTTGTACTTCATGGCAAATAAGATTATAATAAAGTTTGGTATTGAAAATCTACTGAGATCAATAAAATATTGATAAATTTGTATCCCACTTAATCCACATTGCAATATGCAATTCACTTGATTTTATTTTATAAAACGCCTTAGTGATGATAGTGCAAAAGTTAAAGAAATAAAGCACTTTATCAAGGAATTGTTGTTTAAGCTTTATAAAGCCTACAGTACATGGCACGGCAAAACCAATTTATAGTGCATCTCATAGTATTAACGTGGGTGGGAGTAGCATGTTTGCTTCACAGCCACAACAATCTAATGGCCCCTAAGTAGTTTGAGATGTGGTGTGAGATATCATGTGCGATGATGACTCTTGGAATGAATATGTTGGGCTTGCAGAGGACGATATAAATTTGAAAGAAGTCAGTAAGGTGAAAAAATACTTGATAGATAAAGTTGTCTTGCAACCCGCATTGAATATTTTGTAGTAGAAGTTAAAGGCTAAGTGATATCCAATTTGGCACGTATAGCTAAAAATGTGCTTGTTATGTTTGTATCCACTGTAGACTCCAAGTCACCTTTTAGTACTAGTGGTTATATTCTTGATTCAGAGTTTGTTGACTCTAAAAATAGTAAAAGACTTAATATATGGACAAAATTGGATTCGAATTTTGTTTTTGGTGGATAAAGCAAAGAAAAAAGAATGATTACTTATAGATGTTGAGTTTTATAACCAACTTAAAGCGGGTAAAACAAATGCTATAATATTTTTTTAATTATTTATAATTCTATTTTTTAAAAATTATTTGCTAATCTACTTTTAACATAATATGTTAAATTATTTTAGATATAGCCTTGCAAATTACCATTGCCAATGCCCGAGTAAGACTCTCAGAGTTATTATTCAATATTTTGGACATAGTAGCTAATAGTTTTATACTTTATATAATATTTGATGTATATTCAAAGTTATTATTTTGGACTTAATAGTTGATAAGTTACGTTATTGTGGACTTATGGTTAAATGGTTATGGAATTGTGGTTGTGATTAATGTTGTTTGTTAAAGTTAGTTTGATGTTAGAACTTTTTTTTTGTAAAAAAAGTTTTGTCATTAGAACTTACATGGTTGAAACAAAGATTTAAAAGTGATATTAGAGTGTTATAATTTTTTGTAGATTATTATAATTTAAAGGAATGTTCAAAGTTTAAGAGAGATTTTGCTGAATTTTTTAAAATTATAATACACCAAGTCCAATAAATAATAAATTTTAATGTAATTAAAATTTTAAAATTGTAATTGTAGAGGTAATAATTTTAATTTAAATTGCAAATATATTAATTAAAATGCAACTAAAATTAAAATTTGGAATTGGAATCAGAATTGTAATTTATAATAATTTAATTATAATTATAAATGCAATTGAAATTGAAATTAGAATTATATATGTAATTGAAAATAAAATTAAAATCATAAATGTAGTTAGAAATATAATAATTAGAATTACAATTATAATTAAAAATGTAATAGTTATAAATTCAATTGGAATTGAATTGGAAATGTAATAATTATAAATGTATATGAATTTAAAATTAGAATTAAAATCGTAGTTGTAATTAAAAATGTAATAATTAGAATTGAAATTTGAATTAAAAATATAATAATTATATGTTATATGTACTTAAGAATTAGTTATTATTAATTTTATATTATTAATTATTTAATTAATTCAATTAACTCGATAAAATAAGTCTACATAATATTACTATGAATATAAGATAATAAATCATAATAAATTTGTTGTGAATTTAATTATTTATCATTTTGATCTTTTGTTGCATTGCATGCATTGAAAATTGGTAATGTTTTTTACACTAACTCGTTATTAATTATTAATACTATTATAATTTTGTCAAAATCATCAAAGGGAGTTGATTAATATATATTTTATATAATATAATATTATTACATAAATTGTTAATTTTTATTCACTTTAATATTAAAAGAATAAAATTTAATTTAATCTAAATTTTAATTCACTTAATTCAATTTAATTATGATTGGAAGGAGAATTGGAGAACTAAAAAGATGATTCAATTTTCAATTAACTGAATAAAGAAGTCAATATATATTTTTAAAAATAAAACTCTATTAAATATTTTTAAAAAATCTTTAAAATAAAATGAACTCAAATAAAAAAAATGCCAAGTCTTATTAAAATCCAATTTCATATCAAATAATTCAAATTAAAACCTAAAATTCAAAATATATCAAAAAGAATTCATAAAAGCTTATAAAAAAAATTCAGCTCGAGAGAAAAAAAAAACCCAATTCAAAAATTTCCAAACTAAGGTCAATTTTAATAGGGTTGATCTGAAAATCAAAAATTGAACAAGATTGGATTGACTCAAACTCAACTCATACATGTTTTTTTTTTTTTAAAGAGATTACATATGTACATATCTTCATGCACCATTTGAAGGAGGAAGAATTCAAACTCAAATAAAGAAATGAGGCTTTGAACCCTCATGCTTAACCCATACATGTTCTTGCCCATCCGTACTTCCACCACGCTTGAACATGACAGAAAAGCATTAAAAGAAATGTCAAACTCTAATCCACATCACACGCATTGGAGATATGTTAATGTGTCGTCAATGCAAATTCAAAGCTGTTGGCAAAAATATTCAAACAAACCCGCCACATGAACTAATAATATGGATAATTTTTTTTGTTTAATATAAATACAACTCTTATCTTATCTTTATTAGGAGCCAAATTTGATTCAAACTTTCAATACTATTGCAAGAGTTCTTTAGAATTGAACTAATAATTATGCCATAATATTTCGTCAATTTATCAAGTTATCGCATTATTCAGGCTTGACGAAATCAAATTTCATGTGCATACAGCCAACGTAAAATCAATACATTAAGACTTCATTAAATAAATCACAAATTAAGAAGAAAATTTCATAAATAATGATTGCAAATAATAATATCGCTAAATTTTTACAAGAACACAATATAGTCCACAAGTAATGTTTATGTCTCTATTGTGCTCGCTCCGGAGAAACTCAAAATAGAAATGGAGTTTGGTTTTTCACTTCTGAAATTTTTTGTTTAATAAATTTCAAAAGCATCTGGACCTAACAGAATTAAAGTTGCTCATTAAGGTTGTTAACAACCTATATCAATGCTCAGGACCATCCCAAATGCAAGAATAGAAAACAGAATCAAAGAAACAAAAAGAAGGATTCTGATTCTAACTCAACAATATCAAAAGATCTGTACAAACCTATAAACAATATCAATGAGGGTTAACTATTGGACAATTTTTACACCCTTAATTTCATAAAGGAGCAGTAATACACTTCTCCCATTTGCCATATCTTGAACTGAAGCACCCTCCTCCAACTAACTGGGCACACTCCAAAAGCACAGCTCGAGCACAAATATCCCAAGTCATTGCCATCTCTTCAAGAGACACAGGCTCTGACAGCTTCCGGAGAGATAAGCTGAATCGCAACCTCATCTTCTCTGATAAATTAATCAATTCTTTGCTCTCACTGCTGTGCGTACAAGCAGTACTTTTGAGTTAACATCATCATTACCCAGTCAATGGAATAACTTAGAAGTTACTTTTATGAGGTAAAAAGATTGAAGTACAGTTGATTGAAACCATTGCATTCACATATGTGCATTTATTTTGTATGTCTGTAGGCATTGAATTACATGTGCTTCATGATGTGTCCACGCATTTCAGATTGAATCATAAATTGATTTTAGAAACTCTTACCTTGAGCCAAAAGTCAAGCCACCTAAAATCACAGGAGAAGAATTTGGATAACTGGAAGGAACCAACAACCGCAATGGGAGTAGTTGCAACTGCATGCAGAGGACTACATTATTAAGTATAAGAATTTCTATCAATATACTGCATGTCATATTATGTCATGTGAATTTAAGAACTCACCATCTGAGATGCATAATGCATCTTAAAATTTTCATCATGAGCCACAGCACCATAAATGCATCTTACAATTGTTCCTTCACTGGGATCAATTGCAGCAGTATCTTCGGTTGAATCCAAATCAATCATCGTTTCTAACAACCGCTGGTTTATGTATTTGATTTCCTTTAACAATGTGTTGCTGGGCTGCAAATAACCAATACATTATTAATTCAATTAGATATAAAGCAAAGGAAAGCTAAGACATGCTAGTTAACCCAACCAAAAAGATGACAAGAGTGGAGAACAGAAGAAATGCACCAGTAAAAAAATGTGGTTGCACTACAGAAGAAAAGAAAATAAACTGAGTTTGCCACTTTTCAACAATATGTGATAAATCTGAGTTCATGGAGCTCCAAGGATGACAGAGACTCATACTAGGTACAAAAACATAACAGTAGTCTTCTTTAGCTAATGGTTTCTATAGTAAGCATCTAAATCATTTTCTGGCTGGGTCTGTTTTACATACTGTGATATCATGAAGCTTAAACCAATTCTAACATGGGATGAAGAATTGGGTAGACTATTATGCATAGTTGAATATTAAAAATATAGAAGCAGATATCAAACCTCTATCCTGCGCCTCTTGATCCTGGATGTTACACTTGAATCTGAATCAGATATGTGATTAATTGACCGCTTCAGATTCTCAATTTTGCTGACCGACAAGGATAATGCATCTGGGGCCAGTGTGTCAGTATTGCACTCCATATTTTTATCAAAAGAACATCCATATTGCAAGGTGGAGTTCCTTCCATGTAAACAACACCTTCTTTCAGATGTTGCTCCAGACACATTACAAGCCGCCCCAGCGATTGTGTCAACTACTTTAATTGCTGAGTCGATTTCACCAATAGAGGCACTTAATGCTTTTGGTGACAGTGATTGTACCTAGAAGAATATTAATACGTCTAAGAATCCATTACATAAAACTTATAAAAGGGAAAGAAGATTGCTAATGGAGTAGAATCTCAAGTTACAAATATGTTCACACGCCTAAACGAAAGAAGATTTTAAACATTGGTCAGATAAGAAGAAACCCAGAAAAATAAACAGACTATAAAGCATAATGTTGCATAAAGCTAAGATATAAACTTATGGAATTTGCTAGTTCTAGTGCATGGTGTGAAAAAAAGAAAGGAAGGAAAATACACTTACAGCTTTAAGCAAGCGCTTAAGTGGCTCCCTTGTATTAGATGATTGCTGATTGTTATTTAGACTGGCAGACTCATTACACAAAAGGGATGCCGACATCCCAGGCAAAGCATCAGGAAGGATTGTAGCTGGAACTTCATTTTGATTATCGCCTGTGGTCAACACAACTTTGTTTGAGAGTGTGCATAGTTTTCTAAAATTGGAAGGGGGGAAGCACCAAATGGGTGCTTCTCATAGTCTGCTGGTGTTGAAAATGGAGTTGAGGGAGTAGGAGAAGAGGTTATTGATGGTGAATTAACAGAATGTAATGGTGTCCCAACTTTCGGAAGAGCAGAGGAATGCTGACACATTTGAGGAGAAGTGGAAAGAAAACGACGGAGTGACTCAAAGTGGCATTTGATGCAAATATTCTGAATATAAGCTGATAAAGGATCCTGCTGAAGCATACCTGAAGTGGGAACATGTTGAATGTCTGTCATATGCGTATGTTGCATTTTCTGCTGAACTACTTGTGGCTGAAGATGTTGCCCAATATTTTGTGGTGGCATCATTGGATGTTTATGTTGTTTCTGGTGCTGGAATGGGTTGATAATAGAACTTTTCTGTGGGGAATTTGTAGCAGAAACAAATGTCTTCTGACAGGAATCATGAGAAAATTTAGTCTGTTGTGTGCCTGCAATATTATGGCCTTGTGGCCTGGCAGCATGCTGTAATGAACTTTGTGCATTCTGTTGTTTCAGAATCATCAGGGAACCAGAATTTGGTGAGTTTGTCATGTTTGGTTGAGATCTTAAATCCCCTTGCTGTGTTGACGATAAAGGAGGTGGACCAACTGGTGTGCTTGTCAACGCTAAGCACACTGAATGGAACTGGTGTTCCCCATTAGTGTGTTGTTGCGGCCGAGACATTGGGGATTGACAACCAGATGGATGAATTTGAGCATATTGCTGAACAGAAACTGAATTTTCCTGTTTAAAGGAATTAACAAACAGCTTCACTGCTTGATGGTAGGATTCCAGCTTTTCCATGGAGAACCAAACAAGGTCACCTCGGGGCATAGACAAAAATTTAAGCATCCTCACAACCGTATTAATTGTTCTCTTGTATTTTTGAACTATTTCTGGAACTTGGGACTGCAGGAAGGGATCAAATCCAAGAAACATGGACAGCAAGATGATAAATAAGGTGATCAGAGACCATTTCAAGGGCAAGTAATTAAACTTAGAAGTAATGAAAAAGAGAGATGACATGTCAGGCGTAGTTCATATACCTTTTGACACTTCTCATTCAGTTTATTGTACACAAGCGTCAACCATGGTAAGTACTGCTTCTTCATAGACTGAAGCTGCAGAACAACATAAATATTCCAACTAGTCACAGACGGTCTCCTGAATTGAGGTTCAACTATAAATGTACAGAAAACGGTCAATCTTCACAGAAAAATGGGCTTATTTTGACCGAGGAGATTTCGTCCAGGAAAACAAAGATATGATTAAATAGCCAGATCAAAAGAAAAGTGAGAGTAGGAGAAAAGGATGATGTAGGACTTAATAGGGGTTTGGGACAATTAACTGATAATTATTAATGCAAATATGCTTTTCACACTTTGCAAAGAAAATAGCTGTTAAATATAGGCGCTAGTTGTCAACAGACATGATATAAGAAAAGAAAGGATCCTAAGACAAGATCTACTGTTTGTTTAAGGAGATCAAGCATATAAACCAGGAAAATATTCTCTACTGTTTGTTTAAGGAGACCAAGCATATAAACCAGGAAAATATTATGTATTTTAAAATACATTTAAGAAAGATGAAACAGAAATCAGATGTTTCAGGACAGATGACGTACAATGTCACTTGGAATCAAATATACAAGGTAATACTATAAATGCTGAAGAAAAAACAGCCACATAATAATGGAACTTAACATAAATCTACAAACCTAGGCTGTAGAGTATATAAAGAAAAGATTAAAGTACTATCTAGTAACAGTGAAATTAATCCATTACTTGTATCCAAAGAAAAGAAAAACAAGAAAGTGAAAATGTTGCCAACATGAAATAATTCAACATAAACCTATGGGAAAGAATGGCTATTGGAAATTAATTACCTTTTGGTATGCCTGATCATGTGACTCAGCCATTTTTGCTTGTTCAGTGGGAGTTGCAGATGCTATTGAGGCTACAGGTGACAGACCTGCTGAATTAGTGACTAAATATCAGCCAAAATAAAGAAAGAAGCAACAATTAATGAGCCTATCTATTACAGCATTAAAAACATTTTCCAAAGAAAAATGAAAAAATTATGAGAATGGTTTAAAACAAGAACAATAAAAAATATTTTCTCTTAACATTTGAAGTGCACACATTTTTTTAGAAAAAGAAAGCATGAACAAGGGCTAGAAGCATTACTTTGTAATGGAACAGGCTGCTGGAATGAGTACTGCATTCTCTTCCAAGACGAGGACAGTTGCTGCTCTGTGTTGTTTCGCTGGGCGACAAGTTGACTCTGCTGAAAAACGGCAGTGTTTGATTGCTCTGTGAGTGGGAGTTGCCGTGAGTCTGTTGGTAATGCCTGATTCTGAGAGCACTGAAACAGACTTGGCTGTGATAAAACATGCTGTTGTTGTTGGTGTTGATGATTTTCATGAATATCTTTGATGGGCAAAGTATTTTGCTGGACCTTGTGCTCTAGAAACTGATGTTGGGCCTCTTTCTGTTGGTTTATCTGACAAACCACCTTTTGCAATGGCTGAGTTCCAGGAATATCGCTCTGGTTACTAGCAGGGAGGTTTACTTGCATTCCTATTCCAACTGAATCATAAGGAAATTCAGATGAAGCCTGAAAGGCATTCTTCAAACTAGAACTTTTCACACCACCAGGAACCATAGACTTCTGAGTTAGCCCTGTAACCGATAGCAAAATGATAAAGATTAAATTGACATATATTGCTCAAGCATATATCATGATAGGTGAGATGAAACTACCACAGCATTATAGATGCCTCAAACTCTGTACTCTTTCTTAAGAGAATGTAAGATACTGAGTAAATATTGAGGAAGAATATATAGAGAAAAAAAAGACAAACACAGCCATAGAATAATAATTAGATCAATATATATACAAAATATACAGCGCACGTCATGTTAGTGACATTATTGTTAAACAAGTCTAATATAAAATGTACCTGGAAAATTCCTTTGCATGTGTCAACATTAATTTAATAACTATTTAACTGTGCAAGGAAGCAATAACATTAAACCTTTTGATTTTACAAAAGCATCCTGATTTTATATTGTCATCATCTTTAGATAAGAAAACATCATCAGGTTAAGTTTTCAACATGATAACAAGACACACATTTGATCAGATTGTTCGTGTTAACATAAACAAAAAGAAGAAAAAGTAAAAGACCAATTGACATGAACAGAAATAGAGAATGTTAAAATTTTACTAGAAAATCTTCACAGTCAAACTATACATGAAATTATCTCAACCATAATCATGTTCAGTAACTACAAATGCATTCTAAAACCTTCTATTTGGTTGTATATATAGAACAGTTACTAATGACAACCAATGACATCTCGTCAAATCAAAATCAAGCACGCATGTTTTTTCTTTCCTCATAGATACATACTTGGACATGCCAACAATAAAAAGCATACAAGGTTAATTGAAAATTTAGAAGTCGAGGCCTAAAAGTATAAAATACAAAGAAAATATTTTTTACAGCTTCTAACCTGGTTTGGATGAAGATAAGCCAGCAGTGCGAGGATATGACTTATTAACCATTTCCAATCTCTTAGTTATTGTGCGATGATAATCCTCCTGAGCAACAGAAAACACAATTAAACTTGAACAAGTTACTAAATACAGGAAATTTTTCTATAGGCATCACTTTTGCAGATATTATAAATATGGAGTTATCCTCAAGCAACAGATAACTCGAACTATCTAATTAACAATCCAAAAAGGACAAAAAAGATTGATTAAGAACTAATGATATCAAATAATCAGTGAACTACTAGCTTAACTTAATCACCAACTTCCCAAGACAACTAAAGCTGCAAATATTGAAAAATTCTAGAAACTTGTATACTAAAAAGAAGTACCTTTGATTTTGCATTTTGGAATGCAGTTTCCTCAAATTGCTCGACAACTTTAGTCAACTGACTTTGACCATCAGGATTAGAGGCCAATCTCAGAAAACCCAATCTATCATTGCAACAAAATATTTGATATAAGAATTATTTATTCAAAATATCAGCACTTTAATACGGAATAACCTAAAAATAATGAAAATTAAACCTTATAAAAAAGAATAGCCGGTACAGATATAAAATACCAAGAAAGTGTTAAATAAATTCTACAAAAAAGCATCAATAGCAAAGTCAAAAAGGGTTTCAAAAGCGCAATTCTTAAGTGCATTTTAGCAGAAACACTCCCGAAAAACGCAAAACACATACATAAATAAACTAATGCAATCGATTAAATCTATCGATCAAACTGTAAAAGAACAGTAACAAAAACAACCACAGAAAATAAAACTGATAACTTTTTAAGTTTATTAAGAAAAAAATAAAAGGAAAAAATTACATTTTGTCAATGACTTTGCGTCTAAAATCAGGAGTGAAAGTGGCTCTCCAGTCGTCGTTATCCTCTGTGAGTCCACTCTGGGCAGTTCTACTACGACTGCTCTCCTCCATTCAAACTTTACCACTGAAACAACCCAGCACCAAACCAAAAACGTATGAACTTCAAACCATAATCCAATACAAAATTAAACCAAAAATTTAAAAAACAAAAACAACGATAAGCAAAACCTTCCAAAAGAGGCGACAGAATCATCCAAATTAATAACAGATATTTTTGTGTTTACCTTAATAGAATAAGAAGGCAATAAATGTGTTATTTGTAAGGAAGGAAGAAGGAATGAAAAGGGTAACTTGCGAGGGAAGTTGCGTTTGCGTTTGCCACTGGCACACTCTGTAGAGAGTGTGCGCACGTCGTTCGTTGATAATGTTTATGAGATTAGATTGTCCATTGTCACGTGCCTTTATGGTCGGTTTGATCGGTGGACGTCTCCTAGACAGTAAAGAGTTGTACTTTGTCGATGCTGCGTTTAGTTTATAATTTATAAAGTTCTATTTTATTTATAAATACTAAGTGTATTTATGTTAATAGTTTAATAATAAAAGATTAACCGTTGCACTAATTTGTTTTGCTCTAGTGGTATTATATGTGCACTCTGAAATTTAAAGTTAGAGATTCAAGTCCTAGAAAATGATAATTTAAAGTTTAGTTATTATTTGGTAATTTGAGGAGTTTATATATATATATATAATTATTGAAGATAATTTTCATTTGTAATTTGATAATTTGATAGTTATTGAGTTTAGTTATTATTTGGTAATTTAGTAGTTATTGAGTTCTTTAATTGTTATTGAATTATTGACAGTTGGCAGTTATTGGAGGTAATTTTTAATTATAATTTAATTATTTGATAGTTATTGAGTTCTTTGACGGTTGTAATTTGATAGTTATTGAGTTTTTTTTTATAGTTATTGAATTATTAACAATTGTAATTTAACAGTTATTATGTATAATTATTTGAGATTTATTTTCTTTAATTAGTAAATACAGTTTTCAATTCTAATTTAGTAATTTAACAGTTATTGAGTTTTTTGGCAACATTTGTAATTTGGCAGTTATTAAGTTATTTGGTAGTTATTGAATTATTAACAATTGTAATTTAACAGTTATTATTAAATTCAAAAACCGTCGTAATTTGGTAATTATTGAGTTTTTTGGCAGTTATTAAATTATTGATAGTTATCATTGAATTTGTAATTTGACAGTTATTATTGAGTTCTTTAACAACAGTTGCAATTTTGTAGTTATTGAGTTATTTGATAGTTATTGAATTATTAATCATTGTAATTTGGCAATTATTGAGTATAATTATTTTAGATTTGTAATTCATTGAGTTATAATTTAGTAGTTATTGAATTACTGATAGTTGTAATTATTTAGCAACAATTGTAATTTGACAGTTATTAAATTATTGATAGTTGTAATTTGACAACTATTGAGTGTAGTTATTTGAATTTTGTAATTCATTGTGTTGTAATTTAACAATTATTGAGTTCTTTAGTAGTTATTTAATTATTAAGAATTGTAATTTAACAATTATTATTAAGTTCTTTAGCAACAGTTGTAATTTGACAGTTATTGAATTACTGATAGTTATAATTTGATAGTTATTAAGTATAGTTATTTGAAATTTATAATTCATTGTATTGTAATTTGGCAGTTATTGAGCTCTTTGACAGTTACTGAATTATTGACTATTGTAATTCTTTAGCAACAATTGTAATTTGGCAGTTATAAAATTATTGACGGTTGTAATTTGATAATTATTAAGTGTAATTATTTAAAATTTGTAATTCATTAAGTTATAATTTACCAGTTATTGAGTTCATTAGATATTTAATTATTGAGAATTTTAATTTGGCAGTTACTATTGAGTTTTTTGGCAGTTATTAAATTATTGATAGTTGTAATTTAACAATTATTGAGTGTAATTATTTGAGATTTGTAAGTTATTGAGATGTATAATGGAATATTTATATTAAAAAAGAAAGATTGACAATTATACTCCTGCTATGGGAAAATTTTCGAATTTAAATTTATGTTATTAAAACAAAATTAGCAAATAAAATAGGGATAAAAATGACACTTGAAGTTTCCAAAAGTTGAACCCTAATAAAAATTAGGAAAATTTTTAAAAATATCCCTATTTGAGCATGTTCAAAAAATGTCCTATACAAGTCTATCTAAATAACTCCCTCTGATTAGATGTTAGTTTCTCACTTATAACATTCATGGCCCACATCTTTGAGTAACACATAATAGATGCTTGAAAAAATTTAATCTCAAGAATTCTACATCATCTGAAGACATTATTCTTCTTTTGAAGTTACATTAAAAAAAATACAATTAAACAATTATTAATAAACAAGAAACATACCTATTAAATTAAATAACTTCAAACAATTATATATTATTATATTATTTTTTTAAAATTAATAATTAATTAATTTTTTAAAACATTGATTTAATTTAATTAAATCAATTATTATTGATTTGTTTATTATAATTAATTTATATTTTCAAATTTAGAAACTAATAATTAACTTTTATTTTTTTAAACAATAATGTATAAAAATTATAAATTTAGTGATATTTTAAAATTTTCTTAATTTAAATTAAATTAATTTTTTAAAAAACAATCTCACCACATGGGAGGTAGTGTATACCCCTTGCATGCGCTCCATATGGCACATGCATGGGATATTTCTTGTGAGAAACATTTCACATGGCGCATTTTGTGTGCATGAAACACTTGCATGAAACATTTATTATGGACGATGGCTGGCAATTGCTCCGGCCATCGTCTGCATTTGAGATTTTACACAAATGGTCATTTTTGGTTGAATGTTTACTAATTTTTTACTTTTTCAACCCATTTTTTAAATATATTTCACTTATTTCTAAGCCAAATCTAAATTTTAACTCATTTCCAACACAAATTAATTTTTTTAATCTAAAATTTTAAAAAACAATACTTACAAGAATTGACCATTATTGTAATTTTATGTGACAAATATGTCATGCAAGGTATGATCTACACAATATCGGCTTCTAAAACTTTGATCTAATCGAATTTTTGTTGAGATGGTTTTGTAAAGAGAGAGAGTGTGCACGATTTAGAGAGAGAATGCATTTTTTTAGTCTTTTTGGGTGGAGTGGGAAAATAAGCTCTTAGGACATAATTGTCCAATTTTGAATTTTTTTACTAATAAAGATTAGCCCATTTATTGGTAGCTAAAACAAATGGCAAAAGAAAGGGCCATTTATGAAAAATTCCTATAAAATTATCTCCTTACCCTTGCTTACTTTTTAAAATTTTGAGAATGCACCATCTTCTTGTAACTCTTTAAAATTAAAGAGTGCGCCGCTCTTTGGTGAAAAAATAAATTTTCTAATGCTCAAGTCAATGTTGTCTAAGAAAAAAATACTTTTATGTGTGTTAGTGTTTATCTTAAAAAGAAGGCATTTGTGTTTGGGGAGTATTACTAAGACAAGTAGAATAATGATGAATGTGTCTTCGAAAGAATTAAATGTGTCTCTAAATGAATTAAATGAGTACCCAATGATGAGTGAATGTGCATTTGTATGTATAATGAATTGAGTGAGTTAAGATTGAATGATCTAAATGAATGAATATCTCTTAAATCTATTGAATGAATTATAAGCAATGTTTAATAAATATTTATAGTGTATAAATCTAAATTTCTAATTCTAATCAATTTTAATTAAAAAGAATAATTTAAATGAAATTCTTCTTAATTTTGTTAGTGTTGTGTGCGTGTGCACTTGTGTGCATAATTAAACAATTTAATAATAATAGCATAATACATGTGCAACGCTGTAGAATTATAAATATATATTAAAATAATCTCATTACACTAATGAGATTATAGGACTTACCCTCGAAGCGTGCTTTACACAATTTTAGTTAAAGATGTAGTGAACTTCCACAAGCTAAAATAATAACTTTCTATTTTTTTAGAATGTATGAAGCAACTCTTGCTTCAATTTATAATTTTTCTCTCAAAAATACTTTTATTTTTGTCAACAGTTAACAAAAGCAAAAGCTATTGAAAAATTTGCTTCTAAAATCGGCTCACACAACATTCATTTACTAATTCATATATATAGAGAATTTTTGCCTCTCATTCAACCAATCACAAGTCATTAACATGACAAGCGTTTGGTGATGAGAAGACAAATCAATTCATTTGTCTCAGTGGCCAATTGTGGAGGTAATTGATGGCTTAATACACACTATCTCTTGCTTCACAAATAATGCATTCAATTTGAATGCACGAGACCTTTTCCCTTTTCAATTGCATTTATTAATGGCCAATTAAAATTAAACATGTATCAATAATTTTTATTTTAGTCGATGTAAATAAAATAAATGGCAATCACTTAATAATAATAAAAAAATGATAAATCAAATTCATTTCCATTGATAATGAACGGTAGAATGAATTTTTCATTTTAAAAAAAATTATTTATTTATTTATTTTTGTATCTACTAATGTCTAATTTAGTTCTTATATAAATTATTGATATAATTTGAGACATACATTAGATAAATAAAAACGTCAAATGTTACTTGATATAATTTTAAGCTTAACACTTAAATTTTAACTACTTTTCAAGAGACCATGAAATAAATAAATGACCAATTAATATAATTTAAATAAAATAATAGTTATTTTATTTAAATGGTAGCTATATCCACCAATACTCAATTTAGTATCCATACAAATTATTGACACAATTTGATATATATACTAGGTAGATAAAAGTGTCAAGTCTCACTTAGCACAATTTTAGGTTTAACACTTAAACCTTGACTACTCCCCGAGAGATCCTGAATAAATTTATATTTTTCAAAAACTTCTCGGATCGAACAATTCGATCCAGTACGCTACCCACGTGCTCACTTAATAATAATAAAAAAATAATAAATCAAATTCATTTCCATTGATAATGAACGGCAGAATGAAGTTTTTATTTTAAAAAAAAATTATTTATTTATTTATTTTTGTATCTACTAATGTCTAATTTAGTTCTCATATAAATTATTGGTACAATTTGAGACATACATTAGATAAATAAAAAGGTCAAATGTTACTTGATATAATTTTAAGCTTAACACTTAAATTTTAACTACTTTTCAAGAGACCATGAAATAAATAAATGGCCAATTAATATAATTTAAATAAAATAATAGTTATTTTATTTAAATGGTAACTATATCCACCAATACTCAATTTAATATCCATACAAATTATTAGCACAATTTGAGACATATATTAGGTAGATAAAAGTGTCAAGTCTCACTTAGCACAATTTTAGGTTTAACACTTAAACCTTGGTTACTCCCCGAGAGATCCTGAATAAATTTATATTTTTCAAAAACTTCTCAGATTGAACAATTTGATCCAGTACGCTATCCACGTGCTCAACGCGTATACTTTATATAGTGAGATTCTCTAAGCTCACACCCATTTTGTCTCACGGAACATTTCCGTAAGTTTATAACTGATGCCCCCCCCCCCCCCCCCCACACACGTTATAGATAATATAAGATAGCGAGTTAAACCATATAAGTTTAGGTTAATCCATATTCGTACAATCCCTTCATCATTAATATTCTGGAAGAGTGGAGACATAAATTAATAACGTCAAGTCCCCTATTACTCAACCATAAACTTATCTCTTTTGATTCATATTCCAATAAATAATATATGCAAATTCAATTGTAATATTATTTACTCCACGGGAAACTCTTTCCTGGGTTAAATGCTTATGGCCATAAGACTTCTTAGAATACAATCTTAGAGCATCTGGATATGTAACTCACCTATATGAGCTGACGAATCACATATCTACACATACTAGACTCTATAAGCATCGGACCATACCCAGTGACACCCAATGATCAGACTATGAAATGTCTCTGACATGTGTGGAACCTAAGTATGGTGGATCACTCATAAGCCCACTGTGGTGCTCAGGTCTAAGGACTACGAATACTACTCAACTCGAGAAGACCTTTCACTAACGGATTTATGGAAAATCTATTGGAGGTCTTTATTGAGTCTAGTTCAGTATCCAGTCCTTACTAAATACATGTATATTTATATGAGTTTCCACTAAACTCATGATTTACTAAGATTAACCATCTAGACATTCAGATATAGACATACATTAACCTATATTAATCGATTCTATTTGATAAACCCTGCATCGATGGAAATAGATCATGAGCATTTAATTTGAGAACATATTTGCACAATGACATTTCCTAGCAACTTTTGCAACTATTTACAACTATGTCATTGTTAGTATATTCTCGGGTCTTTGTCCTATTTCAGATAAGGTTTTAACTCTTTAGACTTAATCTGAACTCATTCAGATCAATATAATGTTCGAAATATTACAAGCATCTTACCTAATAAAATTAATTAGCGATTTAATGAAATATTTATTTATTACATAAGTATGAAAATACAATATTCATACAAAATTAGGATGTCACATGAGTACAAATCCCAATAACTCCCACTTACTCTAGTGTCATTCATAATGGTATCTAATACCTAACGATTTCACGTGTTTCTCAAACACCTTTAGAGTTAAGGCCTTAGTGAGTGGGTCCTCTACATTATTTATAGAATTAACTCTATAAAATATAACATCTCTTTGAGCTAAGATCTTTCTAACAATGTAAGATTTTCTCTCTACATGTTTAGATTTCTGGTGTGCTCTTGACTCTTTCGCTTGTGCAATGACCCCTTTGTTATCGTAATATAATGGGATAGGATCCACTGAACTTAGGACTATACTAAGTTCTACGACAAACTTCTTTATCCACATTGTTTCTTTTGCTGCTTTTAAAGCTACAATGTATTTTGCCTCTATGGTAGAATCAGTTGTAGATCTCTGTTTGACACTCTTCCAACTTATGGTGGTGCCATTGAGAATAAACACATATCTAGATGTAGACTTTCTATCATCTAGATCAGACTGGAAGTCTGAGTCAGTGTACCCTCTTACCTGTAAGTCATTTTCTTCATATATAAGAAATATATCCTTTGTACCTTTAAGGTATTTAAAGACGTGTTGACTGCCATCCAATAGTTGTCACCTAGATCAGACTGGTACCGGCTCGTAACATTTATAGCCATACTAATATCAGGTCTCGTACACATCATGGCATACATCAAGCTTCCAACAGTTGATGCATAAGGAATGTTAGACATTCTAACCCTCTCATTTTCTTTCTGAGGATACATTTTCCTCGAAAGATGAATGACATGTCTAAAAGATATATTAACTGTCTTACAATTACTAAAACTGTACATTTCCAAGATACTATCAATGTACGAAGATTGGGAGAGTCATATGAGCCTCCTAACTTTATCTCTTAAAGCTTTATATCTAGTATATAGGAAGTCTCTCCCAAATATTTTATGGAGAAATTCTTACTAAGGTAACTTTTTACTGACTGTAACATACCGATATCATTTTCAATGATCAATATGTCATCTACACAAAGAATTAATAAGACAACCATGCTCATACTGACCTTTTTATACACACATACCTCGTTTTCATTTTTTATGAAACCAGACCATCAGTTTGTATACAAAATTAGAGAAAGGCTGGATGCAAAACCTTTAAGTTGTTTCATAAATATCTCTTCGTTGAGATATCCATTCAGGAACACTGTCTTTATATCAATCTGCCAAATTTCAAAGTCATAGTACGCAGTAATTGCTAATAAAATCCTTATTGACTTAACCATCACAACTGGTGCAAAGGTTTCTTCAAAATTGATCCCTGATAGTTGAGTATAACCTTTTGCTACCAAACGGGCCTTGAAGGTCTCTACCTTCTCATTGGGCCCACGCTTCTGCTTGTAAACCCATTTATAACTGATAGAAACTATTTCTTCGGGAAGCTCAACCAAATCCCAGATTTGGTTTTGATGTATAAAGTCAATTTTAAATTTAATGGCATCCTGCTATTTTCCCGAATCAATATCCAATATTGCATCTCTGTAGGTTAAATGATCATTTTTTTTCCACTAAGAAAATCTTAGAGGTACCTTCAGGTATCATATCATACCTTTCAGGTTGCCTCGATATTCTTTGTGACCTACGTAAAGGGTGTGTAAAATGTGATTTGCTCGATTGAGCATATGGTTCCATCTTTGGTTCACTTTGATTGAATTCATCAAGATCAATCTTTCTACAATCCCTACGATCCATGAGAAACTATTTCTCTAAAAAAGTGACTTGTACCCCATGGGTGCAAGTTTATCCTGTTGTGTAACTTTTACATAAGTAGGACAACCCCAAATCTTAAAATATTTAAGACTTGGATTCCTTCCAGTCCATATCTCATAAGGAGTGGAAAGAATGGCTTTAGACGAAACTCTGTTCAATACATGAGCAGCAGTATATAGAGCATAGCCCCAAAGATATTCAAGGAGATCGGTGAAACTCATCATCGATCGGACCATATCTAATAAAATTTGATTCCTTTTCTCCGAAATACCATTATGCTGCAGAGTAGCTGGAGGAATATATTGAGCAAGAATTCCATTCTCTTTTAAATAATTTAGAAATTCACTGCTTATGTATTCACCGCCTCGATTTGATCGAAGGCATTTGACATACATGTGCAAAGAAAGAGATGATGAAAAACAAAAGGTCTATTATAGTGGTAAATTGTAATTACAAATAGCATGTGTTATGCAATCACAATCACGGTATGTGTAAAGAGCATAGACGTGCATAAAGACTTTGCATCTAAAACCTTTTTCTTCTTAAACTCATATATTAGAGTTTTACTTAAATAAGTGTAGTTCTTTTTAGCTTGTATACGACTTTATGCTGAGATACTTAGAGTTATACTTGTAGCAACTATATTGAATTCATGATTCTCTATGCAAGTTTGTTTTAATATGCTCAAATAAGGGTAGTTCTTTTCAGCTTGTTGATAAGGGCAAATTTGTCATATATTTTCTCATGTTTTTATTATTGATATTTTATGATTTTATGAGAATAGATGGCTATTTATGTGCTTTATTGTTAATTATAGGGACTTGAACGAAATTTAAAGAAAGAATGCAAAAGGAGAAAAAATATGGACTAAAATGCAAAGTTTTCAAAGTATGTGTCCATCGCCCCAGCGCCACAAGAATTGTCGCCCCAGCTCTGAAATAGTGATCGAAATAAGAAAAACGACATGCTTAAGTCACGTCTAGCGCCCCAGCGCCAAAGAGTCACCGCGCCAGCGACGATCCATCGCCCCAGCGCTATCAACATACCGCGCCAGCGGTGAAGCCGTTTTCATGCAGCGCCCCAGCGCCAAGATCCCACCGCTCCAACGGTAATAGCTTTTTCACGCGTCGCCCCAGCGACAGATGCATAGCGCGCCAGCAGTAGTGCGAGTCCTAGTCCGATGAGAATTGAGATTTTCAAGCTCATATCAATCCCTATATAAAGCCACTCATTCCCAGCCTTCAAAAAAGGAATCCAAGACGACCCAAGAGCACCAAGAATACAGAGCACGAGTCTTGGAGAGCAATAAGAGCTTAATTGAAGCAACTTTAAAGAGAGATACAAGACGTTCTTCGGCATCAAGAGTTCCTAGGCAGCGCAATTAAGAGCAATTCGACGTCTATATCGGTTTGCTAATAATTGTATCATGTTTTATTTTTATTTTTATTGCTGTGATTCTCTTGTAGCCATGAGCTAAACTTGTTTTCTAGGGTTAATATTTGAACTCAATATGTGTACTTAATTGCCATATCTTTTAGTATTTAATAAACTTAGTCATTTATTATTTAAATTACTTGTGTTTAATGCTTCAATATATCTGGCCAATATATGGTGAATGAATTGGTAATATTTTGATAAACTTGGAAGATGAATCAATATATTTAGACCTAGGTAATTTGATGCATGATTGTAGAGTAACATTCAATGTTGCATATGCAAGTTTCAACTTAGGATAGGAATATACCTAATTGGCATGTATGATCAATAAGACCTAATCTTAATGAATTTTAATTTATTACAAGTACCATAGGAATATAGGTATTTGGTAAATTAGGGTATACTTGCATGACCTTGGAAGAGGCTTGTGAATACATTAGTGTCTTGATCAATAATAAAGACTAAGTGAGTTAAATATTAGAAGATTAATCATTAAAAATATATTGAGGGATAATATTAATCCTAGGTCTTCTCTACATTGCTATCACCTAATTTGTTTTACATTGTGTTTTTGTTTTATATTTCTTACATTCATTCTTAGATTTTTATTTTTCTGAATAATTATTAGGAAGATATAATTTTAGTAATTGGTTAAAAAGAAGAAATTATCCCTGTGGGTTCGACATCCGACTAATTAGTCTCTTTATTACTTGCATACGATAGTGTATACTTGCACTTAATTTATGATATAGAAATATCGCATCACTTGTATAGGACTTTATGCAGAGATACTTAGAGTTATTCTTGTAGCAAGTATATTGAATTCATGATTCTCTATGCAAGTTTATTTTAATATGCTCAAAATTTGACTAGAGTAGTCAGTTAGGCTGGGGAAGGTACCTGATAACCAATGATGATACTGGTGAGAAGAGTATTGTAAGCCTGTTTGAGGATATTCATGTACCCTTATAGCATCAAAGCCCGTCTTGAAGGGCTCGACTTTATGAAATACATCTAATAATTGTAGTGGCGTAACTAGGATGGTCGATTAAGCTAAAAAATGTACTCATTGACCAAGGATGATACTGGTAAGATGAGTACTATAAGTTGCTTGAGGAAATCAATGTACCCTTATAGTATCAAAGCTTAACTTGAGGGGCTCGACCTTATAGGCTACAATAGATAGGGTGTGCATTGTAGTGATTGGGCCTAAGTGCTAAAATTTAATGGGGAGCATGGATCTTTCAGTTTTCAATGTTAACTTATCAATACTGAAAACTTTATAAGTAATCCCTGGATTTGGTAATCTTAAAAGTGTCTTCTTGATATGAATAACTAGAGTCCTTGGTTTAGTGCTTTGAAGGGGTGCTTGAGATCCGGTATTATTCCCTTACAAGGGAATGAAAACATTTGATTAATGAGATTCCATTTTTTTAATAGTCCATTGGCTAGCATGACATAGTCGTATGGTCATGACAATGATGGGATTGATTATTTGAAGCTGGCACCTATAGGTGCATTTAATGTTGGCAACTTTTTAAAAGACGTTTTCTATAAGGCATTTAAATGGACAATTGCCTCTTTTTTTTTCAATTGATGATGTCATGGCCTTATTATAGCCGATTGGTGTTGAATAAATGACAGAGGCATACCCTTTAGGTTAATATGCTAGCACAGAGAGACATTTCCGCTTTGAAAGTTTTCTAGCCTTTAGATCTCAGGTCAACAACTATGATCACTTTTAGAGAACTGCCTATAAAGAAATGGTTTTTATCATTCTACTACTTTGACTTCATTTGATAGTTTTCAAGAGAGAGAGGCTTTAGCAATTCAGAATCTTTGCATTCTTCATAACTTATTTTCATTTGTCATTCCTTTTCTATAACCTTTGCACAAGTAAGTATTTTGATACTATTTTTTTTTATTTGTGTTTTATTTCTTATGTGTTTTTTTTAGTGTTCTCTATATTTTGGGGTTTTTCTAGATATATTTTTCCACACTTTAGATTCTTTTCTTCTACCACTATTAAGGAGTTGACATAACTGTTCCTTTAGATTTTGAACTTTCTCTTTTAGAGGATCTCTAGGCTTAGGCATTGAATTCTACTACTCATTACTTTCTTTGATCGTATTTAGTGTTCTTCTCACATCCTCCTTAACTCTGCTCCCTCTTTTTTAGCTGTTTAATATTTCTCTAGCATCTTCATCTATTCTGCTACTTTCTTTACGCCTGTTCAATATCTTTCTAGCATCTCGTGCATCTCTGTTTCTTCTTTGAGTTAACATAGTAAAACAAAATCATTACTATTCATGTCGATACCTTGATTGTACCTTAGAATGTCTGAATTACCAACCTCCGATCGAATAAGAGCACAGTCATAATTCTTTTAGCGTAATTTATGTTTAGTTGTTGACTCTCTTCTTCAGAAGACTCTACTAAAACTCTTTTTTCCTTATGTTTTTGAGTAAGCCAAATAAGTTTTTTGTTTCATCTAGTTATTTGGTGGGTCCTTCTCAGATTCAAAGGCTTATATTTTTGTTCAGTAACTTGTCGGGGTTTTAGTGTTCCTTCTAAATCTTTACACATCTTGAGTACTTCAACTATTAGACCTTTTAATTCTTTCTTTTCATGTTAAGATCTTTTCAATTCTTTTTCTAGTGCTTATCATTAAGTTAGTGATTCCACATTTTACTGATGTATAATGTTATTTCTCCTTTCCAAAGACTATTCTTGATTTCGCAATTCAAAATTCTCATCATCACCGTCTATTATTTTGAGTGACAATGGAATGGGTAATCACAATCGTTGAATGCACATTTCTTATAATTTTTATCTTTGTTTAATAGCTTTTTTGTTTATTTTTCATAGATAGTGCCAAATTGTTGACCCCAAAATTTAGTCATCTTGAAGTCAACGAGTTAAATTTGTTCTTCTAAGAACTACGATTGGGCTTTAAGAGAAATTGGGATGGACTGGTCTACTCCAAGGATACTAGACTTGTTAAGAGATCATATAATCAAAGAAAAGATGAGGCTACATTAGAAGTCTCTGGCAAAAGCACTTCGATCTTTAAGTTAGTAAGGAAAAAAAATTATAAGGGTAAAGAAAGGGATGATGAAGAATAAAGAGTGTATTTTGGTGGCAGAATACAATTACACGAGCGTGCGTTATACAATAAAAACCATTGTGCATGTAAAAAGTATAAACATGCATAAAGACTCTACGTCTAAAACTTCCTACCTTAACTTAGCTATATGAACTATATTTATAGGGTTGTAATGTGAGTTCAAATTATAGTCATAGAATCTTGTTAGGATTGGAGTACATCAAGACTTTCTTTTCTTGAAATAGTATATTAAAGTTTTACCCAAATAAAGTTAATTCTTTCTTGCCCATGTAGGACTTATATTGGCATTGTCAGAGCCATACTTGTAGTAAGTATATTGAATTCATGATTCTTTGGGCAAGTCCATTTTAAGATGCATATGTTTAATTAAGGTAGTCGATCAAACAGAGAAAGGTACTTGATGATCGAGGATTATACTGTTGAGATGAGTACTATAAGCCTGCTTGAGCATATTCATGTACCCTTGAAGTGTTGAAACTTGACTTAAGCGACTCAACTTTATGGAATACATCTAATAGGATAGGCGTAGTAGTGGCATGACTAAAATGGTCTATTAGGCCGAAGAGGATACTTGATAACTGAGGACGATATTAGTGAGATGAGTACTACATACCTTCTTAAGGACATCTATGTACTTTTGTAGCATTGAAGCCTGACTTGAAAAGGCACCTTGTGAGTTACAACAAATTAGCTGAGCCTTGTAGTGATTAGGCCTAAAGGTTGAAATCTTGAGGGAAACAATAGGTACTTAACAAAAATTTATAAAAATAAAATGCATAATAAATGTGTCACGCCTCAGACCCAAAAGATCTGACACACGACAAAACTTACACTCATTCAATAATGTGCACTCATAATTAATATTGCATAAAATTTCAAACTTAAATTTAACATAGGAATCCTTAGCAAGTTGCTAGTAAATTCAACACTAAAATTAACCCGTGACCATACTTGGTGAAACATAAACCAAATACAACCACATTTAATAAAATAATATATAAATATTTACTCAATAGGGATAAATCAAATATCTTAAACTACGTGTCTACAAATGAAACACTTAACAACCTAGCAACTTAAGGAACCCAAGGGACAACAAAAGCTTTGCGAAATTCGCTAAGCACATATGTACCTTATTTACCTAAAATCGCCATAAACTATAATGAGTATAAAATTCAATAAACATACTAGTTTTTCATATATCAAAATACAAATACATATATATATATAATGCATATGTATGATATGCCATGATAAATCAAAATCATAATCTTATCAAATCACATATCAGGTAAGCGCTTACACATTCTTTCAAAATATATAATAGGAATACCATCACTCAACTACTATTTAGTAGGACTTCCATATCACATATCACATAATGAGCAAAATATCATCCGTCGATGACATATCGTATAAGAGGAATAGCACAAGTGAGGTTTAAATTACACATATATAATATTTATGCCCGAAGGTAAGAGCCAAACTCTCACCCTGATCATCGATGAGTCCTTTCACATGCATCAATACACCACCACACAAATGTGATGACTCACTCTTCCTTTAGGTACCAATAAGGTCTTCCCTACATACGGAACATATAATATATACCAATCTTGAAGGAAATGCCACATATAAAGGCTCCAAAAATCACATAAGATGCCTACTAAGTAAATAGTGAGTTCAAGCATCCTCAAAACACATAACATTTCTTATAGACATATTCTACTTCATGATAAATATTTTACTTCAAAATCTCTGCCAAAAATATTTTAGAACTATTTTATTCCATAACTTTAAAAATCTGTTCATCAAATAATACAGTGAGCTGATACACTTTAGAAAATCATAACAATTTTATCACATTGATCTAAATTTTTAATTATATATCATAGTAGACACGAAAAGAATCATATTCCAAAAATTCGTAATTTTTTAAGATCATATAGTAGACCGAAAATTGTTTACCATTTTAGCATACTGTTAATATAGGAAATTTTTAAAATTTTAGGGTTATTTTTGTAAATTCATTAAAACTTTAATTTTTAAAATTTTCAATCGATTTAAAGTCTCAAATGATTTTAAAAATGTCTAGTTTTATATTCTCCGAAACCAAAACCAGAATCAACGTATAAAATTTTACAAAATTTGAGTATCAAAATACTATTAAGTAGAAATTCTACAAATTCATCATAATTCATCAAGTCATCTATTTAATCATCATCAATTCTCAATATATCTTATAAAATACACATCAAATCTCAAA
This sequence comes from Ailanthus altissimus, assembly GCA_946807835.1. NCBI lineage: Eukaryota > Viridiplantae > Streptophyta > Magnoliopsida > Sapindales > Simaroubaceae > Ailanthus > Ailanthus altissimus. The sequence goes on from OX327687.1 coordinate 15,002,467, forward strand.
TTTTGCATATTTTCAAAAATTAAAACTTGAAGAAATTAACTTAATTAACACCAACAAATTGAGAAAGAGTTATGATATAACTCTTAAAGTTTAAATTTCAATTTCTTCTATTTCTTCTTCTATTTCTCTCCCTTTTATTTCTCTATTTTCTCTCTCTAAAAGGGCTGGTTCGACCAAAAATGAGTGAATTAGAGTTTAAAATGTGTATTTTAATACTAAGAGGTTAATTTTTAGTATTTATGAATTAGTCCATAAAACTTTCAAAGTATTACAATTTAGTCCCTAAAATAAATCTAAAGTCTTACAAATAAATTCAATACTAATAATAGGTCATTAATCTATACAAAAAAATACTAATAATAATACATAAATTAAGTATTATTCACATACAAATAAAATATAAATATTATATATATATGTATAAATATTTATTCTTACTAGTTGTGGATAAGTAGTTGCTACAAAATGATATTATATGGATGGTCAATAAGTTATAAAAAGTATGTAACTATTGAAATAGAAGAAGTTCATTTCATAAGTTAAAAAAGAGCCATAAAATGATAAAAATTAATAAATGATTACACGAGGGCATGCATTAAGAAAATTTGATAAAAACATTTTGTCCCTCATAATAATTCGATCCATAAATATTTTTAAAAATAAAATTAATTAGGTTTTGAGATTTTTTAAAAAGAAAAAATAGCTCACTCTTAAAGTAGGCAATTATATCTCTTATGTAACGAGAAGTTCACTAATATTGTAATATATTTAATTTATCCTTACCTTCAAGGACGTGATCCAGTAGAAAATTAGATATTTATCATATAAGTCACCAAAGTTGGATTCTGAGAGAGGTAAGAGAACAAAATTCTTTATGCTTCGGCATAACCCCATTATTTTTTAGAAAAAAAAAATTTAATCCATCATTTTGTAATATCTATTATTATCAACTAACACCCAATTGTTAGGACTTTTTATACTGCACACTTATTTTCTTAGAATTCACCAATGAAAATCAACTCATACGAGAGTGAAGGGTAATTGCATTGAGTAAATTTTAATTAAAAAGTAAAGTTATAAATAAAGAGTAAAAATACACAAATATCACATGCTTCAAAAAAAAACTTTATGTCATATCGGTTCCATGTATTAATCAAATGAATTTTGTTACCTTTAGATGAGGTTAGGTCTATTGAAGTCAATTTCATTAGATTATTTTTTGAAAAAACGATTCATTTGTTTGATGGTTATCAAATATAATATCAAAAATTAAAATTTACCCGATTCCCAATGTCAAATTGTTTTATAAATACTTGCTTTTATTTGGTATCTACGCACTTTTATAAAATGTTAATATTTATTAATCATCCATTAACATATATTTTGTTGGTAATCGTGAATTAAAAGTTACAACAATTTAATTTCAAACATATATTAACAAAGTAAATCAAAATATTTCTACATAGTTGTAATTTATGCTTTTGATTTGAGTAAAGTAATTCTTTTGTTATTGAAATATTATAAATAAAAGGATATTATTATGAATACTCTTAAATTTTGATCTAATTTTATTGATACTCTCAATTTTAAAAAATAGATAATAATGTCTAACTATTAAAAAAACTTTTGTTTAAAATTAACTAAAAAAAAATAATATAGTCATTTCATTATTGTCCAAATAGTCTCTATTTCATGTTCAAATACCATTATTCATGTGTTTCAACACTCTCATCCCTGCATCCAAATAATGCTATTTTTTATATCTAATCACTCTCTAAATATTTTATTATTATTATTTTTATTACTTTTAAGAAAATAATACAACATAAGTAAAACAAAACAAAAATGATCATTGGAGCGCGGCTGAAAATAGCCACTTTATTTTTCTTTATTTTTTAGTATAATAATTATATTATTAATTAAAAAGAAAAAAAGATAAGATTAATTTTTTATTGAAAAGTCAAATTATTTATGGGAAAATGTGCTCCTCGTTTGTTATACAAGAATAAAATGGTCATTTCATTATTGTTTATGTTTAAAAGGATAATTTGATCATTTTATGTAATTTTATTAATTTTAACAGAATATTTTTTAATTATTGAATATTACTACTTATTTTTTAAAATTGAAGGTATTGGTGAAATTAAGTCAAAGTTTAAGGATATTCATGATAATATCCCTAAATAAAATTATTAAGAATGAAATAGTTTTAATAAAGCATACGAAAGTTGTTTTCTGCAATATTTTATTAAAATTTGAATTAGAAAAAAATCAAAATGTTTGTTTAATGTTAATAAATACATTAATATATAACTATCATTGTCACTCTCTGTCAGATATCAATATTCTCCACTTCTTTTAAGAAAGTACCGTTCATGTTATTATTATTATTATTGAAGAAATTACCATCCATATTTGTTTAATGTTAATAAAAACATTAATGTATAGCTATCATTGTCCCTCTCTATCAAATATTCAATATTTCACATTTCTTTTAAGAAACATCTCTGTCAATATTTGAAGAAATTACCATCCATGTTTTGTACTTACTATAATTAATTGATTATTAATGGCGAGATAATTAGGCATTGTTTCACATTTCAAAAAAATAATTTTATACTTCGGAAAATTTTCAAACGCCAAATCGGCGTCGTTTTTAATTGTTAACTACAAAATGCTAACGTTTTTGTAAAGTCCCGAAATTAGATTTTCAAATTTACATCACTGTTTTTTTAAAGATGTTTATTGATTTTTCATTTAGGACCACATCATTTAATATATTTTAAATTAGAAAGTGAAAATTGAATACTCAACATTAGTTGAAAGGTGCAGTTACCATTAATATATTTTTATGACCACATTATTCGTCATGTTTTTAACAAATAGAATTTCAAAATAAAACGGAAAAATTAAATAAAATTGAAATAACAGATATATTCAAAAATATAGGTTTTTAGATTAAAACACATTCATCACTGTCAGCATACAAAAATATATAAAATTAATAAAAAATAATGATACTAAAAAATTCACCATTTACATTATTTGATCCATCTTATAATATTTTAAAATTTATTATGTGTTCTTTGGTTTGAATTCTTCGCAGTTAATTATCTTCCTCTTGTTTTTGTTTAACTCTTTGATGAATTTACTTTTTTTTTTATAAAATAAAAAAATACTTCAACATTTAAATTATTGTTTATAAAAAAAGGGTAAAAAACAATTGAGTTTGATCTAATTCACAATTCTGTCCTATAAATTTTAAAAACTTAATTTTATCTTATTTTATTATTGAGATTCTATTAATTTTTAACACTAACGAGAAAAAATTGACACTTTATACAAAATTTTAAAATTAGTTAAGATAAAATGTCTACATATCAATCACTGATTAGTTATTATAATAATTAAATAAATAAATAAGGGAGCAATCAGTCAGTGGGCACCATTGTCAATGGCCAATTGGCCGCTAGTGATATTGTGATTTAACTCAAAATTAATATTATTAAACTTAATTTTTCGTGATCTACACGATGGTATAATTTTTTTTATCAATGGAGCACTGAAAATATGCCAAAAATTGAGAAAAATATGGTGGAAGCCATCGGCCACCACCGTTTGCTGTTGAACAGAGGGGTGGTGGCGTGCGTCACCACCAACATTCGACATATCAACTACCGTTCGACGGCGAAAGGTGGTGGCTGCCGCTTCCCACCATGGACTGACGATTGCCAACGAACAGAGAGGTGGTGGCGTCTACCCTCTCACCTTTTGGACAGATCAACCGTCAATCTATCCAATAGTGTCTTTGGTGCATCTCATTGCCAAGCTGTTTAACTGCGAAAGACGGTGGTTGCTGCCACCATCGTGGGTTGACGATTTTCAATTAACAGAGGGGCGGTGGCGTGGACAGCCCCTACCATTGGACAGATCAGTCGATCTGTCATGTGGCAGGGACAATGCACATCACCATCCTACCATTTGACGACGGCGTGCGATAGTTGCCCCCTCCCCTATTTTTGGCCACATTTTTTTTTAATAAAAATGGGTATGCCATTGCATAAATAAGAAAAAAAATAAATTTTAATAACATAAATTTTGATTATTTTCGTAATTGAAATTCAACAACAGTCGGTCATCATTACTAGCAGTTCCAACTGAAGTTTTATTTATTTTTAATTATAAAATAAATTTTTAATCACTATTAAAATTTGAATTTATTAAATTGTGCCATGTGTCTTTTTATTTATTTTATTATTTTATTTTTAATGGCCTATTAATGATTGATATGTGTACATTGTATTGTGTATTCATATTATCATTTTCGACTAATATCATAACTGACGGTAAAATTGTTAATGTATTAGTAAAAAATATGTTTCAATCAAATTTAATAGAATCTCACTAATAAAATGAGACAAAATTAATTTTTTTTAAATTAATAAAATTAAATTAAAAATTAAGTCAAATTTATAAAATAAAAATATCTTTTACTTAAAAAAGAAAGGATATTTGTATATGAAGAAGTGTATACATGAACACATAGAATAGTGTCTATTGTAGATTATAATAAATGAATCATAAAATAACCGTCTTTATTTATGAAATATGAATTCAATTAATTTTAAAATTATGCATGCATGAATTCGGCTCATTATAAAAATATTATATTTTTTCATTGATTAAGCTTTCTATTTAATGCTTATGTATTAATATAGGAACTTTAAATCAGACTCCATCGTTTTTGAAAAGCTTTTTTTTTTATGTTAAACCATAATTAATTAATATAATTCAAAATAAAGCTCATAATTTAATTTGTTTTTTTGTCTTTTTGTAATGCCCACAACCTAATTTTGAGATCCATAAATTAACGGTCTAATTTATATAAATTTCTTGAAGTTAGTCATAATTATGAGAATTGAATGAGCCTGATTTGTCTTTGAATTTAAGGCCAACAACTCCTTTGGACCCACTCATAATAAGAAGAAGCTTTTATTCGTTAAGCGCTAATTGGGCCAGTCTGAAAAATTGGCCCAAGTGTTATCTCTTTTTTTTTTGGGTTATCCTCGTGGTTAGCTATTTAAACGCATTATTTTAGTAATATGTATTTCTTTTAGGTCTTGAGTTATTTATGAGCAGGTTTGGATACACTAACTTAAATACTTGACTTAAAATATTAACATAAAATTTGACTCAAAAATTTGATATAATCAAATAGCTAAAATTAAAGCAAAAAACTAGTGTCACTTTGTCAATTCTTTCCAGCATTAAGTTATATTAAATTAAGGAATAAGGACACTTTAGTCCCTCAAATTTAACTTAATTGACAATTCTATCCTAACAAAATCAAGAATATCCAGTTTTTTTAATCGTTAGTTTTTCTGTTAATTAAAATAGAATGTATTCTTTTATAATTTAAATAATTTATATTATAATCTCTTCCATTCACTGTCTTTGAATACATAATATAATCTCATTCATTTATTTAATATAATCTAACTAATAAAAATTAATTATAATAGAATTCTTATATTTATGTTTAATATTATCCTAGAAAATTTATTAATATGATATCTAATATTTTTATTTTATTATAATTATTTTTCAAATAACTAAAATGGTTATTACTTAATTAATTAAATATAAAATGACACATATCAAATTATACTAAATTATAAATGGTACATGTTATTATATAATTAAATTCATATATTTTATTAAAAATATGTTTTAAAAAATAAATCAAAAAATAACAATAGAAAGGGGGCAACCCGATCATTTGTTGATGTTTCTGTCAGCCAGCCAGATGATCGTCGGTAACTGGTGACGAATTAATTCAAAATCGACATTATTAAACTCAGAATTTTGTAATCTATACGATGGTAGAATTTTTTCGTCAACAGAGTATTAGAGAAGTGCCAAACATAGAGAGAAGGAGATGGCCACTGTAACACCATTGTCAAATAGAGATAAATGGAGATACATCACCACTATCATTAGATGGATCGTCGATTGGCGACTCCAATAATGGTGGTGGTAAACTTCCACTCAATACTATTTGTTAAAGGAGTTATGGTAGTCATCGTCGATTGGCATGTCCCTAGTACTTTGTTAATAATAAAAAATCTCATCATCATATAAATCACAAAATTTTAAATTTAACAATGTCAATTTTAAGTCAATCTATCACTAGTCACTAATCATTAATAGGCAATTAATCAGCTAGTCGACAAAGGTGATGGCCATTAGCGACCGATGGCTGGTTACTTCTTTTTCATGCATTGTAGATTAGACTAAAATGTCTTTATTTCATTTGAATCAACAAATTGAGACAAAATTGAATATTTTTTATCTAATTAAATAAAGTTATCAATTAAACCAAACTCAAGAGATTAAATTGTTCCTATCTTTTAAATTAATAACTTAAAATTTGTATCACTATTTTAAATCAAATAATTAAGTTAATACATTATCCCTACCCTTTGCATATATATATATATAAAGGAGTAGTATTAGACTTATATACTTAAGATACAAATTTATATTTCAACTAATGTAATATGAATAAGTGCAGTTACTTGTCAAGCAGTTGTTAAATTTTTTTTATTAATATAGTAATTATACAATATTAATCAACAATGAATAAATCAAATTCACATGAATTGGGATACAAATTTTGTATCTAACTATATGCACATACTATTACTTTATGTAAATATAATTTTTAAATTTTGTGGAAAAAGAATATCAATTCTTAGAATACATGCTTGTACCAATTAAAGAGGGTTAATCTTAATAAAAAGTTACCTTTTTTAAAATGAGAAAATTAAATTAACATTTAAATTTAAATTATCATTCAATTACATAAAATCAATAAATAAAAAATTTAAGTTAAAATTTTAAGTCCAAAATTTAAGTAAAAAAAGCCAACCTTAGAGATGCTCTCTAATCTCCATTGCCTATAAATATATAGAGTATTTATGCTATTCATGCGTCAAGTATAGAAAGACTATAGATAATTGACTGTATTAACATATAAGCAAATACACAAGAAAGTAAATATCATTTAATTACCAAATTAAAAAGGAGAAAAAAGAGAGAAGAGAACAACAAAGAAACTGAAAGTAAAGTTGACGTAACATAAATCATAAGAGCAAAAGGGAAATTAGAGGTTGAGTGACAAGTTGAGCTCTGCAGGATCACGTCGCTGCTGATTCCCAGAAAAGCCACCTCCCCAAAAATTTGCTTGGCCTGTTAAAGCAATCTTGCTTGTTGAAGCTCCTGAATTTACCAGTAATGAACTTTCAGACTTACCAAACGGGGAAGCATTTCGATTGAATCCCATATTTTCCAGTGGCTGAAATCCGCCATTTGGCATCCAATAATCATCAGATCGATGATACATGGGAGCCTGTGGACTGTTCCTAAGATGAGCCAAAGGATGAGGATGATTATAATTATATGGTTTATGAATCATAGAATGCATTTGAATCCCTAAGGGTCTGTAAAAAGAGCCTGCTTCTATGGCTGGAACTGGAACTGGAACTGGATATGGGTTGTAAAATGCACTAGCTACTTGATCAAAAGTGACAAAATCATCTAGTCCCTTGTCTTTTCTCAGAGCGGCCCGTTCTCTTTTGTGCGCATTTTGGTGGCCACCTAAAGCCTGAGAGTTTGAGAATTTCTTGCTGCAATATTTGCAGATGAAAAGTCTCTTCCCAGCTTTCTTCATACGGTTGTTTTGATCAGAGGATTCCAATGCCTTGGCAGAATCTTTATCAAGGCTATCCAATAGATTCAGTTCTTGGTTTGGCTCATCATCAACTTCATTGTAATTAGATAGCCTCAAATCTAGTGAGTGATCTAACATCTCATGAGACTCTGAAATGCCTTTCTCAACCTTTCCTTTCAATTTCTTGTCTTCAAGGCCTCTGCATGAAACTCCCGCAGACATAACTGCCATTCTCAATAGAAAATACACAAATTAAGTTTTAGTAGTTCAAATTGTGATATTAAAAAAATTGAAGGAACATTAGATACTTATGGAGAGCACAGTGATATTGCATCTTCCATACATGGAAGGATATCCTATTAGAAAAATTATTGCGCGGCCTGTAAGTGGTAAGAAATTAAAAGAAAAACCAAAGTTGAAGATGTTTTTAGTGTCCCTAAGAGGATCTTTGAATGTCAACATTTCAAATACATCATATTACAACTCAGATTTGGTCGTTTCTAAACAAAGATTATCAACTTAAAAGATTAGTTTCTATAAATAGATAATTATGACATATGAAGTAATCTTTTTAAACTTACCATTGGAAATATAAGTAATACTACCAAAGAATTTAATTTATGAAGATAGGACTTTCTACGTACATTACTATAGAGTTTATTTAGTCAAAGTATGCATAGTGTTATAGTACTTTTACCAACGTTTCCAAATATATATCAAATTTTTGTTTTTTTTTAAATTTTATGTGTAATATTATTAATTAAATTAATAATATTATAATATAGAACTTCTGATATAAAATTAAAAAATTATTAAAATATAATATAAAAATAAGATAAATCTATTATGATTTATTCAAATCTATTACTCTCTTATATAGAGAACATACTAACTCTATAATAAAAATTATTTCAATAAAAAATTATTATTATTATTCTTAAATAAAAAGATTTATTTTCTCAAAAAAAAAAAAAAATCTACTCTCACATAAGACAACCAACAACTATCTTATTGTTTACCAATTGCCGAGACTAGAGATAAGCATGAGAAATTAGCAGTACATGATATACAACGTTCTTTGGTTATACTAAGTTTTCAAATGCGAGGATCTTTACAATATCACTAAACAAAAGTTTATTTATATTTAGACCTGAACTTAACCCACACTGTAAAAGAAAATTAATATAATTGATCCGATTAATTAGTTAAATCACAAGATCAAGATCATATTAAATTAGTGAATAAAGAAAAGACCTTACTTAAAATAAAATAAAACCCTGCTAAAAATAGGATTTATATTTGATATATTTTGTGTCAAAAAACTATGACACATTTATGATAAAAAAAATAGAAAAAACTGTTGTCGCTCTCTAAATTTTTTTTTCTTTCATAATACTAGAATTTTTTTTATTAAGATCTTATTACTCTCTTTTCGAAAGTTTTTCAATAAAAAATTGTACTAAATATTAAATTACCCACTTAAAGGGGAATAAGAGAGATTTTTTAAAATGTTTTAAAAAAAAGTGATATGTAGATGAAAAAACTTAAGGAGCAATGGTCATTTTTTTATATATATAATAGTTAAGTATTTTTTTATAGAAAAATGTTTGGCTACACATGTAATATATTTCTCGATGGATCTCTGTCTTGACTCAATGCGGTCTTGTTTTGATCTTTGACAAAAATATGAAAATCAATATTCATATTTTCAAATAAATCACCTTACAACTCGGCTTAGGTTATATCTAAACTAAGTTACGAACTTCAAAGACTAGTTTCCATATGTAAATGGTTATGACATATAGGTAATCTTTTTAAATTTACTTATAAAAATAATTAAAATCAATGAATAACATATGAAAGACATTAAAGCATTTGACCAATGTTTCCATAAATCTATCATCAAATGCTTGATTAAAAACTAGGGAAGTAACAAAAAAAAATTTTTGGGTGGACTAATTTTTCAAATGTCAATTTATAAATTTTAACGTTACAAAAAAGAAAATATATTTTTGTTGACGCCCAACTCAAAAATGCTTAAAAGATTTTTTACTTTTAAAATTTTGTGTCTAATTATGTATTATAGTTTATTTAAGAATTTGTACATAGTTTTGTCACATTAGAATTTTTTTTCTTGTAAAATTAAATTTTGTATAAGATTTTACAACCTATAAATAATTTGATGATCAATTATTCATACACAAAATACACAAATTTTTCAGCTTTTATTTTCTTTCTCGTTTTTATCATTCAACCTAAGAATCTGCATTCTTATTTGTTCAAAACTCACAATCTTACTATTGAAGCTTTACCCGTCCTTCTCTGAGAAGAACTCAAACTTTGCAGCTCACTCGTTGTATTACTGCACATGTTTAGCTTGTTTGCTGATAGTCAAGTTCGATCCTATCTTACTTGGTGAATATCTTTAGTCTCGATTTCTCTCAAATTCAGGGCGAACATCAGTCTAGCAGGATACTGGACATACACGAACTCTAAAATATCTTGATTTTTATTCACGAACATCTTTTTGGCACACCAAGTATGACCACATTCTTGTATGACAGTAACAACTAGACAAATGGCAAAGAACAGAACTAGAAAGAATGATGTTGAATTGTCTACGACTACTCTACCATAGCTTAGAGATCTAATCGATTTTGAGCAAGATGGGCGAGTTTAGCCTATTCCAAGAAGGATTTGTTGAATCAGCAGTTGAAAAAGATTCACTGCAATACTCTTTCATATATTAGGCCATTTTCTACTACTGATGTATAAGGGTTGGTCGCTTAGATCGCCTAGAAGAATTAGTAACTTGGCATAATGCTTATAAATCAGATGGTCGCAGCTTTTCGACCACTGATTGAGGATAATAAGAATATAAGTTGAAATATTCTGAAAAACCTTGAGTCAATTACGTAAAACCAAACGAAGTTGACAACTCTTCTACAGGGTAGCCCGAACCTTAAACTACAAGAGCCTCAACGTTGACCAACGTATAACTAAATCGATCTACTATATGGCGTGGTCAATACTAAACGACCTGAAAGGGTTGAGTCTATAAACTCACAGGTCTACAAGAACCACTTGGGGCAGATTTTTAGTTATGATCAGGCTAGTAACATGATCAGTCTGGAAAGTTTACACTAGTCTACTTCTCTAAACCAAGAGTAAGTCGGCCAAACTCAATCTAGGCTGATACAATTTAGGCCTATGAAACTTATACAACCTACAAGTATTTCTAGGTGACCCAAGATAGATAAGAACATTCTGGCTGAAGTAATAGGGGTTGACTTGACGTATATGGCGCGCCCTTCTTACAGGAAGCCTTTTCCTCACATCATTGACTTATTTTTTCCTTTCCCAAAGGGATATAAAATTTCTAAATTCTTTCTATTTTGGGGCGAGAAGAATATCACCATGTTCAAGCATGTTTCCAAGTTTATAGTACAATATGGTGAAGCTAGCTCATTTCCTTTTTATAAGCTAAGACTATTTAGTAACTCTTTGACTAAGACGGCTTTCACTTGGTATACCATTTGAAACCTAAGTTGATTGCTAATTGTGAGCAAATGGAAGACAAGTTCCATGCCGAATTTTATAGGCCACCTCCAGATGTCACTTTAGCCGATCTAACCAGGGTCACCTAAATGCCAGGCGAATCAGTCTCAAAATACATTAGCTGATTTTGGAAGCTTTGGACGCGCAACTAAACACAGATCTCAAAGGTCGATTCAGTCCCAGTAGTGGTAAGAAGTATGTCTTTCGCTATGAGGGAACACTTTGAAGGGCATCACTTCAAATACTTATATGAGTTTGCCACCCAAATGGCCAATTACGAACAACTTCTAATGGAGAAAAACTAGAAGTAGGCGTCCTCTTGAGGGACATATTATAAAAATTAGCTAGAGGTTTCTGCAGTCTAGGCCAATTTAGAAAATGATTCGGACTAGTCAGATTCTGATGAGGAAGTTTATCTGGCTGAGGTGGTGAATTGAGGGCTATATAAGTGCCCAATTTTGAAGAAGGTGACCCCTAGTAAAGAGAAGAAAAATATTGGCAAGAACACACAGATCGCTAAGGTGTATTCATTCACTCTGCGAAAAACCGATCAGATATTCGATTGGCTCTTAAAGGATAAGCAGATAAAGCTCTTTGAAGGTACACCATCCCTTCGGTCGATCGTGTAGGGAAAGACTACTTTAAGTGGCACAACTCTTGGTTATATAGTATAAACAATTGTATTGTATTAAGAAATAAGATTCAGTGGTTGATAGATAAACACCACTTTCTTTTCAGCTCTAAGGGAATGACTCATCTCATAAAAACTAACCCATTCCCAGCACTAGGGGTCAATGTTATTATACCATTTACAAAGAAGAAATTATTAGTGGAAGGGTCGTCAATAAGACTTTGGACTCTAGATAAGTTGAGAATAAAGATCCAAGTAAGCTACTCGGCTGTGGAGGTGACCCAAAAAGAAAGGGTGGTCACTGTAGAACCAACTTCAGACAATCAGCTAACTGTTAAGAAGGCTTGTATAGTCTACCTTCAATGCCAAACCACCTTTCAGAAGGTTTAGGGTAATATTGAGAAAAAGGCAGCTTCTCATTGACCGATGAAGACTTTAAAGCCAAAGGCTAATACGTTTGGCCAATAGAAAGTCAAAATGCTAAGGCGTAGTGTGTTTGATCAGCTAGGGAAGCAAATATCTCTATAACCCAGGCCAACCAAGACACAAAATAAAAGAATGTAGAGGCGTGAGCAACTCAAGCGTCTCTAATAAATAGTCTAGAATCAGGGCAATAGCTAAAAGACTAAAGAGACCTTGGCCAAAATCGATAGCCTCAACAAAAATCTCTATAGGAGTAGAACAACAAAGGTTTCACGGTCATTTAAGCCGACTAATAGGAGTAGTAAATCCCAGAGGAAAGTCTAGATACTACTGAATAGGAAGATCGAGGAAAAATCGCCTGAGACTAATGGTGATTAGGACAATCAAGGTAACCCAAACGACCAGTTTGACTTTGAAACTTAAGATCAGCCTAATCAGAGGGTAACAAGGGAGAACTCCCTAAAGGAGGCCATCAATATAGTGGTCATATTGCCCAAATTATTTTAGTTGAAACTAGGGTAGCCATCGACTTTAGATGGTGACGTGGTAGATGTATGCCACATCATAAAGGATAAGCCAGATGAACTAGGATCACTAACTCTACCTTATCTAATAAAATATACAACCTAACACATTCAGCCCCATTATGTAAAGGCCGACCTCAATGGGGTCCCTTGTAAGAGGAACCTCATCGATAATAAGTCAGAAGTTAATATCCTACCTTTAAGGATGTTGAGGAAGTTGGGATCAGTAAGAGCGATCTAGAGCCTTTGGAGGTTATCATGACTAACTTTATTGGGCATAAAACCCGACCAATATATTTCTCTATCTCAGAGTCAAAATTGGCCATGTTGAAAAAGAGGAACCATTTTATGTAGTCAATGCACTGAGCGACTAAAACGTCTTGCTTGGGTGAAATTGGATTCACTCCAATAAAAGTTTACTATCTAGCATACATCAGATGATCTTTAGATGGCAACTAGACGGCTTAGTCAAAATAATTCATGCCAGCCAAAATCCATTTAAAGGCGATGAATAAGTGGCATCCGCCTCATTATATAACCCCAATATCACCACTATGATCTTGAGAAGGAATGATACCGACCAATATACTAGGGATACGACTATAATAGTGGTAACTGATGGCCAACAAGTCATCAAGAGAGAACTTGCTCGCCCCACTACGATTAAGATAAGTCGACCTTTAGTCTATATTTTTTATGAATAGACAAAGACCTATACATCTATATTGACCGAATACATTTACAGAGATGAGAGATAAGGCTAAAAAATCGACCAAGAGTTGAAGCCCTAACAAAGATGGACGACCACAAACCCCAATCAAACTCAAAGAGATCAATTTGAGAGTTATGAGCAACCATAGGCCCATTTTCATTAGTGAAGGGTTAGATCCAACATACGAGTCAAGACTTCTGGCGATTCTAAGAGAATTCAGAGACTGTTTTACATAGGACTACACAAAAATTCCTAGCCTCAGTAGAGACTTGGTCAAGCATAGCCTACCAATTAGGGACAAATTTCATCCACACAAATAATAAATGCAAAGGATGTCAAAGATAAAATTGTCAAAGAAATCAAAAGACTCATCCAAGTAGGTTTTATCAGGCTGAAAAATTATGTAGAGTGGTTGCCAAATGTCATCCCAGTAATCAAGAAAAATGGCAAGCTCAGACTTTACATTGATTTTCACAATCTTAACTTGCTGAGCCCAATGGATGAGTACCCAATGCCCATAGCTGATATACTGGTCAATGTGATTGCATGCCATCGAGTTCTTAGTTTTTTTAATGGGTATTCATGCTATAACCAGATATTCATCAAGAAAACTAATGTCAAATATCATTTCGATGCCTCGGGGCGATTAGAATATATGAGTGGATCGTCATGCCATTCGGCTTAAAGAATGCAAGAGCGACCTACCTACGGGCTATGAATGTTATATTTCACGATATAATTGGTTAGTTATTATAAATATACATTAATGATGTGGTGATTAAATTAAATTCTAAACATCAACACCTCACCGACCTATAAACAACCTTTCAAAGAATGAGACAACACTTACTTAAAATGAACCCACTAAAGTGTGCATTTAAGGTTTCAGCTGGTAACTTCCTTAACTTATTGGTACACCAACGGTTAATGAAGATAGTCCAAAATAAGGCCAAGGTGATCATAGATACACTTGCACCAAAAATCAAGAAAGAATTACAATAGTTGATTGGTAAAATAAATTTTTTGAAGCGATTTATTTCGAACTTTGCCAAATGACTACATGTGTAGTTACCCCTGTTTAAACTAAAAAATAGAGATAACATCAAGTGGATGACTCACCACTACCAGCTCTTTGAGGAGTTCAAGAGATATCTCATAAGTTTATTAGTTATAGTGCCACCCAAACCTGGGCTGCCTCTAATTTTATACATCGCTCATGTGGAAGAGTCGATCAGCAGCATGTTGGCACAAGAATATGATAGTGTAAAGAAGGTCATCTATTATCTTAGTCGAATCTTAAATGATGCAAAGATCATATATACTACAAATAAAAAAATTTGTTTAGCTTTATATTTTTCATGCAAAAATTTAAGATATTACCTTATTACCCATAACAATATAGGTGATAAGCCAAACAGACATCATAAAATATCTCCTATCAAAACCATTTTTGAGAAATCGGCTTAGAAAGTGGGCAATTGCATTGTTTGAGTTTAGTTTAAAATATGTGTTAGAGATGGTGTTTACGAGCCATTCCATATAACAATGATCATTTTGATAATATTCATTAATTCATAATTATATATTAAGAAGCTTGTAACATTTACAGACATTATAGATATAAAGCAGTTTAGATATGATCCAAAGGAGTTTGGGTCAGCACTAAAAGTTAACAATTCTAAAAATTAGAACCTTTTTTGAAATTAGACAAAGACCTGAGAATATATTAGTAATGACATAGTTGTAAAGAGTTGCAAATGGTGCTAAAAAATGTCATTATGTAGTATGTTCTCGAAAAATCGTTCTTGATCCATGGTTACCGACACGAGTCGATTGGTATTCCTTCAGATCAATATATATCTATATCTGAATTATCCAGATGGTTAGTCTTAACATACCATGGGCTTAGCAAAAGTTCGTATAAGCATACAAGTATTCAGTGAGGACTGGGTATTGAACAGATTCATAAAGACCTCCAACAAACATCACATAAAGCCGTCAATAGAGGGCCTTCTCGAGTTGAGTAGTATTCGTGATACTATGACCTGAGTGTTACGATGGACTTGTAAGCAATCCACCATGTTTTGGTTCCACGTATGTCAGAAACCTTTTATGGTATGACTGCTGGGTGTCACTAGATATGGTTCGATGCTTATAGAGTCTGGTGTACATAAATATAAAATTTGTTAGCTCTTATGGGTGAATTGTATATCTTAATACTCCGAGAAATTTATTTCAAGAAGTCTTTTTGGCCAAAAGCATAAAACCCTGGAAAAGAGTTTTCTATAGGGTTAAACAATATCGCAAAGATGTTTACGGATATTGTTTTACATAAATACAAATCTGAAGATAAGTTCTAGGTTGAGCACATAGAGATTTGATGGTGATGATATATGTGTCTGCTCTTTAAAGATATAGGTGAGGAAAGGATTATAATTATGGTTAACCTCAACTTGTATGATTTAACGCTCCGTTTTGTAATATCCATAACGTGTGTGTGGGACATTATTCACGGACGTGCAGAGGTATTCTCTAAGAAAAACGGAGGTGAACCTAAGAAGTCTCACAATATAAAGTGTACTCGTTGAGCACTAGGGTAGTGAGACGGATCAAACGGTTCGATCCTGGATGATTTCAGAAAGTAAGATATGTTTTAGGACCTCTCAAAAAATGAAAAATATACTTTGTAAATGTTGCAAAGAGCTCTCTATTGCATATCAAAGGAAATTTCGATATATGACACATTAGGGCTTTGCATGATTGACACTTGACAATATGCATGGGATGCATGAGTGACAAATGTTAACCATGCAAAGAGTAAGGTGGCTAAAGGTTTATAAATATTACGTTTAGTCCCCCCCCCAACACTTATTATCTATAAATAACAAGTTTTGAACTTGTCTCATAATGGTCCCCATTTTCTAAATCAACAAACCACCATATTTTGAGAGGATTTCGAAATTGAATCCTACTGAAAATTGATCAAGCAATGCTATCATTCTAGAGTTTCAATCTCACCACTTTGTTAAAGTCTAGAATTATTCAAGAGCTGATTTCAATGTGAGCTTTAAATAAGGATTTTAAAGGTATGATTTTCTGGACTTGTTAGTGTAACAAGACTTCAATTTCAGTATGTTTGTTGTTTAGAAAAATAGTTTTCAATTCCATTGCGTAATTATATATGATTATCATGTATTAGAAAAAATGAGCAATGAACACATTCATATGTGTACACCTTGAATACATGTTGTCAGTGGTATCAAAGCCTAAATTTGTGTGTTTTTAGGTTAATGTGGTGTGTTGGAAGTGTTAGGGATGCCCAAAATGTGTTAAATCGTGTTCGGAAGTGTTGAAAATACAAGATTTTGAGTTTTGCTCAGATGAACATTGGGGCATTATGCTAAGAACGCTAGGGCATTCATTTTTAGATGAACGTTGTGGCGTTCAAAGCAATCAATGCCAAGGCATTATAATATAGGGCATTGGTGTTTGCTTGGTGACGTATTCAAAGAGTTGAACACAAGGCATTATAATGTATAACGCTGGAGCATCCATAGCAACTTAACGCTGAAGTGTTATAAAGTATAACATCGGGGCGTTGGTAAGTTAATTATTGACGTGTTCAAGTGTTGAATGCAGAGGTGTTATAAGGTTGAACGCCGAGGCGCAAAATAAAAGGAGTAAATTTTTTTTATTTTTTGCTATATTTTTCTTTTGCCAAGGCATTACATAGCATATTTCGGGGTGTTCAAAGAGTTGAATACCAAGGCATTCAAAATTTTATACAGCCAGGGCATTCTGAGCAGTACACCACATTTTGCATTATTTGCATGTGAGCTTTATTTAATGCAAATATATTGTTATATTATTGTGTTATATAAATTGTTAATATTTTTTTATGCTGTTAACCACAATAAGAGTCCTATTAGTGGGGGTTAATTATGTTTACGTGAACAAATATTCTGATTATGAATCAGATCCGTATTAGATACGGAAAATTTATCATTATAAAAAAAAATTTCTTAATCAGATTATAAAGTATTACATTATAAGATAATATTGTACATGGTCCGCCTTGTCAATATGGTAATAATCTGGTCAACTCGGTCTTATTTTCAATATTGCTAAAGTATAAGGGAATCAGCCAGTGTGATTCAGAATATGCCAATTAAACATGAGATGAAACAAATATAAGCGAAAGTGTTATCCAATATTGCTAAAGCGTGAGAATAATATCATTAACTTATATTTAATCATTGACAAGTTGATTTGAAACACATTTACCTAATATTGCTAAAGAATGAGGATAAAGTATGTTTAGGATTAAAACTAAGATTTGCATGAGATGCAATTAACAAAAGTTGTCTACCTTTTGGGTTTTACAGAGGCCAATATTGTTAAAGTGTAAGGCTTGAGTAGAATGCTGATTGGATCTACTTCTCACTGTAAAATTTAAAATGTTTAAGTTTTAACTTTCCCGTTTAAGAGATTATAAGAAATATGTAAAACTATGGGAGGTGTCTTTAGATCAAAAACATATACTAACTATATCCATGATCTAAAAAACGTTAATATTAACGATTATAAAAGAATTTGCTAAACATCTCTTGTCTTGTCTTATAAAGAAAAGATAAGTAGAATATGAGCAATCTATTAGAGATACACATTAGACACACTCAAACTGAAGGGCACTAGAATAATAATTATGACTGACTTAGAATCTTAGAATTGGTCTAGATTCAGAATAATTTGAATATATCATAAATCACTAGATGATAAAGAGGGTTTTCTAATAATATTTATTCTAAAAAGGTTTAAATTATTAAAAAAGAGATAAAGATGATTTGAAAGTCAATTCATAAACATATCCTGACCTCAATATCTATTGATATTCAATGGGAGCAAGTGCACAAGAATATTGCAAGTAGTATATCTAAAAGTAGTGCTCTTTTAGTATTATGCTCCTTACTAAAAGAATTATTTTGATATATCTAAAATTCACACGATGACAATAAGTGTAAAGGAAATTATTTCCATTGTAATATTGTTGGATGCTGTAATTGTTACTGTCCAAGTGCCTCAAAATAGACAATATAAACCCCTTAAATGAATGTTTACTAAAACATTGACATTTCATAAGCATTTTATGCTAGAAAAAACTGTGTATTAGATACCGTCTATTTCTCTCATACCTATAATTATTGTGTAATTTGAGAAATACTAAAAGCTACCATACGAAGAAGTTCTTCTTCATGTATAGAGATTTTTAGAATGATGAAGTTGTTCAGACTTTTAGTCACTTTTCTCATCTGGCAAAAGCATAAGATTATATACTAATTATTTTATGTTGAAGATTATCAGATAAATAGTATCACTTCTTATGTAACACACTAAAGGTTATCATGTATATAGAATGAATTATTTCTTATATTTACATGATATTGATTATGTATCATCAGCTGAATGTTAGTTGAAGATTAGGCCATTATAATTAAAATACAACAAAAAATGTCTTGAATAATTTGGTGAACAGATAAAGTAGTAAGTTCAAAATTTTTGAATATTATAGAATTATGGCAAATAAGACTAGAACATACAGGCGTAAGATGCCTAACCTATCTGGTTGGGGATGCTTTGATACTTGATCTTACTATAGAACCCTATCCGAATCATGAATCTTGTATTCAAGGGATTATAACCAAGTCTCCATTACTGGTGTACAACACCATGCCAACGGATTTATTGTTGCTCGCACATGGTGATGTATGTGGTCCAATAAATCACAATGTTATAGATAGGGTCTTTTACTATATTTTATTCATCGATGAATATCATGACTTGGACATTTGTTTGTTGAAACACAAGTTGAAATTTTTTTGAAATGTTCAAAGGGCTTTCGACATGAAGTATAGAAATTAATTGCTAAATTTTTTTTTAATGTCTTTGATTATATTGAAGCAATAAATACATGAGCAATGAATTCTTGAAACATTTAAGGGAGAATGAGATTCTCGCTCACTATAATCCTACAGGTATTCTTAAAACATAATAGTATTTTAAAAAATGAGGAATTGAGCTTTATTAGATAAGGACTGATAGGTAAGCTGTCAATGAAGGATCTTCTCAAGTTAAGTAGTATTTGTGATCTTTTAACCTGAGCGCCGCAGAGGGCTTGTGATTGATCCATCATGCTTTGGTTCCAGGCATGTTAGAAATCTTTTATGGCTTGACCGTTGGGTGTCACTGGGTATAGTCTGATGCTCATAGAGTTTGGTGTGCATAGATATGGGATCTATCAGCTCATATGGGTAAGTTGTATATCCTGATGCTTCGAAAAATGTATTTGAAGAAGTCTTTTAGCCAAAAATGTAAAACCCTGAAAAAGAATTTTTTTATAGGGTTAAACAATATCGCAAAGGTGTTTATAAATATTGTTTTATAGAAATACAAATATGAAGATAAGTTCACGGTTAAACACATAGAGATTTGACGATGATGATCTGTGTCTCTCCTCTTTAAGGATATAGATGATGGAAGGATTATACGAATATGGTTGACCTTAACATGATGGTTCAACACTCTGTTCTGTAATATCTATAACGTGTGCATGAGACATTGTTCACGGACTTACGGGAGTATTCCGTAAGACAAACAGAGGTGAACCTAGGGAATCTCACAATATGAAGTGTATATGTTGAACACTGGAGTAGTGAGATGGATTGAATGGTTTGATTTAGGATGATTTTGGAAAGTAGGATACGTTTTAGGACCTCTCTAGAAACATGGAAAACATACTTTTCAAATGTTACAAAGAGCTCCTTATTACATGTGAAAGGTAATTTCGATATATGGCACATTGGGGCTTTGCATGATTGACACTTAGTAACATGCATGGAATGCATGAGTGATAAATGTTAACCATGCAAAGAGTGAAGTGGCTAAAGGTTTGCAAATGTTACGTTTAGCCCCCCCACTTATTATCTATAAATAACAATTTTTGAACTTGTCTCATAATGGTCCCTATTTTCTAAATCAACAAACCACCCCATTTTAAGATGATTTCGAAATTGAATCCTACTGGAAATTGATCAAACAATGCTGCCATTCTAGAATTTCAATCCCACCACTTTGTTGAAGCTTAGAATTGTTTAAGAGTTAACTTCAATGTAAGCTTCAAGTAAAGAAATGTCCAAAGGCTTTAAGGGTATAATTTTCTTGACTTGTTAATGTAGCATGACTTCAATTTCAGTATGGTTGTTATTTAGAAAATTGGTTTCTAATTTCATTGCATAATTATATATGATTTTCATGCATTAGAAAAATTAAGTAATGAACACAATCACATGTATGCACCATGAATACACGTTATCAATATTTTCCTCACAAAGCTGTTAAGGGACAAGCTCTAACTAATTTTCTTGTAAACTATTCCATGTCATACATGATCACAATCGATCTCAAAATTGGCAACCTTAGTAGGATTTGGCAACTAAAATTTGATGGTTCATAGAGAAATTAGGCTGCCGAAGCTGGAATTGTCTTGGTGTCTCTTTCAAGGTTGAAAACAAAGATGTCTTTCTTGTTATATTTGTTATGTACCAACAATCAGGCTGAATATAAAGCCCCCATCATCGGTCTAGAGATACTTGCAGAAATGAGAGTTAAGGAGATTGAAGTCATAGGCAATTCCTTATTGGTTATCAAGCAAGTAATTAGCGAAAACAATTGCAAGGCCGACCTCTTCGCCTATACTACAACAAAGCTAAACATCTGCTCCAAGTGTTCTTATCCACAGTGGTCGAATATTCAACCAGGATGAATAACTCAAAAGCCAATAACCTCACCCAAGGGGTATCAGGATTCAAAAGGTAATTGAAGACATTCCCTTGATTTACCAGCTACACTATTGTTTGCATAAGCCAGATCTACCTACTCAATAAAGGCTGATTTTGCAAGTCAATTTTAATGAATATAGGAGAGATGAGTTGATCGCCTATATAAAAGATCTAGATCTAGATGCTGATTAAAGAATTAGAATTATGGCACCAAAATTTGCCCTATTTGCAGGAGAGCTATTCAAAAGGGCACCATTAGGTGAGCTATTAAGATGCATTGGTCCAAATAAAGTATGTTGGTTATGGTTGAGTTATACGGAGGTCTAGCTATAACACATCTTAATGGATTATTAATGAAGAAAACCATCCTCAAGAATGGTTTCTGGTGGCTAACTATGGAACAGAACTGTCATAACTACTCTAGAAGTTGTGAAGAATGCCAGAAGCATAGATCGATCCATGTCATTCTAGCTGAAAAAATACACTCAGTGATCAAACTATGGTATTTAAAGGTTAGGCAATAGATATAATTAAGAAGATATTATTGGAGCTGGTACTTACGTGTCATTTCAATATTGTATGAATATTAATTATTTAATATTAATTATATATGGTATTATGCTTGTAACACTATAAACATTGTATGACCTAAAGGAGTTCAAATAGAGTCTAAAAGAGTTTAGATCAGCGCTAAGAGTTGTAATAAAGTGTTAGGAAATATCATTATGCAAGTATGTTCTCAAACTCTATGTTTCTGATCTACTTTCATCAATATGGGTCTGTTGGTGGATTTTTTTTATATAGATCAGTGTATTTCTATATCTGTAGGTTATAGATGGTTGTTCTTAGCTGACCATATGCTTGGAGCTTGTATAAGCATATGGATATTCAATGACTGGAAATTGAATAGACTCACGAGGACCTCTAATAGATGTCCCATAAAGCTGTCAATTGAAGGTTTTCTTAAGTTGAGTAATATACGTGGTTCTTTGATCTGAGTGTCATGGTGGGCTTATGAGTGATCCATTATGCTTTGGTTTCACGCATGTCAAAGACCTTTTATGGTATGACGGCTAGGTGTTGTTGGGTATGGTATAATCCTCATAGAGTTCGGTGTGCATTTGATTAAGTTTACAAAAATGTGTAATATGATAGGACCCATTAGAAGGTTTACTTAGCAACTAAATAAGGGCTTAAAGTTAAATTCACATAAGTGATTAACTATATGGTGAGGTTAAAAGGATATTTAAAATTTTAATAATTAAATAATATTTAACCTAGGTTAAATGTTAACTAAGATTAGGTTAATTAACTATTAATTAGTTGATTATTGGAAAGTAAGTTCACCTGACATTAATTAAATATTAACTTGAGTTAGTTTAATTGAATATTTTATTAATTGTTTGGTGGCCAAGTTTTACTAACTTAACCAAGGTTAATTATTAACTTGAGTTTGGTTAATTAATAAAATATTATAATAATTAAGATTTTTATTATTTAATTGTTAAATAATAAAATAACTTAACTAGGGTTAAGTTAAATCTTAAGTATTATAAAAATGTGAAATTGAAACAAATGTTATGGTTATTGCAATTTTGGTGGCCGACAATTTTGATGGAAAAATGAGAAGTTTATGTTTTTTATTTTTTAAGTGTTAAACACAAAAGAGCAAAAGTTGTTCTTCTACTATTCATCTTCTTCTCTTAAGTATTAGGCCAACATTTTTGCATAATAATTTGTTTTGATAAATTCAAGTGTTGAATAAATCAAAAACAAATTCATAGTTTAAGTGTTAAACTATAGATTAAGAGTTCATCTAAATGGTTTAAGAGTTAAATCAATGCTGAAAATTAAAGTTGTTATTCTAGCGACTCAAGCTCACCTCGTTAAGTCTTAGAATTGCTAATGGATTTCATTTTAGATGATACTCCAACTTGAACCATTTCAAAGGCTTGTGAGGTAATTAATCCCAGTTATAGTATTAATGTGATTAATACATATTTTAATTTGTTCATTCTTGTAATAGAACAAAATTTATTGTGTTCATTACTTTAAGAAATTAGATTTCTAGCTTTTGTTGTGTATATGTTTGTGTATGAGATGCATGAATTATATATATACATGATTTTTAATGTGATGAACATAAACCACATGCAGACACCGAATACGATTTTGTATTGAAACACCGCACCCTACAAATATACCTACCATCTTCCAAACAACATGCTTTCATCCTAGTGGTGATCGATTATTTTACAAAATAGGTCTACGCGATCCTATTGAAAACAGTTAACCAACAGTCGGTCATAAAATTCATCAAAGAAAATATCATATACTAGTATGTTCTCCCAGAATCCATCATGATTGATCAATGAACGGTCTTCATTAGAGAGAAAATGGTAAATTTTACTAAGGAATTCGGCATCAAACCTTTACACAACACACCGTATTATGCCTAATTGAATAAACAAGCTGAATCAACAAACAATACAATCATCCAAGGATTAAAGAAGGCGATCGAGGATAACCTCAGATCATAGCATGAGAAACTTTAGAAGTACTTTGGGCAAACAAAGTCAACCCAAAAATAGAAACATTAGCATCGCCTTATCAATTGGTCTATGACCATGAGGCCATGGTTTTGATGGAATTGACTATAGGTTCAATAAGGAGATGATTTTAAGAAGAGTTAAGTCCTCAACAATATCAAGATGCCATGATAGATAAGATAGATCAACTAGATGAAAATCGTCTTAAAACTTTGAATCGATTGGACGTAAAGAAGAAGAGAGTAAAGATAGCTTACAACAAGAGGGTCAGATTCAAGTCATTCAGTTAAGGTGACCTCATATAGAAATTTGTCCCCCCAATAAGATCCAAAGAGTACAAATTTAAAAAGTTCAGTTCCTATTGAGAAGGACAATTCAAGGTAGTCAAAATCAATGGTAATAGGGCATATCTGCTGAGTGATTTGGAAAAAGTTGTCTATCCCATGACGATTAATGGAAAGTACTTCAAGCCTTATTAACCAACAGTCTAGGACGGAATCAACAAGGTAATGTTTTTAAGATTTCATTTGTGATTTGTTTTTGGTAAACCATTTTGGTTAGACCGAAAAGTTTTTAGATCATTTAAAGGTCAGTAAGTCTTTAAGCCAATTTTATAAACTTATTTTATCATTCAATAAATAGCCAATTATTTTCATTGGTTGAAAATTTTTAGGCGATTTGTATTTAGGTAATTTACAATTCAATCATCATGAATAAAAGAAATAAGACTATGTTCATAAAGTACTTTTCATTAATTTCAAAAGATAATTACATAGGAGGGCTTTTTGGGTTAATTTATATTTATCTAATAAAACTAAAAATTCGGCCATTGTGGAGTCGACTTCCTTCACTTCAGCCTCTGCTTTAAGGGTCAGGGCATCTTTGACCTTCAGGCTATTCTCCAGTTCAAATTTTCTTAAGCAATTCCCCAAAACTTGCTCATCCAAGCTCTGAGAATAATTGGTATTTTCAGCTTCCTCTGCCCTTAGCTTGGCCAACTCTGATTCTAGCTCCTCCATCTTCTCTTTGGTCTTTTTGCTCTCATCCCCGAGCTCTCTTACCTCTGCCATTAATTAGACTTTTAAGCTATCTAAGACAGCCTTCTCCTTTGTCTTTCGGTCGACCTCATAAATTACCTGAATGGTCGATTGTTTTTTTTTTCTTTTTTTTGCGATTGAGGTAAAAGAAGCTGCAAACTCATCGATCCTAGTTTTTAGACTAAGTGAAACTTTGTTGCCTGTAGTATAGTCGGATAAGAATTTCAGCTTCTCATTGACCTTGATCACTTTGTGATCATTCATTAGCAAGTCGACCATTTTCCCCTTCAAACTTTTCAATTCTTCAAGCATGTTCTGCACTTCATTTTGTGTTGAGGAGAGAAGAGCAAGCTATTTCATGGGAGAGAAATCACTATCTGGCTTTTTGTTGCTACCAGATGATTCTAAAGAAGGAGTGACAACACATCTACAGCTGAAGTTGCCATACCAAGAATAGGCTTCGCTAGAGCTGGCTTCTCATGGGTGCTGGCCAAGGTGAGGGGTCTCTGGGAAATTCCTCAATGAGAACAAGAGGACTTATTCTTTCTTTAACAGTCTTAGGAGTAGGTTGGGCAATGAGAGTGGTCGATTGAAGAGAAATAGTCGATTCTTTTGAAACTGACTTCGAGTGAACTATCTTGATTCGTTGTAGCATTTGAGCAGTCATTTGGACAAATAAAATGTTAGAAGGCAATTTTAAAAGAAGTATTAATTAAGGCAAAATCAAATCAAGATGATTATTAAAGCTTACCTTGACATGCTTTTTTGAGGGGGCCATATCTTCCTTCTTTGTTGGTGGGGCATCCAGTGTTATAGGGATGGCTTCTGAAAAAAAGATAAAAGAAAATTAATATCAAATAATAGCCTTGACAACAAAAAAGTAAATAAATTACCTTGACGAGTCGTGTCGCCAACATCTTTAACCTACTTAGGATCTAAGATCGGTTTATTATAGTCATTTAGGAAAACATCAGTCCATGTAGGTCAGATTTTCCTTATACTTGGGATATCATCAGCTATACTAAATTTAGCAGTCGGAATCAGCAGTCTAGGATCTACAAAAGGCTACTCAAAGAACATCTCTCCTAACCAAGGGCTACCTTAGGGAACCCACTTAATTTGGCATCCAATGGCTGCTCATCTGTGTTCCGAGAGAAATTTCTTCTTCTGTTGATGACTAACGCTTCACATTTCTTTTCATTTAAGACAATTAAACTTAAAACCAAAAAATTGCTCAAAATTAATAATCTCTTGGATAAGTTTACCCTTTGTTTTTCTACTTGCACAATAGCATCAAGATTAGTGTCAGCTGCAGTGTCATGAAGAGAGAAGACTTAATCTAAAGGTAGTGAAAACTAAAGGCTGACTACTTCCTCCCAATATTTATAAAAAATATCAAGACAGCCAAGACAGATGGAGAGATTGGTCAGTTGGAGCAATTTTTGAAGTTCATTATTAGCTAGAGTGATTTCCTCTACAAAACTAAGATTTCTGAAAACGACCCTCGACCTAAATTTCTAGTTAGCAAAAACGAGGTTACGATGGGGGATGACCTGAACCAACCTAAATTAGTAACTTATCCATTAAGGGTGGTAAGTTTTAGTGCCATACCTGTTATTATTACCAGCAGCAATAACAAGCTCATAGTGAATATCTCTGACAGTAAGACAAACGATTTAAGATTTAAGCCAGTTGATATCATAATCAACTTCTTCAGAAGAGCGATTAACCCTGATAAGATTGGCGTGTCCACTTTGGGCCAAAGAGAGAAGGCCTTAGATGATAGAATGACTTATCATTTAAGGAGGGAGTAAAAGAAAAAAAAAACATCTTCAAAACTCCCTGGTCGAGTTGCCATTGGATTAACCAAGGCGCATAACGACGGAGGTGACCTTCAAGGGGTTGTGAAGTTGTGCTAAAAAAGTATGGGAAGTAAGCTGAAACCCAAAAGTATAAGATCTAGAGAGGACCGTCTACATTTGGGAAAGTGATTTCATCCTTACTTAGGACAATTTAAAAAAATACTCCCATAGAGATGAGATAGGAAGAATAGCCCTAAAGCTAGCTTTGTACCATTAGTTAAAGCAATTGTCACCTTCAGGTACTCCCTAGTTATTCTTTCGAAATGAGGGAATAAAGCATACTTGCTTAGCCAAAATAATAGGAAGGCGATATATTCTAGGGGGTGGTCGATTTTCCTTAAATTTGGCCATAAATTTGCCAAAGCTAGCATTTGACCTAGAGAAGAATAGTTAACATCATTAAATGAAAAACCAGCGTTGATATCAACCCCATGAACAAGAATATTGAACAAGACAACCAAATCATAAAGTGTTGGGGTCATGTAGCCAAACCTAAAGTAAAATAGATTAAGGGCTTTAGACCAAAAGAGAAGAACGGTTGATAGTAGACCATTGTAGAGGGGTATCTGTTATATAGACACTTAAATTAGGTTATAAACCACAGTTAATTTTTATATGGAAGCAAAGTGAATCTCTAGGCGATTTAACCACCTAGTATATTCACTAGACGACTTAGGCCACGACCTAATAGAATTAGAGGTCATCTAAATAGACATGGAATAAGGCTGACTAAACCTCAATGGGTCATTCCTATAGGCTGAAAAGTAATCAAAATAGAATGAAATAATGGAATAAGTAAATGGACCTAAAATGTATTGGAAAGAGTTAGCCTTAAAGGTCAATACCTTGTAGTCGACTTGCTCATCGATCGATCTGGACTTCGAGAGGAGGTTCAGAGGTGTTTTCGTTGGCTTGGTCGATTTTGTTTTCTTAAAATGAGAATGAGAGATTGATTTTTAAGCCATTATGAATTCTATAAATGAAAAGTTGCAAAGATTAAACAATTTCTAAAGAGAATGCAATAAATTTAAAGATTAAAGACAAAAAGTAAAAATAAATTACCTTAAAGATGGAAGAATTGGTTGAAGAGTGAAGAACACTTGGAAGTTTTTGCTTTAGGGTTAAGAGAATAGGGTGCTCTATAGTAAAAATGAAAAAAAAATGATATTCTCTTTCTTATAATGGCCTAAGGGCAATTGAAATGAAAAGTCGCTCTTCAACAATTGAGCATTTAATGATGGGACGGTTATATTTTTAAAATATTGTTAAGGCAAGGATTAGACCATTATTATGAACCGTTAGTAATTAATGACATGATAGTTACTAACAATTATAACAGTTGAAAGAAGATGAACAGGCTCTAATAAAATTAACCCATGAGGAATCTAAGTTTAGAGAAATCGACTTAAACATCTTTTGTTTAAGACAATACTTTGGCGATTTAAGAGGAATGTTATAAGCGCAGACGATTTCATTAAAAGACTTTAGTGAATGGTTCAAAAATAGAGATCTATTTAAAGTGATTTCGTGATGGGTTTAGAAGACCATATGAACCATTTGATTTCAAGATTGGACAAGGTTTATGTGCACTTAGGGTGATTTCTTGCCATTAGGAAGGTTTGTGGGCAATTTTGAGATTATAATGACCTTTTAAGGTGACCAGGGCGATTTTGTTTACATAAAGATCTTATAAGATTTCAACACAGATGATTGGAGAAATCATAGCCAAATTTCTAAAGCACTTATTGGGCGATTTTTGATAAACGAAGAAGATGTCGTATGATCATTGAAAGACAAGTTGATTGAAGAAATTTGGGCAACCAATAGAGGTTAGGACAATTATAGCAAGCTAATTAAAGAACAAGCTATTGAAATGTCTAAAATTAAAGATCGGACAATTGAATATTCCCAAGTGAAGACTAGGAAATGTGAGAAACCTTAATGGAAGTAGTGTGACTTAAGAAGATCTTGATTAAAGTCGGGCGATTTTAAAGGTCATAAGTAAGGCCGAGCGACCCAGGTGGCCAATTGAGGCAATTTTGAAGATTCATATTGGTATCGAGCGACTAGGCTGGCTAAAGATTGAAAGCCTTATCAAAAATCATCGTTTTGATTAACTTACAAGGGGCATTATTGACGTCGGCCCAAAAAGTGCCTAATGAGTTTTTTCATTTTAGAATTTCGAGTCCAATTATGTATTATAACTTATTTAAGACTTTGTACATAATAGAAAGTTTTGTCACATTATCATTATTTATCTTGTAAAATTAGATTTTGTATAGGGTTTTACAGCCTATAAATAGGATTGATTTCTCATTATTTGTATGATTAACTATTCATACACATTACACACAAGCTTTTTAGCTTTTATTTTATCTCTCGTTTTTATCATTCAACTCAGGACTCTGCGTCCTTACTTATTGAAATTCACAGTCTTACTGTTAAAGCTTTGTCTATCTTTTTCTAAGAAGAATCCAGGCTTTGCAACTTGCTCGTTGTATTATAGCTTAGGTACGAAAAACCTTGCTTGTTGATAGCTCAGATGAAAACCTCGCTTATTGACAACAAAGTTTGGCAACATCTTAATGAATATCTTTAATCTCGATTTTTCTTAAATTTAAGATAAACATCCATCTAATATGATATTGGACATATACAAATCTCAAATCCCTTAATTTTTATTTGTGAACAATTTTATATAAATAAAATATAATAAACATTATAAAAAAAAATTAGATAAGTGACAAAAGTTATCGACATTGTACTTGATGATGCTTCAAAATATAAAATTAATAAATTAGATAAGTTTTGTTTTAATATAAAAAAACTATGAAATTTGTAATAAACTCACAAACTATTTTATTACAAAGCATATTTCATTCTTGACGTGACGTGAAAATTAGAAGAGTTGACATAAAATAAATTAATCTATTAAAGTAAAAAATATTTTTTTAATTTTTTATTGCGAATAAACTGTGATATAATAATTCCAGTAGATTGAATTTATTATTGTGATTAAATTTACTTTAAAACACACACACACATATATATATATACATATATATATATATGAAATAGAGAAAAATATTCATTGAGGTGAATTCGCTTGATAAAGTATACAAATAAACTAATTCTAGTGAAATAAAATTTAATTTATTACTACAGTGGTAAGTATATTCTTATACTGCAAAATTATTTTATATTACATAAATAAGAAATATAAATGTTTAAAGTATATTAAAAATAGGAAATTTTGAGCAAAAATATAAACTTGGAAAGCTTAAAATACCAGAATTTTCACATATGGTGAGAGTCTATTAGATTGTGTGGATGATTTTTTTTTTAATGATTGTAGTTTGTTTATGTTTAATTAAATAAATTTAAACTTGAGCCCTTATAATTAAAGAAAAATTAATGTAATCGATCCAATTAATTGGTTAAATGATGAACACAAAATCACACTGAATGAGTGAATAAAGAAAAGATTCTTTATTTTCAATAAAATATTTTACATAATAATACATTTAATTCAAAAATTAATGAAAATTTTTTGAAGTTGACCAATTATTTAAGATATAATTTTTATTTGACCGAAGACAAATTTTTTAAGTTTTGTTAACCAAATATATCTTATGTTGACCATTTTATCCTTATTATAATTTTAATAATTATTTTTTCTTTTTTTTATTAATTATTTAAAAACATAAAATTTTAATTAATTATGAAAAATATTATTTAAAATAACAATAATAGTTTTTAAAAAATTATATTGTAATTAAATAATAAATTATTTAATTAATTAACTCTTTATTTTTTTATAAATTAATTTAAAAATAAGTTAAAAAGTAAAATTTTAAAACTTAAAATTAAAAGGAAAAAAAGAAAAAGCACGCCCAGGGATAAAGCTTGTTGGGCGCACGCCCAAGGCATACGCCTCGTAAGGCTTTACTTGGGGCGCATGCATGAGGCACGCACCCGATACATGCACAACAAGGTTTTTCTTTTTATTTTATTTTATTTAATTGAAATAGGTAATGTATATTAAACCAAATATACTAATTTTTTTCTTATTTTACCTCCCACAAATAATATTTTTTATCTTAAAAACTCCTCATCTTAAAAGCTCTCTTTTTCTTTACGCAAACCCATCTCTCTTAGATTTGTTACCAATTTTGAAGATATTTTTTAGATGTTATGATATTTTAAAATTTTAAAAGATTTAGCTGAAGTTGAAAACTAGTAAGTTTATTTTATTTATTTTTTAATTAGTTACTAGTAATGTTTATATTTATATTGAAAATGAGTGTAATAGATGAGAAATGAATAACTGTAAATAAATATTTATATAAAAGAAATATAAATTTCAAACTCCCTAGTTATCATAGACGGTGCGTCGAAGGGCGTATAACTGCATGCACAGTTGTTGCTGGGGTGCCGCCTAGTGCTTGTGCACACACCAGAGGCGCAATAAGGTGCTCATGTAGGGTGTGCAACAGGTGCTCATATAGGGCACGCATTGTTGCGCACCACCACCAAATTTATTTATTTATTTTATATATTTATATTAAACATATTTGTATATATATTTATATATTCAGTTTTATTTTTAATTTGGTTTTATATATAATTAAACTAAAATTACGTTGAATTTTTTTAGGTGCCGCTAATCATGTCACAAATTTCAACCATGATATATTTTGGGGAAAGATGGGAGAGCTGTAGTGATAGTTTTGAAAGATACATCGGATATCAAAATATGAACATGATAGTTCCAAAAAATATTAGATATAAAGCGTTGTTGAGAAGAATTTGTCATCTTCTAGTAGTTGATAAAGTGCATTATAAAGTAACTCTCAAGTTTGAGGTTCCTTCAAGTACTATAAAGTTGAGACCTATTCCACTTGAAAATGACGACTATGTAATATTATGGTTGAGCTTATAGCATAATATGGCTACACCTTTTTGTGTAACAGTAGATGCTCGAGGACCTGAAAGTAATGCAGAAGCACCCATAGAGTAAAAATAAGATTATACTAAGTAATTCACATCAGCAACTCCGGTGTTTATTCTAAATCCCTCAAAGGATGATCATTATTCTTCTCCGATGTTCAATGAACAACCGGGCTATATATATTATAATAGTCAGATATATGGAGATATCGGCTTTAATTTTGACTATGATATTGGTCAAGATGTTAGATATAATATAAGTAATAAGGAAAAATATGAGGAACGTTATGAGAATGATAATCACGATTACGATGTTGGTTATAAGGTTGATGTTGATGATAATGATACGGTGATGATTATAAAGAGACTGGGAATAAAAATGATGATGATGATGATGATGATGATGATGATGATGGTGATTATGATGATGATGATGATTATGATGATGATGATGATGATGAGCATCATGATAATGATGATGATGATGATAATGATTATGGTAGAGAAGAAAGGGTTAAAGTAGAAAACTTATTTCAGTTTCAACCTGAAATACCACAATTTGATTTGAATATATCGAAAAAATATCTTCTACTGGGATTGGTGATGTGTTTGTAGAAAATTGTATAGCAACAAAGATAAAATTTATGAAATTATAAGTATGGTTACACTAAAGGACAAATGGAGCTTTAGAGTTTACAAATCCACCAAAGATCGTTTCTAGTTGAAATATAATAATGACAGCTGCAAATGGAGATTACAGGCAGTGTCGACAGAAGGGTGACATTTTTTTTAATCATAAAGCGAGTAGATATAGAGCACACTTATGTTTTAAGTTAATTACGTAATGATCACCGGCAAGCCAAGAAACAAATTATTGCTAACATAATAAAAAAAATAAGTTTATAACGGTTAATAAAAACTATAGGCTGAAAGACATTCAAGTAAACATATATGAAAAATTCGATGTTCAGATAACGTATACTACATCTTGGTTAGCTAGGGAGCATGCAAAAATATTGATAAAAGGTGTTTCAGAGGATTTGTTCAGATTGCTTCCTGCATACAGTTATGTGTTGCAACAAAATAACTCAGGTACGGCTACTCATTTGAAAACTAACGCAGATAATCACTTTAAGTATTTTATTATTATTTAAGACCTTGCATAAGAGGTTTTAATTCATCAATCCGACCAGTGATTGCAGTAGATGGAACATTTTTTAA
Source organism: Ailanthus altissimus (assembly GCA_946807835.1). Classification (NCBI taxonomy): domain Eukaryota; kingdom Viridiplantae; phylum Streptophyta; class Magnoliopsida; order Sapindales; family Simaroubaceae; genus Ailanthus; species Ailanthus altissimus. The sequence goes on from OX327687.1 coordinate 15,035,501, forward strand.
AGGTTCTTATCTTGGTACAATGTCTGTGGTCGTTTGTAAAGAAGGAGACAATCAGATTTTTTCATTGGCTTGGAGAATTACTGACTCAAAAAATGATACTTCTTGGGAGTAGTTTATGGTTAAACTGTGGGGAGTATGCAAACCATTAGAATCTTGTCTTTATATTTGATTGACACGCTAGTATTGAGAGGGCTATACAAGGTGTATTTTCTTATGCATATCATAGGTTCTACATCTATCATTTAAAAAGAAATTTGACGATAAAATATAAGTTACCATCATAAAAATCTAAAAAATGGGTATACCTATCTGTCTACTTCACTGCTGCCAAGATTTATCGTGTCTTTGATTTTTAATACTAATTAAATAAGATGTGACAAATAAGACCCGACGTAACGAAGTATTTAGAGGAGGATGTTGGTAAAGTGAGATAGGCCCGATCAGCTAGTGCTTTTAGAAGGTACAACGTTATATTTACTACTAATATCACTGAGAGTATTAATGCAGTTGCAAAAGAAGTAAGAAAGCTTCTGGTGACTAATTTGGTGGAGTGGATGTGGGAGCTAATGCAATTATGGTTTTACCATAGACGATTAGAAGCACAAAATATAACGAATGTCTTGACGAACTGGGCACATCATAAAGTCATAAAATATAACGATGACGTAAGTCGAATGATAATTTTTCTTGTTGATGATTTACAATTTGTAGTTATGGATGGTGGTGTAAACTAGATAATAGACATTGGCGAAAGAACATATAGCTGTCAGAATTTTGATTATTGGCAACTGCCTTATTGCCACGCACTCATCGTATGCAGATACATCAGATTATCACATGAGAGTCTTTTTTCGACTTATTACACATTTGAGACTTTATTCCATGTCTATAGCAAGCCAGTACTTTTGGTTGGCCAAGTGTCAGATTGGATAGTCCCTGAGTATTTGAAAAATATAGATATTCAGCTTCCAATAGCACGTCGTCAGTCAGGCAGACATCGGATGAATAAGATTCTATCTCAAATGAAGGAACCATCAAAGAATATATGTAGTTGTTGTAGACAACATGGATATAACCGACAGACGCATCGAAACCCTGTACCTTTAAAGAGCAGGTGATGTATATTCGTTTATAACATCTACCTTATTAATATTTAATTTCACTATAATATAAAGCTAATATTTAAATATTTTTGTTCCAGACGGATCTGAAAAATATGGAAACATATGAAAGCGAGCTATACTATGAGACTTAATTATGTATGAGAGTCGAGCTTCGTAACTTCTGTGCGTTTATTTCGTAATGTACTTGTACTTTATATTACATACTTATTTTAATACACTTGTCTTTGCTATTGATGTTGACAATTTTCAAGAAATTTCGGTAGAATCTTCTTTATTATATGGACATTCCCAAACTTGTCATATTGAAAAAAACTACACTTCTATCTAATTATATCTTATCTCCTCACATATACACCTAAATCAACAACCTCAAAATAAATAATGACATAAATGCATATAAAAAATTATAATACTAAATATCTATGAAGCAGCGGTCCATAAATCAATGACTATCTTTTGTCTGTAAAAGGTACTAATGTGAGGGAAGGAATCAAATGACCAACCTAATAGAAAATATTCAATATACAGATAAACGAAGGTGCCACAGTCCCCTCTCCTGACTTCTTGTTGCGGCACATTCTCTCGCAAATGGATCACCGGCCAAATGAACAAATTTGGGCTTTGTATGCCCCTCAAATTATAAAATATACACCTTTGAAGGTACAAAGGCATTGCAACATGCAGAGACTTCATAAATTTCATGATGGACTCGTCTAAGTGGCCGTTCATGCTGGAATCATAAAGAATAATTGCAATCCAAACAAGGTCAAGCTCTACTATAAACCAATATTCTTAATTGATATTCATAGGGATATATACCTACAAAAACAATTATTATATTATTTTGAACTTAATGTTGTTACATGCACAGTAAAAAGTCATTACTGTTCTTAAAAGTATCTTATTGACCAATACTCACGATTTAGCACCAAGTAACTTGAGCTTCGTTCCAAGTGCATAAGCTAACAACGGTTTAAGCCATTAATAGTTGTCTGAAGGGTTAACGGTGAAGGATGTTCGCCATATTTGTCGAATATACTCCTAAAGATAAATAAAAGATACAAGTTAAACTCATTAATATTTAACATATACAACGATATGATAATGTTAAATACACAATAAACAAGTAACAAAATAGCTCACGTAAAAATATGCATTTGCAATTGTGCAATCCTATGAGTACATGTCAGAAAACGTTCTTTGATACAAACTCAAAACCTTAAAATTTTCATTTATGTGTTGCAAAACAAACAATATGTATACGTTTTGATACTATTAGACAACTCACAAAATAAATAAAAAAATAAAATAAGTCCTCACTGAATCGTCAAGCCAGTGTTGTAGTAGGTCATTAAACTATGTATAGTTGGGATCGAGTCCGTCTGAATGAACCTGCCGCATTAGGTTATTATTTTTAATCCAATTTAGAAGCCGAGTAAATTTAACCCGATCAATAGGAATCAGCTACCCATTTACGTAAATTATAGTTGCTACTTACAATTCCATAAGTTTCTTCTTCACAAGCTTTTTCAACAGATTGGTATATGAACTGACTTGAGCTGTTGCCTTTTTGCAAATGCACCCATACCTGCTCATGTTTTCACTCAACAAAGCAGGTATAATTTTTACACTTGCAGAGCTATCAGCTACATGCTGTAAATACATTGTCATAGGCTGATGCTGAGACTCACTGACAGGAGCAAATGTCTAAACGTCAACAACTATGAATTCGACATCCTATAAAATCAAATAATACCAGTTAATGTATTGACTTGTTAAATTTTGTACCCAATGTAATTTAGGTTTAAAACGTACCATACTCTACCTTACATCCTAAGAGATCTTGGTTGATTTAAACTGTTGCACCAAGAGAGATATCTGATGCAAGATATTTTCTTCGGCCTTATCAATCTTGGTGAAAAGCTCTAAGTTAACCTTATCAATTCTGGTAAATATTTCTTTTTTCAAGATCATCTATCCTCTTATCCAGGATATGATACTGTGATGATGACACGCCAAACTCAAACTATGCATAAATAATTATAATCAATTTTCACAAATTAATACTCATCAATAATATAAGTAATTATAATTCAAGGGAAAAAAAATTAAATTATTATACCATTGATTCAGTCATTTGTGGAGCTTGAAATTCGTAGTTAGGATGAAGATTATTGGTGAATTGCGTGTTCGAAATCTCAGCTTTTTCCAACTTAAGACTCCCTCCTCATTTTTTCAATGGAATGCGCAAGTTTACTGCCACACGATAATCCGCACTCTTCGTATGTTTATAGGATATCAACTTCCTATGAACCTCCAAAACCTTTAGAATATTTTAGATTTATTAATCATTATTAGAAAAAATAATAAAATTTATAAAGAAATTATATCTATTTTTTGTTGAATATAAAAGTATACCCCAACATTATCGAATAGGACATTTATGACGCTTTCGTATAATGGGGTGCTCGTACTATACCAATTTAGAATACGTAAAAAATAGTCTCCATTCCTATAGGTAAACAGCTCCTCACATCTCGGGATCGCCTACACTTGAAATGATAATAAATAAATAAAAATATCAATGTCAATAAAATAAATTTTCTATATCCCATTATGATAATGAATCGAAAAATAGAATTACTCACTAAGAATGCTTGATTAAATGAGTATAAGTTGTATGATTCTTTATCTAAAGCGCTCACTTTTTTTACCTTCGTTAATTTTTTAATTAGAGCCGTGCATAAACTATTGTAGAGTACACAGTCTATGCAATTGTGTCATAAGGATAAGAATTAAACTCATCTAGATTATCTACGAGACGAAGTACAAAATATTATATGGTTCTATTTCGATCATGTGACATTAACAATTTATGAAATACATAAAATAAACACAATTTTACTGTATCTATATTATCGTCAAATGTAACGCTCATGAACTACGGATCCAAATCCTTATAAGTCAACTCACTTCTATCCGAAAAATATTTATGCCATAGTTTATCACCTAACCCACTTACTGCAGGATAATCCACCATTCTCAAACTAATAATCAAATAAAATTATAGACGAGAGAATTTAATACGTCTTTTGCCTATGTAGAATCATAATTCTTCATATAAAATTTTTATATGTACGCGTCTTAATAAAATCTCATGTGGTAAAATACTTGAGAATGGAATATCTGATACATCCAAAAGATAACCAAAACATATGGTTCTAAATATTTCAACCTGCCTCGAAGTCAATTTCTTTATTATATTTTGTATAATCTATAACTTCGAGTAAATATGTACGTTTGTTCGGTAAAAAATATTTTTAACAATTACATCGTCGAGTGCGCACCACGCGTGTCATAGTGCATGCCCAACGACATGCGTTAAACGCTCTGGCATGCCATTGCCACGTGCTTCTACACCTCTACCGTGTGAAGCATATTCACCGCGCGTATAAATAGCGTTGGCACATGTCTTATAAAAAGATCAAAATCTGTTATTTTCGATTATTTTTTATTTTACATAATTTTTTTAACTTATTTTTCACACTACATCTATACATTTTTAATAATTAACTATAAAAATACTCAAAATTATAAAAAAATTAAATTTAAAAACTAAATTTACTAATTTTTTTCTATTTTTAATTTTACAATAAATTATTTTAATTTTAATTTTTAAAATTTCTTAGTTTTATAGTGAATTTAAACAAAATTTAAGAAAAATGATTTGTAAACAGTGAGAGAGAGAGAAAGGGAGAGAGGTGTGATGGTGTTTGAAAAAAAAGATTTAAGAGTAAAGTTCTAAAAAATTATAAATTTTAATTAATATAATTAAAAAAAACTTTAAATCAGTCAAAATAAAAATTTTAAAAACATTTTTGGTCAACTTTAAAATTTCTCAAATTTAATTTTGCTTGTACTTTTGATCAAGTAATGTTCGAGGTGCGAGAAATTGCAAAATAAAAATTTTAAAAAAAAGGCTATATGTCAATGTTTATCACACGTAACCTGACAATGGCTCTGTTATTTTCGCGGATGTGATATACACTCAAGGGCCAGAAAAGAGTAAAGGAAAAAGATGGAAATTGCTCGCCAGGGCTAAACAGGGCCAGGATATCCAAGAAAGTAAGTTCATAACGGGAAAAAGAAAGCTGATGATGGCCAGATGGAGAGTACCCACTATATTAGAGGAGAACTCCAACTGAAACAACGGATTTTCGAGTGGCAGGAGGAAGGAAAACAGGTGGGAGGTGGTGAGAATGAGTCCGGTGTATTATCGGCGATGGCTGGTAACCAACACCGCCAATAACTATGAAAATTATGTGCTGGAACGTTCGAGGTCTGGGGAATCCTTGAACATTCCGAAGCATAAGAAAGATTCTCCAAACTCATGAACCTCAAATAAGTTTTCTGAGTGAAACAAAGTAAACTGTAGACCAAATGAGGCAAGTGGGTCGTAGGCTGAAATTCGATCACTGCTTTGCTGTTGCAGAGAGGGACTGAGTGGAGGAGTCGTATTGCTCTGGAACTGTGAAATAGAAATCTCTCTTATGTATTTTAGTAAATGCCATATTGATGTATTTGTAGAGGAAAGGGACGGATGCAAGTGGAGGTTTACAGGGGTTTATGGTCCTTCTGAAACTGAAAATAAAAAATTTACATGGCAATTATTGAGAAGACTTGACCAAATGTCCATAACAGCAAATACTCCTTGGTTATGTGGGGGGGTGTGCACTGCCCAGATCAGTGGAAGCAATAGAGGAATTTAGGAGTGCTGTGATGAGGTGCAAGCTTCTGGACATGGGATAGAAGGAATATCCCTTTACCTGGTCGAATAGGAGAGTAGGGGCAGGAAAGGTGGAAGAAAGGCTGGATTGTTTCTTGAGTAATGAGGAGTGGTATGAGAGGTATGGAAGAAATCAGGTATCGCATTTAGCAACTACAGGGTCTGATCACTGCCCTATAATATTATTAGCATGGAGGATGTCATATGTAAGGCCAAGAACTCGTCAACTGGTTCCCAAGTTCCATTATGAGAATGTCTAGAACCTTAGGGAAGATTGCAGGGAGGTGGTGAAACAAGGGTGGCTAAACTTGGAAAATTTACTTGGAGACCCCATTGATGGCTTTATTTATAATGCAGAGAGTGTCAAGTAGAAATTGAAAGAATGGAGTGAAAAACTTTTGGGGGTAAGAAGAGAGAGCTGATTGGTCTAATGAGGGAGCTAAATCTTTGTCTGGAGGCTAATAATCAGTATAATCAGAATAGCAAAATTTCGGAGTTGAAAAAGAGAATTGATGCCTTGCTCCAAGAGGAGGAGATATACTGGAAACATAGGGCTAAATCAAGTTGGTTAAAGGAAGGTAATAGAAACACCCAAGTTTTTTTTCATGCAAAGGCCAGCCTAAGAAGAAAGAAAAATAGAATCAGACGGCTATTTGATGATGAGGGCTGTTGGAGGGAGGAGGCACAGTATATAGAGCAGATACTGAAAAACTATTTCCAGGACATGTTTAAGTTTATAGCCCCATATAGGGAGCAGAGAGTGGAGGCTAGCAGAGGAATTAGACCAGTAGTAACGGAGGAGATGAACTGAGACCTAACCAGGCCTTTTACCAGAGGAGAAATTGTGAAAGCTATATGGGAGACGTGTCCTTTCAAAGCTCCTGGCCCTGATGGATTATCTGCCGAATTCTATTAGAAGCACTGAGAGCATATAGGATGATGTGGTGGCTACATGTCTACATATTCTGAATCAGGGAGGTAATCCTAGAGCACTAAATCACACCATTATCGTTCTGATTCCCAAGATACCTCACCCCCAAAGGCCATGTGATTTTTGACCCATTAGCTTATGCAATGTGATATATAGGGTTATTGCTAAAACTTTAGCTAATATGCTAAAGCTAATTCTTAACATCATAATTTCTCCAAATCATAGTGCATTCATTCTTAGTAGATTAATTAGTGATAATATTATTTAGGGTGCGAGTGTCTCCACAAAATAAGAAGTAAGAAGAGGGGAACAGAGGGGTTAGTTGCTCTAAAGCTAGACATAAGCAAAGCTTATGATAGAATTGAATGGTCCTTCTTTGAGGAGGTGATGTTAAGGTTTGGGTTCACAGATACTTGTGTAGATATTATTAGAAGATGTATCTCCACTATCTCATTCTCTATCTTACTAAATTGTGCTGTGACAGGTAGCTTTAAGGCTGAAAGGCGGCTGAGGCAAGGATGCCCCTTTCACCTTATTTGTTTATTCTATGTGCAGAGGCCTTTTCTACCCTAATTAGCAAAGCCGAAAGAGAAGGCCAGATTAAGAGAATTAAGTTTGGACCAGGAATATCAATCACCCACTTGCTATTTGCAGACAACAGTCTTATTTGCCTCAAAGCTAATCCTCAAGGCTGCAAAATATCACAGAAGATATTTGAAAGCTATGCCAGAGCCTCGGGACAAGTGTTTAATTATGCAAATCATCAGTGTTTTTCAACCAAAATGTAAGTCCTGAAGATGCTGACAGAATGAGGAATATATTGCAACTTCAACAGGTGTCAAGACATGAAACCTATCTTGGACTTCCATCCATGGTGGGAAGGAAAAAGAAACAGTTCTTCAATGAAATAAAGGTGAGGGTGGTAGGAAAGATCGATGATTGGCATGAAAGACTCTTCTCTTGTGGGGGGAAAAAGATTCTAATAAAAACTGTTGCCCAAGCCGTCCCTGCTTATGCAATGAGCATATTTAGGCTGCCAAGGTGCATTTGTCAGGACTTACAGAAGCATATGGCTGGGTTTTGGTGGGAAAAAAGTGATCAAGGCAAAAGAAGAATCCATTGGGCTTGCTGAAGCAAGTTATGTGAGAGTAAGAGAGCTGGAGGGTTGGTAGCTAAAGTGCTTAGATCTAGGTACTACAAAAATGGCCAATTTCTTGATGTAAAAGTGGAATCAAACCCTTCATTTGTGTGGAGAAGCATTCTTTGGGGTAGACAAGTCATAGAGATAGGCTTGAGATGGCTAATTCGGATAGGGGACAAGGTCAGGGTGTATGAAAGTTGTTGGATTCCAAGAGCTCATTCTTTCAAGCCCACTTCCCCAAAATCATTACCAGCTAATTGCGTGGTAGGGCTACTGATTGATCAGGATAATATGTGGAAGAAAGACCTAATTCGGCAGAACTTCAATGAGGCTGATGAAAAGTTAATTTTGAGCATTCCACTTCCGGCTACCAAAATGGATGATTCCTTATGCCGGCACTTTGATAAAAGAGGTTTATATTCAGTCAAAAGTGGGTACCAGGTGGCCTGGAGAAAAGGAATATCCTAAGGGCTGAATCACATATTAGAATAGAGAAATGGTGGAGGGTATTATGGGGGTCATCAATTCCACTAAAGGTGAAAATATTCCTTTGGAGGGCGATTTCCAATCTGCTCCCCACGATTGATAATTTGTTAAGAAGAAAAGTGGTGGACAGTTTAATGTGTAGGAGATGCTCAAAAGGAAAAGAAACCGATTACCACGCTTTAGTAGGTTGTAAAGTTGCAAAGAAACTCTGGGACATAACACTTTTACAGGTTTAATTAAAGAGATGGTGGTGTGGGATTTCATCCAAGCAATCTCAACTGTCACAACAACAGAGGAGAGGGATAGAGTATTCATGATTCTATGGGGTAGCTGGCAGTTTAGGAACAAGTTCGTAAATGCGGGTAAGATGGATGAACCTTCAAGAACCATAGCAATGGTGGAAGCATTTCTGGAGGCTAGTAGAGAGGTGAGTGAATGCAGGAAGAGTACAAGTAATGTGAGTGGACAGGGGGCCATGCCAGTAGGGGAAACCATTCTTGAAGGCTTCATAAGAATCATAATCGATGCATCTGTTAACAGCAGGGAAGGCTCAGCTGGCCTAGAGGCTGTATTTCCGAATTGGAATGAAATCCCAATGGCAATGGCTACATCTTGGGTGGAAAATGAGGTGAATGTGGAGAATGCAGAGGCAACAGCTATCAAATTGGCGCTGCAAGTAGCTTCCAGACTTCACTTCAGAATAGCTACCGTGGAATCAGATGCTAAAACCGTCATTGATCTAATCAATGGGGAGCTGAATTCCATGAAGGACATCAAATGGGCGATTAAAGACATCCAAAATATGTGTGATAACAATACTAAGATCCAGTTCAAATATGTCCCTAGAGGCTTTAATGGCCTTGCTCATAACCTAGCCAAGAAGGCTATATGTTTGAAATGTTGTAAGACTTGGCTGGATTCTTTTCTAGTTTCTGTCTAGTCGACAATGAATTTGCATTCAAAAAAAAAAATTACTTGACAGTGTTGTTAGTGTGTTAAACAGGATTATCAAATGCATTTCACAGTCTGAGGTCCAGTGGCAAAATCAGGTAATGCAAATTATGATAATAAAATATTTATATGAAATATATATAGGCTAGAGCTAACATGTAGCCACAGCCTTATTGTTGCTTAAAAGGTCAACGTCAATAGAAACTGAGGGAAGCAAAGAATGATAAATCAATGGAGGCAAATGGTAAAGTTAGTTTGTGATGATTAGTTGAAATTGTCGCGAACAATAATTAATGAGAGAAATAGAATAATTGGACTATAAAACTAGAGGATCATTACTTATAAATTATTAAAAAATATATTTATTTTGGTAGTGTAATCAAAAAGTAGAGGCTAGAGTTAAAATGCCGAGCATAAATAGAGGCGTGTATAGAATAACAAGAAAATTGGTGTTAAGAGGAAACAGAAAAATCAGTGAAAAATGGTGACACGTGGCAAGCGCATCGTGGAAGTCTCATGTAATATGCAGTACTGTAAATCTATTACGCTTTACCTATGATAAAAATAATAATAATTAAGGTAGATGAACAATAGATGTATCGGGAAAATTTTTAACATTAAATAATTAGATTTAGTCTTAATTAAATTAATTAAGGTAGAAAAATTAAGACTAAATGGTTGAGTGTAAGAATTGGCTGTAGGGAATAATTTGTGGTAAAGAAGAAAATAGGAGGAAAAAATTAGTAGAGAGTAGAGAAGTGATGGCCGGTGAGTGGGGTGCGTAGTATTCAAAGCAAGGGTAGGGCAAGTGAGTTAAATGTTGTTTGATAAATAATAATGTAAAGTAAAGGGTTTATGTGTTCATAAGAAGGGTAGTTGGGAGTTATCAAAGTATTGAGATTTATATAAAGAAATTAAATGAGTTGGATAGATGTGAAATTAATTGAGGAGGAAAAATATTTTACAATGGCAACGGAGTGGAGGAAACTATGTAAGCTTTAAGTGACATTTATATATGATTAAGGGTGGTTGAAGTAGCATCCTTTTTTAGAATAGATGAAGAGACAAATCTATTGAGCCAAAAATCAAAACACAAAAAAGGTAAAAAAAAGTATAATAAATAGGTAAGAATGCAAAAATAGAATAGAACAAAGAGAGGAAGAACTAACACAAAGAGAGAAGTGTATGCTTGGAATAAGTTAAACATCTCTTAGGAAGGAAGTTTAGATTTATGTTCAAAATTATTTTTGAGTTATATGGTAACCCATAAATTATGGTATTATTGGTCGAAAAGACATAATAATATTACAATAGTAGTCTATAGGAAGCAAGATAATAACATCAAGGAAAGTAATTTAAGCAAGTAGTAGAAAGGTGAAGCATAGGTGATAGGGTAAAATTAAGACAGATATAAAATAACTAGCATTGTGAACTTGAATGGATAGTAATTAGTATTGTGCACTTAAACTGATAATGTGGGTAAATAATTGGTACTGCAAAATCAATAGTAATTTTAGTGTAGGTTGGAAGAGATGGTGGTAAGAGCGGTGAGTAAGACATATAAAACAACTAAAGATCTTTAGCATCCAAAAACAATAACCTACATATATAAATTGAGAACAATATAAGCAATTAAAAAAATATGACAAAAATGCAGTTAATTAATTTTAGGAACACATGTTTTGATAAGTTGACGAAGATAGATAGATTAAGTTTCAAACACAGTTAGTATACAACATATTATTAAGGGAGGTTGAAACCAGAGGCTTAAATGAGAAGATGTGATTTATGGTTAGAGGTAATCATGCTTATTTTTTTTCGACTAAAAGTTAGCATCGTAATAGATATGCGTTTTGGGTGTAGCATTAAATTGGATATGAAATATAAATATGAAGGTTCATCTCAAATGGGAGAGTTATTTTTTGTGAAAATAATTATGTTAACATGCAAGTTTTGGGTAATACATTCGATAATATACCTTTTAATAAAATGGACAAAAAAGATATAGTAAAGTTTATAATAGTGTACTTTTTTTTTTGGGTAAATAAAGAATTTATATAAATGCTAAATCCAGCAGGTATTACAAAATAAAGATTAAATAAGGAGAAGAAGTAAGACATTACAACTCATAGACGATTAGCTACATTTACCAACCAGCTGTAATATGGTCAATCCCTTGGCCACTGACAGCACTTATACATCTAAGCTAGATAACATCCTTAATCTTTTGGTAGACTTTGCTTGTAGAAGGAGTTTTTTGTTGGAAGACCTTCAGATTTCGTTCGCTCTAAATAAAATAGATTGTAGCATATAACGATACTCTTCTGATCTTACTGAGGATAGATTTGCCTTTAGATTTTCTGCAAAGAAAGGAGATCACTCGTTGCCATCTGTTCGGGCACTGATTGAATTGACACGGCCTCAGTACTTTATGCCAAATTTCACTACAAAAGTTGCATTGGAAGAATAAGTATGGAATTGTTTCCTTGTCACTACCATAAAAGGGGCATTCATCTGATGGGATAACCCCTCATTTTTTAAGTCTCTCTCTAGTAGATAATCTGTTCTTTAAAGCTAACCAAGTAACGAAGCTGTGTATAGGTATATGTTGCATTCCCTATATCAGTTTAAACCATCCCACCTTAGCCTCATTATTCTTAAGACATCTCCAAGTACTCGCAATATAAAACTTTGCATTGGAACTTGCGGTGAATGAAATTCTATCATCTCTTTCAGAAATTGAAATATTTTTGCAGAGATAATCCATACCTGAGCAGTGTACTCGTTCAGAGGGTCAGTAAGGTTCCAATGACCATGCTGCCATAGCTCATTAACCTTTGCATCCCGAGGAATATCCGCATAAGAGATTTCTATGTGAGGGAATTTATTAACTATTGATTCTCCATCCAGCCATGGATCCCACCAAAATTGGAAGAACTTACCATTGCCCAATTCATATGAGAACAATTGTTTTATCTGACTTCTCAATCCCAAGATCTTCCTCCAAGTTCAGCTACCATCCATTGGCTTTGTGATACCCCAAAACTTAGTCTCCGCAGTTTATTATCAGTTACTCATTTTGTCCACAAAGAGGATTTCACAGCAACCAGCTCCCAGATGTGTTTGGTGACTGCCGCTGAATTCCACAAGCTTATAGATTTAATGCCAAGTCCTTCTTTTTTACCTTTGCATACCTCATTCCAGTCCACCAAACCTCTCTTTCCCTACTGGTTACTTCAATGCCATAAGAAATTACGGCATTTGCTTTCAATTTCTTTGGTGACTGACTTAGGCAGAGTGAACATAGAACTCCAATAGACATGCATGCTCATTATGACAGATTTTATTAATTGCAGCCGCCCGCATAACTCAAATATTTCACAGTCCAAATTGATATTCTAGCAGTTATCCTATTAATAAGCTCCTGACAGTGGTCTTTCTTCAGTCCCCTTGAGATTAAGGGGATGCCTAAATATTCGATAGGCAACGCACCTTGCTGGAACTGAGTAACTTGAATGATTGTCTCCTTGGTAGGTTGAGGCACATTTCCAAAGAAGATGAAGCTCTTGCCAGCATTTAGGTGTAGCCTTGAAACTATTAAAAATTCATCAAGCACTTGCTTAAAGTGGCCCACTGACCTGTCATCCCCATTAGAGAACAATAATAGGTCATCTGCAAACATCAAGTGGTTTAGTTTCAGCCTGTTACCCCCTTGTGATATATAAACTGGTTTTGAGGAATACAGCTTAGGCTTCTACTGAGGTATTCCCTGGCCAAAATAAAAAGCAGAGGGGACATGGGGTCCCCCTGCCTCAATTCTTTCTTCCTCAGGAAAAAGCCTTATAATCTGCCATCTACCATAACTGAGTACATGCTTGTTCTGACACATTTCAAGATAATGTTGATAAAGTGATAAGGGAAATTCAGTCCCATCAATACATTTTCTAGGAAATCCCAGGATACCGAATCATAAGCTTTGCAGAGGTCTATTTTAAAAGCACATCTTGGGCTCCCGTTGTTACGATCATAACCCCTTACAAGTTCATGTGCCAGTAAAACATTATCTGTTATCTGCCTATTAGGAATAGAGGCTGATTGACTAGGGTTGACCAAATAGCTCACCACTCTCCTCAGTTTGCATGTTATTATTTTGGTGATACATTTGTAAAGAACAGTACAACATACAATTGGTCTATAGTCCCCCAAGCTATGAGGATTATGAACCTTAGGCATAAGGGTAATGGCAGTGGCATTTATGGGGTTGTAGAACTGACCTGAGGAGAAGAAATGTTGCACAGCTGCAGTGACCTCCCTTCCAATAATGTGCCAGCAATTTTGAAAAAACTAACTATTATAACCATCCGGTCCTGGGGCTTTATCGTCATTGATGTGAAGATAGCACTTCTGACTTCTTGTGCTGTGACAGGGGCATTCAACATGTTTCTATCGTCTATCTTCAATTTAGGGCCCGCATCTATGATTCTATTTTGTATGGACGCCCTATGGGAAATGGGGGTACCCAACAAATCTTTGTAGTAACAGATAATAACTTTTTTCACAACCTTGGGATCTTCCGTAATTTTCCCACTTGGGCTCTCAATCGAAATGATTCTATTCCGAGCTCTTCTCTGCTTAACTGACTTATAAAAGTAGCTGGTGTTTGAATCCTCCATTTGAATCCATCTAATTCTTGGTTTTTGTCTAATAATGCTTTCTTCAACATAAATAAGATTCCTTAAATGTTGATAAATGCCCATTTCCTCATCTTGAAGGGTTTGGTTGAATGGGTCATAGATCAGTCTACTCTGTAAGGAGGTAATAGTGGTGTACTTTATAGAAAGGGTTATTAAAGAAAGTATTGAGAGAATACAATAAGCCATAGCTGGTGGCACATGGTTGATAATATAGAAGATTTAATGCATACTCGTGGGGAAGTATTTGCTAGGAACAAATATTTATGTCATTATAAACAGCATTGAGGAACAGTGTGATATGGGTATTTAATACCAGTCTTGTGTATACCGCGTGTTTTTTCCAATTTAATTTTTTATTAAATAATTGTTATTTTAATTATTTTTTGTTACAGATACTATGAAGTATGAGTCAATCTTTGTATTCTTTTAAGGAAGAAAGCTCTAGTAATAAGGAAGAGAGATATATTGAGTTTAGTAACTTGGGTATTGTAGTTCCGAAGAACGTTAATTATGAAGATTGAATTGTTTCAGATGAGTTGAGAGATGCCGACATCTAATCTCATATCGCATTTTAGCAATAAATGAGGCGTAAGACCAAGTGGATTCCATCTCAAGGGAAGGAACCAATTAAGAATGTATACAGTTGGTGTGAGCAGCATGGACATAACCGTGCAACTGTTAGAACCTTGTGGCGTTGCATAATAATTAATAATGACTATTATTATTTTATTTGTATAAATTAATTTTCAACCATATATGCATTTTTGCCAACTTCTTGGGCGTTAACTTTCGTCATATCAGATCAACTGCATGTAACCTCGAACATGTTAAAAGAGTTGTATAATAGAACTCTTTTGGAGGAATTTTGTACTGTTTGGAGACATTTTTCTTCTTGCAAAATTAAATAAAAATTTAATTTATGGCAAATAAACATATTTCAACAAAGAATTAAAAAAACAACTATAATTATAATCATTATGCTATTTAGTGAATATTTATTTCAATATATATTTTTATTGTATTATTGATTTTATTATTATTTTTATTATAAAGCTAATTATTAATATTATTTTTTTAAATAATATTAATATTATTATTATTATTGTATTAATATAACACTAATAAAGAAAATAATAAGGGAAATGTAATCATCATTTTTAATTTTTTATTGTCAATTATTAAATAATGTATTAATAGTATTTTTTATTATTAATTATTAAATAATGTATTATTATTATCATTATTTTATAACTTTAATTATTATTATTTTTATAATTTTAATTATTATTACTATTTTAATTATTATTTCTACTATATATAAATTTTATATTTTTCTAGGGCTATTTTTAATATAATAATTATTATTATTATTATTACTATTATTTTCTGACTTTAAACTAGTATTTATTATTATTATTTATTATTTATTGATGGAAAAATGATATTTTTGTCCCTTGAATTTAACTTAATTCTTAATTTTGTTCTACGAGTTTTAAAAAATTCAATTTTTTCCTAGTTCGTTAGTGAAATTATATTAGTTTTAACAATGGAGAGGCAAAATAGTCACTCCATATAGAAATTTGAAATGAACTGACACAAAATATTCACGCGTCAACAATTGATAGTCACTAAAATAATTAAATCAAATAAATAAAAAAAGAGGGCAACCGTCAGTAGCCGCCGTCGGTGGTCGACCACGTGACTAATTGCGATTTGACTTAAAATTAATATCATTGGACTCAAAATTTTGTAATCTACGCGATAGTAGAATTTGTTTTATCAACGGAGTAATGTAAATATACCTAAAGTGGGAAAGAACATGGTAGTTAGCAGCATCGAACGCCGGGGCGGTGGCATACACCACCCCCACCATTGGAAAAATTGGTAGCGACCGCCAGTCCATGGTGGTTGGCCACCGCCCCGTAGTTCGACGGCGAGCAATCACCACGCTCTTCCCCACCTTTGGTATATTTACAATGCTTCGTTGATAAAAAAAAATTCTTTTATCGTGTAGATCACAAAATTTTGAGTCTAATGATTATCGCAGTTGGTTACCGATAGCCAGTCAACCACTGACGACGGTGGCTATTAACCGGCTATTTCTTTATTTATTTATTTATTTATTTAATTTATTAAATTATTTTATTGAACCTATTACAGTGTGCCATATGTTTTTTTTATTTTTTTAAAAGTCTATTAATATTTGACACATATACATTATATAGTATATTTGAATCGCCATTTTCAATTAACATATAATAGAGGACAAATTTGTCAATGTACTATTAAAAGAGGTTTTCAGTCAAATATAACGGAATCTCACTAGCGAATTAAGATAAAATTAAATTTTTCGAAACTCGTTCGACAAAATTGAGCATTGGGTCAAATTTGAGGGACACAAATGTCATTTGCTATTTATTGATTTTTGACTTTTTTGTTTTTTTAAATTTTTTAATTTGCCATGTGGTGAGCACTCGTTGGGTGATGAACACTTAAAATTATATATTTAATAAGGGTTTTACATTATTATTTTATATTACTAGTGTCTTTAACCCCTCTAATTTAAGTGTGTTTACAATATTGTACTTAATTAACTTTTAACTATTTTATGGTTGGTTCGGTAAAATGAGCATAACTTTTTACCTAGAAATTTCATTGGAGTGATTTTTGATCCTGTCAAGAGCTAACTTAATGGACTAACATATTGCATTTCACAAGACATTCAAAATTCGAGCATTTAAAGGGTAAAAATGGCCTAAAACAGAACTGATCTGCAATACAAGCCCAATCCGAACAGTCATCAGTATTTGGCCCATAACTATATAAATATGTATCTAATACGTATGAGATAACTCAATTTGGAAAGATAAGAGACTTATCTACAACTTTTATATTTTGAGTAACAGCTAAATCAGACCACATCAATTCTAAATTGGATAAGCAAGTGGGTGTATTAATTGTAATCAATATAAATTATTTGGCACAATTCTTGACTTTTATCATCCAAGTGATTCCCTCTTCATTTATCTTGATTTATCCATATTTTTCTATAAATAGGTAGCATGTTTATACCTAAAATATGTAATTAGAGAACTAAATTTTAGTTTAAAACCCTTATCTTTTGTATTATTTCTTTGTAATATTATTTATCTTATTTATTATTCTAAAATCATGTTACCTATTCTTCTATTTCTTTTCTTTTTCTTTAGTTTTATTATGTTCAAATAATTTTCTTTATGCTAAGGTGAAATGGTGAAACTCTTGGTAAGGTAATAAGATGTACTTAACTCTTATTCACAAATTTAATATTTCATTCTTAAGTTAGGCAAATTTATATATGATATATTTATTTTGTTTGTAATATTAATACACTTTCTTCTAAAGTGGTGCCTCTTGATTTATTATAGACAACTTTTATAGTTGGCACAATAAATTCTTAAAACTATTTACAAGATTTGGCATATATACCATTTTTTGTAAAGTGAGAGTCTTGATTTATTGTAGATAAATATAAAGATTGACATAATAAATACTTGAACTCAATTATAAAAGTTGGTGTATAATAATTGAAAGAAATAAATACTAGTTAATATATAAATGATAATCAACTTTAATTGTTATATCTTTCGCTTAGAACCTTCTTTCTGTGAGGATTCTAATTAAGTTATAAAAGGAGTTAAATATATTCTTACTTCTTATGCCAAGAGTGGATCCCCCTAACTTTAAATTTTATTTGAATTGGTTAATTGAATTAATATTTGCAAACATCTTATACTGCATTAATTATCTTTAAAGTATTTATAATTTGTAATTTTAATTCTACTTTCCTATGAATCAATCTTATTCTCACCGAGTTATTTATTACTTCGACAATCTTGCACTTGAGAATAAACTTCTATATTCTGAACATGTCATTAGGCACCAACAAAAATGGCAAACATGGCGTGAAGCGCGAGTTTTAAATGCGCGGGGCATGAAGCGTGATGCAATTATCTTTGCCGTTTTCCACCTTTTTCTCTGGCCTTTTTCACTAAATTTTTATCATTTTTCACTATTTTCTAACTATGTTTAATTAAATCTATCTGTTTTTAACCTATCTTACTTTAAATTTATTCATTTATAATAATATTTTACAAAAATACAAGAGAAAAAATAAATTGAATAAAAATCTAACTAATTTTCGATCATTCTCTAAATTTTCACTGTCCAACTCGTATTTTTTTTACTTTAAATATCATAACATAAATATTTAATTTATTGATTTTAAAGTTAAGATTTGAGTAAGTAACGAGAGATTTGAGAAAAACGGTTATTTGAAAGTGTTAAATGAGTTTTAAAGATAATATAGTTCGAAAATTAAGATCTAGGCTAATAAAATTTAGCTTTTAAATTTTTTGCTACAAAAATATATACATTTGAACAAAAAAGGTTATTTGTGTACACTTCCCAAATAACTTCATCGTTAAGTCTACGGCACCACACCAACTAACATTCAGAACCAAAATTCTATCCTGTTATTATTATTATTATTTCATAGTCCAAAATCAAATTAACCTGTGGAATTTGTGATCCAAAATCATGTTTATGATGTTGGTAATGTTTGGAACAAATTCGGGAACATATCAGAATTATTTTAGAGCCAGAAGCATGTGTGGAAGAGGTGGAATTCTAATGGAACAATTGACAAAATACAGAAGAAAACAGGAAAAAATTCCTAGGTGTGAGCGCCGCGGCGCTGGTGGAAGCATTGAAACCAGTATGTCAATGCCGCGGCATTGACATAGTTACTGTTCACAACCCTAAAAAAATTACGAATTTAGGCTTTTCCTTTCTATGTTTAAGTATTTTAGACTTCATATAAATACCTCATTATGCCTAAGGTTAAATTAGTAGATGAGAAACACTCTTAAAACACTTTACAACAAACCCTAGAGCTCCAAATTCAATTGTATCATTCCTTGATCTTGTAAGATCAATTCTCTTGTAATCAAACAAAGAATAAGAGAGACTTGGATCCTTGATCCACCGTGGACGTAAGCAATTTGCTGAACCACGTATTTTGTGTCTTGGTATAGTATATTTCTACTTTTCTCTACTGTCAATACTTAGCTCTACAATTTTGCTTGTTGTTTTTGCTTGGATTGTTTTACCTACTTCATTGCTTGTATTCTCTACGTATTCCGCTACGTGTTAAACTCTATAAATTGGTATCAAAGCTGTTATTGGCTGTCTAAGTTTGTTTTTTGTTGAACATAGCACCACATAAGCATAAAGTAGAGAAATTTACAGGGTATAATGATTTCAACTTATGGAAACTTAAGATGATGGCTTTGTTAGAGAGTCAAGGACTAGAATCAGCCCTTGAGGAACCCTCTAGTACTAGTGATAAGTCTTCAACATCTAAGTTAGACATGGATCTTGAAACCATTAATAGAAAAGCCCGGAGTGAAATTATCTTGAGTTTGGGTGATGAAGTTTTGAGGGAAGTGGGTACAGAAAACTCAGCACTAGGTTTGTGGAAAAGACTTGATGAGTTATATATGACTAAATCTCTTGCAAACCGGTTGTATCTTAAGAAGAATTTGTTTGGGTTGTCTTTGGTTGAGGGTGGTTCACTAAATGAACAATTGATTCCTTCAACAAGGCTGTCATTGATTTGGAGACAGTTGATGTCAAAATCAGTGATGAAGATAAGGCAATTCTGTTATTGAGTTCACTTCCTAAAAGCTATGAACATTTTGTTGATACTCTTCTATATGGAAGGGAGTCATTGACAATTAAGGATGTTAGAGCAGCCTTAAACTCAAAGGTGTTAGTCAAAAAGTCAGAACAACAACAACAAAATTCTGCAGCTGTACTTGTTGCAAGGGGGAGAGCTGAGAGTAGAAAAACTAAAGTGAGAAATTCTTCAAGATCAAAATCGAGGGGCAGATCCAAAAAGTGTTACTGCAAGAAAGAAGGCCATTTCAAAAGGGATTGTCCGAAAAAGAAAGCCAAGTATCAAGGGAAGAGACTTGAAGCAGATTCAGCTATAGTCTATAAAGAAGATTATGAAGTTGCAGAAATATTAGTTGCTTCGAATGGGCAGAACACCAGTGAGTGGATTCTTGACTCCGGATGTACTTTCCATATGTGTCATAATAAAGCTTTGTTCAATAGCTATCAGCCCATTAATGGTTGTAAGGTATTAATGGGCAACAATATGGCTTGTCAAGTCATTGGGATGGGTAATATTAGGCTGAAACTACATGATGGGAGTGTGAAGGAGTTGTTAGATGTGAGGCATGTACTTGATCTTAAAAGAAATTTAATTTCTTTAGGCATGCTTGATCAATTCGGTTGCACATTCAAAGGTGAAAGTGGTACATTGAAAGTGATTAAGGGTTCAATGGTTGTAATGAGAGGTGAGTGTAAACACAGGTTGTATGTGTTGAGTGGAGAGGCTGTCATTGGTTTTACATCTTTCTCTGTTGATAATGAGAATATGCAAACCAAGTTATGGCATTTGAGGTTAGGGCACTTGGGTGAAAGAGGTCTTAAGGAGTTATATGATCAAGGTGTATTTGGCAAGGGAAAGATTCAGCCAATGGGGTTTTGTGAACATTGTGTACTTGGAAAAACTCATAGAGTTAAGTTTAACACGGGTGAACACACCACCAAAGGCATTATTGATTACATACATTCTGACCTTTGGAGACCTGCACAAGCTGTCACTTATGGTAGTGCACGGTATTTTCTGTCATTCATTGATAATTATTCAAGGAAGTTGTGGGTTTATGTGTTGAAGAGCAAAGAACAGATGTTTGAAACATTTCAGAAATGGAAAGCACTTGTGGAGAATCAAACAGGTAAGAAAATTAAAAGACTTAGGATGGATAATGGTCTTGAGTTTTATAATATTGAGTTTGATAAGTTTTGTGCTAAGTATGATATTGCAAGGCATAAAACGGTGCGGTACACACCATAACAGAATGGACTTGCAGAAAGGATGAACCGAACCTTACTTGAAAGGGTAAGGTGCATGCTAACCAATGCCGGATTGATTTAGGCATTTTAGGGGGAAGCGGTAGTAACTGCAACTTACTTGATAAACCGAACTCCTTCTTCAGCTATTGGCTTTATGACACCAGAACAAAAATGGTCTGGAAGGACTCCAAAATATGATCACCTGAGGGTATTTGGATGCCCTGTATTTGTACACATCAAGCAAGGCAAACTAGAACCAAGAGCTTTGAAGGGGATATTCATTGGATATCCGAAAGGTGTTAAGGGATACAAGGTGTGGTATACTGATCTTAATCCACACAAGAGTATCATTAGTAGGGATGTGACGTTCAATGAATCTACATTTTTTGGAAACCAATTCAGATTTAGTTTTGAAGAAGCCGGAAGATGTGCCAAGTTTAGTTTCTGAATCTGAAACTGAACATTATGAGGTGGAACATGATTTGAGACCTGACATTCCTATAGGTCAGCACTTTAATGATGATGCACATGAAGAACAAGAACCTATAATTTTCTCTGAAACAGCACCATTGCAGTCTAGCACTCCTGAAGCTGAACTTGAAGAGTACCAGTTGGCTAGAGATAGATAAAAGAGAGTTGTTCGACCACCGAGCAGTTATGCACATGCTAATTTGATAGCTTATGCATTTAACACTACTTACACTATAGAATATGATGAACCAAAATCATATGCTGAAGCTATTGAGGGTGTAAATTGTGTTAAATGGCAACAAGCTATAGAAGAAGAGATCACTTCTCTTAATAAGAATCAAACCTGGAAATTGGTGGTGAAACCAAAGAACAAGAGGTTAGTTGGCTGCAAATAAGTTTACAAGGTTAAGGAGGGGGTTTCGGGTGTTGAGCCTACAAAGTTCAAGGCTAGGCTTATTGAACAGGGCTTCACACAAAAAGAAGGGGTTGATTTTCATGAAATCTTTTCTCCTGTTGTAAAACACTCATCCATTTGCATTTTATTATTCATGTGTGTAAATCTGAATTTACATCTTGAACAAATGGATGTAAAGATAGCCTTTCTTCATGGTGATCTTAAAGAAGAGTTATACATGGCATAACCGAAAGGTTTTGAAGAACCGGGCGAAGAAGATTATAATTGTTTGCTAAAGAAGTCTTTATATGGGCTGAAGCAATCTCCAAGACAATGGTATAGGAGATTTGATGATTTTATGCTGCATTGTGGCTTCACAAGGAGCAAGTATGATGGATGTGTGTACTTCAAAGCATTGAATAACAGCAAGCGTATGTATCTTCTTCTATATGTTGATGATATGTTAATTGCATGTGAGGATATGAAAGAGATACATAAGCTGAAAAATCAGTTGAATGGTGAGTTTGAAATGAAAGATTTGGGGTCAGCCAAAAGAATTTTGGGTATGGATATAGTGAGAGGCAATGATGTTATTTTCTTGTCTCAACAACGGTATATACTCAAGGTTCTTGACAGGTTCAGAATGAGGGATGCCAAAGTTGTGTTGACTCCATTGGCAATACATTTTAAACTGTCAGAATCTCAATCACCACAAATTGAAGAAGAAAAATTGCATATGCTTAAAGTATCGTATGCTAGTGCTGTTGGTTTTATCATGTATGCTATGGTTTGCACAAAGCCGGATATAGCACAAGCGGTGAGTGTTGTAAATAGATACTGTTGGCGCAACAGGATCTAGGCACGTGGGTGTATGCATGTGTAATTGTGTCTATTGCCTAACGTAGCGGAAATATAAATTTTGCAATAAACATAATAAATAAATATATTAATCACATTAATATATTAATAAAATTAAAGAACTCACCAAACGTGTAACGTTATATATGTATTTTTTTTGGAGTCCGCATGGAGACCAACTTGCGTGCAGTTCTAGTCACCGACTCGGTGGGCTTGGTGAGCTAGAACAACAGCTCCATATTCAGCCTGGGATTAACTCTTAATCTCCAAAATGGTCGAGAGTGAATTTACATCATTTTCTCCAAAAGGATAAGAAATGAAGAACTTGGAGCAATTCATAATTACTCCAATTAGAAGCATAAGAAAAATGAAATAATTTCATTTTTTCTCTCTTTCCTTTTTTTTTTCTTTTCTTTTCTTTTTCCTTTCTTTCTTCTTTTTCTTTTCTTTCTTCTCCATTTCTCCTTTCCCTCTCTCGATCGAATGGCCAATTCTTGCTTCTTACTTTTTTTCTCTCTTTCTTTTCTTCTTTATATATATATAATATAAATATAATATAATATATATAAATAATATATATTATATAATATAAAAAGAAAGATATTTTGATTATTTAACTATTAAATAATCAAACTGAGAAATGACTATTTTGTCCCTCATAAATAGTTACCAAGTTCACCCCCTAGTGGGTCCCACTAAATTCTACACTTGGATAAACTCAACTGAGGGTCCACAATACACTACGTGTCATAATACAATTAGTAAATAACAATTATTAACTAATTGTTGTATTTAACACTTAAATACAAACACACATGCATTCCCGTAGAATTGCTGAATATTGTTAGATCAAACAATTTAATCTGGCACGCTGCCTCAGTGCACAATGCGTATACTCCATATCGCAAGACTTCCTAGGTTCTACGCCCGATTCGTCAAATGAAACTATTCCATGAGTCCGTAAGTAATTCCCAACGCACACGTCACGGATATACAAATCAGCACATTGAACCATACAAGCTGAGGTTACAACACATACGTATAGTCCTTTCGTCATGATATCCTGGATGTGCGGGGATATAGATTATCACCGTCAAATTCCTATTACTCATCCATGTCCTATCTCCAGACTTGTATCTCAATGAACAATATGCACAAACTCTTTTGCCATATTGTTCGAACCTGACGGAACTCTTTCCCGGATCATTGCTTGTGGCCACAAGACTTTCTGAGATACAGTCTCGAAGTATCTGGATATCAAACTCCATATAGGAGCTGACAGATCCCATATCTGTACGCACCGGACTCCATAAGCATCGAACCATACCCAGCGACACCCATCGGTCACACTATAAAAGGTCTGTGACATGTGTGGAACCAAAGCATGATGGATCACTTACAAGCTCACTGTGGCACTCAGGTTAAAGGACCACGTATACTACTCAACTCGAGAGGACCCTCTGTTGACGACTTACATTAAATATCTATCGGAGGCCCTCGTGAGTCTGTCCGATAGCCAGTCCTAACTGGATACCCATATGTCAATACGAGCTCCAAGCTCATGGTCGGTCAGGAACGACCATTTGTACCCGACAAATACGACATATGTTGATCTATATATAAAAGGGTATCCACCGATAAACCCGCATCAGTAGAAATAGATCGGGGACTATTATTTGAGAACATACTTGCGCAACATGCATTTTCTGACACCCGATTGCAACTCTTGCAACTATGCAGTTACTAGTATATTCTCAGGTCTATGTCCCATTATAGACAACGCTCCAATTCTTGGATCTGCTGAGTATTATAACCAGCTAACACTTAACTATGCTAATATTTAGCAATTATATATCTCAGGGTGGCTGATTATGAGCCCTTATCTAAACCTTTTAGATCTAATGTGTGTAATGTTACATGCATAATACCATATAATTTGGTATTAGCGATTTAATGGGAATGTACACTTGTATAAATACACAAGTATATGTACATTGAGGGATGACATGTAAACACCGACCCTAACAGGCTAGCCCGATGAGTATCAACCTCGAACTCGTTAGGCATATATGGATGAGATCTCGGGTTCGAGGGAGGGGAGGTACGTCCTACGCCTGGGTGTGCTGGGGTGCCAACTTGGCTCTGACTGGTGGACCCTAGAGCAATGGCTGAGGTGGGCCCTACACACTCTGACAAAAAGGCCAGCCTTTTGTCAGGACTATGTGGGGTCCACCAACTCCTTGGTCCACCAGCTGGATGACACCTCAGAGCCACTGGCACACCCACATATCCATTTCAGGTTACCTGCATCTCCAAGGAATCGAACCCCCACCTCTATCTCCATAGAGGCCTTATAGACCTTTAGAGGTTCGTCCTTGTACCCATCGAGCTGGCCATCCTGATGGGTACAAGGACGAACCTCTAAAGGCCTATAAGGCCTCTATGGAGATGGAGGCGGGGGTTTGATTCCTTGGGGGCGCAGGTAACCTGAGCTAGATATGTGGGTGTACCGGTGGCTCTGAGGTGTCATCCAGCCGGTGGACCAAGGAGTTGGTGGACCCCACATAGTCCTGACAGATACATGGCTAATCCTGAAAAGGAGCATTGGATGGCTGTGAAATGGATATGTAGGTATCTAAAGGGGACGTCACATTATGGTTTGCTATTCAGAAGGGTTGGCACAGATGATGAAATGGTGAGGGTTTCGTGGACTCAGATTATGCAGGTGACTTAGACAATAGAAGGTCTTTATCTGGGTATATCTTCACGGTTTTTGGATGTAGTGTATGTTGAAAATCAGTATTACAGTATGTTGTAGCACTATCAACTACCGAAGTTGAGTATATAGTCTTAGGAGAAGCAATTAAAGAGGCTATGTGGTTGAAAGGTATATGTGCTGAACTTTTGGCTATGGATGAAGTTAATACTTTGGTACATTGTGATAGCCAAAGTGCCATACATCTAAGCAAACATCAGGTGTTTCATGAAAGATCGAAACACATTGATGTTAGGATGCATTTCATTCGGGATACCGTGCAGAGTGGTATTATTAGTCTGTGTAAAATTTTGACATCGAAGAATCCTGCTGATATGTTGACTAAGCCGCTCTTCATAGTTAAGTTCAAGTTGTGTATGGACTTAACTGGAATCACAACTTACAATTAAGGTTGTGATGTGGAGGATGGATTCTTGGTTGCTCTCTTGGTGTTGTTGGAGTGATTTTGTATCAATGAGGGGATTTGTGGAATTTGTGATCCAAAATCATGTTTATGATGTTGGTAATGTTTGGAACAAATTTGGGAACATGTCGGAATTATTTTAGAGCTGGAAGCATGTGTGGAAGAGGTGGAATTCTAATGGAACAGTTGACAAAATACAGAAAAAAAACAGGGAAAAATTCCCAGGTGTGAGCGTCGCGGCGCTGGTGGAAGCATTGAAACCAGTATGTCAATGCCGCGGCATTGACACTGTTATTGTTCACAACCCCAAAAAAATTGCGAATTTAAGCCTTTTCTTTTCATGTTTGGGTATTTTAGACTTCATATAAATACCCCATTATGCCTAGGGTTAAATTAGTAGATGAAAAATACTTTTAAAACACTTTACAACAAACCTTAGAGCTCCAAATTCAATTGTATCATTTCTTGATCTTGTAAGATCAATTCTCTTGTAATCAAACAAAGAATAAGAGAGACTTGAATCCTTGATCCACCGTGGACGTAAGCAATTTGCTAAACCACGTATTTTGTGTCTTGGTATAGTATATTTCTACTTTTTTCTACTCTCAATACTTAGCTCTACAATTTTGCTTATTGTTCTTGCTTAGATTGTTTTACTTACTTTATTGCTTGTATTCTCTACATATTCCGCTGCGTGTTAAACTCTACATAACCCCCGTCTTTTGTGGTCGAGTTTCTACGATAGCGAAGATGAATCGGTACTCTAAGATAGTGTTAAGCGTTATGGTTCTGGTTTGCAGGTTCTTTGAGTCGGGTCTTTGCAGGGAAGATAACTTCATAAGGATGAAACTGGGAGGCCTTCACGATTGCAAGGGCATGCAGAACAGCACTGAGATCGAAAGCCTTACGCAATTCGCTGTTCAAGAGCACAACAAGTAAGAGGTCTTTTTCATTATTTCAGTTTTTAATTAATCCCCTATTATTGCTATTTTATCTCGCTGTTCAAGAACACAACAATAGTTTGGTTTATTGTGAATTGTGGTTTTGTATTTCTCCAACTTCTAGTCTTATTGTTTAGTCTCTTTATTTTTGAAATGATATAAAATTTGAAGTCATAAAATTGTTAATCCTCAAATAATTTATCAAATTTGTGCATTTATGTGTACTGTTGCTAATTTTGTTTAATTGTTTGGCACTTTCTGTTGTAAAGAATCTTTAATATCAAAATGTTTTATGCAACATACACATACCAAAATGTAAAACTGATTGATCTCTTGTAAGTGTGTCCATACAATGAATATTTAAATTCTATAGGGGAAATAGAAACTTTAATGAAGTTTTAGCGGTAAAGATTCCTTATTTAGGTCAAGATTTTGAGATTTCAATCCACTCTTCTGTATCTATTCCTTGTCAAAGGTTTGTAATTTTTATGTGTGTCTGCACTATTCTAAAAGGTATTCATATATAATGTAAACCCATCTATCCGCGATTATGATAATCAATCCAGCTACTTACTAAATGATTTTAGGGAAATTAATGATAGCCAAGTCACTTTGTTGCAACACTTTGACACTTAATACTTTCTATTACTGCATAACTTTTAAATTTATTCAGAATGCCCTTCTCGAGTTTGCAAGAGTATTGAAGGCCAAGGAGCAGGTAGTTGCTGGCAAGTTATACCATCTCACTTTGGAAGTTACTGATGCTGGCAAGAAGAAGATATATGAAGCTAAAGTCTAGGTGAAGCTATGGATGAACTTCAAGCAACTGCAAGAGTTCAAGTATGCTGAGGATGGCCTTTCTTTGAACCCTTCCAACCTTGGTTTCAAATGAGGTAATGGGCTAATTTAGTTACAATTTTATATTTACATGCTACACACACATCTGTTGCCAATTGCCATGTGATACAGACATTCTTAAAGAATATTGCGCTTCCTCAGTAATTGGGATGCTTTATGTCAATAGGTAGGGTTAAATATCTAATTTTTCTTTTATAGAGAAATTAACTCACTTTTCTACTGAATAATCAAGAACAGAGGAATATATATAACACTAGGATCTATTCTAAGAAAGTTAACTAATTCTTATATTTACAAAAGAATTAATTGCAATGTAATAGGACATAATAAATATTGATTTTATTTCTAAACATAGAACTTGAGTAATTATCTTCAAACAGCTGTACAATGAAATCTAATCCTATCATTCAGATTCTCCAACACTCCTCTTCAAGCTAGTTGGTAAAGATCTGTCATTCCCAGCTTGTCTGGCATATTT
This sequence comes from Ailanthus altissimus, assembly GCA_946807835.1. Lineage (NCBI taxonomy): Eukaryota > Viridiplantae > Streptophyta > Magnoliopsida > Sapindales > Simaroubaceae > Ailanthus > Ailanthus altissimus. The sequence goes on from OX327687.1 coordinate 15,063,759, forward strand.
TTGAATGTAGGATTAAAGAGTCCCTTAGTGAGTATGTTAGCAAGTTGGCCACCGGTTGGAACATAAGGAGTATAGATCAGTCCACTATCCAATTTCTCCTTTATGAAATGTTTGTCCACCTCAACATGTTTTGTTCGATCATGTTGCACTGGATTAGTGCAATACTGATTGCGGATTTATTGTCACAATATAATCGTATAGGTCTTTCCCACTTCACTTTTAGATCTTCTAAGATGATCTTAAGCCACAAAAGCTCACATATCCCTAATGCCGTTGATCTGAATTCAGATTCTGCACTTGACCTCGATACCACAGTTTGTTTTTTACTTCACCATGTCACTGGGTTTGTTTCCAATAAAGTACAATACCCCGAAGTAGACATTCTATCCAACATTGCACCTGTCCAATCTGCATCTGTATAGCCTTTTAGTTTCAGAGTTTCATTTCTTTTGTTTAAAATTCCTTGCCCGAAGTTGCTTTCAAGTATTTGAGTACTCTGTAGGCTGATTGAAGGTGAGAGTTCTTTGGATTGTGCATAAACTAACTTATCACGCTTACTACAAAAGCTATGTCTAGTTGTGTATGTGAGAGATGGATAAGCTTGTTAACTAATCTCTGATATTGGCCCTTGTCTACCCTTTCTTCTTCTTCTTCACCAATGTCATTTTTCTATCCTAGTTCAATTGAAGTGTCACATTGGCTTGCAGCTCATCATGCCGGTCTCATTTAATAGATCTAGGACATATTTTTGTTGTGAAATGAAGATCCCTTTTTTGATTGAGCGACCTCTATGCCGAGAAAATATTTTAGCTTACCAAGCTTTTTAATTTCAAATTCTACTACTAGTTTCTTCTTTAGGGATTCTTTCTCCAATAGATCATTACCTGTCACAATTATATCATCTACATAAACAATGAGTGCTGTAACTTCCCCTATAGTCAAATGTTTTATGAAAAATGTATGATCTCCATGGCTTTGTTTATATCCCATTCTTCGCATGGCTTTTGTGAATCTGCCAAACCATGCTCTTAGTGATTGTTTTAAGCCATAGAGCACCTTCTTCAATTGACACACTTGAATTTTAGAAAGAGAGCCATTAAACCCAGGGGGAGGATCCATGTACACTTCCTCATCTAAGTCACCATGTAAAAATGCATTCTTAACATCATATTGCTGCATAGACCATCCCAAGTTAGCTGCCAACAAAATTAAAATTTGAATAGTATTCATATTAGCAACCGAGGCAAATGTATCTTGATAATCCACTCCATAGTTTTGAGTGTATCCCTTCTCCACTAGCGCAGCTTTATATCTTTGTAGGCTTCCATCATCCTTATGCTTTAGTGCAAACACCCATTTACACCTTACAGTTTTCTTTCCCTTAAGTAATTCAACTACCTCTCATGTCTTGTTCCTTTCTAGAGCATTCATCTCTTCTCTCATAGCATTCTCTCAATTCTTATTTTGTAGTGCCTCGTGAAGGGTTTGTGGAATTTGAGTGGTGTTGATTTTAAAGAGAAAGGCTCTATGTGAAGGGGGAAAATTTTTTAAAGGATGTGTAGTGAGCGATAGGATACATGGGGTTTTTAGTACACTTTCTTACACCTTTTCTTATGGCTATAGGCTGATCAATATCAATAATATTAGGAGAAGGTAAATAAGAAGTTTCAGTTTCAGTACATTGTATTCGTTCGGACTCATGGACTTGCAGAGGCACGGTTGGGCTGTAGTCTCATTGTATAAACTTGTAATGGATGACTAGTAGTAGTTGCAGGCTGATTTATTTGAGGAGATGCAAGGATCAGATCCACTGTTGGATCGGAATGGGGATTTAGATTTGGTCTAGCTACTGGATCAATTGGTTTAGCTACTGGTACCTCTTTTTTTTTATCTTGTAAGATTGAAATTGGAAGAGAAAATAAATAAAACTACCCATACTTATCTTCTCTTGGACTACTCTCCCTCTAAAGATAAGTTGGATTAAAAAATGATTGTTTTTTCATCGAATGTGACATCTTTTGACACAAAAAAATTTCCTAGAGGCTGGGTGGTGACTTTTTTTTTTATCCTTTTTGAGTGGTAGAATACCCTATAAAAATGCACTTAAAGGCTCTTAGATCAAGTTTAGTGCACTGTTGTTTGTGAATATGGATATAGAAAATGTAACCGAAGACTTTTGGAGGAAATTTTGAGTAAAAATTATTCATTGGAAAGAATTCTAGGAGATAATTTAAGGGACTTTTGAAGTCTATGACTCTAGGGGGTAATCAATTGATTAAATATATAGAAGTTAAAATCGCTTCTCCCCAATATCGTTTTGGTACATGATTTTGGAAAAGTAAGGCCCATTTTTTCTTTCGGCTACATTTTGTTGTGGAGTGTCAACACATGAAGATTGATGAATAATTTCTTCTTTTTCAAAATATGATGATAGTATTTGATTGAAATAATCCCTAGCATTATTAGTTTTAATACCTCTAATGCTTACCCCAAATTGTGCTTTTATCATGCTAAAGACAATTGGAAAGACACAACTCACATCCGATTTTTGTTTAAGAAGATATACTAAAGTCATTCGAGTGCAATCGTCAATGAATGTTACAAACCCTTTAGCTCCTGAAATATTAGAAATTCTTGATGGTCCCCATATGTCAAAATGAACCAAGGAAAAAGGTGATAAAGATCTTGTATTGCTCAAAGGAAACTGCACTCTGGTGTTTTGCAAATTCACACACTTCACGATAAAAAAACTCAACATCAATATTTTTAAACAAAGAGGGAAACATTCTCTTAAGATTTTTGAATGAAGGATGTCCTAAACGACGATGATGATTCCAAATCTCATCTTTATTTGAACTGACAGAAATTAAAGATAGGGACAAGCAGTCACTACAACTATCCTTGTCTTTAAGTAAGTATAGCCTTTCCGTTGCTCTAGCTTGCCCAATCATCCTTCCCGTAGTTTGGTCTTGAAAAACACAATGATCTTTGAAGAATGTTACATGACACTTAAGATCATGAGTTATTTTATGGATGGATAGTAAATTAACAGTAAGGTTGGGAACATGTAACACATTTTTAAAGCTGAATAAGGAGGAAAAAGCCACTGTTCCTTGGCCTGCCACAGTTATTAATGAACCATCTGCAACTTTAATTTTTCTATTGCTAGGACAGGGCTGATAGGTAGTGAAACAATCGGCAAAATATGTCACGTGGTCTGTTGCACCTGAATCGATAACCGAGGTGCTAGAATTGCATTTGTTTGAGACACTAAAGACATAAGAATTTAGAGTGTTACCACTTTGTGCAAGAGAGCATGAACCGGAAGGCTTTTCAAGAGTGTTGAGAAAGTTTCTCAGCTTTTCAATCTCATTTGAATTGAATCGGCCAGCCTCATTATTGTTTGTTTCATGGCCTGGTACTTCCACACAAGTGAGATGCCCTTGTCTCCTTGATTGATTTCCCTTATAGCCTTCTCCTCTGCCCATTCCTAGAGGCTTTCCATGAAGTTTCTAGCAATTTTCTTTTATGTGTCTCTTCTTCTTGCAGTAGCTACACCAAAGGTTGTCTTTGTGAGTGGATTTTTGTTCATCATTCTTCATGGTTTCAGCAACATTTAGACCTTCTCTTGGAGTTTTTCCTTGAGAGGTCATCATTGCAGACCCCTCAGAATTGGAGTTTAGTATTTCTAACATCATTGTCCTCCTTCCTTCTTCTGCCTTAACGAGGGAGAAGACTTCATTGAGTGATGACAATGTATCCTTTCCAAGAACTTGGACTCTGACTTGTCAAATTTCACATTAAGTCCTGCATGGAACTCAAAAATCCTTTCTCTTTCCACATACTGTTTAAGAGTTACATCATCTTCACTACATTTTATCTTGAAATCTTGATAATAATCCAACTCTAACCAAAAACCTTTCATTAGATTATGGTATTCAATGATAGATAAATTACCTTACTTGGTTGTTGAGAGTTTCGTCTTAATCTCATAGATTAGCGCAACATCTTTGACCTTGGAGTAGGTTTGTCTCACAACTTTCCAAATTTCATTTGCTGTAGTCGGGAACATATAGGGTCCACTCACCTCTGGCATCATTGAGTTCCTAAGCCATGACATGATCATGGAGTCTTCTTCATCCCATAACGTAAACTTGGGATCTTCAGGACTCGGGGACACGTCTAAGGGGTGGTTAACCTTCCCTTTTCCTTTCAGAAAATATTCACAATTTGAGACCACTTTTAAGTAATTTCTCCCATTTAGACGGTATGAAACTTGCAGATTTTGGAGTTCTCCCATCGTTTGATTGTTTTAATTTTCATAATTAACAGTAGCTGTCGTAATTTTAGAATTTTCAAACATGATGAAGATGAATAGAATAGGGAACAGCATTTGGAAATGTTCAGTGACAACTGATGAGAGCTTAGGCAGTACGCAGATCGAAAACAAGAATTTTAGGAACCCTAATCGACTCTAATACCATATAGAGAAATTAAGTCACTTTTCTACTGAATAATCCAGAACAAAGAAATATATACAGCCCTAGGATCTATTCTAGGAAAGTTGACTAATTCCTATATTTACAAAAAGAATTAATTGCTATGTAATGGGATAGAATAAATATTGATTGTATTTCTAAACTTAGAACTTGAATAATTATCTTCGTACAGCTGTACAATAAAATCTAATCCTATCATTCAGATTCTCCAGCAACTTTAACAGCTTAGTTACTTTGGATGTCTGAATTTTATGCTTCATGTGCATATATGCCTTAATGATTGTGTTGTGTAGTTCTATTTTACGGTTTTCTCTTTAATAGGTACTGGATATGAATGGTTTCGGTACCATTAATTCACATACTGGTCGGCGCCGTCCTTAAAGGCTATTGGTTAATTATCGTGTACAATTTCAGTGGGCATTGATTGTGTTAATTTTTTTGAAAAAGACAACCAAGTCTTTTTTAAGAAAGAATTGGTAAAAAAAGGGAAAGAAAGGCGTTTTACTTTCAGCGGAAAGTTTCTCAATTGAATTTCATAGTCCTTGTTTCTTCTCAAGCAGCCAAAGGCATCGATGTTATCCGACCAAAACATAACTTAGATGTGTCTTCCCCTTGAAACAAAGTGTAATTATGATAAGAGATTTGTTGCATCTGCAGTTCTTTTTCTCTTTCTTATGTTAATTTTCAAAAAGTTTCATTGAGCATTGATTAATTCAGTCATCAAAGAAGTAAAAAAGAAATATGGAAAGAGGAAAACTAGTGATTGATTAGATGCATTCTTAAATCAGGCCATGGACTAGAATGGCTAGTTGTGCCAACAAATGATCAAGAAGTTCGAAATGCTGCAAATCATGCTGTTAAGTCCATCTAGCTTAAGTCCAATTCATTGTTTCCATATCAACTCCTAGAGATCCTTCAAGCTAAGGCCAAGGTTGGCATTTTCATATATTTTGCAATCTTTGTTTTTGCGTAAATATTTTAGACAACTGTTGACTCTCAATCTCTGTATACAATATACAAATATGAATTGAATAAATAGATTGCTTATAGTCCTTTCCACATAGAGACCATCCTTCCTCAGCTTTTCTTTTTTCAAAATTGTGTTTCACTGAAGTCATAGTCTTGATTAAATGCAGGTCCTTGAAGATTATGCCAAATTCAAATTGCATCTGAAGCTGAGAAGGGGAAATAAAGAAGAGAAGTTCTGGGTTGAAGTAATTAAGAATAGTGAAGGAAAGTTTTATGAGCTAGATGGAACTTTATAAGTTCTTAATCTACATATTATGTCAATAGATTAAAAAGTGTGGACAAGGAAAACTAGATGAAAGTTTATAAATTCTTAATCAACATATTATGTCTTTAGGTTAAAAAGTGTGGACTAAGGCTGCTACCTATTATATGATTGGAACAATAACAGCCCACTATAATAGTTCTCTATTTACAGGTATGTATGGATACCGATTGAACAATCTTGCTCCTCTTTATGTGCTGTTGTTTGTATATATGTCTGACTTCATTTATATTTTTCCTCTTGCTCTATTATTATAATGTTCTGTGTGTATTCGGTTACATATTGTTAGTTGAGGACAAAGGAAGTCATGATGTTCGTATCTGTTGTTTGGATGCAAAGCTAACCCTTCTGATCTTTTCTTTGTTGGCTTTGTTCAATTTAGATAAATGGATGCAAATTGGTCTGAATGCAATCAAAGTATGGTGTAAGCAATGTTAGCCCTTGAGATCATTGTTAATAGAGTTTCTTCATTAATCCAGCATGCTTAAACTTGAATTCATTTTCCTCATTGTCCGTTATAATATGCGATACGTCACCTAGTAAGTGGTCTAAAGGACAATTTTGATGGACTTCTTTCTTTGGATGCTGGTTTGGGAGATTAAAGGATATGAGAATCAGGCTCATGTTGTGTACTTATCATAAGCTGATCATTTAATGAACTCATATGCCTTCAAAGTATGCTTCTTTATTATTAACCAACAGCCGTAAATTTGTGTCCAAAGCTTCAGTACATACTTCCCAGTTCAAAGCATCAGCGCTCGTCCTAGGAAGAAAAAAAGGATACGAAGAACAAAAGTAATGTTATATTTTAAAGTGATGCATAAAATAATTATTGAATATTAAAATAATATAATGTAAATAATTAATGAGTGAATATATTATTTTATATCTTAATAATTATTTGACATATGAAAGGATAAAAATTTTAAAATAACATTCAGAAAATATAGCATTATTTGAATGACAAAACTTGGTACTGCTTACATAAACTTTAGTGCCTTATTAGGCCTCTTTTCGAGCCAACAGATCTTTCAACAATTTCCCATCTCATTATAAGTTCAAAATACAAAATCCAAGTGAACAAACAAACAAAAGCCCAGAGGAAGAATTACATATCAATAGCTACACGTTTGTACAAGTGCGAAGGCAACCTAGGAGTGGGCACAGCCTGTACTGGGGTCTTCATAAAAGTGACCAATCCAGGATTTCCCGACATGTCAATTTCCTCTGGCTTCAATCCCTCAGCTGGTGCCCAAGAAAAATGATGCAATAGGTGACCCAACATAGATGTGACCAAATTTATACCAAGTTGTGCACCCGGGCACACCCTTCTTCCTGCACCAAATGGTAGCAGCCGGAAATCATGACCTTTCATGTCCACATCCCCCTCAAAAAACCGCTCTGGTCTGAACTCCAGCGGGTTCTTCCAGACTGTGGGATCACGAGCTACTGCCCAGACGTTGACATGAACGTTTGATCCCTTAGGAATGTCGTAGCCTCCAATTTTAACGTTGGCACTGGCACGGTGAGGAAGCATTAGGGGAGTTGGTGGATGCAACCTCAGAGCCTCCTTGGTTACAGCTTGCAAGTATGGAAGGTTGGAGAAATCAGTTTCTGTCATGACACGTTCAAATCCTATGACACCATCTAGCTCCTCTTGCGCCTTTTGTTGCACTCTTGGGTTCTTGATGAGCTCTGCCATTGCCCATTCTACTGAGATTGCAGTTGTGTCCATCCCTGCTGTGATCATATCCTGTCCCAAGTACAAATCATTCAATTCATAGTTAGTTAATTGCCATTTGGAATATCATAGAAAAGTTTTGACATAAGCATACAGTTTCACTCCATCAATTGCCTAAATAACTTATAGAAACTCGATTGCAAACACTCATCTGAGACAAGGTTATAAAAGTGACTAAGGGACAATACAAGAATAAATTTTACACATACCCATAGGAGCCCAATGATAGTGTCTTCGGTTAGGTCATACTTCTCTTGCAATGTAAGCAAAGCATCAACAAAATGCTGCTTGGCACCGCCACTCTTCTCGCGAGCAAGGGTGTGCTCTTCCATGATAGCTCTGGTGAGACGGTCTCTTCGTGCGCCATGCTTGGTGAAAGCCGCTTCCTCCAATGGAAACATCCAACGGAGCCATGAAATGTGCTCAGCCATGGCCAGTGATGCACCGAGCTTCAGCCCATTAGTTACTATTGCCTTGAATTCAAGCCCTTGCTCGTCCATTATACCTTCAGAATTCACAAACCTTTTCCCAAATACTATCCTAGTTATGTTGTTGAATGCGACTGCTCCTATGTACTTCTTCACTTGCAAGCTTTTCCCGTAATATTCTGTAAATGTTCAGAAAATCAATTAGCATATGTAGTGTTCCTATGTTCACACCCAATCGTAGACAACAACACAAATTTTGAAACTTGAAAAGCAAATTTATACACTTGCAATCTACAAGGTAAAACATAAACTTCAGAACATAAAAAATTATAAAGCTAGTGTTTAAATTTTGCAAATGTGCTGTAAATTATAATAATTTTGTGCGTAAATAAAAATTCTATTTGGGTTTTGAAAACTCGTGCACATGAAGGATAATGAGTTGATGACAATTTGTGGCAGGTCTACTGCAAGAATTCAATCGTGAGTCTAAGCCGGAGGTGATTGTTAAATGAATCGAGTGTGAACTCCAACCTGAGAAATTTATATAAACAATATGAGAAGTGTTCTGCAAATTGCAGTCACAAGTTGCGAGACTGTAAGTGTGATACAATGTTTCTTCCCAGCCACCAAAATGAGTTAACAAAATAATTGCTCCCAGATGAGAACTATACTCTCAAAACAGCTATTTTAAAACTAATTAGCGGGTTTTGGTTTTCATGTGGCGACATTTGAAAAAAAAAAGAAAATTAATTGATTTTTATGAAGGTAATTGAATTTTATAGCTCCTCTTGGTTTAAAAATATTTTACCTTCATTTGAGCAGATTCAGTTATTCAATGCTATGATTGTTGTCAGAGCATTATACTCGTAAGAGTTGAAATTTTGACAACATAAAAGGAATAGTTTTTGAGTAGTCAATTATTTCTCACATTTTTAATCTTCCACTCGCGAGTCACGATCTGAATAAAAAATAAATTATCACTGGAAAATTTTTTAGATAAAATCAAAATTACTTTTGACATGTATTTCTAAAATATATTTCTATTAATGAAAAAGGAAAAATTTTAAGAACAAAAGGAGAGGCCAACCAGAGAAACTTGACCAAAGTCAAAAATCCACCTCGAATAAAGAAATCATGCAAATTGACATCAGTGAACTTGTTCACCAAACCCACCATTTTCAGTCAACTATATTGGAATATTGTTCATCTACCCTAGATCTTACTTTTCTATTTAAAAAAAAACTTAATTAATTCGATTTCTGACACTTAAAATTTTTAAATATTAATTTTTTTTAAACAATAATACACTCCCGTTTGTTTTAATTTCTATAATATTCTTTTTTCGCAATATTCAGTATGATGAAATTCCCTAAAACTATAAACAGCTACTGAATATTCAGAGAACATGACGAACATCATCAGAAAATAAGGAGTTCTAAATAATTACTCTAATCAGTTTGCAAATTGCAATTACCAAAAACCCCTTTAAATGGTAATGCAGTAAGCCAACAAGGAAGTCTTCTACGTTAGGAATTAAGAGATAGACGGAATTTTATTTTCGTTTTTATTTTGTCAATTAAACGTTATTTTGATTTAAGATATTTGCCGTAGCAGACAGTGCCACGTGTAATACAGTGGCAGCCGACAAAACAGATTCAAAGTGGGGAAGAGAAAACAGAAAATGAAAAAGAAGAATAAGGAAAAGGCAAATGACTTACGAGGATCATTGGAGTCCTTGAAAATGGACTCAACCATGGCGGTAACTTCATCTTCTCTGATGGGTCTCAGAGCCTCCAATCTCTTGGGCGAAAAGAGCTCAAGGGTACAGACTTTTCTAACCTTAACATAGTGAGGACCATAATCGGCCCATATCAGGTCTTTGCCATCTCTGCTAAACTTTGCAGCTGATCTACTTCTGTGCCTGTCAGCCAACTGTTGATCTTGTTCTTTAAGCACCTCTCTGGCCAATTCTGTACTGGATACAATAACGTTCAAAGTTGAGCCAAACCAAACGGAAATGATTGGGCCGTATTCCTGAGCCCATTCGTAGAAGCACCGGAACCTTACGGGCTTTATGTCATAGAGGTTTCCGACCATCGGCCACGGGCGAGGCCCCGGCGGGAGCTTGAATCTCAGCCGTTGGTAGAGTACGTAGGCTAGGATGATAAAGACGACTGATAAAGGTATTAGAGGGAGAGCCATTGATTTTGCTTTGGGTGGTTGAAATGTAGATCTAAGTTAATATATAAGTGAGACTATGAGAGGGAGTTGGCGGATCAATATCTTTACGTTGTTTAGAAAATTATGAGAAATTAATTCACTAATAAATTTAAATTAAATTATCAAAAGAATTACGGGTAAACAGACGATTGACAAGGATGACCATTGAAATTGCAACATCTCAGGCTCAGCACACAGTTTGAGAAGTGGTCTGTTCGTGTGGTTTAGGCGGTAGGCACCGCAATCCCATGACCAGGGCGCGTGTTTGGAAATTGAGAATGCGGATTGACGAAGGTTCTTCTCATTATTGGTTTGGTGCTTTTTGGAATAGGTAGTTGGTGAATTTGTTAACTTTTACGAAGTGAGGTGGTAAAGGCTTTTCAGTCTTCTCTCCTGTTCTTAGCCCCCGGATGAGTTGGTTTTTATCCGGTGGCATTTGTAGAGGGATTATGATTATCATCGCCATTTGGTTTTTTTTTATTCAAATTTATTATTTTTTTTAAGGATATTATTTTGAATACTTTTAAGATATTGTCTAATTTTAATGATACTCATTAATTTAAAAAATAAATAATAATATTCAATCGTTAAAAAATCTTCCGTTATATTTAATATAAAAAAATACTTTAAATTTTTAGTGTTAGAATTTATCTATAATTTAAAAATACATGACAAGTGTAATGATTAGGTGCCTTTATTCCTAATAAAGATTTATTAAACTTTGAGCTTAAACATCTCTTTTCATATAAAAAATAAAATGACTTTTTGACACACATGCCACCATTTTATTTTAAAAAACAAATAAATGTCTAAAACATAGAATTAAAAAACTCTTCATCTCTTAAACTCTCTCTCTAATATTATAATTTTAAAACTGTTCAATTCTAGATTGAACTATTGTGACTGTAAGGGAGAGCCACCGTAAAACCACGCCAACACTGTGAGAAGCAAACTCAATTTAGTTTTATTGAGTCTAAATTATTTTTTGAGTTTGTTTGTTATATAAATGGTTATGCTATAATTTGAAAGCAACATTTCGAAGCCGATAAAAATAATGAAATCCTAAAAAAAAATTATTTAATGTAGAACAATTTTTAAATTTTTTAAAAAAACTTTTATCTAATCCTATAACTTTTTATATTGACAAATGAGAATTAAAAAGTCCTAAATTTTAAACTTGTTTCTTTAAAATATGGAGTTTTTGTGAATTTCTGAGTTGTTGTTAGTGTAAAAATGACTTTTAAATATATATATATATATATGTAAATATTTGTTATAGTTGAAGCCCTAATGTTTTGTAAATATTTATTATGGTTGAAGCCCTAAATAGTTGTTAATATTTGCTATGGTTGATGTAAAAATGATTTTTTTAATTAATATTGATGAATATTTCTAAGTGTACAAATGCATGTTAATATCCGATTGTTAATATTTGTAATATTTGTTAATATTTGTAAATATTTCTTAGTGTACAAATGCATGTAAATATTATTATTTTTTTGTAATATTTGTAAATATTTCTTAGTGTACAAATGCATGTAAATATAAATTTTATTTGTAATATTTGTAAATATTTCTTTATGTACAAAAATGATTTTTTTTTAATATTTGTAAATATTTCTTTATGTACAAAAATAATTTTTTTTAAATATTTGATTGTTTTTGTATTGGTGTTATTGTTTATGTGTTGGTGTTCTTATTATGATGTTTCTATTTTGAAGTATTATTTGTAAATATCTGATTTTTATTTCATAAAGTCTATCTATGAGTGAATTTTTAATGCATTACTTTATATTTCATTTCATAATGTTACTATTTACTTTGAATATATTTATGTTTGGTGAGAAGATTACATTGATAAATGTAGACCCCGGTGAATTTAGTAGAGCTTGCCTATTGAATTATGTTACGCAGGAGCTTAGCAATATGATAGTGTATCCTAGTGAGAAATATAAAGTAGAAGCACACTTACCTTAGTTTGGGATAAATTATAATTAGAGGATGACACAGATGTTGAACTAATGTTTAAGTTGTTTCCGTCTGAGAAGGTTGACAAGATAGATATTACCATAGAAGCTGTACCTCTAGAGGTAATATACATTCCACTACTAAAGGGTCAAAAGTCTAAGAATCAAGAACATGAAGAGGAGGGGGACAACACATTTACTCAATTTTCATGTACCATCCAATGCCATTCATCACCACTTGATCCTAATACACATTCACCTCAACAACAAACACAACTTCTTGACCAAGAAATACACCCTGCTAAAGAAAAAATACACCTACCTGAAACTGATACACACCTACTACAGCATTAAATGCATCCATCTCAGTTTGATACACATTTACCACAACTTGATACACATAAACTAGGTTCTAAAATACACCCATCTCACTCTGATACACATATACACACCAGGTCTTGAAATGCATCCAACTGAACATGATATACAGCCACCTGAGGTTAAAACATACCTAACACAATTTGGTACACTTAGAGTTTTTCACTTTGATGAGGATGCAGATGGGGTGTTCCATTTCTCTAATAGAAAGGAAATTGATAAGGGAAATTGTGAGAGTTCTGTACAAGGTCTATTCGAGGGATTAGTTAATGATGATGTGGAATAGTATCAGTCATATTATGATGATTTTATCATTAGCTCATCTAAGGATGAGGACCTAGCCTGTAAGATATCTAGAAAGATTCATGAAAAAGTATAGGTAGAAAAACCAAGAGAGCCAATGTCTTTTGAAGTTAGTCACTCCTTTATAAATATAGAAAAGTTTAGAGATGTGCTGTCAAAGTACATTATCCAACAAGGGTTCATACTAAAGAGAGTGAAGAGTAAGCCTTCAAGAGTTACTGTTCAGTGTACTGCAGAAGGTTGTCCATGAAATATACATGCTAGTAGGTTGCCAGATGGAGTCCTTTATGGTTAAAAATCACACCCTTGAGCATACATGTTTAAAAAGATTCAAAACAGTAGAAGCTAGATCACCATAGATTACCAAAAGGTTTACAGATTTAGTTAAAGTTGTGTCTAATGTCAAGGCTAATGTTATTGAGCAAGAATTGTTACAAAAGTATGGAATTACTATTAATAGACTTAGAATATATAGAGCAAAAAGAAAGGCCTTAGATATGCTTGATAAGGATCATCGCTTGTCTTATGCCTTATTGTATAAATATGCCCATATGATTATAAAAATAAACCCTGATATAGTAGCCACTATTCAATTAAAATCAATTCCCAGCCTAGAATCAATTCCCACTAACCCTTTATTTAAGGGGGTTTGTATATCCTTCCCTGCACAGAAAATATGTTTCTTAAGTGGGTGTAGACCATTTATAAGGTTATATAGATGTCACCTAAAAGGAAAATTTGGTGGTGTTATGTTATGGCATATTTCATTAGCTGTGGCTGTGTGTGAAGCTGAGTGCACTGACAGTTGGTGTTTTTTTTTTGGAAAATTATTTTATTTGATTAGATATGAGGAGATAAGGTTGATTTCCTTCTTGAGTGATAGATAAAAGGGATTGTTGGATGCATACTGGCCAAATTCCAATACTAGATGGTGTGCTAGGAATTTATATGCCAATTTTAGAAGTCATTAGTCTAGTTTATATTTGAAGAATCTGTTCTAGTATGTATCAAGAAAGACAGACAAACACCAGTTCAAGATTTATTTGTAAAAAATCAGAGAAATAAATTTACAAGCTTATGATTGTCTAGTGAAGCTATCACCTGATAAATGGTCAAGGCATGAGTTTGATCCCAATATCAAATGTGACCATGTTACAAATAATTTTACTGAGGCATTTAATGGTTGGTTGCTGAAGGAGATGACATTGCCTATACTGACCCTACTTGAGCATTGTAGGAGGAAAGTAATTGTTAGAATATAAGAAAGGTACCAATATGGTCAATCATGGGAATGAGACATGCACCATTTGTCAGAAGAAAAATTAAGAAGTTAGGGAAACAAGGTAGACAACTCAGGATATTGAACGTAAAAAATGATTTTTTTTAAAAATATTAAACCCTAAGAAAGCTTATTTAGTTGATGTGAATGCTAGGACTTGTGAGTGCTTTACATGAAAAGTAAGTGGCGTGCCATGCAAACATGCAATAGAGGTAATTCTTGATTTAAGGGATGATCTACAAAAGTATATGGACAAGAACTTATGTAAAATTGCTTTTTTTTAATCAACTTATGAGGGTATGATTAGACCAATACCCGATAAGTATGCCTAAGATGATGTGAATTTGTCTAAGTTAAATCCATCATAGGTTAAAAGGTCTATTGAGAGACCTAAAGTACAAAGCAATAGGGATCCAATTGAACCTCCTAAGGCACAAAGATCATTTGTTGTCAAATATAGAACTTGTGGGGGATTGTGGCATAATACCAGGATATGTGGACAAAGCAAGACAAATTCTTTAAATGCACTTTCTATTTAATTTATGTTTATGTCTGCACTGCTTTATTTTACTATTTTATGATTTTTTTTAAAAATTATTTGTCATGCAGGTAGGAGGTTCAGGTGTAGCAACTTCATCAACAAGCATGAGGCCAACAGGAGTTATGGTAAGCATTCATATTTAATTTTGTAGGATTATTTGGTATGCAATGTCGGGCTTTAACTTAACTAATTTCTCTTCAATTTAACTTACAGAGGAGAGAATCACCTGGTGAAGTTGGATCCACATCATCTATAGGTGGAAGTGCAGTGACAGATAATACACTTTTCAAAAACAAATAATTTGCTCTTCATATATTCTCTTAATGTACAACATATAATTTATACATGTCCATCATTTTAGGAAATAAAGGAAGGGGGAGGCTTGATAGGCCTATGACCCACTATAATCATGAAGAATATTCTATAAATGCATTTTATAAGCATTTTGTGAGCTGTTCTATGGATGTCCTTGGAAGATACACTTTACTGTTTAAAATTAGATATGGATGTTAGGCACCATTTTATTGTTTACAATTTTATTGATTTTATCTATTCTATGGATCTCCTTGGAAGATACATTTTGTAAGCATTTTGTAAGCTTTTTGAAGTATTTTTGTAAGCTTTTGATATGGATGATGAATGATACTTTGGAAGCATTTAGTTAGCTTAATGAATGAAGAATGATACAGCTTATAAGTATTTTTTTCTGAATATTTATCATGCATACAACTTCATATACTGATGCATCTCATTTTTTCCATTCACATGAGAATATTTCAGCCATGAAGACATCTCATTTTTTTCATTCACATGACAACATTACAGCCACGAAGACAAGAAGAAAAAAAAGTAGTAGCTTCCTTAATTCATAATTTTTTTTGCATTTTTAGTATGTTCAATAGCCAACCTTTCAACTTCACCATCTACATTTTGCACCACTTCTATTAATAAATTGATTTTTTGGAACTTTGAGCATTCAAATATTTAAAATCATCTTCTTTTGGTTCTCAAAATTTATAATAGTTGCATTTTCTTCATTTACAATAGAAATATAATTTGTAGGGATTATTCTTTGACTCTGATATTTTTATACTTGCTTTTCTTCTATAAAAAAAACTTTTGTTTCTAAACTTGATAATTTTGCCATTAACTTCACTTAAATTTATAGAGATTAACATTAAGTGTGGTTGAATTTGTAAGGATGCTGATGAAGAGAAGGCTGTTGATGAAGAGAGGGAGTGAATAAACAAAAAATGAAAATATCTTATGGCCACTTTGAACTTTTTATAGGCAATTATTTGACTGTTACTTTGCAACAGTCACATGAGAATTAATTTTTTTAATAAAATAAAAAATAAATAAATAAATAAACTACATACATGTATATAACTCAAATATTATTAAAGTAATATGTGAAAAAGTGTGCAGTTAAAATGCATAATTAATAGGAGCATTTTAGTCGATCCATAGTTAATTATTTATTTGAAAAATTATTTAAAGTCAAATACTTAATTATTGAAAATATTTCAATTGCATAGAAAATTGTACTTTTTCATTTATTATATAAGAGATAAAAAACATTATTTCATTACTTTTTTTGTTCTAAAAGTGTAATTTGAACATTTCACAAGATTCTATTAGAGCTAATAGAAATTTTTTTAAGAATTGAATATTACTGCCTATTTTTTAAATTAATAAATATTATTAAAATTAGATGATATCTTAAAAATATTCATGATAATATCCCAACTATATAATCAATTTGTATTTTTTGTGCTACTTAAGACATTAAAGATATTGAACTTAAAACGAAATGGAATTAAAATCATTACATAGGAGATTGCATGCTCATGATTATTATGGTCAACAATGTGCATTTTTGTTATATATCTAACCTCAATACAAACAATGGATGATATAATTTCAGAAGGGATTTTAAATCACATTGATGCTACAAGTAGCTAATGAAAGCAACTTGAAATGATTTTATTTAGAAAAAGATGTATACATTATTAATTATAACATATGTAATAACATACTATCAAATAATTTGGACTTGATATATCATTCTGGCTACTTTGCTAAATACGAGAAATTAAAGGGATATCATCACTTACACCCCCCATAATTTCCCTAAATTATCAAGTTCACACCCTTCAATTTCAAAACCATCAACCACATCCCTTTCTTAATTTAATTCGTTAATTATTTTTTTTTATTTTAAGGGACAAATAAATTTTTACTAAATAATACATATCTTAAATTATATTTTTTAAAAATAATATATCAAACAATCATTAAACAGTTAAATAGTAAAAATTTTAAAATCACCAGTCACATAATTCATCAATTAATGATTATTTAACACAATTTTTTCAGGTACAATTTAATATATTTAGCATTTTTTTTTTACTTTTAATATTTTTTTCTCTAATTAATTTTTACACATAGCACTTAGATATTAGGTAAGTAAAGTTAACTTTGTAGTCGTACCCACACAAGATTACAACCAAGAAAAAGAAATCCAAAATACTTTATATTCTCGTCTCTCGCTAGTCAGTTTCTCTTCAGTTGTCATTCCGAATGCACGCTCAATCATCAGCATTACAGAACTTGCAAATCTTTCTTCAATCTTGTATGTGATTTTACTTCTCAACTTTCTAGGAATAAAGGGAACAAAGTACAATATATAATATACAACAACCATGAACATAGCAAAAGGCAAAATAACCAATCTGAAATTTAACCACAATTTATTTTTTGATGAACTAAATTTTTTTTATAAGATTATTTTATAAAGCTTAATAATATAAAAAATTTATTCATAAATTAATAAAAAAAACTTAATTACACAATAAAATTTATCTTTCATAATTAAATATATGTTTTTTAATAAAAAAACAATTGAATAAATTTAAATGGTAAAAAATAATACATTATAATTAACACACTTATTTAAAGTATTCTACTCCAAAAAGTATATGAAAAAGTATAAGTCAGTTTCTATTGTTTAAAAGAAAAAAAAAATACTTTATTACAAATAAAAAATTCTTATTTTATTAAGATAAGATATACAAATAAGTACTCACCTTATTAAAGTAAAATGGACCATTCCTATCCTATTAAGATAAGAAATATAAGTAAAATAAGTAAGACAAATCTCTATAATAGAAACTAATTTAAGAAATAGAAATAATTTTGAATTATATAACAAATTTTGAGTAATTTAAAAATTAAAATAATTAATAATATTGACCTCGAATTTTTGATAGTCTTGAGCCAGCAAGATAGATTTATATTTCTCTAAAAACAGTGGTTGGACTCGATTTATATTTGGACTTTAAGGTATGTGTTGGACTTCCAATTGAAATAAATAACAATTATAAGTAGACATAAAGATAAAATTATCATGGTTTTACTTTATAGGAACCTACATCCACTTCATTGAGCATAACTAACTCACTTCATGGTTTAACTTTTATAGCCGTATTACAAGGATTTATATATACATATATATATATATATATATATATATATTCTCGTGATGGAGCTTTAGGGGCTTCAGTGAAGCCATAGGGTTGTATGGAGCCACAGAGTTATATGAAGCCGAGGGTTGTATGGAGTCATGGGAAGCCATGAGGCTCTACGAAGCTATGGGGTTGTATTGATCCATTATAATTTTCCCCTATTTTTTGAAAAATTGAGTTGTATTAAACCATTAGAATTTTTTCTCTTTTTGTAAAAAAGAAGAAACCCCTAAAAAAAACTATTTTTTTTTCTTTCTTATTACTTAGTCTCTTTTTATAAGTGTTACTGTATTATAAAGTCCTTTTAGGAAAAAGATATGTCATCACTTTCCTAATCAAGATTCCTCCTAAAATTATAAGTGTAGGATTCCTTTTAAGATTATAATATATCATTTGAAATTAGATGAACAAATAATAAAAAATTTTGGGGACTAATGTGTTGTCTTTGGAAGCAAAGGTGAGCAAGGATATTTCATAAATCTATAATAATTTACCAATAATGCCACATTTCTTAAATTTTGATTTCAAAATTTTCATTTCAAATGACGTGTAAAGAAATTATTAGATGATTAATTATCCAATATACTATTTAATCACCTAATAATTTTTTTAACATATTATTTAAAATAAAAATTTAAAAATATAGCATTACTCATATATATTACTGTAAATGATAGAGAAATTTAACCTTTTTATACATATATAGACCACTAGACCACTTCTTTTAATAGGATAAGATCACATAAAAAAACTGTTGATTTGTTTCAATTTGTAAAATCAAAGGTGACACAAATAAATCATTTTCTTTTTTCATATAATTAATTGACATAAGAATAAATAGTGTGAATTAAAACAATAGTGATTTTGACGTTTATAAAGCTGGTATTGATTTTAAATCATACAAACGTACTTTCTTTTAAACAAATCATATGAAAAAAAAAATGGTCTAATTTTCAAATTATTAAAAGTCTAATTTTGTAATGGAAAATGGTTATTTTACCTCCTAATACACTATCAAGTCACATTGAGGGACAACCAACATTAAAATTCTCTCTCAAACTTCAAAAGCAATCTACCCTAGCTGCCCCACTCCTTATCCGATGAGAATCCCACCTTTTTTTTTTTCCCTTTTCCCTCATTCTTTAGGTATAATTTTCTGTTTTTTATTTTTATTTTCTAGTTTTTTTAGTTTTCGTATATTTTTTCTTTTCAGCCACAAAATTTCGACTGGAATGGTTGTTTTTGTGGTGGAGCTTTGTCAAGCCACTATAGAACTCTGATGGGGCTTGTCGATCCTAGCTAAGCATTTTATGGCTATGCTGATACGTCAACTTCCTCCGATAAGCTCTTTGATGAATTCAATGACCTCTACGTCAGTCTCCATTGACGTTGTCAGCATGCCATTTTTTCGACAAACTTTTTTGATGACTAATAGCCATGCGTTTACCTGTCTTTTGGTTTTCTGACAAGACTCAGCCGAAGCTTCACCGTCGCCACTCCACATATGTCTGACTTATATTTTGACTCCCACTGCTGCTGCTAACCACCATGGGATATTATCTGTTGTTATCCGAGCAAGCCAAGCTCATCAGTAGTCGCTATGTACGTAAATCTTGTGAGAAATGCAACCTCTAGTGATCCATGTCCCCTCATAGCCACCGAAAATATTTTGAGGCTATTTGTTGTTATTTGTAGTTGTAGAATAGGATTAGTAAGGTTAGTTTTGGGATATGAAAAATATGTGCTGGGTGGTGTTATGTAATTATTTGGTGATGTACTTTGATTTTTCTGTATGTGAGAATAGTTTTTTCCCTCCTACATAAAGGTGTTTTGCCCCTCTTACTTGAGGGAAGAACTCCCTATCCTCAAAAGGGCAGTGATCCCGTTTATAGGGATAATTCCCGTAATGAGGTAGGTTATGTCTCTTTTGATCTAGATGCTTTAGATTCGGGTATTCTTTAATAGAATTATCTTATATAGCGTCTTTATAATTTGTCTAACTTTATGTCAGCAGCCCTAAGATATAATATTAACAATTTATTCAAAGATATTACATCTATTAATGATTTTAAAAAAAAAGTCAAATTAAGTGACAAAAGAGTAATTATAGCAAAAAAGTGGGACAAAATAGTAATTATAATAAAAAGTGAGAAGTTAACCGTGAACTATAATAAATGAGGGTGTAGTTTATAGTTTTGAAACTATAAGGGTTAAATTTGATAATTTAGTTAAATTATAGCATGTAAAATATAAAATTTAAATGATGCTCTCTCGAAATTAGAAATTAAGGGTGAGGCTATATAGCACAAAAAATTTCTTTACACTCATTTTGTTTTTCACTATACTCATTATTAAAGATTAAATGCAAAATTTTCATTGTCAGCACCTTAAATTTTAAAAGAGTAATGTTATAATTACTTAATTAAAATATAAAGTTTGTGTTTCAACTATGTATTATTAATTAGTAGTTGTTGACTTTTTATTTTTTATTAATATAATACTTATTTAATAAGGAAATTTGTCAAATTAATAGAAAAATTTGTCAAATCAACCAAATCAATTGAACAATTTGTAAATCAACAAAATGACTGATTTCAACTAGCTAAGGCATCCAATTCGTGACGCACACACCAACGCGTACATCACACGCTGGACGTTATGCACCACACACGTGCATTGCTTAGAGCACCAAAGCACAATGCGCACCCATCGTGCAGAGCCATGTGGCACAGCGCCACGTGGAAACTTTTAAAAAAAAATTAGTTAGTTTATTTAATTTAATTTAATGTAAATATTAAAATTATACTTAAATTATTTAACTTAGTCAATATTTCAATTTTTTTGTCATTAATATTTATTATTTTCTTAGTTTTGGTTTGTGTATTAAATTTGATTTTTTTTTATATTTTGTTATTTTTAAATTTTAGTAATTATTTGAATTAATTAAAATTTGCATATTTTGAATCTTATGTAATTGGTTGTGTACTAATAAATTTTTTTATGTTTTTAGGAAGTAAAATGAGTCGAAGGATTATATAATTTCACAAAACGAATTCTATCGAGCGACGGTCACTACTTACTCTGATATGTGGGCTATTGATAAAACAAAAAGTAAATTGACAGAAAGACAGATATAATTATTTATGATCACATGTTTTGTCATTTTTTGGATGCACAGGATATTTTATTTTTAGGTATATTAGTACATGAGATTTTATTAAGACAAGTGCATACCAAAACCTTATATGAATAATTGTGGTTCTATATAAGCAAAAGGCGAATTCGATTTTTCCATCTAGATTTTTATTTGATTACACGTTTGAGGATGTGGGATTATCTCTCAGTAAGAGAGTTGAAATCAAATTTGGATAATAAACTGTGGAATAAATACTTTAAAGATATTTATGAGTTGATCTACAAGTCCGTAATTCAATATAGTTAGGTTTAACGATGACACAGATGCTGTGAAAATGTGTATATTTTATTTATTTCATAAATTATTGGTGGCACTGTTAGATCGATTAAATTAAGGTGTATGCATGTGTATTTATGTTCACTGTTTAAAAATATGTATCTCATACATATTTACACGCAACAAAAATAAATAATAAATAATAAATATAAATAATAATATATTAATCATATTAATATAAATAAATGGTTGAGAATTCACCAACTGTAACTTTTTCAACAAAGTTACTGGAGTCCGCCTAGAGTGCAACTCGTTTGTAGTTCTAGTAATTAATTAGGTGAAATTGGTTGTCTAAAACAACAGGTTAATATCAAGTATTGGGTTTAACACTTTAAACCCTAAGTAATTTAATTTACCCTTGATCAATACTTAATCAATACATCTAATACTCACATTGTTGTAATTGGTAGCCAATAAAAATAAGTGAAGAAAATCAATTTCAATACTTGAAATCAATTTTTTAAAACAAATTTCTTTTTCTTTTTCCTACTTTGGCCAGCCACCCTTTAATGAACAACAACAATTTCTTTCCAATCCAAAAAATTGCTTCTCACGTTTCCCACACACATATAAATGTAATACATAATATAATATAATTAAATATATATACTTAACCACTAAGTATTTTATATATTAATATTATAATCAAATAATATTATATTATATTATATAATAATAAGTTATTTTTATTATTTAACTATTAAATAATCAATGTATAAAATTATCATTTTACATGGTTACCAAGTATACCTTCAATAGGTCTCACCATACCATATACTTAAATAAATTCAACTAATGGCTCACAATGCGCCATGTATCAATATCTAATTAGTAAACAATAATTGTTAACTAATTAATGAATTTAACACTTAAATATAGACATGCGCGCATTCTATGGTCATGCTGGATATTACTGGACTGAACAATTTAATCCAGTACGCTGTCCCAGTGCACAATGAATACACTCTATATTGCGGAACTCCCTAGGTCCATGCCTAATTCCTCAAATGGAACTATTCTATGAGTTTGTGAACAATGTCTCATTCGCACGTCACGAATATTACAAATTAATGCGTTGGACCATACAACCTGAAGTCACAATACATATGTATACTCCTTCTATCATGTTTATCTGGATATGCGGGGAAATAGATTAGTATCATCAAATCCTTATAAGCTCATCTATAAACATATCTCCAAACTGGTATCTCACTGAACAATATATGAAAACTCTTTGTTATATTGTTCGATCCTGTGAAAACTCATTTTCTAGATTTATTGTTTATGGCTATAAGACTTCTGAGATACAATCTCAAAGTATCTGAATATGAAACTCCCCTATGTGAGCTGATGGATCCCATATTTATTTACACCGGACTCTATAAGCATCGAACTATGCCCAGCAACACCCAACAGTCAGACCATGAAAGACCTTTGACATGCGTGGAACGAAAGTATAGTAGATCACTTACCAGCTCACATTAGTGCTCAGGTTAGAGGACCACATATACTACTCAACTCAAGAGGACCTTCCATTGACAACTATAAAGGAAATCTATTAGGGTCCTAGTGAGCCTGTTCAGTACCCAGTCCTAACTGGACACCCGCATACCTATACAAGCTTCAAGCTCATGGTCAGCTAGGAACAACTATCTGTACCTTACAGATATAGATATATACTAATCTATATAAAAGAAGTATACACCAACAAACTTATGTTGGTGAAAATAGATCAGGAATAGTATAGTTAAAAACATCTTGCATAAAGACATTACCTAGCACCCGGTTGTAACTTCTTACAACAATGTCATTATTAATATATTTTGAGGTCTTTGTTCCATTATAGATAAGGTTTTAACTCCTTAGAATTCACTAATCCTTATAACCTGCTAACTCTTAGTAGTCATAATTCTCAGTGTTGCTAACTCTTAACCCTGATCTAAACTTTTTTAGATCAGATCTGAACTCTTTTAGATTATAAAATGTCTGTAACATTGCAAGTATAGTACCATATATTTAAAATTAATTAGCAATTTAATTAAATGTACATCGTATAAATATCAAATATTCATACAAATAGGGATGATATGTACGCACAACTCTAACAAGCATAGGATCGGAGTAGAGCTGTCTAGTATTTGTGATTCACCTCGTGTATGATTTTAGATTAGTTTAATAGCTACCCGTAGAGCATGATTGCATAGAGTATGCTCTACAATAGCTTAAGCATAGTGCCAATTAAAAAATTAATAAAGGTAAAAAAATGGTGCAATCAGGAGAATGAAACATATAACCTCTATGCATTTGGCAAGCATTCTTAGTGAGTAATTCTTTTTGATTCATTATTACATTTAAATACGAAAAAATAGTTATTTTCATATTTCATTAAAGAAGGTAAAAAAATAGTGTTATCTGAGATTGTTATCTTTTTATTATCTCAGGTTTGGATCTTTGAAGTGATCCCGAGATGTAAATCAACATTTACACGCAAGAAGGGTGATTGTTTTTGTTGCCTTCTAATTTGGTCTACAAGGGGCCTCCCATTGTACAAAGACATCAAAAACATTCTCCCCAATAGAGATCAAGATTATGTATGCTTTTATATAGAATAAAAAATATATGTAAATGTTATTAGAAATTTTTTTCCTTATTAATAGTTAATAAATATAAAATTTTGTGTAGATTTTAGAAGTGTATAGGAAATTGTGCCCCACAAACATGAGAAGAATGTAGGTTATTGTATGGTGAAAAAATTGCGCATTCCATTGGAGGATGAGGAGGGAATCTCAAACTTAAGCATTTTGTAATTTTGAACATCCAATTCACCGATTCTATGGTTGATATGGATATTTAGCAGAGATACCAATTCGAAGCCCAACCAGTGTCTAGACCAATGGTATAATAATTTAATCTTTTTTCTTAGATTCAATATGTGAAGTTGATGAGTATTATATTGTAAAGATTGATTATAATTACTTATGTATAGTTTGAGCTGGGCACGTTATCACAGTATCATGTTATAGAGAAGAAAATTGATGATCTGCGGGGCGATTTAAAATGTATTAAAATAGAGCTATCCACAAGGATTGATACGATTAAATTAGAGCTAACCACTAGGATTGATATGATTAGTTCATAGTTAATGACCAAGTTAGACAAGGACAGAGAAGAGTTCTTGCATCAGATGAGTCTCATGATGCAGCACTTCAAGTCATCTAGGATCTTTGAGGATACATATCAAATGATATGTTTTGTACATGAATTTAATTTGGTACAAAGTTAACAAGTCAATATATTGATTGGTGTTGTTTTTATTTTAGGGGAGACAATGCATAGTCGAATAATATCAGATTCAAAGTCTGGCGACAGAGTCTCAGCATTAGTTTTAGCCTGGCATGTAGCATGTAATTGTAAGCCCCGCAAGTATTCAAATTATACCTCCTATTGTTGCAGAAGAGATGAGTAGGTTACAAGGTTGCGCAAGCTAAACACAGTCTTTATATCGATTCCTTCCAAAAAAAAAGGTTAAAACAAAATTGTCGAATTGGAAGGCAAATCTACAGTTGACATACATGGGAGATTGTTTCCTATAAATGAAGTAAAACTTAAAGAGCTTAAGGATTAGATAAATAATAATGACCTAGAGCAGTGTGTTTCTTTACATGGGCTTAATGCTAACAAGAATTGGTTTAACGACATCTTGTATCACTAGCTTGATAATTCGGTAAGAACATTTAATTTTATTTACTTTTTATGTGACTTTTTAAATATTAACCACACTTATATACATTACACGGGGTTTTGCAGCAGACTAATGAGGATTTGAAGGAGCTTCGTATCCAACAGGATACATTTCAACAAATGTACTCATAGGATTATACAGTTATAGATGCATATTTTTATGTGAGACTTTTTTGCCTGGTAGTTGCACTTGTTTCATTATAATACTGTTGGTTAACTTTGATAAGTTTTATATCATATATTTATTTTTTTAGGAGCACATTAGACAATTGTAGCGAATGAGAAGTAGTTTAAATGCTGATGTTGCTGATGCTCTATAGATTGCAGCAGTATTGTCATATGTACAAGGAACAAAGGAATATTTAATTTGTGCTGACTACGATCAATAAGGTAGTGAAAGTTTAAATAATACTATAGTGTTTAGAATACAATAACTTCATAATAAAATAATAATAGTTTGTGTAGGTCGATTTTATTCAGAGAAGGATTACACTGTATGATTTCAGTGTGCAAAGAAACTCCGATGAAGCCATTCAAAATTTTATGGCACCTTTGAGCATATCAATGCCACATTATCTTCAGATATGTATATTTTTTCAGTTAAGAGGAGAAGTCAATACAGATACGCCGCCTTAAGTTATTCATTTGAAGGATAATGTACCACAACAGAGGGTCGAGAATGAGGATTGTGACACATTTACTTGTATGTTCATTAAGTAACTTATGTTCATAGGATTGATACGATTTGAAGGATAATGTATCACAATGGAGGGTCGAGAATAAAGATTGTGGTACATTTACTTGTATGTTTATTGAGTATCTTATGTTAGGTAGAACATTTGATTTCTTCACCAAAACTGGTGCTTTTTTAGACGAAAGATGGCTATAGGTTTGTGGACCATTGCTAGACAGTGTGTATAGATGTATTATATATTTTATGAATGTGCATTTATGTTAGATAATTGTTTAGAAGTCATTGTATTTGGTGGATGTGTGCAGAGATGATATATAATTGTATAGAAGTATTTTTTTGTTTTACTTTTTTTGGAAGATGCAAGTTTGAAAATGTCTATAAAATAAGAAAAAATTTGCCAAAAGTTTGTTAAAATAAATAGTGTTATGTGATTTAAAAACACAATGGGCACGTATAGAAATCTAGAGAAATTTTGGCAGAGTCTCCCTAATTTTTTAAACATCCCAAACCTACAACTTACAAATATTAACACTTTTATAAAAGCTAACATATGCTACTATACTTCTAAACTTTTCATAACTTATCCACAACTCAAAACTATGGACGTTAAATGAAAAATACATCTATAATCAATAATTTTTTTAAATGAATTCAAAAAAGTTAATGAAATTATGGTATCAAATACAAACAATAGCATAATAGAAATAGTCTATAAGAATCATTCATTTCATGAAATCTTTTTATAGAATTGTGCCTTGGGGTCTAAGTCGTTCCTTCTATCTTATACCCGGTTGAAAAAAAAAATATAATAGTAAAATTAAAGATTAAATATAAATTTTAGTTTTATAAACAAACATATATCAGTTATTATGTAAAGCAACAGGGTTTTGACTTGTTTGTCTGTTATGTCCATGTTGTCTATAGCGATTACAAGTATTCTTCGATAGTTCCTCCCTTTGAGATGAAATCTGATTTGTCCTATGCCTACCTACTTAATGACGTGCTATTAGAGACTGGATGTCAATATTTCTCAAATTCTTTAGGACTATCCAATTGATAGATGGCCAATTGGAAGTATTGACTCGCTACAAGCACGAAATAAAGACTCGGTTGTATAATAAGTCGGACAAAAACTCTCGTGCAATCAGCTTATATGTCTATATACGACAAGTATATAGGGACAAGCTAGTTGCTGAAAGTCAAATTTCTGACAATTGCATGTCATTGCAGGAATGTCCATTATTCCATTTTTGCCATTGTCCTTCACTACAAATCGTGAAACATCTATTAGGTAAACTGTCATTCGACTTACTTTATCATTATGCTTCATTACCTCGCATTTTTCCCAAGTCGTCAACATAGTCGTCATACGTTGTGTCGCCTCCCGTCTATGATAAACCACGACTACATTAGCTCCTGTATCCATTCTAACAAATTGGTCACAAGAAGCTTTTTTGTTTCTTTTGCAACTGCATTAATACTCTCTGTGATATTAGTGGTCATGATGTCGTATCTTTTGAAAGCATCAATTAATCGAGCCCATCTTTCTGTACTAACATCCTTCTTCAAATACTTAGTGACATCGGGTTTCATTTTTTGCAATTGGTTCATTTGGTGTTGAAAATTGGAGAGATGATATGCCTTGGCAATAAGAAAATAAGCAGACAAGTATCTCACTTTTTTAGACTTAGCTGTTAGTAACTTGTATTATGTTGCCAAATTTTTCTTCAAGTGAAAGATGTAAAACCCATGATAGCTCGCACTGTGTGCTTTACCCTTAAATGCACAGCGCCCTTGATGCATGGTGCTCCGTGATCAACATGTGCACTACGAGCTAGACGCAATTTCGAACCTGAATCCACTATTTCAGCTCATTTTTTGCCCTTTTTGATCTTTTACATTTATTTTCAACCACATTTTCACCTTCTTAATACTAAATCTACATATTTGAACTAGCACAATACAAATCAATAATAAAAATTCACTAATGTTTAGCCAATTTTTAATTTTTTTTAACTCTACAATCGGTTATTTCATTTTTAACCTTCAAAATGTGAAACTTTGAAGCCAATTCACAAATTGTGTGA
Source organism: Ailanthus altissimus (assembly GCA_946807835.1). Classification (NCBI taxonomy): domain Eukaryota; kingdom Viridiplantae; phylum Streptophyta; class Magnoliopsida; order Sapindales; family Simaroubaceae; genus Ailanthus; species Ailanthus altissimus. The sequence goes on from OX327687.1 coordinate 15,091,927, forward strand.
GAAATTCAATGATGAATTCGGAGAAATTTTAAGTGTTTAAAAGAGATTAAGAGAATGTCCAAGAGAGAGAGAGAGTGTTTTTTTATTTTTACCTAAATAATATTTTATTTATTAAATAAAATTTAGAATAAATAATAAAATTAAATTAAATAATAAAAAAGAAAATTTTCCAAAAAAAAAGAAAATTTTAAAAATTAAAAAAATATTATTTTTTGCCACGTGGTGACATGAAGTGGCGCCTTGCTGCTGGCAGCATGCTCGGCGATTGTGTTTTGAGAGAGAAGTCTAAAATTGTAAATGCAGGTATAATAGTCTAATTGCTATTTTTTTGTTTAAGAAAGAAATGCAATATTGACTTTGGTCAAATTAGTATATTAATAAAAACAATTGTGGTCAATTTAGTAAATCTCCTTATTTAATATGTTATACTCACCTAGAGATATAAAATTTGTATCATAATTATATAAAAATAGAATAATATTATACATTTTAAATTGTATTTTAAATAATGATGTGTTAAGCAACTAACTATTAAATAGTGAAATTATATAAATTTTAAAATTATTCATTACACCTAATAATTATTTAATACATTGTTATTTATAATACAATTTAAAATATAAATTTATAATTTATAATAATAAATATTTCTCCTTTTTTATCATTTTTTTTCTCTAATTCTGAACATAAACGACTAGTTCAATCTTTAATCTAACCGAATATAATAATAAAAATTTTCTCTAAACCAAAAATGGTCCGTAATAAGTTACCGATATGAAGCTTTATCCCCCTCCGCGCTAGAAATCATTGCTCCTACCAAATAGAGGTGGGTAATTTCGGGTTCAAAAATTCCCGAACCCTACCCGAACCAGATCGGGATGCTGAAATGTGCCCGATCGGGACACATTTCGGGTCGAAAATTCCCGATTTATTTTTTTGAAAAAAAATTGATTTGAAACGATATAGTTTTAATTCGGGTTCTGGACGGGTCGGGACAATTTGGGAGGGTTCGGGACAATGCGGGACAGTTCAGGACGGTTCGGGTTCGGGACAATTTGGGACGGTTCGGGTCGGGACGGTTTGGGAGGTTCGGGACGGTTCGAGTTCGAAGCGATTCGGGTTCGAGGCGGTTCAAGTTCGGGACGGGTCAGGAATTCCCGTTCAGGTTCGAGAATTTCCCGAACCCGACCCGTCCCGTTCGGGACAGAATTTTCTGTCCCGAACGAGTCCCAAACCCATTTCCATTCCCGTCCTAACCCAAAATTTCTGAAAGAATCGAGTTGGGATGAGTCGGATTCGAGAATAATGCCCACCCCTACTACCAAGTACTGATGATTTATATTTTAGTTAACATTATTAATATCAATTTTCAAGACAACGGATTTGTTTAAAGTTTAGATTTTTAAGTTCTCAGTGCTTCAGCCTATCATCTCTTGGTTGAGTGTGGATAACTTAGTTTCTAATTTGGAGGGTAAGGTTTGAATTCTTTCCTATATATAAGTAGGGATAAATTGTTTTGATTTTTAATGAAGCAGATTCAATTTTTTGAGTTTGAATTTACAGATTACACCACAAATAATATCATTATTATATATTTGAATAAATTTTTAATTGTATATATCAATAAATCCATCAATGTTCTTATCAAGAATAACAATAACAAAAAGAAAAGTCTTTAGGAAAATTGATTTTGAATAAAAACATAAAAATAATGATGGATTGATAGAAAATGATGTTTTTTAATTAAAAAATGGATTCTTTAAAAAAAATAAATTAAAGATTACTATAGATGAGACTATGTAAATGTTTAGAATAATTTATGTTTAATTAAATGTTCTCTTAAAAAGTATTTTTCTCTCCTTAAAAAAAATATTTTTCTTCATAATACTTTTGTAATAATTTTTTTATATTAAAAAGTATGTAAAATTAATTTAATGAGTTTAAATAACAACCAAAAAATATAGAAATATACTAAACTTATCTATTTACTTTTATTGTTGGCTTGAACTACTTCTTACCTTTTGCTCATTATGTTAGCTGTCAAGTTCAAGCACACAAATAAATAACTTGTTCAAAATTTTTATTATTTTTATTGTAAGGAAAGTTATAAGAGACAAAAATCTTAATTTTTGATTCTTTAACCTTATTGGCATTAGAGCTACGTTAACAGAAGAGATTAGGAGTGTTATTTTATAAATTGTTAATGTTAATGGTAATGATAAATAGTGAGTGTTAGTCGAATTGATAGTCGCTCTTGTAATACTTATTAAAGTCAGAAGTTTAAATTTATATATTATAATTTATAAGTATGTGTGGTTAAAAATTTAAATTCGTATGTTGCGATTTGTAGATGTGTATGTTATAAGTGTATGTGTTGTACACTAAAATAAAATGTTAATGTTAATGATTAAGGAGAGTTAAATAGATTGTAAAATTGAGTGGAGATTCCCTGAGACAGAAAAATATTTAGGCATTAAAAGATTTACTAAGCAGGATCGTCAAATAATAATAATATGTTATTAATATTTTAATATCTTTATTAATTGTTAATCATTAAACTTAATTTTTATTTAGATTATAAAAAAAAAAGAGTATTAGTGGGTCCTTGTCTATGGGTGGTTGGGTTGGGTTGGGTCGGGTTAATCGAAAGGGCCCACTCGGAGGTGGTGGTGGTTGGTAAGATAGAGATGTTTGTTTTTTAATCGGAAATTTGAAATGTTATCGTGTATCAACCCGTGTTTGCTTGAAAAACACTTCGCCCCAAACTATAACAAGGAAAGCACTTTGCCCTTTTACCTAACATTTCCCTATATATTAAAGACGAGAGGTTGATCAAACATTGCTGAAAAGAAAAGGTCAGATACGGCCAACGTGCCAGTGTAGGAAAACCAATGTACTCGCCTCCTCAATTATGGTAGGTATCAAGTATGGGCAGGCAAATTGTCATCGAACTGAACTCAACAAGAGCAAAATTATAATTTGCATGTTTATATATTAAATTATAAAATATTATAATTTGGTCTCTTAAACCCTAAATTCATTCAAGAAAAATGAAATAATTAATTCAACAAAAATAAGTCATTCAAACATGTCACCAAAATATCTTTAATTTATTAAAGATAAATTTACCCAACTTTTGAATGAATGATTGATTGAACTCACAAATTCTCAATGAACTTGTTAAGTTTTTTATATCAACAAAAAAAAAATAAAAAAATTAAATTATGAAATATTATAATTTTAATAGTTTAACGTTGTTTTAATTCAAAATAAACTTGTAATCTAATATGTATTTTAAATTAAAATGGGTTATCTATGTATTTTAACTTAGTGTAATATAAAATTCTAACTTTAAAATTAGTCTAAATTATCTAAGTCAAGTTTAATCCAAAAATTTAAAGGACCAAATTGATTCAGTTCGGTTTAATTCTCACACATAATTTAATTTATTTTTTTTATAAAATTAAAAATCTTGAATTTATTTTTATTTAGATTCTAAAAAAAAGATGGAATCACACTGTACCATATTTATCCCTAATTTTAAGACAAACTTACATTTTGTTTTTCAAGAAAACTGTATATTGTATCAATTACTAGTTGAGTATGCTTCTCTCTCTATTCTTTCTAAGGAAATTACAAAACATCGAACTAAATTAATCGTATTGAATTAAATTGGTCAATTCAGATTTGTGATAACCAATTCAAAATTTTCTGAGTCAAACCTGATTTTTGCTCACTTCTATTTTAGGTTTATTAATTTTCTTTTCTTTTAAATTTATTTATTAAATGTTATACATCAAATGTTTTGAAGGAATGTAGTCCGCCTTATACTCATGGAGCTTTTAATACATTTGTTATTGCCATGAGATTTCGAAAGCCCAAGACTAAGCTTGGTAACTTCAAGCCGCGAACTTTCACATCTATAATATAACGACCTCAAGTGAAGAAGAGTGATCGGCTCAAGAGCCACCTTTAGCCCGAGCATTATCCCATATCTAAGAACTGCCCAATGCCCATGAAGCACGAAGAATGTGGAAATAGCGTCATCAAGCCCACATTCCCCAAGAAACATAGAAACAATGACCCTTTAATGCCATACTACAAATTCTCATTTTGCTATCCACTCTAAAATGTAAGGACGATGTGAAAGAAATAACCAACCAACCATAAAACTTATAATACGAGGCATAAACTTGCATACAGAGGATAAGAATAATTTTAAAGAGGAAAAAACTCAAGGCAAAAACTATTTAACCCAATCTCTAATTCTCAAAATTTCTCTTAAGCCAACATACTAACTTTAAAATCAAATATTTATCATTGAATAACCAGTAACATAATTTGATCAAATTTTATAAGTATAGGTAAATTCTCAAAGCAGACCTTAGAAAACTACTCGGCCTAAGAAAGCTCATCATTTCTAGATAGAAATTTATTTTCATATTGCGGTCCCATTCCACGACCGAGAACATTGTATGAGGTTACTAGGATTAAGGTCCATTGATTGATGTCGTGTATGGGAATGGTACAAAAAACCCTACTGACAACCAATTCACATTTTAGTAAAAAGTTCACTTGAAAGAAAGCTGCATTGTATTCTTGGGATAACAACCAAAGCACCACAAGGAGGTCAATTCTATTAATTTAAGAGTCCCTATTAGAGCTAGATGAGGTTGAGGAACATGGAATAGAAGATGAGCATAACCCTCACAAAAGAGATGATAGAGATGTTGATTGAAAGTAAAGATTAAAGAAGAAGTTTCTAGAGAACAAGAAAGAGCTCACAATACTAAGGAGAGAAATCGAAGTAATGAGATAATTGTTGGAAAAATTCTTGCAAACCTAGAGGAAGTCTGGATAGAGACAAAGGGAGAAAGAAGTTGTGGCAAACCTAGCTGCTCCTTCGCATGGGCAGAACACTTATAGACATTGCTAAGCTTAGTTGCTGTTATACCTACTATAAAAAAACAGAAGTAATTGGAGGGAGAAAACCCCTAAAAATCGATAAAGCCACTACCCAGGGACTATAGATTATAGGACAGACCTTAGGTGGGAATCTCGATTAGATCGTAGATTGGTGATTTTGGGTAGGCTAAACACCAAGCTTGACCTTTAGATAAAAAAGACCGCAATAAGAGTGATGCTCGACATCTGTTAATGAGCAAACAAAGAACAAAAGAGGAATAAGCCACCAAGAAGAGGTCTAGAGAATAGACCTTAAAAGATAATGTTAAAGATTTAAAGAAGAAGTTGAAGGAGTGGCAGAGAGAGTTCAACAAACTAAAGCTTAAGTCGAGTAGCTTACGAAGCAAGAATGAAGATCCCCGCTCGTGGACGAATTGAGAGATGCAAAGTTTTCGAAAGCTGTTAAGATGTTTGTGCTACTTATGCATGTACCGTGAACCCAAAACACTGTGTTGATATGGTTTATTGACTTCTTTACTATAGTAGGACTTTATGGTCATTTGATGTGTAAACTATTCCATATGCGTTTAAAGGGACAAGCTTTGATGTGGGAGAATGGGCTAAGTATAAAGTAACCTCTTTCACGCTAACCTATTTATAACACTTTACTTGTCTTTGAGCCAAAAAAAAAAAATTAAAACCTTGAAAAAATAATAATAGATTGGTTAATATTAACAACTTGTCTTAAAGATTGCATATAATTTACAACTAAAAAAAAAAACTCCAAATACTACAAAAGTTAGAATACCAATCTAAGTACTCATTTTATTCCATATGTGATTTCTTTAAAGTGTGTGTAGCTATTCTAATCAGTCATTCGCACTCGAATTTTTTTATACACAAAGATTTAAAAAAATTGTCTCTAAATATTTTTATTCACATTTTATATATATGTTTTTCATATCACTCTCTACTAATATAAATGTATACATAATCAAACATCAAGTAAAACTTTATTCAACTTATAATGTATAGTTATGGTGAAGGTAGAATAAAATAGGTAATTTTAGGCTTAATTCACACTATAAAAACACCTTTTTTTTTTCTCAAATCATCAAACCTTTTGTCAAAATTTTCAAAGATCCCCCTAAACTTAATTCATAACTTTTTTTTGTTTGCTTTATTGCTCATGCTTTTTTCTTTTTTAAGTTATGAGTATAGTAAACTTTATCCATATTTTTTTTTCTCTTTGTTTTTCTTCCAAACAAGTTACTATACCCTCAAATTTAAGTTTTTACAACCTCTTTTAAATAATCAAAACCACAACCACTTTTCATTCTACTCATTTTTCACATAAGTTCAATACTCTACATAAGTCTCTAACAAGCCCATTATTCTTATGGTAGAAGGGTGTTGTAAAAAAAAATTCATTTAAAGGTTAAAGTACCTATATGGTTAACAAAGAAAAATAGTTATTAGGCTTAAAATGGGTAATTAGGGATAAAAATATTCACAAGTAGATTTTTTTTTTTAAAGTGAGTTACTTCAATAAAAGGAAAAAAATGAAAAATTTTCCTACCAGACTTGGTCATAAGAATACATGTTTGCCATTTAACTATATTGTGAGCTAGACTATTATATATTCAAGGGACAAATTGAAACTGCGCTTGCTGGAACATATCAATAGTTCTATGGATTTCCTGTATCACCCAACTAATCTCCTTTGTTGAGCCAGAGTTCCCATTGATTAGCTCTATGATTGTTTTGGCATCAGATTCAATGATGAGGCTAGAAAAGCTAGGATCACCCATTCTTTGTAGCCTAAATAGGATTGCAGAAGCTTCAGTAAATTCCACATCATAACAATCTCTCTTTATGCCTGCTGCCATCAACAAAATGGATCCCTTCTCATCTCTTAAGACAACACCGAGGCCTGCCTTGTGATCACCCATCTTAACTGATGTATATACATTCATTTTAGCCTATCCTATAAGAGGGGCTTTTTAGGTTGAGGGGGATTTAGGTTCTGAATAATTGGGCTGTTTCAGTTGGGAGATCTCTTGATCCATACATCCCACTAAAACATAATTTGCCTTAGCAATGATAGTCAAAGGTATTTCTGTTGGGTTTGGTTGGGCGAATTTAACTATAGGGTTCTTGCATGTGGGTTTGTGTTCATCATACAAACAATATACATATCTCATACATACATGTGCACAGCGGAAGATTAAATACAATGAACACAGAAAATAACATTTGATTAAACTGAAATTCGAGATTGAGAATATCACCAATGAAGCCTTTGGATTAATTTTCTTGAAGTCCACCATGAAATGAATCTTTGATCAATTCTAGCAATCAACAAGGGTGGGTTTGATTGTCTAGAATGGCAGCATCTTAATCCAGCATTTATGTTTAACTCTTAAACATTTTACAAAGTTAAACCATTTAACTTAATTAAATTTATTTTTCCTTTTATTCAACTCTTGAATAAATAAAACAAATCTTGTTTTTAGTTATTACATTTAGTAACCATAAATTCAATTTGTTTTGTTGTTCTAACACTTAAAACACAAAACAAACAATTTCAATTTCTCAAATTGAATTGGCTCCCAAAATGCAAAACCTAAAAACTAAATCATTTTTCAATTTTCAATTTCATTTCACTTTATATACAAATGCATTAATTCCAAACTAATTTGAATTTCATTTGGCTTAACCTAACCTTAGTTAACATTTAACCTTAGTTAGATTATTTTAACTTAACCTTTAAGTTAATAAATATTTAATTAATTTAACCATAGTTAACTAACTTAACCATGGTTAGGTTAACCTTTACTTAACCTTTAAGTAAGGTTAACTTAACTTAACCATATGGTTAACTCTTAACCTTAGTTAGGTTAAATAAATTTATTTAACAATTAAATAAATAAATATTTATTTTAATTATTTAACAATTAAATAATCATAAAGTGAAATTACTATTATATCCTTACTCGGTTACCAAGTTAACCTAAAGTGGGTCCCACCATGTAACCATATACTTTAGTTAACGTAACCTTAGTAATTGCTGAATTATACTGTATTGAACAATTCAATACGGTACACTGCCCAAGTGCTCAAAGAGTACATTTCATATTGGGACTCTCTAGGTCTACACCCGATTTGTCAAATGGAACTGTTCCATTAATCCGTAATCGATGCCCCACGCACACGTTACGAATATTACAAATCAGCGTGTCAGACCATACAAGTTGAGGTCATAACGTATACGTATAATCCTTCCATCATTTATATCCTGGATGTGCAGGGATATAGATCAGCACCGTCAAATCCCTATTTGCTCATCCATAACCTTATCTCCAGATTCGTATCTCGATAAACAATATACGCAAACACTTTCGCTATATTGTTTAACCCTGTGGGAAACTCTTTTCCCGGGTATATGCTTGTGGCCACAAGACTTTATGAAATACAATCTCGGAGCATCGGATATACAACTTACCTACGTAAGCTGACGGATCCCGTATCTACGCATACCGGACTCCATGAGCATCGGACCATACCCAGCGACACATAGCGGTCAGACCATGAAAGGTCTCTGACATATGTGGAACCAAAGCATGATGGATCACTCACAAGACCACCGTGGCGCTCAGGTCAAAGGACCACGAATACTACTCAACTCGTGAGGACCTTCCTTTGACGGTGTCATAGGATATCTATTGGGGTCCTCATAAGTCTGTTCAGTATCCAGTCTTGACTGGATACCCGCATGCCTATACAAGCTCTAAGCTCATGGTCAGCTAAGAACAACCATCTGAACCAGTCAGATATAAACATACACTAATCTGTATAAAGTTAATCACCGATAGACCCGCATTAGTGATTATAGATCAGGAACATTATCTTTGAGACATACTTACATAATGATATTTCTTAACACCTATTGCAACTCTTTGCAACTATATCATTACAAGTATACTCTCAGGTCTTTGTCCCATTATAGACAAGGTTCTAACTCTTTAGACCTCGCTGACTCTTATAACCTGCTAACTCTTAACAGTGCTAACTTTTAGCATTTATAACTCTCAGCTTTTCTAACTATTAGTTCTGATCTAAACTCCTTTAGACCAGATCTGAACTCTTTCAGATCAAACAATGTCTGTAATGTTACAAGCATTATACCATATTAATATGATATTAACAATCTTTATTCGAAATGTTTATTGTATAAATATTAACAATTAATATTTATACAATATTGGAATGGCACGTGAGCACCAACTCCAACAATTTCAACTTTCCCTTCTATGATCACTAAATTTGTCTTTCCAAATCACCCACATCAGGGTCAAAATTTTCATAAATTCTAGTTCAGATATTCTCATGCTCACTTGTTCAAGGAATTCCTTCAAATGCTAGATCTTCAGACCCTTTACTAGCATTGCAAACTTAATCTTTTTCTATACCCGCTTGGCCATCTTACATATAACAAGTGCATAAAGTATGCATTCCTCTCTGATGGAGCACCTGCAACATATTGAGCTTTCCAGAACTTGTTTAGACTTTAGTGCCTTGGCTGTAGGAAGTAGGTTCATTATGGCCCTCCATATATATATTTTAATTTTTTACTGAAAGAGATAGAGCCATATTTTCTTCCAGATGTTGGAGCATTTTCTGGATTACTCAGGGTAGTTAGCATTCTTTATCCTCATAGCTATAAAGTAACCATTTTTAACTAAATATTTTTCTCTTTTATCAAAATGCTAGCATAGAACATCCTTGGCTTTCCTTAAGGGAGATGGATTTGAAGAATATGCTCCATATCCATGTCATGAAAGTGTATTCTTACAACATCAACTTTCCACTCATTATTCTCTATGAATAAAGCAGCAACTGTGGTTTTTAATGGCAAGCTAAGTGAGATCAAAGGTTTGAGCATTATATCTCTAGGGATTCAGTTAATATAGTGGACATTAATTTTTATTCCATCCCCTATTATCCATCTAGTCCTAGTGCAAAGCAATTGCCTACCTTAAAATAAACTTCTCCATACATAAGAGAGGTTGCTACCCATTCTAGCCACCAGAAAAGTTGAATTTTTAAAATATCTTTCTTTAAGCACCTTAGTCATCAAGGACTTAGGGTTTTGTAATAGTCTCCATCCCTACTTTGCTAATAATGCCTAATTAAAGCAATGCATATCTCAAAAACCCACCCTACCTTGACTTTTACCAATACACATTCTCTCCCAACTTGCCTAATGCATTTTCCTTTGTTGCTTATCTTTAGATCCCCACCAAAAACAAATAAAAAGCTTATGGATTTCATCACATAAACCCCATGAAAGCTTAAACACACTCATTGCATATGTGGGAATTACTTGTGCAATAGCCTTAATCAATATTTCTTTCCCACCATTAGAGAAGCGCTTCTCACTCTATTGGGTTATCTTATTGAACACTTTTAAGTTTATTTCATTGAAGAAGCCTCATTTGATTCTGCCTACTGATTGATGCTATAGCAGCTAAACGTAAACGCATGTTATCGTATCAAATAATATAAGATTTTAAGTCCAGATATCGATCCTACAGAGACTATGCAATCTAATTCTATAAATCAAGTACTAAAATTATACTTACTTAACTTTTATTCAGAAAATCACAATCTAAAATTTAATTAACTAATCTAACTCTATCAATTAAACTAAATAAAAGCAAAGGGTAAAATTCAAAAATAAAGATAATGTAGGGTTTTGACTTGTCCCCTAATATTTCATTAGATTTATTAACCTTTTAGTTAATCTCTTAATACCAATTGTTGGCTTAGACACTAATCTCATTACAAGCCTCTGTTGATGGTCAAGTGACTATATTACACATTCTAACAATCACTTATATTTCTATAGTAATCAAATTAGAATGTAATTGATTAAGATCAAGTCTAAATTATATCAAACGTGTCACCTAGGTATATGTCTATCCTAGATGGAACTCATAGTTGTTACCTTATGATCATGCGTCAAACTATATTATACTAAACACATGAATCCCTCCTTCGAGTTCATCATGATTCCTCAATCATTCAAAATATTGACCAGGTATAATGAAATCATTAAAACACAAGATAGAATGAATCAATTGAATGTATCAAGTTCATAAACTAAAAATTAACGCAATCTAAATTTATACTAATGTCACAGTCTAACCCTATATGAACAATTTAGCCCATCACAAAACTAAAGTATCAAACCAATTTATAAAGATCAATAAGAATAAGAGTATAATGATAAAGAAAGAGAAGAAAAACTAATCAACGTGTGACTCCTTGATGTATTTCTCGCTCAATCTTGACTTGAAGCTTGAATCTTAATCTTGGTTCTTCAATATTTGACTTTGATATTTGATTTTGTGTTGTGAATTCTTTCTTTAAGTTTTTTTTGCATATTTTCTTTTTTCCTATCCTTCTCCTTTAATTAGGGTTTTTGGCCTTCTATTTATAGGTTTATATTTTTAAATTAAGTTTAAACATCAAATACAAGTCAAAATAGAATTATTGTTTACGAGTTACTGTAGCAAAATACTATTCACCACTACTGTTCAAGCGCCGCAGTGCTGAGATACTGTTTTAGGTGCCGAGGCGCTCATCTCTGGGCACTATGACACCGAGTACTATAGCAATAACTGTAGCAGATACTGTTGCAATTTGATGTTTTTGGCTTATTTTCATTAGAATTTTAACTTTATTTACTCCATTGACTCAAAACTTATAAAAGTAATAATAAATTACATCAATAGTCAAATAATCTTAATTTCTACGAACAAATATTAAGTTTGAAAGATGAAAATATTAGACTTAATGAACCCTTATCACCTACCATTGAGCCTAAGCTAAGGCATCTTTCATGAATGCTCACCCTTTTTAGATTAAAGATATTTTACATATGTTGTGCTTGCTCATGTTGGATTTTTGGGTTACAAAATAATTAGGCTTTGTTGTAATTGAAAACTTGGCCTGAAGCTTTTGAGTACACATCAAAGATTTGCTTGAGTTTGTTGCAGCCTTAAGCAGATGCTTTGATGCAAATGAGACTATTATCTGTAAATAAAAGATGGAGATTGAAATGGATCTGTTGAAGTTAAGCCCCTGGATTTTCTCTTGATCTTCAGCACTTTGGATTGAGTGAAAAGGGCCCTTACACAAATGATGAATAAATATAGGGAAAGATGGCAGCCTTGCCTTAATCTTCTATGGGCTTTAAAATGACCCCTCATATGTCTATTAATCAAAATTGAAAAAGGTTGTTGTTGAAATACAATTCACAATAAGTTTAATCCAGAATCTAGAAAAACCCAATTTCTCCATTATGTTTTCAAAGAATGGTCATTCTAGTTTGTCATAGGCCTTACTTAATGTCTAGTTTCAAGGAAATATATTCATCTTTTCTAGCTCTTTTACTAATTTTGTGCAAGCATTTATACTCTAGGATTATTTTATCATTAATCAATCTGCTAGGTAAAAAAGTACTTTGATTTGGGGGAAATTATGCTATTCAAAACAACTTTAAGTTTATTTACAATTGTTTTACGACAAATCTATAGCAAACATCACATAAACTGATAGGCCTAAAGTCTATTGATGTTTGAGGCTTTGACTTCTGGAATTAAGACTAGCAATGCGTGATTAAGGCTTGAAATATCACCTTTGTTATTTAGGATGTGCAGGCATGTGTTTATTGTGTCATCTTCAATAATTTTCTAGTAAGACTGGTAAAAACCTATTGAAATACCATCTGGTTTTGGTGCTTTGCTCGAATTTGATTGCCAAATTGCAACTATCACTTCTTCTTTGGTGAATTCCATACATACCTCTTTGTACATCTCTTTTAATAGTTTTGGCTTGACCCCATGAAGTGCTTCTCAATCTTCTTTCTAGTTGAACTTGATGAGGTGAATAAATTGGTGAAGTAGTACCAAATAATATGCTTTACCTTTTGTTCCTCTACTACCTACTTTCCATCTTCAGCAAAGAGGCCTAAAATCTCATTTCTCTTCCTTTTAGCATTTGCCATTGCATAGAACAACTTAGTATTTCTATCCCCACTTTGCTCTTCATCTCTGTTTCTAATAGATGTCCTCATTCATTAATAAGTTATCAATTCATTTTTCAAGCCCCTCTATTTTTTTAGTGTTCTTATAGTGCCTGCCTTCAGTTTTCAGGAGGTTCAACCTATTTTTTAACTGCTCCAACTTTCTTTATCTTCCTGGTCTATACCCTGAGGCCTTCTTTCACATTCTTTGTTTTCTTCTTAAAGAGATCCATCACTACATCTGTATATCTCCCCATGGCCTCCCAATGACCTTTGACAATGTTTTTGCACTTAGAATAGGTGTTCCATACATCTTCACACTGGAACTGTGGGCATTCTTTCCTCACTTTTCTAACCCAATTTGAGTACACTGGGCCTCTAGTAAAATAGGGCAATGATCTGAACCTGTAGCCACCAGATGATGTACCAAACTTCTATCATAAACTCTATTCCATTTGTCATTCCTCATAAAACTATCAAGTCTTTATTCCACAACCTTCTGTCCACTTCTCCTATTAGACCATGTAAAAGGATATCTATTCCACCCAAAATCCACAAAACTACAAAACTTGACAACATCCCTAAAGTTTTTAATTGCACCAGCCATCTTTAGAGGGCCTTCACTTTTCTCATTTGGCTCTAGTATCTCACTAAAATCCATGCAGCATATCCATAGTAATTGTGACATACATGTTAGCCTCTACATCAGTGTCAAGGTGTCTTTTTTTTTTTGGGTTGCCTCTGGTATACCATAAAGGCTTATGAATCTACACAGCTTAGCATTTCCATCAACCACCATCACATCTATATGGTTTTTGTTGTATGACAAGATCTGGATATCAATCTAATCTTTTTATAATAAGATTATTCCCCTATTTTAACCCCTCTCTATTAATTGCAAAACATCTATCGAAGAGACTGTTGCTTACTCTTACTATTGCACTCTCCTATAATTTAATTTCACACAAGAATATAAGGTCAAGTTTATTTTCTTGAAGAGTATTGTTTAGGTTTTGGAATGTATGAGAACTCCTCATGCCTTGGACATTTCAGCTTAAGACTCTCATGATTGTCAACTGGGCTGGATTCCAACCGTCGCTATTGTTAATGCATGTTTTTTTGTTAAATTGTTTTCACCATCTAGGCTGTTATTTCTATTATCCGAGTGCTGTTCTTCATCCTTTTGTACCTATTTCTATTTGGGCTTTGGGCATTAGCTCATTGTTCACACCATTATAGGCCACATAGCAGAGTGCTCTATTGATTTTGCCTTTCTAGCAAGGGCTTTCCATTTTCTTCTAATCTCGGCCGGCATAATTCATCTAAGTTTTCTTCCCTCCTATTGTTGGGCCTGAATAGTTATGGTCTTATGCTCCACTTGTCCTTCTTCAGAAGCCCCCATTTGATTGGTGTTAAAAGTTCCTACACCCATGAAACAATTTCCAGCTTTAAATTTTCCTTTCTCCGTGTCCTCATTTTTCGCATCCCTTTCTATAGAAACTCTATTATAATCATCTCGAGTTCCAAATTCCACGTCCATCAGCACCGTTTCTAGTCCTTTTTCATTAATGCCACTAAAGCTTAATTTGGTTCTCTTGGAATTCGAGTTTGAGTAGGGTTCATCTTTGTCACTCAAATCAAATTTTGGGTTAGAATAACCAGATTCAGCTTGTTCACCCGAACGCTCTTCTTCCTCACTACAACCACCTTCCTCACTACAACCAAGCCTCTTCATCTGATTATATACTTGCAAAACCTTTTCAGTCCTACCAGCCTTAACATGAACCCGCATCAGATTATTAAAAGTAATCGAATTAGGCTCACAACCCACATCAAGCATCTCCGCAAACACATCATAAGCACGTGTGATTTACCCACACCTACACAAGGTATCAATCACAATACTATAAGTATACACATTGGGATGAATCCCAGCCATTTTCATTTCCCTAAATACCCTCTCGGCCTCTAAAATATTACCAGCTCGACACCAGCCTCGAACTAAGTTGGTATAAACTATAGCATCAGGCTTAAACTTATCTTTTAAACTATCAAAAAATGACTGCGTTTCACTAGCTCTTCGTTTTCTGCCAAATTGAAAATGCAATCTTATCAGGCACACAACCGTACTCCTCCATATGGTTAAAAGCGTGCACGGCCTCTGCAGTAAATCCTGCCCTCGCGTATCGGCGAACAAGAATCGAGAAGGTCTCGATGGTAATTTCAACGTTTCTCGATTTCATTAAATTAATGATATGCCAAGCCAAATCGAAAAGCCTTACCTTTCCAGCGAGGTTGATCATTTCGTGGTAGGCCTCCGGCGCATGGACAAAATGGGGCCGGGCCGTGACCCAGTTGAAGAAGGAGAGGACTTGGAGGACGGGGATGCCAAGATGACGTGGTGGGCGATGGAGGGGGACATGGAATGGACGGTGGAGATTTGGGAGAAGTCCAGAGACAAAGAGGGGATTGTGAAATCAGGGTTTGGAGGGACTAGGGTAGAACTAGGGTTAGGGTTTTTACGGTGGTGGTCTTTGATTAGAGAGTGGAACTTTTCGGCGATTAGGATTTCTTCGGGCGATAAGGGCGGGTTTGGTTCATCTTTGGTATCGTTGTTGTTGTTGGCTATATCATCATTATCTTCTGTTAGTAAAGTCGAAAAAAAGTAAAGAGAGTAAGCTTTGGGGATACGTTGACAAAACGAAAGAGGGAGACGGGGATTGGATTTGATTAAGGCCATGAATGGCTTCTTCTATCAACTACTCTCTCTGTTTCCGTCTTCAATGACTAATGCAGAGTAGGGTTTAAGTTGAACTCCTCAGCTCTCAACTGTCAACTAAGATTTAAGAAGGGCAGAAAATGAATTAAGCAAATAAATATAAACATATAGGAGTTGAACGACGCCGTCAAGACCGTCAATTAAAATAACAATTTGCATACGTTTAAAATAAGTTTTTCCTATAGGAGCTATCACACAGGATTATAGTTTGTTAATTTTTTTTTCGGATAATTTCAGTGGTGCTGTCCATGAAAATTTTAATATCACGACCACATATCTAAAAAGTTAATTTTTATTTATTTTTGAATCAATCTAAAAAGTTTAGTTGAGAGTGTGAAGAGAAGATGATAAGACTAAAGCGTAACTCGATTACTAGAGTGGATCAAGAGAAGGAAGGAAGAGAAGAGTAAAACTGGATTATAGGAAGATTATCATACTCTATCAATAACTCTAGTATACTCAAATCTTTATGCTGATACTTTTTTTTTTTTTAAAAAAAAGAAATTTTATTTAGAAAGAGCTTCGTACTAGTGACGGAGGAAGTAGATTTCATTTTGAGAAAAAAAAAAAAAAGGTGTCTTTGCAAACGGTCAAGGAAGATCAAGTCTTCTTCACTGAAAATGATTGTGTTCTTCACAGAACTCAATTGTTTTATCTCAAAATTAAAAAAAAAAAAAATCCTCCTACCTTTTTCTCATGTCTCAAAAATGGCAAAATTTATCCATGGGTACCAAATTTGTTTGGGTGGGGAGTTAGGAAAATAATTGAATTTTTAAGACTCGGGTCGGAATCTAAACACAAGTCATATACCCGAATTTATTTTAGCTACTCAATATTGCCCGAATACTCGAATCATGACTTTATTTTTATAAGAGCAATTTTCATTTGACTGTTAAAGTTTATATCATATTACACCTGCTTCAAGAAGTATTGGATTATCACACTTAACTATAATATTTTCCAATTTTGTAATATTTAGCTACAATTTTAATAGTTTTTTTTAGTAAGAGGATATCTTGAACAGTTACATATGTTGAATCTTTGACATATATAAGCGTAAATGAGTTGTTTAATGTAGTAACCAGTATTTACAACTGGTAAGAATAAGTATTTATATACGTATAAATATACATATTTTATTTGTATGTGGGTGATACTTAATTTATATATTATTATTAATAGTATTTTTATAAGTTAAGGACATACTATTAGTATTAAGTTTATTTATAAGACTTTAGATTTATTTTAGGGACCAAATTATAATACTTTAAAAGTTTTAGGGGCAAATTTATAAATATTAAAAATTTACCTCTTAGTATAAAAATACACTTTTGAAACCCTAATTTGCTCATTTTTGGGTCGAGCTATCCCTTTAGAGAGAGAGAAGAGAGAAAGAGAAGAAGAAAAAGAAAAAGAAGAAGAAATTAGAATTTTAAATTTTAAGAGGTATATCACACCTATTTATCAATTTATTGGTATTAATTAAGTTAATTCCTTTAATTTTCTATTTTTGAAAATATGTATAATTAAGGATTTGATGTGTATTTCCTAAGATCTTATGAGAATTGATGATGATCTATAAGATAGCTTGATAAATCATGATAAATTGTGAAATTTCTGCTTGATAGTCTCTTGATCCAATAATTTTATAAATTTTTGTGATTCGATTCTAGTTTTAAATTTTGAGTATATGAAATTAGACATGTTTAGAATCATCTGGGACTGTGAATCAATTCAAAATTCCAGAAGTTGAATTTGTTGTGAATTTACCAAAATAACCCTGACATTCTGAAAATTTTCTGTATAAACAGTATAATACAGTGACAAATAATTTTGTCCTACTGAATGATCTTCACAAATTACGAATTTATGGAATATGATAATTTTATATGTCTAATATGATATACTCAAAATTACGAATTTAGATCATGTGGTTGAAGTGTTATAATTTTCTAAAGTGTATTAGGTCATTGCAGTATTTGATTAACAGATTTTTAAAGCTATAGAATAAAATAGTTTTAAACTACTTTTGACAGTTATTTTGAAGTAAAATATTTATCATGGATTGGGATATGTGTCAAGAGTATTTTTGTGTAGTTTTATAAATTTTGACTTAGTATATGATTTTATAAAATTAGGAGATTGAATACTGTTCAATAAGTATCTTAATCCTGTCAGGTTAGTAGTTTGGATTCGATGGTCTGTATGGAATGGATTGTGTAAGAATTTTGTTATAATATTTATATATAAAAGAATATATGAGTCAAGAATGATACATTCTAATTTTGGAGTAATTGGACATCATTTGATGTATTAAAAATTTTTGTTAAGTGTAAGTGGTCAGAATGACAGGTTTTGAGAAACCAAGTATTTAGACCAATTTGATGTGATAAATGCATTGTGTATAATTTTGTAAGCTATTTAAAGTATTTTATGTGAATTGTGAGGCTTATGAAAGGATTGATCTCCATTGATAGGTTAAGAAAATTTAAGCCTTATAGCTGTAAGTGCTAATAGGTAAGTATATTAGACTTTTACTGAAATCACAATAAGCATAGTAATTATCTATGTATGATTTTGTAAATGTGCTTAAAAATATATTTATGTTATGCCAAAGTGTATTTGATATAAAATGTAAAAGACATATGTTTATGAATGTGAGCATTGACATTGAGCATGGACATACATATATTTTTGAAAGTGAGCTTTCAAAATGAAATGTGTTTAACAAAGAAAGCTTTTGAAGTGTAATATGTTCATGAGAAATATTTTGTGTTTTGAGGATACTTAAACTCACTGTTAACTTAGTAGGCATTTTATGTGATTTGTGGAGCCTTTATGTGTGGTCTTTCCTTCGATATTGGTATATGTTATGTGTTCCGTATGTAGGGAGGATCCTATTGGTACCTAAAGGAAGAGTGAGTCATCACATTCGTGTGGTGGTGTATTGGTGCATGTGAAAGGACTCACCGATGATTAGGGTGAGGGTTTGGCTTTTACTTTCGAGCATGAGCATTATATATGTGTGATTTAAAAACCTCACTTGTATTATTCCTCTCATGCGGTATGTCACCTACGAGTGACATTTGGCTCATTATGTGATATGTGATATATAAGTCCTACTAAGTAATAGTTGAGTAATGGTATTCCTATTATATGTTTGAAAGAATGTGTAAGTGCTTACATGACATGTGATTTGATAAGATTATGATTTTGATTGATCACAGCATATCATACATATGCATTGTGTACATATATGTATTTGTATTTGATACATGAAAAACTAGTATGCTTACTGAGTTTTATACTCATTATAGTTTATGGTGATTTCAGGTAAATAAGGTACATGTGTGCTTAGCGGATTTGGCAAGGCTTCTGTTGTTCCTTAGGTTCCCTAAGTTGCTAGGTTGCTAAGTGTTTTATTTGGGGACACGTAGGATAAGATATTTGACTTGTCCCTATTCAATAAATACTTATGTATTATTATATTGTGTGCGGTTGGATTTAGTTTAAGTTTCACCAAGTGTGGTTATGGATTGATTTTAAGTAAAAATTTGCAATGAATATATTCTGGGCTTTCGGTAACAAAGTTGTTACTGATGACGTAGTAGAGTGTTAATCTTTGAGAAAACTTTGCGTATCTCCGGTTTAATAATTGTCCTAGTCATAATTCAATTGCTATAATTCTGAAAGAAATCAAAATGAATGTTTAAATATGTTCAATAGAAGATTATGAGTATATGTTAGATTATAAGTTGATTTTTAGTGTTGAACTTACTAGCAACTTGCTATGGATTCCTATGTTGAACTAAAGTTTGAATTTTTTGTGTAATACTATATATGAGTGCACTTTATTGAATGAATGTAAGTTATATCATGTATCAGATCTTTTGGGTCTGGAACGTAACATTTAATTTTTATTTCTCCTTTCTACTTAATTCATTAAACATCCTTCAATTTTTCAATAATTATTATTTTAATTAAATATAATTACAACATATCAAACTCATTTTTTGCATTTTTTTTCTCAATTAATTACAACATAAATTGAATTTAAAATTTCACTTAATACCCAACAAATTAAAATCAAAGTTGCATTTTAATTACACAATAAATCAAATTAAGTCATTTTCAATATCAAAACTAAGGGTATCACTTAATTAATCAAGAAATCAATACTAGGGCTCCATTATAGCAAATCAACTCAAAAATCAAGTAAGAAATAGATAATTTAATTAATAAAAAAAACATTATAGCAAATGGAAATGAAATTGGATTGATTTAATTTTTAACTTTGTTGCTCTGAAGTGAAATGGAACCAGAGATCATATGCTGAAGATTCTAAATTAGCTTGGTGTTTTAAGATGAAATGCATTAGAGTTTTTCAACATATTTAGTTATATCGGGTCTTATTTCTCGTATCTTATTTATTTGGTATTGAAAATCAGAGACACGATATGCCTTAGCAGCAACAAAATAGGAAGACAAGTATACTATTTTTTATACTTATTCGTTGGTAACTTGTATTTTGTCACCAAATTTTTTTTCAATTGAAAGATGCAGAACCCTTGATATGCATTAGGAAACACATCCCATATAACCCTCTCAATACTGGCTTGTTAATCAGATATAAAAATAAGATTCTGATAGTCACCAATTACTCTCTGTAATTTGACCATAAACCACTCCCAAGAAGCATTATATTCTAAGTCAACAATCCCTCATGCCAATGAAAATATCTTAATGTTTTCATCTTTACAAATGGCCACAAATATTGTACTAAGATAGAAACCTTTCAAAATGTTCCATCTACTGCAATCATCAGTCGGATAAATAAATTAAAACCTCTAATGCAGGGTCCCAATGTAAAAAAAAAATACTTAAAGTGATTATCCGCATCAGTTTCCAAGTGATTAATTATACCCGGGTTCTTCTGTTGCAACACATAGCTGTATGTAGGAAGCAATATAAACGAATCCTCTAGAGCACCTCTTATAAATCTTAATGCATGCTCTTTAGCTCGCCAAGCTGTAGTATACGTTATTTGAACACCGAATTCTTCATATATGTCTGTTTAAATGTTCTTCGGCCTATAATTTCTATTGACCGAAGCAAACTTATTTTTAATTACTTTAGCAATAATATGGCTCTTGATTTTTCAGTGACCATCCCGCAATTGACCCAAAATACAAGTGTGCTCTGTCTTTACTTACCTCACAATGAAAATATGTCACCTTTACTGCCCATAATCTCCATTTGCATTTGTCATCATCGTATTTCAACTCAAAATTATTTTGGTGGACTTGTAAACTTTGAAGCTCCATTTGCTCTTAAGTGCAATCATGCTTAAAGCCTCATGAATTTTATCTTTATTATTATACAACTTTCTTACAAATACATCTCTAATTCAAGTACAAGATACCTTTCTCGATATGTTCAAGTCAAATGTTGGTATTTCAGGTTGGAATGAAATGAGTTTTCTACCTTAACCATTTTCTTCTCTAGCATCATCATTATTATTATTATTATCGTCGTCGTCGTCATCATCATCATTTTCATCTGCAGGCATTTCTCCATAATTAGTATCATTATTATCATCATCATCATCATTTTCATTATCATTACCAACCTCATAATCACGATCATCATTCTCATAACTTTCGTCATTTCCACCATCATTACCGACATTATAACCAATATCATATCCAAGATCAACACCAGTATTTTTATATATCTGACTATCATAATATGTGTAGGCTGGTTATTTGTTGAATATTGGAGGAGAATAATAATAATCCTCTAAAGGATTTGGAACATACATAGAGGTTACGAATATAAATTGATTATCGTAGTCTTATTTATGCTCAATGGGTGCTTCTGCAGTATTTTCATATTCAGGAGCTTGAACATCCACTGTTACATATAAATGTGTAGCACTTTTCTTCTATAGGTTCAACAAAAATATTGCATCGTCATCATTTTCAAGTAGAATAGGTCTCAACTTTATAGTACTTGAAGGAACCTCAAAGTTGAGAGTCACTTTATACTGCACCTGATCAACTCCCAAAAGATGACAAACTCTTCTCAACAACATTTCATATTTAATATTTTTTGGAACCACCATGTGCATATTTTGAAATTCAGTGTATCTCTCAAAATCATCACTAGAACTCTCTCATCTTCTCCCAAAGTATACACTAGTCAAAATTTGCGTTATGATAATATAACAACACCTAAAAAAACACCAAAATGATTATTAGTTTAGTATAATTATGTATATAATAATATAAAATACAATATAAAAATATTGAATACAAAATATTGAATAATATATAAATATAAAAATATAAAATACAAAATTTAACTAATATAAAACAAGAAAACTTAATATAAATAAATTAATGACAAAAAATAGAAATTATTGATTTTATAAAAAAATTTAAAAATTTGAAAAATGCCACGCAAGTTTGACCCTGAATCTAGTATTTTTGGTCAATTTACTGCCATTTTTAGCTTTTTGTATCTATATCAATTGTATTTTCACCTTCTTAACAAGCCTTAACATTAAATCTATACATTTTATTAACACTAATCCTAAACATTTCAACAATTACAATACAAAAATAACACAAAAGCACAACAAAAATAAATTTAAAATAAAAACTTACCAACTTTTACCTTATTTCAATTCTTTTTATTTTACAATGAGTTGCTTTACTTCAAATCTTCAAAATGTACTCAATTTGCAATTGATCTACAAACATTTGAGAATTTTGGGATAATTTGAAATGATGGCCGAGAGAGATAATTAGGAGAAAAAGAGATATAAGAGAGATATATGTGTTTTGTGTTTAAGAGCAAAATGGTCTACTGCTCTTGTGTTTGATTAATATAATTTAAATATTTTTGTCCAAGTCAAAAAAAAAAATTAATTCAAAATTTGGGTCAAATTTGACATTTTCCCCAATTTAATATCATGGAGCTTCACTCTGTTTGAGATAAATGTATTCTCAAATCAGCAAAAGATTATACACTATGATACTAAAGTCGATTAATATTCTTAATTTATTATTAACAATAGCTTTTTTTTTAAGCAACCAAGTAACTATAACAAAATAAAAAAGGAAAAATATTATTTTTGTCCCTGATTTTATGAGTATATACTAACTCAGTCCCCTATATTCCAATAAATACTATGTTAATTCTTACCATTAAAAAGATTCTATTAACTGGTTACTTTTTCGTTGTTTTTACTGTAATACCCTTAGTCAAATATCTATTAATCATCATGACGTATCATGACACGTGTCATCACGTGATTGGTGTATATTTTTATAAATATTTTTAAAATTAAATAAAATTAAATAAAAAGAAATTAAAAATAGAACTACCACAGTCGACGAAAAATAGTGACTGGCCGTCATTTTTCGACTATAAAAATTATCAAATTTTACATCAGTGGACTCTATTTTTCCTGTTATATACAATAGTGGGGTCATTTTTTTTACCAAAAAACGTAAAAAAAATAGCCAAAAATGGTAGGCGAGGGGTAGCGAATAGGCAATGACTTGCACCGCCCCTATCTATGAATAGATCAGTAGTCGACTTGTCCACAAATGGGAGCAGTGCAAGTCACCACCCTTCTGTTTGACAGTGGACGGCGGTGGCCATCTCCCCTCCCCACTATTTTTAGTCATTTCTACTTTCTTTGACAAAAAATGACCTCCATCATTGTATAGATTATAAAAAAATGAGTTAAATGATGTAAATTTAAATAATTTTTATTGTCAGAATATTGCTGAAAAATGACTACTGACGGCCAATCGGTCGCCATTTTTAGATGACGGTGGGCAATAAATGTTTTAATTATTTATTAATTATTTTAATTTTAAAAATATTTATTAAAAATATAAACCAATTATATGATGACACGTGTCATTTATATCTAATCATATTATGATATGTGTTCTTTTATTAAATATATACTTATTAATTTACTTTTTAAAATATTTATTCCTTACAAAAATATATTATTAAATATATAAACCAATTATATGATGACACGTGTCATTTGTAATTAATGATATTATAATATATGTCCTTTTGTTAAAAATAGTTATTAAATATATACTTATTAATTTACTTTTAAAAATATTTATTCCTTACAAAAATATATTATTAAAAATATAAACTAATTACATGATGACATGTGTCATGTCATATATGCAACTAATCATATTATGACACGTGTCATTTTATTTAAAATATTATATTTATTAATTTACTTTTAAAAATATTTATTTCTTAAAAATATATATATTTATTAAACATATAAACCAATTACATGATGACACATGTCATATATAACTAATCATATTATGACACATGTCTTTTTATTTAAAATATATATTTATTAATTTATTTTTAAAAATTTTTATTCCTTCAAAAAAATATATTTATTACGAATATTAACCAATTATATTATGACACAAGTTATCATTAACTTATTATATTATGACACGTGTCATTTTATTATATTTTTTAAAATTTTATTTTATTCATTATGTAATTAATGAATTTATTTTTTTACTTTTTAAACTAACATTTTAGCAGTTTTATTTCAAAAATAGTAAAAATACTCTTTTACCCTTAAAGATAATCTATTTAACAAAATCTTTCTAACTACAGAGATTAACCTGGTATTTATTAGAACATAAGGGACTAAATTGATATATATTTATAAAACAAAAACAAAAATGTCATTTTTCCAAGAAAAAAAATCAGCTAAACAACTCATCACCTATGTGCATAACTATCCAAACTAAGTTCATTTACAATTTTACATTACTCAAGCACCTAATCTCCACTGTATTCTTAATATTCTGAAACACAACAATAGCATTTGGTCTTTTTTTGCTTAAATACCACCTGATTACATTTCTACCGGATAACATAAACAGTCGAACAAAACGCAATTGTACGATACTTAGGAGGGATTTACCTCCAGTTTTTCTTCTAAAGGAGGACCATAGCTTTGAGGCAAAGGTATAACATATAGTAGATTTAACTTTTAATATTGTTCTTGTAAACATTAAGATATCTCATAATTTCACCTGAGTCATAGTTTATCCATAATCTTGATTTTCTCGACATCCTATTCCTTCCCTCCACATGAAACGGAAGATTTCGTTTCTTCTCAAACTCTTATGGGCTCTTTGCAAATCTGTGAACTAAAACCCCATTGCTAAGTTTCTTATGGCATTTGAATGAGCAAATGAATCAGTTAGAGGAGAGTTACCTTGTTTGAAAATGAAATTGTTCTTTATGATATGATAAAATCATGATTGACTAGTGATAGATAATTTGACAATGAATTATATCTTAGGATCTTAATTTGACTAAACATTATGAGAAACATATTTTCTTAAACCTTTGTGGATACATACTATTTATTTTTAATTGCATGTAACTGTATAAAGAGTGATATTCATTTCAATTTAGTGCACAAGTATTGCATGCTTTGACGTTATCCTTTATGGTTAATGTATGTACTTGTCCCTTTTGCTCAGGTTGCATATTTTGGACTTACCAATTATTCTTTAGAAATTGATACTCATGTCTTGACTCTAGTTATGGGAACTTTTAGGTAAAATTCTTCTTCTGCATAAATTCTGAGTAACTACTCCTTGCTATCCAGTAAATGCATCTACTTATCCTGTCTTAAATGGACCCTCTATGTCACTTCTCATGCATATTACCTTGTGTAGTTGCTTGGCTCTAAAGTATGTTGCCTCTTGGAAGCTTACAGGGAAGTTAGACGTCTTCTCCTTTCAAGTCCTGCTTCTAGAGTTGACTACTGGATTTAGACTTTTGACAAAACTAATTCCTTTGTTGATAGCATGGTTAACTGGGTATGTATTATGCTTCATGAGCTTCAGTTAGTTTAACATGACCAAATTAATCATGTGCTACGTTTTCTCAGGAAGCTTTTGGTTGTGGTTTGGGTACTAAGAGGACCAGTCACCTGCTATAGAACTGGAAAATTAATTAATAGCTAAGGGAGAATTGTCCCATTGTTTTGTATTATGCATTTTGCTTATTCTTTAGTTGCATAGGCTAATGGTTGGTGAAAAGATATGAATTCACTGCAGAAAGATAGTTTGGATAGCCAACTGCAAGAAACTTTTATAAGCACACAGTAATTTAAACTTGCTTTTGTGTGAAAGGTAATTTATGTTATTTTACTGCAGTTTTGCATGCATTATAATTATTTAGAGTAGTATTGCTTTACATAATGAAGATAGGACCTGTACAAAGAATCAAGTAAAACCTCTAAGACTTCTATTATATTCCATGCAATATGATACAAGATGGAATCTTTTTTGCCTTGTATATCCTTTTCTCTTGCTATTTGAAAATTTCGGTGTGAAAAAATTAGTTATGAAATTTAGGCAAAACCTTTGCTTGCGCAAGCTTTGGCAGGCGGCAACTTTGCTGCTCTCGGCTGATCCGAAGCTGCAGGAGTATGATTTTGTTGAAATGTCTGAAATGGCAGCTTGTGCTGCCTGCATATGCCATATGGCAAGGTGTCAGCCAAAAATAAGTCAGGTAATTATGCTAAGTGCTAAATATTTTTTATTAAATACTAATATTACATTAGAAAACCGTTGATACTGTAACTAAAAGACTATTGAAATAAAATATTATATTTACACATTAATACATGTCCGAACATATACCCTACAAAAGAAGAAAAACCTTTATTAGATGAAAAAATGCTCAAGTTGATTTGATTAACAGCCGCCATAAGATGTTTAAAACTTTAGTCAATAAAGTAATACTATATTTATATAATTAGGATATAAAAGGGGAATGTTTATTTTTTATTAATATTATATAATTACTATATTAATAATAAATAAAAAATCAACAACTACCTAACAAATTATAATCACTAATTAATGGCACAAGAATTGAAATATAAACTATGTATTCTAACTATACAAATGTATCGTTACTCTTAGTCAATCTAATTGCTTTGTTTGAAGAGAAGTGCATTGAGGAGAAATTGCTATCTTAGAAGGGTGTTCGTCTTAATGCTAGAGATTTGCTTTTGTGAAGTTCAAAATGAGAATGAAGAACTAAAAAGGGAAAACTCAATACATCAACAAAAATTGCCTAACTTGGAACATAAATGTGAAGAGTTAGCTGGTAGGAAAAAGACTTATGTAAGACAATTGAAGGAATCAATGTCTAGAAAAAGAGTTTATTATCAAAGAAATGCTTTGATTTCTTAAATTAAAGGTTACAAGAGAGGATAGGAGATTCGAGAATCTGACCCTAATCTTTGACAGAAAACTTTATTATAAAAATCAATTCTCTTTTAATGATACTAATTTAAATTGTGAGAAAGTTAAGGACTTAGATTTGGAATTTGATGACGGTGACAATCCTTGGAAGATTGCCCTTGTTGACATTGGAATGCCTCAAACAGATAGGATAAATAATAAAGCTAGTGATGATGAGGCAACTATTACTAAAAAGGAAGTTAATGCCAATGAAGAGGTCAATGTCGGTAAGGAAGAAACTGTTTTGCGAGATATGAGTGAATTTCGGACTAATACTGTTTTGATTTCTCCGCTTGGAGATCTCTTAAGAAATTTTTTTAAATTGATTCACTTTATACGAAAGTCACAAATTTGTCGAAGGTATGGGCAACCCAACCTTAGTTTCAGAGATTTTCTATTCCTTTTCCTCAAGATTTTACTAATCAAAAAAATGAAAATGATAAAATTCTAATTCAATAGACTATTAGATAAGAAATTCTAATTTTTAATGATCCAACAAACTGTGAGAAAAGGGATATAGACTGCTATTCTTAATCGAGAAATTGCAGGTTTTACTTACTTTCATCAAGTTGATGCTAATAGCATTTTATAAATCCTATCTTCAGTGCTCATTCAAACCCTGTGTGCTCTAAGCTAGGCTGATAGTGCAAATCTTATTTATGTTGAGCCAAGTGTAGCTACAGGTGGTGTTGATCATAATAGCATCGATAATTTAGTGTAATTTGATGGAGAAAGAGTTGATTTGTTCTTTTTTTTTTTCTTTTGAATTCGCATGATGAATTTGTATATCTCTCTTTTAAAAAACAAAAAATTGATTTCACGATCTTTGAGTTGGATATTTTGTGTTTTTAAAATACTTTTTGTATGCTTTATTTGGAATATTTATTTTGTTGATATTTTTTTAATTTATTTTCTATCATATTTTGTGAGTTATTAATCTTTATTTATTATAGTTTACTTTGTAAGGCTCTTATACACTTACACAAATTAGCTTTACTTGGTTGGCCTTCTTTGTTGGGCTACGCTTTCTCTCTTTATGATTTAATGGGCCAACCTTCTTTACTGTGCCGACCGTTTCCATTTTTTCTTTCTAGTCTTCGTTACTCTCGTACTAGTTTATATTTCAATTGAAGACCCTTTTAATACCAAGGTCTCAATAATTTTTATGAATATTTGTGCCTTATGAATAGAGACGATAAAAAGGTCTGAACCTAAATCTAGAGTTAAAAAAAACTTAAAAATTCAAAAAAAAATTAGACTAAAAAAAAATATGAATAATTTGAGTTTTTTTTTTTTTATTTAGGATCCATATTTTTAAAAAGAAATTTCAAGTCCAAATTTTTCTAAATTTAAAAACACTCTGCTGGTAACCCAAGTTTTTCTTACAAATTAAATTAAAAATTGGGGCAAACACTTTTTTTCTTCTCTAAAGTTTAATCTCTTTCAAAGTTTTGTCTCTCTCTTAATCTCTCTCATAATCTACTCTAACTCTGTCCGAATTCAACTCACCATAGCTGGCTTACAAGCTCTCGTTCTCTCTTCTCTACAATTGCACGGTCTTTTTAAGTCTCTTTACTCTTTTTGTCTAACCGGTAACCGTCTATGCTTTGTACTATTTCTTTTATCTAGTCTATGTCTTTGAATGTAAGCAGGGATAATAGTTTCTTTGTCTAAACTAGACATTAATTAATTTATATTTTAAATGTCTTTGAATGATTATAGAGGTGATGATAGAGGAATTTGCAAGTAGGGATTTGCTACTTGATTTGAATAGGATTGATTAATTTTTTTTATATAACACTAATTTTGATTGATGTTTGTATTTCACATTCCATTAAATAGCTTGGTAATCACCAAATCCCGGTCTATGAAGCTCTCACTTCGTCAATCGTTTTACAAAAAAAAAAAAAAAATTTAAAAGAATTAAAAAAATAAAATTAAGTTAAAATTTGGGTTCTGAATTACTCGAACTTGGCCTGCACTTAAAAAAAATCTAATTACAACTTAAATTTTAAAAAGCATAAAAAAATTAAATTCTATTTGAATAAAATTTAGATCTGAACTCAAATTTTGCCATCAATACTCGTTAATATAGGTGGCTAATATCTCTTAAATGGTGCCATGCAAGTGAGAATATTTTATGCTTTAAATTTTTGGATAAAATATTTTCTTAATGTTTTTTATGACCTTACTTAAATTAACTTGTTTTAGAATGTGTTTTGAAATTTGTGTTTGCAATTATATTTTATGGTTTTTAAACTGTTGCGAAATTGCATTGAAAAGACTTTTAATTCTCTTTTTATTCTTTTTCATTTTATTTTAAGAAAAGGTAGCTGTCATGTTCCTTAAAATAATTCGAAGAGAACATAATGTTAACAAGGGATAATGAAAAGATATTCTTCCTATTCTTGATATTGTTTAAGGGACTTTTTATTGCTTCTTATATCACTCTATAGATATACTCTTTTTATTTAACTGCTCCTATCGAATCAACATTCTAAATGGGTTTTTTAAACCTAAAAATACATATCTTTCTTCTTAGCTTTTCATCTTAACTAATGTTGGCAAATTTTCACAAATAGCTAAAATTTAGAGTTTTTTTTAACTATTTTAGCCACCATTTTAATTTTTTAACTTATATAGCCAAATAAATTATTTTTGAACGAAAATATCCTCTTCATATATATTAGTTCACCCGTCAAAAAATACACACAATCTAATTTTTACATTCTTATTTATCCAAAAAAAGAAAAAGAAAACACAAATCTTTATTTGAACAAGAATTCAATTAGCATTCACCTCATCAAGAATCACTTGCTTAAATAAACAAAAAAGTAATATTGAAATGTATTTATGATTTATATTGTTGTAATTTAATTTTGGGATATGTTTGTAGTTATTAAATTGAAAATAGATTTTGGATATTTAGACCAAATATCTTATTACTTGTTGTAAATAAAATTGTGTGTAAATGAGATACATTGTGTTATTCGTGTAAATAAGATATTTTAAAAAATCCAAAAAACCATCGCGCTAATTGATATGAAACCTGTGGCGCCTTGTAATGAGCGCGATAGGATTTACCGCACCCATTACAAGGCGCAATAGGTTTTCATCCCGCCATGTAATAGGCGCGATATAAACTTATCACATTGAAGGACGGTATTTTTGTTATTTAATAATTTTTAATTTTTCTTTTTTTTTTATATATAGG
Source organism: Ailanthus altissimus (assembly GCA_946807835.1). Classification (NCBI taxonomy): domain Eukaryota; kingdom Viridiplantae; phylum Streptophyta; class Magnoliopsida; order Sapindales; family Simaroubaceae; genus Ailanthus; species Ailanthus altissimus. Next base: position 15,122,265 of record OX327687.1, read on the forward strand.
TACTATAGGGATTGAGCCACTTTTGGTATGTTTTAAGGGAAGATGAGAGAGTTTCAATAATGGTGGTGAGAGATATATTAAGTGCCAAAGGGTTGCCATGACGGTTTCTAGTGATGTGACTTATAAACAACTTCATAACTTTGTAGTGAATTCTGAATAGTATAATGTCACTATAAAAAATTTGGTGCCTATAATAGGAATGAGTGCTATATCGTTGACAATCCAAAATAATCAAAAAGTGCAGTTTTTATTTAGAGTTAATAGGAGAGGTTTTATACCTTTATGTGTTAATGAGAATCTTAACCCACTCAATTCTGATGAGATTCTACAAGTCCTTGTGAAGAGCCAACAACCTCCGCATAACCACTTCATGTCTTCAAGCGATAGTAACCATGTTAGTAGCATGGCCCTAACATTACCATCTGTGGACAATCCTAACCAACACATCCTATGACTACAATTTTTCTCTACTGAGATACAATGATGATCCATATTCTACTCATTATGACAACCAGATAAATGGTCTGAGTATACTTATGATTGAGGTAATGTCAATGAAGATAGAGGTAAAACCAATAATGACGAACACCACTTTTTATATAATCATCGAAATAGTTTAAATAATATAGAAGAGAGAGGCGAAGGCGACTTGCCAAATTATCAGAGAGAAGAACTTCTTTATTTATATCCAACACTAGTAATTGAAAATGATAATATTGTTCAACCACAGAACCCATTTTAATTTATCCCTCTAATATCACCTTTTGCCTTTAATCCATCATATGGGGCATCGTGCTTAAGAATTAGAAAAGTAATGGTTGAAAAATTGTTTCATAACAAGAAAGAAATATACAATGCTCTCAATATACATGCACTTAATGGTGATTGGAGCTTCAAAGTGTTAAGGTACATAAAAAATTAATTTGAGACAAAATGTAATTATGAAAGTTGTATATGGTGAGTTTGTGCCATGTCCACAGATGCTCGAAGATATTTCATCATACAAAGAATTAACAAGGAGAACACATGTTAGTTGGATTGATTGTGTAATGCTCATCCTCAAGCAAATAGTCAAATAATTGCTCATTTGATCAAGAATAAATTGGCAAATGTCAATAGACTTTATAGAATAAAGGATATTATGGCCAATGTATAGGAGGAATATAGTGTGAATTTAACATATATGACAGGTTATCAAGCTAAAAAGCATGCAAAGAGGTTGATGACTGGTTCTGGTGAGAACTCATTCAGACAACTTTCGTCTTATTACTATGTGGTCAAAAACGAGAATTTGGGTACTATCACTCATTTAAAGACTAATGACAGTGGACACTTCTTATACTTTTTAATGGCATTGAGCCCTTATATTCAGAATTTTCACACATCCATCAGACCTGTGATTGCTGTGGATAGTACATTATTAAAAGGCCTTTATCTTAGTTGTATGCTTATAACTGTTTGTAAGGATGAAAATAATTAAATTTATCCAATGGCATGGGGCATTGTCGATTCTGACAATAATGCATTATAAGAGTGGTTTATAAAGAAACTATAAGATGTTATTGGTGGTGCCATTATACCAGTATTCGTATCAAATCAACATGCAAGTATTGAGAAGGCCATTAAGAAAGTATTCTAAATGCATACCATAAGGTATATATCTTTCACTTGAATAGAAATCTAATCACAAAATTCAATCTTCCTATTGAAAAGAATAAGATAGATGGATTCTTAGGCGTATATTTTCTCACTGCAAAAGCATATCGATTGTCTGATTTTCAAATTCAATTGAATAATATGCGAGGTTTGAAATTTGAGGCAGAACAATATTTGGAGGAAGAGGTTGGTCACTTCAAGTGGGCCAGATCAATAGATGCATTTAGAAGGTATGATATTGTAACCATTAATATTATAGAGAGTATCAATCTAGCGAAAAAATCCATCCGTTCCTTACCCATAATTGAACTAGCTAAATGGATACAATAGTTAATGCAGAATTAGTTTTATTATAGAAGAGAAACTACAAAAGAATGACCATTGACTTGACTACATGATCCCATGATAAGGTATGAAAGCATAAAGATCATCATTTAAGAATGGCAATCAATCTAGTCATCATTTATTATGAAGGATGGTAATAGGAATAGGATAGTCGACGTAGCTATGAAAATATACAATTGTAAGAAATTCGACTTTCGCTAAATGCCATATGTCCATGCAATGGCTTTGTGAAGACATGCTAAGTTACAATATCTCAATCTTTGTTCACACTATTACACGATTGAGACATTATTGATTGCATATGGTGATTCAATAAATCAAGTTGACCATTTATCAAGTTGGATTATTCCAAAAGAGGTGCAAAAATTTTAAAATACAGTCACTAGTTGCACATAGACAATCGAGAAGGCATAGACAAAAATGTATACCATTCTAAGAGAAGGAGCCTTCAAAGAATACTTGTAGTAGGTGCAAGTAACACGGACACAATCAATAAACATGTAAAAATCTTACTGCAATTGCCGATCAAAGATGATGTATCATATGGTTTACTTGTTTTTTTTAATTTTATTTTTCGTTATTTGTAGTAGGTTGTTGAAAATATGCAATAAAAATTAATTTATGTTAGTTATAATTATAGTTATAATTTATTAAAATTTTGGCATCCTTTCCTCTATATTTTAGACATTTCCTAAACCTGCAATAAGAATATTACACTGTCGACAAGAATATCTACACAACAAATCAACTTAAGAAAACTAACATCACAATATCATCATCACAAATTAATGTAACACTATAAAAAGCCAATTGTCATTGCACGATTGTATCTCATTATACTATAAATTAGTAGCCATTTTCTCCCTGAAAAATGGTCTAGTCTTTAGCCCAAAGTCCAAACCGTGCCCTAACATTAGAAATTCTATAAAATTATAAGTGTAGACCCCATAATCACTATTGTTAACTGTTTATTGAGGCACTCTGTTCTTTAACCGTACAACATCGTAAAGTGACAAATCTTGAGCAACGTCACTCCTCATTGACAAACATTGGGTCTAATAGAGATATATAAGAATTATTTTGCTCATACGTACTACATGTCCCTCAATCTGTCCATCAACGTGTCATCTAACACTAGAGTTATACATGGTCATTTGTTGCTGTAGAAAATCAACTTCCATTGCAACCTAGTTCTCATCCTAGTAATTGACAGAAATATACACCTAATTAAATAGATAAATATACATAAATCTAATCTTTTCAATAACTTGACATAAATGTATAAATGTGTAAAAATTTACATACTTTATCAACATCGACCTAAGGCTTATAACCATGCAAGTTTTCTTTGTCCCCACTTGTATATTGTAGTAGTTCGAGGTCCTAATTAATTGATAACAAGTCCGATAGGTACTCTGTATATATTCTTATAAAAGACTCCTAAAGACAACCAAATCCATTAATATGTGTTATAAAAATCAAGATATATTAATAAGTGTAAAAATGTCATTTTGTGGAGGTAATTAGAAAAACTTACAAACAAATATTAGTCTATTTTTGTACATCGCTGGGGTAATTATTGTGGGTATTTGCACTGTCAGAAGCAAATTAATCTCAAATACTCATTGATGTGATGTCACATCAAAACACAACTCTAAACACACTTGGTTGATCCACTTGTACAGCACCACCGTCAATCCATTGTATAAATCTCGTATGAAATGTCAAGTCAATTAGGTGTATAGAATCCACATCAAATGTCTGCTTACAAATCTGCTTACCCTCCAGTCTTAACTTTTTCGATTTCTTGCGAATATGATTCATATAGGGCATAGATGTAACCCGTGCTGATTTATATTGCTATCTATACATGCTTGCCCTCTTATTCCCATCAGGTACCATGTGAACACTGCTCAACCTCCAGCTAATAGTCGATCTCTATTTGGCAATCAGGAACATATAAGTCTTGCTGATAATTAGTCGAGGGAACCTGAACAACACATATTAATTATAAGAAAATCAAAAGCCATAATCAAATTATAAACCGTAAATTTATAGATAACTTACCTAATTTTTGAATGCACCCGTACATAAAGGAGAATCTTGAAATAATTATCTAATCAATCTAATCTCCTTCATTATTTCTTCCTTATCCTTTTATTGCTACTCTCGCAAATTGGTATACGCCTCTTACATATTTTTCATCATCTCTTTCTTATCCTTTCTTTACTGCTCTCGTTAGTTGGCATACCCTTCTCGCATCTCCTTCCTCAACTCGTCAACCTCACCATATAATGCATTAATTCGTTGTCAATAGTATTCATTAAGATATGTCAGTGACGCTGTGTGTTGTTGAAATTGGGCCTACCAAATTTAAAGAAAAAATAAATTGGGGAGATCTCTAACTATAAGTTTTGTTGACATATGTTTATAGAAGTATATTATACCAAATATTGTACCTATTCTCCAACTGAATAAACCTCTTTATTACGATCACTTAAGACCGCTGCATGGTCATTTGGATTTGTGGGTGGTATCATGTGTTGTTCAAATCGGACCTAATAAATTTAAGAAATATACGTTAAACAAGCAAAATACTTAATGTATGTAATTATGTATAGATAATTTAAACCAAAGAATGTACCTCATCTCCATATGCCTGAGGTTCATCTTCATGGACAACATCAGCACCCCTTACTCATCTTCTTGATCAAAGTGTCTACCATATTATTAAGGGTCCTCATAAATTGCATCAATGTCTAGATAAAATTTACTCTCATCTTATGCTCTTGAGGAGACAATTGTTGAATCACATCTAACTTCTACAAACAAGTACCCAATTAAATAAACAATTGACATTTTTTGTTGTTGCTATTTTATTCTATTAAAAAAATAGTATTTTTTTCATTGAAAAGATTATTCTACACTTTTTTTTGCGTTATGATTCTAATACACCTCTACTTCAGTATACAAGGGACCCTCAATGGAGTTTATTGTGCTTATACTTTCCCAAACAATGGGGTTACGTCAAAAATCTATACTTGTAATGAAAATTGTCATAGTATAAATTCAACAATAATAAATAAATATTTAAGATGACAAATGTCATAAATTGAAAAATTAGATATATACCTGAAAAACATAAGGAAAACCTTGCAAATTATTATATTTATTGAATTCCTCCAAATTATCCTCTATCTAGAGTAAAAATGAATATAGATAACTTTTCTTTCTTTACCTAATAACACACAGTGGATAAAATACATCAACGATAATTTAGCTGCATCTTCATCATCAATCTCATTGAAATCATATTCCCTAAATATCTTATCAAATTCCTATAATGAGAAAAAATTTCGGGGCAAGTACTCGCTCTATAAGCGATGACTTAATTTCTTCGACAATTGTCTCATTGTTGGATATTCTCCCATTTTAGGCTAGATATAATCACAAACTCTTACCGACTAAAATAAATGTGCTTATTGTTCACAAAAAACTAAAACTCATCATCCTTATCTACAGTTTCCACCTCATGGAGTAACATATGGTGAACTAAAATGTCAGAAAAATTAATTTATTCTAACTCCAAGAAATTACCTACACACGTGTTTTCCTATATTTCTTTTTACGATCCATCAACTTGTCTCTTATAGTTTGGAAGAAGACGAAATGATGGCAAAAAATTGATCATTAACTGCAATCTTCAATTTCTTTTAAAAATTGCGTTGTTCCAAAAAAGATAAGGGTAGATTATTAATTAAATATCAATTAAATAAATTTATAATTACTACAAATAAATTTATATAAATAATAATTAAAATAATTGGGGACACAATAATAAGGGTATCATTAGAAAAAATTTCATAAATAAGGGTAAGTTATTGAAATGGGGTGTGATAAAGCTTATTGTGCTAGGTTAACTGGCACAATAAGAACATATTACGTTAGGTTAACCTAACGTGATAAGTTCTTATCACCCCAAGCAAAGGCAACGCGATGGATTTTATCACTCTGCCTTCATCCGGCGTGATAAGAACTGCCATTCATTGTGTTATTCCTCTATCGTAGCCACTGTAACCCTCACACCCACAACATTCCCCTGTATTGTTCCCACCACAACTCTTACACCCACAACCCTCCCTTCCTTCGCCATTGCCACCACAATCCTCCATTCCTCTACCACCAGCACCATAACCTTCACATTCACAATAAAAAATAATCACATAATAGTTGTACACACTACCTCATTTCTAACTATAACAACAACACAAATCACACAATAGATTACCCGCAACAACAATAAAAAGCTAATTATCTAAAATCACAAATTTCAAAAATAAAAAATTTCTTTCACTTACAAAGACTGGAATAGTTATTACCTCATTTTGTTGCCGCTGTCAAGCCTCCACCATCGCCGTCAAGCCTTTTCGATTGTCGTCAAGTTAGTTTACTTCTCTTGAGAGAGTTTTGTGAGAAATTAGCTTTGGGGGTAAATATGTCCAAAAATTATTTGTTTGGCTAAATAAGTTAGAATGTTGAAATGGTGGCTAAAAATAGTTAAAGGACCCTAAATTTTATCTATTTGCAAAACATTTCCCTAATCATTTACTTTCAACATCCTCTTTTGAAGCAAGCAAACAAAATTCTCATTTTATCCTTCTATTATCTTTCTTGGATTAGTTGGATGTTCCTTTCCCTGGATTAGTGAGAAATTAACTTTTTTCTGGTCATTTTATTGATATTTCTCAAATGCCTTCTAACAAAAATGAACTAGCTTATTGTCATCATTATCATCGTCAAATAAGATATAAGATATATGATGACAATTCTAAAATCGTTATTGAAAATTAGAAATAAAGATGATAATTATTTTGTAACAATAATTTGTATGTTTAACAAAGGTGATAGTTTGTAAAAAATTGTCATCTTTAAAAAAATTAAACAAAACATTTTAATTAATAATTTATCCTTAAAAATTAGTTATATTTATATTTTAACCTTATAGTTACTCTTATTTATAAATAGACCATGTAATTATTTTCTTTACTGTAACCCCTTAAAAAAGTTTTAGATCTAGCAAATTGCCTCATTTTTCACAGAGCACGTAGTAACCTTGGCGAGCTGGCACTCAAGCAATAAGCAACAATTAAGGCTTGCTTGCGTATGTAAGCAACAAGCCACATTTATTTGTGCTCATATGAGCAGCTATTGCAACATATCATACACTTGTGAGAAGCATCATGAAGCCTATCTTTTGTGGTGCATTGTGCCTTACTATCTCCCCACCTCTCATAAAAGAGTTGGCTTAACACCTCTCCCTCACCACCTCTATACTTAACTTTAACAAATTTAATCCACAAAACTATTATCTACAATCCCATTTTATATGTTTTAGCAAACTAAAAATTCATAAATCTTAATCTAATTTGCCTCAGAATTCTCACAATAGTACATTAAACAAAATAACAAATAAAATGACAAGAGACAAACATTAAATATAAAGCTAAGTTAAAGTACATAGATATTGAAACAATGTGTTAGAGAGTTGCTATAAAAGAAGAATGTAGAGAATAAGTAAAAATTTGAGTGAGTGTAAGTAGCAACTATTCGCGAAATTATACACACGCGAATTGTAACCGCAAGTGCACGAGTCGTGATCAAGTAATAATGTGATGAGATAGTATCGTTCCCACGAGGATTGGTATCCTAAATTAATGTTAAATACTATGATGTTGGCAACCTAACTTTATCCACGCTAATTTAATGGATAGGTTGAATTGTGGAATTAAAATGCTTTAAACTAAGTAAATCGATAAATTAAAGAAATGAGAGTTCTATGGCAATAGAGTTCTAGGGACTTGATTTTCCTCTATTGTTGCTATACTCTTTATCATTTGTGATTAATAACTAATCTAATGTATTCATTAATTAAGGGTTTAAGACTAATCTCATTCCCTCTCCCGAGTGTCAAATGAGATTCTATGCATATACAAACAAGTTGATATCCTTATTTAACTTGTTATATATACACACATTAAACTACCCTTATGTGACTATCATAAGTTCATTAGTCTCTCAACTCAACAAATTTAAAGCTATACTTTTTACAACTAACATATAGATTAAACTTTTTCAAGCATATAGCCCAAATGTTTAAATCATCTAATCTATTTTCCAATGTAATTAGAACCATTAAACACATAAAAAACATAAATGAATAAACATCAAATAGTTATTAATCACAAAATAACATTAATACATAGAGTTCAATAAAGTTCCATCAAGTCCAAGAACATATAATCTAGTGATACATAGTAAAATATTCAATTACATTCATCTAAATGTTCATAAAAGTACTCATGTTCAAATTGAAACAAAACACAATTATAAGCTAGAAATAAATGTAAATGGAGTAGAGAGATAAGAAGCTAGTTGGAGAAGTCTTTAGGGCCTTCAGTCTTTTAGTCTCCTTTAATTCAAGCTTAAATGATATTTCTCTCACTAAAAACTAGAGTTTCTCTCTCTTTTTCGTGCTCTCCTTTGATCCATTGAGAAGTGGCTAAAGGGTAGTATTTATAAGTTTCAAATTAGGGCAAGAAAAAGGGTATTAAAATAGGTAGTGGTGCCTAGGCGTCATTTTTTAGTGCATGGGCACCAAGCATTCTGCCAATGGGAGCCCGGTTTAGTGCTTAGGCGCCACTTTCCGGCTCCTAGGAGTTAAAGCCTAGGTAGGGGGACTGTAGCACAAACACTGTTCATCGATAGCTTTTTTTGTTACTGTTCACTTTCACTGTTTATTGCACTGTAGCATTTGGTTTTTTTACTTGTTTTCTTTGAATTTTCATTCCTAATAACTCCATTAACTTGAAACCTACAAAATAAAATTAATACACTTAAAGGCCATATATTCTTATTTAAATTAAGCAATTATCAAGTTTAGAAGAGATAGATTATAATGTATAAAATGCACTTATTAAACTCCCACAAACTTAAATACTTGCTCGTCCTCGAGTAAGGAAGTACACTCACGAAAGAAAAGAAGAAACAAAATGACAACAAACTATAAAAAGATACATAACATTATGTTGGCAAATGATTAGTAATTTATCTCAAAAAATTCTCCTAACTACAATACTCAAGGAAAGTCTAAACATCATAACTGTTAACATGTTAATCCAACACTTATTCTAGCCTACAAGTAACCTACTTCATGTGTGTGTGTGTGTGAATAGCTAAAATTATCAGTCACATGCACTCAGATTAGTTTATGCATACAAGACCATGAAATGGTCTTTATGAGTTTTTTTTTAATTAACACTCCATATGCTTATTTTTCACATTACTCTGCACTAATGTAGGCATACACATAATCAAGAATCAAATAGGACTTTAATTAGCTTGTAATGCACGACTAGGATGAGGGTAGGATAAAATGGATCAATTTTAGATAAACTTTCACCATAAACACGCATTCATCTAGAGATTATACAAATCGAACCATTTATTTTCCACCCGATTTTCTTCAAACTTATTTCTTTGATTCCCTTACAATTTTGTTGTTCCTCTTTTCCTTTTCTTTTAAGCTAGGGGTATAGCAAACTTAATTTATATTCTTTTATTTATTTATTTTTTGAATTTGTTTTGAAATGTTTTTTATATTTTTTTTATTGAATTAAGTAACTATGCCCCCAAACTTAAGCTTTTTGATATTAGAACAACCAAAATTCATAACGAAACTCATAATCCTTCTTTAATTCACCCATTCATTTTCAAATTTTCATATATCTCTCTAAAAGTAGTGTTATGCCAATGGCATGGTAGGTACTATGAAGGATAATAAAAATAAGGTCAAGAAAGTGACATGTTTAGCAAGAAAAAGTGAAATTTAGGCTCAACGGGGGTGACTAGAGATAAAATTATACAAAGGTTGGCTAAAAAGGCTCAATTGGTCCAAAGATAGCCTAAAATCATATCCTCAATTAAGTATACCTTAGGATTTCGCCTTGAGTGATGCTCAAACAAGTTCTAGCATGTTTTTGAAACCCTAATTATTCTTGTTGTACATAAAAGTCTTCTAAGTAAGTAAAAAAAACTAAATGATTCTAACTACGTGCTCAAAATATCAAATGGTCACAAAGTGAAGCTGAACTTGTTCTAGATTACCAAGCAAATAATCATAACATTCATTGTTTCCAAAAGAATGTAGTATTTGAAATCAAATTTTTATTTCATATCATTGACTACTAATCATTCAACCAACCCCCAACTAAAGACAAAAAAAAAATTCTATGCAAAATACAACAACTAAGAACAACAATCATAAAGAGTAAGTATAATTAAACATGGTAAATGAACACTAAATAGTAATTTTCTCCCCCAAACTTAAAGTTGACATTGTCTACAATAACAAAAATGAGAATGAGTAAAATAAACTTCCCTCATAGTCGATGGCTTAATGCAGCAGTGCTCAAATCTTAAGGCTAAAGTTGTGCTTGAGTTGTTGCTCAACGCCCTAAATTGGCTTGACTTTTATTTTGAGCTGCACCTTGTTAGCTCTACTTCCGCTCTAAATTTTTTTCATGCTTTATGAGGTGCTAGCTTGTTATTTTAACACACTACAAGAAAGAAAAAAAAACATAGAAACTAAATTTGAAATTAAAAATTAAAATTCACTTGGGTTGCCTCCCAAGAAGCGCTTAATTTAACGTCTTTGGCTTGACATCTTCCAGATTTATGGGGAATCAAAATGGATGTTGGAAGCATATTGAGGTGCATGGATGTCAACATTTCTCTTCTCAAGCTTCCCCAGCTCTATGATCAAAGTTCTCACAATGAACTCTAACCATTTTAACTTATGCTTTTTCGACAAAGATTCAAAAAGATAATGAATAAAAGAGCTTCCTTGACCGATGTCTCCACGCTTTTTTTTTAAATGTGAGCTACATCTCTTTTTTTTTTTCACCTTATGCCTTATTACCTTTCCTTTTATATTAGGATGAACATCATCCACCTTCTTGACTTGTATGAGTTATTGCTCATTACTTGGGTGCATTCCTTAATTTTAAAATATTCATCCTTCTCCATTGGCAATTAGATCTCCTTAAAGACCTTGAAGGTGATTGTCTCCTCTTGCACTCTCATTTTCATCTCTCCCTTCTCTATATCAATAAAAACCCTTCCGGTAGCTAAGAATGGCTGACTAAAAATTATTAGAACTTTACGGTCTTCCTCCATATCTCACACAATAAAATTTACTAATATGATGAATTTACCCACTTTCACCAACACATCTTCAATGATACCCCATGGATAAGTGATAGATCTATTCACCAATTGTAAGGAAATTGTAGTGGGCTTCACCTCACCAAGACCCAACTTGTTGAAGATGGATAAGAGCATGAGATTGATGCTTACTCTATGGTTATACAAGGCTTTCTCAAAAGTGGTCTCCCTAATAGTGCAAAGGATAGTGAAGCTACCCAGATCCTTCATTTTTTGAGGCAACTTTCTTTGAATAATTGCACTACATTTCTGATTGATGCTATACTAGCTAAGCATAAGTGCACGCTATCATATCAAGTAATATAGAGTTTTAAGTCCCGATATCGATCCCACAAGGACTATGCGATCTAATTCTATAAATCAAGTACTAAAATTGTACCTACTTAACTTTTATTCAAAAAATCACAATCTGAAATTTAATTAACTAATCTAACTCTATCAATGAAATTAAATAAAAGCAAAGGGTAGAATTTACAAATAAAGATAATATAGGATTTTAACTCGTCCTTTAGTATTTCATTGTATTTATTAACCTCTTTGTTAATCAATTAATAACAATTTATTAGCTTATACACTAATCTCATCACAAGCCTCTGTCGATGGTCGAGTGACTATATTACACATTCTAACAATCACCTATATGTCTATAGTAATCAAATCAAAATGTAATTCATTAAGATCAAGTCTAAATTATACCATATATGTCACCTAGGTATATATCTATCTTAGATGGAACTCATGGTTGTTACCCTATGATCATGCATCAAACTATCATAGGCTAAACACATGAATCCATCCGTCGAGTTTATCATGGTTCCTTAATCATTCAAAATATTGATCAGGTATAATGAAAGTATTAAACACAAGATAGAATGAATTAATTGAATGTATCAAGTTCATAAACTAAAAATTAACACAATTTAAATCCATACTAGGTTCACATAGTCTAACCCTAGATAAACAATTTAGCCCATCACAAAACCAAAAGAATGCAACCAATTCATAAAGATCAACAAGAATAAGAACATAATGATAAAGAAATAGTAGAAAAATTAATTAAAGTGACTCTTTGATGTACTTCTCGCTCAATCTTGACTTGAAGCTTGAATCTCGATCTTGGTTCTTCAATCTTTGGCTTTGATTTTTGATTTTGTGTTATGAATTCTTTCTCTAAGATTTTGCCTCTTTTCTTTTTTTTCCTCTCCTCCCTTAATTAGGATTTTTTGGCCTTCTCTTTATAGGTTTTGTCTTCAAATTAGGGTTAAACATCAAATACAAGTCAAAGTAAGATTATTGTTCTCCGCTACTGTTTGAGCGCTACGAGGCTCATTTCTAAGTACTGCGGCATCGGGTACTGTAACTCATTACTGTATCAATTCACTGTAGTAATTTGATGTTTTTGACTTATTTTCATTAGAGTTTTAGCCCTATTTACTACATTGACTCCAAACATACAAAAATAATAATAAAATACATCAAAAGGTAAATAATATTAATTTCTACTAACAAATATTAAGTTTAGAAGACGAAAATATTAGACTTAATTAACCTTTATCAATTCCTCCGTTAACCTCATTGTTTCATAGTCCTCCAACTTTCTCTTCTTCAAAATCACTTCTTTTATGAACTTCATATAGTTTGGCTTTTTCTCCACGACATCCATAAAAGATACGTTGATATGTATCTTTTTTAAGTTTTCAAGGACATTAAAGGGTTATCAACTAACTTCTTTTTGTAGAAGCATTGAGGATAAGGCAATGGCAGGGTAATGATAAAAGGATTATCTGAGAAGTAAATAGAGTTAGGTTTGTGATTCACTCTAGATGGCTCAACAACAACTTCTTTCTTTTCATCTTTAACTATATTTTTATCCGAAGTTTCTACTTCCATATCACTCTTAAGAGTTATGGCATTGTAATGCTCTATTGAATTGACCTCTTTGTCACTTGAGAACTTGCTGAAAGATTGATTTTTGATTACATAGGTAAGTTGGCCAACTTGCACCTTTAACGTAGCATTTATATGGGTGCAATATGTCTCAATGTTATAAAGTCGAGCCTCATCTTTGTTAAATCTCTCTCTTGTCTCCATGATAAAAGTGCCTAACAGGTCCTCCAAAAATAGCTTATTCTCAACCACTTGATGATTAAATCTCGGTGGATGTTCCAAGGAATTTCTTAGATTGCCATAGGAAAAGTTCTCATGGTTTCAATCCCAAGATGATAATATATAGGCAAGTTATTAGTCTAGTGTTGAAAGTTCTGGTTGTTGATGTATTAGACTTGCTCTAGATCATGCCCTTCACTAGTGTGGGACAAATTTACAACCATCATTGAATCTTTGCTTGTTGAGGTCTCTTTAGCATTTAGTATAAAAACAATTTGCTAAAGCTGAAACTTGGGCTGAAAGTACAATAATAAGAACAACGTCATACACCCCGACAGCTTTTCTCACTATAGACCTTTTATTAGGCCATTGGTAAGTCATTTTTTCCTACAAAACTCGAGCTTCTTCCACTGTTTTTGACAGCAAGGTTACACCTACCGTTGCATCCACAATAATTCTTGTTTGGCCATTTAACCCATTATAGAAGAGTTGGATTTGGAACCAATATTGGTACCCATGTTGAGGACATTTTCGGATGAGATCTTTGAACCACTCTTATGCCTCATAAAGTGGCTCAAAATTCAATTGTCTAAATTGTCCTAACTCCCCACGAAGTTGTGAAGTCTTAGATGGTGGAAAGAACTTGGGGAGGAACCGTTGAGCAAGTTCTTCCCATGTTATATTCTTTCCAGTTGCAATGATTGAAGCCATCTCCTTGTCTTATCCCTAAAAGAGAATGAGAACAAGTGTAGGAAAATGGTGTCCTCTTTGACTCTTTTTAACTTGATAGTATCACACACCTCCAAAAATATTACAAGGTGAACATTCGGGTCTTCACTTGAAAATCTCCCATATTAATTTTGTTGAACCATGTTAATGAGGGCCGGCTTCAATTCAAAATTGTTGGCTTGAACTACTTGGCGCTGAATCCCTGAATAGTTCTCATTAACCACGGGACTAAAATAGTCCCTCAATGCCCGTAGTTGTTGGTTGCTGTTGACTCCAATGGCCATAACTTGAGTTTAATCTCTCATTTCTCTCATAAGCCTCCAAAATGTGCACTCAACTTCTAGATCAAAGGGCAAAAGTTCCAAGCTACGAGTTTTTCTCATACACCTTCAAACCACCAAAACAAAATCACAAATAAAAAAGAGCACAAAAAATGTCTAAATTAAAATCAAGTTGCGTAACCACAATATTAACACAAATTCAAAATTTATAATCTCCGACAAAGCGCTAAAAATTTGTTCAAAAAATTATATACATACGAATTGTAACTGCAAGTGCACGGGTCGTGATCAAGTAATAATGTGATGAGTGAGTATCGTTCCTACGAGGATTAGTGTCCTAAATTAAACTTAAGTAATATAATGTTGGTAACCTAACTTTATCTAAGCTAATTTAATGGATAGGTTGAATTGTGAAATTAAAATACTTTAAACTAAGTAAATTGATAAAGTAAAGAAATGAGAGTTCTATGACAATATGGTTCTAGGGACTTGATTTCTCTCTATTATTGCCATGCTCTTTATTATTCTTGATTAATAACTAATCTAATGTATTCATTAATCATGTCTTTAAGACTAAACTCATTCCCTCTCTCGAGTGCCGAATGAGACTTTATGCATTTACGAACAAGTTAATATCCTTATCTAAACCATTATATATACATGCATTAAGCTATTCTTATGTAACTACCCTAAGTTCATTAGTCTCCCAACTCAACAAACTCAAAACTATGCTTTTACAACCAACATATAGATTAAACTTTCCCAAGTATATAACTCAAATATTTAAATCATCCAATCTATTTTTAATGCAATTAGAAGCATTAAGCACATAAAAAGCATAAATGAATAAACATCAAATAGTCATTAATCACAAAATAACATCAATACATAGAGTTCAATAAAGTTCCATCAAGCTCTAGAACATATAATCTAGCGATCCATAATAAAATATTCAATTACATTCATCCAAATGTTCATAAAAGTAATCCTGTTCAAATTAACAAAAAAAACACAATTACAAACTAGAAATAAATGTAAATGAAGTAGAGAAAGAAGAATGAACTAGTTGGAGAAGCCTTTAAAGCATTCAATCTTTAATAATCTCCCTTAATCCAAGCTTCAATGGTGCTTCTTTCACTAAAAATCAGTGTTTCTCTCTCTATTTCTTGCTCTCCTTTGATCCTTTGAGAAGTGGCTCAAAGACTGTATTTCTAGGTTTCAAATTAGGGAAGAAAAATGGGTATTAAAACAAGTGGTGGCTCCTAGGCACCGAGCATTTTGCCAATGGGAGCCCGGTTTGGCACTTGGGTGCCAAAACTTGGGTTTTCTAGTACCTGAGCGCCATTTTTTGGCGCCTGGGTGAGGGGGTATTATAGCACTAACACTGTTCATAGGTACTATAGCCTTTTGTCACTGTTCACTATCTATTACCTCTAGTATTTGGTTTTTTCCTGTTTTCTTTGAATTTTCATTCTAAATAGTTCCATTAACTTGAAACCTACAAAATAAAATTAATACACATAAAAGTCACATATTCTTATTTAAAATAAGCAATTATCGAGTTTAGAAGAGATAGATAATGATGTATAAAATGTGCTTATCAGCAGAACTAAAATATAGAGGCTTACTAGGAACTTTTGTTTACGCTTAAAATGTAATATGGTTATCACAGTATAGATTGAGGTGTCGACCCCATAAGGAAGCTTTCAAAAAAATAAGTTAGCGAAATAAAAATAGTAACGAATGAGAAGATTGATATAGTGAAGGTAAAATTAAATGTGAATTGATGAAGAAAATTATAATGATGTGAGCAAGGCTTCGAAAGTACTAATATGCTTCATAAATTTATTCTACACTTTAATTCAATTTTTATAACTGTTCCCCCCTCCCCTCTAAAAATTCCCATCTTTCTGCCCATAGGCCCAAAGGTCCAGAATTCAACCAAGGCAGGCCTAGGAGCAATGGCTAATAGGCCTAAGCCCGACAGAACATCAGAACCAGTTCGGATGCAGAGAATCTAGTTGGTAAATGATAAAACATGTTCGGCATTTGCCGACCTAAATACAACTACGATCGAGCAGGTACTAACTACATTCCGCATTTTTGTTATAGGAGTCTCGTGTCAATATCAAAGTAGTAAGGGAGAGCCGTTCGAAATCTGACCCGAGCTGACCAAAATAAGCCTCGCCTGAACCAAAAATGCCGACGGAGATGAACCCGAGGAATATGCTTAACATATCAAAAGTGACATCTAACGTGGGGCAAGAACAGGGTCAGAAAATCTGTATAAGGATATTCGGCATATGTCAGGGGGACAGTATAAAGATACCTGGCATGTGTCAGAAGTATAGCAGAAAATATCCAGTGTAAGACAAAAATACTGTAGAGGAAAGCCAAAAAAAGTCAAGGAAATGCCATCACTATAAAAAGAGAAAGAGGGAGACAAGGAGGATGATAATGAAAATTTTCCAAAAAAACACAAAGAAAAGAGTATCCCCCTATCGCTAGAAGGACATTTTATTTATGTTTTATCCTATTTCTTAAGAGAAACCCGCTCCCTCTTCACCCCCACCCCCCCGGCCTTTATTTGACTTAAGCATCGAAGTGTCTTCACCGAAACCCACTCCGGTAAGACCACCTTTGAGCTTGTATTTTTGTGTTTTCATTGCAGGCCCCCTCTACACAGCCCGCAAAAAAAGAAAACTCAAGCTCGTACCTATCGATCCAGTCTAGACGAGGCCCAAATTCGATTCCCCCTCAATAAATTCAAGACTCGTTGATTCGAGAAGCCATTTTTTCAGGTCAACAATAACTTAATTGAAAGTTTTACATCCTAAACAGTCAATTGGAAGATATGTATAATATGACATATTTAATAATAATATATTTGACATAACTAAACTTTTTGTAAATATTATCACAAATCATGTTCATCTTTATAAGCTATCTAAGATCGACAACATATCATTTTAATAATATTGCAGTAAAAGATTAACTTGTAAAATGATATAACCAATAACAATTATAATTCGACAAGAATCACATAAAGAAAGCATAAATGAAAATATATGAAACATGAGAATTAGAACTTCTGGATTATAGAAAAGTAATAGATAAGAGTTTAGACATAACAAACTTACAATATTGTAACTCTTAACAAAGAATCAAAGTCTAGAATAAGATTTATCACATATAGAAGTATTGGGGTGCCAGTTTATCCTAGTTCACAACCTAAACCTAATGGGTATGTGCATGTGGTACACGTGTCCATTTTAAAATTTATATATATACGCATCAAATACAATATATATATATATATATACACCATTTATGTATCTATACATAAATATTCGCAACGGAAGTTAGAAATATAATTTCTTAAAATTGAACACAATAAAATTTATTCAATTACACTAGTAAATAAAATTATCCATATTAATACGGAATTAAGATATATATCACCTGTCAAGCCTTTGCAACGGATTTATTTTGTAGTACCATCTGAAGTAGAACCGTTGGCAATTCTAGAACCTAACGTAGTGGACGTGGGTCGCTAAAATAGCAACCTTTATTTTTTCAGTATCGATTTAACACTTAAACTGTAGGATTAACTCTTAATCCCCGTAGCCTAGTACTTAGACTATATTCATTTGATTCTTGATGTTTTCAACACTTAAATTCATTAAAACACAAATAACTTAAATGCAACAATAATGGCCATTTATTTAAGAGAAGAAGATGAATAACAAAACAATTTTTGCTATCAAGTTTTTCTTATTTTTAACACTAAAAAACTCTTTTTTAAAAATAATTTTTCTCACCATCAAAATGGATCATAACCTTGATACGGAGCTGGGGCTTCTAACTATGATGAATGCACTAGCTATCGATATGATGAAAAAAATAGGACGATTTTATATCACCCTTCAATTCAAATTAGTGAAAGCACTGTCTCCTTGCATAATATAGATTCCAAACTTCATAATCTTGGCCACCTTATTGGCTTCAAAGGAAAATGAAAACCATTTTCATTTTCTTTCTTCCTCTATTGCCAAGAGCCATACTTGAGCTATTATCATTTTTATTTGTTTCAAGAACAAAAATAAATTCAAAGGCACACACCCATATGGTTGGCCACTTTTCTCCATTATATATTCATCAAATGAATATTATATATTTATAATAATAAGAAATATCTTTTCTTTTGACTAAAATATTTTACGTTATCAAATAAGCCAATCACATGTCTAACAATTGAACAAAAACGAATGATCGGGCATCACTTGTTTTCTATAAGCAAAATTTCATTCAAGTCTTCAAGATTTTATTTAATTTCCTTTTTAAGCAACATTTACTTTAACTTAATTAATTGCTCAACAAAATCTCATTTTATTTAGCAATTAAGTCTTCAATAAAATATTTATTTTATTAATTTAACCATAAGCTAACAATTAACTCTAGTCAAATTAACTAATCACTAAACTCTTATGTGATAACAAATATTTAAATTATTTAACACTTAAATAATCGATTTAAGGAAATAACTCTTAAACCTTTAATTAACCCAACGTGGGTCCCACCATACCCAATACTTGAGTTAATTTAATCGAAGGCTCACTATGTGCTACGTGTCACTATTTTATTAGTCAATAATAATTTTTAACTAATTACTATACTTAACACTTAAGTATTGACATGTGAACATCCCAAGGGTACTTGAAACAAATACTCAATTTTGCTGGAAATTACAGAATTGAACAATTCAATCCAATGTGAACAATTTAATCCAATGCGCTGCCCTAGTGCACAATTAGTACACTTCATATTGCGAGACTCTGTAAGTCTATTGCACACGTGATCGATGCCTCATGCTTACTTCATATTGTCAATGGAATTATTCTATGAATCTATGATAGAAGCCTCATGCACATGTCACAGATATTATAAATCAGTACGTTATAACATACAAGCTGAAGTCATAATGTATACGTATAATCCTTCAATAATCAATATCCTTGATGTACGAAGATATAGGTTTACACCGTCAAATCCTTATATGCTCATCTATGAAATTATCTCCATATTTTTATTTCCAATAACAATGTACTTAAACACCTTTACTATACTATTTAATCCTTTGAGAAACACATTTTCAGGGTTAGTACTCGTGGCCACGACATTTTTTAAAATATAATCTCGGAGCATCTAGATATATTAATCCCCTATGAGAGTTGATGGATCTTATATCTATGCACACCGAACTCCATAAGCATCAAACCATACCCAGCAATACCTACTAGTTACACTATGAAAGGTCAGTGACATATGTGGAACCAAAGTATGGTGATCAATTATAAGCCCACCATCGCACTCAAGTCAAGGGACCATGTATACTACTCAACTTAAGAAGACTCACTATTAACGACTTCATAGGATGTTTATTGGCGTCCTTGTGAGTCTGTTCAGTATTCAGTCTTGACTGAATACCCATATGCATATACAAGCTTCTGGTAAGCCTACGGTCAGCTAAGAACAAACATCTATATCATATAGATATAGCATACACTGATCTTTATAAAAGAAGATCCACCGACAGACCTACATCGGTGAAAGCAGATCAAGAATATTATGTTTGAGAATATACTTGCATAATGACATCTCCTAGTACCTATCACAACTCTTTGCAACCATATCATTACTGGTATACTCTCAAGTATTTATTTCATTACATATAAAGATTTAACCTTTTAGATTTGGCTGACTCTTATAACCAGTTAACTCTTAGTAGTGCTAACTATTAGCATTTATAACTCTCCGCTCTGCTAATTCTTAGCACTGGTCTAAACTCCTTTAAATCATACAATGCCTGTAATGTAACAAATATTGTACCATATATTTATATTGTATTAATGATTTTACAAAATGTTTACTGTATAAATACTAAATAATTTAATATTCATATAATATTGGAATGACATGTAAGCACTAACTCCAATAAACTTCCACTTGCTTTAGTGTCATTCGTATTAGTATCTTATATCAATGCACTTCTAGTGTTTCTCAAATACAGTAGGATTTTAGCCCTGAGTGGGTCCATTACGTCATCCAAGGAATGTATCCTAGATACTATCACATCTCTAATAGTCAAGAACTTTCCAATTATATGGTATTCAGAGTCCACATTATTAGATTACTAATAGGCCAAATGGCTTCTCGACTTAGGCATTTATCCTATTTTTATTGCAATGTAGTGGGATATAATCCCCTGAGCTTGAAACTATTTAAAGTTTTGCAAATAACATGATTATCCATAGTTCTTCCTTTACAGGCTTCTTAAGTTGCAACTAATTCTACCTCCAAGGAAAAATTAGTTATGGACATCTAAATTGCATGTTTCCAACTGGCTCCGGTAGCGATGAGAAAGAACACATAACCAAATATAGACTTTCTACAATCTGGGTCAGACGAAAAGTCTCAATATATGTATTCCTTCACTTGTAAGAAACTTTCTTCATATTTATAAACTTATACTTTATACCTTTCAGGTATATTAGATATGTTTCATATTATGAGTTGGATATTTCAACTCTTTCATTTTATACCTGAGGACACTTCCGCTTAGAAAGATGAATGTCATGTCTGAAAGGTACATTAACTGTCTTATAGTTAATTAAGTTGTACCTTTCTAGGACTTAGTCTATGTACAATGATTGGAAGAGTCCCATCAGCCTCTTAGCTTTATCTCTATAAAGTCTAATAGGAGGCCTTTCTCAAATCTTTTATGGAAAAGTTCTTACTCAGATAGCACTGATCTGATTAACTTGCATTATACCAAAGTCTTTTCAACATAAAGTATGTTTTCCACGTAAATAACTAGATAGATAATCATGCTCCCACTGCCCTTTCTGAACACATACGTTTTCTCTTCATTACTGATGAAACCAAACTTTCTGATTTTATTATTTAAACGAAGATAACAGCTTTGAAAAACTGCTTAATTAAAAAAAAAAGACTTTTTTAGTCTACATACTAGATTAAAATTAAGCTAGATGCAAAACTTTCAGGCAGCTTTATGTATATCTCTAACTTAAGACATACTAACTAGAACGTCATGTATATGTCCATCGGCCAAACTTCAAAATCTTAATATGTAACAATAACCAACAAAATCCAAATTTACTTCAGCATGGTTACTGATAAATATGGTTTCCTTATTCTGATTCCAGATTTATGAGTGTTACCTTTAGCTACCAGTCGGGCTTTAAAGGTCTTTACCTTTATATGTCCACGCTTCCACTGCGTAAACTCTTTTATAACAAATAGAAATAATTCCTATAAGAAACACAACCAAGTCACAAACTTGATTGTCATGTATGGAGTTAATTTCAGATTCTATAGCATCTTGTCATTTTTTCTGAATTGATGTCAAATATCACCTCTCAATGAGTCAATGGATCCTTTTCCTCAACTAAGACAACACTAAGGGCACCTTCAGGCATCAATTATACCTAAATAGTGGCCTTGATATTCTTTTTGACCTATAAAAAGAGTATGTAAAGTTATTTCACTCATTTGAATTAAGATTCCACTGTCAGTTCATATACTTTCTAATTGACTTCAACAAGTACAATCATTCTATAATCTTCACGATCCAAGAGAAACTCTTTCTCGTGGAAGGTGATATTACGAGCAACAAACATGTTTCATTACTCTGGATCATAAAAATGGTATCTAATGAATCAATACTTGTACCTATTAGGCACGAATATATTCTGTTGCATAACTCTTATGCGAATAGAACAACCCCCAAGCCTTAACTACTTAAAACGCGATTCCCTTTAATCTATATCTCATATAAAGTAGAAGGAATGGGTTTCAGTGGAACTACGTTCAATTAGTGAGTAGCAGATTCTTAGGGCATAATCTCATAGATATTAAAAGATCAGTAAAGCTCAACATCAATCAGACCGTATCAAATAAAGTCTGATTCCTCCATCCTAAAACATTTTTGTGTTGAGGAATATCCAGAAGACCATGCTGAACGAGAATTATATTCTCCTTTAAATATTTTATGAATATAGTGTTTATGTATAAACAACCTAGATCTATTCGAAGGCATATATAAAGGTTTGTTTCTTTAATTCCTAGTCAAAAGCCTTTGAACACTTAAAAAATTTCTAACCTGTGTTTCCTAGAAATATATGTCTGTATAGTGAAAAATCACTATCTAGACTATGAATTATTAAAATTCACCTATAGCAGTATGATTTATTAAACACAATACATCATATGTACCAGTTCCAACAAATCAAAGGCCCAATGTCCAACACCTACACTAGGATTCAATCATCTTTTCTTAAATTTAAAATTCAAAACTGGTCAAGGTTCTATAGTCAAATCAAGTATCTAACCGTGTTTAACCAGACGAGATAGTCATCTCATGATCACATGACTTAATCTTATATGCCACTATTCATAATTATTTAAAGTTCCTGAACTACTATGTTTCCTGTTTACCTAGATATTTCTTGTTGTATCTAAGATATATCAGTCATTCATTACCTGACACTCAATGAGTTAAACATTATCTTTATCATATAAAGATAAGGAACTATTCTAAATATTCTTACAATAACCCTCTCTGTCAACTACAAGGAGTGATATGATTCACCTAATAATGTTTGGCACGTAATATCAATTATACAATATAATGCTATTGTCAAAATGAGAAAGTGACCTAAAAGGTCTTAACAGCTACCATGTGTAGGAAATCTCTATTTCCTACGCGAAGACATACTTTTCCTTTCTCAACTCTGTAACATTTTTCAAATCACGCAACAACTTATAAATATAAGAAAGGTAGGTGGTATCTCATACCCCTGCACTTACAGCATCATATGCTATTGAAACACTTATATTCTATAAACAGTTATCGATGGGATCTATCTATTCTCAGTTAAAGTATCTTGAATAGCAACACTTACTATTTAAACCTTATCACATTGGAAACACTTTCCATTATAACTATTCTCTGACTATGGATTAGATATATAAAATATATGCAAGTATTTCTGAATCTAAAACTATTTTTAAATTCATGAGCAAGTCCTTAACATTTTTCGGTACCTTATAATTGATGTGCATTGAGCAAGTGTATTAATGGATTGCTCGTACTTATCTTATCTCTATAAGACAAGTATCTTATCTCTATAAGACGAACATCTTATCTCTATAAGATGAAAATAAAAGATGTGTAGTGGAACAATTCTGAGTGTTAATTATAAAGCTTTAGACCATGGGTATATAATACATATATTTTTTAATCTAAAAGCGTCCTCCCACTACTTTACATAATCTTGATAATCTCTCGAATGGGACAATGAAAATTTAAACTCTTTGAACTATATAGCAGAAAGTAGGCCCTATTGGCATTTTACTCCAGCCACACACTGTAGCAATCTAGGCCTTTGTAAACCCAACATGTAGATAACTCTTGTCAATTGCATATTCTGCAACTCTTGCTCCTAATCCTGAATACACCTTATCCAGATACTGTAATGATCTAGGGTAAGTGTATTACATACCCGCACACTGTAGCAATCTAGGGCAATACTTTTACATATATTTATCTCATCTCATGTTTAACCAACATAGCTCAAGTCTAATCGACTAAGTCCCTCACAGTGTAGTGATATTGGAAAAAGACCGACATGATTTATCTAACACCGTATTAACAAGGCAGATCATGTATAACATTATCTCAAAATGAAAAATAATTCAATATGATCAAGAGAGATTTTTTAAATTGGGTCTCTCTTCATAAGGTGGTGATTCTCAATCAGTCATTTATTTTTGTGCAAACACAATTAACTCCCATTAGTATGGCTCTCATTGTGCTTACTAGCACAGAAAAATAATTATGGTTTATAATGCAAACTAATAACTCTTATAACTACATCTCATAAACCTTGGTTTATAATGCAAACCGACAACTCTTATAACTACATCTCATAAACCTTGGTTTATAATGCAAACCGACAACTCTTATCACTACATCTTATAACCCTCGCATACATATTTAAAATTTGCTATACTGTTCAAAACATGGTTCAAAATTACTCTACAAAAGTATTGTGCAAAGTATTGTTCAAAATACTGTTCCAAATACTGTAAAAGTACTGTTCCAAAAAGTACTATACAA
Source organism: Ailanthus altissimus (assembly GCA_946807835.1). Classification (NCBI taxonomy): domain Eukaryota; kingdom Viridiplantae; phylum Streptophyta; class Magnoliopsida; order Sapindales; family Simaroubaceae; genus Ailanthus; species Ailanthus altissimus. Next base: position 15,146,865 of record OX327687.1, read on the forward strand.
AATTACTGTTCAAGTGAACAGTGTCAGCACCAAGGCTACAGTGTTGGGGTAGTGCCTCAGCACCACTACTGTCCCAGCGCCGCAGCGTCCATCATCCGGTGATGCAGCACCCAGCAGCTTGTCGATTCCGTTCATGTATTTCAACACTTAAAACACTCCAACCGAGCCCCGAAATACTTCCAAATACCAATTCACTCTCAATACACCCAATTAGCACCATAAAACGCTCTGATACTATTTTGTTGAGGTGTCAGTTTATCCCGATTCACAACCTAAATCTATTAGGTGTGTGCGTATGGTATACGTGTCCATTTTAAAATTTATATATATATATACGCATCAAATACAATATATATACACTATATATGTATCTATACATAATATTCGCAACGGAAGTTAGAAATCTAATTTCCTAAAAATGAACACGGTAAATTTTATTCAATTATACTAATGAAAAAAATTAACTATATTAATCATATTAATACATAATTAAGATATATATCAACTGTCAAGCCTTTACAACGGATTTATTTTAGAGGACCACCTGAAGTAAACCGGTTGGCAGTTCTAGGTCTCAACGTGGTGGGCTTGGGTCTCTAGAATAGCAGTCTTTATTTTTTCAGCACCGATTTAACCCTTAAACCATGGGATTAACTCTTAATCCCCATAGCTTAGCACTTAGACTATATTCATTTTGTTCTTGATGTATTCAACACTTAAATTCATCAAAACACAAACAATTCAAATGCAACAATGGTGATCATTTGTTTAAGAGAAGAAGATGAATAACAAAACAATTTTTGCTACCAAAATTTTCTTATTTTTAACACTAAAAAACTTAAAACAAGAATAATTTTTCTCACAATCAAAATGGATGGCCACCTTGTTACCTTGTTGGCTTCAAAGGAAAATAAAAATCATTTTCATTTGCTTTCTTCCTCCATTGCCAAGATCCACACTTGAGCTATTATCATCTTTATTTGTTTCAAGAACAAAAATAAATTCAAAGACACACACCCATATGGCCAGCCACTTTTCTCCATTAAATATTCATCAAATGAATATTATATATTTATAATAATAAGAAATATATTTTCTTTTGACTAAAATATTATTATTAAAATATGTTACCTTACTAAATAAGCCAATCAAGTGTCTAATAATTGGACAAAAGGGGATGCCCGACCATCATTTGTTTTTTATAAGACAATTTTCATTCAAGTCCTTAAGATTTTATTTAATTTCCTTTTTAAGCAACATTTACTTTAACTTAATTAATTTCTCAATAAAATCTCATTTTATTTAGCAATTAAGTCTTCAATAAAATATTTATTTTATTAATTTAACCATGAGCTAACAATTAACTCTAGTCAAATTAACTAATCACTTAACTCTTAAGTGATAACAAATATTTACATTATTTAATACTTAAATAATCGATTTAGGAAAATAAGCCTTAAGCCTTTAATTAACCTAACGTGGGTCTCACCATACCTAATACTTAAGTCAATTTAACCGAAGGCCCACTATATGCTATATGTCACTATTTAATTAGTCAACAATAATTATTAACTAAATATTATACTTAACACTTAAGTACTCACACACGCGCATCCCGAGTGTACCTGACACAAATACTCGAATATGCTAGAAATTACAAGATTGAACAATTTAATCCAGTACACTGCCCTAGTGCACAATACATACACTTCATATTGCAGGACTCCCTAGGTCCACGCCCAATTTGTCAAATGAAAATATTCCATAAGTCTGTGATTGATGTCCCACGCACACATCACAGATATTACAAATCAGAGTGTTAGACCATACAAGATAAGGTCACAACACATACTTATAGTCTTTCCATCATCTATATCCTGGATGTGCGAGAATATAGATTTACATTGTCAAATCCCCATATGATCATCCATGAAATTATCTCCATATTTGTATTTCCAAGAACAATGTATGCAAACACTTTTGCTATACTGTTCAATTTGCATACATTGTTTAACCCTTTAAGAAACACATTTCTCGAGTTACTACTCGTGGCCATGAGATTTTTTAAAATATAATCTTAGAGCATCTGGATATACTACTCCTCTATGAGAGCGAACTGATCTCATATCTGTATACACTAGACTCCATAAGCATCGGACCATACCCAGTGGCACTTAACGGTCACACTATAAAAGGTTTGTTACATGCATGGAATCAAAGTATGATGGATCACTTACAAGCCCACCGTGACACTCAGGTCAAGAAACAATATATACGACTCAACTCAAGAGGACTCACCATTGACAGCTTCATAGAATGTCTATTGGCGTCCTCGTGAGTCTATTCAATATTTAATCCTGACTGAATACCCGTATACATATACGACCTTTCAATATGCCTATAGTTGGCTGAGAACAACCATCTATACCATATAGATATAGTACACATTAATCTTTATAAGAAGAGATCCATCGACATACCTGTATCAGTGAAAGCATATCAGGAACATTATGTTTGAGAATATACTTACATAATGACATCTCCTAACACCTATTGCAACTCCTTACAACCATATCATTACTGATATACCTTTTGGTATTTGTACCACTACAGACAATGATCTAACCTTTTAGATCTGGTTGACTCTTATAACCTGCTAATTCTTAGTAGTGCTAACTGTTAATATTTATAACTCTCAGCTCTGCTAATTCTTAGCACTAGTCTAAACTCCTTTAGATCAAATCTGAACTCCTTCAGATCATACAATATTTGTAATGTAACAAATATTGTACCGTGTATTTATATTGTATTATTAATTATACAAAATATTTACTATATAAATACTAAATAATTTAATATTTATACTATATTGGAATGGCACATAAGCACTAACTTCAACAAGAAGTTCATCTCTCGCCTTGGCAAGAACTTTAGCCTAACTTACAATTCATTTTTATGAATATTAAAGGAAAGTATTTAAGAGAATTATAAAGCATGAAAAAACCATCCATTAGCTTCTTAAGGGTGTCCTTATATAGGCAATGAATGAAAACATGTTTAGTGTGACTTCAATTTTCAATAATTTAGGCCACCCACTTCTTCACCTAATTGTCGCACCTTTTTTTTATAATAGAAATGATTGATGTAGCCTTTTTGGTCAACATGAAAGTTGAGCATTTTGTCTCTTCTTTCCATAGCTACTAGGTTCATGCAATTTGAATGAGTATCCAATGAGATATGGATAAAATACTAAATATACATAAAATTTAGGCCAACAACCCTTTTACCAATTTGTAATACAATTTGGTCTATAATAACAACTGCTTTTAGACTTTGCTATCAACATAAAAGTTGTAGATATTTGAGTCATTATTTCCCAGCTTTAAGAAGCATACTGATTTTGTACGTATTTTGTAAAATACAGTCCAAATACGTGAGGTGGGCAAAGTAAGCGGAAGTTGTAATCCAATTCTATTGTATCCCAATTTTGGCTCATAAAATATTAGATTTGGCTTTCTAACTATTCTTCAAGTTTGTGTAAGATTTAGTCATGTTGCTTCAATTTCACGAATTTCTTCATTTTGATTTCTACATTGAGAGTTATGTCCATTTACTAAACCTATACAAATTGCATTCATTAATCACAATTTAAGGACCACACTTTATTTATTTCAAGCTTAAAAATATAAAAATGCTAAAATTAGTGACATTAAATGATAACTGAATCTCTTAAAAAATATGCAATTATTGTGCTCATCAACCTTCTTTTAAATAAAAAGTGAAAACTTTTAATTGAGAAAAATCCATAATAATGAAAATTGTAGGGAAGCTGTTGAAAGTATACCTTTAAAGCATGATTATTTATATTTATTGCTGAAAATAAATAATCTTAGTTATTCATTTAATTTATAATTTTCATTATTTTTATTTAAATATCATAAAATTTCTTGATTATTATACGTAACCTTAAACTTCATATATAATAGTTATATACAAAAAAATTAAGTTTAAACATAATAATCTCAACTAGTCCTTAGGTTGAATGAAGGCAAAAACTTCATTTGATAGACTATAAATGCAGTTTATTTATATGTTATATACAATAGTCTTATTTAAATCATTCTATGTAGTGACATAAAAAATAGATACACTTTATATAATGTTGATTATATAGGATCAGATCATGATAAAATTAAATTTGTTAATCTCCACTAATAAAGAGAATTTATTTTATTACAATATAATCATATATTGATTAATCTTAATCCTGAGTGATTAATGAACTCATACTCATTGAGTTATGTTTATTAATTTACAAGGGAATGACTGTAAAATATTTTCAGTTAATTACTAAGTATTTTATAAATATAATCACATGGATGACTGAGAACATTTCTCACAGATATAGAATCTACTATTTCTAAGAAAAAGTTAGATAAGTTGTTCCTTTAATAATTAGTTTTGGTTTTGAACATAATGAGCGCTAAGTTTTCTTTAAGGATTAAAAAATAATAAATTTTTTAATTTCACAAATTAAATATTCAAAAGGAATCAATGAGGATTAAGGACAAAAATTTAATTAGAGATATTAACGAATATTCGGCCTAACTCTAATTATAAACACTTATAGAGAATTGATATATTTAAAATTATTATTAAATGGATAAAATAATTTTTTGTTTTATAATTTATCTGCAAAATTAAGAATTCAGCTTTATATTTTTAGTGGAGTAATATAAAATTAATAATAAAAAAATTATATTAATTAAAGAGTTTAATCAAATGATTTAATTTACTGAATTTTAATTTTGTAGGTCCATCAAGTCCTCATGCTAGTTCCATAAAATATTAAAATGAACTATAAGTTAATTGTTGGATCTAAAATATTAATTAGCTCAAGTTTAATTTGATTAAACTATTAAGATCAATTAATTAATTTTGTTGGCCCATGTTTAATTTGATTAAATTTATTGGACTCAATCAATTGTTGACTCAATTCATAATAGTTATAGAATTAAATAAATAATTAGATTGTTTAGATTATTTATTTAATTTAGATAATTATGAATCCACAAAATATTTAATTAATGATAATATTAAATATTATCCTAATCCTTATCGAATAATGATTTATCATTTTAATTACCTAAATTAAAATAATATAAAAATATTATTTTATCCTAATTTTATTAAAATTTGTAGTTTAGATAAAACAAGGATATGTAAACTATAAAAAAGACTTTTAGAATTACTTTTTACGTATTATTCTTTTGTGTTTCCCTTTGGGCTAAATGTTTTTTAGAGAAAAAAATTAAAAACACAAAAATTAGATTTTTCACAATTAATATACTTATCCACACAAGAAATTTACTAGTGAAAAATACATCGTGAAAATTTGCTGGTGTTGATACAGAATATTCATTAAAAATTTACGATTGAGGTATTTTTCTTATACGTTTTTGTTATTAAATTAAAATAAACATAATAGAAAAATAAAAAAAAATCTGTTCCTATAAAAATATCACGGTTTTATCTTAAAATATTAATCCTTTAAGAAAAAAAAATAAATAAGAAACATGATATTAATGATAGTCTAAGATGAACCATCAATGTTATAAATTAAAATCATAACTATTCTTTGTGAACGGTCATGATTTTGGTTTGAATTATAATATTTTAAATAAATTAAAATAAAAAATATATTCATAACAATGACTGTTTAATATGAACTATGATTGTTACGAACCAAAATAATGACGGTTCTTGATGAATCATCATGGTTTTGATTTAAAAAATATTTTTTAAAAAAATAATATAAAAATATTAAGAATATCTAAATAGTGTCAAAATGTTGGTGATTGTCTAGCTTTTTAAGAATACTCAGAAAGTTTGTTCTTATAAAAAAGAATACTCGGAAAGTCTTCAAGGCACTCTTTATAAGTGTGATCAAACAAGCTGCAAAGAACACAAAAGTCGGGTGGTTTTACGTATTAAAAATTAACCTATAGAACACAATCATCGTTGCTCATCCGAATAAACAACCCCCTTCTAAATAGAGGCTTCTAAACATCTAAATGAGCCATGATACGTATAAAATATCTCGCATAAGAACTAGAACTATAAACAATAACATCTCGAAGGACCTCTGTCTTATTACCAATTTACTCAGGCAACTTAACATTCACACGAATAATTGGTAGATTATAAATCGAGATCCAAAAAGGAATAGTTTGAAAAACTGAATTCCCAACCCTAGCAACATCAGAAACCTTCTCTAAAACTAATAAAAACCTACTAAAGTTATGAGGCTCCAGCATCAAAATTAAGAATGGTAAAAAAATCCAGACTTTAAATTAAAAAAAAAATCCAGAAATCCGAAAAAAAAAATTGGATTTGAAAAAAACTCAGCTAAACCTAGGTTTTTCCTAAAGGCTAAAACTAAATCAAAAAAATTAAAGGCAACAGTAACACTTTCTTTCTTCTCTTTTAATGATTTCAGATTAGGATTCTCTCTCTTTTTCATCTCGGTATCTCTCATCATACATCAACTCTCAACTGCACTAATTCAACTCGCCTAAACTCACCACAACCTCTCGGTCTCTCTCATCATCACCTCTCAACTCTATTCAACTTATCAATCGCCAAGCTCTCGGTCTCTTTCTCACCTAGTACTATTTCAATTTTCAATCTTTGGTTTGATATGATGAACATTTTGGGCATTAGCATTGTCTTGCTATTAGAGCTTTTTGTTTCTTCATGTCCCCCAATGTGAAAGAGATTTACTTGATACCTTAATGATGTAATAAAAAAATATTTACTTGGTTGATATTTACTTAGATTTATTACATTAAGGCAAAATGTTTTTAAACTCAAATTTATGGGTGCAATATTTGATTCATCGATGCAATTAGAATTTTAATTTTTGATTCATTGATGCAATTAGAATTTTGATTTTTAATTTACTTTCAAGTCATAAGACTTTCTAGTTATCGGGTTATATACTTATATTGAGTGTTCATGAAACTTAAAATCAAACTTTAGCCAAACCCAATAAATTAGCTACAATTTAAGTATTATTTCACTTTAATAATCTAATGGGCAAGTAAAACTACTTTGCCTTTACTACATACTTAACTTTAGAATAGAGATAATAATATATAATATTATTGTCAAACAAAGAAAAAACATGAAACTTGGGCAATCTGATCATGCAATAAAAAGAGAATTTAAAAGGATAATTGTTGAAAATTTGGTGATTTAACAATTTTAGTTGGATAAGAATTGAGATGAATATCAAAATGAAGAGTTATAAGAAGTCTAGAATGTGTGGAATACGTATGGAGAAGTCTAAGACGTGTGGGACACGAAGGGGAAAGCGAAACGGGACTCAAAGAATTGAAGGAAGCAAGAAAACATGGGATAGGTATACAGGGCTCAGCGCCGCTGCACCCAGGACAGCAACCCAGCGCCGCAACACTGGGTCCTCAGTACCGCAGCGCTGGGCGCGATTTTGGCCAACGCCCAAGGACAAGCACTGCGGCGCCAAACGCGTCAAAAATTCATTTTGGTTTGGGACTTCGAGTTTTGGGAAGTTTTGGACTTCCAAAACAAGTGGACTCTTACTCCAACAAGGAATATGGTTAGTAGGCATGAAATACACTCTATATAAACACTTGTAAACCCTTAATTTCAGATTAAGCATTGAGAGAGACTCTAAGAGAGGGGAAGAACTGGGTAGACACTAAGTGCTTGTGTGCGCTAGGGTGGAACCGTTGTTTGGGTGATCATTGTTCGTGGTATAGTAAGGGTTCACTAAACGTTTAGATCCTTTTGATGGTTCTTCATTTGGGTTTTTCTTGTAAAATCTCTAAGGAGTTATAATAAGAGAGGCTAGGATCCTTGGATCCACCGTGGACGTAGGCAATTGGCTGAACTACGTAAGATTGTGTTGTGCTCTTTTGTTTTCTACTTTGAATTCTTGTTGTGTTTGTTTGATTGACAGGTTATTCCGCTGCGCAAGGAGGTTAGGGTTCTAGGCTGAATCTTAAGTTCTTCGCTTCAACATAACTTCGAGAGGGAGAATGACGTTTCCTCCCTCAACAATAACTTTAACCTTTTATTTGGAAATAATATGTTCTTTGGTGTTGTGTTTTGTTTTCTTTTTATTAATCAATTATAATTGATATAATTTTGAGTTTTGATTTCTTTTTACCATCACATATGAATTGAATGATTGAGAGAGTGCATATCTACTTGTTTGACCATTAGACTATTCCAATTAAGCTAAATTCTAAAGATTGGTTTGTGATTTTTTTTTATAGCCAGTTTTAATTTAATGATTTGAATATTTTCTTTTCATTGTTTGCTTCAGTAAAGCAATCAACCTAGACATTTTAAATCTACAATTGGATGGAATGATAATGACTATTGAGCAAACATAATATATTATATGAGCATGGTTGGTGGGTGCCATAAAATGGTGAATTAATGGAGAAAACTATCTTATAATTGTACCCATCAATGATGAATTGACAGTGAATTTTAATTATGGTTGAACAAATGAGTTGGCTTCTTAACTTCTATTTATAAATATAGCGGTATTTTTTTGTATTAAAATTTTAGGTGATATAAGGTAATGGATGAACAAAGCTTCTATGTATGATGTGGATACAAATTCCAATGATGGTTTAGAAAATATGGTTAAGAGTAGTAGTGAAATCTAAATAGGTTTAACAACTAGAGATAGAGAAATTTGAGGTGGTTGTGATCGTGAATGGAAGAGAAGTCATGTTGAAATGAAAATTACAATGGAAATAGGAATAGAGGAAACAAACATAGAAATAAGAGAGGGGAGGGGGAAGAGGTCGAATAACTCCAGACGTTTGGCAATCTTTTAACAAATTAAAAACTTTTCTTGATGAAGTATATGTTGTTTACAAGTATTGTAGCAAACAATTGCAAGGTCATTATAGTATTGGGATTAGACACTTGAGGAATCATTGTGAAAAATGTTTGAAAAAGATAAATGAAAAAGAAAACTAGCAAGAGATGCTAAGAATCACTAATGAGGATGGAAATATTGTCATGGGTACTTATACTGAGCATCCTCAATATAATATGACAATTTTTAAGGTCAAAGTTGCTAAGATGATTATCTTACTCTCAAATGCCGCTCCCAATTAATGGTGTTATGGCGATCAATACTTTTCTTGATCCTATGTTCAGACATTGTTCTTTATCTGTGGCAAATTTTTCATCTACTAACAATTTTTCATCAAGTTTTTCTCAATAGCTTGGTCAAGGCACGAGGATAGTTACAGATGGATTAATGGAGGGTCATACTGTTTTTTAGTGACAAATATTTATAATCTAAAACTCAACAACACCATCGTATAAATTAGAATTTGATCACTATTTGAAAGATGATCTATTAGTTGAAACTTCTAATTTTGATATTTTATCTTGGTGGAAAAAATAATAAAAACAAATATCCATTATTGTTTAGGATTGTTAGAGATTTCTTGGCCATTCTATGTCCACCATTGCTTCAAAGTCTGTTTTGAGGTAAACATTCAAGTCCACATTGCAGTAACATCATTTAAAGACTCTAAAGGAGTTGATGTGTACTCAACATTAGTATTAGGTTGAGTTACGAAGTAAAAATAGGTTTCATAATATATTATTCACTATTGTTGTCATTTATAAATTAATTAATTAATTTTTTTTAATGATGTAATATTATTAATGTAAATTATTTTTAGGTCAAATTTCAAAATCTAAGTAATTATCACAGAAGAAGGCATTGATGAAACTTTGGCATAATTTTAAGTTATTTTTCATGGATTATTGTTGTATTATTTATTTAAAATATTAGATGATATGCATTATTGAATGTATTTTTTCTATAGAATATAGATTATGAATAATATTTTATATTTTGTAGTCTATAGATTATAATGATTATAAAACTTTGAAACTTTAGATGATATGTATTATTGCATATTTTGAATTATGGATAGTATTTTGTATTTTGTGAATTATGAATTATAAAAGTTTGAAACTTTAGATGATATGAATTATGTATTTTGTCGATTACAGTTGAAAAAAAAATATTTTGGTAGTGTTTGATTATTTTGAAAGTAGCAACAAGTAAGCAATAACTAATTATTTGAATTTTTTTTATTACTTATAGTAAGTAGTAGTAACAACTAAGCACTAATTAGTTATTTGAATTTTTTTATTACTTATCGTAAGTACTAAGTTACTAAGTAATATATTTAGTGGCAAAATATTATTATTATTTTTCTATAAAATAATTTCAATTATTGAATGGTTGATTTATTAATTTGAATTATTAATATTATAAATTTATAATTAAATCAATAAATTCATATTTAGTACTTATCATATTTCAAAATTAATATAAAAATTATTGAAAAAGAAAGTTGAATTGATGAAATTTGAAACAAGATAAGAAAAAAAATTTAAAATTTTTATAATCATAAGAGAAAAAATTATTAAAGTTTAAAATATATTAAATTATAAATACAAATTATATAATATAATATAATAATCACTCAACAAAATAAACACTCCAAAAATCCAAAATTTACCTTAAAAAATTAAAACAAATTTAAAAATAAAATAAAAAGTTTGAGTTAAAATTTGGGTTCTGGTTACTTGAACTTAAATCCAAACTCGACCTACACCTGAAATTTTTTTGTGTAAGCCAAGTTCCAAAATAACTCAAAAAACTCAAGTCTAGGTTTGGATTGACTAAAGCCTAGAACTAAATTTAGATTTTGTCGACCCAAAGCAAAACCCACTTCTAATTAGCCTATTTTTCAAAGTTAAAAGAGAAAAACATCTACCACTTAAACTACAATTGACATGAAGGTTTCTAATGAGATATTATAGTATTCTGAAAAAGCATCTCTTTGATAATTTAGCACATGAGAATTTTAACAAATAAATCTAATTTTTGCATCAAAACCGATGTCGTTAAGTAATAGATTCATTCATGCCTCAAGTATCATCAAGTTAATTATTATCAAACGAAAAAAGATTGCCACAATGATTCAATTTCATCCATAACAAAGATCATTCTGCGTTAGAAGTCAAAGACGAAATGAAAGGAAGAAAGTCAAATCTCTACGGAGAACCTTAAAGAGAAAAAAAAATTGTTGTTGTCTTTACTAAGCAAAATGAATTTTTTAGTCAAACTTAATATTGTTTTTCTCTTTAGCTTTAAACATTAAATTTAAATAAAATCTTTTGAATGAATTTCAATTGAGCAATAACTATTTAAGAAAAAATATATTTTGATGTAATTTAAATTATAATGTTTGAAAATAAAATGTCATGTTAAATAAATTTATAAAAGTGTGATCTTTTTAAAGGATAAAAATAAAAAGAAATTAAGATCTTCTAAGAATGGATTTTTAGTTCGCGATCTGGTCATATCTTAAAATTGACTAAAGTATTGTAACAGCTAAAAACACAAGTTTCCTAAGACCCATGCTTTGTATTGTAACCTCAATTAACAGCGACCATTCCTCGTACTTATAGATCTCTTCTTTATCTTTATCATGCAAAAAATCCAAAGTTCAAACTTGTTTCCATTCAGGTAAAGTAGTATAGTAAGCTATAAAATGCAAGGACTCTCACAAGCTCTAGCTTGAAGTTAGAACTTTTGTATGAGAAAATCTACGATTACATATCGTTAATTTACTTACTCTTTTCCTTGAGTGCAGGTCTAGCAACAGAGTTTGCTACAAGGTCTAGAAGGTTAGCATAGACATAGATGATTTAGAAAGTTTATGTGAGCAGCTCACTCTTTCGGACGAAGATGGAGAACTCTTAACTCTTGAAGAACTGGTTGGAAAAAAAGATAGGGAAATTGTAACCAAGAGTCTAGTGAGGAAAGTTCTCTCTACAAAAAAAGTCAATAAAGAAGCATTCAAATGAGTAATGCAACAGGCATAGAGAACCACAAGTAGTGTTCAAATCAAAAGTTTGGGAGGTAACAAGTTTATCTTCAGATTTTCTTCAAAAGCAGACAAACGGAGAGTTTGGGTTAATGGGCCATGGAATTTTGACAATGCTATCATAGTTCTAGTAGTGCTAGAGGGGATTGGGGATATTTCAAATATTAGCTTTACATATGTTTCATTTTGGGTACAGATACATAATGTACCAGTATTATGCATGAATGAGAAAGTGGCCAGAAAGCTAGAACAATAGGCAAAGTTGAAGAAATATAAGTGGATACTGGAGATTTATGTTTGGGGCAGTTCATCAAATTAACATTTAATATTGATATCACAAAATCACTGGTAAGGGGAATTAAATCCAATTTACAGATAGGAGGAGAATAATCTGAACTTATAGTGAAGTATGAAAGATAAGCTGATTTTTGTTTTGCATGTGGTCAAGATGGACATGTTTATAGAGAATGTGCCATACAACCAACAGGGGAATATTTCGTTCAATCCATAAAGTTCAGGTATGGTCCTTGGATGAGAGCCCAAATTCCAAATGAAAAATAGAAATAGAGCAGCCAAGCCAGAGAATAGAAAGTGAGGGAAAAAGGAAAAGATGAGGTCGAAGGAACATGAGTTATTATTTAAAGCAAAAAAAATGTGTTGAAAATTTGAGATACAAATGGCAATGTCACCAGTAAGGAGAGCCAATAAAGACCAGAATCGAAACACACTGCAAAGGAGGAATTAATGTTTATGGCATAATTTATCAAGAAAGGGCCAGAGCAACAGGGGTTTTAGGAATCGATGAAAGAGATTTCTACAATAGGTTAAGAGAGAAAATCAACAGAGGAAGTGTAGAAGTAGGACCAAGCCTAGATGCTAACTCATCGAAGCTTGGAGAACACATAATGATGAGACAAGAAATTATTCAAACAGAAGAAAAAGAAATGGTCCCAACTTGTGTTTCAAAATCAGAAGAAGCATTTAGCAAAGATTTAAGCGGGCCTAAAACTCAAAGAGAGCCCAATAATTAGTAAATGCATAACAAATGGAATAGGAGAGCTAGACATCCTGCAAATGACCCGACAAAAGAACACTTAAAGATTGGGCTTAAGAGGGCCTGTGATATGATGGATGTAGAGCAAAGCCCGAAAAGAAATAAAAGAGAAGAGCTAAGTTTAGGTATTTCTCTACTCACAGTTGATCTAGAACTTGGTTATTCCCAGTTTCAAGAAGAGGAGTTTAACTCAGTAAAGTACAAAAAAAACAATTTCAGAAATTGAATCGGTGGAGGCTGGAAACCAACCACACCGAGAGTAATGAATCTCTTAAATTGGAACGTCTAGGGATTGAGGAACTCCTGGATGTTCAGATTATTATCAAGAGTTCTTCGAATAAAAGATATTAATATGGTATTTTTGAGTGAGACAAAAACTACAGTTACTCATATGAATTTTATTAAAGTAAAGCTGAATTTTGAAAATTGTTTTGTAATATAGAGGAATGGCTTAAAAGAGGGGGGGTTAGCATTACTACGAAGAGATGGAGTAGAGGTTAAGATACTATGTTATAGTTCCCTCCACAATAATAGCTTTGTATAATTCAACGGGGGTATCCTACAGAGATTAATGGATTTCTATAGAAACTCGGAGTTAAACCAGAGGAAATCATTCTAAATTTTACTAAAAAGGCTCTCAATCCTATTTTCCCTCCTTTGGATATGTGGAGGTGGCTTCAATGAAATTTGTAGTTATAAAAAAAAAAAATGGGGGTAATCTTAGAAAGCTAAAAGCAAATGAGGAATTTAAGGCTACCATTAAGGATTGTAAGCTTTCTCACCTAAGTTGGAATAAAACTCTTTATACATAGCTAAATAGAAGGAAAGGTCAAGAGTTGATAAAAAAGAGTATGGATAGATTTTTAGCCTCTGGTCAATGAAGGAAGTTATTTAGATAGGCTAAGAATTTAATCTGAGCTAGAGAGGATCAGATTATAAACCAATACTCTTGGAGATATATAAAAGTAAAGAAGATGTTGAGAAGAAAAAGAGAGCATTAAGTAGCAGATTTCACTATAAGATTTACTAGAGCAATTATGAGAAATGTAAAGAGATTATTCAACAGGTGTGGGACCTTCCTTCAAACTTAAGTAATCAACTAGTGGATCTTGACTTTTTCTAAAAAGTGAGAATCACCCAAAAGAGGTTGAGATCATGGAGTAGGGATCAATTTAGGAAGAGGAAGAAAGAAATAAGGGAGTTGGAAAGCAAGTTGAAGCTATGAAGTATATGCCTCTGGAATTGATAGATACAAGGGAAATTAAAAATAATGAGAGGAAGCTGGAAAAGCTACTGTTAGAATATGAAGTTTATTGGCAACGAAGAGAAAAAATCATATGGCTTAAGGAATGTGACAAGAACATTAGATTCTTCTATGGGAGGGCAAATGTAAGGATAAAGAAGAACTGCATTCAAGGCTTGTTAGATCCCAATAGGTACTGGATAAAGGATGAGAAAGGCTTCGAATAGATTGCTAAAGACCATTTTTCACAAATCTACAGCTCAACCAATCCAAGTCATAAATGCATAAATAATGCTATCAAAGATCTTCAATCCAAAGTTACCTCTAAAATGAATGAGCACCTAAAGAGGACATTTACAAAAGAAGAAATTTTCAATGCTATCATGTAAATGCACCTTTTAAATCCTCTGGTCTAGATGGACTATTAGTTTGATTTTATCAACACCATTTGGCAGCAGTCAACAGTATAGTCTAGAAGGTCTGCAACAAAGTATTAAATGAATCAGCTAATATTACTCATCTAAATTATACTTATATTGCATTAATTTCAAAGTGTGGCAATTTAAAAAAGATAAGGTAATATAGACCAATTAGCCTTTGCAATGTCATTTACAAAATAATATATAAAAAAAAGCCATGGCAAACAGATTTAAGCCTCTCTTGAATGAAATAATATCCCCAAACTAATGTGCATTTATTTTGAATAAATTAATAATTAACAATGTAGTGGTGCAATATTATTGTTTATATAAAATTTAATGTAAGAGGCAAGGGGAGAATAGTTGGACAACCCTAAAATCAGATATCAACAAAGCCTATGATAAGCTTGAATGGAAATTTGTGGAGAAGGTAATGGCGAAGCTGGGATTTTCTAATAAATAGATCAATCTAGTATTGAGATGCATTATATCAACTACCCTTTTCCATTCTTATAAATGGAGTTCCAATGGGGATGATTAAGCCTAAAAAAGGATTGAGACAATGGTGTCAATTTTCCCTTTACATTTTTCATATTGGGGTTGAAGCTTTATCATCAATGTTAAAGGATGTAGAAAAAGAAAAAAAAAAACTTATCCAGGGAATTAGATTCTAAAAATAACCGACTATCACTCATCTTTTTATTTGCAGATGATAACTTAATATTTTCTAGAGCAATTATAGAGGAATACAAAAACCTAAAGGCCATCTTGCAAGAATACTCAAGTACTTTAGGTCAGTTCATAAATTTAAAGAAGTCTTCAATATTATTCATCCCAAATACTCATCAAAATCTAAAGAGAGATGTATGCAATACCTTAGGGTTGAGTACTACATCCACTCATAAGAAGTATGTGGATTACCCTCAATGATGAAAATGAGTAAGAGACAATTCTTTGAAGATATTAGGGGCAAAGTTCATAACAAAATTAGTCTTTAGAAGAAAAGAATTTTATCTTGGGGAGGGAAATGGGTGCTTATAAAAGCAGTAGCTCAAAGCATCCCAACATACTCCATAGGTGTTTTCAAAATTTCCTCTATAATATATAATAAGATTCAAAAATTGGTTGTAACATATTAGTGAAGGAAGGCCTCATTGAGGTAATTGGAGAATCCTTTGCACTCCTAAGAAGAATGGAGGTTTGGGGTTCAGAGATGTGCAAGCCTTTAATCACGCTCTCATTACAAAACAAGAATAGAGATTAATTCAGCTTCCAAATTCCTTAATGGAAAAAGTAATCAAAGCTAGATATTACCCCAATTCAGATTTCGTGAGAAGCAAGCTTAGGAGTAAACCTTCATATATTTGGAGGAGCATTTTATGGGTTTGGAAAGTGTTGCAAAAGGGTATTAAATTGCCAATTTGCTAGGGGGGTTAGGTGTATGTTTATAAAGATAATTGGATTCCCAGGCTAACAACTTTCAAGCCAGTCTCACCTCAGACTCTAGATGAAAATGCAAGAGTGGCTGATTTAATATCTAAGGAGAAGCAGTTAAAAGTTCAGATGATTAAATATAACTTCTTGTTAAAAGATATGAAGATGTTTCATAAAATGCCTATTCCAATTAGAGAATAACAAAACCAAATGCTATGGCACTTTGATAAAAGAAAAATGAGTCTACTCAGTTAAGAGTAGACACCAAATAGCCTTACAGATAAAGTATAACAACCAGGCTTCTAATTCAAATTCAGATGATTAGGCTAGATGATGGAAATGTATCTGGAACTTGCATATCCCTATAAAGGTCAAAGTATTTATTTGGAAGGCTAGTCTCAACCTTCTGCTAACTAGAAGCAACCTAGCAAAAAGGGAAATTATTGATAATCCTGTATACCACAAATGCAGCAATAGTAAAGATGTTTTCACTCTTTAGTAGGATGTAAAAGGCTTATAAAGTATGGAAATTCTCCATTTTGTCCCATGCAATCTCCAAAATATAGGCTGAATTCCAAGTGTGGTTAAGAAACATTTCCTAAGTGTTACAAAAGGATCAGTTTGAATTCATCAGTATGATCTTATGGCTTTTATGGTACTACAGGAATAAGAAATTATTTGGTAGTCTAAAGCCTGAGCCAGGTTTTATTGTAGAGCAAGCAGAAAGCTCTTCTAGAGGCTTACCAAACAGCCAACAATACAAAGAAAATCTAGGTCCAATAAAACTCTAAATCCAATCTTACATCATAGACTCTTCTAAATACAAGTACTTATAGAGTAAATGTGGATGCTGCACTAAATGATTCAAAAGGACAAGCAGGGATATGAATTATAATAAGAGACCACTTAAAGGAGGTAATAGTTGCAGTAACCATCCCAACTACTCTAAAAATTGGTATGGAGTTTATGGAGACGGATGCTATTCTAATAGGGATTAGGCTAGCCTATGATGCAAGGATTCATCTAATCATAGTGGAGTCTGGCTGTAAGAATGTTGTTAGTTACATTAGTCATATGGTCAACATGAGAACAGAATTGGGATAGCTGATCAACGAGATCGAAGAAATGGCATGGAGAGCATTCAAGGCTGAGTTTTGTTACACTCCTAGGTAATGTAATGATATTGCTCATAAACTTGCTAAAATGGCTTTAAATTGTATGGAATAAAAAAATTGGATTGAAGAGACTCCCTCAGAAGTTTCTTGCCTTTTGTAAAGATTCTCTTTTGTTTATTGAAATATCTTACTTTCAACGAAAAAATTTGTTTCCATTCATTTAGCTAATTTAAATTTTGTATACATCATCTCTCATAGAATATTCATTGAGTGTTGGAATTGTATACCCAACAAAATTTACCGTGGGTGCCTGAGAAAGAAACTAAAGCCTATTTTTGTTTTGCATAGGGACGATAATAGAGCGGGGCGGAGGCGGGGAGGCCTTTCCTATACCCCGTCCTATTTTTTATTTTAAGTCCCATCCCCACCTATTCTCTATAAAAATTTAGCTGGGCGGGGATGGGGAATCTCCATGTAGGGAATGATTTTTCCATCCCCGCCCATTTCTTATTTACATTAATATGGAATCTCCATGTAGGGAATGATTTTTTCATCCCCGCCAATTTTTCATTTATATTAATATTAAATATTAATTTATATTCATAAATTTTAATAATATAAAATTATTCTATATTATGATAAAAATAAATTAAACTAACATGTTAGAACAATATGATAATATCTTTATGTAGTAACCAGTATCAATAATCGGTAAGAATAAGTATTTATATACATATTTTATTTGTATGTGGGTGATACTTAATTTATGTATTGTTATTAGTAGTGTTTGTATAGGTTAAGGACATATTATTAGTATTGAGTTTATTTGCACGACTTTAGATTTATTTTAGGGACTAAATTGTAATACTTTAAAAGTTTTGGGGGCAAATTTATAAATACTAAAAAATTAGCCTCTTAGTATAAAAATACACTTTTGAACCCTAATTCACTCTTTTGGGTCGAGCTATCCCTTTAGAGAGAGAGAAGAGAGAAATAGAAAAAGAAGAAGAAAAAGATGAAGAAATTAGAATTTTAAATTTTAAGAGGTATATCACAACTATTTCTTAATTTATTGGTGTTAATTCCTTTAATTTTTAATTTTTGAAAATATTTATAATTGAGAATTTGATGTGTATTTCGTAAGATATTGTGAGAATTGATGATGATCTATGTAGATAGCTTGATAAATCATGATGAGTTGTAAAATTTCTGCTTGATAGTCTCTAGATTTAGAAATTTTAGAAATTGTTTTGATTCGATTCTGGTTTTGAATTTTGAGTATATGTAATTAGACATGTTTAAGATTATCTAAGACTTTGAATCGATTGAAAATTTCAAAAATTGAATTTTTAGTGAATTTACCAAAATGACCCTAAAATTCTGAAAATTTCCTGTGTGAACATTATGATACAGTGGCAAATAATTTTTGGCCTGCTGCATGATCTTCAAAAATTACGAATTTGTGGAATATCATAAGCCTATATGTCTAATATGATATCCGTAGAATTGAGAATTTAGATCAATGTGGTTAAATTGTTATAATTTTCTAAAGTGTATCAGCTCATTGCAGTATTTGATTAACATAATTTTAAAGCTTTGGAATAAAATAATTTTAAAATACTTTTGGCAGTAATTTTGAAGTAAAATATTTATCATGGATTGAGATATGTGTTAAGAGTAATTATGTGATAGTTTTATAATTTTTGAGTTAGTATATGATTTTATAAAATTGAGAGATTGAATACTGTTCAGTAAGTATCTTGATCCTGTCAAGTTAGTAGTTTGGATTCGATGGTGTGTATGGAATGGATTATGTAGGAATTTTGATATGATATTCATATATAAGAAGGATATATGAGTCAAGAATAATATATTCTGATTTTGGAGTAATTTGACATCATTTGATGTATCAGAAAATTTTGTTAAGTGTAAGTGGTTAGAATGACAGGTTTTGAGAAACCAAGTAATTAGACCAATTTGATGTGATAAATGTATTGTGTATAATTTTGTAAGCTATTTAAAGTATTTTGTGTGAATTGTGAGGCTTATGGAAGAATTAATCTCCATTGATAGGTTAAGGAGATTTAAGCATTGTAGTTAAAAGTGCTAAAATGTAAGTATACTAGACTTTTTACTGAAATCACAATAATCATAGTAATTGTCTATGTATGATTTTGTAAATGTGGTTAGAAATATGTTTATGTTATGCCAAAGTGTATTTGATATGAAATGTGAAAGACATATTTTAATGAATGTGAGCATTGACATTGAGTATGGACATACATGTGTTTTTGAAAGTAAGCTTTCAAAATGAAATGTGTTTAATAATGAAAGCTTTGAAGTGTAATACGTTCATAAGAAACATTTTGTGTTTTGAGGATGCTTGAACTCATTGTTGACTTAGTAGGCATCTTATGTGATTTGTGGAGCCTTTATGTGTGGCTTTTGCTTCTGGATTAGTATATGTTATGTTTTCCGTATGTAGGGAGGATCCTATTGGTACTTAAAGGAAGATTGAGTCATCACATTCGTGTGATGGCGTATTGGTGCATGTGAGAGGACTCACTGATGATCAGGGTGAGGGTTTGGCTCTTACCTTCGAGCTTGAGCATTATATATGTGTAATTTAAACCTCACTTGTACTATTTCTCTCATACGGTATGTCACTCAAGTGACATTTGGCTCATTATGTGATATGTGATGTGTAAGTTCTATTAAGTAGTAGTTGAGTGATGGTATTCCTATTATATATTTTGAAAGAATGTGTAAGCGCTTACCTGACATGTGATTTGATAAGATTATGATTTTGATTTATCACAGCATATCATACACATGCATTGTGTACATATATGTATTTGTATTTTGATATATGAAAAATTAGTATGTTTACTGAATTTTATACTTATTATAGTTTATGGTGATTTCAGGTAAATAAGGTATATGTGTACTTAGCGGATTTGGCAAGCCTTCTGCTGTTTCTTGGGTTCCTTAAGTTGTTAGGGTGCTGAGTGTTTCATTTGGGGACACGTGAGATAAGATATTTGATTTGTCCCTATTGAATCAAATATCTTATGTGAGCATGAGGGCTCAGCCTAGTTGGCTGAGCACCTCCAAGTCTCACATCCCCACCTGGGTTCGAATCCCCCCTCCCCCCAGGTGGTGCGGGAAAAAAGAATATGTGTTGTAATCCCCCCCTTCAAAAAAAATAAATAAATAAAAATAAATACTTATGTATTATTTTATTGTGTGTGGTTGGATTTAGTTTAAGTTTCATCAAGTATGGTTATGATTGATTTTAAGTAAGAATTCGCAATGAATATATTATGGGCTTCCGGTAACAAAGTTGACTGGTGACATAGTAGAGTGTTAATCTCTGAGAAAACTCTGCGTATCTTCGGTTTACTAATTGTCCCAGTCATAATTCAATTGCTATAATTCTGAAAGAAATTAAAATGAATGTTTAAATATTATTGAATGAGGTAAGTTATGTCATGTATCACATCTTTTGGGTTTGAGGCGTGACACTTTAAATAATTTGAATAATAAATAAAATTTAAGTAAATAATAAATGAAACAAAAAATAAAATAATATTCTAGTGCCTAGTATCATTCATCTTCTTATTAATTACTTCATCTGTTCTCATTAAAAGTTATGAAATTGAGACTTCATTCTTAAAAATAAATAAATTACTTTTAACTTCTTATTAATTTTTTAAGATAATGTAATAAATAATTTAACACAATTAAACTTACAAGAAATTAGTCTGAAATTTACCTTTATCAGTATCTCTAATAAATGTGTGACATTGAATTTTTGTAAAAAAATTTGAATCTAAACTAGATAATAAAAATAAACTATATAAGAACTAGTTGGTTACAATCAAATAAAATAAAAAATAATTTTTTTTACAAATAATAAATAATTATATATCATACCTTTAAATTTTTTATAAACAATATCGAGTAAACATAAAAGTTTTTAATTCTTTGAATGTAATCTGTTATAATGAGGACTTATAAATTTACTACTTATAGTAAATGCAGATTTAGATACTGTAAAAATTAATTTTGTTGTAATTTTAAATTTTGTACTTGAGATGAAAGAGTAAGTTTGATAAAAAAAATAAAGAGAGCAACTAAACAAGTTTGACGAGAGTACGAGAGAATAAAATTAATAATAACTGATAGCTCAATTAAGAAATAAAAGTTTTTAATGTTATGTTTTATATTTTTTATTAAATATTTTTAATTTTTATTAATAAAATTATATTAATAAAATATTTTTTAATAATCTAGTTAAATATAAATTATAAAATAAAAAATTAATAAATTATATTTAAAATATATTATAAAATAAAAAATTAAAAAATTATATATTAAAATTATATTTAATATATTCATATAAAATAAGGCGCAAAACAAAAAGACTTAATCTTATCTTACCTCATTAATAATTTAAAAAATAATTTTTTTATATTTTATTTTATTTTTACAAAATTTATTCAATTTTTATCCCATTCAAATTAAACCCTACGGACTCATGGGGAGCATTTTGCCGTTCAATATTTTGGGTTGGGATTTGGGAACCGCTCTCCAGTTTATTACAAGGCGGTCTTTTTTTCCCTACCCGGCTCGTTTACCCGAATTTTGTTTAATTTAAGAATTTTATCAATGAAGAATATAAACCAAATTAAAAATCATAATAAACTATATTCTCATTGATTAAAAAATAAAATAAAAGTAAAACAAAGGAATGAATCACAATAAACTGACAAACACTTATTCTCATCCCGATCTACAATCGACACAAACGAGAAGCCGGTGCTCACACTACACCGCAGTAGTCGCCACAATCTTGCAGTCGGCGGCCGGCCGCAGTGCTCTCCGATCACTCACAACCACCAGCCATCATAATATTTTCCATTTCTCTTTGAAATCGTCGAACCCTAACGCCGAGGAGATACATCACCCCCGATCACCATCGATAGGTCCAACCCGTCGTCGTCAGCTGATCCCAGCAGCCGCTGACATCGTCGACGGTCAGAAGCCGCTGGTCACCAAGAAATCTGAAAAAAGGCATCTTTTATTCTTTCTAGTTTCTAATATCTTTAAAATATTTTCTAAAAATTTCCTCTCTGTAAACGAATTCTTTTATGAATTGTTTGAGTACTGATATAAGAATGTTGAATGGTATCACTATTGTGGGATTTGATGGATTATTGTTGCTTTTTTTCTTTGCAAAAGTTTTACTCGCGGAGCTGAATGTGCTGCCATTGTAACCCGACTGTTTGAACTTACACGTAGCCATTGCATTTGACTAATAAGAGGATAATCGGATAATCAGTATATGCTTTTTTATTGATGTCAAACTTATAGTTCAGATTTGTAAATGGTTGGAAGGAGCTTATGTATTTGTGCTTGAAGGTTTGAAAATTTACTTTGGACACTATTCTTTTTTCTTTAATGTTTCCAATTGCAATTTCTTTCTGATTCTTGTAAGCAAATCGTTAGATTATTTCCCAACTCCAAAAACCTTTCCATGTGACCATTGATGTTTTGCATGAATTCAAATTTTTCATAAGCATTCATTTACATTGTTTCTTTTTACTCAATTTTACATCTCTTTATCTCAATTAGATTTGCATTTATGTTCTGGTCTTGATGAAAAGAAGGAAAAAGGCCCGAAAGATTTGCCCAATTTAAATTGTGTATAAGAATGGGCCTAGGCCTAATTCTGAAGGGAAAAAAGATCAAAGAACTTGAGGATTGGGCCCTTGGCGGGATCCTCATTTCAAATAGGGGATTCCTTGACCCATCTCTGAATTCAGGAACGGGCTGGGGATAAAGACCCTATTCTCATTCGGATTCATAAGGTTCAAAGATATTAGCAAACATTTATATTTGTTATTTCAGGTTGGGTTTAGATGGAGAGCTTGGCACAACTAGAGGCGTTGTGCGAGAGGCTATACAATTCACACGATTCTGCTGAAAGGGCTCATGCAGAGGACACTCTTAAGTGCTTCTCTGTGAACACAGATTACATTTCTCAATGCCAATACATTCTTGACAATGCACTGACTCCTTATGCTTTGATGCTCGCTAGTTCTAGTTTGCTCAAGCAAGTCACAGAGCATAGCCTTGCTTTACAGCTCCGTCTTGATATCAGTAATTAATTTTCATAATTTTTTTTATGCTTTTCATATTTGTTGGTTACTAGAAAATGAATAAATTTTGTCTTATGTTCTTATTTTTTGGTGGTTTAGGGAACTACCTTATCAACTATCTGGCAAAGAGAGGACCTGAGCTGCAACCATTTGTGACTGCCTCTTTGATTCAACTGTTGTGTCGACTTACAAAGTTTGGTTGGTTGGATGATGATAGATTTCGTGACTTGGTTAAAGAGTCGACAAATTTCTTGAGCCAGGTGATTTGAAACGTATACAATAAGTCATTTGCCAGAATTTGAAATATTTTTATGGATAATGTTGATGAAGTAGAAAATGTTCTTAATTGTACTCTTTGCTAAGTGCTTGTAGTGTTATTAGTAATGCCTTGGTATATATTGCTAATGATCTCCTAAAATTGATGTATTTGAGTGTTTTCTACATTTTTAATTTGTGATTTAATTGATATTGGTTATCTTTTTATTACATCTAAACAAGTCCTTGTGTTGTGTCAAAATTTTGCTTCCTAAATTTTTATAAATCATATTGATTCTCACAATGTGTCCACAAGTTTAGTCTCTTGTTAAGATGGTTTACTAATATCCCTTCTTTGTAGTGTTCAATACTTGTAAAATATGATGCTAAAAGATATTTTATCTTTGTCAGGCAACAAGAGGTCATTATGCCATTGGTTTGAAGATTCTCAATCAACTTGTTTCTGAGATGAATCAGGTTACTTTCTGCTTAAGTACATGTCATCCTTTAGGTTATATAGTTCATTGCTGGATTGTGTAAAACATGTATGTTATTTTCATGAGTGCTTCCCTCGAAAGTAAGCATGCTGATAAATATTTAGATCATATTACATGTTTTTGTACTTTTTTGGAAAGGATATTAAAGATTGTAGAATATTTACTCTGTTGGATACTTTTGAAAACAAGTAATTCCTATCCTTTGATGTGTTATTTTGCTTGATATTAGGATTTTTATTACAATTTGTAAACCATGATGTAAAGAATTGCCTTTTGTTTGGTTTTGACGCAAATCCGATTAATGAAGCAAAGTAAATATAGTTGATGTGCTATTATACACGTCTGAGTTTAGATGTGATGATATCATGATAGCATATTTAGATTGATCTCTATCAAGCTTGGAGATCTTGCAGAACAACATCATATATTGCAATATGAATAATAGATACCTTGGTAGAAAGATCACTTTTATGGGTGTTATTGAGGTATGGAATAAAGGGAATTCCTCTGTAAACTTGAAAGGATAAAAAAAAAAAAATTCATGTTTTTCCCTCCTGGCCATATTGTTGTATTATACGGTAAATTACTAATTCCAATCCATTATCTTATTTGAGCCTAACAATTTTAGAGATTAATGTTCCCTTATATTATAGATACAAATATAATGGATCACTCTAATTATTTGTTACCTTCGTGATTTGTTTCTATAATTTCTATAAATCTTTCCTCATCTCCGATAATTGAATGAGGATAAACTTAAAAGAAAGTCTTAACTATTACTAGTTAGTTGTTATTTGCTTTGGTGTTTATTGACATTTTACCGTCTTATAATATCAATTGAGTGTATGAATACCCTACATTTATTGCTTTTGATTTGTTTTGCTAATGTAATTGAAATTTTTTTTGTTCATCCATAAACCTCTAGTCCATAAAGTATGTAAAAGTTTTCATGATTACATGGTAATCATTGCAAATGTATCCTTTTTTATTGTTTTATTATACTATTTTCTATGAAGAGAGACAATCGACATGCTAATGTTTTGGTAGGCATTATATCTCATGTCTGCTTTATTTTTATTTCCTGTCTTTCTCAAAAAAATTTGATGGGTGCATTGGGATATGCATACCAACAACCTCTCAAATGCATTAGATTCAAGGGACCCATGCGTTATATGTGCTCCCAGCCTCTAGGCTTCATATCGTCTATCTCTTTTTATTTTCAGTACTTTAGACTAAAAGACTGATAATTTCTTTTGTCTCATCTTTCCATGCTGCTAAAATTATTTATATAAGCTCCTTTTCCACCATCAACTCTTAACACCCGCATGTATGGATAGCCTTTTTTGGTGAATGACATAGAGAGTTTCCCTTTATGGGTACTTGTACTACTAACATGCCACTATCAACTCCAAGTTGCTATAAGAAATAAATTAATTTTTTAATAAATAAAAATATGATATTGAATATGCATTTTCAAGTGACTTGAAATTTGAATACCAAGTTTCATGAAAAACTATGCAAGTAGAATCTAATTGCTACTATTTGCATATAGAATGTTAGATTCCCAAATTGGATTGGCATATTTAGATTTCAACTTTAGTTGCATAAGTCAAATGTCAACATTCTCCATAACTGGGTGTGGATTCTTTGTTTTTGATACAATGTAGATATTCGAAATGTTAACTTTTCCCCCCATTTGTTGTTTTGTGGCAAGTTCCAATCCTCTTGGTTCTAGGTTGTAGTGAAGGTTGTTAGTTTTAGTGCTTGTTATATTAAAATCTGTCTTGTATAGAAAAAACTGCTTGTTATATTACACTGCACTGGATATAGATCGCCGTGTGCTTAATATTTGAAGGTTCCTAATAGCTCTATGTTGTTAGACTTGGTTTGGATTGAAGAAATGAAAGAAAGATAATAGAAATAAAGGGAAGTAGATATGTTTCTGATATTTGGGTGTTTAAGGGGGAAATGAAGGGTAATTAAGAGGCAAAACTTCCCCCCTCCCCCCCATTGGGGAGAGAGGATGGAAGATGGGAAATCGAAAACTTAAACATTTTGTATATGCCTTTGACAACACAAGTTTGGTGGGTCCCACTCCTTGCTTACCATCCTATATCTGTTCTTACCTTTCCTATCTTCCTTTCATTTCCCGTCTCACTAAAATTGTAAAATGAAGTGTTAGGGTTTCGTGTCTAGTTTTCCCAAGATTATTTGGTATTTCACTCTTAGTTTGTAAAAATAAAAAGGTGATGGCTATTATCATTGGTGAAAGCCCCATTTATTGTCTTTATTGATTAAGCTTTATCATTGATCTATAATTATGCACAACCATTTTAGTCCTTTTAAATAATAGAAATTCAGATTTTATGTAAATTTGGCAGTGGATTCTAGTCCATATCTCTTTTTGTACTCTCTGGTAGTAACAAAAATGTTCTATTTCTCATAAAAGGCAAAAAATAAAGAGTAGATAATACTTTTTCTTTTTCTTCATCTTCATCTTCATCTTCTATTGATGTTGTTGCTGTTATCATTATTCTCTTTGTATGTCTGCTAACATCTTTTTGTATGTTTCTTGACACCTAAATATCAGCCTAATCCAGGACTGCGTTCAACACATCATCGACGTGTTGCCTGCTCCTTTAGAGATCAGTCACTTTTTCAAATATTCCAAATATCTTTAACATCATTGCGTCAAATGAAGAATGATGGTATATGCTAAATTTCATTCTTTGTTGTCATTATGATTCTCTATATCTGTGTGCATGTGTCTTCGTTTCTGTCATTTATTTTATCTCTATTCTTTTGATACTACGTCGTTGATAATTATTGTTATGATGGATTTGTTTCTTCCTGTAATTCACAGTTGCTAGTCGGTTGCAAGAGTTGGCACTTACTCTTTGTCTAAAATGTTTATCTTTCGATTTTGTGGGGACATCTATTGATGAAAGTTCTGAAGAGTTTGGTACTGTTCAGGTACTCATTAATATCCATTCTTTTGGTTTCAATCCTTAATTAGTTAAAGGCCTTACATGTGGGCCTTGTGCAATGAATTTTGATATGGTAAGTAACATGGTAATATCCTACAGATCCCGTCTGCTTGGAGACCAGTTTTAGAGGATCCTTCTACACTACAAATATTTTTTGATTACTATGCCAATACAGAGCCCCCCCTTTCCAAGGAGGTTAGTACATGGGATCATCAAGCCACGTAACTAAACCATACTGTTGGGAACTTTTGTTTTCTATTTTCCTTGCTTGTGGTCTTTTGCTTTAGAAATTTAAGGGACCACTGTGGTTTTCAGATTGGAGGTTCTTATTTGCGGGAATTTGAAAGACCAAGCTAATTGATATATTTGTGTATATATATGTATTTTTTTTTCTTTTCCAAGTTTAATCTACATGGATCAATTTGAGTTCTTAAAACTTCACATTCCTTTTGGTTCTATCAATAATTTTAGATTCTTTTTTGAAAATATTTCTGGAAGCAAAAGGGAAATATCATTATTGTTTCCTTTTGAATTCTTAGTTTTGTATAAAGGATTTCTTTTTGTTTTTTATAAAATTTTTAGTAATTTTTCTGTTAATGACTTTGTACTAAGAAGAGAATATAAGATAATACTAAACAGCCAAAATGCATTTGGATAAATTCTTCTAAATGTCTCTGCAAAAGAGTCATCTTTTGTTCCGCTAGACTCTTTTAGTTTTTCATTCATAAATTTCCTTTATAATTTCTTTCACTGAAAGTTAGATGTCACCAAGCCATTGAGTTTCCTACTGGAATTTTTACAACAGATGAATATTTCCTTGGGACGATAGCTGTACGTGCTTTAATACTTCTCCTTGTAGAGGAATTTCATTGATTATGAGAAGCTTTTGCAATGTATTACTGTTTTTCTAAATGCATATATTGCTGTAAAAATTGTTTTAAGGTTTACTTTTAGTGTTCTTTTACAAAACTGAAATTTCTAGAAATGGCTTGTTACTAAGAAGTAGGCCACTTTGCTTGTCAATTGCATAGTTCCCAAGTCCTTAAGTTGGATTTGGTACATATTGATGAATTACATGTGACGTTGACTACATGTTTTAAAAGGACTGAGAAAATGTTCATATGAACTCTGTTTTTTTTAGATGTTTGATATTTATCTAGAAAGGTCTTAAAAATTTGCATCAGAATATTGATAAGGTGGGAAGAGATCTCTTTGTTGGCCCATTGACCTCCATTGAAACAAGAAAGAGCTGGTGTTGGAATGGGATGGGTCTTAGGTTTGTATTTCATTCAAGGATGAATAAAGAAATGAAAGGAACTGTTTCCCGTGAATATTTGGATGCTATAATTTATCACTGTCATAAGACAGGCTTATATCTTATTTAAATCTTGTTATTGAAGTTCTCATGTATTACCTCTGTGTGGGCATATATTTCATTCTTATTAGTTTAAACCAATTATAATTATCTGCAATTAATGTACATGTCAATGTCAAATGGTGGATTGTTGGTCATGTCGGTATATCTTTCTTGAAAGTTTGAGAGATCCTTGTATGTGAATGATTTGATATATGATTTTTTTCCTCAAATATTCATGAATTTGCTGTCTGAGAGTTCTTTACTAGGTTATTATATAAATGTCTTTCTAGGCACTGGAATGCTTGGTTCGACTGGCTTCTGTAAGACGTTCTTTATTTACGAATGATGCTGCTCGTTCTAAGTTTTTGGCCCATTTGATGACAGGAACCAAAGAAATTCTACAAACAGGGCAAGGTAATACTATCTTATTACATTCTCTTTCTTACAATTTTGCAATACTTCTATTTTCATTTGGCTAATAACTTTGTGGATTTACTCAATTATTTTTGTCTTATTCTTCTTTTCTGTGTACTTTTTTATTACCCTATTCAATATGACACACTTTCTGTATCCTGGAAAATATGGTTCATGATTAAGTTTGTTGAAACTCACAACTATTGGACACATTCAATAATGTTTGACCTTTTATTGTGGGTGTTAAGATCAAATGGGACAACCTACCATGATTTCTATTTGATACTTGTTTTATGTTGAAAATTTTTATGGTTGCTTAGTTCTGCGGAGCAGTTGATTGGGCTTGTAAAGTTATGGATTTATTAATTTTATATGCTTCAGATAGTTTTGTCATCTAGATGTCAATATGGTTAGATTCATGTTGTCATCTAGATGTCAATATTAATGGAATAAATGGTTACATCTCACAGCTTACTTGTTCAGAAACTGTAACTGCAACAGAGTTTATCCTGTAGCTTTCATCTATTTCGTTTGCACTTTTGTTCATAGAAAAAGAACTTCAAGCTTAAATATTAAGATGCTTAGTAGGGGCATATTTAGGCATGGAATCTTTACCACTGATATGTCTTTTCTGTAGTTGGAGTTTGTTGGTATGGACACTTTTATCATGTTTAATTAGTGCTATGCTATGTAGTAAATCAGGTACTAGGAGTTTATTGATTTTGGAAGAGTTTATGGTAATGCCTTAAAGTTTGTTGTTGTGAAGTAGCGTTCAATTCTTATGCCATGGATTTCTTTTCTGATGCCACACAAATTGCCAATCATTTTGTATGTCAAGTTTTAATGGATTTTGCTGCATTTTCCTTATTTCTTCCTTGTCATTTATAAATTGTCACCTAATTGGGCTTCAGGTCTTGCTGATCATGATAATTACCATGAGTATTGTCAGCTTCTTGGACGTTTCAGGGTGAATTATCAGGTAATTGCTGTATGTACTTTTCGACATTAGCTGTGTGTGCATGTACAGTGTTTTTGGCGCATGTATTTATTAACACTTGCAACATGGTTTTTGCATTTGATAACCATGTCTGCAGCATGTAGTGTGAATAGTTCTAATATGTGGTTACTGAATTGCCAAAAGCAGTTGCATACTTTTGGCTGTATTTTACCTTGGTATATATATTCAGACTAGTAAATATGGTCATGTCTCTTACATAATAATTTGCTTTCTCGTCTTGTTAGAAATTGATTGAAAAATAAACTCCTTTTGTTTGTAGAACTGGCTATGTAGTACAGTGGCAGAATGGCCAGAACAGAATTCAATCTGCTGAATGTTGTTTAGCCAACTATCTAGGATCGACTATGGAAATCCTTTTTTATTCATTCTTTATGTATAATTGGTACTTTTATTGTTAGCAATTATTTTTTATTTGTATTGCAGAGGGGAACATTTAGAAGTCCCTTGAATCCATTGGTTACAGAAACATTTCATGTCATTTGTATTTTAATAGTGTTTACTAATATTGTAGTTTCTACCTATATGTCATACCTTGGATATAAAATTATGTTTTGGTTTTCCTTTAATGAAGCCTGGAACTGATGTATTTTACTTGTGCTTTTGTTTCAAATAAGAAATTAAAAAGTCTATAATCACATAACAAGGACTTCCTGTTGTTTATAGTGTGTGATTGAGAAAATTGTGGACAATTTTTGTTGGCTGCAATCTCCCTTTTTCATCTTTTCTTCTGGGTTTTTATTTCATGCATATAAACTACCATTTGTCACTGTGTTGTTATGGAGGTTTAGTTTATTTTAGTTTTTGTTAAAGTGTCAGTGAATTGACAATTATCAATGTTATCTCAATTTCGAGACACTATGAATGCTGGTGCATTTGCTGCCTCTTTTTGTAAATGTGCTCAATTTATAGGGCACGAGATGGTATTTATTTACCTCTTTCTGAGTTGTCTAACATTACTGCTCATGTTTTTTGTATTTGAAATTGTCCAGTTGTCGGAGCTTGTGAATGTGGAAGGCTATAGCGATTGGATACAATTAGTAGCAGAGTTCACTTTAAAGTCTGTGCAGTCTTGGCAGGTTGACTGGTGTTCATAACTTTTAAGAATGTCTATATAGTAAGCTTTAATTTAATAGAATGTCCTACAACTTGAATTTCATTATCATGATGTTAGATATTTTATTTGGGATCAGTTAATCGGTCTGTATTTCTAAAAGAGAATTATTTGGGATCTTTATTGCATATACACCTTTGAATACTAATTACTCTTCTGTCTTTTACTAGTGGGCCAGCAGCAGTGTATATTACCTCTTGGGGCTCTGGTCCAGACTGGTGACATCTGTACCTTATTTGAAAGGTGATGCACCAAGTTTGCTGGATGAGTTTGTGCCAAAAATTACTGAAGGTTTTATCACATCAAGATTTAACTCTGTGCAGGTGCACATTTGGTTTTGTTTTATTCTTATTTATATTTTTATTCTTTTGGGGACTGGTATTAATATTTGTCTATTGAAGTAAAAGTTATTACAAATTCTCTTTCTATTTCCTTTTCTATGTATATTGTAGGCTGGATTCCCAGATGATCTTTCTGAGAATCCACTGGACAATGTTGAACTACTTCAAGATCAACTAGATTGCTTCCCCTACCTCTGCAGATTCCAGGTTTAAAATGAATTGCTATATACTTATTTTACCCTTATATACAGCCAGAAGAAAATTTAGATTTGAAACTTGCTGTTTGCTTTTTTCTTTTTTAAAATTATTTTCTCCCCCTTATTTATCATAGTCTATTCTTAAATGGTAATGGTGTGTTTGACTCCTTCCTTTGGGTTGCAGTATGAAAACAGTGGTTTGTATATAATCAACATAATCGAGCCTCTTCTGCAGTCCTATACGGTACTGTCATTTATCATGGGCAAGGCATCATTTTCTGATCTAGAAATTTTGCAGAGTGAATTATAATCGAAACCACTATCTTTTATTTATACGTTTAATATATATAGGAAAGAGCACAAGTACAGACCGTTGATAACATTGAGCTCTCTGTAATTGAAGCCAAACTTGCTTGGATTGTTCATATTATTGCTGCAATTGTCAAAATAAAACAATGTACTGGTTGTAGGTAAAAGGCTTCTTCTAGTTGTTACCTTTTGTCTATTTTTTCAACATTCTTTGCAAGTACTCAAGTGATGTTTTTCTGGCATATGTAAATTTTTAGTTACTTTCTTTTGTGCAGTATGGAGTCACAGGAAGTGCTTGATGCAGAACTTTCAGCTCGTGTTTTGCAACTAATAAATCTCACTGACAGTGGCCTACACAGCCAGGTAGATCAACAGAAAGAGCTGTGTCTGATTAATTAGAATATTGGAACTTAAGTTGTAGCATCCTTTGTCTGATACAATTTCTCTTCCCTGAAATTTGTATGCCTTGGCTTTCTGTGTCATTTATGGTTTATAGGGTATAATTGAGAATTTCGCTAATTGCTGAATATGGTTGTCATTGATACTATTCTCTGTGCATGGCTGGTTCAAGAAGTCTTAGTTCCAATGGTTGAAGAAATTACCAAGTAGTTCATCTGTTTCAATCATTCTGATTTATCACAGATTCTAAGATTCATTACTGAGATTGTGTTGAAGCATCATCCAGCTTTTCTTTGGAGAGCAAGCAATGAATTTGGTGTTTCATAATATGATATGATAAATGTATGCGGTAATATACTGTGATTTTAACTTATACTTCATGTAGCTATAATGCAGAAGGTGCATATAAATGGTAAAAAATGCATATCTGGCATTTTAAGGATGATATCTAAAGTTTTTGCCAAAAATAGAAGGGGATATATCAAAAGCTGTTGGGCTGAAGTACAGCTTTGGGTTTTTGCCAGATGCTGTGTGGGCTTTTGAGTTGATATTGGAAAAACTTCTTTTTATGTTAGCTGAATAGCTAAATAAGTAGTGCTACGCAGATTTGAGTGTGAAAGGAACAGTTCTCCAATTTTCTTTGGTATGGCAATGCTTCAAACACAGTGCAGGCAAAATCTAGTTTATTGTAACTTCTTTATAGTATGAATGGTTGCTGTATTAATGGCCACATGATTTCATTTTGATTCTCGTAGTAGCGGTCGGTGCAATAGGGCTCTTTTGTCATGTTACAAATGAAAGGGTTTGGTTAATGTATAACCATTATGAAATGATTTTGTTTCATCTGAAATGTAATTATATATGTCCTGCATAGCCGTGAAATTCATTCTAAATTCACTGAACATAAGGTCTAATTATGTTTCGTTTCCATCACAAGGCCTTTGGTTTTTTACCATGCTAATTACTTTTGGTTCTATCCCCACTGGAGAAGATTCAACATTTCTCTTTTGGTAGAGGACTTTACCATATACATTTCATTACCTTGGCATTGGCAGAGATATCGTGAATTGAGCAAGCAGAGACTTGATCGTGCAATTCTCACCTTCTTTCAGAATTTCAGAAAATCTTATGTTGGTGATCAGGCAATGCATTCCTCTAAGGTAATCAAATTCTCTTTGTTCTTTATTATAATCACTCATAAATGTCTACATATTCTTTGAAACTTTATCTTTTTGTTGCAGCAGTTATATACCCGGTTGTCTGACCTTCTTGGACTCCATGATCATCTATTACTTTTGAATGTGATTGTGGGGAAGATTGCTACTAACCTCAAGTGCTATACTGAGGTATTGGTTTGTTTGTTTATATCTGTTCGTCATATTATTCTGGAAATACATTTCTTATTGGTATTTCTCTGTGCCTATTTACAGTGCGAGGAGGTTATTGATCACACATTAAGTTTGTTCTTGGAGCTAGCTTCTGGGTTAGTATTACCGCTTCTGTATATGGCTAGAAATTAGACCCACTAGTTGTTTTGTTTTGTGAAACTTATTTATCACCTCCATTAATTTGCTTATGGGATAAGTGTATTTCTTTTGGCAGATATATGACTGGAAAGCTGCTTTTGAAGTTGGATACTATCAAATTTATTGTTGCAAATCATACTGTAATTCTTTTTGTAACATGATTTCATTCTTTCATTATTTTTAGTTTTATTTGTGTGCTTGGAAACTGATGAAACCTTGTTCTAAAAGTTCGGTTTTGAATTTCTGATTTCAGAGAGAGCACTTTCCTTTTCTGGAAGAGTATAGATGTTCTCGCAGCAGAACAACTTTTTACTACACTATTGGCTGGTTGATTTTCATGGAGGATAGCCCTGTGAAATTTAAGTCTTCAATGGATCCACTTTTGCAAGTACAGATACTCTCTCTAATGTGTTTTCATATTTTTCTCAGCCTTTGGCAATGATCATTTTAATCTGCTTTCTGAATCTCATCACGCATCTTTGAGAGAGGTCTTGACCCTGAAAATTGTTTTCTGGGGAAGCTTGGGCCCATGTCGCTCCATCTAATTTGCTTCTTCTTAATATTATTGCTGTTGTATTTAGAAAATGTGCACAATCATTATCCATTCTTCTATTCTCGATGTCGGCAAATTTATCTTTCCCGGACACTGAAACAATGTTTATGGTGCGTTAGGTTTTTATCAGTTTGGAATCAACTCCTGATTCAATGTTTCGTACTGATGTGGTAAAGTATGCTTTGATTGGGTTAATGAGGGATCTCCGAGGAGTTGCAATGGCCACAAATAGGTTAGTATTCATGCAATTTGAATTTTGACTCTTTCTTTTTGATCCGTTTTTGATGAATGTTAAAATGATTCCATATTCCTTATATGGATATCTTTCAGCCGCAGAACATATGGACTTTTATTTGATTGGCTATATCCAGCACACATGCCACTTCTCCTGAAAGGCATTTCACATTGGACTGATACACCAGAGGTATTGTTAATTTTACTCTTACCTCCAGATCTCTGACATGCCAATAGTCCTATACCTTTTGCAGTCAACTTAACTAAGCCATAAAACTTGGGGAGCCTTTTAATCAATTACAGTATAATATACAAAATTGTGGTTTCTGATTTTTTTTCTCGACTGGAAATCTAATTTGACCTTAAATTTAAACAATGTCGACATTTTAGCATGTGGTGGATGGAAGTGAATATTTAGCATTTCCATAATCTTTGAGGATTTGACTTTTATGATTGAAACTATAAGCATTGTATGTGGTTTTGTCCCATATTTGGAGGAATGTGTGTGCCATTCACCTGAGTAAGAAGGAAAGTTGGATAACACTGGATATGCAAAGAAACATGCACAGATGTTGATGTAGGAAAGAGTAGATGAGAGGAGGGAAGATAAGAAAAGAGAAAAAAAAATAGGAAGGGAAAATTATAGTGAGAGTTGAGAATAAGAGAGAATCAGAGAAGAGAGATTATCCATTGCTTCAAGAATTCATCAAGTCTGCCAAAACTCTAGTTGCAGAAACATTTATAGGCTTAGGAGTATAGAAGATAGAAATACAAAATCCAAGCCTCAAATAAGCCTAATCTGAGATGGTTTATCAACAATAAATACAAAAGTATATATATCATGAAAACTAAAAGATAAATTTGATAAGAATAAAAGAAAATCCTGATTAGCCATAATCCCAAAATTTTAAAATCACTACCTTTAGATGGTTTCTAAATCCTAAATTGGATAATCTCTTTTTCTCATCAGATATGCAATTGTGACTTAGAGCATGATGGAAAAGATTCAACTAATAATCTAGAAATTTTATGGGTAATACCTGAGGCTTTTATGGAGGTAGTAGCAAGTTTGTAGGGTTCTTTCTCGGATGTGATTTGCAGAAATTCAGGGTTGCTTGACTCCCGGAAGTTTTTTCTGCATGGTCAATAACTTATTTTGAGTTTCAACCACTGTGAGATTCTCTTTAACAAAACTTGAACAAGGAAATGTAAAAATGCCAGGATACATTCTGACTTGTAGTTCAGATTTTGCAAGACCACTCATGGCTTATTGCAGTATCTAGTTAATTCCAGTACCGAAGTTGTTCATTCTCCCGCAATCTGTTGAAAGTGTAATAGTACAAAGAAAATATCAGAAAGATTATCTATTGAAAAATGAATTCATGCCTCTATCAAAGCTTGTTTGCAGTATCTAGTTAATTCCAGTACCGAAGTTGTTCGTTCTCCCGCAATCTGTTGAAAGTGTAATAGTAACAAAGAAAATATCAGAAAGATTATCTATTGAAAAATGAATTCATGCCTCTATCAAAGCTTGTTCTATCTTCCTCAAGTTATCTTAACTGTCATGGTAATAATGAAAATTTAGGAAACATTATATATTGAAATATGAATTCACTTGCATTCTTGTGATCTTCTGGCACCCTTTTTAGAGGCGTCATGGTAATAATGAAATCTTAGGAAACATTATATATTGAAAAGTGAATTCACTTGCATTCTTGTGACCATCTTGCACTCTTTTTAGAGGCTTCTCAAATAGGGACATTTGGCTGAAAGAGTCTCTTCCACTAAACTATTTGTCAGGGGGCCAAAGCACAGAAAGAAACTATGAAATCTTATGTGAGTCAATGGCATAAAACTGTTAAATGTCCTTAGGAATATCTCTTTGAGGAGGTCTAGTACTGAGTTCTTGTATTTTACCACAGGCAGAATAAATAAAAGAATAAGCCATACTAGATAGAAGATTAAAAGACTAATTTGGAAACTTCAAGCATGGAATTCAAATATAAGTCGTGCAATAGAAGTATTAAATAGAAGGTGAATATCAAACTTGGATAAAGTCGACAATTTATAATTACTTGCGATTTGGCACTCTTATGTTTGCGATATCTAAAAACTCCAATTATATTTCTCATATGCTTTAATTTAGTAGTGGTTATTGATATAAAATCGTGTTACTCATTGAGACATCACATGGGTTGCTTATGAACACAAAATTGAACATTCCATTCATCCTACTCTGAAAATTGTTCTTGTGGCTGATCTTTAATTCCTTTGCCAGTCAAAAGAATAAGTTACACTGGAAACCCAATTCTAACTTGAGTCAGTTGCTTTAGATATAACTTTACTTTCCCAGTCATCTATTCTCTTTTGTCTGTCTCAGCATTGAATGTTCTACCATGCTTGTATCCATATTGTTCTGGATCTACTCAATATTCAAACTTTAAATCATGTCAGGTTCCTGGAGATATAAGCAGTTCTTTGCTTCAACATTCTTGCTTGATTGAATGGGGCACCTTCTCTCTGTCATTTTCCCCTTCTAGATGACTGATCAGTATTTGTCATTTTTGTTTTCTTCTTTTAGTTAACAAAGAAAGTATCTTTGCATTAATTTAAGAAGATTTACCAAACCATTAGCTACTTGTCCTAGGGTCACTTTCTTTTCTTTAAGAAGAAACAAAATAAAGAAATTATTGATCTAGAAAAAGAGTTACCTGCACCAGTAGTCATGGAAAAAATGAAGAGAAAATCAGTGGTCATAAAACAAAGGCATCATCACTTTTTGTTACAGAGATTGTGAACTATTGGTAATCTATCTAGAAAACTAGGCACATAATGCAGTGAGGAAGTTTCCATTACTTCACAAAAATTCAGAAATTTCCTTCTAAGCATTTTCAAACACTGTTCTATTCCTTCTCAGCCAAATAATCCAAGATACTCCAAAATGCTAGAAGTCCATAAAACCTCAGTCTTTTTTCGTTCACTGAAAGCTCTAAAATCCTCTACAAACATTGAAACAAGTCAAGCTGATCACAACAGCACTCTAGCAGCCTGAAAAATATTCTGCCTAGTGTGAAAGAGCAGAGCAAAGGAGAGCTGTGCTTGACTTTTGCTACAGCATTCTTACACATCACACACCAAAAAGTAGATGGGCAATCATTAGGCCTTCTCTTAATTGAACCACACATCTTCAGTTTACCTTGAGAAATTGCTCATGCTAGAATCTGAGCTTACTTGGAATTGCCTTCAAAACTTTAAAAAATGTGCAGAAGGAATGAAGAATTATTCACCATCCAATTAAAGTATGACTTATATGTATAAATACCTGAAGAATACTTTCTCCATTTTCTTCCATCTCCCTCGCTGGGTGGACGCTTACTATTGTTTCTATTGTGTCTGCTTTCTATCCTGCATGGTTTTAATTATCTTCACTGTCGGGCTTGACCTTTTTCATCCTATCTTGGTGGTCATTTGTGACACAAAACACTGTGTCTCATCGTTGTCCCTTGTTTTGAGTTTATTGTATAGAATACAATTGTTTATGAGCCTATTGCTCTGCCCTTCCTTTTAGTGCCCACGTATGAAATTGTCCCGTGTCTTACAAACTACAAAACATTATACCTTTGCACATAAGCTTGTGTTTTCTAGTTGCTTATCTTGATTTTCTTTTGTTTTGATAGATAAATAATGTACTAAATGTCAGATAATTTATGCAATTGAAGATTGTCTCTTTTAAGCCTTCACCTGAACTTTTGAGAAAAGAAATAGATCTATATATGTGTCCTTCAAATGCTGTTATCAACACATTTTAATTTGCAAGTTCTATTTTATATACATCTTGGCCTGCCAATTTTATTTGATGCCTCTGCCCCTGCTTTGTTATTTGCTATCAAAATCATTCTGGTAATTTATCGTACTCCTGTTCTATGATAAACATAAGACTGTTTTTGCTGAACATGACTATTTTTTGACCTAATTTTGCAGGTTACTACCCCATTGTTAAAATTCATGGCTGAGTTCGTATTAAACAAAGCTCAGCGTTTAACTTTTGACTCGTCTTCTCCTAATGGCATTCTTCTATTCCGAGAAGTTAGTAAAATAATAGTAGCTTATGGATCAAGAATTTTAGCTCTTCCAAATGCTTCCGACATTTATGCCTACAAATACAAGGGAATATGGATTTGTTTAACTATTCTTTCAAGAGGTATGAACCAATTTTCTCTCTTTTAAGCTTATTAAACCATGTGGTGGTTTTTATTTATTTTTGCTGTTGGAAGTTTGTCAGTTGCATGATTTTTGAGTGGACAAACTTCTGTTTTAGTGTGAGTGTTTTTCTTGTTCAGCCAAATATGAATATCAGATTTTCATTAGTCTCAGCAATCTTTTCTGGTATAAATTTTCAGTTCATTATGATGTATATTATTCTATATGTGCTACGTTTTTTAACTAAACTCTTCTATATGTATAATGAAATGTGGCCATACTGGTTTTCTGAGGATTAGTAAGGAAAATAATCATGGAAATGAGTGCAATTTTCTATCTCAAAGAAAGGAGGGGACGGCTTTTCTTCTTCTCTTCTCTCTTTCTGCCTTTGTTTCCCCCTTTTTTGGGCCATCTGGTAAGGTGTCCCTAGCCAGGAAACAGAGATTTCACCTTTAGAGTATTGTTATATTCTTTACATGGTAGTTCCTGTTTCGTGGCATGGTATATTGGTCTAATTTACACTCGCTAACCGTTTATGCCATTCTGGTATCATTGGCAGCGGTGTGGGATTGTCTTGTTTGATGTTGTTTGAACAAACAGCATTCTATGTAGATTCCTTTATGAGCTGATTTCTTTTTCTTTCGTCAATATATGACAGCTCTTGCGGGCAACTACGTCAACTTTGGAGTGTTTGAATTATATGGCGATAGAGCTCTCTCTGATGCACTTGACATTGCTCTTAAGATGACATTGTCAATTCCTT
Source organism: Ailanthus altissimus (assembly GCA_946807835.1). Taxonomy (NCBI): domain Eukaryota; kingdom Viridiplantae; phylum Streptophyta; class Magnoliopsida; order Sapindales; family Simaroubaceae; genus Ailanthus; species Ailanthus altissimus. The sequence goes on from OX327687.1 coordinate 15,186,442, forward strand.
TGGCTGATACATTGGCTTTCAGGAAGGTATGTGGAATGCTACAGACTTTTTGGCTCCAAGATTGAGTAACTGTTTGATTGAGTCCTCTTTTTTTAGGCTTTGGGCTTCTAACTAAGGCAAACTATGAATCTAAGTTAAGTTAAGAAATCTCTTTTATCGCCCTATTGCCGTGGATCTGACATGCTAGTGCCGTAATGCTAAGCTTCTATTTTAGGGTAATTTTTTGTTGCACCAACGTTGCAGCATTCACCTCTAGTCGCTGCGTCACCTAAACATTGACCTTTGAACTGTAGGTTCCATGGCCGCGAACTTGGCTATTAGGTGTTGCGACACTCATGTTCTGTTTTGACTCCTAAATTTCTTCTTCCAGCACCGCAACCTTCATGTGCTGGCATAGTGGCGCTCTCTTGAATTTTCTTCTTTTAGCTTAGTATTTTTCCCATTTTTGGTTTTTACTCGCGCTTTTACCTTTAACCTATAAATTAACCAAAATATACATTAATAGCCGTATAATTAAATTAAGCAAGCAAATATTAAGCTTTAAGGAGGTAAAAACAATAGTACAATCTAGACCTATCAAACTCCCATAACTTAATTAGTTGCTCGTCCTCGAGCAAAGAGAGAACTCTAAAACTATAAAAAAAACTAAAATAAAAAACACTCAAGTGGGCTGGTACATGATTAATATAAGGTCTTAAAGATTGTTGTAACTTCCAAGAGACTTAAAATATTATAGAAATTCAATATGACATAATCCTCATATTCATTTTTCTTTACTTGTGATTCTTGGGGTGTGTGTGTTTGTAGTGTATTATGAGTTTCATGCACCTGGATTATTTTATGCATACAAGAAAGCAAATTGGTCATTTTATGTATTTTGATTTTTCATACACTCAAAATGCTTGCTTTTTATACCACTCTCTACTAATGTAGGAGCTCACATAACTAGGGATCAATTAGGACTTTAACTTAGCTTGTAACGCAAGGCTTAGGGTGAGGGTAGGATAAGATGAAGATTATTACGCGTTAAATTCACACCATAAGCATAATTAGAACCTATTGGTTGTTTGCATGCATGTATATTATTATGGATTTTAAAGAAAACCCTTTGTGGCCCACCTATTGCACATATGTAGAAAGCAAAACATGAGGTTTTATGAGCCGACTTCATTTTGTTTTGCCAACAAAGGGCTTTAATGTTAAGAATAGTTAATGTGCCATGTAATACAGAATTATATGGTACACACAGCCTGTAACATTGAGGTGTTTGAGATAATGAAGTTGAGTTCACATTCTTCAAACCATGCTAATATATGTGGTGTCAAAGATACCAAAATCAGTCAATAATGGTTTTTGGATGACTTGAGAGTAAGTTAATGGTGTATGATTGGTGTTTTTAATTTATTTTTTCTGATTAACTGATGATTGTATTGGATTGCAGATTGTTTTAGCCTTTCAGTTATAAGGTTTATATCTCCACTTTTATGTTTCTTTGCAGTTAACAAGGTCCTACTTTTCATTCTTGGAGGTTTTGTTCAGCAGCCACATCACTTTTATATTGAATTTGGATACAAACACTTTTATGCATATAGTTGGTTCCCTTGAATCTGGTGTTAAAGGCCTGGATACAAATATCTCTTCACAGGTGTGTATTGACTTCCAGTTAGGTTGTTTCAGCTCCATGTATTCTTTCCATTGAATCAAAATTCAAACAATTAGTTAATCCATTGAAAAAAAATGTAACGGATTTTTGTTTGATGATATGAGATATATATGAGATGTAATTGTAGAAAGAGTAATGTGGAATAATGATTTTTATTTACCAATTTTGCTGACTAGTAATACTAAACTCTTATTCTTTCTTATTAAAACATAAGGCAAGGAAAATAGAACTAATTTCATCTTCTGGTCTTCTGTATATACATTGGATCAGATTATGACGAGTCTTTTAAGGATTTTTAAGAAACATTTATTTCTTAAATTTTTTAATTAAAAAACAAAGACAAAAGCAATAGAAAAATAAAAATAGAAGATGTAAGTATTATAATGAATAAAGTGGATTATCATACGTGTAGTTAGGGTTTCTTATATTTTCATCAAGTAGAGCTTCTTGAGGTAGATCTTGCACTAAGTACCCATTTGGTACGGCTTCTCTACAAGCCAAAAGTGATTTTTGAATGCTAAAATCCGAGTGTCCATTTGGCTACCAAAGAGGAGCTTATGGAGGATTGAAAATGCTATTTTACCTTTGCTAGAAGCTCAAATTCCAAGTTTCTTTCAGTAGAGCTCTTTGAGCTTTTTTTTTTTCTTTTTCTTTAAAAAAGTTTTTGTCAAAATACCCAAATGTTATTTTAAATCAATTATGTGCTTACTAATAATAAAACCCTGCTTAATTAATGTTTAACATATTACTTCTCGCTGCCATTTTGACAAAGTTCTCTAACTAGATTCATCTTTCATCTCTAAGAATCATCATACATATTTCTTTAACTCTTTCCTCTCGTAACTTCTTAGTGCAGATCGTCAAAGCTTACACAATTTCTTCTGCTGACTGCCTTATATTTATGAATATGTTTTTCCTTTAATTTATTATAAAATGCAGCCAAATTCTGAAGAGAAAATTTGTCAAATGTTTTCAAGGAATTAGGTTATAATAGAAATTGAAATTGAAATTGAAATATATGATTAATAAATTGTTTGCGATTGAGAAGCATTGAGGTCATAACATGGTGCTTGTGATTTGCTAACACCATGGTATTGCTTATTATGGAACTGTTGGCTGACTTTAGAAGCATACATATGGTGCAATATATATATATATATATATATTTAACATTGAATCAATCAAACAATATGTTGAAAATGATGATTAGGAACAGGATATGGAAGTTCTGTGCAATAATTTATATTACACGAGGTTTAGTACATGGGTCTTTATTAAACTCTTAAGTAAACATAGAGTAATTATGATTATATGTATGTTAATTTTTTTCATTGTTATATGATTATAAATAAAAGAAATTATTTTTATTTGTGTAACAGTTAAAGTGATGAAGTCTCTTGTGTGTCTTTCAAAACAAGCAAACAAGCACTTAATCTGTAGGTGGTGGTTGCTTCAATTGTAAAAACGTCTTGGGTTGATATAAGAGATCTGGGGTTAGATTCCCGCTCACACACCTGAGGTGTTTCATTTTTGTTTGCATAATAGTTAAAAGGAAAAAAAGAATGAGAAAGATACATATATTTAACAAAGGAAGATGAAAAAGTCTTTTCATTTAGTTGTGGGTGTCGGTTGGTTCAACAGGTAAAGCCTCTTGGTTTGCTACAAGAGGTTTGGCAGATTCCCACTCATCAGTCACATTGAGGAGGGAGGGGTTTAGTTTATCTGATGTAATAAATTTATTTATTTATTTAATTCTAGGTTCCTTGCACTTGCTTGTGTTCAGATACACTTAGTGTATATGTTGATGTACTTGGATTCTTGTATATGGACTATAATTGTTATTAGATAATGAGGTTAACTATTGTGAGATAGCTACTGACAATAACAGGTTCAAATATTAAACTTTTGTAACCTACTATATGCATATTGGTATGACACCTCAGTCACTGCCGCTGTAGTTTCCACAGAAATGTTTAAATCATCTTCCTTAAGCATGCAACTCTTTGGGTCAATTTCATGTCTGAATGTGGCACCATGTTATCTATTTATTTCCTTCTCCTAATTTCATTCGTCAAGCCTAAACATTTTAACTTCTTTCAGTGTGCTTCTGCTGTGGATAATTTGGCTGCCTTCTATTTCAATAACATTACCATGGGGGAGGCACCCACTTCACCTACTGCTGTTTATCTTGCGAGACACATTGCAGAATGCCCCAATTTGTTTCCAGAAGTAAGTGAAGGCACTTTTTCTATTATTATTGTTGTTGATACTATTATTATTAAAAGAAACATGTTTACCAATATGATGAAAAGTTAGTAACATAGTGAACCGCTGTCCGCCTCAATATACCCAAAACTGAGCAAATGAAAATACTCATATAAGATCATAAATTTAAACATAAACAGCATCTGAATTTCTATGAATAAATAAACAAAAAAGAAGCAACCCAAAATTGCTCAGAAACCAAAACCCAGAATGAAGCCAAGAAGTTAACCGTCCCACAAAACGATCCTTCTGTAGTAGCCTCTTAAAAAGAATATTCTATTTTTTTCTATCCAGATAATGTGAATGCACATACACCACCATCTACTTAAAACCAAAGCTTTTTCACACCCACCCAAAGTAAGTGAGGAAATTCTTCTGTTGTTTTTTTCTTTAAAAAAAAAAACAAAAGAATCTCTATCCATTAATGAGAAGTATAAGATTGAGAAAGATGTCACAAAAACTAGGAGCAACCTGAAGGAGCTCAAAAAGATCTGTACAATATAAATGGAACAGCTCTCGCAGAAAACTATATGCTCATGAATCCAAGTCAAAACTCCTTTACTTCAAAAGTCGATACCAATTTAAGTGGATAAAGGAAAATGAGGTATCTGGAAAGCATTAGAAATCAAGGTCCAGGGAAAAGCTGACAAGTGGACTCAAGATTCTAAACATATCATTCTCTTTCTCACATCTATATTCAAATAACCTTCAGTTCCTTGTTTGCTAAAGCAACTGAAAAGTAGCTAATACTGCATGACCAACCAAATTTTTGCACCTGAATTAGTTTTTGCAATCTTATAGCATTGTCACAGCAAGGATAACTTAGCAAAAAAGGGATAAATGCCAATCTTCAAATCATCTTAGATTTATGTAACTTGTGTTAATTTTACCAAGTGATAAAACCCTAGAAAAACTTTGGACTTTACATGAGGCCTCCATATCATGCGGATAGGTTTAAGAGATTGTAAGAATGATCATCAAGTAGCCAATTGACAAAGGATTGAAGAACTTGCTGGATGCCTGAGCTTCCAAACTCTCCTGTCTTCTCTCCTCTTATTGCAATGAAACTTTATTCACTGTTGTCCAAGAGAGAGAAGAACTTTTGGATTTGTCTATCATTGATATTCCTCAAAAAGTTAAGCTCTTGTCCCAACCCATGGAAGTTGTGGAAGAGACTGGGTAGATGATTGAGGAACCACTAACTTTTAGGGTGAGAGTCTGTGCAGAGTATGGATGGCTGCCTAATGAGAATAAAGGCATCAAACTCGGCCAATGACTTGTCTTCTCATCATTTTCCTTATCTCATCCAATTCAACAATTCTTCGTGGGACAAAGTCCTTTCATCGTCTTTGTGGGCTTGCCTACATGAGAATTTAGAATTCTTTTTCTCTTTTTATATAGAGATCAGGATGCTGTTTTGAGATATATTTGAGTATTTTGTTTATCTTTTAATATTTCACATGCACTGTTCTGTTGTTTATTTATTAAATTATGACTATATATTTATATGTAATCAAGTCTTTAGCACTAAAAAAAGATTATTTGTTTCCATTCATATAGAAAAAAATTCAGATTCATAGTTAGATGTAATGTGACAAGTACATGCACCTTATAGTACGTGGCATTGCCAAGAAGCAGAAATTAGTATGTGGTATTCCTTGTAAGCTTGAACTAGGAATATCCATTTAAGTTATTTTTTTGGCATTTCGGATGGGTCTACCCCAGAAATAAGTATCTCCAGCAAAACAATCTAGTTCCAGATAGGTCAAAGCAGGCATAACGTGCCTACATGTTTGACAGGCAAATGTGCTAGAAGTAAGATCTGCAACAATAAGCTCTTAAAAGTATAGGTTTGTAGTAGAAGAAAGATGGAACCTGGAATGAGTTGAGTTCAGTGTTGAGAATATCTCTTTGCCCACTTTCTCTTCTGAAGTATAACAGTGAGATGATTATCAAAACCATGGTGCATTTTTCTATAATTGTTCCCTTGTTTTGATGCAGATTCTATACTATTACCTTTTTTTTTGGCCTTGTAATGAAAATTGTCATGTCTTAATTTTTTTTCTTTTTCTTGTGTACAGATATTGAAAACCTTGCTTGAGATTGTTTTATTTGAAGATTGTGGCAACCAATGGAGTCTTAGCAGACCTATGCTGAGCTTAATTCTTATTAGTGAGCAGGTGATAGTTTATATCATCCTAGTGCATATTTTTCTCACTTTCCATCTTGCTTTATTGCACTTCCTTAGCATATAAATCAAGGATTCCTTTTTGCATGTCTAATTTGTTTAATAAAATGAAGTTGATTTGTACATGGCTGCTTATCATTATATGCTCTTTACGATCCCCTTTAAGTGTCCGTAATTTAGCAAGATTTGTATACTTTATGATGTTTCCATTTTAGTTATTGTTTTTATGATATATTAATTTGAATTTGACTGCTTATATTCAATATCTATTGGCTTATTTTCTTGTTGACTGATAAAACAAAATTAACCTTCAGGTATTCTCTGAGTTGAAAACTCAAATTTTGGCGTCACAGGTGAGTTTAACAAAACTATCATCTGTTGAGAGATTGGTGGTCTCTTTTTTTCTTCTCTCACATTAGTCACCCTGTAGTGCCGTGTTCAGTTTAATTGATGCCATGATGTTTTGGCCTTCTTGATGAAACCTTAATACAGATATATCAAATATCCGATGAAGGTCTAGTTTGTGTAATATTTTTAATCTCCTGCAGCTTTGGGGCTTGGCTCTCCATCTGTGTGATCCCTTGGCAAGAATAAAAGATGTATAAAATAAAAATACATTTTATAAATTTGAAATTTCCCTAAAGCTATGCTACATAAATATGTGCACATTACACCTAGCTGGACATGGGGACTCCATGTGAAACCTAGGTGACAACATGTAGGCAGTGGTAATATGGCAAAGAGTTAAGGAAGGCTTTGATTGTAAAGAAAGCAAATATATATGGAAGGTTTAACTTAAAATTGGGTCTACTAGGAAGCTCATTGTTGTTTTAGCTTCTGGTTTTTCTACTTGTCCTTTTTTCATTCCTTATTCTTTTCCCTGTTTGATTGATCTCCTCGTTTTCATCATATTCTGCAGCCAGTGGATCAACATCAGCGGCTATCTGTTTGTTTTGATAAACTAATGGCTGATGTTACTCGAAGCCTGGATTCAAAGAACAGGGACAAGTTCACCCAGAATTTGACTGTAGTTAGAAATGAATTTCGTGTAAAATAGTTCAAAACTCTTTGTGCAGTAGCTACTGCCTATTAGTTTCATATGGAAGTGAAATGTACTGCCGACGATTAATCAATCGATCGGTGTCCAGTACTTACAATGTTTAAAAGCATGGATGAGGAGATACTGCATTGTGTTAGTTGTCCCTGACTTGAAGACGGGGCAGCAGACTTCTTCAGTTTGTGTCGTTGGTGCCAAGTGGGGAGGTCTTGTTTGAATTTTTTGATGGTGTTTTGTATAATTATTGCATTTGAAAGGGAACATAGTTCGCATGCCATTCCAAGTGGACTCTCTTAAGGTTTTGCAGAAGTTAGTGATGGGGATGAAGTTTGGTTGGGAATGGCCAAAATGCTCATTAATTCTTTCTAGAACATAGATATGATGTCTTCAGATATCAGTCTAGTTGGCAAGCCAGATTTTCTGTACATTAACCTCAATATGATTCTTTGTATTTGTTGATAGTAGAATAGAAAATAAAGAAAGTCAGTGGAAGGAAAATTTTGCGGGATTTTTAGTGGTTTTGTCTCGGTTGAGCTTGCGAATGGCTCTTATCGTCTTCCATAATTCTAGCTTTGTGCGGCAATGCACAAATCCGTACTAAGAGAAATATAATGAACTTCTTTATTAATTCATATTTTCGAGAAATTAGTAAAAGGGGGCAAATCCCAAATGCTGTAGACAGGGACCTACCTCTGCTTTAGCATTGCTATTGTATGGCATTATGGAATATGTTAAAAGAATCCAATTGACCTTCTGCTTTAGTTTTGTGGTTGAAGTCAAAGTTGCTGTGAAATAAAATATTAGCTCTTGAATGAATTTGTGAGTTAAGTAAACATTGTATTTATAAATACATTTATTGTTGTGTTTAAAATCACGAGTACTTTATTTATTTATTTATTATTATATGGACTTAGTGGTGATGTATAGTGAATCTTTAACTTTCATCTTACAATTTTAGAGTATATTTAATGTGCAGGATTGTTTTGATTAATTTTTTAATTTAAGATTTGTCTTATTTTAAGTCGTGGACTATATTGGATTATATGTGGTGTTGTGTTGTATTTGATGTAAAATTGGACTAGACTAAATTATATATAATAAAAAAAATTCAATATATAGTTTAATACTGGACTACACTAATTAGTTTTTTAAATTTAAAATCTTAATAAAAAAAATGCATACATTATTTTTATCAGTATTGTGCATTCTTTTTGTGATGAAGTTGACTCTGAAACTTAAGATGGCGTAATATTCATGTGTTATCTTTTTTTTTTTTAAGTATCCGCTTTGATAAAATATTCTTGTAATTAAAAGAATGAGAAGATTGTTACATCAATAATTCAATAATTGTTTCTTGTATAATAAAAGCTGCAAATTATCATATACAATATGATTTACATGAATTACAATTAATGAGATATAAAATAGAAATGATTTAGGTTTCAATTTCTTATTTAATATAATAATATCTTATTTCTAATGAGAATATATGAAAACAAAATATAATTTACTTTTACCTAGAATATTAATAGCAACAAATTATAACAATAAGTATAGATAATTTTTTTTAAAAAAAATGATGTTATTTTTATAAATGTAAATATTTATTTTATAATAATTAGATTTTAAATTTTAATTTGTAGATAATATTATAAAATATAAAAAAAATAACATGATGATTTTATATAAAATTATTTTAAATCATAAAATATTAAGAGAAAATGGTAAAGTTGAAAATCTAGGTACTATTTCGTTGAGATGGTAGAGGGAATGAAAATCCTATCTAGTTATAAGTAAAGATGATAAAATGATTTGCAAACCCATTAAAATCAAGACTGTTGAAAAATATTTGAAGCAGATTTTGGATAGATTTAGTACACACATATATATATATATATTTTAAAATGATCAAAAGATGTTATTTTAATTGTAGCTCTAAATAAAAAATTAAGAAAATAATTTTTTATCTTTTCTTAAATGTATCAATTATTTTCACTCTCACTTGTCATATAAACATTATTGCATATGTGATTCTCTTTTTTTATAAAATTATTGGCTTTACGTTCATCAAATATTTATTTTATTCTCAAATGACATTTTAATCTTTCTTTAATCTTTATCTCACTGATGTATATTATTTAAATAAATAATATGAATATTTTAAAAGAGATGAGATAATGTTTTTTTATTTATTTTCTTCACATGATGTGATTGATAATTATTTTGTTTAATTGTTTTTACTAATTTTCTTTGCATAATAGAGATTGATAGTCATTTTATTTTACTTTTTTATTCTTTTGATGTTTAATATATTTTAGCTTAGTGAATTAGAAAATTGACTTATCTTAAAACTATAATATGCCAATATAAGATTAATTTGTAAATCTTGAATCAAGCTTAATTTTTTTTAATTTAATTGAATTGCTTTATAGTTATTGTCTAGTATTTGTGTTAACTATTTATGAATTACTTATTAGTTTAACTTGAAAATGAGTTAATTTTTTTATGAAAATAATTTTATTGAATTTAAATTTATGATATGATTTTGGTTGCTATATTTTATTATTTTTTTAAAATTAATGTTATAATTTTAATTTTTTTATTATATTAATTTATAACCCACTTAAAATTCATAGATAACTTATTGTAAGTCTAGTACGGAGTATATATTTGTTAGAGAAAGTTTGGTAATGAAACCTAAATCTACAACGAATTTTTTTAAAAAAAAATTATTTTTAAAACAAATACAAATACGAATTTAGAGATATCTATTCTAAATCTGATTCGTTGTCAATTTATCATCCATAGTTATAAGTGAACCTAATATGAAAACTAACTGTTCCTACAGGAGTAGATAACAAAATTTAGCATTAGGCGAATTTATGGATGAGTCATAGTAGATTTTATAAGTGAGTTTAATACGGGAGTTGCAACTCCTTTTAGAAATATGAATGCTGAGTTATGGATAAATTTACTTTTAGTAGATTAGAGAGATCTTTTTATCATACAATGTGTGCGGTTTTTAAAAAAATGTAAAAAAAATTAATTTATAAATTTAGCATCATCTCATTTTAACTTTAATCATTGTTATTGTCTGCCATTATTTTTATTTTTATTTTCATCATATGCAAAACAAATTTATAGCATATTTTCTTCATCGTGTATTTTTTTTGTTCTTTTTCAAAACTTTGGATGTAGATAGAAATGAACAAAAATAAAACAAATCGATTGAATCAATCGGATCAATTGGTTTTTGATCGATTCGATTCTGTTTAATTCAAAGATTGGTTTTTATTGGTTGTATTTATTTAAAATCGATCGATTTAGTTCGATTTAAAATTAAAAAAATAAACTTAAAATAGACAAAAAAATAAAAAAATAAAGTCAAACCGAACCGAATTAAGCCTGTTCGGTTCTTATAGCTTAAATTGATCGGTTTAATTTCGGGTCGATTTTAGATCGAAGCGATTTTAAATAAAAATTTCCCACTCGTAAATATGGATGAAAAATTTTACCTACAAAACACTAACCCTCACCTCCTATTTTACTCGAACTTGGTTAGGTGCTAAGCGTACTCACAACAGAGCCACACCCAAGTAATATTCTCTTTTTATATTATTTATTATAAATTTAAATAATTATTATTTTAAATAATAAATTGAAACTTGTATAATTTTTTTTATTGTTTTATTTTATATTTCATACCGATTATAATCCATATAACATTTGATATTGTCTATCATTATTCTCACTATGCAAAATAAATTTACAAATATATTACATTTTTATATCATTTATTACAAATATAAATAATAATTACTTTAAGTAGTAATTTGAAAAGTGTATAATTTATATATATTTTAAATAGTAGTTTGAAAGTGTATAATTTATTCTTTAATAGTTTTAGTTTAAATGTTATATTGAAATAATACGACAAGCGTATTGTCCTTGTAGGAGGTAGGACTGAGGTAAGGTTGGTAATTTGGTATGGATCTGAAAAAATTTAGAGTTTGGCTTGGCAGAATTCGGCCTGCAAAAATTTAGGTTTTTATCCAGATCTAGGTTACAGAAACCTGGCCTGGATCCAATTTTTTTTAAAGAAAATTCTAAATTAATTTTTAATTTTTGATATATATGAATTTAACAATTATTTTATAAAATAAATGCCTTAAAATTTTAAATTTAACTTAAAAAAAACAAGAATAAAAAATTTATTAAATTATAAATATAAATTATACAATACAAATATCACAATCTAACAATTATTTTATAAAATAAATATCTCAAAAGTTTAATTTTACCAAAAATAAAAATTTAAAAATAACATTAAAAAAAAAATAAGGTTCAACCTAGATCTGACCTGACCTGACCTAATATGGATGTAAATTCGAATTTGACTCTACTAAAAAAAACCTAATTTCAAATTTTAAAAAATAATCTAATCCAAATCCCAATTAGAATTGAACAAAACTTAGATCCAAATCCCAATTAAAATTGAACAAAACTTAAATCCAAATCCGACCACCCATAGACTTAGGAGTTGAAATGGCTAAAAATTAAAATACAAAGCGAAATGGGCTTAAATTGTTAGCTTCTCCCAATCGAATTGACCAATAGGCTTGGTATCCATTTTCTTACATAAGTGGATTATTATTTAGATTTAGAAAAGCCTTCAATAGGTTTGCTAGAACAGAGAGCACAAGTTTTACAAAGATGCAGACCTATTTTGATTGGATAACCGTCACTTGTTTGTTATCAGTGATAACTATTTGATGGACAACCATTTGATGGCTGATGCTATGCTAATACTTAAAAAGGAAATCTAATTGTAAACAGATTTCTTGTTTTCAAGAAAATGAATTTAGTCTTCCTGGAAAGTTTAGCCAAACATTCTTGTATTGTGAAGAAGAGAAGAAAGTGAATAAAACTTTATTAATTGGCTTCGATAATGGAAACAATACAATATGCTCAGTATTTGTAGTGAGTTAATTACAAGAAAAATTTAGAAAATACATAAAAGGAGAATTGGTTGAAAAAGACAGGAAAATTAAAAAAATATCCTAACTAACTTTAACTTTTGTGTTGACTACATCATAACTAACTACATTAGAGAAAATCTTTCTTCTTCACACTTTTGAATTATCTTCAATCGAGCCATCATCACTTTGGACTATGCTTACTAAAAAGATTGTTGCTGCTGATGTGGTAGTTGATTCGGCAGTTGAGTTGCAGTAACTGCTCTTGCTTAGTTTTCCTTTCATCTTTTCTTAAGTTCAATTGTCTGCTTGTGTCTCAAGGTCTAAAATTTTATAAATGGGAAAAGCCTTAGTAAAAATATCTACCACTTGTGAATCTGATGGTACAAACTTGATATCTAGCTCTACATTAAGCACTTTGTATATTTTGATGTGCTTGGTATGGCTATGAAACATTGGATTTGTAGCAAATTATGCTGCTCCCCATTACCATATCAGATGATTAGAGTAGAAGATTGATTCAGATGGAGTTCTACAAGTAGTGCTGTAGCTAAGCTATTTCAGCTATCACCTAAGCTAATGCTAGGTATTTTAACTCTGTGCTTGAATCGGCTACTACCATTTGTTTCTTGGAGTTCCAAGAAACCAAATTACCAACATAATACACACAATACCTTCCACAAGACCTTCTACCATCTAAATCAAATGTTCAATCTGCATCTGTAAAAGTTATTAAGTTTAAAGAAGTTCTTAGTATGAAATTGATACCATAAAGCTATTATTAAAATTTGTGCTTACGTGCCATCCCTGTTTGTATGAATATTTATTTTGTAATATTTATACAATGAATATTTTATTAAATCACTAATAAACTTTATTAAATGGTACTAAAGCTTGTAATACTATAGACCTTGTATGATATGAAAGAGTTCAGATCTGATTTAAATGAGTTTAGGCCAGGGTTAAGAGTTAGCAACACTGAGAGTTAGAAATGGTAAGAGTTAGCACTGCTAAGAGTTTACAGGTTATAAGAGTCAGTGAGTTTTAAGGAGTTAGAACCTTATCTATAATGGGATAAAGATCTGAGAGTCTTCTTATAATGACATAATTGTAAAGAGTTGCAATAAATACTAAAAAATGTCATTATGTAAGTATGTTCTCAAACATAGTGTTCATGATCTATGTTCACCAATGCGGGTCTATCAGTGAATCAAAATTATATAGATAAGTACATGTCTATATTTGTATTGTAAAGATGATTGTTCTTAGTTGATCATGAGATTAATGGAAGCTCGTATATACATGTAGGTATTCAGTCAAGACTGGATACTGAACAAACTCATGAGGACCCCTATAGATATCCTATGAATCAGTCAAAGGAAGGTCTTATTGAGTTGAGCAGTATTCATGGTGTTTTGATATGAGCACCACGGTTGGCTTGTGAATGATTCACCATGCTTTGGATCCATGTATGTCAGAGAACTATTATGGTCTGACCGCTACGTGTTGTTGGGTATGGTCCGATGCTCTTAGAGTTCGGTGTTTATAGATATGAGATCCGCCAGCTCACATAGGTGGGTTGTATATCCGATGCTCCAAGATTGTATCTTACAAAGTCTTATGGCCATAAGCAATGAACCCGAGAAAAGAGTTTCCCACAAGGTTGAACGATATAACAAAAGTATTTGTGTATATTGTTCATTAAGATACGAATCTGGAGATAAGTTCATGGATGAATTAATGGAGATTTGGTGTTAATGATCTACATCCCACCCTTCCAGAGTATAATGATGGAAGGATTATATGAATATGTAGCAACCTCAACATATATGGTCTAACGTGCTGATTTATAATATTCATGATGTGTGTGGGGGGCATTGATCACAGACTTATGAAATATTTTCATTTGACAAATCGGGCATGGACTTAAAGAATTCCAATATGAAATGTACTCGTTATGCACTTAGGTAGCGTACCGTATTGAATAGTTCAATATAGTAAAATCTAGTAAATTCACTATGATTAAGTTAAATAAAGTATATGGTTCAGTTGAGACTCACTTAGGGTTAACTTGGTAACCTAGTAAGGGCATAAATATAATTTTACTTAATTGATTATTTAATTGTTAAACTTAACCTTGGATAATTGTTAACTTAAGGGTTATGTTAAATTTAGATATTTGATATTTTATTATTAAATTAAGATATTTTATTTAATAGTTAAATATTATTTAACTTAACCTAAGTTAATAGTTAACTAGGGTTAAGTTAACTAAATATCTAAGTTAACTAAGGTTAATGGCTAACTTTGGTTAATTAATATTAAACTAAACTTATTTTAAATGTTAACATTTAGGTTTAGTTAACTTATTAAATATATAAGATAAAATGAAATAAAAAAAAAAGAAAAATTTTAGTTTTACAATTAGAAGTGTCCGACCATTTTTTTGTTGAAAGAGAGAAAGAAACTTGTTCTTGGTTTTCAATTTTAAGTGTTCAAATTATTAACTATTCATTTACTTTTATTTAGGCTACTTATTGTATTAACTAAATTGATTTGTTTTTAATTGTTTAAGTATTGATCAATGGTAAAAATTAAATTAATTTAATTAGTTTAAGTGTTAAACTAATTACTAGATTACTTACTGCTATTCTAGATAATTAATCCCACAATTGTTGATTGTTAGAATTGATAACTTTTCATTTCAGATGGACTTCAAACAAAATTAATCCAAAGACTTCAAAGGTTTATATTCTTAATTCTTGTAATTAAATTATTTAATTTGAACAATTTATGTTCATTGTAAATTTTTATATCTTTGCTGTGCAAATATAGGTATGAGATATGTATATTTTGAATGATGAATATATACCACATGCAAACACCGTATATAAATCAACACTCAACATTTATGTGCCCTGTAAATGCCTCAATAACCTTTTACAACACTGCCAGTGAAATTGAGATAAAGTTGAGAGATATTAACTTAATTTGTTTATTGGATAGAAGAATTTTGGTCTTGTCAAAGTCACATATTACAAAGCTCATATTGTACTTCTGTATAAAAAGTCATCTGAGAATAGTTTATCAGTGTTTTCGATCAATTTGAGATCTGGACTCATCAGTGTGGGACAACTTTTAGCTTCGGCCATATTGGTCTTTCCAAACAAATTAGTAATAAACTTTGTTTGAGATAAGTGCAGAGCTGAACCTATCTTGGTTATCTTTGTTGTAGTTGGTGCTTATGTGCCATTCTAATATTATATGAATATTAATTGTTAATATTTATATAATATTCATTTAAAAAATAATCATTAATATTATAATAAATAGTATTATGCTTATTACGTTATAGATATTGTATGATTTGAAAGAGTTTAGATCTGACATAAAAGAGTTTAGACTAGGGCTAAAAGTTAGCAATGCTGAGAGTTATAAATGCTAAGAGTTAGCACTGCTAAGAGCTAGTCGATTATAATAAAAAGTAAAATCTAAGGAGTTAGAGTCTTGTCTGTAACTGGACAAAGACCTGAGAGGATACCAGTAATAACATAGTTGCAAAGAGTTACAATAGGTACTAGAAAATATCATTATGTAAGTATGTTTTCAAATACAATGTTCTTAATATATTCTATGAATCCATTTTATATAAATTAGTGTATGCTATATCTGTATGGCACAAATGACTATTCTTAGTTGATCGTGAGTTTATCGAAAGATCATATAAGCATACAAGTATTTAATAAGGACTAGGTACTGAACAGACTTACGAGGACCCCAATAGACATTCTATGAAGCCGTCAATAGTGAGTTCTCTCGAGCTGAGTAGTATTCGTGATCCTTTGACTTGAGCACCATAGTGGACTTGTGAGTGATTCACCATACTTTGGTTTCACATATGTCAGAGATCTTTTATGGTCTGACCGTTATGTGTTGTTGGGTATGGTCTAATGCTTATGGAGTTCGGTGTGTATATATATAGGATTCGTCAACTTATATAGGTAAGTTATATATCCTGATGCTCCAAGATTGTATTTAAGAAAAACTTATGGCCACAAGCATAAATATGAGAAAAGAGTTTTTCGTAGGGTTGAACAATATCACAAAGGTGTTTACGTATATTGTTTATCAAGATACAAATCTAGAGATGGATTCACGGATGAGCACGTGAAGATTTGACAGTAGTGATCTATATCTCTGTTCATTCAGGATATAGGTGATGGAATGATTATACGAATATGTTATGACAATATCACAAAGGTGTTTACGTATATTGTTTATCAAGATACAAATCTAGAGATGGATTCACGGATGAGCACGTGAAGATTTGACAGTAGTGATCTATATCTCTGTTCATTCAGGATATAGGTGATGAAATGATTATACGAATATGTTATGACCTCAGCTTGTATGGTCTAACGTGTTGATTTGTAATATATGTGATGTATGCGTGGGGCATTGATCACGGATATATAGAACAGTTCCATTTGACAAATAGAACATAAACTTAGGGAGTCTCACGATATAAAATGTACTCGTTGTGCACTGGGGTAGTGTATTGGATTGAATAGTTTAATCCAGTAAATTTTAACAAATTGAGATATTTGCTTCAAGATCTCTCAAGATGTGTATGTGTCAAGACTTAAGAGTTAAGTACATTAATTGGTTAATAATAGTTATTAACAAATGAGATAATGACACGTAGCACATTATAGACATTTATTTGATTTTGTAATTACTAAAATAACCTTACTTGTGGGACAAGTAAAGTTTTATATTTATTTAAAAATATTTTGAATAAATAAATATATTAATATTATATTATATAAAGTCAAACAATTGATTTAATTGTTAAATCACAAATCACAAATTACATGTTTTTATTTTTTTTTATTATTATTAATGTGATTAAAATAAAATAAAACATGTTGAATGACTTAATAGAATATGCCGTACATAGTGGAGGCATGTGTTGGCAACAAGTATTCAGAGAGATTTTAACAAATATAAAAACAAAGTAATTCTTTTTCTTTTACTACATGAATGGTGGCCATGAATTGTTGATAAAGCAAAAGTATTTTGCTTATTCTAACAAGTCAACATATTATATAAATAGTTTATATTTTATTTGGTAAAGACAACAATAAGTTATGCATTTGTTGTAGGCCATTCTTTGTTGGCCATTATTTGAAGGGAAATGAATTTACTAATATAAAAATGAATTGATTCATTTTGATGGGTTTTGATTCGACCATTTTGGGTGTGTGAAAAAAGAGAGCAATTTGTTTTCAATTATTGGAGAATTGTTCATCTTCTTCATGAATGAGAAGATTTGGCTAAGTGAAGAAGCAAGTGAAGAAACAATTTTTATGATGTTTTCAAGGGTTGAAAACTATTTCTTCATCTTCTTCAATTGATATGATTTGGCCATATCAAGTGCTCAAAAAGAAATTTTTATGTTTCAAGTGTTGAAACAAGTGAGAGGCAATGGTTAATTGTTTCTTCTTCTTTTTCTATTTCTTATGGCCAACCATTAATGAACAATGAAGAGATTGTTTTGGTTTGTATAAGAGTTATATTAGCCAAAATAATTTCATTGTTATGAAACAAATACAAGATTAGTTAAAGTGTTTAACTAATTATCCCAAGCTTAAATAGTTTAAGTTATGATTAAGGGTTAACCAAGGTGATTAAGAGTTAATCACCATTGTGTTCAAGAGTTAAACACAATGCTGAAAATTAAAGCTGCTATTCTAGCAATCTAAGTTCACCCCAGTTGAATCCTAGAATTGCCAATAAGTGCGCTTCATGGTGGACTACGGTTTAGTAATTTCAAAAGGTTTGACAGGTGATTCTCGATTCTTAATTTCATTACAGTAATGAAACTTAAATTTTAAATGTGTTTGTTGCACTAGAAAATATAGATTTTCATTTTCGTTGCACTAACTTATGTATATGATGCATAAATTGAATAATGATGAACACCCACCACATGAACGCACCCTATAAAATTAACACACTTTCAATCTCAATACTAAGAAAATAATTCAAATCACCTAATTCTTTCAATACAAATTCCTTGTTCAACTACTGTATTATTGATTGAATGACTTTACGATCAACTCCTGTAACAATGATATCATCTACATAAACTAAAACAATTAGAGGAGTACTAATAGGCATCTTGACAAATACTAAAGTATCTAATTTTGTATTATGAAACCCCAATGAACTAATGTTATTTTTAGCTTCTCATACCAGGCCTATGAGGCCAGTTTCTACCCATATAAGAAGGCATTATTCACATCAATTTATTTCAAGGTCTATTCTCCTATTACTGGAAGACTCAATATGACTTTTATTGTGCTTGCCTTCACCATAGGGCTAAAGGTTTCAGAAAAATAATTACCATGGATTTGATAAAAACCTTTGACCTTGCTGTGCTCCTATCAGGATTTCCATTGTAAAAACTCATTTATTTCCAATAACCTTTTCATCTAGACAGTATGGTACTAATATCTAGGTGTTGTTGTCTAGCAAAATATGATATTCATCAAGCATAGCTTGTTTCTTGTGAGACTGTCTCAAAGCCTCATTCGTAGATGCTTGAATTTCTTCTTTTACTTTTGCAAATAAAATCTTTGGTTTAAATATACTATATTTTAATATAGTGATCATTGGATGTCTGTTGGTAACTGCTCTTCTACTTTCATTTGAAGATGTTTGTGTAAGAGATAAGGTTTGTAAGATTGTGTTTTCATAATTTGCTGAGTTGGTAGATGAAGGAAAGTTTTGTAGAGGTCTGTTTTATAAAGGTAAATATGTTTGATAGTGTAGAAATAGAGAGTGAGTTGAATGTTTGCTCCAGAAGCTTGGTTTTGATTAGAGAATGTATCAATCGAGGAAGAATTTTGTTGACTTGATGAAGAGGGACAAACATATTATAGAAAGGAATAACATTGAGAGATTTATTTGTTAAAAGTTTATAATGTGAGAGGGAATTTTCAGTAAAAGTAGAGGCAGAAAAGAAAGGAAATTTTGTCTCATTAAAAATAAAATTTCTTGCTATGTATATTTTTCCTTGAGCAATTAGACATTTTAGCCTTTATGCTATGAAATATACCCCAAAAACACACATTTCTTTGTATAAAAATTAAATTTATGTCTTGAATAGGGTCTTATGTGTGGATAATTGGCACATCCAAAAGTTCTCATAAAGCATAGTCTGGTTTTTGGTTAAAAATGAGTTGAAAATGTGACTTATGATTTAGAATAGACAAAGGCATTCTGTTGATAAGAAATACTGTAGTAGAAAAGGCTTTCCACTAGTATTTTAGAAGTAAGTTGTTTTGAGCCAAAAGAGTGAGGTCGATCTCTATAAGGTGTCTGTGTTTTCTCTTAACTCTTTTATTTTCGTGATGAGTATAAGGGCAAGAAAATCTATGTGTTATCATTTTCTAGTTTATGAGAGTGTTTAAAGTTTGTATACATCTTCAGCATCTGGTTACAAAATCTTAATATTCTTGCCAATGAGTTTTCTATGAGGTTTTGAAAATGTTAAGAAGTTAAAGTAACTTCTAATGTCTGTTTCAAGGGATAAATCTAAGTAAATTTGCTATAGTCATCTATACAGCTGACATAAAATCGATAACCATCACCTGAAAGTAATGATGCTGGTTCTTATACATCTGTATGAATAATTTCAAGAGGTTGCGTAATTTTGGTTTCGGTTGAATCAAAGTGTAACTTGTACTTTGTGATTCTTTCCTATTTGACAAATTGAACAAAAGAAAATCTTATCATTTTTTCTTATTGAGATGTGCAAATATAATACATTTGAACTAAGATGTCTACATCTTTTATGTAACACATCTATCTTATTTTGCACTGTCTTTGAAGAACAAAACATTGAGAGAACAAACTTTGTTGCTGACAATATCAATGTTTTGTTCTACACCTAACTTATTGATTTTAGAGTCAACAAAGAGAGAAACCAGAGGAAACTGACTTAAGTTAGAACTAATTTTTGCAGAATGTGCAAATGCACTAGAATTTAGGTAGTTATGGAGAAGCTGATACAACTCTTCTCTAGTAAAGCCTCTGAGAAGAGTACTCCCCTTTACATCCTTTATAACACATATGTTTTGGGTAAATTTAACAATCAAATCATTATCATTAATAAATTTTGATATGCTAATAAGATTTTTAGTCATATCAAGCACAAAAAAAAAAAAAAAATTCTTAAGTTTCAATTCTGTGCATTTTTTGTTTTCAAGTAACAGTTCCTAATATATGAAATTCTGAGTTTATTACAATTTTCAATAACAATAATTTCCATACCTTTGTATTCATTATTGGAAGGCATATATTGAGACTATTGGTGATATGGTTAGTAGTCCACTATCTACGTACCAATTCAAGTTCTTATTTACTCCAATTATTGGTTCAACAATGTAGATAGCTAGTCGGTTTTGCATGTTACCGTGTGTTATTGCTTGCATTTGAAGTAATAATGGGATAAAGTCTTCTTTGAATCTATGCCAACACTTTAGAGTTCTTAACTAGCCTTAAGAAATGTTTGGCAAGTGATCTTAGAACTATTTTTCTCTTGCTTATAATTTTGTTTGCCTCAACATTTCCTTAGAAAATTCTGAGCATTTTGATTCATCACATTTCTAGAATTTTCACTACCTCTAAAAGAAGAGGTTTGGTTCATTGTATTCCCTAATTTTTTGTATCTACTATAGCCTTGTTTAAACATCTATTTTGAAGCAACCTTAATTATATTTGCAGATATGTGATTTCATAAGAAGCCATTTGAGAGCTCATTTCTCTCTTCTTGACTCATCAGAACTGAATAAATCTTAGGTAAAGTCATTTCTCCAAATCTAATTGAGACAAATAGAGCTATTGGATCATATTCAGAACCTAATCCAACTAGCAGGTAAGAGATCAAATCCTGATCTACAATAGGCTTTCCTGCCATATAAGCTATCAACTATGCTTTTAAACCTCAAATAATGCTCATTCATGCTTTGATTTCCTTTTCGAATGGTTTGAAGTCGTGTAACTCTAGCTAAAAACCAACTCTCAAATATATGATCTAAATGTTTCCAAACTTACAAGAAGTCTTACATTGAATCATTAAGCTTAGTACTAAATTTGTCATTGAAGAAAATAGTTAGCTCTAGAGAATCTTGCCTTTTCTAAATTTGATAGTTAAGGGTTCATAGATTTTCTTCTACATTTGGAACAGCCACAAGACGAGTTGGACAAGATTTTTCTCCAGTGAGCAAGTCTTCAAGATCATTACCTCTTGCACAAGCAAGAACTTACAACTTTCAGAGTAAGTAATTATTGCAATCAAACTTTATAGGATTTGAGAAGATAAGGCGTTGTTTTGTGTAATTGAAAGAGAATTCATTTGATTTTTTAGATTTGAAGAGTGTACATGATCTATATTTGAAGATTCTTCCATGTGCTTTGATTCCAAAAAGAAAATTTGATTATAAACAGATTTTTTGTTTCTAGATTTTTTAGATTTGAAGAATGTACATGATTTATATTTGAAGATTCTTCCATGTGCTCTGATACTAAAAAAAAAATTTAATTATAAATAGATTTTTTGTTTTTAGGAAAATGAATTTAGTTTTCTTAAAAAGTTTAGCTGAACAATCTTATATTGAGAGGAAGATAAGAAAATGAATCAAACATTATTGATTGGCTTCAATAATGAAAATAAAACAATATGCTGAGTACTAATAGTGAGCTAATTACAAGAAAAATTTTAAAAATATATAAAAGGAGAATTGGTTGAAAAGGCGGGAAATTTAAAAAATATCCTAACTTTAATTTTTGTGTTTGGACTACACCACAGCTAACTACATCATTGAGAAATGCCTTCTTCTTCACCTTGGACTATGCTATGCTGAAAAGACTGCTGCTGCTGATGTGGCAGCTGATCCAGCAGCAGCTGCTCTTGCTCTGTTTTCGTTTCAACTTGGTCTCCATTATTCTTTCAACTACAATACTTTTCTCAGTGAAATGGAGGATAGTCATAGTAGGATGGGTTTTCTTTAATTACTCTTTTTCCAATAGTTGTTGCATTTTTTAGGGGTGAGAGCATCTGTAGTTGGTTTCTACTTTCGAGAGCTGCTGTGTGAGAACAAGATCAAGAATTTCTTTTGGTTTTGGTCTAGATTTTATCTAAAGAAATAGAAACTTATGATTACTAGTTAAAATAGGAATACATAAAGAACTAAATCTTAATCACACATGGACAATAATAATATTTTTGTAATTATTAGATAAGTTTTGACCACGAGAGGATCCTTAATTCATAGCTCCATCAGAATTTGCTGATGACATTTAACACATTCTCTTTCTGGTTGAGAGAATTTTGATAAATGTAATTCCAGCTAACCCATTCTTGAAAGCATGGTGCTGAATATCTCAGCTTGATGTTTAACATATTCTCTTTGCTTTTCTTTTAGCTCCCTGTACACAAGTTTCACATCTCTGGAAGACCAAAACAAAGTAGAAAGTAAAATTAAGAAACTAAAAAAATCATTGTTCATAAACAATGTAATAAGTTTAACAGAGAGAATGGTAGACTCTCACTTGTTATTTGGATCGATAGTTAGAGCTCTTTTAATATCAGCCTCGGCTTTTTCTAGTTCAGACATTTTCAAGTATGCTTGGGATCTTCTGAAGAGAGCTTTGACATTTAATGGATCAAGTTGTAAGACCTGTCACCACATTTAGGCTAAAAGAAGTAAGAGAACTGGAAGAGCCCATATTTGATCATTATCCTCCAAAATCAGGCTACTCCATGCCTTAGAAGAATTAAAAACCAAGAGTTGCGTGTTGTGTACGTGGAGAGACAACACGGCAACAAGCGCTCTGCACAATGAGGTCTTGAATTTGTGTAATGTGTATGTGTGTGTGGGGATTGTGTAGCGCGGGAGACCCAGGAAAGAGAGGAAACCTTTGTGCATAGGCTTGAAGCTTCTGAGTAGTTTTCGAGTTTGAGTTTACAAGCTGCGTTGTTCAAATGACATGATAACCTCAGTCCATTTGCTAGGTCCTTCTCCTCATCAGTGAAAGAGTGATCAAACTCAATAAACTTTGCAGCCTGCAATTCATAGTTAAGCAATGGTTCAGTTAAGTAAAGAAGCAACGGCAACATTCTCATTGTTACACGTGTTGGTTTAAAGCATTTCTTAATCATATCTGCGCCTTTCCTTCTCATATTTCTTCGAGGCACGCCAAAATTTCCCATCCTTGAACAGCAAATTTCCATCATGCTTCTTCCTTTCACAAGCTTCTATTTTCTCTTGAGTGTCCATCTTCCAAAATTGCTTCTCCTGTATATGGGACAGAATTATCCAGGTGAAATAGAGCAAGAGTTTTGATGGCCTGTCTTTTCATGCCATAGGAAATTAGCAAAATGTAATTCAAACAACAAGAGAAGCTCGCATTATATAGTGTGCTGATGCCATATTTTGACATCTTCAATAATGGAATTGATTTAACTTCTTAAGCCTTGTGCTGAACTACAACTCGTATACATGAAAAAGAAACAATGCCTGTTAGAAAAAAGATTATTCACTTTATTTACTTGAAACATGGACCTATAATTTTCACTACATAACGATGGATATCCTACATTTTTTCTGTTTAAGGCCCCTTGCTTGTCCTCAATGACACTTATGCATCCAAACTAGTTGAAATGCTAGAATATGTATCCATTTCACATACATAGATACATACGTACATGCATATTCATTCTCTGGTGCAGGCAATCTGCACATTTTAGATGCATACTCAAAAGCACTAAAAAAGGCGTTTTGAAGCTATGCCGTGCAGTATAGTTCGATTCACATTTTAGAACACACAGACCGTCTGTCCTTGAGAAAATCTACATATATAATTTTCGTGTTTTAAAATGTGGATTTCAGCTATACAATGTTGCATAACTCAAATTAGGAGAGGCTATTTTTATTGTGTTTGAAATCTTAACTGTTAATTTCTGAGGGAACTACAGAATTCCAAAGCAAACATTACTTCATCTTCAACCAAAATTACTAGAAATTTGAAATTAATTTGTATATAGTTTATGACAGAGAGAGCTTCAAGAAAGATTTATAACGAAGAGAAGAGTGCTCTCCTTTTCTTTATCTGCTTTTATTGACATCGTGTTGTTTTAACTGTTAACTAAGGAATGCTTGTGACACTGAAATTAACTAAAATTTAAGGAAAGCATGATCAACATTTCATGTTTAGAAACTTCATCACAATAAGAGAATTTGGAGGAGGAAACCTTAGTAAAGTCAATCAACTTGACTTCATAATGAAGAACTGAATTTGCAGAGACCATTACTGAAACTTCATGGCTGCACAGATACTCTGAACTTATAGTCACCAGGGCTTGCTCTCCTTTTTTCATTGTCATGACTGCTCTGTCTAAGCCCTCATTTACTTGTTCTGAAGACATAGTAAAGCTATCCCAAGGTTACATGAGATGTGGACATTATCGTTTAACTAAGTTCACAAGAGAATAGCAACTACCTTCAAGTGTTACAAACTCGAAAGGCTCCTCATTAGATCCTTTCATCTCAAAAACTGTTCCATCTTCAAGTCTGCCGATACATATCACTAAGGATACAGAAGTAAGCAGGAAACTTCAAATTACTGACCTTTTTGGTTCAACTCAAATTTGAAAATTTTATCAAGACATAAAAACACATTTATTTTTCTGTAAGACTTTACTTTTCACCAGGGATCCTTCATTGGGCCGGTCAAAGCCTTCGCCAGCTTTTGTAATCTTTTTAAGGACTTTCTTATCTCCTGTGACATCAATAATACTTTTCCATGATAACAGCTCGAGTTGGATGGTCAAATTAGAGTCAGATGAAACACCGCCATCAGTGGTAATTATCCCAATTTCATCCTTTTTAATGCCATCTGAAAATAAAAGAAACTGCAATTAGTTAATTACCTGAGTAAATTTTGAATTGATACAAAGTAAGCAAATGTCAATATTTAAGCAAAAATCCTTACTGCTCTGGATGGAACAAGTAACACCAACGACTTACAAGAGAACTTTACTGCCAGTTCCGCTTTCTCACCCCTTCTCATTGTCTTTACTGCTTTGCTTATGGCAGGACAGAGATGACCTGATCTTTGTAAACAAAAACTATAAATTTAACATCCTCAGGATATCAAAACATCATAAACTTTTGTCTATGTATATTTTGGTATATTATCCAGTGAAATATCAAATAACTGTGCAAGGTCAGCTTACCATCACATATGCGATATTCCACACCTTCCTCAGATTTGGAAACAAGTGCTCCATTCTGAAGCCTTGCCTCATACTTAACTACAAAAACAAAAAATTGACTATTGTTATGATGAGCATCAACATTCTGACCTATCAAGCCATCAAAATTTGACTCCATTTATGGACTTGAGCTGTTCTCCATCACAGACTTAAAATCATCCTCCTCTTCTTCCTAAGCTATTTTATTTATCTTCTTAACATTCTTGAGCTTGATAATGATGTGATATGATGCAATTTTTCGTTTGTAAACCACTGGCAGAGGTTTATGACAGAGATTAGAATGCTATTACATGAAACTTGGGCCCGTTCGTTTGCATACAAGCACTCAAAAGATTATGCAGACCATCTGATTTCTTTTTTCTTTCTCCAACAAAGCACATTCAGAGAAATGCTCAAAATCACAGTAAGTATTACCTAAAACTTCATCATTATCTCTAGGAGTGGACCATCCCTCACCCTCCTTTATTATTTTCTTTAAGATTCCCCCATCACCGGTTATATCCTTGATGGTGCTCCAAGATAGCAATTCAATATCAAAAACTAGACTTGAATTGGGAGGAATCAGTGGTGGAGATCCGGCTTCCCCATAGGCCAAATCTGGGGGTATTTTGAAGATTGCTCTCTCACCCTTCTTCATAGTTCCAACCCCTTCATCCCATCCTTTGATAACCTCACCTGAAACCCAATTGTCAAACTAAATTTCAGTGCCACAAGAACACTTCAGGCAAACAAAAACACTTAAAATCTCTCCCCGTAGAAGATCCTCGACAAATTTAACCTCTTCAATTTCAAACAAAGAAGAGAACATTTTGCAACTGAAATTGGATAAATAATTTGGAATATACATAATTTGCCACAAATACTTCACTACTTACCTTGGCCTAATTTGAAACAAAAGGGAGTGCCTTTGTCTCGACTAGAATCTAAACATGCCCCGCCTTCGATGTGACCACTGAAATGCACTGAAACACATAAATTCTGTTATAACTCAAATTATTATAATAACCTTTCTTTGCTCCCCAGGGAAAAAAAGGAAGAACAGAGGAAATGATAGAAAATATAAAGTGAAAGAACGAGTTTTGGTGCTTAACTTCTTTAAACTGTCTAAACTAAGGGCACATTATGTTTTGTGTCAAAACAGAGGGATGTTTGATTAACATAATTTTTGAAATGTTCACCAAACATTTACGGCTATGATTAAATTAAGTAGAAGCATGGCAATACAGATACCAAATGAACCCCAAACTAAATTTATAAGAATCTAAGGTTGGTTCCTTATTCCTTGTGTGCAAAAGCATTATTAGTTGAAAGAGTACCTTCAACTTCGTCTCCTGGAAATGGAGTTTGCCATGAAGTTCCTCTTCGGAGAATTTGTTTCCTCAAGCCTTGCTTGCGAATCTCTCTCTCGAATGAACTTGGAGGCCTGGCGTCTGTTACAGTTTCGAAATGGGATTTCAATGGCGAGACTGCCATTGAAATCTATGAATAGAGTGTGCTTTCAGTTGAAGATAAGCGGTTGGTGGTTTCCCTCCTCCTGTTATGTTCAGTTAAAAAGATAATTCTGTTTTGAGTATTGCCAGTGCCACACGGCACAAGCAGGAGCGGGTATCCATCAAACTGGGCCCGATCCTGGGCCTGGGCCTCAGTACCAACTGAAATGGACTATGGAGACGGCAGATTTTTTCTTTTTAAATTGAAATTAGATTATGCCACTTAGTGGCCTCAGGGTCCATAGTTTGAATCCCCCCTCTCCAATAAATTTCTAGGTGAGAATGAGAAGCTAACACACGCATGTCCCAATACTATTCTCTCGTATTTAACAGTGGATCGTAATTATAATGTTAATTTCAAAAATAAATAAATTTCATTATAAATTGGGATAATTTTAATTGATTGAAAGTTTATGTTTTTTCATATTTAAATCAATTTGATGAATTTTTAGTATGTAAATGGTTAAATTTGAGAGACAATTTCATATATCAAAGTAAATTCTAACATCAAATTCAATAAAATAAATAACGAAAATCCTAACTTGCATAAGTCACATCCATTTGATAATTATTTTTTCAAAAAAAAATAATTTAGAGGTGTAGCAGAATAATAGATTCATACGGTTGATCAAAAGGACATTCACGTCCTCGTCATTTTAAAAATACCTAATAAAATTTCCATCTATTAGTAACTTTTGTTTGTTAGATTAGGTGGATAAAAGGATATTATAGTAAAATGGCTTAATAGTAATGCGTGGCAGAATTTAAATTTTTTGATTTAAATAAAGGAATAAATATTTAACAAAAATGATAAAAATGGGTTAGCCAATAGCAAATATAGTTGTCATCATTGTTGTTGGCGATGGCCCCAGTGAGTAGCGGGAACATGGACCACATTATTGGACGGTGGACACTAAATGATCGGAATTACACAATGGTGGCGATGAAATCATCAATCAAGCAGTGAATTAACTACACGTATGACAACACAAACACCCATATCAAACGACAATAATTTAAGTGATGTGTTACCTCTATCTATCTGATAGATTTGTCATGATTCTAGCGGAGGTATTGCAATTCTTTAACTTTTGCTGACATTTGACGGCGATGTTCAGGTGCCTGCCGTGGTAGACATTGCATGTGCGGGTATTTCACTGCTCCATTAACGATTCTGTCACCATCACGTTCATCTAATCCTTTGGAGTCTAATTGTATGGTCCATGTACCCCTTGCTCATTAGCACCATTGCCGTAACAATAACAACAATAACAATAACAATAACAACAATGATATTTTATTAAAAAAATAAATAAAATTTTATATTAATAAAAAATAAGAAAAATTATGAATATATAAAAAATAAATTATATTTTTATTTATATGAGATCTTTTAGATAGAGTCCAAAAGTAAAATTATGAAGGTTTAAACTAAAAGTAAATAATATTATACTAATATAGAAATATGTGTTATTCATTGGATTCTTAACAATGGTATCAGAGTCACGCTTTAGAGTTAGTAATGTGAAAAAAAATCCTCAGTGTTGAACGAGAAGGTAATGACCCTAGTAAGCCTTAATTTGCTTGCAATGAGATTCGTGGTTAACCTCTATAGATAAGCAGTGGTGTGCACTTAGCTTCACGTAAGGCATGTAAAAGCTAATGCAGTAATGAGAAGTTGACATAATAGAGTGGGCTCTCAAAGTAGGTGGTACTCTGATGCTTCACGTAAGGTACTCTAGAGTTAGCCATGTGAAAGAAATTCTTGGTGTTGAATGAGAAGGTGGTGAGCCTAATAAACTTTGATTTGCTTGCAATAGGATTTGTGGTTAAGCTCTATAGATAGGCGGTAGTGTGCATTGGGCTTTATATAAGGCATGTAAGCCAATACAGTGATGGGGAGTTAACATAATAGAGTAGGCTCTCAAAATAGGCGGTACTCTGGTGTTTCACGTAAGGTATGTGGAAGCAACATAGTGAAGATGAGTAGTAGAATGATGAGAGCGAGATCTA
This sequence comes from Ailanthus altissimus, assembly GCA_946807835.1. Taxonomy (NCBI): domain Eukaryota; kingdom Viridiplantae; phylum Streptophyta; class Magnoliopsida; order Sapindales; family Simaroubaceae; genus Ailanthus; species Ailanthus altissimus. Next base: position 15,215,439 of record OX327687.1, read on the forward strand.
CATATGTAGAAGATGAACGGATAAGATATCGTTTGAGGGGAGGCTGTATATAGTCCTTTATTTGAGGGAAGGATTGTTAAAGAAGCAAACGAAGTCCTACAATGATAAAAAAAAAGGGGAGGATCATAGGCATATAAGGAGTGAACTATATCTCTATTGGTATGAGACCTTTTGGGTAGAGTTCAATAGTAAAACCATGAGGGCTTATACCCAAATTAGACAATATTATACAAATGTGGAGATATATATGATTCGTTAGACTCTTAACACATTTATTATCGACTGAATGATTACTTTAAGTATTACTATTTGTTTAATAATATTATGTAAATATATTAACAAATAGTAGTATATATATACATTTATATTTATATATATGTTATAATCAATGTGAAATAATTTTTTTATACAATAGATTAATAAAAAATAGAAAAATATTTTTTGGTTAATATGTTAAATAGTTATATAACTATTGACTTCAAAATTTGGTAACTCATAAGTTAACGAGTTAAATTTATTTTTGTAAAAAAGCTTAGTTTAAATATCAAGAATGTAACCAAAATTAGACCAATTAAACCACCTTCTTTTTCAGGATTATGGTCACTGATGAGAATTTTACAACTAAAGAGAAATAAGATTGTGTCGATAGGCTTTCTGGTGTAGGCAATTCAATGCTTTAGTCAGCAAAAGCCTGAAAAATAGAAAAGTACGGTAAGATAATAAAAAGGAGTAAGAAGGTTCATTGCTATATGCTTTTGGGCGTCTTCTTAATATTTTCATGTAAGTGATTATAAAGTTCGCTCTTTCGTACTAGCTTAGTGATTTTGAGAGTTGTCTCTCAATATATGTTGTACGCATCCCTATTCTTTGTGCTAATTTTCTCTATTATTTATAGAATGGGGATATAGGTTTTACCTATAACTTAAGAATCCTTTTTAATATGGAAATCTTTATGGACATTCCCTTTTAAGATTCTGCTATCAGAGTTTTGCACTGAATCTTTGTCGTCTTAGTAGGATATATCATGATATTAAGAATAACCCTGGTGCTTAGGATTTTTTCTTGATAAATTCTTTATGTCTCGTATAAGTTAAGTCATTTTTAAGAACTTTTAATATTTTTTGGGGTAATCGTATTTTGACCTTCCTCTGTTCGATATAAACAGAGATTGATTCCCCTTATAAGAGTCTAATCAAATAAGATAACAATTTTACGACCATTGTTTTGACCAGCTCTATGAGTGGTGAGTTTGATCGAGTAAGGTAACTGGGCTTCAACCACTGCTTTGACTAGCTTGAAGAGAGCGTAGGTCTTATTTGAGAGTCTAACCAAATAGGGTAGCCAGATTTCAACCATTTGACTAGCTCAGAGAGAGTGCCTTTAAATCGATGACATTTTATAGGTTGACACTTCTTGAATCTTGTGGGTTAAGGTCCTCTTTAGATTTTTGTGGGCTAAGGTCTTTATGTCTTATGAAATGAAGATCTTAGGCCTAGTAAGTCAAAATCTAAAGGGAACAATAGTAAATTATTATATAATAGATTTTTAACATAATGTTAGAGATAGTGCTTACATCTCATTTTACTTTTGTATGAATATTTATTGGTATTTATACAATGCATATTTCTATAACTCGTTAATTTATTATATAGTAATAATTTTGTTTCTTTTTAGACATTGTAGATTTAAAGTATTTAGATCAAGACTAAGAGTTAAAGCTTTTTTTGGAATGGGATAAAGACCTGAGAATATTTATTATAATAATATAGTTGCAAAGAGTTACAAATGGTACTAAAAAATATCATTATATAGTATATTCTAAAAAATATTATTCCTAATCAATATTTACCGACATAAGTCGATTGGTAAACCTTATAGATTAGTGTATGTCTATATCTGAATTATCCAGATAATTAATCTTAGTAGATCGTGAGTGTAGTAGAAACTCATATAGACATGCAAGTATTCAGTTAGGACTGGGTATTGAATTGACTCATGAGAACTTTCAATAGACATCTTATAAAGCTGTCAATGGATGTTCTCCTCGACTTGAATAGTATTTGTGATCCTTTGAATTGAGTGCCACGGTGGGTTTGTTAGTAATTCATCATGCTTAGATTTTAGAAATGTTGAGACCTCTCATGGTCTAACCTCTAGGTGTCGTTGGATATTGTCTGATGCTTATGGAGTCTGGTGTGCATAGATATAAGATTTGCCAGCTTATATAGGTAGGTTGTATATCCTGATGCTTTGAGATTATATTTTAGAAAGTTATATAGCCATAAGCATGACCCCCAAAAGAGTTTTCATAAGGTAAAACAATATCATAAAAGAGTTTGCGGATATTGTTTATCGAAATACAAATTTAAGAGATACGTTCATGGCTAAATAAATAAAGATTTGATGGTGAATATTTATATCTCTGCTCTTATAGGATATAAGTGATGGAGGGACTATATGAATATGGTTAACCTCAACTTGTATGGTTCAACACATCATTTTATTATATACGTAACATGTAAGTGAGATAACATTCACAAATATATGAAAATGTTTCATAATACAAACAAGTGAAAACTTAGAGAGTTTCACAATATAAAGCATACTCGTTGAGTACTAAGATAGCAGATAGAGTCAGAGTTTGATCCAAATTTTTTTTTCCAGATAAGCACGATTTGGTTTTAACACCTTTAAAATAGGATAAGTGTCAAATTCTAATTGTTAGTGATTAAGTTTGTTTAATACTTTGACAAATGTGAGACACTTATCATGGTAAAACCTAATTAATGGACAATTATCCACTTACAAAAGTCAAACAATAGAACGTATAAGTGTTATACTTATTGGTATTTATGAGTGTATTTTAAATAAACAAATGTAAATCAGAGCATTAGAGTAGAGAGAAAGAGTCGAGAAGAGAAAACAAAGTAAAGGGAAAGTGCCTAAGCTAGAACAGCTCTGGCACTGCAACGCCTAATAGTGCAATTTGAAAATTTTCCAGTTGAGTGCGATGCTGGAACCTAGAAATGTGACTCTTGGAAGAGTCAGCTACCCATTCCAATGCGTGTGACCATTTAAAAAGGTGTTGTGTCTCTCCAGAGAGACATTATCTCTATAAATACTGCATGCACACCCCATTTGAAAAATATAACATCTCTTTTCATCTTTGATCATGCATTCTCTCTATTTATCAACTATATCAAAGTTTTTACTTGTTGTCTAAAGAAGTTGCATTTGGTGTGCACTTTTATAACTTCTAATTGTCATTGAACCCTGAAACTATACTACAATTCAACCCTACTATACCTTGATCAAAATTATTATAAGGGGTGAAAATAGTTTTAAGGACAATGCCTAGCATGCCTTAACATTCAATTCATTACTTGAGTATGTTTTTTTTGTATACATATCCCACCCATAATATCCATTAATCTTAAAACTATTTCTATGGATACTACAAGTGATTTTGTTTTTTGTTGGCTGTAGTCAAATCATTTTCGAGGCTACAAAGATATCACCATTCAATGGGATTTATTTCAAGAGATGGCAAGCCTGTGTGTTTGACATACTAGACGTTATGGGCCTAGCAGAAAATCTTACACTTCCTCCTTCAGAAGTTATTATAGAAAATTAAAAGGAGAAAATTCTCAAAATGGAGCAAAGAGAATAAGGTATGCAAAAACACAATCTTGCATACTTTATCTAATGAATTGTACAATGTGTATTTCACATATAAAGATGCACATGAGATTTGGGCATAATTAAAGAAAAAAATATATAATTGAAGATGTTGGTACCCAAAAGTATGTAATAGCTAATTTATTAGACTTTAAAATATTTGAAGAAAAAGATGTTACCATATAAATACATGATTTTTATCTTCTAATCAATGATTTGGGAAATGAAGGAATAGTTCTCCTAGAACCTTTTGTGATTGGTTGCTTGATTAAAAAATTACTTGATTCTTGAAAAGATTATAAGAAAAGTAACAAGCATAAAAGGAAACACTTAACATTGGAGGATTCTATTGTGCATATAAGAATAGAAGAAAAGAATTATCAACGGGAGAACTTAGAGAAAGTCAAATAATTAGTTTCTAAGGCTAATTTGGTTGAAAGTGAAAATCATGATGAGAAACATTAAAAGTCCATAAGTAACTCTTACCTTAAGAAAATAAAGCCTCATTAAAAAAGAAAGGTAAGTGTTATACTTATCAAAAGGGTGGTCATTTTGCATATAAGTGTAAGTACAAAAATAAGAAGGGGAATAATAAAACTTTTCAGGCCAATTTGGTTGAGGGAGATGAGGTAATTGTTGCTGTGGTTGTTTCCCAAATGAACATGGCCGCAAGTGGCAACATAGAGTAGGTCATTGACTTTGAAGCCACTAGACATATATATGGTAACAAGAGTACATTTCATGATTATATTCAAGTGAGAGATAGAGAGGAACAAGTTTATTTTGATAATTCCCATTTTAAATCATGGTGGGAAAAGGAAAATTCTTCTCAAATTGACATTTGGGAAGTATCTTATATTAAATAATGTACTTTATGTTCTGAACATTAGATACAATCCTATTTCGGTATTTATGCTAGGAAAGGAAAATTTAAAAGTCTCATTTGAAGGAGATAAATTTGTAATGATCAAAGGTGAAACATTTGTTGGAAATATTGTTTTAATGAATTGTGCAAACTCAATATACTTGATGTTTCTATTAATAAGAATTCTTCTATAGTTTATATTGTTGAGCCTTTTAATTTATGGTATGATAGACTAGGTAACTTGCATTATCTTTATTGAAAGATATGATGAACTACATGTTAATAAATTTTGGGGCACCTATGAACTTGTAAAGGAAAGCAATTTTGACTGTTTGCCATATACAAAATAGAATTCCTTATAAGGAAATGAAAAATTACACCCTATAAGTTATGGAAAGGTTATGCACCTAACCTTTTATATCTCAAAGTATAAGGGTGTCTTACAAAGGTTCTAATTTCTGACCCTACAAGAAAAATAATGGGACATAAAATAATTGATTGTATATTTATAGCTTATGCCCAGAATAGTGCTGCATATAGATTATTGGTATTAGAGGATACCATTGGATTGCTTGATGTAAAGAATATAATAGAGTCTAAAAATGTAGAAATCTTTGAATTTATAAAAAAAAGTCAATTTAGAGAAAAATGTGACTCATATAAAGGTTAATGATAACCCTCCAGAAAGCTCTAATAATAAAATTAGAAAAAGTAAGAGAATGAGGAAAGCCACTAATTTTGGTAATGACTTCTATATTTTTCTTATGAAAGAGGACCCTAAAATACATAGTGAGGATATGACTTCTCATGATACTCATTTATGGAGAGAGGTAATTAGTGATGAAATTAACTCAATCATAAGTAATTATGCTTGGTAATTAGTTTATTTGCCTCCGGGTACCAAGCCCATTAGTTGTAAATGGATCTTAAAAAAGAAGATAAGGACTAATGGTACAATTGAGAAGTATAAGGAAAAATTGGTTGCCAAAGGGTTCACATAAAAGAAAGATTTTGATTATTTTGATACTTATACTCCTGTAACTAGAATTAAATTCATTAGAATTTTGATTGCATTAGCTGCAATATATGATTTTTTCATATATCAAATGAATGTAAAGACCATATTTTTAAATGGAGATTTACAAGAGGAAATTTATATGGAATAATTAGAAGGTTGTATTAATGTTGGTACAGAGCACTGATGTATGCTATACTAGCTAAATACAAGCACACGCTATCATATCAAGTAATATAGGATTTAAAGTCCGAATATCATTCCCATAGGGACTATATGATCTAATTATATCAATCAATTACTAAGATTATACCTACTCTACTTTTATTCAGGAAGGCTAAAATCCGAAATTTAACTAATTAACTTAGTTCTATCAATTAAACTAAACCTAAATAACAAATAAACTAAGAGATGAATTCACCAATTGATAATAATCTAAGGTTTCGACTTATCCCTCAGTATTTCATTAGAATTATTAACTACTTAGTTAATCGCTTAATACAAATTGATTGGCTAGACTCTAATCTTATCACAAGCCTCTGTCGATGGTCAAGTGACTATATTACACAGTCTAACAACTACCTATATATCTATTGTAATCAGAGTGAAATATAATTTATTAAGACCAGGTCTAAATTATACCATATATGCCATCTAGATATATGCCTATCCTACATAGAACTTATAGTTGTTACTCTATGATTATGCATCAAACTACTATAGGCTAAACACATGAATACCTTCATCAAGTTCATCATGGTCCTCAATCATTCAAGATATTGGCCATATATAATGAAATCATTAAACTCAAGATAGAATGAATAAATTGTATGCATTAAGTTCTTAAACTAATAATCAATGAAATATAACTACATACTAAGGTTCAATAGTTTAAACTAGATAATAGAAATTTAGCTCATCACAAACTCAAGAGTACCAAACCAATCGATGAATACCAGTAAGAACAAGAACAAAATGATAAGAAAATAGAAAAAAAAAAAACTAATCAAGGCAACTCCTTAGGTTGCTTTTCTCTCTTTCTTGACTTGAAGCATGATTCTTAAATTTTAATCTTCAATCTTCACTTTGATATTTTAAATTTGTGTTGTGAATTATTTGCCTAAGTTTTGGCTCTTTAAAAGTCTATGTTTTGATTCATAAAAGAGTGCTTTTATATATATGAGAAACTCTAGGGTTGAGGGCTTTAGAACCCAAGTGACTGTGGTTTCCTTTGCTTCCAACGCTTGCATATGCTTGTTCTGCTTTCTTAAATGCTTGACTTGCTTTATTCATAACAAAAAAAGGAAATTAACATAACTAAAATTAAAAATAAGCAAATAAAAATAAAAATTACTTCGGTTCCTTCCCAAGAAATGCTTGATGTGGCATTATCGACTTGACAGAGCTATTTCTCATCTTATAATAGATCAAAGGTAATGATAGAAGTGTCATTGTATGTGATCTTACTGTTCTTTCTCTCTTTCAACTTCTACATCTTTGCAATTAATCATTGGGTAGTAACTTTTGCCTTATTCTCCTTGTGCTTTTTCGGAAAGACTTGAATCTTATACCGGTGAAGTGGTCTCATATGCCATTCTTTTTTATCCTTTTATTCTACTACTGCTCTTTTTTCCTTTTCCTTTTCTTTCTATTCCTTATGTCTTCTTTTTTATGTGAGGATTCAACACCTCCATATCTTTGAGCTCTTTGGAGTTTAGGTACATCACATCAATGCTACAGTAGTTTTCTTCTTCAGATGACAACTTAATATCCTTGTAGACTTTGAATGTCGCTATGTTATCTTGCACCCTCATGGTCATCTTTTTTTTTTTTAGCATCAATAACCATACTTCTTGTGGCTAAGAAAGGTCTTCCAAGAATGATAGGGATCTCATTGTCTTCTTTCATGTTTAGGACAATAAAATCTGCATGGAAGATGAACTTATCCATCTTTACTAGTATGTCTTCTATAATTCCCTTTTGATAAGCAAGAGAGCGATCAACAAGTTAAAGTATGATGTTTACAGGCTTTGTTCTCTTAAACCTTGATTGTTATAGATAAAGAGAGGCATGAGATTAATGCTTGCTCTTGAATTGCATATAGCTTTACCAAGGTCATGATTGACAATGGAGCATAGTATGATAAATCTCTCGAGATCCTTGAGCTTAGAAGGTAGCTTATTATGAAGAATGGCACTACACTCATCTTCTTAGATAAGATATATTTTATAAAATTCACATAACTTTGCATTTGTTCAAGCACATCTGCAAAAGAAAGAGGCATAAGATTAATGCTTGCTCCTAGATCGCATACAGCTTTACCAAGGTCATGATTGACAATTGAGCATAGTATGATAAATCTCCCGAGATCTTTGAGCTTAGGAGGTAGCTTATTCTAAAGAATGGCACTATACTCCTCTACTTAGATAAGAAATCTTTCATAAACTTCACATAACTTTGCATTTGTTCAAGCGCATCTGCAAAAGAAATATTAATATCTAATTTCTTAAAAACTTCAAGAAATTTAAAAAATTGCTTATCTAAGTTCTTCTTTTATAGTTTCTGAGGGAATGGTGGAGGTAGAGTGCAATACTAATTTTGCATATTGTTATTGGTATTTTCTTATGATTTATCACTTTACTGCATCTTAGAATGTTGTTGCATTTTAATACCAGTTTTTTCATTTTTCTTTACTGAAAATTCTACATTTTTCTACTACCTATATTTCTTTTCTGCACTTTTTGGACTACCTTGCTACAATTTTTTAGTTTTTACATTTTTTTGACACCTCTGTAACTTTTGATAAAAAAGTATAAGCGGTTTACATGGCTGTATTTCTTTTTGTTGTGCCACATTCTCTTTCTCTTTCACACTTGATAGTGGTTTTGGGATATGTTTTCATGTAAGATTTACCATTCCTCAAGTTAATAGCTTGACGTTGCTCTACATTTTCTCTAGGATTTGTCTCAGTATCGCTTGGTAGAGTACCTTGAGGTCGTTTATTAATGTCTACAGCAACTTACCCTATTTAGACCTTTAAAAATTTCAAAGTCTCTGAATAGTTTTGCATGATGATGTGATTTAACTTTTTGTAGTGCATGAGCATGTCTTCTATTGATGGCATCTTTTCTTACAGTGGCTAAAATCCTAGAGGATTCATTAGTCTAGATGAATCCCCTTAGTTGTTACACCCAGAGATGTTAGGATGATTTCTCTACCTTAGATTGTAAAAATTAAATTGTGGGCTAGGTAGCTGTTGATTAAAATTATCCATATAATTCACCGTCTCCATGCACTGCCCATTCATGTGGTTATCACCACAAAAGTTACATGTTACTTACTAGGTTTTAATGGTGTTCAATGCATCAAAACAACTTGGAAAATGAATTAATTTTCTCTGCCCATGCATTGAATGCAGTCATCTTATATATACTGATGACTCTCTTAGGTGTAATTCTCTCAACTGACCATTAGTAACTATTAGATGCCATCTCTTCTAGTAGATCATAAGTCTCATATGTGGACTTATTCATTATAGCTCCTCTAACAGTGGCATCTACAATGGTTCTCAAGTGGCTTATTAATCCATTATAGAATATTTGTACTAATAACCATTTAAGAATACCATGGTGATGAAACTTTCTCAACATGTCCTTGAAGCACTTCTATGTCTCATACAATGACTTGCTATCTATATGACTGAATGAGGTAATGCCATTCCTCATTTTTTCTATCTCTGCTAGTGGGAAAAACTTGGCTAAGAACCTTTGTGCTAAATCTTCCTACGTCGATATAGGTTCTAACGGCAATGACATCAACCAACTCTTTACTTTGTCCCTTAAAGAGAAAGGGAATAGTTAGAGTTGGATGGCATCGTCTGAGACTCTATTGTACTTGAAGGTTTTACAAATTTTTAAAAACTTTATGTTGTGCATGTTAGGATTGTCATTGAGAGCTCCGCTGAAGTGTACAGATTCCTTTAGCATTTGAATCATACTCAACTCAATTTTAAAATTATTGGCGTTGATGGTTGGTTGTCAAATACTAGATTGAACACTAGGGACTGCATATTCTTTTAGCACTCTTTGTGGTATTATAGGTGAAAACATAGGGTTGCTTATGTTATCATTGTTTTCCTCCATGTTAAAAGCTCACTAGTGTTGTTCATGTCGAGGTCTATGCAATGTCCTTTCGATCTCAGGATAAAAAAAAGTCAAGTCAGCACTTTTTGCCCTACGTATGAACTGTCAAAATAAAATAAAAAGAAAATCAAAGTAAAAGAAGAAAGTAAACTAAGACAAAAAAAATTTGAATTAAAAGCAAGTAGCTTGATATTAGTATTGATCTAAGAATAGATAGAATAGTCCCTAATAACAATGCCAAAAACTTGATGTATACTATACTAGCTAAGCGTAAGTATTATAGGATTAAAGTTTGAATATTGTTCCTACATGGACTATACGATCTAATTCTATCAACCAATTACTAAGATTATACCTACTTTACTTTTATGCAAAAAACTAAATCTAAAGTTTAACTAATTAACCTAGTTCTATCAATTTAACTAAACCTAACTAAAAAATAAACAAAGAGATGAATTCATGAATTGATAATAATATAGGGTTTTGACTTATCCCCTAGTAGAATCATTAACCTTTTAGTTAATCCTTTAATATGAATTGATTAGCTAGACTTTAATCTTATTACAAGCCTTTGTCGATAGTCGAGTGATTATATTACGCATTCTAACAATTATCTATATGTCTATGGCAATTAGAATAAAATGTAATTCATTAATACTAGGTCTAAATCATGCCATACATGACATCTAGGTATATGTCTATCCTACATAGAACTCATAGTTATTACTTTATGATCCTGTATCAAAATGTCTTAGGCTAAACACATTAATACCTTCGTCAAGTTCATCATGGTTCCTCAATCATTCAAGATATTGGCCAGATATAAATAGAATGAATCAATTGTATACATTAAGTTGATAAACTAATAATCAATGAAATCCAATTCCATACTAAGGTTCATTAGTTTAACCCTGGATAAAATAAATTTAGCTCATCATAAACTCAAGAGTACCAAACTAATCCATAAATAGCAGCAAGAACAAGAACATAATGATAAGAAAAGAAAAGAAAAACTAATCAAGGTGACTCCTTAGGATGCTTCTCTCTCTTCCTTGACTTGAAGCTTGATTTTTGAACTTGAATCTTTAATCTTGACTTTGATATTTTGAATTTGTATTTTGAATTTTTTTCCTAAGTTTTGGCTCTCTAAAAGTACGTGTTTTAGCTTATAAAAGAGTGCTTTATAGGTATGAGAAACTCTAGGGTCAAGGACTTTTAAATCTAAGTTGAAATTAGACCACAAAGAGGGGTTTTATATGTCTGACAGGTGATGTGGTGTTTGGGGCTTAGCGTTGTGGCACTGAGATATGGAAACGCGAGTGGTATAGGGGTCGGTTGGGCGCTGTAGCTCCCAACTCTCTACCTTAGGTGTTGTGGCGCTTAGGCCTAGGTTCAGGCATTCTCGTATTTTGAGCGCAACTTCTTTGTTTCTCATCCGATTTGCCTATTATTTATCTTGAAATGTCACATTTTCCATTGTGTACCTATTTATGATTAAAAAACACAATTAAATAGCCAAAATTTCATGAATTATAACAAAACTATTCTTCCAGGTGCTAAATATACTAGTGCATTTATGCCCTCATCAAGCATAAAGTATGTAAATTAGTGAAGTCTTTGTATGGCTTGAAACAAGAAACAAAACAATGGCATGAAAAGTTTGACAATGGTCTAGTATCAAATGGTTTTATAATAAATAATTCTGAAAAATGTGTGTATTATAAAATCTTTGATACTAATAATTATGTCATTATATGTCTTTATGTGGATGATATATTAGTATTCAATCATAGTATAGAAGTAATAGATGAGACTAAAAGATTTCTATCAACTAATTTTGATATGAAAGATATGGGGAAGCTAATGTCATTCTTGGAATAAAGATAGTAAGAATATCTAATGGTCTCACTTTATCACAAGAATACTATATAGATAAGTTTTTAGAGAGGTTTAGGTACATAACATATAAACCAGTGGCAACACCATATGATGCTAGTGTTAAACTTCTAAGGAATATTAAGCATAGTGACAATCAGAACCGTTATACATAGATTATGGATAGCCTCATGTACTTGATGAATAATATTTGGCCTGGCATATGCTATAGAGAGACTGAATAGATATACTCAGAATCTATGAAAAGAGCATTAGATAGAGTTGTAAAATATTTGATAGGCACTAAAATGTATGTACTTTCATATAGTAGATCACAACCTATGATAGAAGATTATTGTGATGCTAATTATCTGAATCCAATGAGGTAAAGTTTACCATGGAATCAAAATTGATAACTTTAGAAAAGATTTGTTCTAAGGCCAAGTAGTTAAGAACACTCATGAATGATCTTCTGTTATTAATCACCTTCATACAATAATTTCTATAAATTGTGATTGCCTAGTAGCCATTTTTAGAGTAAAGAGTAAGATCTATAATGGAAAAAGTAGACATATTTATCTAAGACATGGCATTGTTAAGTAACTATTAAAATTTAGGGTGGTGAGCCTAGATTATATGAAGTCAGAAATGAATTTGGCCAATCTTTTAACTAAGCCACTAAATAAAATATTAGTGGAATGGACGTCGATGGGGATGAGACTTTTGTCTAGAGCATGAGACAAGAGTGATGGTAACCCTACCTATATGATTGACGATCTTATTGAAGTAGGTTCATAAGGGTAAGAACAAGTCACTGGTTGTCTTGTTGTACTATCGATTATATTTTGTAAGTCTCTTTTTATGGCAAGGTAGTGCAGCTGCGGTGGACAAGGGTGAGTAATACTCTTAATGAACTCCATAGCTCTTTACAACTTAGTGGAGTGTTAAAACTATAGGACACACTTAATAGAGTGTCACCTGTATGAGTATTGAATTGGGTCGGTTCCTATGAGAGCTATATATGCATCTCTAGAGCACTCATGAAACTAGAACGACACATGACCATTAATAGTTCCAAAATACGGACAAAAACAAGTTACTAAATAATTTAACTTGATTATTTAATCTTTTATTTTACATATAAAGGAATGAAGGTTGATAAAATTTTTGTTTCATCTAGTTCCTGTAAAATATGATTACTCAGCCAGTATTGGGTTCATAGCTTGGAAGATCACCAATTCATATAAGTTAAATTCTACTTTGATATGTAGCTAATTTGATCACATTAGTTTATTTAAAATATATGTGGATTGTTAGTATTTACGAGTGTATTTTAAATAAACAAATGTAAATCAAAGCTTTAGAGTAGAGAGAAAGAGCTGAGAAGAGAAAGCAAAGTGAAGAGGAAGCACCCAAGGCAGAACAAGTTTGGGCATCACAGCGTCCCATTATCTGGACTGGGCATTGCAACACCAGCCTCTGGGTACTACGGTGCCAAATCAGGCAATTTAAATTTTTGCCTGTTGAGCACCATGACTTTGAGAGCTAGAAATGTGAATCTTAAAAGAGTCATCTACCCCTTTTAATAGGTGTGGCCTTTTGAAGAGATGTTGTTTCTCTTCATAGAGACACATTATCTCTATAAATACTGTAGGTACACTCTATTTTCAAACTCTAACATCTCTTCTTCATCTTTGCTAAACAATTCTTTCTACTTATCAACTATATCAAAATTTTTACTTGTTATCCAAGGAAGTTTCACTTGGTGTACACTTTTGTTACTTCTAATTGTCATTGAATCCTATAACTACACTATGATTCAACCCTACTGCACATTGAATAGAATTAATGTGGGGGTAGAAATAATTTTAAGGACAGTGTCTAACATGCTTTGACATTCAATTCATTACTTGAGTATCCTTTGTATACATATCTTACACATAATATCCATCAATACTTTTAGGCATGAGAATGGTTTGGCCATTAGTTAAGGTTTCATTAATTGTTTGACAAGTGTAAGCAACTCGTCATGGTGGTATGTTAATTCATTTATCCATTTACAAAGCCAATCAAAGACAAGGTTATGCAAATTTGTGAACGAAATGGTATTCGGCCAATTTTTTTGAGTGGAGACCAAAAGTGAGTTTAAGGTTTTGGCAAGTGAGACTTGCCAAGAAAAATCGAGAGAGAAATAATGCTTAAAGTGTTTAAACTACACAATACCAAATCTCCCACCCCTGCGGCGCAATAAGGATCTAAAATTGTTAGATTGAATACTTCAAATTGAGATTCTAAGCTTCAATTGTCCAATATTATTGACAGTTCATCAAAGATATATTTATTATTACGAGATAAAATTGCCTATGTTAATATGGTTTTTGAAATGCTTGTTATGCTTTCGCAACATGCAGTGGAATTTATACAATATTTCTTATAAGGGATATTATCAACAATAATTTTGAGGTAAGACTATTTATTAATAAAATTTACAAATTTAGAAAAATAGGTACTAATACTCGACCGGTAAAAAAATATTTTGTTAAAATTAATTTTTGATATAGTAGAATTTTAAAAAGTCTAAAATACACTTGATAATATTTTTAACTTGACAATTATATCCTAATTTATAATTTTCAAAATTTTTCTCTTTTTTTTTATTTACAAAATTCGTTTGTACAAATCTCAATCTAAGTAATACCCATTTCAGCATATGTGATGTTGAAAATGAGGACTAATGATTTTAAGGGAAGAGAGGGAGGAAGAGAAAATCAAAGAGAGGATAAGAGATTAATATTAAATCAGGCATCTTAAAATATTATTTTTTAATAATTATTTAAATTAATAATTTGAATTATTGTCTTATTTTACCATCCCTTGACCATTAAATTACAATATTTTTTTTATTAACAATTAAGTATTGATGCTTATTCTTAAATTTGTGGATATTACTGGTAAATAATTTTATCTCGAGAATATTGTTGATAACATCCCTCTCTTATAATAATGATCTGAACATTATAAATAATATTATTCGAATATCATGAGATAACCTTAATTAATTTTTCGTTGGAAAATAAGAAAAGTAAATCAAAGTTAAACTAAAAGTATGATATGCCTAAAAATGTTGCTAGCTAAAGTTTTTTAAATCTGAAATTGTACCTTGGATATCCATAATACAATTAATTCTCGGCAGCTATGCATTAATGTAACCGGACTGCAAAGCATTTCAATGATTAAAATTACAACTTTGTAGTTTTAGAAATATCGCACGCCTTTTACTCATCAAGCAATGGTACCCATTCATGAAAAGATCATTGGTTTGTTTTGTATGTTAGTTCTTGATATCAATTCATTCTTTTTAATTTTATTGTTCAACAACAAATCATGACTATTACATCTCAAAAGTTAAATTCTTGCAATGATTAAATTTTTTTTTTTCTGTTACAATGAGTTCTTTTTTTTTTCTAATCTCTAAAAGCCTAGAAGTTGGTAGTTATATAGGGTTAATTTTAGTCTCATCTGTGGGCTAATTGTAAGATAACATGTTGCATATTTAAGATAAAATTGGGTTCTTATTTCAAATTGCCACCTTAGAACACGTTAACCCTTTTGTTTGATAAGTCAATAAAAAGAAAGTTAGCACAACAAAAAGAAAGGAGCACCTTGCAAAACACTCAATAGACCACAAAAGAATTTTAAAGAGATATTATAGACTTTATCAATCTCATCATTCTTTCTCCATGGCACCATTTTCTAAGTTAATTAGTTCTCTCTTTACCGAGAATGCTTCCTCTTCATCTATCTCTTTTTTTTTTTTTTGCATCCATTAGAATTTTTAAGAATGATTTCAGCTCTCCAGAGAAGATTATCTTTCTACACACTAAATCCTAAATCTTATATCTTTTTAATATTAATAAACTCCATAATTTTCTCACTCCTTGGTCATAAACCTACTCTCCAATTAGAAGTGCATCCATAAAAGAGTAAGGAAAGCAATTCTATGAAATTAGAGAAAGAAAAAGATAAAGAAAACTATTTTAAAAGAATGTATTAATAATATTATAAACACGAGATAATGATATCTTTATCTCACAATTTTGGCTTTAATTTCAAATTTGTTCCATAAATTTTGAAAAATTTAAATTTGTCCTAATCAATCAACTTATTTCCATTTGTTTTGACAGTGGAATGACAAAATTGTAACTTAACATAATAATTTAACTATGTGTCAATCATAGATCGGCTCATAAAAATTAATATTTTAATTAATATAAAAATTATAAATAAATGTCAAAGTTATTTTGTCACTTTTTCTCTCTTTCTCTTATCTCTCTTCCTCAACAACATCAACATTCATTCTCATGTCCTTTACTATATACTCAACAAATTGATTAGGCTTAAAGCCTGTCTCTATCATTATCTTCCTAAACAACTCCATCACCATCAATCATGCAATGCCTCCCCTCATTGACTCATTCCATTTTCTCACATCCAACCCCACTATATTAGCAAACACAAGAATCTACAAATTTTCTCCCACAATACTTTGATTCGTAATTTTACAACTTTATCCACATTTCACCTTGTCCATGTATATAGGTTTCCCCAAATATGATCCCAACTAATCAAACATCTGATGGGTTGTCCGCCATGCTAAAAAAGATATCATTGGATTTGGCTGATTTATGTGAGGAAGCAATGAGAATGGCATGTTGTGATGAGAGTTGAAGGGCTTTTGATAGCTGCATGCATATAGTGAGTAGTCGACGGCAAGAAGATGAGAGACCATGGCAACACCTATTGTGCCATTTCTAAACTAGTTGATGCAGGTCTTTCTGGGAGAAATGTGTTAAGGGTAGGGAGTTTTCATAGCAATTGATTCAATTGAGGAGTGAGAAAAAGCTTAGAGACAAGAGATCTGGTTATTTGGTTCTTAACAGGTTAATAAAAGATAAGAAGAAAAAATTTCATTATTCAAAATAAGCAAAAAATGTTAGTAAATGGTTTGAGATATTGTGTTTGGAAGCTAAACAAAATTCATTGTTCTGCCACTTAAATAAACTTTGTTTAAGTCCTACCACTTAAATTATCAAGTACAATTAATTTAACAGACAAGGAAAAACATGTTTTTGTATAACAAAATTAGGAAAATTGTCAAAACAAATAGAAACATGCTAATTGTTTGCGAATTTAACACATGTAAGTGCAAAACTACCAGTGCATGGGTTGTGAGCAAGTAATAAAGTGATGAGTATGAGTATTGTTCTCACGAGAATTGATCTTTCGAATTTATGTTAAGTATTATAGGTTTTCGAAAGTTTTTATCAAGGCAACTTGATTTAATGCAATGACTATGGAAAATTAAATTGACAACCTAAATTAAGCGACAACTAAAAGTGATATCTTGCAAAATGGTGAATCTATAATAAATGAGATCCTAGAATTTTGATTTGACTTTATTATTCCTATATTCTTCCTCTTTATTAATTCCATTCAATTCATTAATCAAAGGTCTAAGACTAATTTCATTACCTTTTTCGAGCGTCAAATGAGATATTATGCATACATATTTAAGTTGATATTCTGATATAACTTATCTACTTATAGATGCATTATGCAACCCTTAAATCGATTATCCAAAGATTATTCTCATTACCTCTCTTGAGCATGAAATAAGATTCTAAGCATAATGTCACATCCCAAGTGTACTTATAATTTCATCAAACAATTGGTATGTGCCACATGTAATTATTAAGCAACTATTGGTGATTACTCAAGTGCTATTAGCCTCCTAACTTAATAACAACCTAAGGCTATGTTTTCCGAATTCGATAAATAGATCAATCATTTTCAAGTATGAATCTACAAATCAATAACAACCAATTAATTTTTCAATCAATTAAAAGCATTAAGCATGGAGAAATATAAATCAATGAAAGAATAAATTATTAAATCATTTAAACGTAGTGTCTATAAAGCTACATCAAACCTTAGAATTCAAGTTTAGTCATACATTAATCCAACCATAACTAAAAGTATCAAAAAATTCATAGATACAAAAATATTTAAATAATATTCATAACTATAAACTTAAAAAAAGAAGAGAGAAAGAATAAAATGAATAGAGAAAATCAAATTTAGGGATGTCTCTAAGGTTTAATCCTTTAAGGGTCTTTAATGATTCTCAAGATGCCTTGGAGACATTCTTTCTTTCCTTCAAGTTTGAGTTCAAATCTTTCTCTTTTATGTTTTTCACTTCTCCTCTTGATAAAATGAGAAGTGGCCCAAAAGTTCTAATTTATAGGTTTCAAAATTATGAAAAATTGGCTTTCCTATATGAATTGGCACCTAGGCACCAAGTTTTAGCCTAAATTGGCACCTAGGCACCAAGCTTCTGGCATTGTTCATGTGAATACTACACTATGAATAATATTGTTTATATGTACTATTCATTATACTATTTGTTGTTTGCAATTTGATCATTTTGGTCTCCTTTTCTTAAATAGCTCTGCTAACTTGAAACTTACAAAATAACATTAATACACATAATATTCTACATATTCTTATTCAAATTAAGCAATTGCCAAGTTTAAGAGTTCAAAAAAATATAAAATGCACTCATCGCTAATAGACTAGGATAAATTTGATTTTTTGAAACTTATAGGACAAATTTGGGATTAAGGCTAAACTTGTGGGATAAAGATGTCCTTATCCCTTATAAACAACCTCATATAATTCATCATTCACATATTGGATTTGCTTATGAGTGCCCTTAATGGATGTGGGCTGTAAATTAAACCATATAATTATATGTTATGCGTTCTTGCATTTATTTTACTTATTTTAACCACAAGAATCAATTTATAATTGACCTAATGATTTAGATTGTGTATAGCTCATCTAAGCTTGGTAAAGACTACCTTAGAACATATTTTTTTAAAACCATATACATTACAATAACCTTAATATTACTACAAATACCTACTCTCACCACTTAAATCTCCAGAGAGATTACCATCTCACAATTCCTTAATGATACTTGTTACTCAACATTTGGTCACCTTTAACTCCATTAAATTAACTTAGAATCACTAGAGCTATCTAGACATCATTGATAGTGATCAATTATTATCATACTTTCTCACCTCAAATAAAGACCCCATTTTTATTTTTGCATGGAGGATAGTTTGATCCCTAAATTCCTTTAAATAATAACAAAATTCACAATCTTACTTCTTATGAACAATTGTAATAAGTGGAAAAACAAAATGATTTTTATTTCAAAGAAACCTTATTTGCTTCTTATTTTTATTGAGTTAAGATGAAATGATTTTTACAAAATGACTAGTCTAATCCTCTGAACAACGTTTGTTTCACCTCACATTTTTGTTATTGTTGTTAACCTTATGGCTTCTAGAGCTATGATTTTATTAGTAAGACTAATGTGTTTGTTTTATTTATAAATGTACCTAAAAAAGTTCTCATATGACCGTGCATTAATATTTAAGATATGAAAAATGTTCTAAATACAAATGGAAACTCAAAACTATGATTATACACATATTGAATATCAATTAAATTAATAAATTGTAAAGATTGGTGATTTAAAATCATGTTTGAGTATGATTTTGAGTCTGAGATAATAAGAAGGCAACATGAGACAGAGAATGGATTGGAGAGATGATACTTGAAGCAAAATGAAAAGTCATAAACAAGGAAGGATTTGAAACATGTAAAGAGCCTGTTTGTAGGCCTTGGGGTGCAACTCTAAAGGAACCAGGCTGTGGCATTGGCATGGAAGCAGTTAGGTGCCATGACCCAGCCTTGGTAGTGTTGCGACATTGGCTTAAGGAGCTTTAGCTTAAGGCTCTGGTGGAGTTGGGGCGTCATGGCACTAGGTTTCCTGTTTTATGCTGTTTTGACATTTTCAAGTCAGTTTTAGATTCCTTTCATGTGTGGATGTTTACGCTCAAAATATAACGCGACTATCGCAGTATAGATTGAGGTGTCGATCCCACGAGGAAGCTCTTGGCAAAATAGGTTGGTAAAGTAAAATATTAAAGCAATAGCAAAGGATAAATTAATTGATTTAAGTAGATGAGATAGGATTGTCTATGATTTGAAGGAAATGTCTTATGATAATTCAAACAAGGCTTCGAAAATCACAATTATGCTTTATAAATCTACTCTACACTTTGATTCAATGCTTATAACTCAATTGAAAGTTTCACATCCCAAACAATCAATCGGAAGATAGGAAAATATAGCACATTTGATAACACATGTATTTGACGTAATTAAACTCTTTGCAAGCATTAACATACATCATGTTCATTTATACAAGTTATCTAAGATCGATAATATATCACTTTAACAATATTGCAGTAAAAGATCAACTTGAATATTAAACATTTATTGCCCTTATATGTTATCCAAGATCGACAATATATCAATTTGACAATACTGCAGTAAAAGATTAACATATAAAACAATGTAACCAGTAACAATTATAAATCAACATGAATCACATAAGAAAAGCATGACTGAACATATATGAGACATGAGAATTATAACCTCTGGATGATAGAAAATAAAATAGATAAGAGTTTAATCAAAATCAAACTTACAACATTTGTAGCTCTTGACACCGAATCAAAGCATGGAAGTAGATTTATTACACATAAACGTTCATCTCTTAGCCTTGCCAAGAACTCTAGCCTAAATTACAATACATGTTAATGAGAAGAAAATAAGAGAGAATTATCTAATATTAAAAACGTCCTAAGAGTCTCTTTATATAGGCAATAGATGGACATATGTCATGGATGACATCAATATTCAATAATTTTAGGCCAATAACTCGTTTATCCACTTGCAGCACATTTTTGATAATGTAAATGACTGATTTAGCTTCTATAGCCGACATGAAAGTTGTATAATTTTGACTCTTCTTTCCATAGGCACCAATTTCATGCAAATTTGATGAGTATCCAACGAGATATGAGTACAATTCCAAGGATACATCAGAATTAGGCCAACAACCATTTTACCCACTTGCAATGCGATTTGGTCCATGATAACGGCTAATTTGGACTTTAACATCAACATACGAGTTGTTGATAGTTAAGTTAGCATTTCATAGCTTTAAGAATTATACCAATGGAGTATTTATTTTGTGAGATACGGTTCAAATATGTGAGTTGGGTCAAGCTGGGCAGGAGTTGTAGCCCGATTTTGTTGTATCTTAATTTTTGGCCATTAACATGTTGGATTTGGCTTTTCCACTATTCTTCAAATTTGTGTAAGATTGAGTCATGTTGTACCAGGTTCAAGAATGTTGTCATTTCGATTTCTACATTGAGAGTTATGTCCATTTTACCTAAACCTGTCCAAATAACATTCATTAATCACAATTTAAGGAGAATACTTTATTTCAAGCTAAAAATACAGAAAATACTAAAATTAGTGACATTAAATGGTGATTGAATCTCTTAACAACATGAATTTTCACGTGTTCATCAGTGGACTTCTATTCCATGTCAATATAGAGTTTTTAGAGATGTTTTAAAACCGATATAAACCCTTGTTATGCCATTAGGGTGGCATGTATTGAGAAAGCATCAAAGAAGCATTAACAAGAGACTCAATAGAGAGTTTAAGGAGCGCTTGAATACTTAGTGTGAAAAAAGAGTACTGTATAGACCCTTGGAGAGCTCTTTCTATTGTGTATTCCTTGTAAATATATTGAGTGATCTTTGTGATTATTGAGTGTGACACAATATTAGATTTTATTCTAAAGTGTAGGATTGTCAAAGTAATCATTACCTGATGAGAATAGGGTCGATCTACGGGAAAGTATTATTTAAGGTATACAAGTATAAATAATCTTAAAAGAAACAAAGTAGTAAAGATATAGATAATGATATAAATAATTAATTAAAATGAATGCTAAGATTAGGGTATCTACTCTTGGTATATAAAATAAAATACATTTAAATATATTTTATAACTCAATTAGAATTCTTATACAAAAGACGTTCCAATTGGAAGATATAACAAATATGGTTTATCCCAATTTATATTAATTTGTATTCATTCATTTTAATTATCATACACCAAATTGTAAATGGATTCAAATATTTATTATACCAATCATTGTACTTGTCTACAATAATTTAAGACTCTCACTTTATAAGAAAGGATATTGATAAAGGCAAAATTGTTATATATTTTCTCATGTCTTTATTATTGATATTTTATGATTTTATGAGAATAGATGGCTATTTATGTGCATTATTGTTATTTATAGGGACTTGAACGAATTTTAAAGAAAGAATGTAAAAGGAGCAAAAATAGGGACTAAAATGCAAAGTTTTCAAAATATGTGTCCAGAGCCCCGCGCCACAAGGATTTTCGCCCCAGCGCTGAAATAGTGAATGAAATTAGAAAAATGACCTGTTTAAGTCGCGTCTGGCGCTCCAGTGCCGAAGAGTCACCGCTCCAGCGATGCTCCATCGCCCCAACGCTATCAATATACCGCTCCAGCAGTGAAGGCTTTTTCACGCGTCGCCCCAGCGACAACTTTATAGCGCGCCAGCGGTAGTGCGAGTCCTAGTCCGACGAGAATTGAGATTTTCAAGCTCATATCAATCCCTATATAAAGCCACTCGTTCCCAGCCTTCAAGGAGGAATCCAAGACGACCCAAGAGCCCCAAGAATACAGAGCACGAGTCTTGGAGAGCAATAGGAGCTTATTGAAGCAACTTTAGAGAGAAATACAAGACGTTCTTCGGCATCAAGAGTTCCTAGGCAGCGCAATTAAGAGCAATTCGACGTCTATATCGGTTTGCTAATAATTGTATCATGATTTATAATTATTTTTACTGCTGTTCTCTTGTAGCCATGAGCTAACTTATTTTCTAGGGTTAATACTTGAACTCAATATGTGTGCTTAATTGCCATAACTTTCGAATATTTAATAAACTTAGTCATTTATTATTTAAATTACTTGTGTTTAATGCTTCAATATATCTGGCAAATATATGGTGAATGAGTTGGTAATATTATTGATAAACTCGGAAGAGGAATCATAATATTTAGACCTAGGTAATTTGATGTATGATTGTAGAGTAACATTCAATGTTGCATATGCAAGTTTCAATTTAGGATAGAAATATACCTAATTGGCATGTATGATCAATAAGACCTAATCTTAATGAACCTTAGTTTATTACAAGTACCATAGGAATATAGGTATTTGGTAAATTAGGGTATACTTGCATGACCTTGGAAGAGGCTTGTGAATACATTAGTGTCTTGATCAATAATAAAGACTAAGTGAGTTAAATATTAGAGGATTAATCATTAGAAACATATTGAAGGGATAATATTAATCCTAGGTTTTCTCTACGTGCTATCATTTAAATCTCATTGCATTGTGTTTTGCTTTTATATTTCTGACATTCATTCTTAGATTTTTATTTTTCTGAATAATTATTAGGAAGACATAATTTTAGTAATTGGTTAAAAAGAAAAAATTATCCCTGTGGGTTCGACATCCGACTTATTTAGTCTCTTTATTACTTGCATACGATAGTGTATACTTGCACTTAATTTATGATATAGAATTATCGCATCAGATATTTACGTCAAATATTATAAATGAGTTCAATAATTTATTGTGCCAACTATAAGGATTATCTATAATAAATCAAGTTACACCACTTTATATAAGAAATGTATTAATATTACAAAAAAAAAAATCATATATAAATTTAATTAACTTAAGAATGTAATATTAAATTCTAAATTAAGAATTTAAGTATATCTTATTACCTTACTAAGAGTTTCACCCTTTTCAACTTAGAAAAAATAAAAATTACTTGAAGATAATAGATTTAAAGGAAAGAAATGTAAGAAGAGATACCATGAACTTTAAACTAGTAAATAAAAAAAATAATACTATAAAAAGGGAATACAAAAGAAAAGTGTTAGAACTAAAATTTAGTTCTCCTTTAGGCATAGATAAGTCACATATTTATAGAAAAACTTGAAGGGCACAAGTAAAAAAAAAAGCAACCACTTTGATGAATTGTTGACAATTAAGACTTATTTCTGTTCTAAACTTGATCTGTGAATTTGTCACTGACAATAGCCAAATTATATTCACATGCCAACAATAAAGTTATAGATATTTGTATCAGTTTTCTATAATAGGAAAGAACGTTTATATTGAATACGTATTTCTCAATGTATGGGCCAAATAGGTACTATTCTAAGCCATTTTTCACCCTTCAAATGTTCGAATTACAAACTATATGTGAATCTAGTATTGCTTTATCTGAAATTAGCTCTTCACAGTACCTGCTGATTGATTTCAAATGAGCGCTGTGCTATTCTTTTGTCATGCCATCTTTTCACCTTTTCTTTGTAAAGCTTGGCATTCTTATATGCTTGTAGCCGAAATTTATCCAATTCATTAAGTTGCAGCATTCTTTTCTCTCCAATTGTTAGCAAGTCAAAATTTAATTACTTGATTGCCTAATAGGCCTTGTGTTCTAACTCCACAGGCAAATGACATGATTTGCCAAATATAAGCTTATATGGTGAAGTACCAATGGGCATTTTGTATGCTGTACGATATGCCTAGATTGCATCATCAAGCCTTATTGCTCGATCTTTGCGATTTGGCTTGACTATCTTCTCAAGGATTTTCTTCACTTCTCGATTGGAAACTTCAACTTGTCCATTTGTTTGTGGATGATAGGCAATGGTAATCTTGTGTTTAACTCCATATTTTTGAAGCAGTGCAAAGAATGATTTATTACAAAAATGCGATCCTTCATCACTAACAATTGCACGTGGTGTACCAAAACAGGTGAGTATATTCTTTCTCAGAAATCGCAACACCACCTTTGCATCATTAGTCAGCAAGGTAACTACTTCGACCCATTTGGACATATAATCTATAACCAATAGAATGTATTTCTGACCATTTGATGAAATAAATGGTCCCATGAAGTCAACCCTACACATCAAAAATTTCAACTTCTAATATGTTTTGCAAAGGCAATTCTTCTTGCTCTTTGGCACCTGTCACATCTTAAAACAAAAAAAAAATGTGCATCTTTAAATAAAGAAGGCCAATAAAAACCAGATTGTAATACCTTTGAAGCTGTTTTGTCTCCGCAAAAATGTCAGCATAATCAGATGAATGACAATGCATCAGTATGTCTTCAGTTTCCTCCTCTGGCACACATCTTCGAATCATTTGGTTTGCACATTGCTTAAACAAAAGTGGTTCATCCCAGAAATATTATTTGACATCATGCAGAAACTTCTTCTTCTACTGGTAACTCAAGTCCGGAGGAAGGATTCCACTGGCCAAGTAGTTGACATAATCTGCATACTATGGTAGATTAAGGTTTTCTACTAACAAGAGTTGCTCATCAGGAAAGAAATTATTAATCAATGTCTCATCATCAATTTTTTGTCCACCCTCTAAGCGAGATAAATGATTTGCAACCTGATTTTTTGAACCTTTCTTGTACTTGATTTCCAAATTAAATTCTTGAAGCAATAACACCCATCTGATCAGTCTTGGTTTTGCCTCTTTCTTGCTAATCAAATACTTGATAGCAGAATTATCTGTAAAGACTATCACCTTAACACCAATTAAATATGCACTGAACTTGTCAAAGGGAAATACAACAACCAACAACTCTTTCTCAGTAGTGGTATAATTGTTCTGAGCATCATTTAAAGTTTTGCTTGCATAATAAATGGTGTGAAAAATCTTATTTTTGCGTTGCCCTAATACCGCACCTACTACAATATCACTAGCATCACACATTACTTTAAAAGGCATGGTTCAATCTGGTGCGACAATAACTGGGGCTGAAATAAGCTTCATTTTCAACACCTTAAATGCATCATTACATGCTTGATCAAAGATGAATTTTGTATCCTTCTCCAACAGGCTACATAAAGGCTTAGAAATTTTTGAGAAGTCTTTTATGAATCTTCTATAAAATCCTGCATGACCAAGGAAACTTCTTACTCCCTTAACATTTACTGGTGGTGGCAACTTTTCAATGGCTTCAATTTTTGCTCTGTCAACTTCTATTCCTCTTGAAGAGATCTTATGTCCCAAGACAATCCCCTCCTTCACCATGAAGTGGTACTTTTCCCAATTCAGTACCAAGTTGGTTTCTTTACATCTCTGTAGTACAAATGCTAAGTTCTTCAAACATACGTCAAACGAATCCCTGAATATTGAGAAATCGTCCATAAACACTTCTAAGAACTGTTCCACAATATCAGAAAAGATTGCTATCATGCATCGTTGGAACGTTGCGGGTGCATTGCATAATCTAAAAGGCATCATTCGGAATGAAAATGTACCATATAGACAGTGAAGGTAGTCTTTTCTTGATCTTCTAGGGCTATAGCTGTCTGATTGTAGCCAGAATAACCATCCAAAAAGCAGTAAAATTCATGCCCTGAAAGTCTATCCAGCATCTGATCGATAAAGGGCAATGGAAAATGATCCTTCCTTGTGGCTTTGTTCAACTTTCTGTAATCCATACACACTCTCCATCCAGTTACTGTACGTGTTGGAAGTAGTTCATTGCTTGAATTAGCTATGACAGTGACTCCACCCTTCTTTGGTACACATTGAACTGGACTTACCCATGAGCTGTCAGAAATTGGGTAAATAATTCCTGCATCAAGCCACTTAATAATCTCCTTCTTTACTACTTCTTTCATCACTGGGTTCAGCCTTCTTTAGTGCTCAATTGAAGACCTTTGTTCATCTTCTAACAATATCTTATGCATGTAGAATGAAGGACTGATTCCTTTGATGTCTGCAATTGTCCATCCGAATGCCTTCTTGTACTTTCGCAGTATTCTAAGCAACTTCTCTTCTTGTGTTTCATTCAATGTAGCAGATATTATTACAGGAAGTGTTGAGGATAGACCAAGGAATGCATCCGTAAATGGTTAGGCAAGGGTTTGAGTTATAGTGTTGGTGATTTTTCCGTCGAAGGTTTGGTTCTTGCCTCCATATTTTTTTATTCTTCAAGCACTCTAAATCTGAAACTCTTGTGCTCTTGGTGGGGTATAGAATTCAAACCATTGAGATACTGCAGTGCTCCCTGATCTTTCATTTCATTCCCATTCATGACTGCATTTTCTAGAGAGTCTTGGCTGGAGTGGTTGTTGAATATCCTTTGAATTTCTCTGTCAATAATAATGATGCAGTAACATTCATCTACTTCTTTGGGAAATTTCATAGCTTTGAATACATTAAACGTCACCTCTTAATCTTGTACTCTCATAGTAAGTTCTCCCTTTCGGACATCAATTAAAGTTCTACCGGTAGCTAAGAAAGGTCTTCCTAAAATGATTGGAATTTTAAAATCCTCTTCCATGTCCAACACAATGAAGTCAGCTGGGAATATAAATTTATCTACCTTAACTAACACATCTTCAATCACACCTTTAGGATATGTGAGTGAACGATCTGCAAGTTGTAAAGTGACATTCGTAGGCTTGGATTCCCCCAATCTTAGCTGGTTGTAGACAGACAAAGGCATCAAATTTATGCTGACCCCTAGATCACATAAAACTTTACCAAAATACCAGTTTTTGATTGTGCATGGAATGGTAAAACTTCTTGGATCCTTGAGCTTTTTAGTGCAATTTTTTCTGCAATATTGCACTGCATTCCTCTGTCAACGCTACAGTTTCATACTCATCTAGCTTCTTTTTCCTTAAAAGAATGTCCTACATGAATTTAACATAGCTAGGCATTTGCTCTAATGCATCTGTAAATGGTATATTAATGTGCAATTTCTTAAAAAATTCTAGAAACTTTGTAAACTGCTTCTCTTATTTTTGCTTCTGTAGTCGCTGAGGAAATGGTGGTGGTCTGTAAGGCTGCACCTTCTCCTTCTGTATAGCCTTTTCTTTTGCTGCACTATCTTCTTGTTTTTCATTCCCCTTTTCAGAATTTTCTGCACTTTCTGCAATTGCATAATTTTTTGCATTTTCTGCAATTGCAGAATTTTTTGCATTTGCTGATGGTTTAGGTCTTTCCACAATGTTTTGTATTTCTTTACTGCTTTTCAACGTTACTGTTTTGCATTGCTCTCTATCACCTTTTTGATTAACTTCTGTGTTACTCGATAGCGAGCCTTGAGGACGGTTGTTCATTGCAGAAGCTAATTGTCCAACTTGGTTTTCTAAGGTACGAAGAGATGCTGATTGGCTTTGTAAAAGTTGGTCAGTTTGCTTTATGTATTGAATTAACAATTTCTCAACACCAGGTTTCATTTCTTGTTGAAATTGTTGCTACTGCCGCTGCATTTGAAATCCGGGTGGATTCATGGATTTTGAGGATTGCCCTTGGTTATTATTATTCTAAGAAAAATTTGGATGATTCCTCCACCCTGGATTGTAAAAATTCGAGTTGGGATTATGCTGCTGCCAATTGTTACTCCCCACAGATTATGCTGTCTCTATGCATAAACCATTTTGGTGATTATCTCCACAAAAATCACAAGTTGGTGGTTGGCTTTTTACTGCATTGACTCCAAGTGTATCCATCTTCTTAGCCAACAAACTAACTTGTGTTGTCAAAGAAGTGAGTGCATCAATTTCATGCACACCAACAACTTTTCTAGGATTCACTCTTTTGGATGGCCATTGGTAGCTGTTGGAAGCCATTTCTTCCAACAAGTCATATGCCCCATCTGTGGACTTATTCATTAAAGCCCCTCCAGCTGCTGCATCTATAATCGTTCTTAAATGTCCCACAAATCCATTATAAAATGTTTGTACCAACAACCATTTGGGGACTCCATGATATGGACACCTTCTCAACATATCCTTAAATCTTTCCCATGATTCATACAATGATTCTGACTCATGTTGTACAAAAGAGGTAATATCATTATGCATCTTTGCAATTTTGGCCGGTGGGAAGAACTTGGCTAAAAACTTTTGTGCCAAATCATCCCATGTTGTTATCGAACCAGATGGTAATGATATTAACCAACTTTTTGTTTTGTCCCTCAAGGAGAATGGAAACAACCTGAGTCTTATGGCATCATTTGACACGCTATTGTATTTGAATGTGTCACAAATTTCTAAAAAATTTGTGATATGCTCGTTAGGATCATCATTCGGGAAGTCGTTGAACTGCACTGATTGTTTAAGCATTTGAATAGTTCCAGGCTTGATTTCAAAATTATTGGCATTGATATTTGGCCTGCGAATGCTTGAGTGTATGCCATTCACCCAAGGAACTGCATAATCTCTTAAGGCTCTTGGCTCTGCGCAAACATTCTGGTTTTGCCCTTCCATGTTAGTCACTTGGTTTTGGTATTGGCGTAATCTTCTTAGTGTCCTCTCAATTTCAGGATCAAAGTATGCTAGATCAACGCTCTTGGAACATCTTATACACACCTGAAATTTCTACAAACAAAAATAGAAATATGAATTAATAGGAGAAAAGACTTATTTTAGTATTAAAATAAAATAAAAATTTTATTCCCCGGCAACGGCGCCAAAAACTTGTTGTGTGATTTCTATAACACAAACTAACGCAAGCGCACGTATCGCAACAAGTAATAAAGTGATGTGTAGAGTATCGTTCCCACGAGGATTGTGTCCTAAATTAATGCTAAGTAGTACGATGTTGGCAACCTAACTTTATCTAGGCTAATCTAAATGGTAGGATGAGTTATTAAATTAAAAGCAACTTAAAGCTAATTAGCTAGATAAATTAAGAAAAAGAGATATCTATGGCAATGGGGCTCTAGAGACTTGATTTCCCTCTATTGTTCCTATGGTCTTTGTCATTAGTAATCAACAACTAATTTATGCATTCATTAATCCAAGGTGTATGATTAATCTCATTCCATCTTTCGAGTTCGAATGAGATACTATGCATACATATTCAAGTTGATATGTCTATCTAACTTGTTTACATAGACATGCATTAAGCAACCCTTAAATTGATTACCCAAGGATTAATTTTATTATCACTGTCACTTTATCAAATGAAATTCTAGACATAATGGCACACCCTAAAGAGTTTGGCCTATCACGCTTATCAAACACTTTAAAACGGAGAGCACCACATGTACCCCTAGGCATAATAGCACACCCCAAAAAGTTTGCACCTGTCACGCATTTAATCAAACACTTAGAGTGCACCTCATGCAAATCCTAAGGAAGACCATGATGATTACCTAAGTTCATTAGTCTCTCAACTTAACAAACTCAAAGCTATACTCTTTAAGATCGATATATGGATTAAACTTTGTCAAGCACGTAACCCAAATGTTTAATTCATCCAATCCATTTTTCAATGCAATTAGAAGCATAAAGCACATAAAAAGCATAAACGAATAATACAAGATAACCATTAATCATATAGCAACTTCAACACATAATGTTCAATAAAGTTCTACTATGGCCTAGAACCTACAATTTACAGCAAAATGATAATCTTGTGATATGGTGAATTCCATACAAATGGGATCCTAAAGTATTGATTTCATTTTATTCTTCCTATGTTCTTCCTATTTAGCAAATTCGGTCAATTCATTAATCAAGGGCTTAAGACTAATCTCATTCCATCTTTCGAGTTCGAATGAGATACTATGCATACATAGTCAAGTTGATATATCTATCTAACCCGTTATATATACATGCATTAAGCTACCCTTAAGCGACTACCTCAAGGATTAATTTTATTATCACTGTCACTTTATTTAATAAAATTCTAGACATAATGGCACACCCTAAAGAGTTTGGCCTGTCACGCTTATCAAACACTTTAAAACGGAGAGCATCACATGTAACCCTAGGCATAATAGCACACCCCAAAGAGTTTGCGCCTGTCACGCATTTAATCAAACACTTGGAGTGCACCTCATGCAAACCCTAAGGAAAACCAAGAAGATTACTTAAGTGTTGTTGGCCTTTCAACTCAATAACAACCTAAAGCTATGTTTCTCCCAAATCCTATAACTGGATCAATCTCTTCCAAGCATAAATCCATACATTCACAACAACCAATTCATTTACCAATCAATTGGAAGCATTAAACATAAAGAAACATAAATGAATTACATGAATTTATACTAAATCATCCAAACATAATATAAATAAAACTACATCAATCCTTAGAATCAAGTTTAATACATGAAAATCCAACCACAACTAAAATTATCCAACCATCCATAGATACATCTCATTAAAACTAATATTCATAGTTGAAATGACAACAAAGGATAAAAACAAAGAAAAGGAAAGGGAAAACCGAATTTGGGATGTCTCCAAGGTTTCAATCCTTCAATTGTCTTCAATGATGCACATGAAACCTTGGAGACATCATTTCTTCTCCTTCAATTCAAGCTCAAGCCTTCTCCTCCTTCGAATTTCGTGCCTCTTCTCCCATTTTTTTCTATCTTTTTTTCTTGGCTCAATAATGGGTGTTTATATAGGTAGGGTTGTAAAAAGAGGACAAAAATGCCCTTAAAGAGTTTCTAGAATTCAGTGCCGTGGCATTCGGGTTCAATGCCACGTCGCTCACTCTCTGGAAGTGGCGCTCTGGTGCTCAAATTGAATTCCCCGGTATTGCATTGTTTATGCACTATAGAAAATTCACTGTTCACTTGTACTGTTCATATTTTGAGCATTTTAGTCCCGATTTTCATCTCAAATAGCTTCATTTGCATCCGGTTTTCGGTATTTTTGCTCTGATAGTACTTAAACCTATAAAACAACATTAATATGCATAAATAGCCAAATTATTGGGATAAATTGAACAAATATCAAGTTAGGAAGATAAAATAGTTTATACAATTACGCCTTATCAAATACCCCCAAACTTAAATACTTGCTCGTCCTCGAGTAAGAAGGCATACATACAACACTAAAAATGAAAACAAACAATAAAAAGATATAAAACATTGAGTCGGTAAATAATTAGTAATTTGTCTCAAAACTTTCTCATGACTATTATCCTCAAGGAAATTCTAAACATTATAACCGTTCAACTTGTTAATCCAACACTTATTCATACCCACAAGTGACCTACTTGATGTGTGTGTGTGAATAGCTAAAAATCATTAGTTACATGCACTTGGATTAGTTTATGCACATAAGACAATAAAATGGTCTCTATAAGATTTTTGCTTTTATTTAACACTCCATATGCTTGTTTTTTGCATCACTCTTCATTAATGTAGGTACACACATAATCAAGGATCAAGTAGGACTTTAGTTAGCTTATAATGCATGGCTAGGGTGATGGTAGGATAAAATGGATCAATTTCGGCTCAACTTACACCATAAACACACATTCCTCTTGAGGTTACACCAACCAAACCATTGTTTTCCACCCAATTTTTCCCAAACTTATTTTTTTGATTCCCTAGCTATTTTGTTGCTCTTCTTTTCTTTTTGTTTCTTTTAAGTTAGGGGTATAGCAAACTCAAATTTTTTTTTTTGGTATAAGTCACTATACCCCAAAACTTAAGTATTTCATAATTAAGCAACCAATATTTATAACCAAACCTATAACCCTTCTTTTAATCCATCCCTTCATCTTCAAAAGTTCACACAACTCACTAAAAGTAGTATTATGCTAATGGCTCAATAGGTACTATGAAGGATAACAAAAATAAAGGCTACGGTAATGCGTTAGCAAGGAAAAATGATTAATTAGACTCAACAGGGGTAACTAAGGGAAAAATAAACATAGGTTGGCTTGAAAGGCTCAATCGGTCCAAAAATGGCCTAAAATCATATCCCTAATTATGTATGCCCTAGAATTTCATCTTGAGTGATGCTCAAACAAGTTCTAGCATGCTTTTGACCATAATTATTCTTGTTGTGCATAAAAGTCTTCTAAGTAAGCATAAAACTAAATAATTCTAACTATGTGCTCGAAATATCAAGTGGTCACAAAGTGAAGCTGAACTTGTCTTAGATTACCAAGCAAACAATCACAACATTCATTGTTTCCAAAAGAACATAGCATTTGAAATCATATTTCTTTTTCATATCATTGACTACTAATCATTTAACTAACCCATAACTAAACACTAAAATGAAAGAAAACAAAAAAAAAAAAAAATTATGCAAAACAAACAACTAAAAACAACAATTGTAATAAGTAAGCATGATCAATATGGAAATGAATATTTTCCTCCCCAAAACTTAAAGTTAACATTGTCCACAATGGCTAAACTAGAAGTGAGTAAAAATAAACTTCCCTTGTAGACAATAGCTTGATGCACAATTCAAGGTGGAAGTTGTTGCTAAAGTTGGTGCCCAAAACCCACAATTTTCTTGACTTTTATTTTAAGCTCCATTGGGTTGCACCATGTTGGCTCTTGTTTTGATTATTTTCCATGCATTATAAGATTCTGAATTGTTGTTTTAGCACAATGCAAGAAATAAAAACAAACATTAAAATCAAAATTGAAATGCACTTGGGTTGCCTCCCAAGAAGCGCTTGATTTATTGTCACTAGTTAGACTTCTTCCGAGGTTGTGGTGGAAAAATTGCATTTTTAGAGATTTTTTTTTAAAAGGAACACTCCTCCTAAATTGCTCTTCAATGCTCAATGATCTTGCCAATTCCTTTCCTTGATTTCCTCTCGTTGAACTTGCTTGGCAAGAACGAAAATCTTATTCGAAAGTGTGAACATTGTTGATCTTCAACATAATAACCTCTTTGTATGCACCTTTAAAACAACCACAACAACCCAAACATAACAAAATTTAAAAGAAACAAAATGTCTAAATTAAAATCAAGTTACTTTACCATAATATTAGCAAAAAATTCAAAATCAACAATCCCCGGCAACGGTGCCAAAACTTTGTTGTGTGTTTTCTACAACACAAATTAATGCAAGTGCACGTTGTCACAACAAGTAATATATGATGAGAAAAGTGTCGATCTCACAGAGAATGATTTGTCTTTTCTAGTTTAAGTACTGAAATGGTGTCTTTCTACTCTTATCCAGAAAATGATTTAATGTATGAGATTAAACTACTTAAGTAAAAGAACAACTTAATTATACTAAGTAATAAACTAAATTTTCACAAGTAAATTCAATATGAGAAATCCTAGGATTACAAACTATCCCTCATTATACAAATCAATTCAGCAGAATCTCTTTTAGGTTTATTGTTCTCAACTTGATATATTGACCAAAACACTCAACACATCACAAGCCTCTTTCGAAGGTTAAGTGAATATATTCTATCCAATCAAATATCTATATGTTTATGATAAATAAATTGAACAAAATTCATTAAGCACAAGTTTTATGAGCCATACATGCCATATGAGTATATGTCTATCTCATATAAAACTCAAGTGTACTACACTATGATCATGCATCAATATGCTTAAGACTGAATACCTAAATGCCTTTGTCAAGTTTATTTAAGTATTTCTAGATCAATTTAACTACTGGCCAAGTAATCAAATAACATTAAACACAAGCACAATGAATATATCAAAAACTGAATTAATACCATAAAAGAGAGAGCTATAATCAATCACATAATGAGTTCAAGGATGTAATCCTAGATTAATGAAATTAGCTCATCATTAAACTACATAATCTTGAAGCTATTTCCATCAATACATGAAAAATAAGCATCTTACAACAAGTAAAATATCAAAGCAAAGAAGAAATCTCTGTCAAATGTCTTTGATGTTGAATCTTGCTTTCCTCCTCTTTGATTTCTCCAAACTTAGAAGTTAGGTGTTTTTCTTTTGTATTTCCAGCTGCTGTCCCAGTTGCCCCCTCATATCAAAATGTAAGTTTTGTGCAAATAAATAGGTAAGAGCACAAAATTAGGGCGAACTTGGGGTTGCTTTTTGGACTTCCTAATTTTCAGCATCTTGTCAACTTTTGCTGTCCAGGTCTTAATGCCACGGCATTGAGGTGTTTGGTAGCTACTGCAAGTGGCGCCTCGGCATTGAATGCCCCGGTATTGCACTGTAGCAACAGTGCCTCCATTTGTATTTTTATCTCTAATGCTCCTAATTGCATCCGGTTTCTCGCGTGATGTTCCAATTGTCTTTAAACCTAAAATTCATGTACAAATACTAATTAATTGAGGTTAAATGAGCAAATACTAATCATAAGAAGACCAAAATATTATATGAAAATATGTATTATTAAATATCAAGTTCAAGATTTTGACATTTCGTGAATTTAGAATGAATCATGATTAGATAACGAAGGGATATTGCCTACATGGAAAATATGGTCAGGAAAGAAATTTTCAATGAGTTGTCAAGCCATTGTGGTTAGGGACTATGGAACATTGCTAGATATATTCTATAGTCGTTGAACATTTTAGATCCCTCTGGATTCGGCTCACGACTAACCCACAATGGTTCTAGAGGTCACACTATATACCTTTGGTGTAAGATGTGTTAGAGAGAGAAAGTTGATTATCCTGAGATGGCTAGTACCTTCAAAGGATAAAAATTGTATTCCCATGTAAAGGGTTACACGAAAATAATCCATAATATTTTTAGAGTTAAAATATTCAGAAAATAATTAATTAGATTAATTATTAATTATCTTAATATGTTAAGATAATTATATAGCAGGCTTTAAAAAGTTTTTTAAGAGTTTAAAGGCTAAATTACATTGATAGGCTTTAAGTAAACTAATAAGTTCACACGGGCCATTGACAATAAAATTGTCTTTAGGCCAAAGGATTTAAGACCCCAAGTGCCATAAAAGAATTTATAAAATTCTTGGGCAAAATTTGTAATTTTTTATATTAAAAAAGGATTGGTTAGTATATAAACTAACCTAAAGCTCAAGTTAATTAGAAAAAAAACATTCTTAGTGTGAGAAAATACAAAAATGGCTCTCATTTTTCTCTAAGGGTTTAGCTAAGCACATCTCTCACTTAAGGGTGGTGCTCACTCTGGAGTCTTGGTATTTTCTAAGTGCAACTCAACCATCCAACCATCAAAGCAAGCTTGGATCAAGGTATGTTGCCTATTTCATCAAAATGCTTCCAATGTACACTCATCTCCTAAACCCGTGTACTATACCAACATACATATCTAATTTTCAAAATTTTCTATCATTCTTGTAATATCTAATCTTTATTAGTAGTATTGACGCATATATTTCGATATAGAGTAATGAAGACGTCGTAGGGTTACCAATTTTTAACTTTATTAGAAATATTTTATTTATGGTGCACGTGAGAGATATTAGACCTAATTTGGGGTTTTCACACTCAGTCAGAGCATCGGATGACCCTAGAATATTTTTGAAATTTTTCTCTATTGGCTTGGAAAAGAAAATTTTAAATTACTACATGAATTTCTATTTAAAGGTTATGTATGGAACAAGCCATTGTTGAGAAATACAATCTATATATTAGAGAATGGACTAATAAGAAACAATTTTATGGATTGCCAAGTTGGGAATTCTAGTTAATTCCTTGGACTATTCTAACTAGATAGTTACAAAGGAACTAATTACATACTTAGTTTCCAACCAATGGCAAATTAAACATTTAGAGTAAGTTGAAGAGAAAATTGGTCAATTGAGGGAGCACTATATATATGGTAGAAGTGTGTAGATTTTTCAAGAGGGTAAAAGCAAACACTTAGAGCAAAAGAGAGAGCAAATCCATGCAAGTTAGGGAGGGGCTACTACTGTGACATTTCAAGTTTTTTTTTCATGATTTTTCATGTGTAATCAAGCTATAAGAAGGTTAAGTATAAGTTTGTAAGCTCAATTGAAGCCTCAATTTGTGAAAATCTAAGAAAAAGAGGTAAGAAAAGCATTATTTTGTGAGATTTATAAGTAAACTTTCAAGATTGCTTAATTGATGTTCTTGTGTGTATTCTTAGTTTAGATTGAGTTGAATTCTAGTATAGAGCTTGAAGGAGTCATCAAGTTGAAAAAACTAGCAAGGTAGGAATTAGGGTTTTAGGTGATTTGAATGTAGAGACTTCAATTGGTTGTAATTAAGGCAGTAGAATGAAATTGGCTGAATTTTGATGTAATTGGAACAAGAAATTGAGAAAAGAAATGTGTTGGAACACAGGTTGAAATTCTGCCACTTAAGGGAAGTTAGGAATTGAGTTGTGTTTTGGTTGAATTATGATTTATAAATGGTGCCTTATGTAAATTGAATGTATATGGTTCATGAAAAAAAATCAAAAATGAAGAAAATGGGACATAATTGTCCATTTTCAAAACGTAAAGGGAAATTATGTCCAACCGAAGTTATAGGGTGTTAAGAAATTTTCAGGGTGTCGGATGGTGAATTAGATAAGATTGAATGGCTCCGTAAATGAAAATCAGAAGTAGTATCCATCCGGGCTTTGTATGCTGATTAAGGCGTTTAGTAGTTAAATGAGATTCTAGCATTCGATTTGGTTCTAAATGTCATTTATGGCACGTAGGTGAAGAAAACCGAGAGCGGTAATGAGAGCAGAAATCTGGAGCGAAATTGAGGGCAGAGCGGTTGTGAATGAAAATTTGTCATTTCTTTTATCTTTCGTTTATTATGTTTTCGCAAAATGAAAATGTATGTTTTATATGCTTTTAATGCATAAACATGATTCATGATCTTGATATATATCCATAGATATGCTTTTACATGTTTGGTTTAAGAAATAGTTTTAAAATTATTGCATCTGTTTCAAAGGCCATTGGTACCCTCAGATTATAGTGATGGTGATTGTATTAGACCTGGCCAGTATATCCCGTACAGATGGCAAGTTATTAGGGTGTGTCACTAACTCCGGGAAGTCGGGATGTCGAGTCCTGTAAGTGGCACTATGTGTATGGGGTATTGTCTCGCTATATGTATGCGATGTAGGATTCTGTTCCATAGCCAGTGAGATGTTTAGAGATGTCACTGTGGGTGCTGCTAGTTGAGGTGCCCTGTGACGTACTCACGTGTACGGTGCTAGCTGAGTCACTGCATGAGTATAGAGCTTTAAAGTTACCATTGGTATAATTTAGAAAGAAAATGGTCGAGCGAGGACTTTATTAGTTTTCGATCTACTGATAGTATTTTATGCATTTATATGCACATGGTAGTTATTATGTTGTACAGATTTTGGATATTGTTTTCCAAAGATAAATAAAACCTGCTCGACAAGATTTTATTGACATATGATGTTAGAAACCATTTTACAGCATTATATCAGTTTTAAAAGCATGATTTGTGCATGTCTTTTAGAATTTACTATCTATGCATAATGTTATTTTATTTGAAATCTTAAATGCACTCACTGAGCTCCTTTAGCTTACTCGTTTTGTATTCTATATTTTCTAAACCTCTTTCCTAGGTACAGGCCTTGTACGCAAGTTGCTAATTCTTCTATTACTGATTAGTGGGTCAAATATGAAGATCATTTTTGTAAATGTAAATGTGCTAAATAGCACTTTTTTTGCTTTCTACATAGTTATTATAGGCATGTGTATTTGAATGTATGTTTTGAACCAACAAGAAGAGATTTCGATATTATGATAATCGTTTTTACTTTTTATGAGTATGCTCATTTTGTGATTTAAATGAGATTATTGAGTTGAGTTGGATTGATTTTGGAAAGGATCGGAGGTCCTATTTTGCAGTATTGAGATGTGGTTTGAAAATAGAAGTGTAATTCTTTGCAGGTTTTGTATTGGATTTTTAAAAAAATAGAAGAAACTCTGCCCGTTTTTTTAAAAAAAAATTAAGATGTCATTTTCATATATATGCCAAGATTTTTTCAATAATAGCAAGAATTAAAAAGGGGTTCACCTTACAAAATTTCTCAACTTGCCTAGTTAAATTCTGAGAAACTTCCGTCAAGGTGCCTGGTAAGGCCGTTGGGACCTATAGTAGAGGGTCTCGGGGCTGGTCCTATCAATTCTTACACTATTCCCTCAAATGGTATCAAAGCATGATGGATTTTATATTTTCTTTTAAGCAAAATCACTTGAAAAAGGCATAAATGTTATGAATATGTTGTATATGAATGGATGGTAGCATGAGATGCATATATACTAGTTTGCATGTTGCATTTGATGTAAAATATCATAATGTAAGGTTGTTTGTGGTTCGGCTATGTGCATATGCTACTGGAAAAATTGTTTTTTATTTATTCTAATGTGATTAGAATTGATGGTATATGCTATGAATTATTAGATAATGGGATGCATATGTATGGGCTTCTAGTTTGCATGTGATACAATAAAATATTTTTATGCAACTGTTTTTGTTGTAATCTTATCATATTTTTTACGTTGATTACATACTTAAGGGATAAGTTATTGTGTTGGGAGTATGTTGATGCGATATTTCTATATCTTAAAATTGAGTGCAAGTATACACTATAGTATGCAAGTAATAAAGGGACAAAAGAGTTGGATGTCGAACCTATAGAGATAATTTTTACTTTTTAACCAAGTACTAAAACCATGTCTTTCTAGTAATTATTCAAAAAAAATAAAAATCTAAGAATGAATGTAGAAAATAAAAAAGCAATGACATAATGTAAAGAATTTTAGAAGATAGCAATATACAGAAAACTTAGAGTTAATACTATCTCTCAATATGTTTTCCAATGATTAATCCTCTAATATTTAATTCCTTTAGTCTTTGTTATTGATCAAGACACTAATGTATTCACAAGCCTCTTCCAAGGTCATGCAAGTATACCTTAATTTACTACATACCTATATTCCTATGGTACTTGTAATAAATTAAGATTCATTAAGATTAAGTCTTATTGATCAACATGCCAATTAGGTATATTTATATCCTAATTTGAAACTTGCATATGCAACATTGAATGTTACTCTACAATCATGCATCAAATTACTTAGGTCTAAAGATAATGATTCATTTTTCGAGTTTATAAAAAATATTACCAATTCATTCACCATATATTGGCCAGATATATTGAAGCATTAAGAACAAGTAATTTGAATAACAAAGAACTAATTCTATTACATATTAAAAAGATATGACAATTAAGTACACATATTGAGTTCAAGTATTAACCTTAAAAAGAAAATTTAGTTCATGGCTGCAAGAGAACAATGGCAAAAATAATAAGAAATCATGATACAATCAATAACAAACCAATATAGACGTCGAATTGCTCTTAATTGTGCTGCCTAAGAAACTCTTGATGCCAAAGAACGACTTAAATCTCTCTCTATGACTGCTTCAATTAAGCTCCAATTACTCTCTAAGACTTGTGTTGTGTATTCTTGATGTTCTTGGATGATCTCTAAAGGCTGAGGACGAGTGGCCTTTTATAGAGATTGATTTGAGTTTGAAAACCTCAATTCTTATTGGATTAGGAATTGCACTATCGCTAGGGCGCTATGTTACTGTCGCTGGGGCACTGCGTGTAAAATGCCTCATCGTTGGAGCGATAAGGTGTTGGTGTTGGAGCGTTGGGTTATCGCTAGCGAGGTGACGAGCTATCGCTGGGCGCTAGATTGCAACTTAAACAGATCATTTTTTTCTGTTTTCTTATTTTGAGCACTGTTCCAGCGCTGAGGCAAAAATTCTTGTGGCGCTTGGGCGACAAGTCCCTATAAATAATAATAATGCACATAAATAGCCATTTATTCTCATAAAATAATAAAATATCAAAATAAAAATATTAAAAAATATATAAAAAAAATATGCCCTTGCCACATGTATATATATAATATGATGATATGTTTTATAAAAGTAATATGGTGTGGCTATATGCAAGTGTGTTATATAATTTGAATGATGGATTAACATGCTGG
This sequence comes from Ailanthus altissimus, assembly GCA_946807835.1. Classification (NCBI taxonomy): domain Eukaryota; kingdom Viridiplantae; phylum Streptophyta; class Magnoliopsida; order Sapindales; family Simaroubaceae; genus Ailanthus; species Ailanthus altissimus. Next base: position 15,255,842 of record OX327687.1, read on the forward strand.
ATTGGTTTTGGGAAAGAAATTCATGTTACGAATTTTTTTATAGCAAAATATGTAAATGGCATTTAATTAGCAATTTTATGATATGATAAATAATTTGATTATTTGTCATGACATGCATTATCAATATTTATGAAATATTGATAATTTGAATTTTGAAGTGTTCAAAATTAAATGTATTACAATACTAAATATTATAATTGGATGAGTTTATCTATGTCATACATTAAAAATATTTGAAACAAAATCATTAGTTGTTATGGCATGGAAGAAATAAATTTATTATTATTTTTGAAATGATAATGATTAGTATTTTCAAAAAGTTTAAAATATATTAAATCATAATATGAGATATTATCATTATTTGATTTATTTAAGTCTGTGCATAGAGTTTTTTTAAAAGTGATTGATTTAATAAAATTAATTTTAAAATTTGGGGTGGAACAAGACATAAGCATGATGATGCTTAAAAATTGTAATTGTTTTATGCCCCAAAAGTTTTAAATAATTGTTAAATGCACTTTTCATATTTATAAACAAGGCACTGTATATGAGATATATATATATATATATATATTATGGCACCTACCAATTTTATATCCAAAGCATATTAATTATTTAAATTAAATGTTATGGATGCTTTAATTTAATATTTATTCATGTAATGGATGAATGTTAGATTAGAGGGTTAATCAATGGATCTCATTTATTTATCAAAAAATATTCAATGGTTGTAATATTTTTTAATAGCATGTAATAATAATTATTTTATTATTATTAATTGTTTCATCGGACCTGTGAGCCTAAGATTGCTTATGTAATTGGAGCGATTAGATGGGAACCCGAAGAGCATATGGATGGCTTTTCGAATGGAGATATAAAATAGGGTAATTAGTTTACCTCAGGACTATATTTTTTAAAACCCCATTGATCAACCCACATGCTTTATATTTTTATGCATGAGATGAATGAATAATTTGTATATTAAAGTATGAAATTGGACCAAATTTCCAGATGATAATAAAATTAAAACCGCCATAAACGAAAAAAATTATTAAATACATGCCTCCCAATATAGGGTATAATTAGTTCTTTAGTATAAATATTAAATCTTAAGATTTTATTATGCGAGAGTTATGATTTTTATACACTGAAAAGAATTATATCTTGCTTTTGGATGAAAATTTCTATCTTGTTCAAGATTCTATTATTTGAGGACTTGGTGGGAACGCTATTTTAAAAAAAGGTATTAGTTCGAATTTAACTAGCCTAGGGTACCAAGAGCCTATTATGTGAGATATCTGAAGTTAGGTTATAATAAATGAATCATAGCTCACATGAGATGTGAAAGAAAATAGTTTCCTACTTATTATAATTAATTGACCAATAGTCTATTATGTGAGGTTAATTAAATTTAATAAGAATTTGATTCCACATGAAGAAATTTAATCCAATGTAAATTTTTGAATCGAGCTTAAGGAGTGCGAGATTCGAATAAATTAGTGGGAGCTAAATAAGATTTGACAATTTTATTAAATTGATTACAACACTAACAAACGAATTATTCTTTCCCCCAACAATTTATATACTTGTGATATTTGAACAAATGGAAAACAACGTAGTTCTCCAAAGTCTTCTCGAAAGACATATATTGACAGGGCTCAATTATAATAATTGGATGAGAAATCTAAAATTGGTTTTAAACTTCGAAAACATTTCGTACGTTTTGGAAGGTCTGCTTCCTGTTGACATAGATTCTAATGCTTCACAGTAAGAAATGGATACTTACGAGCAATAGAGAGTGAACAGTAAAAAGGCTAGAAACTATATGATGGCTTCTATATCTCAGGATCTCCAAATGTGCTATGAAAAGTTTTTAGACACATATAGCATCTTGATCTCCTTGGAAGAGTTATACAAGGAGAACTCTAGACTAACGGAATACGATCTTTGTGTGTCTCTCTTTAACATGAAGATGAGGGAGGGAATGCCACCTGATGACTATGTGATCAACATGATATCCCAACTACAGGTGAATGGTGTGATCCTTCCATACTGCATCAGGGTGAATTTGATTCTCCAATCCTTCCTTCCGAGTTATAAAGTATTTATAATTAATTAACATCTCAATAGGATAGAGATAGAGCTTCCATAACTGTTGAACAAGATTCAGGATTTCTATAAACAAAATTCTAAGAAAGCACAAGAAAATGTTTTATGGCTTCTGCTAAACAAAAGACGAAGAAAAAGATACGGGGACAATATAAGAAGGGCCCAAAGGTTGGACCTAAGAAGAAACCCTTCAAGAAGCAAGTGCCTAAAGCTGGGAAGGCTAGGAAGGATGAAACCGGTGAGAGTAAAGGAACTTGTTTCCACTATGGAGTTGAGGGACACTAGAAGTGGAACTATCCTCAGTATTTAACAGCCTTAAGAAGGCCAAGGGAAAAGGTACACTCCAATATCATGTGATTGAATTTAAATTAAGTGTTAATTCAAACAATCATTCCTGGATATTAGATTTAGCTGCTACATCACATGTATGTATAACTATGCAAGTCCTACAAAATAGTTATAAGCTTTCTAGAGATGAAGTTATTTTGAAGATGGTGAATAAAGCAAGAGTTGTGGCATCAACCATTGGTAACTGTTCCATCAAATTTCCATTAGAACATATTTTGTACTTAAATAAAGTATAATACTTTAAAGAAGCAATAAGGAACATTATTTTTATTTTTGCCTTATGTAAAAGTGGTTATATAGTGCAGATTAATAGAAATGAATGTTTGTTACATTTTGGAAATATATTAGTTGCAAAAGCCTTAAATACAAATGGTTTGTATATATTAGAGCTGAGTGATTCAATCAATGCCATTACAAATAAAAGAACTCGAAAAGAACAAATCCAAAAGTCTTGTGGCGTCACAAACTTAGTCATATAGGAGAAAGAAGGTTAAAACAACTTAGAGAAAGTGGGTTTCTAGGCACATTGGGTTGTGAACCCTATCTAACTTGAGAATCCTGACTCCAAGGTAACACGACTAAATCGCCTTTCTGTTGGCGGATCTAAGGCACGTGTGGGTGTATGCATGTGCAATTGTGTCTATTGCCTAACGCAGTGTAAGAGTAAATTATACAACAAACACAATAAATAAAATATATTAATTGCATTAATATATTAATAGGCTAGATAACTCGCCTCAACGTGTAATGTTATACACGTGTTTCCTCGGAGTCCGCATGTAGACCAACTTGTGGGCAGTTCTAGTCACCAACACGGTGGGCTTGGTGAGTTAGAAAAGCAACCCTTTATTTAGCCTGAAATTAACTCTTAATCCCCAAATGGCCGGTGTGTATTTTTCATCCTTTTCTCCAAAAGGATGAGAAATTGAGAATTTGTAGCAATCTAACATTGCTTCAATTGGAAGCATAGAGAAAAATGAAACAGTTTTATTTTTTTCCTATTTTTTCTTCTTCTTCTTCCTTCTCTATTTCTTTCTCAGCCAATTTGGCCCTCACACACGCCTCACCCTCTTTCTTTCTTTTTCTTTATATATATATATAATATAATATAAAATATTATATAATATAAATAATAATTTAATAATAATAAAATAATATATATCTATAAACTAGTATATTATATAATATTAAAAGAGAGATATTTGATTATTTAACAATTAAATAATCAAACTGAGAAATGACTATTTTACCTCTCACGAATAGTTGCCAAGTTCACCCCCTAGTAAGCCCCACCAAATCCCACACTTAGGTAAACTCAACTGAGGGTTCACAATACGCCACGTGTCATAATACAATTAGTAAATAATAATTATTAACTAATTATTATATTCAACACTTAAATACAGACACGTACGCATTCCTGTAGTTGTGCTGAATATTGCTGGATTAAATAATTTAATCTGGCACACTGCCTCAGTGCACAACGAGTACACTCCATATCGCGAAACTCCCTAGGTCCTATGTCTGATTTGTTAAATGAAACTATTCCATGAGTCCGTGAGCAATGCCCTACGCACACGTCACGGATATACAAATCAACGCGTTAAACCATACAAGTTGAGGTTACAATGCATACATATAGTCCTTTTGTCATAATATCCTAGATGTGCTAGGGATATAGATTATCACCGTCAAATCCGCTTTTGCTCATCCATATGTTATCTCTGGATTTATATCTCATTGAACAATATGCACAAACACTTTTGTCATATTGTTCTACCTTGACGGAACTCTTTCCCGAGATTGATACTTGTGGCCACAAGATTTTCTGAGATACAGTCTTGAAGCATCTGGACATTGAACTCTTTATACGAGTTGACGAATCTTGTATCTGTACACACCGGACTTGATAAGCATCAGACCATACCCAGTGACACCCAACGGCCACACCATGAAAGGTCTGTGACATGCGTGGAACCAAAGTATGGTGGATCACTTACAAGCCTACTATGGTACTCAGGTCAAAGGACCACGTATGCTACTCAACTCGAGAGAACCCGTCACTGACGGCTTATATAGGATGTCTATCGGAGGCCTTTGTGAGTCTATCCCATATCTAGTTCTAACTGGATACCCATATGTCCATACGAGCTCCAAGCTCACAGTAAACTAGGAACGACCATCTATACCCTATAGGTACGACATATATTGATCTATATAAAGGTATCCACCAATAGACTCACATCGGTAGAAATAGATCATTGATAATATTAAAGAACATACTTGCGTAACTGACATTTCCTGGGACTTGATTACAACTCTTGCAACTATGTAGTTACTAGTATATTCTCGGGTCTATGTCCCATTACAGACAAGGCTCTAACTCTTGGATTTACTGAGTATTATAATCAGCTAACACTTAGTTGTGCTAACATTTAGCAATTATATATCTCAGCGTGGCTAACTATAAGCCCTTATCTAAACTCTTTTAGAATTGATCCGAACTCCTTTAGATCTACAATGTCTGTAATGTTACATGCATAATACCATATATATGGGTATTAACATTTTAATGAGAATGTACACTTGTATAAATACACAAGTATATGTATATTCAGGGATGACACGTAAGCACCGACCCTAACATTTCCAAGAATATAGGAGAAAGGGCTAAGGAACTCTTAGAGCTCATATATACAGATGTATATGGATTGTTTAGTATTTTAGCCAGAGGTGGATTTGAATTCTTCATTACCTTCACTGATGATATTTCAAGGTACGGGTATATGTATTTGATGAAATACAAATGTGAATCTTTTAAGTTTCGAGAGTTCAAGAATGAAGTAGAGAAACATACTAGAAAGAGCATTAAAGCTCGACGATTAGATCATAGAGGCAAATACTTGAGTATAGAGTTTCAGGCCTATTTGAGAAATAATGGTATAATCTCAGAATTAATGCCTCAATACACTTCTTAGTTGAATAAAATGTCTTGAAAGAAGAATCATACGCTATTGGATATGGTACCATCAATAGTGATTCTTACAGACTTACTAGTCTTACTTTGGGAATATACTTTGCAGACAGATATCTTAAATAAAGTACCATCAAAGTCCATACAGAAGACACCATATGAGATATGGTACGACAAATCCCCTAGTCTCAATTATATAAGGATTTGAGGTTGTCCAGCTTATGTTAAGATAGTCAAGATGGATAAGCTGGACATAAGGTCAGAGAAAGGTCGGTTCATAGGGTATCTTAAAGATGGTTTAGAATACTATTTCTATTTCCCGTCTAATCAAAGAATTACGATCAGTAGAAATGCCCGATTCCTTGAGAAAGAGTTCTTAGAATGATGAGGCATAAGGATGGAAATAGAGGGCAAGAAAGAGCTTCAAAAGCCTAGAACCAAAAGTGCTGAGGCTAGATTATCCTCTTAGCAAACCTTAGTATCATATAATATAGTTCTAGTATGTAGGTTTTTTAGAGTATCTAGACCTCTAGAGAAGTATGGATTCCTACAAGAATAGGATTTTGAATCCTACCTAGTAGGAGCCAATGATCATGGTGATGATCTTAGAAGCTATGAGGAAGCTATCCTGGATAGGTATTCAGAAAAATGGCTATAGGTAATGAATTTTGAGATAGAATCAATGTATGCCAATCAAGTGTGGACACTTGCAGACTCGCCTAAAGGAATAGTCTATATAGGCTATAAATAGGTCTATAAGAAAAAGATTGTCCAAGATGAAAAGGTAGAGACCTTCAAAGCACGGTTAGTTGTAAAAAGGTTATACTCAGAAATAAGGGTTAGACTATGAGGAAACTATTTCACCCGTGGAAAATGATTAAGTTCATCCGAATTATGCTAACTATAACAGTGTATTATGACTATGAGATTTGAAAGATCGATGTCAAAACAGCTTTTCAGAATAGTTTCATTGAGGAAAACATTTATATAGAACAACCAGTAGGTTTTGTATCCAAAACAAGGTATGCAAGTTGAATCAATCCATTTATGTATTGAAGTAAGCTTCCAAAAGTTGAAACATCTGGTTCAATGAAACAATCAAATTATTTAGTTTTATCAAGAATTCGAATAAGCCTTGTGTATATAAATGGGTTAAGCATCATGCCATTATATTTCTCACACTATATGTGGATGACATACTTTTGATGGGAAATACTGTAGGCGTGACGATGGAGGTTAAAATCTGGTTATCAAGAACTTTCTTGATGAAGAAATTGAGAGATGTGACTTTTGTATACGCATCTATAGAGATAGATGTAAGAGGATAATTGGATTATCCTAAAGATTGTACATAGAACAAATGCTGAAGAGGTTTAGCATGTTGAACTCTAAGAGAGGTCTCTTGCCATGTATGAGAGGTATTCATCTTTAAAAAGATATGGGTCTAAAAACCAATGAAGAGCAATAACAGATGCATAGTATTCCTTATGCATCGGTAGTAGGGAGCCTTATGTATACTATGCTATGTACAAGACCTAATATCGTATATGCTGTAAGTGTTACAAGCAGATATCAGGCTAATCTTAGGGAAAAACATTGGTCATGTGTTAAGACAATCCTTAAGCACTTAAAAAAAACTAAGGATCTAGTTCTGAGTTATGGATGTTCAGAGTTAAACATTTAGGGATACTCAGATGCCAATTTTTAGTCTGACATTGGCAATAGAAAGTCTACGTTAGGATATGTCTTTCTGTGTAATTGTTCACGACATTATACACACGCGAATTGTTACCGTAAGTGCACGGGTCATAAACAAGTAATAGAGTGATGAATGAGTATCGTTCCTATGAGGATTGTGTCCTAAATTAATACTAATTACCACGATGTTAGTGACCTAACTTTATCTACGCCAATCTAAGTGATAAGTTGAGTTATTGAATAAAAATGCTTTAAACTAAATAACTTGGTAAATTAAAGATATGATAGCTTTATAGCAACGAGGTTCTAGGGACTTGATTTTCCTTTATTGTTCCTATGGTCTATATCATTAGTGTTCAACAACTAATTTTATGCATTCATTAGTCTAGGGTGTATGATTAATCTCATTCCCTCTCGAGATTCTATGCATATATAACTAAGTTGATATCCCTATCTAACCCGTTATGCATACACGCATTAATCTACCCTTATGTGACTACCCTAAGTTCATTAGTTTCTTAACTTAACAAACTCAAAGCTATGCTTTTTACAACCAACATATAAATTAAACTTTTGTAAGTACAAAACCCAAATGTTTAAATCATCCAATGCATTTTTCAATGCAATTAGAAGCATTAAGCACATAAAAAGCATATATGTATAACACAAAATAGTCATTAATCACATAACAACATCAACACATATTATTCAATAGAGTTCTATCAAGTCCTAGAACATATAATCTAGCAACAAAAATGATAATCTTGTGATATGGTGAATTCTATACAAATGAGATCCTAGAGTATTGATTTCAGTTTATTCTTCTTATATTCTTTCTCATTACCTCTCCTGGGCGTCAAAATCCCTATCTAACTTGTTTATCTATACATACATTACGCAACCCTTAAATTAATTACCTAAAGATTAATCTCATTACCTCTCTCGAGTGTCAAATGAAATCCTAGGCATAATGTTACACTCCAAGTGTTCTCCAACATTTTATCAAACACTTGGTGTGCACCACATGCAATCCTTGAGAAAACCATGGTGATTACCTAAGTGCTATTAGCCTCCCGACTCAATAATGACCTAAGGCCATATTTTTCAAATCTGATAAATAGGTCAAGCTCTCTCAAGTATCAATCCATAAATCCATAACAACCAATTCATTTCCCAATCAATTGGAAGCATTAAGCATAGAGAACCATAAATGAATTACACAAAAATATACTAAATCATCCAAACATAATATAAATAAAACTACATCAAGGCTTAGAATTCAAGTTTAATCACACATAAATCCAACCATAACTAAAATTATCAAGAAATCTATAGATACAAACTTGTTTAAACAATATAGAAAATTGAAAATTTAAACAAAAGAGAAAATAATAAGAAAAGAAAGAGAAAACTAAATTTGGAGATGTCTCCAAGGTTTCAATCCTTCAAATGTCTTCAATGATGCTTAGGAAATCTTGGAGACATTCTTTCTTCTCTTCAAATTTGAGCTCGAGTCTTATTTTCCTTTTAAATTTTTGTGCCTCCCTTTGATGGTTGAGAAAATGGCTAAAATGTAGTATTTATAAGTTTTAAATTAAGACAAGAAAAAAAGGTTTTAAACAAGTGGTGGTGCTTGAGCGCCATTTTTTGGCACTCGAATGCCAAGCATTCTACTCGATTTAGCACCTGGGCATCACTTTTTGACACCCGGGTGCCAAATCCTAGGTGATTTAGCACCTGGTCGTGAGCACTGTAGTATTATCATTTTTCATGGTACTGTAGCTTTGTCATTGTTCACTTTCACTGTTTATTGTACTATAGCATGGAACTAAGATCCCACAAAAAGTTTGGGCATATTTAGTGCAAATATCACATTCTTAGAAAGATCATTATAGCTGGAGAGATATTGATTCAGAAGGTCTCCTTAGTGGAGAACGTAGTCGATTCGCTCATTAAAGCGATGACATAGAAATAGCAAAACTTGTATCTTGAGAAGATGGGTATGAGAAACAATAGCGAATGGCTGTAATGTTTGTGGGAGTTTGTTGATGTAAGCCTTAGAAACCATGTTGTCGATTTCAAAGACATAATATTATATAATCAATGAAATAATTATTTAATAAAAGAAAGAGTTCTTTATTCATAAGTGTAAGTTGTTTCCTTTATTCAGTCATACATTTAAACAATGTATGCATATGAATGTCCAGATAATTCATTTAAAAGTTAGATAGAATTATCAAACCTGTTCTCTACTGAATCAGTATTATTCAAACAATGGTTATGTCACTGGGGCATTAGTGTCAACTATTTGTTAGAAATTTGATTGGTGAACATAACTAAAATGATGAATCATATGGTATTGTATGTAGTCAAAGATTTGTTATTTGATCATATTAGTATATGATGTAGTCCTTCGACTAGAGATATCATCATTGTAATGGTTTGCATGCGTATGGTTCATATGGTGTATATGGATGGAGCTAGTCATGCTTTGGAAAAAATGCCTACTTGGTCATTCGTTGTTCATTCGTAAAAATAGTCGGTTGTCAAGACGGGATCCATTGGCTTGAGTATAAAGCATGAGAGTTACCACTAAGTCCATTCAGGATTCGAGTTCTTAAAGGAATATTGATAAATGTCAAAATATTAAATCTCTGTCTAGAGTATAAAAAATGTTATACGACGAGTTTGTGGTGACAAGTTCCGGACATATTGATCAACGAGTTTAAAAAGTATCAAGTTCAAGATTTTGACATTTTGTGAATCCAGAATCGATCAGGATTAGACAATAGAGGGATATTAACTACTTGACAAATATGACCGGGAACAAAATTTTCACGGAGTTGTCAATCCATTGTGGTTAGGGACTATAGAACATTGCTAGATGTATCTTATAGTCGTTGGGCATTTTAGATCTGTCTAGATTCGGCTCACAGCTAACACATAATGGTTCTAGAGGTCACACTATATACCTTTTGTGTTAAGATGTTTTATAGAAAGAGAGTTAATTATCAAGAGATGGCTAGCACCTTTCGAGGATAATAATTGTATTTTCACGTAAAGTGTTTACATGAAAATAATCTAGAAATATTTTAAGAGTTAACATATTCAAAAAATAATTAATTAGATTAATTATTAATTATCTTAATATGTTAAGATAATTATATAGTGGGCTTTAAAAGGTTTTTAAAGAATTTAAAAGCTAAATTATATTAATGGGCTTTAAGTGAACTAATAAGTTCACATGGGTAATGGACAATGAAATTGTCTTTGGGCCAAAGGATTTAAGACCTTAAGTGCCATAAAAGAATTTGTGAAATTCTCAAGCAAATTTTGTAATTTTTTATTGAAAAAAAAGGTTGGTTAGTATATAAACTACCCTAAAACTTAAGTTAATTAGAGAAAAATATTCTTAGTATAAGAAAACACAAAAATAGCTCTCATTTCTCTCTAAGGGTTTGGCCAAGCACATTTCTCATCTATATCTCGAATTAAAATTCTTAATGATTTTCACAGGTTGTACTTTAATTGCATGGTCAGTGCCTATCCGAGTCCTCCTACTATATCTATATTTCGTCCTTATAGAAATGCCTTCTCAGAACCATTTGCTATATAACCGTTATCCACATACACCACATGCACTTTTTCGCAAAGGATACTTCATTTTCGGATGACCGAGCAGCCTACACCGAAAAAAAAAAATTCTAGCAATCTTTCCTATCTTAATAACACAGTAACAACATCTTCCATTCCATCTACTTTCACAAGTAACATCAGTTTAAGGGGCTCAGATATTCTAATATTAACTCTCACATGGATATACTTAACAAGGTTCACTCTCGATGCTCCACGATTAATATCCTGTACATCACTAATGAAAGAGCCTAAGTACATTCCTGCTTCATTGTTTATGAAATAGAGTGTCAAATCGTGAAGTTTTATCCAAAAGGATACTTTATCAAAGCAAAGATCAGATAAACGCCCAATACCCTACAGCTCCTCAAGAACCATTAACTCATTCTCAAAGTTCCATGGCCCTCCAACTGTAATATATCTCGTATCAATCTCAGAATGAAAGTAGAAAACATATAAATTTCTACTCGAATGTACCACTTCAATAAAAAAAAACTCTTCTTTTGTTTGCAAAATAGTGTGCATATGGGAGATAAAAGCTTATCTATTAATTGGCCGCGATGATAGAATCTTTCCCACCAAAGATTTCATGACTGTTTTATCCCCCGCTATGCATAACAAATTGGATGCACTAGAGATTGGCAATTTATTTCTTGCATGCCAAATCTTTCATAATTTGCTACAATATCATCAAACTCTATTAAAGGAATGAAAAAAAAAAGATTGTTTGGTAACCAAAAAAATTTGTAAAGGAAAGAAAGCTTGTGTTTACTTTACTAGAATTTGATATTTTTTTATTTCATCTTCAATAAGCGTATTACACTACATTTATAGTTACAAGATACTAGTAATTACACGTGGCACTTGATCCACAAATCTAACTAATCCAGTTAAAAAACTTTACCTAACTTTTGGCGGGAATTATTGTTGCTCTCTGCTCTGCCAAGTCAGCACGAACTTAATATTTTTAGCTTCAATTCTGCATTTTACATTATGCACATTTGCTTTGTTTTGTATCAGTTGATGCCATACAAAGCTTTTTGGCTTTGATAAATTATCTATACATCAACAGCTCCCCTCAAGCTTAAGGTATAGGAGAGACATTGAGCTTGGACCTATAAAAATAAAATTTATCAAATGCCAAAAGTTTAGCGAGCACATCAGCAACCTGATCAGTACTAGGAACATATCGAACCTCAAGCTGATGATGAGTGACTTTCTCTTGGATAAAGTGGAGATTGAGTTCTATATGCTTGATACGAAGTGAAACACAGGATTTAGAGCAAGGGCCTTTGCACTTTGGTTATCATACCAAAGAATAGGAATTGCAGATGGCAGTATATGTAACTCAGTAAGCAATAATCTTAACCACAAGATTTCTGCACAAGCTGAGGCTAATGCCCTATACTCAGCCTATGTACTCGATCTATAAACCACATTTTATTTTTTGGAAGATCAAGAAATTAGGTTAGGACCAAGATAAACGCAATAAGCACTCACATATTTTCTATCAAAGGGTTCATTACCCCAATCAGCATCAGAATATGTTATAACTTGTAGGTCTCTAGAATCAATAAACTCGAGACCATATTCAGTTGTTTGTTTAAGATATCTGAGAACACATTTACATGCTTGTCAATAATGCATTGTTAAAGAGGCTAAAAACTGACTTAACTTGTTAACAGAGAAGGCTAAGTCTGGTCTGGTTAGTGTTGTATATTGGAGTGCACCAACTATACTCCTATATAGTGTTGAATAAGGAAAAATTGGTCACTGTCATTGGAAGAAATTTTGGCTTAAGACCATTGATGTGTCACACCCTTTGTAGTCCTCTATTCCAACTTTTGAAGCAAGTTATGAATGTATTTTGTTTGAGATAAATGAATACCAATTTTGGTAGATTTAACCTCAACTCAAAGAAAGTAAGTGAGACAATCGAGATCTTTTAAAGCAAATGTAGTACGTAAGTATTGAATAAATTATTCCAAAATCAGCTATCATGACCTGTCACTAAGATATCATCAACATAAAAAATAACCAAGATTACTGCTCTTGATGTATACTTAATGAATAAGGATGTATCAGACTGAGAGTTACTGAAACCCTACTGAAATAGAGCTAATTTGAGCCTATCATACCAAGCTCTTGGGGCTTATTTGAGCCTATATAGGGCCTTATGAAGCTTGCACACAAAGGAAGGATTCTCTGAATCAATAAATTCCATTTGTTGCTTCATATAAACTGTTTCATTAAGTGTACCATTCAGAAAAGCATTATTAACATCAATCTGCCTTATAACCCAATGATGTGTCACTACTAGACTAAGAATCACCCTTATTGTTGAACGCTTTACAACATAGCTAAAGGTGTCAAAATAATATCCTCCAGGTGTCTGGAAAATTTTCTTAGCAATAAACCTAGCTTTATATTTAGCCAGACTTCCATCTGTGTTATACTTAGCCCTAAAATCTTACTTATTATCAATCATCTTTGGTGCATTTTCCTTAAGAACTAGGGACCATGTATTATTTTTCACGAGAGCAGCATATTCTTCCATCATAGCACTTCTCCACTTAGTATCTTTTAAGCTTCATTAACTAATCTTGGCTCAAGGTTTACAACTTTGGACTGGCAGTAAAAGATTTTTGGCTTTGAGATTCTCGACTTTGATCTGGTTCTCATTAGATGAGTCGAAACAATTGGAGGATATAGTGGTTCTTGTGTTTAAGTAGGTATGATAATATTGGATTGTGTTTGAGCTACGTTTTGTTGTGTTGTGTTTTGAAAAATATTAGAATTGACAGGCTGATGATAGTTGTTATTGTTAGGGTCAATGCTTACGTGTCATCCCTGAATGTACATATACTTATGTATTTGTACAAGTGTACATTCTCATTAAATTTTTAATACCCATATATATGGTATTATGCATGTAACATTACAAACATTGTAGATCTGAAGGAGTTTGGATCAGATCTAAAAGAGTTTAGATAAAAACTCATAGTTAGTTACGCTGAGAGATATAAACGCTAAATATTAGCACAGTTAAGGGTTAGCTGGTTATAATACTTAGTAATTCCAAGAGTTAGAGCCTTATTTGTAATGAGACATAGACCTGAGAATATATTAGTAACTGCATAGTTATAAAAGTTGCAATTGGGTGCCAGAAAATGTTAGTTGTGCAAGTATATTCTTGAATTATTGTCCCTGATCTATTTCTGCTGATGTGGGTCTATCAGTGGATACCTTTATATATCAATCAACATATGTCATACCTATAGGGTATAGATGGTCGTTCCTAGCTGATTATGAGCTTGGAGCTTGTATTGACATATGGGTATCCAGTTAGGACTAGATATAGGACAGACTTACGAGGGCCTCCGATAGACACCCTATGTAAGCCGTCAAAGGGGGGTCCTCTCGAGTTGAGTAGTATACGTGGTTTTTTTACCTGAGTACCACGATGGACTTGTAAGTGATCCACCATACTTTGGTTCCATGCATGTCATGAACCTTTCATAGTGTGACCGCTGGGTGTTGTTAGGTATGGTTCGATGCTTATAGAGTCCAGTGTGTACAGATATAGGATCCGTCAGCTCGTATAGAGAGTTTGATATTGAGATGCTTTGAAACTGTATCTCAAAAAGTCTTGTGGTTACAAGCAATCATTCAAGGAAAGAGTTCCACCAGGGTGGAACAATATGGCAAAAGAGTTTGCGCATACTGTTCAGTGAGATACGAGTCTTGAGATAAGACATGGATGAGCAATAGGGGATTTGACGGTGATAATCTATATCTCCGCACATCTAGGATATCATGACAGAAGGACTATACGTATGCGTTGTAACCTCAGCTTGTATGGTTCAACGTGATGATTTGTATATCCATGACGTGTGCATGGGGTATTGCTCACTGACTCATGGAATAGTTTTATTTGACAAATCGGATGTAGGACCTAGGGAGTCCCGCGATATAGAGTGTACTCATTGTCTATTGGGCAACGTGCCAGATTAAATTATTTAATCCAATAATATTTAGTACTACCACGGGAATACGTGCGTATCTGTATTTAAGTGTTAAATGCAATAATTAGTCAATAATTACTTATTAATTATATAATGACACGTGGCGCATTGTGGACCCTCATTGAGTTTACTCAAGTATAAGTTTGGTGGGACTCACTAGGGGATAAACTTAGTAACTATTCATGAGTGGCAAAATGATCATTTCACACTTTAATTATTAAATAATCAAAATATCTCTCTTATTATATTATATAATATATTTTTATATTATATTATTTTATTATATTATATATTATTATATGATATTATATATATATTAATATTTTATTTTGGGGGCCATATAGTTGGCACCCATTTATATTATTATATGTATATATATAAAGAGAAAGAGAGAAAGAAAGTTAGATTTGGTAAAATGTGTGTTTTGCATGGCGAGAGAAAGAAAATGAAGTAAATGGAGAAAAGAGAAAGAAGAAGAAAATGGCTGGGGAAGAAGAAGAAAGGAAAAAAAAGAAAAAATGAAATTATTTCATTTTTTTTCTATGCTTCCAATTGAAGTAATAGTAGATTGCTTCAAATTCTCTATTTCTTATCCTTTTGGAGAAAAGTATAAAAATATACACTGACAATTTTCGGGTTTAAAAGTTAAACCAGTGTTGCGTAGAGGGCTGCTGTTCTAACTCACCAAGCCCACCGTGTTGGTGACTAGCACTGCCCGCGAGTTAGTCTTCATGCAGACTCCGAAGAAATACGTGTATAATGTTACACGTTGAGGTGAGTTCTCTATCCTATAAATATATTAATGCGATTAATATATTTTATTTATTGTGTTTATTGTAAGTTTTATGCTTCCGTCAGACTTAAATATGTATTTGATATGTATTTAGGCAATAAACACAATAGTACATACATACACCCACATACATTAAATCCGCAGCCAATAGTTATGATGTTGTGGAAATGTCTGATGTTGTTGCTGCTGTAGTGTAGAACAAGGAGAAGTCTGCAGTGCTGCATCAAGATATGCTATAGAGGGCACTATATATTGTAGGTTAGGGTGGAACATAAAAGGAGAAGAATAATCTTGACTACCAAATTGTGATAGACTCATAGAGGAACAAATAGCTTTGTAAGGGAAGCATTTTTCATTAAAGGTAACATAATTTGAAATGTAAATCCTACCAGATGGGTTTGTATCCCTTATAACATGTACTATAGCTTAAGAAAACACATTTGTCAATATAGAAATTGAGCTTGTTGGTGTGATAGGGTCTAAGAAAAAGAAAACATGCACAACCAAAGACTTTCAAGAAGGAATAATCCGGTTTTTGTGTAAACAAATTCTCAAATGGTGATTTATAACACTGTAGTGGAAAGTCGATTAATGAGATAGGAAGCAGTGCTAAAAGCATCCGACCAAAAAGAACGTGGCATGTCAGCTTGTGAGAGAAGTGTTAAACCTATCTCTACCAAGTGTCTATGTTTCCTCTTTATGACACCATTTTGGTGATGAACATATAGACAGGGATACCTAAAGTGAATTCCCTCTTGTTTAAGAACTCAGAGAAGGATCTAAACTCCTTCCCCAATTAGTTTGTAAGGTCTTTATACATTTATCCAACTTTTTTTCAACAAAAACTTTATAGCTTTTAAAAATGTCAAAAGCTTCAAACTTTGTTTTCATAGGGTACAACTAATTATACCTAGTGTAGTCATCTACAAAGCTGAGATAATACTTATAACCCTCTATTATTTCTTGTAATGAAGGTCCCCAAACATCTATATGAACAATCTCTAAAGGAGACTTTGTTTTGATGCTTGTACAAGCAAAGTGAAACCTATGCAATTTACCCATCTGACAAGAGTCACAAAAATCCAAACTAAACTCTTTATTATTTTGAAAGCTGAGATTACAAGAACCAAAGACAGTTTTTAGAATAAAAGGACTTGGATGACTAAGCCTTTGATGCCACAAATTGAAGTCTAATACACCTTTTGGCCTTGAACCTAACTCTGATGCATTATACAACACTGAAGATTTTGAATTTGAGATTTTTGAATAAAATGAAACAGACCTTGGATCAGCTGCATTATACTGATCCTTATTTATCATACACAGTACATTTGATTACACAAAGACAACATTGAAACTGGATGTATATTTGACCATATTTTGGCTAAAAAATGAGCTTGTAGTATGTGATGAAGTGGATGGCAAGAACAGTTTATAAAGTCTATTCACACCAATACCTTTGATTAGCAAGGATCCTTTCCTCTTATCCTTGATAAAACACATATAGGAATGAAACTCAATGAAGATGTCATTATCAGAAATTAACTTTGAGACACTAATTAAATTTTTGGTGATCAAGGGCACATATAACAGGTCTTTAAGAACTAAACTATTACCAGAATCTGACTTAAACAATGTATTACCAGTGAATAAAATATATAAGCCTGTGCCATTTCCAAATGTAATTTTTTTCATTACCTTTAAATTCAATTTTTTTTTCCAAGATTATAGAGATTTTTTTTCAGGTGATATGTTGTACTAAAATCTAAGTACCAATTCTAATTAACATTGTTATCTTAAGTTGATTGTTCTGCAACATAGATTTATCTACAAACACCAGCAGCTATAGATCCTCTTGATTCCTAATTGTTAAAGGATTGATTACCATTGTTATTATATGTACTTTGTCATTTGGGAACATAGTCTTTGTAATACCTGTAGTAACATTTCGAAGCTAGATGGCTTTGTTTTTCACAGAACATATAAGCCTTGGTGTATTGCTTCCACCAAAGTAATTAAACTTTCCAGCACTTTGACTTTGATGTTGAAATTGGCTTCTGCCCCTTCCCTGCAAATATCCTCTTCCAAGACCATTATCGAAAATAACATTATTGTAATTTCTAGCATTACTATTGTAGTTTCTATTATAGTTGTTGTAACCTCTCCCATTGTTATTAAAGCCATCTTTCCTTTGATTCTTTTGAGCAAAATTAGCTAAAAAACCATTCTTAACCTCATGTTTTCTAGAATTTTGCAAATTTCTACTCTTTTGACTTAGGAGTATACAAGACTTTTGACCTTATGAAAATAGTCTGTCATTGAAGGTGATCATTTGCTTATTATTGACAACTTTCTTTTCAGTTAAATTGATTTGCTTTGGACTCAAAACTAAATTATTTTTCAACTGATAACTATAATTCTCTTGAACTTGAACTGTCAATAACCAAACACAAGATTGACTCATGTACAGTTGAAAACAACTAGCTCAATAATAGTTGATTTTGTCTTATCCTTACTTTAAAATCTGGATTCTCTCTCATTGCTTCACTCTAATCTTGATTCTGAGTTCTGATGAACTGTTCTGGTGCTGTGTTTTTACCATTTATAAAACTTTCCAACCCGTTTCCTCTCATTGCAATGAGTATTTATGACTTCCAGATAACATAATTTGATCTGGTGAGTTTCACGGTTGATGAAAAGGAGTAGCTTGGAATTGCAGAAGAATTTATGTTAAAAGACAATGGATTTGTGTTGGTTAAGTTGGCGTTAGCCATGTGTAGCTCTGATACCATATTAAAGAAAAAAAAAAGATTGTTTGGTAACCAAGAAAATCTACAGAGGAAAGAAAGCTTGTGTTTGCTTTACTAGAATTTGATATTTTCTTATTTCATCTTCAATAAGCGTATTACACTGCTTTTATGGTTACAAGATGCCAATAATTACACGTGGCACTTGATCCACAAATTCAGTTAATTCAATTAATAAATCTATCTAACGTTTTGCGAGAATTATTGTTGTTCTCTACTCTGCCACCTAACGTTTCAATTCTGCATTTTACATTTTGCACATTTTGCTTTGCTTTGTATCCACTGCTGCAATACAAAACTTTTTGGCTTTGATAAATTATCTATACATCAACAAACTCCATTAGATTTAGCTTTTAAAAAAAAAAGTTTAATCTGCCGTTAAAAATTGTCTCTCAAACAGCCAGAAACACTACAAGAGCTTTCCCTCAACGTCTGAAATTTTTTCCTACCTCCTAGGTCTTCGGAGAAAAAACCTAGGTGGAGTGCTTATTAATTATTTGTATTATTTACTGGCCAAATGATGTTCAAAATACTCTTTCTTCTTTCGCACAAGCATATTATATATATTTACATGGGAAACCATCTAAAGCATTTAAGTTTACACAAGTATCTAGGGTTATGATTACATAAGGTGTGCGACATGGATCACAAAAAAACAATTAAATAAGAGAATTTTTCAATTTAGTTCTTGGAGTTCTCATGAATTATCCATGATGTGCCTATACTTATCAAATAACTCTATTAGTTTATGTTCTGAGAACTATTACAGAAGTACTTTAATTTTTGTTTTGGTTCTTTTACAGAATCACTCTTTATATGATAGCTAATTTAAGTTTGGCAACACTTAGTGTTAAGTGCTTATTATTATTATTTTTTTTTTGAGAGAAAAAAAAGAGCCTAATTATAAGTGCTTATTGAGATATGAACTTACAAAAATACCCTTATGAAATGAATGAAATAACAAGTTTTGGACATTTGGAGACCACGTAAGCTGAAAATGGCCTTAGTGTGATCATTGTAAGTATAACAATAAAAAAGAAATGTGCCATATAATTGTGAAGAAATAAGACCCCAAGCTCACTCAAATCATGAAATCACTCATTTAGTTCCAAGGCTATTCAAACACACTCTAAGCAAACATCACAATCTCTATTAACCAAAAAAAAAAAAAATTAATGTCAATTTCTATGTAGCCTGATTGAAATCATAAACAACCCAGAAACTTAATCAACTGAGCAAAAACTTAAACAAATATTGAAACAACCAAATTGGCTGCCGTCAGTTCAACTAACATAGTCACAATCTCTATTACAACCTATTAGCAAACTGATTCAATTCTAAAGATACCAAACAAGTAAATGAGAAATGATTAAGTTCTGGAAACAAAATATGTAGATATGAAGAAAAGAGAGAATTTCTAAAATCAACAAGAATTCTAATAAACTTTATCTTTATTTCAAGCAGGTGCCCAGTTATTAGTATTTTGCACCCTGGAGTTCATCTGAAGAGTAGCTGAACATTCAAGGTAAATCATAGAGGGTAGTGAACAATAATGCAAGCAATCATTGGTGAATAAAGGTTTAAGCAAGTTAACAAAATTTAACCAACAAGAAAAAAGTTTATGTTTTAGATTTTGGAAACTTATTAATGAGGAATTTAACCTATAGCAATAACATTTGAGCTTACTACACCTCATCCAACGGCAAATCAAGCAGTCTTTCAAGTTCTTTAGTTAGTAGAAAACCAAAAAATGCATTTAACTCAATACTAAGTTCAAATCAACACGTCGGGGAATTTAGAGGAAATGTTATCAACCATCAAGAACATGATGACCATAAGAATAGTTCTATGTGTATGTGAATTCTTTACATTGACAAATGATATGAATTTGAAAACAATCACAAAGATTTAAAAGTACATATACACTTAATAAAAATAATTGATATTGATACATCCCACGGGGATGCAGCCTGGTGGCTTGGTTTGCTTATTTGTTTATCGAGTGTCAAGGTTCGACTCGGGAGAGGTTAGATATCCTACAAATTATTCCCAGTCTACCATAACACTAGTGTGTTATGTGCCTGCCTTGTATTTAACATGTATACATTGAACTTTAAAGGAAGCATTCCACCTCTGAGCCACAAGTGCCACGAACACATAATTAGATCCAAATTCATTTTTTATTGACAAAAAAGTCCATCTTCAATCGGCTGCATATTTGTGTTACCGATTGGCTCAACTAGTGAAGCGTCGTACGTAGAACCCTGATATGTGGGGTTTAAACCTTACCCACTTCGAGGTGCAGTGGGGTATGATTTACTTTCTATGAAATAATTTATTTTAAAATTTTGGTTGTATTTTTTCATCTTTAATGTGCAAAAGTGAAAAAACAAATTAAAAAAATTAAAGCCATGTGATAAAGAAATTAAGATAAATAAAGAATTTATCTTTTTATCAAATTATTTATATTTATATTTCTCTAAGTTTTTTAAATCTTGATAATTGTAATTATTTAAAATTTAACTTTATTTAATATTTTGATGTTATCTATATTTTTTTTATTAGAAAATTTATCCTCTCTTTTATAAATTTGTATAATATCCATTCATTCAATAGAAATAATAACTAATATAATAATTTTCTTTTTTTTTTAAATCTCTATGTGGTATCAGAGTTTCTCTTAGTTTAATTGTTTGTCTTTACTAAACTATTGCGTAATAGTCAAATAAATTCATAATCAATTATTTATTTTTTTTCTTTATTCTCTTTTCTTTTAAGTTTTAAGTATTCTTTAACATTATATTCAATTCCTATCCATCAATTGTTTCTTCTTCTTGGGAAATAGTGTGTGTAAATAGTAATCATAAATAGTATCCCCTCATTGAACATTACTATGAATAGTAATTATAAATAGTACTCCTTATCTTTGATAAGCCATTATTCTCATCCTTCCAAATGAGTATTTAATTTTCACTCTTTTTTTTAAGAGTAAACTCCCCTCCATTCTTAAACAAGTATTTAATTCTTATACTTTTTTTAAAAGTTAACTCCTTTTAATACCAAATAGATATTTTATTTTTGTACTTTATTTTAATAGTTGCATTCATACTATTCCCAAATGGGTATTTTATATTTTTGCTTTATTTTAAGAGTTTTTCCCTTCCATTCCCAAAAGGGTTTTTATTTCTACTTTATTTAAAGGTTTTTCCTCTACTTCCCAAAAGGTATTTATTTTTTCTTTATTTCTACTAAGAAGGCAAACATACAACGCTACCCACCCCATCACCTCAGTGTTTACCTCTCCATGCTATAACACTGCTCTCGCTGCCACAACACCCTGCAATACTACTCTCATTGCTGCAGTGCCCTATAACATTGCTCTTGCCACGGTGCTACATCAAATGCTTCAATCACTTCATTTAGATGCTGACAATGGAATTACACCCTCACCAAATCTCTTTTGCACACTAAATTTCTTCTAAAGAATAAGATTGGACTCTTCCTCAACCCTTCTTTTCTTGAAAAAAAGATTAGACTCTCCCACCAGATCTTCTCCAATTGAAGAATAAGATTGGACTCTATTACTGGAGGTCTATTTTGCAAGGGCATGCTAAAGAATTAAGATCAATCAAGAATTTGATAATTGTAAATTATTTAGGATTTAGGCTTTATCTTGTATTTTAATATTATTTAAGATTTATTGTCTTATTAGTGGATTTATCCTCGCCCTTATAAACTTGTACAAATACTTTTTTTATTTAATAAAAATAATAACAAGTATTGTAATATTTTCTCTTCTCTCTAGATTTCTATACCATGAAACATTGTTGAAGCACTGATAGAGAGAATTTGAAAGGTAACATAACCTATATAAGATAGTAGACATTGCTTAGGTCCAAAATCTACATGTTTTAAGGAATTGGACCACTAATTATTATTAATTCTTTTTTAGACTTAAGAGTTAAGTACGATCCAATTTCATACACAATTTAAAATTAAAACTTTAACAGCCATATGAAAAGTCCAACCCAATTTTAGATGTTCAATGATAAATAAAATAGTTTATAAATTAAAAATATAAAAAGAGATAAATTTTAACCTTTTAGTGTTTAACCCAATAAAGAAAGACTAAGTTACTGCTGCTACACTACTTCACCGTTTTCTACATTCGTCGGCCCCTACCATTGACCTGGTACTTTGATTGTTGACTGCGACCAGATGAAAGTTCGCCCAATGAATGTGAGTGGCTTAAGGTATGCCATCGCTATTCTCTCTTGACCTGCGACTAGGTTGGGGGAGTTCAACGAGCGATGAGAAGAGTCGATAGCTATTAATGTTAAAAAGAATCAATTCAATCAGCTTGGGCGTAGTCTTCTCTCCTTCTGCTCGGTTCGGGGATTGGAGCCAATTCTGACAAAAAAAATATTTGTCAGTGCTAGGATTTGTTAGTCCTTGGGAACATCGTAACAATGGATAATTCAGAATCAGAACAGAATAGGTCCAGTCTACGGGACAAATCAATAAGAAATGTTATTTGCTTTCTTTGTAAGAATAAGAATTCACTTCTATGAAATAAAGAGTTTCATAGGATTTGTCTCGAGTGTTAGATATCATTGAGAAATAGGAAAAAGTGTTATCGAAGTCGTTTTATAGGTCGGGGGCAAAGGAACTTAATGATTTCAGGCTTATCAACTTGGTCAATAGTGTATACGAGGTTGTTGACACAATCCTTGTAATCTTGTTGAAATCAGTGATTAACAAAGTGGTAAGCGCATATTAAGGGACATTCATTTGTGTCTGGTATTATGCTGCTAACTCTCAGTTTGATCCTACTTGTGCTTCATTTTGTTACTAAAAGGGAGGAGAATTTTAGTACCAAATACATGGCAATCCTTTATAGAGCTTATTTATGATTTTGTACTAAACCTGATAAACGATTATAGTTCTCTTTCCCTACCTGGGTGGGTACAAGGCAAAGACCTAACTACAGCCTAGCTACTAATAAGACTAACTACAGGATTTGCTTCTAGTGGTAGAAAATCTTCCTAGCTAATCGGGAACAATGAAAAAAAGAGGCTTGCTTTCGTCTCGATAGGAGAACGACCTATAGATTGCCTCTGCCAAGGTTTCCAGCACTAGAACATAACCTAAACATGCTTAATTAGGTGAAAATTTTGAATTAAATTGTGCTACGTTGAAATTCGATGGTGTTTTTCATAGAAGTTCAAGGGGTTGGTTTACTACAATAGTTTAAGAGCTTTTGGCAATCCTTTCCTTTTATATATTCATAGGTGACCACCTTGGATAATCTCTTTTAGTACTAAAGATAGTAAAAGGCTCTACCATTAAGCTATTTTTGCCAGCTATAGTAACACTACTAAGCAATTCATATATCACTTGATATGGACGACTACTATTTTTCCATCAGACCACACTTTTGACCTCCGATCGGGCGATAAGTGTGAGCTCTTTGATAGTGACTTCTTTTGTTTGGTAGGGCGAGCAGCTATTTCATTTTCTTGAGCAGCCGAGATATTGAACAACAAATATTTGATTCAATTATTTGCCTCACCCTGACCTTAAGATGAGTACCTTGCTTTAGCTCTAGCTTTGCACTTTGCTTAGTTCCACCAAATAATAAAGGAGAGCCATTTTCAGATCCCCTGATTATAAAGGTAGTAGTAGAGGTTCCATACGTGTCACTTAAAACTTTGCATTTTGTTTTGCCCCTTGCTGTCGTCCTCTAGTTGCCCCTACCCAATAGGGCGAAAAAGGTTGCAATGAATTGCCTCAGCGATCTTCTTTTGCAATACGTTCACTAGTTCTTTTCAGCACGGGTGCTTTGTCCTTAAAATCCTAAAGCTCCAAATTCAGGGCGTCTAATAAGGCTCCGGCCACCTCACGGTAGGTTTAGATATCTTTGGCATGTCCCTAAAGATCTCCAACCTTTTTTTTTCTCTTTTTAAAGGTACCTCTTTTCTTTCCTCAAGTTGTATCAAGACGAAAAATAGATTGTGAATCTTGCTTAACCAGAGCCTTTTGCCTTGCCGTCCTTAAATAACGGGGTTGTAAGATAAAGAAAGCATGTTTTTTTTGGCTCTCTGCTTGAAAATACAATAATTGAGTTTTTGAGACTCTGTTTTGTTAACAACGGGTACAAAGGCTGAGATAAAGTAGCTTCCTAAGTCACTCAAGTATGGCTTGTAATTTTCTAGTATTATCTATTTGTTTAGGTTGAGAAATCACTGGTTTAGAAATTAGTACAGTGATAAGAGAAATTGAATACCAGTATGCTCTATTAAAGATGAAAAGCAAGAAAAAATGATAGAGACCATATCCTTGTAGAGGGTGATAAACTCATGTCTGGGAAGAACTTGATTTTTCATTTAAGAATTTTTCCTTTCCTGGCGTAGAAGCCCTTAGAAGCTGTGCAACTTCTTCAACCAAGTGATGTTTGGCATATGAACATCATCTATAGTTGTAGATAAGAATTTACTTACCGTGATGAAAGAAAGACGAATTTCTTATCTAACAAGCAAAGCTGCCCTTTAAGCCAAGCTTCCTTAGAAAAACAAGCCATTGGTTGCA
Source organism: Ailanthus altissimus (assembly GCA_946807835.1). Lineage (NCBI taxonomy): Eukaryota > Viridiplantae > Streptophyta > Magnoliopsida > Sapindales > Simaroubaceae > Ailanthus > Ailanthus altissimus. The sequence continues at coordinate 15,280,817 of OX327687.1, forward strand.
ACCAAAACGTTGCCCTTATTTCAACTTGACGTGAAGAATGCCTTTCAACAAGATAAGGGAAAGGGGATTCGCCAGAATAAGAATAAGAATAGCAGCCAAATACTTTTAAATAAGAGTAAAAAGGGATGCATCCAGCAAGAACTTAGACGGTATGTGATTGATCAAGTATTCTTGCCCCTTTATTAGTAATGTTGATTGGTTCAAAACCTCGTCTCTTGGGTCCTTCCTTTAACCCTCCTAAGGAAAGGCTTTGATCTATCTCTTTTCATCTTGACTTTAATCTCTTCTCCATAAGAGAAGGTAGGAAAGAAGATATGTAGCTAGGAACGGATCATAATAATGGCTTAGTTTCAGGCTTACTTTGCGTGACAATCAATGGAAAGAGTTTCAAAAGAAAGAGATTCATCATCTATAGAATCTCATAGGTATCGGTATTGAACAGGGGGGTAGCTCATATAATTGCAATGGGACTTATAGAGGGGATTGTTCATAGAGAAGTGCTTTCATTAAGAATAGACAAAGAAATGTTAGCTTTCTTATGCTCAATCCAGCATTGCACTCATTCCACTCTAACTCTTTAAAGCTATAATGCTCGTTACTTTAGTGTTCAGAATGGAAAGTTGGTTCAGGACCACAGGGCGAGCTAGGGTCCCGTTGAATTATACCTGGTAAATCCCGCCTTAGAGGTTGTTTTCTATCTCTCGCCAATCTATCTTTCAATGATTCAATATTTCAAATTATAAAATAAGTTAAGTTTAAACATTGATATTTATTAATAACTTAAAAAAATAATGTCTCGGGATATAGCATGAGTGATTAAACTGCCAGTCACATAACCACTCAAAATCGAATAAAAATTTAAAATAATTTTTTTTAATAATTTAGTAGGCGAAATCTTTGAATCCCGTTCAAAACCTTCGAAAAACAATTTAAGAATTAGTGTAAATTTAAAAATTCAAGCACTCAGGGCCACACATTTAAGTGTCTGTGGCTCTTAATGTGTTAACAATCCTTTGATTAATATAGCAATACACAAAGTTAAAAACAAAAAATTAAAAAAATTAAATAACAGAGAGAGAGAGAAAAAATCTTCTTTATCTCATATTGTTATGCAACGAGTATAGCTGCGTAGAATTTAGAATCTAAATACTTTATAATCAATATGTAATTACGTATGCACATTCAAAAGTGCTATTATTACTATATTCACGATATTGTATCATAAAATCGAACTACAAGTAACCTCAGCCCCGGCCCAAAAAGAAAAAAAATAAAATAAAATAAAAGAAAAAGTGGTTTGATCCTCAAATCTCAATGTGAAAGATCCCATTACGTGAAAAAAGGTAACAGTGGAAGCTGATACTAATTTGATTTCGGTTGTCGTGTTTATGCCTCTAGGCAATAAGACAAAGAATCTTAAAAGAGTGCTAAAAAACTAAACAAAATGGACATGAAAGATATGTCGAGAATCGATGATGTCCCTTAAATATTTTTCCAACTCAATTAGCTAGTGGTTGCCATGCAACATAACCATGTTTCAAGTGGCACTTATTATGCTCTAGTCATTACCCAACTTAAAAGCTGCTTTTGTTACCAGCAGAAGCGTAGAGTTTTTAAATTTGACACTCTCAAAAGCCAATTATTAACACAACAAATTTAGTGGCAATCTAGTCGATCTTTTTAAATCTTCACTCAATGAATTTGATTTTCCATTCATTTGTGGTTCCAAATTTGCAATCCTATCCAAATATCTGTAGATTGGGACTTCAATTATGTCGTCATAGTTCACTCATTTAGTTAGTTGACCATGACTAGCACTAGATACCCATGCTCCCTACTCTCATTATCTTGAGCTATAGCTATAATGAGAATTATGTTATTTGGAAAAAAATTTCTATTTGGCCAAAATTCCTTTTTAGCACTCTTGTAGCACTACAGGGTGCGCGTTAGGCACAACTCGCTGAGATGCGCCTTGTACCATGGGTATCTAGTGCTACAAAAGAATTTACTTCAAAAAGATGTCAAATAGGAGAACTTTTCTTGTTATTTTGTGAATTTCCTTTAATATCGATTCGAAATTTTTGTAACCGGATATAAATTTTAATAATTGGATATAAAGAAATAGAAATCATAAATGGGCAGAAGCACTACTTTTAATACATAAGATCTTTTATAGATACAATAAAAGGCAATAAACAAACAAGTTGTGTTGTGTGGGTGGTAGAACTTTTCAATTACTCCATGTAGAATTGGTGACTTAAAATTATGTGTTGATTGGCATTGAATTGAGAATTAATTTAAAGATAAATTTGAAGTTAAATAGTTAAAAGAAGTCGAAAACTCAATAGAATAATACTTGAAAAGTACAATAAACAGGAAAACAATTCCTAAATGTGGGCACTCCGACATTGGAAGGTATTAGTTGCAAAATGGACATAAGTTGCGCACGTTGCGATATTCATTTTGAGCGCCGCGGCGTCCATGGTATTTTATGTATACCTCTTCTATTTTTAGGGTTTGAGAGAGAGGAAGTGAGAGAAAACAGAGAGGGCCAAAATACAAAGAAAATACATTGTTCAAGTGTGTATTTTGATCACTTGAGCTCCAAATCTTTCACTTGTAATCATTGTAATCCCAAGAATCAATAAAGAGGCTCAGATCCTTAATCCACCGTGGACGTAAGCATATTTGACGGAACCACATATACTTTTGTGTTGTGGTATGTTCGTATTTCTACTATTTTTACGTATAATCTATGTGATTGATCTTTCAATTTATTGGGTTGCTTCATACTTGTAGTATATTATGGTGTATTACAATATATTAGTGTATTTGGGTGTTTGACTATCAAATTTGGTATTGGGACATAGTATTTGATTCCTAATAAGTATAAATTGGGTATTACTTTCGCTTAAATAATCCAGTAATTGTTGTTGTATTCGTAATTGTTTTTGTGTTATTGATAGCAGATTAAAAGTACTAAGGTTGTTTGTATTTGGTGTTCTAAGTGAGAGTTTATACACCAACAAACTGTTATCAAAGCATATCGTACGAATTTGATATAATTATGGCATCCCAGAAGTATGATGTTGAGAAATTTACCGGGTTTAATGATTTTAATTTGTGGAAGATTAAGATAATGGCTTTGTTAGAGTGTCTAGGACTTGAATCATCCCTAGAGGGTACTTCTAGTCTAAGTGAGAAGCCTACAACATCTTCGCGTGACCTTGATCTGCAAACGATTGATAAGAAAGCCCGGAGTGAGATAATTCTGTCATTGGGTGATGAAGTATTGAAGGAGGTTGGTAAAAAGAAAACTACTCTTGGTCTTTGGAAGAAGCTTGACAGTTTGTGTATGACGAAGTCGTTAGCTAATCGTCTATATGTCAAGAAGAGGTTATTTCAGTTGTCTATAGCTGAGGAGACTTCGGTTAAAAATCACATTGATGTTTTCAATAAGATTATCATTGATCTTGAGACCATAGGTGTGAAGATCAGTAAAGAAGACAAAACATTAATTTTGTTAAGTTCACTAACTTCGAGTTATGAAAATTTTATGGACATACTCATGTATGACAAAGAGACTTTAACAGTTTCAGATGTTAAAGCCTCATTGAATTCCAAGGAATTAATATGAGGATTAGAGTCTTTAAGTAGTACAGCTAGATTGGCTGCAATGGGGAAGACCGTTAGTAGAAATGCATGGCAAAAAAGTGGTTCAAGATCGAAACTTTGATGAAAATTCAGGAAGTGTTACTTTTGTAGAAAGGAAGGGCACTTGATAAGGGATTGTTCTGAGAAGAGAGCCAAAATGCAAGGAAAAAGACCGAAAGCTGATACTGCATTAGCCTATGAGTTAGACTATGAAATTGCGAAGGCATTGGTAGCTTTGAATGGTAAAATTGCTAGTGAATGGATACTTGACTTTGGTTGTAATTTTCACATTTGTCATAACAGGTCCTTATTTGCCAATTATCATCCCATTGATGGTAATGTATTGGTGGGCAGTGATATAACTTATAAAGTTATGGGAATTAGTAGTGTGAGGATGAAATTGCATGATGAAAAAATTAGGGAAGTGCAGAATGTAAGATATGTTCTTAGTCTTAAGAGGAACTTGATTTTCTTAGGTATACTAGATCAAGTGAGATGTTCATTTAAAGCTGAAAAAGGATTACTAACAGTAGCAAGAGGGATGGTTACTGTTATGCAGGGTGAGAAGCGCAATGGTCTATTTGTGCTTGTTGAAAATGCTGTAAGAACATATGTTGTTGATGAGTATGCCAAGTTAGATTCAACATGTGTTGTTGGGAGAGTACAGTCCGAGAGTAGGTCAATATGTGTTGTTGAGAGATTACATTTCGACTCCTTTGCATATGTTGCTGTTGAGAAGGGGCATAGAAAGAGGCAACATCTTAGTGATACTCACCAGAGTGGTGAAGAACAGAAGGAAATGGCTAGTAAGGGAGTTATTGGCAAGTATAAGTTACAACCGCTGAGGCATTGTAGTCTATGTGTCATAAGTTGTCGGAGAGATCACAATCAAACTAACTTACATTTGAAGCATTTGTACCTGTAGAGGCCTAAATCACTGAAGACAAAAGAGTTAAGTTTAAGTGACTTAACTGGATCACCGCTAAGTAATTGAGCGCGTGATGTGATGGATAGATCCTGATTAGTCTTTTTGGAAATTTTAAATCAATGAGGGGATTTATTGAATTGGTAATTTAAAATCATGTGTTGATTGGCATTAAATCGAGAACTAATTTGGGGACAAATTGAAAGTTGAAACGAAGCCGAAAAAATAGTCGGAAGGGGTTAAAAACTCAATAAAATAGTGCTTAAAAAGTGCAGCAAACAGGAGAAAATTTTTCAGGTGTGGGCTCCCCGGCATTAGCAAGGCATTAGCTAACCCCCCGACATTGGCTAGGGCATTGGTTGCAGAATGGGCATAAGTTGCCCACGCCGCGATTCATTTTGAACGCCGCAACGCTTGTGCTATTCGATATATACTCCTTCTATTTTTAAGATTTGAAAGAAAGGAAGTGAGAGAACAGAAATGGGGTTGAAATACAAAGAAAATATATTGTTTAAGTGTGTATTTTGATCATTTGAGCTCTAAATCTTTCACTTGTAATGTTAATAATCAATATGGAGGCTCGAATGCTTGATCCACGTGCACGTAAGCATATTTGGCCGAACCACGTATACTTTTGTGTTGTGGTACGTTTGTATTTCTACTATTTCTTCTGATAATCTATATGATTAAGCTTTTAATTCGTTGGGTTGCTTCGTACTTGTGGTATATTGTGGTGTATTACAATATATTAGTGTATTTGGATGTTTGACTATCAAATTTGATATTGGGACATAATATTTAATTTCTAATACGTATAAATTAGGTATTACCTTCGCTTAAACAATCTGATAGTTGTTATTGTATTCGTAATTATCTTTTTGAGATTCATACCAAATTAATAGTATTAGTATTGTTTATATTTAATGTTTTAAGTTAGAGTTTATACACCAATACCTTCTAATAATTTAAATATATATGTATCTGGTTGTTGTGATTTTTTTTAATTATTTTAATTAATTTTTATTGTTATGTCGAGGTTGATCCAATATAAAAAAGAATTTATACCAAAAAGAGGGGAGAGAATCCTTAAAAAAATCAGATCTGTTCCTAGAAAATCAGATAGGAACAACAGCCTGATACGAGATTGATTGCACTTATTCAACTATAAAAACCGACGCCATTAAATGATTCATTCCAAAAGGAAAATCAGGACTTTAATTAGATACATAAGCTTCAATAATATGAAATGTAAATGTGTTATGTTGTGGCCAAATGATTTATTCAATCATTTATTACCCAATTAATTGATTTGGAAACAACTATACAGCTAGACATCATCAACTTTTAAACTTAATAAAATATGCATTTCGGGACCATTAATATTTCCCTTTTCTCAGTGGATGTTGGCTCATTATCAAATACAAAAATACCATATTTATTTTTTTTAAATAAAAAATTAAAAAAAAAACTCTCGCGTGACTTCTGGATTATGCCCGAAAATTTCGTTAATCACTAAATGGCACCTAATCTTCCATTAAAATGTTATTGATCAACATTAGACCAACTTTCATGATGCCTTGCTAAAATTGAAATCTGACATTAGCACTCAGAGTTCCGTCCAAATCCATTTATATATAGGGAAATTACCATTTTATTTTTTAGTTATTCAATAATTAAAACTTTTTCCCTTAACATTTTGCTTTGAGAAAATTTTCTTTAAATATTGTATAAGAAAAATATCATTTTAATTTCTAATTTTATACATATGTATCAATTAAATCCTCATTTTTCTAATAAAAATACTATGTTAGTTCTTGTATGAATATTTTTTTTATAATTTTTTATTACTATTTTATCTTTGAAAAATTATTATTTTTATCCTGGCATCTATAATGATTAACATAGTATATATTAGATAAGTAGTGATTAAAATGGTATATATTTATAAAATTAAGGATCAAAATGACATTCAACATATTATTTATATGTGTGTGTTTTTGTTTTCTTAATTACTGGCGCAAATAGTCAAAGATCTATTAGAACTCAATTAAATTAAGTTTTTCTTCTTAAAAAATCTTAATTAGAGAAAAAAATCAATTTTAATAACTTTTTGGGAAAGACTCAAATATCCACCATTTAAAATGGAGACGCGAAAATTATCCTTTAAAATTTTGTAATCATTATTACTATAGAGTGTTATCTGGCCAATGTGCTGCTAACCTTCAATTAGTAGAAGATGTTGGGGACATTAGGTTAACAATGAAATTAAGTTAATTTATTTTAAATATGAACTAATTGAGAAATTTTCAGTTACTCTTCTATGATTTTTTATTTATTTATAATTTTTCAATAAATATCAATGTCTCCTTTCTGGTAAAAGGGAATATTGATACTTATTAAAAATCATAAGAAAAACTGGTTGAAAACAAAATCATAAGGTAACTAACAATTCCTAACTTAATTGATATATAATCTCACAAGAGACACTTAAATAAGTTCTTGATTATTCTTGCGCTGAGTTTAAACAGATATTGTCTTACTCCAATTAAATTGTTTTCTTTTGTATTTTTTGATCTTAAAAAAAATGTTATTTCAGGATATTTACAAATTGAAAACCCTTAAAATCTTACTTTTAAATTTGTTAGTGACCAGTGAATACGGTTTTCTGTGTTCAATTAAATTTATGTCTTGTGTAATTTTGATTTGACAAAAGGGGAGGTATCTCAAACCAACATTCTTTGGCATAGGATTCTTATATAAATGTAAATACATAGACTTGTGATTATATTCTTCAAGCTCTTAGCAAATCCTAGAAGAAATAAATTAACCTCGGACATGGGAATCAACCAGTATATGTTCATCAGTCTTTCAAACGTGACAACACGAGAATTTAAATAATTAAAAGATGATGCGATTCAAATCCAAGATGGTATTATCCTATAGCCAACTCAACATGACAATTTGCACACTTATGATCATTCTGTAAATGCCAATTAGGAATCGAGCTTTTTGCTTGTGGCATAGCTACGTTGGTTTCCAAATGGCAAAATATCTATTCATGCTATGTTCATTAGGTTCTAAATTCACCGTCGAATAAAGTTTGATCCGTATATATTCTGGCCAACTCAAGTATTCCGAGGGATGACATGATTAGAGACTAATCCCTTAGTCTAATGGCAAAAAGAATTGCCACTTATTTAAATTTAGATGCAGAAAAACTAGCATAGATGTACATTTATGAAAACTATGCTTTTCAAAAAGGAAAAAAAAAAAAGAATAAATGGTGCTCATAAAGAAAGCAAAACGACATTTTTAGTTTAATTTTCTAAAATATATATTACGAGTTTCAAAATATGTCAACTATCCACTCAATTGGGAGCAAAAAAAAAATTATATTTATAATGAGTTGAAAGACATTTAAATAGATAAATAAGAAAAGCAAAAGCATCAATGCTAAAAACATTAGCTTGTACGTATAATGAACAGGTAGCAGTCATATGATTAATTAGGAAATGGAAAATTGAAATAAAAGGATTGCCAGCCATCTCAGTGGAATCTGCATCAGACGTCAGCAATTGTGCTTCGTAGGAAACCAATGTATATGGAATTATTCAGTGGAGCAAGAGCAACGCACATAATATTTAACACAATTAATATTAAATAATTAAAAGCCACAAAAAAGGATTCTGAATTCTCTGATTTCCTTTTCAACAGAAAATTAGCTTACATGAAGGATAACAAGCTCTCCTAATTTAACTACAAAGTAAAAGCAAAAATAAGAGCCGAATAAAAAGGGAAGATTGAAAATTTATTAAAAAAATTAAATCAAATAAAAAAAAGAAAAGAAAAGTTAAACCCCATTCTCTTCCTTCTATTATTTGTCTCTCTCTTTACTAAATGATTTATGGCTTCTGTGCTTCCATGGCTGTGATGGAGCGTTGTGGAATTGGAATAGTACTGATAATTGCTGATGGCTTGTTGGTTTCATCGGCGTTGTTTTGAAATTCGATGTGACTATTGGCTTCAATGTCATCTACAATTACTACTATGTGGCCATTTTCTCCACAGCTTTTGATGGGTTCGGGAATTGTCTTGGATTCTTTTTCTTTGTATTCCTTGTACTTGCCCCACAGCACAGCGTAAAGTCCCATGACAATCAGTACAGCTCCAAGAACTCTGAATTATTATCACCAAGTCAAGAAAATAGAGTTAGTGGTACTACTTTATATGCAACTTTTTTTATTATTCATCTTTATTTAATAATAGTGGAAAAAATTAATCTGTGTTCTGGATAGTGATATTTCATGCTTTCCATGAAAATGATGGGAATTGAAGTAGAAATTGGTTTAATGTGTTCATCATTATTTTGATGAAACATATATATGATTATTTTTTAATCTATACTTTGTATTTTAGTTGTGCGTGTAAAAAAAATTGCTACCCAAATTTCTACCATGATTTTTGAGTAGAGAATGATTACCCTCCAACGTAGATCTTTTCGGCGAGAATGAAGGAACCCATAATTGCCACAATGATCATCATCAGAGGGCTGAAAGCAGTTACAAACACAGGCCCTCTTTTCTGCATGACCAGCCCTTGGACATAGTATGCGAGGCTTGATGACACTATACCCTGTACATTAATTAAAAGAGTATCCCTCAATTATACTTTCTAAGTAAATTCAGTGGCAGATAGAGAGTGAAAATGGAAAAGAGAGAGACTCACAGCGTAAGCAGCAGCCAGGAGATTCATGTCCCAGCCAATTGTCCAAACAGAAGTCTTGTGTTCCATCACAAAGGTAACGGCAACGGATTGTAGTGTTCCCAAAAAGCACACAATGGCTGTGAGTGAAAGCTGTGCTGAGTATCTCCTCAATGTCACTGCCTGTAAATTTAATTAGAAATTACCCACAAAATATTTAGTACATGTACAAGTCATAAAATTATCAGACTTGCTGAAAATCTTTTTGGAAATCTTTAATTACCTGAAGAATAAAGAATGAAGCCCAAGCAAATGTAGCCAAGATTAAGAGAATGGAACCCTTAAGCCAGTCTTGGTCACTAGAACCAGTTGCTGCGGGGACAGAAGACGTGTGACCGTGGATGTGCTCAGACCAAACCAAATTAATGACATGACCTTTATACATTGTCATCAACATGGCTCCAGCCACAGTCACTATAGTGCCCAGCACTTTTGCTTGGCATCTAACTTTTTTTATGTTCACTTTCTCCATCCTTGAATCCAAAAAAAAAAAAGGAATTAATTTATTGGTCCAACATAAGGACAAAGAAAAGAAAGACATGGCTAGACAATATAGTTACCTGCAAAGAACTGCCATGACAAATGTCATAGCAGGTAGCATGTTACTAATGGCGCAAGAGAAGGTAGGCGACGTGAACTTTAACCCCGCATAGTAGAAGTTTTGATCAATAACAGGCCTATAATAACAACAAGAAATATATACTTATGTTAAGCTTTACCAATATCTTCACGATCTCGATCATCTGTTAAATAAAGAGGGCAAAGAGACGAACCCAAGAAGACCGAGAACAAACAGTTGCATGAAAATGGTAAACGTAATCTTTGGCCTCACTTTCCTGCAAAGAAACAAAGAGAAGTTCGTGATTTATGACAATAAAATCATAAATTACGATAATAAATAATTTCTCTGAACTTGATGATGATAATATAAATATAAATGACATATTTAATTATACCTCTCAAGAACAAGTGCAAACGGAGCGATAACTGCAGTAGCAAACGCGTGTCTGTAAACAACCAGAATATAATGGCTCATTCCTCGGTTAAGAGAAACCTTGGTGATGATATTCATTCCGGCATAGCCAAATTGCAAAGATATCATCGCAATAAAAGGCTTACACCTTTCAATAAAATTGCCACAGGATCCTTTTCCCTCCATTTTTGTTTTTTGGTTTTTTTCCTTCTGGCTTAAGTAGTTGTGTTTGTGGCAAATTAAGTGGAAATTTGATGGAAGAGGAGTTGCAAACTATAAGAGGAAGAACACTTGAATTTGCTTGTGTCTCCTAAGTGAAAAATGGTCACAAGGTCACGTATTTAAGGGGTTCAGGCCTCTATCCAAAATAGTAATTTTATGATGCGCACGTGTGAAAAATGAATCTCATTCTCCCACACGCGAGTGTTGCAATGAAACCCTGGATCTATGTGAATATTCTGATTAGTAATTTTTACAGGTGACGTGGGTTCCACGTCGCAACAAATGGGGGATGCTTTATGGGAGGCGGGATCCACTTGGTTTGGCCTTAGTGGCAAGCGATTTGAGAGCTACCAGAAACAAAAGGTGATTTTGGTGCATGCTGATGCCATTGGGGGCCTCATACATTAACATGCCGGTGGAGGCCAGTGGGACCTGCATGCTCCGCCTCTTCACGCGGAATTCCGACGCTTCGATCGGTCGGAATCCGAATCCGATTGCACATATGCTTCAACTTTAATTAATTACTTTATGATTATATATACAGTATCAATCACGATCATGTTACCAGGCATGTCGTGATTCTGAAATCATTACTAAGTTTCTTTTGCTTAATTTAAATGTTATTTTGAACTATTTTGATAGCATCATATAACTGGTACTCATAACCGATAAGCATATTCTAGTACTATTTGCAAGTTTTTATCATTTATCATTTGCTATATATATATAATCTTTATGCCGGCTACAAGCTAGCTTAATTATATATTCGATCTAGTGTTACCTAACCAGAATAAATTCGATTACAAAGACTCGACATTCCATATACTACGCTTTATACTTCTTTTATAATTTGCCAACTTCAATGCAATATTTATATATTAATTATCTTATTATAATTATACAAAAAATAATGTTATACATCTCAAATTATATTTTAAATAATAATATGTTAAATAAATATCAAATAATAAAATGATGTAATAAATAATTTTAAAATTTATATTATTTTATTATTTAATAATTATTTAACATATTATTATTTAAAATATAATTTATGATACAATTTAAAATATATAACATTATTATATAGCGTTTGTTTGGGAGACATTGGTCACTTTATAAAGTTAGAACTTTACATTATTTATTTGGAATATATGTGTAAGCCATTCTTCATTTAATTAGTTTCTGCTGATATTTATATGTATAGTACAGTTTCAGGCATCATTAATTAATTTCTGAAAAAAAAGTGCATTTGACTTTAAAAGATGAAAATATTTTTAAATTATAAATCTTTACGAATTGTGACTTCACCTTCCATTTGAATCTTTGTCCTTGCATGCTAGTGAGATTTCTTTTGATTATAAAATATTAAAATATAATAAAAATAATATATAATTTTTTTTCAAGACTCAAAATCTTATGTCAAAAAAAATAGAAAAGTAAAGAAAAAACTGTATTATGTATTACAAATACTATTTTGTAATGAAAAAAAATTTCAATCAAAATGTCCATTCCCTTTTTTTCTCTTTTTCTTTAGGGAAGCTAAACATAGGTGATATAGAATTAGTTCCTTATGGGATAAGTTATATGGCCTCAGTGAAGACTTTACATATACCCTATCAATTGATCATCTCTTTTATTTTTTCTTAGAAAAAAAAAGCAGAGAAAGAGGAATATTAAACATTATCATATGAAAAGACTATTCATTTCTTTATTTCTTCTTCATTGGTTACGCACAAATCTGTAGAAGAAACATCTGTATTGTTTTTTTTTTTTTGGTTCTGATGAAAACTTAGCAACTTATGGGATTGTCATCGAAAGGAATTTCAGCATGAAAATTCCACTGCTGACATTCTTAAATATAGGAAAGGCCATAACTTATAAAATTAGCTAGAAGTTCATCTTCGTATTGCCTTTTTTTTTTAAATCCCTTTTAGATTTTAGTACAGTCACTTCACATATCTATCAAGCATATAGGTATATTTCAGTACAGCTCTATTATATATATTCATTAAACATCAAGTGGATATGGTCTATTATTCTTTATTCTCCTTTCGTTTCCTTCCTTTCCATTTTTAATAAATTGTCTAAAAATTATTTCATATTACTTAATTTTTCTGCAAGTCATATTATTTGAAAGTTTTACATTAATTTTTTTAAAAATTTATATACTTAACCTTTACGGACCCATTCTTTTAAACTTTCTTTTAGAAATCCTTCTTTTTTCTTCGGTTTGAGATTACAAAAAGATGACGCACTTGGAGCTGTTCCTCTTAGTTTGGTCTGGGGCCATCACAACCACTTGCCATAAAATAAAATAAATGCTTAATTATTGTAATTTTTTAATTATTATTTTTTTTGTAATGACTCGAATTTATTTCTTAATGCTAATTGCTTTGCCCTTGCGTATAGGACAATCTCACTCCTGCCATAATTTTTTTATGGCAAACTATAATTTTTGTTGCTAAGAAAAAACACTTCAAAGAAGTTAGAGAAGTAATTAATTCACGCTTCAGTTTTCATGGGTCGCCATTAAGGTAATCCTTGACGTATAGAAATGAATTACTTGGTTATGTATTTCGTCAGATAAATCATGTTTATCATATGTATATCATAAAGTTATATTATATATATGGATCACCTTGTATAAATTACTCTAATTATAACAATAGTTTGATGTCCTGGGCTCAAAAAGGATGGTGTCTGCATGCAAAGGATCGAGTGATTTCTACTCCTAAAATATGGGTGCCCATGAAAAATCGAACCCTAAATTTTTTATGAGCAAACTATAATCTTGTAGAAATGATAACTAAGCTAATTGTTCCAATTTGTATAACCTTTCCATTTCCAGTAATGGTTTTTAATGCCCAATCATATTCAATTCTTCGCATCATCAACATATTGGATCCCATTTTCCCCGAGTGCCGCTTTAACTTAAGCAATAAGCAATCTTTTAATACATATTCCACTATATGGTTCTTAGCAAGATATGTGTAAACTCTGTGTCTTGAACCTTCGGCTAAATAGGAGACTGCCAGAATTTTTATGGAAATAATAAGTTTCCATCAACAGAAAAACTCTATCATTAACGCACAATCTTTCCTAAATCCAAAATATATATCAACTAAATGTGGCAGCAGCCAACATAAAATCAAGAACATCTAGTCAGGCAAATCTACATTTCCATACTGCCGGAAGAATTTCCGAATAGGAATGAAAAATTATATTAATTTGAGTGATCACTTGCTTTTGTCTGATCATTGATACTGTGGCCAGTATTGCGGCATTCGTATTTAACTGGTCTTGAAAAAGCATGGAATTGATAAGACAAGCAAGGAACATCTATTTGCTGCAATGGCCGACTAGATAAATGACACTCGTATTTGCCATGCCCATGAGAATTGAGATATCAAGAGCTGTGGCTACTGGCTACCCATTTGCACAAAAGGGAAAACCAGCATGCTTATTTTCAAGACGAGAAGACCACGGAGCATCATCATCTTTTATTGACAGAAATTAAAAAATGAACAGAATTTTGCATACTGGATGCAATATTTGCCCCATGTTTTTTTTCCTGTTATTATGATTATTTTTTACCAGAAGCAGCCGTTGTATAAGTGATTTAAAATATAAATAAAATTTAAACCTCTAACCTCAAAAATAAAAAAATAAATAAAAAAAATAACAAGCGGATCAAGTGATGATTGCTGTTGGAAGATAGGATTTGATTGATTGAAGATACAAACTATAAAAATATCTTTCAGTATTAACATCCTGTAGCAACCTAGAAACATACAAGTAACATATTTCTTTCTTTCTTTCTTCAATAAAAACCAAGTGCAGCAGTGGTTCGGATTTAAGCTATGAATTAATGATAAAAATGTATTCCTTTTTCACACAAAAAATATGATCCTACAGTCCACAAATTAAACAGTTTGAGCAATATACAGTTCTCAGTGGAGCACCAGAATCCAAATGGGAATCTAATCACCTCCCAATTCATGGCTACATTGTCATCTCGTGCAACGTAAGATCGACAAATGGTGAAGCAAATTGCATTGAGACCAACTACGAATGGTCTGATCAATTTTTGTCCTAAGGAAATGATTGAAGTTTTGCACCCAGGAAAATGCTTGGTCAGTAATGAATTCCAAAAAATGTAAGAGAGACAAGATGAGTTGGGGCGCCCTTCAAATGTCGAGTGAATGTCCTACATCGTGAAAGGAAATAGGACTCTTCAAAACTTCAAAGAGTGGAGTATCAAGAAGACTGATACTTACTGTTGGGATTTTTGAGGCAGTTCCCAGAGGCAGGAAAAGGTGCTGATGATATATATATATATATATATATAGCCCTTTTTGTGTATCCTTCGTTATTAATTGTTATTTTTTCAGCATAGCTAGAGAGTGGGGTTTGGCTGTTTGTGTGTCCGTATGTATGCGTTCGTGTGTGTAATTCTACTAGAAGAGTTTTGGGTTTATCGGGCTAATGGTGGAGGTGATGGGGTCAAGGCTTCTAAAAGGAACAAGCATTTCAATTCCCACTTGACTTGAATAATTGTTGTTTTATTTGTCGTTTCGTCAGATGAAGTTTGGGTAGGGTAGAAGTGTGTAGCATGGCTTCTCGATTCACAATTCTATTTTCCACCAAAAAAAAAAAGTAGTAAACGCAAGTGACAATTTCACCTAGTTAGATTATTTTCTTTCAGTATTATTTTAGATAATGTGTTACTAATTAATTGAGTGATGAAATAAAATAGATATTATTTTTAGATATAAAAATTAACTATTGAACACTGAATAATAATATTTGAGACAATATTTAAAAGGTTTAATATTTCTTTAAAAACGTATGATGCAATGAGAGATTTTTCTTACAAGTACAATCGTTCAATATTTATGTTATGTACTCATTCAATTTAAAATTTGTAAAAGAAAAAAAAACTGATAATAATTTGTTAAAATGTGGTCTTATAATGAACACTTAGGAGTTGAAGGACTTAAGTGATAAATTTTAGTCCTTAGGTGATACTGTGTTGTTTTGAAGAAGAGGAAACGTGAGTCTAAAACGACGTCGCCTTGTGTGGTGTATACGCTGTTGTTTCTTGTAACAAATATATACATATACGAGGGCTTCTGTATTAATAGGCATCAGTCTTCTTTGTTCTCAATAGTTCTAAGATTTTCTGTTTTTCTTCTTCTTCTGAATAGCTTTGGTTAGTTGGGTTTGGGGTAAAAGTTGAGAACTTGAGTCTTGTGTAAGGGAAGCTTGTATCATTTTCTTCAACCTTGAAAACTTTCTTATTTATAGTGCAGAGAGAGTTCCATTAAGGGAGTTCAAAGTGGATGTAGGATAATTTTGGCCGAACCAATCTAGATTCTGTGTTGGTTTTAATTTTCTTGTGAAAATCTTGATTATAGGTTGATTTGTGTTAAAATTTGGGTTAACCGATTGCTAATAGTGGTATCAGAGCCCTAGATACGATTAGGGTTTCTTGGATAAAAGATTCGGTCTTTAAAGATAAGTTTTCTCAAATTAGGGTTTCTAATTTTGGGTAATACAAATCAAGGTTTCAGAGTATTCAAGGTTAATTTAGGGATACACAAAATTAGGGTTTGAAGTTTTTTAAATCGATTTGGGGAAACACTCTTAGGGTTTCAAGGTTTAGAATCGATTTGGGAAAACACTAATTAGGACTTAAATCAATGGGTTCCACTCGGTTTGAGGTGGAAAAATTTGATGGTAAAAGTGATTTTGGGCTTTGGCAGAAGAAGATGTGTGCTCTACTAGTTCAACAAAATTTTCAAGAGCACTGCTTGATCTAAAGGAGTTACTAGAGACGATAATTGAAGATCAGATATTGAAGATGAACGAAATAGCATACAACACCATAATCCTTCAATTGGCAGACAACGTTCTCAGGCAAGTTAATGATGAAACAACTGCATCTGGATTATGGGTAACGCTTCAGAACCTCTTTATATCCAAATCATTGTCTAGCAAGATTTTATTAAAAGAAAAATTATTTGGTTTTAAAATAAACCCCAATAAAGACTTAGAGGAAAACTTAGATGACTTTAATAAAATCTATATTGATTTAGCGAATATTGGTGAAGAAATAAGTTCTGAAAACTAGGCTGTTATTCTATTAAATTCTTTACCTATTACATATAAAGAGGTTAAATCTGCAATAAAATATGGCAGAGACTCATTATCATTAGATGATTGTTTGTCGGCCTTGAGAACAAAAGAACACGAACTCAAATAAAAAAGAAAAGAAAATAGTGGTGAGAATTACTATGCAAGATAGAACTGACAAGAAAGATTTTAAGGGCTATAACTGAGGGAAGTCTAGGTCTAAGTCAAAGGGACCTAAGAGATGCTATTACTGTAACAAAGAAGAATATTTAAAATGAAATTGTTATGAAAGATTAAAAAAGATAAAACAAAATCTTATAAAGCCAATTCTGAAAATGGTGATGCAGCAATAGCTAGTGAGAATTATGATAACCTAAAAGCCCTGGCTATGTCAGTAGAAAATAATTCTATAGACTAGGTATTAGACTCTAGGTGTATATATCATATGTGCCCAATAAAGGAATGGTTAAATGACTATCATACAATTGATGGGGTTAAAGTTTTAATGAAAAATGACCAAGCCTGTGAGACAATTGGGATAGGATCAATATCCATCAAAATGCATGATGGGATTATAAGAAAATTAAGTAATGTGAGACATATCCCAGATCTCAAAAGAAACCAAATCTCACTTGGAGTTCTAGATGAATCAGGTAATGTTTTGAAAGCTGAAAATAGAGTCTTAAAAATTATTAGAGGAGCATTGGTTGAAATGAAGGGTTTTAAAAACAAAGGCCTATATATTTTAGATGGCATTACAGTAACTAGCTCAGCAGCTACTGTGTCAAAATCAAACCTAGAAAATGGAGATTTCTGGCATAAAAGGTTAGGCCATCTAAGTGAACAGGGGCTTATAGAATTAAGCAAACAAGGTATGTTTGATGGGGACAAAGTCAATAAGGTTGCTTTCTGTGAACATTGCATATTAGGTAAGCAACATAGACTTAGTTTTAAAACTAGTTCATTTAGGTCCAAATCTTCTCTAGATTATATACATGCTGATTTGTGGGGCTCAACAACTACAGAAACTCATAGGGGTTATAGATACTTCCTTTCTATTATTGATGATTATTTCAAAATACTATGGATATACCTTCTTAAATATAAAAATGAAGCGTTTACTAAATTTAAAATGTGAAAACATTTAGTAGAAAACCAGTCCAATAAGAAGGTTAAGACTCTAAGAACTGAAAATGGATTAGAATTCTGCAACAATGAGTTTAATGAGTTTTGTAGCAATAATGGCATAGTAAGATACAAGACAGTAAAATTCACACCTCAGCAAAATGGGATAACTGAGAGAATGAATACAACATTGCTGAATAAAGTGAGATGTATGTTGTTAAGCTTAGGCTTGTTAAAGAAATTCTGGGGGGAGGCAATAAATACAACATGTTACTTAATTAATAGAAACTCATCTAGTGCCATAGATAATAAAACCTCAGAGGAAATGTGGACTGAAAAACTAGCAAATTACAAACATTTGAGGATTTTTTTATGTGCAACATATGTACATCAATCTGAGGGAAAACTAAAGCCTAGGTCCATTAAATATGTGCTTCTAGGATACCGTGAAAGAGTCAAAGGTTATAGACTTTGGGATACAGAGTCCAAGGTGTGAAAATTATAATAAGTAGAAATATAATTTTTAATGAGACTGACTTTCCTTGTTTGAGCATAAAACAAGAGATTGCAAGGAATAAAATCGTTTATAACAATACAAATAAAACTGAAAATGTTCAGATTGAGGTGGAACACTCAAGTGAACACCAAGAACAAGAACTAAAAATTGAATACTCTACTGGTGTACCATCAAAAAGTGAACAGAAAACACAATCTGATAACAATTCAACTCTTCAAGACTACCAACTAGTAAGGGATAGACAAATGAGATAGGTAAAATTTCCTTCCAAATTTGATTGTTATGATTTAATTACATATGCTCTTCTTTCAGCACAGGAAATCTAAGAAACAGAACCCAAAAGCTTGGCTGAAGCAATGGAGAATCGGTATGCAATACAATGGAAAGAAGCGATGAATGAAGAAATGAGATCCTTGAAGGAAAATGGCACCTAGATATTAGTCCCTAAACTAAAGAATCAAAAGATAGTGGATTTTTAAGGTAAAGGAAGGTAATACTCCTTTAGATAGTATGAGATTCAAAGCTGGGTTGGTAGCTAAAGGATTTTCTCAAAGGGAATGGGTAGATTACAATAAAATTTTCTCACCTGTTATAATATATACAACAATAAGGGTCATCTTAACATTAGTAGCACATTTTAATTGAGAACTTGAACAATTAGATGGTCAACTAGAAGAAACAATCTACATGAAACAACCTGAGGGTTATGAGGATAACAATAAAGAAAATCTGGTTTGTTTATTAAAAAATATATTATATGGACTGAAATAGGCTCCTAGGCAATAGTACAAAAAATTTGACTGTTTTGTTACCAAAATTGGGTTTTATAAGAGCAATTATGATAACTGTCTATATTTTAATGGGATTGGAAGCCAAAACCAAATTTATTTGTTGCTATATGTAGATAATATGTTGTTGGCTAGTAATACAAAATAAAAAATATATAAATTAAAATATTTACTCAAAAATGAGTTCAACATGAAAGACTAAGGTGAAGCAAGGAGAATATTAGGCATAAAAATAATAAGGAACAGAAACAAAAACAGGATGTTTATTAATAAAAAATTATATCTAAAAAAAGTAATTGAAAAATTTTCAATGAAAAATGCTAAACCTGTTAATGTTCCCCTTACTGCCCATTTCAAGTTATCAACAGAACAGTGTCCAAAGACAGACTTAGAAAGGTCTGAGATGTCAATAATTCTGTATAGCACTGCCATTGGTTGTATCATGTATTCAATATTATGTACTAGACCTGACCTGACACATTCAATAAGTGTTCTTAGTAGGTACATGTCTAATCCAGGGAAGGATCATTGGATTGCAATAAAATGGCTGTTGAGATATATAAATAGAACTTTGATTTACGGATTAGTATTTGATAAGTCTTTATGCAATAATGTTGACTTCACTAGGTATGTAGATGCTGACTTTGCAGGTGCAATAAAATAGGCAATCTAACTACATGGACTCTTGAAAGAAATCAAACTACTGAAAAGAGCTATTGTGGTCTATTCTGATAACCAAAGTTTGATTCACTTGAGCAAAAATTTAGTTTTTCACGAAATATCAAAACATGTAGATGTGAAGTATCATTTTATGAGAGATATGTTGTCTAAAGGACTAATCAAGTTGGAAAAGGTTCACACAAAGGATAATCCAGTTGATATGGGAACCAAAGCATTACCTGTTAGCAAATTCAGCTACTGCATGAAGATGTTGCATATTGAGAGAGGCTAGTATTGGATAAAGGTTTGAGCTATAAGCTTTTTAAAAACTTTCTACACTTAGAGTTCATTATGAGACCAAGGTGGAAATTGTTAAAATGTGGTCTTATAATGAACAGTTAGGAGTTGAAGGACTTAAGTGATAAATGTCAGTCCTTAGATGATACTGTTGTCATTTTGAAGAAGAGAAAACGTGAGTCTGAAACGACATCGCCTTATGTGGTGTATACGCTGTCATTTCTTGTAACAAATATATACATATACGAGGGCTTCTGTATTAATAGGCAACAATCTTTTTTGTTCTCAATAGTTCTAGGTTTTTTTATTTTTGTTCTTCTTCTGAATAGTTTCGATTAGCTGAGTTCGGGGTAAAAGCTGAGAACTTGAGTCTTGTGTAAGGGCAACTTGTATCATTTTCTTCAACCTTATAAACTTTTTTATTCATAATGTAGAGAGAGTTCCATTAAGGGAGCTCAAAATGGATGTAGACTAATTTTGACCGAACCAGTCTATATTCTGTGTTGGTTTTAATTTTCTTGTGAAAATCTTGATTTTAGGTTGATTTGTGTTGAATTTTTGAATTAGCCGATTGCTAACATAGTTGAATTGTATGCATAAAATGGCATCATTGACTGATTGCGACAATGAATTTATTAATCTAAGTTCTTGTCACGGTTATTTTATGAAATTATTCCAACAGTATTTGAGGTTCTTTTGAAAAAAATAAACAATGATCAACTGAAAAGGAGTACCAATAATTTAATTGTGATATCTTGCTTTTTTTTTTGGGAAGAAAAAGAACAAAAAACAAGAAACATATAATTGCTGATTCCACTGACCCACTTGCACTCGTGCACCAAATTAAGACTCATTTTCCCTTTGAAAACTTTTATATCCGTGGCAACTTGGACGTGTTTTTGTGATTCATTGATTTCTTCGGTTTCACGACGACGTTCTTTATAGCGCTAGGAGAGAGACGGTTCTTTTTCTCATCTTTCCTTTCGAATAATGCTAACTTTCCATTCATTCTGAAATAATGCTAACTTTCCAAAAGATGTCTCAAAATTTTTCCTTCTGAAATAATGCTAACTTTTCAAAAAATATCTTAAATTTTTTTATTTTAAATGATGTGTTAAACAATAATTAAATAGTAAAATAGTATAATAAATAATTTTAAAATTTATACTATTTTATCACTTAATAATTATTTAATATCTTAATTTAAAAAACAAAATTTAATATCATTTAAAAAATATAATATTACTCTTCCCTGTGTGCAACTTTTAAAAATTATGAACAACTAAAACATTATAATATTAACTCACCGGAGCTCTTTTTTTCTTTTGTTTTTTTTTGGCTAAACATCCGAAATTCTAAAGTTTGCTTTCTATTATCATTTGTTCTTTTTGGGTCTTTGACAGAATGTCGAGAAACCATCCATTTTGAAATTAACATCTATATCTTTTAGTTTGATTTAAAATTGAAAGCAACAATTCTTTGATAGAAAGGCATGTATAATTGCAATAGTGATATCATATATAGTTCCAAAAGTTCTGGTCAAAGATTCATTTCTCTAATTTTATATAACAGGAATCTTTTGAACTGATAAAATTAAAGATATTGCTTTAAATTTACAACCTTTAAGCAGATGAGGAACAACTACTTACGCTTAATGCTTGTACTTTATTTCGAAAGCCAAGCTTTCTATTGATTGAAAACACAGTCAACTTATGGCAGTGTTATTTCAGTCCCACAAGATTGTTATGTTCAAAGGATGATATGATCAAGCCTAGCTTAGAGACAATGTTCCTGACTAAAACTTAAATGAAAAGGACTCGGGTCTAAGTCTCTAAAAGTTATGCTCATGCTGATCGTTCCAATGGATTCAACTTTACTAAAAACAATGTTTCATGAAGTTACTGGTCCAATAAAATTCTATAATTGATGACTGACATTGTTTTTTTTGCTCTTTATTTGATCGCTACGGGAGATTGCTTTTACTGTCTTTCTTCTGATTGCTACGCTGCGCGAATGGTCATAGTTTCATTTCCCCGAAAATGTCAATACTTGTAAAATATACCTCATTCGATATACATACATACATATATATATATATATAAATCTTAAATGTCATTATATATGAATATAAACTAGTTAAAATGTTGTTTGTTTCTTGAGAAAGTGACAGGAAAAATATTTTGGAGAGTATTTGAGAGAAAAAGAAAAGTAATTGTTCTTTTGTTATTATTTATTTTTTATATCAAAACAATTACAGAGAGAGTATTTATAAATACAGAAAAGTTCTAGATAAGGTTTGTTACAACAAACTTAAAAAGAGCGGAAAAAGAAAAAATTAAGTGCTTACCACTCCATTGCTACTGTAATATTGACTCACTAACAAACTCTACTCAATTAATCATCACCATCCAAATCCATGAGTTGTACTTGATCATGATTATCAATATCCCCCCTCAAACTCATGTGTCGAGAGGCAACATTGAGTTTGCGCCAAAAATGAGAAAACATAGGAAATGACAATGGCTTAGTTGGAATATCAACAATTTGATTAGCTCTTGAAATGTGTGCAGCTATTAACTATCCGACGATTATTTTCTCCCGAGTGAAATGAACATTAATTTGATATGCTTTGTTTGAGCATGATACATGAGATTAGCTGCTAACGCTGTTGCACTCATATTATCACACCATAAAATAGGTGTTTTGGATAAGGTGATCTGCAACTTAAATAAAAGAGATTGTAGCCAAATAATCTTTGTACATGCCAACAAAAGAGCATGATATTCTGATTCAGTACTCGAACGTGCAACAACATACTATTTTTTAGATGACCATGTAATAAGATTATCACCTAAATAGATACAATAACCACTCACTAAACATCTATCATCAACATCATTACCTTAATCAGCATCTGTGTACCAAGGCAAGGAAAGATTACTACACTTATTAAACTGTAAGCCATAATCTTTGGTTGCTTGTAAATACCTTAGAATTGTTTTGCAAGGTGACCAATGTTTGACAGTAGAATTAAAGAAAAACTGACTTAATCTATTAACTGAGATGCCAATTCAAGCCTTGTAAGTGTGACATATTGTGAGGCTCCTACTATACTTTTGTATAAGGTGAAATTAGTAAAGTTGTCACTGTCATTCTTGGAAAGCTTATGGCCAAGACTCATGGGAGTGTCACATGGCTTGCAGTTATGTATATTGGCTATTTGCAACAAATCAGTAATATATTTCTTCTATGAAAAAAAAATACTAATTAAGTAATGTTGAGAAAGTAGTTAAACACTCCCAGATCTTTTAAAGCAAAAATATTTTGTAGCTGTTGTATTGTAGAATTAATTTTTGACTGGTGAGTGCCAGTAATTAAAATATCATCAACATAAATCAATACTAATATTATGGAAGCTGTTGATACTTTAATAAAGAGGGAAGTATTTGATTTTGAACTATGAAATCCTTAGGTATTTAATAACTATCTCAACCTTTCAAACTAGGCTCTTGGAGCCTATTTTAATCTATAGAGAGCCTTCTATATACTTCTTATGTATTGTATACATATGGGGGATGCTCAACACTATTGAGCCCCTCTAGTTGCTGCATATATACTTTTTATGTTAAAATGCCATTTAAAAAGGCATTATTTATGTCAACTTGTCTTATGTTATAGTTAAACATCACAGCCAAATTCAGTACCACCTTTATGGTTGAAACTTTAACAATAGAACTGAATGTATTAAAGTAATCTACATTAGCAGTTTGGTGAAATCTCTTTGCTACAAACCTTGCCTTGTACTTAGAAATTATTTCATCAAGGTTGTATTTAATTTTGAAAACCCATTTGCATCCTATCACCTTCTGATCTTTCTATCTTGGTACTAATTCCTAGGTTTCATTTATTAACAATGCATCAATCTCATCTTGCATTGCTTGTTTCCATTTTGCATCTGACAGTGTAACCTTCACACTTGTAGGTTCTGTCTCTTAATTCTCAACAAGATATATTTTTGGTTTAAAAGTGTCTTACTTGGACCTGGTTGTCATTAGATGACTTGAAATAATTTGTGTAGGTTGTGTTATTGTGTTTATGTCTGGTATAGTCTGTATAGTTGCATCAGATGATTGATTTTGGTGTTGTGAAGTAGCTAAGGAAGATGACATATAAGTGTTATGATCTGACAAAGCTTGATGCTATTGAGAGAGTTGCTACTGTGAATTGTTGTGACTGTCATCACCCTGGTATACTGGAATGGTGAAAGTGCAAGGTAGTAAAGTAGTGTTTGGGATTTGATAGTTTTTTTATAGGTTAAATATGTATCTGTAAGGTATAGGAATGTATTTTCATCAAAGGAAACATCTCTAGCTATATATATTTTTCCTAAGGAGCTGAGGCATTTGTAACCTTTATGAATGGGACTATAGCCAATAAATATACACTTGACACAATGAAAATCAAACTTGTGTTCGTTATATAGTCTAATGAATGGGTAACAGGCACAACTAAAGGTCTTTAAGAACTGATAATTTGGTTTTTGTTGATAAAGTTTTTCAAATGGTGAAATGTGATTAAGTAATGGTGTAGGTAATCTATTTATGAGATAGACACTTGTATGAAATGACTCATACCAAAAACACAAATGTAGTTTAGCTTGTCCAAGGAGAGTAAGTCAAAGTTCTACAATATTTATATGTTTTCTTTCAACAGTACCATTTGGTAATATGTGTATAGACATGGATGTCTAAAATGTATGCCTTGTTCTTGAAGGTAAGGAATAAAGTTTCTATATTCCCCACCCCAATCACTTTGAAGGGTTTTGATGTGTTTTTTCTAATTATTTTTCAACTTGTGCTTTGAATAACTTCAACACTTCAAGGCTTTTTTATTTTTTTTAAAGGATAGATCCAAGAGTATCTGGTAAAGTTATTAATAAATCAAATATAGTATTTATGTCATTCTCTAGATAAAATAAGAGCTGGACCCCATATATCTGTATGTATCAACTCTAATGGTGCGGTTGTTTTAATTTTTGTAGGGGGAAAATGTAATTTGTGTACTTTTCCATATTGACAAACTTCACAAAATTTTGGAACTAAATTCTCATTAAAGTTTTAAAACTAATTTATAAGACGTCCTAATCTTCTATGCATAACATCTACATTCATTGTAATACTTTAACTATACAAAGTAAACTTGACATTTGACTCTGGATCAGTGCATAATTTCTTATTTAAAAGACTTGAATGCAGCAAAGAAATCATAGAGATAGACTTATTATTGCTTATGAATGACTTATTTTTATTGAAAGGGCTGAAAATAGGTGATGACAGTCCGTATAGCCCATTATCAGCCACTCTCTTTAGTATTACCTTGACTATCTTCAGGTATTTGATTATCTAATGATCAACAAAAAATTCAATGATTAGTGAGTTATCAGATATCAACCTAGAAACTCTAATCAAATTCTCAGTTATATCGGGTACACGTAGCAAATTTTTTAGGTGGATTTTAGTGTTTGTTGCAGAATTTTTAAGCATTGTAGAACCTACATGTGTTATTTTTAAACCTTTTCCATTTCTAAAAATAAGAGAGTCATTACATGTGTAGTCTTCTTTATTAATAAGAGCATGTTCATTATTTATAAGATAATGTTTTTATCCACTATCAAGGTACCAACCTTGATCAGCCACTCCCTCTAGTGTAGCAATATATGTAGCTTTGTTGTAATGGCCAAAGTTTAAGTTATTTCTACCATTTATGACTCTATTGTTCTGATAGTTCTGTCTATCATTATTCTGAAACTGGTTGGCATATGACTGAAGTTGAGGAGAAAAATTTCTATTAAATCTATTATTGCACACAGAAGTTGTATGTCTTGCTTTTGTAGCAAATCTGATATATAGGCTTGCTAAACATTCTATTTTCTGGAGGTCTAAATTGATTGTAGTTAACATTTCCATTTCTATCAAAAACACCATTAGCAAGGCCTCTTCTAATAGCAGTATTACCTCTTCTTCTATAACCTCTACCATACTGTCCAATATAGACATTATTCACTCATCTACCATTTTTTCCACCAAATTTCTTTTGATTTCCCTTAGACTTAGCAAGATTTTCCTTAATTCTTAGATTAGAGGTTTTCTGCTCCATCCTACTCTCATGTATTAGCATTAATAACATGACTTCATTAAATCTAATACTTCCTAGCTTACTTTGTATATGCACAACTACTGAATCATAGCTTTTATCTAGACCATTCACAACATGCATAATAAGATCATCCTCAAATATTGGACAACCAACAATTGCTAGACCGTCAGATAGCTTCTTAGCTTTCTTGAAGAAATTAGTAATAGATTGTGATCCTTTAGTGATATGTTTTAATTATGCTTTAATAGACATAGCTAAAAGCTTTGGATTAATTACCGAATTGTTAATCTATAGCTTTCCATAGCTTATATGAAGTTCTACATCCAATCCCAAAGCTTAGTACAATTTCAAAAATTGAAGTTTGAAGCCATCTGAGCAAGATCTGATCCTACCTTTTCCAGTTCATAAATGATGGATTAAGTTCTTAAGCTGATCCAGAAGCTGAATATCGAGCATCATCTGGACTGAGATATTCAGTTGGAGCTTTAACTGATCCATTGATGTAACCTTCAAAACCATGACCACAAATGATCGTATAGGTCTGAGATTTCTAGAGTAGAAAGTTCATTCGATTCAGTTGTATTTATGCAGGAAATGAAAAGGTTATGAATGAGTTTTGTTGATTCAGGTTTTAGGCAGTGTTTGCCATTTCTATGGCTTTGATACTAGGTTAAAATGTTTTTTGTTTCTTAAGAAAGTGACAGGGAAAATATTTTGGAGAGTATTTGAGAGAAAAAGAAAAGTAATTCTTCTTTTGTTATTTTATATTTTTCATGTCAAAAAAATTACAGAAGGAGTATTTATAGACACAAAAAGTTCTAGATAAAGTTTGTTACAACAAGTTTAAAAGGAGCAGGAAAAGAAAGATTTAAGTATTTGCCACTCCATTGCTACTGCAATACTAAGTCACTAACAAACTCTACTCAATTAATCATCACCATCCAAATCCATGAGCTGTACTTGATCATGATTATCAATAAAACCAAATCTCTCTTTATAACTCTAATATAGAGCATGCACGATAACTCTTATCAATAACATTAGCTGAATACAAAATAAATTTTCATATTTAAGATATCAATTATGAACTAGTTTCAATTTGATTGAATTCATTAACATACTTCTATTTATAACTTTTATCAATAAGAAACGTTACTTATATCTTAAAACAAGAAATATAGAAAAAAAAAAAATAGAGAGTGCTTAAGGCTGATTTTTTTAGCAATAAATTAATGACCAATAATGGAATATTTTGTAGCAGAAAAGATAAGTGAAGTTTTACAGCTTCCGGGTCTAAAACCATAGATACAAACATTAAACTAGTTTAACAAAAAAGAAAGAAAAAATAACCAAGTTCGATTCATGTTTTTAATTGTCTATACAAGAATAATTAAGAATGCTCTTCATCAATTTTCTAGCAACCATATGGTAATCATAATTTAACTGTTAAGAAAGCATAAAAAGTCTTATATTAGTAAGAAATAGAGAGAATTATATATATATATATATATATATATATAAGGAATGAACTATATCTTATTAGTATGAGACCTTTTTGGTAGAGTTTAAGAGCAAAACTATGAAGGCTTAAACCCAAAGTGAATAATATCATACTAATTTGAAGATATGTGTGGCTTGTTGGACTCATAATAATGGTATTAGAGCCATACCTTAGAGTAGTCATGTGGAGGAAATCTTTGATATCGAATGAGAAGGTGGTGAGCCTAATATGCCTCAGTTTAGTGCTATAGGATTTGTGGTTAAGCTCTATGGATAGGCAGTGGTGTGTTCCCGAGCTTTATGTAAGGCATGTTCTCTCGACACAGTGATGCAGAGTTAACCTAATAGAGCAGGCTCTTAAGATTGATGGTGTAGTACTCTGATTTTCACCTAAGGCGTGCGATCTTAATGCAGTGAAAATAAATAGAAGATGAGTACTAGATTGAAGGGAGCGAGGTCTTCTAATATGAAAGGTAGATGGATGGCATATCATCTAGAATAGTATGAAGATAAATAGAAGATGAGTACCATACTGGAAGATAAATTGATGAGATATCATCTGGAATAGAGTGAAGATAAGTACTAGATTAAAGGGAAGACCTTAAAATATCATCTAGAATAGAGTGAAGATAAATAGAAGATGAGTACCAGATTGAAGGGAGCGAGGTCTTCTAGTATGGAAGATAGGCAGATGAAATATCGTCTAGAATAGTGTAGTCCTTTGTTCGAAAAGAGGATTGTTAAAGAAGCAAATAAAGTCCTACATTGGTAAGAAATAGGGAGGATTATAGGTATATAGAGAATAAATTATATCTCTATTGGTATGAAGTCTTTTGGATAGAGTTTAAGAGCAAAATCACGAGTACTTCAACTCAAATTGGATAATATCATACCAATATAGAGATATATATGGTTTGTTGGACTTCTAATGCTAATATAACAAATAATCATTGAATTTTTTTTACTTGAAATAATTATTGATATTAGTATCAAATAATGAACAAAAAAAATTTAAATATATGAGGATTTATGAAATTAATATCAAATAATTAACAAAATATATATATATTAGTGTTTACTTCTATGAAGAAATGATACAAAGTTGAAAAAGTTTAAACTTAGGATTTTTTTCTAATCAAAAGAAAAATTAGTAACTCATGACCATTTGAACAAAGATCGTTAATGATTTTGTTAAAAAAAATTGAAGTTCTAATAGCATGACCGATAAAACTGATTATTCTAGTATGTGACTTAATGCACCTCGACTCTAGCATTATCACAATTTGTCTAGATAGCAATATTTTTATAAAAAATAAATAAATAAATAATAGAAGAATAAAGAATGTAATAATATATTTTCGCTGGTACCTCCTTTGACCTGTTATTACCATATGACTGATTAAAAATTGGCATTCACAAAACATTCTTTTCTTTTTGTTTTTCAAAAAAAATGTTTATTATTAATTTTATTATATTTGTACTTATGTCAATAGTCTAGCAATAAACAATTGGTAGTACATATTTATCGTTATTTTAGTAGAGGTTTGGAGTTTAAATTCCTCCTCTCCCAATTAACAAAAAATGAGATACTTTTGTTAATATCTTTAAAGTATAGCTTAGTATAATTAATATTACTGGTCTGAAAAAACAGTAATAATATCTGATCATTAAAAAATATTTTATTAAATTTGATAGCGAAATAGGAGTTATGTATTTCAATTCTATATCCGACTTCTTATGTTCAAACATTTCTTATTTTATGTCCAAACATAACTTATTTTGTGTTAAACATTCTTATCCCTTTCCAAACAAATTCATTGTTATAATTATTATCTTCTTTTATTATCAAAATATTAAAAAAATTATTTAACTCTTCTTCTTCGCCAACAAAACTCCAAACCTACCACCACCATCACCAACCACAAATCATCCTCCACTGAGTACAGATGAGGCAACATTCTTCAAATCTTCATGCACCAATTGTGAGCCGATTTACTCGCCCATTACCTTCATCATTGCCAAGGGTCGCTGCATGGGGTCAATCAAGGCTGCTACAGCAGCACCCAAGCAAGGGTCTACCATATCAAATCAAATAGCAACCCCCCCAACTAAAACATTGGAATTACTGAGGATCATACATATTAATTGCTCTCAATTTGCTAATTAAAATTCTGACTTTTAATAAATTATTTTATATTTTTTATATTAAGATTGGCCAGAAGTACATGGGATAAAGAGAAAGGCTCCTTCATAGGCATGGCAAAATTGCTCATATGATTAGGGTTTTGCGGGCTC
Organism: Ailanthus altissimus; assembly: GCA_946807835.1. Lineage (NCBI taxonomy): Eukaryota > Viridiplantae > Streptophyta > Magnoliopsida > Sapindales > Simaroubaceae > Ailanthus > Ailanthus altissimus. The sequence continues at coordinate 15,310,828 of OX327687.1, forward strand.
TAATTCAAATGTTGAATAAATACGAAGAAATTTTATAATTTTTTAAATTTTAGGTCAAGTATTTAGATAGGTTATTATCTTCAAACTATATTCAAGACGGATATGACGATGAGTTATCACTCTCGAGTTACCTCAAAACTTGGAATTAAAAAATGATTAAAAAAATTTTTTTTTTACAAATTTTTATTTTAAATATATTATTCTAATTTAAAAAAATATTTTTAAGATATAAAAATTAAATAAATTTAGGTATAAATTACCCGTATAGATTCTTATCTTTATTCAGGAAATCATTATACCCAAACCCAAACTATTTAATTCAAGTATAGGACAAGTATAGAGATTTTCAACCCATTCGACCTAAACTACCTACTGCCAGCCCTATTCCATCATCACCCATGATGGCTTCTCTTTCCATGCACTCAAACAACTTCATTGTTCCTTTCCTCTTCTTGCATTTCTTTCTTAAGTTCCCCATTTTTAGCCACTCTTCCTCTTCTTCGAGGTCTGGTAATGGCATCATTATCATCATCTCAGCCTCGGCCTCAATCACCAGTTACTTCTCTAATTTTGCCACTTAACCTGACCCTCCCATAGCCATACACCTAGCTGTCATTCTGTTCTTACTTTTTCATTGTTGCCCTAGTTTCAAGCTGTATAGATGATTCACGCACAGGTTTGAGGAGTGCTTGATTTTGTTCTGAGAGAGTATGGTTGATAGATTATGTATTCTGGTATAATGAGAGATGCAACTGCTGCCGTTGCTTCCATAGTGATGATGTGATGCCATTGGCTGGATAAAATCTTACAGTGTTTGCTTTTATAGTTTTCTGGGAACTGAACAAATACCATATACAAACATTAATTAATGAAATAGAAAATTCTATTTATTATTGTTATTTTTTTTGGAATTGATAGATTTTTTTTATTTTAATATTTAAATAATAAAAAGTCAAATTATTTTATTAATGAAAATTCAAATTTTTTTTATAGTAAAATTGTACTTCTTGTAAGTTGTGCAGAGCATAATTGTTATATTACTACTTTTTAATGTTTATAAAAGTAATTGAGTCATTTCATACGATTTGACACAGAATTATAAAGTTGAAAATAATTTTCTAAACTAGACATTGCTACTAACTTTTTAAATTCTAGGTATTAATAATATTAAGCTATATTTGAAAGGTATTAATGAAAATATCATAAAACTATACTTAAATTTAAATTTTTCCTCCCTGTATAAAAAAAGTAAGACCATTTTAAATATGATATATTGTTATTTAATTGATCAATCAATTACAATTATGCATGGAGAATATGTGAAAGAAAATTTATAGTAGGTGGTATGATTTCAGTAAATAATCCAATAGGTGTGTTTTTTTTAAGACCCCGAAGACTTTTGGCCTATGAAGCCTAAATGATCTCAGTTTACAAGACTTAAAAGACAACATCGACTTAAAAAATATCTTAGAATCATGGCACCTTCTCTGAGCTGGTCATAACATTAGTTATAAATTGACTATCCTGTTCCGTCAGATTTTAAAAAGAGAAAAATAATCTACACCTTCTCTGAGCAAGTCAGAATATTAGTCGTAACTCGGCTACTTTGTTCGGTCAGACTTTAATAGAGAAAAATGATTTATACTTTCATCGAGTTAGTTAGAACATTAGTCATAACTTAGCTATCCTATTCGGTTAGACTCAAAACTCACAGAGTTGGTAAGAATATTGGTTATAACTTGGCTACTATATTCAATCAGACTCGAAACTCATGAAGTTGATTAGAACATTAATCGTAACTTAACTAATGTGTTTGGTCAGACTCCACACAAGGGAACAATCTCTGCTTTTATCAAGCAGAGCACATATCATAACTCGATCACCCCGAAAATAAAAAATAGTTCATAAAAATACTTAACTTATGATAATTGTAGATAAGATCAACTTTATCAAGAAAATATCATAAATCAGGGAGAGATCTCTAAAATCACGATATAAGTCCTACTAGTGTAAGAAAGATCTATTATAATTTTGAAAAAACTTAGATAGCTGAATTTTAAAAGGGAATGTCCACAAGACTTTCAAATTCTAGTAGGTTTATAATGTTACAGGTTAAACCTATATCCCCACCTTATAAATAGGAAAAACAATTCTACACAGGGAATCATTATGATCATTATTATCATCCTTACTACTATATACGTGAGCATATAAGGAGATATACAAACAAATACATAGATAAAGCCATTTATCTTTTTTTCTCCCTTCTTATTCACTTGCATTACATTTATTTTTTCAGATCGTTTCTAACTTATGTTAGAAAAAGCTTCTGGCGTGAAGTCTTTTTTTTTCTTCTTGTAAATACATTTTTTTTCTTGGAGAGCTATCTAATTCTGCTTAATTCCCGTTCTATCTTAGACGTCCAAGTCAAGCTTTCCTAGAGAAATAAATTCAACTTGTTTACTTCTAGGTTATCAACAAAAAAGCTATCAAAATAAGATGATGAACATAGAGGACGGATGGAAAAAAACTATCACCATTCGCTCTATGATCGCATAAAACAATGAACAAATCTTATAGCTTGATGAGAATACTGAATCACGAAACTCAGATAAATTAGTGGAAATATAATTTAACAATGACTTACACTAATAAGAAGAACTATTCGCAGGTATAATATTGTAAACATACTTAAGTTAAAGGGGTTAAAGACACTAGTAATACAAAAACATAATATAAAACCTTTGTTCAATGTGTAATTTCAAGTGTTCATCACACCCCCTAACCAGCTTATTGCTAGTCCCTATCAATTCAAGTATAAATAAAATTTGAACAGTACTAAGTATTTTCAACAAAATGTCAGTTCAAGATCACAATCGCTATAAAGGTTATTTCAATCATAACTTCCAAAATTGTATGTTTGTGAATTAAGCCTAACCTGAAGCCTTCTTACCACAAACCACAACATATATAGCCTTAAAAAAAATTTCCAAGTAAAAGCCTCAACTCCATATCCTCATAGGTGAATAACTTGTTAAATGAGTTAGGATTTTACTCATGGAGTTAGAAAACAGATAATCGCTCAAGAAAAGGTTACATTTAAGGACAGACAAACAAACTAACATTGATCCAAAGATAGAAAAATCAATTATTTAAAGCAAAACCATTCTTTCCACATGCTCGCTTTAGGACTTTAATTATTTTACGCGAATCTTACGAATAAAAAGTCCAGTGATAAAATTACTTCCTAATAACTTTTGTCTTCTAAAATTGAAGAAAGACTTTATTGAACTGAATTAGCTTTTTTTATTTATTTTATATATATACTTTTTTCTTTTTTTTTTTGTGTGTTTTTATTTTTATTTTTGAAAGACATAAGGAATCATTACAAAATAAGAGCAATTTCTCACCATAATACTTTTCTATTTTTTTTTATCATCCTTCAGCTAAGTAATCAAATCATTATTCATCCTAACTAATGTCATTCCAAATAAAAATTAACTATTTCAAAAGATCAATGAAAGTTCGTAAGTTGTTATCTCAAACCTCTACACTCACTCACAAAAGATATGTGAGTTTAGTAAAGAATATGTATACTTAAACATGGAAATTTTCTTAGCTATATATATTGAATCATCTATCTTACCACAAGGCTTGGTATTATACTCAAGAAATAATTTCGAAAGTTATTCTTTAGTAACCTAGATAGAAAAAGTAATTTAAACTAAACAATTTTGAAATCATACCTCGATAGCAAAGCAAACTTATTTATGCAAGAGTTTACCAAAACTTAAGCAACAAACATAAAATGCATTAAAAATAAACCAATTAGAATGTGTTTCAAAAGTTCAATAATGTACTCTTTACTTTGCCATTCTAGAACTAGAATACATCTCAAGAATGCATAAATAAACCTTTTACTCACGCTATTCATGAAATTGTTTTTTAGAGAACAAAGTGATAACAAAAAAATAATTAATACTAATATTATATATCAATTATCCTTCCCCCAACCAAATTGAGACATTGTCCTTAATGTCAAAATATAGAAAGAGTAAAGTATAGAAGATATCATCTGAAACATCTTTTATTAGAAATTAAACCTGTAACAAAATAAAATAAGCTACACAAAATACTTAAAAATACATAAAAGTAGATAGGCTACAGACGAAGCATCAAATCTATCTTGCGTTTCTTTTTACTGTCATCAGTATACCAATTTATCTGACGTATTGTTAGATCAGAGAGAGGTGTAAAAGCTTGTAGTTCATCGAGTAACTGATCAACAGTTGAAGCAAAAATAAAGATCTGTCGTGCTGTAGATGAGACGAACTATTTTTCCACTGCATAGTCAAGAAAAGACAACAACTCATTATAAAAACCATCAACATTTAATAAATTAATGGGTTTTTGGTGGATTTGTAATTGTGCTCATGAGATAACTTAAAAATTTTTCTCCAAAGTTTCAAAACCTCCAGGTCGAGCTATAAAGGCATTAGCATTCTGAAGCATGAGAGACATTCGCTTATGCATTGATGATACCTGTAATGAATCTCCAATTATTTTTCCTACAATGTTTCCAACAGCTAAAGCTTTCGGTATAATACCCAAAAATCGACTGTCTTTATTTTGTGCAGCGGTGGCCATATGTCCCATTAATCTAAGACTACCTCTCCTATATACTAAATGAATTTTTGTTCAGCTAACACCTTACTAAGGGTTTCTACTGCTTCTACAAACTCTCCTATTTTTCTATGGCTGGATCCAGAAAAGACACAAATTTTTATAAATTTACGAGTTGATGTTCCTTCCATTATTACACTCACCCTCTCTCTTAAATGATTTGAGTTTGTATAAAGATGTAGAAATAATGCAATATATTTATAGTGCCAAAAGGTGTTGTAAAGTTAAGTTACATGGGTTGTTGGCTTAAAATGAAAAATTTTTAAAATCGACTATGGGTGGTTGGTTATTGAAAAAGACGTTTGAGTTTAAATGAAATATTTAAAAATAACAACTACTGTAAATATATACATTAGTTATGATTGTGGCTCACTCTTCCTCTAATTTTACATCTAGTAACGGCTTAAACGCCCTCTATGGATCGGGGATAGGCTTCCCATCCAATTTTCTTATAAATTGAAAAACATGGTCTTTTAAAGTCAGATTCCTAAGACTATATCACTTATGTTCTTTTAGAAATATATCCCATAATTCACGAATTACAATATGCACAAATCCACTAGGATGCATCTCAAGAGTCGATGAGATATCATCTAAAGACTCCTTACTTAGGCCACCCTTAATGAACCTAATTTTATCTTCACAATTTATAGATGCCATTCCTAAAGTATGGCAATGTGTATTGCAAGTCATGTGTGCACACTTGTAACAAACACTTAATCGTTTTGCTCTTCATTTTTTTGTAAAAGAGCTTTTACCTAAGTCAAACATGTAGGAAATTAATAAGTCTAAAAATTCACCTGTCAGTCGAACTTTGGCTTCAATTAACAAACGTACATCAACAAATATATACATAATCATTAATAACTTTAATCTTTCACATCTTGCTTAGTAAATTTTCTTTAAGGCATTTTGAGATAATGAGAGAAAATATTTTTTTCAAATTCTTTAAATGTCATCCACTTTTTTTAGAAAGGGGGAGGAAGATAAGGTATCAGTAATTATAGAAAACTGACAAAACTGACTTAAAATATCATGGAGTACTGTTACCCGCCACTTAACCGGGGTGCAAAATAAAACTTTAACAAAAATACTAAATTAACCTGCAAGTAAAAACAAAAAATTAAAGTTAGAAGAAGAATAAATATATATAAATATGTAAAACAAAGATTAAATGGTCTCGTAACAAGGGTCAGACAGGGACACAAATTCTTTATAAAAGGCTTGATTTTCTAAAAATGGCTTGAGTCTTTGCCCATTTACCTTAAATGCATTACCATTTCTAGGATTTTCAATGTCAATTATTCTATAAGGGTACACATGTTTCACAATAAAAGGGCCACTCCACATTGATCTTAATTTTTTAGGGAATATGTGAAGTCGAGAATTATAAAGTAAAACCTTTTGGCCAACATTAAATGTTTTTCTTTGAATTTTTTGATTATGAAAAGCTTTGATTTTAGCTTTATGAATTTTTGAATTCTTATATGCATCATTTCTCAATTATTCAAGTTCATTTATTTGTAATTTACGTATATGTTTAGCAGAATCAAAATTTACGTTGAAAGTTTTAATGACCAAGTAGACTTTATGCTCAAGTTCCACATGTAAGTAATAAGTTTTCCCATAAAAGTATCCTATAAGGAGACATATCCAATGAAGTTTTAAAAGCAGTTCTATAAGCCCACAATGCATCATTAAGTCTTAAAGACCAATCTTTGCGATTTGGGTTTATAGTTTTTTCTAAAATTTGTTTTATCTCCTTATTTGCTATTCAACTTGTTCACTTGTCTGAGGATGATAAGAGGTGAAAACTTTACGAGTAATACCATATTTTTTCATTAATATTTCAAATGACCTATTACAAAAATACTTACCCCCATCAATTACAATGGCTCGAGGGATTCCAAATCGACTTAAGATATTTTCTTTAAAAAATTTCATGACTATTTTATGGTCATTATTTTGACATGGAATAGCCTCAATCCATTTTGAGACATAATCTACTGTGACTAAGATATATGTAAATCCAAATGATAGTAAAAATGGTCCCATGAAATCTATCCCTCAATAATCAAAGATTTCAATAACAAAAATGGGGTTTAAAGGCATCATGTTTTATTTTGAAATTGATCCCAACTTTTGACAATTTTCACACGTTATATAAAATGCATGTGTATTTTTAAATAAAGTGGGCCAATAAAATCTACACTGCAAGATTTTGGCAGCTATTTCTTTGATGAGAAATGTCCCCCACATGCTTTAGAATGACAAAATTCAACAACTCTACTTACCTCATTATCAGGTGTACATCTTCGAAATATTTAGTCGGGACAATATTTGAAGAGATAAGGATAATCCCAATAAAACTTTCTTACCTCAGTTAAAGTTTTCTTTTTGTCTTGAGCATTCCATTGAGGTGGCATTTCTCCTAGTACAAGAAAATTAACAATATTAGCATACTAAGGCATTGTAATAGTAAAAAATAAAATTTCATCCGGGAAGGAATCATTAATATGTGTTATTTTTGTTGATGAATCTGGTTCAATCTTGATAAGTGATCTGCAACAATATTCTCAGCTCTCTTCTTATCCTTGATAGTGATATTAAATTCTTGAAGCAATAAAATCCATCGAATCAGTCTTGGTTTTACATCCTATTTTGAAATTAAGTACCTTACAATAGCATGATCAGTAAACACAACAGTTGAAGAACCAATTAAGTAAGAACCAATTAAGTAAGAACGAAATTTGTCTAATGCAAATATTATAGCAAGTAGTTCTGTTTCAGTCATTGTGTAATTCATTTGTGCACTGTTAAAAGTTCTGCTTACGTAATAAATTACATGGGATTTGCCTTCCTTTCTTTGTCCCAATACAGCACCAACAACATAGTCACTAGCATCACACATGAGCTTAAAAAGTAAAGACCAGTCAAGAGATTATATGATAAGAGCAGATGTTAAGAGGTCAATTAATTTTTCAAAGAAATTTTGACACTCTTCAGTCCACTCAAATGATACATCTTTTGCTAAGAGGTTACAAAGAGGTTTAGATATAACACTAAATTTTTTTATGAACCTCTTATAGAATCTAGCATGTCCTAAAAAAGATCGAATTTCTCTAACTGTTTTTTGTGGAGGCAAATGTGTAATGAGTTTGACTTTTGCCTTATCCACTTTAATTCATTTAGAAGACACTACATGTCCCAAAATACTTCCAAAAGTAACCACGTAATGACATTTTTCCTAATTCAACAGAAGACTTTTTTCTTCACATCTTTTAAAAACATTTTCTAAGTTTTCAAGACAAGTATCAAAAGAATTTTCAAACACAGTTAAATCATCCATGAAAACTTTTAAATAATGCTCAACCATGTCACTAAAAATGCTTAACATACATCTCTGAAATGTTGTTGGGGCATTATAAAGTCTAAATGGCATTCTTTCAAAAGCAAAGGTCCCAAAAATGAATGTGAATGTAGTCTTTTCTTGGTCCTCTAGTGCTATAGAAATTTGATAATAGTTAGAATAATCATCTAGAAAGCAATAGTAGGGATGTCTTGTTACTCTTTCTATAATTTGATCAATGAATGATAAAGGAAAATAGTTTTTTTTAGTGGCCGAGTTCAACTTTCTATAATCTATGCACATCCTCTAACTATATAAGACTCGAGTTGGTATTAACTCACCTTTGTCATTTTTAGTGATTATGATTCTATATTCTTTTGGTACTATCTGAGTAAGACTTACCCACTTACTATCTGAGATAGGATAAATGATTCATACTTCAAGTAATTTGAGAACTTCAGCTCTCATTACCTATTTCATATATGGATTTAGTCTCCTTCGAAGTTGTTGGGAAGTTTTGGCATTCTCCTTTAGGTGTATTCTATGTATGCAAATCAAAAGATTAATGTCATTTATGCCTTTTAAAGTCCACCCAATTGCATTTTTATTCATTTTCAATAATTCAATCAACTTACCTTCTTGTTCGCTTGTAAGTGTAGAAGAGATTACCATTGGGTAAGTTTGTTTCTCTCCAAGAAATACATATTTTAGTCCTTCAGACAGAGGTTTTAACTCCAACTTTGAAATTTCGTTCTGTTTATCGTCATTTTCTCCTAATTATTCAAACTTTAGTTTCCATCCTTTATTTTCAATCACCTGTGCATAGTTAAGTAAAGAACATATGTCAGAGATTTCAGGATCTAATTGTATATTTGACTCAAATGAATTTATTAAATATATTTCTAAGGGATCGGTAGAATTCTCTTTTTGAATATGATTCTTCACAATCGTTTCAATCATGTCGACTTCTTCACTTTCATCCTCCCCCTTATGTGGTTGCTTACACATATTGAAAACATTGAGCTTAAGTGTCATGTTTCTAAATGAAAGCTTCATTACTCCATTCCTGTAATTAATCAAAGCATTAGAAGTTGCTAAAAATGGACGACCCAAAATAACAGGTATCGAATTACATCCTTTAACAGGTTCTGTATCCAGTATAATAAAATCCACAAGATATATGAATTTATCAACTTGAACTAAAATATCTTCCACTGTCCTTCTTGGTACTTTTATTGATCTATCGGCAAGCAAAACAGTTACAGAAGTTAATTTTAACTCACTGAGATTGAGCTGCTAATAAATTAAATATGGTAGTAAATTCACACTAGCACAAGATCAAGTAAGGCTTGTTCAATTTCATGACTTCCAATAATACATAAAATTGTAGGATAACTAGGCTCTTTATATTTCAAAGTATTATTGTTGTGAAGAATGACACTTACTTGTTCAACTAAAAATGCTTTCTTTTATATTTAGTTTTCTTTTTACTGTGGATAAATCCTTTAAAAATTTCGCATAAGAGGGAACCTGTTTAATAGCATCTAATAAAGGAATATTAACTTTTACCTGTTTAAAGATTTTAAAATTTTTAGGATTGTGATTCATCTTCTTAGTATTATATAATGCATGATAAAATAGGGGTGGAGGTGAGGGTTTCGTGTTTTCTTTATTAGGTTCAACATTTTTCTTACCCTTAGAGATTGATTCATCGTTCTCATGAGGTTCACAAATGTCTTTTTCAACAATGTTACCGTTCCGAAGAGTGATAACCACTTTAACTTGATCCATGTGTTGACTTTCTGAACTACATGCATTTGAGTTATGTTGTTCTTTAGGGTTTGGTTGTGTTTGAGAAGGAAAATTTTCTTTTTCTTAAATGTTCAGTGTGTATGCAAATTTAACAAGAGTATCTTTTAAATAAGCAAATGTTTGAACCATTTGAGAATTAATAGACTCTTGCTTTTCAATGAATGCATGCAAAGTGTCTTCAAGATTTTTCTTAAGAGGTGGGATATATGATGTATAAATTTGATGGTTTTGAAAATTTTGGTGTGGTTGAAAAGGTGGTTGTGAAGCCTATGCTTAAGTATCATTCCTTCAACTACAATTCGAGTGATTTTGCCATCTAAGATTATAGTTTTGTGAATATGGGTTATTATTTGACCCCTTGAATGTGTTTAGAACATTGGCTTGTTCATAGAGACATTCTCTAAATGCAGGCAAAGTTGGACAATCATTGGTAAATGGATCATGGGTTTCACAAATGTGACATACAATTTCTTGAACATATTTTATTTGATCACTATTTTTCATTTCTAAGGTTTTGACTTTTCTAGCTAGGGATGCTAATTTGGCTTGAAGGTCATGGTCTTCCCTGAGATGATAAATACATCTACTAGATGTAGTGGTTTGATTTTTGCTAGATGCCTCACAGATACTAGCAGTGTCCCAATTTTGAGCATTTTCTGCTAGTAAGACTAGATAGTTCATTTGTCACGCCCCAGACCCAACAGATCTGACACACGACATCACTTACATTCATTCAATAATACTTAAAATTTCATTTTAATTTCTTTCAGAATTATAGCAATTGAATTATGACTGGGACAATTACTAAACCGGAGATACGCAGAGTTTTCTCAGAGATTAACACTCTACTACGTCACCAGTAGCAACTTTGTTACCGGAAGCCCAGAATATATTCATTGCAAATTCTTACTTAAAATCAATCCATTACTACACTTGGTGAAACTTAAACTAAATCCAACCACACACAATAAAATAATACATAAGTATTTATTCAACAGGGACAAATCAAATATTTGATCCCACGTGTCCCCAAATGAAACACTTAGCAACCTAACAACTTAGGGAACCCAAGGAACAGCAGAAGCCTTGCCAAATCCGCTAAGCACACATGTACCTTATTTACCTGAAATCACCATAAACTATAATGAGTATAAAACTCAGTAAGCATACTAGTTTTTCATATATCAAATACAAATACATATATGTACACAATGCATATGTATGATATGCTATGATCAATCAAAATCATAATCTTATCAAATCACATATCATGTAAGCGCTTACACATTCTTTCAAAACACATAATAGGAATACCATCACTCAACTACTACTTAGTAGGACTTACATATCACATATCACATAATGAGCCAAATGTCACTCGTAGGTGACATACCGTATGAGAGGAATAGTACAAGTGAGGTCTTGAATAACACATATATAATGCTTATGCCCGAAGGTAAAAGCCAAACCCTCACCCTGATCATCGGTGAGTCCTCTCACATGCACCAATACGCCACCACACGAATGTGATGACTCACTCTTCCTTTAGGTACCAATAGGATCCTCCCTACATACGGAACACATAACATATACCAATCCCAAAGGAAAGGCCACACATAAAGGCTCCACAAATCACATAAAATGCCTACTAAGTTAACAGTGAGTTCAAGTACCCTCAAAATACAAAATATTTCTCATGGACATATTACACTTCAAAAGCTTTCTTTATTAAACACATCTGATTTTGAAAGCTCACTTACAAAAACACATGTATGTCCATGCTCAATGTCAATGCTCACATTCAGAAACATATATTCACATTTCATATCAAAATATACTTTGACATAACATAAACATATTCTTAACCCCATTTGCAAAATCATACAAAACAATTACTATGTTTATTGTGATTCCAGTAGTAAGTCTAGTATACTTACCTCTTAACACTTTCAGCTACAAGGCTTAAATCTCTTTAACCTATCAATGGAGATTAATCCTTTCATAAGCCTCACAATTCACACAAAATACTTTAAATAGCTTACAAAATTATACACAATGCATTTATCACATCAAATTGGTCTAAATATTTGGTTTCTCAAAACCTGTCATTCTGACCACTTACACTTAACAAAATTTCTAATACATCAAATGATGTCCAATTACTCCGAAATCAGAATATATCATTCTTGACTCATATATACTTCTTATATATGAATATTATATCAAAATTCCTACACAATCCATTCCATACACACCATCGAATCCAAACTACAAACCTGACAGGATCAAGATACTTACTGAACAGTATTCAATCCCCCAATTTTATAAAATCATATACTAACTCAAAAATTATAAAACTACCACATAATTACTCTTAACACATATCTCCGTCCATGATAAATATTTCTCTTCCAAATCACTGCCAAAAATATTTTAAAACTATTTTATTCCATAGCTTTAAAAACCTGTTAATCAAATACTGCAATGAGCTGATACACTTTAGAAATTCATAACACTTCAACCACATTGATCTAAATTCTCAATTCCGAGTATATCATATTAGACATATAAAATTATCATATTCCACAAATTCGTAATTTTTAAAGATCATTCAGTAGGACAAACATTGTTCGTCACTGTATTATACTGTTCACATAGGAAATTTCCATAATTTCAGGGTCATTTTGGTAAATTCACTATAAATTCAATTTCCAGAATTTTCAATCGATTCAAAGTCTCAGATGATCCTTAACATGTCTAATTTCATATACTCAAAATTCAAAACCAGAATCGAATCACAACAATTTATAAAATTCCTAGATCAAGAGGTTATCCAGCAGAAATTCCATAATTCATCATGATTTATCAAACTATCTTATAGATCATCATCAATTCTCATATGATCTTACGAAATACACAACAAATCCTCAATTATACATATTTTTAGAAATCAAAACTTAAAGGAATTAACTTAATTAATACCAATAAATTGAGAAATACGTATGATATACCTCTTAAAATCCAAAATTCCAATTTCTTCTTCTTTTTCTTCTCCTTCTTCTCTTTCTTCTCTTTCTCTCCCCTCTTTTCTCTCTTCTCTCTCTCTAAAAGAGGTAGCTCGACCAAAATGAGAGAATTAGGGTTTTAAAAGTGTATTTTTATACTAAGTGGCTAATTTTTAGTATTTACAAATTTGCCCCCAAAACTTTCAAAGTATAACAATTTGGTCCCTAAAATAATTCCAAAGTCTTGCAAATAAACCCAATACTAATAGTATATCCTTAACCTATAAAAACACTACTAATAACAATATATAAATCAAGGATCACCCACATACAAATAAAATACATATATTTATATATATAAATATACATATTCTTACCGGTTATGGATACTGGTTACTACAATTCTCCCCTCCTTATAAGAATTTCGTCCTCGAAATTCATAACTTAAGCACATAGATGAGGATACTTGGATCTCATTTCTTCTTCTCATTCTCAATTTTCCTTTTTAACTGTATGGTTTATTCATAAAATATTTACAAAGCAATCTTCCTTGTATATAGGATTTGCTCATTGTGGTCCAAAATCCTAATAAATACTCATTCATATGTTAGATTATCTCTAAGTTGGCTCATAGCTGAGTATACGAGAGGAGTACGAAACATATATCCATAAAATAAACATATGACACACATTATGGACTTATAAAATTATACACACATATTTTTATTCTTTTTTTTTTTCCATTCGTTCAATATTTAATGGGCATCTATACACTTCACATTTTATTCATTAAAGAATAACATAGATGTAGAATATCCATACTAATCTCTTAAATAAAATTCTTAACTCCTCTGAAAATTTTAATCCATTCAACATATACTCATACGTCATAATATCATTCACTACCTTGATATCATTCAAAAAAAATATAGCATTTCTACGCAACTAAGTTGTCATTCAAATCAGAATATTAAAGGTATTATCTTAAATGATCAATGATTCTTAAACTATAGATCTCAACATTATATATCTTACTCTAACTCTTTAAAAAAAATAGTCCACCTTATTGGACATCATTTTCTCATTGAGATTGACATGTCTGCTTTTTTCTAATATGCTCAGTTTCAAACAGAAAAGATTGCACTAGCACAATTACTGCGATGGCAAATATGGTTTTTCAACTATTCCTTTAACGTCATCCACGGAAAAGGAAAGAACAAAATGATTATTGATTTTCTTTCACAAAACTCTATAAATAGCCTAAACCTCATAATCACTTTTCTAGCAATAAAAAAAAACCAACCCTCATACCATCTTCATAATGAATCCTATTATCATAACTCCTCATGTTCCTTTTACTCCACCACAACTTCCAGACCTAATCAGAACCAGAACACTCCATTCCCGTGCCAAAGAATTCATCAGACACTATGCCATCTTGGCAGTCCAAGAACATGGCCTCACAGTTCTTGGTGGCCCTTCGTTCAACTTGGAATACCCTTTCTTTCACCTGCACTATTTTTTCCCATTTTCCCAATGGTCCAAATCTGTCCTTTACTTGTTATGGTACCTGTTGGATCTGTATACAATCGCCATGGAATTTCCATTACTTAGAACTCTCCAAAAATTAGAAAAATGTGATGAAGATCATCCAGCCCTGATATTTCTCCAATGGTTTTACCCAAAGACATGGTGGATAACTAAATTTCAACACATGATTGCAAACAACACAAATGCTGCAGTCCCTAGACAACATCTTTGGTCTGTTTTACTTCTCCAACGAAAGGGTATGATTGTTTCAGATCATGAAATCCATTATTACCCCACTGTCAAGGATTACCTCACCTTTACCCTTTCACTAAAGGGATCAATTAAGCTCTGGCCTGAAGAAGTAATCCAGCAAAAGAGAGAACTTGAAAGAATTCTTGCTCAAGAAAACCAGATAATTCCTCCATTCGTTTGGATCTCCCCAGAAGATGCTGCACCTTGGGAACAGGTTGAAGATGACTTTGCAGAAGAACTGAATTTTGCCAATATACTCAAATTCCAACAAAGACAAAAATATCATCTTTCACATCTCAGAAATACAGATTACTCTACTCATCATCACCATATCTCAAACATGACTTATTATGCCAGATACAGACAAGCAATGGATAACCTTCACCAATGGCCTCAGCTAACTGTCCCGACAGAACCTACCCAATCTCAGCCAGTTGTCCCGACAGAACCTGACCAACACCAACCCAATCTTGACTTATCCCTCTTTCAAGACTCCCAACCTTATCTAACCGACACTCAAATCCAAGGGGAATCCAGCACATCCCTCATCCAGACCAGCTCACCTGCAGAAGATCAAGATATGGTAGACCCACCTTCCACTCAGCCAGAGCCCTCATTCAATGTATGGGAACAACAACTCCATAAGTTTCTCTCTCACGGATACGACACAGATGAAAGCGACCAGGGAGACTCATTTTAACCTACATTGCTGTTTCTGTTTGTCACAGAAACTAGATCCGTGTTGTTCTATCACATCAAAGAGAGACTGACTACTGCTTTTATCTTTATGTCAAGTGTGTTTTATCTTTCTTCATATCTGCTTTTAATCTATCCAAAAATCAATGTTAAGATCACAAAAATCCTTGAAATTAATAAAGTTAATTTGGCCTCATGTCCAAAGTCCAATTGTTCGCTCAAAAAGTCTTCAAGTCATAGATGCATTGTCGGCCATTAGTGCCAAAACGACAAAGTCCCTAAATCCATAAAATAGGCCTTTATTGACTTTTCTTAATTATCTTACCTAACTTATCACGCTTCCGACATAATTTTTATCACACTTACATATCAACATATATTTATTCAAGATTTTGCGGCCTATTGTCCCTTATAAAATGATAAAGTAAAACTGATTCTTTTCTTTTCTTTTTTTTTGCCTCACAAGAATCGAGAAAAATATATACTTGAACATACTTACACATACGCTCCATAGCTATTATCAATTTGTTTCTCTATAAATACATTATTTTTGCATCCTTATACAAACTCAAAAATATTCAAAGATTAGGGTGAGTGTAACAATGGAGGAAACCTCAGCTCGTCG
This sequence comes from Ailanthus altissimus, assembly GCA_946807835.1. Lineage (NCBI taxonomy): Eukaryota > Viridiplantae > Streptophyta > Magnoliopsida > Sapindales > Simaroubaceae > Ailanthus > Ailanthus altissimus. The sequence continues at coordinate 15,326,780 of OX327687.1, forward strand.
ATTTACAAAAATTTGTGTCTTTTGTGGATCCAACCCTGGAAATACTGAAGAGTTTACAAAAGTTGCAGAAAATCTTGGTAAGGTATTAGCTGAGCGAAATATACATTTAGTATATGGAGGAGGTAACCGAGGGTTAATGGGGTCTGTGGCAAAAGCTGCACACAATAAAGGTAGTCGAGTTTTGGGTATCATTCCAAAACCTCTAGCTATTGAAAATGTTGTAGGAAAAACAATTGGGGATGAGTTACAAGTCTCATCTATGCACGAGCGAATGGCTCAAATGCTTAGGCATGCAGATGCTTTCATAGCTCTACCAGGAGGTTTCGGGACCTTGGAAGAAATTTTTCAAATTGTCTCATGGGCACAATTACAAATCCACCAAAAACCCATTGGTTTGTTAAATGTTAATGGTTTTTACGACGGGTTGATCTCTTTTCTTGACTATGCAGCGGGAACACAATTCATCCCACTTCTAGCACGACGGATTCTTATTTCAGCTCCAACTGTTGATCAACTGATTGATCAATTGCAGTCTTTTATTCCTCTGTCTAATCCAACATTGCATCAGTTAGATTGGTCTACTCATGACAGTCAGAAGAAGCGCAAAATAGACTTAAATCTCACTCCGTAGCCTCTATTGTATTTTTGTTGCTGCTATTGTTGTTGTGTTGTTGTTTTCCTTTTCAATAAAAGTTGTTTCAATTGATGTCTTCAATACTCTACTTCTCTATATTTTGTCATTGAGAAAATTATCTCAATTTGCTCCATCACATGCAAATTATCATTATAAGATATTCAACATCACTCTTACTAAGCATATTAGTCATAACTTAAAAGAAAATCTAAATGGTAACATTAAGATCCACAAGGTACCATTATCCACAACAACAACAATCTTAGCAGCTTTTGGATACTGTGTCATCTTCACAAAATCATACAAAATTTAAGGATTATGTCAAACTTTTACATAACAAAGCTATAAATACAATCCTAAGGATTTGGCATCTGCTCGGTTCCCTTGACTCGACACTTAAAAGTCTACAGAATCATATCTTAGCTCTGATACCAATAAAAGCTGTCACGCCCCAGACCCAACAGATCTGACACACGACATCACTTACATTCATTCAATAATACTTAAAATTTCATTTTAATTTCTTTCAGAATTATAGCAATTGAATTATGACTGGGACAATTACTAAACCGGAGATACGCAGAGTTTTCTCAGAGATTAACACTCTACTACGTCACCAGTAGCAACTTTGTTACCGGAAGCCCAGAATATATTCATTGCAAATTCTTACTTAAAATCAATCCATTACTACACTTGGTGAAACTTAAACTAAATCCAACCACACACAATAAAATAATACATAAGTATTTATTCAACAGGGACAAATCAAATATTTGATCCCACGTGTCCCCAAATGAAACACTTAGCAACCTAACAACTTAGGGAACCCAAGGAACAGCAGAAGCCTTGCCAAATCCGCTAAGCACACATGTACCTTATTTACCTGAAATCACCATAAACTATAATGAGTATAAAACTCAGTAAGCATACTAGTTTTTCATATATCAAATACAAATACATATATGTACACAATGCATATGTATGATATGCTATGATCAATCAAAATCATAATCTTATCAAATCACATATCATGTAAGCGCTTACACATTCTTTCAAAACACATAATAGGAATACCATCACTCAACTACTACTTAGTAGGACTTACATATCACATATCACATAATGAGCCAAATGTCACTCGTAGGTGACATACCGTATGAGAGGAATAGTACAAGTGAGGTCTTGAATAACACATATATAATGCTTATGCCCGAAGGTAAAAGCCAAACCCTCACCCTGATCATCGGTGAGTCCTCTCACATGCACCAATACGCCACCACACGAATGTGATGACTCACTCTTCCTTTAGGTACCAATAGGATCCTCCCTACATACGGAACACATAACATATACCAATCCCAAAGGAAAGGCCACACATAAAGGCTCCACAAATCACATAAAATGCCTACTAAGTTAACAGTGAGTTCAAGTACCCTCAAAATACAAAATATTTCTCATGGACATATTACACTTCAAAAGCTTTCTTTATTAAACACATCTGATTTTGAAAGCTCACTTACAAAAACACATGTATGTCCATGCTCAATGTCAATGCTCACATTCAGAAACATATATTCACATTTCATATCAAAATATACTTTGACATAACATAAACATATTCTTAACCCCATTTGCAAAATCATACAAAACAATTACTATGTTTATTGTGATTCCAGTAGTAAGTCTAGTATACTTACCTCTTAACACTTTCAGCTACAAGGCTTAAATCTCTTTAACCTATCAATGGAGATTAATCCTTTCATAAGCCTCACAATTCACACAAAATACTTTAAATAGCTTACAAAATTATACACAATGCATTTATCACATCAAATTGGTCTAAATATTTGGTTTCTCAAAACCTGTCATTCTGACCACTTACACTTAACAAAATTTCTAATACATCAAATGATGTCCAATTACTCCGAAATCAGAATATATCATTCTTGACTCATATATACTTCTTATATATGAATATTATATCAAAATTCCTACACAATCCATTCCATACACACCATCGAATCCAAACTACAAACCTGACAGGATCAAGATACTTACTGAACAGTATTCAATCCCCCAATTTTATAAAATCATATACTAACTCAAAAATTATAAAACTACCACATAATTACTCTTAACACATATCTCCGTCCATGATAAATATTTCTCTTCCAAATCACTGCCAAAAATATTTTAAAACTATTTTATTCCATAGCTTTAAAAACCTGTTAATCAAATACTGCAATGAGCTGATACACTTTAGAAATTCATAACACTTCAACCACATTGATCTAAATTCTCAATTCCGAGTATATCATATTAGACATATAAAATTATCATATTCCACAAATTCGTAATTTTTAAAGATCATTCAGTAGGACAAACATTGTTCGTCACTGTATTATACTGTTCACATAGGAAATTTCCATAATTTCAGGGTCATTTTGGTAAATTCACTATAAATTCAATTTCCAGAATTTTCAATCGATTCAAAGTCTCAGATGATCCTTAACATGTCTAATTTCATATACTCAAAATTCAAAACCAGAATCGAATCACAACAATTTATAAAATTCCTAGATCAAGAGGTTATCCAGCAGAAATTCCATAATTCATCATGATTTATCAAACTATCTTATAGATCATCATCAATTCTCATATGATCTTACGAAATACACAACAAATCCTCAATTATACATATTTTTAGAAATCAAAACTTAAAGGAATTAACTTAATTAATACCAATAAATTGAGAAATACGTATGATATACCTCTTAAAATCCAAAATTCCAATTTCTTCTTCTTTTTCTTCTCCTTCTTCTCTTTCTTCTCTTTCTCTCCCCTCTTTTCTCTCTTCTCTCTCTCTAAAAGAGGTAGCTCGACCAAAATGAGAGAATTAGGGTTTTAAAAGTGTATTTTTATACTAAGTGGCTAATTTTTAGTATTTACAAATTTGCCCCCAAAACTTTCAAAGTATAACAATTTGGTCCCTAAAATAATTCCAAAGTCTTGCAAATAAACCCAATACTAATAGTATATCCTTAACCTATAAAAACACTACTAATAACAATATATAAATCAAGGATCACCCACATACAAATAAAATACATATATTTATATATATAAATATACATATTCTTACCGGTTATGGATACTGGTTACTACATCATTGCCTCTTTTGGGTCTTTGTCCTCAAATGTTCCATTACACATCATTTCTACCATTTGCCTAACTTGGGGTGTTAAGCCCTCATAGAAATTTGAGACTAATCTCTATATTTCAAAGCCATAATGGGGACATGTATTAAGTAATTCTTTATACCTTTTCCAACATTGATAAAGGGTCTCTCCTAGTTTTGGGGCAAAAGTGGTAATTTATCTTTTGAAAGAATTTGTTCTATGGGAAGAAATTTTTTTTATTCAAGAATTATTATTGCATCTCATCCTATAAAGAAATAGATCCTAGCTTAAAGTTTTGTAGCCATGTTTTAGCTTTATCTTTTAAAGAAAAAGGAAAAAGCTTAAGTCGAATTTTATTTATGCTATAATTTTCATCATTATATGTGTTACACACTTCTTCAAATTCTCTTAGATGTAGATAAGGGTTCTCTGCATCTAAGCCATGAAAAGTGGGTAAAAGTTAAAAAATGTCTGGCTTAAAATTAAAATGTGTTGCATCCGAAAGAAAAATTAAACAAGATGGTGTACTGATTCGTGTAGGGTTCATGTAATCTCTAAATGTCCTAAGTCGGTTATAGTCATTATGTTGGGACTGATTGTTCCCTGGGTCTATGAGTTCCTCAATTTGATTTTTGGTCATGGTGTTAATTGGTGAAGAATGAGAAGATGAAGGAGAATCCAACAAATTATCAAAGAAAGTTCTGAAATTATGTTTTCCCAAACGATGAGAATTAATAAATAAAATATTAAACACAGGTAAATAAAATAGGTAAAACTAAAATAAAAATAAAATAAAGATAAAATAATTAGAAGTTAGATAAGTCAATGTTAGATTATATAATAAAAAGTTAACAAATAAAGAGTACGAGACTTAGCCTTCTATGAAAATAAAAAGCGAATAATAAATAAAGTAAAGCAAGTTAGGAGACTTAGCCTTCCATGAAAATAAAACAAAAAAATAATATTAATTTCACTTCTCCGGCAATAGCGCTAAAAACTTGACACGTCTATAATATAAGAGTTTATTCCCAAGTGTAAGATTGTTGAAGTAATAAATGACCTGGTGAGAATGGGGTCAATCCATATAAAAGTGGAATTAAAATTACAAACTATAAATACTTAAAGACAATTAATGCAGTATAAGATATTTGCAAATATTAATTCAATTAACCAATTAAAATAAAAGCTAAGGTTAAGGGGATCCACTCTTGGCATATGAAATATAAATATATTCAACTCCTTTTATAACTCAATTGAAATCCTCACACAAAAGAGGTTCCAATCGGAAGATATGACAATTAAAGTTCATCACCATTTATATATTAACTACTATTTTTTTCTTTCAATTATTATACACCAAATCTTATAAATGGATTTATTTATTATGCCAATATTTATATTTGTCTACAATACATCAAGACTCCCACTTTACAAGAAATGGTATATACGCCAAATCTTGTAAATGATTTCAATAATTTATTATGCCAACTATAAAAATTGTCTAAAATAAATCAAGAGGCACCACTTTAGAAAAAAATGTATTAATATTACAAATAAAAAAAATACATCATTTATAAATTTGCATAACTTAAGAATGAAGCATTAAATTCATGAATAAGAGTTAGGTATATCTTATTACCTAGCCAAGAGTTTCACCCTTTCACCTTAGCATAAAGAAAATTACTTGGACATAATAAAACTAAAGAAAAAGAAAACAAAATAGAAGAAGAGATAACATGACTTTACAATAGTAAACAAGAGAAATAATATTACAAAGAGATAATATAAGAGATAAATGTTTTTAACTAAAATCTAGCTCTCTAATTACATCCTTTCGGTATAAACATGCTACCTATTTATAGAAAAATATGGATAAATCGAGACAAATAAAGAGGGAACCACTTGGATGAAAAAATTCAAGAATGGTGGTAAATAATTTACATTGATTATCATTAATGTACCCATTTGATTATCTAATTTAAAATTGATATGATCCGAATTAGCTATCACTCAAAACACAAAAGTTGTAGATAAGTCTCTTATATTTTCAAATTGAGTTGTCTTATACATATTAGATACGTATTTCTATAGTTATGAGCTAAATACTGATAACTGTTTGGACTGGGCTTGTACTATAGATCAGTTCTGTTATAGGCCATTTTCACCCTCTAAATGCTCGAATTTCAAATTCCTTGTGAAATAACATATGTTAGCCCATTGAGTCAAATCTTCATAGGATTAGGAATCACTCCAATTGAGTTCTTAAGTAGAAAGTTATGCCTATTTTACCGAACCTACCACAAAATAGTTCTAACAGGACCCGACCCGAGACCCTCTACTATAGATCCCAGCGGCCCTGCCGTGCACCTCGACGGAAGTTCCTCTGACCTAACTGGGTAATTTGAGAAATTCTGCGAGGCAAACCCCTTCTTAATTCTTGCTACTACTAAGAAGGTCTTGTAATATACATGAAAATGACAATCTTAATTTAAAAAAAACGAACAGAGTTTCCCCTGTTTTTCGGAAAATCCATATAAAACCTGCAAAGAAATTTCACTTCTATTTCCAATATATCTCAATACTACCAATTCGAACCTCCATTCCTTTCCAAATCAAATCCAACATAACTCAATTATTCATTTGAATCACAAAATAGGCATAATCATAAAAAGTAAAAATGATCATCATAAAATTGAAATCTCTTCTTCTTGGTTCAAAATATATATACAAATATACAAGCCTAAAATTATTATGCATAAAGTAAAGGGTGCTACTTAGCACATTTACATATACAAAAATAATCTTCGGATTTGGCCCACTACTCGGCAATAGGAGAATCAGCAGCTTGCGTACCGAGACCTGCACCTGGGAAAGGGGTTTAGAAGACATAAAACACAAAACGGGTGAGCTAAAGGAGCTCAATGAGTGCAAAAAAAATTTCAATAAAATAACATCATGTATAGATAGCAACTTCTAAAGTTCATGCAGAAATCTTGCTTCTAAAACTGATGTAAACTGTAAAACGGTTTCTAACATCATATGCTATTGAAATCTTGCCGAGCGGATTTTACCTACATCTTTGGAAAACCACATCCAGAATCTGTATAACATAATAACTGTTGTGTGCATATAAATGCATAAATGCTATCGATAAATCAAAAACTAGTAAAATTCTCGCTCGGCCATTTTCTTTCTAAACTGTACCAATGGTAACCCTAAAGCTCTATACTCACGCAGTGACTCAACTAGCACCGTACACGTGAGTAGGTCACAGGACACCTCAACTAGCAGTACCCACGTGACATCTCAAGACATCTCATTGGCTATGCAACGGAATTCTACATCGCAACATATAGCGAGACAATACCCCGTACATATAGGGCGACTCACATGACTCGACATCCCGACTTCCCAGAGTTAGTGACACACCCCCAAGACCTGCCCATATGCACGAGATATACCGGCCGGGTCTAATACAATCATCACCACTATAATTTGAGGGTACCAATGGCCTTTAAAATAAATGAAAAAATTTTAAAACTATTTCTTAAACCGAACATGTAAAAGCATGTTTATGAATATATATCAAGATCATAAATTGTATTTATGCATCGAAAGCTTATAAAACATACATATTCATTATGCGAAAACATGATAAACGAAAAGTAAAAGAAATACATTAATGTGGAAGAGTGTTAAGTATGTGGTATGATAAACGTAAAATTGATATACATTATTACCTCATTTTAGCTTTGATTGTTGCTCTTATTGAGTTGTTGAGGTCTATTTATGTACATTTTTGTTGAAATTACAGCATAAGCACGTGAATGGGCTAAAGAGGGAGAAAAATAGTAAAAATAAGGCCAAAAAGCAAAACTTTTGAGATGGAAGTGCTAAAAAAAAAGAACACGGTTGCATTCTAGAAGAAAATATGTTGGCGTTCATCTATACAAGATGAACGTTGCGGCGTTGAGCACTGAATGCACAAGCATTTATGAAAATTTGGACACCATACGCTGGCATGGAGGATGACCAACGTAGATGGCAGAAAAGTATTCAAGATCCCCAATGCCCGAACATTGGATGGTAACACAGCTGCACTACTTTGCCAATGTCCCAGTGACAGGTATGTAACTCAGTAGTATAAGAATCCCTTGGCGTTGCTAAATCTCAATGCTACAGCGTTCATATATGATACTTGTAGTGCCACGGCAGGATAACAGAAAATGTTGTGGCATTATAGTTATTGTTTGCACTATATAAAGTAACTCTTCTGGATATTTATGGCGAGGAATGTTTCATCTTCATCTCAGCATCTAGGGAGTAGTTCTAGGTCAAAACTCTCACCTTTAGACTGCAAAACACATTTCTACTTGAAAATCATTTGGAGAAGGATAAACATCATTAAAGGAGGTTATTACTTACAAGAGAAGTATTGGAACCAAGGCTTGGGAAGATTATTTGAACTTCATTTTGGTATTTATTAATCTAAACTTAGTTTTGTGATGTCATAACTTTTAATTTATTTCTGAGCTTCATTATGTTGAACTAGATTCACTTGCCTAGGATTGTAGTTTTAAACTTAACTATATGTTTGTTAATATTTCAACTTTAAATGCATGAACTTTGTTTTTATTCATTTTGTTGGTACTTAATACTTGAATTTGATTTGGTTAATATTATGTATTAACCTTGGATTTATTAAGATAAACTTGAAAAAGGAATATCATTGTATAGCCTAGAACAAATTGATGTATGATTGTAGAGTAGTATCTATAAGTTTCAATTAGGATAGGAAAATACCTAGTTGGCATACATGGTTAAGACAACTTGGACTTAATGAATTCCATTTAATCTCGGTATCATAGGAATATAAATATTAGGTTGAGTGGGGTACAATCGCTTGACCATTGAAAGAGGCTTGCGACGAGTTTAGTACTGTAACCAATAATTAACTAAGGGATTTTCAAAGCATATCCATAACGAACACGGGCTAAGGGATAGCTACACATCCTAGACTTTATTCATCATTGATAGTGTTGGAATTTATATTCTGCTTAGTTAGTTATTATTTTAAATCTTAATTGAATCAATTGTTTGGATAAAAGTTATAGAATCAATTTTAGTACTTGAATAGAGTGAAGTACTAGTTTTATGGGATCGACACTCCTTACCCTTTATTACTTGTTAGCGATAGCGTACACTTATTTAGGATAAACAATCACATCACAATAAATCAGCAACATAGTATATAAGAAAAGTTTTAAACACTTCAACCTCAAGAGTTTTTAGTTGAGCTACTATGCTTTTTTTTACATGATGTGCTCAGGTATACCTTTAACACTTTTGAGCCTAAATGATAACAAACTTCATAATTAGGATGCTAGCAAGTGCTTTATCTGAAGTTTTAAATTGCTCATCAATAGCCTTTATGAAAGACCAGACATTAACATGGTGATTAACTGAATCATGTATACCAGTAGAGATCTTGGTCTTTATGAATATTATACGAAGGCGATTAGATCATTCCCATCATTCATAAAGAGCAATAGTAGCTGGAATGCTGGTTTCGACAAAAATAAGTGATTTATCCTTTCGTATAGTATAATTAATGTCCACCCACCCAAAATAAAGAAGGATTCTTTTCTTCCAAACCTTATAATTATCATAGTTCACTTCGAGAATATCACATTTGGAATCAGAAAAATTCATTGGTTGTATAACTGCATAAACCCAAGCATGCTTATGTTACAAAATTGTGACTAATAAACAAATATCATATTTTACGATGTAAATTATGCTATATAAACATGAATCAAATGGTATAAAAATTACTTGTGGGCCAAATTTTTAATTCAACTAGATTCATGCATAACTTTATAATAAAACTATCAAATTGTATATCAATTCCTAATTCTTATGGATAAATTAGAAAGATAATCTAATATTGTATCCTAACTAATTATAAAAATATAACAAAAAAATTTGTGGGATAAAATTTATCAGATTAAATATAATTAATCACAATTAACATCTTTACTTTATAGGTAATCCAAAAATAATAAAATTATATGGATCGCGAGCCATTAAATTTGTGTATTAAAAATATTTATACAATTCTAAGGAAAAATATTTTAATTAATAATAATTAAGTATATGTATGAATTAAAATAAAATTCAAAAATTGAAGCACTAACATTTAACATATATTGGATAAAACAAATTAACAACAGGTCATCTTAGCTCAGTGGTAGTACATTGGGAGGTTAAGCATGTGGTTGGGTTCGACCCCCATAGTCAATGTTCATTTATTTTTTATTCGGAAATTGAAACAATGTCATTTAAGATATCTTGGGTGCCTATAACAATAACAAAAATAATCTTAACTCAGTAGTAAAGCTTGGGATTTATCCCCTCTAAAGTCTTGGGTTCGATTCCAATTGTAAATGCCTATCTATTTTGGCAATTTAGATGACATGTTGTTTGTCCATATGACAAAAATGACATGTCGTTCCCAAGATAGTAGTACCATCGAAATGACATGTTGTTTCTATCCCTGCGATAAAAATGACATGCCAGTTGATGTTGTCTTTAACCTCCAGCCGAGTTGATTATAACCCAAATTTCAACCCAGTTGGACCTATTTGAAAACTCAAGTCTTTCTAGGCGTTTCGAATAATTATTTCTACATTTAAAATCACAAACATGCTAAAAAAATAATTTTATAATGATTTCTAACATCATTTATCATCAAAACACCTAGAAGTTCATATATATGAACAAATCAAAATTTTCGGCTACTATAAACATATTGTCCCAAACACATCAAGATAGAGTTAAAACATGCTCTAATAAATTCTGTAAGATCTAAACATGATCTTTTATGCGTAACAACCATTTCATAAGATCAAACACGAAAATTAAACCAGGAATTTTACTAACTTCCAACCATTGATGCAGTATCCTAGGATAGTATGGTTATACAACTTTTCAATTCTTTTAAGCCCTTAAGAACTCACTTTATAAGTTTTTTTAATTCTCATAGTATCGAGATTCAGAGAACTCAGAGCTAGGGACAAAAAAAACTAAAAATAAATATTATAGGTTAACATTTCCATCAAATGTTCACAGTTAGTCAAAAATGGTTACCAAAAATTGAATAAGATAGACGATTGAGATGAGACTGTTTCAACTATTGATGGATATTTAAAGCATTATAGACAATAACCAAAGTAAAAAAAAAATTTACATCTTTGTGGTATTGACGTATGTTTGAATCTATTTTTAGAGTCGTCTAATGTGTTTAGTTTAAAATAAACTCATGTGATAATGGCCACCATGAAAATCGGCTTTAAAGCATGAGATTATGGCTAGTCAGTTTGTCAAAGTTAAAAAAAAAAACACAAATCTGGAAAAAAATCCTACCACCATCATCAACTGCCATTCACTGTCAATGACCACTTTTCGGGCAACAACCAAGCATCCAGTTCAATTCCTCAGATGCTGGCTGCCATATCCCGTCCATCACCCTTAAGAAAATGTTAAACTATATTTTCTCATCATTTTTTCTAGTATTAAGTTTAGAGGATCGTACTAATGTTGATTCAATAACGATATGGTGCGTAAAAAAGGAATCGTATATTGAGGGGGATTATGATTGATAAATATTTTAACCATGACAATCAGAGTATAAAATTCTCATGATATATTTGGCTCTAACTTAAATGAAATTTTCACTCGCCATTAAAAAAACTTTAAAAGTTAAAAGGATTTATTTCCTTGATGGGAGATGATAGGAATGATCTTTAATAGTCAATTATTAGGGATATTTAAAAGTTGAAGAAATTTTCATAGACAAAGATCTAAAGAAATGATTCTTTCTTATTGATGATAAGAATACCAAAAATGAAGGATTTACAAACATCTCTATGGCAAGCTGGGGGTCCAACAAAGTTTTTCTCGCTAGCTTGAGAGGAGATGGTAAGAATCATTAATAGATTTTTTACAAAAAAAAAATATATTGACAAGGATAAAATGCAAATATGACAAATGATTAAAATATCAAGATTTACTATATGAAACATATATTATTCAAAGCACTTCAATTGTATCTCAAATTATGCTTTAATTCCTTTTATTTTCATTAATAATGCTTATTTTCTCTCATAAATTGAGCCTTTCTAAAAACTAAAATTAATAAGAGTGAAAGTTTCAATTTTCTCCATATAATTATTTTCTTCAATAGTATTATAGCTCTAAATAAAAATTTAGTAGGTTTAAATTTAAAAATAGATTATATTGAAAGTATATTCTATAAGTACTTAAAGACGATCCAAACTTGCTTAAAATACCTAAACAACATATAAATTAATTGTAAAAATAAAATGGACCCAAAACATACCTCTTGTCATTGATACTCTTCACAATTTCGTCATAGGGTTAAAGTGCTTTTAAAACTTTCACAATCTCTATAATGGTCTATATGAAACTAAAGTGAGATTGTTGGTTTAAGGACCTAACCAAAGGAAAGTTATAAGCATTTGTCCATCACATAAGCCATGATCACGGCGGGTTTTTAGATCATGAGCAGTTTCAAAAATATGTGTACATGCCACTGGAATAATAGAATTATCGGCAACATTCAAGCATTCGTTAAATTAGTCTAACATTTCCCACTTGGCTCGTATATTTTACATTTATCATAGTAAAAAATAAAATATATGAATCATGACAATAAATTTTTTAAAAATGAATATTATATTTCACGTACTATTATGCATTATGTTTCTTAAACATTGGCCCATTTTATTTAATAAATAATCCATATGTTTATTTTAGATTTAAACATAAATGACATTTTTTAATTAATAAATATATCCAAACAAAAACTTTTACGAATAAAAACCTACCATGAAGATAAAATTCTTAGTTTTTTTAGAAGATCACAACTTTTGACTTGTTTGCCGACCCTTTGGTTCACGAGGATAACCTCATCGGTTGACCTTAAGAGAAAACGATTTTTCTATAATGCTGCATTTTCTTTGTTAAGGCATTCCCAGACAAGATACAGCATCTGGGTTATCAAAGTGGATTGCATCTGGGTTACTACTTATTTAGATTATCTCCTGTTCATCCATTCCCGCAGCACCACATACATATGTAAAATATGTTCTTTATTTACTCTGCAATATTAATGCTTATCCATATCAAGCTGAAAAGATGAAAAGCATATTAATGATAATCGGCAATTTGACAAAAGAATTATAAACATAGGTACTTTCTCTTTCTAATTGTCAATCCTGCGCAACACTATTTACTTGTTCTGCTATGGAGAAGTAACGACATCATAATCATTTAAAATATTATATAGTCTTTCTTTAAGTGTGGACATATGTATATCATAAAAATTCTGAATTTTTTAACATACAAACATCTAAAACGTAAATGCTATACACATATATATATAATCATTTTTAGGTGCAGAAGTCTGTCTACACACTAAATTTTAGTTAAAATACAGACATTGTCCTTTTCTGAAGGGTGGTCATTTATTTCTTTCTGTCTCCATATATTAAAGTGTGTAACTTTATAAAAAAAAAAAAAAAACCAACATTTGATTTTAATTAAAAAAAATTAACTAAAATCAGGCACTTTTTTTTTTCCGTAGAATCGCGCATCGAATAGCAAGAATTTCTCCTATGATCAGTGATAATATATTCACCAAGTTCTTCAAGTTGCTGGCAGGAACTAAAATCATTTCCTATCATAATCTAAAAAGAAAAGCATATATAAAATATAAAAAGAACAAGAACGTTTACACGTTTTCCATATAGGCAAGGAAATTTGGACAGAGTAGTCACGTTGCACTTAACAACTGCAAGTAATCACTTGGCGTATTCCATGTGTCTTTCAGTGACCAATAACTTCAATCCTTTCTGCATCTAAAGAAACAAGAACTGGCAAGCAAAGTGGATTCCACACAATCCCCATAATGCATTTTTCTATATAATTTATTATTGTCCAAAGAAAACATGTCTTACTGGAAGAAAAAGGAATGCATCTATATATATATTTTACTCAAGAGCGTATGGATAGAAATTTTACATGTCAATGAGCATAACTAAATGATCTTTTAGACATTGGAACGCACGTTGTTTCACCTTTTCTTAGGCTTCTAATAAAAGGACAAGTGCCTAATTATTTTGTGGACCGAAAGACTTACCATTTGCTTTTTAAGAGAGCCCTACAACGGCGCGGCTGCGATTTTCTGCATCCCACTACTGCTAACCCACCAAACCGGACTGTTGAGATATTAAAATCTCTATTTATGAACATATTGATACATTGCTTCTTTCGCTTGATGTTTAATGATTAAAATTTCATTGAATTTTACCTTACTATATACGTAAATGCATGACGTATAACCCGGTGAATGTTTTAGTTTTCATGTGACGTTACATTATTAATCTTTTTCCACTCTATTTTTTAAGGAAATGTCGAAGAAATTTGTGTTAAAAGTTCTTTTAATTAATTTGTGTTTTTATACCGAGTTGTTGCTGTTAGATTATGACATGACTATAGCCTCATAATCAACTACATAAAGAATATTAAAATTTAATAACAAAATTAAATTTCACTTGTTTATTTGTTTACTTGATGGATGTATCAAATTAATGTTTACTAGATATATAAATTAGTCATTTTTTTACTCATTAAAATAATTAAAAAGTTGCAAAGTCATATGATCTCATATTGAATGAGATATAATGAGACAGCAAATGAGAAGATACAATACAGTAAGCTTAAGGAATACTTCCATTAATATTTTTTGAAAACTTAAAAGGCATTTACATTAATGCTTTTGAGAAACTTAAGAGATACTTTTAATAATGAGTACTCCTTTCTATTTGTAGTCTATTTAAAGAGGACTCTTGTAAAGAATTGGTAACTAATATCCATCATTGAAGTTTCTTTTCAAATATACATTATAAAATAATTCACATAAAGAGTATTGTGGATTAGCAAGTAAATAAAGGTTGAAAAGGTTGAGGGGAGAGAAATTAATTTATAAAGATAACTAATTCTCCCACATTAGGTATGTTTTAAAAATAACTATGTGAGAATTATATTATTGTAAGATCCTGATTTATGATCTATATAGATCCATCTATATATTTAAGTTTAAAGTTAACATGTGGTATCAAGCTTGTAGGTTTTGGAACATATAATTTCTCCTATTATGATCTTTATTTAATTATGATATGATCATGTGAATACCCCATCTAGGTTTTAAGATCCTTGTTATATATATATATATATACATAAAGGAAATAAAACTAAAATATTAAATGATTATGCCTTTATCATACACATATACTAATTTTGATTTTATTTTATATTATTTTATTGAATAGTCTTAACGGTGATTATAAATAATTTTTGACATGTTTCGCACTCATTATTGTCTTTTCTATACGAGTTATTGTATATACATGACTTTATGGTATAGTTTATTAGTCACCAAGGTGGCCAAACGTAAGGACGGTTCATGTATAAAATTTATTAAATTAAATATAATTAATCACAATTAACGTTTTTATTTTATATGTACTCCAAAAATAATAAAATTATATGAATCACGAGGCATTAAATTTATGTTATTACAAATATTTATATATTTGTGAGAAAAAAGATTTAAATGAACAATAATTAAGTGTTTGTATGAATTAAAATGAAATTCAGAAACTATTTTTAATTTGAATTTAAAGGTCATCTTAGCTCAATGTTGAATACTGGGAGGATGGGATCGACCTTATAGTCAACGTTCATCTATTTTTAATTTGAAAATTGAAGCAATATCATTTAAGATATTTTGGATGCCCACAAGAATAACAAAAATGATCTCAACTCAGTAGTAATTTATGGGACTTATTAGCTATAAGTCTTGGGTTTGATTCCCGTGGGAAACACCCATCTATTTTGGCAATCTAGATGACATGTCATTTGTCCCAAGACAACAATACCATTGAAATGACATGGTTTTGTCCCTACGTTGGAAACAACACGTAAAGTTGATATTGTCTTCAACCTCTAGCCGGGTCGATGATGACCCAAATTTTAACCTGATTAGACCTGTTTGAAAACCCTAGTGTTTGTAGGCTTTTCGAATAATAATTTCTACATTTTAAATTACAAACTTGTTCAAAAAAATATTTTCTAATGATTTCTAAAATCACTTATCATCAAAACACCTAGAAATTAATATTATGAACAAATTAAATTTTTTGGGTATTATGAACAAAATATTCCAAAAAATCAAGGTAGAGTTAAAAACGTACTTTGATATAATCTGTAAGACCTAACATGATCTTTTATCCATAACAACCATTGCATAAGATCAAATGCAAAAATTAAACCAAGAATTCTTCTAACCTCTAACCATTGGTGCAGTATCCTAGGATAGTAAGTTTAAAAAACTTTTCTAGTACTTCTATGCCCTTAAGAACTCACTTGGTGTTGTTTTTAATTCTCAGAGTATTGATATTCAGAGAACTCAGGATTAGGGACCAAAAAACTAAAAATAAATATTAAAAGTGAACCCTTCTATCAAAGGTTAGCAGTTAGTAAAAAAGGGTAACCAAAAACTGAATAGGATGGGCTGTTGAGATGTGAACATTTTAACTGTTGATGGAAATTTAAAGTATTATAGACCATAACCAACGTAAAAAAATATTACATCTTTATGGCATCAAATGGGTTTGAATCTACTTTGAGAGTCGTCTAGCTTATTTAGTTTAGAATAAACTCATATGATGATGGGCCAACGTGAAAAGAAGTTTCAGAGCATGTTTGATTATAGAGTATAGTTAGTTAGATTGTGATAGTTAAAAAAACACAAATTTGACCAAAACCCTTACACCAACGTCGATCATCGTGCATTGCCAGTGACTACTTTTCGTTCGACAACCAAATATCCAGTTTAATTCCTTAGACACTAGCCATCATATTGTTAACTGTGATGTTTCTATGGGTTTATACATGTGCTATGTATTCATTACAATGCAATTTATGCATCTCATACATATATATTGCGCAACGAAACCAGAAATCTAATTTCCTAGTGCAACAAACATATATTGAAATTTAAGTTTTCATTACACTAACGAGATTGAGAATCACCTTTGAAGCCTTTAAAAAATTTTCCAAACTTAAGCTAACCTTGAAGTACTTTCCTTGGCAATTCTAGATTCCAATTTGGTAGGCTTGAAATGCTAGAATGATAGCTTTTATTTTGTAAGATGTTTTAAAACAACTATTGCTTTGGCCTTTTTAGTTTTGGGTTAGAAAATATGACTTGAAGGAAAAGAGTAACACTTGCTTTTTCTTCTCTAATGCCTTTTCACCAAAAGTTATCATACCTCTCACTTTGCAAACATGTTGAGCAAAACTCTTTTGTCTACCCTTTTACATACCATGGTCTAACCCTTTATATAAAGGATAAAAACCAAAATTAGTTTTGTATTATTTTTCACCAATATGGACAAACACTTTCCCTAACCTTTAACAAAATATCTCCTAAGCTTTTTATTATTCTAAGTCATCAAAAGTACACTTGTCACTATTTTGAACAATGTGTCCTTTTCCATAAACAAAATTTATCTAATAAGTTTTATTAAAATAATAACATCATTGCAAAAGAAACAAGTATCCAAGAATTTATTCAAAACTTATCCAATAAGCTTCAATAAAATAATTAAGTTTATGAATAGTATCCAACACTTGTCACCATCCCACATTAATGCTTAACCATTAAGCATTCTTAAAATAATCAAGTATATGACAAGTGTCCAACACTTATACAAGTGCTATTGAAAAGCTTATTTTGCAAAGCTTAGTAATATGTCAAACTCTAACAATTAGAATTCAATATATGTACAATTCGAGAAGTCTGAATAACAAATCCTTCTCGCCGATAATTTCTTATTGATGAAACTCTTTGGTTGAGGATACCACATCTCGAGGAGTCCTAAAATCTAGCCCATCGATATTCTCCTTAGATCAAACTCTTCGATCGAGGACGCACCTAAAATTGAACTCATTCGCAGTCTCCTTGTATTGAACTCTTCAAATGAGGATGCTATCCTAATGCTCAATGAATACACTTCATAGTGTGAGACCCTCCAAGTCCACGCCTAATTTATCATATGGAACTCTTTCATACATCCATGAAGGATGTCTCACACACATATTACGAATATTATAAGCAACGTGTTGAATCATATAAGTTGAGGTTATAACATATACATATAATCCTTCTGTCACCTATATCCTTGAAAGAGCAGAGACACACATCTTCCTCGTCAATTCGCTATTTTCTTAATCGTAAACTTATCTTCAGATTTATATTTCTGTAAACGATATCCGCAAACATTTTTGCGATATTATCTATTACACGAAAAACTCTTTTTCAGGTTTACTATTTATGCCTATAATACTTTCTAAAATATAATCTCATAACATCAGGATATACAATTCACCCATATAAGCTGACGGATCTCATATCTACGCGCACAAGACTCCATGGGCATCGGACCATACCTAGCGACACCCAGCGGTAAGACCATAAACTTTCTCTGATATGTGTGAAACTAAAGTATGGTGGATCACTCACAAGCCCACCGTAGTGCTCAAATTAAAGGACCACGAATATTACTCAACTCAAGCAGACCTATTGATGCTTTATGAGATGTTTGTTAGTGGTCCTCATGAGTCTGTTCAATGCCCAATCCTAACTGAATATCTACATACTTATACGAGCTTCCACTATACTTATGATCTATTAAGACTAACCATCTAGACCATTCAGATATAGATATACAATGATCTAGATAAAATATTTCACCTATTGACCCATATCGGTAAAATAGATCAGAAATAAGGAGTTTGAGAACATACTGTATAATGACATTTTCTTGCACTATTTGTAACTCCTTGAAACTATGTCATTAATAATATATTCCTAAGCTGTCATATTCAAACAACGTTTCTAGCTCTTAGAATTTACTAACTCTTATATCGTGCTAACTCTTAGCGGTGCTAACTTTTAGCACAAGATCTAATACTCTTTAGACCAGATCTAAACTCTTTTAGATCATACAATATCTGATACATCACAAGCATATTACCATTTAATATATAATTAGTGATTTAATAAAATATCCATTGCATAAATATTGCAAAATAAATATTCATATAAAATGAGATAACACATAAGCACCAATCCCAACACATATCTCAACCATTATCCTTAAAAAAATGTTAACTATGTTATCTCATCTTCTTTCTTAGTATAGAATCTAGAGGATCATACTAATATTGATTCATTATCGATATGACGTGTAAAAAAAAAAGGAATCATATATTAAAGAGGATTACAAAAGTTAAAAGTTTTTAGAATGACAATCAGAGTTTTAAATTATCATGATATGTCTGGCTTTAAACTTGAAAGAAATTTTCATCTGCCATTAAACAAAAAAACCCTTTTATCAAGTGATCAGTCCTTCTGTTGCCATAAATGCACTTTCACTCAATTCCATCACCAGCATCCCTTCCTCTTGAGCACACATAGCAATAAATTTATGAAGTGACCATTTATCATGATGTGTGTTGTAAGAGATTTTGAAGGGTCCATATTAATGTGGGAGAGTGTTAAGTATGTGCTATGATAAGGATATAATGGATATACACTATTACCCTATTTTAGCTTTGATTATTACTGTCACGCCCCAGACCCAAAAGATCTGACACACGACGTTACTTACATTCATTCAATAATACTTAAACATTCATTTTAATTTCTTTCAGAATTATAGTAATTGAATTATGACTGGGACAATTAGTAAACCGGAGATACGCAGAGTTTTCTCAGAGATTAACACTCTACTACGTCACCAGTAGCAACTTTATTACCGAAAACCCAGAATATATTCATTGCAAATTCTTACTTAAAATCAATCCATTACTACACTTGGTGAAACTTAAACTAAATCCAACCACACACAATAAAATAATACATAAGTATTTATTCACTAGGGACAAATCAAATATCTTATCCCACGTGTCCCCAAATGAAACACTTAGCAACCTAACAACTTAGGGAACCCAAGGAACAGCAGAAGCCTTGTCAAATCCGCTAAGCACACATGTACCTTATTTATCTAAAATCACCATAAACTATAATGAGTATAAAACTCAGTAAGCATACTAGTTTTTCATATATCAAATACAAATACATATATGTACAGAATGCATATGTATGATATGCTGTGATCAATCAAAATCATAATCTTATCAAATCACATATCATGTAAGCGCTTACACATTCTTTCAAAACACATAATAGGAATACCATCACTCAACTACTACTTAGTAGGACTTACATATCACATATCACATAATGAGCCAAATGTCACTCGTAGGTGACATACCGTATGAGAGGAATAGTACAAGTGAGGTCTTGAATAACACATATATAATGCTTATGCCCGAAGGTAAAAGCCAAACCCTCACCCTGATCATCGGTGAGTCCTCTCACATGCACCAACACGCCACCACACGAATGTGATGACTCACTCTTCCTTTAGGTACCAATAGGATCCTCCCTACATACGGAACACATAACATATACCAATCCCAAAGGAAAGGCCACACATAAAGGCTCCACAAATCACATAAAATGCCTACTAAGTTAACAGTGAGTTCAAGTACCCTCAAAATACAAAATATTTCTCATGGACATATTACACTTCAAAAGCTTTCTTTATTAAACACATCTTATTTTGAAAGCTCACTTACAAAAACACATGTATGTCCATGCTCAATGTCAATGCTCACATTCATAAACATATATTCACATTTCATATCAAAATATACTTTGACATATCATAAACATATTCTTAACCCCATTTACAAAATCATACAAAACAATAATTATGTTTATTGTGATTCCAGTAGTAAGTCTATTATACTTACCTCTTAACACTTTCAGCTACAAGGCTTAAATCTCCTTAACCTATCAATGGAGATTAATCCTTTCATAAGCCTCACAATTCACACAAAATACTTTAAATAGCTTACAAAATTATACACAATGCATTTATCACATCAAATTGGTCTAAATATTTGGTTTCTCAAAACCTGTCATTCTGACCACTTACACTTAACAAAAATTTCTAATACATCAAATGATGTCCAATTACTCCAAAATCAGAATATACCATTCTTGACTCATATATCCTTCTTATATATGAATATTATATCAAATTTCCTACACAATCCATTTCATACACACCATCGAATCCAAACTACAAACCTGACAGGATCAAGATACTTACTGAACAGTATTCAATCTCCCAATTTTATAAAATCATATACTAACTCAAAAATTATAAAACTACCACATATTTACTCTTAACACATATCTCAGTCCATGATAAATATTTTACTTCCAAATCACTGCCAAAAGTATTTTAAAACTATTTTATTCTATAACTTTAAAAATCTATTAATCAAATATTGTAATGAGCTGATACACTTTAGAAATTCATAACACTTCAACCACATTGATCTAAATTCTCAATTCCGAGTATATCATATTAGACATATAAACTTATCATATTCCACAAATTCATAATTTTTAAAGATCATTCAGTAGGATAAAAATTATTTTTCACTGTACTATACTGTTTACACAGGAAATTTCCAGAATTTCAGGGTCATTTTAGTAAATTCACTATAAATTCAATTTCCAGAATATTCAATCGATTCAAAGTCTCAGATGATCCTTAACATGTCTAATTTCATATACTCAAAATTCAAAACCAGAATCGAATCACAACAATTTATAAAATTCCTAGATCAAGAGGTTATCCAGCAGAAATTCCACAATTCATCATGATTTATCAAACTATCTTATAGATCATCATCAATTCTCATATGATCTTACGAAATACACAACAAATCCTCAATTATACATATTTTCAGAAATCAAAACTTAAAGGAATTAACTTAATTAATACCAATAAATTAAGAAATACGTATGATATACCTCTTGAAATTCAAAATTCCAATTTCTTCTTCTTTTTCTTCTTCTTCTCCTCTTTCTCTCTCCTCTATTTCTCTCTTCTCTCTCTTAAAATGGGTAGCTCGACCTAAAAATGGTAAATTAGGGTTCAAAAGTGTATTTTTATACTAAGAGGCTAATTTTTGGTATTTATGAATTTGCCCCCAAAACTTTCAAAGTATAACAATTTGGTCCCTAAAATAAATCTAAAGTCTTGCAATTAAACCCAATGTTAATAGTATGACCTTAACCTATACAAACACTACTAATAACAATATATAAATCAAATATCCCCCATATACAAATAAAATACGTATATTTATATATATATAAATATTTATTATTACCGGTTGTAGATACTGGTTACTACAATTCTCCCCTCCTTATATGAATTTCGTCCTCGAAATTCATGACTTGAGTAAACATATTAGGATACTTAAATCTCATTTCTTATTCTCATTCCCAAGTTGTCTTTTCAATCGTATGGTTTATTCATAAAACATTTACAAAACAATCTTCTTGGTATATAAGATTTGCTCATAGCTTAGTCTGTGAGAGGAGTACGAAACATTCATCCATAAAATAAACACATGACACACATTATGGACTTATAAAATTATACACACATAATTTTTACTCTTTTCTCCCATTCGTTCAATATTTAATAGGCATCTATACACTTCATCTTTTATTCATTAAAGAATAACATAGATGTAGAATACTCATACTAATCTCTTAAATAAAATTTTTAACTCTTCTGAAAATTTTAATCCTTTCAACATATACTCATACGTCATAATATCATTCACTTCTTTGATATCATTCTAAAAAAATGTAGCATTTCTACGCAACTAAGTTGTCATTCAAATCAGAATATTGAAGGCATTATCTTAAATGATCAAAAATCAACTTCAATAAAATAAAATAAAAACCTTTAGTTCAATTGATTCTCAAACTATAGATCTCAACATTATATCTCTTACTCTAAATCTTTAAAAAAAATAGTCCACCTTATTGGACATCATTTTCTCATTGAGACTGACATGTCTGCTTTTTCTAATATGCTCGATTTCAAATAGAAAAGATTCCACTAGCACAATTACTGCGATGGCAAATATGATTCTTTTAACTATTCCTTTAACGTCACCCACGTAAAAGGAAAGGACAAAACGATTATTGATTTTCTTTCATAAAACTCTATAAATAGCCTAAACCTCATAATCACTTTTCTAGCAATAAATAAAACCAACCTTCTTACCATCTTCATAATGAATCCCATTATTATAACTCCTCATGTTCCTTTTTCTCTACCACAATTTCCAGACCTAATCAAAACCAGAACACTCCATTCCCGTGCCAAAGAATTCATCAGACACTACGCCATCTTAGCAGTCCAAGAACACGGCCTCACAGTTCTTGGTGGCCCTTTGTTCAACTTAGAATACCCTTTCTTTCACCTGCACTCTTTTTTTCCATTTTTCCAATGGTCCAAACCTGTCCTTTACTTGTTATGGTACCTGTTGGATCTGTATACAATCGCCATGGAATTCCCATTACTTAGAACCCTCCAAAAATTAGAAAAATGTGATGAAGATCATCCAGCCCTGATTTTTCTCCAATGATTTTACCCAAAGACATGGTGGATAACTAAATTTCAATACATGATTGCAAACAACACAAATGCTGCAGTCCCCAGACAACATCTTTGGTCAGTCTTACTTCTCCAACGGAAGGGTATGATTATTTCAGATCACGAGATTCATTATTACCCCACTGTTAAGGATTACTTCACATTTACCCTTTCACTAAAGGGATCAATTAAGCTCTGGCCTGAAGAAGTAATCCAGCAAAAGAGAGAACTTGAAAGAATTCTTGCTCAAGAAAACCAGATAATTCCTCCATCCGTTTGGATCTCCTCAGAAGATGCTGCACCTTGGGAATAGGTTGAAGATGACTTTGCAGAAGAACTGGATTTTGCCAATATACTCAAATTCCAACAAAGACAAAAACATCATCTTTCACATTATAGAAATACAAATTACTCTACCCACCATCACTATATCCCAAACATGACTTATTATGCCAGATATAGACAAGAAATCGATAACCTTCACCAATGGCCTCAGCCAGTTGTCCCGACAGAACCTGACCAACACCAACCCAATCTTGACTTATCCCTCTTTCAAGACTCCCAACCTTATCCAACCGACACCCAAATCCAAGAGGAAGCAAGCACATCCCTCATCCAGACCAGCTCACCTGGAGAAGATCAAGATATGGTAGACCCACATTCCACTCAGCCAGAGCCCTCATTCAATGCATGGGAACAACAACTCCATAAGTTCCTCTCTCACGGATACGACACAGATGAAAGCGACCAAGGAGACTCATTTTGACCTACATTGCTGTTTCTATTTTCACAGAAACTAAATCCGTGTTGCTCTATCACATCAAAGAGAGACTGACTACTGCTTTATCTTTATGTCAAGTGTGCTTTATCTTTCTTCATATCTGCTTTTAATCTATCCAAAAATCAATGTTAAGACCACAAAATCCTTGTAATTAATAAAGTTAATTTGGCCTCATGTCCAAAGTCCAATTGTTCGCTCAAAAAGTCTTCAAGTCATAGATGCATTGTCGGCCATTAGTGCCAAAACGACAAAGTCCCTAAATCCATAAAATAGGCCTTTATTGACTTTTCTTAATCATCTTACCTAACTCATCACGCTTCCGACACAATTTTATCACACTTACATATCAAAAATATTTATTCAAATTTTGCGGCCTATTGTCCCTTATAAAATGATAAAGTAAAACTCATTCTTTTCTTTTTGCCTCACAAAAATCGAGAGAAATATATACTTGAACATACTTACACATATGCTCCACAGCTATTATAAATTTGTTTCTCTATAAATACATTGTTTTGCATCCTTATACAAACTTGAAAATATTTAAATATTAGGGTAAGCGTAACAATGGAGGAAACCTCAGCTCGTCGATTCACAAAAATTTGTGTCTTTTGTGGATCCAACCCTGGAAATACTGAAGAGTTTACAAAAGTTGCAGAAAATCTTGGTAAGGTATTAGCTGAGCGAAATATACATTTAGTATATGGAGGAGGTAACCGAGGGTTAATGGGGTCTGTGGCAAAAGCTGCACACAATAAAGGTAGTCGAGTTTTGGGTATCATTCCAAAACCTCTAGCTATTGAAAATATTGTAGGAAAAACAGTTGGGGATGAGTTACAAGTCTCATCTATGCACGAGCGAATGGCTCAAATGCTTAGGCATGCAGATGCTTTCATAGCTCTACCAGGAGGTTTCGGGACCTTGGAGGAAATTTTTCAAATTGTCTCATGGGCACAATTACAAATCCACCAAAACCCATTGGTTTGTTAAATGTTAATGGCTTTTACGACGGGTTGATATCTTTTCTTGACTATGCAGCGGGAACACAATTCATCCCACTTCTAGCACGACGGATTCTTATTTCAGCTCCAACTGTTGATCAACTAATTGATCAATTACAGTCTTTTATTCCTCTGTCTAATCCAACATTGCATCAGTTAGATTGGTCTACTCATGACAGTCAGAAGAAGCGCAAAATAGACTTAAATCTCACTCCGTAGCCTCTACTATATTTTTGTTGCTGCTATTGTTGTTGTTTTCCTTTTCAATAAAAGTTGTTTCAATTGATGTCTTCAATACTCTATTTCTCTACATTTTGTCATTGAGAAAATTATCTCAATTTGCTCTACGACATGCACATTATCATTATAAGATATTCAACATCATTCTTACTAAGCATATTAGTCATAACTTAAAAAAAATTTAAATGGTAATATTAAGATCCACAAGGTACCATTATCCATAACAACAACAGTCTTAGCAGCTCTTGCATAATGTGTCATCTTCACAAAATCATACAAAATTTAAGGAATATGTCAAACTTTTACACAACAAAGCTACAAATAAGATCCTAAGGATTTGGCATCTGCTCTGTTCCCTTGACTCGACACTTAAAAGTCTACAGAATCATATCTTAGCTCTGATACCAATAAAAGTTGTCACGCCCCAGACCCAAAAGATCTGACACACGACGTTACTTACATTCATTCAATAATACTTAAACATTCATTTTAATTTCTTTCAGAATTATAGTAATTGAATTATGACTGGGACAATTAGTAAACCGGAGATACGCAGAGTTTTCTCAGAGATTAACACTCTACTACGTCACCAGTAGCAACTTTATTACCGAAAACCCAGAATATATTCATTGCAAATTCTTACTTAAAATCAATCCATTACTACACTTGGTGAAACTTAAACTAAATCCAACCACACACAATAAAATAATACATAAGTATTTATTCACTAGGGACAAATCAAATATCTTATCCCACGTGTCCCCAAATGAAACACTTAGCAACCTAACAACTTAGGGAACCCAAGGAACAGCAGAAGCCTTGTCAAATCCGCTAAGCACACATGTACCTTATTTATCTAAAATCACCATAAACTATAATGAGTATAAAACTCAGTAAGCATACTAGTTTTTCATATATCAAATACAAATACATATATGTACAGAATGCATATGTATGATATGATGTGATCAATCAAAATCATAATCTTATCAAATCACATATCATGTAAGCGCTTACACATTCTTTCAAAACACATAATAGGAATACCATCACTCAACTACTACTTAGTAGGACTTACATATCACATATCACATAATGAGCCAAATGTCACTCGTAGGTGACATACCGTATGAGAGGAATAGTACAAGTAAGGTCTTGAATAACACATATATAATGCTTATGCCCGAAGGTAAAAGCCAAACCCTCACCCTGATCATCGGTGAGTCCTCTCACATGCACCAACACGCCACCACACGAATGTGATGACTCACTCTTCCTTTAGGTACCAATAGGATCCTCCTTACATACGGAACACATAACATATACCAATCCCAAAGGAAAGGCCACACATAAAGGCTCCACAAATCACATAAAATGCCTACTAAGTTAACAGTGAGTTCAAGTACCCTCAAAATACAAAATATTTCTCATGGACATATTACACTTCAAAAGCTTTCTTTATTAAACACATCTTATTTTGAAAGCTCACTTACAAAAACACATGTATGTCCATGCTCAATGTCAATGCTCACATTCATAAACATATATTCACATTTCATATCAAAATATACTTTGACATATCATAAACATATTCTTAACCCCATTTACAAAATCATACAAAACAATAATTATGTTTATTGTGATTCCAGTAGTAAGTCTAGTATACTTACCTCTTAACACTTTCAGCTACAAGGCTTAAATCTCCTTAACCTATCAATGGAGATTAATCCTTTCATAAGCCTCACAATTCACACAAAATACTTTAAATAGCTTACAAAATTATACA
This sequence comes from Ailanthus altissimus, assembly GCA_946807835.1. Classification (NCBI taxonomy): domain Eukaryota; kingdom Viridiplantae; phylum Streptophyta; class Magnoliopsida; order Sapindales; family Simaroubaceae; genus Ailanthus; species Ailanthus altissimus. Next base: position 15,354,152 of record OX327687.1, read on the forward strand.
CAATGCATTTATCACATCAAATTGGTCTAAATATTTGGTTTCTCAAAACCTGTCATTCTGACCACTTACACTTAACAAAAATTTCTAATACATCAAATGATGTCCAATTACTCCAAAATCAGAATATACCATTCTTGACTCATATATCCTTCTTATATATGAATATTATATCAAATTTCCTACACAATCCATTTCATACACACCATCGAATCCAAACTACAAACCTGACAGGATCAAGATACTTACTGAACAGTATTCAATCTCCCAATTTTATAAAATCATATACTAACTCAAAAATTATAAAACTACCACATATTTACTCTTAACACATATCTCAGTCCATGATAAATATTTTACTTCCAAATCACTGCCAAAAGTATTTTAAAACTATTTTATTCTATAACTTTAAAAATCTATTAATCAAATATTGTAATGAGCTGATACACTTTAGAAATTCATAACACTTCAACCACATTGATCTAAATTCTCAATTCCGAGTATATCATATTAGACATATAAACTTATCATATTCCACAAATTCATAATTTTTAAAGATCATTCAGTAGGATAAAAATTATTTTTCACTGTACTATACTGTTTACACAGGAAATTTCCAGAATTTCAGGGTCATTTTAGTAAATTCACTATAAATTCAATTTCCAGAATATTCAATCGATTCAAAGTCTCAGATGATCCTTAACATGTCTAATTTCATATACTCAAAATTCAAAACCAGAATCGAATCACAACAATTTATAAAATTCCTAGATCAAGAGGTTATCCAGCAGAAATTCCACAATTCATCATGATTTATCAAACTATCTTATAGATCATCATCAATTCTCATATGATCTTACGAAATACACAACAAATCCTCAATTATACATATTTTCAGAAATCAAAACTTAAAGGAATTAACTTAATTAATACCAATAAATTAAGAAATACGTATGATATACCTCTTGAAATTCAAAATTCCAATTTCTTCTTCTTTTTCTTCTTCTTCTCCTCTTTCTCTCTCCTCTATTTCTCTCTTCTCTCTCTTAAAATGGGTAGCTCGACCTAAAAATGGTAAATTAGGGTTCAAAAGTGTATTTTTATACTAAGAGGCTAATTTTTGGTATTTATGAATTTGCCCCCAAAACTTTCAAAGTATAACAATTTGGTCCCTAAAATAAATCTAAAGTCTTGCAATTAAACCCAATGTTAATAGTATGACCTTAACCTATACAAACACTACTAATAACAATATATAAATCAAATATCCCCCATATACAAATAAAATACGTATATTTATATATATATAAATATTTATTATTACCGGTTGTAGATACTGGTTACTACAATTCTCCCCTCCTTATATGAATTTCGTCCTCGAAATTCATGACTTGAGTAAACATATTAGGATACTTAAATCTCATTTCTTATTCTCATTCCCAAGTTGTCTTTTCAATCGTATGGTTTATTCATAAAACATTTACAAAACAATCTTCTTGGTATATAAGATTTGCTCATAGCTTAGTCTGTGAGAGGAGTACGAAACATTCATCCATAAAATAAACACATGACACACATTATGGACTTATAAAATTATACACACATAATTTTTACTCTTTTCTCCCATTCGTTCAATATTTAATAGGCATCTATACACTTCATCTTTTATTCATTAAAGAATAACATAGATGTAGAATACTCATACTAATCTCTTAAATAAAATTTTTAACTCTTCTGAAAATTTTAATCCTTTCAACATATACTCATACGTCATAATATCATTCACTTCTTTGATATCATTCTAAAAAAATGTAGCATTTCTACGCAACTAAGTTGTCATTCAAATCAGAATATTGAAGGCATTATCTTAAATGATCAAAAATCAACTTCAATAAAATAAAATAAAAACCTTTAGTTCAATTGATTCTCAAACTATAGATCTCAACATTATATCTCTTACTCTAAATCTTTAAAAAAAATAGTCCACCTTATTGGACATCATTTTCTCATTGAGACTGACATGTCTGCTTTTTCTAATATGCTCGATTTCAAATAGAAAAGATTCCACTAGCACAATTACTGCGATGGCAAATATGATTCTTTTAACTATTCCTTTAACGTCACCCACGTAAAAGGAAAGGACAAAACGATTATTGATTTTCTTTCATAAAACTCTATAAATAGCCTAAACCTCATAATCACTTTTCTAGCAATAAATAAAACCAACCTTCTTACCATCTTCATAATGAATCCCATTATTATAACTCCTCATGTTCCTTTTTCTCTACCACAATTTCCAGACCTAATCAAAACCAGAACACTCCATTCCCGTGCCAAAGAATTCATCAGACACTACGCCATCTTAGCAGTCCAAGAACACGGCCTCACAGTTCTTGGTGGCCCTTTGTTCAACTTAGAATACCCTTTCTTTCACCTGCACTCTTTTTTTCCATTTTTCCAATGGTCCAAACCTGTCCTTTACTTGTTATGGTACCTGTTGGATCTGTATACAATCGCCATGGAATTCCCATTACTTAGAACCCTCCAAAAATTAGAAAAATGTGATGAAGATCATCCAGCCCTGATTTTTCTCCAATGATTTTACCCAAAGACATGGTGGATAACTAAATTTCAATACATGATTGCAAACAACACAAATGCTGCAGTCCCCAGACAACATCTTTGGTCAGTCTTACTTCTCCAACGGAAGGGTATGATTATTTCAGATCACGAGATTCATTATTACCCCACTGTTAAGGATTACTTCACATTTACCCTTTCACTAAAGGGATCAATTAAGCTCTGGCCTGAAGAAGTAATCCAGCAAAAGAGAGAACTTGAAAGAATTCTTGCTCAAGAAAACCAGATAATTCCTCCATCCGTTTGGATCTCCTCAGAAGATGCTGCACCTTGGGAATAGGTTGAAGATGACTTTGCAGAAGAACTGGATTTTGCCAATATACTCAAATTCCAACAAAGACAAAAACATCATCTTTCACATTATAGAAATACAAATTACTCTACCCACCATCACTATATCCCAAACATGACTTATTATGCCAGATATAGACAAGAAATCGATAACCTTCACCAATGGCCTCAGCCAGTTGTCCCGACAGAACCTGACCAACACCAACCCAATCTTGACTTATCCCTCTTTCAAGACTCCCAACCTTATCCAACCGACACCCAAATCCAAGAGGAAGCAAGCACATCCCTCATCCAGACCAGCTCACCTGGAGAAGATCAAGATATGGTAGACCCACATTCCACTCAGCCAGAGCCCTCATTCAATGCATGGGAACAACAACTCCATAAGTTCCTCTCTCACGGATACGACACAGATGAAAGCGACCAAGGAGACTCATTTTGACCTACATTGCTGTTTCTATTTTCACAGAAACTAAATCCGTGTTGCTCTATCACATCAAAGAGAGACTGACTACTGCTTTATCTTTATGTCAAGTGTGCTTTATCTTTCTTCATATCTGCTTTTAATCTATCCAAAAATCAATGTTAAGACCACAAAATCCTTGTAATTAATAAAGTTAATTTGGCCTCATGTCCAAAGTCCAATTGTTCGCTCAAAAAGTCTTCAAGTCATAGATGCATTGTCGGCCATTAGTGCCAAAACGACAAAGTCCCTAAATCCATAAAATAGGCCTTTATTGACTTTTCTTAATCATCTTACCTAACTCATCACGCTTCCGACACAATTTTATCACACTTACATATCAAAAATATTTATTCAAATTTTGCGGCCTATTGTCCCTTATAAAATGATAAAGTAAAACTCATTCTTTTCTTTTTGCCTCACAAAAATCGAGAGAAATATATACTTGAACATACTTACACATATGCTCCACAGCTATTATAAATTTGTTTCTCTATAAATACATTGTTTTGCATCCTTATACAAACTTGAAAATATTTAAATATTAGGGTAAGCGTAACAATGGAGGAAACCTCAGCTCGTCGATTCACAAAAATTTGTGTCTTTTGTGGATCCAACCCTGGAAATACTGAAGAGTTTACAAAAGTTGCAGAAAATCTTGGTAAGGTATTAGCTGAGCGAAATATACATTTAGTATATGGAGGAGGTAACCGAGGGTTAATGGGGTCTGTGGCAAAAGCTGCACACAATAAAGGTAGTCGAGTTTTGGGTATCATTCCAAAACCTCTAGCTATTGAAAATATTGTAGGAAAAACAGTTGGGGATGAGTTACAAGTCTCATCTATGCACGAGCGAATGGCTCAAATGCTTAGGCATGCAGATGCTTTCATAGCTCTACCAGGAGGTTTCGGGACCTTGGAGGAAATTTTTCAAATTGTCTCATGGGCACAATTACAAATCCACCAAAACCCATTGGTTTGTTAAATGTTAATGGCTTTTACGACGGGTTGATATCTTTTCTTGACTATGCAGCGGGAACACAATTCATCCCACTTCTAGCACGACGGATTCTTATTTCAGCTCCAACTGTTGATCAACTAATTGATCAATTACAGTCTTTTATTCCTCTGTCTAATCCAACATTGCATCAGTTAGATTGGTCTACTCATGACAGTCAGAAGAAGCGCAAAATAGACTTAAATCTCACTCCGTAGCCTCTACTATATTTTTGTTGCTGCTATTGTTGTTGTTTTCCTTTTCAATAAAAGTTGTTTCAATTGATGTCTTCAATACTCTATTTCTCTACATTTTGTCATTGAGAAAATTATCTCAATTTGCTCTACGACATGCACATTATCATTATAAGATATTCAACATCATTCTTACTAAGCATATTAGTCATAACTTAAAAAAAATTTAAATGGTAATATTAAGATCCACAAGGTACCATTATCCATAACAACAACAGTCTTAGCAGCTCTTGCATAATGTGTCATCTTCACAAAATCATACAAAATTTAAGGAATATGTCAAACTTTTACACAACAAAGCTACAAATAAGATCCTAAGGATTTGGCATCTGCTCTGTTCCCTTGACTCGACACTTAAAAGTCTACAGAATCATATCTTAGCTCTGATACCAATAAAAGTTGTCACGCCCCAGACCCAAAAGATCTGACACACGACGTTACTTACATTCATTCAATAATACTTAAACATTCATTTTAATTTCTTTCAGAATTATAGTAATTGAATTATGACTGGGACAATTAGTAAACCGGAGATACGCAGAGTTTTCTCAGAGATTAACACTCTACTACGTCACCAGTAGCAACTTTATTACCGAAAACCCAGAATATATTCATTGCAAATTCTTACTTAAAATCAATCCATTACTACACTTGGTGAAACTTAAACTAAATCCAACCACACACAATAAAATAATACATAAGTATTTATTCACTAGGGACAAATCAAATATCTTATCCCACGTGTCCCCAAATGAAACACTTAGCAACCTAACAACTTAGGGAACCCAAGGAACAGCAGAAGCCTTGTCAAATCCGCTAAGCACACATGTACCTTATTTATCTAAAATCACCATAAACTATAATGAGTATAAAACTCAGTAAGCATACTAGTTTTTCATATATCAAATACAAATACATATATGTACAGAATGCATATGTATGATATGATGTGATCAATCAAAATCATAATCTTATCAAATCACATATCATGTAAGCGCTTACACATTCTTTCAAAACACATAATAGGAATACCATCACTCAACTACTACTTAGTAGGACTTACATATCACATATCACATAATGAGCCAAATGTCACTCGTAGGTGACATACCGTATGAGAGGAATAGTACAAGTGAGGTCTTGAATAACACATATATAATGCTTATGCCCGAAGGTAAAAGCCAAACCCTCACCCTGATCATCGGTGAGTCCTCTCACATGCACCAACACGCCACCACACGAATGTGATGACTCACTCTTCCTTTAGGTACCAATAGGATCCTCCCTACATACGGAACACATAACATATACCAATCCCAAAGGAAAGGCCACACATAAAGGCTCCACAAATCACATAAAATGCCTACTAAGTTAACAGTGAGTTCAAGTACCCTCAAAATACAAAATATTTCTCATGGACATATTACACTTCAAAAGCTTTCTTTATTAAACACATCTTATTTTGAAAGCTCACTTACAAAAACACATGTATGTCCATGCTCAATGTCAATGCTCACATTCATAAACATATATTCACATTTCATATCAAAATATACTTTGACATATCATAAACATATTCTTAACCCCATTTACAAAATCATACAAAACAATAATTATGTTTATTGTGATTCCAGTAGTAAGTCTAGTATACTTACCTCTTAACACTTTCAGCTACAAGGCTTAAATCTCCTTAACCTATCAATGGAGATTAATCCTTTCATAAGCCTCACAATTCACACAAAATACTTTAAATAGCTTACAAAATTATACACAATGCATTTATCACATCAAATTGGTCTAAATATTTGGTTTCTCAAAACCTGTCATTCTGACCACTTACACTTAACAAAAATTTCTAATACATCAAATGATGTCCAATTACTCCAAAATCAGAATATACCATTCTTGACTCATATATCCTTCTTATATATGAATATTATATCAAATTTCCTACACAATCCATTTCATACACACCATCGAATCCAAACTACAAACCTGACAGGATCAAGATACTTACTGAACAGTATTCAATCTCCCAATTTTATAAAATCATATACTAACTCAAAAATTATAAAACTACCACATATTTACTCTTAACACATATCTCAGTCCATGATAAATATTTTACTTCCAAATCACTGCCAAAAGTATTTTAAAACTATTTTATTCTATAACTTTAAAAATCTATTAATCAAATATTGTAATGAGCTGATACACTTTAGAAATTCATAACACTTCAACCACATTGATCTAAATTCTCAATTCCGAGTATATCATATTAGACATATAAACTTATCATATTCCACAAATTCATAATTTTTAAAGATCATTCAGTAGGATAAAAATTATTTTTCACTGTACTATACTGTTTACACAGGAAATTTCCAGAATTTCAGGGTCATTTTAGTAAATTCACTATAAATTCAATTTCCAGAATATTCAATCGATTCAAAGTCTCAGATGATCCTTAACATGTCTAATTTCATATACTCAAAATTCAAAACCAGAATCGAATCACAACAATTTATAAAATTCCTAGATCAAGAGGTTATCCAGCAGAAATTCCACAATTCATCATGATTTATCAAACTATCTTATAGATCATCATCAATTCTCATATGATCTTACGAAATACACAACAAATCCTCAATTATACATATTTTCAGAAATCAAAACTTAAAGGAATTAACTTAATTAATACCAATAAATTAAGAAATACGTATGATATACCTCTTGAAATTCAAAATTCCAATTTCTTCTTCTTTTTCTTCTTCTTCTCCTCTTTCTCTCTCCTCTATTTCTCTCTTCTCTCTCTTAAAATGGGTAGCTCGACCTAAAAATGGTAAATTAGGGTTCAAAAGTGTATTTTTATACTAAGAGGCTAATTTTTGGTATTTATGAATTTGCCCCCAAAACTTTCAAAGTATAACAATTTGGTCCCTAAAATAAATCTAAAGTCTTGCAATTAAACCCAATGTTAATAGTATGACCTTAACCTATACAAACACTACTAATAACAATATATAAATCAAATATCCCCCATATACAAATAAAATACGTATATTTATATATATATAAATATTTATTATTACCGGTTGTAGATACTGGTTACTACAATTACTCTTATTGAGTAGTTGCATTCTATTTATGTATACTTGTGTTAAAATTACAGTATAAGCACATTAATGTTCTAAAGAGAGGGAAAAACAATAAAAAGAGGCCAAAAAGTAAAAATTAAAAGATGGAAGTGCTAAAATAGAAATGAACGCGGTTGCATTCTAGAAGAAAACGCGTTAGTGTTCATCTATACAGGACGAATGCTATGATGTTGAGTACTGAATGCCCAGCATTTATGAAAATTTGGACACCACAACATTGGCATGAAGGATGAGCAACGTAGTAGGTAGAAAATATTTAAGATCCCCAACGTCGAACATTGGATGGTAACGCAGCTGCACTACTTTGTCAATTTCCCAATGACAGTTATGTAACGCAGCAGTGTGAAAATGCCCTAGCATTCCTAAATCTCAATGCTATAGCATTCATATATGATAGCTTGTAGCACCACTACAGTATAAAGGAAAATTTTGTGGCGTTATAGTTATTGTTTGCACTATATAAAGTAACTTTTTTTGATATTTTCGGCGAGGAATGTTTCACCTTCATCTCAGCATTTAGGGAGCATGTTCTAAGTCAAAACTCTCACCTTTAGACTGAAAAACACATTTCAACTTGAAAATCATTTAGAGAAGGATCAACATCATTAAGGGAGGTTATTACTTGCAAGAGAAGTATTGGAGCCAAGGCTTAGGAAGATCATCTAAACTTCATTTCGGCATTTATTAATCTAAACTTATTTTTATGATGTCATATCTTTTAATTTATTTCTAAGTTTCATTATGTTCAACTAGATTTACTTGTCTAGGATTGTAGGTTTGAACTTAACTATGTGTTTGTTAATATTTCAACTTTGAATGCATGAACTTTGTTGTTATTCATTTTTTTGGTACTTAATGCTTGAGTTTGATCTAGCCAATTAATGTATTAACCTTGTATTCGTTTAGATAAACTTAGAAAAGGAATATCATTGAATAGCCTAGAATAAATTGATGTATGATTGTAAAATAGTTTCTACAAGTTTCAATTAGGATTGAAATATACCTAGTTGGCATGCATGGTTAAGACAACTTGGACTTAATGAATTTCATTTAATCTTGGTATCATAGAAATATAGATATTAGGTTAAGTGGGGTATAATCGCTTGACCATTGGAAGAGGCTTGCGACGAGCCTAATGCTATGACCAATAATTAACTAAGGGATTTTCAAAGCATATCCATAATGAACATAGGTTAAGGGATAGTTACACATCCTATACTTCATTCATCATTGATTGTGTTGGAATTTATATTCCACTTAGCTAGTTATTAATTTAAATTTTAATTGAATCAATTTGTTTGAACAGAAATTGTAGAATCAATTTTAGTACTTGAATAGAGCGAAGTATTAGTCTTCGTGGGATCGACACTCCTAACCCTTTATTACTTATTAGTGATAGTGTGCACATGTTTAGGATAAACATTCACATCACAATAAATCAGTAAAAAGTATGCAAGAAAAGTTTTAGACACTTCAACCTCAAAGTCTTTTTAGCTGAGCTACTATGCCTTTTTTTTTATATGATGTGCTTAGGTACACCTTTAATACTTTTGAACCTTAATGATAAAAACTTTATAATTAGGATGCTAGCAAATGCCTTATTTGACATTTTAAATTGCTCATCAATAGCCTTTATTAATGCCCAGACATTATCATGCTAATCAACTAAATCATGTGTACCGGTAGAGATCTTTGTCTTTATGCATATTATACGAAGGCGATTAGATCATTCTCATCATTCATAAAGAGCAATAGTAGCTGAAGTGTTGGTTTCAGCAACAACAAGTGATTTGTCCTTTCATATAGTATAATTAATGTCCATCCACCCAAAATAAAGGAAGATTCTTTTCTTTCAAACCTTATAATTATCACAGTTTAGTTCGAGAATATCACATTTAAAATTAGAAAAATTCATTGGTTCTATAACTGCATAAACCCAAACATACAAGCTTATGTTACAAAATTGTGACTAATATATAAATATAATGTTTTATGAATGTAAATTATGCTGTATAAACATGAATCAAATGGTATAAAAATTACCTGTGGGCCAAATTTTTAATTCAAGTAGATTCATGCATAACTTTATAATAAAACTATCAAATTATATATCAATTCCTAATTCTTATGGATAAATTAGTAAAATAATCTAATATTTTATCCTAACTAATTATACAAATATAACAAAAAATTTAGTGGGATAAAATTTATTAGATTAAATATAATTAACATCTTTACTTTATAAGTAATCCAAAAATAATTAAATTATATTGATCGCAAGCCATTAAATTTATGTATTAAAAATATTTATACAATTCTAAGCAAAAATATTTTAATTAATAATAATTAAGTATATGTATGAATTAAAATGAAATTCAGAAATTGAAGCACTAATATTTAACATATATTGGATGAAAAAATTAGCAAAAGGCCATCTTAGCTCAGTGGTAGTATGTTTAGAGGTTAAGCATGTGGTTGAGTTCGACCCTATAGTCAATGTTCATTTATATTTTATTCAAAACTGAAACAATATCATTTAAGATATTTTTTTATTCCCATAATAATAACAAAAATGATCTCAACTCAGTAGTAAAGCATGGAATTTATTAGCTCCAAAGTCTTGGGTTCGATTTCCATGATAAATGCCTATCTATTTTAGCAATCTAGATGACATGTTTTTCCATATGACAAAAATGACATGTCATCTAGATTGCTAAAATAGATAGGAAAAAAATGACATGTCATTCCCAAGATAGCATTACCACTGAAATGACATGTTGTTTCTGCTTACGATAAAAACAACATGTCGGTTGATGTTGTCTTTAATCTTTAGGCGGGTTAATTATAACTCGAATTTTGACTTAGTTGGACCTGTTTGAATACCAGAGTTCTTCTAGGCTTTGCAAACATGCTAAAAAGATAATTTTATAATGATTTCTAACATCATTTATCATCAAAACACTTAGAAAATCATATTATGAATAAATCAAAACATTCGGCTATTATAAACATAATGTCCTAAAACATTTAAGGCAGAGTTAAAACATGCTCTAATACAATCTATAAGATCTAAACATGATCTTCTATGTATAACAACCATTGCATAAGATCAAACGAGAAAATTAAACCAAAAATTTTACTAACCTCCAACCACTGATGCAGTATCCTAGGATAGTATAGTCATACAACTTTTCAATTCTTTTAAGCCCTTAAGAACTCACTTTATGGTGTTTTAAATTCTTAGAGTATCGAGATTCAAAGAACTCAGGGCTAGGGACAAAAAAAAACTAAAAATAAATATTGTAGGTTAACCCTTCCATCAAAGGTTCGCAGTTAGTCAATAATGGTTACCAAAAATTGAATTGGATAAGCTATTGAGATTTGAATGTTTCAACTATTGATGGATGTTTGAAGTATTATAGACCATAACCAAAGTAAAAAAAATAAAATTACATCTTCATGGTGTCAAAGTGTGTTTGAATCTATTTTGAGAGTCGTTTAATATTTTTAGTTTAGAATAAACTCATGTGATGATAGGCCATCGTGAAACCTGATTTTGGAGCATGAGTGTATGGCTATCAGGTTTATCAAAGTTAAAAAAAAACACAAATCTGGCAAAAAATCCTAGCACCACCGTCGACCAGCATGCACTGTCAATGACCACTTTCAGTCCAACAACCAAACATTCAGTTTTGGTCCTCAAACGCTGGCCATTATATCCCATCCATCACCCTTAAGAAAATGTTAAACTATGTTTTCTCATCCTTTTTCCTAGTATTAAATTTAGAGGATTGTACTAATGTTGATTCATTAATGATATGGTGTGTAAAAAGAAAGGAATCACATATTGAGGGGGATTATAAGAGATAAATATTTTAAGCATGACAATCAGAGTTTAAAATTCTTATAATATGTCTAGCTCTAACTTAAATGAAATTTTCACCTGCCATTAAAAAAACCTTTAAAAGTTAAAAAGATTTATTTTCTTGATGGGAAATGATAGGAATGATTTTTAATGGTCAATTATAAGGGATATTTAAAAGTTGAAGAAATTTTCTAAACAAAGATCTAAAGAAATGATTCTTTCTTATTTATGATAGAATACCAAAAATGAAGAATTTACAAACATCTCTACAGAAGCTAGGGGTCCAACAAAGTTTTCCTCGCCAACTTAAGAGGAGATGATAAGAATCATTAATAGATTTTTTACAAAAAAAAATATATTGACAAGGATAAAATGTAGATATGGCAAATGATTAAAATATTAGGATTTACTGTATAAAACATATATTATTCAAATCGCTTCAATTGTATCCCAAATTATGCTTTAATACCTTTTATTTTCATTAATAATGCTTATTTTCTCTCATGAATTGAGCCTTTCTAAAAACTAAAAATAATAAGAGTGAAAGTTTCAATTTTCTCATTATTATTATTTTCTTCAATAGTATGATGACTCTAAATAAAAATTTAGTAGGTTTAAATTTAAAAATAGATTATATTGAAAGTATATTCTGTAAGTACTTAAAGACGATCTAAACATGCCTAAAATAGCTAAACAACATATAAATTAATTGTAAAAATAAAATGGAGCCAAAACATACCTCTTGTCATTGATACTCTTCACAATTCTGTGATAAGGTTAAGGTGCTTCTAAAACTTACACAATCTCTTTAATGGTGTATATGAAACTAAAGTGAGATTGTTGGCTTAAGGACCTAACGAAAAGAAATTTATAAGCATTTGTCCATCACATATGCCACAATCATGGGAGGTTTTTAAATCATGAGCAGTTTTAAAAACATGGGTACATGCCGCAGGAATAATAGAATTATGAGCAACATTCAAGCATTGGTTAAATTAGTCTAACATTCCTCACTTAGGTGCATATATTTTTTCGTTTATCATAATACAAAATAAAATATACGAATGATGACAATAGGTTTTCTAGAAGTAAATATTATCTTTCACGTATAACAGTGCATTCTGTTTCTTAAACGTTGGCTCATATTATTTAATAAATAATCGATATGTTTATTTTACATTTAAACATTAATGATATTTTTTAATTAATAAATATGTCCAAACAAAAACTTTTACGAATGAAAAACTACCACGAAGATCAAATTCTTAGTTTTTTAGAAGATCGCAACTTTTGACATGTTTACCGACCCTTTCTTTCATGAGGATCACCTCATCGGTTGACCTTAAGAGAAAAAGATTTTTGTATAATGCTGCATTTTCTTTGTCAAGGCATTCCCAGACAAGATACAGCATCTGGGTTCTCAAAGTGGATTGCATCTGGGATTCTACTTATTTAGATTATCTTCGGTTCATCCATTCCCGCAGCACCACATACATATGTAAAATATGTTCTTTATTTACTCTGCAATATTAATGCTTATCCATATCAAGCTGAAAAGATGAAAGGAATATTAATGATAATCGGCAAATTGACAAAAGAATTATAAACATAGGTACTTTTTCTTTCTAATTGTCAATCCTGCGCAACACTATTTACTTGTTCTGCTATGGAGAAGTAACGACATCATAATCATTTAAAATATTATATAGTCTTTCTTTAAGTGTGGACATATGTATATCATAAAAATTCTGAATTTTTTAACATAGAAACATCTAAAACTTAAATGCTATACACATATATATATATAATCATTTTTAGGTGCAGAAGTCTGTCTACACACTAAATTTTAGTTAAAATACAGACATTGTCCTTTTTTGAAGTGTGGTCATTTATTTCTCTCTCTACATATATTAAACTGTGTAACTTTACAACAACAAAAAAAAAAAAACCAACGTTTGATTTTAATTTAAAAAAATCTAACTAAAGTCGGGCACTTTTTTTTCGTAGAATCGCGCGTCGAATAGCAAGAATATATTCACCGAGTTTTTCAAGTTGCTGGCAAGAACTAACATCATTTCTTATCATAATCTAAAAAGAAAAGCATATATAAAATATAAAAAGAACAAGAACGTTTACACGTTTTCCATATAGGTAAATAAATTTGGACAGAGTAGTTTCAGTGCAATCGATCCGCTTCTAAACCATTCATAAAGTCACGTTGCACTTCAACAACTGCAAGTAATCACTTGGCGTATTCCATGTGTCTTTCATTGACCAATAACTTCAATCCTTTCTGCATCTAAAGAAACAAGAACTGGCAAGCAAAGTGGATTCCACACAATCCCCATAATGCATTTTTCTATATAATTTATTATTGTCCAAAGAAAACATGTCTTACTGGAAGAAAAAGGAATGCATCTATATATATATTTTACTCAAGAGCGTATGGATAGAAATTTTACTTGTCAATGAGCATAACTAAATGATCTTTTAGACATTGGAACGCAAGTTGTTTCACATTTTCTTAGGCTTTTAAATAAATGGACAAGTGCCAAATTATTTTGTGGACCGAAAGAATTACCATTTGCTTTTTAAGAGAGCCCTACAACAGCGCGGCTGCGATTTTCTGCATCCCACTACTGCTAACTCACCAAACCGCACTGTTGAGATATTAAAATCTCTTTTTATGAACATATTGATAAATTGCGTCTTTCGCTTGATTAAAAGTTCATTGAATTTTACATTACTATATACATAAATGCATGACGTAGAACCCAACGAATGATATTACTTTTCATGTGGCGTCACATTATTAATCTTTTCCACTCTATTTTGTAAGGAAAGGTCGAAGAAAGTTGTGTTAAAAGTTCTTTTAATTAATTTGAGGTGTTTTATACTAAGTTGTTGCATCTATTAATCTACACAAAAAAAAAAAGGCCAATCTTTTTTTATTCTTTTGTTTTTTTTGTTGCCAAATTATTTCATAGTTTATTTTGAAGTGGAAGCATACAAGTAAGTAAAATCACTCAAGCAATATATGCAGAACAAGTAATTAAGGAATAAAGAGAGAAAGAGTAGAAGAATAACACAAAGAATTACGTGGTTTGACAACTTACTTACGTCTACGGCGGATCAAGATCACACTCTTTTTTTATTATGAATTATAAGTCACTCACAAAGTAGGCATTTTTACAAGAAAGATCATAAAGAAAACTCTCTCTTGCACTCTAGGGATTTTCTCTCACAAAGAACTACAAAGATTTCTCAACCTATCACAAAGATTGTTAATGATCACTAAGATGTATTTACAAGCCAATTGATAGCCTTTTATATAGGCTTTGGGACGTCCTAGGTTTACCCTAAACATGTAGGAGTTGTATTAGAGAGTCTTTAAGCAAGTGAGAGACAAAATAAGGAAGTCTTAAAATGGGAAACGGATTTCCTCGACCAGCGCCGCATCGCTGGTGCTTCCGTTTTGAGCGTTGCAGCGCTCACGTTCTGGTCTAGGCGCCGCGACGCTTACGGTTAGGCAATGCTCCTTTCGTCCTTCGCGTCCGTCTTTGTTCCTTGCGCACCTTATGCACTTGGCTTGATCTCTAAATCATATCTCAATGATTTTCAATCAATATTCTTACAAATCATCCACAAAAGTAACTTGATCTTTCATTTTCGCATCTTCGGTCACCCTCATAAAGTAGTGACTCCGGTTAAATTCTTGCATAGGACGAACTTAACAGAGGGCAGTGGCTTAGTCAACATATCAGTAGGGTTTTTAGACGACGCTATTTTTGTTAGACTAACTTCACCACTTTGGAAAATCTCTTGAATGTAATGGAGCCTCACATCAATGTGTTTCGACCTCTCGTTGATCACTTGATGCTTGCTTCGGTGTATGGCACTTTGGTTGTCATAATATACACCGATGTTCACATCTTTACTAGCCAATACCTCCACACATATGCCTTTTAACCACACGGCCTCCTTGATAGCTTCACTAACAGCTATGTACTCCGCTTCTATGGTAGAGAGTGCAACCACATACTACACCCAAACACTGTAAATATATAGCCTGTCAATGATCTTCTTTTGTCTAGATCACCTGCATAATCTGAGTCTACGTACCCTCTTACTATTTCATTGCTATCCTCATCCCTCTTATATATCAACCTGTGATTTGACGTCCTCTTGAGATATCTCAGAATCCACTTCACTGCAAACTAGTTATTCTTATCCAGATTTTTCATGTATCTACTCACCACACTCAGAGCCTGTGCTATGTCTGGTCTTGTACAAACCAATGAATTTATGATGCTCCCCACAATGCTTGCATACAGTACTTTACTCATCTGCAATTTTTCTTCTTCGGATGTCGGCGACTATGCTGCTGAAAGTCTAAAATATATGGGCAAAGGAGTAGAGACAACCTTTGGGTTGGACATACCAAACTTCTCTAGACTTTTGAGTATATATCGCTGTTGGGACAAGAAGATAACATCTCTTCTTTCCCTCACAATATCATACCTAAAATTCTCTTTGCTGCTTTAAATCCTTCATCTCAAACTCGCCACTCAACTGCTTCTTGAGTTTTTGTATATCTTTCATATTCTTACATGCGATCAAGATATCATCGACGTATAGAAGTAAATACATCATCCCACAACTTATGTTCTTAAAGTACACGCATCCGTCATACTTGCTGCTACTAAAGTCACAAGCCATCATAAACTCATCAAATCTCCTATACCATTGTCTAGGTGATTGCTTTAACCTGTATAATGACTTCTTTAGCAAACAAGCATGATCTTCTTTTCAGGCTCCTCGAACCCTTGCGACTGTACCATGTATATCGTCTCTTCAAGCTTTTCATGCAGAAACGCTGTCTTTATATCCATTTGCTCTAAATGCAAGTCAAAGTTTGCACACATGGCTAATAAAATCCTAATAGATGTGTGCTTGATGATTAGAGAGAATATCTCATGAAAATCAACTCCCACTCTCTAAGTAAAACCTTGTGCAACTAACCTAGCCTTGAATCTTGTAGGCTCTATCCCCGATATCCCCTTCTTCACCTTATACACCCATTTGTACCCAACTAGCTTCTTTTGAGGTCTCTCCATCAACTTTCAGGTATTATTCGTCCTAAGAGAACTAATCTCTTCTTCCATAGCCTGCTGTTATTCTTTCTTGTATTCACTATTCATAACCTAACCATATGTCCTAGGCTCATCATACTCAAGAATGTAAGCAAAATTAAAATCATGAGCAACTAAGTCTGCTTGTGAATACCTGACTGGTGAGTTAATCATTCTTCTTAGCTTGTCTCTGGCTAGCTGGTACTTTTCAAGTTCCATCTTAGGAGTTCTAGCATTTCTTTGGCTAGACTTAAAAGAACTCGTTGGTGTTCTTGGTTCATCTTGAAGGATCTTCTCGTTGAAGTATTGATCTGGGGGTATATCAAATCTACTTTCAGGCTCCTCTTCAACTTCTATTGACTTGGGTGCTGAGTCTTCCTTGGGCACAGGTTCTTCTTTCTCATCTTCTTGGGAGGTTTTCAGCACTGTCATCTCATCGAACATCACGTCATGGCTTATGATACTCCTTGGTGGTGTCAAGTCTTTACACCACACCTTGTATCCTTTCACTCCTTCGGGATATCCTATGAATACCCCTTTGATAGCTCTAGGTTCCAACTTTCCCTCCTTAACATGTACAAATGCAGAGCAACTAAATATTCTGAGGTGATCATACTTTAGAGAATTGCCAGACCATTTCTCTTCTGGCGTCTTGAAGTCAATTGCTAAGGAAGGATTTCTATTAATCAAGTAAATTGCAGTCACTAAAGCTTCTCCTCAAAATGTCTTGGACATATTCGCATTGGTAAGCATGCATCTTGTTGGGATTTGTGCTTACGTGCCATCCCATAGTGTATAAATATATAGTGATAGTATTTATACAATTATAATTTCTAATAAAATCGTTAATATTATTTATTATTAAATGGTAAGATGCTTGTAACATTTCAGACATTGTATGATCTGAAGGAGTTCAGATCTGGTCTAAAAGAGTTTAGATCAGGGCTAAGAGTTAGCAATGCTAATAGTTGTAAACATTAAGAGTTAGTGGTACTAAAAGTTAGTAAGTTTATAAGAATTAGCGAAATCTAAAGAGTTAGAGCCTTGTCTGAAATGGGACAATGACCTGAGAGTATATTAGTAATGACATAGCTACAAGGAGTTGCAGATGGTGCTAGGAAATGTCATTATACAAGTATGTTCTCAAACATAATGTTCCTGATCTAATTTCATCGATGCGGGTCTATCGGTGGAACCTATTAATATAGATTAGTGTATGTCTTTATCTGAATGGTCCAGATGGTTAGTCTTAGCAAACCATGAGCTTAGTAGGAAGCTCGTATAGAGATGCAGGTATTTAGTAAGGACTGGATATTGAACTGACTCACGAAGATATCCAATAGACATCTCATAAAGCTGTCAATGGAAGGTCTTCCGAGTTGAGTAGTATTTGTGGTCCTTTGACCTAAGCGCCACAGTGGGCTTATGAGTGATCCACCATGCTTTGGTTTTACAAATGTCAGAAACCTTTCATGGTCTGAGCGTTGGGTATGGTCCGATGCTCATGGAGTCTGGTGTGCGTGGATATGGGATCCGTCAGCTCATATGAGTGGGTTGTATATCCTAATGCTCCGAGATTGTATTTCAGAAAGACTTGTGGCCGCAAGCATATACCTTGGAAAAGATATTCCGAAGGAATAAACAATATCACAAAAGTGTTTGTGGATAATTTTTAATGAAATATAAATCTCGAGATAAGTTCATGATTGAGCAAATAAGAGATTTGATGGTGATGATCTATATCTCTGCTCTTCAAGGATATAAACGATAGAAGGATTATACGAATATGCAATAACCTCAACTTGTATGGTCTAACGCGCTAATTTGTAATATCCGTAATGTGTGTGTGGGATATTGTTCACGGACGTATGGAGAAGCTTTATATGACAAATTAGGTGTGGACCTAGAGAGTCTCACAATATGAAGTGTACTCGTTGACCACTGGGGTAGTGGATTGGATTGAATAGTTTGATCCAATAAATTTCAACAAAATAGAATAATTAGTTAGGGATCCCTCGGGATGTACATTTGTCAAGACTTAATTATTAAGTAAATCACTCAATTAATTAACAAGGGTTGTTAATTAATAGAATATTGACAAGTGGCAAAATTTGTTCCATGATTTAATTTTACCTTTTTACTATTCACCATTGGTAGTAAAAATTAGTAAGGTAAAAAGTAATTATTCAAAATTGTTTTGAATAATTAAATTATATATTTTTATTATATTATTAGATAATATTATAATATATATAGATCATGGCATTGTATTTTAATACAATGAGGGACCTAAATATTGACCATTTATTTACCCATTATAATTATAGTAATTATATTTGTTAGGTAAAAATTAATTTTAGTGGCCATTATTCTAGTGCTTGGTTAAATTAATTCTAAGTGAGAGACCAACAATAAAATTGGTGAAGCACTTAATTTTGTTTAATCAAAATGTTGAATAAGAAAATTGATTTGCAAAAAACAATTGAATGATTGATTCAATTCTTGTGAAGAATTTGGCAAAGGAAGAGAAAGAGAGGTAAGAGAGAATTTTGGTTTTTGTTCATTTTCAAGTGTTGAAAATTGTAGAACTTCTCTTCATCTTTTTCTCTCATGGATGGATTATAATGAACAAAAACAAATGGATAAAGAGATTAATAATTATGACAAGAGTTGTTCATCATAATTAATCTCATGTAGAAATTGTTTCTAAGATTAATATACAAGAGTTGTATGTTAAATATTTCTAGATAATACAAGAGTTGTATAAAAAATATTTACCATCTCCATTTGAGAAACAAAATTGTATTCAAAAGAGTTTGAATATAAGTTGCTGAAAATTCTAAGATTAAGCTACCATTCTAGCTCCTTAATCCCACCAAAAGTTATGGACTAGAATTGTTCAACATATACTTCAAGGTGAGCTCTAGACATGGATTGTTGGAGGACTTGAAGAATTTTGCAAAGCTACCTTCATTAGGTGAGTTATTTTACATTATGTTATACTACAATATTGTTCATCATGTTTATGTTGTATAATTGTTATACTTGCATGTATATGTGATATATATGTTCAATTTGTTAAATTGGGTGTATTTGTAACATGCTTATGCTATATATTGTAATTTTTGGAATTACGTATACACTCGTATATCACACACTCGATCGTCAACATATCTAACCCTTTCAAGTAGGGTCTTATTCATCATTTCAGCTACGCTATTCTGTTGTGGTACTGATCTTACCGTTCTATGTCTCGCAATGCCATGCTTGGCACAAAACCCATCAAACTCTCTATTGCAAAATTCGAGACCGTTGTCAGTTCTTAACCTTTTCACCATTTTGCCAGTCTGATTCTCAACAAAAGCCTTCCAAGTTTTGAATACTTTAAACGTTTGATCCTTGCTCTTCAACACATAGACCCACAGCTTCCTTGAATCGTTATCAATTAAACTGAGAAAATACCTGGTACCACCACGATTAACTGTCTGAGCTGAGCTCCCCTAAGATCTAAGTGTATGTAGTTAAGAGTCCCCTTAGTTTTATGGTCGTCGGTACTAAACGTCACCCTATGTGTTTTCCTAAGCACACAATGCTCACAAACCTCTAAGGGCTGAAACTTATTCTTACTAAATGCTTTTTGACTAAATAAATCCTTTAGGTTTCTCTCATCGAGGTGTGCTAGTCTAAGATGTCATAACTTGGTTTCAATACTCTCATAATCAACAGAGAATAATGCATAACAACTCACAACTTCACCCTTAAGCGCATAAACACCTTTGCGCTTCTCTCCTCTCATCACCATCATGGAACCCTTCAAAACTCTTAAAATCCCTCCGTCGATCCTGATGAAAAACCCATTCTAGTCTAGAGTCCCTAGTGAGATCAAGTTCCTCTTCAAGTCAGGAATATACCTAACATCCATCAACTCTCTCACTCGCCCATCATGGAGCCTAAGCTTAACACTACCAATTCTCATAATCAGACATGCAATGTCATTTCCCATTAAGACCTTACCACCACTAATGGGATTAAAATTTGTAAACCAAGACTTGTGTGGGTACATGTGAAAGGTGCAACCAGAATTAAGAACCCATTGTTCAGAGTTATTACCATTAGTAGTGCCGAGTGTCTCTGTGCTGTCATAGCTATCATTATAGACAAATGCAGCATCCGCTTTCTTCTTATCTTGTGCTCTTTTCTCAGGAAAGTTCTTTTATGAAGTGCCCTTCTTTCTTGTAGTAATAAAACTTCTTAGGAGACCTAGACTTTGATCTTGTGCCTTTTTTCTTCCCATATCTATTTGAGAGTCTTCCTCTTATAGATAAGCTTTTTGCATTGCCCTCAATCTACTTCCCTAATAACTTTGAGTTTAATGATGATTTCACATCACTTATCGTTAAACTCTCTCTGTCATAGAGTAGCGTATCAATAAAACTCTCATAACTCTTGGGGAGTGAACTTTGTAAGATAATTGCTCTATCTTCATATTCTATCTTGATGTTGATAGACTCAAGATCAAGGATGATCTTATTGAAGGCGTCTATATGATCTTTCATCGGCGTCCCCTCTGACATAGACAGCTAATACAACTTCTTCTTTATATGCCATCTGTTGGTCAAAGATTTCCTCATATAAAGAGAGTCAAGCTTCTTCCAAAGACTTATTACTATCATCTCACCTGCTACTTCCCTTAGTACTTCATCGCTCAATGATAGAATGATTGTGCTATGAGCTCTTTCTTGAATGTTCTTTCTTTCTGCTTTAGCTTTAGATGACTCTAGCGCCTTCTCTTCATCACTAGATGGAGCTACAGTCTCCTCTAATACCAAGCCTAGCCTTTGGCTCACAAATAATGCCTTTACCTTCATCTTCCACAGATTGAAGATATTTGTACCATTGAATTTCTCTACCTCATACTTAGGTATGGCCATAGCTGCTTAAAACCAAGCTCTAATACCAGTTTGTTGAAGTGGAAGCACACAAACAAGCAAAATCGCCCAAGCAATATATGCAGAACAAGTAATTAAGGAATAAAGAGAGAAAGGGTAGAAAAAGAACACACAAAGAATTACGTGGATCGACAACTTGCCTACGTCCACACTCTTATCTTATTATGAATCACAAGACACTCATAAAGTATGCCTTTTTATAAGAAAGATCACAAAGAAAACCCTCTCTTGCACTTTAGGGATTTTCTCTCACAAAGAACCATAAAGATTCTCAATCTATCACAAAGATTGTTAATAATCACTAAAATGTGTTTAAAAGCCAATTGATAGCCTTTATATAGCCTTTAGGACATCCTAAGTTTATCCTAAATGTGTGGGAGTCATATTAGGGAGTCCTGAAGCAAGTGGGAGATGAAATAATAAAGTTTTTAATTGGGAAATGAATTCTCGCGACCAGCGCCGCTGCGCTCAGCTCTCACCGCCGCGGCGCTAGTCCTTCTGTCTGAGCATTGCGGGGCTCATCACTTGGCGGCTCACTACTCACATTCTGGTCTGGACATCGTAACGCCCACGCCTAGGCAAAGCTCCCTTTGTCCTTCGCATTCTTTCGCGTCCTTCTTCGTTCCTTGCGCACCCTATGCATTTGGCTTGATCTCTAAATTATATCCCGATGATTTTCAATCAATATTCTTACAGTTTATATGGTTGCATCTTGAATTGTTGTACTTGCTGCTAAATTTCAAAGCCCAAGATTCCGGTTTTACTTTTGGAAATTTATAAGCCCATTTTATTTTGCAATTTAATAAATATATACAATAGTATTTAGAATTATATTTATTTAATTTAAAAATCTATCCGATCTCCTTTCACTTGGTAATTACTATTTTTAGTTCACTATAATTGTCACTTTAAAGCCATAGTGTTATAACTCTAAATAAAAATTTAGTTGGTTTAAAGTTTAATTAGGGGTAGACACGGTCCGGTTTGATTTTTTAATAAATAAAACTAAAATCAGTTTTTTTAATGAAAAAAATCAAACTGGACCGAACCGATTTTTTCTGGTTAGGATTTTTTGGTTATTTTGTTTTGGTAAAAATCGAACTGGATAGGTCAGTTTTTCTTTTAAAAAAATTGAATCGATTTTTGTCAAAAAAATCGAATCGAACCAAACCAAACTAGCCAGTTTGGTTTGGTTTTTCGGTTACCGATTTTTTTTGCCCACCCTTAAGTTTAAGAGTAAATTATATTGAAAGGATATTCGTATAATGTCATTTGACGATAATCTATTCGATAGCTTAAAAAAAAGGCCGCCAATCCATGTTTCAGACATTAAATGTGTCACTTGAAGTTGACTTGCTTAATTTCTTCTTGTCAATAAAAAATAACTTATAATTGAGCTCTTCTATTATTTGAGTTGAAAATTTATAAAGGGATTTGTGTATGTCTAGTGTTTTGTTAAACTAATGTGACATCTCAGATTTGAGAGAACTGAGACTAAGGGTTACTAAACAAGACTAAGCCTAATTTGGTTGGCAGCAACAAGTTTAGACTAAACCTAGGCTATAAAATAGAAAGCAAACAGCAACATTTGGGTGCTTTGCGGAGAAGGACAAGTAAAGTTCAATAGCAAGGCATTAGATTTTCAATAAGTAAGGATATAAATCATGGGTTAAGAAGAACAAAAATAAAAGCAAAACCAGAGAAAAAGTTGAAAAGCTTAACTTGTATTATGTGTTTAATCAATCAATACAATGAAAAATTAAGCCTTTATATAGGCTACAAAATCCCAATACTTCTCAAATTCTTATAAAGGTAAGAATCCTAATACAATAAAACTTTTTAAACAACTAATTTAGGTATAATAATCAATTGGGCCTGGACAACAATATAAAAATAAATGGGCCTACTATGTAATGTTTTGGGCCAACGTCAACAATACCCTCTACAAGCCTATCAAAAAAAATTATTATTATTATTATTATTAAGGCTTGCATCCTATTAAAGCCAGTCGAACTTCTTTATTTTTGAAAAATTGGCTCCGTAGTTTTTTATGCCACAAATCTAAGAAATATCGCCTTAAAGACCTTTGGGATCACCTTGCAGCATATCCAAGCTAACTGGTTGGCTTACTTTCAACTTTTCTTTGGAGTTCACTCGTGCCAATTTATTCTCGATGGAGGTTGACTTGTAACACCCTTTCTTCAAAAACCACATTGTTAGATAGACTCCATAGAAATCGGCTTTCATCATAAATCACCTCTTGAATCGCCCATGTTAAGCATAATTAACTCTTTAGCCCTTCTCTATAGGCAAGGATTGCTTTTAGTCGAATGCTTCATCTTGGAAACTGGATCTTTATTATAAATCACCTCCAACAATGCCTATGTTGTATAAGTATCACGATACATTTAAAATCACCCTATTGATCTAATTACAGTCGACCTTATCATTACTTCTAAAAATAGCCTTTGTATCACTAACCTTACTAAAATCCTCTTCCTGCATCGGCCTCTCATGCCATTAGAACCAACCGATTATTATGACCATTGTTTTACACTTGTATCAACTTTCAACCTCATATCATGTCTAGCTAATTTTCTTTTACTTACTTGAATTTTGAGCTGGTCTAACAAATGACTCTTCATTAGCCCTATCAACTATTATTAATGCTCTTGTCAGTAACTATCTAACCATTATTTAATTAATAATGGTCTCATCATTAATAACTATCTTATCATTAATTTTAAACTTTTAATCATTCCATCATTACCCTCATTATATTGTTAACACAGCGTTGCGATGTTGGAATCTAAGGGCTATCTAGGGTGCCACAACACTCGTTTCTAGGTGTTGGGCACTATAACAAAAATACCATAGTAGGGTATTATAGCAATTTTATGTTTTTACTTTATTTTCTCTGGATTTTCATCCCTATTTACTTCGTTAATTTAAAACCTACAAAATAACAATAAAGCACATAAAAAAACTAAATAATCTTAATTTAAATAAAAAAATATTAAGTTTGAAAGATGAAAATATTAGACCTAATTAACCCTTATCAGCTACTCTTTTAAAGACTGAGCATATCGTCTTCCTCTTATACTGGCTGTGTAAGTACGACATATACACCACCTCTTAAAAAATAACCAAGGAATATTTAAAAGTAGTAATTGCCCTAGCTGATGGCTCAAATCTAGCCTTAGGTAATTTTTTTTTTCCTATTTGTATAGAAGTCTTTTCGAGATTCTTCCTTCTATAGGTGAGTTAACCTTTCCAAACGTAAGGGATCCTCTCTGGATTCCTTACTTTTGGATATTTGCTAACTTCCCTTCTTTCTTCTCTATAACCTTTCAACCAAATATATATCAACTTAGCTATTATACCCCTTAGCTCCTTCAGTGACAAATAAAAAATCTTAGCTTTAAAGATTTCTTTAAATTATTTTACACCACTTCTCACCTATAGGATAATTACTTTTGTCGACTTAGGCCATCCCTTTTTTCGACCTAAATGGGCCAGATGGTCCTATAAGGACCAAAATTGTACACTTGAAGAGGTTGATTTGGATTTAGAATGGCATAACTCTTGGGTGAACTATTTGACAGCTCGTTACCTACATCATAGGGCGATTATAGCCTCTAGGAATAATAATATTTATAAAATTGAGACTTATCACTTTTAGTAGATTAGTCGCCAGTTTTGGTGTATCCAAGCCACTCCTCACCTTAACTTGCTCTTGGATAATCGAAAATTTAGAAGCAGAGTTGTCTTCAAATAATTATGCTTTGTCGATGAGACTTCTGAAGTCTCCAGCCAACTAAAGAAGTCTCTTCAATTGGTAGACATCCTAATTTCTCCTGGTCATCTTGGATTATTTGACAAATACTGAGAGGCGATAGTGGACTAGCATTTCAATCTTTCATTTGATGTTGCACTTGCCTACCATAATTTTGAAGTCACAAATACC
This sequence comes from Ailanthus altissimus, assembly GCA_946807835.1. Taxonomy (NCBI): domain Eukaryota; kingdom Viridiplantae; phylum Streptophyta; class Magnoliopsida; order Sapindales; family Simaroubaceae; genus Ailanthus; species Ailanthus altissimus. Next base: position 15,379,864 of record OX327687.1, read on the forward strand.
AATGCTATTGTATAGGTCAGCTAGAAAATGACACGTGGTAAGCTAATCCAAGAAATGTTATACTTTAAAATTTTTTATGATTTTAAACTATACTATAATAAATTAAAATACTTGAGGAGTTTATGCCAAGAAAGGAAAATGTAACTTCTCTTAGAAAACATGTGGTCGCCCATTGAATTCTAAATCCAATGGGTTCACTATGGTAAACCTTGGTTGGGGGAAGTGTTATTCAAATGACTAGTTATGGATCTATGACCCTTAATCCCAATGGAAAAGTACAACATTGCTGGCGATATATCAAGTAGGAGAAAAAATTAGCCTACATGGACTTATTTTTACCTATTTAATTATAATAAACCTCTTTTTACCCTAAGTCGATCAAGACCATTAGGGATATGAGCTGACAAGGTATTAATAATGTTTCTTTTGCTAAGCCTATCGGCCTTCTGATTTTTAATTGTTTGGCGATTTGCTATAGAGGTTATCCCTATTCGTGTGGACACCCTGCCAACAAGCGATGAGGATTTGGCCTCTCACAGGAAACATGTTAAGGTAAACCCTTTCAATCTCTTATAAATTTCTTGGTTTTGTTGAGATTGTTCGGTAATCTCTTTTTCTTTTTCTTTTTTCAAACAAGAACAAAAAAACAGACTAGAGTAAAGATTGTTCATTCAAATTTAGCCTTAAAGGAGTTATTTGCTTCTCTCTTGTAGAATACGCCCACTCTGTCTACTATAACGTGTAAATTGCTTGAGCCTACAGTTGATGCTCAAGGTATGTAAATGATGAGCCATCTACCCACTTTTGAAGAACTGACTAGGGTTACACCACCAAAATTGGCTCCTATAGGCAAGCTTGCCATAAAAAACCTCTTCAGCTTAATGGTATAGATTCAGCCACTGATGTCCTCTCCATGCTCCTTGAAGAATTGTTCGGTGATAGTGAATAATCGAATGATAGTTCTCCCTTACAAAAATATTTTTCTCCTGCGCTAGTTGTAAAAATTAAAGTAGTGGAGATCATCCATCAGTTGAAGAAAATGAATAGTCGAATGGTCGAATTACTTCTTGGCAATGGAAAAGTATTGAATATTAATAAAATGCTTAAATTCCTTGCTGATAATGCTTCAGAAAATACTATGTTAGTAAGCCTAAAGATAAAAATAGATAAATTTACAGCTTCTTTCACAAGCTTTGCAAAAATGAGCAGTCGGCCACGCATATAATAAAGGAGGCTGAAAGAGAGGCCAAGGAGAAGTTAACTCTGAATTGCCTGGAAATTCAAATAATGGCTGAAGTGAGGGAGCTGGGAGTTTAGAGCAAGGATGCCAATGAGAGGATGGAGACACTAGAGGCTGAACTTACTAGGCTTAGGGCTACAGAGGCAAAAAGGACTTAGATGTCTCAAAGTTTGGGGCAACAAATTATGATAATCGCCTTAGAGGGGCAGAGCTGAAAAAAAGCCTTAAGATAAAGAATAAGATAGTTTTTAAGGCCGAGGTAGAGGTAAAGATGGTCAATTCTCTTATTGTTGATTTTTTATCTTCTTTAGATTGGTTATAAATATCAGCCCAATGGCCTTCTTGTAAACAACTTTATTAATCAATTAAGAGCAAAGTTTTGTTAAATGACGTTCTTATATTTTGAGTAAATCAACTTTTTTTGTTTATTGCTTAACTAATCATTAATTTCAAAGTAAAAACCAATCATCTTCATAAAATTGAATAATATATAACTTAATCAACGATAGCATGTTTCAAACTTAAACTGAAATAATAATCGATTGTTTATTAATAGGAACTAATAATACATCTAAAATCGGCTTGTAATTCATTAATCGAAGTTTCAATCGAATAAATATTGGTTTTGCATTGATAATAAAATCAGCTTGCAATTCATCTAAAATTGATCAATAACCATCTTTCATATAACTTAGTTAGTTTATCAATAAGTCTTGTTAATAATGTTCTTATCAACCTCTTCCCAAGCAGTCGGTTGATAAGACTTGAGGTATCTACCATTAACTGCCCTAGGGTGAGTAATTCCTTTCAGATCGCTCAGTGGTATGCCCAATTGCCAATAATCCTAGTAATCTTGAACGACCCTTTCCAATTTGGACTAAACTTTTCCCATATCATGCTTTTTCAAACCAATTTGTAGGACTACTTTTTATTCCAGATCGCTTATATTGAATGAATTGAAATTAACTTTCTTGTTATATGATCTCTCTACCATTTTCTTCTGTACTTCAAGTCGATTTAAGGCTTCGAGGTGATCTTCGTCTATCTTATTCATCTCTCACTCTTCTCCTATAGCAACTTGATACCATTCGACACTTTCTCCTTTAGTCGTATTCTTGTTAAATTATCTATGACCTCTATTCAAGCCATGACCTCATGCCTATAGACCAATTGATAAAAGATGTTCTTGTGATCATTTTTGGATTAACTATGTTTACCCAAAGAACTTCATATAGCGTCTTATGCTAAGTTCTAGGATTGTCTTCGATCTCCTTTTTTAATCCTCGAATGATTGATTTGTTAGTTGATTCGGCTTGCCCATTTAACTAAGTATATTATGGAGTGTTGTGTATTAGCTTAATGCCGAACGCTTTAAGAAAATATCCCATTTATTCACCAGTGAAGACTGTTCCTTGGTAGGTTGTGATAGACTTGAGGAGGCCATGTTTGTATATGATAAATTCTTTGATAAACCTAATGACTAACTGTTGAGTGACCATCTTTAATGGTATTGTTTCTGTTGGGTGTTGATTATTCTAGGGTGCTTGCATGTGGGATGTGTTCATCATATAAAAATATACATATCTCATACATATATGTGCACAGTGGAAGATTAAATTAATACAATGAATACATGTAATACATATTTATCAAATGAAAAAACGAGATTGAGAAATTTAACCCAGGAAGCCTTTGGATCAATTTGCTTAAAGTCTACCATGAAATGAAACTTTGATCAATCCTATCAATCAACAAGGGTGGGTTTGATTGTCTATAATAGCAGTATGTTAATCCAGCATTTAGTTTAACTCTTAAAGTTGATTCAAATTAAACTCTTTAACTTAGTTAAATTTATTTTTCCTTTTATTCAACTCTTGAAATAAAAACAAATTTAATTCATGTTTTAATAGCTAACTTAATTTGAGAAGATGATGAATAGAAAATATTTTCAACTCTTAAACACTTCAATTTTTGTTCTTTTTTTTCTCCCTTAATTTTCTAGCCAACCAAAAATAATTAACATTTGTTTTAATCAAATTAAATTAATTTATTTTATCTTTTATTCAACTCTTGAACAATTAAAACAAATCTCTTTTAGTTATTATATTTAGTAACCATTTATATATTTGTTTTGTTGTTCTAACACTTAAAACACAAAACAAAATTTTCAATTTCTCAAATTGAAATGGCCACCAAAATTGCAAAACTTAAAACTTATTATATTTTGAATTTCATTTCCCTTTTTATACTAATGCATAAATTTCAAACTAATTTAAATTTTATTTGCATTTAATTTAATTTAACCTAACCTTAGTTAATATTTAACCTTAGTTAGGTTAGTTTAACTTAACCCTTAAGTTAATAAATATTTAAATATTATAACCATAGTTAACTAACTTAACCATGGTTAGGTTAACCTTTACTTAACCATTAAGTAAAGTTAACTTAACTTAACCATATGGTTAACTTTAACCATAGTTAAGTTAAATAATTTATTTAACAATTAAATAAATAAATATTCATTTTAATTCTTTAACAATTAAATAATCATAAAGTAAAATTACATTTATATCCTTACTAGGTAACCAAGTTAACCTAAAGTGGGTCCCACCATTTAACCATATACTTTAGTTAACTTAACCTTAGTAATTTGTTGAATTATATTGTATTGACCTATTCAATACGGTAAACTGCCCAAGTGCTCAAAGAGTACATTTCATATTAGGACTCTCTAAGTCCACACCCGATTTGTCAAATAGAATTATTTCATGAATCCGTAATCTATGCCCCATACACACGTTACGAATATTATATATCAACGTGTTAGACCATACAAGTTGAGTCACAGCGTATACGTATAATCCTTCCATCATTTATACCCTAGATGTGCAGGGATATAAATCAGCACCGTTAAATCCCTATTTGCTCATCTATGAACTTATCTCCAAATTCGTATCTCAATAAACAATATATGCAAACACTTTTGCTATATTGTTTAACCTTGTGAAAAACTCTTTTCTTGGGTTTATGCTTGTGGCCACAAGACTTCATGAAATACAATCTCGGAGCATCAGATATACAACTTACCTACGTAAGCTGACGGATCCCGTATCTACGCACACCAAACTCCATGAACATTGGACCATACCCAGCGACACATAGCGGTCAGACCATGAAAGGTCTCTGACATATGTGGAACCAAAGCATGATGGATCACTCATAAGACCATCGTGGCACTCAGGTCAAAGGACCACGGATACTACTCAACTCGAGAGGACCTTCCTTTGATGGCCTCATAGGATATCTATTGGGGTCCTCGTGAGTCTGTTCAGTATCCAGTCTTGACTAGATACCCTCATTCCTATACAAGCTTTAAGCTCATGGTCAGCTAAGAATAACCATCTGAACTAGTCAGATATAGATATACACTAATCTATATTATGTGAATTCACTGATAGACCCACATTTGTAATCATAGATCAGGAACATTGTGTTTGAGAAATACTTACATAATGACATTTCTTAGCACCTATTGCAACTCTTTACAACTATGTCATTACAAGTATATTCTCAGGTCTTTGTCCCATTATAGACACGGTTCTAACTCTTTAGACCTCGTTGACCCTTATAACCTGCTAATTCTTAACATTTATAACTCTCAATTTTGCTAACTATTAGTTCTGGTCTAAACTCCTTTAGACTAGATCTAAACTTTTTCAGATCATATAGTGTCTGTAATGTTACAAGCATTATACCATATATATATGATATTAACAATTTTTATTCAAAATGTTTATTGTATAAATATTAACAATTAATATTCATACAATATTGGAATGGCACGTAAGCACCAGCTCCAACAGCTTCTTCCCATTTGGTTAAGTAATCGATCACCACTAGGATGAAGGCGTATTGCTTTAAAGATAGTGGATAAATTTTCCTAATTATGTTCATCACCCATCCTTTAATTATCCATGGCTTTATAACAACATACATCTCTTCAATTGGGACTATTTGAATTAGGGCGTGCTTTTGGCATTCCTCATAGTTTTTGGCGTAGTTGTTATAGTTTTACTTCATAGTCGACCACTAAAAGCCATTCTTGAGGATTTGTTTCTTCACTAATTGACCGCTTAGATAAGCCCTTACCAATCCTTTATGTGACTCAGCCATGACTAACATGCTTTGTTTTATGCTGATGCATCTTAATAGTTATCTTCAAAGGCCATTTTTTTGAAAACATCACTGTGAAAAGGCCAAACTTTGGTGCCAAGATCTTTACTCATCAATCAGCCCTTTTCATCAAGACATTTCATGTAGTAAACCAACTATTTTCTCCAATCTTTACTAAAGTCAATTTGTAACTCTTTCTTGGTGTTGGTGCTTCTATGATTGCCTTGGCTTTGTTTTAGTCTATTTTCACCCCCCGTTGGTGCACCAAGAAACCAAGAAAGTTGTCAGCTAAAACCCCAAATGTACATTTGAATGGGTTCATTTTAGCTTATGGAACCGTATTTGTTTGAGGGCTGTTTACAAGTAGGCTAGATGCTATTCTCTAGAATTTGATTTGATTACCACATCATTGATATATACTTCCATAAATCAGCCTATTATATTATGAAATATAGCATTCATTGCTCTTTGATACATTACCCCTACATTCTTTAAACTAAACAACATTACAACCCATTTATATGTCCCTATCGCCCTAGAGTGCCCGTAAAAAAACTTAGGATTTCATGACATGCAGTCGAGTCGATCAGTATATCGGCTATGGGTATAGGATACTCATCTTTGGAAGTCGGCAGGTTTAGATTTTGGAAGTTAATGTAAATTTGTAACTTTCCACTCTTTTTTATAACAGGAACAACATTGGATAGTCATTCTACATAATTAGTCGACCTGATAAAACTAGCTTGGAGAAGCCTCTTGATCTCTTCAGCAAATCTTATCCTCGACTTCTCTTGACATTTTTTGTATATGTTGCTTTTATGGTCGATATCTGTCTTTGATTATGAGGCTATGCTCCGCCAAATCTCGGTCTAGATCAGCCATTTCTATATAATCCCACGCAAAAAATCTTTTTATTCCTTTAAAATTGCCATCAACTTGGTTTCATAAGCTGAATCTAAGTGTTCACTAATGTAAATCGGCCTGGGTTTAATACCGGTACCCATATTAATTTCTTTAAGTTGACTTTGAGCTTAAAGGTTATATTCATCAGCCATTGCTGGTGTCGGCTATAGTTTGTGACTAATTTATGGGTCTTGCCTTTCATCTTCATATACTCATTCGGCCGAAGTTTCTATACAAGTTCCCTATCTATTCATAAACAAATAAACAAGGGGTCGGCCCGTTTTGACCATCGTTGACCGAGCAAGTTCTTCTTGCAAGACTTGATTCTTGTTGCAGATGTGGCTGTGTTTCTTGTATATTGGTCGATATCATCCCTTTTGAGGAATATGGTCGTGATAGAAGGATCATATAAAGATGTCGATGCACTTGTTCATTGCCTTTAATTGGCATCAGGTTGGCATGAATTATTACTACAGATCCATTTTGTTGCCATCTAAAGTTCATTTAGTGCATGCTAGATGGTAAGGTTTTGTTGGAATGGATCCAATCCCTTTCTAACAAAAGGTTGTAGTTGCCTAAGATGTTGGCCATGTAAAAGGGCTCATCTCTCTTTATATGGCCAATCTCAACCCTCAATGTTGTAAATCTGTCTGTTGAGGTTTCACGTTTGACAAAATTAGTCATTATTACTTCTGAGAGTTCTAGGTTACCCTTGTTCATCCTAAGCTTTCTTAGCATTTGTAGAGGTAGAATATAGACACTAGACCCATTATCAATAAGGATCATTTTGCAAGAAATCCCATTGAGATCAACCTTACCATAAAGGGGCCGAATGTGTTGAGTCATGTCTTTGGTTGGGTGAGAAAATGTGCGTGATAACGATTCCTCTATAATATTACATACCTTTACTACATCCCTATCTAAGGTGGAAGCTTACCTTAGCCTCAACTAGAATGACTCGAGCAATAAGACAACTTTATTGATAGCCTCTTTTTGAATGTCTTCCTTCTTAGTTGCCCCTTTAGTCGGCATGATCGCCTTAGTTTGCTAGGTTGTCTTTATCGGCTTTATTCCTATTGATTGGTAGCCAAACTTTCCATTCAGGTTTATTACCCTTAGTAATTAACTTAGTTGGTTGCCGATTCTCTATTACTCTATTTCTATAGAGCTCCTGCTGAGTCCGTCTATTTTGGCTAACTTTTCCTTGACCTCTTAGCCTTCACCTAGATTTTAGACATTTTTTTAGGCGTCTCAACTACTCATGCCTTTGCATTCTCCTCTTTTGAGTTCTAGTCAGCCTTGGGTTGACGTGACCCCGATTGCCTAATCGATCAAAGATGCTTTGTCTTAGAGCATTAACCTCCCATTGGCTAAATTTTTAGCTCTACTATTAAAAGTCCTGGTAGGTTGTTGATAGATCGGCTTTTCTCTTGACTTGCCTTGGCCCTTTTTAATGGTGGTTTGACATTGAGGGCAAACAAAGCATGGTTTCTTAAAGGTAGGTTGTTTATATAATGGTGGCTCTATGGTGACTATTCTCTTCCTTTAGGTTGTTTTTGAGGTATAATCGCTCACTTAGATTTTAATTTTGGCTTATCTGGGGTCTAGACTCTAGTCAATGACCCTTCTCTGACTATCTTCTTTTTAACTGATGGTATAATGACATTGACGCTTGCTGTGGAAACAGGTTAGTCTCTATGATAGGTGCCTTCCTTTTGGAGCTGAAGATGAGTTGGCCTTCTAATATTAGTTATTAGATTTCATTTCTGAACGTAATACAATTATTGCATGCACACCGGTCAATTAGTGGTATTATGTAGCCTTTAAATAGCTTGATTTATTTATCTTTTAATAGCCAATCAAAGATCTAATTGGCTTTCCTCAAATCTAAGAAGTATTACTTTACTATTAGAGTATTTTTACATAACTTTTTCTTTTCTTTACCAAGGGTTGACTTGTTAAGGACTAGGCACTCGTATGGTCCTCTTTTTACCACTTCAGTCAGCCAAACCTTCTCTTTTGAATTTGATTCATCAGAATCGCTCTCTAATCTTTCTCCATCAAAATTTGCTCGTAGTTGGCCATCCTTGTGGCAATATCATACAGGTCTCTGAATTAATGTCCTTTAAAATAATCCCTCATGGCAAGCGACATCCCTTTAACCACTATAGGGATGCAATTAGCTTCAGTGATCTAGGTTTGGCATTGTTAGTGTAGCTTCCTGAATTGGCTTATGTATCTTAAAATTAATTCGCCCGGCATCTGCATTACTTTAACTAGGTCAGCCAGAGTGACTTTTAAGGGCGGCCTGTAAAATTTGGCATAGAACTTGTCTTCCATCTGTTCCTAACTAGCGATCGACTCTTGCAATAAGTTCGTATATCAGGTGAAAGCAGTCTTAGTCAAGGAGTTGCTAAACAACCTTAGTTTCCTAAATGGCAATAAACTGCTTCATCATATTACATTGTGGACCTTGAAATATACTCAAATATGGGCATGTTCTCTTCACCCGAAAATTGAATGAATTCGAGAATCTTATTCCTTTTTTAAAAATGAATAAGGAATCGATACTATAAGTGTATGACTTTTTGTAAGATGGGGTAAGCCATTGGCTTTAGATTGACCCATATATTTTGTAAAGCTTCGGCTAGTATATTTCTATCAAACTCATACCCTGAACTGCTGGCTGGTTTAATGGGCTCCATAAATTTAAATTGGATCGGCATTGATTGGGTTTGGCCAACCTGTTTATGAGGTTGGTGAGTAGGTTTGTGTAAACTCTCTAAATTAATCATGCTTAATCTAGTTATAGGTAAAATTTTATCCTGGCTAGCTTTGGTGGACCTGTGAGTTTATAAAATCAACTATCTCAAGTCGCCTAAGATTGTTAACCAGACCTGTGCGTTGGGAATCAGTCACGAACTCATGAAATAGTTCTATTTGATGAATCGGACGTGGACTTAAGGAGTTTTGGAATATAAAGTGTACTCATTGTGCACTGGTCAGCGTACCAGATTGAATTGTTCAATTCAGTAAATTTCAGCAATAACAAATATTTATTTCAAGAATCCTCAAGATGCTCGTGTGACAATATTGAAGTGTTAAATACGTTAATTAGTTGATAATTATTGTTGACTAATTAAATATTGACACGTCATGCTAGTGAGCCTTCAGCTAAGTTTACTCAATTATGTGGTAAGGTGGGATCCACTTTGGGATAACTTGGTAACCAATTAATGGCTTAAGGGTACTTTTATTTAATTTATTATTGAATTGTTAAATAATTTAGATATTTATTTTTACTTAATAGTTAAGTAGAAATTAACTTATTCTTAGTTAAATATTAACCCTGGGGTAAAGTTAATTTGATAGAACAAATATTAAAAGAAAAATTAATTATTTAGTAAAGGTTAACATAACTATACTTAATAGCTAAGCTTTTGATTTCTTAAGAGTTAGGAAATCTTAACTGACCTAAGTTAAGAGTTAATCCCTGAGTTAAGTTAAATTAGTTTCTTAATGTTAAGTAAAGCAAGCTTATAAATAATAGCCAAATGAAACAAATTAAAAGGTCTTGGATGGTTAAAGGTGGCTGGCCAACTATAGAGAGAAAATTGTTTTCTTGTTTTGAAATCAAATGTTGATTTCACTATTCATCATTTTCTTCACTGTGCTAAGGCTATCAAAGCATTAAAGCTTTTATTTTATTGATTAAGTACTAATCAAGGGTAAAACAAATAGTTTACAATTTAAGTGTTAAACTAGAAATTAAGAGTTAATCTCATAGCTTAAGAGTTAAACCAGTGTTGAAAATTAATGCTGCTATTTTAGCGACTCAAGCCCTACCTCATTGAGTCTTAGAATTGTCAATGGATTCATTTCAAGTGGTACTCCAGCTTATACTGTTTCAAAGGCTTGCTAGGTGATTATTCTCAAATTTTGTATTAGTGTGATTAATATTTATTTAATTTCATTAATGTAATAAAATGAAAAATTTATTGTATTCATTATTTTAAGAAATTAGATTTGTAGCTTCCACTGCATATACTATGTATGAGATGCATGTATATGTATTAATGAATAATGGACACATGCACATGTATACACGAACCCAATACAATTTAGAACCGAAACACCGCACCTAATAAAGAATAGTTTTAAGATCAATGGATCCTATCCCACTATAATGCAACAATAACGAGGTAATTGCTCAAGCCAAAAAGCTATACACAACAGAATTCTGATCATATGGACTCTAAATACCATATAATTAGAAAGATCTTGGTTGTTAGAGATATAATAATATCTAGGATATATTCTATGGATAATATGGAGAAGTCACTTAAGCCTTAGCTCTTAGGGTGTTTAAGAAATATATGAAGTTAATGGATATTAGATATCATTATGAATGCACTAGAGCAAGTGGGAGTTTGTTGGAGATGATTTTTACGTGCCATTTTAATATTGTATGAATATTTATAAAATAAATATTAAATAATAAATAGTAAGATGCTTGTAACATTTCGTTGTATAATCTAAAGAATTTTAAATCAATGCGAAGAGTTAGTAACGGTAAGAGTTATAAATGCTAATAGTTAGCAGGTTATAAGAGTTATCGTAATCTAAGAGTTAGAGCCTTGTCTGAAATGGGACAAAGGCCTGGGAATATACTAGTAATGACATAGTTGCAAGGAGTTGCAAATGGTGCTAGAAAATGTTATTATGAAATATGTTCTCGAACACCTTATTCTTGAACCTTGTTTTTTATCTACATTACTGATACGGGTCTATCAATGAATATTTTTTATATAGATCAATGTATGTCTATATGTGGATGGTCTAAATGGTTAGTCTTACTAGACCACGAGTTTAGTGGAAGCTTGTATAGGTATAAATGTATTCAATAAGTACTAAGTATTAAATAGACTTAAGAGGACCTCTAATAGGCATCCCATAAAACCATCAATAGAAGGTTTTCTTAAGTTGAGTAGTATCCGTAGTCCTTTGACCTAAGCGATATTCACAAAATTATACGCACGTGAATTGTAACTGTAAGTACACGGGTCATGATCAACTAATAAAATGATAAGTGAGTATCATTCTATGAGGATTAGTATCTTAAATTAATGCCAAGTACTAAGGTGTTGACAATCTAACTTTATCTATAATAAATTAAAGATTAAGTTGAATTATGGAATTAAAAATGCTTAAAACTAAATAATTTGGTATAAAGATATGAGCGTTCTATGGTAATAGGTTCTGGGGACTATATTTCACTTTACCATTCTTATGTTCTTATCATTAGTGATTAACAACTAATCTTATGTAAAGATTAGAGAAGTTACATTCGAAAAACTCTAGCCCCCGAAAAGATAAAACGCTCCCAAAGCACTCAAAGTCGCGGCCGCCATAGCCCTCGAAGATAGGCATCGGCCTCTCTCCAGAGGAGTTTTCTCCCATTTTTCTAATTCTATCATGCTTTAAGCTCAATCTTTTTCTTTCCTTTTTATTTTTTGTGGTTTTTTCATTTTCCTATTTTGTTTTAGGTAGAGGCAAGGATTTGACCGGTGAGATCTTGCGTGATATCTGTGATCCATCGGCTGTCACAAAGCCTCCTCGACACTATCGAGCTTCTCTAGTAGTCACCGGTTGTTTCACTGGTTGTTTCTTCAGTCATGATCCTGAGGGATCCAATTTGGATGGGATTTTGAGTAGGACAGACGCGCCGCTCTTCTTGCCTCTCTATGACAACGACCCCACTTAGCCCAAACCCGACTCAAACGTCTGCCCATTTCTCCTTATCCCCGGCCATCTTTTTGATCCTCCGCCACGCCGTCCATTATTAGACACCCAACTATTGTACCATAGGAGGCCCTTATTACACTGCTCTACATCCACTTAGAGTTATCAGCCATTTGTGCAGAGTCAGTGTGCCTTTGTCACCGTTGTTCTTCCCAGCCCATACTGAGCCACTCCGGCGCACGGTGGAATTGATCTGAAAACTGCCATATGCTTTTCGACAATTTTTTATCATGCCCTGTCTGATCTACGATGCGCTATCTCCCGTCTGATGGTTCTCTGTTCGATAGTCTTTCATTGTGGTACCGGAATATGTGTTGGTTGCTTACTTGGTCACTGTTGTTGGTTTTATGCATGTTTGTTTGACTTAATTTTGCTTTTATGCAATAATAATCTCTCAATTGTTTAAGGGATCTGTATTACCCTCCTATGGAGGTCTGTTATCCCTATCTACTAAAAGATATGTTTATCTTTCTTTTGAAAGAGTCCATATTCCATATTTATCGTTACCCACTATGGGTATGACTGCTTTCTTCTTTGCAAGAGGCTTAAATCAAATAATCTCAAAATGTATTTATCTTATTATGTTATTCCTTTGATCTATGTATCAAAGGTATTTGGTGTAATATCTTGAAGATATTAATGATATGATATGAGATCATTCTAAAAAATAATAATAACTAATCTTATCTATTCATTAATCAAAAGCTTAAAATTAATCTCATTACCTCTCTTGAGTGTTAAATGAGATCCTATGCATACACAGCTAAGTTGATATTGTTAGGGTTGATACTTATATGCCATCCCTGTATATACATATACTTGTATATTTATACAAGTGTACATTCCCATTAAATTGCTAATACCTATTCATATAGTACTATGTAATGTAACGTTACAGAAATTGTACGATCTAAAGGAGTTCAGATCAGATCTAAAGAAGTTTAGATAAGTGCTCATAGTTAGCCACACTAAGAGATATAAATGCTAAATGTTAGCATAGGTAAGTGTTAACTGGTTATAATACTCAGCAAATCCAAGAGTTAGAGCCTTGTCTGTAATGAGACATAGATCCGAGAATATACTGGTAACTGCATAGTTGCAAGAGTTACAATTGGGTGCCAGAAAATGCTAGTTACCCAAGTAATGAGACATAGACCTGGGAATATACCAATAACTGCATAGTTGCAAGAGTTACAATCAGGTCCCAGAAAATGCTAATTACCCAAGTATGTTATCGAATTATTGTCCCTAATATATTTCTGCCAATGAGGGTCTGTCGTTGGATACCATATATATAGATTAACATATGTCATACCTATAGGGTATAGATGGTCGTTCCTAACTGACTGTGAGCTTGGAGCTCGTATTGACATATGGGTATCCACTTAGTACTGGATATGGAACAGACCCATGAGGGCCTCCGATAGACATCCTATGTAAGTCGTCAATGAGGGTCCTCTCTAGCTAAGTAGTATACGTGGTACTTTAACCTGAGTACCACGTTGAGCTTGTAAGTGATCCACCATACTTTAGTTCCATGCATGTCATAGACCTTTCTAGGTGTCGATAGGTATGGTTCGATGCTTATTGATTCCAATGTGTACAAATATAGGATCTGTCAGCATATAGGGAGTTAGATATCCAGATGCTTCAAGACTATATCTTGAAAAAACTTGTGGCTATAAGTATTAGTCCTGGGAAAGAGTTCTGTCAGGGTAGAACAATATGGCAAAGGCGTTTGCATATATTATTCAATGAGATACAAGTCTAGAGATAGAACATCAATGAGCATATGGGATTTGACGGTGATGATCTATATCCTCAGTACATCCAAGATATCATGATGGAAGGACTATACGTATGTGTTGTAACCTCAACTTGTATAGTTCAACGGGCTGATTTGTATATCCGTGACGTGTGCGTGGGGCATTGCTCACAGACTCATGGAATAGTTTTGTTTGACGAATCGAGCGTAGGACCTAGGGAGTCCTGCGATATGAAGTGTACTCATTATGCACTGCAGCAGTGTGCCGGATTAAAGTTTTAATCCAGCAATATTCAGCACTACCACGGGAATATGTGCGTGTCTGTATTTAAGTGTTAAATACAATAATTAGTCAATAATTATTATTTACTAATTGTATAATAACACGTAGCGCATTGTGGACTCTCGGTTAAGTTTACCCGAGTGTGAGGTTTGGTAGGACCCATTAGGGGGTAGACTTGGTAACTATTCGTGAGGGGCAAAATTGTCATTTCACACAATTGATTATTTAATTGTTAAATAATCAAAATATCTTAAATAAAATATTATATTATATATTATTTTATTATATTAAATAATGCTTATTAGTTGTCAAGCATTATTTATTTTTTATTATTATTTAATATAATAATATTATTATTTCCATAAAAGTGTTTTATTTAATATTATAATATATAATATTATTATTTTATTGGTGTGAGATATAAAAGGTGTGAAATTGTTATCAATCATATAACAACATCAAAATATAGTATTCAATAGAGTTCTATCAAACTCTAGAACATATAATCTAGCTATCAATAATGAAACACTCAATTACATTAATCCAATTTTTCACAAAAGAAATCATGTTCAAATAATATCAATTACAAATATAAACTTTAAATAAATGTAAATAAGATAGAAAGAAAGAGAGAACTAATTGGAGAAGTCATTGGAAGCCTTCAATCTTAAGGCCTAATTGGAGAAGTCATTGTAAAAAATCTCCCTCAATCCAAGCTTTAATTTTGTTTCTCTCACTAAAAATCCTAGTTTCACTCTCTATTTTGTGCTCTACTCTTCTTCAAATAAGGCCTTTGATATTCTATTTATAGGTCGTCTCAAAAACACACTTAGAAAATTATGGCAAAAAGGGGAAAATTGATAAAATACAAACTATAGGTGGTAGCATTGTGGCGCTAGAAAATTATTGCCGTGAGGTTATATTTTTCACGACTTAGGGCCACGACCCTAAGGTTCTGCCAAGTGGGACCGCGGCCACAATGCTTGGTGATGTTTTACTTTATTTCGTTGGGTCTGTGCTTTGGACACTTTGTGAAATGACTTCTTTGCCTATTTTTTCATCACATTTGACTTTCTTAATGCTTCGATTAGTTGGAACCTACAAAATAACAATGTACATATAAATGGTGACATTTTAATACTCTAAACAAGTAATTATCGGATTAGGAGAGGTACTTAAAGAAAGTATGGAATACGCTTATCAAGCACTACGGTAGGCTTGTGAGTGATCCACCATACTTTAGTTACATAGATGTCAGAGACCTTTTATGGTCTGACCACTATGTGTTACTGGGTATGGTTTAATGCTCATAAATTTTGGTGTGCATAGATATAGGATCCGTCAGTTTATACAGGTTAGTTGTATATTCTATTGCTTCAAGATTATATTTTAGGAAATCTTATCGCCACAAGTATAAACCCTAGAAAAAGAGTTTTTCATAAGGTTAAACAATATCACAAAAGTGTTTATGGATATTGTTTATCAAAATAGGAATCTAGAGGTAAGTTCATAGATGCGCAAATAGAGATTTGACGGTGAAGGTCTATATCTCGGCTTTTCTAAGATATAGGTGATGGAGGGATTATACAAATATATTATAACCTCAACTTATATGGTTTACACACTGCTTTGTAATATCCATCATCTGTGCATGAGGCATTGTACACAAACTCATGAAATATTTCTATATGACAAACTGGACATGGACCTAGGGAGTCTTACAATATAAAGTGTCTCGTTGTACACTGAGGTAGCATACTGGATTGAATAGTTTGATCCAATAAATTCTAGCAAATCAGATATTTGTTTCAATATCCTTCAGGTTATGCACTTGTCAATATTTAAGTATTAAATATATTAATTAGTTAACAAAAGTTGTTAACCAATGGAATGATGACAGGTGGCATAATTTGGACCCTTAATTGTTTGACTTGAAAATTAACAAAAATGACCTTAGTTATGGAACAAGCAAGATTAAATTATTTATTCAAAAATGTCTTTAATAAATAATGTTTTAATTAACATAATTTGGTCAATAAAGTGAAAAACAAGATGGTATGGCATATAAGGCATGGTAGGGGCATCATGTTTGACTAGAGAGGGAATTGAATGAAAATGAAAAATGTTTTCATTTTTTACCAAGGCTTATGTTCAGCCAAATGAATTATGATATGCAAAAGTGTTTTGTATAATTGGGGACATGGATCCATGCTTGGTGGGGCCTTATTTTTACTAGAGAGGGAATTAAATGAAAATGAAAAATGTTTTCATTTTTTTCCAGGTCTTGTGTTCGGCTAAATGAATTGTAATATGCAAAAGTGTTTTGTATAATTGGAGACATGGATCTATGCTTGTTGGGGCCTTATTTGTTTTACTAGAGATGGAATTGAATGAAAATGAAAATGTTTTCATTTTTATGCCAAATCTTGTATTTGGCCAAAGGAATTATAATATGCAAAAGTTTTTTGTATAATTGGACACATGGATCTATACTTACTGGGGCCTTGTTTTTTACTAAAGAAGGAAATGCACTTATAAATTAAAAGTGTGTCTCATTTGGTAGAGGATTTAGCTCAGCAAAAGAGAAGGAAAATTAGAGTGTTTTTCAAGTGTTGAAAAGAGTCTCTTATTCATCATCTTCTTTAATTAAGCCGGCCAAGAATTAAGCAATAATGAGATTGTTTTTATTGTTCAAGATTTAAACAAAAAGAAAACAATATGATTGCCTTGAAATAACTATAATTAGTTAATGTGTTTAACTAATAATCCGTGTTTAAAGAGTTTAAACTAAGTTAAAGTATTAACCGAAATGGTGTTTAAGAGTTAAACACTATTGCTAGAAATTGGAGCTACTATTCTAGAGATCCAAGCCCACCCAAGATGGATTCTAGAATTGCCAATGAGTATACTTCAAAGTGGACTCTGATTTCAAATTTTTATGAAAACTTCAAAGGTGTTTTTCAATCTTAATTTCATTAGTGTAATGAAAGACTAAAATATAAATTTGTTTATTGTACTAGACAATTAGATTCACTATGCTAATTTATATATATATATGTATATATAAATATGATATGAATATTGTATTATAATGAACATGTTGCACATGTATACACCCCAGAAAAATAGTACACTTTCAATTGGTATCAGAGCTCTATTTATGTGTTGTTTGAGTGATTGGAGTGATTGTGGTATTTCAAGTGTTGAAAGTGCAAAAGTATGAGACAACTTAGTAGGACACCATAGAGGTGGCATTTGGCACCACAGCATTGGGGCTTTCCAAGTTCTAGCATTGCAGTACTCAGGGCTTAGCATTGCTATGCTAGAGGTTCTACCTTCATTGCCGCAGTACAAGAGTAGTTGACCCTAGCTCTACAGCGTTGAAAGTCTAGCACAACAAGCTAGGACTCTGCCTCCAACGCTCAACTCTGGAAGCCTGGCGCTGCAGCACTAGAGGTAGTTGATCTCAGCGCCGTAGCGCTAATAGAAGTCACAACCCTCGTATTCATAGAAGTCATCCAATGCTAAGGCTTTTGCAATTCTCAGTGTCCTAATGCTCCCAATCAATCCTAGGGCCATACTTCTTCAACGTCGCAATGTCAATTCCAGAAATTTTAAGGGGTCCTTAAAAGCCACTAGTGCTCATAAATTAAACATCAATGCCATTATGTCAACTATTCAATTTGAAGGCCAATAAACATCGTACAAACGCTACATCATTGCAATTAATCAACGCCCTGTATTTACCAAGTTTGTTTCAAAAAAGATTGATCGCCTAAATTAAAGATGGCCTAACGTTCTGCAAGTCATTGTCCCAATGTTCTTAGGCTTTAGAATTTAAAGAGTCAAAATTGAAGACACCCCTGCATTCCAAAAGTGCCATGTCCCTACGTTCATGTACCAATGATGAAAGCTCCAACATTATAAGGAGAACATAGTGGCATTCACTCAAAAATCAAATTTGAAACCTTCATTTTTGCTATTTCCTTTACACTTTCACTATAAAAAAACTCTCATTTTCTATCAACTCAAATTAACTAAAAGCTCAAATCGACCCCAGAAACATATTTCCCACTACCTAAACGTCTTTTTTATTGGATCCAAACACTAATTCACCTCCAAATCAGCAAATTATCAACAAAAATCACCTTTTCAAACTAAAACTACCCTTGATTTTTAAAATGCGCCCTAAGAGAAGCAGAGCCATCACATCGACAAGTCCCTCATATAATTCCTCTTGTTTTGTATCACAGAATTCAGAGGACCATTTCCACAACACGATCCTTTGCAAATCCATCATTTAAAAGAGGGATTTAATTTGGAGTAGGATGACTTCCCTAATATATTCTGTATGATTGCTGAGTGTCACTACTTCTGTATGATTATTCAGTGTCACTAAAAGACTTTTGAGAGACACCTACCATTGAGGTGCTCTCTATTGTTTGAGAGTTTTATGTGAACATGGCAGAGCAAATAACTAACTGATAAACTTAAATTTTATCTATTACTTCCACTCTCTTAACTTGATTAATTACTAATCTTAATAAGAGTATTATGAATTTTATATGTTTTATTGTTATTTTATAGGTTTAGAGTCAATAGAGCAAATGAAGATTAAAATATAAAGAAAACAAGGCTAAACATCAAAATTGCTACAGTCGCCTACTACAGTAAATTATCATAATACTTGTGAATAGTGATTTGCTATAGTTCAATCACTACAGTAGTGAGCAGCATCCACCTCAGCAAGGAGATGTCCATATCATGGGATTTCAAAGTGGTTACTTGTGCAAATATTCTATAATGGCTTGATAGAGGAGTTGAGGATCATAATAGATGCTGAAACAGGGGGAACACTAATGAACAAGTCAACTGACGAAGCATATAACTTGCTAGAGGAGATAGCATCCAATAGTTGTCAATGGCCAACAAAGAGAACAACCCCAAGAAGAATTACAAGCATACATAATAAGGGGACACTTATCTCATTAGTTGTACAAATCAACCTATTGACCCAAACAATTAAAGCCATTAAAGATAATGCTATAAAGAGACAACCTATCATTTGTGATTTTTATTGTGGGAACCATCTAAATAGATAATCCCTATGCCAACTTTTATAATTTTGATTAGATGGACCCTTCGAGTATACCAGCACAACCTCAATAACAAACTAGAGAGAAACCAGGCTTAGAGGAGATTTTTATACAGTACAGAAGCAAATAGATGCCCTCATTCAAAGCCAAACAAATCTTATCTAGAGCCAAGCAATCACTTTAAGGATATTAGAAGAACAAATGGGCTAATTAACCTCATTATTAAACTATTATCCACAAGAATTACCAACAACTGCTGAAATATATCAACTTGGACACCAACCATTAAATTATTAGAACTAGTATATATTAATGTATGTGGTACAATGAATCGTATAGCTATGGGTGGATTTCGACACTTCGTCATCTTTATTGATGATTTGTCATAATACAAACATATATATCTTGAGACATAAGTTGAAAACCTTTGAAATGTTTAAAGAATTTCGACATGAAGTTGAAAAACAAAATCGATATATATATATATATATATCAAATGCCTTTGATCAGATCAAGGCAGTGAATACATGAGCAATGAATTCATAGCTTATTTAGAGGAGAATAGAATTCTCACTCAATATAGTCCTCCACGTACTCCTAAACACAACAGTGTTTGAAAGAGGAGAAATCAGACTTTATTAGATATGGTTCGATTGATGATGAGCTTCACCAATCTTCTGGAATATCTATGGGGTTATGCTTTAGAAACCGTTGCTCACTTGTTGAGCAGAATTCTATCGAAAGTCATTTTTACTACTCCGTGAGGCATATAGACTAGCAGAAAATTGAGTCTTAAGTATGTTGAGATTTGAGATTATTCTGTTTACTTAAAAGTTACGTAACAGTATAAAGTTGCACCTAATGGTACAAGTATCAGTTCATTAGTTATCTTAAACACTTTATGGGATATCTATTTTATGATCTAGAAGAATAAAATGTGTTCATTGCTTGTAATGTCATACTCTTAGAGAAACAATTTCTTATGGCCTATGGGATTGTAGAAGGATTAAACTTGATGAAGTCAATCCAAAAATTAATGAACCAATGATGGAACCTCAGACTCAATTGAGTGAAATACCTTTAACACACCCTCTATATAAGTCGGAAAGGATGTCAAGACCACCTGTAAGGTATGGAATAATACTTAAAGGTATTTTTGACATTTTTTTAGTTGAAGAAAAAGATTTTATAACCTATTGACCGACAGTGTTAGACATCGATTTTGGGAAATAGCAAGAAGCTATGTAATCTAAAATTGACTCTATACATGTCAATCAAGTCTGGGACTTGGTTAAGCGTCCGAAGGAATTGTTCTTAGTAGTTGTAAATGGGTTTACAAGCAGAAGTGTGGGCGCGATGGAAAGGTAAAGACCTTTAAAGCCTGACAGGTAGCAAAAGGTTATACTCAATGATTTGGGATCGATTATGAGGAAATTTTTTCACCAGTAGCCATGCTAAAGTTGATTCATATTCTTTTGGTTATTACTGCATACTACGAATTTTGAAATCTGATAGATGGATGTAAATACAGCTTTCTTAAATAGAAATCATGAGGAAGAGATTTACATAGAGTAGTGTAAAGGTTTTACAACCAACCTAACTTCTAATCTAGTATGTAAACTGAAGAAGTCTATTTAAAGACTTAAGTAGGTTTCCCAAAGTTAGAATCTTCATTTTGACAAAGTAATTAGAGGATCTGGTTTTGTTACAAATGAAGAAGAAATGTGTGGATGACATACTCATTACGAAAAGGATATTGATATGTTACAATCTGTCAATACTTATTTAAGTAAGAAAGTTTCTATAAAATATTTTAGAGAGGCTTCTTGTATACTGGTATAAAGCTTTATAGAGATAGAGCTAAGAGGCTGATAGAACTCTCTTAATCTTTCTACGTAAAAAATGTTCTTGAAAGGTATAACTTTGGTAACTGTAAGGCAGTTAATGTACCTTTCATATTTCTAGGAGAATATATCCTAAGACAACAAATAAAAGAGTTAAAATGTATAACATACAATATGCATCAGCAGTAGGTAGCCTCATATACTCCATGTTATGTACGAGACCTAACATTAGTATGGATATAAGTGTTATGAGCCGGTATCAGTTTAATCCAGGAAATAAAAAGTGAATTACCATGAAATATATCCTAAAATATCTTAAGGGTACAAATGATAAGTTTCTGATTTACGGAAAAAGTGGCTTACAAGTGAAGGGATACACTGATTGAGACTTCCAATCTAATCTAGATGATAGAAAGTCTACATCTGAATACGTGTTTCTTCTCAATAGTGTTGTAGTTAGTTAGAAAAGTATCAAGCAAGCATCTACAGTTAATTCTACCATAGAGGCAGAATATATTACAGTTTCATAAGCTGAAAAGGAAATAGTATGGATACGCAAGTGTTTCGTAGAGCTCAGAATAGTCCCAAGTTTAACGGATCCTATCCCATTATTTTGTGACAACAATAAGGCAATTGCTCAAGTAAAAGAGCCAAGGGCACACCAAGAGTCTAACCATCTAGAGAGAAAATACCACATAAATAAATAAACTTAGCTAGAAGAGATAATAGTTTCTATAGTAGATTATATGGATAATGTAACGGACTCGCTTACTAAGGCTTTAACTCCTAAGGTGTTTGAAAAATGCATTAAGACAATGGGTATTAGATATCATCGTTATGGTATTAGAGTAAGTGGGAGTTATTAAGAATTGCACTTACGTGCCATTCAAATTGTTGAATGAATGTTTATTTATTTAATGTTTATACAATGAATATTTCTTTTATTCATTAATTATTA
Organism: Ailanthus altissimus; assembly: GCA_946807835.1. Classification (NCBI taxonomy): domain Eukaryota; kingdom Viridiplantae; phylum Streptophyta; class Magnoliopsida; order Sapindales; family Simaroubaceae; genus Ailanthus; species Ailanthus altissimus. The sequence continues at coordinate 15,401,928 of OX327687.1, forward strand.
TTATTATTTATATGGTAAGAAGCTTGTAACTTTTTGAACATTGTAGGGCTAAAAGAATTTAGATCAGATCTAAAAAGGTTTAGGTCAATACTAAGAGTTAGCAATTCTAAAGAGTTAGAACCTTGTCTAAAATAAGGACAAAGACTAGAGAATTCTATAGTAATGATGTAATTGTAAAGAGTTACAAATAGTGCTAAAAAATTTCATTGTGCAATATATTCTAAAAAACATCATTCCTGATCCATGGTTACCGACATAGGTTTATCGGTATTCCTTTCGAATCAGTGTATGTCCATATCTGGATTGTCTAGATGGTTAGTCTTAGTAGACCATAGGTTTAGTGAAAGTCCATATAGGCATGTAGGTATTCAGTAAGGACTTGATATTGAATAAACTTATGAGGACCTCTAATAGACATCCCATAAAGACGTCAATTGAGGGTCTTCTTAAATTGAGTAGTAGTATTCATGATCTTTGACCTGAGTGCCACGGTAAACTTGTGAGTGATCCATCATACTTTAGTTCTGTGCATATTAGAGACCTTTTATGGTTTGACTGTTGGGTGTTGCTGGATATAGTCCGATGTTCATAGAGTATGGTGTGCACAGATATGAAATCTATTAGCTCATATAGGTGAGTTATATATCCTAATACTATGAGATTATATTTCAAGAAGTCTTAAGCCCATAAGCGAAAACCTAAGAAAAGAGTTTTTATAGGGTTAAGAAATATTGTAAAAGCGTTTATGGATGTAATTTATGAAAATAAAAATATGGAGATGAGTTCATAGTTAAGCATATATAGATTTGACAGTCATAATCTATATCTTTGCTCTTCCAAGATATAAATGAATGATGAATTATATAGATATGGTTAACCTCAACTTGTATGGTTTAATGCGAAGTTCTATAATATCCGTAACGTGTGTGTGGGGCATCATTCATGAACTTGCAGAAGTTTTCCATAAGGCAAATAGGTATGAACCTATAGAATCTCATAATATAAAGTGTACTCATCGAACATAGGGGTATTGCGACGAATCAATCTAAGAAAGGTTTCGGAAAGCAAGATATTTTTTAGGACCTATCTAAAATGTGGGAAATTTAGTTTGTAAATATTACAAACAAGTTCTTATTGCATGGAAAAGTAAAATGTAAACATGGCATCTATGCTTAGCCATTTATGTGACAAATGGTAGCATGAATGGAATTGTATGTGACAAATGTCACATATGTAAAGTGCTTACATGGACATTATTAAGTGACATTTGTCACTCATTTATGACCTTGCATGATCAAACATGACTCTATGATAAACAAGTCCATATGTAAGTCATTGTAACATAAAAAAATGAAATAGTTTCATTTGTTGAAGAATTTGAATTAAAAGTGCAAAATTCATGCAAGAGAGTTGAAAGAAAATGAAACTTTGAGAAAGTTGTTTTTTGGTCCCTAAAAACATTTTCTAAGCATTTAATGCTAGAACTAGTTTAAGATACTTTGATTTACTTTATACTTTAGTTTGTACATAAAAGATGATGTCTACCATTGGAGTCTAGAATTATTCAATGAAGGACTTCATTGTGAGGGCAAAGGCTTTAAAGTTCAACTATCATTACCAAATCGCCTATAAGGGTACGTATACGATTATAATACTATTTTTGTTCAATATTAGTGTGTATATGTGATGCGATATTTCTATATCTTATAATTAAGCGCAAGTATACGCTACCGTAACAAGTAATAAAGGGACTTATAAAGTCAGATGTCAAATCCATAGAGATAATTTTTATTTTCTTACCAAGTACTAAAATTATATCTTTCTTATAATTATTCAAAATATAAAACCTTAATTTTGTAATAAATTTAAGTAAAATAAAAGTGCACAAAATCAATGACATAACTCAAATAAAATAAGAAGATAGCAATATAAATAAAACCTAGGGTTAATTACTATCCTTCAATATGTTTTCTAAAGATTAATCCTTTTAATATTTATATCCCTCAATTCTTATTATTGGTCAAGATACTAATGTATTCACAAGCCTCTTCCAAGGTCATGTAAGTATATCTTAATTTACCAAATACCTATATTCTTATAGTACTTGTAATAAATAAAGATTTATTAAGAATAAGTCTTATTGACCACACATGCCAATTAGGTATATTCGTATCCTAATTCGAAACTAGCATATGCAACATTGAATGTTACTCTACAATCATGCATCAAATTATCTAGGTCTAAATACAATGATGCCTCTTCCGAGTTTATCAAAGTATTACTAAAGCAATCACAATATTGATCAGATATAATAAAGCATTAAGAATAAATAATTTGAATAATGAAGAATTGAGTTCATATAAATATTAAAAAGATCCAACAATTAAGCTTACATATTGAGTTCAAGTAATAACCCTAGAAAATAAATTTAGCTCATGATAACAAGAGAATTATGGCTGAAAAATAAAATAAACATGATACAACCAAAAGCAAACAAATGTAGACGTCAATTCCCAATTGGTTGATACGCCAAAGATTCGTCAATAATCTCTTGCTTCCTTGAATTCCTCTTGCTTCTCTCTCTAAAAATTACACTTTTTTATTGTGTTATAGCTCTAAGAGTTCTAAATTGTGTGTCCCTCTTCTTCAATGTGTTATGGCTCTAAGAGCTCTAAGTTATGTCTTTGAGGTCTGAAATGAATGACCTTTATATAGGGATTGATTGGAGTCTTGGAGTTGTATTTTTTTTAGGACTAGGAAAAATCGCACTGTTCATCGCTGGGGTGACAGCACTGTAGCATGGATACGGTTCAACGACACTGTAGCGTACTGTAGCAATGTTTTTTTTCTTGCTTTTCTTAGATTTTCATCCCCAATTGATCCATTGACTCCAAAGCTACAAAATAACAATTAAACATATAAAAAGTCTAATATTCTTATTAAAATAAGTAATTAATTAAGTTAAGGGAGTGAAAATAATATATATAATTTACGCTTATCAAACTCCCCCAAACATAACCATTTGCTCGTCCTCGAGCAATGAAAAGTAAAATCAAAGAGAGAATTGAAAGAGATTATACTTGACTCAAAGGGAAATAAAAATTTAAAAATAAAATAAAAATAACAACTAGGTTAGTAAGATGATAAAAAATGATTGTCTCAAAAACTATTTAAATGGCACAATCCTTAAAGTTGATATATAACTATTAACAATTCTAATTATCTTCATTTAGTCCCTCATTCTTCCTCAAAAGATAATCACCATGTGTGTGTATGCGAAAGCAGCAAGTAATAACTAAAACCATACTTTGATTTACTTTATACTTTAGTTTGTACATAAAAGATGATGTCTCGGTATTTGATTTATATAATGACACTTCCATAGGCTTGTCTTTATTACCACTCTCCACTAATGTAGAAAATCACATGTCCAAGGATCTATTTAGGACTTTTACTTAGCTTATAATGTAAGGCTAAGGTCAAGGTGGGATAAAAGGATAAACAATTTAGGTTCAAGTTACACCATGAACACTTTGACTTTACCTAGAAACCTCTTGATCTTTTTTTTCCTTGTATTATCTCTTCCCCCAAACTTATTGTATTTCCTATTCTTTCTTTTCAACTTTTATTTTTTAAAGAATTTCTTCTTTTTCTTAAGTTGGGGGTATTTTTCTTTCTCTTTTTTTTTCTTTGAATATTTTTTTCCTTCTTTTTTTTGAATACCCCCAAACTTAAATTGACAAATACCACCCAAACTTATTTTTCTCATATCACCACAACCTTTTACTTTCAAAAGTATTGCTAAGCAAATGCAAGGTTTATGGTGTTACCGATAAATTTCTAGATAAGTAAACTTTAAGTCTTGGGCTTGTAATGTGGTTAAACCAAAGAATGGGTATTTAGGCTCAAAATAGGGTACTAGGAATAAATATACAATAAAAGGTAGGCTAGAAAGGCTCAATCGGTCCAAAGATGGCCTAATGTCATTTCTTTATTCATGTGTTTCTTAGGATTTTGCCTCAAGTAGTAACTAAAGACAGGTTCTAAAGTGTCAGTCTTCGAGACTTGAGTGTACTCTCTAAAGCATAAGTATCTCTAAGTAATAGTTATAACTATTTATGCTTTAATAAGTGCTGAAAAAAAATGGTGATTATAAATAAGGTCAAACTTATTCTTAAACTTAAATAACCAAAATTGTCTTAAGTAGCTATCATTCTTATGGATTTGTAAGAAAAATAAATTCAACAATGTATTTTTTTTCTTATCATAGACTAATGATCATCTTAACAACCTAACAACTAAAAAGTTAAAAAACAATTAATCCACAAAACAACTAATCAAATCATGTAACAAAAATAAACACAAAAAAGTATTTTCCACCCCTAAACTTAAATTAGACATTGTCTCTAATGTCGAAAAGTAAACTTAAGAGTAAGGGAAACTTCCCTGGTAAAAGAAGTTAAAGTAATGTAACATTGTTGTATAATGATGCGAATGCGGTGTCTTTTGCTTTAAATGCTTACAAATGCTCGTGCTGCTTTCCTTGAGTGTTTGACTTGCTGTTTTATTCCTAAAAAATATAACTAAAACTGAAAATAAGCAAATAAAAATAAATTTTACTTGGGTTGCCTCCCAAGAAGCGCTTAATTTGATGTCATCGGCTTGACGTCTTCTTTCCTGACTCATGAAGGATCAAATTGCATATCAGTAGTATTGCGCCTATAGAACTTCAATCTATGTCTAAGAACATTGATATTTCTTTTCTTTGACTTCCATAGCTCCATGAAAAACTTTTGTAGACACGGTCCCATCTTCCTTGATTTGAGCCTTACCGAAAAGATATTAATCTTAGACCAAAATATTGCACCCCGTTGGCCGGTATCAATCTGCCTCTCCATTATCTTGCCATGCCCCTTCTTCTTTTTTAACTTGCACAATTTTATATGAGTTTGTAGATGAAGGGCTTCCATTAGTTTTACTTTAGGAGGTGGTGGTGGATCTTTAGGAATTACCATGTTAACCTTGAAACATTGAGATATATTATTGAAAAATTGCTGATGTTCAAGGTTATTCTCTTGAAGTCTTTGTGGGAAAGGTGGCTATGGAATATATGGATTGTCTTTGCTTTGAAGTGCCATTAATTCATTTTCTTCTGGAGTTGCCTCATCTCCTTTTGTCTTTGTTGTTCTATCATGACTTTCTTTACTGGGAGACGTTTTAGTAGCTATTAGTAGTTATTGTTCAGCCTTTAAGGTGATTATTTTGCATTGCTCTTTATTTCCTCTTGGATTCTCCTCTGTGTTATTAGTCAATGGGCCATGTGGATGATTGTTTATTGATGTGGCTAATTGACTCACTTGCATCTTTAACGTCCTTAAAGAGACTGCTTGGCTTTGAAGGAGGGAATCTACCTGCTTCATATATTGCATAAACATCTCCTCTAGGCCTAGTTTCTCTTCAATCTACTGTTGAGGTTGTGTTGGCATGCTATGAGGGTCTACCTAATCTGAATTGTAGAAGTTAGTGTAGGGATTGTACTGTTGTACTTGATAGTTCTCCATATAGTGCATAGGCTCCATGCATTAGCCATTTAGATGGTTCTCACCATAAAAATAACAAGTGACGGGTTGTCTCTTAATAGCATTAGATCTAATGGCATCTAAGTTTTTAGTCAATAGGTTGATTTGTGCAGCTAGTAAGATAAGTGCCTCTTTATTATATATGTTTGTAATTCTTCTTGGGGTTGTTCTCTCGACTGGCCATTGATAACTATTATATGCCATCTCCTCTAACAGGTCATATGCTTCATCAGTTGACTTGTTCATTAGTGTTCCACCTGCTGCGACATCAATTATGATCCTTCATTGCCCCATTAGGTCATTATAGAATGTCTGCACAAGTAACCATTTTGGAATCCCATGACGTGGACATCTCCTCAGTATATCTTTATATCCCTCCAATACTTCATAAAGTGTTTTTGAGTCATACTGCATGAAAGAAGTGATGTCATTCCTCATCTTTGCTGTCTTCACTGGTGGAAAGAATTTAGATAAAAATTTTTGGACCAAGTCATCCCATGTTGTAATTGATCCTGATGGTAGTGACATCAACCAACCCTTCGCCTTGTCTCGAAGTGAAAAAGGAAATAGCCATAATCGTATTGCATCATCTGAGACTCCATCGTATTTGAACAAATCACAAATCTCTAAACAATTTATGATATGTTCATTCCAATCATTGTATGGATGTCCACTAAACTGAACTGAGTCTTTCAACATTCAAATTATTTCCGGCTGAATTTCAAAATAATTAGCATTTATTGTTGGTTGGCATATGCTGGGTTGAATGCTGCTAATTGTAGGGATTAAATAATCTTTTAAAGATCTATATTCTCCCACTTGCTGCTGAAACTGAAATTGGTAAGCCATGATATAACTCTGAAAGGTATCCTAAAAAATAAAAACAAAAAGAATTAAAAAGCAATTGTATAAAAAATAAAAATAAATAAGGACTTATATAAAAAATAAAATAAATAAAATTCTGAATTAAAAATAAGAAAGATTGGTATTAATATTAGAAAAAATAAAATATTATCCTTGGCAACTGCGCCAAAATCTTGATGCGATATTTCTATATCTTATAATTAAGCACAAGTATACGCTATCGTAACAAGTAATAAAGGGACTTACAAAGTCGGATGTCGAACCCACAGGGATAATTTTTATTTTCTTACCAAGTACTAAAATTATATCTTTCTTATAATTATTCAAAAAATAAAACCTTAATTTTGTAATGAATTTAAGTAAAATAAAAGTGCGAAAAATCAATGACACAACTCAAATAAAATAAGAAGATAGCAATATAAATAAAACCTAGGGTTAATTACTATCCTTCAATATAGTTTCTAAAAATTAATCCTTTTAATATTTATATCCCTTAATTCTTATTATTGGTCAAGACACTAATGTATTCACAAGCCTCTTCCAAGGTCATGCAAGTATATCTTAATTTACTAAATACCTATATTCTTATAGTACTTGTAATAAATAAAGATTTATTAAGAATAAGTCTTATTGATCATACATGCCAATTAGGTATATTCATATCCTAATTCAAAACTAGCATATGCAACATTGAATGTTACTCTATAATCATGCATCAAATTATCTAGGTCTAAATACAATGATGCCTCTTCCAAGTTTATCAAAGTATTACTAAAGAAATCACAATATTGATCAGATATAATAAAGCATTAAGAACAAATAATTTGAATAATGAAGAATTGAGTTCATATAAATATTAAAAAGATCCAACAATTAAGCTGACATATTGAGTTCAAGTAATAACCCTAGAAAATAAATTTAGCTCATGATAACAAGAGAATTATGGCTGAAAAATAAAATAAACATGATACAACCAAAAGCAAACCAATGTAGACGTCAATTCTCAATTGGTTGATACGCCAAAGATTTATCAATAATCTCTTGCTTCCTTGAATTCCTCTTGCTTCTCTCTCTAAAAATTGCTCTTTTTCATTGTGTTATGGCTCTAAAAGTCCTAAGTTGTGTGTCCCTCTTCTTCAATGTGTTATGGCTCTAAGAGCCCTAAGTTGTGTCTCTGAGGTCTTAAACGAGTGGCCTTTATATAGGGATTGATTGGAGTCTTGGAGTTGTATTTCTTTTAGGACTAGGAAAAATTGCACTGTTCATCGCTGGGGCGACAGCGCTGTAGCATTGATATTGTTCATAGAATACTGTTCATGCATTACTATTCAACGACACTGTAGCGACTATAGCAATGTGTTTTTCCCTTATTTTTCTTAGATTTTCATCCCATATTTATCCATTGACTCCAAAGCTACAAAATAATAATTAAACATATAAAAAGCCTAATATTCTTATTAAAATGAGTAATTAATTAAGTTAAGGGAGTGAAAATAATAGATATAATTTACGCTTATCAATATGTTACATGATTATAATTTATTCCGCTGCATAATGTATGTTGGACATACATTTAAATTTTTTTCAAAATGTACACAATCATATGCATGCACCCTAAAAAAGTATTTAACAATATATCAAACTTTCTAGGCTTAATTGCCCATTTAACATGATGTTTGAAAGGGTTAGGATTAAGAAGAATCTATCTTCAGGATGGGTTTTTAGGATGATTATTGTGTGGGCTTGGTAGTAGGGGCACAACTTTTGTGTAGTTGTAACTAATGCCAAAAATAGTTTTTCAGCTGGCAATTAACACATCTCAGGATCCATAAGTGCTTTGCTAGTGAAGTAAAGTGTTTCTAAATGTTCTCTTTTTCTTTGACCAGTGTTGCACTTACTACAAAAGTTGAGAATCCAAGTATAGGATCAACCGGTCCCCTATTCTTAGCAGTGCGGCAAATAGTTGAGCCAAATACTTTTTTAATTTTTAGAAAATAGCCTTGCATTATGTGGTCTATATTGTTTTTTCTTTCGTTTCAATGGCCGAAAGAAATTCAAAGTACTTGTCAGTGGCTTTTGAAATGAAACAGCTGAGACCAGCTTTCCAGCCCGTAAGTCACTTTATTTCTTTGACTATGATTAGAGGTTTTACTTCAAGGGCTGTTCAAACTTTCTCTGGATTGGTGTCTATCCCTTTTCGACTTACCAGAAAGCTTAAGGACTTTCCTAATTCAACTACAAAAGCACATTTTTTAGGGTTTAGTTCATGTTGTGTTCTCTAAAGATCATGAAAGTTTATCTTAGGTCATCTATATGATTTTCTGCTCATTCGAACTTCGTAATCACGTCATCTACATAGACTTCCAATTTTTTCCCAATCAATGGTTTAAATAACTTGTTGAGAAGTCCCTAGTAGGTGGCACCTGCTGTTTTTAGTCCAAATGGCCTGACCTTGTAGCAATAAGTTCTTTGATGGGTAATAAAAGAAGTATTTTCCTAATTTGAAGAGAACATTTTAATTTGATTGTATCTTGAGAATGCATCCATGAAGCTAAGAATGGCATGTCCAGTTGTGGCATCTATTAACTGGTCTATTTTCAATGGGTGAAAGCTGTGTTTATGACAAGATTTATTTAGATCTATAATTCCACACATATTCTTTATTTTCTATTTGCTATTTTAACCATAACAACATTGGCTAACCATTTAAGGTAGTAGACTTCTCAAATGAATCTGGCCATTATGAACTTTTCAACTTCAATTGCGGCCACTTAGTTTATGTCTTAGTTGAAGATCTATCTCTGTAATATCCAATCCCTATTAGTAGTATTGGTGCCTAGATTTCGGTATAGAGCAAATAAGATACCATAGGGTTACTCGATTTTAACCCTATTAGAAATATTTTCTTTATAGTGCACGTGAGAGATATTAAACCTAATTTGGTAATTTCACACTAGATCGGAGCGCCGGACAACCCTAGAATATTTTTGGAAATTTTCTCCATTGGCTTAGAAAAGGAAATCCTAATTTACTACATGAATTTCCATTTAAGGGTGATGTATGGAACAAGCCTTTGTTGAGAAACATAATCCATATATTAGAGAATGGACCAATTAGAAGAAATCTCATGGATTGCCAAGTTGGAAGTTCTAGTTAGTTCTTTGAACTATTCTAACTAGATAGTTACAAATGAACTAATTAGATAATTAGTTTTCAACTAATGGTAAATTAGTAATTTTGAGTAAGTTGAAGGGCAAAATGGTCAATTAAGGGAGCACTATATATATGTTAGAAGTGTGTAGAAATTTGAAGAGAGATCAAAACCAACACTTAGAGCACAAAAGAGAGAAATTCGAGCTTCAAGGGGGGTGCTGCTACAGTGACAATTCAAGTTTTTTTTCATGCTTAATCAAGCCAAAATAAGGTTACATACCAATCCCTAAGCTCAATTGAAGCCTCAATTAGTGGAAATTCAAGAAAAAGAGGTAAGAAAAGCATTGTTGTATGAGTTTGATAAGTGTGTTTTCAAGAATGCTTCAATTGACATTCTTATGGGTATTCTTGGCCTAGAGTGAGTTAAATTATAGTGTGGAGCTTGAAGGAGTCATCAATTTGAAGGAATTGGCAAAGTAAGAATTAGGGTTTTTTTTGGTGATTTTGTTGTAGAGATTTCAATTGGTTGTAATTAGGGCTTTAGAATGAAATTGGCATGATTTTGTTGTAATTGGAACAAGAAATTGAGAAAAGGAATGTGTTGGAACCTAAGGTGAAATTATGCTACTTTAGTGAAGTTAGGGATTGAGTGGTGTTTTGAATGAATTATTGTGTGTAAATGGTGCATATTGTAAATTGAATGTATATGTTGATGGAAAAATAAAAAATGAAGATAATGGGACACAATTGTCCATTTTGACAAGGTGAAGGGCAATTATGTCCAACCAAGATTATAAGGCGTTCAATAATTTTCAAAGCATCGGATAGTGAGATAGATTAGATTAAATGGCTCTGTAAATAAAAATCGGGAAGTAGTTTGCATCCGGGCTTTGTATGCCGATTAGGGCATTTAGTAGTTAAATGAGATTCTAGCATTCGATTTGGTTCTAAATGTCATTTATGGCGCGTAGGTGAAGATAACCGAGAGCGATAACAGGAGCAGAAATCAGGAGGGAAATTGAGCGTAGAGCGGTTGTGAGTAGAAATCTGCCATTTCTTTTACACTTCGTTTATTATGTTTTTGCATAATGAATATGCATGTTTTATGAGCTTTCGATGCATAAACACGATTTATGATCTTGATATATATTCATAGACATGCTTTTACATGTTCGATTTGAGAAACAGTTTTTAAATTTCTGCATTCATTTTTAAGGCCATTGTTACCCTCAGATTATAGTGGTGATGATTGTATTAGACCCGGCCGGTATATCCCCGTGCACATGGACAGGTCTTGGGGGTGTGTCGCTAACTCCAGAAAGTTGGGATGTCGAGTCATGTGAGTCGCTCTATGTGTACGGGGTATTGTCTCACAATATGCAAGCGATGCAAGATTTTGCTGCATAACCAGTGAGATGTCTTGAGATGTCACTGTGGGTGCTGCTAGTTGAGGTGCCCCGTGACCTAATCACGTGTGCGGTGCTAGTTGAGTCGCTGTGTGAGTATAGAGCTTTAGGGTTACTATTGGTACAGTTTAGAAAGAAAATGGCCGAGCGAGGAGTTTGCTAGTTTTCGATTTACCGATAGCATTTATGCATTTATATGCACACAGCAGTTATTATTATACAGATTCTGAATATAGTTTTCCAAAGATGTAGATAAAACCCGCTCAACAAGATTTCAATAGCATATGATGTTAGAAACTGTTTTACAGTTTTACATCAATTTTAGAAGCATGATTTCTGCATGAACTTTAGAATTTGCTATCTATACATGATGTTATTTTATTGAAATTTTATTTGTACTCACTGAGCTCCTTTAGCTCACCCGTTTTGTGTTTTATGTTTTCTAAACCCCTTTCCCAGGTGCAAGGCTCGGTACGCAAGCTGCTGATTCTCCTATTGTCGAGTAATGGGCCGAATCCGAAGATCATTTTTTGTACATGTAAATGTGCTAAATAGCACTATTTACTTTATGCATAATAGTTTTAGGCATGTATATTTATATATATGTTTTGAAGCAAGAGGAAGAGATTTCAATTTTATGATGATCGTTTTTACTTTTTATAATTATGCCTATTTTGTGATTCAAATGAATAATTGAGTTATGTTGAACTTGATTTGGAAAGGATCGGAGGTCCGAATTGGTAGTATTGAGATGTATTGGAAATAGAAGTGAAATTTCTTTACAGGTTTGATATGGATTGTAATTTTCATGTATATTACAATATCTTCTCGGTAGTAGCAAGAATTAAAAGGGGTTCACCTCGGAGGAACTTCCGTCGGGGTGCCCGGCAGGGCTGTTGGGATCTATAGTAGAGGGTCTCGGGTCATGTCCTGTCAATCTCTATTGCTTAATTAGCTTAAAAGATGGATCAAAATCCAGACAAAGATCTATCTCTATGAGAGTAGGGTTTATTCCTAGCATGTCTTTGAGCGACCAGAAAAAGATATTTGAGACCTCTTTTATTAGAGAGGTCATTTTTTCTCTCAATTTTAGATTCAATCATGAGTCTATCTTTACGATTTTTTCAGGAGAGTTTGGTTGGATAGGTATCAAAAGAAGGTATTCTACTGGTTCTAGAGATTTGGATTTATTATATTTCCTTGGGTCTATAGTGGTGATGTAGAAAGTTCTCTTCGTAGTGGTCACATAGCAACCTCTGGCTACTTTTTATCACCCTTGAGGATTCCTACTTCATATCTAGCGAGGAACTTGAGTTTTATACAATGGATAGAAATGATAACATTAGAGTTTATCATGAAGCGTTTTTCCAACATTACTTTGTACAGTATTGGCTAGAACTACCATAAAAGTTGATCATCATTATCTTGTTGTAGGATTTTTCCCCTTTGGATATTGGCTAGTTTACGACTCCCAATGACATTATGCAATTATTTGGATCTCATTATTGAATGCTCAGTCTATATGCATTCAATAATGAGATCCTTAATGTTGAGCTCCTTGAGTGTTTTTTTGAATATTATATCGACTGAGCATCTAGTATCAATGAACAATCTATTCACTTCTATTCCAAATGGTTACGACCAATGCATCATGATAGGGGATAGCTAACATCTTTGGCATCCTCATCAATAAACATAATTGGTATTGATAGTACTTGTGGTTTTTTAGTGGCCAAAGTGTTAGACATCACTTATTGCCTTACTAGTGAGTATTGAGAATAATTCTTTCTTTATCTTTTCAAGTTTTCTACTAGCGTCGTGCCCCTTAAGATGATCATGGTTATTTCTTATGTTGGAGAATTCTCATGCTATCGTTTTCTTCCACTCTGATATTTTTGTAGCTCAATGTTAGCTCTAAACTCATCAAGGTATCTATTTCTTAATAGCTAATCTATTTGGACCCATAAGTTTGTACATTCTTTAGTGGTATGGCTATAGTCTTGTTGGAATTTGTATCTTTTATTCCTATTTTTGCGTTTAGGCAATGTTAGGAGAGGTCTTGGCTCATTGAGCAAGCTTTTTTCCTTAATGGCTTTAAATATTATTGCCAATGAGACAGTTATAGGAATACATTTATCTTCGTACACCTTGACCACTCTAGGAAGAGATTTTTTTATTTGTTCCTCTTTACTTCTTTCTTGAGGTAGATCCTTTTGTAGGTTATTTATAGTTCTTTGTGGGGAACTACATCTTTATTCTTGTGTTGTTCTCCTCTCGGAGGATTTTTTTAAACTCTTGCCCTTTCGGCTTTGTTTGGACATTGGTCTTAGTTGCCCTCTTTGCTTCTTCTTCTTTTTCGATCTTCATATATAAAGGGGCTTATTGATGAGTAGCTGCATAGGTAACAGATGAACATTCTGATAAAAATTACTAGAATTGACTTATTTTAAGTCTTTTTTTTAACGCTTATAGTGCAATTGGTATGTTGAACGCCCCAAGGTAGATCACCTTCTTATAAAATCACTACGTAAATTGTCTTAAGCTTTCATTATGCTGGACGAACTTCTCAATTAATTCATTAAAATAAAAAATGCTTCTCTATCTCAGACTTTTATATTAAAAGGAGGTCTGACCATCAAGATTGACATTGAATATTCATCACATTTACTTCATTCATAGACTGGTAATTGATAACACGTTAGTCATCATATTAATGTAGCGATACAATTTATAAGTTAGGAGATTTGGAAGCTTAAATCCCTCCGCTAGCTTAATGTCTCTAAGTTCATAAAAGAGAAGAGACTTTTTTTCCCACTTTGTTCCTTTTGATGTAGGGAGCTTATATTTCTCCCTATTATCTAGGAGTTGGTGTAGTCAAACGTCTAGCTTTTCAACCATTTTAAGCCTTAGATATTTATTTTTGAACACCAAGCTGTGTTGTTCACTATGCTAGTGTTCTTTAATTCTATCAAGAATCTTTCTTGCATCCTTCTCAATTCTACAGTTACTTTTCTTTTTATTCAGTATGTCTCTTTCATCTCATCTGATATGGCTACCTTTTCTTTTTCTATTTAAGATTTCTCTGGCATTTTGTGTCTGCCCCTTGTTTGTTCTAACCCCGTCTATCACTCTTCGGGCATCATTTTCCTTCAAATCATGAATAGTGTTAGTTTGTCTAAGGAGGTTTAAGTCTCAAAATTCTGACTGATTAAGGTTTTGGAAAAATTCTTTTTTCTTTTTGTTCTCGAGTGAATTAAAGAGGATTTCTAGCTTTACTTTCTATTAGGCTGGTGGTTTTTCTTATTATTGTGAGTTATTATTGTGTTATATTTGTACAGATATATATGGGTTCTGTAACCCAAGATTCTTATCAGATAATGGGGTTTGGTCGTTGTTTCTTACAGTTATAGTGACAATTTTTTCTCATTTTTTATAAATACTTTTTTTGTTTGCTTCCCATAAATAGTACCAAATTATCGACCTCAGAATTTGATAACTTATAGTCAATGAGTTGAATTTGCTTCCCTAAGGAAGATTAGATTTGACTCAAGGATGGGGATGGAAATTTACTAAAATGAACTACTTTTGTCCCCACAAATATCATGTCTGATGGTAATCCTGCAACCAAAGAAAATGTCAAGTCATATTAAAAGCTTTTTCACCATAGGTACTCTGATGCTTAAGTTAGCAAAAATGAAAAAGTAGGTCGAGTGAGTAGGAAGGAGAAAAAAGAAAAAAAATGGATTAATCTATATGTTTTTTTGTGTGTATTCTTAATATGCTTATGTATGTGACAACATCAAAATAATAATCACAATACGATTGTAATGATAATCTTCATAATACTGAATTTCACCTCTATTTATAGGATGAAAATGTAAGAATCCTTTTCGGATTTAGAAGTCATATGGACATTTATTTTTAGGATTTTTCTATCAGTATTTTTTCAAAATTGTACAAGATTTTTTATGCCTTGGTTAGTCTTGTATTGTGATTTTGAGGATATTTTTTTTATAAGGTTGATATTATCTATGACTCTGATAAGTTAAGTCCTTTTAGGAATTATCTTTGATTTTTATGGTGGTCGAGTTTAAGTTATGCTCGATGAGAGCAAATATTATTCCTCAACTGGGAGTTTGACCGAACAGGGTAGTCAGGTTAAGACCAGTGTTCTAACTAGCTCAGTGGGTTTTGAGTTTAACCGAGCAGGTAGCCAAGTTATGACCAATGTTCTGACCAACTTGAAGAGAGTGTAATTTTGTATTCCCTTTTGGTCTTTAACCAAATATGTAGCCAAGTTATGACCAATGTTCTGACCAACTTGAGGAGAGTGTAATTTGGTTTTTTCTGTTGGACTCTGACCAAACATGATAGTCAATTTACAACCAATATTTTGACTAGCTCAAAGAGGGTGCCCATGACTCGAGGATATTTTTATAGGTCAATATCAATTTTGTCTTTTACGGCCTGAAGACCTTAGGCCTTGTGGGCTGAAGTCTTTGGGCCTTGTAGTCCTAAATCTAAGGGGAACTAAAAAAAGAAATTAACTATGAGTTTTGAAAAATTAACAATGGAATTCAATACGTGTTAGTCTTTAATTTTAAAGTTTAGAAAGAAAACAATTGAGAAAGACAATAAGAGAAAACAAAAATGGTGGAAGTGGGTGTTAAAAAAGAAGTGAATTACAATTACAATTGAAATTGCTTACTAATATACAATGATATATTCTATAATTACATATATATACTGTTAGGGAAATAAATGTGGTGATACTTAGGCTGCACCCTGAGGCTCATCAAGGCTTTTAGGCTCAACTTTCCTAAGGAGCCATCTAGTCTAATTTAAGGCTAAGCTACTAGGGTCAGAGCTAATTCAAGTCCATTAACCTTCATAATTTAGCTTGTAGGACTCATCAAGTTAGACTCATACATTTGTCCATGTCACCACCGACCCTATAATTAAGGGATACGTTATTATGTCTAAGTTATCTTCTATGTTATCATTGAGTCTCATAATTTATGAACACATCAACAATGCCCAGTCTCTATCTATATCATCACTAGGTCCTTCCAATGCCTAGCTAGAGCCTTCATAGCTTGACAACTAGGTGTATCAGTAAGGTTTTCTTGAGTTAAGTAGTATTTTGTGGTTCTTTAACCTAAGTGCCACTGTGGGCTTATAAGTGATCCACCATGTTTTGATTCTATATATGTTAGAGACTTTTTAAGATCTAATCTCTCGGTATTATTGGGTATGGTCTAATGCTCATGACTTTAGTGTGCATAGATATGGGATCCGTTAACTCATATGGGTGAGTTGTATATCCTGATGCTTTAAGATTGTATTTCAAGAAGTCTTATAACTATAAGTGTAAACCCCAAAAAGGAGTTTTCTATAAGCCTAAACAATATCCCCAAACACCTTTCTTGTTTAAGGATATTGTTTATGAAAATACTAATCTGGAGATAAGTTTATAGTTGAGCATATATAGATTTTCATTAACAATATCCTCAAACAAGACGATGATAATCTATATCTGTTCTCTTCTTGGATATAGGTTACGAAGGGATTATACGTATATGGTTAGCCTCAACTTGTATAGTTCAACATGCCACTTCATAATATCTATAACATATGTGTGGGGTATTGTTCATAGACGTGTGAAAGAGTTCCATAAGACAAACTGGGTGTGAATTTAGAGAGTCTCATAATATAAAGTGTACTCGTTGAGCACTAGGATAACAAATTAGCTCGAATAATTTGATCCGAATATTTTTTTAAAAAGTAAGATTTGTATCAAGATCTCTCAGGAAGCACACTTATAAAAAAAGCTTAAGAGTTAAGCTTTTAATTAAATAAATAATTATTGTTTATTTGGGAATGCTTGACAAGTGGCTTGCATGGCAATATGCATAATTAACAAATGGCAAAAGAAAATGGGATACTTGACTTGATGCATGATGGGCAAATATTAAGATGAAGCAAAATAAATGCAAATGTATCGTTTGGTAAAAGGCTTGATTCGACTAAGAGAAAATGATGAGTTTGAAAAAGTTGCACTTAGGTTCCTTAAACCATCTTTGGCCAAATTGAAAGAAAAAAAATGCTCAAGTGTTACGTAAATCAATCTTGTTAAAAATAATAAGCTACTATTCTAACTCTTCAATCCCACCGGTTATTGGAGACTAGAATTTTTTACGGATTCATTTCAAGGTAAGCTTCAGAATTTAAAACTTCACCAAATTGTCTTCATGGATAAGTTTCTGAGTTTGCTAGTGTAACAAACTTATATTCAATATGTATTTGTTGAAATAAGAAATTAAATTTCGATTTTGCTATATAAATGTGTGTATAACATGCATTCATTTTTTCAATGAATGCCTATCACATGCATGCACCTTATGAGGCACCAATACTATATTCCACTTAAGGTCTCTTTAAATATTATTTACAAAGAATTAAATACTAGGGTTACTTAATGAACCAGATGTAATTTGAACACTGTATGTAAATGAAATAAAAACTTGAAATATGAATTCCAACAAAACCACAACCATACAACAAAGGAATGTAGCCATTTGAGGAAACAGGTCAAATAGTTAACAAGGAATGGTTATCTTATTGAGTACAGAGTATATAGAGAGCCTAAAGCACCAAAGAGGTAGAGAACCCAGAAGTTAAGCCCTCCCCTTAAAAAAGACTTGACAGTGATCATTATATATGAATTGACAATAACAGAAGACTCAAATCACTAAAGGAAGAATTATTCTCAGCATTCGATGGTAGGACACTGAGTGATGTGCAACATCTCATCCTTGAAGAAACCAATGATTGAAAGAGTATTGCTTATGTTTACTAAAGAAGACGCTTATGGGTAAACTACCCTTATAATGATGGATTGATTATCACTATTTAAGTGGGTGGGACTAATGTTAATAAAGTCTTCATTGATTTTGGGAGCTCAGTGGACATCTTTTTAAAATGGCGTCAGATGATCTCAAAATCATAGATCTAAAATTGAAGGGTACCCAGGCACCATTATATGTCTGATGCGATATTTCTATATCATAAATTAAGTGCAAGTATACACTATCGTATGCAAGTAATAAAGAGACTTAAATAAGTTGGATGTCGAACCCACAGGGATAATTCTTTCTTTTTAACCAATTACTAAAATTATATCTTCCTAATAATTATTCAGAAAAATAAAAATCTAAGAATGAATGTAAAAAATATAAAAGCAAAAACACAATGCAATGAGATTTAAAGATAGCAATGTAGAGAAAACCTAGGATTAATATTATCCCTCAATATGTTTCTAATGATTAATCCTCTAATGTTTAACTCACTTAGTCTTTATTATTGATCAAGACACTAATGTATTCACAAGCCTCTTCCAAGGTCATGCAAGTATACCTTAATTTACCAAATACTTATATTCCTATGGTACTTGTAATAAATTAAGATTCATTAAGATTAGGTCTTATTGATCATACATGCCAATTAGGTATATTCCTATCCTAAGTTGAAACTTGCATATGCAACATTGAATGTTACTCTACAATCATGCATCAAATTACCTAGGTCTAAATATTATGATTCCTCTTCCGAGTTTATCAATAATATTACCAACTCATTCACCATATATTGGCCAGATATATTGAAGCATTAAACACAAGTAATTTAAATAATAAATGACTAAGTTTATTAAATACTAAAAGATATGGCAATTTAAGCGCACATATTGAGTTCAAATATTAACCCTAGAAAATAAATTAGCTCATGGCTACAAGAGAACAGCAGTAAAAATAATTATAAATCATGATACAATTATTAGCAAACCGATATAGACGTCGAATTGCTCTTAATTGCGCTGCCTAGGAACTTTTGATGCCGAAGAACGTCTTTGTATCTCTCTCTAAAGTTGCTTCAATTAAGCTCCTATTGCTCTCCAAGACTCGTGCTCTGTATTCTTGGTGCTCTTGGGTCGTCTTGGATTCCTCCTTGAAGGATGGGAACGAGTGGCTTTATATAGGGATTGATATGAGCTTGAAAATCTCAATTCTCATCGGACTAGGACTCGCACTACCGCTGGCGCGCTATGCATCTGTCGCTGGGGCGACGCGTGAAAAAGCTATTACCGCTGGAGCGGTGGGATTTTGGCGCTGGGGCGCTGCATGAAAACGGCTTCACCGCTGGCGCGGTGAATGTATGGCGCTGGGGCGCTATACGCGACTTAAGCAGGTCGTTTTTCTTATTTCGATCACTATTTTAGAGCTGGGGCGATAATACTTGTGGCGCTGAGGCGATGGACACGTACTTTGAAAACTTTGCATTTTAGTCCCTGTTTTCGCTCCTTTTGCGTTCTTTCTTTAAATTTCGTTCAAGTCCCTATAATTAACAATAATGCACATAAATAGCCATCTATTCTCATAAAACCATAAAATATCAATAATAAAAACATGAGAAAATATATGACAAATTTGCCCTTATCAATGTCATTGGTGGAGAAGGTGTATATAAAAAAAATAATGGTAAGCTTTATGGTTGCCAAGTATCCATTTCTATTTAAGATCCTCGAGAGGTGACCTTTCATGAGGAATCTAAATGCAACAATGCCTGTCAATTACCTTGAATTAAAGTTCCTTGCGAGAGAAAGAGTAAGGGTGTTCTCGAAAGACTAAAACATGGTAAAGAGCTGCTATATTACCTCGATCAGAAAAATATTCTACATTACCTCGGTAGACCCATAGAAGCTGGAGAAGCTAAAGTTATGGAAACCAATTGAGAATCTAATCAAGGTCTAGCTAAATGGGGATTACTAAAAGAAAATAGTCAAAATTAGAGTTATTTATTAAGAAAGTTCCTAGACATATTTGCTTAGAACCATGAGGATATACCAGGTATTAACCCATTACTGATCTCTTATAGGTTGGCTATTAGCCCTGTATTCAAGCTTGTCAAACAAAAAAGGACTATTTTTAAGCAAGAGAGAAATAAAGCAGTAGTAGTTAAATATAAAAAGATATCGACTGGCTTCATCTGAGAAGTCAACTACTGATAGTGGCTTATAATTATGGTAATAGTTAAAAGACTAATCAAAATGGAGGATGTGTGTGGACTTCACTGACCTGAGTAAGGTTTGCACTAAGGATAACTTTCCCATGTTTAAGATATATCAACTGGTATATTCAACAACTACCCACACACTCTTTAGTTTTATGGATGCATTCTCGAGTTACAACCATATTAAGATATTCACCTTGGATAAAGAGAAAGCGTCTTTCATCACTAATCAAGAGATCTATTATTACAAAGGTAATGCTTTATGATTTGAAGAATGTAGAGGCTACATATCATAGATTGGTCAATAAACACTTCAAGCAGATAATAAAAAAAAACCATGGAAGTTTATTTAATGATATAGTTAGTAAGTCGACGTCTTTTGAGAACTACATTGATGACTTTAGGAAGACGTTTGAGTTTTTGAGGAAAAACAAGATAAAGCTAAACCCTAAGTAATATGTGTTCAGGCTAGAGCTAAGAAAATGCTTGGGATTAAAGTAAAGCCAGAAGGGTATAGAAGCTAATTAAGGCAAGGTGAAGGCTATAATAAAGATAAAAGTCTCCAAACATAGTGAAGGAGATTCAAATGCTGATGTGTAAAGTCGTCATTTTGAGCAGATTTCCTTTCCAAAGCAACATATAATTACTTTGAATTCTTTCAAGCAATTAAGTGGCGGAGGAAGATGAGGTAGACCTCTTAGTGTGAAGAAGCCTTCCAATAGCTAAAGGCCTATCTGGCTCAACTAATCAACCTTGTCATCTCAAAGACAAAAGATATTTACTTGGGTGTTTCACAACATATTGTAAGCTCAATTTTTTTTAAAAAGATGAAGCTAGAGCTTAAAGGCTTATTTACTTTGATAGCAAGGGCATTAACGACCCCGAAAGCAAGTACACTTTGACGAAAAAATTAGCACTTGCACTGATAATGTCAGGAAATGCCTATTTACAAGTTCACATTATAGCTATGTTAACAAATCAACCCTTTAGGCAAATCCTACACAAACAAAGTTATTGGGACGACTAGTCAGATAAGCTATTGAGCTTAGTAATTTTGACATGCTGTGTAAATGCGTACTACAATCAGGACCCTGAAAAGAGTAAACGATCTAAGAACTCATTTTACCCAACATAGACCATCTAAAACAGTGAAGCGTCTAACGTTTAGGGATGCAAAGTAAAGGTTGTCCTCATTAGTCCAAAGGGTAACAAAGTCAACTATGTGGTCAAATTAGGTTTTCAGTATCCTATAACTAGATTGAGTATAAAACTCTACTAGTCAAACTCAAAGTAATAAAAGCATTAGGTGTTAATGGAGTTCTTGTGAAAATAATTAGTAGCTACTAGTAAACCAAGTTAGGAAGGACTATGAGACCCAGGGTGAGAGTGTGGTGTCTTATTTACTGAATGCAGAAAAGCTAGCGGCCAATTTAAAGAGGTAGAGATTCTACAAATCCTATGAAGTGAGAATTATAGAGCAAATATTTTAGCTCAATTGGCTTTGATTGAGGAGGCTAATATTCCTTAATCTGTACCACTATAGTTGATCTCGGAGCCAAGTATTTAATAGAAGACAGAAGAGGTCCTCTACATCGATAATAGCTTAAGCTTGATGGATCCGATTATTAACCACATAAAGAGTGGGGATTTGCCTTTAGACAACCACGAAGCTCAATATCTTAGATGCACCTTAGTTTAGTATATAGTAATCGATGGAGTCCTCTATCACCAAGTGCATTCCTTCCTATATCTACGGTGTTTGGATTCAGAAGATGCCAAATATGTACTTTGAGAGGTTCATGAATAGGTATATCACAATAACTCAAAATCCGAGTCCTTAGCGTACAAAGTCCTTAAATAGGGGTATTATTGGCAACTACACAGAAGTGTAGCACCTGTTAGGGCATGCTAACCAAGTACTTTCACCCTTTGAGAACTTAAAGGTGATGTCAAGTCTTAATCTTTTCTCATAAAGGGGGTTTGTTTTATTGAGTCCAATTCCCCCAACGATAGGGGTTGGAAAAGTATGTTATGGTTACAATTGACTACTTCTTTAAGAGCACAATTTTGTAATGAGCACTAACTCAAGAGCTACATCTCTACAGAGTTCTCAACATCATAGAGTTTAGAACCCTAATTATCGAGATACGTAGTTCTTAAGTGAAGGTTAAGAGCTACTGACAAAGGAATTCAAGAACTACTTCGAATCCGAGAAAAACCCACAATATATAAGTAATGCAAAAGTGGTACCATTAAGCCACACTTTCATAAAAAAAAAAAAAAAAAGAGATAAAAGACCCCTCAACATTATGCGACATTTTTTCATTTTTTTGTTCACTCTATAATGCGGAAGAGTAACTGATCAACCATTAAAACCTATAAAAGAAAGGGCTGAGAATTGCATGTAAGGAGTAAGGACAAATTTTAGGGAAGAGAGTGAGACTAAGATAAGAATTTTTGTCTTATTTCTAAAGCACCTTAAAAAAAATCTCTCAAATTTATAAGTTTAACTTAAACATCAAAGGGTTATTGTGAGAATAACAATTAACACAATTTGATCAAAGTTTGTGAATACATGTAACTCGGGAAACTCAGCCAAAGGTATATATATATATATATGAAAAATCAAAATCCTTTCTCCGACTGAGAACAAGACCCATGGTTGCTAGGACTAGGACCGATAATTATTACACTTATTGTTATTATTCTATGTATTTGTCTCCGAAAACAAAACTAATATTGTTACATGGTAGGTTCGATATTTGTCAACTCCTTTTTATCTGTTGTATGCCATATCATTTTAAACAAAAACCAGAAAATAAAATAAAACAAAAGCAATAAAAAGACAGATCAAAGACAAAAACCTATCTGTTTCCTCTTTCTATCAAAGCAGTTAAATCAAATTTGAGCTTCAATTAACTATTCAACCATAATTCAAAATAACTTATTTAATTAGAAGATATATTAAACACAATTAAACACCTAAACTCGTTCCTTGTCTCCATATCTTTAATGAATAATTTTGTCTTTACGTCTTTAAGCTTGATCTCACATGGCGTAATTACAAAATTTTGAGTCTACCACTAAGGTTAATAGCATTAATATATGAAAGTCTAACTTATTTATTCAAAATCTTCTAATACAAAATAATCAAATTAATAATATTTGAGTTCTATTAAATTTATTTATTAGGAACAAATTTCACTATAGAAACTTTCTACAAATTCCACATAAGGTGGGAAAAAGAGCACCTAAATTCCGGCACCGTGCAAGCACAAATTCTGGCCGATTTACTAAGTTTGTTGAAATAGCCCAATTGGTATGGCTTCGTAATATTTTGTTGATTTACTACAACCACAAGTCGAATCCTTTGTTGCGGAAAGGGGGCGGGTTTAGGGATAGAAAGGGCTGCCTTTAAAATTATTCGTTTTGTCATTTTCTTTTTTCTTTTTAATAGAAAAACTTCAAAATCATTCACTTTGTAATTAAGACAGACAATAACATACATAATACTAGTAAATCCCTACGCTTGACAAAATTATAAATGACCTTTAATATTAACATAAATCCTTCAGTAAAAAAGCACAAATTTATATAATTCATTTTATCAGATATTTATTATATGGTACAGGTCCCCACCTCTTTACTTACATGTTCCAACTTTTTGGGTTTTATTCAAATATAACCATTTTGGAGGGGTTTATAATTATTTAATCACAACTTAAAATTCTTCATTTTTTTAGCTAGAGATGGAGTTGTCCAGACTATTTTACCTCATCTTTATTCCGACCAAATTTATTTCATTCCATTTCATTTCTTTACAACAAACCAACAAATTAAATAACATTTCCATACGATAAAATCTAATCAAACAACTCTTTTTTGTTCTTTAAAAATTTGCAAATGCTTTTAACATAAACTTTCAAAAACATCAAACTTTATCAAAATAATATCAAAAGATTCAAGTTGGGTGAAATTTCAACAAAATTAATTTGCACAAATTTTAGACATTCTAGTTAGTCAAACAACACAAACATCAAGCATTCTCAAGTTAGTTGTATTCATTTTAGGATATAGTTTGTACTTTGTATATATTACATTTACAAATATAAATATTTAAGTTGTTTGTCATGTTAGGCATTAAAATATCATTTGTGGTTGGGTTGTATAAAAAATTGAGATTGTTGTAATATGATTTGTTTAGTACAACTGAGTTCTTTTTTGTTCTTTTAAAAGTAATGGGTGCCAAGGTACAAAGGTTTTAACTCTTTGCCTCTTAAAGATCGAACCCTAGTGACTTGACAGGGGTAACGTAAGTCTTGCCATTATGCTATACCCTCGGGGGCTACAACTGAATTGCTTAAAAACAAGAAAAGAGACAAAAAAAAAAAAGAGAGAGAGATTGTTTTATGTATGCATGCCAATCGCTCGACAAAATATCGAGCACAAGCTATAACCTATGAGTGTGAAAACAACTCGACATATAGGTCGAGCACAACTTGACTTTTTCCATAAAGACGCTCGACAAACATGTCAAGTGTTTTTCGCACGTATTGGAATTCAATTATGCTTGACATAATTGTCAAACAAAGAGAAAAATAAACAGCAGCTTGTTGTCAAGCAAATGGACCGCGACAAGCTTGTGAACAACCTTGTGTCACGCTCCAAATATTCTCAAGTAATGACTCGAACATTTGGCACGCGACAGGACCACCAAGGGAGTACTTAGTCCATTTTGGGTTAAATGGGCTAGAGCTTCTAGAAGGCCCAATGGAGTTGGGTTGAGGCCACATTAATGTGGTAGGTGGGAGAATAATCTAGAAAAGGTATATTCCTTGGGATATACTTTTGGTAGTTGGCATCTTTGGAATATTTCTTAAGATATTCTTCTCTTTAGATGTGGACCATTGAATTAGAGTTAATTCTAGCCGTCCATTGTATATAGCTTTAACTATAAATAGGTGGAGTTCTCATTTGAGAAACAATCCTCCAAATTGTAGAAATACTCATAGCTTGTAATTCTATAACTTTGTAATCTCTTTTTAGTAATAAAATCCGAGAGCATTCTCTCAAACACTTGGTGTGCTTCTTCTTCATCTCTTTCTTTGGTTAATTTGTAGGCTGCTTAGCACTAGCAAGTGTCTAAGGCCGCGCGGTTTCGAGAAATCGGGTCGTGACAAGTGGTATCAGAGCGGGTTCAAAGAAGATGGTGAATGAAGTTGCTGGTTCATCGGGGATTACTGAAGGGAAGGGTAGAGACCCCAAAGCTAGGAGACATAGGAGTATTTCGCCAGAAAAGTTCATTGATCCGAACCATGAACTCGGGGACATGGTTATGAAGCTCGGTGGTGCTGTGAGCAAGGCGACGAACCACCTTGAGGAGTTGGAGGAGCAAGTCCAGAATGTCGAGGTAGGCCTCAATACTCAAGGGGACGAGCTACGCTCCCTAATCGAAAGCTCCATGGACGAGCATGCTGTCAAACAACGGGACTGGATCAAGGCTTTTTAAGAGAAGGTTTACAACACCATGGACAAAGTTCAAGCCCAAGTAGAGGAGCTACGAAAAGGATTTGAAGATGTCAAGGAGGATGTGGTGTTGTGCAAGCGAGTGGTCGCTAATGGCGTAGCTACTCAAAGTGCAGTCACTGCACTAAGGGTCGAAGCCCCTAAACTGAAGGAGTTTAGCGGCAGATGGGATGCCAAGGAGCTTGACAACTTCTTTTGGCAAATGGAGAGGTATTTCGGCGCTATGGGCGTGCGGGACGAACACAAGGTAAGTACCGCAACTTTATACCTTTCCGATCATGCAATTCTGTGGTGGCGTAGGAAAAGCGAGGAGATTCGCAAGGGTACCTACACCATAGACACATGGGAAGATTTGCAATGGGAGTTAAAGCGCCAATTTTATCCGGAGAATGTGGCGCACGACGCCTCGCAAGCGGTTGAAGGAGTTGAAACAAACAAAGTCCATTGGGGAGTACGTAGAGGAGTACTCTTTGTTGATGCTGCAAATCCGTAACATGACTGAGGAGGACTTATTGTTCAATTTCCTGGATGGGTTACAATCCTAAGCTGCCAATGAGTTGAAGCGGTGTGGAGTGCAGAATATATCTGTCGCCCTTACAATGGCGGAGACGCACATGGATTACCGCAAGGGGGATTCAGGAAAGTCCAAAAATTCTAAACCCAATCACAGTAAGGGTGGGAAAGCTAAGGAGTTTTAGCCTCCGAAGATCAAGGAGGAGAAACGCAAACCGCCCAAGTGGAAGGAACAAAAACGCAACGGCCATAGAGGTAATGGTCCGAAGTCTAATTGTTTTCTCTGCGATGGGGATCATTGGGTGAAGGATTGTCCGAAAAAGAAGGCTTTTCAATGCAATGTATGAGGCACAATACGAGGGCAAACAGAGTCGTATAGGTTATATGCAGCTGTTTAATTTCCTCAAAGCCAAGCGGTATGCAGATGCGCCAACGGGGACGACGCTCATATACATTGAAGCCTATGTCAATTGCATCAAGACTCAGATACGGGGGCTATGCACAACTTCATTAAGCGTGCGGAAGCGGAACGCTTGGGCCTTTATGTAAAAAAAGGAGAGGGATACCTTAAGTCCGTGAATGCAAGAGCCAAGCCGCTGGAAGGGGTGGTTCGTGGAGCTGAAATTCACATTGGCAAATGGCACGATGAGGTAAATTTCTCGGTAGCACCTCTCGATGATTTTGATGTGGTGCTAGGTATGGAGTTCTTACGGCAGTACAATATGGTGTTACTTCCTTAACACAACTAGATGTGTATTTTGGAGGGAGGGCCTCGAATGATACCGACGATAGACATACCCAAGGGTGGGCGATCCAAGCCAAATGCCAAAGTCCTTTCCACAAGAGCGCACAGCCAGAGTTTGAAGACCGAGGTGTGCAAGTTCCAGCGAAGACGCGACGAGGGCGTAGCGTGAATTTGGTGGGGGAGAATGTCATGCCCCAAATATTCTCAAGCAATGACTCGAACATTTGGCGCGCGACAGGACCACCAAGGGAGTACTTAGTCCATTTTGGGTTAAATGGACTAGAGCTTCTAGAAGGCCCAATGGAGTTGGGTTGAGGCCACATTAATGTGGTAGGTGGGAGAATAATCTAGAAAAGGCATATTCCTTGGGATATACTTTTGGTAGTTGGCATCTTTGGAATATTTCTTAGGATATCATTCTCTTTAGATGTGGACCATTGGATTAGAGTTAATTCTAGCCGTCCATTGTATATAGCTTTAGCTATAAATAGGTGGAGTTTTCATTTGAGAAACAATCCTCCAAATTGTAGAAATACTCATAGCTTGTAATTCTATAGCTTTGTAATCTCTCTTTAGTAATAAAATCCGAGAGCATTCTCTCAAACACTTGGTGTGCTTCTTCTTCATCTCTTTCTTTGGTTAATTGGGGTCTTGTAGGCTGCTTAGCACTAGCAAGTGTCTAAGGCCGCGCGGTTTCGAGAAATCGGGTCGTGACACTTATCTAGCAAATGGCCAAGCATGCACGCAGCCAAATAGCTCAACAAAACTATCGAGCAAATTAGCATTTGTGAACCAAATGGTTCAATAGTCATTTCGAGCGAATGGCCAAGCCTATACGCTGTCAAATACCTCGACAAGACTATCAAGCAAATTGGCCTTTGCAAGCAAAGTTGCTTGATAGCCTTGTCAAGCGATTTGGCCACGTGCATGCTTGGCTAAATCGCTTAACATGCTAGTGTGGAGTAGAGGAACTCGAAAACATCATGGACCACCTTTAACAAATTATCGATTTTTGCTCGATATAATTGTCGAGAAAAAATCTTGCACCATTGCTTGTTGTTTCTTTTGAATTTTGTCAAGCACTTAGCACTCATTGAACATTTTTTTATGTTTTATGCTTTAATATTCAATTTATTATTATTATTGTTGTTAATTTGTGCATGAATGATCAATTGTAGAAGTATTATGGTGAAAGATAAAGTGTCCAAAGTTTTTAAGATTAAGGCTAAGGACTATTTTTTATGGGGATCGGAATAACTTCACATTCAAAATTAAGGGCAATCAATAGAATTAAATCGAAATTAATAGAGTCAAATTGAAATGTTTAGACAAACGTGGAAAGACAAGATTTTAAATATGTAGTCCGTAACCTTCACTTTACAACTCGTCTATAATGTCTTAGTTTAAAATGTACATACCACTGATCTTCTATTTCAGAAGTAATTTCTCATCTTCAAAAAGAGAATTCAATTTTCATAAATAAAGTTTGGTTTGGTGATAGGTTTATCTTTCGGTTTAAAAGTTGTGCACACGTCTAAGAAAGAAAATTTTCAATAACAATATCAACATGGATATGTATGGGTTGGATAGTTAATTTATGAGTTTAGATTTCAACCAAACGGATAAGGATACAGTGAAAGTGGCATTAATCTACATTAGTAAATGGGTACTAATGGGTGTTGTTAGGGAAGATCCTAAGTAGATATATGAACAAATTCATTCTTCAATTGGCTTTTAATAACTATATGTGGGCTAAGGTTACGTACAAATTCTTATTTAGTTCTTTAAATAAGGCCTTAGCCAACCAATCATACACATTTGAGAAAAAGAATTTGGCTAACTTCGACGAGGAGAAGTATAATATAAGTGCTTTCATTTACGCTTTTTATGTACAAAAATAATACAACATTTTGTACTAGTTATACTTTGCATATATTAACTTATAAGTTTATAGACATTTAATTTTTTTATTGTTAATCTCTGTAGATTTATATTTTCGAGGCAAACCTTGTGACTTTGATATGTTGAGTTTGCAACTGTAATTGATGATCATTAATCATATTGTTAAACATTTCGCAATGAATTTTTTTTCCTTTACAAGGAGTCTTATTATTTAGTGAAATTATTAACATGTGACGACCATGATGATTGAAAAGAATTAGAAATGGATAATGAAGAGAAAAATGAAAATGAAAATGAAAATAAAGTTTGCTCGATAGGTTTGTCGAGACTAGGCAAAAATGCTTGACAGACCTGTTAAGTAATAATGCCACAAAAAAGTCGCTGAACAGGTATGTCAAGCTTAGGCAAAAATGCTTGATAGAATTTTTCTCGATAACTATTATTCAACTTTAATATTCATCCATTAGTTCACTTTCTAGATTAAGTGTCATTCTCATTCAAACCCTTGTTTCATTGACAAGTTGATATAAAAAGCTAAACACAAGTCTTGAAATTGCAATTTAACTTGTCCACAACTAGTAGGTTAATGTGCAGGCTAATGTGCACAAGAAAGTCGCCATAGATCAAATTGTTAGACGTTTTATGTTATTTTATGTCCTTAAAGTATGTATAATAATATTTTATTAGATTAATAAAATTTATTCATATATATGATTAAGCATACATTGATGAGTCTATATTTATAAAGTATGTGATCTATATAAGATTGTAGTTTTTCTGCTTCTTATAATGAATTATTTGCCTTAATCATTGAAGTAGAGACTTCGAGTAAGAAAACTAGTGTATATGTTACATTGAATGAGACTACTATGAATTTCAATCTGGTGAACTAAATATCGCAGATCTTAATTTACAAAAACTTTAATAAGCTTGATTGATCTTAATCCTAAGCAACTAATGAACTTACATTCATGCATTGTATCTTTTGAGTTATCACGGAGTGAGATCCATATAAACGGTCAAACCCTCGATAGCTTGGAGATATGATTTCATGAGTCGTAGGAACATATATTTATAAGATGTAATCTAATAATTAATATCCACCTAAACTGTTTGCAGTAGTTGATCATTAGAACTGTAGCCACAGTTTATTCAATAAATTATTTATTGAATAATAATATTTATTTATAAATTTATTTACAAATATAGACATATTAAAAGTGATTATTAAAGCATTCAGTGACTTAGGGGTAAATAAGTAATTAAAGAGGCAAGACATTTTTTTCATGGCCTAACTTTAATTATTGACATCAATTAGGGAATCAATTAAGTAGTTATTATTAGTCTAGAGACCAAGCCCATTTTAATATAAGGCGTTCTAATTAAATGAGTTTGTACTTAATAACATAGTTTACTAGAATACAAACATTGACTTTTAGTGGAATAGCTTGGGGTTAACTTATAAGAATTGGTGTATTATAAGATAATAAGAACTAGGCCTTTTAAGTTGAAGCTAGAAAGCCTATAAGTCTTGCAGTCCCTCTACTAGCTCAAATCCTAATCAAACTCTAATTTTCTAGTCCTAATCTAATTCTAAATACCCAAGGGAGATTCCTATATATATGAGAGGTATTGAGTAATAAAGTACACAACAACCATAACTAGAAAAATTCTTTTACGTATTCTTATGTGGAAAAAGATTTTAATTATTTTCATTCTATCAGATTTAGGTATTAGTGTTTTTAGAGATTAAAAAAGAACCATATGCCTACATGCGTTGAGTTTGAAGATTGAGGATAGTAAAGAAGATTACAACTAGTCAATTCAATATTTGCTATAGCAAGGAATTGAGGTAATCTTCTTTCCTTATACATGTAATTATGAACAAAACGGTCTGGCTTCCGCTACTTTTATTTTATTAAACATATTTTTTTTAATTTACAACCAATAACTTGTATCAGAGTCGCCTTGTTTTATATTACACGTATAGTTTATTTTGTGTATTATAACAATTGTTTATTATGGCACCAATTGCATATTAATCTATATTGCTATTGTTTATTAATTATGTGATGAATGGTTATGCCTAATAATTCATGGTTAGATATTTGTTTGTATTTTTCTTTGGAATTATAATAAGAAGGGGTGATGAAATTATATCACAATTTCCACTCTTGGTTAAGTTAATTCTTGGTGATTCTTTAAATTTTAATTGTAAGTCAATTAAATGGCTTAGGGTTTTTATTTGTAATCAAAGAATATGTATATTTTAATTTTTTGTTGTATTAAAAAAAAAGGAAAACGAACAAAAAGAAAGGAAGAAAGAGGCTATACGCAGCGTCATGTGTTCTTTTTCTGTGGCTCGTGCAGCGGCGAACGTGGCTCACGGTCTTCACGGCGGCGACAAGAAGCGGCGCTATCAGCTCGTGAGGTGGTCGGCTTCCTTTGAGTGGCTGGCGGTCTCCTTGTTAGAGATGGTGACGCTAGGTCTTGTGGGTTTTCATGGCAGCGAAGGGACGACCAGCGTTGTTTGAGGCCGATGGCAAGTTGTGACAGCAAAACCGATCTCCTTTTAGCCTTGAACGGTGGCCGAAATCCTGAACGACGGTGGTTAGGGAGAGAACGGAGTGGCGTTGTGTGAAAATTGCATAATTATGGTTTCCACTAGAATTTATCACTTAGGCCTCTCTTTGGTTTAATTAATTTTGACTTGGTTAAGTTTATTTGCATATCGTCCAAATAAACCCTTAAAAGTTTATCAATTATGCAAATAGACCCAACAGAGTTGATTATTCTCTCTTGGCCCCCTCTAATTTTGGATAATTAAAGTTTGACCAGAAAGCTTTGAAAAATTTGTAATAAAGTCCTAAATTTAATTTTGGACTAAGTTTTGGGTATTTACAAATTTAAAGTTGATCCAAACCTCTTTTAATCTTAGTCCAATTTTATAAAATTTTATTTTGGCTATTTTATTAAAATTATTGAGTCTAAAAATATTTTATTTAAATTTTTTTAGAAGGCCCAAAGAAATTTTTAAACCTAAAATATGCCTAATTTATTTTTAAAATAAGTGGACCAAAGAAAATTAAAAGGCCTAAATTTTTAAGCCTATAAAAAGAGACAAGCAAAATGAGGTAACATTATGGAAGAACCCAAGTTGACTTCAAGGAAGACTTTGAAGAATTTAAGCTTAGTTTTAAATGTTTTTCTTCATAAAAAAAAGTCATGAATTATGGGTTATTTATTTATCTAGTTAATTGATTGGATAAATAACATATCATATAGATTAAGTAGTCACATTTACATGTCCATACATAAAATATATCATTTTATATGACATTAATGTTCTAATGAGATTATGATAAGATTATTGTCATATTTTTTAATATTATATTAATTTAATATTTGAAGTGACCTTATTAATTATTTTATAAAAATAAAATTAGATATTAATAAGAAGAACGTCATTTTATAAATTAATTAAAAACTCTAAGAATTAAAATATTGAGTGAGAGATGGATTTAGGCATAAAACCTATGGCCTCTATTATTGGTCCTATAGTAAAGTAGATTAATAACTTACCTCAAATTTTGTGAGATCCCTATGAAGGGTATTAATCAGAACTAGTTACTAGATAGGACTTCCCTAAATGATAAGATCCAATATAGGACTCATGCAAAACTGACTACCCTCTTATGACTTTTTCAATTGAGAAATATAAAGGATTAAAATAATGGTTGTACATTCAACTAGGTTGATTGATATCCTCCCTACGGAGTTCTTGTCAATTACATCTAAGGACTAAAGAATCGGTAGTTTATTATTATTTGATATGAGATATCTAGATAATAATAATAAATTAGTATAGTGCTAGTCTAATTTATGATGGATACGACTACCCTACAGAGGTGTATTCTGAATAAAAATTAGATTATCGATGTATAATGTAGTTAAAGTATTCTACATAAATGCATTTCATATATTCATGCAAAAGTTACACATACTTTCTGATAATGTATACTTATGTATGAATTTATTTTTTAGAATCATGTCTTCATTCAACCTACTAGCATCCATCCTTGACCAAAATAAGTTAACCGAAAATAATTATGTGGATTGAAATAAGAACTTAGCCTTTTTTTTACAGCTGAAAAGCACAAATATGTCTTAACTAAAAAATGCCCTCCTAAACCTAATGAAAAGACATCTCAAACTGAAAATGATGCTTATAACAAGTGGCAACAGTCTGATGAAATAGCCAGATGTTATGTATTAGCTTCTTTGTCTAGTACTCTAGCAAAGCAGCCTAAGAGTATGGAAACGGATGCTAATATGGTCTTCAATAATTCAGAGATGTTTGTTGATAAAAATAAGACTTTGAGGTAGGTTGCTTTGAAAGAGATCATGAATACTAGGCAAGCCGAAGAAACTCCTGTGCAAGACCATATGTTGAAAATGATAACACTATTCTAGCAAGTTAAGGATTTAGGTAGGGAATACATTGACCAATCTAAGGCCGAGATGGTCCTAGAAACCCTAGCACCGTCATTTCAAACTTTCTTGTTAAACATGTCAATGAATCAATTGAATTTTTCATTAACTGAGCTAATGAATTAGCTTATAGCTATTGAGGCCATAATAAAACTTGGAGTAAGTGTTCATTTGACTAAGGGTCTATCTTTCTCTTCTGGTCCTAATCCTAAGGGAAAGGATAGTAAGAAGAAAAAGAATAAGCTCAAGAGAGCATCTAACTCAACTTCCATGTGTTGAGTTAGCAAAATGTTTCCAATGTGGTGTTAAAGGGCATTAGAAGAGAAATTGTCCAGTTCACTTAGCAAAGCTTTCAATAGCTAAAGGAGCAACTTCTACTTTAGGTAAAATTCTTTTCATTTAGACATGTTTAGTGGTTGATTCTATTGATTCCTAGATAGTAGATTCTGGAGCCACCAATCATATTTGTAATTCATTGCAAGGGTTCCAGGAAACTAGACAACTCAAGGAAGGGGAGATCACTCTAAGGCTAGGAAATGGTGCAACTGTTGCAGCCAAGACAGTGGGAGTTGTTCAACTTTATTTTGGTGATTTTAGGACTTTAGTATTAGATGATTATTTGTTAGTTCTAGAACTAAAACACAATTTGATTTCAGTTAGTTATTCAAATAAATTTGGTTATTCTATTATTTTTTACTCAACTGTGGTGATCAAAAGAAATATGTCGTTTATATGTTCTGGCACACTAGTTAACAATCTATATTGTATATATCCTAAAATTAACTCACTGCATGATACATAATTGAATAATGAATCTAATCACCATAAGAAGATGAAAGTGACTTCCACTAATTAAACGTATCTATGACATCTACATCTTGGTCATATTAGTCTAGATATGATCCAAAGACTGATCAAAGATGAACCTTTGAGTTCATTAGATATTGAACCATTACCAGTCTGTGAATCTTGTATAGAAGGCAAAATGACCAGAAGACCCTTTAATACTAAAGGTAATAGAGCCATTGAAACGTTATAATTAGTACACTCTAACGTATGTAGGCCCATGAGCACACAAGCTATGGGAGGTTATGAAAATTTCATCACTTTCATTGATGATCATTCTAGATTCAGTTATGTGAACCTAATGCACCACAAGTCTGAGGCGTTTGATAAATTCAAAGAGTTTCAGGAAAAAGTGGAAAGGCAATTAGAAAAATACATAAAGGCACTTCGATCTGATTGAGGCGACGAATACCTCTAAAATGAGTTGAGGACCTATTTGTTAGACAATAGAATATTATCCCAGTTGATTGTACCAAGGTCACCCTAGCAAAATAGTGTAGCAGAAAGGAGAAATAGAACTCTTCTTGACATTGTGAGGTCAATGATGAGTTATTCAATTTTACCCATCTCGTTCTGAGGTTATGCCGTAGAAATAGCCATGTATCTTCTTAAGTTAATTCCGTCTAAGTTAGTCCCTAAAACACCTCTAAAAATATGGATAAAACTTAAACCAAGTTTACGTCACATACATATATGGGGTTGTCTAGCTCATATGCTAAAAACGAAGGCAGACAAATTGGAATCTAACTCAGAAGTTTGTCTGTTTGTTGGCTATCTTAAAGGAACAAGAGGAAGTCTTTTTTTTATAGTTCTCAAGATAAAACAGTATTAGTTAGCGCTAATGCAATCTTTATTAAAAAGACTATATGAAAGACTTCAAGCCTAGGAATAAGATAACTCTTAATGAGTTATCTGGGAACTCTAATATTGTGCTTGATAGAGTCAATGATTTAATTCCCAATCAAGATCATAATAACCAACTAAAGCTAGTTGTAGAACAACAATCACCGGTACTTCGTCATAGTGGAAGAATTATTAGACGTCCAACTAGGTACATATTAATTGGAGAGTCATTTCAAGTAGTCTCTAATAAGCATGAACTAGATCCAAAAACTTGTTCGCAAAATTATACACACACAAATTTGTAACGGCAAGTGCACGAGTCGTGAGCAAGTAATAAAGTGATAAGTGAGTATCGTTCCCATGAAGATTGTGTCTTAAATTAATACTAAGTACTCTAATATTGGCAACCTAACTTTATCTAAGCGAATTTAAAGGATAAGTTGAATTGTAAAATTAAAAATGCTTTAAATTAAGTAAATCGATAAATTAAAGAAATGACAGTTCTATGGCAATGAGGGTTCTAGGGACTTGATTTCCCTTTATTGTTTCTATGTTCTTTGTCATTAGTGATCAACAAATAATCTAATATATTCATTAATCAAGGGCTTAAGAATAATCTCATTCCTTCTCCCGAGTGCCGATGAGACTCTATGCATATACAAACAAGTTGATATCCCTATCTAACCCGTTATACATACACGTATTAAGCTACCCTAATACGACTACCCTAAGTTCATTAGTCTCCCAACTCAACAAACTCAAAGCTATGCCTTTTACAACCAATATATGGATTAAACTTTTTCAAGCATATAACCCAAATGTTTAATTCGTCCAATCCATTTTCCAATGCAATTAGAAGCATTAAGCACATAAAAAGCATAAATGAATAAGAATCAAATAGTCATTAATCACAAAATAATATCAATACATAGAGTTCAACAGAGTTCCATCAATTCTTAGAATATATAATCTAGCAATCTATAGTGAAATATTCAATTACATTCATCCAAATATTCATAAAAGTACTCATGTTCAAATTAACACAAAATACAATTACAAACTATAAATAAATGTAAATGCAGTAGAGAGAGAATAAGGAACTAGTTTGAGAAGCCTTTAGAGTCTTCAATCTTTAATAATCTTCCTTAATCAAAGCTTCAATAGTATTTCTCTCACTAAAAATCAGAGTTTCTTTCTCTATTTTGTGTTTTCCCTTTCTTCTTTTGAGAAAATGGCAAAATAGTAGTATTTATAGGTTTCAAATTAGGATAAGAAAATAGGTAATGAAACAAGTGGTGGCATCTGGGCGCCACATTTTAGCGCCTGGGGGTCAAACATTCTACTACTAGAGGCGGTTTTGGCACTTGGGCGCCAAAACCTGGGTTTTCCGGCACTTGGGCGCCATTTTTGGGTACTAGGGCACCAAAGCCTGGGCACGATACTGTAGCAAGACATTGTCACTACACTGTTCACGGCACTGTAGCATATTAGGTGTTTTTGCTTGTTTTCTATGAATTTTCATCTTTAATAAATCCATGAACTTGAAACCCACAAAATAAAATTGATATACATAAAAAAGTCATAAATTCACATTTAAAATGAGCAATTATCTAATTAAAAGGGGTATAATATCATATATAAAGTGCGCTTATCAATCCCACTAGCTATGATGAAGCAATGGTTGATAAAGATGTAGACCATTGGCATAAAGCTATGAAAATAGAAATGGTCCATGTATTCCAATCAAGTATGGGAACTTGTAGAGAAACCTGAAAGGAGAAAACCCATAGGGTGTAAATGGGTCTACAAGAAAAGAAAGGGGTAGATGGAAAGGTGAAAACCTTTAAAGTTAGGCTTGTTGTTAAAGGGTACATTTAGAAAGAAGGTATTGATTATGAGAAGACCTTTTCGCCAAAAGCCATGCTTAAGTATATTAGAATTCTCTTATCCATTGTAGCAAATCTTAATTATAAGATTTGTCAAATGGATGTCAATACTGCATTTCTTAATGAAAATCTTGAAGAAAGTATCTATATGATATAACCAGATGGTTTTATAGCTATAAGCTAAGAGCATATGATTTGTAAACTAGAAAAATCTATCTATGGGCTTAAACAAGCATCTAAATCATGGAACATCAGATTTTATCAGACAATCAAATCGTTTGGTTTTGATTAAAATCCTGATGAACCTTGTATGTACAAAAAACTAGATGGGTGGTTAGTAATTCTTATAGTCTTGTATATAGATAATATACTACTCACTGGGAATGATATAGAAGCAATATCATCTATTAAAATTTGGATATCTAACCAATTTAATATAAGGACTTAGGTGAAACTAGTTACATCCTTAGAATTAAGTTGCTGTGAGATCGTAAAAATAAAATCTTAGCTTTATCTCAAGCTACATATATAGATAAAATTTTAGTTAGGTTTGCTATGCATGAATCCAAAAAGGGATCACTTTCTTTTAGATATAGAATTGATCTATCCGAGAATCAATGCCCTAAAACTCCTGAAGAGATAGATCATATGAAAGGAATTCCTTATGCATTAATAGTAGAAAGTCTCATGTATACAATGCTGTGTACCAGACCAGATATTTGTTATGCAGTCGGCATGGTCAGCAGATATTAATCTAATCCAAGACCAGAACCCTAGACTATAGTAAAGCATATATTTAAGTACATTCAGAGAACAAAAGATTATATGCTCGTGTATTCTAGTGAGGATCTTATATCTATTGAGTATACAAATTTAGATTTCTAAGCAAATAAGGATGCCCATAAATCTACATCAGGATATATGTTTACTTTAGGTGGTAGGGCTATAAGTTGGAGGAGTGTAAAGCAATCATGCATCGCAGACTCTACCATGGAAGCTGAATATGAAGCTACGTTAGAAGCTGCAAAAAAGGCTGTATAGCTCTGCAAATTCCTTATGAAATTTGACATGGTGCCTAGTGCTATGATGCTCATTGTTATTTATTGTGATAATAGTGAAGCTGTAACATAATCTAAGGAACCAAGATACCATAAGAAAGAAAAACACATTGAGAGAATATACCATTTGATACATTAGCAGAAAATCTAGCAGATTTATTCACCAAATCATTGCCAGCAAAATGTTTTGAAACTCATATATATGAAATGGGAGTTCAATAGATGTCCGACATGCTTTAAGGCAAGTAGAAGATTGTTAGACGTTTTATTTTATTTTATGCCTTTAAAGTATGTGTAATAACATTTTATTAGATTAATAAAGTTTATTCATATATATGATTGAGCATACATTGATAAGCCCATATTTATAAAGTATGTGATCTATGTATTAGGCATATGATACTAATACAAAGGGTATAGATCACAAGTTCTTTATAAATTAAATCTAGTTCACAACCATTAATGAAAAATGACATTTCATTATGTAATGTTATAGTTTTTCTACTACTTATAGTGAATGATTGGCCTTGATCATTGAAGTAGGGACTTCGAGTAGAAAAACTAGTGTATATGTTACATTGAACGAGGCTACTATGAATTTCGATCTGGTTAACTAAATGTTGCAGATATTAATTTACAAAAGCTTTAATAAGCTTGATTGATCTTAATCCTGAGCAAGCAATGAACTTACATTCATGCATTGTATTTTTTGAGTTATCACAGAGTGAGATCCATATAAATGATCGAAACCTCAATAGCTTAGAGATATGATTTCATGGGTCATAGGAATATATTTTTGCAAGATGGAATCTAATAATTAATGTTCACTTAAGCTATTTACAGTACTTGATCATTGAATCTATAGCCACAGTTTATTCAATAAATTATTGTTTGAATAATAATATTTATTTGTAAATTTATTTACAAATATAGACATATTAAAAGTGATCATTAGAGCATTCAGTGGCTTGGGGGCAAATAATTAATTAAAGAGGCAAGACATTTTTTTCATAGCCTAGCTTTAATTATGGACATCAATTATAGGGTCAATTAAATAGTTATTATTAGTCTAAATACCAAGCCTAATTTAATTTAAATGAGTTTTAATTAAATGGGCTTTTACTTAATAACATGGATTAATATAGTACAGCTTTTAGCTTTTAGTGGAATTACTTAGGGTTAACTTAGAAGAATTGGTGTATTATGAGATAATAAGGACTATGCCTTTTAAGTTAGAGCTAGAAAGCCCATAGGTCTTGTAGTTCCTCTACTAGCTCAAATCCTAATCAACCTCTAATTTCCTAATCCTAATCTAATTCTAAATACCCAAGGAAAATTCCTAAATATATGGGAGATATGGAGTTGTAAAGTACATAACAACCATAACTAGAAATTTTTTTTTTATGTATTCTTACATGGAAAAAGACATTAATTATTACCATTCTCTCATATTTTGGTATTAGTGTTTTTAGAGATTAAGAAAGATCCACGTGCCCACACGCGTTGAGTTTGAAGATTGAGGATAGTAGAAAAAATTGCAACTAGTCAATTCAATATTTGCCATTGCGAGAAATTGGGGTAATCTTCTTTCCCTATATATGTAATTATGAACAAGAGGATTTGGCTTCCACTGTGTTTATTTTATTAAACAAAAAAAAAATTATTTAGAACCAACACAACTTACAACAAGTGCATGTGTTGGAACTTTAATTTACTATCCTAACTTTGTTCTTGTTTTTCATCTTAAACATAAGTTTGTTAACAACACAAACAATCACGGTGAGAGAATTTTTATTTTTATTTTTTTGGACTCAATTTTGTGTATGTCTATCATGTGAAATAGGATGTTAACTCAATAGAACATTTCTCTAGTCGTAAAACCATTGGATTAACATAGTTCTCATGTGCTCAATCAATGTCGTTATAAGAAAGATACGTGCTTCACTAAGAATGGCAATAATGTTCTCTACAATGTTGGTTTTCATTATTATATCTTCAATTGCTAAAATGAGATTGGGCCAATCTATGACAACTATCCTTCTCTAAATACCTTGTAGCCTCATGGTTGATCATCTACAACTTCTCACATTGTTTACTGAAGTCACTTTGATAATATGCCTTTACCACAACCTAATATGCTATCATGAAGCTTTTTTTTCTTTAAAAACTCTTGTATCTAGTTTTGATATTCCCTATAACATGCTATGCATAAACTCTATGTGTTAAACCTAGA
The DNA here is from genome assembly GCA_946807835.1 of Ailanthus altissimus. NCBI lineage: Eukaryota > Viridiplantae > Streptophyta > Magnoliopsida > Sapindales > Simaroubaceae > Ailanthus > Ailanthus altissimus. The sequence goes on from OX327687.1 coordinate 15,442,039, forward strand.
AAAACTATATGGATTAGTATTTTTAGTACTTGAATATTGATTTGAAATGAAAACTAAATTATTAACGTCCCTAATGCCTTTACGAATGATAACTTTTAGTATTTATAACTCTCAGCGTTGCTAACGCTTAGCACTGATCTAAACTCTTTTAGACCAGATCTGAACTCCTTCAGATCATACAATATCTATAATGTTATAAGCATTGTACTATATACATTTAATATTAATAATTTTATTCAAAATATTTATTGTATAATTATTAAACAATTAATATTTAACTAACTGTGGTACCAATGAGAAGAAATACATTACTGGATGTTGACTTTCTAGCATTCGAACTAAACAGGAAGTCTGAGTTTTCTATATAAGTCAGAAACTTATCCTCTATACTTCTCAGGTATTTGGTATATATTTCACAGCTATCCAATAATCATTACCTGGATTAGACTGATACCGGTGTGCAACACTTATAGCCATTCAAATATAGGTCTTGTACATAACATGACATACATCAAAATATTTTAAGCTAATGTATATGATATGTTAAACACTTTAACCCTTTCATTTTCTTGCTGATGACACTTTCTCCTAGAAGGTACATTAACTGTCTTACAGTTACTAAAGTTGTACCTTTCCATGACTCAATCTATGTCTGAAGATTGAGAGAATCTTATCAATTTTCTTGCTCTATCTCTATAAAGATTTATACATAATATATAAAAAGCTTCTCTTGAATTTTTTATAGAAAAGTACCTACTCATATAATTATTGACTAACTACAACATACCAGCGTCGTTTTCGATATTGAGTATATCATTCACATAGAGAGCAAGAAAGAAAATTATGCTCATACACTTCTTTTTGAATACACACGCATTCTCTTCATTCTTAATGAAATTAGACCCTCTGATTGTTTTATCAAAGCAAGTATTCCAACTTTGGAAAACCTGTTTAAGTCTATAAATAGACTTCCTCAATTTGTGCACTAGATTAGAAGTTAGGCTGGATGTAAAACTTTTAGGCTATTCTGTGTATATCTCTTACTCAATATACACTTTCTAGAATGTCTTCTTCATATCCGTCTGCTAGACCTCAAAATTATAATATGTTGTTACAACCAACAAAATTTAAATTAACTTTAGCATGGTTACTGGTGAAAATGTTGTTGTCGAAGGATCTAGTACATATGGATGTATGCATGTGCAATTATGTCTATTGTCTAAAATACGTATCACATACATATTCTACGCTGTGAAAACGTTAAATTAAACAATAAACATAATAAATAAATATATTAATCACATTAAAATATTAATAGGGTTGAGAACTCGCCTAAACGTGTAACGTTATACATGTATATTTCCCAGAGTCCGCATAGAGACCAACTCGCGGGCAGTTCTAGTCACCAACATAGTGGGCTTGGTGAGCTAGAACAGTAGCCCTCTATGCAGCACCGGGTTTAACTCTTAATCCCAAAAATAGCCGGTGTATGTTTTTATCCTTTTCTCCAAAAGGATAAGAAATGGAGAATTTGAAGCAATCTACCATTGCTTCAATTAGAAGCAGAGAGACAAATGAAACAATTTCAACACAAGTCCATCATGGCACTTAGGTCAAAGGACTACATATACTATTCAACTCGAGAGGACCCTTTGTTGACGGCTTACATAGGGTGTCTATTAGAGGCCCTCGTGAGTCTGTCCCATACTCAGTCCTAACTGGATATCCATATGTCAATACGAGCTTCAAGCTCACAGTTAGCTAGAAACGACCATCTATACCCTATAGGTATGACATATGCCGATCTATATTTAAAAGTATCCACCGACAGACCCGCATCGACAGAAATAGATCAGGGACAATTATTCGAGAATATACTTGGGCAACTAGCATTTCCTGGCACCCGATTGCAACTCTTGTAACTATACAGTTACTAGTATATTCCCAGGTCTATGTCCCATTACAGACAAGGCTCCAACTCTTGGATTTGCTGAGTATTATAACCAGCTAACACTTAGCTATGCTAACATTTAGCATTTATATCTCTCAGCGTGGCTAACTTTGAGCCCTTATCTAAACTCCTCAGATTGTACAATGTTTATAACGTTACATTAGATGGTACCATATAAATAGATATTAGCGATTTAATAGGAATGTATACTTGTTTAAATACACAAGTATATGTACATTTAGGGATGACACGTAAGCACTGACCCTAACAATCTCTCACTTGCTCTAGTACTATTCCTAATGGCATCTCATACACATCCACTCTATGTGTTTCATAAACACTTTTAGAGTCATGGCGTTAGAAAGTAGGTTTGGTAAATTATTTATAAAACACTTCTATAAATAAACACATCTCTTTTAGCCAAGATCCCTCTGGACATGTGAGACTCCTCTCAACATAATTAGAGTGCTGGTGTCCTCTTGGCACTTTGACTTGTACAATGGCCTAGTTTTGTCGTAAAACTATAAGATATGGTCCATCTATTTTGGAACTCTTCTAAGGCCAGTGAAAAACCTACGAATCCTTACTGCCGCTTCTGCTCTGCTAATCTAATAAATTAGCAGTGAATTCCTGTTTGGTACTATTCCAACTCCCTTAGTACCAATAAGAATGAACACATTCCCAGATGTAGACTCTCTATCATCTAAGTTAAGCTAAAAGTCTGACTTCGTGTGTTTTCTTATTTGCAAGCCACTTTCTCCATATTTGACAAACTTATCCTTCATACCTCCAAGGTATCTCAGGATATGTTTAACTACCATCAAATGGTTGTCACCTGAATCAAACTAAAACCCGCTCATAACTCTTACAGCCAAACTGATCTCAGGTCTCAAACACATCACAACATACATCAAGCTTTAGAAAGCTGACGTATATGATGTGTTAGACACTCTAACTCTCTCATCTTCTATCTGAAAAAACATTGTCCTCGAAAGATGAACACCAGGTCTATTGATGTGAAATGATTTGGGAGAGTTCTATCAGCTTCATAGCTCTATCTTTATAAAGCTTTATACCTAGTATATAGGAAGCCTCTCTCAAATCCTTCATGGAGAAATACTTATGAGTTACTTCTGACCGATTAAAACATACTAACATCATTGCCTATGATTAACAATGAGCATCAAGAAGACTGTCATGCTCCCATTGACCGTTCATGCATACTAGACTAGAGGTCTGGCTGGACGTAAAATCTTCAGGCTATTCGATGAATATCTTTTACTCGAGGTATCTATTCCGGAATGTCGTCCTTACATCCATCTGTTAAACTTCAAAGTCATAATATACTGAAAGAGCCAATAAAATACTAATCTACTTTAACATCATTACTGGTCCAAAGTTTTCCTCTTAATAATGCCAGATCACTGAATATTACCTTTCCATAACCAATATAGAGCCTAGAAGGTCTCTACCTTCCATCTGGCTTCCACTACCTCTTTATAAATCCTTTACAACTAATGAGAACAATTCCCACAGGTAGTTTAACCAAGTCCCAAACTTGATTCTGATGTATAGAGTCAATATTCTTTTCATGGCTTCTTGCTGTTTCCTAAATCGATGTCAAACATCGTCTCCCTATAGGATAAAGATGATTTTCTTCTACGAAGAAAACTTCAAGTTCTCCTTCAAGCATCAACCATACCAAAAAGGTGACTTAGACATCCTTACCGACCTACTGGGAAGTGTGCAAAAAGGTCAATGCTTAATTAAGCTTGAGTTCCCATCCTTGGATCATTGATTATTAGATTGACTTCACCAAGTTCAATCTCTCTATAATTTTCATGATCCACAAGAAACTCTTCCTTAAAAATGGTGGTCTACCGAGAAACGAACACACTTCGCTTCCCTGAATCATAGAACTAATATCCTATTGGATTCATAGGATACTCAATGAACGTATACATGTACCTCTTGGGTGCTAGTTTATCTTGTTAAGTAACTATTACAAAATAAGATACCCTACTGCATAGCTCTTACGTTAGTGGGACAACCCCAAGTCTTAACATGTTTAAGATACAGCTTCCTTCCTCTCTATATCTTATACGAAATGGAAGGAACAGCTTCTAATGGAATTTTACTTAATAAGCAGCTATCTTTAGAGCAGATACTTACAGATATAGATCGGTAAAACTCATTATCAATCAGACCAAATTTAATAAAGCCCCGATTCCTCCTTTCTAAAACATCATTTTGTTGTGAATTACCCGAAGGACTATAATGAGTAAGAATCTCATTCTTCCTTAAACAAACAAAAAAGATTTGTTGTTGATGTATACATTTCCTTAATCTAATTGAAAAGAAGTGACATACATTCTGGTATATTTAGTCAACTCCATGAATATATTATTCATAAACTGGTTAAGTTTTTATAGTCAGATTGGGAATCCAACCATCCTTAACCAGACAGATAAGCGTCACATGCCTATATAACCTAACTTACATGCCACAGCTCCGTTTGATTTAAGAATTCTGATCTACAAACATTTCTAATTGTATATGATATTCATTTATTAACTGATATTTAGCGAATAAAACATCATACTTATTATACAATACAACTATTATTTTGCATATAAGAAGTAAGTTAAGTTGTCTAACAAATTAAACCTGCAAGAAATCACCATTTCTTACTCTCAACTTTACTTCTACAAGCTATTGTATTATATTCTCTCTCAATCTTGCAACATATTGCAGATATGAGAGGGACGTGCGGTATCTTATACCCAACGTGAACTGGCATCATATGCCATAGAAATGTCTATGTTTGCCTAGCACAAACATATGGGAGTCTTCATGACAGTTATAAGCCTTGAAGGTCAAAGGGATTTCCAATACCCAACCTTACTGTATTGAAACACTTTCCATATACATGCTCTCTTGTTGATCTTTGGATAAATATTGCCTTTGAGGATTTATCTTGGGTATCTGCCTCATCTTTCTCTCTTTACACATCTAGTCTCACCAGATATACTTGGAGTAAATGATGAAGCACCCTTTACAAAGAAGGTCATACCCTCTCTATTCAAATCCTCTAGAGGTGTTATAAGAATTACCTTATGACAAACTCTAATCAACAATAAATCCAAAATTTTTTGAATCTAGAACACTTTTGAGATTCATCCACCGGTCAGAGTAATTCTTAGTATGCTAGAGTTGAATTGAATCAACCATGTACACCAACTTTTTTGTAATGGCCATTATTCTTCACAGGCCTAAATAACGGGAGATGTAAGTAGAATGGTCATTAAATCGCTAATAAATATTTTAAATCATGGATATACTAATTATACATTTTCGATTTAAAATGCTCTTTCATTGCTTTACATAATCCCGATAATTTCTCGAATAGGAGGATGATAGTTTAAACTCTTTTAAACTATACAGCGAGAAGTAGATCCTATTGAAATTTCCTCAAGCCTTACGTTGTAGCAATATTAGCCTTTGTAACCGCAACAGGTAGACAACACTTGTCAATTATATCTCATGCAACTCTTACCAGTTGATCCTGAATACACCTTATCATCACGCTGTAGCAATATTGGGTAAGTGTATTTTAGATTAACTTATCAATGATCAAATATATGCTACTGATACTACCCTCACGCTGTAGCAATATTAGGCAATGCTTTCGCATATATTTGCCTCATCTCATGTTTAACTAGTATAGTCTAAGACCAACCGACCAAGTCCCTTACGCTGTAATAATATTGGGAAAAGGCCGACATGACTTGTCTAACACCGTATTGACAAGATGGATCAGAATAAAATATTATCTCATAATATAATATTCTTCAATCTGATTAAGAGAGATTTGTGTATCCTTGGTCTCCATTCTCCTAAGAATGGTGATTCTCAATTAATTAATTTATCTATACAAGTATAACTAACCCCTACCAGTAGGGCTCCCATTATGGTTACCAGCGCAGAAAAATTAATTCTGGTTTATAATACAGACCGATAACTCTTTGTCACTGCATCTCATAAACCCCAATTTATAATGTCGACTGATAACTTTTATCACTACTTTTCATAAATCCATACATATAAAATTAATTTTGAAACACTGTTCAAAATACTGTAATTGTGAACAGTAAAATTTGTTGTTCATGTGCTACTACTTAAGTGAATAGTACATAGTCGTGGTGCCAAATGTCACCGCTGCAGCGCTAGAAGGTCAAAACCCCAACGCTATGGCCCCAACCCACTAACGCTGCAACGCCCCGTGCTTCCCCTTTGGCATACCCATTTCAACACTTGAAACGTGCCATTTACATTGAGTCTTTTGCATCCATTCACTCTACCAACACCAAAATATATCCTAAACGGCTCTGATACCATTATTGTCGGGGGATCTAGTACACATGGATGTATGCATGTGCAATTGTGTCTATTGTCTAAAATATATATCACATATATATTCTACGTTGCGGAAGCGTTAAATTAAATAATAAAAACAATAACTAAATATATTAATCACATTAATATATTAATAGGGTTGAGAACTCACCTAAATGTGTAACGTTATACACGTATTTTTCATGGAGTCCGCATAGAGACCAACTCGCGAGCAGTTCTAGTCACCAACATAGTGAGCTTGGTGAGCTAGAATAATAGCCCTCTATGCAGCACTGGGTTTAACTCTTAAACTCAAAAATGGCCGGTGTGTGTTTTTATTCTTTTCTCTAAAAGGATAAAAAAAATGGAGAATTTGAAGCAATCTACCATTGCTTCAATTGAAAGCATAGAGAAAAATGAAACAGTTTCATTTTTCCCTTCATTGTTTTTATTCCTTTTTTTTTCCTATTCTTTTCTCGGTTTTCTTCTTTTTTCTTTTCTTTCTTCTTCTTTCTTTCTTCCTTTCTTTTCTTTCTTCTTTTCTTCTCCATTTCTCTTCACTCTCTCGGGCAAAATGGCCAAACACACCAAAATCCACACATGTTCTCTTCTCTCTCTCTTTATATATATATATATATATAATAAAATATTAATATAATTTATTATATAATAATAATTTATATTAGACGCTTGTCTACCAAATAAATAAAAAATATTATTATAATAAAATTATAATATAATATAAAATAATGGGAGACAACTATATAGCAATATATAATATAATAATATATTATAATGAGATATTTTGATTATTTAACAATTAAATAATCAATGTGTGAAATGACCATTTTACCCCTCATAAATAGTTACCAAGTATACCCTTAGTGGGTCCTACCAACACACTTGGGTAAACTCAACTGAGGGTCCACAATGCGCCACATGTTATTATACATTAAGTAAATAATACTTATTGACTAATTGTAGCACGCACATATTCCCGTGGTAGTGCTAGATATTGCTGGATTAAATACTTTAATCTGGCATGGTGCCCCAGTGCACAATGAGTACACTTTATATCGCGGGACTCCCTAAGTCCTACACTCGATTCATCAAATAGAACTATTCTATGAATCCGTGAGCAATGCCCCACGTACACGTCACAGATATACAAATTAGCGCGTTGAACCATGCAAGTTAAGGTTACAACGCATATGTATAGTCTTTCCATCATGATATCCTAGATGTGCGAGGATATAGATTATCACTGTCAAATTCTCTAGCGCTCATCTATATCTTATTTTCAAATTTGTATCTCAATGAACAATATATGCGAACTCATTTGCCATATTGTTCTACCCTGACAGAACTCTTTCCTGGGAACTCTGAGATACAGTCTCAAAGCATATGGATATCAAACTCCCTATACGAGCTGACGGATCCCATATCTGTACACACCAGACTCCATAAGCATAGGACCATACCCAGCGACACCCAGCAGTTACACCATGAAAGGTCTGTGACATGTATGAAACCAAAGTATGATGGATCACTTACAAGCCCATAGTGGCACTTAGGTCAAAGGACCACGTATACTATTAAACTCGAGAGGACCCTCTGTTGACGGCTTACATAGGGCGACTATTGGAGGCCTTCGTGAGTCTTTCCCATACCTAGTCCTAACTAGATACCCATATGTCAATACGAGCTCCAAGCTCACAGTCGGCTAGGAACGACCATCTATACCCTATAGGTATGACATATGCCGATCTATATTTAAAAGTATCCACCTACAGATCTACATCAACAGAAATAAATCAGGGACAATTATTTAAGAACATACTTGTGCAACTAGCATTTCCTAACACCCGATTGCAACTCTTGCAAGTATGCAATTACTAGTATATTCCTAAGTCTATATCTCATTATAGATAAGGCTCTAACTCTTGGATCTGTTGAGTATTATAACCAGCTAACACTTAGCTGTGCTAACATTTAGCATTTATATCTCTCAGCGTGGCTACCTATGAGCCCTTATCTAAACTCCTTTAGATCTGATTTGAACACCTGCAGATCGTACAACGTCTGTAACGTTACATTGCATGGTACCATATAAATAGATATTAGCGATTTAATAGGAATGTACACTTGTATAAATACACAAGTATATGTACATTTAGGGATGACACGTAAGCACCGACCCTAACAAATATTTCCTCATAACCAATCTAGATCTCTAAGTGTAACCTTTTATCATTGGTTTGGGTTTTGAAGGTCTGAACCTTTATATCAAGCCTACGTTTTCACTGTGTAAATTCATTTACAACAAATAGAAACAATTCTTACGAAAAGTACAACTAAGCCTTAGACTTAATTGTTATGTATAGAATTGATTTGGATTTCATGGAATCTTGCTAAGTTTTCGAATCGATGTCTAACATCGCATCTCTTTAAGTCAAATAATCCTTTTCTTCAACTAAGAAAACACTAACGGCACATTCAAGTATCAAACCTACCTAAAATGTGGCCTTGATATCCTGTCTAACCTATGAGGGGAGTGTGTTAAAGGTATTTCACTTGGTGGAGCATAAGTTCTATAGTCAGTTTATATACTTCTTGATTGACTTCATCAAGTTCAATCCTTCTACAATTCCCACAATTTATAAGAAATGCTTTCTCTAGAAAAATGTTATTACATGTAATGAACATGTTTCATTTCTCTGGATCATAGAATTGGTATCCTATAAAATGCTTGTGATACCCTATGTACCAATACTTGTACCCTTGGGTGCAAGTTTATCCCATTGTACAACTCTTATGTAAGCAGAACAACCTAAAGTCTTAACATACTTAAAACTCGGCTTTCTTCCACTCTATATCTCTTACAGAGTAGAAGGAATGACTTTTGCTGGAACTGTATTCAATAAGGGAACAACAATTTTTAGAGCACAATCCCACATATATTCTAGAAGATCGGCGAAGCTCAACATTAATCAGACCAAATTTAATAAAGTCTTATTCCTTCTCTCCAAAACACTTTTGTTTTAAGGAGTATCTGGAGGACTATGTTGAGCAAGAATTGGATTATTCTTTTAAATAATATGTGAATTTACTGCTCATGTACTAACAACCTAAACTCTTTGAATAGTTCAAAAGTTTTCGACCTGTTTTTTTCTAGAAACACATGTCTGTAACATGATAAATCATAATAAAGACAATGAAGTATTAAAAACTACCAATGACAATATAATTCATTGGACCATATACATCATTATGTACCAGTTCTAATAAATTAGTAGCCTAGTTTCTAACACCTATACAAGGATTTAATCATCTTTCCTTGAATATAAGATTCATAAACTAGCCAAGGTTTCTATAGTCAGATCAGGTATCTAACCATCCTTAACCAGATGGGATAGTCATCTTACGACTACATGACCTAATCTCATATGCCATAATTTCTTATTATTCAAAGTTCCTAAACTATTGTTTATTCTGATCACCCTAGGATTTAATAAATTTGTTATTGTATCTAAAATATAACGGCTATTCATTAACTGACACTCATTAAGTAAAACATTATTATTATCATATAAACACAACGAACTATTCTTAATGTATTTTTAATAACTATCTTTGTCTAACACTTGGAGTGAGATGATTCACTTAATAGTGTTTGTCACAAAATAGCAATTATACAAACTAATACTTCTGTCATAATAGAGAAGTGACTTAAAAGTCCTAACGACTACCACATCAGAAAATTGATATTTCCTATGCAAAACTATTCTTCTCATTTTATAGCTTCCTAACATTCTTTAAATCATACAACACCTTACAGATATGAGAAGAAGATGCGGTATCTCATACCCCTATACTCTTAGCATCATATGCTAATGAAATATTAATGTTTGGTAAAAAAAATATCTAAGAGGTCTATCGTTTCTAAAGTAAGGTACCTTAAATAGTATCGCTTACTATTTAAAACCCACCAAAATGGAAACACTTTTCATTGTGATTATTCTTTATTTGTGATTTGGATATATCAAACAGTTTTTTAAATGGAGCATAATACAACTTGCGAATCTCATGTTCACATGTTCCTACTAAAGATCATTAGATATCGAGGCTAGACATATGATTTGACTCTCAAATCATCCTAAATCCATTTCTAATAAATTTCCACCTTTTTCGAAGAGATAGTATCAAGAACACCTTTATCATCTCTTGATCATTGACATATCCAAAATTTTCTAAATCTAGAACTATAGTTGGCATGCTAAAATCAAGTATATTAATGGATTATTTATAGTTATTTTATCTCTATAAGACACTCATCTAATCTCTATAAAAATAAATAGGAGATGTGTAGTAGAACATTTTTAATCATCAATTAATAACACTTTAGATCATAGGTATAACTTTTATACATCTCTCTCACTGCTTTATATAATTTCTTTAATCTCTTAAATAAGAAAATGATAGTTTAAACATTTTAAACTATACAGTAAGAAGTGGACCCTATTGGCATTTTACTCTAGTCACGCACTTTAATGATCTTTGCCTATGTAAACCCAAAAAGGTAGACAACTCTTGTCAATAGCATCTCATGCAACTCTTATTCCCAATCTTAAATACATCTTATCCGTACACTTTAGCGATCTAGGGTAAATGTATTCCAGATTAACTTGTTAATGATTAAATATATATTACATATACTATAAGCACATTTTAGCAATCTATGGCAATACTTTCGCATATATTTATCGGCATAGTTTAAATTACACCGATAAATCCCTCACAATTTTGCAAATATTAGAAAGGCTGAAGTGATTCATCCAACACAGTATTGACAAGACGGACCATGTATAACATTTTCTCATAATGAAACACCTTTCAACTTGATTAAGAGAGATTTTTGAAAACATTTATAACTATATTTGATGATGACGTAATTCTCAATCAAACATTCCTTTTGTACAAGCACAACTAACCCCCACCAATAGGGTTCCTATTATGGTTAAAAGCACAAAAAAATAGTCACCGTTTATAAGATAATTAAATAACTCTTATTATTGTATAAATAAATGCCACATGCATTTTTAAACCCTTCTAAAAAATTGGAATGAAACAGTGTTTGATATTGCGAGCCTGACTTACCAGTGCTGCAGCACTGAGGTCAAGTACTTTTAGCTTCTAGGAGCTAGGCTCCCAATGCTGACCCACTGGAGGTAGAGCCCCTAGTATGCGGTGTTAACCTTTTAGCATTGCAGTACTAGAGTCAACTACCCCAGCGTCGTGGTGCTAGCTTACAAACACTACAGCGCTTGAGGTAGAACCTCTAGTACAGTGGCACTAACCCTTAAGCGCTTCAACGTTGGGACCTAGAAACTCTAGCACCACAACTCACCATATCCAGAGCTGCAGTGCTGGAGCCTGGAAAGCCCCAGCACCATAGAACTAATGCCATCGCCAGAGCATCTCACTAGGCTATCTCTTGATTTTTCACTTGCAATACTCAAAATGCCTCACCCACAGCCTCGAGACATCCCAAACAACACCACAATTACTCTAATCACCCAAACAACACATAAACAAAGCTCTTATACCAATTGAAAGTGTGCTTGGCCTGCCTAATTAAAGAAGATGATGAATAGGAGACTCTTTTCAACACTTGAAAAATACTCTCATTTGCTTTCTGTTTTGTTGAGCCAAATCCTTTACCAAATGAAACACTTTTATTTTCTAAATGTATATCCCTCTCTAATAGAAAACAAGGCCCCAGCAAGCATGGATCCATATCTCTAATTATACAAAACACATTTTGCATATTATAATTCATTTAGATAAACATAAGACTTGGCAAAAAAATCCCATGTACTTTTGTTTTTCACTTTACTGACCAAATAATGTTAATTAAAACATTATTTATGTAAAATATTCTTCAATAAATAATTTGATCTTGCTTGTCTCACAAGCAAGGTCATTCTGGTTAATTTTCAAGTCAAACAATTAAGGGTTTAAATTATGCCACTTGTCATCATTTAATTGGTCAAAAAATTTTGTTATCTAATTAATATACTTAACACTTAAGTCTTGACAAGTGCACAATCCGAGGGATCCTTAAACAAATATCCGATTTGTTGGAATTTATTAGATTGAACTATTCAATTCAGTTTGTGTGACTTCCTAGGTCTACTCCCAGCTTTTGTGAACAATGAGTTCGTGATAAATACTTTTAAATAGAACACTTCTATGAGTTCGTGAACAATCCCCACGCATACATCACAGATATTATGAAGTAGTGTGTTAGACCATACAAGCTGAGGTACTAACATATTTGTATAATCCTTTTATCACCTATATCCTAGAAAAGCAGAGATATAGATCATCACTGTAAATCTCTATTTGCTCATCCATGAACTTATCTCCAGATTTATATTTTGATAAACAATATCCGCAAACACTTTTGCAAAATTGTTTAACCCTACAGAAAACTCTTTTTCAGGGTTTATGCTAATGGCCACCATATTTCCTAAAATATAATCTCAGAGCATTAGGATATATAACTCACCATGTAAGCTAACGGATCCTATATCTACACACTAAACTTCATGAGCATTAAACCATACCCAACGCATGCAACGGTCAAACCATAGAAGGTCTTTGACATCCGTGGAACCAAAGTATAGTGGATCACTCATAAGCGCACCATGGCGCCCAAGTTAAAGAACTGTGAATACTACTTAACTAAGAAAATCTTTCATTGACTACTTTATAGGATGTTTATTCAAGGTCCTCGTGAGTTTATTTAGTACCTAGTCCTTATTGAATACTTGTATTCCTATACGAGCTTCCACTAAGCTTATAGTTTACTAAGACTAACCATCTCGACCATCTAGATATAGACAGACATTGATCTATATTAAAAGGTTTCACCGATAGACCCGCATCGATAAAGTAGATCAAGAACGAGGTGTCTGAGAACATACTGCATAATAAAGTTTTTTAGCACCATTGGCAACTCTTTACAACTATTTCATTGTTAATATATTCCCATGTCTTTATTCCATTTTAGACAAGGCTCTAATGCTTAGATTTCTCCTAAATCTTATAACTTACTAACTTTTATCAATTATAACCCTTACCATTGCTAACTAAAAATACTAATCTAAACTCCTTTAAATTATACATTATCTGAAATGTTACCAGTATCTTACCATTTATAAATTTTTGAGCTGCCTCTAGTATATTACTTTGGATATTCTTTTAAGCTTTGAAAGGGGTCTGATTGATCAAATAATTTAAAACGTATAAATACTATATTTTCCTTATTTTGGGACAACCCGAATTAAGAACTTGTAGACATTGGCGAGAAACTAGCATAATCAGATTAAAATAATAGGGCAAAAAAGTTCTTTAAATAGAAAAAAGCAAGATGAGTCATAGATATCTTAATGGTCAAGCTTGCTGAATTTGCATTCTGCTATGCACAGAACTGAGACCAAGTAAGCAAAAAGATACACATCGCAGAGAAGGATTGTTGTTTCACCTATCCATATTTCTATGAAGGATTTTGGTGAACTAGGCCTTCTCTACCTAATAAACTGTTGATATGGAAGCAGGTGTTCAAGGTTGTTGTTGGTCTAAAATAAATTTTTTTTTCTATTTAATAAAAATAAACGTAGCAGAAGTTAAGTGGTCTTATTCATTATTATATGTATAGGGATAGAAGATTATCTCAACTCCTTGTTATGGCAGATCTTGAATTGATTGGCTGCAATCTTCTCTGCTATCCTCAATGTTCAAACTCAACACCTATAGGCACGTGGATCTTTCTTAATCTCTAAAATCACTAATACCCAAATCTGAGAGAATAGTATTAATTAAATTCTTTTTCCATGTAAGAATACATAAAAAGAATTTTCTCTCTATATGGTTACAATCCACTTTACTACTCCATACCTCCCATATATATAGGAATCTCTTTTGAGTATTTAGAATTTGATTAAGATTAGGAAATTAGAGTTTGATTAGGATTTGAGCTAGTAGAGGGACTATAAGGCCCATAGGCTTCCTAGCTCCAACTTAGAAGGCCTAGTCCTTATTATCTCATAATACACCAATTCTTCTAACTTAGCCCTAGGTTATTCCACTAAAAGCCAAGGGTTGTACTCTAGTAACACATGTTATAAAAGTCAAAGCCATTTAATTAAAACTCCATTTAATTAAATTGGGCTTAGTCTTTAGATCAATAATTACCACTTAGTTGACCCTCTAATTGATGTCTATAATTAAAGTTAGGCCATAAAAAATGTCCGACCTCTTTAATTACTTATTTACCCCTAAGTCAGTGAATGCTCTAATGATCAATTTTAATATGTCTATATTTATAAATAAATTTACAAATAAATATTATTATTCAATAAATAATTTATTGAATAAACTGTGGCCACAGATTCTAACGATCAAGTACTGTAAACATCTTAGGTGGACATTAATTATTAGATTCCATCTTTCAAATATATATTCCTACGACCCATGAAATTATATCTCCAAGCTATCAAGGTTTTGACCGTTTATTTGGATCTCACTCCATGATAACTCAAAAGATATAATGCATGAATGTAAGATTATTACCTGCTCAGGATTAAGATCAATCAAGCTTACTAAAACTTTTGTGAATTAAGATCTACGACATTTAGTTAACCAAATCAAAATTCACATTAGTCCCGTTCAATGTAACATATACACTAGTTTTTCTACTCGAAGTCTCTACTTCAATTATCAAGGCAAATCATTCACTATAAGAAGCAGAAAAACTACAACCTTTTATACTGAAATGAATTTTTTTCATTAATAGCTGCGGACTAGATTTAATTTATAAAGGACTTGTGATCTATACCCTCTGTATTAGCATCATATGCCTAATACATAGATCATATACTTTATAAATATGGGCTCATCAATGTATGCTCAATTATATATATAAATAAACTTTATTAATCTAATAAAATGTTATTACACATGCTTTAAGGGTATAAAATAACATACAATGTCTAACAATCTTCCACTTCTCTTAAGCATATCAGGCATCTGTCGAACTACATATTATATATATGAGTTTCAAAACACTTTGCTGGTAATGATTTGGTGAATGAAACTGCTAGATTTTTCTGCTGATGCAATCTTAGATATTATAACTTGACCCTTTTACACTAACTTCTGTACCAAATGGTATTTTCTCTCAATGTATTCTCCTTTCTTGTGGTATCTTGGTTCCTTGGATTGTGCTACAACTCCACTATTATCACAATAAATAACAATAGGCTTCTTAGCACTAGGCACCACTTCAAGTTTCATAAGGAACTTGCAGAGCCATACAGCCTCTTTTGCAGCTTTTGACGCAGCTATATATTCAACTTCTATGGTAGAGTCAATGATGTATGATTGTTTTACACTCCTCCAACTTATAGTCCTACCACCTAAAGTAAGTAAAAATCCTGAGGTAGATCTCTAGGCATCCTTATTTGATTGAAAATCTGAATCTGTATACCCAATAGGTATAAGATCCTCACTGGAATATACCAGTATATAATCTTTCGTTCTTTGAAGGTACTTAAATATATGCTTTACTGCAGTCCAGTGTTCTAATTCTGGATTAGATTGATATCTACTGACCATACCTACTGTATAATAAATATCTAGTCTAGTACATAGCATTGAATACATGAGACTTTCTACTGCTAATATATACAAAATTTCTCTCATGTGATCTATCTCTTAAGGAGTTTTGGGACACTGATTCTTGGATAGATTAATTCTATGTCTAAAAGGAAGTGTTCCCCTTTTGGATTTATGCATAGTATACCTAACCAGAATTTTGTCTATATATACAGCTTGAGATAAAGATAACATCTTATTTTTACTATCTCACAATAGCATAATTCCAAGGATGTAACTAGTTTCACCTAAGTCCTTTATATCAAATTGGTTAGATAACTAAATTTTAACTGATGATAATACCCCTACATCATTTCCAATGAGTAATATATCATCTATATATAGGATTAGAAAAACCACCAACCGCCTTTCTATCTTCTTTTAAACACAAGGTTCATCAAGATTTTGATCAAAACTAAATGATTTGATTGCCTGATCAAATATGATGTTCTATGATCTAGATGCTTGTTTAAGCCTATAGATAGATTTTTGTAGTTTACAAACCATATGCTCTTGGCCTATAGCTATAAAATAATTTGGTTATAACATATAGATACTTTCTTCAAGATTGCCATTAATAAAGGCAGTCTTGACATCTATTTGCCAAATTTCATAATCAAGATTTACTGCAATGGATAAGAGAGTTCTAATAGACTTAAGCATAACTACTGGCGAAAAGGTCTCCTTATAATCGATACCTTCTGTTTAAGTGTACTCTTTAGCAACAGGCCTAGCTTTAAAGGTTTCCACCTTCCTATCCACCATTCTCTTTATCTTGTAAACCCATTTACACCCTATGAGTTTTATCCCTTCAGGTTTCTCTACAAGTTCTTAGACGTTATTAGAATACATTGAATCCATTTTTGATTTCATAGCTTTTATGCCAATGGTTTGCATTTTTATCAATTATTTCTTCATCATAACTAGTGGGATCTATTTCATGCTCATTAGAAACTGCCTGAAATGACTCTCCAATTAACATGTACCTAGTTGGACGTCTAATAATCCTCTCACCGGTGGTTATTGTTCTACAACTGGCTCTAGTTGGTTATTATGATATAGATTGGGAATTAACTCATTGACTATATCAAGCACAATATTAGAGTTTCCAAATAACTCATCAAGAATTATTTTACTCCTAGACTTGAAGTTTTTTTATAGTCGTCTTCAAGAAAGATTAAATTAGTGTTAACTAATATTTTCTTATCTTGAGAACTATAAAAAAGACTTCCTCTTGTTCCTTTAGGATAGCCAACAAATAGACAAACTTTTGACTTAGATTCTAACTTGTCTGTCTTTCATTTTAGCATATGAGCTGGACAACCCCATATATATATGTGATGTAAACTTGGTTTACGTCCTATCTATATTTCCAAGAGTGTTTTAAGGACTGACTTAGATGGAATTAATTTAAGAAGATACATGGTTGTTTCCAAGGCATAACCCCAAAACGAGATGGGTAAAGTTGAATAACTCATCATTGATCTCACCATTTCAAGAAGAGTTCTATTTCTCCTGTCTGCTGTACCATCTTACTGGGGTGACCTTGGTGCAGTCAATTGGGATAATTTCCCATTGTCTAACAAATAAGTCCTAAACTCACTATAGAGGTATTCGCCACCTTGATCAAATCGAAGTTCTTTTATGTGTTTTCTTAATTGCCTTTTCACTTATGCTTGAAACTCTTTGAATTTATTGAACGCCTCAGATTTATGGTGCATTAGGCATACATAACCGAATCTAGAATGATCATCAATGAAAGTGATGAAATATTCATAACCTCCCATAGCTTGTGTGTTCATGGGCCTACATACGTCAGAGTGCACTAATTCTAACATTTAAATGGCTCTATTATTTTTAGTATTAAAATGTCTTCTGGTCATTTTGCCTTCTATATAGGATTCGTAGACTGGTAATGGTTTAATATCTAATGAACTCAAAGGTCTGTGTTTGACCAGTCTTTAGATCCTATCTAGAATAATATGACCAAGACGTAGATGCCATAGATACATTTGATTAGTGGGAGTCACTTTAATCCTTTTTATGGTGATTAGATTCATTATTCAATTATGTGTCATGTAGTGAGTTGATTTTAGGATATATACAGTATAGATTGTTAACTAGTGTACCAGAACATATAAACGACTTATTTCTTTTGATCACCATAGTTGAGTCAAAAATAATAGAATAATCAAATTTATTCAAATAACTAACTAAAATCAAATTGCATTTGAGTTCCAACACTAACAAACAATCATCTAATACTAAAGTCCTAAAATCATCAAAATAAAGTTAAACAACTCCCATTTCTTGGCTGCAACAGTTGTGCCATTTTCTAGCCTTAGACTGATCTCCCCTTCACTGAGTTATCTGGTTTCCTGGAACCCCTACAATAAATTACAAATATAGTTAGTGGCTCTAGAATCTACTGTCCAGAAATCGGTAGAATCAACCACTAAACATGTATCAATGAAAAGAATTTTATCAGAAGGTGAAGCTGTTCTTTTAGTTATTGAAAATCTAACTAAATGATAGTTTCTCTTCCAATGCCCTTTAATGCTACATTGGAAACACTTTCTTTTAGGCCTTACTATATTTTTATGAATTTGCACAAATTTTAAATTAAATGCTTTCTTTGGCTTATTATTCTTCTTCTTACTACTCTTTGCTCTAGGATTGAGACCAAAAGATGAAGATGGGCCCTTAGTCAATTGACTATTGTAATCATCTATTTCATCTTTGGGGTGTATTTTCATTAGGTATTAGAGTGCATTTATCAGTCAAGACATATTTTTGCTTTTCAGCTGTGAGTTCAATATCTAAGTTCCTTTCCCAATTCACATAATTATTCCCGGTTAGCTTGTTTTGGTTTAGGACAGATGCTAGTGGGATGAATGAAGATATAATTCTGAAAAATAAATTCATACATGAGCATACATTATTTGATAGCGTGTGAAACTTTTACATAAATGCATGAAATGCATTTATGTAGAGCTCTTTAGCTACATTATACATCAATAATCTAATTTTCATTCAAAATACGCCTTCGTATGGTGGTCATATCCGTCATAAATTAGACTAGTATCATACTAATTTATTATTATTATCTAGATATCTCATATCAAATGATAATAAACTATCGATTCTTTAGCTCTTAGATTTAATTGATAAAAACTCCGTATGGAGGATATCAATCAACTTAAGTTGAGTGTACAATCATTATTTCAATCCTTTATATTTTTCAATTAAAAAAGCCACTGTAGGGTAGTCAGTTTCACATGAGTCCTATATTGAATCTTATCATTTAGGGATGTCCTATCTAGTAAGTAGTTCTGATTAATACCCTCCGTATGGAGCTCACAAGATTTGAGATAATGAATTAATCTACCTTACTATAGGACCAATAATGGAGGCCATAGGCTTTATGCTTAAAGCCCTCTCTCGCTCAATATTTTAATTCTCAGAGTTTTTAATTAATTTATAAAATGACATTCTACTCATTAATATCTAATTTTATTTTCATAAAATAATTAATAAGGCCACGTCAAATAATAAATTAATATAATATAAAAAAATATAACAATAATCTTATCTTAATCTCATTAGAACATTAATGTCATACAATATGATATATTTTATGCATGGACATGTGAATGTGGCACCCTTAATCTATATGACATTATTTTTTCAATCAATTAATTAGATAAATAAATAACCCATAATTCATGACTTTTTTTAAGAAGAAAAATATTAAAAACTAAACCTAAATTCTTCAAAATCTTTTTTGAAGTCAACATAGGTTCTTTCATAATGTTACCTCTTATTGCTTATCTTCTTTTATGGGCTTGGAGTTTGGGCCTTTTAATTTTCTTTGGTCCACTTATTTTAAAAATAAATTGCACATATTTTAGGATTAAAATTTCTTTGGGCCTTCTAAAAAATTTAAATAAAAATATATTTAGACCCAATAATTTTAATAAAATAGCCCAAATAAAATTTTATAAAATTTAGTCCAAAAATAAAAAGGAGTTTGAGCTAATTTTGAATTTGCAAATACTAAAAATTAGTTCAAAAATAAATTTAGGTTAAATTTAGAACCTATTTATAAATATCTCAAAGTTTCCTAGCCAAACTTTGATTACCCAATATTTAGAGAGAGCTGAGTGAAATAAAATAATTTTGTTAAGACCTGACAAACTTTTAAGGATCTATTTGTAAAATATGCAAACATATTGACCAAAAGTAAAATTCTTATAACAAAAAAAGGCCTATATGATATTTCACAGATGAAACCTATTTCCATCATATTCACACAGCTCGCTTTCATGCCTTTTCCTTTTTTTTTTTTGTTTTACGTTTTTCTTCTCTTTTTAAATATTTTTCTTCTTCTTTTTTTAAAATTTTTTTATTACAATCAAAATAATAATAAAAATATATATTTTTTAGATTGCAAATCAAAATTCTAAGCCATTTAATTAGCTTACAAAAAATTTTTTAAAGAATCATCAAGAATTAACCTAACCATAAATTATTACGTGAATAACCATTCATAACATAATTAATAAAAATAACAAATATATATTAAATATGTAATTAGTGCTACAATAAATAATTGCTACCCACATAAAAATAAATTATACATGTAATATGAAATAAGGCGGTTCTGATATCAGTTGTTGGTCTAAAATAATTTTTATTTATTTAATAAAAATAAACGCAGCAGAAGCCAGACCATCTTGTTCATAATTACATGTATAAGGATAGAAGATTACCTCAATTTTTCGCTATGGTAGATCTTGAATTGATTGACTACAATCTTCTCTACTATCCTCAATCTTCAAACTCAACGCATGTGGGTACGTGAATCTTTCTTAATCTCTAAAAATACTAATACTCAAATATGAGAGAATGATACTAATTAAATTATTTTCTCACGTTAGAACACGTAAAAATAATTTTTTATCTATATGATTGTAGTCCACTTTATTGATCCATACCTCTCATATATATAGGAATCTCATTTGGGTATTTAGAATTAAATTAAGATTAGGAAATTATAGTTTGATTAGGATTTGAGCTAGTAGAGGGACTGCAAGACCCATGAACTCCTTAGCTTCAACTTAGAAGGTCTAGTCTTTATTATCTCATAACACATCAATTCTTCTAAGTTAACCCCAAGCTATTCCACTAAAAGTAAATGGTTGTACTCTAATAACCTATGTTATCAAGTAAAAGCCCATTTAATTAAAACTCCATTTAATTAAATTGGGCTTAGTCGTTAGACTAATAATAACCATTTAGTTGACCTTTTAATTAATGTCTATAATTAAAGCTAGGCTATGAAATAAATGTCTTACCTCTTTAATTACTTATTTAGTCCTAAGTCACTGAATACTCTAATGTGTTAGTGAAACTAGTTAATTTCACGAGCTTATTGAGTTTTACTCTCTATTTTCTATCTTAGCAGCATTTTAACAAGTTCGAAAGATGCCTTGCATCTTTCCCAGGCTGCAATTCATATAATTATTGTGCTGATAATATTGACCACTGACAAGCAAACTTTAACTTTTTAAATTTACGAAATTTCTGCTTTGGTGCTCTTAAGATCTTCTTGAATTTTCTACTTCTCAGCAATATTTTCATACAGTCTATCAGTTGTAAGTTTTCTGTTCTTCATTTCAATTTCGTTTTCATTCGTTTGATTATTTGGAAAGGTAAGTATTGGCTCTTGAGTTGTGCTCTCAAATTTTGATTTCATGAATATCTTTGCTACTGCAATGTATGTTGAAGAAGGAATATTTTGTGTTTTCTCAACATATTTAAGTGGTCATTCCATAATACTTTGCAAATATTCTATGATACTGTTATTTATTTATAAAACAAAAATAAGTTTTCAGCTTTTTCTTTTAAAAGAATAAATAGACACTTTTTTCTGGGCTTGAATGTTTACAGTTTTATTATTGCCACTCAAACACCTCATTCGATAACGCCTCCCACAAGAAGCACCGTTATCCCACAAGCCTTCTCTCACAGCAACAAACAAATTCCCTTGTGGGAATTGATCTTTTCTGTTGCCATTACACCTAGTTGCTGCAAAACATTTAACACACTCGTATTAATATAAAAAAAGTTGTGTATATATATATATAAATTGATTTAGTAAATTACATAATTCAACATATGTAAGCCACATTGCCACTTATTACTATTTAATAAATTCATAATTTTTACATAAATTACAATGTATTATAGAATATTGTCATGTATCCATAGCCTACTAGATCAATTATATATAGAGAGATAATATGTATATATTATGATAAGAGGTAGCAGTACCAATATCTCCCCGAACAAGGCTTACTTGTTTGCTCAATAAATCCAATATAATTGCTAAGACTTCCATGATTATATTATATTTTGCAAATTGATCAGAGAATGGTTGGTTTTACGCTCTAAAACAAACTCCTGGACCCTATTTAAAGATGGGATTAGAGAGCTGACCCTCTCTTCTGTTTGCTGCCTGTTAATTTTTGCTTTCTTTTTTTTTTTTAATTTTACTTTTTCTGATCAAGTTAAAGTGAAAAGATCACATTCTTGTTAGCATATGGATCATATTTATTCATGTCTATACGGGTTGACAATTTTTCAAGTTAATATTAATCAGTTGTTTAATTTCTTTTTGGATGAGAGCAATTGTGTCATGCATCCTAGCTGAGTGGCGTACTTTTAGGATTTAAATTCTGTATTCTTTTATCACTTAAAAAGGTGATCGTCTCACAAGAAAGCAATCATGAGCAAAGAACCTTTATATTTTAAGGTGGATAAGCTAATCATCAAGGAACTTTGTCGAAACGATCTCCACATTTGAGTCGCACTCATGGAATAAACAGACACATTTAGTCCAAAAAAATTTAATTAAGTCCAAGTTAATAACTGGACACCAAAATTATTAACTTACCCTGTAAAATTTTAATTAAGCCTAAATTAATAACTAAGCTAAAAAAATTATTAACTTAGCCTACAAATTCGTAATTAAGCCTACATTAATAACTAAGTCCCATAATTATTAACTTGGCCCGAAAACTCCTAACTTAACCCAAAAACTCCTAAATTAGCCTAAATTAACAACTTAGCCCAAAAATCCTTAATTAAGTCCAAACTAATAACTAGACCTAAAAATTCCTTACTTAGCCTAAAAAATCCTAATTAAGCCTACATTAACAACTAAGCGCCAAATATTATTACCTTCGCCCGAAATTTTCTAACTTTGCCTAAATTAATAATTTAGCACAAAAATTCTTAATTAAGTCCAAATAAACAATTGAACCACAAAATTATTAATTTAGCCCATAAATTTTTAATTAAGTCTAAATTAATAATTAAGTCAAGAATTATTAATTAGCCCAAAAACTCCTATCTTAACCCATAAATTTCTAATTAAGCCTAAATTAATAACTAAGCTAAAAATTATTAACTTAGCCCAAAAACTCCTAACTTAGTCCAAAATTCCTAAATTAGCTTAAACTAATAACTTAGCCTAAAATTTCTTAATTAAGTCCAAATTAATAACTAGACCCAAAAATTCCTTATTAAACCTATATTAATAATAACTAAGCCCCAAAAAGTATTAACTTCGCCCAATTTTTTCTAACTTAGCATAAATTAATAATTTAGCCAAAAAAATCTTAATTAAGTTCAATTTAATAACTGAGCCCCAAAATTATTAACTTAGCCTATATATTTCTAATTAAGCCTAAATTGATAACTAAGCCCAAAAATTATTAACTTAGCCAAAAAAAATTTCTTAATTAAGCCTGCATTAATAACTAAGCCCCAAAATTATTAACTTAGTTAAAAAAATTCCTAACTTAGCCGAAAAATTCTTAATTAAGCCTAAATTCCTAAATATTACTTAAGCTCATTATTGATTGCGACTTTATATGCTTTAATTTTTTATTTTTTATTTTTTACATTCATTTAACCTTAGACTTGTTCCATAATTATTAATAAAATATATATTTTTTCATCATGATCTTCTAATGACAGTGAAAGTTGCATGTTATATGACTCTCACCATCTTTAGAAGATAACAATGAGAAAAGTACATTTTATTAATAATTTTTTATTATCCTGATTTGGACAATTTGGAAATACATAATTTTATATGGTAGTAGTAGCTTAGGTTTTGTCTCTCTCAATGGATATTCTAGTGATACGTCCTACTATTCTCTAAGTACATCATAGATAAATGTGTATTTTATGTTATTTTAAGTACATATCTTGAAATAACATAAGCATACATAAATTTATGTCATGTACTTGGAGAACTAAAAGGAGATGCTGTCGAAATTTACATTGAAATGGATAAAACTTGAGTCACTAATACTATATAGAATTGTATAATTCTAAATGGGATATGACCGCCTACCTTTTAGAGAGGAGTTAAAAGAATATATGTTTTATGGTGCATGTATTTATTTTCATTTAAAATAAATTTTTAACATAATTAACTGAATTTTATTGTGCATTAAAAGGAGTAGATATGGATAAGAGTTGAATTGATTTTTTAGATAAAATATCAAAGCCGTATATTGATGGAGTTGAAAGATTTTTAGATTTTACATATATGAGCATTGCTAGTCATACAAGGATATATTGTCAATGCAAAAATGTTGGAATCATTATCTTTTTGTGAAATAAGTAGTTAGAGAACATGTTATAGTAAATGGTATTTTTGTTTTGTCCAAGTACAAAAATTGGATAGCATATGGTGAGTATTCCACGTGTTTTGACTATAACTTGGAAATTGAGGTTATTAATGATTGGGGTATTGATGATGACATGATTAGAATGACACATGATGCCATGGGTATTCTAGATTTAGATTTTAGTTTAACTAATGATAATCCATTAAACAATGAGCATGCTAAGGGTCCTAATGATAAGACTATAAAGTTTTTTTGGTTACTTCAAGATGCAGAATCTCCCTTATATTCAGGTTATGAAAAGTTTTCTTAATTGTTTTACTTCTTCATATGAATGTGTTGTGTGGATGAACAAACAAATCATTTATGATGACTTTTGGATTGCTAAAAGAAGCATTTTCTAAAATAATAAAGTTGCTAGAGTCGTATTATAAGGCTCAAAAGATAACTACCGACTTAGGTTTTACATACAATACATGAAATGCTCGATAAATATCATATATGTCATTCTCCAAGATATAAATAATTTGATGGTGATTCTGGTGGACATCATAATAAGAATAAAAAATACCAACCAAACAAGTGTAGTATTTTTCACTAGTGCCAAGATTACAAAGGTTGTTTATGTCTTAAAAAACTACTTCTCTTATAAGGTGGCATGCTGATTCTCGCATTGATGTTGATGTGTTAAGGCATCCCTACTAATAGTCCTGCATGGAAAACTTTTGATGAAAAAAAATTCTAATTTTGCTATGATAGTAAAAATGTTAGACTTAGATTAGCAACTAATTGGTTTAACCCATTTAAGACCATGTCTATATCACATAGTACATGGTCAATTGTTCTAATACCTTATAATTTACCACCATAGTTATGCATGAAATAATCATTCTTCATTTTATTTATGTTCATTGATGGACCTAAAGGATATGGTAATAAAATAGTTGTTTATTTATAGCCATTGATTAAAGAGTTGAAAGAAATTATGGTCAGAAGGGGTACTCACTTATGATGCATTATGTAAGCAAATGTTCAAACTCCACGCAACATTATTATGGACTAATAAGGAATTTCAAGCATATGGTAAGTTGTCAGGCTAGAATACAAGAGGTGAAAAAGCTTGTCTTGTTTGCAATCAAAACATTAGTTCTTATTAGTTGTTAAATGGTGAAAAATACTGTTACGTGGGTCATCAACAATATTGATCTATATCACATAAATTTTAAAAAGATAGAGTATCATTTGATAACTCAACGGAATTGGGACACGTGCTTAGTCGACTGTCAAGGGCTAAGGTGATGAAATAGTTGAATGATATACTTACTGTTGAGATGATTGTGTGATATACGAGTGTATATATAATTTCAAAAACTTATCATACATAGCGGAAGCATGTTAACAAATTACACTCATTTATAGTATATAAACACATATATCACATTATTGGGATTTGTGCTCATGTGCCATCCTAATTTTGTATGAATATTGTATTTTCATACTTATGTAATAAATAAATATTTTATTAAATCGCTAATTATTTTTTTATTAAGGTAAGATGCTTGTAATATTTTGAACATTGTATTGATTTGAAAGAGTTTAGATCAAGTCTAAAGAGTTAGAATCTTGTCTGAAATGGGATAAAGACCTGAAAATATACTTGCAATAACATAGTTACAAATAGTTGCAAGTGTTGCTAAGAAATATCATTGTATAAATATGTTCTCAAATTAAATATTTCTGATCTATTTTCACCGATACAGGGTCTATTGAATGGAATCGATTAATATAGATCAGTGTATGTCTATATCTAGATAGTCTAGATGGTTGATCTTAGTAAACCATGAGCTTAGTGGAAGCTTGTATAGATATATATGTATTTAGTAAGGACTGGATACTAAACTAGACTCAATAAAGACCTCTAATAGATATCTTGTAAATCTGTCAGTAAAAGGTCTTCTTGAGTTAAGTAGTATTTTAGGTACCTTAACCTGAACACCACGGTGGGCTTGTGAGTGATCCATTATATTTATGTTACAGACATGTTAGAAATCTTTCATGGTCTGACCATTGCGTGTCGTAGGGTATGGTCTGATGCTCATAAAGTCTGATGTGTTTAGATATGGGATCCGTCAGCTCATATGGGTCAGTTAAATACTTAGATGCTCTAAGGTTGTATTATAGGAAGTCTTATTTGTTGGGATTTGTGCTTACGTGCCATCCCATAATGTATAAATATATAGTGATTGTATTTATATAATTATTATTTCTAATAAAATTGTTAATATTATTTTTATTAAATAGTAAGATGCTTGTAACGTTTTAGACATTGTATGATCCGAAGGAGTTCAGAGTCGGCCTAAAAGAGTTTAGACCAAGGCTAAGAGTTAGCAACACTAATAGTTATAAACACTAAGAGTTAGTGGTACTAAGAGTTAGCAAAATCTAATGAGTTAGAGCCTTGTTTGAAATGGGACAATGACCTGAGAATATATTAGTAATGATATAGCTACAATGAGTTGCAGATGGTGCTAAGAAATGTCATTATGCAAGTATGTTCTCAAACATAATGTTTCTGATCTAATTTTATCGATGCGGGTCTATCGGTGAAACCCATTAATATAGATTACTGTATGTCTATATCTAGATGGTCCAGATGGTTTGTCTTAGCAAACCATGAGCTTAGTAAGAAGCTCATATAGAGATGCAGATATTCAGTAAGGACTGGATATTGAACAGACTCACGAAGACATCCAATAGACATCTCATAAAGCCGTTAATGGAAGGTCTTCTGAGTTGAGTAGTATTTGTGGTCCTTTGACCTGAGCGCCACGGTGGGCTTGTGAGTGATCCACCATGCTTTGGTTCCACACATGTCAGAAACCTTTCATGGCATTGTATTTTAATACAATGAGGGGCCTAGATGTTGGCCATTTAATTACCCATTATAATTAAAGTAATTATAATTGTTAGGTAAAGATTAATTTAGGTGGCCATTATTCTAGTGCTTGGTTTAATTAATTCTAAGTGGGAGACCAACAATAAAATTGGTGGAGCACTTTATTTTGTTTATTTTTGTTTAATCAAAGTGTTGATTAAACAAAATGAATTTTGGCAAAACAATTTAATGCATTCATTCAATTTTGGGAGAAGAATTCGGCAATGGGAGAAAGAGAGGTGAGAGAGAGTTCTTTGAGTTTTATTCTTTCAAGTGTTGAAAAATAAACAAATTTCTCTTCATCTCATTTTTTAATAGATGGCCAAAAATGAATGATATGTAAATGGAGAAAAAGATAATTATTTTGCAAAGAGTTGATCAAAATAATTATCATGTAGAAATTGTTTCTAAGATTGATATACAAGAGTTATATGTTAAAGATTTTTAATTAATACAAGAGTTGTATAGAAAATACCATCTCTATTTAAGAAACAAAATTGTATTCAAAAGAGTTTGAATACAAGTGCAGAAAATTCTAAACACTAAGCTACCATTCTAGCTCCTTAATCCCACCAAAAGTTATGGACTAGAATTGTTCAACATATACTTCAAGGTGAGCTCTTCACATGGATTGGTGAAATACTTGAAGAATTTGTAAAGCTACCTTCATTAGGTAAGTATTTTACATTATGTTATAATACAATATTGTTCATTATTTATAATTGTATAATTGTTATGCTTATGCATATATATGATATATGTTGAATTTGTTAAAATGGGTGTATTTTGTAACATGCTTCCGCTGCGCATATAGTAATTTTTGAAATTACGTATATACTCGGATTATCACATACTCTATAATACAACACTCAACAAATAGTATCAGAGTATGTTAAATTGAGTATGTGATTATTCTTGTTGTTGAATATGTTAACATAGTGATGTTGTATATTTAAACAACTTGATGATGTTTAAATTTAAACATGGTGATGTTTGATATTTAAGCATGATGATGAATATATTGTTATATTCTTGAACATGTTAGTGTTTAGAATTGAAGTATGATGATGTTTGGAAATGATGCCCATGAGAAAATAGTAAAAATTGGGGGCGGAAAATAATGTCTGAAGGGTCGGAACACTGTTACCGCGTCCAGCCCCGCGGTGCCAAAATTTGGGCGCTGCGGCGCTGAGGTTCTGACTTGAGTGCCGCAGCGCTCAGGTCCCAGCACCCTGGTGCTCAGCAAAAAAAAAAAAAAAAAAAAAATATTTTTACAGAACATTGTATAATGTTAGAACCTTCAGTTTTTAATACTGATCATTCTAAACATAATACTATTATTTGCATTTTTTGCAAATAGAATATTTAATACAATTATAAGTGTTATATTATTGTATTAAAATGACAAATTATTTGTTTACGTTGTTAAACACAATGGGAGCCCTATTGGTGGGGTTAGTTGTGCTTACGTAAATAAATTTTCTAATTATGAATTAGATTCATATGAGATGCGAAAATTTATTATTATTATTATTAATTTAAAAATATATATAATAATAATTAAAAATTAAATCTCTCTTAATCAGATTGAATAAGTATTATATTATGAGATAATATTATATAATGATCCGTCTTGTCAATACGGTACTAGACGAGTCATTTTTGGTCATTCCCAATATCGCTAAAGTGTGAGGGATTGGTTGGGGTGATTCAGGCTATGCCGGTTAAACATGAGATGAGACAAATATATGCGAAAATGTTATCTTAGATCGCTAAAGTGTGCGTATCGGTAACATATATTTAATGATTGACAAGTTAATCTGAAATACAATTATCTTAGATCGTTAAAGTGTGCAGATAATGTGTATTTAGGATCAGTAGTAAGAGTTGTATGAGATACAATTGACAAGAGTTGTCTACCTTTTGGGTTTACAAAGGCCAAGATCGCTAAAATGTGCGGCTGGAGTAAAATGCTAATAGGGTCTACTTCCCGTTGTACAGCTTAAAAGATTGTTTACGCTCAAAATATAACGCGGCTATCGCAGTATAGATTGAGGTGTCGATCCCACGAGGAAGCTCTTGGCAAAATAGGTCAGTGAAGTAAAATATTAAAGCAGTAGCAAAGGGTTAATTTATTTAAACGGATGAGATAGAATTGTCTATGAATTGAGGAAAATGTCTTATGATGATTTAAGCAAGGCTTTGAGAATCACAATTATGCTTTATAAATCTACTCTATACTTTGATTCGATATTTATAACTCAACTGAAAGTTTCACATCCCAAACAATCAATCGGAAGGTATGTAATATATAGCACATTTGATAACACATGTATTTGATTTAGTTAAACTCTTTGCAAGCATTAACACACATCATGTTATTTATACAAGTTATCTAAGATCAACAATATATCATTTTGACAATATGGCAGTAAAAGATTAACTTGAATATCAAACATTTATTGCCCTTACATGTTATCAAAGATCGACAATATATCAAATTGACAATACTGCAGTAAAAGATTAACATATAAAACAATGTAACCAGTAACAATTATAAATCAACATGAATCACATAAGAAAAGCATGACTGAACATATATGAGACATGAGAATTATAACCTCTGGATTATAGAAAATAAAATAGATAAGAGTTTAATCAAAACCAAACTTACAACATTTATAGCTCTTGACACCGAATCAAATCATGGAAGTAGATTTACTACACATAAAAGTTCATCTCTTAGCCTTGCTAGGAACTCTAGCCTAAATTATAATACATGTTAATGAGAATAAAAGAAGAGAGAATTATCTATGTTGAAAACGTTCTAAGTGTCTCCTTATATAGGCAATGAATGGACATATGTCATGGATGACATCAATCTTCAATAGTTTTAAGCCAATAACTCGTGTATCCATTTGCAGAAAGTTTTTGATAATGTAAATGATCAATTAAGCTTCTGTAGCCGACATGAAAGTTGTAGAATTTTGACTCTTCTTTCCATAGGCACTGATTTCATGCAAATTGGATGAGTATCCAATGAGATATGAGTAAAATTCCAAAGATACATCAGAATTCGGCCAACAACCATTTTACCCACTTGCAATGCGATTTGGTCCATGATAACGGCTGATTTGGACTTTACCATAAACATACAAGTTGTTGATAGTTAAGTCAGTAATTCACAGCTTCAAGAATTATACCAATTGAATACGTATTTTTCGAGATACGGTCGAAATACTTGAATTGGGTCAAGCTGGGTAAGAGTTGTAGTCTGATTCTGTTGTATCTCAATTTTTGGCCCATAACATGTTGGATTTGGCTTTTCCACTATTCTTCAAATTTGTGTAAGATTGAGTCATATTGCACTAGGTTCAAGAATTTCTTCATTTCGATTTCTACATTGATAGTTATGTCCAATTTACCTAAACCTGTCCAAATAAAATTCATTAATCACAATTTAAGGAGAACACTTTATTTCAAGCTAAAAATACAGAAAATACTAAAATTAGTGACATTAAATGGTGATTGAATCTTTTAACAACATGCATTTTCATGTGTTCATCACAACCCCCAACCAGCTTATTGCTAGTCTCTAGCAATTCAAGCGTAAATAGAATATGCAAAACTACCTAAGCATTTCAATCAAAACGTCAGTTCGAGATCACTGTTGCTATCATGGTTTTTTCAATTACAACTTCCATAATTTGTGTGTGTGTGAACTAAGCCATAACCATCTAACCACAAACCACAATAGATATAGCCTTGAGAATTTCTCCAAGTAAAAGCCTCAACTCCATATCCTCACAGGTGTATGACTGTTTAAAAGGTTAGGACTTCTCTTATAGAGTTGGAAAACAGTTAAGCACTCAAGAAAAAGTAAATTTTAAGGACAAATATATAAACTAACATTGATCCGAAGATAGAAAAATTATTTGTTTAAAAATCAATTATTCATATCATACGCCAACTTTAGAACTTTAATTGGCTTGTGAGAATAATACAATTATAACTTGGTGAGAAAACTGTTTTACAAGATATTTGTCTTCTAAAATTGAATGAAGACTTTATTAAACTGAATTGCTTCTTTTTTTTTTCTTGTTTTTGGTATTTTTGTGTTTTTTTTTTTTTTTTTTTGTTTTTTTGTTTTTTTTTTGAAGAATACAAGGAAGCATTACAAAGGTTTCTCACCAAATTATATTATGCACAAATGCAACCAACTTATCCCTCAATTCAAATAATATCATTCTAAACAAAAATTAACCAATTCAAAGGATCAATGAAGGTTCATAAGTTGTTTTCTCATCCTTTCCACTTACTCACAAAAGATATGTGAGATTAAAAAAATATATACTTAAACATGGAAATTCTCTTGGCTATATAAATTGAATCATCCATCTTACCACAAGGCTTAGCATTGTGCTCAAAAATATTTTAGAAGTCATTCTTTAGTAACCTAGATAGAAACAGTGACTCAACCTAAACAATTCTGAAATCATAGTTAGGCAGAAAATCAAATTCCTTTATACAAGAATTACCAAGACTACAAGCAGTAAATGACAATGCATGAAATATAAAACAAAATAACAAAAAGTTAGTTAAAATACATTTCAAAAGTTAGTACTAAAACTCCTTACTCTGCCATTCTAATTTGACCTAGAATGCGTCTCAAGAGTTCAAGAATGAACTCTTTACTCTGCCATTTTAATCGAGTGTCGGACCATAAATTTTTTTTTTTTTTTTTTTTGCAAAATGCAACGTATGTCTACTCTCCTCCCCCCAAACCAGATGAAACATTGTCCTCAATGTTTAAATAGAAAGAGATAAAGTATAGGAGACATTACCTGAAACGCCAGTTATTTGAAAGAAACAAACCTGAGAGACACTTAAGCAAATATAAACTAAAATGATGGTACTGATAAATAAATAAATAAAAAGAAAAATTTACAAACGAAGTGTCAGATCCAATTTTTGCTTATTAAGGCCCACTGACCAATCAATCCGAGTTATTGCTGGGTCAGGTTCGTAGGTAACTGCCTGTAATTTGTTAATCAATTCATCCGCCTCAGTAGCAGAAACCAGGATCTGTCGCGCCGAATGTGAAATAAAATTTTGTTCCACAGCTTGATCAAGAAAACAAAGTAAGCAATCAAAATAGTTATTAACATTCAACAAACCTATGGGTTTTCGGTGGATATTCAGTTGGGCCCAAGAGACAATTTGAAAAATTTCTTCCAAGGTACCGAAACCACCTGGTAAAGCAATAAAAGCGTCTGCATTGCAAAGCATTCTGGCTATACGTTCATGCATGGATGAGACTCGTAATTCTTCCCCTATTGTTTTCCCGGTCAGGTTTCCCACGGCCAAAGCTGTAGGAATAATACCTAAAACTTGACTTCCTCCTAAATGTGCAGCTGTTGACACACACCCCATTAGCCCAAGGCTACCTCCTCCATAAATCAAATGAATTTTTCTTGCAGCTAATGTTTTTCCTAGATTGTTTGTTGCTTCTACGAACACTTTACTCTCCCCAGGACTAGATCCACAAAATACACATATATTTCGAAATTGTCGAACTTGGGTTTCCTCCATATCTACACTCACCTTTATCTCAATATATGAAAATGAAGAAACTGAGGTGCTATATTTATAGAGTGCCAAATGATAACAATGATTATGGTAACCCGATAGTTTGTCAAAAGAGAGTTAAAAATAAAACACAAAAAATTTAAACATAATGACCCACATGCATTATTAAACAAAAAGATTTGAATTTAAGACATCTACATGAGTAGCCATACTATTCATAAAATAAAGTTTGAAATTAAAACACATGTATTTACAAGTAGTTGTGATTGTGGCTCACATCTTCCTCTGGTTTTACGTCCAGTAACGGCTTAAACGCCCTCTATGGGTCGGGGATAGGCTTCCCATCCAATTTTCTTATAAATTGGCAAACAGGGTCTTTTAGAGTCAGATTCCCGAGACTATACCGTTGATGTTCATTTTTGAATTTGTTCCATAAATCGAGAAGTTCACGTTGCACGAGCCCACAGGGATGCGTCTCAAGAGTCAATAGGATATCATCCAAAGACTCCTTACTCAGTCCATCCTTAATGAACTGAATTTTGTCTTCTCGATTTTTAGATATGAATCCTAATGAACGACAACTCCGATTACAATTCCATCGAGCACATTTATGACAGACTTGTAACCTTTTTGCTCGTCGCCTTTTGGCATTAGAGCTTCTTCCAAGACCAGGCATATGAGAAATAAAATTATTTTCAAACTCACCAGACAACCGAACCTTAGCTTCAATTAACCAACGAAGGTCCACAGGGATATTACCCAACATCAATAGCCTGAGTCTTTCACACCGTGCTTTGTAAATCTTAAGTAGGGCATTTTGAGGAAATGAAGGAAAACATTTTTTAAGGTTGGCAAGAATGCGATCCATTTTGAAAGAAAGAAAAGAGATGAATGCACAGTTTGAGGGACAATTTTTTGGGAACTGAGAAACCGACTTTAATAGTCACGGAGTACCGTATCCACCACTTGACCGGGAAATAAAATCACACTGAAGAAAAAATAAAAAGAAGAAAATAAAATAAAATAAAATGTGCAAGAAAATAAAAGCAAAAATAGAAAGTCAAAAGATAAAATATAGACAAAATATAAAATATGGTACAGATAGATTGAACCTAATCAATCACGATAGACAGGATCCACAAGAGGAATCTCGCCTAGGTACATAGAGTCGTTTACCTTTTTCACGTAGCTTTTTAGCCGCTGTCCATTCACTTTGAAAGTCCGTCCATCAGTGGGGTCTTCTATTTCAACAGCACCATTAGGAAAAACATGTCTTACCATAAATGGACCAGTCCATCGAGATCTCAACTTTTCAGGGTGTAAATGCAATCGAGAATCATAAAGATAGACCCGTTGATTGGGCTCAAAGTGTTTCCTTGAGATCTGTTTATCATGAGCTACTTTCATTTTAGCTTTGTAGATTCTGGAGTTGTCATATGCGTCATTTCGTAGCTCTTCTATTCCTGACAGTTGTAACTTCCTCTGGAGACTTGCAACATTCAAATCAAAGTTAAGGGCTTTGACAGCCCAATACGCTTTATGAGGTTTTCTAGAACTGAAATGTATTCCTTGGTCACCAATGATGACACGTGGTGTCTCAAGGTTTGATGATTTTAGTTTCTCCCTCTCACATGGCAACTTTTCAATGCCTGGTTTCCAAAAATGAATCCCTTTATCCTGTGAGTCAAAAATACTAAACATATCAGTTGTTTCATCAGGATAATACAATTCTTCAATATCAAAATCAAAGAGATTTTCTAAAGAATTAGAGCCATGATTTTTATAAGCTTCCTCCGCTCCAAGTGTGTGTATCATATATGAATGATAGCATTCGTCTTCTTCTCGTGATTGCTTATCAATATAAAAAATGTTCACCTCAAGAGTCATATTCCCAAAAGATAATTTCATTAGACCATTTCTGCAATCAATAAGAGCATTAGCAGTGGCAAAAAAAGGTCTCCCCAAAATAAGAGGGATTTTTGACTCCATGTTAACAACAGAATGAGTATTTAAAACAAGAAAATCAACAGGGTAGTAAAATTTATCAATTTGCAACAAAACATCTTCTACTATTCCCCGTGGTTTCTTGATTGATCGGTCAGCTAATTGTAAGACTACAGATGTTGGTTTAATCTCACCAAGTCCCAACTGCAAGTAAATAGAATAAGGCATTAAATTTACACTTGCTCCTAAGTCCAATAAAGCTTGACCAAACTCATGTGCCCCAATTTGGCAGGAGATTGTGGGACATCCTGGGTCTTTATACTTGGGTGGTGTCTTTTGTTCAATCACTGCACTTACCTGTTCTGCCAAAAATGCAGTTTTCTTCACATGGTGTTTTCTTTTGATAGTGCATAAATCCTTGATGACTTTGGCATAAGTTGGAACCTGCTTAATCAAATGTAACAAGGGAAGATTAATTTTAACTTGTTTCAAATGTTCCAAAATCTCACCTTGAATTTCTGAATTTTTCCCAACCAGTCGAAGAGCTTGAGGAAAAGGCACTGGGATTGAAAACTTACTTTCGGGCTCTTTTTCCATTGTGGCCTTTTTTTCAAGGGGGGCGTCTTTACTACTCGTAGATGTGTTAATTTCAGGAGTAGGCTCACTTACAATCTTACCACGTCGAGTAGTAATGGCATTGACTTCTTTGAGATTTTGAACATCACAAGTAGAAGCTTGTGCCATGAATTGTCCTTTCAGATTGGATTGAGGTTGAGATGGAAACTTACCTCGCTCTTGTACAGTTAAGGCACTGGTCAACTTTGTGATTTGACTCTTGATTTCTTTGTTTTCGTCCACCACCTGTGCAAGAATTGTTTCAAATTTTTTATTAGTCTTACTTTGTGCCTCCATAAATGCTTGTAATGTATCCTCTAAAGAACTCCTAGTTGGTCGTGCATTATATTGAGGTGCAACATAAGACTTGGGTGCTTGTTGTTCTTGTTTCCATTGGTTGTTGGCTTGTTGGTCAGATTTCCAACTGAAATTTGGGTGGTTTCTCCAGTTAGGATTATATGTTTCAGAGTAGGGTGAATAAGGCTTCTTGTACATCCCTAGGGCATTACATTGTTCCTCATAAATCCCTCTCATCTCACTATACATGGGGCAATCTTGAACTAAGTGTTCCGCTCCTCCACAGACAAAACAGACATCATGTGACTCAGCTTTAGCAACCGTGTGGGTGAGCCTTATATCTTTGGTTTTCAAGGCCTCTAACTCTCTAGTTAAGACCTCTAATTGGGCTTTGAGGTTATCCTCTTCCCTAAGATGGAAAACTCCATTGGGTCGTGACCTATTTGTGCTTTCAGTAATGCTAGGTCCAGTCCATGTATGGGCTTTTTCGGCTATGTCATTAAGGAATTCTATGGCTTCCTCAGGATCTTTGTGAAGGAACTCCCCATTACACATCATCTCAACAAATTGGCGTTCTCTAATCGTGAGTCCCTCATAGAAATAACTAACCAAGCGCCAATTTTCATACCCATGGTGAGGGCACAGATTTAACAACTCTTTAAACCTTTCCCATGCTTGATATAAGGTTTCACTGTCTTTTTGGGAGAAGGAAGAAATTTGTCTTTTTAGGCCATTAGTTTTATGTTGTGGGAAGTATTTATTGAAAAATGCTTGGGTCATTTCTGCCCAAGTTCCTATAGACCTCGGCCTCAAAGAGTATAACCAACTCTTTGCTTTGTCTTTCAAAGAAAAAGGGAAAAATTTAAGTCTAACAGTGTCTATGGCTTCAGGTTGGCTATGAAAGGTGGCAATTACCTCTTCAAATTCCCTAACATGTACATAAGGATTTTCACTATCTAGACCATGAAAAGTGGGAAGAAGTTGTACCATTCCAGGTTTAAAATCTAAATGTGGTGTGTTAGGTGAAAATATAATGCATGATGGTGTGGCTGTGCGAGTAGGATGCAAGTAATCTTTTAGAGTTCTAACGGGATTTTCTTCATGTTGGCTCATTGTGTTAGAATTACAAGATGAACTAGAAGGTGAATTCTCTTAACTTACAAATTGTGGGGATGGTTCTAGTTCTAGTTCTAGTTCTCTCACAAATCTTCCTCGTTTGTCTCTAGGTCGATGCATACATCCTAAATTTCTTTTTTTTTTTTTTTTAGGAAAGAAATGCTTAAGGAAAATTAAGAAGTGGAATAAACACAACAAGAAATAGAAATAAGTTAGGTGGTAAGACCAACCATGAAATATAAATACAATAACTAAACAAAAGACTATAAAATACGAAAAAAAAAGTACAATAAATAAATAATAAAAAGAAAATACAATAAGTAAATAAATAAAAGGTTAGGCGGTAGAACCAGCCATAAAAAGAAAATACAACATATTAACTAAAAAAAATAAATTGCAATAAATACGTAAAAGAAAATGAAAATAAAGTACAATAAAAAAAAAGTGCAATAAATAAATAGAGTACAATAAGAAATAAAGAAACTAAGTTAGGCGGTAGAACCAGCCACAAAATAAAAAGAAATACAACAAATTAACTAAAAAAAAGTACAATAAATAAATAAAAGAAAGTGAACGAAGTTAGGCGGTAAAACCAGCCATTAAAAAAAAAGTGCAGTATAGATTTTTGTTTACGCTTAAAATATAACGCGGCTATCGCAGTATAGATTGAGGTGTCGATCCCACGAGGAAGCTCTTGGCAAAATAGGTCAGTGAAGTAAAATATTAAAGCAGTAGCAAAGGGTTAATTTATTTAAACGGATGAGATATAATTGTCTATGAATTGAGGAAAATGTCTTATGATGATTTAAGCAAGGCTTTGAGAATCACAATTATGCTTTATAAATCTACTCTATACTTTGATTCGATATTTATAACTCAACTGAAAGTTTCACATCCCAAACAATCAATCGGAAGGTATGTAATATATAGCACATTTGATAACACATGTATTTGATTTAGTTAAACTCTTTGCAAGCATTAACACACATCATGTTATTTATACAAGTTATCTAAGATCGACAATATATCATTTTGACAATATTGCAGTAAAAGATTAACTTGAATATCAAACATTTATTGCCCTTACATGTTATCCAAGATCCACAATATATCAAATTGACAATACTGCAGTAAAAGATTAACATATAAAACAATGTAACCAGTAACAATTATAAATCAACATGAATCACATAAGAAAAGCATGACTGAACATATATGAGACATGAGAATTATAACCTCTGGATTATAGAAAATAAAATAAATAAGAGTTTAATCAAAACCAAACTTACAACATTTATAGCTCTTGACACCGAATCAAATCATGGAAGTAGATTTACTACACATAAAAGTTCATCTCTTAGCCTTGCTAGGAACTCTAGCCTAAATTACAATACATGTTAATGAGAATAAAAGAAGAGAGAATTATCTATGTTGAAAACGTCCTAAGTGTCTCCTTATATAGGCAATGAATGGACATATGTCATGGATGACATCAATCTTCAATAGTTTTAAGCCAATAACTCGTGTATCCATTTGTAGCACATTTTTGATAATGTAAATGATCAATTCAGCTTCTGTAGCCGACATGAAAGTTGTAGAATTGTGACTCTTCTTTCCATAGGCACTGATTTCATGCAAATTGGATGAGTATCCAATGAGATATGAGCAAAATTCCAAAGATACATCAAAATTCGGCCAACAACCATTTTACCCACTTGCAATGCGATTTGGTGCATGATAACGGCTGATTTGGACTTTACCATAAACATACAAGTTGTTGATAGTTAAGTCAGTAAGTCACAGCTTCAATAATTATACCAATTGAATACGTATTTTGCGAGATACGGTCCAAATACTTGAATTGGGTCAAGCTTGGTAAGAGTTGTAGTCCGATTCTGTTGTATCTCAATTTTTGGCCCATAACATGTTGGATTTCGCTTTTCCACTATTCTTCAAATTTGTGTAAGATTGAGTCATGTTGCACCAGGTTCAAGAATTTCTTCATTTCGATTTCTACATTGAGAGTTATGTCCAATTTACCTAAACCTGTCCAAATAACATTCATTAATCACAATTTAAGGAGAACACTTTATTTCAAGCTAAAAATACAGAAAATACTAAAATTAGTGACATTAAATGGTGATTGAATCTTTTAACAACATGCATTTTCATATGTTCATCAAAGATTAAACTGTAATTTTTCGTTTTGAGAGATTTAAGGAATTATGTAAAGTAGTGGGAGGGCGTCTTTAGATTAAAAATTGTGTAATAGTTATATCCATGATCTAAAGCATTATTTATTAACGATTAAAAATATTCCGCTAAACATCTCCTTTTTTATCTTGTAGCGACAAGATTAATAACTTATAGAGATAAGAAGACTATAAGCAATCCGTTAATATACTTGATTAAGCACATAGTCTATAAGGTACCGAAAATTATTAAGACTTGCTTATAATCTAAGAATTGTTCTAGATTAATAAAAATATATAGATATATAACATATCAATAGATATTAGAAGAGGTGTTTCTGATAATGTCTCTTGAGAAGACACCGTAAATTATCAGAAAAGGATTAAGAATAATTTGAAAGTCAAATTATATATCCTAACCTATCTAATGATCTTCAGTAGGAGCATATGCATATGAGAGGTACAAGTACTATAATGCTTCATCTGAAATTTATTTTATATATCGAAAACAAATATAGAGAATGATACACAATGGAAAGTGTTTCCATTATTAGTAAGGTTTTAATAATAAGAGTTATTATTCAAAGAACCTCAACTTAGAAAAGATAAAACTCTTAGATACCTGTTTACCGATAAATGACATTTCAT
Organism: Ailanthus altissimus; assembly: GCA_946807835.1. NCBI lineage: Eukaryota > Viridiplantae > Streptophyta > Magnoliopsida > Sapindales > Simaroubaceae > Ailanthus > Ailanthus altissimus. Next base: position 15,482,146 of record OX327687.1, read on the forward strand.
ATGCAAATGATGTGTAGAGGCATAGGGATATGAGATATCGCCCGTCATTCTCACATCTGCAAGGTGTTGCATAATTTACGGAATACTAGAAAAAGATAAAATGAGAAGTACAGCTGCACGTAGGAAATAGAGATTACCTATACGTGGTAGCTGTTAGGACTTTTAAGTCACTTCTCAATTCTAGTAAAAGTCTTATGTTGTATTGTTGTTATTTTGTGCTATAAATAATATGGCAAAATATGTCGCTCTCTAGTAGACGGAGAGGGTTATCATACATACATTAAGAATAGTTCTTTATGTTTATATGATAATGATAATATTTTGTTAACTGAATGTCAGTGAATTAAATGACCTTTATATAAGACATACAACGAGTAATGCATAACAATGTCTAGGTGAATAGAACTAATAAAATTTCGAAAAATTTGAATTATGACGAATTGTGGCATAAGTGATTAGGTCAAGTAGCCATAAGATGACTACCTGTCCGGTTAAGAATGGTCAAATGTTTGATCTGACCATAGAACCTTGACCAGTTTATGAATCTCGTATTCAAGGGAAGTTGACTAAATAATTTTTATTAGTGTTAGACATCAAGCCACTGGTTTATTAGAACTAATACATAGCGATGTATATGATCTAATGAATCATACTGCCATTGGTAAGTTTCAATACTTCGATATCTTTATCGTGATTTATCACGATACAGACATGTGTTTCTAGAAAAACATAGGTCGATAATTTTGAAGTGTTCAAAGAATATCGACTAGAAGAAGTATGTTAAACACCTTTGATTAGATCGAGGCTGTTTATACATAAGCAGTAAATTCACGAATTATTTAAAAGAAAATGAGATTCTAGCTCAATATAGTTCTCTAGATACTCCTTAACATAAATATATTTTGAAGTATAGATAAATTAGACTTTATTAGATATAGTTCGATCGATATTAAGCTTTACCGATCTTTTAAAATATCTAAAGGGTTATGCTCTAGAAATTGTTACTCATCTATTGAATAAAGTTCCATCGTAAATTGTTCCTTCTACTACATATAAGATATGGACTAGAAGGAAAGAGAATCTTAAGTATGTTAAGATTTGGAGTTATTCTACTTGTGTAAGGGTTGTGCAATAGTATATACTTAGACCCAAAGGGGTATAAGTATCGATTCAAAGGATATCCTAAATGTTCCATGAGATATCAGTTCTATGAATTGAAAATGGAACCTAAAGATCAATTGAGTTAAATACCCTTAACACACTTTACCGTAGGTCATATAAGGATATAAAGACCACTTGTTAGGTATATTAGATACCTAAAAGGTGTTTTTAATGTTTTTCTTAGTTGACGTAAAAGGATCTTATGACTTATAGTTAAACGATATTAGATATTGTTTAAGGAAATTGACAATATGCCAGAAAATTCAAAATTAACTTTTAGCATGAAAATCAAGTTTAGAACTTGGTTACGATTTATATAAGAATTGTTCTTATTGGTTGTAAAAGAGTTTACGCATGAAAATGTAGGCCCAAAAATAGGTAAGAATCTTTAAAAGCCCCATTGATGTAAAAGGTTACCCTCAACGGTCTGGGATCGATTATGAGGAAATCTTTCACTAATAAAAATGCTAAAGTTAATTCAAATTTATATTGGATATTGTAGTATGCTAAACTCTTCATTTTGATGAGATAATCAAATAATCTAATTTGATTAAGAATGAAGAGAGAGCATGTGTGTTTAGAAAAGGTAGTGGGAGCATGAATTATCTTTCTAACTCTCTATATATAAAAACATTCTCATTGTCACAGATAAAGACAATGGTATGCTGCAAGTCAGTCAGTTAAGAGTTAACTGAGTAAGAACATCTTCATAAAAGATTTGGTAGATGCTTCCTGTATACTGGGTATAAGGCGTTATACAGATAAATTTAGGAAGTAGATAGGACTCTCCAAATCTCCGTATATAGACTAAGTCCTGAAAAGGTACTTTTTTTTAATAACTATAAAATAGTTCATGTATCTTTCAGACATGGAGTTGATTTTTCTAAAAGGAAGTGTCCTCAAGTAGAAAATGAAAAGGTTAGAGTGTCTAACGTTTAATATACATCAACCAGAGGTAGCTTGATGTATACCATGTTATGTACGAGACCTATATTATGATGGCTGTAAGTGTTATGAGCCGACACCAGTTTAATCTAGGTAATGACTATTGGATAGTCGTGAAATATATCTAAGTTATACCTGAGAGGTATAAAGGATAAGTTTCTTATTTATGGAGAAAGTTGCTTACAAATGAGAGGATACATATAATCAGACTTCTAATCTAATCCAGATGATAGAGAGTCTACACCTAATTACGTACTTCTTCTCAACGATACAAAAATCTTGTAGCATAAGTGCAATTTTTTAGATGTCCACATTTGATTCTACTGTAAAGATAGAATTTGTTGCAGCTTGAGAAGCCTGCAAAGGAATTTCTGTGGATATTCAAGTTAGTTGCAGAGCTCAGAATATGTTCTGAGCTTAATGAATCCTATCACATTATAATGCAACGTCAACGGGGTAATTGCTCAAGCCAAAATACCATATAATTAAATATATCTTGGCTAATGAAGATGTATAAGATAATCTAGGAAAATATCCTTACAGATTATAGCGGACCCGCTTTCTAAAGCCTTACCTCTTAAAATTGTTTGAGAAACACATAGAGTCAATGGATATGAAATCCATCCTTAATGGCACTAGAGCAAGTGGGAGTTGTTGGGATTTGTGCTTACATGCCATCCCATAATGTATAAATATATAGTGATTGCATTTATACAATTATTATTTCTAATAAAATCATTAATATTATTTTTATTAAATGGTAAGATGCTTGTAATATTTTAGACATTGTATGATCTGAAGGAGTTCAGATTTGGTCTAAAAGAGTTTAGACCAAGGCTAAGAGTTAGCAACGCTAATAGTTATAAATACTAAGAGTTAATAGTACTAAGAGTTAGCAAAATCTAATGAGTTAGAGCCTTGTCTGAAATGAGACAATGACCTAAGAATATATTAGTAATAATATAGCTGCAATGAGTTGCAGATGGTGCTAAGAAATGTCATTATGCAAGTATGTTCTCAAACATAATGTTTCTGATCTAATTTTATCGATGCGGGTCTATCGATGAAACCCATTAATATAGATTACTGTATGTCTATATCTAGATGGTCCAGATGGTTTGTCTTAGCAAACCATGAGCTTAGTAGGAAGCTCATACAGAGATGTAGGTATTCAGTAAGGACTGGATATTGAACAGACTCACGAAGACATCCAATAGACATCTCATAAAGCCGTTAATGGAATGTCTTCTGAGTTGAGTAGTATTTGTGGTCCTTTGACCTGAGTGCCACGATGGGCTTATGAGTGATCCACCATGCTTTGGTTCCACACATGTCAGAAACCTTTCATGGTCTGACCGCTGGGTGTCGCTGAGTATGGTCCGATGCTCATGGAGTTCGGTGTGCGTAGATATGGGATCCATCAGCTCATATGAGTGGGTTGTATATCCTAATGCTCTGAGATTGTATTTCAGAAAGTCTTGTGGCTGCAAGCATAAACCTCGAAAAAGATATTCCGGAGGAATAAACAATATCACAAAAGTGTTTGTGGATATTGTTTTATGAAATATAAATCTGGAGATAAGTTCGTGGCTGAGCAAATAGAGATTTGACGGTGATGATCTATATATCTGCTCTTCAAGGATATAAATGATGGAAGGATTATACGAATATGTAATAACCTCAACTTGTATGGTCTAACATGCTAATTTGTAATATCCGTAACGTGTGTGTGGGACATTGTTCACGGACGTATGGAGGAGCTCTATATGACAAATTAGGTATGGACCTAGAGAGTCTCACAATATGAAGTATACTCGTTGTGCACTGGGGTAGCGAATTGGATTGAATAGTTCGATCCAATAAATCTCAGCAAAAGAGAACGATTGTTTAGGGATCCCTCGGATTGTACATTTGTCAATACTTAATTGTTAAGTACAACACTTAATTAATTAACAAGGGTTGTTAATTAATAGAATATTGACAAATGACAAAATTTGTTCCATGATTTGATTTTACCTTTTTACCATTTAACCATGGTAGTAAAAATTAGTAAGGTAAAAAGTAATTATTCAAAATTGTTTTGAATAATTAAATCATATATTATTATTATATTATTAGATAATATTATAATATATATAGATCATGGCATTGTATTTTAATACAATGAGGGGCTTAGATGTTGGCCATTTAATTACCCATTATAATTAAAGTAATTATAATTGTTAGGTAAAGATTAATTTAGGTGGCCATTATTCTAGTGCTTGGTTTAATTAATTCTAAGTGGGAGACCAACAATAAAATTGGTGGAGCACTTCATTTTGTTTATTTTTGTTTAATCAAAGTGTTGAATAAACAAAATGAATTTTGGCAAAACAATTTAATTCATTCATTCAATTTTGGGAGAAGAATTCGGCAATGGGAGAAAGAGAGGTGAGAGAGAGTTCTTTGAGTTTTATTCTTTCAAGTGTTGAAAAATAAACAAACTTCTCTTCATCTCCTTCTTTAATGGATGGCCAAAAATGAATGATATGTAAATGGAGAAAAAGATAATTATTTTGCAAAGAGTTGTTCAAAATAATTATCATGTAGAAATTGTTTCTAGGATTAATATACAAGAGTTGTATGTTAAAGATTTTTAATTAATGAAAATAATTATCATGTAGAAATTATTTCTAGGATTAATATACAAGAGTTGTATGTTAAAGATTTTTAATTAATGAGTTGTATAGAAAATACCATCTCTATTTAAGAAACAAAATTGTATTCAAAAGAGTTTGAATACAAGTGCAGAAAATTCTAAACACTAAGCTACCATTCTAGCTCCTTAATCCCACCAAAAGTCATGGACTAGAATTGTTCAACATATACTTCAAGGTGAGCTCTTCACATGGATTGGTGAAATACTTGAAGAATTTATAAAGCTACCTTCATTAGGTAAGTATTTTACATTATGTTATAATACAATATTGTTCATTATTTATAATTGTATAATTGTTATGCTTATGCATATATATGATATATGTTGAATTTGTTAAAATGAGTGTATTTTGTAACATGCTTCCGCTGCGCATATAGTAATTTTTGAAATTACGTATATAATCGAATTATCACATACTCTATAATACAACACCCAACATTATGGCCATAAGCATTTAACCTAGGAAAACGTTTCCTGTGGAGTAAATATTATTATAAAGGAATTTGAAATTTGCATATATTATTTATTAGAATACGAATCAAAAGAGATAAGTTTATGGTTGAGCAATAGGGGACTTGACGCTATTGATCTATATCTCCATTCTTCCAGGATATTGATGACAGAGGGATTATATGAATTGGATTAACCTCAACTTGTATGGTTTAACTTACAATTTTGTATTATCCATAACGTGTGTGTAGGGGGCATTAGTTATGGACTTACAAAAATATTTCGTGAGACAAAATAGGTGTAAGCCTAGGGAGTCTAACTATATAAAGTGTACGTGTTGAACATGTGGGTAGCCCACCGGATTGAATTGTTCAATTCGGGAAGTTTTCAAAAAATATGAATTAACTTTAGGGTCTCTTGTGGAGTAGTTAATGTTAGGGTCGCTGCTTACGTGCCATCCCTGAATGTATATATACTTGTGTATTTATACAAGTTTACATTCCCATTAAATTGCTAATACTAAATTATATGGTATTATGCATGTAACATTACAGACATGGTAGATCTGAAGGAGTTCAGATCAGATCTAAAGGGTTTAGATAAGGGCTCATAGTTAGCCATGGTGAGAAATATAATTACTAAATGTTAGCACAGTTAAGTGTTAGCTGGTTATAATACTCAGCAGATCCAAGAGTCGGAGCCTTATCTATAATAGAACATAGACCTGGGAATATACTAGTAACTGCATAGTTGCAAGAGTTGCAATCGAGTGCCAGGAAATGCAAGTTGCGCAAGTATGTTCTTGAATAATAGTCCCTAATTTATTTCTACCAATGCGGGTCTGTCGGTGGATACCCTTTTATATATAGATCAACATATGTCGTATCTGTCGGGTATAGATGGTCGTTCTTGACCGACCATGAGCTTGGAGCTCGTATTGACATATGGGTATCTAGTTAGGATTGGATATAGGATAGACTCACGAGGGCCTCCAATAGACATTTAATGTAAGCCGTCAACGGAGGGTCCTCTCGAGTTGAGTAGTATACGTGGTCCTTTGACCTGAGTGCTACAGTGGGTTTGTAAGTGATCCACCATACTTTGGTTCCACACATGTCACAGACCTTTCATAATATGACCGCTGGGTGTCGCTGGGTATGGTCTGATGCTTATGGAGTCTGGTGCGTACAAATATGGGATCCGTCAGCTCCTATATGGAGTTTGATATCCAGATGCTTCGGGACTATATCTCAGAAAGTCTTGTGGCCACAAGCAATCATCTCAGGAAAGAGTTTCGACAGGGTGGAACAATATGGCGAAGGAGTTTGCGCATATTGTTCATTGAGATACAAGTCTGGAGATAAGACATGGATGAGCACATGGGGATTTGACGGTGATAATCTATATCCCTGCACATCCTGGATATCATGACAGAAGGACTATACGTATGGGTTGTTACCTCAGCTTGTATGGTTCAATGCGCTGGTTTGTATATCCGTGACGTGTACGTGAGGCATTGCTCACGGACTCATGGAATAGTTCCATTTGATGAATCAGGCGTAGGACCTAGAGAGTCCCGCGAAATAGAGTGTACTCGTTGTGTACTAGGGCAGCGTGCCAGATTAAATTGTTTAATCTAGCAATATTCAGCAATTCTGCGGGAATGCGTGCATGTCTGTATTTAAGTGTTAAATACAACAATTAGTTAATAAATGTTATTTACTCTTTGTATTATGACACGTAGCGTATTGTGGACCCTCAGTTGAGTTTACCTAAGTGTAGGATTTGGTGGGACCCATTAGAGGATAAACTTGGTAACTATTCATGAGGAGCAAAATAGTCATAACACACTATGATTATTTAATTGTTAAATAATCATTCTCTCTCTCTCTCTCTCCTTTTATAATATATTATCATATTATTATTATTATATTATATTATATATTTTATATTATATATATATATAAAGAAGCAAAAGAAAGAAAGAGAAATAAGAAATTGGCCAAACGGCCAAGAAGGAGGAAGAGGAGAAATGGAGAAGAAAGAAAAGAGAAAGAAGGAAAAAAGAAAGAAAGAAGAAAAGAAAAAAAAAAGGAAAGAGAGGAAAAATGTAATTGTTTCATTTTTCCCTCTGCTTTTTATTAAAGTAATTATAAATTACTCCAGATTCTCCATTTCTTATCCTTTTGGAGAAAATAATGTAAATTCACTCCCGGCCATTTTGGGGATTAAGAGTTAATTCCAGGCTGAATATAGAGCTGCTGTTCTAGCTCACCAAGCCCACCGAGTTGGTGACTAGAACTCTATGCAAGTTGGTCTCCATGCAGACTCCAAGAAAAACACGTGTATAATGTTACACATTTGGTGAGTTCTCTAACTTTATAAATATATTAATATGATTAATATATTTATTTATTGTATTTATTGAAAAATTTATATTTCCGCTGCGTTAGGCAATAGACACAATTGCACATGCGTATATACACCCACGTGCCTAGATTCTATTGCGCCAACAGTTAAGGTTTAAGTGTTAAACATAAAATTGTGCCAAGTGAGATTTGACACTTTTATCTCAAATTGTACCAATAAAATGTATAGGTACTAAATTGAGCATTGGTGAATATAGCTACCATTTAAATAAAATAATTACTGTTTTATTTAAATTATATTAATTGGTCATTTATTTATTTCAGGGTCTCTTCGAGAGTAGCTAAGGTTTAAGTGTTAAGCCTAAGATTATACCAAGTGACACTTGACATTTTTATCTACCTAGTGTATGCCTCAAATTATGTCAATAATTTGTATGGATACTAAATTGGATATTAATATATATAAAAATAAAAAATAAATATTTAATCAAAAATCCATTCCGCCGTTCATTTCCAATTGAAATGAATTTGATTTATTATTTATTATTATTATTATTAAGTGATTGCCATTTGTTTTATTTACATTGGCTAAAATAAAAATAATTGATACATGTTTAATTTTCATTGGCCATTAACAAATGCAATTGAATCGAATTAGATTCAATTTAAAAGGGAAAATGTATCGTGCATTCAAATTAAATGCATCAATTTGTGAAGTAAGAGGTGGCGTGTATTAAGCCACCAATTGCCTCCACAATTGTCCACCGGGGCAAATGAATTGAGTCAGCAATTCATTCGCCTTCTCATCACATTTTTTCTTAATGACAATGACTTGTGATTGGTTGAATGAGAGGCAAAGTTTCCTTATAAGTATGGCCGAGTAAATGAATGTTTGTAGACTAATTTTAGAAACAAATTTTTCAATAGCTTTTGCTTTTGTTAACTGTTAACAAAAATAAAAGTATTTAGGAAAAACTTCAGTCTGAGAGAAAAATTTTAAATTGAAGCAAGAGTTGCTTCATACATTCCGAAAAATAGAAAGTTATTATTCTAGTTTGTGGAAGCCCATAATGTCCTCAATTAGAATTTTTCAAAGCATGCTTCGAGTATTGATAAGGCGTAATTGTATAAACTATTTTATCTTCCTAACTTGATATTTGTTCAATTTATCTCAATAATTGGGCTATTTATGCGTATTAATATTGTTTTATAGGTTGAAGCATTATCGGAGCAAAAATACCGGAAAACGGACGCAAATCGGAGCATCAGAGATAAAAATACGAATGGGGGCACTGAGCTACAGTACCACTGTAGCTACAGTACACTGCTACAGTACCACTGTAGCAACAGTGCAGCGCCGCGGCGCCGATTGCAGAAAGTGGGCGCCGCAGCGCCAAATCGCAGCGCCACGGCGCCGGGACCTGGGCAACAAGTTTTGACAGGTTCCTGAAAATCAGGAAACCCAAAAGCAGCCCAAAATGCGCCCTAATTCCGTGCTCTTACCTATTTATTTGCTCAAAACTTACATTTGGAGCAGGACTCCAGCTGGGACAGCAGCTGGAAACACAAAGAAACACCTAACTTCTAAGTTTGAAGAAATCAAAGAGGAGGGAAGCAAGCTTCAACAACAAAGGCATTTGACAGGGATGTCTTCTTTGCTTTGATTCTTTACTTGTTGTAAGATGTTTAGTTTACATGTATTGATGGAATTAGCTTCAAGATTGTGTAGTTTAATGATGAGCTAATTTCGTTCATCTAAGATTACATCCTTGAACTCATTATGTGATTGATTTTAGTTCTCTCTTTTATGGTATTAATTCAGCTTTTGATATATTCATTGTGCTTGTGCTTAATGCTATTTGATTACTTGGCCAGTGGTTAAATTGATCTAGAAATGCTTAAATAAACTTGACAAAGGCATTTAGGTATTTAGTCTTAAGCATATTGATGCATGATCATAGTGTAGTACACTTGAGTTTCATATGAGATAGACATATACTCATAAGGCATGTATGGCTCATAAAACTTGTGCTTAATGAATTTTGTTCAATTTATTTATCATAGACATATAGATATTTGATTGGATGGAATAGATTCACTTGACCTGCAAAAGAGGCTTGTGATGTGTTGAGTGTTTTGGTCAGTATATCAAGTTGAGAACCAATAAACATCAAAGAGATTCTGCTGAATTTATTTGCATAATGGGGGATAGTTTGTAATCCTAGGATTTCTCATATTGAATATAATTTGTTGGTAATTTAGTTTATCACTTAGCATAATTAAGTTGTTCTTTTACTTGAGTAGTTTAATCATCATACATTAAATCATTTTCTGGATAATAGTAGAAAGACACCATTTCGGTACTTAAACTAGAAAAGATAAATCATTCTCTGTGGGATCGACACTCTACTTATCATATATTACTTGTTGCGACAACGTGCACTTGCGCTAATTTGTGTTATAGAAAACACACAACAAGTATAAGTCCCCTAATCTCATTAGTGTAATGAGATTATTTTAATGTATATTTATAATTTCGCTTTGTAGCATGCTTCGAGTATAAGTCCCCTAATCTCATTTGTAGGGATACTAAATTAGATATTAGTAAATATAAAAATAAAAAATAAAAAAATAATTATTTAATCAAAAATCCATTCCACCGTTCATTTTCAATTGAAATGAATTTGATTTATTATTTTATTATTGTTATTATTAAGTGCTTGCCATTTGTTTTATTTACATTGGCTAAAATAAAAATAAGTGATACATGTTTAATTTTCATTGGCCATTAACAAATGCAATTGAATTGAATTGGATTCAATTCAAAAGGACAAAGGTATTGTGCATTCAAATTGTATTCATTAATTTGTGAAGCAAGATGTGTTGTGTATTAAGCCACCAATTGCCTCCACAATTGTCCACCGAGGCAAATGAATTGAGTGAGCAATTCATTTGTCTTCTCATCACGTTTTTTCTTAATGACAATGACTTGTGATTGGTTGAATGAGAGACAAAGTTTCCTTATAAGTATAGCCGAGTAAATGAATGTTTGTAGAGCCAATTTTAGAAACAAATTTTTCAATAGCTTTACTTTTGTTAACTGTTAACAAAAACGAAAGTATTTAAGAAAAACTTCAGTCTGAGTGAAAAATTTTAAATTGAAGCAAAAGTTGCTTCATACATTCCAAAAAATAGAAAGTTACTATTCTAATTTGTAGAAGCCCACCACATCCTTAATTAGAATTGTTCAAGCACTCTTCGAGGATGAATCTCCTAATCTCATTAATATAATGAGATTATTTTAATATATATTTATAATTCTGTTGCGTAACATGTAAGACGTTTTTTTTAAATTGTTTAAAATATACATATTTATCCGTAACACGGTACAAACGCACACAGCACCAACACATATATATATGCTCATGTAGAACTATTATACAAAAATTATATATGATGAACAAATTGTACAAAAATAAAATATAAATAACACTTACCTAATGAAGGTAGTTTTACAAAACTTCAAGTCCTCCAATTATCCAAGTGAAGAGCTTAACTTGAAGTGTATTTTTGAACAATTCTAGTCTATATTGATTTGGTGGGATTATGGAGCTAGAATAATAATTTTGATTTAAAATTTTGAACAATATATATTCAAACTCTTTGAATACAATTATTTATTTTTAAAATAGAGATGGTAAATATATGTGTACAACTTTTGTATAATTGTTGAAAATAATTTTCATAGAATAATTATTTTAAACAACTCTTGTCTGAAATAAATATTTTTTTCTCCATTTTCTTTCATTCATTTTGAGCCGTCCATGAGAGAAGAAAAAGAGAAGTTTTCTATATTTTCAACTTTTGAAAGAACCAAAAACCAAAATTCTTACTTACTTCTCTATTTTGGCCTAATCTTTCTCTACAAAATGAATGAATTCATTTTGTTTTTCCAAATGATGGCTAAAAAATAAATCAAGTGCTCTCTCACCACTATTATCATTGGCCATCCCACTCAAATAAAATTATCAAGCACTAGATTAATGGCCATTTAAATTAATCTTTACTTAACAAATAAAATTACTTTAATAATATTAGGTATAAAATAGCCAACATCAAGACTCCTCTTTGTATAAAAAATACAATTGTGATAATTAATTTATGATAATATTATTTATTAATATATAATTTAATTATTTAGAATAATTTAGAATAATTAAGTTTACCTTACTTGTTTTAACTACTAAGGTTAAATGTAAATTTTAAGGTAAAAATAATTCATGGACCAAATTATGTCACTTGTCAACATCCTATTGATTAACAACTCTTGTTAACTAATTTAATGATGCACTTATCATTTAAGTCATGAAAAATGCACATCCTGAGAGACCTCAAAATAATTATTCAATTTTACTGGAATTTAGGATTGAATTATTCAATCTAGTCTGATATTCTAGTGCGCAACAAGTACACTTTATATTATGAGACTCTCTAGAGCCATGCCCAATTTTTCATATAGAGCTCTTCCATACGTCCATGAACAATGTCTTACACACATATTACGGATAGTTCAAAGTAGCGTGTTAGACTATAAAAGTTGAGGTTATAGCATATTCATATAATCCCTTTGCAATTTATATCCTAGTAGAGCAGAGATATAAATCATAACCATCAAATCTCTATTTGCTCAACTATGAACTTATCTTCAGACTTATATTTTTATAAACAATATCGACAAATACTTTTGTGATATTGTTTATCATTTTCAAATATATATTTTTTTAGGTTTATACTTGTGGCCACAAGACTTTCTGAAATATAATCTTGTAGTATCAAGATATATAACTCATTCATATGAGCTTACGAATCCCATATCTATACACATCAGACTCCATGAGCATCGGACAATACCCAAAAACATCTAACAGTCAAACCATAAAAGGTTTCTAATATGTGTGAAATCAAAGTATGGTGGATCACTCACAAGCCCACCATGACGCTCAGGTTAAAGGATCACAAATACTTCTCAACTCAAAAGACCTTCTATTGATGGCTTTATGAGATGCCTATTGGAAGTCCTTATGAGTTTGTTCAGTACCTAGTTCTAACTAAATACCTGTATCTCTATAAGAACTTCCATTAAGCTCATGGTTTGCTAAAACTAACCATCTGGATCATCCAGATATAGACATACACTAACTATATTAATGAGTTTTACTGATAGATCCGCATTGATGAAATTAGATCAGGAACATAGTGTTTGAGAACATACTTTCATAATGACATTTTCTAGCACTCATTACCAATATATTCTTAGTTATTTATCCTATTTCAGACAAGGCTCTAACTCCTTAGATTTTGCCAACTCTTACAACCTGCTAACTTTTAGCACCACTAAATCTCAGTACGTATAACCATTAGCATTATTAACTCTTAACACTGATCTAAACTCTTTTAGACCAAATTTGAACTCTTTTAAATCATACAATGTTTGAAACATAACAAACATCTTACCATTTAATAATTAATAATATTAATAATTTTATTAGAAATGATAATTGTATAAATACTAAAATTAAATATTTATACAAAATGAAATGACACGTAAGCATAAATTCCAACAACTCCCACTTACTCTAGTGTCATTCATGATGGTATTTAATATCTATTGACTCTACATGTTTCTCAAACACTTTAAGAGTTAAGGCTTTAGATAGTGGGTCCATTACGTTATCTATAGAATGTGTCCTAGATTCTATAACATCTTTAATAGCCAAGATATTTCTAATATGTGGTATTGAGAATCCACATAATTAGATTTTTGGTGTATTTTATAGTTTTTTTACTTGAGCAATTACCCTGTTATGGTTACATTATAGTAGGATAGGATTCACCGAGCTTGGTATTAATTCTAAGCTCTGCAACTGACTTGAATATCCACGGAACTTCCTTTGCAGGCTTCTCAAGCTACAATATATTCTACCTTTAAGGTAGAATCAACTGTAGACATTTGAATTACACTCATTCTACAAGTTGTGGTACTATTAAGAAGAAATACATAATTAGATGTAGTTTATCTATTATCCAGGTTAGACTGAAAGTCTAATTCTATGTATCATCTCATTTATAAGTAGCTTTCTCCATAATTTAGAAACTTATCCTTTGTACCTCTCAGGTATAACTGGATATGTTTATGTCCATTCAATGGTTATTATCTGTATTAGACCGATATTGGCTCATTACACTTACAACCATCAAGATGCAGGCCACGTACATAACATGGTATACATCAAGCTATCTCTAGCTGATGTATATGGTATATTAGACACTCTAATCTTTTCATATTCTTTCTGAAGACACTTCTTTTTAAAAATAAATTGCCACGTTTGAAAAATACATTAATTGTGTCACAGTTATTTAAATTGTAGCTTTTTAAGACTTAGTCTATGTACAAAGATTCGAAAAGTCCTATCAGCTTCTTAACTCTATCTTTATAAAGCTTTATACCTAGTATATAAGAAGTCTCTTCTACATTTTTATAGAGAAGTTCTTACTCAGATAACTCTTATTGACTAATTTGCAATATACCAATGTCATTTCTAACTATGAGTATGTCATCTATAGAGAGAATTAAAAAGAAAATTATGATCCAACTGTTCTTTCTAAACACATACACTACATGGAGAGTGTGTTAAAGGTATTTTACTCAATTAACTTTCAGGTTCCATCATCGCTTCATTTTGATCCTGATTGACTTTATGAACTTCAATCTTTCTATAATCCTCATGACCCATGAGAAATTATTTCTCTAGGAAAATGGTATTACAAGCAACGCATACGTTTCGTTCCTCTGGATTATAGAATTGATATCCCATGCATTGCTTGGGGTATGTAATGAACTTATATTTGTACCACTTAGGTGCAAGTTTATCCTATTGTGTAACTCTTATACAAGGAGGATAACCATAAATCTTAACATACTTAAGACTTAATTGGCTTCTAGTCTATATCTCATATGTAGTAGAATGAACAACTTATGATGAAACTTTGTCCAATAAGTGAGTAGTAGTTTCTAGAGCATAACCCTATATATAAATGTTTTATAAGATCAGTGAAGCTCAACATCGATCGCACTATATCTTATAAAGTTTAACTTCTTCAATTTAAAATACATTTGTGTTGAGAAGTACCTAGAGAACTATATTGAGTTAGATTCTCATTCTTCTTTAAAAAAATCCATGATTTTACTGCTTATGTATAAACATCCTTGATCTAATCAAAGGTGTTCAACATATAAAGTGGTTTATTTCTTTACTTTTAGTCGAAATTCTTTGAACACTTCAAATTTGTTTTTTTTTTTAATCTGTGTTTCTTAGAAACATATGTCCATATTGTGACAAATCAAGATAAAGAAAATGAAGTATTAAAATCTACCAGTGGCAGTATGATTTATTAGATCATATACATCATTATGTATTAGTTCTAATGAATCAGTGGCCCGGTGTTTAACACTATAAAAGGATTTCTAATAAAGGCATATTTTTCATTTATTTTTTCATATTTTTATCTTGATATTTTATTATTTTATGAGAATAAGTGGCTATTTATGTGTATTATTGTTATTTGTAGGGACTTGAACGAAATTTAGAGTGTAAAATTTCCAAAATATGCACTTGTTGCCCTAACGCCACAAGGATTTTCTTCCCAACGCTAGAATAGTAATTAAAATAAGAAAATCACAAAAAGACCTATTTAAGTCGCAGTCCACCGCCTCAATGCTAGTAGGCTACCGCCTTAGCGATGACCTAGCGCTCCAACGTCAGCCCCTCACCACTCATGGTTTGTTAAGACTAACTATCTGGACCATTTAGATATAGACATACACTAATCTATATTAATGAGTTTCACTGATAGACTCACATTAATGAAATTAAATTAGTAAAATAGTGTTTGAGAACATACTTGCATAATTACATTTCGTAGCACCATTTACAACTCTTTGCAGCTATGTAATTACTAATATATTCTCAGATCTTTGTCCTATTTTAGACAAGGCTCTAACTCCTTAGAATTTGCTAACTCTTACAACTTGCTAACTCTTATCACCACTAACTCTTAGACTAGATTTGAACTCTTTCAGATCATACAATGTCTGAAACATAACAAGCATCTTACCATTTAATAATTAATAATATTAATGATCTTATTAGAAATGATAATTATATAAATACTAAAATTAAATATTTATATGTAATGGAATGACACGTAAGCAAAAATCCCAATATTTACTAGGTATAAGTTGGAAGATCTTAAAAAATGGGAAATGAATGAGACTCAGAAGAAAATCGATAAGACTACTTGGAAGAAAAAAAAAAGCATTTTTTTAATTACCATATTGGGAGTTCAACTTATTCACAACAATCTTAATATAATGCATATTGAGAAAAATATTTGTGATAATATTCTTTTGACTTTATTTGGTGTTGTTAAAATTCCAAAGATAATTTAAAAGTATGATATGATTTTAAACATATTGGCATCAAAAACGCCATTAGGTCCTAAACTAAGACGTTCTATTAAATTACAGTCACCTCCTACATGTTTTTCTATGAACAAAGAACATAAGGATGCTTTCTTGAAAATCTTGAAGGAAGTGAAGGACCCAAATGGCTATGGATCGAATATTTCTCATTATGTAAACATTAAGGAGCATCGTATTTGGGGTCTTAAAAGTTATGAAAATCATATATTAATGCAAAATGACTTCCTTTAGCATCTCGCAGAGCATTGCCTAAAAATATTGCAGAAGTGTTGATTGAGTTGAGTAACGTTTTTAGGCAATTATTCTTAAAAGTGAATATTCTAGATGATCTATTTTATATTAAAGATAGAATTGTACTTACACTTTGTCATCTTGAGAAAAATTTTCCAATGGCATTTTTTATATCATGAAGCATTTACCTATTCATTTAGATAAAAAGGTGTTACTTGCTAGTCTTATATAGTTTTGATGGATGTATCATATTGAAAGTTATGGCTAGCAATGTTATTGCCTTTTTGTATTTCTTTTAAAATTAAAATATATCTTAACTATATTTAATATCTTTCCACCATAGGTATCTATTAACTCTAAAACTTAATGTGCATAATTTAGCACATTATGAGGCTTTAATTGCTAAAGAGTATTTGTATTGGTGCATAATATGCATGCATGTGATTGTGTAATCATTGAAACATATAATGCATGTCATACATACATTGCACAATAGAATTGAAATCTAATTTTCTATTTCAAAAAATACATACTTAATTGAAGTACATTACTTTAACAGTTTTAGAAACTTACCATTGATGTCTTTCAGTGAAGTTTCAATTTCTAAATCTCACCTTAAATTGAATTCATGAGCAATTCTAGTCTCCAATAGCTAATGGGATTGAAAACCTAGAATTGTAGCTTGCTAATTTCCAACAGCTTTGAATGTTTCCCTCTCAATGGCCAAAATAAAGCTTAAAACTAAAATGCAACAATTGTAAAACTATTTACCTTTCTTTGGCCGAATTACACTTGACACAAAAAATGAAACAATTTCATTTTTGTTATTTGTTTTACTTTTGCATGTGGACACTTGTCCAACACTAATCCAATGCAAATGCCATTTGTCACAATCATCTTGCCACTTGTTACCTAAAATGGCCATACATAATGCCATTTGTTACACAAATAGGAATGCATAATGCCACTTGTCAAAATTTTATTAGTTAACCACTTTAACTAATAAAATATAGGCTTAAATATTAATCCTTTGACAAGTGTACTTCCCGATATAACCTAAAACAAATTCTACTTTACAAAATTTTTTCGAATTGAACTGGTCAACCCAGCCCACTACCTCAATGCTCAACAAGTACACTTTATATTATGAGAATCTCTAAGTTCACACACATTTGTCTTATGGAACACTACTATAAGTTCGTGAATGATGTTCCACACATATGTTACAGATATTATAAAATAGTATGTTAAACTATACAAGTTAAGGTTAACCATATTCGTATAATCTTTCTATCACTTGTATCTTGGAAAAGCATAGATAGATCACTATTATCAAATCTCTATATGCTTGACCATGAACTTATCTCTATATTTATAATTTTATTAACAATATTTGTAAAACACTTTTTTTATATTGTATAACCTTATGGAGAAAAAAATATCATGGTTTATGCTTATGGCCACAAGACTTCTTTAAATACAATCTTAGAGTATTAAGATATACAACTTATCCATATAAGCTAACAGATCACATATCTATGCACACCAGATTCCATGAGCATCGGACTATACCTAACGACACTTAGAGATCAGAGCATGAAAGTTCTCTAACATGCATTGAATCAAAGTATAATGGATTACTCATAAGCCCAGCATGGTGTTCAGGTCAAAATTCCGTGAATACTGCTCAACTCAAGAAGATATTCTATTTATGACTCTATGAGATGTCTATTGGAGGTCTTTGTAAGTCTGTTTAGTATCCAGTCATTATTGAATACCTGCATACTTATAAAGCTTCCACTAAGCTTGTGGTCTATTAAGACTAATCATCTAGACAATCAAGATATAGATTTACACTAATCCGAAAGGTATACCAATCGAACCACATTAATAACTATAAATCAAGAATGATGTTTTCGAGAACATACTGCTTAATGATATTTCTTAGTACCATTTATAACTCCTTGCAACTATGTTATTGCTAATATATTCTCAGGTCTTTGTTCCATTTCAAAGAAGGTTTTAACTCTTAGAATGCTAACTCTTAGCACTAACTTAAACACTTTTAGATTAGTTTTAAACTCCCTTAGATCTATAATATCTGAAAAGTAACAAGCTTAGTACCATATACTAGATATTAACGATTTTATTGAAATGTTCATTGTATAAATATTAAATAAATAAATAAATGTTCAAACAAAATAGAATAATACACAAGCACCATCTCCAATAATTTGATGGAATAATGTATAAATTTTTGCTTAAGATACCTTAATGAAGTGGAAACTAAAAGCATTCAACTAATTTATAACAATGATTATGATAATAAGTTTGTTCATCCTTCCAAAAAAGGAGATAGAGTTCATCTTGATAATATTTCATAGGTTTAAGCATATAGGTATATATTAGTGAACATCGACGCCATCAATTCTTTTTGAAAGTGAGTTGTTTATTTTTATTGAAATGATTCCATTTTTAATTATTTATTTTTTGAGATTAACTTATCCTATCTTGTTTAGGCAACATCTTGTTGTACTGGCAAGAGAAATGCTTTATAGCGCAAAGCATAATATTGAAAATGATCACAATGAATCATTTCACAAATGGTTTATGAATCGTGTAAGTTCTCAAATTCCTTTGATCTATAAATCATTTCTAAAATCCCATTCCTATTTCTAATAACATTGTTAATGTGAAAAATTAAACAAATTCAAGCCTTGCAATGGACATCAGATATAACATTGTCTAAATTAATAAATATTCTAGCTAATGGTCTTGATCAGTATGCTTAGAGATTCAAAGGATACATTGTTAATGGCTTTCGATTTCGAACGAAAGACAATGATAGAAGTAGAACCATTTAAAAATTTGGTGTTGAGTTACTAAAAGCTAACACTGTGAGCTATGGTAGTGCAAAGGGGTAGAATCTTTGCTCAGGCAATGTAACATTTCATAGGGTATTGACAAATATGTTTAAAACTCATTATACTAATGACATAAAATTTATTCTTTTTAAGGGTGATTTGATAGATAATAATTTATCTATGAGTTTAAATTCACTTTGGTGAATTTCAATAATTTATTATACAAAATTAATCAAACAGGTGATGAACCTTTTATTTTAGTAGGGTAAGTAGAGCAAGTTTGTTATGTGCAAGACCCTTTAAATATAGATTGGCATTTTGTTCTTTAAATGACAGTTAGAGATTTATTTGACATGTATGCAAAAGATTCTTCTCATAGGCCATCAATAGTACTTAGGTTGAACTATATGCTTAACAACAATTGGATGAAAGTTTATATGTGCTAGATAGGGCTATTGGTTGGATTAGGCAAAGAATTGATGGGACAATAGTATATGCAAATGTTGTTGATTGTGATGATAATGATAATGATGATAACAATGAAAATTATGCCATAAAAATGTTGAATAGTCTTTTCTTTACATATTTTTTTTTTTACTTTGCAATAGATTTCATTTGATGGGTAAGGTTATTTACGTCCCCCTGTCTGGGTGTCATTATAGTTTCTTGCTAATGAATATTTTTCTTATATATTTTAGTAATTACATTCTTATTTTTTTTTATTAATAAGCATCTTCATTGATATATATTAATTTTTTCTTATTTATGAATATTTTCTAAAACTATATTTTATTTTATAATTGTAGCTAGGTATGGCACCAAAAAAGGGAAAGGTTCAACTATAGATGTCATACTTCGATAACAGGTAGAATCACAGCGACAAGCATCTTTGTCTTCTTGCTCTTGTGCACATGATGATGAAAAGGGTCTAATAATAAATTTTATCTTCTATTATTTAAAACATTATACTAATATGAATTTTTTTAGGACCAAGTGAAACAATACATTGTGGGTCTAACTCTTGGTTTTAATGATTGGGGCATATATTATCATCTAGAGTTTAATTTAGCGTGGCAAGTAATTAGTCCCAATTCTGATCAGTTTAAATCCCAACTTGGGACCATAGCACAAAATGGATTGCAAGGCTCTTTTGGTATATGTTGAGTGGACTAACATACGTGATGACCTTTTAAAATTTATTTAGAGAGAGGGATGATAAGATAATACTACTACAACATATTAGTTTAGGCTCATGTTTTATAATATAATTAAGCTCATATTATATTGTAGGCAAATATAGATGCTCTAAATGCTTATCGATATCACTGCTTAAGAATCGTGGCAAGACTTTGGAATAATTAGAAGTATCGAGTGAAGAGTATGTATTATGATGACATGAACAATGTAGAATGTATTGCATCCACTTCTTCCCGAGTTATTAAAGAGCAATACAAGAAACTTGTAGCTTATTAGGGTAGTAAGAAAGCTAAGATATGACTTGACTGATCTTAAGTTATAATTAGTGAAATAATATTTTGAATAATTTTGTCATACTGTAGGTCATTACTGAGAAAAATAAAATAAATCATACGCAAGGGTTTTCACTTTCTAGAACTAGTCGAACTTTATTTGCTAATAAGAGAGAATATGTTAGTGATATTCTTATGGCTTAATGATTGCTTGAGTGAGGAGGTTTGTTGGCTTGATAATTGCTCGAAGCTTGGGTTTATTGAATATTTGAATTGATTTGTTTAGTGAATCAGGGGGTTTGATGAATAAGGATAAATTGTTGAATTGATGATTGTTTTAATGTACATTTATTTTTGGGTTTTCTTTTATTAATTTTAATTTGCATTCAATAAGTAATATAAATTGATGGCGGGTTTTAATATATTACAATGATGTTTTTGATGAAAAAACAAAAGAAGATAGATTGCATAAGTGTGTTTATTGAGACTCGGTCAAGATCTGATGGTCGTATAACTAGTTCAGATAGTGCAAAAATAATTATAAGTAATATAAATTTATAATAGTCATATATTTTAGAATTTGTTAAAATTATTTGTTCTATTTAAGTTTCAATATTCTTATGGTCAATTAAATGAACGTTTATCTTAATTGTCAAATTATGAACAAACAGAAGCTACAAGAGACTACATATTTATTGATGTGATGAGACACAATAGTCATGGATATGCTAAAACTATGCATAATCCATAACCATCCAATATTACACAACAAAGTTCAAGCCAAAATTATAAAATGGTAAAATAAGAGTTCGATTATTTAAAATCTAGTGATCGTGACCTTCAAGGCAAATATACAGTTTTACAAAATTAATATGATGCAATGTGTGCCTTGGTGCAACGGTATTTTGATAATCATGTGATTCACCTGTCTACTAGTAATTAAGTATAAATATTTAATTTAATATGAATTTCTACTTGTAAACTTTTTTTTTAAATATGAATCTTTTATTTATTGGTTCAAGATGCTTCTAGTGCGCAACATCAATATACAAATAATGATTAGAAGTTGAAAAATATAAAATTGTAATAATTTTGGTCGAAAATACATTAGATGTTATTGTTATACATTATGGATGTTACTGTAATACAACATGGATGTTATTGTAATACATTATAGAAGTTATTGTTTATTGTTATAATACATTGATTAATATATTTGCTTATTAATATATGGAAAAAAATTAAAAATATTAAATATAAATAGAGCATTTTGCAACGATTAATTAGCTATCATCACAAGAGACCCTTTAGCCGTCACAAAATTCTACGATAATCTCGTATGCGACAGCTACTTGCTATCGTAATGCCATTACAAAAGGCCAATTTTTTTATAGTGACAAAGGTAAAAATAATTTTAAAGACAGTACTTTTACACGGCTTAACAATGATTTTAAGTTATATTCTACAATCCTTTTCTCAATAATATATGTAAAATAAAACTTTTACGATGTATTTATTTTTTTGTCCACATTTTTTCTTTAGAATAATGTTTTTTTGGACAAAATATTGCCAACATTTTCTTATGTTGCGTAATTAAATAAAACTGCTATGAGTCATTTATTACTCATGAAGTCATTTGGAGGCATCGATAAAAGCTAGAACGAAGGTCAATTGATATATTGTTTTTCTTTTAAGCACTAGTCACTGCACGTATTCTCATTGTCAATATTTTACATATGAACAATTAATTAGATCGGCAAAAGGTTAACCGACAAAAGTAAGCGGTGGCCCTCTACCCTGCCATTAGTCTTATGATTTGTTGAAGATATTAAAACATATTTATTTTCTTTAAGGGACAGTATCCATAACATTATATTTTTTTACACAATATCTAATATAATTTTTAGATTGTTAGATAAATATATATTTAATGGCTTAAATTAAATTTTAAATGTACATTAAAGATAATACATTAATTATACATGTTTAATAATATATGAGCTATTAAATGTATATTTGATTTAATAGTTAAAAAATTATATAAGATGTATAAATAATAAGGGTAGAAAAAAACAGGTCAATTGAACTAAACCAAGTGAACCGAACTGAATTAGTCCGGTTCCGTTCAACTTTTATTAATCAATTTAGTTTTTAATTTTATATTTTAAAAAACTAAAATTCAGTTAGATTTTGGATTTTGAACTTCTAAACCAAAATTAATTTTTTTTAAACAAAAAAAGAAAATACATGTGACAAGTTAGAAATAGAATCAAAATCGAAAACTGAACTGAATCAAACCATTTAATGTCAAATGTTAGCATAAATTAAGTCCATTAATTGCCAAAAAAATTAAATTGAGAACTAAATCGAACTGGTTTGGTTCGGTTCAACACCTCTTCTATTCAATTTTTGGTTCAATTCAAAAATCAAATTGAACTAGTTTTACTCTATGTAATAAAAAATATAGCACCATAGATTATAGCCCTTTAAATAAAATAACCAAAATTTAGAGCTATATATATATAAATTTAAGAAAAATGTGTCAAAATTGAAATTAATATTAGTATAAGTTATAATAGTTTTAAAAAGTTGGACTCAAAATTTTTATTTTTAAATCTCTATAAAATATTAAAATTTTTATAATGCTAGAATTTTGAAGGTCAAGACTTTTATTTCCTTAAATTTAGTTTATTTAATGAGTTTTTACCACTAATAAAAAAAAAATTTAATAAATAAAGGTGGTAAGATACAATTTTCAAATAAAATACTAATATACTTATTAGTTACTAAGTTAAATAAAGAAGTTACTAATTTTTATTTATAAATGATTCTTAAGGTTAAATAGTATCTTATTAGAATTTCTCTATCCGTCTTAATAAAATGAGTTTACTCTAATTTTGAGTTAAAACCCCCACAAGTGAGCCTTAATTTAGGAGTTCACATATTTGGAGCAACCATATACTTACTAAACTACATTCAACAATTGAACTTCAAAAAATAACTTGAACTTGTATATCTTACTTTGTTATACGAACTTGGATATGTGAGAACTTGAACTTTGACTTTTGTAAATTTTTATACAACGTTTTTGTTATAATCTTGTGATGATATCATAATACAAGTGAGCCTTAATTTAAGAGTTCACACTTATACTTACTAAACTACGTTCAACAATTGAACTTCAAAAAATAACTTGAACTTGTATATCTTACTTTGTTATACGAACTTGGATATGTGAGAACTTGAACTTTGACTTTTGTTAATTTTTATACAACATTTTTGTTATAATCTTGTGATGATATCATAATATAAAAAATCAAGGCCAACTTGTGATCCATGGTGATCTTGATGAAAAATAGCAATAGCGATATATATATTGGGTTACAGAGGTCACTAGTTTAAATTTCAAAATTCCATACATGAAATATTATTGTAGGCTTCAAATTTTCATTAAACATTTCATTATTAAAGGGTCGTCACTTACCATTTTGCATTCTATCTAAATTTTAAAATGACATTTAAACTGGTTATTATAGACCCCTGGTTAGTGCTTTTATTAACACTCGAGTATTCTCCACAATATTTTATGAAATTTTACTGAATACTGGTCCATGCATGGAAATTTTTGAAAATCTGATTCTAACGATATGTAAAATGTTTTTCACATTAACTTCTCCGAGCGTATTTTTTATAGTTTTGACTCTTTCAATTTTTTAATTTAAATATTTGGGATAAAGACATTTATGTTCTAAAAATTTGAGCAAATATCCAATTGTTGTAAAATGATCAATTTTATCCTAGTCCATCGACAAGAATCTATTAATCTATTAGTTTTTACAGTGGAGGGGTAAAATTAGAACTCAACACAAAATTTAAATAGAATGACAAAGTAGAACACATGTCAATCTATGATTAAGTAAATTAATTTTTTTCAATAGTTTAAGATTTATTTATATTAAAAAATAAAAATTATAATATCTTAAAATATGGATTCTAAAATAAATATATATATATATATTTACAAAACTCATAAATTCATCATCAAATGTTGATCATCTTCGTCATCATCCTCCACCATCAAAACAAATCGTTCTTCCTACATTTTCATCATCATCATTTATCAAAATCAAAACCATCATCAAATACCCACTTGCATCATCAACATCCTCCATTAAAACAAATCATTCTTCCTACAACTTCATCATCACCATCATTCATCATTCATCAAAACCATCATCAAATACCTACTTTCATCATCAAATGGTAGAAGAATAAAAGACAGAGACAAGAATAAAGTACACTTTTATGATTCTGATGGGTTATTTGACACTTCTTCCACACCCACTTTTTCTCTTCAACTTTGTAAGTTGAGTAAATACCATTCACTTTTATCTCTTCAGTTTTAAGTTGAGTGAACATCATAAAAGTATGTAAAATAAAGTTATCAAACTTGCTCTTATTACATATTTTTGATAGAAACAAATTTTGCAAGACTGATCAGATTTTGGATGGTGGCTGGAGTGACTTTGAAAATTGATTTGGGAGTTGAGATTTTGGATTAGGATTTTTTGATTTTGGAATTTGGAGAAGGTAAGATACTTAATTTGGGTAGGATTTATTTATATAAAAAAAATTTATTAAATTATAAAATAAATTTTTAAACCTATTGTAGAGTGCCACGTGTTATTTATTTATTTATACAATTTATAAAATAAAATTTTAAACCTATCGTGGCTTGACATGAGTATTTTATATTTTCTTATAGGTTTTATTTTTATTTATGTGCCACATGTCCTCTCACTTAAATCATCATCTGTAACTACCTTACCAATTAGGGGTAAAGATGTTATTATGTTGTTAAAAGTGATTTTTTTGTGAAACCTAACGGAAAGTGACTGACAAACTAGAACAAAACTGTCCATTTTAAAATAATTGGGATAAAAGTGGGTATTAGCCCAAACTCCTAAGACAAGGATACCCTAAATATTTTGGTTGCTATATATTAGTTTCTAACTCATAAATTTTTAATTAATACCCTTTAATCCCTACCAAAATCTAGCTCTGTATTGCTTGCGAATGATCATGTCAACATCAATGCATGGATCAACTAATCAACATTCTTATACTAATAAACAAAAATCAAATCTATCATCAAATCTTAATTATTTGCAGTTGATCAACTTGTCATGTCCTGATCGAAACGTTTACCAATCTATAGGGGTAAAATCAAGATTTGAGTTTCAGAGGGGTCAAATTATAACATAAAATTTTGTGTTTAATAAAATAAATTAAAATAATGTTTAAGGTAAATTATAAAAAACAATTAATATCATTCCATGCCAATAAAGAATGAATCATAATAATATGTTGTTGGGAACTTTAGCATAATCTTATATTAAAAATAGCTCAATGTTCTTTCGTATCTTAAAAGTTATCTATAATTGATTTTATGCTAAATGTTTTTTGAAATTTTCATGTTAATATACGTGATCAATGAGTCTATCAAAATATCATCTTCTATTTTGTTACAAACTTTGGCTTGATAATACATATAATTAAAAATAAACGTTCACTAGTTGTAGTAGACATAAGAAAAGTAATGACAAGGACAATTATTTTGTAGACAATAAAAGTTTAACGCAATGAAAAAGAAGCTAAAATCACCAATATATGGTGTTCTATAATTGTGAGTCTATTTCTATAGGTTAAAATAGAAAAAACAATTCCATATAAGAAAAGATGTATAGATGGGACTGCTTATAAATATAAAATTATTTTTTTTACTAAGATAAGATCATAGAATTAAGAAAATGTAAAAAATAGGGATCACTTGTAAATTAAAAATTATTTTTTATTAGAAAAAGATGTTAAAGTGGAGAAAAATGAGATATTACTTAAAATTAAATAATGTATTGAAAAGTAAATTTTTAATGCTAGTAGAGATGATAAGCGTAAAATGAATATGTATTATTTTCCTATTTTGGCTTTGATTATTGTTATTTTTGAGTAATTACGGTCTATTTATGCATATTATATTGACAGGCACTTAAATGGAGTAATGAGAAAGAAAAGCGACAAAAAAGAGGCCAAAGAGTTAAAATTGCATGCTATAAGACAATGTGCCAGCATCTATCTAGACAACAACTTTGAATTATTACAAAGCAACTTTGATTATTCAAAGCATCTCTATCACTTATAACTCATTTGTAGCTACAATTCCTAGACATTAATTATCATTTATAGTGTTTGAATTTGTGATTTATATACTTTGTTGTTAATTTAGTATTTATTATATTTTCAATTGAATCAATTTTTCTAGATAAAAATAGGAGAAAAAAATTGACACCCCCTCATTCTTCATTACTTGTTACTTGTTAGTGATAGTGACACATCCAGAATATAGGAGTTTATTCTCAAGTGCAGAATTATCGAAGTAATAAATAACCCGGTGAGAACGGGGTCAATCCACAGGAAAATAGAATTAAAATTACAAACTATAAATACTTTAAAGACAATTAATATAGTATAAGATGTTTGTAAATATTAATTCAATTAACCAATTCAAATAAAAGCTAAGGTTATGGGGATCCACTCTTAGCATAAGAAGTAAGAATATATTTAACTCTTTTTATAACTTAATTGAAATCTTCACACCAAGAAGTTCCAACCGAAAAATATAACAATTAAAATTCATCATCATTTATATATTAATTAGTATTTATTTCTTTCAATTATTATACACCAAATCTTATAAAATGGGTTCAAGTATTTATTATGCCAATCTTTATATTTGTCTACAATAAATCAAGACTCCCACTTTATAAAAAAGGGTGTATACGCCAAATCTTATAAATGGTTTCAATAATTTATTGTGCTAAGTATAAAGTTTGTCAATAATAAATCAAGATACACCACTTAGAAGAAAGGATATTAATATTATAAACAAAATAAATACATTATATATAAATTTGCATAACTTAAGAATAAAACATTAGATTCATGAATAAGAGTTAAGTATTAGCTCGCCAAGGGTTTCACCCTTTCAACTTATCATAAAGAAAATTACTTTGACATAATAAAATGGAAGAAAAGGAAAAGAAATGGCAGAAGAGATAACATGACTTTACAATAGTAAACAAGAGAAATAATATTACAAAGAGATAATACAAAAGACAAGTGTTTTGAACTAAAATCTAGCTCTCTAATTATATATTTTGGATATAAACATGCTACCTATTTATAGAAAAATATGAATAAATCGAGATAAATGAAGAGGGAACCACTTGGATGATAAAAGTCAAGAATGGTGTCAAATAATTTACATTGATTATCATTAATTCACCCACTTTCTTATCTAATTTGGAATGGATGTAGTCTAAATTAGCTATCACTCAAAACATCAAAGTTGTAGATAAGTCTCTTATCTTTCTAAATTAAGTTGTCTCATACGTTATGGGCCAAATACTGATGACTATTCGGATTGGGCCTGTATTGCAGATTAGTTCTATTTTAAGCTATTTTTACCCTCTAAACGCTCAAATTTCGAATGCCTTGTGACATACAATATATTACCCTATCGAGTCAGCTCTTTATAGGATTAAGAATCACTCTAATTAAATTCTTAGGTAGAAAGTTATGCCTATTTTACCAAACCTACCACAAAACAGTTAAAAGCTAATTAGGTACAATTTTGTAAACATACTTAAGTTAAGGGGGTTAAAGACACTAGTAATACAAAACAATTATGTAAAACCCTTATTAAATATACAATTTCAAGTGTTCATCATGCCCTCAACCAGCTTATTGCTAGTCCATAGCAATTCAAGCATAAATAAAATTTGAACACTATGTAAATATTTCAAACAAAACGTTAGTTCAAGATCATAATCGTTTTAAAGGTTATTTCAATCATAACTTTCAAAATTATGTGTTTGTAAATTAATTCTAAGCCGAAGCCTTCTTTCCACAAACTACAACATATATAGCCTTGAAATTATTTTTCAAGTAAAAGTCTTAACTCTATATCCTCACAGGTGAATAACTTATTAAATGGGTTAGGATTTCACTCATATAGTTGGGAAATAGATAATTGCTCAAGAAAATGTTACATTTAAGGAAAGACAAACAAACTAACATTGATCCAAAGATAGGAAAATCATTTATTTTGATCCAACCTATTCTTTCCACATGCTCGCTTCAGGACTTTAATTATTTTATGTGAATTTTACGAATAAAAAGTCCGATGAAAAAATTGCTTCCTAATGACTTTTGTATGCTAGAATTGAACGAAGATTTTATTGAACTGAATTGACTTCTTTTCTTTTTCTTTTTTTTTATATATATATACTTTTGTTTTTGCTCTCTTTATTTTGTGTGTTATTTTTCAAAGACACAAAGAATCATTATAAAATAAGAACAATTTCTCACCATATTTTTTTTTCATCCTTCAGCTAAGTAATCAAAATAATTTCTCATCCCAAATAATGTTATTCCAAACAAAAATTAACCATTTCAAAAGATCAATGAAAGTTTGTAAGCTGTTATCTCAAGTCTCTCCATTCACTCACAAAAGATATGTGAGTTTAGAAAAGAGTATATATACTTAAACATGGAAATTCTCTTAGCTATATATATTGAATCATCTATCTTACCACAAGACTTAGTATTGTGCTTAAGAAATAATTTCAGAAGTTATTCTTTAGTAACCCAAATAGAAAACGTGATTTAAACTAAACAATTTTAAAATCATACCTCGATAATAAAGCAAACTTATTTATGCAAAAGTTACCAAAAACTTAAGCAACAAATAAATATAAGTAAAATGCATTAAAAATAAACCAATTAGAATGTGTTTCAAAAGTTCAGTAATATACTCTTTACTCTGTTATTCTAGAAATAGAATGCGTCTCAAGAATGCATAAATAAACCTTTTACTCATGCCATTCATGATGATTTTTTTTAGAGAAAAAAATGATAACAAAAAAATAAATAACACTAACATTATATATCAACTATTCTCCCCCCACTGAGATTGAGACATTGTCCTCAATGTCAAAATATAGAAAGAGTAAAGCATAGAAGATATCACCTGAAACATCTTTTATTGGAAATTAAACCTACAATAAAATAAAACAAGCTATGCAAAATGCTTAAAAGTACATAAAAATAGATAGGCTACAGATGAAGCGTCAAATCTATCTTGTGTTTCTTTTTACTATCATCAGTATGCCAATTTATCTGACTCATTGTTGGATCAGATAGAGGTGTAAAGGCTTATAGTTCATTGAGCAACTGATCAACAGTTGAAGTAAAAATAAGGATCTATCATGCTACAGATGAGACGAATTATTTTTCCACCATATAGATAAGAAAAGATAACAACCTATTATAAAAACAATCAACATTTAACAAACCAATGGGTTTTTTTATGGATTTGCAATTATGCCCATGAGACAATTTAAAAAATTTTCTCCAATGTTCTGAAACCTCAAGGATGAACTATAAAGCCATCAGCATTCTGAAGCATAAAACAATATTTGTTCATGCATTGATGATACTTATAACTCATCCCCAATTATTTTTTCTACAATATTCCCAACAGAGCTTTTGGTATGATACCAAAAACTCAACTGCCTTTATTTTGTGCAGCTATTGCCACACATCCCATTAATCCAAGACTACCTCCTCCATATACTAAATGTATATTTTGCTCAGCTAACATATTACTAAGGGTTTCTGCTACTTCTACAAACTCTCTAATTTTTCCAGAGCTAGATCTATAAAAGACATAAATTTTTGTGAATTTACGAGTTGATGTTCCTTCCATTATTACACATTCTCTCTTGAATGATTTTCAGTTTGTATAAAGATGCAAAAATAATCCAATGTATTTATAGAGCCAAAAGGTGTTGTAAAGTTAAGTCACATGGGCTGTTGACTTAAAATGCAAAATTTTCAACACCTTTTTACCATTTTTCAAATTGTTAGCTAGAAATGTTACATGGGTAGTTGGTTGTTGGAAAAGACATTTGAGTTTAAAATGAAAGGCGTTGAAAATTTATTATGCAAGTAGACAAGGTTTACAACAACTAACAAGGTTTTCCATAAATCATTCTATAAGGAGACATACCTAATGAAGTTTTAAAAGAAGTTCTGTAAGCCCACAGTGCATCATTAAGTCGTAAAGATCAATCTTTGCGATTTAGGTTTATGGTTTTTTTTTAAAATTTATTTTATCTCCTTAGTTGCTAATTCAACTTGTCCACTTGTCTGAGGATGATAAGGGGTGGCAACTTTATGAGTAATACCATTTTTTTTCATTAATGTTTCAAATGGCCTATTACAAAAATGCTTACCCCCATCACTTATAATGGCCCGAGGGATTCCAAACAGACTTAAGATATTTTCTTTCAAAAATTTCATGATTGTTTTATGGTCATTATTTCAACATGGAATAGCCTCAATCCATTTTGAGACATAATCCATTGCAACTAAGATATACATAAATCCAAATGATAATGGAAATGGTCCCATGAAATCTATCTCCTAACAATCACAGATTTCAATAACAAAATGTTGTTTAAAGGCATCATGTCATTTTGAAATTGATCCCAACTTTTGATAATTTTCACACATTATACAGAATACATATGTATCTTTAAATAAAGTGGGTCAATAAAATCCACATTGTAAGATTTTTGCAGCTGTTTTCTTTGATGTGAAATGTCCCCCACATGCTTCAGAATGACAAAATTCAATAACTTTACTTACCTTATTATTGGGTATGCATCTTTGACATATTTGGTCATGACAATATTTGAAGAGATAAGGATCATCCCAATAAAACTTTTTACCTCAGTTAAAAATTTCTTTTTGTCTTGAGCATTCCATTGAGGTGGCATTTTTTCTGTTACAAGAAAATTAACAATATTAGCATACCAAGGCATTGTAACAGTAGAAAATAAAAATTCATCGAGAAAAGAATCATTAATAAGTGTTATTTTTGTTGATGAATATGGTACAAGTCTTGATAAGTGATATGAAATAACATTTTTAACTCCTTTCTTATCCTTGATAGTGATAATAAATTCTTGAAGCAATAGAATCTATTGAATCAGCCTTGGTTTTGCATCGTGTTTTGACATTAAGTACCTTACAGCAGCATGGTCAATAAACACAACAGTTGAAGAATCAATTAAGTAAGAACGAAATTTGTCTAATGCAAATATTACAGCAAGTGGTTCTTTTTCAGTTGTTGTGTAATTCATTTGTGCACTGTTTAAAGTTCTACTTGCATAATAAATTATATAGGATTTACCTTCCTTTCTTTGTCCTAATATAGCACCAACAACGTAGTCACTAACATCACACATGAGCTGAAAAGGTAAAAACCAATCAGGAGATTATATGATAAGATAGATGTTAAGAGGCCAATTAATTTTTCAAACAAATTTTGACACTCTTGAGTCCACTCAAATTATACATCTTTTGCTAAGAGTTTACAAAGAGTTTTAGATATAGCACTAAAATTTTTGATGAACCTCTTATAGAATCCAGTATGTCCTAAAAGGGATCGGACTTCTCAGACTTTTTTTTGTGAAAGCAAATGTGTAATGAGTTTGACTTTTGCCTTATCTACTTCAATTCTTTTAGAAGACACTATATATCCCAAAATAATTCCAGAAGTAACCATGTAATGACATTTTTCCCAATTCAACATATGACTCTTTTCTTCACATCTTTTTAAGACCTTTTCTAAGTTTTCAAGACAATTATCAAAAGAATTTCTAAACACAGTTAAATCATCCATGAAAACTTCTAAATA
Source organism: Ailanthus altissimus (assembly GCA_946807835.1). NCBI lineage: Eukaryota > Viridiplantae > Streptophyta > Magnoliopsida > Sapindales > Simaroubaceae > Ailanthus > Ailanthus altissimus. Next base: position 15,514,699 of record OX327687.1, read on the forward strand.
ATGCTCAACCATGTCACTAAAAATACTTAACATACATCTCTAAAATGTTGCTGGGCCATTACAAAGTCAAAAGGGCATTCTTTTAAAAGTAAAGGCCCCAAAAGGGCATTCTTTTAAAAGTAAAGGTCCCAAAAGGGCATGTGAATGTAGTCTTTTCTTGGTCCTTTAGTGTATAGGAATTTGATAGTAGCCAGAATAACCATCTAAAAAGTAATAGTAGGGATGTCCTGCTACTCTTTCTACAATTTAATCCAGGAATGGTAAAGAAAAATGGTTTATTCTAGTGGCCGAGTTCAGCTTTCTATAATCTATACACATCCTCAAACTAAATGAGACTCGAGTTGGTATTAACTCACCTTCGTCATTTTCAATGACTGTGATTTCATATTTTTTTGGTACTACCTGAGTAAGACTTACCCACTTATTATCTGAGATAGGATAGATGATTCCTACTTCAAGTAATTTGAGAACTTCAGATCTCACTACCTCTTTCATATATGGATTTAATCTCCTTTAAGGTTTTTGGGAAGTTTTGGCATTATCCTTTAGGTGTATTCTATGTATGCAAATCAAAGGATTAATGTCGTTTATGTCTTTTAGTCCACCCAATTGCATTTTTATGTATTTTTAATAATTCAATCAACTTACCTTCTTGTTCACTTATGAGTGTAAAAAATATTACCACCGAGTAAGTTTATTTCTCTCCAAAGAATGCATATTTCAGACATTCAGGCAAAGGTTTTAACTTAAACATTGAAATTTCGTTCTATTTATCCTCATTTTCTCCTAATTCTTCAAACTTTGATTTCCATCCTTTATTTTCAATCACTTTTTGAATATGATCCTCCACAATCGTTTCAATCATATTGGCTTCTTCACTTTCATCCTCCCCCTCATATGGTTGATTACACATATTAAAAATATTGAGCTTAAGTGTCATGTTTCCAAATGAAAACTTCATTATTCCATTCTTGCAATTAATCAAAGTGTTACAAGTTGCTAAAAATAGACGACCCAAAATAATAGATATCGAATTACATATTTTAACAGGTTCTGTGTCCAAGACAATAAAATCCACAGGATATATGAATTTATCAACTTGAACTAAAATATCTTCCACTGTCCCTCTTGGTACTTTTATTGATCAATCAATAAGCAAAAGAGTTACAGAAGTTGGTTTTAACTTACCAAGATTGAGCTGCTGATAAACTGAATACGGTAATAAATTCACACTAGCACCAAGATCAAGTAAGGCTTGTTCAATTTTATGACTTCCAATAATACATGAAATTGTAGGACAACTAGGGTCTTTATATTTTAAAGCATTATTGTTCTGAAGAATGGCACTCACTAGTTCAGCCAAAAATATTTTCTTTTTTACATTCAGTTTTCTTTTTACTGTACATAAATCCTTCAAAAAATTTGTATAAGAGGAAAACTATTTAATAGCATCCAGTAAAAGAATATTGACTTTTACTTGTTTGAAGATTTCAAAATTTTCAGGATTGTGATTCATCTTCTTAGTATTACGTAATGCATGAGGAAATGGGGATGGAAGTGAGGGTTTGGTGTTTTCTTCATTAGATATAGGTTCAACGCTTTCTTTACCCTTAGAGATTGATTCATCATTATCATGAGGTTCAAAAATGTCTTTTTCAACAATTTTACCATTTCGAAGAATGATAACCGCTTTTAACTTGATCCTTGTGTTGGCTTCCTAAACTACATGCATTTGAGTTATGTTGTCCTTTAGGGTTTGGTTGTGGTTAAGAAGGAAATTTTTCTTTCTTATGAATGTTCAGTGCGGATGCAAATTTAGCAAGAGTATCTTTCAAATTAGTAAATGTTTTAACATTTTGAGAATTAATAAACTCTTGCCTTTCAATGAATGCATGCAAAGTTTCTTCAAGATTTTTCTTATGAGGTATGACATATGATGCATCACCTTGATGGTTTTAAAAATTTTGGTGTGGTTGGAAAGGTGGTTGTAAAGCTTGTGCTTGAGTGTCATTCCTCCAACTAACATTTCGGTGATTTCTCAATCCAGGATTATAGTTTTGTTAATATGGGTTATTGTTTAACTGTTTGAACGTGTTTAGAACATTGGCTTGTTCATGGAGACATTCCCTAAATACAGGCAAAGTTGGGCTATCATTGGTAGAGTGATCATGAGTTTCACATATATGACACACTATTTCTTGAAGATATTTTATTTGACCACTTTTTTTCATTTCTAAGGTTTCGACTTTTCTAGTTAGGGATGTTAATTTGGCTTAAAGGTCATAGTTTTCCCTAAGATGATAAATACCCTCACTAGATGTAGTGGTTTGATTTTTGCTAGGTGCCTCACAGGTATCAGCAGTGTCATAATTTTGCGCATTTTCTGCTAGTAAGTCTAGATAGTTCTTGCCTCTTCTAGGTCTTTGTCCTCAAATGTTTCATTACACATTATTTTTACCATTTTCTTAACTTGGGGTGTTAAGCCCTCATAGAAATTTGAGACTAGTCTCCATGTTTCAAAGCTATGATGGGGACAAGTATTAAGTAATTCTTTATACCTTTCCCAACATTGGTAAAGGGTCTCTCCTGGTTTTTGGGCAAAAGTGGTAATTTATCTTTTGAAATTATTTGTTCTATGGGAAGGAAATTTTTTTTTCAGGAATTGTTGTTGTATCTCATCCCATAAAGAAATAAATCCTGGCCTAAGGTATTGTAGCCATGTTTTAGTTTTATCTTTTAAAGAAAAAAGAAAAATTTTAAGTCGAATTATGTTCATGATACAATTTTGGTCATTATATGTGTTACACACTTCTATAAATTCTCTTAGATGTAGATAAGGGTTTTCTGCATCTAAGCCATGAAAAGTGGATAAAAGTTGGATAATTCCTAACTTAAAATTAAAATGTGTTGCATCCGGAGGAAAAATTAAGCAAGATGGTGCACCAATTCGTGTAAGGTTCATGTAATCTCTAAGTGTCCTAGGTCGGTTATAGTCATTATGTTGGGACTAATTGTCCCCTGGGTCTATGAGCTTCTCAATTTGATTTTCGGTCATGGTGTTAATTAGTGAAGAATGAGAATATAAAGAAGAATCCAACAAATTATCAAAGAAAGTTTCGAAATTATCTTTCACCAAACGATGAGAATTAGGATCTCGAAACCACCACTCATACAAAGAAATAAAATAAAATACAATAACAATAAATATTACAAATAAGAGAAAAAAAAAAGAAAAAATTAAATAAAGACAAATAAAATAGGCAAAACTAACAATAAAATAAAAGTTAGACAAATAGTTAAAAGTTAGGTTAATAATGTTAGATTAGTTCATGTTAGATTATATAATAAAAAGTTAAAAATAAAAAACGAATAATAAATAAAAAGTAAAGCAAGTTAAGAGGCTTAGCTTTTCATGAAAATAAAAAAACTAATAATAAATAAAGTAAAGGATGTTAGGAGGCTTAGCTTTCCATGAAAATAAAATAAACAAACAAATAATAACAACAAAATTTGTTAATTTTACTTCCCCGATAACGGCGCAAAAAATTTGACACGTCTAGAATATAGGAGTTTATTCCCAAATGTAGAATTGTCAAAATAATAAATAACCTAATGAGAATGGGGTCGATCCACAGGGAAGTAGAATTAAAATTATAAACTATAAATACTTTAAAGATAATTAATGCAGTATAAAATGTTTACAAATATTAAGTCAATTAACCAATTCAAATAAAAGTTAAGGTTAAGGGGATCTACTCTTGGTATAAGAACTAAAAATATATTTAACTTTTTTTATAACTCAATTAGAATCCTTACACAAAGGAGATTTCAACTGAAAAATATAACAATTAAAGTTCATCATCATTTATATATTAATTAGTATTTATTTATTTCAATTATTATACACCAAATCTTATAAATGGGTTCAAGTATTTATTATGACAATCTTTATATTTTTCTACAATAAATCAAGACTCTCACTTTACAAGAAACGGTGTATACGCCAAATCTTGTAAATGATTTTAAGAATTTATTGTGCCAAGTATAAAGTTTGTCAATAATAAATCAAGATACACCACTTAGAAGAAAGAGTATTAATATTATAAATAAAATAAATACATTATATATAAATTTGCATAACTTAAGAATAAAACATTAGATTCATGAATAAGAGTTAAGTATTAGCTTGCCAAGGGTTTCACCCTTTCACCTTATCATAAAGAAAATTACTTTGACATAATAAAACTAAAGAAATGGAAGAAGACATAACATGACTTTACAATAATAAACAAGATAAATAATATTACAAATAAATAATACAAAAGACCTATGTTTTGAACTAAAATCTAGCTCTCTCATGACATGTTTTGGGTATAAACATGCTACCTATTTATAGAAAAATATGGATAAATCGAGACAAATGAAGAGGGAATCACTTAGATGATAAAAGTCAAGAATGGTGGTAAATAATTTACATTGATTATCATTAATGCACTTACGTGCTTATCCAATTTAGAATTAATGTGGCCTGAATTAACTGTCACTCAAAACATCAAAGTTGTAGATAAGTCTTTTGTCTTTCTAAATTAAGTTGTCTTATACATATTTCTATAGTTGTGGGCCAAATACTGATGACTGTTCGGATTGGGCCTGTATTGTAGATTAGTTCTAGTTTAGGCCATTTTCACCCTCTAAACGCTCGAATTTCAAATGCCTTGTGAAATACAATATGTTATCCCATTGAGTTAGCTCTTCACAGGCTCAAGAATCACTCCAATTGAATTCCTAGGTAGAAATTTATGACTATTTTACCAAACCTACCACAAAATAGTTAAAAGCTAATTACGTACAATATTGTAAACATACTTAAGTTAGGGAGGTTAAAGACACTAGTAATACAAAACAATGATATAAAACCCTTATTAAATATGTAATTTCAAGTGTTCATTAAATATCATGCACTTACACCGATTAGATTTGCTTATCATCATACTCTTAAGCATAAGTAGCTTATTAAACAACACAATCTAATACAATAAGTTCTTGGGTTGTTAAGGACTATTGTTTCTCTATTACTTTAATATCCATGTGGTATAGTTGAGGATGCATTGATAAAAGTTGATAAATTTATATTTTTCACTCACTTTATTGTGTTGGATATGAAGAAGAATAAATATATCCCTATTATCATAGGTCAACCATTTCTAGCCATTAGTAGAGTAATCATTGATGTGAAAAAATGTGAGCTAATAATGAGGATCCGAGAGGAAATCATCACCTTCAAGGCCTTTAAATAGATCAAAGTGCCATTGGAGAAGGAGGAATGTTTTAGAATTGAGAGAATTAGCCGAATTAATGAGCATTTATCTTTTTAAGTAAAGAAGAATGATGATGTTTAAGCCCAAATAAAAGGTAAGGTAATGAGACACAAGATGCAAAGAAATAAGAGGCGTGACTCTCACTTTAAGAAGAATATTAGGGACATTTATCAGGGAAGCTGTTTATCTCATACTCATTCTGAATACTTACTAGAAAAGCATATGCTAAAATGGTTAGGGTTTACTATGAGAGTATTGGTCATGGAGTCAGGAAAGCTTAAGAAGAGGAGGCTGGCAACTATTTATGCTCAAAATATAACGCAGCTATCGCAGTATAGATTGAGGTGTCGATCCCATGAGGAAGCTCTTGGCAAAATAGGTTGGTGAAGTAAAATATTAAAGCAGTAGCAAAGGGTTAATTGATTTAAACGGATGAGATAGAATTGTCTATAAATTGAGGAAAATGTCTTATGATGATTTAAGCAAGGCTTTGAGAATCACAATTATGCTTTATAAATCTACTCTATACTTTGATTCGATATTTATAACTCGACTGAAAGTTTCACATCCCAAACAATCAATCGGAAGGTATGTAATATATAGCACATTTGATAACACATGTATTTGATTTAGTTAAACTCTTTGCAAGCATTAACACACATCATGTTATTTATACAAGTTATCTAAGATCGAAAATATATCCTTTTAACAATATTGCAGTAAAAGATTAACTTGAATATCAAACATTTATTGCCCTTACATGTTATCCAAGATCGACAATATATCAAATTAACAATACTGCAGTAAAAGATTAACATATAAAATAATGTAACCAGTAACAATTATAAATCAACATGAATCACATAAGAAAAGCATGACTGAACATATATGAGACATGAGAATTATAACCTCTGGATTATCGAAAATAAAATAGATAAGAGTTTAATCAAACCAAACTTACAACATTTATAGCTCTTGACACCGAATCAAAGCATGGAAGTAGATTTACTACACATAAACATTCATCTCTTAGCCTTGCTAAGAACTCTAGCCTAAATTACAATACATGTTAATGAGAATAAAAGAAGAGAGAATTCTCTCTCAAAAACGTCCTAAGGGTCTCCTTATATAGGCAATAAATGGACATATGTCATGGACGACATCAATCTTCAATAATTTTAAGCCAATAACTCATGTATCCACTTGCAGCATGTTTTTGATAATGTAAATGATCAATTCAGCTTCTATAGCAAACACGAAAGTTGTATAATTTTGACTCCTCTTTCCATAGGCACTGATTTCATGCAAATGGGATGAGTATCCAATGAGATATGAGCAAAATTCCAAAGATACATCAGAATTCGGCCAACAACCATTTTACCCACTTGCAATGCGATTTGGTCCATGATAACGGCTGATTTGGACTTTACCATAAACATACGAGTTGTTGATAGTTAAGTTAGTAATCCACAGTTTCAAGATTTATACCAATTGAGTACGTATTTTGTGAGATACGGTCCAAATACGTGAGTTGGGTCAAGCTGGGTAGGAGTTGTAGTCCGATTCTATTGTATCTCAATTTTCGGCCCATAAAATGTTGGATTTGGCTTTTCCACTATTTTTGAAATTTGTGTAAGATTGAGTCATGTTGCACCGGGTTTAAGAATTTCTTCATTTTGATTTCTACATTGAGAGTTATGTCTATTTTACCTAAACCTGTTCAAATAACATTCATTAATCACAATTTAAGGAGAATACTTTATTTCAAGCTAAAAATACAGAAAATACTAAAATTAGTGACATTAAATGGTGATTGAATCTCTTAACAACATGCATTTTCATATGTTCATCACAGCCCCCAACCAGCTTATTGCTAGTCTCTAGCAATTCAAGCGTAAATAGAGTATGCAAAACTACCTAAGCATTTCAAACAAAACATCAGTTCGAGATCACTGTTGCTATCATGGTTTTTTCAATTACAACTTCCATAATTTGTGTGTGTGTGAACTAAGCCATAACCATCTAACCACAAACCACAATAGATATAGCCTTGAGAATTTCTCCAAGTAAAAGCCTCAACTCCATATCCTCACAGGTGTATGACTGTTTAAAAGGTTAGGACTTCTCTTATGGAGTTGGAAAACAGTTAAGCACTCAAGAAAAAGTCAATTTTAAGGACAGACATATAAACTAACATTGATCTGAAGATAGGAAAATTATTTGTTTAAAAATCAATTATTCATATCATACGCCAGCTTTAGAACTTTAATTGGCTTGTGAGAATAATACAATTATAACTTGGTGAGAAAATTGTTTTACAAGATATTTGTCTTCTAAAATTGAATGAAGACTTTATTAAACTGAATTGCTTCGTTTTTTTTTCTTCTTGTTTTTGGTATTTTTGTGTTTTTTTTTTTTGTATTTTTGAAGAATACAAGGAAGCATTACAAAGGTTTCTCACCAAATTATATTATGCACAAATGCAACCAACTTATCCCTTAATTCAAATAATATCATTCTAAACAAAAATTAACCAATTCAAAGGATCAATGAAGGTTCATAAGCTGTTTTCTCAACCTTTCCACTTACTCACAAAAGATATGTGAGATTAGAAAAATATATACTTAAACATGGGAATTCTCTTGGCTATATAAATTGAATCATCCGTCTTACCACAAGGCTTAACATTGTACTCAAAAATATTTAAGAAGTCATTCTTTAGTAACCTAAATAGAAACAGTGACTCAACCTAAACAATTTTGAAATCATACTTAGGCAGAAAAGCAAATTCCTTTGTACAAGAATTACCAAGACTACAAGCAATAAACGACAATGCATAAAATATAAAACAAAACAACAAAAAGTTAGTTAAAATGCATTTCAAAAGTTAGTACTAAAACTCCTTACTCTGCCATTCTAATTTGACCTAGAATGCGTCTCAAGAGTTCAAGAATAAACTCTTTACTCTGCCATTTTAATCAAATGTCGGACCACAATTTTTATTTTTTTTTTGCAAAATGCAACGTATATCTACTATCCTTCCCCCAAACCAGATGAAATATTGTCCTCAATGTTTAAATAGAAAGAGATAAAGTATAGGAGACATTACCTGAAACGTCAGTTATTTGAAAGAAACAAACCTGAGAGACACTTAAGCAAATATAAACTAAAATGATGGTACTGATAAATAAATAAAAAGAAAAATTTACAAACGAAGTGTCAGATCCAATTTTCGCTTGTTAAGGCCCACTGACTAATCGATCCGAGTTATTGCTGGGTCAGGTTCGTAGGTAACTGCCTGTAATTTGTTAATCAATTCATCCACCTCAGTAGCAGAAACCAGGATCTGTCGCTCCGAATGTGAAATAACATTCTGTTCCACAGCTTGATCAAGAAAACAAAGTAAGCAATCAAAATAGTTATTAACATTCAACAAACCTATGGGTTTTCGGTGGATATTCAGTTAGGCCCAAGAGATAATTTGAAAATTTTCTTCCAAGGTACCAAAACCACTTGGTAAAGCAATAAAAGCGTCTGCATTGCAAATCATTCTAGCTATACGTTCATGCATGGATGAGACTCGTAATTCTTCCCCTATTGTTTTCCCGGTCAGGTTTCCCACGGCCAAAGCTGTAGGAATAATACCTAAAACTTGACTTCCTCCTAAATGTGCAGCTGTTGACACACACCCCATTAGCCCAAGGCTACCTCCTCCATAAATCAAATGAATTTTTCTTGCAGCTAATGCTTTTCCTAGATTGTTTGCTGCTTCTACGAACACTTTACTCTCCCCAGGATTAGAGCCACAAAATACACATATATTTCGAAATTTTCGAACTTGGGTTTCCTCCACATCTACACTCACCTTTATCTCAATATATGAAAATGAAGAAAATGAGGTGCTGTATTTATAGAGTACCAAATGATAACAATTATGGTAACCTGACAGTTTGTCAAAAGAGAGTTAAAAATAAAGCACAAAAATTTAAACATAATGACCCACATGCATTATTGAACAACAAGATTTGAATTTAAGACATCTACATGAGTAGCCCTACTATTCATAAAATAAAGTTTGAAATTAAAACACATGTATTTACAAGTAGTTGTGATTGTGGCTCACATCTTCCTCTGGTTTTACGTCCAGTAACGGCCTAAACACCCTCTATGGGTCGGGGATAGGCTTCCCATCCAATTTTCTTATAAATTGGCAAACAGGGTCTTTTAGAGTCAGATTCCTGAGACTATACCGTTGATGTTCATTTTTGAATTTGTTCCATAAATCGAGAAGTTCACGTTGCACGAGCCCACAGGGATGCGTCTCAAGAGTCAATAGGATATCATCCAAAGACTCCTTACTCAGTCCATCCTTAATGAACTGAATTTTGTCTTCTCGATTTCTAGATACGAATCCTAAAGAACGAAAACTCCGATTACAATTCCATCGAGCACATTTATGACAGACTTGTAACTTTTTTGCTCGTCGCCTTTTGGCATAAGAGCTTCTTCCAAGACCAGGCATATGAGAAACAAAATCATTTTTAAACTCACCAGACAACCGAACCTTGGCTTCAATTAACCAACGAAGGTCCACAGGGATATTATCCAACATCAATAGCCTTAGTCTTTCACACCGTGCTTTGTAAATCTTAAGTAGAGCATTTTGAGGAAATGAAGGAAAACGTTTTTTAAGGTTGGCAAGAATGCGATCCATTTTGAAAGAAAGAAAAGAGATGAATGCACAGTTTAAGGGACAGTTTTTAGGGAACTGAGAAACCGACTTTAATAGTCACGGAGTACCGTATCCGCCACTTGACCGGGAAATAAAATCACACTGAAGAAAAAATAAAAAAGAAGAAAATAAAGTAAAATAAAATGTGCAAGAAAATAAAAGCAAAAATAGAAAGTCAAAAGATAAAATATGGACAAAATATAAAATATTGTACAGATAGATTGAACCTGATCAATCACGATAGACAGGATCCACAAGAGGGATCTCGCTTAGGTACATAGAGTCGTTTACCTTTTCCACATAGCTTTTTAGCCGTTGTCCATTCACTTTGAAAGTCCGTCCATCAGTGGGGTCTTCTATTTCAACAGCACCATTAGGAAAAACATGTCTTACCATAAATGGACCAGTCCATCGAGATCTCAACTTTCCAGGGTGTAAATGCAATCGAGAATCATAAAGATAGACCCGTTGATTTGGCTCAAAGTGTTTCCGTGAGATTTGTTTATCATGAGCTACTTTCATTTTAGCTTTGTAAATTCTGGAGTTGTCATATGCGTCATTTCGTAGCTCTTCTATTTCTAACAATTGTAACTTTCTCTAGAGACCTGCAGCATTCAAATCAAAGTTAAGGGCTTTGACAGCCCAATAAGCTTTATGTTCTAGCTCAACAGGTAAATGACAAGCTTTCCCATAAACAAGCCGGTATAGAGACATTCCTAAGATGGTTTTGTATGTAGTGCGATATGCCCATAATGCATCAGAAAGGCGTAGAGACCAATCTTTGCGATTCGGGTTAACCGTTTTTTCCAAAATCTGTTTAACCTCTCTATTTGCTAGCTTGGCTTGTCCATTTGTCTGTGGATGGTATGCAGTGGAAACTTTGTGAAGAACACCATACCTGCGCATCAAAGCTTCAAAAGAACGATTACAAAAATGTGTTCCTTGGTCACTAATGATGACACGTGGCGTACCGTACCTAGATAACACATTTTCTTTTAAGAATTTTACCACAGTTGTATTATCATTAGTACGACAAGCTACAACCTTCACCCATTTTGATACATAGTCAACAGCTAAAAGGATGTAAAGATAGCCAAAAGATGAAGGAAAAGGACCCATAAAATCGATACCCCAACAGTCAAATATCTCGATAACAAGAATAGGGTTAAGAGGCATCATACTTGTTCGAGATAAAGCACCTAACTTTTGACATCTTTCACAGGAACGACAAAAATTATTAGTGTCTTTGAACAAAGTGGGCCAATAAAGACCACACTGTAAAATTATCACAGTTGTCTTCTTCAAAGAAAAATGGCCACCGCAAGCAGCACTATGGCAAAAATTTAAGACACTAGAAACTTTACTTTCAAGAATGCAACGTCTCATTATTTGGTCAGGACAGTATTTGAAAAGATATGGATCATCCCAATAAAAATTACGTACCTCAACCAAGAACTTACGTTTATCTTGTGCACTCCAGTCAGATGGAAGTTCACCACAAACCAAATAATTTACGATATGTGCATACCAAGGTATTTGGCTTATAGCAAAAAGATGTTCAACCAGAAAATCGTCTCGAATGGGTGGCAAATCAGTGGAGTCAGTGAACTCAAGGCGGGATAGATGATCAGCAACAACATTTTCAACGCCTTTCTTATCTTTGATGGTTATATCAAATTCCTGCAAAAGAAGAATCCACCTAATTAAAAGGGCTTTAGCATCCTTCTTACAAAGAAGGTACTTAAGGGATGCGTGGTCAGTAAAAATAACAATAGGTGAACCAATCAAATAAGAACAAAATTTATCTAAGGCAAAAACAACAGCTAATAGTTCTTTTTCAGTAGTTGTGTAATTCATTTGAGCATCATTCAAAGTCCTACTAGCATAATAAACAACAAAGGGTTTTCCCTCTCTCCGTTGCCCAAGAACTGCTCCTACAGCATAATTACTTGCATCACATATAATTTCAAATGGGAGGTTCCAATCTGGTGATTGCATGATAGGAGCGGTGGTGAGTTTGGCAATGAGTGTTCGGAATGCCTCCTCACACTCTTGTGTCCATGTAAATTCTGCATCTTTTAGCAAAAGGTTACACAATGGTCTAGATATGGAAGAAAATTTTTGTATAAACCTTCTGTAAAAGCCAGCGTGTCCAAGAAAGGATCGGACATCTTTTACCGTTTTGGGTGTAGATAATTTAGAGATTAATTCAATTTTGCCTTGTCAACCTCTATCCCTCTGTCAGATACAACATGCCCCAAAACGATTCTTAAAGATACCATGAAATGACATTTCTCCCAATTTAACACAAGTCCTTTTCCTTCACACCTACTCAAAACAGATTTCAAGTTAAGTAGGCATAAATCAAAAGAATTACCAAAAACAGTCAAATCATCCATAAAGACTTCCATGCATTTTTCAACCATATCAGAGAAAATACTCAACATGCAACGCTGGAAAGTAGCTGGTGCATTACATAATCCAAATGGCATTCTACGAAAAGCATAAATACCAAAAGGGCATGTAAAAGTAGTTTTTTCTTGATCTTCTATAGCTATCTCAATCTGGTAATACCCTGAATACCCATCAAGAAAGCAATAAAAAGGATGTCCAGCTACACGTTCTAAAATTTGGTCGATAAAAGGCAATGGAAAATAGTCTTTCCTCGTGGCTGTGTTTAACTTTCTATAATCAATACACATTCTCCAACCACTTACTACCCTAGTTGGAACAGGTATCCCATTCTCATTTTCAACAACAGTAACTCCAGATTTCTTAGGAACTACTTGAGTTGGACTTACCCATTGACTATCAGAAATTGGGTAGATTATACCCGCATCTAATAGTTTCAAGACCTCTTTCTTCACTACTTCTTTCATTGTTGGGTTAAGTCTTCTTTGTGGGTCTCTACGAGGTTGGGAACCTTCCTCTAAATGAATTCTATGGGAGCATATCAATGGAGAAATACCTTTAATATCAGCTATGGTCCAACCTAGTGCAGACTTATGTTCTTTTAACAATTTTATCAATTTTTTCTCTTGTTCAACATTAAGTTCAGAAGAAATGATGATAGGAAAGGTATCACCTGGTCCCAAGAATGCGTGTTTCAAACCTTTGGGCAGTGGAGAAAGCTTAACTTGTGGTGTCTCGAGGTTTGATGGTTTCGGTCTCAACCTCTCTCATGGCAACTCTTCAAAGCGTAGCTGCCAAAATCGAGTCCCTTTTTTCTGTGAGTCAAAAATACTAAACACATCAGTTGTTACATCAGGATAATACAATTCTTCAAAATCAAAATTGAGAAGGTTTTTCGAAGAATCATAGCCATGATTTTTATAAGCTTCCTCTGCTACAAGTGTGTCTATCATATATGAATGATAGCACTTGTCTTCTTCTCGTGGTTGTTTGCCAATGTTGAAAATGTTCACCTCAAGAGTCATATTCCCAAAATATAATTTCATTAGACCATTTCTGTAATTAATAAGAGCGTTAGCAGTGGCTAGAAAAGGTCTCCCCAAAATAAGAGGGATTTTTGACTCCATGTTAACAACAGAATGAGTATCTAAAACAAGAAAATCAACAGGGTAGTAAAATTTATCAATTTGCAACAAAACATCTTTTACAGATGTTGGTTTAATCTCACCAAGTCCCAACTGCAAGTAAATAGAATAAGGCATTAAATTTACACTTGCTCCTAAGTCCAATAAAGCTTGACCAAACTCATGTGTCCCAGTTTGGTAGGAGATTGTGGGACATCCTGGGTCTTTATACTTGGGTGGTGTCTTTTGTTCAATCACTGCACTTACCTGTTCTGCCAAAAATGCAGTTTTCTTCACATGGTGTTTTCTTTTGATAGTGCATAAATCCTTGATGACTTTGGCATAAGTTGGAACCTGCTTAATCAAATGTAACAAGGGAAGATTAATTTTAACTTGTTTCAAATGTTCTAAAATCTCACCTTGAATTTCTGAATTTTTTCCAACCGGTCGAAGAGCTTGAGGAAAAGGCACTGGGATTGAAAACTTACTTCCGAGCTCTTTTTACACTGTGGCCTCTTTTTCAAGGGGGGGCGTCTTTACTACTCATAGATGTGTTAATTTCAGGAGTAGGCTCACTTACAATCTTACCACTTCGAGTAGTAATGGCATTGACTTCTTTGAGATTTTGAACATCAGAAGTAGAAGCTTGTGCCATGAATTATCCATTTGGATTGGATTGAGGTTGAGATGGAAACTTACCTCGCTCTTGTACAGTTAAGGCACTGGTCAACTTTGTGATTTGACTCTTGATTTCTTTGTTTTCGTCCACCACCTGTGCAAGAATTGTTTCAAATTTTTTATTAGTCTTACTTTGTGCCTCCATAAATGCTTGTAATGTATCCTCTAAAGAACTCCTAGTTGGTCGTGCATTATATTGAGGTGCAACATAAGACTTGGGTGCTTGTTGTTCTTGTTTCCACTGGTTGTTGGCTTGTTGGTCAGATTTCCAACTGAAATTTGGGTGGTTTCTCTAGCTAGGATTATATATTTTAGAGTATGGTGAATAAGACTTCTTGTACATCCCTAGGGCATTACATTGTTCCTCATATATCCCTCTCATCTCACTATACGTGGGGCAATCCTGAGCTAAGTGTTTCGCTCCTCCACAGACAAAACAGACATCGTGTGACTCAACTCTAGCAACCGTGTGGGTGACCCTTCTATCTTTGGTTTTCAAGGCCTCTAACTCCCTAGTTAAGACCTCTAATTGGGCTTTGAGGTTATCCTCTTCCCTAAGATGGAAAACTCCATTGGGTCGTGACCTATTTGTGCTTTCAGTAATGCTAGGTCCAATCCATGTATGGGCTTTTTCGGCTAAGTCATTAAGGAATTCTATGGCTTCCTCGGGATTTTTGTGAAGGAACTCCCTATTACACATCATCTCAACAAATTGGCGCTCTCTAATTGTGAGTCCCTCATAGAAATAACTAACCAAGTGCCAATTTTCATACCCATGATGAGGGCACAGATTTAGCAACTCTTTAAACCTTTCCCATGCTTGATATAAGGTTTCACTGTCTTTTTGGGAGAAGGAAGAAATTTGTCTTTTCAGGCCATTAGTTTTATGTCGTGGGAAGTATTTATTAAAAAATGCTTGGGTCATTTCTGCCTAAGTTCCTATAGACCTCGGCCTCAAAGAGTATAGCCAACTCTTTGCTTTGTCTTTCAAAGAACAAGGGAAAAATTTAAGTCTAACAGTGTCTATAGCTTCAGGTTGGCTATGGAAGGTGGCAATTACCTCTTCAAATTCCCTAACATGTACATAAGGATTTTCACTATCTAGACCATGAAAAGTGGGAAGAAGTTGTATCATTCCAGGTTTAAAATCCGAATGTGGTGTGTTAGGTGAAAATATAATGCATGATGGTGTGGTTGTGCGAGTAGGATGCAAGTAATCTTTTAGAGTTCTAACGGGGTTTTCTTCGTGTTGGCTCATTGTGTTAGAATTACAAGATGAACTAGAAGGTGAATTCTCTTCACTTACAAATTGTGGGGGTGGTTCTAGTTCTAGTTCTAGTTCTAGTTCTCTCACAAATCTTCCTCGTTTGTCTCTAGGTCGATGCATACATCCTAAATTTTTTTTTTTTTTTTTAAGGAATGAAATGCTTATGAAAAATTAAGAATTGGAATAAAACACAACAAGAAATAAAAATGGGTTAGGTGGTAAGATCAACTATGAAATATAAATACAATAAATGAACAAAAGATAATAAACTGTAAAGTACGAGAAAAAAGTACAATAAATAAATAATAAAAAAAATACAATAAGTAAATAAATAAAAGGTTAGGCGGTAGAACCGGCCATTAAAATAAAAAGAAAATACAACATATTAACTAAAGAAAATAAATTGCAATAAAAACGTAAAAGAAAATAAAAATAAAGTACAATAAAAAAAGTGTAATAAATAAATAAAATACAATAAGAAATAAAGAAACTAAGTTAGGCGGTAGAACCAGTCACAAAATAAAAAGAAAATACAACAAATTAATTAAAAAAATAAAGTACAATAAATAAATAAAAGAAAGTGAATGAAGTTAGGCGGTAAAACCAGCCATAAAAAAGTGCAATAAATAAATAAAAGAAAATAAAGTGCGATAAATAGATAAAAGAAAATAAACTAATTAGGCGGTAAAACCAGTCATTAAAATAATATAAAATAAAACAAATTAACTAAAGAAAACAAAATAAATTAGGTGGTAGAACCAACCATGAATAATAAATAAATTACAACAAAGGAAATAAAACTAAGATTTTACAAAGAAAAGAAAATATACAAAGTTACCACTTTAGTATTTATAATCGCAACCGACTTTCGCTTAGTGTGCCTCCCCGGCAACGGCGCCAAATTTATGTTTACGCTCAAAATATAACGCGGCTATCGCAATATAGATTGAGGTGTCGATCCCACGAGGAAGCTCTTGGCAAAATAGGTTGGTGAAGTAAAATATTAAAGCAATAGCAAAGGGTTAATTGATTTAAACGGATGAGATAGAATTGTCTATGAATTGAGGAAAATGTCTTATGATGATTTAAGCAAGGCTTTGAGAATCACAATTATGCTTTATAAATCTACTCTATACTTTGATTCGATATTTATAACTCAACTGAAAGTTTCACATCCCAAACAATCAATCGGAAGGTATGTAATATATAGCACATTTGATAACACATGTATTTGATTTAGTTAAACTCTTTGCAAGCATTAACACACATCATGTTATTTATACAAGTTATATAAGAACGACAATATATCATTTTGACAATATTGCAGTAAAAGATTAACTTGAATATCAAACATTTATTGCCCTTACATGTTATCCAAGATCGACAATATATCAAATTGACAATACTGCAGTAAAAGATTAACATATAAAATAATGTAACCAGTAACAATTATAAATCAACATGAATCACATAAGAAAAGCATGACTGAACATATATGAGACATGAGAATTATAACCTCTGGATTATCGAAAATAAAATAGATAAGAGTTTAATCAAACCAAACTTACAACATTTATAGCTCTTGACACCGAATCAAAGCATGGAAGTAGATTTACTACACATAAACGTTCATCTCTTAGCCTTGCTAAGAACTCTAGCCTAAATTACAATACATGTTAATGAGAATAAAAGAAGAGAGAATTCTCTCTCAAAAACGTCCTAAGGGTCTCCTTATATAGGCAATAAATGGACATATGTCATGGACGACATCAATCTTCAATAATTTTAAGCCAATAACTCATGTATCCACTTGCAGCATGTTTTTGATAATGTAAATGATCAATTCAGCTTCTATAGCAAACACGAAAGTTGTATAATTTTGACTCCTCTTTCCATAGGCACTGATTTCATGCAAATGGGATGAGTATCCAATGAGATATGAGCAAAATTCCAAAGATACATCAGAATTCGGCCAACAACCATTTTACCCACTTGCAATGCGATTTGGTCCATGATAACGGCTGATTTGGACTTTACCATAAACATACGAGTTGTTGATAGTTAAGTTAGAAATCCACAGCTTCAAGATTTATACCAATTGAGTACGTATTTTGTGAGATATGGTCCAAATACGTGAGTTGGGTCAAGCTGGGTAGGAGTTGTAGTCCGATTCTATTGTATCTCAATTTTTGGCCCATAACATGTTGGATTTGGTTTTTCCACTATTCTTGAAATTTGTGTAAGATTGAGTCATGTTACACCAGGTTCAAGAATTTCTTCATCTTGATTTCTACATTGAGAGTTATGTCCATTTTACCTAAACCTGTCCAAATAACATTCATTAATCACAATTTAAGGAGAACATTTTATTTCAAGCTAAAAATACATAAAATATTAAAATTAGTGACATTAAATGGTGATTGAATCTCTTAATAACATGCATTTTCATATGTTCATCAGCAACTATGTACCTCCTGTTGGCGCTGGTGCTTACGTGCCATTCCAATATTGTATGAATATTAATTGTTAATATTTATACAATAAACATTTCGAATAAAGATTGTTAATATTATATGAACATGGTATAATGCTTGTAACATTACAAACATTGTTTGATCTGAAAGAGTTCAAATCTGGTCTAAAGGAGTTTAGAGCAGAACTAATTGTTAGCAAAGCTGAGAGTTATAAATGCTAAAAGTTAGCACTGTTAAGAGTTAACAGGTTATAAGAGTCAGCGAGGTCTAAAAAGTTAGAACCTTGTCTATAATGGGACAAAGACCTGAGAGTATACTTGTAATGATATAATTGTAAAGAGTTGCAATAGGTGTTAAGAAATATCATTATGTAAGTATGTCTCAAAGATAATGTTCCTGATCTATAATCACCAATGCGGGTCTATCGGTGATTCACTTTATATAGATTAGTGTATGTCTATATCTGACTAGTTCAGATAGTTGTTCTTAGTTGACCATGAGCTTAGAGCTTGTATAGGCATGCGGATATCCAGTCAGGACTGGATACTGAACAGACTTATGAGGACCCCAATAGATATCCTATGACACCGTCAAAGGAAGGTCCTCTCAAGTTGAGTAGTATTCGTGGTCCTTTGACCTGAGCGCCACGGTGGTCTTGTGAGTGATCCATCATGCTTTGGTTCCACATATGTCAGAGACCTTTCATGGTCTGACTGCTATATGTCGCTGGGTATGGTCCGATGCTCATGGAGTCCAGTGTGTGTAGATACGGGATCCGTCAGCTTACGTAGGTAAGTTGTATATCCGATGCTCCGAGGTTGTATTTCATAAAGTCTTGTGGCCACAAGCATAAACCTGAGAAAAGAGTTTCCCATAGGGTTAAACAATATAGCAAAAGTGTTTGCGTATATTGTTTATTGAGATACGAATCTGGAGATAAGATTATGGATGAGCAAATGGGAATTTGACGGTTCTGATCTATATCCCCGCACATCCAGGGTATAAATGATGGAAGGATTATACGTATACGTTATGACCTCAACTTGTATGGTCTGACACGCTAATTTGTAATATTCGTAACGTGTGTGTGGGGCATCGATTACAGATTAATGGAATAGTTCCATTTGACAAATCGGGTGTGAACCTAGAGAGTCCCAATATGAAATGTACTCTTTGAGCACTTGGGCAGTGTACCGTATTGAATTGTTCAATACAGTATAATTCAGCAATTACTAAGGTTACGTTAACTAAAGTATATAGTTAAATGGTGGGACCCACTTTAGGTTAACTTGGTAACCGAGTAAGGATATAATAGTAATTTCACTTTATGATTATTTAATTGTTAAATAATAAGAATAAATATTTATTTATTTAATTGTTAAATAAATGATTTAATTTAACTATGATTAAAGGTTAATCATATAGTTAATTTAGTTAACTTTACTTAATAGTTAAGTAAAGGTTAACTTAACCAAGGTTAAGTTAGTTAATTATGGTTAGAATAATTAAATATTTATTAACTTAAAGGTTAAGTTAAAATAATCTAACTAAGGTTAAATGTTAACTAAGGTTAGGTTAAACCAAATGAAATGCAAATGAAATTCAAATTAGTTTGGAATTTATGCATTAGTATATAAAGTGAAATGAAATTCAAAATTCATAAGTTTTTAGTTTATATGTTTTGCATTTTTGGGAACCATTTCAATTTGAGAAATTGGAATTCTTTGTTTTGTGTTTTAAGTGTTAGAACAACAAAACAAATTGAATTAATGGTTACTAAATGTAATAACTAAAAATAAGATTTGTTTTATTTATTCAAGAGTTGAATAAAAGGAAAAACAAATTTAATTAAGTTAAATAGTTTAACTTTGAAAAATGTTTAAGAGTTAAACACATATGCTGGATTAAGATACTGCCATTCTAGACAATCAAACCCACCCTTGTTGATTGCTAGAATTGATCAAGATTCATTTCATGGTGGACTTCAAGAAAATTAATCCAAAGGCTTCATTGGTGATATTTTCTCAATCTTGAATTTCAGTTTAATCAAATATTATTTTCTGTGTTCATTGTATTTAATCTTTCGCTATGCACATGTATGTATGAGATATGTATATTGTTTTTATGATGAACACAACCCACATGCAAGCACCCTAGTTGATTCGCCCAACCCAACACACCCAACACCTCCACATGCTTTCGACATCCATTTTGATCCACCGTGAGTATCAAGAAGCAAGACTCAAGCCGATGACATTAAATCAACCGCTGCTTGAGAGGAAACCCAAGGTATAATTTTTGTTTTTAAGTCCAATTTATGTCAGTTAAGTATTTTATATGTGTTTTCTGATGTGTTTAGGACTTGAACAGGGAAATATTGTGAAGATCGCCTTAACGTCAACATTTACAATGCCTTAGCATTCATGCAAAAAGGATGGATGCTAGAGCATTTAGTTTCCATCACCCCCACATTCATACGAGGCATCAAATGCTATGGCGTCCCTATTCTTCAACGTTCTAACATCCCAGCTCAATGATGAAGTGCCACTTTTGCAACGCCTTAGTGTAAAGTCTAATGAATTCCAGGAGAGACCAAGGGTACCAATTCCTCTACATCAATGGGAGATTGCCCAAGTGTCTTAGCTTAATATTGGGGTGTGACTTTTACAACACCCCTTCTAAAAATTCCAGTGAGTTTTAAGGGAGACCAAAGGCCACCAACGCCCTTGCCTCAAAGGAGATTGCCCAAACATCTAACTTTCACTAAAAGGTGAATAGTCATTGCCTCAATGTAGCTACGTTGTTGAACCTCAACGTACCTGCTTTTGAAAATTTCAAAAAAAAGGTTAACTGCCCAATTGAAGACACCTCAACGTTAAGCACTCTAACATAACAGTATTTTGGGAGTTAAAATTTGAAGAGACAAATTAAAGACGCCACAACGTTTTCCACTTGCCACACCTTTCTATTTATAAATCAAGGTTGAACACTCCAACGTTCTACCTTTAATGTAGTATTGCCAAATTAGTTTTAAACCATCATTTTACCATTTCCTCTCTACACAACTTCAAAAACTTCTATTTTATTTCAATTACAATTCATCCAAAGCCTACGCTTGCCCAAATCAAGCCTAAACAAATTCACCCACCACTCATACATCATCTTTAATGGATCAAAACTATAATTCATCCACTAAACACAAAAAACCTTACCTAAATCCCATATCACCAAATTTCATCTAATTTGTAATCTAATTTTTAGCCATGCCACTAAAGAAAAGCAAAGCAAGCACCTTGAGAACCCCAACATTTGACACCATATGCTTCGTTTCAAAAAATACGATGGATCATTTTTACAACATAATCCTCTACAAATCCATTATTCAAAAGCAAAGGTTCCGCCTCAAGGGAAATAGTTTTCCCAACATCCACCAGATGATTACAAACTACCATTAGGAGACCTTTTGTGAGACACTAACACTTAGGGTAATGCTTATAGTCAAGGAGTTCTATGTAAACACTTAGGACCACACTAGTCATAGGGTGAGAGTTCGGGGTAAGATGATGCAATTTGGTCATGGCAACATCAACTAATTCTATGGGTTATTGATTGATAGGTGATGCGATAATTCTATATCATAAATTAAGTGCAAGTATACACTATCGTATGCAAGTAATAAAGAGACTAAATAAGTCGGATGTCGAACCCACAGAGATAATTGTTTCTTTTTAACCAATTATTAAAATTATATCTTCCTAATAATTATTCAGAAAAATAAAAATCTAAGAATGAATGTAAGAAATATAAAACAAAAACACAATGTAAAGAAAATTAGGTGATAGCAATGTAGAGAAAACCTAGGATTAATATTATCCCTCAATATGTTTCTAATGATTAATCCTCTAATATTTAACTCACTTAGTCTTTATTATTGATCAAGACACTAATGTATTCACAAGCCTCTTCCAAGGTCATGCAAGTATACCCTAATTTACCAAATACCTATATTCCTATGGTACTTGTAATAAACTAAGATTCATTAAGATTAGGTCTTATTGATCATACATGCCAATTAGGTATATTCCTATCCTAAGTTGAAACTTGCATATGCAACATTGAATGTTACTCTACAATCATGCATCAAATTACCTAGGTCTAAATATTATGATTCCTCTTCTGAGTTTATCAATAATATTACCAACTCATTCACCATATATTGGCCAGATATATTGAAGCATTAAACACAAGTAATTTAAATAATAAAGGACTAAGTTTATTAAATACTAAAAGATATGGCAATTAAGCACACATATTGAGTTCAAATAGTAACCCTAGAAAATAAGTTAACTCATGGCTACAAGAGAACAGTAGTAAAAATAATTATAAATCATGATACAATTATTAGCAAACCGATATAGACGTCGAATTGCTCTTAATTGCGCTGCCTAGGAACTCTTGATGCCGAAGAACGTCTTGTATCTCTCTCTAAAGTTGATTCAATTAAGCTTCTATTGCTCTCCAAAACTCGTGCTCTGTATTCTTGGTGCTCTTGGGTCGTCTTGGATTCCTTCCTGAAGGCTGGGAACGAGTGGCTTTATATAGGGATTGATATGAGCTTGAAAATCTCAATTCTCGTCGGACTAGGACTCGCACTACCGCTGGCGCGCTATGCATCTGTCGCTGGGGCGATACGTGAAAAAGCCTTCACCACTGGAGCGGTGTAATCTTGGCACTGGGGCGCTGCATGAAAATGGCTTCACCGCTGGCGCGGTATGTTCATAGCGCTGGGGCTATGGAGCGTAGCTAGCGCGGTGACTCTTCGGCGCTGGGGCGCTAGACGCGACTTAAGCAGGTCGTTTTTCTTATTTCGATCACTATTTCGGCGCTGGGGCGAAATTCCTTGTGGCGCTGGGGCGATGGACACATACTTTGAAAACTTTGCATTTTAGTCCCTGTTTTTGCTCTTTTGCATTCTTTCTTTAAATTTCGTTCAAGTCCCTATAATTAACAATAAAGCACATAAATAGCCATCTATTCTCATAAAATTATAAAATATCAATAATAAAAACATGAGAAAATATATGACAAATTTGCCCTTATCAATAGGCCAGATGACTATCCAATGATCTAGCACCAGGTAGATTATAACCACATCATCGAGACCCTATATGGGCTTGGCACCGAATGGACTATATCTCATGACCTGCCAATCCATTATAGATCTAGCGACTTGACCAAGAATGCTAAGGCTTGGTATAATTTCATCTGCTCGAGCCTCATGCAGGTCAAGCACACCAATGACAATGAAGCCGCAGGCAATACTTTTTTTGCCATCATGACTGATGGCCCATTGACATTGGGTATATATTATAAGAATAGATCTTAACCTGCTTAAGGCTGCCAAGAATAGCCTATGCCTCCCCTCTTTGATCACAACACTCTATGGTTACACTAAAGTTCCCTGGGAGGCACATGAGGACATTATTTATCCGTCCAAGCCCATTGACTATAGTATAATTCTACAGTTGCGAACTACTGAGAGTCAAATAGCCACAGCAACAGAGGGCTCAGTAGCTACCACTAGTTACCAACGATATGGATAAATCCTCCATAGCAGCTTATTAAAAAGCTGGGTCATTTAGCAGCATGCCTAGAGGTCTATTCTGAGGCCCACATGAGGGATATGGTAGTGATACATCAATTGTAAGAGATTTCAAAGCCTGTCAGACCCAATGGATGCAATTTTGTGTAAGATAGTAGGGATTCAAAATCTCTCACATTCTTCAACCTACTCCACTAGCTCCTCTAGGACTAGTACATCAGTCACCACAACCAGATGACAAAGAGACCCCACTGAAGTATGACTTAGGCATCACAGCTTCAGATTTTAAGGACATGGCCCATGACCTGTAGTCACTATGGAAGTCTTCATTACTCTTATTTTTGTCATGTGGACCATACCTTAGTTTAGGTTTGGGGGGAACAAAAACTTTATTACCTTATTTTTGTTCTTTATATTAGTTATTTTTTTCATTGTTATTTATATCTTTTATTCTTGTCTTTTATTTGTTTCTTTTACTTTATGTGTTAGTTTTTATATCGAGTAGTAAAAAGAAGCATAATTAATATAATTCTTTTTATGTAAAATTTATGTGTTCAGTTTATATCTATTATTTTGAACTCCTAAACTTATTCATTGCTTAATTTGAATAAGAATATATTACTTTTTATGTGTAATGTCATTTTGTAGTTAATGGAGCTATTCAGGATAAAAATATGAGAAAAACATACAAAATGCTAGAAAGGAGACCAATATGCTTAATGTTGCTCCACACACACAAATTTGGGCTGTAAATTAGGGTTGCAACCCTACTCTTTCTAGGCTATAATCCTAAATCAAATTACATTTTTTTCTGATTTGAAGCCTATAAATTAGAACATTTGAGCAATTTATTATATCATCAAGCAGAGGCACAAAAATACAATAGAGAAAGAATGTCTCCAAGGGTTCTTGAGGATCATTGAAGATGTTTAAAGGATTGAAGCCTTGGAAAAATCTCTAAATTTGGTTTTCTCTTTTTCTTTTACTCTTTTTTTATAAAAAAAAGTTTATAGTTGTGAATATTGTTTAAATATGTTTGTATCTATAGATTTCTTGATAATTTTAGTTATGGTTGGATTTATTTGTGCCTAAACATTGAATTCTAAGGTTTGATGTAGTTTTTTCATGCTATGTTTGAATGATTTGGTGGATTATTATTTAATTCATTTATGTTTCTCTATAATTAATGCTTTCAATTCATTTATTAGATTTGAAAAATATATCCTTAAAGTTTTATTGAGTTAGGAGACTAATAGCACTTAGGTAATCACCATAGATTGCTTAATGATTGCATATAGTACACACCAAGTGTTCCGGGAATGGTATGAGAACACTTGGGCATGACATTATGCCTACGATCTCATTAACGCTTGGGAGAGGTAATGAGATTAATCATTGGTAATCAATTTAAGGTTTACATAATGCATGTATAGGTAGACAAGTTAGATAAAGATATCAACATGAATATGTATGCATAGGATCTCATTTAACACTCGAGAAAGGTAATGAGATTTGCCTTAATCCATTGATTATTGAATTGAACAAAATTACTAAATAGGAAGAACATAGGAAGAATAAATTGAAATCAATTCCCTAGTATTCCATTTATTATAGATACGTCATTTCTCAAGATTATCAATTTTAGTTGTTGCTATAATTAGTTTATTAGCTTAATTTTTCTTAGTTCTTCAATTTAAATCAAGGTAGCCTAGACAAAATTAAGTTGCGAAAACCTATAGTACTTAGCATAAATTTGAAAGATCAATCTTCGTGGGAACAATACACATTCATAACTTTATTACTTGATCACGACCCATGCATTTGCAGTTACAATTCACATGTGTATAATTTTGCTAACCAAGTTTTTGGCACCGTTGCTAGGGATTGTAGTTTTCGAATTTGTGCTAATATTATGGTTAAGTAACTTGATCATAATTTAGGCATTTAGTTTCTTTTAAATTTTGTTAAGTTTGGGTTGGTATGATCATTTTGACGGTGCACGAGAAGAGGTTATTTAGTTAAAGGTTAATAAGGTTCACACTTTTGAGCAAGTTTTTGGTTCTTGTAAAGTAAGCTCAAGACGAGGAAATAAAAGAAAGGAATCAGCAAGACTATTGTGTGAACATTAAAGCACGACATGGGAGGAGTGTTCTTTGAGTGTAATGCCTCATGCAATTTTATCCACTATAACCCCGAAATAAGTCTAGTTAGGATAATAAATCAAGCGCTTCTTGGGAAGCAATTCAAGAGAATGTTTCATTTCAATCTTTGTTTTTAATTTTCTTTCCTTCTTACAGTGTATTAAAACAAGATGTCAATACCATTAACGTAGTTCAAAACTAAAATAATTCTAAGCCTTGATAGCAAGTTGAGGCACTATGAAAGTGTGTTATTTTCCTAGGGTACATATTTATGCAATATGTTCATTATCAATAAAATTTATACATCTCATATATATATATTGCGCAATGAAACCAAAAATCTAATTTTCTAATACAACAAACACATTTGGGTTCAAAACGTGAGTTTGCCATGAAATAAATGCATTGGCAATTCTAGGACTCACCAATGTACGCTTGAGCTTCTTAAATGGCAGCTCAAATTCTAGCAAATCGTGTTTAACACTTAAGCACAAAATTGATTAACTCTTTAAATATTTGTTTTGTTTCAAAGCCAAGACACTATTTTCTCTTGTTTAACTCTAGAACAGTAAAACAATCACTTTTCACTTGCTTTAATAATGGCAGGCCATTAGTAAAGAAGAAGATGATAAATAGTAACTCTTTCAACTTTTGAAAAGCTTTTCTCTTTCTTACCTTCAAAATAGCCAAACCAAAATTGCTCATTTGCAAAATGAAAAAAAGTTCATTTATAAAGTATTTTCCCTCAATTATTTTGTCTATAACTAGCCCTGCCATGTATAGCCAAGACATGCCCCTTTGTTCCCTTTTATTTTATCATTTGTTGACTTTAAACTAATAACACAAGCCATTAATTTTAATATTAATTTGTTCTCTTAATACAATAAAATAATTCAAAATTATTTTTAAATTACTAAATAGACTTTACTTGTCTCGCAAGTACCGCTTGTCATCATCCTATTGGTCAACATATTTTATCAA
Organism: Ailanthus altissimus; assembly: GCA_946807835.1. Taxonomy (NCBI): domain Eukaryota; kingdom Viridiplantae; phylum Streptophyta; class Magnoliopsida; order Sapindales; family Simaroubaceae; genus Ailanthus; species Ailanthus altissimus. The sequence continues at coordinate 15,541,428 of OX327687.1, forward strand.
CTAATTAATTGATGTACTTAAGACTTAAATCTTAACAAGTTCACAACCCCATAGAATCTTGAAACAAATATCCAGTTTGCTAGAATATCTTGGATCGAACTATTCAATCCAGCCTGCTGCCCTAGTGCACAACGACTATACTTTATATTGTGGGATTCCCTAGGTATACACCCGATTTATCACATAAAACTTCTCCATACGACTATGAATAATGCCCCACACACACGTCACAGATATTACAAATCAGCGCTTTAGGCCATACAAGTTGAGGTCATAACATACACGTATAATCCTTCCATCACTTATATCCTAGAAGAGCAAGTATATAAGTAATCACCATCAAATCCTTATTCGCTCATCCATGAACTTATCTCCAGATTCGTATTTCTGTAAATAATATCTGCATACACTTTTACGATATTATTTATTCCATGGAAAACTTTTTTTCAGGTTTACTGCTTATGGCCATAAGACTCTCTAAAATACAATATCCAAGCATCAGGGTATACAACTCATCTATGTGATATGATGGATCCCATATCTACACACACTAGACTCCATGAGCATTGAAACATACACAGCGACATGCAGTGGTCAAACCTTTAAAGGTCTTTGACATCTGTTGAACCAAAGTATGGTGGACTGATTGTGATGCTATACTAGCTAAGTGCAAGCACACACTATCGTATCAAGTAATATAGGATTTTAAGTCCAAGTATCAATCCCACAGGGACTATGCGATCTAATTCTATAAATCAAGTACTAAAATTGTATCTACTTAACTTTTATTTAAAAAATTAAAATGTGAAATTTATTTAACTAATCTAATTATCTCAATTAACTAAACAAAAGTAAATAATAGAATTCACAAATAAAGATAATCTAGGGTTTTGACTCGTTCTCTAGTATTTTATTGGACTCATTAATCACTTAGTTAATCTTTTAATACTAATTGATTGGCTTAGACACTAATTTCATCACAAGCCCCTGTCGATGGTTAAGTGACTATATTACGCATTCTAACAATCACCTATATGTTTATGGTAATCAAATCAAAATGTAATTCATTAAGATCAAGTCTAAATTATACCATACATGCCACCTAGGTATATGTCTATCCTAGATAGAACTCATAGTTGTTACCCTATGATCATGCATCAAACTATCCTAGGCTAAACACATGAATCCCTCCGTCGAGTTCATCAAAGTTCCTCAATCATTCAAAATATTGATCAGGTATAATAAAAATATTAAACACAAGATAGAATGAATTAATTGAATGTATCAAGTTCATAAACTAAAATTTAACACAATCCAAATCATACTAGGTTAACAAAGTCTAACCTTAGATGAATAAATTAACCCATCACAAAACCAAAAGTATCAAACCAATTCATAAAGATTAACAAGAACAAGAATATAATGATAAAGAAAGAGAAGAAAAACTAATCAAAGTGACTCCTTGATGTGCTTTTCCCTTAATTTTGACTTGAAGCTTGAATCTTGATCTTGGTTCTTTAATCTTTGGCTTTGATCTTTGATTTGTGTTGTGAATTCTCTCTTTCTATCTCCTCTTTCTCCTTTTTTTTCCCTCTTCTTCTTCTCTTAGGATTTTTGGCTTTCTATTTATAGGTTTTTGTCTTCAAAATACTTTCACTAGTTACTGTAGTAAAATATTGTTCACCCACACGAGAGCCGCGGCACTCAGTCACTGGGCGCTTAGGCACTCAGTCACTGGGCGCTTAGGCGCCCAGCCCTGGTGCCCCTTTCGTATTTTGAGAGTAACTTCTTCGTTAACATCTGATTCGCCTCTCGTTTGTTCCTATACGTCACATTTTCCGTCGTGCATCTATTTATGATCAAAAATCACAATTAAATAGCCAAATACTTATGATTTGGAGCAAAATAGGAAATTTAGATACAAATCATACTAGTGCTGTTACACCCCTATCATGGATCACTCAAAAATCCACCATAACGCTCAGGTTAAAAGATTATGAATACTACTAAACTCAAGAAGACCTACCATTTGTGGCTTCATAGGATGTCTATTGGAGGTGCTTGTGAGTCTTTCAGTACCTAATCCTCATTGAATACCCATGCTTATACGAGCTTTTCACTAAGCTTATGATCTGCTAAAACTAACCATCTGAAAAATCCAGATATAGACATACACTAAATTATATAAAAAGGCTTCATCGATAGACTCGCATTAATAAAGATAGATTAGGAACATAGTGTTTGAGAACATACTTGCATAATTACATTTTCTAGCACCATTTTTAACCCTTTACAACCATGTCATTATTAATATATTTTTAGGTCTTTGTCCTATTTCAAACAAGACTCTAACTCCTTAGATTTTGCTAACTCTTATAATGTGCAAACTCTTAACACTGTTAATTCTTGGCACTTATAACTCTTAATGCTACTAACTCTTAGCACTGATCTTAACTCTTTTAGACCAGATCTAAACTCTTTTAGATCATACAATGTCTGAAACATTACAAGCATCTTACCATTTAATAAATAATAATTAACGATTTAATAAAATAATGATTGTATAAATATTATAGAATAAATATTCATACAAAATGGTATGGCACATAAGCACAAATCCAAACAAACTCCCACTTGCTCTAATGCCATTTATACTGTATCTAATACTCATCGACTCAACATATATTTTAAACACTTTAGGAGTTAAGGCTTTAGTTAAGTTGGTCCACTACATTATTTATGGACTCTATTCTATAAATTATTACATCTCCTGTAACCAATATCTCTCTAATTATGTAGTATTTTCTCTCCACTTGTTTAGATTTTTGGTGTGCTCTTGGATCTTCGGCTTGAGCAATCACCCTCTTATTGTTGCAAAATAATGGTACAGGATCCATCGAACTTGGAACTATTCCAAGCTCGATAACAAATTTGCGTATCTATACTATTTCTTTTTCTGTTTCTAAGGTGATAATATATTCACTCTCTGTTGTAAAATTAATTGTGGACATATGTTTAGTGCTTTTTCAACTCACTATGGCACCATTGAGAACAAATACATTCTCAGATATAGACTTTCTATCATCTAGATTATACTAGAAGTTTAAATCTATGTATCCTCTCACCTGTATGTCATTATCTCTATATATTAAAAACTTTTATTTTGTACCCTTAACATATTTAAGTACATATTTCACTGCCATTCAACAACTATTACCTAGATCAGATTGATACCGACTTGTACCACTTACAATCATATTGATGTTAGGTCTCACACACATCTTGCCATATATTAATCTTCCTACAGTTGATGCATGTAGGATGCTAGACATTCTAATAATTTTATTTGCCCTTTAAGGATATATCTTTCTTGGAAGATGAACGTCATATCTGAAAGGTACATTAGCTATCATACAGTTACTGAAACTATACCTTTTTAAGACACTATCTCTGTACAATGATTAGGAGAGTCCTATCAACTTTCTAACTCAATCTCTATAAAGCCTTATATCGTGTATATAGGAAGTCTTTCATATATCCTTCATGGAGAAGTTCTTACTTAGATAATATTTTACTAATTGTAACATACCAATATCATTTTCAATGATCAATATGTCATCTACAAAAAGAACTAAAAAGACTATTATGCCCCCACTGATTTTTCTGTATACACATGCTTCCCTCTTTATTTTTGATAAAACCAGATGCTTTGAGTACCTCATCAAAACAAAGATTCCAACTTCGACAGGCCTGTTTAAGTCTATAAATAGACTACTTCAGTTTGCTAACTAGACCAGAGGTCAAGTTGGATACAAAACCTTCAGGTTATTTCATGTATATCTCTTTCTCGAGATATCTATTTAGGAACACCATCCTTACATCCATCTACCATATCTCAAAGTTATAATATGCAACAATTGTCAATAAAATTTGGATTAACTTTAGCATCGCAACTAGTGCAAAAGTTTCCTCATAATCAATCCCAAATCACTAAGTATAACCTTTCACCACCAATCGGGCTTTGAACGACTCTACATTTCCATCAAGCCCATGCTTCCTCTTGTAAACTCATTTATAACCGATAGAAATTATTCCTTCAGAAAACTCAACCAAGTCTTAGACTTGATTGTGATGCATTGAGTTGATTTTGAATTTTATGGCATCTTGCCATTTTTCTTAATTGATGTCCAACATTACATTTTTATAAGTCAAAGGATCATTTACTTCAACTAAGAAACACCAAGGGCACCTTCAAGCATCATGCCATACCTTACAGGTGGCCTTGGCATCCTTTCTAACCTATTGGATGGTGTGTCATAGGTATTCCGCTCGATTAAGCTTGACATTAAGTTCATTTATTTCTTGATTTACTTCATTAAGTTCAATCCTTCTACAATTTCATGATCTTTGAGAAATTATTTCTCTAGGAAACTAGAATTATGAGTAACGAACATATTTTGTTTCTTAGGATCATAGAACTAATATCCTATTGAATGCTTGGGATACTTAATAAACTGATATTTGTACCATTTGGGTGCAAGTTTATCTTATTGCATAACCTTTACATAAGTAGGATAACCCTAAATCTTAATATACTTAAGACTCGGTTTCTTTCTATTCTATATCTCTACGGAGTTGAAGGAACAGCTTTTGATAGAACTCTATTCAATATATGAGCAGTAGTTTCTAGAGTATATACCCATAGATATTCTGGGAGATCACTGAAACTTATCATCTATCAAACCATATCTAATAAAGTCTAATTCCTCCTCTTTAAAATACCATTATATTGTGGAGTACCTTGAGGAATATATTGAGCACGAATCCTATTTTCATTCAAATAATCTAAGAATTTACTACTCATGTACTCAGTGCCTCGATCAGTTCAAAGGCATTTGATGTACATGTATCCAAATCATGACAGAGTATCGATAAAGACTACAAAGTATTGAAAAGCACCCATTACAGCATGATTCATTGAACCACATACATCACTATATACCAATTCTAATAAATTAGTGGCACAGTGTCCAACACTAGTAAAAGGAGTTTTTGTCATCTTCTCTTGAATACAAGATTCATAAACTATATAAGGCTCTATGGTCAGATCAGGTATCCGACCATCTTTAACCAAATAGGATAGACATCTCACACTTATATGACCTAATCTCATTTACCATAATCCCGTCTTATTTAAAGTTCCTAAGCTACTACTAATATTTGTTAATTGAGTGTGTGTTTAATTGAGTAAATGTATAATTTTAATTTTTTTTTTATACATGTAATAGAAGTATCACATACAATATACATTTAATCTAGCAAAAACATATACCTCATATATGAACATATGTATCAATTAATCGAATTACAAGTGAGAACACTTACCTAGATTGAAGGTAGCTTTTCAATTCTTGAAGAACTCAAATCTCCAAGTCTTAAGCTCACTTTGAAGTGTGTTGTTACACAATTCTAGTTCATAACTATAAACCGGTTGGATTGTAAAGTTAGAATAACAGCCACAAATTGCCAGTAATAATTATTTTAACTCACAACACTTTGTAAGAATACTTAGAAAAGGACTTAACAAAAATTCTCTTAATTCTCTTCTCTCTCAAAGTGGCTGAATTATGCATGCCTTAAATGAATTGAATTCATTCAATTTTGGTTTCAATTTGCTACTACCTTTCATAGTCTACAATTAAACATTATTGGCCATTTCATTGCATTATCTTATCAATATCATTTGAATAATGGCTGACGAACACTTAAAATTGCACATTTAAAAAATATTTTTCAGCATCATTTTGCACCATTAGTGTTATTAATCTCACTAACTTGAGCATGTTTTCAGTATTGTATCTAATTAAGTTTTTAACTTTTTAATGTAGGTTCAGTAAATTTGATATAACTTTTTACTCAGAAGTCTAATTAAAGTAATTCTTAAACCTGTGGAGACCTAATTTCATGTACAACAAAATTAGATTTCACACATAATTTATAATTCAAACGTTTAAGGGTGAAAAGTGGCTTTGAAAAGGACCCATCTGCAGTGCAAGCCTTATCCGAGCAAGCTTTAGTATTTAGACCGTATCTCACAAAATAAGAATCAAATTGATATGATTCAAGAAGCCACAGAAAGCTATTTCAATTATCTAAAAATTAGAGTAGAAGTCCAATTCGGCCAACTTACCAGTCAAAAGAGTATTATAAATTCAGTGGAAAGTTTAGTAGTAAAAAATGTTGAATATTTGGTCACACGTGAATAGTGCCCATAAATTTGCCTTTTTAAGGACACACTTGATTGAAGGGAGATATCTTACATTATTTTATAATCTTTAGTTCACTTTTCATTGTATTCCACTTCTTAAGTTATGTTGTTCTAAATTCCTAGCTAAGGCCAGGAGTGAAACACTTAATGAAGGTGTAGTTTTGTCTCTTTGATCCTACTCTTAAATTTCATGCTTGTGTTCAAATGATTTGATTTATTATTTTTGAAAGTAGTTTTAGTTGTTTGAAGCCTTGATTCTTTGTAGAATAAGGGCACAAAGAATGCTTGAAAAGATCTTCTACATATCAACAATATATTTTTACAATTAATGTTTTCCATCAATTGAAATCATTTTTCAAGTGAGTAAAAGGATCAAAGGAACTCTACTACAACCAAAATAAGTGTGGATCTCTAATGCCTTAGTATTGTTTTAAATTGATTTCTTAATTTACACTTGGTAATCTTTGCTTTTAAAATCAACTAATACTCTTCATCTTTAGGTACAATACCTCATTCCTCTTGAACATTAACAAACAACCTTTGCTATTTGTAATCACTCCCTGTGGATACGACACTCGAACTCACGAGTAAATACTATAATTAAGGCAACCTACACTTAGGTAATACAATATTTAAGTTGTAGCAATGGCCACCAAATATTCCTTTACCTAATGTTGAAATATATTTTATTATTTTAAGTAATTAATGGCCAACATTAAGGCCCCTCATTAGGTAAATTATACTATTATCATAATTGATGTTTATCCCTTTACAATAATAATAAAAAATAAATTTTGCATTCATTATTCAAAAAATATTTTTGAATAATTACTTTTATCTCATTTGTTTTTACTAGTAAGGTAAATTGATAATTTCAAGGTCAAAATAATTTATGGACAATATTGTGCAATTTGTCAACATCTTATTGGTTAACAACTCCTGCTAAGCAATTACATGATGTACTTAACATTTAAGTCTCGAAAAATACACATCCCGAGGAACCCTTGAAACATATTTTTGATTTGTTGGAATTTCTTGAACCGAACTGTTCAATCCAATATGCTGCCCCATTACACAAACGAGTACACTTCATATTGTAAGACTTTCTAGGTTCACACCTGATTTGTCATATGAAACTTATCCATATATTGATAAGGGCAAAATTGTCATATATTTTCTCATGTTTTTATTATTGATATTTTATTATTTTATGAGAATAGATGGCTATTTATGTGCTTTATTGTTAATTATAGGGACTTGAACGAAAGTTTTCAAATTATGAGTCCAGCGCCCCCGCGCCACAAGTATTTTCGCCCCAGCGCTGAAATAGTAATCGAAATAAGAAAAACGACCTGCTTAAGTCGCGTCTAGTGCCTCAGCGCCGAAGAGTCACCGCGCCAGCGACGCTACATCGCCCCAGCGCTATCAACATACCGCACCAGCGGTGAAGCCGTTTTCATGCAGCGCCCCAGCGCCAAGATTCCACCGCTCCAGCGGTAATAGCTTTTTCACGCGTCGCCCCAGCGACAGATGCATAGCGCGCCAGCGGTAGTGCGAGTCCTAGTCCGACGAGAATTGAGATTTTCAAGCTCATATCAATCCCTATATAAAGCCACTCGTTCCCAACCTTCAAGGAAAAATCCAAGACGACCCAAGAGCACCAAGAATATAGAGCACAAGTCTTGGAGAGCAATAGGAGCTTAATTGAAGCAATTTTAGAGAGAAATACAAGACGTTCTTCGGCATCAAGAGTTTCTAGGCAGCGCAATTAAAAGCAATTCGACGTCTATATCGGTTTGCGATTGATTGTATCATGTTTTATTTTTATTATTTTTACTGCTGTTCTCTTGTAGCCATGAGCTAAATTTGTTTTCTAGGGTTAATATTTGAACTCAATATGTGCGCTTAAATTGCCATATCTTTGTAGTATTTAATAAACTTAGTCTTTTATTATTTAAATTACTTGTGTTTAATGCTTCAATATATCTGGCCAATATATGGTGAATGAATTGGTAATATTATTGATAAACTCGGAAGAGGAATCATAATGTTTAGACCTAGGTAATTTGATGCATGATTGTAGAGTAACATTCAATGTTGCATATGCAAGTTTCAACTTAGGATAGGAATATACCTAATTGGCATGTATGATCAATAAGACCTAATCTTAATGAATCTTAGTTTATTACAAGTACCATAGGAATATAGGTATTTGGTAAATTAAGGTATACTTACATGACCTTGGAAGAGGCTTGTGAATACATTAGTGTCTTGATCAATAATAAAGACTAAGTGAGTTAAATATTAGAAGATTAATCATTAAAAAGCATATTGAGGGATAATATTAATCCTAGGTTTTCTCTACGTTGTTATCTTTAAATCTCATCGCATTGTGTTTTTACTTTTATATTTTCTACATTCATTCTTAGGTTTTTATTTATCTGAATAATTATTAAGAAGATATAATTTTAGTAATTGGTTAAAAAGAAAACATTATCCCTGTGGGTTCGACATCCGACTTATTTAGTCTCTTTGTTACTTGCATACGATAGTGTATACTTGCACTTAATTTATGATATAGAAATATCGCACCATATATCCATGAATAATATCCCATACACATGTTACAAATATCATAAAATGTTAGACCATACAACTTAAGGTTATAACATATCCGTATAATCCCTCCATCATTTATATCTTAAAAGAGTAGAGACATAGATTAACACCGTCAAATCTCTATATGCTCGACTGTAAACTTATCTCTAGATTTTTATTTCAATAAATAATATTCAAAAATACTTTTACGCTATTATTTATCCTTAGGATAAAGCTTTCCAAGTATTCCTACTTATGGCCATAAGACTTTCTGAAATATAATCTTGAATCATCAAGATATAGTACTCACTAAAATGATCTGATGGATCCTATATCTATGCACACTAGACTCATAAGCATCAGACTATATCCAGCGACACCTAAAGATCAGACCATGAAATGTTTCTAACTTGTGTGGAACCAAATTATAATGGATCACTCAAGAAGACCCTCCATTGACAGCTTTATGGGATGTCTATTGGAGGTCCTAGTGAGTATGTTTAGTACCCAGTCTTCACTGAATACCTGTATCTCTATACAAGCTTCTATTAAGCTAATGGTTTACTAAGACTAACTATGGAACCATCCAAATATAGACATACATTGATCGATATATAAATATAAAGGTTTTTACTGACATACCCACATCAGTAAAGATGGACTAGGAACATAATATTCGAGAATATATTTGCATAATGGCATGTTCTAGCACCATTTACAACTTTCTTGCAACTATGTTATTACTAACATATTCTTTGGTCTTTGTCCATTTCAGACAAGGCTCTAACTCCTTAGATTTCACTAACTCTTATAACCTGCTAGCTCTTAGCAGTGTTATCTTTTAATATTTATAACTCTCAATGTTTCTAACACTTAACATTAATCTAAAATCCTATAGATCAGATCAAAACTCTTTCAAATCATACAATATCTGAAACATAACAAGTCTCTTACCATATATAAAATATAATTAGTGATTTAGTGAAATGATAATATAAATACAAAAATATTCATACATAAAAGGGAATGACACATGAAAAACTCCTAATAGCATTAACCTATACATTCATGAAATTTCCTATTGTATCCAATATATAATGATCATCAACTAATTGACACTTCTTGCGTGATTTTTATAACACAAACTAATGCAAGTGCACGTATCGCAACAAGTAATAAAGTGATGTGTAGAGTATCGTTCCCACGAGGATTGTGTCCTAAATTAATGCTAAGTACTACGATGTTGGCAACCTAACTTTATTTAGGCTAATCTAAATAGCAGGGTGAGTTATTGAATTAAAAGCAACTAAAAACTAATTAGCTAGATAAATAAAGGAAACGAGATATCTATGGCAATGGGGCTCTAGAGACTTGATTTCTCTATATTGTTCCTATGGTCTTTGTCATTAGTAATCAACAACCAATTTATGCATTCATTAATCCAGGGTGTATGATTAATCTCATTCCATCTTTCGAGTTCGAATGAGATACTATGCATACATAGTCAAGTTGATATGTCTATCTAACCGGTTATATATACACACATTAAGTTACCCTTAAATGACTACCCCAAGGATTAACTTCATTACCACTGTCACTTTTAGCAAATGAAATTCTAGACATAATGGCACACCCTAAAGAGTTTGGCCTGTCACGCTTATCAAACACTTTAAAACGGAGAGCACCACATGTGACTTTAGGCATAATAGCACACCCCAAAGAGTTTGCGCCTGTCACGCATTTAATCAAACACTTGGAGTGCACCTCATGCAAATCCTAAGGAAAACCAAGAAGATTACCTAGGTGTTATTAGCCTTTCAACTCAATAGCAACCTAAAGCTATGTTTCTCCCAAATCCTATAAATAGATAATCTCTTTAAAGCATAAATCCATACATTCACAACAACCAATTCATTTTCCAATCAATCAGAAGCATTAAGCATAAAGAAACATAAATGAATTACACGAATTTATACTAAATCATCCAAACATAATATAAATAAAACTACATCAATTCTTAGAATCAAGTTTAATCACATAAAAATTCAACCATAACTAAAATTATCCAACCATCCATAGATACAAATCAATAAAAGTAATATTCATAATTGAAATTAAAACAAATGATAAAAACAAAGAAAAGAAAAGAGAAAACCGAATTTGGGATGTCTCCAAGGTTTCAATTCTTCAATTGTCTTCAATTATGCAAATAAAACCTTGGAGACATCATTTCTTCTCCTTCAATTCGAGCTCAAGCCTTCTCCTCCTTTCAATTTCGTGCCTCTCCTCCCCTCGATTTCATGCCTCTCCTTCCCTCGATTTTTCTTTGGCTAAACAATGGGTGTTTATATAGGTAGGGTTGCAAAAAAAGGATAAAAATGCCCTTAAAAAGTGCCCAGAATTCAGTGCCGCGGCGCTCACTCTCTGGAAGTGGCGCCCTAGCATTGAATGCCACGGCGCTCAACTGAATGCCCCGGCGCTGCACTGTTCATGCACTATAGAAATTTCACTGTTCACTTTTACTGTTCACATTTTGAGCATTTTAGTCTCTTCTCGGATTTTCATCTCAAATAGCTTCATTTGCATCCGATTTTCAATATTTTTGCTCCGATAGTGCTTAAACCTATAAAACAACATTAATATGCACAAATAGCCAAATTATTGAGATAAATTGAACAAATATCAAGTTAGGAAGATAAAATAGTTTATACAATTACGCCTTATCAACACTCAGCTAACAAACATCATTAATATCATACAAACATAGGCAAAAATTCTAAATATACATATGATATTCTTCACTGTCTAGCATAAGAAGGGATATAATTTATCGAATAATGTTTGGCATAAAATAATAGTTATACAATACAACAATTCTATTACAAGGAATAAGTAAATTAAAATGTCCCACAGCTTCTACCTGCAGAAAATTACTATTTCCAGCACAAAGTTACACTTCTCTAGGTTGCATCAATCTAACATCCATCAGACCCTACAACACATTGCATTTGTAAAAAGGATAAATGGTATCCAATACTCAACCAAAACTAGCATCGAATGCTAAAGAAATGTCAATAATAGGCAAAAAAATACGTGAGGGGTTTTTCTTTACAGTGGCAAGCTATTTCAGGCAGATGCGATTTCAGTACCCTTTCTCGCCGCAACGGAAACATTTTTTCTTTGCTTTGCTATTCTTATATGGCTTTGATATAGATCATTTCTAAGGACCCATGTTGGGTATTTACTTCTTTTTCTTTTTCTTTTTCTTCCTTTTAGGCTTCCCAAAAGTTTTCAGGGTAGAAGATGAAGCAAACTAAACATAGAAGGTTGAGCCCCCTTTGTTCATGTCCTCCTAAGTTGTCCTCAATATATTGTATAGCTCAGCATAATTCAGGTTTAATCCTTGCATATAAAAGTTCAAGATGATATGTGTAAAAGATCCTGAAAGTAATTAGAGAATTAAACCCCAATGAATTGCTCTGCACAATGTCCATGGTCTCCAACCTCTCAATATAAGAAATAATCTTGAGCACATAGGGACTCACAAGAATACCCTGATGGAGTCTAGCCTAAAAAAACGATTTGAAAGCTTAAAATATCTTAACCTGAGGTTTGTTGCCAAATAACTCCTTTAAATAGAGCATGATGTTGCTAGCACTATCCATATGAACATGCTCTTTTTGCAGCTTTGTAGTCATAGAGGCAAAGATGTAAGATTTGACTTTCAAATGGTCATCAAACCATTTTTTATATGTCTCCCTTTCCTTTAAGGTGACATCATCAGAAACAATTCAGGGCATGGTCTCATTAATTATATACCTAAGCTTTTCAAAATCTAAAACTATTCTAAGATTCATAAGCCAGTTAGCATAATTCTTAGTTCCTTTGAGTTGGTATGCATAAAGTATGCATACCAATGGGTTGCTCGTAGCCATTTATATCTTAATAAGAAAAAAAAAGATGTTAGCAGAATATTTCAATCGCTAATTAATATCATTTTAGATTATTAGTATAACACCTATACATTTTTTAATCTAAGAACTCTCTCATACTAATTTATATAATCCCTTTAATCTCTCAATTAGAAAAATGAAAGTTTAAATCTTTTAAACACTATATAGTGAGAAGTAAACCCATTGAAATTAGTGTAATATCCAATCCCTATTAGTAGTATAGGTGTCTAGATTTCAGTATAAAGCGATAAAGACACTGTAGGGTTACCCGATTCTAACCCTATTAGAAATTTTGTTTTTATAGTGCGTGTGAGAGGTATTAGACCTAAATTAGTAATTTCATACTCGGTTGGAGCATTGGACGGTCATGAAATAGTTTTAGAATTTTTCTCTATTGGCTTAGAAAAGGAAATTTTTATTTAACACATGAATTTCCATAAAAGTGTTAGGCATGGAACAAGCCTTTGTTAAGAAACACAATCCATGTCTTAGAAAATGGACCAATTAGAGACAAGTTCATAGATTGCCAAGTTAGAGGTCTAGTTAGTTTCTTTGACTATTCTAACTAAATAGTTAGAAAGGAACCAATTAAATACTTTCATTTTGAACCAATGGCAATTTAGAAATTTTGAGTTAGTTAAGGAAAAAATTGGACTTTTAGAAGAGCACTATATAAGGATGAAGTGTGTAGAATTTTGACATTGGTACAGTTTAGAAAGAAAATGGCCGAGCGATGGCTTTAATAGTTTTCGAGCTACCGAACACACATTACGTATTTATATGTGTACATGCTAGTTATTATGTTTTACAATTTTATAATGGTTTTAGAAGCTTTCTTTATGCATTTTTTAGAATTTGTTATTTATGCAGTATTTTATTTTATTGTATTTTTATTAAAAATCTTAAATGCACTCACTGCGCTCTTTTAGCACACTCGTTTGTATTTTATGTTTTCTAAACCCCTTCTAGATGCAGGCCTCAATACACAGGTTGCTGGTTCTCCTGCTGTTGTTTAGTGGGCCAAGTCAGACAAATATTTTATAAATGTAAATGTGCTGAGTAGCAGCTTTTTTATTTTCTGCATAATAGATATAAAATTTGTGCACATTATAAATATGTTTTAAATAAACAAGAAATAATTTTGGTATTATGGTGATAGTTTTCCCTTTTCATTAGTATGTTAATTTTATGATTAGATTGAAACTATTTGGGTTGAGTTTGGATTTGATTTGGAAAGGACTGGAGGTCATATATCAAAGTTGAGAAATCTATTTAAAATAGAAGTGTGATTTTTGGATTTTTAGAAAAATAGAGGAAACTCTGTCCGTTTATTTTTTAAGATTGGGTAAATTATCTTCATGAATATTCTAGGATTTTTATCAGCGATAAAAAGAATTAAAAAGAGGTTCGCCTTATAGAATTTCTCAGCTTTAATAGTTAGATTCTGTAAAACTTTCCTTAGGGTGCCCAGTAGGGCCGCCAAGATCTACAGTAAAAGGTCTCAGGCCAGGTCTTGTCAATTAGCCTCACACTATAGCAATTGGCCATTATAAACCCAAAAGGTAGACAAATCTTATCAATTGCATCTCATGCAACTCTTATCACTGATTCTAAATACATATTATCCTCATGCTGTAGTAATATTAGATAAATATATTCTAGATTAATTTGCTAATGATCAAATATATGCTATTGATAGTACCCTCACACTGTAACAATATTGTGTAATATGTTCGCATATATTTACCTCATCTTATATTTGACTAATATAGTCAAAATCGCATTGATCAATCCCTCATACTATAGCAATATTAGGAAAGACTGAAGTGATCTGTCTAATACCTTATTGACAAGACGGATTAATGCAAAACATTATCTCAAAATGTAATAATATTCAATCTGATTAAGAGAGATTTTTTAACACTAATCCCAATCTCAAGAGAGTATAATTTTTAATCACCCATTCATTTTGTGCAAAGACAACTAATCCCCACCAGTAAAGCTCTTATTATGGTTAACAGTACAAATAAATGGTTACTGTTTATAAATGCAATCAAATAACTCTTATTTTTGCCTAAATAAACTTATATGCATTTTAAATAATTTTTAAAAAATTGGGATGAATAGTATCTATGCCACAGCATTGAAGGTTGAACCTCTAGCACCGCAGCACTAGCTTTCTAGTTTAGTGGCACTGGAGGTTAAATCTCTAGCACCGCGATGTCAGCTTTCTAATGTCGCAGCACTGGAGGTCAAACTTCTAGCGTCGTGATGCCAGTCTTCTAGCGCAGTAGTGCTGAAGGTCGAAACTCCAGTGTTGCTGTGCTAATACACTAATGCTGCGGCACTGAAGATTGAAAACTTCAGCGTCGTGGTGCCCAATTTTCATGGTTGCAGTATCCTTTTGAGCTTAACCGATTTTGCACTTTCAATACTTGAAATGCATCTCCTATATCTCTGAGACATCCTAAACAACACAATAATCACTTTAATCACCTAAACAACACACCAACATACTCTAATACCAATTGAAAGTGTGCTATTTTCCCAGGGTGTATGCATGTCCAATGTGTTCATTACAATACAATTTATGCATCTTGTATATATATATTGTACAACGGAACTGGAAATCTAATTTCCGAATATAATAAATGCATTTAAATTTAAGTTCATTACACTAATGATATTAAGATTAAGAATTCACTGTGTAAGACATTGGAATTTAAATTCAAAACTTAAGTCCGCCTTGAAATGCACACGTTGGCAATTTTATGAGACTCAACAAGATGGGTTTGAGCCTCTAGAATGGTAGCTCAAATTCCAATAAATCGTGTTTAACACTTAAGTACAAAATTGATTAACTCTTAAACAATTTGTTAATATTAAGCACTTTAACTATTTGTTTTGTTTCAAAGCCAAATTTTTTTTTCTCTTGTTCAACTTTTGAACAATAAAACAATCACTTTTCACTTGCTTTAATATTGGCTAGCCATAAGTGAAGAAGAAGATGAATAGCAACTCTTTTAACTCTTGAAAATCTTTTCTCTTTCTTACCCTTAACATGGCTGAACCAAAAATTGTTCATTTGCCAAATAAAAAATACTTTACTTATAAAACAATTTCCCTCTATTATTTTATCTATAACCAACCTCCATGAATGGCCAAGACATGCCCCTTTGTTGACTTTAACAACAAATAACACAAGCCATTCATTTTAATATTAATTTGTTGAGTTAATACAATAAAATAATTCAAAAACATTTTTTGCATGTCTCACAAGCAATGTCAAGTTTATAATTACAAAGTCAAATAATGAATAGATCATATTATGCCATTTGTCATTATCCAATTGGTTAACAACTTTTGTCAACTAATTAATTGATATACTTAACACATAAGTCTTGACAAGTGCACAACCCGTGGGATCCTAAAACAAATATCCAATTTGCTGGAATATCCTGGATCAAACTATTCAATCTAGTCTACTGCCCAAGTACACAACAAGTGCACAATAAGTACACTTTATATTGCGAGACTGCCTAAGTCTAAGCCTAGTTTGTCATATGAAACTCCTTTATGCTGTCAATGATGCCTCATGCATACATCACGAATATTACAAATTAGCATGTTAGATTATACAAGTTGAGGTTATAATATATATGTCTAATCCTTCTGTTATAATATCCTAGAAGAGCAGAGATATAGATTATCACCTTTAAATCTCTATTTGTTCATCTGTGAATTTATCTTCGAATTTGTATTTCTGTAAATGATATTTGCAAACACTTTTGCAATACTATTTATTTCATGGAAAACTCTTTTTCGAGTTTACTACTTATGACAATAAGACTTTCTGAAATATAGTCTCGGAGCATCAAGATATATAACTCACCCATGTGAGCTAACGGATCCTATATCTATGCACATTAGATTCCATGAGCATCGAATCATACCCAGCGACACACAATGGTCAGACCATGAAAGGTTTATGATATCTATAGAACCAAAGTATGGTCACTTACAAGCTCACTGTAGCTCTCAGGTCAAAGAATATGAACAATTTATGCAATTATTAAAATGTTAAAAAATTCAATAACAAATAATTACAATAAATAATAAAGTAAATGATAGAGAGAATGACATCTGAATGTTTATATGGTTTGCAACTTGTCTTGAGGATTCTACTAGCTTACCTTTAACCAAGGCCAGGAATCAATACACTTGACTTTTAAGGTGTCAAACCTTTACAATAAATTAGTTTCTAAGGTACCAATTAAACCCTTACAATAAAAGAGTAATAACTCTCCTCTCAAAGTGTTTCTCACAAACACTTGACTTATAACAAAATAGTAACTACTCTCTTCCCAAAGTGTTTTCCATAAAAACAAATTGATAAATAAATAATTTAAACTCCCAAATGAGTAAATATGAAGGTGTAGAACAATAAAGCTCTTAATTCTAATATATGACGTTGTTCTTCCTCTTCTCTTATTCTTGAGTTTCAAATGAGTGAGGTATTTATTAGGAGTGAAAAATAGCTGTTGCTACAGTAAATTTTCTCACTAATACAGTGACTTAACCGTGCTACATTGGCGTATAGTAACTTACTATTATGCAATAATTCACTCGTTGCTATAGTGTCTCTACAATAATCTTCTCAAAGTTTTGTTCTTTTGCATTTTAGTCCATTTTTTAAATCTTTCAAAGCTTTGCAATTTGGTCAAACTACAACATACTTGAATAATTTGATCATAACTTTCTATAAACAACCTAAAATTTACTTCTGTAAAATAATTTAGAAAGCAGACACAATTGTCTTCCTGTTATCATCAATGTTGTACACATTTTCTATCTCATACAATTTCAGTGTAATTTTGAATTTGCCCTTCTATTTTATTTACTCTTAATTTACCTCACTTGTGCATTTAATTCTTCCAATGCCACAATATGGGATTTGTTATTATCAAAAGTATGACTAGAAAGTCAATGGTTTTGCATGCAATTTATTTTATTTTTGTTATTAGTTGTAGGTTGGTTAAATGATTAGTAGTCAATGATATGAAATAGAAACATGATTTCAAATGCTACTTTTGGAAATAATAAATGTGATTGTTGGCTTGGTAATCTAAGACAAGTTTGACTTCATTTTGTGACCACTTGATCTTTTGAGCACACAGTTAGAATACTTAGGGTCTCAAAAATATGCTAAAACTTAGTTGAGCATATCTCAAGGCGAAATCTTAAGGCATATATAATCCAAGATGTGATTTTAAGCCATCTTTGGACCAATTATTTCAAGCCAATATCTGTATATTTTTACCTCTAGTTACCTCCGTTGAGCCTAATAAATATTTTTCTTTGCTAACCATATCAATACCTTAGCCTTTAATTTAATTATACCTCATAGCACCCATTACACCATAGGCATAACACTCTGTTTAAAGAGTTATGTGGATTTTGAAAATAAATGAGTGAATTAAAGAAGGGTTATAGGTTTGGTTATAGATTTTGGTTGTTCTAATATTGTTAATCTAAGTTTGGGGGGTATAGTGACTTATATATATAAAACAAAAATTCAAAAAATTTAAAATAAAAAATATTGTATAGATTGAGTTTGCTATACCCCTAACTTAGAAAAATAAAAAAGATGAACAACAAAATAGCAAGAGAATCGAAGAAATAAGTTTAAGGAAAATTAGGTGAAAAACAAATGGTTCAGTTTGAGTAATTTCTAGAGGAATGTGTGTTTATGGTGTAAATTAAGCCAAAATTGATCTATTTTATCCTACCCTTACCCTAGTCATATATTACAAACTAGATAAAGTCTTATTTGATCCTCGATTATTTGTGTGCCGACATTAGCGGAGAGTGATGAAAAACAAAACAAGCCTATGGAGTGTTAATTAAGTAAAAACTCATAAAGACTATTTTATTGTCTTATGTGCATAAACTAATCTGAGTGCACGTGACTAATAATTTTAACTATACATACACGCACCAAGTAGGTCACTTATAGGGTAGAACAAGTATTGGATTAACATGTTGAACTATTATGATATCTAAAATTTCCTTGAGATTTGCAGTCATGGGAAATATTTGAGATAATTTGCTAATCATTTATTGATCCTATGTTTAGTATTGCATTGAAGTTTGTTTTCATTTTAGTTTTTAATTGTATTTGCTTGCTAGAGGACAAGCAAGTTATTAAGCATGAAGAAATGTGATGAATGCATTTTATATCTATTATTTTTAACTCATAAACTTATTCCTTGCTCAATTTGAATAAGAATATATGGCTTTTTTCTGTGTGTTAATATCATTTTATAGGTTTCAAGTTAACAAAGCTATTTGGGATAAAACTTCGTGAAAAAATGCACAAAATGATATAAAAAAAAAGGGGGGGGGGACTAAAATGCTCAAAGTGAACAGTAGTTATAAACAATGAAACGTAAACAGTAACTGTTAATAGTGAATAGTGATCCACGGCACCAGTGTTCCACACTGGAGCCCCAATTTAGGCAATAAGTTGGGGCTACAACCCCACTCTTTCCAAGCTGAGGCCCCAAATTGAATTTGATATTTTTCTTTACTTTTTGCCATTATTTGAAGCCTATAAATTAGAACCTTTAAGCCTTTTCTCATATAATCAAGGAGAGGCACGAAAAACACAACAGAGAAAAGCTTGAACTCAAATTTGAAAAAGAGAAAAAATGTCTCCAAGATTTCTTGAGGATCATTGAAGACATTTGAAGGATTGAAACCTTGGAGACATTTCCAAATTTGGTTATGGTTGGATTTATTTGTATCTAAACATTGCATTTTAGGGTTTAATGTACTTTTATTTATACTATGTTCGAATGATTTGGGGGATTATTGTTTAATTCATTTATGTTTCTCTATAATTAATGCTTCTAATTGATTGGAAAATAAATTTGTTGTTCTTAATTTTTGGATTGATGCTCGGGAGAGTTGACCCATTTATCAAACTTAAGAAATATAGCCTTAGGTTGCTATTGAGTTAGGAGGTTAATAGCACTTTGATAATCACCATAGGTTATTTGTGATTGCATGTAGCACACACCAGGTGTTCGAGCAATGGTATGAGAACACTTGGGCATGATATTATGATTAGGATCTCATTTGACATTCGGGAGAAGTAATGAGATTAATCATTGGGTAATCAATTTAAGGGTTGTATAGTGCATGTATAGATAAATATGTTAGATAAAGATATCAACTTAAATATGTATGCATAGGATTTCATTTGACGCTAAAGAGAGGTAATGAGATTAGTCTTAATCTCTTGATTAATAAATTGGACGAAATTGCTAAATATGAAGAATATGGGAAGAATAGATCGAAATCAATTCCCTTGGATCCCATTTATTATAGATACGCCATTTCTTAAGATTATTAATTTTAATTGTTACTTGAATTAGTTTGTTAGTTTAATTTTTTAGAATTTTGCATTTAAATCAAAGTATCCTCGATAAAATGGAGTTGTAAAAACCCATAGTACTTAGCATAAATTTGAAAGATCAATCCTCGTGGGAACAATTTTCACTTATCACTTTATTACTTGATCACGACTCGTACACTTATTAGGCTTGGATTAGTTTAGTGTACCTATAAAAGCTCACACTTAAGTTGTACACCCAAGTCTTAATGATTGGACATAAACTAGAACTAGTTTGATAGTAATTCGAGACAAAATCCTAGGAAGTGTGTGAAAAAAAAAAAGAAAATTAGGCTATGTTTAAACCGTTTGAACATTTTTAGCTTACCCTAATTACATTGAACCCTAGTTAGCCATTTAAGCCAAAAATACCATTCTTGTTGAATAACTATATTACAAGCCTAAGCTATAAGTTAATTACCCTAAACACTCTTAATACCATGGACATGAGGCTTATTAAGAAATATAGAATTTATGCAGTGCTAAATGGGGTGAAGATGGAAAAATTACAAAAGAATGACAATCAAAAGCCATATTGAGTGAGTATTTCTCTAAGTTTAGGGAGTAATGTGATTTTTTATTTTATTCAATATATATATATATATATAGAGAGAGAGAGAGAGAGAATAAATGATGTATATATCTTGAAGTAGCACATAAGAGCAATTTTGGACAAAAAGACCTAACTTTGGGGGAATTGTAGTGGTGAGGTTGGAAAGTTCACAATGGGAAGCCAATTGGATTTTGTGTTCATGGTATGTAATGAGCCAAAAGGTTTACCTAAATATCTCATCTTAACCTAGTCTTGCATTACAAGCTAATGAAAGTCCTAATTGATCCTTATTCATACATATTCCTTTGTGTAGAGGAGAATTGTATGAAATACTAACTTATGGTAGTGTCTTAGACTCAAAATGTACCAAGACAATATTTTATTGAACAACTTTAAATTATTGTGAACCAATTTAAGTTAGACTTAACTAATTCTCACCTAACACAGAGACACAGTGGATCACTTGTATAGAAGAATAAAAGTGCTTAATTATAGTATTTGTGGATTATTAAATAGTATTCATTGTTTTCGAGGGAGTAAACATTGAGTGGGATAATCCTTGAGGTGATTAAATAATTATTGTGACAACTTGACCATATTTTAGTTATTTTGTATTTAACTTTTTTATGTGTGTTTTTAGTATTCACTCTTTCATTCTTAATTTTTTTTAAAGTTTTTTATTGAGTCGGTTAGCTCATTGAGTGTGTTTTTCCTTCTCATTGCTTGATGACAAGTAAATATCTAAATTTGGGGGAGTTTGATAAGCGTAAAATAGATATATATTATTTCTCCATTTTAGTGTTGATAATTAATATTTTTGAGTAATTACAGTTTATTTATCATACTTGTTTTGAAATTACAGGACAAGCACTTGAATCGACTTATGAGAAAGAAAATCAACAAAAAAGAAGCCAAAGAGTGAAAATTCTGAGATAGAAGTACGGATAAACAATGAACGCGGCTGCATTGCAGAAGACAACATGCCAGCATTCATCTAGCAGGATGAATAGCCCAGCATTTTTTGGAATTACCAACATTATGGCGATGATGTGCAAGTTAAGTGGTATGGATTATAGAAACTTTTCAAGATCTCTAACACCCCAACGTTAGAAGGCAACTCAATAGCGCCAAAACTCCCTAGCATTGTAAAAATGAGAAAATTAAAAAATTTGTACATGAAAGCTAGGAACACCCATGCATTCTAAAGAGTAATGTCGTGGCATTACAGTTATTTTCTACACTATATAAAATAACTTTTTTTGGATTTTTGTGGAAGCTAGAACATTCTACATTTATTTCATCATTAAGGGAGCACATTCTAAGTAAAAAAAAAAAAATCACACCTTTTTACTACAAAGAAGCACAATTTTATACTTGAAACTTATTTGAAGAAGAATCAAAATCATTAAGGGATCCTAATACTTGCAAGAGAAGCATTGGAACCAAGACTTGGGAAGATTAACTAGACTTCATTTCTGTATTTATTAATCTAAACTTAGTTGTATTATGTTATCTCTTGTATTTTGTTATTTGAACTTCATTACGTTGAACTAAATATACTTGTCTAAGATTGTAGTATTGAACTTAATTATGTGTTTGTAAATATTTCAACTTTGAATGGATGAACTTTATTTTTTATTCATTTTTTTAGTACTTAATGTTTATATTTGACTTAGCCAATCTTATGCATGAACTTTAGAATCATTGAGATAAACTTGAAAAATGCATCTTATTGAATAGTTTAGGACAAAATGATGTATGATATTTGTAGAGTAACATCTACAAGTTTTAATTAGAATTGAAATATACCTAACTGGCATACATGATTAATACAACTTGTACTTAATAAATTCTACTTAATCTTGGTATCATAAGAATATAATTATTAGATGCAATGGAATATAATCATTTAACAATTGAAAAAGACTTGCGATAAGCCTAGTGTTGTAACCAATAACTAATTAAGGAATTGACATTCAAAACAACATCCACAACAAACACAAATTAAGAGATAACGCATTCTAAACTTTAATTATCATTGATAGTGGTGAAATTTGTGATTTACATTAATTGTTAATTTGGTATTAGTTTTATTTTTAATTAAATCAATTTATCTGAATAAAATTAGAATAATCAATTTTAATACTTAAATAAAATGAAACATTTAATTTTGGTGGGTTCAAAATACTTGTTCTTTATTACTTATTAATAATAACATATACTTGTACTTGTTAAATTTGTTTACATCGTACACTTAATTATAAATAATTTAGTAAATACAATAATTCAATACAATAAGAGACCATTTTTTTAAATTAATAATTTAACCTATTAAATATTAAAAAAAAATGAGAGTTAAAATAAATTTTTTTAATAGTATAAATTTATAAATATAATATAAATTAAAGAATTCTATCAAATCGTGATAGCCATAATATAAATTTAAAAGATTTACGTGGGGGCTTACTGCCTGTCTAGCTTCCATAACCTTCAAGAAAAGAATCTAGCTTCCACATTGCCGTTATCTTATCCTCAAAGATCATAAAATTTACACGCGTCTTCACATATCACCGTACGATCTATTAATCTGTATATATGTTATCGTTCTAAAAGATCTTTGAAAGCTCGCTGATTTTAGCCATGGAAATACTGGTTATTCTTCAATCTTTCCTCTTTTTCTCCCTTGTTTCTCTATACTTCTATTTCTTCTTCACTTCAAATAAAAGAACGGCTGTCAACAAAGGCTTTAAATGTTATCCTTTAGTGGGAGGGTTACCCGATTTCTTGAAAAACCGGCACCGTTTGCTCGATTGGATGACCGAAGCCTTGAAACATAGCCCCAACAACACTGCCATCTTCTATCGTCCCGGTAAAGTTCACGGCGTCATCACTGCGAACCCCGCAAACATCGAGCATATTCTCAAGACCAACTTCGAGAACTACCCGAAAGGCGAACGGTTCGTTGCCTTTCTAGAAGATTTTCTCGGTAGAGGGATCTTCAACTCAGACGGCGAGTTATGGAAAGTTCAGAGGAAAACTGCTAGCTACGAGTTCAACACCAAATCGCTCCGAAATTTCGTCATGGAGAGCATCAGGTTCGAGACACTGTCAAGGTTAGTTCCGGTTCTTACAGAAGCATCGAAAACACAACTAGTGTTGGACTTACAAGATATTTTAGAGAGATTTTCGTTTGATAACATTTGTAAATTGGCTTTTAACTTTGATCCCGGCTGTCTCGGCGGTGATGGAACCGCCGGTTCAGAGTTTATGCGTGCGTTTGAAGATGCAGCCACACTTAGTTCTGGCAGATTCCGATATGCTTTTGCATTTATGATGAAAATAAAGAAGTATTTCAATATCGGATCAGAGAGAACACTGAAGAATTCAATTGCCATAGTCCATGAATTTGCAAATAATATTATTCGTTCAAGAATGGAAGCTAAAGCAGAAAAAAAAGATGAAGATTTACTGTCACGGTTTATTGGAGACAAAGAAAATTCGCCTGAATTTCTCCGAGATATTGTTATAAGCTTCATTCTTGCAGGCCGGGACACAACATCTTCGGCTTTAACTTGGTTCTTTTGGCTGTTATCATCACATCCAAAAGTTGAGCAAAATATATTAAAGGAGCTGGAATCGATTCGAGACCGAAATGGGAAAAGTATCGGCGATACTTATAGCTTTGACGAGCTACGGGACATGCATTATTTGCATGCAGCAATATCCGAAGCGATGAGATTGTACCCACCGGTTCCGATTGATACAAAAGCGTGCCGAAACGACGATATCTTGCCGGACGGTACATTTATCGGGAAGAAATGGTTTATTTCTTATCATACATATGCAATGGGGCGATTGGAGAGCGTATGGGGAAAGAATTGCAATGATTTTTTGCCCGAAAGATGGCTGGAAAATGGAATTTATCGGCCAGAGAATGCATATCGATTCCCGGTTTTTCAAGCCGGGCCTAGAATTTGTCTTGGCAAAGATATGGCATTCATTCAGATGAAATCAATTGCAGCATCAGTTATTGAGAGGTTTGTGATCGACGTGCAGGATAAGGACACGTGCCCACAACATGTTTTATCTTTGACTCTAAGAATGAAAGATGGGTTACGTGTGAAAGTGAACGAAAGATGTGGGGACGTCATCTATTGAACTCTGCGAGTTTGTGATATAATATTTCTATTGTTGTTTTTGTTCGTATTGAAATTGTTAAAAATGACTAACAGCTATTTCTTTTTAAAAAAATAATTAAATCTAGTGAAAGAATACAAAGGTTTTTTATTAGAAGATTAAGAAAATTATAAAATTTATAGATAATGTTTAAACACTGCCGCATAGTTTAATTTCATCCACTTCTATATTAAAGGGAATTAATCTTTAAAGAGAAAACTCTTGAGAAAAGGGGGAAATAATTATAATAACAAAGAGTAAAAAAAAGAAAATCTTATATAAGTAGAGGAAATATATCCGCTGTTCAAATAAATAAGATAATACATCCCAATGCAATACACAAAATAATTAACAAACAACGACATCAAAGTACTAACACCTAAAATTTCAATGAGTGGTCAAAAAATTAACACCGCTGACAAAAGAACTCTGAGTTGACTATAGCTGCAAGTCCCTTTAAAGGAGGGGAGTAGTGACTGGAACTCAAATTTTGTTGTTAAATGGAGAGTGGCTGCACCAAGCACAGAGCGGCAAGACAAGCCGACAGATTCTAAAAGAAACTATCAAAATCGGTCGGTCAAAAATAAGGGTGTGGCGACATCCGACGAGTGAGAGCATCGAAATTAAACTAACGTGGCTGGAATCGAAATAACTATACTGTCGACAAAGGCGCATCAACAATCGTCGAGCACCGACGAGTAAGTCTGCCACCATGAAGTCATCGCCTCCGTTGATCTCGGACAAGAGAAATTACCGATAGGGATGCTGAAAAATTAAAGTAAAATAGGAAGTGAAAATAAAACGGAACAATAAGAAATGATAAGGTGGAGAAGAAAATAAGAACAAAAAGAGAGGGAAAGTTTTTGTAGCCACTAGCGAGAATGCCAAAAGATGTATTCTTTCCAAAAATAACCTATAAATAAAAATAACTATTTTTCCTTTTGAAAAACTTCAATATGATGAGAGAATTTTTTTTTTTTTAAAAAGTACATTTAGTGGGGTATGCAACGAGCCTTACCCCTCAATAGATGAAAAAAATAGAGACAAAACTAAGGGAACAAACTAAAGTGAAAACAAACCAAAATGCATGAAGAAATACAAGAAAGATTATGCAAATCTATAACTAGAATAACCGTTTACATCCTTAAAAAGGATATGAAGAATCTCGATAGATGCAAAAGGCCACCAACTGAAGCCATTTCAAGTAAGACTAAGATTAGCCAACAAATCAGTCGCACCGTTATTCTCTCGAAACATATGAAAAAAATTTAAAGTTCATCTGAGAAATCAGATGCAAACAAGTGACTCGCCTAACATGAAGCTGCCATGCAGGATCTAAACAAGGATTAGAAAGGAGATTGATGATCAACATAGAGACATACTCAAAAAGCAAATTATGCCGACCCTTTGAAAAAGTGTGCTCAATAACAAAACCACACCTATGTTTTCAGCATAATATTTGAATACTATGAAGACAACCAAAACCACGAAGATAATTTTTCCATTTATCTCTAAAAAGGGCAGCACAAACAGAACTACCAGGATTACCTTTAGAGGGTCCATCATAATTACCCTTAACCCAACCATCTAACGGCTGACGCCAATAAGAATAGAAATCTTAGGAACGGTACGGCCATAAGAAAAAGGAAGATTTACTGCACACATAGTATGTCTATCACCTACAGTGTAGCATAACCGAGAAAATAATTGAACAATAACTAATATGGGCATTACAAGTAGCACACATCTCATGAAAAGAATGATCAACATCTTCAAAAAGATCCATGTTTTGACTCTTCCAAATAACTGAGGACTAAAAGGTTTACTAGTAATAGCATGTCAAATATCCCAAATCAAATTAGCTAGAGGAAGATGGTGAGAAACTTTGTCGCCAGCCACTTCCAGTAGTGACAATCAAAATAACAACCAATAATCTACCACTAATTTCTTGACGTGTAGCATAAAGAAAACAAACTGAGACCAATCAAACACCACGACTCCACAAGACATCACTTATTGGAAGCTTATTTTGGAGGAGTCACCATATAAGATTAATGAATTTAGGATGAATAAAATTGCTCCAGATAAGAGAAGACCAAGTTTTGGAAAGAGTGATGAACTTTAAGTGAGTTATAATTCTCCTACAAAGTTAAAACTCCAAAAGAAGAAATCCAAATTAGCTTGGCTTTGTGCCCTCTTTTGGCAGAGTGATATCAGCAACTTGGTGTCACACAATAAATCATAGAGATTTTGCGGCAAGTACCATGAGCCATCACGAATTTCATCCAATACTTTACAACAAAGTCCAATAAAGTATTCATTGAATAGTTATTTTTTATATCTTTTTAAATTATTTATTATATTATTCTATCTTCTAATAATTATGTGATATATTACTTAAAATAAAAATATTGGAAACATTAGTTCAGATAGAAAGCTAACAATCTTCCCTGTAAATATGGATAAAAAAATAAAATAAACAAAACACAATCAACACCAAGAATAATCACCTGAAAATTCAGTAATAAAAAAACCCAACAAAGCCAAAAAAAAATTATTTATAAGAGACCCATTATTACCTATTCAACATATTCCTCTTTAGTGGCTAAACCCATTGTTTCCTTCATAAACGCAGTCTCTAGAATCTGTAAAGAAACAAAATGACGATAAAATCACAAGAGCCCAAGCCTAGATATTTTAGTAACCGTAGTAAAGAATTTGATATTGACAAATAAAGGAATACTACCTAAAAGTAGATAAGTAAAAAATATGCACTTTTGCGTTAAAACGCTCTGGAGAAATTCATTAGAAATTAGTGTCGTCATTAATTATGATGGAGCATATATGTAAACACAATTACAATATTAATGATTCTGCAAATAAATAATAGTTATGGAATGTTATAACAACAATATTATTGTTCCTATCACTACAAGGAAGAAAGGAAAAAAAAAAAAAAAACTTTTGCAACGATATTGCGATATCAAATGGGACATTGCAATTGCCACCAACATTAAATTTTTGCAACTGAAGAATTGCTGTCATAGGGCATTTTTTACGATTAACTAACTAGCTGTTGCAAAATTATATATAGCGTTGTAGACTTTACACTGTTAGTTAGCCATTGCAAACAATTTTTTGGTTTATTTTTTCTATTTTGTTCTAGAGTTTTTAGTATTTTGTTTTGACTATATGGGAATGAAAAACATGTAGGACTGTTGTAATATGAAAAAGGTTCAATCTGTGTTATGATAATGATAGGCGAGTGAATGATGAAAGTATTATGTATGGTTTAGGTTTGATTATGTTGACTCGAAAAACTGGCATCCTAGGCTAATAAGCTTTAAATTTATTTAGTGAAAAAATGTAATTGTGCTATGTTTTGGATAACAGTGAGATGAGTATTGTTGGGTTGCTCTTGGTACTCTTAAAATAGAAAATAAGCAAAGTTAGTTCTTGCCAATGGTGATTTCAACAAAGACCCTATGATACTTAAGTTAGCAAGTGTAGGTGTGATTAAAAGATTGAAATAGCTCAAGAGTGTTTTTGTAGAAAATAATGTGATTACCTTTGGTTGTTGTAGCTTTTACCTTTTCATAGTTGGTCCTTGCTATTTCATCTCGAAAAATCTTGGCTTCATTTTTGTTGTGATTTGCAATAAGCCTAGGGTTAACGAGATTGATTCTCATATCAAGATTTTTGGAACTTTCCCTATTGGATGATGATTAAAAGGATTCCTTAGTCACAAGATTTGGTGTTAATGCAAGCCTATAGGCTCTTTAGGGTCTATTGTGCTCGGGAAGGTATAAGTAGCCCCTTCAAAATTTTATCATGATATCAAACAAGTTCTTATTTGCCAATACGTAGATGGGCTCTTGGCTCAGCCTCGACCTCCCTATAGGCTAAATCTCTATACTTCGATGTGCAGGTCAACATGCCTTTGAGCTTTGGCCCATCTAAGCTGCATTTTAGCCCTATGGCTAAGTTTTTTGGAGAGAGGGGAGAACCAAAGTCCCTTAGTTTGTAGTTTTGACTTGTCAAAATTGAAAACTTAGTTATTTTAAGGTTTAATCATGGTGACTCATTTGGTTGAGCCCTTTATGGTCTGTTTGAGGTAGATATTGAGATCTCAATGTTTGGATGACCCTTAGAAAGGCTCGACCCTTTAATATTTGACCTTCTAATATTTCAGTAAGGCAATAAAGGCTTCTTAATTTTTAATTTAACTTGTCAAAATTAGAAACTTTTCATGTTGTTCTACCTTGTTGCGAATTGATCTAGTCGAGGCCTTTTAGGTTTTAATCATATTTTAAAGGGACTGATGTAATAGACTCTTTTGCATTAAATGCAAGTAGTTCTTCGAAGATCGTGTACCAATTATCCTACCTTAAGACATTTGATATAATAGGCCTGTAATGATGTCTCAATTCTGGTTGTGTAATTTGAATTGAATGATTCTCGATCACCCAATTGTTACATTGGTCAGTTGAAGGGAAGCTTCTAGGCGTGCATCGATTTGGTCCGTCCATTCTTATGAACAATGGAGATTCACTCTAAGATGTTCTTTATAAATATACCTTCTAACTGTTCATTTAACATTTTTGCTTTATCTGAGTCGTCTTTTGGCAAAAGAAGGAGAGACCTTATTCCATTACCATTTTATCATAGCCTCTTACTTGTTTTATTCTAATGTTGTTTTCTCTAGCGATTTCAATAGTTTGTGACTCCTTAGTCTTTGCGATGCAATAAGTTCCATTTTCCCTTTCCTTAAGTTTCCATGATGTCTTTAAATGATACAATGTTATTGTTGCAATCTTTTTATTTCTAATTTTCTTCTTTATTAACGTGCTACAATAGGACTTCCTTTATGTTTGTAGGAAAGTCATAGATTATAGGTTAGAATGCTTTAAGTTGTATCTTGTATTTGAAGAATTTCGTGGTGCTTTTGTTCATTTAATTAGTGTTTGATCCTGTGTGCTTAATTTTGGGTTTTGATTGTGGACTAGATTGTTCTATTTTACCCTTTGGCTATAAGATATTTTTAGCCTAAACATTGTTATAGATTTAAAAAAATGAAGGTAATTCAGACATTAGGTAGCAAGATGATGTGGAAGAGGAAATTAAGGGGGGTTCCCTTCATTAGGAGTAGAGCTAGAATGGTCTAGGATCTGAATGGGACTAACACCTCAAAGGTATGGAATTCCCTGAGAACTCTTGCTGCTATAATCCTCGAAGAGACATGTAATGAGGTTTTCTTGAGGGATGAGGTGGGTTTAGACCTAAAAGAGGTAGGAGAGGAAATGGAGGAAGTACCATATAACCCTTTTGTTGAGCCCAGGGAGATAGAATACGAGATATAACTTAGTTACCAGATGTTTCATGTAATCAAGGAGACTTTGGAACGTCTCAGGCTCCATTATAATATCATGAACTCAGTGACTTTATGTGTCCCTAACCCTAACAATTTCCCAAACTGTCCTAATCATGGTGAGTAGCCCTCCATTCTAAATTTTTTAAGCTTGGCCTTAGGCTTCCCATGTAAGCGTACTTTGTAAAGATGTTAACTAGTTTAAGGGTCGCTTCATCCCATCTAGGTCCCAATTCTTGGAGAGTGTTATCAAGGCTATTTGTCTTATGGGCGAGGGTAGGACAATTGAACCCACTTCCTCAGAGCTATAATACTTATATCAATTTAATCATAGTGCAACTAGGAACATAGGCTTTTACTATTTCTCAAACTAAGATGCTTCTGTTATAGTTTAGATATACCTTCCCTTAACAAACGGTGAAAGGAGTTATGGTTCTTTGCTGGAGGAGAATAGCGTTAGAAAATTTCCCGACCCTAAAAGGGAGGCAGGGAATCTTGGTTTTTCCTAACTCAAGTTTTCTTAGATGTTGGTCATTTTCCTTTTTATTATTTCCTAAGCTATTTTTCTTCGGTCGTCGCACTATAATATTTTTCTTTTTTTTTGTTGTAACTACCTAGGCTATAAGGCCAAACCTCTCTAATACTCGTGAAACTTGGGTTAAAGCTACCTTAGCCCACGTAGATAATTGCCAAGGTCTGTTGACTTAAGGAAGTCGTAGGGACATAAACCTCATTGCTTAACTATCTCGTGTTGTCCTTAAAAAAAGACATAAATTTGTCCAACTTTTGTACCTTTGTTATTCTTAATCTAACTCCTTTACTATTCCTAGGGATTCAAGGTCACATGGGTATTCCTAATCGTAAATGGCTCATCATAGTAAGATAGGCTAGGGATCAATAATGAAGGCTAAAAATATGTGTTTTCAATCTATTGTTCAAGTACTCAAGGTATGGACCGTGGGATAAAAAGGGGTGTAGCTCCCCAATGGAAGCCTGGAGAGCAAAGGGGCCAGAGACACGCCCAAATCCCCAGGATAAGATAGGAAATGGTTATAATTGCCCATACTGAGCATATTGTTGTTTCAATAACTTGAGGCCATTTCTCATGTGCTCCTAAGCCATGAAGGCTTCGAGTTCCTGGCCTCTTTATTGATAGTAATTACGGCAGCTAGTTTTTTGGACTTTAGGTAATGGTTACGCCTGTAGACCTGATTCCTAGTAGGCATGCCAAATTAAAGTACCTAATTCTGCTACTACGCCAAAGAGAGCAGTACATAGGTGTTAATCAGGTTGAGAGGATAACGGATTAGGATCTAGTCATAATAATGCACCGTGGTACAAGGAGCCTATTTAACATAAGTGCCATCACTTTGAATTTTTCTATTTAGGTTTTGTTTTTTGGATATTAATCTTTCTTCATCTTACATGTTACTTATGCTTTTGCCAGGTGTCACATGGATGCCATCTGATGGTGCTTAATGCTCAGCAACTTAAGAACGATCTGGCCCAGGTAAGGTGAGATGCTTAATAAGCTTAGGAGGAGTCTAAAGAACTAAGGGCTTGGGTTAAGACAACTGAGATGAAGATTATTAATACTAAGAGTAGGGTCTTAGAACTGAAGAGGCAGAAGGCTGTGTTAGAGTAAAAATCTACTAGTGTAGTGGTTGTTGCTGAGAGTCGGGTATATAAGAAGAATCAATAAAAAGGCCTGGTGGAGGCCAAGTTTATTGAAACCTGACTAGATTTAAAGGCCTCAAAGCAAGTCAATGATGATATGGCTATAAGGATTAATGAGCTAATCTTTAAGGTATATGAAGCATATGTTGATGGCCAAGGAGAAAGGTGGTGCTCTAAGGTGTTTGAGGGATTCTTGAGGTGCATAAAAGTGTTTAAAGATCGTTATCACGACCTTGACCCGTAATAGATAAAGAACATAGTGAGTCATTGCCCCATGACGGCTGAAGGTCAGACTTTAGAGGCCGTCATTGATCATACCAGTTCCATTGTTGACTCACCATTAGACCTTGCCTTTTCTCAAGGTGCCACTCTTCTTGAGGAGGTACCTATAGTGGCTACTCTAACTGTTGTCTCTCATTCTTCCCCAAACATGCCTGCTCCTACTATTGATGCTCCTCTTATTGTTGATGTTCCTCTTTTTGATGTGTTGCAACCCAAGGATGTGGTTGTTGTGGATAATGAAGACCATACCACCTTGTTGCTTGATTTAACCATTTATTTGCTTTCTTTTTGTGGGCAAGAATACCTTTTGAATAATATTGGTGTTTTTGGATGGTTATACCTTTCTAAACCATTTATGTTTTTAGATAATATACAAATTTACATTTTAAAATGATGACCTAATGGTTTTTCTTTTATCTAAGCTGCTTTTGTTCAACTTTTTTGCTTAGAATGTTGTATTTGTTTGGAATGCTTTCTTTTTTTCCTTGGAAGTCTTTTACTACTTTAGAATTTGTAATTTATTATGTATGTTAGGGGTTTTAAGCTTTCTAAGCAATCTGTGTTATTTATGTGCGTATCCTATGCTGATTTATAACTTTACATTATTAGACTTAAGTTTTGTTGTAGGCTATCTCTAATCTAGATGTGCTTGTAATAATGTTGATTTATAGTAAATTTTGCCTCTACTCTAGGCAGGCTTAAGACTTGCATTGATTGCAGAAAATGTCATTGCCCTAGGCGAGTTCATGATTTATCGATCCTCTGTCCCTACCTTGGACGGGCTCGGGAATCATGTTGATTTGTAAAAAGTTATCCTTGTTCTGTGTGGGTTCAGAACTTGTTGATCCTTCGTCCTTGCCCTAAGTAGGCTCGAAACTCGTGTTGATTTGTAGAAAGATGTCCTTGCCCTTGGCGGGCTTGGGACTTATGTCAATTTGTAAAACGTGTTCTTGCCCTAGTAGGCTCAAGAATCGTTGATTTTTCATCCCTACCTTACGTGGGCTCAGGAAACATGTCAATTTATATAAAGTTGTCCTTTCCCTGGGCAGGCTTAGGACTTGTTGATCCACCATCCTTACCGTAGGTGGGCTCGGGACTTGTATCTATTTGTAAAAAATTGTCCTTGCCTTGGGTAGACTCAGAACTCGTCATTCCTCCTCCCTTTCCCTGGGTAAGTCCAAGACTCGTGTTGATTTATAGAAAGTTGTCCTTGCCCTATGTAGGCTCAATACTCTTAAGTTAGAACAATTAAATCATCAATTGTACCTAGACTTTATTGAAATTCATAATAACATGCTTTATGACACGTCCAAATTATAGGAGTTTATTCCCAAGTGCAGAATTGTCGAAGTAATAAATAACCCGGTGAGAATGGGGTCGATCCATAGGGAAGTAGAATTAAAATTAGAAATTATAAATACCTTAAAGACAATTAATGCAGTATAAGATGTTTGCAAATAATAATTCAATTAACCAATTCAAATAAAAACTAAGATTATGGGGATCCACTCTTGGCATAAGAAGTAAGAATATATTTAACTTTTTTTATAACTCAATTGGAATCCTCACACAAAGAAGGTTCCAATCGGAAGATATAACAATCAAAGTTCATCACCATTTTTATATTAACTAGTATTTATTTCTTTCAATTATTATACACCAAATCTTATAAATGGGTTCAAGTATTTATTATGTCGATCTTTATATTTGTCTACAATAAATTAAGACTCCCCCTTTACAAGAAATGGTATATATGCAAAATCTTATAAATGGTTTCAAGAATTTATTATGCCAACTATAAAAGTTATCTATAATAAATCAAGAGACACAACTTTAGAAGAAAATGTATTAATATTACAAACAAAATAAATACATGTATAAATTTGCATAACTTAAGAATGAAGCATTAAATTTATGAATAAGAGTTAAGTACATCTTATTACCTTGCCAAGAGTTTCACCCTTTCACCTTAGCATAAAGAAAATTACTTGGACATAATAAAACTAAAGAAATGAAAGAAGAGATAACATGATTTTAGAATAATAATCAAGAGAAATAATATTACAAAGAAATAATACAAAAGATAAGTATTTTAAATTAAAATTTAGTTCTCTAATTACATCCTTTGGGCATAAACATGTTATCTATTTATAAAACAATATGGATAAATCGAGACAAATCAAGAGGGAACCACTTAGATGATAAAAGTCAAGAATTGTGGCAAATAATTTACATTGATTATCATTAATACACCCAATTACTTATCCAATTTAGAACTGATGTGTTCTGAATTAGCTGTCACTCAAAACATCAAAGTTATAAATAAGTCTCTTATCTTTCTAAATTGAGTTGTCTTATATATATTAGATACGTATTGCTATAGTTATGGGCCAAATACTGATGATTATTCAAACTGGGCTTGTATTGCAGATCAGTTCTGTCCTAAGCTATTTTAACCCTCTAAACACTCGAATTTCAAATGCTTTGTGAAATACAATATGTAGGCCATTGAGTCATCTCTCCACAGGATAACTAATCACTCAAATTGGATCTTTAGGTAGATATTTATACCTATTTTACCAAACCTATCACAAAACAGTTAAAAGCTAATTAGATACAATATTGTAAACATGTTTAAGTTAGGGGGGTTAAAGATACTAGTAATAAAAAACAATGATGTAAAACCCTTATTAAATGTGTAATTTCAAGTGTTGATTACACCTCCCAACCAGTTTATTACTAGTCCCTAGCAATTCAAGCATAAATAAAATTTGAACACTACCTAAGTATTTCAAACAAAATGTGAGTTCAAGATCACAATCACTATAAAGGTTATTTCAATCATAACTTCTAAAATGTGTGTGTGTGTGTGTGTGAATTAAGCCTAAGTCGAAGCCTTCTTACCACAAACCACAACATATATAGCCTTGAAAAAAAATTTCAAGTAAAAGACTCAACTCGATATCCTCACAGGTGAATAACTTGTTTAATGGGTTAGGATTTCACTCATGAAGTTAGAAAAGAAATAATCGCTCAATAAAAGGTTATATTTAAAGATAGGCATACAAACTAACATTGATCCAAAGATAGAAAAATCAATTATTTAGAGTCAAACCACTCTTTCCACTTGCTTGCTTCAGGACTTTAATTATTTTATGCGAATCTTATGAATAAAGAGTTCGGTGATAAAATCACTTCCTAATTAACTTTTGTCTTCTAGAATTGAACTGAATTGACTTCTTCTTTTTTATACTACTTTTTTTTGTGTTTGTTTTTTTTTTCTAAAAGACATAAGGAATCATTACGAAATAAGAGCAATTTATCACCATAATACTTTACCAATATTATTTTTTATCATCCTTCAGCTAAGAAACCAAATCATTTCTCATCCCAAATAATATCATTTCAAACAAAAATTAACCATTTCAAAATATCAATAAAAATTTGTAAGCTGTTATCTCAAACCTCTTCAATTACTAACAAAAGATACGTGAGTTTTGAAAAGAATATGTATACGTAACCATGGAAATTCTCTTAGCTATATATATTGAATCATCTATTTTACCACAAGACTTAGTATTGTGCTCAAGAAATAATTTCAGAAGTTATTCTTTAGTAACCTAGATAAAAAAAAAATGATTTAAACTAAACAATTTTAAAATCATACCTTGATAGTAAAGCAAACTTATTTACGCAAGAATTTACCAAAAACTTAAGCAACAAACATAAATTCATTAAAAATAAATCAATTAGAATGTGTTTCAAAGTTCAGTAATATACTCTTTACTCTGCCATTCTAGAATTAGAATGCGTCTCAAGAAGTCATAAATAAACCTTTTATTCACACTATTCATTAAATTTGTTTTTTAGAGAACAAAGTGATAACAAAAAAAAATAATAATAATAATTAACACTAACATTATTTATCAACTATCCTCCCCCCCAATCAGATTAAGAAATTGTCCTCAATGTCAAAATATAGAAAAAGTAGATTATAGAAGATATCACCTAAAACATCTTTTATTGAAAATAAAGCATGCAACAAAATAAAACAAGCTATACAAAATGCTTAAAATTACATCAAAGTATATAGGCTATAGACGAAGCGTCAAATCTATCTTGCATTTTTTTTCATTATCAATAGTATATTAATTTATCTAACGCATTGTTGGATTAGATAAAGGTATAAAAACTTATAGTTCATCTATTAATTGATCAACAGTTGAAGCAGAAATAAGGATCTGTTGTGCTGCAGATGAGAAAAATTATTTTTTCACCGCATAGTCAAGAAAAGATAACAACTCATTATAAAAACCATCAACATTTAATAAACCAATGAGTTTTTGGTAGATTTGTAATTGTGCCTATGACACAATTTGAAAAATTTCCTCCAAAGTTCTGAAGCCTTCAGGTAGAGCTATGAAGGCATTAGCATTCCGAAACATGAGAGACAATCGCTCATACATTGATGATATCTGTAACTCATCTCTAATTTTTTTTTCTACAATGTTTCCAATAGTTAGAGCTTTCGGTATGATACCAAAAACTCGACTACTTTTATTTTATACAGCGGTTACAACACGTCCCATTAATCCAAGACTACCTCCTGCATATACTAAATGAATTTTTTGCTCAGTTAACACCTTACCAAGGGTTTCTACTGCTTTTACAAACTCTCTAGTTTGTTCAGGACTGGATCCACAAAAGACATAAATTTTTGTGAATTTATGAGTTGATGGTCCTTCCATTATTACACTCACCCTCTTTCTTGAATAATTTGAGTTTATATAAAGATACATAAATAATGTAATGTATATAGAGCCAAAAGGTGTTGTAAAGTTAAGTCACATGAGTTGTTGGCTTAAAATGCAAAAATTTCAAAATTGACTATGGGTGGTTGGTTGTTGGAAAAGATGTTTGAGTTTAAAATGAAACATTTAAAAATAACTGCTATAGTAAATATGTACAAGTAGTTGTGATTGTGGCTAACATCTTCCTCTGGTTTTACATCCAGAAATGGCTTAAACGCCTTCTATGGGTCGAGGATAGATTTTTTATCCAATTTTCTTATAAATTAGCAAACAAGATATTTTAAGGTCAGATTCTCGAGAATGTACAGCTCATGTACTTTTAGGAATATGTCTCATAATTCATGAATTTCAATATGCACATATCCATTAGGATGCGTCTCAAGAGTCGATAAGATATCATTTAAATATACTATTCTTAAAGTGCAGCAATGTGTATTGCAAGTCATACGTGTACACTTGCAACAAACGTTTAATCGTTTTACTCTTTATTTTTTTGCAAATGAGCTTTTACGTAAGCCAGGCATGTAAGAAATTAATGAGTCTGAACATTCACATGTCAATCGAACTTTGGCTTGAATTAACCAATGTAAATCAACAAGTATATTCATAATCATTAATAGTCTTAATGTTTCACATCTTGTTTGGTATATTTATTTAAGGAATTTTGAGGCAATGAGGGAAAATATTTTTTCAAATTCTTTAGAATGTCATCCTTTTTTTTTAAGAAGGGGGAAGAAGAGAAGATATCAATAATTATGGGAAATTGATAAAATTGGCTTGAATTGTCACAGAGTACCGTTATCCGCCACTTAACTCGGGTGTAAAAGAAAACTTTAACAAAAATACTAGATTAACCTACAAGTAAAAAAATTAAAGTTAGAAAAAGAATATATATATATATATATGTAAATATGTAAAATAAAGATTAATTGGTCTTGTAACAAGGGTCAGACAAGGACAAAAATTCTTCATGAAAAGCTTGGTTTTTTAGAAACGGCTTAAGTCTTTACCTATTTACCTTAAACACATTCCCATTTCTAGGATTTTCAATGTCAATTGTTTCATAAAAATACACATGTTTCATAATAAAAAGGTCACTCTATCTTGTTCTTAATTTTTCAGGGAATATATGAAGTCGAGAATTATAAAGCAAAATCTTCTGACCAGTATCAAATATTTTTCTTTAAATTTTTTATCATGAAAAGCTTTGATTTTAGCTTTATGAATTTTCAAATTCTCATATGCATCATTTCTCAATTCTTCAAGTTCATTTATTTGTAATTTACGTATATGTCCAACCTAATTAAGATTTGCATTGAAAGTTTTAATAGCCCAGTAAGCTTTATGCTCAAGTTCCACAGGTAAGTAACAAGATTTTTCATAAATTATCCTATAAAGAAACATATCTAATGAAGTTTTAAAAGCAGTTATATAAGCCCACAGTGCATCATTAAGTCTTAAAGACCAATCTTTGTAATTTGGGTTTACAGTTTTTTCTAAAATTTATTTTATCTCCCTATTTGCAAATTCAATTTGTCCACTTGTCTGAGGATACTAAAGGGTGGCCGCTTTATGAGTAATACCATATTTTTTCATTAATGTTTCAAATGGCCTATTACAAAAATGTTTACCCCCATCACTTATAATGGCTCGAGGGATTCCAAATCGACTTAAGATATTTTCTTTCAAAAATTTATGACTGTTTTATGGTCATTATTTCGACATAAAATAGAATCAATCCATTTTGAGACATAATCTATTGCAACTAAGATATACGTAAATCTAAATGATAGCAGAAATGATCCCATGAAATCTATCCCTCAATAATAAAAGATTTCAATAATAAGAATGGGGTTCAAAAGCATCATGTTGCATTTTGAAATTGATCTTAGCTTTTGACAATTTTTACACGTTATACAAAATGCATGTGTATCTTTAAATAAATTGGGCCAATAAAATCCACACTGCAAGATTTTGGCAACTGTTTTCTTTGATGAGAAATGTTCCTCACATGCTTCAGAATGAAAAAATTCAATAACTTTACTTACCTCATTATCGGGTATACATCTTCGATATATTTGGTCACAATAATATTTGAAGAGATAAGGATCATCCAATAAAACTTTCTTACCTTAATTAAAAATTTCTTTTCGTCTGAGCATTCCATTAAGGTGGTATTTCTCCTATTACAAGAAAATTAATAATATTAACATACCAAGGCATTGTAACAGTAAAAAATAAAAATTCATCGAAAAAAAAATCATTAGTAAGTGTTATTTCTGTTGATGAATCTGGTGCGAGTCTTTATAAGTGATCTGTAACAACATTCTCAACTCTCTTCTTATCCTTAATAGTGATAATAAATTCTTGAAGTAATAGAATCGATCGAACCAGTCTTCATTTTGCATCTTGTTTTGACATTAAGTACCTTACAGCAGTATGGTCAGTAAACACAACAGCTGCAGAACCAATTAAGTAAGAAATAATTTATCTAATACAAATATTACAGCACGTAGTTCTTTTTTAGTTGTTGTGTAATTTAATTATGCACTGTTTAAAGTTCTACTTACGTAATAAATTACATAGAATTTACCTTCCTTTCTTTATCCTAATACAGCACCAACAGTATAGTCACTGGTATCACATATGAGCTTAAAAGAAAAAGACCAGTCAGGAGATTGTATGATAGGAGCAGATGTTAAGAGGTCAATTAATTTGAATGTAGTCTTTCCTTAGTCCTCTAGTTCTATAGGAATTTGATAATAGCCAAAATAAACATCTAAAAAGTAATAGTAGGGATGTCCTGCTACTTTTTCTACAATTTAATCAAGGAATGGTAAAAGAAAATGGTCTTTTCTAGTGACCGAGTTATCTTTTTATAATATTTACACATCCTTCAACTAGATGAGACTCGAGTTGGTATTAACTCACCTTTGTCATTTTTAATGACTATGATTCCAAATTTTTTTGGTACTACCTGAATAGGACTTACCCACTTACTATCTGAGATAGGATAGATGATTCCTACTTCAAGTAATTTGAGAACTTCAGCTCTCACTACCTCTTTCATATGTGAATTTAATCTCCTTTGATTGTTAGGAAATTTTGGAATTATCCTCTAGGTATATTCTATGTGTGCAAATCAAAGGATTAATGTCGTTTATGTCTTTTAAAGTCCACCCAAATGCCTTTTTATTCATTTTCAATAATTAAATCAACTTACCTTCTTGTTTGCTTGTGAGTGTAGAAGAGCTTACCACCGGGTAAGTTTGTTTCTCTCCAAGAAATATATATTTCAGTCCTTCAGGCAGAGGTTTTAACTCCAACTTTGAAATTTCATTCTGTTTATCCTCATTTTCTCCTAATTCTTCAAACTTTGGTTTTCGTTCTTTATTTTCAATCACCTGTGCGCAGTCAAGTAAAGAACATATGTTAGAGACTTCAAGATCTAGTTGTATATTTGACTCAAATGAATTTATTAAACACATTTTTAAGGGATCGGTAGAACTCCTTTTTTGAATATGATCCTCCATAATCATTTCAATCATATTGACTTCTTTACTTTCCTCTTCCCCTTCATATGGTTGCTTACACATATTGAAAACATTGAGCTTAAGTGTCATGTTTTCAAATGAAAGCTTTATTACTCCATTGCTGCAATTAATCAAAGCATTAGAAGTTGCTAAAAATGGACGACCCAAAATAACAGGTATCAGATTACATCCTTTAGCAGGTTCTATGTCCAAGATAATAAAATCCACAGGATATATGAATTCATCAACTTGAACTAAAACATCTTCCACTGTCTCTTTTGGTACTTTTATTAATCTATCGGCAAGTAAAAGAGTTACAAAAGTTGATTTTAACTCATCAAGATTGAGCTGCTGATAAACTGAATACGGCAGTAAATTCACACTAGCACCAAGATCAAGTAAGGCATGTTCAATCTTATGACTTTTCAATAACACATGAAATTATAAGACAACCAAGGTCTTTATATTTCATAGCATTATTGTTCTGAAGAATGGCACTTACTTTTTTTAGCTAAAAGTGCTTTCTTTTTCACATTCAATTTTCTTTTTACTGTGCATAAATCCTTCAAAAATTTTGTATAAGAGAAAACCTATTTAATAGTATCCAATAAAGGAATATTAACTTTTACCTATTTGAAGATTTCAAAAATTTCAGGATTGTGATTCATCTTAGTATTACGTAATGCATAAGAAAATGAGGGTGGAGGTGAGGATTTGGTGTTTTCTTCATTAGGTATAGGTTCAATGCTTTCCTTACTGTTATAGTTTGATTCATTATTCTCATAACGTTCAGGAATGTTTTTTTCAATAATTTTATCATTTCAAAGAGTGATAACCGATTTAACTTGATCCATGTGTTGGCTTCCTGAACTACATGCATTTGAGTTATGCTATCCTTTAGGATTTTGTTGTGGTTGAGAAGGAAATTTTTCTTTCTCATAAATGTTCAGTGCGAATGCAAATTTACCAAAAGTATCTTTCAAATCAGCAAATGTTTAAGCATTTTCAGAATTAATAGACTATTATTTTCAATGAATGCATGCAAAGTGTCTTTAAGAGTTTTCTTAGGAGATGGGATATATGGTGTATAACCTTGATGGTTTTAAAAAATTTTATGTGGTTGGAAAGGTAGTTTTGAAGCATGTGCTTGAGTGTCATTCCTCCAACTAAAATTCTGTCGATTTTGCCATCCAGGATTATAGTTTTGTGAATATGGGTTATTGTTTAATCGCTTGAACATGTTTAGTACATTGGCTTGTTCATGAAGACATTCCCTATATACAGGCAAAGTTGGGTAATCATTGGTAGAGTGATCATGGGTTTCACAATTGTGACACACAATTTCTTGAACAGATTTTATTTGACCACTCTTTTTTATTTCTAAGGTTTCGACTTTTCTAGCTAGGGATACTAATTTGGCTTGAAGGTAATGGTCTTTTCTAAGATGATAAATACCCCACTAGATATAGTGGTTTGATATTTGCTAGGTGCCTCACAGGTACTAGCAGTGTCCTAATTTTGAGCATTTTCTGCTAGTAAGTCTAGATAATTTATTGCCTCTTCTTGGTCTTTGTCCTCAAATGTTCCATTACACATCATTTCTACCATTTGCCTAACTTGAGGTGTTAAGCCCTCATAGAAATTCGAAACTAATATTTATGTTTCAAGGCCATGATGGGGATAGGTATTAAGTAATTCTTTATACCTTTCCTAACATTGATAAAGGGTCTCTCCTGATTTTTTTGACTAAAGTGGTAATTTGACTTTTGAAAGAATTTGTTCTATGGACAGGAAATTTCTTTTTCAGGAATTGTTGTTGCATCTCATCCCATAAAGAAATAGATCCTGATCTAAGGTTTTGTAGCTATATTTTAGCTTTATCTTTTAAAGAAAAAGGAAAAAACTGAAGCCGAATTGTATTCATGCTACAATTTTGGTCATTATACGTGTTACACACTTCTTCAAATTCTCTTAGATGTAGATAAGGGCTCATTGCATCTAAGCCATGAAAATTGGATAAAAGTTAGATAATGCCTAACTTAAAATTAAAATATGTTGCATTTGGAGGAAAAATTAAGCAAGATGGTACACTAGTTTGTGTAGGGTTCATATAATCTTTAAGTGTCCTAGGTCATTTAAGGTCATTATGTTGGCACTGATTATCCCCTAGGTCTATGAGTCCTTCAGTTTGATTTTTGATCATGGTGTTAATTGGTGAAGAGTGAAAAGATCAAGGAGAATTCAACAAATTATCAAACAAAGTTCTGAAATTACCTTTCACCAAACGATGAGAATTAGGATCTCAAAACCAAACGCTTATATAAAGAAATAAAATAAAATACACTAATAAAAAATAATACAAATAAGAGAAAAAATTAAAATATTAAACACAGGTAAATAAAATAGGCAAAACTAAAATTAAATAAAATAAAGATAAATAATTAGAAGTTAGATTAGTCAATATTAGATTATTTAATAAAAAGTTAACAAATAAATAGTAAGAGGATTAGCTTTTCATGAAAATAGAAAGCGAATAATAAATAAAGTAAAACAAGTTAGGAGACTTAGCCTTCCATGAAAATAAAAAACGAATAATAAATAATTTTACTTCCCCGGCAACGGCGCCAAAAACTTGACACGTCAAGAATATAGGAGTTTATTATCAAGTACAGGATTGTCGAAATAATAAATAATTCAGTGAGAACGAGGTCAATTCACAAGGAAGTAGAATTAAAATTACAAATTATAAATACTTTAAAGATAATTAATGCAATATAAGATGTTTACAAATATTAATTAAATTAATCAATTTAAATAAAAGCTAAAGTTATAAGGATCCACTCTTAGCATAAGAAGTAAGAATATTTTTAACTCTTTTTATAACTCAGTTGGAATTCTTACACAAAGGAGGTTCCAACCGAAAGATATAATAATTAAAGTTCATCACTATTTATATATTAACTAGTATTTATTTCTTTTAATTATTATACACTAAATCTTATAAATAGGTTCAAGTATTTATTATGTCAATCTTTATATTTGTCTACCATAAATCAAGACTCCCACTTTACAAGAAAGGGTATATACGCCAAATCTTGTAAATGGTTTCAAGAATTTATTATACCAACTATAAAAGTTGTCTATAATAAATCAAGATACATCACTCTAAAAGAAAGGGTATTAATATTACAAACAAAATAAATACATCAT
Source organism: Ailanthus altissimus (assembly GCA_946807835.1). Lineage (NCBI taxonomy): Eukaryota > Viridiplantae > Streptophyta > Magnoliopsida > Sapindales > Simaroubaceae > Ailanthus > Ailanthus altissimus. The sequence goes on from OX327687.1 coordinate 15,585,313, forward strand.
ATATAAATTTGCATAACTTAAGAATAAAACATTAAATTCATGAATAAGAGTTAAGTATATCTTATTACCTTGCCAAGAGTTTCACCCTTTCACCTTAGCAAAAAGAAAATTACTTGGACATAATAAAACTAAAGAAAAAGAGAAGAAATGGAAGAAGAGATAACATGACTTTAGAATAGTATACAAGAGAAATAATATTACAAAGAGATAATACAAAAGACAAGTGTTTTGAACTAAAACTAGCTCTCTAATTATCTCATTTAGGCATAAACATGCTACTATTTATAGAAAAATATGGATAAATCAAGACAAATAAAGAGGGAACCACTTGGATGATAAAAGTCAAGAAAGGTGGCAAATAATTTACATTGATTATCATTAATGAACCCAATTTATTATCCAATTTGGAATTAATGTGATCTGAATTAGTACTCAAAATATCAAAGTTGTAGATAAGTCTCTTATCTTTCCAAATTGAGTTTTCGCATGTGTATTAGATACATATTTCTGTAGTTATGGGTCAAATACTGATAACTATTCGAACCGGGCTTGTACTACAGATTAGTTCTGTTCAAGGTCATTTTTACCCTCTAAACACTCGAATTTTGAATGCCTTGTGAAATACAATATCTTAGTTGAGGATAAAGAATCACTCCAATGGGATCTTTAGGTAGAAAATTATTCCTCTTTTACTAAACCTACCACAAAATAGTTAAAAGCAAATTAGGTACAATATTGTAAACATACTTAAGTTAGGGGGGTTAAAGACACTAGTAATACAAAAAAATGATGTAAAACCCTTATTAAATGTGTAATTTTAAGTGTTTATCACTTTACAATAAGAAAGAGAACTAACATAGACATGTTATTTTTAAACAGATAAAAAGTCATTTAAGGGTATTACTTTTTGAGAAGTTTGGCATTCCATGATTTCCTCACCATCCTATCATCGATGTGATGAAGTTCGTACACTCCTGCTCAGAATCTCCTTACCTTGCAAGCATTTTCCCATGTTAATTTGAGGACCTCATTCGTCAAGTTCTTAGTATTGTGTAGTACTTTCCTAATCACTAGATGTCTCTTCATGAATTCTTGTGGTTTGAGCTTCTTGTTATAATACCGAGCTACTTTTTTCTAGTAGGCTGTGACTCTGACTATTACCATCTCTCTATTTTGTTCAATCAACATTTGGCTCCCTTTAGTCATTCTCTCATTTGCCTCATCTTTAAAAATGGATTACTCAATGGGTTGGAACATTAATATCCACTATAATCATAGCCACACATCTGAAGTTTAATGAAAATAGAGTTTCCTCTGTGGTGATCTTGCTCGTGGTCTTGAGTGTCCAAAGGACCTCAGGTAGTTCTTCAACCTATCTTTCTTTTTTTTTCCATCGACTTTTTCTTAAGCAATTTCTTGATGATTTTGTTGGAAGACTCGACCTACTCGTTTGTCTTTGAATGAGCTAGGGAAACAAATCAGAGTTGTACTCCTAATTGCTTATAAAATTTCTCAACATTTCTGCTATTGAATTACTTCTTATGGTCAGTTACAATTGCCCACAGTATCTAAACCTGTAGATTAGGTTTCTCTATACAAAGTCGTGAGCGTTCTTCCTAGTTATGCTAAACAGTGCCTCAACTTCTACATACTTTCTAAAATAATATACAAAAATGACATTATACTTGATGGATCCTTTTTCTAAGGATAAGGGTCTAATTATATCAGGCCCCTCATTGTGCAAATAGCTAATGTCCTAACATATTATTCAGCTACTTAAGAGATGCTTGGATATAGTTGACATATCTCACTACCTAACAAATTCCTTGGCATCTCAGAGTATAGTAGGCCAGTGGTATCCTTTCTTGAAAAGTTTATAAGCTAGGGCATCCACCTTTGAGCGGTTCCTATATACGCCGCTGTTAATTTCTTTAAGTACACGATCTACCTCTTTAGGCCCTAAATATCTCATATATGGGTGAAAGAACCATCGTTGATATAATACCTTATCTATCAGTATGTACTGGGCAGCCATGTATCAAAGTTTTCACGCCTCCCACTTATCCTTTAGAAGTGATCCGATTACTATATGCTCTTTGATTGAGTTCGTCAAGCTAGGTTGGGGATCAATATACATACTTTATTCAGTTTTATGTATATTAGGTGCTTGAAAAAACTTAAGGGGCACTGAGTTAGGTATTTAAACTTTATCAGTAAAGGCTAGCTATGCTCGGATTTCTGTTTGGTGATTTTTAATTCTTGGATTAACTAGACTTTTATTTCTTCAAATTGTCCAGCCAACTCTTAAACCATTTTTAGATAAGAAACCATGTTTTTTTCTTTTTCTTTTTTGTTTCAAAGTCTCAATTCACTTGGTTCATTGCTAACTTATAATCATTATTTACTAGGATCTTTTTAGCTAGAAGACCTCGAGCAACTCTCAACCCAACTAATAGAGCTTTATACTTTGCTTCGTTATTTGAAGCTCGGAACTCGAATCAAACAACATAATAAACCTTTCCATCCTTTAAACTAATAAGTACCACTTCTGTTCTATATCTTGTAAGTTGAACGTTCTATCAATAAAAAAGGTCCAAAGTAGGGTTTTTATAGTCTGCACTAAAGGTACTTTTATAGGGACTTTGGACATTTCTTCTCCCGATGTGCATTCAACCCAGAATTCTGTAAGTGTCTGGCCCTTGATAGCCACCCTTGGCTTATAGTGAATGTCAAATTCACTGAGGTTAATCACCTATCGAACTAACCAGCCCAACAGAACGAGCTTATGTAGGATCTGCCTTAGAGGTTAGTCTGTAAACACAATTATAGTATAGGCTTGGAAGTAAGGTTGTAGCTTCCTTCCTAACGCGGCCAACGCCAGGGCTAATTTTTTACAAGTAAGTACTAGTTCTTAGGATCTATAAAGGATTTCTTGGCCAAGTATACATGTCTTTGTACTCTTACCTCATTTTTGACCAAAATTGAACTTATTTCCCTAAGTCAAAACCCCAAGGTATATGATTAGTTGATCCTCAATCGTTGGAACAATAATATGAATGCATTGTGCAAGGTAATTCTTTAATTGCTGGAATGCTTCCTTAAATTACAGGGTCCACTTGTTCTTTTCTCTCCTTTTAATGGCCTAGAAAAATTCAAAACGTTTGTTGATCACCTTAAAGATGAATTTGTTGAGAGTTACTACACTGCTTGTTAGTTGTTGAATTTCTTTTACAGTGGTTAGGATTTCATTTTCGAGATAGCCTATATCTGTTGGTTTGCTAACCATAAATCTAAGGTATTTACCCAATTCTACACTGAAGACACACTTCTCTAGATTTAGCTTTAAATCATGTTCACTTAGTATCTCAAATATTCCTCTCAAGTTTTTCATGTGGTCGTCTGGCTTTAGAGACTTAGAAATCATATCATCAACATAAACTTACAAGCTCCTCCTTATCAAAGGTTTAAATAATTTGTTAGTCAGTCTTTAATAAGTCACCTTAGTGTTTTTAAGACTAAATGGCATTACTTTATAATAATAAATTCTATGGTGGGTGATAAATGATGTTTTCTCATAGTCGTTGGGGAATATTTTGATCTGATTGTACCTTAATAAGGCATCCATGAAACTTAGAAGGGCGTGACAACTATTAAGTCTACTATTTGATCAATTTTTGGGAGGGGGAAAGTTATCCTGGTGATAATCTTTGTTCAGATTGGTAAATTCAGCACATATACTCAATTTTTCTTTAGCCTTATTGACCATTACTATGTTGGTCTTCCATTCGGGATCGTTGACTTTCCTTATAAAACTTACAGCCAATCATTTTCTACCTTTATAGCCACTGCCTCATTTTTATCTTATTTGACTGGCTTGAAAGAGGTGTTAACTACCAACGTATGAGACATTAGAAATAGATCTATATCGAGCATGTCCTCATGTGAACAAGCAAAAATATTAATGAACTTTTTTATTAGAGTGGTCAAACAATCCCTAACCTCAAGTTCCAACTGTGATCCAATCTTTATTACCTTTTAAGTTGAGTTTAGCTTTACCTGCATTGAGTGAAGCTCTTTTACCAGTTTCTGTGACTCAACTTTTTCTTCCCGTGGATATACGGTGGAAATGTAGTAAGTCTTTGGTAGAAACCACATAAAAACTCCTTGCCATCATTTGATCCCCAAACACAATGCCAATCCCTTTTTCCTGCTGAAAATTTAAGCTTCAAGTAGTCAATAGAAAAAGTTGTGTTAGTGTTTCTTATGAAAGGTCACCCAAGTAGAATCTTGTAGAGGAAGGTTGATCTACCACCATAAAGCTCGTTATTACAATCATTACATAGGGCCTCTCCCTCAAAGACATATGCAAATTTACAACCTTCTAGGGGCATAACATAGCTATCCCTAAAACTTTGTAGCAGGGTTTATGTTCTTTCTATCTTTAAATTCTTGATCTCCAACTCATCTTAAAAATTATATCTATTGAGCTCCCTGGGTCAATAGACACTCGATTCACATTCATGTTAGCTACATGCACCTTTATCACTAACGTATCATCATATAAGTAGCTCACGTCCTAAGCATCCTTTTCAATAAACATAACAGGAATAACTTATATCGGTGACTTTTTGGTAGGTGGGATGTTGTGCATCATTCGGTGCCCTATCATAAAGTATCTAAAGAATTTTTTTTATTGATTAGAATCTAATGCTAACATAAGTCCCAATAAAATGATTATAGTTGTTTCTGACGAAGCAAAGTTTTTGTTTGGGATGTTTGTTAGATGCTCTTTACATTAGTGATCAACCTATAATTCATTCAAATAGACATTTTCAACTAGCCGATCCACATATTCCCTCAGTATTTAATGGCTTCAAAGATAACATCCAAGGGGATAGCTAAAGGGATAAATCTCTCAATCTTTGCAACTTAAGGTAGGGCCTTTGCCTGTCTACGACCTTACTTTATGTCTCAAGGCCGATCTATCCTTAGGTACTTTGCAACTTGTAGAGGTGTACTATCCCTTCTTTCCCTATATAATCTCTTTTTAGGGGACTCTATCCTCTTTATTTCCCAATGATGTATTTGCCCCCGAGTAATATCTGCTACAATCACTCTTTGAACTTCCTCATCTTCTTCAATAGCAGTGTACTTATATGCCTGATTATAGGCATTCGCAATTCACAATTGCTCCGAATAAAAGCATAGAGAAAATGAAACAATTTCATTTTCCCTCCCTTTTTTTTTCTTTTTCTTCTTCTTCTTCTTCCATTTCTCCATTTCTCTCTCTTGGGCATAATGCCCAAAAACACACCCTCTTACTCACTCACTCTCTCTCTCTTTATATATATAATAAAATAATAATATATTATATAATATAAATAATAATATAATAATATAATAATATATTATATAATATAAATAATAATATAATAATATATTATATTATTATTATATATAATATAATAAAAGAGATATTTTGATTATTTAACCATTAAGTAAATCAAAGTGAGAAATGACTATTTTGTTCCTCATAAATAGTTACTAAATTTACCCCATAGTGGTTCCCACCAAATTTCACACTTGGGTAAACTCAACCTAGGGTCCACAATACACTACGTGTCATTATACAATTAGTAAATAATAATTATTGACTAATTGTTGTATTTAACACTTAAATACAGACATCTACGCATTCCCGTGGTAGTGCTAAATATTGCTGAATTAAATAATTTAATCCGACACGCTGTCCCAGTGCACAACGAGTACACTCCATATCGCAGGAATCCCTAGGTCTTACGCCTGATTCATCAAATAGAACTATTTCATAAGTTCGTGAGCAATGCCCCACGCACACGTCATGGATATACAAATCAGCGCATTGAACTATGCAAATTAAGGTTACAACGCATACGTATAGTCCTTCTGTCATAATATCTTAGATGTGTAGGGATATAGATTATCACCATCAAATCCCCAGTGCTCATCCATGTCTTATCTCCACACTCGTATCTCACTAAACAATATGTGCAAACTCTTTTACCATATTATTCCACCATGGCGGAACTCTTTCCCAGGATTATTTCTTGTGGTCATAAGACTTTCTAAGATACAGTCTCGAAGCATTTGGGTATCTAACTCCATATGAGAGCTAACGAATCCCATATCTGTACACATCGAACTCCATAAGTATCAAACCATACCCAGTGACACCCAGCAGTCACACTATGAAAAGTCTGTAACATGCGTGGAACTAAAATATGGTGGATCACTTACAAGCCTACCGTGGCACTCAGGTCAAAGGATCACATATACTACTCAACTCGAGAGGACCCTCCGTTGACGGCTTACATTGGGTGTCTATCAGAGGCCCTCGTGAGTCTGTCCCATATCCAGTTAGGACTGGATACCCATTTGTCAATACAAGCTACAAGTTCACGATTGACTAGGAACGACCATCTATACTCTATAGGTACGTATGACATATGCTAATCTATATAAAAAGGTATCCACCGACAGACCTACATTAGCAGAAATAGATTAGGGATAATTATTTGAGAACATACATTGGCAGAAATAGATGAGTGACAATTATTTGAGAACATACTTGGGCAACTAGCATTTTCTGGCACCCGATTGCAACTCTTGTAACTATGCAGTTACTAGTATATTCTCAAGTTTATGTCTCATTACAGACAAGGCTCCAACTCTTGGATCTGCTGAGTATTATAACCAGCTAACACTTAACTGTGCTAACATTTAGGAATTATATCTCTAAGCGTGACTAACCATGAGTCCTTATTTAAACTCCTTTAGATCTGATCCGAACTCCTTCAGACCTACAATGCTTGTAACGTTACATTGCATGGTACCATATAAATTGGTATTAGCGATTTAATGAAAATATACACTTGTATAAATACACAAGTATATGTACATTCAGGGATGACATATAAGCACCGAAATTACTGTTATGACTTAGGCCCCTTTGATATTTGAGCTATCAATTTCTTATAAGAAAATAGGATAAAACACTATTTCTCGACCCTTAATCTTTTTAATATTCTATTTATACAATAAATCTTTTGAATAAATATAAAAAAAATTAATTAAAAAAGAGTAAATTAACTCTATTTTATTCTAAATAAAGTTATATTTAAAGCTAATTACTTATCTTATAGATAAAGGCCTTTTAAGGAGTTAAGAGATATCTTATAGGCTTATATTTTCTATTAGCTTACTCACATGGCTTACCCTATTATTAGACTAAGTTTACCCCCTAAGTGGGTCTTAGACTAGAGTTGCCTATATTTTAGGTCTTACTTAATACAACTCTAAAGTTATATTCATGTCAATAATTTTATACACGAATATAACTCATTTTACAAACGAGTAACATGACATAATACAAATAGACAAAAATAATATATAGGTAAATTTGTATTATAAAATGATTAGACACAATTTCACCTATTTATACAATTAAGCATGTATTGGATTAACAAAATTAAATACGAATTTGATCCTTATAAATTTAATATAAATTTGTACTTCAAAATTTTAATTATAAATAAAATGCAAAAGAGATTAAATTTTATTTGAGAAATAAATATCTTATACCAAAATCCTTGTTAATTTAATTGACTTATTACATAAAGCATAACTTCCCACATATTTATAGTATGATTTTGACATTAGATGGTTATACATTTTCAATATGGAAGAAGGGGTTTGTCTAAATGAAATCATAAAAACAAATTCAAGTCTTTAAAAAAAATTAAAACAAAACCTAAACGGGCCTTAAGCAAATCCGTGTTTGACAAGGTTTTAAGTGACCTCATGTGTAAACAGTAAAAAAAAGTCTTAAACAAATTGGCAAGTTAGATATTTGAAACACAAAAACGACGCGCACAGTAAACAAGTGGCAAGGATACAGCACAAAGTTTAGCTTGGCCAGTCATGACATTACAATTTTTAGGAGAGAAGCTAAATTCCAAAGAGTTAATTCCATCAGCTATCTCTTTTAGCCAGTAGCTAAAAGAGACTCCTATAGTAGTCTCTGATCTGTTGTAGTACTTCTTTTCTTGAATGAAATTCCTCTTTGTTTAAAAAAAAAAAAAAATTCATGTTATGACCCAAATACTATGTTGGCTTGGCTAGGCCAATCTTGAAATTTACTTTTAAATTATTTAGAAAATTATCACTAATCATTGGTTATTTAAAGTTCAAGCTCTTCCATTATTTAAAATATTGCCACCACTTGTTTACAAATTTTCGTAGTAACCCAAAAATAAATAAATAAATAAAATTTATGTTTCTCTCTTGTATGTGTTAAATATCTTTGTCATTCTCTATATCTCTTCATTCTTAAAAGAAATTTAAATAATTCTTAAAATTATAACATTTGAGTTTCCTAATTTTTATTTTAAAAATACTAAAATAATTTTAAATTACAAATAATTCTATTCATCCAAGTACAAAACATTCTCGCTATAGTACGTGTTGTGCAACCACTGTACACCCATTAGTAATAACTTGGGAACAGATTATCCTTCCAGTACGTAGAATTCATTCTCATGATTGTATGATTCTTTCTTAGTTAAAGGGATCCTTTTTGTATCATTTAAAGCACTCAAATATAAAAACTTATAAGAAATTATCAACAACAGTGGTGTCCACAATGAATTTTCCGAAGCCACAGACCTCTATATGGCATATATCATCCAACTGTTTATATACAATAGCAAGAAAATAAGGGGTCAAAGAGAAAGAAAAACTCCTTGCTATGCGTATAGCCAAAGGAAAAAGCTTCTTTTGAACATGGTCCACAAAATGATCAAAGAAAATGAACTTGCTCAACCATAGAGCAATTAAGGCTGCGCCTTTATAATCTGAGTCATGGCCTTTACTTGGTGTGTGCTAGCTCCCTTACATAGTGCAAAATAAATGCTTCACCCATATGTCAAAGTGACTCATAACTATATTCTTTTAAGCCAGATTCTAGCTCTTTCAGCAAGAGAACTTTAGTCTCATTCAAATCAATAGAAAAAAAAAAAAAAACATCACCATCTCCTAAGATAGGTAGGCTAGTGATGGCCATAACATCCTCCAAAGTGGGGGTAAACTCCCTCTAAACAATAATGAACATGTGTGAAGTAATACTCTAACAATGAACTACTGCCTTAAAGAAGACCAATCCCTCGTGAAATTTGACTTTTTGAAAGCAAAGATGGTTGTGTAGATGCCACTCTTTGTCAAATGCTCCTAATCTAACTTCTTGAGAAAGTTTTGCAAAGTATCAACAGCAGTGTGCAAGACTGAAGACGGTAAAGCAGAAATAAGAAATTATAGAAAGCAAGAAAAACATCTTGAAAAAGATGGAGAAAGAAGGCAAAAGTAAAAAGTCAAGCAAGCGAATCAACTGGCCTCTATTTGTAGGTAATGATGCAAAATATTTGATAGCTTGAATTTAAAATACTAGCCGTTAGAACAATTACATTCTTAAAATAGTAAAATTGGATAATAAATTTTAAATTAAAAATGCGATTAATTAATTACAGGCGCAATGGGGTAGCCGTTGAAGTAGTAGTCAATTGGTAAGAATATATTTAAATTTTGGAAAATCAAGTTGTAAGATAGCAAGAGCCAGCTCAAGAACAGTCAGAGGAATAAAGTCATATTGAAAGAATTATGTTAATCATACCGCCTATCTCACTTTCATTGCACAGTCAAAATGATAAAGGGACTAAATATTGCTATATGAAAATCTACAAAGGCTCAACAAGTTCAAGCCCAAATGCATACTTAGGTACGTATAACAAAGAAATATATGTGAGCTTGAACCACTTTTACCACATTATTTATAAATCGTGTTTCAGTAAGTATAGAGTGAACTAAGTAAGATTTAAAGTGTGTGAATTCTTATACTAAAATTCACTTGTCCAAAATAAGATTAAGCTCACGTTATTAAGTTAATAAAGAAACATAATCTCAATAAGATACTATTTAACTTTTTGACTCATTCTAAAAATAAAATATGAATACTTATTTAAATTAGTTTGAAATAAGTAGGCTAGAGTTTTATTTGGAATAAAATATTACTTTTGTCATTTTTATTGATTAAATTTATTTTTTACTCTTATTTAAAGATATTATTGTCATGAGTGAATGAGATGGGCACTTTTACAAGGTCTTGTAGCAACCAACTTCGTGAATAATTCATTGATAGAAGAAAATAATAATAATGATGTGGTGGGGCAAGAGAAATTTAATTCAACTTCATATTTTGGTGACGGAACTTCATCTTCTAATATTTATGTTTCTATCTAAAGAAATAAGAGATAAAAAGTTTTTTAGAAAACTGTAGTTTGAATAAAAATAGCTCAATAATTATATACAATTATAAATGTAACTGAAAATAAAAGTAAAAAAGAAGAGAAAAACCAAGTTGTAATGTTAAAAAAATGATGAAAATTATTGAAATGACTCTAAATTATTGATGATGAAGAAATTTCTTCGTGTTTTCAAAAACATTCTAGCATAAGACAATTTTTTAAACCGCAAGACCGGCAATCAGAATAAAATGAGTGGGGTTTAATATTAGATGTTGGAAAAGTACATCCAAATTTTCATCTCTAAGTTTCTAAGTTTGTTCGTCTTGATTGTTGTTTTAACATTTATATTGATAATTTTTATATTTTAAGAAATAATTTTTTGTAAATATAACGCTACTCTAATTCTTAATATATATATATATATATATATTTTACGATTATTGAGACTCCTATCTTATTATCTCTATATTCCCATCCTTAGCTATGTGTAGAACTGTTTGTGATTTTTCTGTCTTGTATTATTATTAAAAATTTATTTTGATAACTCTTAGTACTTTTTTCTCTTAAAAATTATTGTATTATTATTCATACTCCAATCTTAATTAAAATACCTGTATATTTGCACAATAATAAATATTTATAACTTTACGTTTTAAAAATGAAGCTAAACTTACTCCTTAGGTGACATTATACAAAAAGGATATAAAAGAATTCAGGATTGTATCCATTATCATTGGATAAAGCGATAATATTTCTTTCAAATTGTTTACTAGATACATAACTTTTTTTTTCAAGCATAATAAATTTTACTTGACAATTAGGTTTAAAAAACAACCAACTTTCATTTGACAACTTGTGTTTCCAATTAATAATAAGCAGGACTTTAAATTCACAAATCTCAAATTTGAACATGTCTTTAGATTTGTTTGGAATAGAGAAATACCTACTTAAACTTTGAATTCATAACAATTAAAATATTTAATAAGCTTTACTTGCATTTCACAATTAAATCTTCAACTCCAAAATAGACAATAATTATAACTCTAAAGTACAGTAGCTTTTATGCAAAATAAATGTTTAATTTATTCGTAATTGTTTTTTTTTATTAAAAGAAAAAAGTCGAAGGACAGGTACACGTTCGCCAAGTAGTTGGTTGGATGCTTGGATCATACTTCATCGACGACAAGGTTTAATTTGAAAACAATTTCACCAGATATACATCACACGTAACTTTCTCAAATCTACCTTTTTTTTCTTTTCTTTTCCCGAGCAGAAGATTATTGCTTACCATACGTCCATCACAAACTTTCCCAAATTCAACTTTAATAGTACACCGAGTTACGGTTTATTTATTTATTTATTTTTCTCTGGGGACCAAGTAGTTTCTGCTTTTTTATTAATAACGAAAGTCAGATCCAGACTTGTTATAACTTGCAATTTGGTTCTTTCAAAAAAATAAAGACTTTGCAATTTGGACTTTTGTTCAATAGTAATACCTTTATGCTGACGTCAAATACATTTGATGAAACAAGTGAGAATTTGAAATTTTCATTGTAGTATTATTTACTTCCCTCGTCCTCATACCTCGAGAAATTGGATTTTTTTTTTTTTTTTTTTTTTTGATATCAGAAAGGGGGAACTTGAACTTAGCGGAGGTAGATGTACAACCTTTGTCTACTAATCTGTTAACACAAGTAAAATTAGAACTTTAATTTAGTCGTTACAATTTACAAAATACTAATACAATCGGACCTGAATCTGGTAATTGTATCGATTGAATTCATTTAACCTTCTTAGTGACCAAATTCTAATCATAGGTTACATCAGTATTTCACCTATATCAACGGCAGGTAATTACCTAAATACTCTTATAATTTATGGGGCTGGATAAAACAAGATAAGAAAATAAAATTAAAATTAAAAGTTAATAGTACTAGTCCAGAAAGCAGGAAAATCATGAAATTCAAGTATCCTCTACCCCTTAATGAAGCTTCTATTCTTGGATTATTAGTGAAAAGATAAATGACAGATTATAATAGAAAGCTTCTGCTGCTGCTTTTTCTGATACAGCTCAAGATATAAGCTAAATGAAATGAAACTTAATCACACGACATTGAAAAATTACAATTATGTTTTAACAATCAAGCTGAACAAAACCACATAAACATGGCATCCAGTGCCTCCAGGAAAGAAAATCATCTCTTTTATTCTTAAATTGGTCTATCCAAGTCCAGGAGGTTTCACTGTGGGCAGCATATCTTCATGTTTTTAGAGGCCTCAAGACATAGAACCATAAAATTATCACTGACACTGCCAAGGCTAAAATAAATAATGCCATTTACAGTTCCATAATGATGTCTAGACCAGGCATAACATCAACACTGTTCAATTCCACTCATTTGCAAATAACAAATATGATCAGCTATTATTTCTATCAAAAGAAAGTAATAACAATCAGACATCAAGAAAGAAAAAAAAAAACCAATAAAGTCATTGTTTAAGATGAGAAATTACATTAAAATGACATCCAACACAAGCATAAAGAAAACTATGCCCATCTTTATGCAGGGGAGGGAGTATATATAAGCATTGCCTAATCGCACAAATCCCAAAAAAAAACTTCGACCCCATAATAACCAAGTGAACACTGCAGCTACTGGGGATGGCATCCACCAGGAACAACACCCAAGTTCACTTTTCCAATTCAAATCCTTCCAAGGTTGACAATCCCGCAACCTAGTGTATGGTTGAAGACAAAGAAGAATGATTGACCAGAATGCCAGCTATGTACTGGCCAGAGCAATTAGTAAACTTGAGAAAGAAGACAAATGATTGTTAGTAAATGAATCAATTTGCTCCCTTCTAGAGTCGTTTCTATAATTGGTAATAATTTTAAGTTAAGGTCCCTAAACATCCAAAAGATTCCATTCAACATCCACCCAAACAGTAGCTACAACCTGCTTGTCCAGAAATAAACCTTTAGTACCCATAGAGCTTGATGTTACCAATAAGAAATACTATCTTTGGAGCTTTTGAAAAATTAATAATGTACTTCAAAGGTAAGTTCAGGTTTCCTAAGCCAAGGCTCAAAAACTTGCCCAAGGCTCTCATACTTTACAGGTTTTTTTATGTAAAAAAATACAATTAATAGTCTGCATACACACGTCTGAGTATTGTTAGTTTTGATGAGTGGACACACTTACCTTTTGAAGTTTACAGCTAGGAGGAACTGTTTTCATGGCCTGTACCTCTCTGCACTACATGGCTATTTGAGGCATCAGGCTTCACCCTCCGGTAAAAGAGGACATATGCAGCTGCTGACTTTACATCTTCTTCATTTATGAGCGATATGTGACTGTCATCAAAGTTGTACCACCTGTTTTCATCTAGAAGCTGCAAATTGCAGAAATGATACAAGATCAGATCAGACAAACTATGGTTTAGTAAAAGAAACAAGTGATAGAAAATTAGTCCTGCAATCCACAAACAGTAACCAAAACACTTCACAGTACTCATTGCCATAAGTGTACGGACCTCAACAAGAATGGTAAGTATAAGTGGGCTTGACAAGCAAGGAAGAGCTTAAGAGCAAAACTCCAATTGTTAAGTAGCAGAGTATTATACAAATCATGCTATCCTATGGCTACACCACTGAAGGGCAACTGAAAAGATTTGTCTTTAAGGAACCAAGCTTTCTACTTACCTTGATATGTGCAGTGTAGTGCCCGCTACCCATGCCACCATAATGGTTGGTTAAGGCATAGAGTTCATAGAGTTGACGCCGCAAGTTGTTTTTGTTGGCTATATATTTTGTTAAGTCAAAGTCATGAACGGGAAAGTTAACAAAGGTTTCTAATTTATGCTTCATTGACCTGCTGTATGAGAACCTCTTCAGATGAATGACTAGAACCTCTGGAAGCCTCCATAGATCAAGCTTTTTACTTGCTTGCCTGCGTTCTTTACATTGAGGACAGTACCTGCATCAAATATACATGAACAAGTCAAAGTTGCTTTTTGAATGACAACTCTAATTCCCTTTTGACAGAAAGCAGACTGCACTGGATTCTCAATGAAGGTCAAATTTATAGATTGGAGTATATGTCAATCAAGTATGAAACGTATAGATTACAATACAATAAAATAACAAGTGGAAACTTGTTCAAAGACTGACATTCTTAAGGCAGACATTGCCAGCAACAATATTATATATATATATAATAAAATATTATATATATATATATATATAATATTGTTGCTGGCAATGTCTACCTTAAGAATGTCAGTCTTATATATAGGAACAAGTAAAGATTAGTAAGTGAGAACAGAAAGTCATCTACAAGCAAATATTTCAATTTAGCAGGAAAAAATAAATTATTTGCAAATTTTAGGTTAATAAAAAAAATGATCATCGCCATCTCCAATATCATTCACTGAGCACTGCACAAAGTGTAATTCGTCATCCATATGAAAGACTAACACTTGACCATTACAACTTTTTCGTAGCTCTACTATAGAAAGACACTCAGATAAGATCCAGGTAGCAAACTAACTTCCACAGTTTTGAAGTTGTCAACTGCTATCTGGATAGTTTGGAACACCCTAAATTCAATCTGAATCAGTCAAAAATGCATAATACATATAAACTATATCTTCATGTCATGTTTATGTTACAATGTACGTATAGGGAAAGAGCATATGAAGGAAAATGCACTAACCACATATCTTCAGGCACTAGAGGCTCTTCTCGTAGGAATGCTTCCAGACAGGTATACAAGGAGAGGGGTTCAGTACGAGCTTTCTTGCTTACAGGCCCATATTTAAACACTTCTGGCAAGTTCTCCAGTAAACAGGCATCGTATTGCTCCAAAAGCTTCTGTGACCAATCAACATATACTACCATTGATGTTTTTGACAAGGGAAGTCTAATGATTTCCTCTTCCCCCACAGACAAGTCAACGCACACACTACTTTCATCAACCAATTGAAGAGGTAGTTTTGCCAACGTCACTGCTTTAGAACTACTAGCATCCCCATTTGTTATATTTGAGGAAGAGTCGGTACATGGTTCACCAGAACCGATGGCACCAGATCGGTCAACTGTTGTCAACAAGGTGCTTGGATTAGAAATATCTGTATGCATGTGACTCTCTTTTTTCAGCCAAGGAGAAAGCATTCTTTGAACAATTGTCTGTATATTTCCTCTTGTAATCACATCATCACGTGAGACTAATGAGAGAAGAGGTGTTCCATGAGCTTTACATTGCGAAGTGGTCTGAGCACCACCAGTTTCCCTAACCAGCAATCCAAAAAATTTAGAAGTGAATTAGAAGCATCCTACTATATGAGCTCTTTAAAATAGCAACAAATAACTCCACGAAGCATTTCCAATCTAATGGGTGTGGGGTATCAATCTGAAAAGAAATGATTGACCACAGAAGCAAAAATAATAAAACTATGGCTCTTTGATTCTCTAGGATGATCATAAGAACAATAGACACAATCAACAAAAGTGCCAACCAGGGAGAATCTAGGAAAATGCAACCACTTTAAACATTACTCTAATGAATGTTAACTGCAGGTATAGCAAGCCAAACTTACTGTTCCTGGTGACGGTGTATCAATTGAAGAAATACTGAATTCTTCACCAGCTTTGGAACCTTGTAGGCAGCAAGGTGATCATCATCTTTGATTGTGGATAATGATATTAAAGGATCATCCAAAAATCTTTGAATCAAATGGTTTTGTATCTGCAAACAAGAATTAAATAACTTAATAAACACCAATGTACTGTGCAACGAACATAAGAGTGAAAAGCGATTAATGCTACAAACCTCTGCAAGCTTAAGCTCCTCACTTTGCTTCAAGGAACAATTATTGCTAAGTGCTAGGATCAGGTCTCTGCAGCGTCCTTGCTTTGGAACAGTAACAGTGCAAGTAGATGGAAGTGTACTTCCATCACTAGTGAAAACTGTTACCATCATAGAACGGGTAGTGGTAGCTTGGAGTGGCAAGGAAAGGTGCATGAATGGATCAAATGTGACCGAAACTTTATTACATACAGGACAAACCAAAGTTGATTTGTATTGGCCCTTTCAAACAGAAATCACAGACACAAAAGTAAAGAAATGAGTTCAGAAATCTAGTCACTGCTTGCAGGCAGGTAAATAGTAGGAGGAATTTTAAAAATGTAAACAGCAGCAACAAGAACAAAAGCTATAGTAACGAAAACAACAATAATAAAACAATGATTTGAAAAAGAAAAAAAAACAAGCAAACAGCAATAAAACCAATCACAATAACATATTTTGTAAGTAGATGTCATAATGAGAATTCTGCTGTAAGATATTACATCAGTTTTTTACAAGTATGGGCAACTTGGACAAACCAAATTTTAACCATATTTTCATAACTAAAAATCAATCCACAATTATCATGAGAGGATCTGCATTAAGTATTTGGTCTTAGTGAATGATATGAAAAACTCAACCACATGACCTTGGCAAAAGAATTTGGAAAGAATATATGACCAGTGAGAAAAGGAGAAAACTAGGTTAGATATTGATTTATCATTGCACAATACTTACTTGGCAAACATCAACAATTATTGAATCATTCCGTGCAATGTGATTTGCCCAATATTCATCAGCAACTTCTTCATCTGGTCGGCCATCTGCATCTCTAGATTTTATATATGGTTTGTGTTTGACGCGATTCAGATCTTCATGAAGACCATCTAGCAGAAATGCTAAAAGCTCCTGAAATAATTAAAACAATTGCCTCATGCAACTGTATGAAATCCAATGAAGCAGTAAAACACATATGTAACATCATAAACCTGAGAATCATGCTGATTGTATCCACTAAACTGAGGTGCAAAGCGAGCAAGCTTTGTTTTAAATGGTCGCGGAGCAACTGGTGTTCGCCCTGGTGCCCACAGCTTACGTAGCAATTCACCAAATGCTACAGCTAGTTCACCCTATATGAATACCACGTTAAATCAATATATTAATAACACAGCACACTCATCTAAAACGTCAAGAGTGGATGCAATCATGCAACAAATAGATTTAACAAGAAAACAATTTATCCATAACAGTGACCATCAAAGGCATATAACGATATCTCAAGAATCTCTTTGGATGCCCATAAAGTTCGCCCAATGGTATTATCCACCAATCAACTAGAACCTAACAACCTAGTTAATAAATCTAGCAGCACATAAATGCTCAGCTCTGTTTTCCAACAATATAAGATTTAAAGTTTTATAGATCTGCTATCATCGACGAATCTCACATCAGTTTTATTTTGTATGATGCTTGTATTAGTTAGGCCTCTCCACCTATTAGTTTAAACCATCAAGTTTTTTTTACCTTTCATAATTGGTTAACCATGTTCCTAACATTTCTAAGACACATATCAGCCATTTGCCAGTCTGCTCCCATGCCTACTTGTCAGAGAAAGTATTACTATATCCCCACTTGATTATCTGATATGCTACTTGTACTAATTGGCTTTCTCCACCTAATGGTTTAAGCTTTTCAGATAATTAGCTAATTGTTAATTTACCAATAAATTAAAAGTTAAGTTCATAATGAGGAGCCAAAATAGTTTTCTAGCACCAATACGTTTCATGTACAATGCCTAGTTTAATTAAATTGGTCTGTCACACAGAAACACAAAAGCAGAAAGAACTTTTTATATTCTATACAAAGTAGTATAGAATAGTACTTATACTCTAAGTTGAGTTACAATTTGAATCAAAAGCTTATACTGATAGGCAAGGGTCCAACAATAGTACTTATACTCTAACATGTTACATCGTGCGCAAGGCCAAATTTAATTAATAGGTTTGTCACGTGAATCTAATCATAATTGCAAATGGAAACAAATATTTTCATTGTTTAATTAACATAGTGGGGATATCCAAACATAAGACCTCTGGATGAAGACCTATACCATGTGAATTATTGTTTGAATCAAAAACTAGACAAGTAGATATGGGATCAATAATAGTCTTTAATCTCGAACAATGACGTCTTTCAAAACTTCATCTACTACTTAGATTTTGTTATTTTGTTTGGCTATCCAATCATTTTCAAATTTCTGCACCATGAAACTGAGCGCATTACAAACTTAATGTCTATATAATCTTTATATTTTAGGATTAATACAAGTATAAACAAAAATGAGAAGACCAGTAACGAATTTCTTCAGCTATAACTCAACCATCACTGAATCCTAATATAAAACATGACTTAAAAATTCTCCAACCAAGTTCAATAAACAATGCAAGCACAACAAAAATTCTTCTGATTCAGGTGAAACTACAAAATAAAACAGATAAAAAACAAGCAGTCAAAATATTGAGCATGTTAATAAGAAAGCAAATACAAATATCAAACTAATAACAAAAAACTCAGTTCAAATGACACGTGAAGCTAGATGTTGTATGGCATAAAAGAAATTACAGGATTATTAGCAAATGAAGACCATAACAATAAGAAAATTTGATAAATGGTCTTTCAATTACCAAATTCTTGGTCCAAGCAAAGTTTTAGAGGGCTATCAAATCATGCTTTGAAATGATGTTTAACTAAAATATGTATATGGTGTCCGAAACTTACAACCATGCCCAATGGGTTCTGCCAATTTATCTCTCGACGATAATCTTCCCGAAAATACTTTGCAAATTCCGGTGTATGAACAAGGCACTGAATTGCACTATTCATAAAACAAGTATTCCCAAGGTTCAGCAACCCAGTTAGACCAGCTGTAGCTCCTCTTGTACTAACGCCACTGGTCCCATACGCATTATCTGACTCTCTCGCAGATGTCAGATTTGAACTTGACGGAATCTCTGTACTATAGCTTCTGGAAGCATCTTTGCTAGCAGACCAACCTCCTGCAATTGATAAGCTTGACTTAGAAGGCTCTACAAGAACAGAAGTAGCTTTCTTCTCTGCAAATCCATTTTCCTGAATAGAACTCATGCAATCAGTACCATTGACATTGTCAAGCACCTCCACCAGAATCTGTTGTAAATGAGCACAGAAGAAAAGAGAATTATGTTAGAATTTGACCTGAAACTAACAACAAATGACAATAAAGATAGAAAAAAAATGCTAATTATATTTTAGGATTGAGGCTATTTCTATGTTATTGCATATACTTCTTGTATGTATATTTGTTTAAGTACTGTGGTTGTCATTTTCTTTTATATTCCCATTTTGTGTGCCTATTCAATTGATCTCATGTGGACTAATTCCAGAGCTATTGCATTCATTGTCAACTTAAAACAGCAGCCAGAATAGAAGACAATACACGGTTTGCACATTGGATACCCAGTTATTATCATTTAGAAATCACTCAATACAAGTCCTACACACAAGAAAATAATAGAAAATGCAAGCATACCTTCTTGTTTTCTTCTTTTCCTAATTTGGATTAGTCAGGTCAAGGAAGTCTTATAGATCGGATGGTCCCAATGGAACCATCCAATAAAACCAAGCCACATATTTCAAGTTTTCTCTCTCAAAAATCACTATCAAGATGATGATGAGCCTGATAGAATATTCAGATTTGTGTATATCCTCCTTGATTATAGTCTCTGTTTTTATATTTTAGTTGACACTAGAAATAGGAAAGTAAGATTTGCGTGTATTTTTGGGTAGGTCAGATTTTTTCCTTTTTATTCTCCTTGATTCCCTCTTTGTACTTGGCAACAAGGTTGTATATATTCTGTATTTTCTCCTAGACCTACAGCAATGAATTAAAACATCATTCACAACATGGTATCAGAGCCCAGTACAGCCCTAATTCTGTAAACTTTTGATCTATGCTAGAATTTTCCTGAGATGTCTCTAAGCAGTCAAGAAACTAACCCACAAGTTGGTAAAGAGACTAAAATCACAAGAAAATGATTCTGGTTCATCTTCCCAGTAGTACCAGACCCATAACAGTGATGATAGCCCCTCCATGGAAATAACAACTAACTCACAGGAATTTTCCTGAGATGTCTCTAAGCAGTCAAGAAATCAACCCACAAGTTGGTAAAGAGACTAAAATCACAAGAAAAAGATTCTGGTTCATCTTCCTAGTAGTACCAGACCCATAACAGCGATGATAGCCCCTCCATGGAAACAATCACAAGTTAAATAGCCAAAATTTCTTGGAATGGTCTCAACCAGTGAAGTTGTTTGATAAAGGCAAGGGAAAACACAATCATCTGGATGGGTTTGTTGAGGCACCAGAGATTGATAACCCAACATATAAGGCATGGGATGCTGAGAACTCTATGATTATGTCATTGCTCATTAATTCAATGGAGCCAGAAATTTATGGGCGGCAGTTACAGAGGCTTATTCTAACCTTCATAATCCTGCACAAATGTATGATTTAAAGTGTTGCATTCATGAACCAAGCAGGGGAATAACACTGTAACAAGCTACAACACCATGAATTGGTTGTGGCAAGAAACTATGTCTATTCTATGATGGTGAATGGAAGTGCACTAACGATAATGTCAAATTCAAGCATATGCAACACAAGGATTGAGTGTTTGATTTTTTGGCTGGTTTAAATCCAGGACCAAATCAAGTTTGTGGTCAAGTACTAAGTAAAGAACCATTTCCTTCACTCCAGGAGGCTTATGCTTATGTTAGAAGGAAGGAAAGTAGCATAAGTGTGCCGATGGGGAGTTCAAACACTGGGAATACTTCTTTGGGTACTGCTATACCTGAAAGTTCTGCCTTGTAGAGTGTCTATGGAACACCAACAAGGAAGAAGGTGAGAAGGACAAACTTAGTTGTGAACTCTCCCACAAATCAAGGCACACAAAAGACACTTGTTTGAAGTTGCGTGGAAAGCCTCTGGGCAAAAATGGGACAAGAATAAGGCTTATAAAGGTACTGTTATGGAAGGTACAAAAACAAACCAGAATTAACATCGAATCAGTCTCCACTCACCCTAGATCAATTGGAGCTCTTGTAAAATGTTTAAACAGTCAGAGGTCACTTCTTCATCCTCATATGCCTTCGCACAATCAGGTAAGATCTAATAAGCCCTTTTAGTTTCAAAAGATTCCTCCTTAAGTGCATGGATGATTGATTCTGGGGCCATAGATGATGACTATAAAATCAAAACTGTTCTAATCATATCAACCATGCACAAAAAGAGTTCACGTAACTGATCGGTCAGTGACCCCAGTCAGTGATAAAGGACAGATTTCTCTCTCACTCTCCCTAACTCTCTCTTTTGTGCTTCATGTTCTTAGGTTATCTCATAATGTTACGATCCCATATCGACTAAGTATGAGATTAGTCGGTGGTTTATAAGCCTATGAGCTCCTTCCCCTTACAAGCCGGCTTTTAAGGGTGAGTTCTACCCATGGGTTTGTAACATTGGTATCAAAGCTAGCTCCACATAGGCACCCATGTTGCGGAAGGGGCGACTTGGGAATGAGCGACCTAGAAAGGGGCAACCTAGAAAGGCCAAAGTGGGCACCCTAGAGTAGGCTGCCATGGACGTCAGTGTCGGAAGCATAGTTGTATGTTATGATCCCACATCTAAGTATATGGTTAGTGGGTGGTTTATAAGTCAATGGACTTCCTCCCCTTACAAGCCAATTTTTTGGGTGAGTTCCACCCATGGGTTTGTACACGTAACTTGTTATCCATCAACAAAAAACAAAATCATTAGATTGTTCTAAAATTTTTTTACCTAATGAGTTTTTCACAACCTAACTACAAGGAGGACGATTGGCAATTGTAAGGAGAGAGAGAGAGGGACTACACTACCAAAATTCAAAGGAAGGAAAATCTATTGATCTATCATACATGAACAGATATAGCTTATGCAATGAATGTTGTCAATCAATTTTTGTACTCGCCACTGGAAGGTCACATGGATGTGGTTCAAAGAATTTTATGCTATTTGAAGGAAACTCAAAGGAATGGTCTAATGTTCTCTATAAACGATCATTTAAGAGTGTTGAAGCCTTCAAAGATGCAAATTGGTGCAAATCAATTATAGATAAAGAATCTACATCTAGATATTGCAATTTCATAAGAGGTAATTTGGTCACTTGGCGAAGTGGAAAAACAGATGCAAGGTCGAGTGCAGAAGCAGAATTTAGGGCACTAGTTGAAGGGTCTGTGAACTCTTATGGTTCAAGATTCTTTTAAACAAATTGTATGTTCAAACAAAAGAACCCATGAGGCTTTATTATGCCAACAATGTGGTATTAATGTTGCTCAAAATCCATTTCATCATGATCGAACTAGCACATTGAGGTTGATTGGCATATTATTAAAGAAAAGATTGGTACAAGAGAGATATGTACACTCTTTGTTTCAACTAAAGGACAGTTGGCAGATATCTTCATCAAAGGTCGTTCTAGCCCTAGGATGAAGTTTATTACAAGCAAGCTAGGGTAAGAAAATATCTTTGAACCAACTTGGGGAAGTGTTAGAATATTCAGATTTTTATATATCCTTCTTGATTATAGTTTCTATTTTATACTTTAGTTTATTATATGTTAGAAATCGAAAAGTAAGATTTGGGTGCATTTTTGGGTAGGTCAGATTGTTTCCTTTTTATTCTCCTTGATTTCCTCTTTGTACTTGGAAACAAGGGTATATATTTTTTGTATTTTCTCCTAGACCTAAAGCAATGAATTAAAACATCACTTACAAGAGTCAATTTCAAATGAATGCCTAAAATAAAAAGATTTTATTAGATGGATGTACAGATGACATGGTACATTGATCCTACTTAAGACTTTCTGCATAGACATGAAGTTGTCCACATATCAAAATGCTGATGCACAGTAGTGATTGATCCAACTAAACCTTTTCCAACAACCAATGATCCTTTATTTCCTTTACTACTAAAAGCACATCTATGTGTGATTTCAAACTCCACATATCACATAGCACCATGAATATTTTAAGTTGTTACAGGACAAACACAAGAAACCTATGCAATTTTGACCAATATCTGTGTCCAAATAAGCCAAACAAACATTGGGATGATCATCGTTCACCATTGGAAAGAAAAAAGATTTACTGTGAATACCAAAAATCATCTCAAGCTGATATTTGTTTTTCAATTGAACTTTTAAAGGCAGTCTTTGTTATGAAAGCATCCAACACTTGAAATGCAATGATATATTTGTCATCTTGAAAGCACAAGATTGCATCATCTTAGATTCTTGGTATATAGAGGATTTTTATGGTTTTAAAACAACGTGATATTCTCTGAAAGCTTATACCTGATAATCTCTGAAAGCTATTACACTATGTACTCCTAGAACAAGTTCATAAGTTAATATATGTCCTGAGTTCAGCCTATAATTTATCAAAAAAAGGAAAAAAGAAAAAAGATAACATTTTGAAAAACAAATAAAATGAACATATAAGCACCAACTGCAACTAGCCATGAAAGTAGTCGAATAAAAAAATTCTATAGCCAACTCTACTGGTTAAAAGAAACTTTATTCAGAAAATAATATATAAGTGGTGTAGCATAAAGGAACCTACATCTTGATCCATCTGTATGTTGGCATCATCGAGTGTTTTATCCATGTCATTCATCAAAGCATGCTTCCGATGGCCATAGTAATCCCAAATACAGATCTGCAAAAGAGAAGAAGTATGAATGTTAAAAACTAGACATAAAAGAAAATATTCAAATTTAAAGAAATCGCTGGTGCATATAAATTTTACTTGTTCCAAATTAAGATCAAAGATATTGCAAGCTCTTCGGTGAAGTTCTCCAATGCTTTCCTGCTCAAAATGGTTTAATCTTCAGACAAGTGAATTATTTAAATGCTTAAGTTTATACCTAAAAAGAAGAGGGAGAAATCAAAGGCGCAGAGGATACACCTCTACAGCCAACTCTACAGCCAGTCACCTTTTTGCTTATTCTTATGGTAGAGCAGTCACCTTTAGGCATCACAAGTAATTGAAGGCGCAGAGCATACACCTCCACAGCCAACTCTGTCTGAGAGAGACCTGAACTGATTACTTTCCTTGGCAATGTAGGGCCACCTCCATACCTAAACCCAATAGAGACCACCAATGATTTTCCTATTGTTTGACATTCAGACAACAACCAAAGGACAGAACTGCCTCACTGTTATCCAATTCTAGCAGTATCTTCCAACCTTATCAAGAAATAAATATAAAGAAAACAACAAAGATAACACAAAGAAAATAAAGAACCAATAAAATAAAAACAGCTTAAAACCAAATCAATCATTTCTAAAGATATACAGTCATCCAAACTATGCATTGTACATAAAATAGTAAGGAATCGTCAAGCATCCTCATATTACTTCAGATTAAATCCCTAAGCAATGCTTCTGCAGTGCCCTAGACTAAGTAGGACCTCTACTGCTCATCAACCCCAAAAGATACACTGTTTCTATTCCCAAGTACCCAGATGACAGATTTTAGATTTTTTCCAAATGCTAATAGCACTTTTAGATGTTGTTTTCATTTTCATAGCACAAATTCTATTATGTTTATGATGTACAAATTCCTCATTCTCGTTTTGTCTCAGAGAAGAATAGTATGCTGATGTGAACTTAGAGAAGGACAAATGAGAACAAAAAAAAGGAATAAAATAGAAGGGCATCATGATATCCACAATCATTTTTCTATTTATGATAATAACTCACCATGAATACAATCGCTTCCAGACTTCTTGTGGAAGCAATACATAATCACGGCCTTCCAGTAAAGTATCTAAAATTTCAACTACTTGACAAGGGTCCTCCGATGTCACATCATTTACCAAATCAGAATTATCAATACTAGAAGGTCTCTTCAACATACTTGAACCAGCCAAATTGCCCAGTTCCAACAAAGAGGATCCATCGTTTATATTATTTGGCTGCTCTTGGTTTACATAATCAATCCAGTGTTGCCACCATCTGTCATGAACGAACAAGGAACACAGTAAATGTCATATTAGCAAACCAATTACAATGTTAAAATTGACACTCTCAGCTCATCAAGTTACAATCAAGCTTAAAATGCATATCATTATAATCATATCAGGGTGACAAAAATTGAACTGGCCTCAGCCAGTGGTAAAAGTCTTTAGCAGAATGGGCATACCACATCATATTCACCCCATCCAGTAGAATCCTATCATGCATACTTTTAACTTTAAAACAGTGTTTACACACTACGCCTTTCTTGAACAAGGGGAAAAAAAATTTACAACTAGCCAAATCTATACAAAGATATCACAAAATGTATAAATTTCATACATCTCATCACAGCATAAACAAGTCCATACATGACAAAGTTTTATTAGTTGGATTTAATTTCACCGGCAACACTGAAGATTTTTCCTTGAAGAAAACAAACAACTTTAACTAAAGCATAATAGCGAACCAAGTTTCAGATGCAACACTACAACTATACGAGACTGAACAATTTCCAATATGCGAAAGCTGTTAACATTTCAACTATTAATCATTCTGTTCAGTAAATAAAAAACAATTCTACTTCAAATTGAACACTAAGTCAGTAAATTCCCCAAAGAAATTAAATATACAAAATTCATAAAATAAAATAAAAAAGAGAGAGAGAGGAGGAGCCTTTGATTGATGAGATAAAAGGTATCGCCTTCTTTGCTAGAAGTTTCGGCCGCAATAGCAATGTCTCTTATCAAAACCCTCTCTTCTTCCGGCGACAGCTCTCCGCTGCTGCCGCTGCTACACGCCGTCACCTCCGCCATTCCACTCTCTCTCTTAGCTGATCTGACAAGTTAACGAAACTTCGTAGGTTTCCAATTGGATTTTCTCGGAAGCCAAACGCAGGGCGAAGGAGGAAAAATGAAAATATAGATATTAGAAAATAAAAAAAAAAAAA
Source organism: Ailanthus altissimus (assembly GCA_946807835.1). NCBI lineage: Eukaryota > Viridiplantae > Streptophyta > Magnoliopsida > Sapindales > Simaroubaceae > Ailanthus > Ailanthus altissimus. The sequence continues at coordinate 15,611,531 of OX327687.1, forward strand.
TATCAGGAACTGTGAGAATGGTTTCACAAGACGAGCAATTATAGTTAATAATTGCGTTATTAATCGTCATCCAGGGGAAAATGAAATTACATATCGAACGACTGTCATCGGGTCCGTTGACGACGTTGCTTGCACATCCCAATGTTTTTATAAATTTTCATCGGCTTTTGTTAATTTTAGATTAAAATAGAAAAAATTAATAAAAACACAATTATACTCCACCGATTATATTTTATAGTATTAATGTTTATGTCAGTAAATAATAAGCAAAATTAATGTTAAAAGGACCCCAGAATTTGGTCTAATTCTTATATAGACCCAATTATTTAAAAATGACTAACAAATCTTTTCGACGACAAAATATGTCTCTTTTAATTATTAACAAGCTAAATTGTGTTAGTCTAGAAAAGGAATAAATTGTAAAAAGTATTATTATATTCTTATATTAAGATTTTTATGCCTGTTTTATTTTTAAAATGTTGTTAATGTCTTTGTTAATCGTTTGAAAATGGCTAAAGGGATCTACATCAAATAACGAAATCAATCTCTTTTAAAAGCAAAAAAATTCAATTGTAAAAAGTATTATTATATTCTTATATTAGAATTGTTATAATCATTTTACCTTTAAGTTCAAAACTAAAGAGAAAAAGTAAAAAGTATTATTATGCTCTATATTAAAATTATTATGACCATTTTAGCCAAGTCTAAAAATAGAATAAACAAAAAAAAAAACACACATATTTAGAAGACTCAAGACTTTAGATAAAAGTCAAATATCTTAATCATTAAATTATAAATACTTTATTGATACTAAATTTATTGACTTTCTATATATTTAATATAGCAACCTAACAACCATTAGCCATTATATCTCTCTCACCGTTTAAAGGTAATTGACATTAAAGTTTCATATTAAAGTGCTTCAATAATGTTATCTATGAAAAAGTTATAAATGAAAAACAAACTTTTCTAACACCAAAAACTAATAGGACAACACATAAAAATCCTTATAACTTAAAGCTTTTAGACAATAGCTAACACAAGAATTCAAGCAACTTGAACTCAATCACTTTGGGAAAAGAGGTCCTCTCCAGTATGATAGTCTTCTTGACGAAGATTTTAAAACAACTTAAAAAGACCCAGAAGTATAATTAAGAATTAAGAGACAAACTAACAGTGATGGAAGGATACTGTAAAGAATCAGAGAGAAGAAGAATTCTTATATATTGATAATGAAGAAAATACAATATTATATAGATGAAGCTATCATTCTTATTTGGAAGGTCAATCAATCCTAATTGCAAGGTCATTAATCTATTTCATATTCTATGATATTAACAATAAATATATACATAATACCATATACATTTTAACATTCTCTCTCAAGTTGGAGTATATAAATCATATGTGTTAAACTTGTTACAAATAAAATCAATTCGAGGATCTTTAAGTGATTTAGTAAAAATATCTGCGGGCTGATCGTTTGAGTAAACATGACTTGTAAAAATACAGTCAAACAAAATCTTCTCTCGAATAAAGTGACAATCAGTTTTCTATATGCTTAGTCATTTCATGAGTTTGATGAAATATGAAGTGTAGCTTGATTATCACAAAGTAACTTCATTTGTGATATGTTTGCAAATTTCAATTCTTGAATTTATTGTTTCAACCATATAAGCTCACATATTGCTAAGGCCATGGCATGATATTCTGCTTTCGCAGTTGACCTAACAACAACTTCTGACTTTTTACTTTTTACTTTTTTATGATACAAGGTTTCCTCCAACAAGAATACAATACCTAATAGTATAACGTTTATCTGATGGAGAACTTGCCTAATTAACATCTAAATATTTAGCTACTTGTATATGACCCTTATTCTCATATAATAAACCTTTTTTTTGTGCACCCTTAATATATTATAAGTTCGGATAACTGTATCCCATTAACTATCACATGGAGACTGTAGAAACTGATTGACAATATTGGTCGAAAAAAGAAATATTAGGCCGTGTGATGATGAGACCCGTAGTCTCCGATATCTTCTAAGATCTATAAGAGGCTCCCCATGTCCAAGCAGGAGTTTAACAATAAGATTTATGGGAGAGTCTACGGGTCTACAGTCCAATATCCCTATTTCTTCCAGAAAATCCAAAACATGCTTTCTTTGGGAGATAGCAATCCCAGAGCTTAACTGAGCAACCAAGAAAGTATCTAAGTAATTCCAAATCTTTAGTTTGAAAATGATTGAACAAGTGATTTTTCAATTGCGTAAAACTATCCTAATCACCTTCAGTGACAATATCGTCAACCTAACACGACCAAACCATGCACGAGGAGAATGTTTTAAACCATATAAGGAGCAGCAAAGTTTACATACTAAACCAGACTCTCCTTGAGCAACAAAGCCAAGCAGTTGCTCCATATAGATTTCTTCCTCAAGTTCACCATGAAAAAATGCATTTTTATGTCGAGCTGGTGTAAAGGCTATCAGTGAATAGGAGCCATAGATAAAAACAACTGAATAGATGACATTTTGGTCGCAAAAGAGAAAGTCTCATAATAATTCAGGCCATAAGTCTGAGTATACCATTTAGCAACCAACCTTACTTTTGTTGGGTGCCGATTATTCTAGGGTGTATGCATGTGGTGTATGTGTTCATCATACAAATATACATATTCATACATATATAAACACAATGAAAGATTAAAAATTATATAATGAATACATATTTATATACAATTAATTAAATTAATTATAAAATTGAAAAATATCACTTTTAAAGCCTTTAGATTAAATTGTTTGAAGTCAACTTGGGTAGGTTTGATTATCAAGAATGCCAGTATAATTTAGAAATTACTAACACTTAAACAAATTAGATTAACTCTTAATCTAATTAAATTAATTTTTTTATCTTTTGTTCCACTCTTGAACAATTAAAACAAATCTATTTTAGTTATTACAATTAGTAGCCAATTGTTTGTTTTGTTGTTTTAACACTTAAAACACAAAACAAAGAATTCAAATTTCTCAAATTGAAATAGCCACCAAAATTGCAAAATCTAAAAACTTATGAATTTTGAATTTCATTTCACTTTATACACTACTGCATAAATTTCAAACAAATTTGAATTCATTTGCATTAAATTTAATTATTCATTTAACCAAGGTTAACATTTAACCTTAGTTGAGTTAAATTAACTTAATCCTTAAGTTAATAAATATTTAACTAACCTAACTCTTGAGTTAACTATTAACCCTAGTTAGGTTAACATTTATTTAATAATAAAAATAAAATATCTAGATATTTATTTAACTTAACTATAGTTAACAATTAATCATAGTTGAGTTAAACACAAAATATCTTTTAACTTAACTCTTTGGTTAACAATTAATCATGGTTAAGCTAAATTTTTATTTAAATAAATATCTTGATTATTTAACAATTAAATAATCAATAAAGTAAAAATTATCATTATACCTTTATTAGGTTACAAAGTTAACCCATAGTGGATCCTACCATAACCATATACTTTAGTTAACTTAACCTTAGTAATTTATTGTATTTTATACTGTAGTGAACTATTCAATACGGTATACTGTCAAAGTGCACAACGAGTATATTTTATATTGGGACTCTTTAAGTCCACGTTCGATTCGTCAAATGGAACTATTCTATGAGTCCGTGAACAATGTCCTATGCACATATGTTTACGCTTAAAATGTAATGCAGTTATCGCAATATAGATTGAAGTGTCGATATCACGAGGAAGCTTTTGACAAAATAGGCTAGTGGAGTGAAAATATTAAAGCAATAGTAAATGAGAAAATTAACTCATTGGTTTATATAGATTAAATAGAATTGTATATGAATTAAGGAAAAAGCCTTATAATGATGTAAGCAAGGCTTCGAGAATCACAATTATACTTCGTAAATCTATTCTATACTTTGATTCAATGTTTATAACTTAATTGAAAGCTTCACATCCCAAACAATCAATCGAAGTATATGTAAAATATGACACATTTGATAATACATGTATTTGATATGACTAAACTCTTTGCAAACATTAACACAAACCATGTTCATTTATACAAGTTATCTAAGATGGACAATATATCATTTTGACAATATTGCCGTAAAAGGTCAACTTGAATATCAAACAATTATTGTTTTTATATGTTATATAAGATCGACAATATATCAATTGATAATATTACAGTAAAAGATTAACATATAAAACAATGTAACCAATAATAATTATAATTCAACAAGAATCACATAAAGAAAGCATGACTAAAAATATATGAAACATGAGAATTATAATCTTTGGATCATAGAAAAATAATAGATAATAGTTTAAACGCAAGCAAACTTACAAACATTTGTAGTTCTTGACAAAGTATCAAAGTATAGAAGTAAATTTATTACACATAAAAATTCATATCTTAACCTTGTCAAGAACTCTAGCTTAGCTTATAATGCATGTTAAAGAGATAAAATATAAGAGAATTGTCAAGTATTGAAAACATCATAAGAGTGTTCTTATACAGGTAATGAATGGAAACATGTTTAATGTGACTTCAATCTTCAATAATTTAGGTCAACCACTCGTTCACCTAATTGTAGCACCTTTTTTATAATATAAATGATCGATGTAGCTTTTTTGACCGATATGAAAGTTGTAGCATTTTGTCTCTTCTTTCTATAGCCACTAGGTTCATGCAATTTAGATGAGTATTCAATGAGATATGTGCAAAATGCCAAAGGTGTGTTAGATTTTCGCCAACAACCTTTTTACCAATTTGCATTACAATATGGTCTATGATAACGACTGATTTGGACTTTACCATCAACATAAGAATTTATTGATAATTGAGTCAGTATTTCGCAGCTTCAAGAATTATATCGATTAGGTACGTATTTTGTGAAATATGGTGCAAATACATGAGGTAGGTTAAACTAAGTGAAAGTTGTAACCCAATTCTGATGTATCCTAATTTTTGCCCCATAACATGTTGGATTTAGCTTTCAACTATTCTTTAAGTTTGTATAAGATTGAGTCATGTTATTCTAGGTTCAAGAATTTCTTTATTTCAATTTTTACATAGAGAGTTACGCCTATTTTACCTAAACTTGTGCAAATAACATTCATTAATTATATTTTAAGGACAACACTTTATTTTAAGCCCAAAAATGCAAAAATGCTAAAATTAGTGACATTAAATGGTGACTAAATCTCTTAATAAATATGCATTTTAATGTGTTCATCAACACGCCACGAATATTACAAATCAGCGCGTCAAACCATACAAGTTGAGGTTAGAATACATACATATAATCCTTCTATCATTTATACCCTATATGTACGAGGATATAGATTAGTTAATTGATGCTATATTAGCTAAGCACAAGCGTACGCTATCGTTTCAAGTAATATAAGATTTTAAGTTTAAGTATCGATCCCACAGGGACTAAGCGATCTAATTATATAAATAAAGTACTAAAATTGTACATACTTAATTTTTATTTAGAAATCATAATCTGAAATTTAATTAACTAATATAACTTTATCAATTAAACTTTATTAATTAGAAAAGGGTAAAATTCACAAAAAAAAAAAGATAATTTAGGGTTTTGACTTGTTCCCTAGTATTTTATTGAATTTATTAACCTCTTAAAATTAATAAATTAATACCAATTAATTGACTTAGATACTAATCTCATCACAAACCTTTATGGATGGTCGAGTGACTATATTACGCATTCTAACAATCACCTATATGTCTATGGTAATCAAATCAGAATGTAATTCATTAAGATCAAGTCTAAATTATACCATACATGTCACCTAGGTATATGTCTATCCTAGATGAAACTCATAATTGTTAATTTATAATCATGCATCAAATTATCCTAGGCTAAACACATGAATCCCTTTATCAAGTCCATCATGGTTCCTCAATCATTCATAATATTTGCCAGATATAATGAAAGCAATAAACACAAGATAGAATAAATCAATTATAATAATTAAGTTTATAAACTAAAAATCAATGAAATCCAACTACATACGAGGTTCATATAGTCTAAACCTAGAATAATAAATTTAGCTCATCACAAAACAAAAAGTATCAAATCAATCTATGAAGAGCAGCAAGAACAAAAACATAATAATAAGAAAAGAGAAGAAAAACTAATTAAGAAGATGTATTGGGTTGATTCTCTCTTAATCTTGACTTGAAGCTTAAATCTTGATTTCTTAGCTTTGATATTTGATTTTGTGTTGTGAATTATTTCTTTACGTTTTTACCTCTCTAAAGTCTATGTATTTAACCTTAAAAGAGTGTTTTTATTGGTATGAAAAATCTTAGGGGCGAGAGGCTTCAAATCCAAGTTGAAATAGGAGAGTTGAGAAAAGCTTTTATACATCGTACGGGCGTTGTGGTGTTGGGGGCTTGTCGCCTGGCATCAAGACCTGAAAATGTAACTTTGGGGAGCCTCACCGAGTGCCCAGCTACTGACCTGGGTGCTGCGGTGCCCAATCAAGCCCTGGTTCACTCACTTTCATATTTTGAGCATAACTTCTTTGTTTTACGCCCGATTCACCTCTCATTTATTCCTATGCATTACATTTTTCATCGTGCATCTATTTATGATCAAAAACACAATTAAATAGCCAAAAATTCATGAATTGGAGAAAAAATATGAAAGTATGGTACAAATAATACTAATGCATTTACACCTCTACATCAGTACCGCCAAATTCCCGTAAGTGCATCCATGAACTTATCTCTAGCTTTGTATCTCCATAAACAATATACACAAACACTTTTGCGATATTATTTAACCCTGTGGAAAAATATTTTCCTAGGTTTATGCTTGTGGCCACAATACTTTATAAAATTCAATCTCGGAGCATCGGATATACAACTTACCTATGTAAGCTGACATATCTTGTACCTATGCACACCGAACTCCATGAGCATCGAACTATACCCAACAACACATAGCGGTCAGACTATGAAAGGTCTTTAACGTATATGGAATCCAAGTATGATGGATCACTCACAAGTCTACCATAGTACTCAAGTCAAAGGATCATGAATACTACTCAACACAAGAGGATATTTCTTTAATGGTTTCATAAGATATCTATTGGGGTCCTCATAAGTCTATGCAGTATTTAGTCATGACTGGATACCCGCATACCTATACAAGCTTTAAGCTCATGGTTAGTTAAAAACAATCATCTGCACCAATTAGATATAGATATACACTGATCGATATAATAATGATTCATCGATAAACTTGCATTGGTGAACATAGATCAGAAACATAATATTTGATACATACTTACACAATAACATTTCCTAACTCCTGTTGCAACTCTTTGCAATTATATCATTACTAGTATACTCTCACGTCTTTGTCTCATTTCAGATGAGGCATCTAATACTTAGAATTTTGCTAACTCCTATAACCTACTAACTCTTAGCATTTATAACTCTTAGCATTGCTAACTCTTAGCCCTGTTTAAACTCTTAGCCCTGTTTAAACTCTTTTAGACTAGATCTGAACTTTTTTAGATCATATAATATCTGTAGTGTTACAAGCATTATACCATATAATTATAAAATTAACAAATTTTATTCGAAATATTTGTTGTATAAATATTAAACAATTAGTATTCATACAATATTAGAATAGCACGTAAGTATCATATCCAACAGCTACATCAATCCAAACACACTCAATCCCTTAATAATTGATGGGTGTAAATTAGACATAAATTTAGACTTTAAATTATCTTGGGAATGATTAGTTTTTGAGGAATTTAAAAATTATTTATGCTTTAAATATTATTGTTACAAGGTTTTATCATAATAAGATAGGAAAGAAGGAATTTGAGTAAACATATAAATTGCTCTAGTAAATTGCTACGGTAACAATAAATGCCCCAATGTTTATACAATGATGAATACCTTAGCATTAAAATTTGAATCAAAGCCATAAAAACAAAAATGCTACTTACTAGCTTTGCGATAGGACGCATGGCCCCAAGCTCTATATCTATAGGAAATCAAATAGCATAGGCATCACAGCGACTACTCTTTTGCATTAGGAGTAATGTTATTGTCGTTTAGTTTAGCTTTCTTTTAGGGGTGAAAAGGAAAGCATACAATCTTCATTGCCTCATGGTGAAGCACCTATATTGTAACCCCTACTGCCTCTACTAGTTCTTATGTATTGAGCACGCCATTCCTTCTTACTATACTAGCGTTGGGTCGATTATACAAAAGTCTTGTTTCATCTCCAAATAAAGAAGTTCCGCCCCTAACCTAACCTTAAGTCATTTTCTCTTATTCTCACACGTCCTTAACCAAAAAAGCATCTTTATATTGTGTAAAAATAATATTTAAAACTATTTTGGAGAGAGATTATATAATCAAGAGCATTTTGGCTAATCACTAGAGGATTCAATCAAAGCTCAAGGATTGGTTGGAAGCCACAAAGCCTTCATAAATTTGGTTTTCTTTGGTTGTATCATGTTTTATCATTATTATTTAGCCATTAAACTCTTATTATATTGATGTAATTTCATTATCTAAGTTATAATCTTGAACTCAATATGCGTACTTGAATTGTTTAATCTTGTTATTATGAACTCAGTTTATTATTCAATTTGTTTGTTATTAATGCTTTTCGATATGGTAGGAATAGTGATTGGATGATTAAAGAATACTTGGATAAACTTGCAAAATGCATTCTAGTGTTTAGACCTAGACAAATTGATACATGATTATATAGTAGTATCTTCAATTTTGAATTAGGATAAGAATATATCTACTTGGCATGTATGGTCAATACAACTTGTTTGTAATGAATCTTGATTTATTCGAATTACCATAGGAATATAGGAATTTGATAGATTAAGGTATAATTACTTGACCATTAGAAGAGGCTTGTCATGAGGTCCATGTTGTTATAATAATTGAACTGAGGGATTAATAATTGGGAGAACAAAATAATATTGAGGGATAAGTACAGTCCTGGATACTCTTTATATAGTGATTGTAGTTCATTATTTGTACAATTAAGGTTGATTAACATAATAAGTGTTTAGTTTTAGTGTAAACAAATCTAGTTAACATTTTTTTAGATAAAGACCAGGAGACAATTTTTGTATTTGGTTAAGATACGCATAAATTCCTCATAGGATTAGGACTTTACTCACCACGTTATTACTTGTTCATGGTGATAGACTGTGGCAGGGCCTACTTAACTCTCACATTTGGATAAACTCAACCAAGAGTCCACAATGTAACACGTGTCATTATACAATTAATAAATCCTTTTTGTTAGATTGTGGTGGGGCCTACCCAACTCTCACATTTGGGTAAACTTAACCGAGAGTCCATAATGCACCATGTGTCATTATATAATTAGTAAATAATAATTATTGACTAATTGTTGTATTTAACACTTAAATATAGACACACACGTATTCCCGTGGTAATACTGAATATTGCTAGATTAAACACTTTAATTCGGCACGCTGCCCCAGTGCATAACGAGTACACTTCATATTGCGTGACTCCCTAAGTCCTACGCCCGATTCATTAAATAGAACTATTTTATGAGTCCATGAACAATGCCCCATGCACACGTCACAGATATTACAAATTAGTGCGTTAAACTATGCAAGCTGAGGTTACAATGCATACGTATAGTCATTCCGTCATAATATCCTGGATGTGCGTAGATATAAATCATCACTGTCAAATCTCCTAATACTCATCCATGTCCTATCTCCAGACTTGTATCTCACTGAACAATATGTGCAAACTCCTTTTCCATATTGTTCCACCCTGGTGAAACTCTTTCCCGGGATGATTGCTTATGGCCACAAGACTTTCTGAGATATAGTCTCAAAGCATCTGGATATCTAACTCTATATGCGAGCTGACGGATCCCATATCTGTACGTACCAGACTCCATAAGCATCGGACCATACCCAACGACACCTAACGGTCATACTATGAAAGGTCTGTGATATGCGTGGAACCAAAGTATGGTAGATCACTTATAAGCCCATTGTGGTACTCAGGTTTAAGGACCACGTATACTACTCAACTCAAGAAGACCCTCCGTTGACGGCATATATTTGGTGTCTATCGGAGGCCCTTGTGAGTCTAGCCCATATTCAGTCCTAATTGGATACCTACATGTCAATACGAGCTCCAAGCTCATAGTCGGTCAGGAACGACCATTTATACCTTATAGGTACGACATATGCTGATATATATAAAGGTATCTATTGACAGACCCGCATCGGCAAAAATAGATTAGGGACAATTATTCGATAACATATTTGCGTAACTAGCATTTTTTGGCACCTGATTGTAACTTATGTAACTATGCAGTTACTAACATATTCCTAGGTCTATGTCCTATTACAAACAAGGCTCCAACTCTTGAATCTGCTGAGTATTATAACTAGCTAACACTTAGTTGTGCTAACATTTAGCATTTAAATCTCTCAGCGTGGCTAACTATGAGCCCTTATTTAAACCCCGTTAGATATGATCCGAACTCTTTCAGATCATACAATGTCTGTAACGTTACATACATAGTATCATATATATAGGTATTAGCGATTTAATAAAAATGTACACTTGTATAAATACACAAGTATATGTACATTCAGGGATGGCACGTAAGCACCGTAATAATGTCAGACTATGTGAGGCCTACCAACCCCTTGGTCCACCGGCTGAATGACAACTCAGAGCCACCGGCACACCCACATAGCCAACTCAGGTTACCTACATCTCCAAGGATTCGAACCTCCGTCTTCATCTCCATGGAGACCTTATAGGCTTTTAGAGGTTCGTCCTTGTACCCATCAGGCTGGACCTTATAGGCTTTTAGAGGTTCATCCTTGTACCCATCAGGCTAGCCAGCCTGATGGGTATAAGGACAAGTCGCTAAGGCAATATAAGGGAAAGGTCCCGGGCTCGAATTCTTAGGAGGTCGTGCATGAGATGCGGGGTATGTTGGGGTGCCAACGCCTCCCCCTCTGTATACCCTAGTGGACCCAAGGTATTGGGTAGGCCTCACTACTCTATCATGGTAGTGTGTATTTGCGTTGTGCTTACACATTACACACAATAAGTTTTTGGCGTCGGTGCTGAAGAATTTAGTTATTATTGTCAATATTAATTCTAATCTATCTTGCTTTTACTTCAGATATCTGTTTGTATAGTTACTTTTCATTCATTTTTGTACAAGTACTATTTTATTTGATTTTTATTTTCCAGTTTATTTGATTCATTTTTTATGGCAGAACAACACCAAGTTAAAATATAAAGACTTCTACGATATTTTGCTATCCTACAAATAAGTGACATATAGTCTAGCATTCAGTCACCTTCAATAGATATCGACAACTTTGAAATTCAGTCAGAGATGATTCAATTGATAAAGATTTTGATACATTTTAGAAGTTTTTCAAATGATGATCCTAATGAGAATATCAAGAATTTTCTAGAAATTTATGATTTATGCCGATATGATAGAGTCTCAGATGATGTAATACAAGTTCAACTGTTCCCTTTTTCACTTTGAGATATAGCAAAGTTTGGCTAAGATCACTACCATTGAGGTCTATTACATCATAAGATGAATTGGTTCATAAATTTTCTATAAAATGTTTCCCACCGGTTAGGACAATAATGATAATGAATGCCATAACATCATTTGTGTAGAATGATGATGAATCATTACATAAAACTTGGGAGTAATTCAATGAGTTGCTAAGGAAATGTCCACACCTAGTATTCCAAAACAGCTACTTGTGCAAACCTTTTATAATGGGTTAGTTAGGCATTTAAAGATAATAATTAATGTTGCAGCAAGGGGTGAAATAATAAATAAGTTCAGAGATGAGGATTATGACTTATTAGAAGAGATGACCTTCAATGATTTTCAATGGATAGTTGACAATATTGCTTCAATTGAGAAAATGAGAGAATATGTCAGTTGGGATTTTTATGGTGATAGCCATCCAAATGGCCATTGCATAGAAACTATATAATATACAGGACATTATCATTGGTAACAGCACATCCTTAATTCTAATGTCTATAATCTGGAATGGAATGATCATACAAATGTTTCTTGGGTTAGTAACCAAGAACAAGCTTCAAGTAAAGTAAATCCTCCTAAATATCCAATATAAAATCAGTTGCAGTATGAGAAAAACCCCACCCTTGAAGATATGTTCACATAATTCATAAAGAATGCAAATGCTTTCTTACAAGACCAAATTGCTTCTTTACAGACTGAAAATAATCAAGTTGAAATACACACAGAGGCAACTAAAGTAGAAAGTGGGATAGAGCAACCTGAATCTATTGAAGAAGCTGAATCAAAAGAGAATCTTTACATGGATGAAGTGTTAATGAAAAAAAAAGAGAAAGCACAAGAAGAAGCACATTAATAAAGCTGCTCAAGTAACTATAATCTACCATTTCCATTGCCTAATAAGCTTGAAAACAAGAATCTTGATTGGCAAAGTTTCATGGATTCTCCCATTATTTCAAAGTTGATATAGTGATTTCGGAAGAAGCACAACCATCTTATAAGCAAAAAGTAATTAAAGTCATAAAAAATCAAGTGCATGAAAAGGAAATTCTACATAAAAGAAATACCAAAAAGTGAAAAACAAGTTCATCTAGGGAAAATTATAGATTCTAGCCATAGAGGATCATATGTCCAGTCTAAGATTAAAATCTTTCCAGTGAAACTTAAAACAAAGTGGTTATAACCATTCTTGAAGATTTTCTAATAAAGCTATGAAAGGAAAATGAATGTTAACACTTGAAAACATCGACTAAGGGTCCATAAGAGAGATGCATCAAATACATAGTTTTATCCTCATTGAACCAATAAGGATGATGTTAAGTCGATGACGTTAAATCAAGCACTGCTTGGGAGGCAACCTTAGCTATATTTATTGTGTTTCAATACATTTTGTTTTTTTTTGTTTTTAATGTGGATTGAGGACATGGACAAGGAAAAATGTAAGCTAGTGCCCCTACGTTCCAATAGACTTTATGTGTTTGTGTCCAATAGACATGGACAAATAGGAATGAAAATCTAAAAAAACAAGGCAAAACATCAAATTTGCTATAGCAAAATCGCTGCAGTGGTATATAGTGTTTCGCTATAGCAAACATTTGCCCAACGCCTAAGACTTTATGCTATAGCACATATGAATAATTTATGCAAACAGTATTTATAAATAGTATGCATAAACAGTGCCATGAACAACAATCATGCTACAGTACTTCACTGCAGCAATTTGGCAATTCATAAAATAAAAAGAAATACAACTCCAAGACTCTAATCAATCCGTATATAAAAATACTCATTTTAGACCTCAAAGGACACACAACTTAGGGTTCTTAGAGCCACAATATATAGAAAAGAAGCAATTTTAGAAAGAAAAGCAAGGGGAATTCAAGGAAGTAAAAAATTATTGGTGAATCTTTAGTGTATCAACCAACTACAAATTGACGTCTATATTAGTTTGCTTTTGGTTGTATCATGTTTATTTTATTTTTCAACCATAATTCTCATATTATCATGAACTAATTTCTTTTCTAGGGTTATTAGTTGAACTCAATATGTGTGCTTAATTGTTGGATATTTCTAATATTTATTTGAATTCAATTCTCTATAATTCAAATTATTTACTCTTAATGCTTTATAATATTTGATCAATATTATGATTGATTTGGTAATACTTTGATAAACTCGAGAGAGGCATCATTGTATTTAGACCTAGATAATTTGATGCATGATTGTAAAGAGATTTATAGGTTTCAATTTAGGATAGAGATATACCTAATTGACATATATGGTCAATAAGACTTGTTCTTAATGAATCTTAATTTATTACAAATACCATAAAGATATAGGTATTTGGTAAATTAGGATGCACTTACTTAACCTTGAGAGAGGCTTGTAAATACATTAATGTTTTGACCAATAATAAGAATTGAAGGATATTAATATTAAAAGGATTAATCTTTAGAAAATTTATTGAAGGATAGTAATTGACCATAGGCTCTCTCTATCTTGTCATCTTTTTTATTTACATAAGTTGTGTCATTTATTTTTTCTACTTTTATTTTACTTAAATATATTGTAATTTAAGATTTGATTTTTCTGAATAATTATAAGAAAGATATAATTTTAGTACTTGGTAGAAAATAGAAATGATCCTTATATGCGCTTAATTATGTGATTATATAAATATCGCATCATGTTACAAGCACAATGCTCCCACGTTTATAGAAGTAATTCAACACTAAGGCATTCACAATTCTTAGTATTCCAGCATTCCAATTTAACGCTGGGGCGATACTATTTTAATGCCTAACATCAATTCCAGAAAGTTTAAGGGGTTCTTAAAAGCCACCAACGCTTTTACATTGAAATCCAATGCTCCAGTATTTCGAGTTCACCCTTTGGAAGGCCAATAGTCAAGTCTTCAACGCCTCCACTTTCTTACTTTATAGAGCCTTAGCATTCATCCAGGGAAGATAAACGTTTCAACATTATAAAGAGAGCACCGTGGCGTTCACTTGAAATAAATGGAACCTTTCCCCACTGCCACCACCATCGCCTCTAGAGGATGACTAAACAGTAGGACAAGTGGACCTTGGCTTTGTTGGGGAGTACCTGGATGCTTGAGCTAGCATTTTATAGATCAGGGAAGTATTTCAGTTTCAATTTTATTTTTGTTGGCATGGCGACCATGTCTTTGTTTATATTGCTTTATATTTATTTTATTATTATTGGTTTTATGTTTGTTTTCTTTTGTCTTAGTCTTTTATAGTTAAGGAAGAAAAACATTAGTAACATGACTTGATTTTCATGTAAAATAATTTTTTTTGGTGATGTCTATTGCTATATTTTTCTTATGTTGGGTTGTGATGATGATTACTAGTATATGATAATAAATTGAAATCCAACTGCATAACTTATTTTTCAATTCCATAGGAAATGATAAATACCTTAAATAATTCATACACCAATACTTAGACAGATTTGGACATTGTCTGTGATCACCAATTTTTAAGCACTTGAATAAAGCTTGTGTTAATTGAATTCTTTTTTAGAAATGCTCATGCTTAAGTAGTGCACTTTAGTCTTGATGAATAGACAAACACTTTAAAACTTGTTTTGATTACAGCTTGAGGCAAAATCTTAGAAAACTGATGAGTGTATTTTATATCTATTGTTTTAATCTCCCAAATTTGATGATTGATCAAATTAAATAAGAATATATGTTTTTTAATGTGTCTTAAAGTTATTTTATAGGTTTTAAGTCAACAAAGCTATTTGTAGCGAAAAATTAAGAAGAACGCTCATAAATATAAAATAAATGCTACAGTGACTACCACATTAGACATGAATAGTATTTTGTTACAGTACCCCACACCGTACGCCACAAAAGCCTAAGCCATGGCACCAAAAAATCGAGGCTGCGTCACATGAATATCACATGAACAGTACCACTATAGTGCCAAAAATTGATGCTGTAGAGCAAATTGATGTAGAAAATTTTAAATTTTTGCAATTATGCCCTAATTTTAGAAATTATAAAAAGAAAGCTAAGGCCTCATTTTGAAGGAGGAGGAGAGCACGAAATAGAGAGAGAAATAAAGAATTTTAGTAAGAGAAACACATTAGAGCTTAGATTTGGACAAGGTCATTGAAGATTAAAGGCTTAGATTTCTCCAACTAGGTCATTCTTTCTCTCTACTTTATTTACATTTATTTTAAGTTTGTAATTGTGATTTGTGTTATTTTTAACTAAGTACTTTTATGAACATTTGGATGGATGTAATTGAATATTTCACTATGGATAGCTAGATTATATGTTATAAAGATTGATGAAACTCTATTTAAAACTATGTTTTAATATTGTTATATGATTAATGACTATTTTGTGTTTATTTTTTTATACTTTTTATGTGATTGAAAAATTGATTAGATGTTTAAACACTTGGATTATGTACTTTGAAGAGCTTAATCCATGTATTGAAGCATAACTTTGAGTTTGTTGAGTTGGGAAATTAATAAACTTAGGGTAGTTATATAAAAGTAGTTTAATGCATGTATATATAATGGGTTAGATAGGAATGACAACTTAGTTATATATGCATAGGGTATTATTTGGCACTCGAGAGAGGTAATGAGATTAATCATACACTTTTGACTAATGAATATATAAAATTAGTTGTTAATCACTAATGATAAATAGCATAGGAACAATAGAGTGAAGTCAAGTCTCTAGAACCCATTGTCATATAACTCTTATATCTTTAATTTACCAAATTATTTAGTTTTAAGTATGTTTAATACTATAATTCAACTTATCCTTTAGATTAGCTTAGACTATAATTTACCAACACTGTAGTACTTAGCATTAATTTAAGATCCTCTCATAAGACGATACTCACTCATCATTGTATTACTTGATCACGACCCGTGGACTTGCGGTTTCAACTCATGTGTGTATGATTTTGTGAACAAAAATATATGAATAGGAAGATGAAATTAAGCCATCTTTGGACTATTTGAGCATTTCTAGTATACCATTATTATATATTTACCTTTAGTCACCCCATTTGAGCCAAAATTTCCATTCTCTTAACAACCACATTAGAATCCTAAACCTTGAGTTTAAGTACCCAAAACACTATTTACACCGTTGACACTAAGTATATTAAGAGATATTGAGAATGTGTTAAGTTATAGTTGGGTGAAAGTGGAAAAACAATGAAATATGGTGATAAGTGCCATATTAAGTTTAGGGAAATGACTTTAAGTTTGGGAGAGTTGTGCTTAGTTTATTATTAAAAAGATAAAATAAAAAAAAACAAAAGAAGAGAATGAACAACTGGTTAAAGTTTGGTAAAAATATAAGTTTGTGGGTATTTAAAACAAGTATATGAAGTTCAAGTGGTAGCCAATGAGACTTAGATTTCATGGTGTAAATTAAATTAAATATTTATCCAAAATAACCCATCTTGACCATAACCTTATATTACAAGCTAATAAAAGACCTAATAGATGCCCAAACACATGTATTTCTACATTAGTGGAGAATTGTATTAAAAACAAGCCTATGAAAGTGTTTTGTGCTTAAAAATATACCAAGACATCTTTTTTCTAAACATCTTAAGCACTTGAGCTAATCTTGATAAAATTCAATTAACATTTACTTATTTTGCACACATACACAAGGTTGGTCACTTATGAGGAAGAATAAAAATGCTTAATGGTGGTGTTTGCGAATTGTTTAGTGTTTATTAATTTAGAAAGAATTGAAGAATAGGTGAAGTAGTCTTTGAGATAATGGTATGAACATCAAATCAATCCAACCATTATTTATTCATTTGTTTCTATTTTTTTTGTTTCCTTTTAATTTTTATTTTCATGTTATTCTCTCTCATTGCTCGAGAATGAGAAATTGTCTAAGTTTAGGAGTATTTGATGAGTGTAAATTAGACATATATTTAGACCTCAAATTATCTTAGAAAATTTTTATTTTCGAGTAATTTCAAAATCATTTATGCTTTGAATGTGGTTTTTACAGGGTTTTATCATGATAAGATAGGAAAGAAAGGAATTGGAGAAAAAAATATTTATTATTACAGTAAATCACTACAGTATTAGTGAACACTCCAACATTGAAATTTGAAAGCTTCAACATTGGGCTGATTATATAAACGCCTTGTTTCATCTCCAAAGAAGTTCTGCCCCGAACCTAAAAACCATCCTCATATTGTGGAAAAATAACATTTAAAGCTATTTTAGAGAGAGATTACACAATCAAGAGCATTTTGGCTAATCATTGGAGGATTCAACCAAAGGTCAAGGATTGATTGGAAGCCACAAAGTCTTCATAAATTTAGCTTTCTTTGGTTGTATCATGTTTTATCAAAGTTATTTAGCCATTAAACTCTTATTATGTTGATGTAATTCTATTATCTAGGGTTATAGTCTTAAATTCAATATGTGTACTTGAATAATTTAATCTCGTTATTATGAACTCAATTTATTATTCAATTTGTCTATCATTAATGCTTTTAATATGCTAGGAATAGGGATTGGATGATTGAGGAATATTTGGAGAAATTTGGAAAAGACATTTGAGTGTTTAGACTTAGATGATGAGAATGCAACAGGTTATATTTTTCTCCCTTAATGTTTAGTTTTTTATACTTATTTGGTGCCTAAATATACTCATTATTCATATATTTTGATTTAGGATGCAAATGGAGGCGTTAAGTGCAAAACGAAATTAAATTGGCGACGTTGGATAGTTTCGACATCGCTTCGTAATCTAGCAATAACTCCCTTATCCGAGCTCCGATAGAGATGATTCAAGACGCCATGGAACACCAAGACAAATGTATACAACCTTTTTGTTTTACGATTTAAGAGATAAGGGCTGTATCAAGGTCAAAATTGGGTTTGAAAGTGTTGTATCTGCACTGTTGCAATTTTGGAACATCCCTTAACCTGCAATTCTAGTACGCGAATTTGACACTATTTATTTTAGAAAGTTTCTAGATCTAATGCATGAAAATTTCAGCTATAAACACCACTATTCTAGTTATATTAGGACTTTATTTTATTTTTTTAAATATTTTTTCATAATTAATCAGATTTGGATGCTATTATTTTAGGATAATATTTGAAATCTTATTAAGAGATTTTATAGGCTTCTAATACTTATAAATAAAGTGTAAAGGGGGAGAGAAATCAACAGACTTTACACACGTCTCTCTCTCTCCACTCTTCTTTAATTTCTGCTTCAAGTTTTCATCATACCTTGCTTGGCTAAACCTTTATAATTGGTCAAAGGAAAAGGAAGCCTTGGAATCAATAAAACAGTGAGATCTAATTTATTTTTATTATTCAATTTTTGCTTTGAGTATAGGATATTCTTTATGCCTATTTCATAATTTTACCATTTAATTACTATGAAGCATACTAGTTTATTATCGTTACATCCTATTGCTAAATTAGATATCAATTTTGTAATGGTTTGATTCTTTTAATTTGTGAAGCAACTAAGATTTAATGATTCGTAAGCAACCAAAAATAAACTCTACACTACTAAAAATACATGTAGTAGTGCAAGTAAGGATCATTCTTATGGGGAGTATCTACCCTAATTTTATGCTACGTGAACAAGGATGAGGGATTTAAGTACAGCGAAAATAATTTTAAGGAAAACAACTAAGGAACAATTCAAATTGAAGTATTGAAATCAATCAAAAGAACTAACCTTGGTCTAAGTCAACATCTACCATTGAAATTTTATAACTGATTATCGATGCAAGTATATATCAATTTCCCCTTTGCATATTCACCGTTGAAACTATTTTTCTATCTCTCCTTAGTTTTAGTTAATTAGAAAATAGACAATCTAATTAACCATCACTACTAAACAATCCAAGACAAGTGCTAAAGGTTTAATCTAGTAGTAGCTTTAAGAATTAGACAGATAGATGAAGCTAAATAACACATGCACAAGTGGTTGCATTTAATTTAGTCAAGTGTTTTTCTTAAGATTTAATAATTTCTGATGCAATAAATCATTAAATCTTAGTTGCTTCACAAATTAGGGGAATCAAACAATTACGAATTTGATATTTAATCTAGCAGTAGATTGAATAATAAACTAGTAGGCCTTCTAGTAATTAAACGAGACAATCATAAAAATAGGCACAGAAGAACATCCAATGCTCAAAACATAAATTGAACAATAAAAATAAATTAGATCTCATAGTTTTATTGATTCTGAGGCTTCTGTTTCTTTCGACCAATTATAAAAGTTTAGCCGCGCAAGGCCATGATGAAAACTTGAATGAGAAATAAGAGCAGTAATGAAGAAAGAGACATGTATGAAGTCTGCTTTATTCTCTCATTCTTTATACATTATTTATAATATTAAAAGCCTATAAGATATCATAAGAAAATTCTAAATACTATCCTAAAATAATAGCATCCAAATATGATTAATTGAGAAAAATATTAATAATAAAATAAAGTCATAATATAACTAGGATAGTGGTGTTTTCAGCAGGAATTTTCATACACAAAGTCTAAAAACTTTCTAAAATAAACTGCGTATTAAAATTACAGGTTTAAGGGCATTTTAGAATGTCAACAGTGCAGGTACAACAACTTTAAGCCCAATTTTAGCCTTGATGTAGCCAGTATTGCTCAAAACATAAAACATAATAGTTGTATAGATTTTTCTTCTAATTCTATAGTACCTTGAATCATCTCAATTGAAGCTTAGAAGGGATAGTTATTCCCATATTATGAAGCAAAGTCAAAAGTATAAAAAATAACCCAATTAGCTTCGTTTTGTGCTTAATGCCTCCATTTGCATCATAAACCAAAATATAAGAATAATGAGTATATTTAGGCAGCAAATAAGCATAGAAAGACTAAACATTCAGGGAGAAAAATATGACATTTTGCATTCTCATCAAATTTTCCAATACTTAACTTTTGCTCATCCTCAAGCAAAACTCAAATTTACTTTCCCAAAAACACCAAGGTTGCAACGCTATCAACAAAGAACAACTAAGCTCTTCAGAACTCATAACATATCATGAACAAACATTCTTAAACAACTTATAATTACTTAGTAAGGATTTTCACTTGAAGATGGAGTAAACTAAATATGTAGACCTTCACAGAAATAAACACTCGACTCTTATGTGTTTGAAGGGTATATGTTTCGGTCAAATTCATTTCAGTGGAAAGGATCTACCATAGGCTTACATATCTTCTCATTCTCTGTCATTGGGATCACATGCATAACAAAAATTATAAGGACTTTTCAAGGGTTATAATAGGGTTTAGGATCAAGGTGGGAATATTCGAGAATGTAGCTTAAAAGCCATCAAAACTAGTGGAACAAACATGAATCAACTCAAGCTCGAATATATAAGATGTGTAAAACTAATCACTCTATTTAGTAGATTCTTTAATTTGGCTTTAAATATTTTAAACCATGTAAAACTTCTTCATTGAAAAAGAGATCATTCAAAGGAACACTTTTATTTGCAGTAGAGAACAATCCTTCGCAACAACTTTCACTTTTATGCATATCACGTATAAACAGACCTCTTTATTAGAATTTTAGGAGGAATGATAAATGTGGGCAGTTTGTAATATTAAAAGCAATTTCGTTTATCACTTCCTTTTCTTTTTTTTTCCACCAAAATTACATCAACAATGGAACTCACGAATTGAGAATGAAAATATGTTCCATTTTACCAGTCATAGCTATACCACAAATCCAGATACTCGTACATTTATTTCTTGCACACCTATATTATAATGATGAACAATGCTCTACTAGATTTATGGCTTCAGTAAGGCATTGTTTTTTTTTTGGGGTTTAAATCTTGTAATGCAGGTTCACAATTAAAAAAAAAAAATCTCAAAGGGGTTCAACAAAAGGAAAAATTTATTACAAGGTAGGCTATTTGGCTTATGTAGCTTATAAAAAAATGGGCTTTAATCATGTTCATGCATGCATGTGTCAATATAACCTTGAAAGAGAATCAAGGCAAGGTTTAGAGAAACAAATCCATGGAAGAATATCTTCATAAAAGAAAATAGTGAGACTGATATAGATTTATTAGTTTAAAGGCCCAAAATCTCACCAGCTTTTGTCTACTAAATTTAGTCACAACCATTCTCAAGGAAAATAACTAGACTAATTAATTTTAAGTTTGAAGATTACTTATTCAACCTTGTTATGAATATTTTAAGCTTAATTGAATCTTGCTCATGACAAACACAACCAAAAATCATTGAAAAACACAAAAATAGGGAGCAAAATGTTTTTTTCTTTTGAATTTTTTTTGAAAAACCAAGCAAAATTAAAACACAATCTATATCCCCTCTCTCACACTTAAAACTTACATTGTTCCAAATGTAAGGTAAAATGAAAAAAAAAAAGGAAAAAATTCCCAAAATATAAATGCAAAGTTGGCACCACTTAATGCTTCCTTCTTCAATCAATATAAATCGAATCCCCAAGGTTCAATTTTGCCACATTCTCTACTTGAAAACCTTCATAGAAAGGCTTAAGTCTATGGCCATTCACCTTGTTTGCAAGTTGCTAAACTTTGAATTTCAACTGTACTATGAGAAAAAATATTAGTAACAACAAAAGGTTCAATCCAATAAGAACATAACTTTACCCAAAAACAAAAAAAGCCATAAATTGTATAGAATGACTTTTTGACCAACTTTAAACTCCTTACTATAGATCATCTTGTCATGAAAAGCCTTTTTCATTTCCTTGTAAATCTTTACACTCTCATAGGCATCATTGTGAATTTCCTTTAACTCTTGTAGTTATAACTTCCTGTGTTCTCCAATTTCATCCTTTTTCATGTAAAAACTCTTGATAGCCTAATAAGCCTTGTGTTCTAACTCAACTTGAAGGTGGCATGATTTTTCAAACACCAACTGATAAGGTGACATACCAATGACCATTTTATATACAGTCATATGTGACCACAAGGCATCATCCAAGTGCAAACTCCAATTTTTTCTACTTGGATTGACCGTCTTTTCAATAATAGACTTAATTTCTTGATTTGACACTTCCAATTATCCATTAGTTTATAGATGATACGCAGTCAACACCTTATGGATCATATGGTACTTTCTCAACAAAGTCTCCATAGTTTAATTGTAAAAGTGAGTGCGTAGATCACTTATTAGAGCTTTTAAAATTCCAAACCCAGAGAATGTTAGACTTGATAAAATTCGTAACAACTTTAGAATCATCAGTTCTGGTAGCTTCAGCTTCTACCCATTTCGAGACATAATCAATAGCAAGCAAAATATAAATATAGCCAAAAGATACAGCGAACGATTTTATGAAATCGATGCCCCAAACATAAAATAATTCACAAAATAGTATGGGGTTTTATGGCATCTAATTCCTTTAAGATATATTACCTGTCTTTTGACAATGATCACATGACTTACAAAAAGAATATGAATCTTGGAATAAAGACGGCCAAAAGAAACCATATTCTAGTACTTTTCTCGCTATCCTCTTAAATCCAAAGTGACCTCCACAAGTATAAGAATGACAAAAGGTGAAAACAAGAATCATTTCATTTTCAAGAACGTACCTTTCTATCACTTGATCTGCATAATGCTTCCATAAGTATGGGTCATACCACACATAGTATTTGGCATCACTCTTGATCTTATCTCTTTGAGGCATAGATAAACCAAAAGGTAATATATTAGTAAGCAAATAATTTATGATATTCGTAAACCAAAGTAATGTCACACTTATGGAGAACAAATGCTTGTCAGGCAACATTTCTTACAGATGATGTTCGTCCTCCATATGAACTAAACAACTCAAATGATCTTCAAAATGATTTTCTGTCCTTCCTTTATCTTTGATCTCAAAATCAAAATCACTCAAGAGAAGTATCCATCTTAGTAATCTTGGTTTTGCCTCTTTTTTCATTATTAAATAACGAAGAGATGCATGATCAGAGTACACAATGACTTTAGTACCAAGCAAATAAGATCGAAACTTTTCCAAAGCAAAAACAATTGTTAAAAGTTCTTTTTCAGTAGTAGAAAATTTTCTTTGGGTACCATTCAAAGTCTTTGAAGCATAATAAATTGCATGAGATGCTTTTCTAATTTCTTGACCCAAAACACCGCCTACTGCATAATCACTTGCGTATTATATCGAAATGAACATTTCAGTCAGGGGGCTGGATAATTAGGGTAGAATTCAATAGTTCCTTTAGCTTATTAAATGCCTTTTTACACGCTCTATTAAACTCAAAAGCGTAACTTGCTTAGGGTTAATACTATTTTGGAAAAGTTCTTGATGAATCCTTTATAAAAACCTACATGTCCAAGAAAAGAACGAACTTCCCGTACACTAGTAGGATAAGTTAAAGATGTAATAATATTGAATTTAGCTTTATCTTCCTCAATTTCCCTAGATGAAACAACATAACCCAAAACTATACATTGTTCAACCATAAAATGATATTTTTTAGAATTTGACACAAGGTTAATTTCTATGCATCTTTGAAGAACAAGTGTAAGGTTATGTAAACAATTATCAAAGGAGTCTCCGTAAACTGTGAAATCATCTATATAAGCTTCTATGACATGCTTAATATAATATAAAAATATGTTAACTATACACCTTTAGAAAGTAGTTGGGATGTTGCAAAAGCCAAAGGGCATGCAACGATATGCAAAACTCCTAAATGAGCATGTAAAAGTCATTTTTTCTTGATCCCCTAAGGCAATTACAATTTGAAAATAACCTATATAAACATCAAGAAAACAATAGTAAGAATGACTAGCTAACCATTCAAGCATTTAATCAACAAAAGGTAAAAAGAAGTAGTCCTTGCAAGTTACAACATTTAATTTTTTATAATCTATACAAACCCACCGCCCATTATAAACAGGTAGGAACTAAATCATCATTCTGATTTTTACAATAGTTATTCCAGTCTTTTTAGGAACTACTTGAACTGAGCTAACCTAATTACTATCCGAAATAGGATAAATCACTCTAACTTTAAGAAGTTTGAGGATCTCATTCTTTACTACATCCATCACAGGCGGGTACAATCTTCTTTGTGGTCAATGGAAAGGTTTAGCTCCCTCTTCAAGTTTGCTAGAGGTGATCACTGGTAATGTTCTTTCATCTCTAAGGAACACGTACTTGAGGTGACTAGGGAGACACTTCAAATTTGGGATAGGGGCCTGCAAAATAGATGGCAAATGTGTCTCATTAGAAACTAGTCACTTACAATAAAGAACATTACCTGACTGCTGCAACTTCAAAAAATCATTTAATACTACAATAGTTTCCTGTAAATTAGTACTCAAGGCTAACTCCTCATTCTTTTTCTCAGGATGCTTACTAATGGAAATTTCCAATCCATCTTTTCCATTAAGTTAAAAAACTTCTTGTGCTAAAGAATCAATCATGGTTATCACTACTAGGATATTTCATGGTATCATAAATATTAAACTTAATAATTTCACCATCAAATTCCATGGTAAGTGTGCCACTATGAACATTTATTTTAGTCTTGGATGTCTTTAAAAAATAGTATTTCTAACAAAATAAGAGTAGTTTGATCAGCGTGGTCTATATCAAACACATTGAAATTAGCAGGAAAAACTAAATCATTAACTTACATAAGAACATCCTTAACTACACCCTTAGGATAAGCATTAGATCTATTAGCCAATTGAATCACAACACTAGTTTTATTTAAAGGTTTAAGTTTTAATGAAGCATAAATAGAATATGGCATGACATTAATAGAAGCTCTTAAATCTATTATGGCCTTCTCAATTTTAGTGTTACATATCGTATAATAAATATTAAACATACCTGGATCTTTGCACTTCGTAGCGAGTTTTCATTGAATAACTATAGAAATATTCTTCTATACTCTTACTTTCTCACATCCTTTAAGTTTATTTTTCCTCTTAGTTGTACACAATTCTTTCAAGAAGTTAACATAATGAGGTACTTGTTTAATAGCATTTAAAAGTGAAATATTTACCTCTCATCTACAAAAAGTCTCATGTAAATATTTATTTTGATCATATTTTCTAGATTTTGCTAAAGCTCGAGGAAAAGGAGGTACTGGTTTATAATCAGAAAGAGGCAGAAACTTACACTCAAGTACGTTATCTTCATTATGAATGTTTCTATCTACAGCAACATTTTTCTCCGCTTTTTACTTTGACGATGTAGGGGCTGCCTTTATTGAAATCTCAACCTCTTTACTACTTCTCAAAATGATTGCACTTGCATTTTCTCTAGGATTTACTACCGTTTGAGAGGGTAATTTTCCTGAACTTTGCACTTTTAGCCGACTAAATTCGATTACCATTTGAGCCATCTAATTGTCCAAAATTTGAATATTGTTCCTTGCCTCTTGTTGAAATTATTTCATCTCCTATTGAAATTGCAAAGTATTAGTGGCAAGAGACTTAATAATATATTCTAAAGACATACCAGAATTAAAAGTTTGACTTGATTGTTGTCTATAAGGGTATGGTTACTTATATTGTTGGTAACTTGAGCGGTTTTGAGTCACGGGCTGATTTACTTATGGATTCCCATAGCTAAGATTGGGATGATTCTTTTATCCTGGGTTATACATGCTCGAATAGGATCATACTTCTTTTGTGGTTGTCTAAGAAAATCACTCGTTGCATCCACTTGCTTAGTAGGCTTTTCTTGAAGAGTTGAGCACATATTGGTTGTATGCCCTACTAAAGAACAAATCCCACAAGCCTTTGCCATTTATATACTACCTATAGCTAGTTGACAAACAAGAGAAGTTAGACTTACAATTTATTTTTCAAGGGAGGAAATATTTACCCTATTAACATGCTTTGTTGAAGGGTCAAGCCTAGTTCTAAATTATTAAGAATTGAGTGCCATATTTGTAATCAAGTTTCTCGCGACCTCGACAGTTTTATCCACTAATGCTCGTCCACTAGTGACATTAATCATGCTCTTATCAGTAAGTAGAAGGCCCTTATAGAAATACTGGATAAGTAGCTGTTCATTAATTTGATGATGAGGGCAACTTATGTTGATGATGGTGCTTATGTGCCAATAAACAATAATCATTTCAAAAATAATCATCAATACATATTATATAGTAAGAAGTTTGTAACATTTACAAGAATTATAGATCTAAAGGAGTTTAAATCTGATCCAAAGAAGTTTGGGTCAGTGCTAAAAGTTAGCAATTATAAATGTTAGAACTTTGTTTAAAATTGGACAAAGACCTAGAAATATATTAATAATGACATAGTTACAAAGAGTTGCAAATGGTGCTAAAAATGTTATTATGTAGTATGTTATTAATCTTTCTGATCTATGGTTACCAATACGGGTCGAACGATAGTCCTTCCAGATTAGTGTATATCTATATATAGATTATCCAGATGGTTAGTCTTAGCAGACCATGAGCTTAGCAGAAGCTAGTATAAGCATCTGGGAATTCATTGAGGATTGAGTACCGAACAGACTCATAAAGACCTTCAATAGAGATCCCACAGAGCCTTCAATGGAGGATCTTCTCGAGTTGAATAATATTTATGGTTTTTTGACTTGAGCATCACGATGGGCTTGTAAGTGACCCATCATACTTTGGTTCTATGTATGTGAGAGACCTTTCATAGTCTGATCGTTGATTGTCGCTGGGTATGGTCTGATGCTCATAGAGTTCGTTGTGCGTATATATGGGATCCGTCAGCTCATATAGGTGAGTTATATATCCTGATGCTCCAAGAATTATGATTTAGACAGTCTTTTGGCCAAAAGTAAAAGACCTCAGTAAAGAGTTTTTCGTAGGGTTAAATAATATCGTAAAGATGTTTCCAGATATTATTTTATAGAAATACAAATTTGGAGATAAGTTTACAGTTAATCATATAGAAATTTGACTATGATGATCTGTGTCTATGCTTTTCTTGGATATAGGCGACGGAAGGATTATATGAATATGGTTGACCTTAACTTGTGTGGTTCAATGCTCTGTTCTATAATATCTGTAATATGTGTCGGGTATTGTTCACGAAATTGCAGAAGTGTTCCGTAAGATAAATAAATGTGAGCATAAGGAGTCTCACAATATAAAGTGTACTCATTGAGCACTAGGATAACTAGATAGATCGAACGGTTCAATTTAAGATGATTTTAGAAAGTATGATATGTTTCAGGACCTCTCTAGAAAGTGGGAAACATACTTTGCAAATGTTGCAAAGATGTCCCTATTGTATGGCAAAGGGAATCTTGCCACATGGCACTTATTTGACAAGTGGCACATATAGCCTTTTCATGATTAACACTTGGCAGCATGCATGAGATATATAAATAACAAGTGTCAACCATGCAAAGAGTGAGATAGCTAAAAGTTTACAAATGTTGCATTTAGCCCCTCATATTTGTTAACTATATAAAAAAGTTTTGAATTTGTTTTAATAAGGCCCTCATTCCTAAGTTAATAAACCAGCACCCATTTGAGAGAATTTCAAAATTAAATCTTGCTGGAAATTGATCGAACAAGCTGCCATTCTAGCTTCGATAATTTTATAGATCCTTACAGACTAGAATTGATCACGAGTGGACTTCCATGTGAGCTCCGGAGAGTAATTCTTCACCGAAGTTTTTCAAATGTGAGTTTTTATAAACTCATATTGTATTTGATATGTTTCTAAGTGTACATGTTGATTAAAATGTTAATTTCATTGTGTAATTGCTTGATTGTCATGCATTTAAGTTTTAGTCAACTTGTACACTAATTACATGCATGCACCTAAATTACATGTTATTGACTTGCACATAGTTTCTTGAAATGTTCCCAATATTCATGTAGGGATTCTTCATTATACTGCCTTACACCATAAATTTCTTTTTGAATGTTGACGACCATGAAAGCTAGGAAATATTTCTCCAAAAATAACCTCTTCGTCTTATTCCATATGGTAATACTCATCGATGGTAGATAATAGAGCCAATCTTTAGCCGAATCCTTCAAAGAAAATGGTAAGGCTCCTAATTTAATTTGCTTTTCATTCCCCCATATGGGTTTCATACTCGTGCATACCATATGAAAGCTCATTTAGATGCTTGTGAAGATCTTCACCCTAAGGCCATGAAAAGTGGGCAAGAGATGTATTAGTCCAGATTTTAATTCAAAAGTAGTAGTAGCATCAAAAGTAAGGAATATTATGTATAAAGGTTGTAGATTTAAATCTAGGGTAACAAGCTCTTTCAAAGTTCGATTTTAAGCCATAACATCTTCCCCTTCTAAATTAGAATCACTGGCAAATAAGGAATCAGAACTAGATCATTCTCTTCAGAATTTTTCCGAGCTTCCTTCCTTAACTAACTTAAAGTTCTTTCTATTTCTAGATTGCACTACAAATCACCTTGATTAGAAGATTAAGTAATAGTCATAAATAATCAAGAAAACTTTAATAAACCATGAAAGTAAATAAGCAAAAAGCAAGAGTAATGAAAATAAATAAAATTCTATGATAAAACACAAACAATTGAGATGATTTTTTTTTGAAAATTTTAAGAACGAAATAAGGATCACAAGAAGCACAAAAATCAACGAGAATCACTCCCTTGCAATGGCACCAAAATTTGGTGTGCTGTCGTAGGCAACTAAAAATAAACCCTATACTCCTTAAAATATATGTAGTAGTGTGAGTAAGGATCATTCCCACAGAGAGTATCTATCCTAATTTTATGC
Organism: Ailanthus altissimus; assembly: GCA_946807835.1. NCBI lineage: Eukaryota > Viridiplantae > Streptophyta > Magnoliopsida > Sapindales > Simaroubaceae > Ailanthus > Ailanthus altissimus. The sequence continues at coordinate 15,640,965 of OX327687.1, forward strand.
TACGTGAACAAGGATAGAGGGTTTAAGTATGAAGAAAATAATTTTAAGGAAAACAACTAAGGATCAATTCAAATTGAAGTATTGAAATTTATTAAAAGAAAAAACCTTGGTCTAAGTTAACATCTATCATTGGAATTTTACAACTGATCATCGATGCAAGTATGTATCAATTTACACTTTGAATATTCATTATTGGAGCTATTTACCTATCTCTCCTTAGTCACAGTTAATTAGAAAATAGATGATCTAATTAACCTTAACTACTAAACAACCCAAGACAAGCGCTAAAGGTTTAATCTAGTGGCAGCATTAGGAATTAGAGAGATCAATAAAACTATACACCATAAGCACAAGCGGTTGCAATTAATTTAGTCGAGCGTTCTTCTTAAGATTTAATAATTTTTGATGCAGCAAATCGTTAAATCTTAGTTGCTTCACAAATTAAACGGATCAAACAATTATGGATTTGATATCTAATCTAGCAGTAGATTGCAACAAATAATAAGCTAGTAGACCTTCTTGTAATTAAACAAGATAATGAAAAAAGGCACAAAAGAATATCCAATACTCAAAATATAAATTGAACAAGAAAAGCAAATTAAATCTCACAGTTTTATTGATTCGAGGCTTTCCTTTCCTTCAACCAATTATAAAAGTTTACCCATACAAGGCCATGATGAAAACTTAAACGAGAAATTAAAGAAGAATGAAAGAGAGAGGCGTGTATAAAGTCTGCCCTTTTCTCTCCTCCTTTACACGTTATTTATAGTATTACAAGCCTATAAGATATCGTTTGAATATTCTAAATACTATCCTAAAATAATAGCATCCAAATCTGATTAATTAAGGAAAATATTAAAAATAAAATAAAGTCCTAAAATAACTAGGATAATGTTGTTTCCAATTAGAATTTTCATTTACCAAGGCTAGAAACTTCCTAAAATAAACCACGTATAAAATTTGCAAGTTAGGGACATTTCAGAACTTTAATAGTGCAGATACAACAAATTTAATCCCGATTGTGGCCTTGATGCAACCAGTACCTTTCAAAATGCAAAACATGAAGTTGTAGATCATTTTCTTCTCGTTTCATATCGTCTTAACTCCTTTCAATCTGAGCTCTGATGAGAGAGTTATGCTCAAATTATGAAATGATGTCGAAACTGTCCAAAATCGCTGAATTAGCTTCGTTTTTTTCACTTAACGCCTCCATTTGCATCATAAATCAAAATATAAGAATAATGAGTACATTTAAGCACCAAGGCTTTTATCTTAAAATTGCTTGCATTAATTATAGGCCTCTAAATACTTTAATTAATTCCATCCACCAAAGGCACCCCATGCTCTCTTAAAGTTCTTGGTTTATTACCAAAGGTGCAACTAGGAACTAAAATTAATTCAAAATTTTATCTATTTAAATAAGCAAATTAAAGCACACTACACTATCAATGAAAATGAGTACATAGGAGTGTAGTTATCCCCTAACCCGTGTTTGTTTAAGGTATACTTTAAATGCTAATCCCTTGGTCTAGTATTAGTTTCAACACTAAGTTCATTGTAAGCCTCTTCCGATGGTCAAGTGATTATATTCCCTTTAATCTAATACCTATATTCCTATAATACTATGATTAAAACAGAATGTATTAAGTTTAAGTTGATTTAACTAAGCATGCCAATTTAGTATATTTCTATTTTAATCCGAAACTTGTAGATGCTACTTTATAATCATCCTTCAATTTGTTCTAGGCTTTCCAATGAGATGCCGTTGTCAAGTTTGTCTTAATGTATCAAATAATCATACATTAATTGGTTAGATTAAATGTAAGCATTAAGCACCATTAAATCAAATAACAACTAAGTTCATTTCATTCAAGTTGTAATATTTACAAACATGTGATTAGGTTCAATACTATAAACCTAGATAATTGAAATTAGTTCAGCATAACTAAGTTTAAATAACAAAATACAAGAGAAAAAAAAAACCAAGATCAAACCCAAAAGCGCAATAGATGAAATTCAAAGAAGCCATTTTTGTTTTAGTTCTAATACTACTCTTGAAGTTGCCAATCTTCATTGAGCATTTTGAATCCCTCTAAAGTTGATTTCAAGTGTTGAACGGTGTTTACTGATAGCAAAAAAGAAAGATTTTTAGTCTAAAACAAGTTACTTTAGTGTCAAGCTGAAGTTAAAAACATTTTCCTACAAAATTCTAAAGAGTTAATTTATATAGCAAGGGAAAATGTTGTGGCGTTAAGCTTGGAACACTAGAGCATTCTCAGCTATATTGTACTGACGCAGGGGTATTTGTGTTGTCCAATTCTGGGGCGTTCTAACGCAACTACGATGCTTAACTGGAGTAGAAGCTCCGACTACCTTAGGCCTTCTTGGGAAATCACGTAGCCTAAACACATCCCTATACCATAACATTTATATTTTCTATAAATACGAGGACGATAATGAATTAGCATTGGGGAATTCATCCAAAAAGATGAACACGCTGCATTAGCTTTGTAGAATGAAGCCATATTCATCTCTACTCTGCATTCTCACTCTTTTGCTTCATTGATGCTGCTTTTCCCTCAAATTCATCTATTCCATTATTTATCTTGCAAATTCAATACATTGGTGCATAAATAGAACATAATTATTCAAAAAATGGCAAAAATCTAAGTTAAAATGAGGCTATAATATATGTCAATTTCATACTCATTAGGAAGGCTTATCACTTGGTGGTTAAGTTGGAACATTGGTTATTTTGGGATGTTAAAAATTTAAACCTTGATTTGAAAGCATTAAAAGAGCAATGTTTTTTACAACTCAATAATTTGGAAGAATTCGAAATCGATGCTTATCAGAATGCCCAGATTTATAAGGAACGAGCCAAGAGGTGGCATGACAAGAAAATCTTTAAGCGTGAGTTCCTCCTGGGTTAACAAGTGTTCTTTTTCAACTCTCAGTTGAAGTTTTTTCTGGAAAAGTTATAATCAAGATGGTTAGGACAATTTAAGATTAAGCAAGTCTTTCCATATAGCATTGTGAAAGTTCAAGGTGATGATAGGAAAATATTATGCATCAACAAATAAAGACATTAACATTATTTTGGTGGGGAAGAGCAGAAGGTGGCAAAAACACTGCTTGAAGAACCCAATAGCAAAAAATGGCAAGTCTAGCTAGGTACATTAAATCAAGTGCTTCTTAAGAGGCAACCCAAGCATTTAGGGTATTTTTCTTTTATAGTTATTGTGTAAAAAAAGTGCAAAACAGAAACTTTCCTTTTTCTTCTTTTTCTGTCTTTCACTTTCCTCTCATTTCTTCAAAACCTTAATATTATAAACACATCCAAATCTCTAAAATTACTCCAAATCCATCATCATAACTTCAAATTAGATACTTCCCAAACACCAATATCTATTCTTAACATCCAATCACCCAAAATCTTTCTCAATCCTCCCTAATTCAAAATTTTCAATTCTTGAATAGCTGAGTTTGAAATTTGTATAAGAGCCATCAAATGAGTTTTAGATACTTAAGGTATTAAGGCTCTATCTCCTAGTGCAAGTTTATTGCTTTTGATACCTATACTTTAATTGTTAAAGTGTGAATTTAAGATATTATGGTGATTGAATTTATGATAGATTGACTTGCTTGGTATGGGTAATTGATGGAAGTTTGTAAGTAAATTGTATATGGGTTTGTGATATATGAAGAATTATATGGGACTGTATAGTGATTTGGTGCTTATAGTTTAAATATGGTCAATTGTTTGGTGGCAGTATGGTGACATATTGGATAAACGTGGTATTGCGTAGATTGTTTTGAAAAGTATGGAAATTATTATTAGAGGTGTGTAGTAACTTGAGACAAAGTCTTAAAGCTAGAACCTAAGCATTTAGAGGGGTGTGTTTTGTGAAATTGTAAGAGTTAGGTTTATTGTGTTTGGAAAATCCCATTATTTGGAAGTATAGTGGTGAAAAATTAAAGTTGGGAGTGCATCATAATTATAAACTTAAGGCATCGCTCCTATGAAGGCAAAAATCACAATAGCCATACATTAAGTTATAATGCTACCATATTTGTGTTGGCCACTACAGTCGATCGCTATACTAACTCAATGGTCCATAAGGACATCATTTTTAAAAGAGGATTCAATTTTTCAATGGGAAAACTTATATCCTTCACTCGGATAATCAACTCTTAAGCGTGGCAACATTTTTAAAAGCAAGGTAGCAATTATTCTAGTGGTGAACGCGTTTTATGCTAATGCAACAGAGCACTACTAGCTGAAGGCTAAGGTTTGAGGAAAGCAAGTTACCTTCGATAGCAATTCCATCAACTAGTTCTTAACCTCCTAACAATTGCTCATAAGGAATATAATCAGATTTTAGAAGATCCAAAATATGATGGAATTATTTAGCGACTTTGTGCACCTGACATTACATAGAGAATGTCTGACAAACACCGTCGCTTGTTCCCCACAAAAGCCATGGACTAGGAGAAGAATATTTGGCATCATTTCATTAGTGCTAAACTCATACCATCCAGACATATAAGTGATGTCAAGTCGATTGCATCATTCTTCAATATGCCATATTAAGGGGGAAGAGCATCAACATCGGATTCATCATCACGTGAAGTAATTTCTATTGCATTCAAAATGATAGAGCTTGTATATTTTGCCCTTTCCTCCTCATTGCTTTGTGCAAACAAGTTAGAGTTCAATGAGACCTTTCTGAGAAGCTACTACATCCAACTAAAGCACTCAACTTTAGCACAATCTCTTGGGTCTAGTGATTGGATGATGTACATAATTCATAGCCTTAACCTCTAATACAGGTTACAGCCTCTTTCTCTCAGTCAGCTTCTAGCCAATCTAGACACATATTCCTCGATAAGGCATTTGAGGTCCATCAGCGAGCATTTTATGGGCACTAGCAACAATGTCACTAATGGGTAGAGTAGTAAATACAAGTGGCATCATACCAGATGTAAATGTTACAACTCACTGTCGCCTACTTAGACATCAACACCAATTAGTTGCTCCAACCTTTTATTCTACCTTCAGCACATCCATCATCTTATGATGACTCTAGCGATGACAACAATCAACCAATTATAGTAGAGAAGTGTCCTAATTCTCATATTTTAATTTATTTTTCTTGCTCAACATGAGGACATGATTTAATCTAAGTTTGGGGGTGAGAAACACTTCCTCGTTACACTTGCTTATTTGATTTGTTGTGTTTACTATAGTAGGCTTTAGTTTTTTTTTATCTTGTTTTTATTTGTTTTTAGTCTTTTTTTTTTGCATGTTTCTATTTTTCTGTAGTTCTGTCTTCAGTTGGTTGAATGTTTAGTAGTCAATTATATAAAATAGAAACATTATGTCAATTGCTAATTTCTTTTAGAACTAATAAATGATATGGTTGTTTGCTTGTTTAATCTAAAGGCAAATTTGGCTTCAATTTATAACCACTTGATCAATTAAGCATGTAATTACGATTATCCACTTACTTATACTTACTTAGAGGATGTTTATGCATAACAAGAAAACTTTTGGTCTCGAAAACAAACTAGAAGTTGTTTGAGCATTATCAAGGCAAAATCTTAGGGCGTACATAATCTAGGAAATGATTTTATGCTATCTTTGAACCAATTGAGCCTTTCAAACCAACTATTGTATATTTTTCACCCCTAGTTACCCTTGTTGAGCCTAATAACCATTTTTCTTTACTAATTACATCAATACCTCAGCCTTTAATTTAATTATCCTTCTTAAACTCATCAAAACATAGGCATAACACTTATTTTAGAAAGTTATTAACTATTGGACTCTTGAAAATGAAAGAGTGAATTAAATAAGGGATATAGGTTTAGTTATAAATTTTAGTTGTTCTAATTTTGTATAAGCTTAATTTTGGAGGTATAGTGGCTCAAATATTTCAAAAAAAAAAACATCAAAAATATGGTATAGATTGAGTTTGCTATACCCTTAACTAGAAAGAAAAAAAAAAGCAACAAAATAGTAAGATTTGAGAAAATAAGTTTGGGAGAAATCGTTTGCAAAATAATTAGTTCGTTTGGATCAATATCTAAAAGAATGTATATTTATAATGTGAGTTGAACTGGAATATATCCACTTTATCCTACCCTCACCCTAGCCATATATTACAAGCTAGATAAAGTTCTATTTGATCATTGATTATATGTACGCCGACATTAGTAGAGAGTGATGCAAAACTTAAGCTTATGGAGTTTTAATTAAATAAAAAAACTCATAGAGATCATTTCATTGACTTGTGTCCACAAACTAATTTGGGTGCATATAACTAAAGATATTATACACACGCACCAAGTAGTCACTTGTAGGGTGGAACAAGTAATAGATTGACATGTTGAACTATTATGACATTTAGAATTTTCTTAAGATTTGTAGTATAAGAAATTTACTTTGGTTGGATATTTCATTTCTAACCATGTTCATATATATGTATATATAATTAGCATATTACACACATAAGGAAAAATATGTTGTCGAGTTATGACCAAATTTCTTACACGACGATTGCTTTAGTTGCTAGAGAGATGAGTTGAGATTAGACATAAAATGAAAGAAAATAAAATAAATAATTTATTCTCATAGAGCTCAAATTTATTTTTATAAATAAGTGTCACTTTAATTGGGTCAAAATGAGGTAAATTTTAGTAAATACTTAATTAACTATAATATATCCCACTATCATGGAAACCTCTTTTAGCGAGATATAAGTTTTACAATTTTATGCTTCGTGAAAAAGGAGCTTATTGAGAACTTGGGTTAAGTGCTTAAGTGGCGATTGAACTAAAATCCGTATCGTGAACTACTAAGACATATGCTCATTAAAAGAGATTACCTGTAACATGTGAATTTTACCATGTGTGCATTTTGTGACCAACATAGAAAAATGAATGAATAAATCTCTACTTCCTCATTGTGTATGTTCCTTTGAGAATAGATAAAACCTCAACTAGTATCCTTTTTTACCATCAACTATATTTTGAAGTACGGATTAACATTAGTTGCTTTAGCGTGTTATTTATGACTATGATATTATTCATTATGTAAAACATGTCTAGTAAGGCAATTAACCTGGATCTAAAAAATATAAGTTGTTTGGGAAGATTATTTTTCTTTTTACATCTAACTTGTGTATTTATCGATCGACTAATAGTATAGTTCGTAGGAGGATAGATACAATTGTGAATATATAGAGTGAATAAAAACTAAGTATAGCTATTATTGTTATGTGTGAAGAGTGAACGTAACGCAAATGCACGCTACCGTGAGCAAGTAATAGAGTGATGAGTAGAGTATCGATCCCACGAGGAATTTATGCATATTTTTAAATAAATACTAAATTTTTGTCTCTTTACCTTTATTTAGACAAATATTAATTAGATTTGTTAATGCTAAAACTAAACATTAATTATGTTAATCAACCCTAATTGTGCAAATAATAAAGTACAATCACTAAAAAAAAAGTATCTAGGACTATAGTATATCCCTTAATATGATTTTTTTATCCCAACTATTAATCTCTCAGTTCAATTATTAGGTACAACATGAACCTCGTCACAAGCCTCTTCTGATGGTTGAGCAATTATTCCTTAATTTATCAAATTCCTATTACAAACAAGTTGTATTGACGATACATGCCAATTAGGTATATTCCTATCCTAATTCAGAATTTTTAGATATTACTCTATAATTATGTATCAATTTATCTAGTGGTGTTGATGAGAATGAAAAATGTCATATTTTTCTTCCTTAATGTTTAGTATTTTATATTTATTTTAATACCACCCTATTACTTAAAGACTCAGTACAGTTTGAGGGGCTTCCTAATGATGATCTGAACGAACACATTATAAACGTTTTGGAGATTTGTGACACCTTCAGGTTTAATGGGGTTTTAGACGATGCTATTAGGCTAAGGTTGTTTCCATTCTCGTTAAGAGATAAAGCAAAAGGTTGGTTGGGATGATTTGATGCAGAAGTTTTTAGCCACATTCTTTACTCTAGCCAAGACCATTAGGATGAGGAATGATATTCCCCTCTTGTTCAATATAACCACAAGTTTTTATATGAGTCTTGGGAGAAGTTTAAGGACATATTGAAGAAGTGCCCACATCATGGAATTTTGAAGGTACAAAATTTTTATAATGGGTTTGTGGGTTAGTTGTGGACAATTGTTGATGCAGCCGTTAGGGGTGCTTTGATGAACAAGTTTACTGATGAGGGTTATGATTTATTGCAAGAAATGATAGCTAACTGATGTATGCAATAATAGCTAAATACAAGTGCACGCTCTTACGTATAATCCCTTTATGTATGAATATTTGTGTAATATTTATAATAGTATTATCATTTCATTAAATCACTAATTATATTTTATATATGGGAAGAAGCTTGTAATATTTCAGACATTGTATGATCTGAAAGAGTTCAGATCAGATCTAAATGAGTTTAGATCAATGCTAGAATTAGCAACACTAAGAGTTATAAATGCTAAGAGTTGACACTGATAAGAGTTATCGGGTTATAAGAGTTAGCGATATCTAAAGAGTTAAAGCCTTATCTAAAATGGGACAAAGACCTAAGAATATATTAGTAATGATGTAGTTGCAAAGAGTTATAAATAATGCTAGGAAATGTTTTATGCAAATATGTTCTTAAATATTATGTTCATGATCTATCTTCACTAATGCTGGTTTGTCAGAGAATACCTTAATAAATATATAGATCGGTGTATGTCTATATCTAGATGGTTCAGATGGTTAGTCTTAGAGGCTTTGAGTTTAGTAGAAGCTCGTATAGATATGCAGGTATTTAGTAAGGACTGAATATTGAACAGACTTACAAAAACCTCCTTAGACATCCCCATAAAGCTGTCAATGAGGGGTGTTTCGAGTTGAGTAGTACTCGTGGTCCTTTGACCTGAGTGCCATGGTGAGCTTATGAGTGATCCACTATACTTTAGTTCCAGACATGTTAGAAACCTTTTATAGTCTGACTGTTGGGTGTCGCTGGGTATGGTCCGATGTTTATGGAGTCCAATGTGCATAGATATGAGATCCATCAGCTCATTTGGGTGAGTAATATATCCTAATGCTTTAAGATTTTATTTAAGAAAGTCTTATGGCCATAAGTAGTCATTCCTAGGAAAACATTTTAACCTTAGGGATAAATAATATCATAAAAGTGTTTGGGAATATTATTTATTAGAATATAATTCTAGAGATAAGCTTTCGGTCAGGCATATGGAGATTTGACTGTGTTGATTTATATCTCTACTATACTCGGATATAAATTATAAAAGTATTATATGAATATGTTATAACCTCAACTTGTATGGTCTAACGTGCTTTTTTCTAATATTCGTAACTTGTTGTGGGGCAACGTTCACGGACATATGGAGGAATTCCATATGATAATTTGGCCGTAGACCTAGAGAGTCTCACAATATGAAGTGTACTCGTTGTACACTAGGGTAGCATTATGGATTGAACAGTTCCATCCTAGAAATTTTATCAAACCGAAAATATATTTCAGAGTTCCTTAGATTGTACACTTGTCTAGACTTAAATGTTAAGTACATCATTTAATTAATTGGAAAGAATTATTAATTAATTAAATGTTAAAAAGTGGTACAATTTTGTTCCATAAATTGTTTCACTATGAATTCACCCATTAACCATGTTAATAAAATCAAACAAGGTAAAAATTAATTATTCAAATAGTTTTTAAATAATTGAATAAATATTATTTATTTAGTTATTTATTAGATTGATTTAGGTGGAAGAGATATGCCTAATTATGTATAATTGCCATCAAATATTAGTTTTTAGTTTTTTGGCCACTTAATTAATTTTGGGAGCATTTGTAAAGTACTTAACACACTTAAACATTATTTTGAATAATTAATTAACAAAAGGTGAAGCAAAAATGGTGCATGGTGAGAGGAATTGGAAGAAAGTTTGGTTTTTGAGAGTTTTTCTTTTAGCAAAGGGTTGTAAGAAAAACTAGAGAGAAAGAAAAATACATTCCTCTTATTTTTCTTTGAAGAAACAAAATCTTGATGCTAGAAATCCACTTGCTGCTATTCTAACTTCACAATCCCACTGGATTGTTGTGAACTAGAATTGAACAATAGTGCACTTCAAGGTGAGCTTAAAGTTGGAGCTAAGAAGAATCCATAATTAAAATCTTCATCAAAGGTCATCAAAGGTATGTATCTATAATCTTAAGTTGTTAACGTATTTTTGGGTGTATGCATGTGATTGCGTACATGTTGAAAAAACTAAATACATGTATCATATACACGAATTTTGCAGTGGAATTAAATATGCACGCAATATATACACATGTAAGTTCCTCAGGTTATACACTTGTCTAGACTTAAATGTTAAGTATATTATTTAATTAGCTAGTAAGATTTATTAACTAATTAAATGTTAACAAGTGGCACAAGTTTGTTCCATAAATTATTTCACCATGAATTCACCTATTAACCATATTAGTAAAATCAAATAAGGTAAAAATTAATTTCTAGATGTTTAGGATTGTGAGAAAAACTAGAGAGAAAGAAAAATAAATTCTTCTTATTTTTCTTTCAACAAATAAAATATTGTTGCTGGAAATTTAATTGCTGCTATTCTAACTTTACAATCCCACTAAATTGTTATGAACTAGAATTGAACAATAGTGCACTTCAAGGTGAGCTCAAAGTTGAAGCTAGGAAGAATCCGGAATTAAAATCTTCACCGAAGGTCATTAAAGATATGATTTATAATCTTAAGTTGTTAATGATTTAAGTTACATGTGCATATGTTGATTACATACTTAATTCCACTGCAAAATTCGTGTATATGATACACGTATTTAGTTTTTTTAACATGTACACAATCACATGTACACAATCACATGTACACACCGTAAAACACATTAACCAGTAGTACCAGAGCATGTTTATTGTGTTAATAGGTTATTAGAGTGTTATAAGAAGTGTATAAAATGCCTGAAAATAGTGAAAATTGCATTTTGAAATGTTTAAAGTGTAGAAAAGCAGTTTTTGTTGAAAAAATGCCGCGGCACTAGGAATCGAACACTTAGGCGTTTAGTAGTGAATGCAGGAGTGTTCTTTGGTGAACGCTGAGGCGTTTGTTAAATAACGCTGGGGCATTAAGGTTCTTAACATAAGGGTGTTGAAAGGGCAATACGCCAAGGAGTTCAAGTGTTGAACACCGGGGTGTTCATAAGTGAGAAACCCAGACCGCTTAAGGTTGAAGACAAAAAAAGAGTAAAATTTTGTTTTTAGCATTATATTGTATAATGCTATAACAATCAACTTTTAACACTAATAATTCTGAATACACTCCAATTTGAAATTTTTACATGTGAGGTTCATTTAATACAATTATAATTCTTATATCATTGTATTAAATGTTATATATATTTGTTTATGCTTATTAATCACAATGTGAGCCCTATTGGTGGGGGTTAGTTGTGCTTGCATCAATAAATATTCTAATTTATATAAGATGCAAAAATTTATTATATTGTTAATGATAATAATAATTATAATAATTATTAATATAAAATTATTAAATTAATAATAAAAATCAAAATCAGATTAAACAATATTGTATTATGATATAATATTATATAATCCTTCGTCTTGTCAATACGGTATCAAACTATTCACTTTGGTCTTTTCCAATATTGCTACAGCGTGAGAGATTGGTCAGGGTAATTCGGGCTATGCCAGTTAAACATGAGATAAGGTAAATATATACGAACGTATTGCCTAATATGCTACAACGTGAGGGTTACACTGATAGCATATATTTGATGATTAACAAGTTAATCTGGAATACACTTATCTAATATTACTACAGCGTGAGGATAAGGTGTATTTAGGATCAGTGGTAAGAGTTGCATTAGAAGCAATTGAAAAGAGTTGTCTACCTTTTGGGTTTACAAAGGTCAATATTGCTACAGCGTGAGGCTAGACTAAAATGCCAATGTGATCTACTTCTCACTGTATAGCTTAAAGAATCTAAAACTATCATTTTTCCATTTGAGAGATTAAAGGGATTATGTAAAATAGTGGAAGGACATTGTTAGATTAAAAAAATATATAACAATTATACTCATGATCTAAAACATTATTTATTAGCAATTGAAATGTTCTGCTAACATATTTTCTTTTGTCTTGCCAAAATTATATGGCTTCAAGTAGCCTACTACTTTGTATCCTTGATGCGCACCAACTTAAAGGTGCAAAAAATTATGCTAACTAGCTTATGAATCTCGGAATAGTTCTGGATTATGAGAAGTTTGGATATGTAATTAATCAGTGATTACCTTGAGCTGTTCCTGATTATGCTTCTCCGGAAGAAAAGGGGACATATAAAAAATGGTTGGATGATGATTTGAAAGTCAAATCATACATCCTTAACTCAATGTCTATGGAGCTTTAAAGAAAGCATTTCCACATAGACAGTGCTCGGAGTATAATGCTCTGCTTGAAAGAGTTATTTGGTGACCAGCCTCAAGTTGAAATATATAGGGTTGTCAAATCTCTATTTTAAGCTAGACTACCTGAGGGCAATCCAATGAATCCCATGTCCTCAAGATCATATCTCATATTGAGAAGTTAGAAACTATAGATATCTCATTGAGCAATACATTGAGGAACAGTTTAATTTTTCAATCACTTCTATGGACATTTGCATAGTTCATCATGAACTTCAATATGCAAGGATTGACCCCTACTTATGCTAATCTACATAACATGCTAAAAACAGCTTAAGAGAATATTAACAAATGAGGCACGACCTCTATGTTCAAGGTGCTTCATCTTCTATTTCAAAGAATTCTAGGAAGTTCAAAGGGGAGAATAAAAAGAAAGCAAAGTATGCACCCAAAATGGGTCCTCAAAAGCAACATATGTCCAAGCCCCAACATAAGAACAAAGCAAAAGGAAAATACTTTCATTACAGCAAGGATGAGCATTGGAAATAAAACTGCCCAAAATAGCTTGCCACGATTAAGAAGACACCCTTAGGTATGCACTTGTCTATCATTGAGATTGCTTTAGCATTTGATACTAGTACTGGCTAGGTATTAGATACTCTTTGTCCTTCTCATATCTACAATGTGTTGTAGGGTCTGAAGAAAGTTAGACTGTTACAACCTGGAGAAGTACATCTTCTTGTTGGAAATGAAGATTTCCTACAGGTTGAGGTTATTGGATGTTTTAATCTACTTCTTCCATATAATAAAATTATTGTATTGAATAATTGTTATTATGTGCCAAACATTATCTAGCAAATTATTTTCATTCTTGTATTGGACAGTGAGGGATATTTTATGTATATGCGGAACCGTTCCTTATGTTTGTATAATTTGGATAATATTTTATTAGCTGAATGTCTATTGATTAATGGTCATTATATATTAGATATAGCAGGAAATGTCATGAATGTACAGGTGAATACTGATAATAACTCGGGAACTTTAAATGATACGAAATTGTAGCATATGAAGAGTTAGATCCTTGTCTGAAATGAGACAAAGACCTGAGAATATATTAATAATGACGTAGCTACAAAGAGTTGCAAATAATACTAGGAAATGTTATTATGAAAATATATTTTTAAATATTATATTCCTGATCTATCTTCACTAATGCTAGTCTGTCAGTGAATACCTTAATAAATATATAGATCGGTGTATGTCTATATCAGGATGGTCCAGATGGTTAGTCTTAAGACCATGAGTTTAGTGGAAGCTTGTATAGATATATAGGTATTGGGTAAGGACTGAATATTGAATAGACTCACAAAAACCTCCGATAGACATCCCGTAAAGCCGTCAATAAGGGTGTTTCGAGTTGAGTAGTATTTGTGGTTCTTTGACCTGAGTGCCACGGTGGGCTTGTGAGTGATCCACTATATATTGGTTCCACACATGTCAGAAACCTTTTATGATCTGACTGCTAGGTGTCGCTGGATATAATTCGATACTCATAGAGTCTGGTGTGCATAGATATAAGATCTATCAGCTCATTTGAGTGAGTAATATATCATAATACTATAAGATTGTATTTCAGAAACTCTTATGATTATAAGCAGTAATTCTCAGGAAAGAGTTTAACCCTAGGGATAAATAATATGACAAAAGTATTTGAGAATCTTATTTATTGAAATATAATTCTACAGATAAGCTTTCGGTCGGGCATATGGAGATTTGACAGTGTTGATCTATATCTCCGCTCTACCCGGATATAAATAATGGAGGGATTATATGAATATGTTATAACCTCAACTTGTATGTTTTAACGCGCCACTTTATAATATCTGTAACCTATGTGTGTGGGGCATTGTTCACAGACGTATAGAGAAGTTTCATATGATAATTCGACCGTGGAGCTAGAGAGTCTCACAATATGAAGTGTACTTGTTGTGCACTGGGCAGCATTATGGATTGAATAGTTCAATCCTAGAAATTCTAGCAAACCAAAAATATATTTCAGGATTCCTCGAGTTATACACTTGTTTAGACTTAAATGTTAAGTACATCATTTAATTAATTACAAGAGTTATTAACTAATTAAATGTTAATAAGTGGTACAATTTTGTTCCAAAAATTATTTCACTATGAATTCACCCATTAACCATGTTAGTAAAATCAAATAAGGTAAAAATTAATTATTCAAATAGCTTTTGAATAATTGAATAAATATTATTTAAATAAATAATAATATTTATTTAGTTATTTATTATTTTTGTTTAGGTGGGAGACATATACCTAATTAGGTATAATTGCCACTAAATATTATTTTTTAATTTTTTTGTCACTTAATCAATTTTGGGAGCACTTGTGAAGTGCTTAACACACCTAAACATTATTTTGAATAATTGATTAACGAAGGGTGAAGCAAAAATGGTGCATGGTGAGAGGGATTAGAAGAGAGTTTGGTTTTAAGAGTTTTTCTTTGAACAAAGGGTTGTGAGAAAAACTAGAGAGAGAAAAATAAATCTCTTATTTTTTTTTCAAGAAATAAAACTTTGTTGCTAGAAATTCAATTGTTGTTATTCTAGTTTCATAATCCCGCTGAAATGTTGTGAACTAGAATTGAACAATAGTACACTTCAAGGTGAGCTTAAAGTTAAAGTTAGGAAGAATCTAGAATTAAAATACTTATCGAAAGTTGATGAACACATGAAAATGCATAATTATTAAGAGATTCAGTCACCATTTAATGTCACTAATTTTAGCATTTTCTTCTATTTTAGCTTGAAATAAAGTATTCTCCTTAAATTATGATTAATGAATGTTATTTGGACAGGTTTAGGTAAAATGGACATAACTCTCAATGTAGAAATCGAAATGACAACATTCTTGAACCTGGTACAACATGACTCAATCTTACACAAATTTGAAGAATAGTGGAAAAGTCAAATCCAACATGTTAATGGCCAAAAATTAAGATACAACAAAATCGGGCTACAACTCCTGCCCAGGTTGACCCAACTCACATATTTGGATCGTATCTCACAAAATACGTACTCCATTGGTATAATTCTTAAAGCTGTGAAATGCTAACTTAACTATCAACAACTCGTATGTTGATGGTAAAGTCCAAATTAGCCGTTATCATGGACCAAAGCGCATTGCAAGTGGGTAAAATGGTTGTTGGCCTAATTCTGATGTATCCTTGGAATTGTACTCATATCTCGTTGGATACTCATCAAATTTGCATGAAATTGGTGCCTATGGAAAGAAGAGTCAAAATTATACAACTTTCATGTCGGCTATAGAAGCTAAATCAGTCATTTACATTATCAAAAATGTGTTGCAAGTGGATAAACGAGTTATTGGCTTAAAATTATTGAATATTGATGTCATCCATGACATATGTCCATCTATTGCCTATATAAGGAGACTCTTAGGACGTTTTTAATATTAGATAATTCTCTCTTATTTTCTTCTCATTAACATGTATTGTAATTTAGGCTAGAGTTCTTGGCAAGGCTAAGAGATGAACGTTTATGTGTAATAAATCTACTTCCATGCTTTGATTCGGTGTCAAGAGCTACAAATGTTGTAAGTTTGATTTTGATTAAACTCTTATCTATTTTATTTTCTATCATCCAGAGGTTATAATTCTCATGTCTCATATATGTTCAGTCATGCTTTTCTTATGTGATTCATGTTGATTTATAATTGTTACTGGTTACATTGTTTTATATGTTAATCTTCTACTGCAGTATTGTCAATTTGATATATTGTCGATCTTAGATAACATGTAAGGGCAATAAATGTTTGATATTCAAGTTAATCTTTTACTGCAATATTGTCAAAATGATATATTGCCGATCTTAGATAACTTGTATAAATAAACATGATTTGTATTAATATTTGCAAAAGAGTTTAGTCATATCAAATGCATATGCTATCAAATGTGCTATATGTTACATATCTTCCGATTGATTGTTTAGATGTAAAACTGTCAATTGAGTTATAAACATCGAATCAAAGTATATAGTAGATTTATAAAGCATAATTGTGATTCTCAAAGCCTTGCTTAAATCATCATAAGATATTTTCCTCAATTCATAGACAATTCTATCTCATCAATTAATTTTATCCTTTGCTACCTCTTTAATATTTTACTTCACCAACCTATTTTGCCAAGAACTTCCTCATGGGATTAACACCGTAATCTATACTGTGATAGCCGCGTTATATTTTGAGCGTAAACAAAAGTCATCAAAGGTATGTTTCTATAATTTTAAGTTTTTAATGATTTAACTTACATGTGTATGTATTGATTACATGCTTAATTCCGTTGCGAACTTCGTGTATATCATACATATATTTAGTTTTTTTAATTTGTATACAATCACATTCATACACCTTAAAACACTATCATATCAAGTAATATAGGAATGAAGTCCAAGTATCGTTCTTACAGAGACTTATTTAATCTACTTCTTTCAATCAAGTACTAAAATTAATCTGACTTAACTTTTATCTAGACGAATCTAAAGATGAAATTTATCTAATTAATATAATTCTACTAAATTATACCTAATCTTAATCAAAAGCAAGCAAGTGTTAATTTTACCAATTAAAAAGAATCTAGGATATCGAGTTATCCCTTAATATTTTATTGAATTTATTAATCTCTTAGTTAATCCCTTAATAATAAATTGTTGGCTAGACTCTAATTTCTTAATAATCCTTAGTCGATGGTCGAGTGACTATATTACACCATAACAACTACCTATATATCTATGGTAGTCTAAATAGAATGCAATTCATTAAGAACAAGTCTAATCATATTATACATGCCATCTAAGTATATATCTATCCTACATATAACTTTATAGTTGTTACTTTATGATCATTCATTAAACTATTATAGGCTAAACATATAAATACCTTTTTTGATTTTATTATGGTTGCTTAATCAATCAATGCGTTGGCCAGATATATTGAAAGCATTAAACACAAGATATAATAAAATCAATTTAATCTATTAAGTTCTAAACTAAAAAAGTTAATAAAATCCAACTACATATTTGGTTCAAAAGATTAACCTTAGATAAAAAGAGTCCAGTTCAACATGAATCCAAGAGTATCAAAATAATTAATAGAAAACCTTATGAACAATATTATAATAATGAGAGAAGATGAGAAATAACACAAAGAGGTACCTTGGGTTACTTATTTCTTTATGTTGACTTGATTGCACAACTCTTGATCTTCAATATTTAATTATTTGCTTTTATAGGTCCTTGTAACCCTAAGTGTGTGGGGCTAGGAATCCAAGTTGAAATAGGACTCAAAAGATAGGTTTTTCTTATCATATAGGTACCATAGTGTTGAAGGTTGGGTACCGCAACATTGAGACCTAGAAAATACAATCTGATAGAGGCTGTTTGGGAGCTGCAGTGCTCAAATTTTTATTCTGGGTACTGTAGCTAGATATCTTTATACCTTGGATGCTAAACTATATATGACCAAAAGCCACAAATAAATAGTCAGATACTCTTAATTTAGAGCAAAATATAAGTCTAAGATGATAGAAATGTTAGGGTCGATGCTTACGTGCCATCCCTGAATGTACATATACTTGTGTATTTATACAAGTGTATATTCCCATTAAATCGCTAATATCCATTTATATAGTATTATGCATGTAAAGTTGCAGACATTGTAGATCTGAAAGAGTTCGGATTAGATCTAAAAAGTTTAGATAAGGGCTTATATTTAGCCATACTGAGACATATATTTGCTAAATGTTAGCACAGCTAAGTGTTAGCTGGTTATAATACTTAGCAGATCCAAGGCTTGGAGCTTTGCTTATAATAGGACATAGACCTAGGAATATACTAGTAAATGCATAGTAGCAAGAGTTGCAATCGGGTGCCAGAAAATGCAAGTTGCGCAAGTATGTTCTCGAATAATTGTCCCTGATCTATTTCTGTCGATGCGAGTCTGTCAGTGGATACTTTTATATATATAGATCAGCACATGTCGTACCTATCGGGTATAGATGGTCGTTCCTGACCGACTGTGAGTTTGGAGCTCGTATTGACATATGGGTATCAAGTTAGAACTGGTATGGGACAGACTCACAAGAGCCTCCGATAGACATTTAATGTAAGCCCTCAACGGAGGGTCCTCTCGAGTTGAGTAGTATATGTGGTCCTTTAACCTAAGTGCTACAGTGGGCTTGTAAGTGATCCACCATACTTTGGTTCCACGCATATCACAGACCTTTCATAGTGTGACCGCTGGGTATGGTCCGATGCTTATGGAGTCCCGTACATACAGATATGGGATCCGTCAGCTCCTATATGGAGTTAGATATCCAAATGCTTCGAGATTGTATATCAGAAAGTCTTGTGGCCACAAGCAACCATCCCGCGAAAGAGTTCTGTCAGGGTAGAACAATATGGCAAATAAGTTTTCGCATATTGTTCAGTGAGATACAAGTCTGGAGATAGGACATGGATAAGCACATGGGGATTTGACGGTGATAATCTATATCCTCGCACATCTAGGATATCATGACGGAAGGACTATATGTATGAGTTGTAACCTTAGTTTGTATAGTTCAAAGCACTGATTTGTATATTCCTGACGTGTGCGTGGGACATAGTTCACGGACTCATGGAATAGTTCAATTTGACAAATCAGGCGTAAAACCTAGAGAGTCCCGCGATATGGAGTGTACTCGTTGTGCACTAGGGCAGCGTACCAGATTAAATTGTTTAATCCAGCAATATTCAGCACTTTTATGGGAATGCGTGTGTGTCAGTATTTAAGTGTTAAATACAACAATTAGTTAATAATCATTATTTACTAATTGTATAATGACACGTAGCATATTATGGACTCTCAGTTGAGTTTACCTAAGTGTGAAATTTGGTGGAACCCACTAGGAGATAAACTTGGTAACTATTTATGAGGGGTAAAATAGTCATTTCTCAGTTTGATTATTTAATAGTTAAATAATCAAAATATCTTTCTTTTTTATAATATATAATATATTATTATTATATATATTATATATATATAAAAAGAAAAAGAAAGAGAGAAAGTGAGTGTGTGCAATGTGTGAGGCCGAATTCGGCCGAGAGAGAAAAGAGAGGAAAGAAGAAGGAAAGAAGAAGAAGAAGAAGAAAAAGGAAAAAAAGAGAAGGAAAAATGAAATTGTTTCATTTTTCTTTTATCTCTCCAATTGAAGCAATTGTGAATTGTTTCAAACTCTCAATTTCTTATCCTTTTGGAGAAAAAGATATAAACACACTCCCGGCCATTTTGGAGATTAAGAGTTAATCACAGGATGAATACAGAACTGCTGTTCTAGCTCACTAACCCATCGTGTTGGTGACTAGAATTACACACGAGTTGGTCTTCATGCAAACTCCAGGAAAATAGGTATATAATGTTACATGTTATGTTGAGTTCTTTAATCCTATTAATATATTAATGTGATTAATATATTTCTTTATTATGTTTATTATAAAATTTATACATTTTCACTGCGTTAGGCAATAGACACAATTGCACATGCATACACCTACGTGTCTAAGATCTGCCAATAAGAAATACTATACTATATAAACCTTTATCACTAATAGTTATCAATGGTTAGCTGAGAGGATGAACCCAAAGAAGGTGGTTGAGGTACATAAGGTGGATGCTTTGACATCTTTGATAGCTCAAATTAGCCTTCTTACCAAGAAAATTGAGTATTTATGAGTTAATTCAGTGAGAAGCCAACAAGTTACTTGTGATTATTACAAGGAAAATCATCACAACGGTCATTGTATGGAGACAACACAGTTTGTGAGGTACAATAGGAATTAAAATAACCCCAACTCCAACTTTTAAAACCTAGGGTGGAGAAATCACACAAACTTCAATTGGAGCAATCAAGGCCAATCATCTAGATCAAACAATCTACTTGGATTATATGTTCTACTAGTCTAACACCAAGAAGAAAAGAAGCCAGCAGTGGAGGACTTGTACAATACATGAATAAGATTGATAAGTTATTATAGAACCAAACAGCCTTTCTCAAAACCTTAGAGACAAGTGGGACAGTTACCTTTATCTATAAATAGTTTTCCACGGAGTGTCAAACTAAGCAACAACGAGGTTAATCCTAGAGGTAAAAAAGAGCAATACAAGGTAGTTACTTTAAGAAGTGGCAAAGAGGTGCAGTCTAGTGTATCACAACCTCCAGGGCAGTAGTTTACATAAGTCATAAATATAGGTGAACCTATTAAAGAAGAAAGAGAGGAGACTCCATTAAATAAGGCAAATAAAGGGAAGATATTGTAACCTTAGGTGAAAACTTACATCCCACCACTTCTTCCTTAAAGGTTAGAGAAAAAGAAACATTACAAGCAATTTTCTATGTTTCTTAAGGTTTTTAAAAAGTTGCACATCAACATTCCTTTTTTCTGTAGCACTTGAGCAAATCCTAAGAAAAGGAAGTTTCATGACCATGAGATAGTGGCATTGATTGAAGAATGTAATGCTATTCTACAAAAGAAACTACCTCTAAAGCTAAAAAACCTTGGGAGCTTTACTATATAGTGTATTATTAAAAATCAACACTTTGGTAAAGCCTTATGTGACTTGTCGTTTTTTTTAGAACATTATAACAAATCTTTATTTTGTTTTGCCTTTTACCATATTGGATTGATCAAACTTTATCACTGCAATAAAATAAAACTTTCGCGGGTTGGGTTTTGGTGAAGCTAAGCCTACGAGGGTGACTCTTCAACTTGTGGACTGCTTTCTTACTTGTCCAAATGGAGTGATTGAAGACGTTCTAGGTAAGGTGGACAAATTCATCATCCTGGTGAATTTTATAGTGATTGACATAGAGGAGGATAGAGAAATACCTATCATCTTGGGCCGACCATTTTTGGCAATTAAAAGAACCTTGATTAACCAAAAAGGTGAGTTGATAATGAGGGTCCAAAATAAATAGGTTACATTTAATGTTTTCAAGGCTATACAATTTTCTATTGAGGCGGATGATTATTTTGAGGTTGATAATATTGAGGAAGAGGTGAAAAAGGTCCTTAGAATTAATGTCATCGAAGATATGATAGGTTCAAAGAATACATATATTTAGACCTCTAACTATCTTGGGAATTGTCTCTTTTTAAGTAATTTCAAAATAAATTATGCTTTAAATGTTGCTTTTACAGGGTTTAGGCATAATGAGAGGGGAAAGAATGGAGTTGGAGCAAAAAGGGTAAGAATTTCAGAAATGAGATGAACGCCCTAGTGTTCATCATTAAAAGCCTCAGCATTCATGATCTATGATGAACGCCATAGCGTTGAGGTAGTTGAATGCCACAACGTAATTTCTAAAACCTTTACCGTTTGAGCTAAATAAGAGAATACACCAGCGTCCATAGGAAATGCGGCAGTATGAGAATTCCCTAGCATTAAAGAAGAAGAAAAATGCTGCAATGTTAGGGCAATAAATGAGATAACACTCTAGTATTCAAAATAACACCAAGGCATTGAGCCATGTTATAGTACTATAAAAGTCTGCTTTTTGGAACACATAGGAGGCTTGTGATAACCATAAAATAGATATATACTATTTTCCCATTTTAGCTTTGATTATTACCATTTTTAAGCAATTACAATTTATTTATGCGTACTTGTATTGAAATTATAGGAAAAGCACTTGAATGGACTAAAGGGAGAGCAAAATAGCAAAAAGAAGGACAAAGAGTAAAAAATTTAGAGATGGAAATGTAAAAAAGGACTAGATACGACTACGTTCCAGAAAAAAAACATGCTAGCGTTCATCTATATAGGATTAACGCCACAACATGCAGCACTAAATGCCCCAACGTTTCTGGGAAATTGGCCATCGTAGTGTTGACATAGAGGTTGAGTAGCATAGATTTTAAAAAGTTTCCAAGATCCCCAACACCCAATGTTGGAGGGCAATGAGCAGCGCCACTTTTTTGACGTATTAAAGAGCATTACCATATCATGTACAATTGAAAATCAGTACTTTGGAAAAGCTTTGTATGATTTGGGTGTAACCATCAATCTTATGCCTTTGTTAGACTATAACAAGTTAGGATTGGGTGTAGCCAAGCCTACTAGGGCCACTCTTTAACTTGTAGACCATTCAGTTACTTATCTAAATGGATTGGTTGAGGATGTGCTAGTCAAGGTGCACAAGTTTATCTTCTTAGTGTATTTTATAGTTCTTAACTTAGAGGATAGAGAGATGCCTATCATCTTGGGTCGACTATTCCTAACAACCGGAAGAGCATTGATTAACTTACAAAAATAGAAAATTAACTATGAGGAGGTAACCTTTAATGTGTTCAAGACTATGCAATTTATAGATGAGGCAGATGATTATTTTGAGGTAAATGATATTGAGAAAGCGGTAGAGAGGATTTTTAGAGTAACCATTATTAAAAATTCTCTTAAGAATATAATGTTTCATGGAGATGATATAGAGACTAATAAAGCAAAGGAGTATGTGAAGGACTTGGGAGCTACACAAACTCTTGGGAACATGAGATAAAAAGCTAAACCATTGAGAAATTAGAGATGAAGAATTTAAAATTTAAGTGATCTATAGAGGAGCCACCCATTCTAGTGCTCAAGCCACTACCAGTCATTTGCGGTATGCATATCTTGGTTACTCTTCTACATTTCTTGTCATTATTTCAACTGAGTTTGATGAGATTTAGGAAGAAAAGTTACTTAAAGTACTCAAGGAGCATAAAAGAGCATTAGGTTGGACTATAGTCGACATTTAAGGTATAAGTCCATAATTTTATATACATAAAATCCTACTTGAGAAAAACCACAAACCCATAATTGAGCAACAAAGAATGTTAAATTTGATGATGAAAGAGGTGGTTAAAAAGAAAATTATTAAATAGTTAGATACGGGAATCATTTACCTCATCTTAGATAGTTTTTGGTTAGTCTAGTACAATGTGTACAAAAGAAAGAAAAAGCCACTATAGTGGAGAATAAGAACAATGAGTTAATCCCTATACATACGATGATCGGATGAAGACTTTGTATGGATTATCAGAAGATTAACAAGGCTACTAGGAATGACCATTTTCTTTTTCCATTCCATGATCAGATGTTGGATAGACTAGTTAAACATGAGTACTACTATTTTCTTCATGAGTATTCTGGCTATAATCATATTGAAATTCCCTAGAAGACTAAGAGAAGACCACATTCACATGTCCCTATGGCACCTTTGCATTCAGGAGGATGCCATTTGACTTATGTAATGTGCTAACGACCTTCTAATAGTGTATGGTAGCGATCTTTTCAAACATTATGGAGCATTTCTTGAAGCTATTTATAGTGATTTTTCTATTTTGGTGATTCATTTGATTTATGTTTAAATAACTTAGCATTTGTATTAAAAAGATGTAAATAAACTAATCTGGTGTTGAATTTGGAAAAATGCCATTTATAATCAAGGAAGGCATTATCCTAGGCCATAAAATCTCATTTAAAGGCATAGAGGTTGATAGGAAAAATAATGAGACTATTAAGAAATTGCCTCCCCCTACTAATATGAAAGAAGTTTGGAGTTTTCTTAGCCATTTAGATTTTTACAAGAGGTTCATCAAAGACTTGTCCAAGATCTCAAAGCTTTTTTACAATTTGTTAGAGAAGAATAAGCGATTCATTTTTTATAATGCTTGTTTAGAAGCATTTGACATGCTAAAGAGAAATTTCATTTTAGCCCATATCATCATACCATCAAATTGGGATTTACTATTTGAGTTGATATATGATGCTAGTGATTTAATTGTGGGTGCAGTGCTTGGTTAGAGAAAAGAAAGAGTATTCTATATTATTTACTATGCCAGCATGACTTTGAATGATGCACAAGTGAATTACTACTATAGAGAAGGAGCTCTTAGTTGCAGTATTTGCCTTTGATAAATTCAGATTTTATTTGATTAAATTTAAGAAGGTGGCATACATGGATCATGTAACCATCAAGTATTTTATTGCTAAGAAGGAAGCAAAGCCTCACTTAATTAGATAGGTGTTGTTGTTACAAGAGTTTGATTTAGAAATTCGAGATAAAAATGGGACTAGAAACCAAGTAGCTGACCACTTATCTAGATTAAAAGGCGGAGAGAGAGATGAAACTTAGATTAAGGAAACCTTTCCCGATGAGCAACTTTTGGTAGCCCAAAACCTTCAATTACTATGGTATGCAGATTTTGTGAATTTTCTTGTGTATGGTATAGTTCTGTTGGGTTATATGGGGTATTTATTAAATAAAACTTAGGGTGCTTGCATGTGGGTTGTGTTCATCATACAAACAATATACATATCTCATACATACATGTGCACAACGGAAGATTAAATATAATGAACACAGAAAATAACATTTGATTAAACTGAAATTCGAAATTGAGAAATATCACCAATGAAGCATTTGGATTAATTTTCTTTGAAGTCCACCATGAAATGAATCTTTGATCAATTCTAGCAATCAACAAGGGTGGGTTTGATTGTCTAGAATGGCAGCATCTTAATCCAGCATATATGTTTAACTCTTAAACATTTTCAAAGTTAAACAATTTAACTTAATTAAATTTGTTTTTCCTTTTATTCAACTCTTGAATAAATAAAACAAATCTTGTTTTTAGTTATTACATTTAGTAACCATTTATCTAGTTTGTTTTGTTGTTCTAACACTTCAAATACAAAACAAACAATTTCAATTTTTCAAATTGAATTGGCTCCCAAAATGCAAAACCTAAAATCTAAAACCAATTTCAAAAATTCTTTGATTTTCAATTTCATTTCACTTTATATACTAATGCATAAATTCCAAATTAATTTGAATTTCATTTGCATTTCATTTGGTTTAACCTAACCTTAGTTAACATTTAACCATAGTTAGATTACTTTAACTTAACCTTTAAGTTAATAAATATTTAATTAATTTAACCATAGTTAACTAACTTAACCATGGTTAGGTTAACCTTTACTTAACCATTAAGTAAAGTTAATTAACTTAACCTTATAGTTAACTTTTAACCTTAGTTAAGTTAAATCATTTATTTAACAATTAAACAAATAAATATTTATTTTAATTATTTAACAATTAAATAATTATAAAGTAAAATTACTTTTATATCCTTACTCGGTTACCAAGTTAACCTAAAGTGGGTCCCACCATTTAACCATATACTTTAGTTAACGTAACCTTAGTAATTGCTGAATTATACTGTATTGAACAATTCAATACGGTACACTGCCCAAGTGCTCAAAGAGTACATTTCATATTGGGACTCTCTAGGTCTACACCCGATTTGTCAAATGGAACTATTCCATTAATCCGTAATCGATGCCCCACGCACACGTTACGAATATTACAAATCAGTGTGTCAGACCATACAAGTTGAGGTCATAACGTATACGTATAATCCTTCCATCATTTATACCCTGGATGTGCGGGGATATAGATCAGCACCATCAAATCCACATTTGCTCATCAAATAATCTTATCTCCAGATTCGTATCTCGATAAACATTTTTGCTATATTGTTTAACCCTGTAGGAAACTCTTTTCCCGGGTTTATGCTTGTGGCCACAAGACTTTATGAAATACAATCTCGGAGCATCGGATATACAACTTACCTACGTAAGCTGATGGATCCCGTATCTACGCACACCGGACTCCATGAGCATCGGACCATACCCAACGACACATAGAGGTCAGACCATGAAAGGTCTCTGACATATGTGGAACCAAAGCATGATGGATCACTCACAAGACCACCGTGGCGCTCAGGTCAAAGGACCACAATTACTACTCAACTCGAGAGGACCTTCCTTTGACAGTTTCATAGGATATCTATTGGGGTCCTCATAAGTCTGTTCAGTATCCAGTCCTGACTGGATACCCGCATGTCTATACAAGCTTTAAGCTCATGGTCAGCTAAGAACAACCATCTGAACTAGTCAGATATAGACATACACTAATCTATATATTGTGAATTCACCGATAGACCCGCATTGATGATCATAGATCAGGAACATTATATTTGAGACATACTTACATAATGATATTTCTTAGCTCCTATTGCAACGTTTTGCAACTATATCATCACAAGTATACTCTCAGGTCTTTGTCCCATTATAGACAAAGTTCTAACTCTTTAGACCTCGCTGATTCTTATAAACTGATAACTATTAACAGTGCTAACTATTAGCATTTATAACTCTCAGCTTTGATAACTATTAGTTCTGGTCTAAACTCCTTTAAACCAGATCTGAACTATTTCAGATCAAACAATGTTTGTAATGTTACAAGCATTTTACCATATTAATATGATATTAACAATCTTTATTCGAAATGTTTATTGTATAAATATTAACAATTAATATTCATACAATATTGGAATGGCACGTGAGCACCAGCTCTAACAAACTCCCACTTGCTTCAGTGCCATACGTACTGGTATCTCATACTAATACACTCCACGTGTTTCTCAAACACTATAGGAGTTTAGGCATAGGGGGCTTTTTGGCTTAAGCAATCACCGTTAATTTGTAATATAGTGGGATAGGATCCACTGCGTTTAGAACTATTCAAAGCTCTGCAATTATCTTGAATATCCATAGTACGTCTCTTGCTGGCTTCTCAAGGTGCAACACATTCTACCTTCAAGGCAGAATTAGCTATGAACATTTATTAATACTCATTTAACTAGTTCTGGTACTGGTATAGAGAAACACATAACTAAATGTAGACTTTCTACCATTCAGATCAGACGTAAGTCTGAATATGTGTGTCCCTTCTTTTGTAAGAAACTTTCTCCATATTTTATAAACTTATCCTCTATACTTCTCAAGTATATTTCAGATATGTTTCACAACCATTTAATGGTCGTGATCTGGATTAAACAGATACCAGTTTGTAACACTTACAACCATCTAAATCCAGATATCGTACATGAGACTGTATGCATTAATCTATTTCTAGCTAATGCATCTGAGACGTTAGACACTCTAACTCTTTCATCTTCTTCCCGAGGACATTTCCTCTAAGAAAGATGATTGCCATGTCTAAAAGGGACTTTAACTGTCTCACAGTCAATCAAGTTGTACCTTTTTATGGACTTAGTCTATGTACGAAGATTGAGAGAGTCTTATTAGCTCCTTAGCTATATCACCATAAAGCTTTATACCTAGTATACAGGAAGTCTCTCTCAAATCTTTTATGAAGAAGTTCTTTACACAGATAACACTTATCTGATCTACTTGCTATACTCTAATCATCGTTTCCAATGTTGAGTATTTATTTTCCACTTTAGAGAACTAAAAAGATAATTATACTCCCACTGCCCTTTCTAAACACACACGCTTCCTCTTTATTCTTGATAAAATCAGACTTTCTGATTTCATCATATAAACAAAGATTCCAACTTTGGAAAAATGTACTTAAATCCATAAATGGACTTCCTCAGTTTGCACATTATATTAGAAGTTAGGCTTGGATGCAAAAACATCAAGTTATTCTCTGCATATCTCTTACTCGAGATATACTTCCCAGAACAGCTTATTTACATCCATTATCCAGTCCCATAATCATAATATACAACAATAGCCAACAAAATCCAAATTGACTTTGGTATGGTTACTGATGAAAAAAGTTTCCTCATTTCTGATCCTAGATCTCTGAGTATAACCTTTCAACATCAGTCAGGCTATGAAGGACTATTCCTTCAAATAGGGCCTATTTTGCTTCCGCTGCGTAAACTGATTTACTGCTGATAGAAATAATTTCTACAGGAAGCACAACTAAGTCCTAGACTTAATTGTCATACTTAGAGTCAAATTCAAATTTTATGGTATTTTATCATCAACAAAATCCAAATTGACTTTAGCATGGTTACTGATGAAAAAGGTTTCCTCATTATTGATCCTAGATCTCTGAGTGTAACCTTTTAACATCAGTCAGGTCATGAAGGACCATTCCTTCAGTTAGAGCCCTTACTGCTTCCGCTGCGTAAACTGATTTACTGCTAATAGAAACAGTTTCTACAGGAAGCTTAACTAAGTCCTAGACTTAATTGTCATGCGTTGAGTCAATTCAAATTTTATGGTATCTTATCATCAACAAAATCCAAATTGACTTTAGCATGGTTACTGATGAAAAAGATTTCCTCATTTTTTATCCTAGATCTCTAAGTGTAACCTTTCAACATCAGTCAGGCCATGAAGGACCATTCCTTCAGATAGGGCCCACACTGCTTCCGCTGCGTAAACTGATTTACTGCTAATAGAAACAGTTTCTACAGGAAGCTTAACTAAGTCCTAGACTTAATTGTCATGCGTTGAGTCAATTCAAATTTTATGGTATCTTATCATTTTCCCGAATGAATGTCAAACATCGTCTCTTCATAAGTAAAAGGATCATTTTCTTCAACTAAGAAAACATCAAGGGCACCTTCAAGTATCAAACATACCTAAATGATGGCCTTAATATCCTTTTGTACCTATGAACTTAGTGTGTTAAAGGTATTTCACTCATTTGAAATTAAAATTCCATATTTGGTTCATCTATATTTAGATTGACTTCATTAAGTTCAATCTTTCTATAATCTCCACAATTCATGAGAAACTCTTTCTCTAGGAATGTGACATTATGAGAAACAAACATATTTCGTTCATCTGAATTATAGAATTGGTATCCCATTATACACTTGGGATACTAAATGAACCAATACTTGTACCGTTGGATACAAGTTTATTTTGTTGCATAACTCTTATGAAAGCAGAATAACACCAAGTCTTAACATACTTAAGACTCGTTTCCTATTTAGTCTATATCTCATATAAAGTAGTAGGAACAATTATGGAATTATTTAATAAGTGAGTAGCAGATGCTAAAGTATAACCTCATAGATATTTTAGAAGATCAACGATTCTCAATATCAATCAGACTGTATCTAATATAGTCTGATTCCTCATTTCCTAAACATCTTTATGTTGAGGAGCATCTGGAGGACTATGCTGAGAGAGAATCATATTCTGGTTAAATAATATGTGAATTTACTTACTGATTATGTATAAATTACTTCGATCTAATCGAAAGCACTCAATATACATAAGGGTTTGTTTCTTTACTTTCATTGTCAGAACATTTTGAACACTTCAAAATCATTCTAACCTGCGTTTCCTAGAAACACATGTCTATATAGCGACAATCACTATAAAGACAATGAAGTATCGAAATCATTTATAACAGTAAGATTTATTGGACTGAATACATCTATATGTACCAGATCCAATAAACCAGTGGCTTGGCATCTTACACCTACATAAAGATTCGGCCATATTCTTTTTGAATTCATAATTCATAAACTAGTCAAGTCAATGTACTATAGTCAGATCAAATATCTGACCATCCTTAACCAGCTAGGATAGTCGTCTCACGACTACATGACCTAATCTTATACATACCACTATTCATTATTATTTAAGTTGCTGAAATACTATATATTCTGTTCACCTCTACACTTATAACATTTCCTGTTGTATATAAGATATAACAGCCATTCATTAACTGACATTCAGTTAGTAAATCATTATCTTTATCACAATGAACTATTTCCTTATTTTTATGATAACCCTCTCTGTCAGCTACAGGGAGTGATATGATTTACCTAATAATGTTTGGCTCAAAATAGCAATTATACAACATTAATGCTGTTACTAGAAATAAGAAGTAACTGTGAAGTTTTAACGGCTACCACGTTCAGGAAATCTCTATTACCTACGTGAAGCTGAACTTCTCATTTCTTAGCAATCAAGCATTTCTCAAATCATGTAACATCTTACAGATATGAGAATAACAAGCAGTATCTCATACATTTGCTAAGTTAACATCAAATGTTAATGAAATGTTAATGTTTGGTGAAACAGATATCTAATGAGTCAATCTTTCTTAAGTCAAGGTGCGATGAATAGTAACATTTACTATTTCAAACCTTATAACGGTGGAAACAATTTCCATTATGACTTTTCTCTATCTGTGGTTTAGTAATATCAAATATTACTGAATCTAGAACTATTCTTAGATCCTTAAGCAAGTCTTAAAAAATTTATTCAGCACCCTATAGTTATTGGTATTTGTTCAAGATTAGTAACGGATTGCTCGTACTCATCTTATCTCAATAAGACAAGTACTCATCTTATCTCAATAAGACAAGTATCTTATCTCTATAAGATAAACATTTTATCTCTATAAGACAAATATCTTATCTCTATAAGACAAATATCTTATCTCTATAAGACAAAATAGGAGATGCGTAGCAGTACATTTCTTATTGTTAATAAATTACGCTTTGGATCATGGGTATAACTGTTATACATTTTTTAATCTAAAAACGCCCTCCCACTGCTTTACTTAATCCCTTTAATCTCTCAAACGGGATAAGATAGTATAATATTTTAAACTACACAGCGGGAAGTGGATCCCATTGGGGTTTTACTCCAGCCTCACGCTAAAGCAATATTGGCCTTTATAAATCCAACAGGTAGACAACTCTTGTCAATTGTATCTCATACAACTCTTTCTTCTGATCCTAAATACACATTACCCTCACGCTAAAGCAATATTGGGTAACTGTATTTCAGATTAACTCGTCAATGCTCAAATATATGTTACTGACACTATCCTCACGCTAAAGCAATATTGGATAATATGTTCGCATATATTTGATTCATCTCATGTTTTACCGGCATTATACCAAGTCACACCGACCAAATCCCTCACGCTAAAGCAATATTGGGAAAGACCATAGTGACCCATCTCACACCGTATTGACAAGACGGACCATTTAAAATATTATCAAATAATATAATAAATTTTAATCTAATTAAGAGAGATTTTAATAACAGGCTTTCATATTATATGCTCTCATCACATGAGAGGTTATTCTCAATCAATTATTCATTTCTGTACAAGCACAACTAACCCCCACCAGTGGGGCCCCCATTGTGATTACAAAAATAAATAAATAAATAAAATATTTATTTTCTTGGTTTATCATGTAAACTAATAACCATTATTATTACATCTCATAAACCTCCACATGCGTAAAATAAAAAGATTTTACTCCTTTTTTTTTTTTTTTAGTGTAAGAACGCTGCGGCGCTGGTATTATAGCGCTGCCTCGCTAGGGCTTCACAAGCCTCAGCGCTGCGGTGCTGTCTTACCAGCGCTGGAAGCAGTGCTTCCCGCGCTGGGGCGCCAGACACCCAGCGCCCTTGCGCTTATCCAGCGCTGGGGCGTCATACACCCAGCGCTGTAGCGTTCCAGGTGCTGTTTTTCACTGGTTTGCATTTTTAACACTTAAAATGCATCCCAACAGCTCCGGAACTTGTCATACAACTTAGTCAACACTTAGCTAACACTAAAAAATCACCCATAACAACACAAAATTGCTCTGATACCAATTGTTGGGTTATATGTGGTATTTATTAAATAAAACTTAGGGTGCTTGCATGTGGGTTGTGTTCATCATACAAACAATATACATATCTCATACATACATGTGCACAGCGGAAGATTAAATATAATGAACACAGAAAATAACATTTGATTAAACTGAAATTCGAAATAGAGAAATATCACCAATGAAGCCTTTGGATTAATTTTCTTTGAAGTCCACCATGAAATGAATCTTTGATCAATTCTAGCAATCAACAAGGGTGGGTTTGATTGTCTAGAATGGCAGCATCTTAATCCAGCATATATGTTTAACTCTTAAACATTTTCAAAGTTAAACAATTTAACTTAATTAAATTTGTTTTTCCTTTTATTCAACTCTTGAATAAATAAAACAAATCTTGTTTTTAGTTATTACATTTAGTAACCATTTATCTAGTTTGTTTTGTTGTTCTAACACTTAAAACACAAAACAAACAATTTCAATTTTTCAAATTGAATTGGCTCCCAAAATGCAAAACCTAAAATCTAAAACCAATTTCAAAAATTCTTGATTTTCAATTTCATTTCACTTTATATACTAATGCATAAATTCCAAACTAATTTGAATTTCATTTGCATTTCATTTGGTTTAACCTAACCTTAGTTAACATTTAACCATAGTTAGATTACTTTAACTTAACCTTTAAGTTAATAAATATTTAATTAATTTAACTATAGTTAACTAACTTAACCATGGTTAGGTTAACCTTTACTTAACCATTAAGTAAAGTTAATTAACTTAACCTTATGGTTAACTTTTAACCTTAGTTAAGTTAAATCATTTATTTAACAATTAAACAAATAAATATTTATTTTAATTATTTAACAATTAAATAATTATAAAGTAAAATTACTTTTATATCCTTACTCGGTTACCAAGTTAACCTAAAGTGGGTCCCACCATTTAACCATATACTTTAGTTAACGTAACCTTAGTAATTGCTGAATTATACTGTATTGAACAATTCAATACGGTACACTGCCCAAGTGCTCAAAGAGTACATTTTATATTGGGACTCTCTAGGTCTACACCCGATTTGTCAAATGGAACTATTCCATTAATCCGTAATCGATGCCCCACGCATACGTTACGAATATTACAAATCAATGTGTCAGACCATACAAGTTGAGGTCATAACGTATACGTATAATCCTTCCATCATTTATACCCTGGATGTGCGGGGATATAGATCAGCACCATCAAATCCCCATTTGCTCATCAAATAATCTTATCTCCAGATTCGTATCTCGATAAACAATATACGCAAACATTTTTGCTATATTGTTTAACCCTGTGGGAAACTCTTTTCCTGGGTTTATGCTTGTGGCCACAAGACTTTATGAAATACAATCTCGGAGCATCGGATATACAACTTACCTACGTAAGCTGATGGATCCCGTATCTACGCACACCGGACTTCATGAGCATCGGACCATACCCAGCGACACATAGCGGTCAGACCATGAAAGGTCTCTGACATATGTGGAACCAAAGCATGATGGATCACTCACAAGACCACCGTGGCACTCAGGTCAAAGGACCACGATTACTACTCAACTCGAGAGGACCTTCCTTTGACGGTTTCATAGGATATCTATTGGGGTCCTCATAAGTCTGTTCAGTATCCAGTCCTGACTGGATACCCGCATGTCTATACAAGCTCTAAGCTCATGGTCAGCTAAGAACAACCATTTGAACTAGTCAGATATAGACATACACTAATCTATATATTGTGAATTCAGCGATAGACCCGCATTGATGATCATAGATCAGGAACATTATATTTGAGACATACTTACATAATGATATTTCTTAGCTCCTATTGCAACTCTTTGCAACTATATCATCACAAGTATACTCTCAGGTCTTTGTCCCATTATAGACAAAGTTCTAACTCTTTAGACCTCGCTGATTCTTATAAACTGATAACTATTAACAGTGCTAACTATTAGCATTTATAACTCTCAGCTTTGATAACTATTAGTTCTGGTCTAAACTCCTTTAAACCAGATCTGAACTATTTCAGATCAAACAATGTTTGTAATGTTACAAGCATTTTACCATATTAATATGATATTAACAATATTTATTCGAAATGTTTATTGTATAAATATTAACAATTAATATTCATACAATATTGGAATGGCACGTGAGCACCAGCTCCAACAAGTTCCTCTAGACCTAACTTGTCAGCGAAGGAAAAGGTTTTTACATGATGTGAATAGGTACTATTAGGATGAGCCATTTTTGTTTAGGTAGTATGCAGATCAATTGTTGAGATGTGTGTCTTAAATGGAAGTAAAGTTCTGTACCATTATCATGATTCAGATTATGAAGGACATTTAAGTGGTAATAGGATAGTAGTAAAGGTGCTACAATATGGATTTTATTGGCCAATATTATTCAAGGATGATAACATGTATGTCCTAAGGTGTTATAGGTGTCAAAGGACCAGAAACATTTCAAGGAAGTAAGAAATACCCCTACAAAGCATTTTAGAAGTGGAAATATTTGATGTATAGGGTATTGACTTTATGGGTTCTTTCATTTCATCTATTGGGAAAAAATACATCTTAATGGCTGTTGACTATGTGTTTAAATAGATGAAAGCAATTGCACTTCCTACAAATGATGCCAAACTGGTGTTGAAGCTTTTGAAAAAAAAACATTTTTACAAGGCATGGCACCCCAAGGGCAATCATAAGTGATAAGGAGTCAATTTTTGGAATAAGTATTTTTAAACCCTTCTTCAAAAATATAGGGTAAAACATAAGGTAGTGACAACCTTGTTGGGGTACCGGTTCTTCCCGGTTCATAACCTAAACCTATTAGGTGTATGCATATGGTATATGTGTCCATTTTAAAATTCATATACATACGCATCTAATATATACATATACAAATCATAAACGCAACAGAAGCTAGAAATTAAATTTTCTAAAATGAACACAATAAATTTTATTTATTACACTAATGAATAAAATATAAAATATATTAATCAAATTAATACTAATGATTAAGAATATCACATGTCAAGCTTTTGGAATGGATTTGTAGTTGGAATATAGCAAGAAGATGACCCGTTGGCAAGCCCACTATGTTGAGTCCTAGATACAAACTTAAATAGTTAGATTAACTCTTAATCCCTATAGCTTAACACTTAGACTATATTCATTTTATTCTTGATGGATTCAACACTTAAATTCATCAAAGCAAACAACTCAAATGCAACAATAATGGCCTTTTGTTTAGGAGAAGAAGATGAATAGCAAAACAATTTTTACTATCAAGTTTTTTTTGTTGTTTTTAACACTTAAAAACTTAAAACAAAAACAACAGCTCTTTTTCTCTCCACATTCATGCAAGAATAAAAATGAATACAAAGGACACCACTTAATCACAATGGCTGGCCACTATTTATTTCTTTAATAATTGTTTTGTTTCCAGTGAAATCATTTCAAAAGACCAAATGATTTCAATGGCAACTACCACACATAATGGCATGCCACTTATTGCATTTAATATTCATCAAATGACTACATAAATATAATAATAATATGAAATATCTAAGGTTTTGATTAATATATTATTATTAAAATAAATTTGGTTTATAAAATAAACCAAGTATGTGTCCAAAAAATAGAAAAAATGTAATGAGCGGCCAGCTCTTGTCTTTGACAAGAGAAATATCATTTAAGTCCTAAAAGTTTCAACTAATTTCTCTTTTAAAGCAATATTTACTTTAACTTAATTATTTACTTAATAAAATCTCATTTTATTTAGCAATTAAGTCTTTAATAAAATATTTACTTTATTAATTTAACCATGAGCTAACAATTAACTCCAGTCAAATTAATTAATCATTTAACTTTTAAGTGAGAACAAATATTTAGATTATTTAACACTTAAATAATCAATTAAGAAAAATAACCCTTAAGCCTTTAATTAACCCAATATGGGTCCAACTTACCCAATACTTGAGTCAATTTTACTGAAGGCTAATAATGAGCTATGTGTCACTATTTAATTAGTCAACAATAATTATTAACTAATTATTGTACTTAACACTTAAGTACTGATACGCGGGTATCCCGAGGGTTCCTAAAACAAATATTTTATTCTGCTAGAAATTACTAGATTGAACAATTCAATCCAGTAGGCTGCCTGAGTGCACAACGAGTACACTTTATATTACGTGACTCCCTAGGTCTATGCCTAATTAGTCAAATGAAACTATTTAATGAGTCTGTGATCAATGCCTCACACACATGTCACAGATATTACTAATCAGCGTGTTAGACCATACAAGATGAGGTCACAACACATACTTATAATCCTTCCGTCATCTATATCTTGAATGTGTGGAGATATAGATCAGCATCGTCAAATTCCCGTATGCTTATCCATGAACTTATCTTCAGATTTATATTTTCAAGAACAATATACGCAGACGACTTTGCTATATTGTTCAACTCCTTGGGAAACACCTTTCTTGGGTTAGGACTCGCAGCCACGAGATTTTTTAAAAAATAATCTCAGAGCATCTGGATATACTACTCCTTTATGAGAGCTGACAGATCCCATATCTGTACACACCAGACTTCATAAGCATCAAATCATACCCAGCAACACACAGCAGTCACAATATGAAAGATCTGTGACATGTATGGAACCAAAGTATGGTGGATCACTTACAAGCCCACTGTAGCACTCAGGTCAAAGGACCACGTACAATACTCAACTTGAGGGGACTAACCATTGATGGCTACATAGGGTGTCTATTGGCGTCCTCGTGAGTCTATTAAGTATTCAGTTCTGATTGAATACCCGTATGCATATACGAGCTTCCGGTAAGCCCATAGTTAACTAAGAACAATCATCTATACCATATAGATATAGCATACACTGATCTATATAAAATAGATCCACTGACAGACCTGCATCGATGAAGCAGATCAGGAACATAGTGTTTGAGGACATACTTGCATAATGACATCTTTTAGCACCTATTGCAACACCTTGCAACCATATCATTACTGGTATACCCTCAGGTCTTTGTCCCATTACAGATAAGGATCTAATCTTTTAGATCTGGCTGCTTGTTATAATCCGCTAACTTTTAGTAGTGCTAACTATTAGCATAAATACAACACTCAACTCTGTTAATTCTAAGCACTAGTATAAACTCCTTTAGACCACATTTTAACTTCTTCAGATTATACAATATCTGTAATGTAACAAGCATTGTACCATGTATTTATATTGTATTAACGATTATGCGAAATGTTTACTTTATAAATATTAAATAATTTAATATTCATAAGTATTGGAATGGCACGCAAGCACCAACTCTAACAAACCTATCATCTGTAAACATGTAACCAAGCAGAGATCTCAAACCGGGACATAAAGCGCATTTTGGAAAAAACTATGAAGACTAGCCAAAAGTATTAGGCCACGAGACTTGATGATGTACTCTGGGCATAACGCAAAATGTTTAAAATACTTATTATGATGTCTCCATAACATCTAACTTATGGGAAAGCTTTCCATCTTCTAGTTGAGGTAGAGCACAAGACATATTGGGCTATTAAGTCACTAAATTTTGATGTTCAACCAAGAAAAAGTGTTTGTTACAATTACACGAGCTAGATGAGTTTAGGCTCATTTTATATATAATATTATACCCCTCTTAATTTGATAATTGCTTATTTTAAATGTGAATTTATGAGTTTTTATGTATATTAATTTTATTTTATAGGTTTTAAGTTAACAGAGCTATTTAGGATAAAAATTCAAAGAAAACAAGCAAAAGACCAAAAATGCTACAGTGCAGTAAACAGTATCGGGTTAATAGTACATGTACTACAGTCCTACTACAGTGCCAAAAATAATGTTTGGCACTTTAACGCCAGAAAGTGGCACCCAAGCGCCAAGCATTCACCTATTTTAAGCCCTTATTTCTTACCCTAATTTAAAACCTATAAATACTACCCTTTAGCTATTTTCTCAACAATCAAATGGAGGCACGAAATTTGCAAAAGAGAACAATGCTTGAGCTCAAATTTGAAGAGAAGAAATAATGTCTCCAAGGTTTCTTGAGCATCATTGAAGACATTTGAATGATTGAAACCTTGGAGACATCCCCAAATTCAGTTTCTCTTTCCTTTCTTTGTATTTTCTCTTTTGTTTAAATTTCTAACTTTGAATAATGGTTAAACAAGTTTGTATATATGGATTTCTCGATAATCTAAGTTATGGTTGGATTTGTATGTGATTAACTTGAATTATAAGGCTTGATGTAGTTTTATTTATATTATGTTTGGATGATTTAGTATATTTTCATGTAATCCATTTATTTTTCTTTATACTTAATGCTTCTAATTGATTGAAAAGTGAATTGGTTGTTATGGATTTATGGATTGATGCTTGGGAGAGCTTGACCCATTTATTGGATTTAGGAGAAACATAGCCTTAGGTAGTTATTGAGTTGGGAAGCTAATAACACTTAGGTAATCACCATGGTTTTCTCAAGAATTGCATGTGATGCACACCAAGTGTTTGATAAAATGTGTGAGAACACTTGGGGTGTGCCATTATGCCTAGGATTTCATTTGACGCTCGGGAGAGGTAATAAAATTAATCATTGGGTAATCAATTTAAGAGTTGCGTAATGCATGTATAGGTAAACAAGTTAGATATGGATATCAACTTGAATATGTATGCATAGTATCTCATTCGGCATTCGAGAGAGTGAATAAGATTAGTCTTAAGCCCTTGATTAATAAATTGAATGAAATGCTAAATAGGAAGAACATAAGAATAATAGAATGAAATCAATACTTTAGGATCCCATATGTATAGAATTCACCATACTGCAAGATTATCATTTTGTTGTTAGATTATATGTTCTTGGCCTCAATAGAATTCTATTGAACAATATGTGTTGATGTTGTTATATGATTAAAGACTATTTTGTATTATTCGTTTATGCTTTTTATGTGCATAATATTTCTAATTGCATTGGGAAGTGGATTGGATGATCTAAATATTTGGGTTATGTGCATAGGAAAGTTTAATCTATATAGTGGTTGTAAAAAGCATAACTTTGAGTTTGTTGAGTTGGGAGACTAATGAACTTAGGGTAGTCGCATAAGGGTAGCTTAATGCGTGTATGTATAATAGGTTAGATAGGGATATCAACTTAGTTGTATGTGCATAATATCTCATTTGGCACTTGGGAGAGGGAATGAGATTAATTATACACCCTGGACTAATGAATGCATAAAATTGGTTGTTGATCACTAATAACAAAGAGCATAGAAAAATTAGAGGAAAACCAAGTCCCTAAGAACCCCATGGCCATAGATATATCCAATCTTTAATTTACCTCATTATTTAGTTTAAAGCAATTTTTATTTCATAACTTAACTTATCCTTTAGTTTAGTCAAAATAAAGTTAAGTTGCAAACATTATAGTAGTTAGCATCAATTTAGGACACAATCCTCTTGGGAACGATACTCACTCATCACTTTATTACTTACTCATGACCCGTGCACTTGCGATTACAAATTTGTGTGTGTATAATTTCACGAATAGCTCCCAGCCTATGAAATTGCTAAGTTGTATAAGGAGAAGAAAAATAAATGGCATGACAAAAAGATAGCAATTAGGGTATTTCATAGGGGATGAAACTGAACTTTGGAGGTATTTCACCCATAGAACACTCCCACATTTTGGTGCTTTGGTGTATTTAATGGCTTTGTCAATCACATTCCTCGATTTCTAAAGTTCTATAAGCTAATCATCAAGAAGTGACTCCAACTCTCTTATTTTGAGCTTGCCACGGAAGATTTTTAGCCTTGGCCTGAAGAATGAACCATGGTGGCCGACGTTTGATTATTTTTCCATCATAATCTTTCCATGCCTTATCTTTTTCCTTGTTTGATGCATCTTTGTCTTACTATGAACTTGGTGTTGAATGGTGTCTATCTTCTTCCCACCACTCGACCACACATTGTCAATCATCCAACATTTTTTGGAGTCATTTGACAACTTCAACTCCTTGAAAACCATGAATGTGACCTCTTTATCTTGCACCTTCATTTTTATCTCTCTTTTTTTTTATATCAATGAGAACTCTCTCGGTGGCTAAGAGTGGTAGCCTAAGAATAATAAGAACATTCCTATATTCTTCCATATAAAGGACCACATTCTTCCATATAAAGGACCACAAAATCCATTCGTATAATGAATTTGCCTACTTTAAATAATGATACCCCATGGATAAATTATCAATCTATCCACCATTTGTAAAGAAATTTTAATGGGCTTTGTTACAAATGGTGCTCACGTGCTATTATAATATTGTACGATATTAATTGTTTAATATTTATATAATAAGCATTTAAAAGAAATCGTTAATATTAATAATATATGGTAAGATGCTTGTAACATTTCATACATTGTGTGATCTAAAGGAGTTCAGATTTAGTTAAAAAGAGTTTGGACCAGTGTTAAGAGTTAGTTACGCTGAGAATTATAATTGCTAAGAGTTAGCATTGTTAAAAGTTAATAGGTTATAAAAGTCAGCAAAATCTAAAGAGTTAGAACCTTATCTAAAATAGGACAATGACCTTAGGATATACTAGTAATGACATAGTTGTAAATGTTTACAAATAGTGCTAAGAAATGTCATTGTTCAAGTATTTTTTCAAACATTATGTTCTTTATCTATTTTCACTTATACGGGTCTATCAATAGAAACTTTATTTAAGGTGCAGTAATTGGGCGAACAGGTGGTTAGCCTAAATTATTGAAGATTGAAGTTACACTAAACATATTTCTATTCATTGCCTATATAAGGACACTCTTAGGACATTTTCAACACTAGACAATTCTCTCATATTTTTTTCTCTTTAACATGCATTCTAAACTAAGCTAGATTTCTTTGTAAGGCTAAGAGATGAACTTTTATGTGTAATAAATTTACTTCTATACTTTGATTCTTTGTCAAAAGCTACAAATGTTTGTAAGTTTGTTTTTGCCAAAACTTTTATCTAGTATTTTTCTATAATCTAGAGGTTATAATTCTCATGTTTCATATATTTTTAGCCATGCTTTCTTTATGTGATTCTTGTTGAATTATTATTGTTATTGGTTACATTATTTTACATGTTAATCTTTTACTGCAATATTGTCAATCGATATATTGTCAATCTTGGATAACATATAAAGATAATAATTGTTCGATATTCAAGTTGATCGTTTACTACAATATTGTCAAAATGATATATTGTCGATCTTAGATAACTTATATAAATGAACATGATTTGTGTTAATGTTTGCAAAGAGTTTAGTTATAACAAATACACGTGTTATCAAATGTGCTATATTTTATATATCTTTCGATTGATTGTTTTGGATGTGAAATTTTCAATAGAGTTATAAACATTGAATCAAAGTGTGGAGTAGATTTATAAAGCATAATTATGATTCTCGAAGTCTTACTTAAATTATCATAAGACTTTTCCCTTAATTCATAAATAATTCTATCTCATCTACTTAAACCAATTAGTTAATTTTCTCCTTCCTACTATTTTAATATTTTTACCTCACCAACCTATTTTTCCAAAAGCTTCCTCGTAGGATCAACACCTCAATCTATACTGCGATAGCCATATTACATTTTAAGCGTAAAAACAATTTGGCACCGTTGCCGGGGAGGCACACTAAGTAAAAGCAAGTTGCGTTTATCAATACTAAAGCAGTAACTTTGTACATTTTCTTTTCTTTGTAAATTTTAGTTTTAAAATTTATTTCCTTTGTTATAATTTAATTTATTGTTCATAGTTGATTTTACCACCTAACTTACTTTGTTTTTATAGTTAATTTATTGTATTTTTTTATTTTAATGGCTGGTTCTACCGCCTAACTTAGTTCGTTTTCTTTCATTTATTTATTATACTTTGCACTTTATTTATTTATCGCACTTATTTTATTTTATTTATTTATTGTACCTTGTACTTTATTTTATTTTATTTATTTATTGCGCTTTATTTCTTTGGTTAATTTGTTGTATTTTTATTTTAATGGCTGGTTCTACTGCCTAACTTATTTTATTTTTTTATTTATTTATTGTACTTCGCACTTTATTTTCTTTCATTTATTTATTGTATTTTTTATTTATTTATTGTACCTTTTATTTATTGTACTTTATAATTTATTATCTTTTGTTCATTTATTGTATTCTATATTTATATTTCATGGTTGGTCTTACCACCTAACTCATTTCTATTTCTTGTTGTGTTTTATTTCACTTCTTAATTTTTCCTTGAGAATTTCCTTCATTAAATTTTTTTTTTTTAAGATGTATGCATCGACTTAAAGACAAACGAAGAAGATTTTGTAAAATAAGTAAAACCAGAACCACCACCACAATTTGTAAAAGAAAAGAATTCATCATCTAATTCATCTTGTAATTCCAATACAATGATCCAACACGAGGATAACCCCGTTAGGACTCTAAAAGATTACTTGCATCCTACTCGCACAGCCATACCATCATGCATTATATTTCCACCTAATATACCACATTCGGATTTTAAACCTGGAATGATATAAGTTTTGCCCACTTTTCATGGTCTAGATAGTGAAAATCCTTATGTACATGTTAGGAAATTTGAAGAGGTAATTGCCACCTTCCATAGCTAACCTGACGCCATAGACACTGTTAGGCTGAAAGTTTTTCCTTTTTTTTTTAAAGACAAAGCAAAGAGTTGGGTATACTCTTTGAGGCCGAGGTCTATAGGAACTTGGGCATAAATGACCCAAG
Organism: Ailanthus altissimus; assembly: GCA_946807835.1. Classification (NCBI taxonomy): domain Eukaryota; kingdom Viridiplantae; phylum Streptophyta; class Magnoliopsida; order Sapindales; family Simaroubaceae; genus Ailanthus; species Ailanthus altissimus. The sequence continues at coordinate 15,683,924 of OX327687.1, forward strand.
CATTTTTTAATAAATACTTTCCACAACACAAAACTAATGGCCTAAAAAGACAAATTTCTTCCTTCTCCCAAAAAAACAGTGAAACCTTGTAACCAAGCGCCAATTTTTATACTTATAGTGAGGGCACAGATTTAGCAACTCTTTAAACCTTATATCAAGCTTGATATAAGGTTTAAAGAGTTGCTAAATCTGTGCCCTCACTATAAGTATAAAAATTGGCGCTTGGTTAGTTATTTTTTTTTAGGGACTCACAATTAGAGAGTGCTAATTTGTTGATATAATGTGTAATGGGGAGTTTCTTCATAAAGTTTCTGAGAAAGCCATAGAATTCCTTAATGACTTAGTCAATAAAGCCCATATATGGACTGGACCTAGCGCTACAATGACCTAGTGGCATTTTTCATCTTAGGGAAGAGGATAGTCTTAAAGAACAGTTAGAGGTCTTAACTAGGAAATTAGAGGCTTTGAAAATCAAAGATAAAAGGGTCACCTATACGGTTGCTAGGGTTGAGTCACATGATGTTTGTTTTGTCTGTGGAGGAGCGGAATACTTAGCTCAGGATTACTTTACTTATAGTGAGATGAGAGGGATATATGAGAAATAATGTAATGCCCTAAGGATGTACAAGAAGCCTTATTCACTCTACTTTGAAACCTATAATCCTAACTAGAGAAACCACCCAAACTTTAGTTGGAAATCTGACCAACAAGCCAACAACCATTGGAAGCAAGAACAACAAGCACCAAAGTCTTATGGTGCACCTCAATATAATGCACGAATAGCCATGAGTCCTTTAGAGGATATATTACAAGCATTTATAAAGACACAAAGTAAGACTAATAAAATATTTAAAACAATTCTTACACAAGTGGTAGATGAAAATAAAGAAATCAATAGCCAAATCACTAAGCTGACTAGTACCTTAATTGTACAAGAGCGAGGTAACTTTCTATCTCAATCCAATCCAAAAGGATAATTCATGGCACAAGCTTCTACTTCTGATGCACAAAATCTCAAGAAGTTAATGCCATTACTACTCGAAGTGGTAAGATTATGAATGAGCCTACTTCTCCAACTAACACATTTACGAGTAGTAAAGATGCCCCTACAGAAAAAGAGGCCACAGTGAAAAAAGAGCCCAAAAATAAGTTTTCAATCCCAGTGCATTTTCCTCAAGCTCTTCGACCTGCTGAAAAAAATTCAGAAATTCAAAGTGAGATTTTAGAACATTTGAAATAAGTTAAGATTAATCTTCCCTTGTTGCACATGATTAAGCAGGTTCTAACTTATGCCAAAGTCATCAAGGATCCATGCACTATAAAAAAAAGACACCATGTAAAGAAAATTACATTTTTGGCAGAACAGGTAAGTATAGTGATTGAACAAAAGACACCACCTAGGTATAAAGACCCAGGATGTCCCATAATCTTCTGTCAAATTTAGAGATATGAGTTTGGTCAAGCTTTGTTGGACTTAAAAGTAGGTGTAAATTTAATGCCTTATTCTATTTATTTGCAATTAGGACTTAGTGAGATTTAACCTACATCTATAGTCCTACAATTAGCTAACCGATCGATCAAGAAACCATGGGGAATAATAGAAGATGTTTTGTTACAAACTGATAAATTTTACTACCCTGTTGATTTTTTTGTTTTAGATACTCATTCTGTAGTTAACACAGAGTCTAAAATCCCTCTTATTTTAGAAAGACCATTTCTTTTTACTGCTAACGCTCTTATTAATTGCAGAAATGGTCTAATAAAATTATCTTTTAGGAATATGACTCTTGAGGTGAATATCTTCCATATTGGCAAGCAACCACGAGAGGAAGACGAATGCTATCATTCATATATGATAAATACACTTGTAACGGATGAAGCTTATAAAAATCAAAGCTTTAATTCTTTAGAAAACCTTCTTTATTTTGATTTTGAAGAATTGTGTTATCCTAATGAAACAACTGATGTGTTTAGTATTTTTTACTCGCAGGATAAAAAGACTCAATTTTGGCAGCCACGCTTTAAACAATTGCCATGAAAGAGGGAGACACCGAAACCATCAAACCTCGAGACACCATAAGTTGAGTTTTCTTCATTGCCCAAAGGTTTGAAACACGCATTCTTGGGATCAGGTGATACCTTTCCTATCATTATTTCTTCTGAACTTAGTTCTGAATAAGAGGAAAAATTGATAAAATTACATAAATCTGCACTAAGTTAGACCATATGTGATATTAAAGGTATTCCTCCATTGATATACTCCTATAGAATTCATTTAAAAGAAAATGCCCAACCTCGTAGGGACCTACAAAGAAGACTTAACCTAACAATGAAAGAAGTAGTGAAGAAAGAAGTCTGGAAACTATTAAATGCAGGTATAATATACACAATTTCTGATAGTCAATAGGTAAGTCCAACTCAAGTAGTGCCTAAGAAATCTGGGGTTACTGTTGTGGAAAATGAAAATAGGATACCTGTTCCAACTAGGGTAGTAACCGGTTGGTAAATGTGCATTTGTTATAGAAAGCTAAACACAGCTACCAGGAAAGACTATTTTCTAATGCCTTTTATCAACCAAATTTTAGAACGTGTAGCTTGACATCTATTTTATTGTTTTCTTGATGGGTATCAAGTTATTATCAGATTGAGATAGCTATAGAAGATCAAGAAAAAATCACTTTTACATGCCCTTTTGGTACTTATGCTTTTCGTAGAATGCCATTTGAATAATGTAATGCACCAGCTACTTTTCAACGTTGTATGCAAAGTATTTTCTTGGATATGGTTAAAAAATGCATGGAAGTTTTATAGATGATTTGACTATTTTTGATGATTTTTTTATTCATGTTTAGTTAACTAAAAAGTTATTTTGAGTAGGTGTGAAGAAAAATGACTTGTGCTAAACTGGGAGAAATGTCAGTTCATGATATTTTTATGGATCGTTTTGGGTCATATTGTATCTGAAAAATGGATAGAGGTTGACAAAGCTAAAATTGAATTAATCTCTAAATTACCTACACAAAAAATGGTAAAAGATGACCGATCTTTTCTTGAACACGCTAACGTTTACAAGAGGTTTATACAAAACTTTTCTGCTATATCTAGACCATTGTGTAACCTTTTGCTAAAAGGTGCTAAAATTACATAGACACAAGAGTGTGAGGAGGTATTCCAAACACTCTTTGCCAAACTCACAACTGCTCCTATCATGCATTTACTGGATTAGAACCTACCATTTGAAATTATGTGTGATGCAAGTAATTATACTGTAGAAGTAGTTCTTGGGCAACGAAGAGAGGGAAAACCCTTTGTTGTTTATTATGCTAGTAGGACTTTGAATGACACTCAGATGAATTACACTACTACTAAAAAAGAACTACTAGCTGTTGTTTTTGCCTTAGACAAATTTCGTTCTTATTTGATTAGTTCACCTATTATTATTTTTACTGACCACGCAGCCCTTAAGTACCTTATTTCTAATAAGGATGTAAAGCCTATTTAATTAGGTGGAGTCTTCTTTTGCAAGAATTTGATCTAACCATTAAAGATAATAAGGGCGTTGAAAATATTGTTGCTGATCATTTATCTCCCTTTGAGTTCACTGACTCCACTGATGTCCCACCTATCAAGATGATTTCTATTATGAATATATTTTCACTATAAGCCAAATACCTTGGTACGTACATATCGTAAATTACTTGGTTTATGGTGAAATTTTATCTAACTAGAGTGCACAAGATAAGTGTAAGTTTTTTATTGAGGTATATAATTTTTATTAGGATGATCTATATCTTTTTAAATATTGTCCTGACCAAATTTTAAGACGTTGCATTCCTAAAAGTGAAGTTTCTAGTGTCTTAAAATTTTGCAATAGTACTGCTTGTGGCTGTCATTTTTCTATGAAAAAGATAGCTGCTAAAAATTTTAAAGTATGGTCTTTATTAGCCCAATATATTCAAAGCCTCTAATAATTTTTTTCGTTCCTGTGAAAGATGTTAAAAGTTAGGTACTGTATCTCGAAGACATATGATACCACTTAACTCTATTATTGTTATTGAGATATTTGGTTGTTAGGGTATCAATTTTATAGGTCTTTTTTCCTCATCTTTTAGCTACCTTTATATCCTTCTGGCTGTTGATTATGTATCAAAATAGAAGGAGGCTATAGTTTTTCGTACTAATGATAACACAACTGTAGTAAAATTCTTAAAAGAAAATGTGTTATCTAGGTATGGTACACTACGTGTCATCATTAGTGACCAAGGAACATATTTTTGTAATCGGCTTTTTTGAAGCTTTGATGCGTAGGTATGGTATTCTTCACAAAGTTTCACTGTATACAATACACAGACAAATGGACAAGTCGAACTAGCAAATACATAGATTAAATAGATTTTGAAAAAGACAGTTAACCCGAAGCATAAAGATTGGTCTCTATGCCTTTCTGATGCATTATGAGCATATTGCACTGCATACAAAACCATCTTAGGAATGTCTCCATACTGGCTTGCCTATGGAAAAGCTTGTCATTTACCTGTTGAACTAGAGCATAAAACTTACTGGGCTGTAAAAGCCCTTAACTTTTCTTTGAGTGCTGTAAGTCTTCAGAAAAAGTTACAATTGTCAGAAATAGAAGAACTATGAAATGATGCATATGAAAACTCTATGATTTACAAAGCTAAAATAAAAGTAGCTCATGACAAACAAATCTCAAAGAAATACTTCGAGCTAAATCAAAAAGTCATCTTTATAATTCTCGATTACATTTACACCCTGAAAAGTTGAGATCTCGATGGACTGGTACATTTATGGTAAGGCACGTTTTTCCTAATGGTGCTGTCAAAATCGAAGACCCCACTAATGGGCAAACTTTTAAAGTGAATGGACAGCGATTAAAAAGTTATGTGGAAATGGTAGACCACTCTATGTACCTAGACGAGATCCCTCTTGTGGATCCTGTCTATCATGCATGATCAGGTTCAATATATTTATACCATATTTTATATTTTGTCCATATTTTATCTTTTATTTTCTTTCATATTTTATTCTTTTTCTTTTTTCTTAAGTGTGATTTTATTTTCTGGTCAAATGGCAGATACAGTACTCCATGGCTATTAAAGTCGGTTTCTTAGTTCTCTAAAAATTGTCCCACAAATTGTGCATTCATTTCTTTTCTTTTTCCCTTTCTTTCAAAATGGATCGCATTCTTGCCAACCTTAAAAAATATTTTTCATCATTGCCTCTAAATGCTCTACTTAAGATTTACAAAGCACGGTGTTAAAGACTAAGGCTATTAATGTTGAGTAATATCCTTGCGGACATTCATTAGTTAATCAAAGCCAAGGTTCGATTATCTAGTAAGTCTGTAAATGATTTTGTTTCTTTTATTCCTAGTCTTAGAAGAAGCTCTTATGCCAAAAGGCGATGAGCAAAAAGGTTACAAGTCTGTCATAAATGTGCTCGATGAAATTGTAACCGGAGTTGTCGTTCTTTAGGATTTACATCTAGAATCGAGAAGATAAGATTCAGTTCATTCAGGATGGACGAACTAAGGAGTATTTGGATAATATCCTATTAACTCTTGAGATGCATCCCTATGGGCTCGTGCAACATAAACTTCTCGATTTATAGAATATATTTAAAAATGAACACCAACGATATAGTCTCAGGAATCTGACTCTAAAAGACCCTGTTTGCCAATTTATAAGAAAATTTGAAGGGAAGCCTATCCTCGACCCATAGAGATCATTTAAGCCGTTACTGAATGTAAAACCAGAGGAGTATGTGAGCCACAATTACAACTACCTGTAAATACATGTGTTTTAATTTCAAACTTTTTTCATTATTTTATTTTATGAATAGTAGGGCTACTTATATAGATGTCTTAAATTCAAATCTTTTAGTTAAATAATGCATGTGGGTCATTATGTTTAAATTTTTGTGTTTTATTTTAAAATCTCTTCTGAAAAACTGTCAGGTTACCAAAACCGTTGTTATCATTTGGTACTTTAAAAATACAGCACCTCATTTTCTTTATTTTCATATATTGAGATAAAGGTGAGTGTAGATATAAAGGAAACCTCAGTTAGACAATTCTGAAATATATGTGTATTTTGTGGATCTAGTCATGAGAAAAAGAAAGTATTTGTAGAGGCAGCAAACAATCTAGGAAAAGAATTAGCTGCCAGAAAAATTCATTTGATTTATGGAGGGAGAAGCCTTGGGTTAATGGGTGTGTGTTAACAGCTACACATTTAGGAAGAAGTCAAGTTTTTGGTATTATTCCTACAGCTTTAGCTGTGGAGAACCTGACTGGAAAAATAATAGGGGAAGAATTACGAGTCTCATCCATGCATGAACGTATAGCTAGAATGCTTTACAATGTAAATGTTTTTATTACTTTACCAGGTGGTTTTGGTACCTTGGAAGAAAATTTTCAAATTACCTTTTGGACCCAACTAAATATCCACTGAAAACCATAGGTTTGTTGAATGCATAACTATTTTGATTGCTTACTTTGTTTTCTTGATTAAGCTGTGGAATAGAATTTTATTTCATATTCAGCGCAACAGATCCTCATTTCTGGTACCAATACAGATGAATTGATTGACAAATTATAGGCAGTTACCTACTAACCTAACCCAGCAATAACTCTGATCGATTGGTCAGTGGGCCATAACAAGCGAAAATTGGATCTGACACTTCGTTTGTAAATTTTTCTTTGTTTTATTTATTTATTTATTAGCATCATCATTTTAGTTTATATTTTTTTAAGTGTTTCTCAGGTTTGTTTTTTTTTAATAACTGGCATTTCAGGTAATGTCTCCTATACTTTATCTCTTTCTATTTAAACATTGAGGACAATGTTTCATCTGGTTGAGGGGGGAGGATAGTAGACATAAGTTGTATTTTGTATTTCCAAAAAACAAATTTTTAAAAAAATATAATGAGGTCCAACATACCTATTTGATTAAAATGGCAAAGTAAAGAGTTCATTTTTGAACTCTTGAGACGCATTCTAGGTCAAATTAGATTAAGAATAGTAGAGTAAGCAGTTTTATTTCTAACTTTTGAAATGCATTTTAACTAACTTCTTGTTATTGTTCATGCATTATTGTTTATTGCTTGTAGTCTTGGTAATTCTTGTATAAAGGAATTTATTTTTCTACCTAGGTATGATTTCAAAATTATTTAGATTGAGTCACTATTTTTATTTAGGTTACTAAAGAATGACTTCCAAAAATATTTTTGAGCATAATGTTAAGCCTTGTGGTAATATGGATGATTTAATTTATATAACCAAGAGAATTCTCATATTTAAGTATATATTTTTTTTAACTCACATATCATTTATGAATAAGTGGAAAGATTGAGGAAACAGCTTATGAACCTTCATTGATCATTCGAATTGTTAGTTTTTGTTTAGATTGATATTATTTGAATTAAAGAATAAGTTAGTTGCATTAGTATATAATATACTTTGGTGAGAAACTTTTGTAATACTTCCTTGTATTCTTAAAAAATAAATTGAAAGAAACAAAAAAGAATCAATTCAGTTTAATAAAGTCCTCATTCAATTTTAGAAAAAAAATATTTCGTAAGACAGTTTTCTTACTAAGCTATATTGGTATTATTCTCACAAGACAATTGAAGTCCTAAAGTAAAGTTTGTGTATGTTAAGAATGATTGATTTCTAAACAATTGAGTTTTCTACGTTTGGATCAATGTTAGTTTGTATGTCTGTATTTAAAATTAACTTTTTCTTGAGTGTTTAACTGTTTTCCAACTCCATGAGAGAAATCCTAACCTTTTAAACAGTCATACACTTGTTAGGATGTGGAGTTGAAGCTTTTACTTGAAGAAATTCTCAAGACTATATCTGTTGCGGTTTATGGTAAGATGGTTACAACTTAGTTCACACACACAATTTTTGGAAGTTATAATTGAAAAAATTATAATAGGAATAATGATCTTGAACTGACTTTTTATTTGAAATACTTAGTAGTTTTGTATATTCTATTTACGCTTGAATTGCTAGAGACTAATAATAAGCTGGTTGGGACCTGTGATGAACATATGAAAATACATATTTATTAAGAGATTTAGTTACCATTTAATGTCACTAATTTTAGCATTTTTTTTTAGCTTGAAATAAAGTGTTCTCCTTAAATTGTGAATAATAAATGTTATTTGCACAGGTTTAGGTAAAATGAACGTAACTCTCAATGTAGAAATCAAAATGAAGAAATTCTTAAACTTGGAGTATCATGACTCAATCTTATACAAACTTGAAGCACAGTTGAAAAGTTAAATCCAACATGTTATGAGCCAAAAATTAGGATACAATAGAATTGGGTTACAATTTCTGCTCTACTTGATCCAACTTATATATTTTGACCGTATTTAACAAAATATGTACCCAATCGGTATAATTATTGAAGCTGTGAAATGATGACTCAATTATCAACAACTCTTATGTTCATGGTAAAGTCCAAATCAATTGTTATCATGGACCAAATTGTATTGAAATTGGGTAAAAGGGTTGTTGACCGAAATCTGACATATCTTTGGCATTTTGCCCATATCTCATTGGATACTCATCCAAATTGCATAAACCTGGTGGCTATGGTAAGAAGAGACAAAATGCTATAATTTTATCTTGGAAAAAAGGCTACATCAATCATTTCCATTATCAAAAAGGTGCTGCAATTGGGTGAACGAGTGGTTGGCCTAAATTATTAAAGCTTGAAGTCACACTAAACATATTTCTATTCATTGCCTATATAAGGACACTCTTAGGACATTTTCAGCACTAGAAAATTCTCTCATATTTTCTTCTTTTTAACATGCATTGTAAACTAGGCTAGAGTTCTTGGCAAGGCTAAGAGATGAACTTTTATATGTAATAAATTTACTTCTATACTTTGATTCTTTGTCAAAAGCTACAAATGTTTGTAAGTTTGTTTGTGCCTACACTCTTATCTAGTATTTTTCTATAATCCAGAGATTATAATTCTCATGTTTCATATATTTTTAGTCATGCTTTCTTTATGTGATTCTTGTTAAATTATAATTGTTATTGGTTATATTATTTTACATGTTAATCTTTTACTGCAATATTGTTAATCGATATATTGTCAATCTTGGATAACATGTAAAGACAATAATTGTTTGATATTTAAGTTGATCTTTTACTGAACTATTATCAAAATGATATACTTTTGATCTTAGATAACTTGTATAAATGAACATGATTTGTGTTAATGTTTACAAAGAGTTTAGTCATATCAAATACATATGTTATCAAATGTGCTATATTTTATATATTGATTATTTGGGATGTGAAACTTTCAATTAAGTTATAAACATTGAATCAAAGTGTAGAGTAGATTTATGAAGCATAATTGTAATTCTCGAAGCCTTGCGTAAATCATTATAAGACTTTTCCCTTAATTCATAGACAATTCTATCTCATCCACTTAAACCAATTAGTTAATTTTCTTCTTTCTACTGCTTTAATATTTTTACCTTACCAACCTATTTTGCCAAAAGCATCCTCATAGGATTGACACCTTAATCTATACTGCAATAGCCGCATTATATTTTGAGCGTAAACATATCTTAATTGATTTACTTGAGTTATGTTACTTAGTTTTTGCACTTTTATTTAGTTTATTTGATTATTTGTGAATTGAGAATGTGATTTTCTGGATAATTACTTGAAAGACACAATTTTAGTACTTGGTTGAGAATAATAATTATTCCTATAAGTTAGACATCCAACTGTATAGTCCTCTTATTACTTGTTATGATAGCATATATTTTCACTTAAAATACATACAACAAGATTTTATCCTGGCTGAGGTTAACGTTCCAACCCACCAAGTACTCTACTTTGAAGATAGGGCCAATAAAGATATGCTTAGAGGAAGTTTACACCTAGTTGAATAGAGGAGAAAAACTAGCTTCGGTCAAAGTCATCATCTACCTGTAAAAAGTGGCTCAGTATTACAACAAGAAGGTACAAGCACAAAAATTTATGGAAGGAGATCTAATACTGAGGAATGTGCTATATAATACCAAAATCCTAGCAAATAGAGTTCTCAGACCAACTTAGGAAGGGTCCTATAAAGTTATAAGAAGAGTTTGGGCAAAGGCACATGAACTCTAACATACTGATAGTAAGATGTTAAGGAAACTATGAAATGCATGGCTACTTAAGAAGTATTACCTATGAGTGACTTCAAGTAAACTTTATTTTTATGTTCTATTATTGTAAAAGGGTGACACATGTTATTCATTTCAATAAAGTTCAGTACAATAAATGAATTAATTGCCCTATAGTATATGAATTGATTACTTTATAGTTAAATCAGTTTCCCTACCCTATTATCCTCAACCCATTTAAGGTAAGGATCACTTTTACAATTTTACCCACGTCCATATGACAGATGGTAGATCTATAAAGTCCTTAACACACTCAGGGTGAGGATCTATAATGCTACTCACGTCCTTATGGGGATAGTAGAAATGTCCCCATAGAAGATGATGGATCGATGAAGTTCTCGACTTATTTAGAGTAAGGATCTACAACACTACCCACGACCCTACAAGGGATGGTAGAAACGTCTCCACAAGGGATGGTGGATCGATAAAGTACTTGATCCACTTAGGGTGAGGATCTACAATACTACCAATGTCCATATAAGGGATGGTGGATTAACAAAGTCCTCGACCTACTCAGGGTAAGGATCTACAATGCTACCCACGTCCACACAAGGGATGATAGAAATGCCTACGGGGGATGATGGATCGACAATTTTACAATTCTACCAATATTCTTACGGGGTATTGTAGAAATAAGATTTTGCATATCATTTATAAAATGATTATCACCATAAAGAAGAGAGAAGAAGAAATCATTGTTCAAAAATGCCCTACAACCAAGAAAGATTATGGGTGTTCTTAAGTAAGTGCCCAAAAGCTTTAGACCCCTTGAGTTATGGGTGCATAAGAGGAAATCCCTCGGCTTTTTAAAGCAACAGCTTGCTTAATAAGGGCAGTTGTGCTACTCTATCTCCTTAACCTCAGTGGGTTAGAGCATGATGAGTGAAATTTAGATACATATTTTTATAGTTTTATGTCTCAGTAATTGTCTATGTTTGAGTAATTTTAGGGCTAATTATATATTGACTGTTATTTTTATAGGGTTTAGGCATCATAAGATAGGAAATGATGAAATTGGAGCATAAAGGGCAAAGATTTCAAAAATTAGAAGAATGCCCTTGCGTTTATGAGCTATGATGAACACCATAGTGCAAATTCTAGAACCTTTGTTGTTTGACCCAAATTTAGAATGCCCTAGCATCCAAAGTGAACGTTGTAGTGTTGATAATGCTAAAGCAATATAGAAGGAAAATGTCACTGAATTGGGGAAAATTTTAAGAGAACGCCTCAGCATTCACAAAAGAGCGCCGCAGTGTTGAGCCATATTCTAAAACTCTAAAGTCCGTTGTTGGAATTCATGACAAGCTTGGCCAGCCCCCACTTAACCCTAACCTAACCCTAACTCATTTTAAACCCAGAAATCATTTTGGATTGGGTAAGACAACATTTGAAGTTATTTTGGAGAGGGATTGCACAAAATTAAGAGAATATTACCTAATCATTAAAGGATTCAACCAAGCTTAAAGATTGATTAGAAGCCACATAGCCTTTATAATATTTTGTTTTCTTTGGTTGTATCATAATTATTATTATATTTGGTCATAAAGCTCTAATCATGTTGCTTCAATTTTATTATCTAGAATTATAGATTTGAACTCAATATGTGTACTTGATTTATTTAATCCCATTATTATAAACTTAGTTTATTATTAATATTTTTTTCCTATTAATGCTTTCAATATGCTAGGAATATTGATTGGATGATTAAAGAAGACTAAGATAAACTTGAAAAAGGCATCTTAATGTTAAGCTTAGGATAATTTGATACAAGCTTGTGAAGTAACATCTACAAGTTTTGAATTATGATAGGAATATATCTAATTGGTATGTATGGTCAATATAACTTATCCGTAATGAATCTTAATTTATTCTAATTATCATAGAAATATAGTTAATTAACATATTAAGGTAGAGTCACTCAACCATCGGAAGAGGCTTTCGTGTTGTGGCCAATAATTCTAAAGGATAAATAATTAGGATAATCAAGCTATATTGAGGGATAACTATAGTTCTAGATACTCTCCATATATTGATTATACACTTAATTGATTGCTCAATTAGGATTGATTAGTAGTTTTGGTATTTAGTTAGCTTAACAAATCATGGACTAGTTATTTAAATAAATGTGAAAGGATACAATTTTAGTAATTGGTTAAGAATAATGCATAAATTTCTCATGGGAACAATACTCTACTCACACTCATAATAGTGTGTTAATGCTGCAGCAAGGGGTGCATTAATGAATAAGTCTATTAATGATGCTTATGAATTTTTCAATGAGATGACCTATAACAATTATCAATAGACAGCTAAAAGTGTTGCGACAAGGAAAATCACTTAGAGAAGAACAAATTATTTGTGATTTCTATGGTGACAACCATCTAAATAGACAATGCTTAAAAAGTATATATTATATTAAAGGTTGTAACAAATAACAGCATAATCCCAGTTCTAATTGTTATTATACAGAATGGAGGGATCATACAAATGTTTCTTAGAATAGCAACAATAAATAAACTTTAAGTTAAATGAGATTTCTTGGATGTTTAATTGAAAATCAATAGCAATATAAGGAAAAAAAAAACCCACTTTAGAGGAAGCATTTATACAAGTCATGGAAAATGAAAATGTACTTTTACAAAACCAAACTACTTCTTTAAATACTAAAGGGACATAAGTTGAACAACTTATAGAAGAAAGCAATATGGAAAGTGGAATTAAGCAACCTAAAATAATTTAAGAAGCCGAATCAAAATAGAATTATTATATAGATGAAGTAAAAATGAAAGATGAAGAGAAAATACAAGAAGAAGAAAAGACTTAAAGAAAAAAATATTAATGAGTAATTACCATCCACCATTTTCATTGCACAATGAGCTTGAAAGAAAAACAATCAGCAAATTCCCATGGATTTCTCCTATTGTTCAAGGTTAAAATGTAATGCAGAAGGAAACATCACCATCTTATAAGTAAAATGTGATATAAGCCATTCAACCCCAAGCTTATGTAAAGGCATTCTTGCAAAAAATGAAGACTAAGAAGTGGTGAGACAAGTACATCAAGGGGAAATTAATAGATACTAGCCAATGAGGTTCACTCTTTTAGTCTAAGATCAAAATCTTTCTATAAGATTCAAAGTAAAGTCATCGAAACTGCTTTTTATAAATGTCCTTATAGAGCTATAGAAGTTAAAGAAAAAGATTACAATACTCGAAGACATCGACTTAAGTTTCATAAGAAAGATGCTTCAGATATGCAATTTGATTCTTTGAGCAAATAAGGATGACATCAAGCCGATGACGTTAAATCAATCACTACTTAGATAGTATTGCAACGTATATTTTACTTTGTTTAAGTTTATTTCATTTTCGTTAACTTGTAGTTGTTTTGTTTTTTGTGTGTGTTAAGAGCATGAGTAGGAAAACATTAAGCCAATGCCTCAGGTAAATTTTCGGAATTCCCAAACGTGAATTCTAGGACCTTTAACGTTAGGGTGTCACATTTACAATGCCCTAGCATTCATCTAGAAAGATGAACGCCACGATGTTCACTTGAGAAACATGGGTATGAGAATCATGCTAACTTGGCATTCAATTCTACGAATCTTAAGGATGCCTAAGCCAGCATTCACATATCAGGGAAGTATTTTAGTTTCAATTTTATTTCCTCTGTCATAGGGACCATGACATATTTTCAGTTGGGGTAGGGAAATAATTCCTATTTTGTGCTTAGCTTGCATTTTATCCTTTTTTTATGTTGCTTTATATCAATTTTATTATTTTTGTTTTTATGTTGATTATCTTTTGTCTTAGTCTTTTATAGTTAAGAACGAAAAGCAGTAGTAATATAACTTGGTTTTCACGAAAAACTTTTTTATTTTGTCTATTACATGCTTTTTCTTGTGTTTGGTTAGGTTGAGATAATGATGGCTAGTCCATGATAAAAAATTTGATTGCAGAACTTATCTTCCAATTTCTTAGAGAATGATAGATACTTTAAATAATTCATGCGCCGATACTTAGACAAATTTTGAGCTTGTTTGTGATCACCAATTTTTAAGTACTTGAATAAAGCTTGTGTTAGTTTAACTTTTGCTTAGAGATGCTCAATGAATATATAAACACTCTAGAACTTTTTTTATTACTACTTGAGGTAAAATTTCTTGAAAACGCATTAATAAGAAGATGAAATTATGCCATCTTTGGACCGTTTGAGCCTTTCTACCTTAACTTTTTTATATATTTATCCCTAGTCACCCCATTTGAAATGGAATTACTATTTTCTTAAACAACCACATCACCAGCATAATCCTTGAGTTGAAGTACCCAAAAGACCCTTAAGACCATTAACATTGAGTATATTGAGAGATATTGAGAATGTGTTAAATTATGGTTGTTTAAGGAGGAAAAATAATGAAATTTGGCAAGTTTGCGCTGCCTTAAGTTTGGGAGAACTATTCTAAGTTTAGGTTCATTATTTAAAAAAATAGAGAAAAAAAAAGAGAATAAATTGTTGAAATTAGGTAAAAATCATAAGTTTAGGGGAATTAAATTAAGTGGTAGCCAATGGGACTTAGTGTTCATGGTGTGAATTAAAATAATTGTTTATCTAAAATAATCTACCTTAACCCTAACCCTACCTTACAATCTAATAAAAGACGTAATAGATCCCTAAACATGTGTATTTCTATATTAGTAGAGAATTATATGAAAAATAAGTTTATAGTAGTGTTTTGTACTTAAAAATATGTGACACCTCTGTTTTTGTACACTCTTAATTATTTGAACTAACCTAGGTGCCATTCAGTTAATACTTCCTTGTTTCATACACATGGTTGATCATTTATAGGGAAGAATGAAAATGCTTAATGGTGATGTTTGTAAATTTCTTAGAGTGTTTATTAATTCCAAAAGAATTGGGAATAGTGAAGCAGGTTTTGAAACAATAGTGTAATCATAGAATCAATTCGACCTTTTTTTTATTTTTTTTTTGTTTCTATGTATATGTTTGAGTTTGTATGTTTGTTTCTTTTTTTTCTATTATTTGTTATTCTCTCTAATTACTAGAGGATGAGTAATTGTCTAAGTTTATGGGGTATTTGATGAGTGCAATTTAAATTTAACCTTATTTATATTAAGAATTGTCCGATTTTGAGTAATTTTATGGCTAATTATGTATTGAGTTTTTTTTATAGGGTTTAGGCATCATAGGATAGGAAATGATGAAATTATAGCAAAAATGGCAAGGATTTTAGAAATGAGAAGAATGCCCCGGCGTTCATCATTAAAAGCCCCAACATTCATGAGCTATGATGAACGTCGTGGTGTTGAGGTTGCTGAACGCCACGGTGTAAATTCTAGAACCTTTGTCATTTGAGCCAAATACAAGAATGCCTTAACGTCTAAAAGGAACGTTGTAGCATTGATAACACCCCAGCATTGGAGAAGAAAAATGCCACGGCATTAAACCATGTTCTAAAACTATAAAAGTTCTCTTTGGAATTCATGATAAGCTTGACCAGCCCCAACTCAACCCAAACCTCACCTTAGCTCATTTCTAACCACGAAATCATCATAGATTAGGCAAGAACAACATTTAAAGCTATTTTGGGGAGGGATTACACAAGATTAAGAGAATATTGGCTACTTATTAGATGATTCAACCAAGCTCAAAGATTGATTGGAAGCCACATAGCCTTCATAATATTCAGTTTGCTTTGGTTTTATCATGCTTATTATTGTATTTAACTATAAAACTCTTATCATGTTGGTTTAATTTTATTATTTAGGGTTATAAATTTGAACTCTATATGTGTACATGTTTTATTTAATCCAATTATTATGAACTTAATTTTTTATTCAATTTGTTTGTTATTAATATTTTCAATATGATAGGAATAGTGATTGGATGATTTAGGAAGACTAGGATAATCTTGAAAATGGCATCTTAGTATTAAGCCTATGACAAATTTGATATACAATTGTAGAATAGCATCTACAAGTTTTGAATTAGAATAGAAATATATCTAATTATCATGTATGGTCAATACAACTTTTTCATAATGAATCTTAATTTATTCTATTTACCATAAGAATATAGGTAATTAATATATTGAAGTAGAGTCGTTCTACCATCGAAAGAGGCTTACAATGAGCTTCATGTTGTGACCAATACTTTTAATTAAGGGATTAATAATTGGGATAACAAAGGTATATTAAGAGTTAACTATAGTCCTAAATACTCTCCATATAATAGTTATATGCTTAATTGCTTGCTCAATTAGAATTGATTAGTAGTTTTAGTATTTAGTTAGCTTAACAAATCATAGAATAATTATCTAAGTAAAGGTGAAAGGATACAATTTTTGTAACTGGTTAAGAATAACTTACAAATTCCTCGTGGGAATTATACTCTACTCACACTTTATTACTTGTACACAATAGTGTGCACTTATGCTCACACATCGTAACACCCAAAAAGCGAGGTTGGCCTCTTTATCCTCGAGGTGTCCTTCTAGGAACCAAAAAACCTCTCGTCCTCTAACCCTTGTGTTGAACTTCAATGATAGGGGTAAAGTCAAAATTGGAGCTCCTAACACTTTTGGAGCCTTTAAATCAAGTCCAAGCATGTTAAAAACTCCTTGTGGGTCCATACCACTAACCCCAATGGTAGAGCCCAAGCTTGCCGCTCTACCATAAGAACACAAAATTAAAGAATGCAATAAAAAGAATAGAACAATAAAAGGAGAAGTAACCTGCATCTATTGAAAACTAGGTCAAGACAAACCAGTAAAAGAAGAAGTATCCTAACCCCGCTTCCTGACAACAAGAAACCAGAACTCCTTCCATTCCTTGTTGGTGGTAGATAAGTTCTAAATCAAAACGAGAGCCTCTTGGCTCAAAAATAGTAAAAGCCCCCATCTGTGCTATGGCTAAATTTGTACAAGTATTGCAACTTTTGAAAAGTAGGCTTAGACTACCCTGGCCTCTACCATAAAATAAATTTCCATGACAAAACTCGTTAGGAGTTAAGACCTAACTAGGAAGGAGAAACCCCTAGATGGTATAACATTTTTATAAAATATGGTTACATTAGTAACCTAAGCCCTGGTTTAAAAATTTTAGTATGGAGAGCCACTTCACCCTTTTCAGGACAACTTAAGAATTCATTATAGTTCAAGACACATAATGTCACCGAGGTCTAGTTTATACTATAATTATTTGGGGTCATCAAGTGGGTTGTCAAATTTATCTTCTTCTTCTTCTTTTTCTTTTTCTTTCCCATTTATTACTTTGAGGTTAAAAATCTTCTTGTCTGTCAAGGGTGCTTCATTGCCATATCCTCAAAAATTATGACATCTAGGGTTTTGGAGACCGCTACATTTCCTGAGTCGAAAGCCCCATTAAAATCTAGCACCCTCCTACTCCTCCTAACCAAATGAGCCTTATGGATTTCTTCATTATCATCAACCCATTGCCTAATGCTTGAACTACCCGTATCTCTCAAGGCTATCGTAAGAAGTTCTTAGAAATTTCATATGAGTTAAAGGGAAATATGATAGCTCGATCCACAAAAGGAACCCGAATATCAGAATATATACAAGGAAACCATAAACAAAGTCTAAATATTAGAACACATGAAAGTATACCATAAACAATGCCTAAACATCAGCATATATGCAAGTAATCCACAAATAAAGCCTAAGATCAGGCAAATGGGCAACATTAGATCAAAACAAAAACTGGGAAACTATAAATTCTAATCTATACCAAACTATTCTATATAGGTATGAAACAACACATGACATACTAATCTATGCCTAGAGAGCTCCCTATCAAAACAAACATAGTCTTTATTCAATACATCTACACATCACAATGTATCTTTAACAATGCATGCTTCACATGGACCCAAGAATGTTCTTAACGAAAGAAGAAGAAACAATACATACCACGTCACAAGAGCAAAGGGAAAGTTGTGGAATAACAAAAGTGCAACATTGAGAACAGAGAAAGCATTAAATAGCTAGACAATCTTGGCTCTTAAAATACATAGGTTTTTTTTACTTAAAAAAGGCTCTCGGTACTTAAGACAAGCAAGCAAAAATGTTAACTGAATGGGAGAATGGGCATTTATAAGAGAGAACTAAGTGTAAATTACAACCGTTTAAAAAAATAAAGGATCTGATTGAACCGCGCCTAACTATACCTTTTCAACTGGCCAATATAACATTTTATCAATTAAATTACCACTCAATTTGAATTCCATGGCCAGGGTTCACCCTTGTCATCCCTATTCAGTTATATTAAACATCTATAAAAAAATTAAAAAGACAGGACGGTTGGCATAGAGACTCAATGAGCCATCTATTAATGTATGTAATAATATCTAAACACAACTACACACTATTGTATCAAGTAATATAGGATTAAAGCCCATATATCATTCCCATATAGACTATTTAACTTATTTCTTTCAATTAAGTAGTAAAACTAGTTCTACTTACTTTTATCCATACAAATCAAAAGATGAATTTATCTAATTAATCTACTTCTGTCAAATTAAAGCTAATATTAATCAAAAGTAAGCAAAGGGTTGAATTCACCAGTCAAAGGCAATTTAAAGTTTGGAATTATCCCCTAATATTTTATTGAACTTATTAATCTCTTAGTTAATCCCTTAATACAAACTACTGGCTAGACTCTAATCTCATCACAAGCCTTTGTCGATGGTCGAGTAACTATATTACACTATAACAATTATCTATATGTCTATGATAATTTAAATAGAATGCAAGTCATTAAGAATAGGTCTAAATTATTGGGATTTATGCTTACATGCTATCCCTTTATGTATGAATACTTGTTTAATATTTATACTAGTATTATTATTTCATTAAATTGATAATTATATTTCATATGTGGTAAGATGCTTGTAACGTTTCAAACATTGTATAATTTGAAAGAGTTTAGAACTAGACTAAAGGAGTTTAGATCAGTGCTAAGAATTAGTAACGCTAAGAGTTATAAATGCTAATAGTTAGCACTAATAAGAGTTATCAGGTTATAAGAGTCAGCAATATCTAAAAAGTTAAAGCCTTGTCTAAAATGGGACAAAGACCTGAGAATATATTAGTATTGACGTTGTTGCAAAGAGTTACAAATAGTGCTAAGAAATGTTATTATGCAAATATGTTCTCAAATATATGTTCTTGATCTATCTTCACTGATGCTAGTTTGTCCGTGAAGACCTTAATAAATATATAGATTGGCGTATGTCTATATCTAGATGGTCCAGATAGTTAGTCTTAACAGATCATGAGTTTAATGGAAGCTCGTATAAAGATACAGGTATTCAGTAAGGTCTGCATACTGAACAGACTCACGAAGACCTCTAATAGACATCCCATAAAGTTATCAATGGAGGGTCTTTCGAGTGAAGTAGTATTCGTGGTCCTTTAACCTGAGTGCTATAATGGGCTTGTGAGTGATCCACCATACTTTAGTTCTATACATGTCAGAAATCTTTCATGGTTTGACTGTTAGGTGTCGCTGGGTATAATCCGATGCTCATTGAGTTCGGTATGCATAGATATGGGATCCATCATCTCATTTGGGTGAGTGATATATCCTAATGCTCTAAGATTGTATTTCAGAAAGTTTTATAGTTATAAACAGTAATTTTCGGGAAAAAAGTTTAACCTTAGGGATAAATAATATCACAAAAATGTTGATGAATATTATTTATTGGAATACTATTCTAGAGATAAGCTTACGGTCGGGCATATAGAGATTTGACGGTGTTGATCTACATCTCCACTCTACGCGGATATGAATAATGGAGGGATTATATAGATACTTTATAACCTCAACTTCTATGGTCTAACGTGCTGCTTTGTAATATCTGTAACGTATGTGTAGAGCATCGTTCACAGACATATAGAGAATTTCCATATGACAATTCGAGCATGGACCCAGAGAGTCTCACAATATAAAGTGTATTTATTGTTAACTGGGCAGTATTATGGATTGAACAGTTTCATCTTAGAAATTCTAGCAAACCGAAAATATATTTCAAGGTTTCTCGAGTTGTGCACTTGTCTAGACTTAAATATTAAGTACATCACTTAATTAGTTGACAAGAGTTATTAACTAATTAGATGTTAACAAGTGATACAATGTTCTTCCATGAATTATTTCACTATGAATTTACCCATTAACCAAGTTAGTAAATCAACTAAGGTAAAAATTAATTATTCAAATAGTTTTTGAATAATTAAATAAATAAAATATAATTTTATTTGTTTGTTATTTTATTCTTAAATGGAAGACATACCTAATTTAAGAAACATAAATTAAATGGTGGAGCACCATTTTTAGAAATTAATGGTCATTTATTTTAGACCATTGAAAATGGCCACCAAAAATTATTTTTGGTAATTGGCCACTTAACCTAATTTTGGTAGAGCACCTGTGAAGTGCTTATAGTACTAAAATTGGTTGGAATTCATTTTTTGATTAACAATTGAAGCAAATATGTGTGAGGTAGAAAGGATTTGAGAGAGTTTTTTGTTTTGGAGAATTTTTCTTTGAACAAATGGTTGTGAGAAAAATTAGAGATAAATAAAAATCAATTCTTCTTATTTTTCTTTTAAAAAATAAAAATTTGTTGTTGAAAATTCAGTTTCTACTATTTTACATTCATAAGTCCACCGGATTGTTTTAAACTGGAATTGTATAATAATTCACTTCAAGATGAGCTCAAGGTTGAAGCTAGGAAGAATTCAAAATTGAAATTTTCACCAAAATTCTTCAAATGTATGTTTTCTGTAATCTTGTGTTGTTAATAATATAAGTTACATGTCTATATATTGATTATATGCTTAATTCTGCTGTGAAATTGTGTATATGATATATGTATTTAGTTTTTTTTTCAACATGTCCATAATCACATGCATATACCCTAAAACACGTTAACATAAATAATATTATACATGTCATCTAGGTATATTTCTATCATACATGAAACTCAAAGTTGTTACCCTATGATTATGCATCAAACTATCATAGGCTAAACATATAAATTCCTCTTTCAAGTTTATTATGGTTTCTTAATCATTCAAGATATTAGCCAAATATAACTAAAGCATTAAACACAAGATGTAATGAATTAATTTAATGTCTTAAGTTCATAAATTAAGAGTCAATAAAATCCAACTACCTAGTAGGTTCAATAGTTTAACCCTAGATTAAAAGAATTTAGCTCATCACAAATTCAAGAGTATCAAAGTAATGAATTAAAGACATCTTGAACAAGATCATAATAACAAGAGTAAATAAGAAATAACACAAGGAGATGCTCTAAATTGTTTTTTTCTTGCTCTTAACATGATTGCATAATTCTTGATCTTCAATTTTGATTTCTTCTTTGATCTTTTGTAATTGTTATGTGTATTGTTTATCCTAAGTTTGCCTATAATATTATCTGTGTTTTAGCTCAAAAAATAGTGTTTTTATAGGCTTTCATAACCCTAGGGTTGTGGGATTTCGAATCTAAGTCAAAATAGGACTTTTGATAAGGGACTTCTTTTGTCACACAGGTGTTACAGAGTTGGGGTTTAGGCTCCACGGTGCTTAAGCTAGAAAATATCAAATTGAGAAAACCTCCCGAATGCTAAGACGCTGAGGTTGGGCATTACGGCACCCAACTTTCTACCCTGGACACCATGCCATCTAGCCATGGGAACCGTAGCGCCTCAGCAATGTTGTTGGTTCTGTCGATTTTTTCTATTTTGAGTCCGTTTTGTCCCGAATCTTCATGCCTTGGATAGTTAACCTATATATGATCAAAAACCATAAATAAATAGCCAAAAACTCTTAATTTGGAGCAAAACCTAAGTCCAAAGAGATAGATAATAATACATATAATCCTCTATCACCAACATTAAATGCGAAGATTCCCATGACGTCAAGATCGCTCATGAGGCAACACCAACCCACCAACTTATCCCAACCAAACTTAATCCATGTCGAAAAAGAATGTAAGCATTTTTCACTCATGATAAGTTAGAACCAAAAACTCAGGGACTCCCTTGTTCACTTTACCATGATCGATTTAACTTAATTGGCTACCAAAAACCCTAAACATGACACTAACCAACCCCAACTAGGTTTCCCAATAATTGAATATTCTAGTTTAGACAAGTCAAACTAGAAATTAAGGGACTCTTGTTTCCCCTTCTGAGGGTCTGACCCAAGTCTAGCCTAGTCCATTTTAGATTTCCATGCCTAACCCAATTGGCTATTAGAAACCTGAGAAACTATGGTAGGCACCATGTGACACCAACCCACCATAACTAGGACTTTCAATAATTGAATTTTCAGTTTAGACAAGTCAAAACTAAAAGCTAAGGGACTTCTATTCCCCTTTTGAGGGCCTAGCTCAAATCCATCCTAGTTCATTTCAAATCTCCATGCTTTAGTTCGGGGAGGGAAAAGCCTATGAAGTCTTTAAATAAAGACTTACTCGAGATTAAAAGTGCATCCTTAAAGAGACTACCAAACACCTATGCTCATGAATATTAAACCCTAAGATGCTCAAAGATCACATCTCGTCAAGGAATTTGTGTTGATTGTCATCTAACAAAGAAAATACTAAAAATCACAAGATGACAATTTTCTAACCAAAAAGACTAAGAAATTCTTCTACCTTCTCCACTTGCTAACTTAAGCATCAAAGGTTTCTCACCAAACCTACCACCTACAAAGACATAACTATAGATGTTCATTGTTGCATAGGGAGCTCCAAATCAACCTAACCTAATTCATTTCAAAAATTAATTAGAGAATTGAAAACGTTTTTCTCAATAAACTCAAAACTTAACATTTCTTTCCATGAGCATTTAAGAGACTAGAATACATACTGAACTTGAAGCCACTAGAATTTCGCTTCTCTCTTTTCTCTTTCTTTCTCTCCTCTCTCCCTCTCTATCAAAAGAATTGGCAACAAAATCATAGCTTACAATTACCTAAGCCCAATTAGTTTTCTTAATAAACAAAATTTAAACTCATTAGCCTAAAAAATCAGTTTTTTATCAACACAAACCATTGTACACAATTTGAATATTTGTAGCCTTTCAAATTTCTCAGCAAAACAGGCAATCAAATTATATAAATTTTTTTTTTTTTTTTTTGGGTCTTGTGTTAATTTAACGTATATTTGTGAACTTTCATTTGAGCCTATTGGCGATTTTTGTGCGTCAGTACAATTTTATAATAAATGAAGTTATAAACATTTTCAAATCTTCACCTTCTTTTTATCTTCATCACATGAGATTAATTTTCAGAAAAAGAAGCTATATATAGCGGGAAAACAATAAGTTTCTTCGCAATTGATCGATCACCATTTCATAGTACAGCAAACTGTGAAAAGAAAACATTGTGAACTTGATAAGTAACTTCATTAATTACTTAAATATGTTTTATTTTGAATATTGTACACTAAATGGAATTCCGTGTTCCAATTCCAAATCTAAACCGTCTCATTTCTTGCTAGCTCTAACTCTCCATTTCCATTAACATCATTGAATCGCTTATATGGGATTTCACCATCTTCAATTATTTTCCCATCTTCTTCCATGCCATTTTCAAAACTTTCTTCCACTGGCTTGTATTTATAAAACCAAGCACATATAACATAATACACGACATTTATGACTTGAATTCCGCTAACAAGCCAATAGTAATATTCCAATCTCCCCCTGTTCAGATTTCTATCTGGTAACCAATTGTTCTTGGGGCCTGTATATTTGTGAACAAGTGTTACCAACAATGTACCAATGTAATTTCCAATTGATATTGCTATCCAAAACAGTGCTACAGCAGTGCTTCTCATGCTTTCTGGTGACTGATCATAAAGAAATTCCAAGTGCCCAACTGACATGAAAACTTCTGCTACTCCATGAAGGCAAAACTGTGGAACCAGCCAGAAAACACTTATGGGAATAACAGCTTTTGGATCATCCAATAAGTGATAATTTGCTGCTACTGCTTTCCTTTTGATCTCAACAAATGAGGCAACAATAGTTGCCAGAATGTTGACAATGTATCCGATGCCCATTCTTTGCAGGCAAGTAATACCTGAGGGGTTTCCAGTGAATCTGCGAGCGATGGGAACAAATATGCGTTCGTATAAAACAAGTCCAGTGAGCATTGTTAGGATCCCAAAAATAGATAAGCTGGCCGGTGGGATTTTGAAGGAATGAGTTAAGTGACAGTCCATTGTTCGAGCTTGTTGTATAGTGAAGCTGTGTTGATGTGAGGAAGATGTGACCAATAAAATTCCCGCTGCCCAGATGGGCAACATTCTGATGATGGATTTTAGCTCCTCAACTCGGTGAACTGTGGCTAGCCTCCACATATTTGGTGTGTTTGAGTTTGTTGCCTCGTCGTCTGTGACAATTGCTGCTTTATCAAGCCATCTGCAAACTTTGATATTAATACAAGCATGTTTTTCTACTATGCATGTCTGTACAATTACAGACTTCAAACTTTCAATGCAAGAGTTGAAACATTGTAAGAAAATTTTGGTGACACTTAACTCGAGAATTGAAACTCTAACACAAAAGTTGAAATCTGGTAAGAAGAAAAGAGCAAATTCAAGCAATTTGATAGAGTTCTATGAGTGTGTCGCATTGCTTACTTGAACTGATCCGTGTGGACAAGCCTTCCCTGCACAGAAATATCAGCATCGAGCTCTCTATTTCGGTACAAAAGCTTTGGATCTTCTGGTACCACTGCTTTCCTCTTCTTGACGGCCGCAACAATTACTTGAACCAATCTAGTGAAGGGACTTCCCCCTGGTTTCAATTTCACATAAAGAGATGAACCGAAAACGAACGAGAGAATAGACAAAGCCATGGCGATGGCCGGGATTCCAAAACCCCAGCCCCAACCAACATTGTCTTGTATATAAACCACAACAGTTAAAGCAGTGAGCGTTGCCATTCCCATGCTGAAATAGTACCAATTGAAGAAGTTCCATTTTCGATTGGAAACACTAGATTTTTTCATGTCAAATTGGTCTGCAGCAAAGGTAACAACACAAGGTCTAATGCCACCTGAGCCAAGAGATGTAAGAAGGAGAGAGATGTAGAGAACCCACAACTGTAAAGCTGAGGCCTCTTTGCAGTTCTCTTGAGTTGGGCAAGGTGGGGGACGAAGCCATGGGAGGACTGCTGATAAAGTGATGGTCATTAATCCCTGTGACAACAGATATAAAAGTCTTAGCTAATGCTTAATTAGATTTGATAAAAAGGAACCTGAAATACTGTTTCATGGACTTTAATCAGACAACATTTGAGGGTTATTTGACATATCTCTGCTCATAATTTTGCATTATAATCCTTTCAATGTGTACACCATGCCAGTTTTATTCATATTTCTCTTTTACATGACTAATTACTACAATAACTTTGTTATTACAATCTATCTCTGGTGCAAAAAATGGCGCTTCAAAAAGAAAACCTTTCAACTCTCTTTGCATAGAATTGTTAGAAGATAAAATTAAATTGATGTTCCCTTCCCCTGAGAATTTTTTATTGTCTAGTTTTTGATAGAATGTGCCTCTAGAATGTATATAAGTATCATCACTTAATGGCATGCACCATTCCCAAAAATCATGCATACATGACAAAATTTTATCAGATAGAACCTGACGTTTTCACTCATTTAAAATACAAAGAGGGGAGCGATAGTGACCAGTTCATAGAAAATGGAACCAGCGGTGATAGTCCAGAACCTTCCGGCAAAGGAGTCAGCAATGAGAGCACCGATGAGTGTTGTCAAGCTGGAGGTTCCACCAAAGTTGGTGAGCGTGTTTGAGGCTTGTACCAAAGGCATGTTTAGCTCTTGCGTTAGGTACGTTATCAGGTTAGCGTGAGAGCCAGCCGACGCAAATCTGTCACATATTTCGTTTCCTGAAGCAACAAATAATGATTTGAACAATTGGTCAATTCCCCTTCTTTGTCAATGCAAAAAAATTTAGTAGCTTAATTTTATTTTCTGAAAAAGCGACTTCAAAAACTATTTTAGTATTCTAACATTATAAGTCTTTGTTCTTTATAAAAAAAAATCACACATATATTATTACAAATCTAACATTATGCATCGATACTAACTCGGGACTTTATTATATCTTTCTTAGTCCATCTAAGTGCGTTAGTACTCCACGAAGGTCAGGATCAAAATCATAATAACATTATCAAACAAATTTAAACAAAAAGACCGTCCCTTTTCTCTTATTTGAGAGATAATTTGTTAAAATAAGCTCACACCACTAATTTAAGAATGATACAATTATTTCCAAATTAAATTTTTTATATTTTAAAATATAATGTAAAATCTAAATTAAAATTTCGTATGTACATTGTAGCTCTTAAATTATGAATTTTAGACTCTGTCCCATCTTATTTCTTTTCTCTTTTTTTTCTTTCCTTTTTTTTTTTTTTTTGGTGTGCAATTTAACCCAAATTAAAACTAGAAAACTAATAGTCCAAACTCAAGAACTCTTTTATTAGAATACAAATTTTGCATCTCTATGTTATAATTTAAAAGATTCAAAATCAACTTTTCAAAAAGAAAACGAAAAGTAATTAAATAAAAAGGATTCAAAGTCAAACTTTTTGACAGGGTGAAGGATACTTGCATTAAGAATTAATATTGGCTTCAAACTTTTTGACCGGGTAAAGGATACTTGTATTAAGAATTAATATTGGCCATGTTGTTGTTGGGTGGATGAGAAATGGTATCATTTCCCAGAGAGGTCAAACCTGGAAATGCCTAAATTTAGATTCGTAATTCATGTTAATTAATCTCAAGTACAAAACTCTCCGATTATAGTGGCCAACCATTTCTTTGCTTATGATATAAGCTCAAAATTTTCGAGTTGAATAAAAGTGAGTTATTTTTGGGGAATAGGACCACTGCCTAACTCTCAGCTCACGCCATTGCTTCATTTCTTCCTACAGCTTGACTACTTCAAAAAATATATATACAAAAGGAAGTGAATGTTAAAATAATATAATTTACTATTAATAGTAAATGACATAAGAATTGTTCCCCATAATTTCACTAATTAAAGTAACTAACGACTGTAATTATTACTTAAAACAAATAAGATGTGGTATTTTAATGAGCTTATAAGTATTATTTAGAAAAAAAGACATGTAGACTTTAAATTTTGATTTAAAGGATTATTTTATTCCCTAATTTTGAAATTATCCAAAACACTTTTTTTATTAAATTTTTTTTATCTTTCTTATTAATTTTTATTCTTTTCAAACGTTTTTTTAAAGGAAATACCCAAAATCTTGTTATTGTTGTGATTGAAAAGAAATTTTTATAATAATTTTAAAAATAAGAAGATAAAATTATTTTTTGAATCAAATTTTAAGAGTTTAAATATTCTTATTCCTATTTTTTATAAACTACCTTTATTAAACAAGAAGACTCTTTTCGTGACCTGTCCTTGTATTTAGGTAATGCATCACTAATACATATTTACTTTCAAACACAATAATTTTTTTAAATTGGATATATATTATTATATTTAATAATGCCTTATTGCATGGATTCATCACCTAAACATAATGACATGACACATGTTACATTTTAAATTTGATTTTTATAAAACAAATTATATTTTTGGGCTAAATGGTTTATAGGAGGATTAATATCTTGTATCCGAACCCTTAATTTTTTTTATGTAATTAAGTACTTAATTAATATTTATTTGAAGACTTAACTCTTTTTGAAATTATAGTATTGTGATTTTGAAATCACAACTATGAAATAGAATCATTAGCTTTCAAATAAAAATAAATTACTGTTTTGTAAATAATTTTTAAATTTAATAAATATAATTTTTAATATGTTTTATGAACCTTTTTAATCGAATAACTATTTAAAACAAAAAGCCAATACAACTTTGATAGAAAAACACCAACTATACTTCTAAATTAAAGTAAAATCATAACAACTTCAAAACAAAGCGCTATTGTCATTTTCTCTTCACAAATTTGTTCAATGCAAATTGTCATGATTCTTGTAACTATGATATTAAGAAAATGAGCTAAAAGGTGGCATAAATTTTAAAAGATAAAAAACAAAAATCGAAAAAGTTTCACAGATATCAAGAGTAAGGCCTTGGAAATCAGTACGAGCTCATTGAGTTATCAGTTACACAAGAAGAAAAAAAGTGTGTTATTGCAGCACGTGAGCACAGAGAATAGATTTAAGTGCAAAATGTGAACTCACCGAGAATGAAGGGCATTGTTTTGATCCCTCCAAGCTTCTTCTTCCTCTTCTCATCTTGTTGGCTGATCTTCACCTCCTCCGGCTGCAGCTTCCCCTCAAAATCAGTCCTGTTATATTTTGCCAAATCCATTTGCTGTTTCAAAGGCCACCACCACAGGCAATTAGGATCGATTTAAGAACATTCGGCTATTTATATATACGGGCCAATCAAGTTGAGGACAAACAAAGCTCGTGATGAGGGGCCAATTATAGGGGAAGGTAGGGACCATGAATTGACTTCATTGGCATGTGATGTGGTATCTTATGTCATATTTTTTGGCCTTTTATTCTATATTATAATCGTCTTTATACCAATCAATGTGCTTTGATGCTTCCTAGGAAAAATTAGAATAACCAAAATTATTTCAGAATATTCACATGCATTGTTGCAAACCCATCATTCCTTTTTCTGTAAATTACAACCAATACACATCCTAACCTTTACATTACATTCGTGTAAAATCTTCTTATTTACTAGAAATATAAATTTTTTAATAATTCCTTCTACAAAAATAAAGTTTTAATTATTAATAAATGTAATCCTTCTTATTTATTATTAAAATTATTAATATTTTTTTTTGGGATTTCAACCCAAGCCCTATCCTTCATAAGGCCAAATGCAACCTATAAACTTCGAGCTTAAACTATTCGAGAATACATCATCTGACGCCCACGACAAGGCCCAGACACCTTAGGCTTTGGCCTACCACCATTAGGAAGACCCGATATCAAAAGGGAATATCATTGGGACTTGTATGCAGTCCTCAGACCCAAAGTTATCGGCATCAATAGGCATCCTCAACAACCAACCTTAGCTGAGTCGACCACATAAGCCCTTCGAGGACCGACCATAAAGATATTTGAGAATCGAGAAAGATACATACTAATTGAGAACTGAGAACTTAAACTATCCTTATCCCCGAGAATCTTAGAGCCCTAATGTTTTGACATAAATCCAACTCCTCCAATCGTGGGGTGAACCTTATCCCTAATAATCTCGGAGCCCCAAGAACTTTGACACAAATCCAACTTCTATAACTAATAAGTGAGTCCAAACCATAAAGGTACAAATATGCTCTAATTCTAATAAGTTTATTTGAATTTTCTTCCTCTAATCGAACTTTTTTCAGACCTTTAAAATTAACAATTCTTTCAGCTTACTTACTAAGGAAAAGATAAACCTAGAAGCCCCACATGTGCACCAAAAATTCGTAAACCTTCTTTCAATTACTTTCTTGTCTTCCTTATTTTGTTTTCCATAAAACCTATTGCCGACTTACGTATTAGAGGATCATTATCAGGAAAAACTCCAACTTGGCCTAATGTTATCTATGGTTATAGAAAGCTCCCATAGTCTAGTGCATATTCAAAGTGGTTGTCCCGGCCCAATTTTGGCCTAGCCCAATTTTGGCCCAGCTTACTAAGAGATATAGTAGTAGTTTCTAAAGAAAAAAAATTCAACTTGTGATCTAAGATCTCCCAAAATTCATAAGGAAAATAAGACAAGAGAGAAAAAAGTTAAGAAAATTTTTTATAACAACGTTAGAAAAAAATAAAATATTAAAATAGCAGTAGGAGCCTCGAGAAGTCGTTAACTGATGAGCTGGCTTGACCAACTCTAGAGAGCCTCTTTTGCTAATTAAGAATAGTAGGATTCCCGCTCGAATCACTCAAGAACAGAAGGGTAAAGGGATATAAAAGTTATTTGAAGAAGAGAGCTGGCCCCAAAGTTGAAAGTCGCACTAAGAACTTAGTGTCCATGTACTGCAAACTCAAAGGTAGGGGACTTGAGGCAAGGCAGATGAAATCTAGATGTGAAGAGGAATGTGGATGATCTAGAAGAGCATGACGCTCAGAGGATCCTGGTGAATGAAAGAAAAAAATCGTAGAGAAGGTAGACAGAAAAGCGTGGTACCATAAGTATCTTTAGAGGAAAGGTCCAAAGGGTTGAATAGCGGTTACAAGAGTTAATGGAATAGGAAGAAAGGCGTGAGCTTCCTTCACTGAAGACGATTGAGAATGAAAAGAAATCTCCCCTTACTGATGAGCTCAAAGACATAGAGGTACTTATGGCATTTAGACTACTCAGCCTCATCACCTTTAAAAGCACGACCAACTTGAACCATTACATGGATCAACTGACTGACTTATTATCCATTGTAGGGTTAAGGCAAAACCAGATGGGTCAATTACTCCATATGAACCTTAAAAGACAAGCCCTCTTCTGGTAAGAGTTTGAAGTAGATAGGTATTTCTTCTTATAGTAGGTTAACTGATAAGTTTTTCTAGCACTTTTGAGAAGTTTATAAGTACGGTAAAGACCCTTAATAGTTGAAAAAGCTTAGGCAAGGTCGAGTAAAGAGCCTAAAAGAATTTATGGGTTGGTTCTACTGAGAAGTGATCTAACTTGGGGCATTCGACCTGCTTGTCGTATTGGAAGTGCTAGGGGAAAGGGCAAACCTAAATTGATTCTAGTATTATTTGTTTGAGAACTTGATCATAACCTATATAGTTGCCTATGATTGAGCACCATAATACATAAGGATTTAGGAATATGAGAAAGCAAAAATGGTGGAATCAATAGACACTTAAGGAAGAATATAAGTAAGAAATTTAAAAGATCTCCCAAGAAAAAAAAAGAGATTGAAAACCATCTTAAGTCATGAAGTATCCTCGGAGAGATCAATCATGTAAGAAGAGGTGAGGTGAAAGAACAAGAAGGTCTACCCCCAGGATGGTAAGGATCAAAGAAGAAAATTTTATTCCCTTCATTATCACTCTAGGGATCTTATTCAATACCATAAAGGAAAAAGACCTGCTTAAAAAGCTAATCGCCATGAGAGATGAGGACCGATGAGACAAGATTAAAAGGTGTGTATTCCATCAAGACCATGGCATACTACTGTGAGTGATTTTAAACCTAGGATGTATACATGTGGGTTTGTGTCTATCATTCAATATAGCATACGTATCACATACATATATATGCAATGGATGAGCGAAATACAAATTACTCAATGATAAACACAAGTAAACATTATATGTTATCTCATAAATGTAAAGTACATCAAAATTGAGTAATAGTATCTTGTCAAGCCTTTAGTATTTGGTCGAACCAGAGTACCCGCCTTGAAGCAACCCGTTCACAATTCTAGGTCCTCAACACGATGGGCTTAAAGAAGCTCGAATAGCAGCTTTTCCAGCAAAGGATTCAACTCTTGAATCCTTGTTTCTACCTTGTAATATAGGTGACCAAAATGGAAAGAAAAGTGGAAGAGTTGAGTTCTTGTTCCCTCAACACTTGAGAGAATTTTCCAACACTTTGTAAAATTTACTTCTCTCACTCATACACCCCTTGTACGAATTTTTAATAATTAATTGAGCAACTAATTGCTCTTTTATTTGTTTATTATTATCTTTCATTTTCTCACCTAATGGTTGTTGTGATATGGTGTGTGATGTGTATAGATGCATATAATTTCAAAAGAAAATTAAATACGCAACGGAAGTATTCATACATGTTATACAATATGTAACAAACTCAAGTATGTAATCACATGTATGATCATTCAAGCACATATATATCTCATATATATATTTTCATGCATGATATAAAATGTATTATAAATAAATAACCTACCCGGTTATAAAGGTAGCTTTACAATTCTTCAAGAACTCTAAGCTTCAATTTGTTGAGCTCACCTTGAAGTGTTCCCTTACATAATTCTAGTTCACAACTAAATCCGGTGGGATTGTGAAGCTAGAATGACAGCCTTGAATTTCCAGCAAATGATTGTTTTAACACTTAAAACAATTTGTCCTTATTAGTGATTACTACCAAGAGATAAGAAGAATTAAGTCTTTTCTTTAGTTCTTTGCAACTCTTTATGTTGAACCTTGGTAAGCCTTTGTATTTTCTCTCAACACTTTGAGAAAAACACTTAGGAAATGCTCTCAATTCTCTCTTCTTTTTCCTAGAACGAATTTCACACTTCAATTACACAAATTGAACTCTTTCAATTCTTAATTAAGTGCAAAGAATGATTACTTCTCTTAGTGCTCCACCACCACTTATCCATGTTTGCCATTTCAAACATTAATCAATCATATTTTTCACTTAACAAATTGATTCAACCATTTGAATCGATTTCTAAAGAGTAAATGGCATTTAAACAATGCTAAGTGGTTTCACCACTTTCTTAGTGCATCATTTATGAATTTCTAAGTGGCCAACATTCCTTATTATTAATAACAAGTGCATACTCCATTAGTAAATGGTGTTTGCCACTTATTCCAATTAATAATAATAATTTGATTAATATATAAAATATTAATAATTCAAAACTATTTTGAATATTTACATTTACCATATATGTATTTACCAAGTAAGGTAAATACATGGTAAATTATTTATGGAGCAAGATTATATCACTTGTCAATTTCTTATTGGTTAACAACTCTTGTAAACCAATAATGTATTTTACATTCAATTGTTGACAAGTGAATAATAAAAGGAACCTTGAAATATTTTTCATTTTGCTTGAAATTATTGGATTAATTGTTCAATCCAATTTGCTACCCCATTGCACAACGAGTACACTTCATATTGTGAGACTCTCTAGGTCCATGCCCGATTTATCATATGAAACTATTTCACACGTCTGTGAACAATGTCCCACACACATGTTACAGATATTACAAAACGGCGCATTAGACCATACAAGTTGAGGTTATAACATATTCGTATAATCCTTCCATCATAAATATCCTTGAAGAGCGAAGATATAGATCAACACCGTCAAGTCTCCATTTGCTCAACCGCAAACTTATCTCTAGATTTGTATTTCAATAAATAATATCCGTAAACACTTTTACGATATTATTTTCCCGAGGATAAAATTAATTCTCAGATATGTCTGCTTATGACCATAAGACTTTCTGAAATACAATCTTGGAGTTGTATGATATTTTACTCACCCAATTAAGTTTAGGGATCCCATATCTGTACACACCGGACTCTATGAGCATCGGACCATACCCAGCGACA
The DNA here is from genome assembly GCA_946807835.1 of Ailanthus altissimus. Taxonomy (NCBI): domain Eukaryota; kingdom Viridiplantae; phylum Streptophyta; class Magnoliopsida; order Sapindales; family Simaroubaceae; genus Ailanthus; species Ailanthus altissimus. The sequence continues at coordinate 15,717,551 of OX327687.1, forward strand.
CCCAGCGGTCAGACCATGAAAGGTATCTGACATGTGTGGAACCAAAGTATGATGGATCACTCACAAGTCCACCGTGGCACTCAGGTCTAAGGACCACGAATACTACTCAACTCGAAAGATCCTCCATTGACGGCTTTATGGGATGTCTATTGGAGATCTTTGTGAGTCTCTTCAATATTCAGTCCTTACTGAATACTTGTATCTCTATACGAGTTTCCACTAAACTCATGGTCTGCTAAGACTAACCATCTGGACTATCCAGATATAGACATACACTGATTTATATATATTAAGGTCTTCACTAATAGACCCGCATTAGTGAAGATAGATCAGGAACATTAAATTTAAGAACATATTTGCATAACAACATTTCCTAACACCATTTGCAACTCATTGCAACTATGTCATTACTAATATATTCTTAGGTCTTTCTCTCATTTCAGACAAGGCTCTAACTATTTAGATTTTACTAACTCTTAGTTCTGATCTAAAATCTTTTAGATCAGATCTGAACTCTTTCAGATCATACAATGTCTAAAACGTTACAAGCATCTTACCATATTTGTATATAATATAATTAGTGATATATTGAAATCATCATTGTATAAATATAAAGTAAATATTTATACACAAAAAGGGATTGCACGTAAGTACAAATTCCAACAATGGTAACCATTATATTTGCCATTAGTGTTTTATTTATTACTATCTTTCATTTTCTCACCTAATGACATTCATTATGTTTGCCATTAGTTTTTTTTTATTATTATTAATAGAAAACCAAATTAAAACAAAACAAAATGGAATATCATTTGAATGAACTTAGCCTTAATTTAGGCCAAATGAGAAAACACTTTCTCATCATTAAGAAACATCTTAAGGCCTACCATTAACAAAGGCCACCCATTATACTTATCTTATCATTTAATTAATATTAAACAAATAATTTAATCATATTAAATCATGGTAGAAACACATGCCAAGTTAAATAAAAAAATTAATTGTTTGATTTCAATTTAAATAATAATATCATATATTATTATTATTATTTTATTCAATAAACATTTTAATAAATAAAATAATGATATTATTTGTCCAACAAATAAGGTCATTTTGGTAATTTTTAAATCAAACAATAATTGGCCCACATGTGCCATGTGTCAACAACTAATTGTTAACTAATTGATGATGTACTTAACTCTTAAGTCTTGACACATGCACGACCGGAGGGAAATCGAAGTAAATGTTCGGTCTGCTGGAATTTTCTGGATCGAACTATTCAATTTGTTATGCTGCCCCAGTGCATAACGAGTACACTTCATATTGCGGGACTCTCTAGGTCTTCTCCCGATTTTTCAAACAGAACTATTCTGTGAGTCTGAGATCGATGCCCCACGCACACGTCACGGATATTACAAATCAGTGCAGTAGACCATATAAGTTGAGGTCATAGCATATACGTATAATCCTTCCGCCAATCATATCCTGGAAGAATAGGGATATAGATCACTATCGTCAAATCCCTATGAGCTCATCCATGAACTTCTTTCTAGACACGTATCTTAATAAACAATATAGACAAATATTTTTACAATATTATTTAACCTTGTAGGAAACTCTTTTCAAGGGTTCATTGCTTATGGCTATAAGACTTTCTAAAATACAGTGTTTGAGCATTTGGATATATATAACTCATCCATGTGAATTGATGAATTCCATATCTGTACACACTGAACTCTATAAGCATTGAACCATACCCAGCAACACCCAGCAGTCACACCATGAAAGGTCTGTGACATGCGCAGAACCAAAGTATGATGGATCACTTACAAGTGCACCATAGTACTCAAGTCAAAAGACCACGTATACTACTCAACTCGAGAAGACCTTCCATTGACGACTTCATGGGATGTCTATTGGGGTCCTCGTTGAGTCTGTTCAGTAATAAGTCCTTACTAAACACCTGTATGCTATACGAACTTCTAGTAAGTCCATGGTTAGCTAAGAACAACCATCTAGACCATTTAGGTATAGCATACACTGGTTTATGTTAAAGGATTCCACCGATAGACATACATCGGTGAATTAAGATCATGAACATATATTTTGATAATAGACTTACATAATAACATTTCTTAGCACCTATTGCAACTCTTACAACTATGTTATTACTAATGTATTCTCAGGTCTTTGTACTGTTACAGACAAGATTCTAACTCTGAGAGTTCACTGATTAATATAACAAGCTAACCACTTAGTATTTATAATTTTCAGTGATGCTAACTCTTGGCATTGATCTAAACTTATTTAGACCAAATCTGAACTCCTTCAAATTATATAATGTCTATAGCGTCACAAGCATTGAACCATTTAATAATAATAATTAGTGATTTAACAAATAATGAACTGAATAAATATTATAAAATAAAATAATCATACAACAATAGGATGGCACGTGAGCAGAAATCCCAACAACCACCAATAAGTTTCACTAATTAAGAAGGCAAGTAGTCTAGCTCATCAAAAACAAGTACCAAAAAGAATTCAGTACCGGCTAAGAATAAAAAGAGCTTTAACCAAATGAGCCTTTAGAAATTGAACCATCGACCCAACCATTGATAACCATGGTAATCACATAAGGCCCTACATTAGTTGGAGACTCTAATAAGTAAAGAAAAAAATACTCCTAATATTCTATAGTAGGGCACCAATAACGTGCAATATGTCAACTATGAAAAAGCTTCAGATCCAAGTTGTTCCCATCATGTTTACCAAGGAAGATACCTAAAGAATTAGCTACCTACACGATAATGCATTGATAGTCTTGGTACAAATAGTAGGAGTAGAGATAAACTGAGTATTCATCAACTTAGGAAACTTGGTAGACATAATCTTTAAAGAAGCGTTAGATGACTTACATAAATATTGAGAGGACACAAACTCCTCTGTATTAGTTTGGAGATGGTTATGTCATGCTACTTAGCGTAGTAAGCTCGTTCATATCCTTGAGGGAGAAGCCTTATGTAACGATCATAATTATGAGCTTTATCATGATCGATCAACCATTCCTCTACAAAAGTTTGCTAGGGCGACCATTTATGAAGAACTCAAATGCAACTATATCAATCCATTATTTAAAGCTTAAGTTCCCAACTGAAGATGGAGTAGGAGTTGTCTCTGAGAGTTAGAAGATGGTGAAGAGTTGATATAAATCCTTGGTAAAGATGATTTATTGCATCTCAATAAAAGGCCCAATGAAGGAATATCAGTCAAAGTCACCTAAACTAGTATGAGAATTGCTCTTGGTACTGGTCAAACAAGAATCCCTTGAAAAAGTTATGTGAATTAGTTTACAATTAAGCCCAAAGATCAAAGATAACCTAAGAGTATTGGTTAAGGAGTTCTTAAATATCCTCACTTAGTCTCATAAGGATATGCTAGGAATAAATCCTTCACTAATATCCCATTCCTTGGCTATCAATATATCCTTCAAGCCCGTCAAGAAGAAGAGAAGAATATTAAACCAGGAGATGAATAAGGCCCTAGAAGTTGAGATGAAGAAACTCCTAGCTACAAGGTTCATTCGAGAAGTCCATTATCTCGAATGGTTAGCTAACATAGTAATGATCAAAAGCCAATAGAAATGGAGAATATGTGTCAACTTTACAAACATAAACAAAGTTGTCCTAAAGGATAGTTTTCCTCCACGGAAGATCGATTAACTTATGGAATCCATAGACAAACATGTACTCTCAGCTTCATGGATTCCTTCTTAGGATACAACTAGATTAAGATGTTACCGCCAAACTAGGAGAATACCTTATTCATCACCCACCAAGAGACTTACTGTTATAAATTCATTCCGCTCACATTAAAGAACGTTGGGGCTACTTATTAGAGGCTTGTGAACAAGTTATTTAAGGCCTTAATTAAGAAGAGTATAGAGATTTATATGAACAATGATCACCAAGTCAGTGCAGCCAGAGGACCATGAGAAGAACCAGAGGAAGACTTTTGAAATCTTAAGAGAGCACATGAAGTTAAACTTCGAGAAGTGTGCCTTTAAAGTAAAGTCAGACAAGTAATTGGGATTCATGATAAGCTATATGAGATTAAGGCCAACCTTAACAAAGTTAGAGCCATTATACAGATGAGTCCCTAAACACTGTAAAAGAGATTCAAAGGCTGACAGGCCGACAAGCCACCCTCAATAGATTTCTTTTTAAAGCCATTAATAAATTATTTTGCATTTTTTCTGGCCATCAAGATAAGGGAGAAGATAGAGTGGACGCATTAGTTCAAAAAAACCTTCCAAAAGCTCAAAGCCTACCTAGTTTAACCTATCCATCTTACAATATCAAAGAAAGAGAACCAGCTAATCATCTACTTAGGGGTCTTAACACAAGTGGTAAGTTATCTTAGTCAAAGAGGAAGTATGATTGCAAGGACTAGTGTATTTTGTCAATAAAGCTTTCATATACCAAGAAAGCCACTACCCTTTGACCGAGAAGCTAGCCCTTGTGCTAGTCATGTCTAGGAAAATTATGGCCTTATGTTCAAGCACATACAATTTTATCCTCACCAATCAACCTATGAGACAAATCCCATATGAGCCCAAAATCTTAGAATGATTGAGAAAGTGGGTGGTTAAGCTCAATGAGTTCAACAACGATTACAAGACAAGAACAACCATCAGGTGATAAGCCCTCACTGACTTTGTGGTAGAGTGCAAACAAGAATACTTGGTCACACTCAAATTCCTATCCAACTTAGGCGATCAAATAGAGGAGAGCCCTCAAGTTATAGTTTGGACTCTCTACATTGATGAAGCATCTAATTCTTATGGATAAGGAGTAGGCATTGTTCTCATTAACCCAGAGGGAGATGAACTTAATTACACGATTTGATTTGGCTTTTCGACTTATAATAATGAGGTTGAGTATGAGTTCCCCCTAGTTGGGCATAAGGTCGTCCCTATACTCTTAGCAAAATATTCCTCATCAAGAATGAGTCACAACTCATAGTGAACCAAGGTAACAGGGATTTTAAAGTCCAAGAAGGTTATATGGTCATGTAACTCTAAAAGGTTAATATGCTCATCAAACACTTTGAGGAGTCAAGATTCAACAGAATCCAAGGGTTAAAAGTCATTGGGTATGTCAACAACATCTACGATTTTCTAGAAATATGATGCACACCAAAGGTATGCTAACAACATCCACACGCATCTAGATATTTTGATGCCTTTGTCAAGCCCATAACCCTTTGCCCAATAAGTGCTCGATCTGATTAGACCTTTACCCCGAAGAAAGAGCTCAACTAACTATGCCATCATCGTCGTGGATTACGTCACCAAGTGAGTGAAAGCCAAGCCCCTAACTAACATTACAAAAAAAAAAAGAACTAGGAACTTCATTTAGAGAAACCTAGACTATATATTTAAGGTACGTGTACAGTTATCATGAATCATGGCAAGTGCAATGAAATTTTAAAGGCTTCTGTAAGTAGCTTGATATATAGCTTTAGTTTGCCTCCCCAAATCACTCGAAGACTAATGAGCAAGTTAAATCTTTCAACAAGCTTATAAAGAAACTATTAAAAATGAAGTTAACTAAGAAAAAATCGACAAGCTGTCATGGTGTTTTGGGCACTTAGAACTATCAGAAAAACCACCATATGAGAAACTCCCTTTTACCTAGCCTTCGAGTGTGAAGTTGTAATTCCCACCAAGATTGGAATGTAGTTGTTATAATTTTTTGAAAGAAAGAATAAGTTATCTTAAGAAATTCTTGACTTTATTGCATAAAGGAGAGAGTTTACAAGAGTTAGAATCATAGCATTCTAGCAGATGGTTTCCTATTACTATAAATATAGTCTAAGCACGAGAATTTATAAAAAGAAACTTGGTCTTAAGGAGCCCTCTGCTCAAATTGGGAGGGGCCTTATAAAGTGCTCAGGAAATAAGCCCCGAGACATATGAGCTCGGACACACCAATGGCAAAATTTTGAAGAAATCTTGGAATATCGAGCTCCTAAAGAAATACTATCCCTGAATGTTTAGACTTTGTTTTCAAAAAAAAAATCCAAAGATTACAAGAAATATTTAGAAATATCAATAAATCTTTATTTTCTTACATTTCATTGTAAATCAATAAGTATAAATTCAAGCTCGGCTAAAAAGCTACAACTTGAGAAATTTACAATAATCCAAGATCCCACAAGAATTGCTTGTAGATTAAGAAGCCCTTAGAAGATCCGAGATCTCTACAAGGATCGAGAAGCTCTCAAATGATCTAAGATCCCTATGAGGATCAAGAAGCTCCCAGAAGATTTGAGATCGTCACAAGGATTAATCAAGGATTGAAAAGCTCTCAAATGATTTGAGGTCCTTACAAGGATTGCTCAAGGTTTAAGAAGTTATCAGATGATCTTAGATCTCCATGAGGACAGAAAAGCTCGTAGGAGATCCAAGATCCCGCAAGGATCGATCAAGAATTGAAAAGCTTCCAAGATAATCCAAGATCCTTACAAGGATAGCTCAAGGATCTGAAGGCAAAAGGATTAAGGCAATAACCCTCCCAAGTTACAATTCCCTAGTTAACCTTGGAAGAAAACCAAAAATCTTAAACAATTGGTTTATTCATCCAAATTCATCATTAAATCAAGTACCTCAAGCTTGAATGTTAAAAGCTCATGTTTGTCCCTAAAAAGTACTAATAGTTCAAGCAACCGAGAACAAAAACTTGTCAAAATGAAGACTAGTTTTCAATATAAAGTTAATCATTAAGAATAATGCCTGAAATGATTAAGAAAGAGTGTACAATTACGTAACCATAATTTCTTTCTCTGTAATATAAAATAAAGTATAAGTACAAGGTCTAAAATGACCGAGATAGAACATACATCATTGCTTCAGTATAAGCATATGGTTAGAATTGATCGAGTGAAAACATACAATAATCCTCCGAAATAAAGTTCACGTATAAACACATGCTCATACATAAGTACAAAAATATGACCTTAGCAATTAAAAATTTTGGAATTTGACTACTTCAAAAAATAAATTATTTACATCATGAAGTTTTCAATTTACAAGCATAAAAAGAAAAATACAAAAAACTCATCTAAGTAGTAGAGGTGACAACATCATCATTGGTAGCATTTTGGAGGACCTTCTCAGGAATAACAAAGGCAATCACGTCCTCAAGTAAGGCAGCAATAGTGATAGCAAAGGGAGGTTAACCTCAGCAAGAATCGCCTAGGCAGAGACTTCCTCAGTATTGATAGTAACGTCGACACTTAAGGTAGAAGCAATAGGAGCTAAAGGGTAGGATTAGTGATGGCAACATCCTCATCACCTAAGGGCAAGTCCTTAATGCTTTCTTCCTCAGCCTGACCCACAATTGTATCTTTGAGCTATTGAATGTTGAGATTTTGGTAGTGTCCTTTGAAAGCATTAACATACCTTGAGAACCTATCCGCAACCCCTGTGTATCACATTGATGAATGTGATTTAGTCATATGTTTTAGCCCTATTTTAACTTAGAAATTTGCCAGTTCTTTATGCTATTTATGCATTCAAATGTTAATTTTATAGGATAAATCATGGGATGGATGGAGCTGAATAAATTAGAAATAAAAGATCAAAAATTAGAGCCAAAAAGTGAAGATTCAAAAAAGAGAGTAAAGAAAAGTGATGAACGCCCCTGCGTTCTCCTCTCTAACGTACTAGTGTTCATATCATTGGATGAACAGCCCAGCATTCTAATTTATAATGCCCAAGTGATGAGACATGAATAGTGCAAATACTGCAGCATAAAATCTAGGGCAGGTAACACTCCTACTCTCCTTCAATATTGCGACTGTATTGAGAAGGCCTCAACATTAAAGATAGTGAATGCCATGGCATTCATACGATAGAGATACAGAATGCCCTGGCATTTTATGGAAAACGCCATAGCATTTCAGTTATCATTGGTACAATAAAGGCTCGCTTTTTAGAAGACATTAGGAGGTTAGATGTTTCAACATTGTTTCTCTTCAAAGTATGTTGTTTTAAGCCCAAAATACATCTTTTTGTGTGCAAAGACAAAGTAAATAACACTTGAAATCATTTAGGGAGAAGAACATGTAATTAAGGAGTTTGTAGCTACAATAAGTATCATTCAACCAAGACCAATAATTGCTTTGGATTTTCATCATCTATACTCTATGTGATTTAGACTGTTGTTTTTGTTGAAATTTTTGCTTATGTGTCATCCTATTTTGTATAAATATTTTTATTTATGCAATTAATATTTTATTAAATCACTAATTATATTTAATATATAGTAAGATGCTTGTAACACTTTAGACACTGTTTGATTTGAAAGAGTTTAGATTTGGTTCAAAAGGGTTTAACCTAGTGCTAAGAGTTAGCAATGTTGAGAGTTATAATTGTTAAGAGTTAACAAGTTATAAAAGTCAACAAGATCAAATGAGTTAGAGCTTTATCTAAAATAGGACAAAGACCTGATGGTATATTAGCAATGATATAGTTGCTAAAGGTTTCAAATAGTGCTAAGAAATGTCATTGTGCAAGTATGTTTTCAAACATTATGTTTCTAATATATTTTTACTGATATAGGCTTGTTGGTGAAAAATTTATTTTATATAGATTGGTATATATTTATATCTAAATGAACTAAATGGTTAGTCTTAGTAAACCATGAGCTTAGTGGAAGCTTATATAGACATGTGAATATTTAGTAAAGACTGGGTACTGAATAGGCTCAATTAAGATCTCCAATAGACATCACATAAAGCTTTCAATGGATGATCCTTTCGAGTTGAGTAGTCTTTGTGGTCTCTTGACCTGAGCACTGGTAGGCTTATGAGTGATTCACTATACTTAGGTTCCACACATGTTATAGACATTTTATGATTTAATCGTTGGGTATTGTTGAGCATAGTCCAATGCTCATAGAGTCCGGTGTGTATAGATATGGGATCTGTCAGTTCATATGAGTGAGTAGTATGTTTAGATGCTCCAAGATTGTGTTCCAGAAAATCTTATGGCCATAAGTAATTAACCTGAGAAATGTGTTTTCCATGTGAGAAATAATATCGTAAAAATGTTTATGAATATTGCTTATCGGAATACGAATCTGGAGATAAGTTTTAGGGTTGAGCATATGGAGACTTGACAGTGATGGTGTATCTCCAATCTTCTAGGATATAAATGATAGATAGATTTTACAAATATATATTAACCTCAACTTGTATGATTCAATACACTATTTTTTATTTCCATAATGTGTGGAGGGGGCATTATTTATAGACTTACGAAAGTATTTTATATGACGAAATGATATGAACCTAGGGAGTCTTACTAAATATAGTGTACTTATTGTGCATTGGAGTAGTACATCAAATTGAATGGTTTAATCTGGGAAGTTCTCAAAAAATCAAAATTATTTCAGGGTCTCTCAGGCAGATTATAGGATTTAAGTGTTAAGTCTGGGATTACGGCAAGTGGGACTTACCACTTTACACTTTCCATTGGATGTCACATATTATGCCATTAATTTGTAATAGAATGACACATGGTGTAATATCAATAGGCCATTAATTTATTGATTGTTAATATATTATTTAGCCAATTGAATCAATTTCTAAATTGAGCCATGAAAGCCATGATTCAACCAAGTGAAATCATAATGGTTTAGTCATATTTTCCTTTAAGCATGAGGTGGCCATTATTGAAAACAATTTTGGCCACCAAATATTTAATGATTCGGCCTTTTAAATAGCAAACGAAAACTTGATTATTCATGTTTTCCTTATAGCATGAGATGCCTTTAAATTATTTAATTAAAATGTTCAAATAGCCATTTCTTTTACACATCTTCGGCCACTAAGCTTACACCTCTCCACTCGTCATTTTAATTAAGCATGGCAAGGCTAATATTAAGCCTTGTCATGCTTATAAAATAATCACACTTATTTGTTTTCAATTGGGCCATTGGGAGGCCAAGAATGCTATATAATATGGTTTATTTCATTTGCAAAGTACAAGTGTTCTAAGGCAAATACAAATAAGAAAATTGTAAGCAAAATAATATAGAATGCCTAGAGATAATACTAAATCAAGTGTTACTTCAATAAAAATATTTCAACCGATAATAAGAGGCTACTGTTCTAGCTCAAAGGATCCTACCGAGCCTTAGACTAGAACTGTACGCTTCAAGGGTGAGTTTCATAATATCTCATTAGTGTAATAAGATGTTTGTTAATTTTTTACTGCACTTATTTATACTTGTGATGTGTAAATTAAAAGTTAAAATGTACACACTCACCCCGTGCATAGCACATTATCGGTTTTATGATTTTTATTGTATAAAATTATCTCTATTTCATTATGTTGAACTAAATCTATTGTCTAGGATTGTAGTTTTGAACCCAAGTATGTGATCGTACATATTGCTATCCTTGAATGTTATAAACTGAGTTTTTATTAATTTTTGTCTATTCTTAATGCTTTTGATTTACCTGGCCAGTTGTCGAATGATTTTGATTCATTGGGATAAACTTGGAAAAGGCAACTTAATGAGTAGCCTAGGATAAATTGAAGCATAATTGCAATGTGGTAATCGTGAGTTTCAAATTATAATAAGAATATACCTAATTGGTATGAATAGTTAAAATAACTTGTGTTTAATGAATCTTAGCTTAATCACATTACCATATAAATAGAAGTAGTGGATAAGTTAGGGTATAATCGTTTGATCATCAGAAGAGGTTTGTGATGAATGTTGTGTTATAACTAATCATTACTAAGGAATCAACATTCAAGGTAATATAATTGGTAGAATATACTTAGGGTAATAACTATAATTCTAGATATACTTATTCATTGAACTTTATAATGTTATTGCTTGTACATTTTAGGTTTGTAAATTTAGTGATAATATTAGTTTTTAATTATAATTTTAATAAACAAGTTATCTAAATAAAAGCAAGAGGATCAATTTTAGTACTTAGTTTAAGAGAACACAAAATGTCCTCTAGGATCGATACCCCTTATCATTATATTACTTGCCAACAATAACATGCACTCGTGCTTAAAAAGTCACACACATAACAAATATTCACTTGCATTGCGACACATACCTCCTTTTAGGATACTAGTCTTCAACAGAAGCAACCTTTAGCTCCTTGGTTAGCTGGTTAATCCTCTCTGCCATCTTGGCTTAGTCCATCTCGACTCTTTCATCCATCTCGGCCTGATCCCTTCTTAGGGTCTCTGTCATAGCCTCGACCTCAGCAACCATAACCTCTAAGAGCTTATTCTACCTTATAAGCTTTAAAGCCCGAGTCTTGGCCACCGCTACCACCTCGATTGCCTTATTCTCCTAAAGGTTGCTTTATCTCTCAAGCTCCAAAAAGTTTCTCTCCACCTTGGCCTTCTTGGTTTCAACCTCCTCATCTTTTACCTCTAAGGCTTTGGACTATTTAGTGAATTACTTGGCCTACCTCTTTGCCTTGGCTAGTTCATCCTTAAGGCCGTGGGCAATGAACCTATCATAAAGGGCACAAATGATGTTGTTATGACATAGAGAAAAGGAGTAGGTGGCTTGAAACAGATAGCAAAAACATTAAAAACTTGAGAAATAATACTAGAAAAAAAATTAAATGAAGAAGATGAAACTTATATCCGTCATGCTATCAAGGGCGATGTTGGTGGCAGTGATAGAGTTTAATTTTGAGCTTGCCCTAAACCAATGTAATGCTCCCCTTGCCTTATGAGCATAACCATTGTTTTGTACTTAGCTGACTTTTTGGGGATGAGGTTTGTAGGCGTAAAGACATGGGATCCTTGATCACAAGCCTCTGAACTCTCTCCTAATCAATTTGTCTAGTCTATCCTAGACTAAATATAGCCTCAACTTATATAAGAGACCCTTGAGATGGCCCTTCAGGATAGGGCAGTGTCCCACTAAAAAGAGGTGTATGAGCAAGAAAGAAAGAGCTGACCACCTCCTTGCCTTAATTTATCCTTGGGGAGTCCTCTAAGTCTGCTTCCTCGGAGGGTCCTTAACTACCTTTGTCGGGGGTCCCTTAGGTAATCCTCTAGCATCGTACCTCGATAAAGAACCGCCTCAATCCCTATCCTTAGCAAGTCGTTAAGAATGTTATGTTTATCCTAAAGTTGTGTTCTCGATCCTAACTCTTCTTGGTGAGAATTTTCCTATTGCTATCTTCTTTTTAACCTAGTATTTCTTTAAGTTTAAAAACAAGTAGTAGGTTAGAATAAGTAAAAATGACGAAGACTAAAAAGATGGAGGCTAATGCATTTATTTCTCTTCTTTGGCTTATAGACAGCTGGAATACTTCTCGGTAACTTTGTGATAAGAGATAAGGCCCAAAAAGATTGCTCTAATAAAAAGTCTTTTCAACCTGTAGAGTAGCGCAATGTAGTGTCAACTCTCACCTTGTCCAAGTCAAAAACATCCGACCTTGTGGACCAAATAGTTGTAAAACAACTGAATTAAGAAATAATTCCTTGGCAAAGATAAAAGGAACTAATAAAATAAATGAGAAAGATCTATATCCGATAAGAACCTGATGAGAATGGAATAAGTTCCTAACATAAGCCTGAGGAATTCTTGGCCCCATTCTCCAGCATTATAGAACCATGGTGGCTTCCACCCCTTATTATTAGAGGGCAACCATCTAATAGAGATTGTATCCTAATAATTGATCAAGTAATAGAAGCCCTTATTCTTGGCAAGGTTTTTCCTCAACTGGTATAAATATGGCAACTTTTAAAAGGTGGGTTTATTCTAACCATCCCTCACTCACAAAATGACAAACCCTAACAAGATCTTTCAAGCATTCAAGTCCAATTGAAATGGGCAAGCCCTATTTAGGTAAACATTTTAATAAAGTACAACTACATGGGTAGCTAAGGACCTAGGTTGAGAAAAGCAAGGTGAAGTATTACTTCCCCAAGATCGAGTTGGCTAGGTAAGTCATTAATAAGAGGGGCCCTTAAGGTTATCGAGGAGGGAATGTTATACTATATCCTTAGACACTCAAAATCCTCAGTGGTCACCTTAGATTCCCAATAATGGTAATCTAGTTCGAAGTCTACTTCCTCACCACTAGTAGATGGTTGCTGGGTCTATTCTTGTTCACTATTAGGGGCCTTAGAGTTCTCATACTCAATTATATAGACATGGCCATTCCTGAACCCCCCTTAACCTTAACCTTAGCCATAGTGGCCTCAAGCTCTACTCCTCAGACAAATGCTAGTGTTTTCCTCAAGAAGTCGAGTCTCCCATAGATCTGCTAGCCTAACTATTCTTTCTCACCAGAGGAACTTTATCTTCCTCTACATCACTGAAGTAGGCCTAACATCTATAATGGCATGATTTTCTATTCTATAGGATCTAGTTTAACTATAATTCGACATCTTAAAGTTGAGAATAAAATACTAAAGCGCATTTTGGGCAAAGTTAGGCATCTTAAGCCGAGAACATGAAATAACTAACATAACAGTTCTTGAAAATTTTCAAACAGAAACATAATCAATGCCATTATAAGTCAATGAGTGAGATACAACACAAAAACATAAGCATGCTTCAAGAAATTAAAATATATGCTTACCTATAATATTCAACTAAAAGAAGAAGCATTTTGCAACAAAAAAAAGTACAGTGGAATGGGAGAACTCACCGTAAATCACTGAAAAAAGGAAATGGTACACGAACGATGATCAAAATTGACTATCAAAATTGAGGAACAATTCCTTATTACTATGAATTCTTTCTCTCTCTAAAATGTAGATAGATTTTCTCCTTCTCTTCAAATAGCTGAAATAAGAAAAGTGTTAAAAATGACCAAAACCCTCATATTTATAGTGAGATATAAGAGTCAATTTAGGCTGTTGAAGTAATCAAACAATCCAAATGAATTCGTGTCCAAAAACATACCTTCAGCTAGCTGATGTAACTATTAGGGCTCGATGACTGTTGATTTAATATATAAGGGCCGAAAAGGCACCACTTCTCCAACACTATTAACATTATCCCTTTAGGTTTTGAAAAGAGTAATGATTAAAGACACTACTTTGGTAGAGGTGTCTGCATTTAATGAAGCAACCACCTTAAATTCAAATTTTGAATAGTAAATGAGTTTAATTCCTCAAAAGCTTGAGAACTCTGCTCAAATGAGACTAAGAGCTCACCTTACTCGAACATTTGAAGAACACCCCAAGAATAATAAAGTTGAGGAAAAATCCTCAAATCGAGAACTACAATGAAGTTTCCAGTATTGATAAGTCAATAATAAAAACTAAGGAAACCCTGTTACCCATAAGGATTTCGGCTCGAGCCCATTCTCCCTGAACGCCCAATGCGGCCTTTAAAATTTGAGCTTAGACCATCGAGAATGCTTCATCTAAGGCCCACAACAAGGCTTATTATATAGATACCCTAGGCTCTGGCCCATCACAATTAGGAAGACCCGATATTGAACAAGGGAATATACTCGAGACCTATCTACAATCCTCGATTCCAAAATCCTCGGCATCAATAAGCATCCCCGGCAACAAACCTTAGCCAAGACGATTATATAAACCCTTTAAGGGCCATCCATTATAGCTTTTCGAGGACCGAAAAAGATACATACTAACTAAGAACTAATATCTTAAACTATCCTTATCCCTATGAATTTTAGAGTCCAAGATCTTCGATGTAAATTCAACTCCTATAAGCATATAGCAAGACCAAATCAATAGGGTATAAATATGCCTTAATTCTAATAAGACTCCAAAATATATATGCTTATAAAAATAAGGCTAAATACTAAAAAAAAAAAAGGACTTTTTGGATTTTCTTCTCCTCGCTGAATCTTTCTTCCAAACCCTTGAAATAAAAAAATCATTCAACATAGTTACTAGGGAAAAGATAACCTTAAAAGTTGCACTTGCGCATTAGAAATCCATAAACCTCCTTTGAATTGCTTTCTTGTCTTCCTTTTTTTTAATGTATAAATCATTGTTGACCTAAGCATTGGAGGGTCACTGCCAAAAAAACTCTAACGTGGCCTAACATTATATGTGGTTACAAGAAGCTCTCATAGTACAACTTACATTCAGAGTGTTCATCCTAGTCCAATTTGGCTCAACCTGTCAAGAGATCTAGTTATTTTTAGGAAAAACAAATTTAACTCGTAGAATTAAGATCTCCCAAAATCCAAAGTCAATAATTGGCATAATATTATATTTATAAGTATGTCCTTATATATAAAGAGTTGGCTAGTATTGAGATTTGTATCTAATGATAAAGCCAAATCATTAAACCTTTTGATGGAAATAATTTTACTTGTAGAGAACTTAATCTTCTTTTTTTTCCTCTTTTATGTTTTCATGTAAAATTTAGGTTGGTTTTGGTGCCATTAAAGTGCAAGTTAGGATGTGATTTTGTATATTTTACCGAGGAAAATTAATTTCTTAGTCCTTATTAAATATCGTATTTACATTGTTAGTTCTTATAAATTTTTTAATTACTCAAAAGTCCCCACCAGTATAATGAATCTATTAAAAATTGACTTTTAAAGGGCAAAGGCATACTTTAACTATCTATTTTACTTTTCAAAAAAATATTAAAAGGTTTTATTTCTATGTTATTTATCATTTCCCTCTATGAATTATTTTCCCCTTAAACCATTTCTCTCCAAAACTAATCCCCACCCTCACCCTACCACCCACATAACCACTCTCTATGAAACCACCCTCTCTAACCTTAAACCACTCTATGAAATCAACCTCTCTAATCTACTTTAATCTTCATTTATGCTAATTTATTTACTCCTCTTAATTCACACTAATTTAATTATTTTTATATTATTTATTTTTAATTATGTTATATCACGTTAAAGTTTTTTTAATTAAATTATATAATTAAAATTATATCACATTACAATTATATTACAATGTGTATACTTGATTATATCACTTTTTTTTCTTTTCCCTTATGTTGTATTTTCTTAAAGGCAAATAAAAGTATTTTAATATTAAAATTGGTTAGATCTAAATAAAGTATTTTAATATTAAAAATTGATTAAATCTAAATAAAAATATTGAAAAAAAATGGTTCTTCGAACCAACGAGCTTTGAATTTATTTGTTGGCAGGAATCAACACTTGGGCCTCGTTCTGGTTGAGCTTGCTCGCGGAAGCCTGGGTCTTCTCTTCCTTGTTGGCTATGGCAGAACCTATAAATCACGATCAAGGCTTACGGTGATGATCTCACCAGGGTGAGTTCTGGCAAAAACTCTTTGATGCTTAAGTCAGAATGGGTCTTTGTAGGAGAGACTGGTAAGAAATGAAGTAAAGATGTGTCAAAGATGAAGGAATGGAAACCTCTTTTTTTTCTCTATTAGTTCTGCTACTATTTAGGCATCATCATTTTCTTTGTGCTTTTCTCTCTTTTTTATAATATTGATCCTCAGAGGACTTTTTGGGCATTCTTTATTTGCTGTGTTTCTGTCATACGCCAAATATCCGTCTGCAGATCTTCTTCTGACATAATTCTGACTCTGCTCCAGCTGTACTTCTATCACATGCCAAATATCCTTCTGCAGATCTTCTTCTGACATACTTCTACTACACGCTAAGTATCTTTATGAGATCTGTTTAAGCATATTCTTGGTATATTTCTTGTAACTATCTTCACCGATAAGTTTGGTTAAGTGTGTGGCTAAGCTTATTTTTTCGGTGTCAGTCCCTTGGTAGTAGTCTCTTCTTATTTGGCTCGGTCGTGGTCCATACTTATCACAAATAGCTACTTTGGTAACTTTACTGGTTGTACCTAATCGATTTCCTCATTGATCTGTAGGTGCCCAGATGAACCGACCTGGTTAGTGTGCAAAGGGTGATTTTGGTTGCCTCCTAGCCGGTTCTGCCAAGCATGTGTTTCAGGTTGTTGATCAGGTTCTCTGATATCTTCTCTAGGCCTAACATGCCCTCTGGACAGCTCAGTAAGTGATCTTTTGGCCTCCTTCCCTTTCTTTGTTAATATATACTTCGACACCTTGTTATATGCCATCGTATAATTTACAACGCTGCTCTCCCTCAGATAATACCAAATTCTATTCAGCCTAACCCTAACTTGAGGGCGTCCAGATCAATAGGCTGGTCGAAAGGTCCCAAGCTTATTACCACCTTAGGAAATCTCTAGATGAAATTCCTAAGGCTCTCACATTTACCTTGTCTAACCCACTTTAGTTTCTCCGAGTCTTTAGCTTCCTCGCATGAACCTTGAAAGTATTGTACGAACTTCTCAGGCAGCTCATGATAGGAGGTGATACTGCGTTGTTTTAAGCCCCTATACCAGAGTAATATGGAAGAGTCTGCAAATCTAATCTTGTCTCAACCTCGCGATTGACAACAGGTCGATAATCTGATCAACATAGTGGTTGGGGTCAGTAACCCCCCTGTAAATGGACAGGTTTGGGAGTTGAAACCCACTTGGGAGCTCTGCGTCACTCAACTAATCTATCAGCGATGATCTTCTCTCTTTTTCTATCCTCTTCATATAAAGTTGATCTTTCTTCTTCTTCTCGGCTAAGAGGCTCTCCAACTTCCCCTTCGAATTGTAAATCTTGCTCTCCAGGCTCGATTCACCCTGTTGATGCTATCGTTGTTCAGTAGACGGCTCTCTCATTTTCACCTGCTTAAAATCTCTTATTTGCGTCATCTCTCTCTCGAGGGGCGCTTGACTTGGGTTGGTTGCTCTGACTAAGTCGTACAAGGTCCCTGACCTATTTCTTCAATCTGACTGTTCCCGAATCTCAGCCTAAGATCCAACATTTCCCACTTCTCTCCTTTTACTTCTAATCAACTTAGCCATGAGCTATCTCAGTTCTTCTCTTTCCTCCCTCAGGGTTTTTAGCTCTACCTAGATCTCGGGTTGCAGAGAGCTCTCTAACTTATGAAAAGGCCTGTTTCTATGGCCTCCATTCCCATTTAAGTTTAAGCGTCACTCTCTGGTGACAGGATTTTGGCTGGTAGATAACTGTTCTGCCATAGCGACCTGTCTTATTGGACAAAGCATTTCGTTTTAATTCCCACAAACGGCACAAAAAATTGTTGACCCAAAAAATGGCTCTTCGGGCCAACAAGCTTTAAATGTTTTTGTTGGCAGGAATCAGCACTTGGACCTCGTCCTGGTTGGGCTTACTCGAGGGAGCCTGTTTTTTCTCTTCCTTGTTGGCTATAACAAAACCTGTAAATCACAAGTAAGGCTTACAATGATGATCTCTCTGAGGTGGATTCTAGCGAAGACTCTCCAATGCTTAAGTTAGAAAGGGTCTTTATGTGAGAGAGTGGTAAGAGAGGAAGTAAAGATGTGTCAAAGATGAATGAAAGGAAACCTCTTTTTTTCTGTATTAGTTCTACTGCTATTTAGGCATCATCCTTTTCTTTGTGATTTTCTCTCCTTTTTATAGTACTGATCCTCGAAGGACTTTCTAAGTGTTCTCCATATGCAGCATTTTTTTCACAAGTCAAATATCTTTCTACAGATCTTCTTCTGACGTACTTTTGACTCTGCTCCTACTATACTTCTATCACACGCCAAATATCCTTCTATAGATCTTCCTCTTACATACTTCTGTTACACGCCATTTATCTTTCTAACATCCGTTTAAGTATATTCTTGGCATATTTATACCCGTCTTCACTAGTGGATTTGGTTAAGTGTGAGGCTAAGCTTAATCTGTTCGAGGTCAGCCTCTAAGTAGTCTCTTCTTGTTTGGCCTGACCGTGGTCCAGACTTGTCCCAAATAGCTGCTCTGGTGAATTTACTAGCTATACCTGGTCATCCCATTCGTCATAAAGCCGACCTGGTTTCCTTATTGATCTGCAGGTGCTCAGATGAATTGATCTAGTTAGTAAGTAAAGGCTGATATTGGTAGCGTCTTAGCTGGTTCTGCCAAGCATGTGCTTTAAGTTATTGATCAGGATCTCTGAATCCGAGCAGGTTCTTCACTGTCTTGCCCTACCAGGACCTGGCCCGATGGTTCACCATGGACCTGTCTTCAGAGTGGGCTGTCCTACAAAAAGTGATGGGTTTTGGGAAGAGCTGCCCCCACAGGAAAACATCCGATTGGGCCCTTAAAGGCCAATTTCTTTAAGGCCTTGAGGCTTTTAGGCCCAAATGTAATTTTCTGGGGGGAACAAAAAATATTTTAATATTAAAGACACATTTAATTTTTTTGTCTTATTGACGGAAATAAGGGTATTTTAGTAATTTTATGGCTTGTAACTTTCTCTTGTTCAATTATTAAAGGGTATTTCAATACATACTCATAAATTTTATTTTACTCAATTAATTGAGAGTATTTTTTTAATTTCACACTCTTCAACCACGTCAATTAGTGCCAATCATTCATTAATACTAACATTAGTGGTACTATAGTAAAATAGTGAAAATTTTAATTTTTAATGAATCTAGCATAGTAGTATGAACTTCTTAGTAATTAAAAAATTACAGGAACTAAATAAATAAAATATTTAATAAGGACGAACAAATCATTTTCCCTTATACCAAATATAGGAGTAAACAAAAAATTAATAAAAAAAATATAAAATTTATTAAAAGTGTTATAAATAAAAGTGAGAATTAAGGATATCTCAGATACTAAGAAACCTCTAAAAAGTATTATAAAAATTATGAAAGTATTGAAAGTTAATGATTTACAAATAGGGCTTATTTATAGGCGAGTGAGGGGGTAGAATTTACCAAAATGCCCTTCCCCCATCACCTTCATACACTGCTTTACAATACTCCGTCTTGAATTCCACCAATTTAGTTGTATTTTGCATTTACAAAAGAAAAACCCAATGGGACAAAAATTAAATAAAAATAAAAACAACTCTATAATATATAGTAGTAGTGAACTTGCTTCAAGACTGCCTCATTAAAAACCTTGCCAGTAAAACCTTATAGGATAAATGTCTAAAGAAAAATGAGTACAGTGCATATTTACAACTGATGTAATTCTTCTCTTAAAATAATATACTCTCATGATTAAATGATCCCCCTTCAAGTAACATCGATCAATTTGACAATTTGTTAAGCTGACGCATACCAACTTTGTAAACTAATTTCTCAAAAGTCGATGTTAGCAGAGATTCAGTGAATAGATCAGTAAAATTACTAGTGGAGCATGTCTATTTAATTATCTATCTTCTTATTTCGCTACAGTTCATGGGTGTAGAAGAATTTTACAGAAATATGTTTGGTTCTATCTTCTTTGATGTATCTACCTCTAACTTAAACAATGCAAATAGCATTATCTTTATATATTATTTTTGAAATATCTGTTGCAAAAAAAAACTGTATATGTTTCGGATGTGATGAATAATAAATTGTAGCCATATGCATTCCTTGCTTGCTTCATGTAGTGTAAGAATCTAAGAGTAATTTGAGGAGGTATCAACAAAAGTTTTCTTTGTAGATCATTATGAGATTTTTGTATTATTATAAGTAAAAATATATCGCGTTTGTGAGTTAGCTTTATAGGCATCAGATAAGTGCCTAGCATCTATATAACCAATTAGACTTGAATTTTTTGTAGGTTAATTAGAATAAAATAGTCTTAAATCTAACGTTCCATGAAGGTAACAAAATATATGTTTGACATCATTCCAATGTCGTCGAGTTGGTGCATAACTGAATTTTTCCAATAAACTTACTATAAAAGTTATATTCGATTTGATACATTGGGCTATATATAATATAGCAACAATTGCATTAAGATATAGTATTTCTGGATCAAGTATTTTTTCATCATCTTCCTTGGAATGGAATCCATTTTGGGATCAAGAGACTGAAAAATCATAGGGGTGCTTAATAGATGGGCTATATCCATATTAAATCTTTTTATAATCTTTTCAGAATATGTAGATTGATGAACAAAGATTATATTTGATTTGTGTTTGATATACAGGTTGAGAAAATATTAGTCTTCCCCAAGTCCTTTATTTTAAATTCTTTTTTTAAGTATTTTGTAGTCTTCGGGAGCTCTTTAAAACTCCCGATCAGATTTATGTCATTCATATATACAGCCACAATGGTAAACCCAAATTATATTTTTGTTATAAATACACATGGACATATTGGGTCATTAATATATCCTTCTTTTATCAAGTATTTTCTTAGGCAATTGTGCCACATGTGCCCATATTGTTTCAATCCATACAAAGATATTTGTAGCTTGATTGAATACAAATTGTGTATACATACTTTAGATGTATTAAACCCTTTAGAGATTTTTATGTAAATATTTGTGTCAAGTGACCCATATAGGTGAGTTATCACTACATCCATAAGATGCATTTCAAACTTTTCTGAGACTGCCAAACTTATCAAAAATTGAAATGTAATCGTATCCATCACAGGGGAATAAGTTTCATCACTTTTACCTTTTCTGAGGCTAATATATCTTCTGAGACTTTTGTCTCTTTAGGAAAATGTGTTTCTTTAGAAACACGTTTATAGACTATTAAATCCTCTAATGTTAGTGGTTTATAAAATGTGGATTTATTTTCTCAAGCATCAATTTCAATAGGATCCTAATTTTTCACTTTCTTCTTCCGTACAATAATATCTTTTAAACTAAGTAGATTGTCACGCTACTAGCATGCAACAGAAATTTATTTTTTTCCTTTTAATTAGATCGTTCTATATGAACAATCATTCGAGCTGATATGTTCCTAGCCGGTATGTATGACTTGATACTTTTTACTGAATCTATAAATGTGTATGGTAATTCATTTGCAATTATTTAAAGATAAACACTCCTTCGCATCTCATTTTCACAGTGATTTGTACGAGGATCTAAATGAGACATAGTGGTTATTTTTCAAGAAAGTTCATGCTTTACTTTAAAAAGCAATTTTCTTTCCCTTAATGATGAGAATATTGTCTCATCAAAATGGCAATCCGTAAATCATGAGATAAACAGATCATCCGTTAGGGGTTGAAGATACCTTACAATTAATGGTGAGTTAAAACCAACATAAATCTCCAAGCAACGTTAAGGTCTCATCTTAATGTGTTATGGGGATGCTATAGGTATATACACAGCACAACCAATAATACAAAAATGGGATATATCAGGTTGATGACCAAGTACAAGTTGTAATAGAGAATATTAATGATATGCAATGGGCCTAAAGTGAATTAATAATGCAGCATGCAAAATAGCATGACACTATGTATAAATTGGTAATTGTGTACGCATTAATAAAGTACGAGCAATAATCTGGAGTCATTTAATTAAGAATTCTGCTAATCCATTTTATGTGTCAACATGTGGCACATAATATTTTATAAATACTCCTACTAATGTAAAATAGTCATCAAATATTTTAGATTTAAACTTACCGGTATTATCTAAACGTATAGTCTTAATAGGGTATTCTAGAAATTGTGCCTTAATTTAATGATTTGTGCTAGTAATCTAGTGAATGCAATATTTTTTGTAGACAAAAAACAAACATATGACCATCTGTAGATGTATCAATTAAAATGGTTCTACGCATAAGAATTTTTAACAATTTTACGCATTATAGTTGATCCTGAATGACCAAAGCGGTTATGCTATAGCATAAATATTTTTGGATCATTGAACTTCTGGTTCATTACTGCACAGCTTTCAATTAAATAATTCATACTAGATGAAAAGGCAAAAAGCTCTTCAAGTATGTACTTCTTATTTGAAATGTTGAAAGTAATACAGATATATGTAGTTTTATTCAAAATCTCAATGTGATATCCATTTCAGCAGATATCTTTAAAACTAAACAGATTTCTTCTAGATCTGTCAACATATAAAGCTTTACTAATATATAATTTTATTCCACTTGATAACACGATTGTTACTCTTCTAAAGTCTTCAATTAGATCTACAGAACTTGATATAGTATTGATTTTTTCTTCAATCATTGTTAGTTTTGTAAATATTTCTTATCTCAAAGGATAGTGTGTGTAATTGCACTGTCAGCCAAACATACATCCCTAATTTTCCTCTCCAAAGTGGACAATTCATGATACTTAGGGCATTTATTCTCTTGCTATTATATTTGTCTTGGTATTTATGCACTCTTTTAGTGTTCCTCTGTTGTTTGGTATTTATGGCCACGATGAAGGCGATAATCATACCCTCTCGCTTCTTCATGACCACATCCAATGTATTTGCATTCACTTTTGAAAATGAAAGAGAATCAATCTGACGTGATTCATGATTTCACAATAAAGAGCTTACTATTTTGTTCAGCAGTAAAAAAACATGAGATTAATTCTAAGTATTTTTTAAATCGCTATTCATATACTGTTGCTCTAGAACAACATGAAAAGCATGAAAGGTACAAAATTTCTTCTCTAACATATCATGTTTTGTAACTTTCTCATCATACAATTTCATCTGTGAGGTAATTCTGAATAAAGTAGAATTGTATTCAGCAACAGTTTTAAAAGTCCTGCAATCGCAGATTCATCCACTCATGTTTTACTTTTGGGAGGAACACATCATTCTAATAATTATATTTTTCTTTTAAATTTTCCTAGAGGATCTGTAGGTCATTTACTGTTAAATATTGAGCTTTCAGGCTCCTATGTAAGTGATGACGGAGAAAAATTATAGCACTCGACTTATCCTGTAGGGACACATTATTTTCTTTTTCGATTGTATTTTTTAAACCATTGGATTGAAGGTGCATATTGTCATCCAGTACCTATGATATATAATTTTTCTGAGAGACGTCAAGTATATAGATTTGTAAATTTGTAAGAGACATTTTTTCTAGGCTTTGAATATAAAGAAGGGAATTAAAATTAGTATGATAAAATATAAATATTATTCAACAAATATATAATGTAAAATATAATATCAAAAGCAATTTTAGGAGGAACATCTTTTTATATATAAAAAATCATCATAATTAAAAAGCAAGGCCTTTTCTGTATCAATAGTATTAAGGAGGCATAGCATTCTATTTATGGATAATAATGACGAAGCGTAGTCTTTCATTTATTGATAATAATGAGAAGACATAACATTTCATAGATTGATAATAATGAAGAGACATAGTCTTCCATAAGATGATAGTAATGAGGAGGCATATATCTCTTCTATATATTGATAACAATAAGGAGACGTAACCTTTCATATGAATAAATGATTAAAAAATAAATTATAAATTTCTAAATTCTAATTAAGTATATTTGTCCTTATTTTATGATGTGATAGGTTCAAATGATTGGCAACTACAAAGCATACTTATAAAGATTATAAGCAATGATATAAACATATTATAAATAATAATTAAATATAAATAAAATATGTAAAATTAAAGAACGTAAAATAAAGTGAGACAAGAACTTAATATAAAATATAAGATCTGAACTTACTTGAAAATTTTGCTGATAATGTGTTATAAATAAAAAGTGAGAATTGAGGATATTTCAAACACTAAAAAACCTTTGAAATATTATAAAAATTATGAAAATATTAAAAATAAATAAATTACAAAAAAAGACTGTACACATATTTATAAATATGATTAACGATGATAGAATTCACCAAAATATCCCACCTCTATTGCCTTATACATCGTCTTACAACAAAAAGATAATTTTGGACTAGACAGACTTGTATTTTCTTACAACCAAAAAGCTACCCACGTTTGTCCCTTAGTAGCTCTGTCAATAAACTCAATACTTTTCAAATTCTAATTATTTTCTTATAAAAAAAAATTATTATGAACCTAATATAAATAATAATCAATGACTATATATTAGCGGAGATGATGTTAATGATTAATACATAGGAGTAGGAATAGGCATTTGTCCCGATCCTGACAAGACCTAACCTAGACCGTTCGACCATAAAAAATTGGGTTGGGATGGGACAGACCCGTAACTAGGATGAAGTCGAGGCAAAAAATGTAAGTCCCGGCCATCTCAGTCTGGACGAGACAGGACCTAGTTCAGTTTAGGAATGACCCGAATTGAACTTTTTTTTAAAAAAAAAAAGCAAAATGACGTCGTTTTTCTAAGTTAAAATGGCCGTTTAATAAGCTAGAAAAATTAAAATAAAAAAAGGTTTTAGGTTCAAAACAGTTGATAACCCAAAACCAAAAATCAATTTCATTCCCGTTCAGTCGTTTAATTTTAGTTTCGCCCTTTTTCTTCGGTGTTATTCTGTCATTGCTGTCGCCTACCGTGAATTCGTGACTACCATCTATCGCTTCTCATTTTTGGTGCTACTGTTCTGCCACTGTGTGGCCTGCTTTACCGCCTGTCGTTGCATAACCTGCATTGCTGCCTGCTGTCGTTACTATGCCATTCTACTATTCCACTGTTCACTACCGTGAGTCAGTAACCGTGACTGCCATCTACCGTTTTGCGTTGTCGCCTACCATTACATGATCTGTGTCTGCCTGCCGCCATTACTGCCATCTTCCACACACGCCGCCGGCTGTATATTTTGTAAGTATATTGTTACTTGCAAATATTTATTATATATTTATTATTTAGTAATATATTAGCAAAATTAATTGTAGGGTAATTCAAGTAATATTAATTATTATTTTGGTATGAAAAAAAACATTGTTATTAATTGTTATCTAGATTAATATTTGCATGTTATATTAATTGTTATCCGATTAATATTTACATGCTACATTAATTTGTATTATGGTATGGAAAAAAAAATTGATTGTATGGTGGTTAAGATTTTCTATGAGTTTTTGCATGTTTATAAAAATACATATTTGTGAAATATTAAAAAAATTGTAAAAGATTTAAATTAATCTTGGTTGATCATTGTGTATTATTATATTAACAAATGAGTTATGATTCAATTTCAGAAAATATTATGAATATTGGGGGATCTCATGAGGATACGCAATGCAATATCGACGACGCAGATGCATTGTCACCTCCACATCCTAATACTAAGAAGAGAATAAGATTTATGATGTGGATTCACTTCACCCCGTGTAAAGACATAACGGATAAGTCGCAGTGCAATTATTGTGAGAAATTGTATGCGTGTAATTCAACAAAAGATGGGACAAATGGTATGAGAAAATACTTACAGGTATGTAAGAAGGTTTCATGTTCGTTGATAGATGATAGACAAATAATATTTGAGAGAGAACCATAGGAGGAGAAGAGGAAAATAGTAGTAATGTTGTGCCTAGAGGATGGAGTCAAGAAGCATGTCGAGATGCAATTGTAAAAATAGTGCTTAAAGATTAATTGTCATTCAGTTTTGTATAGAATAATAGGTATCGATATTTTTGCAGTGTAGCATGTCCTTTATTTGATGCTCCATCACGTAGAACTATAACCAGAGATGTAGTATAACTATTTACTAATGAGAAAGCCATGTTAAAGAGTCTATTTAGTGTAATTGGGCAACGAGTGAGCTTGACAATTGATCTTTGGACTTCTGTTTATAATCAAAGTTATATGGTTGTTACTGTCCACTTTATAGATTCAGATTAAAAGTTACATAAAAGAATTTTGAGTTTCTCTCATATTGCATCCCATAGAGGGGATGCCATCGGCAAGCGACTTGAATCTTTCTTGTTGGATTGGGGTATAGAGAAAGTGTTTACCGTTACAGTTTGATAATGCAGATGCCAATGACATTGCCGTCAATTATTTTAAGAAGAGACTAAAGAGTTGAAAAAATGAAGCACTAATATTGAATGGTGAGTTTATGCATGTGCGTTGTTATGCGTACATTTTGAATTTAATTGTGACTGATGGGTTAAAGGATTTGCATAAGAGCATTATTTCTATACATAATGCTGTGAAATATGTGAGATCTTCAATAGCAAGAGTTCAAACTTTTAAAAAATTTCTAGAGAGAGAAAGAATTGATTATAAAATGAGTGTGGTATTAGATGTGCCAACAATATAAAATTCCACTTATTTGATGTTGGCGACTGCATTAAAATTTACAAAGGTGTTTGATTGAATGGTAAAAGAGGATGAGTCATATGGGAGTTATTTTCTAGAGGATGAAAATGGAAAGACAAGATATGGGCCATCAATTATTGTGGATCGGGAGAATGCTGAATGGTTTGTGAAGTTTCTAAAAACTTTTTATGATGTAACGTTAAAATTTAGTGCTTCATTGTCTTTGACATCTAATATCTATTTCAGCGATATTTGTAAGATTAATTCTAATTTAGCTAAATTAAGTCGGAGTGAAGATGTCTCTTTATGATAAATATTAATCTTTATGGCTAGCAAAATGCAAGCAAAATATGATAAATATTAGGAGTCTATGGAGAAAATAAATAAATTGTTAATACTCGTTATAATGCTTGATCCAAGACGCAAGATGTAGTTTGCTGGATTTTGTTTTGAATTTTTATATGGTGATGACAGCGCCAGAGTCGAAAACATGAAGAGAATAAGTAAAGAATTATTGTATAGGCTTTACGAAGTCTATAATACATCGTATAGTAAGGCAATTAGTAGGCCAAGTAGTAGTGCTGGTAGTGTTGGTGGGTCTGGGAGTGGAGGATGATAACCCTTGGGCAAAATTCGTGGGGTGTGTAGATGACGAAATGGATTTAGCTAAATCTAATGAAGTGGATAGATACCTGATGAAGAAAGTTGAGAATCCCAAAAATCAACATTTTGATATTTTGAGTTGGTGGAATGTGAATTCTTCAAGGTATCCAGTGTTGTCATAGATAGCTAGGGATATACTTGCTATTTCTGTATCTATTATTGCCTTTGAGTCGGCTTTTAATACCGGGGAACGTATTCTAGATTCATTTCACAGCGCATTGACTCTAAAGATGGTTGAGAGTTTGTTATACACACAAAATTAGATAAGAGCTTTACTTTTGTTGAATAGACCGAAGAAAGAAGAAATTATGAAAGATATTGAATTTTATGATAAAGTTGAAGCATGTAAAAAAATATTATTCTACTATTTTATTATTTCTCATTTTGATTTTTTTTTCCTATTATTTCTTTATGTTTTATGTTTTTATAATACAAAAATTATTTTCTTACTTCTTTCATGTAGAATTTGCATTTATTATGCAACCGCCACTTCCGCGTCATTAAATTTACCAAGAGGTTACTTACGTTACTTGTAGGTAATTCAATTTTAAGATAATTCTCCAATAGTTTAATTAAATCAATAAATATAAGTAATGAAGTTTTATATTGTAATACTTAATGTTTGTTATACTTTTGTTTTGCAGATTAATGAAGAATCTAAATTTTGATAATATTTTTGTAATTATTTTTTGGACTTCATTTAGTTACCATTTTAACAATTGCCTTTTGGACTTAATGTACTTATTACCTAAATGTTATATTTTATTTTTATTTTGAGAATATGTTGGCTACTTGGCTTGGTTTATTCATATATATGAGCTATTGAAATTATTTTGAACTTATTGGTTAGTAATGGGCCATTACGAAAGGCATTATAGGTGAATTGATTTGATGTGGTGAATATTGGAGTATCAATTTTGTGCAAGTATATGTTTATGAAAATGTCCAAATTTTAGAGGAGGTTCTACCGAAATTTTTTATTCAGATAATAAAATTTAACATAATTAAATTTGAAATTTGACTTAGATTTGTATTTAGAATTATAATACTTAAACAATTAATGTCACATTAGGATTTGCTAAATTGAAATTACAATATTTTTTATTTAACGTAATAGACGTTAAAATTAAAATTATAACATTTAACGTAATTAAAATTAAAATTTGATTTCAAATTATAACATTTAAGAGTTTAACATTTAACGTAGTTAGCATAATGATGACATTTAAAATTAGATTTAAAATTATAACATTTAATATTAACGTAATTAAAATTTAAATTGAAATTTAATTTATATTATTTACTTTCAATTGAAATTAAAATTAAAAAATTTACCATATATAAAATTATAATTATAATAACAATTATATGATAGAAAATTAAGTTAATAACAATTATATAATAGAAAATTAAGTTAATAACAATTAAAATATTTAAAATTATACTAATATAATTTGAACTTCTATTAAAATTAAAATCAATAGTTATATTAATGATAAAAAATTAAGTTAATAAAAAAAATTATTTAAATCTAAAAGAATACAAAATTATATTTTTTAGATTAAAAATATAAATTTGTTGCAATTAGAATCATAAATTATAAATTAATTTAAAATATTTAAATAAATTACAAAATACTTATATCCCAATTTAGATCCGTGTCCCAATTTATTTCTGTTCAAATTAAACATGACTCCTCCTAAAAAAAACTCGTTTAGGACAAATTTATTTATCCCAAACAAAGCCAAGGATCAGTCAGGTTAACCCGATACATAAATGCCGATAGGAGGGCAACGGGGCCGTATGCGCCATATTTTGTAGGTAGAATATTAAGAGGAATCTCGAGAAAAATAAAAAGATGATAATGGGGACAGGCCGGACAGCCGACAGTAACAGGGTGATATGGTGCAGTGCGTTCTGAAGCAAACGTGCAGATGGGATGGGATGGGATGGGATGGGATGGGATGGGATTCTCATGTCCTCATAGTCAAAGTTGAGATTCTGATTTCTGAATTCTTGATGTGTGTGTGTTTGCAACTGCAACCGTGAATCAATGAACGGCCAGGCCAATCATCATTCATCAGTCATCATTCATCCACGACAAATATACTGCCCTTGGGAAGATTTCTTGTTTGTTTACTTAATACAAATTTATTTCATTTTGCCTTCCAACTCCTAGTGTTGGACTTGGTAGCTGGTCCCGCTCCTACCTACAGTAGTTTGTTCACTGTCTCTTCTCTTTCATCTCCATCCTTCTCTTGCTTTTCGTCTGCGAATTATTGATTGCCAACTACGCATTTTCCCAACATTATCCTTTTTTTCGTGGCATTATATATTTTTTTCTAATCTGAAATAATCACAAACTGAAGTTCACCTTATTCCTCCACACTCTTTAAAATTATAGATGATGTGATGATTTTTAAGTTATAGTAATTGTAAAATAAAAATATTTAATATTACATAAAAATTAATGAATAATGTTTGACAATATAAGTCCTATAATAAATGGATATAATTTTAGATAAACTTTTTTTTTCTTTTAATATATATCAAATAACTGCAAAGTATAATCCTAAAAAATAATTTATAAAATTTACCAAACACTACAAATAAAAGCAATTCTTAACAGAGCTTAAAAAACATTTTGTGTATTTCCTTTTCATTGCAGAATATTTTGAGAATGTGAAAAGAATTATCAGCATTATTTTTATCCCGTTCTTTCTATCTGTCCCTTCTGTTATGATCCACCTCATGCATGTGGCCACCTTTTGACTTCATTCTCCACTTGCACATCACATGGATTGAGCTGCGGTGCAAAACAACTCAGCTTAATTTTATAAAAGATAAAACTAGTTCAATAATTATAATTTGATCCAAAAATTTAACTAAAATATAAGGCTTTAATCACATTCACACAAACTTATAATAATAATAAAATGTAGATTACTGAAGAACTATAGTGGTTATAATAAGATTGAATTATATGAGCTGTGAGTCATATTATATCATACATAGACATAGTTTATCATGGAGTTCAAATTTGTAGTTTGATTGGTGAAAAATAAGATATTTTTCCTTCATTATTACGGGGAGAGATTAAGCTAAGATTTTTGGATTGCACTTCATAATTAATTCGAACAAATTTTTAACTCAGTTCAGCGGAGTTTCGATCAAAACAAACCAAAAAATAAAATAGAATCCATCTTATCCATGGCCACCACCATGCGAAACTCTTCTAGTTTGCCATGCAATAATTCATTTTTGTAATCTTAATCATTATCTTGAGTAGTTGGCATCTGGATTAATTAAGGGCAAGAATCTGAAAAAAAAAATTAATTGCACAAGATCTTGCTGGTGAAGCTAATTAGTTTGTTTTTTTGTATACAACATTTAGTTTCTTTTTCTTTAATATAAAACAATAAGGGAAGCATTTTTTAATCCTTACTTATCCTTGCATGATTAGCTAGCTTGAATAGATACAATTTTGAAAATTGAAGCCTATAAATTTCACTGAAAACACACGTTTTGAATATCTATCTTCCTTTAATCAACTTCCACGCGCAATGAAAACAGATTTGGACAAAGATTAAAAAAGACACCCGGAAAAGAAAGAATGTAGCACTTTCATGCTGGGCCGCTGATAAATTTCATCCATTCGACAATTTATCCAATTTGTAAAAAAAAAAAAGTGACGTACTCCCTTACGTCAAGTAAACAATTGTTTCTTAGATGCTAAATTACAAACAACAAAAGCAAATCCATAGCTAAAAAAAGTTTGTAAAAAAGGAGAAAATGACAACTTGGCGAAGTCCGTGACAGACTGATGCATTATTGAAACCAACCCCACATGCATTATATCTGTAGATCTAAAAATGTCTATGACTTGTTGAATTTTTGTTTCCTACTTCTTTGCTTTATTTATCTTACATTGTAATTAACATATAATCCGTTTGTTTAGGCAACAAAAACAGTCGCGTGATAAATTAATTCCATGATGAGGGTGCTCTTTCAAGCTTATAAGAAGCTCGTGAGTAATTGTGTTGGATCTGAATCTAATGATTCGTAAGTTATGTCATAATTTGAGAAAAAAAAAATTATACTTTTACTAATTTTATATTGTTTGGGCAAATCTAGAACATCGCTGAGGCAAAATATTGCTTACTACAGTAATTTTGCGATAATGTAAAAGATTATAGGGACGTGGCGAACTAAATCTAAATTATGGGTCTCAGTTTTTTTCCCCTTGTAAGATTGGAAATAAAGCTAATTATTCTTCTAAAGAGTTCTTAAAGTTTAAAATATTGATGTTGCAAATTTATTTTACTAGTCTTGAATAAAAGTTATTTATTTAAATAAGCTTAACCTTAAATTATGAAAAGTGTGGGAACCAACTTGTATAACAATAAGTATAGAAACAAGATTGACGGAGAGTGTTTAAGATTATTGTGAGTGATTTAAACCTATTCGAAGTGTTTTGTGTATAATGCAAGTTTAAGGTTTTGGGAATCTTATATTTGATGCTAGCGGAAACTCACCTTTTTGAGTCTTGTAAGGAGGAGTTGGGAATTATTTTTTGAGTTTTGTTTGAATAAAGTGCAAGAAAGAAGAATACAAATATATGTCGCTTATTTGAGATGCAAACATGAAAAAACAAATATGGTGATCAAAGTTGTGTTTTGCGTGTAAGAGACGAATTTTTTTTTAAAATAAAATTAAGGTTTTGTACTAAATCAAAATTTCTTATTTAATTCTATAATTAAATTCTGAGTTGTATTTTACTAAAAGAAAAAAAAATAAATTTAATAAATAAAATAGATTAAATACTAATTTTATTATGAATAAAAGATTATTATAATAATCATTTATTATATTAAATATAAAAAAAATTATCTTTTCTTATTTTAAAAGAAATTTAAGGGATAGAAGTATCTTATTAAACTTATATTTTTCTATTAACCTTAATTACATGAGTTTACTTTTATTTAAACTAAATTTCTTTTCAATTGAGTTTTAACCTAGAATTTTATATGCATTAGGTCTTAATTATTGCAATCATATCCCTACCAAAACTCACAATTTAAGCTTCATTAAAATCACTCAAGTTCACATGTCTTTTTCTTATTTGACATACTTAAATACATATATTTTTCTGTAACAAAATTTAACCCCCGGTAATCATACGGGCTACACAGTGCAAGCGATGCAGACCTTGTGATCATTACAGCTTCAGAATTCTAACTTGCTCTTTAATTATCCAATGCCATCATATGTTTTGACTTTTTGTCAATATTGTCCATTATGTAACAGGCGAATTCATGATGCAGATTTTCTCTTTTTCAATTTAGATTTACTAGTTATTTTACCTGTTTAAGGCAACTATGTTTTGGGATAGACTAGGTCCAGTCGGTCGGTTCATACAATTTAGATTTAGTTAAAATAATCGATAATATAAAATATTATCGGTTCTTTTGATTTTTATTTTAAAGATCTTTATATTAATATAATTAATACAAATAATAAAATAATATTATTATAATATTTATTTTGATAAAATAAAATATATTTTATATAAAAATTTAGAAACATAAATTAAATATTATTTGAATAATAACGATCAATAAAAAAAATACATCCCAAATTTTTTTTTTTCAATTTCAATAAATGTCATAATTTCAAACTCAATTTTAATTTTAATTATATTATATGTCATAATTTTAATTTTAATTAATTAAAATATTATTATTTTAAATTCAATTAGGTTAAATATTATAATTCTAAAATCAATTTCAATTTTGATAGTGTTAAATATTATAATTTTAATTTAATTTTAATTACGTTAAATTTTATCATTCTAAAACTAATTATAATTTCAAATTTAATTATATTAAATATTAATAATTCTAAATCTAATTTTAATTTCAATTACATTAAATGTTATAATTTCAATTCAAATTTGAAATTTAAATTCAATTATGTTAAATGTTGTAATTCCAATTTTAATTTTAATTATATTAAATATTATAATTTTAAATCTAATTTTAATTTCAGTTATATTAAATATTATAATTCTAATTTCAATTTTAATTCAATTTTAATTACGTTAAATGTTATAATTTGAATTCGAATTTCAATTATGTTAAATGTTATAATTTTAATTTCAATTATATTAAATATTATAATTTCAATATCAATTTTAATTACGTTAAATATTATAATTTCAAATCAAATTATAATTTTAATTATATTAAATATTATATTTAATTACAATGTCGATTTCAATTACATTAGATATTACATCTCCACTTTTAAATGTAATTTCAATAACGCTTAATATTGTAATTTCAATTTTAATTGTAAATTCAATTTTAATTACGTTAAATATTATAATTTTAACTTTAATTTTAAATTCAGTGAAAATTTTCAATTTTAAAATCAATTTCACTTACATTAAATGTTATAATTTCAATTCTATTTTTAAATTCAATTTCACTTACGTTAAATGTTATAATTTCAATTCTAATTTTAAATTCAATGTCAATTACGTTAAATATTATAATTTTAATTTTAATTTTTAAATTTAACTCAATTACGTTAAATGTTACAATTTCAATTTTAAATTAAATTTCAATTACATTAAATGTTATAATTCCAATTCAATTTTCAATTTTAATGATGTTAAATATTATAAGTCCAATTCTAATTTTGATTTCAATTACATAAAATATTGTAATTCTAATTCTAATTTTAATTTTAATTACTTTATATATTATAATTCCAAATTCAATATTAATTTCAATTATATTAAATATTATAATTCCAAATCCAATTTTAAATTTAATATCAACTACATTAAATGTTATAATTACAAATCTAATTTTTAATTTCATTTCAACTATATTAAATATTATAAACTGAAATCAAATTTCAATTGTAATTACATTAAATGTTATAATTTCAAATTCAATTTTAATTTCAATTACAATTACATAAATGTTATAATTTTAAATCCAATTTCAAATTCAATTAGGTTAAATAGAAAATAGTGGAAACATGTAGTATATTAGTGGGAACATACATGATGTTCTTAGTGATTAATTTTTTTTTTATTTTTTGTAATATATATGAAAACCATACTATGTAGAACACTCATAAAAATAAGTTCCACTTATATTATGTGACTTTTTTTTTCAATGGTAAGCAAAAAAAATGCTAAGAATTTAAAAGTGGGAATATAAGCCATTTTATCGGTGAAAACTGAAAATAGTGGGAACATATAGTATATAAAGTGGAATATACATGATGTTCTATGTAATTAATTTATTTTTTTAATTTTTTGTAAAATATATATAAATTATACTTATAAAATAGTTTCCCCTCATATTTTGTGACTTATATTTAATGGTAAGCGAAAAAATGATAAGAATGTAAAAGTAGGGATATAAGCTATTTTGTGAGTGAAAACTAAAATTAGTAGGAACATATAGTATATTAAGTATGAACATACACGATGTTCTTTATGATTAATTTATTATTTATTTTTTGTAACATATATAAAAACTACACTTATATAGAACACTCATAAAACATGTTCCCCTTATATTATGTGACTTATTTTCAATGGTAAGCGAAAAAACGCTAAGAATGTAAAAGTGAGACATAGGTCCTTTTGTGGGTAAAAATTGAAAATAGTGAAACATGTAGTATGTTAGTAGGAATATACTTGATGTTCTTACTGATTAATTTTTTTTTAATTTTTTGTAATATATATGAAAATCATACTTATATAGAACACTCATAAAAGTAAATTTCCTTATATTATATGACTTATTTTTAATGGTAAGCAAAAAAACGCTAATGGATATAAGCTATTTTATGGGCGAAAACTAAAAATAGTGGGAATATTTAGTATATTAAGTAGGAATATACACGATGTTCTATGTGATTAATTTATTTTTTTTATTTTTTGTAACATATATAAAAACTATACTTATGTAGAACACTCATAAAATAGTTTTCCCTTATATTTTGTAGCTTATTTTTAATGATAAGTGAAAAAGTGTTAAGAATGTAAAAGTAGGGATATAGGCCATTTTGTGGGTGAAAACTAAAAATAGTAGAAACATGTAGTATATTAAGTGAGAACATACACAATGTTTTTTGTGATTAATTTATTAATTTTTTATTTTTTTATAACATATATGAAAAATATACTTATGTAGAACACTCATAAAACAGGTTCCCCATATATTATGTGACTTATTTTTAATGGTAATAAAAAAAATGCTAAGAATGTAAAAGTGAGGCATTGACTCTTTTGTGGGTGAAAACTGAAAATAGTGAGAACATATAATATATTAAGTGAAAACATACACGATGTTCTATATGATTAATTTATTTCATTTTTGTAACATATATAAAAACCATACTTATGTAAAACACTTATAAAATAGTTTTTTCTTATATTTTGTGGTTTATTTTTAATGGTAAGTGAAAAAGTGTTAAGAATGTAAAAGTGCGGATATGGTCCTTTTGTGGGTGAAAATTAAAAATAATAGGAACATATAGTATATTACGTGAGAACATACACGATATTCTTTGTGATTAATTTATTTTTTTTGTAACATATATAAAAAAAAAACATACTTATGTAAAACACTCATAAAATAGGTTCTCCATATATTATGTGACTTATTTTCAATGATAAACGAAAAAAATGCTAAGAATGTAAAAGTGAGACATAGGGCATTTTGTTGGTGAAAACTAAAAATAGTGAAAATATATAGCATATTACGTAAAAATATACATGAAATATATGTGATTAATTTATTATTTTGTAACATATATAAAAACCATACTTATGTAGAATACTCATAAAATAGTTCCCCTTATATTTTGTGACTTATTTTAGAATTGGAACTATAAGATTTAACATAATTAAAATTAGATTTAAAATTATAATATTTAACATAGTTATAATTTAATTTAAAATTAGAATTGAAATTATAACATTTAACGTAATTGAGTTGAATTTAAAAATTAGAATTGAAATTATAAGACTTAATGTAATTGACATTGAATTTAAAATTGGAATTGAAATTATAACATTTAACATAAGTGAAATTGAATTTAAAAAATAAATTGAAATTATAACATTTAATGTAAGTGAAATTGAATTTAAAAATAAAATTTTTAACTGAATTTAAAATTAAAATTATAACATTTAATACGATTAAAATTGAATTTACAATTGTAATTGAAATTATAATATTAAGCGTAATTAAAATTAAATTTAAAAGTGGGGATATAAGCCATTTTCTTGATGAAAATGGCAAATAGTAGGGAACATACATGATGTTCATTGTAATTATTTTATTTTTTATTTTTTGTAACATATATTAAAACCATACTTATGTAGAGCACTCATAAATTTGTATTCTCTCATATTATATCACTTATTTTTATTGGTAATTGACAACGCGCTAATAATGTAAAAGTGAGGATATAGGCTCGTTTCTAGGTGAAAATAGCAAATAGAAGAACATGTAGTATATTAAGTGAAGACATACATTCTGTTCTTTGTAATTAATTTATTTTTTGTAACATATATGAAGCTAAACTAATGTAGGACACCCATAAAAATAGTTTTCCCTAATATTATATGACTTATTTTTAATGGTAATTGATAATGCGCTCAGAATGTAAATGTAGGGATATATGACATTTTTTAAATAAAGGTAGTAAATAATGGGAACACACATGATGTTCTTTGTAATTAATTTTTATTTATTTAGGTACTTTTATATTAAACATGGTTATTTAGAATACCCATAAAATATCATTCATTATATTATATTATATTTCTAGCGTAGATAAATGCAAACTCGTAATTTTTAAAAAAGTAGAACACCCTCTTATATTTGAAAATGACAAGTGCAAAAAATAAAAATATGTCATACAAAAATAGTGGAAACATGTTGTATATTAAGTGAGAATATATACGAAGTTCTTTGTGATTAATTTATTTTTTATAACATATATAACAACTAAAGTTATGTAAGAAACTTATAAAATAACTTCCCCTTATTTTATATAGTATTACTTAATATACTACATATTTTCACTATTTGTCATGCTATATGTTAAGTGAAATGTAACAAACAAATAGTGGGAACATAAGTTAAATGTTATAATTTCAAATCTAATTTCAATTTTAATTACTTTAAATGTTATAATTTTAATTTTAATTTTAATTTTAATTTCAATTTTGTTAAATGTCACCATTGTAATTCTAATTTTAAATTCAATTTCAATTACACTAAATAGTATAATTTTAATTCTAATTTTTAAATTTAATTTCAATTAGGTTAAATCTTATAAATTCAATTCTAATTTTAAATTTAATTTCACTTATGTTAAATTTTATAATTTTAATTTTAATTTTAAATTTAATTTCACTTACATTAAATTTTTATAATTTCAAATCTAATTTTAATTTCAATTACGTTAAATTTTATAATTTCAATTTTAATTATATTAAATATTATAATTTTAATTCTAATTTTAAATTTAATTTTAATTACATTAAATATTATAATTTCAATTCACTTTTAAATTCAATTTCACTTACATTAAATTTTATAATTCCAATCTAATTTTAAATTCAATGTCAATTACGTTAAATATTATAATTGTATATTTAATTTTAAACTCAATTTTAATTACATTAAATATTATAATTTCAATTCTAATTTTAAATTAAATTTTGATTATGTTAAATATTATAATTTCAACTTCAATTTTTAAATTTAATTTCAATTACGTTAATTCTTATAATTTCAAGTCTAATTTTAAATTCAATTTCACTTATGTTAAATGTTATAATTCTAATTCTAATTTTAATTACTCTAAATTTAATTTCAAATCTAATTTTAATTTTAGTTACATTAAATGTTATAATTTCAATTCTAATTTTAATTTCAATTATAATTACATTAAATGTGATAATTTCAATTCCAATTTTAAATTCAATTTCACTTACATTAAATGTTATAATTTTAATTCTATTTTTAAATCCAATTTCATTTACGTTAAATGTTATAATTTTAAATCTAATTCCAATTTTATTTTCATTTGCATTTTCAATTACATTACATTTTATAATTTCAATTTTAATTCTAATTTTAATTACATTAAATATTATAATTCTAATTTTAATTCTATTAAATTTTATAGGTCCAATCTAATTCTAACTCTAATTACATTCAAGTGTATGTTATTTTACCTTTTCAGGGTAACCACCCTTGTTCACGGTTATATTTTACATACTTTTTATTTTAATAATATATTTCATCTTATTCCTTTAAAAAAAATTATATTTGGTATAATTATTTTAAGAGAGATAGAAAAAAATTAAATACATAAATATTTGTTATGTTTTTGGTCCTCCTTTTTTAAAAACAAATCTTTTTGCATTGGGATAAATTGAAGTTTTTGGTTGGTTTAGCCTTTGCTTTTGGAGTGTTTTTATATTTTAGATATGTTTAAAAATTTTAAGGCATTTATTGGACTATGTTAACTTTTCAAGTTCTAATTTTCAAAATATATAACAAATCAATTTTTTTATCATAATATTTAATATAATTAAAATTAGAACTAGAATTCAAATTGAATTATAACATTTAATGTAATTAAAATTAAAATTATAAATTATAAATTAATTGGAATTGAAATTATAATATTTAACGTAATTGTAATTAAAATTGGATAAGCAATTGTAACATTTAATGTAATTAAAGTCAAAATTAGAATTAAAATTATAACATTTGCTGTAATTGAAGTCAAAATTGAAATTAAAATTATAATATTTAAAGTAATTGTAATTGACATTGGAATCGAAATTATACAATTTAACATAAGTTAAATCAAAATTGAAATTGAAATTATAATATTTAACGTTTAGAATCAATTTGGATTTAAAATTATAACATTTAACGTAATTGGAATCAAATTGAATTTGAATTATAAAATTTTACGTAATTGAAATTGAATTTAAAATAGAAATAGAAATTATAACATTTAACGTAATAGAAATTAAAGTTTGATTTAGAATTATAACATTTAATATAATTGATGTTGATATTGAATATAAAATTAAATTCGAATTATAACATTTAAATTAAATTTAGATTTGAAATTGTAACATTTAATATAATTAAAATTGAATTTGAAATTATAATATTTAACGTAATTAAAATTAAAATTAGATTTGAAATTATAATATTTAATGTAATTGAAATTGAAATTGAAATTGAATTTAGAATTATAACATTTAACGCAATTGGAATCAAAATTGAATTTAGAATTATAACATTTAACATAATTGAAATTGAAATGTGATTGAAATTATAATATTTAATGTAATTAAAATAAAAATAAAAATTTGAATTATAATATTTTAATAATCGAAATTGGAATTGAATTTAGAATTATTATATTTTATGTAATTAAAATTAAAATTAAAATTAGGATTAAAATTAGAATTATAACATTTTACATATTTTAACTCAGAATTAGAATTATAATATTTAACCTAATTGAATTAAATTTAGAATTATAATATTTAACATAAATATTATTAAAATTGGATAAGCAATTATAACATTTAATGTAATTGAAGTCAAAGTTAAAATTAAAATTAAAATTATAACATTTAATGTAATTGTAATTGATATTGAAATCGAAATTATAACATTTAGCGTAAGTGAAATCAAATATGAAATTAGAATTATAATATTTAATGTGAATGGAGTTGAAATTAATAATTATAACATTTAACTTAATTGAAATCAAAATTGGATTTGAAATTATAATATTTAACATAATTGGAATCAAATTGGATTTAGAATTATAATATTTAACGTAATTGGAATAAAAATGGAGTTGGAATTATAATATTTAACGTAATTGAAATTGAATTTAAAATAGAAATTAGAATTATAATATTTAACGTAATAGAAATTAAAGTTAGATTTAGAATTACAACATTTAACATAATTGGTATTAAAATTGGATTTCAAATTATAATACTTAATGTAATTAGAATTTAAT
The DNA here is from genome assembly GCA_946807835.1 of Ailanthus altissimus. Classification (NCBI taxonomy): domain Eukaryota; kingdom Viridiplantae; phylum Streptophyta; class Magnoliopsida; order Sapindales; family Simaroubaceae; genus Ailanthus; species Ailanthus altissimus. Next base: position 15,758,307 of record OX327687.1, read on the forward strand.
ATAAATTTGAATTGGAATTATAACCTTTAAATTAAATTTGGATTTAAAATTGTAACATTTAATATAATTAAAATTAAATTTAAAATTATAACATTTAACGTAATTAGAATTAAAATTAGATTTAGAATTATAATATTTAATGTAATTAAAATTAAAATTAGATTTAGAATTATAAATATATTTAACGTAATTAAAATCAAAATTGGATTTAGAATTATAACATTTAATATAATTAAAATTAAAATGAAAATGAAAATTATAATATTTAATGTAATTAAAATTTGAATTATAATATTTTATGTAATCGAAATCGAAATTGGATTTAAAATTATAATATTTTACTTAATTAAAATAAAAATTAGAATTAGACTTAGAATTATAACATTTAACGTAATTTTAATAGAAATTAGAATTATAATGTTTAACGTTATTGAAATTAAAATTGGATTAGAAATTATAACATTTAACGTAATTGAAATTGAAATTGAATGTAATTGGAATCAAAATTGGATTTGAAATTATAACATTTAACATAATTAAAATTGAATTTAAATTGAAAATTATAATTATAACATTAAACATAATTAAAATTAAACTTTGATTTGGAATTATAACATTTAACATAAATAAAATTGAAATCGAATTTTAAATTATAATATTTAATGTAATTGAAATTGAATTTAAAATTAAATTAAAATTATAATATTTAATGTAATTTAAATTAAAATTGAATTTAAAATTAAAATTATAAAATTTAATTTTATTAGAATCGAAATTGGATTTGAAATTATAACATTTATGTAATTAAAAATAAATTTAAAGTTAGAAATAGAATTATTAACATTTAATGTAATTTGAATCGAATTTGGATTTGAAATTAGAACAAATAACGTAATTGAAATTGAAGTTGGAATTAGATTTTGAATTATAACATTTAACTCGAAATCGAAATTAGATTTAAAATTATAAAATTTAACATAATAGGAATTAAATGTAAATTTAAAATTGAAATTATAACATTTAACGTAATTGGAATTGAATTTGGATATGAAATTATAACATTTAAGATAATTGAAACTAAAATTAGATTTAAAATTGCAACATTTAATGTAATTGAAAATAAAATTAGATTTAAAATTTTAACGTATTTAACATAATTGAAATTGAATTCAAAGTTAGAATTTGAATTATAACATTTAACGAAATTGAAATTGCAATTAGAATTGCATTTGGAATTGTCACATTTTACGTAATTGAAATTAAAATTTGATTTGAAATTATAACATTTAACGTAATTAAAATTAAAATTTGATTTAAAATTATAATATTTAATGTAATTAGAATTAAACATTGATTTGGAATATAACATTTAACGTAAATGAAATTAAAATTAGAATTGAAGTTATAGTATTTAAAGTAATTGAAATTGATATTGGATTTGGAATTATAACATTTACATAATTAAAATTGAAATTGAATTTAAAATCATAATATTTAGCGTAATTATAATTAAAATTGAATTTCAATTTATAACATTTAACATAGTTGAAATTAAATTTAAAAATAGATTTAAAATTATAACATCTAATGTAATTAAAATTAGAATTATAATATTTAATGTAATTAAAATTGACATTAGAATTGCAATTATAATATTTAACGTAATTAAAATTAAAAATAAAATTGAAATTATAACACTTAACGTAATTGAAATCAAAATTGGAATTAGAATATAACATTTAACGTAATTGAAATTAAAATTGGATTTAAAATTATAAAATTTTAACATAATTAAAATTGAAATTGGAATTGTAATATTTAACATAATTTAAATTGAAATTGAAATTAAAATTAGAATTACAATATTTAACGTAATTGAAATTAAAATTGAAATTAGAATTGTATCATTTAATGTAATTGAAATCAAATTTAGAATTGAAATTATAACATATAATGTAATTAAAATCGAAATTGAAATTAGATTTGGAATTGAAATTATTTAACCTAATTAAAATTATAACATTTTAATGTAATTGAAATTAAAATTGAATTTAGAATTATAAGATTTAATATAATTAAAATTAGAATAAGAAATATAATATTTAATATTATTAAAATTAAAATTAAAATATTAATTATAACATTCAATGCAATATATTATATTTAATTTATTAATATAATAAAGGAAATTTTATGAATCATTTAATTTTAATGGGTATGTTTTAATTTAACTAAACATTAAAAGAATTTTAATATTTATCAATTGCACAAATAAATACCATCAAATCTCAGTTATTAGATTAATCCAATAACTGAGACGGTGGCCTTAATTTTTAACAATTAATAAATTTAAATGGTCTATTAGTCATTATTTTAATTCAACTGTAAAAGGAAACTTTTTGACCTACATTTTTTTTTCACGTTTACTTTCGACTACTATTTTCTGGGTTTTCTTCTCACTTTCGTATTTCCACTTGCCTTTTCTTTCCTTTTAATCTTTGAACACTCTTTTGCTCTCGATTATGCTTTGATCTTCTTGAGGATTTTCTGTGATTTTGATAAGTATTTCTATGTCCTTCCCATGATTTATGTAAAAAAGTTTTTTTATTTATTTTTCTGATTGTATGACTGTGCCCTTTCAAAAATCTTTTCTTTCTTAGAAACTTGATGTAATTATTTCTCAATTATGATTTATAGGCAATTTTATATCTAACCACGCATCAATAATCATGTTTTATTTTATTAATTTTTCTGACAATAATTCATGCCATAGTATCTTTTTAAGTAAAGTCCGTATTATCAAGAAGCCTAAATTAAGTGATTAACATAGATTTCAACTTAAATCCGAGCCAACTTAAATACTTGGACTAGGTAAACTCAACTCCCCAATCTATGAACTCTAGAAACAGGTCACGTAAGGGATGATGAAGTAAGAAAAGATTAAAATTATTTTTTATTCAAAATATGATATGTTTAAGTGTAATTTTGCATAGATAAGAATTTTTCATATAAGAATGAGTTTCACTTAAATCATTTTCATTGATTGTCGAATTATGAATTAAAATAAACTAAATCCCTAATAGAACTTAGATTAAATCATGTTATATGTGTTTATGCATAAATTGAGTATAATTTAGACTCATAATTATAAGTATGAATGATTTATTCATATTGACATTGATTCATTCCACATTGATTGGTCGATTGATTATTAAAGCACTCCGCATACAAAGCATCGATTTTCTAAAATAAATTATGACTTGATCATGAGAGTATTTTTTGCATAGGAGGATAGTGCTTTCCAAGTAGATTCATAAAGTATTTAAGGGTAAGGAGGATAATTTATGAAGTTTCAAACTTTGGAGTTTTTAGTGGCCCTGTTTGTGGGAAAGTGAAACAAAAAGTAGACTCTTTCTTTTTGCTAGAAGCATTTCAAAAAATATGATGAACCTAAATTTTTTATCCTCAAAACTATACAAAGTTGATAATAAAAGTTACCAGTACTCCTAATCTGCCAATTCTACGAGGGAAGTCCCTGCCAACATGGTAAGAGTTTTAACTGAGATCCTGAAGGAAATTGAAGAAACCAAGAAGGAGTCAAAGACTTCCCAGTTGATCTCAAAGAGCTTCCTCCCTACAAGACTACGTAGAGGAAGAACCAACATGAGAGGTTCATAGTAACATCGGAAAGAGAGTACTTGTAGATAAAACTAGAAAGGTAGAAGCTATGACATAAGCAAAAAGAGTAAACAATGAGCAAGAATTTAAAGCGGTATTTATGAAGGAGATTAATGAACTATGCAGAAGGAATAGGAAGGCTAGAACGATTGAAGACACTATGTCTTAGTGAAGAAAGCAAATCAAGTCCCATTCATAGAGGAGATTAAGAGAGCAAAGAGACTAAAGAAGTTCGTTGTGTTGAATTTCCTTATTTACAATGGATTAAGTGACCCCAAAGAACACATCTTCCATTTCAACGTGAAGTTGATAATGCACTTTATGGATGATGCCTTAAAGTGTATTGCCTCACTTTCTAGTTCAAAGGATTCGCTGAGGTATGGTCCAATGTTCGAAAGAGAATTTGATTTCAACATTCAATGAACTGACTGCTTAGTTCAACACATGATACATCCACAATAGGCAGAAGAAAAAGACTACGTCGAACTTGTTCTTCCTAAAATAAGGAGAGAACAAGTTGAACAGGAACTTTCTGAATAGATTAAACAAAGAGCTTAGTGAAATTGGAAGGTATGATTTAGAGATCGCAGTACAATGCATATCGTAAAGCAGTAAGGATTTCCATCGGTTACTACCATTACATTCTTTAAAATAATTTCATATCTTTTGAAATGATAAGTTAGAAATCCAAACAATGGATTCAGAAAGAAGAAGATAAGGTCACCATAACAAAGGAAGCTTTTTTTATTACCACATGAAAGGACAATTTGCCTTTACAAAAGGAAGGATTTAGGAAAAGGCCTTCTAAAAATGAAGAATTAGCAAGAGAAAAGCTTTAGAGGCCATATGAACCCCTGATTCTAATCAATACACCACTTGATAGAATTTGGCAAAAGTATAAGAATTCTAGGATATTTAAGAAATCATGGCTAGCTATAGTTCCTGACCACTTGAATAACAATAATAAGCATTGTCCCTTCTACAAACAAAAAGGGACATGATCTATCCATGTGCACAAAATTAAGGATAAAGATCAAGGCATTAATGAAGATTGGGTATTTATTCAAATAATGGTTAGTATTGGAGCCTCAGAAAACTGCAGAATAAGAGCCTACAAAAGATCTTAAGTTAGGGATATAATTCATAGTGACATAACATATAAGCGTAAAAATATTGGATGCGATCTATGGATCCCTATTTGACTTCCAGTGTGTAGAAAAAAAAGAGAATAACAAGGAAGAAATAAACGAAGAAGAAAATCTACCAACTATAGAAGGGCATGAGGTCAATGGAGAACTAGTACAAGATTTAATGGAAGCATTAACCACATTAATTGTCATTAATCAACACTTTATAGATGTGTTACATAGGAGACCTTCAAAAAGGGACGGAAGAGACAAAAAATGGAGGCCATTATTAAGAAGAGCTACCAAGATCCAAAGAATAGGCATGGAAGAGACCTCGACTCCTATCATTATAGTTATTAAGTAGGAATTAGGAGAATGCTTGACATATATCATGCTTCTACACTTTGATCCGCTAGTCATCGCATTGAACATCGAGAAAATTATTTTTTAATGTTTGTTGGTTGACGATAGAAGCAACACTTGTATATTATTTTGGGATACGTTTAAAAGGATGGAACTTCAAGAGAAAGATAGTCGCAGTTGGAATATGGAGTTAATTGCATTTGGGGATTAAGGGTTCAAGTTAAAGAATTTATCATGCTACAAGTTGTAGCAGTATGAAAGATGTTAGATGTAGACTACTTACTAGTGGATGCCCTTTCCACTTACAATGCAGTAGCCAAAAGATTTTAGATCCATTACATGGAAGTCGTCCCTTCCATTTTACATTAGGCAATACAATACGTGTCTGCTAGTTAAAAATGGATAGTTGATATTAAAGGAGAGCAAGTCAATTCGAGACAGTGTTACACCAATTCACTTAAACTATCAAAAGAGAAGAAAGAAGCAGCCAAGCTTCTGGGGAGACCTAGATGGAAGAAAAAACCATTAGAAATAAAGCTAAAGCAAGATCTTTGAGTAGCATAGAGGTCCCTGCCACATCACATGAGGTTCATGCCACAGAGGTTTCAAGGTAGTCTAGCCCAAAACACTACCTTGAAAAGAGGAACGAATAAAGGAATATATCCTTTCACATATAAAAAATTTTATTTTTAAAAAATGTATAGATAAATCCTTTGATTAAATACAAGAAGGTGCTTCTGGGCACCAATTTGGGCGAGGAAGAAAGGAAAGCAATGATCGAGCTATTACAAAAGAACCAAGACATTTTTGCCTAGTCTTACAAAGATATCCCAAGAATAAATCCAAATGTAATGACACACAAATTAAGCATCAAGAGAGACCATTAACCTGTAAGATAAAAATAAAGAAGATTTACTATTGAACGAAATAAGATCATCAGCGATGAAGTAGATAGATTGCTGGAAGTAGGCATCATTCAATAAGTGCACTATCTAGACTATTTAGCTAGCATGGTATTCATACCAAAGAAGAACAAAAAGTGGAGGGTCTGTGTGGATTACATAATACACAGGCCTCAGTAAAGCGACTTTAAAAAACTGTTTCCCATTTCCTAAGACTGACCAGATAGTAAATGTGACTGCTAGGTATGAAAGGTTATCACTCTTAAACATATGTAGCGGCTATAATCAAATAAGGATGGACCAGAAAGATGAAGAAAAAACTAGTTTTATAACTAAAAGGGCATTTACTGATGGGCGTATTTTGTATTGATATTTTTGCTTTCTTAGACATAGCATTTCTTCATTTTAAGTATTATTATTTGGCTTTATATATACTTTATTGTTATTTTGTAGGTTGGAAGTCAATGAAATTATTCGTAATGAAAATCTAAAGAAAAAAAGGCATAAATATGAATTATGCTAAAGTAACCCACTACAGTAATAAGCTATAGTAGCCTATTATAGTGCTTACGCTGTAGCACAAAGAATGATAGGAAAGTTAGCATTGTAGCATTTGAATGACCAAACAAATCCTAAGATGGGCAGAATGTGAGCGTCGCAGCACTGAAAAGTCAAAGTCGCGGTGTTAAACATTGTGTTCTAAGTCCAAACATCTGAGTTTAACTTTCATTTTTAAGATGAAAGCCTATAAATAGAAGACCAAAAAGTTATTTCAAGAAGAGATGTTAGAGAGAGCATAAGAGAAAGCAAATTATTAAGAGTTTAGAGCAATCTTTGGAGAATTAAAAGAAAAGATCAAGACGAGAGAGAAATTAAAGATTAAAGATTTCAAAGCACAATCTTTTTTTTTAATTTCTTCTTATCTATATTAGTCAATTATTTTGTATGACAATGATTACATTGCACTCTAAAACTCTTGTTTTTATCATGAACTAAGTTTTTATTCTCGAATTACAATTTGAACTCGATATGTAATTTGGATTTATTATCTTTTTTTTTTAATTTTATAAAATCAATATAAAATTGTTGAATTTATTATGTACTTAATGCTTTTTAGTTACCTGATCAATAATTAGCCTGATACAGGAACTATAATAAACTTGGAAAAGGGATTTATATGTTTAGTCTTAAATAAACTAATATATGATTTTAGTGTAATAGTTGCGGGTTTCACATAAGATAGGAATATGTTCATATAACATATATGCTTTTAGGAAACTATTCTTAATGTATCTTGCTTAATCTAGTTACCACAAGAATATAGGTAATTGTTTAGGTATGATATATTCACTTGATCATCAAAAGAGGTTAATGAAGATATTAGGGTTCTTAGTCAACAATTTATATTGATGGAATAAATTAAAAGAAGATTATTAGATTCACGTGAAATATCAAGGGATAGTTATAGTCATAGACTTTTTCATTATTGGTGATGCAATACTTGTTATCCTTAGTTATCTCTGCATTATTTTCTTTTTAATTAGGTTTTTAAGATTAGTTTGTTTTAATTCCTAATTGCTTGAATAATAGTAAGATGACACAATTTTATACATAGTAATTAACAATAATAATTTCTTATGGGAACGATACTATACTATCTTATTATTACTTGTTTACGATAGTATACACTTGTTCTTTAATTCAACAAAACATCTACTATTATTGTGTGATGCCATTCCGATTAAAGAATGCAAGAGCGACCTTTTAGTACTTGTGATCAAGGATTTTTGGAAGCTGATTGGAAAAACATTAGAAGCATTTATAGACAATATAGTATTCAAGGGTAGGAAAGCAAGAACATATTACAGATTTATAAGAAGTATTTAATGTATTGTGAAAGTACCAGATGCACTTGAATCCAGCCAAATGTAATAGGCATGAGAGGAGTAAAAATAAATCCACCCTAAGTCCAAGCACCCAGGATCATGACTATTCCATGGATGCCTAAAGAGGTGTAGATATTGATGGGAAGGATCACATCACTTAGCTGATTCATCTCTAAGAAGTTTGATAGATGTAGAACCTTCTTCTAAGCTATTAAACATAAATAAGGCACTTATAGGGTCTAGAGCAGACAAAAACACTTTAAAATTTGAAAGAGTATTTTGGGAAACATCTCATTCTTTCCTTTTAGGTTTCTAATGAAACTTTGTTCCTTTATCTTACAATCTCCAAGGTAGCTATAAGTGTTGTGCTACTTTGAGAAGAATATAGACAACAACGACTAACCTTTTACACTATTAAAATATTACTAGAATTTGAAACAAGATACACCACAGCAGAGAAACTTTTCCTTACTCCGGTTCAAGCTAAAAACAAGCTCAAGCACTATTTTGAAGCACATCTAATCATAGTATACACTTCTTGTTGGTGTAAATTAAAATCGGGTGTATACATGTGGTATTTGTATCCATTGTTCATAAATATACATCATATATAATATATATACGTAATCTATACATCTGATACATAAACATGCGCAACAAAAGTTAGAAATATAATTTCCTAAACAACGAACACAATAAATTTTGCATTTCATAAAATTAATGAAATTAAACAGATATTAATCTCATTAATACCAAAATTGAGAATAATCACTTCGCAAATCTTTAGAATGGTTTAAACTAGAGAACTACTGCCTAAAATGGACCTGTTGTCAATTCTAAGATTCAACGGAGTAGGCTTGAGTCGCTAAAATAGCAACCTTAATTTTCCAGCACTGATTTAACTCTTAAACCCCAAAACTCTTAATCTCCAGTTTAACACTTAAATAGTATCCTAAGCTAAAATCTTTAACTTATAATTATTTCAAGGGCATGAATTTGTTTTTATTTCTTTTTTCAACACTTGAACAACAACAATCTATTAAGCTTAATGGTGGCCAACCACTTAGAGAAGAAAAGAAAATTTTTCTTTCAACACTTGAAAAATAGAACAACTTTTTCTCTCTCTCTTTTCCCTTTTGTTGTCATCCACTTATGTAAAAACAAATGAATCATTCACATTCTTAAAGCTAAATGACCGGCCACACTAAACCTTTCAAAGCAATTGTGTTAACCACTTTGAAAATGAGCTTTTCATTTCCAGCTTTGCAACAATGGCCGGCCACTTTTCATTTGCCCATTTATATATATCAATTGAATTTTTAATAATGTAATATTTGTTTCAAATCACTTTAACACTTCTTTAACTTAATCAATGTTAATAAATTAACTTTAATTTAGTTAATAAGACTTAACACTTAAGTAATGTTAGATATTTTACTTAATCAAACTATAGTTAACTATTAACCCTAATTTTATTTATAAAATATCTTAATTTAACTTAACCTTAGTTAGTGAACCAACCTAGGTTAGGTTAACATATATCCTAATTAACTAAATTTATTGGTTAACACTTAACTATAATTTAGTTAAGAATTTATTTAATAATTAAATAAATAAATATTTTGATTATTTAATAATTATATAATCAATTAAGTGATATTATCTATAAGCCCTTATTTGGTTACCAACGCAACCCAAAGTGTATCCAACCTTACCACACAGTTGAATAAAGTCAATTAAAGGCTCACGATGCATCACATGTTAATATTTAATTGGTCAATAATAATTATTAACTAATTAATGTACTTAATACCTAAGTATTGACTTGCGTGTATCTCGAAGGTTCCTGAAATAAATATTCGATTTTGCTAGAAAATACTAGATTGACCAATTTAATTTGGTACGCTGCCCTAATTGACGATGAGTATACTTTATATTATGGGACTCCCTAGGTCCATGCCCGATTTGTCAAATGAAACTATTCTATGAGTTTGTGACTGATGCCCCACGAACACGTAATAGATATTACAAATTAGCGCGTTAGACCATTCAAGCTGAAGTTAAAGCGCATACGTATAATCCTTCCGTCACTTATATCCTAGAAAAGTAGGGATATAAATAAGCATCATCAAATCCCTACATGTTCATCCATGAATTTATCTCTAGATTTGTATTTCGTAAAATAATATCAGACAAATCCTTTTTCAGGGTTACTACTTTGGGCCAAAAGACTTTTTGAAATATAATTCTTGGAGCATCATGATATATAACTCCCCTATGAGAGTTGACCGATCCCATATCTACGTATATTGGACTCTATAAGCATTAAACCATACTTAACGATACCCATTGGTCAGACCATGAAAGGTCTCAAATATGCATGGAATCAAAGCATGGTGGATCACTCATAAGCCCACCGTGACATTTAGATTAAAGGATCACGAATACTACTCAACTAGAGATGACTCACCATTGATGGCTTCATAGGATGTCTATTGGTGTCCTCATGAGTCTGTTCAGTATTTAGTCCTAACTGAATATTCGCATGCCTATATGAGCTCTAAGCTCATGGTCAACAAAAAGTAACCATATGTACCTTGTAAATATAGACATACACTGATCTATATAAAAAGTGATTCACTGATAGACTAGCATTGATGAAAATAGATTATGAACATAATGTTTGAAAACATACTTGAATAATGATATTTTTTAGCACCTATTGCAACTCTTTGCAACTATGTCATTACTAGTATACTCTCAAGTCTTTATCCCATTTTAGACAAGGTTTTAACTCCTTAGATATCACTGACTCTTATAACTTGCTAACTATTAGTAGTGCTAACTTTTAGCATTGCTAACATTTAGCATTGGTCTAAATTCCTTTAGACCAGATTTTAGCTCCTTCAAATCATACAATATCTTTAACGTTACAATCGCAGTACTATATATATTGAATATTAACGATTATATAAAATATTTATTGTATAAGTATTAACAATTAATATTCATACAATTTTAGAATGGCATGTAAGCACTAGCACCAATAAACTTCTCTATGAGAGTTAACGGATCCCATATTTACGCACATGGAACTCCATGAGCATTAAATTATACCCAGCGACACCTAGTGGTCAAACCATGAAAGGTCTCTGACATGTGTAAAACCTAAGCATGGTAGATCACTCATAAGCCTACTGTGGCGCTCATATCAAATGATCATAAATACTACTCAACTAGAGAGGACTCACCATTGATGGCTTCATAGGATGTCTATTGGTGTCCTCATGAGTCTGTCCAGTATTCAGTCCTAACTAAATACCCGTATGCCTATACGAGTTTTACGCTTATGGTTAGCTAAGAGCAACCATTTGTACTCTATAGATATAGACATACACTGATCTATATAAAAAAGATTCAACGACAAACCCGCATTGATGAAAATAGATCAAAAATATAATGTTTGAGAACATACTTGCATAATGACATTTTCTAACACCTATTGCAAATCTTTACAACTATGTCATTACTAGTATACCCTCAAGTCTTTTTTCTATTTCAGATAAGACTCTAACTCTTAAGATATTGCTGACTCTTATAACCTTTTAACTCTTAGCAGTGTTAACTTTTAGTATTCATAATTCTCAGCATTGCTAATTCTTAGCACTGGTATAAACTTTTTTAAACCAGATTTGAACTCTTCCAAATCATACAATATCTATAACGTTACAAATAGAGTACCATATATATATATATATATTGAATATTAACGATTATTCAAAATATTTATTGTATAAATATTGACAATTAATATTTATACAATTTTGGAATAACATGTAAGCATCAACTCCAACATTTTATACCCCTTGAAACGCATACTAACAAGATTGGATGCAGTAGGAAGAGTAACCAAAATGGCACAAAAGCTTATACACTTGGATATAGAATACAGACCAAGGCCAACAACTAAAGACAAGTAATGGTTTACTTCCTCCTAGAACGTGAGCTAGAAGTTGATGAAACATTGTCAATGAAACTAGAGAAATAAAAAACAAAAAACCTTGAAAAATGCACATAAACGAATCTTCTATCCAGAAGAGAGCAGGAATTGATATTGTAATAAAAAATCTAGAAAGCCTCATCTTAGAACACGTAGTCAAACTCTTATCAGCAGCGTCCAATAACAAAGTTGAGTACGAGACATTGATTGAAGGACTAGCTATAGCATATTAGCTAATTATCAAGAGATATATATATATATATATATATATATATATATATATAGACTTTGCATTAGTCACTTCCTACTAGAATAGAGACTACTTAACAAAGAAAGAAAGAATGATAAGCTATTTAACAAGAGTTAAGGAAGTCACTTAGAAGCTAAAAGAAGTCATCATCAGCCAGATACTAAGCAACCAAAATGCAAAAGAAAATAAGCTTGCCAAAGAAGTAGTAGTGACAAACAATTCCCCATATAGAATAGTTCCACTCATATTTAGAGAGAAAATTACAATAGAGGAAGAGATAACAACATTAATCCAGTAAGAAAAATACATGAAAATATCAACTTCTGCTAATTAGATGACTTTTTACATCAATCTTTTTTTGTAGAAGGTAAGCTTTCAAGTAATTAGAAGGAAGCTCAAAAGCTTAAAAGCTCAAGAGTAAGGTAGGAAGATTCACATTATTTTAAAGGACATTATATAAGTGTAAGTTCTCAAACGTGCACCTTTGGTGTGTGTTTAAAAATGAAAGATACAAAATCTTTGAGGAAGTACACAAAGGAACCTATGAAATCATTTCAGTGGTTAAACCCTTACGCATAAAGTACTAAGGGAAGGATACTATTGGCCTATCGTGTAAAATGAAGCCTTAGAGTACATGAAGAAGTGTTAGAAATGCCAAAAACATCTCACTTATCCACATTCCAACCAAAAATTTGCATACGGTCTCTAGCCCATGACTCTTTCTCCAATAAGAAATAGATATAGTATGACCATTACATTTAACAACAAAAGAAAAAAGAGATTCATATTATTGGCAAATGAGTACTTCACCAAATGGGTGGAAGTTAAGGCCTACAGTAACATCACCGGATCTGAGGTAAAAAGAGTTTCTATGGAGTAATATTATAACCCAATTTGAAATTCGCAGGTACTAGACTCAAACAATGGTAAATAATACATCAATTTAATAGTGACTGCCTTTTATGCCAAGTTCAAAATCAGTAAAGATTCTCTTCTCAAATTTACCTACGAGGCAATGCACAAGCTGCAATAACAAACAAGATATCTTTACATTCTAAAGGAAGAGGTTAGAACAGAAGAAAGGAAAATGGCTAGTGGAACTCCTAAGAATCTTTTGGGTATACAAAACAATAGAGAAAGGATCTATAGGAAGCTTACAATTTGACTTAGTTTATAGAATAAAAGCAATGCAATGGAAGCAATGTTCTTGATGGAAGCCTTTATTCTGACTCTAAGGACAAAGTTAGTAAACTTAGAATTGAATAACGAAGCCTTATCCCTAGCAAAAGACCTTGTAGACAAATCTCGAGACATCATAGTTATTCTTATTGTCATATATAAGAGAGATTAAAAAACAGACCGGTTACAAAATTATAAAATGAAAAATCAACGAGGGTAACTTAGTGCAAGCAAAAGCCCTCGATATTAACAAAGAAAAGATATAGGAAAGATGGTTGAAGTATAGAAAAGGTCCTACAAGGTCATTAGAAAGCTTGATCAAGGCACATATTTATTGTAAACCATAAAAGGGGAACCCATCCTAACCCTATGGAACATGACAAAGTTAAAAAGGTTTTATGTATAAATCCTTATATAAACATGTTATCTTAATCAATTGTTTAATAAAATGATATCTCTTTTCATATTTTTGGATATAACTATTGAGGATAAAATATACATGGGTGTATGCATGTGTAACAGTGTTCATCGTATAAAATACATATCTCATACATATTTGGCGCAACAGAATATTTAAATCATACAATCAACACAAAAACATATATTAATTAAATTAATATATCAAAAGGAAAGTTGAGAAATCACCAGAACGTATAACGTTTTACACGTATATATAGGGAGTCCGTCTAGAGTCTCACTCATAGATAACTCTAGTCACTAACTTAGTTGGCTTGACGAGCTAGAACAACAGCTTATTTACTCCAACACGAGATTAACCCTTAATCCCTCTAAATGGCTGGCTGTGTGTTTTATTTTGCTTTTTCTCTAAAATGCAAAATGAAACAAAGAGAAAAAGAAGCAATTCTCTACCTTTTTCTCATTTCTCACACATAAATATCTCTAATTATAATATATTAATAATATTATATAATAAAATAAAGATAATTAGACATAAAAGGCAATAATAATAAAAAAATAATATTAAATATTTAAATATGCATGACAACTATCATGCAATAAAAATATATAATATTATTAATTAATATAATATTATATAATAATATATTTAAATGAGATATTATGATTATTTAACAATTAAATAATCATAGTGTGAAATGATTATTTTGTCCCTCATAAATAATTACCAAGTATACCCCTTAGCGGGTCTCACAAAATCTCACACTTTAGTAAACTTAATCGAAGGTCCACAATGCATCACGTATCATTATTCAATTAGTGAATAACAATTATTGACTAATTGTTGTATTTAACGCTTAAACATGGATACACACGCATTCCCGTGGTAGTGCTAGATATTACTATATTAAGCAATTTAATCCAGTACTCTGTCCCAGTGCACAACGAGTACACTCAATATTGTGGGACTCCTTAGGTCCGTGCCCGATTCGTTAAATATAACTATTGCATAAGTCCATGAGCAATGTCCCATGCACAAATCATAGATATTATAAATCAAAACTTTGAACCGTACAAGTTGAGGGTACAATGCATATGTATAGTCCTTTCATCATATATATCTTGGATGTGCGGAGACATAGATCAACACCATCAAATCTCCATGTGCTTATCTATGAACCTATTTTCAGAATGGTATCACATTGAACAATATAAGCAAACTCTTTGCCATATTGTTTAGCCCAGTAGAAACTCCTTTCCCGGGTTCACTGCTTATAGCCATAAGACTTTCTTGAGATACTATCTTGGAGAATCTGGATATATCACTTCCTATGAGAGCTGATGGATCCCATATCTGCACAAACCGAACTTCATGAGCATCGAACCATACTCAGCGACACCCAACGGTTAGACCATAAAAGGTCTCTAACATACGTGGAATCAGAGTATGATGGATCACTCACAAGCCCACTGTGGTGCTCAGGTTAGAGGACTACGTATACTACTCAACTCGAGAGGAACTTTCAGTGACGGCAACATAGGATTTCTATTGGGGTCCTCATGAGTTTGTTCAATACTTAGTCCTAACTGAATGCCCCGTATGCCTACATAATCTCCAAGATCATGGTCAGTGAGGAATAACTATCTGTATCCAATAGATATAGACATACACTGATCTATGTGAATTAATAGGATCTACTGATAGACCTGTATTAGTACAAATAGATCAGGAACAATATATTTAAGAATATGCTTGCATAATGACATATCCTAGCAACCCATTGCAACTCCTGTAACTATATCATTATAAGTATATTATGAGATTTTTGTCCTATTACAAACAATATTCCAACTCTTGGAATATTTATTAACTCTTAGCACTGATTTAAACTCCTTTAGACCTTAGCTGAACTTATTCAGATAATATAGAGTCTGTAGCATAATAAGCATTGAACCATATTATTAAGAAGTAATTAGCGATATAACAAAAATACACTGTATAGATATCAAATATTTATACAAAATTAGAATGGCACGTAGGCACAACCCTAACAATAACAAATGTGATTGAGACTTATATAGAAAATCCTTCCCCAAAAATAATGAAAATCTAACCACATTCATTCAGAAGAAGTCAAAAGAGAAAAAGGAAGGATACAGCTTCAGCTACTTTCTTTTCAACCTACAAAGCACAGAAAATCAAGGGGTTGTGATGTACTTAGCATCATACCCTCCATATTTAAAAAAGCTTAGAAGGAATACAGCCTTGGATACCTTAGTTCTGAACACCCAAGAATAGAGAATCTTAGCATTTAAGATGTATTTAGTACAATACCCACTGCACTATAGAAAATGAGGGGATTTAGATGTACTTAGTATCATTTCTCTTGCATCCAAAAAACACTTTAAAGGAAAGAAACACCACCTATTTTCCTTTAATGGGTGAGCTAGCTTGAAGAATACCCTTCATAGGTGACATGGTGACATTTAATAGAGATATATCCTTTTATAAGGGGAAATTTAGGGAAATGATTCAGATGGGGGGCTTTTAGGCAGTTGTCCATTTTTTAGGTTAAGAGTATTGGGAATCCTTGAATTGGATACTTTTAGAAACACCAGCATTGTTTAGGCGAGCTGTGGGTAGTTAATGATTTACAGGTGTTGTTCCCTTGAGCGCAGCTGATTTAGTTCTAGATCATCCCAACAACTTAAGATAAGCACATCTTTATGTTAGTAAAGGATAGGGACCTAACTCATGCTGACATAAAGGCGTATAATTGGTTCTTTTGAAATTTCTCACCTTAGAGTTTATCCTTAAATCTAGTCATCAAATAATGTTGCTTCAAGGTGGACAATCAATGAAGCTCAATAATGACATAGAAAGCGATAGAACTCTTTTGATGTGAACAATAGTTGATAGGCCCAAAGATGATATGGCCTGTATCTTGGTTGCATTGACATTTTTGTAGAGAGTGCTAACGTGATTTTTATTCGAGTCCCACTTAAGAGCCTTTTTAGACTAAGTTATGGACGCTCATGGATTTGAACTAGCACAAAGCTTGTTAAGGTGGTCTGGCTTGAACTTGACTACTCTTTGGGGAGATTGGTCCTAAGGGATCAACTAGGCTTCTGTGTATTGCCTAAGTGTCACCCACTTTTCCCTTTAACATAAGCTCCCCTAATTCTTAAGACAATAGAAACTATATTTTTCTGGTGACAAATGACGAGCTTCCATTAATGCTTCTTTATTTTTCCTTCTCCTTCTCTCTCTTTCTTTTTCCTTTTTTTTTTGTTTTTTTTATGGGAAAATTCCCGCTTTTTCCCTCTATTTTGAAGGATTGGCTGAGGGCATTCTTACCATTTCACGTAGTAAGCAGAGAATTAGAAGTCATTTCACCTTGCCTCACTCATTATAGGGGTCTGACACGGTCTCGTGATGTTCAAACGCGGTGCAAACTATTCCTTTGGTGCCACACCATATGACAATATCTAGGGAAAACAGCCAAGATGGATGGCACAGATAACTCATCCCTTTCTCTTTTAAATTCCTTCTTTTCAAACTCTTGAGTCCATAATTTAGTTCCCAAAGTGAGAAGTTTCTCCATTCCTTTTTTTTTTCTTTTTTCATTTCTTTCCAATCTTTTATGAGCCAATTTTCTCTTTCCACTATAACCCTAACTGACTTCTAGTTATTTCTTTTGTAAGTAGAGACCTCTCCATGTTCTCTTCTTGCATCTTCTTTCTTTCCCTGTTACTTTTCCCTATTTATCCACGTCTTCTTCTTCCTCAACCTGTTCTTGTTTTAGGCTCTCATTCAACAAAATAAATCTACTTATAGCCACCGTTCTTGGGTCTTTAAAAGGCAAGGGCTTTGCTCTCCTCTTCCCTTTTTTCTACTTCTTTCAATTTTACATTTTTATAAAGCTCTTGTTTATGTGTAGATGTTTGGATGCTTGGGTTGGTTGGAGTTATTAAGCCTAGAACTGATTGTGGTGTTGTAGAATGGTTAAAGTGCAAATAAAAAAGTGACTAGTAATAGTTACAACCTCCTAACTTTACAGAGCTTACTAGTGACAGTGAATCTACGGAGGTAAAGGAGGCAGGGGTGAGTCTAAAGACTCTAATTTTAGCCTTAAGAGAGCCAGAGGTGAGCCTTTTAAGTAGACACTTCTTAAGTCAAGCTCACCTACCCTAAAGAAAAAGAGAAAGTTTTCTTCCAAACAATCCACTCCTTCCCTTTTTAGGAAATCTTCCCTTAAGGGTTCCAAGTCTTCCACACTCGCTATAGGTGTCGTGTGGTTTCTAAGTGCAAATGTACACTATCGTAATAAGTAATATATGATGAGCAGAGTATCATCCCACAAGAAATTTTATATGTATTTTTATACCAATCACTAAAATGGATCGTCTTATTTGTATCCAGACAATTGATTCTTTAAACTGTAAATAAATTCTAATATTAATACTAATTAATCAATCTTAAATGGATAAGCAAAAAGACTATAAAATCAATGGATGAAAATATCTAAGACTATAGTTATCCCCAAGATATTCTACTAATGCTGTTATCTCGAATGCTAATTTCTTAGTTTAATTATTGATCATAACATAACACTTATCGTAAGCCTCTTCTGATGGTTGAGTGATTATACCTTAAATCACCCATTACCTATATTACTATGGTAATGTGCCTAAGTCAAGATTCATTAAGCACAAGTTATATTAACCATGCATGCCAATTAGGTATATTTCCATCTTAATTTAAAACTTACAACTACTATGTTGTAATCGTGTATCAATTTACTCTAGGCCTTATACTAAGATGCCTTTTCCAAGTTTATCTTAATGTACCAAAAATCATTCAACAACTGACAGGTTAATTGAAAGCATTAACAACAGATAAATTGAATAACAAACTAAGTTCAAATATTTAAGGATAAAAATATTTAAAACCATATATTGGGTTCAAAATTATAATTATAGATAATAAGTTTACTGTAATATAATTAAAGAGAAATGACTCAAAAAAAAAAAAAAAACAAAAATTATAGTGCAACTACTCCCAAACCATATAAAGCGTAGACGATGAGAATCCTAATTAGCTCTTAGTATGGTTGAACGATCTTCTTTGTTGCCACCAACTCTTAGATTATGTTATCTTTAGGTGATTCTTCTTTTCAAGTGATTCTAAAGGTTATTTCCTATGTTTAGCACTAACAAAGATGAATTTTGTCCTTGAGACGATCTAACTTGATGGGAAAATAAAGCCGAACAGCCAAAAAGCTCTTAGTATCTTCAAAAAAGTAAATTTTTATAGTACTAGTGATAACCGTAATGCCGTTGTGTTTTCTCTAGAATGTTGGGGTGTTCTTCATCTTTATTGTCCTATCACTATAATATTCCTTGCCTCTAATGCTAGGGCATTATTAACACAGCCGCGGTATTGTTGGAACATGGGACCATTGCCTGCCCTGGATTTCATACCGTGGCATTCATAATGTTCACACCCCAACATTAGCTTCTTGCATAAGCATTGGGGCATTCATCCGTTGTCATGAACGTTGACGCATTAAAGAGGAGAACGTTAGGGCATTCATCACTTTTTTGCACTTCACTTCCGAATCTTCACTCTTTGGCTCTAATTTTTTATGTTTTCACTCTAATTTCTTTATCATTCACTATTTCTATAGTTTCCCCTACAAAATAAACACTTGAATGCATAAAATAGCATGAAATTACTTTAAAAGGGGCAGTTTCTAATTTAGAATGGGGTGGGAATATATGACTAAATCAAATTCATCAATAGACTCTAAATAATTTGCCTTGAAACCCATATTCCTTTTCCCTTGGCTATAAAGTTATAGAATTAAAGCTTGTGTACTTGAGAAAGTCACTCGTGTCTCATCTTGAGGGGGAAAGTCACCATATTTGAAGAGTTTCTTGTCCTCAGCATTTGGCTTCTATTATAGTCCCCTTTTAGGAAGTTACTTGTTACACTCGACCTAGCTCTTGCTCGACTGACCTCAGCCTTCTAAAGGTCAATTATTTATTGTCAAGTACTATAAAAGAAAGCATTTGACGCTAACTTCTATGTTAAGGATTTTAAGAATCGTTATCTCCTTAAAAGGTATAGCCTTATTGAGGGTACCTTTTATGTGAGCTCTTGAGAGAAAAACACCAACCCAATTGGTTAGCACAGAGCTTAAGCTAATTGGAAGATACACTAGCTATTCATGAGAGGAGATTAGAGCTTATAAACAGATCTGGTTGTACCTTGAAGAGGGTTTGCTCTTGCTTCATTCATGAAGGTATTTCTTCATTCTTCCTCTTATTCTTGTCCCTTCTGGGTATGTTACACTATTGAGTTATTGTGGTTTTCAATGTTAGGGAGGCTCCTTGGTTTGATACTTACTAACCCTGCTTATTTATTTTGCATGTGCCTCTTACCTCCTAGTGCATTATTGGACAAAAGACCTTAAGCCGATCCTTGTTGCTCAGGAGTATGCTAACCTTGCTACTAAAGCCTTTTTTACTCTTATTGATGATGGCTTTGATGTGTTAAATGAACGTTATTTGAGGGATATTGGATTGATTAACTCTCTATCCTCAAAAGTCCCAAGATAAGTAAGTAAGCACCAATATCCTACCTTTGCTCATTTGATTATGTTTTGCGATTAACAAGGTTGAGATAACTTTGTAGCTTGACTTACCTTCATAGTTGATAAGCTTTCTTTGTTGTGCAAAGGAATTTTCTACTCCATCATTTGTAACTTATCTCGAGTCTATTAAGAAACTAAAAAGTGATGATTGGATGCAGGCTTTGATGAAGGACCTTTCCAGTCTTCCTAAGCCTTAGGGTCTCTATGCCTCTGCTGGTGGAAATTTTGTTGCCTTTTCAATCTCCAATCCACATGCTCAGGCCTTTCTAGAACCAAGAAAAGAAAGGCTCCCGAGATTAGTAGAACTTTAGTTAGCTCCTTGCGTTATGAGGACCTCAGCCTCAGACTTAAAGGCAAAGCTAGACATCTGCTTTCCTACCTAAAGCATGCTTACAGAGCCTTAACCCCTAAGTTAGCACTATACATGTTCCAATAGAACTCACTGAACATTCTGTCGCGAGCACTGGGTCTTGCTTATGCGGTAACTTATGTCACAATTCTTTATTGATTCTTATCTTTCTACATGTAGTTTAAATTATATTTGCCTTTTTGATTCCAATTATTCAACAATTGAATTATTTATTGTATCTTGTGTTTAATGCTTTGTAGATTCTTGATACCATTTAGATTGATTAGGTAACCTTTATGAACTTAGAAAAGGGGTTTTAGGTTTAGCCATAGATAGAATAACATATCATCACTGATTGTTATAATGAGTTCATACAAGATAAGAATATACTTACATGACATATGCAACCACTAAAGAGAACCTAAGTTTAATGAATCTCTTCTTAATTTAATACGTATAGGAATATAATGAGTTCATTAAAAGGGATATTCCTACTTGACCATCGAAAGAGGCTTATAGGTAATCTAAGATTTTTTGTTGGCAATTCTTGTTAAATATTTAATTCAAAGAGGAGAATTAATAATTTAGGTAAAGTATAGAGTGAAGATTAAAATTCCAGGTTTATCTTTATCCATGAATTCACAAATTCTGTTACTTAAACTCTTATTATCTTTTATTTTTATTTAAATTTAATATCTTTTTAATTGGTCGTTTGAATAAATTAAGAACTAATATAGGTTAGTACCTAAAACAAATATAGTAATAAGTCCTCATGGAAATGATACTCTATTTATTATTAAATTAGTTGTATGCAATAATGTGCATTTGTGTTCTAAAATTCACAACATGTGTCTATGATTATTGTGGAAAGTATAATGCTTGAATTGGTCATTTTCTTTTTTCAAACATTAGTATTGGTTTTGATTTTTTTGAAGATTTTGAAGTCTTTGTACTTCGCCTAGATTTTTCATATGTGTTAATTAGAATCAAAGGTTGGATCATATATCTTGGTTGGTTTTCATCTCTGTCGCCTTCCCTAGTAAAATATTGCTTTTGGTAACCATTTCTCTAAGATGAACTTCATTCTTTCTATGTCATAATTACTCAAGCATCCTTGATTGTAATTGCTTCATTCTTTTCTTCTCTAACCCACTATATGGACTTCTGGTTGATTATCTCGAATGAAGTAAAGTTAATTCAAACCAAGTATTGATAATAAGGGGTTAATAACCTTATTGCCTTTTGATAAGCTAGCATAACTATTTCAATGTCATAGCCTCCTAACTCACTGAGTTCTTAATTGAATCAGTTGAGGGAACTTCTAATCGTCTCGTTCTTCGCTTGTTTCATAAAAAATAGGTATAATACGATCTTCTTCTTTATGTGGTTTCGTATATATTGAGCTATAGCTAGGTTATTAGTTCATCGAATAAAGATATTGAATTCTCCTTTAAGCTTTATAGAAATGTGACGAACTTCGGGGGTCCTTCTTATGCACGTATGATAATTTTCATATTAAAGTGAAAGTTGTATTTTTTTGGATCCTTAGTTCAATCGTATATTAAATGTTTGGTATAGTGAACTTGTAGGGCTTCGCTACTTATCTAATGAATTCTATAAATGCATCTTTGTTTTTGTTTCCTTACTAGGGACATTGCATCTTTGGTGATTTTGGGCTTTTTAATCATCACATACAATTCTCCTACTTCTTTCATGATGGAAGCTCTTATGTCATCTCTATTCGTTTTCTTTGTTATCTTCGGGGTCTCCTCTCTTCTCATTCTCTGGTGTACATCTTCTTCCATCTCATTCTTCGATGTTCGTTCATGCTGAGTATGTCTTGATATGTTCTCTTGGTGCTAAAATCTTCGAGGTTATTGTTCAATTCTTCATAGCCTTCTATCGTTGTTAGATTGTACTTTAATTCATAGCTCTCCTTCATTACTCCTCTATTTATTTGAAGATCTTTGTTAACACGTTTTTCATTGTAATGGGGATATCGCTTCCTAGAGTTATTGCATCCATGTTGCTTGTATCACATCTCTTTGTATTATCCAAAAATTCTAAAAGGAATGACTGGTGTGCTTCTATGCCACCATCTTCTCTACTTTCTTTGATAGTTTTTTAAATGGTTATTTTGCGAGAAAATTTCTTCAAGTCCCTAGAATTGACTCCATTGAAGCTCTTTGATTTAGAACCTCTGCAATCAATTACTTTTTGCATCTGTGTTACTCGAATTGATGAATATACCTTTTATCCTCTAGCAAGAAAAATAATATTCTAACGCTCAAGTTAATATTTGTTGAAAAAATAGAATATTGTATGTGAATGAGTATTTAAACGAACAAGTAAAGTTGTATTATTTGTTGTAACTACGAATAAATAATAAATGAATAATAAACCTATAATGATGATTAATCGCCTATTTTTATAGGTATGAATATAACTCCTTTTCGATAAGCAATGGTATATAGTGAAATTTTATTTAAATTATGATTAACATATATCATGCACTTATTAATATATTCATCCTTTATTTTAATTAATAAAAAGATTTAAGTGGGATTTGTTCACTCTTAGAAAATCCTTGCTCATATAAAATTGAAATTAAACAATTAAAGTTGAAACAAAATTCATAATTTGATTTGCTCTCATCTTCTCGTTATATTAAAGGTGTCAAACACTTAAGTTGGGCCAAAATTAATGTGAACCCAAACTAGCTTATAGGCCAGGTCAAGCCCAATTGTCAGGTCGAACTTTTTAAAGCCAACCCATGCACTTGAATTCATTTATTATTATGTAAAAAAATATTGAACTATCTATTTATATTAATATTATGGTGACTGAATAAAAAAAATGTCATTAGAATTCAGTAGAGTGCTCATTTTATTAATTAAAATAAAGTATATAATTTTTTATGTGATAAAAAAGGATAATAACTATAGTTTTAGTACATCCTAATTAGATTGGTACCCACTATACGATCAATCATTTACAATGCTTATATATTAATTACAAAGATTATAAGGATAAATTTAACTTATTGAGCTTATTTATCATATTTTTAAAATTTTAAAATCTTTAATTATGTTCTCACTATTATTTTGTGCTCCGATTGCTGATTGCTGTTGTATCTCAATCTTTCAAACTTATTAAGCATTCAAATATATCAAATATTAATATACTCCTTCAATTATCTAATAACTTGTCATTTATACTAAAATCAATTCCAATGCAATAATTAAAATTAAAGGAGTTAGTAGAAATAAAAGGTATGAGAAAAACTTTTTTATATTGTTTCTACCAAGTTAAAATGTTAAGTAATTTTTTATTCTTGTATAATAAAACTATTTGATAAATCAATTTTTAAATGCCTAAACAACTCATAAGGTGTAGAATATAAAAATTAATACAAAATGGGTCAATTGTATTAATTGCAATATCACTTCAAATATTGCATTTATGAAAAATATATATATTTTAGTTTAACAAAGAAATTAAGATGCAAAAAAATATATAATTTATGTAATATAAACGATTTAACAAAATTAATATATAATTATTTAATTAATACTAATTTATAATTAAATAGTTACTATATTAAATTACAAAAATGAGGTACTATTATAAATTTTATAGAGGAAATATCATCACTGATTATTATTTTTAAATTTGTTTTAATAGAATCTAATATGCTTGAAATTTAAGTTCAATCTTTTTGCGGGTAAACTATCTATCGGACTTACGTGCCTTAAAATTAGGTGCAACCCAACCCGACGACAAGTCGAACCAGGCGGAGCTTATACGAAAAGCGAGTTTAGCCATTATAGGTTTAGGTAGTCCTACCTATTTGACGCATCTATACCACGTTCACATCCAATTTTTTAAATTCTCGAGTTAATGAGTTCGAATTAGCTCTATTCAAAGCTGAATTTGATCTTGAATCCGATCAAAGTTCATAACTTCCATCAATTAAGCTCACCTTTTTTCAGTCTATTTAATCAAATAAAAAAGAAAAAGATGCTACTAAAGCGTGTGCTCATTGAGCTTGCTAGAAATTGGCCAACAATCATTAAACGTGAAAAATAAAGAGAGTCGAAATTTAACGACCTGTGGTGCAAGTTTTTATGATAATTTCTAATTATTTTTCCATTTCGGCCGATAGTGCTTGTTTTTTTTTAAAAAAAGAAAAAAGAAAAAAGAAAAAAGAAATATGATAATTCAAACATACAATCTATAAAAATAATATAAAGATGAACCTTCGAGACTTTAATCACTAAGCTGCGACTTCTACTACTTCAACTACAGATAGTAATTTTAATGATTGTAAAATAAGACTTTCATAACTTCAGAAACTTTTTTTTTCCCCTTTTATAAAGAAATACTATAACATTATTCCATGTCATAACATATTATCAAGTTGATTTTTTTTTGGTTGAGAAATATTGTTCATCACTTAAGGGAAAAAATATATATTATTTAATGATTAATAAAACATCTTGAATGCCTATCAAGATTTTTTCAAAACAATTGAAAAAACAATATTATGATAAATGAAAAGATAGATATAGAAAAAGTTTTGACAAATTAATAAATAAATTCAAAAGGATTATATTATTAAATAAAAAGTAACATATCAAAAGAGTTGTTGACAAATTAATAAATAAAATCCATGAGATGAAACAAAAAAAGAAAATATATTGTAATAAGTAAAATGTAAGATATGTGAATGATAAAAATACATAGAAAGTGCTTGTTATCATCATTATCATCATCATCATCATCATCATCATCATTATTATTATTATTATTATATATTTTTTTTGTCTATAATCTAAATAAATTTGATTCTACATGAAACCTAAATGTATTTGAATTCAGAAATTCAAATGATATGTTTATTTTATCTTCCTTAAAATTGAATATTAGTGTTAAGTTTGTCATACTTTTCTAACAAAAGCATTCTTAACTAGCATTTTGACCTTTTCTTTCTGAATATTATTCTTTATTTAAACTTTATAAGTCAAAAGCAGCAACAACAATAACAATAATAATAATGAAAACAACTACAATGGATACTTATGTGGTGGTGGCAATGATTGAAGTTGCAATGAGCTGCTTCAATGTTTCCTTCCGCGTTTCATTGCTGAGAAAATGTACGACAAGTGTCAGAATATTGAGAATCGAAAAATCTTAGTTTGTGAGTTGGGCTTTCGGCCCAGCTTAAGGGAGTGACATCTGCATACAAGAAATTACAATAACACCCTTAAAGAAGGTGGTTTATATTAAGACTGAATACGGTTTGATTCGATTTTTTAAAAATGTAAAATTTAATTAATTTTTTTAAGGGAAAAAAAGTAAACCAGACTGAATCGGTTTTTTGAATTCGATTCGGTTCATTTTTTTTTCTGATTTTTTGATTATTTGTTATTTTAAATTTTGGACTTTTTTTTAATTTATTTATCCAAATAATTTAATAAATCATTTTAATTAAATTTTTTAAATTTTTTTATTACACTTTATACAAATCACTAAATTTGTTCTTATATAATATATAAGTCTTTACAAATTAACTTGACTAAATTATTATATATTATACGTTACATTATATATTATATTATATAATAAAAAAATAATTTTATTATACGTTATATAAGCCACTAAATTTATTCTTACATATTATATAAGTCTCTAAAAAATTTAAGTTGACTAAATTAATATATATTACACGTTATATATTATATAATCAAAAAATAATTTCATTACATGTTACATAAGACACTAAATTTATTCTTATATATTATATAAATCTTTAAAAAATTAAGTTGATTAAATTTTTATATATTTCGGTTTTGGGCTATTTTGTTTCTTTTTTTTTTTTTAATTTTAAATTGTAGGCTTATTTAATTCATTTGTCTAAATAAATTTAGTAGATCATTTTTTGACCTAATTTTTGGGTCTATTTCATATTAATATAATTATAATTTGTTTAATTTAAGATAAATTTAAAAGTTTTATTTATTAATAATATATCAATTTCTAACAATATCTATAAAATAAAATTCTCCAATTTAATGAAATACAATTAA
Organism: Ailanthus altissimus; assembly: GCA_946807835.1. Taxonomy (NCBI): domain Eukaryota; kingdom Viridiplantae; phylum Streptophyta; class Magnoliopsida; order Sapindales; family Simaroubaceae; genus Ailanthus; species Ailanthus altissimus. The sequence goes on from OX327687.1 coordinate 15,785,206, forward strand.
GATTTTTTTAATTTTTTGTTATAATAATGAGTGAGAGAAATTATGTGTGACTAAATATATATTTGTATTTTTAAACCTCCAATTATTTAGTACCACGTAGCAATATAATTAAATTTGATCAAAAAATTCAATTTTTTTGATTCGATTATTGATTTGAAAAAATCAAACTAGAATCAAATCGGACTGGTCGATTTTAAAACAAAATAATCGAATCAATTTTTTATGACAAAAAAATCAGATCAAACCAGCCAATTCAATTTTTTTATTATCAATTCTTTTGCCCACTCTTAATTTATATTTATATATTTTAGATTCACAAAATCCCGCATACTCCTTCAATCATGCTTTTACCCACCATCACAATATTGGAGTTAGGTCATGGGGGTGGTGGTAGAGCAATTTGACATTTTTTATTCACTTAAATATATCCTTTAATTAAAGTTAGTTTAATATATATTAAGGATATAGGTTATTTTTATAAGTACCCTGAGATAACACTTAAAATTAGTAATACCTTTCACATTTTAGAATTAACTTCTAATACCCTTATTGTGAATCTTCCGTTAGTAATATTTAACAGTAAAAAGGTAACATAATAAATGCACATATTTCTATAATTTTTTAATTCTTGAATTAATTAAAACTAAAAAATAATCTAATCTTTTTTCCTTCTCGCCCTCTCCCTAATTGCAAATCTTATCACTGTCATTCCCTTACATTCGTGGCCACCGCTGGTCAGGCCAAGCAAAGGTAGGCTCTTCACATCAATCAAAATCAATATTTGTTTGCAATTCAGAATTAATTAAAACTAAAAAAAACCTAATCTTTTTTCCTTCTCGCCCTCTCCCTAATTGCAGATCTAATCACTGTCATTCTCTTACATTCGTGGCCACCGCTGGTCAGGCCGAGCAAAGGTAGGCTCTTCATATAAATTAAAATTAATAATTGTTTGTAATTCAGTTTTCTCATTCGATCGAATCAGTTATGGTGGACAAGAATGAACTTAAGAATTCCGCCGATTTTCACTTTTCGACAACAAATCAAATCAGACACTATTTCACTCGGCACATCTTACCGCAAAGACAAATTTGCACCAGCATTTTCGGTCCAGAGAACAACATCCTGGCAAGGCAACAAAGACTAGTGCAGACTTCACGGCCCAGACTAGTGCAGGAGGTATCTCACAGCAGATAGGACGAATTGCCTCCAGCAGGCAATATCACCGTGCTAGTGAATTTGATCGTGTGTTTTTGTACATGAACAAATAAAGGATCCCAAAATAAAATTCAGGAATAGTTCAACAAGAAACAAATAAAGGATCCCAAAATAAAATTCAGGAACAGTTCAACACGATATGGGATAACCAAAACAAATGCAAGAAAAGGGAAGCATAGAGAAGATAAAACTGCAAGAAACACTAAACATAATTATGAGCTGGAAGTATTTACATAAACCCCCATAATTGAACTCAATAAAGCACAAGTAACCATTTTCCTTCGTGCTCAAACAACTATCAAAGTTATGAATTGCAGGCAAGGCAACCCAAACCATTGAGATTTTGGATCAGCACAGCACCAGAGCACAACTCTCACGTGTTTTCACAAACAGTAACGGACTTGATTATTTAAATAGAAGCAAACATAACACAAGTAGGGAATTTTGTTTTAAGGTAGTAAAATGCAAGCTTAATTGCACATGCAACGTAGCTTATAGAAATTTCATCAGAAGAATTTACTCAGCACGAAAATTAATGAATGATTTTTGTTCTAAACATAGAATAGAAAAAAAAAATGAAGTGTAAAGAAGAAATTTATGTAAAAACTACTATTTCTAACGCAGACTTGTCGACCTAGCTCAATTGAAGTCCTTCAATCTTTTCTTTAAAATGTCCATTGATTTCTTACGAGAACTTTGCTTTGTATTTCTGCTTGACAGACTTCCAAAGATCCCGTCAGGGGAATCCTTGAATTTTTCACAGATGCTTGCCACTTTCTTATAATCCAAAGCATTGTAGTTCTTCTCCCTTATCACAGGATTCATGAAGTTTTCTGGCTGATTGCTCAACAAAAGGTTTATCAATTGACGTGCTTCTACTAAACATCTTCTGAAGCTACCTTCCTTGTATATCTCACACTCACTCAAACCAGTACTATGAAACTGCTCATCTGAAAACTCTTCTAGCATCTTCAAATCGTTGTTGATAGCCATGACAGCATTAGCATTAAACCTCTTCACATTATCACTAAGAAATGCCACCATAAAAGAATTGGAAATATGCTCAAGAGCCCCACTCCCCACCTTGTACAAAGCATCCAAAGGTAAAATCTGCTGTGCTGTTGACATAAGGGTGTCTAGGTAAATAATTACCTCATGCATATACTCATGTGCGTTCTGGGATATCTCCTCTGAAGTCCAATTGACATTTTCTGTAAGTGCCATAAATTCATCTAACTTGTCGTTCACCAAACTCAGAAGAGTAATATAAGCCGCATCTCTCGATGTCTTCAGGACCACCTTGGCCATCAAATTAGCTTGAGGCCTCTCAACTGATCGAACTGGGATCCCACATAGTTTGGCTGCATATCGAAGGAAAAAATCACAAGCTCTTTCAAGAAAAGTAATGTTTGCCGCAATCTGCATGGCTTGAGATACGCCTATGGAACCACCACTGATGGTATTCAGCACAACTTCGTTTAAAACGTCAATCAAGAGCTTGTCAACATACTTTCTCAAAACATCAAAAGAATTAGCATGCATCCCATAAGACAAGTAATCAACAGATCCTTTGATGAATGACCTGACAATGCGGCAAGCATCAGGTACCATAGAGGAGAATGGTGCAATATACGGAAAAGCTGGCATTATATCTGAGGTCTGGAGATGAAACAACAGAACATTATTTTCATAATCTATATCCTTTTTCATTACCATCTGCTCATAAGTATCATTGGAAAGAGCAGTAGTAATTTGCTGCCGACACTCTTCCAAAAGAAGGTTATGGTATTTGTCTCGGCTCTTGTCCAGCACTTCAAAAACAGGTGCCACTTCATAATCATACTGTCTAAGAGTCGCTCCAAGAAGAGTGACATAATCCTTCACTAACAGAAGATGTGTTGCAGAATCCATATGAGAAAATTGTTCTTCCAACAAAGATGTTATTTTACCCACAGCTGTTTCCCACATTGTCTCAAGCTGATCAGCTAACAACAGCTCCCCAGCGGTCCTCAGGACCCGATCCTCCACTATGAAGTATCCAGCAATCTGAGCCAAAAAAGTTTGATACGATTCAACAAATGGCTGTGCTGAAGAGATCTGTAAGTCTGAAGTAAGCTGCAGTAAACGATTCCTAGAATAATATTCACGAAACTGCTCTTGGAGCCCAAGACAAGTGTGGATATGATACGCTCGATAAAGCGGTGTGAGATCAAACTTCAAAACAGAATCTTCATCAATCTCCTCGACTTCTAAAGTAAATGCAAAATCTAGAAAGCCTAAAAGATTCTGTTCCTCTGCTTTCCTCTGATGGTCCAGCATCTCCTCATCCCTCTGGCGAGCTGATGCAGCACGACCTATTGCTGTTTGTCCAATATCCTTTGCAGAACTCCTCACATGAACTAGCCATTCATTAAATTGACTAGTAACTTTCTTCTCGATATGCATCTTTATTACAGGAATTGTCTTCTCTACTACCATTTTGAGTGCCTTAACAGGAATATTCTGCAAGTAATTCTTCTCAATTAGATCAACAGTTTTCAATGCAGGGTAAAACTGGCCTTGGGAAAAGTGATTATTACACTTAACACAAAGATCCAACACTTGCACACAAATCTTAGCCATTTTGATAGCTTCAGTCACATTCTTTTTAATCGAATATGACTCAAGAAGTTCCTCTAGTTTGATCAGTAATGCACTTCCAACCTCCTGCAACCTATAGTTATCACTTGAGAGTTCACTTTTCAGCTCCTCAGCATCAACCAGCACACCTCGAAGTTCATCAACTGCAAGTATGAATTCCTCATAGTGGGTCTTACATAGGTCCTCAATTTCAGTTTCCATCTTCCTGACAACTTTTTTGAGCTGTTGAAGTAGCGCCTCAGGCCGTCCTGTTTCAAATGCATGCCTGACAATAGGTCCCAAATCGTCCCCATTCCCAATCATAGTTGCAATAACCAAGTCATCTCCTGAATCTCCATTCTCAGTTACAGTTCTCCTCTTGGTTTTAACATCCATTTTTCCAATCAAACTCTTCCAGGCCACAATGAGACAGAATTACTCAATCACGCTCACAAAGCTTCATTTGCATATTTTGACAAAACAATGAAATAAATAAATCACACATAACAAAATCTTTACATCCAAATTAGTACTTCATTAGCCATTTTTACACTAACATAAATGTGGTTATTCCGTTAAATATTTCCATCTCCATAAACAACCAGAAAGAATATTTATTAAAAAGGAAAAACATATTTGAGACATTAAACAAATGAACCAGAAATTGGGCATCTGCAAATGGGATTTCATCATATAAATACATCTCAGAAAAACACTACAAACATAACGAGAATGAGATATGAATCCCAATATTAACAAAATTACAATCAACAGCGTCGATAAATCAGCCATCCCAGATTAAAAAGAAATTTAAAAAAACGATGAAATATATATATAAAAAAGGAGCAGCATGCAAATCAAAACAAAAGCAAATGAAAGCAAAAACTTTTACTGCGATTTTGACTTACAGGTTGATAGAAAGACAGAGCGAGACGCTGTTAGTTTGCTTCGAAGATTCTACAGAACTGGGAACCAAATTATTAGTTTCGTGAGATTATTATTCCTTGTCCAAGTGATTTTCTAATCAAATCTATCTCTTAATTATTATTATTATTATTTTGTTTGCGTTTCTTTTTTTTTTTTTGTTTATTTGCTCTTCTGCAGTTTGCAACTCTGCACTGTTAACATTCTTTTGCAAGGGTTCTGTCAAAAAAAACACATTCTTTTAAAAGGGTAGGTCAAAAAAAAAAAAAACTTTTACAAGGGCAGCATTACTATTGCCACTACATCTTTGCTTCTTCCACGTTGTTGAATATTATGAGTTGTTTGTCTTTTTCCGTACCCTCAATTTGTATTTACATACATTACATGTGATAATGGTAGTTGTTTTTTATTTGAAAAATTAAAATTTAAAAATTATAATAAATTATATATAGGGGCGGATCTGCTTAGGGTTTTTTTAAGACTTAAATATTTTTTTAAATTCAATGAGTTTATACTTTTAAAATATATATTTTTATAATATGGCCACTACAATTTAAAGTCTAACATTAAACTCTCAAATAATTAAGATATAATTTTATATAATTTTTTAATTTTAACATTTAACTCCCAACTCTTTAAATTATAATTTTGCTTATTTATATCTTCAAAAATGCTAAACAAACATTCTTACAAAAACATAAAAACTTTGTTGTTGAATTTGAAATTGAAAAAAAAAAGGATTAAATTCAAGTTTACTACTTTAAATAAAAAAAATATTACAATTTTAAGGGTCCGTTGAATATGAATTTTCAAGCAAAAATTCTTCCAATAGAGTTTATGTTAGTAGAACTTTCATTAATAAAATTTTTTTAAAAAAATTATTAATCTTTTATTTATTATTCATAATTTTGTTAAAAAAAACTGATGGGTTTTAATCAAATATGGCCCTTTTTAAGGGGCTTATAAATTATTTAGCCATGACTTCAAATTTTTTATTTTATTGTCGGTAAGGACTATTTTACCTCACTCTATTTCAATACGCAAAACATTCTTCCTTACCATTTTCATTTGTCTACAACAAAATTCAATCAAACAACTCTTTTTCTCTACAACAAAATCTAATCAAATAATTTTTTCTTTACAAAAATTCTCAAACACTTTTCCCATGAAATTCTTAAAATATCAAACATTCTAAACATAATACCTAAAAATTAAAGTTAAACAAATTTGGGATATTCTCGTTGGTCAAACACCACAAATATAAAATATTCTTACGTTAGTTTTATAAATATAAAATATTCTTAGATTAGTTTTACTCATTTTAGTATGTATTTTATACTTTTTTAAATATTGCATTAGAAAAAATAAATATTGAAGTTGTTTATTGTGTTCGGTATTTTAATTTATATTTAAGGTTAGGTTGTATAAAAGTTGAGTTTATTGTAATATGATATGTATGTGGCATAATGGTGTTGTTTAAAATCCGAGAAAGAGGCGAAAGATGTATGGTTTATTCTTGCATACCATGTGCTCGATAAAATATCGAGCATAAGCTACAACCTAAGAGTGTGAGAACCACTTGACATCTAGGTCGAGTACAACTTGACTTTTGCCATGAAGAAACTCAATATATATGTCAAGCATGTTCTTGAAAAGCTTATCGAGTAATTGGGTAGTGCCATGTTTGTGCACCAGCTTATCAAGCAACTGGCATAAGCAAGTGCCTTGCCAATTTGCTCGACAAGCATCTCAAGTGAATTGGACTTCAAAGGCTAAAGCCTGTCGAGCGAATTGGGCGCACGCTTATATGTGCCAATTGCTCAAAATTTTTAAGATTAAGGCCAAGGACTATTTTCAAAGATATGAATAACTTTGTATTCAAAGTTATTGATAATTGATAAAATTAAAGTTAAATAAAAGTCAAACCAAAATATTTGGATATGTAGTCCCTTACATTCACTTCATAGCTCATTTATAATGTCTTTATCCAAGAGGTGCATACCATTAATTTTATATTGGAGTGGTTTATCATTCCAAGAAGAGAATTAATTCTCTTAGATAGATTTCGAATTAGTGATAGGTTTATCTTTCAAATTATTTTTGAAAAAGATCATGCATGTTTTAAAAAAAAGTTGCAGGCACACTTTAAAAAAAAATATTTCAACAATAACATCAACATGAATTTGTATGAATTGAATCGTTAGTACATAGGTTTGGATTTCAATCAAATGGATGATGAAGATGTTAAGTGTATTAGGTATATTATGATGCAATACCTAATATTAAGTATAAATACATTATGGTCAACATCTTTTATCATTCACATTAACTTTCACTTTCTTTCATTATTCGAAGATAATACTTATTAAGTATAAAACAATTAACCTATATTCATGAACATGGGGTGACATTTTTGATGAAAAAATACTTATAAATAAAATACTTAGTTAGGTCCCTAAACCATCCAATTTTATTCAAGACACATATGCCATAAGTGGAGATTGGGAAGGTTTAGAAGAACTTATTCATCTTTTCAAATTGTTGAAAAAACGACTTCAATGGCAGAAGGTATATTTAATCCGTTTTCAAAATTTTGCATTGATCTATATGCTTTTAAAATTGCTTCAAGCATGTTTAGATCACCTTAAGCTAGTCTAACAGTTAGTATCAATACCATATTTGCCTTTACTTTGAATGATATGCAATTTAAAAAATTCAAAAGTTATGGCTGAATTTTGTTTTGATTGACACTCATTATTTTGACATTGTATGAAGCAAAATAATATTATAAATCATTAGAAAATTAAATTATAAGTATTTTGCAATTTAAAACGTCAAAATCGGAGTTCAAATGAGAAAGATATGATCAAAATACTAAAACGGGTCAAATATGGGTCGCGGGTCTGAAACCGGGTCAAGGTTGAAGATGATCGGTTAATTTCATTCAACTTCTCTATCTTTTATAAATTATGTTTTAACCCTAAAACTTATAGATATTTATAATGTGACCCCTAAAGTATTGCATAATTTCAATTTGGCATTTACAGAATTTATTAATTTTAATTTAACCTCTACAGTATACAATATTTTCTAATATGCCCTACAAATTTGGTTAATTATAATTAGTTCTAAAAGATTTTGATAATTACATATTGGCTATAATACTTTGATAGTTTTACATATAGACTTAATAAACTTGAATATTTTAGGTCAAACTCTTTATGTCTAATTATAGTTTGACTATAAAGTTTTATAAAATGTGTAAATAACTCCCTATATTACTCAATTTTAGTGTCTTTATGTATTACTTTCATATTTAATTTTATAAGTATCATTTTAGTTATGTATTGATACATACAAATTTTGTATGAATAATTCATAAATTTGGCATTTTGTAAAGATCAATTTATGAATTTAAATTTTGGAGATTTATGTGCTTCAATTATGTTAATTTTCGTATGTATAGTTTATTGTTTCATTATGCATATAATTTGAGTAATACATAAATTGAAATTATGTACATATTTATAAATAATGCTTATTTTTGTATTTATTTTATATGAACAATTGTGAACAAAATTAAGGGCAAAGGACATTTTTGTCCCACGAGTTTGACATAATTCTCAATTTTGTCTCACAAGTTTCAGAAAATCCAATTTTGTCTTAGTCCGTTAGTGAGATTTCGTTAATTTTAACACTAGAGGAGTAAAATAGTCACTCCATACAAAACTTTGAAATGGGTTGACGTAAAATATCCACGTGTCAACTACTGATTAATCAATATAATAATAAAATAAATAAATAAAAAGAGAGTAGATCGTAGATGTGCCAATAGTACATTAATACAAAATTTTATAATCTATGCAATAGTGTAATTTTTTTCGTCAACGGAATACTGTAGATGTGCCAAAAGTGGGAACAAAACATGGTGGGAGGCGACGGCCACCGTTGTTTGCCATCAAACGGCGGTGACATACACTGCTCCTACCATTTGATGGCGTGCATTGCCCCCATCATTGGACAGATCGGCAGCTGATCTGTTTAATGGTGGGGGCAGTGCATGCCACCACCCCGCCGTTCGACAGTGAACAATGGTGGCTGCCGCCAACCACCACTGGCTAGTAGTCGCACGACCAATGGAAGGGAGGTGGTATGCACTGCCCCCACCATTGGATAGATCGATCGCTGATCTGGCCAATGGTAGAGGCTGTGCATGCCACCATCCTATCGTTCGACGACGAATGACAATGGCTGCCACAAACCACCACGGGTCGACAGTTGTAGACCAACGGAGGGGCGGTGGCTTGCACCGCCCCTACCATTGGACAAATCGACCGCCAATCTATCGAACGATAGGAGCAGTGTATGTCACCGCCCACTATTCGATAGTGGCATGCGGTGACCGCCCCCTCCCTCTATTTTCGATCCTCTTTTGGACACCTTTTTGTTTTTTTTAAAAAAATGATTCTACCATTGTGTAGATATAAAAAAATAGAATCCAATAATGTAAATTTTGATTATTTTTGTTATCAAAATTCGGCAACCGACAATGGCCGGTGATGGCCATTTGCCGTTGTTGGTGGTTCAGTTTCCTTATTTTAATTATAAAATAAATATTTAATAAATATTAAATTTTGAACTTATTAAAGTGTGCTATGTGTCTTTTTTGTTTTTAATAGTCTATTAATGACTGACACGTGTACATTGTATAATGTACTCACATTACCATTTTCAATTAACATAATAACTGAGGGCAAATTTATCAATGTATTATCAAAAGATATTTTCAGTCAAAATTAATGGAATCTCACTAACAGACTAGGATAAATTTGGGTTTTCTGAAATTTGTGGGATAAAATTGGGAATTAGGTCAAACTCGTGGGGCAAAAATGTCATTTGCCCTAAAATTAAATGTCTAGTGATCCATATAATTTTAATTAATTAGGGAGTAGCCACATCATCCTTAATTATACAAAATTATATATTTGGATCACATATAGAAAATGACATTAATTATGATTAATTATATTAAGTGTAGTAGATTTTATCTCATAAATTTTTTTATTACATTTGTATGATCAATTAGGATAAATATCAAATTATATTTTCTAATTTACCAATAGAAATTAGGAAAAAGAACATAATTTGATAGTTTTTATCATAAAAATAAATAGATATAATTAAATGACAACTTTAGCTCGCAGACAAGTTTTATGTCACTAGATTTATAATTTTTATAATATAATTTACATTGGTAAAACATGATATGTATTTATTAGTCTCAAAATTTAATTATAAGCATGTTTGTTTAATTTTTAGGCAGTTATGCAAACTATAAATTTCTCTAATATTAAGTGTGATATTTTCGAACTTAAGGGTGATAATTATAAAATTTGGAAGGAGAGAATTTTTCTCCATTTAGGGTGAATAGATATTGATTATGCTATTAGGAAAGAAGAACCATATATTATACTATTAGCACTAGAGAATAAATTGGTCTTTATGAATGATAAGAGCTATCTAATCACCTTAGTGTAATATTTATAAAGACCAAGATCTCTACTAGTATTCGTGGTTCAGTCGATCAGCATAACAATGTTCGAGCTTTACTGAAGGCTAGTGATGAATAATTTGAAACTTCAGTTAAGGTACTTGCCAGTACCTTAATTGAAGTTTTCATCCTTAAGGCTCACCAGTGTAAGAGGTGTGCGTGAGCACATCATACAAATGAGGGACATTGCGGCTCAATTAAAAACACTTGAGGTTGAGATATCTGATTTTTTTTCTTATACACTATATATTGAACACCCTTCCACAACAATATGGACCCTTCAAAATATCCTACAATATGCATAAGGGTAAATGGTTAATAAATAAACTTATGACCATGTGTGTTCAAGAAGAAGAGAGATTGATAATAGAATCAGGTAAAAGTACGTTAATTGAAAGACAAGGAAAAAACTAGAAACAAGACAAACAGAAAGGGAAAAATAAAATTCCTCCCCAAACTGAAATAAAAAAGGAATCCAAATGCTTCTTCTGCAAAAGGAAGGGGCATATGAGGAAAGATTGCCCTAAGTTTTAGAAATGGTTTGAGAAGAAAGGTAATCTAATCTCATTTGTTTGTTATAAATCTAATATGGCTGATGTTATATATAATATATGGTGGATTGATTTTGGTTCTACAACCCATATTTCAAATACTTTATAGGGTATAAAATTTTTAAGGAAGTCAGTTGGTAGTGAACAGTGCATCTATTCTGGAAACAAGATGTGTTCATATGTGGAAACTATTGGAACATGCAGTTTAATTTTAAGCAGCGGTTTTATTTTAAATTTGAAAAAGACTTTTTATATTCCTAGTTTTTCTAGGAATTTAATTTCAGTTTCAAGACTTATGCTTTTGGGTTATTTCTTTAACTTTTCAAAAACATCTTTCAATTTATTTTATGAATCTAATTGTATTGGGAATGGTACATTGTCTGGTCTTTTCTCCATTAATTTACAAGATAATACTACTTACAATACTATGCATGCTCACATTGGTACTAAACGATGTGTTATAAATGAAGATTCCTCTATGTTATAACACCAGAGATTGAGACATATCTTAGTTGAAAGGATTAGAAGATTAGTAAATGATGGAGTACATAGTACTTTAAATTTTAGTGATTTTGACACTTGTATAGACTGCATTAAAGGAAAGTAGACTAATAAGTCCAAGAAAGGTGCCAAGAGGAGTACAAACATATTAGAGATCATATATTCAGATATTTATAGTTCTGACATGGACTCGTTTGGTCCGAAATACTTCATCTCTGTTATAGATGATTACTCATGATACATGTATCCTACTTACTTTATAATAATAATGAAGCATTGGATGCTTTCAAATTTTTTAAGGCTGAAGTAGAGAAACAATGTGGAAGATAAATTAAAATCGCGAGAACAGATAGAAGTGGAGAATATTATAACAGATATACTAAAGATGGACAAGCACCTAGTCCATTTGCTAAATTTCTTTAAACATATGGGATAGTTGCCCAATACACCATGCCTAGTTCATCTGACCAAAATGGTGTAGTAGAAAGAAGAAATTGAACATTAATGGATATGGTGCGGAGTATGCTTAGTAGCTCTAAAATTCCTAAACACTTGTCAACTAAAGCTCTTAAAATGACAGTGTATATATTGAATCGAGTTTCAACCAAGGCTATCCAAAAGACACCATTTGAATTATGGAAAGGTTGGAAACTGAGTTTGTCACATATACGTGTTTGAGGATGTTCATCTGAAGTAAGAGTTTATTGATGTGATATTTTTATATCTTAAAATTAAGCACAAGTATACACTATCGTAACAAGTAATAAAGAGACTTATAAAGTCAGATGTCGAACTCACAGGGGTAATTTTTATTTTCTGTCAAGTACTAAAATTATATTTTTCTTGTAATTATTCAGAAAAATCAAATCTTAATTTTGCTATAAATTTAAGTAAAATAAAAGTGTAGAAAATAAATGACGCAACTTAAATAAAATAAAAAAATAGCAATATAGAGAAAGCCTAGGGTTAATTATTATCCTTCAATATATTTTCTAAAGATGAATTCTTTTAATATTTATATCCCTCAATTCTCATTATTGGTCAAGACACTAATGTATTCACAAACCTCTCCCAAGGTCATGCAAGTATATCTTAATTTATCAAATACCTATATTCTTATGGTACTTGTAATAAATAAAGATTTATTAAGAACAAGTCTTATTGACCATACATGCCAATTAGGTATATTCCTATCCTAATTTGAAACATTTGCATATGCAACATTGAATGTTACTCTACAATCATGCATCAAATTATCTAGGTCTAAATACAATGATGCCTCTTCCGAGTTTATCAAAGTATTACCAAATCAATCATAATATTGATCAGATATAATGAAGTATTAAGAATAAATAATTTGAATAATGAAGAATTGAGTTCAAATAAATATTAAAAAGATCCAACAATTAAGCTCACATATTGAGTTCAAGTAATAACCCTAAAAAATAAATTTAGCTTATGATAGCTTATAAAACAAAATGATACAACCAAAAGCAAACCAATATAAACGTCAATTCACAGTTGGTTGATATACCAAAGATTCACTAATAATCTTTTACTTTCTTGAATTGCCCTTACTTCTCTATTTAAAAATTGCTCTTCTTTAATGTGTTATGGCTCTAAGAGGCCTAAGTTGTATATCCTTTGAGATTTGAAATGAGTGGCCTTTATATAGGGATTGATTAGAGTCTTGGAGTCGTATTTCTTTTAGGTTTAGGAAAAATTGTACTGTTTACCATTGCAACGAACATTGTTCATCACTTGGGTGACATAATTGTAGCACGGGCTACTAGTCACAAAATACTGTTCATTGATACTATTCACTTGGCGCTACAACGAGACGTCTTAAGCGCTGAAATTTCACTGGGGCAAAATACTATTCATCACTTCAGCGATATACTGTAGCAAAAATACTGTTCATTGAATATTGTAGCGATTACTGTAGCAATTTATGTTTTACCTTGTTTTTCTTAGATTTTCATCCCCAATTGATCTATTGACTCCAAACCTACAAAATAACAATAAAATATATAAAAGGCCTAATATTCTTTTTTAAAATGAGCAATTAATCAAGCTAAGGAGTGAAAATAATAGATATAATTTACACTTATCATTTACAACCCACAAGAAAAGAAACTGAACCCAAGGACTATTAGTGGGTATTTCGTTGGATATGCCGAAAGGTCCAAAGGTTATAGATTTCATTGTCCATCTCATATTACTAGGATTGTGGAATCAAGAAATGCAAAGTTTGTTAAAAATAACTTGATTAGTGGGAGCGATCAATCTCAGAACATTATTTCTGAGAAAGATGATATTAATCCTTAACTTTCCACCTCAATTGATGGATTGATTGTTATTAACAACACTCTTCAAGTTTAACCGGATGTTGTTCAACCAATTATTGAAGATTCACAAACTATTGCTGATAACAATCCAGTAGATCAAGTTGTTTAAGAATTTCAAGAAGTTGTTGAATAACATATTCCTTAGGAAAATGTTGGTACAATGTTAAGGAGATATACTAGAATAAGAAAATCAACAATTCCTAGTGATTATGTTGTATATCTACAAGAATCGGACTATAATGTTGGAGCCAAAAATGATCTTCAAACATTTTCACAAGCTATGAATTGCAAAGAATCAAATTTATGGTTTAGTGCAATAAAAGAAGAGATGAATTCTATGGCATCTAACGGAGTCTGGGATCTTGTTAAGTTGCTTGATGGTGCAAAAGCCATAGGATGTAAATGAGTCTTTAAAACAAAAAAAGACTCATTGGGCAACATCGAGAGATCAAAAAGAAGGAATCAACTACAAGGAGACTTTCTCTTCTGTATCCAAGAAAGATTCTTTTCGAATTATTGTGGCATTAGTTACTCATTTTGACTTGGAGTTGCAACAATTGGATGTGAAAACAGCTTTTCTCAATGGTGATCTAGAGAAAGAGGTTTACATGAAACAACCAGAAGGATTTTCCATTAGTAATGGTAAACATTTAGTGTGCAAGCTAAAAAAATCCATATATAGATTGAAACAAAGCTCTCATCAATGGTATTTAAAATTTTATGATGTTATCTCTTCATTTGGTTTCATAGAAAATATCATGGATCAATGTATATACCAGAAGGTCAGTAGGAGTAAAATTTGTTTTCTTATTTTATATGTGGATGATATTTTACTTGCAACCAATGATAAGGGTTTGCTACATAAGGTGAAACAATTTCTCTCTAAAAACTTTGACATGAAAGATATGGGTGTTGCGTCTTATGTCTTGGCATTAAGATATATAGGGATAGATTACGAAATATTTTGGGTTTGTCTCAAGAAACTTATATTTGCAAAGTTTTAGAGAGATTTCGGATGAAAGATTGTTCACTAAGTATAGCTCCTATTATGAAAGGTGATAAGTTCAATTTGAACCAGTGCCCGAAAAATGATCTTAAAAGGGAACAAATGAAAACTATTCCATATGGTTCTACTATCGGAAGCTTGATATATGCTTAAGTCTGCACAAGACCTGACATTGTATTTGTAGTTGAAATATTAGGAAGATATTAGAGTAATCTAGGTTTGGACCATTAGAAAGCTGCAGAGAAGGTAATGAGATACCTTCAAAGGACAAAGAACTACATGCTTATGTATAGACGAACTGAGCATCTTGAGGTGATTGGCTACTCCGATACAGATTTTGTTGGCTGTGTTGATTCTCAAAAATCAACATCAAGATACATTTTCATGTTGACCGGTAAAGCTGTATCTTGGAGGAGTGCAAAGCAGACTTTGACTGCCACTTCCATTATGGAAGTTGAGTTTGTATCTTGTTTTAAGGTTATCTCACATGGTGTATGAATGAAGAGTTTCATATTTGGGCTTAGAATTATGGATTCAATTTCTAGGCCATTGGAGATATATTTTGACAATTCCGCTGCAGTTTTTATGGCTAAAATTAATAAAAATGGTAGTCAAAGTAAACACATTAACATCAAGTATTTAGCTATAAGGGAACGTGTTAAAGATAAAACAGTGGTCATTGAACATGTCAGCACTGAATTGATGATAGCTGATCCCTTAACAAAAGGCATGCCACCATTTAAGTTCAAGTACCATGTAGAAAATATGGGACTTGGTTCCTTTATGTAATTTTTGTCGTAAAACAAATGTTATGAAACTTTATTTAAGTTATGATATTTTCTCATATTTGATTATTAATTGTGTACACATTTATTTGAGAAATATCATTAAACTTGGATCTAGAATAAATATATAGTTTATTCGTTAAGTAATATAAGCAAGTATTAAGAGATACAATGCATTGTGATACATGAAAGAAAATACTCATTTTTAGAGGACCTATTGCCATGATCCGTGTATTTTGTTTCCTACTATGGTGAATGATGTAATATATTGGCCAAGTGGGAGAATGTTAAGTGTATTAGGTATATTATGATGTAATATCTAATATTAAGTGTAAACACATTATGGCCAACATCTTTTATCATTCCCATTAACTTTCATTGTCCTTTATTATTCAAAGATAATGCTTATTAGGCGTAAAATAATTAACCCATATTCATGAATATGGGGTGACATTTTTAATGGAAAAATACCTATAATAGAATACTTGGTTATGTCCTTAAATCATCCAATCTTATTCAAGACACACATATGTCATCAGTGGAGATTAGGAAGGTTTAGAAGAGCTTAATCATATCTCTAGATTGCTGAAAAAATGACTTTAATGGCAAGAGGTATGTTTAATCCATTTTTTAAATTTCACATTAATCTATATACTTTTAAAGTTACTTCAAGCATGTTTAGATCACATTAAGCTAGTCTAATAGAAGACGCAATAATAATGCTATTACTTTACTTCTTAGAAATCGGTGTTGTTAGGAAAGGCTTTATGTAAATATATGGACCAATTTATTCTTCACTGACAAATGATTTTAATGAATTTAACAAGTACCTGTAGGATGTGGCATACAAATTGATATGTTTTGTTTGCAACTATAATGGATGATCATGAATCATTTTGTTAATCTAAGGCTTTTTCTTTTTCCAATTATGATTATTATGGCATTTTTTAAAGTGAAAATTAAACCAAAAAAAATTGTTTTATGGCCTGTTCGACACAAAATTACTTGGAAACTTAGCAAAGGGCAAAATTATGACAAGAATGCAAAAATATTGCTTGAGAACTTTATCGAGTAATTTTTTTCACTGCTCAACAATATTATCGAGCAATATCTACACGGGCTTGTGGTTATGTCACGTGCAGTCTACATTATCGTGAAGGCTTTTTTTTCTTTATAGACATTATGTATTTACTGTTGATGTTGTTTATAACATATTATGTGAAAAGCCCCGTGTAGTTAACTTGGAAAGATTACATAGAGAGCTTTCTTTCATTATTACAAAATTGACTTTTAATGACGCTAATTTAGCATTAGTGAATAGTTTCATTAACATTATTTTTATAGTGTCAGTATTACTCAAGTCAAAAATTTACTGACAATATATATGGTGTTAATGAATGCTTAATACTATAGTATCAATGAATTGCTAATACCATTATATCAGTGAATCACGGACACCACGATAAAAGAGAATTCTTGTTACCTTGGTATTAATTAATCATTGATACTATAGTATTAGTGAATCACTAATACCATAGTATCAATGAATTACTGACACTATAATATCAGAGAGTTATTGTTATTATAGTGTATAAAATTGAATTAAAAATATAAATTTAAATTTTTTTAAACAATTTAAAATTTAAATTATTGGACCAGGATTTTGAATTAATTTTTAAACTACAAATTCATACCTAAATACCACATCTAAATAAATATTAATTTTATTTATTTATTTAAATAAATAAAATTACAACTGTCAAAGCATCCGAATGAAGTTTTATAAACAGTACAAAGCATTTCAAACTGTATCTTAAAAAATTATAATTTTCCATAAGCATATCTAAATGATACCAAAGGAAATTGTCAAAAATATCCTAATATATAAAGATTAAATACATAGCTGCCAAAAAAGAATTGCACAAACTAACACTCCACCAAAGACTTAGAAGAAAATCCACCAAGAATGTAATTTAACCCATATTATTGGTAAAAGCTCTCTGATAATTGTCGAGGCTTAGGCTGCTGGTAGGTAGGGCCATCTTAAACTTGCCACTGTTTTGCTAAGACTATCAATCATGTGGTCGTCTAGGTGCCTTGATATCACATTGTACACCAAAATCAAATTAACTCATTTTCATGATATCTATAATCATATTTTTACATATTATGTAATTATGTAATTATTGGCCTTCTTTATGTAAGAAAAATAGGAAAACGTTGTAATTTTTACTACAAAATGGATTAAACATCTAATAAAATAATAAAACAGCTTTAATTTTTCAAAATTTGAACTAATTATAAGCCTAGTAGCAAAAACTTCTAAAAGCTTTAAAGCAAACAACTTTTCCAAATGATTTTCTTAGCTCTTGAATTCAAAACAAAAGATGATATCAAATTTTAGTTTTACATTACATTGGTGGTTACTTGGTGCGGGTGATAAGGGCAAATTTGTCATATATTTTTTCATGTTTTTATTTTGATATTTTATTATTTTATGAGAATAGATAGCTATTTATGTAATTTATTGTTATTTATAGGGACTTGAACGAAGTTTAAAGAATAGTGATCGAAATAAGAAAATCAGAAAATACGACCTGTTTAAGTCGCGATTGGTGCCCCAGCGCCAGACCTTCATCGTGCCAGCGATAGGCCAGCACCCTAGTGCCATATCGTCATCGCGCCAGCGTCAATATTCCACCGCTCCAGCGGTGAGGCTTATTACACGTAGCGCCCCAATGACAACATCTAGCACCCCAACAGTAGTGCGAGTCCTAATCCAACGAGAATTGAGATTTTTAAGCTCATATCAATATCTATATATAGGCCACTCGACTTCAATTTAAAAATCAACCTAGAGAACCCTAGAGCAATTCAAGAACACTAAGAATACAGAGCACAAGTGTTAAAGAGCAATAAGAGTTTAATTGAAGCAACCTTAGAGAGAGATTCAAGGCGTTCTTCGGCATCAAGAGTATCTTAGGTAGCGCAATCAAGACAAATTCGATGTCTATATCGGTTTGCTATTGATTGTATCATGATTTATTATTATTTTTACTATTGTTCTCTTGTAGCCATGAACTAAATTTATTTTCTAGAGTTAATACTTGAACTCAATATGTGTGCTTAATTGATATATCTTTTGAATATTTAATAAACTTAGATCTTTGTTATTTAAATTACTTGATCTTAATGCTTCAATATATCTGGCCAATATATGGTGAATGAGTTGGTAATATTGTTGATAAACTCGGAAGAGAAATCATAATATTCAGACCTAGGTAATTTGATGCATGATTATAGAGTAACATTCAATGTTGCATATGCAAGTTTCAATTTAGGATATGAATATACCTAATTGGCATATATGATCAATAAGACATAATCTTAATGATTCTTAATTTATTGCAATTACCATAGAAATATAGGTATTTAGTAAATTAAGGTATACTTGCATGACTTTGGAAGAGGCTTACGAATACATTAGTGTCTTGATCAATAACAAAGACTAAGAGACTTAAATATTAGAGATTAATCATTAGAAAGCATATTTAGGGATAGTATTAATCTTAGGTTTTCTCTATTGCTATCATCTAATTCTCTTTGCATTGTGTTTTTGCTTTCATATTTTCTACATTCATTCTTAGATTTTTATTTTTCTGAATAATTATTAGAAAGATATAATTTTAGTACTTGGTTAAAACATAGAAATTATCCCTGTGGGTTCGATTAATTAAGACCCTTTATTATATGTTACGATAACGTATACTTGCGTTTAATTATAAGATATAAAAATATTGCATCAGCGAATGCCATTATAATCTTCTGAAACTTCAAAAATATTATAAATTTTCTCATTTAGCTCACTTTCTGGAAGCTGTTTCATAGTATAATCATAGGAAAAAAGATCAACAATTCAAATACATTAATTATAAAGGTAAACTTATTAAATAAAGAGGCTATTAGAATAGGGTAAATTGTCATCATCGCAAGAGAGAGAACAAACATGAATGCCCAGAGATAAATGCCTAGATAAGGACCTCCTTTCTACAACCATAGAATAAACATTTAACACAGTGAAGGAAAAAAAGAAGAGGGAACCACTTGGATTATAAAAGTCTAGAAGAGTGACAAGTAATTTGTATTGATTATCATTAATACACCCACTTGATTGTTCAATTTGAAATTGATGTGGTCCAAATTTGCTTTCACTCAAAAACTAAAAGTTGTAAATAAATCTCTTATCTTTCCAAATTTAGTTCTCTCATACATATTAGATACGTATATCTATAGTTATGATCCAAATACTAATGATTGTTCGGATTAGGCCTGTACTGCAGATTAGTTCTGTTCTAGGTCATTTTCACTCTCTAAACACTTGAATTTCAAATGCTTTATGAAATACAATATGTTAGTCTATTGAGTTAACTCTTCATAGATTGAAATCAAATTTTATTGACCAATCAAAATTGTCTCCTAGGATCTATAATTGTCTCAAAAAGTCTAGTATACTTACATTATTCGACCTTTTGAATAAGAGTCACGAAGACCTTATGAAAATTGAACACTTTCAAGATGTAAAATAGATAGTAGGTATTCTAGAAAAGAAATAGAAAAGCATTTCACAATTAATTTACCGAAAAGAAGATTAGGAATCACTCAAATTAGATTCCTAGGTAGAAAGTTATGCCTATTTTACTAAACTTACCACAAAACTGTTAAAAGCTAATTATGTATAATATTGTAAACATGCTTAAGTTAATGGGGGGTTAAAGATACTAGTAATGCAAAACAATGATGTAAAACCTTTATTAAATGTGTAATTTCAAATGTTCATCACACCCCTCCAATCAGCTTATTGTTAGTCCCTAGCAATTCAAGCATAAATAAAATTTGAACACTACCTAAGTTTTTCAAACAAAACGTCAGTTCAAGATCACAATTGCTCTTAAGGTTATTTCAATCATAACTTCCAAAATTGTGTATGTGAATTAAGTCGAAGCCTTCTTACCATAAGCCACAACATATATAGCCTTGAAAAGTTTCTTCAAGTAAAAGTCTCAACTCCATATCCTCATAGGTGAATAGCTGTTTAACAGGTTAAGATTTCACTTATGGAGTTGGAAAACAGATAATCGCTAAAGAAAAGGTTAATTTAAGAACAGACAGATAAACTAACATTGATCCAAAGATAGAAAAATAAATTGTGTAGAGTCAAACCATTCTTATCACATGTTAGCTTTAGGACTTTAATTATTTTATGCGAATCTTACGAATAGAGAGTCCGGTGATAAAATTACTTCCTAATGACTTTTGTTTTCTAAAATTGAACGAAGACTTTATTGAGCTGAATTGACTTATTTTCTTATTTTTTTAATTTTTTTTGTGTTTTTTTAAAACATAAGGAATCATTACAAAATAAGAGCAATTTCTCACCATATTACTTTTCTAATATTTTTTTTATCATCCTTTAGCTAAGCAACCAAATCATTCCTCACCCAAAAAAATGTCATTCCAAATAAAAATTGACCATTTTAAAATATCAACGAAAGTTCGTAAGCTGTTATCTCAAACTTCTCTACTCACTCACAAAAGATGTGTGAGTTTAGAAAAGAATATGTATACTTAAACATAGAAATTCTCTTAGCTATATTTATTGAATCATCCATCTTACTATAAGATTTAGTATTGTGCTCAAGAAATAATTTCGAAAGTTATTCTTTAGTAACCTAGATAAAAAAAATGACTTAAACTAAACAATTTTGAAATCATATATCGATAGTAAAACAAATATATTTACACAAGAGTTGCCAAGAACTTAAGCAACAAACAAAGGTACATAAAATGCATTAAAAATAAAGCAATTAAAATATTTTTCAAAAGTTCAGTAATGTACTCTTTACTTTGTCATTCTAGAACTAGAATGCATCTCAAAAATGTATAAATAAACCTTTTACTCACGCTATCCATAAGAAATTGTGTTTAGAGAATAAAGTGATAGCAAAAAGAAAAAAAATTAACATTAACATTATATATCAAATATCCTCCTCCGAACCAGATTGAGATATTGTCATCAATGTCAAATATATAGAAAGTATAGAGTATAAAAGATATCACCTGAAACATCTTTTATTGGAAATAAAACTTACAACAAAATAATATAAGCCACACAAAATGCTTAAAATTACATAAAAGTAGATAGGCTGCAGATGAAGTGTTAAATATATCTTGTGTTTCTTTTCATTGTCATCAGTATACCAATCTATTTGATGCATTGTTGGATTAGATAGAAGTATAAAAGCTTGTAATTCATTGAGTAACTGATCAATAGTTGAAGTAGAAATACGGATCCATCATGCTGCTGATGAGACGAATTGTTTTTCCACCGCATAGTCAAGAAAAGATAATAACTCATTATAAAAATCATTAACATTTAACAAACCAATGAATTTTTGGTGGATTTGCAATTGTGCCTATAAGACAATTTGAAAAATTTCCTTCAAAGTTTTGAAACCTCCAAGTAAAGCTATGAAGGCATCAGCATTGCAAAGTATAATAGACATTTTGCTTATGCATTGATGATACTTTGTAACTCATCCCTAATTAGTTTTCCTACAATATTCCCAATAGTTAGAGCTTTTGATATGATACCTGATGCGATATTTCTATATCATAAATTAAGTGCAAGTATACACTATCGTATGCAAGTAATAAAGAGACTAAATAAGTCGGATGTCGAACCCACAGGGATAATTTCTTCTTTTTAACCAATTACTAAAATTATATCTTCCTAATAATTATTCAGAAAAATAAAAATCTAAGACTGAAGTAAGAAATATAAAACAAAAACACAATGTAAAGAAAATTAGGTGATAGCAATGTAGAGAAAACCTAGGATTAATATTATCCCTCAATATGTTTCTAATGACTAATCCTCTAATATTTAACTTACTTAGTCTTTATTATTGATCAAGACACTAATGTATTCACAAGCCTCTTCCAAGGTCATGCAAGTATATCTTAGTTTACCAAATACCTATATTCCTATGGTACTTGTAATAAATTAAGATTCATTAAGATTAGGTCTTATTGATCATACATGCCAATTAGGTATATTACTATCCTAAATTGAAACTTGCATATGCAACATTGAATGTTACTCTACAATCATGCATCAAATTACCTAGGTCTAAATATTATGATTCCTCTTCCGAGTTTATCAATAATATTACCAACTCATTCACCATATATTGGCCAGATATATTGAAGCATTAAACATAAGTAATTTAAATAATAAAGGACTAAGTTTATTAAATACTAAAAGATATGGCAATTAAGCACACATATTGAGTTCAAATATTAACCCTAGAAAATAAATTTAGCTCATGGCTACAAGAAAATAGCAGTAAAAATAATTATAAATCATGATACAATTATTAGTAAACTGATATAGACGTCAAATTGCTCTTAATTGTGCTGCCTAGGAACTCTTGATGCCGAAGAACGTCTTGTATCTCTCTCTAAAGTTGCTTCAATTTAGCTCCTATTGCTCTCCAAGACTCGTGCTCTGTATTCTTGGTGCTCTTGGGTCGTCTTGGATTCATCCTTGAAGGCTGGGAACGAGTGGCTTTATATAGGGATTGATTTGAGCTTGAAAATCTTAATTCTTGTCGGATTAGGACTCGTGCTACCGCTGGGGCGATATGATTCTGTCGCTGGGGCGCTGCGTGAAAAAGCCTGCACCGCTGGAGCGGTGGTATAATAGCGCTGGGGCTCTGGAATGTCGCTGGCGCGGTGACTCTTCGGCGCTGGGGCGCTAGACGCGACTTAAGCAGGTCGTTTTTCTTATTTCGATCACTATTTCAGCGTTGGGGCGACAATACTTGTGGCGCGGGGGCGCTGGACTCATAATTTGAAAACTTTGCATTTTAGTCCCTGTTTTTGCTCCTTTTGCATTCTTTCTTTAAATTTTGTTCAAGTCCCTATAAATAACAATAATGCACATAAACAGCCATCTCTTCTCATAAAATAATAAAATATCAATAATAAAAACATGAGAAAATATATGACAATTTTGCCTTTATCAATACCTAAAACTCAACTGCCTTTATTTTGTGTAGCTGTTGCTACACATCCCATTAATCCACGACTACCTCCTCTATATACTAAATAATTTTTTCGCTCAGCTAACATCTTAGTAAGGGTTTTTGTTGCTTGTACAAACTCTCTAGTTTTTCCAGGGCTGGATCCACAAAAGACACAAATTTTGTGAATTTACGAGTTGACATTCCTTCCATTATTACACTCACCCTCTCCCTTGAATGATGTTGAGTTTGTATGAAGATGCAGAAATAATGCAATGTATTTATAGAGCCAAAAAGGGTGGTAAAATAAAGTTATATGGGTAGTTGGTTGTTAATGGATAAGATTAAGCTTTAAATACAAAATTTTTAAAATCGCCTATGGGTGGTTGGTTGTTGTTGGAGAAGACATTTTGGTTGAAATAAAATATTTAAAAATAACAACTATAGTAAATATGTACAAGTAATTGTGATTGTGGCTCACATTTTCCTTTGGTTTTAAGTCTAGAAACAAATTAAATGCCTTTTATGGGTCGGGGATAGGCTTCTCATATAATGTTTTTATAAATTGACAAACAAGGTCTTTTAATGTTAGATTCTCGAGATTGTACCACTTATGTTCCTTTAGGAATATGTCCCATAATTCACGAATTGCAATATGCACATATCCACTGGGATGCGTCTCAAGAGTAGATAAGATATCATTTACAGACTTCTTACTCAGGCCATGCTTAATGAATCATTTACAGACTTCTTACTCGCAATTTATAGACACCATTCCTAAAGTGTGGCAAAGTGTGTTGCAAGTCATGCATATACACTTGTAACAAATATTTAATCTTATTGCCCTTTGCTTTTTTTACAAAAGAGCTTTCACCTAAGTCAGACATGTAGAAAATTAATGAGTCTAAAAACTTGCCTGCCAATCGAACTTTGACTTTAATTAACCAATGTACATTAGCAAGTATATTCATATTCATTAATTACCTTAATCTTACACATCTTACTTAGTAAATTTTCTTTAAGGCATTTTGAGGTAATGAGGAAAAATATTTTTTCAAATTCATTAGAAAGTCATCTATTTTTTTTAGAAATGAGAAGAAGAAAAGATATCAGTAATTATGAAAAATTGATAAAATTGACTTAAAATGTCATAGAGTACTGTTATTCGCCACTTAACCGGGATGCAAAATAAAACTTTAACAAAAATATTAAATTAACCTATAATTATAAAAAAAAAAAAAGTTAGAAGAAGAATATATAAATATGCAAATATGTAAACTAAGATTAATTGGTTTCGTAACAAGGGTCAGACAGGGACACAAATTCTTCATGAAAAACTTGGTTTTCTAAAAATGGCTTGAGTCTTTGCCCATTTACCTTAAACACATTACCATTTCTAGGATTTTCAATGTTAATTTTTTCATAAGGGTACATATGTTTCACAATAAAAGGGCCACTTTATCTCGATCTTAATTTTTCAGAGAATATATGAAGTCGAGAATTATAAAGCAAAACCTTCTGACCAACATCAAATGTTTTGTTTGAATTTTTTGATCATGAAAAGCTTTGATTTTAACTTTATGAATTTTTGAATTCTCATATGCATCATTTCTTAATTCTTCAAGTTTATTTATTTGTAACTTACGTATCTGTTTAGCAGAATCAAGATTTGCGTTGAAAATTTTAATAGCCCAATAGGCTTTATGCTCAAGTTCCACAAGTAAGTGACATGGATTTTCATAAACTATCTTATAAGAAGACATACCTAATGTAGTTTTAAAAGCAGTTCTATAAGCCCAAAGTGCATCATTAAGTCTTAAAGACTAATCTTTGCGATTTGGGTTTACATGTTTTTTTAAAAATTTATTTTATCTCCTTATTTGCTAGTTTTAATTATCCACTTATTTGAGGATGATAAATAGTGACAACTTTATGAGTAATACCACATTTTTTTCATTAGTGTTTCAAATGGCCTATAACAAAAGTGCTTACCCCCATCACTTATATTGACTCGAGGGATTCCAAATCGACTCAAGATATTTTTTTTTTCAAAATTTTATAACTGTTTTATGGTTATTATTTCGACATGGAATAGCATCAATCCATTTTGAGATATAATCTACTGCGACTAAGATATATGTAAATCCAAGAAATAGTGAAAATAATCCTATGAAATCTATTCCCCAACAATAAAAGATTTCAATAATAAGAATGGGGTTCAAAGGCATCATGTTTCGTTTTGAAATGGATCTTAAATTTTGATAGTTTTCACACGTCTTACAAAATGCATGTATATCTTTAAATAAAGTAGGCCAATAAAATCCACACTGCAAGATTTTTGCAACTATTTTCTTTGATGAGAAATGTCCCCCACATGCTTAAGAATGACAAATTTCAATAACTCTACTTACCTCTTTGTCGGGTATGCATCTTTGAAATATTTGGTTGGGACAATATTTGAAGAGATAAGGATCATCCCAATAAAACTTTCTTACCTCATATAAAATTTTCTTTTTGTCTTCAGCATTCCATTGAGTTTGTATTTTTCCTGTTACAAGAAAATTAACAATATTAGCATACTAAGACATTGTAACAGTAGAAAGTAAAAATTCATCAGGAAAAGAATCACTAATGGGTGTTATTTCTATTGATGAATTTGGTATAAGTCTAGATAAGTGATCTGCAACAACATTCTCAGCTCCCTTCTTATCCTTGATAGTGATATTAAATTCTTGAAGCAACAGAATCCATCGAATCAGTCTTGGTTTTGCATCCTGGTTTGATATTAAGTACCTTATATCAACATGGTCAGTAAACACAATAGTTGAAGAATCAATTAAGTAAGAACGAAATTTGTTTAATGCAAATATTACAAGTAGTTCTTTTTCGATTGTTGTGTAATTCATTTTTGCACTGTTTAAAGTACTTGAGTAATAAATTACATATGGTTTACCTACCTTTCTACAACACCAACAATATAGTCATTGGCATCACACATGAGCTCAAAATATAAAAATCAGTCAGGAGATTGTATGATAAGAGTAGATATTAAAAGGTCAATTAATTTTTCAAACGAATTTTGACACTCTTGAGTTCACTCAAATGATACATCTTTTACTAAGAGGTTACAAAGAGGTCTAAATATGGCCCTAAATTTTTTTATGAACCTTCTATAAAATTCAGCATGTCCTAAAAAAGACTGGACTTCTCTAATTATTTTTTATGGGGGCAAATGAGAAATGAGTTTGACTTTTGCCTTATCCACTTTAACTTCTTTAGAAGACACTACATGTCCCAAAATAATTTCAGAAGTAACCATGTAATGACATTTTTCCTAATTCAACACAAGACCCTTTTTTTCACATCTTTTAAACATTTTTTCTTAGTTTTCAAGACAATTATCAAAAGAATTTTCAAACATGATTAAATTATCCAAAAAAACTTCTAAATAATACTTATCCATGTCACTAAAAATGCTTAACATACATCTTTGAAATGTTGCTGGGGCATTATAAAGTCCAAATGACACTCTTCTAAGAGCAAAAGTCCCAAAAGAGCATGAGAATGTAGTATTTTCTTGGTCTTCTAGTTCCATAAGAATTTGATAATAGCCAGAATAACCGTCTAGAAAGTAATAGTATGGATTTTTTGCTACTCTTTCTAAAATTTGGTCAATGAATGGTAAGGAAAAATAGTCTTTTCTAGTGGTAAAGTTCAAATTCCTATAATCTATGTACATCCTCCAACTAGATGAGACTCGAGTTGGTATTAACTCACCTTTTTTCTTTTCAATGACTGTGATTCTAGATTGTTTTGGTACTACCTAAGTAGGACTTACCCACTTACTATCTGAAATAGGATTGATGATTCTTACTTCAAGTAATTTGACAACTTCAGCTCTCATTACCTCTTTCATATATGGATTTAATCACTTTTGGGATTGTTGAAAAGTTTTGGCATTATCCTCTAGGTGTATTCTATGCGTGCAAATCAAAAGATTAATTCCTTTTATATTTTTCAAAGTCCACCAATTGCATTTTTAATACTTCAATTAACTTACCTTTTTGTTCGCTTGTGAGTGTAGAAGAGATTACCATCGGGTAACTTTGTTTCTCTCCAAGAAATGTATATATTTCAGCTCGTCAGGTAGAGGTTTTAACTCTAACTTTAGAATTTCATTTTCTTTATCCTTATTTTCTCTTAATTCTTCAAACTTTGATTTCCATCCTTTATTTTCAATCACCTATGCACAGTTAAGTAAAAAATATATGTCAGAGATTTCAAGATCTTATTGTACATTTGACTCAAATGAATTCATTAGACACATTTCTAAGGGGATCAGTAAAACTCATTTTTTGAATATGATCATCCACAATCTTTTCAATCATGTTGGCTTCTTTACTTTCATCATCTTCCTCATGTAGTTGCTTACACATATGAAAAACATTAAGCTCAAGTGTCATATTTCCAAATGAAAGCTTTATTACTCCATTCTTGTAATTAATCAAAGCGTTAGAAGTTGCTAAAAATAAAGGACCCAAAATAACAGGTATCGGATTACATCATTTAACAGGTTCTGTGTCCAAGGCAATAAAATCCATAGGATATATAAATTTATCAACTTGAACTAAAACATCTTTTACTATCCCTCCTGGCATTTTTATTGATCTATCGGCAAGTAAAAGAGTTATAAAAGTTAGTTTTAACTCACCGAGATTGAGTTGTTGATAAACTAAATATGGGAGTAAATTCATACTAGCACTAAAATCAAGTAAGGCCTATTCAATTTTATGACTTCCAATAATACATGAAATTGTAAGACCACCAGGGTCTTTATATTTCAAAGAATTATTGTCTAAAGAATGACACTTACTTGTTCAGCCAAAAATACTTTCTTTTTCACATTCAATTTCCTTTTTACTATGTGTAAATCCTTCAAAAAATTTTGCATAAGAGGGAACTTGTTTACTACTATCCAATAAAGGAATATTAACTTTTACTTGTTTGAAGATTTCAAAATTTTCAGGATTGTGATCCATTTTCTTAGCATTACGTAATGCATGAGGAAATAGGGGTGGAGGTGAGGGTTTTGTGTTTTCTTCACTAGGTGCAGGTTCAATGCTTTCATTACCCTTAGAGATTAATTCATCATTCTCATGAGGTTCAGGAATGTATTTTTCAACAATCTTACCGTTTCAAAGAATGATAACTACTTTAACTTGATCTATTTGTTGACTTCCTGAACTACATGCATTTGCGTTTTGTTGTCCTTTGGGGTTTGGTTATGGTTGAGAAGGAAATTTACCTTTCTCATGAATGTTCAGTGCGGATGCAAAATTAGCAAGAGTGTTTTTCAAATCAATAAATGTTTGAGCATTTTGAGAATTAATGGACTCTTATTTTTCAATGAATGCATGCAAAGTGTCTTCAAGATTTTTCTTAGGAGGTGGGACATATGGTGCATAACCTCGATGGTTTTGAAAATTTTGGTATGCTTGAAAAGGTGGTTGTGAAACCTGTGCTTGAGTATCATTCCTCCAACTAAAATTCGGGTGATTTCTCCAATTAGGATTATAGTTTTGTGAATATGGGTTATTGTTTGCCACTTGAACGTGTTTAGAATATTGGCTTACTCATGGAAATATTCCTATATATAGACAAAGTTGGGCAATCATTGGTAGAGTGATCATGGGATTCACATATGTGACACATAATTTCTTGAACATATTTTAATTGACCACTCTTTTTTATTTATAAAGTTTTGAATTTTCTAGCTAGGGATGCTAATTTGGCTTAAAGGTCATGGTATTCCTTAAAATAATAAATACCCTCACTAGATGGATTAGTTTGAGTTTTACTAGGTGCCTTATAGGTACCAGTAGTGTCCCAATTTTGAGCATTCTCTACTAGTAAGTCTAGACAGTTCATTGCCTCTTCTAGGTCTTTATCCTCAAATGTTCTATTACACATCATTTCTATCATTTGCCTAACTTGGGGTGTTAAGCCCTGGTAGAAATTTGAGACTAATCTCCAATTTTCAAAGCCATGATGGGAACATGTATTAAGTAATTCTTTATACCTTTCCCAACATGGTAAAGGGTTTCTCCTGATTTTTGGGCAAAAGTAATATTTTGTCTTTTGAAATAATTTGTTCTATAAAGAGGAAAATTTATTTTTAAGAATTGTTGTTGCATCTCATCCCATAAAGAAATGAATCCTAACTAAGGGTTTGCAGCTATGTTTTAGCTTTATCTTTTAAAGAAAAAGGAAAAAGCTTAAGTCGAATTATGTTCATACTACAATTTTAGTCATTATATATGCTACACACTTATTCAAATTCTCTTAGATGTAGGTAAGGGTTCTCTGCATCTAAGCCATGAAAAGTGGGTAAAATTTGGATCATGACTAGCTTAAAAGTAAAATGTGCTGCATCTAGAGTAAAAACTAAGTAAGATGGTACACTAGTTCGTGTAGGGTTCATATAGTCTCTAAGTGTCCTAGGTCGATTATGGTCATTATGTTGGGACTGATTGTCCCCTGGGTCTATGAGTCCCTAAATTTGATTATCGATCATAGTGTTGATTGGTGAAGAATAAGAAGATGAATAAGAATCCAACAAATTATCAAAGGAACTTTCGAAATTATATTTCACCAAACGATGAGATTTAGAATCTCGAAACCAACAACTCATACAAAGAAATAAAACAGAATACAATAATAATAAATAATACAAATAAGAGAAATAAAAAAATAAAATATTAAATAAAGACAAATAAAATATGCAAAGCTAACAATAAAATAAAAGTTACATAAATAATTAGAAGTTAGATTAGTAAATATTAGATTAGTCAATATTAGATTAGGATAATAAAAAGTTAATGAATAAAGAGTAGGAGACTTAGCCTTCTATGAAAATAAAACGTGAAGAATAAATAAAGTAAAGTAAGTTAGAAGGCTTAGCCTTCCATGAAAATAAAACAAACAAACCAAAAAAAATGTTAAATTCACTTGCCTGGCAACGGCGCTAAAAACTTGACACGTCCAGAATGTAGGAGTTTATTCTCAAGTGCAAGATTGTCGAAGTAATAAATAACCAAGTGAGAATGGGGTCGATTCACAGGGAAGTGGAATTAAAATTACAAACTATAAATACTTTAAAGATAATTAAAGCATTATAAGATGTTTGCAAATATTAATTCAATTAACCAATTAAAATAAAAGCTAAAGTTAGGAGGATCTACTCTTGGCATATGAAATAAGAAAATATTCAACTCTTTTTATAACTCAATTGGAATCCTCACATAAAGGAGGTTCCAATTAAAAGATGCAAAAATTAAAGTTCATCACCATTTATATATTAACTTATATTTATTTCTTTCAATTATTATACACCAAATCTTATAAATGGGTTTAAGTATTTATTATGCCAATCTTTATATCTGTTTATAATAAATCAAGACTCCCACTTTACAAGAAAGGGTATCTATGCCAAATATTGTAAATGGTTTCAAGAATTTATTGTGTCAACTATAAAAATTGTCTATAATAAATTAAGATACACCACTTTACAAGAAAGGGTATTAATATTGCAAATAAAATAATATATCATATATATATTTGCGTAACTTAAGAATGAAACATTGAATTCATGAATAAGAGTTAAGTATATCTTATTACCTTACTAAGAGTTTCACCCTTTCACCTTAGCAAAAATAAAATTACTTGGACATAATAAAACTAAAGAAAAAGAAAAGAGATGGAAGAAGAGATAACATGATTTTAGAATAGTAAACAAGAGAAATAATACTACAAAAAGATAATACAAGAGACAAGTATTTTAAACTAGAATCTAGCTCCCTAATTATATGCTTTGGGTATAAACAGACTACCTATTTATATAAAAATATAGATAAATCAAGACAAATAAAGAGAGAACCACTTAGATGATAAAAGTCAAGAAGAGTGACAACTAATTTGTATTGATTATCATTAATGCACCCACTTGATTGTCCAATTTGGAATTGATGTGTTCCAAATTTGCTTTCACTATAAAAATAAAAGTTGTAAATAAGTCTCTTATTTTTCTAAATTTAGTTTTCTCATACATATTAGATACGTATATATATAGTTATGGTCCAAATATTGATGATTGTTCAAAGTAGGTTTGTACTGCAGATTTCTATTCTAGGCCATTTTTACCCTCTAAACACTCAAATTTCAAATGCTTTGTGAAGTAAAATATATTTTTTCATTGAGTCAGCTCTTCATAAGATTAAGAATCACTCCAATTGAATTTTTAGGTAGAAAGTTATGCCCATTGTACCGAACTTATCACAAAATAGTTAATAACTAATTAGGTACAATATTGTAAACATACTTTAGTTGGGGGGGGGGGGGGTTAAAGGCACTTGTAATATAAAATAATAATATAAAACCCTTATTAAATGTGTAATATAAAACAATAATGTAAAACTCAAATAATGATGACTGTTCGGACTAGGCTTCACATTAAGACTGCAAAGAAGCATATTTAAACACTTAAAAATCATTTGAAGAAGGATCAATAACATCAAGGGAGGTAATTACTTGCAAGAGAAGCATTGGAACTAAGGCCAGGGAAGATCATATGAACTTCATTTCTATATTTATTGATATAAACTTAATTTCATTATGTTATATCTTGTAATTTATTTCTTGAACTTCACTATGTTGAACTAATTCACTCGTTTAGGATTGTAGTTTTAAACTTAACTATCCATTAGTAAATATTTCAACTTTGAATGCATGAAGTTGATTTTCATTCATTTTGTTGGTATTTAATACTTGCATTTGATTTGACCAATCTTATGTATGAACCATGGATTGATTAAGATAAACTTGGAAGAGACATCTCATTGATTAGCTTAAAACAAAGTGATGTATAATTGTAGAGTAGTATCCATAAGTTTCAATTAGGATAGGAATATACCTATTTGGCATGCATAATTAAGACAACTTAGACTTAATGAATTCCATTTAATCTTGGTATCATAGGAATATAGATATTGGGTTGATTGGGGTATAAATGCTTGATCATTGGAAGATAGTTGTGACGAGCCTAGTGTTGTGACAATTAATTAATCAAAGGATGTTGGGTGTGTTGGGTTGGGCAAATCAACTAGGGTTCTTGCATGTGGGTTGTGTTCATCATACAAACAATATACATATCTCATACATACATGTGCACAGCGGAAGATTAAATATAATGAACACAGAAAATAACATTTGATTAAGCTGAAATTCGAGATTGAGAAATATCACCAATGAAGCATTTGGATTAATTTTCTTTGAAGTCCACCATGAAATGAATCTTTGATCAATTCTAGCAATCAACAAGGGTGGGTTTGATTGTCTAGAATGGCAGCATCTTAATCCAGCATATGTGTTTAACTCTTAAACATTTTTCAAAGTTAAACTATTTAACTTAATTAAATTTGTTTTTCCTTTTATTCAACTCTTGAATAATAAAACAAATCATGTTTTTAGTTATTACATTTAGAAAACATTTTTCTAATTTGTTTTGTTGTTCTAACACTTAAAACACAAAACAAACAATTTCAATTTCTCAAATTGAATTGGCTCCCAAAAATGCAAAATATATAAACTAAAAACTTAATGATTTTCAATTTCATTTCACTTTATATACTAATGCATAAATTCCAAACAAATTTGAATTTCATTTGCATTTCATTTGGTTTAATCTAACCTTAGTTAACATTTAACCTTAGTTAGATTATTTTAACTTAACCTTTAAGTTAATAAATATTTAATTATTCTAACCATAATTAACTAACTTAACCTTGGTTAGGTTAACCTTTACTTAATCATTAAGTAAAGTTAACTAAATTAACCATATGATTAACCTTTAATCATAGTTAAATTAAATCATTTATTTAACAATTAAATAAATAAATATTTATTCTTATTATTTAACAATTAAATAATCACAAAGTAAAATTACTATTATATCCTTACTCGGTTACCAAGTTAACCTAAAGTGGGTCCCACCATGTAACCATATACTTTAGTTAACGTAACATTAGTAATTGTTGAATTATACTGTATTGAACAATTCAATACGGTACATTGCCCAAGTGCTCAAAGAGTACATTTCATATTGGGACTTTCTAGGTCCACACCCGATTTGTCAAATGGAACTGTTCCATTAATCCGTAATCGATGCCCCACGCACACGTTACGAATATTACAAATCAACGTGTCAGACCATACAAGTTGAGGTCATAACGTATACGTATAATCCTTCCATCATTTATATCCTGGATGTGCGGGGATATAGATCAGCACCGTCAAATCCCCATTTGCTCATCCATAATCTTATCTCCAGATTCGTATCTCGATAAACAATATACGCAAACACTTTTGCTATATTGTTTAACCCTGTGGGAAACTCTTTTCTCGGGTTTATGCTTGTGGCCACAAGACTTTATGAAATACAACCTCGGAGCATCGGATATACAACTTACCTACGTAAGCTGACGGATCCCGTATCTACGCACACCGGACTCCATGAGCATCGGACCATACCCAGCGACATATAGCGGTCAGACCATGAAAGGTCTCTGACATATGTGGAACCAAAGCATGATGGATCACTCACAAGACCACCGTGGCGCTCAGGCAAAGGACCACGAATACTACTCAACTCGAGAGGACCTTCCTTTGACGGTGTCATAGGATATCTATTGGGGTCCTCATAAGTCTGTTCAGTATCCAGTCCTGACTGGATACCCGCATGCCTATACAAGCTTTAAGCTCATGGTCAGCTAAGAACAACCATCTGAACCAGTCAGATATAGACATACACTAATCTATATAAAGTGAATCACCGATAGACCAGCATTGGTGATTATAGATCAGGAACATTATCTTTGAGACATACTTACATAATGATATTTCTTAACACCTATTGCAACTCTTTGCAACTATATCATTACAAGTATACTTTCAGGTCTTTGTCCCATTATAGATAAGGTTCTAACTCTTTAGACCTCGCTAACTCTTATAAACTGATAACTATTAACAGTGCTAACTCTTAGCATTTATAACTCTCAGCTTTGCTAACTATTAGTTCTGGTCTAAACTCCTTTAGACCAGATCTGAACTCTTTCAGATCAAACAATGTCTGTAATGTTACAAGCATTATACCATATTAATATGATATTAACAATCTTTATTCGAAATGTTTATTGTATAAATATTAACAATTAATATTCATACAATATTAGAATGGCATGTGAGCACCAGCTCCAACAAACTCCCACTTGCTTTAGTGCCATACGTACTGGTATCTCATACCAATACACTCCACGCGTTTCTCAAACGCTATAGAAGTTTAGGCTTAGGGGGTTCGCTACTTCCAAGGATTGATTCCTAGATTTTATTACAACTCTTGTTGCCAAGAACTTTCTAATTATGTGTTTTTCAGAGTTCACATGATTAGAATACTGGTGTGCTTTATGGCTTCTCAGCTTAAGCAATTACCGTTATTTTGCAATATAATGGGATAGGATCCACTGAGCTTGGAACTATTCAAAGCTCTGCAATTAATTTTGAATATCCATTGTACTTTCTTTGCTGACTTCTCAAGCCGCAACATATTCTATCTCCAAGGCAGAATTACCTGTGGACATTTACTAACACTCATTTAACTAGCTCCGGTACTGATAAAGAGAAACACATAACTAGATGTAGATTTTTTACCATTCAGATCAGACGTAAGTCTGAATATGTGTGTCCCTTCTTTTGTAAGAAACGTTTCTCCATATTATATAAACTTATCCTATATACTTCTCAAGTATATATAGATATGTTTCACAACCATTTAATGGTCGTGATCTAGATTTAATAAATACTAGCTTGTAACACTTACAACCATCTTAATCCAGATTTTGTACATTAAACGGTATGCATTAATCTATTTCTAGCTAATGCATCTGAGACGTTAGACACTCTAACTCTCTCATCTTCTTCCCGAGGACACTTCCTCTAAGAAAGATGATTGCCATGTCAAAAGGGGCTTTAACTGTCTCACAGTTAATCAAGTTGTACCTTTTCATGGACTTAGTCTATGTACGACGTTTGAGAGAGTCTTATTAGCTTCCTAGCTATATCTCCATAAAGCTTTATACCTAGTATATAGGAAGTCTCTCTCAAATCTTTTATGAAGAAGTTCTTTACACAGATAACACTTATCTGATTTACTTGCTATACTCCAATCATCATTTCCAATATTGAGTATATATTTTCCATTTTAGAGAACTAAAAAGATAATTATACACCCACTGCCCTTTCTGAACACACACGCTTTTTCTTTATTCCTGATAAAACCAGACTTTCTGATTTCATCATATAAACAAAGATTCCACCTTAGGGAAAACTGCTTAAGTCCATTGATGGACTTCTTTAGTATGCACATTATATTAGAAGTTAGGCTTGGATGCAAAAACATCAAGTTATTCTCTGCATATCTCTTGTTGGAGATATACTTCCCAGAACACCTTATTTACATTTATAAGCCAGTCCTCATAATCATAATATACAGCAATAGCCAACAAAATCCAAATTGACTTTGGCATGGTTACTGATGAAAAAGGTTTCCTCATTTTCGATCCTAGATCTCTGAGTGTAACCTTTCAACATTAGTCAGGCTATGAAGGACTATTCCTTCAAATAGGGCCCATACTGCTTCCTCTGCATAAACTGATTTACTGCTATTAGAAATAATTTCTACAAGAAGCTCAACTAAGTCCTAGACTTAATTGTCATGCGTTGAGTCAATTTCAGATTTTATGGTATCTTGTCATTTTCCCGAACAATGTCAAACATCGTCTCTCCATAAGTTAAAGGATCATTTTCTTCGACTAAGAAAACACCAAGTACATCTTCAGGTATCATACATACCTAAATGATGGGTTTGATATCCTTTTCAACTTATGACCATTGTGTGTTAAAGGTATTTCACTTATTTGAAAATAAAATTTCATCGTTGGTTCATCTATATTTAGATTGACTTCATCAAGTTCAATCTTTCTATAATCTCCACAATCCATGAGAAACTATTTCTCTAGGAATGTGACATTATGAGAAACGAACATATTTCTTTCATCTGAATTATAGAATTGGTATCCCATTATACACTTGGGATACTAAATGAACCAATACTTGTACCGTTGGATACAAGTTTATTCTGTTGCATAACTCTTATGAAAACAGAATAACACCAAGTCTTAACATACTTAAGACTTGTTTCCTATTTAGTCTATATCTCATATAAAGTAGTAGAAACGATTATGGAATTATTTAATAAGTGAGCTGCAGATGCTAAAGTATAACCTCATAGATATTTTAGAAGATCAACGATTCTCAATATCAATCAAACTGTATCTAATATAGTCTGATTCCTCATTTCCTAAACATCTTTATGTTGAGGAGTATCTGGAGGACTATGCTGAGAGAGAATCATATTCTAGTTAAATAATTTATGAATTTACTGATTATGTATAAATTACTTCGATCTAATCGAAAGCACTCAATATACATAAGGGTTTGTTTCTTTACTTTCATTGTCAGAACATTTTGAACACTTCGAAATTATTCTGACCTGCGTTTCCTAGAAACACATGTCTATATAGCGACAATCACTATAAAGACAATGAAGTATCGAAATCATTTATAACAGTAAGATTTATTGGACTAAATATATCTATATGTACCAGATCCAATAAACCAGTGGCTTGGCGTCTTACACCTATATAAAGATTCGGCCATATTCTTTTGAATTCATAATTCATAAACTAGTCAATGTATTATAGTCAAATCAAATATCTGACCATCCTTAACCAGTCGGGATAGTCGTCTCACGACTACATGACCTAATCTTATATATACCATTATTCATTATTATTTAAGTTGCTGAAATACTATTTATTCTGTTCACCTATACACTTATAACATTTCCTGTTGTATATTAGATATAACGGTCATTCATTAACTGACATTCAGTTAGTAAATCATTATCATTATCATAAGGAACTATTTCCCATATTTATGATAACCCTCTCTGTCAACTACAGGGAGTGATATGATTTACCTAATAATGTTTGGCATAAAATAGCAATTATACAACATTAATGCTGTTACTAGAAATAAGAAGTAACTGTGAAGTTTTAACGGTTACCACGTTCAGGAAATCTCCATTACCTATGTGAAGCTGAACTTCTCATTTCTTAGTAATCAAGCATTTCTCAAACCATGCAACATCTTACAGATATGAGAATAACAAGCGGTATCTCATACCTTTGCTAAGTTAACATCAAATGCTAATGAAATGTTAATGTTTGGTGAAATAGATATCTAATGAGTCAATCTTTCTTAAGTCAAGGTGTGATGAATAGTAATATTTACTATTTCAAACCTTTTCACGGTGGAAACACTTTCCATTATTACTTTTCTCTATATGTGGTTTAGTAATATCAAATACTATTGAATCTAGAACTATTATTAGATTCATAAGCAAGTCTTACATATTTTATTCAGTACCCTATAGTTATTGGTATTTGTTCAAGATTAGTAACGGATTGCTCGTACTCATCTTATCTCTATAAGACAATCTTATCTCTATAAGACAAGTATCTTATCTCTATAAGATAAACATCTTATCTCTATAAGACAAAATAGGAGATGCGTAGCAAAACATTTCTTTATCGTTAATAAATTATGCTTTAGATCATGGGTATAACTGTTATACATTTTTTAATCTAAAAACGCCCTCCCACTGCTTTACTTAATCCCTTTAATTTCTCAAACGGGATAACGACAGTTTTAATATTTTAAACTATACAGCGGGAAGTGGACCCCATTGGAATTTTACTCCAGCCTCACACTAAAGCAATATTGGCCTTTATAAATCCAACAGGTAGACAACTCTTGTCAATTGTATATCATACAACTCATACTACTGATCCTAAATACACATTACCCTCACGCTAAAGCAATATTGGGTAACTGTATTTCAGATTAACTCATCAATGCTCAAATATATGTTACTGACACTATCCTCACGCTAAAGCAATATTGGATAATATGTTCGCATATATTTGATTCATCTCATGTTTTACTAGCATTAGACCAAGTCACACCGACCAAATCCCTCACGCCAAAGCAATATTGGGAAAGACCATAGTGACCCATCTCACACCGTATTGACAAGACGGACCATTTAAAATATTATCGCATAATATAATAAATTTCAATCTAATTAAGAGAGATTTTAATTACAGGCTTTCATATCATATGCTCTCATCACATGAGAGGTTATTCTCAATCAATTATTCATTTTTGCACAAGCACAACTAACCCTTACCAGTGGGGCCACTATTGTGGTTACAAAAATAAAAAAAATAAAAAATATAATTTTCTTGGTTTATCATGTAAACTAATAACCATTATTATTACATTTCATAAACCTCCACATGCGTAAAATAAAAAGATTTTACTCTTTTTTTTTTTTTTTTTAGTGTAAGAACGCTGCGGCGCTGGTCTTATAGCGCTGCCGTGCTAGGGCTTCACAAGCCTCAGCGCTGCGGCGCTGTCTTACCAGCGCTGGGGCGCTAGAAGCAGTGCTTCCTGCGCTAGGGCGCCAGACACCCAGCGCCCCTGCGCTTATCCAGCGCTGGGGCGTCATACACCCAGCGCTCCAGCGTTCATATGAATGCTGCCGCGCTGGAACTTAGCGCTGCAGCGTTCCAGGTGCTGTTTTTCACTGGTTTGCATTTTTAACACTTAAAATACATCCCAAC
The DNA here is from genome assembly GCA_946807835.1 of Ailanthus altissimus. NCBI lineage: Eukaryota > Viridiplantae > Streptophyta > Magnoliopsida > Sapindales > Simaroubaceae > Ailanthus > Ailanthus altissimus. The sequence goes on from OX327687.1 coordinate 15,824,647, forward strand.
AGCTTCAGAACTTGTCCTACAACTTAGCCAATACTTAGCTAACACTAAAAAACCACCCATAACAACATAAAATTGCTCTGATACCAATTGTTGGGTGTGTTGGGTTGGGCAAATCAACTAGGGTTCTTGCATGTGGGTTGTGTTCATCATACAAACAATATACATATCTCATACATACATGTGCACAGCGGAAGATTAAATATAATGAACACAGAAAATAACATTTGATTAAACTGAAATTCGAGATTGAGAAATATCACCAATGAAGCATTTGGATTAATTTTCTTTGAAGTCCACCATGAAATGAATCTTTGATCAATTCTAGCAATCAACAAGGGTGAGTTTGATTGTCTAGAATGGCAGCATCTTAATCCAGCATATGTGTTTAACTCTTAAACATTTTTCAAAGTTAAACTATTTAACTTAATTAAATTTGTTTTTCCTTTTATTCAACTCTTGAATAAATAAAACAAATCATGTTTTTAGTTATTACATTTAGAAAATATTTTTCTAATTTGTTTTGTTGTTCTAACACTTAAAACACAAAACAAACAATTTCAATTTCTCAAATTGAATTGGCTCCCAAAAATACAAAACATATAAACTAAAAACTTAATGATTTTCAATTTCATTTCACTTTATATACTAATGCATAAATTCCAAACAAATTTGAATTTCATTTGCATTTCATTTGGTTTAATCTAACCTTAGTTAACATTTAACCTTAGTTAGATTATTTTAACTTAACCTTTAAGTTAATAAATATTTAATTATTCTAACCATAATTAACTAACTTAACCTTGGTTAGGTTAACCTTTACTTAATCATTAAGTAAAGTTAACTAAATTAACCATATGATTAACCTTTAATCATAGTTAAATTAAATCATTTATTTAACAATTAAATAAATAAATATTTATTCTTATTATTTAACAATTAAATAATCACAAAGTAAAATTACTATTATATCCTTACTCGGTTACCAAGTTAACCTAAAGTGGGTCCCACCATGTAACCATATACTTTAGTTAACGTAACATTAGTAATTGCTGAATTATACTGTATTGAACAATTCAATACGGTACACTGCCCAAGTGCTCAAAGAGTACATTTCATATTGGGACTTTCTAGGTCCACACCCGATTTGTCAAATGGAACTGTTCCATTAATCCGTAATCGATGCCCCACGCACACGTTACGAATATTACAAATCAGCGTGTCAGACCATACAAGTTGAGGTCATAACGTATACGTATAATCCTTCCATCATTTATATCCTGGATGTGCGGGGATATAGATCAGCACCGTCAAATCCCCATTTGCTCATCCATAATCTTATCTCCAGATTCGTATCTCGATAAACAATATACGCAAACACTTTTGCTATATTGTTTAACCCTGTGGGAAACTCTTTTCTCGGGTTTATGCTTGTGGCCACAAGACTTTATGAAATACAATCTCGGAGCATCGGATATACAACTTACCTACGTAAGCTGACGGATCCCGTATCTACGCACACCGAACTCCATGAGCATCGGACCATACCCAGCGACATATAGCGGTCAGACCATGAAAGGTCTCTAACATATGTGGAACCAAAGCATGATGGATCACTCACAAGACCACCGTGGCGCTCAGGCAAAGGACCACGAATACTACTCAACTCGAGAGGACCTTCCTTTGACGGTGTCATAGGATATCTATTGGGGTCCTCATAAGTCTGTTCAGTATCCAGTCCTGACTGGATACCCGCATGCCTATACAAGCTCTAAGCTCATGGTCAGCTAAGAACAACCATCTGAACCAGTCAGATATAGACATACACTAATTTATATAAAGTGAATCACCGATAGACCAGCATTGGTGATTATAGATTAGTAACATTATCTTTGAGACATACTTACATAATGATATTTCTTAACACCTATTGCAACTCTTTGCAACTATATCATTACAAGTATACTCTCAGGTCTTTGTCCCATTATAGACAAGGTTCTAACTCTTTAGACCTCGCTGACTCTTATAAACTGATAACTATTAACAGTGCTAACTCTTAGCATTTATAACTCTCAGCTTTGCTAACTATTAGTTCTGGTCTAAACTCCTTTAGATCAGATTTGAACTCTTTCAGATCAAATAATGTCTGTAATGTTACAAGCATTATACCATATTAATATGATATTAACAATCTTTATTCGAAATGTTTATTGTATAAATATTAACAATTAATATTCATACAATATTAGAATGGCACGTGAGCACCAGCTCCAACAAAGGATTGTCATTCAAAGTATATCCATAATAGGTTAAGGGATAATTACACATCCTAGACTTCGTTTTATTGGTGCATTAAAGGGTGCACGCATGTGATTGTGTACATGTTGAAAATTTTCAAATACATGTCCAACATACATTACACAACAAAATAAAACAATATAATCAACATATACACATTATAACTACATCAAAAATAGTACAAGAATCGAATACATACCCTTGTAGACGATTCTATAAAGATTACAATGAAGTCCTCTCTTGAACAATTCTAAACTCCAACATTTAGTGGGATTAGAATAGCTAGAATGGTAGCCTTTGATGTATATTTTATGTAGAAATAAAAATAAGTTCAACACTTGAACTAGTTGGAGCATCAAATGCTTTAGAATTGTGTTTAAGGACTAAAATGCAACTTTTTCAAAGTTTCCATTTTCTCTCAAATGCTTTGGACGAATTTTTCGTTCAATAATTGAATTCTCTAACAAATGAAACAATTTTTATTTTGTTTTAAATGGCTTAATACACTTAATGTGTACACATGTCTACTATTAAGGCATGTGTTGCCATGTAATGCCATGTATGAGTGACAAATATCATTCATCCATTCAAATACTTTGCATGGTTGACGTTTATCACATGCATGTCATTGTATAAAGCCATTTGTCACACAAATGGCCATACATGGATGCCATGTGTACATTTGCACTTTTCTATGCAATAGGGACCTATTTGTAATATTTATAAACTATGGTTTTCACTTTTTAAATAAGTCCTAAAATATATCTTACTTTTTGAAACTTTCCCAAATCGATCGATACTATTCGTACCGCTAACCTCATGCTCAACGAGTACACTTTATATTGTGAGACTCGCTAGGTTTATACCCATTTGTCTAACGGAATACTTCGCAAGTCTATGAACGATGCCCCATACACACGTTACGGATATTATAGAATAGAGCATTGAATACAAGTTGAGGTCAACCATATTCGTATAATCCATTTGTCACCTTTATCCTTAGAAGAGCAGAGATATAGATCATCACCACCAAATCTCTATATGCTCGACCATGAATTTATCTCCAGATTTGTTTTTTTGTAAACAATATCCACAAACTCCTTTGCGATATTATTTAACCCTATAGAAAACTCTTTTTTGAATTTTATGCTTGTGGCCACAAGACTTCTTGAAATACAATCTGAGAACATCAGGATATGTAACTCACCTATATAAGCTGATAGATCCCATATCTACGCATATCAGACTCCACGAGCATCAGACTATACCCAGCGACACCCAGCGGTTAGACCATGAAATGTCTCTGACATGCATGGAACCAAAGTATAGTAGATCACTCACAAGCCCACACGCTCAGGTCAAAGAATCACGAATACTACTCAACTTGAGAAGACCCTCTATTGATGACTTTATGGGATGTCTATTAGAGGTCATCGTGAGTCTGTTTAGTATTCAGTTTTTACTGAATACCTGCATACCTATACAGACTTCTGCTAAGTTCATGATCTGGTAAGACTAATCATTTGAACAATTTAGATATAGACATACACTAATCTGGAAGGAATACCGATCGACCCATATCAGTATTCATGGATTAAAAATGATGTTTTTGAGAACGTATTGCGCAATGATATTTCATAACATTATTTGCAACTCTTTACAACTACGTCATTACTATATTGTTTTCGGATCTTTATCCCAATTTCAGACAATATATGATTATTATTATTTTTTAATGTTTATACCAGTTAGTACCGATAATTTACTTAACGCAATCGAATGGCAATAATGTATCCATATTGTTAATTTTATTCTTTGATAATTAATGTGATATTTTCTTTAAGAAAAAGACAATAATAGGTAAGGACATTAAATATCAGTTTAGTTGAGATATATATAAACTTTTGTATTCAAATTGCACACAGTCTTCTTCACAATTCTAAATCAATGAGCATATTAACTGATCTGTATCATAATTAATGAACAGACTGAGAAAATTATTGTTACCGTTTAGAACAAGAGATATAACATTTGGCTGGTTGATGAACCATTAGGAAACGTTAAAGTTAAAGAGCAGTAAGAGTACGTCAAGACCAGCAAATTTCATTTTGAGAGCACTCCAAATTCATTCTTTCGCCACGTACAGTAATAAACTTAAACGTAATTTATTATTGTTAAATAAATGCTAGGACATACGCATCACATCGGCTTAAACGATGATGTTTGGCATTGTAGAGAGTTGAGACGGTTGGTATCAACTGTCAAACCCAATCAAAGTTCAATCAGCCACCAAGCATTTCTTTAATTTAAAGCTCAACAATGTATATGTCTGCATATATACGTCACTTTTTCAGCTTCCATTTTTTATTATTCTTGTCGTATCTCTGGGCCTTTTTACGTGTATTTTTCTTATTACGATCTGCCATTCAGATCCCGGCATGAGCATTGACATTATTCCAAGATTTGGTTAATTTCCAATAATCTAACGGCCTATATATTTATTTCATTTGAAGTCTCCAACTCTGTCTCACTTCATGCATAGGGATAGTGATGACAAAATGCTGCGTGGAATTTTTTGTGAGAATGGAATAAAGCATACGAAAACTTTATTCCTTGAATAATTAACAGGGCGGGTATGGATTAGAATTTTCGATTTTGTTCTCGCCCTATTATATATTTATATATTAAAAATTTAAGATGTAATTATATTATTTAATTTATTAATTTATAATATATGTAAATGGGAAATATTTAAATAATATAATTTATAAATAAACATAAAAGTATTTAAAAAATATTAAAATTAATTTAGTTTTAGTTATTTAAAATCATAAAAATTAAGTGCTTGATCTAATATATTAGTGATTTTTCTTTTAAAAAAAATTATATATAGCTACTATATTGATTTCTAATAACATTATAATTTATTAATAATGATTAAATTAAATTAATTTACTATTTATATTTTATAATTTTTCAAATACAATTAATATATAATAGAAATAAATAAATAAAAACGAGAATAAGATAGAGCATTCAATTTTTGATAATAGAGAGGCGATGGGAATAAAATAACGGGGTGAAAAAATAATCTCACTATTGTGTAGATTAAGAAAAATGAAAAACAATGATGTAAAATTTTATCGTCCAAAAAGGGGTTGGTGGCTGCCCGGTCGTCATTTTTCGGCGACGTGGCAGCTCTATTTTAATTTCTTTTTATTTTTTATATTTAATTTAATTTATTTCAATAAATATTTAAACTAATTAAGTGATGACACGTATCACATTATTGGTAGATATTTGACTAAGGCTATTATGATAAAAGTAGTAAAAAAATAACATTTAAAAATAAAATTATAACAGTAAGAATTAACGTAATAATTATTAAAATATGAAGGACTGAGTTGGTATATACCCCTAAAATAAGAGACTAAAATGTTATTTTCCACTTTCTTACTTCAAATGCAACTTGTTCAACCAACTGTAACTTTTTATCCCTCCTATTTCCTATATTACCTATTTTATCTTTGTTGTTTTAAAATGTTTTAAAATAAATCCTTATGTATGTGAGGACAATTGACTTTAGAACTAATTAATTTTGAATTGTTGATGTGAGAAGAAGAATAAGTCGCTAATACAAAAAGTAACAAGGAGATGACATGTAGTTTCTCCTTTTATTTTCACTTATTGTAAGACAATTTCACCTTAATATAAAAACAAAACAAAAAAATATAAAATTGTATCACTTTTATTTGAAGTCTTAAGCTCCAAGGGCTACTTGAATTTATTTCTACAAAAATTTGTTCCTATACAATTCATAAATTTTACATCCCAATACAAAATGATTAGCCTTTTATCTTATTGTTATACATTTATTATTAATTAATCTTTTGATGAATTATTAATTTAACATAATTAATTTATAACTTTTAAAAATTCAAATATTTCAAATCATTTAACTTATGAACCTTCTAATATATATCATATGCAGATCAAGCTTAATCCTGAGTGATTCTGTTTATGTCACTATATCATTTAAAATACTTGTTACGCTTTTTTTGAAAGAATAGGTCAAAAACTTATATTTTGGTGGCATAACGAGACAAGTAGTTGAGAATGTAATTTATAGATATAGAATCTATTCATTCCTAAAGGAAATTAGAAAGAAAGTTACTTTAAGTGTTAGTTTTAGAACTAAATGGTTAGAGTACTCAATTTGTAACAATGTTACAATTAATTGTTCACTAGTGAATTAATAGTGCATAAGGATAAATAAGTAATTAGAGAGGTAAAATGATAATTGACTAATCTCTATTTATGAACCATCTATAGAGGTTTGAATTGCATGTAGTGATTAAATCAACGGACTGTTCTAAATTTTTTAAGTAAAATATATCTGCAATTTCAAGAGTGTAATTTCAATTTTTTAGTAGAACAACACTGGAATTAATAAACTAGAATAATTAATTATTCAAAATTTATTGGAGCTTGAATTTAATCATTTATGATGATCCCTCTAAACAAGCCTAGGCGTATCGACAAATGTCTCTTCTCTTACGAAGATTGCCCGGTCGCGAAGCTTATTCCAGAGACATTAAATTGTAAGTTCATAGGTCTCCAATATCACTTCTTAATTTATTACAATAAATAATTAAAAAAGTATTTAATTTTAGGAAAAAAAATACTTTTTTGTTTGTTGAGAAAAGATCAAATTTCATAAATAACTCAGGTGAAAATGTCTTTACTTACAAAATGTTCCAATTTAAGTAGGTACTTTGCTATATCGAATAGTTTCAAAATTTGCCCTTTCAGGGCAATATGTGCCAGTTCATGTGCCACCCGATTGGATGAGCTATGAGCATGACTAAATGAGTATCAAGAGAATGATGAGGCAATTGTCATAATATCATAAAGAACCAAGCCCAACTTCAAGGCAGAATAAGACAATTGTTGATGTCTTGATGATACCTGCAACATCCGAAATTACCTCGAGGGCCGAAGTACCTAGCAGCCTAGCCAGATGAAGACCCCGTAGCAAAGTTAAGGCTTTAAGAATATCCACAAGAGGTTGCACATCAATAGGAATAGATGTGGAGGCCAAGACAGCCTTAAAGTAGTCGTGTAGCACCACTCCTAGTTCGGCCTTGAAGTGTTTTAAGGATAAGCCTGCATCAGTATGTAGTTTTATAAAACCCAACCTAGGGGCTAGCTATAATTTGTGTGGTGACATAGGGGTATCAGAAGTAGAGGCATGAATAGTCATGGACTCATTCTTGTAATATTTCGCCCAACTCAGTACATCTAACATTGTAAGCACTTTTTATTTTGAAATAAATTAGTTTCTAATGAACCAAAGTCTCCAGAAGTACCTTAAACCCTATAATTTTAAATTACTTGAAAGACCTCTGTCTATTACTGTTTACTATTTCTTTTAATAGAATTGTTTTTAATAGCTGAAAGTTATGATTTTTTTCTTATTTTTTAAAAAAATACAAAAACAAAAATGTCAATAAGTCACATGTTTCTTATTCTTGCAACTTTTCTTCTTCTTCTTTCAAAAAAATAAAAATTAGAAATCCTCTTCATTTTTTAAGTAAAACACAAAAAAAAAAAAATCTTCTTCTTCTTGCAAACTTTCACTTTCTGCAAAATTTTATTCCTACAAATCAGAGTCCACTTCTTCTTATGCTTTTCTCTATTCCTACAAATCAAATTCTACTTTTTTCTTCTTTCTTCTTCCAGCAAATTTCCATTCCTACAAAATTCTAAAAATCAGATTCATGCAAATTAAGAAAATTCTTCTTTTTCTTCGCATTTTTTCTTCATATTAATATAATTACTATCAATTTGGTCAAGCCAAACTCTACATATCTGCATGCTTTTCTTTCCAGCTTTTTAATCATCATCATCACAATCAAAACACACACTTGCTCAATTAAATGCCTTTAGAAATGGCCATTGTAAGGACAAATGGCAATTTCTTCATTGTAAGGACAAAATGGTTGCCCCAGCCAAAAGAAATGGCATTTTTTTTAACCTTCTTCCCATTTTTATTTGGTTGTTCTTCTTCCCTTTTCTGTTTTGAAAAAAAAAAAAACAAAGAAATGGCTGGCTTTTGGTTGTTTAGTTTATGGGGTTCTATAATTTCAGTGTGGTTCTTTCTTTAAAACTATAATTGGCAACCTGCTTGACTTTTTTTATTCAATCTGATGGATCTGAGCTGAAAAAAAGTAAAATTTATGGAGAATATGTGAAGTTGACTTGGGGAAGGGGTGGGTTGAATTTTAGGATTGTTTTATAAAAAAATATTAATATTTGGCTTTAATGAGCTTGAAACTTATGACCTATTTGGTATTATTGAATTTAATTATTTTTGTGAAAGAAGAAGAAGAAGAAATTGATTCTGAGAAAGAAGAAGAAGAAATTGATTCTGAGAAAGAAGAAGTAAAGGTGCTGGGAAAGAAAAAGAAATTGATTTTATGAATGGGCCCTTTTTTTGTTTTTTGTTTTTTCGAAAATGGTCATAATTGATTGATTTCTTAATGACCATAAGGGTTAAGTACCATATTGCTTTTATCAATATCAAAATACATATATTTTTATATATAGATAAAATTAATTAATTAATTTTAGAGATAATATATTATCTAATTTAAGAAATTAAATAGAAAAATACTAAAGGATGATTTATAAAATTATCAAAGAGATGTTTTTGGATAATTTTAAAATTATCTAAACAAAATTTTTTCTCTCCTTGCAGTAAGGGAATACGTCTAACATAGAAGAATTTCTTTTGTATTAAGTGTGTTAGGGATAATGCCCTAAAAGCATGTACTTGTACTGTTTTTATAAAATTAATAAAGTTGTAATTTTATACTTGATGAGTGTTCATAATTTTATGACATAAATATAAAAACATCCCTTGTTTATTTATGTAACCATAACTTTAGTATATAATTGTTATATACAAAAGGATTACAGTTATGGATAATAAATAGAAAAATCCGTAATAAATTAATTAAAGTTTGAGATCTTTAAGTAAACATTATTAGTGCGGTCCACAAGCATTTAAAATGTAGTGATCTTATCCGAATCACTAATGTAGTGACATTATGATGGATGCACTATATATAATATGATTATATAGGACTGGACCAGACGTAGTTTGAATTCTTATGTAAAATACCGTTGTTAATTAAGAATTCAAATAACGTCAACTGATGATCATATGCAGATTAACCTTAATCCTGAGTGATCATAAACTCCTGTTTGTGTCACTATGTCATTTGAAATACTCGTTACGGTTTGTGTAAAGAACAGACTAGAAACTTATATTTTGGTGGCATAGTGAGATAAATAGTTGGGAATATGATTTACAGATATGGAATCCATTCATTCCTAATGGAAGTTAGAAAGAAGGTTCTCTTAAGGGTTAATTCTAGAACTGAACGGTTAGAGCGCTCAATATGTAATAATGTTACAAATTAACTGTTCATTGGTGAATTAATGGTACTTAAGGATAAAAAATAATTAGAGGTGTAAAACGATAATTAATCTAACTCTAATTATGAACCATCTATGGAGGGTTAAATTATATATAGTGATTAAATCAATGGACTACTCTAAGTTTTCTGAGTAAATTATATCTACAGTTTCAAGAGTGCAATTTCAAGTTTTTAGTGGAATAACACTGGAATTAATAAATTAAATTAATTAATTAAAGAGTTTAATTAATTATTCAAAATTTATTAGAGCTTGAAATTGTAGGTCCATAGGTCTTCAATACCATATCTTTCATTATTATAAGATGTTTTATAAATTAAAAAGCATATAGTTAAAAATAGTGAGTGAGAGAGGGTACATGACAATGAAACCATCAGCCTCCATTATTAGTACAACACCATAAGATATAGGCTTTGTAATGCCTTAATTTTGTTCTTCCTACAGAGGGTGTTTACCTATGTTAATAATAAGATTGACTTCTTAGAGATTGGATTGAAATGATGTATTTCAAAATTGACCTACCCTATGGCGGCAATTTTGATTAAGTCATTATGATATAAAGATATAATTAAACATTTAATTATATCTTAGCATAAATAAATATTAATTAGTAGGTAAATAAAATTATGAGATATTTTGAACTTTTTCTATTAATTTGAAATAGTCTCAATATTTCAATTTAAAATTAATGCAACCTACTCGACAATGACATATTAAGTGTTAAATTGAACTATCTTGAATTAGTATTAATTTATGTATTTAAATACTATGTATTCATGCATCACATTTATTTATTTATTTATTTCAGCATCATATCTGGTACAAACCCTATCATAGCTTCGTTAAGTGAAAAGTAATGTAAACATTATGCTAATTTGAGAGGACCATAAGTTTGTCCTCATAGACGAGTTTTCTCTGAAACTTACAGTCAATGCTTCTCGTAATGTATGGAAGTAGTATGAGAAATGAATTTAGGCCAATAATATAGTTTGTTGCTACATGCTTGCTAGTAAGAAGAAGGAAAGCAAAAAAAAACCTCTTGCTGCCGACTCTAAAGCAAAGAAAAAAATGCTTACATTGTAGAGTCTAAGGGCACTAAGAGAGGAACTATAAAAAATACCTCTAAGTTGAAGGAAAATAATAAAGAAAAATATGATTTACTAGTTGTAGATCCTTGGATAATTAATTCAGTAGCCACTAACTATGTTTGTTTTTCCTTGTAGATGCTTTGTTCTTTCAGAGAACTTACTAATGGGGACTTTACCATGCGAATTGGCAATGGGTCAATTGTTTCAGCTTTTGCAGTAGGAGTTGCTTGATTGAATTTTAGGAACAATTTTTTTTAATTGTAAATAATGTTTATTTTATTTCTAGATTTAGAAGAAATTTAATTTATGTAATTACTTTTCAGCTTCTGCTAAGAATTTCTTAACTTTGACACAGAGTTCAACATCATTTGCTAAAGCTTAGTATTATATCCTAACTCATAGCATCTGGAACACCATAGCTGAATAGTGTTGCAAAAAGAAGAAATAGAACTTTGCTGGACATGGTTAGGTTTATGATGAGTTAATCTTCACTATCGCTCTCATGTTGAGGATATAGATTACAAACTGTGGCCTATATTTTGAATATGGTACCTTCTAAATCTGTAAAGAGTACACTCTTAGAGATGTTGAATGGTAGTAAACCTAGTTTACACCAATTTTGCATATAGGGCATTCGATATATACTCTGAAAGAAAAAATTGAAAAGTTAGAATTATGAATAGAAGTGTGTTTGTTTGTAGGCTATCCTAAAGGTACAAGAGGAGGCATGTTTTATAGTCCTTAAGAAAAGAAGGTGATTGTATCAACAAATGCAACTTTCCTTAAGAATGATTATATAGCAAAACTTTAAAACTTCACAGTAAGATTAGTACTAGAGGAAATGTTTTCTGATCATATCAGACCTTTATCGTCAACATTTAGTGAATGACAAGTTTAAGAAACCACTGTTCCTGATAAGAACACTTTGGCATATTATAGGGTTTCCTATAAACTATTATTTTCATCCCCTTAAACTTAGATTTTGCCCTATATTGATGAGTAATGGCTATTTATTTGAGGTTATTGATTTGATATAAGTTTTTGACCCACGGTGTAAAGATATTGGGGAAGTTGGAAGCAAAACAATTAGATTAAAAAATTTAAGCACCGCGCTACGGTACCCATCCAAAATTTTATCATTAAAATTTTTAGATCTGAGCACTATAACGCCCATACTGTTAGGATTTGTGTTTACGTGCCATTCTTTTATGTATGAATATTTGTTTAATATTTATACTAGTATTATCATTTCATTAAATTACTAATTACATTTTATATATGGTAAGATGCTTGAAATATTTTAGACATTGTATGATCTAAAAGAGTTTAGATCTGCTATAAATGAGTTTAGATAAGTGCTAAGAATTCGCAACACTAAGAATTATAAATGCTTAGAGATGGCACTGATAAGGCTTATTAGGTTATAAGAGTCAACGATATCTAAAGAGTTAGAGTCTTGTCTGAAAAAAGATAAAGACTTGAGAATATATTAGTAATGACGTAGTTGCAAATAGTTACAAATAGTGCTAGAAAATGTCATTATGCAAATATGTTCTCAAATATTATGTTCCTGATCTATCTTCATTGATGCTGGTCTGTCAGTGAATACCTTAATAAATATGTAGATCGGTGTATATCTATTTCTGGATGGTCCAGATAGTTAGTCTTAGCAGACCATGAGTTTAGTAGAAGCTCGTATGGAGATACAGGTATTCAGTAAGAACTAAATGCTGAACAGACTCACAAAGATCTCCAGTAGACATCCTATAAAGCCATCAATGGAGAGTCTTTCGAGTTGAGTGGTATTCGTGGTCCTTTGACCTGAGTGCCACAGTAGGCTTGTAAGTGATCTAACATACTTTAGTTCCATACATATTGTTATGATATTATTTATGACACTTAGAAATCTTTCACGGTCTGATTGCTATGTGTCACTGGGTATGGTCCGATATTCACGGAGTTCGGTGTGCATAGATATAAGATCTATCAGCTCATTTGGGTGAGTAATGTATCATAATGCTCTAAGATTGTATTTTAGAAAGTCTTATGGCCATAGGTAATAATTCCTGAAAAAGGAGTTTAACCCTAGTGATAAATAATATCATAAAAGTGTTTGGAAATATTATTTATTAAAATATAATTCTAGAGATAAATAATATAGAGATTTGACAGTGTTGATCTATATCTTCACTCTACTCGGATATCAATGATGGAGGAATTATACAAATATGTTATAATCTTAACTTGTATGGTTTAACGCGCCACTTTGTAATATTTGTAATGTGTGTATAGGGCATTGTTCATAGACATATAAAGGAGTTCCATATGACAATTTGAGCATGAACCTAGAGAGTCTCACAATATGAAGTGTACTTGTTGTGCACTGGGGTAGTATTATGGATTGAATAGTTCCATCCTAGAAATTCTAGCAAACCAAAAATATATTTCAGGGTTCCTCGGGTTATACACTTGTCTAGACTTAAATGTTAAGTACATCACTTAATTGTTGATAAGAGTTGTTAACTAATTAGATGTTAACAAGTGACACAGTTTTGTTCCATGAATTGTTTTATCATGAATTCACCCATTAACCATGTTGGTAAAATCAAATAAGATAAAAAATTAATTATTCAAATAGTTTTTAAATAATTGAATAATTATTATTTAAATAAATAATAATATTTATTTACTTGTTTATTATTTTGGTTTAGGTGGGAGACATATACCTAATTAGGTATAATTGCCACCAAATATTATTTTCTTAGTTTTTTGGCCACTTAATCAATTTTAGAAGCACATATGAAGTGATTAACACACCTAAAATTATTTTGAATAATTAATTAACAAATGGTGAAGCAAAAACGTGCAAGGAGAGAGGATTAGAGAGAGGTTTTTTATTTTGGAGAGTTTTTCTTTGACAAAGTGTTGTAAGAAATACTAGAGAGAAAGAAAAATAAATTCTTCTTATTTTTCTTTCAAGAAACAAAACTTTGTTTCTGGAAATTCAGTTGCTACTATTCTAGCTTCACAATCCCATCAGATTATTATGAACTGGAATTGAACAATAGTGTACTTTAAGTTGAGCTCAAAGTTGGAGCTAGGAAGAATCGGAATTGAAATCTTCACCAAAATTCTTCAAGGGTATATTTTCTATCATCTTTTGTTGTTAATGATATAAGTTACATGTGTATATGTTGATTATATGCTTAATTCCACTGCGAAATCGTGTATATGATACATTTATTTAGTTTTTTAACATGTATACAATCACATGCATACACCCTAAAATATGTTAACACATACGATTAAAGAAATCCTATCTTTTTTAGTCTTAATACGACTTGAACTTGAAACTAGAAGGCCCTAGGGTTACAAAAACCTATAAAAGGACCTTTTTTCATAGACAATAGAGTGAGGCAACACAGACAATAATAGAACAAACACAAAACATCCTTTAAGAGAGATTAAAGTAAAAAGATTAAAAGCAAAGATTGCACAATAAGCAAAGGAGAAAAAGAAATGATACCAAGGCCATTAACTTGTGTTATTATTTTTATATTCTTTACTTGATGTCTTTATTAATCATGTCTTTAATTTATTATTTTGATGCTTTAAGATTCATTATAAGCTAAATTCTCTTGATCTAGGATTAAACTTTTGAACCTAATATGCAGTTGGATATTATTAGCTCTCTTAGTTTATAAACTCAATAAATTAGATTAATTCATTCTATCTAGTGTTTAATACTTCTCTATATCTAGCCAATATAATGATTGTTCAAGGAATCGTAATGAACTCAAAAGAGGAATTTATGTGTTGCCTAGGATAGTTTAATATATTATCACAAGGCAATAACTATGAGTTTTATATATGATAGACATATACTTAGATGACATGTATGACATTATTAGACTGTTCTTAATGAATTTTATACTATTCTGATTACTATAGACATATAGATAATTGTTAAGATGAGATATAGTTAAATACCATCAACAGAGGCTTATAATGAAATTTGTGTTTTAGCCAATAATTTATTATTGAGGGATTAATTAAGAGATTGATAGGTTTAATGAAATATTAGAGGATAAGTTAAAGCGTTAGATTCCTTTTATATAGGTGAATTTAACCTTTATTTGTTTTTTTGATTAAGATTAGGTTTAGTTTATTAAATTTAGATTAATTAAAGAACATTCATCTTTAGATTTTGTCTGAATAAAAATTAAGTAGGATTAACTATAGTACTTAATTAATAGAATTAGATTAAATAAGTCTCAGTGAGAATGATATTTGAACTTAATTTCTATATTACTTGGTACAACATCGTGTATTTGCGCTTAGCTTAAAATTGCTCTTCACGTTTTTGGTGCCGTTGCCAGGGAATTATCTTTATCTATTTTTAGTTCTTTTTTTAGTATTATTCACTTCTTTTTGTCTTGAATTTTGACAGTTCATGCAAAGGACCAAAAGTGAATATTTGACTTCTTTCGATCTTAAGATCAAAAGAACACTGTGAAGACTTTGATGTAACAACATCAACCCAGAAACATGGAAGATAACATTAATATTCCTTTGTACCATGGTAGAACAACGAGCTTTAAAGGATTATGCTGTTCCTGCAATAGAGGGGATTTAATCTAGTATTTGGCAACCAAAATTTAATGAAATAACTTTGAGATCAAGCTAAGTACTACATAGATGCTGAAGGACTCTGTACAATCCAACGGTGCTCTAAATGATAATCCCAACATGCATATTTAAATTATTAGGGGTATATAGACACTAGTATATTTAGTCCCCAAATTTTGTATTTTGCTCCAATTTATAGATATTTAGTTATTTAATTGTATTTTTTATCATAAATAGTTTCACAAAGGAAAATGTGACAAATAGGAACAAATGGGAGGCGAATTGGTCGAGAAAAAAAAAGTTGTGCTTAATTTACACCACCTCAGAAACCTAGGGCTAGGCACTGTAGCATCCAAGGCTGGGCACCGCAGTGCTCAGGGATAGAATATAGGGTGCCACGGCACCCACTGCCCAGTACCACGATGCTAAGCTCTCAGTGTCGTGGCGCCAATGCGATAAGTGAAAAATCTCCCATTTTTAGTTCTATTTTGGCTTAGATTCAAAAGCCCTTGCCCCTAGGGTTTGTTATAGATATAAAAGCACTCTTAGAATAGCCAAAACATAGACTTTAGATAGGCAAAAACACAAAGAAATAATTAACACACAAAATTTAAAGATTAAAGCTAAGAAATCAAGATTCAAGTTCAAGATTGAAAATTTAATTCAAGGAAGAGAGAGAAGCACATAAAGGCATCTTCTTGAATAGGTTTTCTTATCTTTCTTTATTATTATGTTCTTTTTCTTGTTGTTCTTCATGTATTGGTTTGATAATCTTAGTTTTGTGATGAGCTAAATTTATTTATTTAGGATTAGACTATGTAAACCTAGTATGCAGTGGATTATGTTAATTCTTAGTTTGTAAACTTAATACATATAATTGATTCATTATATCTTGAGTTTAATGCTTTTATTATATCTGGCCAATATCTTGAATGATTGAGGAACCATGATAAACTTGACAATGGGATTCATGTTTGTCAGCCTAGGATAATTTTAATGTATGATAATAGGTTAGCAATTATGAGTTCCATCTAGGATAGACATATACTAGATGGCATGTATAACATATTTTAGACTTGATCTTAATAAAATACATTCTAATTTGATTACCATAGATATATAAGTAGTTGTTAGAATGTGTAATATAGTCATTCGACCATCAAGAGAGGCTTGTGATGAGTTTAGTGTCTAAGCCAATAATTCATATTAAGTGATTAACTCAAAGGTTAATAAATCCAATAATTACTAGAGGATTAGTCTATATCCTAGATTATTATTAATTTATGAGTTTACCCCTTTGTTTATTTGTTATCTAGGTTAAGTTTTAACTTAATCAATTAAATTATAGATAATAGTTTTTTGGATAAAAGAAAAGTAAGTATAATTTTAGTAATTGGTTGATAGAAATAAATCAAATAGTCCTCGTGGGAATGATATCTAGGCTTAAAATCTTATATCTTGATACGATAGTATATGCTTGTGCCGTTAGGCTATTATAGCACTAATCAAGTTTTTGGCGCTGTTTTCGAAGATTATTTCTATCTATTCTTTAGATCAATACTAAAAATAAGCTACTTACTTTTAATTAAGATTTAATTTTTTTTATATTTTGTTTTAGTCATTTTCTTCTTTTTGCTTTGATTTTCCTTTTCTTTTGCTTTGATAGTTCATGCAAAGGGCAAAAATTGCTAACTTGAATTCTTTTGATCTTGAGATCGAAAGAACATTGCATAGATGTCGACGTGAACAACAACGTCAACAATATTTAAACATGGAGGAGAACAATGATGATATCAATAATCCTACATTTGAGCCCATGATACTGCAGAGATCTTTAAAAGATTATACTATTCCTACTGGGGATGGTATTCAATCCAATATTTGGTGACCAACTATTAATACTAATAATTTTGAGATCAAGTTGAATATATTCAAATGCTAAAAGAGTCTGTACAGTTCTGCGGAGCTTCCAACGATGATCCTAATATGCATATCGTGAATTTTCTTAAGATTTGTGATACATTCAAATCCAACGGAGTCTCAGACAATGCCATTAGATTGAGACTATTTTCTTTCTCTTTAAGAGATAGAGCCAAGAGTTTGTTGATGTCATTGCCGTCAAGATCCAAAAAATTTAGCTCAGAAATTCTTAGCCAAGTTTTTATCTACCAACAAAGACAACAAAGATGCAGAATGACATCAGCTCATCAGTCGGATTGATAGAGAATTGTTGTACAAGGCATGTAAGTATTTCAAGGATATACTGTAGAAGTGCCCATACCATGGAGTTCCTAAATGGCTATCAGTCCAGATGTTCTATAATGGGTTAGTAGTTCATTTAAGGACCATTGTAGATGTTATTGCTGAAAGGGCTTTAATGAATAAATCCACGTATGAGGCTTATGATCTATTGGAAGAAATGACGTCAAACAGTTACCAATGGCTAGTAAAGAGAGCTACAACAAGAAGAGTTTTTGATATGTATGAGATTGACACATTTAATGCATTGACAGTACAAATCAATATGTTATCAAAGAAGATTGATGCATTGAATGTTGTCAAATCTCAGCAAGTAACTTGTGACTTTTGTGGTGATAAACACATATATGGGCAATATATAGAGTCGGAAAATTATATGAGATAGCTACCTAATCCACAATCTAATTTCTATAATTTGGGATGGAGAGATCATCTAAACTTCTCTTGATGTATCAACTAAGATGAGCCATCTAGACCAATTAACCCCCCAGAATTTCAACCACCGCAAGAAAAGAAGCTGGTATTGGAAGTCATGCTCATGCACTTCATGAAGTCTAATAACGCCATCCTACAAAACCATTCGGTAACCTTGAAGAACTTAGAAGTTCAAATAGGACAACTTGTTGCATCTCTCAATAAGTAACCTTAAGGCACTCTACCAAGTGACACCGAGATAAATCCAAGAGAAAAGGTAGAGCAATGCCAAGTAATCAACCAATCAACTTGAGAAGTAGTAAGGCATTATAAGAGAACACATCCACACTACCACTATCAAGTATAAAAGAGAAGAAAGTGCAAAACATGAAGTGCAGCCATATAGAGCGCAATTCTTTTTCCTAAAAAGCTTTAGAGGCACCAACCAAGTGCTAAAACAAAATATCAATAGCATATCATTCCATAACCAAGTGTAAAAACTCAAAATAGTATAGAAAATTTAGCAAAGGATAGTATAGAAGCTGGTATTTTGGTGCAGAAAAATTTTAGAGTGCAAAAAAGTTCAAATACAACACAAAATACCAGTACCAATGTCCAGTGTCAGTAGTTCACACCTTTTCTAATAGAGGCTACAAAATAAGAGATTAGATAAGCAATTTTTTAACTTTTTTTATGTTTTTAAGAAATTACATATTAATCTCCCTTTTACAGATGTGCTCGAACAAATGCCTAGCTAAGTCAAGTTCATAAAGAGTATCCATTCAAAGAAGACGAGATTGGAGGATTATGAGACCATGACATTGATAGAGATACCTCATAAGCTCAAAGATCCTAAGAGATTTACTATACCGTGATCCATTGGTAATCACGATATTAGTAAAGATTTATGATCTAGGAGCGAACATTAATCTCATGCCACTCTCCATCTACACAAGTTAGGTTTAAGAGAAGAAAAACTGATCAATATCACACTTCAACTTGCTGATCACTTTTTTGCCTACCTAAAAGGAATTATAGAGGATGTGTTAGTAAAGGTAGACAAATTCATCTTCTATGTCGATTTTATAGTCTTAGATATGAAGAAGACAAGAAAATCCACATCATCCTTGGAAGACCATTTCTAGCAATGGGACATACAGTTATTGATGTTAAAAATGGGGAGATAATCATGAGGGTACAAAATATCATAGCAACAATCAAGGTCTTCAAGGAAATCAAGTTCTCATATGAAAATAATGATTGTTGTAACATTGATGTGGTGCACCCAAATGCCAAAGAGCTCAAAGACATGGAGATATTAAATTCTCACATAAAAAAGAAGGCGTTAAGGCATAAAAAGAGAAGAAAGAGAAAGAATAAGCAATAGTACGATGAGAGGATTAAAGATAAGGACAAAGGAGAGACACTTCACCAGTCTAAGATTCAAGTCTTTCTGGAGAAGCACGAGGAGAATAAGATAAAATTTACTGCGCTTGGCTTAATTTAAAAGATGTGGAAGTCAAAAGAAAGGAAAGCCAAGAAGATCACATACAAGAATGCTTCCACTATCCACTTTGATCCACCATAAAAGTAGAAAAAACCCCGCTAAGCCAACGGTATTAAATCAAGCGCTTCTTGAGAGGCAACCCAAGTAATTATTTTATATTTATTTTTTTAGCTTTAGTTTTAGTTATGTTAGTTTCTATTCTTTATAGGAATAAAATTAGCAAGTCAAGCATTCAAGGAAGCAGCAAAAGCAATTGCAAGCATTAGAAGCAAATGAACATCATAGTTTAATTAATAAGTAAGAACGCTGCATTGCTTCAACTTCAATTACCATAGGATTTTTTCTTATTTTTAAGATTATTGCTCAACATTGAAGACAATGTCTAATTTAATTTTAAGGGTGGGAAACAAACTTTTCTGTGTTTATTTTGCTACATGCTTTGATTGGTTATCTTGTAGGGTAAATTGTTTTTAGTGTTAAGTTTTGGTTAAGATGATGATCATTAGTCCATGATAAGAATTAGAATATTAGCTGAATTTTTTTCCCAAGTTTCTAAGAAACAATATATGCTTGAAATACTTCTTATATAATAAATCTTAAACTAAATTCAAGCTTTTTTTTATCACTTACTATTTAGCACATTGAGATAAGCTTGTATTACTTGACTTTTTATACTCATACTTAACTAGTACACCATAGTCTCAATGCCAACACTATAGAACTTGCTTAATTACTACTTGAGGTGAAATTCTAGGAATTATATAAATAGGGAAATGATATTCACTACTACAAAATGAGCTTCACTGACACCATGCTACTAACACTTTCTAAATGGTGTCAGTGAAGCTCATTATCAGTGAATTATTGATACTATTGTATTAAAAAAATAGAGTGTCAGTGAATTGCTGATACCATGGTATTGAACAATAAAGTGTCAGAGAAATAGTGATACCATACTATCAAAAAGTTATTTTTTATTTAAAATTTAATTAGTGAAATAAATTAAAAAAATTAACATAACACTTAAAATGACACCGTTCTATGTTTTTTTTATTTACAATTTTGGGTATTGGCTAAATTTAAGTGTTTATATTATTTTTGGCCTTTTTCTTGTATTTTTATGTTAAATATTATAATTGGTCCAAATTCAATCTCAATTTTAATTAAGTTAAATGTCATAATATCAAATTCAATCTCAATTTTAATTAAAATAAATGTCAAAATATCAAATTCAATTTCAATTTTGACTAAGTTAAATGTTATAATTCTAAATCTAATTATAACTACTTTACCTGTTAAAATTCTGAATTCATTTTCATTTTCAATTACGTTAAATGTTATAATCTAATTTCAATTACATTAAATGTTATAATTTAAATTTAAATTCAAATTTCAATTTCAATTACATTCAATTTTATAATTTCGATTTTAATTTTAATTTTAATTACATTAAATATCATAACTTTTAATCCAATTTTAATTTCAATTACGTTAATGTTATAATTTTAAATTCAATTTTAACTATGTTAAATATTATAATTTTAAATGTAATTTTAATTACATTAAATGTTATATTTAAAAGTAAAATATGAACAAACAAATATATTTAAAATAGTAATTATATGTAACTACATGTAATAATTAAAATTGGAAAAGCTAACAAATTTATTAGTAATTTTAATTTATTTAAAACAAAAATTTAAATTTACAATATAACTCATAGTTATTTAATTGCTTGTAATAATTAAAATTATAAAAACTAAAAAATTTATTACTAATTTACTTTATTTAAAACATCACTTAAAGTTAAATTATAAAATCAAAAATACATATTACATTCCCAAATTCCATCTGATCATTCCCAAATTTGAAATCTTATAAACCTAATTGGCTAATTCCTAAATTCCATTCGGCCATTCCCAAAATCCCAATTTCCCACCCAACTCAAGCCAAAGTCACATTTTTTTTCTTGATTTCTTCTTCGATTCTTCAAACAGCATGCACGTATCTAATCATATGAATTGTGAACACAGGCTACACAACTCAGCAGTAGCTCCCTTCACATGGCAATAGGTTCGCAGTTGAAACATCTCCCATCGTTGTAGGCTCGCCGATTGCCATGTCTTTTTGACCCACGCAATGCTGCCCCAGTCTCTCTTTTCAGGTTGTCGAGTCGTCTCTTGCAAGACCCGAAGATTCGCCTTGTCTTTCCAACCCATGCAGCGTCGCCCCGTGCCATACCGAGCTCCATCAGACCTAATCGAGTCTCCTTGGATGCCGCCATTTTTCCTTAACTGTGATTTATGAATGCATTATAATACATTCCTTATCAAGTTGACAGTAGTGGCAAAAGCTAAAGTTGCCCAAGCAATGGAACTCGACAAGTGAGATTCTTATCAAGTTAAGTGCAAGTTGATAAATTAAGAAGTTTGACAAAATGGTTTTGAACTAGATAAGCAAAGCTTCTTGAACTTTACTATTTGTAAATTAAATGGGGAAGTTTTTGTTTATCTATGCTTTTACTAAAGTTATGCTTATGTCCAATTTTTATGTGAGAATAAATTTTCTGTATTAGATTGATAATTTCAATTCTTTAGGCATTATAATACATTCTTTTAATCCAATCCTTAGCTATTGTTGTTATTCGTTATTGTGATTGTCTACCTTAACACATTTGTCTTGCTGCTAATTTGGGGATGTTCTTTCATTTTTTGTGCTATCTCATATTTCTTTCTTAACAGTTAGCTTGTGAAGACTATTTGTGCTATGGTTACATTTGTATTTGGTATATTATGCCTATGTGTAAGTAAAATGGATAATTGGCAATGGCATTTTGGTAGCACGTCAATGTTTTAAATTTTATTGCCTAATTATATTTGGTACGTTATGGCTATGTTAACATTTTTGCTTAGCTAAGTCAGAGGGTGGTTAGTCTTGTATTTTTGCTCCTAGTATTTAGTGGAGGTGTGACTGTAAGAAGAGTGGCAATTTACAGATTTTATTTTTTGTACTGATAATGAATATTTTGGTAGAAAGCACATGTATACATTTAAAATTTGATATTATCACATAGAAATTTTGTGCCTATTTTTCATGAACCTCTACTGTTTGATAAAATGTCTGAGAGAATGAGAATTTATGTGACCTTTTACCTGATTGCTCATATGTTTAAACTTCCCAGAAATATTAAAGTCATCAATGGACTATGAACCATATTCTCTAGAAAGATTCTTAGGTTGGTAGATGTGAGATTTTTTACTTTGGGCTTGTGTAGTTGTATTATGTTCGTTAGCTTTCATGATTCCTCTATCATGGTTTCGTGATAATAATGTGTTAAGGGTGTGATTATTTAATGTGCTTTCTTAGTGATTTTAAAAATTATGCTCACATTAGCATTTGATAGCTAAATCAATAGCAAGAGCAATGTCCTACTATAATTGGTTAATGGCGAAACCCAAAAGGGAGGGATCATTTTTTAGTTCAATTGTCTTGTTGAATTATGTATTAATAGTAAACTGTGATTTGTATAAGAGTTGGATGGTACATTATTTATTGCTTGGTTTGTTTCTGCCTTTGATACTTATTATTATTTCTATTACTCTCTATTTCTTTTTTATTGGTTGGATTGATGATTCTTTTATAACAAGGTATTATGTTATATGAATTACATAACTAATCTAAAGAGCATGCACCAGTCAAAAATATTTCGTCCTCACTATATTAAATTACAATGGATGATTTTCTTCTTGCTTCACCCAATCACTAGGCTTGTTTTCGTCAATAATTTAGGCTAATTATTTGCATTCAAGGACTTATAAATGTAAGGCTTGTAGTTATTATTATATTTTTTTTGGTTATATTTCCTACTTGAGAATTTAGCATATTATTTTTTCTTATGCCCACCCTGGCTTCTTGTTTCTGACCAGTATCATATAACTTTAGGAATTAAAGGGTTCCATAATAAACAATGTTACAAAACAAGATTATTTTACTTCATTCCAACTTCTGTTGACTTAAACCGATAAAAATAACTCTTACAAAACAAGATTATTTTATTTGCATTTACACACTTGAATATCACAAACATATCTTAATTAGCATATTGGCTAGAATGTCTGCTAGTTACATGTGGGGATTTACCAATTAGCATACACAAGTAATTGTTTTTCATATTTTGTCTTTGGAACATGAGTTAAGGTTGAGGAGTAAAAGATTAATTATGAAACAAATAAGGATGCTGGCGAATTGAAACTAGATGGAGGATTCATGATGTTAGGGACCAATTCATTTTGTCACACTTTAAGGTTTGCTTTCCTTGCCTTGTAGATCTTATTTGCTATGTTTAGATTATAATGTATGTATCAATTTCTTTACTTGCTTTTATTTGTTTGCTGCATACATTATTGAGAAAATAGTTTTGTGGTTATAGCAAGTTTATTTTTTTAAAATGCACATTACTTGTTCAATAAAATTCCTCTTTCAAAAATAGACTTAAATATTACCCCCACTTTTCTGAAAGCCCTTATAATCAACATAGACTTAAATATAATTTTTATAAATTCAATTATCATATGTTTCTATTATTCCAAATGATAAAAATAACTGATGAATAACATTCATTACATCAGGAGGGTCCAACAAAACATTCCTCGAGGTTTTCATTGGCCATTAATATTTAATTTCTTCTTATCATGCATCTTTCAGATCCAGTAGAAAAATATTCTTATTGCATTAAACATCATGGATGTCTTTTTGTAAATCATTTTTTTTTTGTGATTTGAATATGCATTTTGGTAGCAGGAATTAGTTCTTTTAGCAGATTTATATATATTCTCAAAATGATTTCTCACATCATTGATGGTGAGATGCTTTTTTCCAATTATATCAATAAAAAAGTTGGGTCAACTCAAAAGTGGTAATAATAGTTTTAACTGCTATAGTCTTTTAGTAGATCTTGCACAGTTTATTGTTTTATTATTTCAATTAGTTTTTGCCTTCTTGCTTTATTGTTTTGGAAGTTTGTTATGATATTGTTAGTGTAGTTTCAGTAGAATGATATTTGCACTAAAATCACATGTGCTTGCTTTTATGAGAGCATATGAAACTATTTAATCATAACTAGCACATATATTTGCATACTTAAGGAGACTTGCTATAATAATCTTAACTAGATTAAATCACATTTTAATAATGTTGCAGCATCCCTGATTTTGAATATTTTCCATACATGTCATAACAGCTCTAGAATATGATCTAATTTTATAAGTCTTTATTTATCAGTTGTGCATCCACCTTACTACAAGGGCTATTTTTTGGGTTGTTTTGGAATTCTTTTAGGGCTATTTCTGGGACTAATATGAGACTGTTTTTTAGGTTGTTTTAGGGCTATTATGGGGCTATTTTTGGGGCTGTTTAAGGGCTATTTTTGGGGCTAATATTGGGCTATTTTTATAGTTGATATGATGCTATTTTTCAGCGTGAAATGGGGTTTTATGCATTTTCTTGAGAAATATATTCTATAAATACTTTACATTTCTTGTTACATATAAACATTTTTTTATCACTTACATCTTATTTAAACTTCTATGTTATCTAGTGCAACAATTGACCATATCTTTTTTTTTTCTCTAACCTAATTTAGATGTGATCATGATTTTTATTCTTGTACTATCATTGCAATATCTTATAAGTTAAGTATATTGTTCAACTTTTTTAATTTACTATTGTATTTCTATTTACTTTGATAGAGGTGATTGTAGATTATTTGCTAAATGGCCGTTAAGTTGTGAGTGGATTGCTTCAACTCTTTTGATGGATTGTTGGTTTCGACAAGTCTAATATGGCGGCTATGTGTTTAACTAAACTTCAAAGACTGGGATCTTTTGGACTATTGTATCATTTTCAATTAGTTTGAGATATTTGCAATATTTGTGAAACTAAGTTGAATGTATTTTTATGATATTTTGATTATAGTGGTTGTAAGATGATGTTTCAAACAACTTAACAATTTGGGATATATTTAATTGTTACAAAATTCAAGTTTAAAAATATATATATATTAAATATTCTTGTTCAATAATTATAATTCTAAATTATTAAAAAGCTAATTTAATTAAATTGTCATAAATGAATAGTAAATACTATTAATAATATAGTAGCAACGATATTTTTGATACCATGGTGTCAATAAATTTTTGATACTAGTGTCAATGATTCTATGATACCATGGTGTCAAAGATTTACTAATACCATAGTGACAGAGATTTATTGATACCATGGTAACAAGAATTCTTGATACCATAGTGTCAATGAGTTTTGATACTGTAGTGTCAGCGTTTTACTAATACTATGGTATCATATATTCACTGACACCATAAATGGTATTAGTAATTTTCTAGCTCTGACAACATTGACACTATGAGATAGTGTTAGTGAAACTATTCACTGACGCTAACTACCTTATTTGAGCCTAATTACCCTTTTTTTTCTTTCTATTTAATCACATTATAAGCCACAAGATGTTTTACTTATTTATCCTAAAATCTACCAGTAGTACCATAAACCTTAAGAGAAATATTTTTAGAAGAAAAAAGGTTCTATGTGTGAAAAAGGATACTACAATGAAAGCTATAAGTCTTGAAAGTGTTTTTCAGTCTAAGTTTGGAGGTGCAGTTATAAAAAATAAGAAGAGAGCTTTAAATGCATAAATACCTACAGCCAGAGAAAAAATATAAATTCTATGCAAAAGTGATTATAAAAAAAGATGAGAATATCATAGGTTTGAGAGAGGAGATAAATCAAGGAGAATGGAATCAAGAGATTTCTAAGTAAAGTTAAGTGTTTATAGTGTGATTTGAACTTCATATATATATATATATATTTATTTATTTATATCCCACCTTCACCTTAACCTTAGGTTACAAGCTAAATAATGTCTTAAATAGAGCCATAAACACGTGTATTTCTACATTAGTGGAGACTAGTATGAACAACAAACTTATGATAGTGTTATAAATTGAAAAATGTCAAGACAACGTTTTTATGTGCTATCTTCAGTATAAAGTAAATCTAAGTTTCATCTTGCTAATACTTGCTTACTGCACACATGCATAAGTGGCTATTTATAAGGGACATGAAAGACTTGATGAATGGTATGTTGATTTATTGAAAGTTGTCTATTGTGCTCTAAAAAGACTTATGCCATTTAACAACCTTCGAGACAATAATGGTGATAATGTCATTAACCAAAACTTGTTTTTAATTATTTTTATTAAAGTTAAGAATAAACTATGATTGTTTATCTTTGTTTTGCTCGAGGATGAGTAAAGTCTTAAGTTTGGGGGTATTTGATAGGTGTATACATGTACTAGTATATTTAGCTGGTAACTTTCGTATTTTGCTCAAGTCTGTGGATATTTAGCAATTTAATTGTGTTTTTAATCATAAATAGGTGTACAATGAAAAATGTGATGAATAAGAACAAATGGGAGGCAAATCGAATGAGAAACGAAGACATTGCGCTCAATTTACACCATTATAGGAACCTAGAGTTAGGCATTACAGTGCTCGGGGACAAGATGTGGGGTGCCATGGCACCCACTGCCCAACGTTGCTGCCCCTAATCGGCCAAGAGTAGAATGCGACTTTTAGGTCTTGGCACTATGGTGCCAACGCGGTAAATGAAAAATCTCTCCTTTTTAGTCCTATTTCAACTTGGATTCAATAGCCTTTGCCCCTAGGGTTTCTCACAGCAATAAAAGCACTCTTTTAAGAGGAAAAACACAGACTTTAAAGAGGCAAAAACACAAAAATAATTCACACATAAAATTGAGAGATCAAAGCCAAGAAATTAAGATTCAAGTTTACGATTGAAGATTCAAAATTGACAGAGAAGCACACCAAGGTGTCTTATTAAATAGTTTTTCTTATATTTCTGTATTATTATTCTCTTGTCCTTGCTATTTTTTATGGATTGGTTTGATACTCTTGGTTTTATGATGAGCTAAATTTTTTTTATCTATGGTTAGATTATGTGAGCCTAGTATGTAGTAGACTTTATTAATTCTTAGTTTATGAGCTTAATACATATAATTGATTCATTTTATCTCGAGTTTAATGCTTTCATTATATCTATTCAATATCTTGAATGATTGAGGAACCATGATGAACTTGACAAAGGGATTCACGTCTTTAGCCTAGGATAGTTTGATGCATGATTATAAAGTAACAACTTTGAGTTCCATTTAGGATAGACATATACTTAGATGGTATGTATAGCATAATTCAGACTTTGTCTTGCTAAATTAAATTTTAATTTGATTACCATAGACATATAAGTAGTTGTTATAATGCATAATATAGTCACTAAACCATCAACAAAGGCTTGTGATAAGATTAGCGTCTAAGTCAATAATTCGTATTAAGTGATTAGCTAAGAAGTTAATAAATCCAATGAATTACTAGAGAATGAGTCAATACCCTATATTATTATCAATTTGTGAGTTTAACTCTTTGTTTATTTGTTATCTAGGTTAAGTTCTAGGTTAATTAGTTAAATTACAGATTATAGTTTTGTGGATAAAAGTAAAGTAAGTATAATTTTAGTAATTGGTTTATAGAAATAGATCAAATAGTCCTTGTGGGAATGATATTTGGACTTAAAATCCTATATTATTTAATATGATAGTGTGCGCTTGCGCTAGGCTATTATAGCATCAATTATAAATATTTTAGAAATTTTTGATACATTCAAATATAACTGAGTCTTAGACGATGCCATCAGACTAAGACTATTCTCTTTCTCAATAAAGGATAAAGCTAAGGGTTAGTTGATGTTATTGTCGTCTAGATCCATATTGATATGGGATGGTTTACTACAAAAAGGTTTTGCAAAATTCTTCTCATCAGCATAGATAGCTAAAATGAGGAATAACATCACCTCATTTGTTCAGATTAATGGGAAGTCGCTATATGAGGCATGAGGTGATTCAAGGATACGTTGAGGAATTTTTCTCATCATAGGGTTCCTAAATGGCTATTAGTCTAAATATTCCACAATGGAATAGTAGGTCATTTAAGGACCATCATAAATATTGCTATTGAAGAAGCCTTAATGAATAAGTCTACAGATGACACATATAATTTGCTAGAGGAGATGACATTGAATAGTTACCAATGGTCTATTGAAAAGGTTACATCGAAAACGATCGATAGAGTTTATAACATTGATGCATTCAATGCATTGGCTGTAGAAATAAACATATTATCAAAAAAGATTGATACCGTGAATGCTATCCAGACTTAGAATGTGACTTATGACCTTTGTGTTGAAAACCACATGAATGGGCAATGCATGGAGTCGGCGAGTTATGTGGGAAATTATAAGATGTAACAGAATAATCCCCACTTAAACTATTATAATCTAGGGTGACGGAATCATCCAAACTTCTCTTGAAGTAACAACCAAGGAAGTCATCAAAACCATTAAACCCTCATGGATTTCACCCATCATAAGAAAAGAATTCGACCTTGGAAGATATGTTTATGCAGTATATGAAATCTAATGATGCCATTATACAAAACCATTCTCCATCTTTGAAGACTTTAGAGTCTCAATTAGGGTAACTTGCTCCAGCTCTAAATATTTGACCTTAAAGAACCTTACCAAGCAATAACAAAGCCAATCTAAGAGGTGACAAAGAATAGTGCAAAGCTATCTCTTTAAGAAGTGGTAAAAATTTGTTATCCAACAGTGCAAAAAAGAAGAATGATGTAAAAAATAGTACAGAAATGTAGAAAAGTGCAAAGAATAATGTAGAACATAATGCACAGTGGCAGGAAGATGCAGAAACCAAGGTTGAAACAAAAAAAAGTGCAGATGCAGTAATAAATAATAGCAACAATAATTTGTAGAAATATGTAGTGCAACATTTTCATCAATCTCCACCATTCCCTCAGAGGCTATAGAAATAGAAGCTAGATAAGTAGTTTTCAAAGTTTTTGAATATCTTTAAGAAACTTCAATTTAACATACCTTTTGTAGATGCTCTTGAGTAAATGCCCATTAAGGATATCCTATCTAAGAAGAGGATACTAACATATTTTGAAACTGTAGCACTTAACGAAGAATGTAGTGCAATCTTACAGAAGAAATGCCACATAAGTTGAAAGATCCAAGCAGTTTAACTATACTATGCATAATTAAACAGTAATTCCTTGGGAAGGCCTTATATAATTTAGGCACCAACATCAATCTAATGTTATTATTCATCTACAAGAAATTAGGTTTGGGGAGGCTAAACCAAAAATGTCACATTTTAACTTGCTGACGTTCACCTACTTATCTAAGGGGCATTATTGAAGATGTTTTGGTAAAGGTTGAAAAATGTATTTTCTTTATGGATTTTATAGTATTGGACATGGAGAAGGATAGTGAAGTATTCCTAGCTACTGGTAGAACCCTTCTTGATGTTCAAAAAGGGGAATTAACTATGAAAATGTAGAATGAAGAAGTCACGTTCAGTGTATTCAAAGTCATAAAAGGTTTAAGCAAGGAAAAGGAATGCTTGAGCATTGATGTTATTGACAAAGCAATTCAAGAAGTCTTTAACAAGAATAGCATTCATGATTCTCTAGAAGATGTTGTAGTAAACGGGTCAAAAGTTAAGAGATTAGAAGACAAGAGTACTTACAATCACTAAGCATTTCTTCTAAATATGATAGAATCATGATGAGAGTAGAACCTCTAGACATGCCAGAGGATAATTAAGCTCATAATAAGCCCTCTATTGAAGAACCTCATAAATTAGAGTTGAAACCCTTACGTGATCTCTTGAGGTATATATTTTTTAGAGAGTCTTTTACATTACCAGTCATAGTTTTTATCCAACTTGATGAGTCCTAAGAAGAGAAGTTATTAAAGGTATTGAGAGAACATAAGAGAGTAATTAGATGGAAAATTACTGATATTAAAGGAATCACTCTATCATTTTGCATGCATAAAATTCTGTTAGAAGAATGGCATAAGTCTATAATAGAGCATCAAAGGTAGTTAAATCTAGTTATGAAAGATGTAGTAAAGAAAGAGATCATTAAGTGGTTAGATACTGGGATTATCAACCCAATTTCAGATAGCTCTTGGGTAAGTCTAGTACAATGCATACCAATGAATGGTGGAATCACTATTGTGGCAAATGAAAACAATGATTTAATCTATACTTGAATTATTACTAGATGGAGAATATACATAAACTATTGAAAGCTGAACAAAGCTATTCGCAAAAACTATTTTTCCTTCCTATTCATTGATCAAATGTTGGATAAGATAGCCGGACATGAGTATTATTGTTTCTTGGATGGACAATCCAGATATAATCAGATCACATTCACACATCCCTACGATTCATTTGCCTTTCCAAAGATGCCATTTGGCCAATGCAATGCTCCAGCAACTTTCAACGATGTATGATGGCTATCTTCTTAGACATTATAGAATAATTCATAGAGGTATTTATAGATGACTTTTTTATTTTTGGAGACTCCTTTGATCTTTGCCTTGATAATTTAGCATTTATACTTAAAATATGGAAAGAAACCAATTAAGTGCTTAATTAAGAGTGTTATTTTTGGTCCAAGAAGGTATAGTATTAAGCCATAAAATTCGAGCTCAAGGTATTGAGGTAGATAGAGCATAGCTTGAAACCATTGAGAAATTGCCTCTTCTACTAATATGAAAGAAGTACAGAGCTTTCTTGGTTGTGTAAATCTTTATAGAAGATTTATAAAAGATTTTTCTAAGATCTCCAAACCTTTATACAACTTATTAAAGAGATAACTGCAGTTTTATTTCGATAAAGTATATCTTGAGGCCTTTGAAACCTAGAAGAAGAAGCTTACTTCTGCACTGATCACCATAGCACCTAATTGGAATTTACCATTTGAGGTAATGTATAATGCAATTGATATAGCTGTGAGAGTTGTACTAAGACAAAGAAGAGAGAAAGTTTTTCACACCATCTACTATGTAAGTAAAACTCTTAATAACGCGTAGTCTAACTACACTACCACAGAAAAAGAACTTCTGCCAGCAGTCTTTACCTTTGACAAGTTCTAAGCTTACCTTATTGGAGTTAAAGTCACGGTCTTTATAAATCATTCAGTGATCAAATACATCATTGCCAAGAAGGATGTAAAACCAAGGCTCATTTGATGGATTCTATTGCTATAAAAATTTTATCTTGAGATCAAAGAAAGAAAAGGAGTTGAGAATCAAGTAGCCGATTATCTCTCCCAATTAGAAGTGCTAAATCAACACCAAGAGAAGATCCTAATCAATGAAACTTTTCAAGATGAGAAACTCCTTGCAACATAACATCATAAGACTCCTGGTATGCTAATATTGTCAATTATTTAGTTTGTGGCCCACTCCTCTTGATTTGACATTTTAATAAAAGAAAAAGTTCCTCAACGGCAAAAGGTTTTACTTATGGGACTACTCATTCTTTTTTAGATTGTGTGCAAACCAAATCATTCGCAGATGTGTCCCTCAATAGGAGATTACATGAAGCATTGGCATAAGGTGGGTGGCTATGGAAGAATACCAAGCCTTATATTATTAGTGCATATATGGTGTGGAGAATGAGGTTGGCTTGCTCCTGGATAATTGCTACTCCGCCTTCGGTGATGCTAAGAATCAAATGATCGCTTTATATTCAAGCCCCTTCAGCAACCCACGATAATTATCTCAGGGAATGTTAGGAAGTTTAAAGAATTGATTGATAGTGGTGCTCATGATGTACACACTTTGTCCCCTAATAAAGGCTTAAGTCTTGGTGCTCTGTAAAGTTTACATAAAATTCCCACACAATAGGTAGAACTGCTGCCTCAAGTTGTGCACAAAGTCTCTACCAAACTTCTTCTTTACTAATCTGAGTAATGCTTGGATATTGTAGAGTAATGATTTTGAACCCTTCTCAAGAATAGTGGTCCTCTTGACAATGAAGGATGTGTGATGTTCAAATACTTTTTTGGACACGAATTTGGAGGTGTTATAGTATGCGGAGGATGAAGTGACTTTCTTACGAGCTCCTTTACGAGCCATAGAGACTATTACCTGTAAAAAGAAAATAAATACTCTCCCAAAATTGTTAACCTTTTAACTGAAACTCTTCATGACGTCAAAGTCCACAAACACAAACTTCAAGTAATGTAGTGTTAAAATCATCCTTAATTTAATCATATCAACATTACAATGGCCTCAAAACCACTTAGCTTTAATGATATCAAGACCACAATTCAATCATCTCAACCCACAACACCACAATTCAATCATATCAACACTACAATACCATAATGACCTCAATCATATCACTTCTCAATATACCAACGCAATTCTCAATATACAAATCAAACACACATCAAGGTTTTGACATTGTTGCTGGGGATTATTTATATCTATTCTTTAGATCAATACTAATACTAAGCTACTTGCTTTTAATAAGATTTTATTTTTTATTTTTATTTTAGTTTATTTTCTTCTTTTTACTTTGATTTCCTTTTTCTTTTGCTTTGATAGTTTATGCGATAGGCGAAAAGTGCTAACTTAACTTCTTTTGTTCCCGAGACCAAAAGAACATTGCATAAACTTTAACGTGAACAATAACATTAGCATTCTTTAAACATATATGAAAACAATGTTCATATCAATAATCCTATATTAGATCCATGATACCTTAGAGATCTTTAAAGGATTATGTTATTCCTATTGTAGTTGGTATTCAATCTAGTATTCGGCAACCAACTATTAATGCTAATAGCTTTGAGATCAAGCAAATTATTATTTAGATCCTAAAAGAGACTATATAGCTTAGCGTAGCTCCCAATAACGATTTTAACATGCATATCATAAATTTTTTAGAAATTTGTGATACCCTCAAGTGTAACAGAGTCTTAAATGAAGCCATACGACTTAGATTGTTCCTTTTCTCCTTGAGGGATAAAGCAAAGAGCTGGATGATGTCATTGTCATCAGGATCCATATCAATGTGACCAAGTTTTTTCCATCAACAAAGATAGCAAAGATAAGGAATGACATCACCTTATTCAGTCAGATTGATAACGAGTCATTGTATGAGGCATGGGAGCAATTCAAGGTCATATTGAGGAAGTGTCATCACCATGGTGTCCCTAAATAGTTATTAGTCCAAACATTCTATAATAGATTAGTAGGCCATTTGAACACTATTGTAGATGCCACTATTAGAACCGTATTAATGAATAAGTCTACAAATTAGGCTTATAACCTACTAGAGAAGATGGCATCAAACAGGAACCAATGGCCAGCAGTGAGAGTTACACCCAAAAGAGTCGCCAATGTATAAGAGATTGATGCATTTAATGCATTGGCAGCACAAATTAATTCATTATCCAAGAAGTTTGATACATTGAACGTAATCAAAACTCAGTAAGTGACATGCAACTTTTGTAGTGATAACCACATGAATGGACGGTGCATATAATCAATGAATTATATAGAAATTTTAATCGATAATAACCTAACCACAGTTTAACTTTTATAATTCGGGGTAGAGAGATCATCCAAACTTTTTTTGGCAAAATAACTGAGGGGAATCATCTAGACCATTAAATCTCCTCTAGATTCTAACCACCACAAGAGAAAAAATCATCTTTGAAAAATATGTTTGTGCAATATATAAAGTCCAACAATGCCATCCTATAGAATCATTCAACGTCATTGAAGAACTTAGAGGTTCAAAAAGGACAACTTGCTGTAGCCAATAACAAACAACCTCAAGGCACTTTACCAAGTGACATCGAGATAAATCTAAGAGACAAGGTAGAGCAATGTCAAGCCATCAACTTAAGGAGTGGTAAGACATTATAAGAGAACACACCACATTACCACTATTAAATATAATTGAGAAAGAAGTGCAAAAAAATGACGTGTAACCATATAAATCGTAAATTCCTTTTTCTTAAAGGCTCTAGAGGCACCAACCAAGTGCTAAAAATAAAAAGTAGCAATATATAAGTCTAAAACTATGTGTAGAAACTTAAAATAGTGTAGAAAATTCAGCAAAGGATAGTGTAGAAACTGGTATATTAGTGCAAAAACATTTTGAAGTGTAAAAAAGTTCAAATGCAATAGAAAATACCTGTACCAATTTGCAGTATCAGCAGATCACATCTCCTCTACAATTCTAACAAATGCTGCAAAATAAGAAATTAGATAAGTAATTCTCTAAATTTCTTGAAGTTTTTAAATAATTTCATATTAATCTCTCTTTTGCAGATGAGCTCGAACAGATCCCTAGCTATGTCAAGTTCATAAAGTGTATCATTTCAAAGAAAATGAGATTGAAGGATTATGAGACAGTGGCGTTGATAGACAAGTGCAGTGCTATTCTTCAGAAGAAGCTCCCTCCTCAGCTTAAAGATCTTAGGAGATTTACCATACCATGCTCCATTGACAATCATAACCTTAGTAAACAAGTTAGGTTTGAGACAAGCCAAATCGATCAATATCACACTTCAACTTGATGATCGCTCTATCGCCTACCCGAAAATGAATTATAAAGGACATGCTAGTAAAAGTGGACAAATTTATCTTCCCCGTTGATTTTATCATCCTAGATATAGACGAAGACAAAAAAATCCCTATCATCATTGGATGACCATTCTTAGCCATGGGACGAACGATCTTTGATGTTAAAAAAAAAGAGTTGACCATGAAAGTACAAAGTGACATTATCACTTTCAAAGTCTTCAAGGAGATCAAGTTGCCATCCAAAGGAGAAAACTGTTGTAGCATTGATGTGATACACCCAAACCCCAAAGAGCTTAAAGACTTGATGTTGTTGAATCCTCACATAAAAAAGAAGGTGTTAAGGCATAAGAAGAGAAGATAGAGAAGGAAGAAACAATAGTGCGATGCAGGGATTAAAGATAAGGAAAAGGAGAGACACTTCACCGGTCTAAGATTCAAGTTTTTCCAGAGAAATGCGAGGAGAATGAGGCCAAAGCTACTACATTTGGCTTAATTAAGAAGATGTAGAAGCCAAAAGAAAGGAAAACCAAGAAGAGTACATACACGAATGCTTCCACCATTAACTTTGATTCATCATAAGAATAGAAAGAAGCTTTGTCAAGCTGACAATGCTAAATCAAGTGCTTCTTGGGAGATAACCCAAGCAATGTTTGATTAGCAATCGAGGCAAAATCCTATGGCAGATATAGCAAGAGAAATAATTACAGCCCATGTTTGGATCATTTGAGCCTTTCGAACCTACTTTGATATATGTTTTAACCCCTAGTCGTCGCTTTTGAGCCTTATTGACCATTTTTTTTTTTAACCACATTAGAAGCCAAAACTGAGTAAATTTTACTCCTTCATAAAACACCGCTTACATTGTAATTTTAATATCTTGTTATGGGCTCATGAAGAGGTATAATTCCAAGGTTAATTAGGAAGAATAGAAAAATCAACTCAAGAATTATTCTTATACAATTACAAGCTTTAGGAGATATCAATCAAAAGAAAAAAGAAGAAGAAGAGGGCAAGCCATCCTGGATTTCTAGTGGAGAATTAATGAGCTGTTGAAATTTTGTTTTGAAGAAAATAAGTTTAGGGGTATGTTTTGGGAAAAAGAAATGGTGAATAATCTACAAACAAGAAGGTTATAGTTATTCTATAAAACGAACTTTAAAATTTTCCAATATTCCTTACCATAACCTAATCATTTCATTACAAGCTTTTGAAAGTCCTATTTGATCTTTAGTTATATACTTGTCCTATATTAGTGGAGAATACTATGAAAAGTTATCTTATGGAAAATTCTTCAATCTTAATCTTTCTTGTTGGAATAAATCATTCTAAGTCCCATTGATGAACAAAAAGATAGCTTTGCAGACACTCTTCAAGTGAATATTTGTAAGATAGAAATAAGCATGATGATTATATTATAAGATGTTTAGAAGTAATTAATGATTCTGAAGATTTTATTAGCGTAATTTAACCTTTGAGACAAAT
The DNA here is from genome assembly GCA_946807835.1 of Ailanthus altissimus. NCBI lineage: Eukaryota > Viridiplantae > Streptophyta > Magnoliopsida > Sapindales > Simaroubaceae > Ailanthus > Ailanthus altissimus. The sequence continues at coordinate 15,861,389 of OX327687.1, forward strand.
TTACAAATTTATAATTGGCCAATTCAAACGACTTTTTTTAAATTTAGTTTGTTTTTGTTTGCACAAGGACAAGCAAAGTCTTAATTTTGAGTCTATTTGAAAATATAGACTATTATTTTCATCCTCTTGAACTTTTATTTTTCTATAAATTGATGAGTGTTGGCTATTTCTTTGAGGTTATTTATTAAATATAGGTTTTACGCCTACGACATGAAGAAGTTAAAAGAAAAATAATGAGACCAAAAAATTTGGGCCAATGCTGTGGAGCCCAAGTCAAAGAGCTGTGCACAGAGGCATTCAGGTCTGAGCGTTATAGCACCTATGCGGCTGATAGTTGTTGCCCTATGAACATGTATCAAAATATTCTAGACTAAACACATAAATTGCTCTTTTAAGTACATTATGGTTCATTGAACAATCATTATAATATTTAGTAAGTTCATAAACTAAGAGAGTTAATAATATCCAACTATATATTAGGTTCAAAAGTTTAACCCTAGTTGAAAAAAATTTAGTTCATAATGAATACAAGAGTATAAAAATAATGAATTAATGACATGATTAACAAAGACATCAAGTAGAGAAGATGAAAATAATAATGCAAGTTGATGCCCTTAGAATCATTTCTTCTTCTCCTTTAGTTTGGATACACAATTTGAATTCTAATTAATGTAGTATTAATGTGTTAATTACTGATTAGTATTGTATAACTATTATATTAATAAGTATTAAAAAGTCAAAAACTATCTGACAAGTAGTTGTTATTGATTGAGGACACATCAGTTGGGATATAAATGATAGACTGATATATGGCTTGTTAAAAGTTCAGCTATGCAACAAATTAGCAACTCAAATCCACAAGAAGAGAAAAAGACTAAGTTTAGCAAAGACATAAACCAATCAAGATTTATCTATGTAGAATGTAAGAGCACTCTAGACCATGTCTACCAGGGAGAATCTGAACAAAGCCCCACCCTTACTACAAGGTGTATAAGTGGCAATCAAATAGTTAAAATGAGATAAGACATATTCTTAATGACTTTTATGCTATTCTAATTACCATAGATATTTAGGTAATTGTTAGGATGAGATATAGGTATTTGACCATCGGCAGAGGCTTATAACGACATTTATCTTTTAGCCAAAAATTTATTGTTGAGGGATTAACTAAGAGATTGATAGGTCTAATGAAATATTATGGGATAAGTTGAAACCTTAGATTTCTTTTATATTAGTGAATTTAACCCTTGTTTGTTTTTTTTATTAAGATTAGGTTTAATTTTTTAAATTTAGATTAATTAGAGAACATTCATTTTTAGATTTTGTCTGAATAAAAATTAAGTAGGATTAATTTTAGTACCTGATTAATAAATTAGATTAAATAAGTCTCCATGGAACGATACTTAAACTCAATTCCTATATTACTTGGTATGACAGCGTGCACTTATACTTAGCTAGAAATCGCTCATCAACACCTCGACATAGTAGGATAATAGATAGACTACCTTCTCATACAGAGTGGATGAAGAGCCACAAGTAGTTGTGTCCAACACAAGCCAAGATGATACATTGACATAGAGACATGCAATAAAGGATTTTGATAAAGAGAAATAGAAAGAAGCCATAAACTAAAAAATAGAGTTCATGTTCTCTAATTTGGTCTGGGAACTTATAGATCTACTTGAAGATGTCAGGCCTATAGGGTGTTAATGGTTATTTTATATAACACAAACTAACACAAGTATACGTTATCACAACAAGTAATACATGATAAGTAGAATGTCGATCCCACGAGAAATTATTATTACTACTTGCTAAATACTAAAATTATGTTCTCATATTCTTATTCAAGCTATTGGCAATTCAATGATTTTCATATCTAAACTAACTAAATAAAAAGAATAATTGGAAAAATTGGGCAAAGAAAACAAACGTGATAGTACAAATACTCAAATGCCTAGGATTACAATAATCCCTCAATACTTAACTTGAATTCAATTACTCCCTTTAGAACTATCAATATGAATGTTAATTTGATGTCTATTTTGTATAACACAAACTAATGCAAATATACATTATCGCAACAAGTAATATATGATAAGTAGAGTGTCGATCCCATGAGGAATTGTTATTGCTACTTGCTAAGTACTAAAATTATGTTCTCGTATTCTTATTCAAGCTATTGGCAATTCAATGATTTTCATATCTAAACTAACTAAACAAAAAGAATAATTGCAAAAATTGGGCAAAGAGAACAAACGTGATAGCACAAATACTCAAATGCCTAGGATTACAATAATCCTTTAATACTTCACTTAAATTCACTCCCTTTAGAACTATCAATATAAATGTTAATTTGATGTCTATTTTGTATAACACAAACTAACGAAAGTATACATTATCGCAACAAGTAATATATGATAAGTAGAGTGTTGATCCCATAAGGAATTATTATTACTACTTGCTAAGTACTAAAATTATGTTCTCATATTCTTATTCAAGTTATTGGCAATTCAATGATTTTCATATCTAAACTAACTAAACAAAAAAAATAATTACAAAAATTGGGCAAAGAGAACAAACATGATAGCACAAATACTTAAATTCCTAAGATTACAATAATCCCTCAATACATCACTTGAATTCAATTACTCCCCTTAGAACTATCAATATGAATGTTAATTTGATGTCTATTTTGTATAACACAAACTAATGCAAGTATACGTTATCGCAACAAGTAATATATGATAAGTAAAGTGTCGATCCCACGAGGAATTAGTATTACTACTTGCTAAGTACTAAAATTATGTTCTCTGATTCTTATTTAAGCTATTAGCAATTCAATGATTTTTATATCTAAACTAACTAAACAAAAAAAAAATTACAAAAATTGAGCAAAGAGAACAAGCGTGATAGTACAAATACTCAAATGCCTAGGATTACAATGATCCCTTAATACTTCACTTGATTTCAATTACTCCCCTTAGAACTATCAATATGAATGTTAACCAAGAACTCTAATATCCTCACAAGCCTCTTCCGATGGTCAAGTGAGTATATCTCATTCAATTAATTATCTATATTCCTATGATAATCAGATTGAAATAAGATTCATTAAGTTTAAATTCTCTAAATGGTCATATATACCATATGAGTATATTTTTATCTCATATGGAACTCATGTTTTTACACAATGATCATACATCAATTTATTCATGGCTAACACAAAATCCCCTTTTCCACGTTCATTAAGGTTTCCAAATCAATCTAATACATTGTCATGTAATTAGAACCATTAAGCATAGAACAAATTGAACAATTCAATATCAACATGACAAATAAGGGAAAATAATCAATCCAAGCTACATATAAGTTCACATTGTAATCCTAGTAATAAAATTAGTTCATAATTGAAAACATAAGTTTAGAGCATCTAACAACATCATTATACATACTAGAATCAACAATTACAAAATTAAAGAGAAGAAGAAATTTTCCTTTGGCAATGGTGATGTTCGTCCTCTAAAATATAGAAATTCTTCTTATTCCTCTTGATTCTTGGCTCTTGTTGTTGATTCTTGCATCCAATACCCAAATGAAGTGTTAATGTTCGTGCTCTCTACTACCCAAAATAGTATTTTTGTTGCTATCGAAAACCATAGGCGCGAGGAGCCTCCCAATCCCCCAAATAGGCGAGTTGAGAGGAGTATTTAAACATCTGCACGGGCGCTACGGCGCTAGAGGTTCAGCACCGTGGTGCTGGGCACGAGCATCAGGTATTCCTGAAGTTACTAAGCGTCGTAGCGCCTAGCCACCTGTTGTGCTACTTTCGTATTTTGAGCGTAACTTCTTCATTTGACGTCCGATTCTCCTACCGTTTGTTCCTATGCATCACATTATATGTTGTGCATCTATTTATGATCATAAAATACAATTCAATAGCCAAATATATATGATTTGAAGTAGAAAACAAAATTTGGATACAAATATTACTAGTGCTTTTACGCCCCTATCAGGTGCAAATAAATCTTTAACTAGAAAAGAAGAGTGGATGAAAAAGTAGAGACTTTCAAGACAAGGCTAGTGGCAAAGGCTTATACCTAGAAAGAGGGAGTCAACTATGAGGAGACATTCTCACTCGTAGCTATACTCAAATTTATTTGCATCCTTTTATCCATTGTAGCATATCTTGACTATGATATATGGCAAATAGATTTCAAGATAGCCTTTTTGAATGCATATCTTGAAGAAATCATCTATGTGATATAACTAGAGAGGTTCATAACAGAAAGCCAGGAGCAGAAAGTTTGTTAGTTGCTCAAGTCCATTTTTTAAACTTCAGCAAGCTTTAAGGTCTTGGAACTTGAGATTTAATGAGACAATCAAATCTTATAGTTTTAAGCAAAATATTGATGAACCTTGTGTATACAAGTACATCAAAGACAAAAAGGTAGTACTTTATATGGATGACATTCTACTCATTAGGAATGATGTAGAAACACTATCTAACATAAGGAAATGGCTAGCCAAACAATTCCAAATGAAAGATTTAGGAGAAGAAATTTATGTCCTTAGGATCCAAATTATTCAGGATCACGAGAATAAACTTTTAGCATTGTTTTAGGCATTGTATATCGATAAGGTGCTTATGTAATTTTTGATAGAAAATTCCAAGAAATGTTAATTACCGACTTAATATGAAATTATTCTTTCTAAAGAGCAACATCCTAGGATACCTTAGGAGGAAAAAGATATGAGACAAGTTCCTTATAACAGTGTCTTAAGACACCTTTAAAGCAATAATCAGCATTATAAATGTAACCTTTGATTGGTTGACTAGATTGTGGTGAAATATATTCTTAAATATCTTTAAAGACTAAGAAATCTAAATACTTGTGTATTCAGGAGGAAACCTGAACCATACTAGTTACACTAATTTTTAAGCAAACAAAGACGATCGAAAGTCGATGTTTTGGTTAGTGTTTACTTTTAGTGGCAGAGCTAGAGTTTAGATAAGTGTAAAACTATCTAGCTCTACTAATTCAACCACTCACCAAGACGTTACCAGCTAAGAAATTTGCAAGTCATATGGAGGGTATGGATTTAAGAGACATGTCTCACTAATAGGGATTAATTAAGTCTAATATTTTCATCTTCTGAACTTAATATTTGTTCGTAGAAATAAGATTATTTGGCTTTTGATGTATTTTATTATTATTTTTGTAGGTTTGTAGTCAATGGAGTAACTAGGTTTGAAACTCTATTGAAAATAAGCCAAAAACATCAAATTACTAAAGTACCTGCTACAGTTAGTAGCTACTGTGATTTGCTCCAGGGATTGACTACAGTGTCCATGGCATTCGAAATAGTATCTTAGCACTGCAGTGCCCAGGATTCAACACCGCAGCGGGTGAACAGTGGTGATGAACAGTACATTTGCTACAGTAACTCGTGAACAGTAATCATACTTTGACTTGTATTTGATGTTTAACCCTAATTTGATGACATAAACCTATAAATAGAAGGCCAAAACCTCTAATTAAAGGAGGGGAGAAAAAAAAAAGAAAAGAGGCAAAAACTTAGAGAGAGAATTCACAACACAAAATCAAATATCAAAGCCAAAAATTGAAGAACCAAGATCAAGATTCAAGCTTTAAGTCAAGATTGAGCGAGAAGCACATCAAGGAGTTACTTTGAATAGTTTTTCTTCTCTTTCTTTATCATTATATTCTTATTCTTGTTGATCTTTATATATTGGTTGGATACTTTTGATTTTGTGGTGGGCTAAATTGTTCATCTAGGGTTAGACTATGTGAAGCTAGTATGAATTTGGATTGTGTGAATTTTTAGTTTATGAACTTGATACATTCAATTGATTCATTCTATCTTGTGTTTAATGCTTTCATTATACTTGATCAATATTTTGAATGATTGTGGAACCATGATGAACTTGACGAAGAGATTCATGTGTTTAGCCTATGATACTTTCATACATGATCATAGGGTAACAACTATGAGTTCTATCTAGGATAGACATATGCCTATATGGCATGTATAGTATAATTTAGACTTGATCTTAATGAATTACATTCTGATTTAATTATCATACACATATAGGTGATTGTTAAAATGTATAATATAGTCATTTGACCATTGACAAAGGCTTGTGATGAGAGTGTCTAAGTCAATCAATTAATATTAAGGGATTAACTAAGTAGTTTATTGAGTCCAATGAAATACTAGGGGACAAGACAAAATCGTAGATTATCCTTATTTGTGAATTCTACCATTTGCTTTTGTTTAGTTTAATTGATAGAGTTAGATTAGTTAATTAAATTTTAGATTGTGATTTTCTGAATAAAAGTTAAGTAGGTAAAATTTTAGTACTTAATTTATAGAATTAGATCGCATAGTCTCTATGAGATCGATACTTGGACTTAAAATCCTAAATTGCTTGATACGATAATGTACACTTGTGCTTAGCTACTATAGCATCAATCAAGTTTTTGGCGTTGTTGCCTGGGACTAGTTTTATCTATTCTTTAGATAAATACTAATACCAAGCTACTTACTTTTAATTCAGATTTTTATTTTTGTTTTATCTTATTCTATTTTCTTTGATTTTCTTTTTATTTTACTTTAACAGTTCATACCATGGAGAGAAACAATGATCATATCAATAATCCTATGTTTGAGCCCATAATACCACAGAGATCTTTGAAAGAGTATGCTATCCTAACTACAAATGGTGTTCAATCTAGTATTTGACGACCAACCGTCAATGCTAATAACTTTAAAATTAAGTTGAATATTATTCAGATGATAAAAGAAACTGTACAATTTAGCAGAGATCCCAATGATGATATAAATATGCATATCAGAAATTTATTGGAAATTTATGATACCTTCAAATACAACGGAGTCTCCGATGATGCCATCAGATTGAGATTATTCCATTTCTCCTTAAGGGACGGAGCTAAGAGTTGGTTGATGTCATTACCATCAGAATCCATATCGACGTGGGAAGATTTAGCATAGAAATGCTTAGCCAAGCTCTTTCCACCAACAAAGACAGCAAAGATGAGTAATGACATCACCCAATTCAGTCAGATGGAGAGTCATTGTATGAGGCATGGGAGTGCTTCAAGGACATGTTAAGGAAGTGTCCTCATTATAGAGTCCCTAAATGGCTATTAGTTCAAAATTTTTACAATGGATTAGTAGGCCATTTGAGAACCATTGTAGATGTTGCTGCTGGAGGAACTTTAATGAATAAGTCTACAGATGAGACTTATGATCTATTAAAAAATATGGCGTCAAACAGTTACCAAAGGCCAGTAGAGAGAGTTACACCCAAAAGAGTTGCCGATATATATGAAATTGACATATTCAATGCATTGATAGCTCAAATCAATACTTTATCTAAGAAGTTTGATGCATTGAATGACGTCAAAATCTAACAAGTGACATGCGACTTTTATGGTGATAACTATATGAATGGGCGGTGTATGGAAGAAGTGAATTATGTGGGCAATTTCAATCATCAACAACCTAACCCATAATAAAATTCCTACGATCCAGGGTAGAGAGATCATCCTAACTTCTTTTAACATTATAGCCAAGAAGAGCCATTTAGACCAATGAATCCCCCAGGATTCCCGCCACCACAAAAGAAGAAGCCGACATTGGAAGACATATTTATGCAATATATAAAGTCCAATGATGCCATCCTAAAGAATCATTTAACATCTTTGAAGAATTAAGAGGTTTAAATAGGACAACTTGCTGCTGAAATTAATAGGAGACCTCAAGGTACTTTACCAATTGATACTGAGATAAATCCAAAAGAGAATGTATAGCAATTCCAAGCCATCAACTTGAAGAGTGGTGAGATCTTACAAGAAAACACATCCACACCACCATCATTAAGTATAAAGCAAATGGAAGTAGAGAAAAATAAAAAGCAACCATATAAACCACCTATTCCTTTTCTTTAAAGGCTACAGGGGTGTCAAACTAGTGTTGAAACAAAAAATCAACAGCATACTAGTCCTAAAAATAATGCAGAATCTTATAAAAGTGCAGAATTTTTAACAATGGAATGTGTAGAAATTGGTATAAAAGTGTAACAACATTTTAAAGTGCAAAAAAGTGACAACATAGTAGAAAATATTAGTAATCAAGAGTAGAATCAGCTTATGCGTACTATATTACTTGACTATTGTAGCATTAATATGGTGCCATCAAATGCCAAAGAGCTCAAAGACATGAAGATGTTGAATCCTCACATAAAAAAGAAGGCATTAAGGCATAGAAAGAGAAGAAAGAAGATAAAGAAGCAGTACGATGACAGGTGATAAGCACATGAAAATGCATATTTATTAAAAGATTCACTCACCATTTAATGTCACTAATTTTAGCATTTTCTTGTACTTTAGCTTGAAATAAAGTGTTCTCCTTAAATTGTGGTGAATGAATGTTATTTGCACAGATTTAGGTAAAATGGACATAACTCTCAATGGAAATCGAAATAAAGAAATTCTTGAACCTAGTGTAACGTGACTCAATATTACACAAACTTGAAGAATAGTAGAAAAGTCAAATCCGACATGTTATGGGCCAAAAATAGAGATACAATAGAATCGGGCTACAACTTCTACCCAACTTGACCCAACTTATGTATTTGGACTGTATCTCACAATCTACGAACTTAATTGGTATAATTCTTGAAGCTGTAAAATATTGACTTAATTATCAATAACTCGTATGTTGATGGTAAAGTCCAAATCAGCCGTTATCATGGACCAAATTGCATTGCAAGTGGTAAAATGGTTATTGGCCGAAATCTGATTTATCTTTGGTATTTTGGTCATATCTCATTGGATACTCATCCAATTTGCATGAAATTAGTGCCTATGGAAAGAAGAGGCAAAATTATACAATTTTTAGGTCAGGCATAGGGCTACATCGATCATTTATATTATCAAAAATGTACTGCAAGTGGGTGAACGTTGTTAGCCTAAAATTATTGAAGATTGATGTCACACATGACATATTTCCATTCATTGCCTATATAAGGACACTCTTAGGACATTTTCAACATTAGATAATTCTCTCTTCTTTTCTTTTCATTAAAATGTATTGTAATTTAGGCTAGAGTTCTTGGCAAGGCTAAGAGATGAACTTTTATGTGTAATAAATCTACTTTTATGCTTTGATTTATTGTCAAGAGCTACAAATGTTTGTAAGTTTGGTTTTGATTAAACTCTTATCTATTTTATTTTCTATAATCCAGAGGTTATAATTCTCATGTCTTATATATGTTCAGTCATGCTTTTCTTATGTGATTCTTGTTGAATTATAATTGTTATTGGTTATATTATTTTATATGTTAATCTTTTACTGCAATATTGTCAAATTGATATATTATCAATCTTGGATAACATGTAAGGGCAATAAATGTTTGATATTCAAGTTGATCTTTACTGCAATATTGTCAAAATGATATATTATCGATCTTAGATAACTTGTATAAATAAACATGATTTGTGTTAATATTTGCAAAAACGTTTAGTCATATCAAATGCATGTGCTATCAAATGTGCTATATTTTACATATCTTCCGATTGATTGTTTAGATGTAAAACTGTCAATTGAGTTATAAACATCAAATCAAAGTGTAGAGTAGATTTATAAAGCATAATTGCGATTCTCAAAGCCTTGCTTAAATCATCATAAGACATTTTCCTCAATTAATAGACAATTCTATCTCATCAATTAATTTTATCCTTTGCTACCTCTTTAATATTTTACTTCACCAACCTATTTTGCCAAGAGCTTTCTTATGGGTTCGACACCTCAATCTATACTGCGATAGCCGCGTTATTCACTGGTCTAAAATTCAAGTCTTTTCGTAGAAACACGAGGAGAAACAGGAACAAGTTACTGCCCAAGATCTAATAAAGAAGATGTGGAAGCAGAAAAAAAAGAAGCCTGATAAGCTCATATATAAAGATGCTTCTACCATTGACTTTGATCCTCCATAAGAGTAGAAAGAGCCTCATCAAGACAACGACAACGCTAAATCAAGTGCTTCTTGGGAGGTAACCCAAGTAGTTTTTTTTTTTATTTTTGTTTAGTTTTAGTTTTAGTTAGGTTAGTTTTTTTCTTTGTAGGAATAAAATCTGTAAGTCAAGCATTCAAGAAAGTAGCACAAGCAATTCCAAGCATTAGGAGTAAAGAAGCACCACACTCTAATAAATGGGCAACAACATTGTATTGCTTCAACCTCATCTACCAGGGGAGTTTTTCTTACTTTTAAGTTTATTTTTAGACATTGAGGACAAGGTCTAATTTAAGTTTGGTGGTAGAAAACACATAACCTCCATTTATTTTTGCTGTATGATTTGAATGGTTGTCTTGTGGAGTAATTTTTTTTTTTAGGTTGTTAAGTTTAGGTTGAGATGGTGATCATTAATCCTGTTATGAAATAGAATATTAGTTGAATTTATTTTCACAATTCTCTAGGAAACAGTAGATGCTTGAGGTAATTCTTATATCATGAATTTTAGATGAAGTTAAACCTTATTTTTTATCACTTCTTCTTGAGCACATTAAAAGAAACATGTATTAGTTGAATTTTTTGCTTTGAGTTATTCATGGTTAAGTAGTACACCACCGTCTCAAAGACCAATGCTCTAAAACTTGCTTGATTACTACTTGAGGCAAAATCCTAGAATTCATATACCTAGGAAAATGACATTAGGCCATCTTTGGACCATTTGAGTATTTTCGAGCCTACCTTATATGTATATTTATCCCTAGTCACCCCGTTTGAGCCTAATTATACATTTTTTTTCTATTTAACCACATTATAAGCCTAATTACTTTGAGTTTACTTATTCTAAAATCTATCGGTAGCACGATAAACCTTGAGTTTACTTAAAAATATTCTTAAAATAAAAAAGATTGTGGATGTATGAAAGAAGGGTACTGCAATAAAAAGCAATAAGTTTAGAAGGTGCATATCAATCTAAGTTTGGGGGTACTTAAAAAGAAAAGAAAAAACTTTTTAAATGCATAATACCCTTAGCTTGAGAAAAAGAAGAAATTCTTTGTAAAAGTGATTAAAAGAAAGATGGAAATAGCATAAGTTTGGGGGAGGAGCTAAAGAATCAAGGAGAGAAGGAACCAAATTTTTTCTAAGTAAGTCTAAGTGTTTATGGTGTGATTTGAGCTTCATATTTATATCTTTATAACCCACCTTGACCCTAGCCTTATATTACAAGCTAAATAAAATCCTAAATAGATCCTCTAGGCATGTATATTTCTACATTAGTAGAGAGTAGTATGAAAAGCAAGCTTATGGTAGTGTTATAATTAAAAATAAGTTGATATATCATCTTTATGTATTTCTTAAGTATTGAATAAATCTATATTCTATTTGACTAATTACTTGCTTATTACACATACGCACAAGTGATCATTTATAAGGGAGAATAAAGTACTTGATGAATGGTATGAGGATTGTTGAAAGTTGTTTGTCAATTTTCAAAAGTCTTATGCCCATTTAACAACCTTAGTTTAAGACTATGATGATGATTGTTGAATCAATCGAAGCTTGATTTTAATTTTTAGTTTTTATTTAGAGTCATAAATAAATTATGAATGATTCTCTTTGAGCAAAGTCTTAAGTTTAGGGGTATTTGATAGGGTTTAATTTAGTCTAATATTTCCATCTTTTAAACTTAATATTTATTTGTTAAAATTAAGATTATTTGGCTTTTGATGTATTTTATTATTGTTTTTGTAGGTTTGGAGTCAATGAAGTAAATAGGGTCGAAACTCTAATGAAAATAAGACAAAAATATCAAATTCCTACAGTACATGCTATAGTGAATTACTACAGTAACTTATGAATAGTAATCATACTTTGACTTGTATTTGATGTTTAACCCTAATTTGATGACAAAAATCTAGAAATAGAAGGTCAAAAATCCTAATTAAAGGAGAGAGAGAAAAAAAAAAGAGGCAAAAACTTAGAGAGAGAATTCACAATACAAAATCAAATATTAAAGCCAAAGATTGAAGAATTAAGATCATGATTCAAGTTAACATTGTGTGAGAAGCACATCAAGGAGTCACTTTGATAAGTTTTTCTTTTCTTTCTTTATCATTATGTTCTTGTTCTTGTTGATCTTTCTGAATTGGTTGGATACTTTTGGTTTTGTGATGGGCTAAATTGTTCATCTAGGGTTAGACTATGTGAACCTAGTATGGATTTGAATTTGGATTTTGATTGTGTGAATTTTTAGTTTATGAACTTGATTCATTCAATTGATTCATTTTATCTTGTGTTTAATGCTTTCATTATACCTAATCAATATTTTGAATGATTATGGAACAATGATGAACTCGATAAAGGGATTCATGTGTTTAGCCTATGATAGTTTGATGTATGATCATAGGGTAACAACTATGAGTTCTATCTAGGATAGACATATGTAGCATGTATGGTATAATTTAGACTTGCTTTTATTGAATTACATTCTTGTTTGATTACCACAGGCATATAAGTGATTGTTAGAATGTGTAATATAGTTACTTGACCATCGACAGAGGCTTGTGATGAGATTAGTGTCTAAGCTAACAAATTGGTTTTAAGGGATTAACTAAGTGGTTAATGAGTCCAATGAAATATTAGGGGACAAGTCAAAACCCTAGATTATCCTTATTTGTGAATTATACCATTTGTTTTTGTTTAGTTTAATTGATAGTTAGATTAGTTAATTAAATTTCAGATTTTGATTTTCTGAATAAAAGTTAAGTAGGTACAATTTTAGTACTTGATTTATAGAATTAGATCACATAGTCCCTGTGGGATCGATACTTAGATTTAAAATCCTATATTACTTGATACAATAGCGTGCACTTGCACTTAGCTACTATAGCATCAATCACTCACCTGCTTTAGGGCAAATGCGAGATTGTTAATGATAGTGTCATAAATGTATGTACTTGTATTGTTTTTATGAAATAAATAAAGTTGCAATTTTATACTTGAAAAGTGTTCACAATATTAAGATGTAAATATAAAAAAATCTTGAATTTATGTGATCATAACCTTAGTATATAATTGTTATATACAAAACGATTAAGGTTATAGATAATTAATAGGAAACACGTCCATAATAAATTAATTATGTTTGAGATCTTTATTTAAATATTACTAGTGTAGTCCAGAACCATTGAAAATGTGGTGCTTTTATCTAGATCACTAATATAATGACATTATGATGAAGGCACTTTATATAATATGAATATATATGATTATAAAAAATATCATTTGTTAGTTAGGAATTCAAATAACATCAATTGATGATCATATATAGATCAACTTTATTTTTGATTAATTCTGTTTGTGTCATTATAATAGATCTAATATAGTGATGAGATTATAATTTAATCTAATATATAAAGACCTCTTTTAGGGTTGTGATCCATAAGTCAAATCAATTTACGTAGAGTTCTTCTCCTTATTTTTATCACAGAGAAAGAACCTCATTATGCCTACATAGATTTGACTGTGGAAGGTCATTATACTATTGTTCTTATTCAAGGCTGCTAAACTTTAAGTTTTAATCATCATAGATTCCTTGAGAATTTTTTATTTGTATACATCCTAATAATTTAACATGATAGATCTTGAGTTATATTCATATGAGTATGAGTTCAATTTATAGCTATGTTAAGTATATCAAAGTAGAAATCATGTTAAATTATTAGGATTGTTAATATATGTATTCATGTTTTGAATAACTTTCACATATGATTATTTAAGGCAAAGATATTGCATGTATGAATTTTTCATGTTTGTTGTTAAGGAAAAACATTAAGTTTATAGTTTTGATTGTAATTCTGAGGGTTCAAATATAGTTAAGGGTCATTGATTTGAAGAATTAAGAATAAAAATCATCAAAATTCGGCTTCACTTTGGTATATTTTGCATTCTTAAACAATTTAGAATTTTTTATTAATTAAAGAAAATAAAGAAAAGGAAGAAATTAGTTTTGTTTCGTAAATATCAAATAGACCCTTCTTAGTATTTCTTAATTATATTTTGACTATAAAGGTTTAAAAAGTTTGCATATAGGCCCTAACAGTAGTGGTTATTTTTATAAAGCTCCCTAAAGTTTTTAAGAATTATTGTTTGGCTATAAAAGTTTGTAACATTTGTAAATAGGTTCTAATTTTAACCTAAATTTATTTGTGGTCTGTTTTGGGTATTTACATATTTAAAGTTTGGCAAATTTAGGGTCAAAATTTAGAGGTTTTTAATTATTTTCAGAGAATTGGGTCTACCTAACCTAATTCATGGAGACCCATCATAAAATTTGATTATTTTGGATTTGACCCAACAATCATTGACCATGTTTTGAACTATTAGTAGCCTTGTAACTACAGGGGCCTTGGCACCACGCGCTACTCTAATGTATAAGAAAATCTTAATTTTTCTATTTATGGGCATTCAGTTATTTTTTTTATTTGGACTACTTGTCTTATATTTCAAAATAAATTGATTTAAATAATATATAGCCAAAGCAATCTCTATTATGTAGATTTCTTTATTTTTAGATATTAAGATGAATATATTTATTGTTTATGCAAAAAATAATTGGCCCAAAGGAAGATCATTTTTTAGCCAAATAATAAACATATTGGTGGTAATAAATGTGTGATAATTATTAGGTTTTTCATGCATGCAATAAGTCTGTCCAAAGAAAGGTCTATTATTGGCATGATTTACTATCAACATTGATTACTGCATTGATATTTCTGTCCAAAGACTAAATATCAATGTTGTGCTAGGTATTTTGTGATGGGGTCCACCTTTGTATGTTTATTTATGTCATGCATGTATATGCTTAAAATAATTACATAATTGTGAGCTTATTGTTTTATCATAAGTACTCAATAAATTTTATCTACTTCTACCATATCTGTCAATATAAAGTTTATTCCCATCTTTAAGGCACTATTTCTTGCTAAGAAATTCCTTGAGAAAACTGAACAATGTTTTGCCAAAAATGAAAAGACTGAAACAAGTTCATTACTAGTTAACATTATTTCAATAAAGAGTAATAGCAAAGGAAATATAAGGGAATACATCATAAAATGTCTAAACTTGCTTTAAAATTAAAAGCACTAAAGTTAGATCTGTTTATTAACTTGTTTGTGCATCTGGTTTAGATATCTCTTCTTGTACACTATAATTATTTTAAAGTAAGTTACAATAACCAAACGGTTAAATGGACTCTCAATGAGCTCATTTCACATTGTGTACAATAAGAAGACAAATTGAAACAAGAAAAGACTAAAAGTGCTCATTTAACAAATACTTATTAGGATAAGTTATCAAATATGAAAAAAATAAATAAAGGAAAGAAAACTACAATAGAGACTTCAAATAATAAGGTGTAAAAGAAATAAGATCAAGGCATTACTTGTTTCTTTTGCAAAAAGGTTGGTCATGTGAAGAATGATTATCCTAAGTACGCCAAATAGCATGTTAAGAAATGTATACTTATCAACTTTGTTTATTTATAAGTTAATTTAGCTTTTGTACCTAAACCCACTTGGTGGGTAGATATAGGTACAGCTACTTATAAAAGTGTGTGTATGCAAGGTTATCTTAAGAGCCAGTTTCCAATTGATGCTGAAAGATGCATCTAAGTGGGAAACGATAATGTAGCTCTTGTAGAGGCTATATGACTGTTTAGTTTACAATTAAAGGCTGGATAATTTTTGAATTCAGATGAGACTTATTATGTAATGTCATTTAGATAGAACATAATTTTTGTTTTTAGTTTGGACAAATCAAGATATTCTTGTTCATTTAGAAACTATAAGTCAAAATTCAAATCTTATTGGTACCAGTTCTCTTATTGATAATCTTTATATGCTAGATACTCGAGCATTTTTTAATGAATCCTTGCATGTTAATAAACGTGATACAAAGAAAAATTAACTTATGAGAATTCCGTTATATTATGGCATAAGCATTTAGGACGTATCTCTAAACAAATAATAGAAAGACTTATGTTAGATGAAATTCTAGATTCTCTTAATTTAATAGATTTTAAAGTTTGTATTAAATGTATATAGGAAAATAGAGAAACAATAGAAAATTATGTGCCTATATAAGCAATAGCATCTTAAAACTAATACAAATATTTATAGACCATTCCCTGTGGCTTTTTGGAATGGCCAATAGTATTAGTGATATTGTCTTTAAAGATGAATTTATTTCTTTTCCTACAGCTATTATTGAAAATGATCAGACTTCTTTTTCTAACATTATTCAAGAAATAGATCTAGAAATACAAGACAATATACAAGAGATCTCAATCAAAAATAAAGAATTTTCTCATGTTTATAGGAGCAAACTTAATAACCTTAAGAGCAAGTGCCATTGAAAAGTTCCACTAGAGAAAAGAAAATAGTTATTTCAGATGTTTATGTTATGTATCTCCAAGAAAATAAGTTTGATATAAGACTGAGAAAAATCTAATCAATTTCAATCAAGCCAAATAAAGATTTAATTCTCATAAGTGGATTAAGGATATAAATAATGAGATGAAATCTATGATAGACAATAACATTTGGGATCTTGTCGAGTTGTTTAAAGGTGTGAAACTCATTGGTTGAAAATGGTTATTTAAGACCAATAAGGATTTAAAAGGCAACATTAAAATATATACAACATGTCTTATTACCAAAGGTTTCACTCAAAAGGAAGGCATTGTTTATAAAGAGACTTTCTTTCTAGTGTCAATAAAAGACTCTTTTAGAATCATCATGGCATTTATAGCTCATTTTAATTTGGAACTACATCAAATAGATGTAAAGACTACATTTCTCAATTATGATATTGAGGAAATGATATATATGGTGTAGCCAGAAAGCTTTGTGTTTGGAGACCAAAAGAATATGGTCTACAAATTAAAGAAATTCATCTACGATCTTAAGTAAACATGTTGTCAATGGTATCATAAGTTTTATCAAGTGATTACCTCATTTGGTTTTGGAAAAAATGTAGTTGATGAATGTATATCACAAGTTTAGTGGGAATAAATTTATCTTCCTAATTTTATATATTAATGACATACTACTAGCAAACACTAATATAGACTTATTGCACGAAACCAAGAGATTTCTATAAAGGAATTTTTAGATAAAAGATCTTGAAGATGCATATTTTGTATTAGGAATTTAGATACGTTAGGATCATACTTGAGGTATCATGAGTTTATCACAAAAGAACTATATCGAAAGGTGCATAACAAGTATAGCATAAAGGACTGTGCTCCAGGATATACGCCTATTGCTAAAGGAGATAAGTTTAATCTTAGTTAGTGCGCTAAAAATGAGATTGAATAGAGAAAGATGCAAACAAATTACCCTATGCATTAGTAATAAGGATTCAAGTATGCTTAAGAGTATATGTGTTTAGATATTGCGTACAATGTTGAAATACTAAGCAGATGTATGAGTAACCTTAGGATGGATTGTTGGAAAGTAGTCAAACTGGTTATGAAGTATTTACAGATAATAAAAGATTACATGCTCACAAATAAGAGATCGAAAAGATTAGAAATCATGGTGTATTCCAACTTAAAATTTTATAAATGCTTAGAAAATAAAAGATCCACATCAAGTTATATAAATATACTTTGGTCCAATGAGCTATTTTCTAGAAGAGTGCTAATTAGAAACTCATAACTTCTTCCATTATAGTGACCAAATTTATAGCTTATTTTGAGGCATCAAATCATGGGATATGGTTATAGAACTTTATCATGAGGTTACGTATTGTCAATGGCATTAAAAAACTATTAAAAATTTATTGTGATAGTAAAATCGTAGTGATGTATTCCTATAACAGCAGATTCTCTTCAAAGTCTAAGCACATTAACTTCAAGTTTCTAGTTGTTAAAAAAAGAGTTCAAATTCAACATGTGTCAATAGAATATATTGGTACAAATTTTATGATTGCAGATTCGCTCACCAGAAGGTTACAGGCTAAGTTGTTTCATAAGCATGTTGCTTGTATGGGTGTTGTATTATTTGATGGTATACATGGATAGTGGGAGTTTGTCTTTCGATGTTCAATTGGTTAAAGACCCACTTATGATTTATTTTTTATAGAATAAAGTTTGATAATTTTTTGAAACTTCGAAATAAGGTTTGCATAAAGTTTAGAAAGTGTTTGGTACTTTTTTTTGCGATTTTGCATAAAGTTTAAAAAGTATTTAACTCGTTGGAGTTATAAAGTAGAACCAGTTGGAAATAGACATATTTGGGATCATATTTCATGTAAATTGCATGCTACACATCCATATTTGATCTCATATTGATATAGTTAATGGACCATATTGTATCTAAGGAGATGTTTCAAGATAAGATAGCATTTATTGTGCACACTAAGGTTTATAATGTGTAATTATTTTCATATGACATATATGGCCCAAGTAGGAGATTATTAGGTTTTATTATTTACTTTATGTGGGCTCATATATTAACAATAATTTTACACTATAGACTATCTTAAATAATGGGTCACTTTAAGTAATCTATTTGGGCTATTCTTATTGGGCTCTAGAGACATCTAATTTGATATGAGTTTGTTATGTGTAAAATCTCAATACTAGTTAGATTATGAGTGATGGGTTATAATTTAACCTAGTATATAAAAATCTCTTTTAAGGTTGTAGTCCCCAAGTTAAGTCAATTCACATAAAGCATTTCTTCTTGTTTCTATTATAGAGAAAGAACCACATTGAACTTACATAGATTTGATTGTGGAAGACCATTATCCTATTGGTTCTTATTCAAGGCTGCTAATCTTCATGTTGTAATCACTATAGATTTCTCAAGTATGTTTTTCTCAACATCCATCCTGATAATTTGATATGATAGATCTTGGGTTATATACATATGGGTATGAATCCAATTTATTGTTATATCTAACATTTGATTGGTTTATGGACCATATTATAAGAGAAAGTTAGAGTGACAGAATAACATCCACATCCAAGCCACCAAGTGTTAAGGGTGCTCTAATGCAACATCATGATTTCTTATTGTTAATTAATACTACTTTGTTCCATAGCGAGCGGCTTAAACAAGAATATTGTCCATGTGTGTTTTTTTTTTTTTTTTACTTTTTAATTTTTAAACAATAAAGGGGAATATGTTTGGTATCGTCAAGAGAGGTTGGGATGGTGTCAAAACATTATTAATTAATACATAATTAGACAGGCCATGTTTCCCCATGAGATTTCAAATCTCAAAAGCAAAATTGTTTTAAATATGACTTAAAAGGTTTTTAATCATGAGACATCTCCACCATCGTTTGAACTGTAATAAAATTCTCGACATCAAAATATTTCATCATCATCATGACATCTCCACCGTGGCTCATCGATCCAACTTTAGAGATGCAATTATCCAAAGAAAGTTCCCTCAACATCTTGCCCACTTATGGTTGTTTATATACAACCTTTTATTGACCCAAGAGAGTTATTGTGTTCTTACATTATGACGATTTGAATTTACAAAGATGGTGTTGAAATTTTAAATTTTTTTAACATAACGGAAAATGGTACAATAAGAACAATAAATATACTTATATCCTTGTTTACTTTTCTTTCACTATAGATTTTTAAACTAAATCTCTATTTAATTTTAATTAAATTAATTAATTAATAAATTTTTTATTAATTAATTAAAACAACTATCTCCATAAAAAAAAGGAGAAAAAAAATGTGAGCGACAGAGAGTCTCAATTTTTGTGATTCACGTGTAACACTTAATAATTGTGTATTACAAAACTTCTAAAAGTTTAGTCTTTTAATAAAAAGAAAGCACTAATAGATACAAATTAGTATTGATAATTTCATAATTTATCCTTTAGACTTTATCTATTTAATTTCTTAAATTAAATATTATATTTTTATTTAGATGAGATTGTATCTTTAAAAATAATTAATTTTATCCCAAAACATACTTATTTTGAAAACTATATTTTGGACACAACAATTATGTAATAATTCAATCCCTTTTAAATTGTTAGCTATAACAAATCTAGAGGTGGTATTCGAAACTTATGGATTTACAATTTTAAGCTCTAATAAATTTTGGATAATTAATTAAACTATTTAATTAAATTAATCTTATTTACTAATTCTAGTATTATTCCACTAAAAACTTAAAGTTGCAATCTTGAAATTGCAGATATATTTTACTTAGAAAACTTAGAGCAGTCTATTGATTTAATCACTAAATGCAATTCAAACCTCCATAGATAGTTTATTATTAGACCTAGTTCAAATTGCCATTTTACCCCTCTAATCACTTATTTATTCTTAACTATCATTAATTCATCAGTAAATAATTAATTTGTAAACTTGTTACAAATTGAGAACTCTAATGATTTAGTTCCATAATTAATATTTAAGGGAACCTTCTTTCTTCTTCCGTTAGGAAGAAATGGATTCCATACCTGTAAATTACATTTTAAGTTGCATATGTCACAGTGCCACCAAAACACAAGTTTTTAGCTTGCTCTATGACAAACTGTAACGAGTATCTCAAACGACACAATAACACAAATAAGAATTTATGATCATTCAAGATAAAGGTTGATTTGCAGATAACTATCAATTGAATGTATTTGAATTCTAAATTAATAACTGTATTTTTCATAAGAAATCAAATTACGTCTGATCCAATCCTATATAATCATATTATATAAAGTGCCTCTACCATAATGTCGCTACATTAGTGATCTGGATAAAATCACCATATATTTAATGTCTATGGACCATGTTAGTAATATTTAATTACAGATTCTAAATTTTAATTAATTTATTATAAACCTTTTTTCTATATATTATCCATAACCTAAATCCTCTTATATACAACAAATATATACTACGGTTGCTTAAATAAGCCTAGGATTTTCTAATATTTATAATATAGTCATTATATACACATTTAAAGTATGAAATTGTAATTTTATTTTTTTTTCACAAAAATAGTACAAACATATGCTTTTAAGGCATTATCCTTAAGAATCTCTCACTTGTTCTAAAGCAAGTCAGACATGTCTTTTAAACACATGTCCTCTATATGACCGTTAAACATCTTAGCTGGGAATGTTTTGGTAAACAAGTTTACAAGGTTGTTCTTATATGCTATCTTTATAACTGTTACATCACCTTTATGCATGATTTCCCTAATAAGGTGATACTTCCTCTCTATATGACTCGCTTTCTTATAGCTCTTTGGTTCCTTCGAATTTGCCATTGCCCTACTGTTATCATAGTAAAGATTCAATAGTTTATTCTATTAGGGTTGTGCTTACATGCTATCTCAGATTTATAATATTTGATATATATATATATACAATGTATATTTTGTTATATCGCTAATTATTACTTAATTATATGGTTTAATGCTCGTTATGATACAGACTTTATATCATATGAAGGAGTTCAGATCAGAATATGCTTATAATGACATAGTTACAAGAGTTATAGTATGATGTTAGAAAATGTTATTATGCAAGTATGTTCTCAAATATATTTTCCTTGTCTATTTCTACCAACGTAGGTCTATCGGTAGATCCCATTAACATATAGATCAGTATATGTCTATATCTGTAGGATACAGATGGTCATTCCTAGCTGACCATAATCTTGGAGATTGTATAGGTATACGCGTATTCAATTAAGACTAAATACTAAAAGACTCATGAGGACCCCAATAGACATCTTATGTTGTCATCAATGAAAGGTCCTTTCGGGTTGAGTAGTATACGTGGTTCTCTGACCTGAGCACTATAGTAGGCTTGTGAGTGATCTACTATATTTTAGTTCCACGTATGTCAAAGACCTTTCATAGTCTAACCGCTATGTATAGTCGAATGCACATGGAGTCTAGTATGTGCAGATATAAGATTCATTAGGCCACATAAGGAGTTATATATCCAGATGCTCTGAGATAGTATATCAGGAAAGCCTTATGGTCAAAAATAATAAACTCGAGAAAGGAGCACACAGGGATTTGACGGTATTGATCTATGTCCCTACACATCCAGGATATACATTATGAAAGGACTATACGTATGCATTGTGACCTCAGCTTGTATGGTTTAACACGCTAATTTGTACTATCCGTGACGTATGCGTGGGGTATTGTTCACAGACTCATGAAATAGTTCTATTTGATGAACTGGACGTGGACCTAGGGATGTTGACATATTTTAGGGTATATACATGTGTTTATGTACATATTAAGAAAAACTAAATACATGTATCATATACACGAATTTCGCAGTAGAATTAAACATGTAATCAACATATACACATGTACTTAAATTCTTAACAACTTACGAATACATAAAACACACCTTTGAAGACCTCCGATGAAGATTTCAAATTTCAGATTTCTTTGCTCCAACTTTGAGCTCACCTTAAAGTGCACTTTTATTCAATTCTAGTTCACAACAAATTCGGTGGGATTGTGAAGCTAGAATAGTAGCAGTATAATCTCCAGTAACAAGGTTTGTATTACTTGAAAGTCTTTGGTTTTCATTTCTCCTTTGGTTTTTCTCACAAGTTTTGTTTAATGAAAAAATTTCTCAAAACCAACTCTTCTTTTTTCTCTCAATTATTGCATGAAAATTGATTCACACACTTGTTAACACAAATAAAACCCCAACCATTTTTAGTGCTCTCAACACTTCACAAGTGCTCCACCAAAATTAAATTAAGTGGCCAACTCACAACATAATTTTTGGTGGCCATTTTAATGGTCTAATAAAATTAACCATTAAATCACAAAATGATACTCCACTTAACTTAATTTATGTTTCTCAAATTAGGTATGTCTTCCATTTAAAAATAAATAACAAATAAATAAAATCATATTTTATTTATTTAAATAATATTTATTTAATTATTAAAAACTATTTGAATAATTAATATTTATCTTATTTAATTTTATTAACATGGTTAATGGGTGAATTCATGGTAAAACAATTCATAGAATAAAATTATGCCACTTCTTGACATCTAATTAGTTAATAACTCTTGTCAATTAATTAAATGATATACTTAACATTAAAGTCTAAACAAGTGCACAACTCGAGGAACCCCGAAATATATTTTCGGTTTACAATAATTTCTAGGATGGAACTGTTCAATCCATTAGGCTACCCCAATGCACAATGAGTACACTTTATATTGTGAGACTCTCTAGGCCTACGCCCGAATTGTCATATGAAACTCTTTTATACATTCGTGAACGATGCCCCCCACACATGTTACGAATATTACAAAGCAGCGCGTTAGACCATACAAGTTGAGGTTATAACATATTCATATAATCCCTCCATCATTTATATCCAGGCAGAGCAGAGATATAGATCAACACCGTCAAATCTCCATATGCCCAACCGAAAGCTTATCTCTAGAATTGTATTTCAATAAATAATATTTCCAAACACTTTTGTAATATTATTTATCTTAGGGTTAAACTCTTTTCCCGATAATTACTACTTATGGCCATAAGACTTTATGAGATATAATCTTTAGAGCATTAGGATATGATACTCATCCAAATGAGCTGATGGATCCCATATCTATAGACACTGGACTCTATGAGCATCGGACCATACCTAGCGACACCTAGCGGTTAGACTATGAAAGGTTTCTGATATGTGTGGAACCAAAGTATAGTGGATCACTCACAAGCCCACCGTGGCACTCAGGTTAAAGGACCACGAATACTACTCAACTCGAAAGACCCTCTATTGACGGCTTTATGGGATGTCTATTGGAGATATTTGTGAGTCTGTTCAATATTCAGTCCTTACTGAATACTTATATCTCTACACGAGCTTCTACTAAACTTATGGTTTGCTAAGACTAACCATCTGAACCATCCAGATATAGACATACATCAATCTATATATTTATAATGGTATTCACTAATAGACCAGCATTAGTAAAGATAGATCAGGAACATAATATTTGAGAACATATTTAAATAATGACATTTTTTAGTACTATTTGTAACTCTTTACAACTACGTCATTACTAATATATTCTTAGGTCTTTGTCCCATTTCAGATAAGGCTCTAACTCTTTAGATATCGCTGACTCTTATAACCTAATAACTCTTATCAGTGTCAACTCTTAGCATTTATAACTCCCAACGTTGCTAATTCTTAGCACTGATCTAAACTCATTTAGACTAGATCTGAACTCTTTTAGATCGTACAATGTTTGAAACGTTACAAGCATCTTACTATATATAAAATATAATTAGCGATTTAATGAAATGATAATACTAATATAAATATTAAACAAATATTCATACATAAAGGGATGGCAGGTAAGCATAAATTCCAACAATGGAGTCCTGGGATATGAAGTACACTCATTGCGCACTGGCACATAGTACTGGATTGAATTGTTAAATTTAATAATATCCAACTCTACCATAAAAATGCGCACGTATCTGTATTTAAGCGTTAAATACAATAATTAGTCAATAATTATTGTTCATAAATTGTATAATGGCACGTGGCACATTGTGGATCCTCAGTTGAGTTTATCGAAGTGTGAGATTTGGTGAGATCCAGTAAGGGCTAAAATTGGTAACTATTTATGAGGGGTAATATAGTCATTTCACTCAATAATTATTTAATTGTTAAATAATCATAATATCTCATTTAAATATATTATCTTATAATATTATATATATAATATTATTTTATTTACACTTAGTAGCCTATATATATGTGTGTGTGTGTAAATCATGTGGGATTAGGAAGATGCAACTATTGCTTCTTTTTCCATTTTTAATTGTTGAAAGAAAAAAATTTGAAGGAAATGTGACCGGCCATTCTAGGATTTAAAAGTTAAACCTAGTGCTAGATAGAGGAGCTGCTGTTCTAGCTCGCAAAGTCCACCAAATTGGTGATTAGAGCTGCCTAAGAGTAGGACTCTAGGCTGACTCCTAAAATACATGTGTAAACATTACATATTTTGGTGATTTCTCAACTTTACATTTAGTATATTAATTTAATTAATATATGTTTCATGTGTTTATTGTATAGTTTTACTATTCTGCTGTGTCAAATATGTATAAGATATGCATTTTATAAAATGAACACTATTACATATTGATAAGCGTAAATTATATCTATTATTTTCACTCCCTTAACTTGATTAATTGCTCATTTTAATAAGAATATTAGAATTTTTATATGTTTAATTGTTATTTTGTAGGTTTGGAGTCAATGGAGCAATTGGGGATGAAAATCTAAGAAAAACAAGAAAAAACATATGCTACAGTGTCTATGAACAATGCTCCGTGCTACAATGCTGTCGCCCCAGCGATGAACAGTGATCGCGGCAGCGGTGAACAGTGCAATTTTTCCTAATCCTAAAAGAAATACAACTCAAAGACTCCAATCAATCCCTATATAAAGGCCACTCGTTTCAGACCTAAAGGACACACAACTTAGGGCTCTTAGAGCCATAACACATTGAAGAAGAGCAATTGTTAGAGAGAGAAGTAAAGGCAATTCAAGGAAGCAAGAGATTATTGGCAAATCTTTGGCGTATCAACCAACTGCGAATTGACGTCTATATTGGTTTGCTTTTAGTTGTATCATGTTTATTTTATTTTTCAGCCATAACTCTCTTGTTATCATGAGCTAAATTTATTTTCTAGGGTTATTACTTGAACTCAATATGTGAGCTTAATTGTTGGATCTTTTTAATATTTATTTGAACTCAATTCTTCATTATTCTTCATTATTTGTTCTTAATGCTTCATTATATCTTATCAATATTGTGATTGCTTTATCAATACTTTGATAAACCCAGAAGAGGCATTATTGTATTTAGACCTAGATAATTTGATGCATGATTGTAGAGTAACATTCAATGTTGCATATGCAAGTTTCGAATTAGGATATGAATATACCTAATTGGCATGTATGGTCAATAAGACTTATTCTTAATGAATCTTTATTTATTACAAGTACCATAGGAATATAGGTATTTGGTAAATTATGATATACTTGCATAACCTTGGAAGAGGCTTGTGAATACATTAGTGTCTTGACCAATAATAAGAATTAAGGGATATAAATATTAAAAGGATTTATCTTTAGAAACCATATTGAAGGATAGCAATTAACCCTAGCTTTCTCTATATTGCTATTTTATTATTTTATTTAAATTGTATCATTTATTTTCTGCACTTTTATTTTATTCAAATTTATTGCAAAATTAAGATTTGATTCTTCTGAATAATTATAAGAAATATATAATTTTAGTACTTGATAGAAAATAAAAATTATTCTTGTAGGTTCGACATCCGAATTTATAAGTCCCTTTATTACTTGTTACGATAGCATATACTTGCGCTTAATTATAAGATATAGAAATATCGCATCACATATGCATACACCTACGTATATTTGATCCCAAAAAAATATGGTATCAAAGCTAGATATAAAATATTTGGGTGTTATTTGAGTGAATGGATGTATAAGGCCTAGTGTAAACGGCACATTTTAAGTGTTGAAAAGGGTATGTCAAGGGGAATATGCTGGGCACCGTAACACCAAAAGGTTAGCGCTGGTTAGCTCGTGTCACAGCGTCGAAGGTTATGCCTCCCTCACCACAACATAGAAGGGTGAGCATCACGGTGATGATACTGTTCACTTAAACAATAGTAAATGAAAAATATTTTTACTGATCAGATACTACAGTATTTTTGAATAGTATTTCAAAATTAATTTTACATGTGTGAGTTTATGAGATATACTGATAAAAGTTATCAGTCTACATTATAAGCCAAAGTTTATGAGATGCACTGATAAGAATTATCGATCAATATTATAAACCAGGATCAATTTTTCTGTATTAGAACCATAATAGGAGCCCTACTGGTGCGGATTAGTTGTATCAGCATAGATGCATTGATTAAATGAGAATCACCTCCTCATAAGATGGAAGCTAGAATAAAAAAATAAAATCTCTCTTAATCAAACTTAAGGATATCACATTATGAGATAATATTTTATTTTGATCCATCTTGTTAATACGGTGTTAGACGAGTCACGTTGACCTTTTTTCTAATATTGCTATAGCGTGAGGGACTTGGTCGATTGGGCTTGAATTATACCGGTTAAACATGAGATGAGACAAATATATGCGAACGTATTGCCCAATATTGCTACAACGTGAGAGTAATATCAGTAACATATATTTGATTATTGATAAGTTAATATAGAATACACTCATCCAATATTGCTACAGCGTGAGGATGAGGTGTATTCAGGATCAAGTGGTAAGGGTTATAAGGGCATATTTGTCATATATTTTCTCATGTTGTTATTTTGATATTTTATTATTTTATGAGAATAAATGGCTATTTATGTGCATTATTATTATTTTTAGAGACTTGAACAAAATTTAAAGTATGCAAACTTTTTAAAATATGGACCTATCACCCCAACGCCACAAGGATTTTTGTCCTAGTGCCGGAACAGTAATCAAAATAAGAAAATAAAAAGAAACCACCTGCTACAGACCAGAGCCCCAATGCTAGTACCTCATCGCTCTAGCGATAAGGCTTTTTACACGCAGTGCCTCAGTGGTAATACAATTCCTAATTCAACAAGAATTGAGGTTTTCAAGCTCAAATCAATCCCTATAAAAGGCCACTTATCTCCAGCCTTCAAAGAACAACCAAAAGCATCCAAGAATATCAAGAACACACATCATAAGTCTTAGAGAGCAATTTGAGTTTAATTGAAGCAGCCATAGAGAGAGATTTAAGGCATTCTTCAGCATCATGAGTTTCTTAGGCAGCACAATCAAGAGCAATTGATAGTGTCATGATTGCTTATTATTTTTGCCATTGTTCTCTTGTAGCTATGAACTAAATTTTTGTTTTAGGGTTAATACTTGAACTCAATATGTGTGCTTAATTGCCATATCGTTTTAATATTTAATAAACTTAGTTCTTTGTTATTCAATTTATTTATTCTTAATGCTTCAATATATCTGGCCAGTATATGGTGAATGAATTGGTAATATTTTTTATAAACTCGGAAGAGGAATTATTATATTTAAATCTAGGTAATTTGATGCATAATTGTAGAGTAATATTCAATGTTGTATATGCAACTTTCAAATTAGGATAGGAATATGCCTAATTGGCATATATGATCAGTAAGACTTAATCTTAATGAATTTTAATTTATTACAAGTACTATAGAAATATAGGTATTTAGTAAATTAAGGTATACTTGTATTACCTTGGAAGAGGCTTGTGAATACATTAGTGTCTTGATCAATAACAAAGACTAAGAGAATTAAATATTAAAGGATTTATCATTGAAAAGCATATTGAGGGATAGTATTAACCAAGGTTTCTCTATATTACTATCATCTAAATCTCTTTACATTGTGCCATTGCTTTTATATTTTCTAAATTCATTCTTAGATTTTTATTTTTCTGAATAATTACTAGAAAGACATAATTTTAATACTTGGTTAAAAAGTAGAAATTATTCCAGTGGGTTCGACATCCGACTCTTTTGTCCCTCTATTACTTGCATACATCCTTGCGTCTGTGTCTACATAGCTGCAGTGGGAGCATGTTCGTATGGACATTGTTAACAGCATCATGCTTTATTTGAAGAAGCTCTTTGGTGATCGACCTCAGGTCAAGTTGTATAGGGTCACCAAGGCACTTTTTCAGGCTAGACTGAGTGAGGGCAGTCTGGTTAGTCCCTATGTACTCAAGATGATTGGTTACATCGAGAGGTTGGAGGCTATGAGCATTTCTCTAAACAATAACTTGGGGAATAGTTTGATTCTTCAATTATTGCCAGTGTCATATACATAGTTCATTATGAACTTCAATATGCAGGGATTGACCCTAACTTATATTGAGCTTCATAATCTGTTGAAGACAGCGAAAGAGGACATGTGCAAAGGGGGCTCGACCATCTTAATCTAGGGTGCTTCACCTTTTACTCTAAGGGCTTCTAGGAAGTCCAAAGGGAAAAAAAAGAAATAGAAGAAGCCACTCTCAATGCGTCCTCAGAGGCAGCAGATATCTAAGCCTCAGAAGAAGAAAGTAAAAGGAAAATATTTCTTTTACAGAGAGGAAGAGCATTGGAAGTGCAATTGCCCGAGGTACCTTGCCACTATAAAGAGGACTCCCTTAGATATGTGCTTGACCATTATTGACATTTCTTTAGCATTTAATGATTATACAGGTTAGGTATTAGATATCGTATGCTTTTCTCACATCTGCAATGTGTTATAGGGAATGAGGGAAGTTAAGATACTACAGCTTAGAGAAGTGATGCTTAAAAATGGAAATGAAAAGTTCCTGCAGGTCTAAGCTATTGGATATTTTGATTTACTTCTGCCATGTAACAGAACATTTATATTGTATAATTATTATTATGTACTTAATATCATCATGTAAATTGTATCCCTTCCTGTACTTGACAGTGAAGGTTATTGTGAAAATATATAAAATTGTTCTTTGTATTTATATGATATGCATGATGTTTTATAAGCTGAGTGTCAGTTAATTAATGGGTATTACGTATTGGATATGGTGAGAAATGTCATGAATGTACAAGCTAGTTTAAGTAACAAACGTGCAAGATCAAAAAATTTAAATGAAATCAAAATATGGCATATGGGATTAGGTCATATAGGCATAAGACGCCTAACCTATCTGGTTAAGGATGAATAGATACCTGATTTGATTATAGAGCCTTATCTAGTTTGTGAATATTGTATTCAAATAAAGATGACTAAATCTTTATTTACATGTGTTGGACACCATGCCTTTGGTTTATCAGAATTGATACATAATGATGTATGCGATCCAATGAATCACGCTGCAATGGGTGAGTTTTGATACTTTGTAACCTTCATCGATAATTGGTCACGATATGGTTACGTGTTTCTTATGAAACATAAGTAAAAAATCCTTAAAAATTTCAAAGAATTCTAACTGAAAGTAGAGAAACAAATTGGCATGTACATCGAGTGCCTATAATCAGATTAAGGGTGTGAGTACATGGGTAGTGACTTTTTGGATTATTTAAAGGAGAATGGGATTCTCACTTAATATAGTCCTCTAGGTACTTCGTAACACAATGGTATTTTGAAGAGGAGGAATTGGACTTTAATGGATATGGTTTAATCAATGATGAGTTTTACCAATCTTCTAAACCTGTGAGGTCATGCTTTAGAAATAACTGCTAATATTTTGAATAGAGTTCAATCTAAAGCTGTTCCTATTACTCAACATGAGAAGTTGAAGGGTAGGAAACTAAGTCTTAAGTATATTAAGATTTGGGGCTACCCTACTTACATAAGAGTAGCGCAACATGATAAACTTACACCCAGAAGATGTAAGTATAGGTTCATTGGGTATCCCAAAAATTCAATGGGATACCAGTTCTATGATCTAGAGGAACAAAATATGTTTGTCGCTCAGAATGCCACTTTCCTTGAGAAATAGTTTCTTAAAGATCATGGAGATTATATAAAAATTTTACTTGATGAAGTCAATTAGGAATCTGATGAACCACAGATGGATACTCAAGCTCAAATGAGTAGTGGGCCTTTAACACACCCTCCATGTACATCTGAAAGGATGTCCAAGCCACCTATTAGGTATAGTCAGATGCCTGAAGGTGCCCTTAGAGTTTTCTTGATAGAAGAAAATGATCATTTGACTTACAAGGTGGTGATGTCAAACATCAACTCGGAAAAGTGGCAAGATGCCATAAAATTCAAAATTGACTCTATGCGTTATAATCAAGTCTGGGACTTGGTTTAGCTTCCCAAATTAATTATTCCTATCGGTTGTAAATCAATTTATAAACAGGAGTGTGTGCCAGATAGGGAGGTAGAGACCTTTAAAGCCTAACTAGTGGCAAACGATTATGCTCAGTAATCTGGGATCGATTATGAGAAGACCTTTCCATCGATTATAATGCTAAAGTCGATTAGGATTTTGTTGGCACTTGCAGCATACCATGACTTTGAGATTTGGCAGATGGATGTAAAGACAACATTCCTGAATAGATACCTCGAGGAAGAGATATTCATGGAACAGTCTAAAGGTTTTACATCCAGCCAGACTTTTGGTCTAGTGTGCAGGCTAAAGAAGTCCATTTATAGACTTAGACAAACCTTCTGAAGCTAGAATCATCGTTTCGATGAAGTGCTCAAAATTTTTAGTTTTATAAAAAATAAGGAAGAAGCTTATGTGTATAAAAAGGTCAATGGGAGAATGTTCATCTTTTTAGTTCTTCTCTATGTGGATGACATACTAATCATTGAAAATGATATTGGTATGTTACAATCCATGAAAAGCTATATGAGTAAGAATCTCTCCATGAAGGATTTGGGAGAGGCTTCCTATATACTAGGTATAAAGCTTTATAGAGATAGAGCTAGGAAGCTAATAGGACTCTTCCAGTCACCGTACATCGATAGCATCTTGAAAAGGTACAGTTTCACTAACTGTAAGATAAATAATATGCCTTTTAGACATGGTGTACATCTTTCTAGGAAGATGTATCCTCGACGAAAAATGAAAGAGTTAGAATGTCTAACATACCATATGCATCTGTTGTTGGGAGCTTGATGTATGCTATAATTTGCATGAGACCTGACTTTAATATGGCCGTAAGTGTTATGTTTACGCTCAAAATATAACGCGGCTATCACGGTATAGATTGAGGTGTCGATCCTACGAGGAAACTCTTAGCAAACTAGGTTGGTAAAGTAAAATATTAAAGAAGTAGTAAAGGATAAAATTAATTGATTTAAGTGGATGAGATAGAATTATCTATGATATGAAGGAAATGTCTTATGATAATTCAAACAAGGCTTCGAGAATCATAATTATGCTTTATAAATCTACTCTACACTTTGATTCAATGTTTATAACTCAATTGACAGTTTTACATCTAAACAATCAATTGGAAGATATATAAAATGATGAACACATGAAAATGCATATTTATTAAGAGATTCAGTCATCATTTAATGTCACTAATTTTAGTATTTTCTGTATTTTTAGCTTGAAATAAAGTGTTCTCCTTAAATTGTGATTAATGAATGTTATTTGGACAGGTTTAGGTAAAATGGACATAACTCTCAATGTAGAAATCGAAATGAAGAAATTCTTGAACCTAGTATAACATGACTCAATCTTACACAAATGTGAAGAATAGTGGAAAAGCCAAATCCAACATGTTATGGGCCAAATATTGAAATACAATAGAATCGGGCTACAACTCCTGCCCAGCTTGACCCAACTCACGTATTTGGACCGTATCTCACATAATACGTACTTAATTGGTATAATTATTAAAGCTGTGAAATTTTGACTTAACTATCAACAACTCTTATGTTGATGGTAAAGTCCAAATCAGCCGTTATCATGGACCAAATCGCATTACAAGTGGGTAAAATGGTTGTTGGCCGAATTCTGATGTATCTTTGGAATTTTGCTCATAGCTCATTGGATACTCATCCGATTTGCATGAAATTGGTGCCTATGGAAAGAATAGTCAAAATTCTACAACTTTTATGTTGGCTATAGAAGCTAAATCGGTCATTTACATTATCAAAAATGTACTACAAGTGGATAAATGAGTTATTGGCTTAAAATTATTAAAGATTGATGTCATCCATGACATATGTCCATTCATTGCCTATATAAGGAGACTCTTAGGACGTTTTTAATATTAGATAATTCTCTCTTCTTTTCTTCTCATTAACATGTATTGTAATTTAGGCTAGAGTTCTTGGCAAGGCTAAGAGATGAACTTTTATATGTAATAAATCTACTTCTATGCTTTGATTCGTTGCAAAGAGCTACAAATATTTGTAAGTTTGGTTTTGATTAAACTCTTATCTATTCTATTTTCTATAATCCAGAGGTTATAATTCTTATGTCTCATATAAGTTTAGTCATGCTTTTCTTATGTGATTCTTGGTAAACTATAATTGTTACTGATTACATTATTTTATATGTTAATCTTTTACTATAGTATTGTCAAATTGATATATTATCGATCTTGGATAACATGTAAGGGCAATAAATGTTTGATATTCAAGTTGATCTTTTACTGCAATATTGTCAAAATAATATATTGTTGATCTTAGATAACTTGTATAAATGAACATGATGTGTGCTAATGCTTGCAAAGAGTTTAATTACATCAAATACATGTGTTATCAAATGTGCTATATTTTACATATCTTCCAATTGATTGTTTGGGATGTAAAACTTTCAATTGAGTTATAAGCATTGAATCAAAGTGTAGAGTAGATTTATAAAGCATAATTGTGATTCTCAAAGCCTTGCTTAAATCATCATAAGATATTTTCTTCAATTCATAAACAATTTCATCTCATCAATTAATTTTATCCTTTGCTGCCTCTTTAATATTTTACTTTACCAACCTATTTTGCCAAGATCTTCCTCGTGGGATCAACACCTCAATCTATACTATGATAGCCGCGTTATATTTTGAGCGTAAACATAAAATATAGCATATTTGATAACACATACAATGGATATGACTAAACTCTTTTGTAAATATTAACACAAATTATGTTTATTTATACAGGTTATCTAAGATCGACAATACATCATTTTGATAATATTGCAGTAAAACATCAACTTGAATATCAAACATTTATTGCCCTTACATGTTATACAAGATCGACAATATATCAATTTTACAATATTGCAGTAAAAGATTAACATATAAAACAATGTAACTAATAACAATTATAATTCAACAAGAATCACATAAGAAAAGCATGACTGAACATATATGAGACATGAGAATTATAACCTCTGGATTATAGAAAATAAACTAGATAAGAGTTTAATCAAAACTAAACTTACAACATTTGTAGCTCTTGACAACGAATCAAAGAATAGAAGTGGATTTATTACATATAAAAGTTCATCTCTTAGCCTTGCCAAAAACTCTAGCCTAAATAACAATACATGTTAATGACAAGAAAAGAAAAGAGAATTATCTAATGTGGAAAACATCCTAAGAGTCTCCTTATATAGGCAATGAATGGCAATATGTCATGGATGACATCAATCTTTAATAATTTTAGGCCAATAACTCATTCATCCAATTGTAGCACATTTTTTATAATGTAAATGACCGATGTAGCCTCTGTGGTTGACATGAAAGTTGTAGCATTTTGTCTCTTATTTTCATAGGCACTGAGTTCATGCAAATTAGATGAGTATCAAATGCGATATGAGCAAAATTCCAAAGATACATCAGATTTCGGCCAACAACCATTTTACCCACTTGCAATGCAATTTGGTCCATGCTAACGGCTGATTTGAACTTTACCATCAACATACGAGTTGTTGATAGTTAAGTTAGCATTTCATACCTTTAAGAATTATACCAATTGAGTACATATTTTGTGAGATACGGTCCAAATACGTGAGTTGGGTCAAGCTGGGCAGAAGTTGTAGCCCGATTCTATTGCATCTCAATTTTTGGCCCAAAACATGTTGGATTTGGCTTTTCCACTATTCTTCCAATTTGTGTAAGATTGAGTCATGTTGCACCAGGTTCAAGAATTTCTTCATTTCGATTTCTACATTGAGATTTATGTCCATTTTACTTAAACCTATCCAAATAACATTCATTAATCACAATTTAAGGAGAACACTTTATTTCAAGTTAAAAATATAGAAAATGCTAAAATTAGTGACATTAAATGGTGACTGAATCTCTTAACAAATATGTATTTTCATGTGTTCATCACAGCCCCCAACCAACTTATTGCTAGTCTGTAGCAATTCAAGCGTAAATAGAATATGCAAAACTACCTAAGCATTTCAAACAAAACGTCAGTTCAAGATCACTGTTGCTATCATGGTTTTTTTCAATTACAACTTCCAAAATTTATGTGTGTGTGAACTAAGCCATAACCATCTGACCACAAACCATAATAGATATAGCCTTGAGAATTTCTCCAAGTAAAAGCCTAAACTCCATATCCTCACAGGTATATGACTGTTTAAAAGGTTAGGACTTCTCTTATAGAGTTGGAAAACAGTTAAGCACTCAAGAAAAAGTCAATTTTAAAGACAAACATATAAACTAACATTGATTCAAAGATAAAAAAATCAATTATTCCTATCATACGCCAACTTTAGAACTTAAATTGGCTTGTGAGAATAATACAAATATAACTTGGTGAAAAAAACTGCTTTACAAAATATTTGTCTTCTAAAATTGAATGAAGACTTTATTAAACTAAATTGCTTTTTTTTTATTTTTTTGTATTTTGCTTTCTTTTTTTATTTTTGATTTATATTTTTTTTATAGAATACAAGGAAGCATTACAAAGGTTTCTCACCAAATTATATTATACGCAAATGCAACCAACTTATTCCATAATTTAAATAATATCAATCTAAACAAAAATTAACCAATTCAAAGGATCAATGAAGGTTCATAAGCTGTTTTCTCAACCTTTCCACTTACTCACAAAAGATATGTGAGATTAAAAAAATATATACTTAAACATGGAAATTCTTCTGGCTATATAAATTGAATCATCCATCTTACCACAAGGCTTAGCTTTGTACTCAAAAATATTTTGGTAGTCATTCTTTAGTAACCTAAATAAAAACAGTGACTCAACCTAAACAATTTTGAAATCATACCTAGGCAGAAAAGCAAATTCCTTTATACAAGAATTACCAAGACTACAAGCAATAAACAACAATACATGAAACATAAAACAAAACAACAAAAAGTTAGTTAAAATGCATTTCAAAAGTTAGAATTAAAACTCCTTACTCTGCCATTCTAACTTGACCGAGAATGCGTCTCAAGAGTTCAAGAATGAACTATTTACTTTACCATTTTAATCAAATATCGGACCATAAATTTTTTTTATATTGTTTTTTATAAAGTACGACTTGTGTCTACTATCCTCCCTCAAACCAGATGAAACATTGTCCTCAATGTTTAAATAGAAAGAGATAAAGTATAGGAGACATTACCTGAAACGCTAGTTATTTGAAAGAAACAAACTTGAGAGACACTTAAGCAAATATAAACTAAAATGATGATATTGATAAATAAATATAATAAAGAAAAATTTACAAACGAAGTGTCGGATCCAATTTTCGCTTGTTAAGGCCCACTGACCAATCGATCCGAGTTATTGCTGGGCAGGTTCGTAGTTAACTGCCTATAATTTGTTAATCAATTCATCCGCTTCAGTAGCAGAAACCAGGATATGTCGTGCCGAATGTGAAATAAAATTCTGTTCCACGGCTTGATCAAGAAAACAAAGTAAGCAATCAAAATAGTTATTAACATTCAACAAACCTATGGGTTTTCAGTGGATATTCAGTTGGGCCCAAGAGACAATTTGAAAAATTTCTTCCAAGGTACCAAAACCACCTGGTAAAGGAATAAAATCGTCTGTATTGCAAAGCATTCTAGCTATACGTTCATGCATGGATGAGACTCATAATTCTTCCCCTATTATTTTTTCGGTCAGGTTTTCCACGGCTAAAGCTGTAGGAATAATACCTAAAACTTGACTTCCTCCTAAATGTGCAGCTGTTGACACACACCCCATTAACCCAAGGCTACCCCCTCCATAAATCAAATGAATTTTTCTTGCAGCTAATGCTTTTTCTAGATTGTTTGTTGCTTCTATAAACACTTTACTCTCCCTAGGACTAGATCCATAAAATACATATATATTTCAAAATTGTTGAACTGGGGTTTCCTCCATATTTACACTCAGCTTTATCTCAATATATGAAAATGAAGAAAATGAGGTGCTGTATTTATAGAGTACCAAATGATAACAATGATTATGATAACCCGATAGTTTGTCAAAAGAGAGTTAAAAATAAAATACAAAAATTTAAACATAATGACCCACATGCATTATTGAACAAAATGATTTGAATTTAAGACATTTACATAAGTAGCCCTACTATTCATAAAATAAACTTTAAAATTAAAACACATGTATTTACAAGTAGTTGTGATTGTGGCTCACATCTTCCTCTAGTTTTACGTCCAGTAATGGCTTAAACGCCCTCTATGGGTCGGAGATAGGCTTCCCATCCAATTTTCTTATAAATTGGCAAATAGGGTCTTTTAGAGTCAGATTCCTGAGACTATACTGTTGATGTTCATTTTTGAATTTGTTTCATAAATCGAGAAGTTCTTGATGCACAAGCCCACAGGGATGCATCTCAAGAGTCAATAGGATATCATCCAAAGACTCCTTACTCAGTCCATCCTTAATGAACTGAATTTTGTCTTCTCGATTTCTAGATGCAAATCTTAAAGAATGACAACTCTGGTTACAATTCCATCGAGCACATTTATGATAGACTTGTAACCTCTTTGCTCGTTGCCTTTTGGCATAAGAGCTTTCTCCAAGACCAGGCATATGAGAAACAAAATCATTTACAAACTCACCAGATAACCGAACCTTGGCTTCAATTAACCAACAAAGATCCACAGGGATATTACCCAACATCAATAGCCTTAGTCTTTTACACCGTGCTTTGTAAATCTTAAGTAGAGCATTTGGAGGCAATGAAGGAAAACATTTTTTAAGGTTGGCAAGAATGTGATCCATTTTGAAAGAAAGAAGAGAGATGAATGCACAGTTTGAGGGACAGTTTTTAGAGAACTGAGAAACTGACTTTAATAGTCACGGAGTACCGTATCCGCCACTTGACCGGGAAATAAAATCACACTGAAGAAAAAATAAAAAGAAGAAAATAAGGTAAAATAAAATGTGAAAGAAAATAAAAGCAAAAATAAAAAGTAAAAAGATAAAATATAGACAAAATATAAAATATGGTACAGATAGATTGAACCTAATCAAGCATGATAAACAGGATCCACAAGAGGGATCTCGCCTAGGTACATAGAGTTGTCTACCTTTTCCACATAGCTTTTTAGCCGCTGTCCATCCACTTTGAAAGTTTGTCCATCAGTGGGGTCCTCTATTTCAACAGCACCATTAGGAAAAACATGCCTTACCATAAATGGACCAGTCCATCGAGACCTCAACTTTCCAAGGTCTAAATGCAATCGAGAATCATAAAGATAGACCTGTTGATTGGGCTCAAAGTATTTCCTTGAGATCTGTTTATCATGAGCTACTTTCATTTTAGCTTTGTAAATTCTGGAGTTATCATATGCGTCATTTCGTAGCTCTTCTATTTCTGACAATTGTAACTTTCTCAACATTCGAATCAAAGTTAAGGGCTTTAACAGCCCAATAAGCTTTATGCTCTAACTCAACAGGTAAATGGCAAGCTTTCCCATAAACAAGCCGATATGGAGACATTCCTAAGATGGTTTTGTATGCAGTGCGATATGCCCATAATGCATCAGAAAGACATAGAGACAAATCTTTGCGATTTGGGTTAACCGTCTTTTTCAAAATCTGTTTAACCTCTCTATTTGCTAGCTCGACTTGTCCATTTGTCTATGGATGGTATGCAGTGGAAAATTTGTAAAAAATACCATACCTGCGCATCAAAGCTTCAAAAGAACGATTACAAAAATGTGTTCCTTGGTCACTAATGATGACACGTGGCATACCGTACCTAGATAACACATTTTCTTTTAGGAATTTTACCACAGTTGTATTATCATTAGTACGACAAGCTACAGCCTCCACCTATTTTGATACATAGTCAATAGTTAAAATGATGTAAAGGTAGCTAAAAGATGAGGGAAAATGACCCATAAAATCGATACCCCAATAGTCAAATATCTCGATAACAAGAATAGGGTTAAGAGGCATCATATTTTTTCGAGATAAAGTACCTAACTTTTGACATCTTTCACAGGAACGACAAAAATTATTAGGACTACAGATGTTGTAGGACTACAGATGTTGGTTTAATCTCACCAAGTCCCAATTGCAAGTAAATAGAATAAGGCATTAAATTTACACTTGCTCATAAGTCCAATAAAGCTTGACCAAACTCATGTGTCCCAATTTGGCAAGAGATTGTTGGACATCCTAGGTCTTTATACTTGGGTGGTGTCTTTTGTTCAATCACTGCACTTACCTGTTCTGCCAAAAATGCAATTTTCTTCACATAATGATTTCTTTTGATAGTGAATAAATCCTTGATGACTTTGGCATAAGTTGGAACCTGTTTAATCAAATGCAACAAGGGAGGATTAATCTTAACTTATTTCAAATGTTCTAAAATCTCACCTTGAATTTTTGAATTTTTTCCAACCGGTCGAAGAGCTTTAGGAAAAGGCATTGGGATTGAAAACTTATTCGAACTCTTTTTCCACTGTGGCCTCTTTTTTAAGGAGGGCGTCTTTGCTACTCGTAGATGTGTTAATTTCAAAAGTAGGCTCACTTACAATCTTACCACTTCAAGTAGTAATCGCATTGACTTCTTTGAGATTTTGAACATCAGAAGTAGACGCTTATGCCATGAATTGTCCTTTCGGATTGGATTGAAGTTGAGATGGAAACTTACCTCACTCTTGTACAGTTAAGGCACTGGTCAACTTTGTGATTTGACTCTTGATTTCTTTGTTTTCGTCTACCACCTGTGCAAGAATTATTTCAAATTTTTTATTAGTCTTACTTTGTGCCTCTATAAATACTTGTAATGTATCCTCTAAAGAACTCCTAGTTGGTCGTGCATTATATTGAGGTACAACATAAGACTTGGGCGCTTGTTGTTCTTGTTTCCAATGGTTGTTGGCTTGTTGGTCAGATTTCCAACTGAAATTTAGGTGGTTTCTCCAGCTAGGATTATATGTTTCAGAGTAGGGTGAATAAGGCTTCTTGTAAATCCCTAGGGCATTACATTGTTCCTCATATATCCTTCTCATCTCATTATAAGTGGGGCAATCCTGAGCTAAGTGCTTCGCTCCTCTACAGACAAAACAGACATCGTGTGACTCAACTTTAGCAACCGTGTGGGTGACCCTTCTATCTTTGGTTTTCAAGGCCTCTAACTCCCTAGTTAAGACCTCTAATTGGGCTTTGAAGTTATCCTCTTCCCTAAGATGGAAAACTCCATTAGGTCATGACCTATTTGTGCTTTCAGTAATGCTAGGTCCAGTCCATGTATGGGCTTTTTCGGCTAAGTCATTAAGGAGTTCTATGGCTTCCTCAAGATCTTTGTGAAGGAACTCCCCATTACACATCATCTCAATAAATTTGCGCTCTCTAATTATGATTCCCTCATAGAAATAACTAACCAAGCACCAATTTTTATACCCATGGTGAGGGCACAGATTTAGCAACTCTTTAAACTTTTCCTATGCTTGATATAAGGTTTCACTGTCTTTTTGGGAGAAGGAAGAAATTTGTCTTTTCAGGCCATTAGTTTTGTGTTGTGGGAAGTATTTATTGAAAAATGCTTGGGTCATTTCTGCCCAAGTTCCTATAGACCTCGGCCTCAAAAAGTATAGCCAACTCTTTGCTTTGTCTTTAAAAAAAAAAGGGAACAATTTAAGCCTAACAGTGTCTATGGCTTCAGGTTGGCTATGGAAGGTGGCAATTACCTCTTCAAATTCCCAACATGTACATAAGGATTTTCACTATCTAGACCATGAAAAGTAGGTAGAAGTTGTATCATTCCAAATTTAAAATCCGAATGTGGTGTGTTAGGTGGAAATATAATGCATGATGGTGTGACTGTGCGAGTAGGATGTAAGTAATCTTTTAGAGTTCTAACAGGGTTTTCTTCGTGTTGGCTCATTGTGTTAGAATTACAAGATGAACTAGAAGGTGAATTCTCTTCACTTACAAATTGTGGGGGTGGTTCTAGTTCTCTCACAAATCTTCCTCGTTTGTCTCTAAGTTGATGCATACATCCTAACAAATTTTTTTAATTTTTTTAAAGAAGGAAATGCTTAAGGAAAATTAAGAAGTGGAATAAAACACAACAAGAAATAGAAATGAGTTAGGTGGTAAGACCAATCATGAAATATAAATACAATAACTGAATAAAAGATAATAAACTGTAAAGTACGATAAAAAAGTACAATAAAAAAAAAATACAATAAGTAAATAAAAGAAAAGAAAGTGCAATAAATAAAGAAAAATAAAATGCAAAGTACAACAAATAAATAAAGAGAGAAAAAATAAAATAAAGTGCAATAAAAAAAATGGTACAATAAGTAAATAAATAAAAGGTTAGGCGGTAGAACCGGCCATTAAAATTAAAAAAAATACAACATATTAACTAAAGAAAATAAAGTGCAATAAATAAGTAAAAGAAAATAAAAATAAAGTACAATAAAAAAAGTGCAATAAATAAATAAAGTACAATAAATAAATAAATAAACTAAGTTAGGCGGTAGAACCAGCTACAAAAGAAAATACAATAAATTAACTAAAGAAATAAAGTACAATAAATAAATAAAAGAAAGTGAACGAAGTTAGACAAGTAAAATCAGCCATTAAAACAATATAAATTATAATAAATTAACTAAAGAAAATAAAATAAATTAGGTGGTAGAACCAACCATGAACAATAAGATGAATTACAAGAAAATAAAACTAATATTTTACAAAGAAAAATGTACAAAGTTACTACTTTAGTATTTATAATCGCAACCGACTTTCGCTTAGTATGCCTCCTCGGCAACGGCGCCAAATTTTGTTTATATTCAAAATATAATGCGGCTATCGCAGTATAGATTGAGGTGTCGATCCCACGAGGAAGCTCTTGGCAAAATAGGTTGGTAAAGTAAAATATTAAAGCAGTAGCAAAGGATAAAATTAATTGATTTAAGTGGATGAGATAGAATTGTCTATGATTTGAAGGAAACGTCTTATGATAATTCAAACAAGGCTTCGAGAATCACAATTATACTTTATAAATCTACTCTACACTTTGATTTAGTGTTTATAACTCAATTGACAGTTTTACATCTAAACAATCAATCGGAAGATATGTAAAATATAGCACATTTGATAACACATACATTGGATATGACTAAACTCTTTTGCAAATATTAACACAAATCATGTTTATTTATACAAGTTATCTAAGATCGATAATATATTATTTTGACAATATTACAATAAAAGATCAACTTGAATATCAAACAATTATTGCCCTTACATGTTATCTAAGATCGACAATATATCAATTTGACAATATTGCAGTAAAAGATTAACATATAAAATAATGTAACCAATAACAATTATAATTCAACAAGAATCACATAAAAAAAGCATGATTGAACATATATGAGACATGAGAATTATAACCTCTGGACCAAACTTACAACATTTATAACTCTTGACAACGAATCAAAGCATAGAAATGGATTTATTACACATAAAAGTTCATCTCTTAGCCTTACCAAAAACTCTAGCCTAAATTACAATACATGTTAATGAGAAGAAAATAAAAGAGAATTATCTAATGTTGAAAACATCCTAAGAGTCTCCTTATATAGGCAATGAATGGCAATATGTCATGGATGACATCAATCTTTAATAATTTTAGGCCAATAACTTATTCATCCAATTACAGCACATTTTTTATAATATAAATGACCGATGTAGCCTCTGTAGTTGACATGAAAGTTGTAGTATTTTGTCTCTTATTTCCATAGGCACTGAGGTCATACAAATTGGACGAGTTTCAAATGAGATATGAGCAAAATTCCAAAGATACATCAGATTTCGGCCAACAACCATTTTACCCACTTGCAATGCGATTTGGTCCATGATAATGGCTGATTTGGACTTTACCATCAACATACGAGTTGTTGATAGTTAAGTCATCATTTAACATCTTCAATAATTATACTAATTGAGTATGTATTTTGTGAGATACGGTCCAAATACGTGAGTTGGGTCAGCTGGGCAGAAGTTGTAGCCTGATTCTATTGTATCTCAATATTTGGCCCATAACATGTTGGATTTGGCTTTTCTACTATTCTTCAAATTTGTGTAAGATTGAGTCATGTTGCACCAGGTTCAAGAATTTCTTCATTTCAATTTCTAAATTGAGAGTTATGTCCAATTTACCTAAACTTATCCAAATAACATTCATTAATCACAATTTAAGGAGAACACTTTATTTCAAGCTAAAAATACAGAAAATGCTAAAATTAGTGACATTAAATGGTGACTAAATCTCTTAAAAAATGTGCATTTTCATGTGTTCATCATGTTACAAGTCAGTACCAGTCTGATCAAGGTAACAGCCATTGGATGCAATCAAACAATCTTGGAATACCTTAAGGGTACGAAGGATAAGTTCCTTATTTATAGAGATAATAATATTCAAGTGAGAGGATAGACAGATTCAGACTTTTAGTTTAATTTAGATGATTGAAAGTCTACATCTGGATATATGTTTACTCTCAACGGAGGTGCAGTAAGCTAAAAGAGCACCAAGCAAGGGTCCACAGCTAACTCTACCATAGAGGCAGAGTACATGGTAGCTTCAGAAGCTACAAAGGAAATTGCATGGATTTAGAAGTTTATCGTTAAGCTTGTAATAGTTCTAAGTTCATCAGATCCTATCCCATTATTTTACGATAACAACAGGGCTGTAGCACAAGTAAAGGAGCCAAGAGCGAAATCTAAGGATGTGGAGCG
Organism: Ailanthus altissimus; assembly: GCA_946807835.1. Taxonomy (NCBI): domain Eukaryota; kingdom Viridiplantae; phylum Streptophyta; class Magnoliopsida; order Sapindales; family Simaroubaceae; genus Ailanthus; species Ailanthus altissimus. The sequence continues at coordinate 15,905,188 of OX327687.1, forward strand.
AAAATACCACATCATTATTTGTAGAATATATTCTATAAATAATGTAGCGGACCCACTTACCAAGGTCTTTAGTTCAAAGGTGTTTGAAAAACACATGGAGTCTATGGGTATTAGATACCACTGTGATTGGCACTAGGGCAAGTAGGAGATTGTTAAGGTTGTACCTACGTGCCATCCTAGATTTGTATAAATATTTGATATCTATACAGTGTATATTTTGTTATATCTCTAATTACTGCTTAATTATATGGCTTAATGCTTGTTACAATACATACTCTGTATCATATGAAGGAGTTCAGATCAGGTCTAAAAGGGTTTAGACCAGTGCTAAGAGTTAACAAATATTCCAAGAGTTGGAACAATATCTATAATAGGACAAAGATCTCAAAATATACTTATAATGATATAGTTGCAAGAGTTGCAATATAATGCTAGAAAATGTCATTATGAAAGTATGTTCTCAAATATATTGTTCTTGGTCTATTTCTACCAACACAAGTTTGTCGGTAGATCCCATTAATACATAGATCAGTATCTATCTATTTATGTAGGGTGTAGATAGTCATTCCTAGTTGACCATTGTCTTAGAGATTGTATAGGCATACGAGTATTCAGTTAGGACTGAATACTGAACAGACTCATAAAGACTCCAATAGACTTCCTATGTTGCCATCAATAGAAAGTCCTCTCGCGTTGAGTAGTATACATAGTCCTCTGACCTGAGCACCATGATGGGCTTGTGAGTGATCCACCATACTTTAGTTCCACGCATGTCAGGGACCTTTTATAATATGGCCACTGGGTGTCGCTAGGTATGGTCTAATGCTCATAGAGTCCAGTGTGTGCATATATGGGATCCGTTAGCTCACATATGGAGTTATATATCTAGATGCTCCTACATAATATATTAGGAAAATCTTATGACCATAAGCAATAAACCCGGGAAAGGAGTTTCCATAGGGTTAAAAAATATGGCAAAGAGTTGCTTATATTGTTTAGTGAGATAGCAGTCTGGGGATAGGTTTATGGATGAGAACATGGGGATTTCACGGTATTGATATGTCCCCGCACATGTACGATAGACATAATGAAAGGACTATATGTATGTGTTATGACCTCAGCTTGTATGGTTCAACAAGCTGGTTTGTAATATCCATGACGTGTGCGTTGGGCATTGTTCACAGACTCATAAAATAGTTTCATTTGATGAATCAAGCGTAGACCTAGAGAGTCTCACAATATAGAGTGTACTCGTTGTGCACTGAGGTAGAGTACTGGATTGAATTATTTAATCCAATAATATCCAACACTACCATAGGAATGCACGCGTGTCTGTATTTAAGCATTAAATATAATAATTAGTCAAGAATTATTGTTCACTAATTGTATAATGGAACGTGGTGCATTGTGGACCCTTGGTTAAGTTTACCCAAGTGTAAAATTTGGTAGGACCCGCTAAGGGGTAAGATTGGTAACTATTCATATGGGGTAATATGATCATTTCACATAATGATTATTTAATTGTTAAATAATCATAATATCTCATTTAAATATATTATTTTATAATATTATATTCTTTAATAATATTATATATATACTATTGCATGATGGGTGTCATGCATTTACATATATAATATTATTTTAATCAAAGTGAGATATATATGTGTGTAAATCATGGGGGATTAGAAAGATGTAATTATTGCTTCTTTTTCCATTTTTGATTATTGAAAGAAAATAAATGGAAGGAAAGGTGATCGGTCATTCTAAGGTTTAAAAGTTAAACCCAATGCTGGATATAAGAGCTGCTGTTCTAGCTCGCCAAGCCCACCAAGTTAGTGACTACAGTTGCCTACAAGTAGTACTCCAAGAGGACTCCCAAAATACACGTGTAAAACGTTACACATTTTGGTGATTTCTCAATTTTACATTTAGTATATTAATTTGATTAATATATGTTTTATGTGTTCATTGTATGGTTTTATTATTCCTTTGTGCCAAATATGTATTTTATACAATGAACACTGTTGCACATGCATACACCCACATATATTTGATCCCCAATATATTCATGTTAGGAACTACTTCTAGATCCGTGAAAAAATTCCTGAGCCATACTCTTACTTTAGAGTCTTCGCAAGTTGCTATGAATTCAGCTTTTATAGTTAAATAAGCAATGCTGGATTGTTTTACACTTTTGATATTATGGCTCCACCACAAAGAGTAAACATTGACCTAGACGTCAATTTTTGATTATCTTTATTTGATTCAAAATTAGAATCAATATAACTAGTAGGTTTCAAGTCCCTACCTAAATACACAAGCGTATAATTTCTCATTTTTTGAAGATACTTGAGAATATGGTTCACCATAATCTAGTGAGCCAATTCAAGGTTGGATTGATAACGACTAAATATTCCCACTGATGCAAAACAGGTTGTCGAAGCTTCACAATATTTGTTGAGCATCCATGGGGGGTCCAATGACAAGGGTAAGAACTAAGAAAATGAAAAAAATATTGGATGGGTTAATTGAGCACATCTCAAATTTATACTTTTTTCAAGACATTAATTTGACCAAATTATGTGTTCCAGATGATCAATACCTTGTCAATGTAATTCAAGTTTCTTTAAGTGATTTACATGAAAAATAAAATAAGGTGCATATTCAATTTAAGAAGAAAGATCTAGCGCATAATCAATTTAGGCAGAGAATCAGGTGCATAAAGGGAAGGAAAGGCGTGTAGATTTTTTCCTTATTTAGTTTTCTAATTTCTTAGATCATTTATTTTATATAAGTTAGACCGACACTGTTCACATGACTTTATTAGATCCTTATTTTCTTTACTTCTTTTTTTTTTGTTACATTTAATATTTGTTTCTTTAATATGCTTGTTATTTATTTCCTCTTTTTGTAATCAATCTCTACTATGATTAGGATTTAATTTATTTTTCTTTTTATGCTCTTGATAAATTCAGTGAAATAAGACCTTATAACCCTAAGAGGAATTCAAAGTTTATGACATTAATATTATTGAGAGTTTTCTATTGGTTCTTCAAAAAAAGCTTTTTGAAACATATCAAGATTTCATCTTGTGACATTCATCCTTAACTTATCACTCACAAATTTTCTCATCTTTCTTGAGTGTGGTGTCTACCTTAAATTTTTATGCCTTTGATTTTTATCTCTTTATAGATAACGGGTCAAGATTATTTAATTTACTTTTTGTTTGTTTGATAAAGTAATCTCATTGAGTGTCAGGTCTCACGTTTTTTTGCAAGGTTCACCTTGTTTGGTATTAAACCTTAGGTTTTAAATTAATTTTGATCCATCCTTTAATTTTTTTAATTTTGCACCTTTTGTTCTATTCTTTTGAATATATGACCTATTATCCTTATTTCTTCTTGTCCAAAACTTTAACCTACTTCTTCACCTTAATTTGTTCAAGTTCTATTTTTATCATTACATATAAGTTTTAAGAAAAAGTAGTGTAACTGCGTTGCTTTTCAACGTTGGGGCATTCTGTGCCTTAATAGTGGCGCGTTTCATCCTGCTAGATGAACGCTGATGCGTTATCTTCTAGAACGCAGTCGTGTCCAGCCTTTTCTACACTTCTATCACAAAATTTTTACTCTTTGGCCTCTTTTTGTTGCTTTTCTTTCTCATTAGACCATTAAAATGTTTGTCCTACAATTTTTAAAACTTTGAAAACTTTGCACTTTGGTCCAACTTCAGTACGCTTGAATGATTTCACTATAAGTTTTCGTAAACAACTCTAAATTTACTTGTTTAAAATTCTTTGGAAAGTTGATACAATTATCTTCAGGTTGACATCAAGTTTGTGCATATTTTCAGTCTCATAGGGTAATAGTATAATTCTGAATGTGCCATTCTATTGTATTTGCTCCTAATTACCTCACTTATGCATTTATTCTTTCAATGCCTAAACATGAGATTTGTTATCATCAAAACATCAATATGTATAACTAGAAAGCCAATAAATTTATTAAGTTCAAGGTCTCTAAATAGTCATATATGCCATATGAGTATATCCCTATCTCATATGAAACTCAAAGCTACTTGCAATGTTCATACATCAATTCATCAATGGCCAACATGAAATTCCCTTTTCAAGTTCATTACGGTTCCCAAATCATTCTAATTCATTGTCATGTAATTAAAAGCATTAAGCATAGAACAAATTGAACAACTCAATACCAATATGATGAATAAGGGAAAGTAATCAATCCAAGCTACATATTGATTTCACATTATAATCCTAACAATAAAACTTAGTTCATAAATACAAAAATAAGTTTAGAGCATATAACAACATCATTATACATAATAAAATAATAAAACAAGTACGAAATTAAAGAGAAGATAAAAATTTTCCTGATGTAACAGTGGTGTTTTTCCTCTGACATGCAGAATTTCATCTTCTTCATGTTGATTCTGTTTGAAAGTCCGAAATGATGTGTTTATTTTGTGTTCTCTGCTACCCTACATATTTTTTGCTTAATAGTGAGTGTTTATATAGGCTTTGGGATGCAAAAATAGGACAACATTTCCTTAAAAAGAGTGCTCAGCATCCAGTGCTGTGGCGTTAGAGCTATTAATATCAATGTTATGGCCAATGCCTTGGGTTGACTATAGCGGATGAACAGTAACCCATATATACTTTTTATGCATTGTAGATCATTGTTCATCATGTTTTGCTCATAGCACTATTCATATTTTGAGCTTTTTAGTCTCCTCTTGGATTCGCATATCAAATAACTACATTTGCATCGAATTTCTAGTATTTTTGCATCGATAGTCCTTAAAACGTATAAAACAACATTAATATGCGTAAATGATTAAATTATTGGGATAAATTGAATAAACGTTAAGTTTAAAAGGATAAAATATTTTATATAATTATGCCATATCAAATACCTCAAAACTTAAGAGTTTGCTCGTCCTCGAGCAAAGATAGATACAAATACATAAAATAAATTCAAAATTAAATTTATGGGCTAATAAATGATTAATAGTTATTCTCAAAGATCACATTATTTATAACTCTTAAAAATTTTAAATACCGTGAGTATTTAATATGCCTAATCATTATGCTTATTTCACCTTACAATATTTTTCTTGGTGTGTGTGTGTGTGTGTATAATCATTATTGTCCGATAAATATACCCAAAATGGTTTATGTCTACAAGAAGGGATGTGGTTTGTATGGAACTATTTTTTAAACTTATACTCCACAGGCTTTCTTTTCATATCACTCTCCACTAATGTAAGAACAAACATAATTAAGGATCAAATAAGAATTTACTAAGCTTGTAATATATGGCTAAGTTGAAGGTAGGATAATATCGATTCAATTTCGGTTCAAGTCACATCATAAACATACATTCATACTTTTGATCATCAAACGCTTCATCTCATTTTCAAATAACACCTCCAAACTTAATTTGAAACTTTCTTTGTTGCTCTTTATTAATTTTTTATATAATAACATATACATATACATTTTCCTTTTCCTTTTTCTTTTTCTTTTATTGCTTTTCTCCCCCTTTTTTTTTTGTAAACAAAATGATATTTCAAATCACTATAACCCTTAAACTTAGAATTTTTTTCAACACTTTTGAACGACAATAACCATAACCGTTATGCTTATGGTGTGAAGGGTAATAATGATAGAACAATATGTAAAAGTTTTTAGGCATTATTGTAGTTAACAAACAAAGATGGTCATTAGGCTCAAAATGCGTGACTAGGGATAAATATATATCGGTAGGCTTGAAAGGCTCAAACGATCCAAACATGGCCTAAATTTACTTCCTTAATCATGTATGTCCTAGGATTTTACCTCAAGTGATAATCAAACAAGTTCTAGAGTGTGTTTGAGACTTTTTACATTCTTGTTGTGCATAAACTTTCTCTTAACAATCCAACTATATGCTTAATGTGTTTCAAGTAATTACAAATAAGATAAAACTTGCAATCAAGATCAAACATATGAACAAACATAGCATCTATTGATTTCAAAAAGTTATAGTTTCTGCACTTAGTTTTATCATGGACTAATAATCATCTTAAACCAAAAATAGAAAATAAAATATATATAAAACACACTAAAATAATAATAATAATAATAATAATAATAACAACAACAACAACAACAACATACAAATTAAAAATAATTACAAATATATATAAATAAGTAAATCTGAAAACAAAATATAGATAGATAAGTAAGGCCACTTGAAAGTGGAAGTGTTTTCCTCCCCTAAATATAATTCATGACATGTCGTTATGGCATCAATAAATTAGAAAACTAAGACACATCCTTGAATGTTGTGCTAAGGCCTCACTTATATCCCACATAACATCTGTCTCATCCTTTAAATCATTGTCATTAATTTCTGTTGGAGTTTGATGAAGTAGCAAGGATTGTTCATCATCTCATTTCATTTATGCTTCAATATAACAATAACCCTTCAACTAAATTCAAATCTCTAAATTTTTCTAAATCTCACAATGACAATAATATTAATCTCCCTCAAACAACCACAATTAGTTGTAATTCACGTAAAAATAAATTCAAACACTTTTCATTTTAATTTGCAAATACAAGCCTTAACCTACAATTCACTCTACAACACAATCCACTATTACCACTCCACAATATAGTTCAAACACTACCATAATAAGTATTTCATCAATAATTAAGTGTAAGGACACAAAAATGTGTACTTTGGATAATGAATCCATTAATCTTAAATTCAGAGTGCCCTTTGAAATTTTTGATGAAATCTTCATTTTTTTAATGAAAATTTAAGTTAATAAAGAATGCACATTTGTTTTTCATAGTTATTTTATGGTGAATTTGAATTGAGAATTGAATTTATGTGAATTAAAGAGTTAGGGTTGAAAGGTATTAAGGTTTTGAAATAGGGAAAATGGAAGCAAAATGGAGAAATTATTGGGCAAAAGGGAAAAGATGAAAAAATAGAAAGAAAAAGGGAGGGAAATGGGGGGTAAAAGAAAAAATGGGGTCAAAAAACAGAAAATGGGGAAAATTAGAGGGCAAGGAAACCCCTTGCATGCGAGCCAACACTACTGTGCTGGTTCACTGGAATGGGCGCCCATTCCTTTTATTGATTATTTTTTATTTTTTTTGTTTGTTTTTTTTCTTCTTTTCTTTCTTTTTATTTATTTATTTTTTTTCTCTTTTTTATTCAAATTTTTTTAATACATACATAAACATCAAATTTAATAAAAAATAAAATAAAAAATTACCTTGGGTTGCCTCCTAAGTAGCGCCTAATTTAATGTCGTCAGCATAATGTATTCATTATTTTGTCATGGTGCCTCCTACTGCATATTTGAAATATTTCACCTATGGAACCTCGTTGGCCGATATCTATTGGTTGCTCCTTAACGAGCTTATTTTGCCACTTTTTGGTATTTAGTTTATGCAGCGTTATCTCTTTATGCGCATGATCCATTATGGCTTTCATTACTTGTAGTTTTAGAGGTAGTTGTGTTTTATCCAAATTTATCATATTAATCTTGAAGTAATATGAAAAATCCTTGGAAATATTCAAATTATGGTTCTTCATTTCAAGCTCCTTTGACAATAGAAATAGCTACATGCAATGGCTCAAAAACAACTGCTACAGTTATTCTTCATTTTTTTCTTGTGCTCTTTCTTCTACTTATACTTACACCTTAACCAATTGACAAGTCTTCTCCAATTTAGTCAATTGACTAGCAGTATATTGCTATATCCCACGCTCCATAATGATTGCCTTGCAGTATTTAACATTTTTGCATTAGACAAATTTCAGTGTTCCTCAGCAACACATCTTGAGGATGATCATAGCCAACATCTACAATTTGCTTCACCTGCTTCTCTAATATATACAGAGAAGTAGATTAGCTATGTAACAATTCAATTTTCCTCTATACATATTGGAACATATCATCAAATGAGGATTCCTTTTCAAGTTGTTGCTTTTGAATTTTAGTTAGGATTACAAGAAGATTCAATTGAATTGGAATTTTCTCTTGATTGTTATTCCAAGATGCTTGACTCCTCCATTTCAGATAATAGGCATCAAAACTAGGATTATACTGCTGTTGGTAATAATTTGTAGGATAATTTACAAGTTATGTGCAATGTCCATTTGGATGGTTGCCACCACAGAATCACAAGTGATTTGTGCTACTTTCTCAATGATCTTACTTAGAGCAAAATTGTCAACTATCCATTAAGAATCATTGAAGGCCATCACCTCTAATAAGTCGTAAGCTTTATCAACTATCTTACTCATAAATAAACCCATAGGAGCAGCATCAATTATCGTCCTTAAATGTCAAACTACACCATTATAAAAATTTTACACAACTACCCACTTTGGGATGCCATGGTGTGGACACTTTCGCAGCAATTCTTGAAACCTCTCCCATGCTTCATGTAAGAATTCAGCATCTTCTAAAAAAAATAATGTTACGGCATTCCTTATCCTTGTTGTCTTAGTTGGTGGGAAAATTTAGCTAGAAATTTTTATGCTAACTCATCCCAAGTTGTTACGGATCCCGACAATAGTGACCTCAACCAATTCTTTGCTCCATCTTGGAGTGAAAATATAAATAGTCAAAGCTATATTGCATCATCCAAGACTCCATTATATTTGTAAAGGTCACATATTTCTAAGAAATTCATAACATTTTCAGTTGGATCTTTATTTGGTAATCTGCCAAATTGTACTGAAGCTTTCAACAACTGAGTCACCTCAAATGGGATTTCAAAATATTCGACATCAATAACAAGTTTTTGAATACTTGAATGGATGTCGTTTACTCTTGGTACTGCAAAACCCTTTAGTAAACTTGGTGTTCCAGTAATCATGAATCAATCTACAGTTACTAAAAAATAAAATTGAAACAAATGACAACAACTATGTAATAACAAAAAAAAATGTTTGAATTAAGAATAAGATAGATTATTATTAGTATCAACAATAATAATAAACAATTCCCTGGCAACGGTGCCAAAGCTTTTATGTATTTTGTATGTATACACTTTAAACGCAAGTGCACGTTATTGCAATAAGTAATATTGATGAGAGAGTATCGTTACCACGAGAAATTGTATTACTACTTGTTAAGTACTAAAATTGTATCTTTCTACTTTTATTCAAACAAATGATAATTCAAGATTTTGATATCTAAACTAACTAAACAAGAAGATTAATTATAGGAATTGAGCAAATAGATCAAACGTGACATCACCAATACTTAAATGCCTAGGATTACAATAATCCTTCAATACTTCACTTTAATCTAATTACTCCACTTAAAACTATCAACATGAATTGTTAACCAAGAACTCTAATATCCTCACAAGCGTGTTCTAATGGTTAAGTGAGTATATCTCATTCAATCAATTACCAATATTCCTATGATAATAAATTGAAATAAAATTTTAAAAATTAATAAAGATAGGGTAGGAAACCTAAAAGCAAGGTGAATTGGGTATTTAAAAATTAATGAACTAATATAAATAATTTATGTAATTATTAAAACATAAACAAATTTAATAATAAATAATTGCAATAAGTAATAAAGTAAGGGATAGAGAGAATGGTACCCGAAATGTTTACGTGGTTCGGCACTCTACAAGACCTACATCTACACCCCAAGCAACTCGCCTTGAGGATTCCACTAGCTTGCCTTAAACTAAGGCCAAGAATCAATACACTTAACTTCCAAGGTGTCAAGAAACCTTTACAATAAATTAGTTTCTAAGGTACCAATTAAACCCATATAATAAAAGAGTAATAATTGTCTTCTTAAAGTGTTTTCTACAAACACTTGACTTATAACAAAAGAGTAACCAATCTCTTCACAAAGTGTTTTCAATAAACACTTGAATAAAATTAATATAAGAATTGATATATAAAATAATTTAAACTCTAAAATGAGTAAATATGAAGGTGTAGAATAATGAAGTTCTCACTTTTGATATATGACATTTTTCTTCCTCTTCTCTCTTCTTCTTGAGCTTCAAATGAGTGAGGTATTTATAAGGAGTGAAAAATAGTTGTTGCTACAATAACTCTCCATTGCTATAGTGTTGTTAGCCGTTTCTACAAGGAATCACAGTAACTTGATTGTTATACAGTAATTCGTCTGTTGCTACAATATTACTGTTAAAGTTTTGATCTTTTGCATTTTAGTCCATTTTTTGAAGCTTTCAAAACTTTGTACTTTGGTCCAACTTCAGTATGGTTGAATGATTTTGCCATAGCTTACCATAAACAACTCCAAACTTACTTCAGTAAAATTCTTTGGAAAGCTTACACAATTATCTTCCAGTTTTCATGTAATACTAGTGTAATTCTGAATGTGCCACTCTATTTTATTTTCTCCTAATTACCTCACTTATCATTTATTCTTTCAATGCCTAAACATGGAATTTGTTATCATAAAAAAATATATTTCTGACTAGAAAGTCAATAGATTCATTAAGTTCAAGTTCTCTAAATAGTCATATATTCCATATGAATATATCCTTATCTCATATGAAACTCAAAGCTATTTGCAATGTTCATACATCAATTCATCTATGGCTAACACGAAAATCCCTTTTCCAAGTTCATTAAGGTTCCTAAATCATTCTAATTTATTGTCATGTAATTAAAAGTATTAAGCATAAAACAAATTGAACAATTCAATACCAACATGATGAATAAGGGAAAATAATCAATCTAATCTACATATTGATTTCACAATGTAACCCTAGTACTAAAACTTAGTTCATGAATACAAATATAAGTTTAGAGCATATAACAACATCATTAGACATAATAGAATCAACAATAAAGTTCGAAATTAAAGACAAGAGAAATTTTTTCCTAATGTAACAGTGGTGTTCTTTCTCTGACATGTAGAATTTCATCTCCTCCTTATTGATTCTTGCTTGAAAGTTCCACTGATGTGCTTATTTTGTATTCTTTGCTACACTATATATTTTTTGTTCAATAGTAAGTGTTTATATGGGGTTAGGGTTGCAAAAATAGGACATTACCCTTAAAAGAGTGCGTAGCATTTAGTGTCACATCATTATGATTCAATGCCGCAGTGTTAGGGCTACTGATTTCAATGTCGCGGCCAATGCCTCGGCGTTGCATTGTAGCAAATGAACAGTAACCAATGTGTACTGTTCATAGCACTGTTCATATTTTGAGCATTTATGTCCCTTCTCAGATTCAAATCTTAAATATTGTTTGCATCCAGTTCTGGTAGTTTTGCATCGATAGTCCTTAAACCTATAAAATAATATTAATATGCATAAATGGCCAAATTATTAGGATAAATTGAACAAATATTAAATTTAAGAGGATAAAATATTTTATTTAATTATGCCCTATTAGCCCTCTATAAGGCATGAGAACTTGGACTAACTTAAGTTTGTTCTTGTGAGCTTATATAAATTGATAAGAACTTAGGTTGATTTTAGAGGCTCATCTACATTAGGGTCAAAGGTATCATGCTTTTTAATTCTTTAAAAATGTTTAATCTCAATAATATTTTCAAAATTTTAAAAACAAGTATTTGATAATTTAACTCTAGACGTTTTAAGTCTAATAGTGAATAAAATATTATTCTTTCTAATAAATGCTATGAAGTTAGGAGGTATACTAAAGTTATAACCTTTTAAATTAAACTTTAGTCTATTAAACTCTAGTTTTATATTTCTTTAAGGTTGATATTTTGACCTCCTTAAATTCTGATTCTATCCTCTAATTGACTCTGATATTACAAATTATGAGTAGGGAGTTACCATTGATCAACTAAAATACCTATTATTGACCCTATAAATTTATAATCAATTTATTTTCCATGTTACGTGGGACTATAATAACTTTTACTAGCGAAAATGTTTATTGTATATATTATAATTGAGTAGTGTTGTTATTTTGTTCTTGAACTTTTAGCCTCTTAATTTGTGAAGCCTGGTTTCCTCACTATTAAAATTAATCAGCACTTATCATTTCCTTAGACTTTAATGAAGGAAATAATCTCTTGGGCCATCTAAAACTTGACAAGCAAAATGATATATAAGAAAACACATCAACATACCTATATTCATTGTAAAGGAAACTACATAATAAAGTATGAGAGTAAATAGATACAATAAGTTTGATTCCATTAACCTAAAAATGTCTCGCCACTTTAACAATCCCCATGGGAGGAAGAACAATATATCTCATTATTATAATCCCTATAACCATTGATGCACCTACTTTTAGGATATGAAATCATGTCAATCAATTATTTTTAAACTATATTTTTCATAAAGAAACTTCTTTGATAGTACTTATTATTCATGAAACTAACACATATGAATATTAATCGCAAGTGCACTGATCATAAGCAATGATAAGTATGATTTAGTCATATGTTTTAGCTCCATTGTATGCATTCAAGTGTTAATTTTATAGGAGAAATCATGAAATGGATGGAGTTGAAGAAATTAGAAAGAAAACATTAAAAGTTAGGGGAAAAAAAAAGTGAAGATTTAAGGAGGGGAGTGAAGAAGAATAATGAATGACCTTGCGTTCTTCTTTTCAATATGCTAGCATTCATAACAATGGATGAATGTCCCAGCATTCTAATTCAAAAATTCCCCAACATTCATATAGGAGACAAATATCGTGGCGTGAGCATGGTGAATGCCGTGGCATGAAATCCAGGGCAATTAACACCCTCACATCCCACTAGCATTGTAGCCATGTCGAGAATGCCTCAACATTGAAGACATTAAATGCCATGGAATTTTGTACAAAAAAGTTGAAAAAAACCCAGGATTCTAAGGAAAACATCTTGGGGATCTATGGACTAAGATCTTCTTTTATTATATGGACAATTTCGATCTACTCCTCGGTGTTACGATTATCCTTGGTACTATAAAGCTTGAATGTTTCAACTTTATTTTCCCTTCAAAGCAGGTTGTCTTAAGCCCAAAATCCATCCTTTTAGTGTAAACACAAAGTAAATAACACTTAAAATCATTTGGGGAGAATGATAACATAATCAAAGAGTTAGTGACTACAAGAAGGGTCATTTAACCAAGACTATGAATTGCTTTAGATTTTCATTATCTTTGCCCTATGTGGTTTAGAATTGGTTGTGTATGATTTTTATTATATTTAATAATCTTTATTTCATTATATTGAACTAAATTTATTGTCTAAGATTGTATTTTTAAGCCCAGGTTTATGATTGTACATATTTTTGTCCTTGAATGTTATGAACTTAGTTTTTATTTAATTTGTCCATGCTTAATGCTTTTGATTTACCTGGCTAGTTGTTGAATGATTTTAGGTTCATTAGGATAAACTTAGAAAAGGAATCTTAATGAATAGCCTAAGATAAATTGATATATGATTGCGATGTTTTAGTTGTGAGTTTCAAATTAGGATAAGTATATACCTAATTGGCATGCATGGTTAAAACAAATTGTGCTTAATGAATCTTAGCTTAATCGTAATATCATAGGAATATAGGTAGTGGATAAGTTAGGGTATAATCACTTGACCATCGGAAGAAGCTTTCAGTAAGTATCATGTTGTGACCAATAATTACAAAGGGATTAACATTCGAGTAATATCATTAGTAGAACACATTTAAGGAATAACTTTAATCCTAGATATACTAATTAATTGATTTTTGGGTATTTTTTCTTTCACATTTAAGGTTGATAATTTTAGTTTTTAATTACAATTTTAAGAATTAAGTTGTCTGGACAAAAACAAGAGGATCAATTTTAGTACTTAGTTTAAGAGAACACATAATGTCCTAGTGGGATCGATACCCTTATCATTATATTACTTGCCAATGATAGCGTACACTTGCACTTAAAAATTCACACACATAGTACATATTTGCTTGTGTTATGACAAGTAAGTAATAAAGTGATGAAAAGTATTATTCCTATGAGAATTGTTCTTATAAATTAATGCTAACTATTATGGCGTTAACAACCAAATTTATCTATGCTAAATTTTAATTCTAGGATGATTAATTAAAATAAAGGTGCTTAAACTAACAATTCAATAGTGTCAGGAGGTGAGAAATCTATGGTAACTGATCTTAAGGTCATGATTTCACTCTACCTTTCTCATGTTCTTCATGTTTAGTTATTAAAAACTACTCTTGTGAATTCATTAATCAAGAGATTCAATATTAATCTCATTACCTCTCCTGAGTGTCAAATGAGATCTTATGCATACATATTCAAGTTAATATCCTTTTTTAACTTGTCTATCTATACATTCATTACACAACCCTTTAATTGATTATCTAAGTTGTATTAGTCTCCAAACTCAATAAAAGCTAAGGTCTTCTCAAATCCAACAAATAGGTTAATCTTTCCCAAACATATAACCCATAAGTCTAGAACATCTAGTCAATTTTCTAATCAAACTAGAAGCATTAAATCTAGAAAAAACACAAATGAAAAACATTAGAAATAGTCATTAATCAACTAAAAAATATCCAAATATAGTATATGGTAGAACTACATTAAGCTCCCAGAATAAGAAATTTAGCCAACCATAGTCAAGCACAAAATTAAAATAATCTAAAAGTTTACAAGAGAAAATATTTAGAGCAAGATAAATTACAAATTTAAACAATAAATTAAAGTAAGTAAGAAAGCGAAAGGAGAAAACTTGTATTAACCATGTGTGCATAGTAAGTGAATTGTTTGTTCATGTTTATATGTGATTGTTATTTGTATGGTATTAGAAAAATAGATTTTTTATTTTATTTTACGAAGGATTTGTTTCTTACTTTGAGTACGAATCCATTTTTTTAGTTAAGGATTGGGCTTATTATAAGTAGACTAGATTTATGTAGACTTAATGATATTAGGTCCAAGAATATTTGTTATGAGTTAGAATGTGATTTATTTAGGCTTAATAAGGCTAGGCTCAAGCCATATACTATAATTGGACTAGGGGCTATTATAAGAAAAAAAGGGTAAATGTTGGATAGAATTGATAAAATTCAATAAGAGCAAAATTATAAATTTATGGACATTATACAAATCCCTCTTTCTCTTAATCCTAGCATTATGAGCCACCCAACTCTTTAAGACTTACAAAAGAAGGAGAAGAAAGCAAAAGGAGGAGAAAGAGAAAGGAAGAAGAGATTAAGAGTGATATAATGATTTTATGCTACTACAAGGTACTTTATAACTCTTTCTCTAATATTAATTGTTTGTTGTATGATTTTTGAAAACTTGATAAATATAGGATATGATGATTATTTTGTGATATATATCAATTACTAAGGATGATTACTTAGATAAGATGGCGAATCCTAATAGACCTACAAAATTACTATATGATAATAGGTTAGTCTGTGATTTTCAAAACCTATTGTGTTTTCATTTTGGCTCTAAGTTTTTATCCTATGACACTATACATCCTATTAAATAAGTAGAACTTTTTTTCATTTAAAAACTCTCTAAACTCGAATTTTGATGATTTTCTAAAAATGAGCCTAAAATTTAAGAACCATTAGTTTATGCAGAAGAGCCACGTAATGAACAGATTTTGGTCTCACAACATGATCTTACAAAATTATAATATTTTGAAATATGATTGTTTTGCATGTCTAGTATAACATATCCAAATTTTAACATTTATCTCACTATGTCTAAATTGTTATGATTTTTTAAACTATATAAACTCAGTGCATGATTTTGCTTTATACATTCTGAATGCTTTAGAGTAAAATTATTGTAAATTATTTTTTGCGTTGCTTCAATCATGAATTATTTATTATAGATTAATCTATGTGTCAAGAGAAATTATGTAATGGTTCCATAGTTTTTAAGCTAGTATTTGATTTTATAAAATTGGTAGACTAATTAATATTTAGTAAATATTTTGATCATGTCAGGATTATGGTTTAGATTTAAGAATGATTATGAAATAGATTTTGTGGGAATTATGATATAATATCCATGTATGAGAATGATATATGAGTGATGAACACATAAAAATGCATGTTGTTAAGAGATTCAATCACCATTTAATGTCACTAATTTTAGTATTTTCTGTATTTTTAGCTTGAAATAAAGTGTTCTCCTTAAATTGTGATTAATGAATGTTATTTGGACAGGTTTAGGTAAAATGGACATAACTCTCAATGTAGAAATTGAAATGAAGAAATTCTTGAAGCTGGTGCAACATGACTCAATCTTACATAAATTTGAAGAATAGCAGAAAAGTCAAATCCAACATGTTATAGGCCAAAAATTGAGATACAACAGAATCGGACTACAACTCCTGCCCAGCTTGACCCAACTCACGTATTTGGACCGTATCTGACAAAATACGTACTCAATTGGTATAATTCTTGAAGTTGTAAATTTTTGACTTAACTATCAACAACTCATATGTTGATGGTAAAGTCCAAATCAGCCGTTATCATGGACCAAATCGCATTGCAAGTGGGTAAAATGGTTGTTGGCCGAATTCTGATGTATCTTTGGAATTTTGCTCATATCTCATTGGATACTCATCCAATTTGCATGATATTGGTTCCTATGGAAAGAATAGTCAAAATTCTACAACTTTCATGTCGGCTGTAGAAGCTAAATCGGTCATTTACATTATCAAAAATGTGCTGCAAGTGGATAAACGAGTTATTGGCTTAAAATTATTGAAGATTGATGTCATCCATGACATATGTCCATTCATTGCCTATATAAGGAGACACTTAGGACGTTTTTAAATATAGATAATTCTCTCTTACTTTCTTCTCATTAACATGTATTGTAATTTAGGCTAGAGTTCTTGGCAAGGCTAAGAGATGAACTTTTATGTGTAATAAATCTACTTCTATGCTTTGATTCGGTGTCAAGAGCTACAAATGTTGTAAGTTTGGTTTTGATTAAACTCTTATCTATTATATTTTCTATAATCCTGAGATTATAATTCTCATGTCTCATATAAGTTCAGTCATGCTTTTCTTATGTGATTCTTGGTGAACTATAATTATTACTGGTGACATTGTTTTATATGTTAATCTTTTACTGCAGTATTGTCAAATTGATATATTGTCGATCTTGGATAACATATAAGGGCAATAAATGTTTAATATTCAAGTTGATTTTTTACTGCAATATTGTCAAAGTGATATATTGTCGATCTTAGATAACTTGTATAAATAAACATGATGTATGTTAATGCTTGCAAAGAGTTTAATTACGTCAAATACATGTGTTATCGAATGTGCTATATTTTCCTATCTTCCGATTGATTGTTTGGGATGTGAAACTTTCAATTAAGTTACAAGCATTGAATCAAAGTGTAGAGTAGATTTATAAAGCATAATTGTGATTCTCGAAGCCTTGTTTGAATTATCATACGACATTTCCTTCAAATCATAGACAATCCTATCTCATCCACTTAAATCAATTAATTTTATCCTTTGCTACTGTTTTAATATTTTACT
This sequence comes from Ailanthus altissimus, assembly GCA_946807835.1. Taxonomy (NCBI): domain Eukaryota; kingdom Viridiplantae; phylum Streptophyta; class Magnoliopsida; order Sapindales; family Simaroubaceae; genus Ailanthus; species Ailanthus altissimus. The sequence goes on from OX327687.1 coordinate 15,922,723, forward strand.
TCATCAACCTATTTTGCCAAGAGCTTCCTCGTGGGATCAACACCTCAATCTATACTGTGATAGCCGCATTATATTTTGAGCGTAAACAAAAATTTGGCGCCGTTGCCGGGAAGCACACTAAGCGAAAGTCGGTTGCGATTATAAATACTAAAGTGGTAACTTTGTATATTTTCTTTTCTTTGTAAAATCTTAGTTTTATTTCCTTTGTTATAATTTATTTATTATTCATGGTTGGTTCTACCACCTAATTTATTTTGCTTTCTTTAGTTAATTTGTTATATTTTATACTATCTTAATGGCTGGTTTTACCGCCTAATTAGTTTATTTTCTTTTATCTATTTATCGCACTTTATTTTCTTTAGTTTATTTATTGCACTTTTTTTTAATGGCTGGTTTTACTGCCTAACTTCGTTCACTTTCTTTTATTTATTTATTGTACTTTATTTCTTTAGTTAATTTGTTGTATTTTCTTTTTATTTTGTGGCTGGTTCTACCGCCTAACTTAGTTTCTTTATTTTTTATTGTACTTTATTTATTTATTGCACTTTTTTTATTGTACTTTATTTTCATTTTTTTTTACGTATTTATTGCACTTTATTTTCTTTAGTTAATATGTTGTATTTTCTTTTTATTTTAATGGCCGGTTCTACCACCTAACCTTTTATTTATTTACTTATTGTATTTTTTTTTATTATTTATTTATTGTACTTTTGTTTTTCGTACTTTACAGTCTTTTGTTTAGTTATTGTATTTATATTTCATGGTTGGTCTTACCACCTAACTCATTTCTATTTCTTGTTGTGTTTATTCCACTTCTTAATTTTCCTTAAGCATTTCTTTCCTTAAAAAAAAAATAAATAAAAATATATTGTAGTTAGGATGTATGCATCGACTTAGAGACAAACGAGGAAGATTTGTGAGAGAACTAGAACTAGAACCAGCCCCACAATTTTTAAGTGAAGAGAATTGACCTTCTAGTTCATCTTGTAATTCTAACACAATGAGCCAACATGAAGAAAACCCCGTTAGAACTCTAAAAGATTACTTGCATCCTACTCGCACAGCCACACCATCATGCATTATATTTTCACCTAACACACCACATTTGGATTTTAAACCTGGAATGATACAACTTCTTCCCACTTTTCATGGTCTAGATAGTGAAAATCCTTATGTACATGTTAGGGAATTTGAAGAGGTAATTGCCACCTTCTATAGCCAACCTGAAGCCATAGATACTGTTAGGCTTAAATTTTTCCCTTTTTCTTTGAAAGACAAAGCAAAGAGTTGGCTATACTCTTTGAGGCCGAGGTCTATAGGAACTTGGGCAGAAATGACCCAAGCATTTTTCAATAAATACTTCCCACAACACAAAACTAATAGCCTGAAAAGACAAATTTCTTCCTTCTCCCAAAAAGACAATAAAACCTTATATCAAGCATGGGAAAGGTTTAAAGAGTTGCTAAATCTGTGCCCTCACCATGGGTATGAAAATTGGCGCTTGGTTAGTTATTTCTATGAGGGACTCACAATTAGAGAGCGCTAATTTATTGAGATGATGTGTAATGGGGAGTTCCTTTACAAAGATCCTGAGGAAGCCATAGAATTTCTTAATGACTTAGCCGAAAAAGCCCATACATGGACTTGACCTAGCATTACTGAAAGCACAAATAAGTCACGACCCAATGGAGTTTCCATCTTAGGGAAGAGGATAACCTTAAAGCCCAATTAGAGGTCTTAACTAGGGAGTTAGAGGCCTTGAAACCCAAAGATAGAAGGGTCACCCACACGATTGCTAGAGTTGAGTCACATGATGTCTGTTTTGTCTGTGGAGGAGCGGAACACTTAGCTCAGGATTGCCCCACTTATAGTGAGATGAGAGGGATATATGAGGAACAATGTAATGCCCTAGGGATGTACAAGAAGTCTTATTCACCCTACTCTGAAACATATAATCCTAGCTAGAGAAACCACCCAAATTTTAATTGGAAATCTAACCAACAAGCCAACAACCAGTAGAAACAAGAACAACAAGCACCCAAGTCTTATGTTGCACCTCAATATAATGCACGACCAACTAGGAGTTCTTTAGAGGATACATTACAAGCATTTATAGAGGCACAAAGTAAGACTAATCAAAAATTTGAAACAATTCTTGCACAGGTGGTGGACGAAAACAAAGAAATCAAGAGTCAAATCACAAAGTTGACTAGTGCCTTAACTGTACAAGGGCGAGGTAAGTTTCCATCTCAACCTCAATCCAATCCAAATGGACAATTCATGGCACAAGCTTCTACTTCTGATGTTCAAAATCTCAAAGAAGTCAATGCCATTACTACTCGAAGTGGCAAGATTATAAGTGAGCCTATTTCTGAAATTAACACATCTACGAGTAGTAAAGACGCCCCCCTTGAAAAAGAGGCCATAATGGAAAAAGAGCCCGAAAGTAAGTTTTCAATCCCAGTGCCTTTTCCTCAAGCTCTTCGACCGGTTGGAAAAAATTCAAAAATTCAAGGTGAGATTTTAGAACATTCAAAACATGTTAAAATTAATCTTCCCTTGTTACATTTGATTAAGCAGGTTCCAACTTATGCCAAAGTCATCAAGGATTTATGCACTATCAAAAGAAAACACCATGTGAAGAAAACTGCATTTTTGGCAGAACAGGTAAGTGCAGTGATTGAACAAAAGACACCACCCAAGTATAAAGACCCAGGATATCCCACAATCTCCTGCCAAATTGGGACACATGAGTTTGGTCAAGCTTTATTGGACTTAGGAGCAAGTGTAAATTTAATGCCTTATTCTATTTACTTGTAGTTGGGACTTGGTGAGATTAAACCAACATCTGTAGTCCTACAATTGGCTGACCGATCAATTAAGAAACTACGGGGAATAGTAGAAGATGTTTTGTTACAAATTGATAAATTTTACTACCCTGTTGATTTTTTTGTTTTAGATACTCATTCTGTTGTTAACATGGAGTCAAAAATCCCTCTTATTTTGGGGAGACCTTTTCTAGCCACTGCTAACGCTCTTATTAATTGCAGAAATGGTCTAATGAAATTATCGTTTAGGAATATGACTCTTGAGGTGAACATTTTCAACATTGGCAAACAACCACAAGAAGAAGACGAGTGTTATCATTCATATATGATAGACACACTTGTAGCAGAGAAAGCTTATAAAAATCATAGCTATGATTCTTCGAAAAACCTTCTCAATTTTAATTTTGAAGAATTGTATTATCTTGATGTAACAACTGATGTGTTTAGTATTTTTGACTCACAGGATAAAGGGACTCGATTTTGGCAGCCACGCTTTGAAGAGTTGCCACGAGAGAGGGAGAGACCAAAACCATCAAACCTCGAGACACCACAAGTTGAGCTTTCTCCACTGCCCAAAGGTTTGAAACACGCATTCTTGGGACCAGGTGATACCTTTCCTATCATCATTTCTTCTGAACTTAGTGCTGAACAAGAGGAAAAATTGATAAAATTGTTAAAAGAACATAAGTGTGCACTAGGTTGGACCATAGTTGATATTAAAGGTATTTCTCCATTGATATGCTCCCATAGAATTCATTTAGAGGAAGGTGCCCAACCTCGTAGAGACCCACAAAGAAGACTTAACCCAACAATGAAAGAAGTAGTGAAGAAAGAGGTCTTGAAACTATTAGATGCGGGTATAATCTACTCAATTTCTGATAGTCAATGGGTAAGTCCAACTCAAGTAGTTCCTAAGAAATCTGGGGTTACTGTTGTTGAAAATGAGAATGAGATACCTGTTCCAACTAGGGTAGTAAGTGGTTGGAGAATGTGTATTGATTTTAGAAAGTTAAACACAGCCACTAGGAAAGACTATTTTCCATTGCCTTTTATCGACCAAATTTTAGAACGTGTAGCTGGACATCCTTTTTATTACTTTCTTGATGGGTATTCAGGGTATTACCAGATTGAGATAGCTATAGAAGATCAAGAAAAAACTACTTTTACATGCCCTTTTGGTACTTATGCTTTTCGTAGAATGCCATTTGGATTATGTAATGCACCAGCTACTTTTCAGCGTTGCATGTTAAGTATTTTCTCTGATATGGTTGAAAAATGCATGGAAGTCTTTATGGATGATTTGATTGTTTTTGGTAATTCTTTTGATTTATGCCTACTTAACTTGAAATTTGTTTTGAGTAGGTGTGAAGAAAAAGGACTTGTGCTAAATTGGGATAAATGTCATTTCATGGTATCTTCAGGAATCGTTTTGGGGCACATTGTATCTGAAAGAGGGATAGAGGTTGACAAGGCAAAAATTGAATTAATCTCTAAATTACCTACACCTAAAATGGTAAAAGATGTCCGATCCTTTCTTGGACACGCTAGCTTTTACAGAAGGTTTATACAAAAATTTTCTGCCATATCTAGACCATTGTGTAACCTTTTGCTAAAAGATGCAGAATTTACATGGACACAAGAGTGTGAGGAGGCATTCCGAACACTCATTGCCAAACTCACCACCGCTCCTATCATGCAATCACCGGATTGGAACCTCCCATTTGAAATTATGTGTGATGCAAGTAATTATGCTGTAGGAGCAGTTCTTGGGCAACGGAGGGAGGGAAAACCCTTTGTTGTTTATTATGCTAGTAGGACTTTGAATGATGCTCAAATGAATTACACTACTACTGAAAAAGAACTATTAGCTGTTGTTTTTGCCTTAGATAAATTTCGTTCTTATTTGATTGGTTCACCTATTGTTATTTTTACTGACCACGCAGCCCTTAAGTACCTTCTTTCTAAGAAGGATGCTAAAGCCTGTTTAATTAGGTGGATTCTTCTTTTGCAGGAATTTGATATAACCATCAAAGATAAGAAAGGCGTTGAAAATGTTGTTGCTGATCATCTATCCCGCCTTGAGTTCACTGACTCCACTGATTTGCCACCTATTCGAGATGATTTTTCGGATGAACATCTTTTTGCTATAAGCCAAATACCTTGGTATGCACATATCGTAAATTATTTGGTTTGTGGTGAACTTCCATCTGACTGGAGTGCACAAGATAAGCGTAAGTTCTTGGTTGAGGTACGTAATTTTTATTGGGATGATCCATATCTTTTCAAATACTGTCCTGACCAAATCATGAGACGTTGCATTCCTGAAAGTGAAGTTTCTAGTGTCTTAAATTTTTGTCATAGTGCTGCTTGCGGTGGCCATTTTTCTATGAAGAAGACAGTTGTGAAAATTTTACAGTGTGGTCTTTATTGGCCCACTTTATTCAAAGACACTAATAATTTTTGTCGTTCTTGTGAAAGATGTCAAAAGTTAGGTGCTTTATCTCGAAGAAATATGATGCCTCTTAACCCTATTCTTGTTATCGAGATATTTGACTGTTGGGGTATCGATTTTATGGGTCCTTTTCCTTCATCTTTTGGCTACCTTTACATCCTTTTAGCTGTTGACTATATATCAAAATGGGTGGAGGCTGTAGCTTGTCGTACTAATGATAATACAACTGTGGTAAAATTCTTAAAAGAAAATGTATTATCTAGGTACGGTATGCCACGTGTCATCATTAGTGACCAAGGAACACATTTTTGTAATCGTTCTTTTGAAGCTTTGATGCGCAGGTATGGTGTTCTTCACAAAGTTTCCACTGCATACCATCCACAGACAAATAGACAAGCCGAGCTAGCAAATAGAGAGGTTAAACAGATTTTGGAAAAGACGATTAACCCGAATCGCAAAGATTGGTCTCTACGCCTTTCTGATGTATTATGGGCATATTGTACTGCATACAAAACCATCTTAGGAATGTCCCCATACCGGCTTGTTTATGGGAAAGCTTGCCATTTACCTGTTGAGCTAGAATATAAAGCTTATTGGGCTGTCAAAGCCCTTAACTTTGATTTGAATGCTGCAAGTCTCCAGAGAAAGATACAATTGTCAGAAATAGAAGAGCTACAAAATGACGCATATGACAATCCAGAATTTACAAAGCTAAAATGAAAGTAGCTCATGATGAACAAATCTCAAGGAAACACTTTGAGCCCAATCAACGGGTCTATCTTTATGATTCTCGATTGCATTTACACCCTGAAAAGTTGAGATCTCGATGGACTGGTCCATTTATGGTAAGACATGTTTTTCCTAATGGTGATGTTGAAATAAAAGACCCCATTGATGGACGGACTTTCAAAGTGAATGGACAACGGCTAAAAAGCTACGTGGAAAAGGTAGATGACTCTATTTACCTAGACGAGATCCCTCTTGTGGATCCTGTCTATCGTGATTGATCAGGTTCAATCTATCTGTACCATATTTTATATTTTGTCTATATTTTATCTTTTGACTTTTTATTTTTGCTTTTATTTTCTTGCACATTTTATTTTACTTTATTTTCTTCTTTTTATTTTTTCTTCAGCGTGATTTTATTTCCCGGTCAAGTGGCGGATACGATACTCTGTGACTATTAAAGTCGGTTTCTCAGTTCCCTAAAATCTATCCCTCAAACTGTGCATTCATCTCTTTTCTTTCTTTCAAAATGGATCGCATTCTTGCCAACCTTAAAAAATGTTTTCTTTCATTGCCTCAAAATGCTCTACTTAAGATTTACAAAGCACGGTGTGAAAGACTAAAGTTATTGATGTTGGGTAATATCCCTGTAGACCTTTGTTGGTTAATTAAAGCCAAGGTTCGGTTGTCTGGTGAGTTTGAAAATGATTTTGTTTCTCATATGCCTGGTCTTACAAGAAGCTCTTATGCCAAAAGGCGACGAGTAAAAAGGTTACAAGTCTGTCATAAATATGCTCGATGGAATTGTAATCGGAATTGTCGTTCTTTAGGATTCGTATCTAGAAATTAAGAAGACAAAATTCAGTTCATTAAGGATAGACTGAGTAAGGAGTCTTTGGATGATATCCTATTGACTCTTGAGATGCATCCCTGTGGGCTTGTGCAACGTGAACTTCTCGATTTGTGGAACAAATTCAAAAATGAACATCAACGGTATAATCTCGGGAATCTGACTCTAAAAGACCCTGTTTGCCAATTTATAAGAAAATTGGATGGGAAGCCTATCCCCGACCCATAGAGGGCGTTTAAGCCGTTACTGGACGTAAAACCAAAGGAAGATGTGAGCCACAATCACAACTACTTGTAAATACATGTGTTTTAATTTCAAACTTTATTTTATGAATAGTAGGGCTACTCATGTAGATGTCTTAAATTCAAATCTTTTTGTTCAATAATGCATGTGGGTCATTATGTTTAAATTTTTGTGTTTTATTTTTAACTCTCTTTTGACAAACTGTCGGATTACCATAATCATTGTTATCATTTAGTACTCTATAAATACAGCACCTCATTTTCTTTATTTTCATATATTGAGATAAAGGTGAGTGTAGATATGGAGGAAACCCAAGTTCGACAATTTTGAAATATATGTGTATTTTATGGATCTAGTCCTGGGGAGAGTAAAGTGTTCGTAGAAGCAGCAAACAATCTAGGAAAAGCATTAGCTGCAAGAAAAATTCATTTGATTTATGGAGGAGGTAGCCTTGGGCTAATGGGGTGTGTGTCAACAGCTGTACATTTAGGAGGAAGTCAAGTTTTAGGTATTATTCATACAGCTTTGGCCGTGGGAAACTTGACCGGGAAAATAATAGGGGAAGAATTATGAGTCTCATCCATGCATGAACGTATAGCTAGAATGCTTTGCAATATAGATGCTTTTATTGCTTTACCAGATGGTTTTGGTACCTTGGAAGAAATTTTTCAAATTGTCTCTTGGGCCCAACTGAATATCCACCGAAAACCATAGGTTTGTTGAATGTTAATAACTATTTTGATTGCTTACTTTGTTTTCTTGATCAAGCTGTGGAACAGAATTTTATTTCACATTCGGTGCGACAGATCTTGGTTTCTGCTACTGAGGCGGATGAATTGATTAACAAATTACAGGCAGTTACCTACGAACCTGACCCAGCAATAACTCGGATCGATTGGTCAGTGGGCCTTAACAAACGAAAATTGGATCTAACACTTCGTTTGTAAATTTTTCTTTTTATTTATTTATTTATCAGTATCATCATTTTAGTTTATATTTGCTTAAGTGTCTCTCAGGTTTGTTTCTTTCAAATAACTGGCATTTCAGGTAATGTCTCCTATACTTTATCTTTTTCTATTTAAACATTGAGGACAATGTTTCATCTGGTTTGGGGGGAGGATAGTAGACATACGTTGCATTTTGCAAAAAACAAAAAAAATAATTGTGGTCCGACATTTGATTAAAATGGCAGAGTAAAGAGTTCATTCTTGAACTCTTGAGACGCATTCTAGGTCAAAGTAGAATGGCAGAGTAAGGAGTTTTAGTACTAACTTTTGAAATGCATTTTAACTAACTTTTTGTTGTTTTGTTTTATATTTCATGCATTGTCGTTTACTGTTTGTAGTTTTGGTAATTCTTGTATAAAGGAATTTGCTTTTCTGCCTAAGTATGATTTCAGAATTGTTTAGGATGAGTCACTGTTTCTATCTAGGTTACTAAAGAATGACTTCCAAAATATTTTTTAGCACAATGCTAAGCCTTGTGGTAAGATGGATGATTCAATTTATATAGCCAAGAGAATTCCCATGTTTAAGTATATATTTTTCTAAATCTCACATATATTTTGTGAGTAAGTGGAAAGGTTGAGAAAACAGCTTATGAACCTTCATTGATCCTTTGAATTGGTTAATTTTTGTTTAGAATGATATTATTTGAATTAAGGGATAAGTTGGTTGCATTTGTGTATAATATAATTTGGTGAGAAACCTTTGTAATGCTTCCTTGTATTCTTAAAAAAAAAAAAAAAAAAAAATACTAAATAAAAAAAAAAAAAAAGCAATTCAGTTTAATAAAGTCTTCATTCAATTTTAGAAGACAAATATTTTGTAAAACAATTTTCTCACCAAGTTATAATTGTATTATTCTCACAAGCCAATTAAAGTTCTAAAGCTGGCGTATGATATGAATAATTGATTTTTAAACAAATAATTTTCCTATCTTTGGATCAATGTTAGTTTATATGTCTGTCCTTAAAAATGACTTTTTCTTGAGTGCTTAACTGTTTTCCGACTCCATAAGAGAAGTCCTAACCTTTTAAACAATCATACACCTGTGAGGATATGGAGTTGAGGCTTTTACTTGGAGAAATTCTCAAGGCTATATCTATTGTGGTTTGGGGTTAGATGGTTATGGCTTAGTTCACACACACACAAATTATAGAAATTGTAATTGAAAAAACCATGATAGCAACAGTGATCTCGAACTGACGTTTTGATTGAAATGCTTAGGTAGTTTTGCATATTCTATTCACGCTTGAATTGCTAGAGACTAGCAATAAACTGGTTGGGGGCTGTGATGAACACATAAAAATGCATGTTGTTAAGAGATTCAATCACCATTTAATGTCACTAATTTTAGTATTTTCTGTATTTTTAGCTTGAAATAAAGTGTTCTCCTTAAATTGTGATTAATGAATGTTATTTGGACAGGTTTAGGTAAAATGGACATAACTCTCAATGTAGAAATCGAAATGAAGACATTCTTGATCCTGGTGCAACATGACTCAATATTACACAAATTTTAAGAATAGTGGAAAAGCCAAATCCAACATGTTATGGGCCAAAAATTGAGATACAACAGAATTGGACTACAACTCCTGCCCAGCTTGACCCAACTCATGTATTTAGACCGTATCTCACAAAATACGTACTCAATTGGTATAATTATTAAAGCTGTGAATTTCTGACTTAACTATCAATAACTGGTATGTTGATGGTAAAGTCCAAATCAGCCGTTATCATGGACCAAATCGAATTGCAAGTGGGTAAAATGGTTGTTGGCCGAATTCTGATGTATCTTTGGAATTTTGCTCATATCTCATTGGATACGCATCCAATTTGCATGAAATTTGTGCCTATGGAAAGAAGATTCAAAATTCTACAACTTTCATGTCGGCTATAGAAGCTAAATCGGTCATTTATATTATCAAAAATATGCTACAAGTGGATAAACGAGTTATTGACTTAAAATTATTGAAGATTGATGTCATCCATGACATATGTCCATTCATTGCCTATATAAGAAGACACTTAGGACGTTTTTAAATATAGATAATTCTCTCTTATTTTCTTCTCATTAACATGTATTATAATTTAGGCTAGAGTTCTTGGCAAGGCTAAGAGATGAACTTTTGTGTGTAATAAATCTACTTCTATGCTTTGATTCGGTGTCAAGAGCTACAAATATTGTAAGTTTGATTTTGATTAAACTCTTATCTATTATATTTTCTATAATCCAGAGATTATAATTCTCATGTCTCATATAAGTTCAGTTATGCTTTTCTTATGTGATTCTTGGTGAACTATAATTGTTACTGGTGACATTGTTTTATATGTTAATCTTTTACTGCAGTATTATCAAATTGATATATTGTCGATCTTGGATAACATATAAGGGCAATAAATGTTTAATATTCAAGTTAATCTTTTACTGCAATATTGTCAAAGTGATATATTGTCGATCTTAGATAACTTGTATAAATGAACATGATGTATGTTAATGCTTGCAAAGAGTTTAATTACGTCAAATACATGTGTTATCAAATATGCTATATTTTCCTATCTTCCGATTGATTGTTTGGGATGTGAAACTTTCAATTGAGTTATAAGCATTGAATCAAAGTGTAGAGTAGATTTATAAAGCATAATTGTGATTCTTAAAGCCTTGTTTGAATTATCATAAGACATTTCCTTCAAATCATAGACAATCCTATCTCATCCACTTAAATCAATTAATTTTATCCTTTGCTACTGCTTTAATGTTTTACTTCATCAATCTGTTTTGCCAAGAGCTTCCTCGTAGGATCGACACCTCAATCTATACTGCGATAGCCGCATTATATTTTGAGCATAAACAATGAGTCAATAATGACATATTCTAATTTTGTCATAATTAGACATCAATTGTTGTATAAGAAAATTTTATTAAGTGCATGTGGTTAGAATTGACAGGTTTTAAAAAACCAAGTCATTGAACCAATTTTATATGAAAGTGTAATTGGTGTAGCTTTATGAGCTATTTTAAGTGTTTTATATAAATAGTGATGCTTAAGAAAAGGACTAATCTCTATTGATAGATTAAGGAGATTAACCTTTGATATGTGATCGACGAGAGGTAAGTATACTAGACTTTTACTGGAATCACAATAATCATAGTATATGTTTGTGCATGATTTTGCAAATTTGATTTGAAGTATTTTTATATCATGCCAAGTATATTTTGATATGAAAATGTGAATGGCATATGTTTATGAATGTGAGTATTTTCATTGAGCATGGACATATATGATATTCATGTGTATATGAAAGTGAGCTTTCAAAGTGAAATGTGTTTATGAAAGAAGGATTTTGAAATGAAAGATGTCCATGAGATATGTTTTATGTTTTCCTAAGATGCTTGAACTCACTATTTACTTAGTAGGCATATTATGTGATATGTGGAGTCTTTATGTATGGCTTTTCTTTCAGAATTGGTATATCCATGTGGCGGTGTATTAATGCAGATGTAAGGACTCACCGATGATCAGAGTGAAAGAGTGGCTTTTACCTTCAAGCAAAGCGTTTATATGTAAATTTATGCCTCACTTGCCTTATTCCTCTCTACGGTATGTCGTTGATATGTGGCATTTTCTCATTATATGATATATAACTTATGAAGTCCTACAAAGTAGTAGTTGAGTGATGATATTTCTATTATAGGTTTTGAAAGAATGTGTAAGCGCTTACCCAATATATAATTTTTATAAGATTTTGATTATGATTCACCATGGCATATTATGCTCATGCATCGCTTCTATAATATATATTTTAGTATATAAAAAACTAGTGTACTTACTGAGTTTTATATTCAATAAACTTTCATATATATAGTCAAAGGAACCCAACAGATACCAAATCATCAGGGCTATATGTATATTTATTTTATGTGTATTTATTTGACATCTTACTTATCTTTTTGTGTGACTTGGAAAAGATGGTACACAATTCAAGAACTACTAGAGTTGTTGAGGCTATGGATAAGGGTAATTTTAGAGATGTTATGCTTCAATCCAAAATTTTATTTCAAGCAGTGACTAAATTCAACAACAACAACAACCTCAAGCAGCCTATAATAATAGTTTACATGTTATGGAGCAGTTCAAGAAACTCCAACCACCATCTTTTAGTGGCTCGAATGACCCATTAGTTACGAAAGAATGGATTTAGGAGTTAAAGAAAATATTCTGCATCATGGGATGTATAGATAGCCAGAAAGTGATTTGTGCCACCTATATACTCAAGGAAGGTGCCAAACATTAGTGGGAGATGACTATGTATACTTTCAATGTTAATAAGAGCCAAATGACATAGACTTTGTTCAAGGAAATATTTAATGAGAAATAGTTTCCCCAAACCTTGAGAGATGAAAAAGAAACAAAGTTCATCCAGATTACCCAAGACACAATGTCATTGATAGAGTATGAAAAAAAGTTCAAAAAGTTGTCCACGTTTACTCCCACTTAGTGGATAGTGAGGTACACAAGGCCAAATGGTTTGAGAGAGACTTTAAGCTAGAGCTTAGGAGATTGATATTTTTACTTGAGTTATAGACATACAGTGCAGTATTAAAAAAGGCTCAGATCTTGGTAAGGGATGAAAAATTAGCTACTACATCTGAATTCAAGCATATGGGCGAACCTATTAAAAAAGAAATCATAGGGTAAAAATAGTAAAAAGACGTTTAACAAGTAAAAAAGAAAAAAAAAAGGCAGAGAGATTATTTTGGCAAGAAGGAATTCCTGTTATGTGATTCTTGTGGAAAATGACATGAATGGATGTGCTAAAATGAAGAGTAATCAAGGAGGAATTAAGAAGGACTAGAAAACTCAAGCAAGAATTTATGCTCTTACAAAACAAGAGGTGGAAGCTTCATCATCCATGGTGGTAGGTACTATTTTGTGTTCGAATGCCATTGTTTATCACTTTTTGATTCAAATTCTATGTATTCTTTTCTGTCACATGCATTTGTTAGAGGTATAGTATTGTGCCAAAACCTTTGGATTCGAAATTTTGTGTTGCAACTTCTTTTGGAGACTTTATATGTGCCACAGAAGTGACGAAATCATATAAGATTGAAATAAGAGATAGAGTAATACAAATAGATTTTATAATCTTGAATATGCATTATTTTGATGTCATATTTAGCATGGATTGGTTATCTATGTACCATGTTAATGTTATGTGCTTTGAGAGAGAGAGGTTGTTTTTCAACCACCTAGAGAGCCTGAATTTAGATTTGTTGGTTCTAAGTTACCCTTAATGCCAAGAGTGATATTTGCTTTGCAAGCTTGAAAAAGCCTTAAAATGGGTTATTAGGATTTCTCAGAATTATGGCAAATACTTAAAAAACTGAAATGAAAATTAAAGATGTTTCAGTGGTAAATGAGTCTTATAGATGTCTTTCTCAAAGACTTACCTACAGTTCCACCTTATTGTGAGGTTAAATTCACTATAAAACTTTTACCAAAAATTGCTCCCGTATTTGAAACACCTTATCATATGGCACCAATAGAGCTTAAAGAGTTGAATGAGAAATTATAGGAATTGCTTGAGAATGGTTTTATTTGCCCAAGTATTTTACATTAGGGTGCTCCGGTTCTTTTTGTTAAAAAGAATGATGGTTCGATGAGATTATGCATTAACTATCGATATGAAGAATAAGTATCCTCTTCCAAGAATTGATAATTTGTTTGATCAGTTGCAATGAGCATATATATTCTCCAAAATTGATCTTTGTTCTGGTTATCATCAATTTAAGATAAAAAAGGAAGACATTCCAAAGACTGCATTTTGTAGCAGATATGACATTATGTAATTATTGCAATGCCATTTGGGTTGACAAATGCTCATGCTACTTTTATTGATCTTATGAACAAGGATTATGAATGTTAAGGGGTAAACAGCTTTGTGCAAAGTTTAAGAAGTGTAATGCCCAGTTCCGATGAATAGTCAGATACATAGAATTTCGGTATTTGACAATTAGGGAACCGTAGAAGTTTCTGATTTTGACCCTTCTCATAACATTTCTTTTAAGCGTTCACATGAGCTGTAATAGACCCAATTGGGTAATTTTATAGTCAATTTAGGCGTTGGGTGTTCACCGAATATTTTTGAAATTGTTTGGTTGACTAAGTAGTGAAAATTCAATATTTGTACCAATACTTTTTTGTGTAAGCAACCCATTTTTGTTGGATAAGGATATGTATTTTAAGACATATAAACCAATCAAATTGGGACAATTGCATATATTAGTCTATTAAATTATATTTTTATTAGTTATTAGTAATAATTATTAAACTATTGGCCACTAATCAAAGGCTTTTTAATTAGAGGACTAGGTAGATATTAGGCATTTCTTGGAGGGCCATTATGTAATTTTTGGATATATATATATATATATATATATATATATATGCCAAGTGTTTTAATTGCAAGGAAGTGTTAAAAAAAAAAACAAAAGAAAGAGAGAGAAATTCAGCCATGAAGGGAGAAGAAGGTGAACAGTGAAACCCATGACATTTCTAAGCCAAATCAAGGAATCCACACCAAATTCAAATTGTTTCCAAGTGCCTGAGCAAGATTCAAGGGTGGATTAAGGGTATATTTGCTTAAAAAAGCGAGAATTCCAAACCCTAGAATAGTAAATTAGGGTTATTGTGTAATTGGACTTCAATTAAATAAATTTAAGGCATTAGAATGAATTTAGGGAGTAGATAAAACCATAGGTAAGAAGAAATTTGAAAAATGGAAGAAATTTAAAAAATGGTAAAAATCCTATTTGGGTCATTTTGGGGTTTTTAGTGGTACAAATGCAATTAGCAAAAATTGAGGGTAAGGAACGAATTCTAAGACCCTTAAGATGAGTTTTGATGGGTGGAATCAAAGTTAGAATATGGGCCATAATGGTCATTTATGACAAAGATAGGGGTAATTATGTCCAAAGAAAATTATATGGGATTATGGATCACTTTGACACAATATGGTAATTTATGCATACATTGAGAAGGTTAGGGGCAAAATTATAAATTTAGAAAGGAATTTTGGTGGTGGTCGAAAATGTACACTAGGGGTATTTTGGTAATTTTTCTATTTTAGAGGGACTAAAGTGTAATTTATGCTTTGTAGGTGCCGAAGGTCGAAACCGGTGAAAGGACAAGCTCAGAAAAGAAACTTTAGCATAGGACAGTTTATGAGTGGGAAAGTAATTAAAAGAAATTAAATGTAGCTTATTTCTAATTATTAGTATTTATGTGCTTTCTAATTTAAATATTGTTATTTTAGGTTATTTACTCAAATTACGTAATTTTAAGAATTGTGGAAAGCGTAGTGATATTTTAATTGATTTTTTGTATATGTAATGAGAATTGAAAATTTATCATTTAGAAATACCACAAAATTTTAAAATTACAGTTCAATATTTTCAACCGTTTAGAGATTAATTTTTCAGCAGTGAGAAATAGATTTTAGAAATTTACATATCAATTTCAAAAAAACGTTTTCAAAGGCCAGTAGTACTCTATTTATCAATTATCAGCTATCAGATTCGAATCCCTGTGGGGATAGTATAGACCCAGCCGGTACACCCCGTATGCGTGGGCACGTCAGTCAGTTGGGTTGAGTGTTACTAACTCCGGGGTATCAAGTCAGTGAGTCACTTATGATATAGGGTATTGTCTCGCTATATGTTTGCGATGTATATTCCGCCACAAAGACAGTGAGATGTCTCAGATTTACTAGTTTAACAGATTGGTCACAGTGGTTGTTACTAGTGAAGACCGCCCTGTGACCGACTCATTTTGTCGGCCATGTCGACGAGTGGGTCCAGTAGTACGGTAGCCATTGGTGTATTTCAGATAGACTGGAACCGAGCGGAAGTTTAGATAATTGTATGAGATATGTAGTTTTTTTTCAGAAAATAAAAATGATTGTTAATAATGTTTACATATTTTAGCAGCAGCTGATAAGGGCAAAATTGTCATATATTTTTTCATGTTTTTATTTTGATATTTTATGATTTTATTAGAATAGATGGCTATTTATGTGTTTTATTGTAATTTATAAGGACTTGAACAAAATTTAAAGAAACTAGATAAGCAGTTTTCTAAATTTCTTGATGTTTTTAAGAAATTACATATTAATCTTCTTTTTGCAAATGCATTAGAGCAAATGCCGAGCTATGTAAAATTCATGAAGGAAATTCTATCAAAGAAGAGAAGAATAGATGACTTCGGGACTGTGGCTCTAACAAAAGAGTGTAGCGCCATCCTCCTAAAGAAGCTACCTTTAAAGCTCAAAGATCTTGGGAGTTTCACTATACCATGCTCAATTGGAAATTATGATTTTGGGAAAGCACTTTGTGATCTGGGAGCTAGTATTAATCTTATGCCACTGTCCATGTACAAAAAATTGGGACTGAGAGAAGCCAAACCAACAAATATCACACTTCAGCTGGTAGATCGTTCTCTTACCTATCCCAAGGGATTAATTGAATATGTGTTTGTTAAAGTCGATAAATTCATCTTCCTTGTCGATTTCATTGTTTTGGACATGGAAGAAGACAAGGAGATCCCTATCATCCTTGGAAGACCCTTCTTAGCCACTGGAAGAACAATAATTGATGTGCAAAAATGGGAGTTGACCATGAGGGTACAAGAGGACACAGTTACTTTTAAGGTCTTCAAGGAGATCAAATTACCAGCTGAAAATGAAGACTGTTTCTGCATTAATGTGGTGCACCCAAGTGTCAAGCAAATTAAAGATATGGAGACATTGGATCCTCACATCCAAAAAAGAGCATTGAAGCATAGGAAGGCAAGAGAGAAGAAGAAAAAGCAGCATCACAACGAAGCAAGCAAAGAGAAAGAAAAGGAATAACCATCTCTTCGGTCTAAGATTAAAGTCTTTCCGGAGAGACATAAGGAGAATGCAACAAAAGATACTGCCCGAGGTTTAATTGTAAAAATATAGAAGCCGAAAAAGAAGAAAGCCAGTAAGATCATTTACACAAATGCTTCCATCAGCATCATCGACCCATCATAAATGAATAGAAAGCCCCGTCAAGCGGATAACGTTAAATCAAGAGCTACTTGGGAGGCAACCCAAGGTAAGTATTATTATTATTATTATCATATTTTTTGCAGCATTATTAAAAAAAAAAGGGTTCAGTGCCACAGTGACAGGTTGCAGCGCAGTAGTGATAGAAACTTTGAGTCATCACTGCCTCTGCGGTATACACTCTACCGTACCCGTGGGAATTCTAGTAACTATCCAAAAACCAGCCTCAGCGCTGCAGTGATAGAACATTACCACGCCAGCGCCAATCCATGCTTCAGCATATAAACTCAGCGCTGCAACGAAAGATAAAAAGTTTTGCAACTGTTACTTCAGTTCAGCGCGACAGCGATATGTAGTGCCTCCCTCCAGCACTAGCACAGTTAAAAATAATTAATGACAAACATCATAGCGCTGGAGCGATAAAAGATATATCACCTTAGCGATATTTAGCGCTGGCGCAACAAAGGGGATTTCGTTCAGTGATATTCAGCGCAGGTGCGGTAATGAAATTATTGCCTCAACGATAGTTAGCGCATGCGCAATACGTAGCTCATCGTGGCAGCGCGACGACGAATTCAAATTAAAAAGGAGGTGAAATATGTACTAATCCACACTAATTTGCTTCTAACGTTTCACTTACTATTTTGTTTGTAATTTAGTCTTAGCAAAAGAGTAATCCATGGCTCCAAAAAAACAACGTACTACAGCAAGCAGCAGCAGTAGTGCTTATGATGTTACGCAGTTCACTTCCACCAAAACACAAGCCCAATATACAGATATAGTTCTAAAAAAAGAGTTTATCGCAGAAGAGGTTTTGATCTAGAAAATTTGAATATTCAAAGTATCGGGGATATGATCCGAGAACGATATTGGGAACAATTCTGCACACAGCCAAGACACAACATAGTTACCATTGTACGAGAGTTCTAGGCCAATGCAAGTGAACCTAACAACTATGGGTGGATATTTATTCGAGGTAAAAGAGTAGCATTTGATCCTGCAATGATTAATGCTCATTTTGGGTTGCCAGTAGAAATTGAAGACAATATGGCAGAACTCAGAAATCACCCAAACTACGAGGAGATCATTATTACCTTTTGTACATCGGGCACACAATGGCATGTAATCAATGATCTACCCATGACATTCATATCTCGCCATATGCATTTAGAAGTTAAGGCCTGGTACAGCTTCCTTCCAGTAAGACTCATGCCAATTTCTCACACCAGTGACATCACAAAATTCTACGCCATCTACCTTTTTGCTATTATGACACATTGACCAATCGACGTGAGTAGGATCATTTACGAGGAAATTATGGCATGTTCCCACCTTAACAGTCAATTATTTTTTCCTTCCTTGATTACAGATTTATGTGCACGAGCCGAAGTCACTTGGGATCAATGAGAAAAATGACACGCTACAGTTGCCGTTACATCTACTCTTATTATTTGCCAGATGATTGCTGCTAACCCGTCCTCTCTTGAGGCCCCTCGTCGTCCTGCTGCTGCCATTCATCCTTTACCTGTCTATGAGCGTTTAGCTCAATTGGAGGCTCGGATAACCTCTCACGAGTGTACTGCTAATGCTACTTGGAGGTACTTAATCCAATGAACCCAGGCGACTGCCACATCATTTGGCATTGATCCTTTGACGCTACCACAGCCTCCGGTGATCCCATCACCTCCACCTTCGCCAGACATTGATTTTTATGACCTTCTCTTTGACCCCAATGATTTAAATGACTAGTTTCACAAGGAAGTTTCTTAAGTTTTGTTCTTTCTTCACATGGGGTCCATGTTTCATTTTAAATGTGGGGGGGGGAATATTTAGTGCTGCTTCGCATGTTTTAGTTATTACCCTATGTAGAAAAAAAAGTAATGAAGTCATATTTTTGTGTTTATTTGTTCATTTTTATTAGGCTTTATTAAGATGATCATTAGTTTATGATAAGAAAAAAAATACATGACTGAATTTATTTTTTACAAATCCATAAGGAATGATAGATACTTGAGACAATTTTGATTATCTAAGTCTAGGAACAAGTTCAACTTTATTTATAATCACCATTCTTTTGAGCACTTTATAAGCATAAATAGTTATAACTATTACTTAGAGATACTTATGCTTTAGGGAATACACCATAGTCTCAAAGACCGATACTCTAGAACTTGTCTTTAATTACTACTTGAGGCGAAATCCTAGGAAACACATGAATAAAAAATTGACAATAGGCTATCTTTGGACCGATTGAGCCTTTCTAGCCTACCCTTTATTGTATATTTATCCCTAGTACCCTATTTTGAGCCTAATTATCCATTATTTGGTTTAACCACATTACAAGCCCGAGACTTAAAGTTTATTTATCTAGAAATTTACCCGTAACACTATAAATTTTGCATTTGCTTAGATTTACTCTTGAAAGGAAAAGGTTGTGGTGATATGAGAAAAAATAAGTTTGGGTGGTATTTTTCAATCTAAGTTTAGGGCTATTCAAAAAAAAAAAAGAAAGAAAAATATACCCCCAACTTAAGAAAAAAAAGAAATTCTTTGAAAATTAAAGGTTAAAAAGAAGGATGGGAAACACAATAAGTTTGAGGGAAGAGATAACAAAAGGAAAAGAAAGATCAAAAGGGTTCTAGATAAAATCTAAGTGTTCATGGTGTGAATTGAACTTCATATATTTATCCTTTTATCCCACCTTGATCCTAGCCTTACGTTACAAGCTAAGTAAAGTCCTAAATAGATCCCCAGACATGTGATTTTCTACATTAGTGGAGAGTGGTAGTAAAGATAAGCCTATAGAAGTGTAATTATACAAATTAAATACTGAGACATCATCTTTTATATACAAACTAAAGTATAAAGTAAATCAAAGTAGGGTTGAACTATTTACTTGCTGCTAGCACACACACACATGGTGATTGTTTATGAGGAAGAATAAGGGACTAAATAAAGATAATTTAGAATTGTTAATAGTTATTTATCTACCGTAAGGATTTATACCAATTCATTAGCCTTTGAGACAATGATTTTGATCATCTTACTAGTTTAGAATATTTTGTTTCATTTTCTTTATTTGTTAAATGAGTCAAGTATAACCATTTGTTTCTCTCTTAGTTTTATTTTATTGCTTAAGGACAAGCAAGTGTTTAAGTTTGGGGGAATTTGATAAAGGTAAAATTGTCATATATTTTCTCATGTTTTTATTTTGATATTTATGATTTTATGAGAATAGATGGTTATTTATGTGCTTTATTGTTATTTATAGGAACTTGAACAAAATTCAAAGTATGTGTCCATCGCCCCAACACCACGAGGATTATAGCCCCAGCACTGGAACAGTGATTGAAATAAGAAAAATGACCTGGTTAAGTTGCATTTGGCGCCCCAACACTATACCTTCATCGCGCCAACGGCTGGACAGCGCCCCAGCACCATCATACCACCGCTCCAGTGGTGAAGCCTTTTTCACCCGTCACCCCAGTGGTAGTGCCAGTCCTAATCCGACGAGAATTAAGATTTTCAAGCTCATATCAATCCCTATAAAAAGCCACTCGTTCCCAGCCTTTAAGAATCATCCAAGAGAAACCTAGAGCAATTCAAGAACACCAAGAATACAGAGCATGAGTTTTGGAGAGCAATAGGAGTTTAATTGAAGAAACTTTAGAGAGAGATTCAAGGCGTTCTTCGGCATCAAGAGTATCTTAGGCAGCGCAATTAAGAGCAATTCGACGTCTATATTAGTTTGCTATTAATTGTATCATGATTTGTTATTATTTTTACTACTGGTCTCTTATAGCCATAAGCTAAACTTATTTTCTAGGGTTAATACTTGAACTCAATATGTGTGCTTAATTGTCATATCTTTTGAATATTTAATAAACTTAGTTCTTTGATATTTAAATTACTTGATCTTAATGCTTCAATATATTTAGCCAATATATGGTGAATGAGTTGGTAATATTGTTGATAAACTCGGAAGAGGAATTATAATATTTAGACCTAAGTAATTTGATGCATGATAATAGAGTAACATTCAATGTTGCATATGCAAGTTTCAATTTAGGATAGAAATATACCTAATTGGCATATATGATCAATAAGGCCTAATCTTAATGAATCTTAATTTATTACAAGTACCATAGGAATATAGGTATTTGGTAAATTAAGGTATACTTGCATGACCTTGGAAGAGGCTTGTGAATACATTAGTGTCTTGATCAATAACAAAGACTAAGGGAGTTAAATATTAGAAGATTGATCATTAGAAAGCATATTGAGGGATAGTATTAATCCTAGGTTTTCTCTATATTGCTATCACCTAAATCTCTTTGCATTGTGTTTTTGTTTTTATATTTTCTACATTCATTCTTAGATTTTTATTTTTCTGAATAATTATTAGGAAGACATAATTTTAGTAATTGGTTAAAAAGAAAACATTATCCCTGTGGGTTCGACATCTGACTTATTTAGTCCCTTTATTACTTGTATACGATAGTGTATACTTGCACTTAATTTTGTGATATAGAAATATCGCATCTGTAGCCTATTAAGTTTTAAAAATTTTAAATAAAGAAAATCGTTCGGTAAAGTTTTATCAGTTTTTGAGATTTAGAAACGATTTAGAACGGTTTTCAGTAGTTTTAAGAATTTTCAGTAGCTTTCCACAATTATTTAGATTTCATACCCACTCATTGAGTTTATCAACTCACCTTTTTTTTTTTGTGTTTCTATTTTGCCCCCCAGATACAGCCAGCAGCGTACAGTCTACAGTTTCTCCTGTAGATCAGTAGTGGGCCAGCCCTACAATAACCTCCTATGCATGTACAGAGCTATATGTATACATTTATTGCATATGCATATATCATATTTGGTTTTGCGTTGTATGCTATGCATAATAGATTTTGAAACTAAAATGAATATTTATGCCTTTTTGAAATTGTTTGTTTTCTTGCTATGGATGTCTGTTGGAGTATCATAAAGAATGCATGTGTTGATTGATTTGGAAAGGGACGATAGGTCTCCTTTGCAGCTAAGAGATGTGAACAATATTTGAAGTGTATTTTCTACAGATTTATGAAATATAAATTTTTAGAAACGTAGAAAAAACTATGTTTGTTTTAATCCAGGATTGTTAGAAAAATTAAAATTTTTCCGTGTTTATGAAAATATATCTAAAAGAAATTAAGAGAAATTTAGGGTTCGCCTTATGGAAGTTCCCAGGGTGGATAACGAACTTGGAAAATGTTTCGTTAGGGTGCCCGGTAAGGCCTACCTATGTCCACATTGTAAGATTCTGGGTTAGGTTCTGTCAGAGTAGTATCAGAGCTTAGGTTTTTGATGTTTTAAGTTAAATATTTATTTTGGATTGGATTTTTATGGCATGCATTTTCAGCATTATGAAAATTGCATTTCATGCATAATTAATCATGTTTCGTTATTGACATGTACATAATTATGCATCATCGTGGACGACCACCTATCAAGAGAGCCATTGCTCGGGCTGCAGTACCTGAACTAGAACGGATTAATGAGTCAATAAATGCCCCGAGACCACCAGCCCCTCCGAAGTCACCTCAGCATGTCGAGCCACAAGGTGGAGCTATAGATATGGCATGGATGACTTAGATGTTGGCTGTCATAGTTAAACAGCTGAGAGAGTCAAGTGTATCGTTAGAGCGCGCCAAGAAATTGGGCGCCACGTCATATGATGGCATTGGAGATCCAGAGAGAGCATTATCATGGCTAAAGAACAATGAAGAAAATTTTCAGCTTATGGGGTGCTCCGAGGACCAGATGGTCTTTTACTCAACGTTCCTGCTCAATGAGAAAGCAAGAGATTGGTGGAGAGCATTGTAGAGGAGGCACACACAACGTATATCTTGGGTATTATTCAGAAGAGATTTCTCGTGCAAGTTTTATCCTAAGAGTTATAAGGATGCCCAGATAGAGGAGTTCTTTAAATTAGAACATGGATCATTCTATTTATAGCAGATGATGAGGAGCAGAAAGCGAGTAGATTTGTTGTAGGATTTAATCCCTGGATACAAACACATATTGCTTCAGCCGTTCACACACAATATGGAGCACTAATAGAGGTGGCGACCAGAGTGGAAAGGAGTATGGTAGCCATCCGTAGGCTGCATCAGCAGAGTCTAAAGTGTAGCTGGACGGGTAGTAATCAAGGAGGCTCGAGTAAGCTAATGAAGACCGAGGTGAGATCTGTGGAATTTGGTAGCTGGAGGCCTAGCTAAGGAGACCAGACTCAGTCCAGCCAAGCCTCAATACGCACACAGTCAATATGATCTAAAGGCAGCCGAGAGAGTATGAAGAGGTTCCCAACATACAGTACGTGGGGGAGATCTCATCAAGGGGAGTATAGAATAGGGACCACCAGCTGTTACAAATGTGGATAGGAGGGCCACCTGATGAGAGATTACCTTAATGTGACGCTCGGTGGCAGATAAGAGAATAGAGCCCCAGTCTAAGGACAGAGTAGTGGAGGTCAAGTACAGGGTAGAGGGAGTGCTTCATTCAAAGGACCTAAGAGATCAAGCCAGTCTAGTGAAGGAGTTGGTCAAGGTGGGGGCTCAGAAGGACAGATGGGTAGACCTCATACCCAGGCCAGGGTGTTTGCGGTGACGCAGTAGAAGGTGGAAACGACACCAGATGTAGTCACAGGTACACTATCGGTATTTAATTGAGATGCACATGTGTTGATTGATCCTGGAGCTACCCACTCTTTTGTATCTATGAGATTTGTAACGATTGTGAGCGTAGTGCTTCAATTATTAGAGGATAGTGTAGCTATATCTCTTCCTACCGAGGATGTTATGGTGGCTGATATAATGTACAGGAATAGTGACATTAGTATTGAGGGTCAAGAGTTTTTCGCAGATCTGATCCTCTTAGATATTAGGGATTTTGATGTGATTCTAGGAATGGATTAGTTGTCCACCTATCGGGCCACGGTAGATTGTTTCGAAAGGAGGTTCAATTATGTAAGCTAGGAGAATCTGAGGTTAGTTTCTGTAGGACTCGGAGAATTCTTCCCATTAGTATCGTGTCAGCAATTAAAGCGAGGAAGCTGTTGTAGAAATCGTGTCAAGGCTATCTTGTATATACCATTGAGGCCAGAGAAAGGGGTACGAAATTGGAAGGTATCCCAGTAGTTAGGGAATTTTTGGACGTGTTCCCAGACTATTTACCATGATTGCCCCCAGATAGAGAGGTGGAATTCAAAATAGAACTAATCCTTGGTACGAAACCAATATATAAGACACCCTACAGAATAACTTCTTTCGAGTTAAAAGAATTAAGATTATAGATGGAGGAGTTAGTGAATAAGGACTTTATCTGACCGAGTACGTCCCTATAGGGAGCGCCAATATTATTTGTGAAAAAGAATTATGGAAGTATGCGATTTTGTATTGATTACCGAGAACTCAATAAGGTAACAGTATACAATCAATACCCATTTCCAAGGATCGACGATTTATTTGATCAGTTACAGGGAGCCAGAGTATTCTCTAAGATAGATCTAAGGTCCAGTTATCATCAGCTGAAGATACGGGAAGAGGATGTTCTTAAGACTTCTTTTAGGACTCGTTACGGGCATTATGAATTTTTAGTCATGCCATTTGGGTTGACGAATGTCCCAGCTGCATTTATGAATCTGATGAACCGGATATTCAAGCCAGTTTTAGATCAGTTTGTGGTGGTATTTATTGATGACATACTAATCTATTCACATAGCAAGGAGGAGCATGTAGAGCATTTGAGAGCAGTTCTACAGACTTTAAGAGAACATCGATTATATGCCAAGCTTAGCAAGTGCCAATTTTTGTTGGATAAGGTTACATTCTTGGGGCACATTATCTCGGCACACACGGTGTTAGTAGATCCTCAAAAGATCGAGGCTATACTAAATTTGAAGCATCTCATAAACGTGATAGAGGCTCATAGTTTTCTGGGTTCGGTTGGATACTATCAAAAATGTTTGGAAGGGTTTTCTAAGATAGCCACCCCGTTAACTAAGCTAACTTGGAAAGAAGAAAATTTTGTGTGGTTAAAAGTTTGCCAATAGAGTTTCGATGAGTTGAAAAGAAGATCAACCTCAGCTTGAGTGCTTACATTGCTATCGGGGAATAATGAGTTCATCGTATATTGTGATGCCTCCAAACAAGGTCTGGGTTGTGTTTTGATGCAGAATGAAAATGTGATAGCTTATGCTTTGAGACAACTAAAGTAGCATAAGCAAAATTACCCTACACGTGACTTAGAACTAGCTGCAGTAGTGTTTGCCCTGAGGATTTGGAGACATTATTTATATAGAATTCCCTGCAAGATATTTATATATCATAATAGCCTGCAGTATCTGTTTACACAGAAAGAGCTCAATGTGAGACAACGGAGATGGCTTGAATTAATAAAAGATTATGAATGCACCATTGAGTACCATCCAAAAAAAGCTAATATGGAGGCAGATGCTCTTAGTAGGAAGGCTATGGGTTCAATGGCTCACTTAAGGGCCTCTCATTTATTGATGTTATTAGAATTGAGGTCTTTAGGTGTGAAGCTAGAATTATCAGAGTCAAGAGCATTGCTACCTATATTTCAAGTTAGGCGAGACTTATTGATCAGATTAAGGAGCTACAGGTTCAAGATTCTCAGATGATTAGATTGAAGAATGAGATCATGGAAGGACAACAAAAAGATTTTATAGTAGCCGATGATGGTACAGTAATTTTGGGACAGAGAGTATGTGTTCCGGATGTGGGAGAAGTAAGAAAGGAGATTATGGAATAAGCTCATTCCTTAGCATATGCCATGAATCTGAGAGCACCAAGATGTACTGAACCTTGAAGGAGCATTATTGATAGAGGGGCAAGAAGAGAGACATAGCTGAATTTGTCTCTAATTGCCTAGTATGCCAACAAGTGAAAGTAGAGCATTAGAAACTTACAAGTCTCTTACAACCACTTTCGATTCCAGAATAAAAGTAAGAGCACATTACTATAGATTTTGTAGTAGGGTTTCTACGTAGCCAGAGGGGGCATGACGCTATATGGGTGATTATAGACCGACTGACGAAGTCCGCCCATTTTTTGCCTATCAACAGTAATTATACCTTAGAGAAGCTAGCCCAATTGTATATAGATGAGATCATGCGACTTCATAGAACTCCATTATCCATAGTTTCAGACCAAGATCCACGGTTCACTTCCCTATTTTGGCTCAGCTTACAAAAGGTTCTAGGCACTAAACTAAATTTTAGCATAGCTTTTCTCTCACAAACTGGCGGACAATCAAAATAGGTGATTTAGATATTAGAAGACATTCTTAGAACTTGTGTAATGGAGTTTAAATAAAGCTGGGATAACCACCTACCGTTAATGGAGTTTAAATGAAGCTGGGATAACCACCTACCGTTAATGGAGTTCGTCTATAATAACAGTTATCAGTTTAATATTGAAATGGCACCATATGAGGCTTTGTATGGGAGGAAGTACAGAACTCTAGTTTGCTGGGATGAGGTAGGTGAAAGGAAGCTTTTAGGTATTGAGATTGTCCAAGTCACCTCAGAAAAAATTTAGATTATAAGACAGAGGTTAAAGATAGCTAATGATAGGCAGAAAAGCTATGTAGAGGAGTGCTACGCTTTGGGAAGCAAGGAAAGCTGAGCCCTAGGTACATTGGGTCATACGAAATCATAGAGAAGGTTGGCGAAGTAGCATATCGCCTACAATTACCAGAAAATTTGGCCAGGATTCATAATGTGTTCCACGTTTCTATGCTTCGCAAGTATATAGTAGATCGAGCACATATCTTATAGGAGCAGCCTATGGAATTAAGGGAAAATTTAGTGTATAAGGAGGAACCAGTGCGAATTCTCGATCAAAAAGAACAGGTGCTTCATAATAAGCGCAATCCTCTAGTGAAAGTGTTATGAACTAATCATGGAATAGAGGACGCCACGTGGGAACATGAGGACCAAATGATGCAAAACATCCCCATTGTTTTGTGATAGGTATGATTTAAAAATTTTGAGGACGAAATTCTTTTTTAGGGAGGGGTGAAATTGTAATGCCCAGTTCCCATGAATAGTCAGATACCTAGAATTTCAGTATTTGACAATTAGGGAACCGTAGAAGTTTTAGATTTTGACTCTTCTCGGAACATTTTTTTAAGAGTTTACGTGAGCCATAATAGACCCAATTGGGTAATTTCATAGTTAATTTGGGCGTTGGGTGCTCACTGAATATTTTTGAAATTTTTCGGTTGACTAAGTAGTGGAAATTCAATATTTGTACCAATAATTTTTTGTGTAAGCATCATACCCTAAGCAAGCCATTTTTGTTGGATAAGGATGTGTATTTTAAGACATATAGACCAATCAAATTGGGACAATTGCATATATTAGTCTATTATATTATATTTTTATTAGTTATTAGTAATAATTATTAAACTATTGGCCACCAATCAAAGGCTTTTTAATTGGAGGACTAAGTAGCTATTAGGCATTTCTTGGAGGGCCATTATGCAATTTTTGGAGATATATATATATATATATATATATATATATATATATATATAGGCCAAGTGTTTTAATTGCAAGGAAGTGTTAAAAGAAAAAAAACAAAAGAAAGAGAGAGAGAGAAATTTGGCCATGAAGGGAGAAGAAGATGAACAATTAAACCCATGACATTTCTAAGCCAAATCAAGGAATCCACACGAAATTCAAGTTGTTTCCAAGTGCCTAAGCAAGATTCAAGGGTGGATTAAGGGTAAATTTGCTTTAAAAGGTGAGAATTTCAAACCCTAAAATAGTAAATTAGGATTTTTGTGTAATTGGACTTCAATTGAATTAATTTAGGGCATTAGAATGAATTTGGGGAGTAGATAAGACCATAGGTAAGAAGAAATTTGAAAATTGGTAAAAATCTCATTTAGGTCATTTTGGCCATTTTGGAATTTTTAGTGGTACAAGTGTAATTAGCTATATTTGAGGGTAAGGAATGAATTTTATGACCCTTAAGATGAGTTTTGATGGGTGGAATCAAAGTTAGGGTATAGGACATAATGGTCATTTATGACAAAGATAGGTGTAATTATGTCCAAAGGAAATTATAAGGGATTATGGACCCCTTTGACACAATATGGTAATTTGTGCATAAATTGAGATTGTTAGGGGCAAAATTATAAATTTAGAAAGAAATTTTGGTGGTGACCGAAAATGTACACTAGGGGTATTTTTGTAAATTTTCTATTTTAGAGGGACTAAAGTGTAATTTATACTTTGTAGGTGCCGAAGGTCGAAACCGGTGAAAGGACAAGCTCAAAAAAGAAACTTTAGCGTAGGATAGTTTGTGAGTGAGAAAGCAATTAAAAAAAATTAAATGTAACTTATTTCAAATTATTAGTATTTATGTGCTTTCTAATTTAACTATTGTCGTTTTAGGTTATTTATTCAAGTTACGTGATTTTAAGAATTGTGGAAAGCGTAGTGATATTTTATTTGATTTTTGTATATATAATGAGAATTGAAAATTTATCATTTAGAAATACCACAAAATTTTAGAATTACAGTTCACTATTTTTAACCGTTTAGAGATTTATTTTTCAGCAGTGAGAAACAGATTTTAAAAGTTTACATATCAATTTTAAGAAACAGTTTTTAGATACTATTAGTTTTCAAAGGCCAATAGTACCCCAATTATCAATTATCAGCTATCAGATTCGGATCCCTATGGGGATAGTATAGACCCGGCCGGTACACCCCGTATGCATGAGCAAGTCAGTCAATTAGGTTGAGTGTTACTAAATCCAGGTTGTCGAGTCGGTGAGTCACTTATGCTATTGGGTATTGTCTCGCTATATGTCTACGATGTATATTCTGCCATACAGACAGTGAGATGTCTCAGATTTACCAGTTTATCAGATTGGTCACAGTGGTTGTTGCTAGCGGAAACCTCCCTATAACCTACTCATTTTGTCGGCCATGTCGACGAGTGGGTCCAGCAGTAGGGTAGCCATTGGTGCTTTTCAGACAGACTATAACCGAGCGGAAGTTTAGACAATTGTATGAGATATGTAGTTTTTTTTTCAGAAAATAAAAATGATTGTTCATAATGTTTACAGATTTCAGCAGTGGCATATTAACTTTTAAAAATTTTAAATAAAGAAAATCGCTTGGTAGTGTTTACCAGTTTTCCAGATTTAGAAACGATTTAGAACAGTTTTCAGTACTTTTTAGAATTTTCAATAGCTTTTCACAATTATTTAGATTTCATACCCACTCATTGAGTTTATCAACTCAATCTTTATTTTTTGTGTTTCTATTTTTTCCCCCAGGTACAGCTAGCAGTGTACAGTCTATAGTTTCTCCTGTAGATCAGTAATGGACCAGCCCTACGACAATCTCCTCTGCATGTACAGAGCTATATGTAAACATTTAGTGCATATACATGTATCATATTTAGTTTTGCATTGTATGCATGCATAATAGATTTTGGAACTAAAATGAATATTTATGCCTTTTTGAAATGGTTGGTTTTCCTGCTATATATATCTATTGGAGTATGATTAAGAATGCATGTTGATTGATTTGGAAAGAGACGGGATGTATTCTTTGCAGCTGAGAGATGTGAAAAATATTTGGAGTGTATTTTCTGCAGGTTTATGAAATATAGATTTTCAGAAAAATAGGGGAAACTCTGTCCGTTTTAATCTAGGATTTTTAGAAAAAATAAAATTTTCCTGTGTTTATGAAAATATATCTAAAAGAAATTAAGAGAAATTTAGGGTTCACCTCATGAAAGTTCCCAGGATTGATAATGGACTTGGGAAGCGTTCTGTTAGGGTTCTCGGCAGGGCCTACCTATGTTTACATTGTAGGATTTTGGGTCAGATTCTGTCAGTTCCACCTTATCGCGAGGTTAAATTCACTATAGAACTTCTACCAAAACTTGCTCACATATCTAAAACAACTTATCGTATGGCACCAATAGAGCTTAAAGAGTTGAAGGAGCAATTATAGGAATTGATTGAGAATGGTTTTATTTACCCAAGTATTTTACATTAAGGTGCTCGGATTTCTTTTGTTAAGAAGAAAGATGGTTCAATGAGATTATGCATTAACTATCGATAACTGAACCATGTGACTGCTAACGATAAGTATCCACTTTCAAGAATTGATAATTTGTTTGATCAATTGTAATAAGCATATATGTTCTCCAAAATTGATCTTTGTTCTGGTTATCATCAATTAAAGATCAAGCAAGAAGGCATTCTAAAGACTACATTTTATAGCAGATATGGCATTATGTAATTATTCCAATGCCATTTGGGTTGACAAATACTCATGCTACTTTTATTGATCTTATGAACAAGGTTTATGAGTGTTAAGGGAGAAGCGGCTTTATGCAAAGTTTAAGAAGTGTGAATTTCAGTTGGACCGAATTGTATTTTTGGGACATGTGGTTTCCTTAAAAAGAATCTTAGTGGATCTAAGTAAAATTGAGGCAATGGTGAATTAGCCTAGACTGACTAATGTTGCAAAAGTTTAGAGTTTTCTTAGGCTAGCGAGATATAATGGGCGATTTGTTGAGGGATTCCCTAAGATAGTTTCACCCCTAGCCTAGATGAAAAGAAAGAATGCAAAGTTTTAGTGGTCAGTGATTGTGAGAAATGTTTCCAAGAACTTAAGCGTTAATTTGTGTCAGCTCTAATATTAACCATTCCATGTGGTTCTAGTAGATTTGTGATTTATAGTGATGCTTTCAAGAAAGAACTTAGTTGTGTATTACTGTAAGATAAGAAGGTTGTTGCATATGTTTTATGACTATTAAAGAGTTATAAGCAGAATTACCCTACTCATGATTTAGAGTTAGTTGTAGTATTTTTGCTCTTAAAATTTGAAGGCACTATCTATATGGAGAAATATGTGAAATCTACACAAATCACAAAAACCTTAAATACTTCTTCATTCAAAATGAGTTAAAATATGAGGCAAACGTTAATGGTTGGAGCTAGTGAAAGATTATGACTAGGTGACCAATTACAATTCAGAGATTGCTAATATTGTTGCAGATTCTATGAGTAGGAAATCTTCAAGACAATGGCTACACTTATGATTACTCAAAGGCTTGGCATTAAGGTGGTTAAAGCTAATGATATGGCTTATATCACTAGCAAGTCCATTCAGGTTGCCTTGATTAAGAGGATTAAGGAAGCATAAGGTAGTAATGTATACCTGAAGAAGATTACCTAAGAAATTCCATTAGGCAAAAGACGTGGCTTTGTTGTTTCTAATGATAGAGTCTAACATTTTGAAGGTAGACTTTGTGTGCCTAATAATTATAATTTGAAGAATGAGATATTGGCTGAAGCTCACAGTTCCATATATGCTATCCATTCAAGAGCTACTGATGAACACATTAAAATGCATATTTATCATTTGCACATTTTCAAAGGAAGAGCTTGGTTTTAGATGGGATTTATAGCATCCATAAGAGCCGCCACCGTTTAAAAACTTTGGATTCATTTGAAGAGCTATAAACTCTTTGGTAGCGGTGGCTCAACCAATAATAGCTTTTAATTGAGAAAATACCCATTGGATGGAATCATGTATGTGTGGTTGTGTATTGATGATGGAATGGCCATTATTAAGTACTACTTCTTAATAGGGAAATGTTGCTTAATGAAAGTAGCATTCTGATAAGGCGTAATTATATAAAATATTTTATCATCCAAAACTTAATATTCCTTAAATTATCTTAATAATTTGGCTATTTATGCATGTTAATATTATTTTATACGTTTAAAAACTATCAGCACGAGAATACTAAAAACCGAATGCGAACTGAGTTGTTTGGGACAAAATCTAAAAAAGATCCAAAATGCTCAAAATGTAAACAGTGATTATAAATAGTATCCCTGTGCAGAGCACATGAATAGTACTTTGGGTCTTGTTAATCCAAAAACCCAGGTTTGAACGCTACGACGCCCATTTTGAAAAAAATTCAATTTTAATGAATAATGCCAAAACAGTGTGTATAAACAGTGCCTATGAACAGTGTTGATAAATAGTGACTATGAACAGTACATTAAAATTGTGGGCCCCCACCCCTCTACTAGCAGGGTGGGGTCCACCCCTACTCGGTGGGCCCACTCAAAGGAATATCGGAGTCCCCCCTCCTTTCTTTCGCCTTTCCGAGGCTCGAACCCAGGACCATATGGGGTTCTAAGACCACTGGGGAGCACCTCTGGTACCACTTGAAGTGGTACCAGAGGTGCTCCCCAGTGGTCTTAGAACCCCATATGGTCCTGGGTTCGAGCCTCGGAAAGGCGAAAGAAAGGAGGGGGGACTCCGATATTCCTTTGAGTGGGCCCACCGAGTAGGGGTGGACCCCACCCTGCTAGTAGAGGGGTGGGGGCCCACAATAAAAAGGCGAAAATTGTAATATCCAATCCCTATTAGTAGTATTGGCGCCTAAATTTCGGTATAGAACAAATAAGACACCGTAGGGTTACTCGATTTTAACCCTATTAGAAATATTTTCTTTATAGTGCACGTGAGAGATATCAGACCTAATTTGGTAATTTCACACTTGATCGGTGCGCCGGACAACTCTAGAATATTTTTAGAATTTTTCTCTATTGACTTGGAAAAGAAAATTCTAATTTACTACATGAATTTCCATTTAAGGGTTATGAATGGAACAAGCCTTTGTTGAGAAACATAATCCATATATTAGAGAATGGACCAATTAGAAGAAATCTCATGGATTGCCAAGTTGGAAGTTCTAGTTAGTTCTTTGAACTATTCTAACTAAATAGTTACAAATGAACTAATTACATAATTAGTTTTTAACTAATGGCAAATTAGAAGTTTTAAGTAAGTTGAAGGGCAAAATGGTAAATTGAGGGAGTACTATATATATGTTAGAAGTGTGTAGAAATTTGAAGAGAGATCAAACCAACACTTAGCCAAAAAAAGAGAGAAATTCGAGCTTCAAAGGGGGTGCTGCTACAGTGACTATTCAAGTTTTTTTTTCATGATTTTTCATGTGTAATCAAGCCAAATTAAGGTTACAAACCAATCCCTAAGCTCAATTGAAGTCTCTATTAGTGGAAATTCAAGAAAAAGAGGTAAGAAAAGCATCTTTTATGAGTTTGATAAGTGAGAATTCAAGAATTTGTTAATTGATGTTCTTATGTGTATTCTTGGCTTAGATTGAGTTAAATTTTAGTTTGGAGCTTGAAGGAGTCATCAATTTGAAGAAATTGGCAAGGTGAGAATTAGGGTTTTTGGTGATTTTGTTGTAGAGATTTCAATTGATTGTAATTAGGGCTTTAGAATGAAATTGGCATGATTTTGTTGTAATTGGAACAAGAAATTGAGAAAAGGAATGTGTTGTAACCTAGGGTGAAATTCTGCCACTTTAGAGAAGTTAGGAATTGAGTGGTGTTTTGATTGAATTGTTGTGTGTAAATGATGCATTTTGTGAATGGAATGTATATGGTTGATGAAAAACCCAAAAATGAAGAAAATGGGACATAATTGTCCATGTTGAAAAGGTGAAGGGCAAGTATGTCCAATCAAATGATAAGGTGTTCAATAATTTTCAGGGCGCCGGATGGTGAGTTAGTTTCGATTATGGCTCCGTAACTAAAATCGGAAAGTATTTTACCTCCGGGCTTTGTATGCCGATTAGGGCATTTAGTAGTTAAATGAGATTCTAGTGTTCGATTTGGTTCTAAATGTCATTTATGGCGCGTAGGTGAGGATAACCGAGAGCGTTAACGGGAGCAGGAATCGGGAGCAAAATTGAGCACGGAGCAGTTGTGAGTGGAAATCTGCCATTTCTTTTACTTTTCGGTTATTATGTTTTCGCACAATGACTATGTATGTTTTATGAGCTTTCGATGCATAAACATGATTTATGATCTTGATATATTCATAGACATGCTTTTACATGATCGATTTGTGAAACAGTTTGAAAATTACTGCATTTGTTTTAAGGCCATTGGTACCCTCAGATTATAGTGGTGATGATTGTATTAGACCCGGCCGGTATATCCCGTGCACATGGGCAGGTCTTGGGGGTGTGTCACTAACTCCGGGAAGTTGGGATGTCGAGTCATGTGAGTCGCTCTATAGTACGGGATATTGTCTCGCTATAAGCATGCGATGTAGGATTCCGCTGCGTAGCCAGTGAGATGTCTTGAGATGTCACTGTAGGTGCTGCTAGTTGAGGTGCCCCGTGACCTACTCACGTATGCGGTGCTAGTTGAGTTGCTGCGTGGGTATAGAGCTTTAGGGTTACCATTGGTACAATTTAGAAAGAAAATGGCCGAGCGAGGATTTTACTAGTTTTCGATTTACCGATAGCATTTATGCATTTATATGCATACAGTAGTTATTATGTTATACAGATTCTGAATATAGTTTTCCAAAGATGTAGATAAAACCCGCTCGGCAAGATTTCATTAGCATATGATATTATAAACCGTTTTACAATTTTACATCCGTTTTAGAAGCATAATTTCTACATGTACTTTAGAAATTGCTATCTTTGTATAATATTCTTGTAATTGAATTCTCATTTACACTCACTGAGTTCCTTTAGCTCACTCGTTTTATGTTTTATGTTTTAAACCCCTTTCCCAGGTGCAGGTCTCAGAACGCAAGCTGCTGATTCTCCTATCGCCGAGTAGTGGGCCGAATCCAAAGATAATTTTTGTACATGTAAATGTGCTAATAGCACTCTTTACTTTATGCATAATAGTTGTAGGCATGTATATTTGTAAGTATGTGTTCAATCAAGAAGAAGAGATTTCCAGTTTATGATGATCATTTTTACTTTTATGATTATGCTTATTTTATGATTTACACGAAATAATTGAGTTGTGTTGGATTTGATTTGAAAAGGACCGGAGGTCCGAATTGCTAGAATTGAGATGTGTTGGAATTAGAAGTGAAATTTCTTTGCAGGTTTATGTGGATTTTCCGAAAAATAGGGGAAACTCTGTCCGTTTATTTTTAAAACTAAAAAGTCGTTTTCATGTATATTACTAGATCTTCTTAGTAGTAACAAGAATTAAAAAGGGGTTCACCTCGCAGAATTTCTTAACTTACCCAGTTAGGTTCGGAGGAACTTCCGTTGGGGTGCCCGGCAGGGCCGCTGGGATCTATAGTAGAGGGTCTCGGGTCGGGTCCTGTCAAAAATAGTGTTATAAACAGTCGCCGCAGGTCACTATTCGTCTAGAATACAAATCTTTGAAAAATATTTCAACAATTGTTGACTTTTGTAGGATAAAGTTTGCCTTATTTCGGAGCCATAAGCCTATAGAATGGTGACTATTAAGTCAAAACAATGGAGAGCAATATGGGGAGATAAAATAAAACACCAATAAACAAGTCTTAGATCGGATTAAACATCTACAGCAAGGATCAAAACAGAGCAATAGAACATGGAACTAACTTTCTTTTATTTGTTTGTGTATTTGTTGTATGATGATTTCCTTCGATTTGTTGATTAATTTTGATTCAAGCACTCTTGTTATTATTATGGATTAATTTCATATAACTAGGATTATGATTTGAACTCAATATGTAGCTTGGTTCATTGTCATTCCTTATTCATTATGTCAACATTGAATTGTTCAATCTATTGAGTGTTTAATGCTTATAATTACATGACAATGTATTAGATTGATTTGGGAACCCTAATGAACTTGGAAAAGGGATTTTTTTGTTGGACATTTTTAGATTGATGTATGATTATTGTGTAAAAATATGAGTTTCATATGAGATAGGAATATACTCATATGACATATATAACCATTTATGAAACTTACTCCTAATGAATCTCAATTCAGTATAGTTATCATAGGCATATAGATAATTGATTGATTGAGGTATAATCACTTGACCATCAGAAGAGATTTGTGAATGCATTTGAGTTTTTCGTTAACAATTCATATTGATAGATTAAGGGTAATAAGTGAATTCAAGTGTAGTATTGAAGGATAATTATAATCCTAGACATTTGATAATTAGAGTGTTTAAGATCATTTCCTTGCTGTCTCTATCATTAATTTAATTATTTAATTAATTTAGATATCAATTCACTGAATTAATAGTTTGAATAAGAATATGAGGACACAATTTTAATGCTTAGCAAGTAGTAACAATAATTCCTCGTGGGAACAATACTCTACTCATTGTATATTACTTGTTGCGATAACGTATACTTGCGTTAGTTTGTATTATACAAAATACACAAGTTTTTGGCACTTTTATCGGGCAATTATTTATTATTCTTGTTAATACTAATACTAATTCATCTTATTCTTAGTTCAAAAAATTTTCTGTCATTGTACAGTTGCATTTTATTTGATTTGTTTTTGTTTTCACTTACTTTTAGATCATATATGATGGTTAGAACACAAGGATTATTGAGAGATTTTGCATTACCAAAAATAAGCGATATCCATTCAAGCATTCAAAAACCGGTCATTGATGTTGGTTATTTTGAAATTCAACTGGAGATGATACTATTGACAATGACTTCGATACAGTTCAGTAGTTTGTCGAATGATGATCCTAATGAGCACATTGGGAAATTTTTAGAAATATGTGACCTTTGTAAATATAATGGAATCTTGAATAATGCAATATAGCTATGCCTATTCACATTTGCACTCTGAGACAAAGCAGAGAACTAGTTAAAGTCACTACTACCAAGTTTATAGCAACGTGGGATGATTTAGCACAAAAATATTTAGCTACATTTTTTCTACTGGCCAAAACAGTGAGAATGAGGAATGAATAACTTCATTTATGCATAATAATGATGAATCCTTATATGAAGCATAGGAAATGCTTAAAGAAATGCAGAGAAAATGTCCACACCATGGCATCCCATAATGGTTACTTGTGCAGAGTTTTTAGAATATGATAGTTAGACATTTAAGGATGTTTATTAATGCTGTAGCAGGAGGTGCATTTATGATTATGTTTGTTGATGAGGCATATGACTTGCTAGAAGAGATGGCCTTCAATAATTATCAATGAAAAACTAAATTTGTTGCCCCAATAGAATGCATAGAGAGAGTTGCACATATCACTTGTGATTTTTGTTGCGGTAACGATCGAAATGGACAATGTGCAAAACCTATAAATTATCCAAAAATTTGTTACCAATAGCAACATAACCCCAATTTTAATGTCTATTATCCAGAATAGGAGAATCTAGCATCTTGGAATAACAACCAAGAGGAAAATCCACTGCAATTAAATCCTCTTGTAACACTACCAGAAATTCTGCAACAGCAGCAACTTGAGATGGAATTCTTATTAAAAGATATGTTCCAACATGTAAGTAAGACATCTGAGTTGTTACATAGTCAAGCTACTTCTTTGCAGATATTAGAGAAGCATGTGAAACAAATTACAAATGTTGGCTATAATCATCGTCAATATGCATTGCCAAGCAACATTGAAATTTGTCCAATGAAAAATGTTGAATACTACACGGCAACAATTATGGAGAGTGAGATATAGCAACATGCAACTAATGAAATAATTAAATTAGAGGAGATTCATCATATGGATGAGGTGCAAATAGATGTAGCAGAAAGAGTACAAGAAGAAGAATTACAGTAGCAAGAATTTCTAAGCTATTGCACTCCACCATTTCCATTGTCTATGCAACTTGAAGAGAAGAACCATGATCTGAAATTTTTCAAGGATTTTTCCTATTGCTTCAAGATTGATATGGTGATTTTGGATGAAGCACAACCACCTTCTAAACTGCAAGTAACAGAAGCCATCAAGGATCATATGCATAAAGAGGTAACATTAAAAAAATTAAATGCCGAAAGGCTGCGAAACAAGTTTGTCAATGAGCAGCTAATGGAAACCAATAAGGTTCAATCGTCCAGTCTAAGATTAAAATCTTTCCGATAAAGCTCAAAGCAAGGTGGTTAGAGTTGTTTCCTTAAAAAATTTCTAATGGAATTATAGAAGTTGAAAAAAGGAATATCATTACTTGTAGGCATCAACTGAAGTTTTATAGACGAGATGCCTCAGATATGCAATTTGATCCACAATGAGCCAAAATTGAAAGACATTATGCCGACGACGTTAAATCAAGCACTGCTTGGGAGGCAACCCAAGATAATTGTGTTTTCATTAAATTTGATATTTATTTTTGTATTTAAAAAAAATTGATTAAAAAAAAAAAGTAAGAAAAAAAGAAAAACAAAATGAAGAAAGAAAAGAAGAAAAGAAAAAAAGAAAAAAAAGAGGAAAAAAACAAACAAACAAAATGGAAGAAAGAAAACAAAAAAATAAGGAATGGGCGCTGAGGCGCTCATTCGAGAATGCCAGCGCCACAGCACTGGCATGAATATTTTTTTTTTTCAATTTTTCTCAATTTTGTTTTCTTCTTCCCTATTTCAAAATCTTAACCCCTCTCAACCCTAACTCTTTAGCTCCCCTAAATTTAACATTCTCAATTTAAATTTACCATAAAATAACTACCAAAATATATCAAAAACACAACCTACATCTAATATTAACTCTAATTTTTACCAAAAATTGATGATTTCATCAAAAAATTCAAAGAACACTCCGAATTTGAGATTGGTGGGTCATTATCCATAGTACATATTTTTGTCTCCTTACACTTAATTATTGATGAAATACTCATCATGTTAGTATTTGAACTATAATGTGGAGTACTAGTAGTGGATTAAGTTGTTGAGTGAATTGTTGGTTGAGGCTTGTATTTACAAATTGATTGAAAAGTGTTTAAATTTATTTACACTTGAATTACAACGCATTGTGGTTTTTTGAGAGATAAATATTATTGTCATTATGAGAATTAGAAAAGTTTAAAGTTTTTGGTAGAAAAGTTACTGTTCCATTAAAACGAAAATGTAATGACATGAAGAACAACCAATGCTACCTCATCAAGCTCTGATAGTTGCTAATGATAATGACTTGGGGGATTATGTAGACATTATAAAGGACGCAAGTGAGGCCTCAGTACATCATTCAAGAAAGTGTTTCATTTTTCTAATTTTATTGATGTCATGAGAACATGTCATGAATTAAGTTTGGGGGAGGGAAACAAACACTTTCACATTTTCAAATAGCTTTACTTATTTATCTGTAATTTTTGTTTTTAGATTTACTTATTTATCTACAGTTGTTTTTAATTTGCATTTTTTGTGTGTGTATTTTATGTGTTTTGTGTTATGTTTTTAGTTTAAGATTATTATTAAGCCATGATCAAACTGATTATAGAAACTATAATTCTTAGGAATCAATAGATGCAATGTTTGATTTAAATTACAGGTTTTATCTTATTTGTGATTACTTGAAACACATTGAGCATATAGTTTGATTGTCAAGTTAGTTGCTAACTTAGAGGGAGTTTATGCTCAACAAGAAAATAAAGGGTCTCAAATACACTTTAGAACTTGTTTGATTATCACTTGAGGCGAAATCCTAGGACATACATAATTAAGGAAGTGATTTTATGCCATGTTTGGATCGTTTGAGCTTTCGAGCCTACCGATATATTTTTTTCCCTAGTCACCCATTTTGAGCCAAATAACCATCTTTCTTTGCTAACCATAATAGTACTCTAAAATAAATACATATTCCGTCATTATCTTCCCTCATACCATAAGTATAGAGGTTATGGTTGTTATTAGTACAAAACGATTGAAAAATTCTAAGTTTAGGGCATAATGATTTGGAATGCTATGTAAAAAAAAAAATAAAAAATAAAAAAACAAAAAAAAAAGCAAAAAGTTATATATCTATATGCTTCCAAAAACAAAAGAAAGAAAAATGATAATAAGGAGCAACAAAGGAAGTTTCAAATTAAGTTTGGGGGTGTTCTTTGAAAATGAGATGAAGAGTTTAATGATCAAAAGCAATGTATGTTTATGGTGTAATTTGAACAAAAAATGAATCCATATTATCCTACCTTTACCCTAGACATACATTACAAGCTTAATAAAGTCCTATTTGATCCTTAATCATATTTGTTCCTACATTAGTGGAGAGTAAAATGAAAAGCAAGCTTATGAAGTGTATGTTCAAAAAAAAAATTTCTATAGAGACAACATCTCTTTTTATAGGCATAAATCATTCCGGATGCATTTAACTGACAATAAAGACAACATATACATACATACTGAGTAATCACTTGTAGGGTGAAATAAGCATGATGATTAGTCATATTAGATACTCATAGTATTTAAAGCTTTTCTAGAGTTATAGATAATAAAATCTTTGAGAACAACTAATAATCATCTATAGACCCATGAAGTTGTTTTTTGAATTTTATTTTATCTACATTTATCTTGTCTTTACTCGAGGACGAGCAACCCTTAAATTTAGGAGTATTTGATAAGGCATAGTTATATAAAATATTTTATCATCCTAAACTTAATGTTTGTTTAAATTATCCTAATAATTTGGCTATTTATGTATGTTAATGTTGTTTTATAGGTTTAAAAACTATCAACCCGAGAATACTGAAAACTGAATGCGAACTAAGCTATTTGGGATAAAATCTAATAAAGGACCAAAATGCTCAAAATATAAATAGTGATTTATAAATAGTGCCCATGTACAATACACATGAACAGTATTTTGGTACTATTCATAAAAAACCCAAGTTCAAACGTTGTAGCATCAGAATCTAGCGTCATGGCACCTATTTTGGAAATTTTCCAATTTTTTATGAATAGTGCAAAAATATTGTGTATAAACAGTGTTTATAAAATAGTGACTATGAACAGTATATTAAACAATGTTATGAACAATCGCCGCTGGTCACTATTCATCCAGAATACAAATTTTTTAAAAATATTGTAGCAATTGTCGACTTTTGTAAGGCAAAGTTTGCCCTATTTCGAAGTCGTAAGCCTATAAAATGGTGACTATTGAGTCAAAATAATGGATAGCAGCATGGGGAGAGATAAAAAATACCAATAATTAAGTTTTAGATCAGATCAAAAATCAAGGACGAGAGGATTCATTACCAAGGATCAAAATAGAGCAATAGAACATGACACTTTCTTTTCTTTGTCTTTGTATTTATTGTATGATCATTTTCTTTGGTTTGTTGATTGATTTTGGTTCAAGAACTCTTGTTATTATCATGGATTAATTTCATATAAGTAAGATTATGATTTGAACTCAATATGTAGCTTAGCACATTGTCATTTCTTATTCATTATGTCAATATTAAATTATTCAATCTATTGAGTGTTTAACGCTTTTAATTACATGATAATGTATTAAATTGATTTGGGAACCCTAATGAACTTAAAAAGGGGATTGTTTTGCTGGATCTTAATTGATTGATGTATAAACATTGTGTAAAAATATGAGTTTCATATGAGATAGGAATATACTCATATGACATATATAACTATTTATGAAACTTACTCCTAATGAATCTCAATTCAGTATAGTTATCATAGGCATATAGACAATTGATTGATTGAGGTATAATCACTTGACCATCAGAAGAGGTTTGTGAATGCATTTGAGTTTTTCGTTAACAATTCATATTGATAGATTAAGGGTAATAAGTGAATTCAAGTGTAGTATTGAAAGATAATTGTAATCCTAGACATTTGATAATTAGAGTGTTTAAGATCATTTCCTTGCTGTCTCTA
Organism: Ailanthus altissimus; assembly: GCA_946807835.1. NCBI lineage: Eukaryota > Viridiplantae > Streptophyta > Magnoliopsida > Sapindales > Simaroubaceae > Ailanthus > Ailanthus altissimus. The sequence continues at coordinate 15,964,633 of OX327687.1, forward strand.
TCATTAATTTAATTATTTAATTAATTTAGATATCAATTCACTGAATTACAATAGTTTGAATAAGAATAGGAGGACACAATTTTAATACTTAGCAAGTAGTAACAATAACTCCTCATGGGAATAATACTCTACTCATCGTATATTACTTGTTGCGATAACGTATACTTGCGTTAGTTTGTGTTATACAAAATACACAATACATTCCATTCTCCTGAATCATCTGTTAATTGAGCAACATTAGTCATTTAGGCAAGAAGTGTGGGAACAATGGCTTAAAGGAAAAAGGTTTTAGGATCCAAGGATCATGGTAGACTAGAACATTGGTACTGCTTTTAATTCACCATTAGATTCCTTTGTATAAGAGTTCTTTTCCCCAAAGTAGGCTTTTCTAAACAAGGGGAATTTATCTTAGCTTGTGCTTGTAAAACAAATAAGCTTGGATAATAAAGGCTTTGGAGGACTCGTATCGATCAAATTTTAGAACGTGTAGTTAGACATCCCTTTTATTACTTTCTTGATGGGTATTCAGGTTATTACCAGATTGAGATAGTTATAGAAGATCAAGAAAAAATCACTTTTACATGTCTTTTTAATACTTATGATTTTCTTAGAATGTCATTTGGATTATGTAATGCACTAGCCACTTTTTAACGTTATATGTTAAATAGTTTCTCTGATATGGTTGAAAAATTCATGGAAGTTTTTATGGATGATTTGACTGTTTTTGGTGATTCTTTTGATTCATGTTTACTTAACTTAAAAGTTATTTTGAATAAGTGTGAAGAAAAAGAACTTATGCTAAACTGGGAAAAATGTCACTTCATGGTATCTTCAGGGATCGTTTTGGGTCATATGGTATTTGAAAAGGGGATAGAGGTTAACAAGGCCAAAATTGAATTAATCTCTAAATTACCTACACCCAAAATGGTAAAATATGTCTGATCATTTCTTGGACACGCTGGCCTTTACAGAAGGTTTATACAAAAAATTTCTTCCATATCTAGAGCATTGTGTAACCTTCTGTTAAAAGATGTTGAATTCACATAGACACAAGAGTGTGAGGAGGCATTCCGAACACTCATTGCTAAACCCACCACCGCTCCTATCATGCATTCATCGGATTGGAACCTTCTATTTGAGATTATGTGTGATGTAAGTAATTATATTGTAGGAGCAATTCTTAGGCAACGAAGGGAGGGAAAACCCTTTGTTGTTTATTATGCTAGTAGGACTTTGAATGATGCTCAAATGAATTACACTACTACTGAAAAGAACTATTAGCTATTGGTTTTGCCATAGAAAAATTCTGTTCTTATTTGATTGGTTCACCTATTATTATTTTTACTGACCACTTGGCCCTTAAGTACCTTCTTTCTAAGAAGGATGCTAAAGCCCGTTTAATTAAGTAGATTCTTCTTTTGTAGGAATTTGATTTAACAATTAAAGACAAGAAGGGCATTGAAAATGTTGTTACTAATCATTTGTCCTGCCTTGAGTTCACTGACTCCATAGATGTTCTATCTATTCAAGATGATTTCCCTGATGAACATCTTTTCACTATAAGCCAAATACCTTGGTATGCACATTTCGTAAATTATTTAGTTTGTGGTGAACTTCCATCTAACTAAAGTGCACAAGATAAGTATAAGTTCTTGGTTGAGGTACGTAATTTGTATTGGGGTAATCCATATCTTTTCAAATACTGTCCTGACCAAATTATGAGACGTTGCAATCTTGAAAGTGAAGTATTGAATTTTTTCCATAGTACTATTTATGGCAGTCATTTTTCTATGAAAAAGATAGCTGCAGAAATTTTACAGTGTGGTCTTTACTTGCCCACTTTATTCAAAGACACTAATAATATTTTCCGTTCTTATGAAAGATGTCAAAAGTTAGGTATTGTATCTCGAAGACATATGATGCCTCTTAACCCTATTATTATTATTGAGATATTGGATTGTTGGGTTATCAATTTTATTAGTCATTTTTCCTCATTTTTTGGCTACCTTTACATCATTCTAGCCATTGACTATGTATCAAAATAGGTGGAGGTTATAGCTTGTCATACTAATGATAACACAACTGTGGTAAAATTCTTAAAAGAAAATATGTTATCTAGGTATGGTACACCACGTGTTATCATTAGTGACCAAGGAACACATTTCTGTAACCGTTATTTTGAAGCTTTGATGTGTAGGTATGGTGTTCTTCACAAAGTTTTCACTGCATACCATCCATAGATAAATGGATAAGTTTATCTAGGAAATAGAGAGGTTAAACAGATTTTAGAAAAGACTGTTAACGTGAATCATAAAGATTGGTCTCTACACCATTCTAATGCATAATGGGCATATCACATTGCATACAAAAGCATTTTAGAAATGTCTCTATACTAGCTTGTCTATGGGAAAGCTTGCCATTTACCTGTTGAGCAATAGCATAAAGCTTACTTGGCTGTCAAAGCCTTTACTTCAATTTGAGTGCTGCAGGTCTTTAGAGAAAGTTACAGTTGTCAAAAATAAAATAGCTACAAAACAATGTATATGAAAACTCTAAGATTTACAAAGCTAAAATGAAAGCGGCTCATGATAAACAGATCTCATGGAAACACTTTGAGCTAAATCAACGGGTTTATCTTTATGATTCTTGATTGCATTTATACCTTGAAAGGTTGAGATCTTGATGGATTAATCCATGTGTGGTAAGGCACATTGTTCTTAATGGTGCTATTGAAATTGAGACCCTACTAATGAGCAAACTTTTAAACTGAATTGATAACGGTTAAAAAGCTATGTGGAAAAGGTAAATCACTCTATGTACCTAGACGAGATCCTTCTTGTGGATCCTATCTATCATGCTTGATTAGGTTTAATCTATCTGTACCATATTTTAATTTTTTTCTATATTCATCTTTTGAATTTTTATTTTTGCTTTTATTTTCTTTCGTATTTTAGTTTTTTTCTTTTTTTTTTCTTCAGTGTGATTTGTTTCCCGATCAAGTGATGGATACCGTACTCCGTGACTATTAAAATCGTTTTCGTAGTTCCCTAAAAATTGTCCCTCAAATCGTACATCCATCTCTTTTCTTTTTCACTTTATTTCAAAATGGATCGAATTCTTGCCAACCTTAAAAAATACTTTCCTTCATTACCTCAAAATGCTCTACTTAAGATTTACAAAGGACGATGTAAAGAAATAAGGCTATTAATGTTGAGGAATATCCTTGCGCATATTCGTTGGTTAATCAAAGCTAAGGTTCGATTATCTGGTGATTTTATAAATAATTTTATTTCTTTAATGTCTGGTCTTGGAAGAAGCTTTAATGCCAAAAGATAAAGAGCAAAAAGGTTACAAGTTTGTCATAAATGTGCTCGATGGAATTGTAACTGGAGTTAACGTTCTTTAGAATTTGTATCTAGAAATCAAGAAGATAAAATTCAGTTCATTAAGGATGGTTGATATCCTATTAACTCTTGAGACGCAATGTGAACTTCTCAATTTATGGAATAAATTCAAAAATGAACATCAACAATATAGTCTCGGAAATCTGACTCTAAAAGACCCTATTTACCAATTTATAAGAAAATTGGATGGGAAGCCTATCTCCGACCCATAAAGGACATTTAAACTGTTATTAGACGTAAAACTAGAGGAAGATGTGAGCCACAATTACAACTACCAGTACATATGCATGCATTTTAATTTTAAACTTTTATTTTATTTTATGAATGGTAGGGTTATTCATATAGATGTCTTAAATTCAAATCTTTTGTTTAAATAATGCATGTGGGTCATTATCTTTAAATGTTTGTGTTTTATTTCAGATCTCTTCTGAAAAACTATCGAGTTGCCAAAATCAATGTTATCATTTTGTACTCTATAAATACAGCATCACATTTTCTTCATTTTCATATATCGAGATAAAGGTGAGTGTAGATATGGAGGAAACCTCAGTTCAACGATTTTGAAATATATATGTATTTTGTGGTTGTAGTCTTAGGAAAAATAAAGTGTTTGTAGAGGCAGCAAACAATCTATAAAATTTATTAGCTGCAAGAAAAATAAATTTGATTTATGAATGGGGTAGCCTTAGGTTAATGAGGTATGTGTCAATAACTGAACATTTAGGAGGAAGTCAAGTTTTAGAAGTGGTAAACCTAATTGGGAAAATAATAGAGGAAGAATTACGAGTCTCATCCATGCATAAACGTATAACTAGAATGCTTTACTATATATATGGTTTTATTGCTTTACCAGATGGTTTGGTACCCGGGAAGAAAATTTTCAAATTATTTTCTAGACCTAACTGAATATCCACCAAAAACCCATACATTTGTTGAATGTTAATAACCATATTGATTGGTTACTCTATTTTCTTGATCAAGTTGTGGAATAGAATTTTATTTCACATTCGGCGCGACATATCCTCGTTTCTTCTACAAATGTGGATGAATTGATTGACAAATTACAAGTAGTTCCTACGAACCTGACCCAGTAATAACTCAGATCGATTGGTCAGTGGGCCATAACAAGCGAAAACTGGATCTGACACTTTATTTGTAAATTTTTCTTTGTTTTATTTATTTATTAGCATCATCATTTTAGTTTATATTTTCTTAAGTGTCTCTCAGGTTTATTTCTTTTGAATAACTAACATTTTAGGTATTATCTCCTATACTTTATCTCTTTCTATTTAAACATTGAGGATAATGTTTCATTTGGTTTGGGGGAGGATAGTAGACATAATTTGTATTTTACATTCTTAAAAAAAGATAATGGGGTCCGACATACCTATTTGATTAAAATTGTAGAGAAAAAATTCATTTTGAACTCTTGAGACGCATTTTAGGTCAAATTAGATTAAGATTTGCAGAGTAAGGAGTTTTTTTTTTCTAACTTTTGAAATGCATTTGAACTAATTTGTTATTATATTTCTTTTTTATTTCAAGCATTGCTATTTATTGCATGTAGTCTTGATAATTCTTGTATAAAGGAATTTTTTTTTCTACTTAGGTATAATTTCAAAATTATTTGAGTTAAGTCAATGTTTCTATTTAGGTTACTAAAGAATGACTTTCGAAATATTTTTTAGTACAATGCTAAGCCTTATGGTAAAATGGATGATTCAATTTATATAGTTAAGAGAATTTTCATGTTTAGGTATATATTTTTCTAATCTCATATATCTTTTGTGAGTAAGTAAAAATATTGAGAAAACAGCTTACGAACTTTTATTGATCTTTTGAATTGATTAATTTTTGTTTAGATTGATATTATTCGAATTAAAGAATAAGTTGGTTGCATAGCTGAAGGACGATTTAAAGTGAATTTCTAAATTATGTGTAATATATTTTGGTGAGAAACTATTTTTTATTTTGTAATGCTTCCTTGTATCCTTAAAAATAATATAATGCAAAAACAATTAAAAGAAAAATTTTAAAAATATTAAAAAAAGAAGAAGAATCAGTTGAGTTTAATAAAGTCTTCGTTCAATTTTAGAAGACAAATATTTTGTAAAACAGTTTTCTCATCAAGCTATATTTGTATTATTCTCACAAGACAATTAAAGTCCTAAAGCTCGTGCATGTCAAGAATGATTGATTTCTAAACGATTGATTTTTCTATCTTTTGATCAATATTAGTTTGTATGTCTGTCCTTAAAATTGAATTTTTCTTGAGTGCTTAAACTGTTTTCCAACTCCATAAGAGAAATTATAACCTTTTAAACAGTCATACATTTGTGAAGTTATGGAGTTGAGGCTTTTACTTGAAGAAATTCTCAAGGCTATATATGTTGAGGTTTGTGGTAAAAAAGTTATGGCTTAGTTCACACATACAAATTTTAAAAGTTATAATTGAAAAAACCATAATAGCAATAGCATCCTGAACTGACTTTTTGTTTAAAATGCTTAAGTAGTTTTGCACATTCTATTTACGCTTGAATTATTAGAAACTAGCAATAAGCTGGTTTGGGGCTGTGATGAACACATTAAAATGAATATTTATTAAGAGATTCAGTCACAATTTAATGTCACTAATTTTAGTATTTTTGTATTTTTATGCTTGAAATAAAGTGTTGTCCCTAAATTGTGATTAATGAATGTTATTTGCATAGATTTAGGTAAAATGAACGTAACTCTCAATGTAAAAATTGAAATAAAGAAACTCTTAAACATAGAGTAACATGAATCAATCTTACACAAACTTGAAGAATAGTGGAAAAGCCAAATCTAGCATGTTATAGGCCAAAAATTGGGATACAATAGAATTGGATTATAACTTCTGCTCAGCTTGCCCACCTTACATATTTGGACCGTATTTCATAAAATACATACCCTATTGGTATAATTATTGAAGCTATGAAATATTAACTCAATTATCAACAACTCTTATGTTGATGGTGAAGTCCAAATCAACCTTTATCATGGACCAAATTGTATTGCAAATTGGTAAAAGGGTTGTTAGTCGAAATCTAACATGCCTTTGGAATTTTGTCCATATCTCATTAGATACTCATCCAAATTGTATGAACCAGGTGGTTATGGAAAGAAGAGACAAAATATTACAACGTTCATGTCGGTCAAAAGGGCTACATCGATCATTTACATTATAAAAAAAGTGCTGCATTTAGGCGAATGAATGGTTGGCCAAAATTATTAAAGATTGAAATCACACTAAAGATGTTTCCATTCATTGCCTATAAAATGACACTCTTAGGACGTTTTCAATACTTGAAAATTCTCTTATATTTCTTCTCCTTAAAATTCATTGTAAGCTAGGCTAGAGTTCTTGGCAAGGCTAAGAGATGAACTTTTATGTGTAATAAATTTACTTCTATACTTTAATTCTTTGTCAAAAGCTACAATGTTTATAAGTTTTATTGTGTCTAAACTCTTATCTATTATTTTTCTATAATCCAAAGGTTATAATTCTTATATTTTATAAATTTTTAGTCATGTTTTCTTTATGTGATTCTTGTTGAATTATAATTGCTATTGGTTACATTATTTTACATGTTACTTTTTTACTGCAATATTGTCAATTGATATGATGTCGATATTAGATAACATATAAAGACAATAATTGTTTGATATTCAAGTTAATCTTTTACTGGAATATTGTCAAAATGATATATTGTCGATCTTAGATAATGTGTATAAATAAACATGGTTTGTGTTAGTGTTTACAAATAGTTTAGTCATATCAAGTACATGTATTATCAAATGTGCAATGTTTTACATATCTTCCAATTGATTGTTTGGGATATGAAACTTTCAATTGAGTTATAAACATTGAATCAAAGTTTAGAATAGATTTACAAAGCATAATTACTATTCTCGAAGCCTTGCTTACATCATCATAAGACTTTTCCCTTAATTCATATACAATTCTATCTCATCCACATAAACTAATTAGTTAATTTTATCCTGGTACTACTTTAATATTTTTACTTTCCTAGCTATTTTTTCAAAAGCTTCCTCATAGGATCAACACCTTAATATTGAACGTAAACAGGTACCAAAAAGTATCGAGATCAATGAGCTATCTATTGGTGGGTTAATATAAAAAGAGAGATTGCATAATTTATAGAGTAATGACTGACGTGTCAACAAGTCAAGGTAGAGCATCAGAAGCTATCTAAGTTACTAAAGCCTTTATTGGTTGGTAGAATGAAAATGGAAACACATTACCATGGATTTTGTAGTTGGATTGCCAACTACACAAAAGGGATACAATGGCATATGGGTAATTATGGATAGGCTAACAAAACTAGCGCATTTTATTCCTGTATGTACTACTTATTCCATAGATAGGTATGCCTAATTATATGTTGATGAGATTATGAGGCTTCATGGAGTGCTTATTTCCATTGTATTTGAAAGGGATCCTCGGTTTACTTCAATAATTTGGAAAAGTCTATATGAGGCTATGGGTATGAGGTTGAATGTTAGCATGCCACTTTATCTGCAGACTGATGGCCAATTTGAAATGACCATTCAAATTCTAAAAGATATGTCGAGAGTGTGTGCGTTAGACTTTAAAGATAGTTGGGACAAACATCTTTTATTAGTTTAGTTTTCTATAATAATAGCTACCAATCAACTATTGGTATTGCCCAATATAAAGCCTTATATGGAAGGAAATGTATATCTTCTATACATTGAGATAAAGTTAGAGAAAAATGTTTTATGGCTAAAGATTTTCTAATAAACTTATGAGGTTATAGAAAGATAAGGAAAAGAATGAATGTGACTCAAAGTAGATAAAAAAGCTATGTAGACAATTGAATGAGAGACCTAGAGTTTATGATTAGTGACAAAGTATTTCTTATAGTTTCCCCAATGAAAGGAATCATAAGATTTGACAAGAAAGGAAAGTTAAGTCCAAGATTTGTTGGCTTATTGGAAATCCTTAAAAAGATTTGTGATGTGGCTTATAGACTTGCCATTCCTCTATTGTTATAGGGAGTTCATAATGTATTCCATGTATCTATATTATGAAAATATATTTTGGTCTCCTCACATGTGCAAAGTTATGAACCACATCAACCTAGAGATGATCTGACATATAAAGATGTGCCTATTAGAATTTTGGACCATAAAGATCAAATTTTATGCACTAAATATATCTCATTGGTAAAGGTTTTATGAAGAAATTATTCAATCGAAGAAGTAACATAGAAACGAAAGGATTGCTGAACACATGAAAATGCATATTTTTTTAAGAGATTCAGTCACCATTTAATGTCACTAATTTTAGCATTTTTGTACTTTTAGCTTGAAATAAAGTGTTCTCCTTAAATTGTGATTAATGAATGTTATTTGCACAGGTTTAGGTAAAATGGACATAATTCCCAATGTAGAAATTGAAATGAAGCAATTCTTGAACCTAGAGCAACATGACTCAAATGTTAAGAATAGTTAAAAAGCCAAATCCAACATGTTATGGGCCAAAAATTGACATATAATAGAATCGGGCTACAACTTCTGCCCATCTTGACCCAACTCATGTATTTGGACCATATCCCACACAATATGTACTCAATTGGAATAATGATTGAAGCTGTGAAATACTAACTTAATTATCAACAACTCGTATATTGATGGTAAAGTCCAAATCAGTCTTTATCATGGACCAAATTGCATTGCAAGTAGGTAAAAGGGTTGTTGGCCTAATTCTGATGTATCTTTGGCATTTTGCCTATATCTCATTGGATACTCATCCTATTTGTATGAACTCAATGCCTATGGAAAGAAGAGACAAAATGCTACAATGTTTATGTCAGCTACAGAGGGTATATCGGTCCTTTACATTATAAAAAATGTGCTGCAAGTGGGTGAACGAGTTATTGACCTAAAATTTTTGAAGATTGATGTCACACATGACATATTTCCATTCATTGCCTATATAAGGACACTCTTAGGATGTTTTTAAGGGGAGATAAATCTCTCTTCTTTTCTTCTCATTAACATGTATTGTAATTTAGGCTAGTGTTCTTGGCAAGGCTAAGAGATGAACTTTTATGTGTAATAAATATACTTATATGCTTTGATTCGATGTTAAGAGCTACAAATGTTTGTAAGTTTGGTTTTGATTAAACTCTTATCTATTTTATTTTCTATAATCCAAAGGTTATAATTCTCATGTCTCATATATGTTTAGTCATGCTTTTCTTATGTGATTCTTAATGAATTATAATTGTTATTGGTTATATTATTTTATATGTTAATCTTTTACTGCAATATTGTCAAATTGATATATTGTCAATCTTAGATAACATGTAAGGGCAATAAATGTTTGATATTCAAGTTGATCTTTTACTGCAATATTGTCAAAATGATATATTATCGATCTTAGATAACTTGTATAAATGAACATGATTTGTGTTAATAATTGCAAAAAAGTTTAGTTTTATCAAATACATGTGTTATCAAATGTTCTATATTTTACATATCTTCCGATTGGTTATTTAGATGTAAAACTGTCAATTGAGTTATAAACATTAAATCAAAGTGTAGAGCAGATTTATAAAGTATAATTGTGATTCTTAAAGCCTTGCTTAAATCATCATAAGACATGTTTCTCAATTCATAGACAATTCTATCTCATCCACTTAAACCAATTAATTAATGTTCTCCTTTGCTACTACTTTAATATTTTACTTCACCAACCTATTTTGCCAAAAGCTTCCTCGTGGGATCGACAAATCAGTCTATACTGCGATAGCTATGTTATATTTTGAACGTAAACAAAATTTGGTGCCGTTGCTGGGGAGGCATACTAAGCGAAAGTTGGTTGCGTTTATCAATACTAAAGCGGTAACTTTGTACATTTTCTTTTCTTTGTAAAATCTTGGTTTTATTTTCTTTGTTGTAATTCATTTTATTGTTCATAGTTGATTCTACCACCTAATTTATTTTATTTTCTTAGTTAATTTGTTATATTTTATATTATTTTAATGGCTGATTTTACCATATAACTTAGTTCATTTTCTTTTATTTATTTATTGTGCTTCGCACTTTATTTTTTTTTATTTATTTATCGCACTTTATTTTTTTATTTATTTATTGTACTTTATTTTTTTAGTTAATTTGTTGTATTTTGTTTAATAACTGGCTCTACTGCCTAACTTAGTTTAATTTTTTTACTTTATTTATTTATTACACTTTAGTTTATTTATTGTATTTTCTTTATTTATTGCACTTTATTTTTATTTTCTTTTACTTATTTATTGTACTTTTTTTCTTTAGTTAATATGTTGTATTTTTTTTATTTTAATGGTCGATTCTACCACCTAACTTTTAATTTATTTACTTATTGTACCTTTTTCTTATTCATTGTACTTTATTTTTTTATTGTACTTTGCATTTTATTTTCCTTTATTTATTTACTTTCTTTTCTTATATTTACTTATTGTGCTTTTTATTTATGTATTTATTGTAATATTTTTTATTGTACTTTACAGTTTATTATCTTTTGTTTATTTATTGTATTTATATTTCATGGTTAGTCGTACCACCTAACTCATTTCTCTTTCTTGTTGTATTTTATTTCACTTCTTAATTTTTCTTGAGCATTTCTTTCAAAAAAAAAAAGAAAAAAATTGTTAGGATGTATGCATCGACTTAGAGACAAACAAGAAAGATTCGTGAGAGAAGCAGAATTAGAACCATCACCACAGTTTGTAAGGGAGGAGAATTCACCATCTAGTTCAGCTTGTAATTCCAACATAATGAGCCAGCACAAAGATAATCCCGTTAGGACTCTAAAAGATTACTTGCATCCTATTCGCACAGCTACACCATCATAGATTATATTTCCACCTAACACACCATATTTGGATTTTAAACCTGGAATGATACAACTTCTGCCCACTTTTCATGGTCTAGATAGTGAAAATCTTTATGTGTATGTTAGGGAATCTGAAGAGGTAATTGTCACCTCTCATAGCCAACCTAAAGCCATAGATACTATTAGGCTTAAATTTTTTCCTTTTTCTTTGAAAGACAAAGCAAACAATTGGCTATACTCTTTAAGGCCAAGGTCTATTGGAACTTGGGCAAAAATGACCCAAAAATTTCAATAAATACTTCCCACAGCACAAAACTAATGGCTTGAAAAGATAAATTTCTTCCTTTTCCCAAAAAGACAGTGAAACCTTAAATCAAGCATGGGAAAGGTTTAAAGAGTTGCTAAATTTGTGCCCTCACCATGGGTATGAAAATTGGCACTTGGTTAGCTATTTTTATAAGGGATTCAAAATTAGAGAGCGCCAATTTGTTGAGATGATGTGTAATGGAGAGTTACTTCACGAAGATCCCGAGGAAGCCATAGAATTCCTTAATGACTTAGTCGAAAAAACCCATACATAAACTGGACCTAGCATTACTGAAAGCACAAATAGGTCACGACCCAGTGGAGTTTTCCATCTTAGGGAAGAGGATAACCTTAAAGCCCAATTAGAGATCTTAACTAAGGAGTTAGTGGCCTTGAAAGCCAAAGATAGAAGGGTCACCCATACGGTTGCTAAAGTTGAGTCACATAATGTCTGTTTTGTCTATGGATGAGTGGAACACTTAGCTCAGGATTGCCTAACTCATAGTGAGATGAGAGGGATATATGAGGAACAATGTAATGCCCTAGGGATGTACAAGAAGCCTTATTTGTTGGGTGTTCGTTATTATAGGGTGCTTGCATGTAGGATATGTTCGTCATATAACAAATATACATATCTCATACATATATGTGCACAACGAAAGATTAAAACAATACAATGAACACATGTAATACATATTTATTAAATTGAAAAACGAGATTGAGAAATATAACCCATGAAGCCTTTGGATTAATTTGCTTGAAGTCCACCATGAAATGAATCTTTGATCAATCCTAGCAATCAACAAGGGTGGGTTTGATTCTCTAGAATAGCAGTATGTTAATCCATTATTTTGTTTAACTCTTAAACTTGAATCAAAGTTAAACTCTTTAACTTAATTAAATTTATTTTGCCTTTTATTCAACTCTTGAACAAATTAAAACAAATCTCCTTTTTAGTTATTACATATAGTAACCATTTATTTATTTATTTTTTTGTTCTAACACTTAAAACACAAAACAAAGAATTTCAATTTCTCAAATTAAAATGGCTCCCAAAAATGCAAAATCTAAAAACCTAAAAGTTATGAATTTTGAATTTCATTTCTCTTTATATACTAATGCATTAATTTCAAACTAATTAGAATTTCATTTGCCTTTAATTTAACTTAACCTAACCTTAGTTAACATTTAACCTTAGTTAGGTTAGTTTAACTTATCCCTTAAGTTAATAAATATTTAAATATTTTAACTATAGTTAACTAACTTAACCATGGTTAGGTTAACCTTTACTTAACCATTAAGTAAGGTTAACTTAACTTAACTATATGGTTAACCTTTAACTATAGTTAAGTTAAATTATTTATTTAACAATTAAATAAATAAATATTTATTTTAATTATTTAACAATGAAATAATCATAAAGTAAAATTACTTTTATATCTTTATTAGGTTACCAAGTTAACCTAAAGTGGGTCCCACCATTTAACCATATACTTTAGTTAACTTAACCTTAGTAATTGCTAAATTATATTGTATTGAACCATTCAATACGGTAAACGGCCCAAGTGCTCAAAGAGTACATTTCATATTGGGACTCTCTAAGTCTACACCCGATTTGTCAAATGGAACTATTCCATTAATCCATAATTGATGCCCCACGCACACGTTACGAATATTACAAATCAGCGTGTTAGACCATACAAGTTGAGGTCATAACGTATACGTATAATCCTTTCATATTTATACCTTGGATGTGCGGGGATATAGATCTGTACCGTCAAATCCCCATTTGCTCATCCTTAATCTTATCTCCAGATTCGTATCTCGATAAACAATATACGCAAACACTTTTGCTATATTGTTTGACCTTATGGAAAACTCTTTTCCTGGGTTTATGCTTGTGGCCACAAGATTTTATGAAATACAATCTTGAAGCATCGGATATACAACTTACCTACGTAAGCTGACAGATCCCGTATCTATGCACACCGAACTCCATGAGCATCGGACCATACCCAGCGACACATAGCGGTCAGACCATGAAATGTCTCTAACATATGTGGAACCAAAGCATGATGGATCACTCATAAGACCACCGTAGCGCTCAGGTCAAAGGACTACGAATACTACTCAATTCGAGAGGACCTTCATTTGACGGCCTCATAGGATATCTATTAGGGTCCTCATGAGTCTATTCAGTATCCAGTCCTAAATGGATACTCGCATGCCTATACAAGCTCTAAGCTCATGGTCAACTAAGAACAACTATTTGAACCAGTTAGATATAGACATACACTAATCTATATTATGTGAATTCACCGATAGACCCACATTGGTGATCATAGATCAGGAACATTATGTTTGAGACATACTTATATAATGATATTTCTTAGCACCTATTATAACTCTTTGCAGCCATGTCATTACAAGTATACTCTCAGGCCTTTGTCCCATTACAGACAAGGTTCTAGCTCTTTAGAGCTCGTTGACTCTTATAACCTGTTAACTCTTAGTATTTATAACTCTCACTTTGCTAACTATTAGTTCTGATCTAAACTCCTTTAGACCAGATCTGAACTCTTTCAGATCAAACAATGTCTGTAATGTTACAAGCATTATACCATATAAATATGATATTAACAATTTTTATTCGAAATGTTTATTGTATAAATATTAACAATTTTTATTAATACAATATTGGAATCGCACGTGAGCACCAGTGCAGGTGATAGACAAAAATAAAGAGATTAAAAGTCAAATTACAAAGCTAATCAGTGCTTTAACTATATAAGAGCGAGGTAAGTTTCCATCTCAACCTTAATCTAATCCAAAAGGACAATTCATGGCACAAGCTTCTACTTCTGATGCTTAAAATCTCAAAGAAGTTAATGCCATTACTACTCGAAGTGGTAAGATTGTAAGTGAGCCTACTTCTAAAATTAACACATCTACGAGTAGTAAAGACGCCTCTCTTGAAAAAGAGGCTATAGTGGAGAAAGAACCCAAAAATAAGTTTTCAATCCCAATGCCTTTTCCTCAAGCTCTTCGACTTGTTGGAAAAAAATCAGAAATTCAAGGTGAGATTTTGGAACATTTGAAACTAGTTAAGATTAATCTTCCCTTGTTGCATTTGATTAAGCAGGTTCCAACTTATGCCAAAGTAATTACAGATCTATGCACTATTAAAAGAAAACACCATGTAAAGAAAACTGCATTTTTGGCAGAACAGGTTAGTGCAGTGATTGAACAAAAGACACCACCCAAGTATAAAGACTCAGGATGTCCCACAATCTCCTGCCAAATTGGGACACATAAGTTTGGTCAAGATTTGTTGGACTTAGGAGCAAGTGTAAATTTAATGCCTTATTCTATTTACTTGCAATTGGGACTTGGTGAGATTAAACCTGCATCTGTAGTCCTACAATTACCTGACCGATCAATCAAGAAATCACAGAGAATAGTAGAAGATGTGTTTGTTGCAAATTGATAAATTTTACTACCATGTTGATTTTTTTATTTTAGATACTCATTCTGTTGTTAATATAGAGTCAAAAATCCCTCTTATTTTGGGAAGACCTTTTCTTGCCACTGCTAACGCTCTTATTAATTGCAGAAATGGTCTAATGAAATTATCTTTTGGGAATATGACTCTTGAGGTGAACATTTTCAATATTGGCAAACAACCACTAGAAGAAGACGAATGCTATCATTCATATATGATAGACACACTTGTAGCGAATGAAGCTTATAAAAATCATGGCTCTGCTTCTTTAGAAAATCTCTTTTATTTTGATTTTGAAGAATTGTATTATCCTGATGAAATAACTGATATGTTTAGTATTTTTGACTCACAGGATCAAAGAATTCAATTTTGGAAACCAGACATTGAAGAATTGCCACAAGAGATAGAGAAACCAAAGCCATCAAACCTCGAGACACCATGTGTCATCATTAGTGACCAAAGAACATATTTCTATAACTGTTCTTTTAAAGCTTTGAGTGCTGCAGGTCTTCAAAGAAAGTTACAATTGTCAGAAATAGAAGAGCTACGAAATGATGCATATGACAACTCCAGAATTTACAAACTTAAAATGAAAGTAGCTCATGACAAACAGATCTCAAGGAAACACTTCGAGCCAAATCAATGGGTCTATCTTTATGATTCTTAATTACATTTACACCCTAGAAAGTTGAGATCTCGATGGACTAGTCCATTATGGTAAGGCACTTTTTCCTAATGGTGTTGTCGAAATTGAGGACCCCACTGATGGGCGGACTTTCAAAGTGAATGGACAACGACTGAAAAGCTATATGGAAAAGTGTGATTTTATTTGCTAGTCAAATGGCGGATATAGTACTCTATGACGCATCCTTGTGGGCTCTGCAACGTGAACTTATCGATTTATGGAATAAATTCAAAAATGAACATCAACGGTATAGTCTCGGGAATCTGACTCTAAAAAACCCTGTTTACCAATTTATAAGAAAAATGGATGGGAAGCCTATCCCCGAACCATAGAGGGCGTTTAAGCCGTTACTAGACATAAAACCAGAGGAAGATGTGAGCCACAATCACAACTACTTTAAAAATACATGTGTTTTTCTTTGTTTTATTTATTTATCAGCATCATCATTTTAGTTTATATTTGTTCAAGCGTCTCTCAGGTTTGTTTCTTTCGAATAACTGGCGTTTCAGGTAATGTCTCCTATACTTTATCTCTTTCTATTTAAACATTGACGAAAATGTTTCATTTAGTTTGGAGGGAGGATGGTAGACATAAGTTGTATTTTGCATTCAAAAAAAAAGTAAGGAGTAAACTAAAATGATGATGCTAATATATTCTCTCGATTAAAATGGTAGAGTAAAAAGTTTAGTGTTGAACTCTTGAGATGCATTCTAGGTCAAATTAGAATGGTGGAGTAAGGAGTTTTAGTTCTAACTTTTAAAACGCATTTTAACTAACTTTTTGTTGTTTTGTTTTATGTTTCATGTATTTTTGTTTATTGCTTGTAGTTTTGGTAATTCTTGTATAAAGGAATTTGCTTTTCTGACTAGGTATAATTTTAAAATTGTTTAGGTTGAGTTAGTGTTTCTATTTAGGTCACTAAATAATGACTTCCAAAATATTTTTGAGCACAATGCTAAGCCTTGTAATAAGATGGATGATTCAATTTATATAGCTAAGTGAATTCCCATGTTTAAGTATATATATTTCTAATCTCACACATCTTTTGTGAGTAAATGGAAAGGTTGAGAAAATAACTTATGAACCTTCATTGATCCTTTGAATTGGTTAATTTTTGTTTAGATTGACATTATTTAAATTATGGAATAAGTTGGTTGCATTTGTGTATAATATAATTTGATGAGAAACCTTTGTAATGCTTGCTTGTATTCTTCAAAAATACAAACAAATCAAAACAAAAAAACAACAAAAAGCAAAATACCAAAAAAAATAGAAAAAACAATTGAGAATCAATTCAGTTTAATAAAGTCTTCATTCAATTTTAGAAGACAAATTTTTTGTAAGGCAATTTTCTCACCAAGCTATATTGGTATTATTCTTACAAGACAATTGAAGTCCTAAAGCTATTACATGTTAAGAATAATTGATTTCTAAACAATTAATTTTCCTATCTTTGGATCAATGTTAGTTTATATGCCTGTCCTTAAAATTGACTTTTTCTTGAGTGCTTAACTATTTTCCAACTCCATGAGAGAAATCCTAACCCTTTTAAACAATCATACACTTATGAGGATATGGAATTGAGGTTTTTACTTGGAGAAATTCTCAAGGCTATATCTGTTGTGGTTTGTAGTAAGATGGTTATGGCTTAGTTCATACACACAAAATTTTTGGAAGTTATAATTGAAAAAACCATAATAGCAACAGTGATCTTGAACTGACGGTTTGTTTGAAATGCTTAGGTAGTTTTGCATATTCTATTTATGCTTGAATTACTAGAGACTAGCAATAAGCTGGTTGAGGGCTGTGATGAACACATAAAAATGCATATTTATTAAGAGATCCAGTCACCATTTAATGTTACTACTTTTAACATTTTTGTACTTTTAGCTTGAAATAAAGTGTTCTCCTTAAATTGTGATTAATGAATGTTATTTGCACAGGTTTAGGTAAAATGGACATAACTCTCAATATAGAAATTGAAATGAAGCAATTCTTGAACCTAGAGCAACATAACTCAAATGTTAAGAATAGTTTAAAAGCCAAATCCAACATGTTATGGGCCAAAAATTGACATATAATAGAATCGGGCTACAACTTCCACCCATCTTGACCCAACTCACGTATTTGGACCATATATCACACAATATGTACTCAATTGGAATAATGATTGCAGCTGTGAAATATTGACTTAATTATCAACAACTCGTATGTTGATGGTAAAGTCCAAATCAGTCTTTATCATGGACCAAATTGCATTGCAAGTGGGTAAAAGGGTTGTTGGCCTAATTCTGATGTATCTTTGGCATTTTGCCTATATCTCATTGGATACTCATCCCATTTGCATGAACTCAATGCCTATGGAAAGAAGAGACAAAATGCTACAACGTTCATGTCAGCTACAGAGGGTATATCGGTCCTTTACATTATAAAAAATATGCTGCAAGTGGGTGAACGAGTTATTGGCCTAAAATTTTTGAAGATTGATGTCACATATGACATATTTTCATTCATTGCCTATATAAGGACACTCTTAGGATGTTTTTAAGGGGAGATAAATCTCTCTTCTTTTCTTCTCATTAACATGTATTGTAATTTAGGCTAGTGTTCTTGGCAAGGCTAAGAGATGAACTTTTATGTGTAATAAATATACTTATATGCTTTGATTCGATGTTAAGAGCTACAAATGTTTGTAAGTTTGGTTTTGATTAAACTCTTATCTATTTTATTTTCTATAATCCAAAGGTTGTAATTCTCATGTCTCATATATGTTCAGTCATGCTTTTCTTATGTGATTCTTGTTGAATTATAATTGTTATTGGTTATATTATTTTATATATTAATCTTTTACTGCAATATTGTCAAATTGATATATTGTCAATCTTGGATAACATGTAAGGGCAATAAATGTTTGATATTCAAGTTGATCTTTTACTGTAATATTGTCAAAATGATATATTATCAATCTTAGATAACTTGTATAAATGAACATGATTTGTGTTAATAATTGCAAAAGAGTTTAGTTTTATCAAATGCATGTGTTATCAAATGTTCTATATTTTACATATCTTCCGATTAATTGTTTAGATGTAAAACTGTCAATTGAGTTATAAACATTAAATCAAAGTGTAGAGTAGATTTATAAAACATAATTGTGATTCTTAAAGCCTTGCTTAAATCATCATAAGACATGTTTCTCAATTCATAGACAATTCTATCTCATCCACTTAAACCAATTAATTAATGTTCTCCTTTGCTACTACTTTAATATTTTACTTCACCAACCTATTTTGCCAAAAGCTTCCTCGTGGGATCGACACCTCAGTCTATACTGCGATAGCCATGTTATATTTTGAGCGTAAACAAGGATGAAATGAGGTCTAAGTATCCTCATCTATCTAGTTAAGCCATAAATTTCAAGGACGAAGTTTTTATAAGGTAGAGAGGATTGTAATAACTATGTGCGCATAGTTGATGCAATATTTCTATATCATAAATTAAGTGCAAGTATACACTTTCGTATGCAAGTAATAAAGAGACTAAATAAGTCGGATGTCGAACCCACAGGGATAATTGTTTCTTTTTAACCAATTATTAAAATTATATCTTCCTAATAATTATTCAGAAAAATAAAAATCTAAGAATGAATGTAAGAAATATAAAAGCAAAAACACAATGCAATGAGATTTAAAGATAGCAATGTAGAGAAAACCTAGGATTAATATTATCCCTCAATATGTTTCTAATGATTAATCCTCTAATATTTAACTCACTTAGTCTTTATTATTGATCAAGACACTAATGTATTCACAAGCCTCTTCCAAGGTCATGCAAGTATACCCTAATTTACCAAATACCTATATTCCTATGGTACTTGTAATAAATTAAGATTCATTAAGATTAGGTCTTATTGATCATACATGCCAATTAGGTATATTCCTATCCTAAGTTGAAACTTGCATATACAACATTGAATGTTACTCTACAATCATGCATCAAATTACCTAGGTCTAAATATATTGATTCCTCTTCCGAGTTTATCAAAATATTACCAATTCATTCACCATATATTGGCCAGATATATTGAAGCATTAAACACAAGTAATTTAAATAATAAATGACTAAGTTTATTAAATACTAAAAAATATGGCAATTTAAGCGCACATATTGAGTTCAAATATTAACCCTAGAAAACAAGTTAGCTCATGGCTACAAGAGAACAGCAGTAAAAATAATTATAAATCATGATACAATTATTAGCAAACCGATATAGACGTCGAATTGCTCTTAATTGCGCTGCCTAGAAACTCTTGATGCCGAAGAACGTATTGTATTTCTCTCTAAAGTTGCTTCAATTAAGCTCCTATTGCTCTTCAAAACTTGTGCTCTATATTCTTGGTGCTCTTGGGTCGTCTTTGATTCCTCCTTGAAGGCTGGGAACGAGTGGCTTTTTATAGGGATTGATTTGAGCTTGAAAATCTCAATTCTCGTCGGATTAGGACTCGTGCTACCGCTGGGGCGATATACTTTTGTCACTGGGGCGCTGCGTAAAAAGCCTGCACCGCTAGAGCGGATGAGGATAGCGCTGGGGCGCCGGATGCGACTTCAACAGGTCGTATTTCTTATTTCGATCACTATTATAGCGCTGGGGCGACAATAGTTGTGGCGCGGGGGCGCTGGACTCATAATTTGAAAACTTTGTATTTTAATCCCTGTTTTCGCTCCTTTTGCGTTCTTTCTTTAAATTTTGTTCAAGTCCCTATAAATAACAATAAAGCACATAAATAGCCATCTATTCTCATAAAATCATAAAATATCAATAATAAAAGCATGAGAAAATATATGACAATTTTGCCCTTATCAATAGTAAGTGAAAGTTTTGTTTCATGTTTATATGTGATTGTTGTTTGTATTTTAGAAAAATGGATTTTTATATTTTACTAAGGCTTTGTTGTTACTTTGAGTATATATCCATTTTTTTAGTTACGTATTGGGTTTATTGTAAGTAGACTATAATTTATGTAGACTTAATGATAGTTGGCCCAAAACATGTGTTATATGTTAGAATGTGATTTATTTAGGCTCAATAAGGCTAAGCCAATACCATATGCTATAATTGGACTAGGGGCTATTGTGAGAAAAATGGGTAAATATAGGATTGGATTGATAAAACTCAATAAGGGCATAAGGGTAAATTTATGGACACTATATAAATCCCTCTTTTTCTTAACCCTAGCATTACGAGCCACCTAACTCATTGGACTAACAAGAGAATGAGCAGGTAGAAAGAGGAAGAGAATAAGAAATAAGAAGAGATTAAAAGTGATATAATGATATTATGCTACTAAAAGGTATTTTAGAGCTCTTTCTCTAATATTAATGGTTTGTTGTATGGTTTTTATGAGGTTATGTTGAAAATTGGTGATTCAAAATCGAAGATGAGTTTTGATTTTGAGTTAGAGACCAATGAAGAGTTAGTAAAAAGTCTAGTACTTGAAGATCGTGCTAAAAAGGAGAAAAATGAGAAGTCGGAAGGAAGATACTGTTTACATGACAAGTACTATTGGTATTTTTTGTTTTTGCTCAATTTACCTTTTAAGTGAGATTTGTACTCTTACAAGTAAAGACTTTTATTCCAACTAGCTTTTGGATTTTTAGGGTTAGTATTAACACTATATAAACATTTGTAACCCCTTGTCATTGGCATCATAATCACAACATATCACAACAACTACAACACAAACATAAGAGAGAAAACTCCTAGTCTACAAGAGAGATCAATTGTGACATCTTAGATTAGCACACCTAGGTGAAAGAAACTGAAGAATTTATTTAGTTAAAAGGTATTTAGTGAGGACAAGTTCCAACCACTTGAGTTCTATGAGCATTGTGTCCTAAAGAAAGCATATAGAGTGAGGTTTAATACCAGAGAGCACAGAACAAAGGGGACTCTTGACTACATGCACTCAAATCTTTGGGGACCAGTGCAGACAGTAACCTATAATGGGGCTAGATATTTTCTCACTTTTATAGATGACTATTCAAGGAAGCTATGGTTTTATATGTGGAAGAGTAAGGAGTAAGTGTTTGACACATTCAAGACTTGAAAGGCATTTGTTAAGAATCAAACTGGTAAGAGAATTAAAACACTAAAGACTAACCATGGTCTCGAGTTTTGCAATAAGAGTTTGATGAGTTTGTGCTAAGCTATAGTTTTATATGTGAAAGAGTAAGGAGTAAGTGTTTGACACATTCAAGACTTGAAAGGCATTTGTTGAGAATCAAACTAGTAAGAGAATTAAAATGCTAAGGACTGACAATGGTCTCGAGTTTTGCAATAGAGAGTTTGATGAGTTTGTGCTAAGCATGGGATTGCAAAGCATAGAACTGTGAAATCAACACCACAGCAAAATAATTTGGTTGAGACGATGAATAGAACTCTACTTGAAATGGCTAAATACATGTTGACTAATACGAAGATGTCCAGGGCATTTTAGGGGAAAATTGTGATGACAACGACTTACTTGATCAATAGGAGTCCCTCATTAATGATAAACTTCAAGACCCTAGAATAAAATGTTCTATAATAAGGGAAATTAGAACCTAGAGCTATGAAGAGGATATTAATAAGGTATCCTAAAGGTGTGAAATGATACAAGGTGTAATGCAAAGAGTTGAAGCCATCAAGGAGTATTGTAAGCTGTGATGTGACGTTCGATTAAACGACAATGTTGAAAACTCCTCAAGAAAATAAGAAAGAAGAACCTTCACCCAAGGAAGATTCAGCGTCTAATTTCCATGATGTTGAGCCAAGAACACAAGCGAATTCCTCAAAGTCCACCCAATAAGACTAAAACTTCTGAGATGAAACTTGAAGAGTACCATTTAGTTAGAGATAGGCTCAGGAAAATAATAAACCCACCAATTAGATATGCACAAGTCGATTTAGTTGCTCGTGCTTTTAATTCTACTTACACTCTTGAGTTTGATGAGCCAAAGATGTATAATAAGGCTATGAAGAGTAAGAATAGATAGATGGTAGCAAGCCAATGAAGAAAAGATTAGTTGTTGTAGGAAGAATAATACATGGGTATTGGTGGATAGACCTCAAAAGAGACTAGTTAGGTGCAAGTGAGTGTATAAGTTAACGAGGGGATACTGGGGATTGAGGCTATAATGTTTAATGCTAGGCTTGTTGCACAAGATTTTATTCAGAGAGGGGACAAATTTTCATGAGATTTTCTCTCTAGTTGTCGAGCACACATCCATTAGGGTTCTATTAGACATGTGTGAGAACCTTGATTTACATTTAGAGTAGATAGATGTAAAGATAGCTTTTTTGCTTAGAGAGCTTAAAGGAAAGATTTACATGTCACAACCATAAGGGTTTGTAGAGCCCGAGAAAGAAGAGCAAGCTTGTTTTCTAAAAAAATTATTTTATGGGCTGAAGTAATCTCCTAGATAGTGATATAGGCAATTTGATGAGTTTATGATGACCTGTGGGTTTAGTAGAAGTAAGTATGATGGATACATTTACTTTAAAAGTTTGAGTAGTGGGATGATGATGTATTTACTTCTGTATGTGGATGCCAAATTTATTGTATGTATATATATATATATATGTATATATATATATATATATATATATATATATGGAAGAGATACAAAAATTGAAGAAGTAGTTGTTGGCAAGTTTGAGATGAAGGATTTAGGAGTAACAAAGAGGATATTGGGTATAAACATTGTGAGAAAAAGAAGAGACATTATATTCTTGTTATAGTAATGATATATACTTAAAATCCCGGAGAAGTTTGGTATGTCTAATGTGAAGGCTGTCTCCACTCTTTTGGCTATGCATTTTAAATTTTCAATAACACAGCTACCAAAATCCAAAGAGAAGAAACTACAGATGAGTAAAGTACTATATGTAAGCGTTGTGGGGAGCATCTATATACAATTGTTTGCCCAAGACCAGACAAAACACAGGTTATGAGTGTGGTGAGTAGATAATGGTAAATTCGGGTAAGGATCATTGACTTGCAGTTAAGTGAATTTTAAGATAGCTCAAGGGAACATTGAATTATGGATTAATATATAAAAAGAGCTGAAAATGAGAGTGAAATGGTAAAAGGATATGTCGACTCAGATTATATAGGTGATTTAAACAAGAGAAAATCATGAATGGGTTACGTATTCACAGTTTTTTGGTGTAATGTGTGCTAAAGATTAGTTTTATGGCATGTAGTGGCACTGTCTACAATAGAGGCAAAGCATAGCTATTTGTAAAGCTATTAAGGAGGCTGTAGGGTTAAAAGGGATATGCATAGAGGTAATAGCTACTGAAGATGTCAACATCGGTGTGTATTGTGATAGCTAGAGTACCATACACCTAAGTATGCATTAAATGTTTAACAAGAGGTCTAAACACGTTGATATACAACTCCATCTCATTAGATAGATTGTTCAAAGTAGTGAGATTAATCTAATGAAAGTTGCATCGTCTGAAAAATTTAGTAATATATTTACTAAGCCATTGTCCTAGTTAAGTTTGTCATATGCAAAGATTTAACCAGAGTCACTACTAGGTGAGGGTGATCGAAGATGCGGAGATGAAAGATTTTGAAAGCTTCAAGGATGATTTTGAATTAAGGAGGGGTATGTTGGATGTTAGTGATTCAAAATCAAGGATTATTTTTTATTTTGCGTTGGAGACTAATGAAGAGTCAACAAGAAGTTTAGTATGTGAAGTAAGACACTGTTCACACGGTAACTTATCGATATTTCTTGTTTTAGCTCAATTAACTCTTTAAGTAAAATTTGGACTCCTGCAAGGACTCTTATTCCAACTATGTTTATGGTTTTTGGGGTTAGTATTAACACTATATAAACCCTTGTAACCTTTTGTAATTTGCATCACAACAACTACAACACAAACACAAGAGAGAAAACCCATTGTCTATAAGAAAATCAATTATAAGGCCTTTGTGAGTGCAATTGAGAGTCTTTGTCAAGCTTGGGTCTTTATTATAAAAGGCATACTTTTTGAGTGCCTTATGATTCAGTAATGAGAGAAGTGAGATCTTGATCTGCCGTGCACGTAGGCAAGTTGCTGAACCATGTAAATTCTTGTGTTGTTTCTTTTACTTTCTCTGTCTTGTTTATTCTTGATTGCTTATTACTATATTATATTACTTAGGTTTATTGCTTCCGTTTTAATAGGTTATGATTTTTGAAAACTTACTAAATAGAGGAATATAGGATATCGTTATTATTTTGTGATATATATCAATTATTAAGGATGATTACTTGGATAAGATGATAAATCTCGACAGACCTATAGAAATACTGTATGACCACAGGTCAGTTTGTAATTTTATAAACTATTATGCTTTGATATTTAATCAAGTTTTTATCCCATGACAGTAGACATCCTATTGAATATATAGAACGTTTATTCATTTGAAAACTCCATAAACTCTATTTTTAGTGATTTTTTAAATATGAGCCTAAACCTTTAAGAATCATTAGTTTATATAGAATGGTAAAGTGACGAATAGATTTTAGTTCGCCAAATAATCTTAAAAACTTATGATTTTCTAGAACATGATTTTTTTTCATGTCTAGTACAATATATCCAAAGTTTAGAATTTGACCCACTACTTTCAAACGGATATGATTTTCTAAACTATATAAACTCAGTGTAGGATTTTTACTTGGAAGATTCTGAAAGCTTAGGAATAAAATCATTTTAGAATATATTTTGTATATTCATTTATAAATTATTTATTATGGACTAAATATATATCAAGAGCAATTCTGTTATGGTTTTATGGTTTTTGATATGGTATTTGATTTTATAAAATTAGGAGACTGAATTCTGTTCTATAAAGATTTTCATCTTATCAGGATTATGGTTTAGATTTGAGAATGATTATGAAATAGATTTTGCGGGAATTTTTATATAATATTTATGTATAATAATGATATATGAGTTAAGAATGACACATTCTAATTTTATGGTAATTGAACATCAATTGATATATAAGAAAAAATGATTAAGTACATGTAGTCAGAATTGACAAGTTTTTAAAAACCAAGTCATTGAACCAATTTGATATGATAAGCATAATTGGTGTAGCGTTATGAGCTATTTTAAGTGTATTGTGTGAATAGTGATGCTTATGAAAGGGGCTAATCTTTATTGATAGGTTAAGGAGATTAAGCTTTGATATGTGATCGATGAGAGGTAAGTGTACTAGACTTTTATTGAAATCACAATAAACATAGTATATGTTTGTGCATGATTTTGCAAATTTGATTTGAAATATGTGTACATCATGCCAAGTATATTTTGGTATGAAAATGTGAATGGCATATGTTTATGAATGTGAGCATAGTATTTATATGACATTCATGTATTTATGAAAGTGAGCATAATGGATTTGGCATGGCTTCTATTATTCTTAAGGTTCCCTAAGTCACTAGGTATTAATTAATGGATATGTATTTTGGGGGATAATTAGTTTGTCCCTTATGTACATATTTATGACTTGTTGTATATAAGCTTGAACATGTATGAGTTTTAATCCACCAAAGATGCTTATGGTTTGATTATGTATGGGTTTGCTAGTTACTTATTAAGGATCTTTATGATGAAGTCTAAATTTGAAAATTTTATGAATTCTGATTATTGGCGCACATCATAGAATGAGTGTAAGTTATGTCACGTGTCAAATCTTTCTAGATCTGGGGCATGAAAAAACTAATTAGAGATGTCACTTTGGCCCTCAATCTTTAAGAGTATTCAAGAATCTAAGATTTAATGTGCTTACTCTAATTAAAAATTCTTTGTTTCTCTCTCTAATTTTGTGCTCATTCTTATTTGAGAAATTAGGCTTTTAATCATCTTTATATAGGCTCTAAAACTAAGGTTGGAAATTAGGGCATGAAATTAAAAAAGAATTTATAGTATTGGCTTTTCTTAAACGCTAAGCATTTAAATATAAGGTTTAGATTTGGAGCCTAAACACTAAGCATTCTGTCATGGGGTTTGGATTTAATGCCTAGGTGCTAAGACTTGGGTTTTTTTACACCTAGACAGGGTATTGTAGCAAAATATACTATAGCAAAATACTATTTATGTTACTGTAGCAGTTTATTATAACACTCTACTGTAGCAAATTTGATTTTTTGCATTTGTTTTGAAAAAATTCATCTTAAACTGTTAACTTTGAACTTACAAAATGACATCAAAATACTTTTTTTGTAAAGCCACTATTCATGCTCAAAAACATGCAAACATAACATTTATAAAGGGTACAAATATGATGTATAAAATGCACTTATCACTTGTCCTTTAAGATAATATGAGATTAGGCAACATAATCTAAGCATGTGAAAATATTACAATTTTAGGCATGTAACCATTTTGTGGCTTATAGTGATATTTAACTACAAAAATTTAATTTTGTAGCTAAATATTATGAGACATTTAATAAATATTAAAATGACTAATTAGCCATGACATGTCCTTTTAGCTGCAAAATTCGTTCATAGCTAATTATTTATTAGCCAAAACCTTTTGATTCTTGTCCAACTATTAGCCATGATTTTAATCATAAAACTTTGTGGCTAAAAAAGTCACTTTTAGCCGCACAAAAAAGCTTGTGCCTATTAATAGTAAAATTTAGTTATAAAGTCACTTTTAGCCACGAAATCTTAATTCATGGCTAAAAGTGGCAATATTTAGCCATGAAGTCATCATTTATGGCCAAAAGTAATAACTTTTATCAATCTTAATTTGTGACCAAAAGTAATAACTTTTATCCATGAAGTCTTAGTTTGTGGCTAAAAGTTTGCCCACCAATACTTTTTTGCTTTCCATCTTACGATTGGCCATAATTGTAGCCATAAAATATGCCAAAATAAAAATCAAATTTAGCCACAAAATATAATAATTATATGTGTAATTGGAAATGAATTATAATTTTAATTACATATAATTGCAATTGAAATTAAAAAAATAATTTAATTCAAAATGTGATAATTAAAATTAAATTTTGAATTAGAAATGTAAAAATTATAAATATAATTTTAATTGTATTTATTTGCAATTGCAATTGAAATTGTAATTTTATGTACTTGCAAATGTATTTTAATTACAAAGAGGGGTAGGCATAATTTGATGTATACTAAATTGGTTTGTTCATTCGTTTCGATTCTACTTCTCCAATTATTGAAATCGTAGTTTTGTGGAAATGTAATAATCAAAATTGATATTTGAATTCAAAATATAAAAATTATAAATATAAATTGAATGGAATTAAAATTGTAATTGTAGTTATACGTGTAACAATTATAATTGAAAATGTAAAAATTATAAATGCAAGTGGAATTGAATTTGAAATTATAATTATAATTAGAATTGGAACTGAAATTTGAATTAGAGATGTGTTTACGCTCAAAATATAATGTGGTTATCACAGTACAAATTGAGGTATCGATCCCACGAGAAAGTTTTCAAAAAAATAGGTTAGCGAAATAAAAATATTAAAATAGTATTGAAGGAGAAGATTGAATGTGAGATTAATATAGATAATGTAAATTTAAAAGTGAATTAAGAAAAAAAAATTATAATAATGTGAACAAGGCTTCGAGAATCACTAATATGTTCATAAAATATTTTATATTTTGATTCAATGTTTATAACTTAATTGAAAGTTTTACATCTCAAACAGTCACTTGGAAGACATGTAAAATATGACACATTTAATAATAAATGTAATTAACTTAACTAAACTCTTTGTAAAAATTATCACAAACTATGTTCATCTATATAAAGTTATTTAAGATTAACAAGATATCATTTTGACAATATTGCAGTAAAAGATTAACTTATAAAATGATATGAACAGTAACAATTATAATTTAACAAGAATCACATAAAAAAAGCGTAACTAAAAATATATGAGAAATGAGAATTATAACCTTTGGATTATAAAAAAATAATAGATAA
Source organism: Ailanthus altissimus (assembly GCA_946807835.1). NCBI lineage: Eukaryota > Viridiplantae > Streptophyta > Magnoliopsida > Sapindales > Simaroubaceae > Ailanthus > Ailanthus altissimus. The sequence goes on from OX327687.1 coordinate 15,993,433, forward strand.
GAGTTTAGACACAAACAAACTTACAAATATTGTAACTCTTGAAAAAGAATCAAAATCTAGAAGTAGCTTTATTTCATATAAGAGTTCATCTCTAACTTTGCCACTGACTTTAGCTTAACTTACATTTCATTTTTATGAACATTAAAGGAAAGTATTTGAGAGAATTGTAAGACATGAAAAAATGTCATTAGCCTTCTAAATATGTTTAGTGTGACTTCAATCAATACCATTTTCAGCCATAACCTATTTTATCTAATTGTAGTACCTTTTTTACAATGGAGACAATTGATTTAGCCTTTGTAGTCAACATGAAAGTTGTATTAGTTTGTCTCTTCTTTCTATACGCACCAAGTTCATGCAATTTTGATTAGAATCCTATGAGATATTATTAAAATATCAAGGCCACATTAGATTTCAACCAATAACACGACTGTGTGGGACTTTGGTAGAAATAGAAGAGTTGTAAATAATTGTCTCAACATTTTCTGGCTTTAATAATCATACTGATTGAATATGTATTTTGTGAAATACGATCTAAATACGGGAGGTGGGTTAAGCTGAACGAAAGTTGTAATCAAGTTCTGTTGTATCCAAATTTTGGCTTAATAAATGTTAGATTTGACTTTTTGGCTGTTCTTCACGTTTGTGTAATATTGAGCCATGTTGCTTTAGGTTCATGAATTTATTTATTTTGATTTCTACATTGAGAGTTATGTCTATTTTATTAAACTTGTGCAAATAGCATTCACTAATAATAATTTAAGGCCACACTTTATTTTAAGTTTAAAAATACAAAAGTGCTAAAATTAGTGACATTGTAAATGTCAAATAGTGATTGAATCTTTTAATAAATATGCATTTTATTGTACTCATCACAGTCCCCAACCAATTTACTGCTAGTCCATAATAATTCAAGCGTAAATAGAATATACAAAACTACTTAAGTATTTCAAACAAAAAACCAATTCAAGATCACTATTGCTATTAGATTTTTTCAATAATGACTGCTACAATGTATATGTGTGAACTAAACTGTAATCTTCTTACCACAAACCACAACACATATAGCCTTGAGAATTTCACCAAGTAAAAGCCTCAACTTCACATCCTAATATGTGTATAACTGTTTAAATGGTTAGCATTTCTCTTATGGAGTTGGAAAATAATTAAACACTCAAGAAAAAGTTAATTTTAAAGATAGACATATAAACTAACATTGATACAAACATTGAAAAATTAATCATTTAGAAATCAATCATTCTTGACACGCATTAGTTTTAGGACTTTAATTGTCTTATAAGAATAATACAAATATAGCTTGGTGAGAAAATTGTCTTACAAAATATTTGTCTTCTAAAATTGAATAAAGACTTTATTAAACTAAAGTTATTCTTTTTTTTCCTTTTTTTTTCATTTTGTTTTTTGTGTTTTGATTTTCATTTTTTTTTTGTATTTTGTTTTTGAAGAATACAAGGAAGCATTACAAAATTTAAAAGAAAAACAGTTTCTCATCAAAAATATATCACACACAATTTAGAAATTCAGTTTAAATCGTCCTACAGCTATGCAACCAACTTATTCCTTAATTCGAATAATATCATTCTAAATAAAAATTAACCAATTCAAAACATTAATAAAAGTTCGTAAGCTATTTTCTCAATCTTTCCACTCACTCACAAAAAGATATGTAAGATTAAAAAAAATATATACTTAAATATGAGAATTCTCTTGGCAATATATGTTGAATCATCTATCTTACCTCAAAACTTAGTATTGTGCTCAAAAATATTTTGGAAGTCTTTCTTTAGTAACCTAAATAAAAAGAGTGACTAAAACCAAACAATTTTGAAATCACACTTGGGTAGAAAAGTAAATCCCTTTATGCAAGAATTACCAAGACTACATACAATAAACAACAATGGATGAAATATAAAATAAAATAACAAGTTAGTTAAAATGTGTTTCAAATATTTTAAAAACAAACTCCTTACTCTGCCATTCTTAATCTAATTAAGTTAGAATGCATCTCAAGAGTTCAAAAATGTACTCTTTACTATGCCCTTTTAATCAAATAGGTATGTCAGACCTATCATCTTTTTCTTTTTAAATGCAAAATGAAACTTATATCTACTATCCTCTTACCGCAAACCAAACTTACCTGAAACATCAGTTATTCAAAACCAATAAACCTGTGAGATAATTAAGCAGATATAAACTAAAATGATAATGGTAATAAACCAAAAAGCAAGAAAAACTTACAAACAAAGTGTCAGATCCAGGTTTTGCTTGTTATGGCCCATCAGCCAATCTATCTGAGTTGTTGCCGAGTCAAGCTCATAGGTAACTAACTGCCTGTAATTTGTCAATTAATTCATTCGTATTGGTATCAGAAACAAGGATCCATCACGCTGAATATGAAATAAAATTCTGTTCCACAACTTGATCAAAACAATAGCGTAAGTAATCAAATAAATTATTGACATTCAACAAACCTACAGATGTTTGGTGGATATTCAGCTAAGCCCAATAGGCGATTTGAAAAAATTCTTTCAAAGTTCTCAGACCTTCTGGTAGAGCTATGAAAGCATCTATATTTTTAAGCATAATAGCCATTCACTCATGTATAACTAATACTTGTAATTCATCCCTAATTGTTTGTTCTACAATATCACCAAAAGCTAGAGGTTTTAAAATGATACCTAAAACTCTACTGCCTTTATTTAGTGTAGTTTTTGTCACACAACGCATTAGCCCACGACTACCTCCCCCATATTGACACGTCCAAAATATAAGAGTTTATTCTTAAGTACAGAATTATCGAAGTAATAAATAACTCGATGAGAATGGGGTCGATCCACAGAGAAGTGGAATTAAAATTACAAGCTATAAATACTTTAAAGAAAATTAAAGTAGTATAAAATATTTGCAAAAAATAATTCAATTAACCAAATAAAATAAAAGCTAAGGTTAGGGGGATTCACTCTTGGCATATGAAATAAGAATATATTCAGCTTTTTTATAACTCAATTAGAATCCCCACATAAAGGAGGTTCCAATGGAAAGATATAACAATTAAAGTTCATCACTATTTATATATTAAATTGTATTTATTTTTTCAATTATTATACACGAAATCTTATAAATGGATTCAAGTATTTATTATGTCAATCTTTATATTTGTCTATAATAAATCAAGACTCTCACTTTAAAAGAAAGGGTATCTACGCCAAATCTTGTAAATGGTTTCAAGAATTTATTGTGCTAACTATAAAAATTGTCTATAATAAATTAAGATAAACCACTTTACAAGAAAGGGTATTAATATTATAAACAAAATAAATACATCATATATAATTTTGCATAACTTAAAAATGAAACATTAAATTCATGAATAAGAGTTAAGTATATCTTATTACCTTGCCAAGAGTTTTAGCCATTCACCTTAGCAAAAACAAATCACTTTGACATAATAAAACTAAAGATAAAAAAAAAATATAGATAGAAGAAGAGATAACATGACTTAAGAATAGTAAACAAAAGAAATAATACTACAAAGAGATAATACAAAACACAAGTCTTTTGAATTAAAATCTAGCTCTCCAATTACATGCTTTGTGCATAAACAAGCCAACTATTTATAGAAAAATATGGATAAATCAAGACAAATGAGGAGGGAACCACTTGGATGATAAAAGTAAAAAAAGATGGCAACTAATTTACATTGATTATTATTAATACACCCACTTGATTGTCCAATTTGGAATTGATGTGGTCCTAATTAGCTTTCACTCGAAAAAAATAAATGTTGTAGATAAGTCTTTTATCTTTTCAAATTGAGTTGTTGCATATATATTAAATATGTATTTTGATAGTTATGGGCCAAATACCGATGACTGTTTGAATCGGGTCTGTTCTGCAGATCAATTTTATTGTAGGTCATTTTCAGCCTCTAAATGCTCAAATTTTTAATGCCTTGTGAAATACACTATATTATCCTATTGAGTCAGATCTTTAAAGGATCAAGAATCACTCAAATTGGGTTCCTAGGCAGAAATTTATGGCCATTTTACTGAACCTACCAGAAAATAGTTAAAAGCTAATTAGGTATAATACAAAACAATTATGTAAAACTCTTAATAAATGTGTAATTTCAAGTGTTCATCACACCCCCCAACTAGCTTATTGCTAGTCCCTAGCAATTCAAACATAAATAAAATTTGAACATTACCTAAGTATTTCAAACAAAACGTCAGTTCAAGATCACAATCGCTATTAAGGTTATTTCAATCATAACTTCCAAAATTATATGTGTGTGAATTAAGCCGAAGTTTTCTTTTCATAAACTACAACATATATAGCCCTAAATAATTCTCCAAGTAAAAGCCTTAACTCTATATCCTTACAAGTAAATAACTGTTTAACGGGTTAGGATTTCACTCATGGAGTTGAAAAACAGATAATCACTCAAGACAATGTTACATTTAAGGACACACAGACAAACTAACATTGATCCAAAGATAGAAAAATTATTTGTTTAGAGTCAAACCATTCTTACCACATGCTAGCTTCAGGACTTTAATTATTTTATACGAATCTTACAAATTGAGAGCCCGATGATAAATTGCTTCCTAATGACTTTTGTCTTCTGAAATTGAACGAAGACTTAATTGAACTGAATTAACTTCTTTTCTTCTTTTTTTTTTAATACTTTTTTCTTTTTTTTTTTTTTGGAAAATATAAGGAATCATTACAAAATAAGAGCAATTTCTCACCATAATACTTCTCCATAATATTTTTTTTAATCATCCTTTAGCTAAGCAACCAAACATTCCTCATCCTAAAAAATGTCATTTTAAATAAAAATTAATCATTTCAAAATATCAATGAAAGTTTGTAAGCTATTATCTCAAACTTCTCCAGTCACTCACAAAAGACGTGTGAGTTTAGAAAAGAATATGTATACTTAAACATAGAAATTCTCTTAGCTATATATATTGAATCATTCATCTTACCACAAGGCTTAGTATTGTGCTCAAGAAATAATTTTGAAAGTTATTCTTTAGTAACCTAGATAGAAAAAGTGATTTAAACTAAACAATTTTGAAATCATACCTCAATAGTAAAGCAAACTTATTTATGTAAGAGTTACCAAAAATTTAAGCAACAAGCAAATATACATAAAATGCATTAAAAATAAACCAATTAGAATGCATTTTAAAAATTCAATAATTTACTCTTTACTCTACCATTCTAGAACTAGAATGTATAAATAAAACTTTTACTCACGCCATTGATGATGAATTGTTTTTAGAGAATAAAGTGATAGCAAGAAAATATTATCACTAACATTATAGATCAACTATCCTCCCCCAACCAAATTAAGACATTGTCCTCAATGTCAAAATATAGAAAGAATAGAGTATAGAGGATATTACCTTAAACATCTTTTATTAGAAATAAAACCTACAACAAAATAAAATAAGCCACACAAAATGCTTAAAAATATATAAAAGTAGATAGACTACAGACGAAGTGTTAAATCTATCTTGCGTTTCTTTTCACTGTCATCAGTATACCAATCTATCTGACGCATTGTTAGATCAAATAGAGGTATAAGAGCTTGTAATTCATTAATTAACTAATCAACAGTTGAAGCAAAAATAAGGATCCGTCGTGCTGCAGATGATACAATTTATTTTTCCACCGTATAATCAAGAAAAGATAACAACTCATTATAAAAACCATCAACATTTAACAAACCAATGGGTTTTTGGTGAATTTGTAATTGTACCCATGAGACAATTTGAAAAAGTTTCTCCAAAGTTCTGAAACCTCTAGGTAGAGCTATGAAGGCATTAACATTACAAAGCATAAGAGACATTCGCTCATGCATTGATGATACTTGTAACTCATCCCTAATTTTTTTTCCTATAATATTCTCAACAACTAAATCTTTCGGTATGATACATAAAACTCGATTGCCTTTATTTTATGCAGCTATTGCCATACATTCCATTAATCCACGACTATCTGTCTCATATATGGGTAGTTGGCTGTTGTCAAAAAATATTTGAAAATAAACACAAAAATTCAATGATAACGACACATGCATTATTCAACCAAAAGATTTGAATTTAAGATATCTATATGAGTAGCTTTACTGTTTATTGAAAAAAAGTTTGAAATAAGCATGTATGCATATGTACAAGTAGTTGTGATTGTGGCTCACATCTTTCTCTGGTTTTACGTCCAATAACAATTTAAACTCCCTCTATGGGTTGGGTATGCTTCCCATCCAATTTTCTTATAAATTGGTAAACCTAGTCTTTTAAAGTCAGATTCCCAAGACTACATCGTTGATATTCATTTTTTAATTTGTTTCATAAATTGAGAAATTTACACTGCACAAGCCCACAAGGATGCGTCTCAAGAGTCACTAGGATGTCATCAAAAGGCTCTTTCCTCAATCTATCCTTAATAAACTAAATTTTATCTTCTCAATTTCTAAATACAAATTTTAAAGAATGATAACTCTTATAATTCATCAAACACATTTATGATAGACTTTTAACTTTTTTACTCTTCACATTTTGATATAATATCTTCTTCTAAGACCAGGCATAAAAGAAACAAAATTATTTGCAGACTCACTATTGAATCTTAGGTTTGATTAACCAATGAATATCCTCAGAGATATTCCTCAACATTAATAGCTTTAGTCTTTCAAAACGTACTTTGTAAATCTTAAGTAGATCATTTTGAGGTAGTGAAGGAAAACACTTTTGAAGGTTAGTAAGAATGCTATCTATTTTGAAAGAAATGAGAAAAAAGATAAGTAATGAATGCACGATTTGTTTGGGTGACAGTTTTTAGGGAATTAAAAAAATTGACTTTAATAGCCATGTAGTACCGTATCCACCACTTGATCGAGAAACAAAATCACACAAAAAAGAGGAAAATCTACAAAAGAAAATGAAAGCAAAAATAATAATAATAACATAGAATATGTACAAATGTAAAATATGGTACAGAGAGATTGAACCTGATCAAGCATAATAGACAGGATCCACAAAAGGGATCTCATCTAGGTGTATAGAGCAATCTACCTTTTTCACTTATCATTTCAACCGCTGTCCATTCACTTTAAAATTTTGCCCATCAGTGGGTCCTCGATTTTGACAGTATTAATGGAAAAAAAATGTTCCTTACCATAAATGAATCAATCCATCGAGATCTCAACTTTTTAAGGTGTAAATGTAATCGAGAATCATAAAGATAAACTTGTTGATTTGGCTTGAAGTGTTTCTTTGAGATCTATTGTCATAAGCCACTTTCATCTTAGCTTTGTAAATCCTAAAGTTATCATATGCATCATTTTGTAGCTCTTTTATTTCTGATAATTGTAACTTTCTTTGAAGATCTGCAGCGCTTAAATCAAAGTTAAGGACTTTGACGTCCCAGTAAGCGTTATGCTCTAGCTCAATAGCTAAATGACAAGTTTTTCCATAAACAAGTCAATATAGAGACATTCTTCAAATGGTTTTGTATACAGTGCGATATACCCATAATACATCAGAAAAGCATAGAGACCAATCTATTTTTATTCCAGTTAACCATTTTTTTTCAAAATCTGTTTAACCTCTCTATTTACTAGCTCAACTTGTCTATTTGTCTACGGATGATATGCAGTAGAAATTTTATGAAGAACACCATACCTGCACAATGAAGCTTCAATTAACAGTTGTAGAAATGTGTTTCTTGGTCATTAATGATGACATGTGATGTGCCATACCTAGATAACACATTTTATTTTAAGAATTTTACTAAATTTGTATTATCATTAGCGCTACAAGCTACAGCCTCCACTTATTTGATACATAGTCAATAGCTAGAAGAATCTAAAGATAACCAAAAGATTAGGAAAAAGGCCCCATAAAATTGATACCCTAACAATCAAATATCTCGATAACAAGAATAGGGTTAAGATTCATTATATGTCTTCGAGATATAGTTCCTAACTTTTGACATCTTTCACAGGAATGACAAAAATTATTAGTGTCTTTGAACAAATTGGGCTAGTAAAGATCACACCAAAAAGTTTCACGGCTGTCTTTTTTATAGGAAAATGACCACCATAAGCAGCACTATAGTAAAAATTTAAGACATTAGCAACTGTAATTTTAGGAATGCAACGTCTCATAATTTGGTCATGGCAGTATTTTAAAAGATACGAATAATCCCAATAGAAATTATATACCTTAACTAAGAACTTACACTTATCCTGCATACTCCAATTGGATGGTATTTCTCTACAAACCAAGTAATTTACGATATATAGGTACCAAGGTACTTGGCTTATAGTGAAAAGATGTTCATTAGGGAAATCATCTCGAATGGGTAGAACATCAATGGAATCATTAAATTAAAGACAGGATAAATAATCCGCAACAACATTTTCAACATTCTTCTTCTCTTTAATGATTAGATTGAATTCCTACAAAAGAATGATCCACTTAATTAGACAGGCTTTAGCATCCTTCTTGGAAAGAAGGTACTTAAGGGTCGTGTGGTCAGTAAACATAATAATATGTGAACCAATCATATAAGAACGAAATTAGTCTAAGGTAAAAACAACAGTTAATAGTTATTTTCAATAGTATAATAATTTATTTAGCATCATTCAAAGTCCTACTAACATAGTAGACAACAAAGGGTTTCCCTTCCCATCATTGCCCAAGAACTGCTCCTACAACATAGTTACTTGCGTCACACATAATCTCAAATGGTAGGTTCTAATCTGGTGATTGCATGATAAGAGTAATGGTGAGTTTGGCAATGAGTGTTCGGAATGCCTCCTCATACTCTTATGTCTATTTGAATTCAACATCTTTTAGTAAAATGTTACATAATGGTCTAGATATGGAAAAATAATTTTGTATAAATGATAAAGGCATATTTTTCATATATTTTCTCATGTTTTATTTTGATATTTTATTGTTTTATGAGAATAGATGGCTATTTATGAACTTTATTGATATTTATAGGGACTTGAACAAAATTTGAGTCCAGCACCACAAAGATTTTTGCCCCAACATTGGAACAGTGATCGAAATAAGAAAATCAGAAAAGACGACCTATTTAAGTCAGGACTGGTGCCCTAGTGCCAGACCTTTATTGCGCCAGTGACAGGCCAGCGCCCCAGTCTATCTTTTCACCACACCAGCGATGGGCCAGCGCTAACATTTCACCACTTCAGCTGTGAGGCTTATTATACATAGCACCCCCGCAACAGTAGCATAGCGCCCTAGTGGTACTGCAAATCCTAATCCTATGAGAATTGAGATTTTAAAGCTCCTATTAATCCCTATAAAAGGTCACTCGTCTACAGCCTTTAAAAATCAACCGAGAGACCCTAGAGCAATTCAAGAACACCAAGAATACAGAGCACAAGTGTTACAGAGCAATAAGAGTTTAATTGAAGCAACTCTAGAGAGAGATTCAAGGCGTTCTTCAGCATCAAAAGTATCTTAGGCAGCGCAATCAAGACAAATTTGACTATATCGGTTTGCTATTGATTGTATCATGATTTATTATTATTTTACCTACAGTTCTCTTGTAGCCATGAACTAAATTTATTTTCTAAGGTTAATACTTGAACTCAATATGTGTGCTTAATTATCATATTTTTTTTAATATTTAATAAACTTAGTTCTTTATTATTTGGATTACTTGATCTTAATGCATTAATATATCTGGCCAATACATGGTGAATGAATTGGTAATATTGTTGATAAACTCGAAAGCGGAATCATAATATTTAAACCTAGGTGATCCGATGCATGATTGAAGAGTAACATTCAATATTGCATATGCAAGTTTCAATTTAGGATAGGAATATACCTAATTGGCATGTATGATCAATAAGACTTAATCTTAATGAATATTAATTTATTACAAGTATCATAAGAATATAGGTATTTGCTAAATTAAGGTATACTTGCATGACCTTGGAAGAGGCTTGTGAATACAGTAATGTCTTGATCAATAACAAAGACTAAGGGAGTTAAATATTAGAGATTAATCATTAGAAAGCATATTAAGGGATGTATTAATCCTAAGTTTTCTCTATATTGCTATCACCTAATTCTCTTTGCATTATGTTATTGTTTTTATATTTTCTATAGTCATTCTTAGACTTTTATTTTTTTGAATAATTATTAGACATAATTTTAGTACTTGGTTAAAAAGTAGAAATTATCCATGTGGGTTCGACATCCGACTTATTGAGTCCCTTTATTACTTGTTACGATAGCGTATACTTGTGCTTAATTATAAGATATAGAAATATTGCATTAATAAACCTCCTATAAAAGCCAATATGTCCTAGAAAAGATCATACATCTTTTACTATTTTAGGCATAGGTAATTTAGAGATTAAAGCAATTTAGAGATTAATTCGATTTTGGCCTCTTTTAGATACAATACGTCCTAAAACAATTTTTGAATATACTATGAAATTACATTTCTCTCATTTTAGCATAAGTCTTTTTTCTTCACACTTACTTATAATAACTTTTAAGTTAAATAGACATGAATCAAAAGAATCACCAAAAACATTCAAATCATTCATAAAAAATTCCATGTATTTTTCAACCATATTAGAGAAAATACTCAATATACAACATTGAAACGTAGTTGGTGCATTACATAATCCAAATGACATTCTATGAAAAGTATAAGTATCAAAAAGACATGTAAAGGTGGTTTTTTTTCTTAATCTTCTATAGCTATCTCAATCTGATAGTATCTTGAATACCCATCAAGAAAGCAATAAAAAAATGGCCACCTACACGTTCTAAGATTTAGTCAATAAAAGGCAATGGAAAGTAGTCTTTCTTAGTGGTTGTGTTTAATTTTCTATAATCAATGGAGATTCGCCAACCACAGTACCCTAGCTGGAACAAGTATCCCATTCTTATTTTTCACAACAGTAACCCCAAATTTCTTAGATACTACTTGAGTCAGACTTACCCATTAATTACCAAAAATTAGGTAGATTATACTTGACAGGACCCGACCCGAGACCCTCTACTATAGATCCCGGCGGCCCTGCCGGGCACCCCGACGGAAGTTCCTCTGAACCTAACTGGGTAAGTTAAGAAATTCCGCGAGGCGAACCCCTTTTTAATTCTTGTTACTACTAAGAAGATCTAGTAATATACATGAAAACGACATCTTAGTTTTAAAAACAAACGGACAGAGTTTCCCTTGTTTTTCGGAAAATCCATATAAACCTGCAAAGAAATTTCACTTCTAATTCCAACACATCTCAATTCTACCAATTCGGACCTCCGGTCCTTTTCAAATTAAATCCAGCACAACTCAATCATTTCGTGTAAATCACAAAATAAGCATAATCATAAAAAGTAAAAACGATCATCATAAACTGGAAATCTCTTCTTCTTGATTCAACACATACTTACAAATATACATGCCTACAACTATTATGCATAAAGTAAAGAGTGCTATTAGCACATTTACATGTACAAAAATTATCTTTGGATTCGGCCCACTACTCAGCGATAGGAGAATCAGCAGCTTGCGTTCCGAGACCTTCACCTGGGAAAGGGGTTTAAAACATAAAACATAAAACGAGTGAGCTAAAGGAGCTCAGTGAGTGTAAATGAGAATTCAATTACAAGAATATTATACAAAGATAGCAATTTCTAAAGTACATGCAGAAATTATGCTTCTAAAACGGATGTAAAATTGTAAAACGGTTTCTAATATCATATGCTAATGAAATCTTGCTGAGCGGGTTTTATCTACATCTTTGGAAAACTATATTCAAAATCTGTATAACATAATAACTGCTGTGTGCATATAAATGCATAAATGCTATCGGTAAATCGAAAACTAGTAAAATCCTCGCTCAGCCATTTTCTTTCTAAACTGTACCAATGGTAACCCTAAACCTCTATACCCACGCAGCGACTCAACTAGCACCGCATACGTGAGTAGGTCACGGGGCACCTCAACTAGCAGCACCCACAGTGACATCTCAAGACATCTCACTGGCTACGCAGCGGAATCCTACATCGCATGTATATAGCGAGACAATATCCCGTACACATAGAGCGACTCACATGACTCGACATCCCGACTTCCCAGAGTTAGTGATACACCCCCAAGACCTGCCCATGTGCACGGGATATACCGGCCGGGTCTAATACAATCATCACCACTATAATCTGAGGGTACCAATGGCCTTAAAACAAATGCAGAAATTTTAAAACTGTTTCACAAATCGATCATGTAAAAGCATGTCTATGAATATATCAAGATCATAAATCATGTTTATGCATCGAAAGCTCATAAAACATACATAGTCATTGTGCGAAAACATAATAACCGAAAAGTAAAAGAAATGGCAGATTTCCACTCACAACCGCTCCGCGCTCAATTTTGCTCCCGATTCCTGCTCCCGTTAACGCTCTCGGTTATCCTCACCTACACGCCATAAATGACATTTAGAACCAAATCGAACACTAGAATCTCATTTAACTACTAAATGCCCTAATCGGCATACAAAGCCCGGATGTAAACTACTTCCCGATTTTAGTTATGGAGCCATAATCGAAACTAACTCACCATCCGGCGCCCTGAAAATTATTGAACACCTTATAATTTGATTGGACATACTTGCCCTTCACCTTTCCAACATGGACAATTATGTCCCATTTTCTTCATTTTTGGGTTTTTTCATCAACCATATACATTCAATTCACAATATGCATTATTTACACAAAATAATTCAATCAAAACACCACTCAATTCCTAACTTCCCTAAAGTGGCAGAATTTCACCCTAGGTTCCAACACATTCCTTTTCTCAATTTCTTGTTCCAATTACAACAAAATCATACCAATTGCATTCTAAAGCCCTAATTACAATCAATTGAAATCTCTACAACAAAATCACCAAAAACCCTAATTCTCACCTTGCCAATTTCTTCAAATTGATGACTCCTTCAAGCTCCAAACTAGAATTCAACTCAATCTAAGCCAAGAATACACATAAGAACATCAATTAACACATTCTTGAATTCTCACTTATCAAACTCATAAAAGATGCTTTTCTTACCTCTTTTTCTTGAATTTCCACTAATAGAGACTTCAATTGAGCTTAGGGATTGGTTTGTAACCTTAATTTGACTTGGTTACACATGAAAATTCATGAAAACAAAACTTGAAAGGTCATTGTAGCAGCCCCCCTTTCCAAGCTCAAATTTTCTCTCTTTTGTTCTAAGTGTTTGATTTTGATCATCTTCAAAATTCTACACACTTCCAACCTATTTATAGTCCTCCCTCTATTTACCATTTTGCCCTTCAACTTTCTCAAAATTACTATTTTGCCATTAGTTGAAAACTAATTCTGTAATTAGTTCATTTGTAACTATCTAGTTGGAATAGTCCAAAGAACTAACTAGAACTTCCAACTTGGCAATCCATGAGATTTCTTCTAATTGGTCCATTCCCTAATATATGGATTATGTTTCTCAACAAAGGCTTGTTCCATTCATAACCCTTAAATGGAAATTCATGTAGTAAATTAGAATTTTCTTTCCCAAGCCAATAGAGAAAAATTCTAAAAATATTCTAGGGTCGTCCGACGCACCGATCAAGTGTGAGATTACCAAATTAGGTCTGATATCTCTCACGTGCACTATAAAGAAAATATTTCTAATAGGGTTAAAATCGAGTAACCCTACGGTGTCTTATTTGTTCTATACCGAAATCTAGACGCCAATACTACTAATAGGGATTGGATATTACAATACTGACATCTAATAGTTTCAAAACCTCTTGCTTCACTACTTTTATTGTTAGGTTAAGTCTTCTTTGGGAGTCTCTACGGGGTTTGGCACCTTCCACTAAATGAATTCTATGTGAGCATATTAATAGAGAAATACCTTTAATATTAGTTGTGGTCCAACCTATTGTGGACTTATATTTTTTTTAATAATGTTATCAATTTTTTCTCTTGTTCAGTACTAAGTTTAGAAGACAGGATGATAGGAAAGGTATCACCTGGTCCCAAGAATGCCTGTTTCAAACCTTCGGGCAGTAAGGAATGCTCAACTTGTGGTGTCTCAAGGTTTAATAGTTTCGGTCTTTCTCTCTCTTGTGGCAACTCTTCAAAGCATGGCTGGCAAAATTGAGTCCCTTTATCCTGTAAGTCAAAAATACTAAATACAACAATTATGTCATTAGGATAATGCAACTATTTAAAATTAGAATTAAAGAGGTTTTCTAAATAATCAGAGTCATAGTTTTTATAAACTTTCTCCGCTACAAGTATATCTGTCATATATGAATGATAGTATTCGTCTTCCTTTCATGATTGCTTCCCAATATGAAAAATGTTCATCTTAAGAGTCATATTTTCAAAAGATAATTTTATTAGACCATTTTTTGCAAATTATAAGAGCATTAGTAGTGGTAGGAAAAGGTATCCCTAAAATAAAAGGGATATTAGACTCCATGTTAACCACAAAATGAGTATGTAAAATAAGAAAATCAATAGAGTAATAGAATTTATCAATTTGTAACAAAACAACTTCTATTATTTCCCATGATTTCTTGATTGATCGATCAGCTAATTGTAGGACTGTAGATGTAGGTTTAATCTCACCAAGTCCTAATTCTAAGTAAACAGAATAAGGCATCAAATTTACACTTGCTCCTAAGTTCAACGACACTTGACCAAACTTATGTGTCCTAATTTGGAAATAGATTATGAGATATCCTAGATCTTTATACTTGGGTGGTGTCATTTGTTTAATCATTACACTTACCTGCTCTGCCAAAAATGTAATTTTCTTTATATGGTTTTTTCTTTTAATGCTGCACAGATCTTTGATGACTTTGGCATAAGCTGAAACCTGTTTAATTACATGCATTAAGGGAAGATTAATCTTAACTTGTTTCAAATATTCTAATATCTCACCTTGAATTTTTGAAGTTTTTCCAACAGGTCGAAGGGCTTGGGGAAAAAGCATCGGGATTAAAAATTTATTTTCTAGCTCTTTTTCAACTGTGGCCTCTTTTTCTAGGGGGCGTCTTTACTATCGTGGTTGTGTTGGTTAGAGACGTAGGCTCACTCGCAATTTTACCAATTCAAGTAGTGATGGCATTGATTTCTTTGAGATTTTATGCATCAAAAGTAAAGACTTGAAGAATTGCCCTTTTAGATTAGATTAAGGTTAAGATGGAAACTTACCTCGCTTTTATGCAGTTAAGGCATTGGTCAACTTAGTGATTTAACTCTTGATTTTGTTATTTTCGTCTACTACCTGTACAAGAACCATTTTAAATTTTTGATTAGTCTTATTTTTGTTAGGATCGGTACTTATGTGTCATCCCTAAATGTACATATACTTATGTATTTATACAAGTGTACATTCTCATTAAATCGCTAATACCCATTTATATGGTATTATGCATGTAACGTTACAGACATTGTAGATCTGAAAGAGTTCAGATCAGATCTAAAGAAGTTTCGATAAGAGCTCATGGTTAGCCACGCTGGGAGATATAATTACTAAATATTAGCATAGTTAAATGTTAGCTGGTTATAATACCCAGCAGATCCAAGAGTTGGAGCCTTGTCTGTAATGGGACATAGACCTGGAATATACTAGTAACTGTATAGTTGCAAGAGTTACAATCGGGTGCCAGGAAATGCATGTTGTGCAAGTATATTCTCGAATAACTATCCCTGATCTATTTCTGCCGATGCGAGTTTGTCAGTCGATACCCTTTTATATATAAATTAGCATATGTCGTACCTATAGTGTATAAATGGTCGTTCCTAGCCGACCGTGAGCTTGGAGCTCGTATTGACATATGGGTATCCAGTTAGGACTGGATATAGGACAGATACATGAGGGCCTCCGATAGACATTTAATGTAAGCCATCAACGGAGGGTCCTCTGGAGTTTAGTAGTATACGTGGTCCTTTAACCTGAGTGCCACTATGGGCTTGTAAGTGATCCACCATACTTTGGTTCCACGCATATCATAGACCTTTCATAGTATGACCGTTGGGTGTCGCTGGGTATAGTTCGATGCTTATGGAGTCTGGTGCATATAGATATGGGATCCGTCAACTCCCATATGGAGTTAGATATCCAGATGCTTTGAGACTGTATCTTAGAAAGTCTTGTGGCCACAAGCAACCATCCTGGAAAAGAGTTCCGTCAGGGTGGAACAATATAGCAAATGCATTTGTGCATATTGTTCAGTGAGATACAAGTCTGGAGATAGGACATGGATGAGCATATGGGGATTTGACGGTGATATTCTATATCCCCGTACATCCAGGATATCATGACGGAAGGACTATACGTATGAGTTGTAACCTCAGTTTGTTTGGTTCAATGCGCTGATTTGTATATTCGTGACGTGTGCGTAGGGCATAGTTCACGGACTCATGGAATAGTTTCATTTGATGAATCAAGCATAGGACTTAGGAAGTCCCGCGATATAGAGTGTACTCCTTGTACACTAGGGCAGCGTGCCAGATTAAATTGTTTAATCCATCAATATTTAGCATTACCATGGGAATGCATACGTGTTTATATTTAAGTGTTAAATACAACAATTAGTCAATAATTATTATTTACTAATTGTATAATGACGCATATTGTGGATCCTTAGTTGAGTTTACCCAAGTGTGGAATTTGGTGAGACCCACTAGGGGGTGAACTTGGTAACTATTTATGAAGGGCAAAATGATCATTTTTTATTTTAATTATTTAATTGTTAAATAATCAAATATCTTTCTTTTTATATTCTATTATTATATTATTATTTATATTATATATATAAAGAAAAAGAAAAAGAGAAAGAGGAGATTTGGACAAATTCGACCGAAAGAGAGGGAGAGAAGAAATAAGGAGAAAAAGAAGAAAGAAAAAAAAAAGAGGAAAAATAAAATTCTTTCATTTTCCTCTATACTTCCAATTGGAACAATTATGAATTGCTTCAAATTCTCCATTTATTATCCTTTTGAAGAAAAGGGTATAAACATACTCTCGGCCATTTTGGGGATTAAGAGTTAATCCCATGCTGAATACAGAGCTGCTGTTCTAGTCATTGTATTGGTGACTAGAACTGCACACGAGTCGGTCTCCATGCGGACTCCAGAAAAAACATGTGTATATCGTTACACATTTTGGTGAGTTCTCTAACCTTACTAATATATTAATGTGATTAATATATTTATTTATTGTGTTTATTGCAAAATTTATACATTTTTGTTGCGTTAGCAATAGACACAATTGCACATGCCTACACCCACGTGCCTTAAATCCGCCAACAACTTTGTGCCTCCATAAATACTTGTAATGTGTCCTCTAAAAGACTCATAGTTAGTCATACATTATATAGAGGTGCAACATAAAACTTGGGTACTTATTGTTCTTGTTTCCAATGGTTGTTGGCTTGTTGGTTAGATTTTAAACTGAAATTTTGGTGGTCTCTCCAGCCAAGATTATAGGTTTTAGAGTAGGGTGAATAAGGCTTTTTCTACATCCCTAGAGCATTACATTGTTTCTCATATATCCTTCTCATCTCACTATAAGTGGGACAATCCTGAGCTAAGTGTTCTACCCATCTACAAACAAAACAGACATCATGTAACTTAACCCTAACAACCGTCTGGGCAACCCTTATATCATTAGTTTTCAAGGCCTCTAATTCCATAGTTAAAAATTCTAAATGGGCTTTAAGGTTATCCTCTTTCCTAAGATGGAAAACTCCACTAAGTTGTGACTTAGTTGTGCTTTCAGTAATGCTAGGTCTAGTCCATGTATAGGCTTTTTTTACTAAGTCATTAAGGAATTCTATGGCTTCTTTAAGATCTTTGTGAAGGACCTCCCCATTATACATCATCTTAATAAATTAGCCTACTCTAATTTTGAGTCCCTCATTAAAATAGCTAACTAAGTGCCAAATGGTAAGGGCACATATTTAACAGCTCTTTAAACCTTTCTTAGGCTTAATACAAGGTTTCACTGTCTTTTAGAGAAGGAGTAAAGTTGTCTTTCAAGGCCATTAGTTTATGTTGTCAAAAATATTTGTTGAAAAATACTTGGGTTATTTCTTCTCAAGTTTCTATAGACCTCGGCCTCAAAGAGTATAGCCAACGTTTTATTGTCTTTCAAAGAAAAAGAAAAAAAGAAAAGCCTAATAGTGTCTATGGCTTTGAGTTGGCTATAGAAGGTGTCCACTACCTCTTCAAATTTTCTAACATGTACAAAGGATTTTCACTATTTAGACCATGAAAAATGGGTAGGAGTTGTATTATTCCATGTTTAAAATCAAAATATGATGTGTTAGGTGAAAATATAATGCATGATGGTGTGGCTATGCAAGTGGGAAACAAGTAATCTTTTAGAGTCCTAACAGGGTTATCCTCGTGTTGACTCATTGTGTTAGAATTATAAGATGAACTAGATAGTGAATTCTCTTCTTTTACAAATTGTGATAGTGGTTCTAGTTCTACTTCTCTCACAAATCTTCTTTGTTTATTTCTAAGTCGATGCATATATCTTAACAATTTTTTTTCTTTCTTTGGACCTTTGTTTTCATTGGAAACTGTGAAGGAAAAATTAAGACATGAATAAAAGAAAATAAAATAAGTTAGGTGATAAGACCAACCATGAAATATAAATAAAATACAAGAAGAAATTAAAAAATAGCTAAATGATAAAACTAACCATGAAAAATGAAATAAAATACAGCAAACAAATAATAAGAAAATAAACTAAAGTTAGGTAGTAAAACCAACTATAATAAATAAATAAAATAAAGAGAAATATGTGATAAAACCAACTATGAAAAATAAAATATGAAAAGTGAACTAAAGAAAATAATTTAAGTTAGGTGGTAATACCAACCATAAAAAATAAATAAAAATACAAGAAATAGTTTAAGTTAGGTGGTAATACCAACCATAAAAAATAAATAAAAATACAAGAAGAAAAAAAAAATTAGGTGATAGAACCAACCATAAAAAAAAAGAAAATAAATTACAACAAAAGAGAGAAATTTAAGAAGAAACATTTTATAAAGAAAAGTAAATGTATAAAGTTACAGCTTTAGTATTGATAGACACAACTTACTTTTGCCTAGTGTGCCTCCCCTATAATGGCACCAAATTTTATTTACGCTCAAAATGTAATGCAATTATTACAATATTGATTGAGGTATGATCCCACGAGGAAGCTTTCAAAAAAATAGGTTAGCGAAATAAAAATATTAAAACTATAATAAAGGAGAAGATTGAATGTGAGATTAATATAAATAATATAAAATTAAATATGAATTAAGAAAGAAAATTATAATAATGTTATCAAGGCTTTGAGAATCATTAATATATTTTATAAATCTATTTTATACTTTAATTAAATATTTATAACTTAATTGAAAGTTTTACATTCAAAAAAGTCAATTGAAAGATATTTAAAATATGGCGCATTTAATAATAAATATAATTCACATGACTAAACTCTTTGTAAACATTATCACAAACCATGTTCATCTATACAAATGATCTAAGATTGAAAATATATCATTTTGACAATATTCCAGTAAAAGATTAACTTGTAAAATAATGTGATCAGTAACAATTATAATTCGACAAGAATCACATAAAGAAAGTATAATTGAAAATATATGAGACATGAGAATTATAACCTCTAAATTATAAAAAAATAATAGATAATAGCCTTGGGTCGTTAGAATAGTAGCCTTTATTTTCCAGCACCCGATTTAACTTTTAAATCATAGGATTAACTCTTAATCCCATAATCATTTATTTAACCTATGTTCAACTCTTGAACAGTTTTAAAAAAATCACTATTGTTGTTGTGTTGTATGGTCTAAAATAGAAGTAAGAGAAGAGATGTTTGTTTCAACACTTAAAACAAAACTCAAGAAACATTTTTCCATCTTCATTTTTCTTTCATTTTTCAAGCACCACCAAAAGGGAGCAAAGAAAAATTCAATTTGTTCCAAGGACAAAAAATGAATTCGAAAATCTCCATCTGCTATCCATGGTAGGCCACCCTTCAAATATATATTCATTAAATGGATATATATATATATATTAATAAAAAATATCTATTATTCCTTCAACAAGTATGGGTGGCCATACTTCAATGTTACCATGAATAAACAATGACATATAAAAACAAAATATCTCTTTTATTTTCTTTAGTCAAACAAGTTTTGCATTTAACATGTATAAAATAATCACAATTATTTTATACAAAAATATAGTAGTATTTCGGCCACTTGTGATGATTTAAGATCAAATGATATTCGAAATATCATTTTAACTCTTTATGGTTTCATATAATTTTCTTTAGCAACATTTGCTTTTACTTAATTAATTACTCAATAAAATCTCATTTTATTTAGTAATTAAGTCCTCAATAAAATATTTGCTTTATTAATTTAACCATGAATTAATAATTAACTCTAGTCAAATTAACTAATCACTTAATTCTTAAGTGATAACAAATATTTAGATTATTTAACACTTAAATAATCGATTTAGGGTATAACCCTTAAGCCTTTAATTAACCCAACGTAGGTTCCACTATACCCAATACTTTAGTCAATTTAATCGAAAGCTCACTATACGCTAAGTGTCACGATTTAATTAGTCGATAATAATTATTAACTAATTATTGTACTTAGCATTTAAGTACTAATATGCTCGCATCCTGAGGGTTCTTAAAATAAATATTCAATTCTGTTACATAACTCTTATGTGAACACAGTAACCCCCAGGCCTTAACTACTTAAGACTTGACTCCCTTTAATCTATATCTCATACAAAGTAGAAGGAGCTGGTTTTGGTGGAACTACGTTCAATAAATGAGTAGCAGATTCTCAGAGCATAATCTCATAAATATTCTAGAAGATCAGTGAAGCTCAACATCAATAAGGTTGTATCGAATAAAGTCTAATTCCTCTATTCCTTAAACACTTTTGTGTTAAAGAATGTCTGGAAGACCATGCTAAGCGAGAATTATATTCTCCCTTAAATATTTTATGAATATACTACTTATGTATAAACCGCCTCAATCTATTCAAAAGCTTACATAAAGATTTGTTTCTTTACTTCTTAGTCAAAAGCCTTTGAACACTTTAAAAATTTTCAACCTATATTTACCAGATTATAGATTATAGATTCTACAAACTATTATACGATACATGAGACCACTTGTGGACATTAGTATCATGCCTATATGGAGGACTAATAAATTGGGTTGAGCTATGTAAGGAGTTTGATACTAAATTATTTCTTACGGTTTACCAATACATCAAGGCAAGCCAATTCTTTAAGCTGAAGTAAGGACTGATGATGGTTGAGAAATATGAGAACCGATTTATAGTATTATCAAAATTTGTCTCTTATATGGTGCAATTTTTGTTTTTTAAAAAACAGAAATTGACACTCCATTCTATTTAATCATACAATTAGCTCTCCCCAAATTTCACATACCTCGTTATTCCTCGACTCACAACATGATTTGCGATAGATAATGAGTGGTGACCGAGTCAAAATAACAAATTGAGGTCAAGTAAAAAAGATAAACTTAGCGATTACTGAAATGTGGCTTCATTGTGCCACCAATTTTGAACTCGGAAATTTTCCACGTGCATATTGATATTGCATTAACATTGAACTAATGTTATCCGAAAATGTTTTTCTTTTAACAAATGTTCATTATTCAAAGACAAACAAGCCTTTTTAGAGAGTGAGATTATCAATTTATTATTATGATGAATGAATTATGATGATTCAAATGGAATTTTATTAAGCCAATAAAACCAATATTCATTCTTCATATACTTTCTTGCAACTCTTATCAATAAGATACTTCTTTTAAAAAAAAGAATTTGAGGTCCATGAAATGTTCCAAGTTCAAACAGCCCCAATTTTTGAATCATTTTCTCCAAATTTCCAAATATATATATATATATAAATATAATTTTCCTTCATTTACTTTTTCAATTCTGACCGGAACTAGAAATTAAGTCAAACAAGAAAGCTCAAAGGGCACTCTAAAGACAAAAATTCCACGCTTAATTTGTGTAAGTGGAGTTCTGAGAATACACGGAAAATCTAGTAAAATAGAATATTCATATTTTGCTGGTGATAGTTGAGAGAATCGTCCGCGCAAGTCAAGGGTCACTGGATAATTACATGGCTTTTTTTCAGAAAATAAGCAGCCGGTGTGTACATAACGCTTTTGGACCTTATCATTTCTCTTCCACTAACGTATGGAGCTGAAATTTATGTTCTTCAAGTAATTAAAATTATATAATATTGTGGCACATTTGTTTTCTAGAATTGTTCATAGTTCGAAGTTGATCTAAAATTGTTGACCTGGAAGGTAAACCAGCGGAGCCGGCATCAATGAGATCTCGAGAACATCTCTAGAACTCTCTCGCCTCTCTATAAAAGGGAAGCTAAACTGAGTTGTTGAAATATCACCTCGCATCATCTTATCATATTTTTCTTTCACTAGTTTTCTTTTCTTTTACATGGATAACTTTTGTTTTGCTGCTGCTACAATGCTGCTGATGGGGCTGCTCATGATGAGTAGCCTAAAACTCACAGGTCTCTCTCTTTTCTTTTATTCATTTAATTACTATCAATAGTAAGTGATAGTTTTGGGGAATCTTGCTATCAATTATACGAGGAAAAAAAAATATCAAAACAAGTTCTTGTAAATAAATTAAACTTTTAGATATAGGAGTCACCGCATCTAGCTTATGGTTCCAAGGATGCCACATTTTTTTTTCAAACAATTTCATTTATCACATGTTCTATGAGTTGAATTCTTAAACATCTTGCTTTGTTGCCAGAGATAATAACTTCACTATCCTCTTTGATACAATATTCGCTTGCTACTATAAAAGGCATAGATTTTCACCCAAAAACATTGTTTTATTACACTTGGGCTTCATTTAGAATTGTGTTGAATTACAACTGCTGTAAAATAGAAGTACCAATTATGGGATGAAAATAGGTTGGAGTTTAGTATACATAATTTTTAAAATAAATAAATAATAATTTTATATATATTTATAAAAAAATTTAGTAAATAATTGTGAAGCAAAGCAGCAAATATTTTATCACGCTTAAGTTAGTTAGAAAAGCACAGAAATCTCAAACCAGCCTTGAAATATGCCAAATTTCCTATGTTGAAAGAATTTTTAACTCTAATTCTGATTAACAGCAAAGTTTGTACTGGGCAAGTTGTTCACAAACCTTCGCTCACACTTCTGCTTAATTTTATATACGCAGATGCCCAGACAGGAGTGTGTAATGGAAGGGATGGCAACAACTTGCCATCGCCTCAAGAAGTTGTAGATCTTTACAAACAGAAAAATCTTCGAAGAATGCGACTCTATTCTCCAAATCAAGCCACTCTCGAAGCCTTAAGAGGCTCCAACATTGAGCTCATACTCGGTGTGCCAAACTCCGACCTTCAAAGTATTGCTTCAAGCCAAGCCAACGCAAATTCTTGGGTCCAAAACAACGTAAGAAACTATGCCAACAATGTTCAATTTCGTCACATTGCTGTGGGCAATGAAGTCAGTCCCTTGAATCCTGACGCAACTCAATACGTTCGTTTTCTACTCCCCGCCATGCAAAATATTTTCAACGCGATTTCATCTTCCGGCCTTGGAAATCAGATCAAAGTTTCCACTGCCATTGACACTCGAGTTCTCGGCGAATCCTCTCCTCCATCAAGGGGCTCTTTCAGGCCCGACGTTCGATCATTTCTGGATCCTATTATTAGCTTTTTAGTGTCAAACCGGGCTCCTTTGTTGGTTAACTTGTATCCCTATTTTAGTTATATTGGCAACACTAGAGACATTCGTCTCGATTTTGCACTCTTTACATCTTCTGTTGTAAGAGTGCAGGATGGGCAATTTGCTTACCGGAATCTTTTCGATGCCATTTTGGACGCTGTATATGCGGCGCTGGAGAAGGCTGGAGGAGGTTCGCTGGAAGTTGTTATATCGGAGAGTGGTTGGCCGACGGCTGGCGGGACGGAGGCGACCATTGATAATGCAAGAACTTATAATGCGAATTTGATTCAGCATGTGAAGGGAGGAACTCCAAGAAAGCCTGGAAGGGCTATTGAGACTTATGTCTTTGCGATGTTCGATGAGAATCAGAAACCAGGCCCGGAGTATGAGAAACACTGGGGACTGTTTCTTCCAAATAAACAACCTAAATACCCGATTAGCTTCAATTAAGAAAATCCCAAACATGGATTTGAAGGGAATAAGGGTAATTTCGCCATCCAGTAGTTTGTATGTACCTAAATAAGAGTTATGTTCATATCTTGTAGTCCTCTTGAAAAGTGACGTTCAATTGCCTCCTTGCCCATGAAGAGGGAAATGAATAAATGGATTCATCTTACTGATAATTTGGACTACATATGTTGAAAGAAGATTGGAAATTTCATAACAATTCATTTGATATTTTCGAAATGGTACCTACTCCCATGAGAATAGATTTTTGTTGTACATAATATTCTATGTAAACCTTCCATTTCCTTTGCCAATCCTGACTTTAATAGATTATAATTTCCAAACAAACTTTAATAGATTACAATGACTTACTATTGTCACGGATCTTGCTGAGTTTAAGACACTTAGTGATAAGCAGTCTGTAAAATCAAGAAAGAAAAAGAAGAAACACATATTAACTATTTGAAAAAAATATTATCAGATATAATTAAGAAAAAATACAAACTTAGATTATTTGACTCAACTAAAGGCCTCTCTATTTATAGCACTAGCTCTATAGAATAAACAGCTAGTTGAAAAGCTATATAATGATATAATGGTGTACAATCAAGATGGAATTATATGCTAAAAAATATTTTAAGATGCCATCGAATATCCTATGGGATATTCTTACTCTAGAACCTTTTATAATTGATCATTCAGTAAGGAAATTAGCCATTTATCTATCTAAGTCTTCAAGAAACTCTAGTCCATCAGAACTTTATGGGTACAAATAGCCATTAAGAGGTGTGGCGCGCATTAACTGTTTGAGAAAATACTTGAGAGTGCTTAGAGAATGACATTCTCCCTCACTAAATTTACACGATGCCCTTGTCATGTCTTCATTGGAACTATATTGTCAAACTGCCACAATGTGATCTCGATTTCCAACTTACTTCATTATCGGACAATCCCTTCTACTTGACAAAGTATTCACGACTCAAAAGTAGTTCTTCTTTTGCACTATTGTTACTTCACGGATAAGTTTTGCCTCCTTTTCATAAGATTTAAAAATCCCCAAAGGTGCTTGGGTTTGTGGCTCATGCTCCATATGTAGATTCAAATAGCTTGCATGAGATAATTGTTAGGGATCTAATACACGTGAGTGTATGTATGTGTAATTGTATTTATTGTCTAAAATACGTATCACATATGAATTTAACACAGCGAAAGTATTAAAACATACAATAAACACAATAAGTAATATATTAATCACATTAATATATTAGTAGGGTTAAGAAATCACCTGAACGTGCAAAGTTATACACGTATATCCTCGAAGTTCGCATGGAGACCAACTCGTTGCCAGTTCTAGTCACCAACTCAGTAGGCTTAGCAGCTAGAACAACAGCCATATATTCCGATACGAGATTAACTTTTAACCCCAAAATGGCCAATAGTGTGTTTTCTTCCTTTTCTCTAAAAGGATAAGGAAATGGAATTTGAAGCAATTCACAATTGCTTCTTTTGGTACTCTAGAGAAAAATGAAACAATTTCATTTTTCGCTTTCACTTTTTTTTTTCTTTTCTTCTTCTTTCTCAGCACTATTTCATTTTCTCTCTTTCTCCATTTTCCATTTTCGTCAACACACACATCTCACACTTATATATCTCATAATAATAAAATAATAATATTATATATTATAATATTAAATAAAAATCTTCTATGGAAAAAATAATATTATTATGAGATACTATTGATTATTTAATAATTAAATAATCAATGTGTGAAATTATCATTTTACCTCTCATAAATAGTTACTAAGTGTATCCCCTAGTGGGTTCCACCAAATTTTACACTTAAGTAAACTCAACGAAGAGTCCACAATGCGCCACGTATCATTATACAATTAGTAAATAACAATTATTGACTAATTGTTGTATTTAACACTTAAATAAAGACGCACGTATTCCCGTGATTATGCCAAATATTGTTGGCTTAAACAATTTAATCTAGCATGTTGTCCCAATGCACAACGCGTACACTCCATATTGCGGGACTCCCTAGGTCCACACGTGATTCGTCGAATAGAACTATTTCACGAGTCTGTGAACATTATCCCACGCACACGTTACGGATATACAAATCAGCGCATTGAACCATGCAAGTTAAGGTTACAAAGCATACGTATAGTCCTTCAGTCATGGTATCTTGGATGTGATGAGGATATAAATTATCGTTGTCAAATCCCCATGTACTTATCCATGTCCTATCTTTAGACTTGTATCTCATTGAACAATATATGCAAACTCCTTTGCCATATTGTTCTACCCTGACATAAACTCTTTCTCGAGATTAATGCTTGTGGCCATAAGATTTTCTGAGATACAATCTTGAAGCATCTGGATATCAAACTCCCTATGCGAACTAACATATCCTATATATGTACGCACCAGACTCCATAAGCATCGAACCATACCCAGCGACACCCAGCGGTCACACCATGAAAGGTCTGTGACATGCGTAGAACAAAAGTATGGTAGATCACTTATAAGCCCGCCATGGCACTAAGGTCAAAGGACCACGTATACTACTCAACTCGAGAGTGCCCTTCGTTTACGGCTTACATAGGGTATTTATCGGAGGCTCTTATGAATCTGTCCTATATCCAGTCCAAACTGGATACCCATATGCCAATACGAGCTCCAAGCTCACGGTCGGCTAAGAATGACCAACTATACCCTATAGGTATGAGATATGCTGATCAGGGATAATATTTGAGATATGCTGATCAGGGATAATATAAAGGTATCCACCGATAAACCCGCTTCGACAGAAATAGATCAGGGATAATATTTGAGAATATACTTGCGCAACTAGCATTTTCTGGCACCCGATTATAACTCTTGTAACTATACAGTTACTAGTATATTCTCAGGTTTATGCAGTTACTAGACCCGCATTGGTAGAAATAGATCAGGGATAATATTTGAGAACATACTTACGCAACTAGCATTTCTTTGCACATGATTGTAACTCTTATAACTATGCAGTTACTAGTATATTCCCAGGTTTATGTCCCATTACAGATAAGGCTCCAACTCTTGGATCTTCACTGAGTATTATAACCAGCTAATACTTAATTGTGCTAATATTTAACATTTATATCTCTCAGTATGGTTAACTGTAGGCCCTTATTTAAACTCCTTTAGATTTGATATGAACTCCTTTAGATTTGATATGAACTCCTTCAGATCATACAATGTCTGTAATGTTACATTGCATAATACCATATTAATTAGTAGTAGCAATTTAATGGGAATGTACACTTATATAAATAAACAAGTATATATACACTCAGGAATTGTACATAAGCACCAACCCTAACAATAACAGATGTAGCCATAGTCTCAAAGATGACTTTACCTTGTACAAGACATTAAAAACTCTCTCAAGAATAAAAAATGGCCCCTTATACTTATGAAGAAGCTCTTTGTAAAGTGAAAGTGTGCCGTGTGTGGGTGAGTGTATAGTTTTTATTCTTAATTTCACACATCTCACATACAAAATTAACCAGCGGAATATAAATAACACATTTCATTACACTTAATGATATAAAAGAGAGCTGGCCATTGAAGTGTGCTTTAGGAAATTCTAGTCAAAGACGTGATAAGATTCCTTAAACTAGAATGTTAGCCTCCTATTCTCTGTAGAAATTTGTTGAAGCAACTCTTGTTTTTGGTATTACTAGGCCAATACACTAACTATTAGTATTTGTTTTAGTAGCTAAGTAACTTCACTTAACTTATCTAGCAAATGAACTTAGGCCTCTATTTATAGCAAAATGTGTTGCTATATTGGTTAATCAAAAACCAATTAGAGTCTAGTAATTACAAGCATGACAAGGCCATTTAAAATTGCCATTTCATGCTTGTAATATGCTTAGTGGCAAACAGCTTATTAAGTGGCCAAATATTATGCAAATGGGTGGCCATTATGTTTGTTAAACTAACAATGTAAAGCCACCTCTTGCTTCCTCTCATGCATGGCAAAGATCCATACTTTAAGCCTTTTAAATTGTTGCTAGCATATGCTAACATAAAAGCATAACAAGGATAAACACATTATGCTTAAGTTTGATGTCACCTTTTGATAGCACTTAAGCATGACAAATAAGTTCAAATGGATTTAAATTGCCACCTCTTAATTCTATTTTAAGAAAAAGGCCGAATTTTGACCTCTCATTTGGTGGAAATTAATTGCCACTTGCCATATGTCATACAATTACAAATTAATTTCATGACATATGACATTTATTTAAGGGATTAAGTGGCAAGTCCCACTTACCACTTATCAACATCATGGGCCTAATACTAAATACCTTGTCAACTTTCTAAGAGACCTTAAAATAAATTCTACTTTTCAAAAACTTTCCAGATCGAACCATTCAATACGTTGTGCTATCAAGTGCTCAATGAGTACACTTCATATATTGAGACTCTCTAAGTTTACACCTGTTTGTCTTATGAAACTCCTCTGTAAGTCCATAAATAATGCCCTATACATATGTTATGAAAATAATAATACGACGTGTCGAACCATACAAGTTAAGGTTAATATATATTTGTACAATCCCTCTGTCATTTATATCTTAAAAGAGCGGAGACATATATCATCATTGTCAAGTTTCCATAGATCAACCCTAAACCTATCTCCAGATTTATATTCCTACAAATAATATCTGCAAATACTTTTGTAATATTATTATCCAATGGGAAACTCTTTCCTAAGTATAATTACTAATGGCCATATGATTTTCTAGGATACAATCTTGACGCATTAAAATATACAACTTACACATATGAGTTGATGGATCTTATATCTACATATACCAGACTCTTTGAGTATTGGACCATACCCAGCAACACCCAGTAGTTCGACCATGAAAGTCTCTGACATGTGTGAAACTTAAGTATGATAGATCACTCATAAGCCTACCGCAATGCTTAGGTTAAGGGACCACGAATACTACTCAACTCGAAAGGACTCTCCATTTATGACTTTATGAGATGTCTATTGAAGGTCTTAATTGAGTCTATTCAGTACCAGTCTTCACAGAATATTCGCATGTCTATACGAACTTCCATCAAGCTCATGGTTTGCTAACACTAACCATCTAGACCATTCAAATATAGACATACACCGATCTATATTAAATAAGATTTCCACAAATAAATTTGTATTAGTAAAAATAGATCAAGAATATAACGTTTGAGAATATGTCATTACAACTATTTTTAACCTTTTTGCAACTATGTCATTGCTAATTATCCTCAGGTCATTGTCCTACTTCAGATAAAGCTCTAACTCTTTATATTTCACTGACTCTTATAACTTGCTAACTCTTAGCAATTATAATTTTCAACTAACTCTTAGCACTGGTTAAAACTCATTTGGACCAAATTTAAACTCCTTCAGATCATACAGTGTCTGAAATGTTTCAAGCATCTTACCATGTATTAAAAATAATTAGCAATTAAATGAAATATTTATTATATAAATATAAAATATTTATACAAAATGGGATGACATGTAAGCACAAATTCTAACAATTAGTGTCATTTATAATAGTATCTAATACCTAATAACTCCATGTATTTCTCAAACACTTTATGAGTTAAGATTTTTGGATATCGAGTGTGTGATTACGAGTATATGCGTAATTTCAAAAATTATTATATACAACGGAAGCATGTTACAAATACACCCATTTTAACAATTAACCACTTATATCACATATATGAACAAGTACAACTATTATACAAAATATATATATGATGAACAATATTGTATTATAACATAATGTAAAACACTTATCTAATGAAGGTAGCTTTACAAATTCTTCAAGTTCTCTAACAATCCATGTAAATAGCTCACCTTGAAGTATATGTTGAACAATTCTAGTCCATAACTTTTGGTGTTATTAAGGAGCTCTTTTCTCTTCACCTTGCCGTATTCTCCTCTCAAAATTGAATGAATGATTCAATTGTTTTGCCAAAATCAATTTTGTTTATTCAACACTTTGATTAAATAAAGGAAGTGTTCCACCAATTTTATTATTAGTCTCCCACTTAGAATTAATTTAACCAAGCATTAGAATAATGGCCACCTAAATTAATCTTTACCTAACAATTCGTCATTATTCAAAGTTTTCAAATTATTATTTGTTCTGTTTACCTAGAAATTTTTATACATTACTCGTTGTATGTCACATATAAAGGCCATTTAATTGACTGTCATTTAGTTAACAAAATATTATCGTTATCATATAAACATGAGAAACTATTCTTAATGTATGTATGATAACCCTCTCTGTCTAATACAGAGAGCAATATAATTCGCCTAATTATTAGTGGCACAAAATAACAACAATACAACATAAGGCTCTTACTAGAATAAAAAAGTGACTTAAAAGTCCTAACAACTATTACGTACAGGTAGTTTCTATTTCCTACGTGCAGCTGTACTTCTCATTTCATCATTTTCTAGTATTGCTTAAATTATGCAACTTCTTGCATATGTGAGAAGGATAGGCGATATCTCATATCCCTATATCCCTACACATCACTTGCATATGAAATGTCAATTATCGGTAAATAGGTATCTAAGAGTTTTATCTTTTCTAAGTTAAGGTTTCTTGAATAGTAACTCTTATTATTTAAAACCTCATTAATAATGAAAACACTTTTCATTGTGAATTATTCTCTATATTCGTTATAGATATAAAATAAAATTCAGATGAAGTATTATACTACTTGTACATCTTATGTGCATATGCTCCCACTGATGATCATTAGATAGGTTAAGATATATGATTTGACTTTCAAATTAATCTTAATCCTTTTCTGATAATCTTTCGTCTTTACTCAAGAGACATTATTAGAAACACCTCTTTTATTATCTATTGATCTATCATATATCTATATATTTTTTATTAATCTAGAACAATTCTAAGATTTATAAGTCTTAATATTTATCGGTACCCTATAGATTATGTGCTTAATTAGTATATTAACGGATTGCTCATAGTCTTTTTATCTCTATAAGTTACTAATCTTATCACTATAAGATAAAATTGGAGATATTTAGCGAAATATTTCTAATCGTTAATAAATAACGCTTTAGATTATGGATATAATTTTTATATATTTTTTAATCTAAAAACGCCCTCCCACTGCTTTACATAATTCCCTAAATCTCTCAAAAGAAAAAACGACAGTTTAATCTTTTAAACTATATAGCAGAAAGTGGATCCCATTGGCATTTTACTCTAGCTGCACACTTTAGCGATCTTGGCCTTTGTAAACCTAAAAAAGGTAGACAACTCTTATCAATTGTATCTCATACAACTCTTACTTATGATCCTAAATACACATTATCTACACACTTTAGCGATCTAAGATAATTGTATTTCAAATTAACTTGTCAATCATCAATAATATATTACCGATACTACTCGCACACTTTAGCGATCTAAGATAGTATTTTCGCATATATGTTTCTCATCTCATGTTTAACCAGCATAGCCCGAATCACCCCGACCAATCCCTCACACTTTAACGATCTTAGGAGTGACTGAAATGACCCGTCTAATACCGTATTGATAAGACGGATCATTGTATAATATTATCTCATAATATAATACTTATTTAATCTGATTAAGAGAGATTTAAATTTTAATTATTATTAATATATTTTTAAATTAATAATAATAATAATAAATTTTTGCATCTCATACAAATCTAATTCATAATTAGATTATTTATTTACGTAAGTACAACTAACCCCCACCAATAGGGCTCCCATTGTGATTAACAACATAAACAAATCATTTGTAATTTTAATATAATAATATAACGCTTATAATTATATTAAAAATACTTCATTTGTAAAAATTGCAAATAGAAGTATTATGTTTGGAATGATTAGCGTTAAAAACTAAAGGTTCTAACATTATACAATATAATGCAATTTTTTTATTTTTCGCCGAGCGCCTAGTGCTCAAGTCAGAACCTCCGTGCTGCAGCGCCCAGATTTGGGCGTCGCAATGCTAGACGCTGTAACAGTGTTCCGACCCTTTGGACACTATTTTTCGCCCCCAATTTTTACTATTTTCTCTTAGGCATCAATTCCAAACATCTTCATGCTTCAACTTTAAACACTAACATGTTCAAGAATATAACAATATGTTCATCATCATGCTTAAACATCAAACATCACCAAGTTCAAATTTAAACATCATCAAGTTGTTTAAATATACAACATCACTATGTAAACATATTCAACAATAAGAATTATCACATACTCAATATAGCATGCTCTAATACAATTTGTTGGATATCGAGTGTGTGATATACGAGTGTATATGTAATTTCAAAAATTACTATATGGAGCGGAAGCATGTTACAAATCCACCCATTTTAACAATTAACCACTTATATCACATATATGAACAAGTATAACTATTATACAAAATATATATATATATATATATATATATATGATGAACAATATTGTATTATAACATAATGTAAAACACTTACCTAAGGAAGGTAGTTTTACAAATTCTTCAAGTCCTCTAACAATCTATGTAAGGAGCTCACCTTGAAGTATATGTTGAACAATTCTAGTCCATAACTTTTGGTGGGATTAATGAGCTCTTTTCTCTTCACCTTGCTGAATTCTCCTCTCAAAATTGAATGAATGATTCAATTGTTTTGCCAAAATCAATTTTGTTTATTCAATACTTTGATTAAACAACAGGAAGTGCTCCACCAATTTTATTGTTAGTCTCCTACTTAGAATTAATTTAACCAAGCACTCGAATAATGGCCACCTAAATTAATCTTTACTTAACAAATATAATTACTTTAATTATAATGGGTAATTAAATGACCAAAATCTAGGCCCCTCATTATATTAAAATACAATGCCATGATCTATATATATTATAATATTATCTAATAATATAATAATAATATATAATTTAATTATTCAAAATAATTTTGAATAATTACTTTTTACATTACTAATTTTTACTACCAAGGTTAAATGGTAAAAAGGTAAAAACAAATCATGGAACAAATGTTTTGCCATTTGTAAATATTCTATTAATTAATAACGCTTGTTAATTAATTAAGTGATGTGCTTAACAATTAAGTCTTGACAAATGCGCATCCTGAGGGATCCCAAAATAATTATTCTATTTTGCTAAAATTTATTGGATCGAATAATTCAATCCAATCCGCTACCCTAGTGCGCAACGAGTACACTTTATATTGAGAGACTATCTAGGTCCACACCTAATTTGTCATATGGAACTCCTTCATACGTCTGGGAACGATGCCCCACACACACGTTACGAATATTATAAATTAGCGTGTTAAACCATGCAAGTTGAGGTTATTGCATATTCGTATAATCCTTCCATCAATTTATATCCTTGAAGAGTAGAGATATAGATCATTACCGTTAAATCTCTATTTGCTCAACCATGAACTTATCTCCAGATTTATATTTCATTACAAAATATCCACAAACACTTTTGTGATATTGTTTATTCCTTCGGAATATATTTTCTGAGGTTTATGCTTGTAGCCATAAGACTTTTTGAAATACAATCTCGTAGCATCAAGATATACAACCTACTCATATGAGCTAATGGATCCCATATCTACACACCGAACTCCATGAGCATTGGACCATACCCAGCGACACCTAATGGTCAGAACATGAAAGGTTTCTGACATGTGTGGAACCAAAGCATGGTGGATCACTCACAAGCCCACCGTGGAGCTCAGGTCTTTCGCGTTGAGTGGATCACTCAACTCGGAAAGACCTTCTATTGACGGATTTTTGAGATGTATATTAGATGTCTTCATGAGCTTATTCAATATTCAGTCCTTACTGAATACCTGCATCTCTATACGAGCTTCCTACTAAACTCATGGTTTGTTAAGACTAACCATTTGGACTATCTAAATATAGACATACACTAATCTATATGAATAGGTTCCACCGATAAACCCGCATCGATGAAATTAGATTATGAACATTGTGTTTGAGAACATACTTGCATAATGACATTTCCTAACACCATCTGTAACTCTTTGCAGCTATGTCATTACTAATATATTCTCAGGTTATTGTCCTATTCCAGACAAGGCTTTAACTCCTTAGATTTCGCTAACTTTTCTAAACTTACTAACTCTTAGTGCTTATAACTATTAGCGTTACTAACTCTTAGCACTGGTATAAACTCTTTTAGAATAGATCTGAACTCTTTCAGATCATACAATGTCTGAAACGTTACAAGCATCTTACCATTTTAATTATAAATAATATTAACGATTTTATTAGAAATGATAATTGTATAAATACTATCATTATATATTTATACAAAATGGGATGGCACGTAAGCACAAATCCCAACAAAGGCTTTAATCAGTAAGTCTAATATATTATTTATAGAGTCAACTATATAAAATAAAACATCTTCTCTAGCCAAAATGTCTAAAACTATATGGTATTTTCTCTCCACGTGCATAGATCTCTCGTGTACTCTTAGATCTTTGGCTTGTGCAATGACTCTATTATTATCGTAAAATAATAGGATATGATCCATTAAACTTGGTACTATACTAACCTCTGTGTTAAATTTACGTATTTATACTGCTTCTTTAATTGTTTCTAAGGCGGCTATATATTCTACCTCTATGGTAGAATTAGGTGTGGATGCCTGCTTGACACTCTTCCAACTTATTGCGGCACCATTAAGAATAAAGACATATCCAAATTTAGACTTTCTATCATCTGAATTAGATTAGAAGTCAGAATCTATGTAACATCTAACATGTAAGTCACTATCTCCATATATGAGAAACTTTTCCTGTGTACCTTTAAAGTATTTAAGGAAATGTTTAATTGTCATCCAATGGTTGTCACCTAGATCAAACTGATACCGGCTAGTCATACTTATAGCCATACTGATATCAGGTCTCGTAAATATTATAGCATACATCAAGCTTCCAACAAATAATACATATGGGATGTTAGACATTCTTACCCTTTCATCTTCCGTCTAAGAACACATCTTCCTCGAAAGATGAATGCATGTCTAAAATGTACGTTAACTGTCTTACAGTTACTAAAATTATACCTTTCTAAGACATTATCAATGTATGTAGATTGGGAGAGTCTTATCAGCCTCATAACTCTATTTCTATCAAGCGTTATATCTAATATATAAGAAGTCTCTCCCAAATCTTTTATGAAAAAGTTTTTACTTAGATAACTTTAACTGACTAGAACATACCGATATCATTCTCAATAATTAGTATATCATCCACATAAAGAATTAAGAAGACTATTATACTTCCACCGACCTTTCTATACACACAAGCTTCTCGTTTTTAATAAAACCAAACCCTCTGATTACCACTTGCTGATATAAAGTAATTGTAATAGGGTAGTTAGTTCTGTATAGGCGTCTATATATCTTACTCGCACAAGGTAACTTTAGGATCCACTATTACACGCAAAGGATAGAACAATGTTCTATTGATCACTAAAAAAGAACTAAATATCATTATTATTTTTAATTGCAATTAGTTTCAACTTAAATTTTATTGCAACAATAAAAAATTTTAGAGTCACCTTATACTTCATATTATCAACTCTAATTGTACGACATGCAATATTTAAAAAATATTCATAATTTACATCCCTCAAAACCAAAATAGTGAAATTTTTATACCTAATATATCTTTTATCACCATCACTAGAGCTCTCTCAACTTATTCTAAAATATACAATGAGTGACATTATACTCCATAACACATGTAACAAAAAAAATTAATAAAGAAAGAAAACCATTTAAATTGAAAAAAAAAATAATTTGAAAAAACATGTAAAAAGAGCACATAAAAGTCTACAAGAAGGGTGAAAAATGGGCACATCACACGCCTCCTCTACGTGAGATCAATCCCACACATACAATTGGTCGCATGATAAAAATAATAGATTTAAATTTTTAAATTAAACCATTTTTTTTATATTTTTCAAAATTTCTCTCTTATTTATTTTATTTTCAGCAGAATTTTACCACATTACACTATAACTATATTTTAATATTAATATATTTACAAAGTAAGAACAACTTCAAAATATTACATTGATAACTCGACTCACATACACAAAAAGCAACACTATATAATAACAAAAATAATCTTATCTTTTTTTTTGTACAATTTGAAATCTACTTATTCTGAATTGGTGTATTTTTTCAAATGAATTTATAAGAATTTCAGTCAATTTTAAAATTTTATTTTAAATATTTTATTTATCATTATATTTATGAATAAGAATAATTATGTCAAATTTACATTGATTTAGCTAATAAAGATTAATCTAGTATTTTGTGACTAAAAAACAGTGATTTAAAACAATAGGTCATTTATAAAAGAATTTCAAAAGTTTATACTCTAAAGATGATGTGATAATTGACCTGACATAGTGATATTCATTTAAAATTATTATGTAAAAGTGAAATTATTTTTCTAAAAGAAATGATAAATAATTATTTAATACATGAATAGTATTATATTATTACTTTAAAAGAGCGATATTGTATTTTTAAATAATATTTAAATAAATTTTATTTTAAAAATGTATTAAACAATAAAATAATATAATAAATAATTTTAAATATAATTTTATTTTATAATAATTATTTAATATATTAATTTAAAACTAAAATTTTAAGATTACGTTTAGGAAGTTAACATTTCTCTTAAATTGTTTATTTTAAATTTGTTAGTACAGTTAACTTGTTAACCATCAACGTAGCCTAAAGGGAAAGAAATAATTCAAGATACGTGGTGCCTAAGAAACAAGCTCAAAGATGGGATGGAATGGACTGGACCCACTGTAAACGGGAGCGTGGTGCGTGTCATTCAAAATGAAAAGGGATAAGAGCAAAGGAAGAGGGACTTGAAGTCGCTCGTTCTCCAAAATGGCTACTGTTTTTCTGACTCCAATTTCCCCCGTATTATCATCTTCACAATCGCACAAACCTTCACTTCACAGAAGAACAATTATAACTGCATTTCATCATAATCGCAGTGAGTTGGCTGCCACTCCGTCGACTCTGAGAAGAGAAATCTTGAAAGGACTGGCAGTGAGTTTATGTCCACTCACTCTAATCAAACAGCCTCCTTCTTCAGACGCCAGAGAGGTCGAGGTCGGCTCCTATTTGCCCCCGTCTCCATCAGATCCTTCTTTCGTCCTCTTCAGAGCTTCTCCAAAAGACACCCCTGCTCTTCGCGCAGGTACATTTCATTTTTTTCCCATTTAATTTACTGTTTTTACATTGATATAATTTCTAACTGTTTGTAAACTACTATCTGTTTTAACAATCTTCTCCATGGTTTTTTTTTTCTTATCTTTTTCAGGTTTTGAAAATATTACAATTTTGTTTTCTTTTATGGTAGTTTATCACATATCGCTGTACCCAGCTTGCATGTACCATAAAAATTGGATTCCTGAAATTAGATGTTTTGTCTTAGAGTCATTCCCAAATCAGGTAGAACTGTAATAAGCTTGCTAGAACTGATCAATTTTCACACTTCAAACCATAGTAACAAAAAACTGAATTTACTAAATTAGTAAAACCAGTAAGAAGAGTTTCAGAGAGATATGGAGAAGAAAACTTTGGCTCATGAGTCAGTTTTTGGTATAAAGTAAATTAACGTATTAGCACTCTGCCATTGAGCAATATATCATCATCTTTTAGATTACTATGAGAATGCCTCAGAAAATTGGCTCCGGTTAGCTAGTTTGTGAAGTCTGTTGGTAGTTTAATATATCTCGCCACGTCATATCCTTGTATTTGGAACAAAATAGAGAAGGTAGATTTGGAAATTTTATGTACCTAATAGCCAAAGAACACAAAAATCCCCCCAAAAAAAAAAAAACAAGTGCAAGCTCACCAGTACACACATTAGCCACTCACAATATATGTTCAACAAGTGGAAACATTAACCCCAGCGCTTCTGGTAGACTAGTGATGTGGTGAGTGACAGCTTTACTACTACTATATATGATCACAAAAAATATAATCTTCAGCATCTCCACTATCATTGCACTACCATATTGTAAAGTTATGGTTCCAAGCTTTGAAATGAAAGTGATAAATTTTTGTTCCAGTTCTGAAACCACTGATTTTTGCAAATGTAATGATAGTGCTAACAGCTATATGACTTTATATTCTTTTACATATATTAAGTTATGAGGAGTTTATTGATGAATGTATTAATTTTACATTGTCGGCAAAGGTGCAGTCCAGGGTTGCCTGCATTACATGTAATTGCATAATTCATTCAGTAATGAGCAAGAGTTTTTCATTCTAATATTCTATGCCTTTCTTTAACTATCCTGAATTCTTCTGGAACACCACTTCTAATTCTGACCACAGTTTCCAATGGGTTGTCTATGTTTCTTTCTTGTTAGCTCTTCTTGTTTGTATATGCTGATAATATCTGAAATTTAGTCTCTTGCAGGAAATGTGCAACCTTACCAGTTCGTCCTCCCACCAACTTGGAAACAGACACGTGTAGCCAACATATTATCAGGGAATTACTGCCAACCTAAGTGTGCAGAGCCTTGGGTGGAGGTAAAGTTTGAAGATGAAAAGCAAGGAAAAGTCCAAGTTGTGGCTTCTCCTTTGATTCGGCTTACCAACAAACCAAATGCATCTATTGAAGAAATTGGGAACCCAGAGAAAGTGATTGCTTCTCTTGGCCCTTTTGTCACTGGAAACTCATATGATCCTGATGAGCTCCTAGAAACATCAGTGGAAAAAATTGGGAATCAGACGGTAAACTCCTACTGACTCATACGGCTTAAGAATGCTACTTTTGCTTAAGATTTCTTGTGTTACACATGTTCTTTCTTTTTCTCTTGAGTTGTCAAAGGCAAAAGAAAACTACAAATGATAATTATCTGCAGTTCAAAATTCTGTCTACTTCTGTGGCACAGAACCCAGATAAATCAAATTGCGACCACTGGACATCAGACATTGATCATAATATCCCTTAAAATTAGATGTTTCATACTTTTTATGGTTCCTCTTATTTAAAACAATTTTCCTGGTTCCATACAGAACAACTTTCACATCTAATGGTGTGAGCAATGTCCATCATATTCTTTTGTCATATAGACCTGAATTTTGCTTTCTGCATTCACAAGGGTCCGAAGGTGTTAAAAATGCCTGCACCTTAGTATCTTGAACACGGACATAATAATACACACACAAATTAAGAAAGAAAAAAGCACTTCAGCATTTTGACGTCTTTCATTACCTGAGGACAGTTTTGGTAATGTTAGTACTATTTGGGACTGTTTAAGAATTGATACTTAGTTATATCAGCGGGAGATTATGGATGTCAATTTAGTTTTAGAATAGCAAAATAGTACTTAGTTATGTCAGCAGGAGACTATGGATGTCAATTTAATTTTAGAATAGCAAAACAGATGGACTTTATGTCGTGCCATGTTATTCGTACTTATTCTTTTGTGGTTGAGGAGGAATGTGATTGTAACTCTACCTAAGCATTTAACCTGCCACTTTATACTTGAATCATACTAATCAGTAATACAACATGGCCTGGCATTATGTTCTTATTCCAGTGTTCTCGCATAGATGCTTATGTTATCTTGCTGACTAATTAATTTGTTGCTTGCAAAGGGCAATAGAATAAAAACACTAGCAATTTTTTTCATTATTTTTTACTTTCTTTATTACTGTGTGTTTTTTGGTTGTTTTTTTATTTTCTTTATTACTATGTGTTCTATTTACTTGGACGAATTAAAGCTTTAACCTTTTATGCATCTACATCTTCTGCGAAGAAAGTAGGAAATAATTTTTTTTCTTCCAGGACAGTTATCACTAACTCTTTTTATCATCTTCTCTGCAGTACTACAAATATGTGCTTGAGACACCATTTGCTCTGACAGGATCGCACAATCTTGCAAAGGCAACAGCAAAAGGAAGCACCGTTGTGTTGTTTGTCGCTAGTGCAAATGACAAACAGTGGTCGGCATCTCAGAAAGTTTTGCAAGCCATGCTTGATTCTTTCCAAGTGTAGTTCTTTTCAAGCCAAAGAAGGTTGCAGTCAATTCTTTACAATATAAAATTTTAAATCTTACCCCTTCAACTTTTATTATTTGTTGGTTCTACTAAGTTCAAATCATAGGTTTCAGTTTTTGTCTGCTCAATGCCTTGCAAAGAAGATGGACCTAGTGCTTGCTTCTACGAACTCAAAATTACACTTGAGAGAGTGAATATTTTTGAGGAAATACTTTTCACTGGATCCTTTGTTTTGAAAGAAATATTGGTTTTTTGGGATCTTTGCCTTGAAACAAATGTGAGAGAGTTGGTTTTTAGTACTGAGGCAATATTGTAAGGTTGAGGAAGGCCAAAAGGTGTTTGGTTTTATATTTATGTACTAGTTTAGGTTGAAAAAGAAAAAACAACAGAATAATTTGGTCTTTTAATTAAGGATTCCATGTAAACAATTTCGATATAGGAGTCGACACGTCGTTGAAAGGGACGTTGTTAAAAACTAATTCGAAGAAGTTTAGGGCTAAAGTAATGATGCATGGAAGGGGAGGCAAATGGAGTTTTCTTTCTTTATTATTATTATTATTTTGCCTTCAAGCTATTACAAAAGTAGCATCGACCTATTGTTGTTTATTTTTTGCCGGAGAAAAAAGGGTTCAAAATGTGGCATACAGTTTCCCACAATTTATGTTTATACAGAAACTAGTATATTTATGTGCATAAAAATAAATAAATACGTGCTTTTTGAAGCACATACCTATTTCAGTTGACCAGATTCCTGTGTCAGTCGTTGAACAAAGTGTATGTCATGAAATAAAATTGACTAAATTTAAGAAAAATATGGCTTTCGCGGCCATTTAGTGAGAGAAAAAAATAGAATCGAAGTAGGCGAAGCTGGAATCGCCCAGTGCAATTTGGTGGGCGAAAGCCGCACCACTAATTTTTTTTCTTTTTAATTTTACGAATATTTTATTTACATTTTTTTGTAGATGAAATGGGAATAATTTTCAAAATAGAAAAATAAAATTTGTTACGGTGATATGGCTGACTGTCCAAGTTGTCTATTTTATTTATATGAATTGTTAACACATGTGAACTTCATTCTTTGTACAAATAAAATAATTTTTATTTTGTTATGAATTTATTATACATTATTTGAATTTATATTTAAAATAATTTTTTTACTTATTTAAATATATAATTATTTTCTTATTGGACTTTTGTTTAGAGTCGCGCTTTTATCACTTGAGATATTAGTAATTTCTTGAGAAGTTCACAATTATATGATGTGACAACTCCTTTTTCTTTGAATATTTGGTGAGGTGCCATCATCTTTGGGAGTTGTTGCCAATCGTATAGTTGAGTTGTATTGGTTGAGGAGATAAGTCTCTTGATAGTGCTTCCATCTTTTCAAATTTTGAATCAATGACTAAGATTTCTTTCTTTGGTTGTATATATAATCTCGTGGCTCTTTCTCTTCTCTAGTTTCTTGATTTTTTATTGTCATTTTCTAGAGAAATTATTCTTCTATGATTTAAAAATCTTTCCTTTCCTCATGACTTGATGATTTTGCTTCCCAAACTTCTTCAATAAGTATCTTCTTCTTTGATTTTTTTATCTTTTAGTTAGCTATTTTCTTGCATTCATTCAGTCTTAGTGCTTGTTATGAGTCTTTGTCCTCTTAATGTCAGTGAGCTTTTCTAGAAAGCTCTTGATAGATTTGAATTTTGAACCTTGTTTAAGTATAAAATTATGTCTTCAACAGATGGTTTTCGAAATGTATCTGGCCAAAATTTAGATTGCCTTAAAGACATTTCTAGCATTGATAGTAGCTCAGCCTTAAATGTAGTTGATGCAAGTACTCGAAAGGGTTGAGAACTCATTCTACAAGTAAGGAGCCTTGCTCAAAGAAGGAATGTTGTAAGGATATATAATCCCAAGTGGACTTCTAGCAATAGGGTATCACCAATGGTCCCTCAAAAGCACAATATGGTGTCCAGTTAGTCTCGTAGGTTGAAGAAGATAAAGAAGAAGTTTGTCACTTAAAGCACTAGGGATGCTTCTTTTGAGTTGGATTATCCTCCTAATCACCCCTTTAGTATAAAAAAGGAGATTCTTACTTAGTTGAGGAAGAAATTGGAGATTTTTTCCTCTGTCACTTTAAGAGTTCACCGGGAGATGAGTATGTGAGTTTGCCATCGGACGAGGAGGTGGCTTTGAATTTGAGATTTTTTGAGTTTGGACTAAGGCTACCACTTTAGCCCTTTTTTATGGACATGCTGTCTTATTTAAATCTAGCACTGTGCTAGTTAAATTTGAATAATTTAAGGGCTTTGTCGTGGCTCTAAATTACGTGGAGCAAAGCTAATTTTGAGGGCCCTATTTCCCTGAGCTATAAAATCTTTATCAGATTAGGGCAAATTCTGGTCAACTGAAAGGTTTCTACTACCTTACAATTTATAATAAAGAAAAATATGCTACTTCAATGAAGGACTTGCCCTCAAGAAATGTTGTGTGGAAACACCTTTAGTTCTTTGTTCGATGAGAGTGGGGGGCAAGTTCATAAAGGTCCATATGGCTTCAATCATATCTTCAAGTTTTCTCCAAGAGAGGTCATTTTTGTTCACATGCTCTATTTATCTATTATTAATATTTTTTTTTTTATTCTACCCTCTAATGTTTCTTTTTTCCTTTTCAATTGCTTATTGGTCTTCGAAACCTAGCCTTTCCAAAAATGAGAAGAATCAAATTAAAGTAGCTTATGCTTTTAGTGATCCCTATGAGAAGTTGTTACCTTAGGAAAATCTTTTTTTTTTCCTGGGCTAATCAAATACATTGTAGGGGAGGGTCTCCATTGCCAGTCCTTGCGACACTTTCTACAAGGCGATGATCAATATTTAGAGAGTGGTA
The DNA here is from genome assembly GCA_946807835.1 of Ailanthus altissimus. Taxonomy (NCBI): domain Eukaryota; kingdom Viridiplantae; phylum Streptophyta; class Magnoliopsida; order Sapindales; family Simaroubaceae; genus Ailanthus; species Ailanthus altissimus. Next base: position 16,036,856 of record OX327687.1, read on the forward strand.
GTTGTTAAGGTTGAGATTGCTAAGACAAAAGAAGCCTTGAATAAGGCTAAGAAGAAGTTGGGATTGTTTGAATGTGAGCTTAACTCCTGTTTGGCCAAGCTAAAGTATGTTGAGAAAAAGCCAGAAGCTAAGGTAGAGGCAGCTAAAGCTAAAGCTGTCATGGTTAAGAGCAGGGTTGTTATGCTTAAATTTGAAGTTAATGAGCTTGATGGTCATATGAATGTCCTTCAAGGAAAAAGCTTTTCTCTTTAGCAAGCTAACGAGGAGTTGGAGAGGAAACTTGAGCTCACATGGCTTCGCGTTGTTGAAGAGGTATCAGAGGCTTTGACTCAGCTAGTGGACATTTTAAAGAGCTACTATACTAGGTTAGACTTCTCTTGGGTGCATGAGCTATTTGTTGACCCAGTAGGTGCCGATGAGGCAATTATGACTTATGATGCTGAAGCCACTACTACTTAAATGGTCGATGATGTTCCCTCCTAAAATCTCAATGACTCTACTGCTATTCCCTAAGATGTTCCTTATGTTGATAATGCTTCTACTTCTACCTCTATTATTGTTAAAGATGATCCTCTAGCTGCTTGATGATTTTTATTCTTCTTTTTTTTTTCTTTACTTCTTTTCAAGCTTTGTAATGAACTCTTTCTGATGAATGAAAGAATTTTATTTTTCCTTCATCTTTGTGTTCTTAGTTTATACTTTTTTTCTTGGAGTTCATCTTTATTGCCTGTCAATTATTTTGAATGATCTTACTTTTGGCTTTGTGTATGCTAAATATGTTTATGTCTTAGATTTGTGCCTTTACTTTGGAGAATTTTGGGAATAAACCTTGTGGGCGACCACAAGATCTTTTCAAACAAGGTGCTCATAACATTGAATGTTTTTCGAACAAGATGTTCATTATAGTGTGGTCGCTAGCTTTCTTTGTCCCTCATATTTCTCTTTTTCTTAAGGATTTTATTTTTGAAGGCCTTGTTATGTCAAAAGGGCTTTATGGTGGGTCTCTTGGATTCTACCATTTGTTTATTTCAATTTTAATATGCATTTTTTTATATTTTGGGGCTTCTTCTATTAAGCGACTCTGTTGATGTGGCATTTTTAGAATTTTTTTTAGGGCTTCTGGCAATTATTAACTTTTTTCTATCTTAATGTAAGAGAACATTTTTTAGCGGGATTTTTCAAGAACCATTGAATCTGATCTACGACTAGGCTTTAAAAGCTTAGAGATCTTCTTTATGAAAGGTGAAAGCTAAAACTCTTTATAATCTCATTTTCCTTTGACCTGTTCTTAAGAAAGAAAGTGCCACATCTTTCTTGTTTTCTTCTTGAATTCTATATATCTCAACACAACTTCTAGCACAAGTAATGCTTTTTGTGATAGAAATTTTCTATGTTCTTTCTTATCTTTTAAATATGTCATCTCGAATTTTCTTGGGTTTTTTTTTCACGTGTCCTTCTAAAACTTTTCTTTGTTAGATGATGGGGACCTTTAGTATTCTTTATAATGATGCTTAATCCTCAATTGGTAGTCTTGGTATATTTAGTTTTTTTTCTTTCGTTAAAAACTATATCTACACCGAATTAATCAAATTCTCATAGCTTGAAGGGTCAAACAAAAGTGACAATTAAGATTGAATTAAGTGATAGTAAGGAGATCCCTTTGGTGAGCAAGAACAACAAGGGTTCCTCTTCAGGGAGAGTTGCCTATGAGAGGGAAGTGTATATTGTTTCTTATTTTAAACTCTTTTGAGATTGATACCTTGTTTTTTTTAATAGATATGCAAGATGGTGATGGTATCAAATAAATGTAGTTGATAAGATGAACCTTCTTCTAAGCATCCTTCTGCTCAAACGCCTTTAGAGATACCCTTTGTCAAGTTTAGTGAGTCTAGACTATCACTCTTGATCATGATTATTATACTACCACTAGTCATGGTCATTCTTCCATTCCTAGTCGAGGTCGAGGTGCTTCAGAGATTGTTCCTCGAAGACCTCCTACTACACAGGAGATGGGGAAAGGATTACTTGACTATTTTTAACTGGATTTTGGTCTTACGCGTTTAAGGGAGAAGCCAACAGAAATGGGATGTTGTTCATGAGTTAATTATTAGGAATCCTCCAATAATGTCTTAAGGTTGTTAGTCTACTAGTTTTTAAAGCAAATATCAACACTTTCTTCCTAGTTTTAAGGAAGCAGAGTGCTCTATTCGTCATTCTTATTCTCATTAAATGTAGGATTGAAACCCCTTTTCTTCTTTTCATATGTTACTTTTGAGCACGATTGAGGTATTATTTTTTCTTACCTTTTTTATTTTATTTGTGTTGGATTCTTCTCTTTGTGTAGTGATGTTCTTCTTTTCTCTTTTAGGTGGTATATATTTTGTCGCTGTCACAAAGCTGTTATCAGGTCGATCCATGATGGTTTGGAAGTTTCTAACCTCAAGAAGGATTTGGTCAATGTTGAGAAGCAATATCAGTTTAAGGACAAAGTGGTGAAATCTTTAGGGAGATGCTTGAGGAAATGTTTGCTAAGGTAGTAATGGCTTAGATTGAGGTGTTAGAGCTTGAGTATTAAAGAAGATTTCATTTGGACGAAGCTGTTGGAGGTGTTACAAAAGTTGAAAGCAAGGTCTCTGAGCTAGAGAGGCAAAAGAAATAGCTAGAGGGCCAAATGAGATCTTTGAAGAATCTAGTGGAGGCTCTTAAGGAGGAATATGCTTGTATGCGTGCTCGAGCTGTGGAGGCCAAGATATATTGATAAGGGTTAATTAGGTCTAATATTTTCATCTTTCAAGCTTAATATTTGTTTGTTAAAATTAATATTATCTGGCTTTTATGTATTTTATTATTATTTTGTAAGTTTGGAGTCAATGGAGCAAATAAGGAAGAAAATCTAATAAAAATAAGCTAAAAACATCAAACTACTACAATACACTGCTATAACGATTGCTACAGTAACAAGCTATAGTACTAGCGTTGTGGCACCTAGAAACGAGCGCTTTGACTCTAAAAATAGTGTGTACAATGCCCAAAATTCAGTATCGCTGCACTGCGTTAACAGTATTCTAATCTGACTTAAATTTGATGTTTTATCCTAAAATAAAGACATAAACCTATAAATAGAAGGCCAAAAATCGTACTTCAAATATATATATATATATATATATAGAGAGAGAGAGAGATGAAGAGAGAAAAAGAGCAATTTTTAGAGAATCAAGAAGAGTTGAAGATTAAAGACTGCAGCAAAATTAATTTTATCCCTTCAACTCTTTATCTTTCTAGTTTTCTATGATTTTTATGATGTTAATCTTGATAAGCTCTAAAACTCTTTATTTCACTATGACTTAAGATTTTATTTCTAGAATTAGACTATTGAACCTAATATGTAGTTGAATTTTGTTAATTCTTAGTTTATGAACTTAATATATATAATTGATTCATTTTATCTTGTAGTTATTACTTTTATTATATCTAGCCAATATTTTAAATGATTGAGAAACCATGATGAACTTGACAAATAAATTTATTTGTTTAGCCTATGATAGTTTGATGTATGATCATAGGGTAACAATTATGAGTTTTATGTAAGATAGACATATACCTAGATGGCATATATGGTATGATTTAGACTTGATCTTAATGAATTACATTCTATTCTAATTGTCATAGACATATATATAGTTGTTAGAATGCGTAATATAGTCATTCGAACATCGACAGAGACTGGTGATGAGATTAAAGTCTAACAATCAATTTTTATTAAGGGATTAACTAAGAGGTTAATGAATCTAGTAAAATATTAGGGGATAAGTCTAAACCCTAAATTCTTATCGATTAGTGAATTTAACCCTTTGTTTATTTGCTTATTAGGTTTAATTTAATTGATAGAATTAAGTGAATTAGTTAAATTTTCTATTTTAATTTTTAGAATAAAATTTGTTATAATTTTAAATTTTTAATACTTGATTGAAATAATTAGATCGTATAGTTCATGTAGGAACAATATTTGAACTTAAAATTCTGTACTACTTAATATGATAGTATGCGCTTGCATTTAACTATTAAAGCACCAATCACATATACTGATCAGGTTGATGTTGTTAAAGAGCTTTCCTTTGCCTCTAAGGTCATGGTGGACTTTAAGAATAGTGCTAATATTTTCAAGGAGCATTATCCTAATATTGACCTCTAGTGGCTGGATGATGCTTCGCACAACTCAGATGATTATGAAGATGATTCTGAGGATAATGATGCATTGAATGCTCTTAATGATCAAGTTCTTCCTTCTTGATAATTTGTATTTGTCATTGATACTTGTAATTCTTTCTATAATTGAATGAGATACAACCTTTCTTTTTTTTTTTTGGTATTATTCTTATCTCAACTCTTTTCTATTTTCTGAGAGTACTAGTTATCTCATAACTGTGGACTTTTCTAACGTAAGTGTTGATGAAAGAAGGATTTTTTATTAATAAATTTGCTCTAATAGTATAATAAAATAACTATAGGTAATAGTTTTTAAAGAGTTCAACGTTCTATAGTTTTCTAAAAACTCTTCCATCATTGTGCTCGAACTCATATACACTTGATTGAACTCTCTTGAGTACCTTGCAAGGATCTTTCTAGTTTGTTCCAAGGGATCCATCTGTTATATTTTTTATGTTTGGCAAGAACTTTCTCAGGACTAAGTCTCCTTCTTAGAATTCTCGAGCTCGAACTCACTTGTTATAATATTAAGATATTTTTTATTAATAAGCAGTCGTTCGAATTTTGGCTGCATCCCTTTTTTGTTATATTAGGTCTAGGTTCCTTTACATGCGTTCTTCATTCTCCTCATCAAAATTTTATACTTTGTGGGTGGGCACTCTTATTTCTGCTGGAATCACAGCTTTACAACCAAAGGCTAAAGAGAAGAGGGTTCTTTAGTAGCTCGAAGGGCTATACTTTTGCTTCTTTTCCAAGCTCTTTTTTTCTCAATAAACTTCTTTTTTAACAGCTTCTTGACAAGTTTGTTAGAAGATTTATCCTATCCATTTGTCTTCAGAGAGGCAGGTGAGGCTAACGAAACCTGAATTTTAAGCTATGAACAGAACTCTTTGAAGCTTCATTTTTGAATTGTTTGCCATGGTATGTAATGATGGTATGGAGTATTCTAAATCTACAACTTATATTTTTTCATACAAAGTCTTGAATTTTATTTGTTTTAATGTTCGCTAGAGGCTTAGCCTTTATCTACTTAGTGAAGTTATTCATGCAACGACAATATACTTGGTTGACCTCTCTTCTATAAGGTAAGGGGCAAATCAGGGTGAACCTTTATTATGCGAAGGGCTATGGACTGTTCATCATTTTCAGATTTTTTGGTGTAACTTTTGGCATGCGTTACATTTTTTAACTAGCCTTTTAATACTGTTAAACATGGTAAGCCAATAATACTCATCCTAGGAGCTTTATAAGTTAAGGCTTCTACACTGAAGTGATTTTCACAAATCCCTACATGTATTTCTTGGAGTATATATTTAGTTTTATCTGGTGTTAGGAATCTCAAGTGCTGGAGAGAGTGCCCTCTTCGATAGAGGACGCTATCAATGATAGTGCAATGAGCTGCTTGATACTTTAGCTTTCATACTTCTTGCTTATTCTAAGGCAGAACTCTTTCTCTATAAAACCCCGAACAAGTCCATCCAACTAGGTCATGGATCGACTTGCATAATATATTTAGTTTCTTCTACTTCTATGCTTGGTTTGAAGATGAATTCTAGGGGAACAAATCATGATATCTGAGCTTCTTTTATCAGAGCTATGTATGCTAGGATGTTAGCCTTGTAAATTTCTTCTTTTGGTATCTTTTTTATAATTACTTCATTGAATTGCTTCTTTGTTGTCTCAACTTCTTTAAGGTATACAACCATGTGGTCTCCCCGGGCCTTATATCCTTTATTGACTTAGTTGACGATGAGTTATGAGTCATTTTTGACAAGGACACTTTTGGCTAGGAGGGCTTTATATTCGACTTCATTGTTGGTAGCTATGAAGCTAAATCTGACAGTATAGTTGAGTTCATCCCCTTTTGAGCTGATGAAAATTATGCCAGCCCCATACTCCTTTGAGTTTGAGGCCTCATCAATGAAGAATGTTTAAGCAGAAGTGTAGAGGCTTATTTTTCTTAGGCGTTTAAGGATTCTTCACACTGAATGTCTTCTTCAGTCTGATCTCTATGTGTACATTCTGTGATGAAGTAGGTAAGGGCCTACGCCTTAGTGACTACTCTTAATTTAAATTGTATTTCAAATTCATTAAGCTAGATTGCCCATTTGACTAGGCATCCAAAGAGGTTTGGATGGTGAAGAATCTATCTTAAAGGTTGATTAATGAGGATGATTATTTTGTGAACCTAGAAATAAGGCTTTAATTTTTGTCCGATTGTGACTAGCGTTAGGGCTAGCTTTTTTGCTAGTGAGTAGGGGGTCTTAGAATTCGTAAATGCTTTGCTGGCTAAATAGATTAGTTTGTGGATATTTTCTTCTTCCTTGACCAATGTTGTCCTTACCGCTTAATCTATGACCCTTAGGTATAGGATTAAATGGTCCCCTGTTCTTAGTACAACAAGGTTGACTAGTTAAGCTAAATACCCTTTCAACTTTTGGAAAACTTATCCTTGCATTATAGGGTCCATTTTACTTTGTCTTTGCTTTTAATAGACTAACAACTTCTTTGCTAAATATGAGAAAAATTTTATAGAATATGAGATAAAAAGTTTAGAACATCAACTGATTAATATTAAAATTAAAAAAAGATATAGGTATATTCAGGTTGGAAATATATTTAATTTAGATTGATTATGAAAAGAAATTAATTATTACCTTAATGAGTAGAGCGTTTGTAATCTTTAAGTATATATTCTTTATAGTTATTGCTTTTGTCAAGATTAGTAACTTCGTTCATAGTATATATATTTTTTGGTTTTTAAATGAGAAATGTTATTGTTGTCGTTTTATGCTAATTATTGAAAATATTTAAAGATACTCATGCTTCTTTGTCACTTTTAAGACTTAGTTTATTATTTTTAAATTAAATTAAATTCTACTAATTTTCATTAAAAAGTATAGATACTTTATAGCTCACATATTTTCAAAGTTTCAATTAATTAATATATTTATAGTTTTAAAACATCTGTTTGAACAAGTTTGTAAAATAATTGATTTCTATCCAATGATAATGATATGGTTTCAATTCAAGTTATTTGCACTTTATATACGAAACTATTGCAAGCAACATTGTTATGGTATAAAATAGAAAATATAATATTTGAAATAATTTACTTTTTGAATCTAAAATTTAAAAAAAATATTTTGACTCACTATCTATAATTATACGATATTAATCAATTGACGTGATATACAATTAGACCAGTTGATATCTATTCTAAATATGCACACAATAAATGATTCTATTATTAGCTAGGTCATTAAGGATACAGTTTACATTATTTTATTCTGTTATTGGTCTGGTAACTATGGGGATTGGGGATATTATATGACATGAGCAATTACTATTTATGCTATATTAATTTATATATGATACTATTTTACTGAATTATGATGCTCTAATGCATTTTATTTGACAAGGTAATAAATGTTCTACATATTATTGTTATTATTAAGATTATTTGAAGAAGGCTTACAAACCTTTTAAATCATGTACCTATAAAGCATTATAAATTGATTTACTTACTAAGTTGACGACTTATCTTTATCATTTACTTTTAATGTTTAAATTTTAGGCTAGTGAATTATCTTTGAATTATGCACTATGTAGGCTTTTTTTTTTTTTGTTTAATAAAAGACATTGATGTTTCTAGTAGTCTAAATTTTACCTTGAGTTGTAATGTTAATTTAATTGAGATTTTATCTTAGAGGATTATCTTTGTCTTTATGTGGGTGACTTTAAGAACTTTAAGCCTGATGAATAAAGAGTTGTAGAATTTTCATTAAAGCTGTTACGTATTTTACTTTAATTTTGTGATAAAGGTAGTAGCTTCTCTTTTGGAGATAGTAGCTTCTCTTTTGACTTGTGTTTTACACATGTTGGATTTGGAGTGTTATAACCGTTACAAATAAAAATGCATTAATGCAAAAAATTATGACCAAAAAGTGAAAAAAAAAATTAAAAAAGCTTATAGATATTGTCGAGAAACCATAGGCGAATAGTCAAGAGACCGTAAGCAACATAATTCTTGATTAATTACAACACCAAAATTTCATCAGGTGGGTTTGTTCAATAAACCAAAACAACTTCAGAATTTTTCTAAAGCCAAAGTAGCAAATTTGTCGACCCAAATTTTTTTTAAGAAAGTTCAATGAAACAAAAAAGATCATAAACTCGATGCACCAAAAACAAATATTAGAAAAGCCCTCGTAAATTTTTAAAAAAAATATGCCTCATAAATTTACAAATTTCATATCTGCCCCAATATTACTCAAGTTAGCACATATGCCACTAGATTTATGTGAAAATTTAAATTTTCCTCAAATTTATTTAAAAATTTAGAAATGCCCTAAAACATTTTCAAAATATCAATTAGACCACAAAAGCTTAGTAAATTTGCAATCTAACCAAAAATAACTTTGAATTATTTGTAAAAGGGTCCTTCTAAATAATTTGTGAGTAGATCAAACAAAAAAGTGATGTGGGTGAACAAATTGGAGCACAATTAGAGTTCTAATTTTGGTGTTGGTAATAAGCACTGACGCACCATTGAATGATGAAAATTAGCGACGGCTAAAATTGGGTACAATGAGTTTAGAGTGGTACATGAGGTGTTGATACGTCTTCGATCAACTCAATTTTTGTGTTAATGAAATCGCTAGAAAAGTCTGAGTCTATTGACGATGGTTATGAGACGAAACGCGTGGCCGTAGATGGAGGATCTCGTGATGGCACTCCGTTGGATTTTTTGCTTTGATTTGACTTTTTGGTGACAAATTAACATCAATAATACTGGAAAAAGAATGATTGGCATCTTCTGAGCTGGATGGTCATCTTGGTTTATCATTTGGACACCAACGATAGGCGAGGGACAATGGATCTAACAGTGGCAGCGATGATTTCAACCAAATTATTTTAAATTATGAACTAGGTTTGATACCATATTAAAGAAATTGGAGTCTCAGTATTTTTACCCTGAATAATAACTATAAAAGATGGCCTGTATATTAGTGTTAAATCTCTAACCAATATAGAAATAATAATACGTAAGACTAAGACTATAAGACGATAGTTGACATAAAGAAAAATATTCTAATTAGACAATGACTAAATAAGAAATCCTTAATAATACAAGTAACTTTAACATGTAATTGACAGAGCAAAAGTAATGGAAAGAAAAAATGTAAGTTCTCCAATAAAATTTTTTATTATCATAATAAAGAATGATAAATTATAGTTTTTGTTGCCCTTAAATATCCTAAATAAAATTAACCTAAAACAACCTTGGGCATATGACATAATTGATTAATCCTAATATAAATATAGAAAATAATTTTTTAAAAAAAAGGGAATTGAAATTCGACTTTCGTAGAAAATAATAAAAAAAATTACCTAAAAATATAGAAAAACGATTTTGCTCAACTTTCACCGCGAATTTGAAGTCTTAAACAATAAAATTTGGGCATCATCGGAATGCTCATTGTTTTATCAAGAGCCTACGTCGTCGAGCCCGTGAAAACTTCGAATCAATATATATTAAAAAGTGCAATTCTGACATTGTATTTTCAAGTTATGAAATTTGGAATTAAAAGAAGAGGTCCTAATAATCACGTTGAGTCTGTCTATGCTTCGTGAGTTTGAAGAAGATCAACATCTACGTGTAACAGAAAAAAGTCTTGATGATCACATTGAGTATTACAAGTACATGCTTTGGAAGAAGATCAACAACTGTTATTCATTTAACAGAGTCCCGATGATCACATTGAGCATTTTGAGTATTATCAGTACATAGAGGTCTTCATCAGGATGACTCCCTGTCCCCGTATTTGTTTCTTTTTTTTTGCACCAAAGGTTTCTTTGCTCTTCTTAATTTTGCTTAATGATGAGGTAACCTGAGAGGTTTGAGATATGAAAGACAGGATCCAACCATCTCTCATTTATTCTTTACTGATGACAGTCTAATTCTTTCTAGAGCTTTAGTGAGTGATTGCAACTCGATTAAGGAAATTCTGCATTCATATGAGCTAGCGTTTGGATAGCAGATCAACTTACAGAAATTATATGTTTATTTTGGTAATTTTATTTCAGTGGAGTTGGCTGCCCATCTTACTCAATGTCTTGGTGTGGCTCATGTTTCTCACCGTAACAAGTACATGGGTCTTCCATGCATCTTGAGTAAGAACAAATATAATATTTTTGCTGCAATTAAAGAAAAGGTATGGAAAAAATTAAAGGGCTAGAAGAGGCATTTATTTTCAGCAGGGGGTCGGGAGGTACTTTTTAAAGTAGTGATTCAAGTAATTCTAACTTATATAATGAATTTGTTTAGGCTTTCGAGGTGTGTCATTAAGGAGATTCAATGACTTTGTGCCAGATTCTTTTGGGGTGCTAACGAGTGTAGAAGAAAACTCCACTGGTGCTCTTGGAAAATATTGTGTCGTCACAAAAAGGATGGTGGTCTTGGTTTTAGGGATTCACACTCCTTTAATCAAGCCATTCTCCTAAAACAAGGCTGGCGAGTGATAGCTGTTTACGTTCAAAATATAATGCGGCTATCGCAATATAGATTGAGGTATCGATCCCACAAGGAAGCTTTTGACAAAATAGGTTGGTGAAATAAAATATTAAAATAGTAGCAAAGGATAAAATTAATTAATTAGTTTAAGTGGATGAAATGGAATTGTCTATGAATTGAGAAAAATTTCTTATGATGATGTAAACAAGGCTTCGAGAATCACAATTATGCTTTATAAATCTACTCTATACTTTGATTCAATGTTTATAACTCAATTAACAGTTTTACATCCCAAACAATCAATCGGAAGATATGTAAAATATAGCACATTTGATAACACGTGCATTTGATATGACTAAACTCTTGTGCAAACATTAACACAAATCATATTCATTTATACAAATTATCTAAGATCGACAATATATCATTTTGATAATATTGCAGTAAAATATCAACTTGAATATCAAATATTTATTGCCTTTACATATTATCTAAGATCGACAATATATCAATTGACAATATTGCAGTAAAAGATTAAGATATAAAACAATATAACCAATAACAATTATAATTCAATAAGAATCATATAAGAAAAGCATGACTGAACATATATGAGACATGAGAATTATAATCTCTGGATTATAGAAAATAAAATAGATAGGAGTTTAAGCAAAATCAAACTTACAAACATTTGTAACTCTTAACAACGAATTAAAGTATAGAAGTAAATTTAATAAACACAAAAGTTCATCTCTTAGCCTTGCCAAGAACTCTAGCCTAAATTACAATACATGTTAAGAAGAAAATAAGAGAGAATTATCTAATGTTAAAAACGTCGTAAGAGTGTCCTTATATAGGCAATGAATGGAAATATATTAAGTGTGACATCGATCTTCAATAATTTAGGCCAATAACTCGTTTACCCATTTGCAGCACCTTTTTGATAATGTAAATGCCGATGTAGCCTTTTTGTTCGACATGAAAGTTGTAGCATTTTGTCTCTTCTTTCCATAGGCACCAGGTTCATGCAAATTTCGGCCAACAACCATTTTACCCACTTGCAATACTATTTAGTCCATGATAACGGTTGATTTTAACTTTACCATCAACATAAGAGTTGTTGATAATTAAGTCAATATTTCACAGCTCAAGAATTATACCAATTGGGTACGTATTTTGTAAGATACGATTCAAATACGTGAGTTGGGTCAAGCTGAGCGGAAGTTGTAGCCCGATTCTATTGTATCTCAATTTTTTGCCCTTAACATGTTGGATTTGGATTTTAACTATTCTTCAAGTTTGTGTAAGATGGAGTCATGTTACTCTACGTTCAAAAATTTCTTCATTTCGATTTCTACATTGAGACTTATGTCTATTTTACGTAAACCTATGCTAATAATATTCATTAATTATAATTTAAGGAGAACATTTTATTTCAAGCTAAAAATACAAAAAAATACTAAAATTAGTGATATTAAATGGTAATTGAATCTCTTAATAGATATACATTTTTATGTGTTCATCAATAGCCAATCCAAACTCTCTAGTGGCTAGAACTCTCCAAGGTATTTATTACTCTAACTCATTTTTTTTTGTAGGCACAACCAAAACAATTTGATTCCTTGGTCTGGAAAAGCATTCTGTGGGGGAGAAACTTGCTTTCAAAGGGGCTTCGTTAGCGTATTGGTAAATATTATCTATCACTAAAGCCTTTTTTTTAGTAATGAGTTTCCTTGTAGGATTTACCTTATTAAAAGTAGAGTTCAAATTGTACAAAGATTAACAATTCAAGTTCAATAAGGAATTGGATATTAGTTATTTTATAAGGAGAATAAAGAATTAGTAAAAAAGAACTATGAGAGAGAAATTATGTGAGGATGTAAAAAATATTTAGAGTATTCGTATATATTATGTTATAAGATTATGGTAAATTATTCTCTCATCCGTGGATGTAGAAAACTAGGGTAAACTACGTTAAATTTCTTATGTTCTTTGTATGATGTATTAATCTTGATGTTTGATGTCTTTTTACTATATTTTTTTTAAGTTATAAGAGCTCAAATACTAATATTATTGCATTGCTTCTCAAAAACGTTTCTAATGCACTTCTATTGCCGCAAAAATCTTCATATAACACCTCTACACTATTGTTCTACTACTTTTTCATACTATTGAACAAACTATAATGGATTCATGGTCTTGCTCATGGAATTGTGGAAAACAAGACTAATGCTATGATAGTCTTGGATTGATAGTATCCGAATAATTAAGGTATTATGTATGGATGGTAAAATGACTCGTAAATCCATAAGAACTCACCTTTGTTAGAAAGAATTTGATAAAGCTTAAAATGGATTTAGGATATGTTTAGTACACAAAATTAAAAATTACAATAGGTTTAGAACGGATATAAATTTGGTGAAATATCCTACAAATACCGGTTAGAGTATCTGTAAATATTTACATATACATAATTTTTTAACTTTTCTAAAAAAAAAGTCAAACGATGTTAATTTAGTTGTAGCCCTAATAAAAATTTAAAAGAATGATTTTTATCTCACCTTCAATCTATCAGTTATTCTCACTCTCATTTATCATATAAACGTCGACCCTCAGCTTTGTCATCGTTGATCTTTATTCTCACAAAGCTATTTACTCACGCTCATCAAATATATATTTTATTCTCAAACGATATATTCTGATCCATCTTTAATCTTCATCTCACTAACATTACATTATTTAACTAAATAATATGAATATTTTAAAAGAGATACATTAATTTTTTTGTTCAACTTTTTTGTTTATTTTCTTCACATTATGAGATTGATAGTTGTTTTATTTTGTTTTTTTTAATTTTAATATGTCATTGGCTTATCTTAAGACTATAATATGCTAGTATAAAATTATTTATAAGACGTGTTTTTAAATATTGAATCAAGTTAAAGAAAAACAATTTTTGTTCAATTGCGTTACTTTATAATTATATTGTTTAGAATTTGTGTTAGCTATTTATGAGTTGCTTTTATTAGTGTTAACTTGAAAATTGGTTTAATTTTGATGGAAATTTTTTTATTGAATTTAAATTTTTAATATGATTTTAATTGATATATTTTATGAATTTTTAAAAAAAATTAACATTATAATTTTATATTTTTTATTATATTAATTTACAATACACTTAAAATCTATGAATAATCTATTGCAGGTTTAATAAGAAGTACATATTTATTATAATGGATTTGATAATAAAACTCTAAACTTGTAATGAGTTTGAAAAAAATTTGATATTTCAATTTTGAAGCAAAAATAGATGTTGGTTTATGAATATTCGATCCACTGCTATTTTTAGTATTGTGACAAAAATAAGAAGACTGTTTTCACCTTAACGTCTGTAGATTTTTAAGCCATGGATTTTCACCAATATCGTATTGGTCCAGTAGAGATTTCCTTGCGGATTCAAATTCTTCCTCTGATTCACAATCAAAGATACATTTATGGAAGAGGCAGTCAAAATTAGATTGTACATAATATTGCATCTGCCATTGCTTGATACCTATTAGAATATTGTCAGAATATTGTTTTTGGTTAACGCGCACCTACTGCTTCCAGAAATTTTCTGAACAACCAAATAAGTCCTTGCTGTCATCAAGCAAGAAAGAACCTCCAAACAACACATATTGTCCATGATGATTAATTCCTAAAAATGGTGTATAACTCATATTATATGCATCAACTCGAAATTCTGTGTCCAAAATGAGACATCCCCAAAGTAACCATAGTCTATCTTTGATCTGCCATCCGTCCAAAAGAAGCTTGTCAAGCAGTTTTTAGCATTGACGTGCACTGTGTAAAATAAAAAATGAACGATCCTCTACTTGCAAATGTCTGAAATAATCAATTAAACTTTGGCCATCTACAAGTTGTGGACAACTCGTTTTCTCATCAGGATAGAAACTTGAGAAATCAATACTATGAAATCTTACTGAATTTGCAGTTTCTGCCCCTTTCGCCATGCCTGATTTATTCATAATGGTACTCATTGAATGATCCTCAGTGACATTGACAGATGAACCTACTATAAGCTTTGACTTGCCTTTAAGGTCATGGTTGTGCTTGCGATTAAAATCAGATCACCCAATTTCCATTTTCAAATGTAAATTGGACCGTGGCAGCACAACCTGTCCTGGTCTCTTTCCTCTGATACTTTGCCATCTTTGTGGGTTGCTTATTTACTCGGTAACCCCGTTCTTGAACAAAAGAGAAACCGTTTCCTAATGGTTCCATTTGACAGTCTCCATAACTTTCCTTTTCTCACAGGGAAAACTTGTAAGCCTCCTCTTCTGATGAAAACACCATTCCAAGTTCGGGAGTCTGAGGATTAACTTTAGGTGTTTCTTCATTTATATTGACTGTTGATTCAGATATTATTTCATTTCTCCATAACTTTCAAAAGACAACAAATCTTCTCCATCACTCTCTAGTGACAATAAATGTGATGAAAGAAATCAAAAGATTTAATTTAATTTAAATTTATTTATTTTAAAAATTATTTCTTTTGACCTCTCAATCTATTAAATTTATTTCTCTTTTTAAGTTTTTTTTTTTTCTATTTTGATTTATTCTTATTAAGTTTATTTTTTATGTTTTAGTTTATTCTTATTAGGTTTGTTTCTCTTTTAAATTTATCTTTTTTCTATTTTAGTTTATTGTAAATTCTATAAATACTTGAGCATTCATCAATGAGAATACAATAAGTAATGCAATATTTTTTCTCTTCTTTTTAAATCTCTACTTAGTACCAGAGCTTCTCATAAGTTAATCTTTTGCTTCCATAAAGACCCTATGCGCAGTTAAACAAAGCTACTACACACGGCAAAACAAGAGTTGTTGCACATAAATAAATACAGTGGAAGCTAGATCATAAATAAAATATATTAGAAAAAAATTTTAAATTGACCCATCTATTTTATTATTATACTATTTTGATCAACACCAACATTTCTATACTATATTAACCAAACACACAAATGTTTTCCAATTTGCCCTTATTACAAATTTTGAAAGCTCTTTCTCTCTCTACAAAGTTTCTCTCGACCAAATTGCAAAATCGATGGGATCGATTAAAATATTTATAAATCAACTTCAAAATCATCACATTTTAAGGATTAGAAGTAAAATAACCAATTGTGGAGTTAAAAAAATAGGAAATGAATAAAAATTAGTGAGTTTTTATTGTAAATGTAATTTTATTATATTTTTATTGTATTTTTTTATTCTACTAGTTCAAATATTTAGATTAAGTGTTACGAAGGTAAAACAAGTAGTTGAAAACAAGTGTAAAATGTCAAAAACGATAAAAAAAAATTAACTGAAAAGGTCGAAATGGCTGGTTTAGGCCAAAAACTGCGTTCAGCTCATGGCATATATTGTGCAATGCATGCTGTGCATACCACGTAGCACCATGTGGCAATTTAAATTATTTAAATTTATATTTTATTTTTTTTTATTAAAATTTACTTAATGTGATTTTTTAATTTTATTTAATTAATAATTTAACTTTGCCATTTTTAAAATTTTTTGTAATTAATTTATTTTTTATTAGTTTTGATTTTGTGTATTAAATTTTGTTTTATTTCATATTTTTTTATTTTAAATTTTAGTAATTATTTATATTTTATTTTTTATTTAATTTAAAAATTTTTTATTAAAATTTACATTTTTTGAATTTATGTAATTGCTGATATACTAATAATTTTTTTTAACTGCTGTTGATATTATTTTAATATCATGGGACTTGTTTCGACCATTGTATGCTTTTGGAGAAGATATGAGAGTTCTAATGATGATGTCGAGAGATACATTAGATTTTAAAATATCCATATGTTAGTTCTGAAAATATAAAATACGAAGCATTGTTGAGAATAGTTTATCATATTTTGGAGTTAATCAGGTGCAATATAAAGTAACTCTCAGATTCAAGATTCATTCAAATACTATAAAGTTGAGATCTTTTGGTTAAGCCTACAAAAAATGTATAACATCTCTGTGTACAACACTAGATGTTCGAGCTCCCTTATGTGAAAATAATGTAGAAGCATCCATCAAATAGAAATAAGTCTACCCTAATCAATTCATGTCTGTAAGCAATAGCAACCAAGTGAGTAATATAGCCCAAATAATTTCAACCCCTTTACTTCCGCCAAATCTCCAAATGATTATTATTATTCTCCTCTATAGTTCAACAAAGACCTAACTTACACATATTATGATAGTTAGATTTATAGAGATGATGACATTGATGTTGGTAATGATATTGGTTATGATATTAGTAACAATATTGGTTATGATATCAGAAATGATGATGGTTGTGAGAATGATGATCGTGATAATGATGTTGGTAATGATGATGGAAATTATGATGATGACTATGGAACGGAAGTTGATAGATTGAATGACATACCGAAGGACGGACCATGTTATGTTTCTAAAAATTCTGTTCAAGAGCTGCATGATGAGTATGTCTCGTATGCAAGAGAAGATTGAGTTCAACTAGAAAACCTATTTCAGTTCATTTCTCCAATACCACTATTTGACTTAAACATATCAGAAAAGGTATCGTGTATCGAAATTGGAGATGTGTTTATAGAAAAGTTGTATAATAGCAAAGATGAAATTCATGAGGATATAAGCATACTAACACTTAAAGAAAATTGGAGCTTTAAAATTCATAAGTCCACCAAATAGCATTTTGAAGCGAAATGCAATGATAATAGATGCAAATAAAGGTTACGTGCAATGTCAACAGAAGGATGATAGTTCTTTACTGTGAGGAGAGTAGACGTAAAGCACACTTGTGTTTTGGACCGATTACAAGATAGTCATCGACAAGCCAAGATTCGTATTATTGATAAAGTAATTAAAAATAAGTTTGCATCGATCAGTAAAAATTATATACCAAGGGAAATTCAAGCAGATATACGTAAAGAATTTGCTGTTGAGATAACATATACTATAGTTTGGCGAGCTAAGGAGTATGCATTAAGATTGATAAGAGGTACTCCAGATGATTCATTTAGATTACTTATTGCATACAGCTATATGTTGCAATAGCAGAACCCGGGTACATTTACTCACTTGGAAACTAACGCTGATAATCACTTTAAGTATTTTTTTTATGGCGTTGGAACCCTAAATCAGAGGTTTCCAATCATCCATCTGATCGGTGATTGTAGTTGATGGAATAAATTTGAAAAGTGCTTATCCTAGTACAATGTTTTGGCAATATGTAAAGATAGAAATAATCAGATATTTCTATTAGCATGGAGGATTGTTGACTAAGAAAATTGTGCTTCTTGGACATGGTTTATAATCAAATTGTGGGGAGTAAGTGGTGACCATCAGGATCTAGTTTTTGTATCTAATCAGCACGAATATTGAGAGGTCTAATCAGGGTGTGTTTCTTAATACATATTATCAGTTTTGCATCTTTTACTTAAAAGAAAATTTAGTGACAAAATACAAGTTATCAATAAAAAAGTCTAAAAAATAGGGATACTTGCCTACTTATTTTCTTGCTGCCAAGGTATATTGTTTTTTTTATTTTCAACACCAAATGAATAAGATGTAGAAGATGACCCTCATGTAACTAAGTATTTGAAGAAGGATGTTAATACGAAAAAATAAGCTCGATCAGATGGTGATTTCAAAAGATACAACATCATAACTATTAATATTGCAAAGAACATTAATGCAATTGCCAAAAAAGTAGGAAAGCTTGCTCTAAACAATTTTGTGGAGTGGATACGATAGCTAATACAGCTGTAGTTTTATCATAGACGAGAGGCAACATAACATAAGGTGATGAAACACAATGATAAAGATAGTCAAATGACAGTTTACCTAGTGGATAATTCACGGTTTGTAGTAAAGAATGACGGTAGAGATAAAATGATAGACATTCCCACGAAGACATGCAACTATCGAAAGTTTGACTTCCAGCAACTATCAAAAGTTTGACTTCCAGCAACTAGCTTATTCCTATATATTTGTTGTAAGCAGATATATAAGATTAGCGTACGAGAGTCTTTGTTAGACTTATTACATGGCCTAGTCTTTATTCTATACCTATTGCGAGTTAGTACTTTCAATTGGCTATCGGTCAGATTTGATAGTCCCAAAGGAGTTGAGAAATATTTACATGTAGCCTCTAATATCACATCGTCAAGCAGGTAGTTGTAGGATGAATCAAATTCCATGTCAAGGGGGATGAACCATTAAAGAATATTTGAAGTCATTGCAGACAATATAAATATAACCAACAGACATGTCGAAACCCGATTGCTTTATATAGAAATTAATGTATATTTGTTTATAAAAACTAAAATTTATATTAATCTTGAATTTCACTATATTATTAGCATAGTTTATTTCTTTCTTTGTTTTAGGACTCGTAGAGATAAAAGGAAAACTTGAACCTCGAGGCATAATTTCCACAATGATTTCACTAGATGGAAGGTTCTCGTATGGGACTTATAGACCATTTCTTTTTTTTAGGACCCATAGTAATTTATTGTATTAGACTTTTGAGATTGAATGTCTTTTATGCTATTTTGCATATTTGATGTCATAATGTCATTAACTGTGTCTAATACACTTAAAACTTTATTGATTATAAATGTATTTTTCATTTAATGTTGATAGTTTTGAGTTATGGATAAGTTAAAGAAAGTTTGAAAGTATAGTAACATATTTTAGATTTTATAGAAGTGTTAATATTTGTAAGTTGTAAAAAGGGAGATTTTATCAAAATTTCAGTAGAATTCCTATTGTAGTGAAAGTTTATGAATATTCACAGGATAGTACTTGAGATCTGAAATTTTATTTTATATATTACATGTCTATATATATGCCCTTATTTTTTTAAATCACACAACACGTATATTCATTCTAATGAAATTTTGGCAGAATTTTCCATATTTATGAACATTCCCAAACTTGCATCTTAGAAAAAAAAAATACTTCTATACAATTATACATCATCTCTACACACATCCTGTCACGCCCCAGACCCAAAAGATCCGACACACGACATCACTTACATTCATTCACTGCATGTGCACTCATAAATAATATTACACAAAATTTTCAATTTTCATTCAACACAGAAATCCTTAGCAAGTTGCTAGTAAGTTCAACACTAAAATCAACCATAACCTAACATATAAATATAAACTTCTCTTGACAATATTTAAACATTCATTTCAATTTCTTTCAGAATTATAGCAATTGAATTATGACTGGGACAATTATTAAACCGGAGATACGCAGAGTTTTCTCAGAGATTAACACTCTACTACGTCACCAGTAGCAACTTTGTTACCGGGAGCCCAGAATATATCCATTGCAAATTCTTACTTAAAATCATCCAATAACCACACTTTATAAAACTTAAACCAAATCCAATCCACACACAATGAAATAATACATAAGTATTTATTCAATAGGGATAAACCAAATATCCTATCCCACGTGTCCCCAAATGAAACACACAACAACCTAGCAACTTAGGGAACCCAAGGAACAGCAGAAGCCTTGCCAAATCCGCTAAGCACACATGCACCTTATTTACCTGAAATCACCATAAACTATAATGAGTATAAAACTCAGTAAGCATATTAGTTTTTCATACATCAAATACAAATACATATATGTACACAATGCATATGTATGATATGCTGTGATCAATCAAAATCATAATCTTATCAAATCACATATCATGTAAGCGCTTACACATTCTTTCAAAACACATAATAGGAATACCATTACTCGACTACTACTTAGTAGGACTTACATATCACAAATCACATAATGAGCCAAATGCCACTCGTAGGTGACATACCGTATGAGAGGAATAGTACAAGTGAGGTCTTGAAATTACACATATATAATGCTCATGCCCGAAGGTAAAAGCCAAACCCTCACCCTGATCATCGGTGAGTCCTCTCACATGCACCAATACGCCACCACACGAATGTGATGACTCACACT
Source organism: Ailanthus altissimus (assembly GCA_946807835.1). Classification (NCBI taxonomy): domain Eukaryota; kingdom Viridiplantae; phylum Streptophyta; class Magnoliopsida; order Sapindales; family Simaroubaceae; genus Ailanthus; species Ailanthus altissimus. The sequence goes on from OX327687.1 coordinate 16,057,626, forward strand.
TCCTTTAGGTACCAATAGGATCCTCCCTACATACGGAACACATAACATATACTAATCCCGAAGGAAAGGCCACACATAAAGGCTCCACAAATCACATAAAATGCCTACTAAGTTAACAGTGAGTTCAAGTACCCTCAAAACACAAAATATTTCTCATGGACATATTACACTTCAAAAGCTTTCTTTATTAAACACATCTTATTTTGAAAGCTCACTTACAAAAACACATGTGTGTCCATGCTCAATGTCAATGCTCACATTCAGAAACATATATTCATATTTCATATCAAAATATACTTTGACATAACATAAACATATTCTTAACCCCATTTGCAAAATCATACAAAACAATTACTATGTTTATTGTGATTTCAGTAAAAAGTCTAGTATACTTACCTCTTAACACTTTCAGCTACAAGGCTTAAATCTCCTTAACCTATCAATGGAGATTAATCCTTTCATAAGCCTCACAATGCACACAAAATACTTTAAATAGCTTACAAAATTATACACAATGCATTTATCACATCAAATTGGTCTAAATATTTGGTTTCTCAAAACCTGTCATTCTGACCACTTACACTTAACAAAAATTTCTAATACATCAAATGATGTCCAATTACTCCGAAATCAGAATATATCATTCGACTCATTTATACTTCTTATATATGAATATTATATCAAAATTCCTACACAATCCATTCCATACACACCATCGAATCCAAACTACAAACCTGACAGGATCAAGATACTTACTGAACAGTATTCAATCTCCCAATTTTATAAAATCATATACTAACTCAAAAATTATAAAACTACCACATAATTACTCTTAACACATATCTCAGTCCATGATAAATATTTCACTTCCAAATCACTGCTAAAAGTACTTTAAAACTATTTTATTTCATAACTTTAAAAATATGTTAATCAAATACTACAATGAGCTGATACACTTTAGAAATTCATAACACTTCAACCACATTGATCCAAATTCTCAATTCCGAGTATATCATATTAGACATATAAAATTATCGTATTCCACAAATTCGTAATTTTTAAAGATCATTCAGCAGGTCAAAAATTATTTTCCACTGTATCATACTGTTTACACAGGAAATTTCCAGAATTCCAGGGTCATTTTGGTAAATTCACTACAAATTCAATTTCTGAGATTTTCAGTCAATTCAAAGTCTCAGATGATCCTAAACATGTCTAATTTCATATACTCAAAATTCAAAACCAGAATCGAATCACAACAATTTATAAAATTCCTAGATCAAGAGGTTATCCAGCAGAAATTCCATAATTCATCATGATTTATCAAACTATCTTATAGATCATCATCAATTCTCATATGATCTTACGAAATACACAACAAATCCTCAATTATACATATTTTCAGAAATCAAAACTTAAAGGAATTAACTTAATTAATACCAATAAATTGAGAAATACGTATGATATACCTCTTGAAATTCAAATTTCCAATTTCTTCTTCTTTTTCTTCTTCTTCTCCTCTTTCTCTCTCCTCTATTTCTCTCTTCTCTCTCTTAAAATGGGTAGCTCGACCTAAAAATGGTAAATTAGGGTTTAAAAGTGTATTTTTATACTAAGAGGCTAATTTTTGATATTTACGAATTTGCCCCCAAAACTTTCAAAGTATAACAATTTGGTCCCTAAAATAAATCTAAAGTCATACAAATAAACCCAATACTAATCGTATATCCTTAACCTATAAAAATATTACTAATAACAATATATAATTCAAGTATCACCAACATACAAATAAAATACGTATATTTATACATATATAAATACTTATTCTTACCAGTCGTGGATACTGGTTACTACAATTCTCCCCTCCTTATAAGAATTTCGTCCTCGAAATTCATAACTTAAGCAAATAGATGAGGATACTTAGATCTCATTTCCTCTTCTCGTTCCCAGGTTGCCTCTTCAACTGCATGGTTTCTCCATAAAACCTTTACCAAATCAATCTTCTTAGTACGAAGAATTTGCTCCTTATTGTCCAAAATCCTAATGGGCACTTCTTCATAAGTGAGATCATCCCTAAGTTGAAGTGGCTCATAGCTTAACACATGTGAGGAGTTTGAAACATATTTTCGCAACATGGACACATGGAACACATTATGAACTCCTGATAATGATGGAGGAAGGGCAAGTCTATAAGCCACATCACCTATCCTTTCAAGGATTTCAAATGGACCAATGAATCTTGGACTCAACTTTCCTTTCTTGCCAAATCTCATGACTCCTTTCATTGGAGCAACCTTAAGAAATACTTTTTCACCCACCTTAAATTCTAGATCTTTTCTTCTATTGTCTGCATAGCTTTTCTGTCTACTCTGAGCCACTTTCATTCTTTTTCTTATCTTCTCTATAACCTCACAAGTTTGCTGGACAATCTTTGGCCCTAAAATTTTTCTTTCTCCAACTTCATCCCAATGCACAGGAGATCTACATTTTCTTCCATACAAAGCTTCATATGGGGCCATACCAATAGTTGATTGATAACTATTGTTGTATGCAAACTCCACTAATGAAATGTGTTTGTCCCAACTACCTTTAAGGTCTAACACACATGCTCTTAACATATCTTCTAGAATTTGAATGGTCCTTTCAGATTGACCATCAGTCTGTGGGTGGAATGCAGTACTGAAGTTCAACTTTGTGCCCATGGCATTATGTAGGCTCTTCCAAAATATTGAAGTAAATCGGGGATCTCTATCAGATACAATTGACACAGGTACTCCATGAAGCCTCACAATTTCATCAACATATAATTGGGCATACCTATCCATGGAATAAGTGGTGCATATTGGAATAAAATGTGCTGATTTTGTTAGCCTATCAATAATCACCCATATGGCATTGTAGCCCTTTTGTGTACTTGGCAACCCAACTACAAAATCCATGGCTATGTGCTCCCATTTCCATTCCGGTACCAATAAAGGTTTCAATAACCCAGATGGTCTCTGATGTTCTGCCTTAACTTGCTGACATGTCAAACATTGCTCTATAAATTTAGCAATCTCTCTTTTCATATTAACCCACCAATAAACAGCTCGTAGGTCTCGATACATCTTGGTACCTCCCGGATGTACAGTATATGGTGAACTATGAGCTTCAGCCAAGATCTCATTTTTCAACTCATCATTATTAGGAACACAAAGTCTACCTTCAAAATATAGAGCTCCATCATCAAAAATAGCAAAGTTAGGCCTTTTACCCAATGGAATTTCTTCCATAATTTTCTTCAGATGCACATCACTATCTTGTGCTTCCTTAATTCTCTTAATTAGGGTAGGCTGAATGGACATACTTGCAACATAAGCCCTATCATTAGATCTTACCACTTCAATGCCAAGCTTTTCTAAATCCAACAAAATTTACTTTTGAGCAGTCAAAAGTGCTGCCATATGTCCTGAAGATTTTCTACTCAAAGCATCTGCTACAACATTAGCTTTTCCCGGATAGTAGTTAATCGCACAGTCATAATCCTTGACTAGTTCCAACCATCGACGTTGCCTCAAATTTAACTCCTTTTGAGTAAAGAAGTATTTAAGGCTTTTGTGGTCTGTGTAAATTTCACACCTTTCTCCATAAAGATAATGCCTCCAAATTTTAAGAGCAAAAACAACTGCAGCCAACTCCAAGTCATGAGTAGGGTAATTCTGCTCATAAGTCTTTAGTTGTCGTGAGGCATATACCACTACCTTTCCATCCTGCATTAATACACACCCAAGCCCTTTCTTGGAAGCATCACTATAAATCACAAATCCAGCAGAAGCAGAAGGGATGGTTAGTATGGGAGCAGATACTAACCGATGCTTGAGTTCTTGAAAACTTTTCTCACATTCTTCTGACCACTGAAACTTGACATTCTTTCTTGTCAATTGAGTTAAAGGTGAAGCTATCTTAGAGAATCCTTCAAGAAACCGTCTATAATATCCTGCCAGCCCAAGAAAACTTCGAATTTCCCCCACATTAGTTGGTCTGGACCAATTCACCACTGCTTCAATTTTGCTTGGATCCACTGAAATTCCCTTTGAGGAAACAACATGTCCCAAAAATACCATTCGATCTAGCCAGAATTCACATTTCTTGAATTTTGCATAAAGCTGCTTCTCCCTTAACACTTGTAGGACTTTTCTTAAGTGTTCTTCATGTTCTCCTTTGCTCTTAGAGTACACTAGGATGTCATCAATAAACACAATAACAAACCTATCAAAATAATCCTTGAATACTCTATTCATTAGATCCATAAAGGCAGCAGGTGCATTTGTCAACCCAAATGGCATAATAATAAACTCATAATGCCCATATCTGGTACGAAATGCAGTCTTTGGAATGTCTTCTTTCTTGATCTTCAATTGATGATAGCCAGAACGAAGATCAATTTTTGAGAATACACAAGCTCCTTGCAATTGATCGAATAAATCATCGATTCTTGGAAGTGGATATTTATTGTTTACAGTCACACGGTTCAACTCTCGATAGTCAATACATAATCTCATTGAACCATCTTTCTTCTTAACAAAAAGAACTGGAGCACCCCAAGGTGAAATACTCGGGCGAATAAATCCCTTCTCAAGCAATTCATGTAGCTGTTCCTTCAACTCTTTAAGCTCTACTGGTGCCATACGATAAGGTGTTTTAGATATAGGACTGGTTCCTGGCAGAAGTTCTATAGTGAATTCAATCTCTCGATCTGGTGGAACTCTAGGTAAATCTTCAGGGAATACATCTATAAACTCATTCACGCCTGGAACATCTTGGATTTTCATTTCTTCTTTCTTTGTATCCACTACAGTCGCTAAGAAACACTGACAACCCTTCTTAAGACTTTTCCAAGCTTGTAAAGCAGATATTACTTTTGGCAAAGAGCATAACTTAGAACCAATAAAACTAAACTCAGGCTCCCCGGGTGGTTGGAAAACAACTTCTTTCTCAAAGCATTTAACATTAGCATGGTACATAGACAACCAATCCATGCCAAATATAACATCAAAATCATACATATTCAAGATAATCAAATCTGCTTGTAGCACCTTATCTCCTATTTCAATTTTACATGATTTTACCACATTTGTAGCACACATCAAATCTCCTGAAGGAGTTGCAACACATAAATCTACACCCAAAGGTTCTGGCACAACCCCCATATTACTAACAAATGCATGTGACACAAATGAATGGGTAGAACCCGAATCAAAAAGAGCTAAACCATGCTGGCCAGATATGAAAATTGTACCTGTCACCACAGAAGGTGAATCATCTGCTTCTTTTCTAGTAAGAGCATAGACTCTTGCTTGAGCTTTCTAATCTTTCTTAAATCCTCCCTGATCATTCTTCATCTCTGGACAATCCTGAATAAAATGACCAATCTTTCTACACTTAAAACAAGCTCCACTTTTCCTGAAACACACCCCTCCATGTGGTCTCCCACATGTATCACATAATGGAAAATCCTTCTTTTCAATGTCATCATTCCTATGCCTCTTCTTTCCTTTCTACCTGTCAAACTTTTTCTGATTATTTTTAACCCAAGGTCTCTTTTCTGATCGATGATAACCCATATGTTTGGACTCAGATGGTGCTGCCAATTCTTCATCCCTTGCTAATATTTCATCCCTCTGTAATACTGCACTGTAAGTCTGTAGATCAAGGACAGAGAGTAACCTTCTCACTTCTGGTTTAAGACCCATCTGAAACCTCTTGGCCTTATGTGCTTCTGTGTCTACTAAGTGGGGAGCAAACCTAGACAACTCCTCAAACTTCCTCTCATATTCTGTTACTGACATTTTGCCCTGAGTAAGGTGGATAAATTTTGCCTCTTTCTCATCTCTTAGGGACTGGGGAAAGTATTTTTCATTAAATACTTCCTTGAATCTTTCCCATGTTATCTTGTTCTTATCAATATTCAGTGTCCGTATGGTCATCTCCCACCAATGACTGGCTCCCTCCTTAAGCATGTAAGTGGCACAACTTACTTTATGTGAATCTGAACATTCGAGGAGGCTGAATATCTTTTCTAACTCACGGATCCACTCCTCAGCAACCAGCGGGTCTTTTGAGCCTTCAAATGATGGTGGTTGCAATTTTCTGAATTGCTCAATAACATGGAATTTATCATTATGGTCTGCTTTGGGTCGTTGTTGTTGAAGCACATTATTCACTGCTTGAACAATATTTTGGATGGTAGCAGGGTTTTCTCCTGAAGTACTCTCATTCACAGTATCAGCACTTCTAGTAATTCTTGGATTACGCCCCATCTTTTCAAAATCACAAAAATAAGTAAGTAAGATATCAAATAAATCAATATACATAAATAAGCACACATACAATCTTAAGGATTTGGCATCGGCTGGGTTCCCTTCACTAGACACATAAAGTCTACAGAATCATATATTAGCTCTGATACCACTAATAGCTGTCACGCCCCAGACCCAAAAGATCCGACACACGACATCACTTATATTCATTCACTGCATGTGCACTCATAAATAATATTACACAAAATTTTCAATTTTCATTCAACACAGAAATCCTTAGCAAGTTGCTAGTAAGTTCAACACTAAAATCAACCAAAACCTAACATATAAATATAAACTTCTCTTGACAATATTTAAACATTCATTTCAATTTCTTTCAGAATTATAGCAATTGAATTATGACTGGGACAATTATTAAACCGGAGATACGCAGAGTTTTCTCAGAGATTAACACTCTACTACGTCACCAGTAGCAACTTTGTTACCGGGAGCCCAGAATATATCCATTGCAAATTCTTACTTAAAATCATCCAATAACCACACTTTATAAAACTTAAACCAAATCCAATCCACACACAATGAAATAATACATAAGTATTTATTCAATAGGGATAAACCAAATATCCTATCCCACGTGTCCCCAAATGAAACACACAACAACCTAGCAACTTAGGGAACCCAAGGAACAGCAGAAGCCTTGCCAAATCCGCTAAGCACACATGCACCTTATTTACCTGAAATCACCATAAACTATAATGAGTATAAAACTCAGTAAGCATATTAGTTTTTCATACATCAAATACAAATACATATATGTACACAATGCATATGTATGATATGCTGTGATCAATCAAAATCATAATCTTATCAAATCACATATCATGTAAGCGCTTACACATTCTTTCAAAACACATAATAGGAATACCATTACTCGACTACTACTTAGTAGGACTTACATATCACAAATCACATAATGAGCCAAATGCCACTCGTAGGTGACATACCGTATGAGAGGAATAGTACAAGTGAGGTCTTGAAATTACACATATATAATGCTCATGCCCGAAGGTAAAAGCCAAACCCTCACCCTGATCATCGGTGAGTCCTCTCACATGCACCAATACGCCACCACACGAATGTGATGACTCACACTTCCTTTAGGTACCAATAAGATCCTCCCTACATACGGAACACATAACATATACCAATCCCGAAGGAAAGGCCACACATAAAGGCTCCACAAATCACATAAAATGCCTACTAAGTTAACAGTGAGTTCAAGTACCCTCAAAACACAAAATATTTCTCATGGACATATTACACTTCAAAAGCTTTCTTTATTAAACACATCTTATTTTGAAAGCTCACTTACAAAAACACATGTGTGTCCATGCTCAATGTCAATGCTCACATTCAGAAACATATATTCATATTTCATATCAAAATATACTTTGACATAACATAAACATATTCTTAACCCCATTTGCAAAATCATACAAAACAATTACTATGTTTATTGTGATTTCAGTAAAAAGTCTAGTATACTTACCTCTTAACACTTTCAGCTACAAGGCTTAAATCTCCTTAACCTATCAATGGAGATTAATCCTTTCATAAGCCTCACAATTCACACAAAATACTTTAAATAGCTTACAAAATTATACACAATGCATTTATCACATCAAATTGGTCTAAATATTTGGTTTCTCAAAACCTGTCATTCTGACCACTTACACTTAACAAAAATTTCTAATACATCAAATGATGTCCAATTACTCCGAAATCAGAATATATCATTCTTGACTCATTTATACTTCTTATATATGAATATTATATCAAAATTCCTACACAATCCATTCCATACACACTATCGAATCCAAACTACAAACCTGACAGGATCAAGATACTTACTGAACAGTATTCAATCTCCCAATTTTATAAAATCATATACTAACTCAAAAATTATAAAAATACCACATAATTACTCTTAACACATATCTCAGTCCATGATAAATATTTCACTTCCAAATCACTGCCAAAAGTATTTTAAAACTATTTTATTTCATAACTTTAAAAATTTGTTAATCAAATACTACAATGAGCTGATACACTTTAGAAATTCATAACACTTCAACCACATTGATCCAAATTCTCAATTCCGAGTATATCATATTAGACATATAAAATTATCATATTCCACAAATTCGTAATTTTTAAAGATCATTCAGCAGGTCAAAAATTATTTTCCACTGTATTATACTGTTTACACAGGAAATTTCCAGAATTCCAGGGTCATTTTGGTAAATTCACTAAAAATTCAATTTCTGAGATTTTCAGTCGATTCAAAGTCTCAGATGATCCTAAACATGTCTAATTTCATATACTCAAAATTTAAAACCAGAATCGAATCACAACAATTTATAAAATTCCTAGATCAAGAGGTTATCCAGCAGAAATTCCATAATTCATCATGATTTATCAAACTATCTTATAGATCATCATCAATTCTCATATGATCTTACGAAATACACAACAAATCCTCAATTATACATATTTTCAGAAATCAAAACTTAAAGGAATTAACTAAATTAATACCAATAAATTGAGAAATACGTATGATATACCTCTTGAAATTCAAATTTCCAATTTCTTCTTCTTTTTCTTCTTCTTTTTCTTCTTCTTCTCCTCTTTCTCTCTCCTCTATTTCTCTCTTCTCTCTCTTAAAATGGGTAGCTCGACCTAAAAATGGTAAATTAGGGTTTAAAAGTGTATTTTTATACTAAGAGGCTAATTTTTGATATTTACGAATTTGCCCCCAAAACTTTCAAAGTATAACAATTTGGTCCCTAAAATAAATCTAAAGTCATACAAATAAACCCAATACTAATCGTATATCCTTAACCTATAAAAATATTACTAATAACAATATATAATTCAAGTATCACCAACATACAAATAAAATACGTATATTTATACATATATAAATACTTATTCTTACCAGTCGTGGATACTGGTTACTACACATCCACCAAAACAATGACTTCTATATAATTATATAAAACAAATGCACATATATAAAATAGTTTGGACATCTATACATCTCGTTGAGTAGTAATTCATAAATCTAAGGCCATCTTTTATCTAAAAATGGCACCAATCTCGGGAAAAAAATCAAATGGTCAGCCCAATATAAGGTACTTAATAAACATACAAGTAAATACATCGTAATCCCCACTCTTGACACTATGTTAAGGTACATTATACTTCAAATGAATAACTGAGAAATGTGACGTATCTGTATTCACTTCTTTCCTTAACTGATAAAATCTATATTTGCAAAGATAAAATGGCATGAAAATACTTAGAGGTACGATAAAATTTTCAATCCCTTTGTTAGAGTTTCTATTCATGCTAGAATTATATAGTGTAATCCTTCTCTGAACAAAATTAGCCTCTGACATAAACTAACATTATTGACTGTAATTCAATGAAATATATACCTACATAAATCATTATTGTTTTTGTTAGAGATGGTGTTTACGTGTCATTCCATTTAACAATGATCATTTTGATAATAATCGTTAATTTATAATTATATAATAAGAAGCTTGTAACATTTATAGACATTGTAGATCTAAGAGAGTTTAGATCTGATTCAAAAGAGTTTAGGTCAGAGCTAAAAGTTAGCAATTCTAAAAATTAAAACCTTGTCTGAAGTGGGACAAAGACCCAAGAATATATTAGTAATGACATAATTGTAAAGAGTTGCAAATGGTGCTAAGAAATTTCATTATGTAGCATGTTCTCGAAAACATTATCCTAATGCATGGTTACCAACACGGATCGATCGGTATTTTTTTCGGATCAATGTATGTCTATGTCTGAATTGTCTAAATGGTTAGTCTTAGCAGACCGTGGGCTTAGCAGAAGTTTGTATGGGCATATAGGTATTCAGTAAGGACTGAGTACTGAACAAACTCACGAGGACCTCCAATAGACATCCCATAAAGCCATCAATGAAGGGTCTTCTCAAGTTGAGTAGTATTTTTGATCCTTTGACCTAAGCACTCTGGTAGGCTTGTGAGTGATTCATCATACTTTAGTTCCATGCATGTCAAATACCTTTCATAGTCTGACCACTGGGTGTCATTGGGTCTGGTTCGATGCTGATGGAGTCCAGTGTACGTAGATATAGAATCTGTCAGTTCATATGGGTGAGTTGTATATCTTGATGCTCCGAGAAATGTATTTCAGGAAGTCTTTTAGCCAAAAGCATAAAATCTTATAAAAGAGTTTTATATAAGGTTAAACAATATCGTAAAGGTGTTTACGGATTACGATATTGTTTTACCGAAATAAAAATCTTAAGATAAATTCACGGTTGAGCACATAGATATTTGACGATAATGATCTATGTCTCTACTTTTCTAGGATATAGGTGATAGAAGGATTATACGGATATAGTTGACCTCAACTTGTATGGTTTAATGCTCCATTCTGTAATATCTGTAACATGTATGTGGGGCATTCTTCACGGACTTACAAAAGTGTTCCGTAAGACAAACGGATGTGAACTTAGGGAATCTCACAATATGAAGTATACTGGTTGAGCATTAGGGTAGCGAGACGGATCAAACAGTTCAATCCGATATGATTTTAGAAAGCAGGATACGTTTTAGGACCTCTCTGAAAAATGAAAAATGAAAAACATACTTTGCAAATGTTGAAAGAGGTCCCTATTGCATGTCAAATGAAATCTTGATACATGGCCACTTGTTTGACAAATGGCACATTAAGACTTTGCATGATTGACACTTGGCAACATACATGGGATGCATGAGTGACAAATGTCAACCATGTAAAGAGTGAGGTGGCTAAAGATTTACAAATGTTGCATTTAGCGCCCCACATTTGTTATCTATAAATAACAAGTTTTGAACTTGTTTCATTATGGTTCCCATTTTCTAAATCAACAAACTACCTCATTTTGAGATGGTTTTGAAATTGAATCATACTAGAAATTGATCAAACAATGCTGTCATTCTAGAGTTTCAATCTCACTACTTTGTTGAAACCTAGAATTGTTCAAAAGTTGACCTTAATGTGAGCTCCAAATAAAGAAATATCCAAAAACCTTAAAGGTATGATTTTCTGAACTTATTAGTGTAATAAGACTTCAATTTTAGTATGTTTATTGCTTAGGAAATTAGTTTTCAATTTTACTGCATAATTATGTATTATTATCATGCATTAGAAAAAATGAGCAATGAATACAATCACATGCATGCACCATGAATACACGATATCAATTTTATTATGAACTTATTATATTCTAAACGATAAAAAGTTATTACTTAACTTTCACTACCTTCACTACTTTATTGACCGCTGCCCACATTTTATTACCAACTAAATCATCTTTTATTCTTTATGCATATAACAACAACGTAGCAATCCATTCAACCTTAGCTATTGAACTGATGTACGTTTATCACATTTGTCTAATATACTCCTAAAAATAAATACATTAAACACATCAAAGTTAACCAACAATCTTATAATGTAATGTGCAGAATAGTCGGACAAAAAAAACTCACATAAAAATATGCATTTATAATTATGCAATCATGTGAATACATTGGCCAAAGCGTACCCTGTCGTGTATGGATCACCTTTAGATACTCATTAATATGTTATAAAACCCAACATAATGTATGCGTTGATATTGTTAAAAAAACACATATAAGAAAATATAAAATTATTATATCCTTATCGAATCATTAAGCCAGTGATACAAGAGCTCATTAAACCAATTCTTGTTAGCATCTAGCCCATATAAAGAAAAAAACTGTTGTGGGCCATTATTATTTATTCGATCTTGAAGTTCCATATATTTTGCTTCATTTATAGGAATAGATTGCCAATGTATGTCAACTATAGCTTTTGCTTCTAATTCAATCATTTTTTCTTTTGACTTTCTTTTGAAAAGAATTGGTAAAATGAGTGTGTTTAACATACACAGACTTGTACTGGCACCCATACCTGTTCATCCTTTGTACAATAGTATTGGGTATAATTTGAACACTTGCGAGGCTCTCAAGTGCATGCTGCATGTTCGGCTGCGACTAATGCTTACTCAAGCGTAAGAGTTTGTGTATGAATGTTATCGGCCATGCATTCTCTCCCCTAACACAAAACAACACCAATCAATATATTGACTTGTTAACTTTGTACCAAATCAACTTTATGTACAAAACGTATGAATGTCTGATCTACATCCTCGGCGATCTTGGATGACTTGAGATAATGCATCATGAGACTCATCTGATGCAAGAACTCTGTTTTGTCCTTGTCCATCCTAGTCATTAGCTTTACTTTAACCGTATCAATCCTAGCGGTTAGCTCTGTTTTTATAACTTGTATCTCGTCCCACAGATTATCAATCTTCTTCTCCTGAATATTATACTGCGATGATGTGCCCTATTTAAACTATATATAAGTAATTATAATCAATCTTAACAATGTAATATACATCAACATCATATAGTGAATCAAAGAAAAAGGATTAAATTATTGTACCATTACTCCAGACACTGACGAGGCTTCGAAAGATAACCACGCTGAATATCTATATCATCCATAGGATTGGTAAATTAGATGTTCAACTTTGCAATATGCTCTAATTTAATCCCCTCCCCTCACTATTCTCTCGATGGAATTTGTAATTTTTCTGCCATGTGGTAGTCTTTATTCTTCTTATGTTTGTGAGGCACTAACTTCCTATATACTTTCAAAACCTACTCAAAATTTTAGATTTATTAACCATTAATAGAAAACAAATTTTTTAACAAAATATATATTCTTCGTTCTATGTAAAAGCATACAAAATCTTCATCTCAAAGAATATTTTCAACGTTTCCATACAATAGGAGGCCCCTGTTAAACCAATTTAGAAGGTTAGGAAAATAGTCACCTTTCTTGCGCGTATATGATGATCTACATATCGAGATTGCCTCTTAGATTCAATCTTGAGATAATAAAAAATAATTATCTCAAATTACATTTTTTTTCTTTTTTTCTTTAATGCAATATAAAAATAACTACTTTTTCGCATTACAATACAATAATGAATCAAAAAGAATTACACACCGGGAATGTCTGACTAAAAGCATAGATGTTATATGATTTCTTCTCTTAACTGTGCCCTTTTCTGACCTTCATTAAATTTTTTAACTAACGTTGTGCTTAAGTTATTGTAGAGCACACTCCATGCAATCGTGCCCTATGGATAAGCATTAAACTCATCTAAATCGTTCACATGGTAAAGCACAAAATAATGAATGGCTCTACTCTGATCATGTGGCATCAATAATTTATGAAATAAATATAATTGACATATTTTCACATCATTTTTGTTATTGTTAGCACTAAAACTAACTACATTAAAACACATATCTAAATTCTTATAGGTCAACTCTCTTCTATTTTTAAAAATATTTATCCCACAATCTATTATCTATTTTTTTCAACTCTCTTACTGAGGGATAATCTCTCATCCTCAAACCTGTAATCAAATAAAATTTTAGATGGAAAAATCTAATTCACTAATGGCATAACTAAAACTACATTTCGTCATATAAATTCTTAGTATGCACTTGTCTTAATAAAATCTCATGTACTAATTTATCTGAGAATGAAATGTTGTGTGCATCTAGAAAATGGTTAAAATATATGGCCTTAAATAATTCTGCTTGTCTTTCTGTCAACTTCTTCTTGATTGAGTTAATAACCCATAACTTAGAGTAAGTAGTGACTGATGCTCGATAAAACTCATTTTCTAAATTATATAATCCTTGGAGATGCTTTGCTTCTTGAAAAAAATTATTAATATATGAGCAATAACATAAAATTTTAAAAATAAAAATTTTAAATTAATTAAGAAAATAAAATTTAAATAATTAGTAAAATTTAAAAATAACAAAATTTGAAATAAAATAAAATTTAATATAGAAAATCAAAACTAATCAAAAACTTAATTACAAAAAGTAAAAAAGTATAGTTAAATAATTAATTAAATTAAATTAAAAAGTTAAAAAAATTACATTAAATTAAATTTAGTAAATAAAAAAATATAAATTAAAAATAAATAAATTGTCATGTGCATTGTTATGTAGCGTGCGTTGCGCAGTGCGCTGAAGCGCAAAGTGCATGGCACGTGGCGCATAGCGCTCTGCGTTCAGCTCGTGTACCACTAGTTGCACGCAATTTTTGACATAAATTGACTATTTTTGACTATTATCATTGTTTTCGTCTTTTTACACCTATTTTTAACTATCTTTTTACTTTTTTAATAGTAAATCTAAATATTTGAATTAGTAGAATACAAAACACAATAAAACAATATTTATAAGAACTTACTTATTTTTGTTCATTTTTAATTTTTTTTTCACTTTTACAATTAGTTATTGTACTTATAATCTTCAAAATGTGATAATTTTGAAGTCGGTTTACAACTTTTTCAATCAATCCTGTCAATTTTGCGATTTGACCGAGAGAAACTTTGCAAGAGTGAGAAAGAGCTTTCAAATTTTGCAACGAGGGCAAAATGGAAAAGTTTTGTGTGTTCGGTTAATATTAGTATAGAAATATTGACTGGTCAAAATAGTATAATAATAAATCAAACGGGTAAATTTAAAAAATTTCCCAACATATTATAGAAGGCTGAGTTTAACTACTGAAATTATATCTAATTTTTATTATCAATTGATTAATTATTTTGATAACTTTTAATTTTTAATTGTGAACTAGACAATACAGTGAATTAGCCAAAGGGGACCACGACCACCTCAATGGAGAGGAGAAGAATAGGTCAAGCATGAACTGTTGAGATGACTATATCTTATATATGACTATCCAACCTAGTGCTGTGCTCCCTCTTCCGGGTGAATGGATCGATTCTGCCTCATCCCAATCTTGTGTGCTTAAATGTATTAAGTTATATTTATTTGGTTAAGGTCGTTGACATTGTCAATTGAGATTTCCTGGCATTAGAGAATAATGACTTCAAATCACAATAGTAAATGATATAATAGAAACCAAGAATTAAAAAAAAAAAAAAAAAAAAAAGGAATTTGTTAAGCCGTTCTGGATCAGTAAAACCAAAGACGTCTGCGAAAAAATTACTGATCTGGATCAGTAAATCACAACAGTAAATGATATATTAAATAGAACATACTAATAGCTTGTTCCATACAGATACTACTTACTACATTTTTAGCCTACATATCAAAGATAATTAGTCTCCTTATAATACTACCGTAGAGTATAAGCACTGATGAAGAACTTCCACCTCATAAAGGATTGAAGGCACACAAGGCAAATAACTTGATCTCAACCAAAGATGAAAACGTTAATTTTAAGGCTGGTAATATAAGAGGTTAACATTGTAATGAAAGCTGCTAAATTATGCTGTTGTATACAAAACTGTAAGCTGGTTACAGATATCATCGTGAATCCATAACTGCAGCCATTTTCCTTCCTCAAGTAGTCACTAAATGAGGACCAGATCTGGGAAGCACACATGAGTAAGTGACATATTTGACGCTGTCTAGAAGCACAACAACAAAAATTCGAGAAAGTGACTTTGGAGAGATCATGCCATCAACATCACCATCACCAGCCTCTCTAGGATCAACAAGCACCGAGACAACCATGGAAGAAGAGGATTTGTTACCTTGAAATCTCTCTTTCTGAGATTTCCGTTCCACATGTTCTCCAGTGACATTTAGATTGGATCTTGTGACAGGAACTGGAAGATGGCGGAGAATCCTTCTGTTCCTTCCCATGTTAACTTGAGTGGCATTCTGCCGGTGTTCCACAGTAATATTAGCAACTGGTGATGCTGGAATAATGCCTCCTGGAGCAGAAGCTGATGAGATGTCAAACTGGAACACTTCAGTACACATGCCAGAACTCAGCAATGACCCTGCAAAAGTATTAGATATAAGCACAAAGGGGAAATATTACGGACTGCAAATTTCCCAAGTTGGTATATAGACAGCTAAAACCAACAAGGACTCTCAAACATCATGCATCAGCTCACTTGCAAAATAATATAAACCTCCAGAAAGCAGATACAGCAATTTAATCACCCTTTGATATTATTGAATTTCAAGTAAAAAAGATAACTTATCTATAGTCTGCTAAACAACTTTGCAGAAATTCAGCACCATTAAGTCATACTATATATCAAAAAAGTACATGAAGAAGCAAATAATTTAATTCGGCACCTAACTCTCTCAATCATTTTTAATGAACTCAACTGCACTTTTCCAACTAGCATCTTTCACCAACAATTGTAATAAAAATGTTAAATAAATTCATATTTATAGCATGAAATGTTTCCATAGCAAAGAACAAAGCAGCAGAGCAGGAACACTCGCAAGTATATGAAGAAAATCTGAAATAATATGACAAAGTAAGAAAATAACTACCTGCAAGGCCTTCTCGAAACCACTGCTGCAGTTTACCATCAGCTGCACTAGACTTCATGTGGTCCTCCAGAGCATCAGCAGACCCAGAAGAAATAGCCCTCTGTCGCTCTGCAGGATTTCTGTACAAGTGAGAGTGCCTCACTCCATTCCCTCTAACATCAAGAATTAAAGCAGGCAAAAAATCTTTAGGGATAGCCAAACTAGTCTCCCTTCTATTATTCTCCTGAGAAGCCTCACGAGAAGCCATAGCTTTCTCACTAGCCAGGACAGAGTGAATTATCAAGTTGCCATCAATCTTCACAAGCTTATCATTCCTCGGCACATACAACGATGCAACAAGTGACTCACTAGCATTGCCAGGATGAACAAACTCATCCAAATGCGGTGATGGCTGTGATTCTCTTTCTTTCATTTCAACACCTCTCCCACAATGCACTCTCCCATTAGAGAATCCAACCCCTATATTATCACAAGACCCATTAGAGTACCCATTAACAGTTAGCACTCTCCCTCTCTGTTGATCATAGAACCCACTACTAAAATAACCATCCTTTGTACCTCCGTACTTAACATCAACAAGAGGCACCAACCCTCCAAACAGCAAAATGAAAAACAACAGACCCAGAAAACTAACACTAGCAACTTTCTTAGTTTTACTACCATCGCTCTTTTTCACCTTAGCTGGCACGGCAGCAGCCTGTTGGGGCTTTAACCTAGGAATAGGCACCAAAGGGACCTGAGAGCCTTGAGGCTTCACCATATAGGGTGCAGCACAAGGCATCCACGCGTACGGCATTGGTGCCGCCATATGCCGTGGACGTGGGTACATTGCTGGTGGTGGCATTGCAGCGCCGCCACTCAATTGCTGCCTTAAACTCGCATTCTCAGCCATAAAGAATGAAATTTTACTATTCAAGTCGGCGATTGTAGAATGCATAGTTCTCACCTTGTCCTCTAGCTCCTCCACGTAATGCTTCCTCCTCTGTCTCGACAACTGGGCACTCTCTCGGTTTCTCATTAGCCTGGCCTTTCGCTTCATCTCCTCTTCAGTCAAATTCTCACTGACAGTTTCATTAAGCAATGATGAGGATCTACGATGCTTGCTGCTTCTCGATTCGTTATTATTCGTCTCTTCGCTTTCTTTTTTCCTCTTGGAAATTCCTTTTTTGCTTACTTCCTCCAGTTTAATTTTCTGGTCAACAACCAAATTACCCGAATCAGGAGACGGCGCACTCATATTCTCCGATGAAACAGCCGATCCAGAGCCCTCAGACGACGCAGGCCCACCGGAAAACTCGCGATCGCAGCTGTTGGAATTCGAATTGGAGCTCTGATTAGCCGAATTCTGCGGTGAGGAGTAATTTAAATACGAATCAACATCTACCAGAGCCTGATTACCCGAAACTCCAGAACTACCCGACTCTGGCGAGGCCGTACACGAATTTTTAACCTCGTCGGGGACTCGATCGTGGGGCAAGCACGACACTGAATCGACATCGGAGAGGAAATTACCGAATTGCTCTTCGGGAGGGTTTTGGGATGGAATTAAGAAGTTTTCGTTTTCGGAGGGGAAGTAGACGTCGTCGAGATCGTCGAAGGTGAAGTCAAAATCGCAATTTTTATCCAAGACAAAGTCCAGATCGTCCGATAAGGAAGAGGGGTGATTCTGAGAGGAGAGGTAAAGAGGGTCGAGGGGTGGAATCGAGAGGGAATCAAAGTCATTTATTGAATATGCGTTTGGCGGCGGTGGTGGTGGTGGTGCTTCGGGGAGGAGTGGATCAGACATTTGGGTGAATTCAATTAGGGTTTTTTTCTGAACGAGGCATTTTGGTTTTGAGGAGGAAAATTAGAGAAAGAGAAGACATAGACTTAGACTTAGACTTTGAGACTTCAGGGAATAGGGGTTTTAAGTCGTAGTTCTGTGCACGGCTTTTGTTTGGTCGTGTGTGTGAACCCCACGGGCCGCCTGTCTCGTGGTCGTTTGCCACTCCTATTTTTATTCATTTGTAGTATTTTTCCTTCTTTTTTTTAGTCAATGAAATATATTTTTACTTCTTTAAATGTCCATATCTCTTTTTCTTTTCTTTTTTTCTTTTTTCATAAATGAAAACATGCATGTTTCTTATTCTTAATCCAAACACAATTCTATAATTTTTTGAGAAGATATAATATAAAAACTCATATTTCATAAGAAGTAAAAGTTTTAACATCACTTTTTAAATTGGATTTTTATTTTTAAATCATCTGATCCTATCATAATTTGTCACAATTCTAATGAATGCTGAATTCAAGTCCTTTTTAATCTACACCTAGGGCTAGCAAAAAATACGGTGCTTTTACTTCTCCGCCTCCTCAGTGTGAGAAGCACGCGCCACGTGACAAGTGACTGATGGCTTTGGCGGGTTGAGATAACGAGCGTGAATTTAGAGAGAGGGTTGGCGCGTTGTAAAATGAGGAGGATCCTAAAAAAACAAATGACACGTTGATGGCAATTTCGCCGTGTGTATCTGGTAACTTCGGTCATCATCGTTGTGGTCCCTCGTCTCTGTCCTAACTTTGGCAGGAAGTTACGTTTCTGGTACGCGTGTTTAAAATACTTTTATTTATTTATTTTTTTAATTCAAAAGCTTTCTCAACCACTATTTTGACATTTTCTTTTTCAACTACTAAAATTGAAAGATATATTTTTTCCTTTGCACCAGTAGAATTTTATACAATTTCGAAATTTTCGAAAATTTTATATGACAATAATAATAATAATTTTTTTTGACATGAAGAGAGGTCAATTTGAATTTGAAAGTGAAAACAAATACTATAAGACAATACTTTCCACTTAAATATGAAATTTCCAATGCTTTCTTAATACTTAAAGTGAAATCCATAATGTTTCCTTGCATAATAACCACTAAGAGTTTTAGAGAATCTTATATAATTTTACTATTTTAGAAATTTTATATGAATAAGGCTACATGAGGCAAGACTTTTCATTTGACTACGTAATTTCCGATGCTTATAAAGGATCTTTGTTTATCTTCTATCTAAAATATTTTAAAGCAAATTTGCCATTTAAATTTTTATTTAATATTTTGTAGGTATGTTACGATCGAATCTCATCCACCGTGGTAATCTTAAGCTTATTATTTAGTTTATTTAGTCAACTAATTGTTAGAATTAAATTACTATTTTTTAGCTAAGCAATGCTAGGGGTCAGTTTCGTTGCTGCTAAAATATTTACTTTTTTTATTAAAAAAAATATTTATATTATGTTAATAAAATTATATTAGATGTGAATCTTAAAATTTAATGATTTGAGAGTCAATGAATTAAATTTATTTTTAAAAAAATTTAATTCTGATATCTAAATTAAAATAGGTAAATTGATTTGGATTTCTCTTCGCTTCTCTATGAATATTTTGTCTACTGAAAATTTTGCAACCAAAGAAAAAATAAGATTATGTCGAATATTTTTTAGTGTAGGCACTTCGATGTTTTAGTTAATAATTATCCAGAAAAATTAGAAAATAAAATAAGAATATAAAGAAGTGTATAGTTTGATGTATATTTTATGTGTACTCTCATGATTTTGAGGATGGTAATCTTGAAAATTCGGACTTTTATAAAGGATTATGAAACATTTTGGTGGTATAAAGATCTTAATATAGATATATATATATATATATATATATATATATATATGATGATCATCATCATCATTGTCTATCTTTATTGATCTTTAGACAATTTTTTGATCTCCAATGTAGAATTTCTCCATTATTTATAAGGTGTAAATGTAAGTTTAATTAATACATTTAAAATCTTATTAGAATTTGAAAACCTTATAGACATTCCCTTTTAGGATTCTGTTATATGAGTTTTTCTTAAATTGGACTAAATTATTTCTTACCCTGGTAAGACTTACATCATGATTTTAGGGATCTCCATTAGATTTAGGTATCTTTCCTTAATAAGTTTGACTTTATTTATAATTGTTTATGGCTCTCGTAATTTAAGTTCTTTTATAAACGTTTTTTTTAATCTTTGGGATGTTCACATTTTGATTAATTTTTTGCTCCACAAAGGCAGAGATTGTTCCCCTTATTTAAAGTCTGACTAAATAGGGTGATTAAGTTATAACTAATGTTTTAACTAGCTCTATGGGTTGTGAATCTGACTAAACTCGATAACCAAATTGTGACCAATGTTCTGACTAGCTTTATGAAAGTGTAAGTCTTCTTTTTAGAGTCTAGTCGAATAGTGTAATCGCATTATAATTAATGTTCTAGCCACCTTAGAGGATGTAAATTATCTTTTTTCATTTAGAGTTTGACCGAATAGGATAGTCAAGTTACAACTAATATTCTGACCAGCTCGAAGAAGGTACTCATGACTTAATGACATTTCTAGGTTGATGTTATTTTTTGGGTCGTGTGGGCTGAAGCCTTTTGGGTTTGATGGACCAAAGTCTTTAAGTCTTGTAGGCCAAAATCTACGAGGAAACTTTTTAAGTAGTATTCCTGGATTGTGGTATTCTTTGGAGTGCTTTTGATTGTGTTCAGCCAATTTTCTCATTTTATTCTTTAGGTCTTTGTATTTATGATTGCATTTTTATTTTGTGGGATTCTCTTCGAGTAAATGTTTGCTGGATTACACATTTTATAGAGGTTCAATTTATAGCACTGATTGGACTTTGGTTCTTATTTTGCGCCTTTATTGCGCTGAATATTTGTAATATATCAAGAAGTTCACTATTATCTCACAATTTAAATGAACGATTCCTCCTATTTTTTAAAGTTATGGTTATGTGTCATTATCTTGGGATATGAATGCTAATTACACGATTGTGGTGCGTTGGTTGAAGAAATGTGTCTTTAACATTATTTCCATCTCTCAAATGTTGAATCACTAGGTTGAGATCTCTCTTTCTATGACTAGATATAGATTTATGGCCCTTTTAGTTCTCTACTCATTATTTTTTATTGTCAATTTTCTGATGAGAGAATATTCTCGTGATCCAGAGCTTTATTTCCTCACAATCTTAGTAGCTTTACTTCTATAGCTTTTGTACTGGTAAGTTTCTTCTTCTTAGTGTTTTATCATTCTTTTGCTATTTTCTTGCATAATTTATCGTTTAGTGTTTGTTGTGAGTCTTTGTCCCTTAAGCGTACGTTAGCGAATTATTTTGAGAATTTTTTGATAAGTTGAACTCTGTACCTTGTCCAAGTATAAAAGTTATGTTTCTGATTGATGACTCCTACAATACATCTAGTCAAGATTTAAAATGCCTTAAGGACAAGTTGAGTGCTGAGAGTAACTCAACCCAAAATGTAGTTGATGTGAGTGTTCGAGAGGTTCGAGAACTCAGTTTGAAAGTAAGAAGCCCTGCTCGAGGAGGGGATATTATCATAGTAGATAATCCCGTTGATCTCGAGTGGACTTCAAGCAATAAGATGTCCCTTTTTGTTTCTTAAGAGCATGAAGAGATGTTCGACCAATCTAGTAGGCCAAAGAAGAAGCCTATAACTCTGAGCAACGAACAAGCTCCATTTGAGTTAGAGTGTCCCTTTTAATGTCCTTCATGTGTAAACAATAAAGTGCTTGTTGAATTAAAGAAGAGATTGGAGATCTTTGATTTCGCTACTCAAAAGGTTCCTTGAGAGGTTAAGTATGTGAGTGCACCACCAGATGAAAAAATAGCTCTAAATTTATAATTGTTTTTGAATTAAGGTTAAGGCTATTCCTTCAATCATTTTTTGTGGATATTTTTTCCAACCTAAATCTAGGCATATGCCAATTGAATTTTAATGCTTTAAGAGTTTTGGTGAAACTTTATGTTATATAAAGCAAGGCCAACCATGAGGGTCTTTCTTTTCGTGGACTCCAAATATTATACCAGATTAAAGCAAATGTTGGTCGACAAAAATATTTTTACTACCTTTCTATCTATGATAAGAATATGGATATTGCTCCTATAAAGGACTTACCTTCGAGAAATTTTGGGTGAAAATATATCTAGTTTCTTGTTTGAGGAAAATGGAAGCAAGTTTATAAGATTTCATATATTGTGTCCTTGAATCTTTACTAGAAGAGGTTACCGATTTATTTTATTTTCTATATTAGTAGATTGATTTCGTTTATTTCACCAATTGATATTTCTTTTTTTTTCTTTTCAGCTGTTTTTTGGTCTTTAAAACTCCATCTTTCTAAAGAGGAGAAGAGCCAAGTTAAAGCAGCTCATGCTTATAATGGTCCTTATAAGGAGTTGCACTTTTAGGGCAACCTTATGTCTTCTAAGCTGATTAAAGATCTTCTTAGCCCATCATGCTTTGTAACTCTTGGATTAAGGGTATTTCTTTTTCTCATTGCTTTTGAACTTTTTTTCTTTTGTCTTAGTGAATGATTGTTGTTTTTTTTTTTTCTCTTTGTAGTTATTGGAGGAGAAAAGAAATGACCTTTTTTTTATGCTGACCCAAGCTTTAGGGAGTTAAAAAAGTAATAACTTATGTTTAACTTGCTCCACTTAAAGGGCTCAAATAAAGGTTTTGTAAGGGATTCTTCGAAGAGCTCCTCTCGTGCTAAGAAGATGATGGATGATGTCTCGAAGACTTCTTAAAGGAATGAGCTAGTTGAATTTCAACCCTTGCTCATGATAGTCATCCGCCTTCTAGCATGAACATTTATCCTTCTCCCACTCTTCTTTAGAATGGTGGAGGAGTGACTGATGCAGATACCCAAGTGGGTCTTCGATTTTAAGGCCCTGGTTGAGGCATAAACCAAGGTTACTTCATTCGTTTAACCTTTCCTTCATAAAGAGAGAGATAGGTATGAGCACCTAATGCCTCTAATAAAGTAGACAAAACTAGCAGTGCTTAAGGGGCAATACTCTATTGTTGATGTGTAGCGCATCTTAGTCTCTCGCCTATGGTATTAAGTGCTTATTTTAAATAATTTTTCATTTTTAAGCTTTTTCTTTGTTTATATGCCTTTTATCTCAGTGTATTGGTTCCTTGTTGATTTATTTGGTTTTGTTTTTGTAGAGGATAGTTGTTTTTGTCAGTCACTTTGATGTCTTTATAAAACGGTGACTGATGTCTAGAGATTGGCAGCTGTTGAGGCTGAGGCTACAAAAGAAAATGAGGTTTTGGAGGAAACTAAAAGGAAGATAGAGGCCTTTAAGCATAAGCTCAATTTTCATTTTGCCAAAGTTAAGCATGTTGAGGAGAAAAGCAACTACTAAAGTGGGGGTAACCGAGACTAAGGCTATAATGGCTGAGAGCAAGGTCTTTGTCCTCGAGTCTTAGGAAAGAGTGTTTAAAGAGCAAATAAAGATTCTTTGGTAGGAGAATGCTTTATGCCATGGGTTAAAGAGGAGTTGGAAGAGAAGCTTGTGGCTTTGAGGGATCGTGTTGGTGAGGAGTCTCCAAAGCGTTGACAAAATTAATTGACACCTTTAAGAACCCTTATGCTGATCTTAATCCCTCTTAGGTGGATGAGTTATTTACTGACCTAGGGAGTACTAATAAAGAGGTTAAGGTTCCACTCCTCAAGCAGTCGAGGATGTTCCCTCTTAGACTCCTAGTGAGCCTGTTTTGGTTCCTCAAAATGCTACTCATGCTAATGACCGTTCCGCTCCTACTTTTATTGAAAATGATCTCTTTGCTACTTGATTTTGTGATTTTCTTTCTTATTCTTCTTTTTTTGTTTTTGGCTTTGTAATGAACTATTTGTTTCAGAACAAATAAGAGATTATTTTCTTCTATGTTTGTGATATTGTAGCTTTACTTATCTATTTTTTTGCCTTGAATATTTTGTTACTTGATGAGTGTTCTAGATGACGTCTTCATTTGATGTGTTTTCCTGAATATGCTAAATATGTGCTTGATTCTTTAGTTTTACTAATTGTTCTATTCTGAGCTGATAATCTTGAGGGAGGCCACAATGATTTTCAATCAGGATGTTCATAATGCTAAACGACTTTCAAATAGGGTGTCTATGATGATGTGGTCGGCAACTTTTTTTTTTCCATCGTACTTATTGTATTCTTTCTTTTAATGACTTCATATTTTAAAGGTCTCAATGTGTTAAGAATTCCCTACTATGGGCCCTTTGGATCCTATCGATTAATTATATTACATTAAATATGCATTCCTTTATGTTATGAGCCTTTTCCATCCATCGTATTTTTTGAAGGCACCCTTAATGATATGGCTTTTTTAGAATCTATTGTGATTCTAATAGTTGCTAGATATTTTTCCGTTTCAATCAAGAAAAAATATTTAAGCGAGATTTTTAGGAACTGTTGGATTTGATCTATGGTTGGACTTTTTATGGAAATCCTAAAGACCTTCTTTTTATTGGAAGCTGACGCTAAAGTTTTTATAATCTACATTTATCTTTGCCTCATTTTTGTTGAGATAAAAAGTGTCATACCCTTCTTATTTTCTCTGAGATTTTCTTTGTCTCGATGCAACTCTTGGTGCAAGTAGTGCTTCGTTACTAAAATCTATTTTTTCTTCCTTTTCTTTTTTTGTGGGATTCCTTCTAGATTTTCTTAAATTTCTAGCAACTCTCCCCTTTAAAGCTTTTGTTTTGTTTGATAGTGATAACCTTTGGCATTCTTGTTATCATTCTTGGTCTTCAATTGGTAGGACTTATATGATTCATACACTAACTTTCTTTCTTTTTAGGAATTATGTCTACCCCGAATCAATCTGATTCTCATAGCTTAAATGGTCAAGTGGGAGTAATTATTAAGACTGAGTTAAGTGATTGTGGGAATGAAGAGGCCATGTTAATGAAGAATAATAGTAAGGGTGTTCCTCTTTAAAGTTAATAGCCTTTAAGAAGAAAGTATAGATTATTTTTTACTTTTGTGGCCTTTAGGGTTGATATATTTTAGTCTTGTAGATATGAAAGGTGGTGATGGCAGCAGAAAATAGGTTCGTTGTAAGGAGTTTACTCCACCTACTCCTACTCGTACTCGAAAGCTTGTTGGGAGCGTTTCTAATCGTGGTCAAAGGAATCAAACCACTACCCCTAATGAGGGTACAAATGCTATGAGGACTACTATTCAAAATCCCCTATTGCAAATAAAAAGGGAAAATAAGTTGTTGATCCTTCTCTTTTGAGCACTGGTCCTATACTTCTGAAGAAGGAATCAACTCACTAGGATGTTGTTCACGAGCTGTTAATAGGGAATCCTACCACCTTGACCTTAGGCTATTTTTCTGCTACTTTTCGGGGCAAGTTTAAGCATTTGCTTCCTCTTCTTACAGAAGTAGAGAATGTTATTGGTCATTTTTATGCTCATTAGATGTGGGATTACGATCCTTTTACTTCCTTTCACATATCACTCGTGAGCACAATAAAAGTATTTCACTTATGCCTTTGTCTCATCTGCTTAAGGTTATCTTCTCTATATTCTGACATTCTTTCTATTTTTAAGTGGTATATGGAGGAAAAGAGCATGTTATTGGCTCTTTTTGTGCTCACTAAATGTGAGATTAGGATCCTTTTACTACCATTCACATGTCACTTGTGAGCACAATAAAGGTATTTCACTTATGCCTTTGTCTCATCTGCTTAAGGTTATCTTCTTTATATTCTGACATTCTTTCTATTTTTAAGTGGTATATAGCTTAAAGGAATTTATAATAGTTTGAAGTTTAAGAACCTTGAGAAAGAATTAGCTGAATATAAGAAACAGTGTTAGCTAAAGGACTAGACTGTAAATTCTTTAAAGGAAAAGCTCAAGAAGTTATCTACAAAGATAGCAACGGCCAAGAGTCGTGCCTCCGAGTTTAAGCAACTAAGCAAGGTTTATTAGGATGAGGCTGGTAAAGGTGCAACATCTACTGAAAGAAAGGTCTTTGAGCTAACGGGTGCAATAAGCACCTAAAAGATCAGATGCAATATTTGAAAAAGCTACTTGAGGCTCTTAAGGAGGAATCCAGATGAAAGTGTGCTTGGGCTAAGAAGGTCGATGAAAGTGTGCTATGCATAAGATGAGCACGTATATTTTTAATTTTTAATTTACACATAACATGAATAAAGATGCAGTGAAAAATAAACAAACATCCCATTACACTAATGAGCTAGAACGGTAGCATTATATTCTCATCGGAATATTTCCTTTGAAGCAACTCTTGCTTCATATATCTCTTGGCCTTTATCTAAATATTTTGCTTATAATTCATTTGTTTTAGAGAGTACTTGGAAAAAGAATGAAATTGGGCTGGCTATTTATAGCCAAAGCCACCTCATTTCATCAAATAAAATGCCAACATATGTAAGCCTTTTATAAGCATGACAAGGCTTAATATAATCCTTGTCATGTTTAGAAAAACAAAAATTGGTGAATAAAAAGTAAGAGCTAGGTGGCGAAGTGGTTTTAGTTTTATAACATACCATGGTTAAAAAAAAGCATGACATATCAACGTATCATTTGCCAATTGTGTAGCCAAATGAAAAAGAATTTGATTGCTTATACTTTCTTTATAAGGCTGCTACTTCATGCTTAACTCTAAGCATGACAAAGCCATGTAAAAAAGCCATCTTATGGCTTCATTTTCCTTCTAGTCAAAATTGATCAAAATGCAAGCAGAAATGTAATCAATTAATTTAAACTTATTGTAATTAGCCGAAATAGCATGCCATTAGCTTTTAAAAAGCCGCTAGTTCATGCTTCAAATTTTTTGGCTTAATGAACTGAATTTGGACAAATTCAATTTTCTGAAATAATGCCTTTTACTAATTTATTAAAACAACATTTGAATTATAAATACTTGATAAATAAATGGGTCATTTAAAACATTCCATATGTAATACCTTAACAAATTAATAGCATGACATATGATATCTAATAGAAAAGATAAAGTAGTAAGTTCTACCTATCGAGATCCTAGGCTTAACACTTAAACCCTATAATCTCTCCGAGAGATCTTGAATAAATTCTGATTTTCTGAGAACTTTCCAAATTGAACTATTCAATCTATCTGGTGTGCTATCCCAGTGCACAACAAGTACACTTCATATTGTGATACTCCCAAGGTTCACACCTACTTTATCTTATGGAACTCTTCTGTAAGTCTATAAATGTTTTCCCACACACATGTTATGAAAATAACAAAACAATGTGTTAAAACATATAAGTTGAGATTATTACATATTCATATAATCTTTTCGTCATTTATGTCTTGGAAGAGTAGAGACATAGATTATCACCGTTAAGTCTCTATATGCTCAACTTTAGAACTTATCTCCAAATTTGTATTCTCATAAACAATATCTGCAAACACTTTTGCGATATTATTTCTGTACAGAAAATATTTTTTTTTATTGAGTGTATTGCTTATGGGCATAAGACTTTTAAGAACACAATCTTGGAGCATTTAGATATACTACTCACCCATATGAGTTGACGGACCTTATATCTATACACACCAGAATCCATGAGCATCGGATCATACTCAGCGACACCCAGCGATCACATGTGTGAAACTTAAATATGGTGGATCGCTCAAAAGTGCACTGTAGTGCTCAGGTCAACGGACCATGAATACTACTTAACTAAAAAGAATCATCCATTGACGGCTTTACGGGATGTCTATTAGAGATCCTAATTGAGCCTGTTCAGTACCTAATCCTTACTGAATATCCGTTTGTCTATACGAGCTTCCACTAAGCTTATGGTTTGCTAAAAGTAACCATCTAAACCATCCAAATATAGACATATAGTGATCTATATTAAATAAGGTTCCCAATGACAGACTCGCATAAGTGAAAATAGATCAGAAACATAATGTTTGAAACACATACTTGCACAATGACATTTATTAGCACTATTTACAACCTTTTACAACTATGTCATTACTAGTATACCCTCGGGTCTTTATCCCATTTTAGACAAGACTCTAACTCCTTAGATCTTGTTGACTCTTATAACCTGCTAACTCTTAACACTGCTAACTCTTAGCATTTATAACTCTCAACGTAGCTAACTCTTAGCACTAGTCCAAACTCTTTTTAACCAGATTTGAACTCATTCAAATCATACAATGCCTAAAGTGTTATAGGCATCTTACCATATATATTTAATTTTAACAAATTTATTTGAAATATTTATTGTATAAATATTCAACAATTAATATTCATATAATATTAGAATGACACATAAGCACTAATTCCAACAACTCCCACTTGCTTTAGTGCCATTCATAATGATATTTAATACCTATCATCTCCATGTGTTTTTTCAACACATTAGGAGTTAAGGCTTTAGTTAGTGAGTCAGCTATATTATTTAAGGAATATATCCTAAATATTATTACATCTCTATATAGCCAAGAACTTTCTAATTATATGGTATTCAAAGTCCACATGATTAAAATTCTGGTGTGCCTTATGACTTCTTATGTCTCACATGACTTATTCAGAGTCCACATGACTTAATCTTATGTCCCACAATTCATCATTATTCAAAGTCTTCAAACTACTATTTATTTTGTTTACCTAGATATTTCAAGTTGTATTTAAGATATAATGGTCATTTATTAACTGACATTCAGTTAGTAAAACATTATTATTATCATATTTATATGAGAAACTATTCCTGATGTATCAATGATAACCCTATCTATCTATTAGAAGGAGTAATATGATTCGCTTAATAATATTTGGCACAAAATATCAACTATACAATGTAATGCTTCTGTCAGAATGGAGAAGTGACTTAAAAGTTCTATCGGCTACCACGTCTCTCCTTTCATAGCTTCTTAGCATACCTCAAATCATGCAACGCTTTACAAATATAAGAATGACATACGATATCTCATACCTCTATACTGTTTAACATCAAATGTTAATGAAATGTCTATACTTAGTAAGCAGATATTTAAAGGGTCTATCTTTCCAAAGATAAGGTACTTTAAATAGTAACGATCACTTATTTTAAACTTTATAAGAGTAGAAACACTTTCCATTTTTTATTACTCTCTATTTGTGGTTAGATATAATTTTTTAGACGGAGCATAATATTACTTGCACATCTCATTTGCATATGCTCATACTAAAAGTCATTAGACATTGAGGATAAGATATATGATTTGACTCTCAAATTATCTTTAATTTCTTTCCAATAAATTTTATCTTCTTTTGAAGAGATATTATCATAAACATATACAATCATCTATTATTGATTAATATATCCAAAATTTTCTAAATCTAGAACTATTCTCAGATTCAATAGCAAGTCAAAATAGTTTTCAGAACCCTATAGTTGGTATGCTTAGATCAAGTATACTAACAGATTGCTCATCCTAATCTTATCTCTATAAGATACCGAGGAGATATTTAGCAGAATATTTTTAATCAATAATTATAACGGTTTAAATCATTGGTATAACTTTTATATATTTTTTAATCTAAAGTCACTATCTCACTGCTTTACATAATCGCCAAAATCTATCAAATGAGAGAATACAGTTTAAACTCTTTTAAACTGTATAGTGGGCAGTGGTCCCCATTGGCATTTTAATCCAACCGTACACTTTAGCGATCTATGCTTTTGTAAAGCCCAAAAGGTAGACATTTCTTGTCAATTGCATCTCATATAACTCTTATCACTGATCCTAAATACACTTTATCCACACACTTTAGTAATCTAGGGTAAGTGTATTCCAAATTAACTTGTCAATGATCAAATATATACTAACGAACTACCTGCACACTTTAGTGATCTAGGGCAATACTTTCACATATATTTTTATTATCTCATATTTAATCGGCATAGTCCAAATCACACCGACCAAATCACTCACACTATAGCGACACTGAAAAAAAGACCAAAGTGACTTATCTAACACCGTATTGACAAGATAGATCAATGTGTAACATTGTCTCATAATGACATTCTTTTAATCTGATTAAGAGAGATTTTATACTTTTGTCTATAACTCATTAGGACGTGATTCTAAATCACACATTTGTTGTGTGTAATGACAACTAACCTCCACTGGTAGGGCTCCCATTGTGATTATCAACACAAACAAATGGGACACAATTTATATTGCATTAATTATAAACAATTTATAAATTACATAAAATAAATAATAAATATTTTTAAACAATTTAAAAATAACCAATCGGAGTAATTTAGTTTAATTATAGCTTTTCTTAGGTTCCTAGTACTGCAATGCTGAAGGCCTAGCCTTCGGTATTACAGTTTCCGTTAATGTGTTTTAGGGTGTATGCATGTGATTGTGTACATGTTGAAAAAAATAAATACATGTATCATATACACGAATCTCGCAACAAAATTACGCATGTAATTAACATATACACATGTATCTTAAATTATTAATAACTTAATATTATAGAAACATACCTTTAAAGACCTTCGGTGAAGATTTCAATTTCGGATTCTTCCTAGCTCCAACCTTGAGCTCATCTTGAAGTATACTATTGTTTAATTCTAGTTCATAATAATCCGGTGGGATTATAAAGCTAAAATAACAGCAACTGAATTTCTAGCTACAAGATTTTGTTTCTTGAAAGAAAAATAGGAAGAATCTATTTTTCTTTCTCTCTAGTTTTTATTAACACCCTTTGTTTAAAGAAAGACTCTCCAAAAACCAAAATTTCTCCAATGCTCTCTCAACACCCACGATTTTTGCTTCAAAATTATTAATCAAAATGAATTCCAACCATTTTTTGTGCTCTAAGCCATTCACAAGTGCTCCACCGAAATTAGGTTAAGTGGCCAACTACCAAAGACTATTTTTTGTAGCTATTTTTAATGGTCTAATAAAATGAACCATTAATTCTACAAAATTATGCTCCACCATTTAATTTTTTTTTCTCAAATTAGGTATGTCTTCCATTTAGGAATAAAATAACAAATAAATAAAAATTATATTATATTTATTTAAATAATATTTATTTAATTATTCAAAGACTATTTGAATAATTAATTTTTACCTTATTTGATTTTACTAACATGGTTAATGGGTGAATTCATAAAACAAAATTATGCCACTTGTTAACATCTAATTAGTTAACAACTCTTATAAACTAATAAAGTGATGTATTTAACATTTAAGTCTAGACAAGTGCACAACCTGAAGAACCCTGAAATATATTTTTGGTTTGCTAGAATTTCTAAGATGGAACCATTCAATCCATAATGTTGCCCCAGTGTACAATAAGTACACTTCATATTGTAAGATTCTCTAGGTCTACACCTCAATTGTTATATAGAACTCCTCCATACATCCGTGAACAATGCCCCACACACACGTTACGGATATTACAAAGTAGTGTGTTAGACCATACAAGTTGAGGTTATAATATATTCGTATAATCTCTCCCTCATTTATATCCAGATAGAGCGAAGATATAGATCAACACCGTCAAATCTCTATATGCCTGACCATAAGCTTATCTCTAGAATTGTATTTCTAATATTTCCAAACACTTTTGTAATATTATTTATTTGTAGAGTAAAACTCTTTTTTCGGGAATTACTGCTTATGGCAATAAGACTTTCTGAAATACAATCTTAGAGCATTATAATAGATTACTCACCCAAATGAGCTAATGCATCCCATATCTATACACACCAGACTCCATGAGTATTGAACCATACTTAGCGACACCCAATGGTCAGACCATGAAAGGTTTTTGACATATGTAGAACCAAAGTATGGTGGATCACTCACAAGCCCACCGCGACACTCAGATCAAAGGACTACGAATACTACTCAACTCAAAAGACCCTCAATTGACGGCTTTGTAGGATGTCTATTGGAGGTCTTTGTAAGTCTATTTCGTATTCAGTCCTTACTGAATACCTATATCTCAATGCGAGCTTTCACTAAACTCAAAGTTTCATAAGACTAACCATCTAAACCATCCAGATATAGATATACACCGATCTATATATTATAAGGTCTTCACTGATAGACTTGCATCAGTAAAGATAGATCAAAAACATAATATTTGAGAACATATTTGCATAATAATATTTCTTAGCACTATTTACAACTATTTGCAACTATGTCATTATTAATATATTTTTAGGTCTTTGTCCCATTTTAGAAAAGGCTCAAACTCTTTAGATATCGCTGACTTTTATAACTTGATAACTTTTATCAGTGCCAACTCTTAGCATTTATAACTCTCAGCATTGCTAATTCTTAGCATTTATCTAAAGTCATTTAAACTAGATTTGAACTCTTTCAGATCATACAATGTCTGAAATGTTATAAGCATCTTACCATATATAAAATATAATTAGCGATTTAATGAAATGATAATACCAATATAAATATTAAACAAATATTCATACATAAAGGGATGGCATGTAAGCACAAATTCCAATAGTTTTAACCTTTACAGAGCTGTGGTTCTAGGGTCCCTACCTTGGCACCGCAATGTTGAGCCTAGACAGCTCTAGCACCGCGGCGCAAAATAACATCACCATGGCGTCCCTTTCACTGTGTCCTGATTACGTATTTTTTAACATTTGAATCACAAAATCAGTAATGCCAGCACATCTTAATTGCGCTACGGATACTTTGATTAAGTACACAAATAACACACAATAGTCTATCTTGTTGTAGTTAGAATGAACAAGAACAAATAAGTTTTAGCTAATGTAATAAAGATGCCAATTGTTGTTCCGAATATTCCATCCACTTTGTTTATTTCCAATAGCTCAAGAACTAATATGTATGGAATGGAAAGATTCCAACAGCCTAAGTAAATAACTATTATTACTAATCCATTGTGTGTATTTTGGTGTTTCTTATTATCCACCTATTTTTTTAATCTCCCATTTTGTTTTGTAATATATGTATTGTAATACATACAAATGCTAGTGAAAATTCTATATGGTTGATCTTTTGAACCCGCTTCAAGTTAGGATGACCAATCAACCAATCTTGGGGTTAAAGGCTTCATCCACTTTAGATAACTGGCAGTGAGAGACACACAAAATACGTGCAGGATTATCATTAGGATCATCATACTTGCCGACCAGTGATGAACTGATTGGATTAACCAACCAAAGTTTGCTTTGGTCATTATGTATTGAACAAATGTAAAAGCCTCAGTAATGGTCCAACGATAGTAGAAAGTTATAGCAAACCTTATAGCTAGATTACTTAATTCTTTTTTTCTTTCATTTTATGCCTATTGGTGTTCCAAAAGTATCTTTTAAGGTTGTGAAGACAAGAATCCATCTTGGATTGACATATAGTGCAACTTGGCAAATCTATTGGGTCATATAGAATTTCCCCATTCTCTCCCCCGATCGAGAAATCCTCTGTTTCGCCCCAAAACAATTGATTGAATTATAAAAAATTTATAGCGTGAAATGCAATGAAGTGCAATTAGATCCATTTTGTGAAAAGGTATCGAGATTAATGTTAGCAATAAAAAAAATTTATAGTCGTCTTGGCTAGGACCAATAAACTGAGGTATCTAGGCTCCGTTTCAAAAAATCCAATTGGTAATATGTATATGATTATTACTTATATTCGAGATATCATAAATGATTCACCAATTTGAAAGTGCGTTGTATATAAGGTGAGCATGTATATTTTAAATTTTTAATTTACACATCACATGCATAAATACGCAATAAAAAATAAATAAACATCTCATTACATTAATGAGATACTGGAGAACTCACCCTTGAAGCGTGTTTTGTGCAGTTTTAGTTTAGGACTCGGTGGGATCCTTCGAGTTAGAACAATAGCTTTCTATTCTCGTTGAAATATTTAATTTGAAGCAACTCTTGCTTCATACATCTCTCAGCCCTTATCTAAATATTTTGCTCATAATTCACTTGTCTTAGAGAGTACTTGAAAAAGGAATGAAATGGGGTTGGATAGTTGTAGCCAAAACCACCTCATTTCATCAAATAAAATGACAACATCTATAAGCCTTTTATAAGCACGACAAGGCTTAATATAATCCTTGTCATGCTTAGAAAAAATGGTGAATGAAAAGTAAGAGCTAGGTAGCCGAATGGTTTTAGTTCTATAACATGTCATGCTTAAAACAAGTATGACATAGCAACGTATAATTTGCCAATTGTGTGGCCAAATGAAAAAGAATTTGGTGGCTTATGCTTTCTTTATAAGGCAACCACTTCATGCTTAACTCTAAGCATGACAAAGCCATGTAAAAAAGCCATCTTATGGTTTCATTTTCCTTTTGGTCGAAATTGATCAAAATGCAAGCACAAATGTAATCAATTTATTTAAACTTATTGTAATTGGCTGAAATAGTATACCATTAGCTTTCAAAAAGCCATCAGCTCATGCTTTAAATTTTTTGGCTTAATGAATTGAATTTAGTCAAATTCAATTTTTTGAAATAATGCCTTTTACTAATTTATTAAGACAACATTTGAATTACATATGCTTGATAAATAAATGGGCCATTTAAAACATGCCACATGTCATGCCTTAACAAATTAATGGCATGACATGTGGTATCTAATAGAAAGGATAAATGTTAAGTCTGACTTGTCGAGATCCCAGGCTTAATACTTAAACCCTGTAATCTCTCCGAGAGATCCTGAATAAATTCTGATTTTGTCATATAGAACTCTTTTGTAAGTCTATAAATGTTGCCCCACACATACATTATGGAAATAACAAAATAGCATATGGAACCATACAATTTGAAGTTCATACATATTCTTCTAATCCCTTCGTCATTTATGTTTTAGAAGAGCGGAGACATAGATCATCACCGTCAAGTCTTCATATGTTAAACTTTAGAACTTATGTACAAATTCATATTTCTATAAACAATATCCGCAAATACTTTTGTGATATTGTTTCTAACACGGGAAACATTTTTTTTGTGTATTGCTTATGGCGATAAGAATTTCAAGAATATAATCTTGGAGTATCTAGATATACTACTCACCCATATGAGTTTATTGATCCTATATCTACACACACCAGACTCCATAAGCATTGGACCATACCCTGCGACACCTAGTAGTCAAACCATTAAAGGTCTCTGACCTATTTAAAACCTAAGTATGGTGGATCACTCACAAGTTTACCATGGTGCTTAGGTAAAAGGACCACGAATACTGCTCAACTCGAAAGGATCATCCATTGATGACTTTATATGATGTCTATTGGAGATCTTAATTGAGCCTATTCAGTACCCAATCCTCACTGAATACTTGTATATCTATACAAGCTTCAACTAAGCTCATGGTTTGCTAAGATTAATCATTTAGACTTTTCAAATATAGATATACACCGATCTATATTAAATAAGGTTCCTACCGATAGACCTGCATAAAAAAAAATAGATCAAGAATATAACATTTGAGAATATACTTGCACAATGATATTTTTTAACATCATTTGCAACCCTTTGCAACTATATCATTGCTAGTATACCCTCGAGTCTTTGTCCCATTTTAGACAAAACTCTAACTCTTTAGATTTCGATAACTCTTATAACTTGCTAACTCTTAGCACTTATAACTCTCAATGTAGCTAACTTTTAACGCTGGTCCAAACTCCTTTGAACCAGATCTAAACTCTTTCAGATCATATAATGTCTGAAGTGTTACAAGCATCTTACCATATATATTCAATATTAATGATTTTTTTTCAAAATGTTTATTGTATAAATATTAAACAATTAATTTTCATACAATATTAGAATAGCACGTAAGCACCAGTTTCAACAGTCAAAATATGTGCTAACAGAGCCACTGATGCTGAAGAATGTTCTTTTACTTTCGAGGTCATGTAAAGATTTTATTATAGTGTTCGTCCTTTTAAGGAACACTACCCAAATTTAATCTTCAATGGTACTATAATGCCTTGTATGTCTTGGGCGATGATGATGATGACACTTAGAAGAGTGGCTCTCTAGATGTTTCTGATGATCGAGTTCCTTCTCCTTCTTGACTTTTTTTATTCTCACTTATGATATTTTTATAATTTTGACAAAATCATTTTTTAGCTTTTATAAGCAAAATATAAACACAAGTATATGCATCATAACAAATAATATAATGTAAAATTATATGGGCGAACCTATAGTAAATTAGTATATACTTTTAACAAAGTACAAAAATTATATCTGCTTATTTTTTATCTTAAAAATCAATACTTTAATTGAAATTAAAAATAAAACTAAAGTTATAAATGCATTTAAACTGAAATTATCACAACTAAGCAAATCATAAGATAGAAAAAGCTTAAGATTATAACTATCCATCAATATATTTTTCTAAAGATTACTCCCTTCAATATCTTAATTCCTCGGTTCTATTATTGGTCAAGACACTAACCTCTTTACTAGCCTCTTTAGATAATCAAGCGAATATATCTTAAATTACTAATTACCTATAGTTATATAGTAGCCTGATAAAATTAAGACTTATTAAGTTCTAGTCATTTGAACTATACATGTCATATAGGTATATTTTGTATCAAAACTTGCAGATATTACTCTACAATCATATATCAAATTATTCTATGCTAAATACAAAGATGTATTTTCTAAGTTTATCAATGTATTCCTCAATCAATCAATAACTGGTTAGGTATATTGAAAGCATTAAGATGAAATAATTTTAATAATAAAAATTAAGTTCATAAAATATTAAAAAACATATAACAATTAAACACTTATATTGAGTTTAAGCTATAACCTTGGAAAAGGAATTAGTTCATGATGAAAACTCGAGTTTTAGAATAATAATTGATAAAAGTAATGTGAGAAGATGATTAAAAATTATGTTGAAAAAGTATTGAACCTAAGCCAATGAGGAGGGACGTCAAGTGAAAGTGTGAAGATATTTGAAGCGAGCGAATGTTGCAGCATTCACAAGAGAAATCTATAACAACAATTCCAGTAAGTATCCAGAAACGTGGTTGTGAGGAGGCCCCAACATTCTGAAACAAGGCCCTAGCATTCTGGCCAATGCCCTCGTGTTCTCAAGCCAAGGCTCTAGTGTCCTCAATGCCTCAGCATTCCAAAATAAACACCCTAGCTTTGATACTACTTGTTCTAAAAATAAAATGAGTCTTAAGTTGATTGAAACACATTATTTGATTCCAACTCGTATTAGGATTAACATAAAATGTATGTAGCTATATAAAGGGCCTTATGTTGGCTTAAATAGGTATTACAACATAGATCACCACATAAGAGCAATTAAGAGAGTTATTATTGTAGTCATTTCTAGAAAGAAAGAGTTCTTTATGAGTACTTTGTAGAGAGTTCTTTGTAAGCTTTCATTGATTCAATAAAATAATTGAGATCTTAATCTGTCACAGACGTAAGTAATTGTCAAACCACGTAAATCGTTATACGTAAATCGCTGTATGCTTTCTTCTGCCCTACTTTTTTTATTCTCTTTTATTTTCTTGATTATTGAAATATCATACTTATGTGTAAAGTGTTTCTGTCAAAAACTTTGTATTAGAGCTTAGTTTAGCAATCATAGGTGAACCCAAGTATATGGTAGAAAAATTCAAATGTGAGAATAACTTTAATCTTAGAAGGTTAAAGTTGTTAGAGTTGGTACTTACATGTCATTTCAATATTGTATGAATATTAATTGCTTAATAATTATACAATAAACATTTCGAATAATAATTGTTAATATTTATAATTATATAGTATAAAACTTGTAACATTATAGACATTGTTTGATCTGAAAGGGGTTCAGATCTGGTCTAAAGGAATTTAGACCAGGGCTAAAAGTTAGAAATCCTAAGAGTTATAAAAGTTAAGAGTTAGCACTGTTAAGAGTTAGCAGGTTATAAGAGTCAGCAAGGTCTAAAAAGTTAGAACCTTATTTATAATGGGACAAAAACCTGAAAATATACTATTAATGATATAATTGCAAAGAGTTGCAATAGGTACAAAGAAATGTCATTATGTAAGTATGTCTTAAACATAATGTTCCTGATCTATGTTCACCACTACAGGTCTATCGGTGAATTACTATAATATAGATTAGTGTATGTCTATATCTGACTGGTTCAGATAGTTGTTCTTAGCTGACCATGAGCTTAGAGGTTGTATAGGCATATGGGTATCCAGTCAGGACTGGATACTGAACAGACTCATGAGGACCCTAATATTCTATAAAGCCGTCAAAGGAAGGTCCTCTCGAGTTAAATAGTATTCATGATCTTTTAACCTGAACGCATGGTGATCTTGTGAGTGATCCACTATACTTTGGTTCCACATATGTCAGAGACCTTTCATGGTCTGACCGTTATGTGTCGTTGGGTATGGTCTGATGCTTATGGAGTCCGGTATGCACAGATACGGGATTCGTCAGCTTACATAGATAAGTTGTATATCTGATGCTCCGAGATTGTATTTCATGAAGTCTTGTGGCCACAAGCATAAACCCGAGAAAATATTATTCCATAGGGTTAAACAATATACGCAAACACTTTTGCGTATATTGTTTATAGATATACAAATCTGAAGATAAGTTTAAGGATGTGCTTACGGGGATTTGACAGTGCTGATCTATATCCCTGCATATCCAGGGTATAAACGATGGAAGGATTATATGTATACGTTGTAACCTCAACTTGTATGGTCTAGCACGCTGATTTCAAATATTCATAACATATGTGTGGGGCATCAATTACGGACTCATGGAATAGTTCTATTTGACAAATCGGGTGTGGACCTAGGGAGTCCTAATATGAAATGTACTATTTGTGCACTTGGGCAGTGTACCGTATTGAATGGTTCAATATAGTAAAATTTAGGAATTTACTAAGGTTAAGTTAACTAAAGTATATGGTTAAATAGTGAGACCCACTTTAGGTTAACTTGGTAACTTAGTAAGGACATAAAAATAATTTCACTTAATATTTATTTAATTATTAAATAATTAAAATAAATATTTATTTATTTAATTGTTAAATGAATGATTTAACTTAACTATGGTCAAAGGTTAACCATATGATTAAGTTAAGTTAACCTTACTTAATGGTTAAGTAACGGTTAATCTAACCATGGTTAAGTTAGTTAACTAGAGTCAGATTATTTAAATGTTTATTTAACTTAAGGGTTAAGTTAAACTAATCTAACTAAGGTTAAATGTTAACTATGGTTAGGTTATGTTAAATGCAAATTCAAATTTAATTAAAATTGAAATCAAATATATGTTAAATTAAATGTATTTGGTTTATATAAGTAAAATGAATTAAATTTCATTATAAAAGGTGTTAATTATTTTTGGTTGGCTAGATAATTAAGAGAGAAATTGAGAACGAAAATTGAAATGTTTCAAGAGTTGAAAATATTTTCTATTAATCATCTTCTCCAATTAATTTAGCCTTTAAAATATGAATTAAATTTGTTTTTATTCAAGAGTCAAATAAAAAGAATAAAAAATTTAACTAAGTTAAAGAGTTTAACTTTGAATTAAGTTTAAGAGTTAAACTAAATACTGAATTAACATACTGCTATTCTAGACAATCAAACTCACCTTTGTTGATTGCTAGGATTGATCAAAGTTTGCATTTCAAGTAGACTTCAAGCAATTAATCCAAAGGCTTCATGGGTTAATTTCTCAATCTTGTTTTTAATTTGATTAATATGAATTATTTGGTTTCATTGTAAATTTTTTATGCTTCCGCTGTGCATATATGCGTATGAGATATGTATAATTTTGTATGATGAACACATCCTACATGCAAGCACCCTAGAATAATCAACACCTAACAAAAGTAATGGATTTATTGGTGAATCAAGGATTAGGCTTAGCCCTAGAGAAAACTGTAGCTCCATCTAGTGAAGAGAAGAAGACAGAGTCATCTATATCTGAAGCAAAGAGAAAAGACATTCAAGATAAAGCTTATAATGCAATTATTCTATCTTTGAGCAATGAATTTTTAAGATAAGTTGATGGAGAGAAGACAGATATTGGTCTTTGGAAGAAGTTAAATAATCTTTATATGACAAAGTTACTGGTAAATTGTCTGCATATAAAGAAGAAACTTTATCAGTTGTCCATGTTAGAAAGGACATTGATTAAAGACCAAACAATTACCTTCAATAAGATCATCATATGGAAACAATCAATGTGAAGATTGGGGATGAAGATAAGGTCATTATCCTATTAAGTTCTCTTCCTGAGAGTTATGAGCACTTTGTTGATACGTTACTCTACGACAGAGAGAATTTAACAATGAAAGATGTGAAATCATCGTTAAACTTTAAGCAATTGGGAAACTAAATAGAGGCCAACGTAGAAAGACTAACTACAAGATGAAGGCCTAAATACAAAGACAAAGAAAATTAAAGAAGAGTTCAAGATTAAAGTCGAGGGTAAACCAAGGAAGTGTTATTACTATAAGAAAGAATGGTACTTTATAAAAGATTATCTTGAGAAGAAAGCCAAGAATAAGAAAAAGGATGCATAATAACTTATAAAGATAGCTATGATAGTGCAGAGACCTTTATCAATTCTTATGGTGAGAGTTCTAGTGAGTGAATGTTGGATTCTGGTTATACGTTCACGATTAATGGTGAAAAAGTGTTAATATGGAATGACATGACTTGTCAAGTGTTAGGGATTAGTAGTATTGAGTTTAGACTGCATAATGGGAATGTGAGAGAGTTACTAGAAGTTAGGTATGTTCTTAACCTCAAGAGGAACTTAATTTCCACGAATATGTTAGACTAAAATGAATGTTCCATCATAGCTGAAAATGGGATTCTTAAGGTGCTAAAAGGTTCTATAATTGTGATGAATGTGAAAGGCACAATGGTGTGTATATGCTTAGAGGAGAGATAATGAGTGGTTCTGCATCATACTCTGATGATGATGAGAATATGAAAATTAAGTTATAACATCTAGGTTATGATGTAAACCTCACAAAGAAAAGTGAAACCCGATGCTCAATAAGGTTCCTTTGCCAATAATCATTCTAATTCAAATTTTTATATAAACAAAAATAAGATCCTTGACCCATTATCTATCAAAGAAGATAGTAGATGCTACACTCAATATAGATGAGAGGTTGTGAGTGATAAGTCTGAAAGAACGCCACAAGATAAAATCTTGATAAGTTCTAATAATAGTTCTTTGAAGAACTTAAGAGAAAAACTCTCAACATTAATATCATTAATTATGTTTCGTTCTCCCTGATCTCTCATATATTTATAGAGACCTCTTAGGATATCTAACATTTATTACGATAACTAATGACAACTTACAACTACTACCAATAACTTAAGCACTTGGGATTTCAGCACTTATTACAACAATTAATAAAAGCTTACATCTATTAACTGCCAACAACTACCAATAAACTAGGCACTTTGAATGATATCACTTATTACAACAATTAATAATAACTTATAACTACTAACTACCAACAACTACCAATATTGAGACTTCAAATCATATAGGCTACTCACTTGAGCTGTCATGCTAGTGTTCCCTATCACACATGGATGTTCAATGGACCTTGTGATTTGTTGGCAACCTAGTTCGTATCATTCCCCCTCTCTTGAAAATGATTTGTCCTCAAATATTTACTGGGCTCAAATAAAACTTTCTTGAACTTTGAAGTAATATTTTTGATAGTGCAGCAATCAATACACATCTTCTATAATCCAT
This sequence comes from Ailanthus altissimus, assembly GCA_946807835.1. Lineage (NCBI taxonomy): Eukaryota > Viridiplantae > Streptophyta > Magnoliopsida > Sapindales > Simaroubaceae > Ailanthus > Ailanthus altissimus. The sequence continues at coordinate 16,100,069 of OX327687.1, forward strand.
CATTTTTAGGCACAACCAATAAGGGAATGACATGATGATTCATGCTCTTACACACATACCTCTTCTCTATGAGCTCACAAATCTGTATTTAAAGTTCCTTTGTCTCATTAGGATTACTCTTATAGGCTGTAATATTTGGAATTGATGCTCCAGGTATAAAGTTAATTTGATGCTCGATTCTCCTTATTAGTGGTAAAGTTGATTTGAAATTGATGCTCCAGGTATTTGGAATTGATACTCTTATAGGCTGTAATATTTGGAATTGATGCTCCAGGTATAAAGTTGATTTGATGCTCGATTCTCCTTATTAGTGGTAAAGCATTAGGTATCTCTTCAAAAAACACACCAACAAATTCCATTTCATCTTCTCTAATTTGCAAACTTAATGTATGCTTAGTAACCATCAGCTTACCATCTATTAGGTACTTCATTTCATCACTTGCATCTTCCAACGGTGGTATAGGTTTATCATCTGACTTGTGTTTCATTAACATTGTTATTGCTTAGAATCAATGCACTTTGATTTGGACATTGAGATGCAATATAACTTTGGTTGTCTTCCACATTTTGGCCCTTAGTTGGTTCTGCTTTGAAATTAGAATCAGCATGCTCATCGTTTTTACTACTATCCAATTTCAAAGATGATGCAGAACTAGAGTTTTGACCAAATCCAGTGGAACTCTTCCTACTTAGTTGTTTGTCTACCTTCTTTGCCATATTCAACAACCTATCCCAAGCATCTTCATCAATGCCATCATTATTGATGGTAGCATGCTTATCTTGAATTCACACATTAAGAACTCTAGGTGTCTGTGCCCATTATATACTAGATTCAAATTAATCTAACCATTCATGAACTTGCTCTAACTCTACTTTCAATATTTTTCTCATCTCATCCATTAAAGCTTCCATGAGAAACTTTGAATCAACCTTTTTTTTATGCAACTTCAGAAGTATTTTTGTTCTTATTGTTTAATATGTCTGCTATAAAACAAAGTTAAAAAAATAAAAAGAACCTCGCACACTCCTTTACGTTTTTCCTCAAAGAATGATTTACTCAACTTTCACTCATGTTTTTTTTTTAAATTTAAAAGAGTAAATCTGGAATCAATGGAATCTGAATTTTTTTATTTTTTTTTGTCTCTCTTTCTTTTTATTTATATGTAACAACAGAACTTGAAGAATTAGATAAAATCACAGACAAGAAAAAACAAAAAAATTGATATAGGCTACAGATTTTTAGAGACTAAAACATAGTTTCTGATTTAAAAGAAAGAACAATCAATGAAAATTTAAAGAATAGTTCAAACCTGATTAAAGCCTAAGCTCTGATACCAAATGATGTGAACCTCACAAATAAAAGTGAGATCCAATGCTCAATGAGGTTCCTTTACCAAAGATCGTTCTAATTCAGATTTTTATATAAATAAAAATAAGAACCTTGACCCATTATCTATCAAAGATAAGAACCAGAGGTATAAGAAGATAGTAGATGCCACACTCAAGATAGATGAGAAGTTGTGAGTGATAAGTCTGAAAGAATGACACAAGATAAAATCTTGATAAGTTCTAATAATAGTTCTTTGAAGAACTTAAGAGAAAAACTCAATATTAACATTATCAATTCTGTTTCGTTCTCCCTCATCTCTCATATATTTATAAAGACCTCTTGGGATGTCTAGCATTTATTACAACAACTAATGATAACTTACAACTACTAACTATCAACTACTACCAATAACTTAAGCACTTGGGATTCCAACACTTAGTAAAACAACTAATAAAAGCTTACAACTACTAACTGCCAACTACTACCAATAAACTAGGCACTTTGAATGGTAACACTTATTACAACAATCAATAATAACTTATAACTAGTAACTACCAATAACCACCAATATTGAGACTTCAAATCATATGAGCTACTCACATGAACTGCTATGCTAGTGTTCCCCATCACACATGGATATTCAATGGACCTTGTGATTTTTTTTGGCAACTTATTTCGTATCAGGTTAGATTATCTTGGTGAAAGAAACCCAAAGGAGTTATAAAATTAAAAGGCATTGGGTGAGGATAATTTCTAGCCATTAGAGTTTATGAGCATTATATGCTTGAGAAAGCATATAGGGTAAGGTTTAATACTAAGAGCATAAGATAAAAAGGACTCTTGATTATGTAGACTCACATTTTTGGGTACCAGCATAAATAGATATACATGGCGGGGTAAGGTACTTCCTTACGTTAATTGATGATTAATCAAAGAAGTTGTGGGTATATATATTGAAAAACAAGGAGTAAGTGTTTGAGACATTCAAACATGGAAGGCTCTTGTTGACAATTAATCTGGCAAAAAGATAAAGAGATTAAAAATGGACAATGGTCTCAAATATTTCAACAAGGAGTTTAATAGATTTTGTGCCAATATGGGATCGCAAGACATAAAACTGTAAGATCAATACCATAGCATAATGATATGGTAGAGAGGATGAATAAGACCTTACTTTAGATAGTTAAATGCATGTCGTCTAAGGCATTTTGGAGAAAGGCTGTAGTGATGACAGCTTACTTGATCAATAGAAGTCCTTTCTTAATGATAGACTTCAAGACACCAGAAGATTAGTGGTCTATCAGCCTTTCTAAGTATGATCACCTTAGGATCTTTGGTTGCCCAGCCTTCATACATATAAAGCAAGGCAATTTGGAACCTTAAGCTTTGAAGGTGATATTCGTAGGGTATCTAGAAAGTGTAAAATGATATAAGGTATGGTGCAATGAGTTGAAGCCACCCAATAGTATCATAAGTAAAGATGTAACATTTGATAAGATGACAATGCTAAAAGTTAATAAAAAAGAAGTGAAGGAAAAGCCTATGCCATACATATGAAGCAAGGCAATTTGAAACCTTAAGCTTTGAAGGTGATATTCATAGGGTATCTAGAAAGTGTAAAATGATATAAGGTATGGTGCAATGAGTTAAAGCCACCCAAAAGTATCATAAGTAAAGATGTGGCATTTGATAAGATGACAATGCTAAAAGTTAATAAAAAAGAAGTGAAGGAAAAGCCTATGCCATATGGATTTTCAGCACCAGAAACAGTTAAAGTTAGAGTAGAGTTTAAGAGTAGATCTAAAATTTCCAAATATCAATACTTTAGCAAGTCATCCCTTGAAGATATACAAAAGACACTGGCTAGTTCCTTAAAGTCCACCTAAAGACAAACTAGGAATCCTGAAAAAAAACTTGAAGAGTACTAACTAGCCAGAGATAGGCTAAAGAGAATGACAAAGCCATCAATCAAGTATGCACAAGTAGACTTAATTGCTCACGCCTTTAATTCTGCATTCACTATTGAATTTAATAAGCCAGAAACATATAGAGAGGCTATAAAAAGTAAGAATAATGAAAAAATGGCAACTGACCATTAAGGAAGAGATTAGTTCTCTCTTCAAGAATAATACCTGGGAATTAGTGGAGAGACCTCACAATAAGAAACTAGTTGGGTGCAAGTGGTATACAAGGTTAAGGAGGTGATACCAGGGGTAGAGCCTACTATATTTAAGACTAGACTAGTAGCACAAGGATTCACTCAACGTAAGGGCATTGACTTTTATGAGATATTCTCACTAGTAGTCAAACATACATCTATTAGAATTTTATTAGCTATATATGTGAACCTTCATTTACATCTAGAGCAAATGGTCTATGTATACTAAGGACCCTTAAGCTCTCAAAAATATTCTAGAACTTGTTCTTGAGGCAAAATTCTAGGTCACACATGATTTAGGAAATGTTTTTATATTATCCTTGGACTATTTGAGCCTTTCTAACCTACCCTTATATAAGTCTTATCTCCAATCACCCTCTTTGAGCTTTAATTTCCATTTTCTTGGATTAGCCACCAAAAAAATGATTACACCTCCAAACAAAAAAAAAAAACAAAATTCTCCTTACTCTGAATACCCTTCACACCACAAGCATGTTAATCATATTAGAACATTCAATGGATTTGGTTAATGGATAGAGGAAATGGAAAAAAAAAGAATAAAATATGATTTGATTTCTCAAAAGAATATAAAAGTTTTTGTTTATGAGAATTTACTTTATAATAAAATTAATTAGTGTAAAAAAAAGAAAACAAATAAAATTCCCCTAGCGTAGTAAGAAAAAGAGAAAAGTTTAGCAACAAATCAACAAGAAAATGGAGGAATTAAGTTTAGGGGAGACTCAACCAGGGATTAAAAAGGGTTCGAATAGCTTCTAAGCTGCTTATGGTGTGAGTTAAATAAGCCCTAATTTATCCTCGATGATGTGTGTATCTATATTAGTGAAGAGTGGTATAAAAAACTGTCCTATGGAGTGTTAAATAAATAAAAAATCATAAAACCATTTCATTTACTTGTGCGCACAAACTAATCTGAGTGCATTTGACTCATGATCTTAATTATACATACACACGCCCTAAATGGGTTACTTGTGGTATAGAAGAAGTATTAGATTGAAATATTTAAGGTCTACAGCATATAAAGTTTCTCGAAGGACTTTTAGTTAAAGGCAAGTTTTTAGCCAAACAGTTAACAATTCATTGACTTAGTATACTTATTGTCATCGTAATGTGTTTTTCATTTTAGTTTATAGTTGTGCCTTTTTACTCGAGGACGAGCAAATTATTAAGTTTAAGGGAGTTTGATAAGTAATGTTATACGTATAATATTTTATCTCTCTTAACTTGATAATTGTTCATTTTGAGTAAGAATATGTGTCCTTTCATGCTTATATTATTACTTTCTAGGTTTCAACAAATCAGACCATCAAAAACAGCAAAGAGTGAAGAAAAATGGGCAAAACGATCATTTTATAAGGTTTAAGCCACAACCCCAAAAGTCTAAGCTATGCCTTGAAACCAACAAAAGAGTTGTTAAAACAAAGTTAGGGCCATAACCCCAATTCACTTGAGTCATAGCCCCATTGGTGGAAAAATGTTGGGGTTGTAGCCCTAATCAACCTAGGTCGCAGCCCCATTCTAATTTGAGGAGAGCTGTTAACTTTGACTTTGTTTGCCCTAATTTTGAGGCCTAACTTAAAACTTATATAAAGAATACTGAAGGCCTCATTTAAGAAGAAATTAGGAGAGTACAAAATTTAGAGAGAGAAATAAACATTCTAGAGATAGAAAGACATTTGAAAGCTTGAAATCTTTAAGAAGCTTGAAGATTTGTGAAGATTAAAGCCCCCAAAAGACATCTCCAATCTAGTTTTCTCTTTTCTCTTTCTTATTCTCTTTAATTAATAGTTTATACTATTTGATATTATTTGTTTAACCATGTTTACACTTATAAATTTATGGATAATCTTAGTTTTGTGTTGATTTATGATTAGCTAAACTCTCTTTCTAAGGACTTGATGTAGCTCTATAATACTATGTTTCGATGATTTAGCTGATTATTAAAAAAACTTTGTTTAATTCATTTATGCTTCTCTGTATTTAATGCTTCTAATTTATTGGAAAATGAATTAGTTGTTATAAATTTCTAGGTTTTAATACTTGGGAAAAATTAACCAATTAATTGGATTTTGGAAGCATAGCCTTAGTTATTATTAAGTTGGGAGATTAATAGCACTTGGGTAAACACTATAAGGGCTACTTAATGATTACATGGATAGACAAGTTAGATAGGAATATCAACTTGAAAATGTATGTTTAGAATCTCTTTCAATGCTCGGGAGAGGTAATGAGATTAACTTTGACCCCTTGAATTAAGGAATTAACAAGATTAATTCATGGTCACTAAACATGAAAAACATAGGAAATTAAAATGAAATCAAGACACTAGAACTCCTTATTTATAGATTTCTCATCTCCTAAAATTGTCAAAATTGTTAGTTTAATTTCTTTTAATTTTAGCGATCAATTTTTAATCAAAGTAGCCTATATAAAAATGATTTGTGAGCACCCATATTATTTAGCATTAATTTAAAAGATCAATTCTCGTGGGAATGATACTTGTTCATCACTTTATTACTTACTCACGACCTATGCATTTGCAGTTTTATATATGCCATTTGGTATGGCTAAAGAAGCCATCACAAGACCCATCATAAATGATCTAATTTCTTATAGTGTGTTGGTATTATAATCTTAATGTTGAAACTATGCATATCCTTTTTTAGATATTAATTATTGTTAGTATTGCGCTATTTTACCTACCTTGGATGTTTTTTTTGGGTAATGGATATGGACTTTTTCTGTGGGTAATTGATGGGTATTTTCACTTTGGATTTGTATATTGGATATTATTGATAATTATTTTTTACCAATAGCACAATACTATGTGTTTGGCATTTGGCATAAAAAATGAGAAGAAATTTGGATATTGTGATTTTTGGTATCAAAGGAGGAAAACTCTTACATATGTTTTTTTATTCTTTTCCTATGCCTTTTTAATGATGTCAACAGAGGGAGAAATATTTCATGTATTTTGTATTGCATATTTGCTATTTCTTACAGGGAGCAATTTAATTTTGATTGATTTTAAAATTTTAATATACTTTAAATATCTTAAGGGGAGCTTTGATCTTCTTTAATATATCATTATTTTTTGAATTTCAAAGGGGGAGCTATTATGTAACATTCACACTATAATGGTTTTTTAAATACATGGGCGTTTGTCATTATCAAAAAGTATGAGATTATTGATCTACATGGTTATACCTACCTTAAGTTTGATGATAATAAATAAATATATTTATTTCTATAGCATTCATTATTATTTGATATTTTCACAAGTTGTTTTCAAGTTATTATCTAAGGCGAAATTAAGTGATATTGGACTTCATGGAGAACAATTGAAGATCAAGACAATCGGAGAAAATAAATTGGGAATTTTTAAAAAATGGCCCATAATTTAATCCACTATTTTTTTAGCCCCAAATGTAATAGTTAATCTTTCATAGCAAAAGAATTAATAAATAGACAAATTTACCCCTAGCTAATATTGTCCCTCTCAACAAACAAAACATTAGAACCCTAGCAAAATAACTCTTAAAAACACTCCCAAACACCCAAAATGGCAAGTGAACAGAACATCAATTAGATTAGCAATTTTGGTAGGGATACTATTTAGATTGATAGCTTAGAAACGCCAAGGTTGACTTGAAATCCTGAAAATGGCTAATGATTGATAAATTTTTTAAATTTAAGATTAGATTGATAGTTTTTGTGATTAATATGCGAATAAATGATTAGATTATAAGTAAAATTTATGAAATATAGGTAGATTATATTGAAAATAGGTGAAAAATAGCTAAAACATTTTTACAAAAAAAAATCCAGATAAAATCGTCGAATATCAAAAAAAGTGGGCGGCTGGTGCGGCACTGCGTGCAGCGCGTGGGAAGTGCGTGTGTTATGTAAAATACGTATGATTCCCATCATACGAATGTGCCCACTAGGCTCCTGTGATTATGCGCCGCGTGTGTGACACTTGGCATGGGAATTTTATTACTATTAATTTTTTTAATAAATTCAAAATAATTAATTAAATTGTAAAGAATTATTAAATATTATTTAAACAAATAATACCTATAAATACTTACTTAATTTATTATTATTTGTTCAAATATTAATTGAATAAAATATTTAATATTAATAAAATAATTTTTATTAATACTATTTATTAATTTGTTCAAATAATGTATTAAACAAAAAATTATTAATTGTTTATTTATAATTTAGCTTAGTAATTGATATTTGTTTAGTTAGTTAGTATATTTAATCTATTATTATGTTTAATAATTTATTTAATATGTTTGTTTGTTTAAATTTGATTTGTTATTTATTTTTATAGGAAGTATAATGTGTTCAAAGAATATAGAATTCCAATGAAAGAGTTTTTTTTCAAGTGTCAATTATATTTTACTCAAAGATGTGGACCCTAAATTCTATTAGACATAAGTTGATGCCCATTAAGTCAAAATTGTTCAAGGCAAGGTATTTGGACGTACAAAATATTACTTTTTTTTAGGAACATTGGTGCATGAGATTTTGTTATGGCAAGTTCAAACTGTCAATCTGTATGAATAGATGTGATTTTTAATTGGCAAGAAATGCATTTTATTCTTCTGTAAAGAGTTTGTAGTAATAACGAGGTTAAATATAGAAGATGATCTGCCCGTTCGAGAGTTGACAAAGAAATTGGATAATCGATTTTGGGAGAAGTACTTTTCTGGTAAAAAGACATTGGGGTACAAGAATGTTGATAGTTGGTTCGGTGCATTGGACTTACAACAGGTCGACAATAAAGATGCGATAAAGTTATGTTTATTGTATTTTCTTCATCATGTTTTGATGTCACACAACAAGCGCAGAGGCTTTCAAAATTTTGTGCTAAGTATAGATGATAATTTAGACGAGTTTAACAAGTATCTATGAGGTAATATTGCATGGAAAGTTATATATGAATAACTTAGCACAATGGCCTTGAAGAAGTTAGAGAAAGTTAGAAAAGCCCTTACCAAAGATAGACAGGAGAAATATAATATATACAAATTTCCATATAGCTTACAAATGCGAAATAATTTTGTTGAATATTATTAACATTAATAACTTATTTTTATTAACATTAATTTGTTTTCTTTTTTATTATCTAAGGTTTGGATTTACGAGGTAATAACAGGTTATGGTGAGGTTTTTTCATGATGCAATGGTGATCACTTCCCTGTATTTTGAATTAACAGGGCTGGGGGGACTATACTATTCACAAGCGTTGAGAAAACCGTTTTCGAAAAGGATCTCGTAAGTTTTTAATCCATTTTATTACATTCACATATAATTATGTAATTTTTATTAATGGTTAATAATTATGTACATAACATTTTAGAATTTTTGTAGTTTTTAGAGGTACATCTTAAGTTAGTCAATACCGAAAGAACAAGAGAAGGAGGAAGATGCCATTAGGTTGATCATAAATTTAAAGATTCTAGTTAGGAGCTATGTCGAGGACCTGCCATTTATGGTGTTATATAAACCTCAAGGAGCTTTTTTTGTTTTATTGATTTTGGGAATGATATAATGTTAAGGGTGGCTAAGATGAAGAAGCCCCGCAAGTATCTAAAGTAACAATATATTATCTTTTATACTTATTTAATTTTTTATTAAATTAGCTTAATTAGTGCATTAAATTGTGGATTGACTATGATCATTTTTATCTATACTTCGGATAAAGTACATCGTCAAACTATGACGTTGTAGTGAAGATTAAAGAGCTGCAGGAACAGTTAAGCCTGGACAAAGCATAGCTAATGCAAAGAATAGACTAGGACAAAGAGTTGGTTTTTTAAAAGATTGATGAGGTTCAGGATGATATTATGCATCAGATGAAGCTGATGATGTAGTATTTCTAATCTTGTTCTTTCTGGGTGGACACAAGGTAGAATATTTTAAGGGAATAAATATAGGTTGTAGAAAATTAAATTAGTTCACTTGACATATCCATTACTGTGTTTGTTTCAGTTTGGAGAAAATATAGCAGATTACATTCAGACTCTAGCTAAGTATGATATGTCGTCAGACATGCAATACCAACCTAACAATCTTGCTGGCGGACAAATCTTACTTGATCCTGTTAAAGGTATGAGTATGTTTGGGCAATAGTACAAGACTATAAGGGTAAAATACGCCCCATTGACCAATCTCATGCCATAAAATATCAAGAAAAGAACTACAAAATTTTAGGTATAGCCACAATGTGATAAGATGCGATGGATGTGAATTTATTATAGCAGTCGATAAACAACCTTTCAAGTTGAGTTTAAGGCTTAGGTTCTGATTGATGCTATAGTAGCTAAGTGCAAGCACAAGCTATCGTATCAAGTAATATAGAATTTAAAGTCCAAGTATCGATCCCATAGGGACTGTGCAATCTAATTCTATAAATCAAGTACTAAAATTGTACCTACTTAACTTTTATTCAGAAAATCACAATTTGTAATTTAATTAACTAATCTAACTGTATCAATTAAACTAAACAAAAGAAAATGGTAGAATCCACAAATAAAGTAATCTAGGGTTCTGACTCGTCCTTTAGTATTTCATTGGATTTATTAACCTCTTAGTTAATCTCTTAATACCAATTATTGGTTTAGATACTAATCTTAGCACAAGTCTCTATCGATGGTCGAGTGACTATATTACGCATTCTAACAATCACTTATTTGTCTACGGTAATCAAATCAGAATGTAATTCATTAAGATCAAATCTAAATTATACCATGCATGCCACCTAAGTGTATGTGTATCTTATATGGAACTCATAGTTGTTCTTTTATAATCATGCATCAAACTATCATAGGCTAAACACATGAATCCATCTGTCTAGTTCATCATGGTTCCTTAATCATTCAAAATATTGATCAGGTATAATGAAAGCATTAAACACAAGATAAAATGAATCAATCTATTGTATTAAGATCATAAACTAAGAATTAACACAATCCAAATTCATACTAGGTTCACATAGTCTAACCCTAGATGACAATTTAGTCCATCATAAAACTAAAAGTATCCAACTAATGCATAAAGATCAATAACAACAAGAACATAATGATAAAGAAAGATAAGAAAAATTAATCAAAATGACTCCTTGATATGCTTCTCGCTCAATCTTAACTTGAAGCTCGAATCTTGATCTTGGTTCTTCAATTTTTTATTTTGTGTTGCGAATTCTTTCTCTAAGTTTTTGTCCTTTTTCTTTTTTCTCCTCTCATCTTTTTAATTAAGGTTTTTGGCCTTCTATTTATAAGTTTATGTCATAAAATTAGGGTTAAATATCAAATACAACTCTGGTTATAATTACTGTTCATGAAATACTGTAGCAAAACTTGTTCATGTGCTACTATTCACCATTACTGTTCTTGTGCCACAACACTGAATTCTGGGTGCTGTGATGCTGAGATACTGTTTTAGGCGCTGCGGAGTATAACATTGTAGCAAATTTACTATTTGAATCACTGTAGCTCATTACTATAGTATTTCATTGTACTAATACTATAGCATTTTGATGTTTTGAGTTTATTTTCATTAGAGTTTCGAGCCTATTTGCTCCATTGACTCCAAACCTACAAAAATATTAATAAAATACATAAAAAGCCAAATAATCTTAATTTCTACGAACAAATATTAAGTTTAGAAGATTAAAATATTAGACTTAATTAACCCCTATCAAGTTCGTAGTGGTAAAGGTTGTGTCAATTTACTTGAGATTGATGCTGACCTATCATGGTTTCAATAATTGACTAGATGACATTATAAGTGAAAATTTCATATAAGTTGAGTTGTATTGGCTTTTAAATCAACTATTTTTTTTATACTTTATTTGTTGAGTTTTGTAGTACATTAATGAGCACCTATAGTTGACCTATCAATTATAGTATAAGTATCAGCAAGCATTGTCATAAGGGTCCACCACTGTGGATACTTAATTTTTTATAAGTTGTTTTAGCACATTTGTTTTAGTGTGTCATTCACATTTATTAATTTCTTGTTCTATTATAAATTTAGAAGTCTTGCAATTATGTGTATAGCCAATATGCCTACAACTTAACTACTATTACATGGGACCCAATATTGTTTTCATATAGATTAATAATCAAAGAACATTTACTTGGTGGCAAACTGTGAGCTAAGATTGACAAAGTAATCATTATAACTAAATAATTTAATTTTTTATTATATATTGCTACTTATGTAACCATGTCTGATTTTATATAGGTTTATATTCTCATTAACTACAAATGCGAGTATTGGATTATGATTAAGGTGTATTTATTGTATTAGAATATCACTATCTATGATTCTAGCATTAATGGATATATTAACGGTGTGCTGGAGCCTTATGTCGCTTTATTTTGCATTCTGATGCCACACTATCTTCATTCATGTAGGTTTTATGATATTAAGAGGGATGTTATTTTAAACTTATTGCCTTTGATGTCATTAAATTAAAAAAGGACGTGCTTCAGCAAATAGTCCAAAATGAGGATTGTGGGATTTTTATTTATATATTTATTGAGTACTTAATGTTGGGTTGCCTTAGATTTTGGACCTGAGACTAATCTTTTTTTTTTTTAGAAAGAATATGGCCATAAAATAGTGGCATATGCCTCAAAATAAATGAATGCATGATTTCATATTTTTGACTTTGTAAATAAATATAATGGATAATTTGGATGACAAAAGGGTAGCAAAATGACAAGTCACATTAAATTTAAATTTAATTTATACAAATACAAATAACATTAAATAATAACAAAATACAACAACACGATATCAATTGCTATGTAAATCAATAGGTTTCGATATGTCTAGCGATTATATCCATTTTAATTATAATGATTGTACACATTCTCCATTGCTTCCTTAGCTTATGACGGAATTCATTTTTTTCGACACCTCCCTAATTGTTGATGTGTTATAGAATGCAGAATATCAACCTCTCAACTCGCCTCGAACTGCCCAATCTGACAAAGTCCAATTGGATTAACTGACTCACTATATGCAAGAAATAAGCACTCGGATGTTTCATAGAGTGAAAAAAAAACCCTAATACTATAATCTTGTCTATTTATATATTGCAATAGCATGGGCACAAGGTAGTTGCCAAATTTTAAAATTCTGATAACTGTATAACTTCATCAGGATGTCTACTATTCCATTTCTACTTCCATCCTTCATGACAAAGTATGAATTATCGACTAGGTGAATTGTTATGTTGTTAGGCTTATCATTATGCTTTCAAACCTTATAATAGGCCCAAGTCTTCAAAAAGAAGACATAGCTTTTGCAGCCTCTTGTCTTTAAGAAAACCCTTTTTTTTAACAATTATATCCACTAAACCAAGGTTGTTACATGAAGGGATCATGAATCTTTTGCAATAGTATTAATACTCTCTACAATATTAGTGCTCATAATATCATATCATCTAAATGTTCCTATTGATTCAACCTAATTGTGGGAACTAATATCCTCTTCCAAGTATTTTGTTGCCTCTTCGTTTTATGTCTCTCTTCTTATTAATTTACTCTTAAAAGTCATAAAGGTAATACACCTTTAGGAAAACAAAATAAGAAGTCAAGAATTCCATCTTCTTCTTATCTAATGTTATCTTATATTTAGTGACTAAATTTTCTTTCAAGCGATAAATGCATACCCTATGATAGGTATTAGGCAACATCTCCTAAATGGCTTACTCACTAGTGTGTCGAATAGATATAAATACAAGATCCTTAATATCACCAATAACTCATTGGAGTTTGGTTATATATAATGCCTAGAAGCATATTTTTAGAATTAGTAATTGATAGGGGCGTAAAAGTACTAGTATAATTTGTACAAACTTTTGTATTTTTCTTCAAATCATAAATATTTGGCTATTTAATTGTATTTTTTGATCATAAATAGATGCACGATGGAAACTATGATGCATAGGAATAAACAGAAGGTGAATCAGATATCAAACGAAAACGTTACGCTCAAAATACAAAAGGGGTACCAGGGCTGGGCACCGCAGCGCCAATGACTGAGCGCCGCAGCGCCCAGGTCAGTAGCTGAGCGCCGTGGTGACCACAACCAAGTGCTGCGTGGTGAACAGTACTTTGCTACAGTAACTTATGAACAGTAATTTAAAGGCCAAAAACCCTAAGAGGTAGGAGGAAAAAGAAAAAAAAAGAAAAGAAAATAGGCAAAAAGTTAGAGAGAATTTATAACACAATCAAATATCAAAGCCAAAGATTGAAGAACCAAGATCAAGATCCAAGTTTCAAGTCAAGATTGAGGGAGAAACACATCAAGAGGTCACTTTGATTAGTTTTTCTACTCTTTCTTTATCATTATATTCTTGTTCTTGTTGATATTTATGAATTGGTTTGATACTTTTGATTTTGTGATGGGCTAAATTGTTCATCTAGGGTTAGACTATGTAAACTTAGTATGGATTTAGATTGCGTTAATTTTAGTTTATAAACATGATACATCTAATTGATTCATTCTATCTTGTATTTAATGCTTTTATTATACCTGGTCAATATTGTGGATGATTGAGGAACCATGATAAACTCGACAGATGAATTCATAGTTTAGCCTAGGGTAGTTTGATGCATGATCATAGGGTAACAACTATGACTTCCATCTAGGATAGACATATACCTAGGTGGCATATATGGTATAATTTAGACTTGATCTTAATAAATTACATTCTGATTTAATTACCATAGACATATAGGTGATTGTTAGAATGTGTAATATAGTCACTTGACCATCGACAGAAGCTTGTGACGAGATTAGTGGCTAAACCAATCAATTAGTATTAATGGATTAACTAAGTGGTCAATAAGTCCAATGAAATACTAAGGGACAAGTCAAAACCTTAGATTATCTTTATTTGTGAATTCTACTCTTTACTTTTGTTCAATTTAATTGATAAAGTAGATTAGTTAAATAAATTTCAGATTGTGATTTTCTGAATAAACGTTAAGTAAGTACATTTTTAGTACTTGATTTATAGAATTAGGTTGCATAGTTTCTGTAGGATCGATATCTGGACTTAAAATCCTATATTACTTGATACGATAACATGCACTTGCACTTAGCTAGTATAGCAGTCAATCAGTTATCCCCTTACCCATAATTTTTTTTTATTATTTTAAAATTTACATATAAACACAAACATTTTTCCCATGTATGAATCTTTCAAAAATATTCCATCAACTGCAATCATTGGTCAGATAAATGATTGAAAAACTCTGATGCATGGTCGTAACGCCACAAGAAAATACTTAAAGTAACTGTAATCCCAATTTTTAAATGAGTAATAGTACCTAGGTTATATTGTTATAACACATAACAGTATGCAAAAAGTAATCTAAATAAGTCTTTTAGAGCATTGGCTATCAACCTATATACATGCTTCTTAGTTCACCGAGCAATGGAATATGTTATCTCTACACCAAACCCTTTATATATGTCGACTTGGATTTCTTTCATTATATAAATTCTACTAACAGATACAAAGTTATTTTTTTATGAATTTACTAATAATCTATTTCTTGACTTGCTAGTCACCATCACACAATTAGTTCAGCTGGTATATATGATTTGCATCTATTATAGGTATGACATAATTATTGGTATTGTTGACCTTGTCAACACTTGGTCTCGGAGCTCGTGGTCTATCTTTTGGCTTACTACTGCCTCTAATGTTCGGACAATCTCTTATATAATAGCCCTCCTGACCACACTTATAGCAACTCGTAGTCTCATTTCTATAATCCCTATGATGAGCCTTGCCTCATTTATTACACACTAGAAAATCCTTCTAACTCTTTTTAGTACTCTGAGATCTTACTGACGGTTTCCTAATGAAAGTTTGACTTGATTAAGCTCCTTGCTTTAGTTTATGACTGCTGGACCATGTAGATCTCTCCTCCATTCTTACGGATTTACTAGGTCCTCCAGGAGAACCACCTGACTAGCCTCTTTTTCTGGTCCTGTTGCTTCGACTTAGGAATGGCTGTCATGCTTCTCTTAACTTGGGTTACGGCTTCCACCAATGCTCCGTACTTAGTGTAAGCTACGGATACCACGTAAGCCTTAATCAAAGGATTGAGGCTCACTAGAAACCGATTAGCCTTTTGTTCCTCATTATCAGCTATGAATGGAACGACACGGATGAGCTCTGCAAACTTCTTTTCATACTCTGCCACGGAGAGAGAACCCTATTCTAACTTGAAAAACTCATCTATCTTTGCATCTTTATAACTTTTGGGGTAGAACTTATCCAGAAATTCCCTTCTAAAAAGCGCCCAAGACATCCCATTGGAATTCTTCCTCTGCAAGGCCCTCCACCAATCTTTCACCCTTTCCTTTATTAAAAATGTGGAGTATGCAACCATCTGTTCTTCAGAACACAACTTGGAAATTTTCTTCATTATTCTCTAACGAGGATAGGGCTCTCTCAGGATCTCTGTACCATCATACGACTTAGCGCTCAATTTTTTGGTGTGCTCAATAGATACTTTTGCCTCTCTCAGCTGTTGAATTGCTGCTTCTAGTATTTGCGACATCTGAGCTACATTTCTGTTTCCAACCCTTGGCTCGGTAGGCTGAGATACCTTATGAGGAGTCTGAGGCGTGGGAACATTTACTGACTCATTCACCTGCTCCTCTTCAGACGCAAGAGCCTCTGCAGCTGCTCTTCTACTACGTAGGCCCCCACAACGATGCATATTTTCTGAAAATTTAATAATGCAAATGGTTATCAAATCCATGAAATTTAATTTAATAAAATTAGAAAATGCATACACTTTCGAGAAATCTCATTCTGAAAATAAACCTTATGTAACTTAGAACATCAAAAATCGGGCTCTGATACCACTCTGACAAGACCCGCCCCAATACCCTTTACTGTAGATCCCAGCGGTCCTGCCAAGCACTCCAACGAAAGTTCCTCAGAATCTAACCGTTTAAGCTAAGAAATTCCGCGTGGTGAACCCCTTTTTAATTATTGCTATTACTAAGAAAATCCTGAAATATTCATGAAAATAACTTATAAAATTTTAAAACATCACACATTTACAAAGCCTACAAGAAAAATCACACATAACTTATATAGAAATATACTGAGAGTTTCCCCTATTATTCTCAAAATCCAATACAAAACCTGCAAGAAAAATCACACTTCTATTTCAAATAGTTTATCAACTTCCAAATAGGACATTCGATCATTTTCAAAATCAAATCCAAACTCAACTCAACAATTTTATTTAAATTACAAAATTAACATACTAATAAAAAAGTAAAATATCACCATAATATCGAAACCTCTTCTTATTTGTTCAAACATATTTATAGAATACACATGTTTATGACCACTATGCAAAAATCAAAAGGTGCTACTTAGGACATTTACATTTACAACATGATCATCATACTAGGCCCACTAATCAGTTGTAAGAGAATCAGCAAGCATCGAGACTGCACCTGGAGGGGGTTTAGAAAATATAAAACACAAAACGGGTAAGCTAAATGAGCTCAGTGAGTGAGTTTAAGATTTCCAGTGAAAATAAAATAAAATTCTCCATAAATATTAAATTCTAAAAGACATGCATAAAATATGCGTCTAAAATTATTATAAAACTGTAAAATAATTTCTAACGTCATATGTTAATGAAATTTTGTCGAGCGAATTTTATTTACATCTTCGAAAAATAATATCTAAAGTTTGTAAAACATAATAACTAACATGTACACATATAAATACGTAATATGCATTCGGTAGCTAAAAAACTATTAAACCCTTGCTCGGCCATTTTCTTTCTAAACTTCACCAATGGTAACCTAAAGCTCTATACTCACGTAGCGACTAAACTAGCACCACACAACGTGAGTAGATCACGGAGCATCTAAACTAGCAACATCCACTGTGACATCTCAAGACATCTCACTTACTATGCAGCAAAATACTACATCATCTACATATAGCGAGACAATACCCTGTACACATATAGTGACTCACATAACTTGACAATCCGACTTTCCGAAGTTAGTGACTCACCCTCCAATACTTGCCCATGTGTACGAGATATTCCGATCGAGTCTTAAACCATCACTATACTGAAATCTAAGGGTTTCAATGGCCTTTGAAACTAATTTAGTAGTTTTAAAACTGTTTCTTAAACCGAACATATAAATGCATATTTATAACTATATACCAAAACTGTAAATCATATTTATGCATTAAAAGCACATAAAACATACAATTTCAATATGCAGAAATATATTAAACGAAAGTTAAACCATGGCAAATTTTCACTCACCAACCACTCCAAACTCAATTCTTCTCTAGAACACTTACTTCCTTTACTGCTCTCAGTTTTTTTCACCTATACGCTATAAATGACATTTAGAACCTTTACAAATGCTAAAATTTCACTTCAACTAATAAGCGCCCTAATCGGCTTACAAGGCCTAGATGGATTCCACTTTTCAATTTTTATTTACGAAGTCATTCAATCTTGTTCAATCTTGTTTAATTCACCACCCGAAGCCATAAAAATTGCTTAACACCTTATAAATTTGGTTTGACATAATTGCCTTTCACCTTACCAAAATGAACAATTATGTCCCATTTTCTTCATTTTTTATTTTCCATCAACCATATACATCCAATTGATACAAAGAATTATTTATACATAACAATTGAACCAAAACACAACTCAAACCCTAAAATCCATAAAGTGGCCAAATTTTATCCTACTCACCCAACACATCTCTTTTCTCAATTTCTTGTTCCAATGACATCAAAATCAAGCCAATTTAATTCTAATGCCTTAATAACATCACACCAAATCCTAATTCTTACCTTACTAATTCCTTTACTTTGATGACTCCTTTAAACTCTACACTTAAATTCAACTCGATCTAAATCAAGAATTCTCACAAAAACATCAGTTGAAGTAATCTTGAAAATTCACAACATATCATTACTAAACAATGCTTTTCTTACCTCTTTTCCTTGGATTTTTACTAATGGAAGCTTCAATTGATCTTGAACTTCTGTTTGGCTTTATGTTAACTTGATCAAGCATGAAAACTCATGAAAAAGCATTGGATTTTACTGTAGCAGCACTTCCCCTCTCATGGCCGAATTCATCTCTTTTTGCTCTAAACATGTTATGCTTTTTACTTAGCCAAATTCTAGACACTCAACCCTTATATAGTGCTCTCTCAAAAGTTCAATTTGCCCCTTAACTAATGTTAAATTTTTAAATTGCCATTAGTTCAAAATGAAAGTATTTAATTGGTTCCTTTCTAACTATTTATTTAGAATAGTCAAAGGAACTAACTAGACCTCCAACTTGGCAATTCATGAACTTGTCTCTAATTGGTCCATTTTCTAACATATGAATTGTATTTCTTAACAAAGGCTTGTTCCATGCATAACTCTTAAATGGAAATTCATGTACTAAATTAAAATTTTCTTTTCCAAGCCAATAGAGAAAATTTTTAAAAATATTCCATGACTATCCGATGCTCCAACCGAGTGTGAAATTACTAATTTAGGTCTATACTTCTCACGTGCACCATAAAAAAATATTTCTAGTAGGGTTAGAATCGAGTAACCCTACAATGTCTTTACCGCTTTATACCAAAATCTAGGCACCTATACTACTAATAGAGTTCGGATATTACAGGTTGGTTCTCAATGGGTGCTTGTACATCCTCTTTATATATAGTTTTTCTTGAGATTATTTTCAGAAAGTCACCCAATATTTGTTTATTTGCTTTCAAATATTTTGTGTATCATTATATTTATCAAGAAGGGCAATTGTATCCATTTGTTTTATAGTTTTGACTACTAAATATTAGACTATTACTTTGTGCCTAAAAAAAAATAATTGCCTAAAAATATAGGCAATTTTAAAAAAAATATAGCAAATAAATTGGTTTATCTCATAGCTTGTATTAATTTTTGTAATTTATTTACATTTGACAACTTTTTTCAATTTTGTAAAATATAAAATATTTTTTAGCTCTTGAAAACATATTTTTCTAAAAAAAATGAGACAAATTTTATAAACCTAGAAGCATTTTTAGTCAAAAGTGATTTTTGCACTTAAATCACATAACCAATTTAGGTGCAGTTTTGACAACTGCCAAACTGATTATGGTTTGTGTGTAGTTTTACAACCGAGTTAAATGGAATGTAGCTTCCTCAAGCTTGATCAAATTGGTTATAACTAGTTTGTAAACCGAATGTGCAAATTAGGAGCCAATGGTCATTTTTTTTTTAAATAGAGAAATTGGTTATGCAGTTTGCCAAATCGACTATATGTTTTGCCAAAATCAACCATGCATTTTGTCAAACCAACCGTGCATTTTACCAAACCAGTGGTGTGTTTTCCCAAATTGGCTATGCAATTTAGCATTTTTTTGAAAATTTTCAAATGGTTGTAAATGACTATTTTCTCAAGTTTTCTATATAATAAAGACAAGTTTTCTCTTAAAAAAGTTCTCTCGAGTTTTTAAAATATTTAAAATTGCTCATCTTTATTTAAAAACAATCAAAGCTCTCAAATTGCTTAAACTTATATACAAATCTTAGGGTTTCATCTTTATATCTACTTATTAAATATTTTGCTTACTCATTATTCTCATTTTACTTGTTGAGAGAAAATTTATTAATTACTCAACTTCTGAGTAAATTTAAGTGTTATATAGGTCGATTAACACCCTTTTTAAGTTAAATTTGTAAAATCGTCGATGTAAGCCGTGTACAGGGTTGAACCATGTAAAAATATGGTGTTCTCTCTCAACTCTCATTTTATTTACAACAACTTTTATGTAATATTTTTTATTTCATTATTTTTATAAATTGATTTAATTATGTCATAATTTTTAATTACCTAATTCACCTCCCACCTCTTTTCTTGAGTTGCCTAAACTATAATTTCAAATTATGATCTGGCCACTACAAATAAAGCTAGAATCAAAGTTCAAGTAGAAGATGTATGGGTCCTATGAGCTAAAAAAATAGAGTGGCTAGCACATGACATGCACGCCCCAGCATCCGGCCATTGTTTGGCGACTTAAACACCATTATCCAAATCTAATTTTACATTGCGTATAATGGTGTGCTTGGTTTTTTATTTTGAGTTAAAGGTGAAGCTTACGCTCCCCAAGAAGGAGAATTGGTTACAGATTAATACTATTTTATCATATTCTTCCTCAAACCTAGGGGAAAAAAACTAATTTTCAAACTAGAAATTCAATTGGTCAATATAGTAAGTCAAATTATGCATATTATATATTGTTAGAAAGCTCCTTGCATGCACATTCTAATGGTAATAAAATCATGACAATCAAATCACTATGTAAAATAAATATAAAATATGATTTCAGATTTTATAACTAGGTTTTTGCCTTTAGAAGAAGTTCGGCTTAGCGTCTTAACGTCCTTACTTCCAAGGAAGTGTGAACCGAGGATCAACGATCCTCCAAAGAATAAGTTTTGCTTTTGCAAAAGAAAGTTCCTTCATAAGAAATTCAACTTCGCATCTTAACATCTTTGCTTTCAAATAAATGTAACTTAAGGGTCAATGATCTCCCAGGGTATGCTTTTTACTTCCCGTAGATGAGAGTTCCTTCTAAAAATGTCTAGTTTAACATCTTAACGTCCTTACTCCCAAGAAAGTATAACTAAAGGGTTAACAATCTTCCAGAGAAGACATTTTGCTTCCATAGAAGAGATGTCCTTTTAAAGAAGTTTGACTTAGCATCTTATCATCCTTACTTCTACAGAAGTGTAACCTGAGTCAACGATATTCTAAGGAAGACTTTTTAAAATGTTTATGATAATTTAAATAATGCATTAGCCAGATTAAAATAATTCTTTAAATTATATTAAACACAAAACTTCTTTAACCTTGAAATGTTCCATGATGTAAGGATCTGCTCCTTCATCTGTCAAGCTTTTTTTTTATCACCTTATAATGTCTTTCCCATATTTTTATAATTATTCTAGCATTCTATTCCCTGTTGATATCAAGAGCTTTTCTTAATATCAGGTCTCCCTCCTTAATTTCTCATCTACTAATTTTCTTGTTATAATGCTTCTGTATCTTGTTCATATAAATCGTTGCATGAATGGAAGCAATATCTCATGCTTTATCAGCTAAGTCTTTTGCCATAAAAATGATTTGTCATTGAGCTCCAAGTTTAGCATTTTGGTTCTTACTGTTGGCATAAATACTTCCATGTGTAGCATTGCCTCTATACCATTAACAAAAGCATGAGGGAAGCTCTTTGTGGATCTATTTTTAGTTGTCATGTTTGCCAAAGCACTCTAAGAAGCTCTTTAAGCCATTTCCCTTTCTTCATTTTTAATCTTTTCCTTAACATTCTAAAGATGGTTTTATTTTTGATTTTTGCTTGTCCATTTCTTTATGGATAGCTTCAAGAAGAGAAATTCTATTAAATTATGAACTTATTGCAAAATGAGGTTATTATCTTGCAGATAAACTGAGTTCTATTTGTTAGAAACCAATGCTTGTGGCATTCTATATCTAGTAATTATATTATTTCAAAGGAACTTCTTGACTTTTACTCCTGTTAAATTATTGTAAGCTTTAGTCTTTACTCACTTGTAGAGTAAATTGTTGCTAAATCACATTCCTTCAACTACTAACAGAAGATATCCCATTATATCCATCCCTCATTGGACAAATAGTCAATGGGTGGATACTGCATTTATATTCCCAGTTTGAAGATGGATTAATGCAGCATGTTTCTAACATTTTTCACATTTCTTTGCATATTCCCCAGGTGTCTTACTATAAAATAAGCTAATAATAGTCTTGTCTCATTATTTTATAAACAAGATTTCTTCTATCGAAATGATTCCTATAAACGTTGTGGTGTACTTCCTCTATAATTTTCTTTCCCTTATCCTATAACATACATTGCATATTCACTCTCGAGAAGGCTTTTTTATAGAGATCACCTTTGATTATTTCAAATCTTCTACATGTACTTTGAATATTTTTTTTTTGACTTTCTTGTGATTCTTAGGTATCTTTCCATTTTGTAGAAATTAGATATATTGGGTCATCTAGTTGTTACCGATTGTAATTTTTGTCATGCTTTCTATTATTGATTCCTAGGGTGTTGGTTTATCTTCATTCACCATTGTTTTCTTTAACATGCAATATAACTATTATGAATGTTGTATATTCTCTAGTTGATGTTTTCTTAGCCAACTTATCTACTCTAACATTTTGTTCTCTTGGTATTTAAGTGATTACTACTTCTTGCAAATGCTGAGCAATCTACTTTGGCTTAATTAATTAGCTTTCCATCCTCTCCTCTTTTGTTATATAGTTAACATTCCACTATAAAGTGACCACTACTACAAAAATAACTTTTATTGGCGCTAAATTAGTGTTAGTAAAAAAATTCACTAACACCGTTTCATAGTGTCAATATTGTTCGAGTCAAAATTATTGACATCATTTATGGTATCAGTAAATCTCTAACACCACAGTATCAGATAATCACTGACACCATAGTATCAAAAAATTCTTGTGACTGATATTAGTGAATCTCTAGCACTATAGTATTAGAAAATCATAATACCACGATATCAGAGAATCACTAACACCATAGTGTCAATAATATTTACTGTTCATTTTTGACAATTTAATTAAATTAACTTTTTAATAATTTAAAATTATAATAAATGGATCAAAATATTTAATATATATTTAAACTTAAATTCCATAATATTTAAATATATTCAAAATTGTTAAGTACTATGAAACATCTTCTTACAACCACTATAATCAAAATAATATCACAAAAGTACATTCAACTTAATTTCATAAATATTACAAATATCCCAAACTAATTGAAAATCTTTCCAAACTTAGTCCAAATATCCTAGTGTTTGAAGTTTAGTTAAACACGTAGTCACCACATAAACTTGCACAAACTAACAATCCATCAAAAGAGTTGAAGCAATCCCCAACCACAACTTGACAGCCATCGAGCAAAATAATCCACGATCACCTCTATCAAAGTAAATAGAAATACATGAGTAAATATATATAAAAAAAAAAAATTGAACAATATACTTTACTTATAAGATATGCAATGATAGTACAAGAATAAAAATTACACCCAAACTAAGTTAGAGAACAAAAGCAAGATATGATTAGTTGTTGCATTAGATAGCAAAAAATTTAGAGAGAATGCAAATGCTAAAAAGTTCTTATATATAACAAGAAAGGTGAATCATTTATAGAATACATATATGAAAAATGCATAAAACAACCTTATATTACCCCTAACAAGAATAATCTCATTCTACTTAACCCTACTTACTAAAATATACTAATCTCGTCATCATCTTAATCCAAGTAACAATTGCATCCCTAAATTTCAAACAAATCCAACTGATCAGCCCAAAATAGTTAATCAGTTATAAACTTACATAAGTAATACTTCAAAAAGCACTTAATGATAATGCTATTAGGAAAACAAAAAAAAAAAAGCACCTCAATACAACAAGAACAAGAAGTTATTCGCACAAGTTTGTTACCTACATTAATCTCATTTATTGCCTTACGCACAAGTAAGATCAGTATCTCAACAAAGACTGAGGTACTTGGATTCAGCTTCAGCCTCTGCTCTCTTCACTTGGAGAATCTTCTCAGATTCCCCTTTGTATATACTAGCAAGCTGGAGTATACGAGCTGTAATAAGATATTCATACTAGATTAGTCAATGTGTAATACAAACATGAAAATGATAATGCTGTTTAGTTGGCCCTATATAGATCTTTTTGTTATTCCTTGAGGGCCCTTTATACGCTCCTGCAAATATGTAAAGAAACATCTCTCATTGTGATGGCATAAACTTTAAAAATGTAACAGGAGATCAAAATAACAACTTGATAAGAAAGAAAAAGATACACTACCCAGAATGCTTTACGACTTATTGATAAATAATATTGCATTTGGAGCTGTTAAATGCCAAGTAACTAAATGCATTTTTTTGTGTAATTTTTAGATAAAATATATATCTAGTCTAAATAAGTCTACTTGTTATCTTTATTTTTTAACATTAATTATATGCATTTTTCCTCTATAAGTCAAACTGGCTAGATCCTCTACTCAAGTGTATCTTATTCTGTTAGATTTGAATCCTCACCTAATTATTCCCATCCTTGTCTATTTTTAACTTATCTCATGATATATCATACCACATTTTATCCTAAGATTTCATTTTAGTTATTTATTTAAAACTTAACCATGTTCTTTAAGAGTATTCTAGTTATTTGAACAGAATTTGCATCAGCTTCCACCATCTGACAATTGAATAAGCAAGAAAACACTTGACAACTGTTATGGTCAGTCCAAACATTTCCATCAAAAGGCATGAACTCAATAAATTGAATATCAGCAGAAATTTGGGAAGACTGAAAGAATAAAATCCATGATCAAAATTAGAGAGAGAATAATTATCTCAAAGAGAAGAAAAGTAACCGTAAAGCATGTGAAAAGAAACAAAAATATATATAAATATCGTTCACAAAAGATGCAAGAATCTATTACATGTTAACTTAGGAGCATAAAGGGTGAAAAGATTATAAACCCAATTTATTACGGGAATCATTTTATTCCATTGACAACCTACGACCCAAACACATATCAAAGTGGTAGCATCCATGGTATGCTTTCCACATTATAGAAAATGAATCAAGATGTGAGGTAAGGAAACAAGTTCCGAGTGGAAAACAAGTTCCTTTCAACTAAAAGGAAAAAAGTTCCTAGAGTCATATTGCAGAGATATAGACTTCAATAATTTTAACAAAGGGACTTATAGCAAGTCTAATGATAATTCTAATATAAAACATCAGGAAATAATTATAAAAGAAGTTTTAACAGAAAGGGAAAGGCAATGATATGAAATCTGCTCAATTTTTCCTAACTTATTTACCTATTGTTTTACAAATACAAAAGAGATTTTGCAGAATCTCAAATCACAAATTTCACAACAGAGCAGAACACATTGACAACTCTTATCACATTCACCTGATGATGGATATGATTAATAATAACCGAACACGAAAAACATCATGCATAATCACATATTAAAAACATCAACCCTTTCGATTTCCCTTATTAAGACTTCTCGAATTCTCCATGTTTGGGGACAATCACAGAAGAGAAAGCAGAGGAATATGAATAAGAATTGTAAAGTCAAAAGTGGAGAGATCAGTGTCTTATTCTTATATTCTGTTCATTACTTTCTGAATCAAGAAATCTAGTCAAAATAAGAAGTCCTTAAGAATTAAATTTTTAAAAGAAGAAACAAAAGAAAAAAGTTCAAGATACAAGTTCTTTGGTAGTTATCTCATGAAAAAAAAAAAGGGTTGGAAGACTACAAGTTTCTGCACTAAAATTAAAGCGATGGAAAAAATGGAACTCTATGAGAAAATTAACCTAATGTTGTCTTGTATGTGTTTGTTCCTCTTTCAATTGTCGAAACATGTAATAGTTGATGCAAGGTGGAAGGAATCACTTTTATATAATAGATCCAATAACATCATGCTATAATGTTATAAGCTGTTAATGTATCTACTACTAAGTAATCCATCTCAATACGCTTCCCAACAATTACATTAGAAAGTTTTACCATCCATTTGACTCGAATCTTTCCTCCTCCAAATGCTATCAATTCACTATTATATCCACTGATATCTTTTTCATTCAATCTCATCCCTTAGAAAGCTTCCCAAAAGATTATGCCTATACTACTTCCTTCATCTACCAGTACTCTTTGAATTATAGTTCCTGCTATATTTAAGCTAATTACCAACAAATTGAGGTATGGGAGAATCAATCTGATTAAATCCATATAGGATAAGGTGATCTCTCTTTGTTCCTATTCAAGCGACATCACCATAGTTTGTGATGTTTCTATTATATTACACTTCTGGACCTTAGTTGCCCTTTGGTACAACGGCTTCCATCTTTTGTTGCTTTCCCCTCTATTTAATAGTCTTCTATTGAGCACTGTCATATAGAATTGGTTTACTACTTATCTTACTAATATCACTCAATGGAATCTTGCACTGATTCTTCGTCTAACTGTGGTTCTTTTAAAACCACCTAATTTTTCTATTCTTCAAAAATGCAATAAATAAGTATGTGCTCCTCCTCCACCTTTTCTTTCTTTATCCATTTATCTTTTTCTAAATAGAAAAAGACAAATATTAATATGTGGATTATATTTAACATAGGTGGTATTGACTTTTCCTTGTTTATTGTTTCTGCTACATTTGGTTTTGGAACTTGTTCTTGTTTCTTTTATTTCTTCAGTGTTCATTCCAACCTAAACTCTATAAATGCTCGTTTCTCATTAAGGCATGTATTTATCCTCTTAGTGAGCTACAAGTACTAATGTTATGCCCATTTTCATTATGGAAAGCACGGTGTTTAATTTGATTCGTTTAAGTTTTTGATATTAACTGAGGTTTTGGCTTCTTAAAAAACCATGTGTCCTTATACTTGACCCAGATCTTTTCTATTAGGGTGTTGATAGGAATCAATGGTTCAAAAACTCTTTTTTTTCTTCTCATTCTTTTCTTCCTCATGAGCTGTAAATAGCTTCTCATACTTATAAAGAACTTCCCTATTTTCTCATAGTGATCATAAAAGCCTCTTTAATTGTGTCTACCTCATCTTCTTCCTCCCTAATCTATTATTCTGATTGTTGATTGATTATCTCAAATGAAGAAAAATTCTTTTGAACAACATAATGGTAAGATGTTATTAATGTTTTAACTGCCTTTTCATATACCTAGGCAGCTATCTCTTTATCATAATTTTCCAACTCACAGAGCTCTATATTTAACATGTTAAGAAAGCTTCTAATAAACATTTTTTCTCCTAGTTTCATGAAAAAAAAAAGTTTCAAAGTTGTCTTCATCTTCTCTCGGTTCCTCATGTTTTGAGTGATGAATTAACCTATCAGTTCATCAAATATAGATATTGAGTTCTCCTTTAACCTACAGAAACAGGCCTAGGTCAGACCTTTTAAGCTTGAAGGGAAAGTGATACATTTCAATACATCGTCCTGCGAATTCATTATCATCTGTACATTAAAATGAAAAATGTACTTCTCTAGATCTCTGGTCCCATCATACAATTAAAATCTAGCAATGTGCAATTCATATTTCTTCTGTGCCTATCTTAAAGCTTCTATGAATGGATCATGGTTCACTCTTTTAACTAGAGTCATGGTGTCTTCTAAAACTCTAGATTTTTAAATTTTTGCATAAAGTTCTCTCACATCTTTCAAGATATAAACTCTTATATCTTTTTTGTCTACATTTCTTAATCCTCTTGATGTTCTTTCTTTCCTGGCTCCTTAATGTGCTGGAGCATCTAATTCAAGAGCTCGAACATGTTGGATCCCTTCCCTTTATTGATCATCTCCTAGGTTGTCATTTAATTCATCATGCCCATTAATGACAGTTAATCTTGTTGAGATTTATACTTACATGCCATCCTTTTATGTATAAATATTTGTGTAATATTTATACTAGTATTATTATTTTAGTAAATCAATAATTATATTTTATATATCATAATATGCTTGTAACGTTTCAGACATTATATAATCTAAAAGAGTTCAGATCTAGTTTAAATAAGTTTAGATCAGTGCTAAGAATTAGCAACGTTGAGAGTTATAAATGCTAAGAGTTGGGTATAGTCTGATGCTCATAGAGTCCGGTGTGCATAGATATGGATCCATCAGCTTATTTGGATGAGTAATATATTCTAATGCTTTAAGATTATATTTCAGAAAGTCTTATAGCCATAAGCAGTAATTCCCGAAAAAAGAGTTTAACCCTACGGATAAATAATATCACAAAAGTGTTTAGGAATATTATTTATTGAAATACAGTTCTAAAGATAAGCTTACGGTTGGGTATATGGAGATTTGACAGTGCTGATCTATATATCCACTCTACCCGCATATAAATGATGGAGTGATTATACGAATATGTTATAACCTTAACTTGTATGGTCTAACGTGCCGGTTTATAATATCCATAACATGTGTGTAAGGCATCATTCATGGACGTAAGAAAGAGTTTCATATGACAATTCGGGCATGGACCTAGAAAGTCTCATAATATGAAGTGCACTCATTATGCACTGGGGCAGCATTATGGATTGAACAGTTCTAACCTAGAAATTTTAGCAAACCGAAAATATATTTTAGGGTTCCTTAGGTTGTGCACTTGTCTAGACTTAAATGTTAAGTACATCACTTAATTAGTTGACAAGCGTTGTTAACTAATTAGATGTTAACAAGTAGCACAATTTTCTTCTATTAATTCTTTAACCATGAATTCATTCATTAATCATGTTAGTAAAATCAAATAAGGTAAAAATTAATTATTCAATTAGTTTTTGAATAATTAAATAAATATTATATAAATAAATAAAATATAATTTTATTTATTTGTTATTTTATTGTTAAATGGAAGTCAAACCTAATTTTAGAAACATAAATTAAATGGTGGAGCACTATTTGTAGAATTTAATGGTCCATTTTTATTAAACCAGAAAAAATAGGCCACCAAAAATGGTTTTTGGTAGTTGGCCACTTAACCTAATTTTAGTGGAGCAATTTGATCAAATATTGCAATAAGTTGATACATTTTAGAAAATCATAATAATTTGATCACATTGATCTAAATTCTCAATTTTGAATATATCATATTAGACATGTAAAATAATCATATGCCAAAAATTCGTAATTTTTTAAGATCATATAGTAGACTAAAAATTGTTCATCACTTTAGCATACTGTTAACATAGAAAATTTTTAAAATTTCAAGGTCATTTTTATAAATTTATTAAAAATTTAATTTGTGAGATTTTCAATCGATTCAAAGTCTCAATTGATTTTAGACATGTCTAGCTTCATATTCTAAAAAGAAAACCAAAATCAAAGTACAAAAATTTACAAAATTCTTGAATCAAAGGACTATCAAGTAGAAATTCTTCAAATTCATCATTATTCATCAAGTTATCTATATAATCATCATTAATTCTCAATATATCTTACTAAATCCACATCAAATCTCCAATTTCTTTTTCTTTTTCTTCTTCCTCTTCTCTTTCTCTCCCATCTCTTTCTTTTTTTTCTCTCTCTAAAATGGGTGGCTCGACCAAAATGAGTGAATCAGGTTTACAAATGTGTATTTTTACACTAAGAGGCTAATTTTTAGTATTTATGAATTAGCCCTCAAAACTTTTAAAGTATTACAATTTGGTCCCTAAAATAATTTTAAAGTCTTGTAAATAAACTCAATACTAAGAGTAGGTCCTTAATCTATACAAACAATAATAATAATAATACATAAATCAGTATCATCTATATACAAATAAAATATGAATATTATATATATATATATATTTATTCTTAACGGTTGTGGATAAGTGGTTACTACACAGTGATCTGGGATCGATTATAAGGAAACCTTCTCGCTAGTAGTGATGTTTAAGTCAATTCAAATTTTACTGACAATTGTTGCATATTATGACCATGAAATTTGGCAAATGGATGTAAAAACAGCATTCCTAAATAGATATCTTGAATAAGAGATCTATATGGAACAACATAAAGGTTTTACATTTAGCCAAACTTTTAGTTTAGTATGCAAACTGAAGAAGTCTATTTATGAACTTAAGCAGGCTTTTCAAAGTTAGAATATTCATTTTAATGAAGTAATCAGAGGGTATGGTTTCATCAAGAATGAAGAAGAATCATGTGTATATAAAAATAGCAATGTGAGCATGGTAGTCTTCTTGGTTCTTTATGTGAATGACATACTTATTATAAGAAATGATATTGGTATGTTACATTCAGTCAAAAGCTACTTAGTAAGAATTTCTCTATGAAGGATTTAGAAGAGGCTTCCTATATACTAGGTATAAAGCTTTATAGAAATAGATCTATAAGACTTATAGGACTCTCTTAATCATCGTACATAGATAATGTCTTGCAAATGTATACTTTCAGTAAGTGTAAGACAGTTAATAAACCTTTTAGATATGGTGTTCATCTTTCAAGGAAGATATGTCCTCAAAGTAAAGATGAAAAAATTAGAATGTCTAACATAACATATACATCAGTTGTAGGAAGGTTGATATATGTCATGATGTGTACAAGACCTGACATCAATATAGTTGTAAGTGTTACAAGATGGTATCATTCTGATCCAGGCAAAGGCTATTGGAATGCTGAAAATATGTCCTTAAATATCTTAAGGGTACTAAGGACAAGTTTCTGATATATGGAGAAAGTGGCTTACAAATGAGAGGATACACAGATTTAAACTTCTAGTCTGATCTAGACGATAGAAAGTCTACATTTTGGTATGTATTCATTCTCAATGGCACTGCAGTTAGTTGGAATAGCAACAAACAGTCATCCACAGCTGATTCCACAACAGAGACAGAATATATTGCAGCCTTAAAAGCAGCAAAAGAAACAGTATGGATACGTAAATTTGTCGTTAAACTTGGAATAGCTCCAAGTGTAATAAATCCTACCCTATTATTTTGCGACAACAACAGAGCCATTGCACAAGTTAAAGATTCGAAAGCACACCAAAAGTCTAAGTATGTAGAAAGAAAATACCATATCATTAGAGAAATATTGGCTAGAAGAGATGTAATAATTTGTAGTGCAGACTCTATAAATAATGTAGCAGGCCCACTTATTAAAGTCTTGACTCCAAAAGTATTTAAAAGACATGTGAAGTCAATAGGCAGTCGATACCATCGTGAATAGCACTAAAGCAATTAGGAGTTGTTGGAATTTGTGCTTACGTGCCATCCCTTTTATATATGAATATTTGTTTAATATTTAAACTAATATTATTATTTCATTAAATTGCTAATTATATTTTGTATATGGTAAGATGCTTGTATTAATCTGAAAGAGTTCAAATCTGCTCTAAATGAGTTTAGATCAATGCTAAGAATTAGTAACGCTGAGAGTTATAAATACTAAGAGTTGGCACTGATAAAAGTTATCAGGTTATAAGAGTCAGCAATATCTAAAGAGTTAGAGTCTTGTTTGAAATAAGACAAAGACCTGAGAATATATTAGTAATGATGTAGTTGCAAAGAGTTACAAATAGTACTAGAAAATGTCATTATGCAAATATGTTCTCAAATATTATGTTCCTAATCTATCTTCACTGATCCTGGTCTGTCAATAAATACCTTAATAAATATATAGATCGATGTATATCTAATTCTGAATGGTCCAGATGGTTAGTCTTAGCAGAACATGAGTGTAGTGGAAGCTCGTATAGAGATATAGGTATTCCGTAAGGACTTAATACTAAACAGACTCACAAAAACCTCCAATAGACATTCCATAAAGCCATCAATGGATGGTCTTTCAAGTTGAGTAGTATTCATGGTCCTTTGACCTGAGTGCTATGGTGGGCTTGTGAGTGATCCATTATACTTTAGTTCTACACATGTTAGAAACCTTTCATGGTCTAACTGCTGGGTATTGCTGGGTATGGTCCGATGCTCATAGAGTTCGGTGTGCATAAATATGGGATCCATCAGCTCATTTGGGTGAGTAATATATCATAATGCTCTAAAATTGTATTTTAAAAAGTCTTATGACCATAAGCAGTAATTTCTGGAAAAAAGAGTTTAACTCTAAAGATAAATAATATCATAAAAAAATTTGGGAATATTATTTATTAAAATACAATTCTAGAGATAAGCTTACGATCAGACATATGGAGATCTGAAGGTGTTGATCTATATATCCACTCTTCCCGTATATGAATGATTGAGGGATTATACGAATATGTTATAACCTCAACTTGTATGGTCTGATGCACTGTTTTGTAATATCTATAATGTATGTGTGGGGCATCGTTCACAGACGTATGGAGGAGTTCCATATGACAATTCGAGCGTGGACCTAGAGGGTCTCACAATATGAAATGTACTCGTTGTGCACTAGGGCAACATTATGAATTGAATAGTTCCAACCTAGAAATTCTAACAAATCGAAAATATATTTCAAAGTTCTCGGGTTGTGCACTTGTCTAGACTTAAATATTAAGTACATCACTTAATTAGTTGACGGTAGTTGTTAACTAATTAGATGTTAACAAGTGGTACAATTTTCTTCCATGAATTCTTTCACCATGAATTCATCCACTAACCATGTTAGTAAAATCAAATAAGGTAAAAATTAATTATTCAAATAGTTTTTGAATAATTAAATAAATAAAATATAATTTTATTTATTTATTACTTTATTGTTAAATGGAAGACATATCTAATTTCAGAAATATAAATTAAATGGTGAAGCACTATTTGTAGAATGTAATGGTCCATTTTTATTAGACCATTAAAAATAGGCCACCAAAAATAGTTTTTGATAGTTGGCCACTTAACTTAATTTTTATGGAGCACATGTGAAATACTTAGAGCACTAAAAATAGTTAGAATTCATTTTGATTAACAAGGGTGAAGCAAAAATGTGCAAAAAGAGCATTTTGAGATAGTTTTCTTTTGTTTTGGAGAGTTTTTTTTAAAAAAATGGTTGAGAGAAAATCTAGAGAAAAAGAAAAATCAATTCATCTTTTTTTATCAAGAACTAAAAACTTGTTCTGAAAATTCAGTTGCTGCTATTCTAGCTTCACAATCCCACCGAATTGTTGTAAACTAGAATTGTAAAATAGTACACTTCAATGTGAGCTCAAGGTTGGAGTTAGGAAGAATGTAGAATTGAAATCTTTATCGAAGTTCTTTAAAGCTACGTTTTATGTAATCTTATATTATTAATGATATAAGTTACATGTGTATATGTTGATTACATGCTTAATTTCGCTGCGAAATTATGTATATGATACATATATTTAGTTTTTTTCAACATGTACACAATCACATACATACATCCTAAGACACATTAACAAATCTATCTCTCAATTCTTGATTTTCTTTCCTCGTTTCTTCTAACTGTTTCATTATCTGACTCAAAATACCTATCATCTCTAAGAGACCTTGGCTCCTCTGTGTTGTTAAATTTAAGGCACTAGTTTCCCTTCTCAATGGTACTCAAGTTTACTCTCTAGTTAGACATCTTCTCCTTCAATATCAATTTGAAAAACTCAAGAACTCTTTATTCAATTCGGTTGTCATCCTACAAATGATGCACACAGAAGTTTTTCAGTACGAACTCTATAAGAAATTACCATGCTACCCTTACGAACTTCTACAATTGCAAAAAAAAAAACCTTTATCTTCTTACAAAAAAAAAAGAGCACTCTGACACTTAAGTCACTAATTAGTAGGATAAAAAGGTAGGCATATGTGCAAAAGTAGAATATGATGCAAGAACTAGCATAGTTTGTTTTTAAAACTTAAAAAAGTTATATTTCTATTCTAGAATTCTGTGTGTGTTCCTATAATAAGTAATTATATTCCCTCCTTTTTTTTATCACCCTTTAGATCTTTTTATAAAAGCTAAGATCAAATGAGTTATTATCTAAGTATTTATGATAATAATTCAAATGACCTCAATTATGATTTGGTAATTAAACTTGAATTTAATATGTTCCTAACGATATTTAAATAAATTTATGTTGTTAGAATTTAATTCTTTATTAAATGTGAGTTTTAACTTTTTTACAAAAATAATATTTAATGTCCTATAATTTGAAATAAATATTGAGTTTTAGCTTATTCCCACCACCCATATCATTTACAACTCGTTTATAGTATCTATGGGTCACCATGTTTGAATCCTTAAATGAATCATTTGCATTTGTGAGACAATGGATCTATTGTCATTCACTTCTTTTATTAAAGTGAATTCTGAACATTTGACACAAGTTGATTAAGCTTAATGGGATATAAGCCCAACTTTAGCAATACAAATCAATCATTCATTATCTTGACCAAATAACAATTGATTATAATATATAATACATCTAATATATGGAAGAATTACGATCTAGCTGGCTGTATAGCACAATCGGTTGACGTCAGCTAAAATGACTGCAATTGAAGGTATTGCTGGTCATTTTAGCTTTTATCATAAAAACTCATTTATTAATAAAATTAATACATAAAATTATAATTACAAATTTAGAATCAATTTAGTCTAAAAATAAAATTAAAAAAAATAATGTTATTATAATATTTATTTTGATAAAATAAAACATATTTTATTTTAAAATTTAGAAACATAAATTAAATATTATTCTAAAGATAACAACAACCAATAACAAATAAAGAAAAAATACATATCAAAAAATTTTATTTTCAATTTAATGAATTTCAATTACATTAAATGTTATAATTTCAAATTCAATTTATATTTCAATTATGCTAAATGTTATAATTTTAATTCCAATTTCAATTTTAATTTTGTAAAATATTATAATTTCAACTCCAATTTTAATATCAATTTCAATTACATTAAATGTTATAATTCAAATTTTAATTTCAATTTCAATTTCAATAATGTTAAATATTATAATTCTAATTTCAATTTCAATTTTAGTTGTGTTAAATATTATAATTTCAACTCCAATTTAAATTCAATTTTAATTATGATAAATTTTATAGTTTTAAGACTAATTTTAAATTTAAATTTAATTATGTTAAATGTTAATAATTTCAAATGTAATTTTAATTTCAATTACATTAAATGTTATAATTCCAATTCTAATTTTAAATTCAAATTCAATTATGTTAAATGTTATAATTCCATTTTCATTTTTAATTTTAATTTCGATTGCATTAAATGTTATAATTTCAATTTCATTTTCAGTTACGTTAAATGTTGTCATTCTAATTCTAATTTCAATTTTAATTACGTTAAATGTTATAATTCTAATTCTAATTCTAATTTCGATTTTAATTACGTTAAATGTTATTATTGCAATTCTAATTTCGATTTTAATTATGATAAATGTTATAATTCTAATTCAAATTTTAATTTTAGTTATGTTAAATATTATAAGTCCAATTCTAATTTCGATTTCAATTATGTTAAATGTTATAATTTGAATTCAACCATTCAATTTCAATGACGTAAAATGTTATTATTTCACATTAAGTTTCAATTTCAATTATATAAAATATTGTAATTTCAACTCTAATTTTAATTTTAATTATATTATATGTTATCACTCCAAAATCTCAATATTAATTTTAATATTAACTACGTTAAATATTATAATTCTAAATCTAATTTTAAATTTAATTTTAACTATGTTAAATGTTATAAATTTAAATCCAATTTTAATCGTAATTACATTAAATATTGTAATTTCAAATCCAATTTCAATTTCAATTACGTTATATATTATAACTCCAATTCTAATTTTAATCTCATTTACGTTAAAAGTTATATTCCAAATAACTTTCAATTCTAATTATATTAAATGTTATAATTTTAAATTCAATTTAAATTTCAATTATGTAAAATATTATAATTTCAAATGCAATTCTAATTGTAATTTCAATTACTTTAAACATTATAATTCCAATTCTAACTTTAAATTTAATTTCAATTATGTTAAATGTTATAATTTCAGATCTAATTTCAATTCTAATTACGGTAAATGTAATAATTCCTATTCTAATTTTAAATTCAATTCCTATTATGTTAAATGTTATAATTTTAAATCTAATTTTGGTTTCAAGTATATTAAATGTTATAATTCAAAATCTAATTCTAATTTCAATTTCAATTACGTTAAATGTTATAATTCTAAATTCAATTTCAATTTCAATTCAAATTATGTTAAATGTTATAATTTTAATTCTAATTTTAAATTCAATTTTAATTACGTAAATATTATAATTTTAAATTCAATTTCGATTCCAATAATGTTAAATTTTATAATTCTAATTTTAAATTCAATTTTTATTATGTAAAATATTATAATTTTAAATTCAATTACGTTAAAATATTACAATTTTGATTCCAATCACGTTAAATGTTATAATTTTAATTCAATTTCAATTACGTTAAATATTATAATTTAAAATTCAATTTCAATTCTAATTACGTTAAATGTTATAATTCCAATTTGAATTTGAATTTTATTTAGCTTAAATGTTATAATTACAAATTTTAATTTTAATTCAATTTTAATTATGTTAAATGTTATAATTCCAAATCAAATTTTGATTCCAATTACATTAAATTCTAATTTCAAATCAAATTTTAATTTCAATTACGTTAAATGTTATAATTCTAAATCCAATTTCAATTTCAATTATATTAAATGTTTTAATTCTAAATCCAATTTCAATTTCAATTACGTTAAATATTATAATTTTAGTTTCGATTTAAATTACGTTAAATTTTTATTGTTCTAATTTTAATTCTAATTTTAATTTCAATTACGTAAAATATTATAATTTCAAATTCAATTCTAATTTTAATTATGTAAAATATTATAATTCAAAGTTTAATTACATTAAATATTATAATTTCAAATCTCATTTCAATTTCAATTATGTTAAATGTTATAATTTTAATTTTAATTTCGACTTTAATTACGTTAAATATTATAATTTTAATTTCAATTTTGATTTCAATTACATTAAATGTTATAATTCAATTTAAATTCTAATTCTAATTTTAATTACATTAAATATCATAATTTGAAAATAAAAAAATTGATTTGTTATATATTTTGGAAATTAAAACTTGAAAAATTAACATAGTCCAATAAATGCCTTAAAAATTATAAATATATCCAAAATATAAAAACACTCTAAAAAAGGCTAAAACCAACTAAAAACTTCAGTTTATCCCAAAACGAAAAGATTTTGTTTTTAAAAAAGAAGGCCAAAACATAACAAGTATTAAATGGTGCATGCATATGATTTGTGTACATGTTAAAATTTTCAAAATACACATCCAACATACATTGTGCAGCGGAATAAAATAAAATAATCAACATATACACATTAAAACTAAATTAAAAATAGTACAAGAATCGAATGCATACCCTTGTAGATGATTTGGTGAAGATTGTGAAGGTTTGAAGCTATTTGAGCTTATAATGAAGTTCTCTCTTGAACAATTCTCGACTCCAATTTTTTGTGGGATTAGAGTAGCTTGAATAGTAACCTTTGACATATATTTTGTGCAGGAATCAAACTTAGTTCAACACTTGATCTAGTTCATGCATCAAATACTTAAAATTTAAGTTTAGGGACCAAAATGCAACTTTCTCAAAGTTGCATTTTCTCTCTTCTCTTTTGCACAAAATTTTCATTCTAAGAATCAAATTCAGTATCAAATAAACTCTTTCATTTATTTTAATGGACTAAAACGCATCATGTATACAAATGCCTAACATGTGGACATGTTTGACCATGCAAGCTAATGCATGAATGACAAATATCACTTATGTTATCCATGCAAACATTTTACATAGATGACATTTGTCACATGCAACTTCATGCATGCGTCAATTTCTCACACAAATGGCCATGTATGGAAGCCATGTGTGCAATCTACTTTTTCATGCAATAGGAACTTGTTTGCAACATTTGTAAACTATGTTTTTCACTTTTTAAATAGGTCCTAAAATGTATCCTTCTTTCTGAAACCTTCCCAGATCAATTTGTACAATTTATACCGCTACCCTAGTGGTCAACGAGTACACTTCAAATTGTAAGACTATCTAGGTTTACACCCATTTATCTTATGGAACTCTTCCATAAGTCTATGAACGATGCCCCACACACACGTTATGGATATTACAAAATGGCGAGTTGAACCATACAAATTGAGGTCATCCATATTCGTATAATCCATCCGTCACCTATATCCTTGGAAGAGCAGAGATATATATCATCACTATCAAATCTCTATATGTTCGACTATGAATTTATCTCCAAATATGTATTTTCATAAACAATATTTGCAAACTCTTTTGCGATATTGTTTAAAATTATGAAAAACTCTTTTTCAATATTTATGCTTGTGGCCACAAGATTTTTTGCAATATAATCTCGGAGCATTATGATATATAACTCACCCATGCTCTTTTTCAATGTTTATGCTTGTGGCCACAAGATTTTCTGCAATATAATCTCGGAGCATCATAATATACAACTCACCCATATAAGCTGACAAATCTTATATGTACGCACACCGAACTCTATGAGAATCAGACCATACTTAGCGACACCCAGCGATCAGACCATGAAAGGTCTCTAACATGTGTGAAACCAAAGTATAGTGGATCACTCACAAGCTCACAGTGATGCTCAGGTCAAAGGATCACGAATACTACTTAACTCGAGAAGACCTTCCATTGACGGCTTTATAAAATGTCTATTAGAGGTCCTCATGAGTTTGTTCAGTACCCAATCTTTACTGAATACCTGCATACCTATACGAACTTCTGCTAAGTCCATGGTTTGCTAAGACTAACCATTTGAACAATTCAGATATAGATATACACCGATCCAAAAGGAATACCGATCGACCCGTGTTGGTAACCATGGATTAGGAACGATGTTTTCAAGAATATATTATGCAATGACATTTTTTAGCACCATTTGCAACTCTTTACAACTACATCATTACTATATTATTCTCAGGTCTTTGTCCCTGTTTCAGATAAAATTCTAACTCTTTAGAATTGTTAACTTTAGCGTTAACCTAAACTCTTTTAGATTAGATCTAAGCTCCTTTGATCTGTAATGTCTGAAAAGTTACAAGTTTCTTACCATGTAATTATGTATTAACAATTATTATTAAAATATTTACTGTATATCATAATGGCATATAAGCACCATCTCCAATAGAAAGTATGTCAAATACAACCATGGACATGGGTGATTACATTGAAAAGGTAAAATAGAATATACTTAAATGTACTTAGAATTAGAATTAGATTGGAATTATAAAATTTAATAGAATTATAATTATAATTATAATATTTAATGTAATTAGAATTAGAATTAGAATTATAAAATGTTATGGAATTAGAATTGTAATTATGAAATTTAATGTAATTAAAATTAAAATTAGAATTAGATTTAAAATTATAACATTTAACGTAAATGAAACAAAATTTAAAAATGGAATTGAAATTATAACATTTAATATAAGTGAAATTGAATTTAAAATTAGAATTGAAATTATAACATTTAATGTAATTGAAATTTGAATTATAACATTTAATGTAACTAAAATTGAAATTAGATTTGAAATTATAAAATTTAATGTAATTAAAATTGAATTTAAAATTAGAATTAGAATTATAACATTTAACAAAAGTGAAATTAAATTTAAAATTTGAATTGAAATTATAAGATTTAACGTAATTAAAATTAAAATTAGATTTAGAATTATAATATTTAACATAATTAAAATTTAATTTAAAATTAGAATTGGAATTATAACATTTAACGTCATTGAAATTGAATTTAAAAATTATAATTATAATTATAATATTTAACATAATTGACATTGAATTTAAAATTGAAAGTGGAATTACAACATTTAATGTAAGTAAAATTAACTTTAAAATTGAAACTAGAATTATAACATTTAATGTAAATGAAATTAAAATTAAAATTAGAATTAAAATTATAAAATTTAACACAATTAAAATTGAATTTACAATTGTAGTTGAAATTATAATATTTAACATAATTGAAACTGAATTTAAAATTGTGAATATAGGCCATTTTCTGGGTGAAAATGATAAATAGTGGAAGCATATAATAAAGTATATTAATGATGTCCATTGTGATTAATTTATTTTTGATTTTTTATAACATATATGAAAACCAAATTTATATAAGAAACCCACAAAATAGCTTTCCTTTATTTTATTTGGCTTATTTTCAATGGTAATTAATAACACACTAATAATGTAAATGTGAGGATATAGGACCTTTTCTAAGTGAAAATAGTAAATAGTGAGAATATGTAATATATTAAGTGGGAACATACATTATGTTCTTTGTAATTATTTTATTTTCTATTTTTTGTAACATATACAAAAGCAAACTTATGTAGAACACCTATAAAATAGCTTTCCTTTGTATCATTTGACTTATTTTTAATAAAAACTGACAACGCGCTAAGAATATAAAAGTAGAGATATATGCACTTTTCTTGATAAAAAAGTGTAAATAGTTAGAACATGTAATATATTAAGTGGGAATATATATTCTGTTTTTTATAATTAATTTATTATATTTTTTTTTGTAACATATAAGAAAGCCAAACTTATGTAGGATACCCATAAAATTGCTTCACCTTATATTATGTGACTTATTTTTAATGGTAACCGACAACGCGCTAAGGATGTAAAAGTAGGGATACAGACACTTTTCTTGGTGAAAACAGCAAATAGTGAGAACATGTAGTATGTTAAGTGAAAACATACATGATACTATTTGTAATTATTTTATTTTAATTTTTTACAAAATATATAAAAACTATACTTGTTTAGAACATCCATAAAATAATATCCTCTTATATCATATAATATGTTCCCATATTTTACATCTACAACTTGTTGTATGTTGTATCCCTCTTAACGTAATACGTGTTTTCACTTTTTGTTCCTCTCACCCATAAATATAAGAGGTTGTCCCCACTTATTTATAAATTGTGAGTTTGCATTTAACTGTATAAAAATATTAACATAATACAAAAGGATGATATTTTATAGGTGTCTTAAATAACTATGGTTAATATAAAAACCTTGTCACTTAGCGCCACCATAGGACGCTATGTCATATTTGAATTTTTGTATTTAATCTTTAATTTTTTATTAAATTTTATTTAATTTTATAGTTAAATAGTAATTATTAATCTAAGTTAATGAATAATTAATATTGAATTATCTACTTTTATTAAAATTATTAATAAAATTTAAATTGAGTTAAATTTGAAAATATATAACAAAATATTTTAATTAAGTTAAATTGAAGTTTTTGGGTTGATTTTAACTTTTGATCTTTACTTTTCTTCTAAGGCGTTTTTATATTTTGGGTAATTTTTTAATTTTCAAGGCATTTATTAAACTATCTTAACATTCCAACTTTTAATTTAAAAAATATAACAAATTTAAATTTTCAATTTCCAAAATAAATAATTCACATACAAAAAATTAATTTACTAGAATATATTTATAATTTCCAATTGCGAATTTGTTACAAAAATACATAACAAGTCCAAAATATATTTCTAAAATTAAATTTAAAATTATAATTATAATTATAATATTTAACGTAATTGAAATGAGAATTAAAAATGGAACTAGAATTATAACATTTATATACTTGAAATTAAAATTAAATTTAGAATTACAACATTTAATGTAATTGAAATCGAAATTAGAATTGAAATTATAACATTTAACGTAATTGAAATTAAAATTAGATGTGAATTTATAATATTTAATGTAATTTAAAGTTAAATTGGAATTAGAATTGAAATTATAATATTTAACGTAATGAAAGTTAAAATTAAAATTAGAATTAGAATTATAATGTTTAACGTAAGTGAAGTTGAAATTAAAATTATAACACTTAACATAATTGACATTAAAATTGAAATACGAATTGGAATAATAATATCTAACGTATTTGAAACTAAAATTAAAATTATAATATTTTATGTAATCATAATTAGAACTAGAATTAAAATTATAACATATAATATAATAGAAATTGGAATTGGAATTATAATTTGAACGTATTGAAATTACAATTCTAACATTGAATGTCAGTTAAATTAAAATTGGAATTGAAATTATGATATTTAACATAATTGAAATTGGAATTGGAATTATAACATTTAAAATAATTGAAATCAAAATTGAAATTATAACATTTAATGTAATTGAAATTAAAATTACATTTGGAATTATAATATTTAATTTAATTAAAATTAAAAAATTGAATTATAATATTTAACATAATTGCAATTAAAATTGAAATTGAAATTGAAATTGAAATTGTAAAATATAACTTAATTGAAATTAAAATTGTAGCATTTAACGTAATTGAAATTGAATTTAAAATTAAAAAATATAATGATAACATTTAATGTAATTGAAATTAGAATTGTATCATTTAAAGTAATTGAAATTGAATTTAAAATTAAAAATATAATGATAACATTTAATGTAATTAAAATTAGAATTGTATCATTTAACATAATTGAAATTATAATATTTAATGCAATTGAAATTGAAATTTAAATTAGATTTGGAATTGAAATTATTTAACCTAATTATAATTGAAATTATAACATTTAACATAATTATAATTATAATTGAAATTCGGATTATAAGATTTAATGGATAATGAAAAATTTACCCCAATATTTTGGACGTAAATACAACTTTACCCCAATTAGAGTTAAATACCCAATGTTGCCCTAGTATACTAACTTTTGTCATTAACTTTAATAGTAGAAGGATGAAAAAGTAATCTAACCACAAAATTAAAATTAAAATTTGGAACGTGACACAAAATAATGTGTCATCGTATAATTGGTAATATTTTTATAAAAAATTAAATTAAAAAAATCTATAACTGTTGTCGAAAACTCGCTGAAAACGACAGTCGATCGGTCGCTGGCCGCCGTTTTCTGATGAGTCTCTGACCTAAAAAGATCATATTTTACATTATTGAACTCTATTTTTTTTTATTTAAACAATGACTAGTCATTTTTAACATAAAAAGATGAGAAGACAACCAAATATGGTGGTGAGGTTTGACAGCCTCCATCGCTTGCCGTCAAACGACCAAGCTATCCATTGGTGGGGACGATGTAAGTTACCACCCCTTACCACTACATTTGGTATTTTTTTTATCTTTTTTTTTGGTCAAAATGACTCTACCATTATATAGATCAAGAAAAATAGAGTTTAATGATGTAAAATTTAATCATTTTTATAGTTGGAGTATTGCTGAAAAATGGTGATCAACCGCCATTTCTAGCAAGTCTCCGGCGACAATTACAAATTATTTTTATATTTTTTATTTTATTTTATTTTTAAAAATATTTTTTAAAAAACAAAAATCAATTATACAATATTAAAATTGAAATTGAATTTAGAATTATAACATTTAACAGAACTGAAATTAAAATTATAAGATTTAATATACTTAAAATTGGAATTAGAATTATAACACTTAACGTAATTAAAATTGAAATTAGAATTAAAATATTTAACATGATCGAAATTATTAATTATAACATTTAACGTAATTAAAATTGAGTTTAAAATTAGAATTGAAATTATAATGTTTAACGTAATTAAAGTTGAAGTTGAAATTAGAATTATAATGCTTAACGTAACTGAAATTAAAATTGAAATTAGAATTATAATATTTAATGTATTTAAAATTAAAATTAAAATTATTTTATTTTACGTAATTAAAATTAGAATTGGAATTGGAATTATAACTTTAAAGTAATTGAAATTTGAATTATAATATTTAACGTAATTGAAATTAAAATTTGAATTATAATATTTTATATAATTAAAATTTGAATTTGAATAATAACATTTAACATAGATAAAATTAAAATTGTAACTTTTAACATAATTGAAATTGAAATTGGATTTGAAATTATAACATTTAATGTAAATGAAATCAAAATTAGAACTAGATTTAGAATTATAACATTTTAACGTAATTAAAATTAGAATTATAATATTTAATATAATTAAAATTGTAATTATAACATTTAACGTAATTGAAATTAAAATCGGAATTGAAATTATAATAATTAACGTAATTAAAATTGAAATTAGAATTTTAATTATAACATTTAACGTAATTGAAAATTAACGTAATTGAAATTAGAATTACAATTATAACATTTAACATAATTAAAATTAGAATTGGAATTGAAATTGAAATTATAACACTTCAGGTAATTGAAATCAAAATTGAAATTAAAATTATAACACTTCACGTAATTGAAATCAAAATTGAAATTGAAATTATAACATTCAACGTAATTAAAGTTGAAATTGTAATT
This sequence comes from Ailanthus altissimus, assembly GCA_946807835.1. Taxonomy (NCBI): domain Eukaryota; kingdom Viridiplantae; phylum Streptophyta; class Magnoliopsida; order Sapindales; family Simaroubaceae; genus Ailanthus; species Ailanthus altissimus. The sequence continues at coordinate 16,144,750 of OX327687.1, forward strand.
GAAATTATAACATTTATTGTAATTAAAATTGAATTTAAAATTATAATATTTTAACGCAAATGAAATTGGAATTAGAATTGTAACATTTAACGTAATTCAAATTGAAATTAAAATTAAAATTATAATATTTAATGTAATTGAAATTAAAATTAGAATTGTATCATTTAACGTAATTAAAATTATAATATTTAATATAATAAAAGTCAAAATTAAAATTAAATTTGAAATTGAAATTATTTAACTTTATTAAAATTAAAATTATTACACGTAATTGAAATTATAATTGAAATCATAATTATAAAATTTAATATAATTAAAATTAAAATTAAAATCGAATTACAACATTTAATGTTATTGAAATCAGAATTATAACATACAATGCAATATATTATCTTTAATTTATTAATTTTATAGAGGAGAATTTTGTTAATTGTTTGATTTTAAGAAGTATATTTTATATTTAACAAAACATTGAATGGAATTTTTTTATATTTTTTAGCTTATCTATGGTATAAGTTGACATCATTAAATCTTTATTTTTTAAAACATTACTACAATCTAAGGGAGAGGGAGGTTCGAACACCGACCATTTGGTCGAGCGTGCACTCTAGGGGAAGTGTTTGTCATTTTGGCAAGGTCTCCATGTGTTTGACATCATTAAATCTTAATTATTGATTTAATTTAATTATTGAGACAGCCAACTGTAGCGAAGGCGTAGCCTATAATATATTATAATTTAGGAACCCTAGTGTCTCAAGTCTCAACTACTTTTCAATTTTTATAGTTGTTCAATTCTCGCCCACATACTGTGCAATTAAATTTCTTTTCTTTAAAAAATAAGTTTGAGTTATTAATAAATTTAATCCAAGTAAATTCCGATAAAATCTTTTTACTAATATAATGTATAATCACTTAAAAGAATAAATAAATTTTAACAACAGGTCATTGTTTTTACTACAATGCAGCAATTAGTTACAAAAGGGCTTAGGTATTGCACACTTGTATAATAAACTTTTTAATTTTACTCCTTTCTATGCATATATAATGTATATTATATTATGACTTTAATAGTTTAGAGAATTCAAAATTCATCTTTCTTATTCATACTATATTTTCTTTATTAATTTTTCATTTTCTTGCATTTCTAATAGCAAAATTTATAGAAAGTTAAAATATTACATTACAGGGACTCAAAACTACGAAACTTTTTTACCTTCCAAAAGATTTTTAACTAGCTTGGTGATAATAACTAATGTTAATTGAGGATAAAATATGTAATAAAAAGAAGAAAAAAAAAACTATTACTATTACCTATAATAGGTCTAGTTGACGTCGTTGTATGATACTATGAATACAGATGCTCTTTCGTTTTTGTCTTCCTTCTATCTGCTTCAACATTATCACCAAATCCAACAGCATGATCCAATTCTTTGCCTTTTTCATTCTATACTTAAAAAGCTTATGGCAAATTTTAGCTCATTGGTTTTCACTACTTCACCAAATCCAAATCCACATCCACATCCTTTTTAATTATTACTATTATGTGTGTGATCAAGGGTGGGGGACTACAAATGGGCCTAATATGCCACCACTCCTTTACACACTACACAAGTTCTCATAGTATAAAGATTGTTATTTAAATATAGAGTTTTATTTTGGCGACGTTCCTTACATGGTAAATGTTGAAAATGGCACACTACAAATGGCACATTTATACAAAGTATTATGAATAATAATAAAGTTATATGAAGTAATCAAATTGCTTCATGGTGAAAATGTTGCTTATTATAAGGTGAATAAATTAAACTATAACTCATAACCCAAATTGAATAATGCAAGTTAGTTTGGGTTTTGAATTTTATTTAGCGTGAACATTTTGTACCCGACGTTTAAATGAGTTAGGTTGGGTTTAAATTATTAATTATTATATTTAGTAATTCAATTACAAAAAAATTAAATTAAGTCAAATATTAATAGTTAACAAATTTTTAATTCATTGCAAGTTTACAATAGAGATGGTAAAAGGGTTGAGGCACCAGGCACGACATGCTACAATGTCGTGTTGTAATGGCACAACCCAAATGGTCATGCCGTGTTGGGCTGACATGAATTCGTTATGAGCCACAGGCTGGCACGACATATCATGAGCTCAACACGAATTAGCTCATGGCTATGCCTTTTTATTTTTTTAGATATTTAATTTTTTTAAATATTTTAATTATATTTAATTTTTTAATATTTATAATTATTTTTCTTATGATATTTTATTGATAAAAATTAAAATTAAAATTATTAGTTGTAATTATAATTTGCTGATAAAAATTTATTGATATTATTCCAAATTTAAAGTAATTTAGTACAAATACAAAAATAAATGAATAAATTTACATTATTATAGCTACAATATATCCCAACTAGGTTGGCACATATTTAATTATCGAATATTTATAAATTCAACAATTTTCTAATAAATTACAAATATTTATTTTAAATAATCAAATCTCTAAGTTCTAAAAATCTCTAATCATGTCTTTTTGTTAATTTTATTTTCAATCCTCATCTTCTTAATCTTTTACACACACTAAAGTCTCCAAAGATTTTTATGTCAAACTTAATTGTTTTTGTCTAATATCTTATCCCCTGCACTAAAAGCAGATTCTGATGCTACAATGAAAATTGAAAGTGTTAATAAATCTTTAGCCATGAACATAACACATAGTAAACCCTTTCATTGAATTTTTACTATGATAAAATATCAAATTCACTTTATTACTATGTACTCAACATAAAAGATTAATCAATATTAATAAAATTTTCAATTTAAAAGCAATAGAAATAACAGAACTAGACCAACCTTTTTTTTTACCTTTTAACAAAATATTCCAAACCATTTGATCATAAGCAGGCTCTTCATTTAACTTTTTTTTATAAATACAGTTGATCTAAATTTATTTTTATAAAAAATAAATAATTGTGTGATAAAATCCTGAATTTGATCAAAATCATAAGAATGTCTAAAGTTTAAATTTATGAGATTACAACAATTAAACTTTTATACCAGACTAATTGATTATATGATACATTATCGCTATGTAAATAAATAAATATAAGAGTTTTACTATAATATTTTTAGAATTTAATTTCTATAACAGTACATACATAAGAAAACATTAGGTTATCTCTATACTCAGCAAAAAAATATGACTAATATTATATATATGAGTTAAAACAATATAAGATAAAGATTGATACATACATAAATATACTAACATGGTATCATTAAATACTTTTTAAAAAATATATATAATAAAATACAATTTCTCAATTATTATTAGTTAGTATAATGTCATTCATTTTATCATTATAATAATATATTATATAATCGCTAAAACCCATACAAGATTTCACTATTATATATAGAGTACTCCAACGAGTTTTCACGTCAAATTTGAACATTCTACTATCTATTTTACAATTATTTAATACAGTTTTAAATTTTTATTGTCTAAAAGATGATGAAACAATAAATTTTATTACTTTTCTAATTTTTTAATATAATAATTAATTATATTTAAACTATCTTGAACAATTAAATTAAGAATATGAAAAAACAAATACCTTAAATGAAAAAAAAAAACTTAAACCACCACGTGCAAGAGTTAACTGATAGGAAAATAATTCTATAGCAATAATATTGACACTTGCATTATTAAAAGTAACACTAATAAATTTTTTAACAATTTGAAATTCTCTAGAAATTTTTATTAAAGAATAAAAAATAACATTAGCTATATGTGGATGTTTCAATACATAAAAAGTAGTAATTCCTTTTTGCAAAAACCATTCATTATCAATATAATGCAGTGTAATACAAATATACCTTAAATTATTAGCATCCATCCAACAATCAAAAATAACAACAAATATTTTTTTAAATTATGAGATTTCATCAATTAGATTTTGTTTAGTTTGATGGTCTACAGTGAAAATATCATTTTTAACTTTATTTTCTTAGAACACGAGAGAAATTATGTTGAATGTACTATTTTAAAATTTTTTCATACCTTTCATCTTTGGTGAATAAGAGAGATTGTTCACTAGTTGTAATGTATTTAGCCAATCCAGTACATATACGCTATTGAATATATCTAAATCCAAAAAGATTTTCTCAAAAAGAACTTGACACAGAAATGTCTAATCACATGGAGCTAAAAATAGAACCAATTGAATTCAAGTTAGTTACATTCGTACACTAAAGACTCAAGGTAAGATAATGAATTTCAAGGGTAAATTTAGAATGAATCTAGTACTGTTTTGGAAGGAATTACTGGATAATCTTCATACTACTAAAACTTTTTATGTGTATAGTTCTAAATTCTTTTTACAATACATGAATATAAGTTTTCTAAAGTAAGTTGAATCCTAATAACTAAAGAAATGTCAGACATTTAGTAGGTGAGCCAAATCTTGACAACTTACAAGAATTAAAGACTTTACTTTCCATCCAAGACTTAAGGGCATGCTTTGTTGAATTAGAGCATATTATGTTTGAGTGTTGATACTTCTTTTATTGTATTAGCTGTGTTTGTAGACTTTTTGTGTAAGGGTAATTGTAAGTCTTAGTTGTTGTCTTTTGAAATTTGTAAACTCTCAGCCACCAAGTTTAAATATTGTAATGAGTGCTTTGCAGTAGCCTTCCCAAGAACTCTCTACAAGTACCATGAAGGATGAGAGGAAAATGGCAGAAAGTGAGTTTTAAAGTACTTATATTTCGAAGAGTTCTCTTATAAGAGTTTATTCATTTAACTTTGTATCCCTTAGGTAAATTCCTTAGAGTATTGAGTTTAAGAGCTTTGTATCTCTTATATGATTCTTTAGGTGGTGAATTATTCTATATCCCATTGTATTTCTCTAGAGTGGTGACCTTGGTTTTGTACCATTTCTACTTTATCAGTGTTTGAATTTATTTTAATAAAAGTGAGTGTTTATTTTCATTCTTCCAATCTTGTTGTATTCTTTTCTAAACACTTAAACCTACATTAGTTTTGGTATCAGAGCTTTTGGTTTATTTTGGCTTTATCTATCAATGGCCAAAGGTCGTCGATTTGTTCTAACAATTGAAGTACAGCCAATAGCTCAAGCTGATACACAAGACATTTTATTTGAAGAATTGAGACAACAAATTTAGCAACTTCAACAACGTTTAGAACGTTTCGAAGATCAAGGTAAAGTTGTGCAACATGAAGATCTCGATAATGGTTCTTCTAGCAATGATGAAGGTAATACAAATCCTTTTCGTCAAGCTAAATCTCATTCTTTTGGTGATAGTTCTCTTATACATTCAAGTGTTATAAGAAATATGACATTTAGAAATGATTATCGTCGAGATTTCCATGTAAAAGTGGAAATACCAGATTTTAAGGGTAGAATGCACCTAGATGAGTTTGTGGATTGGTTGAACACCATAGAAAGAATTTTTTATTATCAAGATGTTCCAAAAAAATCAAAAGGTAAAAGTCGTTGCCATAAAACTTAAAAAGTATGCTTTTTATAGTGGAAAAATTTGAGGAAACAAAGGATACGATAAGGTAGAAGTAAGATCGTGACCTGGGAGAAGATGAAATGAGAGCTTTAAAGGAAATATCTTTCGAACAACTATCGGCAAGATATTTTTTTCAAACTACACAATTTTTGTCAAAATGAGGTTTCTGAGAAGACTACATTGCAGAATTCGATCAACTCATGCTGAAATGCGATATGGCTGAATAAGAAAAACAGACAATTGCACGTTATCTTGGGGGTTTAAGACCTGAGATTTTGAACATTGTGCAATTACAATCATACTAGACTTATGGAGATGTGTGTAGACTTGCACTTAAGGTAGAGAATTAATAAAAGAAGGCACACAGCGATAATTCTCAATTCTTGACACCAGAGGAAATTTTTAACCGGGGTAGTACTTTCAACTCTAAGACCATTCATACTGCCAAGCTTAGTACAAGAACTTCTTCAAAGAATGATAGTGTCTTCAACCAAAAGAAGCAAAACCATTCTTCCAACACCAATTCTCGCCAATGTTTCAAATGTCAAGGATATGGACATATTACTTCTGAATGTCCAAATTCGCATGATTATAACACTTGTTGAAGAAGAAAACGAAGAAGAGATGGAGAATAACTATGCAAAACTTGAGGAAGACAATGAAGATATAACTTATGAGGATGAAGGTGAAACTCTCATCCTTCATAAAGTTTTAAGTGCTGCCTATAAAGAAGAAGAAGATTGGTTGCAAAAAAATATCTTTTATATCAGGTGTACTTCTCATGGTAAAGTGTGTAATGTCATAATTGATAGGGGTAGTTTTACAAATGTAGCTTCTGCACAAATGGTAGAAACATTGAGCCTAAAGACAGTAAAGTAACCTCAACCATACAAGCTTTTTTGTCTCAAAAAGGGAAATAAAATTAAGGTAAATCAACGCTGCCTAGCATTTTTTTCTATTGGAAAAAACTATAAAGATGAAGTTTGGTGTGACGTTGTTCCAATGGATGCTTGTCATTTACTTCTTTGTTGTCCATGGCAATATGATAGAAAAATTATTCATGATGACCATAAAAATACTTATTCCTTTGTCAAGGATGGTGTTCAAGTCATTTTGAGTCCTTCTAAGATGATCAATGTTCCTAAGCCTTTTAAAGGGGAGCGAAATAATTTCTTGACTCTTTTTAAACGTAAGAGGAAATTTTTAAAAAGGAGTGAAGTCTTTGCTCTTGTAGTGTTTGAAGAAAATAATGATAGTCCCGAGCCACCTTTTATAATGAAGAAGCTACTTCAAGAATTTTATGATGTAGTACCAAATGAGATACCACTAGGATTGCCTCCCATGAGAGAGATTTAATATGGAATTGATCTTATTCCAGGAGCTGTTCTACCAAACAAATCAGCCTACAAAATGAGTCCTAAAGAGTATACTGAACTTCAAAGTCAAGTAAATGAGCTTTTGTCCAAAGGCTTAATTGAAGAAAGTAAGAGCCCTTGTGTTGTTCCTGTTCTCCTTGTGCCTAAGAAGGATGGTTCTTTTTGTTGGTCGAGGATCTAATACACATGAATATATGTATGTGCTATTGTGTCTATTGCCTAAATACGTATCAAATACATATTTAAGTGTGACAGAAGCGTGAAACTTGCAATAAACACAATAAATAAAATATATTAATCGCATTAATATATTTATAGAATAGAGAACTCACCTCAACGTGTAACGTTATACATGTTTTTTTTTTAGAGTCTGCATGGAGACCAACTCGCGAACAGTTCTAGTCACTAACACGGTGGGCTTGGTGAACTAGAATAACAGCCCTATACGCAGCACCGGGTTTAATTCTTAAACCCCAAAATAGTCGATGTGTATTTTTATCATTTTCTCCAAATGGATAAGAAATGGAGAATTTGAAACAATCCACCATTACTTTAAATGGAGAATTTGAAGCAATCCACCATTACTTTAAATGGAACCATAGAGAAAAATGAAACAATTTCATTTTTTCCCTATTTTTTTTTCTTCTTTTTCTATTTTCTCTTCTTTCTTTTCCTTCTCCATTTCTTTCCTCCTTCTCTCAGCCAAATGGCCAAAAACACACCATTTCACTTTCTTTCTCTCGTTCTCTTTATATATATATATATATATATATATATATACAAATAAAAATATATTATAAAAATATATTATATTATGTAATAAAATAATATAATATAAAAATATATTATATAATATAATAAGAGAGATATTTTGATTATTTAATAATTAAATAATTAAAATATGATATGACCATTTTACCCCTCATAAATAGTTATAAAGTCTACCCCTAGTGGGTCCCACCAAACTCGCACTTAGGTAAACTCAACCGAGGGTCCACAATACGCCACGTGTCATTATACAATTAGTAAATAACAATTATTGACTAATTATTGTATTTAACACTTAAATACAGATATACACGCATTCCCGTGGTATAGCTGAATATTGCTAGATTAAACATTTTAATCCGGCACGCTGCCCTAGTGCACAACGAGTATACTCCATATTGCGGGATTCCCTAGGTCCTATGCCAAATTTGTCAAATAAAACTATTCCATGAGTTCGTGAGCAATGCCCCACGCACACGCAACGGATATACAAATCAACGCGTTGAACCATGCAAACTGAGGTTACAACGCATACGTAAAGTCCTTCCGTCATGATATCCTGGATATGCGGGGATATAGATTATCACCGTCAAATACCCTTATGCTCATCCATATCTTATCTTCAAACTTGTATTTCACAGAACAATATATGCAAACTCTTTTGCCATATTGTTCTACCCTGACGGAACTCTTTCCCGGGATGATTGCTTGTGGCCACAAGATTTTTTGAGATACAGTCTCGAAGCATCTGGATATCTAACTCCATATGCGAGCTGACGAATCCTATATCTATACGGACTCTATAAGCATCAAACCATACCCAGCGGTCACACCATGAAAAGTCTGTGACATGCGTGGAACCAAAGTATGGTGGATCACTTATAAGTCCACGTGGCACTTAGGTCAAATGACCACGTATATTATTCAACTCGAGATGACCCTCCGTTGACAATTTATATAGGGTGTCTATCGAAGGCCCTCGTGAGTCTGTCCCATATCTAGTCCTAATTGGATACTCATATGTCAATACGAGCTCCAAGCTCTCAGTCAGTTAGGAATGACCATCTATACCCTATAGGTACGACATATGCTGATATACATAAAAAGGTATCCACCGACAGACCCGCATCGGCAGAAATAGATCAGGGACAATAATTTGAGAACATACTTGTGCAACTTGCATTTTCTGGCACTCGATTGTAACTCTTGCAACTATACAGTTACTAGTATATTCCCAGGTCTATGTCCCATTACAGACAAAGCTCCAACTCTTAGATATGCTGAGTATTATAACTAGCTAACACTTAGCTGTGCTAACATTTAGCATTTATATCTCTCAACGTGGCTAACTATAAGCCTTTATCTAAACTCTTTTAGATCTGATCCGATCTCCTTCAAATCGTACAATGTCTGTAACGTTACATGTATAATACCATATAAATAGGTATTAGCGATTTAATAGGAATGTATACTTGTATAAATACACAAATATATGTACATTCAGGGATGGTACATAAGCACCGACTCTAACACTTTTCGCATGTGTGTGGATATTAGAGCCGTCACAAAATTACTATTTACTATCGCTTCCCAATTCCTCGACTTGATATTCTTCTTGACCAACTGTATGGAGCTTGTATTTTCTTCAAGATTGATCTACGAAGTGGATACCATCAAATAAGGATGAAATCAGGTAACAAATGAAAGACAGCATTCAAGACAAGAGATGGGCTTTATGAATAGAAGGCCATGCCTTTTGGACTTTCAAATGCTTTCAGTACTTTCATGGGTTTGATGAATCATGTTCTGAAGCCCTACATTGGAAGATTCGTTGTTGTCTACTTTGATGACATTCTTGTGTATAGCAAAGATGAGGAACAACACTTGGATCATCTTCATCAAGTTTTCAACACTTTGAGGAAACAGAAGCTTTACGTCAACCTAAAGAAATGTGCGTTCTTCTTAAATTGCTTTATCTTTTTAGGCTATGTAATCTCTAAAGATGGAATCAAAATGGATCCTAGTAAGGTGGAAGCTATTTTGAACTGGCCTATTCCTCAAACTCTTCATGATGTTTGAAGTTTTCATGGATTAGCTTCATTTTATCGGCGTTTCATTAAAGGATTTAGTTCAATCATGGCACCAATCATTAAAGGGTGACCACTTCAAGTGGACAAATGAAGCACAAATAAGCTTTGATCTCATAAAAACAAAGGTAACCCAAGTCTCTATTCTTGTATTGCCAAATTTTGACAAAGTGTTCGAGGTTGAGTATGATGCGTCAAATGTAGGAATTGGCACTATCTTTAGTCAAGAAGGTAAACCCATTGCTTTCTTTAGTGAAAAATTGAGTGATTCTCGCAAAAAGTATTCTACTTATGATAAAGAGTTCTATGCTATTTGTCGAGCTCTAGAGCATTGGAGTCATTATCTTCTTCCAAAACCTTTTGTTCTTTATTCCGATCATGAAACACTTAAGTTCATAAATAGCCAGCACAGACTTAATAAGCGTTATACTCATTGGGTTGAATTCCTTCAATCCTTCAACTTCACTATTAAGAATAAATCTGGAGTTCAAAATATGGTGGCTAATGTATTAAGTCAAAAATATTCCTTGTTGTCTTCTATGCAAGTGAAAGTTGTAAGCTTTGAGATAGTGAAGGAACTCTACAAAGATAATGCTTATTTTAGAAAAATCACAGAAGACTACAAGCATAGCTCTTTTTAACATTTTATGTTGCATAATGGGTATCTTTTTAAAGATAATGGTTTATGTATTCCCTAATGTTTTCTTCGAGAGTCTATTATCAAATAATCTTATAATGGTGGACTTGGCGGACATTTTTAGAGAGATAAGACTTTGGAATTGATACGAGAAAAATTTTATTGGCCAAAGATGAAGAAGGATATTCAAAGGCATGTGGATAAGTGAAAATCTGTCATGTGGCTAAGAGTCATGGCCAAAATACTGGTTTGTACACTCCACTTCTTGTTCCTACAACACCTTGGGAAGATGTTAGCATGGATTTTGTTGTGAGATTGCCAAGAACTCAAAGAAATAAAGATTCTGTCATGGTGGTGGTGGATCATTTTTCCAAGATGGTGCACTTTATTCCTTGCAACAAGACTCTTGATGCTTCTCATATAGCTGACTTATATTTTTAAGAAATTGTGAAACTACATGAAATTCCTAAGACTATCATCTCAAATCGTAATACTAAGTTCATGAGTCACTTTTGGCGCACTCTTTAGAGGAAGCTTGGAACTCAACTTAACTTCAGTTCTTCCTATCATCCTCAAACTGATGGACAAATAGAAGTCACAAATCACAGTTTGGGAAACCTTTTGAGGTGTTATGTTGGAAAGAACATCCATCAGTGGGATCTTATTTTGGCTCAAGTTGAATTTGCTTACAATCGGACAAAAAGCCAATCTACGGGTTATAGTCCATTTGAAATTGTTTATGGTCAAAATCCCACAAGTCCATTAGATTTAGTCCCTTTTCCCATTACTCACCAATTTAGTGCAGATGCTAAAGAACAAGTGAAGAACATAAAACAATTGCATGAAGAAGTTAGGAAGAAAATATTGAAGTAAAATGAGAAGTACCAAAAGAGCGCCAATAAGCATCACAAGAAAATGGAATTTCAAGAAGGAGATTTAGTTTGGGTTTATCTCAGAAAAAGAAAGGTTCCCTCGTGGCAAGTTTGCCAAACTCAAACCGAGAGCTAATGGACTATTTAAGGTGATAAAACAAATTGGGAAAAATGCATACAAAATTGAGCTTCCAGAATCTTATGGTGTTTCTGATGTATTCAATGTTGCTGATCTATCTCTTTATAAGGATGATAATGAAATTGACTCGAGGTCAAGTCTTTTCCAACCAGGGGAGTTTGACACAAGAGTGTCTAATCACATAGAGCTAAAAAATAGAACCAAATGAATTCAAGTTAGTTACATTCGTACACTACAGACTCACAGTAAGATAATGAAATTTAAAGGTAAATTTAGAATTAACCTAGTACTGTTTCGAAAGGAATTAGTGGATAATCTTCATACTACTAGAAAATTATATGTGTCTAGTTCTAAATCCTTTTTACAGCACATGAATATAAGTTTTCTAGAGTAAGTTGAATCCTAATAACTAAAGGAAGGTCAGACAGCTCGTAGGTGAGCCAAATCTTGACAACTTGCAAGAATTGAAGACTTTACTTTCCATCAAAAACTTAAGGGCATGCTTTGCTGAATTAGAGTATATTAGGTTTGAATTTTGATACTTCTTTTATTTTATTAGTTGTGTTTGTAAATTTTTGGTGTAAGGGTAGTTGTAAGTCTTAGTTGTTGTCTTTTGAAATTTGTAAACTCTCAGCCACCAAGTTTGAATGTTATAATGAATGTTTTGCAGTAGCCCTCCCAAGAACTCTCTATAAATACCATGAAGGATGAGAAAAGAGTGAGTTTTAAAGTACTTGTATTTTGAAGAAATCTATTGTAAGAGTTTTTTCATTTAACTCTGTATCTCTTGGGTGGATTTCTTAGAGTGATGAGTTTTAGAGCTCTGTATCTCTTATAGGATTCTTTGGGTGGTGAATTATTCTGTATCCCATTGTATTTCTTTTGAGTGGTGAGCTTGGTTTTGTACCACTTTTACTTTATCAGTGTTTGAATTTATTTTAATAAAAGTGAGTGTTTGTTTTCATTCTTCCAATCTTGTTATATTCTTTTCTAAACACTTGAGCTGCATTAGAACTTTGAGTAAATTCAATTTGAGTTGGCTCATTTGGACTATGTTTTTACAAATATATCTTGGCATGTCAATTTAAATGTTTGGTGCCACCTCCACTTTTAGCTTCTAAAGCTTTAACAAAAAACTTATAAATAACTTTTTCTTCAATTTTCTAAAAATTGTATGAGTCTCCAGCGTGAAATAACTTCAAATTTTTTATGTTCAAGCTCTTTTTCTATTACTTTCAATATTTTCAGTTGTAGAAGCAAGTTGACTACTAGAAATTTGTGATGACATTGAAATATTTTCTTCAATTTACTTACAAATATTGAAAAATTTTATTGTATGGTTAATAAATAGTTGTGTTGAGAATTTGTAATTGGATTAATGAAAATTAAAAAATAAAGAAATAATTTGAGAAATTTTAATTTTTGAAAAAAGTTAAAATAATTTGGAAGAGATTTGATTTGAGTTGAATGAATTTGGGACCAATTTATAACCGTTTGATCAATAGTCAAAAGGACCATTGATCAAACTGTCCTTCAAAAAATTAAAAATAAAAAAATATTGAGAACCGTTAATCAACGATTCCAAAAAAATATAAAATATTAAAACGTTGTAGCTATTGTAGGTCTGCTACTTACACTGTAGGCAGCTTTTATTTTTTTTATAAAAAATATGGCACAATCTATTAAGCCTGATGTACCCATGAGCCATGCTAAGTCACAACCCAATCACGACAGCCTACATAGACCCTTTTTTTGTGGACCGTGCAACATGACATGACTCATTTGACACCTCTAGTTTACAAATCTAATTTCTCATTATTTTAAGGTCCCAACATAAAGCCTATTGCTTTTTCGATAATACTTTTTCTTTTTAAATTAAAAGATGAAACACTATATCAATTTTGGATGTTTTGAAATTGCTATTTGCAAGTGAAACTATTTTGAAGTTAAATCTTGGCGAAACTTTTGTAATTTAATTAATTGTCATTCTAATTGTGATGAAAAAGGAATCTATTTTATAAATAATTCAAATTGAATTAAATCAGTTTTGGATAGTTTGAATTTTAATTTTATTTAGGTTGGTTTGGCTTGATCCTAATCTAACTCAAACCATTTGTTACCCACCCTTAAAGGGAGTAGTATCGCCAATTAAATAATTGCTTTTATTTATCTATATTTGAAAATTTAGTTATCATATAACAACAATTTCAAACAAAGATAAGTCTATATAATTTGAAGATTTAAGGATGAAATGGTAATATAATAAAAATTGTTTAAAATATTTTTCCTATTAAGAATGGGCATAATCGGTTCTTGGCCAGTTTAGTTCTGAACCAACCAAGAAGAAAATTTATTGATTCAAAAGAAGTGAAACCGATCGGTTTTAAAGGAAGAATCGAATCATTTCAATTTAATTTGGTTTTATTATTTTTTTTTGTTTATTTTAAACTTTTTAAAAAAATTTTGAATTGAACTCAACTAAAATCAAATCAATCAATTATAATCAAATAGAACTGACAAAAATTTCACTTATGACTGAATCGAATCAACTATATTCAATTTAGTTTGTACGTTTGGTTTGGCTTTGCCCACCCCTACTTTTTACTACAAGAACTATTTTTATATATTGAATATTATAAATTTTTTTTATGGATTTTGAAAACCTTGAATGAAATAGATTAGTGCTTAAAAAAACTCTTAATAATACAATATTTTACTTGGTCAAATTAGTTTAGGCTGCTTGACATATGACAAGACACCATTATATAAAGTATCTTCCCTTTGACATAAATATAAAAGTATTGCTTATAAAGTCACTATTTATAAGACCTAAAAGGTACTATTGTCTAATAAATATTAATTATGGAAGTTGAAATGTTTAGTGATTCAAAACCTCCACATAATAGTTTAAATCGTTATACTTTCTCCCCTTAAATTTTAATACAACTTTAAAGAAAAACAACATCGATATTTTAAATTTTGTAGAAAATTAGGTAAGAGTATTCATTATATTTTTTGGGATAGGGAAAAGGACCAACAAACTCTCCAAGTATAACGATAATCACTCTTCTAAAATAAATAATATTTGTACCTCTATCCGTTACTTTTGTTACAATGCTAGTTGACTCAATCAAACATTGTTAGAATTAAAAATGCCAAAGGTATAAAAGTACTTTTATATAACTTAAATGAAGGCATTTAAAAATTGTTAATTTGTAAGAATATAGTTACCAGAAGCCAATCAAACATTAACACGTGGGCATAGTGTCCAGTTAAAAGATGAAAACTAAAATAAAGAGGTTTTGTTTGTGCCACTTTTGTTGAAAAGAATATGAAAAACCCTTAAGACTAATAAATAGTGATTTTGTCATTCACTGATAACCACATTTCTTCATTTGCTGTTAAGCACATCTCTTTTGTCATCAACGAGTGAAAAATGTTAACAACATTAAAGAAGAAACCTTTGATTTGACGATTGAAGAGGTTTATAGTTAAACCCTAATTTTGGTCATTTAATTAAGGATTGTGTGAATTCTCTAAAGGAATCTCTTCATTAATAATCTCTTCACTTGAAGCTTTTTCTCCCTCAGTTTCATTAAATTTTCTAACTTTTTGTTGCACTTTTTTGTCACTCTTCACTATGATTGTTTTGCATTGCTCTTTTCCGTCTCTCTTTTTCGTCTATCTTTTTATTAACTTCTTTATTGATAAGCAATATTCCTTTGGGGTAATTGTTAATATTATTGGCTAATTGGCCCAGTTGAGTCTCAAAAGATCTTATGGTTGCAGCTTAATTTTAAAGCATGGCATCATTATTTGCTATATATTGAACAAACATCTCATTAAGTGATGACTTTTTCTCTTATGGGGATGGAGCTTGTTATGGAAAGCCAAGTGGGTACATAGACCTTCCAAATGAAGTTGGGCCTTGATTATTGCTCCAAAAGAAGTTTAGGTGATTCTTCCAATTTGGATTGTAGAAGTTGGAGTAAGGGGTTATTTTGTTGCCTATTGAAATTGGCAACATATTATGCAAACCCAACATTAAAAGAGCATTGGTTACTCATGTGATTTTCACCATAATTTTCACAAGCTACAATTGAATCATGCATAGCACGACTCTAATGACTCAAACTTTTAGACAAAGTATTAACTTAAGTGGTTAAGATTGTAATGGCTTCTAGTTTATTAATACTTGCTACCCTTTTTGGATTTACCTCTCCAAAGGCATTAATAGTTATTTGTTGCTATCGCTTCTAACAAATCAAATGCTTCACTAGTAGATTTGCTCATTAATACACTATCTACTGCTATATCTAATTATAGTTCTTAAATGCCTTATCAATCCATTATAAAAAGTTTGCTCTAACAACTACTTTAGAATCCCATGGTGTGGATATCTCTGCATAAATTTTTTATAGCACTCCCAAACCTCATAAAGAGATTCATTTATCAAATTGTATAAATAAAGTGATGTTATTTCTCAATTTAGCTATCTTCGTTAGAGGGAAAAATTCTGCTGGGGACTTTTGCGTTAATTCATCCCATATAGTGATTGATCCAACTAGTAAGGAATTTAACCAACTTTTTGCCTTATCCCAAAGTGAGAAAGGAAACAGTCGAAGGCAAATTGCGTCATCTGAGCCTGCTTATGCTCAAAAGAATAATAAATCTCTAAAAATTTCATAATATGTTAGTTTGGACCATCTAATATATTGATTTAGATCATCATTTATCAACCCCCCAACTGCATTGTACTTTGAATCATTTGAATAATAGCTAGCTTAAGTTCAAAATTATTGGCTTGAATGGTAGGTCTTCGAATGCTTGAATTGATGCCATTAATCAATGGCACCGGATAATCACGTAACGACTTTTCTCGCCTGTGTTGGCTTGATCTTCCATTATTAGTTGAGGATTTAACTGTTAATTCTTGGCTCTAGGAATTTTCCTTTAAGTTCTCCCAATTTCAAAATCAAATATAGCTAAAAGCTTCTTGTATGTCTCATGCACTACTGAAGAGTACTTAAAATTAATAAAAGAAAATTAAAAGTTTGAATAAAATATAAATTGATTGATATTAAATATTAATAAAAAATAATAGAATCAAGTCCCAGACAATAGCACCAAAAACTTATTTTTGATTTTCTAATGCAAGTGCACATATCGTAATAAGTAATATAATAATGAATATGAGTATCATTCTCACAAGGACTTGTTATTATATTTTGTTAAGTACTAACCTATCTCAATTCACAATTTATCTGAACATCCGAATAAAGGGTATAGAATTTAAATAAGTAAGAATAAAAATAAAACTAAAAAGAAATAAAAGTCTATAGCAGAATTTGTAAATTAACTAACAAAGATAAATTTAGGGTTTTAATCTTCACTCTATCTTTCACATAAATTACTAATTCTCCTATTTGAATCGATTACTCAATTGGAATTGCCAACCAAGAATCCTAATTTACCCATCTTCGATGGTTAAATAAGAATATCCATTTTAATTAACTCACTATATTCCTATGTAAATTAAATTTTTAAAAGGATTCATTAAGCTTAAGTTCTCTTTAATGGTTGCACATGTCATGTAAGTATATTTCTATCTTATATGAACTTATCATAAAACCATCAATAATCATAAGTTATTCTATCTATGGCTAGACCCTAAATCCTTTTTTCAAGTTTATAAAGGTTACCTAATTAATTTAGATAGTGATCAAGCATTTAAAAAGTATTAAATACAAGATAGAACAAATAATTCATTCATTGAATAATATGATCAAAGAGAAAAATAGAATTCAAACTACATGTAAAATTCAATTATAACCTTGAAAAAGACATTCAGTTCATTATGGAATTAACAATTCAAAGCATATCAAGTTCAATATCATGATAAAAATACAAAACTAAGAAGAGATTAAGAGAAAAGAAATAAAACTATGTCGCTTCCAAGCTCTAATCTTCAATCATTTCTTCTTCTTGACTTCCTTTGATGTTTCTCATTCTTTTTAGACTCTTTAAAAATTGCTCTTCCTTGAAATAGGCATTTTGCCTTCTATTTATAAGTTTTTCCTGCTGCTTAGGGTTAATTTCTAATCTTAAAATGGGCAAATTTGCAACTCAATTTTCAATGGCCAACACTGCGACCCTACTTCCAATTATTGCATTGTTAGGCCGATAAATTTTCACCGTTGTGACTCTGGTCACTTAGTGTTGTGGCACGGAGCTTTTGTCTTGAGTTGATTTTTTAGCTGCTATAGCGCTACAGCTTCACTTCCCTACATTATGGCGTTCTTGCTTTGATTCTATCTTAACACTTCAGCTCTGATTTCTTGAAATTTCAATCCAATAGTGCCATTAAGCTTTAAAGCTACAAAATGTCAATAAACCATATAAAAATCCTAATAATAATGTTAAGAATTCACAAATGTTATTCTTAAAAGAACTAAAATAATAGGTGTAAAATACACTTATCACTGTGGCAAAAAAATATGTTGACAGGAGAGGAATTTAGAACAATGGTAGTAATTTCATAAACAGGTTAAAGATTGAAGATTCATAATGATTGAGAAATGTTGCACATGCTTGAAGAATGTCTTATAAGAGATGTCCATGACTTGGATGTGGAGATTGATTATCTACCACTTAGGATGATTACTCCATTTAAGGTCTAGTACCCTTTAAAGAATCACCTCATACTAATCCTCTACTAGTACTATCGATAGACCTAAAACTAAAAAAACTCTCGTAAAATAAAATCTTTATAAAGGTGATGGATAAAAAGTAGTTCAAATCCATTTGATATTAGACTTTAATGATATTGAATCCCTGTCACAATCCCAAGTAGATATGCATTAGAATGTGAGCCTATTTCCTATAAAGTAAAAACTTATTATAGTTTAAAAACTACTGGGGTGAATTTTGAGTTTGCCTCTCAGGTATACAATAATAGTCCCATTACACTGAACGAACCATCTTTATATCAAAAGCATACCTACTTAAGATACTAAACCTTAAACATATCCTACTCAACATATTAAACTAAAAACATACCCCACTCAACAACTAAATCAACCAAAAGACAAAGAATATAAAAGTGGCACAATAAGATCCCTCTAGCCAAACACAAAAAAAAAAAAAAAAAACAATTAAATTTTTAGAAGACTCTAACAATGGGGAAAGTGCTACTTGGTTTAATGTCAACAATGATACTAGCGATTGACTAGAGACTACTATTACAATAAGAAGTACTAGTGGTTGAATAAAAGTCTTGAAACTATAGATAAAACAAGTGAAGGAGATGAAAATATGATAAAATTTTATTTTGTTATAAAAGTGATGACAAAGTTGATGGATTTATGTCATTAAAAGAGGAGGATGACGATGTTTCCAAGTTGGATGCATCGCTTGATGACCATTTGTTTAAATATAATCCTAGAGAGGAATGTGATATTGTTGTTGGGCATGAATTAAGAGATGTAGTCCGTTTCATAAGGGTAATAAGGTTTTCCTTTGAAAAAGTAAAAAAATGAAGAAAAAAAAATTTATGAAAAATTATAATGTCAATGAATTTTCATAGAATGTGTATATTGCCAATGTCAAAAAGTGGTATTTATTTTTAGATCAAACAACTGAGCAGACTTGAAGATCATACATATGATATAGTAGTAAAAAAATAAAAAGGCAATTATTGATTGAATGGCTTCTTATTTTGAAACATATTTTAGAAATAATCCAAAAAACTTAAGAAGAGCTATGAGTTAAGAGTTGAAACAAAAATTTAATGTTTATTGTAATAAGAGAAAGTTGTGTATGGTTAGAAAAAAGGCCAAAGATTCAACAAATAGTAACTACACAGCCTCTTACAAGATGCTACTAGATTATGCTAAGATTTTAAAGTAGAAAAATCCAAGAACCTTAGTTAACTTGAAGTTGGGGTATAAAGGTTCTGTTGATAAGGCTAGGTTTCAAAAGTTAATGATTAGCTTTTCTTCCTCGAGAGGTGAACTTGTTGATGGTTGTAGATGGTTAATTGGTCTTAATGGATGTTATCTTTGAAAGTGTGCCGTATTACTAAAATGCGTACATGTGTCATGTGTTCATTACATTACAATTTATATATCACATACATATATATTGTGTACTGAAAATTTAATTTTCTAATACAACAAACACATTAAAATTTAAGTTTTTCATTATATTAATGAAACTGAGATTGAAAAATTACCTTGTAAGCCTTTGGACAATTTGAAATAGGAGTCTACCTTGAAGTACACTCTTTGAAAATTCTACGATCCAACTTAGCTAGGCTTGGATCTCTAAAATAGTAGCTCCAATTTTTAGTAATAGTGTTTAACTCTTAAACAAACAAATGAAAACCAATTTTCATTTATGTTAATTTCCCTCTTTATACTAATTTTGTCAGCAATAATGTTTAAGCTCCACCACCATGCTTGTTATGCATTAACCATACTAATTTTGTTTGCTTGTCTTTGACCAAATAAAAAATACTTAAACAAAAACCATTTTTGTATTAATTTAATGATGTTCTTTGTGTTGACGTAGTTTAGGGTGTATGTATGTGATTGTGTACATATTGAAAAAACTAAATACATGTATCATATACACGAATTTCGTAGTGGAATTAAACATGTAATCAACATACACATGTACTTAAATTCTTAACAACTTAAGAATACATAAAATATACCTTTGAAGACCTTCGATGAAGATTTCAAATTCATATTTCTTTGCTCCAACTTTGAGCTCACCTTGAAGTGCACTTTTATTCAATTATAATTCACAACAATCCGGTGGGATTGTGAAGCTGGAATAGCAGCAGTATAATCTCCAGCAACAAGGTTTGTATTACTTGAAAGAAAAATAAGAAAGATTTATTTTTCTTTCTTCTTTGGTTTTTCTCACAAGTCTTTGTTCAATGAAAAACTCTCTCAAAACCAACTCTTCTTTTTCCTCTCAACCCTTTACATGAAAATTGATTCACATATTTGTTAACACAAATGAAACCCAACCAGTTTTAGTACTCTCAACACTTCACAAGTGTTCCACCAAAATTAGATAAAGTGGCCAACTACCAAAACAATTTTTGGTGGCCATTTTAATGGTCTAATAAAATTAACTATTAATCACAAAATGGTGTTCCACTTAATTTAATTTATGTTTATCAAATTAGGTATGTCTTCTATTTAGGAATAAAATAACAAATAAATAAAATCATATTTTATTTATTTAAATAACATTTATTTAATTATTCAAAAACTATTTGAATAATTAATATTTACCTTATTTGATTTTACTAACATGGTTAATGGGTGAATTCATGGTAAAACAACTCATGGAATAAAATTGTGCCACTTGTTAATATCTAATTAGTTAATGCTCTTGTCAACTAATTAAATGATATACTTAACATTTAAGTCTAAACAAGTGCATAACCTGAGGAACCCCGAAACATATTTTTGATTTGCTGAAATTTCTAGGATGGAACTGTTCAATCCATTATGCTGCCTCAGTGCACAATGAGTACACTTCATATTGTGAGACTCTCTAGGTTTACACCCGAATTGTCATATGGAACTCTTTCATACATCCGTGAACGATGCCTCACACACACGTTACAGATATTACAAAGCGGCGCGTTAGACCATACAAGTTGAGGTTATAACATATTCATATAATCCCTCTATCATTTATATCCGGGTAGAGTAGAGATATAGATCAACACCGTCAAATCTCCATATGCCTGACCAAAAGCTTATCTCTAGAATTGTATTTCAACAAATAATATTTCTAAATGCTTTTGTAATATTATTTATCTCTAGGGTTAAACTCTTTTTTCGAGAATTACTGCTTATGGCCATAAGACTTTTTGAGATACAATCTTTAGAGCATTAGGATATAATACTCACCCAAATAAGCTGATGGATCCCATATCTATGTACACCGGACTCCATGAGCATCGGACTATACTCAACGACACTTAGCGGTCAGATCATAAAAGGTTTCTAACATGTGTGGAACCAAAGTATGATGGATCACTCACAAGCCCACTGTGGCACTCAGGTCAAAGGACCATGAATACTACTTAACTCAAAAGACCCGCTTTATGGGATGTCTATTGGAGATCTTTGTGAGTCTGTTTAATATTTAATCCTTACTGAATACTTGTATCTCTATACGAGCTTCCACTAAACTCATGATTTGCTAAGACTAACCATCTGGATCATCTAGATATAGACATACACAAATCTATATATTTATTAAGGTATTCACTGATAGACCAGCATCAGTAAAGATAGATCAGGAATATAATATTTGAGAACATATTTGCATAAGGACATTTTCTAGGACTATTTGCAACTCTTTACAACTACGTCATTACTAATATATTCTTAGGTCTTTGTCCCATTTCAGACAAGGATCTAACTCTTTAGATATCGCTGAATTTTATAACCTGATAACTCTTATCAGTGCCAACTCTTAGCATTTATAACTCTCAGCGTTGCTAATTGTTAGCACTGATCTAAACTTATTTAAACCAGATTTGATCTCTTTCAGATTGTATAATGTCTGAAATGTTACAAGCATCTTACCATATATAAATATAATTAGCGATTTAATAAAATAATAGTACTAGTATAAATTTTAAACAAATATTCATACATAAAAGGATGGCACGTAAGCACAAATCCCAACATTTTATCATACAAGTAAGGGCAATTTGGTTAATTTAAGATCAAACAATTCATGATACAAAATTGTGCCACTTGTCATCATTTCATTGGTCAACAACTCTTATTAACTAATTAATGATGTACTTAACACTTAGGTCTTGACAAGTGCACAACTCGAGGGATCTTGAAACATATATTTAGTTTACTGAAACTGTTCAATCCAGTTTACTATCCAGCGTACAATGAGTACACTTCATATTGTAGGACTCTTTAGGTCCATGTCCGGTTTGTCAAATGAAACTTTTTCATAAGTCCGTGAATAATGCCCCAGGCCTACATCACGAATATTACAAAATAGCGCGTTAAACCAAACAAGATAAGGTCTTAACATATTCATATAATTCATCTATCACCTATATTCTAGAAGAGCAGACATATAGATCATCATTGTCAAATCTTTATTTGTTCAACTGTGAACTTATCTCTAGATTCATATTTAATTAAACAATATCTGCAAATACTTTTGCAATGTTGTTTGCCCCTATGAAAAACTCTTTTTTTGGGGTTTATGCTTATAGTCACAAGACTTCTTGAAATACAATCTTGGAGTATTAAGATATACAACTCACCCATATAAGTTGATGGATCCCATATCTATGCACACCAGACTCTATGAGCATTGAACTATACACAATGACACGCAACAGCTAGACAATAAAATGTCTCTAACATCTATAGAACCAAAGTATAGTGAATCAATCACAAGCTCACCGCGACGCTCAGGTCAAAGGACCACGAATACTATTTAACTCAAGAAAACCTTTAATTGATAACTTTATGGGATGTCTATTGGAGGTCCTCATGAGTTTATTCAGTACTCAGTCCTTACTGAATACTGTATACCTATACGAGTTTCCATTAAGCTTATAATTTGCTAAAACTAACCATCTGAACCATCCAGATATAGAGATATATTGATCTATATAAAAATATTTCACCGATAAACATATATCGGTAAAGATAAATCAAGAGCATGGTGTTTGAGAACAGACTATATAATAACATTTTTTTAACACTATTTACAACTCTATGCAATTATGTCATTACTGATATATTCTCATGTCTTTGTCCTATTTTAGACAAGGCTCTAACTTTTTAAATTTTGCTAACTTTTATAAGGTACCAACTCTCAGCACTTATAACTCTCAACGTTGTTAATTCTTAACATTGATCTAACTCTTTAGAACAGATTTAAACTCATTTAGATCGTACAATATCTAAAACGTTACAAGCATCTTATCATATATGTATATAAATTTAATATTAACAATTTGAATCGAAATATACATTGTATAAATATTAAATAATTAATATTTATACAATATTAGAATGACACGAAACACCATCTCCAACAATTTTAAGACTATATATAGAAGTGTTTTATTATTAATAGTCATATTATATGTTAACAATAAGGTGTTTCCTATAGTTGTAGCAATTTATGAGAATGAAAGTGGTACCATATAGAATTGGATTTTTAGAATTACTAAAAGATTATTTAGTTAAAAGGGACCAAAAGCTTATAACATTCATGTTTGATAGGCAAAAATGCTTAACAAAAACTATATCTAAGTTCTAGCTTAGGGCAACTGTTAGGTTCTATGCCAGGCATATTTATGTAAAATAGGGGCCAAATTTATAAGCTTAAATTCAAAGATGAAGTTCTAGGCAACTAACTACTAATAAAGTTATAACCTTAACCTTCCATAGTTTGTAGTCATTTTGTCTATTAAATTTCTCTATTTCATACTTGTGTTGTGCCATAATCATATAGCCAAGTCTGATACCAACTTGCTGTGAAAAAATGCTCACAAGTACGATGAATTGCAAATCTAAAGATAGTATGAGAAGTTTGAGAAAAATTAAAAATAAAAAAAATACACATAAAATTTACGTAATTTGATAATTACCTGCGTCTACGATGAGTCAAGATTCATATATTTTTTTATTACTTTAATGATCACAAAGATCTATCGCTAAGAATTACAATTGAATGCTCTCAAATTAATAGTGATAAACAAGCAAAAACAAGGCCCTTTTTTCTTCACATGTCCTAAATAACTGAATTATACTTGTAAAAAAAGTTTATACCTTGTAAAATAACGAAATTCAAAGTTGATATGCTGTAATTGGTGTCGTGGGCCTCATCTTTCGGTGCTACAATGTCTACACATTAACTTATAGGTGTCAACTTAATTGCTCCATGGTGTTTGAGGTGCCATTTTCCTGCCCCAACGCCCACACACTAACTTATGGAGCTGTGACTTTATATTTTTGTGCCATAGCCTCAACTTACTGCTTTGTGCTTTTGTTCCAAAAATCATATGTCTCCATACCCGCCCCGTTTATCTTTTTATTAACTCAACTCCAAATTATTTTCGTCATTATTTTTAATCATTATCTTTACATTTACATTAACTTGTTTTTATTTTTAAAAAAAATTACATTATCTATCATTCTATCTTTAATAATTTGTTCTAATAACAGTTTAAAATATTGACACATATACATAAATAGTCTAAAATTAAAATATATCAATGTAGAAAAAATAAAATGTTATTTGTGGTCACCAGTGGGATGTTGACACGTCTTATTTTCTGAAGAAAAATCTCCTTTGACCAATCGGATTTTAACAGCACAATTCCTGATCCAACTGAATAATCATAGTCGGATATTAAACAGCCCAATCAGCACGTTAACCGAAACAGAACCGTAAAAAAGAAACCGGAGGAATGCAATGAAGCCACTAAGGAAAGAAAAACAAGAGAAGATATTATATTATATTTGTGGGCAGACTTTTTGTCCTTTCACATTGACCCAGAAACAAACAAATACAGGGGTAAGTTTTTCTTTCCCCTTTTATTTTTTAACCAAATAAATAAATTAAAAGGGAAACTAATTGCCCTTTCCTTCTCCTTCGCCGAGTCTCCAAAGCCTCAACCAAATCACAAAGGTTTGGCCTTTGCGCTTTGCCGTTGCCTCTCTTTCTCTCCTAATGCCCATAAGAAAGGAATAATCCCCCTCTTCTTCTTGTTGGTTTCTTCTTTCTCTTTTTTGGCTTTTTCAATCAAACGCAGAGGAGAAAACAAGAAGAAGAAGAGGCAACAAAATAAAGATATAAAGAGAGAAAGAGAAGAGGATTTGAAAAGTCAAAGCGCCATGGATTCAACACCTACGACAACAATAGCTGCTGCAACGGTTGTTAATGACAAGGAGTCAATGGTGGATCCCTTCTTGGTTGAGGCCCTTCAGAATCCTCGTCATCGTCTCACCAGTTAGTACCCCACTTTCCCCTTTCATAAACCCTTATTATGTTTTTGTTCGTTACTTTGCTTGTTTTCTTTAGGAGGGTGTTGTTGATTTGTGGATTTGTTTTCTTGGTATTAGGGTTTGTGAATTTTCCATATTGGTGAGTTTTTGGTTTGATAGGATTAGGGTCAAGGGATATGTGAATTAATTACTTCTGGGATTTTTATTTATCTCTGGGCTGGGTCTGATTCAGATCTGAGTTTTACTTTGGGAATTATGTTTTGTTTGGTGTCTCGAAAAATTAAGGGAAGAGAAAAAAAACTCAGCTCAATAAGTGGATAAAATAATTTAGATTCAGTGATTGTTTAAGGGGCCAATAGAGGCTGTTATGTATGTGCTGTGAGGTCTAATTTTAGTTTCAAAGAACCCCTGGATCTGAAATTTATAGTTTTTAGTCTCATGAATCCTCTGTTAGTGTTATTTTCACTTTTAGTTTTAGTTTTAATCCTAGTTAACTTGAGATGTCTATGCTGGATTGGTGCTTGGTAATTTAGTTTGGTTTCTAATAAACTTATATGTACTTAGGAGGTTGACAAATTCTCGACATTACCTCCTTATGGCCAGTTGAAGATATTTCTGACTTGTAAATATGCTTGACTTATACTAGTACTTTGTCTTTTGTGTTTGCATGAGATTTTGTGTTGGATTGAGGATAGGCTGCCTTTACATATGAAGATTTTCATAGCCTGTAATCTATCGCCTAGCCTTGAATACTTTAGTTTATGTTAATGCTAAACAATCTTTAGAATCATTAAATCTTTATGCATTGGGTGTGGCAGACAAACTCATCTAAACTAAGTAGCTTAGAATTACTTAATAACTTGCAACAAAACATTTCCTATGTCTTCATAAGCCATGGTTTGAACTAGCCTTGTGAAAACCCACTAATTTCAAACTGTTGTTGTCCATAAAGAACGAAATTGTAGGTTTATTGTTTGCTGAAGAGATTGTATGTGAACATATGATATGAGGTTATATTATTAATTACTCTTGTATTATATCGAGAATGATCATGTGCTAACATGTGCACATGTTTGGGTTGGGTTTCATGATTAAGCATCAGACCTTTATCCTTCCTTTTATCCAAGGAGTGGAAACAAACCAAACCTTAATTAAACTGTTTGTGCAAATCTCAGCAAGAAGTTTGATTCTTGTTCTTGAGCTCGATTTGAGGCTTATAACAATCATCATAGGAGTTTGATTAAAGTTTAATATCTTGTTGAAAATGTTTTATCTTGTTTATGATATAAAATATCTTTTTATTTATTTTATATATTAATTTATTAAAATTGTTGCTTGAGCTTGATAGCAATCTTATATCTGAATTGGAGTTAGCAATTGGTGCAATATCTTCTTGAGTTTGAGCTTGAGCTTATGTCAACTCACTTTTGAATGGAGCTAGACCTTGAAGCTTGGAGATCATTTGTTCTCGAGCTCAAAATTGCTGTATAATAAGCCAAGTATTTTGCTCAACTTGGGTTGTTTGCATCTCTACTTGATCCACCTCAAAGTTTTATTTACACTTATTTCTTGTCTTGCCATAGATCCTTTTGATCACGAGTTTTTTTCTATGTTTAAGCAATGCTCTCGTTATGATTCCTTTATAACAACTAAGCAACAAAGTGTTCATTATCCTATTATGACATTTAATATTTATTTTGTTTGCATTCTTCATATTTAAAACCTTGAGGATTCCAAGTTGACTCTGCCTTTGGACTAAATTGTTAAAGCTAGTCTTAATCTGGTAAGAAAAGCTAGCGTTAGTATCCAATTCTGTTTAATGTTTAGTCTTTCTTTTATACTACTTGTGATACAATTAAATTGGTAAATAAGAGGAATCTAGAGATTATTGAGACAGTATTGACAAGAGTTAGAATCAATTAGATATAAAAACTAGAATGAAATACAGTTCATATTATATCCATTTCAGTGTCTTAAGTCTTCTTTGCTTTGCGTTGACTATTAATTGAGATTTTCCCCTCTTTTTAACTGTATGAACTTATCAATTTTCTCTTTGAGCAGTTTTACGGATGGAACTTGATATCCAAAGGTTTTTGCAAAATCCTGATCAGCAGCATTTTGAGTTCCACCATTTTCCTACTTCTTATCTCCGACTGGCCGCACACCGTGTTTCTCAACACTATGGCCTAGTTACAATGGTTCAGGAAAATGGCATAGAAGGAATGGGTAACAGAATTTTGGTGAGGAAAACGGCAGAAAGCAAATATCCTGCTGTCCGTTTATCTGAAATTCCTGCAAAGCAGTCAGAACAAAGTGAAAAGCTTGAGCAGATTAAAATTGCCATCAGGCGTAGGCCCAATACAGGATCTGTTAATGAAGCATATGAAACTGGGATCAAACGGAGTCCTGTCAGAAGTGTTGAAGAGAGGAAGGAGGAGTATGATAAGGCTCGTGCTCGCATCTTTAGCAGTCCTAGCAGTCCTCACTCTGACGAAACATTGTCTCAGGTCAGTATGGATGAGAGAAATATGAGCTTGAACAGAGATGAGAATGAAGGTAGCAGGAACTCTATTATTGATGCTGAAAAAAGTGTTAGTATGAGGGATTGTGGTACTTCGTCTCGAGTTGCCATTTTCAGAGATAGGGAGAAGGATCGTACTGATCCAGATTATGATCGGAGTTATGAAAGGTAGGCATATATATTTTGCTGATTTGTTTTGTGGAGCTATCCTACTGGTTGATGGCTGTGTAGCGTAGAAGTAATGTCTTTTACATACTGACAAACATGCATATAAGATAGCACTTCTGGAAAAAGGTCTTTTTGGTTTCTGCTTAGGGTATTCTTCATGAGATGTCTCAAGAGTCTGATGCATCATAAATTATAGAGATACACATTCACACACTCACAAGCATACCCATCTAAATGTTTGAGAGACTATAGAAAAACTCATGTTACTAATACCCTTGTGATGGTGGTTGATGGAGTTGAGCATATATATGAACTAGAAATGATAAATTTTGTGGTGCTATGATTTAAAAATTTTGTTCTCAACCCTCTCCTGTGTGATTCTGGGCCATTGAATCACTGGTTATGCAATGTCCTCAAAGACCCTCTTAATACCTATTCTTTGTTGTAAAATTTTCAATCAAAAAGGGGAGATTAACTGGTTGTATTCTAGGGCATGGCACATCTTCATATTTCTGATTTGCTTTTGTATGTCACAAAATGATCAAATATGATTTTAGTGGTTCAAATGGAATAACTCTATGAACTGATACAGGTACGTTAGGAGCCTTCCAGCTAACCAAGGTTTTAGCATGGCACCTTTTAACATGCAGAAAGTTCAACTTCCATTCATGCAGTATGACAATGGATTTCCTCAATTGGGTCATATCTCAAGGACTCAAGCTTCTCTCGGCTACAGGCCTCCAGCAAGCCCTGGTACGAGCCCCTATTGTGCAGTGGGACTGAACCAGACATCTATGGATGTTGCATATATGCAATGGCCAAATGCTGCAATGATGTACGCGCATTCATATGACCAGTTAAGGCATGCTGCATTTCAGGTGAGCTGCAGTTACTTTTATCCCTGATTTAATTTAGATGATCAGCTTTTACCCTCAGTAAAAGATAGAAGGAATACCTTACCTGTTCTTAAGACCTTCTACTGGTTCTGCTTCTCCTTATGTTATAGAATGTTGGACCTAGTGACTTGATAATCACACGTCGGATGACATGTTCTAGATGCTAGTATTTGGTTTTAAGTGATATACAGGTTGCATTTTCCATATGTTTATTTTATTTCATTCTTTTGCAGTTTTCTAAGTCTACTGGTGTCACATCCAGACTCTTTACTGGGGAGTGTGGTTTTTTCTTTCAAATTTATCAGTAAATTGGCCAGGAATATTGAAGTAGTTGCATTTTGGTGGTGAATTTCTTTTTTTGTCTCTATTGAATGTTCTCTGTACCTTATCAGAAAAGAAAGAAATTTTTTTTTTTCACCGACTCTGGTCTGAACTTCTCATCTCAGTTGGTGTTTAAACTTGCCTGTCACAAACCATTTGTGTCTTTATTGTTAAATATGAAGGATGCATTTCCAAGAGGACTGAGTGTGTATTGTTTCTCATAGAGGCAGAGTTAAAAGATGTCATCCAAGTAATGTTTTTATGTTTGTAGAAAAGTGAATGGTAAGATAAGATTAACATTCTTGGATGTATTCCACAATTTTAAGTCTATAGCATAGAATCCTGTACCGCCTAATCAAATGAACACTGTATCTGCATTTGCACCCTGTATTGGGCTGTCAAAGCCCTTGAGGATTTTGTATTAATAGGGTTATGAATCTAGATCATCCTTTTGATCCAGGTAGTTTTTGCTCTTGGTACTAGACCCAAGAAATGGCCAAGCATGTAGCACAAAGTTCAAGATACTCTGTTGTATGAGTGCTTCAAAATGTTTGAACTTTTTTCAAGTTATGTAGGAAAGTCATGTCAGGAAATGAATTTTTTATGCTGTCAGAATCTTTAAGTCTTCTGGGAAATGAATGTTTTTTGCCATGCAAATTCATTAATATTCTGTTTGCATCTCTGGTGTTTGCTACCCGTGCAGAAGTGTGTTGTTCCTTGCAAAGCTTAGTGTATTTGTGTTTGCAACTAATTTACTTTTATTGTCTAAATTGCAGGTTCCATTCTGCCAGCGGCCACTGAGCTTTGATTACTCGCAAAACCGTTGAGAGTTAGATTGGGATGATATGATAGCTTATTCACATGCAAACATTTCCCTATACCATTTAGGACTTGCTGTTTGTAGTTGCATTGTTCGAGACTTTACTTTTATAGACCTTTGGTCCAGTTTCTTCTATAGTGTCTTGTGTTTTATTGGATTCAATGTTAGTAAGGAGAGTGTAATGATACTAGTCATTTGCATATGCCAATACTTTTCATATGGATGGTTAGGCTGTTGAGCTCAAGGTTAGCTTGTTTTGTTTTGTGGAGCTCAAGGCTCAATGTTTATCCAGTTAACTTTCAAACCCCCCATGATTTGAGAATCTTTACCTAAAATGATTCTCTTAACAGACCCAAGCTGAATTTTATACTAAAGAGTTGACCATTTTTTTTTGTATAAAAAAGGCAATGGAGTCACATGGGGAGGGAGGGAGAGTTTAGCTTAAAGATTAGGATAATGGGGGTTAGAAAAATCTCTGCGCCAGCCTGGGGTGTTCATCATGATTTAATCACTATGCATTTTTTTTAATAGAAGGCTTAGCATATGAATTATTTATTTATTGATAATATCCTAATAGATGATGCAGGTTCATTAATCTGATCTCTCTCTCTGTCTTGGCATCTAAGAAACTTTGTGGCTGACTTTTTATGTGATCTGAAGTTTGTGATCAGAATCAGATCAAGTATTTTTCTTCTTTAACAATTGGGCGGGTGGGGTGGCCTCCTCCGGGACGGAGCGGGCTGGTGGTGGTTGAGTGATAATAAAGTAAGATAATGTATGGTGTGCAAGATTTTAAGTGAATGGCTGGCTCGTATCCATATATGTAAGGATTTAAATTTAACATAAAATTTGAAAATTTCTTATAAAAGTTGAAGTTTATAGTATAAAAGTTGAAGTTTAACTTAAAAGTGAAAACATTAAATACAAAATTTAAAACGTTCTACCAAAATTAGTAACCTGATCTAATTTGTAGATTATTCAATTTTTAGATTCTAAATGCCAAAATGATTTCTAAATACACTTGACAAATTTATTTGGTGGGTTTTTAATTGAGTATCGCTTTATACATAAAGTTGACAAATTCTACATTAAAATTAATGTAACACTTGGATATTTATATTTAATGATTGGATTCATTGATCTCAATATATTTTTCTTTTATTTCAAGTGATTAAAATTCACTTATTGTACCATTTTATTATTTAATAATTATTTAACACAAAATAAAAAATATTAAAATTATAATTAAAAAACTTAGTATTACTTTTTAACTATTATTTAATGCTTGATAATTATTAATTTGTGATACATTAATCGAAATAGAGACAATAATTCTATCCTAATTTTATAGGCCCAATTGAAGAGTTTTGCTGTTTCTAAAAATGACAGGTCTGATAATGCTTCAAACAGTAGTGGCTTAATATGAGCAGACAACATTGAAATGGATTTCCTTGTGTAGGTTCGAAATTGGAAATAGCAGCTAAGTTGTAGTCTCTCTGATCTTACTACTTCGATGAAAAGCTAAAAAGTTTATTGATTCTTTGAATGTGCCACAATTCATTTTTTCTTCTTTTGCGAAAAAAAAGGGCCAATAACTTCTCCTCTTCTACTACTTCCCAGTCCAGTCCCAGCGGAAATGGAAATGGAAATGGAAATGGAAATGGAAATGGAAATAGAAATGGAAACAGAAATAGAAATGGAAACAGACATATTACAAAAGTAAGACTAAGCAAAGGCCTAAGGATCAAGATTCTGTGAGCCCCATCCCTAATTATACACACTACACACTCATCGCTATTTCCATCTTTCATTTAGATGCCTTGCCATTCCATCTCTTTGATTGCTCTCATTCCTTTCTATGTATACCATTAGGTCTTTGGTACTTTCTTCTTCTTCTTCTTCTTTTTAATTTCTTTTTGGCTTATTTCAGTTTTTTAGTTACAAACTCCAAATTTCATTCTTCATCTCTCCAATTTTCAGTATTATAAAACTTAAATTAGAAAAAAAAAAAAAAAACTTAGAACAATGGCACAAAACACAGGCAGCTGTCTGATATTCTAGCCCTGATGTTTAACATTCGCTGCCCCCAAACAAGTTAAACCAACACATCACCATGTGTTTATTATAAATATATATATATTTTAAAGGAGAGGAAACATGTCCCATCCCATGGCGTTAAGGATTCAGAAAGTGGTGGGGGAGAGGCTTTTTAATTAGATATATATATATATATATATATTTTTTTTGTGAAGTGGAAGAAATCAGAATCAACAGCTGTCTCTGTCAGAGTAGCAGTGAGTGTGAGTGTGTCTTGCCGGTGCGCCATATAAATTTCACGCCAACACCCCCACCCCCCATGTGGCCTTCTTTATATTCCAAACCAACGGCACTCGCTAATGCCCATTCTGCAACTCCCATCAATCCCATATAATAATAATAATAATAATAATAATAATAAATATTTGCCCTAAACCGGTAGCGTGCTTTTAATTGTTGTTTAACTAATAGCCAAGAGAAATATCTCTCACATGCCAAGTTTAAAAAGTAAGTTAGAAAAGCACTCAACTCTCATCCCATATTCTTCTTGTTAGTTTCGACTTGTCAGCAAAATATTATTACTAAATAAAATCCAGCCAAAAGCAAAGCTAGAAGTAGATGGATATTAAGTCGGCAAGATAAGATGCTGCTATATCCATTAAAATATTTCACCAACCTCATAGAATTATAAAGTGATCTTATGCTGTTAGTTGAGACAATTGGTACAAGTGTAAAATGTTCGGGTGGTTGAAGAAGGTGGCTATAACAGTAAAATTACAACGTAAATGATAGGAAATTTTAATCACAATGACTTGTACTAGTTGGACGTCAGATGACTATTTAAAGGCTATGCTTAACTATGATCAAAATAATTTGAGATTCCATCTGTTACAAATATAGACAAGTGATAAATCTCCTATCTGGTAGTAATGTCCCAGATACACAGAGGGCTCAGCAGTCTAGTTTTTTTATTAAAGAATAATTGAGCTCTGATTTTGCAACAATCATATTAAGCTATCAGCAAGGGAAGCAATTTTATTGCAATCAATATGTCGAAAATCAATGCTCTATCTGATAAAAGAAAATTCACATATATTGATATGCTATAGAGACTATTTATGCTTGGAGCCAAATTTCTGCTGGATCAATCAGCTACTAAACGACTGTCTAGCAGGTTTCCACTAAAAGCAAATAGGCCCAATTTTTCCAAAAAGATAAAAATATTTGACAGTAGAAAACTTTTTAAAGGATATGCGTGGTACATGCACTAGCATGTGAAATTTAAAGAATCAACTTAAGAAATTTTAAGGAATGGCAATTTAAGAAATTAAGTGCTACTATATTCCAATAACAAGCAAAAGGCAGTGATCCTTTGAAGAGTTTAAGCAACTATGATTTATTCCAAGAACTCTCTTTCACAGGTGAGTTTCCAAGAAATTCAAAAGAAAATAATGGTATTCGAAACATTGCAACATATACTACGACCTAAAGTAGTTGGAGGATTTCATATTTCGTTTTATTCCAATACAGACATTTTCTTTCTTTTGATATCCAAGATGAACATTAAGGTAATAAGGTGTTCATTTAACTTGTGGGGTGGGTATCTTTAAAATATCCAACTATATCAAGAAGACACAGTAAACATCTACCGTGCACTACAGTGATAATAGGTAGCCCAATTAAATGGCTTCAATTGAGAACAAGCAGAAACGAACTTCATATGAAGTTTCCTACTGCTAGCCTGAAATATTTGTAAACAAAAATGTGGAACATTGAACATTTTTAATAAAGATAAGACCTTGGAAAATTCACAAAGGTACTTTTAAATGACAAGCACAATCTACTTGCAGTATTTTACATCACAGAAAACGAAATTTTAAAAGATTCAGACACTTTAAAGCTCATGGAGCATGAGTTAAATTTAGCATTCTAATAACATCAGAATTGTTCTGAAGATTCTTCCTTACATCGAGGGTCTAAAGTTTCCTATGGAGTCACACAATGTACAAGAAGTAAAACTCAATCTCTAATAACACTGAACTAAGAAATAGAAGAGGTAACTCTAACACAGGAAATTTCCGGATATTGCTGAGAAACTCAGAGCCGAATGTGGAAAACAAGGATAGCAACCCCCACCCCCATATCTTGATTTCTAGAGAACATAAATAGAACCTGCGACATTATTTATAATCACCTGCAAGCTCAAATTCAGTCAATTTGTTGATCCAGCAAACCACCACCAAAGACACTAAGAATTTGTTCCTGGTAAGAAGATTCTGACATAAGAAAATGCGCCAATTCCTCTAACTACTGATAAAATATCACACCACCATAACAATTGCTGTCATACACAAGCTAGAAGCATTGTTCCTCTTCCAGTGTGACATCACGATCAATATCCATCACCAGAAGTTGACAGGGGACACAACAGACTCCTACCGACGAGGTAATTACAAATGTAGAAGGCCTGAGAACTGAAGGACCCGACACTACTCTACCAATCCTAATCACTGATGACACATCATGAAACATACCCAACTGATAAGAGAACCATAATAACAACAGAAGTTTCTGGATCTGAAGATACAATTGAGGTTTGAATTTAGCTCTCAATACTGTGACTCCTACCAATATTAGTACCAATAACTAACAACAACAATGACAAACAACAAAACTAACCACCATAGTCCAATTACACGACCCTAAGGCCAAACATTGAAATAGAAAAGAAAGTAAAAGGAAGTAATTATTACCCCAATTTAATCATCCCCGGTGGGAAAGAGAGTGAGAACCTTTCTGCCTCCGTTGGCCGATTCCAAATCCTCCACATAACTAGAGGGCACCGTACTGTGAACGGGTGCCCCCATCCTGTGAACTTGCTGCGGCTGAGCCTGCCTAGCAAATAAATGATGCTCAAATTGCCCACTTGTGGGCGACCCAAAATGGCTCATCTGCCTTTGATACTGATGACTCTGTAAATGGGGATTCCCCACCGCTGCCGCCGCCACAGCCATTTGCTGTTGATGCAGCGCTGCCGCCGGCACATACGGCAAGTAATGATCCGAATTCGCCCGACCCGGGTGTAAGAAATGCGGCGGAAGTGGTGAGCTCGCGAACAAATGGTCAGTGGCTGGATCGGCGTTGACCCCACCAGCACCAGCCCCGTTGACCCCACCGGCTCCGCCGCCGCCGCCGCCGCCGGATAATCCTTGCATTCTTTTAAGATAAAGACGATACTTTTGCAAATGACTGGCAACGTTTTCTCGAGTCAACCCGTCGACACTCATCAATTGCATTATGGTCTTTGGAACAGCATTCTTGATTCCCAAGTGGGCCACGGCGTCCACGAATCTTTTGTGAAGCTGTGGGGTCCACACGAGCCGGGGGCGCTTCAGGGTCCGAGCCGGCTCGTCGCTGCCCGCGGCGGAACCCAACTCGGCCGAGTTCTCGGCGGCGAAATCAGGACCGAGGGGGTTGTTGTTGTTGCTGGTGGGAGGAGTGAGTGGTTGTTGTTGCTGGTGTGCTTGTTGTTGCGGCTGCCGTTGGGAATAATTGTTGCCGTTGTTGGCGCTGGCGGGGGAGTTTCGGATATCGAAAGCAAGTGCGAGATCAGGAGTGATTAGGGTTTGAGAGAGAGGCATAAGCTCTTCAGGGGAAGGGAGCTCTTCTTCCCATCTTGCAAACCAATTAGAGTCCTCTTCTCTCATTATTTCTTCAAACCCAAATTCTGACTATTTTCTCTCTTATTAATTATTAAAAAGAGAAAAATTGGATAATATCAACAACAATTACTTGGCCTACTAATAATTACAGCAAAAAGAAACAATAATAAAATTGAGAAGGGTTTGCGACGGAACACGGTGGTGGTGGGGGAAATTGAGTTGAGGGGGTTGAGGGATCGAGGTGGATCTTGTATTCTTCTTTTCAGCTTTTATTGAGGTTACTGTTACTGTGCTTATGCTTTGCTTTTCTTTCTTTTTGTAATAATGATTTTCATTTCATTTCATGTTTTTATTTTTTTTATATTTTTTATTTTTTCCCGGATTTAGGGTGTTGTGTTATGTTTATTACTTGAGAGTGAGTGTTGCAGAGATTTTTAAATTGTTTTTCTCTTTTAGCATAACCTTTCACGTATTGTCCAAAGCGCGTGATTACCACCCTCTGTTTGATTCATCAGCTTCTATCTGATTATGTACGAACCTACGTTGGATGCTCTTTCAGCCGTACCCGTGATTTGTTGATTCATTTCGACTGGCAATTTCTGGGCCTGCAATATTCAGGCCATCAGGTCAGGTATACTTAGTTTCATTACTTGAGTGCGCGTGTCTAAAACGCGCGCGAAAATGGGTGGGGGTGTGGCTGCGATGAATTTGTACGGAAATAGAGTGGGGATTGAGAAAGGATTTAAAAGAGAGATGCAAAGTTTGGTCACTTTGTGGTATTTTTTGTTTGTGTTTGATGGGAATCAACTGAGTTCGTGTTTGGTTAAGAGGATAATTCTTATTTGGGTGGAAAATAACTGGAGTAAAAGTAACAATGTGTTTCTGATGTTGGATTTTTTTATTTTATGATAATAATTTTGACGATTCATTTTTTGACTTTGACTTCGAGATAGAGATAAGGATCAAATCATCAATGGTTGGATAAGTTGACATGTGGGCAAATGAAAATTATGCAGATGAAATGGGTAAGGTGTTATCTTAACAAAGTGAAAAAGCAATAGACCACAAAAGAACCAATAAGAAGACGAACAAGAATTGAGTACATGGGGTTGCTTCCTTGTTTGGTTTAAGAACATGATCTAGGGCAGGTATTTCTAAATGGAAAGGGGAGGTGGTGGTGATTTTCAGCCAAAGAATTACCACAATTATTGCTTTTTCACAAAGGGCATGCTTTGTTGTTGTGCACTCTATGTCAATAGAATACAACCTACCCAATAATAATAATAATAATATCAATCACTATTGAAAGGACTTGGTTGATCATTTGATCCCATTTCTTTTTGGTTTGATTTCTGCCTTAACCCTTCAAAAATGGCCCTTCATGCTGATTACATAAGATATGGGATTATTCAAATGTTTTTCATCAATGATTAACCTTATGTTTCTTTCTTATTTATAAATGATGGATATTCTTACGATTTCTTAACATTATATGTTTGTTATTCCAAGACATAAGATCGTATGTTGATATTGGAGACTTTTTTAAGCCCTTGAGATTATCTATTCATGACCATTTGATAGCAGCTGCCATTTCTGATCTTTCTAACGGACATCAATTACCCTCGTAGACATTTCGACCGAGTTAACTAACTTAAATAATGAGGACCAGCAATCAAAGGCGAAAAAGAAAAATATCAGAGGGTAATAATGTTAGAGTCAAAGAGGTAATGATTCATTTGTCCGATCTCAAAAAGACTTGAGCCGAACAGAGCTAAATTCGAAAACTACATCATAGGCACCTAAATCCAGGTACGAACACAGCAGACACTTTGAAGAAGACCCACTCCTTTTAGAGACCAATCCTGACTAGCATCTCATTATCATTGATCATTTATCATCCAACCACACATTGTCAAGAATGAATCTTGTCCTAACATGACGGCAATAATTCCAAAGCAAAATCAACAGTGCCCAAAATTCAGGAAATGACTGTACAGGGGGAGGATCAAGACAAAGTTCCTCGGATGGACAAGAAAAAGCCAGCCCCACATCCCACTTACCACCCTCATCCTCTATTCACAAGCAAACCAGATGCAAAATACTCAAGGGACCCACTGCAACCCATCACTTGTATTCTTTCTTGATATTGGAGCTCCCACTAAAAGGCTCAATCTGTTTCACTGGCAATGGGAACATATCTAGCACCAAACTGGGGTATATTAAGCAAACTAACCATCCATTTAAGAATCAGGATTATGCATATCTTCTCAATGCAAATTTGTAGTAGTACCATGAGGTTTCTGAATCTAAGCCCTCAGGGATGCTTGAAATGTGAAAAGGATCAATCTATTAACTTACATGAGGATTCTGTTTATCCACTTGAATCAGACCTCAGTTGTGAAAGGGCTGCTGCTGGAATGCGGCAAAGAAAATGTGCAACAGTCTTTATCAAGTTCCTGCCACATCACAATAATGGGAAAAGAAGCATTATATGACTTCATGAACATACAAGATGGAAGATTCTAAAAAGAGGAGTCTGTATCCATGGTTCAAGACATGCACAGACGTGTGTAGAAGCTCAAATGATGAAATGTTTAGAGATAGCATCTCAACTGATATACCTTATATTCCATATCTACTTCACCAACCAATAAGATAAATAAAGGTTAAAATTATGAAAGAAAATATAAGTGGAAACAGGAGAAATGTTTACCAGATATTTAATCTGCTTGATCTACTTAAACACTGCTGAGATCCTGATCTATCTGCCACAGCATTAGAGTGTACAAGCCTTTGAAATTTATCTGAGAGCTCCTGGTAAGAATGAATGTCTGACGGTTGTACTTGTCTAATTGCACTCTTTAAATGTTGCACGGTTATTTCTGATGCTTCAAGGTTCTCCTAACAGCATTACAAAGAACAAATTGGTAATCAATGGAAAGAATAATCCAAGAAAGCAATGCAAGAATTCAACAAACCTCAATGGCTGAAATGGCTGCCTCTCGGCAGATTAATGATATATCAGCCCCTGTACAGCCATCCGTTAGGCAGGCTAGTTGTTTTATGTTTACATCGGAACTGCATGGAATTTTATGCAAATGAATACGGAATATTTCTTCCCGATCAGTTTCATCTGGAGGTCCCACATATAGCAGCCGATCAAAGCGTCCTGTCCAAATCTTTTATTAATTAATTTTAAGTTATCAAGTATGTGGGAGAAGAGATAGTGAGATAGTTGTGTGCATGAATACACAGAGGTGTGTGGGTCTTTAAGACAGATCGAAAGAGTGGTGGCACCTGGTCTCAAAAGGGCAGGATCAATCTTGTCCGGCCGATTTGTAGCAGCAATAACAGTAACATTAACTCTTTGATGCAGACCTAAAGTCAGAAAAATATTTAGAAGTCAGGGATAGGGGTAGATAATATAGAATGCAGACTGAAAGTTTAAGCATGCACCATAAAGATCTTTAACTGTATAAAGAAAAGCCACTGATAATAGTATCCATTAGTTCAAACTAATTACTAACCAACTGTATAAAATAAGTGTTTACTAACCATCCAATTCAACTAGAAGTTGGCTCATAACCCTATCAGAAACTGAAACCCCATCACTTTCCTTCCCGCGAATGACAGCAAGACCATCAATTTCATCAAAAAATATGATTGATGGTGCATTAACCCTTGCCTTTGCAAACAGGGATCGCACTGCTTTCTCGGATTCACCAACCCATTTGCTAAAAAGTTCTGGACCCTTCACCGCAAGGAAGTTCAGCCCAGCTTCAGAAGCTACTGCACGTGCCATGAGGGTTTTGCTACAACCGGGAGGACCAAACATCAAAATCCCTGTTGGAGGGCGAGTACCAATACGCTTGAATGCTTCTTGGTGTTTTTGAGGCCACTCTACTGCTTCCATTAACTGTGTTTTGACCTCCCTTTGGCCACCAACATCTTCCCATTTGACCTTTGGAACCTCGAGTATTACCTAGAAGGAGAAAGAACTCGCTAACATGGGATGAAACTTAAGTAGCTACTATAGCATAATCCTTATTTGTATGTGTAAGCAGAAAAATCCTTCTAGAGTGCAGATAATAATTAAAGCTGCAAAACAATGTGATGTGGAACAAGAACTCCTATTCTAAAGTTTTAAAATAGGATTTCTTGTTCTTCATCACAAAGCAGTAATAAGAAAAGAAACTAAGGGAGTTGAACTCTTGTAGACTGTAGAAGCTACAACCTCTTAGCTGTAATGTGTGCCAAAATTCTATTGTAATAAAGCTTATAGGAGACATTTCTAGCTTCTCTGCAAACAGGATTGCTGAGAACTAGGAAAATGCAGGTATTGCAAACATGGAATGTGGGAGAGTAACCCCATACTACATGCCCTCCAATATACCTGGTGTTAATATTGTTTGTCTTAACTAACTAAAATCATGACTATGGGAATACATCGAGTAACCCCATATACATATGGGCTGAACTCCAAAAATTGGAATGCAAAGAAATTTTAAAATTATAAAAGTTTAGGCATAAACACTAGAATCACATGATACAAGTTAATTAGAGTGCAGATGCTTTTGTAACTCACAAGTTTTTGACCCAAATATTCAGGTAGCTAGTAATGTGGTCTTAATGCTTTTGCACAATGAAATATGTATTTATTAAGGAAAACTTTTGCATTAAGGGCCTAATGATATGTGCTAGATATATATATATTAAACTATGGTTGCTATAATACAGATTCACCAAATAGTTGCCTAAACAAGAAGGATGCATTAATTATACCTCTCGCATGGCGCTAGGCCTCACTTTCATCCTGGCCTTCTCAAAATCATCAAAAGCCACTTTCAATGTGCATCCTTCTTCTGACGTAAACATCCCTCCAGAACTACTACTAACACCATTCTGAAAATTATCTGCAGTTTCCAAATCTGTTCGTCCCAAGTGCAAAGATGATAATATCTCTGAAGAAACAGGTAAATCTAAGGCACATGAAGATGCAGAGTCTGAACAATCCCTTGAACTGTCTGTTATAGTTCTTGAGCAATCGGATTCTTGCAATATAGAATCAGAATGGCCTTCATATGCAATAAGTGTTCCAGTTGAGTGCAAAGCATCACAAAACTTTTGAGACTTTGAATAATGTCTAAGGCATACCAAGGCTGCCTCATTGCAAAGGGCAGCTAGATCAGCACCTACGAAACCATGAGTAGCCATGGCAAGGTGTTCAACCTGTGAGTCTAAAAGAGAGTGTTCCATGTCACTGAGAAGAGTATGCAGTATCTCCAATCGTTGCATTGAAGATGGTACACCTGCAGGGGAAAGAAAGAAGGCATAAAACATATCTGACAAAAGGTAACAAACTTTGTGTCTAGAAAGCATAGGAATCACTTAAGTGTATAAAAGAAAAAACAAAAAACTTTGGTATACTTTTTCAACTTCATAAATGGTTCTACTACTAAGCTTAATGTGCTTCTTGTCAAAGAACATTAAAATTTATAATATATTTCTTACTTTTTGTATTAATATGATTTTGTTCAAATTTATAAACTTAAGTGTGTTTTCTTCCTTCTTTTTGAACTTCCAGACAAAACACGTGTGCACATGCACAGCAGATACACTATCAGATACAAACAATATTGTGTTTTCTCCTGGTCCTCTATTAAGATGTCACCAGAAATAAATGCATTTGCTCCACTATTTCCATTAAGTCTTATAGAAAGTCAAAGAAACAAGCTCACAAATGACCACTTATTGTAACGGAGGATATTACATTTTTCCCTGAAAGAATTTGAAATGAAAAGACTCATCAGATATATTTAGTATGCTTTTTGGATTGCCAAAAACAATTAGTGACAAATATATTTAGTATGCTTTCCAAATATATTTAGTATCCTATTGAAAAGGACTACCAAAAACTATTTTGACCAGGCTATGTTTCTGAGAGAAATTCTAGCTTTTTTTCCCTATCCTTTATCTAGCAGTCCTGAGTTAGAGAATACCAAGCAAACAGGTTTATTAGTATGTGGCCTCAAAACCGCTCCAGCAAGAAGATACAAATTTATTGAGAAGATGCTGAACCAAATATGACTAGCAGTAGTGACTTATAAACTTGACACTGGAAAATATATATATATATGTATATATTTCTACTGAAGTTTATATTGGTACACTTCCCCTTGCAATTGGCAAAATAGGTGTTCAAGGCTAGCTCAGCACCAATCTAATTGCCAGTGCAGAAAGTCCAATGGCACACACAAACCAGGTATGTATAAAACAGGATAAACCCTTGAAGATGGCCAAAGGTGTTGCTGGTTGCACTAAAGAAAGATGAACCAAAGATGAAGTGCCACTTGGCTCAATCCCTTGGAGTTGTCAGATGGCTTCTTCATCAGACACGACAATGTGAATAAAAGAATCAGCTTATGGACGTACCAGGTCATTGCTGATCAGGATTTGGGTTAAGAGTTAAAATTTTATCCTAGACATGAAGAAATTTTTTTAAAAGTAATCATAAATTAACTACGGGCACTGATTTTGTAAAAATGAAAAAAAAAAAAAAAACTCTGAACACTGTTGTTCAGCATTCAAAGAAGGACCATGCTAAATGTCAGGCAATTAACACAGTTCTGTACTTTTCTATTTTGCTTTGTTATTTGTAACTCAGTTTTCACCAGAGGTACAATGGACAGAAGGCCTAAAGACATGGACAGTTGTAAAAATGGCTACTCTGTGTTCCAAAGATAAAATGGATGCATGGCATAGCACTCTGAGAATGTGATACAGTGACTAATCGTGTAAAATCTCAAGCAGAAAGTTAAATATGAAGAAAAAAGTTATTGAAACCATGAACAATCCAACAAGAGAATATAATAAAGAGAAGAGTTCTCATATTACCTATCTCAATTTCCCTGTCAAGTCTTCCTGGCCGCCTGAGTGCAGGTTCAATACTATCAGGTCTGTTGGTTGCAGCAATTACAAGTAACCCATCAGTTCTACTAATCCCATCCATCAAATTCAACAATGTAGCAACCATTCTCTGAGATAGCTCTTCACCTCCATCTTTCCGTGCAGGTGCAATGGCATCCAGCTCATCAATAAACACCTGGAAAACAGAAGATCATTAAGCAGGACCTCATGAGGCACAACCTTTGAATATTAAAACCATAAGCAATAAACTTTGCCACAAAATTATAAATTAGGTTCAGAGAAATTTTGAAAAAAGCTAAACACGACGTGTTACTCGCTGAGGTTGACTGCACCTGCAAACAGAATATGAAAATGACAGAAATGAAGTCCTAATATTCTTAAGTTGCATATAAGTTGGATCTATACAGTAAAAGGCAACAGATTTACCAAAATGGTAGTGTGAAACTGTTAATAAATATGTGCACCTTCAGAACTATGAAAAGGAGCATTGCAGGAGAAAATTGCCAGAAAAATGGTCAATGCCCATTGTTATGTGAATTTCCAAAGGTATAAATAAAAAGGTTGAAACTTCTGTTAGTGTGCAACTGCAAACTCCGACAATTATTTGATTTTGCAAATCAAAACCAAAATATATGCATTGTCTGGATTACCTCTTCAACTGGAAAACCAAGGATGACAATGGCCATTCAAACCTAAAAATTATAAAAAATAAAAAGATCAAGAACTAAGACTTCCTAGACCAAAGACAACTTACCACAGCAGGGGCTGCCTGACTGGCTGAATCAAAGACTTGATGCAGTGCCTGCTCACTTTGTCCATAATTTTGACTTACAATCTCAGGTCCATTTACAGTAAAGAGCTTGACACCAGCATCATGAGCGCAAAGTTTAGCCAAAGAAGTCTTTCCAGTTCCAGGTAGGCCATGAAGTAGAACTCCCTTAGTAGGTCGTAAGCCAAGACTAACATAGGTGCATCAGTAATCACATTTATTATCCAATTTATGAAACCATAAGAATGTCTTATGTATGAACATACATGATTACCTTTTATCTTTATAAGAGACTATATAACCTTTATAGAAGGTAGGTAATTACAAGATGATAAGAGCTCAAGATATAATATTGACTAGTTATGGCTATAAATTACACCATGTAAAAGTCATTTCTCTCTAGCTTGTGTACCATATGTTAATTCTTATGCTGATTAGAAGATATTTAGCCATTTAACAAGATCACCTGGAATCCAACAAATTCTCAACATTGAATTTATCAATGAATCGAAGACACAATGATTAACAAAATAGCCCTCTTGCTAGTAGATAATTATACAAACACAAAGACAGGCAAATTGTATTTATTAAATATTCAAGACCTAAATTAAGAAATGTATGAATAATTCTAAATAATTAAGATACAAAGAAAAACCACCAAGAAACTTCAGGATAAAAAATATATATAGAAACCAAAATACTAAGCACATTGAATTGCTATGTACTTGAAATCTA
Organism: Ailanthus altissimus; assembly: GCA_946807835.1. Classification (NCBI taxonomy): domain Eukaryota; kingdom Viridiplantae; phylum Streptophyta; class Magnoliopsida; order Sapindales; family Simaroubaceae; genus Ailanthus; species Ailanthus altissimus. The sequence continues at coordinate 16,189,057 of OX327687.1, forward strand.
AATTATGATCTGTAGAAAAAACACACAATCTCCAAACAGAAATCATTATACCCATAACAAAGTAACCAGTAATCATAATATGACTTATAATCTCCAATAATCCAAAGCAATGCATTCTAAATAAATAGTGAAATGCAATAAAAAGAATTGTCATCAAATTTGCTACAGTTGATGACTAAAGAGTAAAAAAAAATGGGACTGATCTGAAAACATAGGCCTCTACTTTAATGCCCCCAAATCATCCTGTGCAAGAAAGATAATGCTTCTGGATCAGAACTTAAAAGTTACACCAACATCTCCAAAGTTGAAAGCAAGGAGGATGCACAAAGTAACACAGCTACTTTTTGTAGTTTGGCAGGAGTCTTTTTCTTGGTTCGAATGGGCCATGAAAACATATGAGACAGGTAATTAATGTCACTTGACAGCAAATCTGATACAGGAAGAAGATGATAACACTAAATAGCAGAGCATCTAAATTCCACCAACATAAAAAACTGGAAACTAGAATAAGGTTTCCTGCAGTCAGTTAATGTTGCCAGGTAGAGTATATAAAAATTTAAAAAGAAGAAACCTGTAAAGATTAGTCAGTGTTGGTAGAACTAAGACCAAACAGCTATAGCAAGGGGAGATATTTGCTATCGGACTTTCAGAATAGTGATAATTTTTAATATTGGTCTACTAAATGTAGATTGAGGACCCAGAAATCAGGGTTAACAAATTTGCGAGTAAGTTTCAAAATAACAGAAGAAAAACAAAAAGGAAAATGAGGAAAAGGGGTTTTCAGGAGATTGTGGCATTCTGCCACAAGAAGAAATTACAGAACTGCTGAAAATTTAACAGATGAATATAATGGAAAAAGAAAGATTATTATGCCTCTTGGGCCATTGCACTAAAATATTACAGTTAAAAGCAATTTCTCAAATCATCAAAATCAATCATCCTTAAATAAAAGAGTTGCAACGAGAGATAGAAGGTTCTGGAGATTTCAAAGTAAGGGGGGAAAAGCCTCAAAATAAACATCCAAAGCTAAACAAACTAACAGCCAATGGTGAAAATTGAGAATTGTTCACCTAATCTGGGTTACTAGTCTAATTTTTCACTCAGTAGGACCCTGAACTAGAGATTAACTTATAACCAACCAAGAAAGTTATCTAAAACCAACTTCAGAATATAACCACTCATGGGTAAAACTATAATCAGTATGAAAACTAAACACTTTGCGAAGTTAATATTGTAATAACATTTCTGGATTAAAAATTTGATACGTCCATTGTCTTCATTTTAAATTTGCATTCCCAATATGGAGTATTTACAGAATAGTGTGTAGTAATGCCTGCCACAAAAGGCAAGAGACAAGACTGCAAGTGTAAAAAAATGAACACGAAAAATTAATTCTTCTAACTTACCTTGACAAAGTACTCTTCACGGATGAGGAAATGATTATATCTTTCAAATTTGCATATTCTTTGGATAGACCACCCAATTTAAATATATCATGTTCTCCACTAGCTTTCACATCCTCAAATTGAGTGTGCGCATTTGACAAACCCCCTTTTTGCAAAGATCTAGATGCTGAATTCAATGGTGAATATAAATATACCTTGGTCTCATGATTTATGACAAAAAAATTGCTCTCATGGACCACTGATTTGGAAGCTTGAGGGTGACTTCTTTGAATTATCAAATCTTGATTGATAGTATCTCCTGGCAATTTGTTGGCATCTATCACAAGGAAAATGCAATGCTCTGAAGGCATTGGCACAGCTACAAGATTTCCACAGAGTAAACTACGAGAATACAACCATGAAGTAACACAAACCTGCAGAAGTTTTTTAGCGCCTTCATCATCCAAGACCTCTTTAATATCAAATGAATCAGTGCATGAACTATTCAAATTAGGCGAATTCGATACTGAATCTTCACATATAGGGGAAGCTAACTGATTAACACTTGGAGAGCTAATCTTTGGCTGATACTGTGGTGTCTTTGGAGATGAAACAATCCCATTTGCAAGTCTTTCATGACTTCTTTCCCCAGAAGCATTCATTTTAGAGAATACATCATGGTTCATTTTCACTCTATTATTGAAAGGAACCAGCTTTAAGTGCAATTCTTGGCAAGTGAGTAGTGAGATATGATGATCTTCCCTATTATGTAGTTTGTCACCTCCGTTTACTAGACCGTTTAGGAATTGCCTTTGTATAGCATAAACAAACACAACCCTGCCTGAAGCAGGACAACCCATAGTGTATGACAGGTTTGAAGATAATCGCACTTCATTCTTCAAAACCTGAAAAAAAAGAAGGTAAATTTGTTGACTCGAATCAGTGTAATATGATGGATTACCATTGCCAAATTTTACAAAAGAGAATTTTCACATACGAATGCCATCATGACAGCAGATAGATAAAACCATAAATTGATGACTTAAAGGAATAAGAACCTTCTTTCACACAATTTTATATACACACACATAAAAATATATATCATTTGAGGAAAATTATGCCTTGGCAGAGGTCCAAAGGATGAATGTGCAGATTTCATGTTTCAACATCCTACGAGGCAGAAAACCTTATACTATACTAAATCAAGGTTACTAAAAGTCATCAACATCGAGATAACAAAATTTCCAACCAAGAAGGTTTTTGATCAAGTATGAAGGAACAATGGCATGTGAAAGTCATGTCTTCACTATTTTAAAAAATGGGATATGAAGGAACATTCAATCGTCAAAAAGATTTCTATCTCAACTTATGGATTGCTATATTATATCATACTTGTGAAGGGGGCAGTAAGACACATTGAAGCCAGATGTTACTTTGCCGCAATAATTCATAAAAGTTTCAGCTTCTTCTCTGACCTCTTTTTACTTTTTTATTTTCCCAAATGCTATCATAAGAAAGAAAAAAAAATGTAAATTCTAGCAACAAAAGTATCTAGTAAAGAATCATTATTCAAACCTTACAAGAAGGAAACACCGTAGCAAGAGCAAAGTAGTTCCCTACTTCATCAGCAAGTTGATCGAAAGAATCAATCCCAAATTGTTGAACACATTCTTCTACTAATGAGCGGAGAGGAAAACTGTTTGAAGATCTCCTCCCAGAAGCAGGAAGTGACACCTGCCAATGCAATTAGAATAAAAATACCAATGCAGAAATTAGCAATATATCAGCTCCTAAGTTTTTACAATTTACTCCATTATTATTTTACTTATAGAAAGAAAAATCTCTAGAAACACATATAAGTAAAAGAAGTTTCAGTAACTGCTGGAAGGTTAACACAAATTCGAAGAAACAGAAATAAAAAACTTATAGCAGATATAAGTAGGCAGAACAAATGGGAAATAAATATGTGTAATACAAGAAATGGAGGTCATAAATTACCGATACCAAGGAGCCAGGAGAAAGAGAAGATGAAAGCATAGAAGACTCCGAAAGCCAAATTTTACAGCCTCTGGATTCAGTCTCAACATCAGCGACTTGTCCAACGAAAGCAGATTTACCGATCAAAAAAGGGAATCGGCTTGAAGCTTCCTCAAGAATGCACGGGAAATCATCCCCGCTAGCTTGAGAAACTGCAGAAGTCGTCAATGATGGTGTCCTAGGACTAGGAGATGCAGACGGATCAGAGTTTGACAGCCTCGAAGGCGTCTTCCAATGCTTCTTTGCCTTCGAAGGCATCACTTCCTCAAGAATTCAATATCTGCAATTTACAAAAAAAAAAAAAAAAGCAGTAAATTATAAATTATGCTTATCATACTACTTGTACTAAATTAAGTAACCGAAAATGAAGAAATACAACAAGAGAAAAAAAAAAAAAAGGAAAAAAGTTGAAGAGTCAATTTCTTGTATTATTTTTGGTTAATTTTCTTTTTTTTTTTTTTCTACTTAACATTTTCCAATCAACGAAACAAGTCTCATACCAATAGAAGGGAAAGAAACGGAAATAAGAAAACACTTACCCTTTAACCGAATGATTTCACAAATGAAAGTGTGAGAGAGAGAGAGGGGATGTTAAAGCCTTAAAACCCTTGCGGTTTTGCAGAGGGTTTTATTGAACATGTGCATCGGCCTCTAAAAAAGTTCCGCTATTGTTTTTTTTTTTTTTTAAAAAGAAAAAAATATCTTTTTAAAAAAAAATTTGTTAAGTTTTTTTTTTAAAAAAAAATTTACAGACTCATTTATGTATTTTAAACAAATAAAATACAACAATGCTATTCGTCCCCAAAACCACATCCCGAATTTTGCCCGAATTGAGAAAACCGTGCATTGCACGTGAATTGCTCTTACTTTTTATTTAATTTTTTAAAATTTATTTTACATACCCAATTTTAATTTTATCTTTATCTTCTATCTTCTTCTTCAAATAGGCTCCAATATTAATGAAACCTCATAATTCCTAAAATTTCTTTAAAAAAATTTTGAGAAAACCAGCAAATCTTGAAAAAAAAAATCCAAAAAACCACAAATCCTTTAAAATTCAACAAAGTCATAGTCTTTTATCTCACAAGAATCTTGATAAATTATAGAAAAAAACCTAAGCATGTGGGCTCTTGCCAGAACTGTCAATCACCGTCCACTTTCAAATTTTAGATACTGAAACATTTATTGTCATTATGATTTAACACCAAAGATTAAATTCAATCAATTTAAGTATCAATCATCGCCTCTGTTAATGCCTAGGGCTCTTCTCTTTTTTTCTCTCATATTCAATTTTTCTACTTTTAAAAAAAAATAGACAATTAAAATTTTTTTTATTAAAAAATCACAATAAAATCCCGTCGATTTGTGTTTTACATATCATATCTTTTCATTGAATAATAGACTTAAGAAAATTCTTGTCCTTTCATTTTAATTGTTGGATTACCTTCAACACAAATCCAGTCTTGCAATATGGTAGTGATCGACACCAGTGTTGCTGGATTAGTGGCTGCTAGCGAAGGAACTAGAGACGGGAGGGATCTCGATTTTTACTTTACTTTACTTCTCAATGGATTACCTCAGGGATAAGGATTTGATTTTGATGACGACGACGACGAAGATATGAGATGAATGATTTGATTTTGTTGATTTTTGATTTAATATTGTTGGTTTTCTCAAGATCTTTTTAAGAAATTTTAGAAATTGTGGGGCTACACCACGTTAAAATTAAATAAAAAGTAAAAGCAATTCACGTGCAATGCACATTTTTCTCAATTCGAGCAAAAATTGGGATGTGATTTTATTGAATAAAATATAAGAAGATAAAAATTGAAAATAAAAATCCTTCCAAATCAATATCTAACTTTATTTTATTGTAAAATAAATAAAAGAAAAATAAGAGTTTATGTAAGTCTAAGGTTGTTATGGTTTGGTTTCATTTTTTCTTAAAAAAAATTGAAAAAATTGATTCTAAGTGATAAAAATCCAACCGATTTTTTTAGATTTAGTTCGGTTTAAATTTTTTTAATTTTCTTTGATTACTCCTAAATATGGAGAAAAAATTTAATTTTCTTTGACTCATTTTAAATCAATTCCAATAGTAGCATGGCAGATTGGAACGCAGGCAAAATTAATATCACTAAAGGATTAAAAAGAAAATAAATAAATGTTCATATATATATATATATTATAATGTAACATGGAGAAAAAACAATGTACCAGGGCAGCTTGTAACTTTGATGAGTATTTTGTATTTTTGTGTATGCAAATATTTTTATGTATGAAATTTCTATTTTTATGATGAAATGATGCCTTGAAAGTTGAAACACTAAAGTGCCACTTTGTATTTGTTCATTTTTTTTTTCCTGAAACTCAAAAGGCATCGCCCAGTCCACTTTGTATTTTGAGTTTTGACACTTGTCTACATCACGATTTAATTTAGGGGTTTTTTTTTATTTTAAAGTTTTAATTTACTGAATAATGATCGTATGTGATCAAATTTATTTATTTTACTTCATCCTTCAATTATATAATGCCAAGTGGCAGATAAAATTAAAAATTAAAAAAATATCCAATTTTCAATTCGATTTTATTGAAATAAAAAATTAAAATTAAATTGAACCGATTTGTTATTTTGATTAAAAAACTGATCAATTTTTTTAAGAATAAAAAATTTGATTGATTAATCCAGTTTTGATTCAGTTTAATTTTTAATTTTTGATTAATTTTATCCACCCTAATATAAGTCAACAATAAATAGGCTAAATCCAATTAAGTACCAAAACATCGTTGGATCTAATTGTTCTAAGTCCAATCAAAAAATTCGTATAGTATTTTTATTTTTTTTGTTTAATTTTGAAAGTAATACAATTTAAAAGTATGTTTAATTTTTATTATTATTTGAATTTAAATCATATTATTTTTGTCAAATGTGTCCTATTAAAATCGAATTTGTTACGAGCATGGGGCTCAGCCAACTTGGCTGAATCTCCCAAGGTCTCACATCTCTACCTGAGTTCGACCCCTCCTCCCTTTTAGGTAATGCGAAAATGTTAATAAAAATGTTATAATTTCCTATTTAAAAAAAAAAAGATCAAATTTGTTACTCTAATTTTACTAAAATTAGAGTTTAATTAGCTTATTAAGTAAGCTTGAATTAATTTACTATAAATACATTTGTAACTTCATAAATATTGTATATTTTGAATAATTTTCCTCTCTTTATTTTCTTATTGAATATCCTAAATTCCTTATTTGTGTTTGAATTAAAACGACATTTAACACTGTTTAATTAATAATGATCAAGTCCTGAGATTCATTAATTGGTATTAAGAGCAAATTTATGTCTACCTTTAAGTTGGAGAATATTTTGGGCCCTAAACACATTTCTCACCAAAAACACCATTCATCTCCATCAATTTTTTGTTCCAAAAAATCATCATCAATTTTTCATATTTTTAACAAAAAAAAATCTTTAAAAGTTAGAAAAAAAAAAACTAAAAAAAAAAAAAAATGGGAAAGACAAAGCAACCCGTCAACTGCCAATGTCATCGTTTTCCGTTGCCCTCGAATTTCACCCAAAGCCCAACAATCTGGATTAGCTTTAGAAAATGCTAACAACTGAACCTCACAATAATCTGGACTAGCTTAAAAGAAGCCCAACAAGCCAATTTCTATGGGTGAGGACAGTTCACGGATTCAATACTATACGAATAACCGAAGATGTTAGAAGTATAAAATTGAGCAAAAGTTGTAGCGGGACACGTACACTTTTGAGCAAAACTATGACCAAGAAGCAGACCATTAAGATCTAGGAACTATAAAACTAACAATAGTGCCTAAAGAACTCAGGAACAGGTAGGTAGCAGCATGTTTCATAAAGATGTAGGCACGCAATACATCCAATATTTCACCCTGTAATTTTTGAGTTTCCGCTTATCTCAGAGCGTGAGTTACAACCAATTCACCAAAAGACTTTATCAAAGCAAGCCAAATGGCTCACACGCAGGAGGATCATAGGGTAAGAAAATAAAAATTCTAGATAAAGGCAATAAAGAAATTTTAAAAGCCTTTTAAAAGAAATACTTTTTCTAGCTAAAATAAAATATTAACTTAAGCATAGAAAAATAATTGTCAAAATCAGCATCGATGCAACTTTGATTAATTTTATGAGTAAAAGAGATTTAATGATTACTTTAACATAAAGACTACTATATACCTAAATTTTAACTATTGACTAGAGGTCCTTTAGTAGAGTCAAGAACCTAAAAGTTTATAATGTTAACTTTCTAGTTATACATATTGATATTTTAATAATAATAAATCTCATATTTAAATATTAAAAAAATTAAATGAGATAAATTAAGAATAAATAAAATAAAAGAGCATATTTAAAATATAATAGTATTATACGAGACAGAAAATATACACAACTTTGATGATAATAGAAAGATAATTGTGTTAACTTTCTAAAGAATTTTACAGAAGTAAATTTAAAGTTGTCTACAAAAAGTTATGATTAAATCATTCAAGTATACTGAAGTTGGACCAAAGTGCAAAGTTTTGAAAGTTTTAAAAAATAAACTAAAATACAAAAAATTAAAACTTTGACAGCATCACTGTAGCGGGCATTATAACAACAGGCGAATTACTGTATAACAGTCAAGTTACTGTGCCTCACTATAGAAACGAGAAAGTTACTATAACAATGATTATTTTTCATTCCTTATAAATACCCCACTCATTTGAAGCTCAACAAGAAGAGAAGAGGAAGAAAAAGTCATATATTGGAATTAAGAGCTTCATTGTTATACACCTTCATATTTACTCATTTTGGAGTTTCAATTATTTTATTTATCAATTTTTGTATTGATTTTATTCAAGTGTTTGTGGGAAACACTTTGGGAGGAGAGTTGTTACTCTTTTATTCTAAGGGTTTAATTGGTGCCTTAGAAATTAATTTATTGTAAGGGTTTCTTGACACCTTGAAAGTCAAGTGTATTGATTCTTGACCTTTGGTTAAGGTAATCTAGTGGAATCCTCAAGGCGAGTTGCTTGAAGTAAAGACATAGGTCATGTGGAGTGCCGAACCGCATAAACATCTAGGGTGCCATCTCTTTATCCCTTACTCTATTATCTATTACAATTATTTATTATTAAATTTGATTATGTTTTAATAATTACATAAATTATTCATATTAGTGCATTAATTTTTAAATACCCAATTCACCCCACTCTTAGGTTGCTTATTTAGAATTTTTATTTGGTATCAGAGACTCGTACTTTAAAAAGACTTAATCGTCTTAGAGTGATCCTTGGCAACCCTTAGGTTTACTAAAATGTATGAGGAAACATCTATAACTAGACTTTTATTTTTTAATGGATTCAATTATAGTTCTTGAAAAATTAGGATGAGGATTTATTTGCAAGCTTTTAATTATGATCTTTGAAATATTGTTCAAAATGGTCCTCATGCTTGTTGGAATTTGTGCTCACGTGACATCCCATTGTTGTATGAATATTTTATTTTGTGATATTTATACAGTTCATTATTTGTTAAATCGCTAATTACTATTATTAAATAGTTCAATGCTTATGTGAAAATACAGTTATGACACGTTACTTCTAATAAATCCTCCATTAACTCTTGCAATTTTAGCTTATCTTCCTCCTTTAGGTCTATAGTAGTTATGGAGAATGTTCTCTTGGTCGAGGTCACATAGTAACGCCTTGCCTTTTTTTGATCTCCCAAGATTACCTTAGCTCCATCTCTTGTTGGGTTGATTTCCCATCAAGCCACCATGATCTAGCCTCCACGACCACAACTAAAAACCTCATCATCATTTATTCTACCAAATTTGACATGTGTTACTTAATTTTTTACCATCACCCATTAAGGATATAAAATCCTAATGAAGTTAAGTTACATTTTTACTGTTCTTTGTGTCTTTGAAAATTTAGCAAAAAAGTGTTAGAAAAACAAAGGAAAAAATAGTGTATAGGAAAAACTAGAATATAAAATTATGGTTTGAAATTATAGAAAAGTTAGGATTAATTATAATGAAGAATTAAAGTGTACTTGCAAATTTTTTTTTGTGATTTAAAATGATGTGTAAATTTGTTATTCATATATTTGATGAAAGGATAAATTTGAGGAGGAAGAAAATACTGAGGTCACGAATAATGTCGACGCATTGGAAAATAATGTTAATTAGCCATTCACATTTACTGTAATTTATTCAAATTCAACTATTGATTTAGAAAAACTATTAATATTTGATGAAGTTTTAAAATTGAGATGCATGATGATGAAACAAATAATACAATCTAGTGTTACTCTCTTAATATGAATGAAGATGAGTACAAGATTTTTCAACATATGGAAGAGTTTAAGAAAGTTTCATTTGTTATCAATTATTTTAAAAAGTTGCATGAATATTCTTTGAAGATTTTGTTGGAAAATTTGATAATTGAGGAATTTATTTCTTGCCATTGGAGTGATTGGTTGGACACCATTATAGACATTGAAAATACAAAGTTCATGGTCGACATTGAGATATTAATTTGAAGATTTATTTTAATACATGTGAAGAAGAGTTTATAGATCAATATAAAGGACATCCAAGAGTGAATTTTCTCCAAAATAAGATATACTATATCGCATTAGGATTCTTAGATAAGTGGGATAACTTAATTAGGATTTTTTTAAATTTGAGTTAAAATCTTGTTTAGAGTTTTATATGGGAATAGGTTTTCTTATTTAATTCGTTTTCTTAGTTTAATAAGTAATTTAACTTAATTAGAATTTGAGTACTATAAATAAGCATATTTTGCAATCTTTAAATGTAGATTTATTATTTGATAATTTGAGTTATCTCTTTGTTTTTGTTATTTCTCGATATTCTTTTGAATCAATGAGTTTTAACTACCTAAATTTATGGGTATTCTCAAAATTAATATGAATTTAGTTTTTTTTTTATAGTATTCTTAGACTAAACAAAATATTGAATTTATCCCTTCACTTACCCATCCACTTCATTACGTCATCTCCATCAATCTCTACTCTTGACTTTTTACTGCCATCTAGGGAAAATTATCAAGCTTGATCATTGGTTTTACTCTCCTATTGAACCTTATGTTTTGCTTTCATAAGGCAACAAGCATCATTCTTGTCTAAATCTTCTTAATAGGTGTCTTTACCTCAGGTCTCCACAAGGTTAAAATCTCCCACCTGGGATCGAGCTAGTGCTCTCTCCTTTGACTTCCCTTATTAAGTATACTTGCAAATTGGTTCTATTGTATCCATGCGAGGTATTTATGACCTATTTCTTCACTTGACTTCTATCTATTTTATGGTGAGTCTCAGAAAGATCCTTTAACACCTTTCTCATCGTTTCTCTATCTCTCTTCACCTCTTCTAACTTTCCTATTATCTAGTAATCCCTTCTCTAGATTCCTCCACCATTATGAACTTCTTCCAATTTTTCATTTCACTTTGAATACTCTAGTAAATCCTAAAAAAAACCCTTGGATTTGAACTTCTTGTGTGCCATTCCCATAAACAATGTGAAACTATTTAAAAATTCTAGATAGGCAAACCAAAAGGAAGGTGAATTGGATATTTAAAAATTAATACACTAATATGAATAATTTATGCAATTATTAAAACGTAATCAAATTTAATAATAAATAATTGCAATAAATAATAGAGTAAGGGATAAAGAGAATGACACCTTGGATGTTTATGCGGTTCGGTACTCCACACGACCTACGTCTTCACCTCAAGCAACTCGTCTTGAGGATTCCACTTGTTAGGGTCAATGCTTATGTGCCATCCTTGAATGTACATATACTTGTGTATTTATACAATTGTACATTCCCATTAAATCGCTAATACCAATTTATATGGTATTATGCATGTAACGTTACAGACATTGTAAATCTGAAAGAGTTCGGATCAGATCTAAAGGAGTTTAGATAAGGACTCATAGTAAGCCACGTTGAGAGATATAATTGTTAAATGTTAGCACAGCTAAGTGTTAACTGGTTATAATACTCAGGAGATCAAAGAGTTGGAGCCTTATCTGTAATGGGATATAGACCTGGGAATATAATAGTAACTGCATAGTTGCAAGAGTTGTAATTAGGTGCCAGAAAATGCAAGTTGCGCAAGTATGTTTTCGAATAATTGTCCTTGATTTATTTCTGCCGATGCGGGTCTGTCGGTGGATACCTTTATATATAGATCAACATATGTTGTACCTATAATGTATAGATGGTCGTTCCTAGCCGATTATGAGTTTGGAGCTCGTATTAACATATGGGTATCCACTTATGACTGGATATAAGACAGACTCACGAGGGCCTCCGATAGACACTCAATGTAAGCCGTCAACGGAGGGTCCTCTCGAGTTGAGTAGTATACGTGGTCCTTTGACCTGAGTGCCACGGTGGGCTTGTCAGTGATCCATCATACTTTGGTTCCACGCATGTCACAGACCTTTCATGGTGTGACCGCTAGGTGTCACTGGGTATGGTCCGATGCTTATAAAGTCCGGTGCGTACAGATATGGGATCCGTTAGCTCTTATATGGAGTTAGATATCCAGATGCTTTGAGACTATATCTTAGAAAGTCTTGTGGCCACAAGCAATCATCCCGGGAAAGAGTTCTGCCAGGGTGGAACAATATGGCAAATGAGTTTACGTATATTATTCAATGAGATACAAGTCTTGAGATTGGACATGGATGAGCACAAGAGGATTTGACGGTGATAATCTATATCCCCGCACATCCAAGATATCATAACAGAAGGACTATATGTATGCGTTGTAACCTCAGCTTGTATGGTTCAACGCGCTAGTTTGTATATCCGTGACGTGTGCATAGGGCATTGCTCACGGACTCATGGAATAGTTCCATTTGACGAATCGGGCGTAGGACCTAAGGAGTCCCGCGATATGAAGTATACTCGTTGTGTACTGGGGTAGCGTGCTAGATTAAATTGTTTAATCCAACAATATTCAACATTACCGCAAGAATGCGTGCGTATTTGTATTTAAGTGTTAAATATAACAATTTGTCAATAATTATTATTTACTAATTGTATAATGACACGTAGCGTATTGTGGACCTTCAGTTGAGTTTACTCAAGTGTGAGATTTGGTGGGACCCACTAATGGGTGAACTTGGTAACTATTTATGAGGAATAAAATGGTCATTTCTCATTTTGATTATTTAATTATTAAATAATCAAAATATCTCTCTTATTATATTATATAACATATTTTTATATTATTTTATTTTATTATATAATATATTATATAATATTTTATTATTAGATATTATATATATATATTAATATTATATTTGGGTGCCAAATAGTTGGCACCCATTACTAATTTTATATTATTATTATATATATTATATTATTATTTTATTATATATATATAAAGTGAAGAGAGAAAGAAATGTTGGTGGGTGCTGTGTGATTTTAGGCAATTGTTGCCCGAGAGAAAGAGAGAAATGGAGGAGAGGAAGAAGAGAAAAAGAAAGAAAGAAAGAAAAAAGAAAAAAAGAAGAGAAAAAATAAAACTATTTCATTTTTCTCTATCATGTCTTAGAAGCAATTAAGAATTGCTTCAGCCTCCATTTCTTATCCTTTTGGAGAAAAGGATATGAATACACATTCAGCCATTTTGGAGATTAAGAGTTAATCCCGGGCTAAATATCGGGCTGCTGTTCTAGCTCACCAAACCCACCGAGTTGGTGACTAGAACTGCACGCGAGTTGGTCTCCATGCGAACTCCGAAAAAAATACGTGTATGACGTTACACGTTTTGGTGAGTTCTCTATTCTATAAATATATTAATACAATTAATATATTGTATTTATTGTGTTTATTGTAAAATTTATACATTTCTACTGCGTTAAGCAATAGACACAATTGCACATGCATACACCCACGTGCCTTAGATCCTCTGCCAAAACCACTAGCTTGGCTTAACTCAAGGCCAATAATCAATACACTTGACTTTCAAGGTGTCAAGAAACCCTTACAATAAATTAGTTTCTAAGGTACTAATTAAACACTTAGAATAAAAGAGTAACAACTTTCCTTCTAAAGTGTTTCCCACAAACACTTGACTTATAACAAAAGAGTAATCACTCTCTTCACAAAGTGTTCTCCACAAACACTTGAATAAAATCAATATAAAAATTGATAAATAAAATAATTAAAACTCTAAAATGAATAAATATGAAGGTGTATAACAATGAAGCTCTTAATTCTAATATATGACGTTTTTCTTCCTCTTCTCTTCTTGATGAGCTTCAAATGAGTCGGGTATTTATAAGGAATAAAAAATAATCATTGTTACAGTAACTTTCTTGTTGCTATAGTGAGGCACAGTAACTTGACTGTTATACAATAATTCACCAATTGCTACAGTGCTCGCTACTGTGATGCTGTCAAAGTTTTGATCTTTTGCATTTTAGTCCATTTTCTGAAACTTTCAAAACTTTTCACTTTGGTCCAACTTTAGCATACTTGGATGATTTGATCATAATTTTCTATAGACAACTCCAAATTTACTTCCGTAAAATAGATAACAAAATTACCTTTCTTTTATCATCAAATTTATGCATATTTTCTGTCTCATGCAGTACCAGCATAATTTTGAATGTGCTCTTCTATTTCATTTGCTCCTAATTTACGTTACTTATGCATTTAATTCTTTCAATGCCTAAACATAGGATTTATTATCATCAAAACATAAATATGTATGACTAAAAAGTCAACAACCTCTTTTTTTTTTTATAATGACAAATACCTCATGTATTTTGATGACCTTAGTGGAGATTTTACATAAAAACTCTTATAGTATCAATATACATCAAAATTCTCCCCCTTTTGACATCATCAAAAGGTAAAAAACTATTGGGATATTTATCAAGAGTCTAATGCTTATATAATATTTCCACCTTTAAAAGCATTTTTTCAATATGCATGATAACTTGTAAAATTATCAAAATATTTTAGTAGGCATATATGACTCAATCCTAATCATTATAGCAATATTAATCAAATCAAAAATACATTTCTTCCCCTGTAAAAACTAATTTTTCAATATATATACTATTTCATCAAAATATCATATCAAAATTTATCCATTGTTTTTAAATTGATGAATCATTAAGAACTTGTCCATGAGGAGAAATTCAAGCTATGAAGAATTTATTCACAAGTTCCAAATGTAAGCAAAAATATCATTCACAAACTATATTCTTATAATGCTTTGCTCCCCCTATATATAACATACAAAAATATCTCATTTAAAAAATCAAAGATGTAATGATATACTTAAATTGATTTGAAAATTATATAGCTCCTCCTATGACAACCAAATGTATATCAAATAATTTAAAATAAATTTCTCTCAAATATCATAAATATGCAAATATGACATGTATAAACTCAACATTTAAAAAAAAATTTAATTAAACAATAAATTATGTAAAATATTTCTAATGTGGAAATTCTATTATTCCAATAATGTATAACTCATTAATGAAATCTAAGACATCAATAACTCATAATATGCCAAAAACAATTTCACATAATATCAAGGTACCATAAAATATGATAATCCATTAACAATGCAAAAATCATTGCCAATTTCAATTGAACAATTTTTTTTTGCCTCGCTTGATGTACCTACAAACACCAATTCAAATGTACATTTTGGTACCCAACATTCCTTGGGTCTTTAAAAGTTACTAATAGTTCCTTTTGGAACCAAAATTTGTTTTACTTTAAATTTTTTGAAAGGACAACTATAAATTTTATGACTATTTTTATTATAATAATAACAAATTGAATTAGGTTCAAATTTAAAACTTGATTTCACTAAATAATATTTTAAGTGTTTTTGCTTTAGAAATGATTTATATCCAATACCTCCCTTATCAAACACACATTTTTTTAGAACCAAGTAATATTTCAAAATTCTTTTGCCCATTTGTGAATTTTTAGGACAATGTCTTGTAAATCAATGAGTTTCTTTTTAATGATTTCATTTTCTAAAATTATTTTATTGATTTTTTAGGTTCTCATTTAACTCTTGGATGCATGCCTTAGATATTTCAAGTTCATTTTCAAATTTTTTTTTTCTCATTTAAAAGAAATGACCTTTTCTTCTAAACAAATATTTTCACATTTTAGCACATCATCTTTTTTTTTAAGTTCTTCAACTTTATTTGAAAGATCAAAAATTTTCCTTTTAAGGTTTTCAACTTCATTTTTCAATGTGACATTATTTTTTTCAAGATAGTATTTAATAATTCATCATAAGAGGGTTTTTCATATACCTCATCAAGATTATCAAATTCATAATCTATTAGGGCCATAAGTGTGATGCGATATTTCTATATCTTAAAATTAAGTGCAAGTATACACTATCGTATGCAAGTAATAAATGGACTTATAAAGTCGGATGTCGAACCTACAGGGATAATTTTTATTTTCTACCAATTACTAAAATTATAACTTTCTTATAATTATTCAGAAAAATCAAATCCTAATTTTGTAATAAATTTAAATAAAATAAAAAGTGTAGAAAATAAATGACACAACTCAAATAAAATAAGAAAATAGCAATATAAAGAAAACTTAGGGTTAATTACTATATTTCAATATATTTTTTTTAAAGATTAATCATTTTAATATTTATATCCCTTAATTCTTATTATTGGTCAAGACACTAATGTATTCACAAGCCTCTTCCAAGGTCATGCAAGTATATCATAATTTATAAAATACCTATATTCCTATGATAATTGTAATAAATTAAGATTCATTAAGAATAAGTCTTGTTGACCATACATGCCAATTAGGTATATTTCTATCCTAATTCGAAACTTGTATATGCAATATTGAATATTACCCTACAATCATGCATCAAATTACCTAGGTTTAAAGACAATGATGCCTCTTTCAAGTTTATCAAAGTATTATCAATTCAATCACAATATTGATTAGATATAATGAAACATTAAGAACAAATAATTTGAATAATGAAGAATTGAGTTCATATAATTATTAAAAATATCCAACAATTAAGCTCAATAACCCTAGAAAATAAATTTAGCTCATGATAACAAGAGAATTATGGCAAAAAAATAAAATAAATATGATACAACCAAAAGCAAACCAATATAAATGTCAATTTGCAGTTGGTTGATACGCCAAAGATTTGTCAATAATCTTTTATTTCCTTGAATTCCCCTTGCTTCTCTCTCTAAAAATTTCTCTCATTCAATGTATTGTGGCTCTAAGAGCCCTAAATTGTGTGTCTTCCCTTTAGGTCTAAAATAAGAGGTCTTTTATATAGGGATTGATTGGAGTCTTAAAGTTGTATTTCTTTTAAAATTAGGAAAAATCACACTGTTCACCACTGGAGCGAAAATCTTTGGGCGTTGAAACTTCGCTGGGGCGATAACACTATAGCACGGGGGTACTGTTCACGAAATACTATTCACACCAACTGTTCCCCATGGGGGTACTGTAGCATTTTATGTTTTGTCTTATTTTTCTTAGATTTTATCCCTAATTACTCAATTGACTCAAAACCTAAAAAATAACAACTAAACATATAAAAAGTATAATATTCTTATTAAAATGAGCAATTAATCAATTTAAGGGAGTGAAAATAATAGATATAATTTACGCTTATCAAAGTGCAAGATTTGAAGTCTCACATTCTTCTTCTTCTTCATCCCAAGTATTAGCCTTCTTTTTCTTTATCTTCGCTGCATTTTTCTTATATAATTATTTTAATGCATGCCAAATTGTATATGCATAATTATAATGGCAAATTTTATTGAACACATTTTTATGTAATGCACAAAATAAATGGTTTGACTTTTGCATTAAAGAAGCATTTTTAAAATCCCATTCATTCAACTCATCTTCGAGGTTGAGAATAAGCTAGCCTTTTTTATTCTTTTTCATGAAAACATTGTGGTGATTTTAAACCTAGGATGCATGCATATGGGTTTGTGTCTATCATTCAAATATAGCATATGTATCTCATACATACATGCGCAGCAGATGAGCGGAATACAAATTTTATAATGATAAACATAAGTAAACATGACATGTTATCTCATAAATATAAAATACGTCAAGATTGAGAAATAATACCTTGTCAAGCCTTTGGTATATTGTCAAACTGGAGTACCCGCCTTGAAGTAATCTATTCACAATTCTAGTTCCTTAACAAGTGGGCTTGAGGAAGCTAGAATAGAAACTTTTCCAGCAAATGATTCAACTCTTGAATTATTGTTTCTACCTTGTAATATAGATGACAAAATAGAAGGAAAAATGAAAGAGTTGTGTTTTTGTGCTCAACACTTTTTCTAACACTTAGCAAAATTCACTTCATATTCTTTTTTTCACATTGCATGAATTTTAATGATTAATTGAGCAACTAATTGCTCTTTCATTGGTTTATTATTATATTTCATTTTCTCACCTAATGGCAACCATTATGTTTGTCATTAGTGTTTTGTTTATTATTATCTTTCATTTTTTTCACCTAATGGCATCCATTATGTTTGCCATTAGTTTTTATTTATTATTATCTTACACTAACCAAATTAAAATAAAATAAAATAAAATAGAATATCATTTAAATAAACTTAGCCATAATCTAGGCCAAATGAGAAAACACTTTCTCATTATTAAAAAACATCTTAAAGCCTATCATTAACAAATGCCACCCATTTATACTTATCTTATCATTTAATAAATATTAAACAAATGATTTAATCATATTAAATCATGGTAGAAACACATGCCAATTTAAATAAAAAATTAATTGTTTGATTTTAATTTAAATAATAATATTATATATTATTATTATTTTATTCAATAAATATTTTAATGAATAAAATAATGATATTATATGTCCAACAAATAAGGTCATTTTGGTAATTTTTAAATCAAACAATAATTGGCCCATATGTGCCATGTTTTAACATCCCATTGGTCAACAACTAATTGTTAACTAATTGATGTACTTAACTCTTAAGTCTTGACACGTGCACGACCGGAGGAAAATCATGACCAAGAAGCACACCACCAAAATTTGAGAACTATAAAATTGATAATGGACCAACGATGCGTGAAGAACTTAGGAAGAGGTAGCATTATGACCACGTTCCCTAGAAATGTAGGTGTTGAAGCGGAAGCACACAAACAAGCAAAACATTTACCCAAGCAATATAATAATGCATAACAAGTTACTAAGAAATAAATAGAGAAAGGGGTAGAAGAAGAACACACAAAGAATTACGTAGTTCGGCAACTTGCCTACATCCACGACGAATCAAGATCATACTCTTCTCTTATTATGAATCACAAGGCACTCACAAAGTATGCATTTTACAAGAAAGATCACAAAGAAAACTCTCTTTCTCACTATAGGAATTTTCTCTCATAAAGAACCACAAAGATCTCTTGTTTATCACAAAGATTGTCAAGATTTCTAGTTGATCATAAATATATATTTACAAGCCAATTGATAGCCTTTATATAGGCTTTGGGACAACCTAGGTTTACCTTATACATGTGGGAGTCGTATTAGGGAGTCTTGAAACAAGTGGGAGACGAAATAAGGAAGTTTCCTTATTTCGGGATACTGTTCCCGTCTCCAGCACCGCGGTGCTGGCGCGCTTCTGTTGAACACTGTGGCACTGGCCTCCTGGCCCCGCGGCATTCAGGTTCTGGACTGGGTGCTACGGCGCTCACGCCTGGTCACCGCGGCACTGGCGCCTGGTGCACCGTTCTTCATTTTTCGCCTCTTTTCGCATCCGTCTTCGATTCGTGCGCACCCTACGCACTTGGCTTGATCTCTAAATTATATTTCGATGATTTTCAATCAACAATCTCACAAATCCCCTCATTGATTCAAAATCATCCACAAAGCAACTCGATCTCTCATTTTCGCATCTTCAGTCACCTTTACAAAGTAGTGACTCCGGTTAAGTCCTTGCATAGGACGAACTTAACCGAGGGTAGTGGCTTAGTCAACATATCAGCAGGGTTTTTAGATGACGTTATCTTTGTTAGACTAACTTCACCACTTTGGACAGTCTCAGGAATGTAATGGAGCCTCACATCAATGTGCTTTGACCTCTCATGGAACACTTGATGCTTGCTTATGTGTATGACACTCTGGCTATCACAATACACACCGGTGTTCACATCTTCACTAGCCAATACCTCTACGCATATGCCTTTTAACCACACGGCCTCCTTGTATAGCTTCACCAACAGCTATGTACTCTGCCTCTGTAGTAGATAGTGCAACCATGTGTTATAGAACTAATCTCCAACACACACTACACCCAAACACTGTGAATACGTAGCCCGTTAATGATATTTTCTTGTCAATATCACTTGCATAATCTGAGTCTATGTACCATTTTACTATTTCATTGTTGTCCTCATCCCTCTTATACACTAACCCATGATTTAACGTTCCCTTGAGATATCTCAGAATTCACTTTACTGCAAGCTAGTAATCATTTCCTGGATTTTCCATGTATCTACTCACTACACTCACAGCCTGTGCTATGTCTGGTCTTGTGTACACCATTGCATACATGATGCTCTACAGAACGCTTGCATATGGTACTTTGCTCATCTACAGTTTCTCCTCATCAGATGTCGGCGACTGTGCTACTAAAAGTCTGAAATGCATGGCTAAAGGAGTAGAGATAGCCTTCGCATTTGACATACCAAACTTCTCCAAACTTTTGACTATATATCGCTGTTAGGACAAGAAGATAACATCTCTTCTTTCCCTCACAATGTCCATACCCAAACTTTTCTTCGCTGCTCCCAAATCCTTCATTTCAAACTCGCCACTCAACTGCTTCTTGAGCTTCTGTATTTCTTCTCTATTCTTGCATGCGATCAACATATTATCGACATATAGAAGCAAATACATCATCCCACAACTTATACTCTTGAAGTACATGCATCCATCATACTTACTCCTACTAAAATCACAAGCCATCATAAACCAATCAAATCTCCTGTACCACTGTCTAGGTGATTGCTTTAACCCATACAATGACTTCTTTAGCAAACAAGCATGATCTTCTTTTTCGGGCTCCTCGAACCCCTGCGGCTGTGCCATGTATATCGTTTCTTCAAGCTCTCCATGTAGAAAACATGTCTTTATATCCATCTGCTCTAGATGTAAATCAAAGTTTACACACATGGCTAACAAAATCCTAATAGATGTGTGCTTGACAACTGAAGAGAATATCTCATAAAAATTGACTCTCTCTCTCTGAGTAAAACCTTGTGCTACTAACCTAGCTTTGAATCTCGTAGGCTCAATCCCCGGTATCCCCTCCTTCACCTTATACACCCACTTACACCTGACTAGCTTCTTTTGAGGTCTCTCCACCAACTTTCAGGTATTGTTCTTCCTAAGAGAACAAATTTCTTCTTCCATGGCCTGCTGCTATTCTTTCTTGTTTTCACTCTTCATAGCCTCACCATATGTCCTAGGCTCATCATACTCAAGAGTGTAAGCAGATTTAAAAGCATGAGCAACTAAGTCTGCTTGTGCATACCTGACTGGTGGGTTAATCATTCTCCTTAGCCTGTCTCTAGCAAGTTGGAACTCTTTAAGTTCCATCTCATGAGTTCTAGTCTTTCTTTGGGTGGATTTGGAGGAACTTGCTGGTGTTCTTGGTTCATCTTCAAGGATCTCCTCGTTGAAGTGTTGATCTGGGGGCATATCAGATCCATGTTCAGGCTCTACTTTAACTTCTATTGACTCAGGTGCTGAGTCTTCCTTGGTTACAGGTTCTTCTTTCTCATCTTTTTGGGAGGTTTTCAGCATCGTCATCTCATCAAATGTCACATCACGGCTTATAATATTACTTGGTAGTGTTAAGTCTTTACACCACACCTTGTATCCTTTCACTCATTCGGGATATCCTATGAATACCCCTTTGATAGCTCTAGGTTACAACTTCCCCTCCTTAACATGTACAAAGGCAGGGCAACCAAAAATTCTGAGGTGGTCATACTTTGAAGGATTGTCAGACCATTTCTCTTCTAGCGTCTTGAAGTCAATTGCTAAGGACGAACTTCTATTAATCAAGTAAGCTGCAGTCACTATAGCTTCTCCCCAGAATGTCTTAGACATCTTTGCATTGGTAAGCATACATCTAACCCTTTCAAGTAGGGTTCTGTTCATCCTCTCAGCTACCCCATTTTGCTACAGTGTTGATCTTACCATTCTATACCTTGCAATCTCATGCTTGGCACAAAACCCATCAAACTCTCTGTTGCAAAATTTGAGGCCGTTGTCAGTCCTTAGCCTCTTTACCCTTTTGCTAGTCTGATTCTCAACAAGAACCTTCCAAGTCTTGAATACTTCAAAGGCTTGATCCTTGCTCTTCAACACATAGACCCATAGCTTCCTTGAATAGTCATCAATCAAGTTGAGAAAATACCTGGCACCACCACGAGTAGCTGTCTGAGCTGGTCCCTAAAGATCCAGTGTATGTAGTCAAGAGTCCCCTTAGTCTTGTGCTCTCTGGTACTGAACCTTACTCTATGTGCTTTTCCAAGCATACAATGCTCACAAAACTTAAAGGGCTGGAACTTATCCTCACTAAACGCCTTTTGACTATATAACTCCTTTAGGTTTCTCTCACCTAGATGTGCTAGTCTAAGATGCCACAACTTGGTTTGCATACTCTTATCATCTACAGAGAATAGTGCAGACCCACTCATGACTTCACCCATAAGCATATAAACACCTTTGCGCTTCTCTCCGCTCATCACCACCATGGAACCTTTCAAAACTCTTAAAATTCCTTCGTCGATCTTGATGGAACACCCATTCTGGTCTAGAGTCCCTAGTGAGATCAAGTTTCTCTTCAAGTCAGGAACATACCTAACATCTGTCAACTCTCTCACTCGCCCATCATGCAGCCTAAGCTTAACAATACCAATTTCCATCATCTGACATGCAATGTCATTACCCATTAACACCTTACCACCACTAATGGGCTGAAAATTTGTAAACCAAGATTTGTGCGGACACATGTGAAAAGTACAACCAGAATCTAAAACCCATTATTCAGAGTTCATACCATCAGTAGCGACGAGTGTCTCTGCGCTGTCATAGCTATCATCATAGGCAAGTGCAACATCCACTTTCTTCTTGTCTTGTGCTCTCTTCTCAGGACAGTCCTTAATAAAGTGCCCATCTTTCTTGCAGCAATACCACTTCCTAGGAGTCCTAGACTTCGACCTTGAGCCTTTTTTCTTCCCATCTCTATATGAGGGCCTTCTTGTTACAGATAAACTTTTGCATTGCCCTCGGTCTGCTTTCCTAATAACTTTGAGTTTTAACGATGATTTCACATCACTCATCGTTAAACTCTCTCTGCCGTAAAGTAGCGTATCAAAAAAACTCTCATAGCTCTTGGGGAGTGAACTTAGTAGGATAATTGCTCTATCTTCATCTTCTATCTTGATGTTGATAGACTCAAGATCAAGGATGATCTTATTAAAGGCGTCTATATGATCTTTCATCGGCGTCCCCTCTGACATGAACAACTGATATAGCTTCTTTTTTATATGTAATCTATTGGCCAATGATTTTCTTATATAAAGAGAGTCAAGCTTCTTCCAAAGACCTATTGCCATCGTCTCACCTGCTACTTCCTTTAGTACTTCATCGCTCAATGACAGAACAATTGTGCTATGAGCTCTTTCTTGAATGTCCTTTTTTTCTGCCTCAGCTGTAGATGACTCTAGCATCTTCTCTTCATCACTAGATGAAGCTGCAGTCTCCTCTAATGTCGAACCAAGCCTTTGGCTCACTAACAATGCCTTAACCTTCATCTTCCACAGGCTGAAGTTATTCGTACCGTTGAATGTCTCTACCTCATACTTGGGTGTGGCCATGTCTGCTTAGAACCAAAGCTTTGATACTAGTTTGTTGAAGCAGAAGCACACAAACAAGCAAAACATTCACCCAAGCAATATAATAATGTAGAACAAGTTACTAAGAAATAAATAGAGAAAGGGGTAGAAGAAGAACACACAAAGAATTACGTGGTTCGGTAACTTGCCTATGTTCACGGTAGATCAAGATCACACTCTTCTCTTATTATGAATCACAAGGCACTTACAAAGTATGTTTTATCAGAAAGATCACAAAGAAAACTCTCTCTTTCACTTTAGGGATTTTCTCTCACAAAAAACCACAAAGATCTCTTATTTATCACAAAATTTGTCAAGATTTCTAGTTGATCACAAAGATGTGTTTACAAGCCAATTGATAGCCTTTATATAGGCTTTGGGATGACCTAGGTTTACTCTATACGTGTGGGAGTCATATTAGGGAGTCCTGAAATAAGTGAGAGATGAAATAAGAAAGTTTCCTTATTTTGAGATACTGTTCCTGTCTCCAGCGCCACGGCGCTGGCGCGCTTCTGCTGAGCGCTACGGCGCTGGCACCTGGTGTGCCCTTCTTTATTTTTCGCCTCCTTTTGCGTCCGTCTTTGATTCGTGCGCACCCTACGCACTTGGCTTGATCTCCAAATCATATTCCGATGATTTTTAATCAACAATCTCACAGTAGGCATATACTCCATCCAACATTCCACCTCATAACTTTTTAGCTTTCGCTTATCTCGAAGTATGGATCACAACTGATTCGTTGAGAGACTCTATGAAAAGAAACCTATAGGCTCATGTGCATGATCAAAGAGTAAGAAAAAAATCCAAAACAAGGCAAGAAAGAAATTCTAAAAGCTTTTTTTTTGGATGAAATACTTTTTTTAGTTAAAAACAAAACACTGGATCATTATTGAAATCACCACATATACAACTCTAATTGATTCTATAGTATAGGGGACCATGATGATTACTCTAGCACAAACTCTACCATATCCCAAAAGTTTAACTATTAGCTAAAGTTCCTTTGTTTAAGCTGAGAAATCAAGGTCAACATTTTCCATTAGTGTTATTACGGCTAATTGACTACACTTGTGATAATGAACCAACCCTTGATTCACTCCATTAATCACGACTGACACAATACCACTATTACCAATCAATTACTTGCATTTTGATACCAAATCTAAGCCTTACCAGTCAGGTTCAAGCTAATTGCTAGGAAGATCAAACCCTAGTTAGGATCATTTACCTTTTTCTCCTTCTTAAGTTATGTTAGAAAAAAAAAAACAGTTCGAGAAAAAATAGTATATTGAAAAACATTATAGATGAAAAAAGAGTGAGAAAAATAATCAAAGTGCTAAGAAAAAGAGTGAGAAAAGATTTAGAAGATATTCATATATATATATATAATACATACTTTTATTTTAATGGTGATTGTTGTCCTTGCTATTTTGTTGACTAGCTAATGAGGTTGATTAATTCTTTGAGGATGTAGGAATAGTTGAAGAAGAATATATATATTTTGAGCTTGTTTAAAATTAAAAGGCAATTCTTTAGATTAGTGGAAGTTGAAGGAAAGCTCGTATAGTATAATGTAAGTTTTATTCTTACTTAAGTCTATTTTATGATTTATTATTTTAGTAAAACTTGTCTTATCAAGATTTAATATTTGGATCAAGTTTGTTATATTGTAGTTTTATTAGAATTTAGGTTTATTTGCTTTATTGAGTAGGCTTGTAACTAATCGATTATAAATAGACTTATAATCTCATACATTTATATGCTTTGAATAAAATTTCTCTTTAATTATTTTTCTTATGAAATAGTTATCTTGAATCTTGTAGTCTTGAGTTCTTGTTAAAGCAAAAGTAATAAATTCAAGTAATATAATGCTACAATAAGCAATCAAGAATAAACAAAAGAAAGAAAGTAGGAGAAAGTATACAAGAATTTATATAGTTTGATAACTTGCTTATGTTTATAGCAGATTAAGATCTTACTTCTCTTATTAATGAATCATAAGGTACTCATAAAGTATGCTTTTTACAAGAAAGAACTCAAACTTTACAATAAAAACTCTCAATTGCACTCACAAAGGCCTCATAATTAATATCTCTTGTAGATTATGAGTTTTCTCTTTTGTGTTGTAGTTGTTGTAATATGTTTACAAATAAATTTAGAGCTTTTATATAGACTTTGGATGTTCTAGGAAAATCTCAAATCTAGTTGGAATAAAAGTCTAAATTCTACTTAAAGAAGTCAATTGAAATAAAATAAAAAATATTCATAAGTTGTCGCATAAACAGTACCTCTTGAACATTGCCACGTAAACAATATCTCGTGAACGATGCCCACCGCATGAACAATTTCTTACTTTTAACTTTTCGTTTTACCCATTCATAATATGACTTTCACATATTAAATTTTTTATTAATTTTTAATTCAAAATTAAAATTTATCTTTAATTTTAAATTACCAATTCCTAATAGTGCTCTTTAATAAAATTTCTCTTGGTAGAATGTTTACCTATCAATCTATATATTCACCTCATCAGGCATGCTGAGCTACGGTCTTATCACATTTTGACAATAACATGTAATATCTTACTTTTGCTGCCTCACTACATAAAGTATTTGATAAACGTGTAGAGTTTAACATGAATTAACTACGCCACCACAATACCGTAATAATCCAATGACAGTTGCTAGGAGCTTTTTTAGTTTTCAATATTACGTTGTTTTTCTTGTAAATTATTTTTGTAGAATTTAATTTATTACAAAAGTTATATCCAAAATTCTTTCTGATGATGTAAGAAATGATATTGTTACTTAATAAGAGTTCTCCTCAGGTTATATATATATATATTTATTTATTTATAAAAAAAATAAAGTTAATCACGAACATATATTTGAGTTACGATGCAGTCAATCATTATTTGGAAAACAAAAAATTTAACCACAAAACCAAAAGAATTTTTTTTTGATACACAAAACCAAAATATTTTTCAAATCACAGCTGTGAAGTTATTCCCTCTGGAATGGGCTTAGCTAATATTCAAAGCAGCTAAAATTATTTTAAGATAAAAGTTTAAATTAAGGACGAAAGATATTATCATATATTTTATTATTTCTCATTTATTTCAAGTTCTAATATCATTACTCTTGTGTACAAAAATATTCTCCCAGTATATTAATAAAATTGTATATATATATATATATTATTATTTATAGCACAAAAATTTTAAGTTATTTGATCCATCAGTATTATATGTTGCACTTGATTTGTTTTAGAATCAATTATTTTAACATTAAATGAATCAATGATGCTTAATTTCACATGTTTCAAAAAAGAAAAATATATCATGACTCGTTATTTTAAAAATGAATATCTATAAAACATGGTTTTATTAGAAAAATAACTTTATAAGCATAAACTTTATAATTTATTGGTCCTAATGTTTTTTAGGCCAAAACTAAATTCTTCTTTTTTTTCTTGTCTGACAAGGAGTTCTATTTCTCTCTATGATAATAAACTTAATCTATGACCTTGAAGAAAAATCTAATCAAAAACGAAAAAGAATTAAGGGAAGAAACTATTATAAATGAGACTCAAAGAGAGATATTGAGATAGGAAGAATAATAGTTTAGAAATAAAAATATTTTTAGAAAGAGAAAATTCTCTATAAAGTGAAAGTGATAAGTAATAGTTTGATTCATGAACTATTATTATAAACCTTTTGTGTTTTATTTTCGATATTACTTTTTTTTTACTATACGTTGATAATTAATTCTTGAAATTGAGGTTTTGGATTGGAGTACTGTAAATTTTCGTCAATGATATTAAAGCGCAAATTTCCAACAATTTCTTTCAGAAAAAGAAAAACAAAATGACTTGGTAGGATCATCCGAAAAAGACTCTCGTGATGGACGCCCTTGATTTTCTTCTTGCACAGGATGCCGTCTAACATTTCTGAAATATGTCCACATTCTTTTTTATTTCGATGTACCAAGCAAATTAGCCAGCAGTAAGAAAAGTCAAGCCAATATAATAAAATATAATATTGTTATTATATAAAATTTAAATTTATTTTCTCATCTAATCTAACCATATATATTATAACGGATCATTCTTAAAATGCATATTTATAAAACATGATTTTTTTAATAAATAACTTGACAGAATCACCTCAAAAGGAAAAGAAAAATTACAATATCTAATAATATTAAACCATTTATAATCCCTAACATATATTCTAGTTGAAATCTTAACTACTCGAATTACAATTTCTTAATTTAAATTATTGGCATGCATATATATATATATATATATTTAAACCAATTATAAAAGAAATTCAGTACAGATTACAGAAATTTTAACAAACTGAGTACAATAAGGAATGGTACCATGAGCAACAAAAATGTTCTCGTAAAGAATTTTCTTTGTATGTCGTACTTTCGTGTCAAGAGGAACGAAACCGATGCCCTTACTTTCGTATTCAAATAGTCTTCGATGGCGGCTTGAAACATTTGTGGACACTATTCGATGTAACAAACAAATTAAGCCAGAAGACACACAGACAATTCAAGGCCCATATCCACTATAAAAAGAAAGCGAGCTTAGGAGCTAGCTTTTCAGTACGCATGCAAAGTCAAAGAAGAAAGAGGAAAATTAATGGCGACAGAAAAAGAAGTGACTCTGCTTGGGATGTGGGCGAGTCCTTTGGCTCTAAGAATCGAATGGGCATTAAAATACAAAGGAATCAGTTACAAATACGTAGATGAAGATCTCATCAACAATAGCCAAAGACTTGTTACGTACAATCCAGTGCTTGTCCATGTAGGAAAACCCATCGCTGAATCACTGTTGTACTTGAGTATATCGACGAAACGTGGACTCAGAATCCTATCATGCCACTACATCGTTATGATCGAGCCACGGCACGCTTCTGGGCTAAATTTGGCGATGAAAAGGTAACCACTAACCAGTCTTGATTATATATATATATATATATATATTCATCTTCTTCTCAACTTAATTTACTTCTGCTATTATGTCGGTGGCATTGTTTCATGTTTACTTTTTGTATATATTGAACCCTAAGCAGATTTCATGTTTAATGGGTTTTGTTGAAGCTAAGCATAGATTTTTACATTTTTAATATTCTTTTCTTGAAGTGTTGGACAACTTTAAAGCAATATTTTGCCGAGACCGGAGAAGAACAAGAAACAATATCAGAAAAGAAGCTGTAGAGTACCCAAAAACACTTGACAAGTTGCTTGAGGAAAAAAATTTCTTCGGCGCAGACGGTGTTGGATTTTTGGACAAAGTATTGGGGTGGATTGTGTATTGGACTCTATAAGAAATTTGGTGATTTAATAATCTTATTTAGATAAGCATTGAGATGAATATTAAAGAGAATAGTCATAAGAAGTATAGAATATGTGAGACACGTATGAGAAAGTCCAATATGTGTGGGACACGAAAGGAAAAGTGAAATGGGACTTGAAGACGCAAAGGAAGCGAAAAAAAGTGCGGAGCTAGAAATAGGGGCCAGCGCCGAGGCGCCCAAAACATAACTCCAGCGCCACAGTGCTGGACGTGTCAAGGCTCAGCGCTGCGGTGCTAGAGTGGGGGAAAGTCTATTTTTGATTCGGATTTTGAGTTTTATGAAGATTAGGACTTTCAAAACAAGTGGACTCTTACTTCAATAAAGAATAGAGTTAACAGGCACGAAATAATCCTTATATAAATACTTGTAAACCCTTTAGTTGAGATCAAGCATTAAGAGTGTGAGAATATTGTTT
The DNA here is from genome assembly GCA_946807835.1 of Ailanthus altissimus. Lineage (NCBI taxonomy): Eukaryota > Viridiplantae > Streptophyta > Magnoliopsida > Sapindales > Simaroubaceae > Ailanthus > Ailanthus altissimus. The sequence continues at coordinate 16,218,284 of OX327687.1, forward strand.
AAAAATCATCGAGATATAATTTGGTGAGCAAGCCAAGTACGTTGGGTATGCGAGGATCGAAGACGGACGTGAAAGAAGACAAAAGACACAAAGGGCAGTGCCCAGGTGTGGGCGCAGCGGCGACTAGGTCCTGGGTGCCGCGGCGCCCAAAACAGAACCTAAGTGCTGCAGTTCCAGATGACTAGCTCCGTGGCGCCCAAACGCAGTGCCCCAACAACGGCCAGCGCGGAAAGAGTTTCTCGAATTGTTGCTATTTGTTTCATTTCTCAATGGTTTCAAGACTCTCTAATACGACTCCCACATATTTAGGGTAAACATAGGACGTCTTAAAGCCTATATAAAGGCTATCTATTGGCTTGTAAACACATCTTAGTAATATTTTAGTGTGAAGATAGAATATCTTAGTGATCTTTAAAGAAATCTTTGTGATTAGAGTGATATCTTTATGATTAAACATACTTTATGATTTTTAGCGAGAGAAAATTCCTAGTTTGTAAGAGAGAGTGTTTCTTTTTGAGTTTTTCTTGTAAAAAGCATACTTTGTGAGTGCTTGTGGTTTAATAATAAGAGAGTGATCTTGATCTGCCATGGACGTAGGCCAAATCATATAAATTATGTATGTTCTTTTTTCTACATTTTCTCTCTTTAGTTCCTTAATTGCTTGTTCTGCACTATATTGCATGGGGGATATTGCTTATTTGTATGCTTCTGCTTTAACAAACTGATATCAGAGCTTGGTTCCAAGCAGTCATGGCTACACCCAAGTATGAGGTAGAGAAATTCAAAGATATGAATAACTTGAATTTGTGAAAGATGAAGGTTAAGGCATTGTTAGTGAGTCAATGGTTAGGCTCGATATTAAAAGAGGTTGCAACTCCATCTAGTGAAGAAGAAAAGACGCCAAAGTCATCTAAAGTTGAAGCAGAAAGAATGAACATTCAAGAAAGACTTACAACACAATCGTTCTATCATTGAGTGATAAAGTACTGATGAGAGTAGTAGGTGAGACACTGGTGATTGATCTTTGGAAGAAGCTTGACTCCCTTTATATGCAAAAATCATTGGCCAATGGATTACATATAAAAAAGAAGTTGTATCAGCTGTCTATGTCAGAGGGGACACCGATGAAAGATCATATAGACGTCTTTAATAAGATCATTCTTGATCTTGAGTTTATCAACATCAAGATAGAAGATGAAGATAAAGCAATTATCTTGATGAGTTAACTCCCCAAGAGTTATGAGAGCTTTATTGATATGCTACTCTACGGTAAATAGAGTTTAACAATGAGTGATGTGAAATCATCATTAAACTTAAAGTTATTAGGGGGAGCAGATCGAAGGCAATACAGAAAGTTTATCTACAAGAGGAAGGCCTTAATATAGAGATAGAAGGAAAAGAGGCTCAAAATCGAAGTCCAGGACTCTTATAAAGTGCTATTTCTGCAAGAAAGAGGGACACTTTATAAAGGATTATCCAGAGAAGAAAGCATACGACAAGAGGAGAGTGAATGCTGTACTTGCCTATGCTGACAGCTATGATAGCGCAGAGACACTCGTCGCTACTAATGGTAAGAATGTTGAACAATGAGCTCCTATTTCTGGTTTTACTTTTCACATATGCCCGCATAATTCTTAATTTATAAATTCCCAACCCATTAGTGGTGGTAAAGTGGTAATGGATAATGATGTTGTATGTTAGATGATGGAAATTGGTAGTGTTAGACTTAGGTTGGATGATGGGCGAGTGAGAGAGTTGACAGATGTTAGGTATGTTTCTGACCTCAAGTGGAACTTGATCTCACTAGGGACTTTAGACCATAATAGGTGTTCCATCAGGATCAACTAAGGGGTTTTGAGAGTGTTAAAGTGTTCCATAGTGGTAATGAGAAGAGAAAAGCATAAATGTGTTTATGTGCTTAAGGGTAAAGTTGTGAGTGATTCTACATTATTCTTAATAGATGATGAGAATATGCAAACCAAGTTGTGGCATCTTAGACTAACATATCTAGGCGAGAGAAACCTGAAGGAGTTATTTAGTCAAAAGGCATTTGGTGAGTATAAGTTCCAGCCATTGGAGTTTTGTGAGTATTGTGTGCTTAGGAAAGCACATAGGGTGACGTTTAGTACCAAAGAGCACAAGACTAAAGGGACTTTTAACTACATACACTCGAACCTTTAGGGACTAGCTCGGATAGCTACTCATGATGGTGCCAGGTATTTTCTTAGTTTGATTAATGACTATTAAAGGAAGCTGTGGGTCTATGTGTTGAAGAGTAAAGATCAAGCATTTGATGTGTTCATGACTTGGAAAGCTCTTGTTGAGAATTAGAATGGTAAAAGGGTAAAGAGGTTGAGAACTGAAAATGGCCTCAAGTTTTACAATAGAGATTTTGATAGATTTTGTGCCAAGCATGGGATTGCAAGGCATAGAATGGTAAGATCAACACCACAGCAAAATGGCGTACCTGAGAGGATGAATATGACCCTACTTGAAAGAGTTAAATGCATGCTTACCAATGTGTTGAAGAGTAAGGATCAAGCATTTGATGTGTTCATGACTTGGAAAGCTCTTGTTGAGAATCAGAATGGTAAAAGGGTAAAGAGGTTGAGAACTGAAAATGGCCTCAGGTTTTCCAATAGAGATTTTGATAGATTTTGTGCCAAGCATGGGATTGCAAGGCATAGAATGGTAAGATCAATACCACAGCAAAATGGCGTACCTGAGAGGATGAATATGACCCTACTTTAAAGAGTTAAATGCATGCTTACCAATACAAAGATGTCCAAGGCATTTTGGGGAGAAGCTGTTGTTGGAATTTGTACTTACGTGCCATCCCATTATGTATGAATATCTATTTAATATTTATACTAGTATTGTTATTTCAATAAATTGCTAATTATATTTATATATGGTACGATGCTTGTAACGTTTCAGACATTGTATGATTTGAAAGAGTTCAGATTTGGTCTAAATGAGTTTAGATCAGTGCTAAGAATTAGCAATGTTGAGAGTTATAAATGCTGAGAGTTGGCACTAATAAAAGTTATTAAGTTATAAGAGTCAGTGATATCTAAAGAGTTAGCCTTGTCTGAAATGGGATAAAGACCTAAGAGTATATTAGTAATGACGTAGTTGCAAAGAGTTGTAAATAGTGCTAGAAAATGTCATTATGCAAATATGTTCTCAAATATTATGTTCCTGATCTATCTTCACAGATGCTAGTCTGTCAGTGAATACCTTAATAAATATATAGATTAATGTATGTCTATATCTGAATGGTCTAGATGGTTAGTTTTAACAAATCATGAGTTTAGTGGAAGCTCGTATAGAGATACAAGTATTCAGTAAGAACTGAATACTGAACAGACTCATAAAGATCTGCAATAGACATCCCATAAAGTCGTCAATGGAAGGTCTTTCGAGTTGAGTAGTATTCGTGGTCTTTTGATCTGAGTGTCATGGTGGGCTTGTTAGTGATCCACTATACTTTGGTTTCACACATATCAGAAACCTTTTATGGTTTGACCGCTGGGTGTCACTGGGTATGGCCCGATGCTCATGAAGTCCGGTGTGCATAGATTTGGGATCTATCAGCTCATTTGGGTGAGTACTATATCCTAATGCTCTATAGATTATTTTTTAGAAAGTCTTATGGTCATAAGCAGTAATTCTCGTGAAAAGGGTTTAACCCTAGGGATAAATAATATTGCAAAAGTGTTTTGGAATATTATTTATTGAAATACAATTCTAGAGATAAGCTTTCGGTTGGGCATATGGAGATTTGACGATGTTGATCTATTTCTCTGCTCTACCCGGATATAAATGATGGAGGGATTATATGAATATGTTATAACCTCAACTTGTATGGTCTAACGCATCACTTTGTAATATCCGTAATGTATATGTGGGGCATCATTCATGGACGTATGGAGGAGTTTCATTTGACAATTCGGGCGTGGACTTAGAGAGTCTCACAATATGAAGGGTACTCATTGTGCATTGGGGCAGCATAATGGATTGAACAGTTCCATCCTAGAAATTCTAGCAAACCGAAAATATATTTCGGGGTTCCTCAGATGGTGCACTTGTTTAAACTTAAATGTTAAGTATATCATTTAATTAGTTGACAAGAGTTATTAACTAATTAGATGTTAATAAGTGGCACAATTTATTCCATGAATTGTTTTACCATGAATTCACCCATTAACCATGTTAGTAAAATCAAATAAAGTAAATATTAATTATTCAAATAGTTTTTGAATAATTAAATAAATGTTATTTAAAGAAATAAAATATAATTTTATTTATTTGATATTTTATTCCTAAATGGAAGACATACCTAATTTGAGAAACATAAACTAAATTAAGTAGAGCACCATTTTGCAATTAATGGTTAATTTTATTAGATCATTAAATTGGCCACCAAAAATTATTTTGGTAGTTGACCACTTAATTTAATTTTGGTAGTTGGCCACTTAATTTAATTTTGGTGGAGCACTAAAAATGGTTGAGTTTTTATGTGTATTAACAAGTGTGTGAATAAAAAACAATTCGTATAAGCATTGACAGGAAAAGGAAGAATTGGTTTTGAGAGAATTTTTCATTGAACAAAGACTTGTGAGAAAAACCAAAGGAGAAAGAAAAATAAATCCTTCTTATTTTTCCTTCAAGTAATCAAACCTTGTTGCTGGAGATTATAATGTTGCTATTCTAGTTTCACAATCCTACCGGATTGTTGTGAACTAAAATTAAATAAAAGTGCACTTCAAGGTGAGCTCAAAGTTGGAGTAAAGAAATCTGGCTTTGAAATCTTCATTGGAGGTCTTCAAAGGTATGTTTTCTATATTCTTAAGTTGTTAAGAATGGAAATACATGTACATATGTTGATTACATGATAAATTCCGTTGCCAAATTTGTGTATATGATGCATGTGTTTAATGTTTTCAATATGTACACAATCACATGCATACACCCTAAGATACTTCAACAGCTGTAGTGACTGCAGCGTATTTGATCAATGGAAGTCCCTCCTTAGCAATTGACTTCAAGACCCCAGAAGAAAAATGACCTGGCAATCCTTCTAAGTATGACTAGCTTAGAATATTTGGTTACTCTGCCTTTATACATGTAAAGGAGGGGAAGTTAGGACATAGAGCTATCAAAGGGGTATTTATAAGATATCTCGAAGGAGTAAAAAGATACAAGGTGTAGTGTAAAGACTTGACACCACCAAGAAGTATCATAAGCCGTGATGTGACGTTTAATGAGACGATCATGCTGAAAGCCTCCTAAGAAGATGAGAAAGAAGAAGCTGTGCCCAAGAAAGGCTCAGTACCCGAGTCAATAGAAGTTGAAGTTGAGCTGGAGAGTAAATCTGATATGCCCCCAGATCAGCACTTCAATGATGAGATCCTTGAATATGAACCAAGAACACCGGCGAGTTCCTTTAAGTCTACCCAATAAAAGACTAGGACTTTTGAAATAGAACCAGAAGAGTACCAGCTGACTAGAGACAAGTTAAGAAGAACGATAAACCCATCAATCAAGTATGCACAAGAAGATCTAGTTGCTCATGCTTTTAATTCTGCTTACATTCTTAAGTATGATAAGCTTAGAACATATGGTGAGGTTATGAAGAGTGAAAATAAGAAAGAATGGCAGCAGGCCATAGAAGAAGAGATTAGTTTTGTTAAGAAAAATAATACCTGGAAGTTGATACAGAGACCTAAAAAAAAACTAGTTAGGTGTAAGTGGGTGTATAAAGTGAAGGAGGGGATACAACGGATAGAGCCTACAAGATTCAAGGCTAGTTAGTTGTACAAGGTTTTGCTCAGAGAGAGGGAGTTGACTTTTATGAGATATTTTCTCCAGTCGTCAAGCACACATCAATTAGGATTTTGTTAGCCATGTGTGCAAACCTTAATCTATATCTAGAATAAATGGATGTAAAGACAGCTTTCTGCATAGAGAGCTTGAAGAGACGATATACATCGCACAGTAGCAAGGGTTCAAGGAGCTCGAAAAAGAAGATCATGATTATTTGCTAAAGAAGTTATTATATAGGTTAAAGCAATCACCTGGACAGTGGTATAGGAGATTTGATGAGTTTATGATGGCTTGTGGCTTTAGTAAGAGTAAGTATGACGGATGTGTACTTCAAGAACATAAGTTGTGGGATGATGTATTTGCTTCTATACGTCGATGATATGTTGATCGCATGTAAGAATATGGAAGAAATACAGAAGCTCAAGAAGTAATTGAATGGCAAGTTTGAGATGAAGAATTTGAGAGTAGTAAAGAGAATATTTGGTATGGATATTGTGAGGGAAAGAAGAGACGTTATCTTCTTGTCTCAATAGTGATATACTCAAAATTATAGAGAAGTTTGGTATGTACAATGTAAAGGTTGTCTCTACTCCTTTGGCCATGTATTTTAGACTTTCAGCAGCACAGTCATCAACATCTGAAGAGAAGAAACTGCAGATGAGTAAAGTATCGTATATAAGCATTGTGAAGAACATCATGTATATAATGGTTTGCACAAGACTAAACATAGCACAAGCCGTGAGTGTGGTGAGTAGATACATGGCAAATTCGAGTAAGGATCACTGGCTTACAGTAAAGTGGATTTTGAGATATCTCAAGGGGACGTCGAATCACTAGTTGATGTATAAGAGGGATAAGGACAGCAGTAGCTTATGTAGGTGATCTAGACAAGAAAAGATCGTCGATAGGTTACGTATTCACAGTGTTTGGGTGTAGTGTATGTTGGAAATTAGTTCTACAACATGTGGTTGCATTATCTACCACATAAGAGGAGTACATAGCCGTTGGTAAGCTATTAAGGAAGTCGTGTGGTTGAAAGGAATATGTGCGGATGTATTGGCTAGTGAAGATATGAACACTAGTGTATATTGTGACAGTCAAAGTGCCATACACTTAAGCAAGCATCAAGTGTTCCACAAGAGGTCGAAACACATTGATCTGCGGCTCCATTATATTTGAGAGATTATCAAAAGTGGTGAAGTTAGTCTAACGAAGATAGCATCGTTTGAAAATCCTATTGACATATTGACTAAGCCACTACCCTCGGTTAAGTTCATCTTATACAAGGACTTAACTGGAGTCACTACTTTGTGAGGATGATCGAAGTTGCGGAGATGAGAGATCGAGTTACTTTATGGATGATTTTGAATTAAGGAGGGAATTTGTGAGAATATTGATTAAAAATCATTGGAATATAATTTGGAGAATAATTCAAGTACGTTGGGTACGCCAGGATCAAAGACAAATGCAAAAGGAAGCAAAAGACACAAGGGTCGGTGCCCAGGTGTGGGCACCGCGGAGACTAGGTTTTGGGTGTTGTGACACCTAGGACATAACTTGAGCACCGCGGTGGCCAGTGTGGAAAAAGTCTCCTGAATTATTGTGACTTATTTTGTCTCCCAATAGTTTCAGGATTCTATAATACGACTTCTACATATTTAGGATAAACTTAAAACATCCTAAAGCCTATATAAAGACTTTCTATTGGCTTGTAAACATATTTTAGTGATATCTTAGTGAGAAGACACAATATCTTAGTGATCTTTGAAGAAATATTTGTGATTAGAGTGAGATCTTTGTGATCAAACATACTTTGTGATTCTTAGTGAGAGAAAATCCCTAGGTTGCAAGATAGAGTGTTTCTTTGTAAGTCTTTCTTGTAAAAGGCATATTTTGTGAGTGTCTTGTGATTCAATAATAAGAGAGTGATATTGATTCGCCGTGGACGTAGAAAAATTACCGAACCATGTAAATTCTGTGTGTTCTTCTTTTACATTTTCTCTCTTTAGTTCTTTAATTGCTTGTTCTGCACTATATTGCTTGGGTGATATTGCTTGTTTATGTGCTTCCACTTCAACAAAGAGAGACTTTGAGAGAAGGGAAGAACTGGATAGACATTGTATTTGTGTGCGCTAGGGTAGAACCGTTGTTTGGGTGTTCATTGTTCGTGGTAGAAGAAGGGTACACTAAACATTAGATCCTTTTGAGGGTTATTCATTGAGTTTTTCTTGTAAATTCTCTAGAAAATTAATAAGAGAGACTAGAATTCTTAAATTCATTGTGGACGTAAGGAATTGACCGAACCACATAAATGATTGTGTTGTGCTTTTTATTTTTTATTTTAAATTCTTGTTATTTTACTTGATATACAGACTTTTTCGCTATATTAAAAGATTAAAATTTAAAATTAAATTTAATTAGAATTTTTTATTTTAACCTAATCTCAAATAAAAAATGATGATTTTTCTAACAAACTCCGTCGAAGAAGCAACCGGACTGATATTGGTCCATGAAACTTCAATGCCTTGTTTGAAAGCATGGTTTCATACGTTACTTCATGTCCCGTGGGTCAAACAAGCCGTCTTACCAGATTCTGAGAAATTACGTTCTCAAATTCACCCATTTCGCAGTCATCTAGTGGCTTCACATTCCTGAAGAAATAAAGGGCAATCCCATGTTCCCATTGGATTGATTTCACGATCACTTCATTTATCACCATGATCAATACATGTTGAGTGGTCATAATTTATATCATATTACTTCAGATAAAATAATGGAGTGGTTGTATTTCAATATTATATTCGTGTTAAATATCTACAACGAGTGGATCTTGGTTTTGATGTGTTAAGCTGAATGGGATTCATTCAAATAAACAACAATATTAAGCATCTTTTGTTGCTTGCCCACTAGATTTTAGTTCATAACTTTTTATTATTATTATTGATCCAAATTACGTTTCATTAATAAATTATTTGCGTTTGTTTATAAAAATATAATAATATTATTATTTAAGTTTAAGTAAAATTAAAGATTATTGTTTATTAATTTAACGAGCTATTAACTTAAGATTAATTAAAGTGATATTAAATTTGTATTAGTTTAAGATTAATTAAAATGATGTTAGGCTTGTTTTATTTTTAAGAAAGTCTCCGTTCACAATTTAAGTATCGGATTTTACTAATTAAAGATAAGTAATCCTTAATTGCAACATTATTTCTTTTTAAAAATAAATTAAGAGTAAATACAAATGTAATAAATGTTGCAATTATTAAATTAGGATTAAATTTATGAGTTATTGACACATTCTCTCCAACCTAAAAGACATATTTTCTTTAAATTAAAGCTTAAATGAATTTATTCCTAATCTTGTTAGGAATTAAGAGGAATAGCACAAATTCGTCATTCTTCTAGGATTTGGTAATTATCTGAGTGTGTAGAGATATAAGAGTCTGATTGTTTTCCATGGTAAGTAATTTCTGCAAAAGCTAATTCATTCATAAGGTATGCAATTGTTTTAATGTAATATTCTTATTGGAGTATAAATATATGTTTCATTGATTTTATGGTTAAATTAATATTTGAAAAGTATATATGGTTTGAAGGAAATTATATATTTAGATTTTTAACTTAAATTTGTAAGAAACTCAAATTATATAATATATTCTCAAATTTTGAATATCTGAAAAATATCTGTTTTTTTATTGTGATCTCAAATTAATATTTTTAATGTTTATGTTCAAGAAAAACTTAATAACCTTTGATTGTTGTATCAAAGATCTTTGATGTAATATCCTAATGATAGTAAATGATATGAAATAAAAAAAAATATTTATTCTCAAGTTAATGCTTATGAACAATTAATAAGTAAATATTGTGTTCTCTATCTGCAGTTACTATTATCGTTACCATTATTGATGGCTAGTTGAGTTATTAATTGTACTCATAGTTATAATTGTTACTGCTACTATTATTGTTACAAGTATTGACTAGCTAGTTCAGTTACTATTTGTAAACATGGTTATTAATTATTACTATTATAACTTACTTGGGTATATTAGTAGTAACATTTGACCGGATCCCCGCACTATGTGACATTAACTTAAATAAAAATATATTTTCTTACACTATGCTATATTGTTAATATAATAAATGTAATAGTTATATATTATAAATTTTATTTATTTATTTTTTTGGTAATATGTTTATTCTCTTAGGATTCTAGTCCAAGTCTAATTCCTCGTAAAGTCCAATGTGATATAGAGCCTCAAACTTAAATATCCTAAGAACTCTTTATCTAAGTCTATAGCTAAGCTCATTATGCAGACATTCTAGGCTTTGACCCATTACCAAGTGAAAGCTCTGATAATAAACATAGGGACTTTCCTCGGGTTCATTTATTGTCCTCGACTCCTGAGTCCTTTGTGCAAACAGGCACCCTTCAACAATTAACATTGGCTGAATCGACCATACAAAGTTTCCCCTTGAGGCAACCACGTAAGTGCTAACTAGGGACCAAAGACTCACTAGCGCCCCTGAGGATCTTAGAGATAATTCAATCCCTACAATCACAAAATTAGGCAATCAACTCAATCCCTGAGAATTTCGGAGGCTAGTAATCTTTGATACAAATTGAATTCAAACAAGTTGGGATGAGCCTAAATTAGAAAGGTACAAATTTGCTATAATCCTAATAGGATTTTATAATACACGTCTATAAAATTCTTAGGCTTAAGTTGTTTCAATTATGTTTACCGAAAAAGACACTCAACGAATTAGTTATTCATATGATAATGTGCTGGTAGTCACAATACAAATAGCAGGAATAAAGGTGAATCAAATATTCATTAATTTTAAAAGCTCAATAGACATAATTTTTATAAAAACATTAAATAAGCTCAGTATTAAGGACTTGAAGATTGAGAGGGCCTAGACTTATTTATATGGGTTTAGAGATGGTTACATAATATTGCTTAGGGTTATCAGTTTTCCTATATCCTTAGAAGATAAGCCTTACATAAAAACTATGATGGTGAACTTCGTCATTGTCGATAAGCTTTTCCTTTATAAGGTCCTACTAGGGGTGATTATTTATGGCTAACTAAAACGCAACTATGTCTATCTATTATTTGAAGCTAAAGTTCTTGGTCAGGGATGGAATATAAGTCATATTCGAGGATTAGAATATGAGTCATATTCGAGGATCAGAATATGACAGGGAGTTATTATATGACCTCGATAAAGAGGACCTACTTCATCTCTATATTAGACCGAAAAGGGAAGGGTTATTTGAAGTCTCCATTGCAATTGAAGGAGATGATCTTAGTATAGATCAAACCAGGGCCCCTAAGAAGGTAGTGAAGGAGTTATTGACCATCTTAATTTGGTTTCATAAAGACATTCTTGGAATAAACGCTTTACTGATATCTAATGTATTGGCTGTTAGTTCATCCTTCAAACCTATTAAGTATAAGAGGAGAAACTTCAACCAAGGGAGGAATGAGGTCGTGGCTATAGTGGTGGAGAAACTTTTAGCCATAGGATTCATGAAAAAGTCTATGATCTTGAGTTGTTAGCCAATGTAGTTATAACCAAGAAGGATAATGGAAAGTGGAAAATATGCATAGATTTCACAGACTTGAATAACGCTTGCCCAAAGGATAGTTTTCCTCTCCTTAAGGTCGATAAGTTAGTGGATTTTACATTTGGGCATGATAAAGACATTTAAGATTTTAAAGGAGCACAATTTAAAGTTGAACCTTGAGAAGTATGCCTTCAGGGTAGAGGTTGGTAAATGCTTGAGATTCATGGTGAGCTAGAGGAGGGGTCAAGGCCAACCTCAACAAAATTAGAGCCATCTTGGAAATAAAGTCCCTAAGCAAGGTGAATGCGATTTAGAGACTTACAAACCAACTGGTTGCCCTTAATATATTTATTTCTAAGGACACTAATAATTGTTTTTAAATTTTTTCAAGTCATCAAAAGAAGAAAAAAGAAAAAGTGGATCCGTCAGTGCAAAGAGGCTTTTAGAAACTGAAAGTTTACTTAGCTCAACCTATCTACCTTGTAGTATTAAAGACTAAGGATCTACTAATCATCTACCTAAGGGTCTTAGCACAAGCAGTTAGCTTTATACTAGCTAAAGGGAGGAAGTAGGGGCCTAGAGACTAGTGTACTTTGCCTGTAATGCTTTCATGGATTTGAGATTTGCTACCTCTTAGTTAAGAAGCTGGATCTCTAGCTAGTCATGTCAGGGCAAAAACTTTAGCCCTATTTTCAAGTACACACCATTGTCATCCTTAATAATTAGCTATTGGGATAGATTTTGCACAAGCCAAAACTTTTTGTGTTAGAGATCCAATATACTAGGGTGTACACATGTGCAACAGTGTTTATTGTACAAAATACGTATCATATACATATCTAATCATAGCAAAATAATAAAAACATACAATAAATAACATATTAATCATACTAGTATATTAAGTGAGTTTAAGAATTCACTAAAACATGTAACCTTTTATACATGTAAACTAGAAGTCCACATGGAGACCAACTCATTGGCAGTTTTAGTCACCAACTCGGTAGATTTAGTAAGCTAGAATAACAGCTTTAATTATCCAGCACTGGTTTAACACTTAAACCTTAAACTATATGTTTATCACTAATCAACTCTTAATCAATAAAACAATAGCCTATATTGCTATTTAATGGCTAGGCTAATAAGAGAAGATTATAAATTATAATTTCAACACTTGAAATTTAATATAAAAAAAACAATTTCTTTCTCATTTTCTTCTCGTATGGCCAGCCATGCCTTTGAAACCAAAGTAATAATTTCTTTTTATTTCAAAACAACAAAAGAAATACAATTCTAAATTGCTTTCTACGGTTTTCACACTTTTATTACATATAAAAGTAATTCCAAATTGCTTCTCAATGGTTCCATCCATTTTTAGCACATTACAATTGTGATATATATATATGTAATATGTAATATAATAATATATTATAATATATAATAATGAGATATTTTAATTATTTAATAATTAATGTATGAAATTATCAATTTGTCCCTCATAAATAGTTACTAAGTATACCCCTAGTGGGTCTCATTATACTATATACTTGGATAAATTTAACCGAGAGTCCACAATGTATCATGATACAATTAGTAAACAATAATTGTTAACTAATTATTGTATTTAACACTTAAATATAAATACGCGCATTGTAGTGATGCTGGATTTTTACTAGACTGAACAATTCAATTCGATACGCTGCCCTAGTGCACAATGAGTACACTTTATATCGTGGGACTCCCTAGGTCCATGCCAATTCGTCAAATGGAATGAGTCTATGAACACTGCCCCATGCACACGTCACGGAAATATAAATCATCGCGTCGATCATCCAAGCTGAGGTCATAACACATATGTATATTCCTTCCGTCATGATATCCGAGATGTATGAGGATATAGATTATCACTGTCAAATCTCCATGTGCTCATTCATATCCTATCTCCAGACTTGTTTCTCACTGAATAATATGTACAAACTCTTTTACCATATTGTTCTACTCTGGCGAAAACTCTTTCTCGAGATAAATGCTTGTGGCCACGAGACTTTTTGAGATACAGTATTGAAGCATTTGGATATCTAACTCCCTGTACAAGTTGACGGATCCTATATCAGTACACACTAGACTTTATAAGCATTGAACCATACCAAGAGATAGCCAGCGGTCACATTATGAAAGGTCTGTGACATGTATATAACCAAAGTATGGTGGAGCATATATAAGCCCACCGTGGCACTCAAGTTAAAGGACCACGTATACTACTCAACTCAAGAGGACCTTTCGTTGACGGCTTACATAGGATGTCTATTGAAGGTCTTCGTGAGTCTGTCCTATATTTAGTCCTAACTGGATATCCATATATTAATACAAACTCCAAGCTCATGATCGGCTAGGAATAACCATATTTACCCTATGGGTATGACATATGTTGATTTATATAAAGGCGTCCATCAACATACCTGCATCGATAAAAATAGTTTAAGGACAATATTCGAGAACATACTTGCACAACTGACATTTTCTAGCACGTGATTGCAACTCTTGTAACTATGCAGTTACTAGCATATTTCTGGGTCTATGTCCTATTACAAACAAGGCTCCAACTTTTAGATTTTCACTGAGTATTATAACTAACTAACACTTAACTATGCTAACTCTTAGTATTTATATCTTTTAGTGTGGCCAACTATGGGCCTTGATCTAAAATCCTTTACATCAGATCTGAACTCCTTCAGATCATACAATGCTGTAATGTTACATTGTATAGTATTATATAAATAGGGATTAGTGATTTAATAGGAATGTACACTTGTATAAATAATAAGTATATGTATATTCAGGAATGGCATGTAAGCATCAACCCCAACATTTAGGACCGTTAATCAAGAGGGCGGTTGATTTTAGTGAGTTCAACATTCGGTGTAAGCCGAGAATAACTATCAAGGAGATTTGGCTATACCCAAAACCCTATCCGAGGTGGCTTCAAGTGAGCAGACAAAAGACAACCCTTAAGCTACAACTTGGATGTTTTACATCAATGAGACATCCAACTCTTAAGCATGTAGAGCGGGCATCGTTCTTATTAGTCTAAAGGGAAATGAGCTCCAACTATATGATGTGTTTTGATTTTTTAATTTTTAACAACGAGATTGAATATGAGGCCCCATTGACTAAAAATATTTAGCCACAAAACTATTTTCATAAAATAATTTTACAAAATTTTTAATATAATATTATAATTGTTGTAATTTTAAAATTTAATATTCATTTTACAATTTGAAATTAATATATTTTTTAATTAATTATGAAATGAAATAAATATATTACAACTATCCATAAGTGTTGTTTACGCTCAAAATGTAATGCGGCTATCGTAGTATAGATTGAGGTGTTGATCTCACGAGGAAGCTTTTGACAAAATTGATTGGTGAAGTAAAATATTAAAGCAGTAGTAAAGGAGAAATTAATTAATTGGTTTAAGTGGATGAGATAGAATTGTCTATGAATTGAGAAAAATGTCTTATGACGATGCAAGCAAGATTTCGAGAATCACAATTATGCTTTATAAATCAACTCTACACTTTGATTCAATATTTAAAACTTAATTGAAAGTTTCACATCCCAAACAATCAATCGGAAGATATGTAAAATATAGCATATTTGATAAGACTAAACTCTTTGCAAACATTAACACAAACTATGTTCATTTATACAAGTTATCTAAGGCTAACAATATATCATTTTGACAATATTGTAGTAAAAGATCAACTTAAATATCAAACAATTATTATGTTTACATGTTATCCAATATCGACAATATATCGATTGACAATATTATAGTAAAAGATTAATATGTAAAACAATGTAACCAATAACAATTATAATTCAACAAGAATCACATAAACAAAGCATGACTGAAAATATATGAAACAGGATAATTATAACCTCTGTATTATAGAAAATAAAATAGATAAGAGTTTAAGCAAAACCAAACTTACAAATATTTGTAGCTCTTGACAACGAATCAAAGCATAGAAGTAGATTTATTACATATAAAAGTTCATCTCTTAGCCTTGCCAAGAACTCTAGCCTAGATTACAATATATGTTAGTGAGAAGAAAATAAGAGAGAATTGTCTTGTCATGAAAATGTCATAAGAGTGTCCTTATATAGGCAATAAATGAAAATATGTTAAGTGGATGTCCTTAGACTTCAATCTTCAATAATTTAGGCCAACCACTAATTCACCCACTTGTAGTACCTTTTTGATAATATAAATGATCGATGTAGCCTTTGTACACAACATTAAAGTTGTATAATTTTGTCTCTTCTTTCTATAGGCACCAGTTTCATATAAATTGGATGAGTATCCAATGAGATATGGGAAAAATGCCAAAGATATGTTAGATTTCAGCCAACAACCCTTTTACCCACTTGCAATACAATTTGGTCCATGATAATGGATGATTTGGACTTTACCATCAACATAAGAGTTGTTGATAATTGAGTCAGTATTTTACAGCTTCAAGAATTATCCAATTGGGTACGTACTTTGTGAAATTCGGTCCAAATATGTGAGGTTAGTCATGCTGAATAGAAGTTGTAATCCAATTCTGTTATATCCTAATTTTAGCCTATACAATATTGGATTTAGCTTTTCAACTGTTCTTCAAGTTTGTGTAAGATTGCGTCATGTCACTATAGGTTCAAGAATATCTTCATTTAGATTTCTACATTGAGAGTTACATACATTTTACCTAAACCTGTGCAAATAACATTTATTAATCATAATTTAAGGACAACACTTTATTTAAAGCCTAAAAATATAAAAATGCTAATATTAGTGATATTAAATGGTGATTGAATCTCTTAACAAATATGCATTTAAATGTGTTCATCACAGCTCCCAACCAGCTTATTGCTAGTTTATAGCAATTCAAGTGTAAATAAAATATGCAAAACTACCTAAGCATTTCAAACAAAACATTAGTTCAAGATCACTATTGTTATTATGGTTTTTTCAATTATAACTTCCAAAATTTGTATGTGTGTGAATTAAGCCGTAACCTTCTTACCATAAACCATAATAGATATAGCCTTTAGAATTTCTCCAAGTAAAAGTCTTAACTCCATATCCTCACAAGTGTATGACTGTTTAAATTGTTAGAATTTCTCTCATAGAGTTGGAAAACAATTAAACACTAAAAAAAAAATTAATTTTAAGGATAGACATACAAATTAATATTGATCCAAAGATAGAAAAATCAATTGTTTAAAAATCAATCATTCTTAATATGCATTAGCTTTAGGACTATAATTGTCTTGTGAGAATAATACAAATATAGCTTACTGAGAAAACTGATTTACAAGATATTTGTCTTCTAAAATTGAATGAAGACTTTATTAAACTGAATAGATTCTTTTTTTTTGGTTGGTATTTGCTTTTTTTTTTAAAATTTGTTTTTTGAAAGATACAAGGAGGTAATAAAAAAAACAGTTTCTCACCAAAATATATTCACAGAATTTGAGAATTCACTTTAAATCGTCCTTCAGCTATGTAACCAACTTATTCCTTAATTCAAATAATATCAATCTAAACAAAAATTAACCAATTCAAAGGATCAATGAAGGTTCGTAAGCTATTTTTTCAACCTTTCCACTTACTCATAAACGATATGTTAGATTAGAAAAATATATACTTAAACATGGAAATTTTTTTGGCTATATAAATTGAATCATCCATCTTACCACAAAGCTTAGCATTGTGCTAAAAAATATTTCCAAAGTCATTCTTTAGTAACCTAAATAGAAATAGTGACTCAATCCAAATAATTTTGAAATCATACATAGGTAAAAAAGCAAATTCCTTTATACAAGAATTACCAAGACTACAAGTAACCCAAATAATCTTTACTCTGCCATTTTAATCAAATAGGTATGTCGGACGCTATTATCTATTTTGTTTTTTGGAATACAAAATACAACTTATATCTACTATCCTCCCCCCAAACTAGATGAAACATAGTCCTCAATTTTTAAATAGAAAGAGATAAAATATAAGAGACATTACCTGAAATGCTAATTATTCAAAAGAAATAAACTTGAGAGACACTTAACCAAATATAAACTAAAATGCTAATGTTAATAAATAAATAAATAAATAAAATTTACAATCGAAGTGTTGGATCCAATGTTTGCTTGTTATGGCCCACTGACCAATCAATCCGAGTTATTGCTGGGTCAGGTTCGTAGGTAACTGCCTATAATTTGTCAATCAATTCATCCGCATCGGTAGCAGAAATGAGGATCTGTTGCGCCGAATGTGAAATAAAATATTGTTCCACAACTTGATCAAGAAAATAGAGTAAACAATCAAATTAGTTATTAACATTTAACAAACCTATGAATTTTTTGTGGATATTTGATAAGGGCAAATTTGTCATATATTTTCTCATGTTTTTATTATTGATATTTTATAGTTTTATGAGAATAGATGGCTATTTATGTGCATTATTGTTATTTATAGGGACTTGAATGAAATTTAAAGAAAGAATGCAAAAGGAGCGAAAACAGGGACTAAAATGCAAAGTTTTCAAAGTATGTGTCCATCGCCCCAGCGCCACAAGGATGTTCGCCCCAGCGCTGAAATAGTGATCGAAATAAGAAAAACGACCTGCTTAAGTCGCGTATAGCGCCCCAGCGCCAGACAGTCACCGCGCCAGCGGTGAAGCCGTTTTCATGCAGCGCCCCAGCGCCGAGATCCCACCGCTCCAGCGGTAATAGCTTTTTCACGCGTCGCCCCAGCGACAGATGCATAGCGCGCCAGCGGTAGTATGAGTCCTAGTCCGACGAGAATTGAGATTTTCAAGCTCATATCAATCCCTATATAAAGCCACTCGTTCCCAGCCTTCAAGAAAAAATCCAAGACGACCCAAGAGCACCAAGAATACAGAGTACGAGTCTTGGAGAGCAATAGGAGCTTAATTGAAGCAACTTTAGAGAGAGATACAAGACGTTCTTCGGCGTCAAGAGTTCCTAGGCAGCGCAATTAAGAGCAATTCGACGTCTATATCGGTTTGCGATTGATTGTATCATGTTTTATAATTATTTCTACTGCTGTTCTCTTGTAGCCATGAGCTAACTTATTTTCTAGGGTTAATATTTGAACTCAATATGTGTGCTTAATTGCCATATCCTTTTAGTATTTAATAAACTTAGTCTTTTATTATTTAAATTACTTGTGTTTAATGCTTCAATATATCTGGCCAATATATGGTGAATGAGTTGGTAATATTATTGATAAACTCGGAAGAGGAATCATAATATTTAGACCTAGGTAATTTGATGCATGATTGTAGAGTAACATTCAATGTTGCATATGCAAGTTTCAATTTAGGATAGGAATATACCTAATTGGCATGTATGATCAATAAGACCTAATCTTAATGAATCTTAGTTTATTACAAGTACCATAGGAATATAGGTATTTGGTAAATTAGGGTATACTTGCATGACCTTGGAAGAGGCTTGTGAATACATTAGCGTCTTGATCAATAATAAAGACTAAGTGAGTTAAATATTAGAGGATTAATCATTAGAAACATATTGAGGGATAATATTAATCCTAGGTTTTCTCTACGTTGCTATCTTTAAATCTCATTGCATTGTGTTTTGCTTTTATATTTCTTACATTCATTCTTAGATTTTTATTTTTTCGAATAATTATTAGGAAGATATAATTTTAGTAATTGGTTAAAAAGAAAGAATTATCCCTGTGGGTTCGACATCCAACTTATTTAGTCTCTTTATTACTTGCATACGATAGTGTATACTTGCACTTAATTTATGATATAGAAATATCGCATCAATATTCAACTGGGTCCAAGAGGCAGTTTGAAAAATTTCTTCCAAGGTACCAAAACCACATGGTAAAGCAATAAAAGCATCTACATAGTAAAGCATTCTAGCTATACGTTCATGCATAGATGAGACTTGTAATTCTTCCCCTATTATTTTTCCAGTTAGGTTTTCCACAGCTAAAGCTATAAGAATAATACCTAAAACTTGACTTCCTCTTAAATGTGCAGCTTTTAACCCACACCCCATTAACCCAAGGCTACCCCCTCTATAAATCAAATAGATTTTTCTTTCAGCTAATACTTTTTCTAGATTGTTTGCTGCCTCTACAAACACTTATTTTCCCTAAGAATAGATCCATAAAATACATATATATTTCAGAATTGTTGAAATGAGATTTCCTCCATATCTACACTCACCTTTATCTCAATATATAAAAATAAAGAAAATGAGGTGTTGTATATATAGAGTACCAAATGATAACAACGATTTTTGTAATCCGACAGTTTGTCAGAAGAGAGTTAAAATAAAACAAAAAAATTTAAACATAATGACCCACATGCATTATTTAACCAAAAGATTTAAATTTAAGACATCTATATGAGTAGCCTTACTATTCATAACATAAAATAAAAAAGTTTGAAATTAAAACACATGTATTTACAGGTAGTTGTAATTGTGGCTCACATCTTCCTTTGGTTTTACGTTCAGTAATGGCTTAAACACCCCCTATGGGTCGGGGATAGGCTTTGCATCCAATTTTATTAAAAATTAGCAAATAGGGTCTTTTAGAGTCAAATTTACGAGACTATACCGTTGATGTTCATTTTTTAATTTATTCCATAAATCGAGAAGTTTACGTTGCACAAGCCTGTAGGGATGCGTCTCAAGAGTTAATAGGATATTATCCAAAGACTCCTTACTCAGTCCATCTGATGAACACATGAAAATACATATTTTTTAAGAGATTCTGTCACCATTTAATGTCACTAATTTTAGCATTTTTGTACTTCTAGCTCGAAATAAAGTGTTCTCCTTAAATTATGATTAATGAATGTTATTTGCACAAGTTTAGGTAAAATGAATATAACTCTCAATGTAGAAATTGAAATGAAGAAAGTCTTGAACCTGAAGTAACATGACTCAATCTTACACAAACTTAAAGAACAGTTGAAATGCCAAATCCAACGTGTTATTGCCAAAAATTGAGATACAACAGAATCGGGCTACAACTTTCGCTCAACTCGACCCAACTCAGGTATTTGGACTGTATCTCACAAAATACGTACGCAATTGGTATAATTATTGAAGTTGTGAAATACTGACTTAATTATCAACTATTATGTTGATGGTAAAGTCCAAATCAACCGTTATCATGGACTAATTTATCTTGCAATTAGGTAAAAGGGTTGTTGGCCTAAATCTGACGTATCTTTGGAAATTTGCCTATACCTGGTGTCTATGGAAAGAAGAGGCAAAATGCTACAACTTTTATGTTGGCCAAGAAAGCTACATCGGTCATTTACATTATCAAAAGGTGCTGCAAGTGGATGAACGAGTTGTTGGCCTAAATTATTGAAGATTGATGTCACACTTAATATATTTTCATTTTTTGCCTATATAAGGACACTCTTAGGAAGTTTTCAATATTAAATAATTCTCTCTTATTTTTTTCTCATTAACATGTATTGTAATTTAGGCTAGAGTTCTTGGCAAGGCTAAGAGATGAACTTTTGTGTTTAATAAATTTGCTTCTATGCTTTCATTCGTTGTCAAGAGCTACAAATGTGTGTAAATTTGATTATGCTTAAACTCTTATTTATTTTATTTTCTATAATCCAAATGTTATAATTCTCATGTTTAATATATTTTCAGTCATGCTTTCTTTATGTGATTCTTGTTGAATTATAATTATTATTGGTTACATTGTTTTATATGTTAATCTTTTACTGCAATATTGTCAATTGATATATTGTCGATCTTGGATAACATGTAAAGGCAATAAATGTTTGATATTCAAGTTGATCTTTTACGGTAATATTGTCAAAATGATATGTTGTCGATCTTAGAAAACTTGTACAAATAAACATAATTTGTGTTAACGTTTGCAAAAGAGTTTAGTTATATCAAATGCATGTAGTATCAAATGTGCTATATTTTACATATCTTTCGATTGATTGTTTAGATGTAAAACTGTCAATTGAGTTATAAACATTGAATCAAAGTATAGAGTAGATTTATAAAGCATAATTGTGATTCTCGAAGCTTTGTTTAAATTATTATAAGATATTTTTCTCAATTCATAGACAATTCTATCCCATCCACTTAAACCCATTAATTAATTTTCTCTTTTGCTACTGTTTTAATATTTTACTTCACCAACCTATTTTTTCAAAAGCTTCCTCGTGGGATCGACACCTCAATCTATACTACGATAACCACATTACATTTTGAGCGTAAACAAAATTTGGCGCCGTTGCTGGGGAGGCACACTAAGCAAAAGTCGGTTGCATTTATCAATACTAAAGCGGTAACTTTGTACATTTTCTTTTCTTTGTACAATCTTAATTTTATTTCCTTGTGATTCATTTTATTGTTCATGGTTGGTTCTACCACCTAATTTATTTTATTTTATTTAGTTAATTTGTTATATTTTATATTATTTTAATGGCTGGTTTTACAGCCTAACTTAGTTTATTTTATTTTATTTATTTATTGTGCTTCGCACTTTATTTTTTTTTTATTATTGCACTTTACTTGTTTTTAATTTGTCATATTTTATTTTATTTTAATGGCTAGTTCCACTGCCTAACTTAGTTTATTTTTTTATTTATTACACTTTAGTTTATTTATTGTACTTTATTTATATATTACACTTTATTTTCTTTTATTTATTTATTGTACTTTTTTGTATTTATTATTTTATTTTATTTTAATTATTGTACTTTATTTTCTTTAGTTAGTATGTTGTATTTTTATTTTATTTTAATGGCCGGTCCTACTGCCTAATTTTTTATTTATTTACTTATTGTACTTTTTTTATTTATTGTACTTTGTATTTTATTTTCCTTTATTTATTGTACTTTCTTTTTTTTTTATTTACTTATTGTACTTTTTTAAAAATTTATTTATTGTACTTTTTTTTTGCACTTTACAGTTTATTATCTTTTGTGCATTTATTATATTTATATTTCATGATTGGTTTTATTACCTAGCTCATTTCTATTTCTTGTTGTGTTTTATTTTACTTCTTAATTTTTCTTGAGCATTGCTTTCATAAAAAAAAAGAGTAAAAAAAAAATTGTTAGGATGTATGCATCGACTTAAAGGCAAACGAGGGAGATTTGTAAGAGAAGTAGAGCTAGAACCACCACTACAATTTGTAAGAGAAGAGAATTCACCATCTAGTTCATCTTGTAATTTTAACACAATGAGTCAACACGAAAATAATCCCGTTAGGACTCTAAAAGATTACTTGCATCCTACTCATACAACTACACCATCATACATTATATTTTCACCTAACACACCACATTCGAATTTTAAACCTGGAATGATACAACTTCTGCCCACTTTTCATGGTTTAGATAGTAAAAATCCTAATGTATATGTTAGGAAATTTGAAGAGGTAATTGCCACCTTCCATAGCCAACCTGAAGCCATAGATACTGTTAGGCTTAAATTGTTTTCTTTTTCTTTGAAAGACAAAGCAAAGAGTTGGCTATACTCTTTGAGGCCAAGGTCTATAGGAACTTGGGTAGAAATGACCCAAGCATTTTTCAATAAATACTTCCTACAACACAAAACTAATGGCTTGAAAAGACAAAAATTTCTTCCTTTTCCCAAAAAGACAGTGAAATGTTATATTAAGTATGGGAAAGGTTTAAAGAGTTGCTAAATCTGTGCACAATGGGTATGAAAATTAGCACTTTGTTAGCTATTTTTATAAAGGACTCATAATTGGAGAGTGTCAATTTATTGAGATGATGTGTAATGGGGAGTTCCTTCACAAAGATCCAGAGAAACTCATAAAATTCTTTAATGACTTAGCCGAAAAAGCCCATACATAGATTGGACTTAGCATGACTAAAAGCACAAATAGGTCACGACCCAGTGGAGTTTTCCATCTTATGGAAAATGATAACCTCAAAGTTCAATTAGAGATCTTAATTAAGAAGTTAGAGGCCTTGAAAACCAAAGATAGAAGGGTCACCCATACGGTTGCTAAGGTTGAGTCACATGATGTCTGTTTTATTTGTGGAGGAGTGGAACACTTAGCTCAGGATTGCCCCATTTATAGTGAGATGAGAGGGATATATGAGGAACAATGTAATGCCCTAGGGATGTACAAGAAGCCTTATTCACCCTACTCTGAAACTTATAATCCTAGCTGGAGAAACCACCCAAACTTTAGTTGAAAACTGACCAATAAGCCAACAGCCATTGGAAACAAGAACAATAAGCTCCCAAGTCTTATGTTACACCGTAATATAATGTACGACCAACTAGGAGTCCTTTAGAGGATATATTACAAGCATTTATAGAGGCACAAAGTAAAACTAATCAAAAATCTGAAACAGTTCTTACATAGGTGATAGACGAAAATAAATAAATCAAGAGTCAAATCAAAAAGCTGGCCAGTACCTTAACTGTACAAGAGTGAGGTAAGTTTTTATCTCAACCTCAATCCAATCCAAAAGGACAATTCATGGCACAAGCTTACACTTCTGATGCACAAAATCTCAAAGAAGTCAATGCCATTACTACTCAAAGTGGTAAGATTGTAAGTGAGCCTACTTTTCCAACTAACACATCGATAAGTAGTAAAGATGCCTCTATTGAAAAAGAGGCTACAGTGAAAAAAGAGCCTGAAAATAAGTTTTCAATCTCAGTGCCTTTTCTTCAAGCTCTTCGACCTATTGGGAAAAATTCAGAAATTCAAGGTAAGATTTTAGAACATTTGAAACAAGTTAAGATTAATCTTCCTTTGTTGCATTTGATTAAGCAAGTTCCAACTTATGCCAAAGTCATCAAGGATCTATGCACTATCAAAAGAAAACACCATGTAAAGAAAACTGCATTTTTGGCAGAACATGTAAGTGCAGTGATTGAACAAAAGACACCACCTAAGTATAAAGACCTAGGATGTCCCACAATCTCCTGCCAAATTAGGACACATGAGTTTAGTCAAACTTTGTTGGACTTAAAAGCCAGTGTAAATTTAATGCCTTATTCTATTTACTTGAAATTGGGAATTGGTGAGTTCAAACCTACATCTGTAGTCCTACAATTAGCTGACCGACCAATTAAGAAACCACAGGGAATAGTAGAAGATATTTTGTTACAAATTGATAAATTTTACTACCCTGTTGATTTTTTTGTTTTAGATACCCATTCGGTGGTTAACATGGAGTCTAAAATCCCTCTTATTTTGGGGAGACCTTTTCTTGCCACTACTAACGCTCTTATTAATTTCAGAAATGGTTTAATGAAATTATCTTTTGGGAATATGACTCTTGAGGTAAATATTTTTTATTTTGACAAGCAACCATGAGAAGAAGACGAATGCTATCATTCATATATGATAGACACACTTGTAGCGGAGAAAGTTTATAAAAATCATGGCTTTGCTTGTTTAGAAAACCTCATTGATTTTGATTTTGAAGAGTTGCGTTATCTTGATGAAACAATTGATGTGTTTAGTATTTTTTACTCATAGGATAAAGCAACTCGATTTTGGAAGCCAGGCATTGAAGGGTTTCCACGAGAGAGGAAGAAACCAAAACCATCAAACCTCGAGACACCATGTGTCATCATTAGTGATCAAGGAACACATTTCTGTAACCGTTCTTTTAAAGCTTTGATGCGCAGGTATGGTGTTTATCATAAAGTTTCTACTGCATACCATCTACAGACAAATGGACAAGTCAAGCTAGCAAATAGAGAGGTTAAACAGATTTTGGAAAAGACGGTTAACTCGAATCGCAAAGATTGATCTCTACATATTTCTGATGCATTATGGGTATACTGCACTGCATACAAAACCATCTTAGGAATGTCTCCATAATTGCTTGTTTATGGGAAAGCTTGCCATTTACCTGTTGAGCTAGAGCATAAAGCTTATTGGGCTGTCAAAGCCTTTAACTTTGATTTGAGTGCTGCAGGTCTTCAAAGAAAGTTACAATTATCAGAAATAGAAGAGCTACGAAATGATGCATATGGCAACTCCAGAATTTACAAAGCCAAAATAAAAGTAGCTCATGACAAACAGATCTCAAGGAAACACTTTCAGCCAAATCAACGGGTCTATCCTTATGATTCTCGATTGCATTTACACCCTGAAAAGTTGAGATCTTGATGGACTGGTCCATTTATGGTAAGGCACATTTTTTCTAATGGTGTTATCGAAATTAAGGACCTCACTGATGGGCGAACTTTTAAAGTGAATGGACAGCAGCTAAAAAGTCACGTGGAATAGGTAGACTACTCTATGTACCTAGACGAGATCCCTCTTGTGGATCTTGTCTATCATGCTTGATCAGGTTCAATCTATCTATACCATATTTTATATTTTGTCTATATTTTATCTTTTGACTTTATCTTTTTTCTTTTATTTTCTTTCACATTTTATTTTACTTTATTTTCTTCTTTTTATTTTTTTTCTTCAGTGTGATTTTATTTCCCGATCAAGTGGTAGATACAGTACTCCGTGACTATAAAAGTTGGTTTCTCAGTTCCTTAAAAACTGTCCCTCAAACTGTGCTTTCATCTCTTTTCTTTCTTTCAAAACGGATCGCATTCTTGCCAACCTTAAAAAATGTTTTTCTTCATTGCCTCAAAATGCTCTGCTTAAGATTTACAAAGCACGGTGTGAAAAACTAAGGCTATTGATGTTGAGTAATATCCCTATGGATATCCGTTGGTTAATTGAAGTCAATGTTCGATTATCTGGTCAGTCTGCAAATGATTTTATTTCTTTTATGTATGGTCTTGAAAGAAGCTCTTATGCCAAAAAGCGACGAGCAAAGAGGATACAAGTCTATCATAAATGTGCTCGATGGAATTGTAACCGGAGTTGTTGTTCTTTAGAATTTGCATCTAGAAATTAAGAAGACAAAATTCAGTTCATTAAGGATGGATTGAGTAAGGAGTCTTTGGATGATATCCTATTGACTCTTGAGACGCATCCTTGTGGGCTCGTGCAACGTGAACTTTTCGATTTATAGAATAAATTCAAAAATGAACATCAACGGTATAGTCTCGGGAATCTAACTCTAAAAGACACTGTTTGTTAATTTATAAGAAAATTAGATGAGAAGCCTATCCCCGACCTATAGAGGACGTTTAAGCTGTTATTGGATGTAAAACCAGAGGAAAAAGTGAGCCACAATCACAACTACTTTTAAATACATGTGTTTTTCTTTGTTTTATTTATTTATCAGCATCATCATTTTAGTTTATATTTGCTCAAAGTCTCTCAAGTAAGGAGTAAACTAAAATAATGATGCTAATATATACTATTGATTAAACTGCAGAGTAACGAGTTTAGTTTTGAACTCTTGAGACGCATTCTAGGTCAAATTAGAATGACAGAGTAAGGAGTTTTATTTCTAACTTTTGAAACGCATTTTAACTAACTTTTTATTATTTTATTTTATATTTCATGTATTGTTGTTTATTGCTTGTAGTCTTGGTAATTCTTGTATAAAGGAATTGGCTTTTCTTCCTAGGTATGATTTTAAAATTGTTTAGGTTAAGTAACTGTTTTTATTTAGGTTACTAAAGAATGACTTTCAAAATATTTTTGAGCATAATGCTAAGCCTTGTGGTAAGACGAATGATTCAATTTATATAGTCAAGAGAATTTTCATGTTTAAGTATATATTTTTCTAATCTGACATATTGTTTGTGAGTATGTGAAAAAGTTGAGAAAACAGCTTATGAACCTTCATTGATCATTTGAATTGGTTAATTTTTGTTTAGATTGATATTCTTTGAATTAAGGAATAAGTTGGTTGCATTTGTGTATAAAATATTTTGGTTAGAAACTTTTATAATACTTCCTTGTATTCTTAAAAAAAAAAAAGCAAAATTTCAAAAAATAAATAAACAAAAGAATCAATTCAGTTTAATAAAGTCTTCATTCAATTTTAGAATGCAAATATCTTGTAAATCAGTTTTCTCACCAAGCTATATTTGTATTATTCTCACAAGACAATTGAAGTTCTAAAGCTGGTACATGTCAAGAATGATTGATTTCTGAACGATTGATTTTTTCACCTTTGGATCAATGTTAGTTTGTATGTCTGCCTTTAAAATTGACTTTTTCTTGAGTTTTTAACTATTTTCCAACTCCATGAGAGAAATCATAACATTTTAAACAGTCATACACCTTTGAGGATATGAAGTTGAGGCTTTTACTTGGAGAAATTCTCAAGGCTATATCTGTTGTGGTTTGTGGTAAAATGGTTACGGCTTAGTTCACACATATACAATTTTTGAAAGTTATAATTAAAAAAGCCATAATAGCAATAGTGATCTTGAACTGACTTTTTATTTGAAATACTTAGGTAGTTTTGCATATTCTATTTACGCTTGAATTGTTAGAGAATAGCAATAAGTTGGTTAGGGACTGTGATGAACATATGAAAATACATATGTATTAAGAGATTCAGTCACAATTTAATGTCACTAATTTTAGCATTTTTGTACTTTTAGCTTGAGATAAAGTGTTCTCCTTAAATTGTGATTAATGAATGTTATTTGCACAGGTTTAAGTAAAATGGATATAACTCTCAATGTAGAAATTAAAATAAAGAAATTCTTAAACCTGGAGTAGCATGACTCAATCTTACACAAACCTGAAGAACAGTTGAAAAGCCAGATCTAACATGTTATGGGCCAAAAATTACGATACAATAGAATTGGACTATAACTTCCACTCAGCTTGACCCAACTCACATATTTGGATTGTATCTCACAGAATACGTACCCTATTGGTATAATTCATAAAGCTGTGAAATACTGACTTAATTATAAATAACTTTTATGTTGATGGTCAAGTCTAAATCAGCCGTTATTATGGACCAAATTGTCTTGCAAGTGGGTAAAATGGTTGTTGGCCTAAATCTGATGTATCTTTAGCATTTCGCCCATATCTCATTAGATACGCATTGAATTTTCATGACCATGGTGCCTATGGAAAGAAGAGGCAAAATGCTACAACTTTTATGTTGGCCAAGAAAGCTACATCGGTCATTTACATTATCAAAAGGTGCTGCAAGTGGATGAACGAGTTGTTGGCCTAAATTATTGAAGATTGATGTCACACTTAATATATTTTCATTTTTTGCCTATATAAGGACACTCTTAGGAAGTTTTCAATATTAAATAATTCTCTCTTATTTTTTTCTCATTAACATGTATTGTAATTTAGGCTAGAGTTCTTGGCAAGGCTAAGAGATGAACTTTTGTGTTTAATAAATTTGCTTCTATGCTTTCATTCGTTGTCAAGAGCTACAAATGTGTGTAAATTTGATTATGCTTAAACTCTTATTTATTTTATTTTCTATAATCCAAATGTTATAATTCTCATGTTTAATATATTTTCAGTCATGCTTTCTTTATGTGATTCTTGTTGAATTATAATTATTATTGGTTACATTGTTTTATATGTTAATCTTTTACTGCAATATTGTCAATTGATATATTGTCGATCTTGGATAACATGTAAAGGCAATAAATGTTTGATATTCAAGTTGATCTTTTACGGTAATATTGTCAAAATGATATGTTGTCGATCTTAGAAAACTTGTACAAATAAACATAATTTGTGTTAACGTTTGCAAAAGAGTTTAGTTATATCAAATGCATGTAGTATCAAATGTGCTATATTTTACATATCTTTCGATTGATTGTTTAGATGTAAAACTGTCAATTGAGTTATAAACATTGA
Source organism: Ailanthus altissimus (assembly GCA_946807835.1). Classification (NCBI taxonomy): domain Eukaryota; kingdom Viridiplantae; phylum Streptophyta; class Magnoliopsida; order Sapindales; family Simaroubaceae; genus Ailanthus; species Ailanthus altissimus. Next base: position 16,247,503 of record OX327687.1, read on the forward strand.
ATCAAAGTGTAGAGTAGATTTATAAAGCATAATTGTGATTCTCGAAGCTTTGTTTAAATTATTATAAGACATTTTTCTCAATTCATAGACAATTCTATCCCATCCATTTAAACCCATTAATTAATTTTCTCTTTTGCTACTGTTTTAATATTTTACTTCACCAACCTATTTTTTCAAAAGCTTCCTCGTGGGATCGACACCTCAATTTATACTGCGATCGCCGCATTATATTTTAAGCGTAAATACCATCCTTAATGAACTGAATTTTATTTTCTTGATTTCTAGATGTAAATCCTAAAGAACGGCAACTCTGGTTACAAATCCATCGAGCACATTTATGACAGATTTGTAATCTCTTTACTCGTCGCCTTTTGGCATAAGAGCTTCTTCAAAAACCAAGCAGAAAAGAAATAAAATCATTTGCATACTCACCAGATAATCGAACCTTGGCTTTACTTAGCCAACGTATATTCGCAGAGATATTACTTAACATTAATAGCATTAGTCTTTCACATCGTGTTTTGTGAATTTTAAGTAAAGCATTTTGAGGTAATGAAGGAAATTTTTTTTTAAGGTTTTAAAGAATGCCATCCATTTTGAAAGAAAGTGAAAAAGAAAAGAAATGAATACACGGTTTGAGGGACAATTGTTAGGGAAATGAGAAATCGAGTGTAATAGTCATGGAGTACCGTATCTACCATTTGATCGGGAAATAAAATCATACTGAAGAAAAAAGTAAAAAGAAGAAAATAAAATAAAATAAGAAAGAAAATAAAGATAAAATAAAAAGTCAAAAGATAAAATATAGACAAAATATAAAATATGGTATAGATAGATTGAGCCTGATCAAGCATGATAGACCGGATCCACTTGTCTAAATATATAGAGTGGTCTACCTTTTTCATATAGCTTTTCAGCCGCTGTCATTCACTTTAAAAGTTCACCCATCAGTGGGGTCCTCGATTTCAACAGCACTATTAGGAAAAATGTGCCTTACCACAAATAGACTAGTCTATTGAGATCTCAACTTTTCAGGGTGTAATGCAATCAAGAATTATAAAGATAGACCCGTTGATTTGGCTCGAAGTGTTTCCTTGAGATCTGTTTGTCATGAGCTGCTTTCATTTTAGCTTTGTAAATTCTGGAGTTGTCGTATGCATAATTTCGTAGCTCTTCTATTTTTGACAATTGTAACTTTCTCTAAAGACCTACAACACTTAAATCAAAGTTAAGGGCTTTGACAGCCCAATAAAATTTATGCTCTAGCTCAACAAGTAAATGGCAAGATTTTCTATAGACAAGCCGGTATGGAGACATTCCTAAGATAGTTTTGTATACAGTGCGATATACCTATAATGCATAAGAAAGGTGTAGAGACCAATCTTTGCGATTCGAGTTACCCGTATTTTTCAAAATCTATTTAACCTCTCTATTTGCTAGCTCAACTTGTCCATTTATCTGTGGATGATGTGCAGTGGAAACTTTGTGAAGAATACCATACCTGCGCATTAAAGCTTCAAAAGAACGGTTACAGAAATGTGTTCCTTGGTCACTAATGATGACACGTGGTGTACCATACCTAAATAATACATTTTCTTTTAAGAATTTTACCACAGTTGTATTATCATTTGTACGATAAGCTACAACTTCCACCAATTGTGATACATAGTTAACAGTTAGAAGAATGTAAAGATAGCCAAAAGATGAGGAAAAATGACCCATAAAATCGATACCCCAATAATCAAATATCTCAATAACAAGAATAGGGTTAAGAGGCATCATATGTCTTCGAGATAAAGCACCTAACTTTTGACATCTTTTACAAGAATGGCAAAAATTATTAGTGTCTTTGAATAAAGTGGGCCAGTAAAGACCACACTGTAAACTTTTCGCAGTTGTCTTCTTCATAGAAAAATGACGGCCACAAGCAGTACTATGGCAAAAATTTAAGACACTAGAAACTTCATTTTTAGGAATGCAACGTCTCATAATTGAGTCATGACAATATTTGAAAAGATATGGATCGTCCTAATAAAAATTACGTACCTCAACCAAGAACTTACGTTTATCTTGTGCACTCTAGTTAGATGGAAGTTCACCACAAATCAAATAATTTATAATATTTGCGTACTAAGGTATTTGGCTTATAGTAAAAAGTTGTTCATCAGGAAAATCATCTCGAATGGGTGGAAAATCAGTGGAATCAGTGAGCTCAAGGCGGGATAAATGATCAGCAATAACATTTTCAATGCCCTTCATGTCTTTGATGGCTAGATCAAATTCCTGCAAAAGAATAATCCACCTAATTAAATGGGCTTTAGCATTATTCTTAGAAAGAAGGTACTTAAGGGCCGCATGGTTAGTAAAAACAGTAATAGGTGAACCAATCAAATAAGAACAAAATTTATCTAAGGAAAAAATAATAGCTGATAGTTCTTTTTCAGTAGTAGTATAATTCATTTGAGCATTATTTAAAGTCCTACTAGCATAATAAACAACAAAGGTTTTCCCTCCTTTCATTGCCCAAGAACTGCTCCTACAACATAATTATTTGCATCACATATAATCTCAAATGAGAGATTTTAATCTGGTGATTGCATGATAGAAGCGGTTGTGAGTTTGGCAACGAGTGTTTGGAATGCCTCCTTATACTCTTGTGTCTATATAAATTCTCCATCTTTTAGTAAAAGGTTACACAATGGTCTAGATATGAAAGAAATTTTTTGTATAAACCTTTTGTAAAAGCCAGTGTGTCCAAGAAAAGATCGGACATCTTTTACTGTTTTGGGTATAGGTAATTTAGAGATTAATTCAATTTTGCCTTGTCAACCTCTATCCCTATTTTAGATACAATGTGCCCCAAAATGATTCCTGAAGATACCATGAAATGACATTTCTCCCAATTTAGCATAAGTTCTTTTTCTTCACACCAACTCAAAACAGCTTTCAAGTTAAGTAGACATAAATCAAAAGAATTACAAAAAATAGTCAAATCATCAATAAAAACTTCCATGCATTTTCAACCATATTAGAGAAAATACTCAGCATACAACGTTGAAAAGTAGCTTGTGCATTACATAATCTATATGGCATTCTACGAAAAGCATAAGTACCAAAGGGCATGTAAAAGTGGTTTTTTTCTTGATCTTTTATAGTTATCTCATTCTAGTAATATCCTGAATACCCATCAAGAAAGTAATAAAAAGGATGTCCAGTTACACATTCTAAAATTTGGTCGATAAAAGGCAATGAAAAATAGTATTTTCTAGTGGCTGTGTTTAATTTTCTATAATCAATACACATTCGCCAACCACTTACTACCCTAGTTGGAATAGGTATCCCATTCTCATTTTCTACAACAGTAACCCCAGAGTTTTTAGGAACTACTTGAGTTGGACTTACCCATTGACTATCAAAAATTGGGTAGATTATACCTGCATCTAATAGTTTCAAGACACCTTTCTTCATTACTTCTTTCATTGTTGGGTTAAGTCTTCTTTGTGGGTCCTTACGAGGTTGGGTACATTCCTCTAAATGAATTCTATGAGACCATATCAATGGAGAAATACCTTTAATAATAGCTATGGTCTAACCTAGTGCAGACTTATGTTCTTTTAATAATTTTAATAATTTTTCCTCTTGTTTAGCATTAAGTTCAGAAGAAATGATGATAGGAAAGGTATCACCTGGTCCTAAAAATGTGTGTTTTAAACCTTTGGGCAATGGAGAAAGATCAACTTGTGGTGTCTTGAGGTTTGATGGTTTCGGTTTCTCTCTCTCTCGTAGCAACTCTTCAAAGCGTGGCTGCCAAAATCAAGTTCCTTTATCTTGTGAGTAAAAAATATTAAACACATCAGTTGTTTCATTAAGATAATACAATTCTTCAAAATTAAAATTAATGAGGTTTTCTAAAGAATAAGAGCCATGATTTTTATAAGTTTCCTTCGCTACAAGTGTGTCTATCATATATGAATGATAGCATTCATCTTCTTCTTGTGATTACTTGCCAATATAAAAAATGTTCACCTTAAGAGTCATATTCCCAAAAGATAATTTTATTAGACCATTTCTGCAATTAATAAGAACGTTAGTGGTGAAGTAAAATATTAAAATAGTAGTAAAGGAGAAAATTAATTAATTGATTTAAGTGGATGAGATAAAATTGTCTATGAATTGAGGAAAATGTCTTATGATGATTTAAGTAAGGCTTCGAGAATCACAATTATACTTTATAAATCTACTATACACTTTGATTTAATGTTGATAACACAATTCAAAGTTTCACATCCCAAACAATCAATCAGAAGGTATGTAAAATACAACACATTTGATAGCACGTGTATTTGATATGACTAAACTCTTTACAAACATTAACACAAATCATGTTCATTTATACAAGTTATCTAAGATCGACAATATATCATTTTGACAATATTACAGTAAAAGATCAACTTGAATATCAAACATTTATTGTCTTTACATGTTATCCAAGATCGACAAAATATCAATTAACAATATTACAGTAAAAGATTAACATATAAAACAATGAAACCAATAACAATTATAATTCAACAAGAATCACATAAGAAAAGGATGACTTAAAATATATGAGATATGAGAATTATAACCTCTGGATTATAGAAAATAATATAGATAAGATTTTAAGAAAAATAATCTTACAAACATTTGTAGCTCTTGACAATGAATCAAAGCATAGAAGTAGATTTATTACACATAAAAGTTCATCTCTTAGCCTTACCAAGAACTATAGCCTAGATTACAATGCATCTTAATGAGAAGAAAATAATATAGAATTATTTAATGTTGAAAACGTCCTAAGATTGTCCTTATATAGGCAATGAATGGGAATATGTTACGTGTGACATCAATCTTCGATAATTTAGGCCAATAACTTGTTTACCCATTTGTAGCACATTTTTTATAATGTAAATAACTGATGTAGCTTTTTTGGCTAACATGAAAGTTGTAGAATTTTGTCTCTTCTTTTCATAGGCACCAGGTTCATGCAAATTGGATACTTATCCAATGAGATATGAGAAACATTCTAAAGATACATCATATTTAGGACAACAATTCTTTTACCCACTTGCAAGACAATTTGGTCCATGATAACGGCTAATTTGAACTTTACCATCAACATAAGAGTTGTTGATAATTGTGTCAGTATTTTACAAATTCAAGAATTATACCAATTGGATACGTATTTTGTGAAATATGACCCAAATACATGAGGTGGGTCAAGCTGAGCGAAAGTTGTAATCCAATTCTGTTATATACCAATATTAGCCCATACAATGTTGGATTTGACTTTTTAACTATTCTTCAAGTTTGTGTAAGATTGAGTGATGTTATTCTAGGTTCAAGAATTTTTTTATTTTGATTTCTACAGTGAGAGTTACGTCCATTTTACCTAAACCTGTGCAAATAACATTTATTAATTTCAATTTAAGGACAACACTTTATTTAAAGTTTAAAAATATAAAAATGCTAAAATTAAGGACATTAAATAGTGACTGAATCTGTTAATAAATATGAATTTTTATGTGTTCATCAGTTAGCAGTTGCAAGAAAATGTCTCCTCAAAATCAGAGGGATTTTAAACTCCATGTTAATCACAAAATGAGTATTTAAAACAAAAAAATTGACAGGGTAGTAAAATTTATCAATTTGTAACAAAATATCTTCTACTATTCTCCATGATTTCTTGATCGATCGTCAGTTAATTTTAAAACTACAGATGTAAGTTTAATCTCACCAATTCCCAATTTCAAGTAAATAGAATAAGGCATTAAATTTACACTTGCTCTTAAGTCCAATAAAGTTTGACTAAACTCATGTGTCCTAATTTGGTAGGAGATTGTGGGACATCTTAGGTCTTTATACTTAGGTGGTGTCTTTTGTTCAATCACTACATTTACCTGTTCTGCCAAAAATGCAGTTTTCTTTACATGGTGTTTTCTTTTGATAGTGCATAGATCCTTGATGACTTTGGCATAAGTTGGAACCTGCTTAATTAAATGCAACAAAGGAAGATTAATCTTAACTTGTTTTAAATGTTCTAAAATCTCACCTTAAATTTTTGAATTTTTTCCAACAGGTCAAAGAACTTGAGGAAAAGGCACTGAGATTGAAAATTTAATTTCGAGCTCTTTTTTAACTATAGCCTCTTTTTCAATGGAGGCGTCTTTACTACTTATCGATGTGTTAGTTGGAAAAGTAGGCTCACTTACAATCTTACCACTTTAAGTAGTAATGACATTAACTTCTTTAAGATTTTGTGCATCAGAAGTAGAAGCTTGTGCCATGAATTGTCCTTTTGGATTGGATTGAGGTTGAGATAGAAACTTGCCTCGCTCTTGTACAATTAAGGTATTGGTCAGCTTTGTGATTTGATTCTTGATTTCTTTATTTTTGTCCATCACATATGCAAGAACTATTTCAAATTTTTGATTAGTTTTATTTTGTGCCTCTATAAATGCTTGTAATATATCCTCTAAAGGACTCCTAGTTGGTCATGCATTATATTGAGATGTAACATAAGACTTGGGTGCTTGTTGTTCTTATTTTCAATGGCTGTTGGCTTATTGGTCAGATTTCCAACTAAGGTTTGGGTGGTTTCTCCAGCTAGGATTATAGGTTTCAGAGTAAGGTGAATAAGGCTTCTTATATATCCCTAGGGCATTACATTGTTCCTCATATATCCCTCTCATCTCACTATAAGTGGGGTAATCCTGAACTAAGTGTTCCACTCCTTCACAGACAAAACAAATATCATGTGACTCAACCTTAGCAATCGTATGGGTGACCCTTATATCTTTGATTTTCAAGGCCTCTAATTCCCTAGTTAAGACCTCTAACTAGGCTTTAAGGCTATCTTTTTCCCTAAGATGAAAAACGCCACTAGGTCGTGACCTATTTGTGCTTTTAGTAGCGCTAGGTTTAGTCCATGTATGGGCTTTTTTGACTAAGTCATTAAGGAATTCTACGGCTTTCTCAAGATCTTTGTGAAGAGACTTTCCATTACACATCATCTCAATAAATTGACGCTCTCTAATTGTGAGTTTCTCATAAAAATAGCTAATCAAGCACAAATATTCATACCTATGTGAGGGCACAGATTTAGCAAATCTTTAAAATTTTCCCAAGCTTGATAAAAGGTTTCAATGTCTTTTTGGGCGAAGGAAGAAATTTATCTTTTTAGGCCATTAATTTTATGTTATGGGAAGTATTTATTGAAAAATGCTTAGGTCATTTCTACCTAAGTTCCTATAGACCTCAGCCTCAAAGAGTATAGCCAACTCTTTGCTTTGTCTTTCAAAGAAAAACAAAATTAAGCTTAACAGTGTCTATGGCTTCATGTTGGATATGGAAGGTAGCAATTACCTCTTCAAATTTTCTAACATGCACATAAGGCTTTTCATTATCTAGATCATGAAAAGTGGGCAGAAGTTGTATCATTCTTGGTTTAAAATTCGAATGTGGTGTGTTAGGTGAAAATATAATGCATGATGGTATGACTGTGCAAGTAGGATGCAAGTAATCTTTTAGAGTTCTAATGGGGTAATCCTCGTGTTGATACATTGTGTTAGAATTACAAGATGAACTAGATGGTGTATTCTTTGTCCTTACAAATTGTGGTGGTAGTTCTAGTTCTACTTCTCTCACAAATCTTCATCGTTTGTCTCTAAGTCGATGCATACATCCTAACAAAAAAAAAAATTTAATGAAGAAAATTCTCAAGAAAAAAATTAAGAAGTGAAATAAAACACAACAGGAAATAGAATTGAGTTAGGTGGTAAGACCAACCATGAAATATAAATATAAAATATAATAAATGAACAAAAGATAATAAATTGTAAAGTATAATAAATAAATAAAAATATAATAAATAAATAAATAAGTATAATAAATAAATAAAATACAATAAAAAAATAAACTGTAAGGTACAATAAATAAATAAATAATTAGGCAGTAGAACCAGCCATTAAAATAAAATAAAAATACAACATATTACCTAAAGAGAAAAAAAAAAGTGCAATAAATAAATAAAAGAAAAAATAAAGTGTAATAAATAAATAAAAGAAAATGAATTAAGTTAGGCGATAGAACCAATTATTAAAATAAAATAAAATACGACATATTAACTAAAAAAATAAAGTGCAATAATAAATAAAAAAAATAAAGTGCAAAGTACAACAAACAAATAAAAGAAAATAAAGTGCAAAGTACATAAATAAATAAAAGAAAATGAACTAAGTTAGGCGGTAGAACCAACCATTAAAATAAAATAAAATACAACAAAATAACTAAAGAAATAAAGTGCAATAATAAATAAAATAAAATAAAGTGCAAAACACAACAAATAAATTAAAGCAAATAAAGTGCAAAGTACAATAAATAAATAAAAGAAAATGAACTAAATTAGGCGGTAAAATCAACCATTAAAATAAAATAAACTACAACAAAATAACTAAAGAAAATAAACTAAGTTAGATGGTAGAATCAGCCATGAACAATAAAATAAATTGCAATAAAGAAAATAAATTTAAAAACTAAAATTTTACAAAGAAAAGAAAATGTACAAAGTTACCGCTTTAGTACTGATAAACACAACCGACTTTTGTTTAGTGTGCCTCCCTAGCAACGACGTTAATTTTTGTTTACGCTCAAAATGTAATGTGGCTATCACAGTAGATTGAGGTGTCGATCCCACGAGTAAGCTTCTGGAAAAATAGGTTGGTAAAGTAAAATATTAAGGCAATAGCAAATGAGAAAATTAATTAATTGGTTTAAGTGGATGAGATAGAATTGTCTATGAATTAAAGAAAATGTCTTATAATGATGCAAGTAAGGCTTCGAGAATCACAATTATACTTTATAAATCTACTCTACACTTTGATTCAATATTTATAACTCAATTAAAAGCTTCATATCCCAAACAATCAATCAAAAAATATGTAAAATATAGCACATTTGATAACACATGTATTTGATATGACTAAACTCTTTGCAAGCATTAACACAAACCATGTTCCCTTATACAAGTTATCTAAGTCGAAAATATATCATTTTGATAATATTGCAGTAAAAGATCAACTTGAATATCAAACAATTATTGTTTTTACATATTATCCAAGATCGACAATATATCGATTGACAATATTACAGTAAAAGATTAATATGTAAAACAATGTAACCAATAGCAATTATAATTCAACAAGAATCACATAAAGAAAGCTTGACTGAAAATATATGAAACATAAGAATTATAACCTCTAGATTATAGGAAAATACTAGATAAGAGTTTAGACACAAATAAACTTACAAATATTTGTAGCTCTTGACAAAGAATCAAAATATAGAAGTAGCTACAAACATTTGTAGCCTAGATTACAATACATGTTAATGAGAAAAAAAAAAAGAGAGAATTGTCTCGTCTTGAAAACGTCCTAAGAGTGTCCTTATATAGGCAATGAATAAAAATATGTTAAGTGTGACTTCAATCTTCAATAATTTAGGCCAACCACTTGTTCACCTATTTGCAGCACCTTTTTGATATTATAAGCAACCGATGTAGCCTTTTTAACCAACATAAAAGTTGTAGTATTTTATCTCTTCTTTTCATAGCACCTGTTTCATGCAAATTGGATGAGTATCCAATAAAATATGGGCAAAATGTCAAAGATAGGTCAAATCTCAGTCAACAACCCTTTTACTCACTTGTAATACAATTTGGTCTATGATAACGACTGATTTAGACTTTACTATCAACATAAGAGTTATTGATAATTGAGTCAGTATTTTACAGATTCAAGAATTATACCAATTGGGTACGTATTGTGTAAAGTATGATCCAAATACGTGAGGTGGGTCAAGCTGAGCGGAAGTTGTAATCCAATTCTGTTATATACCAATTTTAGCCCATACAATGTTGGATTTGACTTTTTAATTGTTCTTCAAATTTGTGTAAGATTGAGTCATATTATTCCAGGTTCAAAAATTTCTTCATTTTAATTTTTACATTGAGAGTTACGTCTATTTTACCTAAACATGTACAAATAACATTTATTAATTTTAATTTAAGGACAATACTTTATTTAAAGTTTAAAAATATAAAAATGTTAAAATTAAGGACATTAAATAATAATTGAATCTCTTAATAAATATGCATTTAAATGTGTTCATCAAGTGCACATAAAAAAAAAAAGAATAACTACTTATTCTAATTGAAACAACAATGAGTAATATAAAATAATTTAAGTACAAAATAAAAATAGAAAAAAATAATTTTGGATGAGGTGATAGCGAAGATTAATAAGCACTTATCTTTTCAAATATTTCTTGAGATAAATATTCATCACGATGATTATACAAGAGTTTTTTCATATTTTTAATATTTTCTTACACATGCTCTGAAAAAAAAGAAAGTAAATTTTTAGTACCATTTATGATATAAATTAAAATTATAATATTTCACTTTAGCAAACATTTAAAAGAAAAATTAATAAAATATACACTAATACAAGATACTTGAACCCACTTTACTTATCTTATAATAAAACATTTGTGGACTAAAACAGAAATATAATATAAAATGTCTTGAATTACAATTCAATAAACTTTTAATAATTTTATGTGTCGTTTGTAAAACTATAGGCATTAATTTATTTATCAAATTAGGCTATGGAGTGATTATGCAATTAGCAAATTATATAGAAAATTATGAATAACTTAATATGGTATATATCATGGTCGGCATTGTTTATCTATAGTTGATTATGTAAAAAAACATAATGCGTTTTCTTTTTAATAATTTAATCTAAAGATGAAATTATCTTATAACAAACACTTCCGCCTCTCAAAATATCAATAATAACAGCACAAGAAAAAAAAATTGATAAACGAAAGCATTATGCAATTGATTCTTTACGAAATTCTTTCCAATTCTTTCAGTGTCAACAATCCTATTTTGAAAATACGGTAAGCAGTAGCCATGCCAAAGCAACAAATAAAAGAACGTAATTATGCAATTGATTCTTTTCCAACTCTTTGTGCCTATTCTGGAAATGGGAACTTATTTGTAGCCTAAAAATCAGCATATTCCTACACTTGCAATCTATGACCCAACGACATTACTTACAAACACCGAAGAAGCAGCATTTAAATGTAAATGCCCAATTTAGGTGGGCCAAAGCTCAAGGGCATGCCGACCCACACTTAAAGATATAGAGCTTTAACTCAGAAAAAGATATACTTAAAAAAATTCATCTATGTTTTCAAACGAAAACTTATTCAATATCAAAATATAAATTATAAGGACACTCATACCTTCCTGAATGTTGTAGACCCCGAAGAAGTTAAAAGATCGCGTTAATGTCAAATCTTATACCTTAAAAGATCATCGTCAATCATCATTTAACAAGAAAAGTCCCATAAATCTCAAGATGAGATCCCATCAATCTTGAGCCAGTTATAAATCAGGACGAAAATAAAGCCTATATTTTTTATCTATATTTATTAGGAAGAAATAGTAAAGATCAACTATAATAAAAGTAGAGCCACAAATGACCTAAGGTAATGAAATTATTCTCACACAAATACACTTTAGTTCTTTTATTCTTCTAATTATATTACATTTGTTAATTTAGGCATCAAATGGTTATTACCAGAATAACCACTGGCAAGAACTAACCTTGCTTGTTTCTATTTTAAGAGAGTTGGAGTTATCAAATGAAGCCTATCTCAACGCCATGCAACAATGAAGGCCCAATTTTGTTTTTCAAAAAATAAAATTAAAGTTTGTTGGTCTAATAAATAAGTGTTTTTGGTTAATAATTATATTTTTAATTATAATTACTATTTCAATTTCAATTCCAATTCTATTTAGCATACATTTACAATTATAATTCTAATTACATTTATAATTATTATATTTATAATTCAAATTTTAATTATAATTATTACATACAATTACAATTATAATTTTAATTCTATTTAAAATTATATATAATTATAATTCTGTTTAAAATTATATATAATTAAATTACAAATAAATTTATTCTAATTACATTTATAAATAGTTACATTTTTAACTCAGAAAATTTTTATGGGCCATGTAATAGCTACAAAAATTTTATGGCTAAATGTAACTTTTATTTGTGGCTAATATTTGAGTAAGAAGTAAAAAAACTTTAGTGAAAAATTTATTAAACACAAACTAAGATTTTATAGCTAAATGTCACTACTTTTTGGTAACAATTAAGATTTCATGACTAAATGTCATTATTTTTTGCCATGAACTACTATTTCCAAGCTAAATATCATTACTTTTAGTTACAAAGCCTTATCACTACCTTTGGTCATGAACTAAGATTTTGTAACTAAATGTCATTAGTTTTAGGCACGAACTAAGATTTCGTAACTAAAATATCTCTACGTTTTAGTCACAAATACATTAATGTCTAAATATTACTACTTTTAGCCACGAATGGATTCTGTACGGCTAAATGTCACCATTTTTAGCTATGAATTGATACTTTATGGCTGAACGTCACTATATTTTTTCATAAATTAAAGTTTTATGGTCAAATGTCACTACATTTAGCTACAAACTAAGCTGTCATAGCTAAATATCACTATGTTTAGCCATGAGCTAAACTTTTGTGGCTAAATATCATTGTTTTTAGCCATGAATTGATGTTTTGTAGCTAAATGTCATAACATTTAGCCACAAAATGTTCATGGCTAAAGGTGACCTCTTTTAGCTATAAACATTTTGTGGCTAAACTCGTGACTAATATTCGGACTAGAGTCTAAATGCTTTGATGGGTACACATTAGAATGAAAAATTTGAGATTAATGAGTAAGTTTCATTCTTTTTTACATAGGTTTATTATATGTAAAAGTTGGGGTGTTATAGTTATTCTTAGTATTATTTTATTGTTATTATTATTATTGTTATTGTTGTTATTATAATTATTAATAATATATTGCTATTTAAATGATTAGTTAAATATTTCATTTATTAAGATATTTTTATTTTCCTTATAAGTCAATAAATTCTATATAATTCTTATTTTTTTATCAAGGCAATATTTTTTTTATATAAATCCATATAAGTTAGAAATTAATGACTACATAACAACTATCTTGTGTTATTATTTTGTGTGAAATACATAGACTTAAATTTATTTAACATGGTAGTAGAACATCTTTTCTCACATAGTATTAGTGCTATGGTTATAAAATAATTTTTTTGAGTCTTTGTTTTCCTTTCTCACACCACCCCTCACCTCTGTTATAATTGTCAATCACTATGCTATCATAAAGTGTTGTCATTCAATCAACAAACCTAGACCATCTTTAAATTCCCTAGAAACTAGCCAACTTGTGTCCACCATCACTAGCATCATTAATTCATTGGAAGGCATCAAAACTAGCTATAGCCACCATATGTTTGCCGCTCGATCTATAACTCGTGCTACTTCGTTGCTAAATTTATTGAAACTATCTCTTGTAAAATTGTTCAAAGACATCTTAAACATACTTAAACACCCTCTTTTAGTCCTCAACTTTCTTTCTTTTTTGGTCTCCCCTTTTTACCAATAAATGAACACTCACCTTGCTATTAATAAATTTCTCATGCATTGATCTATCATCTAAGGTCTTTAGTTTGGTATATCTGAATCAACCTCTATCAACTCAAATTTTTATATACGAAGTCTCTCTATCAAAATTATAAACTATAAGATGCTATGCATAATATTTAGAGATCTTATTAGTCATAGTCTCATAGATTTAGGATCTTTTTTAAAGTTAATTGAAAATTTTGACATATTTGTTATTTTTCATCATAACAATCGCTTTTCCTTATTTTTCGTATTATTTTCTATGCCAAGGAACATTCTGTCACATTTGAAAACCATTTTATGCTTAGTATATTTAACACAATGCTTATTTGTCAGAAGTGTTTTGGAATTTTTTAATTTTAGTGACTATAGGCCTTTTTATTAATTTCTGCATAAACTCTAAATCTAATGCACTGAGTTCTAGTTCTAATTTGAGTTCTTCATGGCTAATTAATTTGTTTTTGAAAATTTTTGAGTTGACAAATTTGTTATTTTTAGCTTAAAAGAAATTTTTATTTTTTCTTATTTATTGAACAATTGCACTCGAAGTTCTACTATGATTTCATTACAATTCACCTATATTTACTTCACAACACCTATAAGATGTTATTTTCTATTCAACGATTATTTTAGGTTGTTCTCTTGTACTTGTAGTGTTTACCTTTCTTAATGCGCTTGCATTCTTTGACAATAATTATCACTCTTTAACAATAATGTCACTATCTAATAATGGTTGCCTCTCTTTATTAATAATTTTTTTTATATGTGCCACTAGAGATATATTTTATTTGGATTTTTTTATGTCCTTTGTATTTTTAGTTTCCTTAGAAACAATTCTTTATTTTTGAGTTTCTTAGCTTTCAGATTCAAGTTACCTTCTACAAAGCTAATTTAAGTTTATGGGTATATTAAAATATTATTATTCTTTTTGTATAAATTTTTATTGGCTGAAAAACCTAATTTTATGAGCCAACGAGTTTTGAAATTATTTTTGGGGAATGAAAATAGGCCTACGAGTTTTGTATAAATTGGAGTGTGCTAAATAGGAACTTCGAACTTGGTTATTCTTTCGTGCAAAAAAGATGGCTTCATCATGGTCTCATTGGTGGTGGTTTTAGTAAAGACCCTTTGATGCCTAAGTCATTAATCTAAAAAAAGTGGTATTTTAGAAGCCTTTTAGTGAGAAAAACACATTACCTTGGATTATCATTAGACCTTTTCTTTTATAGCTGGCCTTTATCATTTAACTTCAAAAGTTATGAGCAGGGTATTAGAACATTTACACCACAAGCAGCTTACACCATAAGCAGCTTATAAAAAGGTAGGGCTTAGGCCCATCCTTTAAGCCAATTTCTAAAAAAGGCCATGGGTTTGTATTTGGGTTAGCTTAGGCCTATCCTTTAGGCCAATTTTGAGAAGGGGGGGCTTAGGCCTACATTTAAGATGATTTTTTGAGGGAAACAAGGATCTACTAGTTTTCAATCTTGACTAGTCAAGGCTAAAAAATAATTCTTTTTTCAGTTCTATTCGAGACTGACTAGGCTTTTTAAAGGGTCGGGTCAAGGTTGTTTGGGGAAGATTTTTTCTAGTAATGGTTTGAGCAACTTGTCTTTGTAGCGACTCTTGTCTCTAAAGACTTTTCATTTATTATAAGCATATTTTTTTAAAATTTAATGTACCACTTAAATGTCTCTTCGTATTTTTAATACTCATTGGTTTAAAGTGATGCTTCTATTTCTATGTGACCTAAGATATCATGTCTATTTAACTGAAGGGACATATTTGGATGCAGGATGATCTGGTTTATTCATTTTAGATGAACGGTCAGGGATATGATTGCCTTGGGATTGTGAAGCATGATTACCTCTATATAACCTGAATCATTATGTCAATTTAGCTGAAGAGACGTCTTTTTGGTATGAGGTGATTTAGTCTGTTCGTTTCAAATGATCGTTCAAGGCTAAGACTATATTGGGGACATGAAATCTCATAATCCTTGTGTGATCTGAGTTGTTTATATCAGTTTAGCTGAAGAGACATCTTTGGGTGTGAGATGATTTAGTCTTCTAACACTTTGTTCATATTTGTTTTTACCTTTTTTAGCAAGCAAGAGACATTTTCGTAGAAGCAAGTGAGAAGAAGGTATGTTCTTTGTGGACTATGATTCAACGCCGTATCAGATTAGTGATTTTTCTTATTCTTTCTACTTATATGCTTATATTGATTATTTCTGTTTTGTTATACCCCTTTTTTCATTTTTGTGTTTTTTGAGATCTTGTTACTCTATCTGTCTCTATGTTTTGCTAAAATCTTCCTTGTCATTTTGGATGTGGATATGTTATGTTGTATTTTTCCCATAGAGTATTTAGCTTTGAAGACTTTATTTAAATGGCTTCAGGAAATAAAGATGATATGGATATGAATCTTCCTCTAATAAATGTGGAAGAGAAAGAAGGGATAGAAAAAGTCCCACTTGTTAAGACATATAGGCTTAGGGAAAAAGGCAATGGGCCTAAATTTTAGGGAGTTTGGGACTCTTCAGTTACTCAACCTGAGATTGACCATTTTTGGGCTCGTTGAGATGGGTGAAGGTAGCCACCCTTTAGATGAGTATTCACTAGAAATGACCGAAGATGTTCGGGATGAGTTACATGAGGACCCTAATCTCGTGGAACCAAATTTGAGTTGGACCTTAGATATTAGAGGTCCCACATAACTCAAGAGGACTTAGATAATCTTAGGGTTAGATATAAAAAATTATAGGTAAAACTGAGACTTCTTAGTTCCAATGATTTCCCCAGCTGCGCCGACCCCAATGATGTGGCTATTCATGTAAAGTTTCTCAAGTTAAGGCTAAGACTTCCTATGTAACCTTATTTTTAGAATTCTCCTACGTCTAGAGATAGCCCCGTCCCAGCTCAACCCTAATTCCTAGTAAGTTATGGTCGGACATTTTGTATTATGGGCAAGGGCAGGACTGCCCCCGCCTAATTTTTAAGAGCTTTAGCATTTGTACCATTTCAGACGTAATGTTGTATAGCATAGGGACTTTATTAGTTTTTGAACCATAGGGTTTGTGATCCATCTCGTGTCACCTCTCTACCAACAAGGGTTATAAAAAGAACTAATTTTTTGTTAGTGGTGAATGGGATTAAGAAGTCCCATGACTATGAATAGAGGGATATTAGATTGTCCTTGTGTTTAATTTTCTTATTCACTTGTCTATTGTCATTTGCTCATATTTGATTACTTTTGTCTTTCCTTAGAAACTTGGGCAATTGCTTAGGATTTTTCGATGCACATCGGGCTAGAATAGAGATCTTATCTCAAGAGAAAGCAGAGAGTCTAAAAGATGCTGGTTTGATTCGTGAGTTAGCTCGCACCATTCCTTGATAGAGAAGTGAACTCTAACTTGGTTATTTTTCAAAGTCGTAACGTCTTAGAAGTTTATCTTATTTGTCTTTCTTTCCATAGGAATGTCAGATCAATGGGTGACTAAACTAGAAAAAGGGCTTATCTTGACGGTTCAAGTCCCAGCTCAGAGGGAAGGAATAAGGACCTAGACCTATAGAAGGTTTTCAACTTGGTCTTCCCAAGTACACTTAGGGTTCAAGGTAGAGGTCAAGGAGACCCGAAGGGTAGTAGGCATCGCAAAGACCCAAGAAAGAGGTTAAGGCCGTGAAAGTCCTTGGGGGAGGTCAGGGTTATGACAGCCTAAGGGAAGGTTGGAGTTATAACAACTCGATAGGTTGTGGAGGTGGTACGAGTTTGAAAGGGGCCTATTCGTGAGTCGCCTCAGGTTACAAGCCAAAGTCAAACCTTAAGGCGAGGTCAAATGAGGAACGGATGGTGCTTATAAAGAGGATAGTTCAATCTATAACACCTTATTAATTCTTTAAGAGGCCTACATAATCAGCAGGGCTTCGAGTTCAAGGGCAATGTCTCTAGACAAGGTTATACCGATAATGATGAGGCCTCTCATTACGGTGACACCTATGGATTTAGTTCTAGAGAGGCACAACAGGCTCGAGTTTATAATTCCTTTAATGTGTCAAATAGGGAGATACGTAGAACCTGCTTAGGTTAATTAAGTGGCTGACTTGGATCCAATTAAAGAGCTTCATGTTACGATTGGGATTGCAGTAGTTTAAGTTTCTTATATTCATTTCTTCTAATTTTCCTAAGACTATATGTCTTATTATGCTTATATTGTTCTTTTAGGCTGACTTCGCATAATGAACTCTCTGTAGAGGATAAACATGCTTGGTCTAAGGTGCAGGGTGAAGGTTGGTGCTCCAGGGTCATGGAAGGCTTTTATCATTGTGTGAATGCTTTAAAAGAGAATTATCCCGACCTCGACCTCCATCTTCAACAACTGAGGAGTTTGGTGACCTGTCTTTTTAAGGTGGCTAGAGGTGAGGCCTTGAGTGTTCAGGATGCTTCTGCCCTTAACCCATGGATGTTCAAAAAGACCTTCGACTATTGATCCTACCCTCGAGCTTCCTTGGTTGCTCTTTCTAAAGATCCTTTACCAACTGTTACATTTACTACCTTACTTTTGAGGTCTTAATCAATTTTGAAGTTACTTACCCTGTGGTCTATGAGAACTCTTCCCCCAATAAGGATGGTTCTCCTATTATTATCGAAGAAGATGAACTTGGTGTCACCTTGCCTCCTACCAATGAAGTGATTGACACCACTATCGACCAAAATGTTGCTCGTGCCATATACTCTTTTTAAAGCTAATATGCCTATTTGGAATTTTAATTTTTGTTTTACTTAGGATAGTTATGCCCTTTTAAATAATTTATCTAATTTTCTTTTGTACTCTTATTGGGCAATGTGCTCTATAACCTTTTGATTTCATAATACATCTACTGTTTGTTTACCTTTATATGCTTCTTGTATAATCTACATATTTATATATTCCTTGGGCTAGTTTTGGATAGATCATTTTTTTCGATAGGCCTAATCTGACTAATATTAGATCGTTTTGAAACCCTTAACAATAGTGCCTAGAGTTTCCATAAAGATTTAGGATTTTTGCTCGGGATCTTAGATTTCCTCATACTGATCCTATAAGGACTTGAATTATCTCGCTGTGGTCAATCCTTCGTGCAAGTTTCAAATCACCCTATAAAGTGTGATCCTCTGCTTTAGGTTTTGTCATTACTTTGTGGAAATTCCTTGTTCTTTAGTTGTCTTATGTGAATCCCCTGCATAGGGTCTTTCGATTTGTGGAACAACCTGTGGAAATTCTCTACATAAGGTCTAACTATCCTATGGGGTTCTTCTTCACACACGGTCTTTTGATTTGTGGAATGTCCTGTGATTCAGTAAGCAAGTCGTGATTTTTTATGGCTTCGATGACAACATTCAGTAAGGCTTAAAGGTATAAAGTTATCAATATGGGTAACCTAATATTGTCCCCTCATGATCCGATGCCTTGAATTAGTTCGTCTAGCTTCTTGGGGTCGACATGACGGGCCTGCCCATGGGTAGAATCAGTTTAGTTGATCGAACCATGGATATTTAATGGCTCGTGATGAGGGTTCTCTCTATTCCCTTCATGAATCTCCTTCCTAACGATCTCACTCTTTTTGTGTCTTGTCCTTAGGCAACATTAGCCAATGCTACCTTTTTAGCCTCCTCTTTTGCCTCAATGGTAATGTATTTGGATGCCTTATTGTAGGCAGTCATATAGTTTAAGATGTGGTTTTTAGAGAGGTAGTATCAGAATCAATTCAACGTTAATCCCGTTTTAAGGTTTCTAGGGATACAGTTTAATAAATCACCTCGAGCTTGATCACTTTCCTATAAAACCTTTTCATGTACTTCTTTAGGATTTTTGTCCATCCTTGTTTGATCTTCTTTAACTGCTAGGGGTCTTTGATCAATTCACAGTACCCAAGAAAATGTTGTGCAAATTTTTCCACGAGCTTGTTATAGAAAGAGATGCTCCTCTATATCAACCCTTAGTATTAGAGGAGAGCGGACCTTTCTAAGTTCATATGAAATAACTAGCACATCTGTTCTTATTTTAGACCTGTAAAGAATAATAGGTTTTTGACTTGATTTACATAATGTTTAGAGTTTGACACCCTCAGTATGTAGGGAGGCTAAGCAATATGAATTATTCCAGAGCTCCATATCTCTCAATTTATTAACCAAAAAGAACATCCTTTCCCTTTTGATTTTCTATGATGGAGGTTGGTCCTTTTTTCTTTTTTCCTCTAGTAGATAACATAGGCACTCCTCTAATCCTTAAACCTTCTCCTTAAGAGGCAATTCTGTCTGAGATCCTCCTTGAACTATCTATTCTTGCCTATCTCTCATTTCTGTCGGCCCCTTAGTTCTTATTTCTTCATGTTTTGCCACATGGTTTGAGTCTCTGACCTAGGAATAATCAGGCTCTTCCTTGACATTGCTATATCTTGATCCACTCATCGAGTAGTTGTGAAGGGCCTCCAACCTTCCATTTTGGTATTTTAGATTAGGGGCAAATTTTTTATATTTAAGCCCTCGAGGATCGGGTGTTCTTCTTATTGATCAACCTCATAATGCTCTCCATCTGTATTTGCTCCTTCGTACTGTTTCAAGATCTCAATCAACAACTTCCTAATTCCTTCCATTTCTTATCTCAACATTCGCAACTCCTCTTCAATTTCTCCTTGTAACAAGGTTTTCATCAATGTCATCAAATTCTCTTAAGGGTTTGCCTACTAAACCCTATTGTTTTGATCTAAATCTTCAATCAGTCGTAGGTTTGGTAGATTTCAGCACTACTCCGTGAGTGATTTACCATTTTAATCCTTGGTAAGCATTTTAAAGGCCTTTTGTCTTGATCCCTACAAATGGCGCCAAAAACTGTTGATCAGAAAATTTGGTTCTCTGGGCCAACGAGTTTTAAATTTGCTTTTAAAGGAATGAAAATGGAACTTTGATTTGTGCTATAGTAGTTAAGTACAAGCGCACGCTATCGTATCAAATAATATAAGATTTTAAGTCCAGATATCATTCCCATAAGAACTATACAATCTTTATTCTATCAATTAAGTACTAAAATTATATCTACTTAACTTTTATTTAGAAAACTAAAATCTGAAATTTAATTAACTAACCTAATTCTATCAATTAAATTAACCTACACATCAAACAAACAAAGAGATTTAAAGTAGGCACAAAGAGCTAAGAAGGGAGCCTTGGTTTAAAAATTTTTCTCACTGCTTTTTTTTTACAAAGGGTTCCATTGTAGCTGTATGGATTCTTCCATGTTTATTCGTTGATAGTTCACTAATTGATAATAATCTAAGGTATAGACTCATCTCCAAATATTTTATTAGATTTATTAATATCTTAAATAATTCCTTAATATCAATTGATTGGCTTAAACACTAATCTCATCACAAGCCTCTATCGATGGTCGAGTGACTATATTACGCATGATAACAATCACCTATATGTCTATGGTAATCAAATTAAAATGTAATTTATTAAGATCAAGTCTAAATCATACCATACATGCTACCTAAGTATATGTTTATTTTAGATGGAACTCATAGTTATTATCCTATGATCATACATCAAACTATCCTAGGCTAAACAAATGAATCCCTTTGTCAAGGTCATCATGATTCCTCATCATTCAAAATATTGGTCAGATATAATGAAAGAATTAGGATTAAGATAGAATGAATCAATTTTATGAATTAAGTGTAATAATAAAAATCTATAAAATTCAACTACATATTTAGGTTCAAAAGTCTAACCCTAGATAAATAAATTTAGCTCATCACAAAACCAAGAGTATCAAACCAATAATACAAAGACATCATAATCAAGAACATAATGATAAGAATAGAGAAGAAAAACTAATTAAGGCGACTCGTTGAGTTGCTTCTCTCTCAATCTTGACTTGAAACTTGATTCTTGATCTTAAATATTAATTTCTTGGCTTTGATATTTGATTTTGTGTTGTAAATTCTTTCTCTAAGTTTTGCCTCCCTCCTCCCTGTATTTTGGCCCTCAAAAGAGTATTTTATAGGTATGAGAAACCCTAGAGGCAAGGGGATTTGAATTCAAGTCGAAATAGGAATCAAAAGGAGGATTTTCTTCACTTATTGTGTTGGCGCCGCGGCACCAAGACCTAGAAACCAAATTTTACTTGTTCTCAAATGAGCACCATGACGCTGGGCAATGGGCACTGCGGCACTCCACATTCTATAGTGCCTAGACCTATTTTGGCAGGTGGCGTAATTTGAACGTATCTATTTTGTTTTTGGTTTGATTTGCCTTATATTTATTCTTATACATCACATTGTTTTTCACACACTTATTTATGATAAAAAAATATAATTAAATAGTTAAATATTCATGAATTGGAGCAAAATATAAAAAAAAAATGGCTTCATTATGGTCTTTCTTTCTTAGAAAAAAAGATGGCTTTATGATGGTCTTGTCGATGGTAGTTTTGATAAGGACCGTTTGATGCTTAGGTCAGTAATCTAAAAAAATGGGATATTTTGGAAGCTTTTTAGTGAAAACAAATGTCATTATCTTAGACCGTCGTTAGACCTTTTTTTTTATAACTGGTATTTATCATTTAATCCTAAAAATCACTACATGGTATTATTAGGCTATTTTTCTCTCAATTAGTGGTGTGCTCGGTGCGATTAGATCAAGGCTAATCTCAAGACTTGGGCTACTTATCTTATAGAAGAGATTCTTTAACCTAATCTCATGATTCTTGAAATTTTATTCAATAGAGATGCTTAGATTATGGAATTGATTGTGGTTTTAGAAACATTCTTGCTTCTGAGGGGAAATAGATTGTTGAGTTTGTTGAAGAATTTTCACCCTGATCAGCTTTCAAAGAGATAGGCTTAAAAAGTCTTAAATTTGTCTAATATAACATTAAAGCATCTTTACTAATGCAATCGGATACATCAGCCCTAAATTTAGATCTGGACTAAAAGTATGACAATGCCCTTCAACTATCTAAACTAAAGAAATCATTATTTAAAAGAATATGATTACGTATTTATGAAATGATTGGATTAAATTGTCAATTTTCTCAAACTTCAACGATGGATTAAATTGATTGGATTAAATTTGATTAGGCTTTTATGAATTAATTGGATTAAATTGCCCTTTTCATATTGGGAACTGATGGTTTTTAATTCTAACAATAAATTATGTTGATGAACTACAGTAAATTATGGCAAAACTCTTCTCTTTTTATTGTTAAAATTAGTATTGTTAGGAATGTTTTTAATATATAGGTTGGTGTTATATTTGGACCATTTTATCATGTTATTTTTTTTAAAAAAAATCTTTTTTTTTATGTATTATGATTTTCTTTTAAAGATTAAGAATTTAATATTTATACAAAAATAATTTGTAATTATTGTTAAGAGTATGAAACTAAAATTTCTTCAAGATTCTTCGATTTTCTCTATCATTTGTTTACAAAAGTGGAAAAAAATCAATAAATAAATAATTACATTTCCTGATACTTACATTTAAGATTAGAACTTTTTTCTTGCTTCATGCACGGATGAAGAATGTCAGAAGAGCAATAATGTTGTAGCATTTCTATTCATCATAATCTTCATCTTCATGATATGTAAATGGTAGTGGTACTGATTTAAATGCACGAAACTTGCCAACATTGTTCAAATGCTCATTCTCCAACCTGGCCAACCAACATGACAATAACAACAAAAGATTCATTAGAACAATTCTTGGCACTGTAAATGACAGCATTATTGATCACATTTCATCAGATCATATGTATCAAGTTTGTAATCATGGTTACCTGAAGAAATTCCATATGCCGCGGCGAATAATCTCCAGGCTTGCAACAATTGTAATTAAAGTTTCTCTATGTAAGAATTTAAACTGTATGTTCAACACAGTCTGCAACCAGGCAAATCTTAGCAAGACATTCAAGACCTGCAATTTTATCAATTCACTTAGAAACTGCAATGCCTCTTTGTTTTCATAGTCAGTTTTATGCAAATGATCATGCACATTCTGTGATCAACAATGCTTAATTACATTTTTTATACATATTCTCACTTACCATGGCCACAAAATAAACACTTTTGCTGGGGACAAGGAGTTTGTCTCTGAGCCAGCGGTTCTTAGATTGGCGTCTTAGAAGTCCCCAGTCCATAACAAGGTCCCAATAGGTACCATAGATTGTTGCAATGGCTGAAAATATCCCGGATATTATTCTCCATTTGATACCCATGTAAAGACTGTAAGCAGTTCTTGTCCAAATGGCTATGATTGTCAATAAGTATTTCAGCCCATTATATCCCTGCGTCATATCTTTTTCTTCATAGAGGCGTCGGAGGCACTGAAAATGAAAGAAGGGATAGTTTTTATATATATAAGTTAATATGAAGCTAATACCATATTGATACATCTTAATTAATGTTGTGTATTTGAGTCATTTAATTAAGTACCTGAAGCAAGCGAGACCAGTGAGGAATGACAGCAACAATGAAATAGAAAGTGTTGTATACACCATTTGTTTTGCAAGTGTTTTGTCGGTGTTTATAGTCTCCCCAACCATAATAGCAGATATAGAACTCAAGGCTTCTGAAGGCTTGAATCTGCAACCAAAACACGGTAGTAGGTGCTTATTAATTCTGAATAGGAGAATTTGTGAGATATTCACAACATAGAGAATTTTACCAACCTGGCTAGTTAACTGATCTGCCAAGAAAAAATCTTGGAGTGTGACCTGCAGTAGAGAAATAAGCAAAATCAATATTCATCCTTACAGAAGTTCGCAGGCTTGAATGTCCCTATATTTTAAAATGTAGATTTGAGTTATACAACAATGTTTTAGGTGTATTACAGCCCAAAAGAGTGATGTATAGCTCAAAGCTGCATTTTAAAACGCAGGCACCTTAGAATGACTCCTTCACCCTTATATGTTGATTCTCTGATGTCTTTTTCTTTTTGGTAGTATTTTGATATGGTATATACCTTGTAGAGAGGAGCACAGATGCAGTGACCCAAACATGTAAGGAAAAAGAAGCGACTCGAGCGATTTAGAATGTTGAATGGGCAGATCAATATAACGACTGTAAGCTGCAAAGATGGAAAGAAAAACATCATTTTATTGGATGTTTCACAAATTGGACGGGGTAAAAAGTGTTGTGACAGTTCAATAACTTTACCATCAGTAAACCGAGAGGGAGAAGCTCGGTCAGGGCTTTGTAATTTTTTGTTCTGGGGTCCATCTCCATGTCGAGATTCGAAAGCACACAGGTTAGGGTAACAGCTGAAAGACCAAAGCTGATAAGAAAAACTTCCCGGTAGCCCAGCTCTGTTCCTTGCTTGAAACCAAAAATGAATGGGTAATTGACTCGGTATCGCCCCCAGAAGTATATATTGGCACCATACATGAGCATGTGTATCAAAATGAATGTAAAGAAGCTGCAAAACTTGTAACATTTATCAAACAAATTTCAAACTCCAAGCTGGAATGAAAATTTTGTTTTGAGTGTCGGAAAATTGTTTACCTGTAAAGCGGAAAGATGGTTTCCATGTACTTGTTTTTTCCTCTTTTATATAATAGATTTTGGGCATGTATGATGAAGATAAGTGCTAGTGTGAGAGCTGCTGAGAAGCCAACAAAGAGACCTGGAAGATTCATAAACTGATTGAAATGAGTGAAACCAAGGATCACAATGTGCCTTAGTTGTTCTCATTTGGGGACTTCAATGAAGATGAATTGCATGTATATCTTACCAAGGGAAAATGAAATCCTATGCCTTTCTCTCTTAGTCTTAGGTCTTAAGATGTTCATGCCTCTTCTGCGATTTGAATTTGCGAAATGCTTGATGAATGTAGCCTCAACTCTCTCCATAACCTTGGTCACCTTCATTGAAACATCCCGAATCAAATCCAGAGTGATTAACAGTATAAGATGAAGCTATTTCGTTATTAAGAAAATGAGTGTGCTTACTTCATCAGAGCTTCCAAGATAGGAGTTATCAACCGTTTTCATGTAATAAACTGATGCCCTTCTTGAAGTGATCTGCAACAAATAATTAAACCATTAGATATTCATTAAACCTTAGATCTAATAGCTAATTATAGAACTCTGCAGAGAATGAAACAGAAATAAGTTGTTCTGAAGGACATACCTTATCATATTTCTTCATGATTTTTGAAAATGCTGACAAATTAAGAAAGCTGTTTGCAAATTCAAACATGAATAATGAGAAAAAAAATATTAACAAAGTTTCACTTTGCAATGTAAATGCTTATCTAGAACCGTTACCTGTAGCTCTTAAGAAGTCTAAGCTTGAGATAAAATTCAGTAAAAGCCATTTCAATTTGTCTTTCAACTTTCTTTAGGTTTTCCTTACTGAAGGTCTCCCCAGCCTGTCCAGGAACAGTGACCATACTTTTGATGATTGAACCAGGAGTCTCAAGAGTTTGGTTAAGCTTCACATGTTTAAGGATTTCTATTGGAACAGGTTTCATGCCGCTGATATTCTTCTTCTGCTCTTGATTCTTCAGTTCATAAGCAGGCAATTCACCTGATTGCCCCCGCCACTCCTGCCAAGCTTCTGTTACATCCTTGAAAATGACTCCTGTTCATGCATCAAGAGATTGCAAAATCTTTTAAATCTTACAACTTTGAATTCTAATTAAAACTTTCACATCAGGCTCTTGATCATATATAATGAAAACAATTAGAAAAACACTAGCAGCTCTATTATAACAGCTTACTCTTGCTTGCTCCAGGCTCAGATGAAGTAGGATATACCGGAACTCCTTGAAAATTTTCAACCTTTAACCGGAAAGCTATCAAAGCATTCATTTGCTTACTCAGACTGTCAGCCTCAGCCATCACCTCTTGAACCTTAGCGTTGTAAAACTTGTTAACTTTATTAAACTCAGCATCAAGGTTTCTGAAAAACTCCTGCTCAAATGCCCCTCCTTCGTCGGCGATCTCTAGAAACGTAGTCTCGTATCTTTCAGAGCCATCAATATTCGCAGAATTTACGATAATAAATTGGCTCTCTATTTCCTTTCTGGATGGGCTAATGAGGGTGCTCTGTCTGTGCATTAGACCGCTGAAAGCTCGGCGAAGTGTCATTTCTCGTTTCATCCCACCATTTTGCCCCTTTTTATTCTGCTTCATTACTTTTATTACCTTCAAAAGTGTCTTGAGATTATTATAATTCACGTAAGCTTCTTGCCATTCAGGCACCATTTGTGATGCATATTCCTTCCCAAACTTCATCCCCCTTTCAAGTTCTGGATGTCCCTTTAACACCACGTTAGAAGGAGATTGAGAATTTGAGAATCAAGATGAAGCAACAGATAAGAGGGGTACTTTCCTCTTTTTGATAAAGCATTCAGCTTTGGCAATCAGAATTACTGAGAATGACAATGAAATATAATTGATTTAGGTTTTTACATTCTAATTTGTCATCCTATTGTTTCTTCTTTCTGAAGATTTAATTAACAGTAAAATATAAATAAAAAGAATAATCTTAACAAACAGTCGGTTTTTCCTTTCCTTTAATTAGCTTTCAGCCTCTTTCCTTGACCAAAACAGATTGTTGTTGGCACCTTATAGTAAAGTTCTGTTCTCCTTTTGTAACCACTTCATAGAATTTTCCTTCAAGCAAATCTTCTCAGATATTAAACTATTCTTAGGGGCATAATAACATTCTTGAAAGATTCATGGGAAGGTAATTCATTGCTTAATAATGTAGAGGTTGTTATATGGTCAAATAAACGAAGATTACGTTGAGGTTTTTAGGGTTTGAACAACAATAACAATTATATGCAGGTTTTTCTTTTTAAATTTATTGTTATATGGTTTTAACAACCTACGGGTTTTTCTTCATGTCACCAAGCTAAATGTTATCATTTGAATAAACCAGTTATTATTTAGTTTAATTAATAAGAAACGATTGGAAAGGAAAATAATAAAGGATTGACACCATCAAATGAAAGCAGACTCCATAAATCATCGAACAACAAAAGATTGATGAGACTATTATGGTTTCAACAAAATAAAAAAGATAAAAGAGATCTAATGGATTGTTTGCTCACCTTTACTAGATAGTATAGTACTACTCACAAAAGAAATTATGTTATTTGGATAAAAATAAATTAACAGGTTGTCCAAAATTTACAAGAATCGAGAGATTTTAACCATGAGTTTCTTCATCTCCATAAAGATGGGAAAAAAATAGTTAAACTCCCAAAATAGGCCTAATGTATAATCTCAGAATTTTAATTTAAATGATTTAATTAAATATAAGAAAATCAGACTGCCAGCATTACCTATCATTTTTGAATTTTCATTCTGAAGTCTTTCAGCTACTAGAGATTAGTGTTATGGATCTTTTCGAGAATTGTGCAGTCTTAGACGCATTGCGTGCTAAACAATTGAAAAAATCACACAAAGAGAAAAAAAATATGCACACCAAGTGTTTGCACGAATGCTCTCTATATTATTGAAGAGAAAATAAATCTATGAGATGAATTATACAAGTGACGGTCTCCCCTTTATATACTAGCAGCCCTATACAATCGACGGCTGAGATCTAAATGATCTAACAGTATACATGCAAGATGGAAGAATATTCTCTATAATATTCTTAGATGCCATCACACCTTTTATGAAATTCTAATTAAAGTAAACTACCCTAATAAGTCGCGGGCCAAGCCCGGTTCGCCATCCCAAACAGCGGGCCTTCTAGAAGCTCTAGTCCACGTAGTGCTCCATGGTATAAGAGGCCTCCAGCAAGCCTGGTCGCACACCAAGTGCTCGAGGAAATGCTTGAGAGCACTTGGGGTGTGACATTCTCTCCCACCAAATTCACGCGACGCCCTCGTCGCGTCCTTACTGGAACTCACACAACTTGTTCTCGAACTGCCACAGTGTGTTCTTGGGTTTCCAGCTTGCTTCGCTATCGAGCAATCCTTTCTACTTGACGAGATACTCACAACTCGGATGGCAGTTCTTCTTCTATACTGTCTTCACATCAAGGATAAGTTCAACCTCTTTGTCGTAAGATGTGGAAACTCCCAATGGTACCTTGGTTTATGGCCCACGCTTCGTGTCCTCCACATCACCATGGTATGACTTTCGGTAGCTTGCGTGAAACATCGGATGTAGCTGAAGTCTTGAAGGTAACTCCACCTTATACGAGACATTGCCAACCCTCTTGGCAATATGAAATGGCCCCTCATATTTTCGAACAAGGCCCTTATGAAGTGGGTGCGTAGACTTGTGCTGTGTCGAAAAAATCTTCACCATCACTAAATCCCCTACGTTGTACTCAACATGTCTTCGCTTACCATCAGCCCATTTCTTCATCCGATTTATCGCCTTGTCCAGACACACCCTCGTCTTATCCAATTGTTCCTGCCAGGACTTCACAGCTTTGTAGGCTGCCGGACTCTTCCCTGTATCGCTGGATAAGAGCGCGTGGGCATGAGAGGTTGCTAGCCAGTAGCTAACTCGAATGGGCTCTGGCTTGTCTATTCACTCCTCTGTAAGTTGTATGAGGACTGTGCCATATCGAGTAACTTGACCCAATCCTGTTGATTTGCACTCACAAAGTGCCGCAAGTACAGCTCCAGTAATGCATTCACCCTCTCAGTCTGCCCATCCATTTGTAGGTGAAAGCTGGTGGAAAAACGAAGCTCCAATCCCATGAGATTGAACAATCCGGTCCAGAATCTCCTCATAAACCTTGTGTCTCGATCGCTGACTATCACTCTCGGCAACCCCCAGTACTTGACTACGTGCTTAAAGAAAAATTTTACTATCTCTTTCACACTACACTCCTTGGGTGCCGGTATGAAAGTCGCATACTTGAAAAATCGATCTACCACCACAATGATAGTCCTACACCCCTTAGACTTTGGTAAAGCTACGATGAAATCCATAGAGATGCTTTCTCAAGGCCTCTCCGATATGGGCAGTGGCTTCAGTAGCCCTGCGGGGCTCCGCTGCTCCATCTTGTCCTGTTGGCACATAAGACAAGTCTTGACAAGCTGCTCTATCTCTTCCTGCATGTGTGGCCAATAGTATACTGTCTCTAATAGGGCGCGTGTACGCCGCTGTCCTGAATGTCCTTCCCATTTCGTGTCGTGACACTCCCTAATGAGGTTATGTTGCAAGTTCTCCTATTGCGGCACATATACCTGGCATCCCTTGGTGTAGAGAAGCTCATCTTCTACCCAAAATCGCTGAGTTTTTCCCTCATATACTTGAGCGGAGAGTTGTGTGGCTACAGGATCATGCTTCATCCCCTCGTGAAATAAGCCAAGCAAATCACCTTCCAGCTTGCTGATAGCTGCTAACTCGACCTTTCGAATTAAGGCATCCGCCACCACGTTCGCCTTCCCCGATTTGTACTCGAGCTCATAATCGAACTCTGTCAAAAAGTCTTGCCACCTAGCTTGCTTCGGGCTGAGTTTCTTCTGACTTTGAAAGTAATTCTTCGCTATATTGTCCGTCATCATGATGAACTTTACCCCAAGCAGATAGTGTTGCCAAGTGTACAGACAGTGGATGACCCCCGTCATCTCTTTCTCTTGCACCGTATAACGCCTCTCCGTCTCGTTGAGTTTTTGGCTCTCATATACGATCGAATGGTCCTGCTGCATTAAAACACCACCAATGGCAAAGTCATACGCATCAGTATGTACCTCATACGGTACCAAGTGGTTTGACAATGCTAAGACTGGTTCCTCGATCACTGCATTCTTCAATCGATCAAAAGCCCATTGGCACTCCTTAGCCTACTCTCATGCTTTAGTCTTCTTTAACAGGTCGGTAAAAGGTGTAGCAATGGTGGAGTAGCTCTTGATAAATCTTCGATAATAGGCGACCAACCCAAGGAAAGACCGCAGCTCGGTAACTTTTGTGAGTGCCTTCCAATCCACTATAGTGTGAATCTTTGCCCTGTCCATCATCAGTTTGCCGTCTTTGATCTTGTGACCCAAAAAGTCTACCTCTAACTTGGCAAATGAGTACTTCTCCCTCTTCATATATAGCTTGTTCTCACAGAGCACCTTCAAGGTAGATTGCAAGTGTACCACATGCTCTTTGAGAGTGTTGCTATAGATGATAATGTCGTCCAAGTACACGACGACAAATTTATCGAGGAAGGGCTGGAGTATGCTATTCAACAATGTGTAGAAGGTGGCTGGCGCGTTTATAAGGCCAAACAGCTTGACAAGAAACTCAAAGGCCCCATAACGTGTCACATAGGTAGTTTTCAGCTCATCGCCCTCTGTTATCCGTACTTGATGGTAACCTGATCGCAAGTCTAGCTTTGAAAAGTACTTTGCCTACCCTAATTGATCAAACAAGTCAGGAATTAAAGGAATGAGATACCTATTCTTGATAGTGACCTTGTTCAGTGCCCGGTAGTCTATGCATAGCCATAATGATCCGTCATGCTTGCGCTGAAAAAGCATGAGCTCACCGTAGGGCGCCTTAGATGGTTGGATAAATCTTACATCCAGCAACTCTTTGAGCTGCTTCCGCAATTCTGCTAACTCTGGTGGAGACATTCTGTATGGCACTTTGGCTGGAGGTTTAGCTCTCGGCTCCAACTCAATCTCGTGATCGATCGCCCGTCTTGGTGGTAATTTCTATGGTAATGCTGCTGACATCACGTCCTAGTGCTGCTTGAGCACTTTTGTGATCTCTGCTGGCAGCTCCTCTTTGCCCCAATTCACTTCATCATTTGCCTCCCATATAGTGGCGAGATATGTCTCCTCTCACCGCTTGGCTCCTTTCTTAAGCTGCATGGCGGAAAAGAGAGTGGTGTGGACGTTAGGCTTGGATTGCCCACTTACCGGCTTGTCTACTGTTGGCACCATGTATAGTCATCCCTTTAGGATACATATGTAGTTGTGTCGGGGAAGTGGTACCACATTAAACGCCCGTAAGAAATCCATACCAAGAACAGTGTCAAAATCATTGAGAAGTGCTACCAAAGAGTTTACCTTACTGCTCCATTTTCTGAGGGGCATTTCGACTCCGTGAATGACCCCATCCAGTGGCTTTATTGCGGCGTTCACAGTTTTGAGGTAGCCAATCCCCTTCTCCACCTTGAGGCCTAAGCGTATTGCTTCCGTATGCTTAATAAAATTGTGCGTGGCTCTAGTATCCACTAGCGCTTGAGTTTTTCTCCCATTAATGTAGGCTTCAATGTACATTAGCGCCTTTCCCGTTGGCGCACGGGCTGCTTGCTTGGCATTGAAGGCATTGAGCAACTGCAGACGTCCCAATTGCCTCTTCTTCTTCAGACAGTCCTTCACCCAATGATCCTCGTCGCAAAGGAAACAGCTAGATCTTGGCTTTCTCCCACTGTTGCACTTCTCTCTCTCCCTGTGGGTGGCTTACCTTTCCCCTCCTTATACTGCGGAGAGTGAGACACCCTAGCTCCCCCACCCTTGCTATGATTGGGCTTTGAATTTTTGGATTTCCCCGCATCACCCTTGCGGTAATCTATAAGCATTTTCGTCAATGTGAGGGCGTCGGATATATTCTGCACTCTACGCCTCCTCAGCTCATTGGACGCCCAAGTCTGTAATCCTTCGAGAAAATTAAACAGCAAGTCTTCTTTACTCATATTAGGGATCTGCAGAATCAATAGTGAGTACATCTCTACGTACTCGCCAATAGACTTAGTCTGTCTCAACTCCTTTAGACGCTTCCTAGCATCATGCGCCACATTCTCCAGTTAGAATTGGCGCTTCACCTCCTATTCCAACTCTGTCCAAGTGTTGATGGTGTAGGTATCATTGCAAATCTCTTCGTTTTTCCTACACCACCACAGAATTACATGATCATAGAGATATAGGGTCGTGGTGTTTACCTTATCCTCGTCCCGTATGCATAGGGCATCAAAGTACTCTCCATCTGCCAGAAGTAATTGTCGAGCTCCTTGGCGTTCCATTTATCGCTGAACTTCTTGGGCCTGGGAGCATTGACCCTCGAGGCAGACACCATAACTTGAGCGGCAACAGACCCGTTCGCCACCGCCTGCTTGCACAGCACCACATCCTCCTTGACAGTTTTGAACCCTCGACGTAGCTCCTCTACTTGGGTTTGAAACTTGTCCATCGTGGTGATGACCTTCTCTTGGAAAGCCTTAATCCAGTCTCACTGCTTATCGGCGTAAGCCTTGATGGATGTGTCTATGAGAGAGCACAGCTCGTCTCCTTGAGTGTCGAGGCCCCTCTCGATCTTCTCTACTTGTTGCTCAAGCTCTCCAAGGTGATCTGTTGCCTTCCCGACAACGCCGCTGAGTGCTTTCACCATACTCCCTACATCCCAACCTGGATCTGCTGACTTATCTTGAGGGACACTACCGTGCTTCTTAGATTTGGGGTTCCGACCCCTCTTTTTAGTCAAATTCAATGGTATGGCTTCTTTCTCCATCTTTGAACCTATTCTGATACCAATTGTCACAGACCTTTTCAAGAACCGTGCGGCCTTAGACGCGTTGCGTGCTAAGCAGCCAAGAAAACCCCACAAAGAGAAGAAAATACGCACACTAAGTGTTTGGACGAATGCTCTCTATATTGTTGAAGAGAAAACAAAGCTATGAGATGAATTATACAAGTGAAGATCTCTCTTTTATATACTAGCAGTCCTATACAATCGACGACTGAGATCTAAATGAACTAACAGTGTACATACAAGATAGAATAATATTCCCTAGAATATTCTTAGATGCCATCACACCTTTTATAGAATTCTAATTAAGGTTAACTACCCAAATAAGTCGCGGGCCAAGCCTGGTTTGCCATCCCAAATAGCGGGCCTTCTAGAAACTCCAGTCCACGTAATGCTCTATGGTCCAAGAGGCCTCCAGCAGGCCTTGTCGCACACCAAGTACTTGAGAAAATGCTTGAGAGCACTTGGGGCGTGACATTAGGATGCGGTTTAAAGGGTTGTGTACCAGAAGGCTTGGTTAAAAAATACGACCTTTCCACTTGACATCTTTCTTCAGCCGACACCCTGGGGTTCAAAATTGCTATGGATTTCATTGATAGTTAGAAAATCCTATTTTTCTCTTCAGAGACCCTGATGGTTATTACTATTGGGAACTTTATTGTCAATATTCCTCGTGTCAAGCAGATCCTTTTTTTTTATGATGAGAATTATGTCAAAACTTGTCCTTTATCTATATCTTGGAGATTATTACCAAACAATATTGCAGCAGGCAACCACGATTGAGCAATTTATTAGCTTTATCTTTACAAACTTTGTAAGTGAAGAAGCATACCTAGTAGATAAAGCTAGAGAAGAATTTTTCAAGCTAAAATGCTGCTCATTCAAGTGAAACAATCTTGAACCACACTTCAAAAAGGCGGTATCCAGATATTATATGCTTGGAATAGATGACCCTAATTTAAAACCAACCCAATCTCTTCCTCCTTAATAGAACCAGTATTTCCACAAACAAGACTTCTAAAAGTTTTCATGCCATCCATGGCCCCACCAATACCACAGATATTCCCACCAGCCTCTAAGGCCAGGTTTTATATCAATGTAAATAGTCAATAATTTTATGTGTTCATTTTTTTTGACACATGATAATTTTTTTATAATTACAAAGTTAAATTTGGATAATTTTATTTTCAATTCTAAATCTCTTCGATTTTCTCCTTTCTCTTTCATTAAATTTCCTCTTTTTCATTTAAGTATGTAAATTGGTAAAAAAAAAAAATAAATCTTATAAAAAAAATGGTCGAAAAGGAAAATAATTGACAAAAATGCCAATTTTAAGCACCACAGATAAAGGCCATGCAGATGTGGTGCACGACGTGCACACATGCATAAAGCAGATGCACTCAATACCCACCTACAAATTGACGTACAACTTTGACCATACCCATAAGGCATGCACTAAGCATGACCAGAGCCACGACCAATGCTTTGTGTATGCTACTTAGCGTGGCCAAAGCAATGGATCTTAGGGCAAAAGCCATGCGCTTTTGAGTGCGCCATTTTTTGGAATTTTTTTATTTTTTAATATTTTTTCAACAATTAATTTTGATTTTAATTTAAATTAATTTTAATATTTATCAATTTATTTTAAAATAAAGTATTTTTATTTCATATTAATATAATTTTTAAAAATAAAATATAGTAATTAATACATTTAATAATATTAATTAAAGTATTTTTAAATAATATATTTTAACCTTAAAAATACATTTAGAAAACAATTATACTAATGTAAAATAAAAACAAATTATTTCAAAATAGCATTGGTCTTGGCTTTGGCCATGCATTGGGTATCAATGCTCAAACAGGTGTTTAGCGTATTCACTTCACGGATGTAAGCATGTCACACGCCTTGTCTGCGTGGCTCATTGTCTATGGCATTTAAATTTGATATTTTTATCGGCTTTTCTTCCTCCGTAAGTATTCTTTCACCTTTTTTTTATAAGATTTACCAATTGTTCACAAATTTACACATTTGGTGTTATAAATAGTGTTTACGTGTTATTTTAATATTGTATAAATATTAATTATTTAATATTTACACAATAAATATTTCAAATAAAATCGTTAATATAAAATAATTATAGATAAGATGTTTGTAATGTTTTAGACATTGTATGATCTGAAAGAGTTCAGATTTGATCAAAAGTAGTTTAGACTAGCGCTAAGAGTTAGCTACGTTGAGAGTATTAATTGTTAAGAATTAGTACTGTTAAAAGTTAACAGGTTATAAGAGTCGGCAAAATTTAAAGAGTTAAAGTCTTATCTACAATGAGACAAAGATGTCAGGATATATTAACAATGATATAGTTGCAAGGAGTTAAAGATAATGCTAGAAAATGTCATTATACAAGTATGTTCTCAAACTTTATGCTCCTGATCTATTTTCATTGATGCGAGTCTGTTGGTGGAGACCTTATTGTATATAGATCAGTGTATATCTATATCTGCATGGTCCAAATTATTAATCTTAGCAAACCATAAGCTTAGTGGAAGCTTGTATAGGAATACGAGTATTCAATGAGGATTGGATACTGAACAAACTCAATAAAGACCTTCAATAAACATCCCACAAAACCGTCAATTGAGGTCTTCTCGCGATAAGTAATATTCGTGGTTCTTTGACCTAAGTACTATGGTGAACTTGTGAGTGATCTACCATACTTAAGTTCCACATATGTCAGAGACCTTTCATGGTTTGACTGCTGGAGTGTCACTGGATATGGTCCGTGCTCATGGAGTTGGGTGTACATTGATATGAGATTCATAAGTTCATATCGGTGAGTTTTATAACCTGGTGCTCCAAGATTATATTTCAAGAAGTCTTGTGGTCACAAGCATAAAACTCATGAAAGAGTTCCCGTGAGATGAATAATATCATAAAAGTGTTTGTAGATATTATTTATGGAAATACAAATCTAGAGATAAATTCACGATTGAGCATATAGAGATTTGACAGTGACGATCTGTGTCTCTACTCTTCTAGAATATAAATGATGGAGGGACTATACTAATATTCATTAACTTCAGTTTGTATAATTTAATGCGCTGTTCTATAATTTTTGTGGCGTGTATGTAGGGCATCATTTACGGACTTATAAAAGAGTTTTATAAGATAAATAAGTGTGAACTTAAAGTCTCATAATATGAAGTGTACTCATTAAATATTGGGATAACAAACCGAGTTGAACAATTCGATTGAAATGTTTTTCTATAAATAAGTATTTTTTTAAGATATCTCAAAAAACGTATAAACTTAAATGTTAAGTTTAGGGTGTGTGACAAGTGTAATTTTATTATTGGATTTGAATAGTCACATGATACTGTGATTCGCTACAAGTGGACCACTTGGCACCATTTGGAAAAACGAATGGTTTGTTATATAAAAACATTTGATGACACGTGGAAATCATTTGGCATGAATTGACTTGAAGAATGCATTAATTAACTAATGGCTTAGTAAATGGACAAGTGTCCATTAAGCAAACCAAAATATATATAAAAAAATGCAAAGTGTTTGCGTTTTAATAAATAATATATTCGCCCATTTCAATTGACAATGGGTGAGTTATTTATGCATTCGGCCGACACACCATTTAAATGAAAGACACGTGCCTTTCACAAATTGCTAACATGTATCAATTATACATTATTTGTAATTGTTAAATGTTACACCAAATTATTTGAAGGGCACATCTCCT
The DNA here is from genome assembly GCA_946807835.1 of Ailanthus altissimus. NCBI lineage: Eukaryota > Viridiplantae > Streptophyta > Magnoliopsida > Sapindales > Simaroubaceae > Ailanthus > Ailanthus altissimus. Next base: position 16,284,387 of record OX327687.1, read on the forward strand.
TGTGAGGTGTAAAAAATAAAAAATATTGCAAAGTGTTTGCAGTTTAAAAGCAATTCTGTGTGCAATTTTGATACAGGTGGTGATAGCCGAGAATTAGACTAAATGTTAGTCTAAAAGTTAGGAAGATAAAAGACCAAGGAAAGAAATTGAAAATTGAGTCTTATTTCTTGGTTAATAAATTCCGCAACTAAAAGAAAGAAAGAAAAAGTTTCTTTCTTTTCTTCATTTTAGCCGAGACTGAATGGAAGCAAGGGTTGCTTCGAAACAATTCTTATTAAAATTAAATATTTTTATTTTAGCTCCGTAATTTTAATGAATGTTCCGATTTAAAATTGTTTGCGAGATCATTTTAAGGTAAATTTTGATAATAGAAAATACTTTGAGTTATTTTTAAGGATAATTTTTAATCTTATTAATTTAATAAAACTTAAATTCAGTATGTATATATTGTAATACAAAATTAGATTTTCTTTTCGCTACGTTAATTTGAATATGAGACAGGTAAATAATTAAATTAAAAATTATAATGTACACATTTTCATCCTACTTACACTAACACAATGGTATCAGAGTGCATATTTGTGTGCTAGTTGTATTAATTGGAGTGATTGTGGTGTCACTGAAATCACTATTAAAAAAATGGGTTTCACCGATACTATGCTAGTAATATATTTTTTAAATGGTATTAGTGAAACGAAGTGTCAGTGAATTGTTGATAGTATAGTATCAATGAAATAAAGTGTCAATGAATTACTGATACTATGATATTAGTAAAACAAAGTGTCAAGTGAATTATTGATATCATTGACAGGACCCAACCCGAGACCCTCTACTATAGATCTCAGCGGCCCTGCCGGGCACCCCGACGGAAGTTCCTCCGAACCTAACTGGGTAAGTTAAGAAATTCCGCGAAGCGAACCCCTTTTTAATTCTTGTTACTACTAAGAAGATCTAGTAATATACATGAAAATGACTTTTTAGTTTTAAAAACAAACGGACAGAGTTTCTCCTGTTTTTCAGAAAATCCATATAAACCTGCAAAGAAATTTCACTTCTAATTCCAACACATCTCAATTCTACCAATTCGGACCTCCGGTCCTTTTCAAATCAAATCGAACACTAGAATCTCATTTAACTACTAAATGCCCTAATCGGCATACAAAGCCCGGAGGTAAACTACTTCCCGATTTTAGTTACGGAGCCATAATTGAAACTAACTCACCATCCGGCGCCCTGAAAATTATTGAACACCTTATCATTTGATTGGACATACTTGCCCTTCACCTTTTCAACATGGACAATTATGTCCCATTTTCTTCATTTTTGGGTTTTTCATCAACCATATACATTCCATTCACAAAATGCATCATTTACACACAACAATTCAATCAAAACACCACTCAATTCCTAACTTCCCTAAAGTGGCAGAATTTCACCCTAGGTTCCAACACATTCCTTTTCTCAATTTCTTGTTCCAATTACAACAAAATCATGCCAATTTCATTCTAAAGCCCTAATTACAATCAATTGAAATCTTTACAACAAAATCACCAAAAACTCTAATTCTCACCTTGCCAATTTCTTTAAATTGATGACTCCTTCAAGCTCCAAACTAGAATTTAACTCAATCTAAGCCAAGAATACACATAAGAACATCAATTAACACATTCTTGAATTCTCACTTATCAAACTCATAAAAGATGCTTTTCTTACCTCTTTTTCTTAAATTTCCACTAATAGAGACTTCAATTGAGCTTAGGGATTGGTTTGTAACCTTAATTTGGCTTGATTACACATGAAAAATCATGAAAAAAAAACTTGAATAGTCACTGTAGCAGCACCCCCTTTGAAGCTCGAATTTCTCTTTTTTTTTTTGGCTAAGTGTTGGTTTTGATCTCTCTTCAAATTTCTACACACTTCTAACATATATATAGTGCTCCCTTAATTTACCATTTTGCCCTTCAACTTACTTAAAACTTCTAATTTGCCATTAGTTAAAAACTAATTATGTAATTAGTTCATTTGTAACTATTTAGTTAGAATAGTTCAAAGAACTAACTAGAACTTCCAACTTGGCAATCCATGAGATTTCTTCTAATTGGTCCATTTTCTAATATATGGATTATGTTTCTCAACAAAGGCTTGTTCCATTCATAACCCTTAAATGGAAATTCATGTAGTAAATTAGAATTTTCTTTTCTAAGCCAATAGAGAAAAATTCTAAAAATATTCTAGGGTCGTCCGGCGCACCGATCAAGTGTGAAATTACCAAATTAGGTCTGATATCTCTCACGTGCACTATAAAGAAAATATTTCTAATAGGGTTAAAATCGAGTAACCCTACGGCGTCTTATTTGTTCTATACCGAAATCTAGGCGCCAATACTACTAATAGGGATTGGATATTACAATCATAGTATCAACAAATAAAGTGTCAGTATATTAATAATACCTCAATACCGGAAAGTTATTTTTATTTTAAAAATATAATTAATAAAATAAATTTAAAAATTAAAAAAATAATATAACGTCTAATTACATTAAACGTTATAATGCTAAATCTACTTTCAATTAAGTTAAATATTATAATTTTAAATTTAATTTTCTTTTCAGTTATATTAAATATTATAATTAAAATTAAAATATGAACTGAAAATATAATTAAACTATTTAAAATTAATCAAAGGTAAAAAATTAAAAGCAATTACGGTTTTGAAAAACATAAAAAAATTAACAATAAATTTATATTAATCAAAAGTCCATACCTCAACGATAATATTAATAAATTTGTTTCCCCCTCCCCAAGAATTTCCTTACTCCAGCCCTCAGGCTTAAGGGTCTGGAATTCAACCAAAGTAGGTCTAAGAGCAATGGTCAATGGGCCTAAAATCGATAGAGCAGCAGAAGTCGGCGCGGATGCGAGGAATCTAGTCGGCTAAATGACAAAACTTGCTCGGCATATACTAATGCTACTGCGACTACGGCTGAGCAGGTACCGACCCGGGCTGATCAAAACAAGCCTCACTCGAACCAAAAATATCAGCGGAGATAAACCCAAGGAATATGCTTAACACATCGGAAGTGACATTTGACATGGGGTAAGAATGGAGACAAAATTTGTAGAAAAGATTTTGCCCATATCAGGGAGGGCAGTACGATAGTATCTAACGTGTGTCAAACGTACAAGAGGAACTATCCAGTGCAAGATAAAAATACTGTAGAGGAAAGTCCAAAAAAGTCCTTGAAAGGTCATCACTATAAAAGCTAAAAGAAGGAGACACGAAGAGGATGATAAAAAAAATTTCTAGAAAAGATAAAGAGAGAAAGAAAAAGGTACCCTTCTTCCCCATAGAATTTTACTTCCTTATTTGTCACATTTTTCCATAACGAGGGGACAAAAAAAGAAAAGATTCTTTTTTTTGAATCTTTTCTGGCTTAAGTATCGAAGCGTCTTCGCTGGAACCCCCCTAGCGAGACCACCTTTGAGCTTGTGTGCGTGTTGTCATTGCAGGTCCTATTCTTCAGCTCGCGAAAAATAAGGAATCCAAGCCTGTACTCACTGATCAGGCCCAGACAAGGCCTGAAGTTCTATTCCCTTTTAAACAAATTTAAGGCTTGTTGATATGAAGAACCACTTCTTCGGGTCAACAGTTTTTGGCGCCAGCTGTGGGAAACAAACAAAAAAGCTTTGTCGGGAGAAGCAACATTCCAGAATGGCGAACAATCATTTGCCAGCAGAAATCACATTGTCGGGGAGTGAAACCTAAACCAACCTCTCCCTCAAACAGAAAGCTCTCTGCACCCTGAAATAAGGTCGGAGTTGAGAACCTTAAGGGAGGAAATAGAGGAACTAAGGTAGCTTATGACTGAGTTAATTAGAGACAAGCGACTTAGAGTTAGAAATCGTGAGAGAGAATCTCAGGAGGAGATTCGAAGACAGGTGGACCAAAGAGAAGGACCACAGACTCCGCACAATTTAACCGGGATAAATAGGCCAAGTCAGGTGACCTCCGAAAGGGGAGAGACAAAGCCAAGAAGGCCGGAGCCGTCAGCAGAAAGAGAATCTCCAACAGAATTGCGGCAGCATCAATGGAGAGAACCGGGCCTTGAGAGCAAGGTTCGCAGTTTTGAAGGAAAGTTGAAAAGTCTTTTGGCTGAAAGAAGGGAGAAGGACCAGCCTCTTGAGAAGAAAACAAAAAGGGAGAGAAGGTCGCCACTATCGGACGAGGTGAGAGATATAGAGCTCTCGGGCAGGTTCCGACTCCTTAACTTGCCCACTTACAAGGAGGTCACTGACCCTAATTATTACGTAGATCAAGTCATCGACCTGCTATCCATAGCAGGACTAAGGCAGAACTAAATGTTTCAATTTTTCCATATGAACTTGGAAGGACCGGCGTTGCTCTAGTACAGGAGGCTAAAACAGTGCAACATCGCCTCCTATAATGAGTTGACCGACAAAGTTACCCAACATTTTTGGGGCTCATGCGAAGTAGCCAGGGACCCGGAACAGCTGAAGCAGATCAAGCAGGGTCAAAAGGAAAGCCTAAGGGATTACATTTGGAGGTTCCACAAAGAAGTGATAGCACTTGGGTGTTTGACCAGCCTATCACCCTAGATGCCCTAAAGGCAGGGTTATGACTGAATCAATTTTGGTACCACTTAGCAGAAAATGGTACCACTTAGCAGAAAATGGTACCACAAGCTACACAGTAGCGTACAATAAAGCCCCAAAATATATGTCGATAGAGGAAGGTGAGAAAGCTAAGAGATCATTGGCTGAACCACCTCGAGGAAAGATGTGACCGCACGAGGAGGCAAGACACATGGGGAGGGAGAGAGCCCCGCTCCCCTCGCTAAAATATCAGAAAATGAAGGGCGAATACCGCCCCCCACAGGGAAGAAATTTTACAAACTGGCGCTATGATCCAGATAGCAGAAACAATGTGCCGAGCAACGTACCTCAGGACCAAAGGATAAACAGGGATCATTTCTGAATGGGTGGCCCCTCGGGGGCACCTTGGAATTCGACAAGCGACGAACTACCAGGTATGGGGAAAAGGGTGGTGCGGGTTGAGGATTTTGTACCTTTAACCGTGCCATTCAAAGATGTCGATGAGTTTATCCGGGATAAGGGATTGCTGCAAAGAACCTTTAAAGGGAAGGGAGCGGAACGGGGAATTGATCGCAAGAAATGGTGCGACATGTATAAGGGTCCTTAACACACAACCAGAGAATGCACTAAGCTAAGAAAACAGGTCAACCACCTGATGAGGAATGGGTACCTGAAAGAATTTCGAGCAAATCAAAAGACAATAACCATCAGTCTGGTAGGTACCTCAAACCCTAACTCTGTGGTGATTATTTCAAGGGTACCCACGCTGGCGGGAGACTCGAATAAGCATCGGAAGAATTACTCAAAGTACTCAATGGTGGTACATCAAGTCATGTGCAACATCCCTTTAGGCAAGAGCTGAGGCTACCATAAGAAGTGCCGATGATGTTCATAGAGGAAGACACTCAAGGTGTCAGTTACCCCCACGACGACGCGCTTGTAATCGAAGTAGTGGTAGCTGGAGAGAGAATAAACAGGGTGTTCCTTGACCCGGGCAGTTTGGTCGACATAATTTTTAAGAAAACCCTAGAAGATCTGAAAATCAAGAACCTCCACATAAGGGAAACCCAAACAGCGCTATAAAGATTCAGGGAAAGTTGTGTGACGCCAATTGGAGCGGTAACCCTCCCCCTCACCATCGAACGAAGGCCCTATGAGAAGATAGTGATAACTAGGTTCATGGTGGTGAACCGCCTATTCCTGTATAGAGTCCTCATCGAGCGACCGTTTATGGTGAATACTAATGTAGCCCTATCCATCCATTACTTGAAGCTAAAGTTCCCCGCGGGAGAAGGGATCAGGGTAGCATCGGGGGACTAAAAAGTGGCGAGGAGCTATTATGCAGTCACGGCGAAAAGGGCATTTTGTTTTTCTGCCATTGATCCAAAAGAGGGAGTCCTCGAATTCCCAGAGCCAGTGGAGGAGATGAAAGAACTTCAGGTCAAGGTCAGGGAACCAGGAAGGTGGTTAAGATGGCGACCCAGTTAGAGCCAGAAGTCGAACAAGAGTTGACCCATTTGATTCAAGAGTTCTCGAACATCTTTGCCTGGTCCCACTAGGACATGCTTGGAATTGACCCAAGGCTGGCCGCTCACAAGTTGACTGTCTGCTCCACGTTTCAACCTATTAAGCAAAAAATAAAAATCTTCAATTAGGAGCGGAACGAAGCTGTAATGAAAGAGGTAGAAAAAATGCTTGCAACCTGGTTCATCAGGGAGGTCCACGACCTGGAATGGTTGGTCAATGTAGTTATGGTAAAAAAGGCAAGCGAAAAGTGAAGGATGTGTGTTGACTTCACTGATTTGAATAAGGCATGCCCCAAAGACAGTTTCCCACTCCCTAAGATCAACCAACTAGTGGACACGACGACAGGACACGAGCTACTGAGTTTTATAGACGCCTTTTCTGGCTACAATCAGATCCCGATGTTTCCCTCCGACCAAGAAAAACATCCTTCATCACCCATCAAGGAACCTATTGCTACCGAGTTATGCCGTTCGGTTTGAAAAATGTAGGAGCCACCTATCAAATGTTAGTAAATAGGCTTTTTCAGGGGACTAATCGGTAGAAATATAGAAGAATACGTGGATGACATAATAGCGAAATCGGTAAAAGTGGCCGACCAGGTGGCCGACCTCAGGGAATCTTGCACGGTATTAAAAGAGAACGGAATGAAGCTGAACCCTGAGAAGTGCATTTTTGGAGTAAAATTCAGAAAATGCCTGGGCTTCATGGTGAGCCAATGGGGAATAGAGGTCAACCCAGATAAAGTTTGAGCTATTTTAGAAATGAAGTCCTCAAGCACAATAAAGGAGATCCAGCGGCTAACTAGTAGGATAGCGGCACTAAATAGATTCATCTCCAAAGCCACTGACAAATGTTTCACCTTTTTCAGGCAATCAAGAAAAAGGGGAAGGATCGGTGGATCGAAGAATGCGAGCAGGCTTTCCAGCAATTGAAGACCTACCTCTCTGAACCAGTATACCTGGCAATCCCATTACAAGGAGAACAGTTAGTAGTGTACCTGAGAGTCTTAAAACGGGCGGTTAGCTCAGTATTATACAAGCAGGGCCCTCACCGGGGCAGAAACCCGATACCCTCCCCCCCGAGAAACTAGCTTTTACGGTAATCGTGACTGGGAGGAAGTTGCGACCTTATTTCCAAGCACATACCATTGTGGTGCTAACCAATCAACTGCCCAAAACAATCTTGCACAAGTCGGACTTATCGGGTAGATTGGTCAAATGGTCTGTGGAGTTGAGTGAATTCGACATTCATTACCAGCCCTGAACTGCTATTAAAGGATAAGCCCTGGCTGATTTCATGGCCAAAAGTACCTATGAGGTAGCCGTCGGTCAAGAAGTCCTCGAGACAAACTCAGAAGCATGGGTACTTTACATCGATGAGGCTTTCAACTTGCAAAGAAGTGGGGCGGGGATTGTCTTCATCAGCCTCGAAGGAGATCAGATCAGGTACACTGTTCGCTTTAGGTTTAAAGCTTCAAACAACGAGGCAGAATACGAAGCTCTCATAGTCAGGTTAAGAGTGGCTTAAGCATTAATCACTAAGGTAGTGTTGAATAAGAGCGACTCTCAGCTGGTGGTGAACCAGGTCAACGAGAATTTCGAAGCAAGAGAGGAAAAGATGGCCGCTTACCTCACGATGGTATGGAAAATGACCGGACAGTTTAGGGAGATAAAAATGGAGCTGATCCCGAGGAACAAAAAACCATCAAGCGGATGTCATCACTCATATGGTGTTAGCAGAAGACGCCATTCTCCCCAAGGCAGTACCAATGGAATTCTTGTCAAGACCAAGTACACAGGAAGGCAAACAGATTGTGTAAATAGAATCAATGGCGAGCTAGATGGATGTCATCAAAGATTACATCATGAACGGAATGGTTTTGGGTAATAAACAAGAAGCTTGAAGAATTAAATATCGAGTCACAAGATACTCAGTGATTGAAGAGGTATTGTACAAGAGGGGTTTCTCTCACCCCTACATAAGATGCTTGAACCCTGTAGAGGCAGAATGAGTCTTAAGGGAAATCCACGAAGAGGTGTACGATAATCATTTGGGGAGGGAAGTGTTGGCCTATAAATTCTTTCGAACTGGTTATTATTGGCCCACGGTACTTCATAACTCTAAAAACCTTGTTCAGCGCTGCGATATGTTAAAAATTCGCATATAGGATTCAAGCACCCGGAAGAGAGCTGGCCACAATGAGTGGGTCATGGCCATTCGCTCAGTGGGGGCTTGACTTGGTCCGGCCACTGTCCCGAGGCAAGGGGTCATGCAAGTATGTGGTCGTGGAGGTCGACTTCTTCACAAAGTGGATCGAGGCCGAGCCACTATCAAAGATCACAGAAAGGAATGTCCTCAATTTTGTCTGGAAGAATATGATCTGTCGGTATGGCATCCCTTACTCCATCTTCACAGACCATAAAAAATAGTTCGACAACAATAATTTTAAGTAATTCTGTGAGCAACTGGGAGTAAGACTGTTGTTTGCCTCCCCAGCGCACACCAAAACCAACGGCCAAGTCGAATCCTCCAACAATTTGATCAAAAACCTGCTCAACAAGAAGCTGGCGAAGAGGAAGGGGGTATGGGTAGAAGAGCTACCAGAAGTACTATAGGCACTTCAAACAACTAGCAAGACAGCCATCGACGAGACACCGTTCTCCTTAGCCTTCGAAAGTGAAGCGGTGATCCTTGCAGAAATAGGAACCCCGACCTATTGGGTACTAAACATTTTCGAAACAATCAACAACGACCTGATAAAAGGGGGTTTGGACTCAATCGAATAGCTTTGGGACTAGGCCTAGATCCGAACAGCAACCTACCAACAAAAGGTAGCCAGGTACGACAACAAAAAAGTCAGGGCCCGAAGTTTTGAAGAAGGAGACCTAATACTACGTAAGGTGGTGCTCAACATGAAGAATCCCGTGGACGAAGTCCTGGGTCTACCTGGGGAGGGCCGTGTAGAATTCTTAGACATGTGGGAGGGGCGTCCGAACTCGAAGAAATAAACGGGTGAGCCGTCAGGAAACCATCGAACGCCGAACTGCTAAAAAAAAAAATTATCTCTAAGCTCTTGTTTGTAACCCCTCCTTGTATGAACATCGTATTTAAATGAAACTTGTTTCTTTTCTTCTTGTTGCATGGACATTCGCAAGGAGCAAATTGAACGGAATACAGAATAAACCGCCAAAGTAGGCACACTCAAATTATTTAACAAAAGCATCACCATATCTCAAGGAATATTTTCACCATCCTGGGCTCGACGCTTGAAGAGCAATTTGCCGTGATCGGTTTGACCTTTGTTTTATTTTCACCATCACCAACTCGACACTCGTGGACTAATTCACTGTGATCGAATCGACGTTTGTTCTATTTTCACCATCACCGGTTCAACGCTCGTAGAGCAATTCGCCGTGATCGGTTTGACCTTTGTTCTATTTTCACCATCACCGACTTGACGCTTGATAAGGGCAAAATTTTTATATATTTTCTCATGCTTTTATTTTGATATTTCAATGTTTTATGAGAATAGATGGCTATTTATGTGCTTTATTGTTAATTATAGAGACTTGAACAAAATTTAAAGAAAGAATGCAAAAGGAGCGAAAACAGGGACTAAAATGCAAAGTTTTCAAAATTTAAGTCCAGCGCCCCCGCGCCACAAGTATTATCGCCCCAGTGCTGGAATAGTGATCGAAATAAGAAAAACGACCTGCTTAAGTCGCGTCTAGCGCCCTAGCGCCGAAGAGTTACCACGCCAACGACACTCCATCGCCCTAGCGCTATCATCACACCGCTCCAGCGGTGATAGCTTTTTCACGCGTCGCCCCAGCGACAACTGCATAGCGCGCCAGCGGTAATGTGAGTCCTAGTCCGACGAGAATTGAGATTTTCAAGCTCATATCGATCCCTATAAAAAGCCACTCGTTTCCAGCCTTTAAGAATCAATCCAAGACGACCCAAGAGCACCAAGAATACAGAGCACGAGTCTTGGAGAGCAATAGAAGTTTTTATTGAAGCAACTTTAGAGAGAGATTCAAGGCGTTCTTCGGCATTAAGAGTTCCTAGGCAGCGCAATTAAGAGCAATTCGACGTCTATATCGGTTTGCTAATAATTGTATCATAATTTATAATTATTTTTACTGCTGTTCTCTTGTAGCCATGAGCTAAACTTATTTTCTAGGGTTAATACTTGAACTCAATATGTGTGCTTAATTGCCATATCTTTCGAATATTTAATAAACTTAGTTCTTTGATATTCAAATTACTTGTGCTTAATGCTTCAATATATTTGGCCAATATATGGTGAACGAGTTGGTAATATGTTGATAAACTCGGAAGAGGAATCAATATATTTAGACCTAGGTAATTTGATGCATGATTGTAGAGTAACATTCAATGTTGCATATGCAAGTTTCAATTTAGGATAAGAATATACCTAATTGGTATGTATGATCAATAAGACATAATCTTAATGAATCTTAATTTATTACAAGTACCATAGGAATATAGGTATTTGATAAATTAAGGTATACTTGCATGACCTTGGAAGAGGCTTGTGAATACATTAGTGTCTTGATCAATAACAAAGACTAAGGGAGTTAAATATTAGAAGATTAATCATTAAAAAGCATATTGAGGGATAGTATTAATCCTAGGTTCTCTCTACGTTGCTATCTCCCTATTCTCTTTGCATTGTATTTTTATTTTTATATTTTCTACATTCATTCTTAGATTTTTATTTTTTTCTGAATAATTATTAGAAAGATATAATTTTAGTAATTGGTTTAAAGGAAGAAACTATCCCTGTGGGTTCAACATTTGACTTATTTAGTCTCTTTATTACTTGCATACGATAGTGTATACTTGCACTTAATTTTATGATATAGAAATATCGCATCAACGCTCGTGGAGCAATTCGCCATGATCGGTTCGACCTTTATTACATGTTTACCATCATTGGCTCGACGCTCGCGGAGCGATTTGCCATGATCGGTTCGAATCTTTTTTCCAAATCATACCTGGATGGCTTGTTGGGGTGAGGATTGTCGCACTTCTACAGCATTACTATGGGTTACACTGTGGCGCCCATTGATAAGGGTTGAACCGTGGCTTTTCCATGGTATCACTGTGGCCTTTCTATAGAATCCGTGACACTTTATTCAGTGTTATTACGCCAAGACGCCCCCTCGAGTATTAAAGACTTGGACGATTCGGTAGGGTGAGGACTGTGGCATTTCCACAACGTTACCACAGGTTACATCATGGCACCCATTAAAGAGGGTTGAACCGTGGCTCTTCCACGGTATCACTATGGCCTTTCCACAGAACCCATAACACGTTATTCAACGTTATTACGCTGAGACACTCCCTCAAGAGTATTGAAGACCTGGACGGCTTGGTGGGGCGAGTACTATGGCACTTCTACAGCATTACCACGAGTTACACCGTGGCACTCATTGAAGAGGGTTGAACCATGGCTTTTCCACGGTATCACTGTTGCCTTTCCACAGAACCCATGACACACTGTTCAACGTTATTACACCGAGGCAATCCCTGGAGAATATTGGATTGTGTTAAGCGCTTACTCAACCGTGTAAATTACGAAAAGCTATTTGGCCCTTGAGTTGAAAGCAATTGACTGCTAGTCGATCCTGACTAAAGCTGTTTGGGAGATTGGTTAGTTCATCTTTATTATATGTCTATTCTCATTCACAAATATCTATCGAAAATGACAATTACCCCTAACGTTTTACTCTGAAAGTATGTTTTATAAGTGGTTCAACTATCTCAGTGAACCGTACTGCAAAGAGAACAATCCATCCAAAGTAGGCAAGGGAGAACGAGTACAAAAAAAAAAAAGGGCAAAATCCGTTTATTGAAGATTCAAGTACATCAGTCAAAAAAAAAAAAAACATAACTATAGAAAAATAATTGTGGAGAAAACGGTTATGGAGGAGAGGATCCACTCAAGCAGCAAGAATAGAATCGTGCGTATCCGAGCCTGCAACGGGACCTGCCTCGGAAACATCGCCTTTAAACAAATTTAAGGTTCATTGATCTGAAGAACCGCTTCTTTAGGTTAACAAAATTATTTATATATATTTATACATATTCCATGTAAATTCTAATGGACTTCTCTTATTAATTAAAAGGGATAAGGACATTTTTGTCCCACGAGTTTCAAAAAATCCAATTATGTCCTAATCTATTAGTTTGATTCTGTCAGAATTGATAGAAAATCTGTTTTTAAGTACATTGACCATTTTGCCCCCAATTTGTGTGTTAGTTAAATGGCTATATGTAAGGTGATATACACGTCAGAAAAAATAATATTATTTAAAGAAAAAATTAATATTATTTAAATGGTGTTGCTTTGCAACCAGCCCATCAAACACTTGTATGATTGTGTTGTTCTGTAAATGTCATGACAGAGGGCGTGATGGTTGCTGAAAAGAGCATAACGACCGGGCAAATGATGGTTGTACCATCTCTAGGATGCCATCTCTATTTCTGGTATAGAGAATCTTGCCTTCCATCCCCTAAGCATTTCAACCACTCTGATAAAAACTCACATTCATTTTCTTTATATAAAGAATGTGTCACATTATCAAAAACTCATTTTCCTATGAAGATGTCAAGTTTTTCCATAGTCAATACAACATTTCTTTCATCAGCATCATCAATTTGATTTTGCTTGCCTTGTACTTAGGCATGTAATGCTATTTGTGTCTCTAGTTCTTGTGTGATTTCGTGCTCAGGTTTCGCTTCGTTGTGACTCCAACCTCATTTTCTTTTGAAAGTTAGCTCCTCCAACACTAGATGCTTCTGATAAAAAGTAGTGACGGCTGCCGAAAGGAGCATAACCACCAGGCAAGACAGAGGTACCAGACTGAAAGAGGAGAAGGCCGAAGGAGGAGCGGCTGGTGCTGGCCAGGAGTGAGACGCAGTAAAGATCAACTAGACTAATAGCGGCTATAGTGCGTAGGTCAACAACCACCACCGTGTTGGAGACCTGACTAGAAGAGGAGAAAGCCATAAGAGGGGCGGTTGGTGCTGGCCAGGATTGATAAGATGCAATGAAGATCAGCCAGACTAAAAAGGGAGACTTGGAGACAAGAAAATAGCAAACAAAAAAGGGAAGAGAGAGAAGGGGCCGATGAGGGGAGTGAGAAAAGATCATTTCCAGTGAAGAGGGGGCCGAAGCCCCCTATTTAGTGGAGATGATAGGCGACGGCTTACTAGGGTTTTCCTTTTTAGTCGAGAGCTTATGGAAGGTTCTATTGTCGAGATTTTTGTGTGTCAGATAAATTAAATGCTTTGGTTGAGTTACATTAATGTCCTTCTACTGTCAATTCTAACAGACTCAAACTAATAGATTAGGACAGAATTGAATTTTCTGAAACTCGTGAGACAAAATTGAGAATTAGGTCAAATTCATGAGATAAAATTATCCTTATCCCTTATTAAAAAGAAAACACATTCAAAACTCTAAACGCCTTCTGCTCTGCTGACTACTCAACTCCCGTCTCCTTCATTATATCCCAATTCCAACAAATTGCAATGCATCGACCTCTAATTTAAAGGCTTAGAATTCATACAAAGAAAACCTGTTTTGCTCCTGACTCGGCCTGGCTCATACTAGGCTTTTCCTTCAATTCTTTTCTACGGATGATGACTTTAGGGTTTTTTATGCTGACAAGTCACCGTAGAATTTGGTAATTAGGGCTAAAGGTGCGCTCAAACACGGTTCGAGGATGTACAATAATAGGGCGATGGAGAATTTGATAAAGAGCATTGAAGTGATTTCAAAATTTTTGGAGGTTTAATTCGATGTTGTTATTATGGCCGGAAAAGTGGCAAATTTGAAGGTTATTTCGATCAATCCAGTTTATTTGAAGCGGTATTCCATCACCGGCCGTGAGTTTTTGGTTGGGAGTTAAATGTTGGTGCTTTGTTTTGATTTTTGTGTTGGTGATGTTAAATTGTTAATGTTTGAATGTTTTGTGCAGGCGTTTGTAATGAACACGCAACCGTCAAAGGGTGAAGCCACTTTTCAAATTCAAGTAATTAATATTCAAATTTCATGGCCTAAAATAAATCGATTCAAATTTCATGAACACGCAATACATGTTCTAGGTGTAAAAATGGTGCAAAACTAAAAATATGGCTTAATATATATTTGTGAAATGGAAGATTCTGAACTGGATCTAACATTTGTTTTTTAGTTGCATGCATTATTTTATTTTATTTTTTTCTAATGGATTTATTTATTTCACCTTTTGATTGTGGTTTCCTTATCCGTTTGATTGTTATATTTATATTTCTCAATTTTTCATTTGATTCAAATTTATTTATATTTCTCAATTTTTCATTTGATTCAAATTTTTTATCTGCTATGTATTTAAGTAGAAGTATTTTTCTAATTTAATTGCATGTTGTGATAATTTTTTAGTTAATGCTCAAGTTTGTTCCACGTATAAAAAATTGACTTAGTGTGTTTCGTGACTTAATTTTGTTGAATTATTTTGCAATGATACTTGCACATATCATCTCCTTGATGCTAAAGCTTGGTCACTTCATTAGGTTGAGTGTCTTTTGCTCAAAACTGAGACAACTAAATCTAAATCTTATTTTCTACTTAGTATGCTCAAAAGTGGCATCTTTGAAATTTACTCTTTTGACTCCAAAAGGAAGCATCTGAGTATGCTAGCAAGAGGTCGTATATTATGGTGATAATAAATCAAGATGATGAGGGCATTAAGGAATATTATGTTAAAGGTTAAAGTGATGCAGTGAGTTGTAAAATTGATGCTTTCATTTGTAACTTGCTAAGGCAAGTTCCTTCTTTTTCAGTTTGTAAAAATAACATTTCTTTGATATATTCTTGTTATTAAGGTATAATTACTTCCCAGCCCTAAAGATCAAACTTTCCATGATTTAAAGAATTTTTCATAACGATTTCTTAAAGGTACCTTATTCTTCTGACTTCTTGGTAGCATTATAACGCTATTTTTTATTATAGTAAACCTCCCTGAGAGTAGTAGTCTCAGTAACTGAAGGGCAATTACAACTTTCCTCTAGTCTTAACATACTTTCTAGGTGAATGCAACCCTCATTTCCTTATTTATCATTCATTGTTACGTATGTCAATAATTTAGTGAGCTTTTCTGGTTACATTTGTACGGTCATAGTTTTTGCTAATCCATATTGGTGTTGATGCAGATAAAAATACTACAGAATCTTTGTGAACGTATATTACAAAGCTGCTTAACGTTGTTTGAGATCAGCACTCAAAGACTCCTAGCTTGAGTTTTGAATATGTGAACAGTAAAGATTTTAAAATATTGTATCCCACACTGACAGTTAATGACATATGCTACTATATGTACGAGATCCTCAAGGTTTTTTCATCTGATATTGCCTAAAATTCTGACTTTTGAGACTTATTTACTTGTTGTTTTCCTAACTTCTTTGAAGTTATTTAGAGTATGCTATTTATTCATTGAGGAAAACTTTCATATATTGAAGTTTGATATTTTATTTGTCTAGGAAATATTTAAAACATAACGGAGTTCTTCCTCTTGGAAGAGGAAGATGAACATTGTTTTAATATAACAGCATACCAAATTACCTAACACTCTTACAGTGCTAATATACTAAGTGATTACCTAACACTCTTACAGTGCTAATATACTAAGTGAGTAGCCTTCAAGAACTAATTTTAATCCAATGTTACAGTTAACGTGGATGCTTTTTGCCATGTTATGATCAAGCCTAACAACCATATAAGTATTTCTTCCTCCTTTATTTTCTTTTTTTTTTTCTTTTGAACCTAAGGATTGTGGCACAAATCATATGTTTATTTAATTTTGAAGTAATCTAAAAGTCAAAATAGAACAGATGTCCTATTTTTTATTTAACTATTATTCTACATTAAACTTTCATTTTGTGATACCACTACAAGTTAAACTTATGGTTCTATAAATTTCTTATATGGGCAGGTTTTTATTTGCAGGATTAGTCAAGGATGGAATTACACCACATGTTATCACTATGAAAGTTGGAGAGGTTTCTTTTGGCTATTAATATTTATTTTCTTCTTATCATACATCTTCACTAGATCTAGTAAAAAAAATTTCTTATTGCATTAAACATAATTAATGTCTTTCTTTGAATCAATTTTTTTTTCTTTTTGTGGTTTGAATACGCATTTTGATAGCAGGAATTAGTTCATTTAGCAGATTTATGTATATTCTCAAAATGATTTCTTACACCATTGATGTTGACATGCTTCTTTCCAATTATGTCAATAAAGTTGGATCAACTCAGCAATGGTAATAACAGTTTCAATTGCTATACTCCTTTCGTAGATCTTGGATAGTTTATTGTTTTATTGTTTCAAGTAAAATGATTTATTGTTTCAGTTGGGTACTTCTATTGTTTTTCCTTCTTGATTTATTGTTTAGGAAGTTTGTTAATATACTGTTAATATAGTTTTAAGTAAAATGATATTTGCTCTATAATAACATATGCATACATCTTTATGGGAGCAAATGAAACTATTTAATTTGAACTAGGATATAAATTGCACAGAGACTTGCTAGAGTAAAAGATGAAATGCAAGTAGTCAAGATCTTTGTGCTTTTTTTTAATTATTATTTTTGGATATCTAAAATTTGAAGACTGAAATTTTAATCATGTTGTAGCTTTACCATTTTTAAATTATCTTCCATACATTTCATAATAGCTCTAGAATCTGATCTAATTTTATAATAGTCTTTATTTATTAGTTGGGCATCCACCATATTACAAGGGCTTTTAATCACTATGAACATTAGGACTGAGAGTATTTATCCAATGAAACAAGAATATGGCTAGAGTTTGAAGCTTTCATTGATGAAGGACTTAGGCTAATCTCATTTTGCTGGAAGAGTTCTTGTGAATCAAGGGAGCAGTTCAATGCCATAACTCCTTGTAGCAGACAAATCATTGGAGCCTATTGGTTCATTGATGGATTTCTTGTCGAGAAGGGCAGTTAAACACAATTGAAGACCCTAAATACTTGTCCCCTAACAGATGCCAATAGATTTGGCATGCGCACATCTAACATTATTGCCATGTCTTTTGTTCACAATGTTAGCCACTTATTCAAGATTAATGATCCTAATAGATATGCTTATGGAACTATTATAGCTTTTCAAGATTTAGTTTGAGATATGCTTATGGAACTATTATAGTTTTTCAAGATTTAGTTTGAGATGCTTTGTACTGTATGAAACTTAATTTGGATGTTTTTCAAGATATACTGATGTGCATAATGACTGTTCTAAATCAACTCAAGAAGGTGAGCTGAGCATAAAAGAGACTTCAGATGGACCAAAAATAAAAGCTAAGGCCAAATAGTTTCAAAGGGCCATAAGTAGTCAAATTGGAGCTATTGAAGCTTCTATAGGCTTGAAATCTTGTGATCTGAATGGAAATCGACCAAAGGTGTTTATTTGTCTTCAATTAGAGCTTGGGATGTGATGTAGTGGTTGTTGGCGACTTTATGCTCAAAGAGACAGATGAGAGTCTTATTTGCATGCTATTAGGTTTCAGTTGCTTCTTTTTATTATTTTGCTTATCTCTCTCTATTTGTATGTAATTAGGCCTTTTTAAAACATGTTTAGTTTTGTTTTAAGTTGTCAAGTCAGTTTGGGCTTATTTGAGTTGTTTTGGGCCTTTTTAAGCCAATTAGGTAAAATTAGGATTTTCCCTTATCTTGTAAGCTTATATAAGGATAATCTTAAACTTCTTGTAAAGGCAGTTTCCTCATTCTTGAATTGGATGCACGAAATAGAAGAACTTTTCTCTCTCAAAATTATCTTCTTAAGTTTTCTAGATCTTGAAGACAGTTAGTGACTTATCACTCTTTGATCACTAAGAGTGTGGCGTCAAAACCCTAAATTGATCATTGTGGCGTTCATCTGACTTATTAAGGTATCTTTTTAGTTCTATCCTCCATCAACTTTACCATTTAATTTTGTTATAATTCAACCTAAACACTTAAAGAAAAACCAACAAAAGAATCAGATTTTATTCAAATTTTAGAATAATCTATTTTTCTAAAAATTAAGGTATTAATGATCCTAGTAGATATGCTTATGAAACTATTATAGTTTTTCAGGATTTAGTTTGAGATGCTTTATACTGTATGAAACTTAATTTGGATGTTTTGACAATTGTAGTTTTATTTATTTAAATAAATAAATAGTATGATATTTATTTAAATGTGGTATTTATGTATAGATTTAAAATTTATAAATAAATTTAAAATTTTGGTTCAATAATTCAAAGCTCATATTATTAAAAAATATTTTAAATTAAATATTTGACACCACGGTGTCAGTGATTCACTGATATCATAGTGTTAGAGATTCACTGATACCATAGTATTGGTAATTTACTAATATAGTGGTGTCTGAGAATCACTAATATGACAGTGTTAGTAAAATTTTAACTCGAGCAACATTGACACTTTGAAATGGTGTCAGTGAAACCCTCTACTGACGTTATAGTAGTGAATGGTTCCTAATCTATCAGTGATGCGTTTTAAGTGTTGAATGTGCCAAACAAAAAATCCAAAGATAGCACTCTAGATGCCATAGTATTGCAAAGGTTGGTGTTGCAAAATTGGGAGTCCGGCACCGTGTTCAACTTATATTGTTCACTAAGATATTTTAAATTAATTAAAAATGCGTGTGATGTTTATTTATGCAATAATAAATGTTATGAAATTGCAATATAATTCTATTGGTGGGGGTTAGTTGTGCTTGCACAAAAAAAATGTGTGAATAAGAATCATTTTTTCATGAGATGGGAACAAAGAGTGTAAAAATCTCTCTTAATTAGATTAAATAGTGTTTCATTATGAGATAATGTTACACGTTAGTCTGTCTTCTCAATATAGTGTTAGACGGGTCATATTGGTCTTTTTCAATACTGTTAAAGAGTAAGAGACTGGTCTGTGTAATTTGGACTATACTGGTTAAATATGAGATGAGACAAATATATGCGAACGTATTACTTAATATTACTAAAGCGTGAGAGTAATATCAATAACATATATTTGATCATTTACAAGTTAATCATGAATATACTTACTCAATATTACTAAAGCGTGAGGATAAATGTATTTAGGTTTAGCGGTAAGAGTTACATGAGATATAATTAACAAGAGTTGTATACCTTTTGGGTATACAAATACCAATATTGCTAAGAGTAAAATGCCAATGGAGTCCACTTTTCGTTGTGCAATTTAAAAGATTTAAACTATCGTTTTCCCCTTTGAGAGATTTAAAAGATTATATAAACCAATAAGAGGGCATTTTTAGATTTAAAATGTATAAAAGTTATACCCATGATCTAAAACTTTATTTAACGATTATAAATGTTCCGCTACACATCTCCTATTTTATCTTATAGAGATAAGTGTTGGGGATCTAGTACATGTAGGTGTATACATGTGAAATTGTGTCTATTACCTAAAATACATATCAAATACGAATTTAATGCGGTGGAAGCATAAATTATACAATAAACACAATAAATAAAATATATAAATCACATTAATATATTAGTAAGGTTGAGAACTCATCTCAACATGTAATGTTATACACTTATTTCTTCGGATTCTGCATGGTGACCAACTCACGGATAGTTCTAGTCACCAACATGATGGGCTTGGTGAGCTAGAACAACAGCCCCATATCCAGGACGGAATTAACTCTTAATCCCCAAAATGTCCGGGTGTGTGTTTTTATCATTTTCTCCAAAAGGATAAGAAATTGAGAATTTGAAGCAATTCACAATTGCTTCGATTGGAATTATAGAAAAAAATGAAACAATTTCATTTTTTTTTTCTTTCCCTTGGCTCCATTTTCTCTTCTTTATCTTTTCTCCATTTGTTTCTCTTGGCTAAATCCCAAAACTTGCAAATCACACATAATTTCACACCTTTTATATCTCACACAATAAAATAATAATATTATATATTATATTATTAAATAAAACACTTATGGAAAAAATATATTATTATATTAAATAATAATAATAAAATAAATAATGCTTGACAACTAATAAGTATTATTTAATATAATAATATTATATAATAAATAATATATAATATAATATTTTATTTGAGATATTTTGATTATTTAACAATTAAATAATCAATTGTGTGAAATGACCATTTTGCCCCTCATGAATAGTTACTAAGTCTACCCTTTATTGGGTCCCACCAAATTCTACACTTGGTTAAACTCAATCGAGAGTTCACAATGCACCACATGTTATTATATAATTAGTAAATAACAATTATTGACTAATTGTTGTATATAACACTTAAATATATACACGCACGCATTCCCGTAGTAGTGCTGAATATTGTTGGATTAAACACTTTAATCTGCACGCTGCCCCAGTGCACAACGAGTACACTTTATATCGTGGGCCTCCCTAAGTCCTATGCCCGATTCATCAAATGGAACTATTCTATGAGTCCATGAGCAATACCCCACGCACACGTCATGGATATACAAATCAGCACGTTGAACCATACAAGCTGATATTACAACATATATATATAGTCCTTCCGTCATGATATCCTGGATGTGTGAGGATATAGATTATCACCGTCAAATCCCCTAGTGCTCATCCATGTCTTATCTCCAGACTTGTATCTTACTGAACAATATGTTCAAACTCTTTTGCTATATTGTTCTACCCTGACAGAACTCTTTCCTAGGATTAATACTTGTGGCAACAAGATTTTTTGAGATACAGTCTCGAAGCATTTGGATATCAAACGCCTTATGCGAGCTGACGAATCCCATTTTTGTACGTACCGAACTCCACAAGCATCGGACCATACCCAATGGTCACACCATGAAAGGTCTGTGATATGCTTGGAACCAAAGTATAGTGGATCACTTACAAGCCCACCGTGGTACTCAGGTCAAAGGTACGGCTTACATAGGGTGTCTATCAGAGGCCCTCGTGAGTCTGTCTTATATCCAGTCCTAACTGGATACCCATATGTCAATACAAGCTCCAAGCTTACAGTCGGCTAGGAATGACCATCTATACCCTATAGGTACGACATATGCTGATCTATATTAAAGGTATCCACCGACAGATCCGCATTAGCAGAAATAGATTAGGGATAATAATTCGAGAACTTACTTGTATAACTAGCATTTCCTAGCACCCGATTACTACTTTTGCAACTATGCAGTTACTGGTATATTCTCAGGTCTATGTCCCATTATAGAAAAGACTCTAATTCTTGGATCTGCTGATTATTATAACCAGCTAACACTTAATTGTGCTAACATTTAGCATTTATATCTCTCAACGTGGCTAACTGTAGGCCCTTATCTAAATTCTTTTAGATTTGATCTGAACACATTTAGATCGTACAATGTCCATAACGTTACATTGCATGGTACCATATTAATGGGTATTAGCGATTTAATAGGAATGTACACTTGTATAAATACACAAGTATATGTACATTCAAGGATAACACGTAAGCACCAACCCTAATAATAAGATGGGTATCATATATAGATAAGATCATTATGAACGATCCGTTAGTATATTTGATTTAGGCACAACAACTATAGGATACTACATAAATATTTTGACTTTCCAATGAATCTGAAGATAATCATAGATTTAGAAAAACTTGGATATATTATTTATTAGAAGATAAAAAAAGTGATATTTTTGATAATGTTTTGTTAGTAGAGTTGAAAATTTATTAGAAATGAATTTAGAATGATTTGAGAGTCAAATTATATATCCTAGCTTCAATGTCTAAAGATATTCAAAGGGAGCATGTGTATATGAGATGTGCAAGTAGTATAATACTTCGTCTGAAATTATATGATATATCTAAACCACAAATAGAGAATAGTTATAGTGAAAAGTGTTTTCACTATGGTGAGGTTTAACATAATAAATGTTATTATTCAAGGTACCTTACTTTAAGAAAGATAAACCTCTTAGATATCTGTTTACCAATCATAGACATTTCACTGGCATTTAATGCTAACAAGTTGAGGGGTATAAGATATAGCATGTCATTCTCATATCTATAAGGTGTTGTATGATTTGAGAAATACTAAGAAGTATAACTTTGTATAGGAAATAGAGATTTCCTAGACGTGATAGCTGTTAGGGCTTTTAAGTTACTTCTTTATTTTGGTAAAAGTAATATGTTGTATAATTGGTATTTTGTGCCAAATATTATTTGGAATCATATCACTCCTGTAATAGGTAGAGGGGGTTATCATGAATACATTAGGAATAGTTTCTCATGTATATATGATAAAGATAATATTTTGCTAATTAATTGTTAGTTACTGAATGACTATTATATCTTTAATACAATAAAAAATGTTTAGGTGGACAGAACAAATAGTGATTCAGGAACTTTGAATAATAATAAATTGTGGGACATGAGATTAGGTCATGTAGACATAAGATGACTATCTTGTCTGGTTACAATAACCAGATATTTGATCAGACTATGAACCTTTAGCCAGTTTATGAATCCTGCATTCGAGGAAAAATAACTAAATCCTATATAAACTTTAGCCAGTTATATAGGTATTATACACCAGCCCACTGATTTATTGGAACTAATACATAGTGATGTATATAGTCCAAAGAATCATACTACCACTAGGTTGATTTTGACACTTCATTATCTTTATTGTGATTTTTTGTGATATGAACATTTGTTCCTAGGAAACACAGATCGAAAACTTTTGAAGTGTTCAAAGAGTTCTAACTAAAAGTAGAGAAACAAACCCTGATGTATATCCAATGCCTTCAATCAGATCAAAACAGTTTATACATAAGTAGTAAATTCATAGATTATTTAAAGGAGAATATAATTCTCGCTCAATATAGTCCTCCACGTTCTCCTCAACACAAAGGTGTATTAGAGAGGAAGAATCAAACTTTATTAATACTGTTCGATCAATATTGAACTTTATCGATTTTCTAGAAAATCTATGGGTTGTGCTAATCACTTATTGAACTTTAAACTCAATCGAGTGAGATACCTTTAACATACTCTTCTTGTAGGTCATAAAGGATATCGATGACCATCTATTAGGTAAACTTGATACATGAAGGTACCCTTAGTGTTTTCTTAATTAAAAAAAAAGATCATTTGACTTATATAAAGGCGATGTTGGACATCAATTTGGAAAAATAACAAGATGCTATAAAATCCAAAATTGACTCTATGCATAATAACCGAGTTTGGGACTTGGTTGTGCTTCATGTAGGAATAGTTCTTATTTATTGCAAATAAGTTTGCACGGCGGAATTGTGGGCTTGATATGAAGATGGAGATCTTTAAAGCCCGATTAGTGATAAAATATTATACTCAGAGATCTAAGATCGGTTATGAGGAAACCTCTTTCATCAGTAACCATGCTTAAGTCAATTCGAATTTTGTTGGCTATTGGAATAAATTAAGATTTTAAAGTTTGGTATATGGATGTAGAGATGGCATTCTGGAATGTATATCTCGACTAAGAGATATGCAGGGAATAGCTTGAAGGTTTTGTATTAAACTTGACTTCTAATCTAATGTGCAAACTGAAGCAATCCAAGTGGACTTAAACAATTTTCTTGAAGCTAAAATCTTCGTTTTAAAAAGAAAAATAAAGAGATTGATTTCATCAAGAATAAAGACAAAGTGTGTGTGTGTTTAAAAAAGGCAGTGGGAGCATAATTGTCTTTCTAGTTCTCTACGTGGAATATATACTCAATGTCATAAATGATGTTAGTATGTTGTAAGTCAATAAGTTAAAAGTTATCAGAGTAAAATCTTCTCCATGAATGACTTGGGAAAGGCTTTCTATATATACTAGCTATAAAATTATATAAAGATAGAGATAGGAGGCTAATAGGACTATCCAAATCATCGTGCATAGACTACGTTCTGGAAAGGTATAACTTTAACAACTATGAGATAGTTAAAAGTACTTTTCAAACATAGCATTTATTTTACTAAGAGGAAAAGTCCTTGGCAAAAAGATGAAATTGTTAGAATGTTGAATATACTATATACATAAGTTAGAGATAGGTTGATGTACGACTTGTTATGTACGAAATCCAGATCTACATGGTTGTAAGTGTTACGAGCCAGTATCGGTCTAATCCAGGAAGCAACCATTAAATGGCTGCAATGTTAATATGTTTTAGGGTGTATGCATGTGATTGTGTACATGTTAAAAACAAAAAATACATGTATCATATACACAAATTTTGTAGTGGAATTAAGTATATAATCAACACATACACATATAACTTAAATCATTAACAATATAAGATGACAGAAAATATATCCTTGAAGAACTTTAGTGAAGATTTTAATTCCAAATTCTTTCCAGCTCCAACTTTGAGCTTACCTTGAAGTGCACTATTGTTCAATTCCAGTTCACAATAATCTAGTGGAATTATGAAGCTAGAATAGCACTAATTGAATTTCCAGCATTAAGGTTTTTGTTTCTTGAAAGAAAAATAAAAGGAACTTATTTTTCTTTTTCTCTAGTTTTTTTCACAACCATTTTTTCAAAGTAAAACTCTCAAAAAACCAAACTCTCTTTCAATCCCTTTCACCATGCATGATTTTTTCCTTCACCCTTTATTAACTAATTATTCAAAATAATGTTTAGATTTATTAAGCACTTCACAAGTGCTCCCAAAATTGATTAAGTGGTAAAAACAAATAATTTGGTGGTAACTATACCTAATTAGGTATCCCACCTAAACCAAAATAATAAATAACTAAATAAATATTATCATTTATTTAAATGATATTTATTCAATTATTCAAAAATTATTTGAATAATTAATTTTAACTTATTTGAATTTACTAACATTGTTGATGGGTGAATTCATGGTGAAACAATTCATAGAACAAAATTATGCTACTTGTCAACATTTAATCAGTTAATAACTCTTACGAACTAATTAAAGCTTATCTCTAGAATTGTGGCCAACACCTAGAGTTAAACTCTTTTCATGGGAATTTCTGCTTATGACCATAAGACTTTCTTAAATACAATCTTAGAGCATTAGGATATATTACTCACCCAAATGAGCTGATGGATCCTATATTTATGCACACTAGACTCTATGAGCATCGAACCATACCCAGCAACACTCAACAGTCAAACAATGAAAGGTTTCTGACATCTGTGAAACCAAAGTATAGTGAATCACTCATAAGCCACCGTGACACTCAGGTCAAAGAACCACGGATAATACTCAACTCGAAAGACCCTCTATGAAAGGATTTATAAGATGTCTATTGGAGATCTTTGTGAGTTTTTTAAGTATTCAGTCCTTACTGAATACCTGTATCTCTATACGAGCTTTCACTAAACTCATGGTCTGCTAAGACTAAACATCTGGACCATTTAGATATATACATACACCGATCTATATATTTATTAAGGTATTCACTAACAGACCAGTATCAGTGAAGATAGATCAGGAACATAATATTTGAGAACATATTTGCATAATGACATTTTCTAGCATTATTTGCAACTACGTCATTACTAATATATTCTCAACTCTTTATCCCATTTCAAATAAGGCTCTAACTCTTTAGTTATCGATGACTCTTATAACATGATAACTCTTGTTAATGCCAACTCTTAACATTTATAACTCTCAACGTTGTTAATTCTTAGAACTGATCTAAACTCATTTAGATCAGATCAGAACTCTTTCAAATTATACAATGTCTGAAACATTACAAGCGTCTTACCATATATAAAATATAATTAACAATTTAATGAAATGATAATACTAGTATAAATATTAAATAAATATTCATACATAAAGGGATGATACGTAAGCACAAATCAAAACACTTGAAACATATCTGAAATACCTGAGAGGTATAGAGAATAAGTTTCTGAATCATGGAGAAAGTTACTTACAAATGAGAGAATACACAGACTGAGACTTCCATTCTGGTCCAGATGATAGAAAGTCTACATCTATTTTGTATTTTTTCTTAACGGTATCGTACTTAGTTGAAAATGCAATTTAAATATCCACAACTGATTATATCTGGGAGGTAGAATGTGTTGCATCTTGAAAAACCTGTAAAAGAAGTTTTAGGACATTTAAGTTAACTGCAGAGCTTAGAATAGTTTCAAGCTTAGTGGATCTTACCTTATTATAACGCAACAATAACCGAGCAATTACTTAAGCAAAGAAGCCATAAGGCTTACTAGAATTCTAATCATATGTTTTTTGAATACCATATAATTATAAGGATCTTCGGCTATTAAGATGTAATAGTATCTAGGATATAATCTATGGATAATGTAGTAGACTCACTCAAGCCTTAACTTCAAAGGTGTTTGAGAAACACCTAAAGTTAATAGATATGAGATATCTTTATTAATGGCACTAGAGCAAGTGAGCATTATTATAATTACTACTTACGTGCTATTCTAATATGGTATAAATATTAATTTAATATTTATACAATAAATATTTTGAATAAAATTATTAATATAAAATAATATATGGTAAGATGCTTATAACGTTTCAGACATTGTATGATATGAAGAGTTCTAATTTGGTCTAAAGTTGTTTAGACCAATGCTAAGAGTTAGCTACGCTAAGAGTTATAATTGCTAAGAGTTAGCACTGCATAGAGCTAAGAAGTTATAAAAGTCAGTGAAATCTATAGAGTTAGAACTTTATCTAAAATAGGACAAACACCTGGGGATATATTAATAGCGACATAGTTGCAAGTAGTGCTAGAAAATGTCATTATACAAGTATATTTTTAAACTTTATGTTCCTGATCTATTTTCACTTATTTGAATTTGTTGATGGAGACCTTATTATACATAGATCAGTGTATGTCTATATCTTGATGGTCTAGATGGTTAATCTTAGTAGACCATGAGCTTAATAGAAGCTCGTATAGGCATAGAGGTATTCAGTGAGGATTGGATACTGAATAGACTCAATGAAGACTTTCAATAGACATCTCATAAAGCTATCAATGGAGGATCTTCTTGCGTTGAGTAATATTCGTGGTCCTTTGATCTGAGTACCATGATGGACTTGTGAGTGATCTACCATACTTATGTTCTACACTTATCAGAGACCTTTTACGGTCTAACCGTTGGGGTGTCGCTAGATGTGGTTCGATATTCATGGAGTTCGATGTGCATAGATATGGGATCCATTAGTTCATATGGGTGAGTTGTTGATAGGACATAATTGTATAAAATATTTTATCCTCCTAAACTTGATGTTTGTTCAATTTATCCCAATAATTTGGCTATTTATGTATATTAATGTTGTTTTATAGGTTTAAGCATTATTGGAGCACAAATACCGAAAACTGAGTGCAAATAGAGCTATTTGAGATGAGAATCCGAGAAGAGAATAAAATGCTCAAATTGTAAACAGTACGAGTGAACAGTAAAATTGCTATATTGCATGAATAGTACAGCGCCGGGGCATTCAACACTGAGGCATTGGCTAGGGCGTGCATACCAGAAGCTCCACACCGCGGTAATGAATTCTGGGCATTCTTTAAAGGCATATTTGTCATCTTTTTGAAACCCTAAACCTATATAAACGCCCATTGTTGAGCCAAGAAGAGTTGGGCAGTAAAGAGCATGAAAATTAACACTTCATTTGGGTCATGGAAGCAAGAATCAACAAGGGGCAAGAATCAAGTGGAAGAAGAAGAATTTCTGCATTTTGGAGGAAGAACATCACCATTACATCAAGGGAAATTTCTTATTCTCTTCAATTTCGTATTTGTTGTTGATTCTAGCATATATAATGATGTTGTTAGATGCTCTAAACTTATGTTTTCAATTATGAACTAAGTTTATTGCTAGGATTACAATGTAAACTCAATATGTAGCTTGAATTGATTATTTTCCCTTATTTATCATATTAGTATTGAATTGTTCAATTTGTTCTATGCTTAATTCTTCTAATTACATGACAATGGATTAGATTGATTTGGGAACCTTAATGAACTCGAAAAAGGGAATTTTGTGTTAGCCATAAATAGATTGATGTATGGTTATTGTGTAAAAGCATGAGTTCCATATGAGATAGGAATATACTCATATAGCATATATAACCATTGAGAGAGCTTGAACTTAATGAATCTTATTTCAATTTGAGTATTATAGGAATATTGATGATTAATTGAATGAGATATACTCACTTGATCATCGGAAGAGGCTTGTGATGGTATTAGAGTTCTTGGTTAACATTCATATTGATAGTTTTAAGGGGAGTAATTGAATTCAAGTGAAGTATTGAGGGATTATTGAAATCCTAGGCATTTGAGTATTAGTGTTATCATGTTTGTTCTCTTTGCTCAATTCTTGTAATTATTCTTTTTGTATAGTTAGTTTAGATATCAAAATCATTGAATTGTCAATAGTTTGAATAAGAATAGAAGAACATAATTTTAGTACTTAGCAAGTAGTAATAACAATTTCTCGTGGGATTGACACTCTACTCATCATATATTACTTATTGCGATAACGTATACTTGCGTTACATTGTGTTATAGAAAATACATAACAAGTTTTTGGCGTCGTTGCTGGGGAATTAATTTATTATTCTTGTTGATACTAATACCAATTCATCTTATTCTTAGTTCAAACATTTTTCGTCATTGTTCATTTTGCCGTCATTGTACATTTTGCTATCATTTGTTTCATTTTACTATTTTTCAGTAATTATGGATTGTTTATGATGGCTGGAACATCAAGTTTGTTGAGAGAATTTGCGTGTGCCAAGAGTAAACGACATCCACTCAAGCATTTAAAAATCGGTTATTGATGTCGATTACTTTAAAATTCAACCGGAGATGATTCAGTTATTGAAATCATCAGTACAATTTAGTGGATTACCAAATGAAGATCCAATTAAGCATGTTGTGAATTTTTTAGAAATTTGTGACTTTTGCAAATAAAATGGAGTCTCAGATAATACAATTCAGCTTCGCTTATAACACAGTTTCACTCCGAGATAGAGCAAAGAATTGGTTGAGATCACTACCACTGGAGTCTATAACAATGTGGGATGAGTTAGTGCAGAAATTTCTAACCAAATTCTTTCCACCAGAAAAGAAAATGATGTTAAGGAGTGCCATAACTTTATTTATGCAGAATGGTGATGAATCCTTACATGAAGCATGGGAAAGGTTTAAAGAAATGCAGAGGAAATGTCCACACCATGGTATCCTAAAATCGTTACTTGTGTAGATGTTTTACAATGGACTTGTTGGACATTTAAGGATGCTAATTGATACTGCAGCAGGAGGTGTATTTATGAATATGTTTGTTAATGATGCGTATGAATTGCTGGAAGAGATGGCCTTTAATAACACTCAATGGACAGTTGATCATGTTGCTCTATGCAAGATCATTGAGAAAGTTGCACAAATCACTTGTGATTTTTGTGGTGGTAACCATCTAAATGGACAATGTGCAAAACCTACAATTATCCAGAAATTGGTTACCAACAGTAGCACAACCACAATTTCAATGCCTTAATATCCAGAATATGTAAATCTAGCGTTTTGGAATAACAAACAAGAGGAAACTCCGCTGTAATTAAAGCCTTTTGTAACACTACTAGAAATTCTTCAACAATAGCAACTTGAGATGGAATCCTCATTAGAAGATATGTTTCAACATGTAAGTAGGACAGCTGAGTTATTGTGTAGCCAATCTTTATCTCTGCAGATGTTAGAAATGTAGGTGGAACAATTGATAAATGCTGGCCACAATCATCCTCAAGATGCATTGCCAAGCAATATTGAAAATTTTTCAATGAAAAATGTTGAACACTGCAAAGCCATCATTATGAAGTATGGGATAGAGCAACATGCAACCAATGAAATAACCAATTCAGAGGAGATTCATCACATGGATGAGGTACAAATAGAAGTAACAGGAAGAGTACAAGAGGAAGAATTACAATAGCATGGAATTCTAAGCCATTGTACTCCACTATTTCCATTGTCCATGGAGCTTGAGGGGAAGAACCAAGATCTGCATTTTTTCAAGGATTTTTTCCATTGCTTCAAGATCGATATGGTTATTCCAGATGACGTTCAACCATCTCTAAAATATCAAGTATTAGAAGCCATCGCGGATCATGTATATAAAGAGATACTGTTGCACAAATTAAATACCAAAAAGCGACGAAACAAGCTTGTCAATGAGCAACCATTAGATACCGGCCAACGAGGTTCAATCGTCCAGTCTAAGATTAAAATCTTTTCGAAAAAGCTTAAAGCAAGGTGGTCGGGAGTGTTCCTTAAAATTTTTCTCATGGACTTATGGAAGTCAAAGAAAAGGAATACCATTACTTATAGGCATCGACTGAAGTTCTATAGGTGAGATGCTTCAGATATGCAATTTGATCTGCCATGACCCAAGAATGAAGACATCACGCTGACGACATTAAACCAGGCGCTACTTGGAAGGCAATCCAAGGGGATTTTATTTTATTATTTTATTTTTGTTAATTAAATTTAATATTTATGTTTGTAGTAAAAAAAAGAAAGAAAAAAAGGAAGAAGAATAAAACGAAAAAAAAGAAGGTGGTGAAAAGAAAAGAAAAAGAAACAAAACAAAAAGAAAAAAAACTGAAAACAATAACAAAAAAAAAGAGGCAAATAAGCTTTAAATGAATGGCGCCGAGGCGTCTATTCTAGTGAACCAGCACAGGAATCTAACACTGCAGCGTTGGTGCTTGGGAATTTTCCAGGCGCAAGTGCCTCAGCGCTGGCAAAATAATTTTTTTCTTTTTTTCTTTTGTTTGCCCTCTCATTTTTTTTTATATTCTTTTTTTTGACCCAGTTTGTTTCCCATTTTCTCTTTTGCCCCCTCAATTTTTTCTAATTGGTTTTTTTTCTTTTCTCTTTTACCCCTATTTTATGCATTTCTTTTCCATTTCACAACCTTAATCTCTCTCAACCCCAACTCTTCATTTCATATAAATTTAACATTCTCAATTTAAATTCACCATAAAATAACACAAAAACACATCAAAAATACATGTTTATTTTTTTTATTAACTCCAATTTTCAAAAACAAAAATGAATATTTCATCAAAAATTAAAGGGACACTCCAAAGTTGAGATTAATGGATTCATTGTCTAAGGTACGTATTTGTGTGTCCTTAAACTTATTTATTGATGAAATATTTATCATTGTAGTGTTTGAACTATGTTGAGGAGTGGTAATAGTGGATTGTGTTGTAGAGTGAATTGTTGGTTAAGACTTGTATTTGCAAATTAATTGGAAAGTGTTTGAATTTATTTACATATGAATTATAACGCATTGTGGATGTTTGAGGGAGATTAACATTATTGTCATGGTGAGATTTAGAAAATTTTGAAGATTTAGAAAATTTTGAAGATTTGAATTTGGTGGAAGGGTTACTGTTACATCGATGTACAAATGTAATGAGATAATGAACAACCCTTGCTACTTCATCAAGTTTTGACAAAAGTTAATGACAACGATTTGGGAGATGATATAGACATTATGGAGGACATGTATGAGGCTTCAACACATCATTCAAGGAAGTGTTTCGTTTTTCTATTTTTATTGATGCCATGTGGACATGTCATGAATTAAGTTTGGGAGAGGGAAACACTTCCACATTGTCAATTGGCTTCACTTATTTATCTGTAATTTTATTTTTACTTATTTATCTGCAATTATTTTTATTTTGCATTTTGTTTTTGTGTGTTTTATGCATTTTTTATTCTGATTTGGGTTTAACATGATTATTAGTCAATGATAAAACTAAGTGCAGAAATTATACCTTTTTGGAATCAATAGATACTATGTTTGTTCATATGTTTAATTTTGATTGCAAGTTTTATCTTTTGTGATTACTTGAAACACATTGAGCACATAGTTAGATTGCTATATTAGTTGCTAACCTAGAGAAAGTTTATGCACAACAAGAACACAAAAAGTCTCAAACACACTTTAGAACTTGTTTGATTATCACTTGAGGCAAAATCCTAGGACATACATGATTAAGGAAGTGATTTTAGGCCATGTTTGGATCGTTTGAGCCTTTTGAGCCTACCGATATATATTTATCCATAGTCATATATTTTGAGCCTAATGACCATATTTCTTTGTTAACTATAATAATATCTTAAAACAAATATATATTCCATCATTATCATTCCTCATACCATAGGCATAGAAGTTCTAGCTTATGTTTGTTCCAAAAGGTTGAAAAATTCTAAGTTTTTGGGCATAGTGATTTGGAATGCTTTGCAAAAATAAAAAAAATAAAAAAAAATAAAAAAATAAATAGCAAATATATATCCCTATATGCTTCTGAAAAAAAATTTGATAATAAAGAGTAACAAAGGAAGTTTCAAATTAAGTTTGGGGGTGTTTGGAATGAGCAACAAAGGAAGTTTAAAATTAAGTTTGATAATAAAGAGCAACAAAGGAAGTTTCAAATTAAATTTGGAATGAGATTAAGGTTTTGATCTTCAACAACAATGTATGTTTATGGTGTGGTTTGAACCAAAAATGAATCTACATTATCCTACCTTTACCCTAACCATACATTACAATCTTAATAAAGTCCTATTTGATTCTTAATCATGTTTGTTCCTACATTAGTGGAGAGTGATATGAAAAACATGCTTATGGAGTGTATGTTTCAAAAAAAAGAAATTTATAGAGACCACATATTTTCTTGTAGGCATAAACCATTATGAGTGCATTTAATTGACAATAACGACTACACGCACACACACACACACCAAGTAATCATTTGTATGATAAAATGAGCATGATGATTAGACTTATTGAATAGTTACGGTATTTAAAGATTTTTAACAGTTATAGACAATGCAATATTTAAGAATAACTATTAATCATCCGTTAGCCCATAAAATTATTTTTGAATTTATTTTATTTATTTTTATCTATCTTTGCTCGAGGACGAGAAAACTCTTAAGTTTGGGGGTATTTAATAGGGCATAATTGAATAAAATATTTTATCCTCCTAAACTTGATGTTTGTTCAATTTATCCCAATAATTTGGCTATTTATGCATATTAATGTTGTTTTACAAGTTTAAGCATTATCGGAGCCAAAATACCAAAAATCGGGTGCAAATGGAGCTATTTGAAATCAGAATTTGAGAAGGGAATAAAATGCTCAAAATGTAAACAGTACGAGTGAACAGTGAAATTGCTACATTGCATAAATAGTGCAGCGCCGGGGCATTGGCTGGGGCGTACATACCAGAAGCTCCACGCGGTGGAATTGAATCCAAATGCCGCGACACTGAATTCTGGACACTCTTTAAGGGTATTTTGTCCTCTTTTGAAACTCTAAACCTATATAAACGCCCATTGTTGAGCCAAGAAGAGTTGGACAGTAGAGAGCACGAACATTAACACTTCATTTGGGTTATGGAAGAAAGAATCAACAAAGGGCAAGATTCAAGAGGAAGAAGAAGAATTTCTGCAATTTTGGAAGAAGAACATCACCATTGCATCAAGGGAAATTTCTTCTTCTCTTCAATTTTGTATTTGTTGTTGATTCCAGCATGTATAATGATGATGTTAGATGCTCTAAACTTATGTTTTCAATTATGAACTAGGTTTATTGCTAGGATCACAATGTGAACTCAATATGTAGCTTGAATTGATTATGTTCCCTTATTTATCATATTGGTATTGAATTGTTCAATTTGTTCTATGCTTAATGCTTCTAATTACATGACAATAGATTAGATTGATTTAGGAACCTTAATGAACTTGAAAAAGGGAATTTTGTGTTGGCCATGAATAGATTGATGTATGATCATTGTGTAAAAGCATGAGTTTCATATGAGATAAGAATATACTCATATGGCATATATAACCATTTAGAGAGCTTGAACTTAATGAATCTTATTTCAATTTGAGTATCATAGGAATATTGATGATTAATTGAATAAGATATACTCACTTGACCATCAGAAGAGGCTTGTGAGGATATCAGAATTCTTGGTTAACATTCATATTGATAGTTTTAAGGGGAGTAATTGAATTATTGAGGGATTATTGCAACCCTAGACATTTGAGTATTAGTGCTATCACATTTGTTCTCTTTGCTCAATTCTTGTAATTATTCTTTTTGTGTAGTTAGTTTAGATATCAAAATCATTGAATTGTCAATAGCTTGAATAAGAATAGGAGAACATAATTTTAGTGCTTAGCAAGTAGTAATAACAATTCATCGTGGGATTGACACTTTACTCCTCATATGTTACTTGTTGCGATAACGTATACTTGCGTTAAATTATGTTATAGAAAATACACAACAGTTGTATATTCTAGTGCTATAAGATTATATTTCAGGAAGTCTTGTGGCCATAAGTATAAAGCGCAAGAAAGAGTTTCCTGTGGAATGAACAATATCACAAAAGTGTTTGCAGATATTGTTTATGAAAATACGAATCTAGTGATAAGGTCATAGTTGAGCATATAGAGATTTGACGCTGATGATCTGTGTTTCTACTATTCTAGGATATAAATGATGGAGGGACTATATTAATATGTATTAATCTCAGTTTGTATGATTTAATGCGTTGTTCTATAATTTTTATAATGTGTGTGTAAGGTATCATTTACGTACTTATGGAATAGTTTCATAAGATAAATGAGTGTGAACCTAGGGAGTCTCACAATATGAATTGTATTCATTGAGTATTAGGATAACGCATTGAATTGAACAGTTCGATCCAAAATAATTTCGATAAGCAGGAATTTTCTCAAGATCTCTTAGAAAATGCATAAGCTTACATGTTAAGTTTAAGGTGTATGACAAATGTCATTTTATGATTGTTTTCAAATAGTTATATGGCACAATGTGATTCGCCATATGTGGGCCACTTGGCACCATTTGAAAAAACAAATGGTTTGTTATATAAAACATTTGATGACACATGGAAACCATTTGGCAAGAAATGACTTGAAGAATGCATTAATTAACTAATGGCTTAGTAAATGGACAAGTGTCCATTAAGCAAATCAAAATATATATAAAAAATGCAAAGTGTTTGCGTTTTAATAAATAGTATATTCACACATTTCATTTGACAATGGGTGAGTTATTTATGCATTCGGCCACCTTGCAAGTAAAATGACACACCCTTTAAATGAAACACACATTCCTTTCACATATTGCTAATATGTATCAATTACACATTATTTGTAATTGTTGAGTGTTACACAAAATTATTTGAAGGACACATGTTCTTGAGAGGGGTAAATTTTTTTTTTAAAAGAATTAAAGACTCAGTCATAAGAATTGATAGACTTAGTGTGTCGCCATCAACAAAATCATAATTATTTGTTAAAAAGAATAACAAAACTTTAAGGTTATGTATTGATTATCGAGAGCTTAATAAGGTCACTATTTGCAATAAGTACCCTCTTTCTTGTATTGTTAATTTATTTGATCAGTTTCAAGGTGTAAAAGTGTTTTAAATGATTAATCCACGGTTAGGGTATCATTAGTTAAAAATTAAAGATACTGACATATACAAAGAAATAACTATAGAAAAACAAAACTGTCACGACCGCCATCTATTACCATTACTCCCATCTCCCTCAGTTGCCAATCTACCCACCATTTAAGTTAGATATTTCCGACCATTCACACCCTACCATCACCTTTGAAAACCACCCAAAAATGGCACCAACCCATCACAAGCGGTCGGAGCTCCACCACTTTGATCTGTCACGTTCATTACACATTCAGGCACATAACTACCACCAAAAAGCTCCCAAACCTGAATTCTCTGCTTTTGGTCATGCACCGCCTCTCGTTGACTCGCTCGTCACAAGAAAACGAACCCCATTCTCAACCACTATTTATTTTAATTCTTTGTTCAAATCACCAACTTTCAGCCACTTCCAATTGCACCATCTCACTCATAGTCTTAACTCTTTTAGATTTGACTAAGTCTTATCTCTTTCTAACCGCTAAGTGCCTAAAATACCAAAAACCTTAGCGAATTATACTTTCATCCTTTAAGTAAGATTAAATCTCTATTTTTACCCTTCTCTTATTTTTGAGTTTTTATTTTCTTTTTTATCCTATTTACATTAAAAATTAGAAAAAGGTGAAAAATGTCCCAAAAAAAAAAAGAGTGAAAAAAATTGAAATTTTTGTGCAAGAAGTTAGGATTAATTTTGAAGAGGATTTAAAGTGTGTTTTACGATTATTTCTTTGTGACCTAAAAAGATGTGTAAATTTATTATTTAAGTATCTGAATGAAAAGGATAAACTTAATAAAGAAGATAATATTGAGGTCATGTACTGTATTGATGAATTAGAAGATATTATTAATTGGTCTTTCACATTGACGTCAATTTCTCTAGATACTGTCATTGACTTAGATCAACCATCAATATTTGACGAAAGTTTTTAAAATTGAGACGAATGATGAGGAGACTTTTGAAATCTTAATGAGGTAATTTTTAAAGAAATTCAATTTTGTTCAATTAGTTTAAATGAAGGTGATAATTATGAGATTTTTTTACACATGGAAGTGTTCGAGAAAAATTCGTCTATTACCAATTATTTTGGGAAGTTGCATGAATATTCTTTGAAATTTTTGTTGGAAAATGGATGATTAAAGTTTGTTTCTCGTTATTGGAGTGATTGGTGGATGTTATGACAAAGATTAGAAAGTTTAAAGTTCGTGGTCTACATCAACATATAATCAAAAATTAATTTTAATGCACGTAAGAACTCTTTGAAGAAGAATTCAAGTAAAATTTGAAGGTAAATTTTCTCCAAGAGAGTGAAAATGATGCAATTCAAGAATCACAAGAATTCCTAATCAAATTAGAGGTTATTATGTTTAGGAATGTATTAATTAGTTTAAGTTATATTTTAATTTTTTTTTCTATATAATATTTTATTAGTTTAGTTATTATTTGAGTTGTATTCCTAATTCTATAGGAAGTCTTATTTTAATAAGTTTAGGATACTTAATGATTAGTATAAATGTCTTTTGTAACATAGAAGAGGCTTGTTGTTTTGATTATTTAGTTATGAAATTAATAAACTCTTTAAGTTGTTCTTTGTTATTTTTCATATTTCTTTGAATCAACAATTTTTAACATCCTAAATTCATATTATTCTTAGAATTAATGTGAGTTTAATTTAATTTTTTATTTCGGGTATTCTTAAACTAAACAGAATATCAAATCTATTCTTTCATCCATATTTCCACTGTCTCGTCAACCCCTTCAAACAAAAATGGTTCCAACTTTCCAACAACTCTACAAAAACACACTCAGCAACTCTAAATCAACTACTGGAATGACCCGAAAAACTTCCAACACAAAAAACCAAATTCAGGCCGTTGCATAGCCGAAGTGAATTCGCGAAAATAATTAAGTTTCCACGCCGGTGCAATGAAGCGACAAGAAACCAGTGCATGTAGCATAGTCTCATAATGTACTCTACAACGGAAGCACAACAATGAAGCAACAAGATGGCGACGATGCAGGTTAAAAGCAATGGGCAACAAGTTTTGAATAGCCTTCCACATAAAGTGCTTGACTTTTAAGGGACATAGAAACGCCATAAAACCCGCAACCAGTCTTTTAAAGGGGAGGCCATAAAAAAGGATTCAAATGATTATAGCCCATTGAGGAAGTAGCAGGTCCGCAATCCAATACATATCCCTAACAAAGATTGAAGTGATGGTTCGAAATGAAAATGTTCTAGGCACCCAAAGGGGAAATAGAAGCACCATATCTTATATGCCACCGTAGCTATATTGCAACAACTCTCGTCCCCACAAAAAACTACTTCAGAGATAAGAACATCCCTTCTTGCAAGAAGTTTGAAAGGACAAAGTTTTCGAAAAATACTTAGCTTTGAGTAAACGGCTAGATAAAGAAGATGGATCAACAAGAATTGGCCAACATGTTTGGCTAATAAGTCTTGGTTAAAAGCCACCATATCCTGAAATCCAAGCTTATCCATATCATATAGCAAATAGACATATTCCCCTTCGAGCAGACATAAAGGAACATCATCCCCCCTTTTCCCAGCCAGAAAGAACGAACCAACTGAGCAATTCTCTGGATGCTTGAGTCAAGCAACTTAAATACGGACATTACATAAGTAAGAATTTCCTAAGATACAACCTTAATTAAAGTAGTTTTTCCCACAACTGAAGAAACGGCCTTTCCAGAAAATGACTTCACACTCTATCAACAATATTCTGAAAATCCATTTTTTTTTAATTAAGACCAAGAAAAGAAGCAAACCAAGATATTTACCATGATGAATAAATAGGATAACCAAAAAAACTGGTGGATAGAAACCTGATTATCATCTGAAACATTCGGATTAAAAGTGATTGCCAACTTATCGAAATTTATCTATTCTCCCAAAACCGGTGAATAAATTGAAATAAGCTGCTTAACAGCTGAATAGTGGATATGTAGAAAACAAAACTGTTATATGCCATACGTGAGCAGCCAAATCTATAGAAGTCCCTAACCAACTCAGATTGTTGAAATAAATAAGATAAACCCTCTCCACATAGAAGAAATAAATAAGGGGCCGGATAAGGACACTCTTACCATAACCCTGGTAAGGAACAACGCAACTGGGTTCATTCCCATTTATTTAAAAAAAAAAAATGAATAGTGGAAAGACAATTAGAAATAAGATGCCATCACCTAAGAGTAAACATAACGTTTTCCACAAAAAAAAAAACGAAAGAAAGAATAAACCCTCATTCAAATCGGTTATATACGTAAGCATTAATGCCAAGAAGCCTATTTTCTTGAGGTACGTTGCTTGATCAAATGCATCAACTCAAAAGCAGAGATGATATTATCTGTAATAAGGTAGCTAAGAACAAAAACACTATATGATTAAGAAATAATCTTAGGAAGAACAACCAAAAAGGCTCTGTGATTAAGAAATAATCTTTGGAAGAATAACCTCCAATTTATTAGCCAATGTCTTATAAATAATCTTGTACAAAAACATTACATTAGATAATAAGGCGAAAGTTAGAAATCTTTGTTGGCACTCAGAACTTAGGATTAAGAGCCACAGTAGTTTGATTAGCATTCAACAATGAGTTACCATCATTTAGCACCCCTAGACAAAAAGTGCACAACATCCTAAAACTGCCGAAAACGATCGCCTGATAGCCATCCAGGATAGGAGCCGTAGAAGGACCTATAGAAAATAGAGCCTCTCGTATATCATTATTAATAGAAAAAGTGCATCAAAAAATGAGCGAGTGAAAAAGCCGCGGCTGTAAATCCACAAAAAGCCTCTAAGAACCAACTAATATTAACAATAATTGAACAGAAAAGCCCATTAAAATGGTCGCAGATGAT
Organism: Ailanthus altissimus; assembly: GCA_946807835.1. NCBI lineage: Eukaryota > Viridiplantae > Streptophyta > Magnoliopsida > Sapindales > Simaroubaceae > Ailanthus > Ailanthus altissimus. Next base: position 16,324,042 of record OX327687.1, read on the forward strand.
AGTAGAGATAACATCAAAATTTTCACTCCCCTCCCTTTGTGACTCAAAAGGACCGAATATTGTACTCTTCACTTTTCGCCCATTTGCTTTATTATGGAAATATTTGGAATTTTGATTCCCCAATGCAACCAATCAGCTCGAGCCCTCTGAAATAAGCATACCTCTTCCTTCTCCGTTAACTCCAAAATTTCCATTTCCAATAAATGAAACCGAAGAAAATCAATATGAACAGAATCTCCCGTGAGCATATCATTTAATTGTTGTCTTAACTTTCTAAGCCAAGTGGGAACGACTCCCCTGTATTGGCGATGCCAATCTAATAAAGCAACAACACACTGAAACAACTTTTACATAATAATTTTGGATTTTCTCCTTATCCTGTATATTAATAACAATCTCTTAGTTTGAAAACCCTGACGAACATCTATCTTCAAAGAAAGAACAATATGTATTGCCCGATGATCATACCAAAAGAAATCTTGATGATGAACTTTAGCATCACAAAAGGAAGAACGTCGGTTGCTACATGTAAATGCGTAGTCAAGTCTATCTAAAATAACTTCATCCCCCAGTCTAGGACATATTCATATAAATCGTAGACCAGAGCAACCCAAATCCACAATTCTATATCATACACCACATCTGAAAATCAATCATAACCATAAAGCCCTTGAATAGCAGCAAAAAACTCTTGTTGAAATCTCCAACACAAATAGATGAAAGAACCGAAGATTACACAAAAGTTCCCAACTGCACGGCCTTTCATGTTGAATCAAATTGCCATAAAAACTCATAGCTTGCTAAATCATTTTATTATGATCAACCTATTGGAGATGGTGTTTATGTAGCATTCTAATTTTGTGTGAATATTTATTATTTGATATTTATACACTGAACATTTTAATAAATCGTTAATATTTTATTATATAGTACTAAGCTTGTTACTTTTTAAATATTGTAGATTTAAAAGAATTTAGATCTAATCGAAAAGAGTTTAGGTCAGTGCTAAAAGTTAGCATTCTAAAAATTAGAACCTTATCTAAAATGGAATAAAACCGAAGAATATATTAGTAATGACAATAATTGCAATGAATTACAAATAGTGCTCAGAAATGTCATTATACAGTATGCTTTCAAAAGAATTATTCCTGATCTATGACTGCTAACATGGGCCGATTAGTATACCAATTAGATTAGTGTGTATCTATATCTAGATTTTGTAGATAGTTAGTCTTAGTAGACGGTTGGCTTAGTGGAAACTCGTATAGGCATACAGGTATTTAATGAGGATTGGGTACTGAATAGACTCATGAGAACCTCCAATAGACATCGCATAGAACCATTAATAAAGGGTCTTCTTGAGTTGAGTAGTGTTCGTAGTCCTTTGACTTGAGTGCTACATTGGACTTATGAGTGATCCACCATATTTTAATTTCATGTATTTCAGAGACCTTTAATGGTCTGACCTCTAGGTGTTGTTGGGTATGATTTGATGCTTTTAGAGTCCAATATGTAAGGATATGGAATCTATTAGCTTATATGGTTGAGTTGTGTATCAAGATGCTCCGACATTGTATTTTAGGAAGTCTTATGGCTATAAGCAAAAATCCTAAAAGGAATTCTCTGTAGGATTAAATAATATAGCAAAAGAGTTTGAGGATATTATTTACGAAAATATAAATTTAGAGATAAATTTACGGTTAAGCATTCAGAGATTTAATGGTGATGATCTATATCTCCATGCTTCTAAGATATAGATGACGGAAGGATTATATGTATATGCTTAACCTTAACTTGTATGGTTGAATATATCATTTTATAATATATGTAAAGTGTATATAGGGCATTATTCATGGGCTTGTGGAAGAGTTTTGTAAGACAAACGGGTGTGAACTTAGAAAGTTTCACAATATGAAGTGTACTCATTGAGCACTGTGGTAGCAAATCGAGTTGAACGATTCAATTCAAAAAATTTTGGAAAGAAAGATTTATTTCAGAATCTCTAAGAAAACACACGTGTCAGAGTTTAATTGTTAAATTTATATTTTATAAGTTAAAGTAGTTAACTAATGGAAAATTGACAAATGGCATGTATATGGCAAATGTGTATGACAAGTGGCATTAGGCATAGCTTGTTAAGTAGACACTTAGCTATAGCATGGGATGAATGTTAGATATGTGCTAATACAAAATTAAGAAGGCAAAAATGCAAAAGTTACATTTGGTGTAAGTGTGTTACACGACCAAATAGAGTGCAATACTTTAGAGTTATTACCTTTAAGTCCCCTAAGCCATTTTTCAGACAAACCACTTGAGAGAGAAACAATTCATCATGGTGGAAATTATATGCTGCCATTCTAGATTCATAACCCCATTGGTTATTGTGGACTAGAATTATCAATAATTACACTTTCGTGTGAAACTTAAAAATTGTTTCTATATCAAATCGTCTTCAAGGGTAAGTTTAATCCTCTAGTCTCTGCTAGGGTCATTTGTACAGTTAATTATGAACTTTAATATGCAAGGGTTGACTGCCATATATACTGAGCTACACAATATGTTAAAGACAACTAAAGAGGATATAAATAAAGAGAGCGTAGCCTTCTATGTTTAGAGTAGTACTTCATCTTCTACCTTGAAGGTTTCTAGGAAGTCTAAGGCTAAGAAGAATGAGAAGTAGATACCACATGCATGTTCTTAAAGACAAGTGATATCTAAACAACAAGATAAGAATAAAGGCAAAGAAAGTGTTTTTATTGTGGAGATGACGGACATTGAAAATGTAATTTTCTAAGGTACCTTACCACAGCCAAGAAGAACTCATAAGATATATGTTTGCCTATCATTGACATTTCATTAGCATTTGAAGCTAATATTATTTAGGTATTAGATACTGCCTATCATTGTCACATATGCAATATGTTGCAAGCTTTGAGAGAAGTTAAAATACTGCAGCGTACAGATGTACAACTTCATGTTGGAAATAGAGATTTCCTACATGTTGAGACTATTGGACATTTTGAATTATTTCTCCCTTATAGTAGAAATTTAATATTGTATAACTGTTATTTTGTGCCAAACATTATCAAGCGAATTATATCCTTTCATTTGTTTGACATTGAAGGTTATCATATATTTATTCAAAATCGTTCATTGTACTTATGTGATATAGATAATGTTTTATTAGCTAAGTGTCAGTTGATGAATGACTATTATATTTTAGATACAATAGAAAATTTCTTAAATGTATAGGTGCGCACAAGTAGTATTTCATAAATGTTGAATATTACAAAATTGTGGCATATGAAATTAGGTCATATAAGTTTGAGATACCTAACCTGTCTGGTTAGAGATAGTCAGATACTTAATCTTACTTAACCCGATTTGTAAATCTTGTATTAAAGTGAACATAACTAAATCTCCTTTTGCAACTATTGGACACTGTGCCACTGATTTATTATAACTAAGTGATATATGTAGTCTAATAAATCGCACTGTTATGGGTAAATTGATAATGTAGTCTAATGAATCGCATTGCTATGGGTGAGTTTCGATACTTAGGGGGAGTGAAGCTATGCTTATTATTTTAAATAAGACTTCGTAGAAGATGCTTTCTTAGAAATGATAAGGCAAATGGCCTATATACAAGTCTCAAGTCATAGCATTGGATAGCACTCGTTGTAAATTCGATCCAAATAAAAAAAAAGATAGAAGGTTGGGCCTCTTAAAGCGTTTAACCAAAGAGTATTGTGTAGCGATATACTTGTTTGTTCGGTGGCTTTATTGTCTTTATCGATGATTTTTCATGATATAGATATGTGTTTTTGATAAAGCACAAGTCAAAACTTTTGAAATGTTCAAAGAGTTTTGACAGAAGATATATAAATAATTAATAAATAATTTGAAGGAGAATGAGATTCTCGCTCTGTATAGTCCTCAAGTACTCCTTAACACAATGGTGATTCAGAGATGAGGAATTGAACTTGATTAGATATGGTCCGATCAATGATAAGCTTTACCAATCTTCCAGAATATTTACAGGGATATACTCTATAATCTTTTGCTCACTTATTGAACAGAGTTTCATCAAAAGTCATTCCTACTACTCTATATGAGATATTGACTAGGAGGAAACCGAGTCTTAAGTATAAGGTTGTATTGCTTACGTAACAATTATGCAATAGGATATGGGGTACAAGTATCAATTCATTAGATATCTTAAACATTCTATAGGATATCAGTTCTATGATCTAGAGGAATGAAACGTGTTCGTTGCTTATAATGCCATTTTTTTAGAGAAATAATTTCTCATAGTTCGTGAGTATTGTAGAAGAATTGAACTTGATGAAGTAAATCCAGAACTTTACGAACTAATGATATGACCTTAGGCTCAATTAAGTGAGATACTTTTGACATACCCTCCCCGTAGGTCAAAAAACAAATCTTAAAGCCACTTATTTGGTATAGTATGATACCTAAAGATGTCTTTGAGATTTTTTTAGTTAAAGAAAGGGATCATTTGGCTTATAGAGAGACAATGTCGGACATCAATTCAGGAAAATGGCAATAAGTCATGAAATATGAGATTGGCTCTATGCATGACAATTAAGTTTAGGACTTGGTTGAGCTTCTTAAAAGAATTCTTTCTATTGGTTGTAAATGGCCTTACAAGTGGATGCATGGGCCATACGAAAAGGTAGAGACATTTAAAGCCCGATTGGTGACAAAAAGTTATACTGAGTGATCTATGATTGATTATGACGAAACTTTTTTACTAGTAGCCATGATAAAGTTGATTCGAATTTTATTGGCTATTACAGCATATTATGATTTTGAGATCTGGCAGATAAAATATAAAGACATTTTTCTTGAATAGAGATTTTGAGGAAAAGATATTTATAGAGCAGCTTGAAGGATTTACATCTAGCCTAACTTATAATCTAGTGTGCATGCTAAAGAAGTTTATTTATAGACTTAAATAGACTTCCTGAAGATAGAATCCTTGTTTTGATGAAGTAATTAGAGGGTCTAGTTTCATCCAAAATAAATATGAAGCATGTGTCTATAAAAAAGACCAGTGGGAGCATAATTGTCTTTTTATTATTTATGTAGATGACATACTCATAATAAAAAAACAATATTGGTATTCATTATCAAAAACGATATTAGTATGTTGTAGTCAGTCAAGAGTTATCTGAGTAAGAACTTATCTATTAAGAATTTGGGAGAGGCTTCTTGCATATTGGGTATAAAGCTTTATTGAAATAGAGTTAGGAGGCTGATAGAATTCTCTCAAACCTCACATAAAGAAAGTGTTCATGAGAGATATAATTTTACTAACTATAAGATAATTAATGTACCTTTCAAAAATGGCATTCATCTTTCCAAGAAGATGTGTTCTTAAAAGAAAAATGAAAGGTTTAGAATATCTAACATACTATATACATCAGCTATAGGTAGTTTGATGTATGCCATGTTATGTATGAGACCTAACATTAGTATGACTGTAAGTAGTCGATATTAATATAATCTAGGTAGCGACCATTAGATAGCCATAAAATATATCTTGAAATACCTTGACAATATAAAGGAGAAGTTTCTAATTTATGGAAATAGTAACTTATAAGTAAAGGAATACATTAATTCAGACTTCCAGTATGATCCAGATGATAGAAAGTTTATATCTAAATATATGTTTCATCTCAATAGTGCTGTAACAAGTTAGAAGAGTATTAAGCAGGCATCCACAGTTGATTCTACCATAGTGGCAGAATACATTACCACTTTAAAAGTTGCAAATGAAATGGTGTGGTTATGTAAGTTTATCATAGAGCTCGGAATTGTCCCAAGTTTAGTGAATTATATCTCACTATATTACGACAACAGACAATTACTCAAGCCAATGAGACAAGGGCACATAAGAAGTCTAAGTATGTGGAGAGAAAATTTCACATAACTAGAGAAATTGTAACTGGAAGAGATGTAATAATATTTAGAGTTGATTCTATAGATAATGCAATAGACCCATGCACTAAGGTCTTATCTCATAAGGTGTTTGAGAAACGTGTGGAGTTTATGAGTTTAGATATCATCATAAATGACACTAGAGCAAGTGAGAGTTGTTGGACATGGTGCTTATATGTCATTCTAATTTTATATGAATATTTATTGTTTGATATTTATACAATAAAATTTTAATAAATCATTAATATTTTATTTATGGTACTAAATTTGTTATTTTTCGGACATTGTAGATTTAAAGAAGTTTATGTCAACACTAAAAGTTATTATTCTAAATGTTAGAACCTTGTTTTAAACAGGATAATGACCTAAGAATATATTAGTAATGACATAGTTGCAATGGGTTGAAAATGGTGATAAGAAATGTCATTATGCAGTAGGTTATTAAAAACATTGTTCTTGATCTATTATTTCCAACACGGATCGATTGGTATACCTTTTGGATCAGTGTGTGTCTATATTTAGACTTTTTAGACGATTAGTCTTAGCAGACAATGGACTTAGTGGAAGCTCATATAGGCATACAAGTATTCTGTGATGATTGTGTTGAAATTTATGCTTACGTGCCATCCCATTATGTATGAATATTTGTTTAATATTTATATTAGTATTATTATTTTATTAAATTGCTAATTATATTAATATATGGTAAGATGCTTGTAACGTTTCAGACATTGTATAATCTGAAAGAGTTCAGATCTGGTCTAAATGACTTTAGATCAGTGCTAAGAATTAGCAACGCTGAGAGTTATAAATGCTAAGAGTTGGCACTAATAAAAGTTATTAGGTTATAAGAGTCAGCGATATCTAAAGAGTTAGAGCCTTGTCTGAAATAGAACAAAGACCTAAGAATATATTAGTAATGACGTAGTTGCAAAGAATTGCAAATAATGCTAGGAAATGTCATTATGCAAATATGTTCTCAAATATTATGTTCCTGATCTATCTTCACTAATGATGGTCTGTCAATGAATACCTTAATAAATATATAGATTGGTGTATGTCTATATCTGGATGGTTTAGATGGTTAGTATTAGCAAACCATGAGTTTAGTAGAAGCTCGTATAGAGATACAAGTATTCAGTAAGGATTGAATATTGAACAGACTCACAAAGATCTCCAATAGACATCCCATAAAGTCGTCAATTGAGGGTCTTTAGAGTTGAGTAGTATTCGTGGTCCTTTGACCTGAGTGCCATGGTGGGCTTGTGAGTGATCCACCATACTTTGGTTCTACACATGTCAGAAACCTTTTATGGTCTGACCGCTGGATGTCGCTTGGTATGGTCCGATGCTAATAGAGTTCGGTGTGCATAGATATGGGATCCATTCGCTCATTTGGGTGAATATTATATCCTAATGCTCTATAGATTGTATTTTATAAAGTCTTATAGCCATAAGCAATAATTCCTGGGAAAAGAGTTTAACCCTAAGGATAAATAATATTACAAAAGTGTTTGAGAATATTATTTATAGAAATACAATTCTAGAGATAAGCTCTCGGTTAGGCATATGGAGATTTGACGGTGTTGATCTATATCTCTGCTCTAATCGGATATAAATGATTGAGGGATTATATGAATATGTTATAACCTCAACTTGCATGGTCTAACGCGTCGCTTTGTAATATTCATAACGTGTGTATAGGGCATCGTTCACGGACGTATGGAGGAGTTTCATATGACAATTCGGGCGTGGACCTAGAGAGTCTCACAATATGAAGTGTACTCATTGTGCACTGGGGCAGCATAATGGATTGAACAGTTCCATCCTAGAAATTCTAGCAAACTAAAAATATGTTTCGGGGTTCCTCGAGTGGTGCACTTGTTTAGACTTAAATGTTAAGTATATAATTTAATTAGTTGACAAGAGTTATTAACTAATTAGATGTTAATAAGTGGCACAATTTATTCTATGAATCATTTTACCATGAATTCACCCATTAATCATGTTAGTAAAATCAAATAAGGTAAATATTAATTATTCAAACAGTTTTTGAATAATTAAATAAATGTTATTTAAATAAATAAAATATAATTTTATTTATTTGTTATTTTATTCCTAAATGGAAGACATACCTAATTTGAAAAACATAAATTAAATTAAGCGGAGCACCATTTTATGATTAATAGTTAATTTTATTAGACCATTAAAATGACCACAAAACATTATTTTGGTAGTTGGTCACTTAATCTATTTTTGGTGGAGCACTTGTGAAGTGTTGAGAGCACTAAAAATGGTTGAGTTTCATGTGTGTTAACAAGTGAGTGAATGAAAATTCGTGCAAATATTGAGAGTAAAAAGAAGAGTTGGTTTTGAGAGAGATTTTTATTGAACAAAGACTTGTGAGAAAAACCAAAGGAGAAGTATAATCTCCAACAACAAGGTTTGTATTACTTGAAAGAAAAATCCTTCTTATTTTTCTTTCAAGTAATACAAACCTTGTTGTTGGAGATTATACTGCTACTATTCTAGCTTCACAATCCCACTGGATTGTTGTGAACTAGAATTGAACAAAAGTGCACTTCAAGGTGAGCTCAAAGTTGGAGCAAAGAAATTCAGATTTGAAATCTTCATCGAAGGTCTTCAAAGGTATGTTTTTTATATTTTTAAGTTGTTAAGAATTGAAGTACATGTGTTTATGTTGATTACATGATAAATTCCGCTGCCAAATTCGTGTATATGATACATGAGTTTAGTTTTTTCAATATGTACACAATCACATGCATACACCTTAAAATACGTCAACAGATTGGGTACTGAACCAAATTATAAGATCCTCCAATAGATATCTCATAGAGCCGTCAATAAAGGGTTATATTTAGTTAAGTAGTATTCGTCGTCCTTTGACCTGAGTACCATAATGGGCTTGTAAGTGATCCATCATTCTTTCATTCCACACACGTCAAACACTTTTTATGGTCTAACTTTAGGTGTCGTTGGGTCTGGTTCGATGTTTATAGAGTCTGGTGCGTACAGATGTAAGATCTGTCAACTCATATAGTTGAGTTATATATCCAAATGCTCCAATATTATATTTCAAGAAGTTTTATGCCATATGTGGAAACTCTGAAAAGATCTTTTTAGTAGTGTTAAACAATATAACAAAGGGGTTTGTGAATATTTTTTACAGAAATACAAATCTTGAGATAGGTTCACGGTCGAGCATATAGAGATTTGATGATGATGATCTATATTTTTGCTCTTTCAAGATATAGGTGACAAAAGTATTATCTGTATATGATTGACCTTAACTTCTATGGTTCAATGTGGGGCGTCATTCACAGACTTGTGGAAGAGTTTCATAAGACAAATAGGTGAAAACTTAGAGAGTCTAACAATATGAAGTGTACTCGTTGATCATTAGGGTAGTGAATTAGGTCGGATGGTTTGATCCAAAAATATTTTAGAAAGTAAGATTTGTTTCAAGATCTTTAGGGAAACATATATGTCAAGGTTTAAGTGTTAAACCTATATTTTATTAGTTAATGTGGTTAACTAATGGAAAGTTGACAAATGGCATGCATGGAAAATGTATGTTACAAGTGGCATTATACATGGCTTGTTAAGTAAACACTAGGTTATAACATGGGATGAATGTTAAACATGTGTCAAGCAACAAATTAAAAGGAAAAAGTTACATTTGGTGTAAGTTGTTACATAAAAGAGAGTGCAATACTTTAGAGATGTTACACTTTAGTCCCCTAAGCCATTTTTTAACCAAACTACTTGAAGGAGAAATAATTAATTTTGCTTGGAATTATATGTTGCCATTCTAGATTCGTAATCTTACCAGTTGTTGTAGACTAGAATTCTAATGATTATGCTTCCATATAAGACCCAAAAACATTTCTACCTGAATCATCTTCAAGGGTAAGTTTCTAAACTAGTTAAAGTAATAAGATTTCAATTCAGTGTATGTATGACATGCATTAATGATTCAATGAACATATTATCACATGCATGCACCTTTAGTAAGCATACTAATAATACCATATGGACATTAATATGAAACTGAGGGAACCCTACCACCTTTTTGTAAGACTGTGGTAGAGTCCACCAACATCTTGGTCCAACTAGTGGCTGACACCTCAGCGTCTACTGGAGCACCACAAATAGAATCTGCAAGTTACCTACGCCCCCAACCAATGTTGAACCTGGGATCTCATCCCTTATAGACCTTTAAGGTTCGATGGTTGTACCCATCAGGCTGGCCAGTAGGCGCTGAGGTGCAGCCACTGGTTGGACCGAGATATCTCAACACCTTGGGGTTTATCAGGGGGTTGGAACTGGCGCCCCAGCCATAGACGCATCTCATGCATGACCTCCATAGTGCGATTTCATCCACTTATGCCTTACGAGTTTGAGACCGATACCCATCAGGCTGGCCTTTGTTGGATATCGAATATGTTACATATGAGTGTATACATAATTTCAAAAATTATTATATGTAGCGGAAGCATGTTACAAATACACCCATTTTAACAAAGTAAACATAAATATCACATATATACATAAGTATAATAATTATACAAATTTAAACATTATGAACAATTGTATTATAACATAATGTAAAATTACTTACCTAATGAAGGTAGCTTTACAAAATCTTCAAGTCTTCCATCAATCCATGGAGAGCTCACCTTGAAATGTATTGTTGAACAATTCTAGTCTATAACGGTTTGGTGGGATTATGGAGTTAGAATGGTAGCTTTAGAATACATATACTTCTTTCATAAATATGAATATCATTTAGCAATCCATGAAAGGAGAAGAAAATGAAGTTTTCTTTTATTCTTGTTAATAACACTTTACTAACACAACAACAATCATTTTTCTCTTTTGTCTTTAACAAATTTCTTAGCATGTAGAATAAGAAAAATAAAGTAACTTTACTTTCTCTCCTTTCAACTCCTTGAAAAAAAATACAAGACCAAAACTTATCTCTTTTCTCTTCTTCCTTCTCATGGCCGAATGATTCATTCTCCAGAGAATGAATATGCCTTCATTTTTGTTTTAATTTTGTTACAATTAAAAAATTCAATTGCTTTCACCATTTCCTTAATGCATAAAACATCATCATTGCATTAAGAAGTGCTCCACCCATTAGCTAAGAAATGGCCGGCCAACTGTTAGAAACAAAATAAATAAAAATTCATTTAATGGCCTACAATTATATTTTTAATACAAAGAAAGCCTCCACCATTTATAATGGCAATTATTAAATTCATTTAAACAAAATTAATGCACTAAATTATATAATAATCTTTAGTGGATTAAATGTATATAATAATATTATAAAATAAATCAAAAACTATTTTTGCAATGTTTTAATAAAATAAATCAAAAACTATTTTTGCATTATTTTATTAATATATCATGATATATAATGAAGGGCTTAGATCTTGCCATTTGTCACCATTCTATTAGTTAACAACTTTGTTAATTTATTAAATGATGTACTTAGCAATTAAGTCTTGACAAATGTACATCCCGAGGGATCCTAAAACATTTATCTTATTTTGCTGAAATTTATTGGATCGAATTATTCTATCTAATCCGCTACCCTAGTGCATAACAAGTACACTTCATATTGTGAAACTCTCTAAGTCCACACCTGATTTGTCATATGGAGCTCCTTCATACGTCTGTGAACGATGTCCCATACACACGTTACGGATATTAAAATCAGCGTGTTAGACCATGCAAGTTAAGGTTATTACTTATTCGTATAATCCTTCCATCATTTATATCCTTGAAGAGCAGAGATATAAATCATCACTGTCAAATCTCTATTTGCTCAACCATGAACTTAACTCCAGGTTTATATTTCATTAAACAATATCCATAAACACTTTTTTGACATGTGTGGAACTAAAGTATAGTGGATCACTCACAAGCCCACCGTGGCGCTTAGGTCAAAGGACCACAAATACTACTCAACTTGGAAGACCTTCCATTAGCAACTTTATGAGATGTCTATTGGAGGTCCTCGTGAGTCTGTTCAATACTCAGTCCTTACTGAATACCTGGATCTCTATACGAGCTTCCACTGAGCTCATAGTTTACTAAGACTAACTATCTGGACTATCCAGATATAGACATACACTAATTTATATTAATAGGTTCCACCAATAGACCCGTGTTTACACTCAAAATGTAATGCGGCTATTGTAATATAGATTGAGGTGTTAATCCTATGAGGAAGCTTTTGGCAAAATAAGTTGGTGAAGTAAAATATTAAAACAGTAGCAAATGAGAAAATTAATTAATTGGTTTAAGTGGATGAGATAGAATTGTCTATGAATTGAGAAAAATACCTTAGGATGATTTAAGCAAGGCTTCGAGAATCACAATCATGCTTTATAAATCTACTCTACACTTTGATTCAATGTTTATAACTCAATTGATAGTTTTACATCTAAACAATCAATCGGAAGATATGTAAAATATAGCACATTTGAAAACACATGCATTTGATATGACTAAACTCTTTTGCAAATATTAAGACAAATCATGTTCATTTATACAAGTTATCTAAGATCGACAACATATTATTTTGACAATATTACAGTAAAAGATTAACTTGAATATTAAACATTTATTGCCTTTACATGTTATCCAAATTGACAATATTGCAGTAAAAGATTAACATATAAAACAATGTAACCAATAATAATTATAATTCAACAAAAATCACATAAAGAAAGCATGACTGAAAATATATGAAACATGAGAATTATAACCATTGTATTATAAAAACTAAAATAGATAAGAGTTTAAGCATAATCAAACTTACAAACATTTATAGCTCTTGACAACGAATCAAAGCATAGAAGTAAATTTATTAAACACAAAAGTTCATCTCTTAGCCTTGCCAAGAACTCTGGCCTAAATTACAATACATGTTATTGAGAAGAAAATAAGAGAGAATTATCTAATATTGAAAACATCCTAAGAGTGTCCTTATATAGGCAATGAATGGAAATATGGTAAGTGTGACATCAATCTTCAATAATTTAGGCCAATAACTTGTTCACCCACTTGCAGTACCATTTTGATAATGTAAATGACCGATGTAGTCTTTATGGCCAACATAAAAGTTGTAGCATTTTGTCTATTCCTTCCATAGGCCTGGTTCATACAAATTGGATGAGTATCCAATGAGATATGGGCAAAATTCTAAAGATATGTCAGATTTAGGCTAACAACTATTATACCCACTTGCAAGATAATTTGGTCCATGATAACAGTTGATTTGGACTTTACCATCAACATAAGAGTTGTTGATAATTACGTTATTATTTTAAATCTTCAAGAATGATACCAATTGGGTACGTATGTTGTGAGATACGGTCCAAATACGTGAGTTGGGTTAAGCTGAGCGGAAGTTGTAGACCGATTCTATTGTATCTCAATTTTTGGCCCATAACATGTTAGATTTAGCTTTTCAACTGTTCTTCAAGTTTGTGTAAGATTGAGTCATGTTACTCCAGATTCACGAATTTCTTCATTTTGATTTCTACATTAAGAGTTACGTCCAGTTTACCTAAACATGTGCAAAAAATATTCATTAATCATAATTTAAGGAGAACACTTTATTTCAAGCTAAAAATACAAAAATACTTAAATTAGTGACATTAAATGGTGACTGAGTCTTTTAACAAATATACATTTTTATGTGTTTATCACATCCCACAACCAGCTTATTGCTAGTCTCTAGCAATTCAAGCGTAAGTAGAATATGCAAAACTACCTAAGCATTTCAAACAAAAAGTCAGTTTAAGATCATTGTTGTTATTATAGTTTTTTCAATTATAACTTCCAAAAATTGTGTATGTGTGAACTAAGTCTTAACCATCTTACCACAAATCACAACAGATATAGCCTTGAGAATTTCTCCAAGTAAAAGCCTCAACTCATTATCCTCACAGGTGTATGATTATTTAAAAGGTTAGGATTTCTCTCATGGAGTTGAAAAACAGTTAAGTACTTAAGAAAAAGTCAATTTTAAGGACAGATATATAAAATAACATTGATTCAAAGATAGAAAAATCAATTGTTTAGAAATCAATTATTCTTAACATGCACCAGCTTTGGGACTTCAATTGTCTTGTAAGAATAATACCAAAATAGCTTGGTGAGAAAACTTCCTTACAAAAAATTTGTGTTATAAAATTGAATAAAGACTTTATTAAACTGAATTAATTCTTTTTTTTCGTATATATATATTGGTATTTTTCTTTTTTTATAAATTTTTATTTTTGAAGAATACAAGGAAGCATTACAAAGGTTTCTCGCCAAATTATATTATACATAAATGCAACCAACTTATTCCGTAATTCAAATAATATCAATCTAAAAAACAATTAACCAATTCAAATGATCAATGAAGGTTCATAAGCTATTTTCTCAACCTTTTCACTTACTCACAAAAGATATGTGAGATTAGAAAAATATATACTTAAACTTAGAAATTCTCTTGGCTATATATTTTGAATCATCCGTCTTACCACAAGGTTTAGCATTGTGCTCGAAAATATTTTGAAAGTCATTGTTTAGTAACCTAAATAGAAACAGTGACTCAACCTAAACAATTTTGAAATCATACCTAGGCAGAAAAATAAATTCCTTTATACAAGAATTACCAAGACTACAAGCAAAACAACAATGCATGAAATATAAAATAAAATAACAATATGTTAGTTAAAATGCGCTTCAAAAGTTAGAAATAAAACTCTCTACTCTGCCATTCTAATTTGACCTAGAATGCGTCTCAAGAGTTCAAAAATGAACTCTTTACTCTACCATTTTAATTAAGAGTATATATTAGCATCATCATTTTAATTTACTCCTTACTTTTTTTTTAATGCAAAATACAACTTATGTCTACTATTCTCCCCCCAAACCAAATAAAACATTGTCCTCAATGTTAAATAGAAAGAGATAAAGTATAGGAGACATTACCTGAAACGCTAGTTATTCGAAAGAAATAAACATGAGAGACACTTAAGCAACTATAAACTAAAATGATGATGCTGATAAATAAATAAAACAAAGAAAAACCATGTATTTACAAGTAGTTGTGATTGTGGCTCACATCTTCCTCTGGTTTTACGTCCAGTAATGGTTTAAATGCCCTCTATGGGTTGGGGATAGGCTTCCTATATAATTTTGTTATAAATTGGCAAACATGGTCTTTTAGAGTCAGATTCCCGGGATTATACCATTGATTTCATTTTGATTTTATTCTATAAATCGAGAAGTTCACGTTGCACAAGCTCACAGGGATGTGTCTCAAGAGCTAATAGGATATCATCCAAAGACTCTTTACTCAGTCCATCCTTAATGAACTAAATATTTTCTTCTCGATTTCTAGAGGCAAATCCTAAAGAACGACAACTCCGGCTACAATTCCATCAAACACATTTATGACAGACTTGTAACCTCTTTGCTCGTCACCTTTTGGCATAAGAGCTTCTTCCAATACCAGACATAAAAGAAATAAAATATTTTGCAGACTCACCAGATAATTAAACCTTGGCTTCAATTAACCAACGGATATCCATAAAGATATTACTCAACATCAATAGCTTTAGTCTTTTACATCGTGCTTTATAAATATTAAGTAGAGTATTTTGAGGCAATGAAGGAAAGCGTTTTTTAAGGTTGGCAAGAATGCGATCATTTTGAAAGAAAGAGAAAAAGAAAAGAGATGAATGCATAGTTTGAGGGACAGTTTTTAGGGAACTAAGAAACTGACTTTAATAGTCACGGAGTACTGTATCCGTCACTTGACCGGGAAATAAAATCACACTAAAGAAAAAAGAAAAAGAAGAAAATAAAGTAAAGTAAAATGTGAAAGAAATAAAAGTAAAAATAAAAAGTCAAAAGATAAAATATAGACAAAATATAAAATATGGTACAGATAGATTGAACATGATCAAGCATGATAGACAAGATCCATAAGAGGGATCTCATCTAGGTACATGAAGTGGTCTACCTTTTTCACATAGCTTTTCAGCCACTGTCCATTCACTTTAAAAGTTTGCCCATTAGTGGAGTCCACGATTTCGACAACACCGTTAAGAAAAATGTGCCTTACCATAAATGGACCAATCCATCGAGATCTCAACTTTTCAGGGTGTAAATGCAATCAAGAATCATAAAGATAGACCCGTTGATTTAGCTTAAAATATTTTCTTGAGATTTATTTATCATGAACTGCTTTCATTTTAGCTTTGTAAATTTTGGAGTTGTCATATGCATCATTTCGTAGCTCTTCTATTTCTAACAATTGTAACTTTCTCTGAAGACCTACAGCACTCAAATCAAAGTTAAGGGCTTTGATAGCCCAATAAGCTTTATGCTCTAGCTCAATAGGTAAATGGAAAGCTTTTCCTTAAACAAGCCGATATGGAGACATTCCTAAGATGGTTTTGTATGCAATGTGATATGCCCATAATGCATCAGAAATGCGTAGAGACCAATCTTTGTGATTCGGGTTAACCATCTTGTCCATTTATCTGTGGATGGTATGCATTGGAAACTTTATGAAGAACATCATACCTGCACATTAAAGCTTTAAAAGAACGATTACAAAAATGTGTTCCTTGGTCACCAATGATGACACATGGTGTACCGTACCTAGATAACACATTTTCTTTTAAGAATTTTACCACTGTTGTATTATCATTAGTATGACAAGCTATAGCCTCCACCCATTTTTATACATAGTCACCAGTTAGAATGATATAAAGGTAGCCAAAAGATGAGGGAAAAAGACCCATAAAATTGATACCCCAACAATCAAATATCTCAATAATAAGAATAGGGTTAAGAGGCATCATATGTCTTCGAGATAAAGCACCTAACTTTTGACATCTTTTACAGGAACGACAAAAATTATTAGTGTCTTTGAACAAAGTGGGCTAGTAAAGACCACACTATAAAATTTTCACAGCTTTCTTCTTCATAGAAAAATAACCACCATAAGCAGCATTATGAAAAATTTTAAGACACTAGAAACTTTACTTTCGGGAATGCAACGTCTCATAATTTGGTCAAGACAGTATTTGAAAAGATATGGATCGTCCTAATAAAAATTACATACCTCAACCAAGAACTTACGCTTATCTTGTGCACTCCAGTTAAATAGAAGTTCACCACAAACCAAATAATTTACGATTTGTGCATACCAAAGTATTTAGCTTATAGTAAAATGATGTTCATTAGGAAAATCATCTCGAATGGGTGACAAATCAGTGGAGTCAGTGAACTCAAGGCAGGATAGATGATCAGCAACAATATTTTCAACGCCCTTATTGTCTTTGATGGTTAGATCAAATTCCTGCAAAAGAAGAATCCACCTAATTAAATGGGCTTTAGCATCATTATTAGAAAAAGGTATTTAAGGGCCGCGTGATCAATAAAAACAACAATAGGTGAACCAATCAAATAAGAACAAAATTTATCTAATGCAAAAACAACAACTAGTAGTTCTTTTTCAGTAGTAGTGTAATTTATCTGATCATTATTCAAAGTCCTACTAGCATAATAAACAACAAAGGGTTTTCCTTCCCTTCGTTGCCCAAGAACTACTCCTACAGCATAATTACTTGCATCACACATAATTTTAAATAGGAAGTTCCAATCCGGTGATTGCATGATAGGAGCGGTGGTGCGTTTAGCAATGAGTGTTCGAAATGCCTCATCACACTTTTTGTGTCCATGTAAATTCTACATCTTTTAGTAAAAGGTTACACAATGGTTAGATATGGCAGAAAATTTTTGTATAAACTTTCTGTAAAAGCCAGCGTGTCCAAACAAATATCAGACATCTTTTACCATTTTAGGTGTAGGTAATTTAAAGATTAATTCAATTTTGGCCTTGTCAACCTCTATCCATCTTTTAGATACAATGTGCCCGAAAACGATTCTTGAAGATACCATGAAATGAAATTTCTCCCAATTTTGCACAAGTCCTTTTTCTTCACACTTACTTAAAATAGCTTTCAAGTTAAGTAGGCATAAATCAAAAGAATTACCAAAAATAGTCAAATCATTCATAAAACTTCCATGCATTTTTTAACCATATCAGAGAAAATACTCAACATACAATGCTAAAAAGTAGCTGGTGCATTACATAATCCAAATGGCATTTTACGAAAAGCATAAGTACCAAAAAGGCATGTAAAAGTGGTTTTTTCTTAATCTTCTATAGTTATCTCAATCTGGTAATATCCTGAATACCCATCAAGAAAGCAATAAAAAGGATGTCCAGCTACAGGTTCTAAAATTTGGTTGATGAAAGGCAATAGAAAATAGTATTTCTAGTGGCTGTGCTTAATTTTCTATAATCAATGCACATTCGCCAACCATTTACCACCCTAACTGGAATAGGTATCCCATTCTCATTTTTCACAACAGTAGCCCCATATTTCTTAGGAACAACTTGAGTTGGACTTACCTATTGACTATCAAAAATTGGGTAGATTATACCCGCATCTAATAGTTTTAAGACCTCTTTCTTCACTATGTCTTTCATTGTTGGGTTAAGTCTTCTTTGAGGGTCCCTACGAGGTTGGGCACCTTCCTCTAAATGAATTCTATAGGATCATATCAATGGAGAAATACCTTTAATATCAGCTATGGTCTAACTTAGTACAAACTTATATTCTTTTAATAATTTTATCAATTTTTCTTCTTGTTCAGCACTAAGTTCAGAAGAAATGATGATAGAAAAGGTATCACCTGGTCCCAACAATACGTGTTTCAAACCTTTGGATAGTGGAGAAAACTCAACTTGTGGTGTCTCGAGGTTTAATGATTTTGGTCTCTCCTTCTCTCATGGCAACTCTTCAAAGCATGGCTGGCAAAATCGAATCCTTTATCTTGTGAATCAAAAATACTAAACACGTTAATTGTTACATCGGAATAATACAATTCTTCAAAATTAAAATTAAGAAGGTTTTTCAAAGAATCTGAGCCATGATTTTTATAAGTTTCCTTCGCTACAAGTGTGTCTATCATATATGAATGATAGCATTCGTCTTTTTCTCGTGGTTGTTCGCCAATATTGAAAATGTTCACCTTAAGAGTTATATTCCTAAAAGATAATTTTATTAGACCATTTCTGCAATTAATAAGAGCGTTAACAATGGCAAGAAAAGGTCTCTCCAAAATAAGAGGGATTTTTGACTCTATGTTAACAATAGAATAAGTATTTAAAACAAGAAAATCAACAGGATAGTAAAATTTATCAATTTACAACAAAACATCTTCTATTATTTCCCGTAGTTTCTTGATTAATTGGTCAGCTAATTGTAGGACTACAGATGTAGGTTTAATCTCACCAAGTCTCAATTTCAAGTAAATAGAATAAGACATTAAATTTACACTTGCTCCCAAGTCCAATAAAGCTTGACCAAACTCATATGTCCCAATTTGGCAGGAGATTATAGGACATTCTGGGTCTTTATACTTGGGTGGTGTCTTTTGTTCAATCACTGCACTTACCTATTCTGCCAAAAATGTAGTTTTCTTTACATTGTGTTTTCTTTTGATAGTGCATAGATCCTGGATGACTTTGGCATAAGTTGGAATCTGCTTAATCAAATGCAACAAGGGAAGATTAATCTTAACTTGTTTCAAATGTTCCAAAATCTCATCTTGAATTTTTGAATTTTTCCCAACCGGTCGAAGAACTTGAGGAAAAGGTACTGGGATTGAAAACTTATTTTCGGGCTCTTTTTCTACTGTGACCTCATTTTCAATATGGGTGTCTTTACTACTTATCGATGTGTTAGTAGGAGAAGTAGGATCACTCACAATCTTACCACTTCGAGTAGTAATGACATTGACTTTTTTGAGATTTTGTGCATCAGAAGTATAAGCTTGTGCCATGAATTGTCCTTTTGGATTAGATTGAGGTTAAGATGGAAACTTACCTCGATTTTGTACAGTTAAGGCACTGGTCAACTTTGTGATTTGACTCTTGATTTCTTTATTTTTGTCTATCATCTGCGCAAGAACTGTTTCAAATTTTTGATTAGTCTTACTTTGTGCTTCCATAAATGCTTGTAATGTATCCTCTAAAGGACTTCTAGTTGGTCGTGCATTATATTGAGATGTAAAATAAGACTTGGGTGCTTATTGTTCTTGTTTCCAATAGTTGTTGGCTCAACCTTAGCAATCGTGTGGGTGACCCTTTATCTTTGGTTTTTAAGGCTTCTAACTCCCTGGTTAAGACCTCTAATTAGGCTTTGAGGTTATCCTCTTCCCTAATATGGAAAACTCCACTGGGTCATGACCTATTTGTGTTTTCAGTCATACTAGGTCCAGTCTATGTATGGGCTTTTTCAGTTAAGTCATTAAGAAATTCTATGGCTTCCTCTGGATTTTTGTGTAGGAACTTCACATTACACATCATCTCAACAAATTGACGCTCTTTAATTGTGAGTCCCTCATAAAAATAGCTAACCAAGCACTAATTTTCATACCCATGGTAATGGCACAAATTTAACAACTCTTTAAATCTTTCCCATGCTTGATATAAGGTTTCACTGCCTTTTTTGGAGAAGGAAGAAATTTGTCTTTTCAAGCCATTAGTTTTGTGTTGTGGGAAGTATTTATTGAAAAATGCTTGAGTCATTTCTGCCCAAGTTCTTATAGACCTCCGCCTCAAAGAGTATAACCAACTCTTTACTTTGTCTTTCAAAGAAAAAGGGAAAAATTTAAGCCTAACAGTGTTTATGGCTTCAAGTTGGCTATGGAAGGTAGCAATTACCTCTTCAAATTCCCTAACATGTACATAAGGATTTTCACTATATAGAACATGAAAAGTGGGCAGAAGTTGTATCATTCCAGGTTAAAAATTCGAATGTGGTGTGTTAAGTGAAAATAGAATGCATGATGGTGTGGCTGTGCGAGTAGAATGCAAGTAATCTTTTAGAGTCCTAATAGGGTTATCTTCGTGTTGGCTCATTGTGTTAGAAATACAAGATGAACTAGATGGTGAATTCTCTTCCCTTACAAATTGTGGTGGTGGTTCTAGTTCTACTTATCTCACAAATCTTTCTCGTTTGTCTCTAAGTCGATGCATACATCCTAAAAACTTTTTTTTTTAATGAAGAAAATGCTCAAGGAAAATTAAAAAGTGAAATAAAACACAACAAGAAATAGAAATGAGTTAGGTGGTACGATCAACCATGAAATATAAATATAATAAATGAATAAAAGATAATAAACTGTAAAGTACGATAAAAAATACAATAAATAAATAAAAAAAGTACAATAAGTAAATAAAAGAAAAGCAAGTGCAATAAATAAAATAAAATAAAATGCAAAATACAATGAATAAATAAAATAAAAAAAATAAAATAAAGTACAATAAATAAAAAAAAGATACAATAAGTAAATAAATAAAAATTTAGGCAGTAGAGCCAACCATTAAAATAAAATAAAAATACAACATATTAACTAAAGAAAATAAAGTGCAATAAATAAATAAAAGAAAATAAAAATAAGTACAATAAATAAATAAAAGAAAATAAAGTGCAATAAATAAATAAAGTACAATAAATAAACTAAAGTGTAATAAATAAAAAAAATAAACTCAGTTAGGCAGTAGAACCAGCCATTAAAATAAAATATAATACGACAAATTAACTTAAAAAAGTAAAGTGTAGTAATAAATAAAAGAAAATAAAGTGCGAAGTACAATAAATAAATAAATTAAGTTAGGCGGTAAAACTAACCATTAAAATAATATAAAATATAATAAATTAACTAAAGAAAATAAAATAATTAGATGGTAGAACCAACTATCAACAATAAAATGAATTACAAGGAAATAAAACTAAGATTTTACAAAGAAAAGAAAATGTACAAAGTTACCGCTTTAGTATTGATAAACGCAACCGACTTGCGCTTAGTGTGCCTCTCCAGCAACGACGCCAAATTTTGTTTACGCTCAAAATGTAATGCTGCTATCGCAGTATAGATTGAGGTGTCGATCCCACGAAGAAACTTTTGGCAAAATAGATTGGTAAAGTAAAATATTAAAGCAGTAGCAAATGAGAAAATTAATTAATTGGTTTAAATGGATAAGATAGAATTGTCTATGAAATGAGGAAAATGTCTTATGATAATTTAAGTAAGGCTTCGAGAATTACAATCATGCTTTATAAATCTACTCTACACTTTAATTCAATGTTTATAACTCAATTGACAGTTTTACATTTAAACAATCAATCAGAAGATATGTAAAATATAGCACATTTGATAATACACGCATTTGATATGACTAAACTCTTTTGCAAATATTAACACAAATCATGTTCATTTATACAAGTTATCTAATATCGACAACATATCATTTTGACAATATTGCAGTAAAAGATCAACTTGAATATCAAACATTTATTGCTTTTACATGTTATCCAAATCGACAATATATCAATTGATAATATTGTAGTAAAAGATTAACATATAAAATAATGTAACCAATAACAATTATAATTCAACAAGAATCACATAAAGAAAGTATGACTAAAAACATATGAAACATGAGAATTATAACCTTTGGATTATATAAAATAAAATAGATAAGAGTTTAACCATAATCAAACTTACAAACATTTGTAGCTATTGACAACGAATCAAAGCATAGAAGTAAATTTATTAAAC
The DNA here is from genome assembly GCA_946807835.1 of Ailanthus altissimus. NCBI lineage: Eukaryota > Viridiplantae > Streptophyta > Magnoliopsida > Sapindales > Simaroubaceae > Ailanthus > Ailanthus altissimus. The sequence goes on from OX327687.1 coordinate 16,346,752, forward strand.
ACAAAAGTTCATCTCTTAGCCTTACCAAGAACTCTAGCCTAAATTACAATACATATTAATGAGAAGAAAATAAGAAAGAATTATCTAATGTTGAAAACGTCCTAAGAGTGTCTTTATATAGGCAATGAATAAAAATATGTTAAGTGTGACATCAATCTTCAATAATTTAGGCCAGTAACTCATTCACCCACTTGCAGTACTTTTTTATAATGTAAATGACCGATGTAGCCTTTTTGGCCAACATGAAAATTGTAGCATTTTGTTTATTCTTTCCATAGGCCTGATTCATGCAAATTGGATGAGTATCTAATGAGATATGGGCAAAATTCCAAAGATATGTCAGATATAGGCCAACAACTATTTTACCCACTTGCAAGACAATTTGGTCTATGATAACGGCTGATTTGGACTTTACCATCAACATAAGAGTTGTTAATAATTATGTTATTATTTCAAATATTCAAGAATTATACAAATTAGGTATGTATTTTGTGAGATACGGTAAAAATACATGAATTGGGTCAAGCTGAGGGAAAGTTGTAGCCCGATTCTATTGTATCTCAATTTTTGGCCCATAACATGTTAGATTTAGCTTTTTCAACTGTTCTTCAAGTTTGTGTAAGATTGAGTCATGTTACTCCAGGTTCAAGAATTTCTTCATTTTGATTTTTACATTGAGAGTTACGTCCATTTTATCTAAACTTGTGCAAATAACATTTATTAATCACAATTTAAGGAGAACACTTTATTTCAAGCTAAAAATACAAAAATGCTAAAATTAGTGACATTAAATGGTGACTGGGTCTCTTAATAATATGAATTTTTATGTGTTCATCAATCCGCATCGATAAAATTAGATCAGGAACATTGTGTTTGAAAACATACTTGCATAATGATATTTCCTAGCACTATCTGCAACTCTTTGCACCTATGTCATTACTCATATATTTTCAAGTCATTATCTCATTTCAGATAAGGCTCTAACTCCATAGATTTCACTAACTCTTATAAACTTACTAACTCTTAGTACTTATAACTATTAGCGTTGCTAACTCTTAGCACTAGTCTAAACTCCTTAGATCAAATCTGAACTCTTTCAGATCATACAATATCTGAACTGTTACAAGCATCTTACCATTTAATAATAAATAATATTAACGATTTTATTATAAATGACAATTGTATAAATACTATCATTATATATTTATACAAAATGGGATGGCACGTAAGCACAAATCCCAACACTTTTGTTAGACATAAAAATAATTAAGATTGATATCTACAATATGTAACCCCAGATCTATCATGTCAAATTATTAGGATAGATATTAAGAAAAATATATTTAAGGAATCCATAGCAATTAGAATGCCAAAATCAATAGCTTCCAATGAGAATACGAGAGTGTGGCAGTTTTTCACAATCAACTCTACATGTAATGGTCATTTTACTTGGAGACCATAACCCCAAAAGAGTTCTTTATATACCAAGTTATTAAATTATAATCTCATCCATCACAATTTAATTAGTATTAAGTTTCTACACATGATAAGTCCATATGAAATTAGATGTATCTAGAGTTCATGAAGAGATAATCAAAATAAATCACTTAAATTGGCCTTATTTAAGATAGTCAATAATATATAATTATTATTAATATATGAGCCAACTTAAAATAAATAATAAAACTTAACACCTCTCCTCACATAGTCCACATACAAAGAGAAGTAATACACTAAACTATGACGAATCCTCTTAGGTCTCTTTCCAAACAACTTGGTTTTTAGGACAAAAACTAAGTTGAAGGAACATTCAGCAAAGATGTAAACTTCTCAATGCACGAGAATTCTCCAAACCTTGTGCATTCTGGTATAAGAAACCTGTAAATCCTGGCAGGGTTGAATATCAACCTCTACAAAAACCAAATCAAAACTTCCATCGACTTGTAATCTCTTAGAAGGAGAGTTAGCTTCCTGAAGATCCTCATCACCTTTTTCTTTTAAAAGCACTTTGACAAAGGAGGAGAAAAATGTTTATTTTCGTACAAAACCCTGCGATCCGTTTTACGAATGTCCTTATAAGAGCCAACCAATTATGAAGAGCACCAAAAAACCAAAGCATCAAAAGGGTTTGATTGGTTAAGAAAATTGAAAAAGCCTCGCACACAAATAATTGTTTGAAATAGACAAACTAGATTCGAGAATGGAATTTATAATCAAGGGGTCAATTTTTTTCGAAAAAACTTGAAGAAGCAGAATGTTGTAGGACAACCATCGAAATACCAATTTTGTTCAAAAGACCTGAAGTAGTGGAGTACTATAGGACACCCATTGAAGAACCAATTTTTTTCGAAAGACCTAAAAAAGTGAAATGTTGGAAAGAAAACCAACCTACTAGGCCCTATAGAAAATCCCAGGAAAGCTAACACTAGAAGCATTTGAATTTGCAATGGAATAAACCACACGAGTCGTTCTAAAACCTCTCATAAAACACGATACCCTTGACAGTCTTATCCCAAAAATTTGAAAAAGAAGAATCTATATTGTTCGAAGTTTGAACCACCAGATAAAAGACTCTAGTAAGACCCCACCTCAGTCGGCACAAACGTATCACTAGACGAAGAAATTGTACATCTAACCTTTATAGCTATTGGACGCTGGACCACCTTTAAATCTGACCAGTAGCACTAGAAGGCATAATGTCTTTAGGTAAAATAGTCGTCCCAAAAAAGCCCCCTGAGAGGGAAGTAGAGAAGTCATCACGAACTACAACAACCTCTGCCCAGATTCACTCTGAGAAAAAGATCGGCCACCTCCTTAAGCTTGACTAGAATTAAAATACTGATGGTTACGTGGCTTCAGAAGAGTAGCCGAAAATCATCAAGGAACTCATTATAAGTGTAATCAACCAAACCACAATGAGTACGAAATCAGGCAAGTTTTCATACTGAAAATTTACCCAGATAGCACGATCATTGTTGCCCAACCGAATAAATAATCTCTTCCAAATAGGTTTTGGAATACCCATACTGACTCATATACGTGTATAAACCATCCCTAGAAGAAGTATGTTGGAATGGGAGTTTAGTGTTTAGAAAATGTTAGGGAAAGAAAACATTGGAATAGAGGAGAGGATTTGTAGAGAACACTATTGAATGCTCAAATTTGTTTGGCTTGGCTTGATACAAAACGAAGAACTCTTTCATATTTATAGTAGTGGATGGAGAGTTTTAAACATTAAATTTTAACAAATACAATAATTATATTTTTAGACAAAATGAAAGATTAATCTAAATAATTATAACATAAGATAGAAGATTTATCTAGAGCATTAATCTAGAACATCTAGAACATTTAGTTCTAGAAAATGGATATGGATCAAGATTTTGGCTCAAAGTGATGAATCTAAATATATTGGACCAAATCAAGTTTATTTCTCAATCCCCTCTCCCCCAAAACTTAATTTGGGCAATTGTAACATTTAACATAAGAAAAGTCATACCTTTGTCGTGAAATATTTCCTCTCCCACGTACTCTTGTGGGAAATGAAATTTTTTTTTGTTCTTCTCCATTTGTTGCCTTAAAACCTCCTCTTCCTAAGCCTTTACCACAACCTCTTCCACTTTGGTTGCTCCATTCTTGATGCCTTCATCTTTCTCCTTGAAATTAAGCCTTGTTTGAAGAACTTGCTCCAATGCTTCTTTTTTCTTCTTTTTCCTTTTTTCATAGGCTTGCAAAGATCCCATGGGCTTTTCAATGCAAATGTTCTCCAAATCTTCAAATTCTTCAATGGCTACAATAATATGCTCAATTTTTGGATCTAAAGAGTAGAGAATTTTCTCCATTATGCATGTATCATTTAAATTTTCACCATTACTTTTTAATTTGTTAACTACCACCAAAACTTAAAAAAAAAATTCAAAAGTACATTTTAAATCTTTCATATATAAAGATTCAAACCCATCTCTTAGAGTTTGAAGACGTACCTTCCTCACTTTCTCCACTCCTTTGTAGAAATATAAAGTAACTCCCATGCTTTTTTGGTGGTAGTTGCATTGGCAACCTTCTCAAAACCACCATCATCTAAGGCTTGATAGATGATGTAAAGAGCTTTCCTGTCTCTCTTTCTTGCTTCCTTTAAAACTTTCTTTTGTGCTTGAGAAAGAAATGCTCCATGTCGTGGCTCCTGAAAGCTTTTCTCTACAATCTCCCAAGCATCTTGAGAACCCAACAAAGCCTTCATCTTAATGCTTCAAGCTTCATAGTTAAGCTTGTTAAGTGTAGGGATTTGAAAAGAACCATCCCACTTGCCATTTTTGTTGAAGTGAGAATCATCTAACTCTAATACCACTTTGTTGGAAGAGTAGTTTAGTGTTTAAGAAATTTTAGGGAGAGAAAGGATTAGAAGAGATAAGAAGATTTGTAGAGAACAACTCTTATTGAATACTTAAATTTGGTTTAGCTTGACTTGATACAAAATGAAGAACTCTTCCATATTTATAGTAGTGAATAGAGAGTTCTAGACATCAAATTTCAACAAACACAAAAATTACATCTTTAGACAAAATGAAAGATTAATCTAGATAATTTTGACATAGGTTGCAAGATTTATCAAGAGTCTAAATCTAGAACATTTAAAACATATTAGTTCTAAAAAAATGGATATGGATTAAGATTTGAGCTCAAAGTGATGAACCAAATTATATTAAACCAATTCAAGTTTATTTCAAACAAATTAGAGCTATCAGCATCAGCATCTTGAAAGAACTCTATCTTATTCCTATTAACTCAGCAAATTCAAGGTTCAAACGAATAATTGGCAAATTATAGACTTATCCGAAAAGAAACTTTCTTAAACCGGCTCTTCAGCCTTGGCAATATCGGAGACCTCCTCCAGAACCAACAAAAACCTAGTGAAATTCCAAGGCTTCAAATGCAAAACCCGTTCCAATCAGCCTCATTTGCAAACTCATAGAAAGAAACATCCCCGCCTAACCACTTAAATACCACATTTGACCAGAAGGTTTCCTAAGAGATCTCATGCTATATTTATTTATGTTGCATACATTTCCTTAGAATTGAAGAGTTTAATTTCAATAATCGTATACATTCATATTTTTTCCACCCCTGAGCGTTAGAAACATATGCACTTTTATAGTGACGAGATGCATTAGAAATCAAACCAACTAGTATTCATGCAATTGCTCAAAAGATTAGAAATATGAAAATGATCAATTAAATGAATCGCAAAACATTAATTAGCACAACATCAATACTAGCAATCCAGTGAATAAAATCAACTCAAATGGTCATTACTAGCATAATATGTTGACATTATCATCCGTTAATCTCCACTATTAGCATAATACCTAAACCGCAAATAATTAAATGTTGACACTAACTTTAAATTAGCAATCTAATAATTATAATCAAACTAAAAAAGTAGTACAAACTTACCATCTCTTAGTAATTGGTCAGAAAGACTAGTGGGTGGGTTAGACTTTACCAATATTTCTCTGCAGATACGCTTAAGTATCTACACGAAAAAAGTCTAAAGGACACCAATAGAATAGCGTACCATTCACTTAAATGGTAAGGGATTCACTTCTGCAAGTATAAAGGAAGTGAAATAAGATAGAATAATTTAAAAACTTTGATAAAGATTTTATGAGAAATTTTTGAAAATAACTCATATTTTCAAGTAATATTTTAGTCACAAAGTAATAGTCTAATATTTATTAGCCAAAACTATAAAAAGAAAGGGATAATTGCCCTTGTTGAGAAAATATAATGATAAATAAAATATTTGAAAATAAATGTATAAAAATTGATTGACATTTTGAAAATCAATCTCAAGAACATACCCCAACATTTAAAAGTAGTAGATTTCAAATTTCAAATTATGAAAAAACAAAGGTAAGATTATTTCTATTATCTTATAATGTATTTATTTCATATATATAAGTCGAGTTACTAATGTAGTTTTTAAAAGTTATATTTATTTTGTAAATATATAAGCATCGAAAGATAATTGCAATGTAACATGATGAAGTTTTGAAGAGAAATGGGTAAATAGGAGAGAAATAAATCATAAACCTAAAAAAAGTTACGAAATTTTGGGTGTTTCTAAGTCGAAAATACATAGTGTGTGCCAATCCTACGCGTGAAAAAAATCGTCCAACAACTGCACATCTCTTATGTGCGAGAAGAGGCACTCACAAAGAGGTGCGCGATACACCTGCTTATGTCTCACATTACGCCACACGATTTTGCACAGTTTATGCAAGTTTATCAATTTAGGTTATTTTTAATAATTTATATTATTTGTTAATAAAAAATTTTGTTACAGGTATCATAGAGTATAAGTCACTTATTGTACGTTTAGAGAGAAGGTATCAGAGCTCCAGTGATGGTGATGAGGGATATGTTGGTATAAGAACTTAGGTATTTTGGTTCCAAAGAATGTAAAATATGAATAGTTTTTAAATATTGTGGGTTATGCAATTAAAGTTGATAATGTATAGTAAAAGTGTCTTAAAATTTTTTTTGTTGATGCAATGGATAAGGGTGGGCAAATCGAGACAAAGACAGACTCGACCAATCCTTTGTCTCGATCGAGATAGAGAAATCTATCCTGATTAAGACACATGGCAAGATGGGACATGTCTCGACCCAAATAGGGATAGGAAGTGTCTCAACTCGAACTAGGATGGGATAAGTTAGGACACGGGACATTTTCAGGATATGGGCCATTTTTGGCCCATATCCTTAATTGGTCCAATTTTGTATTTTTGCCTAAAAGTCTTAGATAAATTTGTAGCCCATGTCTTTAATTGCTCAAAGTTTATATTTTTGGCACAAGAAAGTAGTTTTGAAATTTTGTTTTAGACTATTTAATCATTTTTATTGTTAATTTCATATTTCACTATAAAAGTTTAGATTGAACTTTACATTTAGAAGTAATTATTTTAACTTATTTTATATTGATAAATGATATAATTTCAATTCCAATTCTAATTTTAATTATTATTATTATTTTGAAGGGGATTACAACATATTTCATTTTTCGCACCACCTAGGGGGAGGGGGGGTTCGAACCCAGGTGGGGATGTGAGTCTTTGAGGAGCTCAGCCAACTAGACTGAGTCCTCATGCTCCTAATTTCAATTATATTAAATGTTATAGTTTCAACTTTAATTACATTAAACATTATAATTGTAATTTTAATTACGTTAAATGTTATAAATATATTTTCAATTTAAAGTTCAATTATGTTAAATGTTATAATTCCGATTCCAATTTTAATTTCAATTACGTCAAATATTGTAATTCTAATTTTATTTCTAATTTTAATTACGTTAAATTTTATAATTCTAAATCTAATTCTAATTTCAAATACGTTAAATGTTATAAATTGGATTCTAATTCTAATTTTAATTTCGTTAAATATTATAATCCAAATCTAATTAATTTTAATTACGTTAAATATTATAAATATAATTATAATTTCAATTTCAATTACATTAAATGTGGGTGCCACAGTACCCCACGATCTGTCCCCAAACGCTACAGCGTTCAGCCGTGGGCACTGCTTTGCTTAGCCCTGAGTTCAGATGCTCTTGTATTTTGAGTGCAACTTCTTCGTTTCTCGTCTGATTCACCTCCCGTTTGCTCATATTCGTCACATTTTCCATTGTGCATTTATCTATGAACAGAAAAATAATTAAATAGCCAAATATTTATAATTTAAAGAAAAATATAAAATTTTATCGTACCAATTTATTAGTGCATGTATGCCCTTATCAAATACCCCCAAATTTAAGACTTTACTTGTACTCGAGCAAAAAAAAAAAAAAAAACAATCACAACTTATTCTTGATTTTATAAAAACTAAAACTAAAACAAGCCTTGGTTAATCTAGATGATCATATTCAAAGTTTCAAAGGCTTTTTAAAATGCAATAGAAAACTTTTAATAATTTATCATACCATTCATTAAATCCCTCATTCTTTCCTATGAATGATCACTTGTGCGTGTATGCATTAAGCGAGTATTTAGTCAAATGAAACTTAAATTTACTCAATACTTAAGATAGCACATAAAGATAATGTCTCAACATAATTTCAATAATAATACTGCCATAAGTTTGCTTTTCACACTACTTTTCACTAAAATAAAAATACACATGTCTAGAGATCTATTTAGGACTTAAATTAGCTTGTAATATAAGGCTAAGGTCAATGAGGGATATGAAGATATACATGTGAAGTTCAAATCACATTATGAACACTTAAACTTTACTTTAAAAGACCTCTTGATCTTCTTCTTCTTGATTTATCTCCCCCTTCCCCAAACTTTAATTAGTCACACTTTTACAAAGAATTTCTTCTTTTTCTTAAGCTAGGGGTATTTCAATTTAGCACTTTTTTTTTCATTTCATATTTTTGTGTACCCCCAAACTTAGATTGATATAAACCTTCAAGACTTATTGCTTTTTATTGTAGTATCCTTTTTCAACATACAACCTTTTTCCTTTTAAAATTATTTCTAAATAAACTTAAGGTTTATGGTATTATTGGTAGATTTTAGGAGAAATAAGTAAAAGTCTTATGGCTTGTAATGTGGTTAAATAGAAGAAAAAAAAGGGTATTTAGGCTCTAATAGGGTAACTAAGGATAAATGTACATTTAAGGTAGGCTCGAAAAGACTCAATCAGTCCAAAGATGGCATAATGTCATTTCCTTATTCACTTGTTTCCCAAGATTTCACCTCAAGTAGTAATCAAACAAGTTCTAGAGTGTTAATCCTTGAGATTGTGGTGTACTATTTAAGCATAAGTACCACTAAGCAAAACATTCAACTAATACAAACTTATCTCAATGTGCTCAAGAGTAGGTGAATAAAAATAAGCTTGAACTTTGTTCAAGAATCGTGATATAAGAAGTATCTCAAGTATTTTTTTCTAGAGACTTTTAAAAATAAATTCAATCAATATTCTAATTCTTATCATGGACTAATGATCATAATCTCAACTAAAACTTAACAACCTAAAACAAATTACTCCACAAGACAGCTAATCAATATAAGTAGTAAAAATAAACATAGGAAATGTATTTTCCACCCCTAAACTTAAATTAGACATTGTCCTCAATGTCGAAAAATAAACTTAAAATTAAAAAAAAAAAAAACTCTCTTGGTAGATGAAGTTGAAGCAATACAGCATTGTGTCTATTAATTGGACTACAATATCCTTTTGCTCCTAATGCTTGTAAATGCTCATACTGCTTCTTTGAATACTTCTCTTGCTATTTTATTCCTTAAAAAAAAAAAACTAACATAAATAAAATTGAAACTAAACAAAAATTAAAATTAAAATTACTTAAGTTGCCTCCTAAGAAGTACTTGATTTAGCGTCGTCGGCTTGACAGAGTTATTTCTACTCTTATGGTATATCAAAGTTAATGGTAGAAGAATATTTGTATATGAGCTTAATGGGCTTCATTTCTTTTGGCTTTCACATTTTCTTTATTAGATCTTAGGCAGCATCTTATTCTTCTTTTTTGTGTTTATTTAGAAAGACTTGAATCTTAGACGGTGAAGTGATTCTTTTGTGTTCTTCTCTTTGATCTTTTCTTCTCTATCCTTCTCTTTCTTTCTTTTTCTTTCTTTTCCTCCTATGCTTTAATGGATTCTTTTTTATATGAGGACTCAATATCTCTATGTCTTTGAGCTCCTGGGCATTTGGTGGCACCATATTAATGCTGCAGCAGTAAAGTAATATAACGTGCATGGGCTAATCCTACTTTTTGTTACTAGAAGTTTCTGCTATGTTGTCATTTTTATGTACCTTAGAATATTGTTGCACTTTAATACTAATTTTTGTACTTTGCTATGCTGACAATTCTGCAATATTCTGACTTTCTGCACTTGGTTCTAAACTAATATGCTACTGATTTTCTATCTTAGCACTTATTTGACACCTCTATAGCCTTTGAGGAAAAGGAATAGGTGATCTATATGGTCATTTTTCAGCAGTTCTTTCTTCTTTATACTTGATGGTAGTTATGTGGATATGTTTTCTTGTAAAATCTTACCACTCCTAAAGTTTATGGCTTGGCATTACTTTATATTCCCTTTTGGATTTGTTTCAGTATCGCTTAGTAAAGTGTCTTGAGGTCTCCTATTAATTGCAGCAACATGTTATCCCATTTGGACCTCTGAAATTTTCAAGGACGCTAAATGATTCTATAAGATGGCATTATTGGACTTAATATATTGCATAAACATATCTTTAAAGTTGACTTTTTTTCATGCGTGGCTGAAATTCTGAGGGATTCCATAGTTTAGATTACTTCCCTTAGTTATTGTGCCCAGAGAAGTTAGGATGATCTCTCCACCCCGAATTATAGAAGTTTGATTATAGGTTAGGTTACTGTCGATTAAAATTACTCATATACATCGCCATTCATGTGATTATCACCATAAAAATCACAAGTTACTTGTTGAGGTTTGAGTTTGTTTAATGCATCAATCTTCTTAGATAACATATTGATTTATGCTGCCAATGCATTGAATGTGTTAATCTCATGCACACTGGTGAATCTTCTTGGTGTAACCCTCTCTGTTGACCATTAGTAACTATTTGACGCTATTTCTTTCAATAGATCATAAGCCTCGTCTGTACACTTATTAACTAATGCTCCTCCAGTAATAGTATCTACAACAGTCATTAAATGGCTTACTAATTCGTTATAGAACGTTTAGGCTAATAGCCATTTAGAGGCACTTTAATTTTGTGTTGTGAATTTTTTATCTAAGTTTTTCTTTCCTAAAGTCTGTGTTTTGGCTCTTAAAAGAGTGCTTTTATAAGTATAAGAAATCCTATGGTCGAGGGCCTTTGAATCCAACTCAAAATAGAACTTTAGAGAAGGAATTTTTCATATGTCGCGTTGGTGCCACGGTGTTGGGGCTTAGCACCACGGCGCTAAGACCTAGAACAACGTTTTGGTACATGGCCGGCTGGGTGCTATGACGCTGGGCAATAGGCACCGCGATGCCCCCACATTCTGTCCCTAAGCACTGCAACGCCTAGCCCTAGGTTCAAGCATTCTCGTATTTTAAGCGCAACTTATTCTTTTTTCATCTAATTCGCCTTCTGTTCATTCTTATTCATCATATTTTTCGTTGTGCACCTATTTATAATTAGAAATACAATTAAATAGTCAAATATTTATAATTTAGAGTAAAATATGAAAGTTCAGTATATTGATATACTAGTGCATGTATGTCCTTATCAAGTGGATACAAAAGTTAATGAAAAATTATTTTTTTCAGAGATAGGAGGCTACAAATTGTATGACATCCTTTCTAATAACTTGGACTTATCACAAGGTTTGGAAGCACAATCATAATTCTTATCATATGACAATTTACTCGGTTGATAATTAAGCTTTGTCATGAAGGATGGAAGTAGAAATGTAATAGTGGACATTTGTACAGTCATGCAATTGCCGAAAGTTTGAATTTTGATAACTATCTTGTGCCCATATTATTGCAATATGTAGATAAACCAAATTACAATATTAGGGACTTTGTTCACCCTATTAAAGATCAAAGAGCTTTCTTAATGCATATAGTGCTTTGACATTTAGCCTCTATATCACGTTAAAAATATAGAGGGATTGAAAGAAGCAGATTCCATCACAAAGTAAAGAATTGACAAAAAATATGTGCAATCACTGTAAGCAATTAAATATAATTGCCAGACATGTCAAAATCCTATTGCTTTATATAGTAGTTGATATTGCATGTTGATATATTTTTTTTCTTACTATTTGATGTTACTAGTATTTATATAACTTAAATTTTAAATTAAATGTTTTTAATTAAGTTTATCATTTCGCTATCCTATTGCAATTACTAGTTGCCTGTTGCTATATCACTTGTTGTTGTAGTTGTTATTATTTGATATTATTTTTATTTTTATAACTTAAATTTAACACTAGTGTATATGAAATTCTTAACACTTTAAAACTACTCTATTATAAAATCATAAATATCCAAATTATACATAACATTCATTTATTTTGAGGCATATGCCCACAACTCTATAGCCATCTGTTGTCTAAAAAACAACCCGATTTTGGGACCAAAATCTAGGGGCCGATCCAACATTAGCTACTCAATGAACATATAAACAAAAACCCCACAACCCTTACTCTAGACCCTTTACTGAGGCACACACTTTTTTAAGATCATAAAACCTATCTAGCTCGAGATAGTGTGGCATCATAATACATTATGGAGTGACATAAGCCTCTAGCATGCGTTAGTGTATCCATTAAGGCTGGAATCATCGATATTGATCTTCCACTACACCAAATTCACTTCAGTCACAATTCAATGCTCGCGTTTATATTTGACAGAAATATAAACCTACATAAAATTAGACATTGTTACATAAATAATATAATAGAAATTAAAAAAAAATTGATTCTTTAATCACATGATTACCTTGTCAACCTTAACCCACAAATTTTCACCTTATAAATCTTGTTTAAGTCCTAATTTATATAACTACAGATATGATCCCATGTAGTAATAAATAGGTTATGAGCATACTAGCTATATATGTAATTACGAGACTCCTAAATTTACAGTAAAATAATAAATCAATAAATTTGAATGAAACATTAAAAAAATAAAGTGCTAAAATATTTAAAAAGAAATAAGTATTCATAGAAATTGACCCTTATGGTAATGTATAATGATACTTGCACTATTGTTGACGAACAAATTTTAGGTATTCATTAATATACTGCAAAACCTAACAAATAAAGTAAATACATTTAATTTAAAAGCCAATAAAATCCAACATATATGTAACAAAGTCATTCAGCTAGTTGTTTAAAATCTAATGAAACCATGACAAGTCAGACTAATCCCAGGTAAATTAACACGAACCTCATCATTGTGAACCTAAGCCTCAAACTCAGCTTGGATGACCAATTTTATTGCCTATAACAGATTAACGCCCACTATGGTCTCATTGTACTAAAGCTCTATCATCTTCTTTCTGATCTTACATGGTATGGTATTGGTAAATAGGGTGTGTTTTATATATGCATCCTTATACTGCCACTCAAACATACTCATACATTTAGAAAGATCAAGTAAGATATATATGTTAGTAGGACTGTCAATCGGTATTGCATGTCTAGCTGTATGTCATACTCAGTTAGCAGAGTTTGAACGTCATTGTATTTTTTCCAAATTAAAATTAAAAAAAACATATGTAGATAAGTCAAGTGAACTAAATTCATTTTCTATAAGTTATATTTATTCTCTTACCATATTCAAATTTGTGTCTGCTTATAAGGAATATGACAGGAAATACTACGTCATCAGCTTTATCTAATGCATAATATCACCCTAAACTCGTTAATCCTCTCAAAACCTAACTCTCGATCCTGATCCATTATTTACATTAGGTCAGCTTTGTCTTGGTTCATTCTTTGTTTAAGCACTACTTTGTCTAGCCTTATATGTTTCCACCCCTCCAAAATCTTCTATACAACACCATAATTTGATGATGTGCTACATACAAACTATACGTAAAAATAATCACAGTTAATCAACAATTTAATACCTAATTAAGCTATTTTAAAAAAATTAAATAATCGACAAAGATAGTATATCATTGTTCTTGATACTTGTAGAGCTTCTTCATCTTAAGCAACTTCAACATCCACATCATCCTCAAAATTAGTAAAATAAACAAATTTTTATAAAACACCAGAAATTGGTAGACCTCTGATATAGCTCTCATATTCTTTCGATACTAACTTATGATGTACCTCTAAAACCTATAAAAAATTTAAATTTTTAAATATATCACATAATTTTTAATCACTAACAAAAATTATAATTATATGTGAATGAGATAAATGGATTAAAAACCTGCTAGACTCTTTATAAAGATTATTGGTTTAACATTCATAAAAAAAGTAGTCCTCCTGCTCTACTAATTCAAAATGTGCTAAAAGTAGTCATCACTACAACGTGTAAAAACCTTAATACAAACTATTATTACTGTTGAGATTTGTGGTCACGTGCAATCCCATTGTTGTATGAATATTTTATTTTGTGATATTTATACAATTCATTAATAGTTAAATCACTAATTAGTATTATTAAATGGTTCAATACTTGTGACGTTATAGACATTTTATAATCTGAAGGAGATCAGGTTTAGTCTAAAGAAGTTTAGACCAATGCCAAGAGTTAGCATCGTTGAAAATTATAAATACTAAAGAGTTAGCATGTTATATTAATCAGTGGAGTCTAAAAGTTAGAATCATGTTTGTGATAGTACAAAGACGTGAGAATACATTAGTAATAACATAGTTGCAAGAGTTACAATAGGTGCTAAGAAATGTTATTATGCAAGTCTATTCTCAAATTATATGTTTCTGGTCTTAATTCACTGATGCAGGTCTATCAGTGGAATTCTTTTACATAGACTAGTGTATACTATACCTAGATGGTCTAGATGATTGTTCTTAGCTAACCATGGACTTAGTGGAAGTTCGTATAGCATACAGGTGTTTAGTAAAGACTGATAACTGAACAGACTCAGCAACGACCCCAATAAACATCCCATGAAGCCGTCAATGGAAGGTCATCTCAAGTTGAATAATACACGTGGTCCTTTGACCTGAGTACCATGGTGGGCTTGTAAGTGATCCATCGTACTTTGGTTCCATGCATGTCATAGACCTTTCACGGTGTGACTGCTGGGTGTCGCTAGGTATGGTTTGATGCTTATAGAGTTCGGTGTGTACAGATATGGAATTTGTCAGCTCACATAGATGAGTTATATATATCTAAATACTCAAAGATTGTATCTTGGAAATTTTTATGGCCATAAGCAACAAATCTAGGGAAAGAGTTTCCTATAGGGTTAAACAATATTGTAAAAGTATTTGCATATATTATTTATTAAGATACGTGTCTGGAGATAAGTTCACGGATAAGCACATAGGGATTTGACAATAGTGATCTATATCCATGCTCTTTTAGGATATGATTGGCGGAGGGATTATACGTATGTGCTGTGACCTCAACTTGTATGGTCTACTGCACCGATCTGTAATATTTGTGATGTGTGTATGGGGCATCGATCTCGAACTCACAAAATAGTTCTGTTTGACAAATCAGGAGTGGACCTAAGGAGTCCCGCAATATAAAGTATACTCATTGTGCACTAGGGCAGTATACCGGAATCAATAGTTTGATCCAAAAAAATCCAACAGACTGGACATTTACTTCGATTTCCCTTTGATCATGCACATGTTAAGACTTGAGAGTTAAGTACATCATTAGTTAACAATTAGTTGTTGACCAATGAGATTTTGACACGTGGTACATATGGACCAATTATTGTTTAATTTGGAAATTACCAAGATGACCTTATTAGTTGGACAAATAATATCATTATTTTATTTATTAAAATATTTATTGAATGAAATAATAATAATATATGATATTATTATTTAAATTAAAATCAAACAATTAATTTTTTATTTAAATTAGTATGTGTTTCTACCATGATTTAATATGATTAAATTATTTTTTTAATATTAATTAAATGATATGATAAGTATAAATTAGTGGCATTTGTTAATGATAGGCCTTACGATGTTTCTTAATTATGAGAAAGTGTTTTCTCATTTGGCTTATATTAAGGCTAAGTTCATTTAAATGATATTCCATTGTGTTTTGTTTTAATTTGGTTTATTATAAATAATAATAAACAAAAGCTAATGACAAATATAATGGATGCCATTAGGTGAGAAAATAAAAGATAATAATAAAAAAAAACACTAATGGCAAACATAATGGTTACCATTAGGTGGGAAAATGAAAGATAATAATAAATAAATCAAAGAGCAATTAGTTGCTCAATTAATAATAAAAAATCATCCAAGGGGTGAAGAAGAAAGAGAGAAGTGAATTTTACTAAGTGTTAGAAAATTCTCTCAAGTGTTGAGAGTAAAAAAACTCAACTTTTCATTTTTTTTTTTTTTTTGCCACTTTTCCTTCCATTTTGGTTACCCATATTACAAGGTAGAAACAATGATTCAAGAGTTGAATCATTTGCTATACAAGCTGTTATTCTAGCTTCCTCAAGCCCACAGTGTTGAGGAACTAGAATTATGAACAAGTTGCTCCAAGGCGGGTACTCCAGTTCGACAATATACCAAAGGGTTGACAAGGTATTATTTCTCAATCTTGAAGTATTTTACATTTATGCGATAACATGTAATGTTTATTTGTGTTTATCATTAAGTAATTTGTATTCCAACCATTCATTACGCATATATGTATGTGATACGTATACTATATTTGAATGATAGGAACAAACCCACATGCATGCACCCTAGGTTTAAAATCACTAACAAAATGGTATCAGAGCTATTTTGAGTTGATATTGGGTGTTTTGAATGTAAAGTTGTTGTTAGTGATGTTTCGATGCTCAAAAGGTGCATTTCAAGTTGTTGAAGTGGGTATACCAAATGAGGGAGCATCGGAGCACTGCGGCCATAAGTGTTCAGTGCCGAGGCACTAGCAAATTTTATTCCAGTGCTGAGTAGCTGGCGCCATGATGCTAGGGCTTCCAGACCCTAGCGTTGCAGTACCAGATGCTAGGCACCCCAATGCTAAGAAAATAGGCACTCACGGATAGATACTGGAATTCACGCTGCAACGCTAGGCACTGAGAGGCTTCTAGGCCTTAACGCTACAGTACCGGGCCTGAGCACTGTAGCGCTGAGGAGCCTCCAGGCCCTGGTGCTATAGCGCCACACAAAGGGTGCTGCAGCGCTGGAGGTGTAATCTCCAGTGTCGCAGCGCCAAGGGTTATACCCCCCTCCCCCCTCACACCGTGCTGCCATACAGTGGGCCCACCACCGCGGCACCGACGATACTCACTCTAATTATATTTTAAACAGTTTAAAATATTATTTTAACCATGTGGGGTCTTATAAGATGCAATGATAAGAGTTATTAGGTTGTATTATAAATCGGGATCATTTTTTCAATGATGGTAAACACAATAGGAGCCCTACTGATGAGGGTTAGTTGTATATAGAATTAATGTATAATTGAAAATTACCTCCTCATGATATTAATGTATGATCTCGGTCTTTCCCAAGATCGCTACAGTATGAGGGATTTGGTCGGTATAATTTAGACTATATCAGTTAAATATATGATGAGGCAAATATATGCAAAAGTATTGCCTTAGATCGCAACAGTGTGCGAGCAATACCGGTAGCATATATTTGATAATTGACAAGTAAATCTGGAATACACTTACCCTAGATTGCTACAGTGTTCGGATAAGGTGTATTTAGGATACAGAATAGGAGTTACAGTAGATGCAATTGATAAACGTTATCTACCTATTGGGTTTACAAAGACCTATATTGCTACAGTGTGCGGCTCGAGTAAAATGCCAATGGGGTCCACTTTCCTTTGTATAGTTTAAAATAGTATAACTGTCATTATCCCGTTTTGAGAGATTAGAGGAATTATGTAAAACAATGGGAGGACATTTTAAATTTAAAAAAATCTATAAATGTTATAGCCATGATTTAAAATGTATTATTAATGATTTAATAATAATTTTTGCTAACATCTCATAATATTATTTTATTTGACTTGTGTAAGCTAGGATGACATCTTCAAATCCATTGGTACGTATACTGGATGTGCACCAACTCAAAGGTGCCGAGAATTTCTCTGATAGGTACATGAATCTTAGAATTGTTCTGGATTTAGAAATACTAGGATATGCTATTGACCAAAAGATGCCTAGAGGTGTTTCTAAGAATGCTACCAAGGAAGAAAATGTGACATATCAGAAATAGTTGGATGACGATTTAAAAGTAAAAAAGTACATCTTCGCCTCAATGTCCATTGAGCTGCAGAGGGAGCATGTCCGCATGGACAATGCCAGCAACATTATGTTCCATCTTAGGGGGCTCTTTAGTGATCGATCCCAAATTGAGAACTATAGGGTCGCCAAAGCGCTATTTCAAGCAAAGCTCCCTGAGGGCAGTCCAGTGAGTCCTCATGTTCACTAAATGATAGGATTAATCGAGAGGCTTGAGTTCATGGACATCTCTTTGGGCAATAACCTGGGGAATAATTTGATTCTCCAGTCGTTGCTTGGGGCACAGTTCATCATGAACTTTAATATGCAAGGAATGACCCCTACTTATGCTGATCTTCACAATATGTTGAAGACAGCGAATAAGGACATGCATAAAGGAGGCTCAGCCCTCCTTATTCATGGTGCCTCATCTTCAACCCCGAGGGCTTCTAAGAAGTCCAAAGGGAAGAAGAAAAGAAAGGTGAGGCATATACCCAAGATAGGTTTTTAGCGATGACAGATATCCAAACCATTGGAGAAACCGAAAGGAAAGGCAAATGCTTTCATTGCAGTGATAATAGGCACTGAAAATACAACTACCCCAAATACCTTGCCATTGTGAAGATGACTCCCTCAGGTATTATCTTTCTCATTATTGACATTTCTTTAGCATTTAATGCTAGTATTGGCTGGGTATTAGATATCGCAAGTCCTTCTCACATCTGCAATATGCTGCAGGGTCTGAAGGAAGTTAGATTGCTACAGCCAGGAAAGGAACAGCTTTGAGTAGGAAATGGTAATCTTCTACGGGTCGAGGCTGTAGGACATTATAATTTGATTCTCCCTTAATAAAACTGTTGTACTTCATAACTATTATTTTGTGCCTGCTATGATCAAACAGATTATCTCTCTTTCTATACTTGACAGTGAAGGGTATCATATGTATATTAAGAACCATTCTTTATATTTATGCGGTATGTTTAATGTTTTATTAGCTGAGTGTCAATTAATTAATGGGCATTATATTTTGGATACAACGAGAAATATCATGAATGTACAGGGTAACACTAGTAATAGTGCACAAACTTTAAATGATACTGAATTGTGGCACATGAGATTAGGTCATATATGTGTACGACGTCTAACTCGTCCGGTTAAGGATGGTCGGATACTTGATCTGACTATAGAACCTTACCCAGTTTATGAATCTTGTATTCAAGAGAAAATAACTAAATCTCCATTCACTGGTATTGGACATCGTGCTACTAATTTATTGGAACTAATACATAGTGATGTATACGGTCCAATAAATCACGCTGCAATAGGTGAATTTCCATACTTTTTTACTTTTATCAATGATTTGTAACGATATAGGTGTGTGTTTCTTATGAAATATAAGTCAGAAACCTTTGACAAGTTTAAAGAGTTCAGACTTGAGGTAGAGAAACAAACTGGGATGTAAGTTAAATGCCTTCAATCAGATCAAGGCGGTGAGTACATGAGCAGTGAATTCTTTTATTATTTAAAAGAGAATGGGATTCTAGCTCAGTATAGTCCTCCAAGTACTCTACAATACAATGATGTGTCAGAGAGAAGGAATTGGACTTTATTGGATATGGTCCAATCGATAATGAACTTCATCGATCTACCTAAATATCTTTGGGGTTTTACTCTAGAAACTACTGCTTATATATTGAATAGAGTTCCATCTAAAACTGTTCCAACCACTCCATATGAGATGTTGAATGGAAAGAAACCAAGTCTTAAATGTTTTAGAATTTAGGGTTGTCCTACTTACGTAAAAGTTACGCAATAGGATAAACTTGCACCCAGGGGGTACAAGTATTAGTTTGTTGGGTATCCTAAAAATTCAATGGGATACCAATTCTATGATCTTGATGAGCGAAATGTGTTTGTTTCTCGATATGCCACTTTCCTTAAGAAAGAGTTTCTTATGGATCATGGAGGTTGTAGAAAAATTATGCTTGATGAAGCTAATTATAACAAACATGAAACCGAGATGGAACCTTAAAATCAATCGAGCGGTATATTTTTAACACACCCTCCATATAGGTCTAAAAGGATGTCGAGACCACCTACTAGGTATGGTCAGAGGCCTGAAGGTGCACTAAGAGTTTTCTTAGTGGAAGAAAATGATCTTTTAACCTATAAGGATGCAATGTTAGACAATGACTCGAAAAAGTGGAAAGAAGCCATGAAATCCAAAATTGACTCAATTCATCACAATCAAGTCTAGGACTTGGTTGAACTTCTTGAAGGAATAGTTCCTATCGGTTGTAAATAGATTTATAATCGAAAGCATAGGCCTGATGGAAAGGTAAAGACCTTTAAATTCTGACTTGTTGTAAAAGGTTATTCTCAACGATCTGGGATCGATTATAAGGAAACCTTTATACCAGTAGCGATGCTGAAGTCAATACGAATTTTATTGGTTATTGCTGCATATTATAACTATGAGATATAGCAGATGGATGTAAAGACGGCATTCTTAAATGGATATCGCGATGAAGAGATATACATGAAACAGCCTGAAGATTTTGCATGCAGCCAATCCACGGATCTAGTGTGCAAACTGAAGAAGTCCATTTATGGGTTTAAGCAGGTTTTTCGGAGTTGGAACCTTCATTTTGGTAAGATAATCAAAGGATCTAGCTTCATAAAAAATGATGAGGAACTATGTGTGTATAAAAAGATCAGTGGGAGTATGGTCGTCTTCTTAATTCTCTACGTTGATGAAATACTAATCATTGGGAATGATATCGGTATGTTACAATTAGTCAAGAGTTATCTAAATAAAAACTTCTCCATGAAGGACTTGGGAGAGGCTTCCTATATACTGGGTATAAAGCTTTATAGAGATAGAGCTAGGAAGTTAATAGGACTCTCTCAATCATCATACATTGATAGTGTCCTTGAAATGTACAATTTTAGTAACTATAAGACAGGTAATGTACATTTCAAACATGGCATTCATCTTTCGAGGAGAATGTCTTCTCAGATCGAAGATGAAAGAGTTAGAATATCTAAGATGCCATATGCATCAGCAGTAGGCAACTTGATGTATGTTATGATGTGCACGAGACTTGAAATCAGCATAGCTGTAAGTGTTACTAGCCGATATCAATCTAATCCAGGTGACAGCGATTAGATGGTAGTCAAACATGTCCTTAAATACCTTAAGGGTACAAAGGACAGGTTTCTCATTTATGGAGAAAGTGATTTGCCAGTTAGGGGATACACAGATTCAGACTTTCAGTCTGATCCATATGATAGAAAGTCTACATCTGGTTATGTATTTATCCTCAATGGTGCTGCAGTGAGTTGGAAGAGCACCAAACAAGGATCCACAGCTGATTCAACAATTGAAACGATATATATTGCAGCCTCTGAGGCAGCAAAGGAAGCAATGTGGATACGCAAGTTTTTGGCCAAGCTTGGGATTTTTGCAAGCTCGATGAATCCTATCCCTTTATTCTGCAACAATAACAGAGCTATTACACAAGCAAAAAAGCCAAAAGGGCACTAGAGATCCAAACATGTGGAAAGGAAATGCAACATAATTAGAGAAATCTTAGCTCTAAAAGATGTAATAATTCTTAGAGTTGACTCTATATATAAAATAGCGGGCCTTCTGATTAAGGCCTTAACTCCAAAGGTATTTGAGAAATACGTGGAGTCCATGGGTATAAGATACCACTATGAATGGCACTAGAGCAAGCAAGAGTTTGTTAGGATTTGTGCTCACGTGCCATCCCATTGTTGTATGAATATTTTATTTTATGATATTTATACAGTTCATTATTTGTTAAATCGCTAATTACTATTATTAAATGGTCAATGCTTGTGACGCTACAAACATTATATGATCTGAAGGAGTTTAGATTTTGTCTAAAGAAGTTTAGATCAATGTCAAGAGTTAGCATCACTGAAAATTATAAATGCTAAAGCGTTAGCATGTTATATTAATCAGTGAAGTCTAAAAGTTAGAATCTTATCTGTGACGGTACAAGACCTGAGAATACATTAGTAATAACATAGTTGCAAGAGTTACAATAGGTGCTAAGAAATGTTATTATGCAAATCTATTATCAAATTATATGTTTCTGGTCTTAATTCACTGATACATGTCTATTAGTGGAATCTTTTTACATAGACTAGTGTATACTATACCTAGATGGTCTAGATGCTTGTTCTTAGCTAACTATGGACTTAGTGAAAGTTCGTATAGCATACAGGTGTTCAGTAAGAACTGATAACTGAACAGACTCAGCAATGACCCCAATAAACATCCCATGAAGCCGTCAATGAAAGGTCATCTCAAGTTGAATAGTACACGTAGTCCTTTGACCTGAGTACCATGGTGGGCTTATAAGTGATCCATCATACTTTGGTTCCACACATGTCACAGACCTTTCACGGTATGACTGCTGGGTGTCGCTAGGTATGGTCCGATGCCTATGGAGTCCTGTGTGTACAGATATGGAATCCGTCAACTCACATGGATGAGTTATATATATCCAAATGCTCAAAAATTGTATCTTAGAAAGTCTTATGGCCATAAGCAACAAACTCAAGAAAAAAGTTTCCTACAGGGTTAAACAATATTGTAAAAGTGTTTTCATATATTATTTATTAAGATATATGTCTGGAGATAAGTTCACACATAGAGATTTAATGACAATGATCTATATCCCTGCTATTCTAGGATATGATTGGCGAAAGGATTATACATATGCATTATGACCTCAACTTGTATGGTCTACTACACTGATTTGTAATATTTGTGACGTATGCGTGGGGCATCGATCTCAGACTCACAAAATAGTTCTGTTTGACAAATCGAGAGTGGACCTAGGGAGTCCCACAATATAAAGTGTACTTATTGTGCACTAGGGCAGCGTACCAGATTGAATAGTTTGATTCAAAAAATTTCAGCGAACCGAATATTTACTTCGGTTTCCCTCCAGTCGTGCACATGTCAAGACTTAAGAGTTAAGTACATCATTAGTTAACAATTAGTTGTTGACTAATAGGATGTTGACACATAGCACATGTTGGCCAATTATTGTTTAATTTAAAAATTATCAAGATGACCTTATTTGTTGGACAAATAATATTATTATTTTATTTATTAGAATGTTTATTGAATGAAATAATAATAATAATATATGATATTATTATTTAAATTGAAATCAAACAATTAATTTTTTATTTAAATTAGTATGTGTTTCTACCATGATTTAATATGATTAAACTATTTGTTTAATATTAATTAAATGATATGATAAGTATAAATGGGTAGCATTTGTTAATGGTAGGCCTTAAGATGTCTCTTAATGATGAGAAAATATTTTCTTATTTAGCTTAGATTAAGGCTAAGTTCATTTAAATGATATTCTATTTTGTTTTATTTTAATTTGGTTTATTGTAAATAATAATAAATAAAAACTAATGGCAAGGATAATGGATGCCATTAGGTCAGAAAATGAAAGATAATAAAAAACAAAACACTAATGGCAAACATAATGGTTGCCATTAGGTGGAAAAATGAAAGATAATAATAAACAAATAAAAGAGCAATTAGTTGCTTAATTAATAAATAAAAATTTGTGCAAGGGGTGAAGAAGAAAGAGAGAAGTGATTTTTGCTAAGTGTTAGAAAATTCTCTCAAGTGTTGAGAGCACAAAAACTCAACTCTTCCATTTTTTTTCTTCTTCCATTTTGTTCACCCACATTACAAGGTAGAAACAAGGATTCATGAGTTTAATCCTTTGCTGGAAAAGCTACTATTCTAACTTTCTCAAGCCCACTGTGTTGAGAAACTAGAATTGTGAACAGGTTGCTTCAAAGCAAGTACTCCGATTCGACAATATAACAAAGAGTTGACAAGGTATTATTTCTCAATCTTGAAATATTTTACCTTTATGAGATAACATGTAATGTTTAGTTGTGTTTATTATTGAGTAATTTGTATTCCGCTTATCTGTTGCGCATGTATGTATGTGATACGTATGCTATATTTGAATGATAGACACAAACCCACATGCATGCACCCTAGATTTAAAATCACTCACAATTACTTCGTAAATCCAAACCTTAGATAATTATAAAACAACAAATTATTCTCAATAAAAATAAATTATTAATCTCAATAATATTTAACAAAATTATTACACAATTGTAAGCTATATGAAAATGTGTACACATTATATTTTCCCACCTCATTCTTAGTAGTGGATTTTCTTACTTTTCTAACTTTTGGAAAGCCATTGTGCTAAGTGAGTTGTACAAAACACTTTATGCAACGTTGCCCCATGGATACTTATTAACCTCATCCAAATCGTCAATTATACTAAATACAATTGTCGCGTGGGATTAAAACATGATAAAGAAAGTAAAATAAACATAATCTTATCGCATCTTTATTGTCGACCTGCTATAAGTCCAATGCACCAAACCAATTATCTATTTACTTGTAGGTTAATGTCTTTTTACCTATAAAGTACTTCTGTCATAATCGAGTACCCATTTTCTTTCTCAACTTTTGAATTTGGCAAATAATCTCTCATCTACAATCCCATTATTACTACAAACTCTTTTCGAGAGAATTAAATATGCTTCTTGCCAATAAACAATCACATCTCCTCACACTGATTGGTAATTTAAACTTAGCGCAACAAAATCTCATCACGCTAATATTCTTGAAAAAGTAATATTCTACACATCCAAATGCCTCCCCAAACACTTTGAGTAAGATGTAATTAATGCTAAAAAAAACTCATTGTGGAGTATTCTTTATTGTTTGGATACATTATGTTTCTTGTAAAAAGAAATAACAAATCAAATTTTAAAAAAATATTAATTAAATTCAAATTATTAAAATTAAATAAATTTTTAAAGATTATAATAAATTAAATACATTAACTAATTAAACAAATATCAATTACTTAGATAAATTATAATTAAACATACTAATTATTTAATTAATAAGTTTTAATTTAATAAATTATTTGAACAGATTAACAAAAACTATTAATAATAATTATTTAATTAATATTGCATAATTTATTCAATTAATTAATTTTTAACAAATTATAATAAGTTAAACAAATTATTTAATTAATAAGTTTTAATTTAATAAATTATTTGAATAGATTAACAAAAACTATTAGTAATAATTATTTAATTAATATTGCATAATTTATTCAATTAATTAATTTTTAACAAATTATAATAAGTTGAACAAATTATTTAATTAATTATTATTTCTTTAATAATATTTCAAATTATTTTTTTTATAATTTTTATATTTATTAATTTAATAATTAAATTAAAAAGTTAAATGGGCGTGTTTCGTAGGCGTGCTAGCTTTGGCGAGCACGGGATGTGGCCAATGGGCATGTTGTGCATGCATGCCACCTAGCACTCGACGAGTAATTTGCACACTCTCTAGGCGGCAAGCGATTTGGGAAAATCACCTTTTTCATTGATTTTTAGTCCTTTTTTATTTCTACCTTTTTCTTATCCATTTTCAACACAATCTACTAAAAATTTATTTACTTTACTCACAATCTAATCATTTTCACTTCATTTTCAACATAACTACCAATTTCATCTTAAATTTAAAAAACTTTCCAATTACCAATCATTTTTCAAATTTTAAGTTAGCCACCAATGTAAAAAGATTCTAATCTATACAATGCCACCCATCAAAAATAGGTGATCTAAACACTACAAAAAAATTGACTTTTAGCCACAAAAACAATTTCATGGCCAATAGTGATATGTAGCCACAAAAATTTAGTTGTGGCTAAGAAATATAAGATATTAAAATATATATTAAAAGATCTTTTAGCCACAAAATCTTTATACATGACTATTTATTTACCCACTCAAATATTTAGATATTTGTACAAATATTAGCCCAAAGTTTAGCCATAAAGATTTCGTAGAAAAAGAAGTCACCTTTTGCCACGAGTATTTATGGCTAAAATAGTAGCATTTAACTATGAATATTCAATTCATGGCTAAAAGTAGCAATATTTAGTCACAAATTTTACTTTATGGTTAAACATTGTGATATTTAGCTATGAATCTTTCGTTCATGGTTAAAAGTAGTGACATTTAGCCACAAAGCTTCCATATGTCATGACATACCACAAATCTCTCGTTTGGGGCTAAAAGTGGTGACACTTAGCCACAAATCTTCTGTTCGTGGCAAAATGTTATTAGCAACATTTTTTTATGAATATTTTATTTTGGCAACAAAAATTTAGTTCATGGCCAAATGTGAAGATTTTTAGCCATAAAAGCTTGATTCGTAGCCAAAAGTAGTAATAAGTAGCCACGAAATCTTTCTTTGTAGCTAAAAGTTGTAACATTTAGTTACAAACTCTTAATTAATGGCTAATAAATTTCTCACCAAAATGTTTTACTTTTCATTAAAAAAAATTATTTCCCACCCAACTATTAGCCACGAAATTTTCATAGCTAACATAATATTTAGCCACAAAAATCACATGGCTAATACTTTGACTACAAAAAATTTTCTAATTAAAAATTTAAAAATCATAAATGTAATTAGACTTAAAATTAGTAGTTGTTATTTAATTGTATATAATTTCAATAATAATTATAATATTATGTAATAATTGAAATTAAAACCTTAATTGAAAATCTAATAATTTTAAATTAAAATTGTAATTATAATTAGAAATATAATAATTAAAATTGAAAATATAATAATTATAAATATAATTATAATTGTAATTTTAATTAAAATTATAATTATATGTAATTGCATGTAATTAGTATTAGAATTGAAGTCGTAAATATAATTGAAAATGTAATAATTAGAAATAAATTTTGAATTTTAAATATAATTAAAATTGAAATTATAATTTATAAAATTGCATGTATTAAATTAGAATTGAAATTATAATTATAACTAAACATATGACTATTATAATTGAAATAAATTTTTTTTAAAAAAAAGTGTGCCTTGATATGCTTTTGTCATCTATCTTTATCTTCCGTTATCCAAGCGCTTTCTCTATTTTACAAAACAAAATTAGAAAAATTATATTTTAATTACAAATATCAATAAGTTACATCGTGATTGGGTATACAAATTTTGGACTATCCAGTAAAATAGTTGTACTGGTCATTGTATTAGTAATGGTTTTAAATCAGTTATATATATAGTCATTATATTTATAGAATTGTTGTTGAATAAAATATAAAAATAGAGAGATGCAATTAATTTAGAAATAATAATTGATGCAAATGATGTATCTTAAGTTTTTTCTTGTATTTTTATAATTTATGTGATATTTATAAGAAATGCTTAAGATTTTGAAATATGTAATAAAAAAAAATTTAAAAATGTAAAGCAAAATTTTTGAAGACCGTATCATGAAAGTATAATGACTTACATTATCCTCTCTCTTTTTTTTGGTTTATTTAAGTTTTTTGCTTCGTGAATATCTTAGTAGAAGATATTATTTATTAGAATTGAGATATATTTGAAGCCCAAAACGTTGACGTTTTTTTAGGCATATGTTGGAAATTGTATGGAGACTTTGCTAAGTCTCAATTCATTGGTCTCCTTCAATACTTTTGGCAACAAAATAGCGGAGTTGAAGGCCTAAATTTGGTGCTTGAAGTGGAGAGAGGGGCGAAGTTGCTCCTAATTCAAATCGTTGGAGTCTGAAAATTTGAACTTGTGAATTATTTGTTGCAGAAATCTAATTTTTCTGTTTCGGTTTCCATCTTTGTTTTTGTTTGTGTGTGGGTGAAATCCTTTCATTGCTCTATTTCAAAAACACTTCAATTAAGTTCTAATTGCTTTGTTTTTTTTATATTTCTACTTATAATAAGTTGGTCGACTACGGTTCGGAAACTCCATTAATATAGTTCTTGGTAATTAGTTGGTCCTATAGCTTGTGTATTTAGTGAAGGATTTTGTTTCTTAATCTTATGCCTATAGCCTTGTAGCTAATAATCTCGCCTACAAGTCATGAGTGAGTCCGCATCAGATTCTGAAAAAATTTCATCGAGTCTGAAATGAAAATTAAGTTCCCTAGCATTCTTTGTAATTATCCAGACTGTGTTTTCTTCTAGACGTATAAACTCATCAGTATAGAAAATTAGTACTATGAAGTAAAACCCTTGGAGAAAGTCTCTGTCTTTTTTGAGTAAGTAACATTAACACAAATGATAAAGATTTATGTCTCTGAGCTGTATTCTGCTTCTACTGTTAAAGTGAGCTCTTGTACAAGAGGAGACACTTAGACATCATTATAAATTGATGAAGAATTATACTAAGTTCTAGTCACATAACTAAATACTTAGACATCTTTCAAATAAGATCTCTAATAAAGATTGGAAGTATTTATGTGACATTTCTAAAGAAAAGTATTAGATATTGTTGGAGTATTATCGTTGAAGTTTACAGTATAATGATGGGATATGAGATTCTGATATCATTCTTGTATATTGTAGATATTATAAAGTATTTATTTTGATAGATTAATCTTATTTTTCTAAATTTGTGAAATATTATTACTGAAATTTATATTATATATTGTACTAAAATTTACTTATTTTTTATTTTCAGAAAAGGTGTAAGAAAATAGGAAGAAACTCCGATATAATTATCATTGTGGGTCTAAATCATTTGTTGCTCATAGTGACGAGAACTTTAAGGTAAAATAGTATGTATATCTTAATAATATTTCATATGTTTTTCTTTTATTTTAAATATTTGGTCTAAACGTAGACTAAGAGTAGTGAATTATAAAGCTTTCCATAATTAATTTTGACTTTCTATTATAATGCTAATAAAAGATGTGTGAATTCTGAGACGCAATCATGATATGTACGTGTTTTTGTTATTATTTTTACATGTTTAAAATTAATTTTTTAATTAATTAATTAATTTGTTAATGTGATGAAATTATTATTTTGTTAATATTCGACTTTTATTATTTTATAGAAGAAGATGCAACAACTTCAAGAGCAGAGAATTATTGAGGAATGTGAACCACTCAATGATGACCATTTATTTGAAGAGGTGTTTGAAAAGAAAAATGCTTACTTCCTAAGATTTAAAGTTAAGAGGCAATCATATCTGCAGGGACAATTAGTTAAAATGAGTTAGCATTACGTAGTAAGTTAGAAACAACAAAAACAGAGCTGCAAGAGACCAAAATTATAGTGCAATTGCAATATAATACCATTGATAATTTATCTACCTAAACAATTTGAGATTATTATTAATAGGATTCTTTCGGTAATACTTTCATCATTTGGGCAATCTTTATAGTCACCTCAATTACATTTATCTATTTCTATTTTATTTTGTATTTAAATTACTCTTTATTATAAGTTGTTGAACCAATTAACATAATTAATTATTATTTTTTTCACATGTACTCTTAGATAAATAGCATATTTTTTTTATTAATTTAACTCTAAAAAAATCTTTATTTATATATATATTTATAATGAATTAAAAGATATATATTCCATATTATAAAATAAATATAAAAACTAAAAAATAATTGTAACATGTTTTATAATATTTAATAAATTAATTTTGTATTTGTATTTAACTATAAAAAAATTTATGATCAAATAACGTATTTAGCCACAAAAATATTTTTGGCCAAATAGTATAACATTTAGCCACAAACACAAATTTCATGGCTAAATATTCTATATAGACTCAATTGTTTTTCATGACTAAATAGAACATTTAGCCACGAAGTATTTCGCGCTAAATAGTTCATTTAGCTACAAAATATTTGAGGCTAAACAATTTTTTTTTAGCCACTGGTAGATTTTTGGTTAAATGTGTCATCTTTAGACATTAAGTATTCATGGTTAAAAGGTATCTTTGGCCATGAAATAATTTTATGGCTAATTTCTTTTAACTACGAAATATAAATGTCGTGGTTAATTACAATTATCTTGCATATAGACGACGAAAATTGCAACAAAATTATTTCGTGGCTAAAAATCTTTAGCCACACAAATAATAGTTTTAGCCATAAAATTTGTTGTGGCTAAAAGTCAAAATTTTTGGAATGAAATATTATTGATTTGAGAGTATTTTTGAGAGAGATTTTGTTGGGTTCGAAAGAGAGTGTTTGTGAAGAGGAAAAATATTAAATAAAGGTATAATTATTCAATTTTAAATTTTTTAATAACAAAAAATTAACTTTTATATTTAGAGTTAAAAAAGAATAATAACTTACATTTAATTATGAGTCATTTTTAAACATTTCTCAAAATTTATCCCTTTTCTCTTCATCATCATTTCTTTTACATTTTTAAGGCATAATCTTTATCTTGAGACATGATAGGAGAACTAACATTTTTGTTGGAGATCATTGTGATTGATTTCGTAGACTATCAAAATTACTCTTAAAAACAATCGATTGGTTTTATTTATTACAATAACCAAAGAAACCAGTCAATGCCAATCCGATTTAGTTCGATTTTTTAATTTACGGTTTTTTTTGCACACCCTTAATTAGGTTACCTTGAAATTCATATTTAACATAGATAGCTTGTTTACTTTAATATTTTTATTTTAAAATTTAACAATATTACTCAACAATAAAAAAAATAATTCAACAATAATAATATTTAATAGGGTATTAAAATTTAAAATGATATTAACAAAACAATTAATTTATATCATTAGTCTCCAAAAATGACTCAATCAATTAACAAAAAGTATTTAACAACATAAAATATTTATTTTAAAATTTAAAAACAAATATTTATGTTATGTAATTTAAAATTTTGGGTGAGTTTATGCGAGTCTAAATTAACCCGCACTTGGACTCAAACCTAAAAATAAAAATAAAAAATTCGGACACAAGTTTTTTAACCCAGCCCAAATTTTTAGGTTTTTTCTTGTACATTAGGTCTGGATTTTTGTCATTCATAGAGCACACTTAGAATTGTTACTGATACTAATTATAAAATAAATTATATTTTAGTTGTTGATTTAGGTATGAAGTGCAAGTGTGTGTGAGAAAGAACGAGTAAACACAAAAAATAAATTTTATGTTATTGTACATATGAACTATTATAATATTTAATTTAGAGAACTATGGAAGTTTAAATTTTTAATTGCATCCCTAGTTCGATTCCTGGCATCAGCCTTTCCTTGTTTTATTTTTGGTTTTCTTCTTATTTGCGTTTAGGGTTCTAGACGTATGTATAATATTTCTGAAAGTGTTACACCAAGAAGGCAGCTTTATTGCCTTTTTCCCTCGTTAAGATTAGTGGTGGTGCAGCGCTCCTCATGCTTCTTTGACATTTAGAGGTCCTGGTTCGGTTCTGGCTTTCTTTGCTCTTTTTCCATTTTTTTGGTTACGCGCATGCAACTCATGCACAGATTGGCTGCATGTATAATTTTTCTTCCTTTTTGTTTTTTGCTTTCTGCGTTTTTATTTTCTTGTTTCTCACCTTCTGCCCCCTTTTTTAATTCTTTTTTTTTTTTTCTGCATGCTTGTCGGTTTTTAGATTGTTGATTTCCGTGACTAGTTTTCATGACTTTTTATTTATTACTCAAAAATAATATCAAAACCTAAAATTTTGTCATATCAAAATCAGTAAGTAAATTTTGTTTGTTGTTAGGAATAATTGGTTGAGATTAACAAAAATAAAGAAAAATATAATAAAAATACTAAATTTATATTAGTTCACCTTATTGTAAACTTACTTCCGCTTCTATCTAGCTTTAACAGTTTTCTTGAAAACAGTAGCAGATTTGTAGTAGGGCCTAGGGAGGCTATGGCCACCCCAAGTCTTGCAATAGTTTTCTTTATATTAAAATATTTATTTTGGCCTTTCTAAATATTTTTTAAATTTTTATATATTTAGTGAGTTAAATTGTTAATTTAAAAAAGTAGTTTATATTAGTATTAAAAATTAACTTTTTAATACATTATTTAATGTTCAAACAATATCTAATTTTTCTCTGCTTTAACTTTTTCTCTAATAAAAAATAATTTTTAATTTACAAGTTACCCCCTAATTTTATATTTCCCAACTCCATTATCTTATCTTAATAAAAATAATTTTATATTTATAAATAATCCTTAATACAAAAGAATTTTATACTTACAATTCTTTTTTTACATGGAAGATGAATACATCTATTCTTTAATACAATAAATTTTATACTTGTAATTCTTTTCCTACATAAAAAAAAAAATTTCAATTTAACTTTTATAAATAAACTCACAATTATGAAACGTCAAACATTAGTGATTTTATTTTCTCTTTAAATTTGCGTTAAACTCTTCTTCCTAACTTAAAGTTGAGAAATAAAATCTCCAAGAAATAAGTATGTTAGAATATTTTAAATTTTAATAATTTTATTTGCATATTATTAGTTTTTTAATATCTTACTATTATAACTTTATACGTATTTTTTATGAATCTTTATCTTTATTCTTTTGCTTGAAATTTATTAATTTTAAGATATAAAATTTATTTTTAAGAATAATATAATACATATTTTTTATTTTTTATTTTTTATTTTATTTTTTAATGAAAAAGTCATCTACAATTAATCAATTGTAAAATAACATATTAAAAATTCATACATTTATACATCATCACTAATTCTTAATATTATACTAAAGTTCCTAACAACATTTTTTTTCAACTAATCTATTATTAACATGGAATAAAAATATTATTTTATTTTATTCAATTTAAAATTTTATATTATAATTTGGCCCCCCAAAACTCAGTTCCGTCCCTGCTTGAATACACTATAATTTTTTTTTTTTACAACAGAGATACATAGAGATAATGTCTCTATAGAATAAAAATAACCTCCCAAAAAATAATGTGTACCCCCTCTCCCCAAAGAATAATTAATGAACTCTCATTGTGAGAAAATTTATAGAGAAGAATGCCCCCTTTATGATTTTACCTTCTATTTATAGAGTAGTAGGCATATAGGTTTTATAGAATCTAAGTCAAATTAAGATATTATAGTACTTTTTTAATTAGTCTTCTCTTTTTTTTTTCCTTTTTAGAAATCTTTTTGGGATCTTGTAATAAATTAGTTCAGTTGAAATCTTTGGGGAAAAACAATCTAATAAGGAAAATGGTTAAGGACATTCAAATTATTTTGGTTAAAAGGAACACCTAGATCCCTATAATTTTAAACATATCTAATAGAAACCTCTTTATTAATGAATTTCATTTAATTGGACGGTTTCATTTTTATTGTTTAACCACTCTCAATTCATAATCACGTTATTTATTGATGTTATCAGGTTTAAAAATAAATAAATAGTTTACAAGTTTCTAATCATCCAAATAAATGAAAAGAAAAATGTTATATTGAGTATTTTTAAAAGTATAAAGGTCTAAATATTTCTTTGACCAAAATTTACGGCCTAGGTATCCTTTTCTCTTTAAAAAGAATTTTTAAAAAACTTACAATTTAACTCATTAGCCCATAATTTAAAACCTAAAATTGAAAGCACTAAAATGCCCTTCAACCTTGAAACAAACAAAAAATCCCAACAAACAAGCATATGTTTAGGTATTTTCAAACTAATGCAACTGAATTGTCAATTTCTTGAAACTTAAAGGTTGGAAATGTCATTTTTCCTATCATAAATTGTTTGTCCTTTAACCTAACATTTATTTTTATATATTTATTTAATTCTTCTAAATTTTTTGTGAATAATATCAAAGGTATTTCAAAAT
The DNA here is from genome assembly GCA_946807835.1 of Ailanthus altissimus. Lineage (NCBI taxonomy): Eukaryota > Viridiplantae > Streptophyta > Magnoliopsida > Sapindales > Simaroubaceae > Ailanthus > Ailanthus altissimus. The sequence goes on from OX327687.1 coordinate 16,380,460, forward strand.
GCCATATCCCACAAGAAAGAGAAATAGCTCATCCTAAAGGTATATATATAATTTTCTTACTATGATGTGGTAACAAGAAAATCCAAGGAACCCCACACGCATTAAAACAGGCTAGGTCAAACTCAATTTGAGAAATCGTTCCAAAACCTGGCTAATTAGGTATATTACACGTAGCCCCCTAACCCACTTTTATTATTTTCTTTGGTTTGGACCAATTTAGGTTTGAATAGGATTGAATTAAATTTCAAATTCTTTAATGTTTTGAATTTAAATTTGAAGTTATTAAATTGTTAAATCAATTATAAAACATTGTGCAATTAAGACAGGGTAATTGTCTTAGTGACTATTGATAAGGACTTGGTGGTTGCCTGAGCAACAACCAAGAGTAATGGTATTATTAACTGTTGGTAAGGGTTCAATGGTTGTCTGAAGAGTGACCATTACCTTATAAATAAATGACTTGTCAAAGTCATTAAACACATTATTTTTTTCTTTCTATAATTACTCTATTTTACTATACTTTTTAGATTACATAACTTGTGCTTAGTTATTACAATTGAGTGTACACTCCTACAACAATCAATTCTAGTTATTGAATCCTAGAGTCTATACTCTCACTCAACTCATTGCATAAGAATATAATATTTTAGGGAGCGAAAATAGTCTTAAGGATAGTGCCTAGTATACTTTGACTATTTGATTAAATCTCTACTTCTACATCCAATATTCTTATTTTTACAACAATATTAAAACAAGCATAAATATGATGCATCATTGCTAGTTGTTGCAAAGTCTTCATCTAAAGTAACTAAGATTCCATCATTTGATGGGAAACATTTTAAGCAATGACAGGATTGAGTATACAATATTTTGGATGTCATAAATCTAGTAGAATATCTCACACAACTGCCTTTAACATTTGACACAGAGAGATTACCAAGAATTGTTTCAGAAATAGGCTAAGGCAAAATATGGTACGTCATAATTTGTTATAAATACATTATTAAATGAATTGTATGATGACTATTCTATTCACAAGAATGCATATGAGATTTTGGTGCAATTGAAGAAATAATGTATTATAAAAGATAATAGTACCCAAAAGTATGTTATTGCCAATTTTTTAGATTTTAAAATATGTGAAGATAAGGAAAATACTTCTTGAAGAATGATGTTGTCGATTGCCTAGTTGAGAACTTATAAGATTCTTGAAAGGACTACAAAAAGAAGCAAACATACAAGGAAGCACATGAAATAGAATGATATAACCATTCATAGCAGAATTAAGGAAAAAACTGCTAAATGGAGAAAGCTAAGAAGGCCAAAGAAATTACTTATAAAGCTAATCTGATGGAAAATAATGTTCCTTAAAAAGAGAACTGATCAAAACCTCCCAATAATAAATTCTTCAAGAACACAAAGGCTTCATTTAAAAAGAAAGGTAATTATTTTGTTTGTGCTAAATTTGGTCATTTTGCTAATCAATGCAGGTACAAAAAATAAGATAAAATAAAAGACAAAAAGCAACATAATGACAATTTAGTAGAAGGAGATGATGTTATTGTCTTTGTTATGGTTTTTCAAGTGAACATGGTTATTGCTGGCAATAAAGATTAGGTAATGGACTCTAGAGTCACTAAACACATATATGGTAAATGCATTCTATGAATATATTCATATGAGTGATATAGAAGAACAAGTGTATCTTAGTGATTATCATTTCATATTTGTGGTAGGAAAAAGAAAAGTTCTTCTTGAATTAACATATGGAAAAACACTTACTTAAAACGATGTGCTCTATGCTTTTAATATTAGATACAATCTCATTTTTATTTTTATACTTGGTAAAGTTGGTATAAAAGTCTCAATTGAAAGAGATAAACTTGGAATGGCCAAGAATGACTCTTTGCTGAAAAAGGATATTATTCCAATGATTTGTTTAAACTAAATGTACTTGACAGAATTATTAATAAAAACAGTTCTTCTTTTGCTTATTTTATTGACTATATTAACGTATGGCCTAGTAGATTAGGACATGCTAATGTTTTCTTATTTAAAAAAAATTAAATATCCAAAAAAGGAATAGGATGAGACCTAAACCTATTAACTATATGTTTATAGAGTATGCCCATATTAATGTTACATATAGATTCTTAGTGCTAGAAGATAAAGATAAAGTATTTGATGCAACATTATTATTGAATCCAAGAATGTCTAGTTTTTTTTAAACAGTGTTTCCTAAAAAAGTCCAAATTAGAAAATAATTGCTCAAATAGAAGCACAATTAGAAGAGGTAAAAGGATGAGAAAAGCCACTAATTTTAAAAATGACTTCTATGTCTTTCTTATTGAAAATTAACCTTAAACTCTTGAAGTGGCAATAACTTCTTATGATGCCCCTTTGTGGAAAAAGATTGTCAACAATGAAATAGACTTAATTATGAGTAATCATATGTAGCAAATTGTTGACTTACCTTATGGAATCAAACCAATTAGATTTAAATGGACTTTTAAAAGAAACTAAAAGCTGATGGGTTAATCAAAAAATATAAAGCAAGATTAGTTGCCAAAAGGTTAACACAACAAAAGACCTAAATTACTTTGATACTTATGCTTTTATAATAAGAATAGTATCCCTTAGAGTCTTGATTACCTTAGCTACTATTCATGACTTATATATTCATTTTTTGAATGAAGATTTAGATGAAGAAATTTACATGAAATAACAGAAAGGTTGTATAGTTCCATAATAAAAAGCATAAAGTATGCAAACTTGTAAGAGCTTATATAGTCTGAAACAAGCCTCTAATATTGGCACAAAAAATTTGATATTGTGTTAGTATCAAATGGTTATATAATTAAAGATTCAAATAAATGCATCTATTTCAAATCTATTGATACAAAAAAATTTGCTATTATTTGCCTATATATGGATGATATATTAATATTCAGGGAGTAATAATTGAAACTAAAATGTTCCTTACATCTAACTTTGATGTAAAGGATATAGGAGAAGTAAATGTCATCCTTGGGATCAAGATAATGAATACTTGTGATGGTCTCATATTTCTTAAGAACACTATGTCGAGAAGATCTTAAGGAAGTTTAGGTATTCTAATTGTAATTAATACCCTCATGTACTTGATGAATTGTGCTAAACTTAATATTACATACGTAATAGGTAGAATCCAAGTAAAGAGTATTGGACCACCTTAGATAGACTTGCCAAATATTTAAGAGTTAGATGAATTATAGGCTCTCATATAGTAGATCTTTACCTATTTTGAAAGGTTATATTAATGCAAATTAAATTCCTAAATCCAACAAAATCAAATCTACTAGTAGATTTATGTTTACCTTAGGTGAGGGTGTTATATCTTAGAAATCTACTAAATAAACATGCATAGCTCATTCTACCATAGAGTCTAAGCTAATAGCCTTAGAAAAGGAATGTTCAGAAGTTGAATGGTTGAGAACACTCCTAGTTGATCTTTCCATCAATTCTCACCCTCCCATATTAATTTTAATCTATTGTAATTGTTAGGCTACCATAGCAAAATCTTTAATGAAAAAAATAGAAATATATATGTCTAAGGTATAACATAATCAAGCAATTTTTAGAATATGAGGTATTGAGCCTAGATTTTATAAGGTCATAATTGATTTTGGCTCATCCTCTTACTAAACACTAAATAAGAAGTTTGTGGCACAAACATCGATTGAAAAGGGCTTCTACCTAGAATATAAGGCAAGAGTGATAATAATCTCACCTATGTGATTGAAGGTCCCATGAATTAGGTTCATAGAGGTAATAATAAATAACTTGTAATAATGTAATTCTATCAACTAAATAATTACGAGTCCTACCTAAGGCTAGATAGTACCTTTTTGTAGTGAAAAATAAAGGATTAGCATAAACTCTTAATGAACTCTATAGCCCAATATTGTATGACAATGTGTTTAATTATAGAATACATTAGATAGAGGCTCACTTATCTAAGTGTAGAATTAGGTCAATTCTTAGGAGAGCTAGGTAGACATCTCAAAACCACTTATGAATATAATGACAACATAGAGTCATAAAAATGCCTTGTCGCCAAACAAACAAGAGAATTTAATATGAACAATTTAATTCTCTAACTTACACTCAAGGAACAAAGCTTTATAAAAACTTTGAGTTTCACTTAATTCATATAAGATATGATTAATGATTTAGTGATTGGTTCATAGGTTGAAAAGCACTAGTTCATATACATTAAATTCTATTTGAAATCTAGAGTTGATACATCTCATGTCTTTTGAAATATGTGGGAGATTGTTGTTTGGTAAAATTTATTTTAAACATTATTCAACATATATTAGAACATATATTATTAAATATTTGCAAGAAAGAAATTATCAACAAGCAAAAACAAAATTAAATATAGAGAACAAATAAAGAAAAATCAAACCTAGCTTTTGCATAGAAGAGGTGTGCTAATAGAATTATCCTAAAGCCAAATAGTCCTCTCCTCGTGCAGGTAGGGACGGATTTATATGGCTCCAAGATTTAACCATATACTTAAAGTCACTCTCCTCGACGAGCATGATCACCGAAAACCTCATTGTCATGGTTGCTCAAAACTCAATATAAAAGTATATAATTTAAAATAGTGTATAACATAATACATTTTCTTTTTTCTTTTCTTACTTCACTCTTATACACACTACCAAAGTCATTTTTCTCTTCTTTTCTTTATTTTCACATACTCACTCTAAAGAAATATTAGTACCCTTTATATTGTGATAGATAAGAGTTAAGGTATTAATATCAATATTAGCATTATTATAAATGTAAATATTTTGTAACTCTTAAAATTAATTATAATATTTAATAAGAATAATTTAATACATTGTAACTCTTATAATAATTTAAAAATAAATAACCCTCAAATAATAATAAAATTATAAATAAATATTTATAACTCTCAAATATTTAATATAAATTTAATGACTAATTTAAATATTATAATTACTATACAATAATAATATAATAAAGATAGTTTATAATGTGTAAGTTAAAGTATTAAAACTATTAAATATTTAATAATTTATTATTTATTTAAAAGTTTTTTCTCCAACAGTCCCCAACAAAAGATTTGAAAACCTTTTATATATAAATTTTTTATATTTAAAAAAATATAATGTAGAATCAATAATAAAAATATATATAAGAGCAACATATATTATATAGTAGATATAGGTGAGTTTAAATCGTCTTTTGGATTTAAACCTATACTTAATATTATAGAATCCATTTGAAGAAGTTGAGTGAACTATTGATAGGAGGTTTATATTATCTATTATTTCCAATTTTTCAGACTTAAGGTTTGCTCCAATTAAGAGTATTTTGGCCATTTATTTTTATTTTTTTATCATATATAGGTTTAAAAAGCAAGGCGTGAAGACTCGGGATAAAACAGTCACGAAAAAGAAATGAAACGGACTCAAACAACGAAGAACAAACGAATCAGAGAAAGGAAGCTAGGTGTCGTGACACCTATGGCTGGATGCCGTGACATCCAATCCAATAAGCTAAGTGCCACGGCACCCACCACTACCATTGTGACATCCAGTCAAGATCCATAAAGTGACCGTTTCTAGGTCTCGACACCGTGATACCTACCCCTAGTGCCATGACGCCCATGCAACATATAAATATCTCCTCTTAAATTTCCTAATTTGACTTGGATTTGAAACCCTTCAACCCTAGAGTTACAAAGTCCTATAAAAGCGCTATTTTCAGAGCCAAAAGCATAGACAATATTAGAAGCAAACAATTCACAACACAAAACAAGATATCAAAGTTAAGAAATGAAGACTCAAGATCAAGATTATGCAATCAAGTTAAAAAAGAGAGAGAAGTGATCCAGGGCATCATCTTGTTTAATTTCTTATCTCTTCTCATTATTATGATCTTGTTCTATATGTTTTCCATTAATTGCTTTGATACTCTTGAGTTTATGATGAGTTAAACTCTTTTAATTTAAGATTAGACTATTGAACCTACCGTGTTTTTAAATTTTGTTAACTCTTAGTTTATGAACTAAATACATTAAATGAATTCATTCTATCTTGTGTTTAATGCTTTAATTATATCTGACCAATATCTTAAATGATCAAAGAGCCATAATGAACTCGATGGAGGGATTTATTTGTTTAGCCTAGGAAAGATTAATGCGCATTCATAGGGTGATAGTTATGAGTTTCATGTAGGATAAAAATATACCTAAATGGCATGTATGGTATTATTTAGTCATGTTCTTAATGAATTACATCCTTTTTGGATTACCATAGACATATAAGTAATTGTTAATGTATAATATATTCACTCGACTATCGACAGATACTTATAATAAGATTAGAGTCTAGCTAACAATTTGTATTAAGTGAATAACTAAGAGATTAATAAGTCCAATGAAATATTAAGGGATAAGTCAAAACCCTAGATTCCTTTTGATTAGTGAATTCAAACCCTTGTTGCTTTGGTTAATATTAGGTTTAGTTTAATTTGGATGAATTAGGTTAATCAAATAAATTCATCTTTTGATTCGTCTGGATAAAGGATAAAGTAGGATTAATTTTTTACTTGATTGAAAGACATAGGTTATATAGTTCATGTAGGAACGATATCTGGACTTAAATCCTATATTACTTGATACAATAGTATGCACTTGTGCTTAAATATTATTGCATACATCACGTTATTGGTGCCGTTGTCAGGAACTATTTCTATCTATTATTTAGATCATTACTAATACCAAACTGCTTGCTTTTAATTTCTTTTTTTTCTTTTTTTTCTTTTTACTTTAATTTTTTATTTTATGTTTTGATAGTTTATGTGAAGAGTGAAATGTGTTGAATTGACTTCTTCTGATCCTGAGATTGAAATAACATTGCATAGGCTTTGACGTGAATAACATCAACACTAATCTTTAAAGATAGACGAGAACAACAAGAACATCAACAATCCTTTGTTTGAGCCTATGATACCATAATAATTTTTAAAGGATTATATACTCTCTACTGCGGATGGCGTTCAATCTAGTATTCGGTGACTAACTATGAATACAAATAACTTCAAGATCAAGTCGAGTATTATTCAGATGTTGAAAGAGTCTGTATAGTTCAGTGGTGCTTCCAATGATGATCCTAATATGGACATCGTAAAGTTTTTAGAAATTTATGATACATCAAGTACAATAGAGTCTCAGACAATGCCATTATATTAAGACTATTCCTTTTTTTTTTTATTAAAAGACAAAGTCAAGAGTTGGTTGATGTCATTGCCATTTAGATCTATATCAACGTAGGATGATCTAGCGTAGAAATTTTAAGCAAAGTTCTTCCCACCATCAAAGACAACAAAGAAGAGGAATGACATCACTTTATTTACTCAGATCGATAGTAAGTTGTTATATGAGGCGTGGAAACATTTCAAGGACATGTTAAGGAAGTGTCCTCGCCATGGAAGCTATTAGTTCAAATGTTTTATAATAGATTAGTAGACTATTTGAGGACTATTATAGATACTGTTGTTGGAGGAGCTTTGATGAATAAGTCTACGGATAACACTTATGATCTACTAGAGGAAATGGCATCTAATAACTACCAATGGCCAGCTGTGAGAGTTACACCTAAGAAAGTCACCGGTGTGCATAAGATTGACGCATTTAATACATTGACAGTGTAAATTAATATATTATCCAACAAGTTTGATGCATTGAAAATTGTCAAAACTCAACAGTTGACTTGCGATTTCTGTGGTAATAACAATATGAATAGGCGGTGTATGGAATCAACAAATTATATGGGAACTTTAACTGATGGCAACATAACTCACAATCTAACTTTTATAATTCGAGATGGAGAGATCATCCGAACTTCTCTTGGCATAATAACCAAGGAGAGTGATCCAGACCAATGAATCTCCTAGAATTACAGCCACCGCAAGAGAAGAAGCCATCATTAAAAGATATGCTCATGTACTACATGAAGTAAGATGATGCCATCATGTAGAGCTATTCGGTGACTTTGAAAATTTTAGAGGTTCAAAATGGAGAACTTGTTGTAGCTATTAACAAGCGGCCTCAAGGAGCTTTATTGAATAACACCGAAGCCAATTTAAGAGGAAATATATAGCAATGCCAAGTCATCTCTTTAAGAAATGGTAAGGTCTTACATGACAACAAACCTCAACCACCATCTTCAAGCATAAAAAAGAAGGATAAGGTAGTACATCAAGATGAAATATAGTTATATAGGCCATTTATACTTTTTTGACAAAGGCTAAAGAGGCACAAAATATATACAAAAACAAAAATTCTATAGCAAACCAGTCTAGAAAGTGCTAAAACAAAATAGGGGCAGTATTTACAAAGATATAGGAGCCTAAAAAAAGGAATGCTATTAAAATCACAAACAAATATGCTTCCACCATCACTTTTGATCTACCGTAAGAATAAAAAGAGCCCCATCAAGTTGATGACATTAAATCAAGTGCTTCTTAAGAGGTAACCCTAGTAATTTTTATTTTTAGGTTTGTTTAGTTTTAGTTTTATTTACTTTAATTTCTTTTATTGTTAGGAATAAAACAACAAGTCGAGCATTCAAAGAAGCAGCATAAGTATTTGCTAGGATGGAAGGCTCTGTCTCTTAATTATGATTATTTTATGTATATGGAAGGTTGTGCCTCCTAAAATTGCTTTCGATATTTATGTTTTTACATTTTATTTTTGTTATATTTCATCATACTAATTTTAATTCCCTTCTTTATATTCAAAGCCCTTAAAAATGTGCCTTACAAATTTATAAATCCCTGCCTTGATGTCTTTGGAAAAAATTATTTTTCATGCCTACTAGATGCCAAGATGAACATTTAAGCCAATGGTTTGGAAAGGACAATTCGAAAAAGAAACTAATGTGTCCTTGTAGGACAAGTCAATAGCTATGATTTTTCTCTATCACTTACATGAGAGCCTAAAAGCTCAATATTTAATAGTAGAGGACCCATAGATCCTTTAAAAAAAATCTAAAAGAAAGATATGATCATTAGAAATATGTGTTCCTTCCAAAAGCAAGACATGAATGGATGAATCTATAATTGTAGGGCTTTAGAACTATTGTTGAATATAATTCTGCTTTATTTAGGATCACCTCGCAACTAAAATTATGTAGTGAGAAGGTTACAGAACAAGATATATTAGATAAGACATTCTCTATTTTTCATGTCTCTAATGTTATTCTGCAACAACAGTACCGTTAATGATGATTTAAAAAATACTCAAAATTAATCTCATATCTTTTGCTTGTTGAACAAAATAATGAACTTTTATTGAAAAATCATGAATTACGTCCAACTAGCTCTCAACTATTCTTAGAAGTGAAACTAAATATTCATAACAAAGCTAAACGTGGTTGTGGTCATAGAATAGGGCAAAATTATTACCCTTATGGTGGCCATAAGTGCCAAAAATTAAAAAAAAAATAAAGTAGAGAAAAACACCAAGACAATGATAATGGTGTAGAGAATAAATGCTCTAATTATTATGAAAATACTTGTTATCCATGTAGTACAAAAGGACATTGATCACGTACATGTCATACCCCAAAAGCATATAGTTGAACTTTATGAAGCATTTATCAAGCAAAGAAAAAGAATGTGGAAACAAATCTTTTTGATAACTTAGATCCTACAGATTTAACTTATCTATATGTCTCTGATTTCTTTTTAGATAAAGAAGGGAACGATGATCATTAAGTTTTAAATATCTGTATTTTAAATCTTTGTAATACTTTTTGTATATATGAAATGTAATATTTTGTAATACTGATAAAAAAATGTTACTTTTTATATGAACGAAAGAGAAACGTAACTTTTTGTAATGTATTATCCTAATGTTTAATATGAATTTTTATTTAAAGAATGACTTTTAAGAATGAATTGTCTACTTTGGAAAGGAAAATTGAGAATGTTTGTTTAGTTGACAGTGCAACTACACACATTATCCTTCGAGATAAGAAATATTTTTAAAACTAACAATAATTGAAGGAAAAGTCAATACTATACTAGGTCTTGCAGATCTAATTGAAGGCTTTAGAAGAGCAATAATCTTGTTAGCAAGCGGAACAAAGTAATATATAATTGAAGCTTTATATGCATGATTTAAAAGAAATATGTTTAGTTTTAAAGATATATACCGAAATGGATATCACATTGATGATTTAAGTGAAAATAATATAGAATATCCTTGTATTACTTTTAATGTCTCAAACAAGAAATTCATACTTGAAATGCATCACGCCTTATCATTTGATTTGTATTATACATTTGTAAATTCAATTGAGAGATATGCAATAATAAACTAGAAGTACAATTATCCAAAAATGTTTATATTATGGCATGATCAACTTAGTCATCCAGGATAAAACATTATGCATAGGATCATTAAAAATTCTTATGGGTACCTATTAAAGAACCTAAAGATTTTATTTTCTAATGAGAATATTTGTACTACTTTCTCACAAGGCAAACTTATAATCAGACCATCCACTTCCAAGATTTGTCTAAAATCGCCATCATTTTTACAAAGGACCCAATGAGATATCTGCGAACTAATTCATCCACTAAGTGGACCGTTTTGCTATTTTATAATTTTAATTGATGCATCTACGCGGTGGCCATATTTTTGTTTATTGTCTACACGAAATATTGCATTTACTATATTACTAGTACAAACATTAAATTAAGGGTACAATTCTAGAATACCCTATCAAGACCGTATGTTTAGATAATATTGGTGAGTTTACGTCTAAAATATTTGATGACTATTGTACATCAGTGTGAATAGATATAGAATATTATGTGCCACATGTTTACATACAAAATGGATTAGTAGAATCCTTAATTAAACGACTCTAGGTAATTGTCTGAATTTTATTGATGCAAACACAATTACTAATTTTTACATAGGGTCATGCTATTTTGCATGCTGAAGCATTAATTCATTTTAGGCATACCGCATATCATTAATATTCGTCATTACAACTTGTACTTAGTCATTAACTTGATATATCTCATTTGCATATCTTTAGTTGTGCTGTGTATGTATCTATAGTACCCCCACAACGCATTAACATAGGACCTCAAAGTTGTTTGAGAATTTATGTTGGTTTTAACTCACCATCAATTACAAGATATTTTGAATCCTTTTTAGGTGATCTATTTACCACACTATTTATCAGATGTCTTACCTTTTAAAGTAAGACATGAACTTTCTTGGAAAATAATCACTATATTTTATTCGGATTCTTGCATAAATCAATGTGAAAATGAGGTGCGAAGGATTGTTCATCTTCAAAGAATTGTAAATAAATTACTTTGCGTATTTACAGATACATCAAAAGTAACTAAGTCATACATACTAACTGCTAATACACCAACCAAGGTGATTATTCTTGTAGAACAATTTAATCAAATGGCAGCAAATGAATTGTCTATTGCATGCCAAAAATGTGGCAGACCACTTGGTTCAAAAGATGTTGTTCCACGAAAGAAGAAAGTAAAAAATCAGGATCCTATTCAAAAATCAGGATACTCGAGCCAATAAATTCACATTCTCTAAATCACTAACATTGAAATATTTAATAGTCCCTGAAGAGACAAAAGTTTCAAAAGAGACATTACCCCTAAAAAAAGGTACAAAAATTTCAAAATAAAGAAAAATGTACAAATTATGCTTGCATATAAGAAATGTGTAAACGTGATGAAATAATTGTCGATAATGTGTTTTCATTTGCAATAGTTATTGAAATTATGAATGATGGCTTTGAGCTACAAACTATTGATAAATGTAAAGAAAGACGTGATTGGCTCCAATGGATAGAAGCAATTTAAGCAAAATTAACTTCTCTAGCCAAACATAGAGTAGTTGGACCTGTAGTCCAAACACCTAAAGATGTCAAACTCGTAGGATATAAATAAGTTTTTGTATGAAAACATAACACAAACAACGAGGTCATCATACACAAAGCAAGACTCGTTGCTTAAGGTTTTTCATAGAGACCTAATACTGACTATGATGAAACTTATTCTCTGTGATGGACACAGTTACGTTTTCATTTTTGATAAGCTTAGCTGTTTAAAAAAAAAGCTTGATATACATCTTATAATTATAGTGATAGCTTACTGAATTGGTCACTTGACACAGATATTTACATAAAAATCCTTGAATGATTCAATATGCCTGAAGAATGTAATCGTAATTTGTATTCAATTAAATTACAAAGATCTTTATATGGATTGAAACAATCTAGGTGTATGTGGTACAAATGCCTAAGTGAATACTTGATAAATGAATGATATATTAATAACTTAATATGTCCATGTGCATTTGTAAATTAAAAAAAAAAATCTGGGTTTGCCATTATAACTGTATATGTAGATGACATGAATCTGATTAGGACTCCTAAAGAGCTCCTAAAAATCAAAGAATATTTAAAAAAAGAATTTGAAATAAAAGACTTGGGGAGGACTAAATATTGTCTCCGCCTGCCAATCAAGCATAAATCAAACGAAATCTTTATCTGTTAATCTATTCGTACTAAAAATATTTTATGGAGATTCAATATGGATAAAACTTATCCGTTACGTATTACTATAGTTGTTTAGTCTTTTGATCCTAAAAGTGATCCATTCCATCAAGGAACACGATGAGAAAATACTTAGTTCAGAAGTATCAATCTTAATGCAATTGGTACTTTATTACAGCTAGCCCAATGCGCCAGATGGGATATAGCTTTTGTATTAAGCTTTTTGGCAATGTTCAAATTTGCACCAATTCGACATCATTGAAATGGTGTCAAACATATATTTTGTTATCTTCGTAGAACTATAGATTTGGGAACATTTTATTCCAATGAACTTACAAAAAATCAAAGTCTAGTTAGTTATGCAGATGCTGGGTACTTATCTGATCCCTGTAAAGTCCGCTCACAAATAGGATATGTATTTACTTACAACAATACAGTAATATCATGCCGATCTACAAAGTAAACCTTTGTTATCACCTCCTTAAATCACTCTGAGAATCTTGCACTACATGAAACAAGCAGGGAATGCATATGACTGCTATCTATCATTTATCAGATCCAGAGTACATGCAATCTACTTTTCGTAATAAATATTCCAACTATAATATATAAAGATAATGTTGCTTATATTGCTCAAATTAGAAGCGGATACATCAAAGGAGATACAACTAAACATATTTTTTCAAAATTCTTTTACTATCATGAGTTACAGCAAAGTAAAAAAATTGATGTTAAATAAATACGCTCTAGTGAAAAATTTACATATCTTCTTACCAAATTTCTGCTAACATTAACTTTTAAAAAATTAGTTTATAAAATTGGTATGCACCGACTTAAAAAATTGTCAAATTAATGGATGTTACTTTGAGATGGAGCATTTAATTAAGAGGAGCATACTCTTTCAAGTGAAAAATTACATCAGTTACAAGCGTGCACTGTACTTTTTTTTCTCTTTGACCAGATTTTATCTTGCTGGGTTTTATTGATAAGGTTTTTAATGAGACAGTCTTGAAGCACATTTACGACCACTGTACACTACAGAGTTGTATTTATTTTTGCTTAGTTTTTGTCCAACTGAATTTTTTTTCCTTAGCAATGTAAAATATAACTAAAGTGGTAGAACTCAAAGAAAGTATTGTAAAGTCGGTTTAGTTAAGGCGACAGGGGCATAAAGGTGAATTCCACCTCCCCTCTTACTTATAAATATGTGTATAATGCCTCTATAATTTATTCACTTTCAATACTTCTATAAATACTATAATACTTTTCAAAGATTTCTTAGTATTTGAGTTATCTTTAACTCTTACTTTTTATTATTCATTTATAACAATATCAACATTCTTTTTCTTTTCAAAAGAATTACACTTGCTCTTACGAACTTGGCTTCTAATAATAATAATAATAATAATAATATATCAACATGTTATCTTTTCACGTATGCATTGCTGTAGAATTTTACAAGAGCATTAATATTGTAGCATTTCTAGTCATCATGATCCTCATCTTCAAAGTATGTAAATGGTAATGGTACTGATTTAAATGCACGATACTTGCCAACATTGTTCAAATGCTCATTTTCCAACCTGGCCAGCCAACATAACAATAACAAATTAACAACTGAAGATACATTAGAGTAACTCTTGGCACTGCGATGGCAGCAAGATTAATTATATTTCAATTAATAATATGTAACAAGTTCGTAATAATAGTTACCTGAAGAAATTCCATACGCCGCGACGAATAATCTCCAGGCTTGCAACAATTGTAGTTAAAGTTTGTCTATGTAAGAATGCAAATTGTATGTCCAACACAGTCTGCAACCAGGCAAATCTCAGCAAGACATTCAAGACCTGCAATTTCGATGAACTTCGTTAGAAACGGAAATGTCCCTATGCGTTCATAGTATGCTTTATTCGATTTTAAAGCTAATTCTATGATTAACAATGCTAAATTACACCTTGTCTTCCCACTTACCATGGCTGAAAAATAAACACTTTTGCTGGGGATAAGTAGTTTGTCTCTCAACCAGCGGTTCTTAGATTGGCGTTGCAGGAGTCCCCAGTCAACAACAAGGTCCCAATAGGTACCATAAATTGCTGCAATGGCAGAGAATATCCCGGATATTATTTTCCAGCTGATTCCCATGTTAAGACTGTAAGCAGTTCTTGTGCTAATGGCTATGATTGTCACAAAGTATTTGAGCCCATTATATCCTTGCATCGGATCTTTCTCTTCATATAGTCGTCGGAGACACTGAAAATGAGAAAAGCAATAGTTTCAAGTAGGTATCGATGGTTAAATATATGAAGCATATATAAGTCTCCAGAAGCAAATTTATGTAAAACTTCTTATAATTCAGCTCAACAGTCCAAGCAATTTGACTGCCAAAACTAAACAGAAAATGGGCAACCCCTCCAGCTTTTGAAGAGTAGAAGAAAAAGGGTATTTGACAGAGAGGGTTTCATGATATCTATTACCATGGGAGCTAATAAGTTTGTCACCACCACTTTCATTTACTATGCAGCTAATTAACACCTGATCAATCTTAATGTTGGACGTCCTTCAAAACAAAATAAATAATCTTATTAATGTTGGGTAATAGAAAGAGTATTAAATGATGTACCTGAAGCAAGCGAGCCCAGTAAGGAATGACAGCAACAATGAAATAGAATGTGTTGTATAGATCACTTGATTTGCAAGTGTTTTGTCGGTGTTTATAGTCTCCCCAACCATAATAGCAGATGTAAAATTCCAGGCTTCTGAAGGCTTGAACCTGCAAATATCTTAATGATGAGTGCTTAATCATTAACTTGTTTACTTTTCTCAAAAGGAGGCATTTACGTGATTGATTCACGACATAGGCAATTTTTTACAAACCTGGCTAGTTAGCTGATCTGCCAAAAAGAAATCTTGGAGTGTGACCTGCAGCCGAGAAACATGCATCATAACTACATTCATCTTTATATGTCCATTCCTGTGGGTATCTTTTTTTCCTAGTATTTCAATATGTTTGATACCTTGTAGAGAGGAGCACAGATGCAGTGAAGCAAGCATGTCAGAAGAAAGAAGCGACTTGAGCGATATATGATGTTGAATGGGCAGATCAGTATGACAACAAGAAGCTACAAAGATAGGGAGAACATTTATTTAAGTGCACATTTCAGAAGTTGGATTGGAGAAAAATGTAGAGAAACTTGAATAAGTTTACCAAAACTAAGCCTAGAGGGAGAAGCTCAGTCAGTGCTTTGTAATCATTAGTTTTGGGGTCCATCTCCATGTCGAGATTCGAAAGCACACTGGTTAGGGCTAGAGCTGCAAGACCAAAGCTGACAAGAAGAACTTCCCTGTAGCCCAGCTCTGTTCCTTGCTTCAAGCCAAAGATAAAGGGGTAATTGACTCGGTACCGCCTCCAGAAGTATATATCGGCAGCATACACAAGCATGTGTAGCACAATAAATGCAAAGAAGCTGCAAAACTTTAACATGACTTGTCAAATAAAATTAAATGAATTTTCTCTTCTGCAATATGAAAAGCAGCGCTGAAGAATTTTTTGTTACCTGTAAAGGGGAAACATGTTCTCCATGTACTGTGTTTTTCCTCTTTTATCCAAGAGATCTCGGGCATGTATGATGAAGATAAGGGCTAGTGTTAGAGCTGCTGAGCAGCCAACAAAGAGACCTGGAAAATTATTTATAGACAGATTAAATTGAATGAGACCCAGAACTACATCACTAAGTTGTTTAACTTTGGGAACTTGAATGAAGTCGAACTGGATATCTCACCAAGGGAAAATGAAATCCTATGCCTTTCTTTCTTAGTCTTTGGTCTTAAGATGTTCATGCCTTTTCTTCGGTTTGAATTGGAGAAATGCTTTATGAATGTATCTTCAACCCTCTCCATAAGCTTCGTTACCTTCAAGGATGCATGTTAAATCGAATTAGCAGGGAATGAAAACATACTATCAAGCTGTTTCCCTATAAGAAATACAGAATGCTCACCTCATCAGAGCTGCCAAGAAAGGAATTATCCACCATTTTCATGTAAGATAGCGATGCTCTTCTTGAAGTGATCTACAACAAATATCAAAGAAATATAAGTGAAAAAAGGACCAGGTAAAATTTTCCAAGATTAAGCAACAAGAACTATATCACTCTATTTTCATTATACAATAATTTTAATTAAGAATCATAGAACTAAAGATAAAATGAGAAAATAAATAAGTCTTTTAGAAAGGGACATACCTTATCATATTTCTTCATGATTTTTGAAAATGCTAAGATGTTCAGAAAGCTGTTTCAAAGGCAATAAAACAAGAATTATGAGTAGACAATTTAAGAATTACAATTTTAAATTATTGTCAGTAATTCTAACCTGTAGCTCTTAAGATGCCTCAGCTTGAGATAAAACTCAACAAAAGCTGCCTTAAGTTGCTTCTCAACTTTCTTAAGATTTTCCCTGCTGAAGGTCTCCTCTGTCTGTCTAGGTACATTGACAATATTTTTTATGATTGCGCCAGGAGTCTCGAGAGTTTTGTTAAGCTTCACACGGTTAAGTATTTCTAATGGAATTGCTTTAATGCTGCTAATAGTCTTCTGATTCTGCTCTTTAATTTCCGGATCATAATCAATGGAGTCATCTGATTGCCTCCGGCTGCCCTGCCTAGCAGTTGTTACATCCTTGCGGATTATTCCTGCACATGCACAAATCAAGAGATGTCAAAATATCAAAGATGCTATTGTTCTTAATTACATGCTTTGAATTCACTTTTGTTAAAGAAAGAAGCATTAGGTTCTTAATCATATAAATGAACAATTTGATATTAATATGACTACTTTGAAACATTTTAATGAACAGCTTACTATTGCTAGCTCCAGGCTCAGATGGAGTAGAATCCAGAACTCCTTGCAATTTCTCTGCTTTTATCCGGAAAGCAATCAAGGCATCCATTTGCTTACTCAAACCTTCAGCCTCAGCCATCACTTCTTTCACCTGAGTCCTGTAAAACTTGTCAACTTTGTTGAACTCATCATCAAGCCTTCTAAAAAACTCTTGCTCAGATTCACCTCCTTCCTCTGCAATCTTCAGAAACGTAGTCTCATAACTTTCAAACCCATTTTTGTTCACAGAATTTACAAGAATATATTGACTTTCAATGTCTTTTCTGGATGGGCTTATGAGGCTGTTCTGCTTCTGTAATAAACCACTGAAAGCTCGGTAAAGTGTCATCGCTCGCTTTAACCCAACTGCTCCAGCACTTTGCTTGTTTCTTTGCTTCATCCGTTGGATTTCCTTCAAAATAGTCTTGAGATTATCATAATTCATGTAAGCTTGTTGCCATTCAGGCACCATTTGTGATGCATATTCCTTGCCAAACTTCATCTATGTTTAGATAAAATGAGTTCCTGATATTGCTTGAACACAAAGTTTCTATGTTGTTTTGTATTTTCCAGCAGATTAGTGGGAGAATTTAAGGAAATTGAGATATGAGAATGAATATGAAAGCAGCAGTTTGAGCAAGTCCTCTATTCGATAAAGATGTGTGTGTGTGTGTATATATATATATATATATTTATATGAAAATAGAAACTCACGTGCTACAAGTTCTTATGAAAATTTATTTACAAAGCATTCAGAATTGGCGACCAGATCCAAAAGTAATGAGAAGCACAACATAATAAGGTTGACTTTGTTTGGCATAATTAATAATTGTAATTTGTCTTGTAATTGTTTCTTATTTTTCTCCTTTCTCAATCAAATCGTCACAGTTAATCTATCTTTTTTTTCTTTGATCTAATTAGCTTCCAACCTGTTTCCTTGAATCACAACCACGTAGTGGTTACAGCAACCTAATAATCAAGTTGTGTTTTTCTCTTTTTGATTTTTCATGCAGATGGAAAATTTTATTGAGACCCATTAAAATATTTAGTTAGAGATGTAATCGTCAGATTCTTGGAAGATTCACAGGCAACCTTAAATAAAGAAAATCATGTAAGTAATAACTGTAGTCATTGCTGGAGAACAGATATAATTAGTAGCCTGATAAAAACTTGCATTGACAAAATGCATGGGTCTAGCCTCTTTCAATAATGCATGGGTCATGAGCTACATTTCAATGCATGCACGTAAAAGTTTTGGAAAATTTTGACCTTAGATAAATTCAAGGTTTACAGGGACATCGTTTCAATAAATTCAAGGTTTACGTTTCCCTTTGTTTACAGGGACATCGTTTCAATAATAGCCAAATGTTAAACTTTGACCTTTTTCAACTGAAAAAATTCTCAAAGGGACACGATCTTAGACTATTAGTTCTCCAGGCGTCATCTCCCTTTATCATTATCACCACTCACCATCATCTCACACTAATACTGTCTACATTCTGTTGAACTTTTTATTCAGTCATGACATGTAAAAGGTTTTCACAATCTGTGTATATATATATATATATATATATATATATATATAAAGATAGTATAAGATTACTTTTTAACATTAATTAATGAGAATGTTTGAATGCATTGACAGATCAGCATGCACAGCTAAAACACCTTATATGAGGAGCACAAAAAGAATTTCATATTTTATTTTAAGGTAATTATTATTATAAATGCTAGTGCGGTTGGTCATCTTTGCCTACCTATATACATATACATATTGCTTTTCTTTTGGTGCAATAAATAAAATAAAGATGATTGATTGTGTGTCGCTAAGGTATCCGTTTATGATCAAAAGTATTTGCTTTTGTAAAAAGCCAAAATCCGTGGTTAACCCATTTTCTGCCCCCGTGTTTGGACTGGCCGCCACTCAATGAAGAGATGCAATTTTGAAAGCTATTTTGATCGACATTTGATTTTGGCTGCTTTTATTTATTTAATTAAAAATTGCAGGATCATTATTTATCATTGTAGCAAACATTTGTCATTATTATCTGTGCAAAATAATGAGATCAATTTTGAAAGCTATTATTTGTGAAAAAGAATATATATGTTTGAGTGTCGTTCTACCTATAACTTAAAATAGTACATACACATGCTATAATGAGGCTTAAATTCAAGTTGATTGGTAGTTTTATTTCTCAATACCCAAAAGTAATGGAATATATATGTTTAAGCGTCCAACCACAGTACCTTCATAACATTGATGTTCAGTTTGAAGTTATATTATTATTATTATCTGAAATATAAATCATACCCTTGCGAGCACAATCAAAATCCAGATCACTTAATTCTATTTAAGATATTTTACTAATTGAACTAATGCACAGGATAATCAACCTTTATCCCTTTATGGTAGGGTCAGTTACAACTTATCCGCCTATATACTCTAAGAATATTTACTCAATATTCTTCATTGGAACTAGTAACATTCAAAATATTTTATAATATATAATTATTTAATATTAAAAATGTTATAAAAATTTAATATGATATAGTAATATAACATTAATAATAAGAAGAAGAAGAATTTTTAAAAAAAAATTATAACAAAATATATTTGAGCCATACAAGGATAACACATTTAATAGATAAAGCAATTTGCAAGATATATATCTTAAAAAATAAATATAACTTATAAACTCCCCAAATTTATAAAATTATAGCCTTGAAACCAATAAGTTTTTTCTTTACATTTAAGCTGACATGATCTTTGGTTTTTATCAAGGCTGATAAAATTACAAGAAAATAATTGGAATGCTAGATATCTATTTTGAGGACACATTATTACTTTTTAAGAAGTTATAACTAACGGATCTTTGAAAAAACAAATAATCGCTTTGGCTAATTTTAATTATTCAACAAACATCACAACGATCTTTCCATTTTCTTTATTTAAAAAAGAAAAAAGAAAATCTGCTCAAATATAAAATAGTAACACCAATATAAATTTACTCTTAAAAAAATAATAATAGCTAAATAAACATACAAGATATATTTGATTTTAGATTGTTGGTTATATTTATTTTAGATATTATTCAATCATATTTTAAAACATATATTGTAAAATATTTATAAGATATAAATCATCTTCAAACATTATATAAAACTCTCTATATATAAAGAGTAAGAAAATTCGACCTTGAGCATTAAAGATACATGCTAGAAGCATTGTCTTAAAGTCAAATAATTCTCCTCCTCATGCAGGTAGTGACTAATTTATAAAATTTTAAAATTTAATCTTATACTTATAGCCACTCTTCTCGATGAGCATAATCACTTAAAGATAATACTAAATCCCCCTTGTCACAATTGCTCAAAAATTAATGTATGAAACATATGATTTAAAAGCTCTGTGTCAATCACTTCTCATTTTTCTTTTCTCTTCTTTACTCTCATCAATGTTCTAATGAAGGGTTAGCATCTTTTAAACAGTGATAGGTAGTCTAAATAAAAACTCAAAAATTAATAAGAATAATTTAATAAATAATAACTTATAGAATAAAAATATATAAATATAGTAAATTTCACACATTTAATCTTGGTTTAATAGCTATTTAAATATATTATAACCACTATATAATAATGATAACTTATTAATAGTAACTTTAAAAATAAATATTATATTTAAACTATGTAACTTATTATTTGTGCCCAAATTCGATAAGCCTACCAGCCTAAGAGCTTAGCGGTCTCTTAAGCCCAAATGAGTAAGGATTTGTTTAGTAAAGAAGAGTAATAGCTCAATAGAGGTTGTTAGATCTCAGGGGGCAGTAAGTAGAAAACTACTTAGAGGGGATAATTTGGCTCAGTTAGGTTAGAGAAGGCTATTGAGATTATGTTCAGGGCTAGATGAGGCACTCAAGGGGTGCAAAGCTAAGTAGGAAAGAGCTTAAAATATATTTTAGAGGTAAGGAAGACTTAAGGTTTATAAGATGGTCAGTAGATGGTCTAAATCAGAACTAAGATTATAAAACTGTCCAAGGATGATTATAACAAGCAAACTTTGTAGAGCTCACCCCGATTAAGCACACAACTTAATATTACTACAACTAATAAGAAAATATACCATAAAGAGAATTAATACACTAATTTACGTAGTTCAAGCTAAAGACTTACATCCAAAGGTGTAACTCGTCATCAAATCTACTATATGAAGAAGATGTTATGTAACATAAGTTACAATAAGAGTAATGTCACTCATGAGCTAGAATCTCTTATGTTCTTCCCTTCTTTAGACTTGTGGAGGTCATTTCTTATGCTTTAATGGATATTTTCCTTAGACCTTATCCCTAGATCTAACCATCAAATGATGTGGCTTCCAACTAGAATATTGATGGGACTTAATAGTGACATGGCAAGGACTTGAACTCTGCTGACGTGTATACCCATTTGTGGGCCTGATGATAATGCGGCATGTGACTTGGCCACAATGATATGTACCCTATTTTGGACTGACTATCACCTATTTCCCATCCCCCTTAATGTTAAGGTGCCGATTCATCCTAATTCACAACCTAAACCTATTGGGTGTATGCATGTGGTATACATATCCAATTTAAAATTCATATACATACGCATCTAAGACATATATATACGAATCATAAACACAATAGAAGCTAGAAATCAAATTTTTTAAAATGAACACAATAAATTTTTTTTATTACACTAATGAACAAAATATAAAACATATTAATCAAATTAATACTAATAATTGAGAATATCACCTGTCAAGCCTTTGGAACTGATTTGTAACTTGAATGCCGCATAGAGTAAACTTGTTGGCAATTCTAGGACTCAACATGGTGGGCTTGAGTCACTAAAACAACAACCTATATATTTCCAGCACTGGTTTAACACTTAAACTGTTGAATTAACTCTTAATCCCCATAGCCCAACACTTAGACTATATTCATTTTGTTCTTGATGTATTCAATACTTAAATCCATCAAAACAAATAACTCAAATGTAAAATTAATGGCCTTTTGTTTAGGAAAAGAATATGAATAGCAAAACAACTTTTACTATCAAGTATTTCTTATTTTTAACACTTAAAAACTCAAAACAAAAACAACTCTACTTACCTTCAAAATTAATGGCCATCTTGTTTTTGTTTTAAAAGAGGAAATGAAAAACATTTTTCATCTTCTTCCTTTCTCCATGGCCGAATCCTACTTTTTTTCTATTTTACTCCACATTCATTCAATAATGAAATCAATACACAGGAATACACTGTTAGGGTTGGTGCTTACGTGTCATCCCTGAATGTCATATGCTTGTGTATTTATACAAGTGTAAATTCTCATTAAATCGTTAATACCAATTTATATGGTACTATACAATGTAACGTCACAAATATTGTACGATCTGAAGAAGTTTAAATCAGATCTAAAAGAGTTTAGATAAGGGCTTCTAGTTAGCTACGCTGAGAGATATAAATGCTAAATGTTAGCTAGTTATAATACTCAGCAGATCCAAGAGTTGGAGCCTTGACTGTAATAGAACATAGACCTGGGAATATACCAGTAACTACATAGTTGCAAGAGTTGCAATCGGGTGCCAAAAAATACTAGTTATGCAAGTATGTTTTTGAATTATTGTCCCTGATCTATTTCTACCGATGCTGGTATATCGGTGGATACCTTTATATATAGATCAGTATATGTCGTACCTATAAGGTATAGATGGTCAATCCTGGCGGACCGTGAGCTTGGAGCTCGTATTGACATATAGGTATCCAGTTAGAACTGAATATAGGATAGACTGATGAGGGTCTTCGATAGACACCTTATATAAGCCGTCAACGGAGGGTCCTCACGAGTTGAGTAGTATACGTGGCCCTTTGACCTGAGTGCCACGGTGGGCTTGTAAGTGATCCATCATATTTTGGTTTCATGCATGTCACAGACCTTTCATGGTGTGACCGCTAGTTGTCGCTGGGTATGGTCGATGCTTATGAAGTCCAGTGTGTACAGATATGGGATCCATCAGCTTGCATAGGGAGTTAGATATTCAGATACTTCGAAACTGTATCTCAGAAAGTCTTGTGGCCACAAGCATTAATCCCGAGAAAGAGTTCCATCAAGGTAGAACAATATGCGCAAATGGCAAAGGAGTTTGCGCATATTGTTCAATGAGATACAAGTCTGAAGATAAGACATGGATGAGCACTAGGAGATTTGACAATAATAATCTATATCCCCGCACATCCTAGATATCATGACGGAAGGATTATACTTATGCATTGTAACCTTAGCTTGTATAGTTCAACACGCTAATTTGTATATCCATGATGTGTGCGTGGAGCATTACTAACGGACTCATAGAATAGTTTTATTTGATGAATCGGGCATAAGACCTAGGGAGTCCAGCGATATATAGTGTACTCATTGTGCACTGGGACAGCGTGTCAGATTAAAGTGCTTAATCTAACAATATTCAGCAATACCATAGGAATGTGTGCATGTCTATATTTAAGTGTTAAATACAATAATTAGTCAATAATTGTTATTTACTAATTGTATAATAGTACGTGACGCATTGTGGAACCTCGGTTGAGTTTACCTAAGTGTGGGATTTGGTAGGACTTACAGAGATAGACTTGGTAACTATTCATAAGGGGAAAAATGGTCATTTCACATTTTGATTATTTAATAGTTAAATAATCAAAATATCTCACATGTAATATATTATTATATTATATAATATATTTTATTATATATTACAATATAGGTGTCATCTATTTATTATTTTATATTATTATGTTATTATAATAATATTATTTTTCAATAATGGATGACATGTGCTTTATTTATATTAATATTTTATTATATATATATAAATATGAGAGAGAGATGAGAAGGTGAATTGGTGTGTTTTTAGTTGATATGGGAATTGAAAAGAAATGAAACAAAAGAAGAGAAAACAAGAGAAATGGAGAAAAAGAGAAAGAAAAGAAATGGCACTGTTGGGAAGAAAAAGAAAAAAAAAATAAGAAAATTGTTTCATTTTTCTCTATGGCTTTAGTTGAAGTAATTATGGATTGTTTCAAATTATCTATTTCTTATCCTTTTAGAGAAAATGATAAAAACACACAACAGGCCATTTTTGGGATTAAGAGTTAATTCCGTGCTGGATATTGGACTGTTGTTCTAGCTCACCAAGCCTATTGTGTTGGTGATTAGAACTGCTCGCGAGTTGCTCTCCATGCATACTCCAAGGAAATACGTATATAACGATACACGTTGAGGTGGGTTCTAAACCTATTAATATATTAATGTGATTAATATATTTATTTATTGTCTTTATTGTTTAATTTACACGCTTCCGCCTCATATAATTTGTATATGATAGGTATTTTAGGCAATAGACACAATTGCATATACATACATCCACATATATTAGATCCTCGACAACATACACATCATGATCATGGCTGGCCATACTTTTTTTTTTAAGAGCCATTATTACTTTCCTTCAAGGAAAAAACAAAAACAAAATGCAAGGCAACCACCTACACTTATTATGGCCGACCACCTTTCTTCAATTATTTTGTTTCTCAAATACTAAAATGAATTTAAAAGCAACCACTACAACATATGGCCACCTACTTCCATTTTGTATTCATTAAAACAAAATATATGTTTATAATAATATAAGAAATCTTCTCTTTTGTATATGTATCATCATGTGCTTAATTGAAAAACCATTCTTTAATGTTAAACATAATATGGTTGGCCATCTCTTATCTTTGACAAGAAAAATTTGCACTTATTTCCTCAAGTTTTGATTTAATTTCCCTTTAACAATATTTGCTTTAACTTAATTATTTGCTTAATAAAATCTCATTTTATTTAGCAATTAAGTCTTCAATAAAATATTTACTTTATTAATTTAACCATGAGCTAATAATTAACTGTAGTCAAATTGACTAATCACTTAACTCTTAAATAAGAATAAATATTTAGATTATTTGACACTTAAATAATCAATTAAGGGAAATAACCCTTAAGTTTTTAATTAACTCAACATGAGTCTCACCTTATCCAATACTTGAGTCAATTTAACCGAAGGTTCACAATGCGCTATGTATCACTATTTAATTAGTCAATAATAATCATTAACTAATTATTGTACTTAACACTTAAGTACTGACACCCACGCATCCCGAGGGTTCTTGAAATAAATATTCAATTCTGCTGAAAATTACTAGATTGAATAATTCAATCCAGTATGCTACCCTAGTGCATAACTAGTACACTTCATATTGCGGGACTCTCTAGGTCCACGTCTGATTCGTCAAATAGAACTATTCCATAAGTCTGTGATCAATGCCCTACGCACACGTCACAAATATTACAAATCAGAGCGTTAGACAATACAAGTTGAGGTCACAGCGCATACGTATAATCTTTCATCATGTATATCCTGGATGTACAGGGATATAGATCAGCACCGTCAAATCCCCGTATGCCCATCCATGAGCTTATCTCCAGATTTGTATATTCAAGAACAATATACACAAAAACCTTTGCTATATTGTTCAACCCTTTGGGAAATACCTTTTCCGGGTTAGTACTCATGGCTATGAGATTTACTTAAATACGATCTCTGAGCATCTGGATATACTACTCCCCTATGAGAGATGACGAATCTCATATCTGTACACACCGGACTCCATAAGCATTGAACCATACCCAGCGGTCACACCATGAAAAGTCTGTGACATGTGTGGAACCAAAGTATAGTGGATCACTCCAGATTTGTATGTTCAAGAACAATATATACAAAAACCTTTGCTATATTGTTCAACCCTTTGAGAAATACCTTTTCCGGGTTAGTACTTATGGCCACGAGATTTACTTAAATACAATCTCTAAGCATCTGGATATACTACTCCCCTATGAGAGATGACGGATCCTATATCTGTATACACCGGACTCCATAAGCATCGGACCATACCCACCAATACCCAGCGGTCACACCATGAAAGGTTTGTGACATATGTAAAACCAAAGTATAGTGGATCACTTACAAGTCCACTGTGGCACTCAGGTCAAAGAACCACATATACTACTCAATTCGAGAGAACTCATAATTGACGATTTCATAGGATGTCTATTAGCGTCCTCGTGAGTCTGTTCAGTATTTAGTCCTGACTGAATACTCATATACATATACGACCTTCCGGTAAGCTCATAGTCAGCTAAAAATAACCATCTATACCATATAGATATAGCATGCACTGATATTTATAAAATAGTCTACCGATAGACCCGCATCAGTGAAGCAAATCAGGAACATAGTATTTGAGAACATATTTGCATAATGACATCTCCTAGCAACTATTGCAACTTATTACAACCATATCATTACTGGTATACCCTCAGGTCTTGATCCCATTACAGACAAAGATCTAATCTTTTAGATCTTGCTGATCTTATAACCTGCTACTGCTAACTCTTAGCATTGCTAACTGTTAGCATAAATATAACACTCGGCTTTGCTAATTCTTAGCACTAGTTTGAACTCCTTTAGACCATATTTGAACTCCTTCATATCATACAATGTCTGTAACGTAACAAGTATTGTACCATATATTTATATTATATTAACGATTATACGAAATGTTTGCTATAGAAATATTAAATAATTTAATATTCATAAGTATTGGAATAGCATGTAAGTACCAACTCCAACATTTAATACTTATAAAAGATTTTTAAAACTTTTCTCTAAACAAAAGAATTAAAAAATAAATTTTTGTTAGCAATCAATTTATGATTATTCTGAAAGACTTATTATAAAAATGAATATTTTATGATTATTCTAAATTAATTCAAAAATAATTGTTTCTTAGCAGTCAATGTTTTTTTAGATGTAGGGCTATTTGAATCTACCTAAGTACTCAACAAACCCATTTTTTAATACACCCACTTGAAAATTTCAATTTTCAAATTTTAGCTTATAAACCAGCTTTAATTTTTGTTTATAATAATCAAAATTATTATAAAAAATTAGCTTTTAATAAATATCCATATAGTTATTCTTAATCTAAAATAAGTTTTACAATCATTTCTATATGAAACTCAAGAATAATCATCGACAATTGACTCTTAAATAAAAGCATAATAAGGACCAAATAAAATTGTATATGTTTTGTTTAGTGAAAAAAAACAATTAATAATTAAAAGTTTAAGTAACTTGCTTAAGACTAGAAACAAATTTGAGTTCACTCACTCGATGAAATCCAATTAAAAATTTGATCATATAGTAAACAATTCGATTTAATTAGTTAAAATATAATGAGTGTTTAAAAATTTAATGAAATAAACACTCTTGACATTATTTTAGGAACAAACACTTTAACTTAAACACATTGAAAATTATTTTTCTTTGTAATTATTAAATTTCTCAATCGATTAATCAATGTTATTAGGTTTTAGTTTTAAATTAGTAGATTTTCATGGAGTAAAGATTATAGATTTTTATTTTCCATTAAAAATTTCTATGGCTAATTAATAAAAATTACTTTACTATAATTTAATTACTAAGATTATTGCTCCCCTTGAAAAGTCCACAAGCTCAGCCTACAGGCCCATAGCTTGCTTCACCCAAAAGAGAGGGCCTAAAGGCCAAAGTCATCGAATAACATAGATCGGGATGAGCACAAACATCTCTTTGACAAACCCATGTCCTACCCTCCAAAGAGATCTGACCAGTTTGGGATCCCTAGAGTCGGTCTAACTAGCTCGAGATCTCTTACGTCGTTCTAACCACTTCAGAATCTGACAAACTCAAAATCCCAAGTACTCAAATCCACACCCTACTACCACTCCTATAATGAACCCTAACCTGGTCGGCATCCCAAATAATCCAAGCAGCCCATGACACAAACATGCCAAGCCACTCTTCTAGAATAATGACAGCTAATATATTGGTCCTAAAATTGTTCAGAACTTTGGAATATCCTGAGTAACCTTACCATTGTTCACAAAACAAGTCCAAAACTATAAAAGGAAGATGAAAACACGTTCTTATAAGACAACAACCTAGATAAGGCAAGTCATCATGATTGATAGCTTGTGCCATCATTCAATGGAATCTTTTAATCTTGAGAGGCAACATCCCCTAAGTTACACCTAGCAATCAGGTGATGACCTGAACATCCCTTAAGTTACACCAAGAAATCAAGTGTTGACCTGAACATTCGCCCTCAAGATCTTCAAGGTCTAGTGTTATAAAAATAGGGAAGAAAAACAAGGAATAGGTTATGTTTTTTTCTAAACAATCTACTCTTTTTCTTTACTTATTCTCAACACATTTTTTGGGGTTTAACTTAAGCATCAAAGGGTCTTTTTCGGAGCTACCACTGGTGAGGCCATAACGAGTGTTTTTCTTTATCTTTATAGGAGTAATTTAGTAAGAGGTCCAAAAAACCCAGGATTATAGCCCAAGTCAGACAAGGCCTAAAGCTCTATTTTCATAATTAAACAAATTTAAAGCTTGTTAGCCCGAGAAAGCCATGTTTTCTAGTTAATAATTTTTGGAGCCGTATGTAAGAACAGAACAAAAATCTGTCAATCGTCTAGTAAAACACCAAAATATGGCACATTAATAATTAAATAGTAGGAACTAACTTATTAGAAAGTAGAAAGTTGGAAACTTAGGCAAAAATAGAACCCAAAGGCCCACCTGCAAACCTAGCCAATTTGGCTAGAACTTCTTTGGCAAGAGAAATCCAAGATGAGTTACGGATGCTAAGGGAGGAAATGGTAGAATTAAGATAATTGATGGTTGAGATGTTAAGAAAAAAAAGAATGAACGAATGAGAGATATGAGATAAACAGAGGGAGAATTCAAACCCTTAGTGTTTAAATTCTTAAGAGAACCTAAATTGGTAGGTTAGGGAGAAAATGACAAATGTCTCTTATGATCCTACTGGGGGAGGAAGACGAAGCCATTTTCTAGACAAACGTGATGTTTCTCAAGTTGGAGACTCTGAGCAAGTGGAGAGGCATAAGAATAACTGCCAAGAACAGCTATGTGCCAAACCACCTCTTAAAGATAAAGTTTAAGGGTTGGATGACAGATTAAGAAGCTTCTTGGAGGAGAAGAAAAAGAAAGATCAACCTCGACCGAAGAAGACACACACACACACAGGAGATCTCCGTTTATTAATGAGCTGGGAGACATAAAACTCCTAAATGGATTCAAACTGTCAAGCCTTTCAATCTACCAAGGAGTGATAAACCTTAACCATTATGTCGACCAAGTGACTGACCTATTATGCATTACAGGGCTATGGTAAGAGTAGATGTACAGAGTTTTCCATATAAGTCTCAAGGGTTCTTCCCTTATTTAATATCAGGATTTAAAACAACAAAGTATCTCATGTTACTATGAGTTCACAGAAAAAGTTTGTTCAGCACTTTCGAGGTTATTGTAAAGTAGCAAAAGACCCCTAACAATTGAAAGAGATTAGACAAGGGAGGAATGAAAGTCTCAAAGATTACGTGAAGAGATTCCACAAAAAAGTGATCTTGTTAAGGGCCTTCGACCAGTAGATAACCTTAGAAACTGTCAAGGCCGGACAGAAGTTAAATAAATTCTAGTATTAGTTATCCGAGAGCAATGTTCCAAACTATACTACTGCGTATAATAAGTCATTAAAGTACATAGCCATAGAATAATAAGATGAGGTGAAAACGTCATTCACGGATAAGGCCGAGGCCTAACTCATCCATGGAAAAATGAAAAACAATTGAAAGAGAAAAAAGAGGACACCACTCTAAAGTTTTAAATACCCAAGGATCGACAGGATAGATAAGCCTCGACAAGGAATGATCTATATAAACAGGCATAACAAATTTCAATCCCAGATAGATGACAAGATAAATAAATATCGCTCCCAAACTGGTTATCCAGAACAACCTAGGATCCTGTGAAACTAGAGAGAGCACCTCACTAAGGCATAACGTAAGGTTGCTCAAATTGGTAACTTTCTTCCCTTGGCTACCGTAATGAAGGATATCTATAAGGTTATCAAAAATAAAGGTTTACTTTTTAAGATTACTTATAAAGGTAATAAGGTAGAATAACTAATGAATCTGAGAAATTGGTGTGAATTCCGTCAAAACATGCAATAGGTTAATGCATTGATCTAGAGAAATAAGTGGATGCCCTAATGAGGAATAGATATCTAAGGAAGTTCCAAGCAGATCGGTAACACAGAAAGCCAATCCACTGACTACCCCAGTGGATATCTAGTACTCAATAGTGGGATATTAGGTCATTTGTAACATTCTATTGGCCAAAACACTACAAGTGCAAGAAGTCCCTACCATGTTTACCAAGGAGGATGCCCAGGGAATAAGTTACCCCTATGATGACGCACTTGTTGTGACTGTGTAAAGACTTTAACTGTTAAGCCCAGTAGGATGTTAACAAGTGATAAGTGGGGACTTACCACCTAAGCTACCATTTAAAAGTGAAAGCATAAGGTGATCATTTGGCCATTTCACTATTTATAATTAAATTGCCAAGCTCATTTTGTTTAAGCATGAGATAGGTTCTTTTGCATTGTCATGCTTCTAAATTTACTCTTTTTTTTAAAAGCATATGGTAGTTATCATCTAATGGCTTTTGAAAGAGGATACTAATCTTCCCTTTAATTTGGCCAACATATATACATTGCTACTAAGCCATCTTAACAAGCATGTGGTGGCTTCTTTTGTGCATTGTCATGCTTAAAAGAAACAGCCACTAAAATTATTTTTATTGGCTAATTAAGGTGGCAATAAAGACTATATAAAGGGGAGCAATATACATATAAGGATGCAAGATTTATGGCAATAGTATTTAAGTAGGTTACATGGAAAATAGACTAATAAGTTAGTCAAATTTGGTGAGAGACAAAGAAAACAAAAGTTACTTCAACTTTAAATTCTTATTGAGATAGAAAGCTACCATTCTAGCTTCAATTATCTTACCACATTCTGGACTAGAGTTGTTAAGAGCAATGCTTCAAAGGTAGCTCTATTTACCTCATTAGTGTAATGAGATGTGTGTATTATATTTTGTTGTACAAATTTTGCATGTGACATGTGTGAAAATGAAAATTAAAATGCACACATTCACCCTATGCATTGCACACTAATAAATTGGTATCAAAACGCATGTTTATGTGCTATTTGTGATTAATTTAAGTGTCCATGGAATGATTAGGATGTCCCAAGGCTGTTGATTATGCATTTTAAATGTTTAAAGGTGCGTAATCAAGATGCAGCTGAAAGGGACGCCGTGGAGATGTCATCTAGCACTGCGACACTGAGGCTACCTAGGCTCTAGGTCGCGGTGCTGGAATTTTCAAGCCCCAGCTAACGGCACTCGCAATTTGGTGTCGCTAATAATTGGTAGGCCAGCACCACGTTGCTAGGTTTTCTAGGCCCCTGTGTAGTGGTGCTTGAGGTTCTGCCTCAAATGCTACAACGTCGAGCTATCAACACTACGACACTAAGATGGTGACAACGCTATAAGGTTGGTGTTGCAACCCTGGAGGCTGAGCTTCCAGTGCTGCAGCACCGAGAACCTAAGTCTAATTCTGTAATTATGCCAGTCATTCTAATTATTTATTTTTAAAATGTTTTAAAATATTTATTAAAAAATATCTTTCATGCTCAACTTCTCTTGCACCAATAACCAAGATAAGTATGAAGCACTTATTATCGGCCTGTAAATACTTGTGAAAATAGGGGTGAAAATTTTAAAAGTAAGAGGCAACTTATTGCTAGTTATTAAGCAGATAACTAGTGAATATAATAGTAAAGTCAACTTGTTGATACCATACTACAAAAAATCCAGGCATTCTTTTTGTTGAAAATGGTGCTTACGTGCCATGCTAATATTGTATAAATATTCATTGTTTAATATTATACAATAAATATTTTAAATATAATCATTAAGACTAAACAAATATATTAAGATGCTTGTAATATTTTAGGCATTGTATGATCTGAAGGAGTTCAGATCTGGTCTAAAGAAGTTTAGATCAGTGCTAACAATTAGCAACGCTAAGATTTATAAATGCTAAAAGGTAGCACTGCTAAGAGTTAGCGGGTTATAAGAGTTAATGAAATCTAAGGAGTTAGAGCCTTATCTGAAATAGGACAAAGATCTAGAAATATATTAGCAATGACATAGTTTTAAGGAGTTGTAAATAATGTTAGAAAATATCATTGTGCAAGTATGTTCTCAAACTTTATAGTCTTGATCTATCTTACCTGATGCGGGTTTGTCGATGAAAATTTTATTATACATAAATCAGTATATGTCTATATTTGGTTGGTCTTGATAGTTAGTCTTAGTAGATCATGAGCTTAGTGGAAGCTCATATAGGCATATAGGTATTTAGTAAGAACTGGGTACTAAACAGATTCAATAAAGACCTCTAATAGATATCCCATAAAGCCATCAATAGAGAGGCTTCTCGAGTTGAGTAGTATTCGTAGATTGTGAGTGATCAATATGTTACAGTGGGCTTATGAGTGGTCCATCATACATAGGTTCCACAAATGTCAAAAACATTCCATGGTCTGACCGCTGGGTGTCGTTGGGTATAGTCCAATGCTCATAAGTCCGGTGTGTGTATATATGAGATCTGTCAACTCATATGGATGAGTTGTATATCATGATACTTCAATATTATATTTTAAAAAATCTTATAGCCTCAAGCATAAAACCCGAGAAAGAGTTGTTCATAGAATAAACAATATTGAAAAAGTGTTTGCGGATATTTATAAAGATACGAGTCTGGAGATAAGTTCACAGTTTATATATGGAGACTTGATGGTGATGATCTATGTCTCCGCTGTTCCAGGATATAAGTGATAGAAGAATTATAAGAATATGTATTAACCTTAATTTGTATAGTTTAACGCAACGTTTTTGTAATTTTTGTAACGTGTGTGGGGGGCATTTTTTATGGATTTACAGAAGAGTTTCGTAAGATAAACAGGTATGAACCTAAGTAGTCTAACAAAATGAAGTGTACTTATTAAGCACTGGGGTAGCACACTGGGTCGAACAGCTCAATCTAGAAAAATTTTAGAAATCGAGAATTATTTTAAGAACTCTCAGGAAGCACATGAGCTTAGTTTTTAAGCTTAGAAAGTATAACGAGTGTCATTTGACAATTAGCCTTAAGTAACCACGTGGCATAATATGGCTGGCCATAAGTGGCTTGGCCATTTAAGGCCAACAAGTGCCAATCGAAGGCATTTTGATGCCTTATTATGATGACATATGGCAAGTTAAATTGCCACATTAAATATTTAAAGGACGTCTATCCTTAAAGAAAAAAACATGTAATGGCAAGTCTTGCCAATTTGATTGCCATACTGGTCGATTAAAAGACATACGTCCTTGGAAATTTTCAAAAAAAAACATATTTCTTAAATTGTAAATTTTTTTTTTTTTTTTTTGCAACTAAAAGGAGTGGCATTCAACAATTGCTTAAGTGAAGCACTAAGTGTGAGATAAGGAAAAAGAAAAAGTTTCTTTTTATTTATGTTCTTAAACATGGCCGAGAAAGAGCAAAATAAAGAGAAGAGTTCTCTTACTTTTGTTTCTTTTTTATTTTCGTAGAGAGAGATATAAGAGCAAAGAGTTGCTCAACATCTGTTCCTTTTGAAATTAAAGGCTACCATTCTAGCTTCTAATTCCATTGGAATTTATGGATTAGAATTGCTTACGGGATTACTTCAAGATGAGTTCTTAATTCTATTAAGTGTAACATATTTAAATTTAGTATGTATACATTGCAATAGGAAATAAAAAAAAAATTCCGTTGCATTAATTTATATGTGGGATATGAAAATAAATTAAAATTAAAATTAAAAATTGTAATGTACACATTTGTACCCCATGCTTAGCACACTATCAAAAATGGTATTAGAGCGCATGTTTGTGTGCTATATGGATTAATTGGAATGATTGTGGTGTTATTAGAATGGTTCCGAGGCTATTGGTGTTGTATTTCAAGTGTTAAAAATAAAAAATCCGAAGACAGCAACCTAGACACCATGGCACTAGTATTTGGCACCACAGCGTTGAGGCTTTCCAAACTCCAATACCACAGCGCTGGATGAGGAGCACTGCAACTCTTTTGGCCCTAGTGCTGCAACACTCAGGACTTGGCACTACAATGCTAGCGGTTCTACCCCTAGTACCGTAGTGTTGGTGAGTCTATGCCACAACATTACGAGCTGGGCCTCTAACACTACAATGTGTGTGGCTGGTGTCGTAATGCTGGGAGTCCGATGCTGTGGTGCTCACAATGTTCACTATAATTTTTTTTAATTGTTTAAAAAATGATGTGATATTTATTTCTGCAATAATAAATGTTATTAAAATTGTATTTAAAACTGTGATCATTTATTTGTGCTGGTAACCACAATGGAAGCCTTATTGGTAGGGGTTAGTTGTGCTTGCACAAAATAAATGTGTGATTGATAATAATATCCTCATGATATGAAAATAAGAATACAAAAATAATTAAATTGAAAAGTGTTTTATTATGAGATAATATTATACAATGATTCGTCTTGTCAATATGCTGTTAAACGGGTTATATCGATCTTTTTCAAGATCGTTAAAGTGTGAGAAATTTGGTAAATGTGATTTAGAATATTCCGGTTAAATATGAGATGAAGTAAATATATGTAAAAGTATTACCCTAGATCGCTAAAGTGTTCAGGTAGTATCAGTAGCATATATTTGATAAATGACAAGTTAATCTGGAATACACTTACCCTAGATCACTAAAGTGTGCTAATAATGTGTATTTAGGATTAGTGGTAAGAGTTGCATGAGATGCAATTAACAAGAGTTATCTACCTTTTGGGTTTACAAAGGCCAAGATTGTTAAAATATGCGGCTGGAATAAAATGCCAATAGGGTCTACTTACCGCTGTACAGTTTAAATCATCGTTTTCTCATTTGAGAGATTTAAGGGATTATATAAAGCAATAAGAGAGCGTCTTCAGATTTTAAAATGTATAAATATTATAATCATGATATAAAGCGTTATTTATTGACGATTAGAAATGTTTTGCTATGCATCTTCTATTTAACCTTATAAAGATAAGATAGATATATTATAAAAATAAGATTAGTATGAGCAATCCTTTAGTATACTTGATCTAGGCACACCAACTTTAGGGTACAAGAAATACTTTGACTTGCCAATGAATCTGAGAATAATTCTAGATTCAGATAACTTAACTATATTATTGATCAGAAGATAATAAAGAGGTGTTTCATGATATCTCTTTAGAAGAGATGGAAATTTATCAAAAATGGATTAAGATTGATTTCAAAGTCAAATCATATATCATCGCCCTAATATCTTGTGATCTTTAATTTGAGCATGTGCACATGAGATGTGCAAGTAATATCATGCTCTGTCTGAAATTTATTTAATATATCCAAACTATAGATAAAGAATAATCACAATGAAAATGTTTCCATTGTGGTGAGATTTAAAATAGTAAATCTTACTATTTAATGTACTTTATCTTAGAAAAGATTGACATTTTAGATATCTGTTTATCAATTATAGATATTTTATTAGCATTTGATACTAAGAGTGCAAGGGTATGAGATGTCACCTTTCTTCCTCATATATACAAGGTGTTGCATGATTTAAGGAATGTTGGGAAACTATGAAAGGAGAAGTACAAATTTGCATAGAAAATGAAGATTTCATAGACGTGGTAGTTGTTATGACTTTTAAGTCACTTCTTCATTCTGAAAAAAGCATAACATTGTATAATTGCTACTCCATTCATTAACTCCCTGTAGTAGACAGAAAGGGTTAATATGAATACATTAAGAATAGTTTCTCATGTATATATAATAATGATAAATTTTTATTAACTAAGTGTCAGTTAATGAACGGCCGTTTTATCTTAAATATAATAAGAAATGTCTTGGTAAACAAATAAATATTGGTTTAGAAATTTTGAATAATAAAGAATTATAGGACATAAAGATTGGTTATGTAGTCGTAAGGTAACTATCCCATCTAGATAAGAATGGTCAGATACTTAATTTGACTATGGCACCTTGGCCAGTTTATAAATTCTATATGGAAGGGAAGATGACCAAATATTTATGTGGATGTTGGACATTGGCCTATTGGTTTATTGGAACTGGTACATGTGATGTATATGCTCCAATAAATCATACTACCACTGAGTGGATTTTGATACTTAATTATCTTTATCATGATTTGTCATGACACAGACATATATTTCTATGAAGCACAGGTTGGAAACTTTTGAAGTGTTTAAAGAGTTTTAACTAGAAGTAAAAAAATAAACCCTTGTGTATATTCAATGCCTTTGATTAAATCGAGGCGTTAAATATATATGAGCAGTAAATTCATATATTTTATTTAAAGAAGAATGAAATTTTCACTCAATATAGTCCTCCAGATACTCCTTAACGTAAAAATATTTTAGAGAGGAGGAACCAAAATTTATTATATATGGTCCAATCAATGTTGAACTTTACCTTTTTTCTAAAAAATCTATAGGTTGTGGGCTAGAAACTGCTAATCACATTTTAAACTTTAAACTCAATTGAGTGAGATATCTTTAACACACTCTCTTTGTAGGTCAGAAAAGATATCAAGGGCCGCCTATTAAGCATACTTGATACCTGAAGGTGCCCTTGGTGTTTTCTTAAATGAAAAAAAGAATCCTTTGACTATAAAATCAAAATTGACTCTATACATAACAATCAAGTTTAGGACTTGGTCGTGCTTTCTCTGGGAATAGTTTTTATTTGTTACAAATAGTTTGCACAGTGGAAGTGTGGGCCCAATATGAAGGTAGAGA
Source organism: Ailanthus altissimus (assembly GCA_946807835.1). Taxonomy (NCBI): domain Eukaryota; kingdom Viridiplantae; phylum Streptophyta; class Magnoliopsida; order Sapindales; family Simaroubaceae; genus Ailanthus; species Ailanthus altissimus. The sequence goes on from OX327687.1 coordinate 16,417,921, forward strand.
CCTTCAAAACTCGATTAGTGATAAAAGGTTATACTCAAAGATTTGGGATCGATTATGAGAAAATCTCTTTCACTAGTAATTATGCTTAAGTTAATTCGAATTTTTTTGGCTATTGTAACATATTAAGATTTTAAGGTCTAATATATGTAAAAACAGCATTTCATAATGTATATCTCGACTAAGAGATATGTATAGAATAGACTAAAGGTTTTACATTAAGTAGTTTTCCTAGAGCTAAAATCTTTGTTTTAACTAGGAAATAAAAAAGTCTGGTATCATCAAGAATGAAGAGAAAGCGTATGTGATTAGAAAAGGTTGTAAGAGTATAATTGTTTTTCTAGTTCTCTACGTGAAACACATACTCAATGTTGGAAACGAAGTTGGTATGTTACAAGTTAGTTCGTTAAGAGTTATCTGAGTAAGAACATCTCTAAAAACGATTTGAGAAAGGTTTTCTGTATATTGGTTATAGAGCTTTATAGAGATAAAGCTATGAGACTGATAGAAATATCTAAATCATCATACATAGACTCAATTCTGGAAATGTATAACTTTAATAACTGTGAGATAGTTAAAGTACTTTACAGACATGGCATTTATCTTATTAAGAAGAAATGTCCTTATCTAGAAAATGAAATCGTTAGAGGGTCTAACATAATATGTACATCAGTTAGAGGTAGCTTGATGTACTTATATTATGAACGAGACTTGCATCAGGATGGCTGTAAGTGTTATGAGCAGGTATCAGTATGATCTAGGTAAAGACCATTGAATGACCGTGAAATATATCTAAAATACATAAGAGGTATAGAGAATAAGTTTATGAATCATGGAGAAAGTTACTTATAGATGATAAGATACACATAATCTACTTCCAATCTAGTCCAGATGATAGAAAGTATGCATCTGATTTCTATTTCTTCTCAACGGTACTGCAGTTAGTTAAGAATGCAAGGTCAATGGATCCTATCCCACTATAATGCAACTAACAAGGCAATTGCTAAAGCCAAGAAACCATAAGGCGCACTAGAATTTTAATCATATGGACTTTAAATACCACATAATTAGAAAGTTCTTGCTGGCAAATTGATTACCACACTTGTTGGTTAAAAGACACACGTCCTTGGAAAATTTTTAAAAAATTATATTTTTTAAATTCTAAATTTTTTTTTTTTTTTGCAAATAAAAGGAGTGGCAATCGGCAATTGTTTTCCAATTGATTAAGTAAAGCACTAAGTGTGAGATAAGGTAAAAGAAAAGGTTTCTTTTTCTTTATATTATTAAACATGGCCGAGAGAGAACAAAATAAAACGAGTTCTCTTGTTTTTGTTTCTTCTTCATTTTTGCCAAGAGATATATAAAAGCACAAAATTGTTCATCATCCATTTCTGCTGAAATTAAAGGCTACCATTCTAATTCCTACAATTCTACTGGATGTTACAGATTAGAATTGCTCACAGGATCACTTTAGGGTGAGTTTCTAATTATGTTAAGTGTAATACATTTAAATTCAATATGTGTATATTACAATAGAAAATTAGATTTTATTTTGCTGCCTTAATTTATATGTGGAACATGAAAATAAATTTAAATTAAAAATTATAATATACACATTTACACCCTACACATTGCACACTTACATCTTCTTCAAAGGTTTAATTCTACTCACATCGAATTTGTAGCGAGAATCGATAAGTCAGAAGCAAATTAATATTATCCGCGCCAAGAAATTAATAAAGTTATGGATAAAAAAAAGACTCCAAGACCGTCTAGAAATATATTTGTATGAAACCATGACTCATTGCTTATATTGAAGCAAGGACCTTGGTATAATGAAGACGTCATAATCAATTATAAATGATTGATTGATAAGTCGAAAGAGAACGCCACAAAAATTATTCTTATAAGTTCAAAGAGTTTTAAAAGAATCAAAGAGAATTTTCTTAATCAAATTATTGAATGCTTTCTTCTCATCTCTCATGTATTTATAGTAAATATTTAGGATGCTAACATTTATTATAATATTTAATGACAACTTAAAAACTACTAACTACCAACTACTACCAATAAGGCTTTATTTTAAACTAGCTTTTAAACTTTGTAACTACAATAATAAATGCAGCTGCAAACTTTAACTAACTACCAACCACCACCAACAACTAAGGCTTTATTTTAAATATTACAACTACTATCATAAATGTTTATTGTAGGCTCCCAAAAGCTTCTAACCACTTGAATTGCTCACATAAGCTGCTATGTTGCTATTTTCATCATTCTCTAACACTTGATGAGTTAAAATTAAGTAATCACCAATTTAGAAAACTCTACTAATTCCACCCAATTTGTGATCTAAGGAATTTCTTTTAGATTATTTCAAAGCTTGAATCATAGAAATCCAACCTTATGGAACATTTACCTTATGCCTCAATGCATTCACTTCAGCCTAAATGTTTTGAATTATTTCATTGAGATTTTTCTTGAATCTTTTAGCTCAAGCCCTTATAACCAGACCAACTAGAACTTGAAAATAATTTGCATTCCATTTGTTAGTCGTGCCCTCATCACTAATGACTTGTCTCAAATGGCATCTAGTTTCAAAAAAGCAATAAAAGAGATCCCCTAATCTATTGGCCTAGTTCTTACCTTTTCAATAATAAAATAATAAAACAAAAGAAGAGGTCGATCTTACAAATCAATTTAACTATTGATTGAAGGGATAAACGTATTAAATATATAAAGAAGCCAAATACTAATGTTAATCGATAGAAAAAAATTTATAACGCTAAAATTTGCTTTCTTCATTGGAGAATTATTTATAAGGGGACTTTTAGGATAATTTTTAAGATGCATCAACCCAAAAGAAATGATGTTCGTAATGGCCGAATCACACAAAGAGTTGGCAGGTACTCATTTGAGTGGTCAAAATTTGAAGAAATTAATTTTGAAGAACAGTTTCTAGTGGCCAACTATGGAGAAAGATTGTCATGATGGCTGTGATAAATGTTAGAAACACGACCCTGTACATATCATCCCAACTGAAGAGATGCATGAAATTATTAGGCCTTGGCCATTCAGAGGGTTGGCAATAGACATTATTGGAAAGATTTACCCACCTCTGAAATATCATGCCTTTATCCTAATAGCAACCTACTATTTCACAAAACGAGTACAAGTCGTTCTATTGAAATCAGTTACTCAACAAATGGTAATTAAGTTCATCAAAGAAAATATTATATACCGATAATAGCCTTTCAAAATCCATCACGACTATTACTGGACTGTCTTCACATGAGAAGAGATAGTTGACTTTGCAAAAAAAATTGACATTTTCCTAATACATAGTACTCCTTACTATGCTCAATCAAAAGGACAAGTCGAATCCACCAATAAATCTCTCATCTTAAGACTTAAGAAAGTGATAGTAGATAATCCAAATGCATGGCACCAAAAGTTACAAGAGGTTCATTGGGCAAACCGTGTCAATCCAAAAACAGCCACTAGAGTATGCCCTTACCAGTTAGTCTATAGACATGAAGCCATGGTCCTAATAGAACTTATAATGTTAGAGTTGATGCCTACTTTCCATTTTAATTTTTTCTGAATATTAATTGTTTAATATTTTATACAATAAACAATCCGTATAAAATTGTTAATATAATTTATATGCTACCAAGATTGTTACTTTTAAAACATTGTAGATCTAAATGAGTTTAAATCTGATTTAAAAGAGTTTAGGTTAACGTTAAAAGGTAGCAATGCTAAGAGTTAGAACCTTGTCTGAATTAGTACAAAGACCTAGAAATATATTAGTAATGACATAATTGTAAGGAGATCCAAATGATAATAAGAAATGTTATTATGCAGTATGTTCTCGAACATATCATTCCTGATCTATGGCTTCCAGTACAAGTCGATTGGTATACCTTTCGAATCAGTGTATGTCTATATTTAGATTATCCATACAGTTAGTCTTAACAGACTGTGGACTAAGCAGGAGCTCCTATAGGCATGCTCATATAGGCATACATGGTATGCAAGAAAGACAAGTGTCAAACATTCAATGGCCAAGTATGTTAAACTTTATAAATGTTACAAATAGGTCCCTATTTTTAACTATATATAAACTAATTTTTATAAATGTTGCAATTAAGTCTTTATTTTCATATTTTGCCAAAATGAGAGAAACAGTTGTTCAAGTGTTGAACAAAATCTAAATTTGAACCTGCTAAAATTTGAAGGCTGTCATTCTAGATTCGTATGCCCACTGGATGTTGCAGACTAGAATTGATCAATGAGTCACTTCAAGTTGAGCTCCAAATCAAATTCTTCTGCAAATCGTCTTTAAAGGTATGTTTTCTAATTTTGTTAATGTAACAGATTTAATTTAACTATATGTTTATTTAATAAGAAATCATATTTCCATTTTGCTGCGTAATTGTATGTATGACATGCATTGAATTTTTAATAAACACATTTCACATGCATACACCCTTAATGCACGTTAATATATAACCGACTCTATGAGAAGATCGCATTAAAGAAAATTAAGTACAAAAGAATATCACGACAGCATGATGGAAGAGATGGACAAATTAGACCAAGGTCAAATTAGAGCCTTGAACCGACTTGAAATACATAAAGAAAAAAAGGTAGAAAGAGCTTACAACAAAAAGGTAAAATTCAAGTCCTTCAAGATAAACAACTTGGTATGGAAATCCATTTTACCAGTCAGATCAAAAGAACAAACTTTTTGTAAATTTAGTCTAAATTAGGAATGACCGTTCAAGATTGTCAAGCTTCTTGGTAAGGGGGCATATGTTTTAGTATATTTAAATGGGGCATATCTTTTAGTATATTTAAATAGGGCAAAATAAGTTAGGACCATCAACGAAAAATATTTGAAAACGTACCAACCAATAATTTGGGAAGGCATAGATAAATCGATCTTTCAATTATACGAACAAAATAAGTGGTTGGTTAGAATCCTTATACGTTAAAACGATTCTTCTAAACCACTTTAGCCATTATTGAAGCTGATATATCCTCATGTTGCATCTAACACTTGCTTCAAATCCGTTATAGTTAATACAATTAGTTATTAATGAAGCTGATACATTGTTCGGTTATCTATATCTTTATCTTTATTTGCTTTACAAGGATAATTCTCATTCACATTCAAACAAAATGCATGTAATCAAATTTAAGGCTCAACTAAATGATCGGCTAATATATTCAACAAAATATTTTAGTATAAGCTTTCAAACCGATTTCTATACGTTAAATTTACTTTTAAGGACGAAAAAAAAGTCGGCAACAATTGAGTCCACTACTTTCACCTTCTGCTCAGCCTAAAGGATCTTCTCACTCTTTAACTTAAGGATCTTTTTTAAAGTCATCTTTTTTAGACGGTTGCGAAAAATTTGTTGAGCCAAAGTCTACGATTTCTTAGTTCTCTCAACCTTTGTTGCCTTCAGCTTTGCCAACTCAGTTTCCAAGGCAACAATCCTCTCCTTGGTGCCTTTATTCTCGATGTTCAACTCCCAAACTTCAAACATCAATTAGGTTTTTAGTCGATCCAAGGTCTCTTTTCCTGGGGTTCTTTTTTGGATTCTTAAATAATGCTTATACCTAATTACTTCTTTTTGGCCAAACTTGTGAACAAAGCAGAAAAGTCATCAATCTTGGTTTTTAAGGCATCTGACATGATATCACATGTGGCATTGTCTGAAACAAACTTCAAATTTAAGTCCAGTACCTACCAATCATTAACTAACATGTCAGCTACTTGAGAACCAAGACTCTTTAGCTAATCGATCTTCTCTAGCACTTGTGATTGTACAATGGCAATAGGTGGAGAGCTTATTTTTTAGATTTAGGGCCCTCTGAATCTTACTCTCAGAAGAAGACTCTTAGAGAAGGAAGGAGAAGATGTCGACTGCTAAGGTAGCATCCTCAATCTTTAACGAAGATCTAGGGTCAAGCTTCATCAGCTTAACTAGTTTAGCAGTAGGAGAATACTGAATGGACTCGTCAATCCTCTATTGGTTTACCCTGACATCTTCATCAGTCTAATCTGCGATGTTGACAGTGGGAAGGGTAAACCTACTGATTGGAGTCGCATGACAAAAGGTAATTTAAAAGGTGTTGAAGCGGAAGCACACAAACAAGCAAAATAATTCACCCAAGCAATATAATAATGTAGAATAAGTTACTAAGAAATAAATAGAAAAGGGGGTAGAAGAAGAACACACACAAAATTACGTGGTTCGGCAACTTGCCTACGTCCACGACGGATCAAGATCACATTCTTCTCTTATTATGAATCTCAAGGCACTCACAAAGTATGCCTTTTACAAGAAATATCACAAAGAAAACTCTCTCTTTCACTCTAGGGATTTTCTCTCACAAAGAACCACTAAAATCTCTTGTTTATCACAAAGATTGTCAAGATTATTAGTTGATCACAAAGATCTCTTACTTGATCATAAAGATGTGTTTACAAGCCAATTGATAGCCTTTATATAGGCCTTGGGATGTCCTAGGTTTTTCCTATACGTGTGGGAGTCGTATTAGGGAGTCTTGAAGTAAGTGGGAGATAAAATTAGGAAGTTTTCTAATTTCGGGATACTGTTCCCGCATCCAGAGCTGCGGCGCTGGGATCTCGTTGCTCCAGCACTGGCGCGCTTCTGCTGAGCGCTGTAGCGCTGTGGCGCTGGTTTTCTGGCACTGTGGCGCTCAGGTTCTGTTCTGGGAGCCGCGGCGCCCACACCTGGTAGCCGCGGCGTTGGCGCCTGGTGCACCTTTCTTCATTTTTTGCCTCCTTTCGTTTCCGTCTTTGATCCGTGCGCACTCTATGCACTTGACTTGAACCCCAAATCATATTCCAATGATTTTTAATCAATATTCTCATAAATCCCCTCCTTGATTCAAAATCATCCACAAAGTAACTCGATCTCTCATTTTCGCATCTTCAGTCACCTTCACAAAGTAGTGACTCCGGTTAAGTTCTTGCATAGGACGAACTTAACCGAGGGCAGTGGCTTAGTCAACATATCAGCAGGGTTTTTAGATGACGCTATCTTTGTTAGACTAATTTCACCACTTTGGACAATCTCACGAATGTAATGGAGCCTTACATCAATGTGTTTCGACCTTTCATGGAACACTTAATGCTTGCTCAGGTGTATGGCACTCTAGCTATCACAGTATACACTGGTGTTTACATCTTTACGAGCCAATATCTCCACGCATATGCCTTTTAACCACACGGCCTCCTTTATAGCTTCACCAATAGCTATGTACTCTGTCTCTGTGGTAGAAAGTGCAACCATATGTTATAGAACTGATCTCCAACACACACTACACCCAAACACTGTGAATACGTAGCCAGTCAACGATCTTCTCTTGTCAAGATCACCTGCATAATTTGAGTCTACGTACCCTCTTACCATTTCATTGTTGTCCTCATCCCTCTTATACACTAACCCGTGATTCGACATTCCCTTGAGATATCTCAGAATCTACTTTACTGCAAGCTAGTGATCTTTACCCGAATTCGCCATGTATCTACTCACCACACTTACAACCTATGCTATGTCTAGTCTTGTGCAAACCATTACATACATGATACTCCCCACAGCGCTTACATACGGTACTTTGCCCATTTACAGTTTCTCTTCATCGGATGTCGGCGACTGTGCTGCTGAAAGTCTGAAATACATGGCCAAAGGAGTAAAGACAGCCTTCGCGTTTGACATACCAAACTTCTCTAAAATTTTGACTATATATCGCTGTTGGGACAAGAAGATAACATCTCTTCTTTTCCTTACAATATCCATACCCAAAATTCTCTTCGTTGCTCTCAAATCCTTCATTTCAAACTCGTCACTTAACTGCTTCTTGAGCTTCTGTATTTCTTCTATATTCTTGCATGCGATCAACATATCATCGACATATAGAAGCAAATACATCATCCCAAAACTTATGTTCTTGAAGTACACGTATCCATCATACTTGCTCCTACTAAAGTCACAAGCCATCATAAACTCATCAAATCTCCTATACCACTATCTAGGTGATTGCTTTAACCCGTATAATGACTTCTTTAGCAAACAAGCATGATCTTCTTTTTCGGGCTCCTCGAACCCTTGCGGCTGTGCCGTGTATATCGTTTCTTCAAGCTCTCTATATAGAAAAGCTATCTTTACATCCATCTGCTCTAAATGTAAATCAAGGTTTGGACACATGGCTAACAAAATCCTAATAGATATGTGCTTGACAACTGGAGAAAATATCTCATGAAAATCGACTCCCTCTCTCTGAGTAAAACCTTGTGCTACTAACCTAGCCTTGAATTTTGTAAGCTCAATCCCCGGTATCCCCTTCTTCACCTTATACACCCACTTGCACCCGACTAGCTTCTTTTGAGGTCTCTCCACCAACTTTCAAGTATTGTTCTTCCTAAGAGAACAAATTTCTTCTTCCATGGCCTGCTGCCATTCTTTCTTGTTTTCACTCTTCATAGCCTCACCATATGTCCTAGGCTCATCATACTTAAGAGTGTAAACATAATTAAAAGCATGAGCAACTAAATCTGCTTGTGCATACCTGACTGGTGGGTTAATCGTTCTCCTTAGCTTGTCTCTAGCAAGCTGGTACTCTTCAAGTTCTAACTCAGGAGTTCTAGTCTTTTTTTGGGTGGACTTGGAGGAATTCACCGGCGTTTTTGGTTCATCTTTAAGGATCTCTTCGTTGAAGTGTTGATCTGGGGGCAAATCAGATCCATGTTCAGGCTCTACTTTAACTTCTATTGACTCTGGTGCTGAGTCTTCCTTAGGCACATGTTCTTCTTTCTCATCTTCTTGAGAGGTTTTCAGCATCGTCATCTCATCGAACGTCACATCACGACTTATGATACTCCTTGGTGGTGTCAAGTCTTTACACCACACTTTGTATCCTTTTACTCCTTCGGGATATCCTATGAATACCCCTTTGATAGCTCTAGGTTCCAACTTCCCTTTCTTAACATGTACAAAGGCAGGGCAACCAAATATTCTAAGATGGTCATACTTCAGAGGATTGCCAGACCATTTCTCTTCTGGCGTCATGAAGTCAATTGCTGAGGAGGGACTTCTGTTAATCAAGTAAGCAGCAGTCACTACAGCTTCTCCCCAGAATGTCTTGGACATCTTCACATTGGTAAGCATGCATCTAACCCTTTCAAGTAGGGTTCTGTTGATCCTCTTAGCTACCCCATTCTGCTGCAGTGTTAATCTTACCATTCTATGCCTTGCAATCCCATGCTTGGCACAAAACCCATCAAACTCTCTGTTGCAATATTTGAGGCCGTTGTCAGTTCTCAACCTCTTCACTCTTTTTCCAATCTGATTCTCAACAAGAATCTTCCAAGTCTTGAATACTTCAAAGGCTTGATCCTTGCTCTTCAACACATAGACCTATAGCTTCCTCGAATAGTCATCAATCAAGCTGAGAAAATACCTGGCACCACCACGAGTAGCTGTCTGAGCTGGTCCCCAAAAATCCGAGTGTATGTAGTCAAGAGTCCCCTTAGTCTTGTGCTCGTTGGTACTGAACCTCACTCTATGTGCTTTCCCTAGCACACAATGCTCACAAAATTCTAAGGGCTGGAACTTATCCTCTCCAAACGCCTTTTGACTATATAACTCCTTTAGGTTTCTCTCGCCTAGGTGTGCCAATCTAAGATGCCACAACATAATTTGCATACTCTCATCATCTACAGAGAATAGTGCAGAACCGCTCACGACTTCACCCTTAAGCACATAAACACCTTTGCGCTTCTCTCCTCTCATCACCACTATGGAACCTTTCAAAACTCTTAAAATCCCTCTGTCGATCCTGATGGAACACTCATTCTGGTCTAAAGTCCCCAGTGAGATCAAATTTCTCTTCAAGTCAGGAACATACCTAACATCTGTCAACCTTCTCACTTGCCCATCATGCAGCCTAAGCTTAACACTACCAATTCCCACCATCTGACATGCAATGTCATTACCCATTAACACCTTACCACCACTAATGGGCTGGAAATTTGTAAACCAAGACTTATGCGGGCACATATGAAAAGTACAACCAGAATCAAGAACCCATTGGTCAGAGTTCTTACCATCAGTAGCGACGAGTGTCTTTGCGCTGTCATAGCTATCATCATAGGCAAGCATAGCATCCGCTTTCTTCTTATCATGTGCTTTCTTCTCAGGACAGTCCTTTATGAAGTGCCCCTCTTTCTTACAACAATAGCACTTCCTAGGAGTCCTAGACTTCGACCTTGAGCCTTATTTCTTCCCATCTTTATATGAAGGCCTTCCTCTTACAGATAGACTTTCTACATTGCCCTCAGCCTACTTTCCTAATAACTTTGAGTTTAATGATGATTTCACATCACTCATCGTTAAACTCTCTCTGCCGTAGAGTAGCGTATCAACAAAACTCTCATAGCTCTTGGGGAGTGAACTCAGCAGGATAATTTCTCTATCTTCATTTTCTATCTTAATGTTGATAGACTCAAGATCAAGGATGATCTTATTGAAGGCGTTTATATGATCTTTTATCGGCATCCCCTCTGACATGGACAGCTGATATAGCTTCTTCTTTATATGTAATCTGTTGGCCAACGATTTCCTTATATAAAGAGAGTCAAGCTTCCTCCAAAGACCTATTACCGTCGTCTCACCTTCTACTTTCCTTAATACTTCATCGCTCAATGACAGAACGATTGTGCTATGAGCTCTTTCTTGAATATCCCTTCTTTCTGCTTCTGCTCTAGATGACTCTGGCATCTTTTCTTCATCACTAGATGGAGCTGCAGTCTCCTCTAATGCCGAACCAAGCCTTTGGCTCACCAATAACGCCCTAACCTTCATCTTCCACAGATTAAAGTCATTCGTACCGTTAAATTTCTCTACCTCATACTTGGGTGTGGCCATGTCTGCTTAAAACCAAAGCTCTGATACCAGTTTATTGAAGCGAAAGCACACAAACAAGAAAAATAATTCACCTAAGTAATATAATAATGCAGAATAAGTTACTAAGAAATAAATAGAGAAAGGGGTAGAAGAAGAACACACAAAGAATTACGTGGTTCGGCAACTTGCCTACGTCCACGGTGGATCAAGATCACACTCTTCTCTTATTCTGAATCTCAAGGCACTCACAAAGTATGCATTTTACAAGAAAGATCATAAAGAAAACTCTCTCTTTCACTCTAGGGATTTTCTCTCACAAAGAACCACTAAGATCTCTTGTTTATCACAAAGATTGTCAAGATTATTAGTTGATCACAAAGTCCTCTTACTTGATCACAAAGATGTGTTTACAAGCCAATTGATAGCCTTTATATAGGCCTTGGGATGTCCTAAGTTTTTCTTATACGTGTGGGAGTCGTATTAGGGAGTCCTGAAGCAAGTGGGAGATGAAATTAGAAAGTTTCCTAATTTTGGGATACTGTTCCCACATCCAGCGCTGCGGCGCTGGGATCTTGTCGCTCCAGCGGTGGCGCGCTTCTGCTGAGCGCTGCAGCGCTGGCTTCTTGGCACTGCGGCGCTGGTGCCTGGTGCTCCCTTCTTCGTTTTTTGCCTCCGTTCGCGTCCGTCTTCGATCCGTGCACACCCTACGCACTTGGCTTGAATCCCAAATCATATTTCAATAATTTTTAATCAATATTCTCACAAAAGGCATTAAAGTGATAGACTCTTTCAAAGCTGATTGTGCCTGAAAACTATGTACAATCTTTAGCCGAGGCCCTCTCTTTGCCTTTGTCTGAGATAAGAGGAAAAGGGGTAATGTTGATTACTCTGATTAAATATGATAGCATCATATTAAACCAAACTATAATACCTTATGTATCTTTCTAAGGGGATTCATCTCTTCTCCACCTTCTGTTAGAGAATGAGCATCGACTAAAGAAGGAATGGCTTCTATAAAACAAGTCCAAAAAATGTTTAAAATTATAAAATCAACAAATCAAGGGAAAAATTTTATTATACCTTGTTAGGTCATATCGCCAATGATTATGACCAATTTAGGATCAAATAAGTTTTTTTTTATTATAATCATCTAAAAAATAGTCAATCCATGTTGGTCAATTTTTTCTTCTATGTGAAATATCCCCAACTATACTAAACTTGGTTGTCAGAATTTTAGACCTTTGATCCATAAATAGTCATTCAAAGAAACCCTCTTCCAACCAAGGGCATTCTATGACTGATCATTTATGTTCTAGAATGAGTTCTTTTTTCCTTTGATGGCATAAGCTTCTCGTCTTCTTAAATTCATTACTGTTATATTTAAAGCTATAAAATTATTCAAAGTCAAGAATTTCTTGTATAAGCTTAACTCTCATTTTCTTCTGACTAACTTGCACAACATCAATAGTGTTAAAGTGACAAGCAAATGCTTTATGCAATAAAAAATTAAAATAAAGGTTGATTATCTACCCTCAGTACCTATCAAATAAATCAAGCCGGCCAAGGGGATATAGGAAGGTCGACCATTGAAGAGACTTCTTAAGTTAAGCTAAGACTAAGGAGGTTTCACCAACAAAGAACGACTCATTAAATGCAACCCTGGATTTGAAGTTCTATTCAACTTAAAAAAATGTTAGAATAAGGAAGGGCTTGAACACTCCCCAATTGCCAACTAACCTATTGAGGATGATAGGTCTTTATTTTGTACTTATTGTTATTTGTTGCAGCAATAATTATCCTATGGTGCAAATCTCTAACTGTCAAGTAACTAACCGAAGAATGGTGTCATTCAGTGTGCATATCGACTTCTTTTAAATTCGAGTGATGGACTTTGTACGTCCACCTCACCCATTTAGGACCAAAAAGAGATTATCTAAGCCAACAATGGGCCTTATCATCTAATTGAGTTATAGTATAAAAGTATAAAAGAAGTCATCAAATTAGTATTGATTAAGCTGCCATTGTAATAACTATAGGGCATAATAACGAAACCGGTTTGGATATGGTTAGAAAGTGATTTCGAAGAAATAGGGAAAATAAGTTACTACTAAAAAATAGAGGATCCAAAGAGACCACTAGCATTGGGGAAGGATTTCTTACCTTTGGCAGGAAGAATTTTGAAATGACTCTTATACAAGTGAGATAGAAAGAAAGGACCTAAGGTTAATTTTAAACCATCAGCTAAGGTAATTGCAACCTTTAGGTACTTTCTAGTTAATTTTTGTAAAGGATTACACAAGCCATACTTGCATAACCAATAAAGAAGAAAGGCAATACGTTATAGTCGAGAAGGTGTAGCTAATTAATCGTTAAATTTGTTGGAGATTTTTATACTAGGGTGTATGTTTGTGCAACTGTGTTCATTGTATCAAATACATATCTTATACATATTTAGGCATAGTAGAATATAAAACATATAATAAACACACATAAACATATATTAATCAAATTAATATATAAGAGTAAGTTTGAGAATTCACCAAATGTGTAACTTTTACATGTGTAACTGAGAGTCCACCTTGAGTACAACTCGTTGGCTATTTTACCTACCAACTCGGTGGGCTTGGTAAGCTAGAACAGCAGTTTCAAATATTTAACATTGAGTTTAACACTTAAACCCTTTGATTTTGTTTTTCCTTTGATCAACTCTTTGATTAATAAAACAAATTCCCTTATTGTTGTTTTGGTAGCCTTTAGTAAAGATGAGTAAGTAAAAATAATTTTAACACTTAAAATTATTTTTTGAAGAGATCAAATCCCTTTTTCTCACTTGTTTGGCCGACTACTCGTAACGCAAAAGCCAAGCAATTTTTTTTTTTCTTTCAAACGCTTCTTAAAACAACAATAATTAAAAATAACAAATTGTTTCTCCCAATTTCCACCATACGCCATACTTGGGTAAACTCAATCAAGTGCCCATAATGCTCTACATGTCAAGACACAATTAGTGAACAACAATTGTTAACTAATTATTGTATTTAACACTTAAATACGGACATATGTGTATTCCCATGGTAATACTGGATATTATTGGACTAACAATTCAATCTGGTACACTGCCTCAGTGCATAATGAGTACACTCCATATCACGAACTCTCTAGGTCCACACCTGATTCGTCAAATGAAACTATTCCACGAGTCAGTGAATACTGCCCTATGCACATGTCATGAAAATACAAATCAGAGCATTGACCATCCGAGCTGAGGTCACAATGCATACGTATAGTCCTTCCATCATGAAATTTTAGATGTGTAGGGATATAAATTATCACCATCAAATTCTCATGTGCTCATCCATATCTGATAAGTGCATTTTATACATTATATTGTATCTCTTCTAAACTTGATAATTGCTTAATTTGAATATAAAAAAATGTGGCTTTTTATGTATATTAATTTAATTTTGTAGATTTTAAGTTAATGGAGCTATTTGGGATGAAAATCTAAAGAAAATGAGCAAAAAAATCAAATACGTTACAGTGTCGATGAACAGTAAATATGCTACAGTACCCCGCTCCAGTGCTCAGTGACCAGGCACCAAATCAGGCAGAATGTTTGGCACCCAGACACCACCACCTGTTTTAATATTCATTTTCTTACCCTAATTTCAAATCTATAATACCACCCTTTAGCTATTTCTCACATTATCAAAGAAAAGCACGAAATAGAGAGAGAATCTTAGGTTTTTAATGAAAGAAACACCATTGAAGCTTGGATTAAGAGATATTATTGAAGATTGAAGACTCTAAAGGCTTCTCCAACTAGTTACTTCTTCTCTCTCTACTTCATATTTATTTCTAGTTTGTAATTGTGTTTTGTGTTGATTTGAACATGAATATTTTTATGAACATTTGGATATATGTAATTGAATATTTCATTATGGATTGCTAGATTATATATTCTAGGGCTTGGTGAAACTCTATGTATCGATGTTATTTTGTGATTAATGACTATTTGATGTTTATTCATTCATACTTTTTATGTGCTTAATGCTTCTAATTGCATTGAAAAATGGATTAGATGTTTTAAACATTAGAGTTATGTGCTTGTAAGAGTTTATTCCATATGTTGGTTGTAAAAAACATAGCTTTGAGTTTACTAATTGAGAGACTAGTGAACTTAGGGTAGTCATATAAAGGTAGCTTAATGCGTATATGTATAATGATAAGGATATCGACTTAGTTATATATGCATAGGGTCTCATTCAATACTCGGGAGAGTGAATGAGATTAATTATATACCTTACACTAATGAATGCATAAAATTAGTTGTTAATCACTAATGACAAAGACTATAGGAACAATAAAGAAAAATTTAAGTCTCTAGAACTCCGTTGCCATAGAACTCTCATATCTTTAATTTATCGATTTACTTAATTTAAAGCATTTTCAATTCTATGATTCAGCTTATCTTTTAGATTAGCCTAGATAAAGTTAGGTTACCAACATCATAGTACTTAACATCAATTTAGAACACAATCCTTGTGGGAACGATACTCACTTATCACTTTATTACTTAATCACAACTTGTGCACTTGTTGTTACAATTCATGTATGTATAATTTTGCGAACAATATTCTATCTCCAGACTTATATCTCGCTAAACAATATACGCAATCATGTATGTATAATTTTGCGTATATTGTTCAACCTTGGAGGAAACTCTTTCCTGAGATAAATGCTTGTGGATATAAGACTTTCTGAGATACAGTCTTAGAACATCTGGATATCAAACTCCTTATGCGAGCTGATGAATCCCATATCTGTACCCACCGGACTCTATAAGTATCAGACATACCCAACGATTACACCATGAAAGTTTTGTGACATGCATGAAACCAAAGTATGGTGGATCACTTACAAGCCTGCCATGGCACTTAGGTTAAAGGACCACGTATACTACTCAACTCGATAGGACCCTTTATTGACGGCTTACATAGGATGTCTATTAGAGATCCTCGTGAGTCTGTCCCATATCCAATTCTAACTAGATAATTATATGTCAATACGAGCTCCAAACTCACGGTCAACTAGGAATAATCATCTATACCCTATATGTACGATATATGCTGATCTATATAAAGGTATCCACCAACAGACCCGAATCGATAGAAATGGATCATGGACAATATCAAGAACATAGTTACATAATTGACATTTTTTAGCACCTAATTGTAACTCTTGTAACTATGCAGTTACTAGTATATTCCCGGATCTATGTCCCATTATAGATAAGGCTCCAACTCTTGGATCTATGCTAAGTATTACATCTAACTCTTAGCATTTATCTCTCAGCGTAACTAACTTTGAGCAATGTCTATAATGTTACATTGTATGGTACCATATAAATAAAGATTAACGATTTAATGAAAATGTACACATGTATAAATAATAAGTATATGTACAATCAGGGATGGCACGTAAGCACCAACCCTAACATAATTTACTCATATACATTTTTGAAACTTGATTTGGCTTTGGTCATATATAGCTTGACCTCACCTACTAATAACTCGGCATTAACCTCAACCCTATGAATGGGTAGTAAAAAGAATGGCTAAGTCATAAAGAGTGGATGTCACATAGCCAAACTTGAAATAGAAGGCATTGTAAGCTCTAAACCAAAAAAGCAAGAAGGATAAAAGGTTATTATGTAAGGGAATTTGGTACCTAGCTAATTGAATAAGGGTTCTAAGCTGTTTAGCCATCCCTTAAAATCGTTGGTCGATTTTAGCTATAATCTAATTGACTTAAAGGTCAACTATATTGACATATCATATTCTTGACTAAACTTTATTGGGTCGTTCTTGTGGGCAGGACAGAATTTAAAGTACTTAGAGATGATTGATGTGTTTTAAGGACCTAATATATATTGAGATGTATCAGCTATATAAGAGAGTACCTTAAAGGCAAATTGGTCACCTTCCAAAATGTCTTGAGATTCGACAGCTTCAGCCGACTTTGTTTTCTTCAACCTTGATGTAGTCAATTTCAATGCCACTTTTGGGATGCTAAACAAAGCTACAAGTATTGAATTAATATCAAAATCAATTTAAACAAGGTAAGTCAAAAGCAAAAATGAAACTTTAAGATTAAAAGAAAAAAGGTAAAATTAGAAAACTTTCCGAAAAATAGCTTGGAGATGGTTGAAGATCAAATGAAGTTTTGAAGACTGCCTTGAAGAAGTTGAGAGAGAATTGGAAAGAGAAAATTTAGCTTTAGAAAAGTAAATGTTAAAAAGACTAAGTGGACTTGGGTCTTATAGGTAAATTTGTGGCGGCAGAAATAAAGTTCAACAATAGCATATAATGAAGAAAGCGAAAAGACAGCCTTGAGATAGCTCATTGATATCATATCAGTTTGACAAGGTTTAGCAAGAAAGCTGGCCCTTAAATAAAGGAAAATCGGCATATATAAGAGTAGCTTTTTAAAAGATTGAACCAACCAATATTTGGAGGAAAATGTTCTACTAAGCCGATAATTAAGCTTTGAAATCTTACCAAGCTGATGTAAGTGAAAGTAAAATATCTCGGCTTAGTGTTTTGGAAGATAGTTGCAGCAAAGAAAATCAGTTGAATTATATGTTAGAAGATGAGTATAAAATAATTAAATGAAGGTGATATTTTCAATGATTATTTACTCAAAGAAGCCGACTTGCTACCAAAGATTTCTTTGCTGAATTGTTTCTACAAAAATTTCCTTGCTAAGCCGGTTTTTTACTAATGGTTCCCAAGATTTTCACATTAAGCCAACTTTCTTATATAATTAGTGGGAAGCACTAAAGCACCTAGCTGATTGCTTTCTTATGTACATATATAGAGTATCTAGCAGATTCTCTCGGTGGATATCTTTGAAAGCTGATCATTTTGCATAATTCCTGAGATTAATACAAGAAGCCGACATTTTCATATATTATCCATAAGAAGTGCAACAAAGCCGATTTTTGATGGTATGAAATGTAAGGCTGATTTTACGAGAATACAAGCCTCAACAAAATAAATCTTTTTTTATCAGCTTTTAGGAGGTATTATTGACGTCGACCTAAAAAATTATATATAATGGATCCATTTGAATTCCTTTCTCTAAGTTGTATCTAAGGTCTAGTTGGAACAATTAGGGCCATTTAGGTATTTAGTTGAATTTTCTTATTCATATTAGGATTAAAACTAGTTTTGAAGCCTATATCAAGGCTTGATATTTTGTTGTCTAGGCATTGAGATCATACATTCAACATATATTCAATACTATTTCTCTTTTACTTCAATTTTTATCTTTTTGCTCTTATTTCCATCAACTCATGATCTTGAATTCTTGTTTGTTGATTTATTGCCATAGTCTTATTGTTGAATTTTGTCTACCCTTCCCTATAAAGTACCTAAGTTCTACGGTTCGCCCACTACTTCTAACTTGGGTTTATCTTAAGTCTCATTCGATGTAAGTCGAATTCGTCTTTTTCTTATTTGATAAAACCTAATCTTAATTCATTGCAAATTTAAGGTAATTCAGAGTTGGATATACACGAATCCAATCACTTAAATTTTATACGCGAACACATCTCTATTCTCTCTTTTCAGTTTCCATCTTTGTCAAAAAAACCAGAGAACAAAAATGGTGATAGTTGTTTTACCTACTAACTCCAGTAGAAGTGAATGGGTAATTTATTCAATAACGCTCCATCCTTTTAGGTAATTAGTTAAATGACATTACTTTATAAATTAGGGCCGGATGAACCATCATCCACCAAAATCAATATATTAAAATTTTTGCAGAGTATATTAATACACATTGTATTTTAAATTAAAATTTTAGATTCTATATCGTCTGTCCCTTTTTGATCCTTTCAATTTTTTGTGACTTTTGTTTGTTAGTTGGTCCTGGTTTATTTTAGAATATTCTTTTGATAGTTCACATTTCATGTAACAAGTTCTTCGATGACATTAGAAACTTGGTATATGCATCCATGAATAGGATTAATAAAGCAAGGTTTGATCGTGTCTTTTCCTTTGCTACTAAACACCACCAAGAAAATTTGAGGTACGGTTTGTGTCAATTAAACCATGGCAACAGGAGCAGAAGATTTGAAGCTTTTGGGTTCACAATACAGCGCATTTCAGAGTTGTGTGGGCACTGAAACTAAAGGGACAGTACGAGTTCATTTTAGAAGATCTCCAACTCACAAGAAAGTTCCAGTGCTCGTTCATGGCGGAAAATATTACCTGAATCAAAAATAATTCTAGATGTGGAAGGAGGCCTACCTCGCAAAATCCTCTTCAAAATGCGCTTAATGGAATTTATTCCACTTCCATAGCAATTAATTCTCTATTTAAAGGTATGTTATGTGCGCAGTGCGCACGGTAACATTATTTACTAATGTTGTTTAAAATTTTTATATTAAGTGGGAAATATAAATATCTTTGTATTACATACCTTTGTGGGTTGCAAAATAAAAATTTTTCCGTGCGCAATGAATGTGAGTGTGATTTGGTAAAGCTTTTGATTATGAGAGAGCTTTATTTTCTGTGTGGGTGGTGAAACCATCAAAGATTCATTTGGTTGCGCACTGGAGAAGAAAAGGCGAAGGCAATTAAGACAATAGCCGAGGCAAGGGACAGTGTAATGGGGTTGTTTGCACATTGGTTCCAAATTGCAGAAATGACATTGCACCAAATTTCCTTCACCACTGGATGAATTTCGTCGAGGATCCAATTATCAAGCAAAACCTGCCACCACTGGATGAATAGCGCAATGTCTTTCCTGGCTTCAGAAGTGCTGCCCTTTTGCGGTTTGCTTGTCAAAATGATACAAATCAATGAAATACATGTGTATTTCTTTGAAGAAGAAGAATAAAGAAAAATTAAAAGATCACCCACTAGACTATTATAATCGAAATAAAATTTATTTGTAGAACTGTCAGATCTCCCGGAAAATAGCCAAAAGAATCAAATTTTTATACTTTTTGGTAGCAACAAAAGAATTAAAGGACTGGTAGCATGTCTGGCTTGCTTGGTTTAACATCAAAATCACAAAGAGAGTGGCTTTTCCAAGTCTGAGCCCTCGTTAAGAATGTTTTAATCTAGTACTAGTTGAAGTTGTCAACAAACACTGCAAAATCCAGAAATTTTCCTACAATTATGCAAAGAAATTAAACTGTGTTCTTTGCTGCACCCGTAGATCCATCACCAGTCAAGAGACTTTTGGCTGGTGGAAGCAATGAAACAGCTCCTCTCTGAGAACTTGAATACTTTTTATACACAATTTGGAGCTTATTTTCTGGAGCTTTTGAGTGAAAGTACACCAGAAGTTTAGCACAATCCCTGTATCGGAAAAATCAACATGGGTCAGTCAATTTACTTTTCAAACACCTATTTTGCACTATAGTGGAAGAAAGTAGAAACAGATGATAAGAGTCGTTACATCAGCTGTGTTTCAGAGAAACCAGTGTGAAGCTTAAGCGTCTCAGTCCAAACAGGGGTCTTTTTCATCGTGCAACGAGCAGCATAGACTGCTGAGGCAGCAACCATAGATGGGCTGAACATTAAGGTGTCATAATTCAACATACCCAACTCAGCAAGAAAGAAGACCATGTTCTCCATTTCCTGATCAGGAATGGATGCCTTGATAAACCGAACGAGGAACACATACTGTGTAGGCACTGTCAAGGTCCATTCCAGTTTTCCCAGAATAGCTTTTTCCATGGCCAATACTTGTTGATGAGAGTAAGCTCTGTCTGAGATGCATACCAAATCATTGACCTCAGGGGCCCAGATTTCTTCATACTTCGAAGCTATAAGCATTGCGCCCATGCCCACCAACTGTAATTCCCTTCTTGGCACAATCTTCACTGAGAGGAATCGATCAATTATATTGATGGTGAGATAAAGAGTCTCAGCTGAAAGCTCAAACTTTTGATGAACATCTATCAACCAATCCACCAATATGGCTCTCATTTTCTCATTGATTTCTGTCTGCATATGCATATAGCTGTGTGGCCTGCTCTCATTCTGCAGCACAAATTCAACAAACGTCAGTTATGGGAGAATGTCAGATGATTCTTGGAGAAAATGTAACTAAGGAACAAAATCGTACCTCAACTAATTTGTAGAACTTGTAGATGTCTTCAACATATTCTACTCCAGCCAAATCATTGTTGGCATCTTTTGCATCAATATCAATAATCTGTTCCTTTGGTTTGTGAGCCAGACCACAAGCAGCCTGCGGTAGAGATGTAGAATGAAATTAGAATAAGCAAACTGAAAAAAATAAAAAATAAAACTCATAAGTTTAAGACTCAATTTTACAAAGAAAGAATCAAAAACTCACCTTGCTTCTAGCAGCAAGTACTGAAGTGAGGGTCTGTGATTTCTTCTTGGTTGATACTTCTCCCTCTTTGTTCTTGTTCACAGGGACCTTCTCTTGCTTTTTAGGCTTAACCTCTTCTTCCGTATCAGGACTGATATCAATCAATTCTTGAGCCTTTGGTTTAATAGTGACTTTCTTCTGAGCTGGCTTTGCTACCACAGCTTTTTTAGCCACTCCAATCCCATCAAGAACTTGTGATTTATCCACATTAACACAAACTTGTTTCTGCAGTTCAAAAATTTCCCAGAAACCACAGTCAGATAAAATATCAAACATCAGATTTGGTGAAGAAAGAACAACACTCTTTTAACATGGTTAAGAAAGGTGAATAAGAACAAGTGGATTTAAAAAATGAACCTTGTTGTTCTCAGCGGCTGCTGCAGCTTGTGCATTGGCGAGTAGTTGTGCACAGAAACTCCTAGTGATAGGGCGAGAGATATGAGGCTGAGGCTTGCCGTCAACACCTCTAACAGTAACAAGATTGCCAATATCGCCAAGTGCACGGCGGTTCCTTCCCTCGGCAGCCACCCCTGCTTTCTTCTGCTGCTTAACCCCTCCTCCTACGACTGCCTCGCCTATAAGGAGTCTCAATTAAGATTGATTAAAATGCAAGGAAAAAAATAAATTGATTTCCCAAAAATAAAAGACAATAAGAATCTGAGAAAAGAGAAGAGGATGAGGAAACTAAAGAACAGAAGAGATTCACGATTTTTAAAATGTCACTAGTTGTACAATATTATACTTAGTTCGAAATAGAGATTTTATTAACCCGTAAAACAAGACAAGGGAAAGGAATATCCTCGTTGTCAAACACAAAGAATCAAAAGAAAATGCGGAACAGAGGAAAAATAAATACATGGGTATCAAATAAAAAGTGGAAAGATATTGAAACTTTCAGCCGAAAGAAAGAAAACCCAGAGTCATCAGATCACTATATAAGTCTACAACAACTGAATTTAACAGATGGGTGATGGGTATCCATAAAAAAACCTCAAAAGACAACCCGAAATTTTTTTTAAAAAAATGTGATCTTTGAAGAAAATTGCAAAGAACCCACAAGAAAGAAAACCGAAAATCAACAAGAAAATTCAAGCAATGCTATCTTCAGTATATAATACCTCTAGCTTGTTGTGGAACAATCGGTCTTGAAGCCATTTTCTTCTTCTTCTTCTTCTTCTTCTTCTCTTGGGTATCCTTGCCTCTCTTTCTAAAACTAAAACTTTCTCTGGATTCTCTGGGTTGTGAGAAAAAGGAGATGAGAAATTGAGACGAAATGGCCTCCTTATGAAGAAGCTAAACGAGCCAACGCTTCAATTCCAACGGTCGAATTTCTTTCGATTCTGGACCGTCGGATCTTTATTCCAATCTAACGGTCGATGATGCGGCTGGAAATTTGTAGCCGTTAAGACCAACTGCGGGAAGTGGGCTAAAGCTAAGAAAGTTACCGTTTGTGTTAAAATAATGGGTTATAAAGAGAGGTAGGAATCAGTTATGACCTGTAGTATCACGGAATTTCCGTGATACGCATTTGTTATTACGACACGTTGTGTTGTGCACTCTTTTAGATTTTATTTATTTTTTCACCAAACGAGACGGCATCTTAAAATATAAATACAAACGAATTACAACTTACAAGCCTCAAACATTTTATATATTCTTAAAAAATATTAACATACATTTCTTTTTTAATGTAAAAAAAATTTTGAGAATGTACACTCTTGCTCATAAAGTTTATTAAACCAACAGTTTTTTTTTTTTTTAACATAAAAATGAGTGATTCAAATTTAAGATCTTCACTTTCATGAAATAATACATTACAAATCTTTTATCATTTTATCATTCAAGCAAGTACTGAGAATTTTTTTAACTACATTAATATTAATTAATCCAATCAATATGAATCTTACAATTAATTAATGATATTAGTATAATTCATTGATATTTTAAATTAATTTATAAAAAAGAAATGTAAGATAGTTTAATAATAAAAATATATGATAGTTTAAATTAAATGTGATAAAATAATGAGTATGTGTTCAGTAAAAGTTGTTTTAATATTAATTTTTATCAAAATGTAATTTATTTTCATGTTTAAATTTTTATGAAATAAAGTTTAATAATAGCTACTAAATTGCATAATATTGAATTACTCTATCATTATTGTTGCATCACATTTAAAATAAAAAGATATTTTCGGTGAATATAATGTAAAAATACTCTTTTTTTTAATATAAAATTAAAAAAAAATCTCTAAACCTATAAAATTTTAAAAAATAAACTTACAAATTTTAGTATTATTAAAATTTCATCTAACCTCTTGTCAGGTTACAATTTTATTTATTTTAATTAAAAAAAAAAAAAACCCCTTATTTTGACGGAAAGCTCACCATCTCCTTTTATACAAATAGCCTTATACGCTTTAATTGCAAGCACAGCGTCTTCTTTTATGCAAAACAATCTCCCTCCACCGTCGATTTACATCCAACACAACCATCGCCGCACCAGCCAGCTACTCTCACAAATCACAATTCAATAGCAGCCAAAACAAATCCTTTAAAGATTCTAATCCTCATCTCACTCTTAATCTCCATTTGCTTTTTCGACTCAAGTGAATCCACCCAAAAAAATAATAATAATAATAATTAAAAACCTCTGTAAGCTGTGGTTAATTTTCTGAAGGGAAATGGAACCTCACAATGAGATAATTATATAGGTGCAAATAAAATTCATGTGAGTTAAATTCAATAAAATAAAAATCTGCTCAATACATTCATCTACAAATGCCAACATTCAGCATCATTAATTACAAAGAAACCCATGATGTAATAAAAAAATCTCTAAGTTGTTTGAATTTGGCAGTTTCACTTCCATCTCACAGTGAGTGATCCAACTCTCTGAATCTGACCAGTCGGGTCTCTCATCACTTGCCAGAAGCTTAATTCGATACAATCAGCATGTCTCTTTTTTTAAATTTTAGAGATTATAATATATTTTTTTATTTTATAAATTTTAAATTTTTAAAAATTACTAAGTTGCATAATTTTGCATTACTCTATATTATTTTTAAATTAATTTAAAACAAAAGATTTTTTCCGATGAACATAATATGGAAAATACCAATTTTTATAATTTTAATATCTTTTTTTTCCTAAATTTCTTTCATCTTTCATTTTTCTTTTTTCTTTTTCCTATCCCTCCCATTTTGTTTCTGTTCTCTCCATGTTTTCGGAGACAGAGCCATTAAGCAACGAGCGGTCTCTCCAAAAACTTTTAAAATACTTCTTAAACTTTACACCCAATCAAATTCTTATTCATTTTTCTTGCATTAGGTAAAGTATAAAAATTAGGGTTATTTTTACATTTGCCCTTATTATTTGCCGTTTAATCATAAAAAAACAACTTTACATTTCTTGTCACATGTATCCCTCTTTTTTTTTTTTTTCCTTTTATCAATTTTATCTTTTGACTAGAGTTGACGGTTGCTTCAATTAACATTGCGAGGATAATTTACATTTTTAATAATTATTTTTAATTTTATAATATGATTATTTTGGTAAGTGCAAGTTAAGTTATTTTTTTGACTTATTTTAATAAATTTATATATTTTAATTTTCATAATGAATTGTATTTTATTTAAGTTAATATTCACAATTGAAATTTAATCAAAACTTAATCTAATTTAATATTTTATTAACTTTGGTAAAATATTGTTATTGTACAAAAATCAACAAAAGCCTCAGTCAAGCCTAAGCATACATAGATTCGTATAATAAAGTAAGATACATTCACCCAAGTCACTTTTTATTTGTGAGTCATAATTTAATAGGTATAAGAATTACATTAAGACCCAAAGCATGCAGACTCGTAAATTAAAATCCACTTAAGGGTATTAATTCAAAAATAAGGGTAAGAATGAAAAAACAAAAAACACAATTCTAATAAGATATTATTGGACCTTTTGGCTCCTTCTTAAAATAAAATAGAATAATTTTTATTTAAATTGATCTCTAATAAATAAATTAATATTTTATTTAGAATAAAATAATATTTTACCACTTTTATTTGTTAAATTTATTTTTACACTTTTTAAAAGAATTAAAATTTATTAAATAAATCATTTTCAAACGGGAAAATGGGCCAAATAAGAATCTTGACCTTGTATAATATTTTGGCACTATAAAAACCCTTATTTTTTATATGAAAATGAATATTTTTTAGACTTTTTGGCAACTTTAGAGTAGCAATACATCATTTTTTTTATTACACGCCAAAAAAAATCCTAAATGACCT
Organism: Ailanthus altissimus; assembly: GCA_946807835.1. Classification (NCBI taxonomy): domain Eukaryota; kingdom Viridiplantae; phylum Streptophyta; class Magnoliopsida; order Sapindales; family Simaroubaceae; genus Ailanthus; species Ailanthus altissimus. The sequence goes on from OX327687.1 coordinate 16,443,573, forward strand.
TGTATAATATTTTGACACTATAAAAACCCTTATTTCTTACATGAAAATGAATATTTTTTAGACTTTTTGGCAACTCTAGAGTAGCAATACATCATTTTTTTTATTACACGCCAAAAAAATTCCTAAATGCTTATTAGAGTTGGCGCTTACTTGTTATTTTTGAATGTACATATATTTGTGTATTTATACAAGTATACATTCTCATTAAATTGCTAATACTCATTTATATGATACTATGCAATATTATATTACAGACATTATAATATTTAAATGAGTTCAGATCAGATCTAAAGGAGTTTAGATAAGGGCTCATAGTTAGCCACACTGAAAAATAATTACTAAATCATAGCATAGTTAAGTGTTAGTTGATTATAATACTTAACAAAGATCCAAGAGTTAGAGTTTTGTTTGTAATGAGACAAGTATGTTCTTTAATATTGTCCTTGATCTATTTCTGTCGATTCAGATTTGTCATGGATATCTTTATATAGATCAGCATATGTCGTACTTATATGGTATAGATGGTTGTTCTTAGCCGACCATGAGCTTGGAGCTCGTATTGACATATGATATCCAGTTAGGACTAGATATAGGACAGATACACGAGGGCTTCCGATAGACACCCTATGTAAACCGTCAACGGAGGGTCCTCTCAAGTTGAGTACTATACGTGGTCCTTTGACCTGAGTGCCACGGTAGGCTTGTAAGTGATCCACTATACTTTGATTCCACATATATCACAAACCTTTCATAATGTGACCACTGGGTGTCGCTGGGTATAGTCTGATATTTATGGAGTCCGGTGTGTAGGGATATGGGATCTTTCAGCTCTTTAGGGAGTTAGATATTCAGATGCTTTGAGACTATATCTTAAAAAGTCTTGTGGCCACAAACATTAATCCTGGGAAAGAGTTTCCGTCAGGGTGGAACAATATGTGCAAACTATATGGTAAAAGAGTTTGCACATATTGTTCAATGATATACAAGTCTCAAGATAGAACACGGATGAGCACATGGGATTTGACGGTGATAATCTATATCCTCAGCACATCCAGGATATCATGATGGAAGGACTATACGTATACATTGTAACCTCAACTTATATAGTTTAACGTGCTGATTTGTATATCCGTGACGTGTGCGTGGGGCATTGCTTACAAACTCATAGAATAGTTCCATTTGACGAATCGGTCGTGGACCTAGAGAGTCCCGCGATATGGAGTGTACTCGTTGTGCACTGGGGCAACGTGCTGGATTAAATTATTTAATCCAGCAATATCCAGCACTACCACGGGAATGCGTGTGTGTTTGTATTTAAGCGTTAAACATAATAATTAGTCAATAATTATTATTTACTAATTATATAATGACACGTGACGTATTGTGGATTTTCGGTTGAGTTTACCCAAGTATGGGATTTGGTAAAACCCACTAGGAGATAGACTTGATAACTATTCATGATGGACAAAATAGTCATTTCATGTAATAATTATTAATATCTCATTATTATATTATATTATATAATATTATATTTTTAATATTATTTTAGTGGGTACCAAATAGTTGACATCCATTATATTTTTTATTATTAATAATATTATATAATATTTTATATTATTATTTTATTTATATTAGATATATATATATAGTGAGATGTGTGTGATTGTGTTAGAGGTGTGTATTTGGCCGAGAAAGAGAAAGAAAAGAAATGGTGCCGCCGAGAAGAAGAAAGAAAAAAAAAAGGGGGGGCTATTTAGTGGTTTAAGAGTTAAACCCAATATTGGATATAGGGCTACTATTCTAGCTTACCAAGTCCACCGAGTTAGTGACTAGAACTGTCTACTAGTTGGTCTCCATGCGAACTCCGATGAAATACGTGTATAATATTACACGTTTAGGTGAGTTCTCAACACTACTAACATATTAATGTGTTTAATATATTTTATTTATTGTATTTATTGCATGTTTAAAGTCTTCCGATGCGTTTAATATGTATGTGATACGTAAATTAGGCAATAAACACAATTTCACATACATAAACTCACATATATTAAATTCCCGACAAAAATGATATCATAACCATTTAAGACAAATTTGGGTGTTGTTTAAGTGAATGGATGTAAAAGGCCCAATGTAAATAGCGCGTTTCAAGTGTTGAAATGGGTATGTCAAAGGAGGTGCACTGGGCGCTGCAGCGCCAGAGGGCTGGCATGGCAGCGCTGGGGGTTCGACCTCCCAATACTGCAGCGCTGATGATCTGGCACCACAGCACTAGGAGTTCTTTCTCCCAGCACTGATGATCTGGCATCGCAGCGCTGCGATGTTTTTCTCCCAGCGCTAAGGCGTTGGCCAGCCCGCGCTGGGGCATTAAAGATTCTGGAATTCGCACCCCAGCGGTAATGCATTGGTACTGCAGCGCTGAGGGGTTCGACCTCCCAGTGATGCAATCCAGCGCCACGGCGGGGTACTGTTCACTTGAACAATAGCACATTAACAGTGTTTTTATTGTTCATAGCTACAGTAATTTTAAACCGTGTTTTGAACAGTGTTTCAAAATTAATTTTGAATGTATAGGTTTATAAAATGTAGCGATAAAATTTATCAGTCTACATTATAAACCAGAGTTTATAAGATGTAGTGATAAGAGTTATTGGTCTGCATTATAAATCATGATTAATTTTTCCGTATTAGCAACCACAATGGGAGTACTACTGGTGGGGTTAGTTGTGCTTACATAGAAAAATTAATTAATTGAGAATCACCCTCCCCATGAGATGGAGACCTAGAAAAGTAACAAAAGTCTCTCTTAATCAGATTGAAAAATATTACATTATGAGATAATATTTTCTTCTGATTCGTCTTGTTAATACGATGTTAGATGAGTCACGTTGGCCTTTTCCCAATATTGCTACAGCGTGAGGGACTTGGTCAGTTGAGCTTGAACTATTTCGGTTAAACATGAGATAAGGCAAATATATGCAAAAGTATTGCCCAATATTACTACAACGTGAGGGTAATATCGATAGCATATATTTGATCATTGATAAGTTAATCTGGAATATACTCATCCAATATTGCTACAGCGTGAGGATAAAATGTATTCAGGATTAAGTGGTAAGAGTTGATGAGATACAATTGATAAATGTTGTCTACTTATTGGGTTTATAAAGGCCAATATTACTACAACGTAAGGCCCGAATAAATTTCAATGGGATCTACTTCGTACTATATAGTTTAAAAGAGTTTAAACTATCATCTTCTTGTTTAAGAGATTACCGGGATCATATGATATGAATGATGTTTTATTAGCTAAATGTCAGTTAATAAATGGACATTAAATACAATTAAAAATGTTTGTAGATTGGTATCGTTAAATGATACAGAGCTGTGGTATATAAGTTGTGGTCATTTAGGCGTGAGACGCATATCCATCTGGTTAAGGATGGTTGGATTCTTAATTTGACCATAAAGACTTAACCAGTTTATGAATAATGTATTCACAGAGATGACGAAACATACCAAAATGTACATCACATCCTTTTGATTAGATCAAGAAAGTGAGTACATTAACAGCAAGTTGTTCATTTGTTTAAGGAGAATGAGATTCTCACTCACTATAGTCCTCCGAGTACTCCACAATATAATGATGTTTAGAAGATAAGAAATCAAACTTTATTAGATATAGTCCGATTGATGGTAAGTGTTATCGATCAATATCTGTGAGTATCTGCTCCAAAGACAGTTACTTATTAAGTAAAGTTCCATCAGAAGCTGTTCCTTCCATTCCGTATGAGATACAGAGAGCAAGAAAATCGTATCTTTAAATATGTCAAGACTTGGGACTTTTTTACTTACGTAAGAGTTACGCAGTATAATATCTTGTTTTGTAATAGTTATTCAATAAGATAAACAAGCACCCAAATTATACATGTATATGTTCATTGAGTATCTTGTGTATTCAATAGGACACCAGTTCTATGATTCTGAGAAGCGAAGTGTGTTCATTTCTTAGTATACCACCATTCTAAAGGAAGAATTTCTTATGGATCGTGGGAATCATAGAAAGATCGAACTTAATGAAGTCAATCTAGAAATCAATGAACCAAGAATGGGAACTCAGCCTTAATTAAGCAGTGGCCTTTTTGCACACTTCCTAGTGGGTCGAAAAGGATGTCTAGGTCACCTATTAGTTATGTTTGATGCCTGAAGGTGAACTTAGAGTTTCTTGGTAGAAGAAAATAAGTCTTTGACCTATAGGGAGATGATGCTAGACATTGATTCGGCAAACGACAAGAAGCCATGAAAACAATATTAACTCTATGCATCATAATCAAGTCTGGACTTGGTTAAGCTACTCATGGGAATTGTTTTCATTCGTTGTAAAAGGTTTACAAAAGGTAGTGGGAGCCAAATAAAAGGTAGAGACCTTCTATGCCTTATATTGATTCAAGAAAGGTAATCTTCAGTGATTTGGGATCACCGAAGAGGAAACCTTTAGACTAGTATTGATGCTAAAGTCGATTATAATATTATTGACTCTTGCAGCATATGATGACTTTGAGGTTTGGTAGATGGATGTAAAGATGGCATTCCTAAATGAATACCTTGAGTAAGAGATTCATGGAACAACCTGAAGATTTTATGTCCAGCCAGATTTCTGGTCTAATGTACAAGCTGAAGAAGTCCATTTATGGGCTTAAATAAGCCTCTTGAAGCTAAAATCATTATTTGATGAGATAATCAGATTATTTGGTTTCATAAAAAATGATGAAAAACATTGTGTGGATGAAAAGTCAATAAGAGTATGATAGTCTTCTTGCTACTCTTTGTTGAAGACATACTGGTCATTGGGAATGATGTCAGTATGTTATAGCCAGTCAAAAGTAATTCGTAAGAATTTCTCCATAAAGGATTTTGGAGAGGCTTCCTTTATACTAGGTATAAAAGTTTATAGAGATAGAGCCAGGAAGCTGATAGAACTCTCCCAAATCATTTCTTATCAATAGTGTCTAAAAAGGTATAGTTTTGTTGACTATGAGACAGTTAACGTATCTTTTGGACTTAGTGTTCATCTTTCGAGACGAATGTCTCTTCAGATGGAAGATGAAAAAGTTAGAGTGTCTGATGCACCAAATACATCAGCTCTTGAAAGCTAGATGTATGTTATGATGTATTTGAGACCTGATATCAATTTAGCTATAAGAGTTACGAACCGATTTCGGCCTGATTTAGGTGATTGCCATTTGATGGTAATCAAACATATCTTTAAGTACCTTGAGGGTACAAAGGATAAGTTTCTAAAAAATGAAGAAAGTGGCTTACAAGTGGGAAGATGTATGGAGTCAAACTCCTAGTTTGACCTAGATAATAGAGAGTCTACATCTGAGAATGTGCTCATTCTCAATAGTACTAAATGAGTTAGAATAGCACCTAACTGGGATTCACTGCTAATTTATTTATGAGCGCAGCGAAAAAGGCAATGTGGTTTCATAGGTTTATCGCTAGTCTTGGAATAGTTCCAAGACAGATGGATCTCATCCCATAGTTTTGCGATAAAATTAAGCCATTGAATAGGCCGATGTGTCAAGAAAACACTAGTACTCTAATCATGTTGAGAGAAGTCCCACATAACTAAAGGGATCTTGGCTTAGAAAGATGTGATTATTTGTAGAAGTATTTTATAAATAATTTAGCAGACTCACTTTCTAAAGCCATGACTCTAAAAGTGTTTATGAAACAAGTAGAGTTGATGTGTATGAGATACCATCAAGAATGGCACTAGAGCAAGTGGGAGATTGTTAAGGTTAGTGCTTAAGTGTCATCCCTGAATGTACATATACTTGTGTATTTATGCAAGTGTACATTTCCATTAAAAAGCTAATGCCTATTAAATCGCTAATATCTATTTATATGGTACTATACAATGTTACATTACATATATTGTAAGATCTGAAAGAGTTCAGATTAGATCTAAATGAGTTTAGATAATGGCCCATAATTAGTCACGCTGAAAAATAATAAATGCTAAATGATAGCACAATTAAATGTTAGCTGGTTATAATACTCAGCGAATATCCAAGAGTTTGAGCCTTATTTGTAATGGGACATAGACCTGGAATATACTAGTAACTGTATAGTTATAAGAGTTGCAATCAGGTGTTAGGAAATGTCAGTTGCACAAGTATGTTCTTAAATATTGTCCCTGATCTATTTCTGCCGATACAGGTCTGTCGGTGAATACCTTTATATAGATCAACATATGTCATACCTATAGGTATAGATGGTTGTTTATAGCCGACCGTGAGCTTGGAGCTTGTATTGACATATGGGTATCCAATTAGAACTAGATATATGATATACTCGCAAGGGCCTCCGATAGACACTTTATGTAAATCGTCAACGGAGGGTCCTCTCGAGTTGAGTAGTATACATGGTCCTTTGACCTGAGTGCCACGGTGGGCTTGTAAGTGATCCACCATACTTTGGTTTCACACATGGTGCAAACCTTTCATGGTGTGACCGTTGGGTGTCGCTGGGCATGGTACGATGCTTATGGAGTCCGGTGTGTACAAATATGGAATCCGTCATCTCGCATAAGGAGTTAGATATCCGGATGCTTTGAGACTGTATCTCAGAAAGTCTTGTGGCCACAAGCATTAATTCTAGGAAAGAGTTTCCGCTAGGGTGGAACAATATGGCAAAGGAGCTTGCACATATTATTCAATGAGATACAATTCTGGAGATAGGACATGGATGAGCACATGAGAATTTGACGGTGATAATCTATATCCTCAGCACATCTAGGATATCATGATGGAATAACTATACGTATGCATTGTACCATCAACTTGTATGGTTCAACGCACTGATTCGTATATCTGTGACATATGCGTCGGGCATTACTCACGGACTCATGCAATAGTTCTATTTGACGAATCGGACGTGGACCTAGGGAGTCCCGCGATATGGAGTGTACTCATTATGCACTGGGGCAATGTGCCGGATTAAATTGTTTAATCTATCAATATCGAGCGCTACCATAGGAATGCGTGTGTGTTTGTATTTAAGCCTTAAATACAATAATTAGTCAATAATTGTTATTTACTAATTGTATAATGACACATGATACATTGTGGACCCTTTGTTGAGTTTACCCAAGTGTGAAATTTAGTGGAACCCACTAAGGGGTAAAGTTTGTAACTATTTATGAGGGATAAAATGGTCATTTCACATAATAATTATTTAATTGTTAAATAATCATTAATATCTCATTATTATATTATATTATATATTATTATATTATATAATATTATATTTTTAATATTATTTTATTTGAGTGTCAAATAGTTGGCATCTATTATATTTATTATTATTATTATTATTAATATTATATAATATTTTATATTAGATATATAGATGTGTGTGATTGTGTTAGAGGTGTGTATCTGGTTGAAAAAGAAAAGAAATTGTGCCACCGGAAAAAAGAAAGAAAGAAAAATAAAATTTCTCCATAGTACAAAAAAAAAACAATTGTGAATTGGTTTAATCTCTATTTCTTATTCTTTTAGAGAAAATGATGAATACACACCATCGGTCATTTAAGGGTTTAAGAGTTAAACACAGCGCTGGATATAGGGTTGTTGTTCTAACTCTCCAAGCCTACTGAGTTGGTGACTAGAACTGCCAACCGATTAGTCTTCAAGTGAACTCCGAGAAAATACGTGTATAACGTTACACATTCAGGTGAGTTTTCAATACTACTAATATATTAATGTGATTAATATATTTTATTTATTATGTTTATTGCATGTTTAAATGTTTCAGCCGTATTTAATATGTATGTAATATGTATATTAGGCAATAAACACAATTGCACATACATACATCCACGTATATTAAATCCCTAACAATGCTACCTTAAGGTATAAGACATCTTGTACATTCTCTATTTGTTTTTGTATTTTTCATACAAGAACCTACTCTTTACCATTGTTTTATGTTGTTTTGAAATTCATATACATCATAGACAAGTCTTAAGTTCAAAAACACAAGGCTTTAGGAGTTGTCCCACTTAACTTTCACAAAATTAAAGTTTTGCAACATAAACTCTAAGACATACAACAGATAGGTTCTATACTATCTCTCATCATCTTTCAACACATCATAATGCAAAGTATTTCTCTATTATTTACTGTGCAAGCCTAATTCTCACACTTTTAACAGTTAATGACAAATCTTTAAGAGTTAGGTGCGTCTTACTCTCGAACTCATAGGAGTAAAGAAGTCAAGACCTAATGTTTCAAACTCAAGTTGTACCATCTGTACAACTTTCCTCATAAGCTTGAAATCACTTACAGCTAATGACGTTTAGCTAAATCACAATCCTCAGTACTGTCCTAAATAAATGTAAAATTAAAAATGATTAAAATTTATTATTTTAGTTGGCTTTTTAGTTATACAAAATAATATTTTAATGATAACAAATCTTATGTTTATTGTAACATTATTAGTCTATTAGGGATTTAAGATTTATGTACATAATAAAGGCATATTATGAGCAAGTGAAATACTCATGACAACTCAAAAACTTCAAGACTTCAACAAAACAAAAAGGCATATTTGGAGTTTTATTAACACTCCATGAGACTAAATCTGTGCATAAACTTGGTGTCATTAGGAAGATATTTGTGTCACCTTCCTAAGAATTCCATAGAAGTCAATTTGAAGTTTTCTATGTTAAGTTATGATCGAATCATTTAAACATGAGTTTATGATTTAAGGCATAATGTCATTGGCTAAATTTTGACAAAAGTGCAAAGTTTTAAAATTTTCAGAAAATAAACCAAAATGCTAAAGATCAAAACTTTAACAAAATTATTATAGTAATGTCACTGTTACAGAACGGTTAAAGAATTTTAGCAACTATTATGTTATTGTGGCCAAGTCATTTTGCAATGGTGAGAATACTATATCAACGGCTAATTTTCCAAATTCTCTATATATACCTCATTCAAAGTAGCACAAATGATATCAAGACTTCACATTTTAAACATCTTTAACTCCTAATTGTGCTTATATCTTGAAATTAATTTATTAGGGAGGTTAGATTATTTTTTCTTTGCATCAAATTTGTATTGGGCTTATTCAAGTGCTTGTGAAAAATACTTTGATAGTAGAGTAATTACTCATTTATTGTAAGAATTTAATTAGTACTTGAAAAAGTAATCGGAATCTAATTGACATTTGGGAAAGCTAATTTGTTGTAAAGGTTTCTTGATATCTTAAAAGTTAAGTGTATTGATTTTTATCATATTTGTATACGATTTGTTTACATAAATGAATCGGACATTTAAACACAAATTCGATTCATATAATATTCGAATTACACGGCATGATACGATTAGATAAATTTAAATAAATAGATGAAATTCAATTTGTTTATATGATGATACACGAATCAATTCGTTTAAAATAATAATAACACCAAATTCGATTAATTTAATACGATTAAACACGTTTACGTTACGGTTGATAAAAGTTAAAATTACATCAAAAATCAAGTATTCAATGCATCAATACTAAATCTATTCTAAAATACAATTAAAAATAAAATTTATTGTGCAGAATAATTTAGTGAGTAAAAGTAGAAAGTTATAATTAGGTTTTTAATTTTAATTTTTTTTATTTTATAATTGAATACGAGTCTTAAATGAATAAATACAAATTCATTTTTAAATGAATTGCGAATTAATTTGGTTAATTTAATAGTAAAATATCTTAAACGAATTTACGAATCGCAAAACTTAAACACATATTTAATATAATTAATAAATAGGTAATAAGAATTCGACCGTTTATTAATAGTGTCAATTTACTTCTACCCATATTCGCTTAAAGTGGTCGACTAATCGTGTTGTGATCTATTTTGTCACCCTTATCCCCTACTTACCTATTTATTGCAATTATTTGTGTTGAATTTACTTATATTTTAGTAATTGCATAAAATTTTCATTTTAGAACATAATTTTTAAACACCCGATTCTTCCCTCATTCTCTCTTAAGTTGCCTACCTAGATTTCAATTAGTAACAGAACTTAATACCCTTTTAATGAAGTAACTGTCCTAGCGAGATCTATGGCAATCCTTAACAAACCTAGTATGTATGAGGAATAATTTATCACTAGACCTCTAACTTTTAATAGATTGAATTATAGTTCTTGGGAAATTAAGATAGGACTTATTTGCAAGCCTTCAATTATGACTTTTAGATTATTGTTCAAAATGATCCTCATGTGCCTATTGAAAAGAATAAAAAAGAAAAACTTCTTTCCAAACTCAAAAATGAGTGGAATAAGAGAATTTTAGAAATACTTCTTTAAATACAAAAGTTATGAATTATTTATCTTTGTACATTAGATAAAAATAAATATTCTTGAATAAATATACAATTTATTCAATTTAACATACAATGAATAAATATTCTTTCATCATCATCTACATATGCAATTTGACATGCATTAGAAGCATTGTATGAAAACAATATAGTTAAGAAAAAAAAACGGAAGACATAAACTTGAGATGATAATGAAAAAGAAGAATGCGAGAATTTAATTCTTGCACTTATACAATTCTTGCACTTATAGCTTTAAGAGATGATGAATTTAACGAGCTTGATAAGAAATGTAAACAACCCTCCAAAGATAAATTGTATGATACTTTTTAAGAATTGCATGATGTATCAAAAGCACTTCCTTTAAAAATAAATTCTTCTTCCAAATGAAGTTGAAGAATTACAAAATAATAATAATAATAATAATAATGTGCTAAATAGTTTTTAAAAAATTCAGAAGAAAAGGTCATTTGTTTAAAAGGGAAAAAAAATCTTTTAAAAGTCCTTGAAAAATCTAAAGCACACATCCATAAATGAAGAGAAAATTCTAAGATAAATGAATTAATTTTTCCATTTGTTATGATTTAATTTTCCGATAATTTATTTAATTTTCAGAACATGTTTGATTTTGTTCATCTTGAGAGTTTTTTGGTCATTTAGCAAATATTTAAGTTATTTGTTGATTGATCAAATAACGGTTAACTCCTGTTAAAGGACAACATTGATACCAAAAAAAAAAAAAGAGCAAATGTAAAGTTAGTGATTTTCGTGATTAAAGTGCAAACAAGGGCAAATGTAAAAATTAAATCTAAAATTACATCTCATTGTCCTTAAAATCACATTAAGTCTAAATAAGCAAAATTATCCTGTCGTTTAAACGTTTTTGACCATTTTTTTTAAACATCTAATATCTCTCTTCACCAGTAAACTAAGGATTGAATATTTTTTTTAAATAACATTAAACCACAAAATGATAACCAACACATTCCCTTTTGTGAAAATAAGGAAAAGAACCAAACAAGTTTTTACTTGCTTTCACTCAAGTATTAAAAAGAAAAACTGTGCTACGCCAAGAGGAAATAACAATAACATCCATCCGAGTTCAAGCAAAGGCATAGATCTGAGTTGTTACATTAAAATGGGAATTGGAAAGTTCACCAACACTTAATAATTATCAGACAAAATAGCTGATTCTTCTTCAAATTGTTCCCCACCAAATACCATATACAGATTTAAGCATGTCCCAAAATAACTTCTTACAACAAAAATTATCTGAACTAAATCCCAAATTTTCACAAGAACTGGCAAGACTGCGAGAAGCTCAAACCTCCTTCCAATTTCAAAGTAAAGATTTTGTCAATGTTATAATGGCTATACACAATACATATATTATCCCAAAGTTGATATCACAACCAATCAGCCAAAATGAACCAATTAAATTAAATCAGAATAACTCATTATAACAGATGCTTAGGCAAAAACAAAAACACTGCCTAAAACAACACCCCAAAAAAAAAAATTAGTGGAAACCAATTACAAATACTTCTTATGTGGCAAACTCACACATACATATTGCTCACACTATTAAAACCTAATTTTAGTACTCATATTTGTGAAAGCTCGGTCAGTTTAAAGAGTTACTTCTATACTCGATCATCTGGTCCGGCAAGCATAACCTGTAAATTACAAGTATTTTCATATCAAACCTCTATGTTAAGTGGAAGTAAACAGAGCAACGCCCCCACACAACAACCCCCCACACCCCCCCCCCCCCCCCAAAAAAAAAAAACAAAAGAGGGGATATAAGTGGCAAAACAAGACTAACAATACTCAAGCCATTTATTGTAAACTATGAAGGATAAGCAACAGATACTCACATTGCAATCAAGAGCGTGTTTCCTAGCAATCATAATGGCTGCATTCCTTTCTTTCTCTGATTCAAATGTTAATACAAAGGAGAGCCCCTTCCTCGCCTGCCAGAAAAGTGACTTGGCAGCAACATTGCCATCTCCTCTAACTCCACATAACTAGAGGTCAGAAAAGTATAAACATAAGAAATGCCTGTCCGCAGAAGTATTTCATATCCAGTTGTTTTTATAGCATAAAAATAGAGAGAGAGAGATAGCAAATCAACAGATATCTCAGGCCTTAAGGTAGGGAAAAACAGTGGATACATTTGGGAAGAGGCAATAAATGGAGGCTTCAACAGTTAAAGGGAAAAAAAGAAAAGAATCAAAATGTTTCCATCATATAATCCAGCCAACTGCATTGTCCTTTCTGGTCACTAGATCTAAGACGGATGTTTGTCCCCTTCAAATAATGTTCTTCCTTCTCCAATTTTTTTTTTTTGGATACAAGGAAAGAAGAAGTTAGAAAGAACAGAAGAGAAAGGGGCCCCCTTCAGCAAAATAAGAGAAAGGGGGCCCCAATACAACTAAGGGTGGACAAAAAAAACCAATAACCGAAAAATCGAACCGGCCGGTTCAGTCCGGTTACAAAAAAACCGATTCGGTTATATTTTAGAAAAACCGACCGGTCTGGTTTGGTTCCGATTCAATTTTTCCAAAAAAATAACCGAACCAAAAAATCGATTATTTTGGTAAAATTTAATTACATTGCCACATGGCACTAAATAATTAGGGGTTTTAAAATGCAAACATATATTTACCCACACATAATTTCACTCATTATTATAATCAAAAATTAAAAAAAATCCTAATTGCAATTTCATTAAATATGAGAATTTTAATTTATGGAAGTATATTATTAATAAATAAAAAGTTTAAATTTATCTCAAATTAAGCAAACTGTAATGATGTTAATATGAAATAAATCAAAAAATTAGGTCAAAAAATGATCTACTAAATTATTTAGACAAATGAATTTAAAATAAAAAAATAAAAAAAAAAAACTCAAAAAATAGCCTAAATTTTTAAAGACTTGTAAAATATATAAGAACAAATTTAGTGGTTTATGTAATGTGTAATGAAAATTGTTTTGATCATATAACATATAACGTGTAATATATAGTAATTTAGTCAACTTAATTTTTTAAAGACTTATATAATAAATAAGAACAAATTTAGTGGCTTTATGTAACATGTAATGAAATTTTTTTTGATTATATAATATATAACGTGTAATGTAACATATAATATATAATAATTTAGTATATAATGTGTAATAAAAGCTTTTTTGATTATATAATATATAACATATAATATATATTAATTTAGTCAACTTAATTTTTTTAAAGACTTATATAATATATAATAACAAATTTAGTGGCTTATGTAACGTGTAATGAAAAAATAAAAAAAAGAATTAAAATGATCTACTAAATTATTTAGACAAATGAATTAAAAAAATGCCCACAATTTAAAATAAAAAGCCAAAAAACCCTAAAAACCAAACCGGACCGAATCGGAAAAAACCGGTTCGGTCCGGATTCGGTTTTCCCCCTTAAAAAAACTGGTTTTGGTTTTACTTATTCAAAAAACCAATCCGGTTCGGTTTCGAAAAAAACCAAACCGAACCGAACCGTGCCCACCCTTACATACAACTAAAGATAACTTTTCTTTGACAGGACACTCTGCCTAAAGCAGCTATGAATTGTATCAAAAACTCGGTCATATAAAACATAGTGGAATAATTGGATATCCAATCAACCCATATCAATTCCCAAAATCTCTATCTGACAGACTCACATTGCACATAAAAGCTATACCCCAGCCAAGTTACCTGCATTGATGTCTGATAATTTTCTCTAGCCTTTGTAATCCATACTCTGCAAAGCTTTATCCTCATCTTTCCCACATTGAATGTATGAACAGAATGCGATGAATAATCTTGTCCATTCATCTGGGAAATGACCACCTATAAAACATCAAATGTCAAAAATTAATAAATACCTGACACTACAAACATCCAATTCAAAAATTGTAAGTTGCACAGGATTTTGCAAAGCAGCACACTACTTTTGCAAACAATGTTCTAGCCACAACACCATATTAGACTTCCCAATGATCATGATGTTAACTAGCAGGAAAGAATAAATTACGAATTCAGAACTGTTCTCAGAAATATTCCCACTGATATCAAAATATTTACCAACATAAATAACGAGATTACCATTCTAGAGTTGTCAATTTTTCTCTATTCTGCCCATTTCGCGGAAATAGAAATAAAATGGAGTCAAATTCAAGTTGTATCACATAAATGCTTCAAGACTAGGATATTGTCTGTTGCTCTATAAATGGAGCACAAATTGTAGGAATGGAAGGAAGGTTTCTGAGTCTAAAGGTGGACAAAATTATCAAAAAGTTCCTGACACTGGTTCTATTCTTTCCTTTGTTTGGTTAACATTTTGTTTCAATTAGATGACAACATTTCTCAATATTGCAGCAAGATAAAAACCCTCAAGTAAAATTGACAATAGAAGTAGCTACATACATTAAAGTCATTGCTAGATTTTCGCAAAAGCATCTCCACATAGCTTCTGAATCCTGCAGCTGTAAAAGATAATTGACTCAGCATTTCCATTCCACTTCTCTAAGCATCAATATAGAATTTACCGTGCATAAAACTATATCAGTTAGACAAAGAAAAAAGAACCGACAAAATCCAGAAATCACATTAAGTATTAATTATTGAAACCAACCAGGTTCAATGGGCGCGGCAGAGGTAACAATGACTTTTTGGCCATTTGAAAGAATGTCAACCTGTAAAACTCGTCCAATATCAAAAGGTTCAGGAGCATATGCTGGTTTATTGGCACCTGAAAAAGTTGAAAATTAATTAACTTTGAGGCAGAGTATGATAAATAATAACAAAACCAAAGGCTATGGCATAACAATTCCAGTGCCCATCTAAGTGACAAAATGTAAACAATGCTGAAAACAAAAAGATATAAAACATTGGACAAATACTAAAAGAATACTGCATACGTTATCTCTTTTCTTTTGTTTCTTTTCACAAAAGATCCTGATGTCTACAAAATCATTAAAGGAAATTAAAAGCAGAAACCCACTGCTCCCAACGTCTCAACAGATGACTGAAGCGCTCCAGTCCAGAAATCATAATAGAGCAAGGACACAACCATAAGAGTGTATACCAACAATCCAAATAGTAAGAAAATGGCAGAAGCAAAGGAAAGAATCTCAGCACAAGACTGCAACAGATATTATTTGTGATCAATCTGATATCATTTAAGGTCAAAACAAGAAATAAAAACCAGCCAAAGAAAGGGGCATCTAGTCGGTTGTTGAATCAGTAAGGAAGGAATCCACAATAAATGGTGCTATGAGACTTAGTGGTTGACTTGGTAAAAATGAAGAACACCAACTTACTTCCAAACAAAAATGATTCAGGCAATCTGTTGAGATTGTACATAATAGACATTACATGGGGCTGGGTGTTCATAGTTCCAACATCATTTCCTGGCTGAATATCAACTCCAGGCATCCACACGAGAGGAAATGAAGAATGAATAGTTGACGATATACTAAATGGCTATGTTACCACTACTTCTAAAATTAGATGTAAGCTGCATCTTTTCAGTGGAAGCTGTGAGGTGTTTGCTAGAAAACTCCGACCCAAAAATTTCAGTTATTTGGTGTACATTACATTATATAAAAGTTGCAGCTATCATATGCTTAACCATTTTAGGATATTTCAGCATCACCCACCCCAAAAAATTGCACGGCCCACAGATGGTTGGTCAAGCAAATGGAGCCTGAACATAAACCCGAAACCAAAGAACTCAGAAACACTATTGCATAAAAGTAATGACAGAAGCACCATGCTCTGACATTGTAATCCAACCCAGAAAGCCATCTGATTGATGGTCCCCTTCTCATGCAGGGCACACATAACCTTATCAAATTGTCCTAGCATGTGAAGAAGAATTTAAACTTAGTGGAGGTAGCCAAAGACACAAAAGCAAACTTGCTTTTAATACCATGTTGGCCAAATCCAACCAAAAAGCTTGAAAATATAGGTGGGAGGTTCAACCACATTACAAGTAGAACTTATGAAAAAACCATGGCACAGGTAGCCATACCAAAACATACTTGATGAGCAGGATATTTCGACAGGGGTTATTCCATGTTTGAAACTTATATTTGCTAAACCCTCCAAACCTATTTCCAGTTACATGTAGTGTATGTGCTTAGACATTTTATTTGTAAGCATATATTGCATGCAGTGTATGTGCTTATACATTTTATTTGTAAGCATATATTGGAAGATACCTAAGCAACATCTTATAATTTATCATTAATTCCAGTTAATATACTTGACCTTCAGACATCACGTACCCAATATGGGATAAATGAACTTAATATCAGCAAGAGCCATGCAAAATTACAGATGCTCTAAAGCACGTGGAAGTCTAGATATGTCAACACTAGAAAATATTCATTGAGACTTCAAGAGAAACTTCTTCTTCATTTCTGATTATATATAAGAGATGGAAGGCATTAGTGACGCTATGCAGATTACTGTTTTTCTGGTCCAAAACCACAATACTTAAGCACCTGGATATTCATTCTATCTTACAATTGTGACCAGGAAGCTTATTCCAGAAGGGGCGTTATCCACAATTACATCAACTATATTCTGCATCTGATTGGATGGCATGGTAGAACCATAGAGGTGAATGAGAAATAATAAAGAACTAAACACATGAAAGGGCAAACATGATAAAGAAAATTGTATGATAATATGCCACAACATCATTATGCTTTGTGAACTAAATCAACCAAAACATCCAACTTGAGCACAGTAATAAAGTCAGTTACAAGGTTAAAAGTATTGATGAAACAAGTACCTGAAATGATTTCCCTTTGGTTTCCATTAGGTGATACACGATACCACTGAATTGAACATTTTGTGAGTGGTAGAGCAGCGTCCAAGCAAGGCCGTATTCGCAAATGTGAACCCAGGGTTTCAGCACCATCAAAGACATACAACCGAGACTTGTTCTCCTCAGCCTTCTTGCTCATTGCCAGCTGGAAAGAATTATGGCGTAAGATAGTGCAGAAAAACTGCTAGATACCAATATTAGAGCATTTGCTTATTGATGTATAAGGATTAAATGGTACAACAAAGGAATAAGATATCCAGAAATAATTATAAATGACACCCTTAAAGTCTTACCAAAATCGAGGCAAGAGATTTTCAAACAAAGTATGAAGTGCATCAAGGGATGCTTCAATCGGTAGAACAATTAAATGAGCTTATTGATAAAAGGTTGTCTACCTACGGTTAAGCTTAAGAATAATGGGCTTGATTCAATTGGTTTCACGAATGGTAACCATTTATTGTTTCTGTTATGACATGAAATCCCATAAACATTCAAGTATATCCAAACCCAAAACCTTTATCAAAAGTTTCCATAAGCTAAATTGAATCTCAGCTTCTGCTTTTTAGCATACATTGTAAATTTTAATTCATCAAAAATTTTATTTTTCAATAATTGAGGGAAAAAAAAGGTTGTGGTGGCTTGAGTCTTCCTCGTATACAGCTAGCTCCCTTGTATACAATGCCACATGATCATGTTTTAGGAAAACAACTAATGAATCTAACAAACTTTTACACTGACAAAAGTTGACAGCTGGATCAGCACCCATGTTAACAAACTAGTGGTTTAAGCATATGATGCCAAGAGGCCTAGATAAAATAAGTATCAGTATTTTATTTCTTCTTCCTACAATGTAAATTCCATATCAGTTCTCCTCAGTTGAATTCAAGTATGAAACCTACCATGCCAACGGAATTTCCATTCAAAAATCATTTACTTTTTATTTCCATTACAACATAATTATGAAGAATTTGGCTCCAAAACAGTTTAGATAGTATGAAGAAGCTGTTAAAGATGCACAGATTCGCACATGGTACCAGGCTGTTAAGTGATCACGTGAGGCACATGGGAGTTAGATAGATAGTTATGCAAGTGGCTGGATTCCCAGATGCAGAGGACCATAGATACAAGACTTACGAGCTAATTTTCGCATCAATAGAAAGAGAGTAGAATGCTTCTTGAAAGTTGTTCTCTGTAATTTGAAGTTAGCACAGTAAAACTTTGTTTGATCTAATAAAACTCCATTGAAGAGTTTTTCACCATATAGATGTAGAGCTTGCCTGAACCACATATATCACAGTGTGTTCTCTGTTCTTGTTTAAGATTCTTAGCTTTGATTTGATTATTAGATCAATTCTTGTGAGTGCTTAAGTTCTAACAGTAACAAATTATACGTACGGAAGTTGCACAAATATTAAAAAAAATGCCCAACAGACCTCTTTTTGAATCTTAACCGATAAGATAGATTTCTCTCGAATCTGAGCTCTTAGAGCACGAAGCTCATGTTCCATGTCCATCACCTGTAATCATAATGCACTATCTAATAATCAAATGAAATGTTATTGTATACAACTAAATATGCAATACCAAATGGCATAACTAAACAACTCCACAATGTACCAAGTAATATATAGTAGATTTGCATCAACAACAAAAAGATAAAACAGAAAGTGGGAAACAGTCAGTTCCCCATGTAGTCAAACCTCAAATTGTAACAAATAGGTATACCTTGATGAAGTAAACACAGCAAAAAAATGAAGAAAAGTTGCATTTCTAGTTTAAACTGTGCTTAGACAAGGAAATTATCCACAACAATATCGCAACAGAGAAGTCTAGTTAAATGAAAACTACAAGTTGATACAAACCCCTTGAGGAATATAAATAGATCCCAGCCTTTCTCAAGAGATGACAAAATCTACATGCAATAAGAAACTTAAGGAAACAATAGTGCACCTTGCTTGGTTGATGCAATCGTTTGATTCTTCTAGCCTCTTGAATCTCCTCTACTAGTCCCTCCACATCCTGTAATATCAAACGTTGAGAATGGACTAATGAATCTGTACTACATTCAATGTCAATGTTGCCTTGAGGCACGTGAATAACGATGCATTACTGTGAATCTCTATGGAATTTTTCTCAATATTACAGACTTGACAACAACATAACATGAAAGTGAAATACTACACTAACTAGAAGCATTTACTAATCAAATTCAAACACTTTAAATATCAAAATATAGAAGCCTTTAATTGAAACTTAAAGCTTGAAACTAATATGACAGGAAAGGCTTAATTTCATTTTCTTAGGTCCACATGGTTTTAACATGACTATTTCATGTAGTCTCATGAGGTTTAAAAGGATATAGTATTCCCACATAACCTACTTTAATCCATAAATATATCCATGATTGTGAAAGAGTTAATAAAGAAAATTTATCAGGTTGTCATGTTCTAATGTTATTTCATGTACAAAATTCAAGACAGCAGATAATTCTGATATTAGAGAGGGATGTTTCTTATAATGACAGTAATCAAAAAGCATCTGAGATCTATGAAATGGCAACCAGTGATCTACCAAGAGCAACTTCACTCAGCACAGTGTACCTCCAAGAAAGAGAGTTGTAGATAGGAAGGCATGTGGTACTTGAAGGTTTGCCTATATTAATATCTTTTCAAGTAACCTTTTCAAATTCTTCACAATTATTGCGATATAGATCAGCAAAACACATGCAGCACCATTTTTCAATTATAATCCATATCATCTAAGAAATAGATCCCGCAACTTGTCCAAGCAACTTTCACTTGGCTTCAGAATAACTTACATGATGCAAAGTAATAAATTAGTAATACCTATAGGATATATGTATTTTGAATATACTTCATACCTATATGTATATGACCTCTTATTCAAAAGAAAAGAAAAATATATATTTATATATGACCCTCAACTAAATATAATTTAACAATCAAACAAGAAAAAATAAGGTGAAAAGAGAAAACAATCAGTGAACCTGTGTTTTAGATTTTGGAGAATTTTTTTCTTCTTCCTCAAGGGCCTCTCCAAATCTTTGCACCACTGCCCTAGCACTTTCAATTTCAGCACAAGCAAAAGATTTTTCTTGGTTGACCAACTTTTTCGCATCTTCAGAAGCCTGTAGTGAAAGATCACTCAGTTCAATAAACATGGTACGAAATCAAACTAGAAATAAACCAATAAACACTCTACAAGTGCAAAATAAGAAGAAAGCAGCATGAGACATACTGAATCAGATTAATGGAATAACATTAGAAAATCAAAAAAGCTAGTTTCTTATTTCGGATGAGCCAAGACAATGGGATAAAATAAAAACATAAAAATAGATAGTTCTGCATCATGAATTTTGTATTGCACATTTACTTATGTGAGCTCTAGAGGTTGCAAAAGGGGGAAGCAAGAAACAGGAAAAAGAAAAAGAATACAATGGATATGAAAAAGGATTAGATTCTAGATGTAGTTTATCGGAGATAATCATTATTCTTTGGATACCAATGCCATTTGTAATTTAAGAATAAAAACATTCATAAGAAGTGAACAGCATAATTCGAGAGGCCAAAAAAGGTTTATCAAAAAATTGAAACACCAAGCTGTAAACTTCAAACAAGAAAGCATTTTATATATCATGCATTATGATATCATACACAGATGCCTTTTTAGCTAAATGCCACAAAGAAAACTATAGTTATGCCACATATATATTGAAAATATTAAACAAAAAATTATTTTGTGATGTACAAAATCCATTCATTTATCATATCTAACATTGAGTGAACAAGTTCTTAAGAAGGTAAATTATACTGTTTATTAAATACATAGAACACGGTTATTATGTAACAGCCTTTAATTGCTAACATCAAACATTTTTAGATTAAATACGGTAACTCAAGCATAAAACAAGTTTATGTAAGACAGTATAATCAAATGACTGAACAGAGTCAAAGGCTAGTTTTGACTTAATCAAATGCATTCACCGAGAACATGTTTTAGGCTAAATTTAGCATAGAAAACACAAATGAAGCACACTCATGTCTGGTTGTAGCATTCTTGCATTTGTAAGACAATAGATTTAATTCTGGAACAATGTATTTAAGATAAATAAATTTATGCGCTTCTGTCTACATATAACTGAATTTCCAACCGTTAAATGACCTGTTTAAGAAAGTTAGCTAGTTTTTTCACTTCAAACTTCTCTTGAATAAGTTCTCCTTCTTTTTGGGTCAACTTAACTGCTAAAGCTTCCACCTGCAGGGAAACGTTATATATTGAAACAGTTATTATAGTGGAAAGATCAAGCTGACTAACACATGGAATTTTAAAAAAATAAGGAATAACAGATAATGAATATCCAATACCCTATAAACCTTTCTATGAAAATATCATTCATAGAATCGTGAAGCAGCTTGTAGTGATTAGCCGTATCGACAAACCTCATTAAACCCACAAAAAAAGGACAAACCTCATTAAACCCAAAAAAAAAGGACAAACCTCATATTAACATACACAGGGACAATCTGCCTAACTTACTTCTTTAAAATATTTTATTAAGCAAGCAATTCAATATCAGACTTCTTAACATACATGAGTCATGATGACTACAGAAAAGATATACATAGACTTGGATAGATGAAGGCTCGGAATAAAATCCAAAACATATACGGCCTTCTAAAGAAATATAAATATAACCACAGGAAAAATAACTACTTGATCTCTAGCCACTGCAGTTGCAAGCCATTGGGTAATATTTTTTTGTTTCAAGACTGGGAACAAAAGGGATTAGCAACCAAGTAATTTTAATACTGCAGTTAGTAGTATGTGATACATGATGCCATTATACCGGAATGAAATCAGATTACATGGTTTGAATGGTATAACTTCAAACGATTTTAAAAATGATTTGCCTAGCATATCAGGGTTCAAACAGGAAAAGAAAAAAAATCATTGTCAACAATAAAGTACAAAATAAATGCTACTAACCATAGAAATAGCTTTCTCTACATCATCCTTATTTCTTCCTGCCATACAGCCTCTCAAAGCTTCCAATGCATCTCTAAGCTTTTTCAAAATAACATGTCCCTCCAAAGAAGCCACCTCTCTAAGCTTTGCCTGAATCCAAGTAAACAAGTACATTTATTTGACCATCTATTCAGATCAGAAGTTGAAAATCCTTCACACCAAGATGAAAAGCAAATAAAATGGACTAAAGAAATAAAACAGGGCAGAACTGTATAAAAAGATATGCTATCATTTAAGTTCAGGAACCACACACATATATATCCTGTGGCAAAGAAGTAAAGAATATCGCTCTTAAGTGTTTTAGACAAGGCTGTGTTGAATGCAACATGTTTTAAGTGGGCATGTAGAAAAAGTTTTAGAAAAATAAAACGCCATAACAAATAAATTTTTTGAATTAAAAAAAAAATGCCAAGAGATGTGAACCTCATCAGCCAATTTAGCAGCAGCTGCCAAGTTCTTGTCAAATTTACTTGCAAGGTCACGAACAGACAGACGCTTGTGCTGGTCGGACAGCTGGACAGTTTCCCTTTCAACAACTTCCTTTAGGGACAAACCCTTGCTGTTCTCCTTTGGCTCCTCCACAATCTGATTATCTGGTCCTAATCTGTATTTTGGGAAGCAATTCGAAGCAAAACTCACATCTGCAGATACAGACAGAAGTAACTCTGTCTGCATGTTCTCTTCAATTTCAGGACTTATCTTTGTCATTCCTTCAGATCAGATTCTCTGTCCACTAGAACAAATCATAATGTAATTAGATATGAAGGAACGCCACAAAGTAGCTGTGCTGGCATCAAGTGACCAGTTGGAACAACTTAAAACGATAACTCAAACCAGTGATTCTTCATAATTAGCATTCCATTTTTTCATCAAGCACCTTGTAAATTTCAGCATTCCACACTACATAATTAAGTTTCATTTGGAGAATATTTATCAATATACAAATGCAGATCCAAATTTATACGTGCAAAGGTCTTCAATTACGCTGACAATTCCAGAAGTTCTAAAAATATTATTTATCAAAAAAAATAAAAACCTAAGATAAGGTATTAGCTTCATAACATGAGATTAAACCTGATGGATACCTAAAAGAATGAGGAAGAAGAAGAAGAAAGAAAAGACAAACCCTCCTCATAATATCTCAAGCAATAACTGAAAAAATGATAATTAATATGCGTTACTGTCGACCAATATCCATTCTTGTTAAAGCAACAACCAAGTACAATTTTATCAATTAATTCATATCCTTCCAACCCACATTTAGCAATTTTTTGTTTCAAAAAAAAGAAATTTTCACCAGTCTGTCTGCACAAAGTTTTATTGAAAAAAAGAAAATACTCAGGCTACTCTGATTCATTTCTATTGCATAGAACAAACATGCACTGAAACCAAGAAACCCATTCTCAAGATTACAGCCAAAATATGAAAAACAGAAAACAAAACTTGTTATATAGAAAGTAAACAACCAGTCAACCACAATGTTACCATAAACCCAGATGCAAAAACAAACAAAAGCAGAAAGAATACAACGAAAAACGTCCCTAGAAAAACTTTTAAAAAAAAAATTTTAAAAAAAAAAACACTTACAAGTTAGTACTAAGTAGAAGCCAATATGAAATGTTGCTAGCAAAAGAGATGATATGGTGAAATGCTGAAAAATTATGTGGGAGAAGAGAGAGAGAAAATGAAAACAAAGAAAGAGAAGAACAAGAAGAAGAATCTAAGGAGTTTGTTTTGAGGCTTATAGCTTTTTTAAAAGCAGGACTGGAAGCAACACACAGGCCCCCTAAATAAAAAAAAGCAAAAAGCTTTTGTTCCAGACTTCTCTGTCTCCTCTGCTCTACCAACAGCTTGAATGAATGTCTTTCTTTTTCGGACTATAATATCCACGTCTCTACATTTTTATGATTTCTCAATTAAAGACTTACTTTATATATTTCTATCAAATAGATCCCTAACTCAGTAGGCCCCCTTTAAATTGAAATGACCATGTATCAAGTGTATTTTTGTCATTCACAATTGCATTTCGCAATAGACTCTGAGTAGGTACCTTTCTAAAACAGATGGATAAACTATATCCTCTTGTAATAAAATAGAATAAATAATGGATCCAGATGCTATTTTGTTCGTTTCTCATTTTTCATTTTCTGGTTTTGCGTAATCATTGTAACTCTTGACCCCTCTGTTAAAAGTATCCGGTGATTTCGTAAAAAGTTATTATGTCTAGGTTTGCAAAATACAGGCACCGGCCCCACGTCCCTTTTGTGGGGTCACTACACCAAACAGTTCATAAAAATATGAATCGGGTCGGGTCGGGTCGGGTCAAACCGTGAGCGGACTTCAAGTCTTTGACTTCTGAGTTGAGCATCGGCTGCCGTCTGTGGTTTTTGGCGTCCATTTTACTATAATTTTTTGCCTTTTTGACTTACGAAAATATTTTAATTTATCCAACGACTGATTCGTAATGATAAAAAATCAATATTCAAGCTTTAATATTTTATTTTAAGGAATATTCTTGTTAGTTAAATACATTTTCAAAATTCAAACCCCAAATGATTTGCTCGATCCCATTATCTCCTATTAAACTCTAGTAACAACTAACAATGAGTGGGCAAGGCTAGCCATGAAGTGACCTCCGATTCAAAATCTTGCCCTAACTCAACGATACGATCGAAAAAATAAGTTTCATCCTGACCCAGTCCAGCTACGGCGAGTAAGCAACCTTAAAGATTGACCATCCTTTTCTTATTTCAAAATTTAATTGAAAACTGAGCTTACTATTTGCCCAAAAAAATTACGATATGGAGGAATGGATTTCATTGCTGAAAATTGACTCTTATAAAGTGACAATGTTGTTTTTTTTGTTAAAAGATGAAACAAATTAAAGAAAAAATAAATTAAATTAAATTATTTTTTTAATTAAATTTAGGTTAAATATTTTTAATTACCTTTTAGATATATTTTTTTTTAGTTATTTAATTTTTTTAATATAAAAATAGTATTATAAATGTAAATTTTACTTTTTGTATTTTGATTTAAACTTCTTTTGAGTTTTTTTTTTTTCTCTACGGCATAAATAGTATCTCAAACAGTACCTATAAATAGTGTTGTGAACTATCTCACAAATGATACCGAGACAGTACTCGTAAATAGTAGCAATCGTAAACAGTACTAGTAAATAATAGTAGCCATAACAAATAGTGCTCGTGAACAGTATAGCTACCTCAAGCCTTAGATTTTTTATATGACTTCTACTAATTTGGGAATAAAGAAAAAGAAATTTACTAAGATAATGATAGAAAACGTTGCTAACGATATAGATGCATTCACCATACATCACTCGAATCATTCAGGTCTTATTTTGGTTACCAAAACATTTGGAAGGAACAATTATGGATAGCTCTAACTACCAAGAATAAATTAAATTCATCAACGGGACAATAAAGCACTACCTCAATCTGACCCTAAGTTTTCAGTGTGGCTACGGTACAATGATATGGTATTATCCTAAATTTTGAATTCAATTCATTCTAATATTGTAGGAAGTATTATTTATATAAAAATTGCAAAGGAAGTCTAGGATGACTTGAAAGATAAGTTCCCTCAAAAGAATGACTCTCGAATCTATCAAATTTAACAAGAAATTGTCGAACAACGACAAGAGTCTTAGTCTGTTTTAGCTTTTTACACCAAAATGAAGTCACTTTGGGATTAGTTGGATTCTTATTATGATCTAATTTCTTGTACTTATAGGGGTCTAAAAGGCCTTGCCGAACGAGAAGAAAAAAAAAAGGTCATGCAGTTCTTGATGAGACTAAATGAATCTTATGTCAGCATGCAAGGTTCAATTCTCATGGTAAGTCATCTCCCAGACACACGTAAGGTTCATGTCTTGATACTCCAACAAGAGAGACAAATCAAAGTAGTCATTCAAAGAAAGAAAGTCAATCATATTGCAATGCAAGTTTCAAACACTTCAAAAATCAATGAGCGAACATTAAAGAAAAATGGGTTGTACTTATTATGAAAAAGACAACTACACCGTTGATCATTGCTACTTTCTCTAGGTTTTCTGCTTGGACACAAACTACATGGTAAGTAAGTGAAGCCAAGAGGAAAGAAGCCTAATGTTAATAACTCGACAGTCGAAGAAGAATCCAAGAGACAAAGTTTTACCAACACCACTTTCACTCCTGAAGAGTACAATCAACTCAAAGCTCTACTTTAAAAGGATAATGGTAACACTTTGCCTTTGTAAATTCTACAGGTATTAATATTGAGGATCTATCGTAAGTGGATGTATGCACGTGCAACAGTGTTCATGATATAAAATACGTATCACATACATATTTAAACGCAAAAAAATAATTAAAACCATACAATAAACACAATAAATAATATATTAATCATATTAATATATTTAAAGGGTTAAGAAATTATTGAAATGTGTAATGTTTCACACGTGTTTTTGGGAGTCTACCCAGAGAATAACTCGTTGGCATCTCTAGTACCAACTTAGTAGGCTCTGTAAGCTAGAATAGCAGCTCTAAATACCAATACTGGGTTTAACACTTAAACTTTATAAATTTGTATTTCTCTTTATCAACCCTTTGATCAATAATACAAATTCTTTGTTGTTGGTTTTATTGGCTAGACTTAATGGAAGGATAGTGTTCAATAATTTGAGCACTTAAATTTAAAAGGAAAAGAAACAATTTCTTCTTCTTCTTCCTTCAATATGGTCGGCCAAGACTAAAGCAAAAGCAAAACAATTTTAGCTTATCTTCTAACTGAGAGTTTTAATTATCCTAGAGTGCATACATATGGGTATGTGTTCATAATTACAAAACATACATCATATACATATTTGTGCGCAACAAAAAACCAAAAATCTAATTTCTTAAATAATAAACACATAAGTTTTTCATGTTATCTCATAAATGAAACTATAAGGGTTTGTAGAGAATTACCTTGGTAAGCCTTTAGAGTTTGTGTTGTTGGAGTCTCCGCCTTGAAGTGAACTCGTTCTCAATTTTAGTACCCAACTCGGTGGGCTTGGGTAGTCTAGAATAATAGCCTCTTCCAACAAAGAGTTTAACAACTTAAGCTCTAAGTGTAACTCTTCAACAAATTAGCTTAACACATAAGCTTTGGACTAATTACATGGCTATCACTTTATTTACACTATTTCAACATTTGAAACATCAAACAACATAGTATTAGTATGTAAATGTTGTGTGATATGGTGTGTAATGTGTATAGACGTATATAATTTTAAAAATTAAATACGCAACGGAAGTATTCATACATATTAAACAATATGTAACATATTCAAGCATGTATGATCATTCAAGTACATATATATCTCATATATATATTTCATGCATGATATAAAATGAATAACAAATAAATAACCTACCCGGATATGAAGGTAGCTTTACAATTCTTCAAGAACTCCAAGCTTCAATTTGTTGAGCTCACCTTGAAGTGTTCCCTTGCACAATTCTAGTTCACAACTAAATCCGGTGGGATTGTGAAGCTAGAATGGCAACCTTGAATTTCCAGCAAATGATTGTTTTAACACTTAAAATAATTTGTCCTTATGATTACTACCAAGAGATTAGAAGAATTAGGTGTTTTCTATAGTTCTTTACAACTCTATATGTTGTAGCTTGGTAAGCCTTTACATTTTCTCTCAACACTTTGAGAAAAACACTTAGGAAAAGCTCTCAAATCTCTCTCCTTTCTCCTAGAACGAATTTTTACACTATCTTGCACAAATTGAACTCTTTCAATTCTTTCTTAAGTGCAAAGAATGATTTCTCTTAGTGCTCCACCACCACTTAACCATGTTTGCCATTACAAACATTAATCTATCATATTTTTCACTCACCAATTTGATTCAACCAATTGAATCAATTTCTAGAGAGTAAATGGCATTTAATCAATGTTAAGTGGTTTTACCACTTCCTTAGTGCATCATTTAAGAATTACAAAGTGGTAAACTTTCCTTATTATTAATAACAAGTGCATTCTCCATTATTAAATGGTGTTTGCCACTTATTCCAATTAATAATAATAATTTGATTAATATATAAAATATTAATAATTCAAAACTATTTTGAATATTTACATTTACCATATATGTATTTACCAAGCAAGGTAAATAGTTAATACATGGTAAATTATTTATGGAGCAAGATTATGTCACTTGTCAAATTCTTATTGGTTAATAACTCTTGTAAACCAATAATGTATTTTATCTTCAATTATTGACAAGTGAATAATAAAAGGAACCTTGAAACATTTTTCATTTTGCTGAAAATTGTTGGATTAATTGTTCAATCCAATTCGCCGCCCCAGTGCACAACGAGTACACTTCATATTGTGAGACTCTCTAGGTCCATGCCCGATTTGTCATATGAAACTATTTCACACGTCCGTGAACAATGTCCCACACACATGTTACAGATATTACAAAACGGCGCATTAGACCATACAAGTTGAGGTTATATCATATTCGTATAATCCTTCCATCATAAATATCCTAGAAGAGCGGAAATATAGATCAACACCGTCAAGTCTCCATGTGCTCAACCATAAACTTATCTCTAGATTAGTATTTCAATAAATAATATCCGTAAACACTTTTACGATATTATTTTTCCGAGAATAAAATTAATTCTTGGATATGTCTGCTTATGGCCATAAGACTTTCTGAAATACAATCTTAGAGTTACAGGATATTTTACTCACCCAATTAAGTTGATGGATCCCATATCTGTACACACCGGACTCCATGAGCATCGGACCATACCCAGCGGTCAGACCATGAAAAGTATCTGACATGTGTGGAACCAAAGTATGATGGATCACTCACAAGTCCACCGTGGCACTCAGGTCTAAGGACCACGAATACTACTCAACTCGAAAGATCCTCCATTGACGACTTTATGGGATGTCTATTGGAGATCTTTGTGAGTCTGTTCAATATTCAGTCCTTACTGAATACTTGTATCTCTGTACGAGTTTCCACTAAACTCATGGTCTGCTAAGACTAACCATCTGGACTATCCAGATATAGACATACACTGATCTATATTTATTAAGGTCTTCACTAACAGACCCGCATTAGTGAAGATAGATCAGGAACATTAAGTTTAAGAACATATTTCCATAACAACATTTCTTAGCACCATTTGCAACTGATTGCAACTACGTCATTACTAATATATTCTTAGGTCTTTGTCTCATTTCAGACAAGGCTCTAACTCTTTAGATTTTGCTAACTCTTATAACCTGATAACTCTTATTAGTGCTATCTTTTAGCATTTATATATTTTAGCATTACTAACTCTTTGTTCTGATCTAAACTCCTTTAGATCAGATCTGAACTCTTTCAGATCATACAATGTCTAAAACGTTACAAGCATCTTACTATATTTGTATATAAAATAATTAGTGATATATTGAAATCATAATTGTATAAACATAAAGCAAATATTTATACACAAAAGGGATGGCACGTAAGCACAAATCCCAACAGTAAATACATTGGCCAATATAGAAAGAATTGAAGAAGAAGAATAAGTTCAACCATTTGAACTTTTTCCCAACAATTGAAAAAATGTAGCTTTACTATCTCTCTCCCTCTTGGCCGTATAACACCCACACTTCATAAATGAACAAAAAACAATTGCTCTTTTATTTGCTTCAATTATTAATTAAACAATAAACAAACAAATGAAATGCATGTGATGGAAATAGATGGCATGAACTTGGCCGAATTTCTCATCTAAATGAAGAAATTATTTCTTTATTTTGGCAAGTGTATCCGATCCCACCAAGTAAAGCCTCTACTTTTCATTTGTTTAATGCTTTATTATTTTTATAACTATTTTCAATAAATAATTGATAAAACATATGATGGATTATTGGTAAAAGACTTGGCCGAATGAATCAATAAGCAAAAGAGAAACAACTTTAAATTCTTGTATTACACACTTCAGCCCCACCACACTATATTAAGCTATCCATTTGTGTTTTATTAATTTATTTAATCATTATTAAATTCAATAGAAACACATGCATTATTGTAATAAATAATACTTGTTTGACTTAACTAAAATAATAATATCAAATATCACTATAATTATTTTATTCAATAAACAATTTAATGAATAAAATAATGATTTTGCTTGTCCAACAAGTAAGATCGTTTTGGTAATTTCTAATTCAAACAATAATTGATTTATAATATGCCATGTGTCATCATCTTATTGGTCAACAACTATTGTTAACTAATTAATATACTTAACACTTAAATCTAGACACGTGCACATCTTGAAGAAAACTAAAATAAATGTCTGGTCTGCTAGAATTTATTAAATTGAAGTATTCAATTCGATACGCTGCCCTAGTGCACAACGAGTACACTTCATATTGTAGGACTCTCTAGGTCCACGCCAGATTTGTCAAACGAAACTGTTTCATGAGTCCGAGATCGATGTCCCACACACAGGTCACGGATATAAAAATCAGCGCAGTAGACCATATAAGTTGAGGTCACAGCGGATACATATAATCCTTCCGCCATTTATATCTTGGAGGAGTAGCGATATAGATCAACAC
Source organism: Ailanthus altissimus (assembly GCA_946807835.1). Classification (NCBI taxonomy): domain Eukaryota; kingdom Viridiplantae; phylum Streptophyta; class Magnoliopsida; order Sapindales; family Simaroubaceae; genus Ailanthus; species Ailanthus altissimus. Next base: position 16,474,505 of record OX327687.1, read on the forward strand.
TGTTAAAACCCCATACACTCATCCATAAACTTATCTCAAGACACGTATCTCGATAAATAATATATGCAAACACCTTTACTATATTGTTTAACCCTATAAGAAACTCTTTTTCTAGGTTTATTGCTTATGGTCATAAGTCTTTATGAGATATAGTCTCGGAGCATCCAGATATACAACTCATCCATGTGAGCTGATGGATCCCAAATCTACGTACACCGAACTCCATGAGCATCGGATCATACCCAATGACACATAGCGATCAGACTATGTAAGGTCTCTGACATATGTGGAACTAAAACATTGTAGATCACTCATAAACTCACCATGACACTCAAGTCAAAAGACCACATACACTACTCAACTCAATAGGACTAACCATTGATGGCTTCATGAGATGTCTATTGGGATTCTCGTTGAGCCGGTTCAGTATTCAGTCCTTACTAAATACCTGTATACCATACGAGCTTTCAGTAAACCCATAGTTAGCTAAGAACAACCATCTAGACCATTTAAATATAGTCATACATTGGTCTATGATAAAGGGTTTCACCTACAAATCCACCTTGGTGAATTAGACCAGCAACATCGTGTTTGAGAATACACGTGCATAATAACATTTCTTAGTACCTATTGTAACTTCTTACAATATGTTATTATTGATGTACTCTTGAACCTATATCCCGTTACTGACAAGGTCCTAACTCTTAGATTTTACTGACTTTTATAACATGTTAAATCTTGATAGTGTTAACTATTAGCAATTATAATTCTCAGTATTACTAACCTTTAGCGCTAGTCTAAATTCTTTTAGGCCAAATCTGAACTCTTTTAAATCATACCATGTCTGTAGTGTTACAAGTATTGTACCATTTAATCAACAAAATTAACAATTTAATAAAATATATTATATAAATATTATAAAATAAAATATTTATACAAAATGGGATTACACGTAAACACAAATCTCAACACCAACAATTTCACACATCTCTCTCTTTTCCATATATATCTCAATACATATTAAAATAATATATAAGATATTTAAATAATCCAAACTTTGCCACCAAGTTTAGAATAAATAATTTTATAATATATATATATATATGCTTGCTAACCAAACATAAATATAATATTATAATCTTAGAAATTATTATATTATATATTAGAGAGATATTTTAATTATTTAACAATGAAATAATTAAAGTGTGAATTATTATTTTGTCTTTCATGAATAATTACCAAGTATACCACCTACTGAGTCCTACCAAACTCGCACTTAGGTAAACTCAATTAGTGGCCCACAATGCGTCACGTGATAATATAATTAGTAGATAATAATTGTTAACTAATTATTGTATTTAACACTTAAATACAAATACGTGCGCATTCTCGTGATAATGTTGAATATTACTAGACTGAACAATTCAATTTGATACACTGCCCCAGTGCCAAACGAGTACGCTTTATATCCAGAACTCCTTAAGTCTATGCCCGATTCGTCAAATGGTTTCTATGAGTCCGTGAATAATTCCCCACGCACATGTCATAAATATTACAAATCAATGCGTTTGACCATACAAGCTAAGGTCACAACGCATACGTATAGTCCTTCCATCATTTATATCCTCGATGTGCAGGGACATAGATCAACACCGTTAAATCCCCATGTGCTCATCCATAAATCTATCTCCAGACTGGTATCTCGCTAAATAGTATATACAAACTCTTTTCAATACTGTTCGACCCTATAGAAACTCCTTTCTCGGGTATATTGTTTATATCCATAAGACTTTCTTAAGATATTATCTCGAAGCATCAGGATATATAACTCCTTATATGAGCTGACAGATCCCATATTTATACACATCGGACTTTATAAGTATCGGACCATACCGAATGGTTAGACCATGAAAGGAATCGAACATGCATGGAACTAATGTATGGTGGATCACTCATAAGCCCACCTGGTGCTCAAGTTGGAGGACCACATATACTACTCAACTCGAGAGAATTTTCCATTGACGGCTACATAAGAAGTCTATTAGGGTCCTCATGAGTCTGTTTAGTATCTAGTCTTAACTAAATACCTGTATGCCTATACAGGCACCAAGCTCATAGTCAACTAGGAATGACCATCTGTACCTTATAGATATAAACTTACACTGATATATATATGTATAGAATGGATCTACCGATAGACTTGCGTCGGTGAAAATAGATCAAGAATATATATTTGAGAATATATTTGCATAAAGACATTTTCTAGCACTCGATTGCAACTGTGTCACTACTGGTACATTCTGAGGTCTTTGTCCCATTACAAGCAATGTTTCAATTCTTAGAATATTTGCTAACTCTTAACACTAATATAAACTCGTTTAAACCTGATCTAAACTCCTTTAAACTATACAAAGTCTGTAATATAATAAGTATTAAACCATATAATTAAATAGCAATTAGCGATTTAATAAAATGTACATTGTATAGATATAAAATATTTATACAAATCTGAGGTGGCACGTAGGCAAAACCCTATCAATTAGCTCACTTTTCTGTTATAAGATTAAATATCCATCATATACTGAGTGGATTATTGATAGTGGGGCTAATGGCCATGTTTCCAATGTTCAACAAATATTGCATAAGACAACTCCTTCCCATAATTCCATTTAGTTGCCAAATGGAGGCCAAACTAAAATTAAGTGTGTTTGGTTAACAAAGTTATCGGATAACATCACTCTAAATGATGCTCTATATGAACCAAAATTTAAAATTAATCTGCTATCAGTTGATAAAATTACTCAAGTATTAGGTTGTATAACATTTTTTCCTAATTTTTGTGTGGTGATAGACATGGTTACAAAAAAGACAATTAGCCTACAGAAGCAGCTTAATGGTTTATACTATCTCGAAGCCAGCCAAACATCACCCATCATACTCCACATCTAATGCAAACCTCATATTTGACATCAACAATTGGGTCATCCCTCCATTGCACCCTTTCAGACACTCTCTAAAACTAACTTAGAAATCTCTTTTAACTCTACTCTATTTTGTGATATTTTTCATTTAGCTAAACAAACTTGTTTGTCTTTTCCTAATAGTTCCATATGTATTAGTGCACCTTTTGAATTAATCATTTATGATATTTGGGGACCTTATAAAATTACTTCTCATTTGGGAGCCTGTTATTTCTTATCCATTATTGATTATTATTCTCGTTATACCTAGATACATTTAATGAGTTTTAAATTCGAAACCTAACCATTGATAAAGTCCTTTTTAATGAGTCCGAGCTCAATTCCATTATGGATTAAAGCTTTTATTTTGATAGTAGAAAAGAGTTTTTATCTTTGCAAGCCTTTTTTTTATAGATAATGGTACCTATTTCCAATATACTTGCCCTTACACACTTTAACAAAATAGAGTTGTTGAGCGTAAGACTAAACATCTCTTACATGTGAATCGTTCGCTTAATTTTCAAGCTAATATACCTTTGCAATTTTAAAGGGATAACCTATAAACAGCCTGCTACCTAATCAACTGCCTTCCAATACCCGTCCTATCCAGCCAAACACCATATCATCAATTTTATAATAAACCCCTAATATACCTTTAGGTGTTTATGTTATGTTACTAACCATAAATCAAATTATAAATTTGATACTCAATCCCAAAAATGCATATTTCTTAGTTATCCATTTGGCCAAAAAGGCTACCGTGTCTATGACCTCTAGTCTTATCAAACTTTGATCTCTCGTGATCTAGTTTTTTACGAATCCACATTATCATATCCAACCACTCTAATTCAAAAACCTTGATGACCACATTGACACACTAACTCTATTATTACCATTTGACACAACAAAATCCAAGAGCCACTTTAGAACGTCAGTGCTGTGGCACCACCCACTCTATGACATAGCACTGACATTCAGATATTTGACACCTCGGTGCCCAGTATTCCCACCACAATGTCATTTCTAACAGTACCTAGGAGCCAATTTATAATACCCCAGTTTTACTTGAATCTGAAATACTCCCTAATTCTTATCTACCCTAACTTTCTTCTCACCCTGTAAAACTCCCAACTCATCTCTAAAATTACGAGGTAAATAATTCCAAACTTCTCACTCTAGGTCATTCTTCTTCTTCAGCTATAGTTGGCATGCGCCACCCCATTTCAAGGTATATCTCCTACACCCATCTCTCTCATTCACATTAGACTTTTATCAATATTGTTTCTCACATGATTAAACCAAAAACATATAACCAAGCTTGCAATAATCTACATTGAGCGGCCGCTATGAATGAAGAAATCTTAGCCCTTAAAGTAAATCATACTTGGAGCATGGTCCCATTACCTTCTGGTCACTGACCAATCGGTTGCAAATGGGTTTATAAAATTAAGTACAACTCCAATGGTTCAATTAAGCGATATCAAACTCGTCTCATAACTAAAGGGTTTACTCAATGCGAAAGCATTGACTACACTAAAACCTTTGCTTATGTGGCTAAGTTAACTATTTTTGGTGTCTTTTGGCCATTTCTTCTATTCTTCATTGGAATCTTTATCAATTGAATGTTCAAAATATTTTTTCATGGGGATTTTACTGAAGAGGTCTACATGACTCCTCTTCCGGGTTTTCATCAATAGGGAGAACAACAATTAGTTTGTTGACTCCATAAATTTCTCTACGGATTGAAGTAAGCCACACAGAGTTGGTTTCATAAGTTTCTTTATACCATCTAAAATTTTGGTTTCCACCAATCACAGGCAGACTATTCTTTATTCACCAAGGTTAATGATAATTCTCTCACTATTATCTTTCTTTATGTCGATGACATGTTCATCGTTGGCAACAATGAGAAAATGATACAAGAGTAAATAACTTATTGGCTAGTTATTTTCGAAATAAAGATCTGTCATTTGAAGTATTTTCTTAGAATAGAAATTGTTCGATCCAAAGTAGGAATTTCTATCAACCAATTAAAATACACACTTGATATATTATAAGAGGCTGGACTTCTAGGTGCCAATCCTGCAAAGTTTCCCATGGAACAAAATCTCAAACTTGCTTCTAATGAGGACGAGTGGTTTAATGATCTAAGTCACTATTGCATGTTGATAGAAAAGTTGATTTATCTTACCATAACTGGACCAAACATTACTTACTCAGTCAACACACTTAGTCAATTTATGCAACAACTTAGAAAACTACATCTTGAAGCAGCACATCGGATATTGTGATATTTAAAAAATGCTCTGGGATATGGTCTTTTATTTTCTTCACATGGAAAGCTACAATCACAAACTTTTGTGATGCAGATTGGGCTAGATGTCTAGATACATGTGTTAGAATTTGTACTCACGTGTCATCCCATTGTTGTATGAATATTTTATTTTGTGATATTTGTACAGTTCATTATTTGTTAAATCCTAATTACTATTATTAAATGGTTCAATGCTTGTGACGCTACAGACATTATATGATCTGAAGGAGTTCAAATTTGGTCTAAGGAAGTTTAGATCAATGCCAAGAGTTAGCATCACTATAAATTATAAATGCTAAAAATTTAACATGATATATTAATCAGTGAAGTCTAAAAATTAGAATCTTATCTATGACGGTTCAAAGACCTGAGAATACATTAGTAATAACGTAGTGCAAGAGTTGCAATATGTGCTAAGAAATGTTATTATACAAGTCTATTATCAAATTATATATTCATGGTCTTAGTTCACAGATGCAAGTTTATCGGTGGAATCTTTTTACATAGACCAGTGTATACTATACGTAGATAGTCTAGATGGTTATTCTTAACTAACCATGAACTTACTAGAAGTTCATATAACATACAGGTGTTCAGTAAGGACTGAATACTTAATAGACTCAACAAGGACCCCAATAGACATCCCACGAAGCTGTCAATGGAATGTCCTCTCGAGTTGAGTAGTATACGTGGTCCTTTAACCTGAGTATCACGGTGGGCTTGTAAGTGATCCATCATACTTTGATTTCATGTATGTCACAGACCTTTCGCAGTGTGACCGTGGGGTGTCGCTGGGTATGGTCCAATGCTTATGGAGTCCGATGTGTATAAATATAGAATCTGTCAGCTCACATGAATGAGTTATATATATCCAGATGCTCAAAGACTGTATCTTAGAAAGTCTTATGGCCATAAGCAACAAACCTAGGAAAAGAGTTTTCTATAGGGTTAAACAATATTGTAAAAGTGTTTGTATATATTGTTTATTAAGATATGTGTCTGGAGATAAGTTCATGGATGAGCACATAGGGATTTAACGGTAGTGATCTATATCCCTGCTCTTCCAAGATATGATTGACGGAAGGATTATACGTATGTGCTATGACCTCAATTTGGATGGTCTACTACACTGATTTGTAATATCTGTGATATGTGTGTAGGGCATCGATCTCAGGCTCATAGAATATTTCTGTTTGAAAAATTGAGAGTGGACCTAGGAAGTCCCGCAATATAAAGTGTACTCATTGTGCACTAGAGCAGCGTACCAGATTGAATAGTTCAATCTAGAAAATTCTAGCAAACCAGACATTTACTTCAGTTTTTCTCTGGTCGTGCACGTGTCAAGACTTAAGAGTTAAGTGCATCATTAGTTAACAATTAGTTGTTGACCAATAGGATGTTGACACATGGCACATATGGGCTAATTATTATTTAATTTAGAAATTACCAAAATGACCTTATTTGTTGGACAAATAATATCATTATTTTATTCATTAAAATGCTTATTGAATAAAATAGTAATAATAATATATGATATTATTATTTAAATTGAAATCAAATAATTAATTTTTTATTTAAATTGACATGTGTTTCTATCATAATTTAATATGATTAAATTATTTGTTTAATATTAATTAAATGATATGATAAGTATAAATTGGTGGCATTTGTTAATGGTGGGCCTTAAAATGTTTCTTAATGATGAGAAAGTATTTTCTCATTTGGTTTAGATTAAGGTTAAGTTTATTTAAATGATATTCTATTTTTTTTTGTTTTAATTTGGTTTATTGTAAATAATAATAAACAAAAGCTAATGGCAAATATAATGGATACCATTATGTGAGAAAATGTAAGATAATAATAAACAAAATACTGATGGCAAATATAATGGTTGCCGTTAGGTGAGAAAATAAAAGATAATTATAAACAAATAAAATAGCAATTAGTTGCTCAATTAATTATCAAAAATCCATGCAAGGGGTGAAGAAGAAAGAGAGAAGTAAATTTTACTAAGTGTTAAAAAATTCTCTCAAGTGTTGAGAGTACAAAAACTCAACTCTTCCATTTTTCCTTCTATTTTCGTCACCTATATTACAAGGTAGAAATAATGATTCAAGAGTTGAATCATTTGCTGAAAAAGCTGCTATTCTAACTTCCTCAAGCCTATCGTGTTGAAGAACTAAAATTGTGAACGAGTTGCTTCAAGGCGAGTACTCAAGTGTTGAAGAAGAAAGAGATAAGTAAATTTTGCTAAGTATTAGAAAATTCTCTCAAGTGTTGAGAGCACAAAAATTCAACTCTTCCATTTTTTCTTCCATTTTGGTCACCCATATTATAAGGTAGAAACAATGATTCAAGAGTTGAATCATTTGCTGGAAAAGCTACTATTCTAACTTCCTCAAGCCCATCGTGTTGAGGAACTAGAATTGTGAACGGGTTGCTTCAAGGCGAGTACTCCGGTTCAACAATATACCAAAGGCTTGACAAGATATTATTTCTCAATCTTAAAGTATTTTACATTTATGAGATAACATGTAATGCTTACTTGTGTTTATCATTATGAAATTTGTATTTCGCTCATCCGTTGCGCATATATGTATGAGATACATATGTTATATTTGAATGATAAACACAAACTCACATGCATGCACCCTATGTTTAAAATCACTCACAACATGATGATCAATTACTGGTTATTTTGTTTTTCTTGGTAATTCGTTGATTTCATAGAAAAGAAAGAAACAAATCACAGTATCACGATTCTCAACAGAATCCAAATATAGGTCCATGGCATTGATTACTTGCGAATTAAATTGGTTATAGTATTTATTAAAAGATTTGCAATTATCTCACTCAAAACCAGCTTAACTCTTTTGTGACAACTAAACGATAATTTATATTTTAGCCAACCTTGTCTTTCACAAAAGGACAAAATATATTGAATTAAATTGTCATACAATCTGTAAACGAGTATAAAAATGAGAGGTTAATACTTTTTTCGTAGAAAGCAGAACATAAGTTGCCGATCTTTTTATTAAGCCATTTGGTCAAAATGTTTTCTTCTTTCTTATTGGCAAATTAGGGGTTCTTGACATTTACTCTCCAACTTAAAGAGGAGTGTTAAAAGAGGAAACAAATCAAATAATTTGTTAAAGATAAAACATATTATTTGAGTTGTTAAAGAGGAAACAAATCAAATAATTTTCTCTTTAATTGATTTTAGGTTAAATATTCTCAATTTCCTTTTAGGTGTATTTCTTTTTTATATGTAATTACCTAATTTAGTATTTTTTCTTTTTCAACATAAGAATAACACTATAAATGTAAAGCTTACTCTTTATATTTTGATATACAACAATATATAATTTTTGTCCAAATTATTTCTTTTCAATCTCTCAATTTTTCAATTGCTGGAAAATGATTATATTTTAATTACTGCCTTGTTAGTGCTAGATGCAGGAAAGTGATTGTATTTTAACTTTTTTGGATATTTATTATTTGACAAATGAAGAAGATAATACAGGAAAATAATTGTATGATTGGCATAATTTTGTTTTTGAAAAAAAAAGAAAGACAAATGTAGAAAACGATTATTTTCTTTCATTTGCTATTTTCGAATTTTGTTTTTCATTCCCTTTAAATGATGAACGAAAGAATAAGATGAACTGATTATGTATAGGCTTTTTAAGCATGAAAATTATCAGCTCATTATAGTGTGATGTGTGGGTCACTATAGTAGCAATGTCATATTTTTTAATTTAAAATTTTTTTATTTTAGGCTGAATTTTGATTTTATTATTTTTTATATTTAAACAGATAAAAACTATTAACCTAAAGAATTTTGTGTTTATAAGGCATAAAGACCTTGATCCACAAAGTCTAAACAGAATCTCAATCTACAAAATTAAAAAGAAATTGTTAGCCCATAAAATGCCTTCAAGCTTAAAGCGCCTTTGCTAAGTTGGTTAGAACAGTAGTGGAGACTCAACTACCTTATTCATCAAACTCTATATAAGAAAAGATAATTTACGACCTCTAAACTTGTCAAAATAATGGTCGAAATTCGACTACCTTATTTGGTCAAATACCAAAAGGAGATACATTCTCTTCGAGTTGGTCAGAGCAATGACCATAACCTAACTACCTTGTTCAGTCAGACTCACCACTCTCAAAACTAGTGAGAACAATGGTCATAACTCGACAACTATGTTCAATCAGACTCTAAATAAGGGAAACCAATCTCTAATATATCAAGCAAATAAAAGGTTAAAATATAACTGCTTCAAAAGATCAAAAGAAGTTCATAAAAGAATCTAACTTATAAGAGACGTAGAAAAATATAGATAATGTCAAGTTTATAAAAAAAAAATCCTTAAATCTAAAGGACATTCCTAAAATCATAATATAAATAATACCAGTGTAAGAAAGATTTAGTGCAATTTTAATAAAACTCTAGAAACAGAATCCTAAAAGGAAATATCCACAAGGCAACTGCATCAAAAAAATTATTTCAAAGCTATGAGTTAAACAAAAATCCTCACGAAATGAAAAGAGGAGAAAATTAGTATGAAGGGATCATATATAAAAATTATTATCATCAAGAAATTATTAGTATCAAAAAAATACTATCATAAGATTAACTATTGTTGACCACATTATCACTAACATGAAATATAAGGGATACACAAGAAAGTACATAGAAAAATTCATCTCCTCTCTTTTTCTTTACTTTATTACTCTTTTTTTTCCTCTTTTTGGACCTTTGCTAATTTAAATATCAAAGTACTTAATTTTTGGTGTAATTTTTTATTTTTTCTAATTACAAGATTCTCACCAAATACGACATTTATAAAAAAGAGAGCAATCTAATTAATTCAATTTTGATCATATCCTTTACATGTAAAGATAAGTTTCTTTACAAAATAAATTTAATTTGTTAATTCTCGAATAACTAAATTGTGGAATTAACAAAATAAATTTAATTTGTTAATTCTCGAATAACTAAATTGTGGAATTAACAACCAACAAAAGTCTGGATAAAATTTTTAAAATTAGGCAAAGAACATCCACATCCCAAAGATATTATTTAATATTAAACTACACCTTTATAGTTTTAATAATACCCATCTGCACTTCAAACGCAAAAGTATTACAGTAAATTGATAAAGTGCCACTATAAAGCAATGTCCATTGTCGCTTATCGACTAGAACCGATCATCGATATATATTGTTCTACTAGTGGACGGTCACTGTTCACATAAACAGTACCGAGCATTGTTTGTGATGATTATTCACTATGAACAATATTCAAATTTTTAATGTGACACTGTTCATGTGTAGTACTGTTCATATAAACAGTGCCTCGCATACTATTCAGTGAAACCGCTAATTCGAAAATCAAATTTTCAGTCAAATTTCACTGTTTCAATGTCTGAATTTGTAGTTTCTATAACTCGGATCATCTGAATTTGATCCACAATGGGCACAGAGAATATCACGGGTTGAGCGAAGAACAAGCTCTAACGTTCTTCGTTGGTTGCACTTATGTAAGCTCTCTACTGCAACGCGATCGTCGTCTATTGCTAAGAAGCCTCACAAGTGAAACTTGCTGCTATAAAAAAAATGGCGACAATTTTCGACATACTTTCACTGAATAGTCAGCAACGACACTGTTTGCATGAACAGTACCACACGTGAACAATATTTTTTCTCGGCAGATACTGTTCACTATGAACAGTCATCGAGAACAATATCGACATTGTTCATGTAAAGATCATCTGCCGGTAGAACAATATTTATTGATAATTAATTTTGATCTACAAGCAGCAGCGAACACTATTTTATGCGTGACACTTTATCATTTTACTGTAATATCCTTATGATAAAGGTGTAAATAAAATTTATTAAAACTATGAAAGTATAGTTAAATATTAAATAATACCTTTAATGCGTAAATATCCTTGGGAAATTTACACAATTGACCTTTTTTGGGTGCAAATTGTTTTTTGTCTGTACTTAAAATTATTATATTTTATTGACCAAACATATAATACTTTACCCATTTTACCTTTATTTGTATAATTTATAAAAATACATATTTTTAATTTATTATAATTAAGTAATTTAATAAATAAATTTAACAAAAATTTTATTATAATGAAAATTAATAAAAAAATCATTTATATAAAAATTAAATTTTAAAATTAAAAAAAATTAATAATATTACACAGTGTAATATGCCCTGTTGTGCACTTGCGCTAGTATAGTGCACAACAGCATCATGTAGCATTGCGACTTGCCTGTTGCGCGCTATTGTAGTGCGCAATAGGGTGTGCCATAGCATCATGTAGAGCTATGGCGCCCATGACACAATCAAAGTATATACCATGCATATGAATTAATTTTTTATTTTTTAAATTTATTTATATAATAATTATATTATTAATTTTAAATAATTTAAATAAAAATTATTTGTTTTAAAAAAATTTAATTTTTTATTTTCATAATTTTTTAAACAAATTTATTTAGTTTAAACAAACTTTTTTAATTAATTTTTAATTAATTATTTTATTTTTTAATAAAAAACAAAATTTTTTAAAAAACATCAGGTTTACTTTTTTAATTTTTTAAGTAAAATAGATAATTAAAACTTAATTAATTAAAAATTTTAAAAAATATTTTTTTTGTTTTTTATAAATTATAATAATACTTATATAATATAAAAATATTATTATAATTAAAAAGAAAAAACAATAATATTTTTTTGTTTTTAATAAAAAATAAAATAATTAATAAAAAAATTATGAAAATGAAAAATTAAATAATTTAAAATTTTTTAAAACATAAATTTTTTTAATTAATTATTTAAAATTATTTATATAATTATTATATAAATAAGTTTTAAAAATTAGAAAAATGCACGATATACATTGCTTTGTGCTACAGTACGGGCCCCAAGAAAAGGAATGTACACTTTGTATTTTTTATTGTTTTCAAAATTTATTATATATATACACTAAATTAATAATTAATTTTTTTATTTTTTTAATTAATTATTTTTTTGAGAGATATGTCAAATATCAAATTAATTAAAATAATTATTTGTTTAATAAAATTTGAAAATAAAAAATTAATTAATTAATTTTTTTATTCATGCGCATACTGTGACCCACACCTCAAGGTATGGTGTGCACCTGGGGTGCTTACAATGACGTGCATGCGCCAGCATAGCGCCCCACAGTGTCTACCACGTGGCAATTTCTTTTATAAATTTTTATATTTTTTAATTATATTTTATAATTTAAAAAAATATTAAATTATGAGTAAATTTATTTATTTATTAATAATGATTTAATTTAATATGCTTAATTTTAAATTATTTTATCATTATTATATATATTAATTTTTAGTTTTAATTATTTTTAAGTTTTTGTCATTATTTTTTAGATGTATCAAATTTTCTATTATCAGGTATTTTAGTACATGAGATTTTTATTTTATAAAAAATATTTAACTAAAAAAATAAATGTGTACTTTTTTAGTTATTATAATATATATGATAATTAAAATTTAATAAATTAAAAATTAATTTAAAAATCATGTAGCACTGTAATGCGCCCGATGCACACTACTGTAGTGTGCAATAGGGCGCACAACAGCGTGCCCTACTACGCACTATAGTAGTGCTCAACAAGGAGTGTCACATGGTAATATTATTAATTTTTTAATTTTAAAATTTATTTTTTACATAAATAATTATTTTTTATTATTTTTCATTAAAATAAAATTTTTAATTAAATTTATTTAATTATAATAAATTAAAAATATATATTTTTATAATTTATACAAATAAAGATAAAATGAATAAAATATAATAATTTTGATTAGGGTAAAAAAATTCACCTAAAAAGGGTGCGAATTTCCCAATATTCTGTGGCCTTTGGTTGTTATTTTCTTAGAACTTTAAAGATGAGACGTCGTTTTCCATTGAAAAGTAGAGGAAGCGCCGTGGCAAGAGCGTGGATGGGGTGAGAGTGGGGCAGGCAGTAAAATGTAAATGGCAGTTTTTGCTTTTTACATAACTAGCCTTCATGAATCATGATAGACAGGCATCGTATTGGTAGGACTTTTGGGTTGTGTTAGTGTAGATGGCAGATCTTTTTTCGGTAACCTAACAATTTTTATTAAAATTTAAAAATGAAAAATATATGGGATTGGGATTTAGGGCCCATACGCCATACTCCATAGCAACCAAATTGTTAATAATAATAATAATAATAATGAGTTTCTCTTTCTGCATGGAGAGTGGGAACACGAGACCGAGATGAGAGCCCATGAAGATGAAATTGCTGTTTCTGTCACCAAATTTTATTTAAACCCAACTTTTTTAGTAATCCTAATCCCTCGGGATATTTGATATATGATATAAGTTAACTTGCTCGTGTTAGCACAATCATTAGAGATTTTACACCTAATGTTTTCACTTTTGACATTTAAACTAATATGATTTGATATTTGTTGGGTTGAAATTCACCTTGACCTATTTCAATTTTGTTTATTGAACTTTATTTTCAAGTATTCCATGATTAAAAATTGTGGTTACGATTGCATTACTTAAGTTTGCGGTTTTGCTTCTAAATTAATTATAGTTAGTTGTTGACATGCAAGGAAGTCAAAAGTAAAGAAATAACAAATACAAATAGTTAGGCAATCAAAAACAACTTGCGGGTTTTCTTAAAAGACCGAAAATGAAATCAAATACCAAGCAAGAGTCTTCTTCTAAGCCAATAAGAACCACATGAAAATTACGATGGAGTTTGGTTTATATTACAACATCTATTCGGATACCAAATCAAATAATTTCTTTTATCGAATCAGTGAAAATTATGACTTACTTCATATATGGAACTAAGATCAGGGCCTCATATTGTTTATGAACTATTTCAAACCATTAAAAAAAAAAAGTTGTTGAATTTGGTAGGTACGTGTGGCCGGAAGGGAAGGGGTATCTTGTCGAAATGATGGTTATTTGGGTTAAAAAATTTTAAAAAATGGATAATTGGCACTGATGCTTATTGCTTAGAAAACCAAAAAAAGAAAATTATTCAAGAAATTGTTGGTGGGGTGGTATTTGGTAGGTGATTTTGATTGTTGCTAATAAGTAGAGTGTTTAAACCCTATGAATATGATTAAAGGGTGGCAAAGATGTGGCCCATGGAATCCCAAGTGCAAGTGCAAATGTTCAATGCTACCCAAGTAATGATGATGTGACAATATGTGCTAAAAAATTTGCATAGTTTATCCATCTCTTTTTATTTTATTTTCTATAAATATTAATTTAAAAAGAAAATTATAAATGCTTTAGGGTTTGGGACATCAATTCAAACCCACCAAAATTACAACCAACTCTAAAGACTAAAAAAGCCAGTCCAATGGACGCACTTTAAACAAGTCCTTGTGGGTTGTCTAAAAGTCCTTTTTCTACTTTTTCTTTTTTTTTTTTTTTAAAAAAAATAATAATAATAATAAAAATTAATGGGGTAAGATGTGAAGAACTCAGTTGGGGCTTGTTAACTTTTTCACCTTAAGCGGAATTGCTTTATGTTGAGGCAAAATATGCTACTGCTGTATGAAATGCAATTGCATGCTTTTAAAATGTTGAACAAAGGCACATGGGTAGGGTCCAAAAACTCTTAAAACCAAGCTGCATGTGTTATAGTCCCAACATTTATTTTGTGGTACCCAAGTTGCTTTCCTTTTCACTCATTCTACTCAATATCTCTAACTCATGTTCATGCATGGCTCAGGACCCACTATTGTGAAATTTGATTTTTGGGTATTAACTTTGGCCATAACCAACACAAATAATAATAATAATAATAAACAAGGGGTTGTAAGTATATAGTAAAATTTGAGTGTGATCATAAATAAATTAGTATCAACATCAACAAGTGAAAGGGGTGCTTTGTTGAAAAGAAGATGTTATACCAACAAGATTCGACCCAAGAAAATTATTTAACTAGGATTTAAATTATTGATACAATAATAATAGTACATGTTCATGTAAATTTTAACAATCTTCATCTCTTAAAACTTGATTTAGATTATTCAAAAATTGATAGTTAATTCTTTATCTATTTTGTCTGAAGATCGATTTAGTTCTTATTCTTTTAAAAATATTTAAGCTAGTATTTTAGGGGCCAATATTGAATAATTTTCAGTGGCAAAAATGTTATCAGAAAACAAAAACAACTGGGTATTTAAAACAACAAGAGCGAAATTCATTATTTAAGAAAAATTAGGAAGAAAACTGATTATTAATTCTCCTAAAAGTAAAAACAGACGGCGTTTCAAAAAAATTGAGATATAATAATAATAATAATAATAATAATAATGTGTGTTTAAAGTCTGAAGGCATCAAAAGTTAGCTTGTAATTTTGGTCATAAAAAAAGTTAGCTTGTAATCTCCGCTAATTGAGCAATGAATTAGGCCCCAAATCAATATACAAATATTGATTATTGACCATTTCTCATCTCACTCCCAAATTTAATTACACTTTTGTTTACTTTGCTTACCAACAAACTGTAATTACAAGCTCTTTTTTTATAACTATAAATAAATAAAGTAATATTAAATATATCAAATTATATTTTAAAAAATAATATATTAAACAATCATTAAATAATGAAATAATATAAAATATAAAATTATTTATTACACTCAATAATTATTTAATACATCACTTTTTAAAATATAATTTAAAAATAATTTAATATACTTAATATTATTCAAATAAATATTATTAACAATGATTATGCCATACAAAACAATATCAATTCATATATAATATAGCCCAGCAGCCAGCTGCCCACTTCAAGTCTCCAACTTCGCCCCAACAAAAGTATTAAAATGCAATGCTTTTTTTAAAAAAAAAAAATCTATTTTTATAGCATTATCTTCAATTAGACATTGTATTTTTCTCCCTAAAGCAAATTGTGAACCAAATTTTCAGCTTGTAGCTTAACTGGATTATGGGTGGCCTGATAAGAAATTAAGAAAAAATTAAATGATAATTTTGTTGACTTGATGGGAAAACCAAGAAGAAGTAGAAGAGGAAGCAACATTTGTTATTAATTATCATCATTGTTTTTATTCCCTTTAAGGGTTTGAATTTTTTGGTAGATTAATATTATTTAGAAAATTATTTAAGACCATTTAATAACCAATAATTAGTTATTGTTCCTCTTGGATTTCTTTCACCCAAGGCCCAAAGGTCAAAAAATTCGGACTGGTCCAATGGGTAGTCTAGGAGTGTAACTTGTACGGATAATCGGAATCAACGCAACCCACGAATAGTTGAAGGTGCTACCCAGACGTCTGAAATTTGTTTAAACCTGAGGCGGAGTGGAGATTGACAAACCTCGAATCGCTATGATCATCAGTAAGAGTGTTTGCAATAAAGTAAGATAAGTCACGTAGGTAGTGGTTTGATATGTATAGGGTAAAAAAGGTAACTAGGTCGCATTGCCTGTGCTTGACTTGATTTGACCCGATAAATTAGACAATTGTTAGGAACCCTTTTGAGAACTTAGGTCTTAGCACATTAAGTATTAAGTAATTTAGAAAAATTTTAGAAATAGAAAAAAAAAAGATAAACATAGATGTTTAAAAAAATATTTTTTATATAATTGAAAGAGGTTATAAGTTATGAGATGTGTTTTGTACAACAGAAGGTTATCTCTTTGTATACTTTTAATTTTATATGATTAATGGTTAAAATTTAAACAATTTAACGATGTATATATAAGATGGGATAATAATTCAAAGAATATTTTAAGATGTCATAAGATATCTCATGAAATATTCTCTTTTAAATAAGAGTTTACGTCTCATATAAGTCGTGAGTTTGGATTGAATCTCCACTCATGTTAGTGGGTCTTCTAGAAAATCCAATCAAACTTCTCTTCCAGACTATATAATTTTTAAAAGACTTTATTGCGCATCAAATATTCGAAAAAATATTTAAGAACACTCAGATCATAACACAGTGTTAGGTCCAATTTTTTGGTAGGGCATGTGAAGGTGCATGTCATCCATTATATAAGTAAAAAATTTTAACGTATTAACTGTTATAATTTTTAAATTTAATTACAATTGTCATTGAAATTTTAATTATAAAATTTGAAATTTTATTTTATAAAATTTTATTTAAAAAATAAAATGATAATTAATAAATTAAAAATATAAAAATTAATGGGTCGGCCTGATTTTTTAACCCACAAGACTTACATTGACCCATTTACTTTGGCCATTTTAATCACATTTTGGTGGCCTATGGTGCAGTCCATTAGGCTTTCTTGTTTGGTGTTATATCTAATATCATATAAAAATTAGATAAGTTTTAAGTATATATGGCGGGTAAGCAGTATTATTTAATAGGTTAACACTTCTGCGGTTTTGGAAAAGATGAATGTCGTGGCATGAGGATGGGAATAAGACTACTTGAATTCTTGAACATCCCTAAGATAGTCAACGCTCCCACGTTAGTTTAGTGGTGTAGCTGCGTGAGAATTCTTAAGTGTTGAACACAAGAACGCCGCAACGATCATACAGTACAGCTGGGAACGCCCCTACATTCCAAGAGAAAATGCCGAGGTATTACTATTTTTCTCTGCACTATAAAAAGCCACTATTTTAGAATTTTCTGGGAGGTTGGACATTTCAACTTCGGTTCCTCACCAAAGTAGACTCTACCAAGTAAAAAATTCTTCATTTTTAGTGAAAATAAAGAGCAATCAATATTTGAAACCATCTTAGAAAAAGAAAAACACAATTAAAGAATTAGAGACATCACAAAGAAGACATCCTTGACCATACAGTATAGTTGAGAACGCCCCTTCATTCTAAGAGAAAACACTGCAGTGTTGCTACTTTTCTTTGCACTACAAAAAGTCACTAGTTTGGAATTTTCTGGGAGGCTAGACATTTCAACTTTGGTTCCTTACCAAAGTAGACTCTTCCAAGTAAAAAATTCTTCTTTTTTGGTGAAAATAAAGAGCAATCAACATTTAAAATAATCTTAGGAGAAGAAAATTACAATTAAAGAATTAGAGACATCACAAAGAAGACATCTTTAAAGCTTGGACTCTGGAACACCATTGAAGATTAGAAGCCTTAAGAGTATCTACAAATAGTTTTCATTTTCTTTTTGTCTCATTTACTTTTATATGAATTTTATATTTATAGTTCTTATTATTTTAAGTTTGAGTACTTATATGAATTTTTGGATTAATGTATTTGAGTATTTGACTATGGATAACTAAACTTATATTCTAGGACTTGATACAACTCTATTAAGTACTATGTTTTAACGTATGTAATTGATTAATGATAATATTTTGCATTATTTATTTATGATTTTATGAATTTAATACTTCTAATTAAATTGAAAAATTAATTAGATGATTTAGATTTGTGAATTATGTGCCAGAAATAGTTTACCTCATGTGTTGGATTTGATTAGTATAGCCTTTGATTATATTGAGTTGGGAGACTAATAGAATCAAGGTAACCTCTTAAAGGTAGAATAATGCATGTATAGATGACCAAGTTAGATAGGGATATCAACTTGATTGCGTGTGCATAGAATCTCACTTGACGCTTGGGAGAGGTAGTGAGCCTATTTCTAAACCATTGGTTAATGGATTCGTAAGAGTAGTCGTTAATCATTATTACTAAAAACTTATGAAAGGTAGAGTGAATTCAAGACCGTAGAACCCATTGTCATAAGAAAATGCATGTATAGATGAGTTGGGAGACTAATAGAATCAAGGTAACCTCTTAAGGGTAGAATAATGCATGTATAGATGACCAAGTTAGATAGGGATATCAACTTGATTGCGTGTGCATAGAATCTCACTTGACGCTTGGGAGAGGTAGTGAGCCTATTTCTAAACCATTGGTTAATGGATTCGTAAGAGTAGTCGTTAATCATTATTACTAAAAACTTATGAAAGGTAGAGTGAATTCAAGACCGTAGAACCCATTGTCATAAGAAAATCCATTCCTTGAACGTGTTTGACTTTTAGTTAATTTTATTGTTAATTCTTTAACTATTTTAGTGTTTTAAATTAGCCTAAATAAAGTTAAGCTGTGAATGCCTTAGTACTTTGTTTTAATTTAGAAATTAATCATCATGGAATGATACTCTACTTATACTTTATTGCTTGCTTATGGCTAGTGCACTTGCAATTTAATATTAATGCGTGTTTAATTAGCAAACAAGTTTTTGGCGTTGTTGTCGGGGATTATGAATTTTAAATTATTGCTAATATTATGGATAAATAACTTGATTTTAATTTAGGCATTTATCTTTTTTTTTTTTGTTATTAAGTTTGGCTTTATTCTGGCTGTTGAAAGTGTATGTAAAGAACTTGTAGTTTAGAGTTACTACCTTTTGATCCAAAAGTTGAACACACTTTGCGAAAGCTTAGGAAAGAAAGGAGAAGTCTAATTTAAGTTATGGAGAAAGAAGGTAATAACAATCAACAACCTTGAACATTGCGGGACTGTTCAGGCCCGTAATTAATGAGAACTATTTGGAAATTCGATGTCAAAAGGTTCAAGCCAATAATTTCGAATTGAAGCCAACCCTTATCAAAATGGTGCAGCAAAATCAATATGAAGGTTTATTAAGTGAGGATCCACATGTTTATATAGCTATGTTCTGGGAGATTTGTGACACAATCAAGATTAACGAAGTTATGGAGGATGTCATTCGCCTACGATTGTTCCTATTCTCTTTTAGGGACAAGGTAAGGGGATGACTTTAATCTCTACAATCGGGAAGCATTGCAATATAGGAAGATTTAGCAAGAAAGTTCCTCATCAAAATCTTTCCACCATCTAAGACTTCGTAACTTTGAGAGTAGATAACTCAGTTTTGACAATTAGACTTTGAACCACTCTATAAAGCTTAGGAGCAGTTCAAGGATCTCATTCAGAAGTGCCTCCAACATGGATACCAAGATTGGTTTCAAATTCAACTCTTATATAATAAATTCAATGGTCAAACAAAAACCATTGTGGATGCGGTAACATGTGGTACTCTATTGTCTGAAATCATGGATAAAGCTCAAGTTTTGTTGGTTAAAATGGCATGCAACAATTACCAATGGTCTAATGAGAGGTCTATTGTGAGGAAGGCGGCTGGTGTACATAAAGTTAATCTTTTGGTTGCACTTTCAGCCCAAGTATCGTTGGGATTTGTGCTTACGTGCCATCCCTTTTGTGTATAAATATTTGCTTTATGTTTATACAATTATGATTTCAATATATCACTAATTATTTTATATACAAATATAGTAAGATGCTTGTAACGTTTTAGACATTGTATAATCTAAAAGAGTTCAGATCTGATCTAAAGGAGTTTAGATCAGAACTAAGAGTTAGTAATGCTAAAATATATAAATGCTAAAAGATAGCACTGATAAGAGTTATCAGGTTATAAAAGTTAGCAAAATCTAAAGAGTTAGACCCTTATCTGAAATGGGACAAAGACCTAAGAATATATTAGTAATGACGTAGTTGCAATCAGTTGCAAATGGTGCTAAGAAATGTTGTTATGCAAATATGTTCTTAAACTTAATGTTCCTGATCTATCTTCACTAATGCGGGTCTGTTAGTGAAGACCTTAATAAATATAGATCAGTGTATGTCTATATCTGGATAGTTCAGATGGTTAGTCTTAGCAGACCATGAGTTTAGTGGAAACTCGTATAGAGATACAAGTATTCAGTAAGGACTGAATATTGAACAGACTCACAAAGATCTCCAATAAATATCCCATAAAGCCGTCAATAGAGGATCTTTCAAGTTGAGTAGTATTCGTGGTCCTTAGACCTGAGTGCCACGGTGGACTTGTGAGTGATCCATCATACTTTGGTTCCACATATGTCAGATACCTTTTATGGTCTGACCTCTGGGTGTTGCTGGGTATGGTCCGATGCTCATGAAGTCTGGTGTGTACAGATATGGAATCCATCAACTCAATTGGGTGAGTAAAATATCCTGAAACTCTAAGGTTGTATTTCAGAAAGTCTTATGGCCATAAGCAGACATATCCAAGAATTAATTTTATTCTCGGAAAAATAATATCGTAAAAGTGTTTACGGATATTATTTATTAAAATACAAATCTAGAGATAAGTTTATGGTTGAGCACATGGAGACTTAACGGTGTTGATCTATATCTCCGCTCTTCTAGGTTTTTTATGATGGATGGATTATACGAATATGTTATAACCTCAACTTGTATGGTCTAATGCGTCGTTTTGTAATATCTGTAACATGTGTGTGGGACATTATTCACAGACGTGTGAAATAGTTTCATATGACAAATCGGGCATGGACCTAGAGAGTCTCACAATATGAAGTGTACTCGTTGTGCCCTGGGGCAGCGAATTGGATTGAACAATTGATCCAACAATTTCCAGCAAAATGAAAAATGATTCAAGGTTCCTTTTATTATTCACTTGTCAATAATTTGAAAGAAAATACATTATTGGTTTACAAGAGTTGTTAACCAATAAGAATTTGACAAGTGACATGATCTTGCTCCGTAAATTATTTACCATGTATTTACCTATTTACCTTGCTTGGTAAATACATATATGGTAAATGTAAATATTCAAAATAGTTTTGAATTATTAATATTTTATATATTAATCAAATTATTATTATTAATTGGAATAAGTGGCAAACACCATTTACTAATGGAGAATGCACTTGTTATTAATAATAAGAAAAGTTTACCACTTAGTAATTCTTAAATGATGCACTAAGGAAATGGTAAAACCACTTAACATTGATTAAATGCCATTTACTCTCTAGAAATTGATTCAATTGGTTGAATCAAATTGGTGAGTGAAAAATATGATAGATTAATGTTTGTAATGGCAAACATGGTTAAGTGGTGGTGGAGCACTAAGAGAAATCATTCTTTGCACTTAAGAAAGAATTGAAAGAGTTCAATTTGTGCAAGAAAGAGTGAAATTCGTTCTAGGAGAAAGGAGAGAGAATTGAGAGCTTTTCCTAAGTGTTTTTCTCAAAGTGTTGAGAGAAAATGCAAAGGCTTACCAAGGTACAACATATAGAGTTGTAAAGAATTATAGAAAACACCTAATTTTTCTCATCTCTTGGTAGTAATCATTCATAAGGACAAATTGTTTTAAGTGTTAAAACAATCATTTGCTGGAAATTCAAGGCTGCCATTCTAACTTCACAATCCCACCGGATTTAGTTATGAACTAGAATTGTGCAAGGGAACACTTCAAGGTGAGCTCAACAAATTGAAGCTTGGAGTTTTTGAAGAATTGTAAAGCTACCTTCATATCCGGGTAGGGTATTTATTTACAATTCATTTTATATCATGCATGAAAATATATATATGAGATATATATGTGTTTGAATGATCATACATGTGATTACATGCTTGAGTTTGTTATATATTGTATAACATGTATGAATATTTTCGTTGCGTATTTAATTTTTAAAATTATATACATCTATACACATCACACACCATATCACAACAAGTGGTATCAAAGCATGCTGATATGGTGTTTGCTGTTTGATGTTGTTGTAGTTAACATGTTGATGTTATATTGATGAACAACATGATGATGTTTGATTTCAAGCATGTTGATGTTTAAGATTGAACATGTTGATATTTTATGAATTCTTGAATATGTTGATGTTTAAAATTGTTTATATGATATTTGATCATGTTTTAAATCGGTTGATTTGGGTGCCAGAACAGAAGAAAATTGATTTTAGTGCACCGGACACAGTAACAGTGTCCAGCGCTGAGGCCCTAGCTTAAGATCGCTGCGGCGCCAGCCTAATTTTGGCCAGCGCCTTGGCGACAGGCTACGAGCGCTGCGGCGCCCACATACTGGAATTCAGCGCTGAGGCGCTAGCTTAAGGTCGCTGTGGCGCCAACCTAATTTTGGCCAGTGCCTCGGCGACAGGCTATGAGCATTGCGGCGCCCACATACTAGAATTCAGCGCTGAGGCGCTAGCTTAAGGTCGCTGCGGCACCAGCCTAATTTTGGCCAACGCCTCGGCGACAAGCTATGAGCGTTGCGACGCCCACATACTAGAATTGAGCGTTGAGGCGCTGGGATATAGACGCTGCAACATCGGCTATTTTGTGGCCAGCGCCGAGGCTCTAGATATATGGCGCTGCAGCGCTAGCCCGCTATTTGGCCAGCGCCGCGGCGCTTACTTCTGGTCGCCCCCGTGCCCAGATTAATTTTATGAACGCTGCAGCACCCGTTTATAGCACCGCAGCATTCATCACTGTTTCTGGAAAATTGTTTTATTTATTTATTATGTTTTGACTTATTTTATTGCTGTAATGTACTTCAATAGTTGTCATAACATGATGTGATCATTAAAATATGCTGATAATCACAATGGAAGCCCTATTGGTGAGGGTTAGTTGTGATTGCGTATTTCTTTTTGTATAAATTGTCTATATTATTCATTTGGATGAAATGAGTAAATAATAAAATCTCTCTTAATCAGATTATAATATTTTTTCATTATGAGATAATATTAAATATGATCTGTCTTATCAATACGGTATTAGACAAGTCACTTCGATTCTTTTCCAAGATCGCTAAAGTGTGAGGGATTGATCAGTGTGACATGGGCTATGCCGTTTAAACATTAGATGTGATAAATATATGTTAAAGTATTACCCTAGATCGCTAAAGTGTGCGGTTAATAACAATAACATATATTTAATGATTGATAAGTAAATCTGGAATACACTTATCCTAGATCGCTAAAGTGTGCGGATAATATGTGTTTAGGATCAAGTGTTAAGAGTTGCATGAGAAGCAATTGATAAGAGTTGTCTACCTTTTGGATTTACTAAGGCCTAGATCGCTATAGTGTGCGGCTGAAGTAAATGCCAAAGGGATCCACTTCTCACTATATAGTTTAAAGAATTCTTAAACTATCGTTTTCCCGTTTGAGAGATTAAAGGGATTACGTAAAATAGTGGGAGGGCGTTTTTAGATTAAAAATTGTATAACTGTTATACCCATGATCTAAAACGTTATTTATTAGTGATTGAAATATTTCGCTAACATCTTTTTTTCTTTTGTCTTGTGAAGATCAAATGGCTTCAAACAACACTTTAGCTTGCATCCTTGATGCGCACCAACTAAAAGGTGCAGAAAATTATGCTGATTGGCTTATGAATCTCAGAATAGTTCTAGATTCTGAAAATCTTGGATATGTTATTGATCAGCGCATACCACAAGCTATTTCTGATAATGCTTCCCCATAAGAAAAGGAGACATATCGGAAATGGTTGGATGACGATTTGAAAGTCAAATCGTACATTCTCGAGTCTATGTCTACGAAGCTCCAAAGGGAGCATGTCCACATGGACAGTGCTGGGAGTATCATGTTCCACCTAAAAGAGTTATTTGGTGACCGACCTCAATTTGAAATGTATAAGGTTGCCAAATCGCTTTTTCAAGCTAGACTACCCGAAGGCAGTCCAGTAAGTCCTCATGTGCTCAAAATGATTTCATACATTGAGAGGCTGGAGACCATGGATCTCATACTGAGCAATGGATTGGGGAATAGTTTGATTCTCCAATCACTTCTAGGGTCATTTGCACCGTTCATAATGAATTACAATATGCAAAGATTGACTCCTACTTATGCTGAACTGCATAACATGCTAATAACTGCTCAGGAGGACATAAACAAAGGGGGCACGGTCCTCTATGTTCAGGGTGCTTCATCATCTACCCGAAGGACTTCTAAGAAGTCCAAAGGAAAGAATAAATGGAAACTAATGCATGCACCTAGAATGGGTCCTCAAAAGCAATACATATCCAAGCACCCACGAAAGAACAAAGCAAGTGGAAAATGTTTCCATTGCAGTGAGGATGGGCATTGGAAGCGAAACTGCCCAAAGTACCTTGCCATGATTAAGAAGACACCATCAGGTATACATTTGCCTTTTATTGATATTTCCTTAGCATTTGATGCTAGCTTTGGTTGGGTATTAGATACCGCTTGTCCTTTTCACATCTGCAATGTATTGCAGGGTCTGAAGGAAGTTAGAAAGTTACAACCAGGAGAAGTACAGCTTCGTGTTGGAAATGGAGATTTCCTACAGGTCGAGGCTATTGGATGTTTCAATTTGATGCTTCCATGTAATAAAATTGTTGTATTGAATAATTGTTATTATGTGCCAAACATTATTCGGCAAATTATTTCAATTCAGAGAAAAAGGTAGTTGAAGACAAAGAGGAAGAAGTTGTTGCAAAACCACAAAAGGTAAACTCAAAACCCACTCTATCTCTTTCCCAAACAACTCTTCTATCATATCCTACCATTGCCATACCCTTAATGCTTTTAAAAGAAATGTTAAATGCTCAATTCTGTAATTTCCTTGAGAACTTTAAAAAGATTCACATCAACAATCTTTTTATAAATGCCTTAGAGCAAATGTCAAACTATATAAAATTCATGAAGGAAATGATGTTAAAGAAGAAAAGGTTATAGTACTATAAGAAGGTGAGACTAACGAAGGAATGTAGTGCAATTCTTTAAAGAAAATTGCCTCAAAAGATGAAGTATCTAGGTAGCTTCGTCATCCCTTGCATTATTGGGAATTTAACCTTTAAGAAGGTCTTGTGTGATCTAGGTGCTAGTATGCATCTGTTCGTCTTTAAAAAGTTATGTCTTGGAGAGGTAAAGCTCATAACGATTTCCTTGCAAATGGCGGATAAATCTCTTACTTATTCATGAGGCATCATTGAAGATCTATTGGTCAAAGTGGGTAAATTCATCGTACTGATAAATTTTGTTGTTCTTGATATGAAGTAAGACCATGAGGTTCCAATAATTCTTAGTCAGCCATTCTTAGTTACCTGACGGGTTCTTATTAACATGGAGAGGGGAGAGATGAAAATGAGAGTGCAAGAAGAGACAGTCACCTTCAAAGTCTTTAAAGAGATTAAATTATCAATGGAGAAGAAAGAATATTTTAGAATTGAGGGAATGCACCCAAGTAATGAGCAACAACCCCCACAAGTTGAGAAGATGGATGATGTTCATCATCGGATAAAAAAAGAAGGTAATGAGGCACAAGGTGAAAAGAAAGAAGAGGTGTGGCTCACATTTTAAGAAGAAGCTTAGAGACATCGATTAAGGAAGCTCTTTAATTTATTCTCATTTTGAATCCTTACTGAAAAAGCAAAAGTTAAAATGGTTGGAGTTTACTGTGAGAACTTTGAATATAGAGTTAAGGAAGCCTAAGAAGAGGAGTGTCGATAACCATGCACCTTAACGTACTTCCAACATCTATTTTGATCCATCATGAATTTGGAAGACGTCAAGTTGAAAATGTTATATCAAACGTTGTTTGGGAGGCAATCCAATGTATATTTTATTTTGTTTGAGTTTGTTTAGTAAACTTGTAGTTGTTTTGTTTTTAGGGTGTGTGTTAAGAACATAAGCAGGGAAAAAATCAAGCCAACACCCTAAACATTAAGATCCTAATGCTGCAGTATCCAAGACAAGGGTACAAACGCTAGAGTAGAAAAATTTTGACGCCTATGCTTCCACACAATTAAAGTTGGGGCGTTACAATTATAGTAACCCCACGTGAATTTCAGAGACTTTCAATATGCTAAAAAATTGCTCAATGATGGGGCATCCATGATCAACTCCCCTATTTACCATAAAATGCTGGACCATCCATTATCATCGCCCTTGTATTCACTTTTCACCTGGGAAGGGTATAAGATTAAATTGAATCAACGCCATTGCATTTAAATTTCCAACACCTCAATGTCAATTCTAGAAAGTTTTAATGAGCCTTAATTCACTTTAACACTGTGGCATCCAAGGACAATGCTTTTGCATTCCTAACATAACTCAACGCTAAGGCGTTCACCTTTTAGCGTTCCAATTCAATACTGGGGTTGTCATTTTCCAACGCCCCCGTGTTAAATTCAAAAAGCTCCAAAGGTCCTCAAAAGCCATCTACGCTCTTGGTTGAAGATTAACTCACATGCGTTAACTATTCACCTAGAAGGTCAACCATTACCAGATCAACGCCCCTAGCATTACAATTAATCAATACCCCAGTGTTTGTTATTAAAAAAAAATGGTTAACAGCCGAAAATCAAGACGCTCTAGCATTTAGCAGTGCAAGGTTACAACATTCTCAGGCCTCAAAATTCGAAGAGTCAAATCCTTCAACGCCCCTATGTTTCTAAAGTATAATGCTTTTGGTTCATGTAAATATAATTAATACACCAGCGTTCTTAAGATAATAGAACTATGTTCACTTAAAACACCCATTTCACTTCATACAAACTTAAAAACTCTCATTTCCTCTTAACTCAAGCTTAATCTAAGCCCTAAATTCACTTAAAACAACCTCAAAAAATAAAATTTCCATCACTCTATCACCCATTTTCATAGGTTATGGGCTGATCATTCAGACTTTGTGTGAGTTGGGCACTGAGTGGAGGACTTCCTATGGCCTACAGCTTCACTTCAAATCAAGCACCTTGACTAAGGACACTAAAGCATGGTGCGTGTTCCTTACTTCATGTATCATACTAGTGATGCATATGAATGATGTCACCAAGTTAAGGTCAGTGTTGCTATTTTCCATCATAATTGGAAAGCTGATTAACATCAAGAGGATCCTACATGCTAAGATCTTGGCTTGCCCGAGGCTAGAAAAGAGCAGCCTATGTCTGCCATCATTGATCACTGTACTTTGCACTAGAGGTGGAGTCCATTGTGAGGTGCATGAGGACTTGATACATCTACCGATGGCCATCAACTTCAACATCATCCAGAAGCTGCAAACGGTAAAGAACTAGAGGCAACCTCCACATCTGAAAGATCAGTAGCTGTAATCGGTAGTAGTTGATCCAGTAGAGCCCTTTTCATCAGCAATAGTAGACTCATTCAAAAGCATAATGACCACAGCCTGACTGACTCGTTTAGAGGCCCAGTCTGAGGCACATATGAGGAGCTTGGTACCACTCTATCAGGAGTTCTCATCCTTCAAAAATTGTAAATTCTAGTGGATACAGAAGTTGGAATTTATGCTTACGTGTCATCCCTTTTATGTGTAAATATTTGCTTTATGTTTATACTATTATTATTTCAATATATCACTAATACATACATATATATATATGATAAGATGCTTGTAACATTTTAGATATTATATGATCTAAAAGAGTTCAGATCTAATCTAACCATAGAATCATATCCAGTTTGTGAATCTTGTATTCAAGAAAAAATCACTAAGGCTCCATTTATTGATGTTGGATATCGTGCCACTGATTTATTAGAACTTATACACAGTGATGTATGTG
Organism: Ailanthus altissimus; assembly: GCA_946807835.1. Classification (NCBI taxonomy): domain Eukaryota; kingdom Viridiplantae; phylum Streptophyta; class Magnoliopsida; order Sapindales; family Simaroubaceae; genus Ailanthus; species Ailanthus altissimus. The sequence goes on from OX327687.1 coordinate 16,503,217, forward strand.
GTCTAATGAATCATACTACAATGGGTGATTTTTGATACTTTGTTATCTTTATCAATGATTTATCAAGATTTGGATATGTATTTCTTATCAAACACAAATTAGAAACTTTTGATAAGTTCAAAAAGTTTTGAATTGAAGTAGAGAAATAAACCGGAATGTATATTAAATGCCTTCAATCAGATCGAGGCGGAGAATACATGAGCAGTGAATTTTTGGATTATTTAAAGGAGAATGAGATTCTCGCTCAGTATAGTCCTCCAGGTACTCCACAACACAATAGTATTTCGAAGATGAGGAATCAGACTCTATTAGATATGGTCCAATCAATGATGAGTGGAAGTTCACCACAAATCAAATAATTTACGATATGTGCATACCAAGGTATTTGGCTTATAGCAAAAAGATGTTCATTAGGAAAGTCATCTCGAATGGGTGGCAAATCAGTGGAGTCAGTGAACTGAAGATGGGATAGATGATCAGCAACAACATTTTCAACACCTTTCTTGTCTTTGATGGTTAGATCAAATTTTTGCAAAAGAAGATCCACCTAATTAAATGAGTTTAGCATCATTCTTAGAAAGAAGGTACTTAAGAGCTGCGTGGTCAGTAAAAATAACAATAGGTGAACCAATCAAATAAGAACGAAATTTATCTAAGGCAAAAACAACAGCTAATAGTTCTTTTTCAGTAGTAATGTAATTCATTTGAGCATCATTCAAAGTCCTACTAGCATAATAAACAACAAAGGGTTTTCCCTCCCTCCGTTGCCCAAGAACTGCTCCTACAGCATAATTACTTGCATCACACATAATTTCAAATAGGAGGTTCCAATCCGGTGATTGCATGATAGGAGCGGTGGTGAGTTTGGCAATAAGTGTTCGGAATGCCTCCTCACACTCTTGTGTCCATGTAAATTTTGCATCTTTTAGCAAAAGGTTACACAATGGTCTAGATATGGCAGAAAAATTTTGTATAAACCTTCTATAAAAGCCGGCGTGTCCAAGAAAAGATCGGACATCTTTTACCGTTTTAGGTGTAGGTAATTTAGAGATTAATTCAATTTTTGCCTTGTCAACCTCTATCCCTCTTTCAGATACAATGTGCCCCAAAACGATTCCTGAAGATACCATGAAATGACATTTCTCCCAATTTAGCACAAGTCCTTTTTCTTCACACCTACTCAAAACAGATTTCAAGTTAGGTAGGCATAAATCAAAAGAATTACCAAAAATAGTCAAATCATCCATAAAGACTTCTATGCATTTTTCAACCATATTAGAGAAAATACTCAACATACAACGCTGAAAAGTAGCTGGTGCATTACATAATCCAAATGGCATTCTACGAAAAGCATAAGTACCAAAAGGGCATGTAAAAGTGGTTTTTTCTTGATCTTCTATAGCTATCTCAATCTGGTAATACCCTGAATACCCATCAAGAAAGCAATAAAAAAGATATCCAGCTACACGTTCTAAAATTTGGTCAATAAAAGGCAATGGTAAATAGTCTTTTCTAGTGGCTGTGTTTAACTTTCTATAATCAATACACATTCTCCAACCACTTACTACCCTAGTTGGAACAGGTATCCCATTCTCATTTTCAACAACAGTAACCCCAGATTTCTTAGGAACTACTTGAGTTGGACTTACCCATTGACTATCAGAAATTAGGTAGATTATACCCGCATCTAATAGTTTCAAGACCTCTTTCTTCACTACTTCTTTCATTGTTGGGTTAAGTCTTCTTTGTGGGTCTCTACGAGGTTGGGCACATTCCTCTAAATGAATTCTATGGGAGCATATCAATGGAGAAATACCTTTAATATCAGCTATGGTCCAACCTAGTGCAGACTTATGTTCTTTTAACAATTTTACAATTTTTTCTCTTATTCAGCACTAAGTTCAGAATGAATGATGATAGGAAAGGTATCACCTGGTCTCAAGAATGCGTGTTTTAAACCTTTGGGCAATGAAGAAAGCTCAACTTGTGGTGTCTCGAGGTTTGATGGTTTTGGTCTCTCCCTCTCTCGTGGCAACTCTTCAAAGTGTGGCTGCTAAAATCGAGTCCCTTTATCCTGTGAGTCAAAAATACTAAACACATCAGTTGTTACATCAGGATAATACAATTCTTCAAAATCAAAATTGAGAAGGTTCTTCGAAGAATCATAGCCATGATTTTTATAAGCTTCCTCTGCTACAAGTGTGTCTATCATATATGAATGATAGCACTCATCTTCTTCTCGTGGTTGTTTGTCAATGTTCACCTCAATAGTCATATTCCCAAAAGATAATTTCATTAGACCATTTCTACAATTAATAAAAGCGTTAGCAGTGGCTAGAAAAGGTCTCCCCAAAATAAGAGGGATTTTTGACTCCATGTTAACAACAGAATGAGTATCTAAAATAAGAAAATCAACAGGGTAGTAAAATTTATCAATTTGCAACAAAATATCTTTTACTATTTCCCGTGGTTTCTTGATTGATCGATCAGCTAATTGTAGGACTACAGATATTGGTTTAATCTCACCAAGTCCCAATTGCAAGTAAATAGAATAAGGCATTAAATTTACACTTACTCTTAAGTCCAACAAAGCTTGACCAAACTCATGTGTCCCAATTTGGCAGAAGATTGTGGGACATCCTGGGTCTTTATACTTGGGTGGTGTCTTTTGTTCAATCACTGCACTTACCTATTCTGCCAAAAATGCAGTTTTCTTCACATGGTGTTTTCTTTTGATAGTGCACAAATCCTTGATGACTTTAGCATAAGTTGGAACCTGCTTAATCAAATGCAACAAGGGAAGATTAATCTTAACTTGTTTCAAATGTTCTAAAATCTCACCTTGAATTTTTGAATTTTTCCCAACCGGTCGAAGAGCTTGAGGAAAAGGCACTGGGATTGAAAACTTATTTTCAGGCTCTTTTTCCACTGTGGCCTCTTTTTCAAGGGGGGCGACTTTGCTATTTGTAGATGTGTTAATTTCAGAAGTAGGCTCACTTACAATCTTACCACTTCGAGTAATAATGGCATTGACTTCTTTGAGATTTTCAACATCAAAAGTAGAAGCTTGTGCCATAAATTGTCCTTTCGGATTGGATTGAGGTTGAGATGGAAACTTACCTCGCTCTTGTATAGTTAAGGCACTGGTCAACTTTGTGATTTGACTCTTAATTTCTTTGTTTTCGTCTACCACCTGTGCAAACATTGTTTCAAATTTTGATTAGTCTTACTTTGTGCCTCCATAAATACTTGTAATGTATCCTCTAAAGAACTCCTAGTTGGTCGTGCATTATATTAAGGTGCAACATAAGACTTGGGTGCTTGTTGTTCTTGTTTCCACTGGTTATTGGCTTGTTGGTTAGATTTTCAACTGAAATTTGGGTGGTTTCTCCAGCTAGGATTATATGTTTCAGAGTAGGGTGAATAAGGCTTCTTATACATCCCTAGGGCATTACACTGTTCCTCATATATCCCTCTCATCTCAATATAAGTGGGGCAATCCTGAGCTAAGTGTTCCGCTCCTCCACAGACAAAACAGACATCATGTGACTCAACTCTAGCAACCGTGTAGGTGACCCTTCTATCTTTGGTTTTCAAGGCCTCTAACTCCCTAGTTAAGACCTCTAATTGGGCTTTGAGGTTATCCTCTTCCCTAAGATGGAAAACTCCATTGGGTCGTGACCTATTTGTGCTCTCAGCAATGCTAGGTCTAGTCTATGTATGGGTTTTTTCAGTTAAGTCATTAAGGAATTCTATGGCTTCCTCAGGATCTTTATGAAGGAACTCTCCATTATACATCATCTCAACAAATTGGCATTCTCTAATGTGAGTCCCTCATAGAAATAAATAACCAAGCGCCAATTTTTATACCCATGATGAGAGCACAGATTTAGCAACTCTTTAAACCTTTCCCATGCTTGATATAAGGTTTCACTGTCTTTTTGGGAGAAGGAAGAAATTTGTGTTTTTAGTCTATTGGTTTTGTGTTGTGAAAAGTATTTATTGAAAAATGCTTGGGTCATTTCTGCCCAAGTTCCTATAGACCTCGGCCTCAAAGAGTATAGCCAACTCTTTGCTTTGTCTTTCAAAGAAAAAGGGAAAAATTTAAGTCTAACAATGTCTATGGCTTCAGGTTGGCTATGGAATGTGGCAATTACCTCTTCAAATTTCCTAAAATGTACATAAGAATTTTCACTGTCTAGACTATGAAAAGTGGGCAGAAGTTGTATCATTCCAGGTTTAAAATTCGAATATGGTATGTTAGGTGGAAATATAATGCATGATGGTATGGTTGTGCGAGTAGGATGCAAGTAATCTTTTAGAGTTCTAACGGGGTTTTCTTCGTGTTGGCTCATTGTGTTAGAATTACAAGATGAATTAGAAGGTGAATTCAATTTACTTACAAATTGTGGGGGTGGTTTTAATTCTAGTTCTAGTTCTCTCACAAATCTTCCTCGTTTGTCTCTAAGTCGATACATACATCCTAACAACAATTTTTTTTTTTTTTTTAGGGAAGAAAATGCTTAAGAAAAATTAAGAAGTGGAATAAAACACAACAAGAAATAGAAATGAGTTAGGTGGTAAGACCAACCATGAAATATAAATACAATAACTAAACAAAAGATAATAAACTGTAAAGTACGATAAAAAAAGTACAATAAATAAATAATAAAAAGAAAATACAATAAGTAAATGAAAGAAAAGAAAATACAATAAATAAAGAAAAATCAAATGCAAAGTACAACAAATAAATAAAAAAAAAAGAATAAAGTGCAATAAAAAAAAAGGTACAATAAGTAAATAAATAAAAGGTTAGGCGGTAGAACCATCCATTAAAATAAAAAGAAAATACAACATATTAACTAAAGAAAATAAAGTGCAATAATTAAGTAAAAGAAAATAAAAATAAAGTACAATAAAAAAAATGCAATAAATAAATAAAGTACAATAAAAAATAAAGAAACTAAGTTAGGCGGTAGAACCAGCCACAAAATAAAAAGAAAATACAACAAATTAACTAAAGAAATAAAGTACAATAAATAAATAAAAGAAAGTGAACGAAGTTAGGCGGTAAAACCAGCCATTAAAAAAAATGTAAGAAATAAATAAAAAAAAATAAAGTGCGATAAATAGATAAAAGAAAATAAACTAATTAGGCGGTAAAACCAGCCATTAAGATAATATAAAATATAACAAATTAACTAAAGAAAACAAAATAAATTAGGTGGTAGAACCAACCATGAATAATAAATAAATTACAACAAATGAAATAAAACTAAGATTTTACAAAGAAAAGAAAATGTACAAAGTTACCACTTTAGTATTTATAATCGCAACCGACTTTCGCTTCGTGTGCTTCCCCGGCAACGGCACCAAATTTTTGTTTACGCTCAAAATATAACGCGGCTATCGCAGTATAGATTGAGGTGTCGATCCCACGAGGAAGCTCTTGGCAAAATAGGTTGATGAAGTAAAATATTAAAGCAGTAGCAAAGGATAAAATTAATTGATTTAAGTGGATGAGATAGGATTGTCTATGATTTAAAGGAAATGTCTTATGATAATTCAAACAAGGCTTCAAGAATCACAATTATGCTTTATAAATCTACTCTACACTTTGATTCAATGCTTATAACTCAATTGAAAGTTTCACATCCCAAACAATCAATCAGAAGATAGAAAAATATAGCACATTTGATAACACATGTATTTGACGTAATTAAACTCTTTGCAAGCATTAAAATACATCATGTTCATTTATACAAGTTATCTAAGATCAACAATTTATCACTTTAACAATATTGCAGTAAAAGATCAACTTGAATATTAAACATTTATTGCCCTTATATGTTATCCAAGATCGACAATATATCAATTTGACAATACTGCAGTAAAAGATTAACATATAAAACAATGTCACCAGTAACAATTATAGTTCACCAAGAATCACATAAGAAAAGCATGACTGAACTTATATGAGACATGAGAATTATAATCTCTGGATTATAGAAAATAGAATAGATAAGAGTTTAATTAAAACCAAACTTACAACATTTGTAGCTCTTGACACCGAATCAAAGCATGGAAGTAGATTTATTACATATAAAAGTTCATCTCTTAGCCTTGTCAAGAACTCTAGCCTAAATTACAATACATGTTAATGAGAAGAAAATAAGAGAGAATTATCTAATATTAAAAACATCCTAAGAGTCTCCTTATATAGGTAATGAATGGACGTATGTCATGGATGACATCAATCTTCAATAATTTTAAGCCAAAAACTCGTTTATCCACTTACAGCATATTTTTGATAATGTAAATAACCGATTTAGCTTCTGTAGCCGACATGAAAGTTGTAGAATTTTGACTCTTCTTTCCATAGGCACCAATTTCATGCAAATTGTATGAGTATCCAATGATATATGAGCAAACTTCTAAAGATACATCAGAATTTGGCCAACAACCATTTTACCCACTTGCAATGCAATTTGGTTCATGCTAACGGCTGATTTGGACTTTACCATCAACATACGAGTTGTTGATAATTAAGTCAGAATTTCACAACTTCAATAATTATACCCATTGAGTACGTATTTTGTGAGATACGGTCCAAATACATGAGTTGGGTCAAGTTGGCAGAAGTTGTAGCCTGATTCTATTGTATCTCAATTTTTGACCCATAACATGTTGGATTTGGCTTTTCCACTATTCTTTAAATTTGTGTAAGATTGAGTCATATTGCACCAGGTTCAAGAATTTATTCATTTGATTTCTACATTGAGAGTTATGTCCATTTTACCTAAACCTGTCCAAATAACATTCATTAATCACAATTTAAGGAGAACACTTTATTTCAAGCTAAAAATATAGAAAATACTAAAATTAGTGACATTAAATGGTGACTGAATCCTTTAACAAATATGCATTTTCATGTGTTCATCAATGAGCTTTACTAATCTCTCTGAATATCTATGGGGCTATACACTAGAAACTGCTGCTTATATATTGAATAGAGTTCCATCAAAAGCCGTTCCATCCACTCCATATGAGATATGGATTGGAAGGAAACCAAGTCTTAAATATGTTAAGATTTAGGGTTGTCATGCTTACGTAAAAGTTACGCAACAGGATAAACTTGCACATAAATGATACAAATACAGGTTCATTAAATATGCCAAGAATTCAATGGGATACCAATTCTATGATCCAGAAGAACGAAACGTGTTTGTTTCTTGTTATGCCACTTTTTTAGAGAAAGAGTTTCTTATGAATCGTGGAGATTGTAGAAAAATTAAAATAAATGAAGTCAATCAAGATTTAAATGAACCAATAATGGAACCTTAAGCTTAATCGAGTAGAATACCTTTGACACAACCTCCACGTAGGTTGAAAAGGATATCCACGTAGGTCGAAAAGGATATCAAAGCCACCTGAAAGGTATGGTTTAATACCTGAAGGTGCACTTGATGTTTTCTTGATTGAAGAAAATGATCCTTTAACCTACAAAGAGGCGATGTTAGATATCGATTCGAAAAAGAAGTCATGAAATCTGAAATTGACTCAATGCATCATAATCAAGCCTGGGACTTGGTTGAGCTTTCTGAAAGAATTGTTCCTATAGGTTGTAAATAGATTTACAAGAGAAAGCGTGGGCTCGATGAAAAATTAGCAACTTTTAAAGTTCGTGTGGTTGCGAAATGTTATACTTAACGATCTGGGATTGATTATGAGCAAACCTTCTCACTAGTAGCAATGCTTAAGTCAATTCGAATTTTATTAGCAAATGCTGTATATTATGACTATGAAATTTGGCAAATAGATGTAAAAACGGTGTTCTTAAATGGATATCTTAAAGAAGAAATCTATATGGAACAACCTGAAGATTTTATATTCAGCCAAACTTCTGGCCTAGTATGTAAACTAAAGAAGTCTATCTATGGACTTAAGTAGCTTCCCGAAGCTGAAATCTTCATTTTGATGAGGTAATCACAGGATCTGATTTTATAAAGAATGAAGAGGAACATGTGTGTACAAAAAGAGCAATAGGAGCATAGTAGTCTTCTTGATTTTATATATGGATGACATACTCATTATTGGAAATGATATTGGTATGTTGCAATCAGTCAAAAGTTACCTAAGTAAGAATTTCTGCATGAAGGATTTGGGAGAGGCTTCCTATATACTATGTATAAAACTTTATAGAGATAGAGCTAGGAGGCTTATAGGACTCTCCCAATCATCGTACATAGATAATGTCTTAGAAAGGCATAATTTCAGTAATTGTAAGACATTTAATATACCTTTTAGACATGGCATTCATCTTTCGAGGAAGATGTATCCTCGGAGTAAAGATGAAAATGTTAGAATATCTAACATACCTTATGCATCAGCTGTAGGAAGCCTGATGTATGCCATGATGTGTATGAGACCTGATATCAGTATAGTTGTAAGTGTTACAAGACGTTATCAGTCTGATCTAGGTAAAGGCCATTGGATGGCTGTGAAACATGTCCTAAAATATCTTAAGGGTACTAAAGACAAGTTTTTGATATATGGAGAAAATGACTTACAAGTGAGAGGATATATAGATTTAGACTTCCAATCTGATCTAGATGACAGAAAGTCTACATCTGGATATGTATTCATTCTCAATGGTGCTGCAATTAGTTAGAAGAGTAACAAATCAACAGTTGATTCTACAACAGAAGCAGAATATATTGCAACATCAGAAGCAGCAAAAGAAGCAGTTTGGATACACAAATTTGTCATTGAACTTAGAATAGTTCCAAGTTCAATGGATCTGATACCATTATTCTGTGACAACAATAGTGTCATTGCACAAGTAAAAGAGCTAAGAGCACACCAAAAGTCTAAGTATGTGGAAAGGAAATATTATATTATTAGAAAAATCTTGACTAGAAGAGATGTAATAGTTCGTGAGGAGATGTAATAGTTCGTAAAGTAGACTCCATGAATAATGTAGCGAACCCACTTACTAAGGCTTTAACTCCAAAAATATTTGAAAGACATATGGAGTCAATGGGTATTAGATACCATCGTGAATGACACTAAAGCAAGTAGGAGTTGTTGGAATTTGTGCTTACGTGTCATCCCTTTTATGTATAAATATTTGCTTTATGTTTATACTATTATCATTTCAATATATCACTAATTATTATATATATATATAGTAAGATGCTTGTAATATTTTAGACATTGTATGATCTGAAAAAGTTTAGATCTGATCTAAAGGAGTTTAGATCTGATCTAAAGGAGTTTAGATTAGTGCTAAGAGTTAGAAATGTTGAAAGTTTTAAATGCTAAAAGTTAGCACTGATAAAAGTTATCAGGTTATAAGAACTAGCAAAATCTAAAGAGTTAGAGCCTTGTCTAAAATGGGACAAAGACCTAAGAATATATTAGTAATGACATAGTTGCAAAAGCGTTGTAAAAGTTATTATGCAAATATGTTCTTAAACTCTATGTTCCCTGATCTACCTTCACTAATGCGGGTCTATCAATGAAGACCTTATAATATATAGATTAGTGTATATCTATATTTGGATGGTCCAAATGGTTAGTCTTGGCATACCATGAGATTAATTGAATCTTGTATAGAGATACAAGTATTCAGTAAGGACTGAATATTGAACAGACTCACAAAGGCCTCTAATAAACATCCCATAAAGCCATCAATAGAGGGTCTTTCGAGTTGAGTAGTATTCGTGGTCCTTAAACCTGAGTGCCACAGTAGACTTGTGAGTAATCCACCATACTTTGGTTCCACATATGTTAGATACCTTTCATGGTCTGACCACTAGGTGTCGTTGGGCATGGTCCGATGCTTATAGAGTCTAATGTGTATAGATATGGGATCCATCAACTCATTTGGGTGAGTAAAATATCGTGAAGCTCCAAGATTATATTTCAGAAAGTCTTATAGCCATAAGTAGAAATATCTGAAAAATAGTTTTATTCTAGGGATAAATAATATTGTAAAAGTCTTTACAGATATTATTTGTTGAGATACAAATTTAGAGATATGTTTATGGTTGAGCATAAGGAGACTTGACGGTGTTGATTTATATCTCCACTCTTCTAGGATATCAATGATGAAAGGATTATACAAATATGTTATAAACTCAACTTGTATGGTCTGATGAGTCATTTTGTAATATCCGTAATATATGTGTGGGACATTGTTAACGGACGTATGGACAAGTTCCATATGAAAAACCGGGCATGGACCTAGAGAATCTTACAATATAAAGTGTACTCGTTGTGTACTGAGGTAGCATATTGGATTGAACCATTTAATCTAAGAAATTCTAGCAAAGTGAAAATATGTTTTAAGGTTCCTTATGTTATGCACTTGTCAATACTTAAATGTAAAATACATTATTAGTTTGCAAGAGTTGTTAACCAATAAGAAATTGACAAGTGGCAAAATTTTACTCCATGAATGATTTATCATGTGTTCACCTATTAACCTTACTTGGTAAATACTAATAAGGTAAATGTCATTATCTAAAAATTGTTTTGAATTATTAATGAATTATTATTATTAATTGGAATAAGTGGTAAACACCATTTTGTAATGGAGTAAGCACTTATTATTAATAATATGAATTGTTGGCCACTTAGAAATGGTTAAGTGGTGCACTTGAAAAGTGGTGTAACCACTTAACATTGTTTAATGCACATTTGCTCTCTAAGTAATTGAATCATACGAATCAAACAATTGTAGATGGCTTATGCTTATTTGATTATTGTTTGTAATGATAAACAAAGGTGAATGGTAGTGGAGTATTAAGAGAAGCCATCATTTTACACAAAATAAAAGAATAAGATAAGAGAGTGAGAGTGTAAGATTCGGTCAAGATGAGAAGAAAGAATTGAGAGGATTTGCCAAGTGATTTTTCAAAGTGTTGAGAAAGTTTACAAAGTTTTATCAAAGTCCATAACAAAGAGTTGTAAGGAAACTATAGATAAAATACTTAATTCTTCTCATCTCTTGTAAGAAATAAATTATAAGGACTAAATTATTTTAAGTGTTAAAACACTCATTGTTGGAAATTCGTGGCTGCTATTCTAGCTTTACAATTCCACCAATTTCAGTTGTGAACTAGAATTGTGCAATAAGACACTTCAAGGTAAGCTTAACAATTGAAGGTTAAAGTTCTTGAAGAATTGAAAAGCTACCTTCAAAATTGGGTAGGTTATTAACATGCAATTTATTTATATGATACATATGAATATATATATATATATGAGATATATGTATGTACTTGAATGAACATACATGAGTATATGTGATTGAATATACAATATTGTATATAACATATATGAATACTTCTGCTGCGTATTTATAATTCTTAAAATTATACGTACCTCTACACATCACACACTAAATCTAACAACAAATGTGTACAGCTCGCTGAGATACGGACATTAGTCATATATTGCCACAACAACCATCTCCCTCAGTACCAGCTCCTCCAGTACTTGAGGATGAGAAGACACCATCATGAAATAATTTGGGCTTCACTGCTTCAAAGCTAGATGACCTTGCGAGAGATTCTTAGACATTCAGGGAAGTGTTTCAGTTCTCATTTTGTTACCGCCATGAGACCATACCTATATTTTCATTGGGGGTAGGGAAACTTCTTGTGACTATGTTAGGATTATCTTATTCTATATTTTTTTTAGTTCATATCTTTTATTTCATATTGTTGTGTTTTATCTTATGTTAGTTATTTTATAGTTTATGTCTCTTATTTTGAAAAAAAAAGCATGAATGGTATGAGTTGTCTTTCATTTAAAAATTTTATGTTATATTGCCATGTTTTCTTCTTTGTGTTGGGTTGTGATGATGATTACTTGTCCATGATGAGACAATTGAATGAATCACTCAGCTTTTTAATTCATAGGAAATGGTTATACTTAAAATAATCCATGCACCAACAATTAGACGAAATTCAACCTTAGTTGTGATCACCAATTTTTGAGCACTTATACATGTTGTGTTAGTTGATTTGTGCCTAAAAAAGCTTATGCTTAAACAGTACACTTCAGCCTTGATGATTAAGCACACTAGAACTAGTTTGATTATAACTCGAGGTGAAATCCTAGGAAATAAGTATGTAGGAAAAGGAAATTATGCCATTTTTAGACCGTTTGAACTTTTCTAGCATACTCAAGTATATATTAAAAGTTGGTCACCCCATTTGAGCTTGAATTACCATTTTTATTGAATAACTGCATTACAAGATTAAGCCATAAGTTCAAAGACCCTAAACACCCTTAATACTATGAACATGGAGCTCATTGACAAATTTTGGGATTGTGTTGAGTTAAGTGATGAAAAAAGTGGAAAAACTTCAAATATTGGCAAGTAAGTGCCAAATTAAGTGAGTATAGACTTTAAGTTTAGGGGAGTGATGCTAGCTCTTGTATATTGTAATGATAAAATAAATAAAAACTTCTGCAATAATAAATAAGAGTATTTTAGGTAAAAAGATTCAAATTTGGAAGAAAGGAGAAGGAAATATAAGGTAGCAATTTCAAATTGGTAGCACAAAGGGTTTTGTGTTCATAGTGTGAAATAAGCCAAAACTTTACCCAAATATTCCATCTTAACCCTAACCTTACATTACAAGCTGATTAAATTTTAATTGATCCTTATTTATGCGTATTCCTACATTAGTGGAGAGTTGCATGAAAGATTAGCCTATAATAGTGCTATGTTATGACAAGTGTGCCAAGACAATACTTTGCTATACAAACTTAAGTTATTGAGTCTATCTAGGTAGATTCGATTTACATTTGCTTATTTTATATACACACGATTGATCACTTGTAGGAAAGAAGAAAAATGCTTAATTATAGTGTTTGTGGATTATTGCATCCGAATGAGTCAAAGTTAAGTGAGAAAATCCTTGAGACAAATAAGTGATCATCAATCTAATCCGACCTTGTCATAGCTTTCTTAGGTTTTTAATTTTTGTGTATTCCTTAATTTTTAGTTTTTGTTAATTAGCTATTGTCTTGAGTGTGTTATTTTTCTCTCCAATTGATTGAGGATGTGCAATTATTAAAGTTTAGAGAGTTTGATGAGTATGATATTGACATATATTTTGGCCCCATTTTACCTTAAATTCTTGCCATTTCAAGTAATTGCATGCTATTTATGCATACATGTGTTGATTTTGTAGGATAGATAATCCTCCATCATTTATATCCGCGTAGAGCTGAGATATAGATTAACACTGTCAAATCTCTATATGCCAGACCGAAAGCTTATTTCTAGAATTGTATTTCAATAAATAATATTCTCAAACACTTTTGTGATATTATTTACTCTTAGGGTTAAACTCTTTTTTCAAAAATTACTGTTTATGGCCATAAGACTTTTTGAAATACAATCTTAGAGCATTAAGATATATTACTCACCCAAATGAGCTAATGGATCTTATATCTATACACACCGGACTCCATGAGCATCAGACTATAGCCAGTGACATCTAATGGTCATACCATGAAAGGTTTCTAACATGTGCGAAACTAAAGTATGGTTGATCACTCACAAGCCTACCGTGGTACTCAGGTCAAAAAACCATGAATACTACTCAACTTGAAAGACCCTCTATTGACAGCTTTATGGGATGTCTATTGGAGGTCATTGTGAGTCTATTTAGTATTTTATCCTTACTGAATACTTGTATCTCTATACGAGCTTTCACTAAACTTATGGTTTGCTAAGACTAGCCATCTGGACCATCCAAATATAGATATACCATGATCTATATATTTATTAAGGTATTCACTTACAAACCAGCTTTAGTAAAGATAGATCGAGAACATAATATTTGAGAATATATTTGCATAATGATATTTTCTAGTGTTATTTGTAACTCTTTGCAACTATATCATTATCAATACATTCTTAAGTTTTTGTCCCATTTCAGACAATGCTCTAACTCTTTAGATATTGCTGACAGTTATAACTTGATAACTCTTATCAGTGCTAACTCTTAGCATTTATAACTCTTACCGTTACTAATTATTAGCACTAATCTAAACTCTTTTAGACCGAATTTGAACTCTTTCAGATCATACAATGTCTGAAACGTTACAAGTATCTTACCATATACAAAATATAATTAGTGATTTAATGAAATGAAAATACTAGTATAAATATTAAACAAATATTCATTCATAAATGGATGACACGTAAGCATAAATCGCAATATAAACACTCCAGAGTTCTCCTTTCAGCGCACCAGTGTTCATCGAACAGGATGAATTCTCTAGAGTTAACTTGCCAATGCTTATGTATTTCTGAAAAAGATGAACGCTATAGCGTGAGGATGGGAATAAGGCTGCGTAAATTTTTAAATATCCCCAAAATAGCCAACACTCCCATGCTGGTTTAGTGGCGCAGCCTCGTGAGAATGCCCTAGCATTGAACACAAGAATGTCACGATGATGCGATATTTCTATATCATAAAATTAAGTGCAAGTATACACTATCGTATGCAAGTAATAAAGAGACTAAATAAGTCGGATGTCGAACCCACAGGGATAATTTCTTCTTTTTAACCAATTACTAAAATTATATCTTCCTAATAATTATTCAGAAAAATAAAAATCTAAGACTGAATGTAAGAAATATAAAACAAAAACACAATGTAAAGAAAATTAGGTGATAGCAATGTAGAGAAAACCTAGGATTAATATTATCCCTCAATATGTTTTTAATGATTAATCCTCTAATATTTAACTCACTTAGTCTTTATTATTGATCAAGACACTAATGTATTCACAAGCCTCTTCCAAGGTCATGCAAGTATACCTTAATTTACCAAATACCTATATTCCTATGGTACTTGTAATAAATTAAGATTCATTAAGATTAGGTCTTATTGATCATACATGCCAATTAGGTATATTCCTATCCTAAGTTGAAACTTGCATATGCAACATTGAATGTTACTCTACAATCATGCATCAAATTACCTAGGTTTAAATATATTGATTCCTCTTCCGAGTTTATCAACATATTACCAATTCATTCACCATATATTAGCCAGATATATTGAAGCATTAAACACAAGTAATTTAAATAATAAATGACTAAGTTTATTAAATACTAAAAAGATATGGCAATTTAAGCGCACATATTGAGTTCAAATATTAACCCTAGAAAATAAGTTTAGCTCATGGCTACAAGAGAACAGCAGTAAAAATAAAAATAAAAGATGATACAATTATTAGCAAACCGATATAGACGTCGAATTGCTCTTAATTGCGCTGCCTAGGAACTCTTGATGCCGAAGAACCTCTTGTATCTCTCTCTAAAGTTGATTCAATTAAGCTCCTATTGCTCTCCAAGACTCGTGCTCTGTATTCTTGGGGCTCTTGGGTCGTCTTGGATTCATTCTTGAAGGCTGGGAACGAGTGGCTTTATATAGGGATTGATATGAGCTTGAAAATCTCAATTCTCGTCGGACTAGGACTCGCACTACCGCTGGCGCGCTATGCATCTGTCGCTGGGGCGACGCGTGAAAAAGCCTTCACCGTTGGAGCGGTGGGATCTTGGCGCTAGGGCTTTGTCTCGTCGCTGGGGCGGTGACTGTCTGGCGCTGAGGCGCTATACGTGACTTAAGCAGGTCGTTTTTCTTATTTCGATCACTATTTCAGAGCTGGGGCGAAAATCCTTGTGGCGCTGGGGCGATGGACACATACTTTAAAAACTTTGCATTTTAGTCCCTGTTTTCGCTCCTTTTGCATTCTTTCTTTAAATTTTGTTCAAGTCCCTATAAATAATAATAATGCACATAAATAGCCATCTATTCTCATAAAATTATAAAATATCAATAATAAAAACATGAGAAAATATATGACAAATTTGCTCTTATCACACGACAATCGTACAGTACAACTGGGAACACCCTTGCATTCCAATAAAAAATGCCACGACATTGCTTCGTTTCTCTGTACTATAAAAAACCACTATTTTAAAATTTTTGGGAGGCTTGATGTTTCAACTTCGATTCCTCATCAAAGTGGACTCTTCATTTTTGGTGAAAACAATGAGCAATCAATGTTTGAAACCATATTGGGAGAAGAAAATATGATCAAAGAATTGGAGACATCACAAAGTAGACATCCTTGAAGCTTAATTTTTAAAACACCAATGAAGATTAAAAGCTTTAAGAATGTCTGCAAATAGTTTTCATTCTCTCTTTATCTTATTTACTTTTATTTGAAGTTTATATTTACAGTTCTTGTTGTTTTAAATATGAGTACTTAAATGAACATTTAGATTAATGTATTTGAGTATTTAATTATGGATAACTAAACTTTATGTTCTAAGACTTGATGGCAACTCTATAAAGTACTATGTTTTAATATATGTAATTGATGACTATATTTTACATTATTCTTTTAGACTTTTTTGAATTTAATGCCTCTAATTAAATTGAAAAATGATTAGATAATTTACACTTATGAGTTATATGCTTGAAAAAGTTTAACTCATATGTTGGATTTGATTATTATAACTTTTGATTGCATTGAGTTAGGAGACTAATAGAATCAAGATAACTTCTTAAGAATAAAGATATGAACTCATGTATAGATGATGAAGTTAGATAGAGATATCAACTTGATTGTGTGTGTATAGAGTCTCACTTGATGCTTAATAAAGGTAGTGAACCTATTTCTAAACCCTTCGTTAATGAATTCGCAAGAGTAATCATTAATGATATTTACTAAAAAACTTAGGAAAGTTAGAGTTAATTCAAGACCTTAAGACCTGTTGCCATAAAAACTTCCATCCCCTTGAACATGTTTTACTTTTAGTTAATTTACTTATTTTTAATTCATTAACTATTTTAGTGTTTTTAATAAGTCTATATAAAGTTAAGTTGCGAACACATCAATCGTTAATTTTAATTTAGAAACTTATTTTTATGGGAGATATTCTATTAACATTTTATTACTTGTTCACACATTTGTAATTTAATATTCGTGCTTATTTAATTTTGCAAACAACCCCTCTTTTCTTAAAAGTAGACTTGTGAATTAAATTTTATTTTATTTTTGATGTAGTCGAACTCTAGCATATATATATATATATATATGTGTGTGTGTGTGTGTGTGTGTGTATGGAAGGGAGAAAACGTTCAATTTAAATTTGATGTAAAAGAGTCTTATTTTGAAATTATCTTGGACCTTGTGAAAGCCGGATTTGTGTTCTCTGTAATTTTCAGAGCAAGCCCATTTTGCTCAGGATTGGATCTACCAGAACCCCTCTATTATTGGCCCACTTCTACAAATGTAAAAATAAAATATATATATATATATATCTAATTTAACTCACACACTCATTACACTTGCAATTATTTATTCTTAACACCTATCCATCATTGACGGAGAAAGTAAGCATACCAAAGAAATATTTTTTTTTTATACATATTTACAACACACTCGTACATAAATTCCTCACCAAAGAAAGAAGTTGATCGCGAGGAAGTAAGTTATTAATTTCTTATTATTTTTTAATTGAATTTCACTGATTACGAAGAAGAAGAAGAAAAGCCTTTATGCCCTTTTGTTTTTATTTGTCAATTTAATTTATAAGAAAGAATACATTTTGGTTGGCAAAGTGAACAGTGTTTCATTCTCGTCCCGAGTGATCATACTACTCTTTGTTATTGCACATGTGATGTGATTGCCAGACAAACAATTTCTTTTTAGAAAATAAATTATAACGTATATTCTAAAAACCCTTTTTAAAAAAAAAATACATAATAGACAACAAAAAAAATAATATTGCTACCGAATTCAAAATGGAGTCTGCTTCTCAGCCGCTGCATAGTGAGTAAATGTGAAGGTAAAAGAAATAAGAGGAGCGAAAATTTGCAAACAACTTGGTGAATTTGAAAACGTGGATTTACGATTTTGTACCATATTTGAGATACTTCCAAATTTTCGTTGCTCGCTGGAGATTCATGACCAAAGCAAGATTGGTTGATACGTCTAGCTAATATCAATTTTTTTCCTTTCGTTCTTACGAACTTGCGAGAAACAAAAATAAATAACTTAAGGGGTTTTAAATTTTGACGTACATTTTAAGTTTTAGAAAGTTACTTAACTCAATGGCAAGACAAATAAAAATAATAATTTATCACTATAATTAAATTGTTCTAATGAATAGTATATAATTATGTTTTTTTATAAAAAAAAAAAAAGAAAAAAAGGCTTTTGCCACTATAATTATTAGAAATATATAAAAATCAAGACAAGCAATTTTTATTATATAATTATCATTTATATTTTATAATTAATATATTTTATTATATATTTTACTTTTTTATTTATGTCAACATAAAGTTTATATAAAGCCTTGTTATATAACAATTGGTAATTTGATATACATTGTAATATAATAAAAATATAATCTTTAGAATATTTTCTAATTTTTATTTCTTTTATTTTTATCTTTTCTAGTTTTGTTGTCTTTATCTTTTTTATTAATAATCAAGTGTCATTACCAACAATCAGATTTTTACCATTTGAAATAAAAAATTTGAACTTCAAACTCACAACATAAAATATAAATCTTGTAACATAAAAAATTACAAATGTAACAATTAAAGTTATAAAAATTCCACATTATAAGTGACACATTTTACTTTATAAGTTATATAAATGCATATAGATCAAATATTCCTATTTACTAAAAACAAAGGTTTGTGTTGTTGTTGATTCAACATTCTAATTGAGAGCATGATATTTGATCAGTTTTTGACGATTACATTTCACTTCTAGTTGGTGAGGAAACAAGATAATTGCACATTTCTTATCATTTATCTAGGTACTGCCAAATAAGCCAACCATTGCAATAACTTGTGTTACAAAGAAAAAATTCACAAAGAAAATAATCGTGTATAAGGATATGCTCCAGTACAATTTATACGCACAATCTTAACTATCGTACAGAACATAACTGATTAGTAATTGTGAGTTATGTATCAATCCTTTGCTTACTAATCTAACAATTCAATTGATCAATCAAGCAAGAATTAACAAAAAGACCATACCCAAGATTTATATGAGAGAAACTTTATTAAGATTAATTATTATGGATATCTTTCATGTTTAAAATGAAACTGGCGAGGTATTAGGCTAGATTTTTTAATCTGACACCATTTAGATATCAATTTAGTCATAATTTTGATACCAATTTATTGTGAAAAATCAACCTTAACACTATCTCACTTAATAATTAGCATCAGTACTAATTCTATTTGTTAGGTTATAAGTGTCATAATACCTATTGATCCGATATTTAGCACCATAATATTTTATATGTTTTACAAAAAATTTTACTTATAAGTAAAAAAAGAATAAACAAGATTAACCACACAACAAAGAAAACAATCACATACATAAGGCACAATAATATACATGGTTCAACAATAATCACTTATGTTCACGGTGGATCACCAAATTCTTATTTATTTTATTTAGTTCTTTTATACACAAAGTATCCCCCACAAAAGAAACCTAGAGAATACAACAATAAAAAAACCCCTGAAAGATCTATCCAGTGTTATCTTACCCTTATCCCTAATGCCCAAACACTCCATGACACTCTTCCGCACTTATGCCTAATGCTAAAGCTACCTTAATCCTCTATTTTCTCTCGTATTGATGCATTTTCTACTTTAATAAATTACAATGATTTATATATAAGCTATATATTGCCCTTAGAAACTCAATTTCTTGTTGGAATAAGACTCCACGCGAAATGAAAGTTTAAAATTGACTTAAACAAGTTAAAAAATAAATTCGAGCTTTTTTGAATTACCAACACCATGATGTCACTGGCCAATGTCGTGGAGTAGGGTATGCCGCCACAACACTACAACGTTCTCACTCGGGTAGGTTTCTACTTATGTCATTATGATCTGATTATATCTTGAGAATACATATATAAAATTGATAAGCTCGTGCCACACGGTCGAGTTCACCAATTGGTCAATTTTTAGAAGTGAAAAACTGTCATTTGGGCATGTATTGTTCAAGTCGATGAAGTTAACACATATCCTTCACTTTTCGTTAGCCTTCTTGACTATCACAATATTAGTAAGCCACTTATGGTAATGGACTTCCTTTAAAAAACCTATAGCCAACATTTTTCATTTCTTAATTAAAAATCCTAATCTTTTAAATGATAGGCTTTAGTTGATAGCTAAGTCATGGGACGCTATCAAGGGTCAATCCCTGACATGTATTTGTGGGATCAAGTGAAAACATTTGAAAACTCCCTTATTGGTGTTGTTAGCCCTTCCTTGACCCCAGGTTCCAATTGGGACCCGATCTTCATAGTCTTTTCCAATTCCCCTGGTTTGACTTAACTATAAGTAATTATTTTGTGAGACCTAGTGATTCGGCCTTCCCTTCCCATGGGTTGGCAGTAGAGATGCACTAAGTTCTCTTTGTTAAGACAGCATAGCAGCTCATTTCCATTTTTTGGTCTCCAAACACAACGTCGATTCTATTTTCTACAGAAAATTTAAGCTTCAAATAATGTACAGAGAGAGTTGCATTTGTATTCCTCATAAAAGGCCACCCGAGAAGGATTTTTGCATAGAAATGGCTGATACACCACCACAAAGTTAGTCATAACAATTTCTTCAGATGGTATTTCTTCTAGGGACATAGGCAAGCTCACTATCCCAAAGGGCATGAAACAGTTGTCTTTGAGGGTTTCTGTCATTTCTATCTTTAGGTTTTTGATTTTAGCTCGTCTAAAACATCTTTAAGTATAATATCCACCGAGTTTCTTAAGTCAATGAATACTCAATTTACTTTCGTACTAGCTACTTGTACTATAACTACCAATGTATCGTCATACGGGCAGCTTACTCATCCGAAGTCTTCTTCGATAAATACGATAGAAACTTCTTGTATTTGCAGTCTTTTAGCAACTAAGATATTGTACATCACTTAGTGTCCCACCATAGATTACCTCGAATAGTTCTTCATTTGTCGGTTGAAGTCACCCACCAATGTAGGTCCTCATGAAATAATCATAGCCAAGTCGATTGGGGCAGATCATCCTGGGACATTTGTTAGTCTTTCCTTACGTAGGTTATTTGCCTAAAACTCATATAGATGTCCATTCCTTGATAAATGGTCTACTTGTTTCTTCAACTCAAGCATTTTCTTGTAGTATACCCTACTTCTTAATGAAATTCCCACATTTTTTTCTAAATTTTATCGATCTACGAGTATTGGCATAGTCGGGGGTTTGGTGAGTAGGCCTTGGCCCTTTATAATCCTGTGAATGACTTATTGTGGAGCCATCAAGGAGATAGAACTGTCAATCTCACTTGAGGTTATACTTATGGCTGGTGCCTTGATTTTCCTTATGCTCTCCAAGATCAATCCGATTGATTTACCCAAGAGTGTGACTTATAAGGTAGATCTACCTGCGAGTACTTAAAAACCTACGATGGTGTTCTCTCATTCTTTCTTGGGATCTCCTCTTTCAAGATCTATTTTTTTAATCTCGAGGTCGAATTTATCCTCAATGAGTATCGATCAATGCCACTCTTTTTGCTTCCCCCTCTTCCTCAATGGTAATATACTTGAGTGCCTCATTATAGGCTACCACATAACTCAAGACATAGCTCTCGGAGAGAAAATACTAGAATCTATTAAGTCTTAATCATGCCTTCAGAACCTCAAAGGCTATTGGTTGATCAAATGCCCGAGCTTAATCACCTCTCTGTGAAAACTTTTTAGATATTCCCTCAAACTCTCCATTTTTCTTTGCTTGATCTCTTTAAATTATTGGGGGTCTTTAGCTACTTTATATGACTTGCAAAAGTGCTATATAAACTTTTTTGTGAGTTTATTGTAGAGAAAATGCCTCTCCATTATAGCACTCAATACTAAAGAATGGTGAGCCCTTCTAAGTTCATGTGAAAAAATCTGCACATCTATTTTTGCTTTAAACCAGTGATAGTTGATAGATTAGTGATCTGATTTACATAATTATTGGGGTTTGTCACCCCCTCAGATATATTGATAAATTGGGTAGCATAAATTTATTCGGTAGCTCTATGTCCCTCAGTTTGTCAATTAATTGAGATTTCCTTTACCACTTGGTCTTTTTGGAGGAAGGCCCATCATTCTTCTCCTTTTTCTTGAGCAAATTTAACAACCACTCCTTTAGTCTCTGGACTTTTTCCTCAAGGGGCAACTTTACCTATGGCCCTTCCCGTGTCCTTTCTTCATGTCTCCCAATGGTTCCCTAAGGCTTCTACTTCTCATCTCTTCCCACCTCGCTACATTATCTGAGTCCCCAACTTGGGATCTATTGTGCTCTTCCTCAACATGACTATACCTCGACTCATCTGCTGGTTGATGAAGGACCATCATTCCACCCTTGAAATTTCAAATCGAGGGAACTTATACGTTTAAGCCCTTGAGATATGGGTACTTGTGGATGTTCTTCATGGCATTTTCTTCGTTTCCTCTTTTTTACTACTTCAAGATCTGAATTAGCAGCTTCCACATCTCCTCCATTTATTCTCTCACCATTCACAACTCCTCCTCGATTCCTCTCTATTTTAAGGTCCTTACCTGTGTCACTGTATTCTTTTAGGGTTTGCCCATGAAATTCTATTCTTTTGATCCGAGTGTTCTGTGGTCATTGAGTCTGATGATTTTCAGCACTGCTTTTTATGAGTGGTTTGTCATTTTAGATTTGGTGAGCATTTTGAGGAGACTTTTTTTGTTCTCGCTTCTATAAATGACACCAAAGATTGTTGATAGAAAATTTTAATTTTCTGAGTCAATGAGTTTTAAATTTATTTTGAGAAAGCGAACTTGGACCTAATAAGTTAGGCTACATCGAAATAAAAATTCAGACCAAGTTGTTCCTACTTTTTTGCAAAAAAGAAGGGCATTGTTATGATCTCGTTGGTTGTTGCTCCGGCGAAGACTCTCTAATGCTTAAGTCAATGATTTTACATAATGAATAATATTTAAGTATTTGCATAAGAAAGAAAGAATGTCCTCACTTTCCCCCTTCTTGTGTCCCCATTTTATAGTTAAATTCTATGTATATCAACCTCCAAAGATCGTGAGCAGACAATCAAGTCATCCCTTCCTTGATTGACAATATGCTCGGGATGACTTGGATCTTGAGATCGTGGCCACTTGCCTTATGGATAACATGTCTAGGAGATCGTGGTCACTTACCTTAGAGGTGACGTATGTGTATTGACTTGGACGCACAATTCTCAAAATCTTTGTTAAATAGAGGATATTCATATCTTAGATTTAATAGACACTTGTTATAATGAGATCAGACCTGCTCAGGTGTGTTTGGTTACATAAAACCTGAGTAGTTAGCAAGGGATGGAGCCAAGCTGTGACTTACTAATTGGGCCGAATTCTAATAGAGCATAAACCCATTATTTTGGGCTAACATCAAAAAGGGGGCATACCTTCATTCAAGCTCATTACTAGAAGGGAACACTAACTAATCTAAAATAACAAAATTTGACTAAAATATAAAAACTTAATAAAAAAAGTTGAAATTACAATAAAAAAAATAAACCAAAAATTTAATTTCTCATCTCCCTTATATATTTGAAAAAGAATTGAAGTCTTTTGTAGATTTCTTTAAATATTTAAAGCCAGATTCTACTTTTATTTGAACTGCAAATTTGGAACCACGACATGATCCAAATAATATCTTGAAAGCCTTTGCTCATGCTAAAAGGCCCTTTAACTCAAGTGCCAGAATTTGTTTTTAGAAAAAAAAACAATAAAAAGCTGGGTAAGGTATTATAGGAATAATATAGATAATACCCTTGAGTTAAAATTATTTATTAGTAATATTTATAAGTTTTAAAAATAGGCACTAACACTTAAGAAGTATTCTAGTAAACTTAGCCTTTGACACGGTAAAGTCTTAAAAATGTCTAAAATTCTCTTAATAACATTTCTAAGTTGACATATTTTTTACATATTTTTTTAATTTTTCTCTATTTCTTTCATTTTTTTTTCACAAAATCAATTAACACAAATTTCAATTTAAATAAAACATATTTGAGCACGTTTGATAGTGAAAATTAAGGTTAAATTTTTTAAGAGAAGATAGAAAGAAAGAAAAAATCAAAGAGAGTGAATGAGAGAATAAGTTTCTTAAATGAAGCATTTTAAAATATTTATTTGATAATTATTTAAATTAATTATTTTAAGTGTAATTTTATATTACTACCCTTTAATAGTTAAATTGTAACTAATAATTGGATAATGATGCCTATTTTTGAAACCTATGAGTGTTAATAAATAACTTTGTTAATGAAAATATTTTGTTATTTCATTATTAGAAATTTTAGTTACAATTAAATTCAAAATATGCGCACAATAATACTATGCATAAACTCACAATTCAATATCAGTGCTTCATCTTTTCAGCTCTTCAATCTCTTCTTAAAATAATTGACGGCAACGTTATTGGCACTTGCGTTATCAACTGTAATTATAAACACTTTTTTTATATCCCAATCCAACAAGTAAGATTCAAGTTGCTTGCCTATGTCATCCCCTTTATGGGATGACATCGGAGAAAAACTCAAAATTTTCTTATGCAACTTCCAATCCGAATCTATGAAGTGGGCAGTAACAACCATATAGCTTTGATTATAAACGAAAGTCCAAAGATCAGTCGTCAACCTCAGTCATTGCCCAGTTACACTAAATAGACTCTTTAACATGGCTTTCTTTTTAGCAAATAGCTCTATTACGTCTCTGGTTATAGTTCTACATGACGGAACATCAAATAGAAGACATGCTACACTGCAAAAATATTGATACCCATCATTCTCTACAAAACTAAATGGCAATTCATCTATATTCACCATTTTTACAGTTGCATCGACATGCTTCTTGACTCCATCCTCTAGACACAATATTACTACTATTTTCCTCTTCTCATCCTGTGAGTTTTTTACCAAATATTATTTGTCTATCATCCGACAATGAATATGGAACCTTTTTACATACCCGTAAGTGTTTTTGCATACCATTTTTTCATCTTTTGTTGAATTACACGCATACAATTTTTCACAGTAATTGCACTGCGACTTATCCGTTATGTCCTTACACGGGGTGAAGTGACTTCACACCATTGATTTTGTTCTCTTCTTAGTATTAAGATGTGGAGGCAATAATGCATCTGCATCGTCGACACTGAATTGCGTATCGTCATGAGATCCCATAATATTCATAATAATTTTTTAAGTTGAATCACGACTCATCTGTAATATAATAGTATAATAATACACAACGATCAACTAAGATTAATTTGAATCTTTCACGCAAAAATAAATTAATGTAACTAACATGTAAATATTAATCGGAATGCAAACATAAGTTTTTTTTCCCACAATACAAGCCATATAATGTGAAATATATAAAATTAAATATTCTAGAACCTAAACAATTTTATAATTTCTCAAGAATTAAACCAATTCTTAAAAACATAACATATCGTAAAGATTAATTGGTAAAATTTAAACTTGAAATTGAAAATTTAACATAGGATTTAAAATTATCACATTCCTCAATGAACACATAGACAGTAGCAACAGCGGCAGGTGGCAGGCGACCGACGGTGAGTGTAAAAGACGGCAACAATAGCGGCAGGCGGCAGCGGGAGAACACGGAACAGCATCAGCAGTCGGCAGAACAACAATGGACGGATGCGGAACAGCACTGGCAGTCAGCAAAACTGCAACGAACGAATGTAGAACAGCACCGACAGTCGGCAGAACAGCAACGGACGGACGCGGAATAACACCGATGGTAGAACAGCAACGACGACAGAACAGCACCGACAGCAAAATAGCAACGACGATAGAACAACACCGACAGAACAACAACAGCAGCAGAATAGTATCGATAGAATAGTACTGACAGAACAACAACATCGGCAGAACAGTATCGGCAGAACAGCACCGGCAGAACAGTTGCAGGCCGTAGGGCAGGTCACGCAGCGGCAAGCAATAGTAGCGGCAGGCGGCAGTAGCGATAGAACGATGGCAGGTAGCAGCGACAGGCGACAGCAACGGCAGAACGCCGACAAACAGCAGTGGCAGAACCAGAACGATGGCAGCGGCAACGGTCTTTTTGAAAAGAAAATGAAAATTTTGATTTCCGAATTTAATTTTTCTGATATATGAATATGATATGAATTTTTTTATTATTATTAAAACGGCGCCATTTTGATTACATTATTAAACCAAAAAAAAATTGATCGATTCGAGAATTACCCGAATCGATCCGGGTCCGGTCCCGACTGGACCAGGACAGTCAGGACTCACATTTTTCATCTCGATTCTGTCCCAATTTTGGGATCCGTTCCATCCCAACCTAAATTTTTTTAATCGAATGGTCCAAATCGGACCGGAACCGAGCCATATGCCCACCCCTAATTAGAATGTGTTTGAGAGTGCTTATTTTTTTATTAAAAAAAAGTATTTTTCATACTATTTTATACTTATATTCATTCATGATAAAGTACTGTTTCATTAAAAATAAGCACTTCTGTTAAAAAAAACAAATAAATAAATAAATAAGCACTTTTAAACACATTATTAGTAATATAGGATGTCTGGTATGTTGCATAAATATATTTGCATGTACCATTATATGTATGTCATGAACTACTATGCATTAATTTGGGTTATGGAAACTGAAATTTATATTACAAAAGAGTGATGTGTTTGTTTTAGTATACCTTTTATTTTGTAAGATTTTAGACAAGTTGGCCGATCAATTTATTATATTGGAGACCCTAATTTATAAACATCATATTCATGTGAGGGAGAATAAAAAAAAATCTTATTGATGCTTAATTTTAATTTTTAAGGTGAGTAGTTAAGAAATAATTGACGATGCTTAGAAGTTAGACTCAGACCCCAAACCAAGCAAGCATCTGCATCACAATTCACAAACACACAGCACAATCACAAACAAAACAGATCTGAAATCTGATTGAATCTACAGATATTAACCAGATACGAGGGTCAAAACTTAACCAGAGTTAAATTCTTTTGAGTTGAAAATTTAACCCTGTGTCTTGGCTGGCAATATTGGCAGGTCACATGTCACATAACCTTATCTCATGTGACCTGCTGCTAAATTCTTAGCCTCCTTTTGTCTGTTTCCAAGCCGGCAAAGAGAACTTCCACGCGCCTTTCAGAACTTAAAACGCGTGAAACATCACACCCTTATATGTTATGCCACGCTCAGGCGTAACCCAATAATCCTGGAAGTTGCGGGCACGCGCCATGGATTAATGTTGTCTTTTTCGAAATTAGATGTAAATGAAGCAACGAAAATAATTGTCAGAATACAAAATGTAGTAGTCTTTTTGGAGACATCCGAGAATACAAAATGAAGTAAAAATCTCGGCTAATTTTTATGCACTTATTGACCATTTTACCCTTGAGCCCAGCAGGCTAAAATTTGTGGAATGACTTGTGTGCCCAATAACTTATATTTATACGAACTAGATATTTAAACCCCTACTCCTAGGACTAAAAATTGTTCTGGGCAGAGCTTGAATTTTAGTATGACGTGCCCATAAAAACTTTAAATTCTATTTTTTCATTTATTTATAGAAACTAAGAGAGTTAATTTTACAATATAATTTGCATCATTCACGTTCAATAATGCAAACTAAAAGGTAAAAAAAAATGAACTATATATTTTCATTTATGTTTTATTTTTCTCTTGAAAAAAGTATTGGTCTTATGTTAAACATTAAACAACGACAATTGATAGTTAATTGTTTTTACTCGTATAAACATAAACGCAAAAATAGATGTCACAAGCTAGCACCTTACCTTTGGTGATTTACATCTTTGAAAATTTTTCAAAGTAATCTAAAAAATAATTGAAATACTATTTTGTGTTTATAAAAAGAAGTCTAAGAATAAATTTGAATTGAATTTATTGTTAAACATTTAAAAATAAATTTTTTTGTCACTTGAGTATGATTATAAGTCAATGAATGTCTTGCTGAGGTTGAATCCCCAAAAGGTAAAATGTTATGTCGATAGACTTAAATTGCAAAAAAAAAAAAAGACAAATGAATCTCCTAGATCATTTGTTATCTTATGTAAAAATGAAAAATGTATACAAATAGTTTTTATTTTAAACTCCTCTATTTTTATAACCACAAAATTAAATTTTAATTTTTAATAATCACAAAGTTCAATTTTAGACAATTTTCCTATTTAAAGTATATTTGTCTCTCTTTTACCATCTTTTTTTAAAATTCACTCAAACAACTCTGACATTTTAAAGATCGGAAACTAAAAGATCATTTGGGAAGTGAATATTTAAAAAAAATATGTAAAAATTGTTGAGTTTTTAATTTGTATTTTTTAAAGTATTTTTTATTAGAAATAATTAAAAATGAGTAGATTTAAATTAGTATAAGTTGAAAATTGATAAATTTAATTGAAAAGCGATGAAAAATGAGCAAAATCTAGCAAAATTTGTAAGAGAATATGGCTAAGAATGGTAGCACCAAAGTGCATGCCTTACATCACGGGTCTTGCATTGTAGGAAGGGGTCACCTTTAGGCTGCACAGTGCAAGGCCTAGCGTGCAGCTCCTTCTCGTATTCGAGGTGCGAGTAATTATAGGTTTTCTTTCTTCTTCATCCTCGATTTTATTCTTTCCCTCAGTTCACCGTATTTTCTTGCCGACCCAATTTATTTATTATCCATTTCATCATAATATACTATTATTATATTTCTATACTTATATTCTTACAAACTAAACACACATAAAATTCAAAATACATTGGAAAATAATAAGTTTTTGAGTTATATTATTAATAAGGGTAATTTCATCTATTTATTAATTTTTTTGCTAATAAAAATTATTCAAATAGGTTTTGACTACAAAAAATTATGGCTTTTTAAATAAGAGCTATATGTGTACATTTTTCTATAAAAATTGTGGGAGATTGAATCGTAACTGTAGGACATGTGGATTGAATAGAAAAACCACTTTTGTAAATACCACGATTGTAATTGATTTATTGCTAGTCTAATTTAGTTAACTATTTTGTTTTTTAAATACAAGGGATATGTTCAATTGGAGCAAGTTCATCAAAAACCACTTTAAGTTACATAATTTCTCTTTAACTTAACTTGCATAAGAGAGGATCAATAATTAAAGTTTGATCCACATCATCTATAGGTAATATACTTTGTCTTGGTAAACAATTTTTTTCTTAATCTTCTCAAATATTTGTAATTTATACTTATGCATTATTATAGGAAATAGAGGAAGAGAGAGGCTTAGTACACCTAGGAAACAGTGATGAATTTTAAGTTCTTAAATTACAGATTGTGTAATTAAAGGTTTTTGTTATGGATGTTATCTTTTATTTTAAATTGTTTTGAGATAAAGGGTAGCTACATCTTGACATTAATTTATACATTTTGTTAGCTATATTTTATACATTAAGTTTTTTATTATGGATATTGAAGGTTATTACGAATATTTTGAATTATTTTAATATTTTGATGATTGTGTAATTAATACAATAAAATATTTTGAATATTTAAACTTGTTTCAATATTTTGAACATTCAGAGTTACTATACTTTCATTCAATCCTATTACATTTTTTATGCATGTAATATAAACCTTAGGGTGCATCTCATTTTTTTTTCCATACATATGACAATTGTATACCCACTAAGACAACTAAAAAATATGTAGCACTTTTTTCACTTCATAATTTTTTTTTGCCATTTCTATCTAATCAATATCTATCCTACAAACTTCTCCATCTAAATTTTGCATTATTTCTAACAATGAACTTATTTTAAGAACTTTTGGCATCTAATAGTTCAAGTCATCTTTCTTTCGTTCTTAGAATTTATTGTAATTATATTTTTTTCCCTCGCAGTAGAAGTACAAGTTTGAGTATTGTTCTCTAAATTTAATATCTTTATAACTGTCTTCCTTTTATATAAACAACTTTTATTTTTAAATCTGATAATTATCATTAACTTTACTTAGATTTATAGGGGTTGACATTATGTGAGGGTGAATTTGTGAGACTATTGATAAATTGAAGAAGTGAGATAGTTGTAGTGAATTTGTGAGACTACTGATGAAGTGAAGAAGTGAGGTAGTTGCAAGATAAAAGACAAATTTAAAAAATAAAACGTGAAAAGAAAATGGCCACTTATATTGCCTTTTATAGGGCATTATTTGATTGTTGCATTGCAATGGTCATTTGGAGAATTTAAAAATAAACAAATTAAAAATTAAAATATTTTGTGTAGGGGCATTTTCATAATATTATCATTATTATTAAATTATTTAAAAAAGTATAAATAGTCAAACAATTTACTGTTAAAAAGCTCAATTTTTTATGGGAAATAGTGCCTCTCGTATGCTAGTAGGGTAAATTTATCATATTATCACTTTTTAATGTTTATAAGGGCAATGAAGTTATTTCACATGATCTGACATAAAATTCGCTATCTTTAATGGAAGATTCTTTAATGTTAGGCATTATTGTACATTTTTTAAATTAGTAAGTATTATTAAAATTAAGTATTACCCCAAAAGTATTTATGATAATATATTTTATTATTTATTGACTTTAAAATTTGAGATATTCTAGATCCATGAGTTAAATTTATATCTCTAAAAAATAGTAGTTGGATCTCTTGAAGAGTTTAGTTAAGATGCTTATTTTTTGATATATATTGGGCTTTCAAAATCTCCGACTTAATAAGACCACAAAGCAAAATAAACATAAATAAAAATAAAATTATAATGATTTAGTTCAATATAAATTTATATTTACTTTGTCAAGCATAATCAACTCACTTAAATGTTTAATTGAAGAATATTTTATAACATGAAAATAAGAAATCGAAGCAATTACAGGCATAACTTCTAGTAATTGAGCTTTAAAATTTTTTTCTTAAAAACATTGATTTATATGAGTCTCTTTAAGTATAAAGCTATTCTAAGAGTGCGTTTTTTTTTAATTTTTATTATATTAATTATAAAATTCTTTTAAAGTTGTTTCAAGAGTGCTCTTTTTTTTTTTATTGTATTAGTTATAATTTTTTTTTAAAATTAAGACATACTTTTTATTTTACTGTTTAAAACTTATCTTGAGATTATAAAAATATAATTTGTACTATAAATCTTAGAATTATGAAATTCTAAAAAATAAGATCAATTATAATTTTAATAATGCTTGGGCTTGGACTAAAATCCATGAGCAAACATTATTAGTTTTAAAATTTTGAAAACGGATGTTGCTGGACTTGTTGGAGGAATAGGTGTGTGGCAAACTAGAGTAGAGGATGACCATAATGGTGGTTGGAGCTCAGGTCTAGCACAGCATGGACGACGACGACGACGACGAAAACGAAGACTAAGAGTACCCAAATTGTACCTTGTATTGCTAGTAGTAAAATGTCATGTCAAAGTTGTATTTGTATTGTATGGACGATGGGATGTTTTATTATGCTTGTGCCGAGGCCCCGTTACATTTTACTAATATTTATTTTATTTTTGGCTAAACGATGGGATGTTTTATTACTTATCTTGAACCAATTTAAAGTAGTAATATATATATTTTATTAATTATCACACCACACCTCCTTTTCTCAGATTTAAAAAGAAAAAAAAGGGTATTTGCGGAGCAGATACAAAATCCAAGACAAGGAAAGAAAGAGAGATCGTGCATGAACAGTAAAGTAAAATGTTAAAAAGATATAAATTTTATTCATCCTTCTATTTTTATTATTTATCTATAAAATATCAAAGTGTAACATTTTATTCCTTAATTTTCTTAAATTTTCACATGCAAACCATTTAGATTCAAATTTTTTTTTTTAGTTTTCTTCTTTTTTTCTTTTGTCTAGAATTAAGCCTTACTTTATCCAATTTTTTAAATAATAACTAAGAGAAAAATATTAAGTTTAGACTTTATAAAATATAAAGTTTGGATGTTTTAAATTGTCTAAAAATTTATTTTGTTATAATTATAATTATAATTTTATTACGTTTTACATTTTGTGAGATTCACATATCTTTTTTAAGGCCTACATATTTTTTTAATAATTATAATTACGTAATTTTTTTTCTTATAATTATATAGTGTTGTATATTATTTAAGTAAAAAATGCAAAACAATATTAAGTTTAATCTCCTAACTAAAATCTGACTCTATCGTATTTTTTCTGAACCCATGACTTATAATTTTAGTTCCATTCCTGTGCATCAGAAATAAATTGGTAAAAAATTTAAGTATATTAATTAATATAAAATTAAAAATAAAGAAGAAAATTAGTTATTTAATTATTTAGTCATTTTGAGATTTCTAAGTTTAGTATTTTTATTCAAATTTTTTCTTACTTTTTAAATTAATATACTTTAAAAAAAGTTATTTATTATTTTTAGCATAAAAATCAATTTGTACCATAGAAGTTAATTTATATTTGATTTTTTTTTACCTTTCGGGACCTAACACTATAATAAACTTATTAGAACACTTTCATAAAATCTTAATAATATTTTAAATTTATTTTCGTTGGAATTATTTTGTTATAATGACCAATTCAATCTACTTAAATTATCGTGTGAGGTTTATTTGGAATAAAAATAAAATCAAAGAATCACCTTTTATTTTGATAGATTAATTCATCCAAAGTAGCTTTTTCAGATTCTTTATTAACAATATAAATATATTTTTTAATAAAATATATTTTTTGCAAATTACATAGTTTTTTATATTAAAAGAAAACCTATCTAGATTATTAATCCAAAATGAGTAGTAGATGTAATTTTATAGTTTGAGACATTGTCAGGTACACAATACGAACAATGTATCACTAAAGTTTTTTTATAGGTAAGATTTATTATAAAGTACTAGTTACATTTGAAAAAAAGAAGAAGAGACATTGGCCAGCTGGCCGGAGCCGGACATCCACTTACCGGAAAAGTAAAAAAAAAGGTGGCCGGACACAAAATTATATTTGGATAAATGAAATTATTTTAGTTACTTGAGAAGTTGACTGTAATAACTGCTTCGTTTGTATTTAATTCGAAAAACTATAAACAAAAACCAAGAACAGTTAAACGTCGGTGATTCTCCCACAAAACATTCGTCAGATTTTTTCAAACTCGAGTCAAAGGACATTCCCGTAATTCCACTAAGGGCATATTAGTCCCAAAAATATATCCCAAAATTTTAAATTCCAATACTGAATTCATCGCAAACAGACAAACGCCCATCGCGACCGTCTATTACTTCCATCCAACGGCATCCAACGGCGCGAAATGAAAAAAGGAGGGAAGCAACACAGGCCGTCAGATCTCACTCCTCACTCTCTACTCTGCATATAAATACACTATAGGGTTCTCTCATTTCCCCGCAATCTCCATTTCAATTTCAATTTCAATTTATTTCTCTCTCTAGCGAAGTATTCATTCAATCGTAGGTGAATTTCTGTTCTCTCTCACTCTTCAGATCTACGATTATCGATTACATTGCGCATATTTTCTTTACTGTTTGGCTGAAGATCATCGGATTTTTTTTGACGTAGCTAATGGATCTATGTATCGCATGATTCGTGTGACATTTCGTGAAGTTTTTTTCTTTTTAATGATTTATGACTTTTCGCGGTTATATTCTGGATTAGATCTATTTATTGTTAGTTGATTTTTTTTTGTAATTTAGTTCAATGTCGCTAGAATTATCCATTTTCACTATGCGTTTTGTTTCCGTCAGATCTGTCATGAAGATTCTGGAATTTTTGACTGCGTGAATTATATAGCGTTTGTGTTTTATTTATAATTTGATCAAAAATTACCAGATCTGTGGCATTTTTACTTTATGTTGATGTAGTTTGTTATTTCGGTTCATTGTGTTTAGTGAAGTTTCTGATACGATTTCCGATTTGTTTGATATTTGTCTTAGTTTCATTTTCTTGGTTGCTCGAATTATGCCAGTTTCGTCTGTAGTCTATGAAAAACTGTGTGATAAATGATATTTTTGAATAATTTGTTTATATTTGAAGAAATCACGGTAAAACGTTGGTTTGATCTGTGATTTTTACTACTCTGGATTTGAATTAATTAAGCAAAACTTAAGTTGAGTTTTCTTGTTTACGATTTAATTTAATGGGTTTTTATGTTGTCATGAGTGTTTGTGGTAGTTAAGCATTGAATTTTGATCAGATTGTTATTTCTCTTAATCCCTAGTTTGCAATTATTACTAATATATACTGTATGAATAAAGTTTCCAAGACTACATTTGTTTGATTTCTAAATGTTGCTAGTCTCTATTGAGCCTGTCTATGTTTTCACATGTATGATTCTTATTAAACAAATTGAATTCAATGTGGAGCTAGTTTAAGAAGCTTGAGCTCATTTCTATATTTTGTGAAAGCTAAACTAACTTTTGTTAGATTCAAAAGATTTCAATAATTTACCATGTTTGTTTTAAAATTTCAGGAAAAATGAGAGAGATCCTTCATGTTCAGGGTGGTCAATGTGGAAACCAGATTGGTTCCAAGTTCTGGGAGGTTGTCTGTGATGAGCACGGCATTGACCCAACCGGAAGGTATGTTGGGACCTCAGATCTGCAACTGGAGCGTGTCAATGTCTACTATAATGAGGCCTCTTGCGGACGGTTTGTTCCTCGTGCTGTGCTCATGGATTTGGAGCCTGGCACCATGGACAGTGTAAGAACCGGTCCCTATGGGCAGATTTTCAGGCCTGATAACTTTGTGTTTGGACAATCTGGTGCTGGAAACAACTGGGCCAAGGGACACTACACTGAAGGTGCTGAGCTTATTGATGCTGTTCTTGATGTTGTGAGAAAAGAGGCTGAGAACTGTGACTGCCTTCAAGGTATGGTGCTTGTCGGATTTGTATATTGGGTTTATATGTTGATAATGGAATACAATAACGTTAGTTGCTTCTGAATAATGAAACTGCTTTTTGCAAATTTCCTACACATTTTATTGTACAGATGAGATTGGAATTATACTGACGTGTTGTTTTGCAGGTTTCCAAGTCTGCCACTCTTTGGGAGGAGGAACTGGTTCTGGGATGGGTACCTTGTTGATCTCTAAAATTAGGGAGGAGTATCCTGACAGAATGATGCTCACATTCTCAGTGTTTCCTTCACCAAAGGTCTCAGACACAGTGGTTGAGCCCTACAATGCAACACTTTCAGTTCACCAGCTTGTTGAGAATGCAGATGAGTGCATGGTCCTTGACAATGAGGCCTTGTATGACATCTGCTTCAGGACTCTTAAATTGACTACACCGAGCTGTAAGTAAATTTGAAAAAAATTCTTTTGGCATATTATTTATGATTTTAGCTGTATTTGTGTTTATCTAATGGAATTTAGTTCTCCTTAATAAGCTGTTCTGGTTTTAATGTGTAAATAGTTTTAGAATTGTTTCTTTTCAACATAGATATATTGATGTCTCACAAAATAATTTTGGTAAAATATTTCTCTGATTAGTTCGGAAGCTGCAATTTTTGATCTAATGGATGTAGATGCATAATCATAGACTAAAAGTTGATTATTTATAGGGAAATTATATTGGTTAGGTTGGGTGTGAATTTGCTTCTTTAGATCAATTCTAGATTGGTGTTCATTGGTTATACATATTGTCCTAAATGAATACAGACAATAATTTGCTTGTTTGCTTGTTATATTGTGATCTGAATAATTTTTTTGGTTTCATTTATTATTAAGTTGAGCTGGTAGTTTTCTTGTTAGTCGCTGATGGCCCAAATTTGAAGTGTATGACGTACATTTATGTGAAAATAATACCAAGTGGGGACTCCATTTTTCTGATTGCTTTGATCTATTCCATGTTACTTACTTTTAGGCTGTCATGTGTAAGTTATCAATCAAAACAGGGACCACATTGTCCATAATCTTGAATTACTTTTACCTGTTTTTATGTAGCTGTAAATCATTGATGTTAGCTTTACAGATTTCTGCTAACAGTAAAGATACTCAAAATGTTAGCTTTGCAGATTATTAACTAACAGTGCTCATAGTTGTTAATTGCCCAGGGAAGGCTGGGGTGATTTAGTGATTTTGTGAAACCTTAGGACCTCGGACTTGTTATGTACTCAAAATTTGGATTGTTTGTACTACCTTGACTGTAATTAGTCCTAGTTACATAACCATGTTTGGTCTTCAATGTTATTTCCAAGTTTCATGTAACCTCTGAAGGGATTCCTTGTTGAATGGGCTCAAATCCAATGCAAATTTATCGTACCATTGACATGAATGAGTAACATTTGTGCAATTTAAGCTTTAGAAAGTGTTTCATTGCTCAAATTGTGAGCTTATTGTTATGTTGTCACTTTCATGTAGTTGGTGACCTCAACCACTTGATCTCTGCAACCATGAGTGGTGTCACCTGCTGTCTCAGGTTCCCTGGTCAGCTGAACTCTGACCTCCGAAAGCTTGCCGTAAACCTGATTCCCTTCCCTCGTCTCCACTTCTTCATGGTTGGGTTTGCTCCTCTCACTTCTCGTGGTTCTCAGCAGTACCGTGCCTTAACAGTTCCAGAACTTACCCAACAAATGTGGGATGCTAAGAACATGATGTGTGCTGCTGACCCAAGGCATGGTCGCTACCTCACTGCTTCTGCTATGTTCAGGGGCAAAATGAGCACCAAGGAAGTTGATGAGCAGATGATCAATGTTCAGAACAAGAACTCTTCCTACTTTGTGGAGTGGATTCCAAACAATGTGAAGTCCAGTGTCTGTGACATTCCACCTAGAGGGCTCTCCATGGCATCCACATTTATTGGAAACTCAACCTCCATACAGGAGATGTTCAGAAGAGTGAGTGAGCAGTTCACTGCCATGTTTAGGAGAAAGGCTTTCTTGCACTGGTACACTGGTGAAGGCATGGATGAAATGGAGTTCACTGAAGCTGAGAGTAACATGAATGATCTTGTGTCAGAGTACCAGCAGTATCAGGATGCCACTGCTGATGAGGAAGGTGAATATGAAGATGAGGAAGAGGAAGTGATGGAGCATATGTGAAGGAGTTATTATGTATGAACTATAAAGCATACTTATCTGCTTTATAATTTGCTGTGCAGTCTGTAACTGGTTTGTCAACCTTTGTTTGGGAGGAAGAAAACTACCTATTTTTCTCTCTCCAAGTTAAATCAAGTACTAGTAGTGGTGGAGGATGGATGGATTCATATTCGGAAGTAGTAGTGTGCTCCACCTATCTTTATCTGTTACGGATTTGAACTATTTCTGTATTCCATTATCTTCAGTCATTTGTCTCATATTCTGGTAGATGTTACTATGCCATATGAAAATTTATTTTGTTGGTATATTTTGCTAATCCAATAGTTTGGTTTTTGTTACCATATTATAATTTAAGTCCTAAGATTTGCATGAGAGCTCAGATCCTAGAGAAATGTGAAAATTTCTGTCATGTAATCTCCGACGAAGTGATTTTCACAAAAATGGCCCAAGGGTGGGTGCCAGATGAGCCACTCAACAGAAAGAGGAGGATTATTTATCAAAAATTTGCTCAAGGAAAGGAAGCCCAACTGATTTTGCCTATTAAGTAAGAGTAGTAGCCTCGCTCATCTATCTTAATTGGAATGTGTCGTATATTTCTGAAGTCCCCACCCCAATTAGGGAATTCCACGAGGTAGAGCCGTGGGTATTGCTTTTTTGTGCAGAGTGACAACACTTGAAAAATAGCTTCTTTTATGCAGTCGGCCTCAACTCAGGTGGAGCCTTTCATCTCCTCGAACCCTATAATTAAAGAACTTCTATATAAAACAAACAGAAAAAGTATAATTAAATATTTATGTGTTATTATCTATATGTTATTGGGTTATTGAGTTTTAACAAAGCTTCTTCATCAATTTAAGTCTAAGCATCCAAATATATTTTCCAAGAGTTCATTCAGCTGAGTCGAGTGTTTTAAAGGCCAAAATATTTGGGACAGTAATTTTCACATATTATCGACTCCAGTTGTTAGGAGGATGTCTGCTGCTTAAAGCATAGAAATTACAATGACTACGGACTACTACTAACCCATTTTAATTTTTATCTGAAATTTTAGGCTAATTAATCAGCTTCAACCTTAACTTCTCCCTTCTGTCTTATCTTTTTCTACTTTACATTTTTTTTCCCCTTCTATCAAATATACCAACCATCTTGGCACACTTTATAACTCTTACAAGTCAATAATTTCAATCTGAGAATAGGAGAATTTTTTTTAAGGTTTAAGTGGGAGTGAAAAATTTCACCAATTAAAATATTTAACATCTTACCTCTAAATCTTAGTCGAATTCAGATGATTGTAAGTTTACTAAACTTTGACGACTTCTCAAACAATAACCCGAGGGCATGGGAGGAGGGAACTTAATATATATATATATGTTTATATTTATAATATTAATTTTTTTTTGTAATGGTTAAAAAGAAAATATAATTGAGAGGGAACTTTTACCTAATGGTTAAAAAAATTTCATCAATTATTTTAAAGTAATATTTCGAATATGCTTCTATTATTTTATTCATATACTAATGTTTATAAATTAATTATTAAGTACATTTTTTTTATAAAATTTTAACACATTAAATTTTAAAAAATAAGTTTGTGGGAAACGTTATATATAGGGTTTTTGGCATTTTTAATCTAAAAAATATAATAATTTGATCTCGGTCAAATATTTCATTTTGTATTAACCAAATAAATAATTTTTTTGTCAACTTTACCCCTTCTCCTACAAAACATCCTTTTCTTTTTTTCTCTCTTTACTCCTCTCGGCCATCACTTGAAATCATCTCAAAATTTTAAAAAATTTGTAGATTTGCTACAAACTGAGTATATTTTAAAGATTTGAAGAAATTACCCTATTGTGGAGTTGAAAAAAAAATTAAAAAAAAGTAAAAATTAGTGAGTTTTTATTCTAAAATTGATTTTGTTGTGTTTTTGAGTTGTTTTTGTATGTAGTTGTTAGGAATGTATAGATATAGTGTTAGTAATATGTAAAATAGGTTAAAAATGAGTGTAAGGGGCCAAAAATATCCAAAAATGTTCAAAAATAGAGAATTTTGACCATTTTTCACAACTGTACTCGAAGCCATGTGAGCGTGGCTTCACATGCCTGGTGCGTGAAACCATACACTGTGCAAGTTGTTGCATAGGCTGTTGTGCGCATGCGCCATAGCCCATGCCTTACATTGCCACGTGGTAATTTTTTTTTAAAATTTTAATTTTTTTATTAAAAATATATTAAAATTGTGACCAAATTTAGTGATATTTTAAATTTTTTTATCATTAATATATTTTTTTGTTAGACGAAAAAGTTTTAATAAATTTTTTTTACTAGTAATTATTTTTAATATTTAGTAATTATTTAAATTATCTAATAATTAGTTCTATGTTAATGAGTTTTTTTTTAAGGAAGGAGAATGTTTCAAAGGACTATATAATTTTAAAAAATTAATCTACCAATTGACTATAGCTATTTACTTGAAGTTATGGGCTATCAAAAAAATAGAAGAGAAATTGACTTTATGGTAGATTGAGATATTTAGAACCACGTGTTTTGACCATTTTTTTTAG
Source organism: Ailanthus altissimus (assembly GCA_946807835.1). NCBI lineage: Eukaryota > Viridiplantae > Streptophyta > Magnoliopsida > Sapindales > Simaroubaceae > Ailanthus > Ailanthus altissimus. Next base: position 16,542,961 of record OX327687.1, read on the forward strand.
ATGTAGAGGATATTCTATTCTCAAGTATTTTAGTACACAAGATTTCATACAAAAAGCGTACATACAAAAAACTTACATGAAGAATTATGGTTCTATATAGACAATATGTGTATTAGATTCTTCCGTTTAGAGTTTTATTTGATTATTAGTTTGAGGATGAGACATTATCCGTTAGTAACTGGGTTAGATAATAACTTTTGGGATAAATACTTTAGTGGTAAAAATGAGTTGACCTACAAAGATTTAGATTCGTGGTTCAAGAGTGTTACATTTGATGATAATATAGATGCAGTGAAAATGTGTCTATTTTATGTTTTTTATAAATTGTTGATGCCACGTGATTGAAATAGAGCCATCCAGTATTTTGTGCTTTGCCTTGTAGATAATCTGGATGAGTTTAATGCCTATTATTGAGGCATGATTGTATGGAATATGCTCTACCATAGCTTAAGCACAGTTCTAATTAAAAAGTTACTGAAGGTCAGAAAAGAGGGCGCTCCAGATAAGAAAGCATACAACCTATTTGCATTTGGTCAAGCATTTTTGGTGAGTAATTCTTTTCTTTTTGATTCATTATCATATTGAAATGCAGAAAAATTTGTTCTTTTTATGAGAAAGAGTTTTAACCTTGGCCAGAAGAATGAAACATAATGGCAGATAATTGATTACTTTTCCATCATGATTTTGCCATGCCTCATCTTTTTCCTTTTTTAGTGTATCTTTGTTTTCTCATTAGCTATCCCCTTCACATTTAAAGGCTATGTTCCACAATTTGAATGCAAATTGTCAATCTTCAAACATTTTTCGGAGTCATTTGGCAACTTCATCTCTTTGAAAACTTTGAATGTGACCTCCTCATCTTGCACCTTCATTTTCATCTCTCCCGGTGGCTACGAATGGTTGCCTAAGAATAATAAAAACATTCATATCTTTCTATATATCAAGGACTATAAAATTCATCGGGAGGATGAATTTGGCTACTTTAACTAATAAATCCTCAATGATACTCCATGGATAAGTTATAGATCTATTTGTCATTTGTAAAGAAATTGTAGCGAGCTTCACCTTACCAAAACTTAACTTTTTGATGATTGATAGAGGCATAAGATTGATATTTGCTCCAAGGTCACACAAGCCTTTCTCAAAAGTGGACTTGTTAATAGTGCAAGGGATAGTGAAGCTACTCAGATCTTTCATCTTTTGAGGTAATTTCCTTTGAAGGATTGCACTATATTCATTCGTTAGCCTCACTATCTTATAGTCCTTCAACTTTTTCTTCTTTGATATCATTTCCTTTATGACCTTCATATAGCTTAGTATTTTTTTTTCAAGACATACATTAGAGGGAATGTTGGTGTGAACCTTTTTAAAGTTCTCAAGGACATTTAAAAATTGGGCATTTAATTTTTTTTGTTATAAAAACGTTAAGGGTATGACAATGATGAGGTAATGATAAGAGGGTTGTCTGGAAAGGAAATAGAGTTGGGTTTGTGATTCACCTTAGATTATTCAACAACAACTTCTTCTTCATTGCCTCAATCACGTTTTTCTCTGGAGCTTCAACTTCCTTACAACTTTTAAGAGTGATTGCATTGTAATGCACTTTAGATTGGCTTTCTTATCTCTTGTGAACTTGCTAGAAGATTTATCTTTAATTGCATTGACTAGTTGGATAACTTGCACCTTTAACGACTTCAATATTGCATTCATATGGGCAAAAGTGCCTAAAACCTCTTCCTTGTCTCAAAGATAAAAGTGCCTAAAAAGTCTTCCAAAGAACGCTTCTTCTCAATTTATTGATTAAATCCTACTGAAGGTTGTAAAACATTTCTTGGATTTACATAGAAGAAATTTTTATGATTTTAAAGCATGGGATGAAAATTTGTAGGCAAGTTGTTATTCTGGTAGTTGAAGTTTTGGTTGTTGACATATTAGACTTATTCCAGATCACTCCCTTTACCAATGTAAAACATATTTGCTACCATCATTGAATCTTTTCTTGTTGAATCCTTGATGAACACTTAAAATTACATATTTGATAAGGATTTTTTAGCATCATTTTGCACAATTAGTGTTATTAATCTCCATAATCTGAGCATGTTTTCAATATTATATCTAATTAAGTTTTTATCTGTTTTAATGTCGGTTGGGTAAATTGGCTATAAATTTTTACCTAAAAATACAATTGAAGTAATTATTAAACCCATGGAAAGCTGATTTCATATACAAAAAAATTGTATTACACATATAATTTGTAATTTGAACGTTTGAAAGGTAAAAAATAGCTTTAAAGAGGACCCATCTGCAGTGCAGACCTAGTCCGAGCAGGTTTAGTATTTGGGCTTTATCTTACAAAATAAGAATCCAATTGATATGATCAAGAATCCACGGAAATATATTTCAATTACCTACAAATTTTTAGTTCAATATAAAGTTTGATTCAACCATCTTACTAGTCAAAAGAGTGTTACATGTTCAGTAGAAAGTTTGGTAGTCAAAATATTGAATGTTTGTTCACATGTAAATAGTGCCCATAAATTTGCCTATTTAAGGGCTCCTTTGGTTTTAGGGGGGGGGGGGATATATTCTGTCATTTTGTAATTTGTAGTTCATTTTCCTCATTTGCATTCTATTTTCCTAAGTTATGTTGTTATAATTCCAAGCTTAGGCTAGGAGTAAAACACTTAATGGAGGAGTAATTTTGTCACTTTGATTCTACTCTTGTATTTCATATTTGTGTTCAAGTGATTTGATTCATCATTTTTGAAAGTTGTTTTGGTTTGTTTGAAGCCTTGGTTTTTTGTAGACTAAGGGCACAAAGAATGCTTGAAAAGATCTTCTACATATCAATAATATATTTTTACAAATGATGTTCTCCATCAATTGAAATCATTTTTCAAGTGAGTAAAAAGATCAAAGAACTCTATTACAACCCAAGTAAGTGTGGATCTCTAATGCCTTAGTGTTCTTTCAAATTGATTTCTTAATTTATACTTGGTAATCTTTTTTTTTTAAATCAACCATTATTCTTTAGCTTTGGGTACAAGACTTCATTACTCTTAGACATTGACAAAAGCAACCTTCGCTCTTGGTGATCACTCCCTGTGGATACGACACTCGGACTCACGAGTAAATACTATAACTAAGACAACCTACACTTGGGTAATACAATATTTAAGTTGTAGCAAGTTTTTGGCACCATTGCCGGAGAGTGAAATTAACTAATATATTCAGTAATTATTACTTTTTTTTTTCTTTTTAGGGAAGGCTAAGCCTTATATCTTTATTTACTTTAAGTATTCTTTATTTTGTTATCTTTATTTAACTATGGCTGATTTGACCACCTAATTTAATTTAATTTATTTTTACTAACCTTGTTATAATCTAACATTTTATTATTCCTCTAAATTTTATTTTATGGTTGGCCTTGCCACCTAATTTTCTCTATCTTATTTCATTTTATTTTGCTTTATTTTATTTTCTTTCTTCTTTACTTTACTTCTCTTGTTTATAGCATTTGTTATTATATTTTGTTTTCTCTTCTTGAATAAGTATATGGTTTCGAGATCCTAAGTCCCTTCGATTAGTGAAAGGTAATTCTAAAACTCCATTTGATAATTTGTTTAATTTTCCATTATCTTCTCATTCTTTATCAAACACATCACACACCATGGCCGATAATGAAAGTGTTCACGAAGATCATGATAATCCACATATTCGAACCAAGCGTGAATACTTGCAACCTCCTTACAACTCCACAGCCACATGCTTCATTTTTCCTTTAAATGCCAATAATTTTACATTTAAGCCTGGAATGATTCCTTTAATTCCAAATTTTTATGGCTTAGAATCGAAAAGTCCATATTTGCATTTAAAAGAATTTGAGGAAGTTTGTAGTATATTTAATGACCAAAGATGTAGTGAAGAAATAATTAGGCTTAAGTTGTTTCCATTCTCTTTGAAAGATAAGACAAAAACTTGGCTTAATTCTTTAAGACCAAGGTCTATAGGTACTTGGCAATAAATGCAACGTGAATTTCTAAAGAAATTTATTCCACCACATAAAACTAATGTTTTGAAAAGAGAAATTCAAAATTTTTCTCAAAAGGAAAATGAAACATATTTTCAATGTTGGGAAAGATTCAAAGATTTGTTAAATTCTTGCCTACATCATGATTTTGAAAAATAGAGAACAATTAGTTTTTTCTATGATGGTTTAATTCCTGAGACAAAATAATTCATTGAAACCATGTGTAATGGTGAATTTTTAGACAGAGACCCACATGAGGCATTTGATTATTTGGATCATTTATCAAAAAATTCTCAAAATTGGGAAGTCATTAGTTCTACCAATTCAATTAGATCTTATCTTGCAAGTTCTAGTGGAGAAAAATATCAATTGAGTCAAGAAATGATCTAAGTGCTAAGGTAACTAGTTTGGCTAGGAAAGTAAAGCCATGGAAATGAGGAAACTAAGGGAAACCAAATCCATTCTTACTGAAGAAGTTTGTGGTATTTGTGATATTGTTGGCCATCCCACAAATGAGTGTCCAAATATTCCAATCTTTAAGGAAGCTATGCATAAGCAAGTGAATGCCACAAACTATACTTAAAAACCTTTTCCATCTCAGTACTCCAACACCTATAACCCAAATTGGAGAAACCATCCAAATTTCAGTTGGAGAAATGATAACAATGCTCGAACACAACCTCATCAAAAGCCTTCAAATCCTCTTTCATATCACTTACCAAACATAAAAACCCTTGAGGAGACGTTGCAAGCATTTATGCGTGAGCAATCAAGATTTAATGATCAAAATTTTAGAGGCCATTAATGAGATCAAGAGTAAACTTTCCAATCTGACATCTTTTGTGCAAAATCAAGAAAAAGGTAAGTTTCCTTCTCAACCTAAACCCAATCCCTTGAGTCAATTCAATGTAAATGAATCTTGTGAAAAATAAAAATCACTTGAAAATTTTAATGCCATTACAACACTTCGTAGTGGTAAGGTTATTGATAAAACTCTTTCAAAAAAAGATTAACCTAAACCACCTGAAGTGAAAAATGAGAAAAAAAAAGAGTCAAAGCCTTTTGAGATAGAAGAGTGTTCAATTCCTGCCCCATTTTCTCAAATATTGAAACCCACAGAAAAGTTGAACCTAAATTCTACATCTATGAACTTTTCAAACAAGTCAAAATAAATATCCCTTTATTGGATGCCATAAAGAAAGTACCATCTTATGCTAAATTTTTGAAAGATTTATGCACGGTCAAAAGAAAGCTTCGAAAAAAAGTATTTTTTTGACCGAAAGTATAAGTTCAATCATTCAACAAAACACTCATCCAAAATACAAGGATTTTGGATGTCCAACCATTTCTTATATGATTGGTAATTTTAGGATTGATCGTGCATTACTTGATTTATGAGCTAGTGTTAATCTTTTGCCTTACACTATTTATGAGCAATTAGGACTTGGTGAGCTTAAACCTACTTCAATCACTCTTTAACTTGCTAATAGAAGTATGAAAGTTTCGAGAGGAGTAATGGAAGATGTGCTTGTTCAAATTGATAAATTTTAATTTCCTGTTGATTTCATTGTTTTGGATACACATTTTGTTTTAAACTTGAATGCTTAAATTTCAGTCATTCTAGGTCGTCCATTTCTTGCAACTTTTAATGCTTTAATTAATTGTAGAAATGGTCTTTTGAAGTTATCTTTTAGTAATATGACTTGTGAATTGAATATTTTTAATATTTCCAAGCAATTTATGGATAATGATGATGATAATGTGCATGAAGTTGACTTAATCAAAGAGCTTCTACATGATGAATTTCACGTTTATTCTTTTGCAAATGATTATGAAATGAAAAATAATTCTGAAACTCGTTCTTGTTAACAAGTTTTGGAATAAACAAGTAAAGATCAATATTTGATGAATTACCACCAAATACGAATGCTCCATTGCCATCAAATGTGTAACCACCAAAACCTGAATTGAAGCCATTGCCATCTCATCTCAAGTATTCATTTTTGGGTGAAAATAAAACTTTCCTTGTAATCATCTCGTCTAAGTTGAATTCATTCCAAAAAAGTAAGTTACTTGACACTTTGAAATTGCACAAAAATGCATTAGGATGGACCATTACTAATAATAAATGAATTAACCATTTAATATGCACACATAAGAGTTATTTAGAGGATAATGCCAAACCCTCTAGAAAGATGCAACGAAGGCTCAATCCTAACATGAAAGAAGTGGTAAGAAATGAGATCTTTAAGCTTTTAGATGTAAGAATCATCTATCCTGTTTCTGACAACAAATGGGTAAGTCTTACTTAAGTTGTACTTAAGAAATCTGGAGTAATTATAGTAAAAAATGAAAGTAATGAATTAATTCCAACTAGAACGGTTACTAGTTGGCATGCCGCATGTGCATTGACTATAGGAAGCTAAATTCGATGACTGGGAAAGATCACTTCTCTCTACCTTTCATGGATCAAATTTTAGAAAGGGTAGCTGGGCATGAATTTTATTGTTTCCTGGATGGGTATTCTGGATACTATCAAATTGAAATTGCACTTGAGGATTAAGAAAAAACATCTTTTAGAAACCCTTTTGGAACATTTGCATACAAAAGAATGCCTTTTGGTTTATGAAATGCACCGGCCATATTTTAAAGATGCATGCTTAGTATTTTTAGTGATATGGTTGATGCGATATTTCTATATCATAAAATTAAGTGCAAGTATACACTATCGTATGCAAGTAATAAAGAGACTAAATAAGTCGGATGTCGAACCCACAAGGATAATTTTTTCTTTTTAACCAATTACTAAAATTATGTCTTTCTAATAATTATTCAAAAAAAAATAAAAATCTAAGAATGAATGTAAAAAAAATATAAAAAGAAAAACACAATGCAAAGAAAATTAGGTGATAGCAATGTAGAGAAAACCTAGGATTAATATTATCCCTCAATATGCTTTTTAATGATTAATCTTCTAATATTTAACTCACTTAGTCTTTATTATTGATCACGACGCTAATGTATTCATAAACCTCTTCCAAGGTCATGCAAGTATACCTTAATTTACCAAATACCTATATTCCTATGGTACTTGTAATAAACTAAGATTCATTAAGATTAGGTCTTATTGATCATACATGCCAATTAGGTATATTCCTATCCTAGATTGAAACTTGCTTATGCAACATTGAATGTTACTCTACAATCATGCATCAAATTACCTAGGTCTAAATATTATGATTCCTCTTCCGAGTTTATCAATAATATTACCAACTCATTCACCATATATTGGCCAGATATATTGAAGCATTAAACACAAGTAATTTAAATAATAAAGGACTAAGTTTATTAAATACTAAAAGATATGGCAATTTAAGCGCACATATTGAGTTCAAATATTAACCCTAGAAAATAAATTAGTTCATAGCTACAAGAGAATCACAGTAATAAAAATAAAAATAAAACATGATACAATCAATCGCAGACTGATGTAGACGTCGAATTGCTCTTGATTGATGTTGCTCTGGATTCTTGGTGCTCTTGAACTGCTCTAAGTTCTCTTTTTCTTGCTCTAGGTTCTTCTCTGCTCTTCCTTTACGTCTGGGGTTGAGTGACCTTTTATAGGGTTTGATTTGAACTTGAAAAACTCAATTCTAGTCGCACTAGGATTCGCGCTACCGCTGGAGCGCTATGCTGTTGTCGCTGGGGCGCTGCATGAAAACGGCTTCATTGCTGGAGCGGTGGGATGATAGTGCTGGGGCGCTGTCTCGTCACTGGAGCGGTGACTGTCTGGCACTGGGGCACCAGATGCGACTTCAACAGGTCGTATTTCTTATTTCGATCACTATTACAGCGCTGGGGTGACAATACTTTGAAAACTTTATATTTTAGTCCCTGTTTTTGCTCCTTTGCATTCTTTCTTTAAATTTTATTCAAGTCCCTACAAATAACAATAAAGTACATAAATAGCCATCTATTCTCATAAAACGATAAAATATCAAAATAAAATCATGAGAAAATATATGACAATTTTGCCCTTATCAATGGTCGAACGTTTTCTTGAAGAATTCATGGATGATTTTTTTGTTTTTGGCAATTCATTTGATGATTGCTTATCAAATTTACAGAAAGTCCTTATTAGATGTAAAGAAAAGAATCTTTGCTTAATTGGAAAAAATGCCATTTTATGGTTGATCATGGTATTGTGCTAGGTCATATTGTTTCCTCTAAGGGCATAGAAGTGGATAAATCCAAAACTGATTTGATCACCAATCTTTCTTTCCTTACATGTGTAAAATATGTTCGGTCATTCTTAGGACATGCTGGTTTTTATAGAAGGTTCATAAAATATTTTAGTGCCATATCTAGACCATTGTGTAATCTTTTATCAAAAGACACTATTTTTGAATTGACCACGACTTGTCAAGAAGCATTTGATAAACTTAAAAGCATGTTAACTTCTGCTCCTATTATTTAATCTCCTGATTGTTCTTTACCTTTCGAAATCATATGTGATGCTAGTGATTATGCAATTGGAGCTGGTTTAAGGCAAAGAAAAGATAAGAAACCTCATATCATATACTATGCAAGTAAAACACTTGATAGTGCTCAAATGAATTATTCCATAATTGAAAAGGAATTACTTGCAGTAGTATTTGCTTTGGAAAAATTTAAATCTTATCTTATTGGTTTACCCATTGTTGTATTTAGCAATCATGCAGCTTTGAAGTATTTTCTTTCGAGAAGGATGCTAAGCCAAGGTTAATTAGATAGATACTTCTCCTCCAAGAATTCAACATCACAATTAAAGATAAAGAAGGGAGTTAAAAATTTTGTAGCCAATCATTTGTCTAGACTTATTTGCCATGAATCTTTTGAAACTTCACTATTCAATGATACATTTTCAGATGAATAACTTTTTGGTACTGTTAATTTATCTTAGTTTACTGACATTGCTAATTTTCTTGTTATAGGAAAACTTTCATCTCATTGGTAATCCCAGGACTAAAGAAAGTTTTTATGTGAGGTATGCAATTTTTTATAGGATAATTTATAAAAGAAATTTTTTACCTCTTTACATATTATCCTGACTAAATCATTAGACGATGTGTGCCTGATAATAAAATTCATGATGTCATTTCCTTTTGTCATTCTGAAGCTTGTGGTGGTAATTATTCTTTAAAGAAAGCTACAGTAAAAATTTTACAATGTGGATTTTACTAGCCCACCCTTTTTAAAGATACCTACGAGTTTTACAAAACTTGTGAACAATGTCAAAAGTTAAGAAGTATAACTTATAGGAATATGATGCCATTAAACCCAATTTTAGTAATCGAACTTTTTGATTGTTGGGGTATTAATTTTATAGGTCCGCTTCCTTCTTTTTTTGAATACATTTATATTTTGGTGGATGTTGAGTATGTTTCTAAATGGGTTGAGGCAATCCCCTGTAAAAACAATGATTATAAAATAGTTTTGAAGTTTTTTAAAAATAACATTTTGATAAGGTTTGGAATTCTTAGAGCAATTATAAATGATAGAGGTTCACATTTTTGTAACAAACCTTTTGAATTGTTGATGAAAAAAATATGGAATCACTCACAAAGTGTCTACATCTTACCATTCACAAACATCTGGATAAGTCGAGCTTACTAATAGGGAAATCAAACGAGTTTTAGAAACAACTGTAAACCCAAATAAAAAAGATTGGTCTTTACGACTAAATGATGCACTTTGGGCTTATCGTACTGCTTTTAAATCACAAATTAGTATATCCCCCTATAGGCTTGTTTTTGGAAAACCTTGTCATTTACCTGTGGAATTGGAAGATAAGGCTTTTTGGGCTATCAAAATGATTAACTTTGACTTAGACAAAGTTGGTTCACTAAGGAAACTCCAGTTTAGTGAATTAGAGGAAATCAGGAATGATGCTTATGAAAACTCTAGTATCTACAAAGAGAAAATGAAGACATTTTATGATAAATACATTGTCAGAAAAACTTTTGAACCTTCATAGAAAGTTCTCTTGTATGATTCAAGATTACACTTGTTTCCTGGCAAACTTCATTCTCAATAGACTGGACCTTTCATTGTTAAAACAATTTTTTCTCATGGAGCTGTTGAAATTAAAAATCCAAAAAATAAAAATATTTTTAAAGTCAATAGACAACGATTGAAAAACTATGAAGAGAGGGTAAACAACTCTATATTTCTTAAAGACATCCAACTTGTAGATCCTATCTATCATGCTTGATCAGGTTCTATCTATCTATACCATATTTCATGTTTTGATTTTGTTTGTTATTTTTTTTCTCTTGTATGTTTTCATTTTCCAGTTAAGTGGCGGATAACAGTACTCCGTGATATTTTAAGTCGGTTTTACTAGTTTGTCATAATTACTGACACCTTCTTTTCCCTCTTTCTTAAAAAAAATGGATAACATTTTAAAAAAATTAAGAAAATGTTTTCCCTCATTGCCTCAACATGCCTTAAAAAATATTTACCAAGCAAGATGTAAAAGATTAAGGTTATTAATTATTATGAATATATCTGCTGATATATGTTGGTTAATTGAAACCCACGTTTGATTGGCATGCGAGTTTTCATACTCATTAATTTCTTACATGCTTGACTTAGGTAAAACTTCTTTTATAAAAAAGCGAAGAGCAAAAAGATTAAATGTTTGTTATAGGTGTGCACGTATGACTTGTAATACAAGATGCCGCAGTTTAGGAATGGTATCTATAAATCACGAAGATAAAATTAGATTTACTAGGGATGACCTGAGTAAGAAGTCTTTGGATGATATTCTAATGACTCTTGAGACGCATCTCAGTAGATATGTGCATATTGCTATTCGTGACTTATGAAATTTTTTTCTAAAAGAATGTGAGCAGTACAGTCTTGGAAATCTGACTCTAAAAGGCCTGTTTGCCATTTTATAAAAAAATTGGATGAGAAGCCTATCCCCAACCCATAGAGGGCGTTTAAGCTGTTTTTAGACGTAAAACTAAAGGAAGATGTGAGTCACAATCACAACGACTTGTATATATATACTTTAGCAGTTAAATATTTCATTTCAACCTTAAATGTCTTCTCCAATAATAACCAACCACCCATAGCTGACTTTGATTTTGAAAATTTGCATTTAAAACTTAATCTCATCCAATAACAACCAACCACCCATTGAAAGTTTACATTGCAACACCTTTTTGGTTCTATAAATATATTACATTATTTTTGCATCTTCATACTTACTTAAAATCATTCAAGGGTTAGGGAGAGTGTAACAATGGTAGAAACATCAACTCGTAAATTTACAAAAAATTGTGTCTTTTATGGATCTAGCCCTGAAAAAATAAGAGAGTTTGTAGAAGTAGCAGAAACCCTTAGTAAGGTGTTAGTTGAGCAAAAAATTGATTTAGTATATGAGGGAGGTAGTCGTGGATTAATGGGGTGGGTAGTAGCAGCTGCACATAATAAAGGTAGTCGAGTTTTGGATATCATACCGAAAGCTCTAACTGTTGGAAATATTGTCAGCAAAATAATTGGGGATGAGTTACAGGTATCATGAATGCATGAATGCATGTCTCTAATGCATGGAAATGTTGATGCCTTCATAGCTCTACCAAGAGGCTTCGAAACTCTAGAGGAGAAATTTTAAATTACCTCATGGGCTCGATTGCAAATCCATTAAAAACTCATTGGTTTGTTAAATGTTGGCGGCTTTTATAATGAGTTGTTATCTTTTCTTAACTATGTGGTGGAAAAACAGTTCATATTATCTGTGGCACGACGAATTCTCATTTCTGCTTCAACTATTAATCAGTTGCTCGATGAATTACAAACTGTCATACCTCTGTGTGATCCAACAATGCGTCAGATAGATTGGTATCTTGTTGACAGTGAGAAGAAACGCAAGATAGATTTGACTCTTTGTCTGTAGTCTCTTTACTTTGATTTCTTTTTCTGTATTTTCTGTTGTTTGTTTGTTGCAGGTTTTTCTTTTCAATAAACGCTGTTTCAGGTCATATCTTTTATATTTTACTCTTACTGTATTTTAACATTGAGGACAATGTCTCAATCTAGTTGGGGGGATAGTTCATATATGACGTCAATGCCACATTTTTTTTGTTTATCATTTTGTTATTTTCCTGAAAAAAAAAAATTGACATCTGGCATTATGAATGGCATAAGTAAAGGGTTTATTTTTGGACTCCTGAGATGCATTCTGACCCAATTGTTATTTTTATTTCATGTATATGTGTTTTTAATAATTATTGTGTAAATAAGTTTGATTTTTTATCGAGGTATGATTTCAAAATTTGTTTGGTTTTAGTCACTTTTTCTATCTAGGTTACTAAAAAGATAACTTTTGAAATCATTTATTGAGCACAATACTAAACCTTGTGGTAAGATGGATGATTTAATGTATATAGCTAAGAGATTTTTTTTTCATGTTTAAGTATATATTTTCTTAATCTCACACATCTTTTTGTGAGTGAGTGGAGAGATTTGACAAAATAGCCTATAAGCTTTCATTGATATTTTGAATTGGTTAATTTTTGTTTGGTGTGACATTATTTGAATAAAGGAATTATTTGATTATCTAGCTAAAGAATGACTCGAATTTGTTAAATATATTTTGGTGAGAAGTAATTCTTATTTTGTAATATTTTCTCATGTTTTTGATATTCACGAAAGTGTAAAAAAAAAGGAATCACTTCAGTTCATAAAAGTCTTTGTTCAATGATAGAAGACAAAAGTATAAAAAAAAACAAAAAAAGAAGAAGAAAAGAACAAAAAAGAAAAGAGAGAGAAGTCTTTATTTTCAAAGACAAAAATCTTTAAGAAACAGTATTTCTCACCGGCTTTATTTGTGATATTCATGATTGAGGTCCTAAAAGCTAGCACATAGCAAGAATGGTGTAACTCTAAACAATTAATTTTCCTATCTTTGGATCAATGTTAGTTTGTTTGTCTGTTTTTAAAGGTAACATTTTCTTGAGCGCTTATTTATTTTTCAACTCCATTAGTGAAACCTTAACTCTTTAAATAGTGTTTTTTTTACCTGTGAGGATGTAGAATTGAGGCTTTTGCGTGAAGAAAATTTTCAAGACTATATATTTTGTGGTTTGTGGTAAGAGGGTTATGGCTTAGTTCACACACACATGATTTTGAAAGTTATAAAATAACCTTGATAGAGCTTGTGATCTTGAACTGATATTTTGTTTGAAACACTTAGATAGTTATTTCTTTTAATTTATTTACGTTTGAATTGCTAGGGACTAGTAATAAGCTGGTTGAGAAGTATGATGAACAATTAAAATTACATATTTGATAAGGATTTTTCAGCATCATTTTACACCATTAATGTTATTAATCTCTCTAATTTGAGCATGTTTTCAATATTATATCTAATTAAGTTTTTGTTTGTTATAATGTAGATTCGGTAAATTGGCTATAACATTCTACCTAGAAATCCAATTGAAGTAATTCTTGAACTTATGGAAAGATGATTTTATGTAAAAAGAAATTGGACTTCATACACAATTTGTAATTCGAATGTTTAGAGGGTAGAAAATAGCTTTTAAGAGGACCCATATGCAGTGCAGGCCCAATCCGAGTAGGCTTTAGTATTTAGGCCGTATCTCACAAAATAAGTGTTAGGGTCAGTGCTTACGTGCTATTCCTCAATGTACATATACTTGTGTTTTTATACAAGTGTACATTCTCATTAAATCGCTAATACCTATTAATATGGTACCATACAATGTAACGTTACAGACATTGTACGATTTGAAGGAGTTCAGATCAAATCTAAAGGAGTTTAGATAAGGGCCTATAGTTAGCCATGCTGAGAGATATAAATGCTAAATTTTAGCACAACTAAGGGTTAATTGGTTATAATACTCAACAGATCCAAGAGTTGGAGCCTTGTCTGTAATAGGACATAGACCTGAGAATATACCAGTAGCTGTATAGTTGCAAAAGTTGCAATCGGGTGCCAGAAAATGCTAGTTACGCAAGTATATTCTCGAATTATTGTCCTTGATTTATTTTTGTCGATGCGGGTCTGTCGGTGGATACTTTTATATATAGATCAACATATGTCGTACCTATAGGGTATAGATGGTTATTCCTAGCTGACTGTGGGCTTGGAGCTCATATTGACATATGGGTATCCAGTTAGGACTGGATATGAGACAGACTCACGAGGGCTTTCGATAGACACCCTATATAAGCCGTTAACGGAGGGTCCTCTCGAGTTGAGTAGTATACGTGATCCTTTGATCTGAGTGCCATGGTGGGCTTATAAGTGATCTACCATACTTTAGTTCCATGCATGTCACAGACCTTTCATGGTGTGATTGTTGGGTATGGTCCGATGCTTATGGAGTTTGGTGTGTACAGATATGGGATCCGTCAGCTCGCATAGGGAGTTTGATACCCAGATGCTTTGAGACTGTATCTCAGAAAGTCTTGTAGCCATAAGCAATCATCCTGAAAAACAGTTCCGCCAGGGTGGAACAATATGGCAAAGGAGTTTGCGCATATTGTTCAAAGAGATACAAGTCTAAAGATAAGACGTGATTGAGCATTAGGGGATTTGACGGTGATAATCTATATCCTCGCACATCCAGGATATCATGATGGAAGGACTATACGTATATGTTGTAACATCAACTTGCATGGTTCAACGCTCTGATTTTTATATCCGTGACATGTGCGTAGGGCATTGCTCATGGACTTATGAAATAGTTTCATTTGACGAATTGGGCGTAGACCTAGAAAGTCCCGTGATATGGAGTAGGGGTGGGCAAATCCGGTTCGGTTCGGTTTTTAGTGTGAACCGAAAACCGAACCGAGCCGGTCGGTTTTTGAAAAATAAAACCGAAAACCGAACCGAAAAATCAAAAACCGAACCGAACCAAACCGGTTCGGTTCGGTTCGGGTTTTGGTTTTTCGGTTTGGTTTGGGTCGGTTCGGTTTTATAATTTTTTATAATTTTTTTTAATTTTTTTTAAATTTTTTTTTAAATTTTTAAATTTTTTTTTAAATTCGGTTTTTTCGGTTCGGTTCTCGGTTCGGCCTTCCGAACCGAAAACCGAACCGAATTTTTCGGTTTTTAAAATAAAAAACCGAAAACCGAACCGACCAAGAGAAAAACCGAACCGAACCGACCAATTCGGTTTGGTTTTTCGGGTCCGGTTCGGTTTTTCGGTTTTTTGCCCACCCCTAATATGGAGTGTACTCATTGTGCATTGAGGCAGCGTGCCAGATTAAAGTGTTTAATCCAACAATATTTAGCATTACTACGGAAATGCGTGCGTATTTGTATTTAAGTATTAAATATAATAATTAGTCAATAATTGTTATTTACTAATTGTATAATGACACGTGGTGCATTGTGGACCATCGGTTAAGTTTACACGAGTGTGAAATTTGATAGGACCCACTAGGGGGTAGACTTGGTAACTATTCATGAGGGGTAAAATGGTCATTTTACACTTTAATTATTTAATGTTTAAATAATCAAAATATCTTTCTTATTATATTATATTTATTATATGATATTATATATATAATAATATAATATTTTGGGTGCCAAATAGTTGGCACCCATTATTAATATTATATTATTATTAATATTATATTATATATTATATTGTTATTAATATTATATTATTATTTTATTTATATATATATATATATATATATATATATATATATAAAGTGAGAGATGTGGTGAATTTTAGGTGTGTTTTTGGTGCCGAGAAACGAGAAGGAAATGGAGAAGAAAAGAGAGAAAGAAATGGTAACTGAAGGAAGAAGAAAAAAAAAAAATAGAAAAATGAAATTGTTTCATTTTTCTTTATTGTTCCAATTGGAGCAATTGTGAATTACTTTAAATTCTCTATTTCCTTTTTCTTTTAGAGAAAAGAATAAATACACACACCCGACCATTTTTGGGATTAAGAGTTAATCTCGTACTGGCTATAGGGTTGTTATTCTAGCTCACCAAGCCCACCGTGTTGGTGACTAAACTGCGCACGAGTTGGTCTCCATGCAGACTTTAAGAAAATACGTGTATAACGTTACACGTTGAGGTGCGTTCTCTACCCTATTAATATTTTAATGTGATTAATATATTTATTTATTATGTTTATTGTAATTTTACGCTTTTGCCGCGTTTAAATTCATATATGATACATATTTTAGGCAATAGACACAATAGCACATGCATACACCCACATGTATTAGATCTCAACAAAAATGGTATCAGAACCATTTAGGATATATTTGGGTGTTGGTTGAGTGAATGGATACAAAAAGCCCAGTGCAAATGGTGCGTTTCAAGTGTTGAAACGAGTATGCCAAAGGGAATGCACGGGGCACTGTAGCGCCAGTGGGTTAGGGTCGCAGTGTTGGGGGTTTGACCTTCCAGTGCTGCAGCGATGACATTTGGTGCCACGATGGTGTACTGTTCATTTAAACAATAGCACATGAACAATAATTTTTACTGTTCACAGCTACAATATTTTTGAATAGTATTTCAAAATTAATTTTGCATGTATAGATTTATAAGATGTAGTGATAAGAGTTATCAGTCTACATTATAAATCGAGATTTATGAAATGTAATGATAAGAGTTATCAGTCTACATTATAAATTGGGGTTTATGAGATGTAGTGATAAGAGTTATCGGTCTGTATTATAAACCAGAATTAATTTTTCTGTATTGGTAACCACAATAAAAGCCTTACTGGTGAGGGTTAGTTGTGCTTGCATAGAAAGTTTAATTAATTGAGAATCACCCTTCCTAGGAAAATGGAGATCATAGATATAAAAATCTCTCTTAATCAGATTGAAGAATATTATATTATGAGATAATATTTTATTCTGATCCGTCTTGTCAATACAGTGTTGATTAGTCACGATGGTCTTTTCCTAATATTGCTACAGCGTGAAGGACTTGGTTGGTTAGGCTTGAACTATACCGGTTAAACATGAGATGAGGCAAATATATATGAAAGTATTGCATAATATTGCTACAGCGTGAGGATAAAGTATATTTAGGATCAAGTGGTAAGAGTTGCATGAGATGCAATTGACAAATGTTGTCTATCTGTTTGGTTTACAAAGGCCAATATTGCTACAGCATGAGGCCCGAGTAAATTTCAATGGGATCTACTTCCCGCTGTATAGTTTAAAAGAGTTTAAATTATCATATTCTTGTTCGAGAGATTATCAAAATTATGTAAAACAGTGGGAGGGCATTTTAAATCAAAAATGTATAATTAGTATACCCATGGTTTAAAACATTTTATTAGCGATTTAATAATCATTACGCTCACATCTCCCGTTATTTTGGCCTGTCAAAAAAATGGCCACTACGAACCAGTTAGTGTGTATAGTTGATGTAGTCAAACTCTAGGGTACTAGGAATTACTCTGATCAGTAGATGAATCACAGAAGTGTTCTGGATTCAGAAAATCTAGATTTATTGTTGATCAGAGTTTGCCGTAAGGTAATTCTGATAACATCTCTTTAGAGGATTGAATAGAGAGAGTGTGACCCTCTTTATTCAGGGTGCTTTATCTTTTACTCCATGTATATCTAATGAGACCAGATGTATGAGGAGAAGAAGATGAGGCAGATACCTAATATCAATCCTCAAAGGAAACATTTATCCAAAGGTCAACAAGAGAGCAGAGTAGATGAAAAGTGTTTCCACTATAGTAAGGTTGGGTATTAAAAATTTCTCTACCCTAAAAGCCTTATAATTGTCAGGAAGACTTCCACAGATTTGTATTTGACACATATAGACATTTCTAGGGCATAAAATACCAGCTCAAGCTGGGTATGAGATACTGTAAGTTCCTCTCATATCTGCAATATGTTTCAGTGATTGAGAGAGATTTCAATGCAACAGCTTGTAGAAGTAAAGTTGAGAGTAAGAAATAGTGATTTCTTACAGATCCAAGTTATTAGGCAGCTTGACTTACTTCTTGTATGCAATACAATAGTTATATTGCATAATTAGTATGATGTTTTATTAATTAAATGTCAGTAATAAATACATATTATATATAATTAGAAATATCTATAGATCGGAATTCTTAAATAATACGGATCTTTAGTATATAAGGTTAAGTCATATAGGCGTGAGACGCTTATTTGTTTGGATTCCTAATCTGACCATAAAGACTTAACCAGTTTATAAATAATGTATTCGCGGAGATGACCAATCATACCAGAATGTACATCACATCTCTTCAATTAGATCGAGGTAGTAAGTACATTAACAACAAATTTCCCATTTGTTTAAGGAAGAATGAGATTCTCACTCACTATAGTCCTCTGGCTAATCCACAACATAATGATGTTTTGGTAAAGAGGAATCAGACTTTATTAAATATGGTCCGATTGTTAATTAGTGTTACCGATCTATATCTATGGGTATCTGCTCCAAAAATAATTGCTTATTAAGTAGAGTTTCATTAGAAGCTGTTCCTTCTATTCCTTATGAGATACAAAAAGGAAGGAAGTTGTATCTTAAATATGTTAAGTCTTAGAGTTTTCCTGCTTACATAAGAGTTATGTAACAGAGTAACTTGTTTTTGTAAAAGTTACTTAGCAAGATAAACAACACCCAAGAGGTACCAGAATAGGTTCATTGTGTATCCTATGAATTCAATAAGATACTAGTTCTATGATTCAGAGAAGTAAAGTGTGTTCGTTTCTCGGTATACCATTATCTTAGAGAAAGAGTTTCTCATGAATTATGGCAATCATAGAAAGATTGAGCTTGTTGAAGTTAATCTAGAAATCAATGAACCAAGGATAGAAACTTAGGCTCAATTAAACAGTGACCTTTTAGCACACCTCTAAATGGGTCAGAAAGGATGTCTAGGTCACTTTTTAGGTATTGTTGATACCTAAAGGTGAACTTAGAGTTTTTTTGGTAGAAGAAAATCATTCTTAACCTATAGAGAGTCTATGTTAGACATCGGTTCAGAAAGCAGCGAGAAGCCATGAAAACAAAATTGGCTATATGCATCAGAATCAAGTCTGGGACTTGGTTAAACTACTCTTGGAAATTGTTCTCATTGGTTATAAAGGGTTTACAAAGAGGTAGTGAGATCTAGATAAGGTAGAGACCTTCTGGGCCCTATATTGGTTCTAGAAAGGTAATCTTCAAAGATCTGGGATCAACTTAGAGAAAATCTTTGGCCCAATATTGATGTTAAAGTTGATTAGAATGTTATTAGCTCTTGCAGCATATTATGACTTTAAGGTTTGATAGATGGATGTGAAGATAGAATTCCTGGATGGATACCTCGAGTAAGAGATATTCATGGAATAGGCTGAAGATATTACGTCCAGCCAGACTTATGGTCTGGTGTGCATGAAAGGTCAGTGGGAGCATGATAGTCTTTTTGATGCTATTTGTTGATGACATACTCGTCATTAAGAATGATGTTAGTATGTTATAATCGGTCAGAAGTAACTTGTAAAAATTTCTCCATAAAGGATTTAGGAGAGACCTTATTTATACTAGGTATAAAGTTTTATAGAGATAGAGCTAGGAAGCTAATAGGACTCTCCCAAATCATTTTACATCAATAGTGTCCCCAAAAAAGGTACAATATGTTAAATATGAGTTAGTTAATGTATCTCTTAGACCTGGTGTTCATCTTTCGAGAAGAGTGTTTCTTCAGATGGAAGATGAGAGAGTTAGAGTATCTAACACACCAGATACATAAGCTCTTTACAGATTGATGTATGCTATGATGTGTTTGAGACCTGAGATCTGTTTGGCTATAAGAGTTACAAGCCAAGTTCAGTCTAATTCAGGTGACTGGCACTAAATAGTAGTCAAACATATCCTGAGGTACCTTAAGGGTACAAATGATAAGTTTCTCAAATATAGAGAAAGTAACTTACAAATGAAAAGATGCATGGAGTCAAACTTTTAGTTTGACCTAGAAGATAGAGAGTCTACATCTAGATATATGCTTATTCTCATTAGTACTAGATGAGTTGAAGATACACCAAACTGGGATTCATTGCTAATTTATATTGCCGCAGCGAAAGCGACAGTGAAGATTCGTAGGTTTATCGTTGGCCTTGAAAGAGTTTCAAGACAGATGAATCCTATCCCATAGTTTTGTGACAAAACTAGGTCGTCGAGGTGCCAAGAGGACATCAGTACTCTAATCATATTGAGAGAAGTCTCATATGATTAGAGGGATCTTGGTTAAAGTAGATGTGATTATTTGTCGAAGTACTCTATAAATAATTTAGCGGACCCACATTATAAGGTCATGTATCTAAAAATGTTTATGAAACACATGGAATTGATGTGTATGAGATACCATCAGGAATGACACTAAAGCAAATGAGAGATTGTTAGGGTCGGTGGTTACGTGCCATCCTTCAATGTACATATATTTCTACTTTTATACAAGTGTACATTCTCATTGAATCGCTAATACCTATTAATATGGTACCAAGCAATGTAACGTTACAGACATTGTACGATCTGAAGAAGTTTAGATAAGAACCTATAGTTGGTCACGCTGATAGATATAATGATAAATGTTAGCACATCTAAGTGTTAACTGGTTATATAATACTCAGTAGATCCAAGAGTTGGAGCCTTGTCTGTAATGGGATATAGACCTGGGAAGATACTAGTAACTGTATAGTTGCAAGAGTTGCAATCGAGTGTTAGAAAATGTCAGTTGTACAAGTATGTTCTTAAATATTGTCCATGATCTATTTCTACTGATGCGGGTCTGTCGGTGGATACCTCTATATAGATCAACATTTATCGTACCTATAAGATATAGATGGTTATTCCTAGTCGACTGTGAGCTTAGAGCTCATATTGACATATGGGTATCTAGTTAGAACTAGATATATGATAGACTCACGAAGGCCTCCGATAGACATCCTATGTAAACCGTCAACAGAGGGTTATTTCGAGTTAAGTAGTATACGTGGTCCTTTGACTCGAGTGCCACGGTGGGCTTGTAAGTGATCCACTATATTTTGATTTCATGCATGGCATAGACCTTTCATGGTGTGACCACTGGGTATGGTCTGATGCTTATGGAGTCTAGTGTATACAGATATGGGATCCGTCAGCTTGCATGGGGAGTTAGATATCCAGATGCTTCGAGACTGTATCTTAGAAAGTTTTGTGGCTACAAGCATTAATCCCGGGAAAGAATTTATGATAGAGTGGAACAATATGACAAAGAAGTTTGCACATATTGTTCAATGAGATACAAGTCTGGAGATAAGACATGGATGGGCACTAAGAGATTTGATGGTGATAATCTATAACCCTGCACATCTAAGATATCATGACGGAAGCACTATACGTATGCGTTGAAACCTAAACTTGCATGGTTCAATGCTTTGATTTGTATATCCATGACGTGTGTGTGGGGTATTGCTCACGGACTCATAGAATAGTTCCATTTGACAAATTGGGCGTGGACCTAGGGAGTCCTGTGATATGGAGTGTACTTGTTGTGCACGGGGGTAGCGTGTCGGATTAAAGTGTTTAATCCAGCAATATTTAGCATTACCACGGGAATGCATACGTGTTTGTATGTAAGTATTAAATACAACAATTAGTCAATAATTATTATTTACTAATTGTATAATGACACATGGTGCATTATGGACTCTCGGTTGAGTTTACACGAGTTTGAAATTTGGTAGGACCCATTAGGGGGTAAACTTCGTAAGTATTCATGAGGGGTAAAATGATTATTTTACACTTTGATTATTTAATGTTTAAATAATCAAAATATTTCTCTTATTATATTATATAATATATTATTATATTATATTATATTATATTATATGATATTATATATATAATAATATTATATTTTAGGTGCCAAATAGTTGGTATCTATAATTAATAGTTGCCAAATAGTAAGAAAATTTATCTAGTAGGCAGCAGGAGAGAATCTTAGAATCAATAGATGACAACTATTAGGGTTCCTTAAAGAGGTGGGTTATCATCATCATCGACATCATCGCCATCCTCACCTTTCTTAGCTTAGTGAATAGTGGAGTTTGGAGGAGCATTGACATCAGGCGAGTTGCGGCTCGATCCTTTTTTAGTAGCTTCAAGTTATAGAGGAGTGGCATGACTAGCTGAGGCTTTGATTGTATTGTTCCTTTTTCTCCATAGCCAAAACTGGTGCAAGAGGTATCTCAGGCTTTAAGAAGCTGAATTTAGGTTAGGGTAGGCATTAAAAGCTCTACAATAAGCATGGCTCAGCGCTTTCTGCACTGCTTCTTTAAGTCGCTTCTCCAGTAGGTCTATAACATTGTTCAACCTAGTGTTGGTCTTGATCAGCTCATTTTTGGCCACATAGTAGCATTTTTCTTTCTTTTACTTTGAGACTACTTCTCCCTCTCCCTTGCAGCGACTCTTAGGATCTCTAGGTCCTCAATAGCTCTCAAGGCCCCTTCTAGTGCCTTCTTATGTTCCTTCAAGATGAAGATAGCCTACAGTAAGAAAAGGTGCAACAACAGTAAATAATGCAACACAAAAAAGTGGAAGATGTGAATCAGTAGGAAGAAATAGCCAAAGTTACCTCATGGTAGTTCTCTGGACAAGGCCCTCAGCGAATCCTGATGGGAAATGATGAAGTTAGCTCAGTAGGCAGGGCTTTATGAACATGTTGCATGTGAGACAACAAGTAACCAATCTTTTTTTTCAATTCAGAACCTAGATCCTCTAAGTCCAGGGAATTGATAGAAGCTTGGATGGGTTCGAAAACCTTCATCGTCTTTGTGCCAGAGGGCCCCAGTACCCATAAACTTAGAGATAAAAATGTAGTTAAGCTTTCCCTAACAGAAATATTAGAGTCATGGGACTTAGAAAGGGCGATGAGGTCTTCGTTATATCCTGTATCTAGTCGCCACCCTTCAACTTCTTCACTGACTCAAGGTAAGTCGTGGAAGTGAGAGCAGGAGTTATTCCTGCAAGTACAAAAAGAAAGATCAACTCCCAAATAATGACATTGCTACTAGAGTAGCATGACCTTGCTAATCTTAGAACATGGTCAAAGAAAATCAAAGACAAAGCAAAAGAGCTTACTAACCTATCTCAAAGACCTCAGAAAGCAAGGAGCTAATGACTCCATCATCTTTTAGGTGTTGTTCATTTGACACAGTGGAACCATCGTTAACAAGAGAAGCAGACCTCTCAACAGTGAGATTAACGTGTTCCTTGATAGGGGTGACTAGTTTGCGGTCCTTAGGTTAGGACCGCACTAAGGAAACACAAGGTATAAGTGAGGGAGACATAATCAATAAACTCCAATGAAAATGAGTCCCTTTTTTTAAAGTATGTGGGATCCATCAACCCCTTAGTTTACTAGCTGGGTGACACCTCAGACCACTAGCGTCCCAGTACAGAATCTGTAGGTTACCTACCCTCTAAGGAATCGAACCCTGCCCCCATCCTATGGAAGCCTTATAGGCCTTTAGAGGTTCATTCTTGTACCTATCGTGATTGTTAGAATGCATATATAGTCACTCGACCATCAACATAGACTTGTGATTAGATTGATGTCTAAGCCAACAATTGGTATTAAAGAATTAATTTAGATATTAATAAGTCCAATGAAATATTAAGAGATGAGTCTATACACTATATTATTATCAATTTGTGAGTTAGACCATTTGTTTATTTGCTATCTAGGCTAAGTTTTAGGATAATTAGTTAAATTACAGATTATAGTTTTCTGGATAAAAGTAAAGTAGGTATAATTTTAGTAATTGGTTGATAAAAATAGAACGAATTACCCTTGTGGGAATGATACTTGGACTTAAAATCCTATATTATTTGATACAATTGCGTGTGCTTCCATTTAGCTAGTAGAACATCAATCAAGTTTTTGACGTCGTTGCCGGGGATGAAGTTTATCTATTATTAGATCAATACTAATACTAAGCTACTTGCTTTTAATTCAAATTTTTTATATTTCTATCTTAGTTTATTTTCTTCATGTTACATTGATTTTCTTTTTATTTTTCTTTGACAATTCACACGAAGGGCAAAAAGTCTTGGCTTGACTTCTTTTGAGATTAAAAGAACATTGCATAGACTTTGGCGTGAACAACAACGCCAGTGATCTTTAAACACAGAGGAAAACAATGATTACATCAATAATCTAGTGTTTGAGCCCATGATATCACAGAGAGATTTGAAAGAGTATGCTATCTTAACTATAAATAGTATTTAGTCTAGTATTCGGTGATCAACTGTCAACGCTAATAACTTTAAAATCAAGCCGAATATTATTCAGATGCTAAAAGAGGTTGCTGATTGAGATGCTATAGTATCTAAGCGTAAGTGCACGCTATCATATCAAGTAATATAGGATTTTAAGTCCAGATATCGATCCCACAGGGACTATGCGATCTATTCTATAAATCAAGTACTAAAATTGTACCTACGTAACTTTTATTCAAAAAACTAAAATCTGGAATTTATTTAACTAATCTAATTCTCTCAATTAACTAAACAAAAGCAAAGAGTACAATTCACAAATAAAGATAATCTAGGGTTTTAACTCGTCCCCTAGTATTTTATTGGACTTATTAACTACTTAGTTAATCCCTTAATACCAATCGATTGGCTTAGATACTAATCTCATCACAAGCCTCTGTCGATGGTCAAGTGACTATATTATGCATTCTAACAATCACCTATATGTCTACGGTAATCAAATCAGAATGTAATTCATTAAGATTAAGTCTAAATTATACCATACATGCCACCTAGGTATATGTCTATCTTAGATGGAACTCATAATTGTTACCCTATGATCATGCATCAAACTACCCTAGGTTAAACACATGAATCCCTCCGTTGAGTTTATCATGGTTCCTCAATCATTCAAAATATTGATTAGGTATAATGAAAGTATTAAACACAAGATAGAATGAATCAATTGAATTTATCAAGTTCATAAACTAAAATTTAACACAATCCAAATCCATACTAGGTTTACATAGTCTAACCCTAGATGAATAAATTAACTCATCACAAAACTAAAAGTATCAAACTAATTTATAAAGATCAATAAGAACAAGAATATAATGATAAAGAAAAAGAAGAAAAACTAATCAAAGTGACTCCTTGATGCACTTCTCCCTCAATCTTGACTTGAAACTTGAATCTTGATCTTGGTTCTTCAATCTTTAGCTTTAATATTTGATTTTGTGTTGTGAATTCTCTTTCTAAGTTTTTGCCTCTTTTCACTCTTTTTCTCTTCTCCTTCTTCCTTAGGGTTTTTGGCTTTCTATTTATAGGTTTTTGTCTTCAAATTACTATTTATGAGTTACTGTAGTAAAATACTGTTCATGGATAATGTAGCAGAAATACTGTTCCTACGCCACTGTTCACCACCACGAGCTCTGCGGCGCTCAGCCCTGGTGCCCCTTTTGTATTTTGAGCATAACTTCTTCGTTTGACGTTTGATTCACCTCTTTTTTATTCCTATACGTCGCATTTTCTATCATGCATCTATTTATGATCAAAAACTATAATTAAATAGCTAAATATTTATGATTTAGAGTAAAATACGAAAGTTGGGTACAAATTATACTAGTGCTTTTACGCCCCTATCAGCTGCACAGTTCAGCGGAGCTCTCAATGATGATTCTAACATGCATATCGTAAATTTCTTAGAAATTTAAAACCCTTCAAGTACAACGGAGTCTCCAATGGTGCTATCAGATTGAGACTCCGTTGTACTTGAAGGGTTTTAAATTTCTTTGGTGCTATCAGATTGAGACTCCGTTCCTTTTCTTCTTAAGGGACAGAGCCAAGAGTTGGTTGATGTCATTGCCATCAAGATCCATATAACCATGTGATGATTTAGCGCAAAATTTTCTAACCAAGTTCTTCCCACCAGTAAAGACAAAAAGGATGAAGAATAATATCACCTTATTCAATTGGATTAATGAAGAGTTATTGTATGAGGCATGGAGTGCTTCAAGGACATGTTGAGAAAGTGTACTAATCATGGAGTTCTTAAATGGCTATTAGTCCAAATGTTCTACAATGGACTAGTATAGCATTTGAGGACTATTGTAGATGCCGCTGCAGGAGGAGCATTAATGAATAAGTCCACGAACGAGGCTTATGACTTACTAGAGGAGATGACATCAAACAATTATCAATGGCCAACAGAGAGAGTTACACCTAAAAGAGTCGCCAGTGTATATGAGATTGACACATTCAATGCATTGGCAGCACAAATTAACTAATTATCTAAGAAGTTTAATGCATTGAACACTGTCAAAACCTAGCAAGTGACGTGCGACTTTTGTGGTGATAACCATATGAATGAGCGGTGTATGGAATTAGTGAATTATGTGAAAAATTTCAATCATCAACAACCTAACTCACAATCAAATTCCTATAATTCAGGGTGGAGAGATCATCCTAACTTCTCTTGGTGTTACAACCAAAGGGAGTAATCTAGACCAATGAATCCCCTAAGATTCCAGCCACAATAAGAGAAAAAGTAAACTTTGGAAGACATATTGATGCAGTATATAAAGTCCATTGATGCCATCTTATAGAATTGTTCAACATCATTGAAGAACCTTTAGGTTCAAATAGAACAGCTTGCTGCATCTCTTAATAAGTGACCTCAAGGAACTCTACTAAGCGATACTGAGACAAATCCATGAGAGAATGTAGAGTAATGCCAAGCCGTCAACTTGCAAAGTGGTAAAATTTTACATGAAAACACATCACCAACACCACTTCTAAAGATGAAAGAAAAGGAAAGGGTAGAACAATAAGAAAATTTAAAGCCATATAGACTGCCTATTCTTTTTCCTCAAAGGTTATAAAGGTGCAAAACAAGTGATGAAATAGAAAATCAATAGCATATCAATCTAGAACCAAGTGTAAAAACTCAGAAAAATGCAAAAAATTTAGCAAAGGATAGTGCAGAAACTAGTATACTAGTGCAAAAACAATTTTAGAGTGTAGAAAAGTTTAAATGCAATATAAAATACCAGTACTAATGTGTAGTATCAGTAGTTCACACCTCAATGTATAGTGTCAGCAATTTACACCATAATGTATAGTATCAGCAGTTTATAGAGGCTGCAAAATAAGTGATTAAAAAAGTAATTTTCTAAATTTCTTGATGTTCTTAAGAAATTACATGTTAATCTCCCTTTTGCAGATGTGCTCAAACAGATGCCTAGCTATGTTAAGTTCATAAAGAGTATCATTTTAAATAAGAAGAGATTGAAGGATTATGAGACTGTGGTGTTGATAGAGGAATGTAGCATTATTCTTCAGAAGAAGCTATCTCCTAAGCTTAAAGATCCCAAGAGATTTACCATACCGTGCTTTATTGGTAATTATGACCTTGGTAAAGCTTTATACGATCTAGGAGTGAGTATTAATCTCATTCCCTCTCCGTCTACAACAAGTTAGGTTTGAGAGACGCAAAGCCGATCAATATCACACTTTAACTTGCTGATCGCTCTTTCGCTTATGATAAGCACATTTTATACATCATAATGTATCTCTTCTAAACTTGATAATTGCTTAATTTAAATAAGAATATATAGTTTTTATATATATTAATTTCATTTTGTAGGTTTCAAGTTAATGGAGCTCTTTGAAATAAAAATTCAAAGAAAACAAGTTAGAAAACCAAATATGTACAATACCAATGAACAATGGAGGTGCTATAGTGCTCGGCGCCTAGGCACCAAATTACCTAGGATTTGGCGCTCAAGTGCTAAAAAGTGGTGCCTAGGCGCCAAATCGAGTAGAATGCTTGTACCCAGGCGCCACCACCTATTTTATTAGCCATATTCTTACCCTAATTTAAAACCTATAAATACTATCCTTTAGCTACTTCTTATATTATAAAAGAGGAGTACGAAATAGAGAGAGAAACTTTGGTTTTTAGTGAGAGAAACACCATTAAATCTTAGATTAAGGGAGATTATTTAAGATTGAAGTCTCCAAAGGCTTCTCTAACTAGTTTCTTTTTCTCTCTATACTTCATTTACATTTATTTGTAGTTTGTAATTGCATTTTGTGTTGATTTGAACATGAGTACTTTTATGAAATTTTGGATTGATGAAATTGAATAATTCATTATGGATTGCTAGGTTATATATTGTAGGGCTTGATGGAACTCTATTAAACTCTATGTATCGATGTTATTTTATGATTAATGACTATTTGATATTTATTCATTTATTCTTTTTATGTGCTTAATGCTTCTAATTACATTGGGAAATGAATGAGATGATTTAAATTCTTAGGTTATGTACTTGGAAGGTTTAATCTATTTATTGTTTTTAAAAAGCATAGCCTTAAATTTAGTGAGTTGGGAGACTATTAGACTTAGGGTAATGATTTAAGGGTTGCTTAATGCATGTATTTATAATGAGTTAGATAGGGATATTAATTTAATTGTAAATACATATTGTCTTATTCGGCACTTGGGAGAGCGAATAAGATTAAGCCCTTGATTAATGAATGTATTACATTAGTTGTTAATTACTATTATAAAGAGCATAGAAATAATAGAAGGAAATCAAGTCCCTAGAACCCCATTGCCATAGAACTCTAATTCTTTTAATTTATCGATTTTCTTAGTTTAAAGCATTTTTAATTCTACAATTCAACTTATCCTTTAGATTAGCTTAGCTAAAGTTAGGTTACCAACACCGTGGTAATTAGCATTAATTTAAGACACCAATCCTCATGGGAACAATACTCACTCATCACTTTATTACTTGATCACGACTTGTGCACTTGCGGTTATAATTCACGTGTGTATAATTTTGTGAATAGCCTACTAGAAAGGGATTATAGAGGACATACTAGTAAAGGTGGACAAATTTATTTTTCATACTGATTTCATAGTCCTAGATATGGAAGAAGATAAAGAGATCTCCATCATCTTTAAAAGACCCTTCTTAGCCACATGGCATATAGTCATTGATGTTCAAAAATGGGAGATGACCATGAGGGTACAAGATGACACAGTGACATTCAAAGTCTTTAAGGTGATTAAGTTGTTATCTACGAGCGAAGACTGTGGTAGTATTGATATGATGCACCTAAATGCCAAAGAGCTCAAAGACATGAAAATGTTGAATCATCATAGAAAAAAGAAGGCGTTAAGGCATAGGAAGAGAAAGAAGAAGCAACTGTACAATAAGAGGATCGAAGAGAATGGCACAAAATAAACACTTCATTGGTCTAAGATTCAAGTTTTTCTAGATGAACACGGAGAGAATAAGGCAAAGGTTGTTGCCCAAGTTCTAATTAAAAAAATGTGGAAGCCGAATGAGAGAAAACCTAACAAGCTTATATTTACAGATGCTTCCACCATTAACTTTAATCATCTATAAAAGTAGAAAGAGCCTTACCATGTCGACAGCATTAAATCAAGCACGTTTTAGGAGGCAGCCCAAGTAATTTTTATTTTTAGTTTTGCTAATTTTTGTTTAGTTTTAGTTATGTTAGTTTTTTTTTATTGATAGGAATAAAATAGCAAGAAGGGAATTCTAGGAAGCAGCACAAGCAATTACAAGCGTTGGGAGCAAAGAAAACCATAGTCCAATCAATAGGCAACAACGCTACAATGCTCAAACTTCATTTACCAGGGGAGTTTTTTTTTTTACTTTTAAATTTATTTTTAGACATTGGGGACAATGTCTAATTTAAGTTTGGGGGTAGGAGACATAATTTTCAGTGTTTATTTTGATGCATACTTTAATTGGTTTTCTTGCAGGGTAATTTTTTTTAGTTGTTAAATGTTAGTTAAGAAGATGATTATTTGTCCATGATAAGAATTAGAATATTGGTTGAATTTATTTTCACAAGTTTCTAGAAAATAATAGATAGTTAAGAAGATGATTATTTGTCCATGATAAGAATTAGAATATTGGTTGAATTTATTTTCACAAGTTTCTAGAAAATAATAGATGCTTGAGATACTTATTATATCATGATTCTTGAATAGAGTTCAAGCTTATTTTTGATCACTTACTCTTGAGCACATTGAGATAAGCTTGTATTAATTGAGTTTTTTGCTTAGAGATATTCATGCTTAAGTAGTATACTACAGTCTCGAAGACCAACACTCTAGAACTTGTTGGATTACTACTTGAGACAAAATCTTAGGAATTACATGAATAGAAAAATGACATTAGGCCATCTTTGTATCGATTGAGTCTTTTCTAGCCTGTCTTATATGTATAATATCCTTAGTCACCCCGTTTGAGTCTAATTACCCATTTTTTTTTTCCTATTTAACAACATTATAAGCCGCAAGACTTTTACTCATTTATCCTAAAATCTACAGGTATCACCATAAACTTTAAGATTACTTAAAAATATTCTTAAAAGGAAAAAAGGGTTGTATGTGTGAAAAAGGGTAATGCAATAAAAAGTAATAAGTCTTGAAAGTATATATTAGTCTAAGTTTGGGGGTACATATAAAAATAGGAAGAAATAAAAAGTGTTTAAATACATAAATACTCCAGCTTGAGAAAAAAAAGAAATTATTTGCAAAAGTAATTAAAAGAAATATGGGGATATTATAAGTTTGGGGGAGGAAATTAATCAAGGAGAAAAAAATGAAAAAAGTTCTAAGTAAAGTTAAGTGTTCATGGTGTAATTTACGCTTTATATAAATCTTTATATCCCGCCTAGACCCTAGCTTTACGTTACAAGCTAAGAAAGTCCTAAGTAGATTCCTAAACATGTGTATTTCTATATTAGTGGAGAGTAGTATGAACATCAAGCTTATGTTAGTGTTATTATTGAAAATATGCCGAGACATCATCTTTATGTACTTTTTTAACTTGAAAATTGTTTATCAAAATCTAAAAATCCTTGTGCTATTTTCATAGCCTTTGAGATAATAAGAATGATCATCTAATCAATCAAAGCTTGTTTTTATTTAGAGTTACTAAGTTATGATTGTTTGTCTTTGTTTTGCTCGAGAATAAGCAAAGTCTTAAGTTTAGAGAGTATTTGATAAGGGTGTATATGCACTAGTATATTTAGTCCCAAACTTTCATATTTTTCTGTAATTTATGGATATTTGGTTATTAATTGTTTTTTTTGGATCATAAATAGGTGCACGAGGGAAAATATGACAAACAAGAACAAATGAAAGGCGAATCGGATGAGAAACGAAGAAGTTGTGCTCAATTTACACCACCACAGGAACCTAGGGCTGGGTGTTGCAGCACCTAGACTAGAAACTTGGGCTTCTTAGGGCTCAGCCAGCCATGTACCAGGTTTCGTTTCTAGGTTTTAACACTGCGGCGCCAACGTAACATATGAAAAATACCCTTTCAAAACTTCTATTTCAACTTGGATTCGAAGCCCCTTGCCCCTAGGATTTCTCATAGCTATAAAAGCACTCTTTTAAAAGGCAAAACATAGATTTTAGGGAGGAAACAAACGTAGAGAAATAATTCACACATAAAATTGAGAAATCAAAGCCAAGAAATCAAGATTCAAGTTCAAGATTGAAGATTCAAATCAAGGAAGAGAGAGAAGCACATCAAGGTATCTTTTTGAATAGTTTTTCTTATCTTTCTTTATTATTATGTTCTTACTCTTGCTGTTCTTCATGAATTTGTTTAATACTTTTAGTTTTGTGATGCGCTAACTTGTTGATCTAAGATTAGACTATGTGAACCTAGTATATAGTTAGATTTTTTTAATTCTTAGTATATAAACTTAATACATATAATTGATTCATTTTATCTTGATCTTAATGCTTTTATGATACCTGATCAATATTTTTAAATGATTGAGGAACTATGATGAACTTGACAGATGGATTCAAGTGTTTAGACTAGGATAATCTGATGCATAATCATAGGGTAATAACTATGAGTTCTATCTAGGATAGACATGTACCTAGATGGCATGTATGAAATAATTTAGAATTGATCTTAATGAATTAAATTTTAATTTGATTACCATAGACATATAAGTGATTGTTAGAATGTGTAATATAACCCCTCGACCATCGATAGAGGCTTGTGATGAGATTGGTGTCTAAGCCAACAGTTTGTATTAAGGGATTAACTAAGTTATTAATTAGTACAATGAAATATTAGGGGATGAGTCTATACCATAGATTATTATCAATTTGTGAGTTTAACCCTTTATATATTTGCTATCTAGGTTAAGTTTTAGGTTAATTAGTTAAATTACAAATTATAATTTTCTAGATAAAAGTAAAGTAGGTATAGTTTTAGTAATTGGTTGATAGAAATATATCGAATAATCCATGTGGGAATGATACTTGGACTTAAAATTCAATATTACTTTATACGATAGCATGTGCTTACGCTTAACTAATATAACATCAATCATGTGCCACCCCAATTCCAATTAAAATGACAACTTCAATTCTAATTTCAATTGCATGCAATTACATAAACTTATAATTACATTCATAATTATTTCATATCTAATTCAAATTTTAATTTTAATTATCACAATTCCAACAAAAAATATATTTTTGTTCCATTTGTAATTATATAAAATTACAATTATAATTTTAATTTATTTATATATATAATTATTACATTTCAGTTGCGAATAGTTTGTAGCTAAAATTGTGGCCAATAGTAGGGCTAGAAGTAAAAATATTGACGAGCAAACAACTACAAACTAAGATTTTGTTACTAAAAAAGTACCAATTTTGGCCTAAACAAAGCCTTCGCAGCTAAAAATACTACCTTTGGCCATGAACCAATACTTTATGGCTAAAGGTTACTATTTTTAGCCATGAACTAAAATTTTGTGGCTAAAAGTGAGTTTTTTTTGGCAACAAATGAAGACTTCACAACTAAAAATTACTATTTTAGGGCACTAACTAAGATTATGTGGCTAAATATCACTACTTTTGTTCACAGATCACGACGTTGTGACCAAAAGATACTACTTTTAGCAACAAACAAAGATTTTGTGGTTAAATGTTATTAATTTCGCCACAAATGAAGATTTCGTGACTAAAAGTAACTTTTTGGCCATGACTAAGATTTTGTGGCTAAACGTAGTAATATTTAGCCATGAACTTTGCATGACTAAAGGTGACTTCTTTAGCTATGAAGTTTTATGGTTAAAATTATCGTCAATAGAGAGGTAGGAATCAAAATATTTTGGTGGTAAATGATTAGCCATGAACAAAATTTTCATGCCTAAAAGGATTTTTATCTATGAAATTTATATGGCTAATTTAGTCATTTTTGTTGAGTACGATATTTCGGTTCAAAACCGTATTGGGTATGTGCATGTGGTTTATATTCATTATATATATATATATATATATATATATATAAACATATACGCAGTGAAAGCTGGAAATCTAATTTTCTAAAATAATGAACATAATAAATTTTATTTTATTACAATAATGAACAAAATAAATATAGATCACATTAATATTAAAATTGAGAATTGTCACATTACAAGCCTTTAGTACAATTTAAGTTAGAGTATCATCTGAAATGGACCCGTTGGCAATTCTAAGACTCAATGAGGTAAGCTTGAGTCGCTAGAATAACAACCTTATTTTTTTAGCATAGACAAACTCTTTATCTTAGATTTTTGTTTGTTTAATCATTGTTCAACACTTGAACAATTAAACAAAACATTATTATTGCTTCAATGACTTAGACCTAATAGAGAAAAAGGTAAAAGTTTTAATTCAACTATTGAAATAAACATGAAAAACCATCTTAATGCAAAAACAAAAACAAAACATTTCCATTTTCCTCTTTTTGCTTCTCATGTTATTCATGTGTACATATATACACTAATACATATAATATAATAAATATATATACTTGGCCACCAAGTATATATATTAATATTATATCAAAAATATAATATTATATTATATAATAATATGATATTTTTATTATCTAATCATTAAATAATCAATGTGTAAAATTATCATTTTGTTTTTTTTTTATATGGTTACCAAGTATACTCCTTAGTGAGTCTTACCATACCACACACTTGATTAAACTTAATCAAAGGTTCACAATGCACCACATGTCAATGTACAATTAGTAAGCAATAATTTTTAACTAATTAATATATTTAATACTTAAATACAGACACACGCATATCCCTTAGTCATGCTAGATTGAATAATTCAATCCAGTACACTGTCCCAGTACACAACAAGTACACTTTATATTGCGGGACTCTCTAGGTCCATGCCTGAATTTTCAAATGAAATTATTTCACGAGTCTGTGATCAATGTCCCACGTACATGTTATAGATATTACAAATCAGCGCATTAGACCATATAAGTTGAGATTATAGTGCATACGTATAGTCCTTCCGTCACCTATATCTTGGAAGGGCGAAGATATAGATCAATACCATTAAATTCTGATGTGCACAAAGATATAGAGATGTTACATAAGTTAAAAACTATTCCAACTTTAGAAATTTGAGATCATTCAAAGCATTGTGCATTCTACGATGAGTATGGCTACAACATAGGCAATTGCAAATCATTGAGGGGGAGGTCAATGCCTTAATGAAAAATGATTCTGGCAAAATTTAGATTGGAGAAGGAAGCTAAGACGGTAGAGGCAGAGAAAGAAATAAAGGAAGATAAAAAAAAAAGGCGAAGGTGAACTGAAGTAGCCAAAGCCAAAAAATATGATTCGTTCTACATATCTATATTTGACTACTATTATTTTAAAGAGGAAAAAGATGATAAAAGTTTCGAGGAAGAAGATGATAAAAGTTTCGAGGAAGAACCAGAAGTCAGGGAGTAGAAATACAAGATTATAAATTATCCTAGATGGTTCATAGATTAAGGAAATCTTTGAGGAAGGATCTGTTAAAGATGTGTTGATAAGAATGGCAGGGGAAAGATTCTTTGTAGCAGTATTATATATGAGGTCACTTAATAGGGAAGGAAGAGCTGACCATTGAAGACCTCTCTACAGAAGAGCGAATAAGTACAAAAGTATGGAATTACAGAGACCTTTACTATTTTCATTATATTGATAACTCAAGAGCTTTGGGACATCACATTCTTAAGAGAAGAACTAACTTGATTGCAAGTTCTAGACATGGAACAATTAGTAATTAGTATCGTAATTAAAGGTGTGCTAATACGAAGGATATTGGTAGATAGAGGTAGTAGTGCTGATATATTATTCTTGGATGCATTCAAACACACAAGGCTCGAGGAATATGATCTTAAGATATGTAATACTAAAATGCTTTCCTTCAGCGGAGGAAGAATTCTAGCAAAAGAAATGATATCATTGCTTGTAAAGGCAATAACAAAAAGGTACAAGTTGCACTACATGAAAGCAATCCTTTCGACTTTGCATTAGGTTATAAGATGCATGTAAGCATGCGGAAGAGCTATAACGAATATTACAAGAGAGCAGCTACAAGCAAAATAATGTTACGTGGTGACAGTTAGACCCACAAAGCTTAGTAAACTAAACAAATCAAAGAAAGTTTAGAGGACGATGAATTAAGGAACCATGAGAAGGAAGTACATGGAAAGATAGAAGATGGTAAATCCACCACCATCACCTTTGTTAAAGGCAAGAACTTAAGAGAAATAGTAATTTAAAGATTGGTGGCCAAAAGGACTCTTTCAGATGAAGAAGAAAGAAGATTACTATTGGTTTGGTAAATAATTTTTTTTCTGTTTATAAAAATAAACACAACGGAAGCTAGATCGTCTTGTTCATAATTATATGTATAGGGATAGAAGATTACCTCAATTCCTTACTATGACAAATCTTGAATTGACTGGCTGCAATCGTCTCCATTATCCTCATTCTTCAAACTCAACGCGTGTGGGTGCGTGAATCTTTCTTAATCTCTAAAACCACTAATACCCAAATATGAGAGAATAGTATTAACTAAATTCTTTTTCTCGTAAGAATACGTAAAAGAATTTTTTTCTTTATGGTTATGGTTATTTTTTTTTATTACATACATTCTATATATATAGGGATCTCCCTTAGGTATTTAGAATTTAATTAGGATTAAGAAATTAGAGTTTGATTAGGATTTGAGCTAGTAGAGGGACTGCAAGACCTATGGGCTTCCTAGCTCCAACTTAAAAGGCCTAGGTCTTATTATCTCATAATATACAAATTCTTCTAAGTTAACCCCAAGCTATTCCACTAAAAGCCAAGAGCTGTACTCTAGTAACCCATATTATAAAATAAAAACTCATTTAATAAAAACTCATTTAACTTAAATTGGACTTGGTCTTCTGACCAATAATAACCACTTAATTGACCCTCTAATTGATGTCCATAGTTAAAGTTAGACCTTGCAAAAATGTCTTGCCTATTTAATTACTTATTTGCCCCTAAGTTACTGAATGCTCTAATGATCACTTTTAATATATCTATATTTGTAAAAAAATTTATAAATAAATATTATTTTTCAATAAATAATTTATTGAATATACTGTGACCATAGATTCTAATGATCAAGTACTACAAACATCTTAGGTAGATATTAATTATTAGATTCCATCTTACAAGTATATGTTCCTACAACCCATGAAATTATATCACCAAGCTATTGAGGTTTTGACCGTTTATGTAGATCTCACTCCGTGATAACTCAAAAGATACAACGCATGAATGTAAGTTCATTACCTGCTTAGGATTAAGATCAATCAAGCTTATTAAAGCTTTTGTAAGTTAAGATCTACGACATTTAGTTAACCAGATCGAAATTCACTGTAGTCCTGTTCAATGTATCATATACATTAGTTTCTCTACTCGAAGTCTCTACTTCGATGATCAAGATAAATCATCCACTATAAGAAGCAGAAAAACTAAAACCTTACATAATGAAATGCCCTTTTTTATTAATGGTTGTGAACATAATTTAATTTATAAAGAACTTGTGATCTATACCCTCTGTATTAGCATCATATGCTTAGTACATAAATCACATACTTTATAAATATGAGCTCATTAATGTATGCTCAATTTTTTATATGAATAAATTTTATTAATCTAATAAAATATTATTACACATGCTTTAAGGTCGTAAAATAACATAAATTGTCTAACAATCTCCCACTTGCCCTAAAGCATGTCAGGCATTTGTCAAACTCCTATATCATATATATAAGTTTCAAAACACTTTGCTGGCAATGATTTGGTGAATGGATCCGCTAGATTTTTTGCTGATGCAATCTTGGATACTATAACTTCACCCTTTTGCACTACTTCTCGTACCAAATAGTATTTTCTCTCAATGTGTTTTCCTTTCTTATAGTATCTTGGTTCCTTAGATTGTGCTACAGCTCTGCTATTATCACAATAAATAACAATGGGCATCTTAGCACTAGGTACCACTTCAAGTTCCATAAGGAACTTACGGAGCCATACAGCCTCTTTTGCAGCTTCTGACGCAGCTAGATATTCAGCTTCGATGGTAGAGTCTGCAATGCATGATTGGTTTACACTCCTCCAACTAATAGCCCCACCACCTAAAGTAAACACATATCCTGAGGTAGATCTCCGGGAATCCTTATCTGATTGGAAATCTGAATCTGTATACCTAATAGGTATAAGATCCCCACTAGAATACATGAGCATATAATCTTTCGTTCTCTGAAGGTACTTGAATATATGCTTATCTGCAGTCCAGTGTTCTAGTCCTAGATTAGATTGATATCTGCTGACCATGTCGACTGCATAACAAATATCTGGTCTCATACATAGCATTGCATACATGAGACTTCTTACTGTTGATGCATAACAAATTCCTCTCATGTGATCTATCTCTTCAGGAGTTTTGGGACACTAATTCTTGGATAGATCAATTCCATGTCTAAAAGGCAGTGATCCCTTTTTGGATTTATGCATAGCAAACCTAACCAGAATTTTGTCTATATATGTAGCTTGAGATAAAGCTAACATCCTATTTTTACGATCTTGTAATAGCTTAATTCCAAATATGTAACTAGCTTCACCTAAGTCCATCATATCAAATTAGTTAGATAACCAAATTTTAACTGATGATAATGCTCTTACATCATTTTGAATGAGTAGTAATATCATCTATATACAGGACTAGAAAAACCACCAACTATCTATCTATCTTCTTGTAAACACAAGGTTCATCAGGGTTTTGATCAAAACCAAATGATTTCATTGCCTGATCAAATCTGATGTTCCATAATCTAGATGCTTGTTTAAGTCCATAGATAGATTTGTGCAGTTTACAAACCATGTGCTCTTGGCCTTTAGCTATAAAACCATCTTGTTGTATCATATAAATACATTCTTCAAGATTTCCATTAAGAAAGGCAATCTTGATATCCATTTGCCAAATCTCATAATCAAGATTTGCTGTAATGGATAAGAGAATTCTAATAAACTTAAGCATGGCTACCGACGAAAGGTCTTCTCATAATCAGTACCTTCTTTCTGAGTGTACCATTTAACAACAAGCCTAGCTTTAAAGGTTTCCACCTTCCCATCTATCTATCTCTTTCTCTTATAGACCCATTTATACCCTATAGGTTTTATCCCTCAGGTTTCTCTACAAGTTCCCAGAATTATTGGAACACATGGAATCCATTTCTGATTTTATAGCTTTATGCCAATGGTTTGCATCTTTATCAACCACTATGTCATCATAACTAGTGGGATATAGTTCATGCTGATTAGAGACTGTCTGAAATGACTCTCCAATTAACATTTACCTAGTTGGACGTCTAATAATCCTGCCACTATGACGAAGTACCGGTGGTTGTTGTTCTACAACTGGCTCTGATTGGTTATTATGATATGGATTGAGAATTAACTCATTGACTTTATTAAGCACAATATAAAAGTTCCTAGATAACTCATCAAGAATTATCTTACTCCTAGGCTTGAAGTCTTTTATATAGTCTTGTTCAAGAAAGATTGCATTAGTGCTAACTAATACTTTCTTATCTTGAGAACTATAGAAAAGACTTCCTCTTGTTTTTTTAGGATAAGCAATAAATAGACAAACTTCTGACTTAGATTCCAACTTATTTGTCTTCTCTTTTAGCACATGTGCTAGACAATCCTATATATGTATATGACGTAAACTTGGTTTACGTCCTATCCATATTTTCAGGGTGTTTTAGTGACTGACTTAGATGGAATTAAGTCAAGAAGATACATGGCTGTTTCTAAAGTATAGTCCCAGAACAAGATGGGTAAAGTTGAATAACTCATCATTGACCTCACCATTTCAAGAAGAGTTCTATTTCTTCTTTCTGCTACAGCATTTTGCTAGGGTGACCTTAGTGCAGTCAATTGGGATAATATCCTATTGTCTAACAAATAAGTCCTGAACTCACTATAGAGGTATTCACCACCTTGATCAGATTGAAGTGCCTTTATGTGTTTTCCTAATTGCCTTTCCACTTCGGCCTAAAACTCTTTGAATTTATCAAACGCCTCAGACTTGTGGCGCACTAGGTATACATAACCGAATCTAGAATAGTCATCAATAAAAGTGATGAAATATTCATAATCTACCCTAGTTTGTGTGCTCATGGGCCCACACACGTCAGAGTGCACTAATTCTAACATTTCAATAGCTCTATTACCTTTAGCATTAAAGGGTCTTCTGGTCATTTTACCTTCTATACAGGATTCACAGACTGATAATGGTTCAATATCTAATGAGCTCAAAGGTCCATCTTTGACCAGTCTTTGGATCCTATCTAGACTAATATAACTAAGAAGTAGATGCCATAGATACATTTGATTAGTGGGAGCCACTTTAATCCTCTTATGGTGATTAGATTCATTATTCAATTCTGTGTCATGCAGTGAGTTAATTTTAGGATATATGCAGTATAGATTGTTAACTAGTGTACCGGAACATATAAACGAATTATTTCTTTTGATCACCACAGTTGAGTCAAAAATAACAAAATAACCAAATTATTCAAATAACTAACTGAAATCAAATTATGTTTAAGTTTCGGTACCAGCAAACAATCATCTAATACTAATGTCCTAAAATCATCAAAATAAAGTTGAACAACTCCCACTGCTTTGGCTACAACAGTTGCGCTATTGCCTAGCCTTAAACTGATCTCCCATTTATTGAGTTGTCTGGTTTTTTGGAATTCTTGTAATGAATTGCAAATATAATTAGTGGCTCCAGAATTTACTATCTAGGAATTAGTAGAATTAACTACTAAGCATGTCTCAATGAAAAGAATTTTACCAAAAGGTAAAGCTGTCTTTTTAGTTATTGAAAACTTAACTAAAGGACAGTTTCTCTTTCTATGCCTTTTAATGCCATATTGGAAATAATTTCCTTTGGGTCTTACTACATTTTTATGAATTTGCAGAAACTTTGAATTAGATGCTTATTTTGGCTTATTATTATTCTTCTTACTACTCTTTCCTCTAGGATTAAGACCAAAAGATGAAGATGGACTCTTAGTCAATTGACTATTATAAACATCTATTTCATCTTGGAGTACATTTTTATTAGGTATTTGAGTGCATTTATTAGTTAGGACATATTTGTGCTTTTCAACTGTGAGTTCAATATCTAAGTTCCTTTCTAAATTCACATAATTATTTCTGGTTAACTTGTCTTGATTAAGAATGGATGCTAGTGGGCTGAATGAAGACATGATTCTGAAAAATAAATTCATACATGAGCATACATTATCTGAAAGCATGTGTTACTTTTGCATGAATTTATGAAATGTATTTATGTAGAACTCTTTAACTACATTATACATCGGTAATCTAATTTTTATTCAGAATACGCCTCCGTAGGGTGGTCGTGTCCGTCATAAATCAGACTAGTACCATATTAATTTATTATTATTATTATCTCGATATCTCATATCAATTAATAATAAACTACCAATTTTTTAGCCCTTAGATTTAATTGACAAGAACCCCGTAGGGAGGATATCAATCAACTTAAGTTGAGTGTATAACCATTATTTCAATCCTTTATATTTTCCAATTAAAAAAGCCACCGTCGGGTAGTCAGTTTCGCATGAGTCCTATATTAGATCTTATCCTTTAGGGAAGTCCTATCTAGTAACTAGTTATGATTAATACCCTTCGTAGGGAGCTCACAAGATTTGAGGCAAGATATTAATCGACCTTACTATAGGACTAATAATGGAGGCCATGGGATTTATGCCTAAAGCCCTCTCTCACTCAATATTTTAATTCATAGAGTTTTTAATTAATTTATAAAATGATGTTCTACTCATTAATATCTAATTTTATTTTTAAAAAATAATTAATAAGGTCACGTCAAATAATAAATTAATATAATATTAAAATTATGACAATAATCTTATTCTAATCTCATTAGAACATTAATGTCATACACTATAGTATATTTTATACATGGACATGTGAATGTGGCACCCTTAATCTATATGACATGTTATTCATCCAATCAATTAACTAGATAAATAAATAACCCATAATTCATGGCTTTTCCTAGGAAGAAAAATATTAAAAACTAAGCCTAAATTCTTTAAAGTCTTCCTTGAAGTCAACTTGGGCTCTTCCATAATGTTATCTCCTCTTACTTGTCTTCTTTTATGGGCTTAGATTTTGGACTTTTTAATTTTCTTTGGTTCACTTATTTTAAAAATAAATTGGACTTATTTTAAGCTTTAAAATTTCTTTGGGCCTTTAAAAAAATTTTAAATAAAAAAATATTTTTAAATTCAATAATTTTATTAAAATAACCCAAATAAAATTTTATAAAATTGAATCAAGATTAAAAATACTTTAGACCAACTTTAAATTTTGTAAATACTCAAAATTAATCCAAAAATAAATTTGTGTTAAATTTATGACTTTATTGTAAATTTCTTAAAGTTATTTGATCAAACTATAATTACCCAAAATCAGAAGGGGCTGAGTGAAATAAAACAATTATGTTGGACCTATTTGCATAATTATCAAACATTTAAGGGTTGAATTTATCACATTTGCAAATAATCTAGGTAAAAACAGAATGATTCTAAACTAGCAGGGGTCTATATGATATTTTCCAGATGGAGCCCTAATCATCTATCTCATTCTACTCGGCGCCGCGCAGCCCCTTTTTCAGCCTTTTCTCCTTTTTTGCCCAATCTCCGGTAGCCATAAAAAGCCTGCCGACGACATGAAGAGCATGGTAAAGATAGCCTAGCCGCCACCGACGAAGCTTCATTCGGCTTTCGTGAAGACCTGTATAGAGCCCACGCCGCCACCAAACCGTGCACCGTTTCGTCGCCGGTAGCACGAAAGAGACTGATCACGGTTGCTTCGCCAAGCCGCCGCTGGTGTCGAGCGGCCATGCACGCCGCTGCCATAAACAGTGGCAGCGTGCATAGCTTTTCCAGTTTCTAATTTTGCTCCTTTTTTTTTTTTTTTTTTTTTTCTTTTTTTAATTACAACAAAATAGTAAAAAAAAATTTAATCCACAATTTAAACTAACTAAGTGGAAAAATTGTGATATAATTTCATCACCATCTTTTATTACAATTTTTAAGAAAAAAATACAAACAAATATCTAACCATAAATTATTGGGCGTAACTATTCATCACATAATTAATAAAAATAACAATATAGATTAGTATGCAATTGGTGTCACAATAAACAATTATTACCATATAAAAATAAATTATACATGTAATATGAAACTAGGTTGCTTTGATACCAGTTGTTGGTTTGGTAAATAAAACATTTTCTGTTTATAAAAATAAACACAGCAGAAGTCAGATCGTCTTGTTCATAATTACATGTATAGGGATAAAAGATTACCTCAATTCCTTGTTATACAGATTTTGAATTGATCGGCTGCAATCTTCTCCACTATCCTCATTCTTCAAACTCAACGCGTGTGGGTGCGTGAATCTTTCTTAATATCTAAAACCACTAATACCTAAATATGAGAGAATGGTATTAACTAAATTCTTTTTTCCGTAAGAATACGTAAAAGAATTTTTCTCTTTATGGTTATGGTTATTTTTTTTATTACATACATTCTATATATATAGGGATCTCCCTTAGGTATTTAGAATTTAATTAGGATTAAGAAATTAGAGTTTGATTAG
Source organism: Ailanthus altissimus (assembly GCA_946807835.1). Lineage (NCBI taxonomy): Eukaryota > Viridiplantae > Streptophyta > Magnoliopsida > Sapindales > Simaroubaceae > Ailanthus > Ailanthus altissimus. Next base: position 16,586,175 of record OX327687.1, read on the forward strand.
GATTTGAGTTAGTAGAGGGACTGCAAGACCTATGGGCTTCCTAGCTCCAACTTAAAAGGCCTAATCCTTATTATCTTATAATACACAAATTCTTTTAAGTTAACCCTAGGCTATTCCACTAAAAGCCAAGAGCTGTACTCTAGTAACCCATGTTATAAAATAAAAACTCATTTAAATTAAATTGGGCTTGATTTTTAGACCAATAATAACCACTTAATTGACCCTCTGATTGATGTCCATAGTTAAAGTTAGGCCTTGCAAGAATATCTTGTCTATTTAATTACTTATTTGCCTATAAGTCACTGAATGCTCTAATGATCACTTTTAATATATCTATATTTGTAAACAAATTTACAAATAAATATTATTATTCAATAAATAATTTATTGAATATACTATGACTATAGATTCTAATAATCAAGTACTACAAACATCTTAGGTAGATATTAATTATTAGATTCCATCTTACAAATATATATTCATACGACCCATGAAATTATATCTTCAAGCTATTGAGGTTTTGACCGTTTATGTAGATCTCACTCTGTGATAACTCAAAAGATACAACGCATGAATGTAAGTTCATTACCTGCTTAGGATTAAGATCAATCAAGCTTATTAAAGCTTTTGTAAGTTAAGATCTACGACATTTAGTTAACCAGATCGAAATTCACTGTAGTCCTATTCAATGTATCATATATATTAGTTTCTCTACTCGAAGTCTCTACTTCGATGATCAAGATAAATCATTCACTATAAGAAGTAGAAAAATTACAACCTTACATAATGAAATGCTATTTTTCATTAATAGTTGTAAACATGATTTAATTTATAAAGAACTTGTAATCTATACCCTCTGTATTAGCATCATATGCTTAATACATAAATCACATACTTTATAAATATGAGCTCATTAATGTATGCTCAATTTTTTATATGAATAAATTTTATTAATCTAATAAAATATTATTATACATATTTTAAGAACATAAAATAACATAAATTGTCTAACAATTACATATGAGAAATGATGAAAATGGAACTAAATCCTTCAACCACTAAGAAAGGTGCTGATAGGCACCGGTATGATTGAGAAAGAAAAGTAAAAGTTGATAGAACTATTGTAGAAGAATCATGGCATCTTTGCCTGTCCATAAAGACATAAAGGAGATTGACCTAGAAGTGATCTCTTATAACCTGAACATCGACAAGCACTTTTTTCCTGTGAAGCAAAGGCACAAACGCTTTGCACTAAAAAGAATAAATAATCAACGATGGAGTAAATAAACTGTTGGAACTAGGATTCATCTAGGAAGTATACTCGGACTGGGCCTACCTAAAAGATTTCTTTTCGCAACTGAAAATGATTAAATGGTGATGCAACCACATATTTTGGAAGCTTTTCCTTCTCAGAGTATACAATGAGTATAATTTGATTAAGATGAATTCGAAAGATGAGGAGAAAATGAGCTTTATCATAGAACGCGACATTTATTTTCATAAAGAGTTTCCATTGAAAAATGTTGTATAACCTTCAAAAACTGGTTCATAAAGTCTTTGAGAAGATGATAGGAAGAAAACGAAGCTTACATTGAAAATAAAATGGTAAGTAAGAAGGTGGAAGATCATCTATAAGATTTGCTCGAAATATTTGATGTATTGCAAAATTTTGGAATGTGCTTGAATCCAACAAAGGGTGCTGTCAAAGTTTTATTTGGGAACTTCCTTAGGCATGTGGTTAGTGCGCAAGGCATTGAAGCTAATTCTACTCAGGTGCTAACCCTGAGGCAATCAAGGATCTCAAGACCCAAAAGAAAATGTAGACGTTGATTAAAGGTATCTGCACTTAGCAGATTCATCTCTCGGATGTTTTATAAGTGTAGACCATTCTTCCAAGTGATCAAAATAAAAAAATGTTGGATTTTGGGGACTTGAGTAGATAGAGATCTTGCAGAACTTGAAAGATAATCTTCGAAAGCCTTCAGTTTTATCTTCCCTACTTTCAAATGAAACATTATTTATGTATCTTGCAGTTTTGTACATTGCCATTAGTGTCGTCATTTTTTCATGAAAACAAAGTCAATAAAAAATCAACATTCTACCCCAGAAAAAGTCCTACTATAAGTTGAAATAAGGTACTCTGTAGCAGAAAAGCTTGACGCTGCCTAAGTTTAGGCAAAAGAAAATTTAAGACATTATTTTAAAGCTCACAAGATAGTGGTGTACATTTCCTACCAGCTTAAACGCATCATGTCCCTGTCAAATGGCATGGAAGGATCACAAAAAAGGCAATTAGGTTAACCAACTTAGATATTGAGTACTGCTTGAGAACTTCAATGAAAGGGCAAGTAATGACATATTTCTTGCTTGAATATGAAACGACGGTGGAAGATAAGACGTTGCTTTAGGAAGGTAAAAAAAAATGAACAAGTTTGACAAATGCACATAGATGTGTCCTTTAATCAGAATAGGTCAGGGCTAGGGATTCGAGTGGAAAGTCCGAAAGTATTGATTTTAGACTATGCATTAAGACTCTTGTCCTTACATCAAACAATGAAGCCGAGTATAAAGCTTTGATTGAGGGCTTAACAATAGCAAAGCAGTAAATTATAAAGAAACTGCAAGTGTAAATAGAATCAACATTAGTCACCTCACAATAAAATAAAATGATGACTACACCACAAAAGAAGGAAGAATGAAGAGTTGTAGAGAAGAAGATGTGATGGTAATCGTGAATCCTTCTAGCTGGCTGAAGTTGTATGTTGATTTCTTATAGGTGGTCACTTTTTAATAGATAAGAAGGAATTTTGGAAGCTCGGAAGTGATTTTTGAAAGATTTGCACTTATAGAGGAAGATTTGTATAAGCGATCTTTCGCAAGTCCTTGTCTGCGATATGTGGAAGAAGAAAATGAGAAAAAGATATTGCAAGAAGCGCATGAAGGAATTTATGATAATCACTCAATAGAAAGGATTTTGGCATATAAATTTTTTTGTTAGGGGTATTATTGGCCAATATTACAATAGGATGCAAAAGATTATATAAAGAAATGCATGAAATGTCAAAAGCATGTTGCACTTATCAACCTTCCAACTCGTGAACTAAATATAGTAATAAGTCACTGACTGATCGTTTAGTGGGGAATGGGCATAGTAGGTCGTTTTCTATAGTAGCTAGAGGCAAAGGATTCCTCTTATTAGTCACTAACTATTTCACTAAGTGGGTTGAGACAGAGGCTTACAACAATATTACTAGTAACGAAGTTAAGAAGTTTCTCCGGAGTACCAAGTATAGCATGCCGCAAATAATTGTTATAGATAATATGAATTAGTTTGTCAATAAGACTGTGATCTATTTCAGTAAATATTAAAAGATACACCAAAAGTTCTCTTCTTGGAGTTGCCCACAATGTAATGGGTAGATAGAAGTTACATACAACACGATCTTCAGCATCTTGGGAAAAAAATTGGAACAGAAGAAAAGAAATTGGTTGGAAGAACTATAAGGAGTCCTATGGGCTTACAAAACCACAATGGGAAGATTAACTAGCAGCTCTCCATACTCAATGGTCTATGGCATAAAGGTTATCTACCTATGGTATTATTCATCCCAACCTTGCGAACGAAGCTTGTGAAACATGATTTCAATGGTGAAGCCTTGATAGCAGCAAAAAATCTCGTAGATGAGGCTAAAGATATAGTTGTTATACACGCGACTGTACACAAAGGATGAATAAAAAGACAATCTGATTATAAGATAATAAGAAGAGTTTTTAAAGAAGGGGATTTGGTGCTACGTCAAGCATAGATATCACCAAAGAGGATAATGCAAGGAAGATGGCAGAAATATAGAAAGATGATGGAAACATAGGAAGGAACTTATAAATTTCTCAAAAGTCTTGGGAGAAATGCCTTTATTCTGTAGACAATAGAAGGATCTTATAAAATTCTCAAAAGTCTTGGCAGAAAAGCCTTTATCATGTAGAAAATAGACGAAAAGAAATTTCCTAACCGTGGAACATTTTGAAGTTAAATAAGTTTTATTTATAAGACAGTTAATCCTTTTTATACATAATTTTCTTTATTTAATAAAGATGATTTTCTCTTTTAAGTGTCCAAGATATCCTAATTTCTCTCTTCTAGGAAGAATCATGCGTTGTAAGGCATTTTTCCTTGGAGGAGTCATGAGCTTTGAATTTAAATATTATTTTTTTTTCTTTTTTTAGATTTAGGGTTACTTGTCATTAACATAGTTGTTGAAGAAGAACAAACTATCAGCCTTGAGGTCTCACTTGTCAGAAGGACAGATGGTACTAGTGGGAGTGATGGTATGTCCACCTCAACTGATGATATGGCCTCCTCTTTCTTTGCTATAATTACTAAGGCCAAGCCAATCTCAAGTATTGGTGATGATGCAGAGGCTGATCCTGAAGACCCTACTAATGAATTATTAGAATATGTATAGGTTGTTGAGTTCAAACTAGATAAGAAGGATCAAATGTCAAGACTAACTTAGGATGACCTGGACTCCCTTAGGGCCACATAAACATCTCTGAGTCTGTAACGCTTAAGCTACCATCTCATGATAATTTTTTGAGCAGCCCCATAAACGGTGAAATAGCCATTCATGTGGAGTTTCTTAGATTAGGAATTAGGCTTCCTATGCAACCATACTTTGCTAAAATGCTAGCCCTTCTATGAGTGGCCCCCTTCTAGTTAGGCCCTAATTCTTTGAGAGTTTTAGTAGGTTTTTTCATCATTTTGATAAGGGTAGGGCTATCCTCACCCCATTATTAGGAGTTGAACCACCTTTATCACTTTAGGAGCAGTGTTGAAGGGAAAAAGGGACTTTTACTTTTCAAGTCTTCCCTCTTTTGTTAAAATTTATAAAAAAAGTTGGTTCTTTACTGAGGGTGAGTGCGGTTAGGTAATCCCCAAGAATAGAGAGGAAAACTAGGTCATCCCCTCTAATTTTATCTTAAGTGTAGGTATTTTTCACATTTTTCTCTTTGCTTATTTATGTACATCATTTTATTTTATTTTCCTTCTCCTTATGTTAACGTTTTGTGGATTTCAAAGACTTAGACAATTGACTATGACATATTTGAGACTAGATACACTCAGATTGAAGCTGCTTTTGCCCAAATATCTTATACTCAGGATTTATTGTCTCCAGCTAGCCTAATTTAATTAGGTTTAGTTGCTTCTGTACCAGAGAGCCTCGTGTTCGCAGTAAGTGGATCAAAAATTTAGTTTTTTCTAGTTCGAGCTTCTTTTTTCCAATTATTATTCTATCAAGAATGACCAAACAAGAAGGTGGTAAGAGGAGGAAGAGGAGGCATATTGATGGCTCTGGAACGACTTTAGGTGGTTAGGGTGACCTCAACCTCGATAATGTTATGGGCTTCTATTCAGCCCAAATAGAAGAGGTCGAGGATGAGGCTCTGTTTATAAATGCAGGTCGGTCTGCCAAATAGATAAGGCTGAACAAGCCTCTAGGGAGGAAGAGTTACAAGCCCTCTTCCTGCCCAAGGCAGGAGACATATATAGACTGGCTCCTAAGGAATGTGCCAAGTAGTTACCCCCGCTCCCCTCAAGTTCAAGGCAGGGGTCGAGGCTTCCTATCACAGGCTTTAACACAGACTCCACTACTTGCCCAATATATAGAGGCATAAAGCTGTATTTAAACTCAACCTAGGTGGCCCAGGTCTCCTTTTTAGATCCTATCACTAGATTCCATGTTATTATAGAGTCCACTCCAAATGTAAGTTTTCTTCTTTACTTTATCTAGTTGAGTTGTGTTTTTACTCTGGACTAACTGCTCTTCTTTTCATCTTCAGTCTGTATCTTTTGTCTCTCGATTCTGAACTAAGATTTTAATGATGGTGGCTCAGTCCCATCAAGCTAAGGAGAGCCTTACATAAGAAAGGCAATAAGTTGTGAGGGCTAGAAAGGAGGCTAACAGGGAAAGAGAGTAGGCAAGTAAGCTGGCCGCACCGATTGAGGAACTTGAGACTAGCCGAGCCAAGGCAGAGAGTAAAGTCTCTGAGCTGGAGCACCAAAAGAGATTGGCTGAGCAAGAGATAGCCAACTCTTTGGTAATGGTTGAGAGCCATACTACTGAGCTTGTGAATAAAAATAATGAATTAGACAGGCAGCTCATAGTAGCATAAAGGAATAGGGAGTGATCGAGCAGATTAGGAATAATTTGGCAACTCAAAGAGAGAGGAAATGGTCGACACATTACGTTCCTCCAAATGAAATCCCATACATATTTTTAGGTTATTTTGGGTAGTGGTTCAACCTCGATCCATTTAGTGAAATAATCTACTCTCACGACTGTAAACTTGCTAGATTCCATTTCTTGAGGTAAGGGACCTATCAGATCCAGCCCTCATTGGGCGAACGGCCAAGGTTCTGTCATTGTAGTTAACTCTTCAGCTAGTGCCCATACTTTATGGGTTAGTGCCTTTATCCCTGAGTGATTATCACAGATCCATTCATGAATTTTTTTTAAACCCACTCTGCTTCTTATGGTCCCAAACATCTCATGTAAGGATGAAAGAAGCCACGCCCATATAATATTTCATCTATGACTGAGTACTAGGCTGTTTGGTATTTAAGCTTGTAGGCTTCATTTTTCTCTGTTAAAAAAGTTCCATTCTAGATGTGGTATTTGATTAGATCCATCCAACTAGGATTCACAGCTGGTTTACTACTAACTGCATGACCTGCTCTTTTCATTGTATGCTCAGGTTTAAAATAAATTTGACGGAGATTGTTCATCGTAACCAAGCTTCTTTATTGAAGGCCAATCGAGCTATAACATCAGCTCAATGATTATCACACCTCGAGATCAACAATATTTTTACTTAATTGAATTGGCTCATCCAATTTCTGACTTTAGCCAAGTAAGCCAACATTTTTTCTTCTCGTGCCTCAAAGTTACCATTCACCTGGTTTACTACTAACTGTGAATCACTCTTTACTAGCACATTTTTGACTGCCAATGCCTGAGCCACTCTTAGTCTGGCCAAAGGGCTTCGTATCTGCTTCGTTATAAAAGGCTTTGAATCCGAACCGAATGGCATAACTTACATCATTTTCTTCTGGGCTGATAAGGATGAACTTGCTCCACATCCTTAAAGATTAGATGCCATATCTATGTAAAGCACCCATGCTATACTTTTCTCGAAGGCCTCCTGCCCTAACTCCTCTATTTCTGTGCCCCCCATGTGTGTATTTAGCCATAAAATCATCTAAGGCCTATTCTTTGATTACTGTTTGGGGTTTGTACTGTATATCAAACTCGCTCAACTTCACTGAATACTTGACCAAGTAACTTGATAAGTCAAGCTTGTGTAGCATTGTCTTAATAGTTGATTGGTCGAAACTAATATTGTGTGGGCCTGGAAGTATAGTTACAATTACCTTTCCGATTCTACTAGGCCAGCGCTAACTTTTCTAAAGGGAGTTACTAGCTCTCCGAGTCGGTAAAGGCTTTACTAACATAATAAAGTGGTCATTGAATTCCTTCTTCCTCATTGACCAGTAGAGAGCTTGCTACCCGATTTGAAACTCTAAAGTAAAGCATGAGCTCGTCCTCTTGGACAAGAATAGTGAGATGAATGGGCTGGGAGAGGTAAACTTTAAGTTGCTGAAAACCCTTCTCATATTCTGGAGTCCACCAATTCTTGTCCCTTTTTATTGCCTATAAGAATTCAAAGGATTTACCAGTGGTTTGGGATATAAATTTGCTTGGAGATACAACTTGTCCTGTAAGCTGTTGTATTTCTTTGACCGTGCTGAGAGACTTTATCTTGAGGACAACCTGGACTTAATCTAGGTTTGCTTTAATTTCTCTCTTACTGATCATAAAAAGCCTATACATTTTTCAGATTTTACCTCAAAAGCATACTTTTTAGGGTTTAGCTTTATATAAATTTTTCTCAGAATTTTAAAGACTTCCTTCAAATCTTTTTCATGATTCGCCACTTCTTTGGATTTGGTTATTATATCATCTACATATACCTCTATATTCCTTCCGATCAAAGGTTTGAACAGTTTATTCATTAACCTTTGATAAGTTGTGCTTGCGTTCTTTAAGTCGAATGGCATCACCTTATAGTAATATATCCTTTGATGGGTTATAAAAGATGTCTTTTCCTAGTTTGGAGGAAACATTGGAATTTTGTTGTAGCCTGAGAAAACATCCATGAAGCTGAGTAGTTCGTGTCTGGCAATGGCATCAACAAGTTGATCAATTTTAGAAAGCAGAAAGTTATCTTTTGGGCATGGCCTGTTCAGATTAGTGAAGTCAATGCACATCCTCCACTTCCCATTGGCTTTCTTGACTATCACAATGTTGGTCAACTATTATGGGTAGTTGAATTCCCTAATAAATCTAGCACCTAATAACATCTCAACCTCTACAGCTATTGCCTTATATCTTTCTTGGTTAAATATCCTCCTCTTCTGTTTGATTGGTCGAAAGATTGTATTTATAGCCAACCTGTGGGAGGCCAGAGCAGGATTTATTCCTGGCATGTCTTCGTGGGACTAGGAAAAGATATTTGAAAACTCTTGTACCAGTATAGTTAATCCCTCTCTGACCTTAGGGTCTAGCTAGGACCCAATTATAACTATTTCCTGGCTCCCCGAGCCTGACTTGAACCGGATATAACTCTTCTACTAGTTCAGGTGACCCTCTATCTTTTTCACGTAGGTCAACTATAGATTGCCTCAATTCTTCTTTTCTCTCCTTCGACATTCGTAACTCCTCCTAGATTTTTACTTACAAAGAATTTTCCAGAGGGTTTACTAGGTTCGATAAATGGATTCCTTGGCCTCTGTTCCTAACTAAATTGATTGCTTGTTGTACCAAATGAGAATTTCGATTGGGGGATGAGTGTTCTACCATTTTGAATGCTTGATTACGAACTTGTGACCAAGCTTTTTTTTTTTGGTCTCAATTCATACAAATAGCACTAAAAAAAGTTAACTGGAAAAAATAGTCTTTCAGGCTAACTAGCTATGAATTTATTTGGTTGTAAGAATTGAAACCTTGGGCCTTACTTGTGAGGCTCGTAACTCTAGACTTATTGAGTTTCTAGTCGCTATGATGCCTATAAACACAAAGAAAAACTATCATCAAGACCTCACCTGGGGGTGGTTCCAACGAAGACTCTTTGATATTTAAGTTAGGTGGCTGTTTTGAGAGAGAAAGAGAAATTGAAGAAAAAAAAGTGAAGAATTTTGAGGTTAAAAGTTATGAGTTCAAGATTCAAGATTTAGATTCAGATTTAGATCTCCTGTTTGAGTTATTTTCCTCCCTTTATATAGCATCGGTCTTTTTAAGGGTTTTGTTTGTATTTTCGCCAGATTTTTAGTTGTTTTGGGTAATCTTATGATCTTTTGGCGTGATATGGGAGATATCATCTAAAATAGTATGATTTTATCTTCAAAATAACAATGATTGCCTTATCTAGTTTGCCTTGCATTTTCCTTTTAAGTTGCTGGGTGCTATTCGGCTCTTAGGTATATGCAAATTTGGAGACTGTGTAGAGGGGGTCGACATATTTGCCGCGTTGGTCTTCTTATGATATGCAGCTATAGAGGCAGACTTGGGTATTTTCTTGGTATATTGGGCAGGTTGCTATGGATTGATTTGTAGTTGTATGAATGGCTCGAGTAGAATCTGAACTGGTCAGTTTTATTGGAATTATTTAGCCTGATCAGCCGAGTAGGTCTTGTGCCTTTGTCCCTTGATTGATGCTATACTAGCTAAGCACAAGCGCACGCTATCGTATCAAGTAATATATGATTTAAGTCCAGATATCGATCCCAAAGAGACTATGTGATCTAATTTTATAAATTAAGTACTAAAATTGTACCTACTTAACTTTTATTTATAAAATCACAATCTGAAATTTAATTAACTAATCTAACTCTATCAATTAAACTAAATAAAAGTAAATGGTAGAATTCACAAATAAAGATATTCTTGGGTTTTGACTCGTCCCCTAGTATTTCATTGGATTTATTAATATGTTAATACCAATTATTGGCTTAGACACTAATCTCATCACAAGCCTCTATTGAGGTCAACTGATTATATTACGCATTCTAACAATCACCTATATATCTATAGTAATCAAATCAGAATGTAATTCATTAAGATCAAGTCTAAATTATACCATATATGCCACTTAGGTATATGGCTATCCTAGATGGAACTCATAGTTGTTATCCTATGATCATGCATCAAACTATCCTAAGTTAAACACATGAATCCATCCGTTGAGTTCATCATGGTTCTTTAATCATTCAAAATATTGATCAGGTATAATGAAAGCATTAAATTCAGATAGAATGAATCAATTTATTATATTAAGATCATAAACTAAGAATTAACAAATTCTAATTCCATACTAAGTTCACATAGTCTAACCTTAGATGAACAATTTAGCTCACCACAAAATCAAAAGTATCCAACCAATTCATAGAGATCAACAAGAACAAAAATATAATGATAAAGAAAGAGTGGAAAAACTAATCAAAGTGACTCCATGATGTGCTTCTTGCTCTTCTTTGACTTAAAACTTGAATCTTAATCTTGATTCTTTAATCTTTGGCTTTGATCTTTAATTTTGTGTTGTGAGTTCTTTTTTTAAGTTTTTGCCTTTCTAAAGTATGTGTTTTGGCCCTCAAAAGAGTATTTTTATAGGTATGAGATATCCTAGAGCGAGGGGCTTCGACTCTAAGTCGAAATAGGAGAGTTGAGAGAGGATTTTATACGTTGCACAGGCGCCATGATGCTAAGGGCTTGGGGCTGTGGTGCCAAGACCGGGAAATACGACTTCGAGGAGCATCACCAGGCACTGCGGTACTGGGTTGTGGGCACCCCGATGCCCAGCTACTAACCTAGGCACTGCAGCGCCCAATCATGGTTCAGTCACTTTTGTATTTTAAGCGTAATTTCTTCATTTTACGTCCGATTCACATTTTGTTTGTTTCTATACGTTACATTTTTTATCGTGCATCTATTTATGAAGAAAAAAATACAATTAAATAACTAAATATTTATAATTTTAAATAAAATACAAAAGTTAACTATAATCATACTAATACTTTTATACTCCTAGCATTCTTTCAGATGATATTTGACCTAATCCCTAACTAAGTCTGATTTGTAAGCTGGTATTTGAGCTCTAAATATTGTGCTTTTTAGAGAATTTAGGGGAACAATTATTATTATTAAGAATGGAGAAATAAACAGGCTTAATGGCAAAAGATGGGTAGGAAGAAATGCATGGCTCTATCGTCCCGAGCTTTATTCTCTGTTTAAAGACATGAACTAATCAATTTGTCCACGTTGTTTTAACCGTCAGTCTCGTCTCGGCATATAATAATATGCCCACGAATATTGAATGGTAAACCTTTCAGTCAATCGAATACAAATTAATCACCTAACCCACAATTACAAACCTACTTCTATAATAAAATACAAAAGTTGGGATAAATTACATTTACATCCCTTATATTTTTGCTATATAAATATATACTCTTCATATAGAAAATGAAAAATATTAGATACATCTAAAAAATTTATATCCCAACAAATCATGTGCCATTAATTTAAAGTTTCCGTCACATATATGATAGAATAATAGGACAAGTGGCATGATGACTTTAAATTAATATATATTATTTTAAAAAATATAAAATTAATTTATGTATTTGTAAAAAAAAAATGGATAAGTGGTTTTTTTTTGAAACATTAACATCTACAGTAGAAAATATATCAGAGTAATTTAACATTTTGTTGAGATAAACTTGGTATAGAATTTTTATGGCACGTTAGATGTCTTGGCCTAACCTAGGCATAATAATGAGAGAGACAGAGGTGGGCTGCCATTTGTTGACTATTAGTCTAAATTTTGCATAGAAAATTTTCAATTAATGAATGTAGTATCCCTCTTTCTCTTCTCGAGTTATATTAGGCCGTGGATCCATATGGGATGGGCAGAATTTCATATGGAAGGGAAAGAAAGAAAATATTGAAAAAAATAAATTTGATGGTAACTATTAACTTTAGTGGAAGATTAGTATTAGTGATTCTCTTTTCTTTTTTTTTTCACAAAAATTTTTACAAGAAAAAAAAAAAGGAAAGAACAAAAAGTGGAAAAGGGAGTATCGAGAAATTGTCAAAAAAAAAGTAGGCTGAAAAGGATTACAAGAGAAAGAGACAAAGAAAGAAAGTATGTTGTGTGTTGATGAATAATGAAATTTAGTAACATTGAATTTACATGCACATGCATATAGCGGGGGAAGTGGGAAGTGGGAACCAAAACTCGCGGGTCCGACACGCCACTTGAAGAAGAAATCAGGCTCTAATTCATTAATTCATTCTACATCTACGTCTACGTCACCTCTTACCTCACCTCCTCACCTTTTGTATTTACATTATAGTTATCATTCATTTACATTACATCCTTTAATCAACATACCATAAATATTAAATACAGGCACCCCTTCAAGTCGACCGTCTCAATTATTAGATTAATTTAATGATTGAAATTTAATGATATAGATTTATATAATAAATTAACTAAAAAATATTAAAAACTTCCCTTAATGTTTATTTAAATATAAAATAAATTTTTTAAAATTAAATTATTAACAAAATACCTCTTTATGGTATTAAAAAATAAAAAATAATCTATTATATTATATGTTATAATTTTAATTTTAATAATATTAAATTTTATAACTCTGATTCTAATTTTAATTTTAGTTACATTAAATCTTATAATTCTGATTTTAATTTTAATTTTAATTACATTAAATATTTTAAGTTTAATTTTAATTTTATTTTAATTAGGTTAAATAATTTTAATTTCAAATCTAAGTTCAATTTTGATTTTAATTACGTTAAATGTTATCATTTTAATTCTAAATTTAATTTTAATTACGTTAAATGATACAATTTTAATTTTAATTATGTTAAATATTATAATTTCAATTTCAATTTCAATTTCAATTTAAATTATGTTAAATGCCATTCCAATTTTCATTTTAATTATGTTAAAATTTTAATTTTAATTTCGATTTCAATTACCTTAAGAGTTATAATTTCAATTCTAATTCCGATTTCAATTTCAATTACATTAAATGTTATAATTGTAATTTTAATATCAATTTTAATTACATTAAATGTTATAATTCTAATTTCAATTACGTTAAATATTATAATTCTAAATCCATTTCGATTTCATTTATATTAAATATTATAATTTTAAATCCAATTTTAATTTTATTTACATTAAAAGTTAAAATTACAATTTCGATTATGTGAAATGTTATAATTCTAATTTCAGTTTTAATTACATAAAATATTATAATTCCAATTTCAATTTCACTTACTTTAAATATTATAATTCAAATTTTAATTTTAATTACATTAAAATTATAATTTTATTTCTAATTTAAATTTAAATTAAATATTATAATTCCAATTCAAATTCTAATTTTAATGACATAAAATAATATAATTTTAATTTCAATTTTAAGTACGTTAAATGTTATAATTCTAATTTTAAATTTAATTTTAATTTTAATTACGTTAAACATTATAATTTTAATTCTAATTTTAAAGTCAATTTCAATTACGTTAAATGTTATAATTAATAATTTTAATTTTGATTTCAATAGAGTTAAATATTAATTTCAATAATGTTAAATATTATAATTTTAATTCTAATTTCAATAACATTAAATGATATAATTCGAATTCTAATTTTAATTTGTTAAATCTTATAATTCCAAATCTAATTTTAATTGGATATTGTATAATTGGTTTATATTTAAAAAAATATTTTTAAAAATAAAATAAAATAAATGATAAAAATATAAAAAAATAATCTGTAACTGTTGTTCGAAACAGTGGCCGACCAGTGGCTAGATGCCATTTTTTGGATATACTTTAGTGATAAAAAATATCAAAATTTATATTATTGAACTTTATTTTTCTTAATCTACACAATTGTGGATCATTTTTTTACCCAAAAAAGGTTGAAAAATGTCAAATGTAGTGATGAGGGGTGGTGGTGTGATCCACCCCTGTCAAATGGTAGGGCGGTTACTTGCACAACCCCTACCTATAGATAGATCGCCGATCTATCCATAGATGGAGGCGATTTAAATCACTGCCCCATCATTTAATAGCGAGCGACGAAGGCCACCGTTTCTTACCACCACATTTGGCCATTTTCTAGTATTTTTCTTCTAAAACTGTCCACACAATTGTATAGATAAAAAAAAATAGACTCTAATGACTCAAAATATGATTTTTTTAATGCTATAGACTCGCTGAAAAATGACGCTGGTCGTCATCTCCGATGACAGTTACATATTTTTTTTTTTATAATTTATAATTTAATTTAATTTTTTGTAAAAATATTTTTAAAAATATTATCAATTATACAATGACACGTGTTATTTTGTGCCACATTTCAAATTTTAATTTAATTATATGGTTAAATTACTTTTTTTATCTTTTCACCAATAAAACTAACGATAAAAGTTAATAGATTAAGAAAATTTGGATATTTTATCTCTAATTGGTATAAAATTGTATTTATGTCTAAAATATTAGGGTAAATTTATTGTTATCCCTTAAATCTTATAATTCAGATTTCAATTCTAATTTCAATTACGTTAAATGTTATAATTTTAATTAAGTTAAATAATTTTAATTTCAATTTGATTTCAATTAAATCAAATGTTATAATTTGAATTCTAATTTTGATTTCAAATACGTTAAATGATATAATTTCAATTTCAATTTTAATTTCAATCTCAATTACGTTAAATGTTTCCATTCTAATTTTAATTTCAAATTTAATTTTAATTACATTAAATGTTACAATTTTTTTTTCAATTTTAATTAATTTAAATGTTGTATTTTTAATTTTAATTATGTTAATTATTATAATTCAAATTTTAATTTTAATTACATTAAATATTAGAATTCCAAATCCAATTTCAATTTCAAGTATATAAAATGTTATAATTCTAATTACAATTTCAATTTCAATTTCAATTTCATTAAATGTTATAATTCTAATTCTAATTTCAATTTTAATTATGTTAAATATCATAATTCTAATTCTAATTTCGATTTCACTGACATTCAATGTTATAATTGTAATTTTAATTTTGATTTTAATTATTTTAAAGTTATAATTCTAATTTCTATTTCTATTATGTTACATGTTATAATTCGAATTCTAATTTTAATTACATAAAATACTATAATTCTAATTTCGGTTTCAAATACGTTAAATGTTATAATTACAATTCCTATTTTAATTTTAATTTCAATTACGTTAAGCGTTATAATTTTAATTTCAACTTCATTTACGTTAAACATTATAATTCTAATTTCAATTTCAACTTTAATTACGTTAAATATTATAAATTTAAATCTAATTTTAATTTCAATTACGTTAAATATTATAATTACAATTCTAATTTTAATTACGTTAAATATTGTAATTTTAAATCCACTTTCAATTTCAAGTATATAAATGTTATAATTCAAGTTCTATTTCTAATTCAAATTTTAATTATATTAAATATTATAATTTTAATTTTAATTTTAAATTAAATTTTAATAAAGTTAAATGTTGTAATTAAAAGTCTCATTTAGATTTTAACAAATATGAAATTGAAAGTTAGAAATATATTTTGGACTTGTTATATATCTTTTTGCAATAATCCAGTAATTGGAAATTATAAATAGTTTCTTGAAAATTAGAAATTTGTTTGTGAAGTATTTATTTTAGAATTTGAAATTTGTTATATATTTTTGAAATTAAGAGTTGGAATGTTAACATAGTTTAATAAATGCCTTGAAAATTAAATATATATATATATCCAAAATATAAAAACACCCCGAAAAAAAGTAAAGGTCAAAAGTTAAAAACAACCCAAAAACTATAATTTAGCTTAATTAAAATATTTTGTTATATATTTTTAAATTTAATATAATTTAAATTTAATTTATAATTTTAATAAAAAGTGGTTAATTGAATATTAATTATTCATTAACTTATAACAATAATTACTATTTTAAGTATGAAGTTAAATAAAATTTAATAAAAAATTCAAGATTAAATATAAAAATTTAAATTTAAATACCAAAGGATGTCCTATAGTGGCGCTATGTGGCGAGGCTTTTTATGTTAACCATAATTATTTAAAATACATATAAATGTTCCTATTTAATATACTATATGTTCTCACTTAGTATACTATATGTTTCTACCTAATATACTACTTGTTCTCACTTAATATATTACGTGTTCTCACTTAATATACTACTGGTTCTCACTTAATATACGAAATATTCTCATTTAATATACTATATCTTCCCTGTTTGCGGAATTATACACACGCGAATTGTAACTATAAGTGCACGGCTCATGAGCAAGTAATAAAGTGATGAGTGAGTATCGTTCCCCCGAGGATTGGTATCCTAAATTAATACTAATTCCTACGGTGTTGACAACATAACTTTATCTAAGCTAATTTAAAGGATAAGTTAGATTGTGGAATTAAAATGCTTCAAACTAGATAAACCAATAAATTAAGGATATGAATGTTCTATGGCAATGGGGTTCTAAGGACTTGATTTTACTCTATTATTTCTATACTCTTTATCATTTGTGATTAACAACTAATTTAATGCATTCATTAATCAAAGGCTTAAGAATAATCTCATTCCCTCTCTCGAGTGCTGAATGAGACTCTATACATATACAAACAAGTTGATGTCCCTATCTAATCTGTTATACATACACACATTAAGTTACCCTTATATGACTACCCTAAGTTCATTAGTCTCACAACTCAACAAACTCAAAGCCATGCCTTTTACAACCAACATATGGATTAGACTTTCCCAAGCACATAACCCAAATGTTTAATTCATCCAATCTATTTCCCAATGCAATTAGAAGCATTAAGCACATAAAAGGCATAAATGAATAAACATAAAATAGTCATTAATCACAAAATAACATCAATACATAAGTTCAATGGAGTTCCATCAAGCCTTAGAACATAGAATCTAGCAATTCATAGTGAAATATTTAATTACATTGATCCAAATATTTATAAAAGTACTTATATTCAAATCAACACAAAATATAATTACAAACTATAAATAAGTGTAAATGAAGTAGAGAGAGAAGAAGGAACTAATTTGAGAAGCCTTTGGAGTCTTCAATCTTCAATAATCATCCTTAATCCAAACTTCAATGGTATTTCTCTCACTAAAAACTAGAGTTTCTCTCTCTATTTCATACTTTCCTTTCATACTTTAAGAAATGGCTAAATGGTAGTGTTTATAAGTTTCAAATTAGGGTAAGAAAATAGGTAAAGAAACAAGTGGTGGCACTTGGGCATTGAGCATTCTGCCAATAGAGCCCATTTTGGCACCTAGGTGTCAAAACCTGGGTTTTTCGGTGCCTCGACGCCATTTTCTGATGCTAGGGCACCAAACCCTGGGCATGGTACTATAGCACGAGCATTGTAGCTCGACAAAATTTGTGTACTGTAGCATTTTACTAGTTTATAGCATTGTAGCATATATATATATATATATTTTGCTTGTTTTATTTGAATTTTCATCTCAAATAGCTCTAATAACTTGAAACGTACAAAATAAAATTAAAACACATAAAGAACCATGTATTTACATTTAAAATGAGTAATTATCAAATTAAAAAGAGTATAATATCATATATAATATACGCTTATCAAATACGCCCAAACTTAAATACTTGCTTGTCCTCTAGTAAGAAAGCACACTCACAACAATAAAAAAATGACAACAAACTCCAAGAGGACATAGATCTTGTGATCGATAAATGATAAGTAATTTGTCTAAAAATTTTTTCATAACTATTATCCTCAAGGAAATTTTAAACATTATAACCGTTCAACATGTTAATCCAACACTTATTCAAACCTACAAGTGACCTACTTGGTGTATGTGTGAATAGCTAAAATCATTAGTCCCATGCACTCGGATTAGTTTATGCATACAAGACAATGAAATGGTCTCTATTAGTTTTTATTTATTTAACACTTCATATGCTTATTTTTTACATCACTCTCTACTAATGTAGGCACATATATAATCAATGATCAAATAGAACTTTAGTTAGCTTGTAATGCATAGCTAGGGGGAGGGTAGGATAAAATGGATCAATTTCGGCTCAACTTACACCATAAGCACATATTTCTATAAAGATTACACAAACAAAACCATTGTTTTTCACTCGATTTTTCTCAAACTTATTTATTTAATTTCCTAGCTATTTTGTTGCTCTTCTTTTCTTTTCTTTTAAGCTAGGGGTATAGCAAACTCAAAATATTTTTTTTTGAATTTTTTGTTTTTTTTACATATAAGTCACTATACCCCCAAACTTAAGCTTTTCATATTTAAACAACCAACATTTATAACTAAACCTATAACCATTCTTTAATTCACCACTTCATTTTCAAAATTTCATATAACTTTCCAAAAGGAGTGTTATACTCATGGCGTGATAGGTATTATGAAGGATAATAAAAGTAAGGTTAAGGTAGTGATATGGTTAGCAAGGAAAAAGTGATAATTGGGCTCAACGGGGGTGACTAGGGGTAAAAATATACAAAGATTGGCTTGAAAGACTCAATCGGTCCAAAGATAACTTAAAATCATATCCTCAATTACGTATGCCCTTGGAGTTCGCCTTGAGTGATGCTCAAATAAGTTCTAGTGTGTTTTTGAGACCTTAATTATTCTTATTGTGCATAAACGTCTTCTAAGCAAGTATAAAACTAAATAATTCTAACTACGTGCTCAAAATATCAAGTGGTTACAAAGTGAAGCTAAACTTATCCTAGATTACTAAGCAAACAATCACAACATTTATTGCTTCCAAAAGAATGTAGCATTTGAAATCATGTTTCTATTTCATATCATTAACTACTAATCATTCAACCAACCAGTAACTAAAGACAAAAAAATTAAAAAAAAAATTAAGAACAACAGTCATAAAGAGTAAGCATGATTGAACATGGTAAGTGAACACCAAATAATATTTCCCTCTCCCAAACTTAAAGTTGACATTGCCCACAATGAAAAAAATAAGAATGAGTATAAAGGACTTCCCTCGTAAAAGATAACTTAGTGCGGCAGTGCTCAAATCTTGAGGTTGAAGTTGTTGCTTGATTTAGTGCTCAAAGCATTCAATTTGCTTGACTTTTATTTTGAGCTCCATTGGGCTGTACCTTGTTGGCTCTACTTTCGCTCTATTTTTTTATACTTTATGAAGTGTCGGCATGTTGTTCTAACACAATATAAGAAAAAAAAATCAAAACTAAGATTGAAATTGAAAATTAAAATTCACTTGGGTTACTTCCTAAGAAGCGCTTGATTTAACGTCATTAGCTTAACATCTTTCAGATTCATGGGAGATTAAACTGGATTTTGGAGGTATTTCGCCTATGGAATACTCCTCCATTTTGGTATTTTAATGTGTATTCAATGGCTTTGTCAATCTCTTTCCTTGATTTCCAAAGTTCTATAAGGTGTTCAACAAGGAATGACCTCAACTCTCTTATTTTGAGTTTCCCCGGAAAGAGTTTTAGTCTTGGCCGAAAGAATGAACCATGATTGTCGGTACTTGATTTCTTTTCCATCATGCTCTTGCCATGCCTTATCTTTTTCCTTGTTTGGTGCATATTTGCCTTACCATAAACTCGGGGTTAAATAGTATCCATTTCCTTCCCATAATCGGGATCCATGTTTTCAATCTTCAAACATTTTTTAGAGTCATTTGGCAACTTTGTCTCCTTGAAAACCTTGAATGTGACCTCCTCATCTTGTACCTTCATTTTCATCTCTCCCTTCCCTATATTAATGAGAATTCTCTCGGTGGCTAAAAATGGTCACCCAAGAATAATAAGAATGTTCTTATCTTCCTCCATATCAAGGACCACAAAATCCACTGGTAGAATAAATCTGCCTACTTTAACTAACACATCCTCAATGACCCCCCATGGATAAGTTATAGAACTATCTGCCATTTGCAAGAGAATTATAGTAGGCTTTACCTCACCAAGACCTAACTTGTTAAAGATAGATAAAGGTATGAAATGTATGCTTGCTCAAGGTCACACAAGGATTTTTTAAAAGTAGACTCCCCAATAGTGCATGGAATGGTGAAACTGCCCGAATCTTTCATCTTTTGTAGCAACTTCCTTTGGATAATTGCACTACATTCCTCTATTAGCCTCATGATTTCATAGTCCTCAAAATTTTTCTTTTTCAATATCACTTCCTTTATGAACTTCATATAGTTTAGCTTTTTCTCCAAGACATCTATAAAAGGAATATTAGTGTAAATCTTTTTAAAGTTGTCAAAGATTTTGGAGGGTTGATCATTCTTTTTGTAGAAAAGTTGAGGGTAAGGCAATGGTAGGGTAATGATAAAAGGATTATCTGAGAAGGAAATGGAGTTGGGTTTGTGATTTATTCTAGATGGTTCAACAACAACTTCTTTCTCTTCACCCTCAACCACATTTTTCTCTGAAGTTTCAACTTTCATACCACTATTAATAGTGATGGCATTGCAATGCTCTCTTGAATTGGCCTTCTTTTAACTTGAGAACTTGCTTGAAGATTGATCTTTAATGGCATGGGTAAGTTGCCCAACTTACACCTTTAATGACTTTAATGTAGCATTCATATGGGTACAATGTGTCTTAAAGTTATCAAGACAAACCTCATATTTGTTAAACCTCTTTCTTGTCTCCATGATAAAAGTGCCCAAAATATCTTCCAAAGATAGCTTCTTCTCGACCACTTGATGATTAAATCATTGTGAAGGTTGTAAGGAATTTCTTGGATTGCCATAGGAGAAGTTCTCATAATTTCTAATCCCAGGATGATAATATGTAGGCAAGTTGTTAGTCTGGTGTTGGAAGTTCTGGTTGTTGATATATTGGACTTGCTCAAGATCACTCTCTTCATCGGCGTAGGAAACATTTGCAACCATCATTGAATCTTTATTTGTTATGGCCTCTTTAGGATTTAGTGTAGAAATTTGGTTGGCTGAAGCTGAAACTTGGGCTAAAAGTGCAATAATAGGATCAACCTCATACACCCCAGCAGCTTTTCTCACTATAGACCTCTCATTAGACCATTGATAATTGTTGCAAGCCATCTCTTCCAACAAACTTGAGATTCTTCTGTTATTTTTGACAGCAAGGTTCCACCTGCCACTGCATCAACAATAGTTATTGTTTGGCCATTCAACCCATTATAGAAGAGTTAGATTTGGAACTAATCTTGGTACTCATGTTGAGGATATTTTCGAATAAGATCTTTGTGTTAAGGTCGGTGCTTACGTGCCATCCCTGAATATACATATACTTGTGTATTTATACAAGTGTACATTCCCATTAAATCGCTAATACCTATTCATATGGTATTATGTAATGTAACGTTATAGACATTGTAGATCTGAAGGAGTTTAGGTCAGATTTAAAAAAATTTAGATAAGGGCTCATAGTTAGCCATGCTGATAGATATAAATGTTAAAGGTTTGTATAGCTAAGTGTTAGCTGGTTATAATACTCAGCAGATCCAAAAGTTGGAGCCTTATCTGTAATGGGACATAGACCTTGGAATATATTAGTAACTGCACAGTTACAAAAGTTATAATCGGGGGCCAAAAAATGCTAGTTGCGCAAGTATATTTTCGAATAATTATCCCTAATTTATATTTGCCGATGCGGGTTTGTCGGTGGATATCTTTATATATAGATCAACATATATCATACCTATAGGGTATAGATAGTCGTTCCTAGCCGACTGTGAGGTTGGAGCTCGTATTGACATATAGGTATCGAGTTAGGACTAGATATGGGACAGACTCGAGAGGACCCTTCGATAGACACCCTGTGTAAGCCGTCAACAGAGGGTTCTCTTGATTTGAATAGTATACATGGTCCTTTGACCTGAGTGCCACGGTGGGCTTGTAAGTGATCCACCATACTTTAGTTCCACGCATGTCACAGACATTTCATGGTGTGACTGTTGGGTGTCGCTGGGTATGGTCTAATACTTATGGAGTTCGGTGTGTACAAATATGGGATTCATCAACTCGCATAGGGATTTAGATATCCAGATACTTTGAGACTGTATCTCGAAAAATCTTATGGCCACAAGTATTAATCCCGGGAAAGAGTTCCGCCAAGGTGGAACAATATAGCAAAGGTGTTTGCGCATATTGTTCAGTGAGATACAAGTCTGGAGATAAGACATGGATGAACACAAAAGGATTTAACGGTGATAATCTATATCCCCGCACATCCAAGATATCATGACGGAAGGACTATACGTATACGTTGTAACCTCAACTTGCATGGTTTAACGCGCTGATTTGTATATCCATGACATGTGCTTAGAGCATTGCTCACGGACTCATGGAATAGTTTCATTTGACGAATCAGGCGTAGGACCAAGGGAGTCTCGCAATATGGAGTGTACTCGTTGTGCATTGGGATAACGTGATGGATTAAAGTGTTTAATCCAACAATACCACATAAATGCGTTCGTGTCTGTATTTAAGTGTTAAATACAACAATTAGTCAATAATTGTTATTTACTAATTGTATAATGACACGTGGCACATTGTGAACCCTCGGTTGAGTTTACCCGAGTGTGAAATTTGGTGGGACCTACTAGCGAGTAGACTTAGTAACTATTCATGATGGGCAAAATAGTCATTTCACACTTTGATTATTTACTGACTAAATAATTAAAATATCCCTTATTATAATTATTATTATATATAATAATATTTTATTTGGGTGCCAAATAGTTAGCACCCATTATGTATTTTTATTATTGTTATTATTATTATTATTATTATTATTATATTATATTATTATTTTATTTTATATATAGAAAGAGAGAGATGAGAATTAGGGTGAAAAAGTGTGTGTTTTACAAGTTTTGGAATTTTGGTTGAGAGAAGCAGAGAAGAGAAATGGAGAAGAAGAAGAAAGAAAAAAAAAGAAAAAAAAAAAAATTGTTTCATTTTTTCTATGGTTCCAATTGAAGCAATTGTGAATTGCTTCAAATTCTCTATTTCTTATCATTTTGGAGAAAATGATAAAAACACACACCCAGCCATTTTGGAGATTAAGAGTTAATCCCGTGCTGGATATAGGGCTGTTGTTTTAGCTTACCAAGCCCACCGTGTTGGTGACTAGAACTGTCAACGAGTTGGTCTCTACGCGGACTCCGAAAAAATACGTATATAACGTTACACGTTGAGACGAGTTCTCTACCCTACTAATATATTAATATGATTAATATATTTATTTATTGTGTATTTTACGCTTCCGTCGCGTTAAATATATATGTGATACATATTTTAGGCAATAGACACAATTGCATATGTATACACCCACATATTGTAGATCCCTTACAAAGAATGGTATTAGAGCCATTTAGGATATATTTAAGTGTTGTTTGAGTAAATGGATGCAGAAGGCTCAGTGTAAATGGTGCGTTTCAAGTATGGAAATGGGTATGCTAAAGGGGGTGCATTGGGAGCTTCAGCGCTGTAGCGAGGTGACTTGGCACCGCGACAGGGTACTATTTACTTGAACAATAGCACATGAACAACTAAAGTAATTTTAAACAGTGTTTCAAAATTAATTTTGCATGTGTAGATTTATGAAATGTAGTGATAAAAGTTATTAGTCTACATTATAAATCAGGGTTTATGAAATACAGTGATAAGAGGTATCGGTCTGCATTATAAACCAGAATTAATTTTTGTGTGTTGATAACCATAATAGAAGCCCTACTTGTGGGGTTAGTTATGCTTACATAGAAAAATTAATTAATTGAGAATCACCCTCCTCATTAGATGGAGACCTAGGATAAACAAAAATATCTTTTAATCAGATTAAAGAATATTGCATCATGAGATAATATTTTATTCTGATCTGCCTTGTCAATACGGTATTAGACGAGTCACGTCAGCCTTTTCCCAAGATTGCTACAGCGTGAGGGACTTGGTCAGTTGCGCTTGGACTATACCGATTAAACATGAGACGAGACAAATATATGCGAAAGTATTACTCGATATTGCTACAACGTGAGGGTAGTATCGGTAGCATATATTTGATCATTGACAAGTTAATCTGGAATACATTTACCCAATATTGCTACAGCGTGAGGATAAGGTGTATTCAGGATCAAGTGGTAAGAGTTGCATGAGATGCAATTGACAAATGTTGTCTACCTGTTGGGATTACAAAGGCCAATATTGCTACAATGTGAGGCCCGAGTAAATTTCAATGGGATCTACTTTCCGCTGTATAGTTTAAAATAGTTTAAACTATCATCTTTTCGTTCGAGAGATTACCGGGATTATGTAAAGTAGTAGAAGGGAATTTTAAATCGAAAATGTATAATTAGTATACCCATGATTTAAAATGTTTCATTAGCGATTTAATGACCATTCCGCTTACATCTCCCGTTATTTTGGCCTATCAAGTCTAATGGCCACTACGAACTAGTTGGTGTATATAGTTGATGCAGTTCAACTCTAAGGTACTAGGAATTACTCTGATCGGATGATAAATCTCAAAAGTGTTCTGGATTCAGAAAATTTTGAATTTATTATTGATTAGAGTTTATCGTAAGGTAATTCTTATAACACCTCTCAAGAAGATTTGAATAAAGGTGGTGTGACTCTATTTGTGAATGGTGCTTCATCTTTTACTCCAAGTATATCTGGTGAGACCAGATGTGTAAGAAGAAGAAGATGAGGCAGATAACCAAGATAAATTCTCAGAGGCAACATTTATCCAAAGATCAACAAGAAAGCGAGTAGATGAAAAGTGTTTCTAATATAGTAAGGTTGGGTATTGAAAATTCAACTACCCTAGAAGCCTTATAATTGTCAGGAAGACTTCTAAAGGTTTGTGTTTGACACACATGGGCATTTCTAGGGCATAAGATGCCAGTTTAAACTAGGTATGTGATACCGTACATCCCTCTTATATCTGCAATATGTTGTCGGGATTGAGAGAGACTAGAATGCAACAGCTTATAGAAGTAAAGTTAAAAGTAAGAAATAGTGATTTCTTGCAGGTCCAAGCTGTTGGGCAACTTGACTTACTTCTTGTATGTAATCCAATAGTTGTATTACATAATAAGTATGATATTTTATTAGCTGAATTTCAGTTAATAAATGGATATTATATACAATTAGAAATGTTTGTAGATCGAAATCCTTAAATCATACGAAGCTGTGGTATATAAGTTTAGGTCATATAGACGTGAGACGCTTATCCGTCTGGTTAAGGATGGTTGGATTTGTAATCTGATCATAAAGATTTAACCAGTTTATGAATAATGTATTCACGGTAATGACCAAATATACCATAATGTACATCATATCTCTTCGATTAGATCAAGGTAGTAAGTATATTAACAACAAGTTTTTCTGTATGGTTAAGCAAGAATGTGTTTCTCACTTACTATAGTCCTCCGGGTAATCCACAACATAATGATGTTTTGGTGAGGAGGAATCAGACTTTATTAAATATGATCTGATTGATAATGAGTGTTACCGATCTATATCTGTAAGAATATGCTTCAAAGATAACTACTTATTAAGTAGAGTTCCATCAGAAGCTGTTTTTTCCATTCCGTATGAGATACAGAAAGGAATGAAGCTGTATCTTAAATAAGTTAAGACTTGGGGTTATTCTACTTACATAAGTGTTACATAGCAGGGTATCTTGTTTTGTAATAGTTACTCAATAGGATAAACTAATACCCAAGAGGACCATGTATAAGTTCATTGTGTATCCTGTGAATTCAATAGGATACTAGTTCTATGATTCAGAGAAGTGAAGTGTGTTCGTTTCTTGGTTTACCACTATCCTTGAAGAAGATTTTCTCATAGATCATGAGAATTATAGAAAGATTGAACTTGGTGAAGTCAATCTAGTAATCAATGAACCAAGGATGTGAACTCAGGCTCAATTAAGCAGTGACCTTTTAGTACATCTCCAAATGGGTCAAAAAGGATTTCTAGGTCACCTATTAGGTATATTTGATCTTTGAAGGTGAACTTAGAGTTTTCTTGGTAGAAGAAAATCATTCTTGACCTATAGTGAGTCGATTTCAGACATCGATTCAGGAATCGGCAAGAAGCCATGAAAATAAAATTGACTCCATGCATCAGAATCAAGTCTGAGACTTGGTTAAACTACCCGTGAGAATTATTCTCATCAGTTGTAAAGGGTTTACAAAAAGGTAGTGGAAGCCAGATAGAAGGTAGAGACCTTCTAAGCCCTATATTGATTCTAAAAAAGTAATCCTCAGTGATCTCGCATCAATTAAGAGGAAACTTTTGGACCAATATTGATGCTAAAGTCGATTAGTATGTTATTGGCTCTTGCAACATATTATGATTTTAGGTTTGACAGATGGATGTAAGGACGACATTCTGAAATGCCTGAAGGTTTTACGTCCAGCCAGACTTCTGGTTTAGTGTGCATAAAAGGTAAGTGGGAGCATGATAGTTTTCTTAATGCTCTTTGTTGATGATATACTGGTCATTACAAATAATGTCAGTGTGTTAGAATTGGTCAGTAGTAACTCGTAGATATTTCTCTATGAAGGATTTGGGAGAAGCTTCATTTATACTAAGTATAAAGCTTTATAGAGACAGAGTTAGGAAGCTGATAGGACTCTCCCAAATCATTTCACATCAATAGACCTGGTGTTCATCTTTCGATGAGAGTGTCTCTTCAAATGAAAGATGAGACAGTTAGAGAGTCTGACACACTAGATACGTTAGCCCTTCAGAGCTTGATGTTTACTATGATATGTTTGAGACCTGAGATCAGTTTGACTGTAAAAGTTACGAGTCGATTTTAGTCTGATTTAGGTGACCACCATTTAATGGTAGTCAAACATATCCTAAGAAACCTTAAGGGTACAAAGGATGAGTTTCTCAAAAATAAAGAAAGTAACTTACAAATAAGAAGATGCACAAAGTCAGACTTCTAATTTGACTTAAATGATAGAGAGTGTACATCTAGGAATGTGCTCATTTTTAATAGTACTAAGTGAGTTAGAATTGTACCAAACCAGGATTCACTACTAATTTTTTTGACGCAGCGAAAGCGGTAGTGAAGATTCATAGGTTTATCGCTGGCGTTGGAAGAGTTCCAAGATAGATGGACCCTATCCCATAGTTTACGATAAAAGTAGGCCGTTGTACAAGCCGAAGTGCCAAGAGGACACTAGTACTCTAATCGTATTGAGAGGAGTCTCACATGACTACAAAGATCTTGGCTAAAGGAGATGTGATTATTTGTAGAAGTGCTTTATAAATAATTTAGCAAACTCACATTCTAATGTTATGACTCTAAAAATATTTATGAAACACGTAGAGTCGATGTGTATGAGATGCCATCAGGAATGACACTAGAGCAAGTGGGAGATTGTTAGGGTCGGTACTTACGACCATCCCTGAATGTACATATGCTTGTATATTTATACAAGTGTACATTCCCATTAAATTGCTAATACCCATTCATATGGTATTATGTAATGTAACGTTACAGATATTGTAGATCTGAAGGAGTTCAGGTCAGTTCTAAAAAAGTTTAGATAAGGGCTCATAGTTAGCTATGCTGAGAGATATAAATGCTAAATGTTAACACAACTAAGTGTTAGCTGGTTATAATACTTAGCAGATCCAAGAGTTGGAGCCTTGTCTGTAATAGGACATAGACCTGGGAATATACTAGTAACTACATAGTTACAAGAGTTGCAATTAGGTGCTAGAAAATGCTAGTTGCGCAAGTATGTTTTAGAATAATTATCCATAATCTATTTCCGCCGATGCGGGTCTATCGATAGATACCTTCATATATAGATCAGCATATGCCGGGGATTATTGGTTGTTATTGATACCATCAGCCATAACTTGAGATTGATTTCTTCTTTCTCTCCTAAGCCTGCAAAATGTGCGCTCAACTTCCGGATCAAAGGGTAAAAGCTCCAAGCTGCAAGCTCTTCTCATACACCTTCAAAAAAACCAAAACAAAACCACATATAAAAAGGAGAACACAATGTCTAAATTAAAATCAAGTTGCGTAACCACAATATTAGCAGAAATTCAAAATTTACAATTCCCGGCAATGATGCCAAAAACTTGTATGCGAAATTATATACACGGGAATTGTAACCGTAAGTGCACGAGTCGTGAGTAAGTAATAAAGTAATGAGTGAGTATCGTTCCTACGATGATTGGTATCCTAAATTAATGCTAATTACTACGGTGTTGACAACCTAACTTTATCTAAGCTAATTTAAAGGATAAGTTGGATTATGGAATTAAAATGCTTCAAACTAGATAAACCGATAAATTAAGGATATGAGAGTTCTATGGCATTGAGATTCTAGGGACTTGATTTTCCTCTATTGTTTCTATGCTCTTTATCATTTGTGATTAACAACTAATTTAATGTATTCATTAATTAAGGGCTTAAGAATAATCTCATTCCTTTTTCCCAGTGCCGAATGAGACTCTATGCATATACACACAAGTTGATATCTCTATTTAACTCATTATACATACACGGATTAAGCTACCCTTATGTGACTACCCTAAGTTCATTAGTCTCCCAACTCAACAAACTCAAAGCCATGTCTTTTACAACCAACATATGGATTAAACTTTCCCAAGCACATAACCCAAATGTTTAATTCATCCAATTCATTTCCCAATGCAATTAGAAGCATTAAGTATATAAAAAGACATAAATGAATAAACATCAAATAATCATTAATCACAAAATAACATCAATATATATAGTTCAATAGAGTTTCATCAAGCCCTAGAACATATAATCTATCAATTCATAGTGAAATATTTAATTACATTCATCCAAATGTTCATAAAAGTACTCATGTTCAAATTAACACAAATTACAATTACAAATTATAAATAAGTGTAAATGAAGTAGAGAGAGAATAAGGAACTAGTTTGAGAAGCCTTTGGAGTCTTCAATCTTAAATAATCATCCTTAATCCAAACTTCGATGATGTTTCTCTCACTAAAAACTAGAGTTGTTTTCTCTATTTCGTGCTTTCCTCTGATACTTTAAGAAGTGGTTAAAGGGTAATATTTATAGGTTTTAAATTAGGGCAAGAAAATGGGTAAAGAAACTAATGGTGGCACGTGGGCGTCGAGCATTCTGCCAATGGAGCCTGTTTTGGAGTTGGGCGCTATTTTCTGGCACTAGGGTGCCAAACCCTAGGTGCTGAGCATTTTGCCAATAGAGCCCGTTTTGGGCTAGGGCGCCAAACCCTGGGCGAAGTACTGTAGCACGAGCACTGTTGCTAGACACTGTTCATGACAATAGCATTTTACTATTTATGGCACTGTAGCATATTTATTTTTTTGCTTGTTTTATTTTTTTGAATTTTCTTCCCAAATAGTTTTAATAACTTGAAACCTATAAAATGAAATTAAAACACATAAAAAATCATGTATTCACATTTAAAATGAGCAATTATCAAATTAAAAAGGGTATAATATCATATATAATATGCTCTTATCATTCCCACTTAATCTACTACTTGTTACTACTTAATATACTACTTGTTCCCACTTAATATACTAAATGTTCCTATTTAATATACTACGTGTTCCCACTTAGTATACTAAGTATTCCTAATTGACAAACTAAGTTGGAACACGTAGTATATTAACAGATATATTATATATTCCCACTTAATATATTACGTGTTGCCACTTAATATACTAAATATTTCTACTTAATATACTAAATATTTTCACTCAATATACTACATGTTCCCACTTAATATAATACATGTTCCCACTTAATATATCAAATGTTCATACTTAATATACTATGTGTTTTTACTCATAAAATTATTATTTTTATTGTGGGAGTGTCGCAAAAAAATGGCCGTCGGCCGATGGCCTTTTTCAACGATGGTGGTAGGTTTTTTAATTATTAATTAATTAATTTTAAATATATTTATTATAATTATAAACCAATTACAAGATAAAACATGTAATTTGTAACTAATCAATTTTTGACACGTGTTATTTTATTAAAAAGTATTTATTTATTACTTTTTCAAAATTATATTAAATTAAATAAACGAATGAGATTGTGCCATGTATTTAATGACATGAACGAGTGCGATTGTGCCACGTGTTTAAGGTTAAATGATAAATAATGAAGGTAAAGTGGTAATTGTCCATCAAAACTAATATTTTCATCCAATTTGATGGCAAAGATTAACGGATTAGGGTAAACTTATGTATTTTATCTCTAACTATGGCAAAGTTGTAAATTAGTCTAAAATATTAGGGTAAATTTGACCTTATCCCTTATAACATTTAAATGAAAATAAAATTGAAATTGGAATTATAATGTTTAACGTAATTAAAATTAAAAGCGTATTTAAAACTGAAATTAGAATTAAATTATTTTATGTAATTAAAAATTAGAATTGGAATTATAACATTTAACATTTATTAAAATTAAAATTGAAATTGGAATTGGAATTATAACTTTAATATAATTGAAATTGAATTATAACATTTAACGTAATGAAAATTGAAATTGGATTATAATATTTTATGTTATTAAAATTAGAATTAAAATTGAAATTGAAATTATAACATTTAATATAATTGAAATTAGAATTTTATTTTTTAACATAATTGAAATTGAAATTAATTTGAAATTATAACTTAAAATTGAAATTAGAATTAGAATTATAACATTTAACATAATTAAAATTGAAATTATAACATTTAATGTAATTGAAATTAGAATTGTAATTATAACATTTAACGTAATAAAAATAGAAATTGAATTGTAATATTTTATGTAATTAAAATTAAAATTAAAATTATAACATTTAACATAATTGAAATTAAAATATTATTTTTTAACGTAAGTGAAATTGAAATTAATTTGAAATTATAACATGTAAAGAAAATTGAAATTGAAATTAGAATTATAACATTTAATGTAATTAAAATTAGAATTATAACATTTAATGTAATTGAAATTGGAATTGTAATTATAACATATTAATGTAATGGAAATTGAAATTGAATTATAATATTTTATATAATTAAAATTAGAATTAAAATTAGAATTATAACATTTAACATAATTGAAATTAGAATTTTATTTTTTAACGTAATTGAAATTGAAATTATAACATGTAAACGAAATTAAAATTAAAATTAGAATTATCACATTTAACGTAATTAAAATTAAAATTATAACATTTAATGTAATTGAAATTAGAATTGTAATTATAACATTTAATGTAATTGAAATCGGAATTGAAT
Organism: Ailanthus altissimus; assembly: GCA_946807835.1. Classification (NCBI taxonomy): domain Eukaryota; kingdom Viridiplantae; phylum Streptophyta; class Magnoliopsida; order Sapindales; family Simaroubaceae; genus Ailanthus; species Ailanthus altissimus. The sequence goes on from OX327687.1 coordinate 16,617,687, forward strand.
TTGAAATTATAACACTTAAGTAATTAAAATCAAAATTATAATTGAAATTATAATATTTAACGTAATTGTAATTAAAATTATAATATTTAACGTAATTAAAATTAAAATTATAACATTTTAACATAATTGAAATTGGAATTGAAATTGTAACATTTAACATCATTTAAATTGAAATTAAAATTAAAATTAAAATTAGAATTATAATACTTAATGTAATTGAATTTGAAATTAGAATTGTATCATTTAACATAATTGAAATTAAATTTAGAATTAAAATTATAACATTTAACATATTTAAAATTGAAATAAAAATTAGTTAACCTAATTAAAATTAAAATTGAAATTTAAATTATAATATTAACGTACATAGAATCGAAATTGAATTTAAAATTATAACATTTAACATAATATGAATTGAATTTAAAATTAGAATTGGAATTATAACCTTTAACAAAATTGAAATTGAAATTAGAATTGAAATTATAACATTTAAACTAACTGAAACTAAAATTGGATTGCAATTGCAACATTTAATAAAATTAAAATTAGATTTTAAATTACAACATTTAATGTACTTAATGTAATTGAAATTGAATCTAAAGTTAAAATTAAAATTAAAATTATAACATTTAACGTACTTAAAATTGTAATTAGAATTGCATTTAGAATTACAGCATTTACCGTACTTAGAATTGAAATTAAAATTAAAATTGAATTATAACATTTAATGTAATTGGGATTGAAAATTAATTTGAAATATAACATTTAACGTAAATAAGATTAAAATTATAATTGGAGTTATAATATTTAACGATTTGGAATTATAACATTTACATAATTGAAATTAAAATTGAATTTGAAATTATAACATTTAATATAATTACAATTGAAATTGGATTTCAATAACATTTAACGTAGTTGAAATTAAATTTAAAATTAGATTTGTAATTATAACATTTAATGTAGTTAAAATTAAATTTAAAATTAGGTTTTAGAACTATAATATCTAACGTAATTGAAATTAATATTGAATTTGAAATTATAGCATATAACGTAATTAAAAATAAAATTAGAATTACAATAGTTTATGTAATTGAAATCGAAAGAATTAGATTTATAATATTTAATATAATTAAAATTAAAATTTAAATTGGAATTATAACATTTAGCATAATTAAAATTAAAATGAAAATTATAACATTTAATATAATTAAAATCAAATTTAGAATTGAAATTGTAACATCTTATGTAATTGAAATCGACATTGTAATTAAATATAACATTTAAAGTAATTAAAATTGTAATTGTATTTGAAATTGTAATATTTAACATAATTGAAATTGATATTGAAATTATAATATTTAACATAATTGAAATTAGAATTCGAATTGTAATACTTAATGTAATTAAAATTATAACATTTAACTTAACTGAAATTGAAATTAAATTTACAACTATAACATTTTATTTAATTAAAATTAGAATTAGAATTAGAATTACAATATTTAACGTAATTAAATTTGAATTTTAAATTGGAATTGAAATTATAAAATTTGAATTGTAAATTGGAATTAAAATTATAAAATTTAATGTAATTGAAATTGAAATTGGATTTGGAATTATTAACATTTAACATAATTAAATTTAAATTTAAAATTAATTTTAGAATTATAAAGTTTAACGTAATTTAAATTAGAATTAGAATTATAATATTTTACACAATTAAAATTAAAATTGATTTTAGAATTATAATATTTTACCTAATTGAAATTAAAATTTGAACTATAGCATTTAATGTAATTGAAATTAGATTTGAAATTATAATATTTTACGTAATTAAAATTAAAATTATAATATTTAACATAATTAAAATATAAATTGAATTTGAAATTATAACATTTATTGTAATTGAAAGTAAAAGCTTTTGGTATGTATTTTATCTTAATTTGTTTTTATTGATTGTTATCATTAAAATAATATTTAATTTATATTTCTAAATTTTTATATAAAATATGTTTTATTTTTTTAAATTAAATATTATAATAAAATTATTTTATTTTTAGACTTAATTGATTTTAAATTTATAATATAATTATGTGTTAATTTTATTAATATAAGGAATCTTTATGAAAAAAACCAAAATGACCAGCAATACCTTATATTGCCAGTCATTTTGACTACATCAGCCAGCTGTATAGCATAGCCGGCTGCAATATAGTCTTTCCCTTAAATACAACATGACACAACAAGACAAGTAGTACTACTTACTCTGTCTAGATCCATAATCGTAACTCATTTTGTTTTTTTGGGGTTAGCCTAACACTCAACACTCAACGTGGCATATGCCTTGACATAATTTATGTCTTTACCCACAATACCCCTGTATTCATTCATTATGTCACTTTAAATTATACTATTTACCCTTTTAATTGGCTGTTTTTATACTTAAACATGTTTAATATATTTATATACATACTATTTGTGCTATAAAAATTTTGGGATAAGCTTCGTGTATATTCAGTGTCTTACTAGATCAATATGATGTCTCAAATTTGAAAAAACTGAGATTGGGGTTTACCAAATAAGAAAAGACCGAATTTGGTTGATAGTGAGGGAGGTTTAAACTAAACCTAAATTGTGCAATAATAAACAGATTGTAAAGTTTGGGTTACTTTGTAAAGAAGAACGAGCGAAACTCTACCAATTGGGCTATGAGATCAACAAGTAAGAATGAAAATAAAAGCAAAATTGAGACAAAATACTAACCATCTTATATTGTATTATATGTTGAATCCCTCGATACAATGAGAAAATCAAGTTGTATATAGGTTACAGAATCCTTATTCTACCTTAACTCTAAAAGGTAAGACTCCTAATAAAATAAAACTTCCAACAATAATAAAACTTATTTAGGCAATATATTACCCAATTAGTCCTAGATTTAAAATCCAAAAGTACAAATGGGTTATATTATATAATTTTTGTGCCGACATCAACAATGCCCCCTACAAGCTAATTGAAAAGATTATTTTTGTTAAGGCTTACATCTAATAAAGTCGGCCGTACTCTTGACTTCTGAAAAATCGGCAGCATTGTATTTCCCATGCTCAAAGCCTTGGTAATATCACCTTTATGGTATTTCAGAATATTAAGATCGCCTTTAGAATGTCCAAGTTCATTGATCAGCTTTAACTATATTCTGAATCTAATAAAAGTTGACCTCATTTTCATTGGGATCAACTTCCTTAGGTTACCTTTAAAGATAGCTTATGTCGATTTTAATCTTGATTATCAGCTTTTACCATGTTCTATCCATGGAAATCGCCTTGCATCAAGTTGATTCCATGAAATCAACTTTTGTCATGAATCACTTCTTAGATCATTTATGTCAAATTTAATTTTTGTGATTGCTTTTTGATATGATCTTTCCCTAGAATTGTATTATATCAAATGAAGTCCATGGAAATTGATTTTCATCATGAACTAATCCTTGTATCGCCCCATGCTTGATGATTTTTTTACTTTTCCATAAACAAGAATCGCCTTAGGTCAAGTGCTCATCCTGAAGATCGATTCCTTATTATAGATCACTTCTAAACTCGACTATATTCTAAAAATTGGCTTATTGTTATAACAATAAGATTTGTCAATCTTCTTGTATTTTGTATTAGCTTCAAGTATTATAACATCACAAACTAATTTTTCTTCACTTAGATTATTCTGTGAAGATTTTTCATTGTGCTTACAATAAATGACCTTTTATTAACCTTATTAACTGTTATTAATGCACTTGTCAATAACTGTCATATTATTACTTAAATCAATAACAGTTCTATCATAAATTTTAAAAAATAACTATCTCATCATTGCCTTTATTAAATGCTCAACTATTGAGACTTCTCCTTAGGACCCTTTATTTTTACCACCTTAGAGCCTTATAAATGTACTTTCACTAGTTCATTTTTTATTCAATCTCTTAAGCAATTTCAATCTCTTTCAAATATTCGAGGCAATCTTCAAGTGTTTATATGTTCTTCAGTTAATTCCTCATGCATTCAACAGTAATCATTTTTAAATTTTTACTTTTGATCTTCTACTTTTGCTTCTAACCATTGAATTCTTGTTTTTGATCTTCTTTATGAACTTCTAAATGTAGTTTGAGTATAATTACATCAAAATCGACTTCCTCAACTATTGCTCAGTTAAAAGAAGTTCAAGTTAACTGAAGCTACTGAGATTCCATTGTCTTTTATTTCAAAGTAAAGAGACATCAACGATGAACAAGTTGTCTATTAGGTATTGTCCTTCGAGGCTGATTCTTCGCAATACATTCTAGGACCTTACAATTCTTCAATTATTCATAACTGCTTTAATTTCTTTCCTGCCTATAGAAAGAATCCCATGAGGTTTAGTTAACCTCATAATATGTCCATTTGATTGACTTATAAGTCAATTAGATTATGGTCAAAGTCAATTTCGAAATTTACAGGCTGGTTAAGCCGTATTGAACCTCACTTTGTATTTGGAAATCGCTCAGTGTTTATAATCTAATCCAATTATATAGATATTAGGTTTCTCTTCATAATGGGTTAATATTGACTTTGCTTCTTTTATAGTCTAGGCTAAGTAATGCTTTTTGCTTTAAATTTGGTTACATGACCCCGATGTTATATGACTTAGCTGTTATGTTTAACCTACCTGTTTATGAAGTTAAGGTAAATGCTAAGATGTCATTAGAGGAGGTTGACTTAGAGACTAGTCAATCTGAACTTAGTTTTGGAAAAGTTATAACCAAGTTCAGAAGTCATTCAGCCACCTCATCTAGGGTAGAGTATGTAGCTTTCCTTTTGTACTGCCTTTGTAAATACGACCTGTGCAGTCCTTCCCAAAAAACTACAGGGGAATATCTTAAAGTTACAGTGCTCTAGCAAAAGGCTTAAAATTAGCTTTAAGACACATCTTTCTCACCCACTTGTATAGATACCTTTATGAAACCTTGCCCTACAAGGGTTAAACGACTTTCCCCAATGCAGAAGGTCTTATTTGGATCATGTATTTCTGGGTGTTAGCTTATTTGCCACATTTTTTCAAGGTTACCCTCTTAGCCACCTCCTGGTCGACTTTCTTGCTATGTCCCCTCGCTTATCTAATGGTAGTTAGAGCAAGATCGCTTTAAGGACATTTTTTCATTCTTTTATAATACTCACTTCTTTTTATCAACTTAGACCTTTAGTCTTCGATTTTGACTGGACAAGACATTCTTATTAAGGCCATCCCTCAAATTCTTATGAAGCTAATTCAAATGCCGATTGGCTTCACTCATGGGAAACTTCTGTCACTTTTAAATGTTTGGGTTTATCTTATAAAGATTAATCGCTAATGTTTTTCTTTTTCTTTAGACAATGGCTAAGAAACCGCCCAAAATAAAGATAGTTCACTCTAAGTTGGCATCTAAGGAATCAACTATTTTTCTTTAGTTAAAGACATCTACTTTTTTGCTGACTCTAATGAGAAAATCATCCGAGCTTGTCATTGATGCTTAAAGAATGAAAAAGATGAGTCTTTGGGCAAATTTTGAAGAACCAACCAAGGTTATACCTATACAATTGATTTGATTAGCAAACTAGCCTCTATGATGCCCCCACAGCTTCGTAGTGTGACTTCAACTGTCGATGTCTTTTCTATGCTCTTTTAAGAATCATCCGATAACAATAAGGAATCAGATGGTAATTCTCCTTAGCAGGAATTAGCTTTTCCTATATCAACCGTGCAAACTGAAGTGATGGAGGTAATCCATCAGCTCAAGAAAATGAAGAGCCAAATGGTCAACTCACTTCTTGACAACTGCAAAGTACTAGACATTAATAAGCACAGGTTCTTATCTGATAATGCTATAGGCAACATGATGTCGATCAACTTAAAGATAATGCAGCTTCTTTTATAAGTCTTGTGAAAAAGAAGCTATCGGCCATGAATGTAATAAAGAAGATAAAAAAAAGGCTAAAAAGAAGGAAGCTCTAAGATCACCAAGTAGTTCAACTCATGGCTAAAGTGATAGAGCTGGGTGTTCAAGTAAAAATTCTAAAGAGAGGATAGAGGTATTGGAGGCAAAGCTCATCAAGTGAAGGCTGCGAAAATAGAATGGACTCAAAGATCTTAGAGCTTGTGGTATCAAGTACTAGATAATTGCCTCAAAAGGGAAGCATTAAAGAAGAGCCTCAAGCTTAAGAATGAGACGATCCCCAAGGCTAAGGCAGAGGTAAAGACTATAGACTCATTGGTTGTCATTTTTATCTTCTCTTTATCAATTGTAAATGATATCAGCCTAAGAGGCTTTTGTAAAGAATTTTATGAATGAAATACAAGTTTTTGTTACTTGGTGTAATTATTTTAGAATAAATCGGCTTTGCTTGTTTGTGATTTAACCAATTAATAATTCCAAATCTTAAACTAGAAAAAAAAAATGAATTGGCTTAATAAAGGCCATGCATATAACAACTATTGAACTATTCAAAACTTGATTATAGCACAATTCAAGCTTAAATTGAAATAATAATCAGCTATATATTAATAAGTCAAACATCATACAAAATTTGCTTTTTAATTTAGTATAACTGATTAATTATGAAAACAAATATCCGCATTTTATAAGAACTAATATGCCAAAAATACATCAATAACAATCACCTTATTCATAATATAATTAACTTATCAGTGGTGCTGAAAATTTGATTTATCAATTCCTTCCTAAGTAGTTAGTAGATAATGCTTGAGGTACTTGGCATTGATTGCCTTTGGGTGTATGATTCCTTATAAATAGCTTAATAAATATGCCCCATTGCCAATGATTGTTTGTGATCTTGAATAGTCCTTCTCAATTTGGACAAATTTTTTTAAAATCATGTTTTTTTAACCTATTATGAGGATGCCTTTCCACACTAGGTCATCCATCTTAAATTACTTGAACTTGACTTTCTTGTTATAGGATCTTTCTACCCTCTTTTTTTGTACGTCAAGTCAATTTAAGGCTTCAAAGTGACCTTCATATATTCTGTCCATCTCTTTTGCCATGGCATCTTGATATCATTCAACATTCATTTCTCCTTGAAATTTCCTTCTTGTGGAATTGACTATGAGTTCCATTGGAGCCATGGCTTCATGGTCATAGACTAATTGGCAAGGAGATGTTCCCGTAGCCGTTTTTGAGTTCACTCTGTTCGCCCAAAGAACTTCTTGTAGTTTCTCATACCAAACTCTAAGATTGTCTTTTATTGCTTTCTTTAGCCCTTGAATGATTGACTTGTTAGTTGATTCAACTTGCCCATTCAATTAGGCATAGTAAGGAGTACTATAGATTAGTTTGAAGCCAAATTCTTTTACAAAATGACCATTTCTTCTTCTGTAACGATTGTTCCTTGATTGGTCATGATAGACTCTAGAAGGCCATGTTTGTATATGATATTCTCTTTGATGAACCTGATGACTGACTGTTGAGTGATTATTTTCAATGGTATAGTTTTTACCTATTTGGTGAAATAGTCAGTCACTACTAGGATGAATATGTGTTGCTTTGTAAAAAGTGGATAAATTTTACCTTTTATGTCCATCGCCTATCCTTTAAATGGTCATGGCTTAATAACCACATGCATTTCTTTTGCTGGGACGATTTGGCATTCCTCACAGCCTTTGGCATAAAAATTACAGTCTTGCTCTATGGTCGGCCACTAGAAGTTGTTCTTGAAAATCATTTTCTTTATCAATCGACCACTTAGATAAGCTCCCGCCAATCTTTCATGTGATTTGGCCATTACCAACATACTTTCTTTTGGGCTGGTGTATCTTAACAATTCTTCCAAAGTCCTCTTTTGAACAATTCTCCTGCAAAGAATGAAAATATTGGTGCCATAATCTTTACTCGTCGATAAACATTGTCATCAGGATACTTCATATAATCAACAAGTTCTTTTCTCTAATCATTGTTCATGTTGATTTGCAAGATCAGCTACTACTGTTATAGTGATTCAGTACTAAATAAACTTGAATAAGGCCGGTGAATTAGAGGTATTTCTTTATCTCCCTTTTGAAACCTAATTATTGGCTTTTGAATTGTTTATTTTTATTGAATATTTCAACAAGGTGGACTAGAACTCTAGGAAGAGATGTCGATCATTTTTACAATATGGAATTAGTAAGTCAGCTTCACAGCTGTATTCTTTTGTCACTTGTTTGATAACAAGCAACAAATTGCCTCTTATTTCAATGTCTTTAACCTTCATTTCAACACGTATCTCAAGGCCAATAATGAAAGTTTTGTGTTTGGCCTGATTGTTAGTATATGTAACGTCCAACATAAAAAATAATTTTGTCTTTACTTTATATGAGAAAACTAAGATGATGCTAGCTCCAATAGCTTGGGTTGTTTTTGACCCCCATTAAATCATAGTTGCCAATTCTTTTTATTGACATCACTAATTTCGAAATCAGCAACATCTGAGTATGATGAATGGGGATCTGCAAGAAAATCGACCAACGTTTGGCCTTTGATTACTTTGTAGGGGATGTATCTGAGGTTAAATTCTGATAGCACGATCGCTTACTTACCAAGTTGATTTCTCAAAAATGGCTTTGATAGTAGACACTTTATGATGTATGTCTGGCTTATCACGTGCACAGTTGTAGACAGTAAATAGTACTTGAACTTTGTGTAAGAGAATTAGAGGGCCAAACATAAGTTTTCAATTATTATGTACCTTGTCTTTGCATCATTTAGGATCCGACTAAGATAGTAGATAGATTTTTCTATGCTCTGGTATTCTTATACTAATATACTTCTAATTGACTCTTTAGCTACAGAGATATAGAGGATCAATAGTGGTCTTGGCTTTGGCAGCACCATGACTGATGAACTTGTGAGATATTTCTTAATCTCATCGAAAATCTACTGGTGATGTTTTATCCATTTAAAGACATCATCAGCTTTCAATTTTAATAAAAGCGACCAAATATGAAGCCGTCTAGTAGAGTTTGAAATAAATCATCTTAAAAAATTTATTGTGCCGACCAGTTTGTTAGTGTACTGTGTGTAGGGTGAATATATGCATTTAATTTTTAATTTTCATAAATTTGCATGTCACACATGCAAAATAAGCACAATGAAAATAAAACACTTATTTTATTACACTAATAAGATAAAATAAGCTTACCCTGAAGTTGTACTCTGAACAACTTTAGTCCAGAAATTCGGTGGGAGTTTTAAAGCTAAAATAGTAGCTTTTTATCCCAACAGGAATTGAAGCAACTCCTTGCTTCCTTGTTTATCTCTCGACCTTACCAATATTTATTCTTTTTCTTAATTGTAACTAACTTACAATTTTATAACCTAAAACTTTCAAATGTCAATAGAACAAGCCCTCTTATATAATGTCATTTGCCTCCTATTTCATAAATTAAAATATTTTCAGTGGCCGAATGTTATAAACATGAACTATAATTCAATTTGTAATTCAAATTACACCTCATACTTCACACAAGAGGTGATGGCTTATAGCTTTTGTGTTGGTCAAATTATAACAAGAGTAGTGGCCATTTACCTTTTTAAAAGCCATTGAATAAATCACACCTCATGCTTGCCAAATGAAATGATGGCTAAATGATTAAACATGAGGTGGTGATGCTTTTTTATTTGAGTGAAGTGGTGGCTGAATCACTTTAATAGTAGAAAAACTTTATATAATACATCTTATACTTTAAGTAACTAATTGGTGGCAATGCTTTGCCATATGTCAAGCTATTACAAGGCATCATCATGCCTTGACTTGATATGTGGCAGCTTCTTAAGGGATAGGTGGCAAGTCTCTACTTGCCACATGTCAACACTTTGGGTTTAATAATTAAGCCTTTTTAACTTTTTGAAAGACCCTCAAATAATTCTTACTATCTGAGATCTTTCTAAATTGAACCATTCGACCTAGTGCATTACCCAGTGTTCAACGAGTACACTTTATATTATAAGACTCCCTAAGTTCACACCTGTTTATCTTACGAAACTCTTTTGTAAGTCCATAATGATTCCCCATACATTCATTACAGAAATTACAGAACAATGTATTGAAATATACAAGTTGAGGTTAACACAGATTCATATAATCCATCCGTCACTTATATCCTGAAAGAGCGGAGACACAGATCATCAACCTCAAGTCTCTATATGCTCAATTGTAAACTTATCTCTAAATTTATATTTTCATAAATAATATCTAATTTTGAGATATTATTTATCCTACGGGAAACTCTTTTCCTAAGTTTATGAGCTTATAGCTATGAGACTTTCTAAAATATAATCTTGGAGTATCAGGATATGCAACTCACCCATATGAGCTAACGGATCCTGTATCTACACACACACCAGACTCTATAAGCATCAGACCATACCTAGCGACACCTAGTGGTCAGAACCTGAAAGGTCTCTAACATGTGTGTAACTCAAGTATGGTGGATCACTCACAAGCCCACTATGGTGCTCAGGTCAAGGGACCACAAATACTACTCAACTCGAGAAGACCCTTCATTAACGATTTTATGAGATGTCTATTAGAGGTCCTCATTGAGTCTATATAGTACCAGCTCTCATTGAATACCTATATACCTATACGAGCTTTCACTAAACTCATGGACTGCTAAGATTAACCATTTGGACCATCTAGATATAGATATTCACTGATCTATATACAAAAAAATCTTTACCGACAAACCTATATCAGTGAAGATAGATCAAGAATATAAAATTTGAAAATATACTTGCACAATAACATATCATAGGACTATTTGTAACTCTTTACAATTATGTCAATTCTAATATATCCCCAGGACCTTGTCATATTTTAGACAAGACTCTAACTTTTTAGATTTTGCTTACTTATATAACCTACTCACTCTTAGCAGTGCTAACTCTTAGCATTTATAACTCTCAGCGTTACTAACTTTTAACCCTAGTTTAAATTCATTTAAACCAGATATGAACATATTCAGATTATACAATGTCTAAAATAATACAAGCATTTTATCATATAATAAATATAATTAGCAATTTAACGAAATATTTATTACATAAATATTAAGATAAAATATTCATAAAAAATAGAATGGCACGTAAGCACAAATTCTAACATAGTTATTGCAACTCTTTCTTGGTTCTTAATGTCGTTGCTTCTTTTATATCATTGTCTTTGTTTTAGTCTACTTCCACCCTTTGTTGGTGCACCAAGAATCCAAGAACGTTGTTAGCCGATGCCTCAAATGCACATGTGAGTACGTTTATTTTCAGCTGATGGAATTACATTCGTTGGAAAGTCGTCCGCAGGTTAGTTAAATACTGCTCACTGAAATTTGACTTGATCACAACTTTATCAATATATACTTCTATAAATCAACCTATCATATCATGAAAGATGGCATTTATTGCTCTTTGATATATTGCACTGGCATTTTTCAAACCGAACGGCATTACAACCCATTCATATATTTCAATCACTCTAGGGCAGTTGAATGTTATCTTGCTGATGTTTGACCTCTTGATGAATATCTAATTATACCCAGAATGCCAGTCAAAGAAACTCATGATCTTATGGCATGCAGCTGAAACAATTAACATATCGACTATGGGTATAAGATACTAATCTTTTGAAGTTACCATGTTCAGATTTTTAAAGTCGATACAAAGTCAAAGCTTATCATTCTTTTTTATGACAAGAACAATGTTAGATTGTCATCCCATATAGTTAGTCATCCTGATGAAATAGGCTTTGAAGAGCCTCTTGATCTCTTTTATAATCTTGTCTTTGACTTCTCTTGACATTCTTCGCATATATTGCTTGTATGGTCAAAATCCTTTTTTGGTTGGAATGTTATGCTCGTCTAAATCTCTACCCAGACTTGGCATTTCTGTATAGTCTCATGTGAAGCAACCCTTGTGCTCCCTTATAATCGCCACAAACTTTATTTTATAGGATAGGTTTAGGTGTTCGTTGATGTAAATCAGCCTATGTTCAACATTTGTACCTATAGTTATCTCTTTAAGTCGACCTTGAACTTGAGGGTTGTGGTCGTCCAACTTGGGTGGTGCTAGTTTTAGTTCATGTTTGGTTTATGGGTCTTGTCTTTCATCTTCATAAATGCACTCGATCGATGTTGCCATATAGGTTCCTCGTCTATTCATTAGAAAAATAAACAAAGGTTTGGCTTGATTTGATTGTTGTAGGCTGAGCAAGTTCTCCTCTCATTACCTGTTGTTTGTCATTGATAACCACTCTAGCCGTGTTTCTTGTGTATTGGTCAATATCATTTATTTTGAGGATTATAGTTATGACAAAAGGATCATATAAAGAAGTCGACGCAACTTGTTCATCGCCTTTAATTGGCTTTGGGTCGCATAAATTATCTCAATCAATCTACTTAGTTGCCATCTAATGATCATTTGATACATGCTAAATGGCAAAGTTTTATTAAAATGGGTCCAATCTCATCTTAGCAAGACGTTGTAGTCACTTAACATGTTAACTACATAGAATAATTCCTCTATTTTTTAGTGGTTAATCTCAACCCTTAAAGAAATAAATCCATCGACTAGGGTTTTGCGTCTAGTGAAATTGGTCATACTTACCTTTGATGGCTCTAAGTCGCCTTTATTAATACTAAGCTTTCTTAGCATCTATAGAGGTAGAATATAATACCAGACCCATTATAGATAAGGATCCTTTATAAGAGATCCTATTGAGATCGACCTTTACATAAAGGGGCTAAATGTGTTAGGTCATGTTTTCTGTTAGATTGGAAAGAGTAAGCATTGTCGATTCTTAAAGTTTATCGTCCATGACATTACATACTTCTACCACATCCTTATTAAAGGCTAAAGTTTGATTAGGCCTAGGCTGAAATGATTCGGGCAACAGGACAACCATATTAACGGCATAATTCTTCAAGTCCTCTTGCTCCAATGCCCTCTCTAGTTAGCTTGCTTTCCTTAGTTTGCTTGGTTGCTGTTGATAAGTACCTAGACTTTCCTCCAAGGCTTACCACCACCAGTAGCTGGATTAATTTGTGTCCAATCCTATGATGTTCTTGTTGAAAATCAAGTGTGTGACATACGAGTGTATATATAATTTCAAAAATTACTACACGCAGCGGAAACATATAAATATATACACCCAATTTAACAAATTTAACCACATATATCATATATATGTTCAAGTATAACTATTATACAACAACTTTTACATGATGAACAATTGTATTACTTAAAAACAAAATGTAAAGAACACTCACTTAATAAAAGTAGTTTTACAAATTCTTCAAGTCCTCCAACAATCTAATTGAAGAGCTCACCTTAAAGTGAATTGTTGAACAATTCTAGTCCATAACGGTTTTGTGAGATTATAGAGATAGAATGGTAGCTTAATTTTACAATTTCTAGCACCTATATTCAAACACTTTGAACACAAATTATTTGAATCTTAAATGGAGATGGTAAACATTTACATACAACTCTTGTTTAAATGATGGAAATAATTTTCATAAATTAATTAATTTTAGCACAACTTTTGTCTACAATTACTAATCTCTTTCTTTATTTTTATTTATTCATTTTGATCCATTCATGAAAGAAGAAGACGAAGAAAAGTTCCTTTTACTTTCAACATTTGAAAAACACAAAACCAAAACTCTCTCACTTACCTTGAATTGCTTAGCCGAATCTTTTCCTCCAAAATGAATGAATCAATTCAATTGTTATGAAAATTTTATTTTTGTTATTCAACACTTTTTGATAAAACAAAAATAAATATTCTACCACTTAGGATTAATTTATTAAGTACTAGAATAATGGTCACCTAAATAAATCATCACCTAACAAATATAATTATTTTAATTATATTAGGTAAATAAATGACCAACATATAGGCCCCTTATTGTATTAAAATACAATGGCCATGAATAATATATATTATCATATTATCTAATAATATAATAATAATAATATCTAATTTAATTATTCAAAATAATTTTGAATAATTATTTTTTACCTTACTAGTTTTTACTACCAAGATTAAATGGCAAAATTAAGGTAAAATCAAATCATGGAATAAATTTTTTCACTTGTTAATATCTTATTAATTAATAGCTCTTGTTAATTAATTCAATGATGTACTTAACAATTAAGTCTTGACAAATGCACATCCCGAGGGATCCCGAAATAATTATTCTATTTTCCTAAAATTTATTGGATCGAATTATTCAATCCAATCCGCTACCCTAGTGTGCAATGAGTACACTTCATATTGTGAGACTCTCTAGATCCACACCTGATTTGTCATATAGAGTTCCTCCATACGTCCGTGAACGATGCCTCCCCATACACGTTACGGATATTATAAATCAGCGCATTAGACCATGCAAGTTGAGGTTATTGCATATTTGTATAATCCCTCCATCATATATATCCTAGAAGAGCAGAGATATAGATCATCACTGTCAAATCTTTATTTTATCAACCATCAACTTATCTCCAGATTTATATTTCCTTAAACAAATCCACAAAAACTTTTGTGATATTGTTCATCCATTTGAAATATATTTTTTGAGGTTTATGCTTATGGCCACAAGACTCTCTGAAATACAATCTCGGAGTATCAACATATACAACCTACTCATATGAGCTGATGGATCCCATGTCTATGCATACCAGACTCTATGAGCATCAAATCATACTCAGCGAGATACAGCGGTCAGACCATGAAAGGTTTCTAACATGTGTGGAACCAAAGTATGATGGATCACTCACAAGCCCACTGTAGCGCTCAGGTCAAAGGACCACAAATACTACTCAACTCAGAAGACCTTCTATTGACGGCTTTATGAGGTGTCTATTGGAGATCTTTGTGAGTCTGTTCAATATCTAGTCCTCACTTAATACCTGTATGTCTATACGAGCTTCCACTAATCTCATAGTTTGCTAAGACTAACCATTTGGACCATCCAGATATAGATATACACTAATCTATATTAATAAGTTTCACCGATAGACCTGCATCGATGAAATTAGATCAGGAACATCATGTTTGAGAACATATTTGTATAATGACATTTCTTAGCACCATCTGTAACTCTTTATAGCTATGTCATTATAAATATACTCTAAGGTCATTGTTCCATTTCAGACAAGGCTCTAACTGTTTAGATTTTGCTAATTCTATTAATCTGCTAACTCTTAGCATCATTAACTCTTAGTACTTTTAACTATTAGCATTGCTAACTCGTAGCACTGATCTAAACTCCTTTAGACTATATCTGAACTCCTTCAGATCATACAATGTCTGAAACGTTATAAGCATCTTTCTATTTATTATAAATAATATTAACGATTGTTTTAGAAATGATAATTGTATAAATACAATCATTAAATATTTATACATAATGGGATGGCACGTAAGTACAAATCCCAATAGTTCTTTTTCCATAGAGCTTTTTGTTGAGGCTATCATTCTTAGCCATGTTTGCTTCGACTTCTTGGTCTTTGTCCAGATTCTGGATAATTTGCTCGAGACGCATTAATGATTCATTCCTTTGTATCTTTCTCTTCTAAGTTTTGGTCAATCATGGGTTAGGATAACCCTGATTGCCTAGCCGATCAAATACACTTAATATAAAAACATTGACCTCTCATTGGTTGACCTTGTTAGCCCTAGGCTTGAAAGTCTTAGTGGGTTATTAGGAGATTACCTTCTTTGTTGATTTAGTACAGACCTTCTTAAAAGCTATTTGGCATTAAGGCCAATCAAGCATACCTTCTTAGCAGTTAGTTGGTCACATGAGGGTAGTTTTACCATGAATATTCCCTTTCTTTACGTGGTCTTTATAATATGATCGCCTATCAAAATTTTGATTCTTGGCTTGTCAAGGGTCCATACTCCAGCTGATGATCCTTCCCCAAGGATTTCCTCTTTGTGGAGGATATAATAACACGAATACTAGTTGTGAGGAGTGGGTCAGTAGTCTCTATGATAGGGGTATTCCCCTTGGAATTGAAAAGAAGTCAACATTTTGTGATCAGCTATAGGATCTCATTTTAAAACACAATACAGTTGTTCATATTGTGTTGCCATGAGTTATGTCACTTACAGTAGTCTTTGCCGGCCTGTTAATCAAGTGGTAGTATTATGTGGCCTTCAGATAGCTTGATCTGTTTGTCCTTTAGAAGCCAATCAAATATTTCATTGACTTTTTTCAGATCAAAGGTGTATTCCTTTACAATCCAAATACTTCTACCAAATTTTTTTTTTTCTTTACTAAAGGTCAGTTTCCTAAGGACTAGTGTCACGCCCCAAATATGAAATCGGGTCGTGACACTAGGCATTCATAAGGTGCCCCTTTTACAATCTCAGCTAGGCAAAATTTCTCTTCTAAGTCTAATTCATCAGAGTCACCTTTGGACTCGACTTGAACTGCGACTACATCAAGCTAACTCTTATAGTAAGTCCCTTTAGAGAATGCCCGCTTCTGGTTTTTCTCCATCAAGATTTGCTCGTAGCTGGCCATCTTTGTGGCTAACTCATACAAGTCTCTGAATTGATGCCCTTCAAACTATTCCCTTATGGAAAATGACATCCCTCTAACCACCATGTGGATGCAATCGGCTTTGGTGATTTAGGTTTAGCATCACGACCAAAGCTTTCTGAATCGACTTATGTATTTTGATGCCAATTCGCCAGGCATTTGCATTATTATAGCTAGGTCGGCTAAAGTGACTTCTAAAGCAGTCTATAAATTTTGACATGGAATTTGTCTTCTATCTGCTCCTAACTGGTGATCGACTCTGGCATCAGGTTAGTATACCAGGTGAAAGCAGTCTTAGTTAGAGAATTATCGAACAGCCTTAGTTTCTAAAATGAAGATGAATTGGCTTCACCACTATATAACCATATTTAAGCATGTCTCAAGGTTTATGGTATAAAGATGAACTGGCTTTACCACTTTATACCATAAACCTTGAGACATGCTCAAATATGGTTATGTTTTTTTTACTTGAAAATAGAAAGAATTTGGAAATCTTATATCCTTTAGGAAAAAGGAACAAGGAAGCAATGCTCTGTAGGTATGGTTTTCTACAAGATGGGCTAGTCATTGGCTTTAGGGTGACCCTATATTTTGTAAAGCATCAACCAATATATTCATATTGACCTTATTGCCTAAAAAAATGGCTAGTTAGTTGAGCTCTACAGATCCAACTGTATTGACCTTGATTAGGACTGGTCGATTTGCTCTTGCACTGACTGAGTTGGTTGGTGCAGATTCTCCAAGTTTATCATATTTCTAGCCGAATCATAGATGAAAATCTATCTTGGTTGGCCTGGTTGGACTTGTTAGTTGGTGGACTCGACCCTCTCAAGTCACCTTAGAATATTAACTGAAACGTAAGGCAAGTCAACTTGACTATGATTCTGGGGCCTTTGATAAGGGTTAATTAAGTCTAATGTTTCTATCTTCCAAACTTAATATTTGTTCGTTGAAATTAAGAATTATTTAGTTTTTTATATATTTTACTATTATTTTGTAGATTTGGAGTCAATAAAGTAAATGAAGATGCAAATCCAAAGAAATTAAGACAAAAACATCATATTGCTACAGTAACTTACGACAGTAACCATGCTACAATGCCCAGCACTGTGGCACTCAAAACACTGTGTACAATGCCTCAGTGCCCAAAATCCAGTGCTGTAGAGCCGTGTGAACACTAATATATAAACAATGTGCATGAACATTCTAATTTGACTTGTATTTGATGTTTTACCCTAATTTGAAGACTAACTTATAAATGGAAGACTAAAACGCCTATTTTGAAGAATCAATAGGAGAGAGAGAAAGAGAGAAAAGAGAAATTTTTGGAGAATCAATAAGACTAAAAGATTGAAAACTGTAAAAAATTAGTTTTATCTCTTCAACTATTTATGTTTCTAGTTTTCTATAATTTTCATGATGTTATTCTTGATAAACTCTAGAACTCTTTATTTCACCATGACCTAAGGTTTTATTTCTAGGGTTAAAATTTTGAAATTAATATATGATTAGATTTTATTGACTAATAGTTTATGAGCTTAATACATACATTGATTTATTCTATCTTGTATTTATTACTTTTAATATCTATGACCAATATCTTGAATGATTGAGGAACCATGATGACTTGACAAATAGATTTATATGTTTAGCCTAAAATAGTTTGATGCATGATCATATGGTAACATTCTATTTAAATTACTATAGACATATAGGTAATTGTTAGAATGCGTAATATTGGCACCCGATCATCAACAGAGCCAATCAATTTGTTTTAAGGGATTAACTAAGAGGTTAATAAATTCAATAAAATATTAGGGGATAAATCAAAACCCAAGATTCTATTTGATTAGTGAATTCAACCTTTACTTGCTTTTTATTAATCTTAGGTTTAATTTGATAGAATTAGGTTAATTAGATACAATTCATATTTTGATTCATCTGGGTAAAAGTTAGAATAATTAATTTTAATAATTGATTGAAAGAAATATATTAATACTCCTTGTGGGAATAATAACTTGGATTTAAATCTTATATTACTTGATACAATAGCGTGCACTTGCGCTTAACTATTATTGCATACATCAGCCTTCGTGGTTCCTGGAGCTTAGGGTTAGATCGACCTTAAAAGAAAGCTATGATCTCGGTTTGGTTCTACCTCATGGAGTCTAGATTTTTCAAAATGCTCATACTTATATTCTAATTATCCTCTATTAGTGGTTGAAAAACCACGACCATCTAATTCGTGAGCATGGTTTCGAATTATTAGTTCTCTAGGGAGATTTGAGAACCAACCTTTAAATGTCAGCTGTGGAGAACGACCTAGGAGATAGGAGGGAATCCCTCTGAATCTCCTCAAACAGTCGGCTTAGTATATCATCTTTGAAATTGGTTGGACTTGCCACTTCATGAGTCAAATGTAATGAGTCTCTAACCCGAGGTGAGGTCATGGGTAATTCTTCTATTTTCTTTGTCGACTCCTCTCCCTTCTTTGTTGCACTGGATGATTCAACGGCATTCTTTTCAATACCGAATTAAAATTTTTTGTCATCGATCTAGTTATTATTGACATACAAAAGGTTTTTTATTGGAAGTGCTAAAAAGATGTTCGTGTTGTGAAAATTTTAGAACAAGATCTATTTACGTCCAGTGTTCTGTTAGATCAATGTGATACCTCAAATTTAAGAAATTTGAGATTAGGATTTACTAAACAAGGCAATGCCAAATTTGGTTAACATTAAGGCTTAGACTAAATCTAGATTGTGGGATAACAAGCAAATTATAGAATTTAAGTTATTTCACAAAGAAGAATGGATAAAATTTTAACAATTAGGCTATGAGATCAACAAGTAAGGATCAAATCCTAAACTGAAATTAAGAACAAAAATAAAAAAAAATTGGGAGAAAAAGCTAAATAGCTTATATTGTATTATGTGTTAAATCTATTAATACAATGAGAAAATCAAATTTTTATATAAACTACAAAATCTTTATTCTACCTTAATTTTAGAAAAGTAAAAAACCCTAATAAAATAAAATTTTTTATAATAACAAAACTTATTTAGGCAACATATTATCCAATAGACCCTGGATTCAAAATCTAAAAATACAAATAAACCCTATTATATAATATTTGGACCAGCGTCAGCATATACGAATTTAGCTTTTTTTTTTAATCAATTCAACCAACTTTTAACATACTTTTTTAATAATTTAGTGAACTTCAATAAAAACACGTTATATATGTTAAACTACACTATTACATGTTATTTAATTAATCAACGATTTCAACATAGTGTAGAATGTGCTATAATACCGTATTACGTATTTATAAGTATTTATTATATAATGGATGACTCTTATAAAAATAAATTATATAATACTTATAGATAAGTTACATGATTATAAATAAATTTGTATAGAAAATGAAAATATTAAGATAATCTTAATCTACTAATTTCATGTGATATTTGCACGATATCAACAAGTGGTTTCCATTCTATTTTGTCATCCCCACCTCTATTGATAAAACTTTTTATGTCAAATAAGACAATTATATGGATTATCATTGATTAAAGTCTTTATAACTTCTTATTATAATTTCAGTTTAATATTATTAACGAAGTATCTAATACCCACAAAGGTTGATTTCTATTAATATTAAACTGAGTTTATTGTTGTTTTACACATTAATGGTAGGTGAAGGAGTTAGTAAAAAATATCCATTAATAATGACTACGATTTGTTAAACAAATTTAAGATCATTTTTCAACAATTCAAAACTCTTAATTCAACAATTTATCTTATTTGTAATTATCGATTATAGGCGCAAAATCAAATACTTTAAGGATACATAAGTTAACGTTTATCATCTTCAATAAAATTCAACGAGGAAAGTTCTTAAATTAGTTCATAAGTCTTTAATTTTCTCAAAATGAGTTCTTGGCATTGAGTGTCCTTCTCGATTAAGCCAATCATCTTAATCATATATTAATGATTTAAATTAGATTTGTCATTGAGAATTATAGGATTCGAGATTTTATTTATAAATACAACTCTTATAATTTTGGTAGGAGTCTTATAAAGATAATAAAAATTTATTCTTATTTTGATAAAACTCTAATAAATGAATTTAGAAAGAAAAAATTTTAATGCTTTCTAATTCTTATGGAATTCTACGACTATAAATTAAATTCATATTATAACCTTATAAATAGAGTTTAAATTGTTGAGCTAAAGTGAGTCTTTTAAAAAATCTTTTTACACTTTTGAATCATCATCTTTCTTGTCTATTTTATTATTTTTATCATTATTTTAGATTTTTATTGATTTAAGCATTGAATTGCCATCATTAAAAAAATTGTCTAACCCATTTATAGTTATAAAATCTTTATCGAGCCCAATATTTTTAGAGTAAATTAGTTTAATCAATTTTCACGAGGCTCAATCACTTTATTAGTTATTATTTAAAAAAATAAATAAATTCAATTTGTTAATTAAAAAGTTTCAAAATTTTCAATCAACATTAATCTTTTAAATTTTTTATCTTCTTGGTAGTAAACATTGTTCTAAACTCCTATAATTTATTTGGTTAATTTATTTATATTATAGAAATCTCATATCTGATTTTAGTGAATTACAGATTCATTACACTAACGAACAATCAATTATTAGATGGTTTGATGGACAAAGGCAACGTGTCTTTTTAATTTCGAACCTGTGGAAAAGTTCTGGTCAAAGTTCGACTGTAAATCTAAGAATTAAAAAATCCAGACATACTGACAACGAAGGAATCTTCCATTTTTTCTTTGGTGGGTTATTTAATTTCTTCACATGCGTTTGAATTTTTCGACTCCATATAAGAATTCTCAAATAGGGTAGTTTCGGAATTCCATTGCTTCCAAAGTTATTACTCTTCGTACCGAAAAGTATTTTTTTTATATAAAAAGACAAAACAAATTTTCAACTCAAAATTTTCACTCAAGTAAAAATAATTTCTATAAATATTATTATTTTATTTATATAGATATTTTTATAGAAATTAATTGATGTATTAGAAAATTATTAATAAAATAAAAAATGGAAAAACAATAATGGTTCACCTATTTATATAATCACCAATTTTTTTTTCTCATTATCATTTTTTCTCTTTAAAAGATGACCAATCACTTCAAAAAATAATTAATAATTTTAAAAATGTTATAAAGACAAATGGCATATACCAAAAAAAAAAAATTAATAGGAAGGCTATGATTTTTTTTAAAACAAATTAAAATGTATAAAATGATAATAACTTTACACTATCACATCATAACATCAGTTTGTGGAAGTTAGAAGAATGTTGATAATAAATTAAAAATAAAGGTAAATAAAAGAGTGTTATTATTATTAATGGAGATTTGATGATTTAATAATTTTGTTTATGTAAGAATTGTGAAGAATATCAAAGAACAGACTCACAAAAAGTTTAGAACGTGTGAAATACGTATAAAAAAGTTTATGATGTGTGGGACGCGAAGAAGGAGGCAAAACAGGACTCAAAGACGCGAAATGAGGCAAGAAAAATGTGGAGCTCGGTACAGGACTGAGCATCGCGGCGCCCAAGGCTTGACGTCGTAGCGCCCAGCCAGTATGTCCAGCGCCACAGCACCGGGAATCTAGCACTGCAGCGTTGGCCGCAGCATGACTCAGCATTGTAGTACTAGGTCCTCAGCACCGCAACGCCAGAGTAAGAAAAGTTCTATTCTACTACGAACTTCTAGGTTTTTAAAAGTTTTGAATTTTCAAAATACGTGAACTCTTATTTTAATTAGGATTAGGCATGAAATAACCCTTATAAAAACCCTTATAAATCCTTTAGTTTGAAATCACGTATTATGTTTGGGTGCAATTATTATTTGGGTGTTCATTGTTCATACTAAGTGTTTGTGTACGCTAGAGTGCTTATGTGCACTAGAGTGCTTATGTACGCTAGAGTGCTTATGTGCTCAAAAGACTCTAAGAGAGGGAAGAACTAGATAAACATTAAGTGCTTGTGTGAGCTAGAGTGCAGTCATTGTTTGAGAATTCATTGTTCGCAGGAGAATAAGGGTACACTAAACATTAGATTATTTTGAGGGTTCTTCATTGTGTTTTCTTATAAATTCTTTAGGAAGTTAATAAAAGAGGCTAGAATCCTTGAATCCATTATGGATATAGGCAATTGACTGAATCACATAAGTGATTATGTTGTGCTCTTGATTATCTGCTTTATATTCTTGCTATTTTTGTTTAATCTTTAGGTTATTCTGCTACGCAAAGAGGTTAGAGTTCAAGGTTAAAATTGGTTAGGGTTCTTGGCTTTAACCTAATCTCACGGAAAGAATAAAAATTCTTACAACAAACTAGTATTAGAGACAGGTTCGATAATACACACAAGGGGTATTTAAACCATGGCTACGATCAAGTAAGAAATAAAGAAGTTCAATGAGATGAATGACTTTAATCTTTGAAGAAAGAAGGTTAGGAATCTACTGGTAAAGATACTGCTAAACTCAGTATTGGAGGAAGTTAGTTCCTCAACTAGAGAAGGAACGACAACCTCAAAGTCTAGATAGAAAGATTGAAACATGATTCAAAAGAAAGCTTACAATACCATAATCTTTGCGTTGAGTAATGAAGTATTAAGAGAAGTTGGTGTTGAAGAAACCGCTTTAAGGTTATAAAAGAAACTCGAGGCATTATATATAAAAAAGTCTCTTACAAATAGACTTCTTGTGAAAAAGAAACTGCATTAGTTAACTATGAGGAATCTTCATTGAGAGCTCACATTAACGAGTTCAACAAGATCGTTATAAGTCTTGAACAATTGGGCATCCAGACTGAGGATGGAGATAAGGTTATAATTATGTTAAGTTTGTTACCGAAGAGTTATGAGAGATTCATAAAAAAGAAACTGCATCAGTTAACTATGGACGAGGGATCTTTATTAAGAGCAAACATTAACAAGTCTAAAAAGATCATTATAAGTCTTGAACAATTGAGCATCAAGACTGAGGATGAAGACAAGGCTATAATTCTGTTAAGTTCATTGTCAAGGAGCTATGAAAGCTTTGTAGATACGTTGCTTTATGATAAAGAGTCCTTAATGATGAATAATGTTAAGGCATCTTTGAACTCAAAATAATTGACAAAGAGATCTGAATTCAATGGTGGAGCAGCGTTGCTTGCATAAAAGAAGAAGAGCAACCAATCAATAAGAAGATTTAAGAAGTGTTTCCTTTGTCATAAGGAAGGACACTTTGTGAAGGATTGTCCTAGATCAAAAGGCTATGATGGATGTGCTACTATCGGTAGTCTTAGGGAAGATACCAAAGTTGTAGACACGTTGGTAGTTTTAAGGGAAAAGTACGCTAAAAAATAGATACTAAATTCGGGGTATAGTGTTTATATGTATCCTGATAGATCGTTGTTTATCAACTACAAATCCAAGAGAGGTAAATCTCTAATGGGGAATAGCATGACTTATGAGATTATGAGAATTTGTGACATAAGGCTGAGGATGTAAGGTAGAGAAACTAGAGACTTATATGGTGTAAGGCATATTCCTAATTTGAGGAGGAACTTAATATCTCTAAGTAAGTTCAATGAAGAGGGGTATTCAATTAGAGTGAAAAAAGAAAACTGAGGGGTAGAAAAATGATCTATAAGGTTTGAGGGTAAGAAGCACAATGAGGGACTTTATATGCTTAGTGGAATGACCATGAGTGGTCAAACGCGGGGTGTTGGAGTAATGCAGACTACTAGGAGACATCTAAACTGTGCTTACCGAGGTGATGAGGGTAGAAAAATGGTGTAACGCATCAATATACTATACAAGGCGCACGAATACCTTTGGAGACCAAAGTCACCAACCTGAGAAAAGTTAAGTCTTTATGGAGACTTAACTGGACTCAACTCTAGGTGATAGAGTATTGGTGTAGATTAGATCTAGAAGCTTTCTTATTTGGAGATTTTGAATCAAGGAAGAGTTTATTGAAGATTTTGAGATTCAACAATCTTGTTTGGGGTAAGAATTATGAAGAATATCAAAGAGGAGAGTCAATAGAAGTTTAAAATGGGTGGGACACGCATGGGGAAGTCTAGGATGTGTGGGACACAAAGAGGGAGGCGAAACGGGACTCAAAGACGCAAAAGGAGGGGAGAAAAATGCGAAGCTCGGTACAGAGCTGAGCACTGCAGCGCCTAGGGCTAGACGTCGCAGTG
This sequence comes from Ailanthus altissimus, assembly GCA_946807835.1. Taxonomy (NCBI): domain Eukaryota; kingdom Viridiplantae; phylum Streptophyta; class Magnoliopsida; order Sapindales; family Simaroubaceae; genus Ailanthus; species Ailanthus altissimus. Next base: position 16,642,536 of record OX327687.1, read on the forward strand.
CCCAATCCAGTATGTCTAGCGTCACGACATCAGAGCGGGGAAAGTCCTTTTTTACTACGGACTTCAGAGAAGTTTTTGACTTTCAAATTATATAGACTCTTATTCTAATTAGGATTAGGGTTAGTAGGCATGAAATAACCCCTATATAAACCCTTGTAAATCCTTTAGTTTGAAATCAAGCATTAAGAAAAACTCTAAGAGAGGGAAGAATTAGGTAGACACTAAGTGCTTGCGTGCGCTAGAGTGCAATCGTTGTTTAGGTATTTATTATTCATAGGAGAGTAAGGGTACACTAAAACATTAGATTTTTTTAGAGTTCTTCATTATGTTTTCTTGTAAATTCTCAAGGGAATTAATAAGAGAGATTAGGATCTTTAAATCCACCGTGAACATAGACAATTAATTGGATCATATAAGTGATTGTATTGTATTCTTGATTATTTGTTTTATATTTTTATTATTTTTGTTTAATCTCTAAGTTATTTTACTGTACAAATAAGTTAAGGTTCTTCATTTTAATTTAATTTCATAAAGAGAATAATAATTCGTCTAATAATTATAAATATATATATATAATTTGGTATGTAATAGAATAAAAGAAAAAGAAAAAGAAAAAGAAAAATCTCTCAAACATGCAAAGAAGATGAGTGAAGAGAGAGGTGGTTGGAGTAGAGATGTCTAATTTTCATTGAAATAATGGGTTTGAGTTCTCCATTCTTTTAGATTACTACATGTTAATTTGCTTGTGCTTGCAAAACACGGTAACGCAAATTCTTGCCCGGTCAGCATTAGGCTCGTTGCTCAACCTTTATTCACAAAACCATCTTTCTGATTTGCCTAATCCAACACTTTACATCACTGCAAGCCTTAATATTCTTCCACATCAAATTAGTTAAAGATTAGTTCTGAAATCGCTTCATGGGTTTCTAAATAAGCTTAAAAGTACATAATATAACTCATTTTTAAATAAGCCTAACCATCTCCATGTTAGACTTCATTCTAATACTAGACTGAATGGTTCCTTACTATGGTATCACTATATAAGAAACTCAATCTATCTTTTATTACATTTGCCTCTTAACATTGAGTATGTGCAACATGTTCAAGAATTGTGAAACTTTAAAAACCAATGTTAAAACCTTCACCAACAAACTTAAACTTTCATATCAAAATAGTCTGCAATAACCCCTATAATAAAAAAGAACAGAGAATTTATATACTTCTTGATTATACTCAAACTGCCCTCTCCTCATTGGTTTTTTCTTTTTTCTTCTTTTAATTTTTATCCTTCATCAGCAAGAATACAATTCTCCATCTGAAACTGTATGTGAACTTGTTCCAATGTATCACTTCACATGTTTACACCGACGAACTTTTGTTCTGTGACATGAATGTTCAGTAACTAAGCTCTTACTGTACCCAAAAAGTGGGGAAGAGAAGGAATGAAATAGGATTTTAACCTTCTTGTACGTTCATGTGAAGTAGCTTACAAAAGAGTATCATTTTATATAAGTGCATTATTTTTTGTGCAAACTCACTGTACCATGATACCATCCTGCAGGATAAATGTCTGATTGCGAGGGAAAAAATGTGTAGTAGTCAATCAAACGGGCTGGTTCAAATCAAGACCCTTTATAGAAATTTCATCTCAATGCCGATTTGAGAACTCAGGGACTGAACAAAAGACAACCTTACCCCTAATTTCCATCAACACAAGTCTCTATAACTCAATGTTCTTAATGTACGATTAAGAGTTTCAAAAGTTGAATTCCTCGTGTTTCAAGATGGCCCTCACTGGTAGAAGTGAATGAACTCCTTATTCCCAATGCTCGTAGGGCAAGACAGTCACCTGAGAGTTATTGTTGTTCTTCCATCAGCTTTTGAAATGGAACTTGGAAGGCTATTAAAACAATCTTCAAAACTAGAGAACCTAACGCCGACCAGTTGCCCAATACCGGTTATGATTTCCAGGCCTCATATGAGGATTTCTGTGGCCAAGTCCTTGCTTAGGGAGATCATGCAATTCCATGACCTGTATCGTCCTTTGCTTTTTTGCTGTTGAAAGAGGGAATTACAGTTCAATGTCAGAGTAGCTTGAAACTCAGTAAATTAGTGCTGCCAAATTTTAATTTTGAACTTGTTTCATGTTTCAAATTCTCTTTGAAATAAATATATTATAAAAAAGAAGTTTACATCTTGAAACAGAGAATGCATAAAATCTGCAAAGAGTAGAGACAAACCGTTCTCAGCTTGTTGATAACTCTCCTGAAGTTTCCTCTTTGTCGCTTCAAGTTTTACTTGGACAGAAACTTCATCTGGAGACTTGAATTTCTAATAGAAAAAAGAAACATAGGTCAGATAAAATGATGGTTATAAATGCAAAGCTCCAAGAGATTTTTGCACTCACATCTTGTTGACTACTAAGTCGCCCCATATGGATGGCACCCTTATCTGACTTTTGCCGCATCTTGGATTCATTACTTACTTTTTGCCCCATACTTTGCTTGAGAGGTCTCCCAGGACCAGAATTGGCATTTGAGGGTTTATGAGGTTTCATGACAGCATCTTGTTTCTTCATTTGTTGACTCTTGTTCTCCTTGGGAAGCACATGGATCTCGTTTGGAGTTTGCCATTTCCGCTTCGTGACATTTTGGTTCTCCGCTGATGGTTTTCTTCCATTTTCACGGTTCTTGATGAATTCCCCACTGTTTCGAGGATCTGAAATAACATTCCCATTCATAATCATGAATCTTAGAAGTGGGGAACTCAAATAAAGAACCGAATAGCTAAAGCTATCTAATAGAAGAATAAGAGATTGCAAATTGAACTCACTTCCATCATCATCCATGCCATCGAAAAACTTCACGTTTTGCAGTATGATGACATCCCAGATAAATAAAATCCAGTTAGCCTACAATGATATAACAAAGATGCAAACTATTTTTGAAATTATATTTAAACCAGATAGGAAAGCGAGAACCACCTGTGAAAGCTCTATCCCAGCAGTTTGAGTAGCAAAGAGAAATTCTTCATCAAGAGGAGGAGACGGAAGCCCTTCCTCTTCATCAACAACAGATGGGTTCACAGAATCCGGAGTACCTTCTGCACTCAATATTCAATTGATAAAACTAATATCAAACTTTAGTTTCAGTTAAAATTGGAAAACATTGTAATAAAACGCAAATAATTGCAAAAAACTTGCAAGCACATTCCTACCTGCAATAGCCTTTGTAGCATTGACCCATTCATCCACCAAATCCTTCCACCCCCTGCAATTCACAATACTGGTTAAGAACAATACATGAATTGCTATTTCATCTGCAATATCAGCATAAAAGTCAAGCATCATCATGTATCCATTGATACATTCAGATGAATCCAGTAAACCACTAATTAACTAGAAAAATAAGAAAAAAACTGTAATTTAGCAGTTGGCTCATTCATAAACTAAAAAAACATTATGGGCTAAGTCATCCAGCAGATGTGCAGATAAAGCAAGGCAAATAGAGGAACTGAAATAGGCCTTTAACCAACAGAGATGATGACCTTCTTTCACTTAATTAGATGAAGCAAGAATGCAACAATACAACAAAAATAGATATGCCATATAAATAGATAGTCGTAATTGCACACTTAATTCACCCTAAAAAGCTGGCTCATTAATGTGGCAAGAAGGGTTCTGAGAACTGTTTAAACTTGCAGATTATGGAAGCAAACATCAGAGATAAAAGGCATACATAGAAATATACAGTCACCAATTCGCTAAAAACAGTAAATGCTGTGTTGTACTGCAGGGTTGCTGACTCCCTAGAAATATACATGAGAAAAGAAAAGACTTGGATCAAATTTAGCAAACAGCAGTAACACTCAATTGCCTGTCATGAAATAAGAGGGCACAGAAAAATCTATGCTTAGCCACAAGAAGCAAACTCATACTCGATAAGAGTCTTTGCAAGATGTTGAATTTTCTTGGAACCATGTTTTCTGAGGACATTAACAGTCTTTCCAATCTCAGTTGCCTGGAAGAAAAAGAAAGTCAATTAGTCCAAAAACTAGAACCCAAATAATTCAAAAGCAAGAGCAGTAACAAAAAATTTCTATCCATTCAAAGACTAAGAGAGATTCAATCAAACCTTCAGAGTATCTACAGTAAGAGCCATCAATTGAAGCCTCCTCAATGATTCAAACAACACAGAATCAGACTGTAACAAGCATTAACCAAACACCACCAATCAACAACTAAACAAACATATAGAAATTAGCATCAAAACAATCAAAACTTCAATGAAGAAGTCCAAACCTCATCTTCTCCGTTCTGAAGAATCTCTTTGATCCTTAAAACCTCTCCAACAATCTCAGACTCTTCCTCAATCTCATCAGTCAATGCCTTAGCTTCCCCATAGCTATAATTACTAAAAATCTGATTACTAACGTGATCATCTCTACTGCTATTCACCTTGCTCTCTTTACCACCACCAGCTTCAAACTCACATCCGTCTCTCTTACAACCAATCATATCATCTTCATCTTCATCAAATTCATTACCAGGAACAGCCAACTCCACACGCTCGCAGCCTGAACACCGAGTCAATTTACATGTAAACAACTTCTCAGCAATACGATCCCTTCTTAACTTAAACTCTTTTGGGCAATCCAAAGCTGCCACCATCACAGCGTTATCGATAATATCGAAAATATCCCCATTTGCTGACCGAAAAAAGTTTCTCCAGTTATCTAGAGCCCCCGACTTCATTGGCACGATTAAATAAACAAAACCCGGATCCAAAAATGCTCAGTTCAGATAAAAAGAAAATGAATTTTTTCGAATAAAAAGGATTATCAAAATGGAGTTTCATGTGATCCTAGAACCGCCCAGAAAAGAAAATTTGACTCTCAGGTGAATTAGAGGGGAACTCAGAAATCAAAAACTGATTTTGAGGCTAGTTTTGATGGTTGTGATCCAAAAACAGAAGGATTAAACGTATTTGCCTATCAAAATTGACCTGGAAAATAATGTAATGTAATTTTTTTTCTGTTTGGGGGTTTTTGATGATGATGAGGGAATGGATTACGTCAAAGATAGGATTTTTAGGATATGATTTAAAGAAAGAATAAATCTTTCTGACACAAAACAAACAAACGTGAGAATTCTTCTTCCTGCTCTATTATCTTTTGTTTTTGGGTTTCTCAGATTTTGATGAGAAAAGAAGAACAACTGTCGTTATTTTTGGAAAAACCGAACCAGAAAAAAAAAAGGAAGAGAATCAGAATTAGGTACCAAATAGGAAAATTATGAGAGGCTCTTTTGTTTTTCTGTTTCTCTTCTGTTTCTTGTTTTCACAATTAGCAGGTGCTGCTAAACGCCAAGAGATTTTTTTAAAATTATTATTCTAAAAAATACTCCTCTCTCTATCTTTTTCTTACCTTTAATGCTTTTTTTTTTCATTTGAAAGAGAGAAAATATTTTTTCTTAATCTGATCTCTTTTGGGTCTGTTTGGACAGAAGCAAATTGTTATGGTAAGTCAGAGAGAGGAATAAAGAGAGAACGTGCTCTATGATATCTTTTTTTTTTTTTATTTTTTAATAAGTTTTTGTTACGACAAAAAAAAAAGATTTATTTTTTAAAGAGATTTTATTTTATGATTTAAAGTGGGATGATCTCTTTCTTCTCTTGTAGGCGGTTTTAAGGCGGAGTTTAAGTGGGTTGAGTTAACTCGGGAATTCCGAGCTTGAGCTGACGTTGCAAAACAAGATTGCGTTCTTGTCTGTAATCGTGCTGTTTGGTGTTTGCACTTGTGCAGCGAAGAGACCCTCGAAATCGTTGGTTAGCAGTTAAAAAATTGGCGACTCGTTCAGGAGTTAGAGTGACACCGCTGTCGCTTTGACGGGAAGAGATGCGATTGGCGCTTTGACACGTCAAGGAACCGAACGCGAATGGGTGAGGAGCGGGAGGTATGTAAAAGACGTGGGACCCGAGTTTAGAGGGATGATTAGGCGATGTAAACGCGGAGGAAATGTTCGCAGACGTCACAGTGCTGTGGGTTTAAAATCTGATGGGATTGGGATTTGGGTGGCGACATATTCTAGATATTGATTTGTACGATAGAAAAGGGCAATGGATTGACTTTAGTCTTTAGGTATTAGAGTTTAACTTAAATTAGCAGTCAAACTTCTACAGTAATTCCAACCACCACCTCTCCCCTCACTTTTAATCTCCACAAACAATATTTGATTCTAATTAATATATAAAACAATATTTTATAGTAATTAATATATTAAATTTTTAGTGAAGGATATTTAAAATTATTATTTAATATTTGATTTTAATTCATATATAAAATAGTAGTTTATTTTATTTGTAGTAGAATGTTGATAAATTAATATTTAATAATAATTTTAATTAAATAATATTTTTTATTTGTCTCAATTTAAAGTCAATGTGTAAAATTAATAATTCAATAATTTTATAAGATAATATATTATAAATTTTTTTTTATTATTTCATATAATCATATAGGGCTCATTTACTGTGTAAATTCATGTGACTAGGAGGCCTTGTAAAATATCTTCCAATGTTGCTTGTTTGGTTAACATCTAATAATATAATGTTATATTCTTAAAAGAAAAACAAATGTATATTTAGAAAAAAAAATATTTTCATAAATTTTACTTATTTGAACAAAATGCATAAAATATTATTAGCATGTAAAAAAAATATTAAATATACTTCATTATAATAAGAGATAATAAATTGAGAAATGTCGTAATTAATTAATTAATATTCACTCAATTAATATATTTTTCTTGACCCCAAAAATATTATTTTATCAAAATTCTACTATAAATCTTATTTTTAATTTATATATAATTAAAATTTATATTGAATTAATAAAAAAATTATATTCAGATAATTTGTTAGATTAGGAAGGATGCCTAATTTTAAATATGTTATTGAAATACATAAATTTGTCATATAAACCTATTGTCATTGCTTAGAACCTTCCAAACCAAACTAGAGGCGACTACTTTAACTCAGAATATTTTCTTCAATTTACTTACTTTAGTTGTTCTTAAAGTTTGCTTTTAACTCTAAGTCATAAATCCATGTAGACTTCTTCCTGTAAGTCTTCTTTGAGAAAAATATTCTTAACATTGAATTGTTGCAAAGGCCAATCTCGACTTGCTATTATAGAAATAAGAATACATATTGCATTAATCTTGGCTATTGCTGCAAAGGTCTCTTGATAATCGATTCCATACTTTTATGTGTAGCATTTTACAACTAACCTTACTTTATATCTATCAATACTACTAGCAGCCTTGAGTTTAACCGTAAACATCCATCTATACCCAATTGTCTTATTTTCTTCATATAATGGAAAAAATTTTCAATTATTATTTTTCTAAAATGCCTTTATTTCTTCATTCATCACCCTGGTCCACTTTAGATATACCAAAGATAGATATAGTGGATAATTGATTAATAATAAGTGCATATAATTTTGATAGCTTATGAAGGGATACATGATTACTGATTTGGTAATTTATTTTAGTTTTAAGGTTAGACTCTCTCTTCCTTTTTCTTTTTTTTTTTAAACTTTTCTAGTAGCCTTTTGTGGATATTAATTAGCTATATTTTATGTGAGATCAAATATGTCATTAGGTTCTTAAATTATGTGATCCAAGGTTACTTATAAAAAAATATCATTAATTGATGGAATAAGTACGGATAGCTCAGGTGTAGTTTTAGGGGAGAGGGGAGAGGGGTCCTGATTAAAGGTCACGACACCAGGTCTAGACTAAAAATCACATCTCCATCTTCTACTTTAAACAAGCTTCTTTTACAAAATTCAAGTGTCAAGTCAAATTCATGGGACAAATTCTCTTCATTATGACTCTTTCCTTGAAATGAGGATTTAGAAACTCCCTCTAAAAAGTATGGTTTTAACTCATAAAAGAAAACATCTAAGGTAACATGTAACTTTATAGTTTGAGGATCAAAACACTTATCATCCTTTTGAAAATTCAAATAGCCAACAAAGATACATCGTTTTGCACAAGGATTAAATTTACCTTGAAGAACTTTAGGCACATGAATGTAAGTTGTATAGCAAAAAATCCAATATTCAAGATTAGGGATATAAGGGACATAAATTAATAATTCCATCTTTTATTAAAGCATTTGGAAGTTATCACACTAGATTGTGTTCACTATACCAATTTTACCGTCTTTTCCTAATAAAACTTAGGCATGTTCATACCAAGGAGAAAAGTCTAAACTATCTCTAGTATTGGCTTATTTATTTTCTTTCTACTAATTTATTCTGTTGTAGACTATTGTTTATGCTCAAAATGTAATGCGGCTATCGCAGTATAGATTGAGGTGTCGATCCCACGTGCAAGCTTTTGACAAAATAGGTTGGTAAAATAAAATATTAAAGCAGTAGCAAATGAGAAAATTAATTAATTAGATAAGTGGATCAGATAAAATTGTCTATGAATTGAGGAAAATATTTTATGATGATGCAAGTAAGGCTTGATTAAATGTCACGACACCAGGTTTGGACTAAAACTCACATCTCCATCTTCTACTTTAAACAAGCTTCTTTTACAAAATTCAAGTGTCAAGTCAAATTCATGGGACAAATTCTCTTCATTATGACTCTTTCTTTGAAAAAACGATCTACAAACTCTCCCTAAAAAGTATGGTTTTAACTCACAAAAGAAAACATCTAAGACAATATGTAACTTTATAGTTTGAGGATTAAAACACTTATCATTCTTTTGAAACTCCAAATAGCCAATAAAGATACATCGTTTTGCACAAAGATTAAATTTACCTTGAAGAACTTTATGCACATGAATGTAAGTTGTATAGTTAAAAACCCAAGATTCAAGATTAGGGATATAAGGGACATAAGTTAACAATTCCATCTTCTATTAAAACATTTGGAAGTTATCACACTAGATTGTGTTCACTAATTAAATAAGCTACCAATTTATTTGTCTCTTCTCGATAAAACTTAAGCATGTTCATACCAAGGAGAAAACCCTAAACTATCTCTAGTATTGGCTTTTTTTTTTCTTTTTACTAATTTATTCTGTTGTAGACTATTGTTTACACTTAAAATGTAATGCGACTATCACAGTATAGATTGAGGTGTCGATCTCACGTAGAATCTTTTGGAAAAATAGGTTGGTAAAATAAAATATTAAAGCAGTAGCAAATGAGAAAATTAATTAATTGGATAAGTGGATTAGATAAAATTGTCTATGAATTGAGGAAAATATTTTATGATGATGCAAGCAAGGCTTGATTAAATGTCACGACACTAGGTCTGGACTAAAACTCACATCTCCATCTTCTACTTTAAACAAGCTTCTTTTACAAAATTCAAGTGTCAAGTCAAATTCATGGGACAAATTCTCTTCATTATGACTCTTTCCTTGAAATGAGGATTTAGAAACTCCCCCTAAAAAGTATGGTTTTAACTCACAAAAGAAAACATCTAAGGTAACATGTAACTTTATAGTTTGAGGATTAAAACACTTATCATCCTTTTGAAACTCCAAATAGCCAACAAAGATACATCGTTTTGCACAAGGATTAAATTTACCTTAAAGAACTTTATGCACATGAATGTAAGTTGTATAGTTAAAAACCCAAGATTCAAGATTAGGGATACAAGGGACATAAGTTAACAATTCCATCTTCTATTAAAGCATTTAAAAGTTATCACACTAGATTGTGTTCACTAATTAAATAAGCTACCAATTTATTTGTCTCTTCCCGATAAAACGTAAGCATGTTCATACTAAGGAGAAAAATCTAAACTATCTCTAGTATTGGCTTTTTTTTTTCTTTCTACTAATTTATTTTGTTGTAGACTATTGTTTATACTCAAAATGTAACGCGCCTATCGCAGTATAGATTGAGGTGTCAATCCCATGAGGAAGCTTTTGACAAAATAGGTTGGTGAAATAAAATATTAAAACAGTAGCAAATGAGAAAATTAATTAATTGGTCTAAGTGAATGAGATAAAATTGTCTATGAATTGATAAAATTATTTATGATGATGCAAGCAAAGCTTGATTAAATGTCACGACACCAGGTCTGGACTAAAAAATCACATCTCCATCTTCTACTTTAAACAAGCTTCTTTTACAAAATTCAAGTGTCAAGTCAAATTCATGGGATAAATTCTCTTTATTATGACTCTTTCTTTGAAAAAAGGATCTAGAAACTCCCCCTAAAAAGTATGGTTTTAACTTACAAAAAAAACATCTAAGATAACATGTAACTTTATAGTTTGAGGATCAAAACACTTATCATCCTTTTGAAACTCCAAATAGCCAACAAAGATATATCGTTTTGCACAAAGATTAAATTTACCTTGAAGAACTTTATGCACATGAATGTAAGTTGTATAGCTAAAAACCCAAGATTCAAGATTAGGGATATAAGGGACATAAGTTAACAATTCCATCTTCTATTAAAGCATTTGGAAGTTATCACACTAGATTGTGTTCACTAATTAAATAAGCTACCAATTTATTTGTCTTTTCCCGATAAAACTTAAGCATGTTCATACTAAGGAGAAAAACCTAAACTATCTCTAGTATTGGTTTATTTGTTTTCTTTCTACTAATTTATTCTGTTGTAGACTATTGTTTACACTCAAAATGTAATGCGCCTATCGCAGTATAGATTAAGGTGTCGATCCCACGAGGAAACTTTTGACAAAATAGGTTGGTAAAATAAAATATTAAAACAGTAGCAAATGAGAAAATTAATTAATTGGTTTAAGTGAATGAGATAAAATTGTCTATGAATTGAGGAAAATATTTTATGATGATGTAAGCAAGGCTTCGAGAATCATAATTATACTTTATAAATCTACTCTACACTTTGATTCAATGTTTATAACTCAATTGAAAGTTTCACACCCCAAACAATCAATCAGAAGATATGTAAAATATAGCACATTTGATAACACATGTATTTGATATGATTAAACTCTTTGCAAACATTAACACAAATCATATTCATTTAGAAAATATATCATTTTGACAATATTATAGTAAAAGATCAACTTGAATATCAAATAATTATTGTCTTTACATGTTATCCAAGATCAACAATACATAACTTGATAATATTACAGTAAAAGATAAACATGTAAAACAATGTAACCAATAAGAATTATAATTCAATAAGAATCACATAAAGAAAGCATGACTAAAAATATATGAAACATGAGAATTATAACATATAGATTATAGAAAATAAAATAGATAAGAGTTTATGCACAACCAAACTATTGAAGCGGAAGCACACAAATAAGTAAAAAAACTCACCCAAGCAAATAATAATATTGCAGAACAAGTTATTAAGAAATAAATAGAGAAAGGGGTAGAAGAAGAACACATAAAGAATTACGTGGTTCGGTAACTTGCCTACATCCACGGCGGATCAAGATCACACTTTTCTCTTATTATGAATCACAAGGCACTCACAAAGTCTGCCTTTTACAAGAAAAATCACAAAGAAAACTCTCTCTCTCTCACTCTAGGGATTTTCTCTCACAAAGAACTACAAAGATCTCTTATTTATCACAAAGATTGTCAAGATTTCTAGTTGATCACAAAGATGTGTTAACAAGCCAATTGATAGCCTTTATATAGGCTTTGGGACGACCTAGGTTTACCCTATATGTGTGGGAGTCGTATTAGGGATTCCTGAAACAAGTGGGAGACAAAATAAGGAAGTTTCTTTATTTCGGGATACTGTTCCCGTCTCCAGTGCCGCGGTGCTGGGCTCTCATCGCCGTGGCACTGGTGCGCTTCTGTTGAGCGCTGCGGCGCTTAGGTTTTGGACTGGGCTTTGCGGCGCCCAAACCTGGTCGCCGCGGCGCTGGCACTTGGTGTGCCCTTCTTTATTTTTTGCCTCCTTTCGCGTCCATCTTCGATCCGTACGCACCCTACGCACTTGAGTGGCTTGATCTCCAAATCATATTCCGATGATTTTTAATCAATATTCTTACAAATCCCCTCCTTGATTCAAAATCATCCACAAGGCAACTCAATCTCTCATTTTCGTATCTTCGGTCACCCTCACAAAGTAGTGACTCCAATTAAGTCCTTACATAGGACGAACTTAACCGAGGGTAATAGCTTAGTCAACATATCAGCAGGATTTTCAGACGATACTATCTTTGTTAGACTAATTTCACCACTTTGGACAATCTCTCGAATGTAATGGAGCCTCACATCAATGTGCTTTGACCTCTCATGGAACACTTAATGCTTGCTTAGGTGTATGGCACTCTGGCTGTCACAGTACACACCGGTGTTCACATCTTAACTAGCCAATACCTCTACACATATACCTTTTAACCATACAGCCTCCTTGATAGCTTCACCAACAACTATGTACTCTACCTCTATGGTAGATAGTGCAACCACATGTTGTAGAACTGATCTCCAACATACACTACACCCAAACACTGTGAATACATAGCCCGTCAATGATCTTCTCTTGTCAAGATCACCTGCATAATCGGAGTCTACGTACCCTCTTATTATTTCATTGCTGTCCTCATCCTTCTTATATATCAACCCGTGATTTGACGTCCCCTTCAGATATCTCAGAACCCACTTTACTGTAAGCCAGTGATCTTTTCCCGGATTCATCATGTATTTACTTACCACACTCACAGCCTGTGCTATGTCTAGTCTTGTGCAAACAATTGTATACATGATGCTCCCCACAGCTCGCATACGGTACTTTGCTCATCTGCAGTTTAAACTCATCGGATGTCGGTGACTGTGCTGCTGAAAGTCTAAAATGCATAGCCAAAGGAGTAGAGACAGCCTTTGCATTTGACATACCAAACTTCTCTAAAATTTTAACTATATATCGCTGTTAGGATAAGAAGATAACATCTATTCTTTCCCTCACAATATCCATACCCAAAATTCTCTTTGCTGCTCTCAAAATCTTCATTTCAAACTCGTCACTCAACTGCTTCTTGAGCTTCTATATTTCTTCCATATTCTTGCATGCGATCAACATATCATCGACATATAGAAGCAAATACATCATCCCACAACTTATGTTCTTAAAGTACACGCATCTGTCATACTTGCTCTTACTAAAACCACAAGCCATCATAAACTCATCAAATCTCATATACCACTGTCTAGGTGATTGCTTTAACCCGTACAATGACTTCTTTAGCAAACAAGTATGATCTTCTTTTTCAGGCTCCTCGAACCTCTACTGCTGTACCATGTATATCATTTCTTCAAGCTCTTCATGTAGAAAAGCTATCTTTACATCTATCTGCTCTATATGTAAATCAAGGTTTGCACACATGGCTAACAAAATCCTAATAGATGTATGCTTGACAACTGGAGAGAATATCTCATGAAAATCGATCCCTCTCTCTGAGTAAAATCTTATGCTACTAACCTAGCCTTGAATCTTGTAGGCTCAATCCCCGGTATCCCCTCTTTCACCTTATACACCCACTTGCACCCGACTAGCTTCTTTTGAGGTCTCTCCACCAACTTCCAGGTATTGTTCTTCCTAAGAGAACTAATTTCTTCTTCCATGGCCTGCTGCCATTCTTTCTTGTTTTCACTCTTCATAGCCTCACCATATGTCCTAGGCTCATCATACTTAAGAGTGTAAGCAGAATTAAAAGTATGAGCAACTAAGTTTGCTTGTGCATACCTGACTGGTGGGTTAATCATTCTCATTAGCCTGTCTCTAGCAAGCTAGTACTCTTTAAGTTCCAACTCAGGAGTTCTAGTCTTTTTTTGGGTGGACTTGGAGGAACTCGCCAGTGTTCTTGGTTCATCTTCAAGGATCTCCTCATTGAAGTGTTGATCTGGGGGCATATCAGATCCATTTTCAGGCTCTACTTTAACTTTTATTGACTCGGGTGCTGAGTCTTCCTTGGTCACAGGTTCTTCTTTCTCATCTTCTTGGGAGATTTTCAGCATCGTTATCTCATCGAATGTCACATCACGGCTTATGATACTCCTTGGTGGTGTTAAGTCTTTACACCACACCTTGTATCATTTCACTCTTTTGGGATATTCTATGAATACCCCTTTGATAGCTCTAGGTTCCAACTTCCCCTCCTTAACATGTACAAAAGTAAGGCAACCAAATATTTTGAGGTCGTCATACTTCGGAGGATTGCCAGACCATTTCTCTTCTGGCATTTGATGCGATATTTCTATATCTTATAATTAAGTGCAAGTATACACTATCGAATGCAAGTAATAAAGAGACTAAATAAGTCGGATGTCGAACCTACAGGGATAATTTCTTCTTTTTAACCAATTACTAAAATTATATCTTCCTAATAATTATTCAGATAAATAAAAATCTAAGAATTACTATAGAAAATATAAAGGCAAAAACACAATGCAAAAAGATTTAAGTGATAGCAATATAGAGAAAACCTAGGATTAATACTATTCCTCAATATGTTTTCTAATAATCAATCTTCTAATATTTAACTCCCTTAGTCTTTGTTATTGATTAAGACACTAATGTATTCACAAGCCTCTTCCAAGGTCATGCAAGTATACTTTAATTTACCAAATACCTATATTCCTATGGTACTTGTAATAAATTAAGATTCATTAAGATTAGGTTTCATTGATCATACATGCCAATTAAGTATATTCCTATCTTAAATTGAAACTTGCATATGCAACATTGAATGTTACTCTACAATCATGCATCAAATTACTTAGGTCTAAATATTATGATTCCTCTTCCGAGTTTATCAATAATATTACCAACTCATTCACCATATATTGGCCAGATATATTGAAGCATTAAAATCAAGTAATTTGAATATCAAAGAACTAAGTTTATTAAATATTCTAAAGATATGGAAATTAAGCACACTTATTGAGTTCAAGTATTAACCCTAGAAAATAAGTTTAGCTCATGGCTACAAGAGAACAGCAATAAAAATAGTAATAAATCATGATACAATCAATAGCAAACCGATATAGACGTCGAATTGCTCTTGATTGTGCTGCCTAAGGTACTCTTGATGCTGAAGAACGCCTTGAATCTTTCTCTAAGGTTGCTTCAATTAAACTCTTATTGCTCTCCAAGACTCGTGCTCTGTATTCTTGGTGCTCTTGGGTTGTCTTGGATTGATTCTTAAAGGCTGGGAACGAGTGGCTTTTTATAGGGATTGATATGAGCTTGAAAATCTCAATTCTCGTTGGACTAGGACTTGCGCTACCGCTGGGGCGCTATACAGTTGTTGCTGGGGCGACGCTTGAAAAAGGCTTCACTGCTTGAGCAGTGGGTTAATGGAGCTGAGGCGCTGTCTCGTCGCTGGAGCAGTAAAGGTTTGGCGCTAGGGCGCCAGATGCGACTTCAACAGGTCGTATTTCTTATTTCGATCACTATTACAGAGCTGGGGCGATAATCCTCTTGGCGCTGGGGCGATGAACACATACTTTGAAAACTTTGCATTTTAGTCCCTATTTTTGCTAAATTTCATTCAAGTCCCTATAAATAATAATAATGCACATAAATAGACATCTATTCTCATAAAATCATAAAATATTAATAATAAAAATATGAAAAAATATATGACAAATTTACCCTTATCAGCGTCTTGAAGTCAATTGCTGAGGAGGGAATTCTATTG
This sequence comes from Ailanthus altissimus, assembly GCA_946807835.1. Taxonomy (NCBI): domain Eukaryota; kingdom Viridiplantae; phylum Streptophyta; class Magnoliopsida; order Sapindales; family Simaroubaceae; genus Ailanthus; species Ailanthus altissimus. The sequence continues at coordinate 16,658,233 of OX327687.1, forward strand.
ATCAAGTAAGCTACCGTCACTACAGCTTCTCCCCAGAATGTCTTGGACATCTTCGCATTGGTAAGCATGCATCTAACCCTTTCAAATAGGGTCCTATTCATCCTCTCAGCTTCCCCATTCTGTTGCGGTGTTGATCTTACCATTTTATGCCTTGCAATCTAATACTTGGCACAAAACCCATCAAACTCTTTGTTGCAAAATTTGAAGTTGTTGTCAATTCTCAATCTCTTCACTCTTTTGCCAGTCTAATTCTCAACAAGAGCCTTCCAAGTCTTGAACATATCAAATACTTGATCCTTGCTCTTCAATGCATAGACCCACAGCTTCCTCGAATAGTCATCAATCAAGCTGAGAAAATACCTGGTACCACCACGAGTAGCTGTCTGAGCTGGTCCCCAAAGATCCGATTGTATGTAGTCAAGAGTCCTCTTAGTCTTGTGCTCTCTGGTACTGAACCTCACTCTATGTGCTTTCCCAAGCACACAATGCTCACAAAACTCTAAGGGCTAGAACTTATCCTCACCAAACGCCTTTTGACTGTATAACTCCTTTAAGTTTCTCTCGCTTAGGTGTGCCAGTCTAAGATACCACAACTTGGTTTGCATACTCTTATCATCTATAGAGAATAGTGCAGAACCACTCACGATTTCACCTTTAAGCACATAAACACCTTTGCGTTTCTCTCATCTCATTACCACCATAGAACCTTTCAAAACTCTTAAAATCCCTCAGTCGATCCTGATGGAACATCCATTATAGTCTAATGTCCCTAGTGAGATTAAGTTTCTCTTTAAGTCAGGAACATACCTAACATCTGTCAACTTTCTCACCCGCCCATCATGCAGCCTAAGCTTAACACTACTAATTCTTATTATTTGACATGCAACATCATTACCCATTAAGACCTTACCACTACTAATGGGCTGGAAATTTGTAAACCAGGACTTGTGCGGGCACATGTGAAAAGTACAACTAGAATCTAAAACCCATTGTTCAGAGTTCATACTATTAGTAGCGACGAGTATCTCTGCGCTGTCATAGCTATCATCATAGGCAAGCGCAACATCCTCTTTCTTCTTGCCTTGTGCTCTCTTCTCAGGACAGTTCTTTATGAAGTGCCCATCTTTCTTGCAGCAATAGCACTTCCTAGGAGTCCTAGACTTCGACCTTGAGCCTTTTTTCTTCCCATCTCTATATGAGGGCCTTCCTTTTACAGATAAACTTTCTGCATTGCCCTCGATCTACTTTCCTACTAACTTTGAGTTTAATGATGATTTCACATCAATCATCGTTAAACTCTCTCTGCCATAGAGTAGTGTATCAACAAAACTCTCATAGCTCTTGGAGAGTGAACTCAGCAGGATAATTGATCTATCTACGTCTTCTATCTTGATGTTGATAGACTCAAGATCAAAGCTGATCTTATTGAAGGTGTCTATATGATCTTTCATCGGCATCCCTTCTGACATGGACAAATGATATAGCTTCTTCTTTATATGTAATTTGTTGGCCAATGATTTTCTCATATAAAGAGAGTCAAGCTTCTTCCAAAGACCTATTGCCGTCGTCTCACCTGCTACTTCCCTTAATACTTCATCACTCAATAACAGAACGATTATGCTATTAGCTTTTTCTTGAATGTCTTTTCTTTTTGCTTCTGCTTTAGATAACTCTGGCGTCTTCTCTTCATCACTAGATGGAGCTGCAGTCTCCTTTAATGTGAACCAAGCTTTTGGCTCACCAACAACGCCTTGACCTTCATCTTCCACAGGTTGAAGTCATTCGTACTATTGAATTTCTCTATCTCATACTTGGGTGTGGCTATGTCTACTTAGAACCAAGTTTTGATACTAGTTTGTTGAAGCGGAAGCACACAAATAAGCAAAAAAACTCACCCAAGTAAATAATAATATTGCAGAATAAGTTATTAAGAAATAAATAGAGAAAGGGGTAGAAGAAGAACACACAAAGAATTACGTGGTTCGGCAACTTGCCTACGTCCACGACGGATCAAGATCACACTCTTCTCTTATTATGGATTACAAAGCATTCACAAAGTATGCCTTTTACAAGAAAGATCACAAGGAAAACTCTCTCTCTCACTCTAGGGATTTTCTCTCACAAAGAACTACAAAGATCTCTTGTTTATCACAAAGATTGTCAAAATTTCTAGTTGATCACAAAGATGTGTTTACAAGCCAATTGATAGCCTTTATATAGGCTTTGGAATGACCTAGGTTTACCCTATACGTGTGGGAGTCGTATTAGGGAGTCCTGAAACAAGTGGGAGACAAAATAAGGAAGTTTCTTTATTTCGGGATACTGTTCCCGTCTCAGCGCCGCGGTACTGGGCTTTTGTCATCGCGGTGCTGGCTCGCTTCTGCTGAACGCTGCGGCGCTAGCGTCTTGGCACCGCGACACTCAGGTTCTGGACTGGGCACCGCGGCGCTCACGCCTGATCGCCGTAGCGCTGGCGCCTGGTGCGCCCTTCTTTATTTTTTGCCTCCTTTTGCATCCATCTTCGATCTGTGCACACCCTACGCACTTGGCTTGATCTCCAAATCATATGCTGATGATTTTTAATCAATATTCTCACACAAACTTATAAACATTTGTAGCTCTTGACAAAGAATCAAAGCATAGAAGTAAGTTTATTAAACATGAAAGCTCATCTCTTAGTCTTGCCAAGAACTCTAGCCTAGATTACAATGCATGTTAATGAAAAGAAAATAAGAGAGAATTATCTAATATTGAAAACGTCTTAAGAGTGTCTTTATATAGGTAATGAATGAAAATATGTTTAGTGTGACTTCAATCTTCAATCATTTAAGCTAACCACTCGTTTACCCACTTGCAACACCTTTTTGATAATAGAAATAACCGATGTAGCATTTTTGGCTGACATGAAAGTTTTAGAATTTTGTCTCTTCTTTTCATAGCCACTATGTTCATGCAAATTGGATGGTATCCAATGAGATATAGGCAAAATTCCAAAGATATATAAGATTTTGGCCAACAACCCTTTTACCCATTTATAATAAAATTTGGTCCATGATAATGACTGATTTTAACTTTACCATCAACATAAGAGTTGTTAATAATTAAGTCAGTATTTCATAGCTTCAAGACTTATACCAATTGGGTACTTATTTTATGAAATACAGTCTAAATACATGAGTTGGGTCAAGCTGAGTAGAAGTTGTAACCTAATTCTATTGTATCTCAATATTTGGTCCATAACATGTTGGATTTGGTTTTTTAACTATTCTTCAAGTTTGTGTAAGATTGAGTCATGTTACTCAAGTTTTAAAAATCTCTTCATTTCAATTTCTACATTGAGAGTTACGTCCATTTTACCTAAACCCGTACAAATAACATTCATTAATCACAATTTAAGGAGAACACTATATTTCAAGCTAAAAATACTAAAATTAGTGACATTAAATCGTGACTAAATCTCTTAATAAATATGTAATTTTATGTGTTCATCAACTATATATATAGAAAGTTTGGTATCAAATTCCATGTTGTCTTAAAAAAGCACCTAAAGAGGCATACATAAACTCACTGGCATTATCAAATAGCCGAGCACGAATCTACTTTTGATATTGAGTCTTTGCTATACTATAAAATTCTTAAAAAGACCCATACATAATTATTTTGAAGAATAGATATCCAAGTTATTTGAGTACATTCATTAATAAATGTAACAAAATAATGAGTTTTAAAAAGAGTTATAATTTTTGTAAAACCCTATATATTAGAATGAATAATCGCAAAAAGTTTCAAACTTTTATTAAATCTTAGTAAATAAGTATATTATGGCTTGTAGCTAGTTTACATGTCTCACAATGAAAATTGAAATTATTCAAACTAGAAAATAAATGTAGCCATAATTTTTTAAGATAGTTAAAAGAATTATGTCCAAGCCTTTGGTGCCACAGCCAAATAGTCGTTCAATCTTTATCTTTACTATTCATTTGATTCACTTAACTAAGTTTTGACCCTCTTTTTCATTTTCATTAACTCCAAGTAATAGAACTTGCCCCATCTAATACCATGTCCAAGAATCTTCTTGGTTAGAATGTCCAAAAAAATACACAAAAAATGCCAAAAAGTTACAATGCAAGCAAGAGCAAAAGTGATTCGGCTAACAGAAAGAGGATTATATTTAAGAGATAGAACTACAAGTATAGCATCTAAGGTGGAATTATTTAATAATATAATAAAACCCTCCCAATAATAAGAGAGGCACTATAATTAGATATAGAAATTATTGATTAAAAGGAAGGAAGAAAAGATTTTAACTGATCAGGATCCTTACTTATGTGATCAGATGCACCTATATCAATAATCCCTATTCTTAGAACAACAAAAAATACAGAGATTTTACCAAGTATACCTAGGTAGACAATATTAATCGTAGGCTATACCTACTTTTTCGAGGTTTCTTCATAAAATTCCATCATTCAAGATACCTTATGATGTTATATCATCTTTGTTTTGAATGACCAATTTTACCACAATGAGTATATACCTATCATTCAGAAGATTGCTTGGAATTATTCTTTGATGGACCCAAAGAAGACATTTATTAAGTCCAATTGACTATCATGATCGTGCTTTCTAAAGACTGGTTCAAAGCCTTCTATAGTTTATCTTCCATCTAGATATATGCATACACATTCTCGAGATCAAATTTCAATTCTTTTCGCAAGATTTCTCTGTGAACTTGTTTAAACTCAGAATCAAGTCCACTTAGGAAAATATAAACTTGAAGTTGAGCCATAAATGAATACAATTGAACAACTTCTTCAATTGTTCCCTCATGAGATATAGTTTTGTGATTAATCTCCTAAAAAATAGCAATAAGTTCATTATAACACATTGATAGGGGGTGGCCACTTTACTTGGTAGAAAAAGATCTTTGATTCAATTTGAAAATTTATATTTCATCTGATTCATTATAGATTGTTTTAGCCATCCCTCACATATCTCCTTTACTATGGAAAGGGGAATAAACTGTTGCATTAATGGTGGACTCATCAAGTTGATAAGCTAGTTTTTGACTTGATAATTTTTAGTAATCCAAGCCTCCAATTTCGGATTTTTGGGTGCATATTTCATCATTTTTTCAATGAGATATCATGCCTTGGTACGAGCATTAATCCATATCTCCATAAGTTGAGACCATAATTACTAATTAGTCTCATTTAATATAACACTTGTTGGTAAATGCTGAATTATCTTAGTGAACTATTATTATGGTGTCGGAATTATGGTAGGGACGGTGGTTTTACTTGGAATAATTACCATGAAACCAACAATAAGAGTTCAAAATATATTTTTTGAAATATAAAGTACAAAGAAATTCAAACCTACTCTGATATCATATCAAAATTATGAGAAAATATGAAATTTTCATTATAATGAAAAAATATGTTTGCAGGATGGCCTTTATATAGGCTTAGTACCACTATAAACATAGAAAAAAAAATTACTTTATAAATGACACGTTCAGAATATAGGAGTTTATTTTCAAGTGCAAGATTGTCAAAATAATAAATAACCCAATGAGAACGAGATTGATCCATAGGGAAGTTGAATTAAAATTACAAACTATAAATACTTTAAAAATAATTAAAGTAGTATAAGATGTTTGTAAATGATAATTTAATTAATCAATTAAAATAAAAGTTAAGGTTAAGGTGATCCACTCTTGGCATATGAAATAAGAATATATTTAACTTTTTTTATAATTCAATTGGAATCCTCACACAAAGGATGTTCCAATTGAAAGATATAACAATTAAAGTTCATCACCATTTATATATTAACTTGTATTTATTTCTTTCAATTATTATACACCAAATCTTATAAATGGGTTCAAGTATTTATTATGTCAATCTTTATATTTGTCTACAATAAATCAAGACTCCCACTTTACAAGAAATGTATCTACGCCAAATCTTGCAAATGGTTTCAGAATTTATTGTGCCAACTATAAAAATTACTTATAATAAATCAAAAAATACCACTTTACAAGAAATGGTATTAATATTGCAAACATAATAAATACATCATATATAAATTTGCATAACTTAAGAATGAAATATTAAATTCATGAATAAGAGTTAAATATATCTTATTACCTTGCCAAGAGTTTCACCTTCTCACTTTAGTAAAAAGAAAATTACTTGGACATAATAAAATTAAAGAAAAAGAAAAGAGATAGAAGAAGAGATAACATAACTTAAGAATAGTAAACAAGAGTAACAATAGTATAAAGAGATAATACAAAAGATAAGTATTTTGAACTAAAATTTAGCTCTCTAATTATATACTTTGGGCATAAACAGGCCACCTATTTATATAAAAAAATGGATAAATTAAGACAAATGAATAGAGAACCACTTGGATGATAAATGTCAAGAAGGGTGGTAACTAATTTGCATGGATTATCTTTAATGCCTACATAATTGTCCAATTTGGAATTAATGTGGTCCGAATTAGCTTTCACTCCAAAAATGATAATTGTAGATAAGTCTCTTATCGTGCCAAATTGTGATTTTTCATATGTATTATATACGTATATCTATATTTATGAGCAAAATACTAATGACTGTTCGAATTGGGTCTGTACTGCAAATCAGTTCTATTCTATGCTATTTTCACTCTCTAAAAACTCAAATCTTAAATGCCTTATAATACAATATATATTAGCTCATTGAGTCAGCTCTTCACAGGATCAAGAATCACTCCAATTAGATTCTTACGTAGAAAGTTATTCCTATTTTATCGAACCTATTACAAAATAGTTAAAAGCTAATTAGGTACAATATTGTAAACACACTTAAATTAAGGGGGTTAAAGACACTAATAATACAAAACAATGATGTAAAACCCTTATTAAATATGTAATTTCAAGTGTTCATCAATAAAATAAATACGTCTTATACACAACATATATACTATACAAGTAACATGGCCTTTCTAAGAAGTACAACGTAAATAAGTCAATACTTCTTAAATAAATAATATTATGGCAATAATTTTTTCTTTTGAGAATTACTACACATATAAAGGTGGAATGTCAAATTTATATATCAACTGATATTACACTAATGAACATAATTATGCCACACTTCTTAAGTTTTATAAAACTTTTCATCAATTTAATGATAAATAATAAAATAAATTATTTATAAGTTATGATAATGTAACGTCATATGCCATGCTTTTTGAGATATAGAATTTGTGTCCCAACTATATAAATATAGTATTAAATTATTTTAATGATATAATATATATATATATATAGTTCAATTATTTTAACTTAATTTTATAAATTAAATGACACTAATTTTAATTTATAGATTTTATGTAATCCAATAGTAGATATCAAAGTCAAAATATAGTGTTAACTCATCATCAGTTTTTTTCATTGAATTACATTAAATTAATTACTCAAAAATTAGTGTCAAAATATCCTCACCTATATATATTCAATAGAATTTTAATAATACATTAAACTGCTAAAAGACCTAAGGACACTTTGTTAGATATAATTAAAAATAGAATAGATACCCATAGAATATAAATCTAGATCTATTATGTGAAATTATTATGATATATGTTGAGAAAACTTTATCTAAAGAATCCATTAGAATACAAGGGTTAGTAGATTTCAATGAATACATGAGAGTTTAACGGTCTTCCATAATCAAATCTATATAATACTTAATGAGATTGTCTCTCTATGATAGAAAGAGAAGAAGAGCACTACGTATATAATGATTTGATTTAGGAATCACAACCCTATAAGATATTTTTATATACTAGGTTAACTATCAATCCTATAAATAATAGTTAACTAATTTTGGGTCTCTATACATAATAAGCCCATACCCAATAGATGTCTTTAGAGCCCATTAAGAGAAAGTCCAAACAGATTACATAAAATGACCTTTTATTTATGATAACCCATAACGTATAATTATTATTAGTATGAGAGCCCACATAAAAAATTATAAAATCTAACAATCTCTCATTTTGGCCACATATGTCATCTAAAAATAATTATACATTATAAATCTTACGTGTGCATAATAAATGCTATCTTATATTAAAACATCTCTTTAAATACAATTTGGTCCATTAACTATATCATCTGGGATCAAAGCTATCTTCGTTACAAATATAAGTAACTAGACCCATCAATGGTCACCATGCCAATATAATCAATGACATAGATCAAATATAGATATATATACTATAGAAATGACATGAAATATGATTTTAAACATGCCTATTTTCAATTGATCCTACTTTATAACTCCAACGAGTTGAACCAAATACTTTCTAAACTTTATGAAAAATCATAGTAGAAAGCGTAACTTTATTTTATAGTTTTAACAAATAATCTATCAAACTTTATTCTATAAAAAAAAAAACATATGTGTGTTAAACAAATTAACATCAAATAACAGACTCCCACTATTCATACATTATTAATAATACAACACTCACATGAGCAACATGCTCATGAAACACCTTGGATGGTAACCCTTTGGTAAGCGGATCTACAATAATGAAGTTTGTTGCAATATGTTATATCGACACTTGTTGATTTGGACTCTCTCTTTAACAACTAAAAACTTGACATTTATATATTTTAACTTCGAAGAGCTTTTGTTGTTATGGGAGTACAATATAGTAGTTTTATTATCACAATAAGTTTCAATGGTCTTTTAATACCATTGACAACTCATAACTCTGTGATAAAGTTCTGCTGCTATATCTCATGATTTGATGTCTTAAAATAAGCTATAATTTCAGCCTCCATAATAGGAGAAGTTATGAGCATCTACTTAGTACTCTTGTAAGAAATAGTTCATCGGGCTAAAGTGTATATATAGCCTGACGTAGATCTCTTACTATCTAGGCATCTAGCAAAATCAAAATTGGAATACCCCACGATCTTTAATCTATTAGATCTCTTATATGTGAGGATGTAGTCTTTTGTTCTCTATAAATATTGTATAACCTATGTGGCTACTTTCTAATTATCCATTTCAAGGTTACTTTAATATCTACCTAGGATGGCAGAACCCGACCCGAAACCTTCAACAGTAAATCCCAGTGGCCTTGTCGGGTACCCTGACAGAAGTTTCTCAGGATATAACTGGGCAAGATGAGAAATATCCGCGAGGCGAACCCCTTTTTAGTTCTTGCTATTACTGAGAAAATCTTGTAATATACATGAAAACTACATTTTAATTTTTCAAAAAAAAAAGGGTAGAGTTTCCCCTGTTTTTCAGAAAATCCATATAAAACCTGCAAAGAAATTTCACTTCTATTTCAAACACTTCTTAATACTACCAATTCTGACCTTTGGTCATTTCCAAATCAAATCCAACACAACTTAATTGTTTCATTTGAATTACAAAATAAGCATAATCATAAAAAGCAAAACGATCATCATAATATCAAAATCTCTTCTTGTTGGTTCAAAACATACATACAAATATACATGCCTACAACCATTATGCATAAAGTAAAGGGTGCGATTTAGCACATTTATATGTACAAAAAATGATCTTCAGATTCGACCCACTACTCGGCAATAGGAGAATCAGCAGCTTGCGTACCGAGACCTGCACATGGGAAGGGGTGTTTAGAAAACATAAAACACAAAACGAGTGAGCTAAAGGAGCTCAGTGAGTGCAATTAAGATTTCAAGTAAAATAACATTTTGCATAGATATCAAATTCTAAAGTACATGCAGAAATCATGCTTCTAAAATCGATGTAAAGCTGTAAAACGGTTTCTAATACCATATGCTAATGAAATCTTGCTTAGCGGGTTTTATTTACATCTTTGGAAAACAATATCCAGAATCTGTATAACATATATTAACTGTTGTGTGCATATGAATGCATAAATGCTATCGGTAAATAAAAAACTAATAAAGTCCTCGCTCGGTCATTTTCTTTCTAAACTATACCAATGGTAACCTTAAAGCTCTATACTCATGCAGCGACTCAACTAGCACCGCACACGTGAGTAGGTTACAGGGCATCTCAACTAGCAGCACCCGCAGTGACATCTCAAGACATCTCACTGGTTATGCAGCGGAATCCTACATCGCATATATATAGCGAGACAATACCCCGTACACATAGGGTGACTCACATGACTCGACATCCCGACTTCCTGGAGTTAGTGACACACCCCCAAAACTTACCCATGTGCACGGGATATACTAGCCGGGTCTAATACAATCATCACCACTATAATCTGAGGGTACTAATGGCCTTTAAAATGAATGCAGAAATTTTAAAACTGTTTCTCAAATTGAACATGTAGAAGCATGTCTATGAATATATATCAAGATCATAAATCATGGTTATGCATCGAAAGCTCATAAAACATACATATTCATTATGCGAAAACATAATAAATGAAAAATAAAAGAAATGGCAGATTTTCACTCACAACCGCTCCGCGCTCAATTTCGCTCTTGATTTTTGCTCCCGTTACCGCTCTCGGTTATCTTCACCTATGCGCCATAAATGAAATTTAGAACCAAATCGAATGCTAGAATCTCATTTAACTACTAAACGCCCTAATTGGCACACAAAACCCGGATGGATACTACTTTCTGATTTTTATTTACGGAGCCATTTAATTTAATCTAACTCACCATCCGGCGCCCTGAAAATTATTGAACACCTTATAACTTGGTTGGACATAATTGCCCTTCACCTTTCCAAAATGGACAATTATGTCCCATTTTCTTCATTTTTGGTCTTTCCATCATTCATATGCATTCAATTTACAATATGCATCATTTATACATAACAACTCAATCAAAACATCACTCAATCCCTAACTTCCCTAAAGTGGCAGAATTTCACCCTAGGTTCCAATACATTCATTTTCTCAATTTCTTGTTCCAATTACAATAAAATCAAGCCAATTTCATTCTAAAGCCCTAATTACAACCAATTGAAATCTCTACATCAAAATCACCAAAAACTCAAATTCTTACCTTGCCAATTTCTTCAAATTGATGACTCCTTCAAGCTCCACACTAGAATTCAACTCAATCTAAGCCAAGAATACACACAAGAATATCAATTGAAGCATTCTTGAAAGCTTACTTATCAAACTCATAAAACAATACTTTTCTCACCTCTTTTTCTTGAATTTTCACTAATGGAGGCTTCAATTGAGCTTAGGGATTCATATGTAACCTTATTTTAGCTTGATTACACATGAAAAATTATGTAAACAAAAACTGAAATTTCACTGTAGCAGCACCTTCAACCTTTGCACGAATTTGCTCTAAGTGTTGGCTTTTGATCTCTTGAAAACTCTACACACTTCCAACATATATATAGTGCTTCCTTAATTGACCATTTTGCTCTTCAACTTACTCAAAACTTCTAATTTGCCATTAGTTCAAATGGAAGGATTTAATTGGTTCCTTTATAACTATCTAGTTAGAATAGTCAAAGGAACTAACTAGAATTCCCAACTTGGCAATCCATGAAATTGCTTCTAATTGGTCCATTCCTTAATATATAGATTGTATTTCTCAATAAAGGCGTGTTCCATACATAACCTTTAAATGAAAATTCATGTAGTAAATTAAAATTTCCTTTTCCAAGCCAATAGAGAAAAATTCTAAAAATATTCTAGAGTCGTCCGACGCTCCGACTGCGTGTAAAATTACCAAATTGGGTCTAATATCTCTCACGTGCACCATAACAAAAATATGTCTACTAGTGTTAAAATCGAGTAACCCTACGGTGCCTTCATTACTCTATACTGAAATCTAGGTGCCAATACTACTAATAGGGATTGGATATTACATAGCAGTCCAAAAATATACACAATATCTAGATACATACATTTTTAAGAAAATATGAGACTATTTACTAGTAACGTATAAGGGAATTTCTACATCTCTTTTTATTCAATCTCATTCTTAGCGTACTGACGAGACTGAACTTATCACCATTAGCAATTATCTCCTAGAGCACAATCCTTTATGCCAAACCTACTAAGCACCTTGTCGATATAGTTCTTTTGCGATAACCTAAGGATGCCTCAAGTGAGATCTCAATGTATTTGTATTCCTAATATAATATTCCTACTAAGCACAATCCCAAGATCTTTCATCTCAAATTTTCTTGATAGAAATCTATTGATTTTGTGCAATAATCTTATATCGCTGCTGGCTAGTAATATATCATTGATATACAACCTAGAAAGATAAACTTTCTCCCAATGAACTTGTGATATACACATTTATCAACTACATTTTTCTTAAAGCTATATAAGGTAATCACATGATGAAACTTATGATACCATTAACATGATGCTTGCTTGAGATTGTAGATGGACTTCTTTAATTTAATGACAATATTCTTTGAATCTCCAGACACAAAGTTTTATAATTGTATCATATATATTGTTTCCTCAAAATCACCATTGAGAAACACAATCTTTATGTCTATTTGATGTAGCTCCAAATTAAAATGAGCTACAAGTGCCATGATGATTCTAAAAGAGTATTTCATTGATATTAAAGAGAAAGTCTCTTTATAGTCAATGCCTTTCTTTTAAGTGGAACCCTTGACAACAAGAGCCATTTTATATTTGTTGATATTACCTTTTAAATCCCTCTTGGTCTTAAATACCATTTGCAACCAATAGGGTTCGTACCTTTAAGCAACTCAACAAGATTCTGAACGTCGTTGTCTTTTATGGATTTCATCTTATACTCCTTAGCCTCAATTTACTTATAAGAATTGAAATTTTTTTTTAGCTTGATTGGATCATTTTTCAGTCCCACATCAAACTTATGTTCTTGAGATAGACGACATAACCATTCAGAATCGTACTTCTCCTTTTTGGTAGATCTTTTCAATGACATTTTTTCTTAAGGTTGTTAAGGCAGTTCTTTATGAATAAGAAAAAATTCTTCATTTTGAATTAAGGGCTCTTACATATTGTCTTGTATTTATTTGCATCTTGAATAATGTTAGAAAAAGGAATTTGATAATTTTTACTAGCAGTTGTAGGAAGAGAAATAAATTCCTTCTCAAAGATAAAATGTTTACGCTTAAAATATAATGTAGTTATTGTAGGATAAATTGAGGTGTCAATTCCACAAGGATGCTTTCAAAAAATTAGGTTAGCAAAATAAAAATATTAAAACAATAACGAAGGAGAAAATTGAATGTGAGATTGATATGGAGAAGATAAAATTACATATGAATTAAGGAAGAAATTTATAGTGATGTGAGCAAGGCTTCAAGAATCACTAATATGCTTTATAAATCTATTCTATACTTTGATACAATATTTATAACTCAATTGAAAGTTTCACATCTCAAACAATCAATCAAAAGATATGTATAATATAGCACATTTGATAATAAATGTATTTGGTATGAATAAACTCTTTATAAACAAAATCAGAAACCATATTCATCTATACAAGTTATCTAAGATCGACAATATATTTTTTTTTTGATAATATTGCTGTAAAAGATCAACTTGAACATTAAACAATATTTGTCTTTACAAGTTATCTAAGATTAACAATAGTGGAGTAAAAGATCAACTTGTAAAACGATGTAACTAGTAATAATTATAATTCAATAAGAATCACATAAAAAAAACATGATTGAAAATATATGAGACATGAGAATTATAACCTCTGGATTATAGACAAGTAACAGACAAAAGTTTAGATGCACATAAACTTACAAACGTTATAGCTCTTAACAAAGAATTAAAGTTTAGAAATAAATTTATTATACATAGAAGCTCATCTTTAGCTTTGCCAAGAACTATAGTCTAGCTTACAATTTATTCTAATGAATGTTAAAGGGAAAGTATATGAGAGAATTGTAAAACAAAAAATGTCCATTAGCCTTCTAAAGGTGTCTTTATATAGGCAATGAATAGAAACATATTTAGAGTGACTTCAATATTCAACATTTTCGGCTACCAACTCCTTCACCAAATTGCAATATATTTTTGACAATGAAAACGATTGTTTTAGCTTTTGTGGTCAACATAAAAATTGTATCATTTTATCTCTTCTTTTCATAACCACCAAATTCATGCAAGTTGAAAGAATATTTTATGATATGGTCAAAATACTAGAGGTGCTTCAGATTTTGGCCACTAACTAATTTACCAATTTGCAATACGATTTGGTCTATAAAAATAATTGAATTGAACTTTGTGATCAATAGAAGGGTTGTAGAAAATTTACCCAACATTTACCAACTTTAAGAATCATATTGATTGGATCGTATTTTATGAAATACACGAGGAGGATCAGGCTGAGTGGAAGTTATAATTCAGTTTTGTTGTATCCCAATTTTGGCTCATTAAAAGTTAGATTTGGCTTTTTAACTATTCTTCAAATTTGTGTAAGATTGAATCATGCTACTCTAGGTTTAAGAATTTCTTCATTTCGATTTCTACATTGAGAGTATGTTCATTCTATTAAACCTGTGTAAATAGTATTCATTAGTCACAAATTAAGGACAACACTTTATTTTAAGTTTAGAAATACAAAAATACTAAAATTAGTGACATTCTAAATGTTAAATGGTGACTGAAACTTTTAACAAAGATGCATTTTAAAGTGCTCATCACAAAATCCCTAACCTTATCTCATCTCCTCCCAAACACAACATTCTCAAGAAACCTAGTGTTGTTCATATAAAAAATAGATCTATTGAGAGATTATAAAACTTGAAATCCCTCAATCTTTCAAAGTATCCAACAAAATATCTGCTAATTATTCTTGAGTCTATTTTTTTTTTCATTAGCCTATATAGCCTAACTTCAACTGGACAACCTCAAATATGCAAATGCCTAATACTAGGCTTTTTGTAGTCTATTACTCATATAGAGTTTTAGATACTTATTTACTTGGAACTCTATTAAGGTTATAAACTCCAGTCTTTAGTACTTTTCCCTAAAGTGATTAAGGTAAAAAAAAATGACTAATCATACTTCTCACCATAATTTTTTAATTATTTACTTTCATCTCTCAACAATACTATTCATGGGTGGTTTCCTAGGTATTATGTATTTTGGTATGATGCCACATTCCTCTAGGAATTTCGCAAAATATCTTGAACATTGTTCACCTGATCTATCATATTTGCCACAATTTCACCATTACATCAGATTTGATAGCTTTAATTTTCTTGTTAAGTTTATTTTTAACTTTAACTTTGAAAATCTTAAACATGTCTTGAGATTGAGACTTCTCATGAATCAAGTCAAGATACCTGTAATGGAAATAGTCGTTAATGAATATAATAAAATATTATTGGTCATTTCAAGAAACCATATGGAATGGTCTACAATATTAGTATCTTAAACTATTGGCACCTAATTTTCTATTGTTTGTCTATTTTTCTTTAATACACTCAATACAGACTTTAAAATCTATAAAGTTAAGAGAATCAAGAATCTCTTCTTACACAAGTCTTTCAATTCTTTATTTAGAAATATGTCCTAAACACTTGTAACATAACAAAATTTTCTTTAGTTACCTTTTGTTTTGTACTACATTTATTAATATGCGAGGATTCATTAAAAGAGGCATAAGTATTCAATTTATAAAGATTATTAATCAAAGAACCAGTACCAACAAAGATTTGAATTTTGATAAAAACTAAATTTGTTATTTTTGAATGAATAATAATATCCAAATTTGTCCAAACTAGAAAAAGAAATTAAAATCCATCTAAATGATGGTATATAATAAGTCTAATCTAAATCCAAATAATAGCTAGTCTTTAACTATAATCTAAACAATTACGTGGCCTCTACAGGAGCTATGTTGCAATTTCTCACGTAACTGGCTTCTTAGACTACCCTGTATAGACACACTTACGTGAGTACTTACACCTATATCTATCCTTCAAGTGTGTTTAGATAAAAAAGTTACATTAACTTCAAAATAAATAAAGTTGAGAAGTATACCTTTCTTAACACGTCATTTACTGTACTTATGACAATTCTTCTTCAAATGACCAACTTTATTACAAAAGAATTAAATAATGACCCGTATCTTATTTTTTTATGCCTTATTTTGTGATTCCCATTGCAGCTTTCTTTCCTTTATCCATTTTTCTTTTTTTTATTGACAACCTTATCTTGAGAAGTACTTGCTAGATGAGCACTTTCAGGTTTTTCTCATTATAATCTTTCTTTTTCTTGCATACAATGTGAAATAAACTCATTAAGAGTCTATTTATCTTTTTAGGTATTGTAACTCACCTTAAACTGATTGTATTGTGCAAGAAGAGAAATCAAAATTAGATGTACTAGCAAGTTATCGGGCAGCTCTAACTTTAATACTTTTAGTTTGGAAGCGAGATTAGACATCTTCATGATATACTTTTTTATATCCATTTTCCTTTGTACCTCATTACAATAAGGTTAGCTAGTAGTTTTTTTTTCAACTTTTTTTATTTTTAGCAAAATGCTTTTTAATTTCCTTAAGTAATATATTAGCATTTTCCTCCTCAAATATAGTACCCATAAATATTATTGGAATGACACTTTTCATGATCATATGACTCATGCGATTAGAATGATCCCACTTTTTTAAGTCTCTTTTATCCTCAATGGAACTTAGATCAGTAAGAGCAGGAGGTCGTTTTGTCCAAAATACAAGGTAAAGATCCATGCAACCAAAAAATATAATAATATATTTTTTTCAATTCTTGAAGTTTAAGTCGTTAAGCATAGGGATGGAATTTATATTTGCAAATATAAAAGAAGCAAAAGTAAAATTTGAATAGAGAACATATAATAAGACAACAAGTTCATAATTAATAATTATTTCATGGCGTTAAGCATATACAACCTAAAATAATCTAACACATGTATATGTATGACATAAGTAAACCTATAGAGGTAGGCCTCATAAAAGATACCTAGTATATCATTGATATTTAGTCTTTGAATAAAACTATCAACTGTAAGTAATACTCTCAATGTAGTAATTAAATATTGATAATAAATCTTGCCAAAATTAAGCATTTCTTTAGACTGACTTATTGCATGCACGAAAAACTTAATAACTATCACACATTTATTACCACAAATATGCTTATTGTTTGGCCAAAAAATAATTTTCCTTTTGACTGATTATTTTTTGCATAGATAATAAACATATTCATCTTAATATTTTAAAATAAATAAATTTGCACAACAAATGTTACTTTGATAACATATTATTTTAATCGATTTATTTTAAAGTATATATGACAAGTAGTGTAAAAAGGAAAACCAAAAATTCCTTAAATAGAATTTGCTTATACATTAAAGTATTGTCATGGTGTTGCCAAGGTGACGTTATGGCATTAAGGTCGCTGGGGTTACAACACTATGATGTTGCTAATAGTCCAAAAATAAGTTCAATCTTGGGTTAATGATGATTGATTCAAATCTAAATGGGTCGATTTTCAGGTTAAATCTTCATGAATCGAGTCTGGTTGACCTAATTTTATAAAAAATAAAAATCCTAAAAATGAGGTCAAAATTGACCTACCATCCCAGTGTTGCAGCATTGCCCATGCAGCGCAACGTAGCGCTAAATAGATTTTTTTTTTATTTTACCCTTTAAGGCCTAGCACTGTTAATGCAGTGCTACGGCACCTAGCTACTACTTGGCCTAGCACTGTGGCGCCATGAAGTGGTGTCCCAGCATCTAGCTGCAATCTAAGTGGCACCGCGACATTCTGTAAAGAATCTAAAAATTTTAGATTTGTCGAAGAATGCAAAAAATACCAAATTAAAGCTGAATTTTGATATTTGCATCCATAGTTTTTCAAATCAATGGCCTTTGATATAATCTAAATCATCAAATTACATTGAAAACTATAAACCTAATATTTTCTCAATAAAATCATGTAAAATTCACAAAATTCATACATATAATATCTATATCCTAACAAGTCATACGAGAAAAGATATTCAAACATGAATATATGCATAAAAAATCTCAATAATTTAACATGATTTCTGCTCTAATACTACATGTTAGACATAATTATAAATAGGATTGATACTTAATATAACCTTAGATTTTATCGTGTCAAATTATAAAGATGCATGCTGAGAAAAATTTACTTAAAGAATCCATAGCGATTAGAACACGAAGATTAGTAGATTTTATTGAGAACATAAGAGTTTAGCAGTCTTCCACTATCAAATTTATATAACACTTAATGGTGTTATCTCTCTATGATAGGAAGAGGAGAAGAGCACTACTTATATAATGATTTAACTTGGGGACTACAACTCTATAAGAGGTGTTCTTGCTGATTTTTATGCACCCTAAAACCTATTGGCTCGGTATTTAACACCTTAGAATCCTTGTGTACTTTGTAAAAGCTTACACTTATAAGAAAATTAAGAATAAACAAGATCAACCAAGAAATCGAGAAAGCAATCACACACACAAGACACAAGAATATACATGATTAAACAATAATCACTAATGTTTACAGTGGATCACAGATCATCGCTTATTGTATTCAGTTCTTGTATACATACAGAACCCCTAAAAGAAAAACTGAAGGAATACAATAATAGAGAAACTCCTAAAAGATCTACTCAGTGCTTTTCTTGTGCTTATGAGCTTAGCGCTCAAGCATTACATGGTACTCTTTCGCTATTTCGCCTAATGCCCTATAACTACCCTAGCCCTTTATTCTTTCTCTTATTGATGCATTGACAATTCTACTAAATCAAAAAGGTTTATATAATGTTTATACTGACCTTATAAACCATATTCCTTGTTGGAATAAGATTCCACGTACTTAAGAAGTCCAAAATAAACTTAACCATGCAATTAGAACAAAAATAGAAATTTTCCCGAACAGACAACGTTATAGCATTCAATGTCTAACACTGGGGCGTTAATACGACTTGCCCAATGCTATGGTGTTATCTAGCCAATGCTACAACATTCCTGCGACTTCGATCTAATGATAGGGCATTAGATGTCTGATAAGGTCTTAAAAAGAATAGTATTTTTATCTCTTTAAACTTAAAATTTTCTTTAAATAATTAATTATTTGGCTATTTATTGAGTTTATTGATAAAATATAGGTTTTGAACCCATGACATGAAGATTTTGGAAAATTAAACGAAAAAATAACAAAAATCGAAGAAAAAGCCATCGCTGCAACAATTTAGTACCAGTGCCGCAGTGTCAGAGACCGAGAACCTAGGGCTGCGGCACTCTACATTCACTATCATGGTGCTCAAGCAAAAGAACATGGGCTAATTCCCAGGTCACAATGCTTAGAAGTCAGCGTCGTAGCACCCATACAATAAAATTAGAAACTTTATTTGTTTCTTATTATGACTTGGACTCTAAGCCATAAGCCTCTAGGGTTACAAAGGTCTATAAAAGACCTATTTTTATAGCCAATTTTAGAACACAATAGAGAAAAGTCAAGAGCAAATATAACAACCTTTCAAGAGAAGTCTCCAATAAGCTTTCCTACGAAACCATTAATTCCTTAGCTAATGCTAAATTATTATAGCGTTGAATCCAGTTAAGACTTATGCCCAAACTTAACTTTTTTAATGCTTATGACTACGGTCTCTAAAGATTGTAAATATATCTTTCTTCAAGTAGCCATTATATCATGATTTTCCAGTATCTCATAGACACTATCATAATATCTCTATGGGTAAATCCTCCCTTATCATACATTTTCTTTAGACCTTCACCATTCTAGTGAGAAAGCTTCTGCAAAGCGCATAAGGATTCTCCATGGCTAAATCCTCCCTTATCATATATTATTTTCATCGTTTCTTTTATTCAATTCTTTTATAAATAAAGAACTCCCTACATGAGAAACTCAAGGAATACAACAATAGAGAAACTCCTAAAGGATCTACCCGGTGCTTTATTGTGCTTATGTACTTAGCGTAAACACTTCGTAGTACTCTTTCGCACTTGCGCCTAGCACCCTAGAGCTACCTCAACCCTCTATTCTTTCTTTTATTAATGTATTAACAATTATAATAAATTAAAAGGGTTTATATAGTGTTTATATTGACTCTATAAACTCTATTCCTAATTGGAATAAAAGTCCACGTGCTTAAAAAGTCCAAAACTGACTTAATCACGCAATTAGAACCAAAATAAAATTTTTTTCGAGTAGGCAATGGTGTAGCGTTCAATGTCCAACAATGGGGAGTTAATGTGACTTGTCCAACACTGTGGACTTATCTAGTCAATGCTATGACGTTCTTGCAAATTCGATCTAACGCTAGGGCATTGGGTGGCCAATGCTCCGATGTTGAGCGTGCTATCCGCAAAGCCACAACACTGAACTCCCAACGCCGCGACTTTTTATCTGGGCTATTCCCCCTAGTGTTTCCATACCCCTCCTTACTTTCAGCTTTCGCTTCGTACCTCTTTGTTCATCTATTGCATTCTTAACCACGTGTCTGACTCTCCCTTAATATCCAACTCAAAATTAAATTAATTCTTGATTTTAAATTACCAAAATTTCAACATGTGCTTATATAATAAGTTAATTATTAGCCCCATCAATAATAGTTAACTAGTATTGGATCTCTACCTATAATAAACCCATACCCAATAAATGTTTCTAGAATCCAATAAGAGATAGTCTTATTAAATTACTTAAATTGACCCTTTATTTATGACAACTCATAATGTATAATTTATGTTAATATGTAGTCGCACCGGAATTACTAGAGCCCAACACACTCATTATGATGAGTATTGAATTATTACATTTTTAATTATTTATGATTTATATATATAATATTTAGAATTAAAAAAAATACTTAATATGTTCAAAGTTAAGATTCTTTTTCATAGGTATTGCATTACTTTCCATTGATTTTGATAGTTCAGTTACTTTTTAATTTTCTGTTCTTTGTATGATTTTTTTTCTTCGTAGAATTATTAGCTTTTTAAATATTAAAATAATGTTGTAAAAGCAAGTTGGTGTGCATCACTTGATGCATCATTAATTTAATGTATCTATATCCCTAAGATGATAGTGTAATGTGTTGTGAATCGATGAGGTGGTGAGGGCATTTTAGTGAATTCTACCCCTTTATTTGCGTATAAATATATGTACAACCCCATTTGTAATTCATTCATTTTCAATACTTTCATAATTTTTATAATACTTTTTAGAGATTTTTTACTATCTGAGTTATCTTTGGCTTATCTTTATTATTCATTTATAACACGTTATCAGCATAATTTCCAAGTAAGCTCAGTTCTTAACTTTTATATTAAGTTTTGACAAACTTTATTTTTACGTGTTTTATTTATATTCAACTATTATTTGTATTGTGTTTATATTATTGTATAATATAAGCATTATGAGTATGCACTGTGGTTGCCATTTATTTGGATCTTCCACATTAGAAAATAAAGATAATATTATGAATAATTTATCTCGTATTTATATTACGTCTATTCTTTTAAATTAAAATATTTTATTTGTAACTTGAAGCTTGCAGAACAAATCAATAGGTCAGAACTATAAGTTATAATAATTAATCTCATTAATTTAAAACCTGAAGTTATATATCACAATTTTTGACTTTATTTCTTTTAATCACTTATTCATATGAAATGCTACACCTTCTCATTATTATTATTTTATGGAAGGCTATGCTTCCTCCTTATTATCATTTTATGGAAGACCACGCCTCTTTATTACTATCTATCCATGGTAGGTTATGCTTCCTCATTATTATCAATATATAGAAGGCTACGCCTCCTCATTAATACAGATACATGGAAGGCTCTCATTACTACTGATACATGGAAGGCTTTGCCTCCTAATTATGGTTATTTTATGTATATGGAAGGTCATGCCTCTTAAAATTGCTTTTGATTTTTATGTTTTACATTATATATTTGTTGAATAGTATTATATTTCATCACCCTAATTTCAATTCCCTTATTTATATTCAAAGGCCCTAAAAATATCTCTTACAAATTTACAAATCCCTTCAATTGATTTCTCTGAAAAAATTATATGTTATAGGTACTAGATACTAAGATAAAGATAATGGTTTAGAGAATAAATGTCCTAAGTGTTATGAAAATACTTATTATGAATACGGTGCATTATAAGGCATCTATCAAGGCAGAGGGATAGAATAGAAGACAAATCTTATTAAGGACTCAAAGTCTTACAAATCTTAATTATATAGATGTTTTCAATCTCTTTGAGGATAAAGAAGGAAACACCAATTATTATACTTTAATTAATATTTTTATATTATATCATTTTTGTAATGTATTATTCTGATGTCTAATATACACTATTATTTAATATAAGAAATGACTTTTAAGGATGAATTGTCCAATTTGGAGAGAAAAATTAGGGATGCCTGTTTAGGTGACAGTGGAACTATGCATACCATCCTTCGAGATAAGAAATATTTCTCAAAACTAACAATGATTGAAGGAAAAGTCAATATTATAATAGGTCTTGCAGATTTGATTGAAGGCTTCAGAAGAGCAATAATATTATTAGCAAGTGAAACAAAGTTATATATAAGTGAAACTTTATATGCAGGCAAATCCAGAAACAATCTGCTCAGCTTTAAAGATATTAGTTGAAATGGATATAACATTGAGACTTTAAGTGAAAATAATGTAGAATATCTCTGCATTACTTCTAGTATCTCAAACAAGAAATGCATATTTGAAAAGCTTCCAACCTTATCATCTGGTTTATATTATACAATTATAAATTCAATTGAGAGCTACGTAGTAATGATCCAAAAATATAATGATCTAAAATTATTTATATATACCCTGATCAACTTGGTCATCAAGGATCGACAATGATGCATAAAATTATTGAAAATTCTTATGGGCACCCATTAAAGAACCTGAAGATTCTGTTGCCTAATAAGAATATTTATACCGCTTGTTCATAAGGTAAACTTGTAATTAGACCACCCCCTTCCAAGATTGGTCTAAAATCTCCATCACTTTTACAAAGGATCCAAAGAGATATATGTGGACCATTTCATCCACCAAGTGAAAATTTTTACTATTTTATGATTTTGATTGATGCATCTATATGGTGGTCACATATTTGTTTACTATTTACACGAAATATTGTATTCGCAAGATTATTAGCACAAGTCATTAAATTGATGGCACAAATTTCAAAATACCTTATTAATACCACACGTTTAGAAAATACTAGTTAGTTTACATTTCAAATATTTTATGATTATTGTACATTAATAGGAATAGAATAAAACAAATAGATTAGCAAAATTCTTAATTAAACAACTTCAGGTAATTGCCCAAAATTTATTGATGCTCACACAGTTAACAATTTCTGTATGGGGTCACGCTATTTTACATGCTGCAACATTAATTTATTTTAGGCTTACTTTATATTATCAATATTCTCTATTACAACTTGTACTTGGTCATCAACTTGATATATCTCATTTGCGTATCTTTAGTTGTATTGTGTATGTACCTATAGCACCCCCTATAAGGCACTAAGAAAACTCACCATCAATAATAAGGTATCTTGAATCCCAATTGGTGATCTATTTACCACACGATTTACGAATTGCCATTTTGATGAGAAGTATTCCTATCATTAGGAGAAAGAAAATTACATCTTAAAGTAAGGCATGAACTTTCTTGAAAAATGATCACTATGTCTCATTTGAATCCTTGCACAAATCAATGTGAAAATGAGGTGCGAAGGATTGTCCATCTTCAAAGAATTACAAATGAATTACCTGATACATTTACAGATGCATAAAATTAACCAAGTCATACGTACTAGCTGCCAATATGCCAGTCTGGGTGATTGTTCTTGCAGAACAATCTAATCAAAGAGCAACAAATGAATCTTCTATTACACGCTTGATGTGTGAAAAATTACTTGGTTCAAAAGATATTGTTCCACAGAAGAAGAAAGTGAAAAATTAGGATCTTGTTGAAAATGATGCTCGATCCAATAAACCCACATTCTATAAATCACTAATATTAAAAGATTTAATAGTCTCTAAAGAGATATAAGTCTTAAAAGAGACACATGTTCCTGAATAGACACAAGTCTTAGAAGAGAGATTAGCCCTATAAGAGGTATAATAATTTGAAAATAAATAAAAGAGTAGAAATTATACTTACACGGGAGAAATATAAAAACATAATGAATTGTTGACGATGAAATAATTATGCTTACACAAGAGTACAAAGTAAGACTCATTACTTAAGGTTTCTCGCAGAGACTTAGTATTGATTTTGATGAAACTTATTCTCTCGTTATGGACATAATTATATTTTAATTTTTAATAAGCTTGACAGTTTTAGAAAAGCTTGATATATGTCTTATGAATATAGTAACAACGTACCTGTATGGGTTACTTAACACATATATTTACATGAAAATCTTTGAAAGATTCAACGTGTCTAAAGCATATAATCGCAATTTGTGTTCAATCAAGCTACAAAGATCTTTGTATGGATTGAAATAATTTGGACACATGTGGTACAACCCGCCTAAGAAAATACTAAATAAAAGAAGGATATATTAATGATCTAATAATAGAACCCGCCTCAAGACTCTCTATTGTAGATCCCGATGGACCCCGTTAGGTACCCTCATCGAAGCTCTTCAGAATCTAATTATCAGAATTGAGAAATTTCGCAAGGCGAACCCTTCTTAATTCTTGCTATTACTAATAAATCTCAGAATACCAGTGAATATATTTTTACCAAATTTTTAAAAAAAAAACAGACAGAGTTTCCTCTATTTATCTAATAATCTAAATACAAAACCTGTAAGGAAATCACACTTCTATTTCAAATAGCTTCTCAACTTCCAAATAGAACCTCCAGTCCTTTTCAAAACCAATCCAAACTCAACTCAATAATTTTATTTCAATCACAAAATTAAGATACTAATAAAAGTGAAACTATCACATAATACCGAGATCTCTTCTTCATTTTTTTAAAATATATTTACAATATGTACAAGTCGATAACTACTATGCAAAAATCAAAAGGTGCTACTTAGCACATTTACATTTACAAAATGATCGTCAAACTTAGCCCATTAATCAATTGTAGGAGAATCAGCAACTTGCGTACTAAGGCATGTACTTAGAGGGGTTTAGAAAATATAAAACACCAAACGGGTGAGCTAAAAGAGTTAAGTGAGTGTATTTAAGATTTTTAGTAAAAATAAAATAAATTCTGCATAAATAATAAATTCTGGAAAAAAAATGCATAAAACATGCTTCTAAAACTATTATAAAACTGTAAAATGATTTCTAACGTCATATAATGATAAAATCTTGCCGAGCGGGTTTTATTTATATCTTCTGTAAACAATATACAAAAATCTGTAAAACATAATAACTAACAAGTACACATATAAATACGTAATGTGCATTATTAGGGTCGGTACTTACGTGCCATCCCTGAATGTACATATACTTGTGTATTTATATAAGTGTACATTCTCATTAAATTATTAATACCCATTTATATGGTATTATGTATGTAACGTTACAGACATTGTAGATCTGAAGGAGTTCGGATCAGATCTAAAGAGTATAGATAAGGGCTCATGGTTAGCCACGCTGAGACATATAATTGCTAAATGTTAGCATAGCTAAGTGTTAGCTGATTATAATACTTAGCAGATCTAATAGTTGGAGCCTTGTCTGTAATGGGACATAGACCTGCGAATATACTAGTAACTGCATAGTTACAAGAGTTGCAATCAGGTGCCAGAAAATGCAAGCTGCGCAAGTATGTTCTTCAATAATTGTCCCTGATCTATTTCTATTGATGCGGGTCTGTCGGTGGATACCTTTATATATAGATCAGCACATGTCGTACCTATAGTGTATAGATGGTCATTCCTAGCCGACTGTGAGATTGACATATGGGTATCCAGTTAGGACTAGATATAGCACAGACTCACGAGGGCCTCTGATAGACATTCAATGTAAGCGGTCAATGGAGGGTCCTCTCGAGTTGAGTAGTATACGTGGTCCTTTGACTTGAGTGCCACAGTGGGCTTGTAAGTGATCCACCTTACTTTGGTTCCACGCACATCACAGACCTTTCATCGTGTGACCGCTGGGTGTGGTCCGATGCTTATGGAGTCTGTTGCGTATAGATATGGGATTCGTCAGCTCCCATATAGAGTTAGATATCTAGATGCTTTGAGACTATATCTCAAAAAGTCTTGTGGCCACAAGCAATTATCTCGGAAAAGAGTTCCGCCTGGGTGGAACAATATGGCAAAGGAGTTTGAGCATACTGTTCAATGAGATACAAGTCTGGAGATAGGCATGGATGAGCACAAGGGTATTTGACGGTGATAATCTATATCTCCGCACATCCAGGATATCATGACGGAAAGACTATACGTATGCATTATAACCTCAGCTTGTATGGTTCAACGCGCTGGTTTGTATATCCGTGACATGTGCATAGGGCATTTCTCACGGACTCATGGAATAGTTTCATTTGACGAATTAGACGTAGGACCTAGGGAGTCCCGCGATATGGAGTGTGCTCGTTGTGTACTGGGGCAGCATGCCAGATTAAATTGTTTAATCTAGTAATATTAAGCATTACTACGAGAATACGTGTGTATCTGTATTTAAGTGTTAAATACAACAATTAGTCAATAATTGTTATTTACTAATTGTATTATGACACGTAGTGTATTGTAGACTCTTAGTTGAGTTTACCCAAGTGTGGAATTTGGTGAGACTTACTAAGAAGTAAATTTGGTAACTATTTATGAGAGGTAAAATAGTCATTTCTTACTTTAATTATTTAATTATTAAATAATCAAAATATCTCTCTTATTATATAATATAATATATTTTTATATTATATTATTTTATTATATAATATATTATTATATTTTATTATTAGATATTATATGTTTATTAATATTATATTTGGGTGCCAAATAGTTGGCACCCATTACTAATTTTATATTTTTATTATATATATTATATTATATAATATATTATATTATTATTTTATTATATATATTAGATATATATAAAGTGAAAGAGAGATTGAAATTAAAAATGAAGTGAAGTGTGTGCCGTGGGTGAAATGGAAAAGAAATGAAGAAATGAAAATGTTTCATTTCTTCCATTTTTGCCGAGAAGAAGAAAAAAGAAAAACTGAAAAATGGTTTCATTTTCTTCTTTGTGTCTGTGTGCCGAGAAGTGAAGAAATGAAAAGGGTTGTTTCATTTCCCATCTTGGTGTTGAGAAGAACTATAAATAAATAAGAAAAATGAAATTGTTTCATTATTTTTTTTTATGGTGTCAATAAAAGCAATTATGAATTACTTCTATTTTAATTTTCATTTCAGTTTCTTTTAGAGAAAAGGATAAAAAAACACACTGACCATTTTGGAGTTTAAGAGTTAAACCTGATGCTGTGTATAGGACTGCTGTTCTAGCTCACCAAATCCACCGTGTTAGTGACTAGAACTGCCTGCGAGTTGGTCTCCATGCGGACTTTGAAAAAAATACGTATATAACGTTACACATTGAGGTGAGTTCTCTATTCTATAAATATATTAATGCAATTAATATATTTTATTTATTGTGTTTATTGCAAGTTTCACGCTTCCGTCAGACTTAAATATGTATTTGATATGTATTTAGGCAATAGACACAATTGCACATGCATACACTCACGTGCCTTAGATCCTCCACCAACACGTTCGGTAGCTCAAAAACCATTAAAACCCTCGCTCGGTCATTTGCTTTCTAAACTGCACCAATGGTAACCCTAAAGCTCTATACTCACATAGAGACTAAACTAGCACAGCATAACGTGAGTAGGTCACGGGACATCTAAACTGGTAACACCCACTATGACATCTTAAGACATCTCACTGGCTATGCAGCAGAATCTTGCAGCAGAATCCTACATCAGCTACATATAGCGAGACAATACCCCATACACATAAAGCGACTAACATAACTTGACAACTCGACTTTTCAGAGTTTATGACTCACCCTCCAATACTTGCCCATGTGTACGGTATATATCAGTCGGATTTTAAACCATCACCACACTGAAATATGAGAGTACTAATGGCCTTTGAAACTAATTTAGTAATTTTAAAACTATTTCTTAAACCAAACATATAAATGCATATTTATAACTGCATACCAAAATCGTAAATCATGCTTATGCATTAAAAGCACATAAAACATACAATTTCAATATGCAGAAACATATTAAACAAAAGATAAACCATAACAGATTTTCACTCACCAATAGCTCCAAACTCAATTCTTCTCCAGAACTCTTACTTCTTTTACCGCTCTCAGTTTTCTTTATCTACACGCCATAAATGACATTTAAAACCTTTATAAATGCTCAAAATTACACTTAAACTAATAAGCACCCTAATCGGTTTACAAGGCCCGAATGGATTCCACTTTTTGATTTTCATTTATGAAGTCATTCAATCTTATTTAATTCATCATCTGAAGCCATAAAAATTGCTTAACACCTTATAAATTTAGTTGGACATAATTGCCCTTCACCTTACCAAAATGGACAATTATGTCCCATTTTCTTCATTTTTGATTTTCCATCAACCATATACATCCAATTGATACAAAGAATCATTTATATACAATAACTGATTAAAACACAACTCAAATCCTAAAATTCCTAAAGTGGCCAAAATTTACCCTACTCACCCAACACATCTCTTTTCTCAATTTCTTAATCCAATGACATCCAAATCAAGCTAATTTAATTCTAATGCCCTAATAACATCCAATTGAAGTTTTTACAATAAAATCACACCAAACCCTAATTCTCACCTTACTAATTCCTTTACTTTGATGACTCCTTTAAGCTCCACACTTGAATTCAACTCAATCAAAATCAAGAATTCCCACAAAAATATCAATTGAAGCAATCTTGAAAATTGACACATCATCATTACTAAACAATGCTTTTCTTACATCTTTTCCTTGAATTTTCACTAGTAGAAGCTTTAATTGATCTTAGGAACTTGTATTTGGCTTTATCTTAACTTGATCAAAGATGAAAACTCATGAAAAAGCATTGAATTTCACTTGTAGTAGGAACTCCCTCTCATGGCCAAAATTTCCCTCTTGTGCTCCAATACATAATGCTTTTTACTTAGCCAAATTCTAGACACTTCATCCTTATATAATGCTCTTATAAAAGTCTAATTTGCCCTTCAACTAATTCTAAATTTCTAAATTACCATTAGTTCAAAATGAAAGTATTTAATTAATTTTTTTCTAACTATTTAGTTAGAATAGTCAAAGGAACTAACTAGACCTCCAACTTGGCAATCCATGAACTTGTCTCTAATTGGTCTATTTTCTAACATATGGATTGTGTTTTTTAACAAAGGCTTGTTCCATGCATAACCCTTAAATGAAAATTCATGTATTAAATTAAAATTTCATTTTCCAAACCAATAAAGAAAATTTCTAAAAATATTCCATGACCGTCCAACGCTCCAACCATGTGTGAAATTATCAATTTAGTCTAATAGGTCTCACGAGTACCATAAAAAAAATATTTATAGTAGGGTTAGAATTGGGTAACGCTACGGTGTCTTTATCGCTTCATACCGTAATCTAGGCACCTATACTACTAATAGGGATCAGATATTACATCCAATATCTCCATGAGTATTTATAAAAAAGGCAAAATTTGGGTTTGCTATTGTGGTTGTATATGTAGATGATATGAATCTGATCAGGACTCTTGAAGACTACAAAATACTTTAAAAAAGAAATTTGAAAAGAAAGACTTGGGAAGACTAATTATTGTCTCGGCCTGCAAATTGAGCACAAATTAAATAAAATCTTTATCTATCAATATACCTATACTGAAAAGATTTTAAGAAGATTCAATATGGATAAAGCTCATCCATTAACTACCCCTATGGTTGTTCAATTTCTTGATCCAAAAAGAGATCCATTTCATCCCAATGAAGATGATGAGAAAATACTTGATCGAGAAGTACTATATCTTAATGTAATTGGTGCATTATTATATGTAACCCAATGGACTAGACCGGATATATCTTTTGCAGTAAACTTATTGGTAAGATTTAATTCTGCACCAACTTTTATGCCATTGGAATGGTATCAAATATATATTTCGTTACCTTCATGGAGCGATAGATTGGTATAATTTTATTCCAATAAACCTAAAAAAAATTCAAGTCTAGTTGGTTATATAAATGTTAGGTACTTATCAGATCCCTATAAAGCCTGCTTATAGACGGGATATATTTTTACTTATAATAATACAGCAATCAACAAAGTAAACTTTTGTTGCCACCTTCTAAAATCACTCTGAGATTCTAGCACTACATGTAGAAAATAGGGAATGTATATGGCTACAACTTATCATTCGTCATATCTAGAGTACATGCAGCCTAACTTCTGCAACAAATATTTCAACTATAATATATAAAGATAACGCTATTTGTATTGCTCAAGTTAGAGGCAGATATATCAAATTAGATAGAACCAAACATATTTCTCCAAAAAATATTTACACTTATGAGTTACAGTAAAGTAAAAAGATTAATGTTAAACAAATACGCTTCACCGATAATTTTACAGATCTATTCACCAAATCTCTACCAACATCAACTTTTGAGAAATAAGTTCAATAAGTTAGTATGCACCGACTCAATAAATTGTCAAATTAATGGATGATACTCTGAGAGGGATCATTCAATCAGGGGGAGCACATTCTTCCAAAATAAGAATCATAGACATCAGTTACAAACATACATTGTACTCTTTTTTCCTTTGACTAGGTTTTATCCTGTTAGATTTTGTTGGCAAAGATTTTAATAAGCCAGTCTTGAAGTACATTCACTACCACTATATATTATAGAGTTGTATTTATTTTCACTTAATATTTTGATCCCACTGGATTTTTTCTTAGTAAATGTAAAATACAACTAAAGTTGTGAAATTTAAAGGAGAGTGTTGTATTGCTTAAGTTAAAGATAGATATATCAAAAGAGATATAACCAAATATATTTCTCCAAAATTCTTTTACACTCATGAGTTATAGTAAAGTAAGAAGATTAATGTTAAATAGATATGCTTCACCGATAATTTTATAGATTTATTCACCAAATCTCTGCCAATGTCAACTTTAAGAAATTAGTTCACAAAGTTGGTATGCACCGACTCAATAAATTATCAAATTAATGGATGATACTCTGAGAGGGAGCATTGAATCAGGGGGAGCACATTCTTCTAGAATAAGAATCACATTAATTACAAATGTACACTATACTCTTTTTTTCTTTGACCAGATTTTACCTATTGAATTTTATTGACAAGGATTTTATTAAGGTAGTCTTGAAGCATATTCACTACCATTGTACATTTTAGAGTTATATTTATTTTTACTTAATTATTTTTGTCCCACTGGGTTTTTTCTTAGTAAATATAAAATACAACTAAAGTGGTGGAATTCAAGGGGGAGTGTTGTAAATCGACAAGGGAGTGGTGGGATTTCAGTGAATTCTACCCTCTCCCATTCACCTATAAATATGTGTATAGCCTACTTTGTAATTCGTTCATTTTCAATACTTTCATAATTTTTATAATACTTTCAAGATATTTCTTATCATCTCATCTTCATTATTCATTTATAACATAATGGGAATTGTTAACATTTAATCTTATATGTTCTCTTTCTTAATTTTAAATTTTTACAAATTTTATTAAAGAAAATAAGTAAAAATAGTTTTAAATTTTTCATTAGTAAAATTATTTCATAAATTTTATCTCCTTAGACTTTAATTATATGCACTCTTACACAAACTATTTGTACCCTATCTGTACCTATATTTTTTTTATAAAATATATAACTTGTAAGTAATAAGATATTTACAAAAATTAATAGTTGAGTTTAAGCACTTGTTTAATGGCCCAATGATAAAGGACATGTAATGTATAACTTTACTAAAATGGAGATCTTGTGTTCAAATTCTCCCTTTTTAAATAAAAAAATTAATAATTTAAACTCATACACACAAATTATTGTAATTTAAAATATTAAAATAATACAAATTAAAAATTAAGGTGTTTTTAATAACATTTTTAGAATATTCTATTGAAATAAAGATAATGTGTTGAAATAGTTTTTTTTTTTTGGCAAGCAATAAAAATATATTTGATAAATTTATAAAAAATTGTTTGTTAACAATAACTTTTTAAAAATTAAAAAAGGTTAGAGTTTATTTAATACTGTTTTTAAAAATGCGAGAGGCTTTTGTCAGGGATAGTGCTCTAAAAGTATGTACTTGTACTCTTTTTATGAAATTAATAAAGTTACAATTTTATACTTGATAAGTGTTCATAATTTTATGACATAAATATCAAAAATTTCCTTGTTATATATGTGACTATAATCTTAGTATATAATTATTTTATATAAGAAGATTAAAGTTATGGATAATAAATAGAAAATGTTTGTAATAAATTAATTAAAGTTTAAGGTTTTTAATTAAATATTACTAGTGCGGTCCACCTACATTTAGAATATAGTGATTTTATTCGGATCACTAATGTAGCGACATTATGGTGGAGACACTTTATATAATAAAATTATACAGGACTAGACCAGACGTAGTTTGAATTCTTATGTAAAATATCATTGTTAATTAAGAATTCAAATAATATCAACTAATGATTATATATAGATCAACCTTAACCCTGAGTGATCATAAACTCTTGTTTGTTCATTATGTCATTTAAAATACTCGTTACGGTTTGTTTAAAAAAACAGGCTAAAAACTTGTATTTTGGTGGCATAGTGAGATAAGCGGTTGAGAATATGATTTACAGATATAGAATCTATTTCTTCGTAACAGAAGTTAGAAAAAAAGGTTCTCTTAAGGGTTAATTCTAGAACTAAATAGTTAGAGCGCTCGATTTGTAACAATATTACAAATTAACTGTTCACTGATGAATTAATGGTACTTAAGGATAAAGAAGTAATTAGATGAGTAAAATGATAATTGATCTAACTCTAATTATGAACCATCTATGAAGGTTTGAATTGCATATAGTGATTAAATCATTGGACTGCTCTAAGTTTTCTAAGTAAATTATATCTATAATTTTAATAGTGCAATTATAGGTTTTTAATGGAATAATACTAGAATTAATAAATTAAATTAATTAATTAAAGAGTTTAATTAATTATTCAAAATTTATTGGAGCTTAAAATTATAGGTCCATGGGTCCTCAACACTACCTCTTTAGTTATTACAGTGAATAATTAAAAACAAATGTGTTATTATACAAATTATTTGTGCCCAAAAAATAGTTTTCAAAATACATATATTTTATATTTAGATAAAATTAATTAATTAATATAGATAATATCTTATCCAAATATAATTATATATTTAATTTAAGAAATTAAATAAATAAAATCTTAAGGATAATTTTTAAAATTATTAAAAAGATTTTATTTTAATTAAGTATTTTCCTTTTATAAAAGACTAAATGTCTATTAATTTTGAAAATCTAATAATGCTCAATTGTTGGGTATTATACGTTAACCACAAAGAGTAAGACTTTATGTGGTTTACATTAATTAGGTCTCTTTTTAATAGATAATAATTTAATTAATAAATATTATAATTAAATTATTATTTTAAAATGAGAAGTTGGTTTAAAAAGAAAAATACACACATACGTAAAAAAACACATAATACATATTTTTCTTTAGAGAGAAAAAAATAGGAAGGCCACTCTTTCTCTCACTGCATAACAAGAGGTTTAGTTTGAAATCTTTTGGTAAAAGAAAACCTAACGTGAATTTAGGTATATTTTGTTCCCGTTAATTTTTATTTATTTTAATATAAAATGCATTTATTCATAAGATCCTAAGATAAAAAATATTTTTATCCGATAAAAAGAAAAATTGAAAAAAAATTATTTTTTATTCCGCTATATTATAAATGTCATAACACACCAACAACTTTAGGCAAAAATAATTTTTTTTTAAAAAAAGTGAAGCATTTAAAGTATAAAATTAAAAGTTTGTTACTACAACATATTCTTTAAAATGGAGAGTAGAAACTAACAAATTTTTTTATTTTGATATAATCTTAAATACTTCCGATGCAAAGCATAATTTTAATAATACTTATAAATTTAAAAAATTTGCAATAATGCTCAACTGTTGAAAATATTTTGTCAAAATTAGCAAAAAAAAAAGAGTAATAAAATCATTTAAATTTTGTGTCTAACTTCATTTAATACATGTCAATTTAATTAAATAGTTGTTCAAACACAATTTACTCTTTCTTTTATAAATAATTTATGCACTAAAAAGTTCCACCATAAACTAACACAAACTCATAAAATACAAACAATAAAATAAAATTAAAATTAAAAAATGTTAAAAAAATTTATCAACATCACCACCACCAACCACAATAAGATCGTCGAAGGCTAACTCAAAGTAACATAACCACCGGAACAATATGAACAAAAGCAAAGAGAGAAGTATATATATATACTTCAAGACCACAAATTGAAGTTAAATTATATGACACTAATATACTTCTATGGACATGAACAAGAAAAAGAGATACAAATTTTCCATGGTTCAGCATGACAAAAACTTCCCATGGTGGAGATTTATATAATATTAACATAGTAATATAATTAACCCAAAATACTTGGGAAAAAAAAATTGCCCGGCAACTACCAAAAACTCCATTGCAGCAGCCACTAAAAAGCCCTAAAAGTCTTCTAAACCCTAACCCCACTACAATTATAAAAAAAAAACAAAATAAACAAATAGACATACATAATAACAACTAAATTAAGATAAAATAGACGACCAATCAATCTCATAAGATGAGTTCTTTTGCAACAAAAAATCTCTGAAGTAATATCCCAAGTCAATTCAGCGTAATTTTGAAAATTTAAATTTGACAAAGGAGAAGACCGTGCTGACTCAACTACTTGAACTGTTTTTAATCTTAATGCCAACACCATTAGTTTCTTCCACATCAATATTCTTTTTCTTAGGCTCTTCCATTGAACGGTATCATTTTTTCACGGCCAAGTTACTTTGCTTCTCTCTCTTCTCCTAGCTAAGCTTTCATAAATGATCCTTAACTTCATATCAAATGAGAAATGGAGAGGCTTGTTTAGGATGGATTTTCTTGTAAGTTGTATAGGGATATATTTATCATGTCAACACCATTAATTTGTCATCAATGTATTAAATAATATTTATAAGATAATTAAGTTATTTCATGACATAAAATCTATTAATTTTAATAGCGTGAGAAAGTTGATTAAAAATTATTGAGACATGATTTGGAGAGCAAGCCAAGTGCGTTGGGAGCGTGAGGATCGAAGATAAATGTAAAAGAAAGTGAAAAAGTAAGATGTGGTGTCCAGACGTGGGCGCCACGATGCCAAGTTGTGGGCATTGTAGTGCCCAAGACAGAACCTGAACTCTGCGGCATTAGGTGCCCAACATCGGGGTACCCAACGCGAGAATTAGTTTTCCATTTTGATCAGATTTGTTTTGACTCTCACTTGCTTCAGGACTCCCTAAAATGACTTTCATACGTTTAGGGTTAACCTAGGTAGTCCTAAAGCATATATAAAGGCTCTCTATTGGCTTTAAATACATCTTAGTGATCAAACACAAATTTCAGTTATATCTTTGTGATCATAGCATTCTTTATGATTCTTAGTGAGAGAAACCCTTTGTTTACAAGAGATAGTGATTTTTTTGTGAGTCTTTCTTGTAAAAGGCATACTTTGTGAGTGCCTTGAGATTCAATAATAAGAGAGTGTGATCTAGATCTACCGTGGACGTAGGCAAGTTGTCAAACCACATAAATTTTATGTGTTGTTTCTTCTATCTTTCTCTCTCTAGATTCGTAATTGCTTGTTCTTGTATTATATTACTTGAGATATTTGCTCGTTTGATTGTTTTCGCTTCCACAAGCTGGTATCAAAGCTTGATTTTGAGTAGACATGACCATACCTAAGTATGAGGTAAAGAAAATCAATGGGACGAATGACTTTAATCATTGGAAGATGAAGATTAAGGCATTGTTGGTGAGTCAACGGTTAGGCTCAACATTAGAGGAGACTGCAGCTACATCTAGTGAAAAATTGAAGACACTAGAGTCATCTAAGACTGAAGTAGAAAGAAGGGACATCTAAGAAAGAACTCAGTACAATCGTTTAATCATTAAGTGATAAATTACTGAGGGAGGTAGCAGGTGAGACGACTGCAATTGGTCTTTAGAAGAAGCTTGACTCCCTTTATATGTAAAAATCGTTGGCCAACGGATTGCATATAAAGAAGAAACTGTATTAGCTTTCCATGTCAGAGGGGACAGCGGTGAAAGATCATATAGATTCCTTCAATAAAATCATTCTTGATCTTGAGTATATCGACATCATGATAGAAGATAAAGATATGGCGATTATCCTGTTGAGTTCACTTCCCAAGAGTTACGAGAGCTTTGTTGATACACTTCTCTATAGTAGAGAGAGTTTAACGATGAGCGATGTGAAATCTATTAGGGATCTAATATACATAAGTGTATGCATGTACAATTGTGTTTATTGCCTAAAATATGTATCATATACATAATAAATGCAGCGGAAGCATTTATAACATGCAATAAACACAATAAATAAAATATATTAATCATATTAATATATTAGAAAGGTTGAGAACTGACCTTAACGTATAATGTTATACACGTATATCCTCGGAGTTCGCATGGAGACAAATTTGTAGGTAGTTCTAGTTACAACCTCGGTGGGCTTGGTGAGATAGAACAACATCCCTATAACTAGCATTGGCTTTAACTCTTAAACCCCAAAATAGCCAGTAGTGTATTTTCTTTCTTTTCTCTAAAAGGATAATAAATAGAATTTGAAGTAATTCACAATTGCTTCTTTTGGTACCATGGAGAAAAATGAAACAATTTTATTTTTTCCTTTTTTTCTTCTTCCTTTCTCTCTCGGCACCATTTCTTCTCCATTTTCGTTTTCACCAAAACACACCCACTTCACTTACACACACATCTCTCTCTTTATATATATAATATAATAAAATAATAATTTAATAATATAAATGGGTGCCAACTATTTGGCACCTAAAATAAAATAATATTAAATATAATATAATTTTATAAAGAGGTATTTATGATCATTTAATAATTAAATAATCATAGTATCAAATGGTCATTTTGCCCCTTATGAATAGTTATCAAGTCTACTCCCTAGTAGGTCACATCAAATTTCATACTTGGGTAAATTCAACCGAGAGTCCACAATGCCCCACATGTCATTATACAATTATAAAAAATAATTATTGACTAATTATTGTATTTAGCACTTAAATACAGATACACACGCATTCCCATGGTAGTACTGGATATTGCTGGATTAAACAATTTAATCTGGCACGCTACTCTAGTGCACAATGAGTACACTCTATATCGCGTGACTCCCTAGGTCCTACGCCCGATTTGTCAAATAGAACTATTCTATGATTCCGTGAGCAATGCCCCAAGCACACGTCACGGATATACAAATCAGCGCGCTAAACCATATGAGTTGAGGTTACAATGCATACGTATAGTCCTTCTGTTATGATATTCTGGATGTGCGGGGATATAGATCATCACCATCAAATCCCCTAGTGCTCATCCATGTCCTATCTCCAGTCTTGTATCTCACTGAACAATA
Organism: Ailanthus altissimus; assembly: GCA_946807835.1. Taxonomy (NCBI): domain Eukaryota; kingdom Viridiplantae; phylum Streptophyta; class Magnoliopsida; order Sapindales; family Simaroubaceae; genus Ailanthus; species Ailanthus altissimus. The sequence goes on from OX327687.1 coordinate 16,696,132, forward strand.
TGTGCAAACTCTTTTTCCATATTGTTCCACCTTGACAGAAACTCTTTCCCGGGATTAATGCTTGTGGCCACAAGACTTTCTGAAATACAGTCTCGAAGCATCTGGATATCTAACGCCCTATGTAAGCTGACGGATCCCATATCTATATGCATCGAACTCTATAAGCATCGGACTATACCCAGCGGTCACACCATGAAAGGTCTGTGACATGCGTGGAACTAAAGTATAGTGGATCACTTACAAGCTCACCGTGGCACTAAGGTCAAAGGACCACGTATACTACTCAACTCGAGAGGACCCTCCGTTGACAGCTTACATAAAGTGTCTATCAGAGGCCCTTATGAGTCTGTCCCATGTCCAATCCTAACTAGATACCCATATATCAATACGAGCTCTAAGCTCACAGTCGGCTAAAAACGACCATCTATACCCTATAGGTATGACATATGCTAATCTATATGAAAGGTATCCACCGTTAGACCTATGTCGGCAAAAATAGATCAGGGATAATATATGAGAACATTCTTGCGCAACTAGTATTTGCTGGCACCCGATTGCAACTCTTACAACTATGCAGTTACTAGTATATTCTCAAGTTTATGTCCCATTACAGACAAGGCTCTAACTCTTGAATCTTCGCTGAGTATTATAACTAGCTAACACTTAGCTGTGCTAACATTTAGCATTTATATCTCTTAGCATGGCTAACTATGAGCCCTTATCTAAACTCTTTTAGATCTGATCTGAACTCTTTCAGATCATATAATGTTTGTAACGTTACATTACATAGTACCATATTAATAGGTATTAGCGATTTAATGGGAATATACACTTGTATAAATACACAAGTATATGTACATTTAGGGATGGCACGTAAACACCAACCCTAATAATCTCCCACTTGCTCTAGTACCATTCCTGATGGTATCTCATACACATCAACTCTACTTGTTTCAAAAACACTTTTAGAGTCAAGACCTTAGATAGTGAGTCCGTTAAATTATTTATAGAATACTTCTACAAATAATCACATCTCCGTAAGTCAAGATCCCTCTAATCATATGAGACTCCTCTCAACATAATTAGAGTACTGATGTCCTCTTAGCACATTGACTTATATAACGGCCAAGTTTTGTTGCAAAACTATGGGATATGATCCATTTTTCTTGGAACTCTTCCAAGTCAAGTGATAAACCTACGAATCCGCACTGCCTCTTCCGTTACGCCTTTGATAAATTAACAGTGAATCCTAGTTTGGTGCAATTTCAACTCACCTAATACCAATGAGAATGATCACATTCTCATATGTAAACTCTCTATCATCTAGGTCAAACTAAAAGTATGAATCTGTTCGACTTCTCACTTGTAAGTTACTTTCTTCATATTTGAGAAACTCATCCTTCGTACCATCAATGTACCTTAAGACATGTTTGACTATTATCAAATGACGATTACCTGAATCAGACTAGTATTGGCTCATAACTTTTATAGCCAAACTGATATCAGGCCTCAAACACATCATAGCATACATTAAGCTCTCAATAGTTGATGTATCTGGTACATCAAACACTCTAACTTTCTCATCTTCCATCTAAAGAGACACTTTCCTCAAAAGATAAACACTAGGTTTAAAAGTTGCATTAATTAACTTACAGTTAAGAAAACTGTACCTTTTAAGACACTGTTGATGTGAAATAATTTGGGAGAGTCTTATCTACTTCCTAGCTCTATCTCTATAAAGCTTTATAGCTAGTATAAAGAAAGACTCTCCCAAATTCGTCATGAAAAAATTCTTACAAGTTGCTTCTAATCGATTGTAACATACTGACATCATTCTCAATGATCAGTATATCATCAACAAAGAGCATCAAGAAGACTATCATGCTCCCACTAATCTTTCATGCACATAAGCTTCCTCATCATTTTTGATGAAATTAGACAATCTGATTATCTCATCGAAACAATGAGTCTAGTTTCAGGAGGCTTATTTAAGCCTATAAATGGACTTCTTCAGCCTGCATACCAGACCAGAAGTCTGGCTAGATGTAAAATCTTCAAGCTATTCCATAGATATCTCTTACTCAAGGTATCCATTCAGGAATGCCATCTTTACATCCATCTACAAAACCTCAAAGTCATAATATACTACAAAAGCCAATAATATTCTAATAGACTTTAACATCAATATTGGTCCAAATGTTTTCTCTTAATTGATCTCATATCACTGAGGATTACCTTTTACAACCAATATAGGGCCTAGAAGGTCTCTACCTTCCATTTTGCTCCTACTACCTCTTATAAACAGTTTTACAATTAATGAGAACAATTCCCACAGGTAGCTTAACCAAGTCCCATACTTGATTCTAATGGATAGAGTCAATTTTTGTTTTCATGGCTTCTTGTCGCTTTTTTTCGAATCGATGTTTAACATTGTCTCCCTATAGGTCAAAAGATTATTTTCTTCTAGTAAGAAAACTCCAAGTTTACCTTCAGGCATCAAATATACTTAAAAGGAAACCTAGAAATCCTTTCCAACCCAATGAGAGAGTGTGCTAAAAGGTCACTGCTTAATTAAGCCTGAGTTCCTATCATTGAATCATTGATTTCAAGATTGACTTTATGAAGTTCAATCTTTCTATGATTCCCACGATTCATGAGAAACTGTTTCTCTAAAATAGTGGTAAATCGAGAAACGAACACACTTCGCTTCTTTGAATCATAGAACTAGTAACAAAATACACAATGAACCTATACTTGTATCTCTTGGGTGTTGGTTTATCTTGCTAAGTAACTCTTACAAAACAAGATATCCTATTGTGTAACTCTTACGTAAGCAAGACAATCTTAAGTCTTAACTTATATAAGATACGACTTCCTTCCTCTCTGTATCTCATACGGAATAGAAGGAACAGCTTCTGATGGAACTCTGCTAAATAAGCAGCTGTATTTGGAGCATATGCTCACAGATATAGATCGGTAACACTCATTATCAATCAAATCATATCTAATAAAGTCTGATTCCTCTTCTTCAAAACATCGTTATGTTGTGGAGTACTCAGAGGATTATAGTGAGTGATAATCTCATTCTTCCTTGAACAAAGAGAAAACTTACTGTTAGTGTACTCACTTCATTGATCTAATCAAAGGGATGTGATGTACATTCTAGCATATTTGATCATCTCCGTGAATACGTTATTCATAAATTGGTTAAGTCTTTATGGTCAAATTAGAAATCCAACCATCCTTAACTAGACGGATAAGCGTCTCACGCCTAAATGACCAAAATTTATATACCACAGCTCCATATCATTTAAGTATTCCAATCTATACACATTTTTAATTACATATAATATCCATTTATTAACTGACATTCAACTAATAAAACATCATCCACATCACATGAACATCAGGAACAATTCCTAATATTCTTATGATATCCTTCACTGTCAAACACAGGAAGAGACACAATATGTCAAATGATGTTTTGGATATGTTTACGCTCAAAATATAACGCGGCTATCGCAATATAGATTGAGGTGTCGATCCCACGAGGAAGCTTTTGGCAAAATAGGTTGGTAAAGTAAAATATTAAAGCAGTAGCAAAGGATAAAATTAATGGATTTAAGTGGATGAGATAGAATTGTCTATGATTTGAAGGAAATATCTTATGATAATTCAAACAAGGCTTTGAGAATCACAATTATGTAAATCTACTCTACACTTTGATTCAGTGTTTATAACTCAATTGACAGTTTTACATCTAAACAATCAATCGGAAGATATGTAAAATATAGCACATTTGATAACATATACATTGGATACGACTAAACTCTTTTGCAAATATTAACACAAATCATGTTTATTTATACAAGTTATCTAAGATCGACAATATATCATTTTGACAATATTACAGTAAAAGATCAACTTGAATATCAAACATTTATTGCCCTTACATGTTATCCAAGATCGACAATATATCAATTTGACAATATTGCAATAAAAGATTAACATATAAAACAATGTAACCAATAACAATTATAATTCAACAAGAATCACATAAGAAAAGCATGACTGAACATATATGAGACATGAGAATTATAACCTCTAGATTATAGAAAATAAACTAGATAAGAGTGTATTCAAAACCAAACTTACAACATTTGTAGCTCTGGACAACGAATCAAAGTATCGAAGTGGATTTATTACACATAAAAGTTCATCTCTTAGCCTTGCCAAAAACTCTAGCCTAAATTACAATACATGTTAATGAGAAGAAAAGAAGAGAAAATTATCTAATATTGAAAACGTCCTAAGAGTCTTCTTATATAGGCAATGAATGAAAATATGTCGTGGGTGACATCAATCTTTAATAATTTTAGGCGAATAACTCATTCATTCTCTTGCAGCACATTTTTGATAATGTAAATGACTAATGTAGCCTCTATGGTTGACATAAAAGTAGTATAATTTTGTCTCTTCTTTCCATAGGCACTAATTTCATGCAAATTGGATGGGTATCCAATGAGATATAAGCAAACTTCCAAAGATACATCAGATTTCGGCCAACAACCATTTTACCCACTTGCAATGAGATTTGGTCCATGATAACGGCTGATTTAGACTTTACCATCAACATACAAGTTGTTGATAGTTAAGTTAATATTTCACAGCTTTAAGAATTATACCAATTGAGTACGTATTTTGTGAGATACGATCCAAATACGTGAGTTGAGTCAAGCTGGGCAGAAGTTGTAGCCCGATTCTATTGTATCTCAATTTTTGGCCCATAACATGTTAGATTTGGCTTTTCCACTAGTCCATTTTACCTAAACCTGTCCAAATAACATTCATTAATCACAATTTAAGGAGAACACTTTATTTCAAGCTAAAAATACAGAAAATGCTAAAATTAGTGACATTAAATGGTGACTGAATCTCTTAATAAATATGCATTTTCATGTGTTCATCAGGATATTATAATAATTATACAATACAACCATTGTATCACATATAAGAAGTAAGTCAAGCTGCCCAACAATTTGGACCTACAAGAAATCACCATTTCATACTCTTAACTTTACTTCTACAAGCTGTTGCATTCTAGTCTCTCTTATTCCCTGCAACATATTGCATATATGAGAGAGACATGCGATATTTCATACCCAGCTTAAATTGGCATCCTATGCCCTAGAAATGTCTATGTCTGTCAAACACAAACCTGTGGGAGTCTTCTTGACAATTGTAAGGCTTCTAGGGTAGAAGGATTTCCAATACCCAACTTTACTACAGTGGATACACTTTCCAACTACATTATTCTCTTATTGATCTTTGGATAAATGTTGCCTTTGAGGATTTATCCAGGGTATCCAACTCATCTTTTTCTCCTTACACATCTGGTCTCACCAGATACACTTGGAGTAAAAGGTGAAGCACTTTGAATAAAGAGGGTTACACCCCTTCTATTCATATCCTCTAGAGATGTGTTATCAGAAATACCTTTCGGCAAACCTGATCAACAATAAATCCAAAATTATCTGAATTCAAAATATTTCTGAGATTCATCTATCGGTCGGAGTAATTTATAGTACCCTAGAGTTTGACTGCATCAACCATGCACACCAACTGGTTCGTAGTGGCCATTATACTTGACAGGCCAAGATAACGGGAGATGTAAACGGAATAGTCTAAACGTTTTAAATCATTGGTATACTAATTATACATTTTCGAATTAAAACGCCCTCTCACTATTTTACATAATCTCAATAATCTCTCAAATGAAAAGACGATAGTTTAAACTCTTTTAAACTATACATCGGAAAGTAGATCCCATTGAAATTTATTCGGGCCTTACGCTGTAGCAATATTGGCCTTTGTAAACCCAACAAGTAGACAACATTTATCGATTGCATCTTATACAACTCTTACCACTTGATCCTGAATACACTTTATCCTTACGCTATAGCAATATTTGGTAAGTGTATTCTAGATTAACTTGTCAATGATCAAATATATGCTACCAATACTACCCTCATGCTGTTATTTGCCTCATCTCATATTTAACTGGTATAGTTCAAGCCCAACCGACCAAGTCCCTCACGCTATAGCAATATTAGAAAAAGACCGACGTGACTCGTCTAACATTGTATTGACAAGACGAATCAGAATAAAATATTATCTCATAATGTAATATTCTTCAATTTGATTAAGAGAAATTTTTGTTAATATCTTAGGTCTCCATATGATGAAGAGGGTGATTCTCAATTAATTAATTTTTTCTATGTAAGCACAACTAACCCCTACCAGTAGGGCTCTCATTGTGGTTATCAACACAGAAAAATTAATTTTGGTTTATAATGCAGACTGATAACTCTTATCATTGCATCCTATAAACCTCGATTTATAATATAGACTAATAACTTTTATCACTACATCTCATAAATCTACACATGAAAAATTAATTTTGAAACACTGTTCAGAAATACTATAGTTGTGAACAGTAAAAAATACTGTTTATGTATTACTGTTTAACTGAATAGTATACCACTGCGGCGCCGGATTACAGCACTGGGAGGTCGAACCTCTAGTGTTGCGATGCTCGTGCTTCAATGTTGAGGTGTAAATTCCAGAACCACAGCGCCCCAGCGCTGAGAGAAAAAACTCCTAGCACTGCGGCATCAAATCTTCAGCGCAGGGAGGTCGAACCCCCAGCGCTGCAACCCAGTGCTCTCCCTTTGGCATACCCGTTTTAACACTTGAAACGCACCATTTACACTGGGTCATTTGTATCCATTCACTCAAACAACACCCAAATATGTCCTAAATGGCTCTGATATCATTTTTGTTGGGGATCTAATATATATGGGTGTATGCATGTGCAATTGTGTCTATTGCCTAAAATACGTATCATATACATAATAAACGCAATAGAAGCATTTACAACATGCAATAAACACAATAAATGAAATATATTAATCACATTAATATATTAAGAAGGTTGAGAACTGACCTTAATGTGTAACGTTATGCACGTATATCATCAGAGTTCGCATGGAGATCAACTCGTGGGCAGTTCTAGTCACGAACTTGGTGGGCTTAGTGAGCTAGAACAGCAGCCCTATAGCCAACACTGGGTTTAACTCTTAAACTCCAAAATGGTCAGTAGTGTATTTTCTTCCTTTTCTCTAAAAGGATAAGAAATAGAATTTGAAGCAATTCACAATTGCTTCTTTTGGTACCATAGAGAAAAATGAAACAATTTTATTTTTTCCTTTTCCTTTCCTTTTTGTTTTTCTTCTTCTTTTTCTCTCTTGCCACCATTTCTTCTCGTTTTTCTTCTCTATTTTCATTTCCACCAAAACACACCCACTTCACTTACACACACATCTCTCTCTTTATATATCTAAATAATAAAATAATAATATAATATATTATATAATATAAATAATAATATAATAATATAAATGAGTGCCAACTATTTGGCACCCAAAATAAAATAATATTAAGTACAAGATTGTGCAAGTAATCTAGACAAGAGAAGATCGTTGATGGGTTATCTATTTACAGTGTTTGGGTGTAATGTATGTTGGAGATCTGTTCTATAACATATATTTACACTATCTACCTTAGAGGCAGAGTACATAGTTATTGGAGAAGCTATTAAGAAGGCTGTGTGGTTGAAAGGCATATGCGCGGAGGTAATGGTTACTGAAGATGTGAACACCGATGTGTATTGTGATAGCCAAAGTGTCATACACCTAAGTAAGCATCAAGTGTTTCACAAGAAGTCTAAACACATTAATGTGCTGCTCTATTAAATTTGAGAAATTGTGCAAAGTGGTGAAGTTAATCTAACGAAGATAGCGTTGTCTAAAACTCCTACTGACATGTTGATTAAGCCACTTGATGTGCGGCTCCATTACATTTGAAAGATCGTTCTCAGTAGTGAAGTTAATCTAACAAAGATAGTGTCGTCTAAAAATCCTGCTGACATGTTAACTAATTAACTGTCCTCAATAAAGTTCATCATATGCATAGACTTAATTGGAGTCACTACTTTGTGAAGGTGACCAAAGATGCGGAGATGAGAGATTGAGTTACTTTGTGAATGATTTTGAATGAAGGAGAAAATTTGTGAGAAAGTAGATTAAAAATCATCGGATATGATTTGGAGATCAAGTCAAGTATGTTGGGTGTGCGAGGATCGAAGACGGACGAGAAAGGAGGTGAAAACACAAGAGGCGGTGCCCAGGCGTGGGCGCCGCAACGGTCAAGACAGAACCTGAGCGTCGCGGCATCAAATGCCCAGCACTGCGATGCCTAGGCGGGATGTCCTAGTGCTACATGAATCAGTTTTTCATTTTAATAAGATTTATTTTCACTCCCATTTATTTCAGTACTCCCTAAAATGACTCCCACACATTTAGGGTTAACTTAGGTAGTCCTAAAGTTTACATAAAGGCTCTTTATTGACTTGTAAATATATCTTAGTGATCAAACACAAATCTTAGTAACACCTTTATGATTATAATAATCTTTATAATTCTTAATGAGAGAAACCCCTTATTTGTAAAAGAGATTGATTTATTTGTGAGTCTTTCTTATAAAAGTCATATTTTATGAGTGCATTGAGATTAAATAATAAGATAGTGTGATCTTAATCCGCCATAGACATAGATAAATTACTAAATCACGTAAAATATGTGTGTTATTTTTTTTACCTTTCTCTCTTTAAATTTTTAATTACTTATTTCTACATTATATTATTTGAGATATTTTGCTCGTTTGATTGCTTCCGCTTCAACAAATAAAATATTTTTTAATAGTTAAATATTATTGTTAATTTTTTAAATTTATAAATATTATTAAAAGTAGACCAGTAAACCTTACATGAAAGTATTTAAGGTAATATTTTTTATTTTCCTTAATTACTTTTTAGTTACAATTTGAAAGATAGTGAGATCTTAAAAAATAATTTTTTATATAAAAGAAATAAACTAGTCACGTTTTTAAAGTATTTTTGTCTATCAAAACAGAAATTAAGTTTTTTAAAATATAACCAAACAGCCGCTTGAAAATATGATATATCAGGTTAATTTAAAATTAACTCGTATGTGCGGAAATTCAATTTCCACGTAATATTTAAATTGTTTTATAAAAAGCCACGTTTTGCACTAACTAAGCGGGAAACACGTGTAGGGTGCAGGCCTGCTGACGGCTGTTTTCTGACAATGAAACGTCCACTGCAACAAGTACAACTGTGCGGCCGACATGTTGTACGCGTCGACTTTTATTAACTGACACGTTTTACATGAATTAAATTTACGATTCTGTATCGGACGACGCGTAAAAGGCTATCCATCCGTTTTTAGCCAAAAGATCAGATCAGATATTCGAGCGTGACTCACCTCGACAAATACCACAGACACACGTGCTTTCGATCAAATGACCCTGCCACATGATTGGTTGATCAAAGACCACCGCATTCTTTGGAAAATCTCAAGTGCCTGACTGCCTCAAGAAATGATTTGGTATTTACGTAATTTCACTTTGTTAAGGAAAGTTAGAAAGGCACTATCGTTATCGTAATAGTATAATGAAAAAGAATGACGAGGTATTAATTCACATTAGCTATTTTGGAAGGGTCTTTATTATTTTAGCTAAGGTAGTTAAAGAGAAGGCTGCAAGGATAAAAATATCCCCATAACCACAACTTTATTTATAATAAAAAAAACTTTATTTATATATGTATTAAACTCACTTTAAAACAAAGTAAATAAACTAAATAAAGTTTTGTGTATTTAAGAAATACATACATTAAAATACATCCATGTTTTTTCTCTTTTTCTGTGTAGCTCTGGCTATGAGAGAAGGTGAGAAGAGACGAAGCTTTTATGGCTTTCTCCTTCACTCCTTCTTAGAGTAGAGAGTATGTCTGTCTCTTTTTGTATTGTCTTTTATTGTGTCCTTATAAATACTATACTACTGCGGGGTGGAAAAGAGTTATTAAGTTAGGTGGAGCCTTTGGATAGCTAACAGACATTGGTGAACAGATTTATTACAAAAGCTTAGTGGAGCATGAATTTGGGTACAAGGTATAAAGCAATGGAAACACGGAATCTTATTAAACTTTGCGGCACTTTATCTATTTCTAAAGAAGAAGAGGTTGTATGCCAAATACCTGGGAAAATATTGGAGAAAGGAGAAAAAAATGAAATAGGAGAGTTTGGCAGTGAAGATTCTGTCAATAAAGGTTATTAATAATGTTGCGGATATCAAGTCATGCACTTTAATTTGACATTCTTATGACATCAATTAAGCCACAATTTTAATACCCCTTTTACTTTATGCGCAGCGAAAAAATTATAATTCACACCAAAAGTAAGAACACATAAAATTAACACACTAATAAAGATTAAAAAAAATAAACCAATCACAAGATACAAGATATACGTAGTTCGGCCCAAATTGCCTACGTCCACGGAAGATCCATGATCTAGCTTTTTACTATTGAAATAGATCACAAAGTACCTTCTTACATCATCAATGATCCCACAAGACCCCTTAGTATCTCCCATAGAGACCTCTAAGTATCTACCCTTAATCACCATGACTCCCTAAGACCTCTTCGTATCTTCTCATAAGAGATTTTTACAAGAAACACAAGAATAGCTCGAGCATCTAAGCCAAAAGGATCTATGGTGTTTCTCTTTTATTCACTCAAAGAACCTAAAGAAGAAAACACCCTCAAAACTTACACCCTAGTGCACCACGCACTTAGTGCCTACCTAGCTCCTCTATTCTCTCTTATGGTTACATCTTGAAACCTTAGATGCTTGATCTTTAAACAAGGGTTTACAAGTGTTTATATAGGGTGTATTTCGTGCCTACAAACCTTATTCCTTGTTGGAGTAAGAGTCTACTTGTTTTGAAAGTCCAAAACTTCTCAAAACTCAAAATTCCGAACCAAAATGGACATCCTGATGCGTCTGGGCACTACGGCGCTCATCCTTGGGCACTGCAGCACTGGCCCTTCTCGTGCCCATCGCCACGGCGCTGGAAACCCAGTGTTGCGGTGCTGGTCTTCTGTTTTGAGTACCGCAGCACTCAGCCCTGGGCGCCGCAGCGCTGGAAGCTCTCGCGATTTCTTCGTTTTCTTCGCGTCTTCGAGTCTCGTTTCACTTCCCCCTTCGTGTCCCACATGTCCTAGACTTCTCCATACGTGTCCCACACGTTCTAGACTTCTTGTGACTCTCTACTTTGGTATTCATCTCAATTCTTGTCCAACCAAGATTGTAGAATCACCAATTTTCTAACAAATCCCTTCCTTGATTCAAAATCTCTCCCCATGAAGCTAATCACCGTCACCCCTTCTTGACCAATGCTCACTAGCATGGTCTATAAGTCAAGTCCCCGACTTAACTAAGGCTCTTATGACTACGGTATTCAAAGATTCCTGAATGCTGATGTCTAGAGTAGTTCAATGTTGTGATCTTCTATATCCTGAAGATACCATAACCACAATCCTTAATGGTGAAAACCCATTCTCGCCATTGCTACTCTTCCCACACATTCTCTTTTGACCCCCTGCCACAAAGTGATATATCAAAAGCTGCTTTATGGTTTGTTTCAAATCAACCCTATGTTGATCCCATTCTAAGCACTTTCCTACAAGCACATAGCCTCCCTCTGTGCTTTATCACTCCCTCGATCCTTTTGCTTCCCCATTTAGTGTTCCTTCTGTATGCCTTCCATGAATCTCCCTATTTCGATCTAGCAGTCCCGAGTCCTTTAGGTCTTCATGAGATGAGGAATGAAATCTCATACCTAGTCTCTCCCTTGTCTTTTTCACTTGTAGTCTCAATCTTATTTTACCAATCCCCTATGACTTACCACAAGCCATATTACTTTAATTGGTAAATAACGATTTTCCATGACTCATATGAAAAAAGTACCCTAGATCCCAAAAATAGTTCGTTTATCAGACATTGATTCCTCCAGAAGCTCTCATGCAATCAAGGTCTTTGCCTAGTCATCCAATAGACTTGCAAATCCACCTTCCTTTTATATTTGTCTTCCTTTTAGGACTATCCTCTTGAGTGCCTTAGACACCTTTTGGATATGCCCTTCAATCTTGATTGTTCTTCTTTTGCCATCTTTATTTTGTGTCCAATCTGAATGATTCTTCTAATTAGGACCTAGATGACGTCATCTTCTTGGTAGTCTTCTTTTTAAAAGTAAGTCTTACTCAAAAAATAAAACTCCTCAGTAAGGCTATCATCTTTTCCTCTTTCCTATTGTTCTTCTCTTATATTTGTGAGTCTCCATGGTTGACAACCTTTTGCTCTGCAATCTGACACTGTCGCATATGCTCTGCAATCTGGACTTCAACCCATGGCTCTAATATCAGTTTGGACTTCAACTCAAGCTCTGTCATCAGTTTGTACTTCAACATACCCTCTGATAGTAGTTTGTAGCTTCACCCTAGCTCTGATACCAGTTAGTAGCTTCAACCTAGCTCTGATACCAGTTTGTTCTGGATATCAAACCATACACTTCAATTTGACACCCCTATGGCATCAACTAAGCCACAACCTTGATATCCCTTTTACTCTATGCGCAGTGAAAAAAATCACAACTCACACCAAAAGTAAGAACACATAAGATTAACACACCAATAAAGATAAAGAAAATAAACCAATCACAAGACACAAGATATACGTGGTTTGGCCCAAATTGCCTACGTCCACGGAGGATCCATGATCCAGCTTTTTACTATTGAAATAGATTACAAAGTATCTTCTTACATCATTAATGATCCCACAAGACCCCTTAGTATCTCCCATAGAAACCTTTAAGTATCTACCCTTAATCACCATGACTCCCTAAGACCTCTTCGTATCTCTTCATAAGAGATTTTTACAAGAAACACAAGAATAGCCCGAGCATCTAACCCAAAAGAATCTATGGTGTTTCTCTTTTATTCACTCAAAGAACCTAAAGAAGAAAACACCCCCAAAGGTTACACCCTAGTACACCACGCACTTAGTGCCTACCTAGCTCCTCTATTATCTCTTATGGTTACATCTTGAAACCTTAGATGCTTGATCTTTAAACAAGGGTTTACAAGTGTTTATATAGGGTGTATTTCGTGCCTACAAACCCTATTCCTTGTTGGAGTAAGAGTCCACTTGTTTTGGAAGTCCAAAACTTCTCAAAACTCAAAATCCTGAACCAAAACGGACATCTTGACTCGTCTGGCCGCTGCGGTGCTCGTCCCTGGGCGCTGTAGCACTGGCCATTCTTGCGCCCATCGCCGCGGCACTGGGAACCCAGCGCTGCGGCGCTGGTCTTCTATTTTGAGCGCCGCAGCGCTCAGCCCTGGGCGCTGGAAGCTCTCGCGATTTCTTTGTTTTCTTCGTGTCTTCAAGTCCCGTTTCACTTCCCCCTTTGTGTCCTACACGTCCTAGACTTCTCCATACGTGTCCCACACGTTCTAGACTTTTTGTAACTCTCCACTTTGGTATTCATCTCAATTCTTGTCCAACCAAGATTGTTGAATCACTAATTTTTCAACAAATAGGAAGGCCTTCAAAACTACAATTGTGCAAATATGGAGGTTGGTAAACAACATCCACATTGAAAGTCTTGGAGGAAATAAATCTATGTGTTAAGTTGAAAATTAAATGGATATGGGAATGTAATGGTGCAGGAGTCGTGGCATTTTAATAAAGCACTCATTGATTTAGCACAGTGGATGGGTTAGGGGATATAGGCAAAATGAATTGCCAACTCACTAAGTTCTGGGTACAAGTGCATAATTTACCTGTGGTATGTATGCAGAGAGAAATGGTGTGGATGATTAGGAATATGATAAGGCAGGATGAGCTAGATGAGAATGGGCACTGTGTTGGTAAATTTTCCAGAGTGAGGGTTAAGATTGATATTTCTAAACAATTAAGAAGGTTTGTGAAGGTTGGAACCCAGGAGCATGAAAAGGAGGTTGTGATACCAATCTTATATGAAAAACTCTGAAATTTTTGTTATTTTTGTGGCCAAATTGGACATACCCATAGGGAGTGCATGGAACTCCAGCAAGTAAAGCAAAGGAAGCAGCCAAAGATGAGTTATGAGCAACGAGAAGCATTAGGCGATGAGGATTATGCGTACGAGGCATGGATAAAATGGGCACAATTAGAGGAATTATGCATCAAGCAAAAGCTAAGGAACAAAATGTAGGGAGAGACTAACTCAAGCTTAAAGAGTAGTTCTGGTAAAGATGAGAGTGTCTCCACCCAAAGAAAGGATGGTAGGAAGATAGAGAACAACCAAAAGAACCCGAGTCCAGAATCAAATGAGGAACCCATAAAAGGAAGGTAAGACCTTAATCATCAAGTATGGTGGTGGCTTTTTTGAGGTCATTAAACAAAGAGATTGATGAAAGAAGAGATAGAGGCAATTGAAGGGATAGAGGGTAAGGCATTAATGAATGGGGAGATGTTGATAGTGACATTGCGAGAAATGAAAAGGCCAAAAAAGTAAATTTGTACGCAAAAGGAATAAGTTCGGGGGAACATTCTTGGTCAAGTCAAAGAAAAGGGCTAGAGAGTATGGATTATGGGCTAAATTTGGATGGGCCGAGAAAAAGGCCACAACATCACACAAGGAGGAAGTGAAAGCTGTTAGCTATTAATAAAGAGGAAGAAATGGGTGGGCTCCAGGCTTGCTTGGGAAAACGTTATTAGAGCCTACAAACGAAAAAAGCCAACGTAATCAAATATGATCAAGAACAACAACGGCTGCCAGGAAATGGAGCAAAATGAGAGGAGTTAAGAATGGAGATGATGTCATCGACGAAGGTTAGAATCCAACCCCGTTGAGAACTGTAAGAGTCCTTAGCTGGAATGTCCAGGGTTTGGGGAACCTTAGACATTAAGAGCTTTAAATAAAATTCTCCAAACCACTAAACCAAACTTTTTTTTTTTGTGATACCAAAATGCTAGAATTGTAGATAACAAAAGCTTGTTTGAAATTACAGTTCAAGAATTCTTTTGCATTTGGTAAGTTACGTTTACGTGGAGGCTTAGTTATGCTATGGGACACTAACACTGACTTGAGAATCCTATCGTATGGTAATTGTCATATTGATTCAACGGTCAGTGAGGGAGGCTCAAATCAATTTAGGCTTACTAAAATATATGGCATGCCTGAGTATGCAAACAAGAAACATACTTGGAGTCTAACTGAAAGATTAATTGGTTTATTTGATATCCCTTAGGTGTGTATGGAGATTTTTAAGGAAATATTAAATAGTAATGAGAAGATAGGGGAAGGCCAAGAAGCGTGGAAGCAATTAAAGGTTTTAGAAAGGTGGTAAGGAAGTGTAGGTTGATGGATATAGGGTAGACTAGATTTCCTTACACCTGGTCAAATAGAAGAGAGGGGAAACAGCTGATAGAAGAAAGGTTAGATAGATTCTTGTTGAGGGAGGAAACGCCCTTCTCCCTCTCGAGGTTATGTTGAAGCGAAGAATCCAAGATTCAACCTAAAACCCTAACCTCCTTACGCAGCGGAATAACTTGTCAATCAAGCAAACACAACAAGAATCCAAAGTAGAAAACAAAAGAGTACAACACAATCTTACATGGTTCGGCCAATTGCCTAAGTCCACGGTGGATCCAAGGATCCTAGCCTCTCTTATTATAACTTCCTAGAGATTTTACAAGGAAAACCCAATGAAGAACCCTCAAAAGGATCTAAACGTTTAATGAACCCTTACTCTACCACGAACAATGATCACCCAAACAACGGTTCCACCCTAGCGCATACAAGCACTTAGTGTCTACCCAGTTCTTCCTCTCTCTTAGAGTCTCTCTCAATGCTTAATCTAAAATCAAGGGTTTACAAGTGTTTATATAAGGTGTATTTCATGCCTACTAACCCTATTCCTTGTTGGAGTAAGAGTCCACTTATTTTTTTGGAAGTTTAAAACTTCCCAAAACTAGAAATCCCGAATCAAAACGGACTTTTTCACTCGTTCTAGCGCTGTGGTGCTCGTCCCTGGGCGCTGCGACGCTGGCCCAAATCGCGTCCAATGCTGCGGCGCTGGGTTACGATCTTGGGCATCGCGGCGCTCAGCCATGGGCGCTACGGCGTTGAGCCCTGTATACCTATTTGCGTTTTCTTACTTCCTTCACGTTTTTTAGTCTCGTTTCGCTTCTCCCTTCGTGTCCCACACGTCCTAAACTTCTCCATACGCGTTGTTTACACTCAAAATATAATGCGGCTATCGCAGTATAGATTGAGGTGTCGATCCCACGAGGAAGCTCTTGGCAAAATAGGTTGATGAAGTAAAATATTAAAGCAGTAGCAAAGATAAAATTAATTGATTTAAGTAGATGAGATAAGATTGTCTGTAATTTGAAGGAAATATCTTATGATAATTCAAAAAAGCTTCGAGAATCACAATTATGCTTTATAAATCTACTCTACACTTTGATTCAATGCTTATAACTCAATTGAAAGTTTCACATCCCAAACAATCAATCGGAAGATAGGAAAATATGGCACATTTGATAACACATATATATGACGTAATTAAACTCTTTGCAAGCATTAACATACATCATGTTCATTTATACAAGTTATCTAAGATCGACAATATATCACTTTGACAATATTGCAGTAAAAGATCAAGTTGAATATTAAACATTTATTGCCCTTATATGTTATCCAAGATCGACAATATATCAATTTGACAATACTGCAGTAAAAGATTAACATATAAAACAATGTCACCAGTAATAATTATAGTTCACCAAGAATCACATAAAAAAAGCATGACTGAACTTATATGAGACATGAGAATTATAATCTCTGGATTATAAAAAATAGAATAGATAAGAGTTTAATCAAAACCAAACTTACAACATTTGTAGCTCTTGACATCCAATCAAAGCATGGAAGTAGATTTATTACACATAAAAGTTCATCTCTTAGCCTTGCCAAGAACTCTAGCCTAAATTACAATACATGTTAATGAGAAGAAAATAAGAGAGAATTATCTAATATTAAAAACGTCCTAAGAGTCTCCTTATATAGGCAATGAATGGACATATGTCATGGATGACATCACTCTTTAATAATTTTAAGCCAATAACTCATTTATCCACTTGCAGTACATTTTTGATAATGTAAATGACTGATTTAGCTTCTGCAGCCGACATGAAAGTTGTATAACTTTGACTCTTCTTTCCATAGGCACCAATTTCATCCAAATTGGATGAGTATCCAACGAGATATGAGCAAAATTCCAAGGATACATCATAATTCGGCCAACAACCATTTTACCCACTTGCAATGCGATTTGGTCAATGATAACGGCTGATTTGGACTTTACCATCAACATAAGAGTTGTTGATAATTAAGTTAGCATTTTAAATCTTTAAGAATTATACCAAGTGAGTACATATTTTATGAGATATGGTCCAAATACGTGAGTTGGGTCAAGCTGGGCAAGAGTTGTAGCCCGATTCTGTTGTATCTTAATTTTTGGCCCATAACACGTTGGATTTGGCTTTTCCACTATTCTTCAAATTTGTGTAAGATTGAGTCATGTTACACCAGGTTCAAGAATTTCTTCATTTTAATTTCTACATTGAGAGTTATGTCCATTTTACCTAAACCTGTCCAAATAACATTCATTAATCACAATTTAAGGAGAATACTTTATTTCAAGCTAAAATAGAAGAAAATGCTAAAATTAGATCCATTAAATGGTGACTGAATCTCTTAATAAATATGTATTTCATGTGTTCATCACAGCCCCCAACTAGCTTATTGCTAGTCTTTAGCAATTCAAGCGTAAATAGAATATGCAAAACTACCTAAACATTTCAAACAAAACGTCAGTTCAAGATCACTATTGCTATCATGATTTTTTCAATTACAACTTCCAAAATTTGTGTGTGTGAACTAAGCCATAACCATCTAACCACAAACCACAATAGATATAGCCTTGAGAATTTCTCTAAGTAAAAGCCTCAACTCCATATCCTCACAGGTGTATAACTGTTTAAAAGGTTAGGACTTCTCTTATGGAGTTGGAAAACAGTTAAGCACTCAAGAAAAAGTCAATTTTAAGGACAGACATATAAACTAACATTGATCCAAAGATAGGAAAATTATTTGTTTAAAAATCAATTATTCCTATCATACGCCAGCTTTAGAACTTTAATTGGCTTGTGAGAACAATACAATTATAACTTGGTGAGAAAATTGTTTTACAAAATATTTATCTTCTAAAATTGAATGAAGACTTTATTAAACTGAATTGCTTTTTTTTTTTTTTTTAGTATTTTGCTTTTTTTTTTTGTATTTTTGAAGAATATAAAGAAACATTACAAAGGTTTCTCACCAAATTATATTATACACAAATGCAACTAACTTATTCCTTAATTCAAATAATATCATTCTAAAAAAATATTAACCAATTCAAATGATCAATGAAGGTTCATAACCTGTTTTCTTAACCTTTTCACTTACTCACAAAATATATGTGAGATTAGAAAAATATATACTTAAACATGGGAATTCTTCTGGTTATATAAATTGAATCATCCATCTTACCACAAGGCATAGCATTGTGCTCAAAAATATTTTGGAAGTCATTCTTTAGTAACCTAGATAGAAACAGTGACTCAACCTAAACAATTCTGAAATCATACTTAAGCAGGAAAGCAAATTCCTTTATACAAGAATTACCAAGACTACATACAATAAACAACACTACATGAGACATAAAACAAAACAACAAAAAGTTAGTTAAAATACGTTTCAAAAGTTAAAATTAAAACTCCTTACTCTGTCATTCTAACTTGAGCTAGAATGCGTCTCAAGAGTTCAAGAATAAACTCTTTACTCTGCCATTTTAATCAAATATCGGACCACAATTTTTATTTTTTTTTAGTACGACTTGTGTCTACTATCCCCCCCAAACCAGATGAAACATTGTTCTTAATATTTAAATAGAAAGAGATAAAGTATAGAAGACATTACCTGAAACGCCAGTTATTTGAAAGAAACAAACCTGAGAGACACTTAAGCAAATATAAACTAAAATGATGATGCTGATAAATAATTAAAAAAAAAGAAAAATTTACAAACGAAGTGTCAGATCCAATTTTCGCTTGTTAAGGCCCACTGATCAATCGATCCGAGTTATTGCTGGGTCAGGTTCGTAGGTAACTGCCTATAATTTGTTAATCAATTCATCCGCCTCAGTAGTAGAAATCAGGATCTGTCGCACCGAATGTGAAATAAAATTCTGTTCCACAGCTTGATCAAGAAAACAAAGTAAGCAATCAAAATAGTTATTAACATTCAACAAACCTGTGAGTTTTCGGTGGATATTCAGTTAGGCCCAAGAGACAATTTGAAAAATTTCTTCCAAGGTACCAAAACCACCTGGTAAAGCAATAAAAGCGTCTGCATTACAAAGCATTCTAGCTATAACGTTCATGCATGGATAAGACTCGTAATTCTTCCCCTATTATTTTCCCGGTCAGGTTTCCCACGACCAAAGCTGTAGGAATAATACCTAAAACTTGACTTCCTCCTAAATGTGCAGCTGTTGACACACACCCCATTAGCCCAAGGCTACCTCCTTCATAAATCAAATGAATTTTTCTTGCAGCTAATGCTTTTCCTAGATTGTTTGCTGCTTCTACGAACACTTTACTCTCCCCAAGACTCTATCCACAAAATACACATATATTTCAAAATTGTCAAACTTGGGTTTCCTCCATATTTACACTCACATTTATCTCAATATATGAAGATGAAGAAAATGAGGTGCTGTATTTATAGAGTACCAAATGATAACAATGATTATGGTAACCCGACAGTTTGTCAAAAGAGAGTTAAAAATAAAACACAAAAATTTAAACATAATGACCCGCATGTATTATTGATAAAAAAGATTTGAATTTAAGACATCTACATAAGTAGCCTTACTATTCATAAAATAAAGTTTGAAATTAAAACACATGTATTTACAAATAGTTGTGATTGTGGCTCACATCTTCCTCTAGTTTTACGTCCAGTAATAGCTTAAACGCCCTCTATGGGTCGGGGATAGGCTTCCCATCCAATTTTCTTATAAATTGGCAAACAGGGTCTTTTAGAGTCAGATTCCCGAGACTATATCGTTGATGTTCATTTTTGAATTTGTTCCATAAATTGAGAAGTTCACGTTGCACGAGCCCACAGGGATGCGTCTCAAGAGTCAATAGGATATCATCCAAAGACTCCTTACTCAATCCATCCTTAATGAACTGAATTTTGTCTTCTCGATTTCTAGATACGAATCCTAAAGAACGACAACTCCGGTTACAATTCCATCGAGCACATTTATGACAGACTTGTAACCTCTTTACTCGTCGCCTTTTGGCATAAGAGCTTCTTCCAAGACCAGGCATATGAGAAACAAAATCATTTTCAAACTCACCAGACAACCGAACCTTGGCTTCAATTAACCAACAAAGGTCCACAGGGATATTACCCAACATCAATAACCTTAGTCTTTCACACCGTGCTTTATAAATCTTAAGTAGAGCATTTTGAGGCAATGAAGGAAAACGTTTTTTAAGGTCGGCAAGAATGCGATCTATTTTGAAAGAAAGAAAAGAGATGAATGCACAGTTTGAGGGATAGTTTTAGGGAACTGAGAAACCGACTTTAATAGTCACGGAGTACTGTATCCGCCACTTGACCGGAAAATAAAATCACACTGAAGAAAAAATGAAAAAAAGAAAATAAAGTAAAATAAAATATGCAAGAAAATAAAAGCAAAAATAAAAAGTCAAAAGATAAAATATAGACAAAATATAAAATATGGTACAGATAGATTGAACCTAATCAATCATGATAGACAGGATCCACAAGAGGGATCTCGCCCAGGTACATAGAATCGTCTACCTTTTCCACGTAGCTTTTTAGCCGCTGTCCATTTACTTTGAAAGTCCGTCCATCAGTGGGGTCCTCTATTTCAACAACACCATTAGAAAAAACATGTCTTACCATAAATGGACTAGTCCATCGAGATCTCAACTTTCCAGGGTGTAAATGCAATCGAGAATCATAAAGATAGACCCATTGATTTGGCTCAAAGTGTTTCCTTGAGATCTGTTTATCATGAGCTACTTTCATTTTAGCTTTGTAAATTCTGGAGTTTTCATATGCGTCATTTCGTAGCTCTTCTATTTCTGACAATTGTAACTTTCTTTGGAGACCTGCAGCATTCAAATCAAAGTTAAGGGCTTTGACAACTCAATAAGCTTTATGTTCTAGCTCAACAGGTAAATGGCAAGCTTTCCCATAAACAAGCCGGAATGGAGACATTTCTAAGATGGTTTTGTATGCAGTGCGATATGCCCATAATGCATTAGAAAACCGTAGAGACTAATCTTTGTGATTCGGGTTAACCGTCTTTTCCAAAATCTGTTTAACCTCTCTATTTGCTAGCTCGACTTATCCATTTGTCTGTGGATGGTATACAGTGGAAACTTTGTGAAGAACACCATACCTGCGCATCAAAGCTTCAAAAGAACGATTACAAAAATGTGTTCCTTGGTCACTAATGATGACACATGGCATACCGTACCTAGATAACACATTTTCTTTTAAGAATTTTACCACAGTTGTATTATCATTAGTACGACAAGCTACATCCTCCACCCATTTTGATACATAGTCAACAGCTAAAAGGATGTAAAGGTAGCCAAAAGATGAAGAAAAAGGACCCATAAAATCGATACCTCAACAGTCAAATATCTCGATAACAAGAACAGGGTTAAGAGGCATCATATTTCTTTGAGATAAAACACCTAACTTTTGACATCTTTCACAGGAACGACAAAAATTATTAGTGTCTTTGAACAAAGTGAGGCAATAAAGACCACACTATAAAATTTTCACAGCTATCTTCTTCATAGAAAAATGGCCACCACAAGCAGTACTATGGCAAAAATTTAAGACACTAGAAACTTCACTTTCAAGAATGCAACATCTCATGATTTGGTCAGGACAGTATTTGAAAAGATATGGATCATCCTAATAAAAATTACGTACCTCAACCAAGAACTTACGCTTATCTTGTGCACTCCAGTCAGATGAAAGTTCACCACAAACCAAATAATTTACGATATGTGCATACCAAGGTATTTGGCTTATGGTAAAAAGATGTTCATCCGAAAAATCATCTCGAATGGGTAGCAAATCAGTGGAGTTAGTGAACTCAAGGTGGGATAGATGATCAGCAACAATATTTTCAACGCCTTTCTTATCTTAGATGGTTATATCAAATTCCTGCAAAAGAAGAATCCACCTAATTAAACAGGCTTTAGCATCCTTCTTAGAAAGAAGGTACTTAAGGGCTGCGTGGTTAATAAAAATAACAATAGGTAAACCAATCAAATAAGAACGAAATTTATCTAAGGCAAAAACAACAGCTAATAGTTCTTTTTTAGTAGTAGTGTAATTCATTTGAGCATCATTCAAAGTCCTACTAACATAATAAACAACAAAGGGTTTTCCCTCCCTCCGTTGCCCAAGAACTGCTCGTACAGCATAATTACTTGCATCACACATAATTTCAAATGGGAGGTTCTAATCTAGTGATTGCATGATAGGAGCAGTGGTGAGTTTGGCAATGAGTATTCGGAATACCTCCTCACACTCTTGTGTCCATGTAAATTTTGCATCTTTTAGTAAAAGGTTATACAATGGTCTAGATATGGCAGAAAAATTTTGTAT
Organism: Ailanthus altissimus; assembly: GCA_946807835.1. Taxonomy (NCBI): domain Eukaryota; kingdom Viridiplantae; phylum Streptophyta; class Magnoliopsida; order Sapindales; family Simaroubaceae; genus Ailanthus; species Ailanthus altissimus. The sequence continues at coordinate 16,718,941 of OX327687.1, forward strand.
AAACCTTCTGTAAAAGCTAGTGTGTCCAAGAAAGGATCGGACATCTTTTACCATTTTAGGTGTAGGTAATTTAGAGATTAATTTAATTTTTGCCTTGTCAACATCTATCCCTCTTTTAGATACAATGTGCCCTAAAACGATTCCTGAAGATACCATGAAATGACATTTCTCCCAATTTAGCACAAGTCCTTTTTCTTCACACCTACTCAAAATAGATTTCAAGTTAAGTAGGCATAAATCAAAAGAATTACCAAAAATAGTCAAATCATCCATAAAGACTTCCATGCATTTTTCAACCATATCAGAGAAAATACTCAACATACAACGCTGAAAAGTAGCTGGTGCATTACATAATCCAAATGGCATTCTACGAAAAGCATAAGTACCAAAAGGGCATGTAAAAGTGGTTTTTTCTTGATCTTCTATAGCTATCTCAATCTGGTAATACCCTGAATACCCATCAAGAAAGCAATAAAAAGGATGTCCAGCTACACATTCTAAAATTTGGTCAATAAAAGGCAGTGGAAAATAGTCTTTCCTAGTGGCTGTGTTTAACTTTCTATAATCAATACACATTCTCCAACCACTTACTACCCTAGTTGGAACAGGTATCCCATTCTCATTTTCAACAACAGTAACCCCAGATTTCTTAGGAACTACTTGAGTTGGACTTACCCATTGACTATCAAAAATTGAATAGATTATACCCGTATCTAATAATTTCAAGACCTTTTTCTTCACTACTTCTTTCATTGTTGGGTTAAGTCTTCTTTGTGGGTCTCTACGAGGTTGGGCACCTTCCTCTAAATGAATTCTATGGGAGCATATCAATGGAGAAATATCTTTAATATTAGCTATGGTCCAACCTAGTGCAGACTTATATTCTTTTAATAATTTTATCAATTTTTTCTCTTGTTCAGCACTAAGTTCAGAAGAAATGATGATAGGAAAGGTATTACCTGGTCCCAAGAATGTGTGTTTCAAACCTTTGGGTAGTGGAGAAAGCTCAACTTGTAGTGTCTTGAGGTTTGATGGTTTTGGTCTCTCCCTCTCTCATGGCAACTCTTCAAAGTGTGGCTGTCAAAATCTAGTCCCTTTATCCTGTGAGTCAAAAATACTAAACACATCAGTTGTTACATCAGGATAATACAATTCTTCAAAATCAAAATTGAAAAGGTTTTTTGAAGAATCATAGCCATGATTTTTATATGCTTCCTCTGCTACAAGTGTGTCTATCATATATGAATGATAGCACTCGTCTTCTTCTCGTGGTTGTTTGCCAATATTGAAAATGTTCACCTCAAGAGTCATATTCCCAAAAGATAATTTCATTAGACCATTTCTGCAATTAATAAGAGCGTTAGCAGTGGCTAGAAAAGGTCTCCCCAAAATAAGAGGGATTTTTGACTCCATGTTAACAACAGAATGAGTATCTAAAACAAGAAAATTAACATGGTAGTAAAATTTATCAATTTGTAACAAAACATCTTTTACTATTTCCCGTGGTTTCTTGATTGATCGGTCAACTAATTGTAGGACTACAGATGTTGGTTTAATCTCACCAAGTCCCAACTGCAAGTAAATAGAATAAGGCATTAAATTTACACTTGCTCCTGAGTCCAATAAAGCTAGACCAAACTCATGTGTTCCAATTTGGCAGGAGATTGTGGGACATCTTAGGTCTTTATACTTGGGTGGTGTTTTTTGTTCAATCACTGCACTTACCTATTCTGCCAAAAATACAGTTTTCTTCACATGGTGTTTTTTTTTATAGTGCATAAATCCTTGATGACTTTGGCATAAGTTGGAACTTGCTTAATCAAATGCAACAAGGGAAGATTAATCTTAACTTGTTTCAAATTAACTAAAATCTCACATTGAATTTCTGAATTTTTCCCAACCGGTCGAAGAGCTTGAGGAAAAGGCACTTGGATTGAAAACTTATTTTCAGGCTCTTTTTCTACTGTGGCCTCTTTTTCAAAGGGGCGTCTTTACTATTCGTAGATGTGTTAATTTCAAAAGTAGGCTCACTTACAATCTTACCACTTCGAGTAGTAATGGCATTGACTTCTTTGAGATTTTCAACATCAGAAGTAGAAGCTTGTGCCATGAATTGTCCTTTCGGATTGGATTGAGGTTGAGATGGAAACTTACCTCGCTCTTGTACAGTTAAGGCACTGGTCAACTTTGTGATTTGACTCTTGATTTCTTTGTTTTCGTCTACCACCTGTGCAAGAATTATTTCAAATTTTTTATTAGTCTTACTTTGTGCCTCCATAAATGCTTGTAATGTATCCTCTAAAGAACTCCTAGTTAGTCGTGTATTATATTGAGGTACAACATAAGACTTGGGTGCTTGTTGTTCTTGTTTCTACTAGTTGTTGGCTTGTTGGTCAGATTTCCAACTGAAATTTGGGTGGTTTCTCCAGCTAGGATTATATGTTTCAGAGTAGGGTGAATAAGGCTTCTTGTACATCTCTAGGGCATTACATTGTTCCTCATATATGCCTTTCATCTCACTATAAGTGGGGCAATCCTGAGCTAAGTGTTCCGCTCCTCCATAGACAAAACAGACATCGTGTGACTCAACTCTAGCAACCGTGTGGGTGACCCTTCTATCTTTGGTTTTCAAGGCCTCTAACTCCCTAGTTAAGACCTCTAATTGGGTTTTGAGGTTATCCTCTTCCCTAAGATGGAAAAATCTATTGGGTCGTGACCTATTTGTGCTTTCAGTAATGCTAAGTTCAGTCCATGTATGGGCTTTTTCGGCTAAGTCATTAAGGAATTCTATGGCTTCCTTGGGATCTTTGTGAAGGAACTCCCCATTACACATCATCTCAACGAATTAGCACTCTCTAATTGTGAGTCCCTCATAGAAATAACTAACCAAGCGCCAATTTTTATACCCATAGTGAGGGCACAGATTTAGCAACTCTTTAAAACTTTCGCATGCTTGAATAAGGTTTCATTCTCTTTTTGGGAGAAGGAAGAAATTTGTCTTTTTAGGCCATTAGTTTTGTGTTGTGGGAAGTATTTATTGAAAAATGCTTTGGTCATTTCTGCCCAAGTTCTTATAAACCTCGGTCTCAAATAGTATAGCCAACTCTTTGCTTTGTCTTTCGAAGAAAAAGGGAAAACTTTAAGTCTAATAGTGTCTATGGCTTCAGGTTGGCTATGGAATGTGGCAATTACCTCTTCAAAGTCCCTAACATGTACATAAGGATTTTCACTATCTAGACCATGAAAAGTAGGAAGAAGTTGTATCATTCCAGGTTTAAAATTCGAATGTGGTGTGTTAGGTGAAAATATAATGCATGATGGTGTAACTGTGCGAGTAGGATGCAAGTAATCTTTTAGAGTTCTAACGGGGTTTTCTTCGTGTTGGATCATTGTGTTAGAATTACAAGATGAACTAGAAGGTGAATTCTCTTCACTTACAAATTGTGGGGGTGGTTCTAGTTCTAGTTCTAGTTCTCTTACAAATCTTCCTCGTTTATCTTTAAGTCGATGCATACATCCTAACAACAATTTTTTTTTTTAGTGAAAGAAATTCACACAAAAAATTAAAAAGTGAAATAAAACACAACAAGCAATAGAAATGAGTTAGGTGGTAAGACCAACCATGAAATATAAATACAATAAATGAACAAAAGATAATAAACTGTAAAGAATGATAAAAAAAGTACAATAAAAAAAGTACAATAAAAAAAGTGCAATAAATAAATAAAGTATAATAAAAAATAAAGAAACTAAGTTAGGCGGTAGAATCAACCACAAAATAAAAAGAAAATACAACAAATTAACTAAAGAAATAAAGTACAATAAATAAATAAAAGAAAGTGAATGAAGTTAGGCAGTAAAACCAGCCATTAAAAAAAAGTGCAATAAATAAATAAAATAAAATAAAGTGCGATAAATAGATAAAAGAAAATAAACTAATTAGGCGGTAAAACCAGCCATTAAGATAATATAAAATATAACAAATTAACTAAAGAAAACAAAATAAATTAGGTGGTAGAACCAACCATGAATAATAAATAAATTACAACAAAGGAAATAAAACTAAGATTTTACAAACAAAAGAAAATGTACAAAGTTACCACTTTAGTATTTATAATCGCAACCGACTTTTGCTTAGTGCGCTTCCCCGGCAACGGCGCCAAATTTTATTTACGCTCAAAATATAATGCGGCTATCACAGTATAGATTGAGGTATTGATCCCACGAGGAAGCTCTTGGAAAAATAGGTTGATGAAGTAAAATATTAAAGCAGTAGTAAAGGATAAAATTAATTGATTTAAGTGGATGAGATATGATTGTCTATGATTTGAAGGAAATGTCTTATGATAATTCAAACAAGGCTTCGAGAATCACAATTATGCTTTATAAATCTACTCTACACTTTGATTCAATATTTATAACTCAATTGAAAGTTTCACATCCCAAACAATCAATCGAAAGATAGGAAAATATAGCACATTTGATAACACATGTATTTGACGTAATTAAACTCTTTGCAAGCATTAACATACATCATGTTCATTTATACAAGTTATCTAAGATCGACAATATATCACTTTGACAATATTGCAGTAAAAGATCAAGTTGAATATTAAACATTTATTGCCCTTATATGTTATCCAAGATCGACAATATATCAATTTGACAATACTGCAGTAAAAGATTAACATATAAAACAATGTCACCAGTAATAATTATAGTTCACCAAGAATCACATAAGAAAAGCATGACTGAACTTATATGAGACATGAGAATTATAATCTCTGGATTATAGAAAATAGAATAGATAAGAGTTTAATCAAAACCAAACTTACAACATTTGAAGCTCTTGACACCGAATCAAAGTATAGAAGTAGATTTATTACACATAAAAGTTCATCTCTTAGCCTTGCCAAGAACTCTAGCCTAAATTACAATACATGTTAATGAGAAGAAAATAAGAGAGAATTATCTAATATTAAAAACGTCCTAAGAGTCTCCTTATATAGGCAATGAATGGACATATGTCATAGATGACATCAATCTTCAATAATTTTAAGCCAATAACTCATTTATCCACTTGCAGCACATTTTTGATAATGTAAATGACTGATTTAGCTTTTGCAGCCGACATGAAAGTTGTATAATTTTGACTCTTCTTTCCATAGGCACCAATTTCATCCAAATTGGATGAGTATCCAATGAGATATGAGTACAATTCCAAGGATACATCATAATTCAGCCAACAACCATTTGACCCACTTGCAATGCGATTTGGTCCATGATAACGGCTGATTTGGACTTTACCATCAACATAAGAGTTGTTAATAGTTAAGTTAGCATTTCACAGCTTTAAGAATTATACCAAGTGAGTACGTATTTTATGAGATACGGTCTAAATACGTGAGTTGGGTCAAGTTAGGCAGGAGTTGTAGCCCGATTCTGTTGTATCTCAATTTTTGGCCCATAACACGTTGGATTTGGCTTTTCCACTATTCTTCAAATTTGTGTAAGATTGCGTAATGTTGCACCAGGTTCAAGAATTTCTTCATTTTTATTTCTACATTGAGAGTTATATCCATTTTACCTAAATCTGTCCAAATAACATTCATTAATCACAATTTAAGGAGAATACTTTATTTCAAGCTAAAATAGAAGAAAATGCTAAAATTAGTGACATTAAATGGTGACTAAATCTCTTAATAAATATGCATTTTCATGTGTTCATCACGCATCCCATACGTTCTAGACTTCTTGTAACTCTTCACTTTGGTATTCATCTCAATTCTTGTCCAACCAAGATTGTTGAATCACCAATTTTCCAACAATTCTTTTGTAATGAAGATTCAGGAAAGATCTTTGGCAGGTATCGGGTAAATCAAATGACATCCACGAGGTCATATCATTGCCATGTTCTTTTATAAGGTTGGAAGGATAACAGGGATAAGGGTCAGAGAAAAAGGAAAGAACCAAGATTCTACTATAAGAATATGTGGAATTCGTATAGAGAGTGTGCTAAGATTATAAAGAAGTGTGCTCAATAAGAAAGATGAGCGGAGAGATGTTGTAAGTAGCTTCGTTGAAAAGCAAGAGGAAGTTAAAAATATTGGCAAAGGATCTAGTACATGTGGGTGTATGTATGTGTTATTGTGTTTATTGCCTAAATACGTATTATATACGAATTTAAATTCGATGCAAGCTTGTAAAGCATGCAATAAACATAATAAATATATATATTAGTAAAGGTTGAGAACTCACCTCAACGTGTAACATTATACACGTATTTTTTTCGAAGTCCGCATGAAAACCAACTTGAGGGCAATTTTAGTCACTAACACGGTAGGCTTGGTGAGCTAGAACAGCAGCCCTATACGCAGCACTGGGTTTAACTCTTAAAGCCCAAAATGGTCGGGTGTGTATTTTTCATCATTTTCTCTAAAAGGATAAGAAATAGAGAATTTGACGTAATCCACCATTAATTCAATTGGAAGCATAAAGAAAAATAAAACAATTTCATTTTTCCTTTTTTTTTTCTTCTTCTTCTTTTTCTTTCTTTCTTCTTTCTCCATTTCTTTCTCCATTCTCGGCAAAACACACTTTTGTTTTTCATCCAAAACACATCTCTCTCTCTTTATATATATAAAATAAAATAATAATATAATATAAATAATAATACAATATATAATATAATATTATATTATATATTAATGGATGTCAATTATATAGCACTATTAAATAATATATTAATATATATAAAATATCATATAATAAAAATATAATATAATAAAATAATATAATATAAAAATATATTATATAATATAATATAATGAAATGACTATTTTGCCCCTCATAAATAATTACCAAGTCTACCCCTAGTGGGTCCCACCAAACTCGCACTTGGGTAAACTCAACTGAGGGTCCACAATGCGCCACATGTCATTATACAATTAGTAAATAACAATTATTGACTAATTGTTGTATTTAACACTTAAATAAAGACACGCACGCATTCCTGTGGTATAGCCTAATATTGCTAGATTAAACATTTTAATCTGACACGCTGCCTTAGTACACAATGAGTACACTCTATATCACGGGACTCTCTAGGTCTTACGTTCGATTTATCAAATTAAACTATTCCATGACTCCGTGAGCAATGCCCCATGCACACGTTATGAATATACAAATTAGCGCGTTGAACCATCCAAGTTGAGGTTACAATGCATACGTATAGTCTTTCCGTCATGATATCCTGGATATGTGGGGATATAAATTATCACCGTTAAATTCCCTTATGCTCATCCATATCTTATCTTCAGACTTGTATCTCACAAAACAATACGTGTAAACTCTTTTGCCATATTATTTTACCCTGGTGGAACTCATTTCCGAGATAATTGCTTGTGGCCACAAGACTTTCTGAGATACAGCCTCAAAGCATCTGGATATCGAACTCCTTATGGGAGCTGACGGATCCTATATCTGTACGAACCATACTGCATAAGCATCGAACCATACCCAGCGGGCACACCATGAAATGTCTGTGACATGCATGAAACTAAAGTATAGTGAATCATTTACAAGCTCACCGTGGCACTAAGGTCAAAGGACCACGTATACTACTCAACTCGAGAGGACCCTCCATTGATAGCTTACATAAAGTGTCTATCGGAGGCCCTCGTGAGTTTGTCTCATATCCAGTCCTAACTGGATACCCATATATCAATACGAGCTCTAAGCTTATAGTCAGCTAGGAACAACCATCTATACACTATAGGTACGACATATGCTGATCTATATATAAAGGTATCCACCGACAGACCCGCATCGATAGAAATAGATCAGGGACATTTATTCGAGAATATACTTGCGTAACTTGCATTTCCTGACACCTGATTACAACTCTTGCAACTATGCAGTTACTGGTATATTCTCAGGTCTATGTCCCATTACAGGCAAGGCTCCAACTCTTGGATCTGCTGAGTATTATAACCAGCTAACACTTAGCTGTGCTAATATTTAGCAATTATATGTCTCAGCGTGGCTAACTATGAGCTCTTATCTAAACTCTTTTAGATCTGATCCGAACTCCTTCAAATCTACAATGTTTGTAACGTTACATGTATAATACCATATATATAGGTATTAAGTATTTAATGGGAATGTACACTTGTAGAAATACACAAGTATATGTACATTCTAGGATGGCATGTAAGCATCGACCTTAACAAAAAATGGCTTAATGGCCTGGAGTAAGAAGGAATTTATGTGGATAAAGTAACTTATCAATCGATTGATAATTAAATAAAAGTCTCACAAGGAATGTTTCAAGCACTATGAATAACAAGGAGAGTTACAGAGGTTAGAGAAATAAATTGATCAGATGCTCTATGAAGAAGAAGGTTTTTGGAGGCAAAAATCTAAGGTGGTGTGGATGAAATAAGGAGATAAGAGTACCAACCTTTTTCATGCTATAGCTTCTAAAAAGAAAGAAGAGGAATTAGATTAAGGGAATTTTAAATGATGGGAGGGATTGGGCTACAGATGAGTAGGAGATTGGGAATGTGTTCAGCTCATATTTTGTAAATATTTCATCAGAGTCTTCTAAAGAGCAAAGAAAAGAAGCACTACAAGGGTTAGAACCTACACTGAATGATCAGCTTAATGGGGTGCTAGAAAGACTATTCATAAGGGAAGAGGTGTATCAAGCAACTTGGTAGCTAAATCCCATCAAAGCTCCTAGCTCGGATGGGCTTTCTACTGGTTTCTATCAGAGACATTAGAAGGTAGTAAGGAAAGACACCATTACTATATATCTCAATATCCTAAATAGTCAAGGTAACCTCGAACGTCTTAATTATACATTTATTGCTTTAATTTGTAAAGTTACTAATCCACAAAAGACTACAGATTGTAAGTACATCAGTATATGTAAATGTTAGTCTTAGGATTATTACCGAAACAATAGCAAATAGGATTAAGCATGTGTTGGGTTTTGTTGTGTTTTAAAACCAAAGTGCATTCTTGCTTGGCAGACTAATTAGTGATAATATAATCACTTGATATGAATATTTACATAAAGTCAGATGTAAAAAAAAAAAAAAGGAAATGGGGGCTATACTTCCCTTAAGCTTGACATTAGTAAGGCATACGACAAGGTTGAGTGGAGTTTTCTGAAGGATGTTATGGCCAAGTTGGGTTTTAGGAGTAGGTAGATAGATTTTGATTATAAAATGTATCACAATAACCCTTTTTTCTGTCATTATCAATAAGGAAATAAAAGATAGGTTTTAGGTATCTAGAGGATTAAGACAAGGCTGCACTTTGTCATCTTATCTCTTCTTACTTGGTGTTGAAGCTTTCTTCTCTCTGCTTCATCAAGCTGAAGCTAGGAAATTAATTAAGCGCATTAAGTTTAGTATCAACATCTCTATCTCACATTTACTCTTTGCAGATGATAGATTAATCTTCATCAGAGCAAATGACCAAGACTGCAATAACTTGAAGTAGCTATTTAATTGTTACTCTAAAGCCTTTGGCCAATTATTTAATTTTAACAAGTCAACTATCTTTATCACCCTTAACATATCAGAGAATCAAGCGAAGGCAATTCAGGTGATCTTTAATCTCAAGGGTGTATTAATCCATGAACTGTATTTGGGATTACCATCCATGATAGGCAAGAACAAAAGGAAGTTTTTTTTTTTTATGAGGTTAAGTTAAGGATTTTTAGTAAAGTTAGGTGATGGTAGAAGAAGTTATTTTTTAGTGGGGGGAATAAGGTATTGATTAAGGCTGTTGCATAGGCAGTTCCTACATATGCTATAAGTATTTTCAAGCCTCTAAGGGGGTTATTTGAAGATATTCAAAGGCTGGTGGAAAAGTTCTGGTGAGATACAGCAGACTCTAAGAAAATGAGAGTTTAATAGGCTAGTTAGGGTAGATTGAGCCAAAGTAAAAAAGATGAGGGCATAGGCTTTAGGGATATGGCTTGTTTCAATCAAGCATTATTAGCTAAACAGGCTAGAGGCTGCTACAAAATCCTGAAACATTAACTGTTAGGGTGTTGAAAGCAAGATATTTTAAGTATAGACAATTTATGGATGTTGGTTTGAGGAGTGATCCTTCCTACATTTAGAGAAGTATCATTTGGGGGAGGCAGCTCTTAAAATAAGAGATAAGATGGCTTATAGGGAATGGTGAAATGGTGTAGATTTACAAGAGCAAATGGATCCCAACAAGAGCAAATGGATCCTAAGGGAATCGACCTTCTGCCCAATATCCCTAACCAAAATCCCAGAGGATAATAAGGTACAAATACTAATTGATGAGAACAAACAATAGAGGATATAAGTATTAGAAAACTACGTTGTAAAATAGGATATTAATATGATTAGATGTATTCCAATCCCAAAAGGTAATAAACAGGATATATGGTGCTGGCACTTCACTAAAAGGGGAGAATACTTTGTCAAGTATGGATACTTTGCAACAATTAAGAAGAAAAATGAAGGTAACCCTAGAGTTTTTGATAAATCCAAGCATAGCTAGAAAAAGATTTGGAATTATTAAGTACCCCCAACGATAAGTTTCTTCCTGTGGAGAGCACTGAGAGGGTTGCTGCCAATAGGTCAGTCTTTAGCTACCAAGAAAATAATTGAGTAGCCTCTTTGTCCCAAGTGCAGAAGAGGTCCGAAGACAATTATACAGGCCTTAATCTCTTGTAAACAAGTAAAAACAATTTAGAAATGTATAGATTATATACAATTGATTAAAGAGCTGAAGAATAAGGATCAATGGTATATCTTAGAGGCTATCTATTCAAGTGGTTCAAACAAGGAATGTGCAGACTTTGTGATTCTTTAATGGGCTATATGGAAAGATATGAATCAAGCCATGATGCAAGGGATCAAGGAATCTCTAAATCAAGTGGTGTCCAGAGTTACAGCATACTGTGAGTTATATGCTAATCATCTATAAACTAATATGCAAACTCTAAATAACTAAGGAAGCTATGATCAGGCAAACATCACCAGCCTAGATACTGCACTAAAATTTAATGTAGCAATTAATCAAGCAGATAATAGAGCAGAGCTAGGAGTAGTGATTCGAACTGAGGAGAATGTGCCAGTAGTAATGGCAGTGGCTCCAGGCAACCATGGACCTAATGTGGAGATGGCAGAAGCTGATGCAATCTAATTTGGTCTTAAATTGGCAATAGAACTAGGGTACTCTAACCTTCTCATAGAATTGGATGCAAAGAATGTTGTAAGCCTAGTCAGGGGGAAAAAAAGTCCCTAACAAAGATTAGATGCATTATTCAAGAAATCTATCACATGTTGAATAGTTTCCAAGCTACCATTAAACATGTTCCCAGAAATATGAATGACTTAGCACATAAGTTAGCTAAGTTAGCAATAATGCATACTGCTTTTAAGTTAGCAATAATGTATACTACTTCTAAGGTGTGGCAAGACTTCTTTCTTATGTAATCTTGTTTCCTTAATGAAATATTATTGATTCAAAACAAAAAAAAAAGATACATTTAAAAAATTAATTGTATAAAAAGAAATTTATAAATTGAATGTTTGAGAAAAAAATAATGTAAATTTCTTTGTGATGTGTTTATTTTATTTTAGAGTTTATCATTATTATTTGCTCTTGAATTTTTTTATAGAGTTTATTTGATGATATAAGATGAAAAACATAATTTACATGTAATGTAGTATATAAACTTGATTAGATTTCAATTTTGTGAGTATTGCTGCCAAACAAGATTAAAATGTGCGAGTGCAGGTTAAATTGCTTTTGTCGAGCATCATAGCCTTGCTCAAAACAATTTGGTGAGTACGACTATTATCCTCTACAAAAGCATATTTTATTAAATTTTTTTAGGGCATGAGTTGTGCTTAACATAATTTTCCTGAATTTAGGAAGTCATTTTGTATTAAAAGATAAAAATAAAAAAAAGTTCTAAATCAATTAAAAAGCGATTTGTCATTTTGGCGCATTGTTAAGCACATAAACATATTTGTTTGATTTGTCGAGCATCAAATTATTATTTTTAGATATTTTTTTATTTTTTATTTTTATAGAATTATGATATTTAATGAAAAATTAAAATACATAAACATACCAATTTTGGTGCAAAACGGTTACCATAATTCATGCTCAATAATTTTTATAAAACACAAAAAAGGTATGAAAATTTTCGCTCAAAATTTGTCCTTAACAAATTGTCAAGCACGAATTTATGTAGCCATATTTTGTATGAAAATTGATTTTTTTTTAATTTTAAAAAATTCAAAATTTGTTTTGGCATAAAAAATTGAAAAATATGTATTTTATAAAATGCATTAAAAGTTAACATTAAAATAAAAAATTAAAAAACATTTTTAAATCAACAAAAAAGCAATATTTTTAAAATTTAAAAATGAAAATATTTTTAAAAATTTAAAAACAATGGTGCTCGACAAAATCCATTAATTATTTTTAAGTATTTCATTTTTTATTCATTTAACAAAAATAATATTTTTAAATATCAATTTTCGCTCAAAATGGCTTTCAAAATTCATGTTCAAAAAAATATGTCGAGCATAAAAAGATGTTAATTTTCATATAAAAATTGGCTCTCTAAATTCGTAGTAGACAAAATTTGCACCAAAAGAGAAAAAAAACTAAAAACAAAAGCATAACCCATTTCTGGGCGGTACAGACCACTAGTGTGGGCCTTCCACAACACCCAGTTGTTGTCAAGCATCAACTTTATTGTTCAATTTTTTTTTTCTCTTTTTAGCGTTTGATTTTCTTTCGTTCGGGAGTTTGTCTTCTGCTCGACAAATTCTTAGGTGTTCGATGAGCACCATGGAGCACAAAAGCCTTGTTTTTGGCTATAAGGATATTTATATCTACACGGCCCCTTTTTTATTATAATAAAAAAAGATAAAAAATGGCTAAAATAATTAAATCCCTTAAAAATAACTATTATGGATTAAAACCTAAGACTAATCTCTTTGTATAAATTATATTATACAAATTTATATGCATAATAATACTCAATGAAAAAGAATTAACCACATGCATATAATATAATACAATACAATATAAATATAAATACAGAAAAAAATAAAAATAACTTAATAAATAGAGATGTAATATAAATTTTATTCTTTTTCTTCAAAAAATTGCATATATCAAATTAATTTCCATTATACTCTAATATGAGCAGATAACATAGTTATAAATCATATTAAAAGAAAATATCCATAAACCTCTTGTACGACCCCTACAGATTTTATTAGTTGACCAATTAAAATTATTTCAAATATAATTAAGAATAACATAATATTTCGTTTTTAAGAAAATAATTTTATTATATTTAGTTTTAAACGTAACTTTGAAAATTATGTTTTGAATTGATCTCTAAAATACTTAAAAGCAAAAAATGTAACCTTGTCTTCTATTTTCAGAAATTAAATGTTATATTTAGATTCTGAAATAATATAAAATACAATAATATTACACTTTTGTATTTTAACCTATGTGACACTAATTAAGGAGTGCCACACGATTAGCATCTATTAACTTTTTATGTGCATTATAAATATGTTGATTGTATTGTGTTCGTAGAATTATATACACATGAATTGTCACTGCAAATATACGGGTCGTGAACAAGTAATAAAATAATGAGTAAGTATTATTTTCATAAGAATTGGTATCCTAAATTAATACTAATTATCACCGTATTGACAACCTAACTTTATCTAAGCTAATTTAAAAAATAAGTTGGAATATGAAATTAAAATGCTTCAAACTAAATAAACCGATAAATTAAGGATATGAGAGTTCTATGACAATAGAGTTCTAGGGACTTAATTCCCCTATATTGTTTTTATACTCTTTATCATTTGTGATTAATAATTAATCTAATATATTCATTAATTAAGGGCTTAAGAATAATCTCATTCCCTCTCTCAAGTGCCGAATGAGACTTTATGCATATACAAACAAGTTGATATCCCTACTTAACTCGTTATATATACACGCATTAAGCTATCTTTATGTGACTACTCTAAGTTTATTAGTCTTCCAACTCAACAAACTCAAAGCCATGCCTTTTAAAACCAACATATGGATTAAACTTTCTCAAGCACATAACCTAAATGTTTAATTCATTCAATCCATTTTCCAATGCAATTAGAAGCATTAAGCACATAAAAGGCATAAATGAATAAACATCAAATAGTCATTAATCACAAAATAACTCAATATATAGAGTTCAATAGAGTTCCATCAAGCCCTAAAACATATAATGTAGTAATCCATAGTGAAATATTCAATTAGATTCATCCAAATATTCATAAAAGTACTCATGTTCAAATCAACACAAAATACAATTACAAACTATAAATAAATGTAAATGAAATAGAGATATAAGAAGGAACTAGTTTGAGAAGCCTTTGGAGTCTTCAATAATCTTCTTTAATCCAAACTTCAATGGTGTTTCTCTCACTAAAAACTAGAGTTTTTCTCTCTATTTTGTGCTCTCCTTTTGATATTTTAAGAAGTGGCTAAAAGGTAGTATTTATAAGTTTTAAATTAAGGCAAAAAAAGAGTACTAAAATAGGTGGTGGCGTTTGAGCACCACTTTTTGGTGCCTGAGCACGAGCATTCAACCAATGGGAGCCCGTTTTGGCACTTGGGTGCTGTATTGTAGCATGACACTATTTATTGCACTGTAGAATTTTAGATTTGTTTTTGCTTGTTTACTTTGAATATTCATTTCAAATAGCTATATTAGCTTGAAACCTACAAAATAAAATTAATACACATAAATAGCCATAAATTCACATTCAAAATGAGCAATTTTCAAATTAAGAGAGGTATGATATTACATATAAAATGCGCTTATCAAACACTCCCAAACTTAAATACGTGCTCGTTTTCGAGGAAGGAAGCACACTCACAACAATAAAAAAAATGACAACAACTATAAAAAGATACAAAACGTTAGGTCGGCAAATGATTAGTAATTTGTCTCAAAAATTTCATCATGACTATTATCCTCAAGGAAATTTTAAACATCGTAACCGTTCAACGTGTTAATCCAACACTTATTCAAACCCACAAGTGACCAATTTTGTGTATGTGTGTGTGTGTGTGTGAATAGTTAAAATCATTAGTTGCATGCACTTGGATTAGTTTATGCACACAAAACAATGAAATGGTCTCTAAGAGTTTTTTTTTTTTATATATAACACTGCATATGCTTATTTTTTGCATCACTCTGAACTAATGTAGACACACACATAATTAAGGATCAAATAAAACTTTAGTTAGCTTGTAATGCATAGCTAGGGTGACGGTAGGATAAAATGGATCTATTTCAGCTCAACTTGCACCATAGACACACATTTATTTAGATTTTATTCAAATCGAACCAATTATTTTTTACCCAATTTCCCCCAAACTTATTTATTTATTCCCCTCATTATTTTGTTGTTCTTTTTTTTTTCTTTTCTTTTAAGCTAGGGTTATAGTAAACTTAATATATATTTTTTTTGTTTTTGTTTTTTTATACATATAAGCCACTATACCCCCAAACTTAAGCTTTTTCATGGTAGAACAACCAACATTTATAACCAAACCCATAACCTTTCTTTAATCCACCCCTTTATTTTTAAAAGTTCACACAACTCTCTAAAAGTAGTGTTATGCCAATGATGTGATGGGTATTATGAAGGATAACAAAAATAAAGGCTAAGGTAATGATATGGTTAGTAAGGAAAAATGAGTAATTAGGCTCAACGGGGGTAACTAGGGGTAAAATTATACATAGGTTGGCTTGAAAGGTTCAATCGGTCCAAAGATGGCCTAAAATCATATCTTCAATTACGTATGCCCTAGGATTTTGCCTGAGTGATGCTCAAACAAGTTCTAGCATATTTTTGAGACCTTAATTATTCTTGTGGTACATAAAAGTCTTCTAAGTAAGCATAAAAACTAAATGTTTCTAGTTATGTGCTCAAAATATCAAGTGGTCATAAAGTGAATCCAAACTTGTCCTAGATTACCAAGCAAACAATCATAACATTAATTGTTTCCAAAAGAATATAGTATTTAAAATCATATTTCTATTTCATATCATTGACTACTAATCATTCAACTAACCCACAACTAAAGACGGAAAACAAAAAATCGCATGCAAACGTAACAACTAGAACAACAGTCATGATTAAACATGGTAAATGAACACCGAATAGTATTTCCCTCCTCCAAACATAAAGTTAACATTGCCCACAATGACAAAAATAAGAATGAGCAGAAGAGACTTCCCTTGTTGTCAATAGCTTAGTGAGGCAGTGCTCAAATCTTGAGGCTGAAGTTGTTGCTTGAGTTAGTGCTCAAAGTCTTCAATTTTCTTGACTTTTGTTTTGAGCATTGGGCTGCACCTTGTTGACTCTACTTCTGCTCCATTTTTTTTTTTATGCTTTAATGAAGTGTTGACATGCTGTTCTAACACAATACAAGAAAAAAAATAAATTAATTAACAACTAAGATTAAAATTGAAAATTAAAATTCACTTGGGTCGCCTCCCAAAAAGTGCTTGATTTAACGTCTTCAGCTTGACATCTTTCAGATTCATGGGGGATTAAACTGGACTTTGGAGGCATTTTGCCCATAAAATACTCCTCCATTTTGGTGCTTTGGTGTGTATTCAATGAGTTTGTCACTTTCCTCGATTTCCAAAGTTTCTTAAGGTATTCAACAAGGAATTACCCTAACTATCTTATTTTGAGCTTCACCGAAAAGAGTTTTAGTCTTGGCAGAAAGAATGAACCATAGTTGCTGATATTTGATTTCTTTTCTATCATGTTCTTACCATACCTCATCTGTTTCCTTGTTCGATGCATCTTTGTCTTGCCATGAACTCGGGGTTGAATGGTATCTATTTCCTTCCCACCATCTAGATCCATATTTTCAATCTTCAAATATTCTTTAGAGTCATTTGGCAACTTCATCTCCTTGAAAACCTTGAATGTGACCTCTTAATCTTGTACCCTCATTTTCATCTCTCTCCTCTCCATATCAATGAGAACTCTCTCGGTGGCTAAGAATGGTCGCCTAAGAATAATAGGAACATTCCTATCTTCCTCTATATCAAGGACCACAAAATCCATAGGTATGATGAAGTTGCCTTCTTTAATTAACACATCCTTAATGACCCCATATGGATATGTTATAGATCTATCCGCCATTTACAAGGAAATTGTAGTAAGCTTTACCTCACCAAGACCCAATTTGTTAAAGACAGATAGAGGTATGAGATTTATACTTGCACCAAGGTCACATAAGGCTTTTTCAAAAGTAGACTCCCCAATAGTGCACGAAATGGTGAAGCTACCCGAATCCTTTATCTTTTACGACAACTTGCTTTAGATAATTGCACTACATTCCTCCATTAACCTTACTATTTCATAGTCCTCTAACATTCTCTTCTTCAACATCACTTTCCTTATGAACTTTATATAGTTTAGCTTTTTCTCCAAGACATCTATAAAAGGAATGTTGGTGTGAATCTTCTTAAAGTTGTCTAGCATATTAAAGGGTTGATCATCTAACTCGTTTTTGTAGAAGCGTTCAGGGTAAGGTAATTATGGGGTAATGATAGGAGGATTTTTTAGGAAGAAAATAGAGATAGGCTTGTGATTTATCCTAGATGGTTCAAGAACAACTTCTTTCTCTTCACTTTCAACCACATTTGTCTCTTAAATTTTTGCTTCTATACCACTCTTAAAAGTTATGGTATTGCAATGCTCTCTTGAATTTGCCTCCTTGTCACTTAAGAAATTGTTGGAAGATTGATCATTGATTGCATGGGTAAGTTGGCCAACTTGCACCTCTAATGATTTCAATGTAGCATTCATATGAGTGCAATATGTCTTAATGTTATCAAGCTAAGCCTCATCTTTGTTAAACCTCTCTCTTGTCTTTATGATAAAAGTGCCCAAAAGGTCTTCCAATGATGGCTTTTTCTTGACCACATGATGATTAAATCCTGATGAAGGTTATAAGAAATTTCTTGGATTGCCATAGAAGAAGTTCTTATGATTTCTAATCCCAAGATGATAATATGTAGGCAAGTTATTAGTCCGGTGTTGGAAGTTCTAATTGTTGATATATTAGACTTGCTCCGGATCACTTCCTTCACCGATGTAGGAAACATTTGCAACCATCATTGAATCTTTGCTTTTGAGGCATCTTTAGCATTTAGTGTAGAAATTTGGTTGGCTAAAGCTGAAACTTGGGCTGAAAGTGCAATAATGGGATCAACCTCATATACCCCGGCAGCCTTCCTTACTATAGACCTCTCATTAGGCTATTGGTAATTGTTGCAAGCCCCATCTTCCAACAAAACTTGAGCTTCTTCCACTATTTTTAACAGTAAGGTTCTACCTACCGCTGCATCCACAATAGTTCTTGTTTGGCCATTCAACCCGTTATAGAAGAGTTAGATTTGGAACCAATCTTGGTACCCATGTTGAGGATATTTTCGGATGAGATCTTTGAACCGCTCTCATGCCTCATAAAGTGGCTCAAAATCCAATTGTTTAAATTGTGCTATCTCCTCACAAAGTTATGAAGTCTTAAATGGTGAGAAAGAACTTGGTGAGAAATTGTTGAGCAAGCTCTTCCTATGTTGTGATACTTCCCGGTTGCAATGATTGAAGCTATCCCTTTGCTGTGTCCCTAAGAGAGAATGAGAACAAGCGTAGACAAATGGCATCCTCCGTGACTCTATTTAACTTGATAGTATCACACACCTCCAAGAACATTGCAAGGTGAACATTTGGGTCTTCTTTTGGTAATCCCCCATATTGATTTTGTTGAACCATGTTAATGAAGGCTGGCTTCAATTCAAAATTGTTGGCTTGAACTACTTGATGCCGAATCCCCAAATAGTTCTCATTAACCACAGGCCTAAAATAGTCTCTCAATGCCCATGGTTGTTATTGATACCGTCAGCCATAACTTAAGATTAATCTCTTCTAAGCCTCCAAAATGTGCGCTCAACTTTCAGATCAAAGGGAAAAAGCTCCAAGCCACGAGCTCTTCTCATACATATTCAAATAACCAAAATAAAACTAGAAATAAAAAGGAAAAACAATGCCTAAATTAAAATAAGGTTGCATAACCATAATATTAGCACAAATTCAAAAATCTATAATCCCCGGCAACGGTGCCAAAAACTTGTTCGCAAAATTATACACACATGAATTGTAACTGCAAGTACATGGGTCCTGAGCAAGTAATAAAGTGATGAGTGAGTATGGTTCTCACGAGGATTGGTATCCTAAATTAATGCTAATTACCACGGTGTTGGCAACCTAACTTTATCTAAGCTAATTTAAAGGATAAGTTGGATTGTGAAATTAAAATGCTTCAAACTAAATAAACCGATAAATTAAGGATGTGAGAGTTCTATGACAATGGGGTTCTAGGGACTTGATTTCCCTCTATTTTTTTTTTTTTTTTGTGCTCTTTATCAGATTAACAACTAATCTAATGCATTCATTAATTAAAGGCTTAAGAATAATCTCATTCCCTCTCCCGAGTGCTGAATGAGACCTTATGCATATACAAACAAATTGATATCCTTATCTAACCCGTTACATATACACGCATTAAGCTACCTTTATGTGACTACCCTAAGTTCATTAGTCTCCAAACTCAACAACCTCAAAGCCATGCCTTTTACAACCAACATATAGATTAAACTTTCTCAAACACATAACCCAAATGTTTAATTCAGCCAATCCATTTCCCAATGCAATTAGAAGCATTAAACACATAAAAGGCATAAATGAATAAATATCAAATAGTCATTAATCACAAAATAACTCAATACATAGAGTTCAATAGAGTTCCATCAAGTTCTAGAACATATAATCTAGCAATCCATAGTGAAATATTCAATTACATTCATCCAAATGTTCATAAAAGCACTCATATTCAAATCAACACAAAATACAATTACATTTTATAAATAAATGTAAATGAAGTAGAGAAAGAAGAAAGAACTAGTTTGAGAAACCTTTAGAGTCTTCAATAATCTTTCTTAATTCAAACTTTAATAGTGTTTCTCTTACTAAAAACTAGAGTTTCTCTCTCTATTTTGTGCTCTCCTTTTGATATTTTAAGAAGTGGCTAAAAGGTAGTATTTATAAGTTTCAAATTAAGGCAAAATAAAGAGTACTAAAGTAGGTGGTGGCGCTTGGACGCCACTTTTTGGTGCCCGGGTGTCAACTGCTAATAGGAGCCCGTTTTGGCGCTTGGGCACGGTAGTGTAGCACTGGTACTATAGCATGATACTATTTACTGATGCTGTAGCATCGGTACTGTAGCATTTTAGATTTTTTTACTTGTTTACTTTGAATATTCCCTCCAAATAGCTCAATTAGCTTAAAACCTAGAAAATAAAATTAATATATATAAATAACCATAAATTCACATTCAAAATGAGTAATTATCAAATTAATAGGGGTATAATATCATATATAAAATGCGCTTATCATATTGTGTTGAAGCGGAAGCAATCAGTTAAGCAAATATCCCAAGTAATATAATGCAGAAACAAGCAATTACGAATCTAGAGAGAGAAAGATAGAAGAAACAACACATAGAATTTACATGGTTCAACAACTTGCCTACGTCCACGGCAAATCAAGATCACACTCTTTTATTATTAAATTTCAAAGCACTCACAAAGCATGCCTTTTACAAGAAAGATTTACAAAGAATACACTCTCTCTTACAAACAAGGGGTTTCTCTCACTAAGAATCACAAAAATCACAAAGATTTGTGTTTAATCACTAAAATTACAAAGATATCACTAAGATGTCACTAAGATATGTTTACAAGTCAATTGAGAGCCTTTATATAAGCTTTAGGATGACCTGAGTTAACCATAATTAAAGTCATTTTAGGGAGTCTTGAAGCAAGTGAGAGATGAACAAAATTGTGGAATTCTTTTCCTCACGCTGGGTGCCGCGGCGCTGGGACATCCCACCTGGGCCCCGCGGCTCTCATTCCTGGGCATCGCCACTTGTATTTTTGCCTCCTTTCATGTCTATCTTTGATCCTTGCACACCCAAATCACTTGGCCTGCTCTCCAAAATGGTATCCCGATGATTTTTAAACAACTTTCTCATAAATCTCCTAATTGATTCAAAGTTATTCACAAAGTATCTCAATCTCTTATCTTCGCATCTTCTGTCACCCTCACAAAGTAGTGACTCCGGTTACGTCCTTGCATATGATGAACTTAACCAAGGATAATGACTTAGTCAACATATCAGCAGAATTTTTAGACAACGCTATTTTTGTTAGACTACACCAGTTTGGACAATCTCTCGAATGTAATGAAGCCTTACATCAATATGTTTAGACCTATCGTCAAACACTAGATGCTTGCTTAGGTGTATAACACTCTGACTGTCATAATATATACAGTGTTCACATCTTCAGTAACCATTACCTCCGCGTATATGCCTTTAAACCATATAACCTCTTTAATAGCTTTTTCAATAGCTATGTACTCCGGCTTTGTGGTAGGTAGTGTAACCACATGTTGTAGAATTGATCTCTAACACACACTACACCCAAACATTATGAATATATAATTCGTCAACAATCTTTTTTTTACTAGATTACCTGCATAATTTGAGTTTACGTATCCTCTTACTATTATAATGTTGTCTTCATCCCTTTTATACATCAACCCGTGATTTGACGTCCTTTTGAGATATCTCAAAACCTACTTCACTGCAAGTCAATGATCCTTACCTGAATTTGCCATGTATCTACTCGCCACACTCACAGCTTGTGCTATGCTTAGTCTTGTGCAAACCATTGCATACATGATGCTCTTCACAGTGCTTGCATATGGTACTTTACTTATTTGTAGTTTCATTTTTTTGAATGTTGGCGACTGTACTGCTGAAAGTTTAAAATGCATGGCCAAAGGAGTAGAGACAACCTTTAAATTAGACGTACCAAACTTGTATAAGATCGTAAGTATATATCACTGTTGAGATAATAAGATAACATCTTTTCTTTCCCTCGCAATATTTATACCCAATATTTTTTTTGCTGCTCCCAAATCTTTCATTTCAAACTCACCACTCAATTGCTTCTTGATTTTTTGTATCTCTTCCATGTTCTTACATGTGATCAACATATCATTAACATATAGAAACAAATACATTATCCCATAACTTAAGTTCTTAAAGTACATACATCCGTCATACTTGCTCATACTAAAACTACAAGCCATCATAAACTCATCAAATCTCCTATAACACTATTTAAGTGATTGCTTTAACCCATGTAATGACTTCTTCAGCAAACAAGCATGATCCTCTTTTTCGGGTTCTACAAACCCTTGCGACTGTGTCATGTAAATCATTTCTTTAAGCTCTGCATGTAGAAAAGTTATCTTTACATCCATCCTGTCTAGAATTAAATCAAGGTTTGCACACATGGCTAATAAAATTCTAATGGATGTGTGCTTGACGACTAGAGAGAATATCTCATGAAAGTCTACTATCTCTCTCTCTGAGTAAAATCTTGTGCAACTAACCTAGCCTTGAATTTCATAGGCTCTATCCCTGGTATCCATTCCTTCACCTTATACACCTACTTGCACCTAACTAGTTTTTTTTTAGGTCTCTCCACCAACTTCTAAGAATTATTCTTCCTAAGAGAACAAATCTCTTTTCCATAGCCCGTTGCCACTCTTTCTTATTTTCACTCTTTATAACCTCACTATATGTTCCAGGCTCATCAAATTCAAGAGTGTAAGTAGAATTAAAAGTATGAGCAACTAAATCTGCTTATGCATACCTGATTGGTGAGTTAATCATTCTCTTTAGCTTGTCTTTGGCTAACTGATACTCTTCAAGTTCCATCTCAAGAATCTTAGTCTTTCTTTAGGTGTACTGGGAGGAACTTACCAATGTTCTTAGTTTATCTTTAAGGATCTCATTGTTGAAGTGCTGATCTGAGGGCATATTAGATCTATTCTCAGGCTCTACTTCAACTTCTATTAACACAGGTGCTAAGTCTTCATTAGGCACAAGTTTTTCCTTCTCATCTTCTTAAGAGGCTTTCAATATGGTCATCTCATCGAACGTCACGTCACGGCTTATGATACTCATTTATGGTGTAAAATCTTTACACCATACCTTGTATCTTTTCACTTTTTTAGGATACCCTATGAATACCTATTTGATAGCTCTTGGTTCCAATTTCTCCTCTTTAACATAGACAAAGGTAGGGTAACCAAAAATTCTAAGATAGTCATACTTATGAGGGTTGCAAGACTATTTCTCTTCTAGTGTCTTAAAGTCAATTGATGAAGAGAGACTTCTATTGATCAAATAAGCTGTAGTCACTACAGCGTCTCCCTAAAATGCCTTAGACATCTTCGCATTGGTAAGCATGCATCTAACCCTTTCAAGTAGGGTCCTATTCATCATCTCAGCTACGCCATTCTGTTGTGGTATTGATCTCATCATTCTATGCCTTACAATCCAATGCTTGGCACAAAACCCATCAAACTCTTTATTGCAAAACTCGAGACCATTGTTAGTTCTTAGCCTCTTCACTATTTTTCTAGTCTAATTCTCAATACGAACCTTCTAAGTCTTGAACATATCAAATAATTGATCCTTGCTTTTCAATATATAGACCCACAGCTTCTTTGAATAATCATCATTCAAACTGATAAAATAGCTAATACCACCACGAGTAGCTATCTGAGTTAGTCCTCAAAGATCTGAGAGTATGTAGTCAAGAGTCTCCTTAGTCTTGTGCTTATTGGTACTAAACCTCACCCTATGTGCTTTCCTAAGCATACAATGTTCACAAAACTCCAATGATTAGAACCTATTCTCTCCAAACACCTTTTGACTAAAATAATTCTTCAGATTTCTCTCGCCTAGGTGTGCTAGTCTAAGATGCCACAACTTGGTTTGCATATTCTCATCATCTATAGAAAATAATGCAAAACCACTTACAACTTCACCCTTAAGCACATAAACACATTTGTGCTTTTCTCATCTCATTACCACAATGGAACCCTTCAATACTCTCAAAACCCCTCTGTCGATCCTGATGGAATACTCATTCTAGTCTAAAGTCTCCAATGAGATCAGGTTCCTCTTGAGGTTAGAAACATACCTAACTTTTATCAACTCTCTCACTTGCCTATTATGTAGCCTAAGTTTAATACTACAAATTCTCATCATCTGACAAGTAATGTCATTATCCATTAACACCTTACTAATGGGCAAAACGTTTATAAACCAAGACTTATGCGGGCACATGTGAAACATATAACCAGAATCAAGAATCCATTATTCAGTATTCTTACCATCAGTAGTGACTAGAGTCTCTGCGTGTCGTAGCTATCATCATATGCAAGTGCAACATCTGCTTTCTTCTTGTCTTGTGCTTTCTTCTTTAGATAATACTTTATGAAGTGGCCCTCTTTCTTGTAGTAATAACACTTCCTAGGAGTTTTGAACTTCGATCTTGAGCCCATTTTCTTTCCATCTCTATATAAGGGTCTTTATCTTATAGATAAACTTTTTGCATTACTTTCAATCTGCTTTCCTATTAATGATGATGTCACATTGCTTATCGTTAAACTCTCTTTGCCATAGAAGTGTATCAACAAAGCTCTCATAACTCTTGAGAAGTGAACTCAACAAAATAATTTTCCTATCTTCATCTTCTATCTTGATGTTGATGGACTCAAGATCAAGAATGATCTTTTTGAAGGTATCTATATGATCTTTCATCGGCGTCCCCTTGGACATAGACAACTGATATAGCTTTTTCTTTATATGCAATCTATTTTTCAATGATTTTCATATATAAAGGGAGTCAAGCTTCTTCCAAAGACCAATCACTGTCTTCTCCTGTTACCTCCCTTAGTACTTTATCGCTCAATGATAAAATAATTGTACTGTGAGCTTTTTCTTGAATGTCCCTTCTTTCTGCTTTAGCCTTAGATGATTCTGGCAACTTCTCTTCTTCACTAGATGGAGCTGCAGTTTACTCTAATGCCAAGCCTAACCATTGACTCACCAACAACGCCTTAACCTTCATCCTCCACAGATTGAAGTCATTTATCCTGTTGAATTTTTCTACCTCATACTTAGGTGTAGTCATGTCTGATTAAAACCAAGCTCTGGTACCAATTTGTTGAAGCGTAAAGAATCAAATAAGCAAATATCCCAGGAAATATAATGTAGAAACAAGCAATTGAGAATCTAGATAGAGAAAGGTAGAAGAAACAACACACAAAATTTACGTGGTTCAACAACTTGCCTATGTCCACGGTGGATCAAGATCACACTCTCTTATTATTGAATCTCAATGCTCACAAAAGTATGCCTTTTACAAGAAAGACTTACAAAGAAAACACTCTCTCTTGCAAACAAAGAGTTTCTCTCACTAAGAATCACAAAGATCACCAAGATTTGTATTTAATCACTATCACAAAAGAAAACACTCTCTCTTGCAAACAAGGGATTTTTCTCATTAAGAATCACAAAGATCATCAAGATTTGTATTTAATCACTAATATCACAAAGAAATTACTAAGATGTCACTAAAATATATTTACAAGTCAATTAAGAGCATTTTTTTATAGGTTTTAGGATAACCTAAGCTAACTCTAATCATGTGGAAGTTGTTTTAAGGAGTTCTGAAACAAGTGGAAGATGAACAAAATTGAAAAACTCTTTTTCTCGCGCTGGGTACCTGGTGCAGCAACACTTAGGTTCTGTCTTGGGTGCCGCAACGCCTGTAACATGGCACCGCAACGCTTATGTTTATGCACCGCCACTTGTATTTTCGCCTTCAATCCTTGCACACCTAATGTATTTAACTTACTTTTTAAATCATATCTCAATAATTTTTAATCAACTTTTTTATATATTAAATATAAAATATTCAAGATTTGATCTCTCTAATCTCTAACTGATTTTAGCCAAAGTTGAGAGAAAGATACGAATATAAAGTAAAGAGAGAATTCTATTAATGATGAAGTGTATTGTGCACGTGAATGAGTGAGATTTTCAAATAAGAGTTCTGCTCTTATTTATAGCCAAGGACTACGTACGCAAAAGACTAAAAGAGACTCTTACTTTAAATGTTAATTTATAACAATACCGTTAGAGTAAAAATTATTCTTCCCTCCCCTCCTTTCAATACTCCTTATGAATACGAGGAGTACTTTGGCAGGTCAGCCGTTAGAGTAGTTGCAGCATGTAATTGATGTTAAAAGTTTTCTTTGCCTTGGATGAATTTGAGTTGTATTATTTTTAAGATTTTAAGAACTCGTGTTGTCTTTTGAGACTTTTGTTTTTATGAATTTTTTAGCAACTTCCTCTAAAAATACGCTTTTATAGAGAAAGGAAAACCTTTTCACAAACTTATTACTTTCTTTTACCTAAATATTAATGTTGATTTTTGCTACTTGATGGTATTATTCACTACTATTTATTAAATCTTTAAGTGTAAGGAAAACTCTTGATACACTATTTTATATGTACCTTTCTTTGTTTTGATAACATTTATTAGATTTAAAAGAAATATATAAGTGAATTGCATATTTCTATAACACGTGATTTATTATTTTAGGTGATTTAGTAGTTTGTGCTAAGTTTCTTCTTTTTTTTTAGTTTTCTTTCTCCACGACTTATAATATTCTTTAGTGCATTCTAGTTGTGATTTTTCATAATTTAGTTGCATTAGGGTGGTTCTTCACGATTTGCGAATATTCGTTTACTGTTTACTAGTCGTGATGTGTGGATTTTTTTTCGTGACTTAATTGTGCTAGGATTTCTTTGCAATTTGCGAGTACCTTTTATTATATATTACTCACAACTTGTGAGTTTAAGTGATTTAGTGAATATTCTTTTATAGTATATTGGTCGCAACTTTGTGATTACTTGTGTTTTGAATGACTTAATGAATATTCTTTTATTATGTATTAGTCGCAACTTGTGAGTTTGAGCGACTTGATGAATATTCCTGTATTGTATATTAGTCACGACTTGTAAATTTGAGCATATTAGTAAATATTCTTTTATAGCATATCAGTTGTGACTTGTGAGTCTAAACGACTTGTAACTTTAGAATTTTTATATCATGCATGGCGACTTGTGCCTTTATTTTTATTTACATGATAATTGTTTTTCAATAATACTTAATATTTTATAATTTTTGAAATTGAAATACCAACATTTTTTTATTTAATATATCACTCATCACTATCATTGAAACTCTCACACCTTCTTTCAAAGTATATAACGGTTAAAACATGCTTTATGATACTTATAACAAAAGAGAAATTATTAAAAATTTAATTAAAATGAAAAACAATTGAGAAAATCATGAGTTGTGCGTGAAATACCATACACATTATGCCATCCGCAAACGTCTGTGTCAACAACTTTCTAGTTTTCGTATCAGATTCATTTTTTTTTACTACTTTTGCACTTATTTGACATTATTTAAGAGAATAATCTATTCATTTCTCAAGGGTCATTTGCATCATTTTCACTGGTTTTAATCAATGTACTCATTTTAAATACATACATCTCAAATATTTTTTATTTTTTAAGATTATTGTATAATATATTATTAATTCAAAAACTTATTAAATATTTGAAATTAATTGATTAAGAATTTATCGTCTACTTGACTAGATCTTTGAAGGGAATTATGTATGTTTTTTTTGTGGGGGGTTTAAAGTATTTTTTTAGAGTGAATTATTCTAATTTAAATAAAATATAGTTGAGGGATAAAATGTATAACTAATAAAAATAATACATTATAGGGGTATTTTTAAAAAATATCCGAAAGTAAATACATACGGCATACCGCCTTCTGATT
The DNA here is from genome assembly GCA_946807835.1 of Ailanthus altissimus. Lineage (NCBI taxonomy): Eukaryota > Viridiplantae > Streptophyta > Magnoliopsida > Sapindales > Simaroubaceae > Ailanthus > Ailanthus altissimus. The sequence goes on from OX327687.1 coordinate 16,746,917, forward strand.
TTATAAAAAAGTAATAATAATGGGCCGGGTTAACCAACCCACCAATATAGTCAAAAATGGAAGTCAGGATAGCATTAGCATTTACCAAATTTCGTGAAAGCACTTTGTCAACTTTGTAAAAGAATAAACAAATAAAAGAAACTTTGCTTGAAATTTGAAGGTTCAAAATTCCAGTGCACTACTTATGAGATTTCGATAAATTTGCAAATCTGGTGCTATGTTGTAGAACGTCAGGATGAGTAACCAATAACAAGTTTTGATGCTGTACTTAATATTGATTTTGACTTTTTTGTTTTGTTTTTAAATAGAATCATATTATATCATTAATATTGTCAAGATATTACATCAAATTTTTTTAATATACATATTAAATGAATAACAGAATAAAATAAATATATTTTGAGAACATCTTATTCAGGCTTCTTGCAAAAAAGAAGTCTGCCATACTTATAGTGGATAAAGACAAAACTCTTTCAAAAGAAAGAGAAACTGACCTTTTTGTAAAAAAAAAAATACAGACCTTTCCATAGAAAGAAATATAAATCTCTTAAAAAAAAAAGATTATTATTACATAAAACTAAAAACAAATGCGCATAAACCCAATCAACAGTGACAAGCAAGTAATCAGCACATATTCCGATACCACAATGAAAATTACCGAACGGAGTACTGTCGGACGAGAGCACAGCCATCGCAGAATAGGCAGGGCACGACTGAAAATGGTTGGAAAGCATATGGCAATTTTCGGACCAGTTCCATCGTGACCCTGGGAGGCTTGGTGCGGGCTCGGGAGAATAGTGGCGGCAGAGGCATACTGACTCGTTCAAGTGAGGCACAGGCTGCAGGAGCACCGCTGCATGGTACAGTGGTAGGGTGTCTGACGGCAAACGGCATGGCGAAGGATCAGAGAGATGGTCGGGAATGAAACAAAAATGGCACACGGCTGAGTCAGGCTTGGGCACAACGGGGGCGTTGTCGTCGGGAGCCAGAGAGGGCGATGCGTCTATGTTGCACAAACCCTGTCAAAAATGGAACCTATAGGAGCACTGCCGGTGAAACAACCGGTGACTACTTGAGAAGCTCGACGGTGTCGAGGAGGTTCAGCGATAGCTGAAGGATCACGAACCCCACGCAGGAGCTCGCCGGCCGGAATCCTCACCTTTACCTGAAACAGAACAAAAAATGGAAACACCACACAAAAATAGAAAGGGAAGAAGGAGAAGAAAAAGCATGATAGAAACAGAAAAAGAGAAAAAAAAAGCCCCCGGAGAGAGGGGGGTTATGGCAGTCGCGACTTTAAGACCCTTTGGGAGCATTTTTGATTTTATTTCTAAGGCTAACGTTTACTGTCATACAATATTGATTTTGACTTTTAAATGTCCGACAACCGATTTGTTCTTATCGTAAAACAAGCTTACGGTGCAGTCCAAGGTCAAGAAGTATATTATTTAATTAAAGAGCTACCTACTTCTTACTAAAAGTCAAAAACTGGTCGTTTGCTTTAGGTGAGGAAAGTAAGAAGCCAAAGCTTGCTATAAATAATACTTGAAGTCGAGTCTAACATTAATGTTTTTGTTTTATTGTTTTGCTGCTTCTTACTTTGAATACTCTTAAAATAAAATGATATATTTTACTCATTCTTGCTTGTAGGTTATTAAATAAACAACAAATCACAATGTGCTTGGTTTTATTGTTTGCTAATATATATATTTTTTTGAAAGGTTTCAATTGTAATATTATAAATAAATTCATAATATTATAATGTAAGTCTGCTAATATACATAAGACAACTACATGATATTTTTAGAGAAAAAATAGAATTTTTGTGATCCGTCAGAACCTACTTTTTATAATGGTAGAGATACAAATAAGTCCAATAACAAGAACTATCCCTATATAAATCAATACCCCTATTACGGATAGGGAGATCCGACCTTCATATAGGAGGGATTTTACAATCTTACAAGGAGGATATCTGTCTTCACGTAGAAAGAAAAATACAAACAAATTCAAGTAGAAGGAATAAAAAAATCCTCCTACAAGAGGGATACACACAACTATCATATTACATGTACAATCTTCGTGTATTATAAACCAGCACCCTAACTATTCGCCAATATACACTAACCGTACAACCACAATATAACAAAAAGAAATATGATTCAAAATAAAGTGGTTGCTCTACGCGGCAGCGATAATGAAGTAGTTTAAAGTGCCGTAAGTATTTACTTTGTATCGGAATAGGCAGGAGTGTGATTGCGATGAGTGATATTTGCTTAGATGTAGAGGCTGAGTACCTAGTGGTGGTCAACTCGGCAGGGAGTCAAAATGGCCAGAGACTAGTACATATCACACGGCGGCGCAGTTGGACCAAATTAGAGTGGGGTGACATGTCACCAAGAGGCGAGAAAGGTCACAACACAGCGTGCGGTAGTGACAATATTTTTGATCGATCTAGGCACAACTGGAAAAATAGTCGAAAAACACCTAACCTAAATAAGAATTAGTCATTAATCAAACATGAACATCTAAACATCAATACTAGCAAGTATTAATTTAAGAAAAATCTTGATTTGTTTTGTCCCCTTAGCTCTAAAAGAGATACAAATGCACAAATTTATCAATTTATAGTTATATCAATGTTAATAGGTTTGCCATTTGACATGATTAGAGATGTACATTAACAATGGTTAGAGATGTACATTAACAAATATTTAGTAAATTCAATAATTATCCTCAAATATCTCTTGTCAAGAAATTCATTTGTTCAAATTCAAAGCATGAAGGTGCAAATAACGGATTGTGACAACAATTGTCTTGTCTTTATTGTGAAGGGGCTGACATAGACTATGTTTATTGTTATGTCCAAGTGTTCTCAAGTATTTTTTTAAATACTTGGTGTATGACAAAGCCTTCAAAAGGTTACGTAGACTAAATGAGTGGTTCGTGAGCTAGAGTTTCGAAAAGATGGGTTGACTTGGGTAGAGATCTGAGCCAAGCTTGCAACTTATAAAGGGCATATACGCTTCTTTGGAAGGAGAATATTCTATAAATATGTGATGACATCTTGGAATATTCTTTGACATATTATTCCATCTTGTATATACAATGTTAGATCATTTAAATCCTAACCGTTAATTGTATATAGCTATATAAGGGAGAGATCCTCAGTTGTATAAAACCATTTTAACTTGTTTTCTCTTTCAGTTATAATAGAGAAGCTTATTCTCAAACACTTAGTATGGGTGTCTCTTATCTCGTTCTTTGTGTGTGTTTTTTAAACTGCTTAGCACACAAAGAGTCTAAGGTTGCATGGTTCTTAAAAGCTCCGTGATGTTTGGTATTAGAGCTAGCAAAGTCGAAACCAACTTTGGTATTAGAGTGAGTTTGAAGAAAGATGGTGAAAGACGCAGCAACATCATCAAAGGTGGCTGAAGAAAGGAGTTGGGACCTCAACGTTAAGAGGCACAACAATGTACCTTGTGAGAAGTTCGTTGATCTAAGCTATAATCTTGGGACTATAATGAAAAAGCTTGGTGGCACTGTGGGAAAGGCAATGGATTGCCTTATAGAGTTGGAGAAGCTTGAGGTGGATCTCAACTGACATAGAACAAGCACTAATGTGCTCGCGATTTCATTCGTAAAGACATAATTATGACGTTGATATCCTTCAACAAAATAAAAAATCTAAGATTGGCTTACTCTAACTCAAAATAAAGTTTTTGAAAGCTTTAGCTGTTTATTTTTGAATGTTTAATCAATTACTTTGAATACTTACCTTTCATCTTTCGTGTATTTATAGTGAACACTTGGGATGTCAGCATGTATTACAATATTTAATAACAACTAAACTACTAACTACCAACTACTATTAATAATTGAGGTACTTGAGACGTTAGCACTTATTACAACAATTAATGAAAACTTACAACCACTAACTACCAACAACTACTAATACTGAGACTTTACTTCAAATGACTATCAAACTTTGCAACCACAATAATAAATGTAGTTGTAAGCTTCTAGAAGCTTCTCATTATATAGCCTACTATTGGCAATTTAAACAGCTAAAGATGTAATGGCCATTAATAAAATGTCTATTATATCCTCCATCACATCTATTGAGAGTTACGTTGGTAAGCAACAAGACTAGATAAAGGCTTTTCAAGACAAGATATATTCTACTATAGATAAATTGAAAGCATAAATAGAGGAAACTGCATTGAGGGTTTAAAGCTACGAAGGAGGACTTGATGCTTCGCAGGTGAGTAGTGGTGAATGGAGATGTTGCCACTCAAGTTACAATGGTTGTACTAAGAGTTGAGACTCTTAAGCCGAAAGAGTTCAGTGATTAACAAAACGTTAAAGAGCTCGACAAATATTTTTGGCAAATTGAGAGATACGTTGATTCAATTAGTGTACAAAATATGGATAAGGTAATACTGTAACCTTGTATCTTTTTTATCATACAATTTTGTGATGGCATAGGAAAAGTAAGGAAATACATAAAAGTACCTACACCATCAACATATGGATAGAATTGCAACGAGAGCTGAAGCGCCAATTGTTTTTTGAAGAATGTGGTGCATGATGCTCGAAAATGACTAAAGGAATTGAACCAACCCAAGTCCATCAGCGAGTACATGCATGAGTACTCTTTACAGATCCCTAATATGAGTTACTTGTTGTTCAATTTCCTAAATAGGTTACAAATTTGGCGTCTAATGAGTTGAAATAGGGTGGAGTGGTGAATATATCAGACGCCCTTAGATTGACGAAAAGACTCATAGATTACTATATGGGTGAAGAAGGAAAGTTCAAAATTTTCAAACCCAATGACAACAAAGGTAAAGGAACCAAGAAGTTTCATTTTTCGGAGGATAATGAAGAGAAAGGCAAGCCACCCAAATGAAAATAGCAAAAGTGTAATGGCTATAGAGGTAATGAACTAAAGATAAGCTGTTTCCTTTACGATGGAAATCATTGGGTTAAGGACTATCTAAAGAATAAGGCTCTCAACGCAATGGTTACAACACATGAGACAAGTGTACAGTGCTAAATGGTGTATTTACAACTGCTCAACATAATGAAAGTTAAGGGGTGCCTATACATCGACAGGTAAGGTGCTTATATATGTTGAAGGCTACATTAACTATATAAAAACTCAAGTCGTAATAGATATTGGTGCCACACATAACTTCATTAAGAATGCAGAGGTAGAGCGCTTGGAACTTTATGTTGGGACTTGTGCTTACGTGTCATCCTTTTATGTATGAATATTTGTTTAATATTTACACTGATATTATTATTTCATTAAATCGCTAATTACATTAATATATGATAAGATGCTTGTAACGTTTTAGACATTGTACGATCTAAAAGAGTTCAGATCTAGTCTAAATGAGTTTAGATCAGTGCTAAGAATTAGCAACGTTGAAAGTTATAAATGCTAAGAGTTGGCACTGATAAGAGTTATCAGGTTATAAGAGTCAGCGATATCTAAAGAGTTAGAGTCTTGTTTAAAATGGGATAAAGACCTAAGAATATATTAGTAATGACGTAGTTGCAAAGAGTTATAAATAGTGCTAGAAAATGTCATTATGCAAATATGTTCTCAAATATTATGTTCTTGATCTATCTTCACTGATACTGGTCTGTCAGTGAATACCTTAATAAATATATAGATTAGTGTATGTCTATATCTGGATAGTTCAGATGGTTAGTCTTAGTAAACTATGAGTTTAGTGGAAACTTGTATAGAGATACAGGTATTCAGTAAGGATTGAATACTGAGCAGACTCACAAAGATCTCCAATAGACATCCCATAAAGTCGTCAATGAAAGGTCTTTCGAGTTGAGTAGTATTCATTGTCCTTTGACCTGAGTGCCACGGTAGGCTTGTGAATGATTCACCATACTTTAGTTCCACACATATCAGAAACTTTTCATGGTCTGACCGCTGGAGGTCACTGGGTATGGTCCGATGCTCATGGAGTCTGGTGTGCATAGATATGGGATCCATCAACTCATTTGAGTGAGTATTATATCCTAATACTCTAAAGATTGTATCTCAGAAAATCTTATAGCCGTAAGCAGTAATTCTCGAAAAAAGAGTTTAACCCTAGGGATATATAATATTACAAAAGTATTTGAAAATATTATTTATTAAAATACAATTCTAGAGATAAGCTTTTGGTCGAGCATATGGAGATTTGACGTTGTTGATCTATATCTCTGCTCTACCCGGATATAAATGATGGAGGAATTATGTGAATATGTTATAACCTCAACTTGTATGGTTTAACGCGCCGCTTTGTAATATCCGTAACATGTGTGTGGGGCATCGTTCACGGATGTATGAATAAGTTTCATATGACAATTCGGGCGTCAACCTAGAGAGTCTCACAATATGAAGTATACTCATTGTGCGCTAGGGCAGCATAATGAATTGAACAGTTCCATCCTAAAAATTTCAGCAAACAAAAAATATGTTTCAAAGCTCCTCAGGTTATACACTTGTTTAAACTTAAATGTTAAGTATATCATTTAATTAATTGACAAGAGTTATTAACTAATTAGATGTTAACAAGTGGCACAATTTTATTCCATGAATTGTTTTACCATAAATTCACCCATTAACCATGTTAATAAAATCAAATAAGGTAAATATTAATTATTCAAATATTTTTTGAATAATTAAATAAATATTATTTAAATAAATAAAATATAATTTTATTTATTTGTTATTTTATTCTTAAATGAAAGACATACCTAATTTGAGAAACATAAATTAAATTAAGTGGAGCATCATTTTGTGATTAATGGTTAATTTTATTAGACCATTAAAATAGCCACCAAAAATTATTTTGATAGTTGGCCACTTAATCTATTTTTGGTAGAGCACTTGTGAAGTGTTGAGAGCACTAAAAATGGTTGAATTTCATTTGTGTTAACAAGTGTGTGAATGAATTTTCGTGCAAGTATTGAGAGGAAAAAGAAGAGTTGATTTTGAGAGAGTTTTTCATTGAATAAAGACTTGTAAGAAAAATCAAAGGAGAAAGAAAAATAAATCCTTCTTATTTTTCTTTCAAGTAATACAAACCTAATTACTGAAAATTATACTGCTGCTATTCTAACTTCACAATCCCATCGGATTGTTGTGAACTAGAATTGAACAAAAGTGCAATTCAAGGTGAGCTCAAAGTTGGAGCAAAGAAATCCGAATTTGAAATCTTCATTAGAGGTCTTCAAATGTATGTTTTTTGTATTATTAAGTTGTTAAAAATTGAAGTACATGTGTATATGTTGATTACATGATAAATTCTGCTGCCAAATTCGTGTATATGATACATGTATTTAATTTTTTAATATGTATACAATCACATGCGTACACCTTAAAATACGTCAACAAGTGGTATCAGAGCATGTTTATTATGTTTCTGGGTTATTGGAGTGTTATATGAAATGTTTAGAATGCTTGAAAATAGTAAAAATTATATTTTCAAGTGTTTAAAGTGTAAAAAAAATAGTTTCTGTCAAATACCGTTGCGGCGTCAGGAACCTAACGTGGGGGCGTTCATGTAGTAACATGAACGCCGCAGCGTTAAGTACTAAACGCATGAGCGTTCATAGCTTAACGCGGGAGCGTTTGTTATATAACGTTGTGGCATTTCGGTTCTTGACATAAAGGCGTTGGAAACACAGAAAGCCGAGGCGTTCATGTGTTGAACGCCTGAGCGTTATTATTGATGAACGTAGGGGTGTTCATAAGTCAGAAACCCATGAAGCTTTAGGTTGAAAAACAAAATTAATTTTTGGAGCATTATATTGTATAATACTATAACATTAAACTTTTAATGCTGATTATTCTAAATAATACACTCCAATTTAAAATTTTGCATGTGAAATTTATTTAATACAATTATAATTGTTATATCATTGTATTAAATATAATATATATTTATTTATACTTATTAATTACAATGAAAACTCTATTGGTGAGGGTTAGTTGTGATGACATAAAAAAATATTCTAATTATGAATTAAATTCGTATGAAATGCGAAAAATATTATAATTGTTAATGGTAATAATAATTATAATAATTATATATTATAAATAAATAAAAATTTCTCTAAATCAGATTAAATAATATTATATTATGAGATAATATTATATAATGATCCATCTTGTCAATACGGTATTAGACGTTTCACTTCGGTCTTTTTCAATATTACTACAACGTGAGGGATTGGTCGGGGTATGTCGGTTAAATATAAGATGAGGTAAATATATGCGAACGGATTGTCCAATATATGCTACTAGTATAGCATATATTTGATGATTAACAAGTTAATTTGGAATACACTTATCCAATATTGCTATAGCGTGAGGATAAGGTGTATTTAGAATCAATCGTAAGAATTATATGAGATGCAATTGACAAGAGTTGTCTACCTTTTGAGTTTACAAATACCAATATTGTTATAGCGTGAGGTTAGAATAAAATGTCAATGGGATCCACTTCTCACTATATAATTTAAAGAATTTAAAACTATCGTTTTTCCATTTGAAAGATTAAATGGATTATGTGAAACAGTGGGAGGGCATTTTCTAAATTAAAAAAAATGTATAACTGTTATACACATGATCTAAAATGTTATTTATTAGCGATTGAAATATTTCGCTAACATCTTTTCTTTTGTCTTGTCAAGATCAAATGGCTTCAAGCAACCCACTAGTTCGTATCCTAGATGCGCACCAACTCAAAGGTGCAAAAAATTATACTGACTGGCTTATGAATCTCAAAATAGTTCTGAATTCTGAGAAGCTTAGATATATAATTGATCAGCGCCTGCCCCAAGCTGTTTCGGATGATGCTTCTCCGGAAGAAAAAGAGACATATCGAAAATGGTTGTTAAGAATTGAAGTACATGTGTATATATTGATTATATGATAAATTTCGCTGCCAAATTCGTGTATATGATACATGTATTTAATTTTTTAATATGTACACAAAAACATGCATACACCTTAAAATACGTCAACACTTTATGTGGAGAAAGAGGAGGGATACCTTTGGTTTGCGAATGGTGCAGCAAAACCACTTAATGGGGTAGTTCGAGGGGTTGAAATACACCTTAAGACTTGCATGGTGAGGTAAATTTCTCAGTAAAACCTTTTAATAGTTTTGATGTGATGTTTGGTGTGGAGTTCTTAAGGCAATATGACATGGTGCTACTTTTTTTACATGACTATTTGTGTATCATGGAATGGGGACTTTGCATGATACCAACGAGAGACAATCCTAAAGGTAAGCAATTTAAGCTGAGAGCCAACACCAAAATTTTTTTCACTATACAATTATTGTGATGAGGTATAGTAGCCCAAAGTTAACCAAAAATATAAAGCCCAATATGCAATCCAAGTCTAATTTAAAGTCAGCCATTCTTAATGGATTAAAGAAAATTGAATCTGGTTATTTATTATAACTATTTTTACTGCTCATTTAATATATTTTGATATTTGTGTTGTCTTGAAATTTTAATTTAGGTATTGATATTTGTCTTGGAACTTTAATTTGAGTTTTTCTATTCTTGGATGATTGTTTTAAGTATTTAAACTAGTTTCGTCTGTATTTTCAACAGGTTTTGGTAATTAATGAAATATAGAATTCTCTACTAAGAGTTCAGTTCAGATTTTCCTTTTTTCTGAGCAATTTTTCTCTCGTCTTGTTAAATGATATCAATAACCCTAGTCTTTGTGAACGAAATCATGAACCCATTAACGTTTGTGCTGGGTCAGATATTATCAAAACCTTGTCTAAAAAGGGCAGGCCCCAGTGACTTGAATGAAAATTGTTTGAATGTATTTAAACAAAGAATGAAAGCACGTATAATAGAGTTTTCAAGAGGTATGTAGGAACGCATAGAAACATTGATTGAACTAGTTATAACTTTGAAAGCTAATGATCCATTGCAATAAGAATGAATGGCGGTAAGGAGAATACCACATAAGTAGCCATATTCTATCCCTATTAATGTTAATTCAAAAGAGGAAGCAAAAGATAAGGTTAAAGTTAGGCCACAAGGAAGAGGCGTAGTGATGGGTGCATGAAAAAGACCTAACTGTTTTGCCCTTGCAATGGATGATTTGGTAGAGAAGGAAATTGATGGTGAGTTTTTCCATAAGGGTGACAACACCAATATGATGAAACTAACAAGGTAAAAGCTGACTTGTCTACTTTTATTGGGTGCTGCTGATATAGAACAATTTTTGAATTGAGAGTATGAGGTAGAGAGTTTATTTGAAATTATAAATGCAAGGCCAGAATGTAAAGTAGCTTTAATGGCTTACAAACCGCATGGAAGTGAAAGTGGTTGGTGGCAACGCAATCAAGAAGATTAGAGATTAAAGAGACAACCACCTATATCATTGGCACCAAATGAAAGTACTTTTTGAGGGGAATTTTCTACCTTTGAATTATAAACAAACTATCTTCTCCAAATTTGCATTCAAAGAATCTGCATTCAAAGAATTAGCATTGTTTCATATTATATGAAAAAGTTCTTAAGGTTGCAAGTTAGGTACATCTTAACAAAAACATAACACAAGCAAGTAGCTAGGTATGTAAATGGGTTAAATGATGAGATCCAAGATAAATTAGCCATGTAACAAATTTGGTAAAATTGGTCAAGCTTAGAACTTGGCATTAAGGGTCAAGCGAATAATAAAGACCAGGAGGTTTCCAAAACGTCATGCCTATTCACATATTAAGCTTTGTTCCTAGTTTGCTTTTACCAGAGCTAATGAAAAATCTTCAAAATTCAAGGAAGCTAGTTCGAAGAAACTAGAAGCAAAAAGGAAGGAAAAACTAGGCGATTCAAAAAGTATTTGATGATTTAAGTTTAACGAGTTAGGGAATAGGTCTAGTGACTGTCCTAGGCGAAAATATGTTAACATCACACATCAAGAGGAGGAAAAGGAAGGAGACATAGAGGATTTATGGAGCAACCTATACGAATTGCACCTAAGGAGGTTCAAGGCTTATTGTTAGAATTTATAGATGTAATGGCAGAACCAAACACAATTGCCTCTAATGCAAGATATTCAACATTGCATTGATTTGTTCTTAGAGCTACCTTACCAAATCTTTTCCATTATCATATGAGTCCAAAAAGGCATGAAATCTTGAAGGAGAAGGTGGATGAGCTATTACAAAAGGGGCTCATGCGAGAGAGCATTAGTTTTTGCGCTGTACCTGCCTTGCTTACTCCAAAGAAGGATGAGAGTTAAAGGATGTGTGCGAACAGCCGTCCTATCAACAAAATAACTATGAGGTATTCTTAATCTATAATAAGAATGTAAATGAGCACGTTGTTTGTAAATATAAAGAAAATTTGTATTTTTAACTGATAGACTAATGTTCTTAAGAATTGTTGTAAGTAGTGAGAAAATTCATGTGGATGAAGAGAAGGTGAAAACTATTAGAGAATTGTCAAAACCAAAAAACATAACTAATGTTAGGAGTTTCCATGGCCTAGTAACTTTGTACCGCATGTTTATCAACAATTTCAGCACTATTGTGACACCCATTATTGATTACTCGAAGAAAGACAGATTTCAATGGGAGAGGCTGCTAATTATATCTTTAAATTGATCAAGGAAAAATTGATTAATACACATATTCTTGATGGGAATCAATTATACAAAGGTGTATGCATGTGCAACAGTGTTTATTGCAAAAATACATATTTAATGCAGAGGAACATTTAAAACATACGATAAACACATAAACATATATTAATCAAATTAATATATCAAAAGTAAAGTTGAGAAATCACCGGTACATATAACATTTTATAGGTGTATATTTGAAGTCTGCCCGAAGTCACACTCGTAGGCAACTAGTCACTAATTTGGTGGGCTTGACAAGTTAGAACAACTGCTCCTCAATCTAATACAGAATTAACCCTTAGCCCCTTTCATGGCCAATTCTTCTTTTCCCTTTCTTTCTTTTCAAATAATGGAAATTAAAACAAGGAATAAATGCAACAATTGCATTTCTCATGCTTATTCTCGTAAAGCATACCCATATATCTCTATTTTGCATAAAATAATATTATTATATATAAAATTAATATAATGTAGCCACTAAGAGCTAAAATAATAATAAAATAATAAAATTGTATATATTATATATAATGTATGACAACTATCATGCATATATATATTATATTATTAAAAATATAATATTATAAAGTAATATATTTTAATAGAGATATTATGATTATTTAATAATTAAATAATTATAGTATAAAATGACCATTTTACCCTTCATAAATAGTTACTAAATATACCCCTTAACAGGTCTCACCAAATTTCACACTTATATAAACTCAACCGAGGGTTCACAATGCGCCATGTGTCATTTTATAATTAATGAATAATAATTATTGACTAATTGTTGTATTTAATGCTTAAGCACAAACATGCACGCATTCCTGTGGTAGTGTTGGATATTACTGGATTAAATAATTTAATCAAGTACGCTGCTCCAGTGCACAACGAGTACACTTTATATCGCGGGACTCCTTAGGTCCACACTTGATTAGTCAAATGAAACTATTCCATAAGTTCATGAGTATCCCCCACGCATACGTCACAAATCTTACAAATTAGCACGTTGAACCATATAAATTGAGGTTACAATGCATACGTATAGTTCTTCCATCATATATATCTTGGATGCGCGGGGACATAGATCGACACCTTCAAATCCCCATGTGTTTATCCAAAACTCTATCTCTAGAATGGTATCTCATTGAACAATATAAGCAAACTCTTTGCCATATTGTTTAACCCTGTGGAAACATCTTTCTGGGTTAGCTACTTATGGCTATAAGACTTTGTTGAGATACCATCTTAGAGCGTCTAGATATATGACTCCTTATGAGAGCTGATGGATTCTCTATCTGTTCACATCGGACTCCATGAGCATCGGACCATACCTAGCGACACCCAACGGTCAAACCATAAAAGGTCTCTGATATACGTGAAACCGAAGCATGGTGGATCACTCACAAGCCCACTGTAGTGCTCAGGTCAGAGGACCGCATATACTACTCAACTCGAGAGGACCTTCTATTGATGGCAACATAGGATGTCTATTGGGGTCCTTATGAGTATGTTCAGTACTCAGTCCTAACTGAATACAAATATGCCTATACAATCTCCAAGAAACGACCAATTGTACCTTACAAATATAGACATACACTGATCTATATGAATTAATAGGATCTACCAACAGACCTACGTCAGCAGAAATAGATTAGAAACATTATATTTAAGAACATGCTTGTATAATGACACATCCTAGCAACCTATTACAGCTCTTGCAACTATATCATTATAAGCATATTTTGAGGTCTTTGTCCCGTTACAAACAATATTCCAACTCTTGGGATATTTACTAAATCTTAGCACCAGTCTAAACTTCTTTAGACTGTATCTGAGCTTCTTCAAATAATACAGAATTTGTAGCGTAACAAGTATTACACCATATTAATAAGAAATAATTAGCAACATAACAAAATATACTATGTATAGATATCAAATATTTATACAAAACTGGAATGACACATAGGTACAATCCTAACAGTTCTATTTCTGTCTGACTTTGCCAAAACTTTTGAGATTGAATGTGATGCAAGTAACATTAGAACAGGGGTTGTTCTTTCTCAAGAAAGAAAGCCCATTGCATTCTTTAATGAGATGTTAAGTCAAGCAAGATAGAAGTGGTTAGTGTATCAATAAGAACTCTATGCTATATTTCATGCTTAATGAGACTTAGAAGGTGTATCCTTTGCTTAAAGAGTTCATTATCTACTCCGACCACCAATCTTTTAAACACTTTCGTGGGCAAAAGTATATTGATTGTATATTGTCTAGGTGGACAACTTATCTTAAAATATTCAATTATATTATTGTTCATAAATTTAGAATTACTTAGTAGTAGACGCTCTAAATCGTCGTGTCACTCTACTTGTTATTATTTCTACTGAATTTTCATGTTTTAAATAACTCAAGGAGCTATATGAGAATGATGAAGATTTTGGTGATGTTTGGACTAAGTACCTAATGAAGTAGCCCTTGAGTGAATATTTGATTCAAAATGGGCATTTGTTCAAAGTGATAAAGTTTTACATTCTAAGAAGCTCATTACATAATAAGTTGCTAAGGAAAATGCATTCTAGTGGCTTAAGTGGCCACGTAGGTAGAGACAAGACCATAGTTGGTTTGAAGAAACGTCACTACTAGCCTCAACTTAAAAGAGATGCTAGAAAATGTGTGCAAAGGTGTCCAACTTGTCAAAAAAGCAAGGGCCAGTCACAAAACACAAGATTATACATGCCTTTGTCTATTCCTAGTGCACCTTAGGATGACATCTCTATAGACTTTGTACTTGGTTTACCAAGAACCCAAAAAGGAAGTAATGCTGTATTTATGGTGGTTGATCGATTTTTCAAAATATAACACTTTATTACATGTCGAAATACAACAAATACACATCATGTAGCCAAGTTTGTTTTTTAAAGAAGTTCATTTATATGGTGTACCCCTTTTTCATCACTTCAGATAGGGAGATTAAATTTTTGACAGCCTTTTGCATAACTTTATGAAAAAGTTTGTTATTACATTGAAGATCTTTAGCACGACATATCCCAAAATTGATGGCCAAATAGTGAACTATTCTTTGGGAAATCTGATTAGATGCATATGTGGAAACAAGAAGGGCCAATCGGACTTTGCTTTGGCACAAACTGAATTTGCTTACAACAACTTAGTCAACTGTTCCACTGGATGAAGTCCTTTTTCTATTGTTTATACTAAAAGTCCAAGGCATGCTGTGGTTAAACTTCCTTCTAATGCAGATTCTTATATAGCTACGTTTCCTTTAACAGATACCTATTTGAAGGCATTCCAATAAGTGCATCAATCCTTGGAAGAAAATAACCTCAAATACAAGGCAACTGTAGACAAGCATTGGAAGCATCAAGTGTTTGAGGTGCGTGATAAAGTGATGGTTTATTTATACAAGGAAAGGATACTTGTAGGAGTTCATGGCAAGCTAAGGAAGAAACATTATAGATCTTTTAAAGTTTTGAAAATGATCAATAATAATGCATATATGATAGACCGACCCATGATATAGGCATATAAAAAACTTTCAACATAGCATATATCTCTACCTATCATCCCAAAGGTAACTTATATAATCACTCAAGAGCAAGTTCTTTCCAAGTGAAGGACAATAATAAGGTACAACAGCCTATGGTTAGCCAAAAATATAAAGCCCAATATGTATCCCAAGCCTAATCTGAAGTCAGTCATTCTTAATGGAGTCAAACAAACATTGCATCTAGTCATTTAACTATTATAACTATTTTTAGAGCTCATTTAATATGTTTTGATGTTTGCATTGTCTTGGAACTTTAATTTGAAATTTTCTATTCTTGAAGAATTATTCAAAGTATTTAAACTAGTTTCATCTGTATTTTCAGTAGCTTTTGATAATTAATGAAATATAAAATTCACTAATAGTTTAATTCAATTTTTTTTAGCTAATTTTCTTTCGTCTTGTTAAATGATATCAACCACAATTTGAGGGACATATGACAAGGTGTTGTCTTGAAGATAACAATCTCATTTTTGTGAAGATAACAATCTCATTTTCGTAAATGAAACCATGAACCCTTTAATGTTTGTACTACGTTATATAGGGAATTGTTGAGTGTAAATAAGATACATATCCAACCACGATGTGAGAGACATATGACAAAGTGAAAGAGGGTAAGGATGAACTACCAATGAAGGTTGTGAAAGTTCTCAATGAGCACAAAGGGGTCGTGCCAATTATCACACTAAAAAGGCTACCACCAAATTAATCATGGGAATAAGTTAGAGTTGGGGTTTAAGCTTTCAACTACAATGTAGATGCCCCAATCGGAGTTAAGAGAGTTGTAAAGACAGCTCAAGGAGTTATTTGGTGTGAGAGCCATCCAATAAACTAAAACGTCATATAGTGTGCACGTTTAGCACAAGAAGTGGGTCAAAGACTAGCGATGACATGTCAAGCATATGTAGGGGACTTGATGATAGAGATAATACTTCCGAAACAATGTAAATTGTCACACCCACTTCACAAGAGCCTCGATCATGGAGAGGAGAATCTATTTTTAGTTGCCAATATCTCGTGTAAGGTGGGGTTATCTTCAAGACAATGGTTGCATTCGGTGTTTCCCACAAGTTGTTAGAAGTTATACTATGGGATACGAAGGACACGGAGCATGAGCCATAGAAATAAAAACCTTTAGTAATTTCTACACCTGATGACAAAGGCGGAACTCATTCTTGGTACGAAAGAAGAACTACTTTTCAAGGCGTGAGTACTTTGTCAAATGGAAAGGGTTGCTCGATATTGTAGCAAGCTTAGAACATGAGAGCCCACTGAGGCAATCAGAAAAATAAGGTGTGCAAGTTCTAGCAAAGATATGACTGGAGTGTCACGTGAATTTGGTGGGGGAGAATGCCGCGCCCTAAGTGTTCTCAAATATTTTTTCAAACACTCGATGCACAACAAAGCCTCTTAGAGGCTACATAGGCTGGTGGAGAGATTCATAGGCTAGAACTTTTAGAAGACCCGTTGACTTAGGTGGAGATTCGGGTCAAACTTAGCAACTTATAAGGGGCATATATCCTTATTTAGAAGGAAAATATTCCATAGAATATGTGTTGGCATATTGAAATATTCTTTAGTATATTATCTCATCTTGTAGATACACCATTAGATTGTTTAAATCCTAATAATTAATTGAATAGAGCTAGTAGTATATAAAGGGGAAATCCTCTGTTATACAAATCTTAGCTTGTATTCTCTTTTAGTTATAATAGAGAAACTTTTTCTCAAACACTTAAAGTGCATGTATCTCATCTCGTTCTTTGTGGTATTTTTTAGACTGTTTAACACGTAAAACATCTAAAGTTGCACGATTCTAAAAAGGTCCGTGATACTATAATGAAAATAATGAGAGATCAAAATAAAATATCGTTTTGTCAAATGCTATAAACTATTAGAATGTAAAAAGGTTGAGCACACCCTTCCACTACAATGCTACATCTGTTCTAGTGTGCCACAATGGTTTTGGTAAGATGAACAGAACACTTGATATATTTCAAAAGTTGGAGCTGTATCTTGTCTAGGTTTTAATAAGTTCATACTATATTCTATCATGAAGATCTAACAAACAACCATCTGGGATGAGATGAGTACAGTTACTTGCATAACATTGACTAATAATAATCATTTATGCCAAAATATATAGAATATAAGGGGTTGATGCGAAGAAAAACCTAGATTTTGCTCAACCTCGTATGAACAAAACTGACGAAATCCTCACAAATATAAGAACCATTTGAACTTTTAATTGATTTCTCTATAATCTCATCAGGGCTCTGCAAATTACAAATAAATTAGACCAAGAATAATGAAGGTATCACAAACCTCCAAGTTTACAACTTGGAATATAATCTTCACAAGTCGAATAAAACTAACATTCAAAGAACCGAGCTAGAGAGATACAACAAAAAACAAGGAAAATCAAACATCATAAAGCTCCTATCAATCATGATGATAAAATCAAAACTCAAGGGTAGAATGACAAGTCTTTTACACCATAAACAACTCTTTTAACTATTAATAATACATGTACTAAAACTTCCTGTGGGATACTCACCATAAATGAGCTAACAAAGGCATGCGAATGTGTTCCACGAAGAGGTATCCCAAATAACTTCCTAGCTGCTACATTACTGTTAGCATACAGTACAAATGCAAAGAGGAGTTCATCAAATATTAGATCAAATGCACATTCAAACTGATGATAAAGGATAAAAGCACTGAATGCTTGTCTAGTTTTCCCTTTTAGAGCAAGAATTCAGAGTATATTACTGATACAATGTCATGTACTTGGTCTTCTTGCTATATAAGCTGTACCAATAAGGATACAATGTCATGTACCCAGCAATGAATCGGCAATATCAAAAACGTCAAAAATAAAGTTCAAACCATACAAACCACAAAAAAGCAGTACTTCGATTAATTAGTTCACATGTAATAAAGTTGCTACTCAGTTCAAGAACTAGTATATTGACCATAAATAGAAGATAAGATAAGAGAGAAAGAAGTAGCAGAGAACACAGACCTCCTAGATTGGGCTCCACTCAAACTTGTCTCTATCACAATCAAAGAGAAAATAATTCCTGAGAAGCCTATTTTACACTCGTCCATGAGATTTTGAAACGGATGAAAAGGATTGTGGGCTGCCAACAATGCGATTAGAAGATGGAAAATAGCATTGCTTGTAGCCAATAACAAAGTTGTAATGTACAACATGCGGACAGATCCTATAATTCTATCTAGTTCAGAGCCCAAAGGAACTAAAGCCAACATGTTGAAGAGTACATGTAGCAGTGAACCATGAAAAACAATGGAGGTATAAATACTGTAAACTGCAAGGTAAAAGAGTACAATTAATGACCATATTACAACATGAATCACTCTGAAGAAAATTAAAGTCATAGCCATACTTTTTTCTTTTCCTATAAGAAGCCAAAAATATGTTACTTTCCCATTAAAGAATGAAATTTATACCAAAGTCAATTCTAGTAAATGATTAAGTATGCGCTATATTCAGGCTCTGATGATTAAAAGACTGACAAATTAAAACAAACATCCAAGTGATTGGGATTATGAAGCTTCAATCAGGACAGGCAGATCAGAATCAACAATATAAACATCAGGCAGTCTTACAAATTCAAAGTTTTTTCCCAAATGCAAGTCATGTAGCAAGCTCTTTAATGTCTATTTAGTTAGACTCCTCTATGGTTAAAAGAGTTTTTCTAATACAAAAAACTATATACAAATTTTTTTGTGATATTTGGTTGCAATTAAAAAATTTTGTTTGTAGATTAAAAAAGCTCTACTTGTAAAAGCTCGCATTTTGAGTTTTTGAGAGTAGAGCTTGTTGATTTTTTATTTTTATTTTTTATATTTGTGTAATGTCACATATACTTTAATAATAATTTTTAATTCTATAGCATATCCTTAATAAAAATAAATCCTATTCAATTAATATATTTTTAATATTTCTTTAAAAGCCATTATATCTTCATATCTCTATAGTCATAATATTTTTATAAGACTACTAAAAATTTTTGTTGGTTATTTTATTTTTTCAACAAAAATAAGAATTATTTTATTTTTAATTTTTGTACTAAATACAATAATTTATTTGATTATTGATTACTATGTATTAACTTTATTTTATTGTGTTTTAAGAGATTGAATTTAAAAAAATATAAGAAAAATCTGAACTTATATATGCAAACTATTAAATTGTTTAGAATATAAATATAAATTTTATTAAGTGCTCATTTTGATAATTTAATAAGCGATAAATACTTTTAATAATATATAATTAAATAATCTAATATTTAAAAAAATTAATTGATAATCAAATAATTAATAACTTTATATATGTGCAGTTAAACGAAACAATTAAAAATGCAAGAAATAAGACATAGTATATGTACAGTTATTGGTTCATCATTACAGTCAAAAGGGGAACAAAATTTCTTTCTCATGATCATATGTTGACTTTTTGCAATATGATAAAAGAATCATTCTGAAAGAGTGCATAAATGTACCTTGAAACTATGATACAGCAGCAGGTGGCAAGAAGCATATTGCATAAAACGAATCAAACAGCAACATATTTCATAATTTTACGAACAAGTGACATGTAATGATAAAAATAACCTTCATTGAAGCTAAATTAGTGTTAGTGAATGAATCCATAACACTATGGTATCAGTGAATTACTATTATTATAGTGTCAAAAATTAAATAAAAATATCAATTTTTATTGAATTTATTTTATTTTATTTATGATTTAAAATTTAAATTATTGGACCAAAATTTTAAATTTATTTTTAAACTACAAATCCTTACATAAATACCACATCTAATAAATACCAAATTTATTTATATAATAATAAATAAAACTAAAATTATCAAAGTATCCAAATTAAGTTTTATAAACAATACAAAACATCTCAAACTACATCTTAAGAAACTATAATAGTTCCATAAGTACATCTAAATGATACCAATGTATATTTTAAAAATATCCCAATATATGAAGATTAAACACATAGCCGCCAAAAAAACATTACACAAACCAACACTCCATAGAAAATCCACCAAGAATGTCTTCCTCTCAAGATCCAAACACTGTTGTTTTAGGGGACCTAAAAAAACTTCATTTTCCTCACCTGCTTAAACTTCGTATCTTCAGACTCATTTATCATAAATTAAAATATTAAAGTGATAAAATCAGTCATTAAACATTCCTGAGCTATAGAAATATAGTATGTGTATTTGATAATGGCAAGCCAATACTTACTATTCTTGGGACAATGAAACCTCAGAAGAGATTCCATAATCTATAAAATGCAAATGAAACAATGGAAGCGATGTGATGGTTTGGTGTCAAAGCCGTAATCATCATTCTATAGTAGGTGAAGTACAACAAAGTGAAGAACATAAAGAATAATTACGAAAAGAACTTGGCAATTGTCTATTAAAATCCAATCATTGCATAGACTATAACACTATATAAGGCAGCTGAACAAGTGCATAAGGAACCTCAATCAAAACCTGTAGAAAATACTCAAAATATCAATAAAAAAGAAAAGCAGAAAAAGATAAAAAAGATTATGTTCTAAGTATGTCATATATGAAGAAAATTACTTGTGCAAAAGCATATGGCATTGTCGAATACATTCAAGTAGCTCTTTCTCTGCAAAATAAATATTGATAAACAACCAATAACAGTTTCGAATTGGATCTTTGTACATGGAAATCCTATCTATATCCCAACCATAGTTTTATAAAAATTCCAGGATGAGTAATGTCTCAGTTATAACCATATATTAAAAGAAAAAAAAAAGCCTGGTAAAACAGGGAAAATATGAAACTATGCTGACCTGTTCAATATAAATAATGTCTAAATCTATAATACCAAGATAGCATGATATCTTTAAATATGAAACAAAAAGAAGACAAAAAATCCCTCAGTAGAATTATTTCTAATAAAGAATGCACCTAGTATCAAGGTAGTAAAGATCCATACAAATGTTATTTCAGTAAAATAAAAAATGTTCTAAAAAAGAAATTTTTAAGCACAAATATGTACAATTCAAAAACATGAATTTATATCACCAAAGTTAAATTTTTGACTCAAATATGCCTAGTTGAAGCCATTTGGATTATATAATACGTTGTCCTGATCAATATAAACAAGTGGATTTATCATCAACGTAAAATATGATATCATCTTAAGTCAACATAGACTATAAGCAAAGCTCAATATGATAGCATGAATAATATAATTGTTGTACAATAATCTAACTAAATCATTAATTTACGAGAGGCAATACAATTGACTACTACTTTATTGTTAATCATAAAGGTAAGTTGACAAAAAAAATTATTGTAGTACATAAGCAGCTACGAATATGCCCAAGCAGATGGATGAATCTACAAAAATTGTGCCAGAGGAACCAAGTCTCAAAATGGCTATATTGAATAGATCTGAAACAGGAAGTCGATCGACCATCTCTAACAAGGAAATAAAGATGGAAACGATATCACAGGTAGAAATCCAAAAGCACCTAATATTGGATATGGACATAAAATTGTAAGCAGTCTAATCCCTATAATATAGATGCCTGTCTTACATAGGACCATCAGGGTCCAACCTTTTCTGAATAGCAGCTGCAGCCTAAACATACAAATTGGTAATAAATTGATAGTTTGAAAGAAATCTACTGAAATTAAATTGTTAAAGATAGATATCAAGTTTGGTTTACTCACCTTGAAGTTTCCAAGCTTGTATTGATAAGCCATCTCTTCCTTGAGCTGAGCTTGCTCCTTCATCGCTTGTGCCTAAAAATTCAAATATAGATAGAAATAAGTGCAAGTTGCTAGGCCTTTGAAGATTGGAAAACTAATTTAAATACAATTAGAGTGATAACCATTCCACTATGCATAGTGCACTTTAAAATTTCTACCTCCTATTCCTTTTGCTTTTCACATGCGTGCCGTAGTTCCAATCTGAAAGAGAAAAAAATTGTTACATAACAAAGAATGTAACAATTGTAAGTATGGATCAATGGACTCAATCTTGAAATCGAAATTTCAGAGACAAATCTTAATAAGACTAGGGAGATTAAAATTTATAAATAGCGTAAAAGGAAAGGGAAAAAGCAGAATAGTGTTCAAAGTTCAGTGAACATATCATGCTTATAGTTTGGATAATATTTAAAAATACAATTGGGTTTTGTTAGTACTGATTTTCCTTGATCTAGAGAACTACTTTTCTCATGTTAACACCATATGGGTTACAAAACCTACCCCAAAAATAGAAAATTGTAGCTATCACAATACCATCTCTATAGTCAAGAAAATAAATCTTGGAATAATAGGTCTTGTGTGTTACCAAAAAAAGAGATAAATTAAAGATCTTGTAAGGTCAAATATTTTATTTCACAGCACATGCATGATTTAATGAAATATTTTCCATGCACTGCCATATTAGGAAGTAATGTCCTCTATACAAACAAATAGGAGAAAATAAAACAATGCTCAAATAACTCTGAATCTTAGAATAAACCAAATGTGTAGCAAGCACTAGAACATACCTGCGTTGTTCTTCATCATTGAACACAGTACGCTCTGTTTCTATGTCCTTTTTGATACCTTTCTTCTTTTCCTTCTCCACTTGATGTTTGTAATAAGCATCAAGGTTATAGTACCTACCACCAAAGAAACACAATAACGGATACCAAGTTTAATCATAATCTCTAGACTATTCACGGTACTCATCCATCTAGTCATATGATGAGAAAAAACCACAAACAACATAACAAATATCCATTCTCAAATATAGTACTAATCCTAAAGAGGTAATGTGGATTCCAAATTTCAATCCTACAATAATTAGACTAACAACGTAACAAATTGCTTAAATAGAGAAATGTTTAATCAAATTTTTCATCAGTGTTATGGGCCTAGATGATATACATGTTATAGAAGCAAGAGGCAAATACAGCCATTAAAACGAAACTTAAAAGGTTTGAACTATTGATCGATTTCATGTTCTTGTTTAAAAGAATGCAAGATAGAACAATGACATTAATAAAGAAAAAGTTAATGAACAAACAACAAAGCCTTACTTTTGGAAGGAAAGGTTGTTGTGTTGTGATCCTCCATATATCTGTGAAATTAGTGAATGACCATAAGAGATTAAGGTATCAATCAATAAAACCGTAAATTAATTCCATACATGAATTGAAGAAACTGATAAATCTGCACAAATTTGGTCTTTATGATCATCTTTATCTTTACTTTTTGAACAAACCCAAACTAACAGAAAGTTGAATATGATTCAAATAAAGCAAAACAGGAATCTTTTATCTAAACTTTGGAAAGACAAAAAATGGGCAATATATTGCATCCCCAAATTGGTTCACCAAATGTAGAGGAATCTTTTGCTAATAAAAAATGAACAAATTTAAAAAGAACAACTTATTCTATTCAATTAAGCAAACTTAAATTTGAATTAAGTAAACAAAAGAACATTGGAAAGCCGATATCAAATAGTTCATTTAATATTTTTACAAGGCAAAATAGATTTGCCATGCCAGATCTTCATGTAAACATGTTGTGGCACTAGACGAAACAGTTTATCAAAATTAATCACCAATAATCAACAAAACTTGTTACCAAAAGTAAACATAGATCAGTCCTCAACATATAAAAAAATAATCACCAATACAAGCTATCATACCTAGTCAAGCTTGTAATAGCCTTTATTCGTAATAGACCTCTCATGACCATCAACTAATATTTTAACTCCCTCCACTCCAACGTCATTTTCATCAACTACAGACCCCCAATTGAAAATCCTATAACCTATATAAAATGAAAAGAATGGAGGATCTAATTGAATATAAGCATATTATTTGGTCGACAGGAATTGTGATGTGATAATGTTGAATATTCTAAGAAGAATGAATTTGCAATAAGATTAAACAGTTGTGTTTTTCTCCAATCAGATCAAATACAACGCAACCAATTAAAATTTAAAAAATTGGCATTCTTTAATAAAATTACCACAGGAGACAGAGATCTATTAGCTCTAGTGATTGAAAACGCCAGCGATACAATGCTATTACCGCTACTGTGTTGATTGCCTCTTAAAGAAAATTTTGATGGAGCAGTGAAGCAGAAGGAGAGATCGTCATCATGATTGTCGTGAAGCTCATCGTCTTCAGTACTGGTGGTGTTTTGTGGGGCCATGATCTAAGCGAGGCACTAGACGGCGGCCTACACGGCTAGTTCTGTTCCTCTTGATAGAAGAAATGGCTGGCTGGAGCCACGATTGAGGGTGCGCCGATGATGACGAGCTGGAACTGCTTGATCTGTCGCTCCACTGCCTCTTCTACCCCGGACTCGCCGCCCTTCGCCGATCCATTTTCACTAATTGTAATTTTGCTTATGTTTAGAGAGGAAGTGAGTTTTGAGTTGCTGTAGAGAGAGAGACCCATCACGGTGCATGCTAGGTCTTTTAGCCGCTTTTAGAAAATGGAGAGTGAGTGTAGAAGAAATATGGGATTTTGGTCTTCTAATCGTTATATGCTGTCGTTTTCAGTGGACTAAAATTTTTTTAAATTTTTTTATCAAATTATTTTTTATTTTTTTTAGCGGCAGTTTGAGATTTTTTGCTTTCTTAATAATATTTTTTCAGAATAATGATTTGTTTTAATTGTTATTTTTTTAAATATTGATTTTCATAAAATTTTATTTACTAATAATAAATAATTTTTTAAAAGAATAAATAACTTTTGATATTATAATACCACTAATTTATTAATATTTTATTTTTTTAATATTATAATATCACTAATTTATTAATATTTTATAATTTGTTAATATTTTATAATTTTAATACTATAATATTAAATTTATTAACACTTTTTTTTATTAATACTATTTAAAAAAAAGTCAAGAAATATAATATCAATAAAAATCATTTTTATAGTAAGGAATATCATACATCAAGCAACCATTCTATAATGATTTTGCGTTAAACAAAATGAGATATGATGATTGCACACTCTGTTTTCTTGATATTAAGAAACATTGAGATTTTATCTAAGCACCATGACCATCTATTAACAACTCAATTATGGAAGCCAAGTATGGCCGGTAAGGTCCAACACATAACAGAGCACTCTCTATCTAAAGAAATATTGACTTATAACAAAATGATTATTTTCATAGTTTGTATTGAGAAAGGAACATTTATGCAGTATCAGATGATCAATGATTTAGAAATCCAATTTAAAATACATAAACCATTTAGAAAATTCCATATGGCTAAACGTTACATGTTTAGTTGAAAAAATTTGAAAAAGGCGGTTACTTATGAAAGAGCTTAGCTTAAACCATAGATAATGATATTCTTTCTAAGTAAACTTTTCTACTCTATCAAATTAATATTATACATCTTACTATAGAATATTCTTAAAATTCAAAAACTTTGGCTGGGATTTTGAAGACGTATGGCTCCTGCTGATCTTTTTAAGTTGAAACAAAAGCAAGTGTTGCTTGAAATTGGTTAAAGTACCATTATAGCTCTTTAATCTCATAAATTGTTAGAGACTACAATTGCTTAAAATAATTATTTTAAGATGAGTTTTAAAATTAAATTTTTCATCGAAAGGCTTTTAAGGGTGAGTGTTTCTGATTTTATAAATGTAATAGACTTACATTCAATATATATTTGTTAAATAAGAAATTAGATTTTCATTTTGCTGCATATATGTATTTTGACATGCATTAAATATTCAATGAACACCATCACATGCATTCATCCATTAGTTAAACTTCAACAATTGGTATCAGAGTATGTTTGTGTACTTTTTTAGGGAGAATAGAGTGTTCTATATGTTTGTAATTTTCAAGAATAGTGGGTATTGCATTTTTTAGTGTTTGAAGTGCAAAATCAAGTCGCTTTTCGAATGAGGGTTGGGCCAATATGTGCTTTGCGCCACAGTGTTCATAGAAATTGGATGAATGATGCGGCAATGCATGGTCCAGCACTAGGACAATGCATGGCGTTGCGGTAGTGGCTGCGTAGCACTGCAGTACTAATAAGGGTAAATTAGGTCTAATATTTTTATTTTTTTAATATTATATTTGTTCGTTGAAATTAATATTATTTGGCTTTTTATGTGATTTATTGTTATTTTTTAAATTTGGAGTCAATAAAGCAAATATGGATGAAAATCTAATGAAAATAAGTCAAAAATATTAAATTACTACAGTACTATGCTATAGTAGATTACTACATTATGAACAGTAACTCATGTACAATAATCATACTCTGACTTATATTTGATATTTTATCTTAAATTAAAGACATAAACTTATAAATAGAAGATAAAAAGCCTAATTCAAGAATCAAAAAGTGAGAGAAGAAGAGAGAGAAAGAGCAATTTTTTAAGGATAAAAAAGACTAGAAAATTAAAGATTGTACAAAAATCTTTTTTTTATCTCTTCAACTCTTTATCTTTCTAATTTTCTATGATTTTCATGATGTTATTCTTGATAATCTTTAGAACTTTTTATTTTACCATGACCTAAGTTTTTATTTCTAGGGTTAGACTTTTAAACTTAGTATGTAATTGGATTTTATTAATTCTTAGTTTATGAACTTTATACATTATAATTGATTCATTTTATCTTGATCTTAATGTTTTCATTATATCTGACCAATATTATGAATGATTAAGGAATCATGATGAACTTGACAAAGGAATTTATGTGTTTAGCTTAGAATAAGTAGTAGTTTCTAAACTACTACTTACTCTATTCACTTAGAAATTTTGTGAAATAATGCAATACTTTGCAGATGTGAAAAAGATAAGCGGTATTTTATACCATGCACATTTATCATCATATGCTAATGAAATGTCTATTGTCAGTAAATAGATATCTAAGGGGTCTATCTTTCTTAAGATAAGGTACATTAAATAGTAATGATTACTATTTAAACCTCATCAGAGTGGAAACACTTTCATTGTTATTATTCTTTATTTGTGGTTACGATATAATTTGGAGCATAACATTACTTGCACATCTCATGTACACATGCTTTTATTGAAAATTATTAGACATTAAGGTCAATAAATATGATTTGACTCTCAAATAATCCTTAATCCTTTTTCGATAAGTTTTATCTTCTTTCGAAGAGATATTATCAAAAACACCTATAATAATCTATTAATCATTAATATATCCAAGTTTTTTTGAATCTAGAACTATTCTTAAACTCATTAGCAAGTCAAAATATTTCTCAATACTCTATAGTTGGTGTGCTTAGATCAAGTATACTAACGGATTGCCAATTTAATCTCATCTCTATAAGATATCTAGGAGATGTTAAGCAAATATTTCTAATCGTTAATTAATAACGCTTTAGATTATGAGTATAACTTTTATACATTTTTAATTTAAAGACGTCCTCCCATTGTTTTACATAATTCCCAAAATCTCTCAAATGGGAGAACAACAGTTTAAACCCTTTTAAACTATACAATGAAAAGTAGATCCCATTGGCATTTTACTCCAGCCCCACGTTATAAGAATATTAGTTTTTGTAAACCTAACAGGTAGACAACTCTTGTTAATCACATCTCATACAACTCTTACCAGTGATTTTAAATACACCTTATCCTCACGCTGTAACAATATTGGGTACGTGTATTCCAGATTAACTTATCAATAATCAAACATATGTTACTGATACTACCCTCATGCTGTAGCAATATTGGGTGATATGTTTGCATATATTTGTCTCATCTTATATTTAACCGGCATAGTCTGAATCATACCAACCAAATCCGTTACATTGTAGCAATATTGGAAAAAGATCGATGTGACCCCTCTAACACCATATTGACAAGATGGATCATTACATAACATTATCACATAATGAAACATCTTCAATCTCATTAAGAGAGATTTTTGTATTCTTACCCCCATCTTATGAGGATGTAATTTTCAATCACACATTTGTTTTGTGCAAGCATAGCTAACCCCCACTAGTAAGGCTCTCATTGTGGTTACCAGCATAAACAAATGGGTCACAGTTTATAAAGCAATAACTATAACAACTTATAAATTGCATAAATAAACAATAAATATTTTTAAACAATTTAAAAATAAATAATCCCAGTAACTAGCATAATTATAATTTTTCTTAGGTTTTAGGTACTGCGATGCTAAAGGCCTACCCTTCGGTATCACAGTTGCGGTGCTAGGGTCCCACCCTGGTGCCGTAGCACTGGGTCACCACTCAGCTGTAGGTTCTGCCTCCTGTGCTACGATGCCAGACCTTCAGCATTACGGCAATAGGGCATGGAAATCTCAGCGTTGTGGTGCCCCTCACTAGAATTGTCATGCTGAGGCCTGGATAGCCTCAGCACAGTGGCGCAAAGTGACACCATCGTGGTGTCCCTTTAGCTGCGTCTTGATTACACATTTTTCAACATAATAATCGCATAATCGATAGCCTTAAGACATCTTAATTACGCTACAAATACTCTGATTAAGTATGCAAATAGCACACAATCATGCACTCTGATACCAATTTGAAAGTGAGCTGCATGGGGTGAGAGTGTACATTTTAATTTTTAATTTACACATGACATGCATAAATGAGTGCAGCAAAAAATAAACAAACATCTTATTATGTTAATGAGATATTAGGAACTCATCCTTAAAGCGTGCTTTGCGCTGTTCTAGTTTAGGACTCAGTGGGATTCTTTAGGCTAGAACGGTATCTTTCTATTCTCCCTGGAATATTTAATTTTAAGCAACACTTACTTCCATTGATTCTCTCAAATTTCTTAACTATTTTACTAGTTATTAATTACCATTCACTTGCCAACAAATGAAGAATTTGGCTCTCTATTTACAGCAACAATGGCGCCAGTTTTAGCCAATTAACATCAATTTGATAGCCACATATTAGAAGCATGACAATACTTAAAAAAATACACCTCATGCTTTAAATATTAGCTTAGTGGCAAGGTGTTGTGCTAACCAAATTATTAAAATTTTGTGGCCAAATTACTTGTAAAATTAATAAGGCAAAGCCACGTGTTATAACCAATTAAAACATGAAAAATTCCACCTGTTGATAAATCTTTCAATTGCCCGAATGTTATAATGTATGCCACCATTAAAATGCATAACACTTGTTACTAATTGGCCAAAATTGACTTTGGTTTCCAAAGCCTTTAACAAATGAATTAATACATTTGTTTACTTTATTTTCATTCATATAATGATCCTCAAATGGCCTACTAGTCCATTATCAAATGTTTGGACTAATAGCCATTTAAGGACTCCATGGTGAGGACACTTTCTCAATATATCCTTAAGGTGCTCTTATGGCTCATACAATAATTCACTATCAATTTGAACAAATGAGGTGATGTCATTACTCATCTTTGCTTTCTTTGCTAGTACAAAGAACCTGGCTAAACACTTCTACACTAAGTCATCCTATGTCGATATAGATTTGGACGATAATGACATCAACTAACTTTTGACTTTGTCCCTCAAGAAGAAAGGGAATAATATAAGTCGAACGACATTATCTAAGACTCTATTGTACTTGAATGTATCTTAAATTCTCAAGAAATTCATAATATGCATGTTGGGATCATCATTGAAAGCATTACTAAATTGTACAGACTCATTCAACATTTGAATCATACTTGTCTTGATCTCAAAATAGTTGGCATTGATGGTTGGTTATTGAATACTAGACTAAACACCATCTATAGTGAAGACTGTATACTCTTTTAATGCTCATTATGGTATCATAGGTTTAAACACAAGATTATTGATGGGATCATTGTTTTACTCCTTATTCAAAGATTAGTACCATTCACTTTAAAGTCTATGCAATGTTCTTTCAATCTTAGGATTAAAAGAAGTCAATTCAGCACTTTCTTACCCTTCGCATGAACTATCAAAACACAAAATAAAAACAAATCAAAGTAAAAAGAAAAAAATCTAAATTAAAAGCAAAGAAGTTTGGTATTGGTATTAATTTAAAGAATAGAAAAAAATTAGTCCTCGACAAAGGTGCAAAAAAACTTGATGTGCAATTTCTGGCTAAGTAAACGTGTACGCTATCGTATCAAGTAATATAGGATTGAGGTATAGATATTGGTCCCACAACCACTATTTAATCTATTTATTTTAATCAAGTACTAAAATTAATCCTACTGTAAATATTATTCAGATGAATCAAAATAAGAATTATATTTAATTAACCTAATTTTATCAAATTTAAATGAAACCTAATATTATTCAAAAGCAAGAAATAGGTTGAATTCACCAATTAAAAGCAATTTAGGGTTTTGATTTATCCCATAATATTTCATTGGACTTATTAATATCTTAGTTAATACCTTAATAACAATTATTAGCTAGACTCTAATCTCATCATAAGCCTCTGTCGATGGTTGAGTGATTATATTACACTATAACTATTACTTATATGTCTATGATAATCCGAATTGAATGTAACTCATTAAGAATAGGTCTAAAAAATGTCATACAAGCCATCTAGGAATAACACAAAGCTAATGCCCTAGATCATCTCTATCTCTTCCTTACTTGATAACACAATTATTGATCTCTAATTTTAAATTCTTCACCTTGATATTTTATTTTATGATGTGTTTTGTTTGCCTATGATATCATCTATGTTTTGGCTTAGAAAAGAGTGCTTTATAGGCCTTCATAACCCTAGAGTCATGGGGTTTTAAATCCAAGTCGAAATAGGACTCAAAAGAGGGGTTATATATGTCGCACGGGCGCTGCGATTCTCAAACCTGAAAAAAGTCCAATTGAGAGGGGGAGGGACTTTCTGTGCCCTATAAAGCTTAACTTTCTATTCTAGGCCTCACAGCGCCAGACATTATAGCACACTTGCTGTAGCACGATCAATGTATCAAAATTACTGTAACACTATGACTGTTTATATGTCACTATTTATATTTACTATAGTAAATTTAATAATTTTGCTTTGTAATCATTGGATTTTCATTCCTATGTGCCCTATTAACTCCAAACCTACAAAATAATAATAAAACACATAAAAAAGCAAACTAATCTTAATTTAGATGAACAAACATTAAGTTTGGAATATAGAAATATTATACCAAATTAACCTTTATTAGATATTGGAGCACTAGGGTTCTAGCACTGGGGCACCTAAGCCTGGGCACCGCCTGGCACAGTGCTAGCTAGAGCTCACCGCGGCACTAAAAAATCTCTCAACACAAAAGTATATTTATTTATTTAAATATTTTAAACCTAAGTCTAAAAATGCATAAAATTAAAAATAAAAATATAAAAATAAGAAGAAAACATAAATTAATGGATACTAGACTTGGGTTGTCTTCTAATAAGCGCTTGATTTAATTTTGTCCACTTGATGTCATGATTCCTTCATTACTTAGGTTCAATCAGATCAACGTGATCTTCTGTCGATTGATATATCCTCCATGATAATGCTTGAGGCACTGGCCAGTCACTGTAAATAAAGCTTGAGTGTTTGGGTCTTTAATTTCAAAGGTGCCATGTGTTGGAAATGGTGCTTATGTGCCATTTTAATATTGTATAAAAATTAATTATTTAATATTTATACAATAAATATTTCAAATAAAATTGTTAATATAATAAATAATATATGGTAAGATGCTTGTAAGGTTTCAAACATTGCATTATTTGAAGGAGTTCAGATCTAGTCTAAAGAAGTTTAGATCAGTGTTAAGAGTTAGCAACACTGAGAGTTATAAATTCTAAGAGTCAGCAGGTTATAAGAGTCAGCGAATTCTAAAGAGTTAGAGCCTTTTCTGAAATGGGACAAAGACCTAGAAATATATTAGCAAAGACATAGTTATAAGGAGTTACAAATAGTGCTACGAAATGTCAATATACAAGTATGTTCTCAAATTTTATACTCTCAATCTACCTTCACTAATGCGAGTTTATCGGTGAAGATCTTATTATATATAGATTAGTGTATATCTATATCTAGATGGTTTAGATGGTTAGTCTTAGCATACTATAAGGTCAGTGGAAGCTCGTATAGGCATATGGGTATTCAGTGAGGATTGGGTACTAAACAGACCTAATGAAGACTTTCAATAGACATCCTATAAAACTATCAATAGAGGATATTCTCGAGTTGACTAGTATTCATGGTCCTTTAACCCTAGCACCACGGTGAACTTATAAGTGATCCATCATACTTAGGTTCTACACATGTCAGAGGCATTTCATAGTCTGACCACTAGGTGTCGCTGGGTATGGTCTGATGCTCATAGATTCTAGTGTATATAGATATAGGATCTGTTAGCTCATATAGGTAAGTTGTATATCGTCATGCTCCAAGATTGTATTTTAGAAAGTCTTGTGACCATAAGCATAAAACATGAGAAAGAGTTTCCCGTAGGATAAACAATATTCCAAAAGTGTTTGGGCATATTATTTATGGAAATACGTATTTAGAGATAAATTTATGGTCAAGCATATAGAGATTTGACGATGATAATCTATGTCTCCACTCTTCATGGATATAAATGATGGAGGGACTATATGAATATATATAAACCTTAATTTGTATGGTTCGATACATCGTTTTGTAATTTTGGCAACGTGTGTATGGGGCATCGTTTACGAACTTACAAAAGAGTTTCATAGGATAAACGAGTGTGGACCTAGAGAATCTCATAATATGAGGTGTACTCGTTGTGTATTGGAGTAGCACATCAAGTTGAACAATTTGATCCGAGAAGTCAAAGATACCTACTAGTTTTGTAAAACTTGTGAGCAATGTCAAAAGTTAGGAAGTATAACTCGTAGGAACATGATGCCATTAAACCTAATTTTAGTAATCGAATTTTTGATTGTTGGGGCATCGATTTTATGGGTTTGCTTTCTTCTTCTTTTGGATACATTTATATTTTGATGGCTATTGAGTATGTTTCCAAATGGGTTGAGGGAATCCCCTGTAAAAACAATGATCATAAAATAGTTTTGAAGTTTTAAAAAATAACATTTTAACAAGGTTTAGAATTCTTAGAGCAAATATAAGTAATGCAGGTTCATGCTTTTATAACAAACCTTTTGAATTATTGATGAAAAAAATATGGAATCACACACAAAGTGTCTACACCTTACCATCCACAAACATATGGACAAGTTGAGCTTGCTAATAAGGAAATCAAACGAATTTTAGAAAAAACTGTAAACCCAAATAAAAAAGATTGGTCTTTACAACTAAATGATGCACTTTGGGCTTATCATACTGCTTTTAAATCACAAATTAGTATGTCCCCCTATAGGCTTATTTTTAAAAAACCTTGTCATTTACCTGTGGAATTGGAACATAAAGCTTTTTGGGCTATTAAAATGATTAACTTTGACTTAGATAAAGCTGGTTCACTAAGGAAACTCCAGTTGAATGAATTAGAGAAAATAAAGAATAATGCTTATGAAAACTCTAGAATCTACAAAGAGAAAATAAAGATATTTCATGACGAACATATTATCAGAAAAACTTTTGAACCTTTACAGAAAGCTCTCTTATATGATTCAAGATTACACTTGTTTCATTGTAAACTTTGTTCTTGATGGACTGGACCTTTTATTGTCAAAAACGTTTTTTCTCATGGAGCTATTGAAATTTAAAATCCAAAAAATGGAAATATTTTTAAAGTCAATGGACAACGATTGAAAAACTATGTAGAGAGGGTAAACAACTCTATGTGTCTAGAGGACATCTGTGGATCTTATCTATCATGCTTGATCAAGTTATATCTATCTGTACCATATTTCATGTTTTGATTTTGTTTGTTATTTTCTTTTTTTTTTCTTTCTCTTGTATGTTTTCATTTCCCGGTTAAGTGGCGAATAATGGTACTCCATGACATTTTAAGTCAATTTTACCAATTTCCCATAATTATTGACATTTTTTTCTTCTCCCTCTTTCTTAAAAAAAAAGATGACATTTTAAAACAATTGAAAAAACATTTTTCCTCATTGCCTCAACATGCCTTAAAAAAGATTTACCAAGCAAGATATAAAAAATTAAGGTTATTAATGATTATAAGTATACCTGCTTATATATGTTGGTTAATTAAAGCCCACGTTCGATTAACAGGCAAGTTTTCTGACTCATTAATTTCTTACATGCCCGACTTAGATAAGAGTTCTTTTACAAAAAAACGAAGAGCAAAAAGATTAGGTGTTTGTTACAAGTATGCACGTATGACTTGTAACACAAGATGCTGTAGTTTAGGAATGGTATCTATAAATTACGAAGATAAAATTAGATTCATTAGGGATAGCCTGAGTAAGGAGTCTTTGGATGATATTCTAATGACTCTTGAAACCCATCCCAGTGGATATTTATATAGTGCCATTCATGAATGGGAATTATTCCTAAAAGAACGTGAGCAGTACAGTCTCAAGAATCTAACTCTAAAAGACCCGATTTACCAATTTATAAGAAAATTGGATAAGAAGCCTATCCCCGACCTATAGAAAGTGTTTAAGCTATTTCTGAACATAAAACCAGAGGAAGATGTGAGCCACTACTTGTATATATCTACTTGAGCAGTTAAATATTTTATTTCAACTTTAAATGTCTTCTCCAATAATAACCAACCACCTATAGCCGACTTTGATTTTAAAAATTTGCATTTAAAGCTTAATCTCATCCAATAACAACCAACCACCCATTGAAATTTTACATTGCAACACCTTTTTGGCTCTATAAATATATTACATTATTTCTGCATCTTCATACTTAAAATCATTCAAGGGTTAGGGAGAGTTTAACAATGGCAGAAACATCAACTCGTAAATTCACAAAAAAATTATGTCTTTTGTGGATCTAGCCCTAAAAGAACAAGAGAGTTTGTAGAAGCAGCAGAAACCCTTGGTAAGGTGTTAGTTGAGCAAAAAATTGATTTAATATATTGGGAGGTAGCCGTGGATTAATGGGGTGGGTAACAACACCTGTACATAATAAAGGCAGTCGAGTTTTGGGTATCATATTGAAAGCTCTAATAGTTGAAAATATTGTCAACAAAATAATTAGGGATGAGTTACAGGTATTATCAATGCATGAACGCATGTCTCTAATACTTGAAAATGCTGATGCCTTTATAGCTCTACCAAGAGGCTTCGGGAATCTAGAGGAAAAATTTTAAATTACCTCATGGGCTCAATTATAAATCCACCAAAAACCTATTGGTTTGTTTAATATTGTCGGATTTTATAATGAGTTGTTATCTTTTCTTAACTATGCGGTGAAAAAATAATTCATATCATTTGTGGCATGACAAATCCTCATTTCTGCTTTAACTATTGATCAGTTGCTCTATGAATTGCAAACTTTATACCTCTGTGTGATCCAACAATGCGTCAAATAGATTGGTATCTTGATGATAGTGAGAAGAAACGCAAGATAGATTTTAATCTTCATCTGTAGTCTCTTTACTTTGATTTCTTTTTTTGTATTTTGTGTGATTTGTTTGTTTCAGGTTTTTCTTTTCAATAAAAGCTATTTCAGGTGATATCTTCTATACTCTACTCTTGTTGTATTTTGACATTGAGGACATTGTCTTAATCTATTTCGGTAGAGAGATAGTTCATATATGATGTCAATGTTGCCTTTTTTTTTATTATCATTTTGATATTTTCCTAAAAATAAAATTGACATCTTGCATTATGAATGGCATGAGTAAAGGTTTTATTTTTAGACTCTTGAGACGCATTCTAACCTACTTGTTATTTTTATTTCATGCATATGTGTTCTTAATAATTTTTATGTAAATAAGTTTGATTTTCTATCGAGGTATAATTTCAAAATTGTTTGGTGTTAATCATTTTTTCTATCTAGGTTACTAAAAAATAACTTCTGAAATCATTTCTTGAGCATAATACTAAGCCTTGTGGTAAAATGAATGATTCAATGTATATAGCCAAGAGATTTTTTTTTCATGTTTAAGTATACATTTTCTTAATCTCACATCGTTTTGCATGAGTTGAGAGCTTTCATTGATCTTTTGAATTAGTTAAATTTTATTTGGAGTGACATTATTCGAATAAAGGAATGATTTGATTGTCTACCCAAAGAATGACTCCAATTTGTTAAAAATATTTTGGTGAGAAGTACTTCCTATTTTGTAATATTTTGTAATATTCTTGATATTCACAAAAGTGTAAAAAAAAAAAAAGGAATCACTTCAGTTTACAAAAGTCTTCGTTCAATGATAGAAGACAAAAGTGTCCAAGAAAAAAAAAAGAAAAGAAAAGAAAAGAGAGAAAGATTCAATCTATTACAATAAAGTCTTTATTTTCAAAGACAAAAGTCATTAAGAAACAGTGTTTCTCATTGGGTTTATTTCTGATATTCGTGATTAAGGTCCTAAAAGTTATCACGTGGCAAGAATGGTGTAACCCTGGGATCAATGTTAGTTTGTTTGTCTATCCTTAAAGGTAATCTTTTCTTGAGCGCTTATCTGTTCTCGAACTTCATTAATGAAACCTGAACTCTTTAAACAATTTTTTTTTTACCTGTGAGGATATGGAGTTAAGGCTTTTGCGTGAAGAAAATTTTCAACGCTATATATTTTGTGATTTGTGATAAGAAGGTTATGACTTAGTTCACACACACATTATTTTGAAAGTTATAAAATAACCTTGATAGAGATTGTGATCTTAAACTGACATTTTGTTTGAAATGCTTAGATAGTTATTTCTTTTAATTTATTTATGCTTGAATTGCTAGGGACTAGCAATAAGCTGATTAGGGGGTATGATGAATACTTAAAATTACACATTTGATAAGGAATTTTCAGCATTATTTTGCACCATTAGTGTTATTAATCTCTTTAATTTGAGCATGTTTTCAGTATTATATCTAATTAAGTTTTTATTTGTTTTAATGTAGGTTCGGTAAAGTGGCTATAACTTTCTACCTAAAACTCTAATTGAAGTAATTCTTGAACCTGTGGAAATATGATTTCATGTACAACAAAATTAAATTTTAACATAATTTTTAATTTGAAAGTTTGGAGGGTGGAAAATGGCTTTGAAGAGGACCCATCTACAGTGTAGGCCCAATTCAAGCAGGCTTTAGTATTTGGACTGTATCTCACAAAATAAAAACTCAATTGATATGATTCAAGAATCCACGAAAATATATTTTAATTATCCACAAATTGTTAGTTTAGAAGAAAGTCTGATTCGGCCATCTTGCCAGTCAAAAGAGTGTTACAATTTCAGTAGAAAGTTTGGTAGTCAAAATGTTGAATGTTTGGTCACATGTGAATAGTGCCCATAAATTTGCCTATTTAGAGACTCCATTGGTTGAAGAGGGATATCTTCTGTCATTTTGTAATTTTTAGTTCATTTTTCATTTGCATTCTATTTTTCTAAGTTATGTTGTTTTAATTCCTAGCTAAGGCTAGGAGTGAAACACTTAACGGAGGTGTAGTTTTGTCACTTTGATTCTACTCTTGTATTTCATGTTTGTGTTCAAGTGATTTGATTCATCATTTTTGAAATTTATTTTGGTTTGTTTGAAGCCTTGATTCTTTTTAGACTAAGGGCACAAAGAATGCTTAGAAGGATCTTCTCCATATCAATAATATATTTTTTACAAATGATGTCCTCCATAAATTGAAATCATTTTTCAAGTAAGTCAAGGATCAAAGGAACTCTACTACTACCCAAGTCAATGTGGATCTTTAATGCCTTAGTGTTCTTTCAAATTGATTTCTTAATTTACACTTGGTAATCTTTTCTTTCAAAATCAACCATTATTCTTCGTCTTTGGGTACAAGACTTCATTACTCTTGGACATTGAAAAAAGCAACCTTTGATCTTGGTGATCACTCTTTATAGATACGACACTCGAACTCACGAGTAAATACTATAATTAAGATAATCTATACTTAGATAATACAATATTTAAGTTGTAGCACCAGTATATAAGAAGCCTTTCCCTAATCTTATGAAGAAGTTTTTACTTAATAATTCTTGACTAAATATTACATATCAATATCATTTTTGATATTGAGTATGTCATCTACACATAGAGAACCTAAAAGACAATCTTGCTCCTACTGCCTTTCTTGAATATACATGCTTTTTTATTTTTTATAAAACCAGACTCTCTAATTTCTTAATCAAAATAAAGATTTCAGTCTCGGAAGGCTTGCTTAAGTCTATAAATAAAGAAGTCTAGCTAGATGTAAAACCTTAAGACTGTTCCATTTATATCTCTTACTTGAGACATGCGTTCTGGAATACTGTCTTTACATTCATCTACCAGATTTCATAAATCATAATATTTTACAATACCCAATGAAATTTGAATCGACTTTAGTATGGTAACTAGTGAAAGGTTTTCTCATAATTGATATTAGATCACTGAGTGTAACCTTTTACCACCAGTTGGGCTTTGAAGGTCTCCACTTCCAATGGGCCCTTATGCTTCCTCTTGTAAACTCTTTTACAAACACTTGGAACTATTCCTTTGGGAAGCTTAATCATGTTATAGACTTGATTACATGCTTTGAGTCAATTTTGAATTTTATGACTTTTTGCCATTTTCTCGAATTAATGTCTAACATCACCTCTTTACAAGTCTATGATCTTTTCCTTTAATTAAGGAAACCTAAGGACATCTTCAGGTATTAAACAATACCTTACAAATATTCTTGACATGCTTTCCGACTTACGTGGAGGGTATGTCTAAAAGGTATTTCACTCGATTGAGTATGAAGTTCCATCGTCGATTCTATAAATCTTGGATTGATTTTGTCAAGTTCAATCTTTCTATAATCTGCATAACCCATTTGAAACTATTTCTCTAGGAAAGTTGCATTATAAGAAATGAATTTTTTATTCCTCCTGGATCATAGAACTGATATCCCTTGAAGTATCTGGGATATCCCTTAAATAGATACTTGTACTCATTGGGTGCAAGTTTATCCTATTGGGTAACTTTTACTTAAACAGGACAGGCTCAAATCTTAACATACTTAAGACTCGATTTTCTACTAGTCTATATCTCATATAGAGTAATCGAGAAGGGTTTTGATGGAATTCTGTTCAATAAGTGAATAACAGTTCCTTGAGCATAACCTCTTATATATCTTTTGAAGATAAGTATATCTTATTATCAATCAGTCCATATCTAATAAAGTTTGATTCTTACTTTTTGAAAACACTATTATGTTTTATAAAAAACTTGGAGGACTATACTAAGCGAGAATCTCATTCTCATTTAAATATTGCGCGAATTCACTACTCATGTATTTATCACTTTAATCAAATAAAAAATGTTTAATACATATAGCGGTTGGTTTCTCAACTTCAAGTCAAAAGCCCTTTGAACATTTTAAAGTTTTCAACTTGTGTTTCAACAAACACATGTCCAGATCGTGACATTGATCGATGAAGACAATGAAGTAGGAAAAGCTTCTTATAGCAGTATGATTCATTGGACCACATACATCACCATGTACAAGTTCCAATTGTTAACGTGTTTTAGGGAGTATGCATGTGATTGTGTATATATTGAAAAATAAACACATGTATCATAATACACAAATGTCGCAGTGGAATTTATCATGTATTCAACATATACACATGTATTTAAATTCTTAACAACTTAAGAATACAGAAAACATACATTTGAAATCTGATTTTTTTACTCCAACTTTGAGCTCACCTTGAAGTGCACTTATGTTCAATTCTAGTTCACAACAATCATGTGGGATTGTGAAGCTAGAATAGTAGCAAGTAAATCTCCAGCAATAAGGTTTATATTACTTGAAAGAAAAATAAGAAGAATTTATTTTTCTTTCTCTTTAGTTTTTCTCACAAGTCTTTATTCAATGAAAAACTCTCTCAATTAATATTTGAATAATTAATATTTATCTTATTTGATTTTACTAACATGGTTAATGAGTGAATTCATGGTAAAACAATTCATGAAACAACAATGTGCCACTTACTAACATCTAATTAGTTAATAACTCTTGTCAACTAATTAAATGATATACTTAACATTTAAGTCTAGACAAGTGCATAACCCAAGGAACAGTGAAATATATTTTTAATTTGATAGAATTTCTAGGATGGAACTATTCAATCCATTATGCTGCCCCAGTGTACAACGAGTACACTTCATATTGTGAGACTCTCTAGGTCCACACCCAAATTGTCATATGAAACTCCTTCATACGTCCGTAAATGATGCTCTACACACATGGTGCAAATATTACAAAATGGCACATTAGACCATACAAGTTAAGGCTATAACATATTCATATAATCCCTCCATCATTTATATCAAGGTAGAGCGGAGATATAGATCAATACCGTCAAATCTCCATATGCTTGACCGAAAGCTTATCTCTAGAATTGTATTTCAATAAATAATATTCCCAAACACTTTTGTAATATTATTTATCTCTAGGGTTAAACTCTTTTCTCACGAATTACTGCTTATGGTCATAAGACTTTTTGAAATATAATCTTAAAGCATTAGGATATAATACTCACTCAAATGAGCTGATGGATCCCATATCTATACACACCGAACTCTATGAGTATCGGACCATACCCAGCGGTCAAACCATGAAAGATTTCTGACATGTGTGGAACCAAAGTATAGTTGATTACCCATAAGCCTACCGTGGCACTCAGGTCAAAGGACTACGAATACTACTCAACTCGAAAGACCTTCCATTGATGGCTTTATGGGATGTCTATAGGAGATATTTGTGAGTCTGTTCAGTATTCAATCCTTACTGAATACATGTATCTCTATATGAGCTTCCACTAAACTCATGGTTTGCTAAGACTAACCATCTAGACCATTTAGATATAGATATACAACATATATATATATATTTATTAAGGTATTCACTGACAGACTAGTATAAGTGAAGATAGATCAGGAATCATAGTGACATTTTCTAACACTATTTGTAACTCTTTGCAACTATGTCATTACTAATATATTCTCAGGTCTTTGTCCCATTCTAGGTAAGGCTCTAACTCTTTAGATATCGCTGACTCTTCTAACCTGATAACTCTTTTCAGTGCCAACTATTAGTATTTAGAACTCTCAGCGTTGCTAATTCTTAGCACTGATCTAAACTCATTTAGACCAGATCTGAACTCTTTCAGATCATCCAATGTCTGAAATATTACAAGCATCTTACCATATATAAAATATAAATAGCGATTTAATGAAATGATAATACTAGTATAAATATTAAATATTCATACATAAAGGGATGGCACGTAGCCACAAATCCCAACACCAATAAATCCGTTGGCACCAACAATAGAGACTTAGTCATCATCCCTTAAATATGAGAGTCATAAACTAGATAAGGTCTCACTGTAAGATCAACTATCTGAACATCCTTAACCCAATGGGTTAGGCGTCTTACGCCTGTATGTCCTATTCTCATTTTCCATAATTCCATAATATTCAAAGTTCCCGAACTTACTATTTTATTTGTTCACCAATTTAATCAAGACAGTTCCTGTTGTATTTTAATTATATTGGTCTATCGTCAACTGACATTTAACTGAAGATACATTATCAATATCACGTAAATATAAGAAACAATTACTTCTATATACATGTAACCTTCAGTGTCTTACACAATAAGAGATAATATTTATCTGATAATGTTCGACATAAAAAAATTAGTTTACAATAAAATGCTTCTGCTAGAAGAGAGAAGTGGCTGAAAGTTTGAACAGCTTCATCAGTTTTGGAAATGTCTATTTCCCACGGGAAGAAGTACTTCTCCTTTCCGATAGCTTCTTAGCATTTGTCAAATTATACAACAATTGTAGATATGAGATGAATAAGCAGTGTCTAATACACAGCTTTTTCTAGCGTCAGATGCTGATGAAATGTCAATGTTTTGGTAAACATTCATCTAAAGGGTTTATATTATCTATTTCGAGGTATTTTGGACAGTAACGTGACAGGGTCTAACTATGTTTCAATAGAAACAATTTTCTTTGCATTTATTCTCATCTTGCAGATATTGGATATATCAAATTAATTCTTTCAGTATGGAGGATAACATTACGTGCATTATTCCTGTGCACGTGCTCCTACTAGATATCAGTAGATATTAAGGTCATAATATATTTGTCAATTGACTCTCAAATCATCTTTATCCTTTTTCTGATAATTTAAACCTCTTTAGAAGAAGTATTATCAAAAACACCTTTTATCATCTATTGATCTATGATATACTCAAGTTGTTCTAAATTTGGAATAATTGTAAGATTCTGAGTCAGTCCTGATCATTATTCTGGTGCTCTACGGTTTGTATATGTCTAATATGTATCATTAATAGATTGTTAGTATTCTTCTTATCTTATCTCTAAAAGACTAGAGATGTTTAGTGGATTTATTTTTACTCGTTAATTTTAACGTTTTTAGATTATGGATATAGATAATACATATTTTCGATCTAAAGATGCCCTCCTATTACTTTATATATTTATAGTAATCTCTCAAAGGGAAAAGCAAAAATTTTACATTTTAAATTTTACAGTGACAAGTTGATCCAATCAGCATTTTACTCAAGCTTTTACTCAGGCTTCACACTTTAACAATATTGGCCTTTATAAAACCTAAAAGGTAGATAACTCATGTCAATTGCATCTCATGCAACTCTTACTTCT
This sequence comes from Ailanthus altissimus, assembly GCA_946807835.1. NCBI lineage: Eukaryota > Viridiplantae > Streptophyta > Magnoliopsida > Sapindales > Simaroubaceae > Ailanthus > Ailanthus altissimus. The sequence continues at coordinate 16,789,942 of OX327687.1, forward strand.
GTTCGTAAATACACCTTATCTTTATACTTTAGCAATATTGGGTAAGTGTATTTCAGATTTACTTGTCAATAATCCAATATAAGTTACTGATATTACCTTCACACTTTAGTGATATTGGATAATACTTTCACTTATATTTGCCTTATCTCATGTTTAACTAGCATATTCCAAATCACATCTACCAATTCCCTCACAATTTAGCAATATTAGGAAAAAGACTAAGTTGACTAGATTATTGCCGTATTGACAAGGTGGACCATGTATAACACTATCTCATAATGTAATACATTTCAATCTGATTAAATGAGATTTTTTATTTATAATGACATTTCGCATCAAATACAAATCTGATTTATAATTAGAATATTTATTCACGTAAGCACAACTAACCCCCACCAGTAGGGCTCTCACTGTGGTTAATAACATAAATAAATATTAACAGTGTATAATACCATAACAATATAACAATTATAATTGTATTAAAATAAAGCTCACATGCATATAATGCAAAATGTAGTGTATTGTTTAGAATGCCTGATAAGGGCAAATTTGTCATATATTTTCTCATGTTTTTATTATTGATATTTTATGATTTTATGAGAATAGATGGCTATTTATGTGCATTATTGTTATTTATAGGGACTTGAACGAAATTTAAAGAAATGCAAAGTTTTTAAATTATGAGTACAGCGCCCCCGCGCCACAAGTATTTTCGCCCCAGCGCTGAAATAGTGATCGAAATAAGAAAAACGACTTGCTTAAGTCGCGTATAGCGCCCCAGCGCCATAAATTCACCGCGCCAGCGGTGAAGCCGTTTTCATGTAGCGCCCCAGCGCCAAGATCCCACCGCTCCAGCGGTAAAGACTTTTTCACGCGTCGCCCCAGCGACAGATGCATAGCGCGCCAGCGGTAGTGCGAGTCCTAGTCCGACGAGAATTGAGATTTTCAAGCTCATATCAATCCCTATATAAAGCCACTCGTTCCCAGCCTTCAAGGAGGAATCCAAGACGACCCAAGAGCACCAAGAATACAGAACACAAGTCTTGGAGAGCAATAGGAGCTTAATTGAAGCAACTTTAGAGAGAGATACAAGACGTTCTTCGGCATCAAGAGTTTCTAGGCAGCACAATTAAAAGCAATTCGACGTCTATATCGGTTTGCTAATAATTGTATCATGATTTATAATTATTTTTACTGCTGTTCTCTTGTAGCCATGAGCTAAACTTGTTTTCTAGGATTAATATTTGAACTCAATATGTGTGCTTAATTGCCATATCTTTTAGTATTTAATAAACTTAGTCAATTATTATTTAAATTACTTGTGTTTAAAGCTTCAATATATCTGGCCAATATATGGTGAATGAATTGGTAATATTTTGATAAACTCGGAAGAGGAATCATAATATTTAGACCTAGGTAATTTAATGCATGATTGTAGAGTAACATTCAATGTTGCATATGCAAGTTTCAACTTAGGATAGGAATATACCTAATTGGCATGTATGATCAATAAGACCTAATCTTAATGAATCTTAATTTATTACAAGTGCCATAGGAATATAGGTATTTGGTAAATTAGGGTATACTTGCATGACCTTGGAAGAGGCTTGTGAATACATTAGTGTCTTGATCAATAATAAAGACTAAGTGAGTTAAATATTAGAGGATTAATCATTAGAAACATATTGAGGGATAATATTAATCCTAGGTTTTCTCTATATTGCTATCATTTATTTTCTTTACATTGTGTTTTTGTTTTATATTTCTTACATTCATTCTTAGATTTTTATTTTTCTGAATAATTATTAGGAAGATATAATTTTAGTAATTGGTTAAAAAGAAAGAATTATCCCTGTGGGTTCGACATCCGACTTATTTAGTCTCTTTATTACTTGCATACGATAGTGTATACTTGCACTTAATTTATGATATAGAAATATCGCATCAATGCCCAGATGCTATAAATTTTTTGAATGCCTTGGTGTTCAACTCTTTAAACACCCTGGATTATACTATATAATACCTTAGCAAAAGAAAAATAAAGCAAAAAAATAAATCACTCTTTTTTTTACACCCAGGCGTTTAGTGCTATAACATCCCTACATTCAACACTTGAACACATCAGCAGGCAACCACCAATGCCCCAGGGTTATATACAATAGCACCCCAACGTTAAACCAAGTTACGCCATAACGTTCATCCAAAAGATAAACGCCCTAGAGTTTATATGGGAAAAACCTAGAACCTACGTTTTCAACACTTTAAAATGTGATATAATATATTTTGTGCATCCCCAACACTTCCAGCACACCCCATTAACCTAGAAACTTATAAAATTATGCTTTGATACCATTGTTAACATGTATTAATAGTGCATTTGAATATGTTCATTGCTCATTTTTTTCTAATGCATGACAATCACACATAATTATACAGTGAAATTGAAAACTAATTTTCTAAGTAACAAACACACTTAGAATTAAGTCTTGTTATACATAAAGTTCTAGAAAAACATACCTTCATAGCCTTTGGACATTTGACACTTTTGAGCACATAAAGAAGTCAACTATTGACAATTCTAGGCTTCAACAAATCATGGGATTGAAACTCTAGAATGACAGCATTGTTAATGAATTTCAAGCATGAATTTGTCCATTAAAATAGTTCAACTCTTGAACTTATACTCTTAATTCATAATTTTGGAAATAGGGACTCAAGTGAACAAAATTCAAAGTTTTGGCATATATATACTTTAAAATGGGGACCTAAAAGCAAAACTTGTAAAGTTTCAAAAACTTGGCCAATATGCATTTGACACTTGTCATTCATTCATCCTATGCATAAAGACAAGTGTCACACAACACTTGCCACTTGTCACCCATTTATTCCATACATGTGACACGTGTCACTTATACATAGATCCTTTATGCCCCATGTCAAAATTCCATTACTTAACTTATTTAACTAATAATTAATTGGTTTATGACTTAAACCTTGACATATATATTTTGTAAGAGTCCTGGAATAAATCACGCTTTATAAATTCTCTCAAATTGAACCGTTCAATCCGATCCACTACCCAGTGCTTAATAAGTACACTTCATATTGTAAGACTCCCTAAATTCAGCTTCGTTTGTCTTACGGAACACTTCCATAAGTCCATGAACAATGCCTCATACACACGTTACAAATATTACATAATGAAGTGTTGAACCATACAAGTTGAGGTCAACCATATCCATATAATCTATCACCTAGAAGAGCAAAGATATAGATCATCATCATCAAATCTCTGTTTGCTCAATTGTAAACTTATCTCCATATTTGTGTTTCTATAAAATAATATTTGCAACCTCCTTTGCGATATTATTTAACCTTACAAAAATCTCTTTTTTGGGGTTTCAGCTTTTGGCCAAAAGACTTCCTAAAACACAATTCTCGGAGTATTAGGATATATAACTTACCCATATGAGTTGACAGATCTTATGTTTATGAACATCATACTCCATGAGCATCAGACCATAACCAGCGACACCAAACGGTCAAACTATGAAAGGTCTCTGACATGAGTGGAATCAAAGCATAATGAATCACTCACAAGCCCACTGTGGCGCTCAAGTCAAAGGACAACTAATATTACTCAACTCGAGAAGACCCTTCATTGATGACTTTATGGGAGGTCTATTGGATGTCCTTGTGAGTCTGTTCAGTACCCAATTCTCCCTGAATACCTGTATGCCCATACGAGCTTTTGCTAAGCCATGGTCTGCTAAGTCTAGCCATTTAGACAATCCTGATATAGACATATATTGATCCAAAAGGAATACTGATCGACTCATATCGATAACCATGGATTAGGAACGAAGTTTTTAAGAATATATTCTCGATTCTTTGTCCCATTTCAGACAAGGTTCTAACTTTTAGAATTGCTTACTTTTAGCGTTGACCCAAGCTCCTTTAGATCAAATCTAAACTGTTTTAGATCTATAATGTCTATAAATGTTATAAGTTTCTTACCATATAATTATGTATTAATGATTATTAGCAATATAATTATTGTTTATCGAAATGACACGTAAGCACTATCTCTAACAGTAAAAACTTAAGTTTGAAGGTATAGTGGCTTAAAAATTCAAAAAAATTCAAAAAAAATTCAAAAACATAATCAAGCAAAAATCCAAAAAAAAAAAGATGAAAAAAGAATGAAAATTCAGTTTTCTATACCTTTAACTTAGAAAACAAAAGAAAAAAATAAACAACAAAATAGTAAAGGAATCGAAGAAATAAGTTTGAGGGAAATCAGGTGGAAAACAAATGATTTGGTTTAAGTAATCTTTAGAGGAATGTGTGTTTATGGTATATGTTGAGCTGAAATTGATCCATTTTATCTTACCCTTACTTTAGCCATTCATTAGAAGGTAGATAAAATCCTATTTGATCCTTGATTATATATATGCCTACATTAGTGGAGAATGATGCCAAAAATAAGATAGAGTGTTAATTAAGTAAAAACTTATAAAGGCCATTTCATTATTTTGTGTTTATAAACTAATCTAAGTACATGTGACTAATGATTCTATCCACACATACATATGCACCAAGTAAGTCACTTGTAGGGTAGAACAAGTATTAGATTAACATTTTGAACTAATATGATGCTTAGACTTTTCTTGAGTTTTGTAGTTATGAGAAATTTTTAGACAATTTGCTAATCATTTGCCGACCCCATATTTTGTGTCTTCTTGTAGTTTATTTTCAATTTTAGCTTTTAATTATGAGTGTGCTTCCTTACTCGAGGGCAAGCAAGTATTAAAGATTAAGGAGTTTGATAAATGCATTTTTATATAATATTATATCCCTGTCAATTTGATAATTGCTCATTTTGAATGACAATATGTGGCTTTTTAAGTGTATTAATGTCCTTTTGTAGGTTTCAAGTTAATAAAGCTATTTGGAATTAAAATTCAAAGAAAACAAGGCAAAAAAACCAAATATGCTACAGTGTCAGTAAACAATAACTGTTATAGTACTATTAAACAATATTTTTGCTATAGTACTTTGCGTTTTGTGCCTAGGCGCCAAATCGAGTTCCCATCGGACAGAAAGCTTAATGCATAGGCGCCAAAAAATGGTGCCTAGGTACCACTAAAACATCAATTTCATTTTTTAATTTGTGCCTTAATTTTGAAGCCTATTCTTAGAACTTATAAAAAAGGGGATTAAAAGCCTCATTTAAAAGGGAGGAGATAGCACAAAATTTTGAGAGAAAACTAGGAGTTTCTAGTAAGAGAAGACACATTAGAGCTTGAAATCTCGAAGACCCATGAAAATTGAAGGCCCCAAAAGCTTCTCTAACTAGTTTCTTACTCTCGTCCTATCTTATTTACTTTAGTTTTAAGTTTATTTTTGTAATTTGTGTTATGTTGAACATGGATACTTTTATGAACTCTTGGACTATTGTATTTATACATTTAACTAGGGATGGCTAAATTTCATGTTCTAGAGCTTGATGTAACTATACTTAATACTATATTTTGATGTGTTATGTTGATTAATGACTATTTTGTATTGATAATTTATGATTTTTATGAATTGAATGAGAAAGAGCCCCCCCGAAACCATGTGCAAGGTATTGTCCACTTTGGGGTTCATGCGCGAGTCCTTCCCCCTCACGGTTTTGTCCTTTATGGGTGGAATGAATCACCATCCCCAAAAGGCACCTCACAAGGGTAGGGAGATTTCTCCTTATAAGGCCTTCACTTTGGATGAGTTTGCCCGATATGGGATTTGGGTTGTTACAATACCCTTTACCATCGAAACAGAGCCGTCCTCGGCTCTGATACCAAATGGAAGAGCCCACCCGAATTCCTGTGCAAGGTATTATCCGCTTTGGGATTCACGCACGCGTTCTTCCCCCCCACGATTTTGTCCTTTATAGGTGAAATGAATCACCATCCCCAAAAGGCGCCTCACAAGGGTTGGGGGGATTTTTCCTTATAAGGCCTTCACTTTGGATGAGTCTGCCCGATATGGGATTTGGGTCGTTACAATACCCCTTACCATCGAAACAGAGCCGTCCTCGGCTCTGATACCAAATGAAAAAGCCCACCTAAATTCCTGTGCAAGGTATTGTCCACTTTAGGATTCACGCACGCGTCCTTCCCCCCCACGATTTTGTCCTTTATAGGTGAAACGAATCACCATCCTCAAAAGGCACCTCACAAGGGTTGGGGGGATTTCTCCTTATAAGGCCTTCACTTTGGATGAGTCTGCCCGATGTGGGATTTGGGTCGTTACATAATGATTCTAATTGGATTGAAAAATTGATTAAATGATTTAGATTTGTGGGTTATGTGCTTAGAAAAATTTAACCCATATGTTAGAATTGAAAAGCATAACCTTTGCTTTTATTGAGTTAGGAGACTAATAGAATTAAGTTAATCACTTAAGGGTAGTTTAATGCATGTATAGGTAAAAATTTAGACAGGGATATCAATTTAATTGTGTATGCATAGGATCTCATTTGACGCTCAAGAGAGGTAATGAAAGAATTCAATAGAATAGTCATTAATCACTAATTACGAAGAACATGGGACAAGTAAAGTGGAATCAAGACCCTAAGACCCTTTTACTATAGAATTCTCACTTCATTGATTTACAAAATTGCTTATTTTAAGCAATCTCTAATTTCATAATTCAACTTAGTTTTTAAATTAACCTAGATAAAGTTAGGTTGTTAACACTATAATACTTAGAATTAATTTATAAAACCAATTCTTGTGGGAACGATACTCACTAATTACTTTATTAATTACTCATGACCCATGTACTTGCATTATAATTCAGGTGGGTTAATTTTACAAGTAGTAGAGATTTGAGTAAATAGGTTTGCAAGACTGTCAATGAAGTGTATCTTTTTAACATCAATCTTCTTACTTTGCTATAGCTTATAGGTATAGAAGACTTTTTAAGAAATATCTTTATTTTTATCTCTATTGATATTATCCGCCTTTAACTTGAGCAATAGAAGCAATATTGTCTTCATATATTATGGTTAAAATATCTGTTACAGAAGGTAGACTGCATTTACTTTAGATGTGATGAATGATAGATTGCAACCATATGCATCCTATGCTTGTAAGCATCTACATAACCAACATCCTGATATCGCTAAGTTGGTGCAAAACTAACTATTGCCAATAAGCTTGCTACAAAAGCTATGTATAGTCTGGTTCATTTGGTTAGAAATAATATATTTCATTGAGATGTGGTGGTTTTAGACCCAGTATTTTCTTGTCATATTCCTTAGGATGAAATGGATTCCTTGTTAGGATTAAGAGACTAAACAAACATATAGGTACTTAACGGATGATTTTTATCTATAAGGAACATTCTCATAATCTTTTTAGTATAGATGGATTTATGGATAAAGATTCCATTTGATTAGTACAAAAGCTGCAAGCCGAGACAATATTTAGTTTTCCCTAAGTCTTTCACTTCAAATTATCTTTTAAAGTATTCTTCAATCTTGCTATTCAGGTGTTCTGGTCAGATTCATGTCATTAACATATATAGCTATAATGGCAAACCTATAATCTGACTTCTTTACAAATACATATGGGCATATTGGGTCATTAACATATATAGCTACAATGCGCTATATTGTTTTGATCCATACAAAAATCTTTTGTAATTTGATTGAATAAACATTATGATTATATGCTTTAGGCATGTTGAATTGTTCATAGATTTTCATAAATATCTATGTCAAGTGACCTATATAGGTAATTTGACACTACATTCATAAGATTCATATCAAGTTGTTAAGAGAATGCCAGGCTTACTAAAAGTCAAAATGTAATGGTGTCCATCATGAAGGAATACGTTTAATTATAATCTGTACCAAGTTTCTCATAGAAATATCGAGCAATAAGTTTTGCTTTGTATCTAGTGACTTTGTTTCTATTCCAATACAAAAACTCATTTATGTTTACCGAATTAACATATTCAGATGCCAAGACTATAGGTCTAAATATTTCATGCTGGGCTATAGAAGTTAATTTTGCTTGAATTGCTTTTTTCCATTAGAGCGAGTCATGCCTTTTTCTACATTCATAAATAGTTTGTGGCTCAAAATCATTATGCATAATTTCAATAGCTATTACAAATGAGAATACATTGTCACAATCATGTTTCTACATTTCTCCTATGTAAGTATAATTTGAAAATCTTATACCTTTTCTGGGGCTAATATCTTTTCCAAGACTTATGTCTCTTTAGAGATTTGTGTCCCTTCAGAGATTTATGCCTCTTTAAGGACTTGTATCACTTCAATGACTTGTATCTTTTCAGGGACTTGTGTTCTTTAAGGAATTTTTCTCTTTTCACAAACGTATGTCTCTTCGTGGATTTATGTCTTTTCAGGGACTATTAACTCTTCTAAGGTCAGTGATTTAGAGAATGTGAATGTATTAGCTCGAGTATAATTTTCAATAGGATTTTGATTTTTCACTTTCTTCTTCCACGGAACAATATTTTTTAAACTAAGTGATCTGCTACGCTTTTGGCCTACAACTTACTATTCATTAGTTATATTTTGATTAGATTATTCTATAGGATCAATCACCCAAGGTTATGTATTGGTAGTTAGTATATACGACTTGGTTACTTTTAATGTATACATAAATATATCTAGTAATTTATTTGCAATTCTTTAAAGATGAAAAATCTTTCATGCCTTATTTTTATATTAATTTTTGTATGGATCCAAATAAGACATAGTGTTCTTTTTCAATAAAGTTCATACCTTCCTTCAAGAGGCATTCTTCTTTCTCCTAATGGTAGGAATATTGTCTCATTAAAATGGCAATTCATAAATCATATTGTAAACAGATCATGCTTCAAGGTTCAAAATATCTTATAATTAATTATGATTTAAAAACCAACCAATGTTGATGTTCCATCTTAGTGCATTGTAGGGTGAGATAGTTGTTAAGGATTTTGCTAATCCATTTTTATGTGAACATCACAAGATGTTGTTCATCGATTCCTACTGATGACAATAGTCATCAAATATTTTAGATGTAAACTCATCAATATTATCTAAACATATTATCTAAATAGTATAGTTTGGGAATTGTGTCCATAATCTAATGATTTGTACTAGTAATTTAGCGAATACGACATTTTGTGTAAACAATAAACAAATATGTGATTACCATGCAGTTGAATCAATCAAAATCATAGAATAGCAAAAAAAAGTGAACTTGGTGAATGAATTTGATCCACAAATATATCTTTAAATCCTTTGTAAAAATGATGGAGATTTTAGACATATCTTAAAAGGGATGGTTTAATTATAAGTTTGACTTATGAGCAAATGATACAAATACCTTCATTAGACAATAGAATCTTTATGTTCTTTAATGAATGTCCATGAGAATTTTCAATAATTCTTACACATCAATTTAATCCTAGATGACCAAAGAGATCATGAAATATCATAAACAATTTTAGATAATTGAACTTCTAGTTCATTACTTCATAGTTTCCAATTAAATTTATTATGCCAAATTAAATGACAAGGTAGGAAGCTTTTCAATTACACATTTCTTGTCTAAGATGTTGAACGTAATGCCAAATCAAGTTAATCCTGGATGACCAAAGAGATCATGAAATATCATAAACAATTTTAGATAATTGAACTTCTAGTTCATTACTTCATAGTTTCCAATTAAATTTATTATGCCAAATCAAATGATAAGGTAGGAAGCTTTTCAATTACACATTTCTTGTCTGAGATGTTAAAAGCAATGCAAAGATATTCTACATTATTTTCACTCAAAGTCTAAATGTGATATTTATTTCGACGAACAACTTTAAACTTCACATTTTGTTTTTGAATCTGATTACATATAAGGCTTTATTCACTTATATATAACTTTGTTCTACTTGCTAACAAGATCGTTGTTCTTCTAGAGCCTTCAATTAGATCTGTAGGACTTGATATAATATTGAGTTTTCCTTCAATATTTCTTACCTTAAAGGATGGTATGTATTTGTTGTCATCCAAACAAGCATCCCCAACCATTTTTAAATGGGACAATTCATCTTTAAAAGTTATTTCTTATATTAAATAGAAGTTTATGGTAGATATCAAGATGATTAAAGCTAAATTTCATACAAAAAAACCTAATTTAGAAATATTAATTAAAGCTTAATTATTAATGTTTCCTTCTTTATCCCTAAAGAAATCGAATACATTTATATAAGTAAGATCTTCAAGATATTGAGTTATTAATAAGATTTGTCTTCGCATTTTTTTCCTTTGCCTCGATGGATGCCTCATAATACTGTTGGAGCTAGTGCTTACATACCTTTATAATATTATATGAATATTAATTATTTAATATTTATACAATAAATATTTTGAATAAAACTTGTTAATTTTATAATCATATGGTATAATGTTTATAACATTACAGACATTGTATGATTTGAAACAGTTCAAATTTGGTTTGAAGGAGTTTAGACCAGAGCTAAGAGTTAACCGTTGAGAGTTATAAATGCTAAGAGTTAGCACTGCTAAGAGTTAGCAAGTTATAAGAGTCAGCGAGATCTAAAGAGTTAGAACTTTGTTTATAATGGAATAAAGACCTGAGAGTATACTAGTAATGACATTGTTGCAAAGAGTTGCAATAAGTACTAAGAAATGTCATTGTTCAAGTATGTCTCAAATATTATGTTCTTGATTTATATTCACCAGTGGGGGTCTATTGGTGAATCATTATAATATAAATTAGTGTATGTCTATATCTATATGGTATAGATGATTGTTCTTAGCTGACCATGAGCTTAGAGCTTATAAAGGTATGCGGGTATCCTGTCAGGACTGGATACTAAACAGACTCACAAAGACCCCAATAGATATCCTATGAAGCCGTCAAAGAAATGTTCTCTTAAGTTGAGTAATATTCGTAGTCCTTTGACCTAAGCACCATAGTGGGCTTATGAGTGATCCACCATACTTTGGTTTCATATATGTCAATGACCTTTATGGTCTGACCGCTATATGTCGCTGGGTATGGTCCGATGCTCATAGAGTCCGGTGTGTGTAGATATGAGATCTGTCAGCTTACATAGGTAAATTATATATCCGATGCTCCGAGATTGTATTTTATAAAGTCTTGTGGCCACAAGAATAAACTCGGGAAAGGATTATTCGATAGGGTTAAACAATATTGCAAAAGTGTTTGTGTTTATTATTTATCGAGATACGAATCTGAAGATAAGTTCATGGATAAGTAAATGAGGATTTAACGGTGCTGATCTATATCCCTGCACATCCAGGATATAAATGATGGAAAGATTATACGTAATGCAGTGACCTCAATTTGTATGGTCTAACGTACTAATTTGTTATAACCGTAACGTGTGCGCGGGGCATCAATTTCAGACTCATGGAATAGTTTCATTTGAAAAATAGGGTATGGACCTAGGGAGTCCCGCAATATGAAATATACTCTTTATGCCCTTGGGCAGTGTACCGTATTGAATGGTTCAATACAATAAAATTCAGTAATTTACTAAGGTTAAGTTAACTAAAGTATATGGTTAAATGGTGAGACCCACTTTAGGTTAACTTGATAACCTAGTAAGAACATAAAAGTTAAATAAATAATTTAACTTAATTATGATTAAAAGCTAACCATATGGTTAACTAAAGTTAACCTTACTTAATAGTTAAGTAAAGGTTAATCTAACTATTGTTAAGTTAGTTAACTAGGGTTAGATTATTTAAATATTTAATTAACTTAAAAGTTAAGTTAAACTAACCTAACTAGAGTTAAATATTAACTATAGTTAGGTTAAGTTAAATGTAAATTCAACTTAAATGAAATTAAAATCAAATGCATGTTAAATTAAGTATTAATTAAATGTATTTGGTTTATATTAGAAAAATGAATCAATTTTATTGGTTAAGTATTTTAGATGGCCAACCAATTTGAGAGGAAAATTGAGAATGAAAATTTGTGATGTTTTCAAGAGTTAAAAACATGTTCTATTCATCATCTTCTCTAATTTAAGTTAGCTATTAAGACATGAATTATATTTATTTTTATTTAAGAGTTGAACAAATAAATAACAAATTTAACTAAGTTAAAGAGTTTAACTTTGAATTAAGTTTAAGAGTTAAATTGATTACTGGATTGATATAATGCTATTCTAGACAATCAAAGCCACCCTTGTTGATTGCTAAGATTGATCAAAGTTTGCATTTCAAGTAGACTTTAAGAATTTTAATCCAAAGGCTTCATAGGTTAAATCTCAATCTTGTTTATTAATTTGATTAATATGTATTATTTGTGTTCATTGTAAATTTTTATAATTTCGCTATGTATATATATGTATGTGATATGTATATTTGTTATTATAAATACACATCCTACATGCATGCACCCTTTAATAATGAAAACCCGACAAATACACCACATCAATAACAAATATTTTTAAAATAAATTTAAGGCATTTATTATCTACACCATTTATATTTGTCTTAATGTTTCTGCTCCCTTTTAATATTTCTTCATTCCTGGTATTTTATGGCCAATATAAGGGTGATAATCACGACCTCCCCCTTCTCCACGATTATATCCAACTTTGTTATAAGTATTTGAATTCACTTTTGAGCATGATTGGGAACCATTGGAGGTAATTCATGACTTCTTAATAAGAGCTCATTATTTTGTTCAGCAAGTAAAAGACATGAGATTAATTCTTAATATTGATGCTCACGATACTATTGTTCCAGAATAATATTAGAGGCATGAAAAGTATAGAATGTTTTCTCTAACATGTCTTGTTCTATAATTTTCTCACTACACAATTGTAGCTGTGAGGTGGTTATCAACAATATAAAATTATATTCAGCAACAATTATAAGATCATATAATTTCAAATTTATCCACTCATGCCTTACTCTTGGGAGGAACATATCTTTCTTATAAACATATCATTTTTTTAAAATTTTTTCAGAGGATCTCGGGTCCTCTATTATCAAATATTGAGCTTTCAAGCTCTTATGTAGGTGATGACGGAGGAAAATTATAACTCTCAACTTATCCTACAAGGACATATTATTTTCTTGTTCAATCAATGTTTTTAAACCATTAGTTTGGAAGTGCATTTTAGCATCTAGTATCTATCATAGAAAGTTTTTCAGAGGTATCAAGTGCAAGAATTTATAAATTTGTCAGAGATTTTTTCAGTGACTTTTAGATATGAAAAAAGGGAACTAAAAATTAGTATGATAAAATATAAATATTATTCAACCAATTCATAATGCAATAAATAAATATATAAATTAATATTTAAGAGGCATGGCCTTCCATATACATAAAATAATTATAATTAGGAGGCAAATGCCTCCATGTATTAGTAGTAATAAAGAGACATAACCTTCCATTTGTTGATAATAATAAAGAGGCATAACCTTCCATAGATTGATAATAATGAGGAGGCTTAGCCTTCAATAACTTGATAGTAATGAGAAAGCATAATCATCCATAGATTGATAGTAATAAGGAGGCATAGCCTTCGCTATATTAATAGTAATTAAAAGAAACAAACTAAAAAATTATGATATAAAACTTCTGGTTCTAAATTAATGAGATCGATTATTAGAACTTTAGGTTTTGACTTATTGATTTGTTCTACAAGCTTCAAGTTGCGGATAGAATATTCAAATTTAAAAGAATAGACATAATATAAATACGAGATAACTGATGCAGAATATTATCCTTATATTCTAATGTGAAAAATTTAAATAAATGGTAACTACAACGCATACTTATAAGGATTATATTATAAAATTATATAAATACAATATAAATAATAGTTGAATAAAAATTAAACATGTAAAATAAAAGATGCAAAACAAAATAAGTTAAAAACTTAATATGAAAGTTAAGAACTTAAACTTACCTATAAATTATGCTAATAACGTGTTATAAATAAATAATAAAAAATAAAAAATGGGATAACTCAAATATTAAAAAGTCTTTAAAAAGTATTATAACATCTCTGAAAATATTGAAAAGATATAAGTACATTATGAGAGCATTATATATTAGGCAAGGGAGGGTGGAATACACTGGTTCCCGCAACCGCCTCACCACTTACAACAAAATTTGATTTTTATTTTATATTTTTGAGTCATTTACTAAGCTAAATAATGCAAATAATGCTTTTTTTGTGGTGTCATTTAGCTAGTTTCCGAAATTCATACAAGGAAATAGTTTTCAAATCAACGCCTAAATAAATTGAAAATTGGATAGTTTTTGTGGTTAGATATCAAACAATCATTACTAAGGTATAATAAATTATTATAATTATTAAGAGTTTTTTATTTGGTGGTTGGTCAAAAAAATAACTATGCTTATGAATTTTGTGTGTAATAATTTTTTTAAAAATATTTTATGTTATTAAAATTTTAAGAGTAATTTTTACTTGATGGATAATTACATCCTGGTCCGCGTTTGTTTCACTAAAGATAAAAAAAATACCCTAAAAATTTGTTAAAATCTGATACTAGATCCATCAAGTTTACAAAATTATCATGTAAATCCCTTAACCTAGTTTGACTGAGAAATATGTGATTTCTGATTAAGAACAATTTTTTTTTAAGGAAAAACGAAATACTTTTCAGGAAGGTGAACCAAACAAAATTTAGAGAGAAAGTAAAAGAGGAAAGTTTAAAAGAAGTATTTGTTTGAAACTTTTATTTTTTATATACTAGGCAAGAAATGAATTAGTTGCATTGATACTTAGAGACAAGTTTTCATAATCAAATCATGATAGAGAGCAACAACTTAGTTATTTTTGGCGTAAAATATAAACATCAATTAACAACTTTTACCAATATTAACCGTGTGCTGCGACGTTGGTTTCCTTTCATTTTACAACCACATTATCAGTTGACCTCCGACACAAAGATGAGTGTTGCCGACTATGCTTTCATGCTTCCTTTCTCAAGCTTAACTATTGAGTGTGACATTCAGCTTGCTGGCCAAAACATTTAACTTGGTAATTGGAAGATCCTGTATGAAAATGCTTGCAATTTGAACCTCTGTTGGAACATATTGAATATCTAGTTCATGATTGAGCATATTGTCTTCAGCAAAATAAACATTCACTTCAATAAACTTGATTATATTATGAAAATTTTAATTTGCAGCCAATGAAACTACCCCTTAATCATCCAATTATTTGCTTCTTTGAATTTCAAGAAACCAAATTACCAATGAAGAATACACAATTATCACCCACTTATCGATTTTCTATCATCTCCATCATAGTCCCAACTAACATCAATAAAGGCCATTAAAATTAAATTATCCGCTAGTTTGAATGCTAATATAATATTACAAACATCTAAGTAGCCTTTTGCAATATTGCTAATATGTATTAGTAGATGAAAGAAAAAAGATTTAACATATTTTCAATAAAAGATATCTCAAGCCTTATAAAATTAAATATTGTAAAGCTCCTGTTCATGAAATTAAACACGCATGAATATTTAACTGTAAGTGTATAGACTGTAAGTAAGTAATAAATTATGAATAAAGTATCGTCTCACGAAAATTAATTTCTTAATTAAAACTAAGTACAAAGCCTTCACAATCTAAAATAGTTAAGGAATTGAAAGTATTAAAATTATAAAAAATCTAACATATTCAAGGGGAAGAAAATTCTTATGGCAACGAGTCCTAGGGTTTTGAATTTACTCTACCTTTCCTAAGTTCTTTAGTAATTAATGATTAACGACTACTTTTACGAATCCATTAACCAAGGGTTTAGAAATAGGCTCACTACCTTTCTTGAGCATCAAGTGAGGCTCTATGCACATACAATAAAGTTGATATCCCTATCAACTAGGTCATCTATACATACATTATGCTACTCTTAAGAGGTTACCTTCACTCTATTAGTGTCCCAACTCAATATAATCAAAGGTTATGCTAATTAAATCCAACACATGAGTTAAATTTTTCCAAGCACATAATTCACAAGTCTAAATTATCTAATTAATTTTCTATTTCAATTAGAAACATTAAATTAAAAAAAAACATAAATGAATAATGCAAAATATAGTCATTAATGAAGAATTTTGTGAGGTCTCCAACTCTTTAACTGTGCTTTTTTTTCTCCCAATATAGTTTTAAATATTAATTGCTCTTTGTTTTCACCGGAAATGAAGAATTTAATCTTAGAAGAGTCCACTTTGGTGAGGAACTAAAGTTGAAATGTCTAACCTCTTCAAAAAATTCTAAAATAATGCCTTTTTAAAGTATAGAAAAAAGAAGCAATGCTGCAATGTATTCTCTTAGGATACAGGGGCGTTCCCAACTGATGAACACATAAAAATGCATATTTATTAAGAGATTTAGTCCCCATTTAATGTCACTAATTTTAGCATTTTTATATTTTTAGCTTGAAATAAAGTGTTCTCCTTAAATTGTGATTAATGAATGTTATTTGCATAAGTTTAGGTAAAATAAGCATAACTTTAAAAGTATAAATCGAAATGAAATTTTTTTTAAACCAAGAGTAATATGACTCAATCTTACACAAACCTAAAGAATAGTTGAAAAGTCAAATTCAACATGTTATGGGCCAAAAGTAGAGATACAATAGAATTGGGTTACAACTTTCGCTCAGCTTGACCTAACTCATGTATTTGGATCGTATTTTATACAATACGTATCCAATTGATATAATTATTGAAGCTGTAAAATAATGAATTAATTATCAACAACTCTTATGTTGATGGTAAAGTCCAAATCAGTCGTTATCATGGACCAAATTATATTGCAAATGGGTAAAAGAGTTGTTGGCTGAAATCTAACATATCTTTGGCATTTTACCCATATCTCATTGGATACTCATCCAATTTGTATAAACCTGGTGGCTATGGAAAGAAGAGACAAAACGCTACAACTTTTATGTTGGCCACAAAGACTACATCGGTCATTTATATTATCAAAAGGATGCTGTAAGTGGGTGAACGAGTGATTGGCCTAAATTATTGAAGATTGAAGTCACACTAAACATATTTCCATTCATTGCCTATATAAGGACACTCTTAGGACGTTTTCAACATTAGATAATTCTTTCTTATTTTCTTCTCATTAACATACATTGTAATCTAGGCTAGAGTTCTTGGCAAGGCTAAGAGATAAACTTTTATGTTTAATAAACTTACTTATATGTTTTGATTCTTTGTCAAGAGTTACAAATGTTTGTAAGTTTGGTTGTGCCTAAAATTTTATCTATTTTATTTTCTATAATCCAGAGGTTATAATTCTCATGTTTCATATATTTTCAGTCATGATTTCTTTATGTGATTCTTGTTGAATTATAATTGTTATTGGTTACATTGTTTTACATGTTAATCTTTTATTGCAATATTGTCAATCGATATATTATCGATCTTGGATAACATGTAAAGACAATAATTGTTTAATATTCAAATTGATCTTTTACTGCAATATTGTCAAAATGATATATTGTCGATCTTAGATAACTTGTATAAATGAACATGATTTGTGTTAATATTTGCAAAGAGTTTAGTCATATCTAATACATGTGTATATTTTACATATCTTCCGATTGATTGTTTGGGATGTGAAACTTTCAATTGAGTTATAAACATTGAATCAAAGTGTATAGTAGATTTATAAAGCATAATTATGATTCTAGAAGCCTTGCTTGCATCATTATACGATATTTTTCTCAATTCATAGATAATTTTATCTCATTCACTTAAACCAATTAATTAATTTCGTCATTTACTACTGTTTTAATATTTTATTTCACCAACTTATTTTGTCAAAAGCTTTCTCTTGGGATTGACACCTCAATCTATACTATGATAGTCGCATTAAATTTTAAATGTAAACAAAATTTGGCGCCGTTGCCGGCGAGGCACACTAAGCGAAAGTAGGTTGCGTTTCTCAATACTAAAATAGTAACTTTGTACATTTTCTTTTCTTTGTAAAATTTTAGTTTTTAAACTTATTTTCTTTGTTGTGATTTATTTTATTGTTCATGATTGGTTTTACCACCTAACTTATTTTGTTTTCTTTAGTAAATTTATTGTATTTTTTTTAATTGTAATGACTGGTTTTACCGCTTAACTTAGTTCATTTTTTAAATTTATTTATTGTACTACGCACTTTATTTTTTTTTATTTATTTATCGCACTTTATTTTTATTATTTATTTATTATAATTTATAATTTATTTTCTTTCATTTATTATTGCACTTTATTGTTTTAGTTAATTTGTCGTATTTTATTTTATTTTAATGGCTGGTTCTACCATTTAACTTATTTCTTTTTTTATTTATTTATTACACTTTATTTATTTATTTATTACACTTTATTTATTTATTACACTTTATTTATTTATTGTACTTTTATTTATTTATTATACTTTATTTATTTATTGCACTTTATTTATTTATTGTACTTTTATTTATTTATTGTACTTTATTTATTTATTGTACTTTATTTATTTATTTATTACATTTTATTTATTTATTACATTTTATTTATTTATTGCACTTTATTTATTTATTGCACTTTATTTTTTTTATTTATTTATTGCATTGTTTTCTTTAGTCAATATGTTGTATTTTTATTTGATTTTAATGGCTAGTTCTACCGCCTAACTTTTTATTTATTATTCTTTATTTATTGTTTTTACAGTTTATTATCTTTTGTTCATTTATTATATTTTATATTTATATTTCATGGTTGGTCTTATCACCTAACTCATATCTATTTATTGTTGTGTTTTATTTTACTTCTTAATATTTCCTTGAGAATTTTCTTCATTAAAAAAAAGAGTAAAAATAAAAAAAAATTATTAGGATGTATGTATTGACTTAGAGACAAGCGAGGAAGATTTGTGAGAGAAGTAAAACTAGAACTACCACTACAATTTATAAGGGAAGAGAATTCACCATCTAGTTCATCTTATAATTCCAACACGAGGATAACCCCATTAAAATTCTAAAAGATTACTTGCATCCTACTCGCATAGCCACACCATCATGCATTATATTTTCACCTAACACACCACATTCAGATTTTAAACCTAGAATGATACAATTTTTGCCCACTTTTTATAGTCTAGATAATGAAAATTCTTATATACATGTTAGAGAATTTGAAGAGGTAATTGCCATTTTCCATAGCCAACCTGAAGCCATAGACACTGTTAGGTTTAAATTTTTCCTTTTTTCTTTGAAAGACAAAGCAAAGAGTTGGCTATACTCTTTAAGGCCGAGATCTATAGGAACTTGGCCAGAAATGACCCAAGCATTTTTCAATAAATACTTCCCACAACAAAAACTAATGGCCCCACAACAAAAAACTAATGGCCTGAAAAGATAAATTCTTCCTTCTCCCAAAAAGATAGTGAAACCTTATATCAAGCTTGGGAAAGGTTTAAAGAGTTGCTAAATCTGTGCCCTCACCATGGGTATGAAAATTGGCGCTTGGTTAGCTATTTTTATGAGGGACTGACAATTAGAGAGCGCCAATTTGTTGAGATGATGTATAATAGGGAGTTTCTTCACAAAGATCTTGAGGAAGCCATAGAATTCCTTAATGACTTAGCCAAAAAAGCCTATATATGGACTGAACTTAGCTTTATTGAAAGCACGAATAGGTCACGACTTAGTAGCATTTTTCATCTTAGGGAAGAGGATAGCCTTAAAGCCCAATAAGAAGTCCTAACTAGGGAATTAGAGTCTTTGAAAATCAAAGATAGAAGGGTCACCTATACAGTTGCTAGGGTTGAGTCACATAATGTCTGTTTTGCCTGTGGAGGAACAGAACACTTAGCTCAGGATTGTAATACTTATAGTGAGATGAGAGGGATATATGAGGAACAATGTAATGCCCTAGGGATGTACAAGAAACCTTATTCACCCTACTCTGAAACCTATAATCCTAGCTAGAGAAACTACCCAAACTTTAGTTGGAAATCTGACCAATAAGCCAACAACTATTAGAAACAAGAACAACAAGCACCCAAGTCTTATGTTGTACCTCAATATAATGCACGACCAACTAGAAGTCCTTTAAAGGATACATTACAAACATTTATAGAGGCACAAAGTAAGACTAATAAAAAATTTGAAATAATTCTTGCACAGGTGATAGACGAAAACAAAGAAATCAAGAGTCAAATCACAAAGCTGACCAGTGCCTTAACTGTACAAGAACGAGGTAAGTTTTCATCTCAATCTCAATCCAATCCAAAGGACAATTCATGGCACAAACTTCTACTTTTGATGTATAAAATTTTAAAGAAGTCAATGCCATTAATACTCAAAGTAGTAAGATTATGAGTAAGTCTACTTCTTCAACTAACACATCTACGAGTAGTAAAGTCTCCCTTCTCGAAAAAGAGGCCATAGAGGAAAAAGAGCCCAAAAATAAATTTTCAAACCCAGTGCCTTTTCCCTAAGCTCTTCGACCTATTGGAAAAAATTCAAAAATTAAAGGTGAGATTTAGAACATTTGAAACAAGTTAAGATTAATCTTCCCTTATTGCATTTGATTAAGCAAGTTTCAACTTATGCCAAAGTTATCAAGAATCTATGCACTATGGAAAGAAAACTGCATGTAAAGAAAACTACATTTTTGGTAGAATAGGTAAGTACAGTGATTGAACAAAAGACACCACCCAAGTATAAAGACCTAAGATGTCTCACAATTTCTTGCCAAATTGGGACACATGAGTTTGGTCAAGCCTTGTTGAACTTATGAGCAAGTGTAAATTTAATGCCTTATTCTATTTACTTACAATTGGGACTTGGTGAGATTAAACCTACATCTGTAGTTCTATAATTAGCTGACTGGTCAATCAAGAAACCATGGGAAATAATAGAAGATGTTTTATTACAAATTGATAAATTTTACTACTCTGTTAATTTTTTTTATTTTAGATACTCATTCTGTGGTTCACTTGGAGTCTAAAATCCCTCTTATTTTGGGGAGACCTTTTTTTGCCACTGCTAATGCTCTTATTAATTACAGAAATGGTCTAATGAAATTGTCTTTTGGAAATATGACTCTTGAGGTGAATATCTTCCATATTGGTAAGCAGCCACGAGAGGAAGATGAATGCTATCATTCATATATGATAGACACACTTGTAACGGAGGAAGCTTATAAAAATCATGGCTCAGATTCTTTGGAAAACTTTCTTAATTTTGAATTTGAAGAATTGTGTTATCTTGATGAAACAACTAATATGTTTAGTATTTTTTACTCGTAGGATAAAAGGACTCGATTTTGGTAGCCACGCTTTAAAGAGTTGCCACGAGAGAGGGAGAGACCAAAATTATCAAACCTCGAGATACCACAAGTTGAGCTTTCTCCACTACCCAAAGGTTTGAAACATGAATTCTTTGGACCAGGTGATACCTTTTCTATCATCATTTCTTATGAACTTAGTGCTGAACAAGAGGAAAATTTGAAAAAATTGTTAAAAGAACATAAGTCTGCAATAGGTTGGACCATAGCTGATATTAAAGATAGTTCTTCATTGATATGCTCCCATAGAATTCATTTAGAGGAAGGTGTCTAACCCTGTAGGGACCCACAAAAAAGATTTAACCCAACAATGAAAGAAGTGGTGAAGAAAGAGGTCTTGAAACTATTAGATACGGGTATAATCTACCTAATTTCTGATAGTCAATGGGTAAGTCCAACTCTAGTAGTTCATAAGAAATCTAGGGTTATTGTTGTAAAAAAATGAGAATGGGATACTTGTTCCAACTAGGGTAGTAAGATATTGGTGAATGTGCATTGATTATAGAAAGCTAAACATAACTACAAGGAAAAGACTATTTTCCATTGCCTTTTATTAACTAAATTTTAGAACGTGTAGCTGGACATCTCTTTTATTGCTTTCTTGATGGGTATTCAGGTTATTACCAGATTGAGATAGCCATAAAAGATCAATAAAAAACTACTTTTACATGTCCTTTTGGTACTTATGCTTTTTGTAGAATGCCATTTAGATTATGTAATGCACCAAATACTTTTCAGTGTTGTATGCTAAGTATTTTCTCTAATATTGTTGAAAAATGCATGAAAGCTTTTATGGATGATTTGACTATTTTTGGTGATTCTTTTGATTCATGTTTACTTAACTTAAAAGCTGTTTTGAGTAGGTGTGAAGAAAAAAGACTTGTACTAAATTGGGAGAAATGTCACTTTATGGTATCTTCAGGGATCGTTTTGGGTTATATTGTATCTGAAAAGGGGATAGAGGTTGACAAGGCTAAAATTGAATTAATCTCTAAATTACCTACACTACCCAAAATAGTAAAAGATGTTCGATCTTTTCTTGGATACGCTGGCTTTTAAAGGAGGTTTATACAAAAATTTTCTGCCATATCTAGACTATTGTGTAACCTTTTGCTAAAAGATGCTGAATTTGTATGGACACTCATTTCCAAACTCACCACTGCTCCTATCATGCAATCACTGGACTGAAACCTCTCATTTGAAACTATGTGTGATGCAAGTAAATATGCTAGTAAGACTTTGAATGATGCTCAGATGAATTACACTACTACTAAAAAATAACTACTACCTATTATTTTTGCCTTAGATAAATTCCGTTCTTATTTGATTGGTTCACCTATTATTGTTTTTACTGACCATACGGCCCTTAAGTACCTTCTTTCTAAGAAGGATGCTAAAGCTTGTTTAATTAGGTGGGTTCTTCTTTTGCAAGAACTTGATCTAACTATTAAAGATAAGAAGGGTGTTTAAAATGTTGTTGCTGATCATTTATCCCGCCTTGTGTTCACTAACTCCACTAATTTACCACCAATTCGAGATGATTTCTCTTATGAACATCTTTTTACTATAAGCCAAATACATTGGTACATACATATCGTAAATTATTTGGTTTGTGGTGAACTTCTATTTAACTTGAGTGCATAAGATAAACGTAAGTTCTTGTTTGAGGTACGTAATTTTTATTGGGATGATCTATATCTTTTCAAATATTGTCTAGACTAAATTATAAGACGTTGCATTCCTAAAAGTGAAGTTTCTAGTGTCTTAAAGTTTTGCCATAGTACTGCTTGTGGTGGTCATTTTTCTATGAAGAAGACAGCTGTGAAAATTTTATAGTGTGGTATTTACTAGCCCACTTTGTTCAAAGACACTAATAATTTTTGTTGTTCCTGTGAAAGATGTCAAAAGTTAGGTACTTTATCTCGAAGATATATGATACGTCTTAACCATATTCTTGTTATTGAGATATTTGATTGTTGGTATTAATTTTATATATCCTTTTCCCTCATCTTTTGGCTACCTTTACATCCTTCTAGCTGTTGACTATGTATCAAAATGGATAAAGGCTGTAGCTTGTCGTACTAATGATAATACAAATGTGATAAAATTATTAAAAGAAAATGTGTTATCTAGGTACGGTACACCATATGTCATCAATAGTGACCAAAGAACACAATTTTGTAACCGTTCTTTTAAAGTTTTGATGCTCGGGTATGATGTTCTTCATAAAGTTTTCACTGCATACCATTCATAGATAAATGGACAAGTCGAGCTAGCAAATAGAGAGGTTTACTCGAATTATAAAGGTTGGTCTCTACGCCTTTCTAATGCATTATGGGCATATTTCAATGCATACAAAACCATCTTAGGAATATCTTCATACCAGCTTGTCTATAGAAAATTTGGTCATTTACTTATTGAGCTAGAGCATAAAGCTTATTGGGCCATCAAAGCCCTTAACTTTGATTTGAGTACTGTAGGTCTTTAGAGAAAGTTACAATTGTCAGAAATAGAAGAGATACAAAATGATGTATATGACAACTCTAAGATTTACAAAGCTAAAATGAAAGTAGCTCATAACAAATAAATCTCAAGGAAATACTTCGAGCCAAATCAATGGGTCTATCTTTATGATTCTCAATTGCATTTACACCTTAAAAAGTTGAGATCTCAATGAATTGGTCCATTTGTGGTAAGGCACATTTTTCTTAATGGTGCTGTCAAAATCGAGGACCTCACTGATAGGCGAACTTTTAAAGTGAATGAGCAATGGTTGAAAAGCTATGTGGAAAAGGTAGACCACTCTATGTACCTAGACGAGATCCCTCTGTGGATCCTATCTATCATGCTTGATCAGGTTTAATCTATTTGTATCATATTTTATAGTTTGTCTATATTTTATCTTTTGAATTTTTATTTTTGCTTTTGTTTTCTTTCATATTTTATTTTATTTTATTTTCTTCTTTTTCCTTTTTCAATGTGATTTTATTTCTATGTCAAGTGGCAGATATGGTGCTCCGTGACTATTAAAGTCGATTTTTCAGTTCTCTAAAAACTGTCCCTCAAACCGTACATTCATCTATTTTCTTTTTCACTTTATTTCAAAATGGATCACATTCTTGCCAACCTTAAAAAATATTTTCATTGCTTCAAAATGCTATACTTAAGATTTACAAAGCACGGTGTGAAAGACTAAGGCTATTAATGTTGAGTAATATCCCTGTGGACATTCGTTGGTTAATTAAAGCCAAGGTTTGATTATCTGGTGAATCTGCAAATGATTTTGTTTCTTTTATACCTGGTCTTGGAATAAGCTCTTGTGCCAAAAGGCGATGAGCAAAGAGGTTACAAGTCTGTCATAAATGTGCTTGATGGATTTATAACTGAAGTTGTCATTCTTTAAGATCTGCATCTAGAAATCGAAAAGATAAAATCCAGTTTATTAAGGATGGACTGAGTAAGGAGTCTTTGGATGATATCTTATTGACTCTTGAGACATATTTCTATAGGCTCGTGCAACGTGAACTTCTCAATATATAAAATAAATTTAAAAATAAACATCAACGGTATAGTTTTAGGAATCTGACTCTAAAAGGCCTTGTTGTCCAATTTATAAGAAAATTTGATGGGAAGCTTATCCTTGACCTATAGAGGGCGTTTAAGCTATTACTGGATGTAAAACCAGAGGAATATGTGAGCCACAATCACAACTACCTGTAAATATATGTATTTTAATTTCAAATTTATTTTTTAATTTTATTTTATGAATAGTAGGGCTACTCAATTAGATGTCATAAATTCAAATATTTTGGTTAAATAATGTATGCGGGTCATTATGTTTAAATTTTTGTGTTTTATTTTTAACTTTGTTCTGACAAATTATCGGGTTACCAAAATCATTGTTATCATTTAGTACTCTATAAATACAGCACCTTATTTTCTTTATTTTCATATATTGAGATAAAAGTAAGTGTAGATATGGAGGAAACCTCAGTTTAACAATTTCAAAGTATATGTGTATTTTGTGAATCTAGTTATGAGGAAAATAAATTGATTGTAGAGGCAACAAACAATTTATGAAAAGTATTAGCTGCAAGAAAAATCCATTTGATTTATGGAGGGGGTAGCCCTGGGTTAATAGGGTGTGTGTCAATAGCTGCACATTTAGGAGGAAGTCAAGTTTTAGGTATTATTCCTATATCTTTAGCTGTGGGAAACCTGACTGAAAAAACAATAGGGAAAGAATTACAAGTCTCATCGATGCATGAACGTATAGCTAGTATACTTTACAATGTATACGCTTTTATTGCTTTACCAGGTGGTTTTGGCACCTTGGAAGAAATTTTTCAAATTGCCTCTTAGACCAAACTGAATATCCATCGAAATTCCATAGGTTTGTTGAATGTTAATAACTATTTTGATTGCTTACTCTGTTTTCTTGATCAAGCTGTAGAATAGATTTTTATTTCATATTTGGCACGACAGATCCTTGTTTCTGCTACTAATGCAGATGAATTGATTGACAAATTATAGGCAGTTACCTACAAACCTAACCCAACAATAACTCGGATCGATTGGTCAGTAGGCCTTAACAAGTGAAAATTAGATCTGACACTTCGTTTATAAATTTTCTTTGTTTTATTTATTTATCACCATCATCATTTTAGTTTATATTTGCTTAAGTGTCTCTTAGGTTTGTTTCTTTCGAATAACTGACATTTCAGGTAATGTCTTCTATACTTTATCTTTTTCTACTTAAACATTAAAGACAATGTTTCATTTGGTTTGGGGGAAGGATAATAGACATAAGTTGTATTTTACATTCCAAAAATTAATTTTCAAAATACATTAAAAAAAATGATAATAGGGTTCGATATTTGATTAAAATGATAGAGTAAAGAGTTCATACTCTTGAGACGCCTTCTAGGTCAAATTAGAATGGCAGAGTATGGAGTTTTATTTCTAACTTTTGAAATGCATTTTAACTAACTTGTTATTATTTTGTATGCATTGTTATTTATCGTTTGTTGTCTTGGTAATTCTTATATAAAGGAATTTACTTTTTTACCTAGGTATAATTTCAAAATTATTTGGATTGAGTCATTGTTTCTATTTAGGTTACTAAAGAATGACTTTCGAAATATTGTTTAGCACAATGCTAAGTCTTGTAGTAAGATGAATGATTCAATTTATACAGCAAAGAGAATTTTCATGTTTAAGTATATATTTTTCTAATCTCACATATCTTTTGTGAGTAAGTGAAAAGGTTGAGAAAACAGTTTACGAATCTTCATTGATCATTTGTATTGGTTAATTTTTATTTAGATTGATATTATTTGAATTAAGGAATAAGTTAGTTGCATTTGTACATAATATATTTTGGTGAGAAACTTTTGTAATGCTTCACTGTATTCTTAAAAAAAAAAAATCAAAAACAAAAATAAAAAAGCAAAATACCAAAAAAGAATAGACAAAATAGAAAAAAAAGAATTAATTCAGTTTAATAAAGTCTTCATTCAATTTTAGAAGACAACTATTTTGTAAGGCAGTTTTCTCAACAAGTTATATTTGTATTATTCTCACAAGACAATTGAAGTCTTAAAGCTGGTGCATATCAAGAATGATTGATTTCTAAAAGATTGATTTTCCTATCTTTAAATCAATATTAGTTTGTATGTCTATCTTTAAAATTAACTTTTTCATGAGTGCTTAAGTGTTTTCCAACTCCATGAGAGAAATCATAACCTTTTAAACAGTCATACATTTGTTAGGATATGGAGTTTAGGCTTTTAGTTGGAGAAAATTTCAAGGCTATATCTGTTGTGGTTTGTGGTAAGATGGTTGCGGCTTAGTTCATACACACATAATTTTTGGAAGTTATAATTGAAAAAACCATAATAACAATAGTGATCTTAAACTGACTTTTTGTTTGAGATGTATAGGTAGTTTTGTATATACTATTTACACTTGAATTGCTAGAGACAAGCAATAAGTTGGTTGGCGGCTTTGATGAATACATGAAAATGCATAGTTATTAAGAGATTCAGTCACCGTTTAATGTCACTAATTTTAGCATTTTTGTATTTTTAGCTTGAAATAAAATGTTCTCCTTAAATTGTGATTAATGAATGTTATTTGCACAGTAAAATGGACATAACTCTCAATGTAAAAATCAAAATGAAGATATTCTTGAACCCGGAGTAACATGACTCAATCTTGTACAAACTTGAAGAATAATTGAAAAGTCAAATCCAACATGTTATGGGCCAAAAATAGAGATACAATAGAATTGGGTTACAACTTCCACTCAGCTTGACCTAACTCATGTATTTGGACCGTATTTCACACAACACGTACCGAATTGGTATAATTATTGAAGCTGTAAAATACAGGCTTAACTATCAACAACTCTTATATTGATGATAAAGTCCAAATCAACCGTTATCATGGACCAAATTATATTGCAAATGGGTAAAAGTGTTGTTGGCTGAAATCTGACATATCTTTGGCATTTTATCCATATCTCATTGGATACTCATCCAATTTGCATGATCCTGGTGGCTATGGAAAAAAGAGACAAAATACTACAACTTTTATGTCGGCTATAAAGGCTACATCGGTCATTTATATTATCAAAAAGGTGCTACAAATGGGTGAACAAGTGGTTGGCCTAAATTATTGTAGATTAAAGTCACACTAAACATATTTCCATTCATTGCCTATATAAAGACACTCTTAGAACGTTTTCAACATTAGATAATTCTCTCTTATTTTCTTCTCATTAACATATATTATAATCTAGGCTAGAGTTATTGGTAAGGCTAAGAGATAAACTTTATGTTTAATAAACTTACTTCTATGCTTTGATTCTTTGTCAAGAGCTACAAATGTTTGTAAGTTTGGTTGTGCCTAAACTTTTATCTATTTTATTTTCTATAATCCAGAGATTATAATTCTCATATTTTATATATTTTTAGTCATGCTTTCTTTATGTGATTCTTGTTGAATTATAGTTGTTATCGGTTACATTGTTTTACATGTTAATCATTTACTACAATATTGTCAATCGATATATTATCGATATTGGATAATATGTAAAGACAATAATTGTTTGATATTCTGTTCATTCATTTTTTTATGCTTTAAAGGCAAGTGTCTACGCACTTTTCCATGAATGATACCAAGTGTCTATTTATTTTTTCATGTATAAAGTCAAAAATCTACTAAATTTTCCATGCATAGTTCCAAGTGTCAAGATTTTATTAGTAACAACTTTAATTAATAAAATATAGGTTTATTAATTAAACCTTGATAAGTGTGCTTCTCGAGAGATCCTGAAAAAAATCCCATTTTTTGAAATTTTTTTGAATCAAACTATTCGACCTAGTCTACTACCTCAGTGTTCAACGAGTACACTTTATATTGTGAAACTTCCTAGGTTCACACCTGTTTATCTTAAAAAAACTCTTCTGCAAGTCCATGAACAATACCCTATACATACGTTAAGGATATTATAGAATGAAGCATTGATCCATACAAGCTAAGGTTATAACATATATGTAAAATCCTTCTGCCTTTTATATCACGAAAGACCAAAAACGTATATCATCACAAGTAAATCTCTATATGCTCGACCATGAACTTATCGCCAAATTTGTACTTTTATAAATAGTACCCGTAAATGCCTTTATGATATTGTTAAACCATACAAAAACGTATATCATCACAAGTAAATCTCTATATGCTCGACCATGAACTTATCGCCAAATTTGTACTTTTATAAATAGTACCCGTAAATGCCTTTATGATATTGTTAAACCATACAAAAACGTATATCATCACAAGTAAATCTCTATATGCTCGACCATGAACTTATCGCCAAATTTGTACTTTTATAAATAGTACCCGTAAATGCCTTTATGATATTGTTAAACCATACAGAAAATTGTTTTTGGAGTTTTTGTTTATGGCCATATCTATGCACACCAGACATCATAAGCATCAAACCTTACCCAATAACACCTAGAGGTTAGACCATAAAAGGTCTCTGATATATATGGAATCAAAGAATGATGGATCACTCACAAGCCTACTATAGCGCTCAGGTTAAAAGACCACTTAACTTATTGGATTGAACAATTACCCACTGTTATCATAATATAATGGGATAGAATCAACTAAACTTTGGATTATTCTGAGTTTTACAATAAACTTATGTATCCATACCATTTTCTTTGCAACTTTTAAAGGTGCAATGTATTTTTTCTTTGAGGTAAAATCAGATGTGGATACCTGCTTGGCACTTTTTCAACTGATTGCAGCACCATTGAGAAAAAACACATATCCAGATGTAGACATTCTATCATTTGGATCAGACTGGAAGTCCGAGTCAATGTATCCCTTTACTTATAAGTCATTTTCTTAGATGCTTATCATTTGAACCCTTAAGGTATTTCATAATATATTTCATAGCCATCCAATAGTCGCTACCTGGATTAAACATATATCAGCTTATAAAACTTACAACCATACTATTGTCAAATCTTGTACATAACATGGTGTACATCAAACTACCCACAGCTGATGTATATGGATGTTAGACATTCTAATTCTTTCATCTTTCTATTGAATACACATCCTCTTGGAAAGATGAACCTTGTTTGAAAGGTATATTAATTGTCTTACAGTTACTAAAGTTATACCTTTCAAAAGCACTATTTATGTACAAAGATTAGGAGACTCCTATTAGCCTCATAACTCTATCTCTATAAAGTTTTATACCTAGATACAAGAAGCCTCTTCCAAATCATTTATAGAGAAGTTCTTACTCAAATAACTCTTGACTGGCTGTAATATACCAATATCAGTTTTGATAATAAGTATGTCATTCACATAAGGAACAAGAAAAACAATTATGATCCCTTGACCTTTCTGTACACACACACTCTTTTTCTTTGTTTTTGGTAAGACTAGACCCTCTGACTACTTTATTAAAATAAAGATTTTAGCCTTAGGAAGCCTACTTAAGTCTATAAATGAATTTCTTCAGTCTACACACTAGATTAGAATCAAGCTAGATGTAAAACTTTTTGGGCGATCTATAAATATCTCTTTCTAGATATATCCATTTAGGAAAGCCTTTTTATATCCATTTGTCAAATCTCAAAATCATAATATGCTGCAATGGGCAACAAAATTCAGATCAACTTTAGCATGGCTACTGGTGAAAAGGTTTCTTCATAATTGATCACAGATCACTAAGTATAACCTTGTACAATCAGTCAGGGTTTAAACATTTCTTTCTTTCCCTTGGGACACACTTTCACTTGTAAACCCATTTATAATTAATAAGAACAATTCCTTTAAAAAGCTCAACCAAGTCCCAGACTTGATTATCATGTATAGAGTTAATTTTGGGTTTTATGGCTTCTTGCTATTTTTTTGAATCGATGTCCAACATCGCTTGTCTATAAGTTAAAAGGATTTTTTTCTTCAACTAAGAAAATTTCAAAGGCATTTTATGGTATCATACCATACATTACAGGTAGCCTTGACATTATTTCAGATTTACGTGAAGAGTGTGTCAAAGGTATCTAACTTGATTGAGCTTGAGGTTCTATCATCGGTTCAAAAACCTCTATATTGACTTCATCAAGTTTAATTCTTCTATAATCTTTACAATTTATAAGAAACTGTTTCTTAAGAAAAGTGGCCTTACGAGCAATGAACATGTTTCATTTTCTAGATCATAGAATTGATATCCCATAAAGTATTTTGGATATCCAATGGACTGATACTTGTACCAGTTAGGTGTAAGTTTATCTTGTTGCATAAATTGTATATAAGTAGGACAACTCCAAATCTTAACATACTTAAAACTCGGTTTTCTCCTCATCCATATCTCATATGGATTAGTAGGATCTACTTTCGATGAAACTCTATTCAACAGGTAACCAGCAATTTCTAGAATATAACCCTCTAGGTGTTTTGAAAGATCGATAAAGCTCATAATCGATCAAACCATGTCTAATAAAATCTTATTCCTCCTCTCTGAAATACTATTATGTTAAAGAGTACCTAAAGGACTATACTGAGATGCGAATCACATTGCCCTTCAAATAATTTATAAATTCACTGCTCATATATTAACTGCCTTAATCTAATCAAAGATATTTAATATATATCTCAATTTGTTTCTGTACCTCCTATCAAAATTCTTTGAATATTTCAAAGGGTTTTGACTTGTGTCTCATAAAAAACGTATATTCATATCATGACAAGTCATCGATAAAGATCATGAAGTATCGAAACCCACCTATAGCAGTGTGATTCATTGGACCACATACATCATTATATACTTGTTCCAATAAATCAGTGACTTAGTGTCAAATACCAATAAAAGGAGATTTGGTCATCTTCTCTTGAATACAAGATTCACAAGCCGGATAGGGTTCTATAGTAAGATCAAGTATCTGACTATCCCTAACTAGATGAGATAGGCATCTTACGCATATATAACCTAATCTCATACGCCACAATTTTATATTATTCAAAAATTTTGAACTACTACTTGTCTTCACCTGTGCATTCAAGACATTCCTGTTGTATCTAAAATATAATGACAATTTATCAACAGACAATCAGCTAATAAAACATTATCCGCATCACATTAGTTCTACCATAAGGGAGAAATAACTCAAAATATCCAACAACTTCAACCTGTAAGAAATCTCTATTTTTAACACAAAGTTTTACTTCTTTATGCTGTAGTACTCTAACTTCCCTCAAACCCTATAATATATTGCAAATGTGAGAAGGACAGGTAGTATCTAATACCCACATTGTACTATCATCAAATTCTAATGAAATGTCAATAATAAACAAATATATACCTGAGAGGCTCTTCTTAATTGTGGTAAGGTACCTCAGATAATTAAGCTACAAATGTCCATCTTTACCGCAATGAAAACACTTTTCATTGTCTTTGTTATTCTCTTATGACTTGGATATAACTTGTCTCTGAAGACTTGTAAGTGGTTTTTGCTTCTTCTTACTCTTAGACTTCCTAAAAGCCCTTGAGATAAAAAATAAAGCACCACCTTGAATGTAAAAGGTTATACCCCATTTGTTTATGTCCTTTTGAGTTATCTTTAACATATTATGTAGCTCAGCATATATGGGACTCAAACTTTAAATATTAAAGTTTATAATGAACCGTGCAAATGACCACAACAGAGACTGAAGAATCAAACTATTCTCTAAATTATTATTCAGATATATATCTATAGTCTCTAATTTCTTGATGTAAGAGATCAATTTTAGTACATAGGGACTAACTGGACTTCCCTGAGCTAACCTAAACTAAAAGAGTGTCTTTGAGTTCCTATATAGATTAACCTGTGGTATATCTCTAAACTAATACTTCAGATAGAGCATAATACTACTTGCACTATCCATATGCATATGCTCTCTCCAAAATTCAGTTGACGTCAAGGTGAAGATGTATGACTTGACTTTTAAAAAGATACTTCAGAAGAGCTTGAGACATATCAGAAGGTGAAGATGTATGACTTGACTCTCAAATCATCATGTACCCATTCTGATATGTCTCAAGCTCTTCCAAAGTAGCTTTATCATAAATATCTCTAGGTATCCTCTGATCAATCACATATCCAAACTTTTCAGAATCTAGAACAATTTTGAGATTCAATTGCTAATCAGAGTAATGATCGATACCTTTAAGTTGGTGTACATCAAGTATTTGAACCAATGGATTGTTCGAAGCCATCTTATCTTCACAAAATAAAAATAAGAATGTTAGTGAAAAACATTCCAAAATCATTAATTGATAAAGTTTTAGATCATGGATATAACTACTATATGTTTTTAATTTAAAGACGCCCTCTTACTGCTTTATATATTACCTTTAATCTCTCAAACTAGAAAATGAAAGTTCAAACACTTTGAACTTTATAGTGAAAAGTAGACCCAATTTTCGTTCTACTCCGACCTCACGCTTTAGCAATATTGGCCTTTGTAAAATTCAAAAGGTAGACAACTTTTATTAATTGTATCTCATACAACTCTTACCACTGATCCTAACATACTTTATCCTTACGCTTTAGCAATATTTGGTAAGTTTATATTAGATTAACTTGTTAATGATCAAATAAAAGCTACTAATACTATCCTCTGATAGAGATTAATTAGGTCTAATATTTCTATATTCCAAACTTAATATTATTTGTTGAAATTAAGATTATTTGGTTTTTATGTATTTTATTGTTATTTTGTAGCTTTGGAGTCAATAGAGCAAATAGGGATAAAATGAAAATGAGCTAAAAACATTAAAATTGCTACAGTACCCTACTGCAGTTGTGTGCTACAATAATGAGCCACTATAACTTGCTGTAGTATCGTCGTCATAGTACTTAAGATAGTGCGTATTGTCCTACGCCCAAAATCAGCACCGCGGCACTGCGTGAGCAGTAACATTTGAACATTGTATATAAATAGTAACTGAGTGAACAGTAAATTCTAATTTGACTTGTATTTAATATTTTACCCTAATTGGAAGACATAAACCTATAAAATAGAAGACTAAAATGCCTATTTTGAAGAATTAAGAGGAGAGAGAAGAAGAGAGAGAAAGAGTAATTTTTATAGAATCAAGAAGACTAGAAGATTAAAGACTGTAAAAAAAATAGTTTTATCCTTTCAACTCTTTATCTTTCTAGTTTTCTATGATTTTCATGATGTTATTATTGATAAGCTCTAAAACTTCTTATTTCACCATAATCTAAATTTTTATTTCTAGGATTAGACTTTTGAACTTAATAAGTAGTTAGATTTTATTGACTCTTAGTTTATGAACTTAATACATACAATTGATTCATTCTACTTGTATTTATTGCTTTCATTATATCTAGCCAATATCTTGAATGATTAAGGAACCATGATAAACTTGACAAAAGAATTTATGTATTTAGCTTATAATAGTTTGATGCATGATCATAGGGTAATGATTATACTCAAAATCTTACCAAGGATCATTAGACTTCCTTAGAGAGGCTTGTAAAATATTTAAAAGGCACTATTGATTATAGACTAAAATATACAAGGTCTCTACTAGTTTTAGAAGCATACAATGATGCAAATTGGGTAGCATACTTAAATGATATTAAATCCACTAGTGATTATATATGAACTATTATGGATGTGTTGTATCTTAGAAGTCATCTAAGAAAACTTGCATAGCTTAATCTACCTTGGAGTTCAAGCTAATAGCTTTAGAATAAATGTGCTTAGAGGCTGCATGGTTAAGAAATCTCTTAGTTAATTTTTTCATTGGTTCTCACCCTCTCACTTCTATATCCATACATTGTGTTTGTCAAACTACAATTGTAAAAGTGAAAAGTAAAATTTATGATGCAATATTATTAAGCAATTTCTAGAATTTAGGATATTGAGCCTAGATTTTGTAAGGTCATAGTCAAATTTGGTCGATC
This sequence comes from Ailanthus altissimus, assembly GCA_946807835.1. Classification (NCBI taxonomy): domain Eukaryota; kingdom Viridiplantae; phylum Streptophyta; class Magnoliopsida; order Sapindales; family Simaroubaceae; genus Ailanthus; species Ailanthus altissimus. Next base: position 16,824,841 of record OX327687.1, read on the forward strand.
TATTAACAAAACCACTAAATAGGGTTTATGGTAGGCATGTTGAGAGGAATGAAACTTCTGCATAAAATAGAAGACAAAAGTGAAGGTAACCCCACATTTCTAATTGGAGATCCTATAAAGTATGTTCATAAGGGTAATAACATTTCAATTATTGTCTTGTAGCATATCATATTTTATAATAGTCTTCCTTATGACAAGATAATGCTTACTACATAAGGATGAGCTATAAAGGTCGTAATGAATTCCATAGGCCTAATATGTATAGTGGTATACTTAAATTGCAGAACACACTTGATAGAAATTTATCTATATATATAGAATTGGCCAATTCTTATGAGAGTTAGGCGGGTATCTTTAGAGCACTTATGAAATTTAGCAAGGCGCATAGTCAACAAAGTGCCAAACCAAAAAAGAAAGAAATATTAGTTCATAACAGCTTTATGTTTCACCAAGAGATACAAATTATTGCTCGGTGGCTAGTTTATAGCTCAAAAAGCATCAATATAGATATTTTAAACTCTAGAGATATATTTTGCAAATTGTTTGTGTATTTTAAAATGTATGGGAATTGTTATATATTTATAGAGTATTTTAAAATACACAATTCTACATGGATAGAAATGATTAATATTTTGACTGTTAACAATTTGCATTGATTCTATAAATTTAATTTAGTTGTTATCAAATTAATATTGTTTTAGTATTTTGGTTAACATTTTTAAATTTTAAACAAATTATAACTAGTGTATTTATTTGTTTACAATTAATTTTGTAATAACACTCAATTGAAATTTTTGTCAAAAGTAAATTTAGCTTTAGTACAAATAGGGGTTGAATTCGGGAATTCTAGTTTTGTACTCCCTAAAATTCATCTAAATACTTGGTTAACATTCTTTGTTATTCTAGTTTGCCACACTTGCAAGTACACCCTTGCAGTTAAAAAAATAGATGTATCTTGTAAATTAGAATGTGTTTGATACCTTATATTACATCTAGATCATATCGTAAAGGGCAAAACTTGATTTTTAGGACATTGAAACATTGCATGCTTTGATTTATTTCTATTGTTGTTTTTATTTTGCTACTATTGTTAGGGCAAAACTTGATTTTTAGGACATTGAAACATTGCATGCTTTGATTTATTTCTATTGTTGTTTTTATTTTGCTACTATTGTTATTCTTGCTCTGTTGTTGTTGTTGTTGTTCCTAGATAATTTTATTGTTGTTCATGCATTGCTTGTTTTTATCATTGCACTGCTTTAACTATTGTTGTACTATTGTTTACATTATTGTATCTTATTGTTCATATATATTTGTTTTACCTTTGTAGCATTCATTTCCTAGAATTTCCAATAGAAAAAATTTCCTCCTATTGTAGTTAAAGATACATTGGAGCCTTATACAAGTAGAAAACTTCAATTTTTTATGAGCGAAAATTTTTAGGTTGTGCTTTTAAAATTTTATTTCAAGTTAAAGATACATTGGTTAGTTTAGATGATCAGCCTGTTTTTACCTTCATTATTTTGCTTCTATGCAAGTATATATATGACTATCACACTATAATGTAGTTGTAGGAAATGAAGAAGATTTATTTTGGCATGACATTAAGAAGATAATGAATATCCAATCCACTGATATCTATAGGATGTCATCAAAACTTGATGTATTGTCATGCGATTTTGAAGTAGTCAAGAAAATGGCAGGGCAACTACTGAGTAAAATTAAAGGGGTAGAATGAGTTGTTGATCCATTTGGTCAAGATTCAAAACGTACGTTACTTCTATGCCTTCAAATATTAAGTTTAGTTTAGATGAGCATGATGAAGATGCAAGGGTTGGTAATCAAAGTATGAAGGTTAACAAGAAGAAGAATAGTGTACTTGTTAATATCGTAGAGTAGTTAACACAGTTTAAAAAGTTTGAGCTTGTCCTGTTTAGCACTTGGTAACTATTTTTTTCTTGTGTTTGGTAGCAAGATTCGGATAACGTTAGATGTTGGATAGCTTTGTATCTAGCATTATCAAACATGAATATACTAAAGCCACTACTACAAAAATGAGTTTCACTGACACAATACTACTAACACTTTTTTAAATAGTATCAATGAAACCCATTATAAGTAAATTGCTGATATTATAGTATCAGAGAAATGAAGTGTCAATAAATTGCTAATACCATGGTATTAGAGAAATGAAGTGTCAATAAAGTACTGATACCATAGTATCAAAAAATAAAGTGTCGGTGAATTAGTGATACCCTAGTATCAAAAAGTTATTTTTTATTTTAAAAAAATTAATTATTAAAATAAATTAAAAATTTTTAAAATTAATATAACGTCCAAAACGACGTCCTTTTTTTTAATATTTTTTTTGTATTAGCTAAATTTAAGTGTTTATGCTGTTTATGACCTTTTTTTTGTATTTTTATATTAAATGTGATAATTGGTCCAACTTCAATTTTAATTTTAATTAAGTTAAATGTTATAACTCCGAATTCAATTTCAATTTTGACTAGGTTAAATGTTATAAAGCTAAATCTAATTTTAACTACGTTAATTGCTAAAATACTAAATAAAATTTCAATTACGTTAAATGTTATAATTCATGATATTACAATTTCAATTACATTCAATATTATAATTCTGATTCTAATAATTCATGATATTCCAATTTCAATTACATTCAATATTATTATTCTGATTCCAATTCTAATTTTAATTACGTTAAAAGTTATAATTTTGAATCTAATTTTAATTACATTAAACATTATACTTAAAATTAAAATATGAACAAAAAAATAATTAGAATAGTACTTATATGTATTCCAATTTCAATTTGAACTAGGGGTGGGCAACGGTTTGGTTTAATCAAAAACTGAATTGAACTGAACTAGATTTTTTGGTTCGGTTTGGTTTCAATTCGGTTTCGGTTCGATTTGGTTCAAATAAAAAAATATATTAAAAATCGAAATCGAACCGAACTAAACCAAATCGGTTTGGTTCAGTTCGGTTTCTAAAGAGTAGAACTGATCGGTTCCAATTTGTTGGAATCAATCAATTCGGTTCCAACTTGAACTGAACCGAAAATACTCACTCCTAATTTTGACTTATTCTGAATCAAATTTCAACTACGTTAACTGTTATAATTCCGAATCTATTTTTAATTTTAATATTTTAAATGTTATAATTCTAAATTATATTTTAATTTTAATTACGTTAACTCTTATAGTTTAGATTTTAATTTTAATTTTAATTACGTTCAATATTATAAGTATGGTTCTATTCCAATTTTAAATACGTTAAATGTTATAATTCTAAATATAATTTCAATTATGTTAAATGTTATAATTTTCAATCTAATTTTAAATACGTTTAATGTTATAATTTTGATTATAATTTTAATTATAATTATAATTTTAATTACATTAAATCTTATAATTCTAAATTTAATTTTAATTTCAATTATGTTAAATATGTTATAATTTCAAATCTAATTTCAATTTCAATTACGTTAAATGTTATAATTTTAAATACAATTTTAATTACATTAAATATTATAAATAAAATTAAAATATGAACAAAAAAATATAATTAGAATAGTAAGTATATATAACTACATGTAATAATTAAAATTAGAAAAGCTAACAAATTTATTACTAATTTTAATTTATTTAAAAGAAAATTTTAAATTTAAATTATAAATTTTAAAATATAACTAATGGTTATTTAATTACGTGTAATAATTAAAATTAAAATTAAAAAGTTAACAAATTTATTATTAATTTTAATTTATTTAAAAAAATTTAAATTTAAATTATAATATTTAAAATATAATATTTACAATATAACTAAAGGTTATTTAATTACGTGTAATAAAAAAAGTCATAAAAGCTAACCAATTTATTACTAATTTTAATTTATTTAAAACAACACTTAAAATTACATTATAAAATCTAAAATACATCTCATGATTATTTAATTTAAATCATTAAAATAATATATATTACATTTTTATTAAATAATAAAATGCCTCAAAAAAACAAATGCCCTACAAAAAAAACTTCATTTTAGAAGGAAAAAAGAAAAAAAAACAAATACCCATTAAAAAATAATATTCTCTCACGAGGCTACAGTGACTCCAAAATTCTCTTTACTCTCAATGACTCAAAACTTTGCTCTTCCTTTTTTGTTTTTCTGCACTACACGGCACAGCATTGTTACCAACTATTTAGGGAGCAATTCGGCCTGATCATTGAGTTTGTTGCTGCCTGGGAACTGCTTTCAGCTGTTGGTACTTGAGTTCGCGGCCGCAGACTGCCACTGGTGCTGGTGGTCGCCGCCTGTCCTAGAAGCGGTTTGCTCTCGGCTATCATCCAAGCGGTTTGCTTTCGGCTATCATTCAAGTGCTGCTGCTATCATCCTTGCTATTTGCTATCGGCTTTTAGGTGGCTGTTCCTCAGAGGCTGCTTTCGACTACTGTTGCTTTGTGCTAACTGCCAGTGGTGCTTGTGGTCGCTTAAAGCTGATGATCTTGCTACTTGAAGCTCCTCTTGACTGACGATCTTGTTGCTTGAAGCTGCTGTTACTAACCGTCTTCCTCATCGACAAGAAAATCTCTAGGGTTTTACTCTCTCTCACAACACTCACTGTATGCTCTCTAATTATAAACTACAAGCACACTCATTTATATTTTTAATAATAGTCAGATTTTTCACATTTAATTTTGGAATAACAGAAAATTAATATCTCATTCTACAGACGAATTCACTCAAGAACGAAGTCAGGATCTCTAGGTGAGCTCAGAATTCGCTTTTTCATGACTTTTTTTTTATAATGAAAATTAATAATTTTCATTCAAAATTCGAAAATCAATCAACGGGTTTTTCATAATTACAACCCAAATCTTCAACCGCATGATAAGTTCGTTGAGTATGTGAGGGCTCTTACTACTGCCAAATTGGAGAAGGTAAGAATCCAAATATTTGATTGAATTCCTTGTTTTTCAGTTGAAAATTTAAAATAATCAATTGGGACTTTGCCCAAAAAGTTTAATAATTATTGATTTGGGTATTTCATTTTAGATTTTTGTGAGGCCGTTTATTGGAGCAATTGATGGTCATAGAGATGGGGTGTCATGTGTGGCCAAAATTCTCAGTTATTTGAAAGCACTATTTTCTGGTTTTGTGGATAGAGGTATAGTTTTTGCTTATTCTCTAATGTGTGTTAATAGTTGGGTCATCTTTGAGATAAATTACTAATTCTGTAATTTCTTATATGTTTTAGAGTCTCTTATGTATTTTGTGATTATAATTTATGTTAATAGTCACAAAGGTCATAGAAAAAGAGGAAGATGAGAATTTAGTTTAGTTAATTCATTAGTTGCCATGGAGTTAGATAATGGATGTTTTTGTGGCTTACTTTTTTCCCAAGTTTTTTATGTGATTGATTATACAAAAGTTCACCTTACTTTTGGATTGTGATCCTATTCAAATTAAAGTTTCTAATTCCTACCCTTTTTTCTTTTTTGCTTTTGTTTTTTGGTGTTGTGTGGACTAGCAAATATTTGTCTTTGGGATATGGCTACCAGGTAAATCTCATCCTTCTATACATTTAGGTATTTAAACTTCATAGATTCTAGGACCTACTCTTTAATTAATTGATAGAGCAATAATTTTCTTGCATTTCATGGAAATGACATCTGAAAGTGAAAACATTTTGTGCATATTTGTGGAAGGAAAGCCTATATACCTTTTATATGTTTATCTTCTATTTTTGAATGAGACTGAATTTTACATTTCAAGCTGGAAGTTTGAGAAGAGAAAGGTGTACACGTGTGAAAATGTATTAGTAAACCCAATTCTTTTTTAATCATATCTCTTGGAGAATTTTGGTTATACTGTTGAATGCCCTCTGTTCATATATGATTGACATTTGTCGTCTAATGTCTTAGATTGATGAACATGAGAATAATGTGTCAATATCCTAGTCACCAAAGTGCCTTATGGGGTTTGACAATATCAATGGATGGACATGTTCTTGTATCATGTGGAACTGATTGCACGTAAAGCACAAATTTTGTTGTATGAAAACCACAAATGTGGGCACAACTTTTGTTCTTATCTTGGAGTTTTAATAAAATATAGTGAATAGACTGTTGGCTGGAAGAATGCATTCTAGTAAGAATATGAACTGATTTTTCTGCTACTTCCTTATACTTGGGAAGGATTTTCTTAAGTGTTTTATCACCTTTCTCTCTGAGCCCTATTTTCCTTCTCCAGGGCCATTGATCACAACTGGGATAGTGATTTATTTGCCACAGCTGGTGCTCAAGTTGATATACGGAATCACAATAGGTTTTTATCTCAGCTTATTTTTATTAGTTCTTTTTCCATGTAAAAATCAAAACATTTTATGACAATTTACCTCTCGTAATCAGATCTTAGCCTATCAACAGCTTTCAGTGGGGAATAGACACAATTATGTCTGTTTGATTAATCCAGGAGAACATAATGTCTTAGTAACAACAACAAGGTATGAATAGATATAATTTCTGAATTAATTATTATTTGTTTGATGATATGATATGTAGAATATATCACAATCTTTTTGTTATATATTTTCTGTAAAGGATGATCTATTTTTTCATATGCTAGCATCTAAATTGAATCGTAGCAAATCTTGTATGGTACATACCACTAGTTCAGTTTTAATGGCAAAAAAGAGAAAGGATCTGATAAAGTAACAATAATTGTCATAACAAACTAAATCATTCATTATCTCAATTAAATACACACTATTTATAAAATTTGATTGGATACTAAATTTTTATTTTACGTTTATGTTATTTATTAGCAACTATAATTTAGTTTCTCAAATTTTTTTTTTATTGTTTTTAGATATGATGAAATGGGGATTGAACTTAGTCTAATATAATATTTTGAAAAGTTTCATACGCGAAATGATAGAACTTGGCCTTCACAAAAAGCTAAGGAGCTGCATGTATATTTTTTAATAAATATGACATCAAATTTTTGGATTGTGCCAACAATGAAGCAATAACTGAACTAGAGAGTCATCTAAGAGAGGTTGAGAAACGTGAAAGTATGGACATTCAACTATTCAAGCACTTGAAGAACTAAGGCAAACTTTAAGTAGACAGGAGTAGCAGGCTTTTGCTCTGTTTACCAACATTACAGGCTTGAATCTGGCTAATTTACAAAATGATGTTTTCACTTAATATACTATTGGTTATCATTTTGTAGGAAATCTTTAGAGAAGACATGCTTTATATGGACATTGAAGATCTTCAAAAACATTATTAGGTGTATTGGATTCATTTTAAATTAGACCTAGAGCTTTTAGTTTTTAACTACCTTCTACTTATACATGCTTCTGTAACTGTTGACATTTGTTGTTTAATATTTGTAGAGACAGCAGCAGCAACCATGAGATGTTTTGATTTAGTGATACTAAATGAGAGATTTATAAAAGAATTTCCACATTTGAAATGATTTCTAAGGAGTTGAAATACTTGATAGAAGCTTAGTTGCAGTGCAAAACTTTTATTTTACGGTTAATAGATTTTTTAAAAGTTCTAGCATGAAAGGTGCTTTGTTATTTTGTGGCTTTGGCTTTTGCTTTAAAGGTTCTTTGCAATAGCTTTTTTTTTTTTTACCTGAATATCATATGCAGGAGGTTACTTTCAGAGTAGATTATGTTGTATCCAGTATAGGCCAGGAATTTGGTTCGGTCATCCTTGGTGATAAAAATGTGGCGATGCTGTTAGGGATCAACTTACTTGCAAGACCATGTCTGAAGAAAATTTTGAAATACTTACTACATTGCTTGATAATGTTTATGGGATTGGCTGAATCAAGTTTCTTCCACTAAAGGTGCTTTGTTATTTTATGACTTTGGCTCGATAACATACTCCATAATGTACATGTCATTTCCTTATTTTTCCTTATGGAATTATTTTAGTCTTTTAAGATTTAATGTGAGATACTTAGTATAGTTTATGAAACTTAGTTTAGATGTTTGTAGTTTTATTTATAAATAAATAAATAATTTGATATATTACTTAAATGTGCTATTTATGTATGGAATTGTAGTTTATAAATAAATTTAAATTCTAGTCTAATAATTCAAATTAAAAATTATTACAAAAATATTTTAAATTAAATACAAAACTTTGATATCAATGTGTCAGTGATCTTTGATACCATGATATCAGTGATTTACTAATACTATGATGTTAAAGTTTTACTGATATTACGGTATCAGTAATTCATTGATATCGTGATATCAGAGAATCACTAATATCACGGTGTCAGCAATTTATTGATACCATGGTATCAATAACTTATTGACACCATATATGGTGTTAGTAAATTTCTGACTTGAGCATCACTGACATTATGAAATGGTGTTAGTGAAACTCTTCAGTGAAGGCCATTTTTGTAGTAGTGAGCATACTTTGGTGAAAAGTTCATGCCAATGAAATAAGTTGGATAATGAAGATTTGGCCAATGTAAGGAGGAAACAAGAGAGACGTTGCAATAAGAAGTCTCAACCTTATAACCATAAGAGGAAGAAATAATTTGTATCCCTTAACATAAAATTAGCAGTACCAATATAGTTTTACAATGGATTCCTCATTTGCAGTCATGTCTATAGCGGCTAAAAGGCATAAGGTGATGTTGAAATTTGAATTTTCAATTATGTACTTATTGGGCTACAGTTGGATTACGAAAGTGGTACTTGAAATGTGAAAATGTTAAAAGTACATTAGCTATGTTATACAATTTTTTTCCTTAAAACCTAACTACATTTCAATGGCATTGGTGATAATTGCATAGATTTAACATTGCTTGATTATAAAAGGGCATTGTAATTCATGGAACATTCTTGAGCATAGTTCTTGAAGAGAAATTTTAATGACTATATATAACAAAGTCCTTACATTCATCTACTAAGAAAATTCATTGCAAATTTCCAAAAAACAAAGCAATTATAGTGTAGATAAAAACATCAATAGCTATTGCTCATCAGAGGAGTCATCTTGGAGGTCTACTATATTAGGATCTGCTTTGGAGGCACATTCCCTAGTGGAGTCATAGTTGATATCATAGATGTTATCATCAATATGCTTAGTTGACTACTTATAATATCATCAGAAAGTGACGCACTTTCTCCCTACGAGTATAAGCAAATAAGAACTGCTGGTTGTACAAATCGACAAGAGAAATCAACTCTCTAAAAATATTTTTCGTGAGGAATCTCTCCCTCCCAAGAATGAAAGGAAAGGAAAATTTGTTCCCACCACTGTCTAAACTTATGGAAGTGGACAACTCATATGGGTAACCAGGCCTCTTCCAATCACTAGTGACAACGATAACTTAGTTATCGAAGCCTACCTTTTTATTCTCGATTTAGAGAATATCTTTCTTTTCTTAGTTGAAAAATAAAATTTAACTATCCCTCATTTTAGACAATGGATGATGAAGACGTTTAAAGGGTTAGGCAGTATGGTGGAGAGATCATATGGTTAAGGTGGGCCATATTTTAGAGTAAATCGAAGATGTTTGGGTGAACTTAGAGAGGTAACAGTTCGGTAACATAGAGGAACTTAAGGATTATAAGGGGAATTTGAAAGCTAAAACATGATAATTGTCCCATATAAAGAGAAAGTTCACTAGAATTAATGGCTAGTAGGTCGTCACAATTTCCCCTATGGGAAGGTTTTTTATCCTAATATTATTAGGGAGTTTGAGCATGGCCTTTAACTCATCCATTCCTATATTATTCACTCTCTTCTTCATTGATTCGACAATATTGATGGAGTAAAATTTGAAAGTTTAAGGTTTAGTTACTAGTAAGGAATAAATTGTGATGAATTGAAGGCGGTTGTGCTAGGTAAAAATAAAAAGTAAACTTTTAGGTTAAATTTTAGGGGAAATAGTCCCGCCCTTCAAATTTGAAAAAATGCACTTAACGGAAGACCTAGAGACAATAACAGGCAGTAGTTGATAGATGTTTGGCATAAATGGCGCTTGCTGACTGGATAAGAGAGAAGTGTGTCTTGTAATCTTTTCCACTTATAAGACAGATTCCTTCACTAGATGGAGTTTTATTATCAATACCCTTTGGGTATTAGCTAATATCACGAATACCAAGAGTTGAAAAATTGACAATAAAAACCAAATGTTAAGGAAATTATACACCAATGCCTAACTATTATGGATATTGCAAAAATGTTAACAGATTCTATGCCAATGCGAATGAAATAACTAAATTACCCCTATAGAATGTAAAAGGTGACGTGGGTTTATAAGATAAATATTTTAAATTCTGTTTATAAATTAATTTATGCAAATTAATGTGATAAATAATTATTGGTTAATAATATTTTTTAAATTTTGTTTTACTAATTTTGGTATTTCATTCAACCAACTAGTCTAATTATGATTTGAATTATTACTATTTAAATAATTATTGTTTACCCTTTTAATTTTTCCTTTCACATGGTAATCAAGGACTTGCTATGATCAATTGAAAATAAAAATAATTGAGGATGTAGGTGAAACAAAGCATTCATATAAAATTATTGCATATTAAAAACTAGTGTAACGCTGTAGGAGTATGTCACGATATGAGTGTAAATACAATTTTAAAATTTTTTAATGCTCAGCAGAAGCATATATACATATTATACTCATTTAATACTTAAACATATGTATAATAATTATATTATATTAACAAATTGAAAATACTTACCAAGATAAATGTAGCTTTACGATTTGTTGAGATCCAAATATAAAGCTCACAAGAAATATAACTCTAGAACAATTCTAGACCAAAATTAATGTGAGTATTTTGGCTCTAGAATAGTAGCTTATTATAAATTTGTATGATTTTTTTGGTTTCTCTTAAGTGCTGTTTATGCTCAAAATGTAATGCAACTATCGTAGTATAGATTGAGGTATCGATCCCACGAGGAAGCTTTTGGCAAAATAGACTAGTGAAGTAAAAAGACTGAAGCAGTAGCGAATGAGAAAATTAACTAATTGGTTTATATGGATGAGATAGAATTGTATATGAATTAAGGGAAAAGTCTTATGATGATGTAAGTAAGGTTTCGAGAATCACAATTATGCTTCATAAATCTATTCTATACTTTTATTCAATATTTATAACTCAATTAAAAGTTTTACATCCCAAACAATCAATCGGAATATATGTAAAATATGACACATTTGATAGTACATGTATTTAATATGACTAAACTCTTTACAAACATTAACACAAACTATGTTCATATTTACAAGTTATCTAAGATTGACAATATATCGCTTGACAATATTGTAGTAAAAGATTAACGTGTAAACAATGTAACCAATAACAATGATAATTCAACAAGAATCACATAAAGAAAGCATGACTAAAAATATATGAAACATGAGGATTATAACATTTGGAATATAGAAAAATAATAGATAAGAGTTTAGACACAAGTAAACTTACAAACATTTGTAGCTCTTGACAAAAAATTAAAGTATAGAAGTAAATTTATTACACATAAAAGTTCATCTCTTAACTTCGCCAAGAACTCTAATCAGCTTATAATACATGTTAAAGGGAAGAAATATGAGAGAATTTTCAAGTGTTGAAAACGTCCTAAGAGTGTCCTTATATAGACAATGAATGGAAATATGTTTAGTGTGACTTCAATCTTCAATAATTTAGGCCAACCACTTGTTTACCAAATTGCAGCACTTTTTTGATAATGTAAATGATCGATGTAGCCTTTTTGGTCGACATGAAAGTTGTAATATTTTGTCTCTTCTTTCTATATCCACTAGGCTTATATAATTTAGATGAGTATCTAATGAGATATGGGCAAAATGCCAAAGGTGTGTCAGATTTTAGCTAACAACCCTTTTACTAACTTGCAATACAATTTGGTCCATGATAACGGCTAATTTGGACTTCACCATCAACATAAGAGTTGTTGATAATTGAGTCAATATTTCAAATCTTCAAAACTTATACCGATTGGATACTTATTTTGTGAAATACAGTCTAAATACGTGAGGTGGGTCAAGCTGAGCAGAAATTGTAACTCAATTCTGTTGTATCCCAAATTTTGGCCCATAACATGTTGGATTTAGCTTTTCAACTATTCTTCAAGTTTGTGTAAGATTGAGTCATGTTACTCCAAGTTTAAGAATTTCTTCATTTCAATTTCTACAGTTTAAGAATTTCTTCATTTCAATTTCTACATTGAGAGTTACGTCCATTTTACCTAAACCTGTGCAAATAATATTCACTAATCAAAATTTAAGGACAACACTTTATTTCAAGCCTAAAAATACAAAAATTCTAAAATTAGTGACATTAAATGGTGATTGAATCTCTTAATAAATATATATTTTAATGTGTTCATCAAGTGTTGGTATCTTTCTTCTTTCTCAAAGAGAGAATTCTTTTTTAACACTTAGCCAAAACTCTTAAATTAGGCAAAATGACTCTCTCTCTCTCTTTTATTTTATCTTACATATATCATACATACTTTAAAATATTTGTTTTTATTTTATTTTATTACAAAACACAAAAACTAAGAGTTTACCAACTCTTTTGTTGAAAATGCATAACAATTATGCATTTATGTTTTTCTTTGTCTCCCATTTAGTCTTTGAAAGAATATAAAAGTCCATTAAAAAATTGTCATTAGCAATATAAGTCTTTATAAATTAAAATGACTAAAGTCTAATGTGCCAATATTCGATTATTTTAAGAAATACATGTTAAAAACATTTTGATTCTCAAAATCAATCCAATAATTTTTCAAATTCAAATGCTTAATATTTATGCATTTAATTTAATCAATAGATATTTAGGCATAATTTAAACAAAATCATGACAAGTGTCATACACTTGTCAAGATGTTAATCAAACAAATATGCATGGAATATTATAGTACACCAACTAGGTGTCCAATTATATTTTGACATGTGTTGAATTCAAACAGTTAGAATTCGACACGTATCATTTTGGAGAAATACTGAAACCAAATCCTACTTATTTGAATTTTTTCTCGGATCGAACTCTTCGATCCTATGTACTACCCTAGTGTTCAATGAGTACACTTCATATTGTGAAACTCCTTAGGTTCGCACTTGTTTCATTTGTCTTATAGAACTTTTCTATATGTACGTGAACATTGCCCCATACACATGTTACGTATACAATAAAATGGCGCATAAAATCATGCAAGTTGAGGTTAACCATATTCGTATAATTCTTTTGTCACTTATATCCTAGAAAAGTAGAGACATAGATATATCGTTAAGTCTCTCTCCACTCGACCTTAAACTTATCTTTAGATTTGTATTTCAATAAACAATATCTGCAAACTCATTTGCGATAATGGTTTACCTTATGGAAACATTTTTTGGTTAAATACTTTTGGCCAAAAGACTTTTTGAAACACAATTTTGAAGCATCAGGATATACGGCTTAACTATATGAACTGACAAATCTCATATCTACGCACACCGGATGCCATAAGCATCAGACCATATTCAACGAAACTCAGAGGTCAGACCATAAAAGGTTTTTGACATGTGTAGAATCTAAGTATGATGGATCACTCACAAGCCTACTGTGGCACTCAGGTCAAAGGACTACAAATACTACTCAACTCAAGAAGACCATCCATTAACGACTTTATGGAATGTCTATTAGATGTCTTCATGAGTTCATTTAGTGTCAAGTCCCTACTTAACACATGCATACCTATACAAGCTTCCACTAAACTCATGGTTTAATAAGATTATTTGTCTGATCATTCAAGATATAAATATATGCCAGTCTTTTCAATTTTAACAATTGACCTATATTGTTAAACCTATGATTAGGAACCAATATGGAGAATATACTACATAATGACATTTTTTAACACTATTTGTAATTTACTTGCAACTATGTCACTACAATAAATATTCTCGAATTTTCGTCCTAATTCATACTAAGTTCTAACTCTTAGAAATACTAACTTTTAGTATTAATGTAAATTGTATGAAAAGAGTAAGATTAATACCATATAATAAAATAACGATTTTATAGAAATGAATATTGTCTAAATATAAATAAGATTTATACAAAATTAGAATGGCGCTTGAGAAACAACTCCCATTTGCTCTAGTGCCATTCAAAATGATATCCAATACCCATTGACTCCAAATGTTTTAAGAACACTTTAAGAGTTAAGGACTTAGTAAGCGGGTTCGCTATATTTTTACTAGAATCTACTCTAGATACTATTACATCCACTCTGGCCAAGATCTCTCTAATTATATAGTACTTTCATTCCATTGTTATCATAGTATAATGGGATAGAATCCACTATACTTGGGATAACTCCCAACTAACAATAGTTGAATTAGTTGTAGATCCTTCTTTTGCACTTTTCCAGTTAACAGTGGCACTATTAAGAAGAGACAAAATCAAATGTAGACTTTCTATCATCTGAATTAGACTGGAAGTCTAAATCAGTGTATCCCCTCATATATAAGTCACTATCTCCATAAATCAGGAACATATCCTTTGTACCTTTAAGGTATTTCAGAATATGTTTCACGGCTATCTAATGGTCATTTCCTAGATTAGACTGATACTGGCTCGTAACACTTATAGTCATACTGATGTTTAGTCTTGTACATAATATGACGTACATTATGCTTCCTACAGCTAATGCATAAGGTATGCTAAACATTATAACTCTTTCAACTTCCTTTTGGGGACACATCTTTTTAGAAATATAAATGCCATGTCTGAAAGGTATATTAACTGTCTTATAATTACTGAAGTCATACATTTCTAAAATATTATTTATGTATGAGGATTGGGAGAGTTCGATCGGCCTTCTAGCTCTATCTCTATCTCTATCTTTATAAAGTTTTATATCTAATATATAGGAAGCATCTTCTAAATCTTCCATGGAGAAGTTCTTACTTAAATAATCATTAACTGATTATAACATACCAATATCGTTTTCAATAATGAGCATGTCATCCACATAGAGGACCAAAAAGATAATAATGCTTCTACTGGCCTTTTTATACACACACGCTTTGTCTTTATTAGAATTCTCGGATGTAAAACCTTTAGGCCACTCCATCTATATCTCTTCCTCGAGATATCCATTCAAAAAATCCATCTTTACATCTATTTGGCAGATTTCATAATCATAATATGCAGCAATAGCCAATAATATTTGGATTGATTTTAGCATGGCTACTGGTGAAAAAGTTTTCTTATAATCTATTCCAGATTTCTGAGTATAACTGTTTGCTACTAGTCGAGCTTTGAAGATCTCTACCTTTCCATCGGGCCCATGCTTCTACTTGTAAATTCATTTAAAACCAATAGGAATAATTCTTTGAGGAAGCCGAACCAAGTCCCAGACTTGGTTGTCATGCATAGAATCAATCTCGAATTTTATGGAATTTATCCATTTACTCGAATCGATGTCTAACATCGCCTATGTGTAAGTTAAATGATCATTTTATTTAACTAAAAAAATATCAAAGACACCTTTAGACATTATTTCATACCTTATAGATGGCCTTGAGATCCATTCCGACTTACGGGGAGGGTGTGGCAAAGATATCTTACTCGATTGAACTAGAGATTCCATCTCCGATTCATTGAGTTGTTCATTGATTTCATCAAGAACAACCTTTCTACAATCTCCATGATCTATCAAAAATTGTGTTTCTAGGAAAGTAGCATAATGAGCAACGAACACATTTCGTTCCTCAGGATAATAGAACTGATATCCCATAGAGTGCTTAGGATATCCAATGAACTAGTACTTACACCATTTAGGTACAAGTTTGTCTCATTGCATAACTTTTATGTAAGCAGGACAGTCCTAAATTTTATCATATTTAAGATTTGGCTTTCTCTCAGACCATATCTCATACAAAGTAGTAGAAATGGCTTTCGATGGAACTCTATTCAATAAATAAGCTACAGTCTGTAAAGTAAAACCCCAAAGATATTCAGAAAGATTAGTAAAACTCATTATTGATTGGACCATAGCTAATAAAGTCATATTACTCCTATTTGAAATACCATTGTGTTGAGGGATACTTTGAGGACTATATAAAGTGAAAATCCCATTCTCCTTTAAATAATTAGTGAATTCATCGCCTATATATTCACCACCTCGATCTGATCATAGACATTTAATGAATTTATCGGTTTGTTTCTTTACTTCAAGTCAAAAAGCTTTGAACATTTCAAACGTTTTCGACTTCTGTTTCATTAAAAACACATCGATATTGTGGTGAATCATCGATAAAGGTTATGACATATCAAAACCACCTATGGCAGTGTGATTCATCGGACAACATATATCACATGTATTAGTTCGAACAAATTATTGGCACGATGTCCTACACCAATAAATAAGGATTTAGTTATTTTTCCTTGAATATATGATTCATAAACTAGATAGGGTTCAATGGAAAGATCAGGTATCTAACTATCCTTAAGCAGACAAGTAAGGCGTCTCATATCTATATAACATAATAGCATGTGCCACAATTTTATATTATTTAAAGTTTTTGAATTTTTTCTTTTATTATTTACCTGTATATTAAAAACATATTTAGTTGTATCTAAAATATAATGGTCATTCATCAATTGAAAATCAAATAGCAAAATATTATTTTTATCATACAAACTTAAGGAATAGTGCCTTATAAGTATATGATAACCTTTCTTGTCTTGTCCACCTCTTCGTCTTTGGCCGATTATTTGCTATGATCAGTCGCATAAAGGTCCCAACCCAAAAGGATATGATTTACCTAATAATTTTGGCACAAAATAACAATTATACAACAAAATACTATAACTCGAAGGAAAAAGTAATTCAAAAGTCCTAATTTATAAGTAATTCAAAAGTCCTAATAGCTTCTCTATATAGCAGCTATCTAGCGTCTTTCAGTCTCTACAACTTATTGCAGATGTGAGAACGACATGCGGTATCTAATACCTAACTAGTACTAGTATTAAATGCTAATGAAATGTAAATAATAGGTAAATATATACCTATGGGGGCTTTCAATGTCCATCCTCACCTTAATGGAAACACTTTCCTTTGCCTTTTTTGTTGTCTTATGGCTTGGATATGATATGTCTCTGAGGACCTTTAAATGGTGTTTTCTTCACATTTTTCTTCCTCTTAGACTTCCTAGAAGCCCTTGAGGTAAAAGATGAAGCACCTTGAATGTAGAGGGCTGAACCTGTTTTGTTCATGTCCTTCTATGTTGTCTTTAACATATTGTGAAGATTAGCATATATAGAACTAAAGCTTTGCATGTTGAAGTTCATGATGAATTGTACAAATGAACTGGGCAAAGATTAGAGAATCAAACTATTCCCCAATGCATTGTTTAGAGATATGTCCATCGTTTCTAGCCTTTCAATGCTAGAAATCATCTTAAGCACATTAGGACCAATTGAACTACCCTCTACATGTCTAGCCTGAAAGAGTATCCTGGTAACCCACTAAATCTCAACCTACAGTTTGTCACCAAGTAACTCATTCAAATAAAGCATAATACTACTTACACAATCCATGTGTACATACTTCATCTGAAGTTTAGTATCAATAATATTACCTATACGAACTTCCACTAAGATCATGATTTGTTAAGATTAACGTCTGATCATTCCAAATATAATTATATGCCAGTCATTCCAGTTTTAACAATTGACCCATATTGTTAAACCTATGACTAGAAACCAATTTGGAAAATATACAACATAATGACATTTCTTAACACTATTTACAACTACTTGCAACTATGTCACTACAATAAATATTTTCGGGTCTTTGTCTTAATTCATACTAGGTTCTAACTCTTAGAAATACTAACTCTTAGTATTGACGTAAACTATATGAAAAGAATAATATTAATACCATAAAATAAAACAATGATTTATAGAAATGCATATTGTATAAATATAAATAAGATTTATACAAAATTAGAATGGCACTTGAGTACCAACTCCAACAAACGCTTTCCTAAAAACAACACTATTTTAATGCGACGAAACTTAAATTAAATAAGAAATAATTTCGATAACATAAATATCATCATTCTATCCCTTAACATATACAACTGTTCTTGTTCTTGCATCTTCATGCACTTCCATTATTGTTTTCAAGAAGGAAAGAGGCCCATGATAGTAGATCAATTCCCTCAAGTGTAGTCATTTCATATTGAGTACTTTAGAACTTCTGACCCATGGTATTCATAAATGAGTTTTGGATAACAAAACAATTTGGGATGGATTGGAACTAAAAATTCATTCGAAATTATTGCATATTAAAACTGTTTTAACATTTTCCTAAAAACAACACTTTTTAACACTACAAAACTCAAATAAAATAAGTCATTAATTCTCACAACATAAAATATGATCATTTTAAGCTTAAAAATACACCGTACTTTTACGTGCATATTAACACACTTTCATTATTTTTTCAAGAGGACAGAGGCCTATGACATCAGTCTGATTCCCTCAAATATAGTTGTCTCACATTTAGTAATCCAGAACTACTAACCCATGGTATCTACAAATTAGTCATGGACAACATGACAGGTTGGGACGGGGTGGAACGAAGCATGCATCCTAAACTATTGCATATTAAAAACTATTTTAATGCTTCCCTAAAAACAACACTAGTTTAACACCCAAAACTCAAATTAATTAGGTAATTAATTCCAAAAACATAAAATATGATCATTCTAAGCACAAAAATACACAACCATTATTCTTCTTGCATTTTAAGGCACTTTTACTCTTTATTTTTTCACGAGGACGGAAGCTATCACCGCAGTCGTATTCTCTCATGTGCAGTCATCTCACATTCGGTAAGCCAGAACTATTGACCCACAAAATCCACAATCGGGTTGTGGACAACATGGCAGGCTCGAATAAGGTGCAACTAAGTGTTCATCCCAAATTTTTGGCACTTTTCTAAAAATAATATTTTTTTTAATGCTTTGATCTCAAATTAATTAGGGAATTAATTTCGATAACATAAAATATGACCATTCTAAGCACCAAAAACACATATTTTCTTCTTGCATTCTCTTTTTTTTAGTAGGATGGAGCCCTATGACGGTAGCTTGATTCCCTCAAGTGCAGTCGTCTCATATTTGGTAACCTAGAACTGTCGACCTATAGTATCCATAATGGATTGTGGACAACATGGTAGATTGCGACTTGGTTGAACTAAGCTTTCATATCTAAATTAATCCTATGAATGTACTAGTGTATAATGATACAATTTGAGAATCCAATAAGTTTTGAAGGGAAAATATCACGGTTGGTGGTGTCCTGCAAAAAATATAAAGCTTCCAACAGCCTTTATATGAGGATCTCACACTGTCTAGCCAATGTTAAGGACTATATAAGGACTAATGAATCACACATATCTCTACATTGATATGATATTATCCATTTAAGCCTAGACCCTTATGGATTTTCTCTTGGGCTTTATCCTAAAAGGCCTCATGCCAATGGAGATATTGTTCATATCTTATATACCGTGGGTCTTCCCTATGTGAAACCAATATGGGACTTTGTTTGCATTCCTAACAAACCAGATATAGGTATTGATCTTCACTAGCCTAGGCATGTTGAGTTGTGTGTATGCATGGTAATAAACAGTCACAACTATTAGTGTTTGATGCTAGGTTTTGAAAGCATTGATGCAAAGTCCTCTAAACAATATGTAACTCAAACAGTAGTTAAATGAATAACTATGATGATAGGTTATTTTTATTTATGGTTTGTAATGAAAAGGAAAATACATGTGTTGTGATGTTATTTCAATATGATGTTATGGATATATAAATGCCATACAATTACTCAATGTTATATCTATTTGGTTAATGTCGTTAGAGAATAATGGTAACATTTTTGTTGGACTTAGAGCATCGTCAATACCAAAGTTGATGGTATCTGCAACAATTGTTTTTTTATCAATAACTCACTAGTGACTTGGAGCATCGTGAACAACTCACTAGTGATCAGCACCATTATTATTAGGCATTAAGTTAGAACAGTCCATGTTTGTGCACCTTGTTTCATACATGTTCATCATGTGTGTCCTACCTGATTGCATCTCCCACACCGCCTACCTTTAGAGGTGTTGTGTGTATTTTCTAAGCACAAAATTAAGCGCAAGTATATGGTATTGTGACAAGTAAAAAAGAGATAAATAGTCGAATGTCGAACCCACAGGGATAATATCTACTTTTTATCAAGTACTAAAATTACGTCTTTCTAGTAATTATTCAAAAAAATAAAAATTTTAAAATAAATATAGAAAGGCATAAAATCAATATCACAATGTCAAGGTTTTAGGAAATAACAATATAGAGAAAGTTTAGGATTAATACTATCCATCAATATATTTTCTAATGATTAATGTTCTAATATTTAAATTCCTTATTTCTTGTTATTGATCAAAACATGAATGTATTCACAAGCCCCTCTCAATGTCAAGTAATGCAATATTTAAATATCTTAAAATTAAGTGCAAGTATACACTATTGCGAACAAGTATTATAGGGACTCTAGGAGTCAGATGTCAAATCCAAAGTTATAATAGTTACTTATACTAAGTACTAAAATTGTATCTTTCTTATAATTATTCAGAAATACCAACTTATATTTTTAAGACTGAAATAAAAGGAAAGAATTGAACTAAAACTAGTAGAAATATCACAATGAAAGATTTAGGTAAGAAATAATTCTAAAAAAGCCTAGGATTAATAACTATTCCTCAATATGTTTTAAAGTTACTTTCTTAATATTTAATTCCCTCGGTTATTATTATTGATCAAGACACGAACTAAATCTAAAAAAGCCTAGGATTAACACTACGTTATTGAGTCACTACTGTTGTAGTGATGGCTATGTAGCGCTGCGGCAATAGGTTGTCGCTGAGGTGATAGGCTATTGCTAGGGCAAAAATGTGATTAAATCAAAAGTCTCATTTTGGCTTTCCCATTTCGTTTCTAGAGTTGGCATTGGGGTGCCAAGCCTTATACCACTAGAGTGTTGGCTCATATTTTGGAAACTTGTATTTTTGCCCAAATTTCTTCATATTTGCTCTTTTTATCCTCAGTACCTATAAATAAACAATTATACTTATAAATAGCCATTTATTCTCAATAAAATATCAAATCTTTAAGTAAAGGAAAAACAAATTAAATGATTATTTTACCTTTATCAACTCTCCCAAACTTAAAATATTACTTATCCTCGAGTATTAAAAATAATGATTAGGAGAAAAAAGGAATATACTTGACTCATAACAAAAAAAAGACTTAAGAAAATAGACTAATGCTTAGATGATTGTGATTTTTGTCTTAAAGACTGATAAATGTCATAAGTCTTTTCTGAATTAATAAACAACTCTTAATATATCAAAACACTATACATCAAGTCCCTTCTTTTTCCTTATAGGTGATCACTTGTGTGTGTTTGTGTGTGCAATAATAATCTAGTAAATAGTTAATTGTTACCGAGATCTATTCAATACCTAAGGTAATACAGAAAGATGACGTATAGACATTTTCAGTTTATAATAACACTACCATAGCCTTATTTTTTATACTACTATCCACTAATGTAGAAAACACATTCTTAGGGATCTATTTAGTACTTTATTAAGTCTGTAACGTTAGGCTAGGGTCACTATGGCGATGGGCTACCGCTGGGGAAAAAATGTGATTAAATCAAAAGTCTTATTTTGGCTTTCCCAATTCATTTCTAGAGTTGGCGCTAGGGGCGCCAAGCCTTGTACCGCTAGAGTGTTGGCTTCTATTTTGGAAGCTTATATTTTTTTTCCCAATTTTTTCATATTTGCTCTTGTTATCCTTAGTACCTAAAAATGAACAATTATACTCATAAATAACCATTTATTCTTGACAAATCTTTAAGTAAAAGGAAAATAAAATAAATGACTTTTTCCTTTATCATCTAGCAAGTATATCCTAATTTATCAAATACCTATATCTCAAAGATACTTAGAATAAATTAAGATTTATTAAGAACAAGTCTTATCGATCACACATGCAAATTAAGTACATCTCTATCATAATTTGAAGCTTGTAGATGTTACTCTACAATCATGCATCTAATTATCTAGGTCTAAATACAATGATGTCTCTTTTAAGTTTAACAAAGTATTTCCAAAACAATCACATTATTGGCCAGATATAACAAATTATTAAGAACAAATAATTTAAATAAGCACACATATTGAGTTCAACTATCAACATTAGAAAGAAAATTAGTTCATAGTTACAAGAGAATTAAGAAACAAAATATAAATAAAATATTATTTAATCAATTGCAAACTGATATAGACGTCGAATTTCTTCTTGATTGAATTGCCTAAGAAACTCTTGCTCCAATTGCTCTCTAAAGCTTGTGTTATGTGTTCTCTAAAGGTTAGAACAAATAGCCTTTTATAGGACTTGATTTGAGCTTGTAATCCTAATTCTCGTCAGTTTTAGGAAAAGTATAATTGCTGGGGCAAGAATCTTTTATCGTTGGGTCGCTATGCCTTAAACCTTGATCGCTGCAGCAGTGGGATATTTTTGCTAGGGTGCTAAACTTTTGCTAGCGCAATAACAAGATAACGCTGGAGCAAAATATTACAATTAATCTAGGTCTTACTTTGCAATTTCCTAATTTGCTTCTAGAATTGTTGCTTGAGCGAAAATCTTTATACGATTGGGGGAAAAAAGCTTCTTACCGCTAAGGCAAAATCATCACATTTGAATTTGCTGTATTTAGGTCCCTGGTTTTTGCTTGTTTCACATTTTTGCTCTAGTTTTCATCTTTTTTATTGTCCAAACCCTATAAATATTCAATAATACACATAAATAGCCATTTATTCTTATAAAATATTAAAATATCAAATTTTAAAATAGGGATAAAATATATGACAAATATACCCTTATCAAGTGGCTTCATATTTCAGTTTCTGTGGTGTCCTTTTTGTGAGCACCATC
Organism: Ailanthus altissimus; assembly: GCA_946807835.1. Lineage (NCBI taxonomy): Eukaryota > Viridiplantae > Streptophyta > Magnoliopsida > Sapindales > Simaroubaceae > Ailanthus > Ailanthus altissimus. Next base: position 16,847,955 of record OX327687.1, read on the forward strand.
ACTAATTATTTGACCCCATTCCTATGACATTGATTATTGTCCTCTGTCATGCCATCACTTTCCATCTCCTCCACCCATAATGTTAATGTGTGAAAGATAGAAATGATATTCTAGTATGCAGCAATACTATGTGCGACATAGAATATTAACTTTTGTGATGCAAATGGTAGTGCACCCACTTTTATCGCATCTTCAATTTTCTTGTACATTTGTTCTTATGCATTTGATGTTTATCCGATTACTAGCTTCCAATTTTTCTTCCATCTTCACAATATCATTCCGATAGGTATGTTCATATGGTTTTCTAGCTTTATAACTATAAATAGACGTCGATTATTTCTTTGTACTTGCATGAATAATGAATTATAGTTATCTGCTCGTCAAACTCCACTGTCTAATTACTTTAATAATTCCCAAAATGTCTTATGGTGTAGTGCCTTGAGTTGATAACAAATAACTATTAGACTCCTGGATGAAGTTTTTATTAGACATGCACTCATTACAAGCATACTTTTAGGCCTAATAGAAAGGTAAAGACCTTCAAAGCTCGAATGGTGGCAAAATGTTATACTCAGAGATTTGGGATTGAGTATAAAGAAACCTTTTCACCAATAACCATGCTGAAATTAGTCAAATTCTGTTGGCTATTGCAGCATATTATGATTTTTAGATATTGCAGATGGATGTAAAGATGGTGTTCCTAAATGGATATCTTGAAAAAGAGATATACATGGAGTAGCCTGAAGGGTTTACATCTAGCACGACTTTCTAATTTAGTGTGCAATCTGAAAAAGTATTTGTAGACTTAAGAAGGCCTCCTGAAGCTAGAATCTTCATTTTGATTAAGTAATCAGAGGGTCTAGTTTCATAAAAAATGAAGAGGAAGCATATGTGTATAGAAAGGTAAGTGGAGTATGATTGTCTTTCTAATTCTTTACGTGGATGTACTTATTTTCAGAAACAATATTGGTATATTATAGTGAAGAGTTATATAACTAAGAACTTCTCCATGAAGGATATGGGAGAGGCTCCCTAAATATTGAGTATAAACCTTTAGAGAGATAAAACTAGAAGGTTGATAAGACCCCCCCAGTCCTCATACATAGATAATGTTCTATAAAGGTATAGCTTCAGTAACTATAACATAATTAATGTACCTTTCAAACATGCATTATTCTTTCTAGGATGATGTGTCCTTAGAAGGAAGATGAAATAGTTATAATGTCTAACATATCATATGCATCAAATATAGGTAACTTGATATATGACTTGTTATGCATAAGACTTGACATCAGTATGGTTATAAATGTTATGAGCCGGTATCAGTCTGATCTAAGTAATAGCCATTGAATGGCCATGAAACATATCTTAAAATACCTTAAGGGTATAAAGGATAAGGTTTTGATTTATATAGATAGTGACTTACAGTTCAGAGGATACACAAATTCATAATTCTAGTTTAATCTAAATGATAGAAAGTCTACATCTAGTTATATGTTTCTTCTCAATGGTACCATAGTCAGTTGGAAGAGCGCAAAATAGATCCAAGCCTGATACTAAAGCAGAATACGTTGCGACTTTAGAAGCTGCAAAGGAAGTAGTGTGGATATGCAAGTTTATTGCAGATATATGAATAATCCTAAATACAGGGGATCCTATCCCTCTATTTTGCAACAATAATGGGGCAACTACTTAAGCTAAAGAGCCAGAGGTACACCAAAAGTCAAACATGTAGAAAGAAAATGCCACTAACTAAGACCTTAACTCCTAAGGTGTTTGAGAATCACGTAGAGTTGATGGGTTTTACATATCATCATGAATGGTATTAGAGTAGGTGAGAGATGTTGGAGATAATGTTACGCAACATTCCATTTGGTATGGATATTTGTTTAATATTTTTACAATGTATATTTCAATAAATTGTTAACATTTTATCTATATAGTTTTAAGCTTGTTACATTTCAAACCTTATAAATCTAAAAAGTTTAGATCTAATCTAAAGAGTTTATGTCAGCACTAAGAGTTAACATTCAAAGAACATTGTCTAAATAAGGACAAAGATTTGAGAATATATTCATAATAACAAGATTGAAAGAAGTTGAAAATAGTACTAAGAAATGTCATTGTACAGCATATTCTCAAAAACATCCTTCTTGATCTATGGCTATCAACACAGATTGATTGGTGTACCTTTCGAATCAGTGTATGTCTATATCTAGATTGTCCAAATGGTTAGTTTTGGTAAATCGTGAGCTTAGTGGAAGATCAAATTGAAAGTGCGCTATGCGTGTACATTTTAATTTTTAATTACACATCACACATGCATAATTAAGTACAATGGACTATTAACAAATATTTTATTGCACTAATAAAATTTTGGAGAACTTACATTCAAAGCATGCTTTACATAGTTCTAGTTAAGGACTCGGTGGGATCCTCTGAGATAGAATAGTAACTTCTTATTCTCGGCAGAATATTTTTATTAAATTTTAGAGAACTCACATTCAAAGCATGCTTTACATAGTTCTAGTTAAGGACTCAGTAGGATCCTCTGAGCTAGAATAGTAGCTTCCTATTCTCGACGGAATATTTTTCTTAAAGCAACTTTTGCTTCAATATTATCTTTCAAACCTTTATGTAATAATGCTTATAATGACTTGCCTTAGAACTCTTACAAATGAAAATAAAAAAAGGCTGGCTATATACTCATTTATATAGTGTAATCCACCACCTTTATAGCCAATAAACATACAATTAATGGCATTAAAAATAAAGCATAAAAAATCTATAGGACACTTCAAAAAAATGATTAATGGCAACTTAAAAATATGTGGCCAAAAATGATTCAATTACCATATTTTGATAGCCACTTCATGCTTGTAATTAAGCATGACAATGTTTCTTAAGCTATAAAATGTTGCCATCACATGTTAAATGTAAAGCATGACTCATCATTTAACTTAAAAAAATGTATTGTATTTTGGCCGAAATATTATAAAACAATGCCATTATTTCATTTGTTTGTTATCAATTGATTTGGCTAAATTTGCTTTATGCCACTAACTGTTTTCATTTGCTATTTATTTAATTTTGTAACATTTGCAAATTAAATGTTAAGCCAATAAAATTATACCATGTGTCATGCCATTATTTGATAATGGCATAACACATGGTATAATTTTATTGGCTTAACATTTAATTTGCAAATGTTACTAAATCATGTGTCATTGATAATGGCATGACACATGGTATAATTTTATTAGCTTAACATTTAATTTGCAAATGTTACTAAATCATGTGTCATGCCATTATCAATTAATGGCATGACATGGGGCATCCAATAGAAAGGTTAAAGTGGTAAGACCTACATGCTGAGATCTCAGGCTTAACACTTAAACTGTATGATCTCCCTGAGAGACCTTGAAATAAGTCTAATTTTTTAAGAACTTTCCAAATTAAACTATTCAATTCGGTGCGCTACCCTAGTGCACAATAAGTACATTTCATATAGTAAAACTCCTAAGGTTCACACTCGTTTCATCTTACAGAACTCTTTCGTAAGTCCATAATGATGCACCACATACACATTATAGAAATAACAAAATAGCATGTTGAGCCATACAAGTTGAGATTAATATATATTCATATTCTAATAAACAATGTCAAATATTTTTGTAATATTGTTTCTAACAAGGGAAACATTTTTACCGAGTGAATCACTTATGGCCATAAGATTTTTTGGAATAAAATATTAGAGCATTTGGATATACAACTCACCTATATGAGTTGACGGATCCCATATCTACACATACCGAACTCCATGAGCATCAGACCAAACCCAACGACACTTAGTAGTCAGACCATGAAAGGTCTCTGACATGTGTAACCTAGGTATGGTGGATCACTCACAAGTTATTCGTGGTGCTTAGGTTAAAGGACCATGATTAGTACTTAACTCGAAAGGATCATCCATTTACGGCTTTATAGGATGTCTATTTGAGATCCTAATTGAGCCTGTTCAGTACTCAATCCTTACTGAATACCTGGATATCTATACGACCTTCAATTAAGCTTATGGTCTACTAAGGTTAACCATCTAGACCATCCAGATATAGATATACACTGATCTATATTAAATAAGGTTTCCAGCGATAGACCCGCATTAGTGAAAATAGATCGAAATATGATGTTTGAAAAAATACTTGTATAATGACATTTCTTAGCACTATTTACAACCCTGTGAAACTATGTCATTGCTAGTATACCCTTGGGTCTTTATCTCATTTCAGACAAGACTCTAACTCTTTAGATTTTATTGACTCTTATAACCTGCTAACTCTTAGCAATTATAACTCTCAGCACTATAACTCTTAGCCATAGTCTAAACTTCTTTAGACATATATATCTGAAATGTTACAAGACTATACCTTCAATTTGAACTCCTTCAGATCATACATTATCTGAAATATTACAAGCATCTTACTATAAATATATATAATATTAATGATTTTGTATGAAATGTTTATTGTATAAATATTAACAATTAATATTCATAAAATATTGGAACGACACATAAGCATTAGTTTCAACACTCTCACTTGCTCTAGTGTCATTTACGATGATATCTAATACCTATTGTTTCTACGTGTTTCTCAAACACTTTAAAAATTGAGGCTTTAGTTAGTAGGTCCACTATATTATTCATGGAATATATTATAGATACTATTACATCTCTAATAGTTAAGAACTTTCTAATTCTGTAGTATTCAGAGTCCATATGATCAAAATTTTGGTTGATATTTGGAAAAGTATGCCATCTACCCTTTGAGTTATAGCACAAAGCATATTAGGCTATTAAAGCCCTAAGCTTTGATCTCCAAGAAGTAGGAGAGAAGCGCCTACTTCAGCTTAATGCTATGGACACGTTCTATCTTTAAGCATATGAGAATGCAAAGATAAAAAAGAAAAGATCTAACTGATGGCATGATAAGAAGATACTTCAGAGATTATTTGAAAAAGTACAACAAATGTTACTCTACAATCCACGATTAAAGTTATTTCTTAGAAAACTCAAGTTTCGATGGTTGGGGCCATTCCAAATCATCAAGGTGTATCTATATGGTGTTAGTGTACTGTGCGTGGGGAATAAATGGTACATTAGAATTTTTAAATTTTAATTTATTTGTAGGCCTCGCATACAAATTAATGCAGTGGAAAGGAAATCTAATTTCCTATTACAATATACACATACTGAATTTAAGTTTCATTATACTAATGAGATTAGAAATTACCTTTGAAGATGATTCAGGATATTTTATATTATCGGAGTTCACCCTGATGTGATCTCGCGAGCAATTCTAGTCTGCAACATCCAATTAGATTACCAAGCTATAATGGTAGCATTTAATTTCAGGAGAAATTATTTATGAATTGAAGCAACACTTTGCTTCTGTCTTTATCTTTCAATGATGTTGAATGAAGAAAAAAAGAAAGAAACTTTTTTTTTTTTTTTGTTATTTAAGTTGCCAAATAATTAATAAGAGCAACTTACTAACATACTCTTTTATCTATGTTTAGCACTTAGACATATCAATTTTCAAAGACTACTTACCACATATATACATGCCACTTTTATCTCTATCTCTATCTCTCTCTATACATATATGCAAACAATTTGCAATATGATAGATTAAATAATTGCTAACTATTGCCATTAATAACACGTCATTGACATGCGTCGTTCAATTATTAAAGAGTGGTATTTAACTATTAATGGACAGTTGTCCATTTATTGACAACTTAATAACACTTGTTGTACCAAAAGGAAAGTGGCAAAATATAATTGAAAAACATGACATGCAAAAAAACCCTTTTTTGCATTGTCTAATTATTTTATTATAAATGGACACATGTCTCAAGTCTTGCCGATTGAATTGACAACTAAAAAGTGCAAATCTTTTGCAATTTATCAAAGACACGTGTCCTTTAAATAAGTGTGACAATAGGTACTTGCCACTTGTCAAGCTGTTATAAGGCATGATCATGCCTTAGCTTGACATGTGCCAAGTTGTAAAAGCATAAGGTGGCAAGTGCTAGCTAGTCCCATTTGTCACTTCTCAACCTTTTCGACTTGACCTTTAAGCCTATCATTTTTTTCGACAGACCCTAAAATAATTTATGCTATCCAAAATCTTCTCAGATCAAATTGTTCAACCCGATGCGCTACCCTAATGCACAACGAGTACACATCATATTGTGAGACTCTCTAGGTTCATACCCATTTTTCCTATGGAGCTCTTTTGTAAGTTCGTAAACGATGCCCCATACACACGTTGCCAAAATTACAAAATGATGTGTCGAACCATACAAGTTAAGGTTTGTCCATATTCATTTAGTCCATTTGTCATTTATATCTTAGAAGAGTGGAGATATAGATCATCACCATTAAGTCTCTATATGCTCGACCATAAAATTATCTCCAGATACGTATTTCCATAAACAATATGCGCAAATATTTTTGCAATATTGTTTACCCTATAGGAAACTCTTTCTCAGGTTTTATGCTTGTGGTCATAAGACTTTTTGAAATACAATCTTAGAGCATCAGGATATACAACTTATCTATACAAGCTAACAGATCCTATATTTATATACACCTGACTCTATGAGCATCGAACTATACCTAGCGATACCCAATGGTTAAACCATGAAAGGTCTCTGAAATGTATGAAACCCAAGTATGATGGATTACTCATAAGTCCACCATGGTGCTACAGTCAAAGGACCATGAATATTAGCCAACTTGAGAAGATCCTTTATTGACAGCTTTATGGGATGTCTATTGGAAGTTCTCATTAAGTCTGTTCAGTACCCAATCCTCACTAAGTACTTATATACCTATACGAGCTTCCACTGAGCTTATGGTATGTTAAGACTAACCATCTGAACCATCTAGATATAGATATACACAGATCTATATATAATAAGGTCTTCACCGATAGACTCGCATCAGTGAAGGTATATTAAAAGCATAAAACTTGAGAACATACTTACACATTGATATTTTCTAGCACTATTTGCAACTCCTTGTAATTATGTCACTGTTAATATATTTTCAGGTCTTTGTCCCATTTCAGAAAAAGCTCTAACTCTTTAGAATTCGCTGACTCTTATAACCTGCTAACTTTTAACAGTGCTAACTCTTAGAATTTATAACTCTCAGTGTTGCTAACGCTTAATACTGATCTAAACCCCTTATGCTAGATTTGAACTCTTTCAAATCATACAATGTTTGAAACATTACAGCCATCTTACCATATATTATTTATTATATTAACGATTTTATTCAAAATATTTATTATATAAATATTAAACAATTAATTTTCATACAATATTGAAATGGCACGTAAACACCATTTCCAACATATAGTGCCTTTGAAATTAAAGACCCAAACACCCAAGCTTTATTTATGGTGAATGGCTAGTTATTCAAGCATTATCATGGAGGACATATTGATCGATAGAAGTTCACATGGATCTGATTGAACCTAAGTAATGAAGAAATCACGACGTCAAGCCGCTAAAGTTAAATAAAGCCCTTATTAGGAGACAACCTAAGTCTAGTATCCATTGATTTATGTTTCTTCTTATTTTTAATATTTTTATTTTTAATTTTATGCATTTTTTAGAATTAGGTTCAGAATAAATAAATATATTTTTGTGTTGAGAGATTTTTTAGTGCCGCGATGAGCCGTAGCTAGCACCGTGTCAGGCGGTGTTTAGGCTTGGGTGCTACAGCATTAGAACCTAAGTGCTGCAGCGTCTGATAAAGGTTAATTAGGCCTAATATTTATATATTTCAAAATTAATATTTGTTCATCTAAATTAAGATTAGTTTGCTTTTTTATATGTTTTATTGTTATTTTATAGGTTTGGAGTTAATGGCATACATAGGGATGAAAATCCAATGATGACAAAGCAAAAATATCAAATTTAATATAGTAAATATAAACAGTGACATATGAATAGCCATAGTGTTATAGTAATTTTGATACATCGATTATGCTACAGTAAATATGCTACAATGCCTGGCACTACGGTGTCTAGAACAGAAAGTTAAGCTTTGTAAGGCCTAGGAAACCCCCCCCCCCCTAATAGGGCCTTTTTCTGATTTGGGCATCGCGGCATCCGTGTGACATATAGAACCCCTTCTTTTGAGTCCTATTTCGACTTAGATTTGAAGCCCCACGATCCTAGGGTTATGAAGGCCTATAAAAGTACTCTTTTCTAAGCCAAAACATAGACAATATCATAGGAAAACGTAAGGCAAATAAAACACATTATAAAACAAAATATCAAGATGAAGAATTTAAAATTTGAGATCAAGAATTGTGTTATCAAGCAAGGAAGAGATAGAGATGATCCAGGGCATTAGCTTTGTGTTATTCCTTCTCTTTTCTTAGTTTATGATCTTGTTCATAATATTTTTGATTCATTGCTTTGATACTCTTGGATTTTTCATGAGCTAAACGTTTGTTATCTAGGGTTAGACTATTGAACCTAATATATAGTTGGACATTATTAACTCTTAGTTAATAAACTTAATAGATTACAATTGATTCATTCTATCTTGTGTTTAATTCTTTCATTATATCTAGCCAATATTTTGAATGATCAAGGAACCATAATGAACTTGACAAAGGAATTTAAGTGTTTAGCCTAGGATAGTTTAATGCATAATTATAGGGTAACAACTATGAGTTCCATCTAGGATAGAAATATACTTAAATGGCATGTATGGTATTTTTCAGGCCTATTCTTAATGAATTGCATTCTATTTGGATTATCACAGACATATTAGTAATAGTTATGGTGTAATATAATCACTCGACCATCGACAGAGGCCTATGATGAGATTAAAGTCTAGCCAATAATTGTTATTAAGGTACTAACTAAGAGATTAATAAGTCTAATAAAATATTATGGGATAAATCAAAACCCTAGATTGCTTTTAATTGGTAAATTCAACCCCTTGCTTGCTTTTGAATAATATTAGATTTTATTTAAATTTGATAGAATTAAGTTAATTAGATACAATTTTTATTTTGATTTGTTTGAATAATATTTACAGTAGGATTAATTTTAGTACTTGATTAAAATAAATAGGTTAAATAGTACTTGTGGGAGCAATATTTGTACCTCAATCCTATATTACTTAATACGATAGCATGCACTTTCACTTAGCTAGAAATCGCAAATCATGTTTTTTGGCACCGTTGTCAATGACTAATGTTTTCTATTCTTTAGATCAATACCAATACGAAACTTCTTTGCTTTTCATACATATTTTTTCTTTTTACTTTAATTTGTTTTTATTTTGTGTTTTGACACGAAGGGTAAGAAAATGTTGAATTGACTTCTTTTAATGCTAATATCAAAAGAACATTGCATAGACTTTGATGTGAACGATACCAATCTTTAAACAAGAAGTAAAACAACGATCATATCAATAATCTTGTATTTAAACCTATGATACCATAATGAGCATTAAAAGAGTATACAATCTTCATTGTAGATGGTGTTCAGTCTAGTATTCGATGACCAACCACCAATGCCAACTATTTTGAGATCAAGCCAAGTGTGATTCAAATGCTGAATAAGTCTGTACAATTTAGCAATGCTTCCAATAATGATCCCAACATGCACATCGTGAATTTCTTGGAGATTTGAAATACATTCAAGTATAACAGTCTCAGATAAAGCCATCCGACTTATATTATTCTTTTTCTCCTTGAGGGACAAAGTAAATAGTTGGTTGATGCCATTGTCATCCAAATCTATTGACATGGAATGACTTAGCGTAGAAGTGTTTAGCCAAGTTCTTTACACCAGCAAAGAAAGCAAAGATGAGCAATGACATCACCTTATTTGTTCTAATTGATACTGAATCATTGTATGAGCTATAAGAGCACCTTAAATGGCTATTAGTCCAAACATTTGACAATGAACTAGTAGGCCATTTGAGGATTATTATAGATGCTATTGCTAAAGGGGCTTTGATGAATAAGTACACAGATGATGCATATCAATGGCCTGCTGAGATGGTTACACTGAAGAAGATTGTTGGAGTTTATGACATTAATGCATTGACAGCTCAAATTAACATATTATCAAAGAAATCTGATACCATGAATGCCATTAAGATTCAAAATATGACTTGTGACTTTTGTGGTGACAATCATATGAATAGCGGTGCATGGAATTAGTGAATTATATGAGAAACTTCAACTGTGGGGAGATATTTTAAACTTGGCGTAAGAACCAAGGGGAGTCTTCTAGATCAATGAATCCCCCAGAATTCTAGCCACCATAAGAAAAGAAGCCATCATTGGAAGATATGTTCATGAACTACAGAAGTCAAACGATGCCATTATGCAAAAGCATTCAGCAACCTTTAAGAATTTAGAAGTTTAAATGGACTACCTAGCTGCTACAATTAACAAGCGACCTCAATGACCTCTACCAAGTGACACTAAAGCTAATCCAAAAGGAAATGTGGAGAAATGCTAAGCTGTCTCCTTAAGAAGTGATAAGGTCTTACACGACAACACACATCGACCACCATCTTTAAGCTTGAAGGAGAAGGAAAAGATAGTTCAGCAAGATGGAGTGTAACCATATAGACCACCAATGCATTTTTCTTAAAGGTTACAAAGGTGCAAATTAAGTTATGAAATTGAAAATCTGCAGGAAATTAGTCTAAAAAGTGTAGAAATAAAATTTGGGTAGTAAAAAAATATAGAAATTTTTGCAAAAAAAAGTGCAAAAACTGGTATACAAGTGCAGCAAAATCATTAAGTGCAAAAAATGAGAAGATAGCAAAAATACTAGTACCAACATGCAAAAAATTCCAAATTAGTCATTCACCCTACCTTCACCCTACCTTCAAAGGCTGCAAAAGAAAAGGCTAGATAAGCAATTTTCTAAATTTCTTAAAAATTTTATGAAATTACATATTAACCTTCCTTTTGTAGGTACATTTGAATAGATGCCTAGTTACGTCAAATTTATGAAGAACATACTTCTAAAGAAGAAGAGATTAGAGGATTATAAGACCATAGCTTTGATAGAAGAGTGTAGTGTCATCCTTCAAAAGAAGCTGCCTCATAAGCTCAAAGATTTCGGGAGCTTTACCATACTGTGCTCAATCAGAAACCATGATTTTGGAAAAGCACTATGTGATCTAGGAGCAAGTATTAATCTTATGCCCCTCTCAATCTACAAAAAATTAGGTTTGAGAAAATTGAAGCCTATCAATGTCACCCTTCAAATCACTGATTGATCTTTCAACTATTCTAAGGGAGTCTCAGAGACGTGTTACTAAATATAGACAAGTTCATCTTCTTAGCTGATTTCATCATTCTGGGTATGAAAGAAGACAAGAAGATCCCCATCATCCTTGAAAAACCCTTCTTAGCCACTAGCAAAATAATCATTGATGCACAAAAATTGGAGTTAACCATAAGGGTGCAAGAGGACACTGTCACATTTAAAGTTTTCAAGGAAATCGAGTTTCCATCCAAACGTGAAGACTATTTCAGTATAGATATGGTGTACCCAAATACCCAGTAGCTCAAAGATATAGAGACATTAAATCCTTACATCCAAAAGAAGGTGCTGAAGCATAGAAGAAAAAAAAGAAGAAGAAGTAGTAGCAACACCTTGATTCAAGGATCAAAGAGAAAAGCACAAGAGAATCTCTTCCTCATTCTAAGATTAAAGTCTTTTTAGGGAAGTGCAAGGACAATAAAATGAAAGCTACTACTCGTAGCCTATTTGAAAAGATATGAAAGCCTAAAGAGAGGAGTGCTAGTAAGACCACATATAAAGATTCCTCAACCATCACTTTTGATCCACCATAAGAATAGAAAAAACATTGTCAAGCGGACGACGTTAAATCAACCCTTCTTGGAAATCAACCCAGGTAATTTTTATTTTTATGTTTTCTTTAGTTTAGTTTTAGTTACTTATTTTCATTTCTTGTTAGGAACAAATTAGTAAGTAAAGCATTCAAGATAGCAGTATGAGCTATTGTAAGCATTATGAGAGAAATGAAAACCACAGTCACATCTATAGACAACAATATTGCATTGCTTAAAACTTCACTTATCGAGGAAGTTTCTTACTCTCAATTCTTTATTTTTTGACATTAAGGACAATGTCAAATTTAAGTTTGGGGGTGGAAAACACATAACTTGTGTTTATTTTTGCTACACGAATTAATTGGTTGACTTATGGATAATGTTTTAGTTGATTAGTTTTGATTGAGATGATGATCATTAGTCCACAATAAAAAATAGAATATTAGCTAAATTTATTTTTATAAGTCTTTAGAAAATAATTGACCCTTAAGATAATATAAATATCTGAATCATGAACTAATTTCGACCTTATTGGTTGATCACTTATATTTTTAGCACATTAAGATAAGCTTATATTAGTTGAATTTCTTGCATAGATATACTATTTCCTAAGTAGTACACTACAGCCTCAAAGATCAACACTCTAAAACTTGCTTAATTACTACTTGAGGTGAAATCCTAGGAAACACATGAATAAAGAAATGACATAAAGCCATCTTTGGGTCGATTGAGCCTTTCTAGCCTACCTTAGATGTATATTTATCCCTACTTACCTCTTTTGAGTTTAAACACCCTTTTTTTTTATCCACATTACAAGACTTAAGACTTTAAGCTTATTTATCTTGAAATACACTTGTAGCACCATAAACCTTGAGTTTACTTAGAAACATTCTTAAAAGAAAACAATTGTGGTTGTGTATGAAAAGGATACTGAAGTAAGAAGCAATAAGTCTTCAACGTACTCATTAAGCTAAGTTTAGGAGTATCCATTCATTCTATTAAAAAACTTAAATCCACAATACCCCTAGCTTATAAAAAAAAGAAGAAATTCTTTGAACAATAGTGATTAAAAGAAAAATGGAAATATCATAAGTTTAGGGGAGGAGATAAAGCAAAGAGAAATGAATCAAGAGGTTTCTCAATAAATTCTAAGTGTTTATGGTGTGATTTGAAATTCATATTTATATATTTATATCCCACCTTGACTATAGTTCTATGTTACAAGCTAATTAAAGTCCTAGATAGATTCTTAAACATGTGTCTTTTTATATTAGTGGAGAGTAGTATTAAAAGCAAGCTTATAGTGGTGTAAATATGAATTTAAATATGTCGAGACATCATCTTTTTGTACTATCTTAAGCTATTGGGTAAAATTAAGTTTCATTTGACTAATTACTTGCTTATTGCATATAAACAAATGATTAATTATAAGGGAGAATGAAGAACTTGATGAATTGCATTATGAATTAATGAGAGATTGTTTATTGATTTTTGAAAAGACTTGTATCATTTAAACAGCTTTTGAGATAGTGATTATGATTATCTAATCAACCTAGTTTGATTTAGTTTTGAGTTTGGAATAATTGTGAGTTTTTGTTTTCGTTTTGCTCAAGGACGAGCAAGGTTTTAAGTTTAGGGGTATTTGTGAGGGGTTAATTAGGTATAATATTTTTGTATTCTAAACTTAATATATGTTTGTCTAAATTAAGATTAGTTGGTTTTTTCTGTGTTTTATTGTTATTTTTTAGGTTTAGAGTTAATAGGAAAAATAGGGATGAAAATCTAATTATTACAAGGCAAAAAAAATATCAAATTTGATACTGTAAATATAAACAGTGATATATAAACAGTAATGATGCTACAATAATTTTGATACAGTGATAATGCTATAGTAAATATGATACAGTACCTAGCGTTGAGGCCTCAAAATAGAAAGTTGAGTGCTGTGATGCCCAGAAAGCCTCCCATAACCAAACATTTTCTAGGTCTGGGTGTCGCAGTGCCTGTGCAACATATAAAACTCCATATCTTGAGTTCTATTTTGACTTGGATTCGAACCCCCTAGACCCTATGGATACAAAGGCCTATAAAAGCACTATTTTCTAAGCCAAAACATAGACAATGTCAGAGGCAAACTTAGGGCAAACAAAACACATCATAAAACAAGAGATCAAGGTGAAGAATTCAAGATTGAAGATGAAGAATTGTGTTATCAAGCAAGGAAAAGATAGAGACGATCTAGGGCATTAGCTTTGTGTTATTCCTTCTATTTTCTTAGTTTTATGATCTTGTTCATAATGTTTTTGATTCATTGCCTTGATACTCTTGAAATTTTCATCAGCTAAGCGTTTTTTTTCTAGGGTTAGACTATTGAACCTAATATATAGTTGGATATTATTAACTCTTAGTTAATAAACTTAATAGATTATAATTGATTCATTCTATCTTGTGTTTAATTCTTTCATTGTATCTGGCCAATATTTTGAATGATCAAGGAACCATAATGAACTTGACAAAGGGATTTAAGTGTTTAGCTTAGGATAGTTTGATGTATAATTATAGGGTAACAGTTATGAGTTGCATCTAGGATAGAAATATACCTAAATGGCATGTATGGTATTTTTAGGCCTATTCTTAATGAATTGCATTCTATTTGATTACTATAGATATATAGGTAATTGTTAGGGTGTAATATAATCACTTGACCATCGACAGAGGCATGTGATGAGATTAGAGTCTAGTCAATAATTATTATTATGGGATTAACTAAGAGATGAATGAGTCCAATGAAATATTTGTTGGGATTTGTACTTATTTGCTATCCAATTTTGTATAAATATTTTATCAAATAATATTTATACAATACATTTTATTAAATTGCTAATTTCATTAATTAAATGGTACAGTGCTTGTTATGCTATAGACATTGTATGATCTAAAGGAGATTAGATCTGGCCTAAAAGGTGGTTAGCAACGCTGAGAATTATAATTGCTAATAGTTAGCACTACTAAGAGTTAGTAGGTTAGAAAAGTCAACAAAATCTAAGAGTTAGGACCTTGTTGATAATGGGACATGAACTCGAGAGTACATTACTAATAACATGGTTGTAAAGAGTTGCAATAGGTGCTAAGAAATATTTTTATGCACGTGTATTCTCGAATACGATGTTTATAATCTCATTCAATAATGCTGGTTTGTTAGTAAATCCCTTAATTATAGATCAATGTATGACCATATCTAGATAGTCTAGATGGTTGTTCTTTACTGACCATGGGTGTATGGGAAGCTCGTATAGTATACGGGTATTCAATGAGGATTGAATACTGAACAGGCTCAACATGGACCCCAATAGACATCTTATGAAGCCGTCAATGATAGGTTATCACGACTTGAGTAGTGTACGTAGTCCTTTGACCTGAGTGCCACGGTGGGCTTGTGAATGACCCACCATGCTTTGGTTTTACATATGTTAGGGAGCTTTAATAGTCTGACTGCTATATATCGCTAGGTATGGTCTGATGCTTATAGAGTCCAATGTGCGCAGATATGGGATCTGTCAGCTCATATGGATGAGTTATATATCTGGATCCTCTGAGACTGTATTTCAAAAAGCCTTATGGGCGTAAGCAATAAACCTAGGAAAAGAGTTTTTCACAAGGTTAAACAATATCGCAAAGATGTTTGGGTATATTATTTATTGAGATACGTGTCTAGAGATAAGATCACGGATGAGCACGTGCAGATTTGACGATGTTGATCTATATCCCCACCCCTCTAGAATATAAATGGCAGAAGGATTATACGTATGCACGATGACCTCAACTTGTATGATGTATTGTGCTGATTTATAATATTCTGTGATGTGTGCGTGGGGCATCGATCACAGACTCACGAAAAAGTTCTATTTGATAAATCAAACATGGACCTAGGAATTCTTACAATATGAAGTGTATTTGTTGGGCACTGGGGCAGTGTACTAGATTGAATAGTTTAATCCAGTAAATTCTAGAAAACCGAACATTTGCTTTAGTATTCCTCGGGATATGCACTTGTCAAGACTTAAGAGTTAAGTATATCAATTAGTTAACAATAGCTGTTGACCAATAATATGATGACACATGGCACATTGTAGGCCAATTATTGTTTGATTTAAAAATTACCAAAATGACCTTACTTGTTGGATAATGAAGATTATTTTTTTATTCATTAAATTGTTTATTGATTAAAATAGTAGTTATAATATTTGATATTATTGTAATCAAGTCAAACAATTATTATTTATTTCAATAAGTGTATGTGTTTCTAATTAATTTAATGTTGATTAAATTAATCCTAGATGAAATATAAAAGCATGGCTAATGTAAATGATAAGGCCAAAGAGTAAAATGCAAGAAATAGAAATTGTTTACATTTGGTTGCATAATCCGGCCATATTCATTCACACCATTTAAATTATGTGTGTTTTATTTCATTTATTTATTGTAAACAAATGAAACAAAAATAAAGGAAAATAATTGTGACAAATGTTGCCATACCATATGGGGCCTATGCTTGATAATTGAAGGGAAAAACAAATTAAGCAAATAAAAAGAAGAATTTTGCTCATTTTTTAAGGTGATATATGACCATTGAGAGAGAGAGAGAAAAAAAAAAGCTCTAATGTTTTCAAGTGTTGGGCATTGTTCAAAGAGTTAAACTTCTTCTCATTCATTTCTTTCAAAGTAGTTGGCTATACACATGAAAACAATGAGTTAACTTTATTGGTTTTAAAGTGTTAAATTAGAACAAAATTATGCATTATTGTGTTGTTACAATAAATAGCTTAAGTGTTAAGTCATAGATTAAGAGTTAATCAAAATTAGTTTAAGTGTTAAATCCCTTGTTGGAAGAGGCTGTTTTTCTAGACTTTTCAAGCTCACCAAGTTGGGAGCTAGAATTCACAACAAGTACATTTCAATGCAGGAACAAGCATGGCTACTTCCCTCATTTCTCCCCTCACATCCCTAACCCCCCCTCTAAACCCTAAATACACCATATTTTAGGGTTATGGACTTGATTAAGTTAATATCATGTAGTGTTGATTTGTGTTAATTTTGTGCTATACATATCATGGAAATTATATGGGTTTACCACCTTGTTGTTGATGGTATGATTGAATTAATATTACATAATGTTTGAAATTTTGAACGAAGACATAATGAAGAGTTTGTGTTACATGGTTCACTATATTGGGGGTGTTAATTTTTTATTTTAGGTTTATTCACCATGGCTCTGCAAAAATCAAAGAAATCTGGCACTTTATCATCCGCTACCTACAACACATCTAAGTTTGTATTTGAAAAATCTTTTACAGTTAGCACCTCCTTCATCATCAAGCTAACTATAATACTTGAATGAGGTTTTAGACTGAGTGCCACCTAATACCCTAGCATTATGTAGATCATTGAAGAATAGGGCTAGCAGAGAATATGGACATAACCTGAAGTAGCAATGTTATCAGTTGTGAGGGAGTTTTGGGGGTGTTAATTTTTATTTTAGGTTTATTCACCATGGCTCTGCAAAAATCAAAGAAATCTGGCGCCTTATCATCTGCCACCTATAACACATCTAAGTTCGTATTCGAAAAATATTTTACAATTAACACCTTCTTCATCATCAAGCTAACTGCAATACTTGAACGAGGTTTCAGACTAAGTGCCATTTAATACCCCAGCATTATGTAGATCATTGAATAATGGGGCTGGCAGAGACTATGTACATAACCTGAAGTAGCAATGCTATCAGTTGTGAGGGATTTTTATACTAATGGCAAAGAATACCACAACTTGAAGGTTTTTGTATAGGTACGATATGTAGACATTTCAAGCACCACAATCAATCGATTCTTCAAACTTTTGAGCATTCCTCGAGATGACTATATTGAGCGATTGAAAAGGCTCAATTATAAGATGATCATTAATTTTTTGGCAACACCAAAAGCTATGTGGAGTCTATATAGGAGCATGTCAACTTCATTTCCCACCCATTATATATGCCGTGAGTACAAGGAGTGGCATTATTTCATTGTTGGTCACATAATGCCAGTGCGTCATGTCAGCTCGGTCACAGTTTAGCGAATTGTTCTACTCTATGCCATTCTTATCAGATGATCAATTAACGTGGGTAAGTGATAAAGGACAACATTCAATATATGAAAATGGTTTCTATTGCCCATCCTTAATCATTTCTTTATATGCCCAAGTTAGGGCTGAGTAGGCACCCACAAAAGATTTACTATACTCAGTGCATGTTCTAGATAACAACAAGATTAATCAAATTATGGATGAACCAAAATTACAGAGAGAACCTCTAGCACTGAGACGGATGCTTACCTCAAGATCCTATAACACCTCTATAATCTATAGTCGATGAGTGTCTTACTCACCTAGAGTCATATTTTGCATACACTACATACCAAGACTAAGTGTTAAGACTCTTCCTCATATACTTTGGTATGGATATGAGCGTATTACCTCTATTTCTAGCATATCCTACACTATTAGCTCCTGCAGATCTAGATGATAAAGATGATGCAGAAGATGAGGAAGAGAATGAAGATGTCCAAAATGATGATTGATCTCAACACACATAAGGAAAGTGTTCCAATTTTCTTATTTTACTACTGCTATGAGGACATGGCTTATTTTAAGTTTGGGAGTAGGGAAACACTTCATAGTATTTTAAGTTTATCTTTGTATTGTTTATTTTTTCTTGTTATTTTATTTTCAGTTGTTATTTTATTTTCTGTTTTGTTCCTTTTTATTATCTCTTGTTTGGGTTGAAAAGGATTTATACTCAATTATAAAGAAAAGAGTTGAAGAGAAGCTATAAATTCTATAGACTTAATAGTTACTGTGTTTATCTTATAGTGTAATTAGAATTGGTTATATTTATCTTATAATTGTTCACTTTAAAATACATTGCACATTAGAGCTATTAGATATACATTAGTTGATTAACTTATAAGACATTTATTCATATCAGCAAAGTAACTAGGATCACCCAATATCTAAAACTTATTTGATTAGCAATCAAGGAAAAATCCTAGGGCATATATAGCAAAAGAAATGATTATAGACCATGTTTGGATCAATTAAGCCTTTCAAGCCTACCTTGCTACGTGTTTTGGTACCTAGTCAATCCTTTTGAGCTATATTAACCATTTTTTTATAAACCATATTAAAAGCCAAAGCCAATTGAATTTTAGACCTTTATAAATACCCTTTGCACTATAATTATAATATTTTATTATGGGATTGTGAAGGAATTAAATTTAAAGGTCAAGGAGGAAAATGAGAAAAATGCATCTTTGAAATTATTCTTATACAATTACATGCATAGAAGGATTAATTCTAAAAAAAAAACAATCCTCTAAGAAATTAAGTCAAGAATTAATAGCCGTTGAAATTGTATGTTTAAGAAAATAAGTTTCGGGTGTGTTTGGAAAATAAAATATTAAGTTGATCGAGAAACGAGAAGGTTATAATTATGGTGCAAGTTGACCTTTAAAATTGTTTTCAATTTTTCTTACTATAACCTAAGCCTTTAATTACAAGATTTGTAAAGATCTGTTTGATCTTTTGTTAAAAATTATCCTACATTAGTAGAGAATGCTATGAAAAATAAGCTTATAGATAATTGCTTTGATCTTGATCTTTCTTATAGAATAAATCATTCCGAAATTGATGCACAGATGAATAGTTCTGCACACATTTACAAGTGAATATTTGTAGGATAAAAATAATCATGATGATTATATTATGGGATGAGCATAAGTAATTATTAATTTTAAAGATTGTTATTAGTGTAATCTAGCTTTTAAAATAACTATACAAATTTCTAACCCATTCGAGTGACTGTTTTAAGTTAGATTATTTTTATTTTTGTTTGCTCAAGGACAAGCAGAGTCATAAGTTTAGGAGTATTTAATAGGGTTTTGACTTATATACTAATATTTAGATCTTCCGACTTAGATTTTGCCCTAAATCATAAGTATTTTGCAATTGATTTGGGGTTTTTGATCATATATAGGTTTACATCCTAATTTGGGAAGATATTGGAGAAATCAAGCATGAAACAGATGAACAAAGGAGGAGCCAGCAACATAGGGTTAGCTAAAATTAAAATGAACGTCACAAGACAAAAACCTAAGTGCCACAGCACCCACCATCTAGTACCTCACTGCCCAATCAGCATCCTCTACCTGACCTTTTCTAAGTCTCAGCACTACGACATCCAACTCTCAGTACATATGTGTAAAATTAAAATATACATGCTCACCCTATGTACAGCGCCGGTAAACTAGCACCATAGCGCTACTGGTTCAATTTTGTAGTACTAAGTGGTGACCCAGCGCCGTAGCATCACTGGTCCAGTGTCACAGTGCTACTAGCCTACAGTGTCATAGTTCCACTCATTATAGTGATATGGTGCTAGAGTAGAGACCCTAGCACCGTATCACTGTAATTATTGGAACAACGACACAAGAGGCTAGGCCTTCAGCATCGTAGTACTGAAAATTTAAGAAAAGCTATAATTGCAATAAATTACTCCAATTGTTATTTTTTAAATTGCTTAAAAATATTTATTGTTTATTTTATGTAATTTATAATTGTTATAATAATTGCATTATAAACTATGGCCCATTTGTTTGTGCTAGTAAAAAGAATGGGAGCTCTACTAGTAAGGTTAGTTGTACTTGTACAAAACAAATGTTTGATTAAGAATTACATCTTTATGAGATGAGGACAAGAATACAAAAATCTCTCTTAATAAGATTGAAAGTGTTTCATTATGAGGTAGTGTTATATGTTGATCCGTCTTGCAAATACGATGTTAGACAAGTCACTTTGGTCTTTTCCCAATATTGCTAAAGCATGAAGGATTTGATCGGTGTGGTTTGGACTATGCCGGTTAAACATGAGATGAAGTAAATATATGCAAATGTATTGCCCAATATTTTTAAAGCGTGAGAATAATATTAATAACATATATTTGATCATTGACAATTTAATCTGGAATATACTTACCTAATGCTGTTAAAGCATGAGGATAAGATGTATTTAGGATTAGTGTTGCATGAGATGTAATTGACAAGAATTGTTTATCTTTTGGGTTTATAAAGGCCAATATTGCTAAAGTGTGAGGCTAGAGTAAAATGTCAATAAGGTCCACTTCCCATTATACAGTTTAAAAAAAAGTTTAAACTATCATTTTTTTTTCCTTTGAGAGAGTTATAGGATTATATAAAGCAATGAGAGAGCTTTTTTAGATTAAAATATGTATAAAAGTTATACCAATGACCTAAAGCGTTAGTTATTAATGATTAGAAATATTCCCACTAAATAATAAACATCTCTTAGGTATCTTATAAAGATAAGATCAATATAAGTAATCCGTTAGCATACTTGATTTTTGCACAATAACTATAGGGTACCGAAAAATATTTTGACTTGCCGATGAATCTGAGAATAATTCTAGATTCAGACAAACTTGGATATATTATTTATTAGAAGATAATTCAAGAGGTGTTTCTGTTAATATCTCTTTAGTAGAGGTGGAAATTTATCAGATTTGGATTAAAAATGATTTGAGAGTCAAATCTTATATCCTGACTTCAATATCTAATGATTTTCAACAGAAGCATATGCACATGAGATGTGTAAGTAGTATTATGCTCTACCTAAAAACTTATATTCAAACCACAAATACAGAATAATCACAATAGAAAGTGTTTCCATTGTGGTGAGGTTTTAAATAGTAAATGTTACTATTCAATACACTTTACCTATATAAAGATAGACCTTTTAGATATTTATATACCGATTATAGACATTTCATTAGCATATGATGCTAAGAGTGCATGGTATGAGATACCACTTGTCATTCTCACATTTGTAAAGCATTGTATGATTTCATGAAATGTCTAGGTGAACAGAATAAGTAGTAGTTTAGGAACTTTAAATAATAATAAATTATGAGACATAAAATTAGGTCATGTAGATGTTAGATGACTATCCCATCTGGTTTAGGATAGACAGATACTTGATCTGATTATGAAACCTTGGCAAGTTTAGGAATCCTGCATTTGAGGAAGAGTGACCAAATATTTATATAGGTATTGGATACCACCCTACTAATTTATTGAAACTTATACATATTGATGTATATAGTCCGATAAATCATACTGCGATTGGGTGAATTTCATTACCTCATTATCTTTATCATGATTTTTCAAGATAAAGATATTTGTTTCTAGGAAACATAGGTTGGAAAATTTTGAAGTGTTTAAAGAGTTCTAACTAGAAGTATAGAAACAAACCTTTATGTAATGTCTTTAATTAGATTGAGGCGCTTTATACATAAGCTGTAAATTCACAGATTATTTAAAGGAGAATAGGATTCTCAATCAATATAATCCTCAAAGTACTTCTTAATGCCAAAGTGTTTTACAGATGAGAAATCGGACTTTATAAAATATAATCTGATCGATGTTAAACTTCATCAATCTTCTAGAATATCTTTAGGGATGTACTTTAGAAACTATTAATCACATATTGAACAAAGGTTCCATCGAAAGTCATTCCTTTTAATTCGCATGAGATATGAACTTGAAGAAAATCAAGTCTTAAGTGTGTTATGATTAGGGGTTATCTTATATGCATAAGAGTTAGGCAACAAGACATACTTGTATCCAAAGGTATAAGAATTGGACTATAGTGTATCCCAAGAATTTTATGGGATACCAAATCTATGATCTAGAGGAGTGAAGTGTGTTCATTTCTCATTTACACCACATTTCTTAGGAAATAGCTTCTCATAGAGTCATACGGATTGCAGAAGAATTGAACTTGGTAAAGTCAATCTAAGAATTATGAACTAATGATGGAATAATAAGCTCAATTGAACAGAACACCTATTAGGTCGAAAAGGACATTGAAGGTTTCTTATTAGGTATACTTGATACTTGAAAGTTCTTTTAGTTTTTTTCTTAGTTGAAGAAAATAATCCTTTGACCTACATAAAAGCGATGTATGACATCAATTCAAGAAAATGACTATATGCATGAAATCCAAAATTGACTATATGCATGAGATTCAAGTCTAGGACTTAGTTATGCTTCTGGTAGGAATTGTTCCTATTACTTGTAAATGAGTTTACACAGCAAAAGTGTTCAGCCTAACATGAAGGTAGAAACCTTCAAAGGTCTATTGGTGATAAAATATTACAATAAAAAATCTGGGATTGATAATGAGGGAACTTTTTCACTAGTTATCATGCTTAAGTCAATTAGAATTTTATTGGTTATTGATGTGTGTTGCATTTTTTTTTGTTTTAACAAAGAAATCAGAGAGTTTGGTTTCATCAAGAACAATGAGAAAGCATGTGTATTAAAAAAGAGTAGTGTGAGCATAATTATTTTTCTAGTTCTCTATATGAAAAATATATTCAATGTTGGAAACAACGTTGATATGTTACAAGTCAACCAATTAAAAGTTATTTGAGTAAGAACTTCTCTATAAAAGATTTGGGAGATACTTCCTATATACTAGCTATAAAGTGTTATAGAGATAAAGTTAGGAAGCTGGTAAGACAATCCTAATCTTTGTACATAGACTGTACTCTTGAAAAATACATATTCGGTAATGTATTTTTCAAATACAGCATTCATCTTTGAAAAGTACAACTTTGGTATAAGACCGTTAATGTACTTTTCAAATACAGCATTCATTTTTTTAAGAGAAAGTGTCATTTACAAGAAGATGAAAATGTTATAATGTCAAACATACCATGTGCATCAACTAAAGGTATCTTGATGTATGCTATGTTATATACAAACCCGTATCTGGATGGCTAAAAGTAGTATGAGCTGGTATTGGTCTCATTCGAGTAACGAATATTAATTGGTTGTGAAACATATTTGAAATACCTAAGAGGTATAGAGGATAATTTTATAATTCATGGAGAAAGTTACTTATATATAAAAGGATACATAGACTTAGACATCCAGTCTAATCTAAATGATTGAAAGTCTACATTTGGTTAAGTATTTCTTCTCATTAGTAGTGTAGTTAGTTGAAAGTGCAATATAAATATCCACAGCTAATTTTACCTTGGAGGCAGAATATGTTATGGCTTAAGAAGCTTGCAAAAGAAGTTATGTGGACAAACAAGTATGTTATAGAGCTTAGAATCATTCCAAGTTTAATAAATCCTATCCCTCTATATGCAACAATAACGGGGCAATTGCTCAAGCCAAGAACCCATAAGTCACACCAAAATTCTGATCACGTGGACTTTGAATACCACATAATTAGAAAGTTCTTAGCTATTAGAGATGTAATAATATCTAGGATATATTTCATCAATAATATAGCGGACTCACTTGGGCTTTTAACTCCTAATATGTTTGAGAAACATAGAGAAAGAATAGGTATTAGATATCATCGTGAATGGCATTAGAGCAAGTGAGAGTTGTTGAAAATAGTGTTTATGTGTCCTTCCAATATTGTATGAATCTTAATTGTTTAATATTTATACAATAAGTATTTCGAATAAAATCGTTAATATTATTTATATATGGTAAGTTGCTTATGATATTTTAAACATCGTATGATCTGAAGGAGTTTAGACCAAGGATAAAAGTTAGTAATGCTGAGAGTTATAATTGCTAAGAGTTAACACTACTAATAGTTAGTAGCTTATAAGAGTTAGAGCATTATCTGAAATGGGACAATGGCCCAAAGTTATACTAGCAATGACATAGTTAAAAGGGTTGAAAATAATGCTAAAAATTTTTATTATTCAAGCATGTTTTCAAATGTTTTATTCCTGATCTATTTTCACTTATGTGAGTTTATCATTAGAAATATTATTAGATATAGATCAGTGTATACCTATATCTGGATGGTCCAGATGGTTAATCCTGGCAGACTATGAGCTTAGTGGAAGCCAATATAAATATATAGGTATTCAGTTAGGACTGGATACTGAACAGGGTAAATTAAGATCTCTAATAGACATCCCATTGACTAAGTAGCATAGTGGACTTTCGAGTGATCCACCATACTTAGGTTCCACGCATATCAAAGACCTTTCATGGTCTGACCACTGGGTGTCGATCAATATGATTTAATGCTTATGCAATTCGGTGTGTGTAGATATGAGATCCGTCAGCTCATAGGCATGAGTTGTATATCTTGATGCTCTACAATTGTATTTCAAAAATTCGTATGGCCATAAGCAATCAACCTGGAAAATGTTTTCCATTGGATAAAAAATATCACAAAAGTGTTTGCATATATTATTTATGAAAGCACTAATCTAGAGATAAGTTCATGGTTGAGCAAATAGAGACTTGACGGTGATGATCTTTGTCTTCGTTCTTCCAGTATATAAATGACGGAGGGATTATATGAATATGTATTAACCTTAACTTGTATGGTTCAACATGTTATTGTGTTATTTCTATAATGTGTGTGTGGAGCATCATTTATGGACTTACGGAAGAGTTTCATAAGACAAAATGGGTGTGAACCTAGGGAATCTCACTATATGAAGTGTACTTATTGTGCACTAGGGTAGCACACTAGATTAAATAATTCAATCTGGAAAGTTTTTGAAAAATCAGAATTATTTCAAGGTCACTAGGGGAAATGATAGGTGATGCGATATTTCTATATCATAAATTAAGTGCAAGTATACACTATCGTATGCAAGTAATAAAGAGACTAAATAAGTCGGATGTCGAACCCACAGGGATAATTCTTTCTTTTTAACCAATTACTAAAATTATATCTTCCTAATAATTATTCAGAAAAATAAAAATCTAAGAATGAATGTAAGAAATATAAAAGCAAAAATACAATGCAATGAAAATTAGGTGATAGCAATGTAGAGAAAATCTAGGATTAATATTATCCCTCAATATGTTTCTAATGATTAATCCTTTAATATTTAACTCACTTAGTCTTTATTATTGATCAAGACACTAATGTATTCACAAGCCTCTTCCAAGGTCATGCAAGTATACCTTAATTTACCAAATACCTATATTCCTATGGTACTTGTAATAAATTAAGATTCATTAAGATTAGGTCTTATTGATCATACATGCCAATTAGGTATATTCCTATCCTAAGTTGAAACTTGCATATGCAACATTGAATGTTACTCTACAATCATGCATCAAATTACCTAGGTCTAAATATATTGATTCCTCTTCCGAGTTTATCAATAATATTACCAATTCATTCACCATATATTGGCCAGATATATTGAAGCATTAAACACAAGTAATTTAAATAATAAAAGACTAAGTTTATTAAATACTAAAAGATATGGCAATTAAGCACACATATTGAGTTCAAATATTAACCCTAGAAAATAAGTTAGCTCATGGCTACAAGAGAACAGCAGTAAAAATAATTATAAATCATGATACAATTATTAGCAAACCGATATAAACGTCGAATTGCTCTTAATTGCGCTGCCTAGGAACTCTTGATGCCGAAGAACGTCTTGTATCTCTCTCTAAAGTTGCTTCAATTAAGCTCCTATTGCTCTCCAAGACTCGTGCTCTGTATTCTTGGTGCTCTTGGGTTGTCTTGGATTCATTCTTGAAGGCTGGGAACGAGTGGCTTTATATAGGGATTGATATGAGCTTGAAAAACTCAATTCTCGTCGGACTAGGACTCGCACTACCGCTGGCGCGCTATGCAGTTGTCGCTGGGGCGACGCGTGAAAAAGTCTTCACCGCTGGAGCGGTGGAATCTTGGCGCTGGGGCGCTGCATGAAAACGGCTTCACTGCTGGCGCGGTATGTTGATATCGCTGGGGCGATGAATCGTCGCTGGCGCGGTGAATATGTGGCGCTGGAGCGCTAGACGCGACTTAATCAGGTCGTTTTTCTTATTTCGATCACTATTCCAACGCTGGGGCGAAAATACTTGTGGCGCGGGGGCGCTGGACTCATAATTTGAAAACTTTGCATTTTAGTCCCTGTTTTCGCTCCTTTTGCGTTCTTTCTTTAAATTTCGTTCAAGTCCCTATAAATAACAATAATGCACATAAATAGCCATCTATTCTCATAAAATCATAAAATATCAATAATAAAAATATGAGAAAATATATGATAATTTTGCCCTTATCAATAGGGTTTAAGTGTTAAGCCCGAGATCTCAGCAAGTGAGACTTGTCACTTTATCCTTTTTATTGGATGCCATATGTCATGCCATTAATTTGTAATGGCATGACACGTGACATGGTTTTATTAGACCTATTTATTATTAAGTGTTAATAGTTGAATTTTAAAAAAATAAATGAATGATAGCAAAATTCGGCCAAATGAATTATTCACGCTTAAAGATTAAGGATGAGGTGGCCATATTGGCCACCAAAATTCATCAATAGTTTGGCCACTTAATTGGCCAATTAGATCATTATATACATATCCTTGTCATGCTTAAAAATAAGCATGTGATGGCTTTATTTTATAAGGTATTAATATAATGAATGCCACCAATCTTGATGAAACTTTGGCTAACTAATTTATTGTTGGACACTAAGCTATTATTTGGTATGTGCTGTCAAATTTCAAGCCTTGTCATACTTGAATTTAGCCAGCCATTAATCTTTGTTTTATTGTCTTTGTGGATGATGAGTTATGGCTATAAATAGCCAATTTCTTTCTTTTGTAAAAATAAGCAAATGGTGAGTAAAATTATATATTAAGAGTGCCGAGAGATGTTTAGAGTAAGTTCTCTAATATCGACACGCTTCAAAGGTGAGTTCTCTAATTTTTAATTAGTGTAATGAGATGTTTGTTAATATTTCACTGCATTTAATTATGCATGTGATGTGTAATAAAAAAAAATTAAAATGTACACGCTCATCCTATGCACAGTGCACTTTCAATATTAAAGGATAAGTTGAAACTGTAGATTTATTTTAATTAGTGAATTTAAACTCTTGCTTGCTTTTTTATTAAAATTAGGTCTTATTTTTGTAGAATTAGATTAATTAGATAAAATTTAGCTTTAGATTCGTTGGATAAAATCTAAGTAGAATTAATTTTAATACTTAGTTAAAAGAAGTAGATTAAATAAGTTGCCGTAAGAATGATACTTGGACTTCATTCCTATATTATGTGATATGATAGTATGCACTTGCGCTTAGTTATAATTGTATACATCAATCTCATATGTCACAATTTTGTATTATTCAAAGTTCTTAAACTACAACCCTTTATTCATTTGTAAATGCAACCTATTTCCTATTGTATCTAAAATATAACAGCCTTTCACCAATTGACATTCAACTAATAAAATATTTCAGCATCACATAAGTACAAGAAGCACCTTTAGTGTCTAACACAGGAAGAGATAATTTTGTTTTGATAATGTTTGACACAAAATAACATTTATACAACATAATAATTCTACCATGAGGGACAAATAGTTCAAATTGTCCAATAGCTCTGACCTATAAGAATCTCTATTTTCAACTAATAAAGGCATAAAGTACTAGTATATTTTGTACTCTAAACGACTGATTTGCTTTAATTCATGCATTTTTGGATATTTATTTGCATTTTTTTTTATCATAAATAAGTGCCCAACAATAAATGTGACATTTAAGAACAAACTAGAGGCGATTCAAATAAGAAATGAATAAGTTGTGCTCAAAATACAAGAGCGTCTGAACCTAGGGCTAGGTGCCGCAGCGCCCATGGTTGGGTGCTGTATCCTAAGGCAAAGATTTAAGCACTGTCGCTCCTAACCCCAGCACCATTCCTAGATGCCTTCCACTAACTGCGTTTTTCAGGTCTCAGCACTACAGCGCTAAGCCCGCATGACATATGAAAGATCTTCCTAAATGTCCTATTTCGACTTAGATTCGAAGGCCCTCGACTCTAGGGTTTCTCATACACATAAAAGCATTATGAGCTAAAACACAGAATGTTTAAGAGGAAAAGCTTAGAGAAATAATTCACAACACAAATTGAAGAGATCAAAGCCAAGATCGAAGATTCAAATTCAAGATTGAGAATTCAAGTCAAGATAGAGATAGTAGCAACCCAAGACGTCTTCTTGATTAGTTTTGCTTCTCTTTTCTTATCATTATCTTCTTGTTCTTATTGTTATACATAGATTTGTTTGATATTCTTTAGTTTTTGATGAGCTAAATGTTGTTGATCTCGGGTTAGACTATTGAACCTATTATGTAGATGGATTTTGTTGATTCTTAGTTTAATAACTTAATAATATAATTGATTCATTCTATCTTAAGTTTAATATTTTTATTATATTTGGCCAATATTTTGAATGATTGATGAACCAAGATGAACTGGATAGATGAATTCATGTGTTGTTTGTTTGCTATTTAGGTTTAGTTTAATTTGATATAATTAGCTTGATTAGCTTAATTAGTTAAATTTTAGATTTTAGTTTTTTGGATAAAAGTAAAGTAGATATAATTTTAGTCTATTGATAGAATTAGATCGTCCCTGTAGGAATGATACTCGGACTTTAAATCCCATATTACTTGATATGATAGCGTGCACTTTTAGCGCCATTACTGGGGACTATTTCTATCTATTCTTAAATCAATACTAATACCAAGCTACTTGCTTTTAATTCAGATTTTATATTTCTTTATTTTATTTTCTTCTTTTAATTTTGATTTTGTTTTTTTTTTTTTGCTTAAACAGTTCATGCGAAAGGCAAAAAGTGCTGACTTAACTTATTTTGATCTTGGGATCAAAAGAACATTATATAGACTTCGACGTGAACAACGCCAACAATCTCTAAACATCGAGAAAAACAATGATCACATTAATAATCCAGTGTTTGAGCCAATGATAACACATAGAGCTTTGAAAGAGTATATTGTCCCCACTACAGATGATGTTCAATCTAGTATTTAGCGACCAACCATAAACTCTAATAACTTTGAGATAAAGCCAAGTACGACTTAAATGCTAAAGGAATCTATACAATTTAACGAAGCTCCTAATGACAATCCTAACATGCATATAATAAATTTATTAGAAATTTGTGATACCTTTAATTACAATGAAGTCTTAAATGATGCCATCCGACTGAAACTATTCCTTTTTTTTCTTAAGGGACATAGCTAAGAGTTGGTTGATGTCATTGTCGTTCGGATCCATATCGATATAAGATGATCTCTCTTAAAAGTTCTTAGCTAAGTTCTTCCCATCAGCAAAGACAGTAAATATAAGGATTGATATTACCTCATTTAGTCAGATTGATGGTGAGTCGTTGTATGAGGCATGGGAATGCTTCAATGACATGTTGAGGAAGTGTCCTCACCATAGAGTCCATAAATGGCTATTATTCCAAACATTCTATAATGGACTAGTAGGCATTTAAGGACCATTGTAGATGCTACTGCTAGAGGAGTTATAATGAACAAGTCCATATATGAGGCTTATGATTTATTAGAAGAGATGGTGTCGAACACTTACCAATGGCCAGCAAAAATAATTACACCCAAAAAAATCACCAGTGTATATAAGATAGATGCATTTAATGCATTGGCAATGCAAATCAATACCTTATCCAAGAAGTTTGATGTATTGAACACCATCAAAATCCAGCAAGAGACATGCAACTTTTGTAGTGATAACCACATGAATAGGTGATGCATGAAAGCGGTAAATTATATAGCAATCCTAATAAACAACAACCTAACCCACAATCCAACTTCTATATTCCAAGTTGAAGAGATCATCTCAACTTCTCTTGGTGTAATAACCAAAAGGAGTCATCTAGACCAATGAATCCCCCGGGATTTTAGCCACTATAAGAAAAGTAGTTAGCTTTGGAATACATGTTTATACAATATATAAAGTCCAATGATGCCATCTTACAGAATTATTCGGCATTATTGAAAAACTTAGAGGTTCAAATAAGACAACTTGCTGTAACCATTAATAAGCAACCCTAAAGTACTCTACCAAGCAATACTGAAGTAAATCCAAGAAATATAAAGCAATGCTAAGCCATTAACGTAAGGAGTGGTAAGATCTTACAAGATAACATATTCAAATCACTACCATCAAGTGTGAAGGAGAAGAATAAAGTGCACAATAAGGAGAAGTACAGCCATATAGACCACCAGTTCCTTTTCCTGAAAGGCTACAGAGGTATCAACAAAGTGTAAAAACTAAAAATATGTAGTAGAACAATTCAGAAAGTGCAAAAACTAAAGATTGACAGTAGAAAGTTGTAGAAAATTCTGCAAAAAGAAGTGCAAAAGCTGGTATACAAGTTCATAATAATCTTGAAGTGTAGAAAAGTGATAACTCAGCAGGAAATACTAGTACAAACATGCAGAATTAGCAGTGCACTCCACCTTTATCATTCTCTCAGAGGCTACAAAAAAATGAAATTAGATAAACAGTTTCCTAAATTTCTGGAAGTTTTTAATAAATTACATAATAATCTTCCTTTTGCCTATGTGCTGGAACAAATGCCTAGCTTTGTCAAGTTCATGAAGACTATCCTTTCAAAGAAGACAAAACTAGAGGATTATGAGATTGTAGCATTGACAGAGGAGTGTAGCGTCATTCTTCAGAAGAAGCTACCTTCTAAGCTTAAATATCTTGAGAGATTTACAATATCGTGTGCTCTATGCAACCATGACCTTGGTAATAATCTATATGATCTAGGAGCAAGTATTAATCTCATGACATTTTCATCAACAACAAGTTAGGTTTGAGAGAAGTAAAGCTCGTTAATGTCACTCTTATGCTTGTTGATAATTCTTTCGCCTACCCAAAATGAATCATAAATGACATGCTAGTCAATATGGATAAGTTCATCTTCTCTATAGATTTTATCGTCCTAGACATAAAAGAAGACAAAAAGATCTCTATCATCCTCAGAAGACCCTTCTTAGCCACATGACATGTAGTCATTGATGTTAAAAAAGAAGAGATGGCCATAAAGGTGTAAGATGACATAGCAACATTCAAATTCTTCAATGAGATTAAGTTGTCATCCGAAAGTGAAGACTGATGTAGCATTAGTGTATTGTACCTAAACCCTAAACAGCTCAAGAACATAGAGATTTTGAATCCTCACATTAAAAAGAAGGTATTAAAGTATAAAAAGAAACAAAAGAAGAAAAAAAGCAACACTTTAATGAGAGGATCGAAGAAAAGAGCAAAGGAGAACCACTTCCCAAGTCTAAGATTAAAGTTTTCTTTTTTTTCGGAGAAGTGTAAAGAGAATGAAGTAAAAGTTATTTCCCTTAGCTTAATTAAGAAGATATAAAAGCCTAAGGAGAAGAGAACCAAGAAGATCATATACGAAGATGCTTTCATTATTAACATTGATCTACCATAAGAGTAAAAAGAGCCTCGTAAAGCCAATGACGCTAAATCAAGCGTTTCTTTGGAGGCAACCCAAGAAATTTTTTTTTTCATATTGCTTTAGTTTCATTTTTATTTATGTTAGTTTCTTTTTCTTGTTAGGAATATAGCTAGTCAAGCATTCAAAGAAGTAGTAAGAGTAATTATAAGAGTTAAAAGCAAAGGAACATCGCAGTCTAATTAGAACACAACGCTGTTTTACTTCAACTTCATCTACTAGTGGAGTTTTTCTTACTTGTAAGTTTTTTTAAGACATCGAAGATAATGTCTAATTTAAGTTTGGGGGTGGGAAACACATAAACTGCGTTTATTTTGCTGTTTATATTGAGTGCTTATCTTGTGGGATAAATTATTTTTTTTAGTATTAAGTTGTGGTTGAGATAATGATCATTCGTCTAAATAAGAAATAGAATATTAGCTAAATTTATTTTCACAAGTCTCTAGGAAACAATAGACGTTTGAGATCATTCTTATATCATAAATCTTGGACTAAAATCAATCTTATTTTTTATCACTTTTTTTAACACATTTATAATAAAAGCATGTATTAGTTGAATTTGTTGCTTAGAAATACTCTTGCTTAAGTAGTACACAACAGTCTAGAAGATCAACAGTCTAGAGCATGCTTGATTACTACTTGAGGTGAAATCTAGGAAACGCGTGAATAGAAAAATGACATTAGGCCATCTTTGGACCGCTTGAGCCTTTCTAGCTTACCTTAGATTTATATTTATCCTTATTACCCCCATTTTGATCTTTAATACCATTTTTTTAATTTAACCACATTACAAACCTCATAACTTTATGTTTATTATCCTAAATTGCCAATAACACTATAAACATTGAGTTTACTTAGAAATATTCTTAAAAGAAAAAAGGTTATGGATATGTGAGAAAAATGGTACTGAAGTGAAAAGCAATAAGTCTTGAAGGAGGAGAAGATGAGCTAAGAAAATGATCAAGAAGTTTTAAGAAAAGTTAAGTGTTAATGGTGTAAGTTGCCTTTCATATATCTTTATGTCCCACCCTGAATCTAATTTTATGTTACAAGCAAAATAAAGTCCTAAATAGATTCCTAGACATGTGTATTTCTACATTAGTGGAAAGTAGTATGAAGCAAGCTTATCATAGTGTTATAATTGAAATATGTAAAGATATCATCTTTATGTGCTATCTTAATTTATTGAGTAAATCCAAGTTTCATTTTGACTAATTACGTGCTTATTGCACATACGCCCAAGTGATCATTTATAAGGGAGAATGAAGGACTTGATGAATGGTATGTTGAATTATTAAAAGTAGTTTATTGAATTATTAAAGGTTGTTGCCTTTGCAACTTTGAATATGATTATATATACTAACCAAAGCTGATTTTAGTTTTATGTTATTTTAAATTCAATAATGAGTTGTGATTGTTTTTTCTTGTTTTACTTGAGGATGAGTAAAGTCTTAAGTTTGGGGTATTTAATAGAGGCGTAAAAGCACTAGTATTTAGCACTCTAATGGGATATTTGCTCTAATTCATGAATGTTTAGCTATCTAATTATGTTTTTTTTAATAATAAATAGGTGCACAATGGAAAATGTGGTGTTTGGGAACAAATGGAAGGTGAATCGGATGAGAAATAAATAAGTTACGCTCATAATATGAAAGCATCTAAACCCAAGGATGGATGCCGCGACGCCCGTGGTTGTGCGCTGTAGTGCACAAGTAAAGACTTGAGTGTCATGGTACCACCCTAGCGCCGTGGTGTCCAAATGTCCTTCACCAATTCTCATTTTCTAGGTCTCAGTGTTACGACGCCCCTGCGACATATAAAAGACTTTCCTAAATGTCCTATTTCAACTTGGATTCGAAAGCTCTTGACCCTAAGGTTTCTCATACATATAAAAGCACACTTTTATAAGCCAAAACATAGACGTTTTGAGAGAAAAAGAACTTAGAGAAATAATTCACAATACAAATTCAAGAGATAAAATCCAAGATTGATGATTTAAGTTCAAGATTCAAGTATTCAAGCCAAGATAGAGAGAGAAGCAACCCAAGACATCTTCTTGATTAGTTTTTTTTTTCTCTTTTCTTATCATTATGTGTCTTGTTCTTGCTGTTATACATGGATTGATTTGATATTTTTGGGTTTATGATGCGCTAAACGTTATTGATCTATAGTTAGACTATTGAACCTAGTATGTAGTTAGATTTTGTTGATTCTTAGTTTATGAACTTAATACATATAATTGATTCATTCTATCTTAAGTTTAATGCTTTTTTTATATTTAGCCAACATTTTGAATGATTAAGGAATCATGATGAATGCAACAGATGGATTCATGTGTTTAACCTATGATAGTTTGATGCATGATCATAGGGTAACAACTATGGGTTTTGTGTAGGATAGACATATACCTAGATGGCATGTTGGTTTAATTTAGACACGGTCTTAATGAATTACATTCTCATCTAATTACCATAGATATATAGGTAGTTGTTAGAATGCGTAATATAGACACTCGACGGTCGACAGAGGCTTGTGATGAGATTAGAGTCTAGCCAATGAATTTATATTAAAAGATTAACTAAAAGGTTAATGATTCTAATGAAATACTAGGGGATGAGTTGAAACCCTAGATTGTTATTAATTGGTAAATTTAACTTTTTGTTTGTTTGCTATTTAGTTTAGTTTAATTGATAGAATTAGGTTAATTAGTTAAATTTCAAATTTTGGTTTTTCGGATTAAAGTAAGTAAATATAATTTTAGTAATTGATTGATAAAATTAGATCATATAGTTACTATAGGAATGATATCTTGAATTTGAATCTTATTACTTTATATGATAGTGAGCACTTGTGCTTAGCTACTAAAGCATACATCATCAATACGAAGCTATGCTTCTTCATGCTATAGAACTCTAACTTCCCTCAAACCTTACAACATATTGTAGATGTGAGAAAGACAAGTGGTATCTAATACCCACTTTATACTAGCATCAAATGCTAATGAAATATCAATGATAGGTAAACATATACCTAAGTGGTTCATATTGACCATTGTAAGGTACCTTAGACAATTACGCTTCCAATGTCCACCCTCACCATAATGAAAACACTTTCCATTGCCTTTGTTCTTCTCTTGTGAGTTAGATATGACTTCTCTCTGAAGACCCATATGTGGTATCTTTTTCTTCTTTTTCTTGCCCTTAGACGTTTTAGAAGCCTTCGAGACAGAAGATGAATCAATACCCTAGGCTGCACCCCTTTTGTTCATATCCTATTAAGTTACCTTCAACATGTTATGTAGTTTAGTACATATGAGAGTTCACCCTTGCATATTAATTTTATGATGAACTGTACAAATGACCCCAACAGGCACTAGGTAATCAAATTATTCCTGAAACTATTATTCTAAGATATATCTATAGTCTCTAATTTCTCAATGTAAGAAGTCATCTTAAGTACATAGGGATTAACTGGACTGCCCTTAGCCAACCTGAACTAAAAAAGTGTCTTGAAGATCTTGTATAAATCAACCTACGGTCTATCTCCAAATAGCTCATTCAAATGAAGCATGATACTACTTGCACTATCCATTTATATATGCTCCCTTCGGAGTTTAGTCAATATTGAAATGAGGATGTATTATTCGACTCTCAAATCATCATCAACACATTTCTGATAAGTGTGCAACTTTTCTTGATTAGCTTTATTAGAAACACCTTTGGCATCTTTTAGCATTCACATATCCAGGATTTTCTCAATCCAAAATAATTTTGAGATTCATTAACTAGTCAGAGTAATTAATGACACCCTTTAGTTGGTATGTATTAAGTATCCAAACCAACAAATTGTTTAAAGCCATCTTATCTTTACAAGACAAAAATATGAGATGTTAGCAGAACATTTCAAAATCATTAATCAATAACACTTTGAATCATGGATATAACTAGTATGTGTTCAATCAAAAGATGTCCTCTCACTGCTTTACATATTCCCAATCGACATTCCACTTTGGCCCCACTTGTAACAAAATTAGCCTTTGTAAGACTCAGAAGATAGACAACTCTTGTCAGTCCTCTCACATGCAACTCTTGCCACTGATCCTAAACACACTTTATCCTTACGCTTTAGTAATATTGGGTAAGTATGTTCTAGATTAACTTATCAATGATCACATATAAATTACTGATACTACCTTTACGCTTTAGCAATATTACGCAATACGTTCACTTATATTTGCCTCATCTCATATTTAATCGGCATAGTCCAAATCACACCGACCAATCCCTCAAGCTTTAACAATATTGGAAAAAACTGAGGTGATCTGTCTAATACTATATTGACAATACGAGCCATTTATAACACCTATTTATTTTACGCAAGCAAAACTAACCCCTACCAGTAGCGCTCCTATTATAGTTAATAGTGCAAACAAATGATTTACAGTTTATAAAGTTGTTATATAACAGTTATTATTGGTGCTAAATTCTAAGTACACGTATATGAAATGAATCCATTGAATATTCTATGCACTTCATACACATAATTACGAAGCGGAGTGGAAGTGTAATTTTCTATTTAACAAGCACGTATTTAAACTAAATCTGTTACATTAATAGAATTAGAAAACATACTCTTAAAGACAATTCGGTGAAGAATTCGATTTGGAACCCCTTGAAGCAATTTGTTGATTAATTTTAGTCTTTAACAATCTGGTTAGATTATAAAGCTAGAATAGTAGGTTGAGCTCCAGCGAGATCAAATTTGTGCAACACTTGCATATAGATTCTCTCATTTGGCTAAACATGAAAAATGGACTTCTTTTAAATAATTTCAAAGTTTAGCTTATAAATGGTGAAGAATGGGGACCTTTTTACAATATTTACAAAGTTTATAATACTTGGCAATGAATACTTGACACTTTCCTGCATCCCATGCATAAAGACAAGTATCCTACTTCACTTGCCATTTGTCACCTATTAATTTCATGCATATGACATGTGTCACTCATGCATTCTATCCATTTGTCATGTGTCACATTTTTATTAGTTAACTACTTTAACTAATAAAATATAGATTTAATACTTAAACCTTGACACATGTGTTCCCCGAGAGATATGAGACAAATTCTGCTTTTTGAAATGTTTTTGGATCTAGTTGTTCGACCTAATACGCTACCCCAGTGTTCAACGAATATATTTTATATTGTAAGTCTCCCTAGGTGTACACCCGTTTATCTTATGGAACCCTTCCATAATTTCATAAATGATGGCCCACATACACTCTAAGGATATTACAAACAATGTGTTGAACCATCTAAGCTAAGGTTAACCATATCCGTATAATTCCTCTGTCACCTATTTCCTACAAGAGCAGATATAGATAATCACCGATAAACCTCCAAATGCTCGACCATGAACTTATATCTCTAGATTTGCATTTTCATAAACAGTATCTGCAAATACCTTTGTAATATTGTTTAAACCCTACGGAAAAATCTTTTTCGGAGTTTAATGCATGTGGCTACAAGACTTTCTAAAATACAATCTTGAAGCACCAGGATATACAATTCACCTATATGAGTAGACGGATCCTATATCTATGCACACTACACTCTATGAGCATCAAACTATATCCAACGACACCTAGAGGTCAAACCATGAAAATTCTCTTACATGCATAGAATCAAAGTATGATAGATCACTCATAAGCCCACTGTGGCGCTCAAGCCAAAGGACCACGAATACTACTCAACTTGAGAAAATCCTTCATTGATGACTCTGTGGGATGTCTATTGGAGGTTCTCGTGAATCTGTTCAGTACCAATCCTCACTGAATATCTCCATACCTCTACAAGCTTCCGCAAAACCCATGGTCTACTAAGACTAATTGTCTAGACAGTCTAGATACAGACATACACTGATCCAGAAGGAATATCGATCAACCCATATCGGTAATCATATATCAGGAATGATGTTTTCGAGAATATATTACATAATGACATTTCTCAATACTATTTACAACTCCCTACAATTATATCATTACTAATATATTTCAGGTCTTTGTCCTATTTCAAATAAGATTTTAACTCTTAGAATGTTAATCTCTTAGTGCTGTCCCAAATTCTTTTGGATTAGATCTAAACTCCTTTAGATCTTTAATTTTTATAAATGTAACGAGCTTAGTACCATATTATTAAGTATTAACGATTATATTGAAATATTTACTGTATATTGAAATGGCATGTAAGTATTATCTCTAATAGTTATGTTGATTAAATAAACATCACATGCATAAAAAACTTAAATAAAGTGAAATGGGTCCAACGCTGCAGTGCCAGACATACACCGTTGCTAAAGTCAGTACCTTTAGTGCTGTAGCACCAAGGTGTCATTGCTGCAGTGCAAATTATTCTTTGAGCCACAGTGCTACGTTCCCACTGCTGGAGCACTAAGGTCAGTATCTTCAGTGCTTGATTAGTGCTATAATGGCTAAGCGCAACCACACGCTATCGTATCAAGTAATATAAGATTTAAATCCAGATATTGTTTCCACAGGGATTATATGATCTAATTCTACCAATGAAGTACTAAAATTATAATTACTCAACTTTATTTAGAAAAACTAAAATAAGAATTGAATCTAATTAAAATAACACTAGTAAAGTAAATTAAAACTACTCAAAAACAAACAAAGAGATAAATTCACCAATTGATAATAATATAGGGTTTAGACTTATCCCTAGTATTTTATTGAATTCATGCAACATTTGCATTTATTATATACTCGTTGACTTTTTTCGTAGACACTTATCCATTGTATCCACTTAAATAAGGCCACTTATCACATGAAATAGCTATGCAAAGCCATTTTCCCTATTATCTTGCCATTCAATGTGGCTACTTGTCGATTTACTTTTCTATGCATAATGCCAAGTGTACACTTACTTTTCCATCCATAAATTCAAGTGGCCGCTTACTTTTTCATGCATAATGTCAAGTGCCCATTTACTTTTTCATGAATAAGGTCAAGTGTCCACTTACTTTTCGATGTATAGTGCCAAGTGCCCACTTACTTTTTCATGAATAATGTCAAGTATCCACATACTTTTCATGCATAGTATCAATTGTCAAGGTTTTATTAGTCAACAAATTTAACTAATAAAATATAGATTTAACACTTAAACCTTGACAAGTGTGCTTCTCGAGAGATCTTGAAATAAATTTCACTTTTTGAAATATTTTTGGATCAAACTGTTTGACCTAGTCTACTACGCTAATGCTCAATGTCTATACATATATTATAGAACTCTTTAGATTTACACCTATTTATCTTACAGAACTTTTTTGTAAGTCTATAAATGATGCCACACACACATGTTATAGATATTACAGAACGATGTGTTTAATCATACAAGTTGAGGTTATAACATATCTGTATAATCCCTTCATCACCTATATTTCAATAGAGCAGACCATAGATCAACACCATCAAAACTTTATATGTTCAACCATGAACTTATCTTCATATATGTAATTTTATAAATAATATTCACAAACTCTTTTGCGATGTTATTTAACTTTATAGAAAACTCTTTCCATGGTTTCCACTTATGGCTATAAGACTTCCTATAATATAATCTCGGAGCATCATATATAAAACTCACCTATTTGAGCTAACGAATCTCATATCCCTGTATATCAAACTCTAAGAATTAGACCATAGCCAACAACACCTAGAGGTCAGACCATGAAAATGCTTTGACATACGTAGAATCAAAGCACAGTGGATTATTCAAAAGCTCACCATGGCACTCAAATCAAAGGACTATAAATACTACTTAACTCGAGAAGACCCTC
Organism: Ailanthus altissimus; assembly: GCA_946807835.1. Lineage (NCBI taxonomy): Eukaryota > Viridiplantae > Streptophyta > Magnoliopsida > Sapindales > Simaroubaceae > Ailanthus > Ailanthus altissimus. Next base: position 16,888,170 of record OX327687.1, read on the forward strand.
TATTAAAAACTCTGTGGGATGTCTATTAGAGGTCCTCATGAGTCTGTTCAATATCTAGTCCTCATTGAATACCTACATGCTTATACAAGCTTTCGCTAAACCCATGGTCTGCTAAGACTAATGGTCTCGACAATCTAGATATAGACATTCATTTATCCAAAAGGAATACAAATTGACTCATATCGGCAACCATAGATTAGGAATTATATTTTTGAGAATACATAATGATATTTCTTAACACCATTTGCAACTCTTTGCAATTATGTCAAACTAACATATTCTCAGGCCTTTATACCTATTTCAAATAAGATTCTAACTCTTTAGAATGCCAACTCTTAGCGCTGACCTAAACTCCTTTAAATTTGATCTAAACTTTTTAGGTCAACAATGTCTGAAAAGAAACAAGATTAGTACCATATAATTAATTATTAACAATTTATTTGAAATGTTCATTGTATAAATAAATATTGATACAATAATTTGAATGGCACATAAGTACACCAACTCCAACAACATTAAGTGTGTGGTTGTTGAAATAATAAATTGATTTCACTTCTACTATATAATGTATGTGTGATATTCGTTGTATGTTTCAATGATCTCACTATAACATGTATGCACTTAGCACACTAGTTGTAACAGAGACCACAATCTGATCTTTGGCCATTAAGTAGAGGATAGTAATTCCTCTCTCTCTCTCTTTTCTATCTTTTCATTCCTCCTCTTTTAAACTCTTATTGCTAGAAAATTAACAATAAAGCCACCTAATTTCTTGCTGATCAAAAGTAATTTCTGATGGCTTCAAGTGTAGATATACATTCTAAATCCTTAACAACTTATGTGTTGTGGATAGAAATGTCATATCTTGGGTTTATTGTCATTGAATGAGAAACATTCATCTCAACAAAAAGCTTAATGACTAGTATAAGAAATTATTTTAATATTTCACTGATATAAAATGACATGAAATACTTCTGTACATTTTTATATTCTTGGATGTAGTATACTTATACATTTTATGTGAAATATAGGATTATTATGAGTCATTGCCTCATTGCTTAGTTTGGGGGGAAATTGAAAAAGTAAGAGTCCTTGTAATGTTGTGAGGTTTGGGCGATTATGGTATTATTTAACTCCATGGGTCAATTTGGTAATTATCCAATTGTGTAAAGGATGAGTAATGACTCTTGGATTTTGTTTTGGTCTGGCACCTTTTCAGTTTATTCATACAAGTACAACCCCCCTCCCCCAACACGTACAAAATCTGTAGGGAATCTTACTTGTTTTCAACAAACCCGTTTAGTTAAGCTAAACTCACACTTCTTCTCCCATTCGTATGTTCTTTACAATAACCAACAATAGTAAAGTACATTTCTGGCATCCATTTAGAAAAATTTTAATCTACGGTAAAAAATTGACGATTGTTAGGTTAGTTCCCTTGCTATGTATTTGTATTTCCTTTATGACTATTAAGCTATGCCAATCCTAAATGATGATACTACAAAATTATGCTGCCTATAGTTGTGTATGGATGTTGTTTCTCTTTTATTTCTACCTATTTTTTTCGATGTAGACAGTAACGTTTTGGAGAATTTCATGATGCCTAATTGCTCTTGCAATTTTTGGCATAATAGCCTTGTTTAGATAAAATAATGGGGATTTTGGTTTGATTATCTTTTTTCCATTATTTTTGCTATGTTTATACAGATGTTTGTTATGTTAGGAGTTCAAGCTAATTGTTTATGTTGCTTGAGTTAACTATTACATTGGGGATTTGTTATTTTAATCACATTCATAGAAGATGGTGTAATAAGAAACGAATACATTACACTCCTTTAGTTCATAGAACTAGTATCCTATAAAATGCTTAGAATACCCTATGAATTGATACTTGTACCCCTTGGGTGTAAGTTTATTATATTGCATAACTCTTATGTAAGTAAAACAACTCCAAATCTTATTATACTATAAGACTTTGTTTCCTTCTTATCAATATCTTATACAGAACGGAAGGAATGGCTTTAGATAGAACTCTGTTCAATAAATGAATAGTAGTTTCTAGAGAATAATCCCATAGATATTCTAATGATCGGTAAAGCTCAATCATCGATCAGACCATATCGAATAGAGTCCAATTCCTCATCTCCGAAACACCTTTATGTTAAGGAGTATATAGAGGACAATATTGAGTAATAATCCTTTCACCAAGTATAACTCTCCCTAATTGAGATAGACCCTCACACTTGTATTTAATATCAAACTCAGTGGTACACCCAAAATGTACACCTGTTACAATGCCAAATTCTAGTTGCAAACGAATGATTGTGATTAACTCTAACCATAAACCACATCTCCTCATCCAAGCCTCTAATTTTAACCTCCCTTAACAACATGTTATATACCAATTGTTTATACGAGGTCCTCGCAAATCTGTTCAGTACCCAATCCTAAACCAAATACTTGCATGCCTATACGAGTTTTCATTAAACTTATAATTTGTTAAGACTAATTATTTTAATAATCTAAATATAGACATACATAAATTTGTAAGGTTTACCAATTGACCCATGTTGGTAAACATTAATCAAGAATGATGTCTTTGAGAGTATAGTGTATAATGACATTTCTTAGCACCATTTGCAATTCTTTGCAACGATGTCATTACAATAAATATTCTCATATCCTTGTCTCATTCTAGATAAGGCTCTAACTTTTGAAATTACTTACTCTTAGACCTGATCTAAACACCTTTGGATCTGATCTAACTCTTTTAGATCTATAATGTCTAAAAAAGAACAAGATTGTTACTATATAATAAATTAACGATTTACAAAAATGTGTATTATATAAATATCAATATATTCATACAAAATTTAGAATGGCACACAAGCACCATCTCTAACAACTTGCACTTGCACTAGTGCTATTAACTCTAAATGTTTCAAAAATACATTAGGAGTTAAGGCCTTAGTAAGTGGGCCTGCTACATTATCAATAGAATCTACTCTATATACTATTACATCTATTTTAGCAAAGATCTTTCAAATTATATGGCACTTTCATTTTACATGCTTAGACTTCTGATGCCCCTCAGGCTCTTTAACTTAAGCAATTACTTCGTTGTTATTGCAATATAGTAGGATATGATCTACTATTCTTGGGACTACTCTTAAATTTCCAATAAACTTGCATATACTTATAACTTCCTTTGTATCTTCCAAAATTGTAATATATTCTACTTTCGTGATAGAATCAAGTATGGATCCTTGTTTTACACGGTTTCAATTGACTTCGGCACCATTTAAAAGAAACACATAACTAAATGTAGACTTTTTATTATCTGAATCATACTTAAAGTTTGAATTAGTGTATCCTCTCACCTATAAGTCACTCTCTCCATAAATCAAAAACTTATCCCTTTTACCCTTAAGATATTTCAGGATATATTTCACGGCCATCCAATGAACGTTTCTTAGATCAGACTGATCTTGTAACACTTACAGCCATAATGAGTCAGGTTTCAAACATAACATAACATACATTTATGCTACCTACAACTAATGCATAAGGTATGTTAGATATTCTAATTATTTCATCTTCCTTTTGAGGACACATCCTCATAGAAAGATGAATATCATATTTTAAAGGTACATTAACTATTTTATAGTTAAGTTATACCATTCTAGAACACTGTCTATGTACATGGACTGAGAGAGTCCTATCAGCCTCTGAGCTCTATCTTTATAAAGCTTTATACCCAGTATAGAGTACTAGAAAGACAATCATGCTCCCATTGACCTTCTTATACATATACTTCCTCTTTATTGTTAATAAAATGAAACCTTCTGATTACATCATCAAAATGAAGATTCTAGCTTCAAAAGGTCTACTTAAGTTCATAAATGGACTTGTTTAGTCTGTACACCAAATTAGAAGTCATGATGGATGCAAAATCTTCAAGTTGTTCTGTGTATATCTATTTCTTGAGATATCCATTAAAAAAAATATATCTTTATATCCATTTACCAAATTTTGCAATCATAATATGCAACAATAAGAAATAAAACTTCAAATTGAATTCAGCATGCTACTAGTAAAAACGTCTCCTTGTAATCTTTTCTAAATTTTTAAGTATATCCTTTTGCCACCAATCAGGCTTTAAAGATGTTTACTTTTCCATCGAGCCCCAACTTTTACTTGTAAACTTGTTTACAACAGATAGGAACAATTTCTTCAGGAAGATCAACCAAGTTCGAAACTTGGTTGTCATGCATACAATCAAACTTAAATTTTATGGAATTTTATCATCTGTCCAAATCGTTGTCTAACATTTCCTCTCTACAAGTCAAAGAATCATTTTCTTCAAGTAAAACAATATTAAAGGCACCTTCAAGCATCATATTATACCTAATAGATGGCCTTGAGATCCTTTGCAACTTATGAGGAGAGTATGTTAAAGGTATCTCACTTAGTTGAACCTAATATTCCATTATTGTTAACACATTGATTAACTTCATAAAGTTCAATGTTTCTATAACGCTTACGATTCATTCGAAACTAGCTTTCTAGAAAAGTGGCATAATGAGTAACAACTAAGTTTTGTTCCTCGGGATCATAAAATTGATATCCTCTCAAATGTTTGAATTATCCAATAAACTGATACTTATACCCATTGGGTACAAGTTTATCCTATTACATAACCTTTATGTTAGTAGAACAGCCTTAAATCTTAACACACTTATGACTTAGTTTTCTTTATGTCCATATCTATGGAATGGTTAGAGCAACATTTGATGGAACTCAATTCAATAAGTGAGTAGCAATCTATATAATATAATCTCAATGATATTCAAACAGATCGGTGAAGCTTATCATCAATCGAACTATATCTAATAAAGTCCAATTCTTCCTCTCTAAAACACCATTATGTTAAGGAGTACCTGAAGGACAATAGTGGGAAAAAAATCTCATTCACTTTCAAATAATTGATGAATTCACTGCTCATGTATTCACTGCCTCAATCTAACCGAAGATATTTAGTAAACTTACCATCTCTACCTCAAAATGAAACTCTTTGAACATTTTAAAGATTTCTGACTTATGTTTCATAAGAAACACATATCCGTATCATGACAAATCATCAATAACTTCACAAAGTATCGAAACCCACCTATGGCGACGTGATTTAATGGACCATATACATCACTATGTACCTATCCCAATAAACTAATAGCCCGGTGACCTATACTAGTAAATAGAGATTTGCTCATCTTTCCTTGAATGCAAGATTCATAAATTGGATAAGACTCTATGGTAAGATTAAGTATTTGACCATCCTTAACCAGATGCTCATATTCTCTTAAATGTAAGATTTATAAACTAGATAAGGCTCTATGGTAAGATCAGTTATCTGACCATCCTTAACCATATAGGTTAGGCATTTCACGCCTATATGACTAATCGTATATACCACATTTTTTAATCGTTCAAAGTTTTCAAATTATTCATATTCTTATTTACCTTTATATTTAATATAATTTTTGTAGTATCTAAAATATAATGACCATTCTTTTGTTGACAATCAACTAGCAAAATATTATCTTTATCATATAAACATACAAAACTGTTCCCAATATGTACATGATAACCCTTCTTGTTAAGTACAAAAAGGGATACGATCTACATAATAGTGTTTGACACAAAATAATAATTATATAATAAAATAATTCTATTAGAAGGGAAAAGTAACTCAAAGTTCCAATAGTTCAACCTGTAGAAAATCTTTATTTCCCACAGAAGCTGTATCTCTTTATGTTACAGATATCTTGCTTCTTTTACACCCTGTAATATTGCAGATGTGAAAAAGATAAGCGGTATCTAATACCTAACCTATGCTAGCATCAAAAGTCAATAAAATGTCAATAATAGGTAAACATATACCTAAGGGGTTTTTCTTGATTGTGGCAAGGAACCTTGGACAATTACATTTCCAATGTCCACCCCTACCACAATGGAAACACTTTCATTTACCTTTACAATTTTCCTATGGCTTAGATATATCACGTCTCTAAAGACCTACAAATGGTATCTACTTCACATTCTTCTTTACTTTAGACTTCTAGAAACTTTTGGAGTAGAAGTTAAAGCGCCCTAGACGTAAAGGGTTGAACTTTTTGTTCATGTCCTTCTAAGTTGTCTTCAGTATATTATTCAGCTTTGCATAAGTAGGATTCAACTCTTGCATGTTAAACTTTATAATAAACTGTACAAGTGTTTTCAGTAGAGACTAAAGAATCAAACTATTCCCCAAAGTACTATTTAAAGTGATGTCCATCGTTTTTAGCCTCTCAATGCAAGAAAACATCTTAAGCACATAAGGACCGACTGAACTACCCTCTGCTTGTCTAATTTGAAATAATATTTTGGCAACCTAGTACATCTCAACCTGTGGTCTGCCACAAAAATACCTTCAAATAAAGTATAATACTACTTTCACTATCTATGTACATATACTTCCTCTGAAGGTCAATAAACATTGAGACCAAGATATTGATTTGACATTGAAATCATCATTTATCCATTTCTAATCATTTTTAACATTTTCCAAATATGCATTATCAGAAACACCTTTGGGCATTTTTTTATCAATAACATATCTAAGCTTTCTAAATATAGAACTATTTTTAGATTTATTAGCTAATCAAAATAATTTTCAGCACCTATCAGTTTATGTGCATCTAATATACAAACCAACGAGTTACCCGTAGTCATTTTATCTTTAAACTATAAAAGAGCAGATGTTAGTAGAACATTTTAAATCATTAAAAAGCTTTAGATCATGGATATAAAAATTAAATATTTTCAATCTAAAGACGCCCTCTTGCTACTCTACATTTTCCTTTTAATATCTCAAATAGGAAAATAAAAGTTTAACTCTTTAAACTTTACAATGAAAAGTAGACTCAATCAATATTTACTCTAACCTCAAACTTTAGAGATATTGGTCTTTATAAACTCAAAAAGTAGACAATTCTTGTAAATTGCATCTCATGCACTCTTAACATTAGTCCTAAATACGCCTTATTTTTTATACTTTAGCGATATTGTGTAATTGTGTTCTAGATTTACTTGTCAAATATCATTATAAGTTACTGATACTGCCCTCACACTTTAGCGATATTGAGTAATGCGTTCACTTATATTTACCTCATCTCATGTTAAACTGATATAGTTCAAACCACTCTAACCAATCCCTCACACTTTAGTGATATTGGAAATAACTAAGGTGATCAGTCTAACACTGTATTGACAAGACGTAATGGATAACATTCTCCAAGAATGAAACATAATATAATCTAATTTTGAGAAATTTTAAGCCTATCCGCATCTTATGAGGATAAATTTCTTAAATACTCATTTGTGTTATGCAAGCACAACTACCCCCCACTAGTAAGGCTCTTATTATGGTTAATAATGTAAACAAATGATCACTTTATTAAAAAAATAATATAATGTAAAAATAATATAATGTAAACATTACATGCATTTAAAAATGAAAGAGAAGTAAAGGACATGAACACCCTAGTGCCAAGAATTCCATCATCCAGTGATAATTCCAATGTCTTCAGTACCCTAGTGCTAAACATACACCACCACACCATTCTTTAAACAAATACGTGGCACCATAGCCTCAACTCTTGAAGTCGCGACGCCCATCATTTTGGGCTTTAATGTCAAACATTACAAATTCACTCTATTGTTCAATAATACACAACTCTTGTGTTACACACTTCACATATAGTATGCTCTAAAACCATTTTGTAAGGGTGTGTGAGAGTGTGTATGTGGTCATTGAAATGCAAATGTATGTTACACACAATATGCAGTGGAAACTTAAAATATATTTCAAAACCAAATGTCTTCAAAGATAATTCTATTATAGTAACATAAAATATACCTTTGAAGAATTACTAATGTAGTTGAACAACTAGAAAAGCAGAGTCTCATCTTGAAGTATTCCTATAAACAATTTTATATATTGACGATGGTAGCCTCAGAACTCTAAAATGGTAGCTTAAATTTATTGGATTTATTTTAGTGTATAAAGCTTAACACTTAAGTCTCTTCTCTTTCACTCTCTCGATTTTTCATCTTAGAAAGCCAAAGCCAATTTTTTCATCAAAGACATATCATAATGGTCAAACCATTCATTCTCCCAATGCATGTCTTTTCTTTTTGAAATGGAAAAATGCCCTTGAATTAAACAAAACCATGACAAGTATCCAACACTTGTCAATGATTTTAGCAAACTTAACCATTATTCATGACAAGTGTCCGTTACATAAATTGCATATAAGAAAGTCTCCCACACTTGTCAAACATTAAGTAAAGCTTAACTATTAAGCTTATCATTTAAGGCTTAGTGATGATTTGACATGTGTCATATTCTAATACTTAGAATTTAACATGTATTCATTTCGAGAGGTGCTAAAATTGAATCCTGTTTATCTGAAATTTTCCTAGATCAAACTCTTCGACCCTTACTGCTTATTTAGTGCTCAACGAATACACATGATATTTTAAGACTCTCTAGGTTCATACCCATTTGTCTTATGGAATACTTATATAAGTCCATGAACATGGCCTCACTCACATGTCAATGATACAACCAAACGGTGTTTTAAACTATATAAGTTGAGGTTAACCATATTCATATAGTTTCTCTGTCACATATATCCCAAAAGAACAAAGACATAGTGTTGGAGATGGTGCTTATATGCCATTTCGATATACAGTAAATATTTCAATAATAATCATTAATACATAGCTATATGGTAAGAAGCTTGTAACTTTTTTCAGATATTATAGATCTAAAGAAGTTTAGATCTGATTTAAAAGAGTTTAGGTTAATGCTAAAGTTAGCAATTCTAGAGAGTTAGAACCTTGTCTGAAATTAGGACAAAGACCCGAGAATAATATAGTAATGACATAGTTGTAAATGGTGCTAAGAAATATCATTACACAATATATTCTCGAAAACATCGTTCCTGATCCATGGTTACCGACACAGGTTGATCGATATTCCTTTCGAATTAGTACATATCTATATCTGAATTATTTAAATGGTTAGTCTTAACAGATCATGGACTTGGTAGAAGTTTGTATAGGTATACAGGTATTTAGTAAGGACTGGATACTAAATAGACTCACGAGGACCTTCAATAGACATCCTATAAAGTCGTCAATAAAATGTCTTCTCCAGCTGAGTAGTATTCTTGATTCTATAAGCTGAGTGACACGGTGGGCTTGTGAGTGATTCACCATACTTTGGTTCTGTGCATGTTAAAGACCTTTTATAGTCTGAACGCTAGATGTCGCTAGATATGGTCCAATTCTTACTGAGTCTAGTATATGTAGATATGGGATCTGTCAGCTTATATGAGTGAGTTATATATCTTGATGTTCTGAGATTGTATATCTCCAGAAAAGAGTTTTTCATAGGGTTAAACAATATCGTAAAGGAGTTTGTGAATATTGTTTAAGGAAATACAAATCTAGAGATAAGTTCATGGTCAAGCATATAGAAATTTGATGGTGATGATTTATATCTCTGCTCTTCCAAGGATATTGATGACAGAGGGATTATACAGATATGGTTGGCCTTAACTTGTATAGTTCAACCTGCCATTCTATAATATCCGTAAAGTATGTGTGGGACATGGTTCACGGACTTGCGAAAGTGTTTCACAAGATAAATGGGTGTGAACCTAGAGACTCTCACAATATGAAGTGTACTCCTTGAGCACAAGGGTAGCGAGACAAATTGTAAGAATTGATCCAAGAAGGTTTTGAAAACTAGGATATATTTTAGGACCAATCTAAAAAGTAGGAAATATAGTTTGCAAATGTTGTAAGCAAATCCTTATTGTATGAAAAAAAGGCAAATGCACATATGGCATCCATGCATGGCTATTTGTGTGACAAGTGGCAGCAAGCATAGATATCCATGTGACAAATGTCAACCATGCAAAGTGTTTGCATGGATGTGGGATATTTATCACTCGTACATGGTATTGAATGGCAACACATGCCTGAATGGTCGACATGTGGCCACTTAGAAGTCTTAGACTTCTTATAAAAAATTAAATAAGTTTCATTTGAATGAAACTGATCTGTGAAATCAGAAATTAGCGTAAAATTTGAGAGAGAAAAATGCAACTTTCAAAATCTTGCATTTAGGTCCATAAAACACTTTTTTTTTATGCATTTGATGCTTAAACTAATTCAAGAGTTGAGTTGTTTATTGATTGCTATACGAAATACTGATAAAAGGCTATCATTCCTACTACTCTAATCTCACTAAATGTTAGAGTCTAAAATTGGTCAAGAAAGGACTTTATTGTGAGCTCAATAAGCTTCAAAGTTCAATAATCTTCATTTAATTGTCTATAATGGTATGTATTTGATACTTGTACTATTTTTGATTCAGTTGTAATGTATATATGTTGATTATATTGTTTTATTCCACAGCGTAAAGCATGTTGGACATGTATTTGAAAATTTTTAACATGTACACAATTACATGCATAGACCCTTTAATGCACTAATATATAGATTTTTATTGTCAAATCTCTATTTACTCAACCATGAACTTATCTCCTATATTTGTATTTCTATAAACAGTACCCACAAACTCATTTATGATGTTGTTTTAACTTATAAAAAATCTTTTTTTGGGTTAATGCTTATGGCCACAATAATTTTTTAAATACAATCTTGTAACATCAGGATATACAACCTATCCATATAAGTTTATGGTCCTATATCTATACACATCAGACTCCATAAGTATTAAACAATACCAATGACACTCATAGGTCAAACCATGAAAGGTCTCTGACATGTGTAGAATGAAAGCATAATTGATAACTTACACGCCCAATGTGGTTCTTAGGTTAAAGGACCATAAATTACTTAACTTAAGATCATCATTTGACAAGTTCATAGGATGTCTGTTAGAGTTCTTCGTTAGTTTGTTAAGTACACAGTCCTTACTAGATACTTGCATGTCTATACGAGTTTCTACTAAACTCATAATCTTCTAAGACTAATTGTCTAGATAATTCAGATATAAACATCCACTGATCTGTAAACATTGATCAGGAATGATGTTTTTGAGAATATACTGTATAATTACATTTGTAACTCTTTGCAGCTATATAATTACAATAAATATTTTTAGGTCTTTGCCCCATTTCAAATAAGACTTTAACTCTTAGTCCTTATTTAAACACTTTTAGATCTGATCTAAACTCTTTTAAATCTATAATGTCCGAAAATGAGCAAGATTGTTACCATATAATAAATTAACAATTTACAAAAATTTATATTGTATAAATATTAACATATTCATTCAAAATTTGGAATGGCACATAAGCATTATCTCTAACATTAAGAATTAGAGCTAATTGGTTGATGTTAAGCTTGTTAATTTAGGTAATATATTTATTATTAATCTCACTTAATGAACTTTAAGCAATCTTTAATTATTTTTCTTTACTATAGGTAAAAGGTAAATAGTTTTACCCATACTGTATTGTATATTCCTTAAGACATCCTCAATACATTTGCCACGTGTTGTGCTTCCATCTACTTTATCAACACCAATTTCTTTGTTCTCTCCTACACCAACTTTCTCGTTCCTCAAGAACCTATAAGTTATTGCTCTATCTCTTTAACCATTAAATTGCAAAACTCCAAAATTAATTTTTGTTGTTAGTTGGCATGGCTATTTGAGCTAGTCATTCCGTAATATACTTGCCACGTATCGCCCTTCCATTTACTTTATAGACACCAACTTCTTAGTTCTCTTTTACATTAACTTTATAATTTACTCGATCCACACCACTATTTTATTGGGATTTGCACTTAGTGCCATCCCATTTTGTATAAATATTTATATTTATGAAATAAATATTTCATTAAATCGCTAATTATATTTAATATATGGTATGCTACTTGTAATATTTTAAACTCTGTATGATCTGAAGGAGTTCAAATCTGGTCTAAAGTAGTTTAGACCAAGGCTAAGAGTTATAATTGCTAGGAGTTAGTATTGAAAATCAAGTGTGTGACATACGAGTGTGTACGTAATTACAAAAATTACTACATGCAGCGGAAGCATGTTGCCAAATACACCCAATTTAACAAATTTAACCACATATATCACATATATGTTCAAGTGTAACTATTATACAACTTATACATGATGAACAATTATGTATATAAAATTAAAATGTAAAGAACACTTACCTAATGAAGGTAACTTTACAAAATCTTCAAGTCCTACAACAATCCAATTGAAGAGCTCACTTTGAAGTGAATTGTTGAACAATTCTAGTCCATAATGGTTTTGTGGGATTATGGAGCTATAATGGTAGCTTTAGAATTTCTAGCAACTTTTATTCAAACCTTTTGAATACAAAACTTGTTTCATAAATATGAATATGATTTAGCCATCTATGAAAGGAGAAAAAGATGATGTTTTATTTTGTTCCTATTAGTAACACTTTACTAACACAACAACAATAAATTCTCTTTGTCATTGCTAAGTTATCCAAGTGTGAAAGATGAACAAAACTAGAAATGTTTTCACACACTAATCATTCAACTCCTTGAAAGAAAAACAAGACAAAGCATTTCTCTCTACCTCATTCCATTTCTCTCTTGGCCGAATTATTCATTCTCATTGAATGAATATCCATTTATTTGTTTTGTTTCAATTTTTTACAATAAAATTTTCAATTGTTAGCCAAATTTTATTTTTGTTATTCAACACTTTTTGATAAAACAAAAATAAGTGCTTCACCAATTTTATTGTTGGTCTCTCACTTAAAATTAATTTATTAAGCACTAGAATAATCACCACCTAAATAAATCATTACCTAACAAATATAATTATTTTAATTATATTAGGTAAATAAATGGCCAACATCTAGGACCCTCATTGTATTAATATACAATGACATGATCAATATATATTATAACATTCTAATAATATAATTATAATATACAATTTAATTATTCAAAATAATTTTGAATAATTACTTTTTATCTTACAAGTTTTTACTACCAAGGTTAAATGGTAAAACTAAGGTAAAATCAAATCATGGACCAAATTGTGCCACTGGTCAACATCCTATTAACAACTCCTGTTAATTAATTCAATGATGTACTTAACAATTAAGTCTTAACAAATGCAAATCCCGAGAGATCCCGAAATAATTATTCTATTTTGCTAAAATTTATTGGATCGAATTATTCGATCCAATCTGCTACCCTAGCGTGTAACGAGTACACTTCATATTGTGAGACTCTCTAGATCCACACCTAATTTTTTATAAGGAGCTCCTCCATACGTTTGTGAACGATGTCCCATACACACATTTCAAATATTACAAATCAGCGCGTTAAACCATACAAGTTGAGGTTATTGCATATTTGTATAATCCCTCCATCATATATATCTTGGAAGAGCAGAGATATAGATCATCACTGTCAAATCTCTATTTGCTCAACCATCAACTTATCTCTAGATTTATATTTCTTTAAATAATATCCACAACACTTTTGTGATATTGTTTATCTCTTCGGAATATATTTTCTGAGATTTATTCTTGTGGCCACAAGACTTTTGAAATATGATCTCGGAGCATCAGAATATACAACCCACTCTTATGAGCTGACAGATCTCATATCTACGCACACCGGACTCCATAAGCATCAGACCATACCTAGCGACGCACAGCGGTTAAACCATGAAAGGTCTCTAACATGTATGGAACCAAAGTATAGTAGATCACTTATAAGCCCATTGTAGTGCTCAAATCAAAAGACCAAAAATACTACTCAACTCAAAAGACCTTCCATTGACAGCTTTATGAGATGTCTATTAGAGGTCTTTGTGAGTCTGTTCAATATCTAGTCTTCACTGAATACATGTATGTCTATACAAGCTTCCACTAAGCTCATAGTTTGCTAAAACTAATCATCTAGACCATCCAAATATAGACATACACTAATTTATATTTATGGTTCCACCGATAGACCCGCATCGATGAAATTAGATTAGGAACATTATGTTTGAGAATATACTTGCATAATGACATTTCTCAGCACCATCTGTAACTCTTTACAGCTATGTCATTATTAATATATTCTAAGGTCATTGTCTCATTTTAGACAAAGCTCTTTAGATTTCGCTAATTCTATTAATTTGCCAACTCTTAGCACCACTAACTCTTAGTACTTTTAACTATTAGCGTTGCTAACTCTTTCCACTGATCTAAACTCCTTTAAACCATATCTAAACTCCTTTAGATCATACAATGTCTAAAATGTTACAAGCATCTTACCATTTATTATAAATAATATTAACGATTTTATTGGAAATGATAATTGTATAAATACTATCATTAAATATTTATACATAATGGGATGGCACGTAAGCACAAATCCCAATAGTTAGCACTGCTAAAAGTTAGCAGGTCATAAGAGTCAATGAAAGCTAAAGAGTTAAAGCCATGTCTAAAATAGGACAAAGACTTGAGGGTATATTTACAATGATATAGTTACAAGGAGTTGTAAATCATGCTAGGAAATGTTATTGTGTAAGTATATTCCCAAACTTTATATTCCTGATCTATCTTCATTCATGCGGGTCTATCGGTGAAAACCTTGTTGAACATAGATCATTATATGTCTATATCTAGATGGTTAGTCTTAGCAAACCATGAGCTTAGTGGAAAGCTCGTATAGATATATGGGTATTTAGTGAGGAATGGGTACTGAACAGACTCAATGAAAACCTCCAATAGATATCCCACAAATCTATCAATTTATGGTCTTCCATTGACCCGAGCACCACGGTAAGCTTGTAAGTGATCCACCATACTTAGGTTCCACAAATGTTAAAGACCTTTCATAGACAACCGCTGGATGTCGCTGGGTGCGGTTCAATGTTCATGGAGTCTGATGTTTATAGATATAAGATCCGTCAGCTCATATGGGTGAGTTGTATATCTTGATGCTTCAAGATTGTATTCTAAAAAATATTATAACCATAAGAAATAAACTCGGGAAATATTTTTTCGTGGGATAAGTGATATCACAAAAGCATTGCGAATATTGTTTATGGGAATACGAATCTAGAAATAAGTTTATGGTTAAGCCTATGGAGACTCGACGGTGATGATCTATGTCTCTGCTTTTTCAGGATATATATAACAAAGAGATTATACAAATATATATTAACTTCAACTTGTATGGTTCAACACGTCATTCTGTAATTTTTATAACGTGTGTGTGGGGCATTCATAAGACAAATGGGTATGAACCTATAGAGTCTCATAATATAAAGTACACTCGTTATTTTAGAGTCTCTCAAAAAGTTAATGAGGTTTAAGTGTATAAGATGTTGACAAGTGGCAAGTGGGACTTGCCACTTCATTTCCTAATCGGTTGCTACATGTCATGCCAATATCTTGCAATGACATGACACATGGCAAATGAGTGACAATTCATTGTCATCAATAGAAAAAGCATACCTTTATAACCTATAAGTTTCATCTTTGGTTAACTATTATAACCACATTACTCTATCTCTTTAACCAATAAGTTATAACTCTAAAAAATAATTATTGTTGTTGGTTGAGATGGTAATTCAAGCTAGTCTTTACTAATCGGCTATACTAGTTCCCTTTACTGATGTGTTGCTCTCTCCTTACTTTGATTTCTACTGACAACGATGTTTTCTACAGTAACAAAGCTATGGCTGCAAATTAGCTCCAACCGTACAATATTAAATATTAATTTCAATGTAATCTAATTAAATTTATTTTAATATTAAATATTATTTATAACATATCTATTTTAAATATTAGTTTGACTACTAATTATGAAATATATAAATACGTACAGAAAAATTTAAATTTATAATCATTATCTAATTAATAGATAATTAAATAAAATTATGAAATAAATAAAATTTAATTATTAAGTATTCTTGAATACTTTATTTATAATATAAAATAAAAAGATATATTAATTATTTATATCAATAATTTTTATTGTTATAATATATGTATATGTCTTCAAATTATATTCAATTATTTTAATTAAAATTAGATATAATTGTAATTAACTAACTTAATTTTTAATTATTTTTAATAAATAAAAAGTATTTATGAATATTTCATTTATTAATCAGATAATAACATATGAATTATTCCCTAGTTTTTATTATTATTTTGTAACAATTATATTAGTAATTATAACTTTATAATTTATTAGTTATTAAATATTTTTTAATTATAAAATTTAGTCCAAAAGATTGGGATAACTAATCCTACAGAAAAGATTATTATTATTATTTATTCTTTTATTGTAGAACTGTACGGTGGGCCCAACAAACATGAGATGAGGTTAGTAATATTATCAATTGTTCAATGCCAATGTGTTATATATAGTCTTCCAAATACACCCAAAAAAGTAAGGGAATTTTTTTAAATTGGCCATTAATTTTAATTAATTTTCTTTTTTAACACCAAGTAGGAGGCTAATTTTTATTAGCTAAATAAATTATAAATTGATATATTTTTCATAGTGATAAAAAAAGATTTAAAAACTAAGAACCCAAAACTGAATCAAGTTTCTGCAAATCTATCTCTAAAAATATACTTCAACATTCAAAATAAGTAAATTTGAAGCTATAAGTTATTTACAAACATAAGGTATTTTTTCATTATCATATAATGTATATTTAGTGTATATATAAGTCAAAATGATAGATTTCTTTTGAAGTTGTGCTTATTTTAAAATGTTTTATTCTCAAAATATAATTTGAGTATAATGTAGTAAAGTTTTGAAAAGAAATAAGGTGAATGGGAGAGAAAATCTACAAAATCTGGGTTATATTTGAAAAAGTAAATTTGTGAAAAAAGTCGCATGGCACATTCTAGCAGGCTGATGTGCAATTTATAAATAAGCATAAGTGTACACTATTATACCAAGTAATAAAGGAATTACATCCAAGTATCATTCCTACAAAGTTTATTTAATCTACTTATTTCAATCAAGTGCTAAAATTAATCCTACTGAACTTTTATACAGACAAATTTAAATATGAATGTTTATTTAATTAATCTATTTTTACTAATTCAAACCTAATATTAAGAAAAAGCAAACAAGAGTTAAGTCCACCAACAAAATAGAATCTAAAGTTTCGACTTATCTCTTAGTATTTTATTGAACTTATTAATCTCTTAGTTAATCCATCAATATCAAATTGTTGGCTAGAACACGAATGTCATTATAAGCATATGTCTATAGTCAAATAACTTTATTACACTCTAAAAATTACCTATATATCTATGGTAATCTAAATAGAATATAGCTCATTAAGAAAAAATCTAATCATGCCATCTAGGTATATGTCTATCCTACATGGAACTCATAGCTATTATCTTATGATCATGTATCAAACTATCATAGGCTAAACACATAAATTTCTCTTTCGCGTTCATTATGGTTCCTTAAACAATCATTATATTGGATATATATAAAGAAGCGTTAAAGACAAGATAAAATAAATAAATCTAATTTATTAAGTTCATAAAGTAAGAGAATCAATAAAATTCAACTACATATTAGGTTTAAAAGTCTAACCCTAGATCAAAAGAATTTAGTTCATAATGAATTTAACAGTACCAAAGATATTAATGAAAAACATCATGAACAATACCATAATAACAAGAAAAGATGCGAAATAACACAAGGAGACATCCCAAATTGCTTCTTTCTTTCTCTTGGCTTGACGCACAAATCTTTATCTTCAATCTTCAATCTTCAATCTTCAATTATTTACTTTAATCTCTCATTTTTGTATTGTGTTTTTGTTTCTCTATAGTGCCTCTGATATTCCATGTTTGCCTGTGAATCTAAGGATGTGTGGCTTTGAATCTAAGTCATATTAAGATTCATAAGATAGGATTTTATTCCTCTCAAAGGCATCGTGGTGTTGAGTGCTGGGCACCGCGGCGATGAGTTCTTGGCATTAAGACTTGGTAAAGGTAGGGGTGTTGTCTCAATTGGTGGGCACTGCAGTGCTCAACTCTTTATATTAGGCGCTACAATGCTCACCCATGGGTCGTGACGCTAGCTCTATTTTCTCTAAATTATATGTTTTGCATCTGATTTCTCCAGTATATTTACACTTATGGGTGAAAAACCTATATGCAATCAAAAACTTTAAAAAAAATAGCCAATACTCATGATTTTGAGCAAAATCTAAGTCCGAAATGATAGAAATAATAGTCTATATATGCCCTTATCACAGACGCCCAATTGTTACGCCTCTTGTGCCTCGTATGCTACTATATAGTTTCATGTGGTTTTTCCAATTTATACTTTTTGAACAATTTGAATGGTTTTCAATAATCTTTTTTTGTTTTAGATCTTCTAGAGTACGAGTCAATCATTTTTTATTTCGGGGGAAGGTGTGAGAGCTCTAATGACGAGGTTAAGAGATATATGAGTATAGTAACTTCGGTATTTCAATTTTGAAGGATGTAGATTATGAATATCTTTTAAATATTGTGTGTTGTACAATTGAAATTGATAATTTGGATATAAAGTGACACTAAAATTCTCAATTAATACAACGAGGTATAAATTAAAAGCAATTGAGATTAGAAATGATATCGATGTCCAAATCTTTTTTATGGCCAATAAAATATCGTTCTATGATCTATATGTAATAGTGGATCCTAAAGCTCCCATGTGTGAAGAGGATGCACAGGCGCCCATTCAAAACCATCCACTCAGTCATACTTATTTTATGTCAGCAAGTGCTAGTAACTAAGTGAGCCATATATTCCCCCAATAATATCAATGGTTGTGGTTCCTACAAACACAATAGATCACTATCATTATTCCCTTATAAGGTTCAACAAAGACCCATTTATACGCACTACGATAGTAAGGCGGATGGGGATGTCAATGGTGTTGGAAATATTGATAATATGGAATAATGTATCGATTCAGATAATTTGCCTAAAGGTAGATATTATTATATTTCAACTAGCTTTTTTAATGTTGAAGATAGAATAGGAGATGATGCTAAAAACCCTTTTGCCTTTATTCCTCCAATACCACAATTGGACCTAAACATATGATAGGGGCATATAGAGTATTATTTCTATCATCCTAAACTTAGATTTTGCTCTAAATCATGAGTATTTGACTATTTATTTGCGATTTTTAATCAAATATAGGTTTTCCACCCACAGCATAAATTACTGGAGAAATGGAAAGTGAAAAGAAAAATTCAGAGAAAATTAGGCCAGCGCTACAGCGCTTGTAGGTGAGCATTACGACACCCAAGTTAGTGAGCTGAGTGCCATAGTCAAAACTTCGACCTTTTTTAGGCTCAACACCACAACGCTCATCACCTAGTGCCACAACGCCAATATAAATAATTAAACCATATCTTAATGTCCTAATAAACTTAGCTTTAAAGCCATATGTCGCTACGGTTGCGAAGACCTATAAAAACACTCTTTTCACAGCTAAAAAATGAGAATATCAAAGGCAACATAGAGAAACAAAACCATAACATAAAAATAAGGATCAAAGTAAATAACTGAATATTGAAGATCAAGATTTGTGCATCAAGCCAATAGAAAAAGAGAAACAATCCAGGACATCTCCCTATTTTATTTCTCATCTTCTCTTGTTATTGTGGTCTTGTTCATGATTATTTTCATTATTTATTTTGATACTCTTAGGTTTATTATGAACTAAATTCTTTTGATCTAGGGTTAGACTCTTAAATCTAATATGTAATTGGTTATAATTAACTCTCTTAGTCTATAAACTCAATAAATTAGACTGATTCATTTTATCTTGAGTTTAATGCTTCTTTATATCTGGCCAATATAATGATTGTTCAAGAAACCATAATAAACTCGAAAGAGGAATTTATGTATTTAGCCTATGATTATTTGATACATGATCATATGGTAACAACTATAAGTTCCATGTGGGATAGTCATATACCTAGATGACATGCATGGTATTATTAGACCTATTTATAATAAATTTCATTTTATTCGGATTACCATACACATATAGGTAATGTTAGGGTATAATTTAGTTATTTAACCATTGACAGAGGCTTATAACTAGATTAAAGTTTAGCCAATAATTTATTATTGAAAGATTAACTAAGAGATTAATAAGTTCAGTGAAATATTAGGGGATAAGTCAAAACCTTAGATTTTTTTTTTATTGGTGAATTTAAACTCTTGTTTGCTTTTGCTTTAGATAAAGTTAGTTTATGAATTTGGATTAATTTGAAGACAATCATCTTTAGAATTATTTGGATAAAAGTTAAGTTAATTAATTTTAGTACTTGATTGAAAGACAGATTAAAAAGTCTCCATAAAAATAATACTTAGACTTAATTCCTATATTACTTGGTATGATAGCATGCACTTGCACTTAGTTAACAATTTGAACATCAAGTTTTTGACGCCGTTGCCGAGGAATTATCTTTTCCTATTCTTAGATCAATACTAATACTAAACGATCTTACTTTTAATTTAGATTTTCTTTTTCTCTACTTTGATTTATTTTTAAATTTTGTTTTGATAGTTCATGTGAAGGACAAAAAGTGCAGATTTGATTTCTTTTGATCCTAAGATCGAAAGAACATTTTAAAGACTTCAATGTAAACAACACGGATACTAAGATATAGAAGATCATATAAACCACCCTAATTTTGAACCTATAGCTGTACCATAAAGAGCATTAAGAAATAATACAATCCCCACTACAAATGTTATTCATTCAAGTATTCAGCAGTCGATGGTTAATGTTAATAATTTTGAGATCGAGCTGAGTGCTCCAAATGATGATCCAAACATGCATATCATAAATTTCATAAAACTTTGTGATACACTCAAGTATAATAAATTCTCAAATGATGCCATCATATTAAGACTATTCTTTTTTTCATTGAGGGACAAAGTCAAAAGTTGGTTAATGTAATTATTGTCCAGATCTATATTGATATAGGATGACTTGGCACAGAAGTTTCTAGCAAAGTTTTTCCATCAACAAAGACAACAAAGTTGAGGAATGACATCACCTCATTTGTTTAAATTGATGGCGAGTCACTTTATAAGACATCAGAGCGATTTAATAATATGTCGAGGAAGTGTCCTCATCATGGGGTTCCACAATGACTATTAGTCCAAACGTTCTATAATGGACTAGTAGGTTATTTAAGGACCATTATAGATGTCACTGTTGGATGGGCCTTAATGAATAAGTCTATAGATGACATATATTATTTGTTAGAGGAGATGGCATCAAATAGTTACCAATAGACTGCTGAAAGGGTTGCACTTAAGAACGTTGTTGGTGTTCATGAGATTGATGCATTCAATGCATTGGTAGTGTAAATTAATATGTTATCCAAGAATTTTAATGCATTGAATAGCTTCAATACTTAGAATGTGACATGTGACTTTTGTGGTGATAATCACATAAATGAACGGTGTATAGAATCAGCAAGTTATGTGGGGAACTTTAACCGATAGCAGAATAACCCACATTCAAACTTCTATAATCCAGGATAGAGAGAATATCCAAACTTATCTTGGATTATTCAACCAAAGGAAGTCATCTAGACCAATGAACCCCCCTAAGATTCCTATTACGGTAAGAGAAGAATCTAGCCTAGGAAAATATGTTCATGTATTATATGAAATCCAATGATGCCATCCTACAAAATCATTCTACATCTTTGAAGAATCTGGATATTCAAATGGGACAATTTGCTGCAGCAATTAATAAACGACCTCAAAGAGCTCTATTAAGTGACACCAAATCCAATCTATGAGAAAATATAGAGCAATGCCAAGATGTCTCCTTAAGAAGTGGTAAGGTTTTACATGACAACACATCCCAACCACCATCATCAAGCATCCTAGACGGTAAGAAAAAGGAAAAGGTAGTACAGAAAGATGAAGTACAGCCTTATAAACCACCAATATCGTTTCCTCAATAGCTATAGAGGCATTCAACAAGTGCAAAAGCATAAATCTAGCAATAAAACTGTGGAAAAATAAGACCTCAATAGTAGAAAAATGCAGAAAAAACTATAGAAAAAAGTGTAGAAACTAGTGTTCAAGTACAAAAAAAACTGAAGAGTAAAAAAGTACAAACTCAACAGAAAATAATAGTAGCAATATATAGAATCAGCAAATTTAGTCTTTCGTTCTAGCACCACCATTCCCTCAAAATCTTAAAAGAAGAAGCTAGATAAGTAATTCTTAAAATTTATTAAAATTTTTAAGAAATTACACATTGATCTTTCTTTTGCAGATGACTTGAACAAATGCCTAGCTACGTCAAGTTTATGAAGAGCATTCTTTCAAAGGAAAATAGACTGAAGGATTATGAGACTAGCATTGATAAAGAATTGTACCGTCATTCTTCAAAAGAAGATGCCTCTTAAACTCAAATATTTTATAAGCTTTACCATACCATGCTCCATTAGAAACTATGACCTTGAAAACGCAATCTATGATCTCAGAGCAAGTATAAATCTTATGCCCCTCTCCGTCTATAACAAATTAGGTTTGACAAAATTAAAGCCTATCAATGTCATAATCTAACTTACTAATTGGTCTCTCACCTATCCTAAAGGAATCGTAAAGGACGTAGTAGTAAAGATGGACAAGTTCATCTTTCTTGTTGATTTTATTGTTCTGGATGTGGAAGAAGACAATGAGATTCTAATCATCTTTGGAAGACCATTCCTAGCCATTAGACTATCAATCATTGATGTACAAAAATGGGAGTTGACAATGAGGGTGCAAGATGACATGGTAACATTCAAGGTCTTTAAGAAGATCAAGTTACCAATTGAAAATAAAGACTATTTCAACATTGAGGTAGTGCACCCAAACAACAAGTAATAACTTCTGTAGCTCAAAGATCTGGACATAATGAATTCTTATATTCAAAAGAAAGCATTAAGGTATAAAGAAAAGAAATAGAAACAAGAGGAGCACTTTCCTGAAAAGATCAAAAAGAAAAGGGCAAAAGGGATTCGCTTCCCAAGTTTAAGATTAAATTCTTTCTAGGAGAAACGCAATGAAAATGAAGTGAAAGCTACTGCCCAAAACCTAATTGCAAGGCTATGGAATTCAAAAGAAAGGAGTGCCAATAAGAACATATACCAAGATGCCTCTGCCATTACCTTTGATCCACTATAAGAATAGAAAAAAGTTCTATCAAGCCGACAATGTTAAATCAAGCACTTCTTGAGAGACAACCCAAGTAAATTTTATTTTTATATTTGCTTATTTTTATTTGTATTTACTTTATTTTCTTATCTTTTAGGAATAAAATAATAAGACAAGGATTCAAAAGAAGTAGCACACGTAATTACAAGCGTTAAGAGATAAGAAAAACTAGTCACATCAAGACAATACATTGCAATGTTTAAACTTCAATTACTAGGGAAGTTTCTTACTATTAAGCTTTTGTTTTTCAACATTAGGGATAATGTCAAATTTAAGTTTAGGGAAGGAAAACACATAACTTGTGTTTATTTTTACAGAATAAATTTTTACGGCATAAACTTGGCTAAATTTTTACTTATACAAGTCCCTAAGAAACAATAGACGCTTGAGATAACTATTATATCAAGAATCTTGAACTAATTTTGACCTTATTATTTAATCACTTATATTTGAGCACATTGAAATTAAGCATGTATTAGTTGCATAGTCACTTAGAGATACTCATACTTAAGTTGTACACCACAGTCTCGAAGATCAATACTTTAGAACTTGCTTGATTACTACTTGTGGAAAAATTCTATGAAACACATATATAGAAAAATGATATTATGTCATCTTTGGACTGATTAAGCCTTTTCTAGCCTACCTTAGATGTATATTTATCTCTAGTTATCCCTTTTGAGCTAAAATTTCTATTTTTTTCTATTTAATCACATTACAAGCCTTAAGACTTTAAGCTTAATTATCCAAAATATACCCATAACACCATAACGTTGAGTTTAATTATAAATATTCTTACAAGAAAAAAGGTTGTGGTTGTGTGAAAAAGGTACTGAATGGGAAAGCAAATAAGTTTGAATGGTATTTATCAATCTAAGTTTAGGAGTGTTCATTAAAAAAAATCTTTAAATTCTTTATACCCCCAGCTTAAGAAAAAGAAGAAATACTTTGGAAAATAATGATTAAGAGAAAGATAGAAATACAATAAGTTTGAGGAAGGAGATAAATAAAAGAAAATATGGTGAAGAGGTTTCTAGGTAGAGTTTAAGTATTCATGATATGATTTGAACTTTATAATTATATTCTTATATCCTACATTGACCCTAGCATTTCATTACAACCTAATTAAAGTCCTAAATAAATCCCTAGATTATCTTTCTACATTAGTAGAGAGTAATATGAAAAGCAAGCTTATGGTAGTGTTATTATAAATTGAAATAGGCCTAGACATTATAATCATTTTGTACTATTTTAAGCTATTGAGTAAATCTAGGTATCTTTTGACTAATTACGTGCTTATCACACATACAAGTGATTAATTATAGGGGAGAATGAAGAACATGATGAATAGTATTATAAATTATTGAGAGTGTTTATTAATTTCTAAAGACTTGTGCTATTTCCAGAGCCTTTAAGACAATAATTATGATCATCTAACCAACTTAGAGCTGTTTTTAGCTTTGAGTTTTCATTTTATTTTGAGTTAGGAATAATTGTGAGTGTTTGTTTTTGTTGTCCTTGAGGACGAGCAAAGCTTTAAGTTTGAGAGTATTAGATAAAAGCACATATAGACTATTATTTCTATCATCTCAAACTTAGAATTTGCTTCAAATCATGAGTATTTGGCTATTTATTTGAGGTTTTTTTTTTTTATCACATATAGGTTTTCCACCCACGGCATGAAATACTGGAGAAATTGGATGTGAAATGCTTAATCCAGAGAAAACTGGGTCAACATCATAATGCCCATAGGCAAGCACCGTGGCACCCAAGTAAGTGAGTTGAGCGCCTCAGCGCCTACCAACTAGCATCGTGTTTATGCTCAAAATATAATGTAGTTGTCATAGTATAGATTGAGGTGTTGATCCCACGAGGAAGCTTTTGAAAAAATAAGTTATCGAAATAAAAATATTAAAATAGTAATCAATGAGAGATTACATGTGAAATTGATATATAGAAGGTAAAATTAAATATGAATTAAGAAAGAAAATTATAATGATATGAGCAAGTCTTCGAGAGTCACTAATATGCTTTATAAATCTATTCTATACTTTCATTCAATATTTATAACTCAATTGAAAGTTTCATATCCCAAACAGTCAATCGAAAGATATGTATAATATGACACAGTTCATAATAAATGTATTTAACATGACTAAACTATTTGCAAAGATTATCACAAACCATGTTCATCTATACAAGTTATCTAAGATTAACAACATATCATTTTGACAATATTGCAATAAAATGATGTAACCAGTAACAATTATAATTCGACAAGAATCACATAAAGAAAGCATGAATGAAAATATATGAAACATGAGAATTATAACCTCTGGATTATAGAAAAGTAATAGATAAGAGTTTAGATACAACAAACTTACAACATTGTAGCTCTTAACAAAGAATCAAAGTCTAGAAGTAGATTTATTACACATAGAAGTTCACCTTTAGCCTTGCCAAGAACTTTAGCCTAACTTATAATTCATTCTTATGAATATTAAAGAAAAGTATTTGAGAGAATTGTACGATATGAAAAATATCCATTAGCCTTCTAAAGGTGTCCTTATATAGGCAATGAATGAGAACATGTTTAGTGTTGCTTCAGTCAACATTATTTTCAGCTACCATCACGTTTACCTAATAGTAATACTTTTTTACAATGGAACTGATCGCTATAGCCTTTATGGTAAACATAAAAGTTGTAAAATTTTGTCTCTTATTTTCGTAGCCACTAAGTATATGCAAGTTAGATTATTATCCTATGAGATATAATCAAAATACCAAAGCCATATCAAATTTCATCCAACAACTCTTTTATCAATTTGCAACCCGATTTGGACTATGATAACGACTGTGTTAAACTTTAGTGTCAACAAAAGAGTTGTAGATAATTACCTCAGTATTTTTCAAATTCAAGAATTATATTGATTGGATAGGTATTTTGAGAAATACGTCTAAATACTGGAGATGGGTTAAGCTAAGCAGAAGTTGTAATCTAGTTCTATTTTATCCTAATTTTGGCCCATTAAATGTTGGACTTGGCTTTTTGATTGTTCTTCAAGTTTATGTAAGATTGAGTCATGCAGCTCTAGATTCAAGAATTTCTTTATTTTGATTTCTACGAGGAAGCTTTCGGAAAAACGGTTAACGAAATAATAATATTAATGTTGGAGATGGTGCTTACGTGCCATTCCATTTAACAGTGATTATTTCGATAATAATCGTTAATTTATAATTCTATGGTAAGAAGCTTATAACATTTATTGATATTGTAGATCTAAAAGAGCTTAGATCTGATCCAAATAAGTTTAGGTCAGGGTTAAAAGTTAGTAATTCTAAAAATTAAAACTTTGTCTAAAAAGAGACAAAGATCCGAGAATATATTAGTAATGATATAGTTGCAAATAGTTACAAATGGTGCTAAGAAATATAATTATATAGTATGTTCTCAAAAACATCATTCCTGATCCATGGTTACTGATGTAGGTCGATAGGTATTCCTTCTAGATCAATGTATGTTTATATCTATATTGTCCAGATGGTTAGTCTTAACAGACCATAGACTTAGTGGAAGTTTGTATAAGCATACAAGTATTCAGTGAGGACTGGGTACTAAACAAACTCACGAGGACCTCTAATAGACATCCCATAAAACTGTCAATTGAGGGTCTTCTCGAGTTGAGTAGTATTCATGATCCTTTGACCTAAGCATGACGATGGGCTTGTGATTGATCCACCATACTTTGATTCCACGCATGTCAAAGACTTTTTATAGTCTAACCGTTGGGTGTCGTTGGGTATAGTCCGATGCTCATAAAGTCCGGTGTGATTAGATATGTAATCTATCAGCTCATATGGGTGAGTTGTATATCATGATGCTCCGAGAAATGTATTTCAATAAGTCTTTTGGCCAAATGCATAAAACCCCCAGAAAAGAGTTTTCTGTAGGGTTAAGTAATATCTCAAAAGTGTTTACAGATATTATTTTACTGAAAGAATATTATATTATAATTCGACAAGAATCACATAAAGAAAGCATGACTAAAAATATATGAAATATGAGAATTATAACCTTTGGATTATAGAAAAGTAATAGAAAAGAGTTTAGACACAACAAACTTACAACATTGTAGCTTTTAACAAAGAATCAAAATCTAAAAGTAGATTTATTACACATTGAAGTTCGTTTCTAGCCTTGCCAAAAACTTTAGCCTAACTTACAATTCATTCTTATGAATATTAAAGGAAAGTATTTGAGAAAAAATTTTCAAACATAAAACGTCCATTAGGCTTCTAAAGGTGTCCTCATATAGGCAATGAATGAGAACATGTTTAGTGTGACTAAAGTCAATATTATTTTCGGCTAATATCTCATTTACCTAATTGCAACATTTTTTTAATAATGGAAACGATCATTATAGGCTTTATGGTAAACATGAAAGTTATTTAATTTTGTCTCTTCTTTCCATATCCACTAGGTTCATATAAATTAGATTAGTATCCTATGATATATAGTCCAAATACCAAAGCCACATCAGATTTTAGCCAACAACAATTTTATCAATTTGTAACCCAATTTAAATTATGATAACAACTGCATTGGACTTTGGTGTCAAAAGAAGAGTCGTAGATAATTGACTCAATTTTTACTAATTTCAATAATTATACAGATTGGTACATATTTTGTGAAATACTGTCCAAATACAGGAGATGGATCAAGCTGAACGAAAGTTGTAATCTAGTTCTATTGTATCCTAATTTTAGCCCATTAAATGTTGGATTTGGCTCTATAACTATTCTTTAAGTTTGTGTAAGATTAAGTCATTCAACTTTGGGTTCAAGAATTTCTTCATTTTAATTCTACATTGAGCGTTATGTCTAGTTTTCTAATGAGTATCTAATGAGACATAGACAAAAGACTAAAGATATGTCAGATTTCAGCCAATAATCATTTTATGTCTATTTTTCTAATGAGTATCCAATGAGATATAGACAAAATACCAATGATAGGTCAGATTTTAGCCAACAATCCTTTTACTATTTTGTAATATAATTTGGTCTATGGTAATGACTGATTTGGACTTTATCATCAGTATAAGAGTTATTGATAATTGAGTTAGTATTTCACAACTTCAAGAATCATACCGTTTGGGTACATATTTTGTGAAATACAGTCCAAATACATATGTTGCGTCAAGCTAAGTGAAAGTTGTTATCTAATTCTGTTTTATCCTAATTTTGGCCCATAAAATGTTGGATTTGGCTTTTTAACTGTTCTTCAAATTTGTGTAAGATTGAGTTATGTTACTTCAGATTCAAGAATTTCTTCATCTTGATTTCTACATTGAAAGTTACGTCCATTTTATCTAAACCAGTGTAAATAGCATTCATTAATCACAATTTAAGGACAATATTTTATTTCAAGTTTAAAAATACAAAAATGCTAAAATTAGTGACATTTTAAATGTTAAACGGTGATTGAATCTCTTAACAAATATGAATTTTATTGTGTTCATCACAGGCCCCAATCAGCTTATTGTTAGTCCATAGCAATTCAAGCATAAATGGAATATTATACAAAACTATCTAATCATTTCAAACAAAAAACTAGTTCAAGATTACTTTTGCTATAAAGTTTTTTTCAATCATAACTTCCAAAATTGTGTGTGTGAACTAAGCCGTAACCTTCTTACCATAAATTACAACACATATAGCCTTGAAAAGTTCTCTAAGTAAAAGCCTCAACTCTATAACCTCACAGGTATATAACTGTTTAAAATGTTAAGATTTCTCTCATGGAGTTGGAAAACAGTTAAGCACTCAAAACAAACTAATTTTAAGGACAGATATAAAAATTAACATTGATCCAAAGATAGAAAAATCAATCATTTAGAAATCAATTATTCTTGACACGTACCAGCTTTAAGACTTTAATTGTCTTGTAAGAACAATACAAATATAGTTTAGTGAGAAAACTATCTTACAAATTATTTGTCTTCTAAAATTGAATGAAGACTTTATTATTAAATTAAATTGATTCTTTTTTTTATGTGTTTTACTTTTCATTTATTATTTTTTTTTAAGAATATACAGAAGCATTACAAAATTAAAAAGAAACACTTTCTCGTCAAAATATATTACACATAATTTAGAAATTCACTTTAAATCGTTCTTCAGCTATACAACCAACTTATTTTTTAATTCGAATAATATCACTCTAAACAAAAATTAACCAATTCAAAAGATCAATGAAAGTTCATACGCTGTTTCTCAACCTTTCCACTTACTCACAAAAGATATGTGATATTAGAAAAATATATACTTAAACATTCATCTTACCACAAGGCTTAGCATTGTGCTAACAATATTACAAAAGTTATTCTTTAGTAACCTAAATAGAAACAATGACTCAAACCAAACAAATTTGAAATCATACCTAGGTAGAAAAGAAAATTTCTTATACAAGAATTACCAAGACTATATGCAATAAACAACAATGTATGCAATATAAAATAAAATAACAAGTTAGTTAAAATGTGTTTCAAAAGTTTTAAAAAAAAACTCCTTACTCTGCCATTTTTAATCTAATTTGACTTAAAATATGTGTTAAGAGTTCAAAAATGAACTCTTTATTCTGCCATTTTAATCAAATAGGTATGTTGGATTCCATCATCTTTTTCTAATAAATATTTTTAAAATGCCAAATATAACTTATGTCTACTATCCCCCCAAACCAGATTGAAACATTGTCCTCAATGTTAAAATAGAAAGAGATAAAGTATAGGAGACATTACCTAAAACGTTAGTTATTTAAAAGAACCAAATTCGAGAGACACTTAAGTAAATATAAATTAAAATGATGATGATAATAAATAAGAAAAAATTATAAACAAAGTGTCAGATCCAGTTTTTGCTCGTTGTAGCCCACTGACATATCTATCTGAGTTATTGTTATGTCAGGTTCATAGATAACTACTTGTAATATGTCAATCAATTCATCCACATTAGTAGCCAAAATAAGGATCTGTCGCACCGAAAGTAAAATAAAATTCTGTTTCACTGCTTGAATAAGAAAACAGAGTAAGCAATCAAAATAGTTATTAACATTCAATAAACCTATGGGTTTTTAATGGATTTTTAGCTGGGTCTAAGAGGTAATTTGAAAATTTTCTTCCATGGTACCAAAATCACCTGGTAATGTAATAAAAGCGTCTATATAGTAAAGCATTCTGACTATTACGTTCATACATGGATGAGACTCGTAATTCTTACCCTATTATTTTTCTAGTGAGGTTTCTCACGGCTAAAGCTAGAGGAATAATACCTAAAACTTGACTTTCCTCCTACATGTGCAGCTATTGACATACTCCATTAACCCGAGGCTACCTTATCCATATATCAAATGCATTTTTCTTGCAGCTAATACTTTTCCTAAATTGTTTGTTGCCTTTACAAACACTTCATTTATCTCAATATATGAACATGAAGAAAATGATGTGTTGTATTTATAGAGTACCAAATGATAACATCGATTTTGGTTACCTAATAGTTTGTTAGAAGAGATTTGAAAATAGAACATAAAAATTCAAAGATAATGCATGCATTATTCAACTAAAATATTTGAATTTAAGATATCTATATGAGTAGCACTATAATTTATTGAAAACAAGTTTGAAATTAAGATGCATGCATATGTATAGGTAGTTGTGATTATGATTGATATCTTCCTTTGGTTTTACATTTAGTAATGGCTTAGACGCCCTCTATGGGTCGAGGATAAGCTCCCCATCTAATTTTCTTATAAATTGGCAAACATGGTCTTTTAGAGTCAAATTTCTGAGACTATATCATTGATGTTCATTTTTGAATTTGTTTCATAAATCGAGAAGTTCACATTACACAAACGCACAAAAATACGTCTCAAGAGTCACTAGAATATCATCCAAAGACTATTTACTCAGTCCATCCTTAATGAACTGAATTTTATCTTCTTGATTTCTAGATGCAAATTCTAAAGAACAATAACTCTGGTTACAATTCCCTCGAGTACATTTATGATAGACTTGTAACCTTTTTGCTCTTCGCCTTTTGGCATAAGAGCTTCTTCCAAGACCAGGCATAAAAGAAACAAAATAATTTGTAAACTTACCAGATAATCAAACCTTAGCTTTAATTAACCAATGAATATCTGCAGAGATATTCCTCAGCATTAATAGCCTTAGTCTTTCAAACCATATTTTGTTAATCTTAAGTAGAGCATTTTAAGGTAGTGAAGGAAAACGCTTTTGAAGGTTGGTAAGAATGATATCCATTTTGAAAGAAGGAATGAATGCACGGTTTAGGGGATAGTTCTTAGGGAACTGAGAAACTAACTTTAATTGCCTCAGAGTATCGTATCTGCCACTTAACCGGGAAACAAAATCACACAGAAAAGGAAAACCTACAGAATAAATCAAAGTAAGAAAAATAAATAAAAATAAAAACATAAAATATGTACAAAAGGTAAAATATGGTACAAAGAGATTGAACCTGATCAAGCATGATAAATAGGAGCCACTATAGTGATTTCATCTAGGCACATAAAGTGATCTACCTTTTTCACATAGCTTTTTAATGCTATCCATTCACTTTGAAAATTCCCCATTAGTAGGGTCCTCGATTTCAACAGCACAATTGGGGAAAACATACATTACCATAAATAGCTAGTCCATCGAGATCTCAACTCTCTAGGATGTAAATATAATCGAGAATTATGAAGATAAACCCATTGATTTGCCTCGAAGTGTTTTCCTATGATCTATTTGTCATAAGCCACTTTCATCATAGCTTTGTAAATCCTAGAGTTGTCATATACATCATTTTGTAGCTCTTCTATTTCTAACAATTGTAACTTTCTTTGAAAACTTGCAACACTCAAATCAAAGTTAAGGGCTTTGATAGCCTAATAAGATTTATGCTCTAGCAAAATAAGTAAATGCCAAGCTTTCCCATAGATAAGTCAATATTGAGATATTCTTAAGATGGTTTTGTATGCAGTGCGATATGCTCATAATGCATCAGAAAGGCGTAGAGGCCAATCTTTTTCGATTCTGGTTAACCGTGTTTTCTAAAATTTGTTTAACCTCTCTATTTGTTAGCTCGGCTTGTCGATTTGTTTGTAGATGGTATGCAGTAGAAACTTTGTGAAGAACACTATACATGCCCATCAAAGCTTTAAAAGAACGGTTGCAAAAATGTGTTCCTTGGTCATTAATGATGACACGTGGTGTACCATTCCTAGATAACACATTTTCTTTTAAGAACTTTATCACAGTTATATTATCATTGGCACGATAAACTATAGTCTTCACCCATTTTTATACATAGTCAACAGTTAGAATGATGCAAAGGTAGCCAAAAGATGAGGAAAATGGCCTATAAAATCAATATCCCAACAATCAAATATCTCGATAACAAGAATAGGGTTAAGAGGCATCATATGTCTTCGAGATACAGTACCTAACTTTTGACATCTTTCACAGAAACAATAAAAATTATTAGTGTCTTTCAATAAATTGGGCCAGTAAAAACCACACTGTAAAATTTTTGTGGCTGTTTTTTTCATTAAAAAAATGACTGCTACAAGCAGCACTATGGAAAAAGTTTTAAAAACTAGAAACTTCACTTTCAGAAATGTAATGTCTCATAATTTGGTCAGAGCAGTATTTGAAAAGATATAAATCATCCTAATAAAAATTATGTACCTCAACTAAAACTTTTGCTTATCTTATGTAATCCAGTTAGATGGAATTTCACTATAAACTAAATAATTTACAATATATGTGTACTAAGGTACTTGGCTTATGGTGAAAAGATGTTCATCAGAAAAATCATCTCGAATAGGTGGAACATCAGTGGAGTCATTGAACTTAAGGCGGGATAAATGATCCGCAATGACATTTTCAAAACCTTTCTTGTCTTTAATGGTTAGATCAAATTCCTGTAAAAGAAGGATCCATCTAATTAGACGGGCTTTAGCATCATTCTTAAAAAGAAGGTACTTAAGGACCGCATGATCAGTAAACACAATAATAGGTGAACTAATCAAATAAGAACAGAATTTGTCAAAGGCAAAAATAACAACTAATAGTTCTTTTTCAGTAGCAAAATAATTCATTTGACCATCATTCAAAGTTTTACTAGCATAATAGACAACAAAGGGTTTTTCCTCCCATCATTGCCTAAGAATTGCTTCTATAGCATAGTTACTTGTGTCACACATAATCTCGAATGTAAGGTTTCAATCTAGTGATTGCATAATAGAAGTAGTGGTAAGTTTGGTAATGAGTGTTCGAAATGCCTTCTCATACTCTTGTGTCCATATGAAGTCAGCATCTTTTAGCAGAAGCTTACACAATGTTCTAGCTATGGCAAAAAATTTTTATATAAACCTTTTGTAAAAGCCAGCTGTCCAAGAAAAGATAGAACATCTTTTACCCTTTTGGGCATAAGTAATTTAAAGATTAATTCAATTTTGGCCTTATCAACCTTTATCCCTTTTTTAAATACAATATTCCCTAAACGATCCCTGAAGATACTATGAAGTGACATTTCTCCCAATTTAGCACAAGCCTTTTTTTCTTTACACCTACTCAAAATAGCTTTTAAGTTAGTAGAAATGAACCAAAAAAATCACCAAAAATAATCAAATCATCCATAAAACTTTCATGCATTTTTCAACCATTATCCAAATATAGCATAAGTACCAAAAGGGCAGGTAAAAGTGATTTTTACTTAATCTTCTATGGCCATCTCAATCTGATAGTATCCTAAATACCCATCAAGAAAGAAATAAAAGAAATGTCTAGCTACACGTTTTAAAATTTGGTCGATGAGAGGCAATGGAAAATAGTCTTTCCTGATGGCTGTGTTTAATTTTCTATAATCAATGCATATTCACCAACTGCTTATTACCCTAGTTGGAACAGGTATCCCATTCTTATTTTTCACAACAGTAACCCTAGATTTCTTAGGAACTATTTGAGTTGGACTTACCCATTAACTATTAGAAATTGGATAGATTATACATGTATCTAATAGTTTTAAGACCTCTTTCTTCACTACTTCTTTCATTGTTGGGTTAAGTCTACTTTGAGGGTCTCTACGGGGTTGGGTACCTTTCTGTAAATAAATTCTATAAGAGCATAATAATGGAGAAATGCCTTTAATATAAGCTATGGTCAAACCTAGTCAAACTTATGTCTTTTTAATAATTATATCAATTGTTCCTCTTGTTCAGAACTAAGTTCAGAAGAAATAATAATAGAAAATGTATCACCGAGTCCCAAGAATACGTGTTTCAAACCTTTGGGCAATGGTGAAAGTTTGATTTATGGTGTCTCAAGATTTGATGGTTTCGATCTCTCCCTTCCTCATGGCAACTCTTTAATGTGTGGCTGCCAAAATCGAGTCCATTTATCCTATAAGTCAAAAGTACCAAATGCATCAGTTATTTCATTAAGATAATTCAATTCTTCAAAATAAAAACTACAAAGGTTTTCTAAAGAATTAGAGTCATAGTTTTTATAAGCTTCCTCCGTTACAAGTGTGTCTATCATATATGAATGATAGCATTCATCTTCCTATTGTGGTTGCTTATCAATATAGAAAGTGTTCACCTCAAGAGTTATATTTACAAAATATAATTTTATTAGACCATTTCTATAATTAATAAGAGCGTTAGTAGTGGTAAGAAAGGTTTCCTTAAAATAAGAGGGATTTTAGACTCCATGTTAACCACAGAATGTGTATCTAAAATAAGAAAATCAACAAGATAATAGAATTTATTAATTTGTAAAAAAATATCTTCCATTATTCCTCATGGTTTCTTGATTGATCGGTGAGCTAATTATAGGATTATAGATGCAGGTTTAATCTCACCAAGTCCAAATTGCAAGTAAACTCAACAAGGCATCAGATTTACACTTGCTCCTAAGTTCAACAATGCTTGACCAAACTCATGTGTCCCAATTTAACAAGAAATTGTGAGACATCCTGGGTCCCTATACTTAGGTGGTGTCTTCTATTTAATCACTACACTTACCTATTTTACCAAAAATGCAGTTTTCTTTACATGGTATTTTCTTTTGATACTGCATAGATCCTTGATGACTTTAGCACAAGTTGGAACCTGTTTAATCATATTCAATAAAGAAAGTGATAAACACATTAAAATTCATATTTGTTAAAAGATTTAGTCACCATTTAATGTCACTAATTTTAGCATTTTTTATTTTTAGGCTTGAAATAAAGTGTTGTCCTTAAATTGTGATTAATGAATGTTATTTACATAGGTTTAGGTAAAATGGACGTAAATCTCAATGTAGAAATAAAAAAGAAGAAATTCTTGAACCTGGAGTAACAATTGAAAGCCCAATTTAACATTTTATGGGCCAAAATTGTGATACAATAGAATTAGATTACAACTTTCGTTCTCTTGACCCACCTCATGTATTTGAATCATATTTCACAAAATACATACCTAATCGTATGATTATCAAAGATGTACAATTTTGACTCAATTATCAACAACTCTTATGTTGATGGTAAAGTCTAAATCAATCATTATCATTGACCAAATTGTATTGCAAATTGGTAAAAGGGCTGTTGGCCGAAATCTAACATATCTTTGGTATTTTGTCCATATCTCAGTGGATACTCATCCAAATTGAATGAACCTTGTGGCTATGGAAAGAAGAGACAAAATGCTATAATGTTCATGTCAGATAAAAAGGTTACATCGATCATTTCTATTATAAAAAAGGTACTGCAATTAGGTGAATAAATATTTTGCCTAAATTATTGAAGATTGAAGTCACATTAAACCTGTATCTTTCATTGCCTATATAAGGACACTCTTATGAGGCTAAGGGAAGTTTTTGAATACTTTACAATTCTTTCATATAATTCTCTTTATCATACATTGTAAGCTAGGCTAGAGTTCTTGGCAATGCTAGAGATGAACTTTTATGTGTAATAAATTTACTTCTATACTTTGATTCTTTGTCAAGAGCTACAAATGTTTGTAAGTTTGCCTGTGTCTAAACTCTTAAGTATTATTTTTCTATAATCCAGAGGTTATAATTCTCATGTTTCATATATTTTCAGTCATGCTTTCTTTATGTGATTCTTGTTAAAATATAATTGTTATTGGTTACATTGTTTTACATGTTAATCTTTTACTGTAATATTGTCAATCGATATATTGTCGGTCTTAAATAACATGTAAAGACAATAATTGTTTGATATTCAAATTGATCTTTTACTGTAATATTGTCAAAATAATATATTGTCGATCTTAGATAACTTGTATAAATGAACATGGTTTTTGTTAATGTTTGCAAAGAGTTTAATCATATCAAATAGATGTATTATGAAATATGCCATATTTTACATACCTTCCGATTGATTGTTTAGGATGTGAAACTTTCAATTTAGTTATAAACATTGAATCAAAGTATAGAATAGATTTATGAAGTATAATTGTGATTCTTGATGCCTTACTTACATCATCATAAGACTTTTTCTTTAATTCATATACAATTCAATCTCATCCATATAAACTAATTAGTTAATCTTCTCATTTGTTACTATTTTAATATTTTTATTTCACCAACTTATTTTGCAAAAAAATTCTTTGTGGGATCAACACCTTAATTTATACTATAATAGTCGTATTACATTTTGAGCCTAAACAAAATTTATCGTCGTTGCCTAAGAGGGGCACTAGGCGAAAGTAGGTTGCGTTTATCAATAATAAAGCGATAACTTTGTACATTTATTTTTCTTTGTAAAATTTTAGTTCTTAAATTTATTTCCTTTGTTGTAATTTATTTTATTGTTTATGGTTGGTTCTACCACCTAACTTATTTTATAATCTTCTTGTATTTTTTTAGGCTTTCTAAAGAATCAGAGTCATGGTTTTTATAAGCTTCTTTTGCTACAAGTGTGTCTATCATATATGAATGATAGCATTTTCTTCCTCTCGTGGTTGCTTGCCAATATAGAAAATGTTCACCTCAAGAGTCATATTTTCAAAATATAATTTTATTAGACCATTTCTGTAATTAATAAGAGCATTAGCAGTGGCAATAAAAGGTCTCCCTAAAATAAGAGGAATTTTAGACTCCATGTTAACCACAGAATGAGTATCTAACAAAAAACAAATCAACAGGGCAGTAAAATTTATCAATTTATAACAAAACATCTTCTACTATTCTCCATGATTTCTTGATTGATCGATCAGCTAATTATAGAACTACAGATGTTGGTTTAATCTCACCAAGCCTTAATTGCAAGTAAATAGAATAAGGCATTAAATTTACACTTTCTCCTAAGTTCAACAAAGCTGGACCAAACTCATGTGTCCTAATTTGGCAGGAGATTGTGGGATATCATTTGTCTTTTATACTTGGGTGGTGTCTTTTGTTTAATCACTGCACTTACTTGTTTTGCCAAAAAAGCAGTTTTCTTTACATGGTGTTTTCTTTTAATAGTGCATAAATCCTTGATGACTTTGGCATAAGTTGGAACCTATTTAATCAAATATAATAAGGGAAGATTAATCTTGACGTTTTTTAATTATTCTAAAATCTTACCTTGAATTTTTGAATTTTTCCCAGCAGGTCGAAGGTTTGAGGAAAAGGCGCTGGGATTGAAAACTTATTTTTGGGCTCTTCTTTAACTATGGCCTCTTTTCAAGAGGGGGCTTATTTACTAATCATAGATGTGTTTGTTAGAGAAGTAGGCTCACTCATAATCTTACCACTTCGAGTAGTAATGTATTGACTTCTTTGAGATTTTGTACATTGATGCGATATTTCTATATCTTATAACTAAGTACAAGTATACACTATCGTATGCAAGTAATAAAGGGACTTATAAAGTCGGATGTCGAACCCACAGGGATAATTTCTTCTTTTTAAACCAATTACTAAACTTATATCTTCCTAATAATTATTCAAAAAAATAAAAATCTAAGAATGAATGCAAAAAATATAAAAACAAAAAAAACACAATGCAAAGAGAATAGGGTGATGGCAATGTAGAGAAAACCTAGGATTAATATTATCCCTCAATATGCTTTTTAATGATTAATCTTCTAATATTTAACTCACTTAGTCTTTGTTATTGATCAAGACACTAATGTATTCACAAGCCTCTTCCAAGGTCATGCAAGTATACCTTAATTTACCAAATACCTATATTCCTATGATACTTGTAATAAACTAAGATTCATTAAGATTAGGTCTTATTGATCATATATGCCAACTAGGTATATTCCTATCCTAAGTTGAAACTTGCATATGTAACATTGAATGTTACTCTACAATCATGTATCAAATTACCTAGGTCTAAATATATTGATTCCTCTTCCAAGTTTATTAACATATTACCAACTCGTTCACCATATATTGGCCAAATATATTGAAGCATTAAGCACAAGTAATTTAAATAATAAAGAATTGTGTTTATTAAATACTAAAAGATATGGCAATTTAAGCGCATATATTGAGTTCAAATATTAACCCTAAAAAATAAATTTAGTTCATAGCTACAAGAGAATCACAGCAATGAAAATAAAAATAAAACATGATACAATCAATCGCAAATCGATATAGACGTTGAATTGCTCTTGATTGATGTTGCTCTGGATTCTTGGTGCTCTTGAATTGCTCTAAGTTTTCTTTTTCTTGCCCTAGGTTCTTCTCTGGTCTCTTTTTTACGTCTGGGGTCGAGTGGCCTTTTATAGGGATTGATAGGAGCTTGAAAATCTCAATTCTCGTCGGACTAGGACTCGCGCTACCGCTGGGGCGCTACGCAGTTGTCGCTGGGGCGCTACATGAAAACGGCTTCATCGCAGGAGCGGTGGGTTGATGGCGCTGGGGCGCTAGAGCGTCGCTGGCGCGGTGACTCTTCGGTGCTGGAGCGCTAGACGAGACTTAAACAGGTCTTTTTTCTAATTTCGATCACTATTCCAACGCTGGGGCGATAGTCTTCTTGGCGCTAGGGCGATGGACTTATATTTTGAAAACTTTGCATTTTAGTCCCTGTTTTTGCTCCTTTTGCATTCTTTCTTTAAATTTTGTTCAAGTCCCTACAATTAACAATAAAGCACATAAATAGCCATCTATTCTCATAAAATAATAAAATATCAAAATAAAATCATGGGAAAATATATGACAATTTTACCCTTATCAAACATCAAAAGTAGAAGCTTGTGCTATGAATTGTCTTTTTGGATTGGATTGAGGTTGAGATAGAAACTTACCTCACTCTTGTACAGTTAAGGCATTGGTTAGCTTAGTGATTTGACTCTTGATTTTTTTGTTTTCATCTACCACCTGTGCAAGAACTGTTTCAAAAGTTTTATTAGTCTTACTTTGTGCCTCCATAAATTCTTGTAATGTATCCTCTAAAGGACTCATAATTGATCGTGCATTATGTTAAGGTGCAACATAAGACTTGGGTGCTTGTTGTTCTTGTTTCCAATGGTTGTTGGCTTGTTGATCAGATTTCTAACTAAAAATTAGGTGGTTTCTTCAGCTAGGATTATAGGTTTTAGACTATGGTGAATAAGGCTTCTTGTACATCCCTAAGGCATTACATTGTTACTTATATATCCCTCTCATCTCACTATAAGTGGGGCAATTCTGAGCTAAGTGTTCCGCTCATCGACAAAAAAAATAGACATCGTATGACTCAACCTTAGCAACCGTATGGATGGTCCTTTATCTTTGGTTTTCAAGGCCTTTAATTCCCTTGTTAGGATTTTAAAATGGGCTTTAAGGTTATCCTCCTCCCTAAGATGAAAAACTCCACTAGGTCGTAGCATATTCGCACTTTCAGTAACACTAGATCCAATCCATATATGGGTATTTTCAACTAAGTCATTTAGAAATTTTCTGGCTTCCTCAAGATCTTTGTGAAGTAACTCCCCATTACACATCATCTTAACAAATTGACTCGTTTTAATTATGATTCCCTCATAGAAATAACTAACTAAGAACCAATTTTCATACCCATGATGAGGGCACAAATTTAACTACTCTTTAAACCTTTCTCAAGCTTGATACAAAGTTTCACTATCTTTTTGGGAGAAGAAAAAAATTTGTCTTTTCAGGCCATTAGTTTTATGTTGAGGAAGTATTTATTGAAAAAATGCTTAGGTCATTTCTGCCCAAATTCCTATAGACCTCAGCCTCAAAGAGTATAACCAACTCTTTGCTTTATCTTTCAGAGAAGAAGGGAAAAAATTAAGCCTAACAGTGTCTATGGCTTCGAGTTGGCTATGGAAAGTGGTC
This sequence comes from Ailanthus altissimus, assembly GCA_946807835.1. NCBI lineage: Eukaryota > Viridiplantae > Streptophyta > Magnoliopsida > Sapindales > Simaroubaceae > Ailanthus > Ailanthus altissimus. The sequence continues at coordinate 16,928,890 of OX327687.1, forward strand.
ACTACCTCTTCAAATTTCCTAACATGCACATAAGAATTTTCACTGCCTAGACTATGAAACGTTGGTAAAAGTTGTATCATTTCAGGTTTAAAATCCAAATGTGGTATGTTAGGTGAAAATATCATGCATGATTGTATGGCTATATGAGTAGGATGCAAGTAATCTTTTAGAGTCCTAACAGGGTTACCCTCATGTTGGCTCATTTTATTGAATTACAAGATGAACTAAATAGTTAATTCTCTTCCCTTATAAATTATGGTGGTGGTTTTAATTCTACTTCTCTTATAAATCTTCCTTGTTTGTCTCTAAATTGATGCACACATCCTAAGAAAATTTTTTTACTTTTTTTTAATGAAGGAAATTATCAAGGAAAAATTAATAAGTGAACAAAAGAAGAAAAAAAAAAGGACCTATTAGCTGTTGTTTTTTGCCTTAGACAAATTCCATTCTTATTTGATTGGTTCACCTATTATTATTTTTACTGACCACGTGACCCTTAAGTACCTTCTTTCTAAGAAGGATGCTAAATCCTGTTTAATTAGATGTTGGCTTATTTTGTTGAAATTACAAGATGAACAAGATGGTGAATTCTCTTCCCTTATAAATTATGGTGGTAGGTTTAATTCTACTTCTCTCATAAATCTTCCTTGTTTGTCTCTAAGTTGATGCACACATCCTAAGAAAAATTTTTTACTTTTTTTTAATGAAGGAAATTATCAAGGAAAAATTAAGAAGTGAACAAAAGAAGAAAAAAAAGAAGCTATTAGCTGTTGTTTTTGCCTTAGACAAATTCCGTTCTTATTTGATTGGTTCACCTATTATTATTTTTACTGACCACTAGACCCTTAAGTACCTTCTTTCTAAGAAGGATGCTAAAGCCTGTTTAATTAGATGGATTATTCTTTTGTAAGAATTTTATCTAACCATTAAAGATAAGAAAGGTGTTGAAAACGTCATTGTTGATCATTTATCCCGTTTTGAGTTCACTGACTCCACTGATGTTCCACCCATTCGAGATGATTTTCCTGATGAACACCTTTCACTGTAAGCCAAATACCTTGGTGCACATATATCATAAATTATGTGGTTTATGGAGAACTTCTATCTAACTGTAGTGCACAAAATAAGCGTAAGTTCTTAGTTAAGGTAAGTAATTTTTATTGGGATGATCCATATCTTTTCAAATACTGCCTTGACCAAATTATAAGATATTGCAATCCTGAAAGTAAAGTTTCTAGTGTCTTAAATTTTTACTATAGTACTGCTTGTGACGGTCATTTTTCTATAAAAAAGATAGTCATAAAAAATTTACAATATGGTCTTTACTGGCCCACTTTGTTTAAAGACACTAATAATTTTTGTTGTTCCTATGAAAGATGTCAAAAGTTAGGTACTGTGTCTCGAAGACACATGATGTCTCTTAACCCTATTTTTGTTATCGAGATATTTGATTATTGGGGTATTGATTTTATATGTCATTTTCTCTCATCTTTTGGCTACCTTTACATCATTCTAGTTGTTGACTATATATCAAAAAGGGTAGAGGCTATAGCTTGTCATACTAATGATAATGCAATTATGGTAAAGGTCTTAAAAGAAAATGTGTTATCTAGGTATGGTACACCACGTGTCATCATTAGTGACTAAGGAACACAATTCTATAATTTTTCTTTTGAAGATTTGATGCTTAGGTATTGTGTCCTTCATAAAGTTTCTACTTCATACCATCTGCTAACAAATAGACAACCTGAGCTAGCAAATAGAGAGATTAAACAGATTTTAGAAAAGACAGTTAACTCAAATCGCAAAGATTGGTCTCTACGCCTTTCTTATGCATTATGGGCATATTGTACTGCATACAAAACCAACTTAGAAATGTCTCCATACTAACTTGTCTGTGGGAAAGCTTGCCATTTACCTATTGAGCTAGAGTATAAAGCTTACTGGGTTGTTAAAGCCCTTAACTTTGATTTGAGCACTATAGGTTTTCAGAGAAAGCTACAATTATCAGAAATAGAAAAATTACAAAATGATGCATACGATAACTCTAGGATTTACAAAGATAAAATAAAAGTGGCTCATGACAAACATATCTCAAGGAAACTCTTCGAGCCAATCAACGGGTTTATCTTTATGATTCTTGATTGTATTTATACCCTGAGAAGTTGAGATCTCCATGGACTGGTCCATTTGTGGTAAGGCACGTTTTTTCTAATGGTGTTGTAGAAATCAAGGACACCATTGATGGGTGAATTTTCAAAGTGAATGGACATCGGTTGAAAAGCTATATTGAAAAGGTAGATCACTCTATGTACTTAGACTAGATCTCTCTTATAAATCCTATCTATCATGTTTGATTAGGTTCAATCTATTTGAACCATATTTTATCTATTGACATTTTATTTTTACTTTTATTTTCTTTTGTATTTTATTTTATTTTCTTCTTTTTCTTTTTTTTTCAGTGTGATTTTATTTTTTGGTTAAGTAGAGGATACGGTACTCCGTGACTATTAAAGTCAATTTCTTAGTTCCTTAAAAATTGTCCCTCAAATCGTGCATTCATCTCTTTTCTTTTTCACTTTCTTTCAAAATGGATAACATTCAAAAAGCGCTTTCCTTCATTGCCTTAAAATGCTTTACTTAAGATTTATAAAACACAATGTGAAAGATTAAAGTTATTAATGTTGAGGAATATCCCTATGGATATTCGTTGGTTAATTGAAGCCAAGGTTCGATTATCTGGTAAATCTGTAAATGATTTTATTTCCTTTATGTCTCGTCTTGAAAAAAGCTCTTATGCCAAAATGTGAAGAGCAAAATTGTTACAAGTTTGTTATAAATGTGCTCAATGGAATTGTAACCGGAGTTGTCATTCTTTAGAATTTGCATCTAGAAATCAAGAAGATAAAATTCAGTTCATTAAGGATGGAGTGAGTAAGGAGTCTTTGGATGATATTCTATTGACTCTTGAGACGCATCCTTGTAGGCTTATGCAACGTGAACTTCTCGATTTATGGAATAAATTCAAAAATGAACATCAACGATATAGTCTCGAGAATTTAACTCTAAAAGACCTTGTTTGCCAATTTATAAGAAAATTGGATGGAAAGCTATACCCGACCCATAGAGGGTGTTTAAACCATTACTAGACGTAAAACCAAAGGAAGATGTGAGCCACAATTATAACTACCTGTAAATACATACGTTTTAATTTTAAACTTTTTTTATTTTATTTTATGAATAGTATGGAAACTCTTTTGTTAAATAATGCATGTGGGTCATTATCTTTAAATATTTGTATTCTATTTTTAAATCTCTTATGACAAATTATCGGGTTACCAAAATCAATGTTATTATTTGGTACTCTATAAATACAGTACCTCGTTTTCTTTATTTTCATGTATCGAGATAAAGGTGAGTGTAGATATATAGAAAAACTCAGTTCAACCTTTTCAAAATATATGTGTATTTTGTGGATCTAGTCCTAGAAAAAATAAAGTGTTTGTAGAGGTAGCAAACAATTTAGGAAAAGTATTAGCTGCAAGAAAAATTCATTTGATTTATGGAGGGGTAACTTTGGGTTAATTGGGTGTGTGTCAACAACTAATCATTTAAGAGAAAGTCAAGTTTTAGGTATTATTCCTACAGCTTTAGCTGTAAGAAATTTGACTGTAAAAACAATAGGGGAAGAATTACAAGTCTCATTCATGCATGACTGTATAGTTAGAATGCTTTACTATAAAAAAGTTTTTATTTCTTTACTAAGTTGTTTTGGTACCTTAGAAGAAATTTTTTAAATTGCCTCTTAGACCCAGCTAAATATCTACCTAAAACCTATAAGTTTATATAACTATTTTGATTGCTTACTCTGTTTTTTTAGTCAAGCTGTGGAACAGAATTTTAATTCACATTCAATGCGACAGATCCTCTTTTCTGCTACCAATGCTGATGAATTGATTGATACATTACAGGCTACTACCTACGAACCTGACCCAACAATAACTCAGATCGATTGGTTAATGGGCCATAACAAGCGAAAACTGGATCTGACACTTGGTTTGTAAATTTTTCTTTGTTTTATTTATTTATTAGCACCATTATTTTAGTTTATATTAGCATGAGTGTCTCTCAGGTTTATTTCTTTTGAATAACTGACGTTTCAGGTAATATTTCCTATACTTTATCTCTTTCTATTTAAACATTGAGGACAGTATTTCATCCGGTTTGTAGGGAGGATAGTAGACATAAGTTGTATTTTGCATTCAAAAAAAAAAGATAATAAGGTCCAACATACCTATTTGATTAAAATGGCTGAGTAAATAGTTCATTTTTGAACTATTGAGACATATTCTAGATCAAATTAGATTAAGAATGCAGAGTAAAGAGTTTTTTTTTCTAACTTTTGAAACGTATTTTAACTAACTTTTTATTATTATATTTTATACTTTATGCATTGTTGTTTATGTAGTCAAGGATCTAGTACATGTGGGTGTATGCATGTGCTATTGTGTCTATTGCTTAAAATACGTATCACATACATATTTAACGCGACGAAAGCGTAAAATACATAATAAATAAATATATTAATGTGATTAATATATTAGTAAGGTAAAGAACTCACTTCAACGTTTAACGTTATACACATATTTCCTCGAAGTTCGCATGGAGACCAACTCGTGGGTTTGGTGAGCTAGAACAGCAGCCCTATATCCAGCACGGGATTAACTCTTAATCCCCTAGTGCTCATCTATGTCTTATCTCAAGGCTCGTATCTCACAAAATAATATGTGCAAACTCCTTTAACGTATTGTTCTACCTCGCAGAACTCTTTTTCGGGATTAATACTTGCGGCCACAAGATTTCTTAAGATACAGTCTCGAAGCATTTGGATATCTAACTCCCTATGTAAGCTAACGAATCCTGTATCTGTACACACTAGACTCCATAAGCATCGAACCATACCCAGCGACACCCAGTGGTCACACCATGAAAGGTCTGTGATATGCGTAGAACCAAAGTATGGTGGATCACTTATAAGCCGACTGTGGCACTCAAGTCAAAGGACCACGTATACTACTCAACTCATGAGGACCATTTGTTAACTGCTTCCATAGGATGTCTATCGGAGGCCCTCGTGAGTCTTTCTCATATCCAGTCCTAACTGGATACCCATATGTCAATACAACCTCCAATCTCATAGTCGGCTAGGAAAGACCATTTATACCCTATAGGTACGATATATGTTGATCTATATATTAAGGTATCCACTAACAGACCCGCATCGGTAGAAATAGATCAAGGACAATAATTCGAGAACATACTTGTGTATCTAATATTTTTTGGTACCCGATTGCAACTTTTGCAACTATGCAATTACTGGTATATTTCAAGGTCTATATTCTATTATAGACAATGCTCCAACTCTTGGATCTGCTGAGTATTATAACCAGCTAACACTTAGCTGTGCTAACATTTAACATTTATATCTCTCAGCGTGGCTAACTGTAGGCCCTTATCTAAACTCCTTTAGATCTGATCTGAACTCCTTCAGATCATACAATGTCTGTAACGTTACATTGCATAGTACCATATTAATTGGTATTAGCAATTTAATGAGAATGTATACTTGTATAAATACACAAGTATATGTACATTCAGGGATGGCAGATAAGCACCAACCCTAACAATCTCCCTCTTGCTCTAGTTCCATTTCGGATGGCATCTCATACACATCGACTCTACGTGTTTTATAAACACTTTAAGAGTTATGGCCTTTAGATAGTGGGTCCGCTGCATTATTTATGGAACATTTCTACAAATAATCACATTTCTCTGGGCCAAGATCTCTCTAGTCATGTGAGACTCTTCTCAACATAATTAGAGTACTTGTGTCCTCTTGGCACCTTGGCTTGTATAATGGCCTTGTTTTGTCGTAAACTATGGGATAGGATCCATGTGTCTTGGAACTCTTTCAAGGCTAGTGATAAACCTACGAATCCTCACTGCCACTTCCGCTGTATCAATATAAATTAGCAGTGAATCCCAGTTTGGTGCAATTCCAACTCCCTTAGTACTAATGTGAATAAGCACATTTTCAGATGTAGACTCTCTATCATCTAGGTCAAACTTGAAGTCTGACTCCGTGAATCTTCTCATTTGTAAGTTGCTTTCTCCATATTTGAGAAACTTATCCTTTGTACCCTCAAGTTACCTCAGGATATGTTTAACTACCATCAAATAGCGGTCACCTGAATCAAACTAAACTTGGCTCGTAACTCTTACAGCCAAACTGATCTCAGGTCTCAATCACATCATAACAAAAATCAATCTTTGAAGAGTTGATGTATCTAGTGTGTTAGACACTCTAACTTTCTTATCTTTCATCTAAAGAGACACTCTCCTTGAAAGATGAAGACCAAGTCCGAAAGATACGTTAACTATCTCATAGTTAACAAACCATACCTTTTTAAGACGCTATTGATGTTAAATGATTTAGGAGAGTCCTATCATCTTCCAAACTTTATCTCTATAAAGCTTTATACCTAGTATAAAAGAAACCTCTTCCCAAATCCTTTATGGAGAAATTCTTACATATTACTTCTGAGCGATTATAACATACTCACATCATTCACAATAATGAGTATGTCATCTACAAAGAGCATCAAGAAGACTATCACGTTCCCACTGACCTTTTTTGCACGCTAGACCAAAAGTTTAGCTGGACGTGAAATCTTTAGGTTGTTCCATGAATATCTCTTACTTGAGATATTCATTCTAGAATGCCGACATCTATCTGCCAAATCTCAAAGTCATAATATGCTGTAAGAGCCAATAAAATACTAATCCACTTTAACATCATTACTGGTCTAAAGTTTTCCTCTTAATGATGCCAGATCACTGGGGATTATCTTTCTAGAACCAATATGGAGCCTAGAAGGTCTCTACCTTCCATCTGACTCCTACTACCTCTTTGTAAACCCTTTACAACCAATGAAAACAATTCTCATAGGTAGGTTAACTAAGTCCCAGACTTGATTCTGATGCTTATAATTAATTTTATTTTTATGGCTTCTTGCTGCTTCTCGAATTGATGTCTAACATCGTCTCTCTATAGGTCAAAGGATTATTTTCTTCTACTAAGAAAACTCTAAGTTCACCTTCAGGCATCAAACATACCTAAAAGGTGACCTAGAAATCCTTTCCGACTCATTTGGAAGTGTGCAAAAAGGTCACTGCTTAATTAAGCATGAGTTCCCATCCTTGGTTCATTAATTATTAGATTAACTTTACCAAGTTCAATATTTCTATGATTCCCATGATCCACGAGAAACTCTTCCTTAAGAATAGTGGTATATTGAGAAATAAACACACTTCGCTTCTTTAAATCATAGAACTAGTATCCTATTGAAATCATAGGATACACAATGAACCTATACATGTACCTTTTGGGTGCTAGTTTATCTTGTTGAGTAACCATTACAAAACAAGATACCTTACTGCGTAACTTTTACATAAGCAAGACAACCCTAAGTCTTAACATATTTAATAAATGGCTTCCTTCCTTTCTGTATCTCATACGGAATGGAAGGAACAGCTTCTGATGGAACTTTGCTTAATAAGCAGTTGTCTTTGGAGCAAATACTCACAGATATAGATTGGTAACACTCATTATCAATCGGACCATATCTAATAAAGTCCAATTCCTCCTCACCAAAATATTATTATGTTATGGATTACCCGGATGACTATAGTGAGTGAGAATCTCATTCTTCCTTAAACAAACAGAAAAACTCACTATCGATGTATTCACTTTCTCGATCTAATTGAAGGGATGTGACGTATATTCTGGTATATTTAGTCATCTCTATAAATACATTATTCATAAACTGATTAAGTCTTTATTGTCAAATAAGAAATCCAACCATCCTTAACCAGACGGATAAGCGTCTCATGCCTATATGACCTAACCTTATATACCACAGCTCCGTATTATTTAAGAATTTTGATCTACATACATTTCTAATTATATATATAATGTCTATTTATTAACTGACATTCAGTTAATAAAATATCATACTAATAATGCAATATAACTATTGTATTACATACAAGAAGTAAGTCAAGCTGCCCAATAACTTGGACTTGTAAGAAATCATCATTTCTTACTCTCAACTTTACTTCTACAAGCTGTTGCATTGTAGTCTCTCTCAATCCCTACAACATATTATAGATATGAGAAGGACATGCGGTATCGATTACCCAGCTTGAGCTGGCATCATATGCCCTAAAAATGTCTACGTGTGTCAAACACAAACCTATGGGAGTCTTCTTGATAATTATAAGGTTTCTAGGGTAGAGGGATTTCCAATACCTAACCTTACTGTAATTAAAACACTTTCTATCTACACGCTCTCTTGTTGATCTTTGGATAAATGTTGCCTTTGAGGATTTATCCTGGGTATCTGCCTCATCTTCTTCTCGTTACACATCTGGTCTCACAAGATATACTTTGAGTAAAAGATGAAGCACCCTTCATAAAGAAAGTCACACCCCCTTTATTCAAATCCCCTTGAGAGGTGTTATCAGAATTTCCTTACAGTAAACTCTAATCAATAATGAATCTAAAAATTTTTGAATCTAGAACATTTCTGAGATTCATCCACCAGTCAGAGTAATTCATAGTACCCTAGAGTTAGACTGCATCAACTATGCACACCAACTGGTTCGTAGTGACCATTAGAGTTGACAGGGCAAAATAATAGGAGATGTAAGTGGAATGGTCATTAAATCACTAATAAACATTTCAAATCATGGGTATACTAATTATACATTTTCAATTTAAAATGCACTCCCACTGCTTTACATAATCCCAATAATCTCTCGAACGGGAGTACAATAGTTTAAACTCTTTTAAATTATATAGTGGAAAGTAGATCCCATTGAAATTTACTCTAGCCTCACGCTGTAGCAATATTGGCCTTTGTAAACCCAACAGGTAGATAATATTTGTCAATTGCATCCCATGAAACTCTTACCACTTGATCCTGAATACACCTTATCCTCACGCTGTAGAAATATTGGGTAAGTGTATTCCAAATTAACTTGTCAATGATCAAATATATGCTACCAATACTACCCTCACGCAGTAGTAATATTAGGCAATACTTTCGCATATATTTGCCTCATCTCATTTTTTACCGGTATAGTTCAAGCCCAATCGACCAATCCCTTATGCTGTAGCACTATTGAAAAAAGGCTGACGTGACTCGTCTAATATCGTATTGACAAGATGGATTATAATAAAATATTATCTCATAATATAATATTCTTTAATCTGATTATGAGAGATTTTTTTATCCTTGGTCTCCATTCTCCTAGGAAGGGTGATTCTCAATTAATTATTTTTTCTATGTAAGCATAACTAACCCCTACCAGTAGGGCTCCCATTGTAGTTACCAGCACAGAAAAATTAATTCTGGTTTATAATGCAGACCAATAACTTTTTATCACTGCATCTCATAAACCCTGATTTATAATGTAGACTAATAACTTTTATTACTACATCTCATAAATCTACACATGCAAAATTAAATTTGAAACATTGTTAAAAATTACTATAGCTATTAACAGTAAAAATACTATTCAAGTGAATAGTATACCACCGCGGTGCTGAATTGCATCGCTACAACGCTGAAAAGTCGAACCCCTAGCGCCGCAGCGCCAACCCCTTGGCACTGTAGTGCCCAGTACTTCCCCTTTAGCATACTAGTTTCAACACTTGAAACGCGCCATTTACACTGAGCCTTTTGCATCCATTCACTCAAACAATATCCATATATGTCCTAAATGGCTCTGATACCATTGTAGCCAGGGATCTAGTACATGCATGTGTTAATGTGTCTATTGCTTAAAATATGTATCACATATATATTTAATGCGGTAAAAGCGTAAAATACATAATAAATAAATATATTAATCACATTAATATATTAGTAGGGTAGAGAACTCATTTCAATGTGTAACATTATACACGTATTTCCTCGAAGTTCACATGGAGACTAACTCGTGGGCAGTTTTAGTCACCAACACGGTGGGTTTGGTGAACTAGAATAGTAGCCCTATATCTAGCACGGGATTAACTCTTAATCCCCAAAATGACCGGGTGTGTGTTTTCATCATTTTCTCTAAAAGGATAAGAAATTGAGAATTTAAAGTAGTATACAATTGCTTCTAACGGAACCATAGGAAAAAATGAAACAATTATATTTTTCCCTTTTTTTTTTCTCTTTTTCCCTTTTTTTTTCTCTTTTTCCCTTCGGTCCCATTTTATTCTTTTTCTCTCCATTTTCATTTTTGCATCTCGGCCAAAATGCACACACCAATTCACCTTCTCATCTCTCTCTCTCATATTTATATATATAATAAAATATTAATATAATATATTATATAATATAAATAATAATATAATATTACATAATGGGTGCCAATTATTTGGCACCTAAATAAAATATTAATATATATAATATCATATAATAAAATAAAATATTATATAATATATTATAATAAAAGATATTTCAATGATTTAACTATTAAATAATTAAAGTGTGAAATGACTATTTTGCCCCTCATAAATAGTTACCAAGTCTACCCCTAGTGGGTTCCACCAAACTCGCACTTAGGTAAACTCAATCGAAGATCCACAATGCACCATGTGTCATTATACAATTAGTAAATAACAATTATTGACTAATTATTGTATTTAACACTTGAACACAGACACGCATATATTCCCGTGATAGTGCTAGATTAAACATTTTAATTCGGCATGCTGCTTCAGTGTACAACGAGTACACTCCATGCGAGACTCCCTAAGTCCTACACCTGATTCGTCAAATGAAACTATTCTATGAGTCTGTGAGCAATGCCCCATGCACACGTCACGAATATTACAAATCAGCGCGTTGAACCATACAAGCTGAGGTTACAGCGCATACGTATAGTCCTTCCGTCATGATATCCTGGATGTGCGGGGATATAGATTATCACCGACAAATCCCCTAGTGCTTATCCATGTCTTATCTCCAGACTCGTATCTCACAAAACAATATGAGCAAACTCCTTTGCCATATTGTTCTACCCTGGCGGAACTCTTTTTCAAGATTAATACTTATGGCGACAAGGTTTTTTTAGATACAATCTCGAAGATATGTAACTCCTTATGCAAGCTAACGGATCCCGTATCTGTACACACCGAACTTTATAAGCATCGAACCATACCTAGTGACACCCAGCGGTCACACCATGAAAGGTCTGTGATATGCATGGAACCAAAGTATGGTGGATCACTTACAAGCCTACTGTGACACTCAAGTCAAAGGACCACGTATACTACTTAACTCGAGAGGACCCTCTATTGACTGCTTTTATAGGATGTCTATCGGAGGCCCTCGTGAGTCTGTCTTATATCCAGTCCTAAATGGATACCCATATGTCATTACAAGCTCTAATCTCACGGTCGACTAAGAACAACTATTTATACCCTATAGGTACGACATATGTTGATCTATATATTAAGGTATCCACCGACAAACTCGCATCGACAGAAATAGATCAGGGACAATAATTCGAGAATATACTTGTGTATCTAGCATTTTCTGGCACTCGATTGCAATTATGCAGTTACAGGTATATTCCCAAGTCTATATCCTATTATAGGCAAGGCTCCAATTTTTGGATCTGCTGAGTATTATAACCAACTAACACTTAGCTGTACTAACATTTAACATTTATATCTCTTAGCATGGCTAACTATGGGCCCTTATCTAAACTCCTTTAGATCTGATCTGAACTCCTTCAAATCGTACAATGTCTGTAACGTTACATTGTATAGTACCATATTAATTGGTATTAGCGATTTAATGAGAATGTACACTTGCATAAATACACAAGTATATGTACATTCATGGATGACACATAAGCACCAACCCTAACAGTTTATTGCATATAGTCTTGATAATTCTTGTATAAAGGAATTTATTTTTCTACCTATGTATGATTTAAAAATGTTTGGGTTGAGTGACTATTTCATTTAGGTTACTAAAGAATGACTTCCGAAATATTTTTGAGTACAATGTTAAGCCTTGTGATAAGATAGATTTTTTAATTTATATAGTTAAGAGAATTTTCATGTTTAAGTATATATTTTTCTAATTTCACATATCTTTTGTGAGTAAGTGAAAAGATTGAGAAAACAGTTTACGAACCTTTATTGATGTTTTGAATTGGTTAATTTTTATTTAAAATGATAGAAATAAGTTGGTTGCATAGCTAAAGGACGATTTAAAGTGAATTTCTAAATTGTGTGTAATATATTTTAGTGACAAACTTTTTTTATTTTGTAATGCTTCCTTTTATTCTTCAAAAACTATTAATTAAAAAAACGTAAAATACCAAAAAAAAATGAATAATCAATTTAGTTTAATAAAGTCTTCATTTAATTTTAGAAGACAAATATTTTGTAAGTCAGTTTTCTCACCAAGTTATATTTGTATTATTCTCACAAGACAATTAAAGTCCTAAAGATAGTGCATGTTAAGAATGGTTAATTTCTAAACAATTGATTTTACTATCTTTGGAACAATGTTAGTTTGTATGTCTGTTCTTAAAATTGACTTTTTCTTGAGTGCTTAACTGTTTTCCAACTCCATGAGAGAAATCCTAACCTTTTAAATAGTTATCCATTTGTAAGGATATAGAGTTAAGGTTTTTACTTGGAGAAATTCTCAAGGTTATATCTATTGTGATTTGTGATAAGAAGGTTATAACTTAGTTTACACACACACAATTTTAGAAGTTATAATTGAAAAAACCATAATAGCAATAGTGATCTTGAACTGACTTTTTGTTTGAAATGCTTAGGTAATTTTGCATATTCTATTTACACTTGAATAGCTAGAGACTAGAAATAAGCTAGTTAGGGGTTGTGATAAACACTTTAAAATGCATATTTGTTAAGAGATTCAATTACCATTTAATGTTACTAATTTTAGTATTTTTATATTTTTAGGCTTGAAATAATGTGTTGTCTTTAAATTGTGATTAATGAATGTTATTTGTACAGATTTAGATAAAATTGACATAACTCTCAATGTAGAAATCAAAATAAAAAAATTCTTAAATATGAAGTAACATGACTCAATCTTACACAAACTTAAAGAACAGTTAAAAAACTAAATCCAACATTTTATGGGCCAAAATTGGGATACAATAGAATTGTATTACAACTTCCGCTCAGCTTGACTCACCTCAAGTATTTGGACCGTATTTCATAAAATATGTACCAAATTGGTATGATTCTTAAAGCTGTGAATACTGACTTAATTATCAATAACTCTTATATTGATAGCAAAGTCCAAAGCAGTCATTATCATGGACCAAATTGTATTACAAATTGGTAAAAAGGTTGTTGGCCGAAATCTGACTTATCATTGGTATTTTGTCCATATCTCATTGGATACTCATCTAAATAGAATGAACCTTGTGCTTATAGAAAGAAGAGACAAAATTACTTAGAAAATTAGTTTCCAATTTCATTGCATAATTATGTATAATTGTCATGCATTAGAAAAAAAAATAAGCGATGAACACAATCACATATATGCACCATGAATATACATTATCAATTAAAACATTAATGAAGAAGAAGATTGATTGTGAGATTGATATAGAGAAAGTAAAATTAAATATGAATTAAGAAAAAAATTATAATGATGTGAGCAGACTTCGAGAGTCACTAATATGCTTCATAAATCTATTCTATACTTCAATTCAATATTTATAACTCAATTGAAAATTTCACATCCCAAATAGTCAATTGAAAGATATGCATAATATGAAAAATTTAATAATAAATGTATTTGACATGACTAAATTTTTTTTAAACATTATCACAAACCATGTTCATCTATACAAGTTATCTAAGATCGACAACATATCATTTTAATAATATTGCAAAAAAAGATTAACTTGTAAAATGATGTAACCAGTAACAATTATAATTCGACATAAATCACATAAAAAAAAGCATGATTGAAAATATATAAAACATGAGACTTATAACCTCTGGATTATAGAAAAATAATAAATAAGAGTTTAGACACAACAAACTTGCAAAATTGTAGCTTTTAACAAAGAATCAAAGTCTAGAAGTAGATTTATTACATATAGAAGTTCATCTTTAGCCTTGCCAAGAACTTTAGCATCACTTACAATTCATTCTTATGAATATTAAAGAAAAGTATTTGAGAGAATTGTAAGACATGAAAAACTTTCATTAGCCTTCTAAAGGTGTCCTTATATAAGCAATGAATGAGAACATGTTTAGTGTGACTTCAATCAATACCATTTTTTGCCATCAATACCTTCATCTAATTGCAGCACTTTTTGGACAATAAAAACGGTTGATGTAGCCTTTGTAGTAAACATTACAGTTGTATAATTTTGTCTCTTCTTTCCGTAGCTACCAGGTTTATGCAATTTAGATTAGTATCCTATGAGATATGGTCAAAATACCAAAGCCACATCAAATTTCAGCCAACAACTATTTTATCAATTTACAACCCAAATTGGACTATGATAACGACTGTGCTGGACTTTTTGTCAACAGAAGAGTTGTAGATAATTGACTTAGCATTTTTTAGCTTCAAGAATTATACTAATTGGATATGTATGTTGTGAAATACAATCTAAATACAGGTGATGGGTTAAGCTGAATAGAAGTTATAATCCAGTTCTGTTTTATCCCAAATTTGGCCATTAAATGTTGGATTGGCTTTTTTACTATAAGATTGAGTCATATAGCTCCAAGTTTAATAACTTCTTCATTTTGATTTTTACATTGAGAGTTATGTCTATTTTTTTTAAACTTGTGCAAATAGCATTCATTAATCATAATTTAAGGACAATACTTAATTTCCAGTTTAAAAATACAAAAATGCTAAAATTAATGATATTATAAATATTAAATAGTAACTGAATCTCTTAACAAATATGCATTTTAATATGTTCATCTTGCCCAATGCCTAGCTAAAGTCAACACCCTAACCTTTCTAGGTCTCACCACTGCAGCACCCAGCACCCAATATTGTAGTGCCCAAGTCAATGAGTTGAGCTCTACGGCGCTTACCAGCCAATGCCGTAGTGCCTAGCCAAAGTTAGCACCTTAACCTTTCTAGGTCTCACCACTACAGCGCCTATCACCTAGCGCCTCGATGCTTGTGCCACCAATGAAACCCTATCTTAAAAGTTCTAATATGACCTGGATTTGAAGCCATACATCCTTAGGGTTATAAAGACTTATAAAAACACTCTTTTTCAAAACTAAAAAGGGAGAATATCAAAGGTAACATAGAGAAACAAAAATAAACACAATAATAAGATATCAAAGTAAAAAAAATGAAGATTGAAGATCAAGATTTGTGCATCAAGCTAAGAGAAAGAAAGAAATAATCCGGGGGTGTCTCCTTGTGTTATTTCTCATCTTCTCTTTTTATTATTATCTTGTTCATAATGATTTCATTATTTATTTTGATATTCTTAGATTCATTATGAACTAAATTCTTTTGATCTGGGGTTAGAATTTGGGAACTAATATTGTGTTGGATATTATTAAATCTCTTAGTTTATGAATTCAATAAATTAGATTAATTCATTCTAACTTGCGTTTAATGCTCTTTATATCTAGTCAATTTAATGATTGTTCAAGGAACCATAAAGAACTCGAAAGAGAAATTTATATATTTAGCTTAGGATATTTTGATACATAATCATAGGGTAACAACTATAAGTTCCATGTAAGATAGACATATACTTAGATGACGTGTATAGTATTATTAAACTTGTTCTTAATGATTTTTATTCTATTTGGATTATCATAGACATGTAGGTAATTATTGTTGAAAATTAAGAGTGTGACATACGAGTGTGTAACATACGAGTGTATACGTAATTTCAAAAATTACTACACGTAGCAGAAACATGTTAACATATACACCATTTTTAACAAATTTAATCACATATATCATATATATGTTCAAGTATAACTATTATACAATAACTTTTACATGATGAATAATTGTATTACTTAAAACAAAATGTAAAGAACACTTACCTAATAAAAGTAGCTTTACAAATTCTTCAAGTCCTTCAACAATTCATGTGAAGAGCTCACCTTAAAGTATATTATTGAAAAATTCTAGTCCATAACCGTTTGGTGGGATTATTGAACTAGAATGGTAGCTTTGTTTTTGAATTTCCAACAACATGTATTCAAACTCTTTTGAATACAATTTTATTTCTTAAATGGAGATGATAAATATATGTATATAACTCTTGTATTTTTATTGGAAACAATTTCCATAGATAAATTAATTTTAGCACAACTTCTGTCTATAATTATTTATCTCTTTCTCCATTTTCATTTACCCATTATGATCCATCCATGAGAGAAGAAGATGAGGAGAAGTTTTTACATGTTTTCAACACTTGAAAGAACAAAATCAAAACTCTTTCACTTACCTCCAATGAGTTTGCCGAATTCTCAACTCAAAAAATGAATGAATTGATTCAATTATTTTGCCAAATAATTTTTGTTATTTAACACTTTGATTAAACAAAACAAGTGCTCCACCAATTTTATTGTTGGTCTCCCATCAAGATTAATTAATCAAGCATTATAATAATGGCCACCTAATTAAATCTTTACCTAACAAATATAGTTACTTTAATTATATTAGATAAATAAATGGTCAACATCTAGGCCCCTCATTGTATTAAAAATACAATGGCCATGATTAATATATTATCATATTATCTAATAATATAATAATAATATCTAATTTAATTATTCAAAATAATTTTCAATAATTATTTTTTACCTTCTAGTTTTTACTACCAATGTTAAATGGTAAAAGTAAGGTAAAATTAAATCATGGACTAAATTGTGTCACTTGTCAACATCCTATTAATTAACAACTCTTGTTAATTAATTCAATGATGTACTTAACAATTAAGTCTTGACAAATGCACATCCCAAAGGATCCCATAATAATTATTCTATTTTGCTGGAATTTACCAATCCACTACCCCAGTGCGCAACGAGTACACTTCATATTGAGGTTATTACATATTTGTATAATCCCTCAATCATATATATCTTGGAAGAGCAGAGATATAAATCATCACTGTCAAATCTCTATTTGCTCAACCATCAACTTATCTCCAGATTTATATTTCCTTAAACAATATCCACAAACATTTTTGTGATATTGTTTATCCCTTCGGAATATATTTTTCGACGTTTATTCTTGTGGCCAAAAGACTTTCTAAAATACAATCTCGGAGCATTAGGATATACAACCCACTCATATGAGCTGATGGACTTATATCTACGCACACCAGACTCCATGAGCATCAGACCATAGCCAACGACATACAACGATCAAACCATGAAAGGTCTCTGACATGTGTGGAACCAAAGTATGGTAGATCACTCATAAGCCCACTGTAGTGTTTAGGTCAAAGGACCACAAATACTACTCAACTTAAAAGACCTTCCATTTATGGCTTTATGAGATGTCTATTGGAGGTCTTTGTGAGTCTGTTCAATATCCAGTCCCCACTGAATACCTGTATGTCTATACGAGCTTCCACTAAGGTCATAGTTTGCTAAGACTAACCATCTGGACCATCCAGATATAGATATACACTAATCTATATTAATGGGTTTCACCGATAAACTTGCATCGATGAAATTAGATCAAGAACATCATTTTTGAAAGCATACTTGCATAATGATATTTCTTAGTACCATTTACAACTCTTTGCAACTATGTCCTTATTAATATACTCTAAGGTTATTATTCCATTTCAGACAAAGCTCTAACTATTTAGATTTTGCTAATTCTATTAATCTGCTAACTCTTAGTACTTTAACTATTAGCATTACTAACTCTTACCACTAATCTAAACTCCTTCAGATCATACAATGTCTGAAATATTACAAGCATCTTACCATTTATTATAAATAATATTAACGATTTTATTAGAAATGATAATTATATAAATACTATCATTAAATATTTATACATAATGGGATGGCACGTAAGCACAAATTCCAATAAACTCTCACTTACTCTAGTGCCATTCAAGATGGTATTTGATATCCATTGACTTTAAGTGTTTCTTAAACACTTTAAGAGTTAAGACTTTAGAAAGCGGGTCTGCTATAATCTGTAGGGATGTTTTCTAGATTCTCTTACATCTCTATAAGCCAAGATACTTTTAATTATATAGTATCTCGGCTTGAGCAGTTACTCCATTAACGTTGCACTTTAGTGTGATAGGATTCATTGAGCTTAGAACTTATTCTAAACTCTGTAACTAACTTAAATATCCACAAAAATTTCTTTGCAGGCTTCTCAAGCTGCAACAAATTCTATCTTTACGATAGAACCAAATGTGGACATTTGAATTTTCACTTATTCTACAAGTTATGGTACCGTTGAGAAGAATACATAATCAGATGTAGATTATCTATCGTCTGAATCAGACTAGAAGTCTGATTCTATGTATCATCTCATTTGTAAGTAACTTTCTTTATAAATTAGAAACCTATCCTTCATACCTTTCAAGTATTACTTGGATACATTCATGACCATTCAATGGTCGTTTTCTCGATCAAACTGATGCCGACACATAACACTTATAACCATCAAAATTCAGGACTCATACATAACATGGTATATATCAAGCTACCTCTACCTGATGTATATTATATGTTATACACTTTAACTATTTCATTTTCTACTTGAGGACATTTCCTCATAGAAAGATGAATACCATGTCTAAAAGATACATTAACTATCTCATAGTTATTGAAATTGCACCTTTTTCAGGACTTAGTTTATGTATGAAGATTTAGAGATTCCTATCTACTTCCTAACTTTGTCTTTATAAAGCTTTATACCTAGTATGTAAGAAGCCTCTGCCAAATCTTTTATGAAGAAGTTCTTGCTCAGTTAACTCGTAATTGACTGACATGTAACATACCATTGTCGTTTCTGATGATGGGTATATTATATATAGAGAGAGAATTAGAAAGATAATTTATACTCCCACTACCCTTTTAGAACACACATGCTTTCTCTTAGTTCTTAATGAAACCAGACTCTCTGATTACTTCATCAAAATGAAGAGTTTAGCAAACTATAATATCTAACAAAATTCGAATTAACTTTAGCATGTTTATTAGTGAAAGGTTTTTTCATAATCGATCCTAGACCGTTGAGGGCAACCTTTTACACCAATTAGGTTGTTGAATATTTTTACCCCCTTTTGGGCCCACGCTTTCATGCATAAACTCTTTTACAACCAATAATAACAATTCCTATAGGAAGCACAACCAAGTTCTAGACTTGATTGTTATCTTAAAGTTAATCTTGAATTTTCTGGCATCTTGTCAATTTTAATAAACGATGTTTAACATCGTTTTACAATAAGTCATAAGATCCTTTTTCTTCAACTAAGAAAATATTTAAAAAAAACACCTTTTAGATATGCAATATACATAATAGGTAGTCTTCATATCCTTATCTGACATACGGGAAAATGTGTTAAAGGTGTTTTACTCAATTGATTTTTAGGTTCCACTTTGGTTCATATTTCATCTTGACTGAATTTACAAAAAATTCAATCTTTGTACAATCTCAAAAACCTATGAGAAATTATTTCTCTAGAAAAAAGAAAATACTATCAACGAATAAGTTTCGTTCTTTTGGATTATTGAACTAGTATCCCATAGAATTTTAGAAATATTTTTTGAACTGATACTTGTACCCTTTGGGTCCAAGTAAATTCTATTGTGCAACTCATATGCAAGTAGAATAATCCTAAATCTTAACATACTTAAGATTCAGTTTCCTTCAAGTCCATATCTCATATGTAGTAGAAGGAATAACTTACGATGAAACTTTATTCAATAAGTGAGTAGTAGTTTCTAGAGCATAACCCTTTAGATATCTTAGAAGATCTGTAAAGCTTAATATCGAACGGGCCATATCTAATAAAGTCTGATTTCTCCACTTCAAAACATATTTATGTTAATGAGTATCTGGAGAACTATATTGAGCTAGAATCTCATTCTTCTTTAAATGATTTATGAATTTACTGCTTATGTATAAACAGCTTCGATCTAATCAAAGGTGTTAAACATATATATATATATATGTTTATTTTATTTACTTTAAGTCAAAATTCTTTGAACACTTCAAAAAAAATTATTGACCTATGTTTTTTTAGAAACACATGTTCGTATCGTGATAAATCACGATAAAGACATCGAAGTATTAAAAATTACTAGTGGCAGTATGATTCATTATATCATAGACATCACTATGTATTAGTTCTAATGAATTAGTTGCCCGGTGTCCAACACCAATAAAAGAATTTAGTTAACTTCCCTTGAATACAGGATTTATAAACTGGACAAAGTTTTATGATCAGATCAAGTATTTGACCATCCTTAACCAGACGAGATAGTCATCTCATAACTACTTGACTTAATAAGTTATGACACAATTCGTCATTATTCAAAGTTTTTGAACTACTATATGTTCTGTTCACCTAGACATTTTTATGCATATGTTGTTGTATGTCATATATAATGGCTATGTAATTGACTGACATACAGTTAGTAAAATATTATCGTTATTATATAACATGAAGAACTATTCTTAATGTATGTATGATAACCCCCTCTGTCTAACATAGAGAATGATATATTGCGTCTAATTATTCTTAGCACAAAATAACAATAATACAATATAAAGCTTTTTACTAGAATGGAGAAGTGACTTAAAAGTTTTAACAGCTACAATGTCTAAGTAATCTCATTTCCTATATGCAGTTATACTTCTCATTTCATTATTTTCTAGTATTGCTTAAATTATGTAACATCTTGTAGATGTGAGAAGGGCAAGCGATATCTCATATCCCTACACTTGTTCACATCACATGCATTTGAAATGTCAATTATCTGTAAACAAATATCTAAGAGGTTTATCTTTTCTAAGTAAAGTTTATTTAAATAGTAACTCTTACTATTTTAAACCGTATTTAATAATGAAAGCACTTTCCATTATGAATTACTCTCTATATTTGTTTCAAATATACAAAATAAATTTCAGATGAAGTATTACACTACTTGTACATCTCATGTACAAATGCTCCTACTAAAGATAATTAGATAGGTCAGGATATATGATTTGACTTTCAAATTATTCATAATCATTTTTTTGATAATCTACCTTCTTTTCTCAAGAAATATTATCAGAAACACCTTTTATATTATCTATTGATCTATTATATATTTGAGTATTTTTATTAAACTAAAACAATTCTTAGATTTATAAGCAAGTCTTAATGTTTATCAATACCCTATAGATTATGTGCTTAATCAAGTATACAAATGGGTTGCTCATAGTCATCTTATCTCTATAAATTATTTATCTTATCACTATAAGATAAATTGAAGATGTATGGTGGAACATTTCTAATCGTTAATAAATAATGCTTTAGATCATGGATATAACTTTTATACATTTTTTAATCTAAAGACGTCCTCCCACTGCTTCACATAATTCTCTAAATCTCTCAAAAGGAAAAAAGACTGTTTAATCTTTTACATTGTACAACAGAAAGTGGCCCCATTGGCATTTTACTTCAGCCACACACTGTTGCGATTTATGCCTTTGTAAACCCAAAAGGTAGAAAACTCTTGTAAATTATATCTGATACAACTCTTACTACTAATCCTAAATACACATTTTCTGCATACTGTAGCGATATAGGATGACTGTATTTCAGATCAACTTGTCAATCATCAAATATATGTTACCGATACTACCCGCACACTGTAATGATCTAGGATAGTATTTTCGCATATATTTGCCTCATTTCATGTTTAACCAGTATAGCCAGAATCACTCCGACCAATCTCTCACACTGTAGTAATCTAAGGAGTGACCGAAATGACCCATCTAATACCGTATTGACAAGACGGATCATTATATAATATTATCTTATAATATCATACTATTCACTCTCATTAAGAGAGATTTAAAATTTTAATTATTATTATATTAATAAATATATTATTAAAATAATAATAATAATAAATTTTTGTATCTTATACGAATCTAATTCATAATTAAAATATTTATTTATGTAACCATAATTAACCCCCCCAATAAGGTTTCCATTATGGTTAACAGCGTAAACAAATGATTTGTAATTTAATATAATAATATAACAATTATAATTTTATTAAATATACTTTACTTGCAAAAATTACAAATAAAAGTATCATGTTTGGAATGATCAACATTAAAAACTGAAGGTTCTAGCATTATACCATATAATGCTCCCAAAAAAAAAATTTGTACTCTTTTTTTTTTGCCTCTAATGGCGGGCGTCGTGACGCTGGGACCTTAGCACTGTGGCACTAAGGTCAAAACCTAAGTGCTACAGCGCCCATAGTTGGGCGCTACAGCGCTGGCTACATAACAGTGATCATACCCTTCGAACACTGTTTTTCTGATTTTTACTATTTTCTCTTCGATATCATTTCCAAACATCATTATGCTTCAATTCTAAACACTAACATGTTCAAGAATATCACAATATGTTCATCATCATGCTTAAACATTAAACATCACCATGTTGAAATTTAAACATCATCAAGTTGTTCATCATCATGCTTAAACACCAAACATCACTATGTTAAAATTTAAACATCATCAAGTTGTTCATATCATGCTTAAATATCAAACATCATCAATTTTTTCATCATCATGCTTAAACATCAAACATCATCATGTTGAAATTTAAACATTATCAAGTTGTTCATAAATATACAAGATCACCATATAAATATATTGAACAACAAAAAATATCACATACTCAATTTAACATGCTCTGATACCATTTGTTGGAAACTGAGTGTGTGACATACGAGTGTATACATAATTTTAAAAATTACTACACGCAGCGGAAGCATGTTAATATATACACCAAATTTAACAAATTTAACCATATATATCATATATATGTTCAAGTATAACTATTATACAACAACTTTTACATGATGAACAATTGTATTACTTAAAACATAAAGAATACTTACCTAATGAAGGTAACTTTATAAATTCTTCAAGTTCTTCAACAATTCATGTGAAGAGCTCATCATCTTGAAGTATATTGTTGAACAATTTTAGTTTATAACGGTTTGGTGGGATTATGGAACTAGAATAGTAGCTTTGTTTTTGAATTTTCAGCAACATGTATTCGAACTTTTTTGAAGATAATTTTATTTCTTAAATGAAGACGATAAATATATGTATACAACTCTTGTATTTTTATTGGAAACAATTTCCATAGGTAAATTAATTTTAGCACAACTTTTGTCTACAATTATTTATCTCTTTCTCCATTTTCATTTACTCATTATGATCCATCCATGAGAGAAGAAGACGAGCATAAGTTTTTACATGTTTTCAACACTTGAAAGAACAAAAACAAAACTCTCTCACTTACCTCCAATGAGCTTGCCGAATTCTCCTCTAAAAAAATGAATGAATTGATTCAATTGTTTTGCCAAATCATTTTTGTTATTCAACACTTTGATTAAACAAAACAAGTGCTCCGCCAATTTTATTGTTGGTCTCCCACTCAAAATTAATTAATCAAGCACTAGAATAATGGCCACCTAATTAAATCTTTATCTAACAAATATAATTACTGTAATTATATTAGGTAAATAAATGGTCAATATCTAGGCCCCAAATTGTATTACAAATACAATGGCCATGATTAATATATTATCATATTATTTAATAATATAATAATAATATCTAATTTAATTATTCAAAATAATTATAAATAATTACTTTTTACCGTACTAGTTTTTACTATCAAGGTTAAATGATAAAACTAAGGTAAAATCAAATCATAGACTAAATTGTACCACTTGTCAATATTCTATTAATTAACAACTCTTGTTAATTAATTTAATGATGTACTTAACAATTAAGTCTTGACAAATACACATCCCGAGGGATCTCGAAATAATTATTCTATTTTGCTAGAATTTACTGAATCAATTTATTCAATCCAGTCCGCTACCCTAATGCGCAACAAGTACACTTCATTTGTCATATATCATATAGAGCCCCTCTATACGTCTATGAATGATGCCTCCCACACACATTACAAATATTATAAATCAGTGCGTTAGACCATGCAAGTTGAGGTTATTGCATGTTTGTATAATCCCTCCATCATATATTTCTTGGAAGAGCAGAGATATAGATCATTACCGTCAAATCTCTATTTGCTCAACCATCAACTTATCACCAGATTTATATTTTCTTAAACAATATTCACAAACACTTTTGTGATATTATTTATCCATTCAGAATATATTTTTTGAGGTTTATGCTTGTAACTACAAGACTTTTTGAAATACGATCTCAGAGTATCAGAATATACAACCTACTTATATGAGCTGATGGATCCCATATCTACGCACATCAGACTTTATAAGTATCGAACTATACCCAGCGACACACAGCGGCCACACCATGAAAGGTCTCTGACAAGTGTGAAACCAAAGTATAGTGGATCACTCATAAGCCTATCGTAGTGCTCAAGTCAAAAGATCACGAATACTACTCAACTCGAAAGACCTTCTATTGACGGTTATATAAGATGTCTATTAGAGGTCTTTATGAGTCTGTTCAATATCTAGTACTCACTGAATACTTGTATGTCTATACGAGCTTTCACTAAGCTCAATATTTACTAAGACTAACCATCTAGACCATCCAAATATAGACATACACTAATTTATATTTATGGGTTCCACCAATAAACCCGCATCGATGAAATTAGATTAAGAATATCATGTTTGAGAACATACTTGATAATGACATTTCTTAGCACCATCTGCAACTTTTTGCAGCTATGTCATTATTAATATATTCTAAGGTTATTGTTCCATTTCAGACAAAACTCTTTAGATTTTGCTAATTCTATTAATCTGCTAACTCTTAGTACTTTTGACTATTAGTGTTGCTAACTCTTACCATTGATCTAAACTCCTTTAGACCATATCTAAACTCTTTCAGATCATACAATATCTAAAATGTTACAAGCATCTTACCATTCATTATAAATAATATTAACGATTTGATTAGAAATGATAATTGTATAAATACTATAATTAAATATTTATACATAATGGGATGACACGTAAGCATAAATCCCAATAATTATTATGGTGTAATATAGTTATTGACCATCGACAAGGACTTATAATGAGATTAGAGTCTAGCTAACAATTTGTTATTGAAGGATTAACTAACAGATTGATAAGTTTAATGAACTATCAATGGATAAGTCGAAACCTTAGATTCCTTTTTATTAGTAAATTTAAACGCATTTTTGCTTTTGTTTAAGATTAGGTTTGTTTATTAAATTTAGATTAATTTTATTACAATATTGAAATAAGTATATTAAATAAGTCTCCATGGAAACGACACTTAAACTTAATTCCTATATTACTTGGTATGATAGCGTGCATTTGCACTTAGTTAATAATTCAAACAATAGTATATCCGATAAAATTTTGTATACTAGAATTTGGGATATATTTGTGAGGAGGTTGTTTGATAACAAATATGTACTTCACTAGGTTGTTAGTGTGCTAGCACTTAAGGGTCATTGGAGTTTCAAAGTCTCAAGGTTTACAAAAGATTATTTTGAGGCAAAATATGATGATAAGAGATGCAAATGGAGATTACGTGCAATGTTGATGAATGCCAAAAAGTATTTCAATGTGCACAAAATTGATGCATATCACATATGTTAATTAGATCGGTTGCCCGATGATCACCAACAAGTGAAGAGTCGAATAATTAAAAAATTCATAAAGAATAAGTTTGCATTAGTGAGTCGACTTTATAGACCAAATGAGATTCAAGCAGACATACGTAAAGAGTTTGGTATGGAGATAACTTACTCTATTGCTTGACAAGTTATGAAGCATACATGCAAGATAATACAAGATACTCCAGAGTCTTTGTTTAGATTACTTTTTGCATATTGCTTTGTGCTGGAACAACAAAACCCTAATATGGTTACTCATTTAGAAATTAACAACTATAATCATTTTAAATATTTTTGTGGACTTCGACCATGCATTAGTGATTTCTAGTCATCTATTTGACCAATTATTACAGTTAATGAGATATTTTTAAAAGGTGCATACTTAGGTATAATACTTGTTGCAGTTTGTAAAGATAGAAATGATCACATTTTTTCACTGGTATAAGGTATTATTGATTAAGAAAATTATGCTTTCTGGCATGGTTTATAGCCAAACTTTGAGGAGTCCTTAGTGATCTTAAGGATCTTATATTTGCATTTGATCAACACGTAGTATTAAAAAGGTCATTCATAAGGTATTTCTTAATGTATATCATTGGGATGCATCTATCACTTGAAAGAAAATTTAGTCACAAAATATAAGATACCATCAGAGTGTAAGAAGAAAAAGGGATTCATGACTTCCTATTTTATTACTGCAAAGACATATCACCATGCTGACTTTTAAGAGAAAATTAAGAAGTTGTAGGAGATGAAACCAGAGCCAACAAGAAACTTAAAAAAAGAGGTTAGTTTTCCAAATGGGCTAGATAAATTAGAGTATTCAGAAGATATGATATTATGACTACTAATATTACAGAGAGTATTAATGATGTTGTAAATGGTACATATGGGCTTCTTGTGACTACCCCGGTTGAGTGGATTCGGGAGTTAATATAATATTAATTTTTTTCAATGACGTGAGACTATAAAAGATGTAATAAACTTTTTGATGAATTAGGCCTATCATAAGGTTTGGAAGTATAATAATAAGTCACCTGTATGACTATTCACCTAGTAGATCATTCTCGCTTTTTCATGAAGGATAAAAATAGAAATGGAATAGTGAACATCTTAGTAAAGTCATGCAGTTGCCAGAAGTTTGATTTTTGGCAACTACCTTGTGCCTATGTTATTGCAGTATGTAGATATACCATATTATAGTATCAGGGTCTTTATTGGTCATATTACATGTTTGAGTCATTATTTCATGCATATAGTGAACCAATTAATCTGATTAGCCACTTGTCTGATTGAATTGTTCTAGAAAAGTTAAGAGATATTGATATCTAACCTCCTATAGCACGACACTAATCAATGAGACATCGAAAGAAGCTGATTCTACCACAAGGTGAAGAACCAACAAAGAATGTGTGTAGTTGCTGTAAGCATCATAGACATAATTGCCAAACATATCGAAACCCTATTACTTTGCATAATAGTTGATATGGCATGTTAGTGTATATTTCTTTACTATTTTATGTTAATTGGGTTTGTATACTTAAATTTAAATTTAACATATATTTTAAGCTAGATTATTTTATGTTACTTATATTTTATGTTACCTGTATTTGTTATTTTAATACTCTATTGTAAATCATACCATAATTATCATATATTTGATTATTATTATATTTAGCAATGCATTTATGGTATTATTTAATTAATTAAACATGGTTTGAACAAATTAATTGAAATATAAATTTATATTCATAACATAATTATAAATAAATAAATTAAAAATATATTATTTTAACAAATAAAATAATTAATTAAATATAATTTTTTAATTTAAAACTTAAAAAAAAATTGTGTGCCATGTGTCACACTACGTAGTGCGCTAGCACGCGGGAAAGAGAGCGCTCATCATGGTGCCACAGAGCGCGAGACATATGAAAATTTGCATTCACGCGTTGAAGTCAAAATTCCTTATTTCTAATTGAATGTTTTTCTATTTCACCCTATTTAACCCATTTGCAATGTAATTTATCCATATTCCACTTACTTTACTGATATTCTAATCATTTTTACACTTTTTTCATAAACTACAAATTATATAAAAAATTTCAAAAAACTTAAAAATTTATCAATTATTTTTTTAAATTTATGTTCAACCACTTTTATTCTTGTACATCAATCTACACAATATAACATCGAAAAATCAATAATTTATATAATATTAATTTTATAATATTTTTGAAAAAAAAGTTTTAGATTAGTAAAATAGAAAAAATATCTTAAGGTAAAGTTATTTTATTTCTATTTTTTTACTACAAAAGATTAAGTGCTCCAAATAAGGTTAAAAAAAATCATATGATAAAATGGGCCATTTGTACAAAAATTCTCAAAAAGGTGGAGAGTGATTGCCAAAACACATTTTGTATGATGATCCCGTAATTGCTTAAAACTTTATGAAAAGTTAATTTTAATGCTTTTTGACGGGTAAAATAAATTATCATATGCTTGTTTGAGAAAGTCGTAAACATGAGGGGCTTATTTGGATATTTATAAAAACTTCAGGGTTCCTTTCTGATAATTCGGAATGAAACTCTGAGGACTTGGATGTAAATTACCCCATTTTGTAAGAGCGCCTGCAGCAGAGCAGAGGATTTACATTTTAAACTTAAAACGCCCATTTGTGCTCCTTTAAGTTAACCTTGTTTGTTTCAAAAAAAAAAGTTAACCTCGTTGTTCGGCGGCACCGAAGCTGCTAGAAAGTGGAAAACCAGCTACAACTACAAATCGAAGCTACTGGCGAAACAACAACAAGAGTTGTATAAAGAAAAAGAAAGGCTAGTACGTTGAACTGCGAAGAAGATGGACAAGGTGAAGATAGAAGAAGTCCAGTCTACTGCCAAGAAGCAGCGAATCGCTGCTCACACTCACATTAAAGGCCTTGGCCTTGAGGTTCTCTCTCTATGTCTCTTTTATTCAGCATCCATTTTACTCTTATTCTCACGTTTTCCGCCATAAGCATAAATCTCCTCTTTTAGGGTTTAGTCTCTGTCCGGTACTTTTTTTTATTCATGTTTGAATCTCCAGGCACTGCGCTGTATGAAGTATATTTGTACTTTTTTGGAAATATTTATGGAATCAGTCTATGGGATTGTAGTCCGATCCTGTATTTGACTAATTGATCACTTTTTTCTTTCATTGAATATTTCTGACCCTTTATTTTTTTTATTTTTTTAAAATTATTTTGAAGGCAAATGGAACTGCAGTGCCTCTGGCTGCTGGCTTTGTGGGCCAAGCAGAGGCAAGAGAAGCGGCTGGTCTAGTAGTTGATATGATCCGGCAGAAGAAGATGGCTGGTCGAGCACTATTATTAGCCGGGCCTCCTGGTACTGGGAAGACAGCATTGGCCCTCGGAGTATGCCAGGAGCTTGGGAGCAAGGTATTCCTGAAGTATTTACATCTTTTTGATATTTACTGCACTCTGATTGTCCTAATGGTTATCTTTCATTCATGCCCCTTTCTCTTTTGGCAAATTTTCATAATTGATAGTAATACTACTACATTGATGCATAAACAATGTGCATCCTTCTGATTTATTGATAGGTTCCATTTTGCCCTATGGTCGGTTCAGAAGTATACTCGTCAGAAGTAAAGAAAACTGAGGTTTTGATGGAAAATTTCCGACGGGCTATTGGTCTACGTATCAAGGAAAATAAAGAGGTCTATGAAGGAGAGGTAAGCTCTATTGTCATGTGATTTTCTGTTAATAGCATCATGTGATCGTGATTATACTTTTCTTGTTATCTTTAACTTGGGTCTAACCTGATGCTATTCTGGTGTTATTTTAGGTGACTGAACTCTCCCCGGAAGAAACTGAGAGTGTCACAGGTGGCTATGGTAAAAGCATTAGTCATGTAATTATTGGATTGAAAACTGTCAAAGGAACTAAGCAACTCAAGTTGGACCCGACTATTTATGATGCCTTGATCAAGGAGAAAGTGAGCTCTTGTTATTTCTTCGCCTTGCCATGCCCAGTGCTATAATATATATTTTTTTATTTTGTATCCTTTTCTTCTTCTTTTACATTTTTAATTCCTGTAAACCCATTATGGAGCTGTTGCATATAACATATTGGCCTTTCTCAACCATTGTTTCTTATGTTAAGAGGAATTGAGCATATTGATTATTCATTCTTTTTCACTTCGGCCTCTTGCATGGTTTAGATTGCTAAAGAATTTCTGGGTTCATTTTAATTTTATCTCTCATAGGTGGCTGTCGGAGATGTCATATATATTGAAGCAAATAGTGGAGCAGTCAAAAGGGTGGGAAGAAGTGATGCCTTTGCTACTGAATTTGACCTTGAAGCAGAAGAATATGTTCCACTTCCTAAAGGAGAAGTTCACAAAAAGAAAGAGATAGTTCAGGTTTGTCTCATATGAATTGCAGGGTTCTTTGTCTATGATGTATTTCTTGATAACATATTGGGCATTATTATGCATTAATTCACATTTATTAGACCATGGATGTGCTTTTTTCCTTTTTTTTTTTTTGGCTATCATACTAATCGGCAATGCTCAACCTCTCTTTCAAGTTGATGACTGATGGGGTTGTGCTGGCAATGAGGTGCTGTCTTTCAAAGGACTGATTGTTGTTTGAAGAATAACTGATCCAAGTTATAAGAAACCAAGTTGCGTAGGTGCTTACTGCTTCTGGAGTTTTTTTGCCCCCCACAATTTCTGGCTGAATGTATTTAGACCTACTAATCAGCAATGCTCAACCTCTCTTTCAAGTTGATGACTGATGGGGTTGTGCTGGCAATGAGGTGCTGTCTTTCAAAGGACTAATTGTTGTTTGAAGAATAACTGATCCAAGTTATAAGAAACCAAGTTGCGTAGGTGCTTACTGCTTCTGGAGTTTTTTTGTCCCTTACAATTTCTGGCTGAATGTATTTAGACCTACAATATTTTTATTTTTGGGCTTGATGGCTGTAACCTACCCGAATAATGTTTTCTGAATAAAAACTAGCTGTATATTTGGCAATTTTATGTATATTCTGCCATAATATTTTCTTTTTATTTTATGTTCAAATGGATTGTTATTACACCCTTAATGCATTAACTTTTTTGTTATGGTGACGTATTTATCTTCTTAAATCAGGATGTAACACTACATGATCTAGATGCTGCTAATGCCAGGCCTCAAGGTGGACAAGATATTTTGTCTTTAATGGGTCAGATGATGAAGCCCAGGAAAACAGAAATCACTGACAAGTTACGACAAGAAATAAATAAGGTACTATTCTGATGCTTCTCCTATTTCATGTTTTACAAAGAAGCACTACAAGTATGCTCTGTGATGATTCCACTTGATTGCATAAAAGATGATAGTCTGCATTAGTCTCCACTGTCATCCTTCTAAGTTCTAAATTTAAACATAATGCAAAATTTGGCTGATCAGTTATGCCTGGTGCCAGGTTGTTAATCGCTACATTGATGAAGGTGTGGCAGAGCTTGTTCCGGGAGTTTTGTTCATTGATGAGGTTCTTCCCTCTCTTAATCCCATCAAATTTCCCACATATATTTAGACTTCTTGTGTATTTCTTAAAGCCCACAATATGCAGGTGCATATGCTGGATATGGAGTGCTTTTCATACCTTAATCGTGCTTTAGAGAGTTCATTGTCTCCAATTGTAATTTTTGCTACAAACAGAGGAATATGTAACGTAAGGTATGAAGCTCATGAAGATGGCCATAAAGTTTAGAATAATTATAATACTAATCTTTTCTTGAATCTCAGTTTATTTGTGCCTCAATTAAACATGAGTCTAATAGAAGAATTAATTAGGTTGACCCATTGTTGCTGTAGGTGTAGCATAAATGAACAAAATGAAATCAGAACGATTACTATGAGTTGTCTTTCCTAGCTTAATTAGAGCAGTAGTTAGATTTCTGTCCCCTGGTCCTTGCCTCTACTTGTATCCAAATTAGATATTCCTTGCGTTTAGATTAAATATATGGATCAGCTTGGTCTCTGTTCTCTATTCTCTCTGTACAAGATACCGGAGTGCTGTATGCATTGTCTGCTTAGTCAACAGCAAATTTTTATACTACATAATTTCAGAATGTACTTCAAAGAATTTTTACTAGTTGATGCCTGAAGACTGTCTAAAGGATTACAGAACAATTAGTTTCGGTTGCAGTTAGTGCATCTGTTCTGTAGCTGGCTTAATGAATCCTAGGGATGTCTTATGTCACGCCCCAAGTGTTCTCAAGCGTTTCCTCGAACACTTGGTGCGCGACAAAACCTCCTAGAGGTTATATGGGCTGCTGGAATGGATCTCGGGCCGAAGCTTCTAGAAGACCCACTGACATAGGTGAAGAACCAGGCTAAGCCCACAACTTATTAGGGTTGTTAACCTTAATTAGGAAAGGAATATTCCAAAGAATATGTGATGGCATCTAGGAATATTCTAGAACATATACTTATCCATTTTGTATATACACCGTTAGATCATTTAAATCTCAGCTGTCAATTGTATAGGGCTGTTACTATATAAAGGGGAAACCTTCATTTGTATAATTCATCTCATAGCTTTGTTTTCTCTTCAGCAATATAGAGAGCATTCGTGCAAACACTTGGTGTGCTTGTTTTTCTTCTCTTTGTGTGGTTTTTTTGGCTGCTTAGCACGCAACGCGTCTAAGGCTGCAGGGTTCGAAAACAGTCCGTGACACTTAGTTATTAGTCCTCTTCCCTTCAATTGAACTTCTCAATTTGTCTTTTGCTACTTTTTAAGTGAGGAGAAAAGCACAACAATTTCTTTGAAAATGTTGTGCATCTCAAAGTTTTTTTTGCTGGAGGAAAACAATAAATTATGTGCTTATATTGGTAATTTGAGCAAAGTTATTAGAATCATGCTATCTTCAGCAAGTACAACAGTTAATGTTGTAAAACTAGCTAAAACTTAATGATGAAAATTTAGATTTTCTGTTATTGTGAAGTGAATTTAGACTTGTGTCCATTGTACATTTTATTCCTCTTGATAAGCTAACAAATAAACTAAAGAAAGCCAAAAGGGGGTGCAATCCAAATAAACACAGGAGTACTACTTAAGCACTGAATAAAAAACAAAAAAACCATATCCTAAAACCAAATACATTGACAAATTTGAAGAGACACTATTGGAAGATGATTATGATATCTCCATAATATATGATTGCAGTATTGGTTTCTGTACTATCATTCACGTTGAAATGCGAAAATACTTGGTCCTTTCTTGTGCACTTAAAATAACCTTAAACTGTGATATCTTTGATCGCAATATGGATAATTCGTGGCGCAGAGGGACTGATATGAATAGTCCTCATGGCATACCTCTTGACTTGTTGGATCGGTTGGCGATTATCCGGACACAAATTTATGGTCCTGCAGAAATGATCCAGGTTTTTGCCAGCTATATATGCTTTCATTTTCTATGCTTCTATTTCCCGGAGTTAAAAATGCCAACTACTCTTGTTGCTTTGCCAGATTCTAGCAATTAGGGCACAGGTTGAGGAAATTGCTTTAGATGAAGAGAGTCTGGCATACTTGGGAGAGATTGCAAGAGAGACATCCCTAAGGTTTGATTAAAAGTCTACATTTGTTGAGGGCTTCATCTCATTTGTATAATCACATTTCTTTTGTTTCTCCAGGCATGCTGTACAACTGTTATCACCTGCCAGTGTTGTGGGCAAAATGAATGGGCGAGACAGTATTTGCAAGGTAATTAGAAACCCAATAGAATTTATTTATTTATTTTGAATATTTCATTATGTTGTTTTGGTATAACTAGATTACCAATTTATGCTTTCCTATTTTGTGATCTACAGGCTGATGTTGAGGAGGTGAAATCACTTTATCTTGATGCCAAGTCTTCAGCAAGGCTACTTCAAGAGCAACAGGAAAAATACATTACATGATGGTTCTAGAGTGGTCTGGTGTTTAATAGCTTCCATTTCTGGAAGTGGATGATTGCAGTGCATGTTTGCTTATCATTTTTAGGTTGATTTGAATGAACTTTGGAGGGGCTTGTGGAGGTGAAGAAAGCTGGCTCTTGATTGAAATATCTCTTGAATGGAAAATTGTGTTTATTCCTAATTGATGTTAAACTGGAAGCTTCACTAATATAAATTTATGCATCATTCTACTATTCAGATCTTTAATGGGAATGACTTTTCTGGTCATCCTTTGGTCTCGGCTTGTAGATGAATCACAAATTCAGCTAGTTGACATCTCATCATTTGCAGCCGTCCCTATTTACTTGCATGAAAGTAATTTGATGTTGATGATTTCAGACCATAACGACTGAGAGAGGCTAATTGTAAATATTGCTGTTGAATTGATTATACAATACAGCTGTGTTAAAATTAAGCCTGATATGGCGTGACCTCAGTTTTGTAGTGTTCAAGTATTATAGAGATTTTGTTGGACTATTATTTAATTTTGGCTCAAAATTAACAGCTGAAAGCAAAATGTTCCAATAATTTCCTACAAAATGCCCATGTATCCAACAAAATACTTCCCACCATTTCCCATCTCAGCGCATTCTATACAATAATAGAGACCCATATTATATGCCATGCCCCGTTGGATTATTGGATGCGTTTATATGTACGCTCAAAAGACCAACAAAGAAGTTGCATAAATACTAAACGTGCACATAACCCACCCACCATATGCAGCAACTCTAATGAGATGCATAGACACCATGCGGGATTCACAATGACATAAGAATGTGCAGATCATCAACACTGACCTCTCTTTGATCCTTTCCCTTCCTTTTAAAAGCTTCCCTTGCAAGTTTCTTCTTCCTGTCCTGCAACTCTATTATCCTCTCTTCAATGCTGTTTCGAGCAATCAGCCTCACAATCTTCACGTCTTCCTTCTGGCCAATTCGGTGGACCCTGTCCATAGCTTGTTCCTCAATGGCTGGGTTCCACCATGGCTCGAACAAGAAGACTCTAGAAGCAGCTGTAAGGTTGATACCTGTGCATGAAGCTTTGAGACTCGCAAGCAAAACAGATGGTCCACTGGGTCCTTTAACATTAAATTCTTCTATTACTTGAGCTCTCTTTTTTGCATTCATTGAACCATCCAAGCGCAGGAACTTGAAACCAGCTGCTTTTAATGGCTCTTCAAGTAATATCAACATTTTACGGAACTGTGAAAATACAACTGATTTGGTAGTTGGGTTTTGATCCCTTGATGCAAGGAGAAGTGTCAATAGAGCAGTCACTTTTGAAGATGTGAAATTTTTTGAAGATTTTCCAGCTATGTCATGGTCAGAAGATTCTGGCGGGGATGAGAAAAGGTCAGATTGTGATAAAGGATCGCGACAAAGGGGGCAGCAGGGTTTTGTGCACTGTACGGTTTTTATGATGCAGGATCGGCAAAAGATGTGAGCACAACATGTAATTACAATGTCAGTTGGTGGGGAGATGCAAATTGGACAGTCAAAATCTTCACCATCTTGTATCACTGCGACCAGCTTTTCAAGCAACTCTGGGTTGTTGGATACATCTGTTTGAAATAAAAAAACATGTTGCAAGTAGAAAACACTATCAAAGAAAATTCGAAATTAAGAGTGATCACACCTTCCCATTATAATCATTAGAAATATAGAACCAGTAGAAATATCAAGCCATACCAAAAGTAGAAACCGTAAGACAGTCTAGTAGAGGACTGCTGAAATTAGGTGTCAAGAGTGCTTGTAATTCGCCAACAACAACAAAGATACATTTTCTTTCAAAACAAAATCTTTAATTATATATTCAACTAAAGATGCTCTATATAAATAACTTGGTATCAACTCAACCGACCAAGTGAGCCTCCAATTAGTAAAGAGAAAATTTAATCATTATAGCTGAGAAAAAGTTTTTCAAAAAGTCACAAATAACATAGTTGCGTAGCGCATAACTTATGACAAGCTTAGTAATAAAAACATGCTACAAATAAGTTAAGTTTTCCGCATAAAAACAAAAATATAATGGTAGAGAACCATAACAGAAACAAAGAGGGAGAACAGAGCTGGAACATGGAGAATTGAGAAGTTGAGGGAGCAATCAATAATCTTCATGAAAGGAAAAGATGAAAGGGCATAACCATGGCACAAAGACACAGCATAGCACGATTGGAAACAAGTTAACATGACAACAGATTGCTTGGAGTCCAAAATTTTAAAGTTCTCTGATAAAAGGCTCCATAGTTATTTGGAGAGGAATGGACACATACACATAGGTCAGCTTGAGCACTAACATGAAGCCTTAAACCTTATTCATGACGTCCACCCTAATATACTGAGAACCACCTTAAAAATCCATAAGCAACAAAAATTAACAATTTGGATCTTCAATATGAAATACACTCTTAACTATTAATGCAGCTTACTTGTCCTACTTGTCAGAAGAAAATGTTAAAAACCTACGTGAAGTATTGCATGAACATTCATATTTTTATCTCCTCTTCATCCCGAGTATACAGAAATAGAAAACAATTAAGCTAATATGCCAATAAAATCTAACCTATAAACTAAAAAGAAAGGAAGACAACAAAGACCAACTATCTCAAGCAATTCAAAGAAAAAAATATGTGAGATCAAGTTTATGAGAATATAAAGTGCTTGTATATAAGGAAAAACTAAATAAAACTCATTAGCTTAATTAAAATTAAGCTTTCCAATGACAAATCAAATGTGCTCAAAAGAATGAAAAACAAAATGCCTTGCAGATAAAAGTAGATGACTTGAAAGATTATAGAGCAAAATGAAAAAGAAAAAATTGCAATTGAATTGATTTTCCAATACCTTCAATGTTGCTTGAAGGAAGTATTGATCTCAAATCTGACGGACACAAAACCAAGCTCGTACAGATCTGGCGAAGTCGTAAAAGTATACTAAGTACAGTTGAATAGTTGTTCATCAGACTACCAGAATTTATATAGTCCTGGACAACACCCTTGGCTTTTTTTTCCAGTTCATCATACAGTTCACGTTCTTCTCCTGAAAGTTCAACATAACAGTTCTCTATGGATTTTGGAGGCAACCCTATCAAACCCTTGTCCTTAGTTCTCCTCAGAGAAATGGTTGACATTAGAACCTGAAAGCAGAATAAAATTGCATTAAAACAATATGGATGAGAAACAATACAATGCAATGAAGTCAGCATGCTAAATATAAAATTCAGAACACTGTAAAAGAAAAGAGAAAAAGAAAAAGGGAGACAACCAATTAACTTGGATCACCACAATGTCCTAAACTAAAATGAAAAGTCACAAAGAGGAGATTCAACTTGATAAGAGTCTCTTAAAGAGGGCTGAAAATAAAAACATGGCTCCTAATCCAATGCTAGGTTTTCCTTCAAGGTTAGTTTGAGGAATAAAATTGGACAGGTTTGTCATTTTATTTACTAACTATTGTACTTCTTGTGAAAGATTGAAGAAGATTTCATGAGACATTGATATTTGGCAAGGAGAAGTTGCCTTAATGTGTCTAGCATTAGTTCTTATTGCATGAGATAGAAATTCAACAGTTGCATAATGTTTGCTTTGAAGTAACACAAAAAAGGAGCCAACATTTATGAGAGTGACCCAAAGCTGGGATATTTTAGTATCTTTTTCAGAAAACCTTACATTTAGTTGAGGTTTGAATCATAGAAGAGGATAATTTTGTAGCCACTATCTAATACAAGACAGTTCCAGTTGCGTTCACTTTGTATTGTATTACAAGATGGCTCAGATGATTTGTTTTCTTGGAGAAGTACTAGGAAAGTTAAAGCACCTAAAATATTGGCCTTCTAACTTGGACAATTCTTTTGGAAAAGTCTATTTATGAATAATCTTTCAAGAGAAAAGACATAATCAATCAGTAATTTACACGCCAAAAAGTGGGAGAGGAATTGTTTACATGAGTTTGCATTAATAGAGAAGGGAAAGAGAGAGGGAGGACGTACATTGGAGTTAAACTAAATTGGAGTAAAACAAGATTCAATATTGAATATTAAAATAAAACCCAAACAATCAATCCAAAAATACAACGGAAAATGGCTTATTAAGTTATCAAGCATTAAAGTTTCATGATGGGAGAATTCTCAAAAATAGCTAAATAATTTGACTTCCAATAACACAAGTTCCAAAAACAGCTCAATGCCTGAGCAAGTTACACATTTAAAAAAAAAAGGTGATAATGTATTGGGAGAGAAATAGAATCATAGTTAATCAATCATGTCACAACAGCATGCCAAAAGGGATCATCATTCATCAAATTACAAATGAATTCAGCAAACATAGAATCCAAGCATGTCTCAGAAAGAAAAAGAATCCCTAGTATGCCAAATCCAATAATTGAAAAATGCAAAATCTAACAAACATTAACATCATTTTGCAGTGCACAGAAGAGAGTACATTTTATACAACATTACCTGTAGACGTGAGAGGCCTTTCTTATTACCCTGAGCAAGTGGACGTTGTACCAAGCTTTGCCAATAGTTCTTAATAGAAAATGGCTCAAATTGCAAAAAGGCCATCAAGGAGAACAAATCAAATGAGCCATTCTGGATGGGTGTACCTGTAACAACCCACCTCCTCTTAGCATTCAAATTTGTGACTGCCCGACTCTGTTGAGCATTTGCATTCTTAATGAAGTGAGCCTCATCCAAAATGACTCGCCACCACTCAGTCTTCTTCACTGGGGAATCTGACCAAGAATCTTCGGTCGCCAGAGTACTATAAGTCGTCAATACCAAATCATACTTCTTAAGCTCCTCAACATCTTGAGTCCTTTCCCCGTAATACATATATGTCTTCAGCATTCCAGGTCTTGTATGCTCTTCCAGCTGTGTTATCCAAGTAGAAAAAACAGAAGGTGGGCAGACAATTAATGTCATCTTCTTACCCCAAACACTAGAGTACTTCCCTTTGACATTGTCATCCATCCCAAAATTCTCAGTTTTACGCTTTTTTCCCCTTCCATTACCCTTTTTACTCACTCTACCTCTCCTACAGTTCTTAGAACTTGAAGCACACAGCCCCTCGCTCTCATCTATTTCCTCAACTTCATTTACAACTAAACTACCAGTACCTATTGAATGAGAAATAACACCAGAACATTTATCAAGTGCAAGCAAAGAAAGCAAAGTGAGAGTCTTACCCAACCCCATATCATCAGCAAAAATCCCGCCACGCAAAGGCTCCGGCCGCTTATCAGTATGATAATTTGTTAAAACATTGACATACCCACCATCTTTCTCCTCCCAAAAAGGTGGCAACTCCTCCGAATTCTCCCTGTGTGCCAACCACCACAAGGCCTCCTTCTGATGCACAAAAAGCTCAGACTTTATAACCTCTTTGAGCGGCTCCATAGCCTCCATTTTGCCCTTTTTATTCACATTCTTATCAACCAACTTAAATATCTCATCCACACTCTTGACACCTCCCTTTTCCCTCCTCTCCTTCACCACCATCGCCTCAGACAACCCAAACGACACATCATTATCGCAAATTAACTGCAACCCACCTCGCAAAATCTCATCTTTAACAACACTAAACATCTCTAATCTTGTAAAAATATGAACTTGACATGGAATTCTAAACCTATTGCCACTACTACGAGTATTAGGAACAATACCCTCAACAGAAATCATATGACTATCTATTAAAGGTGATAGAACTGCAGCTACTGACCGTTCAATGTGGCCCACTTGAACAGTTCTCGTATTCAGGACTTTGATAGCGTTGTTGTCGTAAACGTTTAAGGGTTCACGGACCAAGCCCACCATTTCTCGGCCGCTAATTGTGCCGGAGTAGTACTGAATACCCACTATGTTGGCGGTTATATAGCCAAGCATATAAGTTTCATTTGAAGATTGTGAGGGTTCTTCTTGGTCTTGCCATTGGTCAAGAGACATGAAGAGGGCAATTGTGTCCTGGTATTGTTTTGCTTCCATGGCTGAAGCCGAGGGTTTGGGAGAGTTCTTTGTGTTACGGAAACAGCTTGGACTTATTTTGTAAATTGCAATTGTACCGTTATGGTTTTAGGGGTTTGACTACAACTTCAAAGGCGGGTTTCATGAGAACGATAGTAAAAGCTGAGAAAGGGCTTTTCAATGGCACTCCAGAATCTTCTTTGAAAACGAAATTCCTTTTTTTTTTTTAAGATTTTTTTTAATTCTATTTCGAAAATTTCACACAGTGGTTTGTTAAAAAAAAAATTTTACATAGGGTCAATGACTGGCAGGCGCCGACGATTGCCAAAAGTGTCTGAAAAATTACCTTGATTTTGAAATTATAAGACACGCGATACAATTTGATAAATTTTAATATTTGTTTTTGTTTATTAATTAAATACTCTTATTTAATAGAATAAAATTAAAATTAATTTTTTTTTACAAAGTCACCTATTGTTCGTCATAGTACCCATCGTTAGTCAACTTTTGACGGTGACAGTTCATTTTGATAAAGCATTTTAAATTTTATTTTTTTTATTTACATAATTAAGTTATTTATAACACAAACAAATTAAGAGTTGGTGGTGCTAACTGGCTAGCCTCTTTTTGAGTGCTCACTCGAATTTAGATTTTGATTTTTTCTATAATAAAATGAGGAGGGGTGTGTGTTGTACATTTAAAAAAAAAAAATTAAAAGGTGGCAAATAAAAAAATACTAAAAGGGAGTTGTAAAGTCCTCATGATACTGTCTCTCTCTGAGATAGTTGGTAGTAGTTCCTCTCAATAACTACTTTGCGTAACTCCTATTTTTTGTTTTATTTTGGATCAATTTTAGTGTATCTATAGCTTGTTTTTTGTCGGAAACTTTTTCGGAAAATGGATTTAGACTTTATTCTTGCTAAATATACTGCTTTAGACTTGAAGGACGATCATGTTCCTACAATAATGATGGAAACTGCATTATTACAAAAATAGACTTTATTGATATTATGTTATTGATATTTTTTTTAATAATATCAGTGAAATAAATTTAAGTAAATTGTTAATACTATAATATTAATAAAATGAAGTGTTAATAAATTGATGATATCATAATATTAAAAATATAAAGTGTCAATAAATTAGTAATACCACAGTATTAAAAAATTATTTTTTATTTACAATTTTTAATTATTAAAAATAATTTAATTTTATAAAAATTAATATAATACCAAAATGACACCGTTTTGGTTAAAAAAATGTAATTATTTAAAGTAACAAAAGGAATTTTAAAATTTCTCTACTTAAAACAATGTTGTTGGAGTTAATTTTTTAAAAAAAAAACAAAAAAGTTATGTTCTATCTTGTCTCTTAATAATTCTCTCAAAACAAAACCTAACTTCTTCTCTCTCTTAATAACTCTCTCAAACAAAACCTAACCCCAAAATCACAAAATGCTGTCTTTTGATTCTTTACCCCCTATTGTTGTTGTTGTTGCAGTCTTTAAACAATCGCTTATGAAGGCCGGTGGATTTAGCATTCATCTTATAAAGAAGAAATGGGGGTTGTTCGAGAAACCACACCCCCAAGGTTAACGTAGCATTGAGATTGGCCATCGCCCAATCGCCTGGTTCACTGGCTGATTCTAGTGGCGACAGCAGAGTTGCTTCTGCATTTACGGAGTTAGACCCCTCATTCAAGAAAATTAAACCCCTCAAGTAGTTGGACCGGGATTCATAGTTCGAGCCCTTTACCCCGAGAGAGAAAATGAGTTTAAAATCCTAATTTTTTTTAGGTTTGGTATATATCTCATTTAATTCCATTCAACTTCAATCATTCTACGCCCATTCTTTGCAATCACTACATTATTCTCATTTTACTTATTTACCTACTTATTATTTGTTTGGTTGTTGAGAAATTGCACGAAAAGATAAGGTGTTAGTTTAAACTTTGCATAACTGTATATATGTTATTTGTGTGTATATAGGATTGCATTTTTGTGTACTAATGTTACTTCTTGTTGAGCATTGATTTTTGTTAATCGAACTTAATATCCTGAAATATTTCATAGTTCTGGTGGGAATTTGTAGATTATTTTTTTGTTTACTGATAAAGAAGATTTTAGTTGAAAGCATATATATACATTTTTATTTTGATATTTTCACGTAGAAATTTTGTACCTATTTTTCATGAACCTCTATTGTTTGATAAAAGGTCTGAGAGAACAATGAGTTGTGTGACCTTTTGCTTGATTGCATGTGTTTAAGCTTTTGTTAAAAAATTTGTCTTATTTATTTTCATTTATTTAATGTCAACTTATAAAGTATAAAAACAAACTTGTATAAAGATTGATATATAAAGAAAGGTGATGATTGGTATACAGTTACTTCTATTTTATGTTTAATCAATTTCCTCTGCTTGCTATAGGTAGTACAGAGGAGTACTAGAAAAGGCAAGATGTTGCTCAAGTTATTGCTCTAGTAATACATTGGTCTCATTATTCTCACCATCAATCATTTTCTTTGTCTACCCAAGATGCTTGTAGTGACTTTGATATTTTGAGAAACAAAATTAAAATTTCTCAAGTTTCTATAAAAGTTAGTTTTCTATAGTTCAAGAAATTGGTTTTCATTTTCATCAATTTTTGTTCCTTCGACTATCTAATTGGTTATTTGAACTGTAAGTTCAATTTGATTTTTGGCACGTGCTTATTCGTCAATTACTTTGTTTTACAAAACATGATTAACAAATTGTCATGTGATAATTTGTGATAGTTATTAGGCTTATGTGAAGATGTTAGTAGTTGTTAGCCGTAAACTCTTTTTTTCCCCCTGGTACCAAATCCTTTACTATGCTTTAAAGAGAGTTACAACAAGAAAAATCAAATTTCTAGAAGGAACCATAGACACAGGCATCTCCATCGAAACCCTGTGTTGATCAAAATCTCCATATCTAGGTACTTAAGAGTTGTTGGTTACTGATTAATTCATATAAATATATCAATTTATTGCTTCAATAAATTATTATTATTGCTTGATAATTGATAATTATACATTACTTCTGGTAAAGTTGAATGTTGAGAAGTTAATATTGTTAGGGTCGGTGCTTACGTGTCATCCCTAAATGTATATATACTTGTGTATTTATACAAGTGTATATTCCTATTAAATCGCTAATACCCATTCATATGGTATTATGCAATGTAATGTTACAGACATTATAGATCTAAAGGAGTTCGAATCAGATCTAAAGGAGTTTAGATAAAGGCTCATAGTTAGCCACGCTGAGAGATATAAATGTTAAATGTTAGCACAACGAAGTGTTAGCTAGTCATAATACTCAGCAGATCCAAGAGTTAGAGCCTTATCTGTAATGGGACATAGATATGAGAATATACTAGTAACTGCATAGTTGTAAGAGTTGCAATCGGGTGCCAGGAAATGCTAATTGCGCAAGTATGTTCTCGAATAATTATCCCTGATCTATTTTTACCGATGCAGGTCTGTCGGTGGATACCTTTATATATAGATCAACATATATCGTACCTATAGGGTATAGATGGTCGTTCCTAGCCGACTGTGAGCTTAGAGCTTGTATTGACATATGGGTATCCAGTTAGGACTGGATATGGGACAGACTCATAAAGGCCTTTGATAGACATCCTATATAAGCCGTCAATAGAGGGTCCTCCCAAGTTGAGTAGTATACGTGGTCCTTTGACCCGAGTGCCACGGTGGGCTTGTAAGTGATCTACCATGCTTTGGTTCTACGCATGTCACAGACCTTTCATGGTGTGACTGCTGGGTGTCACTGGGTATGGTTCGATGCTTATGGAGTTCGGTAGGTACAGATATAGGATCTGTCAGCTCGTATAGGGAGTTTTATATCCAGATGCTTCGAGATTGTATCTCAGAAAGTCTTG
Organism: Ailanthus altissimus; assembly: GCA_946807835.1. Classification (NCBI taxonomy): domain Eukaryota; kingdom Viridiplantae; phylum Streptophyta; class Magnoliopsida; order Sapindales; family Simaroubaceae; genus Ailanthus; species Ailanthus altissimus. The sequence continues at coordinate 16,972,759 of OX327687.1, forward strand.
TGGCCACAAACATAAATTCCTAGAAAGAGTTCCGCCAGGGTAGAATAATATGACAAAATAGTTTGCAGATATTGTTCTATGAGATACAAGTCTGGAGATAAGACATGGATAAGCATTAGAGGATTTAACGGTGATAATCTATATCCTCGCACATCTATGATATCATAACGGAAGGACTATACGTAGGCGTTGTAACTTCAACTTGTATGGTTCAATGCGCTGATTTATATATCTGTGACGTGTGCGTAGGGCATTGTTCACGAACTTATAGAATAGTTCCATTTGATGAATCGGGCATGAGACTTAAGGAGTCTCGCGATATAGAGTGTATTCGTTGTGCACTAGGACAGCGTGCTGGATTAAAGTGTTTAATCCAGCAATATTTAGTACTATTGGGGGAATGTGTGTGTGTCTGTATTTAAGTGTTAAATATAATAATTAGTTAATAATAATTATTTACTAATTGTATTATGACACGTGGCGTATTGTGGACCCTCACTTGAGTTTACCTAAGTGTGGAATTTGGTGGGACTCACTAGAGAGTATGCTTGGTAACTATTCATAAGAGGAAAAATAGTCATTACATATTTTGATTATTTAATGATTAAATAATCAAAATATCTCTTTTATTATATTATATTATATATTATTATTATTTGTATTATATAATATATTATATTAATATTATATATATATAAGAGAGAGAAAGATGAGCAGTTGTGTGGGTTTGACGAGAGAAAGAAGTAATTGAGAAGGAAAGAAGAAAAGAAAGAAGGGAAACCAAAGAACAAGAAGAAAAAAAAAGGGAAAAAATAAAATTGTTTCATTTTTCTCTATGGTTCCATTTGAAGCAATGGTGGATTGCTTCAAATTCTCCATTTCTTATCCTTTTGAAAAAAAAGGATGTTAAACACACACCAGACCATTTTGGGGATTAAGAGTTAATCCCGTACTGAATATAGGGCTATTGTTCTAGCTCACCAAGCCTACCGTGTTGGTGACTAGATCTGCCCACGAGTTGGTCTCCATGCGGACTCAAGGGAAATACGTGTATTATACGTTAAGGTGAGTTCTCAACCTTTTTAATATATTAATGTGATTAATATATTTATTTATTGTGTTTATTATTTAATTTCACGCTTCTGTCGCGTATTATATGTATAGGTTATGTATATTAGGCATTAGACACAATTGCACATGCATACACCCACATGTATTAGATCCCCAGCAACGAATATGTTTAATTTCTTTAATTTATGTCATTGAGAAAATGAAAGTTGAGAGAAGTAATGGCTGCATAATGGTTAGTGCAAATGGAGTTCTCAATCATTAGCAAGTTACTGTAAGTATCTATGTTGCCTTTTTTTACAATTTTTCACCGCCTAAAAGAAAAATATTTATTTTATATTTAAATAAATTCTTCGATTAAATCATTTATTGGATTTGGATAATGTCATTAGTTAGCAAGTATTCATCCTAGTGCATCTTCAATAACTTTCCTATGATTGGGGTGAATCTCCTTTTATATCTTTATATAGAATTACATAAGTACTTTTTTTTTATATATGATGTTCTGCATTTTGTTGATGGATCTATATGACTAGAAATTAAAACTAGAAGTGGTAATGCATTTTGTTGAAATAGAGGAACCTACTCATGATCATCTATCTCAGTTAGCATAAGTGATTGCTAACTATAAAAACCTGCATTTTGTTGAAACAAAGGAACCTGCTCATGATCAGGTATATAGATACTGATTTTGACACAAGTGGCTACTCCAGTTAGCATATAATGCTTCGTTGGGCCACTGTTGAATTAAATTGGAAGTGGCACCTACCGAGGCTGTGGAGATATTTTGAACTGCTTGATTTTTGCTTAGTGCTTTGATTGCTTTCCATAAAGAATTCTTCTAAAGTTGAGTGTAATCAGTAACAATTTCATCAATTTACTTTTCTATTCATAAAGCTATATTTTTAGAGTTAAAGCTGTAGTTTTTAATTATAAACAATTGTCCATATCAATGCTTGTTGAGTAAATGATTTGGTTGCTTGTTCTGAATGGATTATGAGTCATTTTTATCGAATATAAGGGAAACAATTTAAGTATATGTAAAATCTTGGTTATTGCCTCTGCTTTTAACTAATGAAATTCTGATACATTAAATTATGATATGGTTAGGGGCTTCTATCAGATGTACTTGGTGCTTTTGCAATTTTTGTTTTCATATCAATTGCTATAGGTTTTTTTTTTGGTGTTAGTTTTGAATAGCACTTTCTCCTAACAAGTTTTCATCTATCTATACACAGTTTAATTTACAATTTGTATAATAGCATACTATATCAAACTAATATAAATTAGCTCATAAACAGTTCAATTTATTATTTTAAAGCTGATTTATATAGTTCAATTTACAATTGGATATAAATGGTTCAATTTTTAATTTACAAACATGCTCTATGATGATGAGGTACATATGTCATTTCCTTGTTTTTCTTGTTATTGTGTATGAAATTTTTAAACATTCTTCAGGATATGAAAAGTAATGTATTGACTATATTATACATGGAGATTTGCTATTAGTCTAAAATTTATTATTGTTACATATTAGTCTAAACAAAATGATCATTTGATGTCTTTGTTATTGTACTTATGCCTGCTTTATAATGTTAACTTGTAGTTGATAATAATGGTCTTTTGAATTTAACAAAGAATAATGATCTTACGTGAAAAATATTAATTTTACTATTTAGGAGAATAATCGCTAAATATTCTCAAAATAGATAACATAGGTTTGTGCAATTTTATTTTTTGTTCTTGATATATAGTATTTTTTTTGTACTTAACATTATTAACATATGTGGCTAACCAAAGAGTACAACATTTTGATTTCTTAGCTAGAAAGCATGTCTTTGGATAATTTTTTTTTCCATAAATTATATTTATAATGGCTTAGTTTACTTATTTTTGTAGGTCTGTAAGGGTTTATAACTTGTTGTGTTTTAGAGCTCTGGCTAAGCTTTTGGAGTTAAAAACCCGTCTTTTGGTTTCAAATTTCAATATACCTGAATGCAATCAAGTTCTCTGTAACTTGTATGATATTAGTCAACTCATATATTTCCTTTCTAATTTTTTTTCCTCTTCCAAATTCAAGGTTCACTCAACATGAACTTCTTGTTGCAAGAATGAAACTATTCTTAGACTTAAACTAAAGTATGTTGCTACAATACTTAAGTATCCTCTGCAGCTACGCATTATTAGTTTATTATTTATATTCCTCACCTTTTCTTTCAAGTGTTAGTTCATTATTATTCTATTAATTTTACTTGTGTTGACATTCAATATTTCATTTTAATGTGTTGGAAATATTTTCATTACATCTTCAGCTAATTTAAGATTCTTTTTTATGAAAGAACTAGTAAAAATAGGGGTGTTTTTCCTTTGTACCTAATTTAATATGTTTCATAAATGCGAAATGATTCTAGAAATCTTTTTTATCATGTAATTATTTTGCATATTTTAAATTAGAGTACCACTATTCATTTGAAATTAAAATTTTGCAATTATTTGTTGATGGTGTTTTGGGGCTGTTTTAAGGGCTGAAATTGGGAGCTATTTTTTAGGCTCATATGGGGCTATTTTAAAGGCTTTCTTATAATTATTTTGGGACTGTTTGAAGGTTGTTTTGGGGTTAGAATTGAGCTGTTGTTGGTGGTGTATGGGGCTGAACTGAGAGTCATTTTGAAGGGTGAAATGAGGGCTATTTTTTAGGCTCGCATGGGGTGTTTTGTTTTGGGGCTGTCTTATTGCTATTTTAAGGTTATTTTAAAGCTGTAATGAGGCTATTTCTGAGGCTAATATGGGGATATTTTATTCTTTTTTTCTCATAAATATATTCTATAAATGCTTGACCTTTCATGTTACATATAAGTATTTTTTAACATTTGCATCTTCTGTAAGTTTAGATGTGATTTTTATTCTTGTTCTGTCATTGCAATATCTTATAAGTCAAGTATAATGTTCAAGTTTTACTATATATATATATATTTACTCATGTATTTATATTTATTTTGATAGAGGTGATCATAGATTATTTTGCTCGAAGGCCGCTAAGTTGTGGGTGGATTACTTCAACTCTTTTGATGGAATTTTGGTTTGTACAAGTTTATATGACGACTATGTTTAACTAAACTTCAATACTAGGATGTTTTGGACTAAGTTTGGGATGCTTGCTATATTTATGAAACTAAATTGAATGTACTTTTGTGATATTTTGATTACAGTAGTTATAAGATGATATTTCATACTACTTTATAATTTGGAATATATTTAAATGTTATGAAATTCAAGTTTAAATATATATTAAATATTCTAGTCTAATATTTATAATTTTAAATTATTAAAAAGCTAATTTAATTAAATTACCATAAATGAACACTAAATATTATTGACACCATGGTATCAACGATTTTTGATACCATGGTATTAGTAATTTTTTGATACTATTGTCACGCGCTAAACCCAAAAGATCTGACATACGACATAATTTACACTCATTCAATAATGTGCACTCATAATTAATATTGCATAAAATTTTAAACTTAGAATCAACATAGGAATCCTTAGCAAGTTGTTAATAAGTTCAACACAAATATCAACCTATGACCATATTTGGTGAAACATAAACCAAATACAACCACATCTAATAAAATAATACATAAGTATTTATTTAATAGCGACAAATCAAATATCTCAAACCATGTGTCCACAAATGAAACACTCAGCAACCTAGCAATTTAGGGAACCCAAAGGACAGCAAAAGCTTTGCCAAATCCGCTAAAAACATATGTACCTTATTTACTTGAAATCACCATAAACTATAATGAGTATAATACTCAGTAAGCATACTAGTTTTTTTATATATCAAAATACAAATACATATATATACATAATGCATGTGTGTGATATGCCGTGATAAATCAAGATCATAATCTTTTCAAATCACATGTCAAGTAAGCACTTACACATTCTTTCAAAATATATAGTAGGAATACCATCATCCAACTATTACTTAGTAGGACTTTCATATGACATATTACATAATAAGCTAAATGTCACCCGTCAATGACATACCGTATGAGAGGAATAGCATAAGTGAGGTTTAAATTATATATATATATATATAACGCTCATGCCCGAAGGTAAGAGCCAAACCCTCACTCTGATCATCGGTGAGTCATCTCACATGCAATAATACGCCACCACACGAATGTGATGACTCACTTTTCCTTTAGGTACCAATAAGATCCTCCTTACATATGAAACACATAACATATACCAATCCCAAAGGAAAGGCCACACATAAAGGTTTCACAAATCACATAAGATGCCTATTAAGTAAATAGTGAGTTCAAGCTTCCTCAAAACACAAAACGTTTCTCATGGACATATTCCACTTTAAAAGCTTTCTTTGTTAACACATTTCATTTTGAAATGCTCACTTTCATAAACACGTGTATGTTATGTATACCCATGGTCAATGTCAATGCTCACATTTATAAACATATGTCTTTCACATTTTATATCAAAATAAACTTTGGCATAACATAAACTATTTATAATCACATTTACAAAATCATACATAAACAATTACTATGCTTATTATGATTTCAGTAAAAGTCTAGTATACCTCTTAATACTTTCGAGTACAAGGCTTAATTCTCCTTAATCTATCAATGGAGATTAATCATTTCATAAACCTCACCATTCACATAAAACACTTTAAAGTAGCTTACAAGATTACACATATTGCACTTATCACATCGAATTGGTCTAATGACTTGATTTCTCAAAACCTATCATTCGACCACTTACACTTGCCAAAATTTTCTTATACATCAAATGATATCCAATTACTCCAAAATAAAAATTATATCATTCTTGACTCATATATCCTTCTTATAGATAAATATTATATCATAATTTCTACACAATCTATTTCATAAACACCATCAAATCTAAACTATTATCCTGACTGGATCAAGATATTTACTGAATAACATTCAGTCTTCCAATTTTATAAACTCATGTACTAGCTTAAAAATTATAAAAATTACTTGTAACACATATCTAAATCCATGATAAATGGTTTATTCCAAAATACATGCTAAAAGTATTTTAAAAGTATTTTATTCTATAGATTTAAAAATCTATTGATCAAATATTACAATGAGCTGATACATTTTAAAAAATCATAACAATTTGATCACATTGATCTAAATTATCAAGTTTGAATATATTATATTAAACATGTAATTTAATCATATTTCAGAACTTCGTAATTTTTTAAGATCATATAGTAGACCAAAAATTATTCATCACTTTGGCATACTATTGACACAAAAGTTTTAAAATTTTAGGGTCATTTTTAAAAATTCACTAAATATTTAATTTCTGAAATTTTCAATCGATTCAAAGTCTCAAATGATTATAGACATGTCTAGTTTCATATTAGCAAAAATAAAAACCAGAATCAAAGTACAAAAATTTACAAAGTTCTTGGATCAAGAGAATGTCAAGTAAAAATTCTGCAAATTCATCATGATTCGTCAAGTTATCTACATAATCATCATCAATTCTCAATATGTCTTACAAAATCCACATCAAATAACCAATTTTTATTTTCATATTTTCAAAAATCAAAACTTGAGGAAATTAACTTAATTAACACAAAAAAACTGAGAAAGAATTATGATATACCTCTTAAAGCTTAAAATTCCAATATCTTATTCTTATTATTCTTCTTCTTCTCTTTCTTTCATCTCTATTTCTCTCTTTTTTCTCTCTAAAAGGGGTGGCTCCACAAAAAATGAGTGAATCAGGGTTTAAAATGTGTATTTTTATACTAAGAGACTAATTTTTAGTATTTATGAATTAACCCCCAAAACTTTCAAAGTATTATAATTTAGTCCCTAAAATAAATCTAAAGTCTTGCAAATAAATTCAATACTAATAGTAGGTCCTTAATCCATACAAACAGTACTAATAATAATACATAAATCAAGTATCACCCACATACAAATAAAATATGAATATTATATATATAAATACTTATTCTTACCGGTTGTGGATAAGTGATTACTACAATTATAGTGTCAGTGATTGTTTGATACCATAGTATAGAGATTCACTGATACCATGGTGTAAGAGATTCAGTGATACCATGGTAACAAGAATTCTCTGATACCATGGTGTTAGTGATTTTTTAATACTGTGATGTCAGCGATTTATTGATACCATGGTATCAGAGATTCAGTTACACTACAAATGGTGTCAATAATTTTTTGGCTCAAGAAACATTGACACTATAAAATAGTATCAGTGAAACCCTTCACTGATGCTAACTTAGTATTAGTGAAAATCATTTTTGTAGTAGTGCTAGTGTTCAGGAGATTGGTTTGTTGAGAGTATCCCTTTGGCTGGTTGGCAAAGTGTTGAGTTCTCGGCCAATGAACCGTGTTGCTTTCATCTCAGGAGTGCAAAGCCTTTGGCATACGACAGAACCTTTCACCATTGAAGTGGCCAGTTCGAGAAGACATATGTTTGTCTTCTACTTCCGATTGAAAATCGATTGGAGAAGAGTTTCTTTTTTAAAAAAATAGTAAAGTTTAACACGATTTACTGAACGATATGAATATCCCAATGTGCACAAGCAAATATAACGTGTACAAGTTTATGCAACAAAAAACTTATTTATAGTACGTTTAAGCACCCGTAGAGGGAAAAAAATCAATGCCATCCATGGTCTTTTGAAAATAATCAATTGGTGTTGAATGTGCCCCAGGATGTTGGGAGACTCTCTGACTTGTCCTTCCAGTGTACTTCCTTCTGGGTTCAATTGCATGGCTTACCATTAATCGTAATGCATGACGCGGCTGGAAGACAGATTGGTAGTTTACTTGGTGAAGTGGAAGAGGTCGATAAAGGTGCTAATGGTGAATGTTTAGGCAAGTATCTTCGAGTTCGTGTTGCCATTTCTCTTTTGACAAACCCCTCAAGCCTGCCCTTCGGATTAAGTTGCCGAATTCTGAAGATCTCATCACCATTCTGTTAAGGTATGAAAGGCTACCTGAATTTTGCTTTTTCTGTGGATGTTTTGGTCACCATGAGAGGGAATGCTACAACTGAGATATCCTGGATCGTCATGCACCCTAATCATAACCATATTATTCCTCCTCACTCTCCAACGACTGCACTAGTGGATGAACCTAAACCTAAACCTAGCCATCATCCAAACCCTGTCTGACACCCCGAATGTGCTGCCCAAAGAGGATAATAATGAAAATATTATTAAGTTGTTAACCCTTTGCATGGGACGACTATTATAGATGATTTTGTTTTTCATTTTGACACTCCTACTCAAGCCAAAAAAGGAAGAAATATGGGTAAAATGGCTTCCAATGAAAGTGTGGTTTTGTCCCATAATGATGTATTCGCAAAACAACCATTGGCTAGAACTCGGTCTAAAGGAAAAGATACTAGTTTTTCTCTGGCCCCAACTCCCTACATGGCATGCAAACGGAAAGCTACAATAACAGTGCTTTCTAACTTGGCGGATAAAAAGCGTCAGGATGGTAAAAAGATGGAACGGCTTTTAAGTTTTAATTTTGAAGCTTCTGGGTCGACTTTTGTGTCAACCTTATGTACTGATTCTAGACCTACATCTCCTACTACAGTGGTAGCTCCTGCACCAATGCAGGGCTGCTGGGACCAATGAATTACATTTGCTGGAATGTCCAGGAATTGGGAAACCCTCAAACATTCTGAATCCTGGGTTAACTGATTCAGGATCATTACCCAAATCTGATTTTTTTTGTCAAAAACCATTTCTTACAGAACAGCAAATAGAATGGTTGAGGGTGAAGTTCAGGTTTTCAGGGAAATTGGTAATTGAGCGTAAGGGACGCAGCGGTGGACTTGCACTCCTCTGGTCAGAACAAGTTACTGTTAGTTTGATGTCTTATTCCCAATTTCATATTGATGTGGCAGTCTCCTCTCACGAGGGCACCATTTGGCAGTTTACAGGACTTTATGGTAACCTAGGCACTAGTTAGTGTATCCATACTTGGACCCTTCTTCCTTATTTATACAGTTTATCTTCTCCCCCGTGTCTATTTTGTGGACATTTTAATTAGATATTGAATGATAGTGAAAAGCAAGTAGGTAATCCTAGGCCACGTTACTTGTTGCAAAACTTCAAAGAGGCATTTGATGACCTGCAAATTATTGTATATAGGATTTCAAGGTCCGCCATTTACGTAGTGTAATGGGAATAATGTTGATGGGTTTATATAAGAGCGGCTAGACACAGCGGTTCAGAATCTTGGGCTGAATTATTTCATTCTTCTCTAGTCAGGCACCTAGATTTTCATAGCTATGATCATAATTACATATACAAAGATAGAAGATTACTTCAATTTTTTACTATAACAGATCTTAAATTGATTAACTGCAATCTTCTTTACTATTCTCAATCTTCAAACTCAATGCGTATGGACATGTGGATCTTTCTTAATCTCTAAAACACTAATACCAAAATCTAAAAGAATGATATTAATTAAATTCTTTTTCCACGTAAGAATACGTAAAAAGAACTTTTTTTCTCTATATGGTTGTCATATACTTTACTACTTTATACCTCCCATATATATAGGAATCTTTCTTAAGTATTTAAAATTAGATTAGGATTAGGAAATTAGAGTTTGATTAAGATTTGAGCTAGTAGAGGGATTGCAAGACCCATGAACTTCCTAACTCCAACTTAAAAGACCTAGTCCTTATTATCTCATAATACACCAATACTTCTAAATTAACCCCAGGCTATTCTACTATAAGTTAAGGGTTGTACTCTAGTAGCTCATGTTATAAAGTAAAAACTCATTTAATTAAAACTCATTTAAATTAAATTGGGCTTGGTCTTTAGACCAATAATAACTACTTAATTAACTATCTAATTGATATCCATAATTAAAGTTAGGTCATGAAAAAAATGTATTGCCTCTTCAATTACTTATTTGTCTCCAAGTCACTGAATACTCTAATGATCACTTTTAAGATGTCTATATTTGTAAATAAATTTATAAATAAATATTATTATTCAATAAATATTTTTTGAATAAACTGTGGTCACAGATTCTAATGATCAAGTACTACAAACAACTTAGGTGAACATTAATTATTAGATTCTATTTTGCAAATATATGTTCCTACGACCTATGAAATTATATCTCCAAGCTATTAAGGTTTTGACCGTTTATTTGGATCTCACTCTATGATAACTTAAAAGATACAATTCATGAATGTAAGTTCATTACCTGCTCAGGATTAAGATCAATTAAGCTTATTAAAGCTTTTGTAAATTAAGATCTATGACATTTAGTTAACCAGATCAAAAATTTTCAATAGTCTCATTCAATGTAACATATATACTTTCTACTCAAGTCTCTACTTCAATGATCAAGGCAAATCATTCACTATAAGAAGTAGAAAAACTACAACCTTACATAATGAAATTACCCTTTTTCATTAATGGTTGTGAACTAGATTTAATTTATAAAGAACTTGTGATCTATACCCTCTGTATTAGCATCATATGCCTAATATATAGATCACATACTTTATATGCTCAACAATATGTATGAATAAACTTTATTAATATAATAAAATGTTATTACACATACTTTAAGGGCATAAAATGTCTAACAATCTCCCACTTGTCCTAAAGCATGTCGAGCATCTGTCGAACTCCCATATCATATATATAAGTATCAAAACACTTTGCTGGCAATAATTTGGTGAATGGATCCACTAAATTTTCTATTGATCCAATCTTAGATACCATAACTTCACCATTTTGCACAAGCTCTCGTACCAAATGGTATTTTCTCTCAATGTGTTTTCCTTTCTTGTGGCATCTCGGTTCCTTGAATTGTGCTACAGCTATGCTATTACACAATAATAACAATAAACATCTTAGCACTAGGCACCACTTCAAGTTTCACAAGGAACTTGTGGAGTCATACAACCTCTTTTGCAGCTTCTGACACAGCGACATATTCAGCTTCTATAGTAGAGTCTGCGATTCATGATTGATTTACACTCCTCCAATTTATAGTCCCACCACCTAAAGTAAACACATATCTTGAAGTAGATCTCCGAGCATCTTTATCTGATTGGAAATCTGAATTTGTATACCCAATAGGTATAAGATCCTCACTGAAATACATGAACAATTAATCTTTCGTTCTCCGAAGGTACTTAAATATATGCTTTGCTGCAGTCCAGTGTTCTAGTCCTGGATTAGATTGATATCTGCTGACCATGTCGACTGCATAATAAATATCTGGTCTAGTACATAGCATTGCATACATGAGACTTTCTACTGCTGATGCATAAGAAATTCCTCTCATGTGATTTATCTCTTCATGAGTTTTGGCCCACTGATTCTTGGATAGATCAATTCCATGTCTAAAAGGAAGCGTTCCCTTTTTGGATTCATGCATAGCAAACATAACCAGAATTTTGTCTATATATGCAGCTTGAGATAAAGCTAACATTTTATTTTTTCGATCTTGCAATAGCTTAATTTCAAGGATGTAACTATCTTCACCTAAGTTCTTCATATCTAATTGGTTTGATAACCAAATTTTAACTGATGATAATGCTCCTATATTATTTTCAATGAGTAGTATATCATCTACATACAGGACTAGAAATACCACCAACCGCCTATCTATCTTCTTGTAAACACAAGGTTCATCAAGATTTTGATCAAAATTAAATGATTTGATTGCCTGATGAAATCTGATGCTCCATAATCTAGATGCTTGTTTAAGCCCATAGATAAATTTGTACACTTTACAAACTATATGCTCTTGGCCTATAGCTATAAAACCATCTGGTTGTATCATATAAATGCTTTCTTCAAGATTTCCATTAAAAAAGGCAGTCTTGACATCTATTTGCCGAATCTCATAATCAAGATTTGGTGCAATGGATAAAAGAATTCTAATTGACTTAAGCATGACTACTGAAAAAGAGGTGTTCTCATAATCAATACCTTCTTTCTGAGTGTACCATTTAGCAATAAGTCTAGTTTTGAAGGTTTTCACCTTCCCATCTACACTTCTCTTTCTCTTGTAGACCCATTTATACGCTATAGGTTTTATCCCTTCAGGTTTCTCTACAAGTTCCAAGACTTTATTAGAATATATGGAATTCATTTCTGATTTCATAGCTTTATGCCAATGGTTTGCATCTTTTTCAACCATTGCTTTATCATAATTAGTGGAATCTAGTTCATGCTTATTAGAGACTGCCTGAAATAACTCTTCAATTAATATGTACCTAGTTGGACGTCTAATAATCCTTCCACTATAACAAAGTACCGGTGGTTGTTATTCTACAACTGACTTTGGTTGGTTATTATGATCTGGACTGAAAATTAACTCATTGACTCTATCAGGTACAATATTAGAGTTTCTAAATAACTCATCAAGAATTATCTTACTCCTAGACTGGAAGTCTTTCATATAGTCTTCTTTAAGAAAGATTATATTAGTGCTAACAAATACTTTCTTATCTTGAGTACTATAGAAAAGACTTTCTTTTGTTCCTTTAGGATAGCCAACAAACAGACAAACTTCTGACGTAGATTCTAACTTATTTGTCTTTTATTTTCGCACATGAGCTGGAAGACCCTATATATGTATGTGACATAAACTTGGTTTACGACTTATCTATATTTTCATAGGTGTTTTAGGGACTGACTTAGATGGAATTAAGTTAATAAGATACATGGCTGTTTCTAAGGCATAACCCCAGATCGAGATGGGTAAAGTTGAATAACTTATCATTGACCTCACCATTTCAAGAATAGTTCTATTTCTCCTTTCTACTACACCATTTTGCTGGGGTGACTTTGGTGCAGTCAACTGGGATAATATCCCATTATCTAACAAATAGGTCATAAACTCACTATAGAGGTATTCGTCACCTCGATTAGATCGAAGTGCCTTTATGTGTTTTTCTAATTGCATTTCCACTTTTGCCTGAAACTCTTTGAATTTATCAAACGCCTTAGACTTGTGGCGCATTAGGTACACATAACCGAATCTAAAATAATCATCAATGAAAGTGATAAAATATTCATAACCTCCTATAGCTTGTGTGCTCATAGGCTCACATACGTCAAAGTGCACTAATTCTAATATTTCACTTGCTCTATTACCTTTAGTATTAAAAGGTCTTCTGGTCATTTCTTCTGTAAAAGATTCGTAGACTGGTAATGGTTCAATGTCTAATGAACTCAAAGGTCCATCTTTGACTAGTCTTTAGATCCTATCTAGACTAATATGACCAAGACATAGATGCCATAGATACGTTTGATTAGTAGGAGTCACTTTAACCCTCTTATAGTGATTAGATTCATTATTCAATTCTGTGTCGTGCAGTGAGTTGATTTTAGGATATATGCAGTATAGATTGTTAACTAATGTACCAGAACATATAAACGACTGATTTATTTTGATCATCACAGTTGAGTCAAAAATAATAGAATAACCAAATTTATTCAAATAACTAATTGAAATCAAATTGCGTTTGAGTTCTGGCACTAACAAACAATCATCTAATACTAAAGTCCTAAAATCATCAAAATAAAGTTGAACAACTCCCACTGCCTTGGCTACAATAGTTGCGCCATTTTCTAGCCTTAGACTAATCTCCCCTTTATTGAGTTGTCTGGTTTTTTGGAACCCTTGCAATGAATTATAAATATGATTAGTGGCTCCAGAATCTACTATCTAGGAATCAATAGAATCAACCATTAAACATGTCTCAATGAAAAGAATTTTACTAGAAGTTGAAGCTGTTCTTTTAACTATTGAAAACTTAACTAAATGATAGTTTCTCTTCTAATGCCCTTTAATGCCACATTAAAAACACTTTCCTTTGAGCCTTACTACCTTTTTATGAATTTACACAAATATTAAATTAGATGCTTTTTTTGCCTTATTCTTTTTCATCTTACTACTCTTTCCTTTAGGATTGAGACCAAAAGATAAAGATAGACCCTTAGTCAATTGACTATAGTAAGCATCTATTTCATCTTGGGGTGCATTTTCATTAGGTATTTTAGTGCATTTATCAGTCAGGACATATTTGTGCTTTTCAACTGTGAGTTCAATATCTAAGTTTTTTTCCCCAATCCATATAATTATTCCAGGTTAGCTTGTTTTGGTTTAGGATGGATGCTAGTGGGATGAATGAAGACATAATTCTAAAAAATAAATTCATACATGAGCATACATTATCTAATAGCATGTGAAACTTTTGTATGAATGCATAAAATGCATTTATGTAGAGCTCTTTAACTACATTATACATCGATAATCTAATTTTCATTCAGAACACACCTCTGTAGGGTGGTCGTATCTATCATAAATTAGACTAGTATCATACTAATTTATTATTATTATCTAGATATCTCATATCAAATAATAATAAACTACCGATTCTTTAGCTCCTCTTGCTTGTCTTCTTTTATAGGCTTGAATTTTGGGCCTCTTAATTTTCTTTGCTCCACTTCTTTTAAAAGTAAATTGGGCATATTTTAGGCTTAAAGTTTCTTGGGGCCTTCTTAAAAAATATTTAAATAAAAATATTTTTAGAATCAATAATTTTAATAAAATAGCACAAATAAAATTTTATAAAATTAGATCAGGATTAAAGGGAGTTTGGGCTGATTTTGAATTTGTAAATACCCAAAATTAGCCCAAAAATTAAATTGTTTGGTCAAATTTAGGGACCTATTAACAAATATCTCAAAGTTTTCTAGCTAAACTATGATTACCTAAGTCCTAGAGGAGGCTGAGTGAAATAAAATAATTCTGTTAGGGACTATTTGCACAATTGAAAAATTTTTAAGGGTCAATTTGTAACATACGTAAAATATCTTAACTATATTAGAATTAATTAAAGCTGAAGGGGTCTAAATGATATTTTCGAAATTAAGTCCACCATTCCGCCGATTCTTTGCCTTTTCCCTTTTTTTTCGTTTTACTGTTTCTTCCCTTTTTTTAAAAAATAAAAATTTATTTATTTTTATTATTATTACAACTAAAATAATTATAAAAATATATATTCTTTAGATTTCAAATAAAAACTCTAAGCTATTTATTTGGCTTACAAAGAAATTTTAAGAATCAATAAGAAGGTAACCATGAATTATTGTGAAAACAACCATTCATCACATAATTAATAAAAATAACAAATATAGATTAAATATGCAATTGGTGCCACAAACAAAATTGCTACCACACATAAAAATAAATTATACTTGTAATATTAAACAAGGCAGCTCTGATACCAGTTGTTGGTTGGTAATAAAATTTTCTGTTTATAAAATAAATGCAGAGGAGGCCAGATCGTCTTGTTCATAATTACATGTATATAGATAAAAGATTACCTCAATTATTCGCGATGACAGATCTTAAATTAACTGGCTGCAATCTTCTCTACTATCCTTAATCTTCAAACTCAACGCGTATAGGCATGTGGATCTTTCTTAATCTCTAAAACACTGATACCCAAATCTGAGATAATGGTATTAATTAAAGTCTTTTCCCACGTAAGAATAAGTAAAAAGATTTTTTTTTCTCTATATGGTTGTCATGTACTTTACTACTCCATACCTCCCATATATATAGGAATCTCCCTTTGGTATTTAGAATTAGATTAGGATTAGAAAATTAGAGTTTGATTAGGATTTGACCTAGTAGAGAGACTGCAAGATCCGTGGACTTCCTAACTCCAACTTAAAAGGCCTAGTCTTTATTATCTCATAATACACCAATGCTTCTAAGTCAACCCCAGACTATTCTACTAAAAGTTAAGAGTTGTACTCTAGTAACCCAATGCATGAATGTAAGTTCATTACCTACTCAGGATTAAGATCAATTAAGCTTATTAAAACTTTTGTGAATTAAGATTTGTGACATTTAGTTAACCAGATCGAAATTCACAGTAGTCCCGTTCAGTGTAACATATACACTAGTTTTTCTACTCGAAGTCTCTACTTCAATGATCAAGGCAAATCATTTACTATAAGAAGCAGAAAAACTACAACCTTACATAATGAAATGCCATTTTCATTCATGGTTGTGAACATGATTTAATTTATAAAGAACTTGTGACCCTCTGTATTAACATCATATGCCTAATACATAGATCACATACTTTATATGCTCAACTATATGTATGAATAAACTTTATCAATCTAATAAAATATTATTACACATTCTTTAAGGGCATAAAATAACATAAAATGTCTAACACATCGACCTCTGCTCATTTTCATATTCAAACACAATTGTCAGAGGTTAAGCAATACCACACCAGTAAGGCAGTTTTACTTTGAGGAAGCCTAGGCCAAGGAGTCAGAGTGACGCCAACTGGTTTGTGAAGGATGGTAGCAAACATCATCATTGATAGGAGTTAAATACCAACCTAGCAACACTAGGCAAATCCTTGGGTAATTAAAAAAGGGTGCAGTTTAAAAAAAAATGCTTTATGAGATACGAGACTCCAAAAATAATTGTTTTCTTTAAATCAGAATGTCAACCCATAATCCTAGATTAAGATCAGAAAAATAAAACAATGGCTTGACGCCTTGCTCTATAAACATAAACTATATTGACTAAACTATATTGACGCCAACAATCAATAGTTTCATGGCTGAAATGTAGGGTCAGAAATTTGGCTTTCTTCCACAAGAAAGCTTCTCATAGGCGTCAGCATAATATTATTCATGGGTTACAGTATTCTATAGGTATATGGCATACTTCCTAAGATAAGATTGTAGAAATTTTGGTTAATCACTTGTCCTGCCTTTTTTGCACAACTAACCCTTTCACAGCGGATTTCTAACCAATATTAGATTGCTTGAGTAATCATTTATTTGTTGGAAGCTTATTTCCTTGAGAACCTATTTAAGGCCATAAAGATTCACCAAGCAGTATTTCATATGCATCCAACAAAAACCCGAGGTAAGGATGGTATACCAGCTTTATTTTTAAAAAAATACTGGAATGTGATTGGTTGTGATGTCACATCTGCTTACCTTCATTCTTGAATAATCGGGGTAATCTTAGCTCTATTAATGATACCATTATCATTTTGATTCCAAATGTGGATTCCCTTCAATGTTCAGCTAACTACATCCAATAAGTCTTTGCAATGTATCTTACGATATCACTGCAAAGGTTTTAGCTAATAGAATCCGCACATAAGGTGATTTCTCAATCCTAGAATGCTTTTATCATTGGTAGGATGATAACAGATAATGCTACCATCAACTTTGAATCTGCTTAAATGTTAGAGAAGAAGTAGATTCAGTCATTTGGCACTCAAATTAGATCTCTCTAAGGCTTATGATAAGGTGGAATGAGATTACTTAATTGCTTTGATGAGTTGTATAGGGTTCCCAGATTCATGGTGCTAGAGAATCAGATGCTTCCTTTCATCAGCATCCTATTCTTTCTTAGTCAATGGTGTGACCAAGGGTTCTATGAAGCCTTCCAGAGGTCTTTACTAGGGCGACCCTCTTTCTCCCTACCTTTTCCTTATTTGTGCTGAAGGACTATCTTTATTACTTAACAAAGCTAAAAGCTTCGATACCTTTTCTGGCATTCAATGAGGGAGAAATTGTCCTAAAGTATCCTACTTGTTTTTTTACAGATGATAGTCTCATTTTTTATGAAGCATCTCCAGATAGTAATAGATCGATAAAAGACATACTTAATTGTTTTGAGAAAGCTTCAGGTCACCTCATCAACTTTGAAAAATCTACTCTATATATTAGGCCAAGCATCCCTCATGAGGTATCCTCTCAACTAATAGATTGCTTTAGTATCAAGAAAGTTCAGTGCCATGAGAACTACCTAGGCTTCCCTAGCTTGGGCGGTAAGAATAGGATAACTATATTCACTGCAATTAAGGATAAAATCTAGAGTAAACTTAAGGGATGAAAGACTAAACTATTTTCTGTTGGGGGACAGAAAGTACTTATAAAGGCAGTGATCCAGTCTATTCCCACTTATTCCATGCATATGCTTCGGTTACCCTTTTTCCTTCTCAATGAAATTCATAGACTGTGTGCCCATTTTTGGTAGGGTGGAGATGATTGATAAAAGAAAATTATATTGGTGTAAAAGGAAATAATATAGTGGCCTGGGATTCCAAGACCTTTTTATTTTTAATCAAGCTGTGTTAAAAAAACAAATTTAGTGGCTATCCAACAACCCCAATCTCTTGTTTCTTGGGTCCTCTAAAGCCTTTATTATCCTAACTTATTTGTTTTACAGTCACAAGCTTGGATAAATTCCCATTGTTTAGAAAAGCCTACTTTGGGGAAAAGAACTCTTATGCAAAGGAATCTGATGGCGAATTAAAAGCAGTACCAACGTTCTAGTCTACCATGATCCTTAGATCCCAAGATCTTTTTCCTTTAAGCCACTGTTCCCATACCTCTCGCCTAAATGACTATTGTTGCTGAATTAAAAGATGATTCGAGAGAATGGAATGTGTTGTGTATTTTGTATAACAAAAACTAATGCAAGTATACATTATCGCCACAAGTAATATACGATGAGTAGAGTATTATTCCCACGAGAAATTATTGTTACTACTTGTTAAGTACTAAAATTGTGTCCTCCTATTCTTATTCAAACTATTGTAATTCAATGAATTGATATCTAAATTAACTAAATAATTAAATTAATGATAGAGACAGCAAGGAAATAATCTTAACCACTCTAATTATCAAATGTCTAGGATTATAATTATCCCTCAATATTACATTTGAATTCACTTGTTACCCTTAATTTATCAATATAAATTATTAATGAAAAACTCAAATGCATTCACAAACCTCTTTCGATGGTCAAGTGATTATACCTCAATCAATCAATTATCTATATGCCTATGATAATTATACTGAATTGAGATTCATTAAAGTAGGTTTCATAAAGATTATATATGCCATATGAGTATATTCTTATCTCATATGAAACTTATATTTTTACACAATGATCATACATCAATCTATTAATGTCCAACATAAAAATTACTTTTCCAAGTTCATTAGGGTTCCCAAATCAATCTAATACATTATCATGTAATTAAAAGCGTTAAACAGCAATAGATTGAACAATTTAATATTGACATAATGAATCAGGAATGATAATGAACCAAGCTACATATTGAGTTCAAATTATAATCATAGTTATATGAAATTAATCCATGATAATAACAAGAGTTCTTGGACAAAAATCAATCAATAAACCGAAGGAAATCATCATACAACAAATATAAAGACAAAGAAAAGAAAGTTTCATGTTCTTGCTCTGTTTTGATCCTTGCTGTTGAATCTTCTCTTCTTTAATTTTTGATTCGATCTAAGACTTATTTATTGGTATTTTTTTATCTCTCCCCATGCTACTCTCCATTGTTTCGACTAAATAATCACCATTTTATAGTCTTACGGCACTAAAATAGGGCAAACTTTGCCTTACAAAAGTAGGCAATTGGTGCAATATTTTCCAAAAATTTGAATTTTGGATAAATAGTAACCCGCGACGACTGTTCATAACACTGTTTAATGTACTGTTCATAGTCACTATTTATAAACACTGTTATACACACTATTTTTGCATTATTCATCAAAATTTGGAAATTTTTTAAAATGGGCGCTGTAGCGCTGGATTCTGATACCACAACACTTGGACTTGGGTTTCTGATGAACAGTACCCACAGTACTGTTCATGAGTACTGTACATTGGCACTATTTATAAATAACTGTTTACATTTTGGTTCCTTCTCAAATTTTATCCCAAATAGCTTAGTTCGCATTCGGTTTTTAGTATTCTCGTGTTGATAGTTTTTAAACTTATAAAACAATATTAATATACATAAATAGCCAAATTATCAAAATAATTTGAGCAAACATTAAGTTTAAGATGATAAAATATTTTATATAATTACGCCTTATCAAATACCCATAAACTTAAGGGTTTGCTCGTCGTCGAGCAAAGACAAGATAAAAACGGATAAAATAAAATTAGAAAAAAAAATTTATGGGTTTACAGATGATTATTAGTTGTTCTAAAAGATTTCATTATCTATAACTCTAGAAAATCTTTAAATACTATGAGTATCCTATATGCCTAATCATCATGCTTGTTTCACCGTACAAATGATTACTCGATGTGTATGTGTGTTGTCTTTATTGTCAGTTAAATGCATCCGGAATGATTTATGCCTACAAGAAGATATGTTGTCTCTATATAAATGTTTTTTTTATTGAATATACACTCTATAAGCTTGCTTTTCATATCACTCTCCACTAATGTAGAAACAAATATAATTAAGGATCAAATAAGACTTTATTAAGTTTGTAATGTATGGCTAGGGTGAAGGTGGGATAATATAGATTCATTTTTTGTTCAAATTACACCATAAACATACATTGCTTTTGATCATTAAACTCTTCATCTCATTTTTAAAGAACACCCCCAAACTTAATTTGAAACTTCCTTTGTTGCTCCTTATTATCAATTTTTTTTTGGAAGCATATAGATATATATAAATTTGATTTTTTTTTTGTTTTTTTTTGTTTTTGGTTTTTACATAGCATTTCAAATTATTATGTCCCAAACTTAGAATTTTTCAACTGTTTTGTACAAATAACAACTATAATCTTTATGTTTATGGTGTGAGGGAAGATAATGATAAAATATGTATTTGTTTTAGAGTATTATTATGGTTAGCAAAAAAAGATGGTTATTAGGCTCAAAATGGGCGACTAGGGAAAAAAATATATCGATAGGCTCGAAAGCTCAAATGATCCAAAAATGGCCTAAAATCACTTCCTTAATCATGTATATCCTAAGATTTCGCCTCAAGTGATAATCAAACAAGTTCTAGAGTTTTTTTGAGACCCTTTATGTTCTTGTTGAGCATAAACTCCCTCTAAGTTAGTAACTAACTTGACAATCCAACTATGTACTCAATGTGTTTCAAGTAATCACAAATAAGATAAAACTTATAATTTAAATCAAACATATGAACAAACATAGTATCTATTGATTCCTAAGAATTATAGTTTCTGCACTTAGTTTTATCATGGCATAATAATCATCTTAAACCCAAAATAGAACACAAAACACACACACACACAAAAACACAAATGTAAATTAAAAAAAAATGCAGATAAATAAGTGAAGCTATTTGAAAATGTGAAAGTTTTGTTTCCCTCCCTCAAAATTAATTCATGACATGTTCTCATGATTTCAATAAAATTAAAAAAATGAAACACTTCCCTGAATGATGTATTGAGGCCTCACTTGCGTCCTCCATAATGTCCACATAATCCCCAAGTCACTATCATTAACAACTGTCAGGGCTTGATGAGGTAGCATGGGTTGTTCTTCATCTTATTACATTTTTGTTTCAATAGAACAGTAACACTTCTACCAAAAACTCTAAACTTTTCTAATTCTCACCATAACAGTAATATTAATCTCTCAAAAAATCACAATGCGTTGTAATTTAAGTGTAAATAAATTTAAACATTTTTCAATCAATTTGTAAATACAAGCCTCAACTAATAATTCACTCTACAACTCAATCCATTACTATTACTCCACATCTTGTAGAATAAGTGAAATTGAAATGTCCACATTTGGTTCTACCGTAAAGATAGAATTTGTTGCAACTTGAGAAGCTTGTAAAGAATTTTTTGTGGATATTCAAGTTAGTTGCAGAGCTCAAAATAAGTTCTAAACTCAATGAATTCTATCACATTAAAAATACATCATTAATTGGGTAACTGCTCAAGCTGAGATACTATATAATTAAAGGTATCTTGGCTTATGGAGATGTAAGAAAATCTAGAAAACATTCTTAAAGATTATAGCGGACCCGCTTTCTAAGGCCTTAATTCTTAAAGTGTTTTAGAAACACTTAGAGTCAATAGATATTAAATACAATCTTGAATGGCACTAGAGTAAGTGAGAGTTTGTTGGGATTTGTGCTTATGTGCCATTGCATTGTGTATAAATATTTAATTATATCATTTATACAATTATCATTTCTAATAAAATCGTTAATATTATTTATAATAAATGGTAAGATGCTTGTAATGTTTCAAACATTGTGTGATTTGAAGGAGTTCAGATATTGACTAAAGAAGTTTAAATCAGTGCTAAGAGTTAGAAACGCTAATAGTTAAAAGTACTAAGAGTTAGTGGTGTTAAGAGTTAGCAGATTAATAAAGTTAGTGAAATCTAAACAGTTAGAGCTCTGTCTGAAATAAGACAATGACCTGATAATATATTAATAATGACATAGCTGCAAAGAGTTGCAGATGGTTCTAAGAAATATCATTATAGAAGTATGTTCTCAAACATGATGTTCCTGATCTAATTTCATCGGTGTAGGTCTATCGGTGGAACCCATTAATATAGATTAGTGTATATTTATATCTGGATAGTCCAGATAGTTAGTCTTAGCAAACTATGAGCTTAATGGAAGCTCATATAGACATACAAGTATTTAGTGAGAACTGGATATTGAACAGACTCATAAAGACCTCTGATAAACATCTCATAAAACTGTTAATGGAAGGTCTTTCGAGTTGAGTAGTATTTGTGGTCCTTTGACCTGAGCGCCACGGTGGGCTTGTGAGTGATTCACCATACTTTGGTTCTACACATGTCAGAGACCTTTCATGGTCTGACTGCTATATGTCGCTAGGTATGGTCCGATGCTCATGGAGTCGGATGTACATAAATATGAGATCTATTAGCTCACATAAGTGAGTTATACATCATAATACTCCGAGATTGTATTTCAGAAAGTCTTGTGGCCACAGGAATAAACCTCAAAAAATATATTCCGAAGAGATAAACAATATCACAAAAATATTTGTGAATATTGTTTAAGGAAATATAAATCTAGAGATACGTTGATGGTTGAGCAAATAGAGTTTTGACGGTGATGATCTATATCTCTGCTCTTCCAGGATATATATGATAGAGGGATTATACAAATATGCAATAACCTTAACTTGCATAGTTTAACGCGCTGATTTGTAATATTCATAATGTGTGTGTGAGGCATCGCTCAAGGACTTTTTGAGGAGCTCCATATGACAAATCAGGTGTTGACCTAGAAAGTCTCACAATATGAAGTGTACTCAATTCACACTAGGGTAGTGGATTGGATTGAATAATTCGATTCATAAATTTCAGCAAAAATAGAATAATTGTTTCAGGATCCCTTGGGATGTACATTTGTCAAGACTTAATTGTTAAATACATCATTGAATTAATTAACAAGAGTTTGTTAATTAATAGGATGTTGACAAGTGGCACAATTTAGTCCATGATTTGATTTTACCTTAGTTTTACCATTTAACCTTGGTAGTAAAAATTATTAAGGTAAAAAATAATTATTCAAAATTATTTTGAATAATTAAATTAGATATTATTATTATATTATTAGATAATATGATAATATATTAATCATGACCATTGTATTTTAATATAATGAGGGGCCTAGATGTTGACTATTTATTTACCTAATATGATTAAAATAATTATATTTGTTAGGTAATGATTTATTTAGGTGGCCATTATTCTAGTGCTTAATAAATTAATCTTAAGTGGGAGACCAACAATTAAATTGGTGGAGCACTTGTTTTTGTTTTATCAAAGGTGTTGAATAACAAAAACAAATTTTGGCTAACTATTGAATATATTATTGTAACAAATTGATACAAAAGAATTGAATGAATTTTTCAATTTGAAAGTGCAAGAATCGGTTCAGGCATTGAGAGGTAAGAGAAAAATTAGCTTTTATTGTTTCAAGTGTTGGAAAATATGAAAAACCTTTCTTCATCTTCTTCTCTCATGGATGGATCAAAGTGAATAAATCAAAATGGAGAAAGAGATTAGTAATTGTAAACAAAAGTTGTGCTAAAATTAATTAATCTATGAAAATTATTTCCATCATTTAAACAATGGTTGTTTGTAAATGTTTACCATCTCCATTTAAGAATCAAATAATTTGTGTTCAAAGAGTTTGAATACATGTACTGAAAATTGTAAAACTAAGCTATCATTCTAGTTCTATAATCCCACTAAACCGTTATGAACTAGAATTGTTCAACAATTCACTTTAAGGTGAACTCTTCAATTGGATTGTTGGAGTACTTGAAGAATTTGTAAAGCAACCTTCATTAGGTAAGTGTTCTTTACATTTTAATTTTATGTACACAATTGTTCATCACAAATAAGTTGTATAATAGTTATACTTGAACATATATGTGATATATATGGTTAAATTTTTTAAATTGGGTATATATGTTAACATGTTTCCACTGCATGTAGTAACTTTTAAAATTACATATACACTCGTATGTCACACACTCAATTTTTAATAGCATCATCCGAGATTCTATTATATTTACAAAGGTCACATATTTCTAAAAACTTCCCAATGTTCTCATTATGATCATCATTCGGCAAACCATTGAATTGCACCGAAGTCTTTGTTAATTTTATCATCTCCAGCTGAATTTCAAAATAACTAACATTAATGACCAGTTTTCGAATGCTTGAATAAATGTCGCTTATTCTTGATAATGCAAAATCTCTCAATAATTCTTGTGTTCTAGCCATTATATATGAACTAAAAGAAGATGAAAAACAAAAACAAATCAAATAAAATGCAACTGTACAATGATAAAATTTTTTGAACTAAGAATAAGATGAATTAATATTAGTATTAACAAGAATAATAAATAATTTCCCAGCAATGGCGCCAAAACTTGTTCTTTATTTTGTATAACATAACTAATGCAAGAATACGTTATTGCAACAAGTAATATACGATGAGTAGAGTATTGTTCTCACAAGAAATTGTTGTTACGACTTGCTAAATACTAAAATTATGTTCTCCTATTCTTATTCAAACTATTGTAATTCAATGAATTGATATCTAAATTAACTAAATAATTAAGTTAATGATAAAGACAACAAGGAAATGATTTTAAATACTTAATACTACTTTTGAATTCACTTGTTACCCTTAATCTATCAATATGAATTGTTAACGAAAAACTCAAATGCATTTACAAGACTCTTCTGATGGTCAAGTGATTATACCTCAATCAATCAACTATCTATATGCCTATAATAATTATACTAAATTGAGATTCATTAGGAGTAAGTTTCACAAATGGTTATATATGCCATATGAGTATATTCCTATCTCAGATGGAACTCATATTTTTACAGAATAATTATACATCAATTTATTAATGTCCAACACAAAAATGCATTTTCCAAGTTCATTATAGTTTCGAAATCAATCTAATACATTGTCATGTAATTAGAAACATTAAACACTCAATAGATTGAACAATTCAATGTTGACATAATGAATAAGGAATGACAATGAACCAAGCTGCATATTGAGTTCAAATCATAATCCTAGTTATATAAAATTAATCTATGATAATAACAAGAGTTCTTGAACCAAAATTAACCAACAAATCAAAGGAAATCATCATACAACAAATACAAAGATAAAGAAAAGAAAGTTCCATGTTTTATTGCTCTGTTTTGATCCTTGCTATTGAATTCTCTCTTCCTTGATCTTTGATCAAATCTAAGACTTGTTTATTAATTTTTTTTATCTCTTCCCACACTACTCTCCATTTTTTTGACTCAATACTCACCATTTTATAGTCTTACAGCACCGAAATAGGGCAAACTTTGCCCTACAAAAGTCACCAATTGCTGCAATATTTTTCAAAAATTTGTATTCTAGATAAATAGTGACTTGCGACAACTATTTATAATACTGTTTATAGTCACTATTCATAACATTATTTATAAGCACTGTTCATACTGTTTTGGCATTATTCATCAAAAACAAAAAAAAATTCAAAATGGGTGTCACGTGCTCGAACTTGGGTTTTTAGATAACAGTATTCAAAAGTACTATTTATGTGTGAGGAGATACTATTTATAATCACGGTTTACATTTTGAACATTTTAGTCTATTCTCAATTTTTGTCCCAAACAACTCAGTTCGCATCTAATTTTTAATATTCTTGTGTTGATAATTTTTAAACATATAAAATAATATTAACATATATAAATAATCAAATTAGAATGATAATTTGAACAAACATTAAATTTAAGATAATAAAATATTATACATTATTACGTCCTAGAATGCTGATTTCATTAGGCAACATTTCCCTTTTTAGGAGTAGTACTTAATAATGGCCATCCCATCATCGACGACACAACCACACATACATGATTCTATCCAATGGGTATTTTCTCAGTTAAAAGCTGTTACTGGTTGAGCCACCACTACCAAGGAATTTATATCTCTTCAAATGAATCCAAAGTTTCTAAATGGTGGCGGCTCTTATGGACGTTGCAAATCCCATCTAAAATTAAGCTCTTCCTTTGAAAATGCGCAAATGATTGGATCCCCACTCTGGTAAATCTAGCACGACATCATATTCAAACTGACACAATTTTCCCTAGCTGTCATGTCGTGCCCGAGACTACACTTCATGCTATTTAGGAATGTACTTTTAGTTTATGTTGTCCAGCAATCTAGGTTTTTGGCCATATACTAATTAACCACTATATCTGATCGTTCGATTTCTTTATAAGTTGTATGAATCAACTCTTGAAGGAGTACTTGTAGTTGGTGGCTATGGTTCTATAGAGGTCTTGGTTCTGTCGAAACCAACGTGTCCACAATGATTTAGTTTTGCCACTTGATTTTGCTGTTGCTTAAGCTGCAGATTATTTGAAATAATTTCAAGATAGACTAACGGCGGAACCTGGTTCTGCCGAAGTCAACACTAATGTTCAGTGGCAACCTCCACTGCTCGGAAGCGTAATGATCAACACTGATGCTGCCCCAAGTTCCAAACTCAGAAAAGACTGAACTTGGTGTTGTTATAAGGGATGCTAAGGGTCAATTTATTCGAGCCACTGCAGAACCGATCCCCTCGCTGTTATCTCCTTAATTAACTAAAGAAATGGCCATTCATTGAGGCCTAGAGCTAGCTCTCTCTGCTGGTTTTCAAGCTATTGTTATTGCTTCTAATATTGTAGCAATTATCCATGATCTGAAGTCTCTTGCTCAACCCAAATTGGAAATAGGCATTGTGTATCAGGATATTTATGACCATCTTCAATATTTTACCTCTTACTCCCTCTCATACACTCCTAGAGCTACAAATATGGTTGCACATGTATTAGCAAAAATGGCTACTTCTAGCAACTCTCCTCATTCTTGGATTGGCTCTATGCCGATTGAGATCTCTTATTATGTAATTTCTGGCTTGGTTTAGTAATATATGCGTTTTATTTCAAAAAAAACAAAAAAATACCAAAAGGCAACGACTATTATCTTATTGTTAAACAGCAGTATAGTGACTTACATCACTAGCACCACTAAAAACGACAAACTATGATATTGTTGATTATGATGACAATACAAGTCACCATGTCATCATTTGACAGCAAGGCAATGGTGGTCGCCAGCCTTTCTACTTTATTTGATCGTCTTTTTTTTTATTAAAAATGGTTACACTATTATATAGATTTAAAAAAATTCAATTATATAAATATTTACTATATTCACAATTAGCAATAACAAAATAGTAATCATTGCAGTAGTTGTTTTTTATTTTTTAATTTTTTAAAATAAATATTAAATATATAAACCTATTAGATTTATATATGTGATTTTTTAACAGTAGCGTACAATATTACCTTAAAATTTTTTAAATTAATAATAATTACTAAGAGATGGAAGTTTATCAAATAATTTTAAAATCATGAAAATATTTATAAAGTACAAACAAAAAATTTAGGGTCCGGAAGGCTTTAGCCCTTTTACATATTAAAAAATTACATATTTCTTTTTTTCTTCCTCTTTATTTAGGAAAGCAAAACAACGTTTTATATTTCTAAAAGATTTTACTTATAAAATAACACGACATGTATGTTATCTAATCACTTAATTTTCGAAGTAATTTATTATATATCTAATCACCTACTTGATGAATGAGGCGTAGTTTAAAAATCATTTTTTGGGATAAATTTTTAGATGCGTTAGCATTGCTTTACTTGATGAATTAATTATAATTAAAACACTGAATTTGACAGGTTGATTGATTTTAACTTAAAACTAAACTTGTGGATAATGACGGAAAATAATATATTTGATATTTAGCACACATAAAAGTTAGTTGTTGGGTTTTAAGTCTCTCAATTTATACAAAAGATAGATTTAATTTCAACAATTGAGTTGTTTGCTCAAATTCCTCTATTTAAATAGAGGGTAAATATAATTTTATGTAGGAAAAACTATTTATACTTTGAAATGTACGCTAAAGAACACGTTAAAATTTAAAAGAATGCATTTTGAACAATCCGCTAAAATAAGAATGTGTTATGAGAAATTTTTGAACTAGTCCTTAATTTACGATTATTTTCTATTTTAACCACAAATAAAAACTTTAAACTATTTTAGATAAATACTCAGTATATAGATAAAAGTACTCTCATAGTTTAATTTCATAATTTCTCTCCCTCCCTTTCTTATTATAACACCCAAAAAATTTAAAATCAAATACTCCTGTTTTGGTTTGAAATATAAATATAAATTTAAATCATTAACATCGAAACACTCATTGGTATCAATTACAATTGAAGTATCAATATAAATTTAAAGTGATAGCGATGTCGATGGTGGTGCTAAAAATGTGAAAATGAGTCAAACACCAAAATATGAGGATGGCATGGCACCATTGCCAACTAATCAATTGGTGACATGACAGTGTAACAAATCAGAAGGAACAAGATAAAATCACATGAGCAAGGACAACAGTCTCAGCAGCACCAAGAAAGATAAGTGTTGCATACCACAGGCTGGTGGCATACACAGCTCAGGAGGAAGGACAACAATAAGGTATATTAATCCTAATGATGAAGGTACAATAAGGGCTCATCCAATGATGGAGATCATATGGAGTACTAGGAAAAAACCTAAATTATAGGGCAGTGTTTGATGTATCAAAGCATAGTAGAATAGCCTATGTAACTTATATTAAAGGGTGTGTTATCAAATGTAATTTGACATTGTTATATTGATCAATTTCAACAGCAATACAAAGATTCATTTTGAGCTCTCAATCTCTAAATTTTAACTTGGTATCAGAGCTTACTGATCAATGGCCTCGAGCTCTTCAATAAACCAAAATACACCAAACTCTACCATCACTGCTCCATACACTAGCATGCTTGGAAATTCATTTGTCTTCTTAGCTTATATAAAACTAACAAACACAAATTATCTGTTGTGAAAATCCCAAGTGATTCTCAGTATAAGAGGAAATGGTTTAATAGGGTTCATTGATGAAAGTAAACCTGCCCCAAGACAACAACTTGTCACCATTGATAATGACAGCACTGTCATAACCATAAAAAAACCCAGATTTCCAAAAGTGGATGATGCAAGACCAAAACCTGATATCTTGGTTACTTTCCTCACTGTCAGAAGCAATGTTAAAAGCTGTGGTAGAATGTTCAACTTCACTTAAGCTCTGGTCAACACTGGAGAAGCTCTTTGCATCACAATTCATGGTCAGACTGATACATCTCACAAACCTCATTCAATCTACCAAGAAAGGATCAAAGAGCATGACTCAATATTATATGAAGATGAAAGGCTTGGTTGAGTCACTCAAGTGTACAGAGTGTGTCATCAATGATGATAAACTTGTAGACTACATTATAAGTGGTATAGGAAATGAGTATGATCCTGTGTTTGTGAATGTCACCTCAAGGGCTGATAAACTACCTCTGGCTGATATCTATACCCTTCTTCTGAACCAGGAACATAGGCTTGAGCACAACCTTGCCACTGACATGTATGATAGCCAAGCACAATTTAATGCCAACTTTGCTCAAACTAATTGAAATCAGAAGAAAGACTGGTTTGGCAAGATAAAAAACAATGGTGCTCAAGGCTTACAAAGTGCTCATTACTAGACTAATGGCCACTCTGGGAACTATACTGGAAAAGTTATCTCACAAGGCAGAGGAAAATCTCAAGAAACAGCAAAGCAAGACACAATTGATGTATGTCAGATATATCACAAACCTAATCACACAATAACTAAGTGCTGGCATAAGTTTAAGAAAGAATTCATTCTTAAGATAAGTCAGAATAATCAATCAAGAAGAGCTTACATAACAACAACTGGAAATCAAGAAAGCTAACAATAGTATCTTGATAGTGGAGCAACTCATCATGTCACCAATAACATGAACAACCTCCAACTCAACAACCAGTACCCAGAAGGTCAGCAGTTCACTGTAGGTAATGGTCAAAACTTACCTATTACACATGTTGGCAGCACAACACAGCTCTATTACACACTTACACCAAGGACTTAAAACTGAATGAAATATTGCTTGTGCCTCACATAACCAAAAACCTGATTAACATCTCAAAACTTTTGCATGATAATGAAGTTACAGTTGAATTTAACAAATCTTAATGTGTGGTGAAAGATATGAAACAGAAGAAGGTGATGCTTCTGAGAGTGACTAAAGAGGGGCTATACCAGCTGCAGTGTCAACCTAAGGTGTCAAGTTAGAATTCGAGTCCTACATCTATCAAACCAAGTATTTCAAAGTCATTGTTCTGTGTCACTAGTCTTGAGTCAATATTTTGTGTGAGTCAAGTAGCCTTAAATAACAACAAATGCTATGGTTTAAAGTCTAACAAAGTAATCAGCAACAGTTCTTTGAGACCAAACTACCAAATAGAACTTCTTCATAGAAGATTAGGGCACCCCAATGTAATGGTTCTCAAGGAGATTATATTAAGTTGTAAAAAGCTTTTCAAAATGAAAAATTATGACACTGCAGACACTAAAATTCCTTTTTGCTCAGCTTGTCAATATGGTAAAGGACATCAACTAACCTTTAAGGAAATAGAAACCAAAATAGAACATCCCTTAGAAATAATGCATGCAGACCTATAGTGACCAGCTCCTATCACTACTAACAAGGGCTATAAATATTATCTGGCCTTAGTGGATGACCACACCAACTTCACCTGGACATATCTCCTTGTAAACAAATAAAAAAAACATTGTCCAAATTCATTGCCTTTAAGACCAAAATTGAAAAGCTCACTGGACATAAAATCAAGAACTTGCAAAGTGATATGGGTGGGGAATTTAGAGCCTTAGAAGCATATTTGAACTCAAAAGTAATAAATCAAAGATACTCATGCCTTATACTCACCACCAAAATGAAAAAGTAGAAAGAAAACATAGGCACTTGACTGAAACAGCCCTAACACTTCTTGCACAAGCAGCCACGCCTATCAAATTTTGTTGGGAAGTTGTCCACACTGCCATCTACCTAATAAACAGATTACCCTAAAAGAGAATGAACTATAAATCTCCTTTTGAGAAACTGTGGGGACATACATCAAACTACTTCTTACTCAAAACCTTTGGCTGTGAGTGTTACCCTCACTTGAGACTCTATAACACCAACAAATTTGATTTTCATACTAGTAAGTGTGTGTTCCTAGGATATAGTGACAAACATAAAGGATATGTATGTTAACACCCATCATGAAGAATCTACATTGCAAGACATGTAGTCTTCAATGAAGAATCCTTCTCTTTTCTGTCATGCTTATAGTTTAAATTCCATAACACCAATGATAAAGTCTCATCTGGTAGAATAATTCAGCAATTTATACTCATTGAACCTCATACAATCTGTCAGTCAACTGGCCTAGAACTCTCAATTGGTAACTCCTCAGATACTGACCAATCCTTTACCTCACCAATTCCACAGAACTCATAAAACAATACAGATGACTCAAACATTGAACAACAAAACACGGCCTTAAACTTACTATTAGAAATACAAAACCTGCGACCACAACAAGATCAGAACACTCACCCCATAACAACAAGGTCCAAAGCTGGCATTTTCAAACCCAAAATCCACTTAAACACTAAACCCCAACTTTCATGCACACCAACATCCATTAATGAAGCACTGTTGGATCCAAACTGGAAAAAGGCTATGAATGAAGAGTACAATGATCTTATCAGTAACAAGACATGGACCCTAGTGCCTCATTCACCCAACATGAGGATTGTGGGAAACAAATGGGGAATCACACATCAATGGTGGCTCATTATTTTAATGAATCATTTCTTTGATCAGAAGAAGATTATGTACCGAGAAGTAAGTTATTTATCAGCCAAGTATTCCTCTTATCGCTAGATGCAATCTCCTAGTTCTTACGAATAGTCAAAGGAAAAAAATTTAACGTTCTTTTTTTCGGGAAGGGAAGATTAAGAAAATCCTATTAATTGCAACTTTCTTCAGACCTCCAAGAAAAGTATGAAAAAGCGATCACGTGAACTAAAACAATAAATTAAATACAAAATTTTAATTTAATTTCTTAGGTTTATTACTTTATTTATTAAGTTTATTTAATTTATTCGTTTAGTTACTTGATTTAAAATGAGTTAAAACTAATTTGAATTTGTGATTTTGAAGTAATCAATATGACTCGATCCAACAGATATCCCTTTTCTTTAAAAGAATTATCAATTTTACCCACAAGCAGTATCATCATTTTTGAAAATTGAGAAATATTATAGTATAGCCTCAATTTGATATTGGGGTTTTCTAAATTCCACCTTACAAATACAACTTCGAATTTATGGTTTTAAGTAACAACTTGATTCAAAATGAGTCAAAACTGGGTTCATGTGGTTGCTTTGGGTTTAGATTTTTACAATTGGGTTTTTAGTTATGTGGTTGAAATGTAAGGAAATCATAATCATGGCCTACACTAATCGAAAAATGCTTACCAAGGAATATTGAGGAAAAAACATCAAAAGTTGGTCAATTAAAGTTGCTTGAACGATAGGGTTTGGGTTGGATTTGGAGGAATTTTTTGCAGTTGGCCCAGTGTTTTTTCAATGTAATTATTGGATTTGTTGGGCATTTATGAAATTCATATCAGGTTGTGGATTGATTTTTGTGAAAGTATGTGTGAAGAAATTGTTAGTTTTTATTTTTATTTTTTTCATTGTTCGTGTTGCTATATTTTGTTTTTATAAGTGTTTATGAATTTAAAGTTTTAATATTATTTATTTAATTTATGTGAAAATATTTATAGTTTCTTTAAGTTTAGTGTTAAATGCACTTTTGACGTGAAAATATGATTAAAGAAATAATAGTTTCTTTTGAATAGGTTTTAAAATTATAAAATCTTTTCCATTGATAAAGAAAAGAGGTTGTGGTAATATTTAATTTAAATTTCTTCAACATATTCTGTGTAAATGGAATAGAGAGAAGAAAAAGATAAACAGTAAATAAGTTGGATAATATAATAATTTATTTTGTCATTTGGTGATATGGACAATTTATAAACAATTGAAACTCAAAACAAAGGTAAAATTATATTTTTACTAATTTTTTTTATTAATTTTAATATATTTTATTACTTAACAGAAGTATAAATAGAATTTTTAATATTATTAAAATTTGTATTATCTTTTTTTTTTAATTTTAAAAATTTAAATGTCATTTTTCCAATATCTTACTAGCATCACTAATTTTAACCCTTCAAATAATACCCAACACGCGTACGTGTGGCTTCTTTGTCACTTCCTATCAATTTGACAAAAAAAATACTTTCAACTATTTTACTTTTTTTTGTTTTTCAACTGGTAGATGAGCACGGAGAACCGCTTGTGTAGAAGAAGTTGATGGCCAAGATAAATTGCTCGATTAACGGAATGAATAAATTTGTTGGCTCAATAAGTTGCGGCTTTAGAAGCATAACAAACGACCGCGCATGCAACCCAGCCTTTGAATTTATTGTTGGTAGGAAACTTAAAAAAAATTATTCAATTTAACAAAATAAACTCGGCGAAAATTAAATTATTTTATTTATAATTATATATATAAAAATAAAAGATTATTTTAATTTTTTTATTATTCTTAATCTTCAAACTCACATGTATAAACATGTAAATCTTTCTTTAATATGTATTTTCAATAATACTCAAATTTAAGAAAAATATAATAATTAAATTCTTTTTTTATATTAAAATACATAAAAAAATTATTCTTATAATTATGGGTATTCTTTTTTACTACTCTCTATCTTTTATATATATAAAAATCTTCTTTAAATATTTAGAGTTTGATTAGAAATTTTAAATATGATTAAAATTTGAACTAGAAAAAAGACTGCAAAACTCATGATTTTCCTAACTTCAATTTAAAACGTTTAGTCCTAGTTATTTTATAACCTACCAATTCTTCTAAATTAATTTTAGGGTATTTCAATAAAAGTCAAAAGTTGTACTTTAGTAACCCATGTTAATAAATAAAAGTCTATTTAATTAAATTAAATTAAATTAAATATTTAGACTAATAATAACTACTTAATTGACTATTCAATTGATGTCCATAATTAAAATTAGGGTATGAAAAAAATGCTTTTTTTTTAATTACTTATTTACCCCCAAGTCACTGAATGCTAATAATTATTTTTAATATGTCTATATTTGTAAATAAATTTATAAATAAATATTATTATTCAACAAATAATTTATTAAATAGACTGTGGCCACAAATTCAAATGATCAAATACCACAAATAACTTATGCAGACATTATTTAGTAGATTCTATATTGCAAATATATGTTCCTATATTATATCTTCAAGCTATCGAAGTTTTGACTGTTTATATGAATCTCATTTCTTGATAACTCAAAAGATACAATGCATAAATCTAAGTTCATTACTTGGTCAGGATTAAGATCAATCAAGTTTATGAAAGTTTTTGTAAATTAAGATCAATGACATTTAGTTAACTTGATCGAAATTCACAGTAGTCTCGTTCAGTGTAACATATACACTAGTTTTTCTAGTAACCCACGATTATGATTATTCTCCTTTACTACTCTCTTGCATATTTAGAGATTGATTAGGATTATGAATTTAGAGTTTAATTGGGATTTGAGCTAGTAAAGAGATTGCAAGACCCATAGACTTTTTTTTTTTTAAGGGAATATTTCATTTATAAAAATCGAGAGGAGTAAGAATCCTCAATTACAAGATGTTCAATTTGGGGAGGCGTTTTGCCAAACCAATAGACTCAGAATCTAATTTGAGGGCAAGCTGTGTCAATTCATGAGCAACTTGATTGGATAATCGATGACCATAGCTAAACGAACAACAAGAGAATGAGAAAGCATTAGCAATAATGTCTTGAATGACCAACCCCAGCTCCAAGACAGAGGGGGAGCGATTGTTGATGTCATGAATAATGTCTGCTGCATCAGAGACCACCTCGAGAGTTGAGATACCCATTATATGAGTCAAACAAAGACCACGTAGCAAGGCCAAAGCTTAAAGAATGTCCACAAAAGGCTTTGCATTAATAAGAATGGAAGAGGAGGCCAAGACAGCGCCAAAGTGGTCACGTAGTACCACCCCAAGCCCAGCTTTGAACTATTTTGAAGACAGGCCTGCATCAGAGTTTAGTTTAATAAGGCCCAATCTAGGAGCATGCTATACTCTAGTACGTGACATAGGAGAGCTAGTAGTAGAGGCATGAATAGTCTTAGATTAATCCTTGTATCCTTGCACCCAACAAAGCGTATCCGACGTTGAGAGCACCTTGTGTTCCGAAATAAATTGGTTTCTAATGAACCAAATTCTTCAAAAGAGTATAAGTAGGGTCTCAAGATCTTCAATAGGAAGGCTGGCCAGGCATTCAATCAATAAATACAACATGGGTGTATTATGGGTAATATTAAAACCATTCAAAAAGGAGCAAGACTGGCGTACATGCTTAAGAGCATCACAAAGCCAAAGTGCATGAATGGAATTTTCAACTCCTTTCGTGCAGCGGCTGCAAGAGTCATCGATAGGAACATGATATCGCCTGAGGTTAGAAAAAGTAGGGATCCAATCATGGGACAGTTCCAAACGAAATGTTTAATCTTTGGTGGGAGCTGTAAGTGCCACAACTACTTCCACCAGTAGCGAGAGTAATCGTTACCATCGGAAGATGATGTATAATAAGGAGCGAGGGAGAGCCAATACCCACTCTTAACAGAAAATTGGCCGTGTTTGTCAAAATGCCACATAACAGAGTCGCCAAGGTTGGCCTAGGAAGCTATACGTGGGATGTTTAAGATTAGTTCGCACTCATCTTCTGAGAAAGAGTTCTATATAAGCTCTTGGTTTTATAGGCTCGATGGTAGGAGTAAGTTAGCCACCAAGGAGTGTTCAGGCAGCATATGCGGGAATAAAGGTTTGAAGGATAAAGGGCGAGGGAGCCATTGATCATAGTAGATTGAGACAGAAGATCCATCCCCGATGCGCCAGCGAAGCCCTTTAATAAGCAAATTACGGCCCCAAAGAATACTTTTCCAAACAATAGAGTCTGACTGTTTAGGATGTGCCCGTAGGAATAAGGCATTGGGATAGTATAGGCTTTGGAGTGTTCTTGCCATCAGAGAGTTTGGATGGGTAATCACACGCCAACCCTGCTTGGCCAGAATGGCTTGGTTAAAAGAGTGCAGATCCCTAAACCCAAGTCTACCATCAGATTTGTGGCGGCACAACATTTCCCAAGAACACCAATGAACTTTCCTCTTGTTCTCGTCACCACCCCAAAACAATCTAGCACAAAGACTATGAATTTCTTTAATAAGAGTCCTGAAAAGCCGAAACAGGTTCATAATATAGGATGGAATAGCCTGGATCACTGCTTTAATAAGAACCTCCCGCCCTCCAGCAGAGAAAAGGTGCCTCTTCCATCCCCTCAATTTATTCCACACTCTTTCTTTAATGGTGGCAAAAAGATTTCGTTTATTCTTACTGGTGACACAAGGAAGCCCCAGGTATTTACTGTGGTGAGGGACCTGGGTAACGCCAAGATAATGAGATAGATGAGAAGCGTTCTCCCTCGAATACAATTACCAAAGCATACTGCCAATTTTTGATAATTAATTAGCTGTCCAGAAGCAACCTCATAAGACCGCAGAATTTCCAAAATTGAGTTACAATCATTCTGAGATGCCCTGGTAATGATAAGGCTATCATCGGCAAAATATAAGTGAGAAATAATGGGACCCGAGCTTCTACATTTCAAACCATGTAGAGAACCTCGTTGCTGAGCAGAATTGAGAAAGGTGGAGAGACCTTCAGCACAAAAGAGGAATAGATATGAGGATAAAGGGTCACCTTGACGGAGACCTCGCGAAGGAGATATATTGCCCCGTGCTAAGCCATTAATAATGATAAAGTACGATACTGAAGATATGCAACGGTAAATCTTACCACACCAATTTTCAGGAAAACCCAACTTGCACATCATAGCCATCAGAAAGGGCCATTTAATACAATCATAAGCTTTGGACATGTCCAACTTTAAGGCCATAAAATTTCCGCCGGAGAATTTATTTCTTTTAATAGCATGGAGACATTCAAACCCAACAATAGCATTATCAGTTATTAGGCGCTCAGGGATGAAGGCACTTTGAGAGTCTGAAATTACATCATTCATAATACACCGCAACCTGTTGGCCAGGGCTTTTGTAATAATCTTATACAAGACATTACAAAGGCTAATAGGACGAAAGTCTGAACACAGCTTGGGTTCAATGATTTTAGGGATTAAGGTAATAAGGGTTTCATTAGCCCTTCCAATGTCATCTTCATGATTAAGGAACCCCAAGCACACAGAACATATAGATAGCTCAATCAAGTCCCAAAACATTTGATAAAACAATACACACATACTATTATTTTAGGGGCTTTTGTAGGGTACATCTGATGAACAGTAGTGTAGATGTTGTCAGTACAAAAAGGGGACTCTAACCATTGATAGTGATGCGCAGAGAGATGCAGCTTAACACAAGAAGTAACAGCATTAATTGCTAACTCAGAAGGCCTAGAAGAAGTGAATATGTCAGCAAAATACTCATTAAAGGATTGTGCAATCTGGTCTGAGTCTGAGTGTCAGGTTCTATCACACCCAATAATTCCAGAGATATGGTTTTTCCTTTTGCGACCAGAGGCTTTAAAGTAGAAACAATAGGAATTTCTATCACTAGCCTTG
The DNA here is from genome assembly GCA_946807835.1 of Ailanthus altissimus. Lineage (NCBI taxonomy): Eukaryota > Viridiplantae > Streptophyta > Magnoliopsida > Sapindales > Simaroubaceae > Ailanthus > Ailanthus altissimus. The sequence continues at coordinate 17,011,117 of OX327687.1, forward strand.
AGCCATAAGACCCTCGATCTTTGTCTCCAGTATCTCTCCTCCTTATATAGAAGAACATCCAGGGATTTTTGGTCTTATTAATCTTCTTCCAGGTATACATGTCCACTTACTGATTTAAAGCCCCTAAGAGTTGCTTTTTCTTTTTTATCTTATATTTCAACCTTCGAAAATGGGTAATATTCCACGTTTTGAGCCGAGACCCGATTCATTGTAAAGTCCCACAAATTCCATTAAGCGAAGTTAAAATATTTGGCCATCCCTCTGAGATTATCTGTCTGCATTCCTCCTCATCAGCCCAAGCCTCATCGAAATGGAACCTGCTACAAAGAGGCTGAGGTGAAGTGTTACTAGTTGTTGTACCCAGATCCCTGCAGGCTAACAATAGGGGGCAGTGGTCAGATCCCCAAAAATCCAGATGTTGTGCAGAGGCATTAGGGAAGAGGTTATGCCAGAAGAAGGAGCATATCATACGATCCAATCTTTCTTGTATAAAGGAATTAGAGTTGTGTCCATTACACCAAGTGAAGCGGGGGCCTTTGAAGTGGATCCCAATTAAGTTGCATCAATAGCCTTCCTGAAGTTTGCATGAGAAATAGAGGTCGAGGCAGCCTGCCATCTTTTTCCGAGTTTGTAAGAATCTCGTTAAAATCCCCACCGCATACCCAAGGGAGAGAGCATAGGCGCCTTAGGAGTGTCCAGGAATGGATACGCCTATAGACTTCTTTCTCCAACTTTAAAGACCTAGTCCTAGTCATTTTATGACACACCAATTCTTTTAAGTTAACTAAAAAATATTTTATTAAAATTCACGAGCTGTGCTCTAGTAACTCATGTTAATAAATAAAAGCTTATTTAATTAAAACCTATTTTAATTAAATTATGCTTGGTCTTTTGATCAATAATAACTACTTAATTGACCCTCTAATTGATTTCTATAATTAAATATAGGTCATAAAAAAATATCTTGCCTATTTAATTATATGTCTTTATTGTAAATAAATTTACAAATAAATATTATTATTCAATAAATTATTTATTGAATAAATTATGGCCACAAATTCAAATGATCAAATACTGCAAACAACTTAGGTGAACATTAAATAGATTCTATCTTGTAAATATATATTCCTACGAGCTATAAAATTATATTTCCAAACTATCAAGGTTTTGACCATTTATATGGATTTCATTTCATGATAACTCAAAAGATACAACATGAATGTAAGTTCATTATTTGATTAGGATTAAGATCAATCAAGCTTATTAAAATTTTTACAAATTAAGATCAATAACATTTAGTTAACTTGATCAAAATTCACAGTAGTTTCGTTCAATGTAATATATGTACTAATTTTTCTACTCGAAGTCTCTACTTTGATGATCAGGATAAATCATCATTTATAAGAAGTAGAAAAACTACAACCTTACATAATGAAATGCCTTTTTTTTTTAACTAATGATTGTATAAAAATTACAACTTTACATAATGAAATGCCTTTTTTATTAATAATTGTGAATATGAATAATTTAATATATAAATAATTTATGATCTATACCTTCTATATTAGCATTATTTGTCTAATACGTAGATAATATATTTTATAAATATGAACTCATTAATATATGTTCAATCATATATTTAAAATAAAATTTATTAATCAAATAAAAATATTATTACACACGCTTTAAAGATATAAAATAACATTACATATCTAACATTTAAGAACCTATTTGCAAGTGCTCATCGATGAACTGGTCCTTTCTCAAACATTTCACGGAAGTAACTAGCTCCAAGAATTCTTAGACCGGATAGTTGAAAATGTTTTTGAATTCAAAGAAGTGTTAGAGGAAAAACGGGTTTCAACTAGGGGTGGGCATAAATTCAAAAAATCGAACTAAACCGAACCAAACCGGTTCGGTTCACCCTGAATCGATTCGATTTTTGGTTCTTTTAACTTCTAAAATTGAATTTTTGGTTCGGTTCTCGGTTCCTAGCAAAGAACCGAGAACCGAACCGGTTAACCAAAAATAATTCAAAACAATTTGAAAATGCCACGTGGCATATTTTGATTAAAGGTTGTAGAATGTTATAATAGTCATGCCTACACTCAATACATAATATATAAAGGCTAAAAGTAAAACCTAATCCCTCAAATCTCAAATTCGTCCTCTCCTTTCAATTCTCAAATGCAAAAAACACATTTTCACCGGTCATCGCACCACCATCCACGACTCCATGTTGCCGTCCACACTGCCGTCCATGTTACCATCCACCTGTGAGCTACCACGACCATGGCTTCACTACTTGGGTGTTTAATTTAAGTTGCTAGTCTTGTACGACCGCAACTTCACCGCTTGTCATCCACGACTCTATGTTTCTGTCCCACCACCGTCCACGTTGCCATCCACCTGTGAGCTGTGAAGACCACGGCTTCACCGTTCGGGTCTTTTAATTTAAGTTGCTAGTTTTGTTCGACCATAACTTCATCGGTCGTCGTCCACAACTCCATGTTGCCATCTACATCGCCGTTCATGTTGCCGTTTACCTGCGAGCTGCGATGACCACGGCCTCACCGCTTGGGTCTTTGTCTCTCATTCGCATCCACACCACCGACCAAGCGCTGTCCACATTGGTTTACCGCCGTCCACCTGTGAGTTGCGATGATCACGACTTTGCCGCTCGGGTCTTTGTCTCTCATTCTCATCTACGTCGCCATCTAAATCACTGTCCACACTGCGGTCCACACCGCTATCCACCTCTGAGCTGCGACAGTCACTACTTCAGTGCTTTACTGCTTGGGTAACTAACATTTGTCTCGCTGTACTCATTCACGCTGCCGTCCAAGCCATTGTCCACACCGCCGGCCACCTGTGAGCTGTGACGGTAACAAAATATTTGTTTCATTTCTCAAATTTTTTTACTTTTTATTTGGACATTTTTTTTTAGAATTTGTGTTACAAATATGTTGTGTTTAAATTAAATATATGAAATGCAAATGTGTTGTGTAACTTGTGTTTATATGAACTTTTATTTTAGAATATATATTGCAAATGTGTTGTGTTTAAATGTATTAGATAAAATGATAAATATTAGGTGATTAATCTGCCGAAGATGGTGATTATTTATTTATTTTTGGGTGAAACTTCATATTTGGTGAATAGGTATATTTTAAGAGTATGTTGGGCTTAATAGTCATACATTTACTTTATTTAGTCATTTTATTAATTCTGTTCTATCTTATTTCATAAATTATTTATTGTTATATTGTTGTGGTTGAAGAACTAATGGTGTATGGTTTTTGTTAATATTGTTGTAGTTGACTTGTGAATTTGCTAAGTGTTATGAGTTAGTAAGTTATTTGTGTTAATTTAATTTAGGAAGATGGATGAAAGTATTGAACAAGAACAAGAAAGTATTGAACAAGAAACCCAAAAAATCAAGTGGCCATAAAGTTTCCAATAGTTGGTCTCATTTTGTGAAGATTGAAAATGATAGAGCCAAATATATCTATTGTGGTAAAACGTATGCTGCTCATCCTGTTAAGAATGAGACCTCTAATTTAAATAAGCATTTATTAAATTGTACGAAGTATTTAGCCACCACTATAAATGAGAGTTAAGGGGTATTAAGTCAAAACCCAATTGCTAAAGGTGGTACTAATAGTGTCATGTCAGTTACATATAATAAGAAGGATTGTAGGAAAGCTTATGCCAAAATGGTGATTCTAGATGAGCTGCTATTTAGTTTTGTTGAGGGTAGAGGATTTCGCTATTTTTACTATTGTAGTAACCAGTATCCACGACTGGTAAGAATAAGTATTTATATATGTATAAATATACGTATTTTATTTGTATGTTGGTGATACTTGAATTATATATTGTTATTAGTAATATTTTATAGGTTAAGGATATACGATTAGTATTGGGTTTATTTGTATGACTTTAGATTTATTTTAGGGACCAAATTGTAATACTTTGAAAGTTTTGGGGGTAAATTCGTAAATACCAAAAATTAGCCACTTAGTATAAAAATACACATTTAAAACCCTATTTCTCTCATTTAGGTCGAGCTACCCCTTTTAAGAGAGAGAAGAGAGAAATAGAGGAGAGAGAAAGAGAAGAAGAAGAAGAAGAAGAAGAAATTGAAATTTTTGGATCTTAAGAGGTATATCACAATTATTTCTTAATTTATTGGTGTTAATTATGTTAATTTCTTTAAGTTTTGATTTCTGGAAATATGTATAATTGAGGATTTGATGTGTATTTCGTATGATAGTTTGAGAATTGATGATGATTTATAAGATAGTTTGATAAATCATGATGGATTGCAAAATTTCTGATTGATAGTCACTTGATCTAAGAATTTTATAAATTATTGTGAATCGATTCTGGTTTTGAATTTTGAGTATATGAAATTATACATGTTTAAGATCATCTGAGACTTTGAATCGACTGAAAATCTCGGATATTGAATTTGTTGTGAATTTACCAAAATGACCCTGAAATTCTGGAAATTTCCTATGTGAACAGTATAATACAGTGACGAACAATGTTTGTCCTACTGAATGATCTTCAAAAATTACGAATTTGTGGAATATGATAAGTTTATATGTCTAATATGATATACTCGGAATTGAGAATTTAGATCAATGTGGTTGAAATGTTATGATTTTCTAAAGTATATCCACTCATTACAGTATTTGATTAACAGATTTTTAAAGCTATGGAATAAAATAGTTTTAAAATATTTTTGGCAGTGATTTGGAAGAGAAATATTTATCATGGACTGAGATATGTGTTAAGAATAATTATGTGATAGTTTTATAATTTTTGAGTTAGTATATGATTTTATAAAATTGGGAGATTGAATACTGTTCAGTAAGTATCTTGATCCTGTCAGGTTTATAGTTTGGATTCGATGGTGTTTATGGAATGGATTGTGTAGGAATTTGGATATAATATTCATATATAAGAAGTATATATGAGTCAAGAATGATATATTCTGATTTCGGAGTAATTGGACATCATTTGATGTATTAGAAAATTTTGTTAAGTGTAAGTGATCAAAATGACAGGTTTTGAGAAACCAAGTATTTAGACCAATTTGATGTGATAAATGCATTGTGTATAATTTTGTAAGCTATTTAAAGTATTTTGTGTGAATTGTGAGGCTTATGAAAGGATTAATCTCCATTGATAGGTTAAGGAGATTTAAGCCTTGTAGCTGAAAGTGTTAAGAGGTAAGTATACTAGACTTACTACTGGAATCACAATAAACATAATAATTGTTTTGTATGATTTTGTAAATGGGGTTAAGAATATGTTTATGATATGTCAAAGTATATTTTGATATGAAATGTGAATATATGTTTATGAATGTGAGCATTGACATTGAGCATGGACATACATGTGTTTTTGAAAGTGAGCTTTCCAAAATAAGATGCGTTTAACAAAGAAAGCTTTTGAAGTGTAATATGTCCATGAGAAATATTTTGTGATTTGAGGGTACTTGAACTCACTGTTAACTTAGTAGGCATTTTATGTGATTTGTGGAGCCTTTATGTGTGGCCTTTCCTTCGGGATTGGTATATGTTATGTGTTCCGTATGTAGGGAGGATCCTATTGGTACCTAAAGGAAGTGTGAGTCATCACATTCGTGTGGTGGCGTATAGGTACATGTGAGAGGACTCACCGATGATCAGGGTGAGGGTTTGGCTTTTACCTTCGGGCATAAGCGTTATATATGTGTGATTTAAAGACCTCACTTGTACTATTCCTCTCATACGGTATGTCACCTACGAGTAACATTTGGCTCATTATGTGATATGTGATATGTAAGTCCTACTAAGTAGTAGTTGAGTGATGGTATTCCTATTATGTGTTTTGAAAGAATGTGTAAGCGCTTACATGATATGTGATTTGATAAGATTATGATTTTGATTGATCACAGCATATCATACATATGCATTGTGTACATATATGTATTTGTATTTGATATATGAAAAATTAGTATGCTTACTGAGTTTTATACTCATTATAGTTTATGGTGATTTCAGGTAAATAAGGTACATGTGTGCTTAGCGGATTTGGCAAGGCTTCTGCTGTTCCTTGGGTTCCCTAAGTTGCTAGGTTGTTGTGTGTTTCATTTGGGGACACGTGGGATAGGATATTTGGTTTGTCCCTATTGAATAAATACTTATGTATTATTTCATTGTGTGTGGCTGGATTTGATTTAAGTTTTCAAAGTGTGGTTACTAGTTGATTTCAAGTAAGAATTTGCAATGAATATATTCTGGGCTTCCGGTAACAAAGTTGCTACTGGTGACGTAGTAGAGTGTTAATCTCTGAGAAAACTCTGCGTATCTCCGGTTTATTAATTGTCCCAGTCATAATTCAATTGTTATAATTCTGAAAGAAATTAAAATGAATGTTTAAGTATTATAGCAAGAATGAATGTAAGTGATGTCGTGTGTCAGATCTTTTGGGTCTGGGGCGTGACAACTATGTTGTGTATCCAAGGTTCAATTCCCCATTTAGAAGAACCCTGGCTAAAGATATATATCAATTGTACCTCGATGAAAAGATTTTGTTGAAGAGTATTTTTTCTGCAAATAAAGTGAGGGTGTGTATTACTACTAATACTTGAACTTCTATATAAAATATAAACTACATAGTAGTAACTGCTTATTGGATTGATGCGGATTGAGAGTTATAAAAAAGAATTCTAAGTTTCTCTCAAATCACAAATCATAAAGGAGAAGTAATTGAGAATGTGTTACGTGATTGGGGCATCTAAAGGGTATTCACAATTACTTTGGATAATGTTAGTGCTAATGATGTGACAATTAACTACATGAGGAGGAGATTGAAGAGTTGGCAAGTTGATGGGACATTTTTGGATGGGAAATATCTATATTTACGGTGTGTTGCTCATATCATCAATTTGATTGTTGGTGAAGGATTGAAAGAAATAAGTTATTCAATTGCTAGTATTCGAAATGCAGTCCGATATGTTAGATCATTTCCCATAAGATTAGAAAAATTAAGAAAGTATGTTGAACATGACAATATTCAAGGGAAAGGGCTTGTGGTTATGGATGTCCCTACTAGGTGAAACTCCACCTGCTTGATGTTGAGTAGTGCCTTAAAATTTTAAATTTCATTCGAGCGTTTAGAAGAGGAAGATGGACACTACTACAACTACTTTAACAGTGGTGATGATGGGAAGGGTAAAGCGTGGCCACTCAAATCTGAAGATTGGAAAAATGCTTAAGTTTTTATTAAATTTTTAAAGACATTTTATGATGCAACTTTGAAGTGTAGTGCCTCTTTGATGCCTACATCTCATTTGTATTTTAGTTAGGCTAGTAAAACTTTGTTTCTTTTTCAATTGCAAATAAATTCATTAAATGTTGAATATATATGTGTTTTAGACTTTTATAATTTGTATTTGTTTTTAGGTAAGTAAGATTCAATTCTAGCTTACAGGATTGAGGGAGAAAAGTGATGATGATAATTTGTTGAAGAGAATGGCCATTAACATGAGAAAGAAGTTTGATAAATTCTGGGGTTCGTTGGATACTATGAATAAATTATTGATTAATGTTGTTGTTCTTAATTCCCGATACAAGATAGAGTATGTAAGTTTTTGTTATGGAAATTTGTGTGCGCCAAATGTAGTTAAGAGTATGCAAGAAGAGATTAAGGAGTTGTTGTTCTCTATGTATGATTTTTACCGTGCCCAATATTGCACTTAATCTGTTAATGTTCCTTTATCTAATATAAACGTAGAAGACAATGACTTAGATGTGAGGAATAAAAGAATGAAATATGATACAGAGAAAGCTTTTAAGAGACAAAAGGCAAAATACAACTAGTTATTGGAAAGTTAGAAGTGGAAATATATTTTCTAGAACAAAGTGAAGATTCTCATAATCTTCATTTTGATATTTAGGGTTGATGGAGGAACAATTGTACTAAATATCCTATTTCGTCTCTTATTGCTAAGGATGTACTTGCAATTCCTATTTCTACAGTGGCTTTTGAGAGTGCATTCAGTATAGGTGGATGCATTCTTAATCCATTCAGAAGTTCATTGACTCAAAAAATGGTAGAAGCTCTGATTTATACGCAGAATTCGCTTCAATCTTTAATTAGAGATAAAGAACTTCATGTTAGCATTGATGTCTCTGATATCCAAGATTTAGAACTTTATAAGTTAATTCAATCTGGTAAGTACATTTAAATATTTATCATTTACATAAATTTAAGTTATTAATTTTTTTACTACTATGTTAATACTTAATATGTTATTTATATGTAATAATTTTATGTTATATAGAGGTGGAGAATTCTATGCTTACATCATTAAATATTCCAACGCATGTGAATGTGGAAGAAAGCTACGGTGATATTGGAGAGTAATGTTATGTTACTATATCACAAATATTAAAAATTTGATTATTGTTGTTTAAAAGTTGATTTTTTTGTAGACTTTTACTTCTATTGATCTTATTATGAATTTTTAATTGTGTTTGTCTTTTTTATGGACTTTTATTGCTTGTATTGATATTCTTCTTATGGACTTTTATATTTTATTTGTGTTGATATTTTTATGGACATATTAGGTTTTCGAGTTCTTCAATTTTTATGTTATATTGACCTTTTGCTTTTAATTTAAGTTGTTGAATTTTTATTTTTATTTTATATTGTTATATTTTATTGTTAATTAGTTATGTCATAAATTATGTATTATTATATTATATAATTATATTTGTATGTTATAAATTATAATTGTTAAGTCAAAGTATAATTATAATTATTTTTAATTTAAGTTACTTTTAATTTAAGTTACTTTTAATTTTATTTGTGTAATATATATTATTTTTTATAAAATATTTTTTTTAGTGGACTTAATATAGTATTTAAAAAGAGAATTTATTGACTAAATGTCTCAATAAAAATGAAGAAACTGATTTTAATGAAGTCCAATTAAAAAAAATTTAAAATAATAAAAAAAAAAGTTCAAAAAAACAGAATTTAAATGTTGATTTGAATCGAAATCTGACTCGTAAACTAAATCGAGGAATTGAATCGAAAAATTGAATTATAAAATAGAACCAAACCAAATTGAAACAATTTGATTTCACCTTTTCACAATTAATTTTTCAATTCTGTTCTATAAAAATTGAACAATTCAATTCAATTTTTGATTCACCATAAAAATCGAATCATAAATGCCCACCCTAATTTCAACCGGGTTCGTGGCGAGTAGCAATATGGTGGCAGAATATTAAACTCACACGACCTGAGCAAGGCTGAAAGAAAATTGACTTTTAGAGTAGATGAAGAATTATCTGCACGCAGAATCATCTGAACGGTTATGTATCAAAGGCTGAAAAATTTACAGCAAGGCAATCTAACAATTACCCAGTACACTAGCGATATCTATTGGCGTGTGGCAAGAAACAACTTTGCAAAGTCAAAAAGTCAACTAGTATCTAAATACATTATGTTGGGATTTTTTTATTTTAATAAAATTAATATAAAAATTAAAATTATCTTATTCATAATTATATATAATAAAAAATTAAAAATTATTATCTCAATTTTTTATTTATTAAATTTGAATTGATCAACAGTAATTTTCTTTGCATCTTCAAATCTTTATATATGATACGTGAGTTTTAAAAAATGCTATAAATTAAAAGAAAAAAAGTAGTTTAATTTCTCTTTCTTTAAACATAAAATATATAAAAGAATTTATTCTTTTTACTACTACTTAACTCCTTTATATATAAGCAAAATTCCTAAGAATTTAGAGTTTGATTAAAATTTAAATTAGTAAAGAGATTGGCAAAACTTTAACTTAAAAGGCTTAGGCAATTCATCAATACCACCAAATCTTTTAAGTTTTAACTAAGGTATTTATTAAAAACCAAATGTGCACTCTAGTAACCTATGTAAAAATAAATAAATAAAACCTATTTTAATTAAAAGCTCTTTTAATTAAATTAACTTGGTCTTACACTAATAATAACCCCTTAATTTATTATATATTTGATGTCCATAATTAAGTTAGGCTATTAAAAAAAAAAAATTTGCCTTATTAATTACTTATTTACTTCTAAGTTATTGAATGCATTAATCATCATTTTTCAATATGTTTATATTTGTAAATAAATTTATAAATAAATATTATTGTTCAATGAATAATTTATCTAATAAAATGTGGCCACAGATTTAATAATCAAATATTGCAAATAGTTTAGGTGAATGTTATTAGTAACATTTTTTAAAATAAAATTAGTGTAGAAGTTAGATCATCTTGTTCATGATTATATGTATAGAGTTAGAGAATTACTTCAATTTCTCATTTGTTAAACTTAAATTGATTGACTGCAATATTCTTTATTATCTCTAGTTTTCAAACTCATTTCTCTAGGCAATACTATAAATTAAGAGAGAAAAGAAGTAGTCAATTATCTTTCTCTTAATATATAATACGTAAAAAGAATTCTTATTTTAACTATTTTCTACCTCCTTTATATATAGGCACTATATTTAGAGACTTAAAGTTTAATTGAGATTTGAGTTAGTAAAGTGACTGATAAGCCCGTGGGCTTATTAACCCAAACTTAAAAGGTTTAGTATAGTCATCTTATAGAACCAAATCTTTTAAGTAGGACTGAGTATCGATTCGGGAGAACTGGTTAACTCACTAAATTGAATAGAAATTTTTTGGTTTGGTTCAATTTGGATTATAGAGGTAGAATAGTTCGGTTCATTTAGGTTTCATTTCAGTTTAGATCAAACCAAAACAGTAACCAATTTACACTTGCCAAAATGCAAGTTTTGGATAGTGCCACAACGCTGCGTTTTGGCCCAAAAAAATTTTTTTTTTGTTCAGTTTGAATTTGATAAAATAAAAATGTGTTTTGATTTTCTCTCTTCTCATCTCAAGCAGTCTCGTTCTCTCTCTTTCAAAAGCAATTTTCTCCAGTGACTCTTTCTCTTTGACGACTCATTCATGGGCGGTCAACAGTCCACCACCGTAAGTTCTCCAGTGATCATCAACATTAGTTCTCCAGTGACCATAACTTCTCTGACTGTTGCCCCACTGATTTTGCTATCTACAGCCTACATCCTATTGCTGCCTATCGCCCATATCTACATGTCACCCCTGCTATGCTAGCCTATCGTGCTTCTTTAACTGCTGCTGCTGGTCTATCGCCAAATTTTCAAAGGTCCAAATGTGTTTTTTTAGTATTGTTTGAGTGTTTGTCCAAACGCAAACTATATAAAAAAATAGATGACGAGCTAATGAAATAGATGTTGGTTGGTTAATACAAATTTTTTGTTTATAAAAATAAACGCAGCGGAAGCTAGATCGATTTGTTAATAATTACATATATAGGGATAGGAGATTACCTCAATTTTTTGCTATGGGAAATCTTGAATTGACTGGCTGCAATTTTCTCTACTACCCTCAATCTTCAAACTCAACGAGTGTGGGCACGTGGATCTTTCTTAATCTCTAAAAATAATAATACCAAAATATGAGAGAATGGTATTAATTAAATTCTTTTTTCACGTAAGAATACGTAAAATAATTTTTCTCTATATGGTTGTGGTATATTTTTCTTATTACATACCTCTCATATATATAGGGATCTCCCTTGAGTATTTAGAATTTAATTAGTATTAGGAAATTAGAGTTTGATTAAGACTTGAAGTAGTAGAGGGACTGCAAGACCCATAAGCATCATAGCTCCAACATAAAAGGCCTAGTCCTTATTATCTCATAATACAGCAATTCTTCTAAGTTAACCCCAGGCTATTCCACTAAAAGTCAAGAGCTGTACTTTAGTAACCCATGTTATAAAATAAAAGCTTATTTAATTAAAACCCCTTTTAATTAAATTGGGCTTGGTCTTTAGATCAACAATAACCACTTAATTGATCATTCTAATTGATGTGCATAATTAAAGATAGGCCATGAAAAAATGTCATACCTTTTTAATTACTTATTTACCTCTGAGTCACTAAATGCTCTAATGATCACTTTTAATATGTCTATATTTGTAAATAAATTTATAAATAAATATTATTATTTAATAAATAATTTATTAAATAAATTATGGCCACAGATTTTAATGATCAAGTACTGCAAACAGCTTAGGTAGACATTAGTTATTAGATTCCATATTGCAAATACATGTTCCTACAACCCATGGAATTATATCTCCAAGCTATCGAGGTTTCGACCGTTTATATAGATCTCACTTCATGATAACTCAAAAGATACAACACATGGATGTAAGTTCATTACCTACTCAAGATTAAAATTAATCAAGCTTATTAAAGATTTTTTGAATTAAGATCTACGATATTTAGTTAACCAGATCGAAATTCACAGTAGTCCTGTTCAATGTATCATATACACTAATTTGTCTACTCGAAGTCTCTACTTCGATGATCAAGGTAAATCATCCACTATAAGAAGCAGAAAAACTACAACCTTACATAATGAAATGCTCTATTCATTAATGGCTGTGAACATGATTTAATTTATAAAGAACTTGTGATCTATATCCTCTGTATTAGCATCACATACTTTATAAATATGGGCTTATCAATGTATGCTTAATTATATATATGAATAAACTTTATTAATCTAATAAAATGTTATTTCACATGCTTGAATGGCATAAATAACATTATATGTCTAACAATCTCTCCCTTGCCCTAAAGCATGTCAAGTAACTATTGAGCCTCAATATTATTCATATGAGTTTCAAAACTCTTTGCTTGCAATGGCTTAGGTGAATGGATCTACTAGATTGTCTACTTAGATAATCTTAGATACCATGACCTCACAATTTTGCATAAAACTCCCTTACCAAACATGATTTTCTCTTAATGTGTTTTCTTCTCTTGTGGTATTCGGTTCCTTAGACTATGCTATTACCCTTGCTATTATCTTAATAAAGAACAATAGGCATCTAAGTACTAGGTACTATGTCACACCTAGACCCAAATTATCTGACACACGACATAACTTACATTTATTCAATTTTTCAGAATTATAAAATTGAATTATGACTGGGGCAATTAGTAAATTGGAGATACGCAGAGTTTTCTCAAAGATTAACACTTTACTACATCACCAGTAGCAACTTTGTTACCGAAAGCCCAGAATATATTCATTGCAAATTCTTACTTAAAATCAACTCATAACCACACTAAATAAAATAATACATAAGTATTTATTCAATAGGCATAAATCAAATATCTTAAATCACCCCTAAATGAAACACTCAGCAACCTAGCAACTTAGGGAACCTAAGGAACAGCAGAAGCCTTGCCAAATCCGCTAAGCACACATGTACCTTATTTACCTGAAATCACCATAAACTATAATTGTAGTAACCAGTATCCATAACCGGTAAGAATATGTATATTTATATATATAAATATACGTATTTTATTTGTATGTGGGTGATCCTTGATTTATATATTGTTATTAGTAGTGTTTTTATAGGTTAAGGATATACTATTAGTATTGGGTTTATTTGCAAGACTTTTGAATTATTTTAGGGACCAAATTGTTATACTTTGAAAGTTTTGGGGGTGAATTCGTAAATACCAAAAATTAGCCACTTAGTATAAAAATACACTTTTAAAACCCTAATTTACCATTTTTAGGTCGAGCTACCCATTTTAAGAGAGAGAAGAGAGGAGAGAGAAAGAGGAGAAGAAGAAGAAAAAGAAGAAGAAATTGGAATTTTGAATTTCAAGAGGTATATCATACGTATTTCTCAATTTATTAGTATTAATTAAGTTAATTCCTTTAAGTTTTGATTTCTGAAAATATGTATAATTGAAGATTTGTTGCGTATTTCGTAAGATCATATGAGAATTGATGATGATCTATAAGATAGTTTGATAAATCATGATGAATTATGGAATTTCTGCTGGATAACCTCTTGATCTAGGAATTTTATAAATTGTTGTGATTCGATTCTGGTTTTGAATTTTGAGTATATGAAATTAGACATGTTTAGGATCATCTGAGACTTTGAATCGACTGAAAATCTCGGAAATTGAATTTGTAGTGAATTTACCAAAATGACCCTGGAATTCTGGAAATTTTCTGTGTAAACAGTATGATACAGTGGAAAATAATTTTTGACCTGCTGAATGATCTTTAAAAATTATGAATTTGTGGAATATGATAATTTTATATGTCTAATATGATATACTCGGAATTGAGAATTTGGATCAATGTGGTTGAAGTGTTATGAATTTCTAAAGTGTATCAGCTCATTGTAGTATTTGATTAACAGATTTTTAAAGTTATGAAATAAAATAATTTTAAAATACTTTTGGCAGTTATTTGGAAGCCAAATATTTATCATGGACTGAGATATGTGTCAAGAGTAATTATGTGATAGTTTTATAATTTTTGAGTTAGTATATGATTTTATAAAATTGGGAGATTGAATACTGTTCAGTAAGTATCTTGATCCTGTCAGGTTTGTAGTTTGGATTCGATGGTGTGTATGGAATGGATTGTGTAGGAATTTTGATATAATATTCATATATAAGAAGTATATATGAGTCAAGAATGATATAGTCTGATTTCGGAGTAATTGGACATCATTTGATATATTAGAAAATTTTGTTAAGTGTAAGTGGTCAAAATGACAGGTTTTGAGAAACCAAGTATTTAGACCAATTTGATGTGATAAATGCATTGTGTATAATTTTGTAAGCTATTTAAAGTATTTTGTGTGAATTGTGAGGCTTATGAAAAGATTAACCTCCATTGATAGGTTAAGGAGATTTAAGCCTTGTAGCTGAAAGTGTTAAGAGGTAAGTATACTAGACTTTTTACTGGAATCACAATAAACATAGTAAGTGTTATGAGTGATTTTGTAAATGTGGTTAAGAATATGTTTATGTTATGTCAAAGTATATTTTGATATGAAATGTGAATATATGTTTATGAATATGAGCATTGACATTGAGCATGGACATACATGTTTTTTTTTTAAAGTGAGCTTTCAAAATAAGATATGTTTAACAAAGAAAGCTTTTGAAGTATAATATGTCCATGAGAAATATTTTGTGTTTTGAGGGTACTTGAACTCACTGTTGACATAGTAGGCATTTTATGTGATTTGTAGAGCCTTTATGTGTGGCCTTTCCTTCGGGATTGGTATATGTTATGTGTTCCGTATGTAGGGAGGATCCTATTGGTACCTAAAGGAAGAGTGAGTCATCACATTCGTGTGGTGGCGTATTGGTACATGTGAGAAAACTCACCGATGATCAGGGTGAGGGTTTGGCTTTTACCTTCGGGCATGAGCATTATATATGTGTGATTTAAAGGCCTCACTTGTACTATTCCTCTCATACGGTGTGTCACCTACGAGTGACATTTGGCTCATTATGTGATATGTGATATGTAAGTCCTACTAAGTAGTAGTTGAGTGATGGTATTCCTATTATGTGTTTTGAAAGAATGTGTAAGCGCTTACATGATATGTGATTTGATAAGATTATGATTTTGATTGATCACAGCATATCATACATATGCATTGTGTACATTTATGTATTTGTATTTGATATATGAAAAACTAGTATGCTTACTGAGTTTTATACTCATTATAGTTTATGGTGATTTTAGGTAAATAAGGTACATGTGTGCTTAGCGGATTTGGCAAGGCTTCTGCTGTTCCTTGGGTTCCCTAAGTTGCTAGGTTGTTGTGTGTTTCATTTGGGGACACGTGGGATAGGATATTTGGTTTGTCCCTATTGAATAAATACTTATGTATTATTTTATTGTGTGTGGCTGGATTTGATTTAAGTTTTCAAAGTGTGGTTACTAGTTGATTTCAAGTAAGAATTTGTAATGAATATATTCTGGGCTTCCGGTAACAAAGTTGCTACTGGTGACGTAGTAGAGTGTTAATCTCTGAGAAAACTCTGCGTATCTCCGCTTTATTAATTGTCCCAGTCATAATTCAATTGTTATAATTCTGAAAGAAATTAAAATGAATATTTAAGTATTATTGAATGAATGTAAGTGATGTCGTGTGTCAGATCTTTTGGGTCTGGGGCGTGACAATAATGAGTATAAAACTCAGTAAGTATACTAGTTTTTCATATATCAAATACAAATACAAATACATATATGTACACAATGCATATGTATGATATGCTGTGATAAATTAAAATCATAATATTATCAAATCACATGTCATGTAAGCGCTTATACATTCTTTCAAAATATATAATAAGAATACCATCACTCAATTACTATTTAGTAGGACTTACATATCACATATCACATAATGAGCTAAATGTCACTCGTAGGTGACATACCGTATGAGATAAATAGTATAAGTGAGATTTTAAATTATAAATATAATGCTCATGCCCAAAGGTAAAAGCCAAACCCTTACCCTGATCATCGATGAGTCCTCTCATATGCACCAATATGCCACCACACGAATGTGATGACTCACTCTTCCTTTAGGTACCAATAGGATCCTCCCTACATACGAAACACATAACATATACCAATCCCAAAGAAAAGGCCACACATAAAGGCTCCATAAATCATATAAAATGCCTACTAAGTTAACATTAGTTCAAGCATCTCCAAAATACAAAATGTTTCTTATGGACACATTACACTTCAAAAGCTCTCTTTGTTAAACACATTTCACTTTGAAAGCTCACTTTCAAAAACACATATATATCATGTATGTCCATGCTCACATTCATAAACATATGTCTTCACATTTTATATCAAAATATACTTTGACATAACATAAACATATTTCTAAGCACATTTACAAAATCATACATAGACAATTACTATGCTTATTGTGATTTCAGTAAAAGTCTAGTATACTAACTCTTAACACTTTCGGCTATAAGGCTTAATTATCCTTAACCTATCAATGGAGATTAATCCTTTCATAGGCCTCAACATTTATACAAAACACTTTAAATAGGTTACAAAATTACACATATTGCACTTATCACATCGAATTGGTCTAATTACTTAATTTCTCAAAATCTGTCATTCTAACTACTTACAATTAACAAAAAAAATTTATACATCAAATAATGTCCAATTACTCCAAAATCAGAATATATCATTTTTGACTCATATATCCTTCTTATATATGAATATTATATCATAATTCATACACAATCCATTCTATAAATACCATCGAATCCAAACTACTAACCTGATAGGATCCAAATATTTACAAAACAATATTCAATCTCCTAATTTAATAAAATCATATACTAACTCCAAAATTACAAAACTATCACAGAATTACTCTTAACACATATCTAAATCCATGATAAATATTGCACTTCAAAATTACTGCCAAAAGTATTTTAAAACTATTTTATTCTATAGCTTTAAAAATTTGTTAATCAAATACTGCAATGAGCTGACACTCTTTAGACCATCATAACAATTTAACCACATTGATCTAAATTCTCATTTTTGAGTATATTATATTAAACATATAAACGTATCATATTCCATAAATTCGTAATTTTTGAAAATCATTCAGCAGATCAAAAATTGTTTGTCACTGTATCATACTGTTAACACAGGAAATTTTCTGAATTTCAAGGTTATTTTGGTAAATTCACTAAAAATTCAATTTCTAGAATTTGTAATCGATTCAAAGTCTCAAATGATTCTATACATGTCTAATTTCATATATTCAAAATAAAAAACCAAAATCAAAGCACACAAATTTATAAAATTCCTGGATCAAGAGACTATCAAGTATAGATTCTGCAATTCATCATGATTTATCAAATTATCTATATAAATCATCATTAATTCTCATAATATCTTACAAAATTCACATCAAATTATCAATTGTACATATTTTTAGAAATCAAGACTTAAAAGAATTAACTAATTTACATCTAAATGATGGTACATAATAAGTTCATCTAAATTTGAATAATATCCAGTCTCTAATTGTAATCTAAATAATCATGTATCCTCTACAGGAGTTGTGTTATCGTTTCCTACATAAATGCATCTTTCAATATCAATTGGCAATAGGCTCCTAAGATAATCTTGTATAGACACACTTATATGAGTAGTTGCACCTACACTTATCTAAAAAGTATGTTTAGGTATAGAAGTTAAATTAACATCAGAATAAACAAAGTTGAGAAGTGTACATTTCTTAATATGCCATTTAGTATGCTTAGGACAATCATTCCTCACATCACCAACCTTCTTACAAAAGAAACAAGTAATTACTTGATATTATTGTTTTACATCTTATTTTGTGAAGTCCCTATTGACTAAGAATATAGGAGTATTATTAGAAGATGGAGTTGGCCAATTCAAAAGGGAGATTATGTTTAGCCTGGTACCGATGGTTCAACAGATAGCTAGCTTTGTCTTTAAGCTAGGAGCCAAAGTCAGTAGAAGCTAAAGAAGCAATAATATATTGGTTGGCTTTATGAATCTTCCTCAGAATGAGAATTCCTTACCCCAGCTCTAATAAGTTTCAATCACTCTATCGAACCAGCAATATTTTGGAGCTAGGCCATTAGTAATATTCTTGGGTCATCTTACTTAGTCCCCTGCATTTCTCTAAAGCAGCAGTAGATTGGCTGGCTTCATAAATCTTTCTCCTTTTAGATCCTAAAGGGGCACCTTCTTCTTTCCTAATGGCAATGGCAACAACAAAACGTCCTCCAATCGAGACCTCAACACTAGGGGTTTAAGAAAAGCTAATGAGGTCCTTCACATAGTCTTTTATCCAATCATCACTCTTAAGCTTCTTGATTAACTCAAAATGAGAATGGGAAAGAGCAGAAGATCAAATTCATGTCATAAAAAACTGCAATGTTAAGTCTGTAGTCCCAAAGACCAATATAGAAAAATAAAAAACACTCAACCAAGCGAGGTTATAAAGAATTAATAAAGCAAGTTGACTGGGAAGTTTGGCCTCATAGTATAACGAACTAATAAGCCCTACTTTTAGCAAGTTATATCCACCTAACACATTATAATCATCAATCATGTTAGGGGAAGGCAACAATAGGAATAGGTTATTTTGGGTTAACCCATTCCTATCCGAATGATCAGGAAATAATTTGAGTCTTATCCTAACCCGACCCAAACTTGGGTTCGTATAGGGCGAAATTTCATAAATTTTGGAATAAGCTAGGTCGGGTTTCTTTCTCGTTCTTGGGTTGGTTTAGAAGTTAGGTTGAGTTTTTTGTAGGCTTTTATGAATTTTCTTGATATATTTATGTCTTAGGCTCTGAGTTTTAAACTTTTAATCTGATTTATATATATATGTATATATATATATGAGGTTGGATTTTAATTGAACTTGGCATTTTTTTCGTTTGAGTTTATTTTATTTTTAAGAATTTTTAAAAATATTTAATAGAGTTTTATTTTAGAAAAATATGTGGACTTCTTTTATTTAGTTAATTGGATTATTTAAATAATTGAATCCTCTTTATAATTCTCCAATTCCGCAATCATAATATAAATTAAATTTATTTTCTAATATAAAATAGAATTGAAATTTTCCAAATTTCAATTATATTTACAAGTACCATCACAATTTTAAATTAAGTAAATCCAATTTCAATTCTATTAATTTTATAATTTCAGTTCCAATTACATTAAATTTGATAATTCAAATTTCAATTCAATTTATATTAAATTTTATAATTTCAATTTCAATTCTAATTACATTAAATTTGATAATTCTAATTCTAATTCCAATTCAATTCATACTAAATTTTATAATTTCAATTCCAATACTATTATATTTTATAATTTTAATTCTAATTATATTAAATGTTATAATTCACATCTCAATTACATTAAATGTTATAATTCTAATTTCATTAAATTTTATAATTCCAGTTCTAATTACATTAAATTTTATAATTCTAATTCCAGTTCCAATTACATTAAATTTTATAATTTCAATTTTGTTTCCATTAAATTTTATATTTCTATTTCCAATTTTATTAAATTTTATAATTCTAATTCCAATTTCAATTATATTAAATATTATAATTTCAATCCCAATTCTATTAAATGTTATAATTCTAATTTTAATTCTAATTCTATTAAATTTTGTGATTCCAATTCTAATCAATTTACAATAAATTTTGAAAATAGACCCAATTAGGTCGCCTATAAAAGGTTCTGATCGATCCCGAATTAGCTATCCGTACTCCAACTAACCCAAAAACTTTTGGTCAAGTAGGTTGGGTGGGTTTGAGTGCGGGTATTCTGCCCACCCCTACTTAATGTGAATGGCAATATACTCAACAACACCAACAAGCTCTTGGGTAATGCGTACCAACGTGCAGACCTTTAACCATATTTGTACTAGATGGAGTAAACAAGCCCATAAGGGAGGACAATATACCAAAATATAACTTAAGTCAATGTAACCAACCACTTAAAGAATTCCCAGACCATGTATTCAATAAACACCATAAAAGCCAACAAATAAGGAGTTGAGGATCAAGAACGTTTACTTTCGAGGTTAAACTAGGTTTGCACTTTCCTCTAAGCTTAGTTCACCTGGGCGTTAGAGCTCCATTCTCCTCCCACAAAAACCAGTGAACCTTCTAATCTGTGCGATACTGATACTCACTTATTGGATTCGTGTCTTTATCCCACGAACTCAAGTCGAAAGTTCCTTTAACAATGTTATTTTCCTTCAGATTAAATAAGCCCTTAAAGTCCTTGATGGTGGAGTCTACTTAAAAAGAGGAGAAAGATTTGTACCTGATAAGGATTCTAAAAGCTTCATCCAATTGAAGAGGGATCTTGCAAGATTATAGTCGAACCTTGGGGCTACTGAAGAGAAGAGAAAAGGTTAGTAAACTAGGAAAATCCACACACTGCCAATAAGTGAACAAATGACATCAAGAGATATCTTATGTAGAGTTAAATAAGGCTTAGAAATAAGGAGAAATGGTTTAAAAGTGGTAAAGCTTCGAGAAAGAAAGCTTTTAAACAAAAAAACATTTCGTCTATTTCCTTTATGAATGATAAGGCTACTCTTTGGAGGCTGAGAAGAATAGAGTGCTTAAAGTGTCTGTACCGATTAAAATTTAGTGTATGCATGTGGTATTTGTGTTTATAATCAATATATGTGCATCACATACATACATATATGTATCAAATATGCAGCGGAAGTAATTAAAGCATATTATGAACACATTTCATGCTTTTTAATTAAATTAAAATAGTGATTGAGAGATTTACCTTTGTAAGCTTTTGGACTATATTTCTGGAAATTCACCCAATGTACAATCCGTAGGTAGTTCTAGTGATTAACTACAGTGGGATTAATCAACTAGACAGTAGCTTGAAATCCAACTTATGCTTAACCCTTTAAACACTTAATATCTATTTGTCCTCACTTTGATCAAAAACAAAAATCTTGTTTTGTTCTTTAATGGCTAGGCTTGTTTGAGAAGATGAAGAGAGTGATTTCAACTCTTGAAATCAAAAGCAAAGAAACAATTTCCTAGTTAAATTTTTCTTCAAGTGGGTAGCCAAGGGAGAGAGCAAAAGTCTTTCATTTTTGTTTTAATTCACATATATATACTAATACTATTTACTTTAACCTAACTATAGTTAATATTTAACCATGGTAAAGTTAGATATTTTCCAATAAAATATTCTTAACAAAATAATGTTTAATTGACCTAACTATGGTTAACTTTTAACCATGGTTGGGTTAACTAAATTTGGCAACCAAGTTGTTGACTTTTTAGTCA
The DNA here is from genome assembly GCA_946807835.1 of Ailanthus altissimus. Classification (NCBI taxonomy): domain Eukaryota; kingdom Viridiplantae; phylum Streptophyta; class Magnoliopsida; order Sapindales; family Simaroubaceae; genus Ailanthus; species Ailanthus altissimus. The sequence goes on from OX327687.1 coordinate 17,032,954, forward strand.
TACATATTATGTTATGATGATAACAAATCTCATGTTCATTGTAATATATTAATTTATGAAGCATTAAAAGGTTTAAATACATAAGTAAGGTAAACAAAGTGCAATAAAAGCACTCATAGAAACTAAAGAACTTCAAAACTTTAACAAAAATGAGGGGTATCTTAGAAATTATTCTGGCTCTCTATGAGATAGAATATTTGCACAAAATTGATTATAAAAGAAAGATAATTGTGTCAGCTTTCTAAATAATTTTTCAGAAGTGTATTTGGAGTTGTTTACAAAAAATTATGGCCAAATCACTCAAGCATGCTGAAGTTGGACTATAGCAACTGTCAAGTCACTATAGCAATACTATAGCAACAGCTAATTTTTTGGCTCCTTATAAATACCTCACTCATTTAAAACTCTTCATAATTTTGAAATGCATCATATGTCAATTTAAGAGCTTCTTTGTTCTTACACATTTATATTAGCTCCTTTACGAGTTAAAAATCTTTTGTATTTATTTTAATTCTTGTATTGGGCTTAGTTCAGTGTTTGTGAAAAATATTTTAAGAATAGAGTGATTACTCTTTTATTGTAAGGGTTCAATTGGTACTTTAGAAATCAATTTGTTGTAAAAGTTTCTTGACACCTTGAAAGTCAAGTATATTGATTTTCGACCTTGGTTTAAGGTAAACTAGTGGAATCCTCAACATGAGTTACTTGAGGCGTGGACGTAGACTGTGTAGAGTACCATACCACGTAAACATTCAGGTGCAATTCTCTTTATCCCTCACTCTCTTTATTTTTTCCATTTTAGTTATCATCTTGTGCTTATTTATTACAATTTATTTGTTGTTAAATTGGTTTATATTTTAAATAAAAGCATAAATTGTTCATAGTAGTGCATTAATTTTTAAATTACCCAATTCACCCCCTTCTTGGGTTGCCTATCTAGAATTTTTACAAGTTTATCAAAATATCTAATATTTCTATTTTAATATAATATAATAATTAAATAATCATTAACTCAATTTTGGGTAACTTTTAACTATAGTTGAGTTATTCACATTATTTAATATATTACAATATTAAAATATCTTCATTATTTAACTCTTAAATAATATATATATGTGAAATTACCAAATGCCCTCATTTAATCTAATACGGATCCCACCGAATCCACACTCGAGTTAACTTAATTGAGGACTCACTATGTGCTACGTGTTACCATTTAATTGATCAATAATAATTGTTATCCAATTAATCATACTTAACATTTAAGTATTGATATGCACGCATTCTAAGGGTTCCTAAAACAAATATTCGACATTGTTGGATTTTACTTATTGAACTATTCGATCTGGTACGCTGCCTTAGTGCACGAGTATACTTCATATTGCGAGACTCCTTAAGTCCACGTTCAATTCGTCAAATAGAACTATTTCATGAGTCCATAATCGATGCCTAATGAACACTTGAAATTACATATTTAATAAGGATTTTATATTATTGTTTTGTATTACTAGTGTCTTTAACCCCCTTAACTTAAGTATGTTTATAATATTGTACCTAATTAGCTTTTAACTATTTTATAGTAGGTTTGGTACAATGAGCATAACTTTCTACTTAAGAATCCAATTAGAATGATTCTTTATCTTGTGAAGAGCAGAATCAATGGACTAACATATTTTATTTCACAAGACATTTGAAATTTGAGCATTTAGAGAGTGAAAATGGCCTAGAGCAGAACTAATCTGTAGTACAAGACCTATCCAAACAGTCATCAGTATTTGGTCCATAACTATAGATATACGTACCTAATACGTATGTGACAACTCAATTTAGAAAGATAAGAGACTTATCTACAACTTTTATTTTTTGAGTGAAAGATAATTCAGACCAGATCAATTCCAAATTGGAAAATCAAGTGGGTACATTAATGATCATTAATGCAAATTAGTTGCCACCATATACTGCAGATCAGTTTTGTTCTAGGCTATTTTCACCCTCTAACGCTCAAATTTCAAATGCCTTGTGAAATACAATATGTTAATCCATTGAGTTAGCTCTTTATAGGATGAAGAATCACTCCAATTGAATTCTTAAGTAGAAAGTTATGCTCATTGTACCAATAGGTGACCTGCTTATGCCCAAAGTATGTAATTAGAGAGATAGATTTTATTTGTATTATCTCTTTGTAGTATTCTTTCTCTTGTTTACTATTTTAAAGACATGTTATCTCTTCTTTTATCTCTTTTATTTTTCTTTAGTTTTATTATGTCTAAGTAATAATAAGATATACATAACTCTTATTCATGAATTTGATATTTCTTTCTTAAGTTATACAAATTTATATATAATGTATTTATTTAATTTGTAATATTGATACCCTTTCTTGTAAAGTGAGAGTCTTGATTTATTGTAGACAAAAATAAAAATTGACATAATAAATATTTGAACCTATTTATAAGATTTTGTGTATAATAATTGAAAGAAATAAATACAAGTTAATATATAAATGGTGATGAACTTTAATTATTATATCTTTCAATTGGAACCTCATTTGTTTGAGAATTACAATTGAATTATAAAAAGAGTTGAATATATTCTTATTTCAAATGCTAAGAGTGAATCTCCCTAACCTTAACTTTTATTTTAATTGGTTAATTAAATTATTATTTGCAAACTTCTTATATTGCTTTAATTGTCTTTAAAGTATTTATAGTTTGTAATTTTAATTCCACTTCCCTGTAGATCGACCCCATTCTCACCGAGTTATTTATTACTTTGACAATCCTGCACTTGGGAGTAAACTCCTATATTCTGGACGTGTCAAGTTTTTGGTGCAATTGCCGAAGAAAGTGAAATTAACAAATTTTTTTGTTTGTTTATTTTATTTTTATGGAAAACTAAGCCTCTTAACTTTCTTTACTTTATTTATTCTTCACTTGTTATTTTCATAGAAGGTTAAGCCTCGTACTCTTTATTTACTAACTTTTTACTATCCTAATCTAATATTGACTAATCTAACATTACTGATCTAACTTTTAAACTATTTATTTAACTTTTATTTTATTGTTAGCTTTGCCTATTTTATTTATCTTTATTTAATATTTTATTTCTTTTTTCTCTTATTTGTATTATTTATTGTTATTGTATTTTATTTTATTTCTTTGTATGAGTGGTTGGTTTCGAGATCCTAATTCTCATCATTTGGTGAAAGATAATTTCAAAACTTCTTTTGATAATTTATTCAATTCTCCTTCATCTTCTCATTCTTCCCCAATTAACATCATGACTGATAATTAAATTGAGGGACTCATAGACCCAGGGGACAATTAGCCCAACATAATAACCATAACTGACCTAGGACACTTAGAGACTACATGAACCCTACACGAATCGGTGTACCATCTTACTTAGTTTTTCCTCGAGATGCAAAATATTTTAATTTTAAGCCAAGCATTATCCAACTTCTACCCACTTTTCATGGCTTAGATGCAGAAACCTTTACCTACATCTAAGAGAATTTGAAGAAATTCGTAACACGTATAATGACAAAAATTGTAGCATAAACACAATTTGACTCAAGTTTTTTTTGCCTTTTCTTTAAAAAATAAAGCTAAAACATGGGTACAAAACCTTAAGCCATGATCTATTTCTTTATGGGATGAGATGTAACAATAATTTTTAAAATAAAATTTCTTCTCCATAGAACAAATTTTTTCAAAAGAAAAATTACCACTTTTGCTCCAAAATCAGGAGAGACCCTTTACCAATGTTAGGAAAAGTATAAAATATTACTTAATACTTGTCCTCATCATGGTTTTGAAGCTTTGAGATTAGTCTCAAATTTCAACGAGGGCTTAACACCCTAAGTTACGTAACTTATAAAAATGATATGTAATGGAACATTCAAGGATAAAGACCCAGAGGAGGCAATGAACTATCTAGACTTACTAGTAGAAAATGCTCAAAATTGGGACACTGGTGGTACCTATGAGGCACTTAACAAAACTCAAACCACTCCATCTAGTGGGGGTATTTATCATTTTAAGGAAGACCATGACCTTTAAGCCAAATTCGTATCCTTAGCTAGAAAATTCGAAACCTTAGAAATGAAAAATAGTGGTCAATTAAAATCTGTTCAAGAAATTATGTGTCACAAATGTGAAACCCATGATCATTTTACCAATGATTGCCTAACTTTGCCTTCATTTAGGGAATGTTTCCATGAACAAGCCAATGTTCTAAACACATTCAAGCAGTCAAACAATAACCTATATTTGCAAAACTACAATCTTGGTTAGAGAAATCACCCGAATTTTAGTTGGAGGAATGACACTTAAGCACAGGCTTCACAACCATTTTTTTAACTACACCAAAATTTTTAAAACCATCAAGGTTATGCACCTTATGTCCCACCTTTTAAGAAAAATATTGAAGAAACTTTGCATGCATTCATTGAAAAAGCAAGAGTTTATTCATTCTCAAAATGCTAAAAACTTTGCTGATTTAAAAGATACTTTTGTTAAATTTGCATCCATAATGAACATTCATGAGAAAGGAAAATTTCCTTCTCAACCACAACCAAACCTCAAATGACAACATAACTCAAATGTATGTAGTTCAGAAAGCCAACACATGGATCAAGTTAAAGCAGTTATCACTCTTCAAAATAGTAAGATTGTTGAAAATCACATTTTTGAATCTCATGAGAACGCTGAGTCAATCTCTAAGGGTAAGGAAAGTGTTAAACCTACACTTAGTGAAGAAAACACCAAACCCTCACCTCCACTCCCATTTTCTCATGCATTACATAATACTAAGAAGATGAATCAAAATCCTAAAAATTTTAAAATTTTCAAATAGGTAAAAATTAATATTCCTTTATTGGATACTATTAAATAGGTTCCCTCTTATACAAAATTTTTGAAGAATTTATACGCAGTAAAAAGAAAGCATTTCTAGCTAAACAAGTAAGTGCCATTCTTCAAAACAATAATGCTTTGAAATATAAAGGCCCTGGTTATCCTATAATTTCAAGTATTATTGGAAGTCATAAAATTGAACAAGCTTTACTTGATCTTGGTACTAGTGTGAATTTACTACCATATTCAGTTTATCAACAATTTAATCTCGGTGAGTTAAAACCAACTTCTGTAACTCTTTTACTTTTTGATAGATCAATAAAAGTGCCAAAAGGGATAGTGAAAGATGTTTTAGTTCAAGTTAAAAAATTCATATATTCTGTGGATTTTATTGTCTTGGACACAAAACCTGTTAAAGGATGTAATCTAATACAAGTTATTTTGGGTTGTCCATTTTTAGTAACTTCTAATGCTTTGATTAATTGTAGGAATAGAGTAATGAAACTTTCATTTGGAAACATGACACTTGAGCCTAATGTTTTTAATATGTGTAAGCAACCACATGAAGAGGAGGATGAAAGTGAAGAAGTCAATATGATTGAAACGATTGTAGAGGATCATATTCAAAAAGGAAGTTCTACTAATCCCTTAGAAATATGTTTAATGAATTCATTTGAGTTAAATATACAATTAAATCCTAAAATCTCTGACATATGTTCTTTACTTGATTGCACATAGCTGATTGAAAATAAAGGATGGAAACCAAAATTTGAAAAATTAGAAGAAAATGAGGATAAGCAGAACGAAATTCTAAAGTTGGAGTTAAAACCTTTACTTGAAGGACTAAAATATGCATTGCTTGGAGAGAAACAAACTTACCTGGTGGTAATCTCTTCTACACTCACAAGCGAACAAGAAGGTAAGTTAATTGAAGTATTGAAAATGCATAAAAATAAAATTGGATGGACTTTAAAAGACATAAAATGTATTAATCCTTTGATTTGCACACATAGAATACACTTAGAGGATAATGTCAAAACTTTCCAACAACCTCAAAGGAGATTAAATCTACATATAAAAGAGGTAGTAAAAGCTGAAGTTCTCAAATTACTTGAAGTAGGAATCATTTATCCTATCTCAGATAATAAGTGCGTAAGTCCTACTCAGGTAGTACAAAAATAAATTGAAATCACAATCATTGAAAATAGAAAAGGTGAGTTAATACCAACTCGAGTCTCATCTAGTTGGAGGATGTGCATAAATTATAGGAAGTTGAACTCTGCCACTAGAAAAGACCATTTTTCCTTACCATTCATTGACCAAATTTTAGAAAGAGTAGTAAGACATCCCTACTATTACTTTTTAGATGGTTCTTCTTGCTATTATCAAATTCCTATAGCTCTAGAGGACTAAGAAAAGACTACCTTCACATGCCCTTTTGAGACCTTTACTTTTAGAAGAATGCCATTTGGACTTTGTAATGCCTTAGCAACATTTCAAAGATGTATGTTAAGCATTTTTAGTGACATGGTTGAGCATTATTTAGAATTTTTCTTGGATGATTTAACCGTGTTTGAAAATTCTTTTAATAATTATCTTGAAAAGTTAGAAAATGTCTTAAAAAGATGTGAGAAAAAGAGTCATGTGTTGAATTGAAAAAAATGTCATTACATAGTTACTTTTAGAATTATTTTGGGACATGTATTATCTTCTAAAGAAATTGAAGTGGATAAGGTAAAAGTCGAACTCACTACTCATTTGCCCCCACAAAAAACAGTCAGAGAAGTTCAATCATTTTTAGTACATGCTGGATTTTATAGGAGGTTCATAAAACAATTTAGTGCTATATCCAGACTTCTTTGTAATCTCTTAGCAAGAGATGTATCATTTGAGTGGATTTAATAGTATCAAAATTTATTTGAAAATTTAATTGACCTCTTAACATATGCTCTTATCATATAATTTTTTTACTAAGCTTTGCCTTTTGAGCTCATGTCTGATGTCAGTGACTATGCTATCAGTGCTGTTTTAGGACAAAGAAAGGAAGGTAAACTTTATGTAATTTATTACGCAAGTAGAACTTTAAACAGTGCATAAATAAATTACAAACAACTGAAAAAGAACTACTTGCTCTAATATTTGCATTAGACAAATTGCGTTCTTACTTAATTTGTTCTTCAACTGTTGTATTTACTGACCATGCTGCTGTAAGGTACTTAAGATCAAAACAGGATGCAAAACTAAGACTGAGTCGAAGAATTTAATATCACTATCAAGGATAAGAAAAGAGCTGAGAATGTTATTGCAGATTACTTATCAAGACTCGCACTAGATTCATCAACAGAAATAATACCCATCAATGATCCTTTTTCCAATGAATTTTTATTTTCTACTATTACAATGCCTTGGTATGCTAATATTGTTAATTTTCTTGTAAGAGGAGAAATAGCATCTCAATGGAATGCTCAAGATAAAAAAAAAAATTTAACTGAGGCAAGAATATTTTAGTAAGATGATTCTTATCTCTTCAAATATTGTCCTAACCAAATATTTCGAAGATGCATACCCAACAATGAGTAAGTAAAGTTATTGAATTTGTTTTTCATTTTGAAGCATGTGGGGGACATTTCTCTTCAAAGAAAATAGCTGCAAAAATCTTGTAGTGTAAATTTTATTGGCTCACTTTATTTAAAGATACACATGCATTTTGTATAACGTGTGAAAATTGTCAAAAATTAGGATCCATTTCAACATAAAACATGATGCCTTTGAACGGCATTCTTGTTATTTAAATATTTGATTATTAGAGGATAGATTTTATGGGACCATTTTCACTATTATTTGAATTTACGTATATCTTAGTCACAATAGATTATGTCTCAAAATAGATTGAGGCTATTCCATGTCGAAATAATGACCATAAAACAGTGATGAAATTTTTGAAAAAAAAATATCATGAGTTGATTTAGAATCCCTCAAGCCATTATAAGTGATAGGGTAAGCATTTTTGTAATATGTCATTTAAAACATTAAAGAAAAAATATGGTATTACTTATAAAGTTGCCACCCTTTATCAGTCTCAAACAAATGGACAAGTTGAACTAGTAAATAGAGAGATAAAATAAATTTTAGAAAAGAACTATAAACCTAAATCCCAAAGATTGATCTTTAAGACTTAATGATGCACTTTGGGCTTATAAAATTACTTTTAAAACTTCATTGGGTATGTTTCCTTATATGATAGTTTATGGAAAACCTTGTCACTTACCTGTAGAACTTGAGCATAAAACCTATTGAGCCATTAAAACTTTTAACGTAAATCTTGATTCTTCTGGACAGATACGTAAATTACAAATAAATGAAAAATTAAGAAATTATGCATATGAGAATTCAAAAATTCATGAAGCTAAAATCAAAGCTTTTCATGATCAAAAAATTCAAAGAAAAACATTTGATGTTGGTCATAAGGTTTTACTTTATAATTCTCGACTTCATATATTCTCTGAAAAATTAAGATCAAGATGGAGTGACAATTTTATTGTGAAACATGTGTACCCTTATAGAATAATTGACATTGAAAATCCTAAGAATGGTAATGTGTTTTAGGTAAATGGGCAGAGACTCAAGCTGTTTCTAAAAAACCAACATTTTCATAAAGAATTTGTGTCTCTGTCTGACCATTGTTACGAGATAAATTAATCTTTGCTTTATATATTTATATATATATATATATATTATTATTCTAACTTGTTTTTCATACTTGCAGGTTAATTTAGTATTTTTGTTAAATGTTTATTTTGCACCCCAGTTAAGTGGCGGATAACGGTACTCCGTGACATTTCAAGTCGATTTTATCCATTTTTCATAATTACTAATACCTTCGCTTCTTCTCCTTTCTAAAAAAAAGGATGATATTCTAATGAATTTAAAAAAATATTTTCTCTCATTGCCTTAAAATGTCTTAAAGAAAATTTACCAAACAATATGTGAAAGATTAATGTTGTTAATGATTATGAGTATACTGATGTACGTTGGTTAATTGAAGCCACAGTTTGATTGGTAGGCGAGTTTTCATACTTATTAATTTTCTACATGCCTGACTTAGGTAAAAGCTTTTTTACAAAATAATAAGGGCAAAAAGATTAAGTGTTTGTTACAAGTGTGCACGCATGACTTGCAACATACATTGCCACACTTTAAGAATGATGTCTATAAATTGTGAACATAAAATTAGATTCATTAATGATGGCCTGAGTAAGGATTCTTTAGAAAATATCTTATCGACTCTTGAGACGCATCCTAGTAGATATGTGCATATTGCAATCGTGAATTATGGGACATATTTCTAAAAGAATATGAGCGGTACAGTTTTAAAAATCTGACTTTAAAAGACTCTGTTTGCTAATTTATAAGAAAATTAGATGTGAAGCCTATCCCCGACCTATAGAGGGCGTTTAAGCCATTTTTGGACGTAAAACCAGAGGAAGATATGACCTATAATCACAACTACTTGTACATATTTATTGTAACTGTTATTTTTAAATGTTTCATTTCAACCTCAAACGTCTTCTCCAACAACAACTAACCACCCATAGTCGATTTTGAAAATTTTTCATTTAAAGTTTAATCTTATCCTTTAACAACTAACTACCCATATGACTTAACTTTATAACACTTTTTGGCTCTATAAATATATTGTATTATTTTTGCATCTTTAACAAACTCAAAATCATTCAAGGGAGAGAGTGGGTGTAATAATGGAAGGAATATCAACTCGTAAATTCACAAAAATTTGTGTCTTTTATAGATTTAGCCTAAGAAAAACTGGAGAGCTTATAGAAGCAGCAAAAACCTTTGATAAGGTGTTAGCTGAGCAAAACTTTCATTTAGTATATGGGGAGGTAGTCGTGGATTAATGGGATGTGTGGCAACAGCTGCACAAAATAAAGACAGTCAAATTTTGGGTATCATACCGGAAGCTCTAGCTGTTGGGAATATTGTAGGAAAAATAATTGGGGATGAGTTACAAGTATAATCAATGCATGAGCGAATGTCTCTTATGCTTTGCAATACTAATGCCTTAATAGCTCTACCTGGAGGTTTCGAAACTTTAGAGGAAAATTTTTAAATTGTCTCATGGGCACAATTGTAAATCCACCAAAAATCTATTGGTGTATTAAATGTTGATTATTTTTATAATGAGTTGTTATCTTTTCTTGACTATGTGGTGAAAAAATAATTTGTCTCATCTGCAATACGACGAATCCTCACTTCTGCTTTAACTTTTATCAGTTACTCGATGAATTATAAGCTTTTATACCTCTATCTGATCTAACAATGCATCAAATATATTAGTATACTGATGATAGTGAAAATAAAACGTAAGATAGATTTGACTCTTCGTCTGTAGCCCATCTACTTTTATGTATTTTTAAGCATTTTATGTGGCTTGTTTTATTTTGTTGCAGATTTTATTTCCAATAAAAGATGTTTTAGGTGATATCTTCTATACTCTACTCTTTCTATATTTTGACATGAAGGACAATGTCTCAATCTAGTTGAGCGAAGGATAGTTGATATATAATGTTAGTGTTATTATTATTGTTATTATTATTTTTTCTATCACTTTGTTCTCTAAAAAAAATTCATCATGAATGGTGTGAATAAAAGGTTTATTTATGCATTCTTGAGACTCATTCTAGTTCTAGAATGGCAGAGTAAAGAATACATTACTGAACTTTTGAAGCACATTCTACTTTTTTTATTTTTAATGCATTTTATATATATTTATTTGTTGCTTAAGTTTTTGGTAACTTTTGCATAAATAAGTTTGCTTTACTATCGATGTATAATCTCAAAATTGTTAAGCTTAAATCACTTTTTCTATCTAAGTTACTAAAGATTAACTTTCAAAATTAGTTCTTGAGCACAATACTAAACCTTGCGGTAAAATAGATGATTCAATATATATAACCAAGAGAATTTCTATGTTTAAGTGTATATATTCTTTTCTAAACTCACACATCTTTGTGAGTGAGTAGAGAGGTTTGAGATAACAACTTACAAACTTTCATTGATATTTTGAAATGGTTAATTTTTGTTTGGAATGACATTTGGGATGAGGAATGACACTTAGGATGAGGAATGATTTGGTTGCTTAGTTGAAGGATGATAAAAAAAAATTAAAAATGTAATATAGTGAGAAATTGCTCTTATTTTGTAATGATTCTTTATGTTTTTTTTTAAAAAAAGCGAAAAAAAGTAAATTCAGTTCAGTAATGTCTCTGTTCAATTTTAGAAGACAAAATTCATAATTAAACAACTTTATCACCGAACTCTCTATTCGTAAGATTCACATAAAATAATTAAAGTCCTAAAGCTAGCATGTGGCAAGAATGGTTTGACTCTAAACAATTAATTTTTCTATCTTTTGATTAATGTTAGTTTGTTTGTCTGTCTTTAAATGTAACCTTTTTTCTTAAGCAATTATCTATTTTTCAACTCTATGAGTGAAGTCATAACCCGTTAAACAATTATTCACCTGTGAGGATATAGAGTTAAGGCTTTTACTTGGAGAAAATTTTCAAGGCTATATATGTTATAGTTTGTGGTAAGAAGGCTTCGGCTTAATTTACACTCACACAATTTTGGAAGTTATGATTGAAATAACCTTAATAGTGATTGTAATCTTGAACTGAAGTTTTGTTTGAAATACTTAGGTAGTGTTCAAAATTTATTTATGCTTGAATTGTTAGGGACTAGCAATAAGCTGGTTAAGGGTGTGACGAACACTTAAAATTATACTCACCGAATTATTTATTACTTCGACAATCTCTTATATTCTGGATGTGTCAATGCCCTACGCATACGTCATGGATAACACAAATCAGTGCGTTAGACCATACAAGCTGAGGTCAAAATGCATGCGTATAATTCTCTCGTCACTTATACCCCAGATGAGCAGGGGATATAGATCAACATCATCAAATTCTCAATGTTTATCCAATCTTGTCTCCAGATTTGTGTCTTGATGAACAATATAAACAAACACTTTTATTCTATTGTTCAACCATATGGGAAACTCTTTTCCTAAGTTCATTGTTCACGGCCATAAGACTTTCTGTGACACAATTTTGAAGCATCGGATATATAACTTACATGTGTAAGCTGACGAATCCCATATCTATACACAACCGACTCCATGAGCATCGGACTAAACCAACAACATGTAGGGGTCAGACCATGAAAGGTCTCTGACATCCGTGGAACCAAAGTGTGGTGGATCACCCACAAGTCCACCATGGTGCCCAGGTCAAAGGACCACATATACTACTCAACTCGAAAGGACCTACCATTGAAGATTTCATAAGATAATTATTGGGGTTCTCGTGAGTCTGTCCAATATTCAACTCTAACTGAATACTCATATGCCTATATGAGCACTTATAGTCAGTTAAAGACAACCATATATACCTTACAGATATAGACATACACTAATCTATATAAAAGGGATTCACCAATAAACCTACATTGGTGAAAATAGATCAAGAACATAGTATTTGAGAACGCACTAACATAATGACATTTCCTAACTCTTATTGCAACTCTTTGCAATTATGTCATTACTAGTGTTCCCCCCAGATCTTTGTCTTATTATAGATAAGGTTCTAACTCTTTAGATCTCGCTGACTCTTATAATCTGCTAACTTTTAGTAGTACTAACTGTTAGCAATTATAATCCTCAGCTTTATTAACTTTTAGCATCAGTCTAAACCCTTTTAGATCGAATCTGAACCCTCTTAGATCGGATCTAAACCCTTTTAGATCGGATCTGAACTCTTTTAGATTGGATTTGAACCCTTTTAGATCATACAGTATCCGTAATGTAACAAGCATTATTATCATTTAATAAAAGGTATTAGCAATTTTAATAATATATATATATATGCCAACAATAGATGCTAGCCACTTTTAGATCATGGATAACACGTAAGCACATACTCTAACAGAAAAAAGATGCCAACAATAGATGCTAGCCATAGAAACTCATTCATCGGCTATATGGGGATAAATGTTATAGAGGGAGTAGGTTGGCCAATACAGCTTTAGAAAATGGGTCCTCTATGTCATACGCTATTAAAGGCCCACGTTCCTTTAAATGTCCAAACAACCTCAAAATCCTCGCGTGAAAACTTAAGACTAACCCTATCCTATACATTTGAAAAATATGCTAGAGACAAGATATTTACTACCAAAATGAAGAGAGATATATATATATATATATACAAATGGGAATTAATAGTGCCACATGTCAATTACTTAGGAGTTTTCAATATCTCTTCACCTTTATTAAAAACTAAGGGAGTTGTTATTAGAGGATAGTTTTAGTGACACATGGACCACCCTTGAGAATCCACGTAGCTACTAAGCTTACAATCCTAAGAAGTAGATTGGGTAAAAAAAATGAGTAGAATATTGGGCTTAGGAGGAATGTTGGTTGATTTAGGTCTATTAAACCTTATATTTTAGTGAGGTCCTACACTTGACAAGTCAAATCTAAAGTGGCAGTTGAAGGGTCAAAAGTTACTCATGTTCGGTTACTTGAACTGCCATGTGATGACTAAAGCCCTATAACTACTAATTCTATAAAGCCTTATGAGAACAACTAGAAAGAGAAAGAGATAAGGTCCTTAGGGTGCAATATTGAGGGCCTCTAATATGCTTCCACATCAGTGTATGTTAATACCTAACTTTCTTTTTGTAGGAAGATAAAACATTAAACAGACTAGAAAGAGAGAGCGTTTGTAACAGATAAGGGTCAATGTCAAAGTTAGGGCTTATTTGTTCTTTGCTCCTAAAAAAAGCATCCAACTAAATGGTTGTCTACTACCTAAGCTTGAATGGCATAATTACCAAAGCAGTTTCAAACATAGTATTCTAAAAAATACCCCCACCAAAGGTAAAGATAACTAATCACATACTAACATATGTCTCAAGAGACATCCTCTAACTCTCCTATTTTCTAGCTCAAGGTATATATATTTACTTTTTGCACACACAAAGGATAGAACACTAGAAACCATAAAAAGATTATTTTTCATTCTTCTTCTCCAACTCGCTTTAGGGCAAAACCCTAGGGAAGTGTGTGCCACCGACTTCTCCATCTAACTTTAGGTTTTAGCATCAGAGAATCATTATTAGTCATCTCATCGACTCTTACCACTGACTAAATCTATTTCTTGTGTTGTAGGTACACCCAACACACCTTCAACTCCTTTTATACCCACCCACCCACCACTCAACTCTTTATTCGCCAAAACAGCCTAATTTATCTCTTGACCAAGGATTTCTCCCTAAGTTCAGCTCCCCGGTCCAATTTTTTTTAAGCGTTTTGGGCCTAAGGCTAAACTATTTTTAACTCTAAACATTTTGGCACTACCTATTAAAAGGTTGAGAGGTGATCTTTTATTTCAAAGCTTTGCTAGATCTAACTAACTAAGAATTTATTCGTTAGTTCACCATGTCTAAGATGTTGAGAGACACCAAATTTCTTTCCAAAAACCCACTTATAGAAAAAGTAGTTGAGGACCAGAATAAATTTATACAAAAGCTCATCAAAAACACCAAAGAAAAAACTACCAAACCATCTAATAGCCAAAAAGACAAAAAAAAAAATTGATTAATGAGAAGTTGTTTGAAGAATTTACTAAGGAGATGCATTGTACTATAACTAGCATAGCCAATGACGACAGCCAAGAAAGGAAAAAAAAGGATGTCAGAAACCATATCCTACAGGCGGGTTGCCTGCATACACTATGAGTGGTCTCAGCCATACATTTTAATGTATGATGCAATCTCTTTTTGTTTTTGTTTTTTTTGGTTACAAGTTCGGAAATTTCTATGATATGCTCCAATTTTCTATATACATTTTCCAATTTATAAATTATATTTTAAGAAATATCAAATTTTAAATTTTAAAATATGTAACAAAAATTTAGAACATATAATAAAAAAAAGGTGGAGGGTTATATCATACATTAATTGTTCAATAAAATAACCTTTTAGATACAAAAAGTCATTCTTTTGTTATACATTTCAATTGTTTCATTATTATTTTTATTTTTTATATTTTTAAAATGTTTTAGAACATAACATGTAAATTGTAATATACACTAAAAAGTTGGGATGAAGAACCTCTATGTATGTATATATATATATTGAACTTTATTTCTATAAAAAAAAAGGTAAAATACAACTAGATCCCTAAAATTTTTAAAAAGTGATAATTTAATCACTTTATTTTTAAATATATATAAATGCCCCTATCCATTAAAATTTTTTATTAGTTTAAACGGAAATAGGAGCAATATAGTATTTTATTTATAAAAGATACATGGCACTAACTGACTGGCATTGACTAGTATTAATTAAAGTTGACTGATGTTGAACAGCTTTAATCGATAGTGGACCGATTCACCATAAATATCATCGGACTTCAAATTTAGTGATATACATGATAGTAATGTTATTTTCACCAATAAAGCATTAAAGGAGTACCAAAATTAATAAAAAAAAATAGTGATGCTGTTACTTTTTTTTTTACTAATTTCAACTTTCTATAATACTCTATTGGTAAAATTAACCTTATTTTTGTATAAATTATGAAATTTAGAGTCTGATGATACTCAAAGTATTGAGTCTGGTGTTAGTTAATAATCGATCAACGTTGATTAATAATTAATTAATATCAATCAATTTTTGTCAACATTGGACAATGATAATCAATAACAATAAAAATATTATTAATAATTGTATTAATTATTATATAATTTAACAAAAGAAATTTAACGAAGAGAAGTGTAAAATAAATTTTTTAGTTTTTTTCTCCTTAGAAAAGTCATCGGTCATCATCACCTAATGTAAAATAAATAATGTACTAATGAATTATGAGAAACTTAGGGGTCATGTGATAATTGGCATTTAGCCTGACAAAGTGCTGATAGGCTCACGTGAAGAAGGAGATTGGGCAAATTAAGGATTAATCTTGTCGTCAGAATCCAACGGGAAGAATTTCAGGTTTGTAGTTTTGTTCACTCTCAACGCCTCGATTCTATTGACTCACTGTTTTATACATGTATCAACACTCAGTGCTCTGGGCTGGGGTCTTTGATTTTTAGTTTACAATTATTATGAGATGGAAATTGTGATGGGACTTCATAGCTCAGGTCAGGAATCAGACCATAAACCATGAGAATAACTAAAAGAAGCTTGTTGAATGTTGAAGAATGAAAATGAAAAGTTGCTACTAAAACATGCCCTTATTGCATGAATTATTAAGGGGTCTTCTGACCAAAATCACATGTTGATATGTGCTCGGATTCAAATTCTTTAAGAAAATTAGGCACATCAACAAAAGCGCGGACAATGAATTTTCTGGCCTTTCATTTTCATTCAAGTCTATAACTAGAATGACATTTGTCCAAAATAAATTCCAAGGATCAAGTTAAGAGATAGGCATGGCATCTATCCTCTTGAATAGCCTAATATAAGTTATGGTTTTTATTTTTAATTTTTACAAAATAATATTGGATGCATATGTTTAGACTACCACAAGAAAATGTCTCCAAAATTTAGGCCGAAAATGTCTCTCAAGTAAAGTATAAAATTTCGCCGCCAATGCTCCTGCTTCAAGACCTTGATTACCGCTAATTGTTTTTGCCTTTTTTGAATATTTGTTACTCGCTTTCCATTTCCCAATCTTTCGGTCTCTAAAGTCTAAACTTATCAGACACACGTGAATATATGTGATCTCTCTCGTGTCTGAACTCTGGCCTTTATCCATTCAGCAAATCTCTCTCTCTATTTTAATTAATTTTCTTTTTTCTTTTTCGTATTAGTGTCTACTCCTCTATGTATAATCCATCTATTTGATGATCATTTTCTTCATTCTTTCTCATTTCGTTTTGTTGAGGAATAATTTTAAATTGTTTATGTGGATCAATATCACACTGACACATGACTCATTAAAAGTAAAACTGAACTTTTCATCTAAATTATTGACCACTGCAATCTTACAAACTTTATTTTGCTTTTAAACTTAGCTCCCACCAAAAAAAAAAATAAAAGTCCAGAAACTTAGGTCAATCAAAATTTTCAAAGATATTTTAAACTAACTCCCACTTAAGGACACACTCTGTTAAATCTTACACTTGTTTATTTCAACTCATTAGTGGCAGTCAAATGGTCATTGGATTATTTTAGCGAGATCACTTAAATATTCATATCGCCACTATATTCATAGTTATCTTTTGTAGAAACACATCAGATGACAACTAATAAAGAAATGGATTGGCACAAAAAGATAGAGATAGGATGCAGTTTTACAGGGAACTTAGTAGGGGATACAACAGCTCTCCTTTGTTATAGATAGTATTGTAAAAATTATTATCAATTTAGCACCTTATTAAAGAAATGATTGCATAAGAAATTAATAAGAGGTTAATTTTGAAATTCTACATCATGCAACCTTATGCATAGAATCGTTAAGTGGCACTAAGGTGGAGCCACATTTTCATCAATTTTTATTCTTTATATAACATGTGTCAACACCACTTTAAAAATACTGACATTTATTATCATATTTTTAATCATAATAAAAACTTAGACCAAAAAACTTTATTAAAATATTCTAACGAAAGTAGGATATTTCTAGTATAAAAGGAATATTGTTACACTTTTTTATTAAAGCATGACACAAAGCCCTAAACACTCCCCTCCTCTTTAACCAAGCATGACACATAGCCCTAAATATTATATTTTCTTCTCCACAAAAAACCTTCAAGTGGTCAAGAGCTTATCTATTATATAAGCATCACTTTTTTCTTCAACAAGTTGTTCATTCTTTATAACACTTTTTCATATTCATTTCCTTTTCCATTTCTTTAGAGCTCTCTTCCTCTTTCTTTCCATTTTGGGGTTTCTCTTATAATCTTTCTTATAACTTTTAACTTATTTCATAAATATATAGAATTACTTTTTATCCTTATTACAAAAATCTCCATCAAAATATATAAATATAACATTCACAAGTTTAAAGGGAGAAAAAAACATATAAGATCTTCTCCTATGAGTATGATTACTTTGATTGTAATCGTATCATGTTATAACTCTTTTTTTATAGTGGTTTGGTGTAAGCTCCACCTATGGATGTAATCATTTTGGCTAAATTTGTGTATTTGTTCTCTTTATGCTATATTCTTTTATTTATTTTTTGCTAAATTGGGTTTAATTTAAAAATGATGAGATTCACACAAACATATACTTAATTCGAACTTTTAACCCCTTTTTACTAAGTTAATATTTGCACCAATACAAAGTTGTGAGCTTAATTTTAATAAGCTTTACTAAACTCAACTTTGTTTAATCACTCTTAAACAACTTCTTGACCTTAACTTTGATTCAGACCATCTCGTAATAAAAATGTGTTATAAATTCTTTTCTAATAAACTCTGCACTTATTAGATATTTTTTTAGACTCTAAACACAATCTCAACAACCTTCTTTAACCCAATTGAGTTAAGAATCTTCCTCAAAGCAGTTCTCTACTCACTATTTCTAAACTTTAACAAATTTTATTGAGTTGTTTTTTTTTATCAAAATAAATCATCACTTATTTGTGCACTAAAAATAATTAGGTCTCTAACTTACGAAATTTGGGCACAAATAATTATAAAAGTATGAGATACTTTTTTTAAGTTTATTCTAAACCATTATTGTTTGAATGTTAATTTATTCAATTAATTAAATCTTTGTAGTACTACAATATATTAGAGATAAAAGTTAAAGATTTTTTTTAAAGAAGAAAAGAATATGGCTTTTATTACAAAATATTATTGTTATTATTACTTTAATTTCAAAGATTTGGATGGAGCAAAAAATTTCATCCACAAACCATGAAACACGAATTCTTACTTTTTTTATAAAAAAAAATTTAAACTATGCTAAAGACACAAATTGTATTCATGATCATTCAAACTATGCTAAAGACAAAAAATATTTAATATACAAATTTTTATATAATTTTTACTCATCTAAATTAATTTGTCATTACACATGTCTCACCTATTTAAAAATAATAATAATAAAATTAATAATATAGCGGGCAGTTTGTGTTAGTAAAACTTTTATAAAAATTTATATACTTAGTATTATTATTCTGTTTTAGGAGAGCTTAGTATCCGTATTACACGTAAGATTTGTAACAACATATCTAGACTTTTGATTCTTACGAGATCATTACAAATCTCTTGATTGTTGATACAAGTTATTTGTATTTTACTACAAGTCCTTATAATACATATCGATATAAACTTGGCCTTATAATTGAAACTTAATGTCATGTTCACATTAATTTTGAAAAATCTCCTTCATTAGATGATTAGTAGTAGTAATAATAATAATAATAATCTAATTTTTGTAATAAAAAAAAGTATATCTATTGATATCTAATCAACTAGTGGATTCAAAACTCAGATAGATTTAAATTAGTAGGAACATAGTAGTTTTATATAGCATTAGCATATCCTAATTGCAAATTAGAGCATCAAATCTTAACTTTTATTTATTTTTTCTATTTATTTTTAGTTTTGGCATTGCATTTTAGTTGTTGGGAAAATTAATTCTTATTAAGGTGCTGAGTACAGGGGATAGAATCAACATCATTTGAGAGTGATATATTCCCACTTGTCATCAATTGTTATCTGATAAATCATATCTAGTAGAAATAATTACGTGCCCATTTTTTACTAACTCAACGTTTTAGAGAGTGGAGTAGTGCCTAATCAATTCATTACTCAATATTGAAAATTAGTTTGAATAGACTAATTAAATATTAAATTGTTTCGAATGATTTTTCATTACCACCAATTAAATTATAAGACAATTAACAATTTAATTACTGTGTTTTTATTAAATTATTCATTTAATTTTTAATATTTTAAAAAATTACTAATCTTAGTTTTTAAAAGTGTTTTTGCTACAATTTTTATTTTTAAAATATATTTTTTTACTACCGTTTTCATCATTGAAATATATCTATTTTTGTTTTTAAGAAATTTAATTAATAATTTTTAAAAATATTAAGGACATCATATATAATTTAATAAAAAGGCAGGGACTAAAATTATAATTTATCTAAATTGTATTAAATTACAATAAAATAAATCCATTTCTATTTTTTACTAATACCATACAATTTTCAAGTGGAACATGATTTTTTTTTTTTCCAATAATGATGATCTAATAAGAAAAGTTATTCAGTTATTTATTTATTTATTTATAGAGACGAAGGATTGAATTCGGAATTTTCACCAAAATAAAGATATAAAGATACTACCATTTTTTTTACCATAACACAAATACTAAAATTCTTCAAATTAATGATATGTGATGCAATAGCACATGAGTTTGTGAATAATATTAAAAACATTAACGTTTAATATTAGAGTTATTTATTAAATTATTTTCTATCCATATATTATTAATGGTTTTGCACCAACCATTTACTAAATATTACTGGTGGTTGCAAATATTGAAGATTTAACTATCATTATTCTTATTAAAATTATAATTTGAAGAATTAATTCCTGGTTCAAAGTTTTTCATTCAAAGTGTTTTTCATTGAGGAAATTAAAAAAAAAAAGGTCAAGAAGATAGAAAATTAAAATAAAAACAAAAATGATGCCTTCGTGAACTGTACACCCCGTGGCATCGATAAAGCAACAGCAAATGGTGCATCTTCTAATGTTCCTTGAGATAAAAGATTAACAAATTTACTTTAATTATTTATTTATTATTCAATTCCTTTATTTTCCTTAACTAGCATTTAAATTAATAAATTTATTATTTATATTATTTTGTCAAAGTGCCTTAAGAATCTCGTCATAAGATGGCAATATTAAAGATTAGAACCCATATTTGAACAGATAATTTACTTAATTAATTAATTAATAATGGCTGCGATCTTTAAGCTTCGGTTTTGTTCTACTTTGTAGATAATAATCACCATCCGCGCCAGTAGCTGGCAATTTCAATTGCCCAGAGATCACTCTTACACGCGCTTCAAATGCGCGTGGATCAATATCCTCGCCGCCCTATCTCAGGGGATAGCCTCTTATTTCAGTCACGTGACCATAAAAGATTTTGGGAAATTTGCATTGACCCTAATTTTAAATATAATTTTTTTTAAACCACAGGCAAAATATATATATATTTTCAGATATATAATTGCTCGTAGCACAATATTTCAACTTAATTTGATAATTGTGTCTACTCTACTTAGTTTTTAAATTGATTGAAAATTAATTTTTTTTTTTTATATATTTGTGAGCTTTTTTTTTTCAAAAACGACACCTTATTCAAAATCAATTTGAAAGTACTAAAAAGAATGTGTTTTTATTTTATAACGGTTTTATTATTTTTTTGACAGCGTTGTTTTAAAGAAGCATTTAATAGTTTACTCTCACGTATGAAACCATAGTTTACTCTTAATTATGAAAAGTATTTTTTGGACGAAGTGTTCTATTAAGTGTTTGGATGTGTAATTAAATAAATATTTTGATACTAGTAAAATACTAAAATAAACATTATTATGATTTAGGAAAAAACTTAATATGAAAATTATATTTAAAACATCTATATGAATTGTTATGTAAGAACTATAAATATTTTAAATTAAAAATTAATAAAAATAATAAAAATAATTTTTTTTCTATATTTTAATTGATATTAGGTATTTTAAAATAATAATGTGTTAATAATAATATTTTATTTTTCTAACATCTATACTAGTTATTATAATAAACAAATCTAGCTAAATAATTTTGTGACAATAATAATAATAATAATTATTAACTAAAATAAGATAATAAATAGTAAAATAAAATTACGCATCTTAGTTTAACATTACTTATAATATATTAAAAAAAATATTTTATTAAATTTATTAAGAATATATTTTTTTTGAAACCTTATTAAAAATATATTTGAAATCACAATATTTTGTTAAAATTTGTAGGTACTACCTTAAAGGTGCTATCCTGAAAGGCACAAAAAATGCTAATTGTATAAAACATCACCATGTGCTTTGCTTGAAAACCAACTGCAGTGCTTTTTTTAAATTTGAAAAAATATTTAGTTTTTATTTGTGTCAGCATCAACTTCATCTCCTTTCGTTTGATAAGAATTGACACTCAATTTATTATGCCATAGCACAATTAATCTTGATTTAAGCAGATTCGTACACTAATTAATACAAAGTGAATTCTAGTAATTAAATAATTTTTTTTTTTATGTATTTACGGTTGAGTTTCTATTAGGATAGGTATTACAAATTATGTTTACAAACTTCTTCTGCATGCACCGTCGGGTTGTGTGTTTGCGAATTATGTCTGCGAACTATCACTATCACTATCGCAAAAGGTCTAGAAATTTAATTCATCCCCAGTAGTCGTAGAAGGGGAAAAAAAATGTAATTTACATACATTTGAGCCCTCAATGGCATGGATTTTTATGATGAGTTTCAGAATTAGTATTGTTTCATTTTATATTAAGTAAAACTTCAGTGATATCAATAAAAATAAGCGTCTAGTAATATAGAGTTGTATTTGTAACTTTCTCGCATTTTCCCCGGACTAAATATTATAAAGAAAAAGAAGACAACTTGCATAGGCGTATACAACAACACACTGATCTGAAAAGGGAAAGAGCTATTTGGATTCTAAATTCTAAATTCTAAATTCTGTGAAAGTGTCCAACAAGAACATAAAAATACATAAAAATATTACGGCTTTACTGGAACAGGTATTTACTACGTCGTCTTTAAACAAGCCAACTCATTTGAGAGTCTAAGGCGGTATTAGCACTGTTACTCCCAAAATTTACACAAATTATATTTTAGTAGTAGTTTTAATTTTAATTATACTATCACCTTTCTCCTTAATTTGAAAGATAAAAACAACTTTATTTTTTAAAAATATTTTAATTATTTAAATAATAAAAAATATAATTCTAAAAATCTTTTTACTATTTAAATTAAATAAAAAGAATAATAATATAATTAAAATTAAAAATACTATTAAAATATTATTTATGTAAACCTTAGGGGGGTAACAGTGTTAATATCCCCATTCTGACTGTAAATCTAATTTAGACACCTAGGATCTCACTAGCAGGCTAATTCTGATTGGGGTACTAACATCTGTGCCCTAAATTATGATAATTTCTCAAAGTGAGTACATAGTTTGTCCATTCATACCAAATAGGTCCCTAGGTGACTGTAATATCCTTTAGTGATGAGTTACATATAATTACATTGTGATGATCATAATTCAATATTGTAATGGTACTTTGGTCATTTCAAGAAAGTTAGGTAGCTATACAACACAAATACAAACTATATCCTCATGTATAAACACCCAAGAACGCGGGACCGAATGATATTACTTCATTTTGATTTAGCCTACTTTGACAGCTCTCTTTCTCACGCGCACGCATACACGTTTCATCGGCAACCAAAACAAAACAGCAAGACTCTAGCACATTGATTCAGCGTACATACAAATTTATTTGCCTCCTTTGCTTTGCCTTGCCTTGCCTTAAAGCTTCTCTTTCTCGTAAACGTAACCAAACCCCTCTCTTATTTCTCTCTTTTCTCTATCTGGGTTCATTTCAAAACTATCATAAAGCAAAAGCTGGTCACGGCTTAATAAAGCAGTGAAGAAAACCAAAAAAAAAAAAAAAAATGGTGCGGTACCAGCGGTATCATCACCATCAGTTGAAGAAAGGGGAACATCATGCAGTACAAGTAAAAAAGCACATACCCTTTGAAGAAGATGATGAGGAGTCTCGTAGTGCTGCTGCTCTTGTTATAGTTTGTGCACCAAAGTATAATATTGGTTATTGCAGCAACAACAAGAGAACTAGGCCCAAGCTTCTTTCTCTTCTCTTTCTCTCTCTTCTTTCTTGCAGCTTTATATTGGCTCCTCATCTCCTAACTTCTTCCACTTTCTGTCTCCTCTGTAAGCTTTTCTCTCTATTGGGTTGTTCTTTTTTTGGTTTCGTTATTTCCTTTTAATGTTTTGTTCTGTTTTCTCTGTTTCATTGTCTCTTGAATCTTGATATTTTGTTTTGTTTTGTTTTGTTTAATGCTTTTCAAGATTCATTTGGGGCGGATAATGAAGACCTTGGTGTTGATGTAAATTCTCCTTTGTGTTCTTCAATCTCTAATGGTTAGTACTTGATATTCCTCTCGTTCTATCTTGTTTGTGCAACTCTGTGGCTCTGTTGGGGAAAAAAAGAAACCCCTATTAACCAATTTTAAAGGATTGATCAATTTCTAATGGTCGCTGTAATTCCTTGTGCTCAGTTTGGTAGTTAAAAATAAATTTCTAGAAGAGAAGACGTTGAAATGATGAAATTATAGTAGTTTCTGGAAGCAATTATAACATAATAGCTTAAAAGAAAAGTTCTTTTTGTCTATATGTCTTTTTTGTTATTTATTTATTTATTGTTTTTAATATGTTTAATCCTCAGAAAAAATGTTATCTTTGAAGGCATGCTGTTTGATTATTGATAGTGCCATTTTTCCTTTCTTGTTTAAGTGTTGTGATACTTTTCTGGGGTTGAATGCAGGAAGTATATGTTGTGATAGAAGCAGTATTCGTTCTGATATATGTATCATGAAAGGGGATGTAAGAACAAACTATGCTTCCTCTTCAATCTTTCTCTATAGCTCAAGGAACATCAATGGCTTCGTCAACAACGTTTCAAGCATGGCTGAAGAAGATGTTAAGGAGGAACTACAACACGAAAAGATTAGACCATATACCAGAAAATGGGAAACGAGTGTAATGGATACCATTGATGAATTAGACCTTGTTTTGAAGAAAGAAGGTGCAGCAACTAACCATCGCTGTGATGTTAAACACGACGTTCCAGCCGTGTTCTTCTCTACTGGGGGCTATACAGGTAATGTTTATCACGAATTCAATGATGGACTTTTGCCATTATATATTACCTCTCAGCATCTGAACAAGAAGGTTGTGTTTGTCATTCTTGAATATCATAATTGGTGGATAATGAAGTATGGCAATGTTCTGTCACATCTATCGGATTATCCAGCAATAAATTTTAGTGGAGACAACAGAACTCATTGCTTTCCAGAAGCCATTGTTGGTCTAAGAATCCATGATGAGCTCACTGTGGATTCTTCATTAATGCGGGGAAATAAGACTATTGTTGATTTTAGAAATCTTCTAGATCAAGCTTACTGGCCACGAATTAGAGGTTTGATTCATGACGAGGAACGAGAAGCAAAAGAAAAATTAAGAGAGAAACTTTCTCTGTCACCATCATCAGAAACTTCATTAATGAATGGAAAAGAAGTGCAAGAAGATCAATTGAAGAAGCCAAAATTGGTTGTCTTATCAAGAAACGGGTCACGAGCTATAACTAACGAGGATTTGTTGGTGA
Organism: Ailanthus altissimus; assembly: GCA_946807835.1. Classification (NCBI taxonomy): domain Eukaryota; kingdom Viridiplantae; phylum Streptophyta; class Magnoliopsida; order Sapindales; family Simaroubaceae; genus Ailanthus; species Ailanthus altissimus. The sequence goes on from OX327687.1 coordinate 17,058,339, forward strand.
AATTGGCTGAGGAAATTGGGTTTCGAGTTGAAGTTTTAAGGCCCAATCGAACTACAGAATTGGCAAAGATATATCGAGCACTTAACTCAAGTGATGTCATGGTTGGAGTCCATGGCGCGGCCATGACTCATTTTCTCTTCATGAAGCCTGGCTCTGTGTTCATTCAAGTTATTCCCCTTGGAACTGATTGGGCAGCAAAGACATATTATGGAGAACCAGCAAGGAAACTTGGTTTGAAGTATATCGGCTACCAAATTCTTCCCAGAGAAAGCTCATTATATGAAAAATATGATAAAGATGATCCTGTTCTTACAGATCCTACAAGTGTGACCAAAATGGGATGGCAATACACAAAGTCAATCTATCTTGAAGGCCAAAATGTGAGATTGAACCTCAAAAGATTTCATAAGTGGTTGGTTCGTGCTTATGGTTATTCCATCAATAGATCCAACCATCACTTGTATCATCAGTCACGGTAGTTTACATGGTTATCTGGAATTGCAATTGTGGTTAGCGGATACTATTCTTTATCCTTTCTCATTGGCTAATTTGATTGTTGTAGATAGCAAGCACGGAATTGTGACTGGTTACGTTTTTGTATAAAATTTATGATCTTGTTTCTTGTTTTGTACATCAAGCAGCAAAAGAAAAATAAGAGCTTTGTTTTGTTAAATACTAGGATGTTTGAAGCAGCTGCCCATTATTCCTTTGTAAAGCTTTGATTGGCATACACTTTTTTGACTGTGGTGAAATGTTACTAACGTCTATTACTTTTGCATTATTCTGCTACTACCAATGGCTTTGATTGTTCATCCGTACTTTCTATTTTTTGTTTTTATGAGGTAAGAGCTTAATATTTATGTGTTGACCACGAACTTTCTTAAGCGGTCCATGCCATTTAGTTTCTGTTGCAAAAAAAATGAGATTTTCTGATCAACCATGTTCTGAAATTTCAGAAATGGGTTTGCTAAATCCTATTTCTATTTCTATTTCTATTTTTGGTGTTTTGCCTTTTATGTTTCAAGAATATCTTGGCAAAAGTTCAAGAAGATATTAAGGTCCCGCGAATGACTTGTGTGTCACTCCTTTCAACTGCTAGTATTTGTGGAAGAAGAAACAATCCTGAATCCCGTGACCTTCAATATTGAGTTTTGTGGTTACTTCATTGTTTACATGGATCCATATTTTGCTTACATCCATTCTTTTAAACTTTAGTTCAAATGTTTCGGCAGTGAGTGCGCCGCACATTTTGCCATTTTGCCTTGGCATATCAAAAGAAACTTAACCTTTTCTGGTAAGCAAACTTAATGAGGAGCAGTTGTGTTATTTTGGTGATGACAACATGGAGATATGACAATTTTTTAATTGGAAACAAAAAATTTGCAAGTTTTGTAAATCTAGAAGGTGGCAACTGGCATGTGTTGGGGCTTATTTGCAAGTGATAATCTCAGTGACTATCTAGGAATTCAAAGGATTTTTTTGATCTGCTGGCCACTCTTAAGATTCCATTACTTTGAATAAGCCTCTTTTCTTAGGAAAAAATTATTGCATTTTCCTTAATTTCAGCCAGAGGAGAGGATCTGTATACACCATCTCCTCATTTTAATTAATCGCACTTCTGAACTCTCTACCCTATTTGGAACTTTGTGTTATTTATTCCATTTTATATAGATTGTAGTGGAATCAATCAACTAAAACTTTAAGTTGATGCGTAAGTTTTAAAGAAAAAATAAACACAGATTGTCAGGTTATAGCTGACACTTTGTGAGCTCTACTCTGCAAAATTCAGTGTCCATAACGAATTGAAGTGGGTCGTACAAAACAACAACTGCAATTGTGAGTCACTGTCCATGGCAAGAGATTGTCATTTTCCCCGTGAAGATGTTGAGTAGCAAGAATTAAATTATTAAAAAGTACAATAATACTTGAGAAAAGTATGGGGAAGCAGATCTTCCACTTTGTGGCGGGCCTTGAGAAAGCTTTGCATTTCTACTGGTTTATTCTCTGAGACATTTGGAGCAATTGATATCTACATATGAAAAAGGATTGCCATGATAAAATTTTACCAAATGCTATGGCCTATGAACCCCAAGACTCTTATCTGTTCATGTAAAGGAAAAGGAATTCAACTTCAAAGTTGTTGCTCAGAGTCAGAGGATTATTCTAAAGCATTTACTTGAAAGTTACAGAATATAGGTAAAGGTCAATGTGTTGTTTTCAGCGGGCAGATTAGTGGTATTTCATTACCTCATTAGTGGAAAATATACAAAATTATCTGATTGACATTACTTCAAATTTTGTGTATTTAAGTTTTTCAAAACACTTCTCTTTGTATATTTTCTCAATTAAGGACATAGGTCCCTGACCTATTGAAATAGTTGAAATACCCTTTAGTGTTACTTGCATAACATTGCGGTGCAAAATTCAATACTATATATAAGGTAATTTGGCTAATTCAAGAGGGATTTGGGAGGGTTATTTAATTAAATATTTCAAAATAGTTGATAATTTATATAAATATTCTACTCAACTATAATTATATATATATATATATATTCTCAAAAAAGATGAGTAATAACCATAATTTCTTTAATAATATCTAAAATAAAAATTTTGAAATGACTACAATAGTTTTTGTTTTGTCTTATTATTTTATATTTTTTTACTTTGTTTTCTTTTAAATTAAAAAGTATTCTCTTTCACTTTTTTTTGGCAAAAATTAAGGAAGTTTTTTAATGTAAAATTTCAAATTAAAATTGTAATAAAATTGAAGATAGACTCGTAAGATTGAAGAGAGACTATACATTTGTGATGAAGTTGAAGAGATTCAAGAAGAGGTAAGAATCAAAATCTTTATAGTATTTTAACATGTTAATGGAGAAAAATTATTTTTTTTATTTTAAAATCAAAGTCACATTTAACAAATATAAATATTCCTGATTATTTTTATGTAAATCAATAATGCTTTATCTTTAACACGATTAATATAATTTATAAGTGTGGTATTATTCTTATACTTTAATTGTTGTTTTTAAATTTTGTTACAAGACTTCATGTAACATCATGCAAGAGCCGTGTAATAGTCTTGTATTGTCACCTAAGTTAATATTGTAAATTGTGTTATTGTATATTACTTCATGTAATAGTCTTGTTAGAGTCTTATATAATCTTGTACTATTAATTATGTCAAAGAACTATTTTTCATTTTCTTACAAGACTTAACATTATATAGTCTTTTGTGAGTCTTGTACAAGTTTTGTACTATCACCTAAGCTAGTCCAATATATATCACTTTGTACTAGACTTTGCATACGTGGTCTTGTTGTGGTCAGGGGATTTAATACATGTGGATGTATGCATGTGCAATTGTGTCTATTGCATAATAAACGTATCCTATACATAAATACGTGACGGAAGCGTTAAATTTAACAATAAACATAATAAATATAATATATTAATTGCATTAATATGTAACGTTAACATGTAACGTTATACACATATTTCCCTGGAGTTCGCATGGAGACAAACTCGCGAGTAGTTCTAATCACCAACTCGGTGGGCTTGGTAAACTAGAACAGCAGCCCCATATTCAGTGCGGGATTAACTCTTAGTCCCCAAAATAACCGAGTGTATGTTTTTATTATTTTCTTTCAAAGGATAAAAAATAGAGAATTTAAAATAATTCACAATTGCTTTTAATGAAACCATTGAAAAAAATGAAATAATTTTATGAAGAAAAACAATTTCATTTTTCCTTTTTTTCATTTTTTTTTTCTTTCTTCTTCTTCTCCATTTCTCTCTTTTCCTCTTACGGGCACACACACCAAAATTGCAAAAAACACATCTCTCTCTCTCTCTCTCTATTTATATCTATATATATAATAAAATAATAATATATAATATAATATATTAAATAATATAAATAATAATGTAATAATAATAATATAATGGGTACCAACTATTTGGCACCCAAATATAATAATAATATATATAATATTATATAATATAATAATATATAAGATAATATAATAATGAGAGAGAATGATTATTTAACAATTAAATAATCATAATGTGAAATAACCATTTTGCCCCTTATGAATAGTTATCAAATCTATCTCTTATTGGGTTCCACTAAATTCCACACTTGGGTAAACTCAACCAAGGTTCCACAATGCGCTACATGTCATTATACAATTAGTAAATAATAATTATTGATTAATTATTGTATTTAACACTTAAATATAAATACGCGCGTATTTTCGTGGTAGTGCTGAATATTGTTGAATTAAACACTTTAATCTGGCATGTTGCCCCAGTGTACAACGAGTACACTCCATATCGCGGGACTCCCTAGGTCCTACACCCGATTCGTCAAATGAAACTATTCTATGAGTCCGTAAGCAATGCCCTATGCATACATCACGAATATACAAATCAGCGTGTTGAACCATGCAAATTACATTAATATATTAGTAAGGTTGAGAACTCACCTTAACATGTAACGTTATACACATATTTCCCTGGAGTTCGCATAGAGACAAACTCGCGGGTAGTTCTAGTCACCAACTCGGTGGGCTTGGTAAACTAGAACAACAGCCCCATATTCAGTGCGGAATTAACTCTTAGTCCCCAAAATGACCGAGTGTATGTTTTTATCATTTTCTTTCAAAGGATAAGAAATAGAGAATTTAAAATAATTCACAATTGCTTTTAATGAAACCATTGAGAAAAATGAAATAATTTTATGAAGAAAAATAATTTCATTTTTCCTTTTTTTCTTTTTTTTTTCTTTCTTCTTCTTCTCCATTTCTCTCTTTTCCTCTTATGGGCACACACACCAAAATTGCAAAAAACGCATCTCTCTCTCTCTCTCTATTTATATCTATATATATAATAAAATAATAATATATAATATAATTTATTAAATAATATAAATAATAATGTAATAATAATAATATAATAGGTACCAATTATTTGGCACCCAAATATAATAATAATATATATAATATTATATAATATAATAATATATAAGATAATATAATAATGAGAGAGAATGATTATTTAACAATTAAATAATTATAATGTGAAATAACCATTTTGCCCCTTATGAATAGTTATCAAATCTATCTCTTATTGGGTTCCACCAAATTTCACACTTGGGTAAACTCAACCAAGGGTCCACAATGCGCTACATGTTATTATACAATTAGTAAATAATAATTATTGATTAATTATTGTATTTAACACTTAAATATAGACACGCGCGCATTTTCGTGGTAGTGCTGAATATTGTTGAATTAAACACTTTAATCTGGCACGTTGCCCCAGTGTACAACGAGTACACTCCATATCGCGGGACTCCCTAGGTCCTACACCCGATTCGTCAAATGAAACTATTCCATGAGTCCGTAAGCAATGCCCTATGCATACATCACGAATATACAAATCAGCGTGTTGAACCATGCAAGTTGAGGTTACAACGCATACGTATAGTCCTTCCGTAATAATATCCTAGATGTGTGAGGATATAGATTATCACTGTCAAATCTCCTAGTGCTCATTCATGTCTTATCTTCAGACTTGTATCTCACTGAACAATATGTGCAAACTCATTTGCACATATTGTTCTACCCTAGCGGAACTCTTTCTCGGGATTTATACTTGTGGCCACAAGACTTTCCGAGATACAGTGTCAAAGCATTTAGATATCGAACTTCCTATACGAGTTGACGGATCCCATATTTGTACACACCAAACTTCATAAGTAACGGACCATACCCATCGACACCCAGGGGTCACACCATGAAAGGTCTATGACATGCGTAGAAGCAAAGCATAGTGGATCACTTACAAGCCCATTGTGGCACTCAAGTCAAAGGATCACATATACTACTCAACTTAAGAGGACCCTTCGTTGACAGCTTGTATAGGATGTCTATCGAAGGCCCTCGTGAGTCTATCTCATATCTAATCCTAACTAGATACCCATATGTCAATATGAGCTCCAAGCTCACTGTCGGCTAGGAACGACCATCTATACCCTATAGGTATGACATATGTTGATCTATATATAAAGGTATCCACCAACAGACCAGCATCGGCAGAAATAGATTAAGGACAATTATTCGAGAATATACTTGCGCAACTAGCATTTCCTGGCACCTGATTGCAACTCTTGTAACTATGTAGTTACTAGTATATTCCTAGGTCTATATTCCATTACAGACAATGCTCAAAATCTTGGATATGTTGAGTATTATAACTAGCTAACCCTTAGTTGTGCTAACATTTAGCATTTATATCCCTCAGCGTGGCTAACCATGAGCCCTTATCTAAACTCCTTTAAATCTAATCCGAACTTCTTCAGATTGTATAATGTCTGTAACATTACATTGCATAATACCATATTAATGGGTATTAGCAATTTAATAGGAATGTACACTTGTATAAATACACAAGTATATGTACATTCAGGGATAGCACGTAAGTACCGACCTTAATACTGGTGTAGTCTTTAAGGGTTTTGTATTGTCACATAATGTGAGTGATTTTAAACCTAGGGTGTATACATATGGGTTTGTGTCTATCATTCAATATATAGCATACGTATCACATACATACATGCATAGCGGATGAGTGGAATACACATTTTATAATGATAAACACAAATAAACTTTACATATTATCTCATAAATGTAAAATACTTCAAGATTGAGAAATAGTACCTTATCGAGCCTTTGGTATATTGTCGAACTGGAGTACCCACCTTGAAGCAATCCATTCACAATTCTAGTTTCTCAACACGGTGGGCTTGAGAAAACTAGAATAGTAGCTATTCCAGTAAATAATTCAACTCTTGAATCCTTGTTTCTACTTTATGGTATTGGTAACCAAAATGGAAGAGGAAAAATGGAAGAGTTGTGTTTTTGTGCTCTAAACACTTGAGAGAATTTTCTAACACTTAGCAAAATTCACTTCTCACTCCCTTAACCACTTGCACGAATTTTTTTATAATTAATAGAATAATTAATTGCTCTTTCATTTTCTCACCTAATGGCATTTATTATGTTTGCCATTAGTGTTTTATTTATTATTATCTTTCATTTTCTCACCTAATGGCATCTATTATGTTTGCCATTAGTTTTTATTTATTATTATTTACAATAAACCAAATGAAAATAAAATAAATAAAAAATTATTTAAATGAACTTAGCCTTAATTTAGGCCAAATGAGAAAATACTTTCTCATTATTAAGAAACATTTTAAGTCCTATCATTAACAAATGCCACATATTTATACTTATCTTATCATTTAATTAATATTAAACAAATGATTTAATCATATTTAATCATGGTAGAAACACATGCTAATTTAAATAAAAAATTAATTGTTTGATTTCAATTTAAATAATAATATCATATATTATTATTATTATTATTTTATTCAATAAACATTTTAATGAATAAAATAATAATATTATTTATCCAACAAATAAGGTCATTTGGGTAATTTCCAAATCAAACAATAATTGGCCCACGTGTGCCATGTGTCAACATCCCATTGGTCAACAACTAATTGTTAACTAATAATGTACTTAACTCTTAAGTCTTGACACATGCACGATCGGACGAAAATCGAAGTAAATGTCCAATCTATTGGAATTTTTTAGATCTAACAATTCAATCTGGGATGCTGCCCCAGCACAACGAGTACACTTCATATTACAGGACTCTCTAGGTCCACTCCAAATTTGTCAAACAGAATTATTCTGTGAGTTCGAGATCGATGCCCTACGCATACGTCACGGATATTACAAATCAGTGCAGTAGACCATACAAGTTGAATATATAACATATACGTATAATCCTTTCGCCAATTATATCCTAGAAGAGCAAAGATATAGATCACTACCGTTAAATCCCTATGTGCTCATCCGTGAACTTATCTCCAGACACGTGTCTTAATAAACAATATATGCAAATACTTTCACAATATTGTTTAACCCTATAGGAAATTCTTTTCCTGAATTGTTGCTTATGGCCATAAGACTTTCTAAGATACAGTCTCTGAGCATCCGGATATATTAACTCATCCATGTGAGCTGACAGATTCTATATTTGTACATACCGGATTTCATAAGCATCGCACTATACCCAGCGACACCCAACCATCACACCATGAAAGGTCTGTGACATGTGTGGAACCAAAGTATGATGGATCAATTATAAGCCTACTATGGTACTCAGGTCAAAGGACCACGTATACTACTCAACTCGAGAGGACCTTCTATTGACGGCTTCATGGGATGTTTATTAGGGTCTTAAATGAGTATGTTTAGTATTCAGTCCTCATTGAACACCTGTATGCTATATGAACTTTCAGTAAGCTCATAGTCAGCTAAGAACAACCATCTAGACCATCTAGGTATTGTATACACTGCTTTATGTAAAGGGATTCCATAGTCAGACCTACATCGGTGAATTAAGACCAGGAATATACAATTTGAGAATAGACTTACATAATAACATTTCTTAGCACCTATTGCAACTCTTGCAACTATGTTATTGCTAATGTATTCTCAGGTCTTTGTACCATCACAGATAAGATTCTAACTCTTAGACTTCACTGATCAATATAACATGCTAACTCTTTAGCATTTATAATTTTCAATGATGCTAACTCTTGGCATTGATTTAAACTTCTTTAGATCAAATCTGAACTCCTTCACATCATATAATGTCTATAGCGTCACAAGCATTGAACCACTTAATAATAGTAATTAGCGATTTAACAAATAATGAACTGTATAAATATTACAAAATAAAATATTTATACAATAATGAGATGGCACGTGAGTACAAATCTGAACACCTAAGGCATTGCAATGTATAATTTTTCTACAAGACTTAATATTATATTGTATCGTAAGTCTTGTACTGTTACCCAAGTCATTATAATGCATTATAATTTTTATAAACTCTATAAGTATATAGTATTATAAGAGTCATATAGTAATCTTATTTTGTACAAATGAGAAGATTTAATGTAATATAGCTTTGTATTTGATGCAAGATTCTTATGTCATAATTAACAATAATTTGTTAGATAATTTATTCTAACTAGGTTGTATTTTAATTGTGTTTTTTTTAGATCAATGCACTTTGTGCATGTGTCGATTATTTATAATGATGAATGATTTAAGATAGAGGCTTTTATAGGCTTTGTGGCACAAATATTACAAAAATTAAGGCTCCACGGTCAACAAGTTATGACCAACTTAAGAAGTCGTTGTTGTCATTGAAGTTGATCTTTCACAATATGAAATCACTTTGATATTTAGGGTCAGCACAACAGAACCTATCTCACATATAAAAATTTTGATAGATGGTCATATAGAGTTTTTCTTAGATGACATTAAAAGTAGGATATGTAATTGGTGGGCTCCTTTATGTGTTGCTTATGATCCTCAAGTTATTTGCATAATATATAATGGCGATTTGGGCAAGGAAATGAGCCTACCAATTACATATCCTTGTTTAAAAGAAAGTCATTATTGTTGAAACTTTATGCCATCAATATTTATTAGTGAAAATGCAGTGGCAGATAAATGCAAATATTCGCAAGTTGGTGAAAGAGAAATTTTATAAGTAAATGTTGTCAAGTTGCTTGTAGAAAATGAATTAGACCATACTTTGGTGCTTAACATGTAAGGCAATTTTAATCTTGATCCACTGGATGTCAATACTGTTTTTTTGAGACTTCATCCATAACAGTGAGTTTTTGAGTCTTTTCCTTAATGCACATGTAATACATAACTCTTTTTCCACGTCTCTCGAGAGTTTTTCAAGATCTTTGCTATAAATGGAATACTTTACTCAAACACATTGCTCAAAGCATATGAATATGTGTAAGTAAAACCCTAAAAAAAAATGCAAATTACATTATTAAAAATAAAGAAGTTTTCACTTGTAAATAAGTATCCATGATTGTGCATGGTTGCATAAGTGACATGGTTGCCTTTGAAATGTTGTAGCGAATGGCATGACAACCACAATTTATGTGTTGAAAAATTCAAAAAGTCCATACAATTAGTTATAAGTTAAAGTCTTTTAAATCTAATCCACAAGTAGTATGAAAAGTTTATAGTGCATACTAAATTTAAAATTCATATCAATTTTTAAGTGGGAGAAAATAAGTTACATCTCTAGATAACTAAGATCGATACTTAAATAGCTGGAAAAAGAAATACTTTATTGCATCATGGGCGACTAAATTAATCAACAACTTATACGATGAGTCAAAACTAAAATAAGACTTATATGTGTAAAGGAGATAAAGAACACTAATGATGCATGGTCTTAATGGAACTCATCATTCCTCATCCTTGTTTTTCATCCATTGCTCTAATATGCATAGGTCATTTGGTTTATAGGAGGCCTAGAGTCATACATAACAATCTGACATAGTTTATTGGATGGGTTATGAATGAATGAACCTGTGTAAGATGAACGGAGTAGATAAATTCCTTTCTTAAGTGCTTTCTCCTTATATAATATACCATCAATACAAATGTATTGGTACCTTGTTTATAGTGGTCCGTTAAAGGTATGTCAATGACATCTTAAAGCTTTGAACCATCATTAACATGGGTATCTTAGTTTGAAGCCTCATCTATGTAATGGAATTGGTTATCTAGAATATTGTTCTACATATATAATGTCAATTATTTAGCCCCTATGACGATTTTGTTAGAGTATCGGTATATCCCGGTTCGCAACCTAAACCTATTGGGTGTGTACATGTGGTACACATGTCCATTTAATATATATATATATATATATATATATACACGCATCAAATATAATATATATATACACCATTTATGTATGTCATACATAAATCTACGCAACGGAAGTTAGAAATCTAATTTCTTAAAAATGAGCACAATAAATGTATTTCAATTATACTAATGAATAAAATTAACTATATTAATTATATTAATACAAAATTAAGATATATCACTTGTCAAGCCTTTGGAATGGATCTATTCTGGAGTACCACCCGAAATAGATCCGTTGGCAGTTTTAGGACCCAACGTGGTGGGCTTGAGTCTCTAGAACAATAGCCTTTATTTTTCACCACTCGGTTTAACTCTTAAACTATGAGATTAAATTTTAATCCCATAATCATTTGTTTAACCTATGTTCAACTCTTGAACATTTAAACAAATCACTATTATTGTTGTGTTGTATAGTCTAAAATAGAAGTAAGAGAAGAAATGTTTGGTTCAACTCTTGAACATTTAAACAAATCACTATTATTGTTGTGTTGTATGGTCTAAAATAGAAGCAAGAGAAGAAATGTTTGGTTCAACACTTGAAACAAAACTCAAGAAATATTTTTCATCTTCACGTTTCTTCCATTTTTCATTTATCACCAAGGGAGCAAAGAAGATTTCAATTTGTTTCAAGAACAAAAATGACCCGAAAGCTCCATCTACTCATTTATGGCTGGCCACCCTTCTAATATATATTCATCAAATGAACATATATATATATATTATACTAATAAGAAATATCCATTATGTCTTCAACAAGTATGGATGGCCATACTTCAATGCTGCCATTAATAAACAATAAATTATAAATACAAAATATCTCTTTTATTTTGTTTAGACAAACAAGTTTTGCATTTAGCAAGTATAAAATAATCACAATTATTTTATTTAAAAACATGGTAGTATTTCGGCCACTACTTGTGATGATTTGAGATCAAATGATATTTCAAATATCATTCTAGCCCCTTATGGTTTTATATAATTTTTCTTTAGCAGCGTTTACTTTTACTTAATTAATTGTTCAATAAAATCTCATTTTATTTAGTAATTAAGTCCTCAATAAAATATTTACTTTATTAATTTAATCATGAGTTAATAATTAACTCTAGTCAAATTAACTAATCACTTAACTTTTCAGTGATAACAAATATTTAGATTATTTAACACTTAAATAATCGATTTAGAGAAATAACCTTTAAGCCTTTAATTAACCCAATGTGGGTCCCATTATACCCAATACTTTAGTCAATTTAACCGAAGGCTCATTATGTGCTATGTGACACTATTTAATTAGTCAACAATAATTATTAACTAATTATTATACTTAACACTTAAGTACCGACACGTGCGTATCCCGAGGGTTTCTGAAACAAATATTCAGTTCTGCTGAAAATTACTAGATTGAACAATTCAATCCAATGCACTGCCTTAATGCACAACGAGTATACTTTATATTGCAGGACTCCCTAGGTCCACGCCCAGTTTGATAAATAGAACTATTTCATGAGTTTGTGATCGATGCCCCATGCACACGTCACAGATATTACAAATCAGCGCGTTATACCATATAAGCTGAGGTCACAATGCATACGTATAATCCTTTTGTCATCTATATCCTAGATGTACGGGGATATAGATTTACACCATTAAATCCCGTTATGCTCATCCATGAACTTATCTTAAATTTGTATTTTTAAGAACAATATATGCAAACACCTTTGCTATATTGTTTAACCCTTTGGGAAACACCTTTCTCGAGTTAGTACTTGTGGCCTCGAGATTTTCTGAAATATAATCTTGGAGAATCTGGATATACTACTCCTTTATGAGAGCTTACGGATCCTATATTTGTACACATCGGACTTTATAAGCATCGAACCATACCCAACAACACCCAGCGGTCACACCATGAAAGGTTTATGACATACGTGGAACCAAAGTATGGTGGATCACTTACAATTCCACTGTGGTACTTAGGTCAAAGGACCATGTATAATACTCAAATCGAGAGGACTCACCATTAATAGCTTCATAGGATGTCTATTGGTGTCCTCGTGAGTCTGTTCAGTATTCAGTCCTGACTGAATACCCGTATGCATATATAAGCTTCCAGTAAGCCCATAGTCAGCTAAGAACAACCATTTATACCATATAAATATAGTATACACTGATCTATATAAAATGGATCCACCAACAGATCGCATCGATGAAGCAGATTAGAAATATAGTGTTTGAGGACATAATTGCATAATGATGTCTCTTAGCATCTATTGCAACTCCTTGCAACCATGTCATTACTGATATACCCTTAGGTCTTTTTCTCATTACAAACAAGGATCTAACATTTTAGATCTGACTGACTCTTATAACATATTAACTGTTAGCATATATAACTCTCAGCTTTGCTAATTCTTAGCACTGGTCTAAACTCCTCTAGAGCAGATCTAAACTCCTTCAAATCATATAATGTCTATAACGTAACAAGCATTGTACCATATATTTATATTGTATTAACGATTATACGAAATGCTTACTGTATAAATAATAAATAATTTAATATTTATACAGCATTGGAATGGTACGTAAGCACCAACTCTAACAGATTCATTTTGAACAATTAATAGTACAAATAACATTAGTTATTTGTTTTACCTAAAGTTCAACTTCATCATAAATTGATTCATTGTGCAATGAATCCACAAACTTCTTCAACATGTAGAGACAAAAGGATGTATCTCTTTTGATGACATCAACGTCTTTTTTTATGATATCAGCCTCGTCCTTGACTTTTTGGATCGTATATCTACAACATTGATGCTCACCTCCATCAAAGAAACTTGATTTCCAGTAAGAGGATAGTGGGTTTGAGTGGTTTGAATAATTAAATATTAGAGGAATTCAATTAAATAGCAAAAATATGAGGCAATAGACTTAAAAGATTTTTCTCAACTTACTGGTTTGGAGGTTTTCTTGGTGTTCCTGTTGTTAGTCGTGTCATGGTATCTTTGTGGGTGAGTCGGGCTAACATTTGTTGACAATTGAGTTATATGCAAGAGATGTGCAATGTTTACTTTACAACCATAATCTACATTTGTATGCTTGCCATGGAAGATGTTGTCAAATTCTGGGTTCGGTGCTTTGGTTTCACCGTTCGTTTCCATAGCATTGATCTTGGAGTTCTCCTCACAAGAAATTTCAAAATTTTTGTATGTTTTGTGCGATTGATGGCCCTTAAACCAATTAAGAAACTTTTGTGATCCTTTATTCTTTGATATGTGAGTAAATTCTTTTTATACATTAACCAAGACAAAGTATGTATCATTAGGATAAAAGTTCTTTAAATAAACCAATAAATGAGATAGTTAAAGGATGTACTAAGCCTGTTTTATCATGATTGCATATGATGTCATATTGTTAAACATGTTTTTGGTGCATGAATGTGATTTTTTACATATTGAAACTTTTTAATACATGTCTAAACATAATTACGCGGCGGATTTAAGTAATTAATCAACATATACACATCATAATATATCAAATACAATATAAGAATCAAGTACATACCCTTATAGATAAATTCGGTGAAGATTTAAAAGTCCTGGAGCTCACACGAAAGTCCACTCACAAACAATTCTAGTTTGTAACAATCCATAGGATTACAAAGCTAGAATGGTAGCTCGATTGATGACTTCCAGCAAGATTGAATTCAAAATTCTCTTAAGTGTTTGCTATTTTGCTAAGTTTAGAATGAGGGTTATTTTGAAACATTTTCAAAACCTTTAGCTACCTCATTCTTTGCATGGTTGACACTTGTCACTTTATACTGCCAAGTGTTAATCATACAAAGCTTGCATGTGCCATTTTTCATACAAATGGCCATATGTCAAGATTCTCTTTTTCATGTAAAAGGGGACCTCTTTGCAATATTTACAAAGTATATTTTTCACTTTTCAAAGAGGTCTTAAAATGTATCCTACTTTTCAAAATCATCTCGGATCGATCCGTTCAATCTGTTTCGCTACTCTAGTGCTTAACAAGTACAATTTATACTATGAGACTCCCTAAATTCACACTCATTTGTCTTACAGAACACTTCTGCAAGTCCATGAACAATGCCATATACACACGTTACAAATATTATAGAATAGAGTGTTGAACCATACAAGTTGAGGTTAACCATATCCGTATAATCATTCTGTCACCTATATCTTAGAAGAGTAGAGATATGGATCATTACCATCAAATCTCTATATATTCATCCGTGAACTTATCTCTAGATTTGTATTTTGATATACAATTTCAACAAACTCTTTTATAATATTATTTAACCCTACAGAAAATACTTTTCCTGGGGTTTCCACTTATAGCTATAAGATTTTTTAAAATACGATCTTGGAGCATCCGAATATACAACTTATCTATATGAGCTAATGGATCCTATATCTACTCACACCGAGCTCCATAAGCATCAAACTATACCCAATGACACTTAGAGGTCAGGCCATAAAAGGTCTCTAACATATATGGAATCAAAGTATGTGGATCACTTACAAGCCCACCGTGATACTTAGATCAAAGGACCACGAATATTACTAAACTCAAGAAGACCCTCTATTAATAGCTTTCTGAGATATCTATTAGAAGTCCTCATGAGTCTATTTAGTACCTAACCTTTACTAAATACCTGTATGCTAATGCAGACTTCCATTAAGTCAATGGTATACTAGGACTAACCATCTGGACACTCTAAATATAGACACGCACTAATCTGGAAGGAATATCAATCTACCAATATCGGTAGCCATGGATCAAGAACGATGTTTTCAAGAACATACTACATAATGATATTTTTTAGCACTATTTGTAACTCATTGTAATTACGTTATTACTAATATATTCTTAGGTCTTTGTTTATATTTCTGATAAGGCTCTAACTTTTAGAAATGTTAACTTTTAGCATCAATTTAAATTCTTTTAGATTAGATCTAAACTCCTTTAGATCTATAGTGTTTGAAAAGTTATAAACTTATTACTATATAATAATTTAACGATTAAACTGAAATGGTTATTGTATAAATATTAAATAAAACATCCATATAATAATTTAAATAACATATAAGTATCATTCTCAACACATTTAAGGCAGAGATATCCAAGGTTGCCCTTCAATTTAATATGTGTGAAACCTTCATGTCCACTCATTTTGTTGCAAAACTCCCCTCAAGTACTAGAATGGCCTCATACGCTAGAACTATAAATGAAATTTTTTGAAAGTAAGATTGTAAAACTATAAATATCCATAAAAGAATAAGTATTTTTACCTGTAGAACTCATGAAAATCTCTCATCGTTTAATCTGTTCTTTCTACTAGCAATTGCAGCTTCTAAAGATTTGTTTATGATCTCAAAGCATATATGACCTCAAGGATAATCATTGAACTCATTGTAATTATTTACTATAAATGTGTAGTCTACACAACTTTTATTCTTTTACTCTTTTCCAAATAATACATTCTCTTAAAAATAAAACATTATTGACTTCACCACAATAATGTCATTTTCTAAACTAGATGACATAAAGGCATTGCCTAAATCATAAGTGGTCAGTCTATTATGACCACTTAGGAATACATCACATATATCGTCACTCTCAACTTTATGTTGAATTACGTATTTAGGTATATTCTAACATTGAGAATTTATATTACTCTTTTCTAATTTTGAAGTACATTGCATATTCTGCAGAGTAAGCATGCCTCAGTAGTAACTTGTGCACTAACGGTCTAAAAAATTGTATTTCATCCACATCTAAAATATGCTCAAAATAATAATTTTTAAATGATTCAAACTATAACTCGTTAACTGTTATTTGATATGTGATAATAATTTTAATTATAAAAAGTTAGAGATCTTCACTTTTAATTTTATCTTTTATACTTTATTATTTTAATTTTTTCTTGAAGATTTCTTTCTTTTTCTCTTAAAATGTATGTTTCTTCGGGTGTTGGACAGATGACCTGCACAAAAAACAGGTGAATTATTAAAAGTATAAAACATAGGGTTTAGTACTTTTATAGAAACATATACCTTCAAATTAAAAAAATAGTACATATGCATTTCACTTTTATAAAACTCCGTCAACATGCATCTAGGTATTAAAAAAAAAAATATATAATTTGTATAATTGCAAAGCATATTTAATATAAATGCTAAGTTAAACTATTATGTTTACATTCTAGTCAAAGGTCTTTAATTTGTGTAATTGCATAAAGTCAATGAAAAGTACTTCTTATAATTGGCAGTGTTAAGCCACATAAAAAATCCTACCCAAATAGTACTTCTTACAAGCTTTAATTAGCTACCCGTGGTAATTTTTGCAATTGAGATACATGTGAATCCATGTCTTATTAAGTAGTAACAAAAAGTGAAGAAATAATTATTGATTAAATCTCTCCAATTTTATTAAGTTTGTCTTATCTTATGAATGTTAGATTTACTTTCTGTTTGTGATTAAATCTTGTTTTACTTGATTCATGGACTGGATCACAATAACCTCTTGAGTTTCATATAATACGCACAAAATTCCAACAATTGCATTTATTTTACTTATGCTAACTATCCATTGCAAGATATTCTATAATACTCCCTTAAATATGATTAAACTTAAAAAAAAAGTAAAATTCACCACCTATATATTTAACCAAACCATTCGTGCAACTTCTAAATACATAATTTGTCAAAGAAAGTAAAGATAAAGGAAGTCAAATCAAAGTACTGAGAAGTAGAATTAAAAAGATGCCCATCTAAGAACACTGGTAGCAGAAACGAGTTCTACATGCTTAATAATCAATAATCATAACAAACGAGTTAATAGCAAGTAAGAGAGTGGATATGAAACATAGAGAGGGAATTTATTAAGAGAGCGAAACGGGCCTTATGAGAGTGAAGAAGTGACAGGGACAATGGTGAGATAAATTGAAAAGATTCCTTAGACGGTTAATGATCAGGTCGTATTGATGAGGGTAAGGAGAAAAAGTAAAGGAAAAGGCTTTTGACCCCTCTTTTTATTGTTATAGTGTAAATTTCATTAATGGTAAATTTGTCTTTCTACTTATTTTC
The DNA here is from genome assembly GCA_946807835.1 of Ailanthus altissimus. Taxonomy (NCBI): domain Eukaryota; kingdom Viridiplantae; phylum Streptophyta; class Magnoliopsida; order Sapindales; family Simaroubaceae; genus Ailanthus; species Ailanthus altissimus. The sequence goes on from OX327687.1 coordinate 17,076,295, forward strand.
TTAGGATATTTATGTAAATTTTAATTATGGGGCATATATTATGTAATTTTGGGGTTTTGTTGGCATATACGGCACAATTTGGGACCTATTTGTTACAAATGACAAACGATGTCCTTATTTGAGAAAATGCCAAAATTAGGGACCTAGATATTGTTAGCCAAATGCTAAGAAATTTTCCCGATCCTGCTACCGGTTTGGTGGCCTTGACACTGGCATTAGCTACCGTTTCAACATTGATTTCATCTTTTGCATTTGCATGGTGCCCATACATAGGAGAGCCCACATGTAACATGGGGAATGGCCAGGGATTTGCCCAGTGTAATAATGATCACGTGATAACTTAAGGAAGACGGGCTAGACCTCTGTTCCACATAATAGACTATATTGGGTCCATCTACAGTGAAATGACTGTAAGAGTCACCAAATTTTGCCTTAAACTTTCAATTTTCGGAAGAATCTAAAGATGTAACCATGGAAACTTTAAAATGTATTGATAAACTTCGTGATTGTAGATTAGCATTTTTTAAACCTTCATCACACTCATCAGGGAAATGCCTATGATTATTAAGTATATAAATTAAAGAGAACAACACATAGAAGTAAGATTCTCTTCAGCAAATTTTCAACAATCTCATTGGCATTAGTGGCTCAAGACTTTTTAGAATTTCACTTCCTTTGTCATTGGAACTCAAGAAGCATTCCTCAATCAAATTTGGCCATTTTATTTGCTTTTGAAATAATGTAACAAATGAAATATGAATACAAAATCTTTACAATCTTGACATTTCTGTTTCCTATCTACATGAATATTATGATATCACACAACCTGTCAGAGAGTCTCCTCTAGGCTTATATTGTTGGAGTGTGTCCTAACTCAAGTGTCAGCAAGTCAGTATGCTTCAAGTCAAAGCGCTTCGTTGTCTTTGCTGATGGGTGGATTGGAGGCGGCGTCTTGGCACTCCTAGTGTCATTTGAACCTAAAAAGTACCAAAAGAGAAAAAATAAGAACTCAAATTGTGAACTCAAACATGAATTGAGGCACAAGAAAGATAAAATTGTATGTCAATTGTACTAATACATTTCGGTAGGCTTCCCTCCAAGAGAAGATCTTTGGGACCTATCCGATCCCGTACTTTGAATGACTGTAAGTGATTGCCTCCTCACTGCCCTTCCATTCAAATTCTGTTGGTTCCTGTAATTTATGTAGCCACATGACAGTTATGGCCAATAAAATAGCATTTTCTGATAATACCATAATAGTCAATTGAATTTTTAGCGTGTTTCTCTTGGAATGATAAAGTATTAAACTATATGATATGCTGGGAAGATGGCATAAATAAGTATTAACATTGTAATCCAGGCTACGATAGGAAATACATGTAACTTTAACAGTTTCACAACAAAACTCACAAGATTCACCTACCCCTTTTCACAGCCATTGATCAGTTTTCCGATGGTTCGAAGGGACTTTCTTATTTGGGATCCTTTTCCAGTTGTGGTTGGAGTTTCTGTTGAAAGAGTAAGTTTGCTTTGCATCACAATCTGAACCTCATTTCTGGTAAATATTTGTGGCCCAGGTGTCTTTGGTGGCTGAAGAGATGAAAGCAGGGTTCCATTATTAGCTTTCACAGACCGCTTTTGATAGGAAAAAATAGGACTTTTAGGAGCCTTGTTAGGAAAATAAGTGTCAATGATGGAACTGTCATTGCTGCTGCAATGCCCGTTTGGCTTTGAAATCAGATCAGCATCTTGAAACTGACCAGATTTCTGTCTTGATGAAGCCCCAGGTTGCAGGGTCTTGTTTTCATCAGATATTTTGACCTGAATGTTCTCCTTCATTCCATATCTTGAACCTTCCAAACTTAATCTCCGTGCACGAGTTGAAACCGAAAGGGTTTTCATCCCCATTTTGTCTTCACAATTTATCACCTTCTCTGTCTTCACTGCACCACCACTCTCAATGCTCAGTCTTCGGGTACGAGGAGGAGTTCGCTCACTCATTGCTATTGCTTTCTGCATTTCTTTGTTTGCTAAAGCTTTCTTAAGGTTCTCAATCTGCAATGTTTTATAAGATGACATTAGTCCAATTTGTCCCTTAACAAAAATGATGGTGTCTTTTTCCAATAGCACAGAAAAGAAAGAAAAAGAAACTATGATATATGTATAGTCTACTGTCTTATGAACTTGAATCAAGAGGAAGCCTTTCTCCAATATTATAAAATCAGTTGAAGACAATTATAACCAAATATCAAAATAACCAAAAAATTCAGACAAATGGGATTTGCTTCTTTGAATGTTTAGTAAGAAAAATATTTTCCAGAAATTAATTTTCAAGGAAGAATAAGCCTTGATAAACAGTGCAACAAGCTCTAGTGTTTGTGTCACGAACAAGGTAACCCTAAGTACTGAGATGCTGCACCGGGCCTGAACAATAATTACCCATGTATTTACATGATTGCTTCTGATAGATCAGAATTTTTGAATCATCCAACTGCTGAGGTAAACAATAAAGGAAATAAAAGAGAAGTATAAGATGACATGTAATGAAGAATTAAATGAACAGGGTCACCTGTTCCTTAAGCTGCATAACCAAATTGCTCTCCTTGTTTGCTCGTGCAGCACCAAGCTCAACAGTTGAAACCCTTCGAGCAAACTTCAAAGTACTGACTGTTTCCCCAAAAGAATCCCCTTCCGGACTCACGTGCAAACATTAATGTTTTAGCCTGTCCACCTGAAATACATATTTTTCACAAAAAGAAATTTGGTCAGCATACACCCCATATAATATGTATTCAAGAATAATATCCTGAAGTGTGCAATGTCATCAATCATATTAAGCCGCCTGACAATTCGTGGAGGCACTTCGAATATAAACAAAGCATCTGTGTTTGATTTCTTTTTTGCCAGTTTGGTTACACATAATAACCCCCCACACAAACACATGAAGCATGTCCAAGAGATAAGAAACGCATTAGAAACAACTATAAGGAGAACAACTGGGAGCTTTGAGTGTCATGTACAAGCATAGCATTACCTAAGGAGTCTTGCAAGAGAGGTGTGAGTTTGCTGTTACGGTAGGGAATGTGGGAATTCTTTTGAGCCAAGGCTGTAATCACATCTTCTAGACAAGAAAGAGACTTGTTGATATACTGAGCCTCCTTAAGCCTATCACCTGTAACTTCTGATTTGTCCACCCTTTCACTTCCTGCAAGATCTACCAAATGCAGACAGCTACGAAGAATGCTTCCAGATATATCTTTACCACTGACATGTACGGTTAAGACACTGCAGATACATGTCAAACCACGCTGTCAGCATTCAGAAATATCTTGAACTACCTCTAAATTTATTACTTTTAATTGATAAGTTAAATGTGGTTAACCGCTCTCCTGCACAATAAACAACCTTTTCTATTGAATAGAAGATTAGTTTAACTTGGATTGTCATAACTGACCTGTGGGAACGACTGCTTCTGTTGTTTATTGCAGTAGAACTGACAGCGCGGTTTACCTCACCGAGTTTCATTAGGTAAAGAACTTCAGCCGTGGACTTCACAGAATGCATTGTAGCATCTGGAAGACTCAACCCATTTTCACTAACACACCTCCGTATTTGTAATTTGAGGATAGTTAAGGATACAAAATTTTGGCATTTGTATATTTAAAAAACATAGCTTCCACTCGGAGGTTTTATACGTGCTTATATTTCTTTGAGGTAGAATATAAAATTATAAAAGGATATTTGGTGGTTAATGAATCTTCTGCAAGAAGGTCTCGTATTTGTTCATTATATATCTCGACCATTTGAATACGAATGTCATAATTTATAACATCCTTTCTTCCATCAGATATCTGAAATAGATCTGCCAAAGCTAGATAATTAATGCCCATATCCTTAGTCGATCCTCCTGCAGGACCACTCTGTCACAAAAGCTATAAATCAGCTGGAAAAATCTTGCAAACATGTGCAAATCCTGAGATCAGCTTTTATATTGTGCAGACAGCAAATGCATTACTGTATCGTATCATTAGATGTCCAGAACAAATCAACTGGAGGCACATGAAAATTTAGAAAATTTGATCTACTAAAGCTACACCTGACAAGGATCTTACCATGGTAAGTGTTTTCCCTGATCCAGTTTGGCCATAAGCAAAAATGCATACATTATAACCATCCATCACTGATCTTACTAATGGTTGAGTGTCCTTAAATACGTCCTCTGAAAACAAAGAGTAGCGTGTGCAAAAGTAATTAGATGAGATTTGTACACAAACTGCATAAAATTATACTGTAATAAAAGTTTACCTTGTGTAGCAGTTGGACCGAACACGCGATTGAACTGAAAAACATTTCTTCCTTCATTCTGGGGCTTTGATGGGTCTGAAATCACTAGTGAGCCATCCTCTCCGATAAATTCTATCACATTTTTTGTTTCAACGAAGGCAGGCCTTACTCTGAAGTAAACACGAATATTTCCTGTACAAAATCTCAATCAAGATGGAATTGATAGATATGACATTAATGCTTCAAGTAAAAGCAACATTCCATTGAAACAAGACAAGTACAATACGTAGGATAGTTTTCAGTACCTTCCAAATCTTGAACCATATTGTACAGCTTCCTGTTCTCTTTCACCACTCTGTGATACCCAAGAGCAGCAGTAGACATCTCTTGCACCTGACTACCTGAACCCATGCGAATTGCAAGACACAAAAGTGTGTGTGTGTGTTCATATATTTATAATAGATAGTCAGCTCTGATGTAAACGTTCACATAGAAATTTACATATACCGTACCATCTTCACACCCATACTGATACTAGTCTTTCACTCAATAATAAACATTATTCTTCTTTATTAAGAATCGTTTTGTTTTGTTCACCCACCATAAATCAAGCTGACACTCTTTGCATTTATTTCTTGCAATTGCTGCTCGTTTATTCCTTAGAAGGCCGGCCGCCACCCAAACGCCGAAGTTTATTCTTTTGCATATCGTTATGAATTGCATTTGGGTTTTGATTTTTTTTTTTCAAGGAAAACTTGGCATTTTGGTAAGGAGAATATTTTCAGTCAACAGTAACTAACGTCTTTTGAAAAGGATTGAGAAGCTTTCCGTAGGTTGAATAGGACCTAACGGGTGAAGAGGAAAAAATTGGTGAAGAAACAAAACTATTAATATTCATTTCCAAACAAATTATAAGCATAATATATCCATTGATATATTGAAATTTATTCTTATCAAATATCGAAAGAAGAAATTTTTTGATATGTGCCAAGGCCATGCATGGAGGAGGTGGAGCATTTAGTGGAGGTGGTAACGTGGGACATTTGGTGGAAGTGAGAAGTGAAGTTTCTCTGTTTTGTTTCATTTGCTTTTGTTAGTGGAGTTAATGGGTCCAATTTGTTTCGTTTGTTTAGTCTATTGTGAGTAAGAGAGAGTGGTGTGAGTGGTTAATTTTCTTTCTCTTATTTTTTGGCATCATTGTTGTATTTCTTTAATATATATATGTAATCGGAACTAGTGAAAGGATATTAATCATTTTACCAAACAAACTCTCCTTCCTTCTTTCTCTAACATCCCGACTTCTCCTTTATTCTCAAATTAAACTGCTTTAGGTATCAGTGGTATCAGAGCCGGCCGTGTCCATGGATACTCGCGGCAAAACAAATGAAGAATTTCAAAATAGGTTAACAAAATCTTAGCTCGTCATGAGTCAAGCTTCGATAAGGTGAACGCTGCCTTACAAACAATGCTAACCGAGCTTCAGGCTCTTCAAACTTCAGGTAGCCCAAACACTAGCAATCCTGAAACTAATCCATTTGCACCCCGAAGAATCCTCACACCCACATACTTCTCAATCCAACACCACCAACAACCACCCTCGTAAACATCTCAAATTATTCTTCCCAAAATTTAACGGAGACGATCCAACTAGATGGATCTAAAGGCAGAACAATACTTGGTTTCAAAAGTATTGTACCAGACCAACAAGTGCAGCTGGCCTCTTTTTATTTAGAAGGCACTACCCTACGATGACATAGATGGTTGACGAAATTTCGTGGACCACTCACAGATGAATTCATCGAAGCTGTACTAATTCGATTTGGTTCAATTGACTAAAATGATCGAGAATGAATTTATATTTTTTTTTTAAAAAATAAAAAATAAAAATTTGAAGTAATTTATAATTATTTCAATTAAAAGGATAAAGTTTTCTCACTTTTTTTTTTCTCTTCTTTCTTTCTTTCTTCTCTTTTCTCTCCATTTCTTCTCTTCTCCTCCCTCTCGGCCGTTTGGCCAAATCTCTTGCTCCTTCCTCTCTTTCTTTCTTTATATATATATATATATATAAAATATAATATAATATAATATATAAAATATTATATAATATAAATAATAATAATAATATAGTATAAATAATATATATAATATAAAAAGAAAGATATTTTGATTATTTAATTATTAAATAATCAAACTGAGAAATGACTATTTTGCTCATCATAAATAGTTATTAAGTTTATTCTTTAGTGGGTCTTACCAAATTTCACACTAGGATTAACTCAATTGAGGGTCCACAATACGCTACGTGTCATTATGTAATTAGTAAATAATAATTATTGACTAATTGTTGTATTTAACACTTAAATACAAACACGCACGCATTCATGTGAAAGTGCTAAATATTGCTGGATTAAACAATTTAATCCGACACACTGTCCTAGTGCACAACGAGTACATTCCATATCGCGGGACTCCTTAAGTTCTACACCAGATTCATCAAATAGAACTATTCCATGAGCAATGCCCGATGCACACGTCACAGATATACAAATCAGCGTGCTGAACTATGCAAGCTAAGGTTACAGCGCATACGTATAGTCTTTTCGTCATGATATCTTGGATGTGCGAGGATATAGATTATCACCGTCAAATCCCCATATGCTCATCCATATCTTATCTCCAGACTTGTATCTCACTGAACAATATGAGCAAACTCTTTTGCTATATTGTTGTACCCTGACGGAACTCTTTCTCGAGATTGATACTTGTGGCCACAAGATTTTTTGAGATATAGTCTCGAAGCATCTGGATATCAAACTCCCTATAAGAGCTAACGGATCCCGTATCTGTATGTACCGGACTCCATAAACATCGGACCATACCCAGCGACACCCAGCGGTCATGCCATGAAAGGTCTGTGACATACGTGGAACCAAAGTATGACAGATCACTTACAAGCCCACCGTGGCACTCAGGTCAAAGGACCACGTATACTATTCAACTCAAGAGGACCCTCTGTTGACGTTTTATATAGGATGTCTATCGGAGGCCCTCATGAGTCTATCCCATATCCAGTCCTAACTGGATACCCATATGTCAATACGAGCTCCAAGCTTATGGTCGGCTAGGAACGACCATCTATACCCAATAGGTATGATATATGCTGATTTATATATAAAAGTATCCGTTGACAGACCCGCATCGGCAGAAATAAATCAGGGACAATGTCTGTAATTTTACATTCATAATACCATATAAATTAGTATTAGTGATTTAATGAGAATGTACACTTGTATAAATACACAAATATATATACATTCAGGGATGGCACGTAAGCACCGACCCTAACTATAAATCTACTTCTATACTTTGATTATTTGTCAAGAGCTACAAATATTTGTAAGTTTTTTTGTGCCTAAACTCTTATCTATTTTATCTTCTATAATCAAAAGGTTATAATTCTCATGTTCATATATTTTCAGTCATGTTTTTTTTATGTGATTCTTGTTGAATTATAATTATTATTGGTTACATTATTTTACATGTTAATCTTTTACTACAATATTGTCAATCAATATATTGTTGATATTAGATAACATGTAAATATAATAATTGTTTGATATTCAAGTTGATATTTTACTGCAATATTGTCAAAATGATATATTTTCGATCTTAAATAACTTGTATAAATGAACATGGTTTATGTTAATGTTTGCAAAGAGAGTTGTCATATCAAATATATGTGTTATCAAATGTGCTATATTTTATATATCTTCTGATTGATTGTTTGGGATGTAAAACTTTTAATTGAGTTATAAATATTGAATCAAAGTGTAGAGTAAATTTATAAAGCATAATTGTAATTCTCGAAACCTTGCTTGCATCATTATAAGACATTTTTCTCAATTCATAGACAATTCTATCTCATCTACTTAAACTAGTTAATTAATTTTCTCATTTATTATTGCTTTAATATTTTACTTCACCAACATATTTTGCCAAAAGCTTCCTCATGAAATCAACACCTTAATTTATACTGCGATAGCCATATTACATTTTGAGCATAAACAGAGTGCAATGGCTTGAGACACTAAGACTCATCAAGACGGATCACAAACCGCTAACCATGACCTTCAAAGTATGAGGACTTACCCACACCTTCCACGGATTGGGACGAGTTAATATCGTAATGTTAACCGAGAAGGAATTCAATGGTTTACAAGGTAATGGATCCAAATTATGCCTTCCAACGTTAGTAGTCAACCAGATCCTTACCTACTTGAGATGATCTGCCTCATAGCAGAATTCTCTCATATATTTGCTCCACCCAACCGTTTGCACCAAAGAGGCCACATGACCATCAAATCCCATTGCAACCGAATGTAGAACCTGTGAGTATGAGGCCATATCGATATCTTTATTAACAAAAGGCTAAGATAGAAAAGATGGTGAATGAGCTTCTGCTATCTAAATTGAGAAGGCCAAATAACAGTCCATTCTCATCGCCAGTTCTAGTAGTAAAGAAATCAGATGGAGCTTGGCAATTTTGTGTGGACTACCGAGCTCTAAATGACATAACAGTTAAAGATAAGTATCCAATCCCTGTGATCAATGAACTATTGGATGAGCTTCATAGAGCAAAATATTTCTTCAGATTACATTTACGGTCTGTATATCACCAAATTTGAGTGCGACAGCATTCCAAAAATAGCTTTTCAAACGCATTAAGGGCATTACGAGTTTATAGTGATGCCATTCGGCCTCATAAATGCACCAACAAACTTCTAAAGCCTTATGAATGACCTTTTCTGCCCTTTTTTCTGAAATTTTATTTTAGTTTTCTTTGATGACATTTTGGTGTACTCCAAATCATGGGAAGATCATCTCATACATTAGCAAATTGTCCTAAAAATCTTATCAGCTAATAGTTTGTTTGTTAAAGAATTGAAATGTCAATTTGGTGTTTTACAAATTGAGTACTTAGGTCACATAATTTCAAAGCAAAGAGTGGCAGTGGATCTTACTAAAATACAAGCAGTCTTTGGGTGGCCTATACCGATGATGAGAAAAGGAGTCCGTGGGTTTCTCAGACTAGCAGGATACTACCGAAAGTTTATTCGTAATTTTGGTAATATTGCAGCTCCTTTGACTTGACTCTTGTCCAAGGATGGATTTTAGTAGAATAAGACAACAGAGATGGCCTTCACGTAATTGAAGGCGGTGTTGACATCACCACCCATTCTATGCCTTCCTGATTTTTCTCAAAGATTTGTGATTGAATGTGATGCCAGTGGAATCGGAATTGGAACAATCCTTACCTAGCACAATCGATTAGTGGCATATTTTAGTCAAGTATTAAAAGGTTCGACCATGGCATTATCCACGTATAAGAAGGAGATGTTGGCTACAGTCTAGGCAATAAAAACATAACACCCGTATTTACTTAGGAAACCATTTACGGTCTGCATCGACTAGAAAAGTCTCAAGTACCTGCTCGAGCAACGAATTACTACACCAACACAAACTTGATGGCTTCCAAAAATTACGGGTTACAATTATGAAATTGAATATAAGAAAGGGCCTAACAATCAAGGTGCAGATTCTTTGTCACTAGTAGTTGAATTTCAGTTTTTGTCTATCTCTGGGCCATGTACAGATTGGTGGCCAATGCTACAAAAGGAATTTCAACAACACTCGTTTTATAAGAAATTGATAAAGCAAAGTCCCTCTAAATCAGCCCACAAACTACTCCAATGAGATAGCGTATGGTTCAAGCGAGACAAAGTTTTATTGAGCCCCACCTCCCTATTAATTCGAAAGATAATTGATGACTGTCATTCATCACCAACTGGTGGGCATTTTGGGTTCCATAAGACTCTCTTCCGCATTAAGCATAGTTTTCTTTTGGTCTAATATGTATCAGTCGATGAAGAACTTTTTGCAAGAATGTGATATTTTTCAACGATACAAAATTGATTGTATGAAGCCCGCCGGATTACTTCAACCACTGTCAATCTCTGTTTGAATGGGGACTGATATTTCGATGGATTTCATTGAAGGTTTACCGTCATCCAACGGACATACCATTATCATGGTAGTTGTCGATCGATTAACAAAGTATGCCCACTTTATAGCCTTAAAGCACCCATTTACTGCAGTCATCGTGGCCAAGGAATTTGTTACCAATGTGGTACGTCTTTATGGCATCCCAACATCAATTGTTAGCAATCAGGACAAGGTATTTATAAGCTCTTTTTGGCCATCATTATTCCAGTTGCAAGAGACTAAGCTTTGCATGAGTTTAAGTTACCACCCACAGTCCGATGGCCAAACTGAGGTAGTGAATCGCACTTTGGAATAATACTTGCAATGTTTTGCTAGAGACCAACCATGAAAATGGCTCAAATGGATTCCTTGGGGTGAGTTTAGCTATAACACCTCAATTCACTCCTCCACCAAAATGACAACATTTGAAGCTGTTTACGGCATTCCTCCACCAACTCCCCTGACTTATGTACTGGGAACTTCTCGTGTCCAAGCAGTGGATGAGTACTTGCGTGACTGAGATGTCATTTTATGTGAACTCCAAGACAACCTTTTATTAGCTCAAAATCGCATGAAAATTCAAGCAGATCAACACTGGCGCGAGGTCTCCTTCAATGTGGGAGATTATGTATATTTGAAACTATAGACCTATCGCCAAACTACATGGATTTTCGGGGTTCAATAAAGCTTGCTCCATGTTTCTTTGGACTATACCAAATCATTGAGAAAGTGGGTCCGGTGGCTTCTAAATTGGCTTTGCCTCATAGCTCTTTAATTCATAATGTTTTTCATGTCAGTTTGTTAAGAAAACATTTGAGATCAGTCACAGTTACATCAATCTAACTACCTCATGTCTCGGATATTGACCATCCTTCCACGAACCGAAGTTGTCTTAGATCAATGCATGATCCGCAAGGAAAAATACCTTCCAAAGTCTAAAATTTTAGTGAAATGGGAAGGAGCATCAGCAGACGATGCAACTTGGGAGGATGAACGATGCTTTACTAAGTCCCATCTAGATTTCATCCTTGAGGACAAGTATCTTTAAGTGGGGGTGGGGGAATTGATATATGCAAAGACCATGCATGGCATGGATGGAGGAGGAAGAGCATTTAGTGGAGGTGGCAATGTGGGACACTTGGTGGAAGTGAGAAGTGAAGTTTCTCTATTTTGTTTCATTTGCTTTTGTTAGTAGGTCCAATTTGTTTCGTTTGTTTAGTCTATCGTGAGTAAGAGAGAGTGGTGTGAGTGGTTAATTTTCTTTCTCTTAGTTTTAGCATTATTGTCATATTTCTTTAATATATATATGTGATCGGAACTAGTGAAAGGATATTAATCATTTTACCCAACAAACTCTCCTTCCTTCTTTCTCCAATATCTCTGGAAAAAAACACAAGAAATGCTTAGCTGAATATTTTCATGGAAAGAAGATGATTTTTCAGGAAAAGGTTAAATGGGAGAGAGAGAGAAGAATGTAGGATGAGAACTTCTTTCTTTTGTTATTATTTTTTTATTAATTATACAATATGTCAAGGCCACTTATTTATAGTCCTTGACTCAGCACATAAGGCTTTAATACATATTAACTTTGGCGGGAATCTCTTAACAACCTATAACAACTTTCTCTTAATTTTAGCATTTAGTAGTCGCACGCCCTGTGTTCAGTCTTCAATTCTGTTATGCCAGAATCCTGATTTGTTACGAATTGGTGTGCCAAGTCAGCTTGGTGTATCAGCTGATGTGGCACTACTCTGTAATCAGTTGCTACTGTTGAGCCGACTGCTCTGTAAGCAGTTGCACTACTCTGTAATTAGCTGCTGCTTGTTAAGCTATTCTGGGATCAGCTTACTGCTACTGTTGAGCTACTTCTGGGATCAGCTTACTGCTGTTGCTTCTCTCTTTCATCGCCCCACAAGCTCAACTGGCGAGAAGTGACATTGGCTTGGTTTTTAGAGTAAGGAATCGAGAAATGGGCAGTGCTTTGGTGAAGATATCAGCTGTTTGATGTGCAGAAGGGACATAGCAGATATCAAGTTCACCATTCATGACCTTATCACGACCAAAGTGAACATCAACTTCGATATATTTGGTACGGTTGTGGAATATGAGATTTTTAGCTAAAGAGGCTGCTCCTTGATTATCACACCAGATAATTGGTGAAGGAACAGGGAACTGTAATTCAGCAATGAGAGACTGCAACCAAGTAAGTTCAGCAGCAACCTGAGCCAAAGCTCTATATTAAGATTCAGTACTAGACCGAGCCACAACTCTTTGCTTCTTAGAGCTCCAGGAGACAAGATTTCCAACTAAGAAAACACAATATCCTCTATAAGACCGGCGATCATCAGAATCACAGGCCCAATCAGCATCGGTGAACGCTACCAGATTCAGAGATTGACTAGGGTAAAAAAAAAGACCATGATGTTTTGTGGCCTATAAGTAGCAAATGAGTCGTTTGCAGCATTGCCAATGAGTCATGGTAGGGGCAGATAGATACTGACTAAGTTTGTTGACAGAGAAGGTAATATCAAGCCTGGTAAGAGTGAGGTAGTGAAAGCTCCAATGAGGCTTCTGTATAAAGTGGCATCAAGAAACCGCTCATCCCCTGTCTTAGTTAATTTTAGATCAGAGCTCATGGGGTTGGACAACCCTTTGCTGCAGACATATTGGTCTTTTGAAGTAATTCTGAGATATATTTGGTTTGGGATAGGTGCAGAGCAGAATTGATCTTGGTGAATTCGATGCCAATAAAGTATTTAAGATCCCCAAGATCTTTTAAGGCAAACTCCTCGTTTAACTGAGAAATAACTGACTGCACTGCCATGAAATTTACTCCGGTGACAAGAATGTCATAAACGTATACCAAAACAATCAATTGTGAGGCTTTGGACTTCTGAACAAACACAGAAGTATCAGACTTAGTGTTAAAAAATCCCCATTTAAATAAGGCAGCTCGGAGTTTATCATACTAGCCCCTCGGAGCCTGCTTAAGACCATATAATGCCTTGTGTAATGTACACACAAAATTTTGCTGATTGGGCACCACAAACCCCTCTGGTTGGGTCATATAAACTGACTCGGTGAGAACTCTATTGAGGAAGGCATTGTTGACATCAATATACTTAAGAGTCCAACCTTTAGTGATGGCAATGTTGAGAATTACTTTAATGGTGCTGGCTTTGACTACAGGGCTGAATGTCTTTGAAAAATCAACCCCAACAGTTTGATGATAGCCTTTGGCCACCAATCGAGCCTTGTACCTGGCTATGCTGCCATCGGGATGTTGTTTTACTTTAAAGATCCATTTATTGCCTACTACCTTATAAGTAGAGTGACAAGGAACCAGCTCCTATATGTTTTTCTTGAGCAAAGCCTAATATTCTTCTGCCATAGCTTTCTTCCAGTAAGGCAGTTGCAGTGCTTCTTTGACAGTACTAGGAATTTGTTCTTCTATTTTTGTCACTAGAACTTTTGGTTTATAGATGCCTCTCTTGGATCTTGTTATCATAGGATGGGAATTAATGGGATATTTCTTTAATATATATATATATATGTAATCGAAACTAGTGAAAGGATATTAATCATTTTACCCAACAAACTCTCCTTCCTTCTTTCTTCAATATCTATGAAAGAAAAACACAAGAAGTGCTTAGCTGAATATTTTTCTGGAAAGAAGATGATTTTTCAGGAAAAGGTTAAATGTGAGAGAAAGAGAAGAATGTAAGATGAGAACTTCTTTCTTTTGTTATTATTTTTGATTAATTATACAATACGTCAAAGCCTCTTATTTATAGTCCTTGACTCAGCACATAAGGCTTTAATATATATTAACTTTGGCGGGAATCTCTTAACAACCTATAACAACTTTCTCTTAATTTCAGCATTTAGTAGTCGCACGCCCTGTGTTCAGTCTTCAATTCTGTTATGCCAGAATCCTGATTTGTTACGAATTTGTGTGCCAAGTCAGTTTGGTGTGTTAGCTGATATAGCACTACTCTGTAATCAGTTGCTGCTGTTGAGCCGATTGCTCTGTAAGCAGCTACACTACTCTGTAATCAACTGCTGCTTGTTAAGCTATTCTGGGATCAGCTTACTGGTGCTGTTGAGCTACTTCTTGGATCAGCTTGCTGCTATTGCTTCTCTCTTTCAATCCTGACTTCTCCTTTATTGTCAAATTAAACTGCTTTAGGTATCACTATTTCAAGATCGAAAGAAAAAATGTATATTGCTATATCCTATTCAAAGAAGAATACCTATAATATTAATCTAAGAAGGGTAATGGGGTAGGATGTGTCGAGTTAATCATTCCAGTTTCACGCCTCATTTCTTATTTTAAATTATATTTTTTAATCATATTTTATAAGAAATTTTAATAAGACGTGGAAAAGAAATCCCCTTCTCCATTTTTCCTACTCATCTTGTCTTTTATTTATTGATGTTGCCCTTAAGTTTTAGGCTTAGTGCATAAAGGTCCAAAAAAGTTGAGCCTAACTTATCTCAAGTTCATAAATAACTAAACATTGCTTGAAGTTAAGTAGAAGACCGACTAGATCTTTTCAACTACTTTATTACAAATCAAGTTTTAATTTACAAACAAAATAATCTTGCTTATGAGAAACAAACAGTTTTTAACCTACCGCTGAGGAGCCTCTTTCTATTGAGAATAACTAATCTTCAGTCTAAAGATGAGGAGTCCCTTCTTATAACAGCTGAAGAATCCTTCCTCAAAAGGATGAGTATTATTAATCTAGAAGAATCCTATGCCCAAGCTAAAGAGATAAAAAAAAATAGATGTGAACCTAGGGAATCTCACTATATGAAGTGTACTCGTTAAGCACGTGGGTAGTGCAACGAATCGAATTGTTCGATTTGGGAAGTTTTCAAAAAGTATGAATTTACTATATGGTCTCTTGGAGAGTAGTTAAGGTTTAAGTGTTAAACTTAAAATTATGCCAAGTGAGACTGACATTTTTTTCTACCTAGTGTATGTCTCAAATTGTGCCAATAATTTATATGGGTATTAAATTGAGCATTGGTAGATATAGCTACCATTTAAATAAAATAATTGTTGTTTTATTTAAATTAAATTAATTAACCACTTATTTATTTCAGGGTCTCTCGGAGAATAGTTAAGGTTTAAGTGTTAAACCTAAAATTGTGCCAAGTGAGACTTGACATTTTTACCTACCTAGTGTATGTTTCAAATTGTGCCAATAAATTTATATAGGTACTAATTTAAGTAATGGCAGATAAAATTATTATTATATATATAATAATAATAATTTTTTTAAAAAAGAAATTTTTTCATATAAGCCAAATAACTATTCAGCCAAATGAATTGTCATCATTTGAAACTAAATATTCGGCCATTGTAAAGTAAGTATGACATGTTCATTTTATTCATCATGCTTTATCATGTTTTGATGAAAGTATGAAATGGATTTTATTTATAAACCTTGAAAAATACATTTGGCCATTATTCACTTCTTTATTCGGCCACACCATTGTTATCATGACTGTTTTTGTTTTCAAGCATGACAAAGCAAGATTTATGATTTGTCATGGTTATTTTCTTTGGCCACGGCTTTGAAGATCATTTAATGGTTTTAAGGCAAATGAGATTATAAATAGTCTTGCCTGATTCATTTGTTATGTATGATTTTGAAAAAATAAAAAATAACTCGAGAGAACAAAATAAAAAGCAAAGAGTTATTTCATTAATTTTGAAAAGAAAGCTACTATTTTAGTTTGAGGAAGTCTACCACCTTCCCAACTAGATTTATTCAAAGCACACTTCGAGGGTGAGTCCCCTAATCTTATTAGTGTAATGAGATTATTTTAATGTGTATTATATTTTCACTACATTGCATGTAAGACATGTAATTTTTAAATTGTTTAAAATACACACAGTCACCGGTAGCATGGAGCACACGCATACAACACCGACAAAAATTTGTATCAAAGCATTGTGCTGTGTGCTTATATTTAGAGTGTATGTGGCAAAATTTTATTACCCTAGTTACTCCAAATATATATTTTTAAGAGTTTAAAAATAAATAATTTATTTTTATAAATTTATAATTGTTATAAATGTGATAAAAATTGTGGGTCATTTATTTGTACTGGTAACCACAATGGGAGCCCCACTAGTGGGAGTTAGTTGTGTTTGTACAGAACAAATATGTGATTAAGAATAACGGCCTTATGAGATGAGGATGAAATTAAGTAATCTCTCTTAATTAGATTTGATTGTGTACTATTATAAGATGATGTTACACGTTGATCCATCTTGTCAATATGGTATTAGTTAGGTCATATCGGTCTTTTTTAATATTACTAAAGCGTGAGAATTTTGGTCGATGTGATTTTGACGATGCCAGTTAAACATGAGATGAGGCAAATATATGCGAACGTATTACCCAATATTGCTAAAGCGTGAGGGTAGTATCAATAATATATATTTGATTATTGATAAGTTAATTTAAAATACACTTATCCAATGTTGTTAAAGCGTGAGGATAAGGTATACTTAGGATTAATGATAAAAATTGCATAAAATACAATTGACAAGAGTTGTCTACCATTTGGATTTTACAAATGTCAATATTGTTAAAGCATGAGGCCTGAGCAAAATGCCAAATGGATCTACTTTCTGCTATACAATTTAAAGAGTTTAAATTTGTTGTTTTCCTTTTTGAGAGATTTAGGGGATTATGTAATACAGTGGGAGGGTGTTTTAGATTTAAAAATGTATAATTTAATTATATCCTTAATCTAAAACAAAAATTAGCTATAGAAATATTTATTTTCTGCTAACATCTCTTATTTTCTCTTGTGAAGATAAAATGACTTCATCTAATCCATTGACATACATATTGGATGCAAACTAACTTAAAGGCCCAGAAAACTATAGAGACTAGTTGATGAATTTGAGAATTTGAGAATTGTTCTCGATTATGAAAAACTTAGATATGTGATAGATCAGTATATGCCCACAGAAATTTCTAATGAAGCTACCCTAAAGGAGAGGGTGACTTATCAGAAATGACTGGATGATGATTTAAAAGTTAAATCTTACGTTCTTGCCTCTATGTCTACAGGTTTACAGGGAGAGCATGCTCATAAGGGTGATGCTTTTAGCATTATGCTCCATCTAAAGAAGCTATTTGGCAATTGTCCTCAAATTGAGGCATATAGGGTTTCCAAATCACTTTTTCAGTGTAGACTTTCTGAGGGCAGTTCAGTGATTCTTCAATCGCTTTAAGAGTCTTTCAAGCAGTTTATAATGAATTTTAATATGCAAGCAATGACCTCGTCTTATGCTGAACTTCATAATATGTTAAAAATAACAGAAGATGATATGAACAAAGTGGGATCATCCTTCTTTGTTCAGAGTGCTTCATTTTCTATTCCTAGGGCTTCTGGGAAGCTTAAAGGAAAGAAAAAAAAAGAAAGTGAGGTAGCCACCTAAGATTGGTCCTCAAAGGTGACTCATATCAAAGTTACAAAAGAAAGATAAAGGAAAATGTTTCCACTGTGGCGAGGAAGGACATTGGAAGAGAAATTTCCAGAGATACCTTGCCTCAATAAAGAAGAATACCTGTCAATAAAGAAGAATCCCTCAAGTATATGTTACCTATTATTAACATATTTTTAGCATATAATGCTAATTCTGACTGGGTTTTGGATACTGCTTCTCCTTTTTATATCTGTAATATGTTGCAAGGTCTGAAAAAAGTTAGACTTTTACAATCAGGAGAGATTCAACTTCATGTTGGAAATGGAGATTTCCTTTAGGTCGAGGCTGTGGGACATTTCAATTTACATATCTCATGTAATAGAACTATAATATTGTATAACTGTCTTTTTGTACCCTATATTTTAAGATAAATAGTATCCCTTCCTGTACTTGATAATGAGGGTTATCATATGTATATACGAAATCGTTCCTTATTTTTATATAATATGCATAATGTTTTGATAGCTGATTTTTAGTTAATTAATGGTCATGAATATATAGGTAAATACACCAAGTAGTTCGAGAACTTTGAATGAAACAGAATTATGGCATATTAGATTAGGTTATATAGGCGTTAGACGGCTATCCCGTTTGGTTAAGGATGGTTGAATACCTGATTTGCCCATAAAACCTTATCTAGTTTGTTTTTTGTATTCAAAGAAAGATGACCAAATCTCATTTTATTTATGTTGGACACCGTACTATTAGTTTATTAGAACTTATATATAGTAATGTATGTAGTCCAATGAATCATGCTGCTATAGGTGGATTTCAATACTTTGTAACCTTCATCGATGATTTGTCACGATATGATTATGTATTTCTTATAAGACACAAGTCTGAAACCTTTGAAAAGTTCAAGGAATTTAGACTTAAAGTAGATAAACAAATCGATATGTATATCAAATTTCTTCGATCAGATCGAGGCGGTGAATACATAGACAGTGAATTTATGAATTATTTAAAAGAAAATAGAATTCTTGCTCAGTATAGTCCTCCAGGTACTTCGCAGCACAATGATATTTCAAATAGGAGTAATCAAACTTTATTATATATGGTCCAATCGATGATGAGTTTCACCAATCTCCCTAAATATCTTTAGGGTTATGCTCTACATACTGCTGCTCATTTATTGAACAGAGTATTGTTTAAAGTCGTTTCCTCCACTCCCTATGAGATATAGACTAGAAGGAATCCAAGTCTTAAATATTTTAAGATTTGGGGTTGTGCTTATATAAAAGTTACACAACAGGATAAACTTGCACCCATGGGTTACAAGTATTAGTTCATTGGTTATCCCATGAATGCAATGGGATACCAGTTCTTAATCCTCAGGAACAAAATGTGTTCGTTGCTCAGAATGCTACTTTCTTAGAGAAATAGTTTCTCATGGATCGTGGGGATTGTAGGAAGATTAATGTTGATGAAGTCAATTAGAATGAACCATAGATGGAACCACAATTTCAATCGAGCAAATTACATTTTGCACACCCTCTACGTAAATCACAAAGGATATCAAGACAACCTGAAAGGTATGGTATGATACCCAAAGGTACCTCTGAGATTTTCTTAGTGGAAGAAAATGATCCTTTAACCTACAGAAAGGAAATATTAGATATTGATTTAGGAAAATGGCAAGATGCCATGAAATGCGAAGTTGACTCTATGCATCAAAACCAAGTGTGGGACTTGGTTGTGCTTCCCAAAAGAATAGTTCCTATCGGTTGTAAATGGGTTTGTAAGCGAAAGTGTGGGCTCGATTGGAAGGTAGAGACCTTCAAGGCCCGTCTGATAGCAAAAGGTTATACTCAACGATTAAGGATTGATTTTGAGAAAACCTTTGCACCAGTTGCGATGCTTAACTCAATAATGATTTTATTGGCCATTACTGTGTACTATAACTTTAAAATTTGGTAGATTGATGTAAAGACGACGTTTTTGAATGGATATCTCGAGGAAGATATATTCATGGAACAGGCTGAAGGTTTTGCATCCAGCCTTTCTTTTGGTTTTGTATGCAAACTGAAGAAGTCCATTTATGGACTTAAGCAGGCTTCTCAAAGTTAGAATCTTCATTTTGATGAGGTAGTCAGAGGGTCTGATTTTATAAAAAATGAAGATGAGGCATGTGTGTATAAAAAGGTCAGTGGGAGCATAGTTGTCTTTTTAATTCTTTATGTGGATGACATACTAATCATTAAAAATGATATCGATATGTTATAGTCAATAAAAAGTTACCTAAATAAAAATTTCTCCATAAAAGATTTAGGAGAGGCTTCCTATATACTGGGTATAAAGTTTTATAGAGATAGAGTTAGTAGGCTAATAGAACTCTTCTAATCTTCGTACATTGATAATATCTTGGAAAGGTACGCTTTTAATAACTGTAAGACAGTTAATGTACCTTTTAGACATGGCATTCATCTTTTGAGGAAGATGTGTCTTCAGAAGGAAGATGAAAGGATTAGAATGTCTAATATTCTTTATGCACTAGCCGTTAGAAGCTTGATGTATGTTATGATGTATACGAGACTTGATATTAGTATGATTGTAAGTGTTATGAGCCAGTACCAATCTAATCCAGGTAACAACCATTGGATGGCAGTCAAACATGTCCTTAAATACCCTAACAGTACAAAGAACAAGTTTCTCATTTATCGAGAAAATGACTTACAAGCAAAAGGGTACACTGACTTAGACTTTCAGTCTGATTCGGATGATAGAAAGTCTACCTTCAAATATGTGTTTATTCTCAATTATGCCGCCATAAGTTAGAAGAGTGTTAAACAGGGATCCACAACTGATTCAACCATAGAGGCAGAATACATTGCAGCTTCAGAAACAATAAAAGAAGCAGTCTGGATCAAGAAGTTTGTCACTGAACTTGGTATAGTCTTAAGTTTTGTGGATCTTATCCCATTATATTGTGACAACAACGGGGCCATTGTACAGGTGAAAGAGCCAAAAGTACACCAGAGATCTAAACATACGGAGAAAGAATACCACATTGTTAAAGATATCTTGGCTCGAGGAGATGTTGTATTTTATAGAGTTGATTCTATAAATAATATAGCGAACCCACTCACTAAGACCTTAACTCTAAAGGTGTTTGAGAAACATATAGAGTCGTTAGGTATTAGATACCACTATAAATAACACTAGAACAAGTGGGAGTTGTTCGAATTTCTGCCCATGTGTCAACCCAATTTTATATGAATATTGTCATTTCATATTTATGCAATAAAATAAATATTTCATTAAAACGCTAATTATTTTTATTAGGTAAGATGCTTGTAACATTTCAGATATTATATTGATCTGAAAATATCAGATCAGGTCTAAAGAGTTAGAACTTTGTCTGAAATGGGACAAAGATCTGAAAATATACTACTAATGACATAGTTACAAATAGTTGCAAGAGTTGCTAAGAAATGTCATTGTGTAAGTATGTTCTCGAATTATTTCTTCCTGATCTATTTTCACCGATGCAGGGTTTGTCGAGTGGAATTGATTAATATAAATTTGTGTATATTTATATCTGAATTGTCCAGATGGTTAATCTTAGCAAACCATGAGCTTAGTTAAAGCTCATATAGATATACAGGTATTCCGTGAGAATTAGATATTGAACAAGGCTCAATGAAGGCCTCTAATAGATTTTTCATAAATTTGTCAATGGAGGGTCTTCTCTAGTTGAGTAGTATTTGTGGTCCCTAAACCTAAGCACCACGGTGAGTGAGTAGTATTCGTGATCCTTAGACCTAAGCACCACGGTGAGTGAGTAGTATTCGTGGTCCCTAGACCTAAGCATTACGGTGAGCCTGTGAGTAATCCATTATATTTATGTTTCACATATGTCAGAGACCTTTCATGGTCTCATCGTTGGGTGTCGCTGGGTATGGTCCGATACTTATGGAGTCCGGTGTATGTAGATATGGGATTCGTCAGCTCATATGGGTGAATTAAATATCCAGATGCTCTAAAGTTGTATTCTAGGAAGTCTTATGGCCATAAGAATTTAACCCGGGAAATAATTTCCTGTAGAGTAAATAATATTGCAAAGGAATTTGCGTATATTATTTATTGGAATACAAATCAAAAGTGATAAGTTTATGGTTGAGTAATAGAGGGCTTGACGGTGTTGATCTATGTATCCACTCTTTCAGGATATTAATGATTGAGGGATTGTACAAATATGGATTAACCTCAACTTGTATAGTTTAACTTGCCATTTTATATTATCCATAACGTGTGTGTGTGGGGGATCGGTTATAAACTTATGAAAATATTTCGTGAGATAAAATGGGTGTGAACCTAAGGAGTCTTACTATATAAAGTGTAATCGTTGAGTACATAAGTAGCGCATCGAATCGAATTGTTCGATTCGGAAAATTTTTGAAAAATATGAATTTACTATAAGATCTCTTGGGGAGTAGTTAAGGTTTAAGTGTTAAACCTAAAATTGTGTCAAATGAGACTTGACATTTTTATCTACCTAGTGTATGTCTCAAATTGTGCCAATAATTTGTATGGGTACTAAATTGAGCATTGGTAGATATAGCTACCATTTAAATAAAATAATTATTTTTTTGTTTAAATTAAATTAATTAGCCACTTATTTATTTCAGGGTCTCTCAAGGAGTAACTAAGGTTTAAGTGTTAAACCTAAAATTGTGCCAAATGAGACTTGACATTTTTATCTACGTAATGTATGTCTCAAATTATGCCAATAATTTTGTATGGGTGCTAATTTGAGCAATGATAAATAAAATTATTATATATATAATAATAATCATCTTTAAGAAAAGGAAATTTTTTCATATAAGCCAAATAACTATTCAGCCAAATGAATTTTATTTTATAAATAAAGTGATGTTTTGGAAGTTTTGTTACATGGTGGGCCAAATGAATTGTCACCATTTGAAAATAAATAGTCGGCGATTGTAAAGTAAGTATGACATGTTCATTTTATTCATTATGCTTTGTCATATTTTGATGAAAAGTAAGAAATGGCTTTTATTTATAAGCCTTGAAAAATACATTTGGCCACTACTTACATCTTTATTCGACTACACCATTGTTAACATGACTCATGTTTTTTCTAAGCATGACGAAGTAAGATTTATGCTTTGTCATGGTTATTTTCTTTGTCCATGGCTTTGAAGATTATTGGATGGTTTTAAGGCAAATGAGATTATAAATAGTATTGTCTGATTCATTGTTATGTATGGTTTTGGAAAAATAAAAAACAAACCGAGAGAACAAAATAAAAAGTAAAGAGTTACTTCATTAATTTCGAAAAGAAAGTTCTATTTTAATTTGAGGAAGCCCACAACGTTCCCAACTAGATTTGTTCAAAGCACACTTCAAGGGTGAGTCCCCTATTCTTATTAGTGTAATGAGATTATTTTAATCTGTATTATATTTTTGCTGCATTGCATGTGAGACATGCAAATTTTAAATTGTTTAAAATGCACACATTCTCCTGTAGTATGACTCATACGCACACAACACCAACATTGTTATCCTTAAAAATTTATCCATCTTTCTTTATTAGTCTTTTTATTGACTTAAGCATTGAAATATTTTCATTGCATATCACTACCGGTGTAACCATAACTAATCTTTTATTTTTACAGCAAAGCAAGTTTCAGTTTCCAAGAGAACTTTAGAAAGAAAAACAAATATCCATTAACACTCTAGAACCATTTCCTAAAAAAAAATCAACTATTAACCGAGGAAGCATGGATTAACTTTGAGGTTGACCAAGAGGCCTAAAATATGCAGTTAATAGCTAATATTATATATGAATTTATATCCACAAATTTTAATGATATAAAAATTAAATCAACTTAAATAAAATCATCCTTAAAATATTTTTATAAATTAATATAATAACTATATTATGAATATTAAAAAAAAAAGAGTTTCAGACTATAAGAAACCTATTTTAGGATTTGCGGAAACTCGCCTCTTTGATTTATTTTTCTCAACAATGTGTTGTGGGAGATTTAAGGAATAATACATTAAGTAATTCTTTTTGTTGGAGATGGTGCTTATTTGCCATTCTAATATAGTATAAATATTGATTGTTTAATATTTATATAATAAATATTTTGAATAAAATCGTTAATATTAAATATATATGGTACCAAGCTTGTTACGTTTAAGACATTATATGATTTAAAGGAGTTTAGAACTGATCTAAAAAAGCTTAGGTCAGTGTTAAGAGTTAACAATGCTAAAAGTTAGATTACTAAGAGTTAGCAAATTCTAAGAGTTAAAACCTTATCTGAAATGAGATAATGGCCTGGAAATATATTACTAATGACATAGTCTTAAAAAGTTGCAAATGGTGTTAGAAAATGTCATCATACAGTATGTTCTCGAAGACCTTGTTCTTGATTTATCTTTATCGATGTAGGTCGATCGATAAACCCATTTAGATTAGTATAAATCTATATCTAGATTGTTCAAATTGTTAGACCTAGCAAATTATGAGCTTAGTGAAAGTTGATATAGGCATGTAGGTATTCAATAAAGATTGATATTGAACAGACTTACGAGAATCTCCAAAACATATCCCATAAAGTCGTCAATAAAAGTATTTTTGAGTTAAGTAGTATTCGTGGTCCTTTGATCTGAGCACCATGATGGACTTATGAGTGATTAACTATGCTTTGGTTCTACAGATGTTAGAGACCTTACATGATCTGACTGCTGGGTGTCGTTCGGTCCAATGTTTATGAAGTTCAATGTGTATAGATATGTGATTCATCTTCTTATAAGCATGAGTTGTATATCTTGATGCTCTGAAATTGTATTTCAGGAAATCTTGTGACCACAAGTATAAAACCCTGGAAAAAAAAATTTTATAAGGTTAAACAATATCATAAAATATTTATAAATATTGTTTATAGAAATACGAATTTGGAGATGAGTTCATGGTCAAGCATATAGAGATTTGACGGTAATGATCTATGTCTCTACTCTTTTGGGATATAGGTGACGAAAGGTTATACGTATATGTTTTAACCTCAACTTATAAGAATCAACACGCAGATTTGAGGAAGAGTTCCATAAGACAAATCGAGTGTAAACCTAGAGAGTCTCACAATATGAAGTGTACTTGTTGAACACTGGAGTAGCAGACTGGGTCGAAGAGTTCGATCTGAAAAATTTACTCATGAGCAGAATTTGATATTTGGACCTCTTAGGGTAGACACATGTGAAATTCTAATTGTAGAATTTCACATATCATTAAGTATTTAAGGATAAGGCTTGTATAGTACTTGAACAAGTGTAGGGTACTTGTCATGTATTTGATTATTTTAAGAATGCTTAATTGTTAAACATTGGATGAAATAGTGATAAGTATCAATTTAATACTTAAATGGTTAAAGCTTATGCGATAAGCTTTGTTTATGGACAAGAACATTTATTAAATGATAGCAGTATTATAATAAAAACTTAAAAGTTAAGTTTTGACAAAATACTTGACAAGTGTTAATTTGTACTTAAAATAATCAAAAGGCTTAAGAAATATTCCAAAAAAGCTTGAAAATGGTTCGGCCATTTTGAAGGAAATGAGACAAAAATAGTTTTTACCTTTTATCCTTCATGTAAAAGGGTACACCATACATGTGAGAGGTGGACAAAAAGAGTTTTTGTCTTTCATCTTTGGAAGAGAGATATAAGGCCATTTTTTGAGAGAAGAGAAAAAACAAGAGTTGCATTTTTTTTTCATAAGCCACTCTTGGCCATGTGAAAGAGTTATAAAAAAAGATTAAGAGTTAATCTTAATAAAATCCTACAAAATAAAAGCTACCATTCTAGCTCTTCAATCTTACCAGTTGTTGAAAACTAAATTTGCTCAAGATAACATTTCAAAGTGAGACTTTAAGATTTAAAATTGAATTCTTCACCAAAAGGTTTCAAGGGTAAGTTTATGAAACTCTTAATGTAATTGATTTACATTCAGTATGTATTTGTTGATTAGAAAATTAGATTTCTATTCTGCTTCACATTTTGTGTGCATGACATGTAAAATTTAAAATTTAATGAACACTATTTAAATGCAAGTACCTTGTAATATAGCTCACTTTCACCTTTAATATGAGAAAAGAATGATATTTATGGTGTAGGTAAGTAATTAATGTTAGGGTCGATGCTTACGTGTCATCCCTGAATGTACATATACTTGTGTATTTATACTTGTGTATTTATATAAGTGTACATTCCTATTAAATCGCTAATACCCATTTATATAGTATTATGCAATGTAACGTTACAGATATTGTAGAACTGAAGGAGTTTAGATCAGATTTAAAGGAATTTAGATAAGGGCCTATAGTTAGCCATGCTGAGAAATATAAATGCTAAATGTTAACACAACTAAGTGTTAGTTGGTTATAATACTCACCAGATCCAATAGTTGGAGCCCTGTCTGTAATGGGACATAGACTTGGGAATATACCAGTAACTGCATAATTGCAAGAGTTGCAATCGGGTGTCAGGAAATGCTAGTTGCGCAAATATGTTCTCGAATAATTGTCCTTGATCTATTTTTACCAATGCAGGTCTGTCGGTGGATACCTTATATATAGATTAGCATATGTCGTACTTATCGGGTATAGATGGTCGTTCATAGCCGACCGTAAGCTTGAAGCTCCTACTGATATATGGGTATCTAGTTAGGACCGGATATGGGACAGACTCATGAGGGCCTCCGATAGACACCCATGTAAGTCATCAACGGAAGGTCCTCTTGAGTTAAGTAGTATACGTGGTCCTTTAACCTGAGTGCCACAGTGGACTTGTAAGTGATCCACCATACTTTGGTTCCACGCATGTCACAGACCTTTCATGGTGTGACCGCTGGGTGTCGTTGGGTATGATCCGATGCTTATGGAGTCTGGTGCATACAGATATGGGATCTGTTAGCTCGCATAGGGAGTTCGGTATCCATATGCTTCGAGATTGTATCTCGAAAAGTCTTGTGGCCACAAGCATTAATCCCGAGAAAGAGTTCCGCCAGGGTAGAACAATATGGCAAAAGATTTTGCATATATTATTATGTGAGATATAAGTCTAAAGATAAGATATGGATAAGCATAAAGAGAATTTGACGGTGATAATCTATACCCCCACACATCCAGGATATCATGACGGAAGGACTATACGTATGCGTTGTAACCTCAGCTTGCATGGTTCAACGTGCTAATTTGTATATCCGTGACGTGTGCGTGGGGTATTGCTCACGGACTCATAGAATAGTTCCATTTGACAAATCAGGCGTAGGACCTAAGGAGTCTCACGATATGAAGTGTACTCGTTGTACACTGGGGCAGCGAATTGGATTGAACAATTGATCCAACAATTTCCAGCAAAATGAAAAATGTTTCAAGGTTCCTTTTATTATTCACTTGTCAATAATTGAAGGTAAAATACATTATTGGTTTACAAGAGTTGTTAACCAATAAGAAATTGACAAGTGACATAATCTTGCTCTATAAATTATTTACCATGTATTTACCTATTTACCTTACTCGGTAAATACATATATGGTAAATATAAATATTCAAAATTGTTTTGAATTATTAATATTTTATATATTAATCAAATTATTATTATTAATTGGAATAAGTGGCAAACACCATTTACTAATGGAGAATGCATTTGTTATTAATAATAAGGAATGTTGACCACTTAGTAATTCTTAAATGATGCACTAAAGAAGTGGTAAAACCACTTAACATTGATTAAATGCCATTTACTTTCTAGAAATTGATTCAAATGGTTGAATCAAATTGGTGAGTGAAAAATATGATAGATTAATGTTTGTAATGGCAACCATGGTTAAGTGGTGGTGGAGCACTAAGAGAAATCATTCTTTGCACTTAAGAAAGAATTGAAAGAGTTCAATTAAGGTGTAAGAAAGAATGAATTTCATTCAAGGAGAAAGAAGAGAAAATTGAGAGCATTTTCTAAGTGTTTTTCTCAAAGTGTTGAGAGAAAATACAAATGCTTACTAAGGTTCAACATAAAGAGTTGTAAAGAACAAAAGAAATCTCTTAACTCTTCTCATCTTTTGGTAGTAATCACTCATATAGACAAATTGTTTTAAGTGTTAAAACAATCATTTGCTGGAAATTCAAGGCTGCCATTCTAGCTTCACAATCCCACCGGATTTAGTTGTGAACTAGAATTGTGTAAGGGAACACTTCAAGGTGAGCTCAACAAATTGAAACTTAGAGTTCTTGAAGAATTGTAAAGCTACTTTCATAATTGGGTAGGTTATTTATTTGCTATTCATTTTATATCATGCATGAAATATATATGAGATATATATGTACTTGAATGATCATACATGTGATTACATGCTTGAATTTGTTACATATTGTATAATATGTATGAATACTTCCGTTGCGTATTTAATTTTTGAAATTATATACATCTATACACATCACACACCATATCACAATAAATGGTATCAGAGCATGCTGATATAATGTTTGATGTTGAGATGTTGTTGTAGTTGACATGTTGATGTTATATTGAGGAACAAAATGATGATGTTTGATTTCAAGCATGTTGATGTTTAGAATTGAACATGTTGATATTTTATGAATTCTTGAACATGTTAATGTTTATAATTGTTTATATGATATTTGATCATGTTTTAAACTGGATGATTTAGGTGCCGGAATAGAAGAAAAATAATTTTCGTGCACCAGGCACAGTAACAGTGTCCAGCGTTGAGCGCTGGACACCCAATTTTGGCTAGTGATCGCTGCAGCGCCAGCCTAATTTTGGCTAGTGCCGCGGTGACAGGCTGGGAGCGCTACGGCACCCACATACTGGAAACTAGCACCGAGACGCTGGGATATGGGCGCTGTAGCGCCAGATAATATTTAGGCCAGGGCTGCGGCGACAGGTTGTGAACGCTGCGGTGCCTACATACTGAAAACCAGCGCCAAGGCACTGGATTGTAGGCATTGCGGTACCAGCCCGCTTTTTTGTCTAGCGCCGCGGCCCTAGCTTCTGGGCGCCGCGGCCCCCAGACTATTGCTTATGAACGCTGCAGCGCCCGTTTTCAGTGCCGCAGCGTTCGTCACTGTTTCTGAATAATTTGTTTTTATTCATTTATCATGTTTTGACTTGTTTTGTTGCTGTAATGTACTTCAATAGTTGTCATAACATGATGTAATCATTAAAATACGCTGATAATTACAATAGGAGCCCTATTGGTGGGGGTTAGTTGTGATTGCGTATTCATTTTGTATAAGTGATCTATATTATTCATTTAGATGAATTGAGTATGTAATAAAATCTCTCTTAATCAGATTGTAATATTTTCATTATGAGATAATATTAAATATGATCCATCTTATCAATACAGTATTAGACAAGTCACTTCAATTTTTTTTCAAGATCGCTAAAGTGTGAGGGATTGATCGGTATAACATGGGCTATACCGTTTAAATATTAGATGTGATAAATATATGTTAAAGTATTACCCTAGATCACTAAAGTGTGCGGTTAATAACAATAACATATATTTAATGATTGATAAGTAAATCTGGAATACACTTATCCTAGATCGCTAAAGTGTGCGGATAAGATGTATTTAAGATCAAGTGTTAAGAGTTGTATGAGATGCAATTGATAAGAGTTGTCTACCTTTTGGGTTTACTAAGGCCTAGATCGCTATAGTGTACGGCTGAAGTAAATGCCAAAGGGATCCACTTCTCACTATATAGTTTAAAGAATTCTTGAACTATAGTTTTCCCGTTTGAGAGATTAAAGGGATTACGTAAAATAGTGGGAGGGCGTTTTTAGATTAAAAATTGTATAACTGTTATACCCATGATCTAAAACGTTATTTATTAGTGATTGAAATATTCCGCTAACATCTTTTTCTTTTGTCTTGTGAAGATCAAATGGCTTCAAACAACACTTTAGCTCGTATCCTTGATGCGCACCAACTAAAAGGTGCAGAAAATTATGCTGATTGGCTTATGAATCTCAGAATAGTTCTAGATTTTGAAAAGCTTGGATATATTATTGATCAGCGCATGCCACAAGCAATTTCTGATAATGCTTCCTCAAAAGAAAAGGAGACATATCAGAAATGGTTGGATGACGATTTGAAAGTCAAATCGTACATTCTCAGGTCTATGTCTATGGAGCTCTAAAGGGAGCATGTCCACATGGACAGTGCTGGGAGTATCATGCTCCACCTAAAAGAATTATTTGGTGACCAACCTCAATTTGAAATGTATAGGGTTGCCAAATCACTTTTTCAAGCTAGACTACCCGAGGGCAATCCAGTAAGTCCTCATGTCCTCAAAATGATTTCATACATTGAGAGGCTGGAGACCATGGATCTCATACTAAGCAATGGATTGGGGAATAGCTTGATTCTCCAATCACTTCCAGGGTCATTTGCACTGTTCATAATGAATTACAATATGCAAGGATTGACTCCTACTTATGCTAAACTGCATAATATGCTAATAACTGCTTAGGAGGATATGAACAAAGGGGGCACGGTCCTCTATGTTTAGGGTGCTTCATCATCTACCCGAAGGACTTCTAGGAAGTCCAAAGGAAAGAATAAACGGAAAGTAATGCATGCACCTAGAATGGGTCCTCGAAAGCAATACATATCCAAGCACCCACGAAAGAACAAAGCGAATGGAAAATGTTTCCATTACAGTAAGGATGGGCATTGGAAGCGAAACTGCCAAAAGTACCTTGCCATGATTAAGAAGACACCATCAGGTATACACTTACCTTTTATTGATATTTCCCTAGCATTTGATGCTAGCATTGGTTGGTTATTAGATACCACTTATCCGTTTCACATTTGCAATGTGTTGTAGGGTCTGAAGGAAGTTAGAAAGTTATAACCAGGAGAAGTACAGCTTCGTGTTGAAAATGGAGATTTCCTACAGGTCGAGGCTATTGGATGTTTTAATTTGATACTTCCGTGTAATAAAATTGTTGTATTGAATAATTGTTATTATGTGCCAAACATTATCCGGCAAATTATTTCAATTCCTGTATTGGACAATGAAGGATATCATATGCATGTTAAGAATCGTTCCTTATGCTTGTATGATTTGGATAATGTTTTGTTAGCTGAATGTCAGTTGATAAATGGGCATTACATATTAGATACAACAAAAAATGTCATGAATGTACAAGTGAATGCTAAAAATAGTGCGAGAACTTTAAATGATACAGAATTGTGGTATATGAGATTAGGTTATATAGGGGTAAGACGCCTATCCCGTCTGGTTAAGGATGGTAGGATACCTGATCTGACCATAGAATCATATCCAGTTTGTGAATCTTGTATTCAAGGGAAAATAACCAAGGCTCCATTTATTGGTGTTGGACACCGTGCCACTAATTTATTGGAACTAATACATAGTGATGTATGTGGTCCAATGAATCACACTACGATGGGTGGTTTTCGATACTTTGTTATCTTTATCGATGATCTGTCATGATATGGATATTTGTTTCTTATCAAACACAAGTCAGAAACTTTTGAAAAGTTCAAAAAGTTTCGAAATGAAGTAGAGAAACAAACCGGAATGTATATCAAATGCCTTAGATCAGATCGAGGGGGTGAATACATGAGCAGTGAATTTTTGGATTATTTAAAGAAGAATGAGATTCTCGCTCAGTATAGTCCTCTAGGTACTCCACAATACAATGGTGTTTCGGAGAGGAGGAATCGGACTTTATTGGATATGGTTCGATCGATGATGAGCTTCACTGATCTCTCTGAATATCTATGGGGGTATGCACTAGAAACTACTGCTCATATATTGAATAGAGTTCCATCAATAGCCATTCCATCCACTCCACATGAGTTATGGACTGGAAGGAAACCAAGTCTTAAATATGTTAAGATTTGGGGTTGTCCTGCTTACGTAAAAGTTACGCAACAGGATAAACTTGCACCTAAAGGTTACAAGTATAGGTTCATTGGATATCCCAAGTATTCAATGGGATACCAATTCTATGATCCAGAAGAACGAAATGTGTTTGTATCTCGTTATGCCACTTTTCTAGAGAAAGAGTTTCTCATGAATCGTGGAGATTGTAGAAAGATTGAGTTAGATGAACTTAATCAGAATGTAAATGAACCAACAATGAAACTTCAGGCTCAATCAAGCAGAATACCTTTGACACACCCTCCATGTAAGTCAGAAAGGATATCAAAGCCACTTGAAAGGTATGGTTCCATATCTAAAGGTGCTCTTGATGTTTTCTTGATTGAAGAAAAGGATCCTTTAACTTACAAAGATGCGATGTTGGACATCGATTCGGGAAAATGGCAAGAGGCCATGAAATCTAAAATTGACTCAATGCATCACAATCAAGTCTGGGACTTGGTTGAGCTTCCTGAAGGAATTGTTCCTATCGATTATAAATGGATTTACAAGCGGAAGCGTGGGCTCGAGGGAAAAGTGGAGACTTTCAAAGCCCGATTGGTGGCGAAAGGTTATACTCAACGATCTAGGATCGACGATGAGGAAACCTTCTCACCAGTAGTGATGCTTAAGTCGATTCGGATTTTACTAGCAATTGCTGCATACTATGACTATGAAATTTGGCAAATGGATGTGAAAACAGCGTTCTTAAATGGATATCTTGAGGAAGAAATCTATATGGAACAACCCGAAGGTTTTACATCCAGTCAAACTTCTGGTCTAGTATGTAAACTGAAGAAGTCTATCTATGGACTTAAGCAAGCTTCCCAAAGCTGGAATCTTTGTTTTGATGAGGTAATCAGAGGGTCTGGTTTCATCAAGAACGAAGAAGAATCATGTGTGTATAAAAAGAGCAGTGGGAGTATGGTAGTCTTCTTGGTTCTATATGTGGATAACATACTCATTATCGGAAATGATATTGGTATGTTGCAATCAGTCAAAAGTTACCTGAGTAAGAATTTCTCCATGAAGGATTTGAGAGAGGCTTCCTATATACTAGGCATAAAGCTTTATAGAGATAGAGCCAGGAGGCTTATAGGACTTTCCTAATCATCGTACATTGATAATGTCTTAGAAAGGTATAGTTTCAGTAACTGTAAAACAGTTAGCATACCTTTTAGACATGGTATTCATTTTTCGAGGAAAATGTGTCCTCAGAGTGAAGATGAAAAGGTTAGAATGTCTAGCATACCTTATGCATCAGTTGTGGAAAATCTGATGTATGCCATGATGTGTACGAAACCTGATATCAGTATGGCTGTAAGTGTTACAAGCCGCTATTAATCTGATCCAGGCGAAGGCCATTGGATGGCAGTGAAACATGTCCTAATATATCGTAAGGGTACTAAGGACAAGTTTTTGATTTATGGAGAAATTGACCTAGTGTTGAGAGGATACATAGATTCAGATTTCCAATCTGATCTAAATGATAGAAAGTCTACATCTAGATATGTATTCATTCTCAATGGTGCTGTAGTCAGTTGGAAGAGTAACAAACAGTCATCAACCGCTGATTCCACAACAGAGGCAGAATATATTACAGCATCAGAAGCAGCAAAAGAAGCGATTTGGATACGCAAATTTGTGGCTGAACTTGGAATAGTTCCAAGTTCAATAGATTCTATACCATTATTCTGTGACAACAACGGAGCCATTGCACAAGCAAAAGAGCCAAGAGCACACCAAAAGTCTAAGCATGTGGAAAGAAAATACCAGGTCATAAGAGAAATCTTAGCTAGAAGAGATGTAATAGTTCGTAGAATAGACTCTATAAATAATGTAGTGGACCCACTTACTAAGGTTTTAATTCCAAAAATATTTGAAAGACATGTGGAGTCAATGGGTATTAGATACCATTGTGAATGGCACTAAAGCAAATGAGAGTTGTTGGAATTTGTGCTTACGTGCCATCCCTTTTATGTATAAATATTTTCTTTATGTTTATACATTTATGATTTCAATACATCACTAATTATTTTATTTATAAATATGATAAGATGCTTGTAACGTTTTAGACATTGTATGATCTGAAAGAGTTCAGATCTGATCTAAAGGAGTTTAGATTAGAACTAAGAGTCAGTAAAATCTAAAGAGTTAGAGCTTTGTCTGAAATGGGACAAAGACCTAAGAATATATTAATAATGACATAGTTGCAATGGGTTGCAAATGATGCTAGGAAATGTTGTTATGCAAATATGTTCTTAAATTTAATGTTCTTGATCTACCTTTACTAATGCGGGTCTATTAGTGAAGATCTTAATATATATATAGATCAGTGTATGTCTATATCTGGATAGTCTAGATGGTTAGTCTTAGCAGACTATGAGTTTAGTGGAAACTCGTATAGAGATACAAGTATTCAGTAAGGACTGAATATTGAACAGACTCACAGAGATCTCCAATAGACATCCCATAAAGCCGTCAATGGAGGATCTTTCGAGTTGAGTAGTATTCGTGGTCCTTAGACCTGAGTGCCACGGTGGACTTGTGAGTGATCCATCATACTTTGGTTCCACACATGTCAGATACCTTTCATGGTCTGACCGCTGGGTGTCGCTGGGTATGGTCCGATGCTCATAGAGTCCAGTGTGTACAGATATAGGATCCATCAACTCAATTGGGTGAGTAAAATATCCTGTAACTCCAAGATTGTATTTCAGAAAGTCTTATGGCCATAAGCAGACATCCAAGAATTAATTTTATTCTTGGGAAAATAATATCGTAAAAGTGTTTACGGATACTTTTACGATATTATTTATTGAAATACAAATCTAGAGATAAGTTTATGGTTGAGCACATGGAGACTTGACGGTGTTGATCTATATCTCCGCTCTTCTAGGATATTTATGATGGAAGGATTATACGAATATGTTATAACCTCAACTTGTATGGTCTAATGCGCCATTTTGTAATATCTGTAACATGTGTGTGGGACATTGTTCACGGACGTGTGAAATATTTCATATGACAAATCGGGCATGGACCTAGAGAGTCTCACAATATGAAGTGTACTCGTTGTGCACTGGGGCGGCGAATTGGATTGAATAATTAATCCAACAATTTCCAGCAAAATGAAAAATGTTTCTAGGTTCCTTTTATTATTCACTTGTCAATAATTGAAGGTAAAACACATTATTGGTTTACAAGAGTTGTTAACCAATAAGAAATTTGACAAGTGACATAATCTTGCTCCATAAATTATTTACCATGTATTTACCTATTTACCTTGCTTGGTAAATACATATATGGTAAATGTAAATATTCAAAATAGTTTTGAATTATTAATATTTTATATATTAATCAAATTATTATTATTAATTGGAATAAGTGGCAAACACCATTTACTAATGGAGAATGCACTTGTTATTAATAATAAGGAAACTTTACCACTTTGTAATTCTTAAATGATGCACTAAGGAAGTGGTAATACCACTTAACATTGATTAAATGCCATTTACTCTCTAGAAATTGATTTAAATGGTTGAATCAAATTGGTGAGTGAAAAATATAATAGATTAATGTTTGTAATGGCAAACATAGTTAAGTGGTGGTGGAGCACTAAGAGAAATCATTCTTTGCACTTAAGAAAGAATTGAAAGAGTTCAATTAAGGTGTAAGAAAGAATGAATTTCGTTCAAGGAGAAAGAAGAGAGAATTGAGAGCATTTCCTAAGTGTTTTTCTCAAAGTGTTGAGAGAAAATACAAAGGCTTACCAAGGTTCAACATAAAGAGTTGTAAAGAACAAAAGAAATCTCTTAACTCTTCTCATCTTTTGGTAGTAATCACTCATATAGACAAATTATTTTAAGTGTTAAAACAATCCTTTGCGGAAAATTCAAGGCTGCCATTCTAGCTTCACAATCCCACCGGATTTAGTTGTGAACTAGAATTGTGCAAGGGAACACTTCAAGGTGAGCTCAACAAATTGAAGCTTGAAGTTCTTGAAGAATTGTAAAGCTACCTTCATAACCGGGTAGGTTATTTATTTGCTATTCATTTTATATCATGCATGAAATATATATGAGATATATATGTACTTGAATGATCATACATGTGATTACATGCTTGAATTTGTTACATATTGTATAATATGTATGAATACTTCCGTTGCGTATTTAATTTTTGAAATTATATACATCTATACACATCACACACCATATCACAACATAATTTGCACAAGTTTCTCATCTTTTTATCTTTTCTTTTATTTTTATCATTCAACCAAAGACTCTACATCCCCACTTGTTGAAAATCTCACAGTCTTATTGATAGAGCTTTGTCTGTCATTCTCCGTAAAAGACCCAAGATCCGCAACATGCTTGCTACACCACAACCTAGGTCTAGTGATAGATCTCGCCTGTTGTATCATAAACTAGGTCTAGCGATAGATCTTGCTCGTTTTT
The DNA here is from genome assembly GCA_946807835.1 of Ailanthus altissimus. NCBI lineage: Eukaryota > Viridiplantae > Streptophyta > Magnoliopsida > Sapindales > Simaroubaceae > Ailanthus > Ailanthus altissimus. The sequence continues at coordinate 17,112,555 of OX327687.1, forward strand.
TTCTAACCCAATTTTAGTAATAAACCTCACTTGTTGACAAAAATCTCAAGTTTCAACTTCTTTCGAATCCGGGGCGACCTCTGTCTAACTAGATACAGAGCATACATGGACTCGAATATATTTTTTTGCAAACATCTTTTTGGCATGACCGATGTGACAACATCTTGCATGATGGTAACAACTAGACAGATGGCCAAAATCGCGCAGGAAAAAATAGAGTTGAGTTGTCTGCAACCATACTGCATCAGCTCAGAGATTCATCAGAAGCTGAGCAAGATGGGATGAGATTGGCCTACACCAATAAAGATCTGCTAAATCAACAATTAGAAGAGATACATATAAGCACCCTTCTATATTTACGACCATTCTCCACAACCAATATTCAAGAACTGGGTATAATTTTGACTAACTAGATGGTCACAGTATTTCAATTTTTGATCGAAGATAATCAGTACATCAGCAAGAGCCTAAGCTACAAGAGCCTCAATGATGATAACATCACTAGGCCAACATACCTTACGGTTCAAAAAATATCCTTAGGTAACCCGAGATGGTTAAGTCTATTAATTCATAGATCCACTAGAACCAACTTAGACAAATTTTTAGTTATGACTAAGTTGGTAACATGATCAACTTAAGGAGTTCATACTAGTCCATTCTTAAATAACAAGAGCAAATCAGCCAAACTCAACTTAAGCCGATTCAATCTGGGTCTGTAGAACCTGTGTAACCTACATATAGTTCTAGGCAACCTAAGATAGATAAGAATATGCTAGCAGAAGTCTTGCAAAATATGAGGCTGATTTAAAGCCTATAGCATGCCCTTCTTACAAGTAACCATACCCTAACACCATCGACACACTTTTTTCTTTCCTAAAAGGCTATAAGATCCCTGAATTCTATTTGGGCAAAGAGAATATCACCACCTTTAAGCATATCTTCAAGTTCACGGTATAGTATAGTGAGGTCAGCTCGTCTCTTTTTTGAAAACTAAGATTGATTGGCAGTTCTTTGATAAAGGCGGCCTTTACTTGGTACACCAACTTGGTGCCAAAGTTAATCATTAATTAGGAACAGATGGAGGATAAATTCTATGTCAAATTTTAAAGGCCATCTCTAGAAGTCACTTTGGCCGACCTGGCCAAGGTCACCCAGATACCGGGCAAATCGGTCTTAAAGTATATTAGCCGATTCAAAAAGCTTTGAACATGCTGCCAAACATAGATCTCTGAAGCCGAGTTGGTCTCAATGGTGGTTAGAGGTATGTCTTTCACTGTGAGGGAGTACTTCGAAGGATATCGATTTAAGGATTTGAATAGGACAACCAATTATAAAAGGGTCTTAAGGGAAATAGACCAATATAGGGTGTCCTCCCAAGGGACATATTACAAGAAATAACTTGAGGTTACTACAATCTAGGTCGATTCAGAAAACTTACTCAGACGAGTTTTATTATGATAAGAAAGTCTATCTGGTTGAAGTATTGAATAGAGGATCATTTGAGTGCCTAGTACTTAAGAAGGCGACCCCCAGTAGAGACAAGATCGACAATAACACTCAGATCACCAAGGAGTACTCGTTTAATCTAAGAAAAGTTGATTAGATTTTTAATTGGCTCTTAAAGGATAAGTAGATAGAGCTATCTGAAGGCCATACCTTATCTCTAGTCAACCAATATGCAAGGAAGGATTACTGTAAGTCGCACAATTCTTAGTGATGCAGTATAAATAATTGTATTATATTCCTAAATAAAATTCAGCTGCTGATCAATGAAGGCCGCCTTCTTTTCAATTCTAAGGAAAAGACTCATCTTATAAAGACCGACCTATTCCTAGTAGTAGAGGTCTATATTTTTATACCCTATACAAAGAGAGAGATATTGGGTGAAAGGTCATCAATAGGAGTCTGAACCCTAGATATGTTGAGAATAAAGATTCAAGTGAGCGACTCTGCTTTAGAGACTACCCAAAAAAGGGTAGTTATAATAGAGCAGACTTCGAGTGACCAGCCAACCTCCAAGAAGGCTTATATGATTTATCCTCAATGCCATACCACATTTGAGAAAGTTCAAGGCAATTTTGAGGGATCAAATTCCTATCGGCCTATAAAAGCTTTTAAGCCTAAGGCCAACACGGTTGGTCGGTGGGAGTTCAATGTTCATCTAGACCGATCAACAAAGGTGACAAACCTTAAAGGAAAGTCTGGTTACTAGTGAATAGCAACAAGCAGATGAGGGCTCACCTGCCCAAGGTAGCTAGGGTGACCTAAACAATCGAGCTGAGTATCAATCTCAAGGTGATCAGGTTAACCATGAGGTATCATTATAGAAAAGCACCCCAAAAGAGGTCATCATCATATGATTAAGGTATGCAGTACCACAAGTGATAGACCCTCAGATCAGCCATGGATTAGAGGAATAAAATCAACCTTATCAGAGTTAGGTAACAAAAAATTCTCAATATAGCTGATTGTTTTAGAGCAATTTGGAAAAAAGTAAGCCTTGGCCAATTTATATTAGATGCATACATAGATCTAAATTGGAAAGGCCCATTTAAGGCTGACAAAATTATAGGCTATAGGGCATATCTGCTAGTTCATCCAAGGTAATTTAGGCAATCAAGAGGATCAAATGCTGGTCATAGACAACTTTAAGGGTAAAATAACGGATCTCCAAATTCCCAGGCATTTCTTTGTCTTAAAGAGGTATATAAAAAAAATTTAGCCAATGGAAATCTCTAAATACCCTGGTGATTCTTTTTCTCATGAGAGATCTATATGCATTTTTTAGGCGATGACAATCACCAAAATACTCAAGGCGATTTTTTACTAAGGAAATTATGAAAGCTTCAACGTGGGCGACCAAGGTAACTATAGTAGATATCCACAAAATGATGCTCAATAAGTGATTTTAGGAAATAAAAGGATCTTGGGCGATTATTAGAGAAAAGGTCATTATGGGCTTAAAGACTGGGCGACCAGAAAAGGCAAGTGACATAGCGGACGACCTTGAATTATGTTAGGGTAATTTTTTAAATATAGTCAGGATGACCCTAGAACATATATGGGCAAAACATGCAAAATCGTCCACTCTAAAAAAGAAATTATATCAAGCAAAAAAAAAATCAAATCGAAAAAAAGGAAAAAAAGAAAGAAAACCAAGGGGATGAAATTGGCCATATGTGGCCAATTCATTGAATCGGCCATTTATGGCCAAGCAAGGGCAGATCGTCCGCCATTCTTTAAAAATAAAATTAAGCAAAGCACCCATTTGGTAGGCATATCGCCTATAATGGGCAACTTGTCCAAAAATAAAGGCAAATCGCTATACCTTTTAAAAAAAAGTTTAAAAGAATGAAGTCAATTATATATATATATAGGAATTTGGCCATTATGATTTTCTTTGGCTATGATGAAAGAAAATTTTATATTGCCATTAGTGTATATTGTCAACCACGTGAGAGGAAAGTCATTTTCAAAATGTGAAGTTAGCCGATTTAATGACTTCAAGACAATTGTATAAATTTTATTGTGACTGATTTATTGGCCTTTGAATTTGAAATGTGAAGCCAACTTATATGAAGAAAAAATAATTTTTTAAAATCGGCCTTCAAAATCAAAAATTGATCAAGTCAACAATACATGAGTTTATTTCAAGCAGGCCAATTTTTTTATGAAATTAAATCTTTGTTTTTTTGCATGAAATAAGTCAATTTTAGTTACTGAACAAGTCATTTAAAAATGGCCCGTTTCATGCAAAAATTGCCTTTATTTTGTGCATAAAATCAACAAATACATAAAATCGGTCCTAGTTTATTTTATTTCATGCATAAAATAATCAATTGTTTAATGACAAATCGTTTAAAGATGGCTTTGTTTATTGAGCTCTATGATTTTACACTGTACATGACTTTAAAGTAGATTTTATGATAAACAAATAGAAGGAAATCATCTTGGCAAAAGTCAGAATCGTCCACTTTAAATCACAAATCAGCTTATCGTAAAAACAAAAAAGACAAATCGACCAACCCTTTTATTAGCCTATTTTGAAATTTCTCCTTTTAGACATTATATGTTGGCCATGAAAATATATGTGTTACACATTTTATATTATTTTATACTCTTAAAGTATGTGTAATAATATTTTATTAGATTAATAAAGTTTATTCATACATATAATTAAGTATATATTGATGAGCCTATATTTATAAAGTATGTGATCTATGTATTAAGCATATGATGCTAATATAGAGGGTATAGATCACAAGTTCTTTATAAATTAAATCATGTTCACAACCATTAATGAAAATGGCATTTCATTATGTAAGGTTGTAATTTTTCTGCTTCTTATAGTGGATGATTTACCTTGATCATCGAAGTAGAGACTTCGAGTAGAGAAACTAATGTATATGATACATTGAACAGGATTACTGTGAATTTTGATCTAGTTAACTAAATGTCGTAAATCTTAATTCATAAAAGTTTTAATAAGCTTGATTCATCTTAATCCTGAGCAGATAATGAACTTACATTCATGCATTGTATCATTTGATTTATCACGGACTGAGATCCATATAAACAGTCAAAACCTCGATAGTTTGGAGATATAATTTCATAAGTCGTAGGAATATATATTTGCAAGATGAAATCTAATAATTAATGTCTACCTAAACTGTTTACAGTACTTGATTATTAGAATCTGTGGCCACAGTTTATTTAATAAATTATTCATTGAATAATAATATTTATTTGTAAATTTATTTATAAATATAGATATATTAAAAGTGATCATTAAAGTATTCAACGACTTAGGGGTAAATAAGTAATTAAAGAGGCAAGACATTTTTTCAAAATCTAACTTTAATTATGGACATTAATTAGAGGGTTAATTTAGTGGTCATTATTGGTCTAAAGACCAAGTCCAATTTAATTGAAAAGAGTTTTAATTAAATGAGCTTTTACTTTATAATATGGGTTATTAGAGTACAACCCTTGACTTTTAGTGCAATAGCTTGGGGTTAACTTAGAAGAATTGGTGTATTATGAGATAATAAGGACTATGCCTTTTAAGTTGGAGCTAGGAAGCCCATGGATCTTACAGTCCCTCTACTAACTTAAATCCTAATCAAACTCTAATTTTCTAACCCTAATCAAATTCTAAATTCCAAGGGAGATTCCTATATATTTGGGGGGTATGGAGTAATAAATAGAACAACTAATACAGAGAAAAATTATTTTACATATTCTTACGTGGAAAAAGAATTTAATTAATATCATTCTCTCAAATTTGGATATTAGTGGTTTTAGAGATTAAGAAAGATCCACATGCCCACACGCGTTGAGTTTGAAGATTAAGGATAGTAGAGAAGATTGCAGCCAGTCAATTCAAGATCTGTCATAGTGAGGAATTAAGGTAATCTTCTATCCCTATACATGTAATTATGAACAAGACAATCTGGTTTCTACTACGTTTATTATTTTATTAAACTAATTTTTTTTTTCTACATACCAACCAACAATTGGTATGAGAGCAACCTTGTTTCATATTACATGTATAGTTTATTTTGTGTATAGTGGTAATTATTTATTGTGGCACCAATTGCATATTAATCTATATTGTTATTTTTATTAATTATGTGATAAATGATTATGCCCAATAATTCATGGTTAGATATTTGTTTGTATTTTTTCTTGAGAATTGTAACAAGAGCGGGTAATGAAATAATATCACAATTTCCCCTCTTGGTTAGATTAAATTTATTTACTTTTATTATTTTGTTGTAATTATAATAAATAAAAATAAAAAAAATAAATAAAAAAGGGAAAAACGAGCAAAAGAAGAAACTGGAAAAGCCATGCACGCTGCCACTGTTTATAGCAGCGGCATGTATGGCCGGTTGTCATTGGCAGCGGCGTGCATGACCACTTATCACCTATGGCGGAAAGTAGCGACAGCAACAGCACTAAACGGCGACATAGCGGCTGACTTGGATAGGCAACCGGCGATGAAACAACAGATGGTTTCATGGCGGTGTGGGCTGTACGCAGGTCTTTATGGCAGCCGATGTATTCTGTAGCTAGAGGGAAGCTTTGTCGGTGGCTGGGTTATCTTTATCGTGCTGTTCGCGGCATCGATCAACAGTTGGAAGCAAAGCCAGAATCACGGCCGGTGATGGGCAAGAAGAGAGTGAGAGCGGTGCTGTGTGAATATTGTGGAATTAGGGTTTCCACTAGCAAATATCACATAGGCCTCTCCTTGTAATAAATATTTCTATTTTTGGTCAAGAAATTTGCATTTTATACAGACAAACCCCTAAACGTTTGTCATGCAAATAAGCCCTAACATAATTGTTTTATTTCACTCAGCCTCCTCCAGAACTTGGGTAATCATAGTTTGGCTAGAGAACTTTTAGATATTTGTTAATTGGTCCCCAAGTTTGACCACAATTTATTTTTGGACTAATTTTGGGTATTTACAAATTCAAAGTTAACCCAAACTTCTTTTAATTTTGGTTCAATTTTATAAAATTTTATTTGGGCTATTTTATTAAAATTATTGGGTCTAAAAAAAATATTTTCATTTAAATTTTTTTAAGAAGGCCCAAAGAAATTTTAAAGCTTAAAATAAGCCTAATTTAATTTTTAAATAAGTGGACCAAAGAAAATTAAAAGGCCCAGAATTCAAGCCTACAAAAGGAGACAAGTAAGAGGAGGTAACATTATGAAAGAGCCAAAGTTGACTTCAAGGAAGACTGAAGAATTTAGGCTTAGTTTTTAGTGTTTTTCTTCTTAGGAAAAGCCATGAATTATGGGTTTTTTTATATTTATCTAGGTAATTAATTGGATGAATAACATGCCATATAGATTAAGGGTGCCACATGTCCATGCATAAAATATATCATATTGTATGAAATTAATATTCTAATGAGATTAGGATAAGATTATTGTTATATTTTTAATATTATATTAATTTATTATTTGACTCGTCTTATTCATTATTTTATGATAATAAAAATTGATATTAATGAGTAAAACGTCATTTTATAAATTAATTAAAAACTCTAAGAATTAAAATATTTAGTGAGATAAGGCTTTAGGAATAAAGCTCATGGCCTCCATTATTGATCTTATAGTAAGGTAGATTAATGCCTTGCCTCAAATCTTGTGAGCTCCTTACGAAGGGTATTAATCAGAACTGGTTACTAGACAGGACTTTCCTAAAAGATAAGATCCAATATAGGACTCATGTGAAACTGACTACCCTACAATGACTTTTTTAATTGAGAAATATAAAGGATTGAAATAAAGGTTGTACACTCAACTTAGGTTGATTGATATCCTCCCTACGGAGTTCTTGTCAATTAAATCTAAAGGCCAAAGAATCGGTAGTTTATTATTATTTGATATGAGATATCTAGATAATAATAATAAATTAGTATAGTACTAATCTGATTTATGATAGATACGACTACCCTACGGAGGCGTATTTTGAATGCAAATTAGAACACCAATGTATAATGTAGTTAAAGAGTTCTACATAAATGCATTTCATGTATTCATGCAAAAGTAACACATGCTTTCAGATAATGTATGCTCATGTATGAATTTATTTTTCAGAATCATGTCTTCATTCAGCCCACTAGTTCAGAGTTTGTGCAAATTCATAAAAAGGTAGTAAAGCCCAAAGAAAATTATTTCCAATGTGGCATTAAAAGGCATTGGAAGAGAAACTGTCATTTAGTTAAGTTTTCAATAACTAAAATGACAGCTTTACCTTCTAGTAAAATGCTTTTCATTGAGACATGCTTAGTAGTTGATTTTATTGATTCGTGGATAGTAGATTCTGGAGAGCCACTAATCATATTTGTAATTCATTGCAAAGGTTCCAAAAAACTAGACAACATAATGAAGGGGAGATCAGTCTAAGGCTAGAAAATAGAGCAACTGTTGTAGCCAAGGTAGTAAGAGTTGTTCAACTTTATTTTGATGATTTTAGGAAATTAGTATTAGATGATTATTTGTTAGTACCGGAACTCAAACGTAATTTGATTTCAGTTAGTTATTTGAATAAATTTGGTTATTCTGTTATATTTGACTCAACTGTGGTGATAAAAAGAAATAAATCATTTATATGTTCTGGTACACTAGTCAACAATCTATACTGCATATATCCTAAAATTAACTCACTGTATGACATAGAATTGAATAATGAATCTAATCACCATAAGAGGATTAAAGTGACTCCCACTAATCAAACGTATCTATGGCATCTACGACTTGGTCATATTAGTCTAGATAGGATCTAAAGACCGATCAAAGATGGACCTTTGAGTTCATTAGATATTAAACCATTACCAGTCTACGAATTCTATATAAAAGGTAAAATGACCAGAAGACCCTTTGATGCTAAAGGTAATAGAGTTATTGAAACGTTAGAATTAGTGCATTCTGATGTGTGTGGGCCCATGAGCACACAAACTAATAGAGGTTATGAATATTTCATCACTTTCATTGATGATTATTCTAGATTCGGTTATGTGTACCTAATGCGCCACAAGTCTGAGGTGTTTGATAAATTCAAAGAGTTTTAGGTAAAAGTGGAAAGGCAATTAGGAAAACACATAAAGGCACTTCGATCTGATCGAGGTGGCGAATACCTCTATAGTGAGTTTAGGAACTATTTGTTAGACAATGGGATATTATTGTTAGGGTCGATGCTTACGTGCCATCCCTGAATATACATATACTTGTGTATTTATACAAGTGTATATTCCCATTAAATCGCTAATACCAATTTATATGTTATTATGCATGTAACATTACAGATATTGTAGTTCTGAAAGAGTTCGAATCAGATCTAAAGGGTTTAGGTAAGGGCTCATAGTCAGCCACACTGAGACATATAATTGCTAAATGTTAGCACAGCTAAGTGTTAGCTGGTTATAATACTCAGCAGATCCAAAAATTGGAGCCTTGTCTGTAATAGGACATAGACTTGGGAATATACTAGTAACTGCATAGTTGCAATTGGGTGCCAGAAAATGCATGTTACATAAGTATGTTCTCGAATAATTATCCCTGATCTATTTCTGCCGATGCGGGTCTGTCGGTGGATACCTTTATATATAAATCAGCATATGTCATATGTATCGGGTATAGATGGTTATTCCTGACCGACTGTGAGCTTGGAGCTCGTATTGACATATGAGTATCCAATTAGGACTAGATATGAGACAAACTCACGAAGGCCTCCGATAGACATTCAATGTAAGTCGTCAATGGAGGGTCCTCTCGAGTTGAGCAGTATACGTGGTCCTTTGACCTGAGTGCCACGGTGGGCTTGTAAGTGATCCACCATACTTTGGTTCCACACATGTCACAGACCTTTCATGGTGTGACCACTGAGTGTCGCTGGGTATAGTCCGATGCTTATGGAGTCTGGTGCATACAGATACGGGATCCGTCAACTCTTATAGGGAGTTTGATATCTAGATGTTTCGAGACTGTATCTCAGAAAGTCTTGTGGCCACAAGCAATAATCTCGGGAAAGAGTTCCGCTAGGGTCGAACAATATGGCAAAGGAGTTTGCGCATATTGTTTATTGAGATACAAGTCTGGAGATAAGACATGGATGAGCATATGGGGATATGACGATAATAATCTATATCCCCGCATATCCTGGATATCATGACGGAAGGACTATATGTATGCGTTGTAACCTCAGCTTGCATAGTTTAACGTGCTAATTAGTGCATCCGTAACATGTGTGTGGGGCATTGCTCACGGACTTATGGAATAGTTCCCTTTGACGAATCGGGCGTAAGACCTAGGGAGTCCCGCGATATGGAGTATACTTGTTGTGCACTGGGGCAGCGTGCCAGATTAAATTGTTTAATCCAGCAATATTCAGCACTTTCACGGGAATGCATCCGTGTCTATATTTAAGTGTTAAATACAATAATTAGTTAATAATTATTATTTACTAATTGGATTATGACACGTAGCGTATTGTGGACCCTCAGTTGAGTTTATCCAAGTGTAGGATTTGGTGGGACCTACTAGGGGGTGAACTTGGCAACTATTTATGAGGGGCAAAATGGTCATTTCTCAATTTGATTATTTAATAGTTAAATAATCAAAATATCTTTCTTTTTATAATATATATATTATTATATATTATATTATATATATATATAAAGTAAAAGCAAGAGAAGAAAAGAAAAGAAGGCCGTTCGACCGAGAGAAGAAAGAAAACAGAAATGGAAAAGAAAGAAAAAAGAAAAAAAAAAGGAAAAGAGAGGAAAAATGAATTTGTTTTATTTTTCCCTCTGCTTCCAATTGGAGTAATTATGAATTGCTCCAAATTCTCCATTTCTTATCCTTTTGGAGAAAATGATGTAAATTCACTCCCGACTATTTTGGGGATTAAGAGTTAATCCCAGGCTGAATATGGAGCTGCTGTTCTAGCTCACCAAGCCCACCGAGTTGGTTACTAGAACTGCATGCGAGTTGGTCTCCATACGGACTCCAGAAAAAATACGTGTATAACGTTACACGTTTGGTAAGTTCTCTAACCTTATTAATATATTAATGTGATTAATATATTTATTTATTGTGTTTATTGAAAAATTTATATTTCTGCTGTGTTAGGCAATAGACACAAGTGTACATGCATACACCCACGTGCCTAGATCTGACTGCGCCAACAATTATCTTAGTTGATTGCACTAGGGTCACCCCAACAAAATGGTGTAGTAGAAATGAGAAATAGAACTCTTCTTGAAATGGTAAGGTCAATGATGAGTTATTCAACTTTACCTATCTCGTTCTGGGGTTATGCCTTAGAAACAGCCATATATCTTCTTAACTTAATTCCATCTAAGTCAATCCTTAAAACACCTCTGAAATTGTGGATAGGACGTAAACCAAGTTGACATCATACATATATGAGGTTGTCCAGCACATGTGTTAAAAGAGAAGACAGATAAGTTAGAATCTAAGTCAAAAGTTTGTTTGTTTGTTGGCTATCCTAAAGGAATAAGAGGATGTCTTTTCTATAATTCTCAAGATAAGAAAGTATTAGTTAGCACTAATGCAATCTTTCTTGAACAAGACTATATGAAAGACTTTAAGCCTAGGAGTAAGATAATTCTTAATAAGTTATTTATGAACTCTAATATTATGCTTGATAGTGTCAATGAGTTAATTCCCAATCCAGATCATAATAACCAACCAGAGCCAGTTGTAGAATAATAACCACCGGTACTTCATCATAGTGGGAGAATTATTAGACGTCCAACTAGGTACATCTTAATTGGAGGTTATTTTAGGCAGTCTCTAATGAGCATGAACTAGATCCCACTAGTTATGATGAAGCAATGGTTGATAAAAATGCAAACCATTGGCATAAAGCTATGAAATCAGAAATGGATTCCATGTATTCCAATAAAGTCTGGAAACTTGTAGAGAAACCTGAAGGGATAAAACCCATATGGTGTAAATGGATCTACAAGAGAAAGAGAGGAGTAGATGGAAAGGTGGAAACTTTCAAAGTTAGGCTTATTGCTAAAGGGTACACTCAGAAAAAAGGTATCGATTATGAGAAGACCTTTTTGACAGTAGCAATGCTTAAGTCTATTAAAATTCTTTTATCCATTGCAATAAATCTTGATTATGAGATTTGACAAATGGATGTCAAGACTGTCTTTCTTAATGGCAATTTTGAAGAAAATATCTATATGATACAACCAGATAGATTTATAGCTATAGACCAAAAGCACATGGTTTGTAAACTGCACAAATCTATCTATGGGCTTAAATAAGCATCTAGATCATAGAACATCAGATTTGATCAGGCAGTCAAATCATTTGGTTTTGATCAAAACCCTGATGAACCTTATGTTTATAAGAAGATAGATTGACAGTTGATGGTTTTTCTAGTTCTGTATGTAGATGATATACTACTCATTAGAAATGATGTAAGAGCATTATCATCAGTTAAAATTTAGTTATCTAACAAATTTGATATGAAGGACTTAGGTGAAGCTAGTTACATCATTGGAATTAAGCTATTACGAGATCGTAAAAATAGGATAGCTTTATCTCAAGTTGCATATATAGACAAAATTCTAGTTAGGTTTGCTATGCATAAATCCAAAAAGGGATCATTTCCTTTTAGACATGGAATTGATCTATCCAAGAATCAGTGTCCCAAAACTCTTGAAAAAGATAAATCACATGAGAGAAATTCCTTATGCATCAGCAGTAGGAAGTCTCATGTATGCAATGCTATGTACTAGACCAGATATTTGTTATGCAGTTGGCATGGTCAGTAGATATCAATCTAATCCAGGACCAGAACACTAAACTACAGTAAAGCATATATTCAAGTACCTTCAAAGAACGAAAAATTATATAATCGTGTATTCCAGTGAGGATCTTATACCTATTGGGTATACAGATTCAGATTTTGAATTAGATAAGGATACTCGGAGATCTACCTTAGGATATGTGTTTACTTTAGGTCGTGGGGCTATTAGTTGGAGGAGTGTAAAGCAATCATACATTGCAGACTCTACCATGAAGCTAAATATGTAGCTGTGTCAGAAGTTGTAAAAGAGGTTGTATAGCTCCGCAAGTTTCTTATAGAACTTGAAGTGGTACCTAGTGCTAAGATGCCTATTGTTATTTATTATGATAATAGCAGAGCTGTAGCACAATCCAATGAACTGAGATATCACAAGAAAGGAAAACACATTAAGAGAAAATACCATTTGGTACGGGAGCTAGTGCAAAAGGGTGAAGTTATGGTATCCAAGATTGCATCAAAAGAAAATCTAGTGAATCCATTCACCAAATCATTGCCAGCAAAGTATTTTGAAACTTATATATCTGATATGGGAGTTCGACAGATGCCCGACATGCTTTAGGGCAAGTAGGAGATTGTTAAACATTTTATGTTATTTTATGCCCTTAAAGCATGTGTAATAATATTTTATTAGATTAATAAAGTTTATTCATACATATAATTGAGCATACATTGATGAGCCCATATTTATAAAGTATGTGATCTATGTATTAGGTATATGATGCTAATATAGAGGGTATAGATCACATGTTCTTTATAAATTAAACCATGTTCACAACCATTAATGAAAAGGACATTTCATTATGTAAGGTTATAGTTTTTCTGCTTCTTATAGTGGATAATTTACCTTGATCATCGAAGTAGAGACTTAGAGTAGAGAAACTAATGTATATGATACATTAAACAGTACTACTGTGAATTTTGATCTGGTTAACTAAATGTCGTAGATCTTAATTCACAAAAGCTTTAATAAGCTTGATTGATCTTAATCTTGAGTAGGTAATGAACTTATATTCATGCGTTGTATCTTTTAAGCTATCACGGACTGAGATCCATATAAACGGTCAAAACCTCGATAGTTTGGAGATATAATTTCATGAGTCGTAGGGACATATATTTGCAAGATGGAATCTAATAATTAATGTCTACCTAAGCTGTTTACAATACTTGATCATTAGAATCTGTGGCCACAGTTTATTCAATAAATTATTCATTAAATAATAATATTTATTTATAAATTTATTTACAAATATAGATATATTAAAAGTGATCATTAGAGTATTCAGTGACTTAAGGGTAAATAAGTAATTAAAATGAGTTTTAATTAAATAAGCTTTTACTTTATAACATAGGTTACTAGAGTACAGCCCTTGGCTTTTAGTGGAATAGCCTAGAGTTAACATAGAAGAATTGGTGTATTATGACATAATATGGACTATGCATTTTAAGTTAGAGCTGGGAAGCTCATAGGTCTTGCAGTCCCTCTACTAGCTCAAATCCTAATCAAACTCTAATTTTCTAATCCTAATCAAATTCTAAATACCTAAGAGAGATCCCTATATATAGGGGAGGTATGGAGTAATAAATAGAACAACCATATAGAGAAAAAGTCTTTTACGTATTCTTACGTGGGAAAAGAATTTAATTAATTCTATTTTCTCAGATTTGGGTATTATTGGTTTTAGAGATTAAAAAAGATTCATACGCCCACACGCGTTGAGTTTGAAGATTAAGGATAGTAGAGAAGATTGCAGCTAGTCAATTCAAGATCTACCATAGTGAGAAATTGAGGTAATCTTTTATTACATGTAATTCTAAATAGGACGATCTGGCTTCCGTTGTGTTTATTATATTAAACTGAATTTGTTTTTTATACCAACCAACAGTATGTTCTCGGCCAATTTCATGGCTTTAAACAAATTACAGAGCTTTATTCAAGTCTTGTCATGGCCGATTTATTGGCCTTTGAAATTGAAAATGTGAAGCATATCAAGACCTAATTTAGCAACTGATTGATATATCAGAGCAAAATTAATGGCTAGTTAGAAATTATCATTTAACCAAGTGATTTTCAAAAAAGGAAGTCAGGCAATTTTGATGAACCGCGGGGTGATTTCAAAGCCTTATGATGGGTCGATTTTGAGGTTCTATGTCAATTGTTGGGTGATTTAGGCCAAGTAAGTATTGCAAGCTTTGATAAAATTATCTTTTTTGATCGGCTTGAGGGGGGCATTATTGACGTTGGCCAAAAAAGTTCCTGTTGGACTTTTCCAATTTAAGGTTTTGTGCTTAATTGGGTATTGTAACTTATTTAGAAATTTGTATATAATATAAAGTTGTGTTATATTAGAACTCTTTTTCTTGTAGAGATAAGCTTTGTATATGGTTTTACAGCCTATAAAAAGGTTTGTTTTCTCATTGTAATAATCAGCAATTCAATACACATAATTACACAAGCTTCTCAATTTTTTATCTTTTCTTTTATTTTTATCATTCAACTTAGGACTCTGCATCCTCACTTATTAAAAATCCAGTAGTTCTATTGATAAAGTTTCGCATATTCTTCTATGTGAAAGACCCAAACTCTACGATACGCATTCTGCACCACAGCCTGGGTCTAGTGATAGATGTCACTTTCTATATCACAGCCCAGGTCTAGCGATAGATCTCACTTACTGTTTTCCAGTCAAGGTTTAGTAATAAACCTCGCTTGTTAGCAAAAACTCTTGAATCTCGGCTTCTCTCAAATCCAGGGCAACCTCTGTTTAACTGGACACAGAGCATACACAGACCCAAAAAAAAAACATTTCATGAACAAATTCATATTTCTACTGATTTATGTTCATTATCATGATATATAAATTTAACAATTGATATTATAGCCAATTATTTGAATTCGGGCTACAAAATAATAAATATAATAGTTTTGTTTTGGATTTTTTGAGTTCTATAAACTCATTATTTTTTAATTTTCTTTTTGGCTCAAATAATTATGAGTTTCAATATATATACATGATATATAATTTCTAGATGATGAACTTGTGGAAGTTATGAGTTTGGCAAATTATGAAAGTTTTCCCAAAAATCCTAACATGGTGAATACATGGCTTATTTTGTTAATTTCCTCTCTTTTATTTTTTTCAAAAATTGATGTCATAAAATAAAAGATAACGAAAATTAAAAAAAAAAAAGAATGCATATTATAATTTCAAAAGTAGAGCATTACAGACTAAAATTCAGGTTTTATCTAAACCGGGTCCAAAAAAAAGAAACATAACATATTACTTCATAGTCGAACAAAGAAGACGGTAAAATATCTAAGAGCTCTGAAAATTATATTATAAGGGTCTTTTGTTTTCTATATTACTGTTATGACCTTATACTTTGGATATTACTAATAAAACCTGTAAAGTTTTAGATTTCATAATGTAGACAAATTATTTTTAATATTTTCTTTGTGCCAATGAAGTCTTATTATTTCTAATAACTATTAATGTTTTCTAGATATTATATTTAGACCCCAATTTTGGCCTTTTTGCTCTATTTTAGTAATTTTGCTCCATTTTTGTTTTTTAATTGATTGCTTTGTGTTAGCCACCATAAAATGATAATTTATTGATTATCTCATGTTCCTACGTTATTTTTGAGTGGTTTATACTCCCAAATTTGAATCAAATTTCCTTGATATGATTAAAAAATTGTGTATTTTTTTTAATTATGTCTTAATTATAACATTTGATATGATTTATAGTATATATACGGATATGATAATAGTGATTGCGTATGTGCTTACCTATCATGAGTATAAGGATGCCAAATTGTCAATATTTATATCTTGGAATTGTGCTAGTACATTAATAGTTGACATGATTCATAAATTGTGGTTTTTGATTATATGATTTATGGCATATATGAATATAATAATAATGAAGGCTTATGTGCTTACCTATCGCGAGTTTAAGTACGTCATGCCAGTATGGGTGAAACTGTTGTAGTGACTAGAGGGTTATATGTCACGTCCCACATTGAATAACAATTGAGTGGATCTAAGGTATATATAAATTGGTAGGTAGTATTACTTAATAGACTAATTTTTTAAGTCAATGACAAACATTTAGCCCGTGATAAATGGTATTAGAGTAGATCTAAATTCTCATTCGCATATGGGCCTCCAAGATCACCTAAATGACAATTACCATATGGGTAGTGGGATGGGCATTACAGGTCAAGTGAGCTTTCAAAATCTTGTATCTTGAACCCCAATAAGGATTGTCATGTGGGTAATGGGTCTTATAGCTCCAAGGGGATGAGTAATATGGGCCAAGTTAGCTCATGAGTTTAGGCCAGACAATGAAAAGGGCGTCACTTGATTGGGTAGAGAAAAATGTCACGTCTGACATTAAATAAAAATTGAGTGAATCTTAGGTATATATAGGCTAGTAAGAAGCATTACCAAATAGGTTAATCTTTTGAGTCAATGGCAAGCGCCCGGCTCGTTGCTTGATTGAAAAATTGCCCGATTCTTCAAAAGATTTCAAGAAAAGCAACAAGCACAAAAGGAAACATTTAAAATTGGAAGATTTTATTGTGCATATAAGAATAGAAGAAAAGAATCGCCAACAGGAGAACATTGAAAAAGCCAAAGAATTTGTTTCTAAGGCTAATTTAGTTGAGAATGAAAATAATTGTGAAAAGTATCCAAAGTTCATAAATAATTCATACCTCGAGAACACTAAGCCCTCATTCAAAAGAAAGATAAATATTATGTTTGTGGTAGGGTTGGTCATTTAGCCTATTATAGTAGGTACAGAAAATGAAGTAAGAAGAAAAATAATAAAACTCATAAGACCAATTTGGCTGATGGAGATGAGGTGATAGCCGATGTTATGGTTTCCCAAGTGAACATGGTTGCAAATGGCAACAAAGAATGGGTTATTGACTCTGGCGCCATAAGACATATATATAGCGATAAAAGTACATTCCATAACTATGTTCAAACAAGAGAAAAAGAGAAACAAGTTTATCTCAGTGATTCTCATTCTGCATTGGTAGTAGGGAAAAGAAAGGTTCTAACTCAATGTACTTAATACATCTATTGATAAAAGTATTTTTTTTTTCAGTTTATATTGTTGAGTCTTTTGATATATGGCATGATATATTAAGTCATTTGAATTACCTTTATCCAAGAAAGATGAAAAGAGTTGGTTTACTTCATAATATGCATCTAGATGGTATTCATAAATGTAATGCATGTCTAGAAGAAAAGTATACCAAGAAAAGTTGTAAACCAAGAACTTTTTAAGAAACTAAATTACTCAGTTTAATTCATAATGACCTGGGTGATCTTAAGGATATCATGACCAGATGAGGGAAAAGGTTTTACATAACCTTCATAGATGATTTTTCAAAATATACCAAAGTATATTTATTGAGAAATGAAGATGAGTCTTATAAAAGTTCTTAATTTATAAACAAAATGTTGAGACTCAACTTGGAAAGAAAATCAAAAGATTAAAAACTGATCAATAAAGTGAATATGTGTCTAATATGTTTAGTTCATATTATAAAGACAATAGAATTATACATGAAATTACACCTTTATATTCTCCTAAATTAAATAGAGTGGCTAAAGGGAAAAATATAATATTAAAAGACATGATAAATTGTATGTTAACAAATTTTGGGGCACCTATGATTTTGTGGAGGAAAGAAATATTGATTACTTGCCACACACAAAATAGAATTTCATATAAAAAAAATTAGAATTATACCTTATGAGCTTTGGAGAGGTCATGCACTTAACATTTCATATCTCAAAGTGTAGAGATGTCTTGCCAAGGTCTTGATTCATGACCCTAAAAGGAAAAGGATGAGATCTAAGACAATTGATTGTATGTTTATAGGTTATGCCCCAAATAGTATTGCATATAGATTCTTGATATTAGAAAATACTATTATATTGTTTAATGCAAACAATATAACAGAATCTAAAAATATAGAATTTTTTAAAACTATTTTTCCTAAGAAAATAACCTTTTAGGAAGTTCCAACAATTGACTCATATAAAGATACATAATGACCTTTTAGGAAGTTCCAACAATAAACTTAAAAGAAGTAAAAGAATAAGAAAAGTAACTAATTTTGGTAATGACTTCTATATTTTTCTTATCGAAGAGGATCTTAAAACATATTATGAAGCTATATCCTCTCATGATGCTCCTTTATGGAGAGAGGCCATTAATGATGAAATTAACTAAATCATGAGTAATCATGTATGAAAAGTAGTTGATTTGCCTCATGGTACCAAGCCCATTGGTTATAAATAGATCTTAAAAAAGAAGATAAGGATTGATAGTACAATTAAAAAATATAAGGCAAGATTGGTTGTTAAAGGGTTTACACAAAATAAAGACTTAGATTATTTTGATACTTATGCTCTTGCAACTAGAATTACATTCATTAGGATCTAGATTGCATTAACTACAATACATGATTCTACATACATTAAATGAATTTAAAGACTGTCTTTCTAAATAGAGTTTTAGAAGAGAATTTACAGAGAACAACCGAAGGTTGTATTAGCATGGTATAAAGCATAAAGTATGCAAACTTGTTAAGTCATTATATAGCTCAAAACAAGTACAACAATAGTGGCATGAAAAGTTTGACAATGTTTTAGTATCAAATGATTTTATGATTAATGATCTGATAAACGTGTATATCATAAAACTTTTGATATTAAGAATTATGTCTCATATGTCTTTATGTAGATGACATGCTTATATTCAGTTCTAGTATGGAAGTGATAAATGAGACTAAGAGATTTTATCAATTAAGTTTAATACGAAATATATGGGAGAAGCTGATGTCATTCTTGGAATTAAGATAATGAGAACATTTAATGGTCTCACTTTATCCCAAGAACACTATGTTGATAAGTTCTTAAAGAAGTTTGGGTACATAGCATGTAAACTGATGGCAATACCTTATGATGCTTGTAGTAAAATTCACAAGAATACTAAGTATAGTGAAAGCCAAACCTGTTATGCTTAAATTATTGGTAGTCTCGTGTATTTTATACATAATACTAGGCCTGATATAGCATATGCTATAGGGAGACTGAGTCGATATACTCAGAATCCAGGAAAAAACCATTCGAGTGCCTTAGATAGAGTTGCAAAATATTTGATAGGCAATAAAAATTATGTACTCTTATATAATATATCACAACCTGTGTTAGAAGGATATTGTGATGCAAATTGAATCTCTTTGTCCAATAAGGTGAAGTTTACCAATGGGTGGAGGTGCTATATGTTAGAAATACATTAGACAGACTTGTATAACATAGTCTACCATGGAATCTGAGTTAATAACTTTGGAAAAGTTTGTTCTGAAGCTTAATGGTTAAGAACACTCTTAACTAATCTTTCCATTAATTTTTACCCCTTACATCAATTTCAATCAATTGTGATTGTCTTGGTGCCATTGCTAGAGCAATCAATTATGATTCTCTAGCTCCCAAGGTCGAGCCTAGAGCATCACGGTACCCATTCAGGCTTTGTTATTTTTCTTCTGTTGAATGGTGTAGTACTTTGTATTGAATATTGCGGCGTTGAGTGCTGGGGATGTGACTCTTGGTAGAGTCATCTATCTCTTCTAACAAGTATGGCCTTTTAAATAAGTGTTGTGTCTCTTAAAAGAGACATATCATCTCTATAAATACTACAAGAACATCTCATTTGACTTTATCTAACAACTCTTCTTTTATTTGAATCAAAACTCTCTACAAATCAATTTCTCTCAAAGTTCTTACTTGTTGTCTAAGGAAATTGTATTTGGTGTCCACTTTTGCAATTTCTAATGTTTGTTGAATCCTGAAAACTATACTATCATTTAAACTCATCTGCATCTTTATTATCATCATTGAGGGAGTATAAATAATTTTAAGGACAGTGCCTTAGCACGCCTTAACACTCATAATAATTGTATCTATACACCCACTTATACTAACAAAGGCACCAATTATAATGAATTATAAGTTCTCTAAAACAATGTTTACAATATAATAATGAGAGAGATCAAATAATAATATTCTCTTATGCATCTGTTATAGGTAGCTTAATGTATGCTTATTATGCATATGTCTTAATACAACTGTTATTTTAGATGTGCTAGATAAGTACTTGAGTTGTTCCTAAATTATCGACAAACCAACAGTCTTGGCATTGACGGATTCTGTGATGTCAATTACACAAGCTATATGGATGGTAAAAGTGCATATGAGATAATATTTTCTATATATCTATTGTTAACGGTTTAGTGTAGCTTAAGTATGCAAATAGCTTGATATATAGCTTTTGTTATGGTGTATTAAGTATACACTAAACTGATTCTAGATTAAAGGTCTTATGTTGGTATATCGATAAACCAATACTTTTACTATAGTTAGATTTTCTTATACTGATTATTTAAGTTGGATTGATGACTAGAGTCCACTATAAATTATATTTTATGATGGCATAGGAGTTGGTACTTACGTGCCATTCCAATATTGTATGAATATTAATTATTTAATATTTATACAATAAATATTATGAATAAAATTGTTAATATTAATTATATGGTACTAAGCTTATAATGTTTTAGACATTGTATGATCTAAAGGAGTTTATATCTGGTCTAAAAGAGTTTATATCAGGACTAAGAGTTAGTAATGTTGAGAGTTATAAATGTTAAGAGTTAGCAAGTTATAAGAGTTAGCAAAATTCTAAGTGTTAGAAGCCTTGTTTGAAATGAGATAAAGACCTGAGAGTATACTAGTAATGACATAGTTGCAAAGAATTGCAATAGGTGCTAGGAAATGTCATTATACAAGTATGTTCTCGAACATAATGCTTCTGATCTATGTTCACCAATGCGGGTCTATTGGTGAATCACTATTAAATAGATCAGTGTATATCTATATCTAACTAGTGTGGATGGTTATTCCTAACTGATCATGAGCTTAGAGCCTGTATAGGTATGCGAGTATCCAGTCAGGACTGGATACTAAATAGACTCATGATGACCCTAATAGATATCCTATGAAACCATCAAAGGAAGGTTCTCTTGAATTTAGTAGTATTCGTTGTCCTTTGACTTGAGCGCCATAGTAGGCTTATGAGCGATCCACCATACTTTGGTTCCACATATGTTAGAGACCTTTCATGGTCTTATCGCTATGTGTCGCTGGGTATAATCCGATGCTTATAAAGTTCGGTGTGTGTAGATATAGGATCTGTCAGCTTACATAGGTAAATTATATATCCGATGCTTCAAGATTGTATCTCAAAAACTCTTATGGCCATAAGTAATAAACCTACGAAAGGGGTTTCCCGTAGGGTTAAACAATATCTTAAAAGTGTTTGCATCTATTGTTTATCAAAATATAATCTAGAGATAAGTTCATAGATGAACAAATAGGGATTTGGTGGTGCTGATCTACATCCCCACACATCTAGGGTATAATGACAAAAGGATTATACATATGCATTCTGACTTCAACTTGTATATTCTAATGCGCTGATTTATAATATTTGTGATGTGTGCGTAGGGCATTGTTCACAGACTCATGAAATAGTTCTATTTGACGAATTGTGCGTAGAGCTAGAGAGTCCCAATATGAAATGTACTCATTGTGAACTTTGGCAATATACTTTATTGAATAGTTCAACAATATAAAATGCAGCAAATTACTATAGTTAAGTTAACTAAAATATATGGTTATGGTGAAACATATTTTGGGTTAACTTGGTAACCTAGTAAGGGTATAATGATAATTTCACTTTATTGATTATTTAATTCTTAAATAATCACTATATTTATTTAAATAATAATTAAATAAAAATCTAACTTAAGCATGGTTAATTGTTAACTATAGTTAGGCTAAATAAATATCTAGATATTTTATTTTTATTATTAAATAAATATTAACCTAACTAGGGTTAATAGTTAACTCTAGGGTTAGGTTAGTTGGATATTTATTAACTTGAGAGTTAAGTTAATTTAACTCAACTAAGATTAAATGTTAACCTTGGTTAAGTGAATAGTTATATTAAATGAAAATGAAATTTAAATTTATTTGAAATTTATGCATTATTATATAAATTGAAATGAAATTCAAAATTCATTAGTTTTTGTTTTAGTTTTACAATTAGAAGTGGCCATTTTTTTTGGTGAAAGAGAGAAATTATTCTTGGGTTTTAATTTCAAGTGTTGAAATTATTAACTCTTAATCTACTTTTATTCTAGGCTACTTATTGTATTAAATAAATGGATTTATTTTTAATTATTCAAGTGTTGATCAATGGTAAAAATAAATTAATTTAATTAGATTAAGTGTTAATCTAATTAGGTCAAATGTGAAATAATTGTTGGATTATACTGTCATTCTAGATAATTAAATCCACCTAAGTTGATTACTAGAATTATCAACAAGTTCATTTCATATAGTATCAGAGCAATTTTGGGTGGTATCAAACCCACCCAAGTTGATTACTGGATTATACTGTCATTCTCTTGTGCTTGTATATGTATGAGATTTGTATATTTGTATAATGAATACATACACCATATACATGCACCCTAGAATAACCGACACCCAATAATTGGTATCATAGCAATTTTTGTTGATTTGAGTATTTTTTAGTGTTTAACATGTTGTTGAATAGATTCTGAAGCTATTGTGGTGCATTTCAAGTGTTGAAAATGCAAAATCGGTGAAAACAGTAGCTAGAACGTCGTAGCATTAGTAAGCCAACGCCACAGCGTTGGTACTGTTCTATAAAAAATTATTATTATTATTATTATTATTAGATTGTAAATAAATAAATATTTAATTGTTAAATAAATTATTAACTTAACTATGGCTAATAGTTAACCAAGTTGTTAAGTCAAATTAAGATATTTATGTTAATTAAACTAGAGTTAAAAGGTTAACTTTGGTTAGGTTAAGCAAAATATTTTACTATTCTTAATAGTTAAATTTTTTCTTTAAATCAACTAAAATTAATGTTAACTTTGGTTTGGTTAAAGTTAATTAATAATAATAAATGAATAAATATTTTTAAATTGCTTAAAAAAATAATTTATGCATGTGGGGGTTTATGAGATGTAGTAATAAGAGTTATTAGTCTGCATTATAAACTAAAATTATTTTTTCTGTGTTGGTAACCATAATAGGAGCCTTACTGGTGGGGTTTAGTTGTATTTGCACAAAAATAAATATCTGATTAAAAATCACCTTCTCATGAGATGAAAGTCTATATTTAGAAATCTCTCTTACTAAGATTGAATTTTATTATATTATGAGATAATAAATTAAATAGTCTGTCTTGTCAATACGGTGTTAGATAAGTCACTACGGTCTTTTCCAATATTGCTTTAGCATGAGAGATTTGGTTGGTGTGATTTAAACTATGCTGGTAAAATATGAGATGAGTCAAATATATACGAACATGATCCAATATTGCTTTATCGTGAGAATAGTGTCAGTAACATATATTTGATAATTGACAAGTTAATGTGAAATACACTTGCCCAATATTGCTTTAGCATAAGGATAATGTGTCTTTAGGATTAGTGGTAAGAGTTGCATGAGATGCAATTGACAAGAGTTATCCACCTATTGAGTTTACAAAGGCCAATATTGCTTTAGTGTGAGGCTAGAGTAAAATGCCAACGAGGTCTACTTCTCACTGTATAGTTTAAAGATTTTAAACTATCGTTATCCTATTTGAGAGATTATAGGGATTAAGTAAAATAGTAAGAGGGCGTTTTTAGATTAAAAAATTTATAATAGTTATATCTATGATTTGAAGCATTAATTATTAATTAACGATTAAAATTATTCTGCTACACATCTCCTAATTTGCTTTATAGAGAAAATACTTATCTTATAGTGATAAGATAAGTACTAGGCAATTTGTTAGTACACCTAAATAATATATACATCAACTATAAGGTACTGAGAAATATTTAGACTTGCTTATGAATTTTAAAATAGTTCTAGATTCTGAAATATTTATATATCTAAATCACGCATAAAAAATAGTCACAATAGAAAGTGTTTCCACTGTAACAGGTTAAAAATAGTAAGCATTACTATTTAAGGTACCTTGACTTAAAGAAAGATTGAACCATTAGATATCTATTTACCAATCAAAGACATTTAATTAGCGTATGATGCTAAGTCTGCAAGGGTATGAGATACTGCTTGTCATTCTCATAATTACAAGTTGTTGTATAACTTAAGCAATGCTACAATACTATGAAGGGATAAGTTTAGCTTCACATAAGAAATGGAGATTTCCTATACGTGGTAGCCATTAAGACTTCTAAGTCACTTCTCTATCCTAGTAGAAGCATTAATGTTCTATAATTATTATTTTGTACCAAAAATTATTAAGCGAATCATATTACTCCCTGTAGTAGAAAGAAAGGGTTATCATAAAAATATTAAAAATAATTCCTCATGTTTATGTGATAATAAATGACCGTTATATCTTAAATATAATAGAAAATATCTTTAATGCACAAGTGAATAGAATAAATAGTAGTTTGAGAACTCTGGATGATAAGGAATAGTGGCACATATGATTAGATCACTTAATTGTAAGACAATTTTCTATCTGGTTAAGGATGGTCAGATACTTGATCTGACTATAAAATCTTGGCTAGTTTATGAATTTGGAATTCAAGGAAAATCACCAAATTTTAGTGTAGGTGTTAGACGCCGGGCAACTGATTTATTAGTACTGGTACATAGTGTTGTATTTAGTTCAATGAATCTTACTGCCATAGTTGGTTTTCAGTACCTCATTGTCTTTATAATAATTTTTCACGATTTGGACATATGTTTCTGGCAAACGCAGGTCAGAAAATTTTGAAGTGTTCAAAATGTTTCGACTATAAGTATTATAAAAAGAGGCTACCTCATTTTCACTTTTCACCTTCGAGCAATCCTACTTTCTCTCAACTACTCAAAGTAGTTCTTTAGCATTCAAACCATCTTCAAGGTAAAGTTTCAACAATTTTTACTTTGATTTTTTCCTTTTAATATTTTTACTTTTAATCTTGTTTAGATTATATTTTGATCTTCTATTTTTTTTTTTATACGTAGTTTTGTTAAAATGGCATCTAAATCGATTGCTACTACATTCTCCAAGAAATCAAGGATGATTGAGGCAAATGACACATTTTTCTCTATAGACATAGTCTCAGGAGATTAAGTCGAGTAACAAGGTCACCCTAAGGTACTTATTTATGCAGCTAATTACTCTAGTTACATCTTAGGACCTTATAAGACCTCTATTATAATTAATTACTTTAACTTCTTTCTTGCCCATTTTATAGATCTTATGAGATTTGGCCAGGAACACGATATATTCATCTTGTCCACTTTAAAATTGATCAAATCTTGGACAAAATCGACTAGTAAGTTTAGGGTTGGCTTAATCATCTAGAGCCTCATTTTTACTCCATCTGAAAATCGATCAGGATCTACGATCTCATTCAACTTTCTAGATATCAAATCCTTCTTCATAACGATTTTATATCGACCACTCTTTCTTTTTGGTTTAGGGCTTACAATAGTTTCCTTTTTAGGTTTAGTTATATGTCACCTATACTTTATGATTTAGTCGTCCTTTTTAACCTGCCAGTCTATAGTGTTAAAATATATACCGAACTTGAAGTAGGTGAGCTTGACTTGTATTTTCTAGAGCTGAATCAAGCTTCGATAAATTTATGAACACCTTTAGAGAAAAATTGTCCAAATTTTCAAGGGCTGAGCATATCGCCTTCCTCTTATATTAGCTGTGTAAGTATGGCCTATACCCTCCTTCTCAAAGAATCACTAGGGAATATTTAAAAATGGCAACCGTTCTAGCTGATGGCACAACTCTAGCTTTAGGTCATTTTTTTCTCACCTCTATAAAAGTTTATTCAAAATTGTCACTCTAAAGATGGGTCGACATTTCCAAATGTTAGGGGTGTTTTATGGATCTTTTACTTTTGTATATTGACTTACTTCCTTATATTTTTTATAGTAACTTCTTAGTTTGATAAAAATTAGCTTAGCTGTTATGCCCTTTGGCTCCTTCAGTGGCAAATCAAGGATCTCAGCTTTAAGGATTTTTTTAAAAATTCTTTTTTACCACATCCTACTTAGACAATAGTGCTTTTATCACCTTAGGCCAGCCATTTTTAGTTCTAAATGGACTAGATAGTCTTACAAGGGCCAAAATTGTACTCTATAAAAGGTCACCCTTGATGCAAAGTGGCATTACTCCTCGGTGAGTTATTTAATAGCTCATGACCTGCATCATGAGGGCAATCATTACTTTTGAAAATAATAATAAGTCCAAAATGGAGACTTATCAGCCTCAGTAGGTAAGTCACAAATTTAGGTATATCCAAGCCATTCCTTACCTAAACCTTTTCTTAGCCACCAGAAGATTAAAAGTAAGGTCATCTTTAAGGAGTCTCTTTTTATCGACCAGACCTCTATTAAAGAGGTCCCTTCAATTGATCGATGTTCCTATCTCTCCTAGTCACTTGGGAAAATTTGATCAGTATTATGAGGTAGTAGTTAACCATCATTTCAATCTCTCATTTGATGCAACACTTGCCTGTGCCATCAAAAGAAAAATGAACTTCTCTTAAAATATAAGTGATCAGTCGTGGAACGTCAAACTCAATGGGTTTACTCAAGAAACCCTTGGTTGGGGGAGGTATTCTTTAAATGGCTATTTGTAGATCCAAGACCCCTAATCTCAACGGAAAAGTTCAGCATAGCTAGTGACATCCCAAGCAAAATAAAAAATGGGCCTATATAGACCATTTTTATTTATATAATTCTAATAATCCTGTCTTTAACCCTAAATCAGTTAGGATAGTTAGCGAAACAAGCCAAAAGGTATTAAATTTGTTTTCTTTTACCATACTTCAATTTTTTATTTTTTATTTCTTAGCAATTTGATGTAGAGGCGATCCCTACTACTCTGGATGTACCCCCATTGGGTAAAGATGTAACAGCCCCCCTGCAAAGTATGTGAAAGTACTTTTTATTATTTAAAATCTTTTGCTCTTCATTTTTAGGTTGCCTACTGATTTGTTATGCATTTCAAACCACTGCAAAGAAACTACAAAGATTAAGACAGTTTACTCCAAAGAGTAAACTGCTTCACACCAATCGGTTGCTCCTACTCCTTTGCCTACACCTATCAGTAAATTTCTTAACCCTTCCACTAGTGCTCAAGGTGAGAAAGTAATGAGTTTGCCAACTTTTGAACCATCACCAAGATTCATTCCCCATCGATCAACTTTTATTAGCAAGCTTGAACTAAAGAAGCCCCCCTCAGCTTGGTAAGGTAATCTCTGTTGCTGATGTTCTGAGTATGCTCCTCAGAAATAGCTCGACAGTAGCAAAGACTCTGAAAATAACCTCTTCCCAAAAAATCATCCTCTTATACCCATTCCTTACAAAATAAAATGATAGAGGTGATCCATCAACTTAAGGGGTTGAAGGATCAGATGGCTGACCTGCTGCTTGATGATCGATAAGTTTTTGATGTCAATAAAAAGTTAAAATTTCTATTTAATCATGCTACAGGCGACAGTATATCTATTAGCCTAAAGACCAAGATCAATGAGTTTGTAGCTTCCTTCACTATCATTGCTAAGAAGAAGCAGTGACCTTCAATGTGATCAAAGAGGCTGGAAAAAAAGCTGAAGAGAAGGTAGCTCTAGATCGCTTATAAATTTAACTTATGGCAAAAGTACAAGAACTGGAGGTCTAAAACCTAAACGCCAATAAGAGGATGGAGGTTGAACTGCTCAAGCTTAAGGCTGCAGAGGTGGGGCAGATGCAACGATCTCAGAGCTTGGGGGAACAGATCTAATAATCGCCTAAGAAGTGCTAAATTGAAAAAGAGCCTCATGCTAAAAAACAAGGTCATTTCTAAAGCTGAGGCTGAAGTGAAGTCATTTAATTCTCTAGTAGCTAATTTTTTACATTTTTATGGAGCAACTGTAAATATTAGCCTAAGAACCCCTCTATTTATATATTTTATTGTTAATGAAAAGAACTATTTTGGAGTAAATTGCATTTCTTATTTATTTTTTAATTTCTCAACACCTTTCAAAGTATCTGATTGACTCTTATAAATCAACCAGTGTGATACTTGATCATTGATATTATATCTTGGACTTCAAGTTGAAGTAGTAATCGACAATGTATTG
Source organism: Ailanthus altissimus (assembly GCA_946807835.1). Classification (NCBI taxonomy): domain Eukaryota; kingdom Viridiplantae; phylum Streptophyta; class Magnoliopsida; order Sapindales; family Simaroubaceae; genus Ailanthus; species Ailanthus altissimus. Next base: position 17,141,200 of record OX327687.1, read on the forward strand.
GTAAGAATCATTAATACATCTTTAAAACAGATTAAACATCAACTGATCATAATATTTAATCGATCAAAAAATTTACTTTATATAGAAATTGGCTTACAAATAATCACGAATCAACTAATATTCATCTGATTCGGACAGCTATCAGTGTGTTTGATAAAAATCAACCTATCAATTCCCTCACAGACAGTTAGTTGATAGTACTTAAGATACGTTTTATTAATTGCCCTTAGGTGTACAATACCTTTTAAATTGCTCAATAGATATACCTCATTGTCAATAACCTTGGCGATTTTGAATGGGCATTCCTAGTTTAGACTGAACTTGCCCAAATCATGATCTTTGGACCTAAATAGAAGGATAACTTTCAATATTAGGTCACCCACATTGAATGACATGAACTTTACTTTTTTATTGTAAGATCTTTCTACTCTTCATTTATACACTTCAAGTCAATTCAATGCTTCAAAGTGATTTTCAACTATCTTATCTATTTCTTCTATAATGATATCTTGATATTCCTCAATATTCAATCCCCTTGAAATCTCCTCCTTATTGAATCGACTATAAGTTTCATTGGGACCATCGCTTTATGATTATAGACCAATTAGTATGGCGATATCCCTGATGTTGTTTTACGGTTGACCCTATTTGCCCAAAGGACTTCTTGCAAGTTTTCATGCTATGCTTTAGGTTTGCCATCGATCATCTTTTATAAACCCTGAATGATTGATTTGTTGGTTGATTCACTTGCCTATTTGATTAAGCATAATATGGAGTGCTATGTATTAGTTTGATGCCAAACTATTCCTGTCTTTCAAGAACACTCTATAGGGAACTGGTCTTTTCCTTCTTGGTTGAATCCCCCATCATAGAAGTAGGGGTTATCCAACGTTCTTCTTTAATTAATTTGCAACCCTTTCCTGGATCGATGGTTTACTCTTTCTCGATTATAGATCCTTCGATCTTATATAAATGATAAATGGATGAAGAAATTCATCTCATTCCTTTTTCGAGCTCTTTAACAAAATCGACCATATCTTTACCAGTAAAGATTATTTCCTAGTCGGTCATTATGGATTCTAGAAAGCTATGTCTATATATAATAGTTTTTTTTATAAACCTGATGACTGACTATTGAGTAACCGTCTTTAATGAGATGGATTCTACCCATTTGTTGAAGTAACAATCGCTACTAAAATGAAGGTATGTTGTTTTGAAGATAGTGGATAAATGTTTTCAATTATATTTATCGCCCACCCTTTAAAAGGCCATGGTCTTATTACTACGTGTATTTCTTCAGTTAGGATGACCTGGATTAGATCGTGCTTCTGGCATTCTTTACAACCTCTAGAATATTTGTAGTAATCTTGCTCCATGATTGGCCACCAGAAACCATTTTTTAGAATTGTCTAATTCATTAATCGCTCACTTAGATGCGCTCCGACCAATCCTTCATATATCTCGACCATGACCAGCATACTTTCTTTTAGGCTAATACATTGATAAGCGTAAACTATATCTATTATTTTCATTCCTTTAACTTGATTAATTGCTCATTTTAATAAGAATATTAAACGTTTTATATATTTAATTATTATTTTATAGGTTTAGAGTCAATGAAGCAATTGGGGATGAAAATCTAAAAATAACAAGGCAAAACATCATATTACTACAGTGATTCGCTACAGTACCAAGAATAGTGATTTGCTACAGTGACGTCGCCCAAGCGATAAATAGTATATCGCCCCAACAAAGTTCCAGCACCTAGTGCCCAAAGATTTTCACTCCATCGGTAAACAGTAACTCATGAATAGTATGCGAAACAGTACCCCATGAACATTAGTCACACTACAGTAAAACTAAAAGAAGTACAACTCAAATACTCTAATCAATTCCTATATAAAGGCCTCTTATTTCAGACCTAAAGAGGAGACACAATTTAGGGCTCTTAGAGCCACAACACATAAAAGAAGAGCAATTTTAGAGAGAGAAGCAAGGGAAACTCAAGAAAACAATAGATTATTGGCGAATCTTTAGCGTATCAACCAACTACAAATTGACGTCTATATTGGTTTACTTTCGGTTATATCATATTTATTTTATTTTTCAGCCATAATTTTCTTGTTATCATGAGCTAAATTTATTTTTTAGGGTTATTACTTGAACTCAATATGTAAGCTTAATTGTTGAATCTTTTAATATTTATTTGAAATCAATTCTTCATTATTTAAATTATTTATTCTTAATGCTTCATTATATCTTATCAATATTATGATTGATTTGGTAATACTTTGATAAACTTGGAAGAGGCATCCTTGTATTTAGACCTAAATAATTTAATGCATGATTGTAGAGTAACATTCAATGTTACATATGCAAGTTTCAAATTTGGATAGGAATATACCTAATTGGCATGTATGATCAATAAGACTTGGTCTTAATGAATTTTAATTTATTATAAGTACCATAGGAATATAGGTATTTGGTAAATTGAGAAATTAAATATTAAAAGAATTAATCTTTAGAAAACATATTGAAGGATAGTAATTAACCTTAGGCTTTCTTTATATTGCTATCTTCTTATTTTATTTGAGTTGTGTCATTTATTCTCTACACTTTTGTTTTACTTAAATTTATTACAAATTTAGGATTTGATTTTTCTAAATAATTATAAGAAATATATAATTTTAGTACTTGGTAAAAAATAAAAATTATCCCTATGGGTTTGACATCCGACTTTATAAATCCCTTTATTACTTGTTACGATAGTGTATACTTGCACTTAATTTTAAGATATAAAAATATTGCATCATACATCTCAATAACTCCTCCAATAGTCATCTTTTCAATAATTCTCCTATGAAGAGTGCGAATTTTGTAGCCATGAGCTTAACTTGCTGATTAACCTTTTCTTCAGGATTTTTCATATAGTCGATCAATTCCTTTCTTCAATCTTTGTGGAAGTTGATTTGTAGAATAGGCCATTGTTGTGTTGGTAATTCTGCATTATAAAAATATGAATATGGCTGATGGATCAGAGGTAGTACTTCTATCGCCTTTTCAAACCCTGATGCCCCATAGACAAGATTGTTTGCCTTTGAATTATTCATCCTGATCGAATATTTGACCAGCATAGATTGAAATCATTGGAGTAGATGTCAACTTCTGTTGCAGTATGGGATTAGCAGGTAAGCTTTATAGTTATATTGCATTACTACTTGTTTGATAACAAGTAAAAAATTGCCTTTTCGCTCTATTTTCTTTTTTCCCATTTCTACAAGTATTTTAAGGTCAATAATAAGAGCTTCATACTCAATCTGATTGTTGGTATATGAAAAGTCCAACATAAACAACATCTTTGTCTTTAATCCAAAAGGAGAAACCAAAATGATTATGGTTCTTATAGCTTGGTTTTTGTTTTTAGCCGTCAAACCATAATTGCCAACATATATTATTTACATTGCTGATCTAAAAATTGGATGTGATTGAGTATGATTTAGGATGGTCAGCAAGCAAAATCAGCCAATGTCTGACCTTTAATTGCTTTCTAGGGGATGTATTTCAAATTAAATTATAATAGATCAATAGCCTACTTTCCAAGCTAATTTCTTTAAAACGGCTTTAATAGGAGATATTTTAATATATTTGTCTGGCTTATCACATGCACAGTTTTGGTAAATAAATAATACTTAAGCTCTGTGCCTGAAAAGTAAAGAGCCAAACACATTTTCTCAATTGTATTGTATATGGTCTCCGTATCGTTCAGGACTCAATTGAGGTAGTAAACAACTTTCTTTACGACGTGGTGTTCTTTTGCTAACATGCTACCAAATGACTCTTCTATAGCAGCAATTTAAAGAATCAGTGGCAACCCAGGTTTAGGCGACACCATTAATAATGGACTTGTACGATATTTCTTTATCTTCTTAAAGACCTGCTAATAGTGAGTCATCCATTTAAAATCTTCTGCATATTTTAATTTGAGTAAGGATGACCATAACTGGAGTCGACGGGTAGAATTTAAAATAAACCATTTCAAAAAAAATATCTTACCAATCAACTACTGTAATTCTTTATTGGTTCTTGGTGCATGTACATCTATTATCGCCTTAGCCCTATTTTGGTTTACTTCCACCCCTTTTAGTATACCAAGAATCCAAGAAAGTTTTTAGGTGATACTCCAAATGCATATTTGAGCTGGTTTATTTTTAGCTAATAGAGTCTTATCCTTTAAAAAGCTGTTCACAAGTCGGCCAGATACTTTTCATTTGAATTTGACTTTATCACTGTATCATCAATGTAAACCTAATAAAATGACCAACCATGTCATAAAATATGGTGTTTATCCCTTGTTGATATATACTCTGACATTCTTCAACCCAAATGGTATTACGACTCATTCATATGTCCCAATCACCCCAGGGCATTTGAATACTATCTTACTGATATCTGACATCTTAATGAATATCTAATTGTACCTAAAATACCTATCAAGGAAAGTTATGATCTTATGGCATGCTGCCGAGTCGACCAATATATTAGCTGTAAGCATTGGATAATCATCTTTGTAGAGTCGCCAGATTATGATTCCTGAAGTCTATACAAAGTCTCAACTTGTCATTCTTTTTTATAACTGCAACCACATTAGACAACCATTTTATATAATTTACCGATCTAATAATACCAGCTTGGAGGAGTCCTTGTCTTCCACTTTTCTTGACATCCTTCGCATGTGTTGTTTGTATGGTCAAAATCCCACTTTAATTGAAAGACTATGCTTGACCAAATCTCGGGTGAGGCCAGACATTTTTGTATAATCTCATGTGAAGTAGTCTTGGAGTTCTTTTAGGATCGCTACTAATTTCATCTCATAAGCAAGGTCCAATTATTTGCTGATAAAAAGCGTCCTATAGTCGCATTTAACACACAAATTGATTTCCTTGAGTTTGTCTTCCAACTTTGTTAGTACTGGTTTTAATTCGTGGCCAATTTAAGGATCATGTTTTTTATCCTTAGAAAGGTCGATGCTTATGCAAAGGTTTCTTATCTATTCATCAGAAAAGTATACCAAGGTTAGCTAGTTTTGATCATAGTAAGTAGAGCAAGTTCTCTCTTTATGACTGGGTATCATTTATCACCAGTCGAGCCACATTCCTTGTGTGTTGGTCTGTATCATTACTCTAAAGGATTATTGTAGTGACAGTTGGCTCATACAAAGAGGTGGACGTGACCTGTTCTTTACCTTCCAATGGTTTTGGGTTGGCACAAATTATCTCGACCAAATTGTTTGGTTACCAGCTAGAGATCATCTGATACATGCTGAATGGCAAGATTTTGTTGGAGTGAATCCAATTTCATCCCAGCAAAATGTTGTTGTCAGTCAGGACATTGACTACGTAGAATTGCTTCTCTTTTTCCATGTAGCTAATTTTGACTCTAAGAAAAATAATCCATCGTTCGAGGTTTCATATCCAGCAAAATCTATCATAATTATCTCCGAAGCCTCTAGATCACCCTTGCTTATCCTAAGCTTTTTCAACATTCTCAAAAGTAGAATGTTGACCCGGACCCATTATCAATGAGGATTCTTTTGCAAAGAATCCTATTGAGATCGACCTTGATATAAAGGGGTCATATTTTTTGTTGGATGAGAGAGTATCAAGGATGCTAGTTCCTTTAGTTCATCCTCCGTGATGTGGCATAACTCTACTATGTCATCATCTAAGGTCGAGGGTTGTCCTGGCCTTAACTAAAACGACTCAGGCAATAGTACGACCATGTTGATGGCCTCCATTTGGATGTCTTCTTCCATGAATGGCTATTGGTTAGTTTGATTGCCTTAATAGAAAATTTAAGTTGATTGTCCTAGTGGCTCTGGTCGGCCAAGTCTACATTTAATTTCTTCTGTTTACTAGTAGCCAGACCCTTTTTTAAGGTTTTATACCCTCATTCGTCGACTTGACTAGTTGCTAATTTTCATAGAGCCTCCTGTTTAGGCTATCTATTTTGGTCAAGTTTTTCTCAATCTATAGGTTTTTACTTGGATATTGGACAGTCCGTTGAAAGTGCCTCAATTGCTCACGCTTTTGTATCCTTCTATTCTGAGTTTTGGTCGACTTTGTATTTAGGTGAGCAATTTTACCTAGTCGATCAAATACACTCCGTCTAGGGTTGTTGACTTCCCATTGGCTGACCTTGGTAGCCCTAGGCTTAAAATTTCTAATGGATTGCTAAGAAGTTAACCTTTCCTTTGATTCGTCTTAAACTTTCTTAAAAGTAGTTTGGCATTGAGGGCAAATCAAATATGCTTTTTTAGAGGTCGACTGGTCATATAGGGTTAGCTCTATTATAACTACCCTTTCCTTCTGGGTTGTCTCTGAGGCCGAGTCGCTCTCTTAGATCTTATCCTTAGCTTATTAGGGACTAGACTTCTATTAATGACCCTTCTTCTACTATCTTTCTTTTAGTTAATGGTATGATGACATTTATGCTTGTTGTAACAAATGAGTCAGTTTCTATTATTAAGGACTTCCTCTTAGAACCGAAGAGAAGTCAACCTTCATTGATTAGCTGTTGAATCTTATGTCTGAACATAATACGATTGTTTGTACTATGTTGTTAAGAATTATGCCATATAAAATAATCTTTCCTTGCATGCTGGTCAACCAAATGGATGGTGTGGCCTTCTGACAGCTTGATCTACTTATCCTTTAAAAACTAATTGAAAATATAATTGGCCTTCCTTAGATTAAAAACGTATTCATTGATGATCTGAGTGTTTTTGCTGAACTATTTCTATTTTCCCCAGGGGTTGCCTTCTTCAGCACTAGGTATTCATATGGTCCTCCTTTCACAACTTCAACTAGGCAGACTTCTTCGTTAGAATTTGACTCATCAAAATGACTCTCAGAATCGACTTGTATTACAGCGACCTCAAATTTATTCTTGTAATAGGTCCCTTTGGAGGACACCCTTTTTTTATCTTTCTTCATCAAAAGTAGTTCATAATTAGTCGTACTTGAAGCCAACTCATACAAAATCTTGAAACGATGCCCCGTATTCCCTCATGGCAAGGGATATTCCTATAACCACAATTGGAATGTAATCGACCTAAGTGATCTGGATTTGGTATCAAGTTCGAAGATTTATAAATCGACTTATATATTTCAAAATTGATTCACCCGCATCTACGTTACCTTAGCCAGGTTAGACAGAGTAATTTCTAGGGCAGCCTATAGAATTCAGCATTATAATTTTCTTTAGTTTGCTCCCAACTAGCAATTGATTCTAGCATTAGGTTAGCATACTAGGTGAAAGTTGTCATTGTTAAGAAGTTTTCAAATAGCCTTAAATACAAAAAAGGCGATAAATGAGACAATAAATTAAAAAAAATTTGGTCATATTCTCTATATCCAAAATTAAAACAAATTGGAAATTTTATATCCTTTAAAGAAATGAGACAATAAATCGATATTGTGAGGGTATGATTTTCTGTAGGATGGGCGAGTCTTCGATTTTAGGTTGACCATTATCTTTTGCAAGGTTTCTACTAGTATATTTCTACCAAACTCTAGTCATCCGGAACCAATGGTTGGCCAAACAGGTTTCATAGAAGCAAATTGGATCAGCCTAGGCTGAGTTTAGGTGGTCTGTTCATGAGTGAATCAGTAAGGACCACCTTGCAAGGCTAAATACTCCTCGGTGACTGATAGCAAAGTAGTACCATGAAGGAAATGTGAAAAGAACCCACATCGAATGGTGAAATGGAATATGTATGGCTACACTCTTGTTTCCTGCTGAACCTCTTTCCCAATACAGGCTTTGCAGCCATCCCTGCTTGTATTTTTTCAGCATCACCAAATCATACGATAAATCGGCTTGACTATAACTCTATCGTTGTTGAGGTTTTTGAAGTTTAGGGTTTGGCCGTCCTTAGAGAAAAGTTGTCAGCTTTTTATGATTTTGCCTTATTGACTCCAAGTCTTTTATAATACTTTGGCTTATATTCTAATTATCTTCTATCAATGATAAAATAATTACGACCATATTTTTTGTGATGTCTAGTTATTAGTTTTTCAGGATGATTTAAGAAACCAATCCTTGTACATAGGCCATGATGAACAGCCTAGGGAATGGAAGAGTATCCCTATAAATCTCTTCTAGTTTGCTATTCAGTAAGTCTTGACATGAGCTAGACTTGCCCTATCTAATGTTAGGTTTTCCAAATCCCTAACCTATGAAGGGGTGTAGCCATGTTAGATGGCTCAAAGGCATTCTTCCCAGTCTTCTTATTTTTCGTCATTATTCTTGTTTCTACTAGCATACAAAAGGGCATCCCACCGAGCATGCAAAAAAAATGGTTGCAAGTAAAAATTTAATGTAAGGATTCATATATGTCCAGTTCCCTGCTAGACCAATATGAGTCTCAAATTCGAGAGAAACTGAGATTGATGGGTTCACTAAATAAGACTAGGCCAAATTCAATTGACAATAAGCAAGGTTTATTCTCAACCTGGGCTGTAAGATAACAAGCGAACTGAAAGAGCTTGGGTACTTTTCGAAGAAGGACAAGCAAAGCTTAATAATAAGGTTATAGGGTTTCAACAAGTAAGGATATGAATTTTGCGTTTAACGATAATAATGAGAAACTAAAGAAAAAAGCTGAAATACTTGTATATTATGTGTTGAATGAATAATTGATGATCTACAATGAGAAAAATAATTTTTTATATAGGCTGTAAAATCCTATCATAAAACTTAATATTAAATAAGTAAAAATTATAATAAAGCAAAACTTCCTATAATGTTAAACTATTAAAATAGATACAATACTCAATTGAGCCTAAACCATAAAATAAATTGGCCTTACTATACAACTTTTGGGTTGGCGTTAAAAGTTAATAAGAGTTTATTGTCTTTCATGTATGATGGACATGTTATACGAATTGCTTATATTTAATGCAATGCATGTATATTTTAAATCACTGTCACTATATCTATGATATTATGTGCATGCTTGTTGATTTGATTAGTGACAAGTTGATATGAGAGACATCATGTTTTAGGGTTTAAAGTGTTAAACTCTTGTTGAATCAAGTTGTCATTTCAGTCTACCTAAGCCCACCAAGTTGGGTGTTAGAATTGAAAAAAAGTTTACTTCAAGGCGGGAACTCCGGCTAAACATTCAAAAGGCTTGTTAAGGTGATTACTCTATCAATCCTTGTAATTTCATTTACGTGATAATACAAAAAATTTATTGTGTTTATCAATTTATAAAATTAGATTTTTATCGTCTGCTGCTATGCTATAAATATTGTATAAGATACATGTTTTATAGTGATGAACAAACATACTCATATGCATGCACCCTAGAATAATAATTACTTTCACAAAAAGAATAAAAACTCAAGCATTATCAATATAAGAATAAGCATGATAAAATATAAGTAAAAACTCAAACACCATAAGGTGTATTATAATAATAATTTGAGCACCGTGAGCTAAAATATGAGCACCATGGGTTGAAATAGAATAATAATCTAAGAATTATGGCTGAAAGAGAACAGTAATCCAAGCACTATAGGTTGAAAAAAAAATATTCTAAGCACTATGGGTTGAAATACGAGCACCATAGGCTGAAAGAGAATAATAATTTGCGTATTACGAGCTGAAGTCCGAGCATCATAACCTAAAAGAGAATAATAAGTCTTGTAGCATGAGTATAAAGCATATTTGATCTTTAAATGAGGACTTTTGTGGCCCCAAATGAGGACCTACATGGCCTCTATTGAGGACTTATATTACCTTTAATAAAGACTTACGTGGCTTTGAAGGATAGAGAAATTTTTATATCGTTAACCTTATTAGGGGGATACTTACATTGTTCACCTCTTTAAGTCCTCATGGGATAGAGGAATTTCTATGTTGTTTACCTATTTAGGTTCTTAAGGGATAGAAGAAATATTGAATAAGAACTCTAATTCCTATTTATAGACTAATTGTAGCACCTCCACCCTTCTTTGCCTTTCCTTCCGATTACTCTTCAATATCTATTTCACAACATTTTCTCTTGCAGTCAAGCTAATGCACTCCTAGGCTATTAATCTTGTCCTTTATTCTTCTTTTTTCGTACTTTTGAATTCCTGTGGTTGAATAACCTATACTTAGCCATTAACCTCAATCATAGCTCTAATACATATTTGTTGACGTATCAGGCAACGCTTTCCAATTTGATACCATTTACGTATCAACTTAGTCATAGTTCTAATACCAGTTTATTAAGGGAAACAACCTTAGCATTAATCTCCTTTAGTAATTAGCATTAGAACTAATCTTATTCATTGGGATATATGTGCCCTGATACCTTTTGAACTGATATATATCACCATAAAACCTTAAACGCTTTGCGAAATACTTCATACATAAGTAAAACAAGAATAAACAATATCAACCACATAACAAAGATAATAATTAATCACAAAAGGCATAAGAATATAAGTGGTTCAATAATAAACACCTACATTTATGGTGGATCACAGATCCTCATTTATTTTATTCAATTATTTTATGCATAAAAAACTCTCGCAAGAGAAACCCAAGGAATACAATAATAGATGAGCTCCTAAAGGATTTACCAGTGCTTTCTTATAGTTATGCCTAGAGCTCAAGCACTCAGTAGCACTATTCTATACTTATGCCTAGAGCTAAAGCTACTCCAGCCCTTTATTCTCTTTCTTGTTGATATATTGATTGATTCTAATGAATTACAAGGGTTTATAAAGTGTTTTTACTAACCTTATAAATTCTAAACCTAGTTAGAATAAAAGTCCACGTACTTAGGAAATTCAAAACTGACTTAAACATGCAATTAGTACCAAAATAAGATTTTTTTTTTTTGTATTGGTAATGCTGCAGCATTCAGGTCCAACACTGGGGTGATGTAACTTCGAGCCAATGCTATAGCATTCCAAAGCCATTGCTTCAGTGTTTGGCTTCCTGAAATTATCGCTATAGCCTTAGTAGCCAATGTCGTGATGTTCTTCATCTAGGAATTTTTCACTTACATTTCTAAGCTCCTCATCGCATTTAACTTCCTATTTTGTACCTCTTTTATCTAATTATTATATTCTTGACCATGTGTTGACTCTTACTTGGTTTCCAATTCAAAATTAAATTTATCTTTGATTTTAAATCACCAAATTCTAATAATTTCATTAGTATCTTTGTATTTATTTCATATTCAATTTTATTTAATATCAAATTGACTTTTTTTTTTATGTGAAAGAAAAAATGTTTACAAGACCAATGGAGAATCAAAATAATAACTAACTTTCGGCAAAGTTTGTTGATAGACTTAAAGAAGCATCCAATAGATTTTATCTAATGCTAATTCTAAAATTGGTTAAGATGAGATAAGATTCCTAATAGGAAGCTAAGATCTAAGATGTGGAATTACTTTTGAAGACATAAAATTAATAAAGAAATAAATGGTTTGTAAATATTAAGGTAAAAAAAAAACAAACAAACAAGGAGAGTATCTTAAGAATGAGACAGTTCATTTGCTTGATCTTATTAAAAAGACATCACATAAAAGAGGATATAAAAATAAGAGTAAAACAATTTGGACCCATATGTTATAATGAAATTGACAATTTACCCACCATGTTTTAAAAATTATTCATTTTCACTTTTTTTTTACCTTTTTTCTATTAAATTGAATGAAATCACCCATTATTTTTACCTTTTCTATTGTCAATTGGTATTATTGACAACTTTCACTTTCATCTAATTTATAAAAAAAAAAGTAATTCTAACAAATTTAACAAAAAAAAATTATAAAAAATGGGTGAAATTCGATAATTTTAAAAATAGGGTGAGTAAACTGTCACTTTCACTATAATATGAGGATCTAAATGTCTTTTTCCATTAAAATAATGTTGAAAACTAAAAAAATATTTTATGAAAAGTGAAGATTGATAAATATTTTCATTAAGGAAGTTCAAAGGAGAGAGCTTGCAAATATGAAAAATTTACACAAGTACCATCTTAGAATGGTTAAACATATTAGATCTTGGAGGTTCAATAATTTTGTTCAACCATTATATAAGGCAGTTACACAAAATACAATTAAAAATGATTTCTTCAAATTTTATAAATATGAAAAGTCTAAAATAATGAAGTTGTTAGAAAGTAATCAAGGTAGAATTGCTATTACAATAGGTATATGGACTTTTAATAATCAAAAGAGGGAATTCATAATCGTTACAACACATTTTACAGATAAAAATTGCAAAAGTCAGATCGTGAGGTATTTTCTATAAAACTTATTTCAATTATTTTTGTACTATTAATTAAGTTTTTATGCATATAAAGAATAATGTTTGATTGTATTATTTATTATTTTTCACATTAGGGGTTTATAAATGCTTAATGTTCACATTCGTCAAAAACGAATATTTTGAATTTGATAATGAAAAAAGTATTGTTAAAATTATAAATCATGACGATGAACATCATCCAATGCAAATATGAATCCAAACAAATATTAATGTTCATCATAAACAGAAACAATCTATTTGATAACTGGAGCATATTAAACAACATGAGAAGGGTTTAAAATTACCTCTAATCGTTGAAGACAAAGGTAGAATTGCTGTAATCACCATATCGTATCAAAATGAGCAAGAGCGTAATAAATTACTTATCTTTCTTCATTTCTCTCAAATTCTCACAATACAATATAGTCGAGCATAATGACGCTTACATATGTATGTATATATATATATATATATTGCTTTTCTTAATCTTATAAAATATACACCCTCTTAGTGTGCCTTTTCCATTAGCCAATGACTAATGAAAAAGAGAATCTATAGGCCTCTTGCTAATTAGAAACTTAACCGTCCCATTATGGCCAACTAAGTAATACCATATATCATAATATCATTTAGTCACAAATTAAATTATCTATTACATGCTTTTACCTAAATAATAATGTTTGACACTTAAGTTGTCAATGACTATATTAAGTCCATATAAAAATTCTAACATTCTCCCAGGCTGTATAATCATAAAATAAATACTCCATAAATCATAAATATGTTAAACATAAAAATCTCGTACAAAACATAAATCTACACTAATTGTGCATATTGTTGTAGTGACAAGATATAAATATTATTTACAACTTAGGCGCAAGAGATTTAGAAAGCATGGTTACAATGTCCAAGGATCAATCAATGCATAAAACAATAAATGTTTATACGAACAATTTGCTTAACACTTAAACTAATTACTTAACAACTTAAGTTATGTGACTACTACAAAATTATGAATGTTTCTTGTTCAAATTTAATATTTAAACAACAAAAATATTTTATTATAATTTGTAGTAATTTCGGCCACTTAGAAAGAAAAAAAGAAGTAAAAGTTTAACTTTTTGAACATTTCACAATACTTGAAAAATACTTAGAAGTTCTCTCTCTCTTTCTAGTGTAATTACCGAATGTCTCAACACCAAATGAGCAAAAATATTGCTTTTTATTTGCTTCATTATTTTCCTCCAAGTAGACATTATATAGTCCACAACTATGACTTGCCAATTGCTTGCCCATTGGGTTTTGCTTTATAACAATTGTATATAATAAATAATTAATTAACAATTCAAAAGGCCGGTGTATGATTGGATGAAGTTGGCTGGTTACTAGGCCAAATAAGAAATAATTTTTCATTTGAAACAAAAGGAAATTCAACCCCACCAAGTCTATATCTATGCCATATTATTTTTCCAATTATTTAAACTATTTAAATAATTAAACACATGCATCAAATGAGTAAAATAACATTATTTGACTTATTTAAAATAATATAAAATATATTATTGTTATTTTATTCAAAAATTATTATGAATAAATTAATGACTTTACTTGTCTAACAAGTAAGGTCATTTTAGTAATTTTTAAGTCAAATAATAAGTGGCCTACAATGTGCCACGTGTCATCATCTCATTGGTCAATAACTATTGTTAACTAATTGATGTATTTAACACTTAAGTCTTGAAACGTGCACATCTCGAGGGATATTAAAGCAAATGTCTAGTCCGTTGAAATTTACTGGATTGAACTATTAAATCTGGTGCGCTGCCTCAGTGTAAAACGAGCATATTTCATATTGCGGGACTCCCTAGGTCCGAACCTGATTTGTCAAACAGAATTATTCTATGAGTCTGTGATCAATGCCTCGTGCACACATCACAAATATTACAAATCAGCACGTCAGACCATACAAGTTAAGGTCATAACACATACGTATAATTCTTCTGTTACTTATAGCCAAGAATAGTGAAGATATAGATCATCACCATTAAATCCTTATTTGCTCATTCATAAAATTATCTCTAGACACGTATCTCGATAAACAATTACGCAAATATTTTTACGACATTATTTACCCTTGTGGAAAACACTTTTCTTAGGTTGATTGCTTATGGCTATAAGACTTTTTGAGATACAGTTTCAAAGCATCCAGATATACAACTCGCCCATGTGAGCTGACAGATTCTAAATATGCGCACATCGAACTTTAAGAGCATTGGACCATACCTAGTGACATGTAGCAGTCAAACCATGAAAGATCTCTAACATACGTGAAACCAAAGTATGGTAGATCACTCATAAGTCTACTGTGGCGCTTAGGTCAAAGAATCCCAGATACTATTCAAATTGAGAGGTCCTCTCATTGACAGCTTCATAGTATGTCTATTAGGGGTCCTTAATCCTCACTGAATACCTATATACTATGCAAGCTTCTGTTAAGCCTATGGTCAAATAAGAATATCTATTTGGACTATCCAGATATAATCACATACTGATCTATGAAAAAAGAGTTCCACCAATAGACCTGCATCGGTGAATTAGATCAAGAACATTATGTTTAAAAATAGATTTACATAATAACATTTCTTAATACCTATTACAACTCTTTGAAACTATGTTATTACTAGTGTACTCTTAGGTCTTTATCCTATACAGATAAGATTCTTCTCTTTAGATTTTGCTAATTATTATAACCTATTAACTCTTTAGCATTTATAATTCTCAGCGATGCTAATTCTTAGCGCTGATCTAAACTCTTTTATATCAAATCTAAACTCTTTTAGACCGAATCTAAACTCTTTCAAATCATACAATGTCTATAGTGTTATAAGCATTATACCATTTAATTAATGTAATTAATAATTTAATAAAATATGCATAAATCCCAGCACTTTTTAGGATGGCATGTGAGCATAAATCTCAACATTTTTTTAGCATCTCGTGGTTAATTTCTTTTACTTGACTTATACTTATGGAGTAGCTCAAACTCAACGACTACATCATATAGGCCCAAAGACATTTGCAAAAGGACTCTCACTAATTAATGCATCAATTTCCCTATGAAGACATTTACAAATGGGAACCTCACTAACTAGTGTATCAATTACATTATCAAGAAATTTACAAAAGAGAATATCATTAATTAATCATCCATTCCCTTGCAAAGCCATTTACAAAATAGGGTCTTATTAATCAGTTCATTCATTATCTTGCAAAGGCATTTACAAAGAGGAATCTTACTAATCATTACATTTGTTCCCCTGTGAAGACATTTACAAATGGAAATCTCATTAATTAGTACATTCATTCTCCTGTGAAGATATTTATAAAGAGAATCTCTTTAATCAGTGTATCTATTCTCCCTTACAAAGAAATTTATAAAGGAGAATCTCATTAACTAATGCATCAATTTCCCTATGAAGACATTTGAGAAGAAGAATCTCACTAACTAGTGTATCTATCCCTTACAAAGACATAATGCCCAATTCCAAGAACTTGCTCAAATTGACAAATTGAGGTCTCTAATTAATCTCACTTTGATTTAAGAGCCAATCCACAATACTTGGCCCTCAGAACTAAGTATAAGACATATGACACTTTGGTCGAGTCAACCACTGAAGCCGCACCCACAATCCTCAACCTCTAGAAAAACGTCTTTAGTATCAGCATTGTTTTATAATATGATTTAATTGAATATACCAATAAAGACATCATTCGAGTGTTAGGGTATATGCTACGTGTCATCCCTATTTGTATGAATACCTATTTTATAATATTTATACAATATGTATTTTATTTAATTGCTAATACTCTTTATTAAATGGTAATGATGCTTATCACATTACGAACATTGTATGATCTGAAAGAGCTCATATTCGATCTAAAAGAGTTTAGACCAGTGCTAAGAGTTAGTAAAGATTAGGGTTACAAATGCTAATAGTTACCACTGCTAAGAGTTAGCAGGCTATAAGAGTCAGCGAGATCTAAAGAGTTAGAATCTTGTTTATAATTCAACAAAGACCTGAGGGTACATTAGTAATGACATAGTTACAAAGCGTTGCAATAGATGCTAGAAAATGTCATCATATAAGTGTGTTCTCAAATACTGTGTTCCTAATCTATTTTCACCAATGTCGATCTATCGGTGAATCTCTTTTATGTAGATCAGTGTATGTCTATATCTGTAAGTTATAGATGGTTGTTCTTAACTGACCATGAGCATAGAGCTCGAATAGGCATACGGGTATTTAGTTAGGTCTTTATACTAGAAAGACTCATGAGGACCCCAATAGATATCCTATGAAACATTAATGGTAAGTCTTTTTAAGCTGAGTAGTATATGTGATCCTTTGACCTGAGCACCACAATGGGCTTGTGGGTGATTGATAGGGGCGTAAAAATACTAGTATGATTTATAGCCAACTTTTATATTTTACTTCAAATTATAAATATTTGACTATTTAATTGTGTTTTTTTATTATAAATAGATGTACGATGGAAAATATGATGCATAGGAATAAACGGGAGACGAATCAGACATCAAATGAAGAAGTTATGCTCAAAATACGAAAGGAGTATCTGGGCTGGAGGCCAAGGTCAGTAGCTAAGCACTGGGGCACCCACAACCCAGCGTCACGGCGCCCAGCGAGGCTTCTAAAAGTCATCTTTTCAGGTCTTGGCGCCTGCGAGACATATAAAATTCCCTCTTAACTCTCCTATTTCAACTGAGATTCAAAGCCCCTCGCCCTTAGGGTTTCTCATACCAATAAAAACACTCTTTTGAGGTCAAATACACAAACTTTGGAGAGGCAAAAATGTAGAGAAAGAATTTACAACACAAAATCAAAGATCAAAGCCAAGAAATCAAGATTTAAGATAAAGAGTTAATATCAAGATTCAAGCTTCAAGTCAAGATTGAGGGAGAATCACATCAAAGAGTCACTTTGATTAGTTTTTCTTCTCTTTATTTATCATTATATTCTTATTCTTGTTGATCTTTATGAATTGGTTTGATAATTTTAGTTTTATGATGGGCTAAATTATTCATCTAGGGTTAAACTATGTAAACCTAGTATGGATTTGGATTGTGTTAAATTTTAGTTTATGAACTTGATACATTCAATTGATTCATTCTATCTTATGTTTAATACTTTCATTATACCTAATCAATATTTTGAATGATTGAGGAACCATGATGAACTCGACGGAGGGATTCATGTGTTTAGCCTATGATAGTTTAATGCATGATTATAGGGTAACAACTATGAGTTCCATCTAAGTTAGACATATACCTAGGTGGCATGTATGGTATAATTTAGACTTGATCTTAATAAATTACATTCTAATTTAATTACCATAGACATATAAGTGATTGTTAGAATGCGTAATATAGTCATTTGACCATCGACAAAGGCTTGTGATGAGATTAGTGTCTAAACCAATCAATTGGTATTAAAAGATTAACTAAGTGGTTAATGAGTCCAATGAAATACTAGAGGACAAGTCAAAACTCTAGATTATCTTTATTTGTGAATTCTACTATTTCCTTTTATTTAGTTTAATTAATATAGTAGATTAGTTAAATAAATTTCAAATTTTAGTTTTCAAAATGAAAGTTAAGTAGGTACAATTTTAGTACTTGATTTATAGAATTAGATTTCATAGTCCCTGTGGGATCGATATCTGGACTTAAAATCCTATATTACTTGACACGATAGCATGCACTTGCGCTTAGCTACTATAGCACCCAATCAGTGATCCACCATTTTTTTGTTCCACGAATGTCAGAGACCTTTCATGATCTGACTGCTACGTGTCGGTGGGTGTGGTTCGATGCTTATGAAGTCTGGTGTGCGTAGATACGGGATCCATCAGCTCACATAGGTGGATTATATATCCGATACTTCGAGATTATATCTTAAAAAGTTTTACGGTCATGAGCAATATACCATAAAAAAGAGTTTTTCACATGGTTAAACAATATAACAAAAGTATTTTCGTATATTATTTATCGAGATATATATCTAGAGATAAGATTATGGATGAGCACATGGGATTTGACAATGTTAATCTATATCCCTACTTTTTTAAGGTATAATAGACGGAAGGATTATACATATGTGTTCTGACCTCAACTTGTATAGTCTAACAGATTAATTTGTAAAATCTATGACGTGTGCATGGGGCATCAATCGTAAACTCATGAAATAGTTTCATTTGATGAATCGGGCGTAGACCTAGGGAGTCCTGCAATTTGAAGTGTGCTCATTTGTATTGGGGCAGTGTACCAGATTAAATAGTTCAATTCAATAAAATTCAACAAAAATAAATATTTGTTTTAGGAACCCTCGGGATGTGTGTGCGTCAATACTTAAGAACTAAGTACAATTAATTAGATAACAATTGTTGTTGATTAATTAAATGGTGACACGTAGCCTATAGTGAGTCCTCGATTAAGTTAACTCAAGTGTCGGTTTGGTGGGACTCACTGTGGATTAAATAAGTGCTTAAGGGTAGTATTTCTTAATTAATTATTTATTTATTAAATAATTAAAATATTTATTTATTTAATTGTTAAATAAATAATCAAAAACAATTTATTTAATTGTTAAGTAAATTATTAACTGAACAATAGTTTTAACCATTAGGTTAGGTTAATTGGATATTTAAATTATTTAATTGTTAAATAATCCTAAACTTAACTTAGGTTAAAAGTTAACTAAAGTTAGTTTAATCTAAATATCTAACTAAACTTAGGATTTAAGTTTAAGTTAAATGTTTATTTTGGTTTGGTTAAATTAACTAAGGTTAAGGAAAAAAATACTAAACAAATGCAAAAGCAATTCATTTGTTACATATATGAATCAAATGTGGCCAGCCATTGTATGTGCCAAGTGAGAGAAAGTTGTTTTGTTTAGTTTTAAGAGTTAAAATCAAAGGAAAACAAAGAAAAAAATTTATCTCTTTCATTTCTTCACATTAGCCAAACGGTTCAAAGGTAAATATTTCTCAATCTCGGTTTTAATTTGATTAAAATGGATTTAAATGTATTCATAATATATTTTAACACTTCCGCGTGTATTTGATGCATATATGTATGTATTTGATGGTATGTATGCTATATAAACACTTATACCATATGTATACACCGTAGAGTAATCAGTACTTTCAATTGGTACCAGAGCATATCTTGTGTTGATTTCAGTGTTTTTGAGTATTAGATATTTATTTGGATTGGTTCTAAGGCTCAAATGGGGCATTTCAATTGTTGAAATGCAATATTGGATGTAATGGACTATTGGAACGCCATAGCATTCATGTCCAACACTCTGGTGCTAGGGTTTCTAAACCCCAACATTGCAGCATTTATACTGGGCACCACAACGCTGGAGGTATTAACCTCCAGCGCTACAGCGCTAGAGGGTTGGCACCATGGCACTAGGAGCTCAGCGCCGCAGCGTTAATACTGTACACTCAAAATTAATTTTTTAAATCGTTTGAAAAATTAAATAAATATGTGGAACTTTATGAGATGTAATGAAAAGAGTTATTAGTCTGTATTATAAATTAGGATCATTTTTTCTATATTCATAACTACAATGGGAGCCTTACTGGTAGGGGTTAGTTGTATTTACATAGAAATAAATGATTGATTGAGAAATAACTTTTCCATGTGATGGGAGCCAATGTATAAAATTCTCTATTAATCAAATTGAATTTTATTACATTATGTGATGAGTCACGTCAGTCTTTTTTCAATATTGCTACAGCATGAAGGATTTGGTCCATGTAACTTGGACTATGCCGGTTAAACATAAGATAAGGCAAATATATGCGAATGTGTTGCTCAATATTGCTTTAGCGTGAGAGTAGTATTAATAACATATATTTAATTATTGACAAGTTAATCTGGAATACACTTATCCAATATTGCTACAGCATAAAGATAAGGTGTATTAAGGATGAATAGTAAAAATTTCATGAGATGCAATTGACAAGAGTTGTCTACTTGTTGGATTTACAAAGGCCAATATTGTTACAACATGAGGCTAGAGTAAAATGCTAATGGAGTCCACTTCCTACTATATAGTTTAAAAGAGTTTAAGTTATTGTTATCACATTTGAGAGATTAAAAGAATTATATAAAGCAGTTGGAGGGCATTTTAAATTAAAATTTGTATAATTGTTATATTTATGTTTTAAAACATTTTATTAACGATTTAATAATTATGTCTGCTGACATCTCCTCTTTATTTTATTTTG
Source organism: Ailanthus altissimus (assembly GCA_946807835.1). Lineage (NCBI taxonomy): Eukaryota > Viridiplantae > Streptophyta > Magnoliopsida > Sapindales > Simaroubaceae > Ailanthus > Ailanthus altissimus. The sequence continues at coordinate 17,161,836 of OX327687.1, forward strand.
TGAAGATATAATGGCATCCGCCAACCCATTGGTGCGCATATTTGATACACACCAACTCAATGGTGCAGAAAATTATTCAGATTGACCCATGAATCTATGAATTGTTCTAAATTCAGAGAAGCTTAAATACGTTATTGATCAAAAACTGCCTAGAGGTGTTTTTGATACTGCCACCCCAAATGAAAGGGTGATGTATCAGAAATGGTTTGATGATGATTTAAAAGTTAAATCTTACATCCTAACCACGATGTCCACTAACCTACAATGAGAGCATGTCCGTATGAATAATGTTAGTAGTATTGTGTTCCATCTGAATGAGCTTTTTGGTGACCGAACCCAAGTCGAGATTTATAGCGTCATTAAAGAGCTTTTTTAGGCTATGCTCTCTGAATGCAGTCCAGTAAGTGTGTACATATTGAAAATATTAATATATGTCTCACATATACAATTTGTAACGGAATTAAATATTTAATCAACATGTACACATGTAAATTAAATTATAAACAAATTAAGATTGTAAAGCTAGAATGGTAGCTTTGAGCTTACCTTGAAGTGAAGATTTCAAATTGTGAAACATACCTTTGATAAACTTTAGCGAAGATTTTAAATTTTTGAGCTCACCTTGAAGTCTACTCTTGAACAATTCTAGTCGACAACAATCTGGTAGGATTGTGAAACTAGAATGGTAGCTTTAATTTAAATTTTCAGTAGTATGTGTTCAATATTTTGAACACAAATATTTGTTTTAAAAAAATAGAGTGATTATGCAACTTTTGCATATCCCATTTGAAACTAATTTTCAAAGAATTATTTTTTTTCAACTCTTGCATCTTCTTACTATTGTTTTTCTATTTTCTTATAACTTTGAGCATTTACCGATGATGGAAATTGAGAGAAAATTGATCAAATCAATTCCTCTCTTTAGAGGTTGAACCACTTTCCTATTTTTTTTCTCCACAAAAACAAAAACAATAAATGGCCTGTCCATTAATTTTGTTGACCACCAATGTTTTTTCTTTTTCTTTTATTATTATGCTAGTGTAATTTAATTACACACTTAATAAAAATTAAAACCTTTTTAATTTTTATAAAATTTGTTAACCTTACTTTTATAGTGTTCCATCATTTATAATATCATGTCATTGTTAATAGGACATAGTAATAATTACTTGTACCCCCATTAACATTTATAATAATAATTATTATATATAATATTTAATTAATTATTTAAAATAATTTTGAATACTTATTTCACCTTACTTATTTTTACTAGCAAGGTTAATAGGTCAATTTAAGGTAAAAATAATTTATGGACTAAATTATGCCACTTGTTTATATCTTATTAGTTAATAACTTATGTCAACTAATTATATGATGTACTAAACAATTAAGTCTTGACAATGCACATCCTGAGAGATCTTTAAATAAATATTTGGTTTGTTGGAATTTCCTGGATCCTTATATTGATTCTAGTTCGCTACCTTAGTGCACAATGAATACACTTTATATTGTGAGACTCTCTAGGTCCACACCCAATTTGTCATATGAAACTCCTCCATACATCCATGAATGATGCCCTACACACAAATTATGGATATTACAAAGCAGCGCGTTAGACTATACAAGTTGATATTATAGCATATACGTATAATCCATCAGTCATTGATATCCTAAAAGAGCATAGATATAGATTATCACCATCAAATCTCTATTTGCCCAACCTTGAATTTATCTCCAGATTTGTATTTCTATAAACAAGATCTGCCAACACTTTTGTGATATTATTTAGCCCTATAGAAACTATTCTCAGAGTTTATACTTGTGGCCACAAGATTTCTTGAAATACAATATCAGAGCATTAGGATATACAACTTACTCATATGAGCTAATGGTTCCTATATCTATTTACACTGAACTTCATAAGCATCGGACTATACCTAGTGACACCCAGTGATCAAACCATAAAAGATTTCTGACATATGTGGAATCAAAGTATGGTGGATCACTCACAAGCCTATCATGGCGTTCGGGTCAAAGGATCACGAATATTACTCAACTCGGAAGACCTTTCATTGATGGTTTTATGAGATGTCTATTGGAGGTCTTCAGAGTCTATTTAGTATCCAATCCTCAATGAATTTCTATATCTCTGTACGAGCTTCTATTAAACTCATTGTTTGCTAATATTTACCATTTAAACTATACAGATATAGATATACACTAATCTATATTATTGGGTTTCATCGATAGACCCACATTGATGAAATTAGATCAGGAACATAGTATTTGAGAAAATACTTGCATAATGACATTTTCTAGCACCATCTATAACTCTTTACAGTTATGTCATTACTAATATATTCTCAGGTCTTTGTCCCATTTCAGACAAGGCTCTAACTCCTTAGATTTTGCTAACTCTTATAACCTACTAACTCCTAGCACTGCTAACTCTTAATATTTATAACTTTTAGCGTTGTTAACTCTTAGTATAGATCTAAACTCTTTTAAACTAGATCTAAACTCCTTTAGACCATACAATATCCGAAACGTTACAAGCATCTTACCATTTAAAAATTAATAATATTAACGATTTTTTTAAAAATGAATAATTGAATAAATATTATAATTAAATATTTATACATAATGGGATGGCATGTAAGCACAAATCCTAACAACTTTCACTTGCTCTAGTGCCATTCATGATGGTATTTAATATCCATTGATTCTACGTGTTTATCAAACACTTTAAAGAATTAAAGCTTTAGATAATGGGTCCACTATAATATATAAGGATATTTTCTGGATTCTTTTACATCTCCAATAGTCAAGATATTACTAATAATGTAGTATTAGGAATCCACGTTATTATATTTTTGGTATATTTTATAGTTTCTTGGCTTGAGAACTCATATTGATGAAATTAGATCAGGAACATAGTGTTTGAGAACATACTTGTATAATGACATTTTCTAGCACCATCTACAACTCTTTGCAGTTATGTCATTACTAATATATTCTTAAGTTTTTGTCCTATTTCAAATAAGGCTCTAACTCCTTAGATTTCGCTAACTCTTATAACCAGTTAACTCCTAGCACTGCTAACTTTTAACAGTTATAACTTTTAGCGTTGCTAACTCTTAATATGTTCTAAACTCCTTTAGACCAGATCTAAACTCCTTCTGATCATACAATATCTGAAACGTTATAAGCATCTTACCATTTAAAAATTAATAATATTAACGATTTTATTAGAAATGAATAATTGACTAAATATTATAATTAAATATTTATACATAATGGGATGGCACGTAAGCATAAATCTTAACAACTTTCACTTGCTTTAGTGCCATTTATGATGGTATTTAATATCCATTAACTCTACGTGTTTCTCAAACACTTTAAAGAATTAAGGCTTTAGATAATAGGCCTACTATAATATATAAGGATATTTTCTGGATTCTTTTACATCTCTAATAGCCAAGATATTACTAATAATATAGTATTAGAAATCCACATTATTATATTTTTTGGTGTATTTTATAGTTTCTTGGCTTGAGAACTTACCCGTTATTATTTTATTATAGTGTGATAGGATTCATTGAGCTTAGAACTTATTCTAAACTCTGCAACTAACTTGAATATCCATAGTATTTCCTTTGCGGACTTCTCAAGTCATAACATATTCTGCCTCTAAGGTAGAAACAAATATGGACATTTGAATGGCACTTATTCAACTAGTTGTGGTACCAATAAGAAGAAATACATAACTAGATGTATATTATCTATCATCCGAATCAGACTAGAAGTCTGAGTCTATATATCCTCTCATTTGTAAGTAATATACTCCATAAGTCAGAAATTTATCATTTGAACCTCTCAGGTATAATTGGATATGTTTCACGATCATTGCCTGGATCAAACCGATGTTGGCTCATAACACTTACAACCATCAAGGTATAGATCTCGTACACAACATAGTACACATCAAACTACTCTAGTTGATGTAAATGGTATATTAGACACTCTAACCCTTTCATCTTCTTCATGAGGACACTTCCTCTTAGAAAGATGAATGTCATGTCTGAAATGTATATTAACTGTCTCATAGTTATTAAAAATGAACCTTTTTCAAGACTTAGTCTATGTACGAAGATTTACAGAGTTCTATTAGCTTCATAACTCTATCTCTATAAAGCTTTATACTTATTATACATAAAGCCTCTGTCAAATCTTTTATGGAGAAGTTCTTACTCAGATAACTCTTAACTGACTGACTTGCAACATACTAATATCACAATGAGCATGTTATTCATATAGAGAACAAGAATGATATTTTATGCTCTTATTGCCCTTTCTGAACACACACGCTTTCTCTTTGTTCTTAATAAAATCAAACAATCTGATTACCTTATCAAAATAAAGACTTTAACATGCTACAATTTCAACAAATTTAAATTAACTTTAGCATGTGTATTGGTGAAAGGATTTTCTTATAATCGATCATAGACTGTTGAGTGTAACCTTTTACTCCAATTGGGCTTTTAAAGGTTTCTTCCTTTTTTGAGCCCAAACTTCCAATGCGTAAACTCATTTGTTACTATTATGAACAATTCCTAAAGGAAGTATAACCAAGTCCTAAGCTTGATTGTCATGCTTAGAGTTAATTTTGAATTTTATAGCATCTTGTCATTTTTTCTAAACAATGTCTAACATCATTTTTCTATAAGTCATAGGATCTTCACCAATAACACCTTTCAGGTACCAAACATACATAACATATAGCCTTGATATCCTTCTTGACCTATGGGAAAATGTGTTCAAGATATTTCACTCAACTGAATTCCAGGTTCCATTATCAGTTCATTATCATCGTAATTGACTTTATGAAGTTTAATCCTTTTATCATCCCCATGACCCAAGAGAAACTATTTTTTTTATATAGAAAAGTGGTATAATTAGCAATGAACAAGTTTTGTTTATTTGGATTACAAAAATGATATCCCATAGAATATTTAGGATATCCAATGAACTTACATTTGTATCACTTGGGCGCAAATTTATCTTATTGCATAACTATTATGCAAATAGGATAACCCAAATCTTAACATACTTAAGACTCGGTTTCCTTCCAATCCATATCTCATATGTAGTAGAAGGAATAGCTTACGATGGAACTTTCTTTAATACATGAATTAGCAATTTCTAGAGCATAACCTTCATTGATATTTTAGAAAATCGGTGGAACTCAATATCAATCAGACCATATTTAATAAAGTTTAATTTTTGCATTTCTAAACACATTTGTGTAGAAGAGTATCTGGAGAACTATATTGAGCTAGAATCTTATTCTACTTTAAATAATCTGTGAATTTACTGCTCATGTATAGACATCCTAGATCTGATCAATGGTGTTCAGTATATATAGTAGTGTGTTTCTTTACTTCTAGTCTACATTTTTGAACACTTCAAAATTTTTTACCTATGTTTTTCATAAACATATGTTCATATTGTGATAAATCATGATAAAGACAATAAAGTATTGAAACCCACAACTGGCAGTATGATTTATTAGATCATATACATCACTATGTACTAGTTCTAATGAATCAATGGCCCTATTGTTCAACACCTAAATAAGGATTTGGTTATCTTTCCTTGAATACAAAATTCATAAACTGGACAAGGTTCTATGGTCAGATTTCAAAGTTCTCGAACTACTATTTGTTCTATTCACATATTCATTTTTAGACGTTTCCTATTGTATCTAGATATAATGGTCATTCATTAACTAACTCTCAGTTAGCAAAACATTATCATTATTATATAAACATAAAGAACCATTCCTAGTATATTTATAATAACCCTCTATGTTTAACACAGTGAGTGATATGTTTCACCTAATAAAGTTTGGCACAAAATAGTAATGATACAACATTATGCTTCAACCAAAATGGAGAAACGACTTAAAAGTGTAACAACTTCTACAACTAGGTAATCTCAATTCCTTATATAAAGTTGTGCTTCTTTTTTTCATAGCTTTCTAACACTACTTAAATCATGCAACACTTTATAGATGTATTAAAGACAGGCGGTATCTTATACCCCTACACCTCTTACCATCATATGTATATGAAATGTCATTGATTTGTAAACAGATATCTAAGAAGTCTATCTTTTCTAAATTAAGGTTCCTATAACAGTAACGCTTACTTTTTTAAACCTTAATATAATGAAAATATTTTTCATTGTAATTATTCTCTATAAGTGTTTTAGATATATTAAATAAATTTCAGATGGAGCATAATACTACTTATACATCTTATGTGCATATGCTTCTATTGAAGATCATTAAACAGACCAAGATATATGATTTTACTCTCAAATTATTCTTAATCCTTTTTTGATAAGCTTCCGTCTCTTCTTAGGAGACATTATTAGAAATACCTCATATATTATCTTTTGATCAATGATATATCTAGACATTTTTAGTAATTTAGAATAATTTTTAGATTTATAAGCAAGCCTAAATATTTATTGGTACTCTATAGTTTGTGTGCCTAAATCAAGTATATTAATGGGTTACTCATAGTCATCTTATCTCTATAAGATACTAACCTTATCACTATAAGATAAAACTGGAGAGGTTTAACATAATATTTTTAATCATTAATAAATAACGCTTTAGATCATGGGTATAACTTTTATACATTTTTTTAATCTAAAGACACCCTCCCACTACTTTACATGATCCCTTTGATCTCTCAAATAGAGAAATAAAAGTTTAAACGTTTTATACTTTACAGTTAGAAGTAGACCCCGTTGACATTTTACTATAGCCTCACACTATAACAATATTGACCTTTGTAAACCAAAAGGTAGACAATTCTTATCAATTGCATATCATGTAACTCTTACCATTGATCATAAATACACCTTATTCTAATGCTATAGCAATATTATATAAGTGTATTCCAGATTAACTTGTCAATCATCAAATAAATGTTATTAGTATCACCCTTACGCTGTAGCAATATTGGGAAAGACTAAAGTAACCTGTCTAACACCGTATTGATAAGACAGATCATTGTATAATATTATCTCATAATATAATACTATTCAATCTGATTAAGAGATTTTTTTATTAATTATTATTATAAATATATAATATAAATAATTATAATAATTTTTTGCATCTCATACGGATCTAATTCATAATTAGAATATTTGTTTACGTAATCACAACTAACCCCAACCAATAGAGCTTTCATTATGGTTAACAGCATAATCAAATATTTACAATTTATAATACAATTATATAACAGTTATAATTGTATTAAATAATTTAAAATTTTTCACATGCAAAAATGCAATTTAGGGTGTATAATTTAGAGCAATCAGCGTGAAAAGTTGAACAATCTTGCATTATACAATATAATGCTCCGAAAAAAAAATTGTACTCATTGTTTTTTAGCCTTCAACCCAAAACACCCCAGCAATATGCATATGAACACTCCTATGTTAATAGACTTAACGCCTCAGCGTTATACATGTTAATGCAACGGTGTTTTGCATGAGAACGCCCCAGTGTTCATTACTTTAATGCCTTGATGTTCAACCCAATTAATGCCCCAGCGCTTAAGACATGAATGCCCCAACATTATTACAAGTTGAACCCAAGATGAATGCCCCAGCGTTCTATATTGAACGCTCTAATATTCGTTCTTGAACGCTCTAGCGTTCGGTCTTGAACGACCCAGCGTTCGGTCTTAAACGCCCCAGCGTTCTAAACACAATATTGCAGCATTCACTCAACAGTAGCTATTTTTCTGCATTTTAAACACTTTAAAATCCAGTTCCTACTGTTTCTAGGCATTCCAAACAATTCATACAACACTCCAACAACCCAGAAACACAATACACATGCTTTGATACCATTTGTTAACGTATTTTTGGGTGTGTGCATGTAATTGTGTACATGTTAAAAATATTAAATATGTCTCATATATATGATTTACAGTTGAATTAAACATTTAATCAACATATACACATGTAAACTGAATTATAAACAAGTTAAAATTACAGAAATATACCTTTAATGAATTTCAGTAAAGATTTTAAATTTTTGAGCTCACCTTGAAGTCTACTCTTGAACAAGTCTAGTCCACAGCAATTCGGTGGGATTGTGAAGCTAGAATAATAGCCTCAATTCAAATTTTTAGCAGTATGTGTTCAATATTTTAAACACAAATCTTTGTCCTAAAAAAATAGAGTAATATGCAACTCTTGCACACTTCTCACTCTTGTTTTGCTATTTTCTTATCACTTGATGAGCATTTGCCGATGATGGAAATTGAGAGGTAATTGATCAAATCAATTTCTCTCTTTAGAGGTTGAACCACTTTCCTATTTTTTTTATCTGTTTCTCCACCAAAAAAAATGAATGGCTTACTCATTAATTTTGTTGGCCACCAATGTTTTTTTTTCACTAGTGCTTATCTATTGAATAAATTTACAGCACTATTAATTAATACAAATAAAATTGAAAATGACATCTTTATTTTCTTTTATTTTTGTACTGGTGTAATTTAATTATCCACTTACTAAAAATTAAAATTTTTTAATTTTTATAAGTTTTTTAAACTTTATTTCAATAGTGTTCCATCATTCATAATATCATATCATTATTAATAGGTCATAGTAATAATTGTTTGTATCCCCATTGACATTTATAATAATAATTATTATATATAATATTTAATTAATTATTCAAAATAATTTTGAATAATTATTTTACCTTACTTATTTTTACTAGCAATATTAATAGGTCAATTTAAGGTAAAAATAATTTATATACCAAATTATACCACTTGTCAACATGTTATTAGTTAACAACATATATCAACTAATTATATGATATGCTTAACAATTAAGTCTTGACAAATGCAGATCCAGAGGAATCTTTAAATAAATATCTAGTTTGCTGGAATTTCCTGGATCTTTATATTGAATCCAGTTCGCTACCCTAGTGCGCAATGAGTACACTTCATATTGTGAGACTCTCTAGGTCCATACGCGATTTATCATATGAAACTCCTCCATACGTCTGTAAACGATGCCCTACACACACGTTATAGATATTACAAAGCAGTTGGTTAGACCATACAAGTTGATGTTATGGCATATACGTATAATCTCTCCATCATTTATATCCTAAAAGAGCAGAGATATAGATATCACCATCAAATCTCTATTTGCCCAATCTTGAATTTATCTCTAAATTTGTATTTCCATAAACAATATCCGCAAATACTTTTACGATATTGTTTAGCCATATAGAAACTATTCTTAGGGTTTAACTTGTGGACACAAGATTTTTTAAAATACAATCTCAGAGCATCGGGATATACAACTCACTCATATGAGCTGATGGATCCCATATCTATGCACACCAAACTCCATGAGCTTCGGTCCATACCCAGTGACACCTAGTGGTCAGACCATAAAAGGTTTTTGACATATGTGCAACTAAAGTATGATGGATCACTCACAAGCCCACCGTAGCGCTCAGGTCAAAGGACCACGAATACTACTCAACCACCATCTACAACTCTTTGCAGTTACGTCATTATTAATATATTCTCAGGTCTTTGTCCTATTTTAGACAAAGCTCTAACTCCTTAGATTTTGTTAACTCTTGTTACTTACTAACTCTTAGCATTGTTAACTCTTAACACTTATAACTTTTAGCACTGCTAACTCTCAGCACTGAAATAAACTCCTTTAAACTAGATCTGAACTCTTTCAGATCATACAATGTTTGAAACGTTATAAGCATCTTACCATTTAATAATTAATAATATTAACAATTTTATTAGAAATGATAATTGTATAAATATTTATATATAATGGGATGTCATATAAGTACAAATTCTAACACACAGTTCATTAGGAACTTCAATATGCAAGGATTGACCCCTACTTATACTAAACTTCACAACATGTTGAAGATAATACATGAGGACATGTAAATAGGGCTTGACCCTCTTAGTTTAGGATGCTTCATCTTCTGTTCTGAGAGCTTCTGGGAAGTCCAATGGGAAGAAAAAAATGAAGGGGAAGCAGACATCTCAAATGGGTCTTTAGAGGCAACAGATATCCAAGCCTCAAGAGAAAAAGGATAAGGCAAAAGGAAAGTGATTCTTTTACGGCGAGAATGGGCATTAGAAATTTACCTGCCATAAATATCTTGCCACTTTAAAGAAGACTCCCTCAGATATTTGTTTTTCTATCATTGACATTTTTATTTTATTTAATAGTAGTTGAGGCTGGGTACTAAATACCGTATCTCCTTTTTACATTTGCAATGTGTTGCAAGGTTTGAGGCAAGTTAGATCACTTCAGCTAAGAGAAGTATTACTTCGAGTCAAAAATGAAGATTTCCTAAAGGTTGAGGCAGTTGGACTTTTTGATTTACTTTTTCCATGTAATAGAACTATTATACTAAATAATTATTATTTTATACCTAACATCATTAGACAGATTATTTTCCTTCCTATACTTGATAGTGAAAAGTACCATGTGTATATTCAAAATTGTTCCTTATAGTTATGTGATGTGAATGTAAGTTAATACATAGGTATTATATATTGAATACAACTAGAAATGTCATGAATATGTAAGCAAGTACTAGTATTAGTTTAGAAACTTTAAATGAAACGGAATTGTAACATATGAGATTAAGACATATAAGTGTGAGATGTCTATCCCGTCTAGTTAAGAATGGTCGGATACCTGATCTAACCATAAAACCTTATCCAATTTATGAATTCTGCATTCAAGGGCAAATGACTGATGTGATATTTCTATATCTTATAATTAAGTACAAGTATACACTATCGTATGCAAGTAATAAAGGGACTAAATAGTCGGATATCGAATCCACAGGAATAATTTCTTCTTTTTAACCAATTACTAAAATCATGTCTTTCTAATAATTATTCAGAAAAATAAAAATCTAAGAATGAATGTAGAAAATATAAAAGTAAAAAACACAATGCAAAGATAATTAGGTGATAGCAATATAGAGAAAACCTAGGATTAATACTATCCCTCAATATGCTTTCTAATGATTAATCTTCTAATATTTAACTCCCTTAGTCTTTGTTATTGATCAAGACACTAATGTATTCACAAACCTCTTCCAAGGTCATGCAAGTATACCTTAATTTACCAAATACCTATATTCCTATGGTATTTGTAATAAATTAAGATTCATTAAGATTAGGTCTTATTGATCATACATGCCAATTAGGTATATTCCTATCTTAAATTGAAACTTGCATATGCAACATTGAATGTTACTTTACAATCATGCATCAAATTACCTAGGTCTAAATATTATGATTCCTCTTCTGAGTTTATCAACAATATTACCAACTCATTCACTATATATTGGCCAAATATATTGAAGCATTAAGATCAACTAATTTGAATATCAAAGAACTAAGTTTATTAAATATTCAAAAGATATGTCAATTAAGCACACATATTGAGTTCAAGTATTAACCCTAGAAAATAAATTTAGTTCATGGCTACAAGAGAACAGCAGTAAAAATAATAATAAATCATAATACAATCAATAGCAAACCGATATAGACGTCGAATCTGTCTTGATTGTGCTGCCTAAGCACTTTTGATGCCAAAGAACGCCTTAAATCTCTCTCTATGGTTGCTTCAATTAAACTTTTATTGCTCTCCAAGACTCGTGCTCTGTATTCTTGGCATTCTTGAATATCTCTTCGGTTGTCTAGGTTCGAGGGGCTTTTTATAGGGATTGATATGAGATTGAAAATTTCAATTCTTGTTGGACTAGGACTTGTACTACCGTTGGAACACTAGATGCTGTCGCTGGGGTGCTGCGTGTAGAAGGTCTCACCGCTGGAGCAGTGGAGTGATGGCGCTGGGGCGCTGTCCTGTCGCTGGCGCGATGAAGATATGGCGTTGGGGCGCTGACCTATCGTTGGCGCAATGAAGGTCTGGCACTGGGGCGCCAGTTGCGACTTCAACAAGTCGTCTTTTTTAATTTTCTTATTTCGATCACTGTTCCAGTGCTGGGTCTGAAATCCTTGTAGTGTTGGGGCGATGGACTCATATTCTTTAAATTTCGCTCAAGTCCCTATAAATAACAATAATGCATATAAATAGCCATCTATTCTCATAAAACAATAAAATATCAAAATAAAAACATGAGAAAATATATGATAAATCTGCCCTTATCATTAAATAATTAAAATATTTATTTATTTATTTGTTAAATAAATAATCAAAATAATTTATTTACTTGTTAAGTAAATTAATAACTTAACAATGGTTAATAGTTAACCATTAAGTTAGGTTAATTAGATATTTAGATTATTTAATTATTAAATAATCCTAAATTTAACCTTGGTTAAAGTTAACTAGGGTTAGGTTAAAATAAATTTCTAACTAAACTTAAGAGTTAAGTTTACTTAACTATGCTTAAGTTAAATGTTAACTTTGGATTAGTTAAATTAACTAAGGTTAAGAAAAAATATTAAAAAAATACAAAAGTAATTCATTTGTTACATATATGAATCAAAAGTGGCTGGCCATGGTGTGTGCCAAGTGAGAGAAAGTTGTTTGGTTTAGTTTTAAGAGTTAAAACCAAAGGGAAACAAAGCAAAAAATTATCTCTTTCATTTCGTTACATTAGCCAACCAATATACAAGCAAAGATAGAAAAAATTTGTTGTTCAAGTGTTGAATTAGAACAAAATATTTATTGTTTGTAGTGCATTAATTGTTCAAGGGGTTGAACATTAGATTAAATGCTAATCTAAGGTTTAAGGAGTTGAACCCACTTATTGGATTTCAAGCTACTGTCTAGGGTTTAAATAATCCAAACGCTTCAAAGGTAAATATTTCTCAATCTTAGTTTTAATTTGATTAAAATGGATTTAAATGTGTTCATAATATATTTTAACACTTCCGTTGTATATTTGATACGTATATATATGTATTTGATACGTACATATGCTATATGAACACTTATACCATATGTATACATTGTAAAGTAATCGATACTTTCATCGAGGACTCGAATTGTCCTTATCTCTAAGGACTATAAATTACTTGAAGGTCTCTCCACCAAGTGTAAAATTACTTGAAGGCCCCTCCACAATGGGTTGAATCACTAGAAAAATCCCTAAGGAGTGAAATTCTTAAAGACCCTTATAAGGGACAATTCTCATCTCGTTTATAGATCTCACGGGGTGCCTACAAAAGCCACTGAGTACTCATTTTATTCACATATCTTAAAAAAACACTTTAAAGGATATCAAACCCGATGATGAACTCTCGAACCAATAACTATATTTTTCAATGCTAAAACTAAGCACCTCGATTAATCATCAAACCAAAGACTCTGGTCTTCCACAGGCACTCCAAAGAGCCTCCTTAATCTAAGTACTATAATTATAAATTTTTCAATATTGACAAGTCAACACTGAAAAAAACTGAGGGACCTATGTTCCATCCTAAATTTCAACCTAGAGGTCAACTTATCATTGAGGCCCATAAATACTTCTAAATGGGTAAAAATTAAGTTGTCTTTATTTTAGTAGAACACTTTAGAAATGTCTCAATTAAATAAAAGAAATCGTTTATTTTGGAAAGATTCTTTTAAGTAAATCCTAATTAAGGAAGTCGTTTTATATCATAATTTTACTAAGATCTTACGACCCCAACTCGCTTACTACCATATAAATATAAGGTAAAATCATAGAAGGAAGAGATCAATAATCAATTATTAGTTTCTTCTCCATCAATTATCAATTTTCACAAAGAGCAATGGGGACGACACATCTATTATTTCTTTGATGACAACTATTTGTTTAATTTGATAAACACTTTGTCTCTATGCATATTTATTATAAAATTATTATTCACATGAGAAAGTTTATCAATTTGGTAAAATAGATGTAGACTAAATGAGGCTAAACCACTATAAATTTGATGGCTTGCTATGTTCTTTTTGACTTCATACATTAAGTTCAACTTCGTCACTAAGAACCAATCTTTATTTTTGTTAATCTCAATTGCATTTCTTAAAAGAAAAATAGATTTAATTTGTTGACTTTAAAAGGACCAAATTTTTTGGTCATTATTTTTAATAGTAGCTAAAACATAAAAATAAAAGCATTATTTGTAATCCGGACCCAAATTTTTACTGATAAGGTTCACATGTTTCACGATTAGGACACAATTTATTTTTCTTTTTTATTTAAAAGAAAAAAGAAAAAATTTCTAGAAAATAGGCTTATCTTACTTGTGCCTTGTGGAAATCTATGATTGGAAGGACTAGTACAATGCCTAATACGCAAGCAATTCTAAATTCTAATAAGATTAGAAAAGAAAATTGTGAAGAATGCAAATATGGTAAGGATGTGTTTGTTATCAACTAAATCAATCTTTATATATAATCATTATTTTATATTTATGATCCAATTCTTTAAGTTATTCTAGGAGAGAACCCAATGTTATACAAAAATTTCATAACGGATGATGGTCCAATATTTATATATATGATGACTATGGCTTCATTTTAATTGAAGACTCAGTTAAAAGTGACAAATACGTGTTAATGAATCTTATAATGCTGTTAGGAATTCTGTTAGTAGGTTTTTGAATTTTAAAAAAAAATTAAAATAACTATTTAATGTAGTTAAATTAAATTAAATAAATACAATAATTAAAAAATAATTTTTATAAACAAATGCAAACTTATTTTATATTTTTTATTAAAATTATATTTATTTTATTTATTAATAATTAAATAAAACAAGTAAAAATTTAAATAAATATATTTAATTTATTTGTGAATAATATAAATTAATCATGCTATATATAATAAAATAAATTAAAATATTGAAGCAAAAAATATAGCACCTATGTGTGGGTGCGATATGTTCTTATCGCGCCCACATAAGGGGGCGATAAAAAATGTAGTCCTTTCTTTTTCTTTTTAGTTTTACTATTTATTATATTTTTTTATTTATTATTACATATAATAAATATTTTATTTTTTATTTTTTCATAGTATTATATTTAGTTTATAATGTATAATTAAATTAATTATATTATTTATTTAGTTTAGTATAACTATATTATTTATTTAAATTTTGTAATAACATGATTAAATTAACTAATTAACAAATAATATAATTTTAATTTTAATAAATAAAATCAAAATTAATTTGAATAAATATAATTTTAAGTAAATAATATAAATTAATTATGTCACACATAGTAAAATAAAATTATAAATTAATTTACTATAAAATTTAATAAATTACTGTAGTGGGCACTATTTACTGTAGTGAGTACTGTTAAAATAGTTAAAGGATATTTTTGTCCATTAATTAAGTTTTTTACTAAAAAACTTTTAAAATTAAAATGAATGTTAAAAAAATTAAGACCTCCTCAATTTTTGAGTTATTTTCATATGAAGTGATTCCAAGTCAAAGTGCTTCTTATAATAATAACTTGCAAGTTCTCTGAAAAAGCACTTAACCCATCAATAGTTTTAATACCCAAAATATATTTTACCTTCAAATAATATTCATAGGTCTTGATAAATTAATGCTCTTAGAGATAAAAGAAATATATTAATTAAGTGAATATTAATTATCAATTAATTATTAATTTATAAAGATGTTCCTTATTTTTTTCAAAATATAGTCTCAACATCTTTTTATTGTAATTAAAAGAATTAATTTGAATATGCTTTTTTTAATTATATATATAAAGTATATTCATTAAATTTATTTGTTGAAAATTATAGTTTTACTATAAAGCATGTCTCGTACAAAGAAGTAGTTAAGACAATAATAACATTAAATAATTTTTTGTTGCAATATAAGAATGCTACACTAGACTTCTTTTGGCATTACAAAAAATTAAAGATGAAATTTAAACCAACCTTAATTTATATAAAAAATATATATAACATATAAATTTAGTTGCATATTAATATATGTAGCAAGTAGTTCTTATATGAAAGTACAAAGATTTTTTTATAATATATTATTTTATAAATTCATCGAATTATTAATTTCGCATGTTTGACTTTTAGTCAAAACCAATAAAAAATATTATTTAATCAAGATTATTAATTTATCGAAGTTTACTTTATTTAATCTATTAAACATTATGAAATAGATTACAAAAAATATTTTCAACACTTTTAAAAACACTTTTAACCCTCTCAAACATATTGATAGTATTTCTTAAAAACATTTGAAAAAAAAAAAAACACCTAGCATAAGTTTCTTCATTTATATTAGAAAAAAAAAAAAACACTTAACATTACATTACAAGTTGATGTTATACGTTTTAAGATAGGAGTAGAGGTCGAGTCCTAATTGTATAATTTAGTAATAATTACACTTTTTCACTAATCTTAGATTTTATGAGCGGAAATTTTGAATTGTCTTATAACATATATAATCTCCGCAAACAAATATAAAAAATATTTGTGAATAGAGTTTTAGTGTTAAAAACAAAAACGTTACATAATAAATGATTTTTTTTTCAAAAGGAAGAAAAAAGAAAAAGGAAAAGGAAAAGGAAAAAGGAAAAGGAAAAGGAAAAGGAAAAGCATTTTAACTATCTTATAAAAGCACTTTTGACAAATGATAGTAGGAAAAGCATTCCCAAAAAAAAAAAAAAAAAAAGGAGCCTAAAAACAATAGAACAGAGGTGCAAACAGATCGTAAGCACAAGTTCCAAAAGAGGGAAAAAGAAGTGGAGAAGTAAATAGGCATTACCATATTTGGATATTTGCTACATGTAGAATCCAATCTGTCACCTTTCCATGAATATATACTAAGTTTCCTTCATTAGTCCCCATTGGAATCCCTATCATTTTCAGTAACTTCCTTCGTTATTTTAACACCACATTTTGATTTCTTCTCTTTTGTATGCATTTTATAATCTCCTTTCATCATCATCTTCTATCCTGTTGATTCTTCTACTGTTAATTATATTTTCTGAGAAAACAAAACAAAATGGGCAGAGGGAAAATTGAGATCAAGAGGATCGAGAACTTGAACAGCCGTCAAGTCACCTTCTCAAAACGACGTAATGGGTTGCTCAAAAAGGGCCAAGGAGCTATCGGCTTTGTGTGATGCCGAGGTTGGTGTCGTCGTCTTCTCCAGCACAGGCAAGCTTTATGAGTTTTCCAGTACCAGGTATTAGATTATGATTTTATCACATATTAATTAATTACCTAAGTTTCTAGTGATCACTTGATGATTTGTTTATCTCTTGTTGCTTTTTCATTTCATCTCCATAATTCTTTTCTGAAGGCCTCTCTTTGATAAAATTTAACAATTTCTTCTCTTCTTATTATTATCATTATAATTATTTTGTGTTGGCCTATATTTGCATGGCACATGGTAAAGATGCCACCTTTTTGAAGTCTTTTAATCGGGCACAGAAACAGTTGTTTTAGTCTTGTAAAAAACCCTTAGAAAGAATTTTTTTTTTAATTCACCAAAAAAAAAAAAGGTTCAATTTAGGTTTTGAAAAGATGAAGAACAGAGTCCTATAAATTAATATAATATTACTGATTTAAAGTTGTTATTCTTTTAGAACAGAAAATTGTCGGTAAATAAAATAGGAGATATAACTAATTTTAGTAAGATATCATGGTAGAAGAGAAGAAATTGTCAAACAAAATGGGTCAAGTTGGGTAGGCCGGGCTCTCAAGGCTAAAATCTATTTGGATTTGCAAGCAATATGGTTTAAGCCTATCAACTTAAAGTTTTAATATTGTGTTTTTATAGAATGAATTTGACATTCTTTTAGAGATGATAAAATTATGTACAAATTTATTAAAATTTATTCGTATTAGAAAGAATTTAATAATATTTAAAGTGAATTTAAAACAAATTTAGTATACAAAATAAAGACTCACAATAGATTTAAGACGAGTATGTGTGATATCCATAACAGGTATCAGCGAATACTATTTTTTATAAAAATTTATTTAGAGAAAATTTTTAAAAAAAATTGAGTTAATTTCTTTTACATTTATTATTAGCCCACATCAAAATGTATAGGTTTGATTTTACGTTGTTCACACCGTTCAATAAAAAATAAATAAAAATAATTCAAAGAGACTAATGATTATAACGTAATTGAAATTGAAATTAGAATTAGAATATTTATTATTTAATGTAATTGAAAATTGAAGTTAAATCTAAAATTATAACATTTAACGTAAATGAAATAACAATTGAAATTAGAATTAAATATTTAACATAATTGAAATAAAAATTAAATTTTGAATTATAATATTTTATATAATTAAAATTATAACATTTAACGTAATTTAAATTGAAATTAGATTTTGAAATTATAACATTTAATATAATTGAAATTTATAACATTTAACTAATTGAAATAGAAATAGAATTTAGAATTATAACATTTAATATAATTAAAATTAGAATTGGAATCAAAATTAAATATTTAATGTAATTAAAATTGGATTTATATTTATAACTATTTAATGTAACTTAAATAGAACTAGATTTAGAATTATAATATTTAACATAATTAAAATTATAATATTTTAACATAATTAAAATCAAAATTAGAATTAAAATCGTAATATTTAACATAATTGAAATTGAAATTAGAATTAGAATTATAATATTTAATATAATTGAAATCGAAATTGAATTTAGAATTATAACATTTAACGTACTTAAAATTAAAATTACAATTGAAATTATAATGTTAAATATAATTAAAATTAAAATTGGCTTTGGAATTATAATATTTAACATAATTAAAATTAAAATTAAAATTAAAATTATAATATTTAATGTAATTAAAAAATAAAATTTGGAATTAGTATTATAATATTTAACGTAATTAAAATAATTGTAATTAAAATTATAACATTTAACATAATTGAAATTGGAATTAAAAATATAATATTGAACGTAATTAAAATTAAAATTATAACATTTAATATAATTCAAAATTCAAAATTGAAATCAAAATTATAATATTTAACATAATTACAATCAAAATTTAATTTAAAATTATAACATTTAACGTAATTGAAATCGTAACTTTTAACTTAATTGAAAATTTGAAACTGAATTTGAAATTATAAATAATATGATTTTAATTGCTATATTTTATAAATTTTCATTTGAATTAAGATTATAATTTTATTTTTTTATTATATTAATTTAAAACTTATTTAAAATTCACATATAACTTGTTACGAATTTGATAATAAATATATATCCACTAAATTGAGTTCAGTAATAAAATTCTAATACCACAATAAATTTTAAAAAAATTTAATATTTTAATTTTAAAATAAATGTGAATATAATTTTAAAGGTATCTATTTCAAATCTGAACAGCTATCATCCTCTGTCATTCACTCTTATAAACTATTATTGAGAATATTATTTTTTTAATTAAAAAATAACGGAGGCTAGTAGGTGCATCTTTTATCCCTCTTAATTTGATGGTTTAGATAAAACTAAGTGCTGTCACGACTGACGAAGGAAAATTAGTCAGAGAAAACCCTCTTTGCCATTATGAGGAATTATTCAAATAAAATTAAAGAGTTTGTAAATGCAACTCTTTTTTAGATTATGCAATTGCAATTTGTCAAATAAAAAAAAAATTCTAGCTTTTTATTGACTATTTATTTATTTTTCACTTGTGTAGCATGGAACACGTTCTTTCAAGATACAGTAAAGGCCTGGACCAAGACCATGTTGCTGCGGTACGTATCATATTTACGAACACAACAAAACAAAACTATGCTCATTTGGGCAAAAACAAATTTTATTATGATTATCATTTTTGGTTTTCAGTTGTTTACGGCCTTCAGATTTTATACTTTATGACATAAACAAGCAGCAATCACAAGTGCCGGAGGTGAATGCTTTGAAAGATGAGTATGCAAGGCTACGGTTGCAATGCATGTAAGTCATTAATTCTCTAATTGGTAATTATAAATGTTATTTCTTTCTTTTTTTTTTTTCTTTAACATAAAAATCCGGTTCGTTGGGTTTAAGTTGTCTTAAATGATCGATGAGAATAGGTTTGAAAATTCGGAAGAGCTATAATAGACCCAATCCAGATGGTATATTCTATAAATATGTTCTGATACAATTTTTCACTTGGATTGCAGGCGGATGAATGGAGAAGAACTTGATGGCTTGAGCTTCAGAGAGCTGCAACAATTGGAGAATCAACTAAGTGAAGGGATTTTATCTGTCAATGTGTATACGAGTCTTGTTTCAATTGTTTTAACAATTACATTACATTTAACTTTGATATTTCGATAACTTTGTAAAATGTTATTATTTATGGGCTTTGACAGTAATTATTTACTAGTGCAGGAGCAAGTTCTATTGGAGCAGCTTAAGAGATCAAGATTACTGGTAATTAAATTGGGAGTCCTTTTCAGTTTTAAGGGAATTTATTTGGGTACTAATAATTAGACATGTGGCACTGCCATATCATTCATAGTTCATAATTAGTCATAGGGGTGCTAGGTCCACCTAGCAAAAAGTGCTTATCGACTTCCAAAAAGAGCCGCTTATAGGGGAAACAGTGCTTTCTCTGAAAGAGTAAAAGCTAAATGACTTTTACTTGGCGTATTCACAGGAGCAGAAAGCCATAGCAGAGAACGAGACTCTACGAAAACAGGTAAACCAAACCCATGTTGTAGAACAAAATGCAGAAACCGAAGAAGAAATTTGTTTTAAAATTTTGTTGCATAACAATAAAATGTGGATAGATGGAGGAACTTGGGCACTCTAGATCACCGTTGCTTGAATTTAATAATCCTCTGGTAGGCTTAGCGCATCAAATGAAGAAGATGATGATCATTCAGATACTTCCTTGCACTTGGGGTAAGTAATTTATTTATTTATTATTAATTTCTTAGCACCTTAGATTTCTTTCATAATTTTTTTTTAGTCCAAATTAATGCAATAATTATATGATGGAAATATATTTGGCAATATCTTTCTAAATGCTTTTTTTTAATTTCGTGCTGTGTTTTAGGTTATCATCAGATGTTGGCCGCAAGAGAAAAGTACCCAAAATGGAGTCCATATGCAATCATTCTGGGAGTCAGGTGGCTTCAGATTGATATATATATATATATATATTCCCCTTTACAATAACACAACTTTATCTGTATCTGTAGTTTGTGTAATTTTATTTTTTTTGGATATTAGTTAATCAATTTTCTTAATAGATTCAGGTGTTAACGTTTTGGTTTATATCTAATTACTATGTCATTCTTATAGATTACCAAAGTTGCTTTCGGCCGTTGCCATACAACGAGTCTCTCTATTACAAAAGTAATTTCAGGTTTCTAAAATTAGAATATAAATTTTCTCACCTCAACTATTTCACTACTTCAAATTTCACTTATCTATTAGTGTTATGCTTATTGTGGTATCTTACATTAAATAAAAATTGAACAGATTATTAATAAAAATTAGATCGAATTTAGACATATATAGACAAATAAATAATATTACTTAATAAATTAATTTTTTAAATCAATCATAAGTATTGTTTGTGACACTATATTATCATATTAATAATAATAATATAAAAAAAATCAATAATACTACACATTTCAAATTTATATTTCTAATGAAATATTAAGTAATTATTAGGTGATTAATTTTTGTAAATTTTAAAATTATTTATTAAACTATTTTTCCATCCAATGATTGTTTGATATCTCATTTGGAATCTGAAATTTGTAATATAATTTAAGAAGTGTAACATTACTTAAAAATAATTATCTAACACATAATGATTATTAATTATTGTCATATTAATAAAAAAATAAATTTTATATCTCAATTTTATAAACATAACATTGTTAATGATGAGTAAGGTATTTAAAATTTAAGAATAAATTATTTAGATTGTATTTTAAATAACTTTAAAATACCATCAATTTTTATTTTAAATTAAATTTTTTTCAAAATTTTAAAAATATTATTGCACTTCAAATAAGGGTTGTTTTTAAAATTTTCTTCAAACAATCAGTTTTTATTAATCAAATGCTAACAAATAAAAATTCTAATAGCAACAACTTTATTGAAAACAACCCTTCCAAACGTAATAAGATTTGCATCTATTTATACAATCCATTAAACATTAATGGGGATTTTTCTTCTTTCTTCTTTCTTATTTCTTATTTCTTATTTAAGAAAAACAATAGTATATCTCTCACCAATTTTATAAAAAAAAAAAAAAAACAAAGAGAGAGAGAGAGATTAAAAGGTATATTCTTTTGTCAAAATTATGAGTCGTAAATGGCTAAATTCTAACTCTAAGAAATAAACAATCTTTTCAAGAAGTTTAGAGGACTTAATCATCAAACCCCAAAGTCATTTTCTATTTCTTGATTTTTCAATAAACTAATGATCATGATATAAAAACCAACATTTGTTATTTGTCAGCCCATATGGCCATTAATTTAGAATAAAGTTCACATCAAACGTGGGTCCTATTATCATAAGACCAAAACCTTATTTATTAGATTATCTCAAAGTTTTTGTATATAATTTTTTTCAATTCAATTATTTTTTTCCTAGTAAGATTTGAGATTGTTTATAAATGTGAATAATGCTGATGCTGATGCAAATTGAATATGACATAAAAAGGAAACACAAAAATGTCTGTTAGTTGTTCTTAAATTGCCCACGTGGCATAAATTATCATGAAATTGATGGCTTGAAAATAGCGTTAGGCCATCAATCTGATTGGTCATCCCAAATTAGAGCCTGCTCGGGTTTGGTACCGCCCAAATATTTTATTGATTTTAATAATATGATATCAATGATGCTTAATTAAAATAAAAGCAAATTAATGTTATGTGTGTATGTACTATAAAGTTCTTATAAAAATTAAATTAAATTAAAGCTTCTTCGTTCGTTTGGGGTCTCCAAATGGATGGGGGACAAAGTGGCCTCTCACGAGTTACGAACATAATTTTGCATTGACCTTCATCATCGTCGTCATCATCATAATGACCGTCAACTTCGTGTCACCTTTCTTATAAATATATAATTATAATTATATGTTTACATATTAATATTAATATTAATATAATTACATTATCAAAAAAATATTAATATAATTACTATTCTAATTAGTAGTTACTTTGACAAATAAAAAGGGCAGCCTCAGATTCCTTCGTTTACGTGTTCTACACCTGGCAAAAGTCTAGACTTATTCTCTTCGCTAAGATTTACAATAATAAGCTTTTCTTTTTCTTTTTTAAACTTATTCTTTTTCTTTTTTAAAGATAATTTTTAATAATAAATTTAAAATAATTGTATTTATTGAAAAGTATTAGATGGAGATTATAGAATAATAGTTACAGAGCGCCCACTTGTTGATTAACATAAAGCTCCAAAATTAAAATATCTACTCTCCAAATTAATAAAAAGAAAAAAAATTATATATTATTTATTTAAACTCACTAATTAACTTGACATAACATAAATATAACTAGTAATACTCAATCGTTAGGAAATATTCTATTATAATTAACGAAAGTATATGAAATAACTAAATTACCATTTGAAATATATTATATTCCTAGAGCACAATTTTTAAAAAAAATTTAATAATATTTTTCTTTTATTTTTAATTTCTTAATTAATAAAAATATAAAATCGACTGTCAAATGACTGCTGGAACATGCAACCAGTTTGGTCGCTAGTTAGTGCCCATTTTTACCGTTGGTAACCAGCAGCCATTTGGCTGCCAAACCAACAGCCATTTTACTCGTTGGTAACTAGTGGCCATTATGGCCGTCAGACCCACAGCCAATTGGTCACTAGACTGGCGGCCTTTGTGATTTTTTTTTAATTTATTTATTTTTTATTATTTAAAAAAAAATTGAGTGTTTAGATATAAGGATAACTTTATTTGAATAAAAATGTGTTTAGATACAAGGTAAGGGTTTTTGAATAAGGGATAAAGGCTATTTAGATAAAATAGTATTGAAATGATGATATTACTCATATGACTGTTGATTTTAATAAAAGATTCTTTAATGGTTAGACATTATTATATATTTTTAAAATTAATAGGTTTTACTAATATTAGGTGATACCTCAAGAATATTCATAATAATATCCCCACAGGTGTTTTAGGTATAGGTGAAGTTAAAGTTACTCAAAACCTAATTTTTAACCTTATTTTATTTATTTTCTTATAAAAAAATTGCTTAATCGTTCAAAGTTGCCCAAAAATTCATTTATCTCATAAATTTTCATGCAAGTATGTAGCTGTTTAATTATAATATTGATCTCACTAACTTGTGGGTGGTATTGGAACTTGTCATCAGTTATGAATTTATAAGTCTTGTTATCAACATGCACCAAATTGTAACTAGCAATAATTTTTACCCTTTTTTCTTTGGGTAGCCATCTCATTCTTGCAGCTTTAACTCACAATCCTCCTATTGCATACATGCTTGATGCAAGCAAATAGCTAGATGACTTCAGAGATTCCAGTTCAAGAATTTGCAAAACAGCTCCTGCTCTGAGCTTTGATATTCAAGTGAAATAGAATTGACTCTACAGAGAAAGAAATTGAAGAAGAAGTGATTCAAAAAGTTTGGTTTCGAATTAGGCTAATCAGAAGCTAAAAAAATTTGAATTAAAAAAAAATGAAACTCGCACAAAAACAAATTTTATTTTGGTTTTTTTGGATTTTTAAATTTTTTTCAGGTCCAAATCTAAGTGTGAGATTTTTTGTCATCATTATTAAGATTTAAAAGGAAGTTCAATATGAAAATAATTTAAAAAATAATTCAATCTTACTGCGATATAATGTAATATATTCACAGCCCATGTATGGCTTCTAAGTAATTACAATTCGTACTGCAACTGCATGCAATAAATATATATTATTGAATTTAGTTTTAAGAAATATGCTTATAACATTAATCAATGGAATTATAAATATTTCAAAAGCCTAATAGTAATACCCAATCGAACTAAGTGTGTGTTTGGTTGGGTTTTTATACTGATCAAAAGGGTTTTTTTAATGTCAAAAGTTTAAATTTTTTTATGATATTTGGTTGTAATTAAAGAAAAATTTTTGGAGATTAAAAAACTATTTTGTCTCTACTCGCAAAAGCTCGAAATTTAAAATTTTAAGAGTAGAATTTTTTTTAGCTTTTTTAATGTTTATGTAATGTCACATATACTCTAATAATATTTTCAAAGTGTACTCTTAATAAAAATAAATCATGCTAACATATTTTTAATATTTTTTTAAAAATCATCATATCTCTGTTTCTCCATATGTCTACAATTATCACATTTTTACAAGAATTTATTAAAACTTTTGTTGATTATTTTATTTTTAAATAAAAAGTAGTATTATTCTATTTTTAATTTTTATATCAAATATAATAATTTATATTGATTCGTTAATTACTATGCCTTATTTTTACTTGATTATTGTGTTTTAAGAAATTAAATTTGAGTAAATACATAATAAATTTAAAGTTATATATAAAAAGTTATAGAATTGTTGAATATAAGTTTTATTGAAGGTCTTTTTTAATAATTTAATAACAGATTAGCATTTTTAACAATATAAAATAAAATGATCTAGTACTTCAAAAGAACTATTTTAATTGATAACCAAACGATTAAGTACTTTTTCTTAATAGCTTTATTTTTAAAAGTTCTACTTCTAAAAGTTTTATTTGAAAAGCTCAATCAAACGAGTCATAAGGAGACGAAAAGAAGTGGCAATAATCATTGAAAGAAGTGCTACTGGAAAATGGAAATATTCAACAAGCCAAAAAAATAAAAAAATAATCTTTACTATGTTGAGAATCTTGATGAGTCAAAAATCGCATAAAGGTAAATCAAACAAAAAAATTTGAGGAATGGAATATATTTAGTCTCTTGAATTTGGTTTTATTAATAATTTTTTTCCAACTAGATCAAAAATATTTTATTTTATTTTAATTTGTTAAATATTTTATTAATTTAAACAAAATAAGGGTATTTTAGTATGATTACACATACAACGTATGAAAAAAAGAAATCGGCCATTGGTTAGCTATTAGCCGATTGAGCGGATATTAGTGACCTATGATGAATTGATTCAAAATTAATATCATTAGACTCAAAAATTTCATAAGCTACTTGATAATGGTATTTTTTTTTATTAACAGAGTGCCAATGAGGTGTTAAAAAGAGAGGAGTGGTGGCCGCCATAATTCTGCTGGCAAACAACGCCGAGTAGAGGTTCACCACCACTGCCATTGGAGTCATTAATCGATGATATATTTGATGGTGATGATGCTACACCTTCACCCATCGCTATTTGCTAATAGAGTTATGGTAGCCGCCATCTCTATTTGTAGCACTTCTCTAGTACTTTGTTGTTTAAAAAAAAATATAACTATAGCATAGATTACGAAGTTTTGAGTTTAATGACGTCAATTTTGAATTAATTTGCCATTGATAACAGTATGAATGAATAACTGGTCGATAACAGCTCCGACTAGTGGTTAGTTACCCCTTCTCTATTATTATTTTTTTATATTTTATTTTGTTCATTTAAAAAAATATATTTTTAATAAAATATATAAGTTCAATTACTTAATGACATGTGTCATCTATCACATTTATTAATGTATTATTTTATATTATTTAATAAAGTAATAATTATTTTATTTATTTAAAAAATAATTATAATTAAATAAAAATGTTAAAGATTTTACTAATAAATTTTTGTAGCATAATATTAAATATAAATATAATAATTATTTCAAATTTTATTTTATTTGATTAGATTATCTAAATAAATTGATGAGATTGTGCCACTTATTTATAGATAGTAAATGGATGAGATTCTGCATATGTTAAAAGCTAAATTTATTATACACTTAAGTTATATAACAAATAAGTCATTTGATCTACAAAAGAGTATATTTTGTTTAAAAATATGAAAAAAAATTAAAGAACTGAAACAAAAATGGATATTTTTCATCTAGTTGGGACAGAGTTATCAGTTAGACCAAACTCAAAGGATTAAACTAAGATTGAAATTTGTTTATCTTATTCCACCATCTGGTTTTCTCTACTTGACAAAAACTCACCTGCTACTTTATGCTTGAATGACATTAACTCTCTTTAAGATATACTAACAAATTTATGGTTGAATTATTCTTTCATTAATAAAATTATTCCCCCAAAAATACGGAACCAAAGGCCCAATTATAAAAAATATACAGGTCGATATGGACATCGTCTCGCTAAACCTGGGCCTTTACCTCTCGCGGAGATCTTCAGCCCAAGCCCACCATAGTTGCGGATCACAAAAAATATAATGGTTTCGACCCGCTTGGAATTCTAAACACCCCGAGAGATCTTCAGCATAAGCTTATTTTGGTTGTGATTAATCAAACGTGACAACTTATATAATTGTTTTGACCTGCTCAAGATTTCATATATCCAGAGCAGCTCATACGTCAGTTCTTTGAGTAGCTCGTTCAGTTGATTCACGAGGATATCCCAAAAAAAGGGAGTCAGAGCACACCCTCATAAGGCAAGTCATCATGGTCTCCAGCACGTATCACCGCTAAGAAAAATACCCTAATTTTAGGATATAATTTCCTTAAATTACGCCAACGATCAAGGTAATAATACATGGACATCCGCGCCCTCAAATTTGCAAAAGACTGGTGCTATATAAGTGGAGAAGATAACAAAGAAAAAAGGTTCACTCTCTCTCAACCTAAAAACTTAAAAAACAAAAAAATCATAGCTTTCACTCACAAAAATTGACTTAAGCATCAGAGGGCTTTTGCCAGAACCAACATCGACGAGACCATAATGTGTATTTGTTTGATTTTTACAGAGGGAGGACTAATCAAACAGTGCAGAAAACTAAAGATCACAACCTAACTTAGATGAACCTAAGCTCTGTTTTTGTAACTAAACAAATTCAAAGCTCGTTAGCCTCAAAATTTTTTTTTTATCAACAATTTTTTGTGCCGTTTATAGGAACATAACGAAAAGTCTTGTCAACACCCACCAAAAGTCGAAGAATGGTATATCAGTCTCCAAATAGAAGAATCCAACTCTTTGCACAGCAGTTGATGAGAAACCTAGACAAAAGTGGAATATATGGAGTCCATCGGCTAAATTTGGCCTACTTGCTCGAAACTTCCTTATCGAGAGACTTACAAGAGGAATTGTAGATGATTAGGGAAAAAAGGGAGGAGCCAAGGCAATTGATGGTTGAGATGTTGAAGAAGCGTGGAAGGAATGAAGGGGGAGAACTTAGAGATGAGAAGAGGGAGAACTCAAACTCCCAAAGCTTGAATGTTTTAGAGCCCCTTAATCGGAAAGTTAGAGAGGGGAGATCAGAAGTCCCCTATGACCTTGCTAGGGGAGGAAGACGAAGCTATGTGTCGGATGAGGATGATAGATCTCAAGTCGGAGACTTGGAGCAGATCAAAAGGCCACACATTCATCCATTACCACACAAGTACTCAATGAGTAATGATGATGATGATGATGATGATGATGATGATGATGATGTTGATGATGATGATGATGATGATAATAATAATAATAAATATATATATTTTTATAGGGATTTTTAATAGAAATTGTTCGTTATAATTATTTATTTATTTGCATTTCACTTTAGCAAGTGAAAACAAAGTAGGTTTTTATGGCTTTTATGATATGCAACAATCTGGAGGCAATTACCTTAAGCTGTAGGAGGTATTGGTGGATGCTGTCGTTTAAGATGTATTTTTTCATAAGTTTAGAATTCAGATATCAAATATTACAGTTACATGATTCTAAAATTAGTATTGAAGTTTAGATCAAAATTTCTGCAATTAAAGACCTTCTATACCTCATCCTCTTTTCAAATGACTTTAACGTTCTCATTTACTTATAAAGAATATTTTGACATCAAAATATTTTTGCCTATTTATGAAAAATACTACGATGCTCAAATCAATAAGAATAAAAAGATTAATTTGATGAAAAATAAGATACAAAGAGTTGAAAATTTAGCGTTTGGTTTATGAGAAAATATGTTCGAGTGTGTAAAAAGTTAATTGAATTGAACAAGTGAATAAAAGAATTTGAATTTTAAAAGAGATTGTTCATTAGTCCTTAGAAAATAACGACTTCTCTATTTATATGGGAAGAATTAGAGGAAAATATGGGCTTTTCTCCAAACATTTCTATGAATCATCCATTTGTATTATAACTGTATATAAATTTGTTAAAACCGCTCAAATGGCAAGGATCGAATGTGAATGCGTCCATATAACCTTTCCTACTAAAAGAGCACAGAGCAGATGGTATTGAGCTGTATTGAATTTGGGCTTAACAAGTAATAATACCAAAATTGTTGATCACGAGGGACAAATTAATAATATCGGATTTCATCGTGGATGAGATATGGTTTGATACCATAATGAAATTCTATCAATCAAAAGAGAACCGAAACATATAATTAATATTACCTGCAATTGCATGTTTACAACAAAGTAGTTCTGAAAAAATATAACAAAATTAAAGAGTTGTACATTAACAAGAAAATATAAAATTAAATAACACATCAAAATAACATTAAATTTAAATTAATAAAAAGCTTATTAAGAAAAAAATCCTAAAACAACTGAATCATAAAATTGTCCTCCATCGTGCATATTTACAACTGTCTTTTAATTTAGAGACCACTTTTAAAAGCGAGCTTTGTGAACAAGGATACTTGGTTTTTTTTTAAAACTATTGTTTATTAATTAGGCTTATATCGTGTTTTCAACCACTTCTGAAAACCATCGTGATTCTAATCTAACGGCCAACATGAACTCACGAAATATAGTATTGCCAAGAAAATCTTAACCCCGCAAGAGTCGACCCATAATACCAATAAACAAAATCTCTTTCAACTCTACCTTACGTATTTTGATCAAACCCATATATATATTATTAACTGCTGGATCAATCTCAATCTGGTGAGATAATTTGTCGGACCCACAGGAAGAACGGTGGAGATTAACGACGCTGGTCACGCATATAGCAAATATGCATGATGATGATGATGCTTTTGTAAGCTGTGTAAAGAGGAAGCACAGTATATATATATATATAGTGTATAGTGTTATAATCACAACAAACCTCCATGGACTCCCTTTATATTGGCCACCTTCAAACACTATCATCACCTTTGTCGGCTGCTACCTTCATTTCCTTTCTCTCTCTTTCTCTTTCAACTCCTAAAAATCTCTCTCTCGTGTTCCTTGCAAAAATTCTTAGCATTCTTTTGATCCCCTCTCTGCACAAAATTTCCGATTCACACGCTTCTCTTTTTCTGTAATTTCTTGTTTATAGGCTATAGGCAATAGGCTATAGCAAAAAATAATTAAACCAGCCATTATCATATCCTCATCAAGCTAGCTCCTATAAATATATTTCAGTACTAGCTTAATTACGCTCGAGTCTCTCTTTCTTTTTTCTTTGTATCTGTTTATATATATATATATATATATATATATTATAATCGTTTTAAACTATGAGAGATTACCAAGAAGTTGTTCTTCAAAGAAGCAGCAGCAGAAGCTCAAAAAGAATCATCCCCTCAAACTACAGCATGATCAGTAGATCAACATCAGTTTCATCGATACCCGAAAATGAAGAATTTTCAGGCAAGCTCCTTGTTAGAAGAGATTCCCCTGTCTCTGTACAGCGCTTTAACAAAGTTCATTCCAGATTCACTTCTTTTATACGGTCGCTTCTCAACATAATAGCTTTCCCCAGTATAATTGTCCCCACCTGCAAATGGCTATCAATACCAACCCACCTCTCCATAACACCTTCTTTAGGCCGGAAAGTCACCGGAACCCTATTCGGTCATCGCCAAGGTCACGTTAGCTTCGCCGTCCAGGACGATCCTCGGTCTGAACCGGTTTTGTTGTTAGAACTTCCCATGTCAACGTCAACTTTGGTTAAAGAAATGGCGTCCGGTTTGGTTCGGATTGCGCTGGAATGCGAAAAATTCGGTTTGGTTCAGAACGAAAGCGGTCGGGCCGGGAAGCTGTTCCATGAGCCCATGTGGTGTATGTATTGCAATGGGAGGAAGTGCGGCTATGCAACTTCCCGCACGTGTGGGGGGTCGGATTGGCACGTGCTGAGCACGGTGCAGAGCATGTCGGTTGGCGCCGGGGTGATTCCGGTGGTGGCAGATGGGCGGAAGACGGGGGTATCCGAGGGGGAATTACTGTACATGAGGGCTAAATTTCAACGAGTTGTCGGTAGCCGGGACTCCGAGGCATTCTACATGTTGAATCCCGATAGCAATGGAGGCCCTGAGCTTAGCATTTTTCTGCTGAGAGTATGAATATTAATGAATTATATCCAATTGTTGATTCGGTTTAATCCTTTTAGATCTTTTACTAATTTAATTAGATTTCTTTCTTCTTGTTTTTTTTTTTTTTTGATTTTTAGAGTTGGGTATTGAAAGTTTTAGATACTTGATTGTTGTACTTGTATTATAATTTTTAATAAATAAATTAACGTATGAGCAGGTTGCTTTTTTTTTTTTTTTGTATTTTTCCCCCTGTATATTAGAGAAATTTCAAAATTTACATCACACATTTTAAGATGTTCGATATCTGATATCTGTGTGTATGTGAACAAGACAAGCGTGCGCACAAGCACAACTTTTGTGCAATTAAGTAATCGGCACGCCTATGCCTATGGTCTCACTAAAAGAGGTAATATATCAGTCCTGGTCCTCAAATTTTAATTGCACAGGATTAGTAGAGTAAGACAAAAAGTATCATTCTTTTTTTTTTTTTCTTGAGTATTTCTTCTATAAGAATGGGGAGAGTAGAATCGAACCCCTAACCTTATGTCAGAGGAGTGCACTTACAAGTGAAAATTTATTTTTCTCATAAGTCAAATGCATTATCAATAATAAACGAAGGTGTATTTATGTACTCTTCTAAATAAACATAAATTTTGTGATATTGATCTACAGTTATTTGAATTTTTTTATGGTTTTAATTTATCACATTATTGTTTACTGTTAATATTCATTTAAGTATGTTTTATTTCTGATTATCTATATATTTAAGTTTTATGGGTAAAGCTAGGCGTGGAACCAGAATTTGAGTTTTAAAGGCCAAGTTATAAGTATTTCTGAATTTTAGCATAATATTAAGGATCGGTGATGATGTATAATTTATCTTTTAGTATTTATTTATTTTTTGAAAAATTGATCAATTGTAGATAGGTCTTTAAAAAAAAAATATTAAACAATAAACATGTATTATATTATTGATAAAAATATATTTAAAATTAATAAATTTAAAGCAAAAAGACAAGATCCATAAAAAATACATATAAAAGTATAATAGTAAGATATTAAAAAATTAACTAATATATAAATAAAATTATTAAAATATATAAATGATTCTAACTTATTCCTTGAAGAATTTTTTTTCTTAACTTTTTATTTTATTTTTTTATTTTAAAAGGCATTGGTGGGAATTAGATACCCTAAATAAACAACCCTCCCCAACTTTTACTCGAACTTGGATGGTTGTGAGTGTAGTGCACCTTGGTGACCACTCGATCAATGTCATAGGGGCTTTTTTGGCATTTGAGTTAGAAAAAAGAGTTTGACATAAATTAAAAAGAAGATAAAAGCACTAATATATGATATTCTATAATTGTAAATTTATTTATATAGGTTAAATTGAATTTTTTTATTTTATATAGGAAAGGTATTACATGTATAAAAATCCTTTATATTAAAGAAAAGATGTATAGATGAGACAACTTATAAATATAAAATTATTTTTTTATTAAAATAAGAGAATGAAGTTGGAAAAATATAAATACGGACCACTTGTAAATTAAAAAGTATTTTTTTCTAAAGAAAGATGTTAAAATGGAGAAAGATAAGATATTATTTGAATATTAAATAATATATTAAGCTATTAAAGGTTACTTTCTTAAATTGACAATTTAACCTATTAAATATAATAATTTAAAAAAAAAATTAGGGGGACCAAAATAGATAATTTAATACTAAAAATGATATACATAATACAAATTTAAGGGCTATGCTAAGCCATGGCCCTTAAGCCGTACAATAATTCCACCTATGACGAAGCTAGAATTTTAATGTTGGGGATAAAAGGTAATAATTAAAAAGTTATAGAGCTAGAGTTTCTATTAGGAGGGTAGAATGAAAGAGTTTAAAATTTTTAAGGCGAGGGTTAAGTAAAGTAAAATTTAGGGAAAGTATTTAAATATTATTTATTTACTTAAATTTTCTTTTGTAGGGATGGGTCTTGGCCCCTTTGGGTTTATTATAACTCTGCTTGTGTTTTTTTTTAATGGAAATTTCATTACTCAAAGAGCTGAAAAACTATCCAGCCAAACCATTACATCATCAGTAACAATTAGAGTTTTCTTGGCCAACTTGTGGGCCATTACATGTTGAGATCTTGGAATAAATCTAAGAAAAACCTGATCTCTAACTTTAATGATATTTTGGATCTCCTTGATAATCCATCCTATTTCCTTGAGAGTTAAGAAGGCCATGAACTAGATCAACTACATTCTTGGAGTCTGATTCCACCCCGAGGAGCTGCAATTTAGACTTTTGGCCAATTTTAGCCCACAACGAATTAACAGGGCCTTTGCTAGTTCAACATCAGGGTTAAAAGTGTTAGGACTAGCAGCTATAGCCACCACACTTCCATTGGAGGCTCTGATCACCACCCTCAAGCCAATCTTGTTAGCTTTACCATAAATTGCAGCATCCACACTAACTTTATAAAATTACCTACAATGAAAATTCTCAGAATTTGGAGCTGAGCCAGTGTGGTAGGGGTTGGGTTACTAATGAGGTTGAATGCTGGCTGGCAATGCATGATTCATAAAGGGA
Source organism: Ailanthus altissimus (assembly GCA_946807835.1). Classification (NCBI taxonomy): domain Eukaryota; kingdom Viridiplantae; phylum Streptophyta; class Magnoliopsida; order Sapindales; family Simaroubaceae; genus Ailanthus; species Ailanthus altissimus. Next base: position 17,195,903 of record OX327687.1, read on the forward strand.
TTCAGCTTTGGCTATAAAAAGATCTAGATTTTCAACCAAACCTTCCATTATGAAATTGTTTTTGGAATTTTAGTTTTCCTATAGTAGCATTAGGAATTTGTCCCTTCGCTTGGAGGGGTGATTGATTCTATGCGGTGAAAAAGGCCTCATAAATCTCTTTTTTGACTCCATTTGATAGCATTTTAGAATTGAGAACATTTTAAAATTTTCCTAGCTATTTTGCAAGACACTAATGGCATGGAAATTATCTTCCATTTCCTTATGGCATCTATAGCAAATAGGGGTGTTCAGGATCTTTTTTGCTGCCAATAAATAGGTCATGAGAAGAATGATAGGGAAGCCCTCTACAAAAAGATTTTAACTTTCTAAGGGACTTGCTCTTTTAGAAAGTGTTCCAATTTTTCCCAAACTCACCAAAAGTGTTAGGGTATGTGCTTACGCGCCATCCCAGTTTGTATGAATATTTAGTTTGTAATATTTATACAATGCATATTTTATTAAATCGCTGATAACTTTTATTAAATAGTAATTAAGCTTGTAACATTATAAAAATGATATGATCTGAATGAGTTCATATCTGGTTTAAAGAAGTTTAAACCATGGCTAAGAGTTAGCAAAGCTGATAGTTATAAATGCTAAGTGTTAGCAAGTTATAATACCCAGCGGGATCTAAAAAGTTAGAACCTAATCTATAATGTAACAAAGACCTGAGAATCTACTAGTAATGACAAAATTGCAAAGAGTTGCAATAGAGACTAAGAAATGTCGTTATGGAAGTATCTTCTCAAAATAAAGAGTTCCTGATCTACGTTTACCAATGAGGGTCTATCGGTGAAGCACATAGATTAGTGTATGTCTATAGCTGTATTGTACAAATGGTTATTCTTAGTTAACCATGAGCTTGGTTGAAGTTCATATAGACATACAGGTATTCAGTTAGGACTGGATACTGAACAGACTCAAGAGGACCCCAATAGATATCCTATGAAACCGTCAAAGGAAGGTCCTCTCGAGTTGAGTAGTATTTGTGGTCCTTCGACCTGAGCGCCACGGTGAACTTGTGGGAGATCCATCATACTTTGGTTCCACGTATGTCAGAGACCTTTCATGGTCTGACCGCTACGTGTCGCTGGGTATGGTCCGATGCTCATGGAGTTTGGTGTGCGTAGATATGGGATCCGCCAGCTCACATAGATGGGTTGTATATCCGAACTTCGAGATTGTATCTTGTAAAGTCTTATGGTCGTAAGCAATTAACCTGGGAAAGGAGTTTCCTCCAGGTTCGAACATTATAGCAAAAGTGTTTGCGTAAATTGTTCATAAAGATACGAATCTGAAGATAATAAAGTGATGGATGAAATTATCGGGATTTGACAGTAATGATCTATATCCCGTTCATCCTAGATATAATGACGGAAGGATTATACGAATATGGAGTAACCTCAACATGTATGGTCTGACGCGCTGATTTGTAATATCCGTAACGTGTGCGTGGGGCATCGTTCACGGACTTGTGAAATAGTTTCATTTGACGAATCGGGCGTGGACCTAGGGAGTCCCAATATGAAATGTACTCTTTGAGCACTTGGGCAGCGTACCGTATTAAATAGTTTAATACAGTAAAATCCAGCAATTTACTAAGGTTACGTTAACTAAAGTATATGGTCAGATGGTGGGACCCACTTTAGGTTAACTTAGTAACCGAGTAAGGACATAATTGTAATTTCACTTGATAATTATTTAATCGTTAAATAATTCAAATAAATATTTATTTATTTAATTGTTGAATAAATGAATTAAGTTTAACTAAGGTTAAGAGTTAACCATTTAGTTAAGTTAGATTAACTATACTTAATGGTTAAGTAAAAGTTAACCTAACCATGGTTAAATTAGTTAACTATGATTAAAATAATTAAATATTCTTTTAATTAACTAGAGTTAAGAGTTAACTATAGTTAGAATATTTTAATGTTAGTTTAACCTAACTAAAGTTAAGAGTTAACTATGATTAGGTTAGATTAAATTCAAATTGAAATTAAGTGAAATTAAGTGTTATGAAATGAAATTAAATTCATTTGTATAAATAAAACAAATGTAAATTAAATTAAAAAAGGTTTTTGTTAAATTGATTTTGCAAAATTAGGTCAGCCATTTTACAAAGAGAGAAAAGAGAAATTGTCTTCTAATTAATGGATTCAAGAGTTGAATTCATTATTTTCTTTTAAGGCTTAAAACTAATTTAGCAAAATAGGTTTTTGATTAATTGATTAAGTGTTAATCAAAAGAAAAAATCAAGAACACAAGTTTAAGTAGTTAAACAAGTGCTGGATCAAAAGCTGTCATTCTAGATAATCAAACCCACCATTGTTGATTACTAGAATTGATCAAAGACAACATTTTGGTGGACTTCAACAATCTCCAACCAAAGGCTTCAAGGGTTATTTCTCAATCTCGTTTCTGATTAATATATTGTGATTGTGTTTACTGCAATACTTTAAGCTTTCGCTGCTTCATTATATATATGAGATATGTATAAATTGTGATTAAACACAAAACCCACATGCAAACACCCATGAATGTACAACTCCCAACAAAAAGTTCTTGGAGTAGTAGCAGACCTTTCCTTTATTGCCCATGATACCTATTTCTGACTGAGAAGACACCTCTGTAGTCGTAATGCCAATAGAAAGAGTCTTCATGCTTTATTTAGGAAGTGGAATACACAAAATTTGGTTAGTATTAGAGTCCCTGAAAACTTGCTGAATAAGCTCCTTATTCCATCTATTGTCTTTACCAATCAACATGCTATCTTTGCTATCTGGTGGGAGAGTTTGGGGTGGGGGTGGGGGTTATAGGCTTCATAGTTAACTCCCTAGGAAGCCAGTTACTGCAATGGATGTCAACTTAACTACCATTGCCTATGAGCCACCTGATGCATTCTTCAACAGATTCTTACCCTATAGGATAGGATACTCCTCCAGATGTATGAGGGGTTTTGGCTTTTGGCTTCCAACAAGCTTTTATTCTTGAAGTACTCAGTTTGGAGCACCTTGGCATAAGGGATTTTGAGTTTTGGAGCAATCTCCATCCTTGCTTGGCAAGTAAGGCTTGATTGAAGCATGAAAAATCTCTAAACCCCATGTCTTATTCACTCTTTTTAAGGTACAACTTATCTCAGCTAGCTTAATAAATTTTTCTCTCACCAGAGACCTTGGAACCCCACCAGAATTTGTAGACAATTCTTTTGATATCCTTAAATAGGCTTAAGAGGAATTTGAAGACACCCATGGCATATGTAAGGATTGCTTGTGTTACTGCCTTTAGGAAAACCTCTTCCCTTACTAGAGAATAATCTGTTTTGCTAGCCTTGAATTTTCCCTTAGATCCTAGGAAAATTTTTATTAAAGATTTATTTTTTGTTTCTTCCCACCATGGAAGGTAGACTATGATACCTATCGTTCATTGAGACTCCTTTGAGCTGAAAAGTATCGAGAACAAAATCTTTTACAGTGGTCTGTGTATTGGGACTGAAGAGGATGGAAGACTTCTCCAAGTTGAAAACTTGACCTGAAGCCATGGAATAATAATCTAGAATGTCTTTCAATTTGGTGCAAGAAAGGGGATTAGCATTTTCAAAAATCAAAATATCATCAATAAATAACAAATGAGAAATTGAGAGGGACTTGCCGAATCTAATACCACTTATTATTTTTTCAGCTACAACTTTCAGTAAAAGGGAGAAAAAGGCTTCAGCACACGAAAGGAAGAGGTAAGGAAAGAAAGGGTTGCCCTGTCTAAGGCCTCTCTTAGGAAGGATTTTGCCTTTGAGTTCACCATTAATTAAAACAGAAAAGGATGCTGAGGTGAAACATCTTAAGGTGAGGTTTATCCAATCGGTGTCAAAGCCTAATTTGTACATGACTGTTTCTAAGAACCCCTACTTCACTCTATCAAATGCTTTGCTAATGTCAAGTTTAAGAGCAATAAGGTTCCCTTTACCCTTTTATTTTCACCTAATCTTATGAAGACATTCGTAACTAATAATGGCATTATCATTAATTAGTCTATTGGAGAGAATGCACTTTGGTTAGGGGAGCCTTATAATTGCATTATAATTGCGTTATAATTATTAATGGGATTCGTTAGTTGAGTTTTTCAAATAAGATTTTTAAAAATAAAAATTTTAAAGCTAGAGTTTTTAAAAAAAGTACAATTTTTTAAAAATATTAATTGTTTAGTTGTCAATTAAAAAATACTTTAAAGTATTAAATTGTTTAGTTATACATTATTAAAAGTACTTATTTATTATTAAATTACTAAAAAAAAGTATTTAATAAATCTTATAGCCAAGTTATAAATAATTAAATCTTTTTTGTACATAAGTTTAAAGTTACCTTATATTTTCTTACATTTAATTTTTTAAAATATACAAATTCAAGTAAAATTAATACATAACAATCGACTATCAAATAAATTAGTGTATTTGGCACAAAGTTTTTAAAAATAAGATTATACTTATTGATGACAAAATAATTTTTTTTTGTACAAAGTCTTGTAAAGATATGACATATGATAATTTTTCAAAAAAAAAATATTAGAAACATATTAGTTGAATTGGATTTTTTTTTATTAAAGGTAAACCATAAAATTAATAAAATATTATTATAGTATATGTAACATTAGATAAATATTTAAAAAAAAACTCTACTTTTAAATTTTAAAATTTTGAATTTTTATAAGTAGAGGTAAAATAATTTTTTTAATCTTTAAAATTTTTCTTTAATAGTAATCAAATATCATAAAAAATAAAAATAATTATTATTAAAAATAATCTTTTAATCAATAAAAAAAACCAACCAAAATAGGCACTAAAACTCGCTGAATTAGTTAAGAAAAAAAATATTATGAACACAATTAACTGCTACGCTATTCACCTGATGCTTAATAATCAAAATTGTATATTACATTTGACGAAACGAATAAGAGTTATCAAATGCACATTGCAATTAATTATTCTTTGCTCATGCAATATAATTAAATCATTTGCTCATATTAAAGGGGAAACTAATCAATAACATAAGACACGTTATTTATTTGATATATAATAATACGCTCTTTTTTCCTTAAATCAAAGTCTTATTCAACATATTTAGTAGGATAAGGGGTGGGTAAAAAACTAGAAAATCGGATTGAGCAAATCGAGCCGAATTAATTTGATTTAGATCAGTTGTGTTTGGGAATTTTCGGTTCTATATTTTAAACAGCAGAATGTTCAATTCAGTTTTTAGTTTTGGACTTTTAAATTAAAAACTGACCGAAATTGATTTTTTTGAAAAAATAACAAAATAATACATGTGGTAACTTAAGAATAGAATTGAAACTGATAACTGAACCAAATTACCTAATATCAAAAGTGAGTTCAATTTAAACTCATATTAAAAATTTAAATTAAATTGAATTAGTTTAGTTTAATTTTTTTTAATTAATTTAATTTTTTATTATAATTTTTAAAAATTGACCAGTCCAATTTAATTTTTGATTATACTCAAAAACGGAACAAAAACTGCCCACGTAGGATGGTGCATCTACTGAAATTGTTGTGTAATTTGGAAAAGAACATGGTTGCGGACAATAATAAGGAAAAAAATAAATTAGAAAATGCAATTTCTTTCATCAATAAAGTACACAAATTTAAAATTTCATAATAGATTGGATCTGTACTTGGTTGTGTGCTTCATTCCAAATATAGCATCTGCTCTAGAAATAAACTTCTTATGTCAAAATGGTAACAACACATATATTTGATTATTTTAATTTTTTTTATCACAAATATTACATCTCAATTACAAATCATAACTCAAATCACAAAATATTACATCTTAATTACAAATTACAACTTAAATCACAAATAGGTACAACTCAAATTTTAACTAATTACAATTATAATTAATTGAAATTTTCGTATGTAAGTTTCAATTTAGAATAAGATTATATTTAATTGGTATATATGATTAATAAGATTTATTGTTAATGAATCTTAATTTATTAAATACTATAGGAATATAAGTAATTGATAAATTAAAATATACTTGCATGATCTTGAGAAAGTCTTGTAAAGACGATAGTGTCTTGATCAATAACAAAGACTAAGAAAATTAAATATTAGAAGATTAATTATTAAAAAGTATATTGAGGGAGAGTATTAATCCTAGGTTTTTTCTATATTACTATCTTCTAAATTTCTACTGTGTTTGTCACGTCCCAAACCCAAAAGATCTAACACACCACATAACTTACACTCATTCAATAATGTGCACTCATAATTAATATTATATAAAATTTTAAACTTGAATTCTACTTAAGAATCCTTAGTAAGTTGTTAGTAAATTCATCACAAAAATCAACTAATGACCATATTTGGTGAAACATAAACCAAATACAACTACACTTAATAAAATAATACATAAGTATTTATTCAATACAGACAAATTAAATATCTTAAACTACATGTCCACAAATGAAACACTTAGCAACCTAGTAACTTAGGGAATCCAAGGAATAGTAAAAACCTTGCCAAATCCGCTAACCACACATGTACCTTATTTACCTGAAATCACCATAAATTATAATGAATATAAAACTCAGTAAACATACTAGTTCTTCATATATCAAAATAGAAATACATATATACACACAATGCATATGTATGATATGCCGTGATAAATCAAAATCATAATATTATCAAATCATATGTTAGGTAAGCGCTTACACATTCTTTCAAAACATATAATAGAAATACTATCACTCAACTACTACTTAGTAGGACTTTCATATCACATATTAGATAATGAGCCAAATGTCACCCGTCGATGACATACCGTATGAGAGGAATAGCACAAGTGAGGTTTGAATTACACATATATAATGCTCATGCTCGAAGGTAAGAGTCACGCCCTCACCTTGATCATCGCTGAGTCCTCTCACATGCACTATACGCCACCACACGAATGTGATGACTCACTTTTTCTTTAGGTAGCAATAGAATTCTCCCTATATACGGAACACATAACATATACCATTCCTAAAGAAAATAGTGAGTTCAAGCATCTTTAAAACACAAAATGTAACTTCAAAAGCTTTCTTTGTTAAACACATTTCATTTTGAAAGCTCACTTTCATAAACACATGTATGTCCATGCTCAATGTCAATGCTTACATTCATAAATATTTATCTTTCATATTCCATATCAAATATACTTTGGAATAACATAAATATATTTTTAAGCATATTTACAAAATCATACGTAAACAATTACTATGTTTTTTGTGATTTCAGTAAAAGTCTAGTATACTTACCTCTTAACACTTTCGAGTACAAGGTTTAATTCTCTTTAACCTATCAATAGAGATTAACCTTTCATAAGCCTCACTATTCACACAAAACACTTTAAATAGCTTACAAAAATACACATATTGCACTTATCACATCGAATTGGTCTAATTACTTGGTTTCTCAAAACCTATCATTTTTACCACTTACACTTAACAAAATTTTCTTATATATCAAATGATATCCAATTGCTCCAAAATCAGAATATATCTTTTTTGACTCATATATCCTTCTTATATATGATATTATATCATAATTCCTACACAATCCATTTCATAAACACCATTAAATCCAAACTATTATCCTGATAGGATCAAGATATTTATTGAACAGTATTCAGTCTCCCAATTTTATAAAATCATATACTAACTCAAAAATTATAAAACTACCACAAAATTACTCTTGACATATATCTCAATTCATGATAAATGTTTTACCCCAAAATTCTTATCAAAAGTATTTTAAAATTATTTTATTCCATAGATTTAAAAATTTGTTAATCAAATACTGCAATAAGCTGATACACTTTAGAAAATCATAACCATTTAACCACGTTGATCTAAATTCTCAATTCTGAATATATCATATTAGACATATAAATTTATTATATTCCAGAAGTTCGTAATTTTTTAAGATTATTCAGCAGATCAAAAATTATTTGTCACTGTAGTATACTGTTAACACAGGAAAATTTTAGAATTTCGAAGTCATTTTTGTAAATTCACTACAAATTCAATTTCTGAAATTTTTAGTCAATTCAAAGTCTCAAATGATTCTAGACATGTCTAGTTTCATATTTCCAAAATTGAAAACTAGAATTGATGTACAAAAAGTTATAAAATTCTTGGATCAAGAGACTATCAAGTAGAAATTCTGCAAATTCATCATGATTTATCAAGTTATCTACATAATCATTATTAATTCTCAATATATCTTACAAAATTCACATCAAGTACTCAATTCTACATATTTTCAGAAATCAAAACTTAAAGAAATTAACTTAATTAACACCAATAAATTGAGAAATAGTTATGATGTACCTCTTAAACCTAAAATTCTAATTTCTTCTTCTTTTTCTTCTTCTTCTTCTTCTTCTCTTTCTCTCCCCTCTATTTCTCTGTTTTCTCTCTCTAAAAAGGGTAGCTCGACCAAAAATGAGTGAATTAGGGTTTAAAATATGTATTTTTATACTAAAATGCTAACTTTTAGTATTTACAATTAACTCCCAAATTTTTTAAAGTATTACAATTTGATCCCTAAAATAAATCTAAAGTCTTGCAAATAAACCCAATACTAATAGTAGGTCCTTAATCTATACAAAAAAAAAATACTAATAACAATACATAAATTAAGTATCATCCACATACAAATAAAATATGAATGTTATGTATATATATAAATACTTATTATTATCAGTTGTGGATAAGTGGTTACTACAGTGTCATTGCTTTTATACTTTTCAATTTAGTCTTAAGATTTTGATTTCTTCAAGTAATTACTAGAAAGACATAATTTTAGTACTTAGTTAAAAAGAAGATATTGTCATTGTGTATTCAACATCTGACTCTTTTGTCCATTCATTACTTACATACAATAATGTATACTTGCACTTCATTTTAAGATATATAATTATTGTATCAAATTTTTGGCGCCATTGTCGAGGATAATTATCTATGTTTTTGCCAATATTAATACCAATCTTTCTAGTTTTTACTTTAGATTTTTTTTTTTCAATTTAGTTCTTTTAAGGCTTCTTTGAAAATACATGCGAAGATCGAAAGTGAAGACTTAATTACATTTGATCCGAAAATTAAAAGAACTTTAAAAAGAATTAGAAGAGAGCAACATCAAGAAAAATCACTTGACTACATAAAGTAGACACTTTGACCACATTATCCACCCAAGTTAACCTTTTGACCAAACAATTAAGCAACTTGGGAGTTAATGTTGTCAAGAGTCAACTAATCACATGAGATTTTTGTGTCAACAACTATGCTAATGAGCATTGCATAGAGACTACTCAATATGTAGGAAATTTCAATTGTAATAATCCAAACTCTAATTTCTACAACCCTGAATGGAGGAACCATCTTAACTTCTTATAAAGCAATAATCAAGGGCAACTTTCCAAGAATATGAATCCATCGGGTTTCTAAATACAAACTCAGCAAGAAAAGAAGCTAGACCTAAAAGAGATGTTATAGTACATAAAAAGAACTGACATACTCTTTTAAAGTCAAGCAACCGCTATTTAAAGTCAAGCAGCCTTATTTAGAACTTTGGAGAATCAAGTAGGGCAACTTCTTATAGCAATGAACAAAAGACCTTAAGGAACTCTACCAAGTGATACCAAAGCCAATCTAATAGGAAATGTAGAGAAATGTCAAACCGTCTCCCTAAGAAGTGGTAAGATCTTACATAACAACACACCTCAACCACCACTTTCAAAGATGATGGAGAAAGAAAAAGAGGTACAATAAGATGACGTGTAGCCATATAGACCACCTATACCTTTTCTTTAGAGGTTACAGCAGCTGACAAATCCAGAGAAAAGTGCAAGACCGTAAAAAAGTAAAGAGACTGGTATTCAAAAACAACAAGATCCTGAAGAGTAGAAAAGTGAAAATACAATAGAAAACATCAGTAGCAATCTGCAGAAGCAAGCTACACAATCGATCACTCATTCTCCATCATTTCCTCAAAGGTTACAACAGAAGAAATTAGATAAACAATTCTTTAAATTTCTTGATATTTTAAAGTAATTATATATTAATCTTCCTTTTACAGATGCACTGGAGTAAATGTCGAGCTATGTAAGATTTATAAAGGACATCTTGTTAAGAAAGAAAAAATTATATGACTTTGAAACTGTGGCACTTATAGAGGAGTGTAGCGCCATTCTTCTAAAAACGCCACCTCCAAAGTTCAAAGATCCTGAAAGCTTCACCATACTATGCTTAATTGACAACTACAATTTTAAGAAAGCATTTTGTGATTTAAGAGCCAGCATCAACCTCATGTCACTATCTATCTACAACAAATTAGGACTAAGAAAAGCAAAACTAATCAACATCATACTCCTAATGGCGGATCGATCTTTCACATACCCCAAAGGTGTCATTGAAGATGTGTTAGTCAAAGTGGATAAATTCATCTTTCTTGCAGATTTTATCATTTTAGATATGGAGGAGTCTAGGAGATTCAATCACCCTTGAAAGATTCTTCATAGCCACTAGAAGAACAATTATTGATGTGTTAAAAAGAGAGTTGACTATTAGGGAACAAGATGACACTATCACATTCAAGGTCTTAAAGGAGATCAAATTACAAACTAAAAGTAAGGATTGTTTTTGAATTAATATGGTGCACCCAAACATCAAGCAACTTAAAGACATAGAGACATTGAACTCTTACATCCAAAAAAGAGTATTGAAGCATAGGAAGGCAAAAAAGAAGAAGAAAGAGCAGTACCTCGATGAAACAAGAAAAGAGAAAGAAAAGGAAGAAACATTTCCCGATCTAAGATTAAAGTATTTTTACAAATAAAGAGAATGCAACAAAAGATACTGCACAAGGTTTGATTGCAAAGATATGGAAGCTAAAAGAGAAGAAAGCTAGTAAGATTGCATACAAAGATGCTTCCACTAGCACTTTTGATCCACCATAAGAAAATAAGGAGCCCCGTCAAGCCGACGATGCTAAATCAAATGCTTCTTTGGATACCAATCCAAGTAATTTTTGTTTTTAATTTTCATTTGGTTGCTTTATTTTATTTTCCTTTTAGGAATAAAATAGCAAGTCAAGCACTTAAAGAAAGCATCATGACTATTTACAAGTGTATAGAACAAAGGACATTGTATTCATATCATCATACAACAAACATTGCATTGATTCAACTTCATTTATGGAGGAGTTTCTCTTATTCTTAAGTTTTTTTTTTTTGACATTATAGACAATGTCTAATTTAAGTTTAGAGGTGGAAAACAATTTCTTGTGCTTATTTTGTTGCATGATTTGATTAGTTATCTTACGGGTTGAATTTTTTTATTAGTTTTTGTTGGGTTGTTAAGATGATCATTAGTCTATGATAAGAAATAGAATACATGACTGAATTTATTTTTATAAATCCCCAAGAAATGATAGATACTTGAGATAAATTTTTTTATCTAAGTTTAGGAACGCATTCGACCTTATTTATAATTACCATTTTTTGAACACTTTTTAAGCATGAATAGTTATAAATATTACTTTGAGATACTTATGCTTTAGAGAGTATACTACAATCTTGAAGACTGATACTCTAGAACTTGTTTTTAATTATTACTTGAGAAAAAATCTTAAGAAACATATGAATAAGGAAATGACATTAAATCATCATTGGACTATTTGAACCTTTCTATCCTACCTTAATAGTATATTTTCTCTAGTACCCCATTTGCGCCTAATTACTTATTTTTTCTACTTAACCACATTACAAGTCCAAAAACTTAAAAGTTCATTTATCTAGAAATATACCCATCACGCCATAAACCCTAAGTTCACTTAGAAATACTCTTGAAAATAAAAGAGGTTATGGTTGTAAAGGGGGTATTAAAAAAAAAAAATAGAAAAAATATCCCCAAACTTCTTTGAAAATAGTAATTGAAAGAAAGGATGAAAATACAATAAATATGAGGGAGGAGATAATATAAAAAAGAAAAGATCAAAAGATTTTTAAGTAAAGTTTAAGTGTTCATGGTAAGATTTAAACTTCAATTTATTTATCTTTTTATCTTACCCTAACCCTAACCTTACGTTATAAGTTAAGTAAAGTCCTAAATAGATCTTTAGGCAAGTTATGTTCTATATTAGTGGAGAATGATATGAAAAATAAATTTATGAAAGTATTATTATACAATTTAAATGTTAAGACATCATCTTTCATATACAAATTTAAGTATGAGTAAATAAATATATGATTTTAACTATTTCTTACTGTTTGCGCGCGCGCGCGCGCACACACACACATACATGGTGTTATTTATAAGAAAGAATGAGGGATTAAATAAAAATAATTAGAATTTTTAATAGTTATTTATCTATCTTAGAATTTATATTATCTAAATAGCCTTTGAGATAATTAATTTTATTATTTTACTAACTTAGCATATTTTTTTTTTGTTTTATTTATTTATTATTTGAGTCAAGTATAACCATTTATTTCTCTTTATTTTATTACTTAAGGACAAGCATAAAAGTATAGCAGAACTTGGGTTATTCATGAAGAAGGACGAGCGAAACTCTAAAATTAAAGCTGCAGAGATTTTCAATAAGTAAGAATGCTAAGAAGATTATGTATTATATGCTCTGAATAATTGATGATGATTTATAACGAAAAACAAGCCTATTAATAGGCTGTAAAATTTATACAAAATCTAATTTTTTTTAAAAAATAATTTTAAATACAATACAGCTTTTTTTATATATAAATTCTTAAATAAGTTATAACATATAATTGGGCCTGAAATTTTAAAATAAAAAAATTTATTTGTCTTTAGGACGGCATCAACATAAAGAGATAATTTTAGATTTTTTTTCGAAGTCTTATAATTTAATTATTTCTCTAAGCAAAATATTTCGATAGACCTTGATGTTTGGGTCAAAGGAATCAATAATAATAATAATAATAATAATAATAATAACAATAACAATAACAATACTAATACGTGCTAGTCCACCGTCAGATAGACGTGAATGGCATTATGGGAAAACAGAAACTCTTCTTGCTCCAGTTTATATTATGGACCGAATTATAATTATTGATATAAAATGTCGAATTCCTTGAAACTTGGTGGATCTTTCGTTACATGGCAAGATTTATATACTTAATTTCTGTACCGTTGGCATTTATGGGGAATAACATATTGATACCAAGCACGGTAAACTTTTAATCTTCCACGTTCAATTTGTAGCTTACATGTTCAATCTCAAACGACAGATTTGCATTTATAAGTAACGAAATTCCACAAACAATAAAAGAATAATACGGTTCTAGACAAATAATATAAATGGTGACTACTGGTAGGTGTACATGTTAAGGATGCAAAAGCTTGTAATTCAATTAATTAAATTGGAGTTCATGTGGATCGACAATACAAAAGTCAATTAGTGTGTGGCTATTTATTAAATTGAAAAAATGACATTTTAGTCTCCACACTTTTTATTAATTATCCATATTGTCACTAATTTTTTTATATTACCTCGATTAGTCCCTTAGGGACAAAAATGGGCATTTTTTAAAGACAAAAATAATAACAAAATAGTAGAATTTCAAAGACAAAAATGACCCCTAAAAGATTAACTAACGTAATATAAAAAATTTAGTAATTACATGAGTAATTCAACAAAAATAAAGGGACTAAAATCTCAATTTTTTAATTAAATTTAAGCTTCATAAATCACGAATCATAATAGTCAAGGTTGTGCAGGAGCTTATATTGAGCTTCTTAATGGTTAATTTCACCCATTTAATTCTAACGTTTTGAGATTCAAACTCTTTCAAATCTTAACATTTGGTTGAACTTTTTAAGTAAGGTTTTTGAAAGTAAAATCTTTTAAAATAGAGTTTTAAGAAAAGAAATTATTGATTGTTTAATTACCAATTAAAAAATTTATTTTAAAATACTAGACCGTTTGATTATACATTTTAAAAACTATTTATCTATTATTAAATTATTAAAAAGGACACTTAATAAAATTTATATTAAAATTCTAAATAGTTTAATTTATATATATGCATAAATTTATTATGTATTTTTTTAAATTTAATTTTTTTAACACAAGAATCAAATAAGATTGTATATCGTAATCAACAAATCAATATAAATTATTGTGTTTGATATAAAATTGAAAATAAAATTATTTTTATTTTTATTTAAAAATAAATAATCAACAAAAGATTTTAATAAATTCTTATAAAAATATGGTGGTTGCAGAGATACAGAGAATTGAAAATATAATAACTTTTACAAAAATATTAAAAATATATTAGTTGAATAGTTTTATTTTTTTTACTAAGGATACATTATGAAAATAAGAAAATATTATTAAAGTAAATGTGATATTACATAAATATTAAAAAAACTTAAAAGCTTTACTCCTAAAAACCTAAAATTTAAACTTTTGTAAGTAGATGCAAAATAACTTTTTTAATCTGAAATTTTTTTTTCTAATTACTGAAAGTGCGTTACACATAAGGTGAGTGTGTACATTTTAATTTTTTAATTTACACATCAAACATGCATAAACTAGTGCAACGGAATATTAACAAATATTGCATTACACTAATGAGATATTTAGAGAACTCATCCTTGGAGTATCATTTGCGCAGTTCTAGTCGAAGAATCAATGAAATTCTTTAAGTTAGAATGGTAACCTCTTATCCTTGATTGAAATTTTAATTGAAGCAATACTTACTTCACATTTGTCTCTCGGCACTATTTATATATAGCTATTTTTGCTTACTTCCATTTTTCCTACAAATAAAATGAAATGGAGCTAACTATTTTTACCCATTACCACCTTAAATTTGATCAATGAAAATATAATTGGTGGTTAAGTATGACAATAAAAAAATTTGCATTGCCATGCTTCTTTAATTTGATGAAAAGCTATTAACCATGTGTTGGCCGTGTAAAAGAAAAAATTGGTGGCCAAATGATTTGTTTGTCAATTTAATAATTGGCCACCACATGCTTTATTTCCTAGCATGACAAGGATTTGGCTAAAATCCTTATAAATCATTGCTAGCTCATGCATTATTCTCTTAAGATTGGCACTTCTTGGTTTGGTTTAGAAATTTTGGCCGAATATAATACATATAAGCAACATTTGCAATTATTAAACAAATTTCATTTGTTTGTTTATTTGGCAAAAATAACTATTAACAATTAATAATTAACAATTAAATGGCCATTTAATACATAATATGTGTTAGACCATTACAAATTAATAGCTTGACATATGACATCCAATAGAAAGAATAAAGTGACAAATTTTACTTACTGAGATCTCGAACTTAACACTTACACCCTATCAACTCTAAAATAATTTTGATTTTTTAAAAACTTCCCAAATTAAACTATTTAATTTGGTGGTCTACTTCAATACATAATGAGTACACTTCATATAGTGAGACTCCCTAGGTTCATATCCGTTTTGTCTTATAGAACTCTTCCTTCCATAATCGATGTCCTATACACATATTATGGAAATAACAAAATAGTGTGTTAAACTATACAAGTTGAGATTAATACATATTCGTATAATTCCTCTGTCATTTATATCTTAAAAGAGCGAAAAAATAGATCATCACTATCAAGTCTTCATATGTTCAAATCTAAAACTTTTCTCGAGATTCGTAATCCCATAAATAATATCCGCAAACACTTTTGTGATATTATTTGACACAAAATATTTTTCCTATGTGATTTACTTATGACCATAAGATTTTCTGGAGCACAATCTTGGAGCATCTGGATATACAACTCACACATATGAGTTGACAAATCTAATATCTACACACACTGAACTCCATGACCATCAGACTATACTCAGCGACACCTAGTGGTTAGACTATGAAAGGTCTCTAACATGTATGGAACCTAAGTATGGTAGATCACTTATAAGTCCACCATGGTGCTTAAGTCCAGGGACTACGAATACTACCAAACTTTAAAGGATCATCAATTGACGGCTTTATTAGATATCTATTAGAGATCCTAATTGAGTTTGTTCAGTACCCAGTCCTCATTGCATATCCGTATGCCTATACGAGCTTCCATTAAGCTTATGGTCTGCTAAGATTAACCATCTAGACCTTCTAAATATAGACATACACTGATCTATATGTGATAAGGTCTCTACCGATAAACTCGTATCAGTGAAGATAGATCAGGAACAAAACGTTCGAGAATATACTTGCACAAAGATATTTCTTAATACTATTTGCAACCTTTTACAACTATGTCATTGCTATTATACCCTTGAGTTTTTGTCCTATTTCAAATAAGGCTCTAACTCTTTAGATTCCGCTGAATCTTATAACCTGCTAACTATTAATAGTGCTAACTCTTAGCAATTGTAACTCTCAGTGTTGCTAACTCTTAGCCTTGGTCTAAACTCTTTTTTGGACCATATTTAAACTCATTTAGATCATACAATGTCTGAAATATTACAAACATCTCACTATATATATTTAATATTATTTTAATCAAAATGCTTATTATATAAATATTAAACAATTAATATTCATACAAATTTGGAATGGCATGTGAGCAACATTTTCAATAACTCCCACTTGCTTTAGTGCCATTCATGATGATATCTAATACCTATCATCTTTATGTGTTTCTCAAACACATTAGGAAATAAGGCTTTAGTCAGTGGGTTCGCTATATAATTTATGGAATATATCATAGATACTATTACATCTCTAATAGTTAAGAACTTTTTAATTTTGTGGTTTTCAGAGTCCACTTGATCAGAATTCTGGTATGCCTTTTGGGTTTTTGGCTTGAGAATTGTCCCGTTATTGTTGCAATTAGTGGGATAGGATTCACTGAGCTTAGTACTCTTTTAAGCTTTGCAACTAACTTATATGTCTACAGAACTTCTTTTACTGGCTTTTCAAGCCACAACATATTTTTTATTCAAGGTAGAATTTGCTATGGATATTTATATTACACTCTCAACTAACTATGGTTCCAATGAGAAAAAATATATAACCAGATATAGACTTTCAATAATCTAAGCTAGACTGAAAGTCTAAGGCTATGTATCATTTCATATGTAGGTAACTTTCTCCATGATGTGAAACTTATCCTCTATACCTCTTAGGCATTTCAGATATGTTTCACGGTTATTTAATGGTCATTACCTAGATCAGACTGACATTGGTTAGTAACACTTACAGCCATCTAGATTCGAGTTTCGTACATTACACGACATACATCAAGCTACCTTTACCTAATGCAATTGATATGTTAGACATTCTAACCTTTTCATCTTCTTGTCGAGGACACTTCCTCCTAGAAAGATGAATGTCATGTTTAAAAAGTACATTAACTATCTGACAGTTATTGAAATTATACCTTTTCAAAACATAATCTATGTAGGAAGATTGGAATAGTCAAAACAGCCTCCTAGCTCTATCTCTATAACACTTTATAGCTAGTATACAAGAAGTCTGTCATAAATCTTTTATGGAGAAGTTCTTATTTAGATAACTCATATCAAACTGATTTGCAACATATCAACATTGTTCTTAACATTGAATATGTCATCTACGTAAAGAACTCGAAAGATAATTATGCTCCTACTGCTATTTCGAAACATACAAGCTTTCTTTTTGTACTAGATGAAACTAGACTCTTTGATTTGCTTGTTAAAAAAAAAGATTCGAGCATGTTGTAATAGCCAATAAAAATCAGAGTGATTTAAGCATGATTACTGTTGAAAAGGTTTTCTCATTGTCGATCCCAAATCAGTGAGTGTAACCTTTTATCACCAGTCGGGCTTAGAAGGTCTCTACCTTCATATTGAACCTATACTTCCACTACATAAACTCATTTATAATGAATAAGAATAATTCCTACCAGAAGCACAACCAAGTCCTAGACTTGATTCTTATTCATACATAAAGTCAATTTAAGATTTCCTAGCATCTTGCTATTTTCCTGAATCGATGTCTAACATTGCTTCTCTATAAGCCAAATGATCATTTTCTTCAGTTAAGACAATACCAAGGGCACCTTCAGATATCAAGCATACCTAATAGGTAACCCTCGATATCTTTTCCAACTTACAAGGAAAGTGTGTTAAAGGTATATCTCACTCTATTGAGCTTAGAGTTCTATCGTTGGTTCATAGATCTTGGATTGACTTTACCAAGTTCAATCATTCTACAATTCCCATGACCCTATGAGAAATGTTTTCTCTAGGAGGTGGCAGTATTAGAAACGAACTCGTTTCGTTCTTCTTAGATGGTATTATGTTCTATTGTATAACTTTTATACGTATAGGATAACCCTAAATCTTAACATACTTAAGACTTGGTTTCCTTCCAGTCTATATCTCATATGGAATAGAAGGAACAACTTTCGATAGAACCTTTATTCATAATTGATCAACAGTTTCTAGAGCAAATCTCTAAAGATATACTAGAAGATCGGTGAAGTTCAACGTCAATCGGACTATATCTAATAGAGTCTGATTTCTCATCTCTAAAATACCTTTGTATTAAGGAGTATCTGAAGGACTATATTGAGCAAGAATCCTACTCTCAGTTAAATAATTTATGAATTTACTACTCATGTATAAATCGTCTTGATATGATTAAAGGCATTAAATATATATAAGGGTATGTTTCTTTACTTATAATAAAAAAAATTTGAACAATTCAAAAATTTCCAACCTGTGTTTCTCAGAAACACATATCTGTATTGTGATAAATCACGATGAAGTATAGAAATTCACCCAATCGTAGTATGAGTCATTGGAACATATACATCATTATGTACAAGTTCCAATAAATTAGTAGGTCAGTATCTAATACTTATATAAGTATTTGGTCATTTTTCCTTTAATTTAAGATTCATAAACTGCCCAAGGTATCATAGTTAGATCAAGTATCTAGCTATCCTTAACCAAAAAGGATAGTAGTCTCACGACTACATGACCTAATTTTATGTCCCACAATTCATCATTATTCAAAGTTCTTAAACTACTATTTATTCTATTCACCTAGACATTTCTTGTTGTAATTATTATATAATGGACATTGATTAACTGACATTCAGTTAGCAAAAAATTATCATTATCATATTTACATGAGAAACTATTCATGATGTATCCATGATAACTGATGCGATAATTCTATATCATAAATTAAGTGCAAGTATACACTATCGTATGCAAGTAATAAAGAGACTAATTAGTCGGATGTCAAACCCACAGGGATAATTTCTTCTTATTAACCAATTACTAAAATTATGTCTTTCTAATAATTATTCAGAAAAATAAAAATTCAAGAATGAATGTAGAAAATATAAAAGTAAAAATACAATGCAATGAGATTTAAAGATAACAATGTAGAGAAAACCTAGGATTAATATTATCCCTCAATATGTTTTTTAATGATTAATCCTCTAATATTTAACTCACTTAGTCTTTATTATTGATCAAGACACTAATGTATTCACAAGCCTCTTTCAAGGTCATGCAAGTATACCCTAATTTACCAAATACCTATATTCCTATGGCACTTGTAATAAATTAAGATTCATTAATATTAGGTCTTATTGATCATACATGCCAATTAGGTATATTCTTATCCTAAATTGAAACTTGCATATGCAACATTGAATGTTACTCTATAATCATGCATTAAATTACCTAGGTCTAAATATTATGATTCCTCTTCCGAGTTTATCAATAATATTACCAACTCATTCACCATATATTGGCCAGATATATTGAAGCATTAAACACAAGTAATTTAAATAATAAATGACTAAGTTTATTAAATACTAAAAGATATGGCAAGTTAAGCGCACATATTGAGTTCAAATATTAACCCTAGAAAATAAGTTAGCTCATGTCTACAAGAGAACAGCAGTAGAAATAATTATAAATCATGATACAATTATTAGCAAACCGATATAGACGTCGAATTGCTCTTAATTGTGCTGCCTAGGAACTCTTGATGCCGAAGAACGTCTTGTATCTCTCTCTAAAGTTGCTTTAATTAAGCTCTTATTACTCTCCAAGACTCGTGCTCTGTATTCTTGGTGCTCTTGTGTCGTCTTGGATTCCTCCTTGAAGGCTGGGAACGAGTGGCTTTTTATAGGGATTAATTTGAGCTTGAAAATCTCAATTCTCGTCGGATTAGGACTCGTGATACCGCTGGGGCGATATGCTTCTGTCGCTGGGGTGCTGCGTGAAAAAGCCTGCACCGCTGGAGCTGTGTGATGATAGCGCTGGGGCGCTGCATGAAAACGGCTTTACCGCTGGCGCGGTATGTTGATAGCGCTGGGGCGATGGAGCGTCGCTGGCGCGGTGACTCTGCGGCGCTGGGGTGCTAGACGCGACTTAAGCAGGTCATTTTTCTTATTTCGATCACTATTTCAGTGCTGGGGTGACAATTCTTGTGGTGCTGGGGCGATGGACACATACTTTGAAAACTTTGCATTTTAGTCCCTATTTTCGCTCCTTTTGCGTTCTTTCTTTAAATTTCGTTCAAGTCCCTATAAATAACAGTAATGCACATAAATAGCCATCTATTCTCATAAAATCATAAAATATCAATAATAAAAACATGAGAAAATATATGACAAATTTGCCCTTATCAATAACCCTCTCTATCTAATACTGAAAGTGATATAATTTGCCTGAAAATATTTAGCACAAAATATCAATTATACAACATAATCCTTTTTCCAGAAGAGAGAAGCAATTAAAAGTTCTAACAGCTACCACGTATAGGAAATCTCTATTTCCAACGTGAATTTATATTTCTCTTTTTATAGCTTCCTAACATTCTTCAAATTATACAACAACTTGCAGATATGAGAATGACGGGCGATATTGCATAACTTTGCACATTTAGCATTATATGCTAATGAAATATCTATGATTGGTAAACAAATATCTAAAAAGTCTATCTTCATAAGGTAAGGTATATTAAATAGTAACGATTACTATTTTAAACCTCATTAGAGTGGAAACACTTTTCTTTGTTATTATTCTCTATTTGTGGTTTAGAAATAATTTATTAGACGAAGCATAATATCACTTGCACATCTTATATGCACATGTTCTTACTAAAAATCATTAGACATTAAGATCAAGATATATGATTTGGCTTTTAAATCATCTTTAATTCCTTTTCAATAAATGTTATCTTCTTTCAAAGAGATATGATAAAAAATACCTTTGATCATCAATTGATCATAAATATATCCAAGTTTTTGTGAATCTAGGACTATTATTAGATTCATTAGCAAGTTTAAATATTTTTTGGTACCCAATAATTGATGTGTTTAGAATAAGTATACTTACGAATTGCTCACATTGATCTTCTCCCTATAAGATACCTAGAGGAATAGCAAAACATTTCTAATCATTAGTTATTAATATTTTAGATTATGTGTATAACTTTTAAATATTTTTTTAAATTTAAAGATGCCCTTCTACTGCTTTACATAATCTCCTAAATCTCTTAAAAGGAAAAATAACAGTTTACAATTTATAAACTGTACAGCAAGAAATATACCCCATTGACATTTTACTCAAGCCTTACGCTTTAGTAATATTGGCCTTTGTAAACCTAAAAGGTAGACAACTCTTGTCAATTACATCTCATGCAACTCTTACCACTGATCCTAAACACACCTTATCCTTACGCTTTAGCAATATTGGGTAAGTGTATTCCACATTAACTTATCAATGATAAAATACATGTTACTAATACTACCCTTACACTTTAGCAATATTAGGCAATACGTTAGCATATATTTACTTTATCTTATGTTTAGAACAATTATAAATTGCATAAAATAGATAATAAGTATTTTTAAACAAATTAAAAATAACAATCAAAGTAAGTTAACGTAAATACAACTTTTTTTAGGTTCTTAGTATTGCGATACTAGAGACCTAGCCTCCGATGTCGCAATTACAATCTTTACAGCGCTGCGATTCTAAGGTCCCACTTTGTTGTCGCAGCACTATGCTTCTAATGCTATGGCACTGGAGATTCTATTCTCCAACATTGCAGTGCCAAGCCATGTGCACTGTAGCATCAAAATGCGTGTACTACAGCACTAGGGCCTAAAAATCCCAGCACTGTGGCACTTGCCTACTAGTGTTGTAGCACTGGAGATTCTACCTCCAACACCGTGGCACTAAACCCTCAATGCTGTGGCATTCCACACCAACGTTGTGGCACTAAAGCTTAGACAATCCTAGCACCGCAGCGTAGAATGACATTGTCGAATCATCCGTTTAGTTGTGTCTTGATTCACATTTTTCAACATTTCAATCCCATAATCGATAGCCTTGGGACATCTTATTTATGCTATAAACAGTTCGATTAAGTACACAAATAGCACATAATCATGCACTCTGATACCAATTTGAAAGAAAGTTGTGCGTAGGGTGAACGTGTATATTTTAATTTTTTAATTTACACATCGAACATGCATAAAATGAATACAACGGAATATTAATAAATATCTCATTACACTAATAAAATATTTAAAGAACTCACCCTTAAAGCGTGCTTTCCTCAGTTCTAGTTAAGGATTCAGTGGAATCCTTTGAGCTATAACTTAATCTTCTATTCTCGGCTGAAATTTTAATTAAAGCAACACTTGATTCACATTTGTCCCTCGGCACTATTTATCTACATAGTTATTTTTGCTTACTTCCATTTTTCCTACAACTGAACAAAAATATGGTTGGCTATTTATAACGATTACCACCTCAAATTTGGTCAATGAAAATGTAATTGGTGGCTAAGCATGACAATGTAAAAATTTGCATTGTCATGCTTATTTAATTTGATGAAAAGTTATTGACCATATGTTGGCCATGTAAGAGATAAATTGATGGGCAAATGATTTGTTTTTCAATTTAGTACTTGGCCACCATAAGCTTATTTCCAAGCATGACAAGGATTTGGCTAAATTTCTTATAAATCATTACCAGCTCATGCATTATTCTTTTAAGATTGCCACCTCTTGGTTTGGTTTAGAAATTTTGGCCGAATATAATACATATAAGCAACATTTGCAATTATTAAACAAAATTTATTTGTTTGTTTATTTGGCCAAAAATAACTATTCATAATTAACAATTTAACGCACCATTCAATACATGTGGTGTGTCATGCCATTACAAATTAATGGTATGACATGTGGCATACAATAGAAAGGATAAAGTTGCAAGTTCTACTTTTCGAGATTCTAAGCTTAGTACTTAAACTCTCTCTGAAAGACCCTAAAATAATTATGATTTCCTAAGAACTTTCCAAATTTAACTATTTAATTCGGTGGGCTATCATAGTGCATAATGAGTACACTTTATATAGCGAGACTCTCTAAGTTCACACCTATTTTATCTTATGGAACTCTTTCGTTAGTCCATAATAGATGCCCTACACACACATTATAGAAATAAAAAAAAAAAGGCACCAAGATCCCGCAAAAGCGTCATTTGTTAGGAGCAACTCAAATAAAGAAGAGTTTAGTTTGGTCTGAATTCAGGCCCAGCCTTGCCATTTTCAACTATAAGAGATATCTTGATGAGCGAGAAGTAATCTCTGGCACAGTATGAGGTTTCTTTATTATCCTTCAGCTATCACTCGTTAGTTGAAATGTTAAATCTTTCGGAGGGGAGGGGTGGCTCAATCACTAATAGATCTCTCAACGAAAGCTCATTATATTAAAAGCGAAATATTGAACTAAGATTGATTCCATCAAGAATAAGGTTGAACGAGACTCTTCTTTCTTAAGGAAAAGAGAATCATTTTTACAATAAAGAATGGTTATCAATCCTTACAGACTGTGCACTAAAGAAATCCAATTTTCTAAGTCCCGCACGGATACCATTCACTATCCATTCAGACGACTACTTATGGCTCCTAGAGAATTATCAAAATACTGAGGATAATGACAAACTGAGCAACTCGACTAGAAAAATTGGCGATCGATCTCACAAGCACCCTTAGGAATTTTTAAACTCTTATAGAAAAGCCTCGAGTCAGATTGTTAGTAGAGATAAAAGCAAAAACAATTTGGCACAGCCGTGGCTCACAGAACCATAATAAATTGATAGTTATATTAGTATCCTCTTTGTTAATCCTGGGTAGCTCCTTAGGTTCTCCCACTCGCTGGAACTAGTGCTGCTATAAAATAATAAGTCATTCCTTAAGATTATTATATTACCACCCATCCTTCATCTTGCTTCCTTTGTTAATAGAAAGAAATAGAGCTCTGCTTCTGTATTGCTTTTTTCTTTCTACATTTTTTCATGTTCGGTTTCGTATAAGTTTCTTTAACCAACTTGCGGACTTTATTGGACTATTCTAAAAAAAAAAGAGGTTTTATATTAAAGAGAACAAGAATTTATTCATACTAAAATACTTTAATCGATGAACTCGTTGCTGCATCAATGCTCTACAAAATTGTACATGAGATTTTCACCTCATATTACTCCTCGGGGCCATAAATAAATGGTCGGAGTCATTACAAATAGAACAAATATACACTAAGCCTTTGAAGGATGAGGTTCCAATTTGCCATTTCTATTCAATCACCACACCACCTCTATTATACATACGATAATACATGAAGCGAAAGAACTTGCTCGGTTTAAGTGTTAAATATTGTATCAATAATGCATGGCGAACCAACTTCGTAGCTCAATCTCTTAGGCCAGCAACCTTGCCCAGCATCTTCTACCAATTGTCAGCCTGTTCAGCTGACCTTAGAGGCTTCGCTTTGCATCGAATTAAACCACATGCTCTACCGTTGTCTTATTTTTTGCCGTGAATTGGGATCGCCCACCAGATCTTTTATTTTGAGTTGTTCATCAGTTCTTTTATAGAGTCCTTTTTCTATGCTCACTGGTAGGAAGTTTACTAGTACACGTACTCTTCCTCTATCTATGAGCCAACTACTATTGCTAGGCGACTGCTTTTCTTTAAGAAAGGCTTCTTCCTGACCCATAATCTTTCAGGTTTTATAGTTCTTAGTGAGTGAGAGACCTCCTTTATAAAAGCTATGAGGTTAGCATAATTAATCGATTTATATGATAAAAGATCATATCTCTAGTATTTTCTAAAATTATATTTTTGATTCCGTAATTGAGACTGGGGAAGAAAGGCTTCATGGATCAAGTAACTCCATGGATATTTTGGTAGGGTCACTCTCTTTATCAAAAAATAGAAGTTATACAAGGTTTTTGTCGGGCCTGCTCCTATAATACCTAATCATATGTTTTTTACAACCCCCACACCCCCACTCCCCTCTATAGTAGTTGTAGAATGTTTCAAAAAAAAAAAAATACCATTCTAATTTTGGGTGGAGACTATTAACTTGGATCTCTAGTAATATACTAATACGCTTTAAAACTCTCATGGTTTAAGGGTTTTAACATCATAAACTTTAGGTGAAATAACCATTAAAATTTTGGGTGCTTTAATTGGACTATGAAATAAAAATACTAAATACTAACTGTCAAGTTTTACCTCTGACAAATTAATATATCTATTTTCTTTAAGATACTAGTAAGTTAATGATAATTATGAAAGTTTTAACAATAGTATATTGTTATGTGGTTTTACATAGTCTTAGATTTAAATCATATTACTATATATTGATTCTACTTAGTAAATATAGTTATTTTCCCAATTATAAATCAGTCTAGTGCCCAATCAAGAACACCACTGGAATTTATGTCTGGATTTTCAAATAATAGTCTAAGTAAACTATAAGTTTACTTGGCCATGTGAATATGATTATGGGTTTCAAATAGTTTTCAACATGTTAAGAAATACAAAAGTTATTGCAAAAAGCCAAATGAATATTATATATAGACCAGAAACAAAATGTTGTTAAGACAAAAAAAAAAACTTTACAAAATAACTTCAATATAATAAATTTATAAAACCACATGCATGATTGTCGTCACAAACACAGGGACATCTGATTCTTATGAAATTATCATAACGTTGGTTTATTCCAAAATTACCAAACAACAACATACAATCTTGCAAATATTGTTTTTTTTAATAAAAAAAACAAACATAGGGACTACCAACAATTATTGTTTATACAATCCCAACACAAACACAAGGACTACCAAAGCACCAACACCATTTTTTACTATAATACCAACACAAAATTAGATAGGTACCACCAAATAAAATTGAATATATAAATTATAAACACATACCTTACTTTCAGTCTAGTATTTTGAAGCCGAATGGCGTTGTTTTGCCTCCTTTTGAAATATGTTACAAGCAAAATGGAGCTGTTTAAAGTCCTTCATCAACAAATTAAAAATATGTTTGCCTTTTTTTTTTATTTGCATGGAAAAACAACATCATTTTTGTAATAATTATTTTAAAATAAGCACCCAAAATGATGTCATTTAAGAAGAAAAAATTAAATAAAAGGGCAGCATTTTTTCCTCAAATTTATAACACCAAAAACGGCATCATTCCATGTAAATTCAAGAAACGATGCCATTTTAGTTACAAAAAAAAAATGATAAAAGCTAATTTGAAAACAATTTTCACATCGTGCATATTCTTTAAAACGGTGTCATTTAAGGTCAGTATTCTGAATTCATAATAATTTTTTCTTTTTAATTTTCATGCAAAAAACATTGTTATTTTTTCTCCCTCTATTCCACGCAAAACGGCACCATTTAAGGTGTAAATAATTTTAAAAACAATTGATAACCCCCACCAAATTATAACACAACAACATTAAACAATGTCATTTTTTTATAACAACAAAATAAAATTCCTACATGTAAACATGCTTAACGTAATAAAATTTTAACCAAACGTCAATGTTTTATAACGTTAAGAAAATACATCATGTGACTCTTTCTATCACAATTTTTTTTTTCTAATTCAATCACTAAACTGTGATTTTTTTTGTCATAAATTTATAATAATTTTGTAAGTAGTGCATTTTATATCCATTGTTTTGAATTCTTAAACTTAGTAATGCTCAATTTGAATAAAAATGTGTGACTTTTTATATGCGTTAATG
This sequence comes from Ailanthus altissimus, assembly GCA_946807835.1. NCBI lineage: Eukaryota > Viridiplantae > Streptophyta > Magnoliopsida > Sapindales > Simaroubaceae > Ailanthus > Ailanthus altissimus. The sequence goes on from OX327687.1 coordinate 17,223,119, forward strand.
TCATTTTTTATGTTTCAAGTTAATATAGGCATTTGAAATTAAAAAAACATCAGAGAAAAATGCACAAAATTATAGAAAAGACACCAAAATGCTCAATTTAAATAGTAAAAGTGAACAACGAACAATGGCGGCGCAACCCTAATTTAGGCAATATGTTGGGGCCACAGCCTCACTCATTCAAACTAAGGTCTTAAGTCGAATTTGGGTGAGGTCGTGGCACTGCCTGTAGTGCATCAATTTTAAAATTTTGTACCTTAATTTTAAGAGCCCGTCTTGAAGCTTATAAAAAGATATAAAAAGCCTCATTTAAAGAGAAGTGAGCACATAATTATAGAGATAAATAGTAGATTTTAGAGAGAGAAAGCACTTTAAAACTTGGATTCTTGAAGATTAAAACCTCTAAAGAGGCATCTCCACTAGTTTCCTATTTTTCCTTTATTGTTTACTTTAATTTAGAATTTATATTTATAGCTTATGTTACTTTAAACATAGTTACTCTTATAAATTTATAAATTATTATGATTTTGTACTTAGACATGGTTAGCTAAAATACTTGTTCTAGGATATTGTAACTCTACCCTATACCATATTTGAATATTTGTAAATGATTAATGATTATTTATTGTGTTATTTATTTGTGCTTTTCTAGATTTATTGCTTCTAATTTGATTAGGAGATTGATTAGATGATATAGACTTATGAGTTGTATGCTTAGAAAATGTTAACTCATTTGTTGGACTTGAAAAGCATAACCGTAGCGTTTATTGAGTTGAAAAACTAATAAAATTTGAATAATCATTTAAGGGTTGGTTAATGAATATGTACATAGACAAGTTAGGTAGAGATATCAACTTGCATATGTATGTATAACATCTCATTTAATATTCAGGAGAGATAATGAGATTAATATTGAACCCTTTGATTAATAAATTCACAAGAATAGTTGTTAATTACTAAAACATGAAGAAATGGGAAAGGTTAAGTGAAATCAAAACCTTAGGAACCTTTATTCATATATTTCTCACCTCCTTCAATTGTCAAATTGTTAGTTCAAATATTTTTAATTTTCTTAATCAACTTAGAATTAATATTAGCCTACATAAAGTTGGGTTATTAACATTATAATAGTTAGCATTAATTTAGAAGCTTAATCCTCGTAGGAACCGATACTTCTAATCACTTTATTAATTGCTCACGGTCTGTGCACTTGCAATTAATATTCACACGTGTTAGTTTCGTGAACAGGTTTTGGGGCCATTGTCAGGGATTGCAGATTTTTAATTATTACTAATATTGTGGTTAAGTAATTCAATTTTAATTTAGACATTTATTTTTCTTTTGTTCTTGTTGAGTTTTTGGTTGTTATAGGTGTTTTGAAGATGTATGAAAAAAGCTCGTAGCTTGGAGCCTTTACCTTTTGATCCAAAAGTAAAGCACACTTTGCGAAGCTTAGGAGAGAAAGAAAATCAAGCTCAAACTATGGCCGACATTGGCAACAACAACAGGCCTTGCGAAATTATTTAAAGCTTGCGTTCAATGATAACTATTCGGGAATCTAGTGTCAAGGAACTCATCCCAACAATTTTGAGTTGAAGCCAACCCTTATTAGCATAGTGCAACAAAACCAATATGGGGATCACCAAGTAAGGATCTTAAATGTGCATCTTGCAATGTTCTTTGAGATATGTGACATTAGCAAGATGAACGAAGTTTTAGAGGATGTCATTCAACTATGCTTGTTTCCCTTCTCTCTTAGAGACAAAGTGAAGGGTTGTCACCAATCCTTGCAACCAGGGAGTATTACAACAAGGGAAGGGCTAGCACAAAAGTTTCTTACCAAGTTCTTTCCACTACCAAAGACTTCTCAACTTCAAGGAAAGATGGTTCAATTTTGATAAACGGACTCCGAGCTACTTTATGAAGCATCAAAGAGATTCAAGGACTTTATTCATAAGCTCCCTTAACATGGATGCTAAGATTAGTTCTAAATTTAAATTTTCTACAATGGACTAAATTGCTAAACTAGAACTATTGTAGATATGGTAGTGGATGGTACTTTATTGTCAAAACTGCAGAAAAAGCTCAAATATTGTTAGAGAAAATGGCTTGCAATAATTACCAACAGTCTAATGAGAAGTCCATTGTAAAGAATGCCACTAAAGTACACAAAGTTGATCTATTGGTTGCCCGTTTAGCCTACGTCTTCGTATTGGCTAATTAAATTTATGCACTCAAAGCTAGAGAGGCTTCTACAAGTGACGATTCGGCTATAGTAACAAATGTGTCTTATATCGGTGAAGAGATTAACCCAGAACAAGTGCAATATATCGAAAACTGGAACTTCAACTACCAGAGTAACAATTTGCCTATACATTATCATTTGGGACTTTGCAATCATGAGAACTTCTCTTATGGTAATACAATGAATGCCCTACAACTTTCATTGGGGTTTAATCAACCAATAGTTAAGAAGAAACCCTCATTCCAAGACCTTTTTGTACTATTATTATTGAGAAGAGAGAAAGATTCAACAAAGATAAAGCCTGGCTTGACCATATTGAGACATACTGCACTCATATGAACGCTACCATGAAGTCCCTAAAGATGCAAGTATGTTAACTTACCAATGTAATTAAGAAAAATGTTTTTGGCAAGTTCCTAAATGACACGAAGCCTAATTCTAGGGAGCATTGTAAAGTCATCACCCTTGGGAGTGGTAAAGAATTAGAAGCTCTAGAGAAGAAGGTGGTTAGAGACAAAAAAGGAAGAAGTTGTTGCGTAACCGTCAAAAGCAAATTCAAAGCCCCTCTATTTTTTCTTTTTATGGATAATCTACCACTTATTACTCCTTCATTGTTATAAATTCAAAGGTTTAGAAAAAAAAAGTTAGATGCTCAAATTTCTAAATTCCTTAAAGTGTTTAAAAAGATTCATATAAACATCCCTTTTGCGGATGCGTTAAAGTAAATGCGCAACTATGTGAAATTCATAAAATAGCTAATGTTAAAAAGAAGAAGTTTGAAAGACTATGAGACAGTCAAGCTAACAGAGCAGTATAGTGCAATCCTTCAACGGAAGTTGCCTTAAAAATTGAAGGATCTAGCTAGCTTCACCATTTCTTGCACTATTGGAGATTTAACTTTCGAGAAGGCCTTGTGTGATCTTAGTGTCATTATAAACCTCATGCCTTTATCTATTTTCTGGAAGTTAGGACTTAGAGAGGTGAAGCCAATAATGATGTTCTTGTAAATGGTGGATAAATTTCTCATTTATCCCAATGGTGTATTTAAAGATATTTTAGTCTAAATGGACAAATTCATTCTTTCGGTGAAATTTGTTGCTCTAGATATAAAGGAAGATAAGGAGGTCCATATTCTTGGTCAACCATTCTTAGCCACCAATAGGGTTCTTATCGACATAGAAATGAAAGAGATGAAAATGAGAGTGCAAGATGAGGAAACCATATTTAAGTCTCGAGGAATTGAAGTTGTCGAATAATTCTGAAGAATGCTTGAAGCTTGACAATATAGATCTGGATATAGAACAACGTGTCTCATCTTAAAAGAAGATATATGCAATCTAACTGAAAGTTCATGACAAGGCAATGTTACATCGAACAAAGAAGAAGACAAGGCATGGCAAGATCATGTTAGAAAGGCATCCAAACATCGACCATCGATGTTCATTCTTTTGGCTAAGATTGACACTCTTTTCAAGCAAGCTCTTAATAAGAAAGTTTAGGTTACTCTTTAATGATAATTTTATAGAGTTTTGAAAATTGAGGAAAAAGATTTACAAGGCCATTGAGCACATACTAAAGCACCAAAATGAAGGAGTGTTCTATAGGCGTAATGCCTTTGAAGTGCTATTGAATCCCTTATGAATCTGAAAGATATCAAGCCGAAGACATTAATCAATGCTTCTTGACAAGTAACCTAAGTGAATTTTAATTTTTAATTTTAATCTTTATTATTAATGTTGTTTCTTTCTTGTAATGTATTAAAACAGCAAATAAGCACTACATAAATATTAAAAAAAAGAGTGAAAGTGGAACCTACAAGGTACAGCCTAAAGGAGCTCAAAACTAAAACAATTCCACACCTTGGCAATAAGTTACGGCTGCAACATGGCTTGGAAGATGAAGTTTAAGTATGATAAATATTAGAAATCCACTGAAAAAATAAATAAGATGTTGATTGTGGCTACCATAATTGACCCACGATGGAAGATAAATTTTGTGGGCTTATATTTTGCGCAACCATACTTGTCACATGATGTATTTACAATACTAGTCTCTACTGTGGCATCTAAGTCCGCGTTTAGTATTAGAGGATGAGTGCTAGATATATTTAAGAGTTTATCGACTCAGATATAAATATATCTCGAGCTATATGCACCAAATTGGATACTTGATTGCATTCAATTTCCATCAAACAAGAGATCAAAATGAAGGTTATAAGCACTTTTACATCTATCCATCAAATATTTGTCCACCTTATTTGCAACCTTTGTCGCAACATCCTTTTTAAGGACACCATTTTTATTCTTCCACCTTAACCTATCATATCATCAAACCCGGAGAATGACCCACTGCCACTAGATTGTTGAGAATCTACAATACTAATGCCACCAACACTATTACTTTCCTCTTCAACTAGTTTTCTATATCGCCAACTATACTCCTCATAGAACTTGCATAACAAATCTTTGGTGACATATTTCATTTTATCCACTACTACAATATCTTTATCGAACAAAATCCAAAGACATAAGCCAAAAAAAGTCATCTTTCATTGTTGGTTAAGTATGGCATCCACAATCAATAATTTGTTTATCTTTCTTGTGGATTCTCAATACTTATCATACTTAAACTTTATATTTCAATCCATGCTACCTAAGAAAGGATCATCATTGGAAGTCGAAGAGGCTAAAGTGAAAAAACTTTACAAATCTCATTAAAAGTAATGTTGGATATCACTTTTAAAGACGCACTAAATTTATTCATTACCTTATAAAAAGTCACTAGGAATTGTACACATCTCTCAGTATTTTCCCAATCATTATTGAGCAGCAGCCCTATATTCCTAATTCTATTTTCCTCTTCTAAAATATATATCCCATAAAAACCATCTTCATCGGACATTCGGTCGAATAATTTCTATAACTTCAAAGCAATTACCAATATCAAATAAGTGATATTCTACCTATTGTCACATCTAAGATCACGTTGCCTTTACACTCAATCTTTTACTAGTGCACACACTTTTAAAATACTGCAACCAAGAAGTCGAAGACCTCACATACTTTACAACATTCCAAGTGTCGATTATAATCTCGTTTAAATCCTTTAATTCTTCATTCACAATCAAATTAAGAATATATGCATGACAATATACATGTAAGAATTCACCATCAAACACTAAGGCATCTACCTTCTAACTCCTCATCTTTCTCTTTAAATACCAAATAACTACTTTTTTGGCATTAGCATTGTCTATTGTAACCATGAATAATTTTTAATCCTTCAATCGAGAAAATATGATTCCAAAAACTTCCTAATTGTTTCCTCTTTATAATAGACATTAGACTGAAACTCATAATCCTTCTATGCAAACGTCAATCACTATCTATAAAATTGTTGGTGACAACTCTATAATTAGTGTTCTGAATGAGAGTCCAAATGTTAGTAGTCAAACAAATTCTTTGACTACTCCTACTAAATATATTCTTCAACATTACCTTCTCATCAAAATACAACTTCAAAACATCCTTAGTAATAATTCTACATGCAGACACATCAAATCTAGGGACCGCCACACTACAAAAATAACAAAACTCTTTATTCTCTACAAATTGAAATGGCAACTCATCCACAATGATCATTTTCACAATTACCCTTCTATAAGTCGTCTGATCAAAACCCTTTCTCATCACAAGACTTCCATTTTTCCCCTCGACTTAACCACCTTCTCTAACCATAATATTTTAATTTTTATCTTTAGCTATATTGGCCATCAAGTACTTATCATACTTCTTCATATGCATATTCATATTACCTGTCTCACTGCTTAACAAAATTAATTACATTGGTATACTTTTCCACAGTACTTGTACTTCGTCTGATCTTGATTATCAACACGTCTAAAAAAATACCGTGGAAACTTTAGATCTTTATCTTGATGTTGCAACTGTTGTTGATGATGAAGTTTTGGCCACTTTAAAAGGAGGTAGCCACATCATCCTTTGTGCTTGTGCATCTCCTTGCTTTTTTCTTTTCTTGGAAAGAAATGATAACATTTACGCGTTTTTAATTACCGATAATGGGGATACATGGTGGTGATTTCGATTCAAACTCAGGGTAAATCATGACTCATCTAAGAACAAATAAAAAATTGAATTATTTATAATTCAACATCTTTATTCAATAAAGCAAATTTAACAAAAATATGAAGCATATTTGACGTAAATATTAATACATTAATACATTGACTAATATGAGAATATGAAATTCAATCCTATTATAAATTGTTTATAATAAGCATATTGAATTGATAAGTGTTCGAGAACTAAATTATGATCTCTTGGAAAACCAAACGATATCTAAACAGAACATCACTATACCCGCAACAAAGTTATCAGTAATCATAATATGCCTTATAATATCCAATAATTCAAAGCAAGAATAAGTAGATCAAAATCAATTAAAAGAATTGTCATCAAAAGGGTATACAAAAAAAAAATTGGAATAATTTGTATACAACAGCCTCTATTTTTTATGCTTTCATAATTCATATAATCCTATGCAAAAAAGATAATGCTTTTGAAGCAAAACTTAAAAGTTACCTCAGCATCTCCAAAGTTTAAAGCAAGAAAGATGCACAATGTAACAACTCTTTTTCGTAGTTTGTCAATCGAGCTTTCAAAATATTCACAATTCAAAATTTTGGTTACTAATGTAGATTGAGGACTAGGACTTCAAGGTAGACATCATAAATTAAATTGTAATTAATTGATACAGAAAAAAAAACTAATTTATTTAGAATATTCATAATATGCCTTACTAAGTATCAAAATATCATAAGAAAAACAGACAAAAAATTGATACAACATAAGCTTGAAAAAAAAATCAAGAAGTTAAATTCAAACCGTGTTTTAACCTTTGACCTTTGGCAGCAACAGCAAGGTGTCACGGACTGTTTTCGAACCGTGTGGTCTTAGATGTGTTGCGTGCTAAGCAGCCGAGAAAACCACACAAAGAGAAGAAAAACAAGCACACCAAGTGTTTGCACAAATGTTCTCTATATTGCTGAAGAGAAAACAAAGCTATGAGATGATTTATATAAGTGAGGGTCTCCCATTTATATAGTAGCAGCCTTATACAATCGACGGCTGAGATCTAAATGATCTAACGGTGTACATATAAGATAGGATAATATTCCCTAGAATATTATAAGATGTCATTCTACCTTTTATAGAATTCTAATTAAGGTGAACTACCCTAATAAGTCACGGGCCCAGCCCGATTCTCCATCCAAACAGTGGGCCTTCTAGAAGCTCCGGTCCACGTAGCGCTCCATGATCTAAGAGGCCTCCAGCAGGCCTAGTCGCGCACCAAGTGCTCGAAAAAATGCTTGAGAGCACTTGGGGCGTGACATTCTCCCCCACCAAATTCACGCGACGCCCTCGTCGCGTCCTTGTTGGAACTCGCGCACCTTGTTCTCAAACTGTCACAGTGCGTTCTCGGGTTCCCAGCTTGCTTCACTATCGGGCAATCCCTTCCACTTGACAAGATACTCACGACTCGGATAGAAGTTCTTCTTACGTACTGTCATCGCACAAGGATAAGTTCAGCCTCCTTGTCGTAAGATGTGGAAACTCCTAATGGTGCCCTGATTTGTGGCCCACGCTCTGTGTCCTCCACATCACCATGGTATGGCTTTAGGCAGCTTACGTGAAACACCGGATGTAGCCAAAGTCTCGAAGGCAGCTCCACCTTATACGAGACATTGCCAACCCTCTTGGCAATAGGAAATGGCCCCTCATATTTCCGAACAAAGCCCTTATGAAGTGGGCGCGTAGACTTGTGCTGCGTCGGAAGGATTGTCACCATCACTAAATCCCATATGCTGTACTCAACATGTCTTCGCTTACCGTCAGCCCATTTCTTCATCTGTTTCGTCGCCTTGTCCAAACACACCCGCGCTTTGTCCGATTGTTCCTTCCAGGATTTTGCAGCTTTATAGGCTGCTAGACTCTTCCTTGTATCGCTGGATACGAGTGCATACGGCGTGAGAGGTTGCTGGCCAGTAGCTAACTCGAACGGGCTTTGGTTCGTTGATTCACTCCTTTGCAGGTTGTATAAGAACTGTGCCACATCGAGTAACCTGACCCAATCCTGCTGATTTGCGCCCATAAAGTGCCGCAAGTACAGCTCCAGTAATGCATTCACCCTCTCAGTCTACCCATCCATTTGTGGGTGAAAGTTGGTGGAAAAGCGAAGCTCCAATCCCATGAGATTGAACAATCCAGTCTAGAATCTCCCCGTAAACCTCGTATCACGATCGTTGACTATCACTCTCGGCAACCCCAGTACTTGACTACATGCTTAAAGAAACGTTAGCTGTCTCTTCCGCATTACACTCCTTGGGCGCCGATATGAAAGTCGCATACTTGGAAAATCAAACTACCACCACAATGAAAGTTCTACACCCTTCGGATTTTGGCAAGGCTACGATAAAATCCATAGAGATGCTCTCCCAAAAGTCTTTCTAGTATGGGCAGTGACTCCAGTAGCCCTACGGGACTTCGCTACTCGATCTTGTCCTGTTGGCACACGAGACAAGTCTTGACAAACTGTTCTATCTCTTCCCGCATGTGTGGCCAATAGTAAACTGTCTCTAATAGGGCGCGTGTGCGCCGCTGTCCTGGATGTCCTGCCTATTTCGTGTTGCGACACTCCCTAATGAGGTTACGCCACAAGTTCTCCCACTTTGGCACATATACTCGGCGTCCCTTTGTGTAGAGAAGCCCATCTTCTACCCAAAATCGCTAAGTCTTTCCCTCTTGTGCTTGAATGGCAAGCTGTGTGGCTGCGGGATCATGCTTCATTCCCTCATAAAATAACCTGAGCAAATCACCTTCCAGCTTTCTTATAGCTGCTAACTCGACCTTCCGGCTTAAGGCGTCCGCCACCATATTCACCTTTCCTAGTTTGTACTCAAGCTTATAATCGAACTCCACCAGAAAGTCCTGCCACCTAGCTTGCTTCAGGCTGAGTTTCTTCTGACTTTGGAAGTAACTTGTTGCTATGTTGTCTGTATCACTACGAACTTTGCCCCAAGTAGATAGTGTCGCCAAGTGCGTAGGCAATGGATGACCCCTGTCATCTCCTTCTCCTGTACCGTATAACGCCTCTTCGTCTCGTTGAGTTTTCGGCTCTCATACGCGATCAGATGGTCCTGCTGCATTAATACACCACCAATAGCAAAGTCAGACGCATCAGTATGTACCTCATACGGTAACAAGTGATTCGACAATGCTAAGACTGGTTCTTTGATCACTGCTGTCTTCAGTCGATCAAAAGCCCGTTGACACTCCTTCGTCCACTCCCATGCTGTAGTATTCTTTAGCAGGTCAGTAAAGGGTGCAGCAATGGTTGAGTAGCTTTTGATAAATCTTTGATAATAGTTGACTAACCCAAGGAAAGACCACAGCTCGGTAACTTTCGTGGGTGCCTCCCAATCCACTATGGCGCGAATCTTCGCCCTGTCCATCATCAACCTGCCTTCTTTGATCTTGTAACCCAAAAAGTCTACCTCTGGCTTGGCGAATGAACACTTCTCCCTCTTCACATACAACTCATTCTCGCGGAACACCTTCAAGACAGATTTCAAGTGTTCCACGTGCTCTTTGAGAGTGTTGCTATAGATAACGATGTCGTCTAAGTACACGATGACGAATTTGTCTAAGAATGGCTGGAGTATGTTATTCATCAATGTGCAGAAAGTGGCTAGCGCATTCGTGAGGACAAACGGCATGACAAGAAATTCAAAGGCCCCATAACGCGTTACACAGGTTGTTTTTGGCTCATCTCCCTCGGTTATCCGCACTTGATGGTAACCTGATCGTAAGTCCATCTTCGAAAAGTACTTCGTCTGTCCCAACTAATCAACCAAGTCAGCAATTAAAGGAATGAGATACCTATTTTTGACAGTGACCTTGTTCAACTCTCGGTAGTCTATGCATAACCGCAATGATCCGTCGTGCTTGCGCTGGAAAAGCACGGGCGCACCGTAGGGCGCCTTAGATGGTTGGATAAACCCTGCATCCAGTAGCTCCTTGAGCTGCTTCCGCAACTTTACTAACTCTAGTGGAGACATTCGGTAGGGCGCTTTAGCTGAAGGTTTAGCTCCTGGTTCCAGCTCAATCTCGTGATCAATCGCCCGTCTTGGTGGTAATTTCTGTGGTAGTGCTACTGGCATCACGTCCTGGTGCTGCTTGAGCACTTTCATGATCTCTACTGGCAGCTCCTCTTCGCCCCCATACGCCTCATTATCTGCCTCTCATATCGTGGCGAGGTATGTCTCTTCTCCCTACTTAGCTCTCTTCTTCAGTTGCATGGCAGACAGGAGAGTGGTGTAGGCGTTGGGCTTGGATTTTCCACCTGTTGGCCTATTTACTGTTGGCACCATACATGGTCCTCCCTCCAGGATGCATATGTAGTTGTGTCGAGGAAGTGGTATCACATTAAACTACCACAGAAAATCCATACCAAGAACAACATCAAAATCATCGAAAGGGGCTACCGAAAAGTTTACCTTACCACTCTATTTTTTAAAGCTCATTTCAACTCCACGAATGACCCCGTCCAGTGGCTTGATTGCGGCGTTCACAGTTTTGAGGTAGCCAATCCCCTTCTCCACCTTGAGGCCCAAGCGTACTGCTTTCACATACTTAATAAAGTTGTACGTAGCTCCAGTATCCACTAGCACTTGAGTCTTTTTCCCATTAATGTAGGCTTCAACGTACATCAGCGCCTTTCCCATTGGCGCACGGGTTGCCCGCTTGGCATTGAGGGCATTGAGCAACTGCAGACATCCCAATTTTCCCTGTTCGCCCGCTTGTTGAGTCTCCAACATCGCATTGATAGCCTTCTTCTTTGGAAAGTCCTTCACCCAATGATCCCCATCGCAAAGGAAGCAACTAGATCTCGACTTTCTCCCACTGTTGCGCTTCTGCTCTCTCCTTGTGGGCGGTTTACCTTTCCCCTCCTTATCCTACGGAGGTTGAGACTCCCTAGTTCCCCCACCTTTGCTGTGATTGGGCTTTGAATTTTTGGACTTCCCCGCATAACCCTTGAGGTAATCAGTGAGCATTTTCGTCAATGTAAGGGCATCGGATATGTTCTGCACTCCACGCCACCTCAGCTCATTGGACACCCATGTCTGTAATCTGTCAAGGAAATTGAACAACAAGTCTTCTTCACTCATATTGGGGATCTACAGCATCAGTAATGAGTACTCTTCTACATACTCGCCAATCGACTTAGTCTGTTTCAACTCCTTTAGACGCTTCCTAACGTCGTGCGCCACATTCTCCGGATAGTGATAAGGGCAAAATTGTCATATATTTTCTCATATTTTTATTATTGATATTTTATTATTTTATGAGAATAGATGGCTATTTATGTGCATTATTGTTATTTATAGGGACTTGAACAAAATTTAAAGAAAGAACGCAAAAGGAGCGAAAACAGGGACTAAAATGCAAAGTTTCTAAAATTTGAGTCCAGCGCCCCCGCACCAAAAGGAATATAGCCCCAGCGCCAGAATAGTGATCGAAATTAGAAAAATGACATGTTTAAGTCGTGTTTGGCGCCCCAGCGCTAGACAGTCACCGCGCCAGCGCCAATACAGAGCCCCAGCGCTATCATCACACTGCTCCAGCGGTGCAGGCTTTTTCACGCGTCGCCCCAGCGACAGATGCATAGCGCGCCAGCGGTAGTGCGAGTCCTAGTCCGACAAAAATTGAGATTTTCAAGCTCATATCAATCCCTATATAAAGCCACTCGTTCCCAGCCTTCAAGAATCAATCCAAGACGACCTAAGAGCACAAAGAATACAGAGCATGAGTCTTGGAGAGCAATAGGAGCTTAATTGAATCAACTTTAGAGAGAAACTCAAGGCGTTCTTCGACATCAAGAGTTCCTAGGCAGCGCAATTAAGAGCAATTCGATGTCTATATCGATTTGCTAATAATTGTATCATGATGTATAATTATTTTTACTGCTGTTCTCTTATAGCCATGAGCTAATTTATTTTCTAGGGTTAATATTTGAACTCAATATGTGCGCTTAAATTGCCATATCTTTTAGTATTTAATAAACTTAGTCATTTATTATTTAAATTACTTGTGTTTAATGCTTCAATATATCTGGCCAATATATGGTGAATGAGTTGGTAATATTATTGATAAACTCGGAAGAGGAATCATAATATTTAGACCTAGGTAATTTGATGCATTATTGTAGAGTAACATTCAATGTTGCATATGCAAGTTTCAATTTAGGATAGGAATATACCTAATTGGCATGTATGATCAATAAGACCTAATCTTAATGAATCTTAATTTATTACAAGTACCATAGGAATATAGGTATTTGGTAAATTAAAGTATACTTGCATGACCTTGGAAGAGGCTTGTGAATACATTAGTGTCTTGATCAATAATAAAGACTAAGTGAGTTAAATATTAGAGGATTAATCATTAGAAACATATTGAGGGATAATATTAATCCTAGGTTTTTTCTACATTGCTATCACCTAATTTTCTTTACATTGTGTTTTTGTTTTATATTTCTTACATTCAGTCTTAGATTTTTATTTTTCTGAATAATTATTAGGAAGATATAATTTTAGTAATTGGTTTAAAAAGAAGAAACTATCCCTGTGGGTTCGACATCCGACTAATTAGTCTCTTTATTACTTGCATACGATAGTGTATACTTGCACTTAATTTATGATATAGAATTATCGCATCAGATAGAATTGACGCTTCAACTCCTGTTGCAACTCTGTCCAGGTGTTGATGGTGCAGGTGTTGTGTGATATGGTGTGTGATGTGTATAGATGTGTATAATTTCAAAAATTAAATACGCAACGGAAGTATTCATACATATTAAACAATATGTAACATATTCAAGCATGTATGATCATTCAAGTACATATATATCTCATATATATATTTCATGCATGATATAAAATGAATAACAAATAAATAACCTACCCGGATATGAAGGTAGCTTTACAAATCTTCAAGAACTCCAAGCTTCAATTTGTTGAGCTCACCTTGAAGTGTTCCCTTGCACAATTCTAGTTCACAACTAAATTCGGTGGGATTGTGAAGCTAGAATGGCAGCCTTGAATTTCCAGCAAATGATTGTTTTAACACTTAAAATAATTTGTCCTTATGGTTACTACCAAGAGATGAGAAGAATTGGGTGTTTTCTATAGTTCTTTACAACTCTATATGTTGTAGCTTGGTAAGCCTTTGCATTTTCTCTCAACACTTTTAGAAAAACACTTAGGAAAAGCTCTCAATTCTCTCTCTTTTCTCCTAGAACGAATTTCACTCTATCTTGCACACATTGAACTCTTTCAATTCTTTCTTAAGTGCAAAGAATGATTTCTCTTAGTGCTCCACCACCACTTAACCATGTTTGCCATTACAAACATTAATCTATCATATTTTTCACTCACCAATTTGATTCAACCAATTGAATCAATTTCTAGAGAGTAAATGGCATTTAATCAATGTTAAGTGGTTTTACCACTTCCTTAGTGCATCATTTAAGAATTATAAAGTGGTAAACTTTCCTTATTATTAATAACAAGTGCATTCTCCATTAGTAAATGGTGTTTTCCACTTATTCCAATTAATAATAATAATTTGATTAATATATAAAATATTAATAATTCAAAACTATTTTGAATATTTACATTTACCATATATGTATTTACCAAGCAAGGTAAATAGGTAAATACATGGTAAATAATTTATGGAGCAAGATTATGTCACTTGTCAAATTTCTTATTGGTTAACAACTCTTGTAAACCAATAATGTGTTTTACCTTCAATTATTGACAAGTGAATAATAAAAGAAACCTAGAAACATTTTTCATTTTGCTGGAAATTGTTGGATTAATTATTCAATCCAATTCGCCGCCCCAGTGCACAACGAGTACACTTCATATTGTGAGACTCTCTAGGTCCATGCCCGATTTGTCATATGAAACTATTTCACACGTCCGTGAACAATGTCCCACACACATGTTACAGATATTACAAAACGGCGCATTAGACCATACAAGTTGAGGTTATAACATATTCGTATAATCCTTCCATCATAAATATCCTAGAAGAGCGGAGATATAGATCAACACCGTCAAGTCTCCATGTGCTCAACCATAAACTTATCTCTAGATTTGTATTTCAATAAATAATATCCGTAAACACTTTCACGATATTATTTTCCCAAGAAATTCTTGGATGCCTGCTTATGGCCATAAGACTTTCTGAAATACAATCTTAGAGTTACATGATATTTTACTCACCCAATTGAGTTGATGGATCCCATATCTGTACACACCGGACTCCATGAGCATCGGACCATACCCAGCGACACCCAGCGGTCAGACCATGAAAGGTATCTGACATGTGTGGAACCAAAGTATGATGGATCACTCACAAGTCCACCGTGGCACTCAGGTCTAAGGACCACGAATACTACTCAACTCGAAAGATCCTCCATTGACGGCTTTATGGGATGTCTATTGGAGATCTTTGTGAGTCTGTTCAATATTCAGTCCTTACTGAATACTTGTATCTCTATACGAGTTTCCACTAAACTCATGGTCTGCTAAGACTAACTATCTGGACTATCCAGATATAGACATACACCGATCTATATTTATTAAGGTCTTCACTAACAGACCCGCATTAGTGAAGATAGATCAGGAACATTAAGTTTAAGAACATATTTGCATAACAACATTTCTTAGCACCATTTGCAACTGATTGCAACTACGTCATTACTAATATATTCTTAGGTCTTTGTCCCATTTCAGACAAGGCTCTAACTCTTTAGATTTTACTAACTCTTAGTTCTGATTTAAACTCCTTTAGATCAGATCTGAACTCGTTCAGATCATACAATGTCTAAAATGTTACAAGCATCTTACCATATTTATAAATAAAATAATTAGTGATATATTGAAATCATAAATGTATAAACATAAAGCAAATATTTATACACAAAAGGGATGGCACGTAAGCACAAATCCCAACAGCAGGTACCCTTGCGAATCTCCTCGCTCTTCCTACGCTACCACAGAATTGCATGATCAGAAAGATATAGGGTCACGGTGTTTACCTTATCCTCGTCCCGTACGCCTAGGGTGTCGAAGTATCTCTCCATCTGTCAGAAGTAATTATCGAGCTCCTTGGCGTTCCGCTTCCCGCTGAACTCCTTGGGCTTAGGAGCATCAACCCTCGGTGCAGACACCGTAACTTGAGCGGCGA
Source organism: Ailanthus altissimus (assembly GCA_946807835.1). Taxonomy (NCBI): domain Eukaryota; kingdom Viridiplantae; phylum Streptophyta; class Magnoliopsida; order Sapindales; family Simaroubaceae; genus Ailanthus; species Ailanthus altissimus. The sequence continues at coordinate 17,238,698 of OX327687.1, forward strand.
CAGACCCGTTCACCACCACCCGCTTGCACAGCACCATATCCTCCTCGACAGTTTCTATCCCTCGACATAGCTCCTCTACTTGGGTCTGAAACTTGTCCATCGTGGTGAGGACCTACTCCTGGAAAGCCTTAATCCAGTCTCGCTGCTTATCGGCGTAAGCCTCGATGGATGTACTGAGAAGGGAGCGCAGCTCGTCTTCTTGAGTGTCGAGGCCCCCCTCGATCTTCTCTACTTGCTGCTCCAGCTCTCTAAGGCGATCTGCCGCCTTCCCGACAGCGCCGCTGAGTGCTTTCACCATACTCCCGACATCCTGACTTGGATCTACTGACTTTTCGCGAGGACCAGTGCCATGCTTCTTAGCTTTGGGGTTCCGACCCCTCTCTTTAGTTAAATTTGATGGTCCGCCGTCTTTCTCCATCTCTAAACCTGCTCTGATACCAACTGTCACGGACTGTTTTCGAACCGTGCGACCTTAGACGCGTTGCGTGCTAAGCAGCCGAGAAAACCACACAAAGAGAAGAAAAACAAACACACCAAGTGTTCGCACAAATGCTCTCTATATTGCTGAAGAAAAAACAAAGCTATGAGATGAATTATACAAGTGAGGGTCTCCCCTTTATATAGTAGCAGCTCTATACAATCGACGGCTGAGATCTAAATGATCTAACGGTGTACATACAAGATGAGATAATATTCCCTAGAATATTACAAGATGTCATTCTATCTTTTATAACATTCTAATTAAGGTGAACTACCCTAATAAGTCACGGGTCCAGCTTGATTCTTCATCCAAATAGCAGGCCTTCTAGAAGCTCCGATCCACGTAACGCTCTATGGTCCAAAAGGCCTCTAGCAGGCCTAGTCGCACACCAAATGCTCAAAAAAATGCTTGAAAGCACTTGGAGCGTAACAAATGGCAGTTGTGGGTAACAGCAAAAGCAATGTACTGGCCATGGGCAGTGGCGCGTGCCGTGGGCGGTAAGGATTTCAAACTGATTTCAGTTTCATGGTGAAACAGAGATGAGTTTTAACCCTTAATAAAAACGTGAGAGTGAGAACTGAGAGTTGTGAGTTGTCTGAGAGCCGGAGAGAGAAGAAATGATTTGGAGGCAGGGCTGCTTCAAAACGCAGCGTTTTGACCTATTTTGAGTGTTTTAATTTCTCTTTATTTTTGGCCAAAATGCAGCCACTTTACACTCTTCAACACGTTGCATTTTGAACTTGTTTAACGATTTACGATTCGGTTCTGCCTTATTACACCGAAAATTTTCGGTTCTGTTCGGTCAAATTTCCAATTTATCTGAACAGATGTAAAAAGAAATCGACATATGCAAAATACCAAGTATACGGGTTGATGGAAATACGAGAATGGAGAATCAAAATCCGTAACAATACATTGCTAACTCTTCATCCATAATCTACATTTAACAAACGGATGAATACAAGGAATAATGATGAAAATCGAAGGAATTTATTCAGCTAAGCAGATTTGTATGGAACAAAATTGAATGACAGTATGACCGCATTAGCCAATAAGGTATTTCAAGTACTCTCATTTGTTTGCTTCAATGAATTCTCTGTATTCTTTCTTCATTTTGACACCTGATACAACCCTGCAAAAACCAGCACACATCATTCAAAGATAATACACAGTTATTTTCAATCAAGTAAACAGACGACTGTCTGATGATACCCCCAGTTCCCCCCTTTGTCAAGATTGAAACCACAGAGCAAGCATCCTCAGAACAACAAAGAATTCATTCTACCAATTATTGCCTAAATAAAGTCCTTACCATCAGACAAGCTATTTGACACAAGAAGTCCATATTCACAATTGGGATTTGATGAAAAAGATAATATTATTGCTAGCATCGGGTCAAAGACACAAGTATGAAACAACAGAATTTAGCATACTTGAGCATCTCCTTGTTCTTGAAGAACTGCACGCACGGGGTCCCCATTATTCCAGCTGCTTCTGTTATCTCTGGATCTTCCTCTATATCAATTTCGACGAAATGTACATTCTGATCAAATTCATCTATGACCTGCCATTCATTTAAACAGCGTACATTTAACAAATAACCAACAGTCATTCAACAAGACAAACAGTATTAATTGTCCTCACGTACCTTGCCAAGAATTGGCTTTAACGTCCTACATGGACCACATGTTGGTGCAGTATAGAGTACACATATAAGCCTTGGACTCTCATGGTATAGTTTTCGTAGAGCATACTAAGGGAACAAAAAAGGAGAATAACGGGAGTAAGCTTTTAAGCTAAGGTCTTAATGAATCCCAAAATTGAAGAAGATATCACTTGATTGAATGTTAAGGCTTCATCTTTAACGCTAACATCTGAGAGAATGAACATGCACCTGGCCCTTATGCTTAGTGCGTGAAATGTCAAACCCTTCCTGAACATCCCTGTCGGTGAGTTCCTTCTTAAGCTCTTCAGTTTGAGGCTGTCAAATAATTAAAGATGAAAATGATTAAAAGGTCATATAGCACTGAAAATTAACAAAATGTTACACAAAATGATACCCCAAAAGCAGACATGACTGTACCCAAGACAAAATTGAAAGCATTTGTTAACATGTTAATGTGTTGATCTTATAGTCCAACCTTCAAGGACCAAATTTAACCAAAAGTCAAAGGCTTGACTCAGTTCAGATGTTGGAAAACCTTTCTGATATTAAAAAATGTAATAGATATCGGAAGAGGAACCTTTTCATAGAGTTCAAAAGCAATAAGATCAATAAAATGTAAGACAGCTAGATTATATAAGAGCAATTTGAAAGAAAAAGAACAAGTTTACAGTACAATTGCTAATTATGATATTATACCAAGAACTACCTCTCAGTACCACTTTACTATGTCTCTTTTCCAGACATAATCTGTTAAGTAACTACTGTTCATATGTCCTTTTGTGCAACCAGGTAAGCAATGTTAAAGAGCAGCAGTTTCACAAAGTAAGGAGTTTGTAGAGATTCTTGTGAGATTCAGTGAACTTGAGAAAAGAAAAATATTTAGATACAGTGCAAATATAAACATCACTAGAAAGCTTGGATAGTACTGGAAGTTTACTACCTGATGAAACTCAACAAGGAGATTATTGCTCGCAAGGTATCTCTCAACTGACAAAGCAGCAATGCATCCAGATCCAGCAGCAGTTATGGCTTGTCTCCACTCATGGTCCTACTTAGTAAACAGAAACCAAGTAAATAGAATATTAGATACTTTCCCAAATCCACTGAAAAGAATTTCCTTGACTTATTAGCAAATTTCTCATCATCCCTTACAATAAAAGACGAGAACTTCACAAGAAAATCACTACCTGATCCAAACATCAATTCCTAAGGCCGACTTATCAATTATGACCCCCACAGGATCACAATCCTCAGTAAGGCATTTGGGGCACATAATGAACCTTAGCGGGCCCCAGAAGAAAATTACACGCTATTCTGAATTTAAAGAGTTTGACAAGATTACCTGCACATCTCCAGCTGCAAATAAACCCTGAACAGAAGTTCTTGCAGTACCCTCCTCAACTAGCACATAACCTGAGCTGTCAAGTTCAACTTGGCCTTCCAACAACTGGCTATTTGGTGAATGGCCAATACCATAAAATAAGCCTTTTGCCTCCAGCACAGATTCCTCACCAGTATCCACTTTTCTGACTAAAATGCCAGACATTTGACCTTTCATATTGTCCACAACGTCAATGGTCTCCGTATTGAAATGCACAGTGATATTTGGATTATTGAACACTCTGAAACATTCGCGATAATCAACCTGTTAAACAAACATTCAGGGAGTTGAAAACTCAACATAGAAATTGTTCATTAGTATATAATCCATCATCAAGGCACCAACAAGAAACAAAATGGAGAAAATAACCACCTTGAAGCAAGCAGAAAATCGATAACAACAGTAATTGATGCATAAATAAATGAAAGTAACATAAAGATTCAAAGGTCAGATAAGTGATTAACATAATGGTCTCGTACTAGAAAACCTGAGGCTGCTGTTAAGGAAGAGGATCATTACAAGCATTTTGGAGCCTAGATTAAAACAACAAATTTAACGAGAAACCCACTGAATATAGATAATATATATAGAATAGAATACGACTAGATTGAAATTCTAATATTAGAAATTTAGAAACAGAAATTCAATACAAAAATGAGAATTTTATTTTGAATTCCTTTTAGTTACACAAGTCCAAGGAGAGGTGAACACGAGTTTTGTTTGTTTTGTCTGTATAAGAGATTTATACTATATTGATATAAAATGGAAGGATGTGGGAGTACAATCGAGAAATCTGAAAATGAGGCATCATAACAAACCATCAAAACCATTCGGTTTGATCAAAATGAATTTCAATCTAATATACCATACATGATTCTTAATGGAATTTTATTAATGAAATTAGTAAAAATTCCATCACAATCTCAGATGTACAGATCACATAAGAAATGTTAATTAAAGAAAGAAATTATTCCCACATATTACTGTTATTACCAACTACAAAATGCATAAAAAGATAATAGTTGTTTACATGCCACACCATAACAGGCACATTATCCATATTTATAAACACTGGATAATATTCAAAAACTAATAGTTATCTTAAAACATCTGAAGACAGTAATTATATTTAGTGATATACTTAGAAGGTGGCTTGAATCAGTGGATTTTGTGTCAATTGCCCTGTGGCTAAGGCCCCAGTTCTTTGTTTTTCACAGAAGGACAAGGATCATTTTTCAGAACTATACAAATTTGAAGAAACTGGAGCACACTTGCCAACAGAGTAAAGGCTATTGACAATATACAGATACAATAATAATGTTCAATATATCCATTTTCCAGAACTACATCTAGGTGTCATTAGTTGTAGTCCACTAGTTATGTATTGAGTATGGGTTATATTTCATATTTTACTTTGATCCTGTGCCCATATCTCTTGTAATTATCATTAATAACATGTACAATAACAATTGGTATCCATATTTTCTTTCTACCTATATTCCTTTTTCTCTCTGTTGACATGGAACCAAAGTAGAATATCCATAATAAATTTTCTCTTCTTTTAAAGAAATATATATAAACATAGAAAGCCTTAACCAACAGAAAACTAGTGCCACAGGCCACTGCCTCAAACCAAGCAATCATATCTGATTCCTAGCGTAAGTTCCATTCATGATGCACCGAAAACACTCAAAGCCCATCTTTCTCTCATTTTGTCTCCATGTAGTCTATTCTTTCTCTCGAGACTCATCTCATGCATCTTATTCTCTAGTATCTCTCTTGGTTTGAGCCCATAAATCGAATTTGAATTTGTTGATAAGTTAGGTCTATCTCACATTATATAGTCTCCTGTTTGGCCATTAGTTTGTGAAGTGAAAAAGCCTAGCTTTGAGGTCTCTCTTGTTTCCTGTCACAACCAGATTGACACCTCTATCCCTCAAATCATCTCTTAGTGAGAATATTTTTTCCATCGAATGGATGTTGAAATGCTGCCTTTCACCTGTTGTGAAACGAGGGGTAGAAAAATGTTGTTAATTTGAATTTTTTAAGTGTTGCAGCTGTGTTTGCAGTGTGGCTTGCAGTAACAAATAAGTGGCCAGTGGTTAATTACTTGGTGTCCTCAAGTCATGGACAGTGAAGAATGTTATTGTATTGTCTCTCACTATTAGACCAATATATCACTTGGTTTGTCTCACTCGACTAGAACGTCCCTCTTGATGATTTTGTCTCACTCAGTGCTATCTCCCCCGATCTCTTGTCATCTAATTTTCCCACCATGTGATAAAAGAAGAAAAAAAATTCCTTGTCTTTGGAACCTGTGACAAGTTTATGATTGTTTATGCTCACCTGTCAATAAAGAAGTAGATTGTTACCTTATCTGACAAATTGTCAATGCAATCCCTCATATCAAGCTAGAGGATTAAGTTGTAGATACCTACACCAAAATTATTCAGAAAGAACATTGTTTATCTATGTTCCAAGCTGGAAATTATTTATTCTCCAGCTGAAGGGGTAGAATTGAAACAAAAGTAGGAAAATATACGTCATTAGCCATAGCCTAGTGATTTTTTTTTTTAATAATTCATTTGTATTCCTATTGTACTTTGATCCTATGCCTATATATCTCCTGTAATTCTCATTTACAAGATATACAATAACAATATTGTAACTATATTTTTTTCTCAATGACTACCTACCTGGCTCTTACTGTCTCAGTTTTTTCTATTTTCATTTTCTGATATGTAACAAAGAAACTTATATTAAAAGGAATGGGCTCTTACTCTCTCTGTTAACACATATCAAGTACAAAATTCAAGACTAAAACACTGCATATATATGATATCGAATATAAAAATAGTAGAAAAAAAAAATCAACTTTAAACATATGTCAAGCATATAGCAAATGGTTGCTAAGTTCAGTGCAATCCACTTCTCTACAGATACATGGGTAATTTACAATGAGAATGACAACCACAGCATATAAGTGAGGCATATCAACTTCAAAATAATAACAGGAAAAAAATGAGAACAAGGTTTCACCTCAACTCACCTATCCTGCATTGCTCTGGATGCCCGTAGTTGGTCCCTGCGTACAAGTAAATGAACATGTCGAGCATATTTTGTTAAGTATAATGCTTCCTCCGTAGCTGTATCACCTCCTCCAACCACAGCAAGAACTTGCCCCTTAAATAGTGGTGATGCTCCATCACATATTGCACAAGCACTTATTCCCCTACTCCAAAATTCATCTTCACGAGGTAACCTAAGCCTTTTTGCAGTAGCTCCTGTAGCATAAACAATGCTGTGGCACTTAACCTGAATTTAAAGATAAACACAAAATTTCATATGCAACATCAGTATCAAGGTTATAAGACTTGTTATGTTAGACAGTTATAAATGTTACTCGGGCAGATATACAGCATGACCGTGGCATATGCAAACCAATAGATTAAGCTTAACAAATGCAAATACAAACTAATTTTTCATGTTTTGCTCATAAAAATATTAGTTTCCAATTAAAAACTATATATAAGGTATAATGAGTCTGCAAAAATGGGATATTTTCCCGTATAGGAAGCATTAAAGTATAAAACCCTAAGGATAATTGTCCTTCACAAGCCTGAGCATCAAAGGCCCACATGTCGATGCTAGCTTAATACATACTTTTGTCATATTAAAAATTATGTATTCAGTATCTCAATGCACTTTGATGCAACTTCTTCAACATTATAGAACAATATGATGCAAAACAGTATATCACCTTACGTTCAGTACTTTTCACGGTAAAAGGATTGTTCTTAACATCAATAAACTCAACGTCTTCCTGGAACAGTTCTGCACCCCAACGTTCGGCTTGCCGCCGCATCCTACACTGAAGAAAGTCAATATGCTATTCTACAATTAATTTATGGTCTAAGCAGCAAAAAATATAATTAACATACAAGAAATGATGGAGCAAGAAAATCCTTCTGTTTGATTACCTATCCATCAAATCTGGACCAGTTATTCCATCTGGAAAACCTGGAAAGTTCTCCACTTCAGTAGTTGTCATCAACTGGCCACCAGGAACACCACCTACTTGATATCCCTCAAACACAACAGGCTTTAAATTGGCACGAGCTGCATATATTGCCGCAGTATATCCAGCAGGACCTGAACCTATAATAACCACATTCTCAATATCCTTCTCTGCAAGAAGGGGAAAGAAAAACATAAGCACATTTTCAACAATCCATATAGTTTTACGCCTATCAAACAAAAAAAGAATAGCATAACCCTAAAATAAGAAAGAAAATATATTTCCATCCACATATTTACAGCATGAACAGAGTAATCAAATGAAACTGAAAACAAATCAATTGGAAAATACCTTCTGAAGCAAGAGAGACTTGGAATTCAAACTCAGCTAAAGTTAAGAGCACTCAATGTACATACTGGAACACATAGAAAGTAAAAGCTAATATAAAGTAACATCATAAAGTTACAACTCAGTGCATTAAGTAAATCGTTTTACGTGAAAAACAAAAGGATAGATGCTATAAATATGAGTCCATCACCAACTGGCCTAATACTTCAGTTGGATTAACTAATGCTAAAAATGTGAAGGCCCAAATAAGAAGTTGCCATTTGTTTTAATAAGATATGCACTAGTCAAAAGAAGAACAGACACAAATAGCATAATGGAATATAAGATTTGTATTATTATTTTATTGTGATTCAGTCCATATGTTGATTAAAGATGTTTATCTTATTTTATACCTATCATATATGAAATTTTTTTCATTATATTATTAGATAGAGTCAAAGAGGAGGCATCCACTTACACAAACACTTGATGTCCATACAGCCTCTTTTAATTTCTTATCAAAAAGTCAACCAAATGACGGTATGTTCTCCACATACTTACTCTTCATACTTCTAATCCAAATAATACTCAAAATTAATGTTTAATTGTGCAAGAACAATGTTCTTTTAGATATTCCATGCGTGTAAAATTTGCCGCATTTCAAGCACATGAAATCTCTTTAATCCAACAGAAACACTAGCAGAAAATGAAACATACAGAATTAATTGATATTCACAAGAATAGCAACTCAATAGCAGAAGTAACCACAAACTTCATCATATATACATACCATGGCTTATCATATACAAAATTCAGACCTAGATAAAACAATAGTAGTGCACTAACTAATTTGATTCCACAGAAGGTAAATGCTAAAACATTAAGTCTAGAACAATTGTTGCACACTGAAACTAAAATGAAAATACAATATAACTGATACAAGTAATATGGTTGGGATTGGGGTGTCAACATTACCATAGAAAGGTTATCCAATTATCAATGTTGAAAGCTAATAGACTTTCTGTAAATGACTACTTTTTCAACCAGTCATTGAATTTCATAAAAAGATTTACAAATTATTCTATTTAAAACCACAAAAATACTACAATGCACAAGATTGAGGTTAGATGATTTATTATCAAATTAGAGATATTAATTGCTTTATATACCAATAGAGACTGGATATACATATGACTATGCTATAAAATTTTCATCCATTGCAAATTAACAAAATTGGTTTAAATTTCAAGACCTACATTGAACATTGAAACAAGCAGTACTCTTTTTCATTTGCTTATTACGATTCCTACTAATATGAAAATTTTGTAAGGAAACAAAAATTTAAAATAAACAATTCCAATACAATCAAGCGGCAGCTAAATTCGTAATTCGATTAAAGAGTTCTTCTCACAACTTATGCATCATATTGTTACATAGAAAATCCTTGCTCGTGTCAAAACTCTCACATTACTCAACAAAACCAGCTACTAATTCAACTACTTAGCTGAATTACTAAACTATGCAAATACATACAAAGAGAGACAGAGATTACGGGGAGGATTTGAGAATGACCTGATGATGACGGGGCGTCGACAGAAGAAGCTCTGATTCGGAGGGCGGAAAGATGAGTTCCAGTGGGTGAGTTGACTCGGAGAGAGCGGTTGACACGAGTGGATAAGGTGTTGAAGAGAAAGGTGGAGTGCGGCGGATGAAGTGGGGAGAGAGTGGACATGGCGACTCGGTGGTGGTGAGTCGGCGCGGTCCCGATTCCTATGCCTATCTTCGTAGACGCGGCCATTTTGTTTGAGACCATACAAATACAAGTATAAGATGCTTCAAGGCTCCAGAAGTTAAATGCGTTTCTGGTTCTGGGGGTCGTCTTGGCACACGCGCTTGTAGAGTTATCTGCAGCCGCTCGTGTAAGGATATTATGTAACTCTCTCTCGCGGGGTAACTATTTTTGCTTTTTTTTTAACAAATTATTAACACTTTTATTTTATTTCCTTTTTATTTTATTTTTTAAAGTTGGGCACAGAAAATTTACTATGGTTTAATATTTAACCACGCCACATAATTTTAAAGATAACCACATACACCTCTAATAAAAAGATATTATAATAAAGTAAATTATAAATAGTATCTATCTAAATAGTATTTAAAGTAAACAGTATTACTGTCACTTGCGATTGAAAATTGATTATTAGTGGATATTATTCGAAGGGGATGAAGTATTATTTATGATGGACTATTCATTGTGAACAGTATGTGATGGAATTGTTCATTGTAAACAATACCCTCATAAACAGTATCGCACTGCATTGTTAATAGTGGATATTGTTTCTTATGAGCAGTGACCTCGTCCTCTGAATAGTATTCATCAGTGATCGATTTTTGATCGACAAGCAGTGGCAGTAGTACTATTCACGATGGATATTGTTCATTATTCAGATAGGTGCAATTTATAAATTGTTAATTTATTATAATACCCTTTTTATTTAGGATGTATACGAGTATTCTTCAAATTATATGATTGTAATTGGATATTAAGCTATACCTTATGACAGTTTAAAAAAAAAAAAGTCATCCTTATAGATGTAAATGTCCTTTACCCTTTAAAATTTTAAATCAAACGAGAAATTTCATATAATATTTATTTTTTTATTTTTATTGAAACTTGAGTGATAATGTATAGTTATGACTATTCGATCAAACTCGATCAACAATGTATTTATGACGATTTGAACAATGCCTAAAAAGCTTATGTTTATTTGCTTTAATTGATACATATTTGGCATGTAAGATAGCTTTGACATTAGAATTTTATTTTATCCAATTTTAAGTTTAAAACATTAAAATGGGTGAGATAAAACTTGTATATAAGTTATCCTAATTCTATAAAAATTAAATATTGTAAATAAATAATATAAAACAATAAGTATTCAAATTAATTGTAATTATTATTTGTATTTAATTAATTTTTATCTATTTTATTAATCTAAATGATTATACAAATCTAATTTTAGTAATAAAAAATCAACTATTATTAAATAATATCAAAGTAAGAAAAACCACTGTTGACTTTACAATGAGATCAACTTTAAAAAAAATTAGACAAGCTTTGGGTTTCTTTGATAATTTATTATTGTTAGGCCGATTATTAAACAAGTCTAATAGCTCACTCCACTTTAATTTTTTAAAATTAGTCTATGATATCAAAATTGAATCAACTTTAATAAAATATGGATTTTAACTTAAAATAAGCTATTTTGGATATTTGATTTTGGTAACCTAACCCACCAATCTATAAATCCTAGAAAGGAGTCGAATAAAGTTTGATGAGACAGAGATATATTAAATTATAATTTTATTCAAATATGGATTAGTTTAAATTATTGTTTGGCATGGAGTATCATTTTTCATGAATGAATCTCACTTAAATCTTTCTTCTTGATTGATGCATTATGAATTGTATGCGAACTTAATTTCTAATAAAATATAGATTAATCACATTTTATGTACTTATGCATAATTTGAGTATAATATAGGAACTTGTATTATAAATATGCTTGATTTATTTGATCTTGGGATCATCAAACTGATAGAGCGTATACAAACATTTAAAGCATCTTATTTATCATTGAAGTACTTCACATATAGAGCACCTATTTTTTTTATTAAAAAAAATTGACTTAAGCATTAGAGTATCTTTTTTGTAGGAGGACAATGCTCTGTAAGTAAATTTATGGAGTATTCTAGGGTAAGGAGGACAATTTATGAAGTTTTCAAACTTTGGAGCTTTCAGTTGTGCCAACTGTGGGAAAGTATAATAAACAAAATGTATACCATCCAACTCGAAAAGTATCTCAAACAACTATGAAAAACATTAACTCCCACTCTTCAGACTTGGACAATATTGATAATAAAGGCATTAGTGTTTCCGACATGTCAATCCTAAGAAGGAATGCCCTCACCAACATGGTAGGAGTCCAGCCTAAAATTCTAAAAAAAGATAATAGAAACTAGAAAAGAGAACCAGGAACTACAAGATTAGATAGCTGCCTTGGAAGGAGCTGAAGACATTTTGTAATGATCTAGAAGAGCTTCCCTCTCTAATGATCATACCACGAAACACCCATCAAAAGAAAGTTATAGACAATGTGGGAAGAAATGAACTTGTAAAATTTGCTAAAATGACAAAAGCTATAAAACATACATAAAGAATAAACTTTTAGTAAAAACTCAAAGTAGCAATCCTAAAGGAAGTTAACAAAATATGTGGAATGAATAAAAAAGTTAGAACCATTTAATCAATTTAAGAAGAAAGGTGTATCATGATCCATTCACAGAGGAGATTAAGAAAGTAAAGATGCTGAAGAAGTTTGTTGCCAAACTTTTGAATGTATGACGAAAGAAGGGATCCCAAAGAGCAAATCTTCTACTTTAATGGAAATATGATAATGTACTTTAAGGATAATGCTCTAAAGTGCATTGTCTTTTCTTCTAGCCTTAAGAGATTCGCTTAAGCATGATTTCATCGCTTAAGTAGAATTTGATATCATCCTTTAAAAAACTAATTGCAGCATTTATTGCCTAATATATTTGTAATAGAAAAAAGAAGAAGACTACATCAAATTTGTTCTTCATGAAATAAGGAGAGAATGAATCAATTAACAGCTTCCGGAACCCGTTTAATAAAGATCTAAGTGAAACCAAAAGTTATAATTTAGAAATCACAGCACAAACATATCACAAAGCAAAAAAACCTAATTTACTTATTAGTATTACCTAGTTTAGAAAAACTTCATAACCTATAAGTTGATAAGTTAAAAATTTGAACAATAAATCTAGGAAGAAAAAGATGAGGTTAGTGTAACAAAAGAAACTTCTGTGATTATTATACGGAAAAAAGTTCCACCTCTACAAAATAGAGGATTTGAAAAAAGACCTTTCAACAATTGAGACCCAATAGAAGACAAGTGATAAAGGCAATATGAGTCTTTCATTTCGATTAATACACAAACAAACAAAAATTAGCAAAAATACAAAGATTTAGAAATTTTTATAACACTGTTCAAAGGACTGGCCATTAGTGTGTAAGAGACATTAGCTTCCACTATTATGGCTATCAAGCAGGATTTAAGGGAATTATTTTTCTCTTAGAAAGATTTGAAAGATATTATGCTGCCATATCTCGATCCACTAGTCATTATGATGATATTGAAAAAAAAGTCATTCGGCGTGTACTGTTGACGGTGAAAGCAATGCACATATGTTATTTTAGGATATGTTCAAAAGGAAAGAACCTCAAGGAAATGATATCCATGGATGCAATTCATATTTGATTACTTTCGATGAATCTAGGATACAGGTCAAAGGTTTTATCACCTTGCCAATAGTAGTAGCGGGAAAAATATTAGTTGTTAACTATCTGTTACTAAGCGTTCCCTCTGCATACAACACAATAATTGAAAGATTTTAGTTTTACTATGTATAAGTTGTTCCCTCCACTTTATACTAGGTGGTGCACTGCATTTCAGCCAGTGGAAAAGGAATCGTTGATTTTAAAAAGGAACAAGTTAAAGAGAGACAATGCTATACTAACTCACTAAAATTTCTAAAAGAAAATAAGGAAGTAGGCAGGCTTCCCGAAGAAACTCAGAATGAAGAAGAAAATGCCTAAAAGAAATGAGGAACTAGAGCCTTAAGCAACACAAAAATTCTAGCACTCCCTCGAGAGGCAATATCTCCTAAATAATAATTATAAGATATCTAGCTAAAGGCATTACCTTACGAGGAGGAATGAATAAAAGAATATACTCCTTTACATACGAAAAACTAAATAAGTGCAACTAAATTTGGTACTAGACAAGAAAGTACAGTTATGTAAAAATTTAAATACAGACGAAAATGAAGCAATGATCAAGTTATTACAATGGAACCTGAATGTCTTTGTTTGGTTACACAAAGATATGCCATAAATAGATCTCGATGTCATGACACACAAGCTAAGTATTAAGATGGATTATTAGCCTATAAGACATAGACAAATGAGGTATGCAACTAAGCAGAACAAGATCATCAACGATGAAAGAAATAAACTATTAGAAGTAGGCTTCAATAAAAAAAAAGTCCACTACCCAGCTGGTTGGCTAACGTTGTAGTCATGCCCAAGAAGAATAAGATGTAAAAGGTTTAAGTCAACTATAGACCTCAATAAAGGTACTTCAAAGGATTTCTTTTCCCTTTCCAAAATTGATTAGATGGTGGATGCAACTACCCAATACGAAAGACTATTATTCCTAGACGAGTACAATGACTTTAACAGGATAAGGATTGATCCAAAAGATTAAAAAAAAACTATTTTTATAACTAAGAGGGGCACTTACTGCTATCGTGTAATGCTAATGACTAGTCACCAAAGTCTTTGGCAAGCTAATTAGAAAAACTATAGAAGCATATATAAATGACATAGTAGTTAAGAGCAATAAAGTATTATATCACATTAAAAACATACAAGAAGTGTTTTATTGTATTAAGAAAATATCATATACGCCTGAATCTAGCTAAGTGCTTGTTCGAAATCTTATATAGAACATTTCTTAGACATAGCATAAGAGGAATCAAGGTAGATCCATCCCAAGTCTAAGCACTCAGATATACACAATTCCACAAACTCTCAAGAAAGTATAGATATTGACCGAAAAGATTACAACTCTCAGTAAGTTCAGCTCAAAGATGTCTAACCAATGTAGACCATTCTTCCAAGCTATAACAGTGAAAAATGAACACAAATAAGGGCCAGAGCAGATTGAAGCCCTCTAAAAATTAAAATAGTACTTGAGAAAGCCTTACACCCTCTCACATATTATTCCTATTTAGATTTTATTCCTTCATCTTGTAATCTCCAAGGTAGCGGTTAACATTGTGTTATTCTATGAAAAAGACAAATAATAATGTCTGGTCTTCTACACTAATAAGATACTTTTAGATGTTGAGACATTATACACCATTGCAGAGAAGCTCGTCCTTGCTCTGGTATAAGCCAAAAACAAGCTCAAGCACTATTTTGAGGTATATCCAATTATGGTATACACTTCTTACCCATAGAAATGTATATTATCAAGGCCTGATGCAATAAAAAGAGTAATAAATATGGCATTAGCACTCATCCATCTGAACATATAATATAGGCCAAAGACAACAATAGAAGGGAAAGTGATGGCGAACTTCCTTTTAGAATAAAAACCAAAAGTAGAAGATGACATGTTATTAATGGAACTAACAGAGGCAACGGAACCTTAACAAGTGCACATAGATGAATCCTCTAACTAGAAGGGAGTAGGAATTCATTTCAGAATAAAAAAAAAATCCAGAAGAACCTATCTTAGAACACACGGTTAAGCTCTTATTAGCAATATCTAATAATGAAGCTGAATACGACGCATTAATTGACAGGATAATTGTCTCTCATTAGCTTATGGTCAGGAGACTACAGATTTAAATAGATTTTGTATTGGTTGCTTCCCAATGGAATGAAGACTATTCAGTAAAAAAAGAAAGAATGAATAGCTATTTAATAAAGGTGAATGAAGCTGTCTATAAGCTAAAAGAAGTTATTATCAATTGAATACCCAGAAGACAAAACACAGAGGTAAATAGACTAGCTAATAAAGCAGCAAAGGAAGACTAATCCTTATATAGAATGATTTTACTTATAATCAAAGAAAAAGTTATAATAGAGGAAGAGATAATGGCGCCAAATCAGGGATTAGAAAATATGAAAATTATAACTTCTACAAACTATATGTCTGACTTTATATATTAAATTTTTGCAAGATGAAAATCTTCTAAGTAGCCGGAAGGAAGCTAGAAAGCTCATGAACAAAGTAATAAGATTTGCACTTTTTGAAGAGATGTGCATTCTCAGTGTATATCTCTAAGAATGCTCAAAGAAAAAAGGCACAAAATCCTAGAAGAAGTTTATGGAAAAGCCTACAAAAACTATTCTAGTAGCCGAGCACTCACCCATAAAGTACCAAAGTAATGATACTACTCATCTACCTTGAAGAACAAAGCTTTAAAATATGTTAAAAGGTGTGAAAAATGCCATAAGCATGATTACTCATCAATTTCTAGCTGGGGACCTGCAAACAGTTACTAGTCAATTGTTTCTCATCTAGTGGGGGATGGACATATTAGGACCTTTACCTCTAGTAGCAAAAGGAAAAAGATTTGTACAATTAACCACTAACTACTTCACCAAATAGGTGAAAGCCAAGGTCTATAGTAACATTACTAGATTAAAGGTAAATAAATTTCTATGAATCAATATTATAACCAAAATTGGGATGCCATATTCACTAACTAAACAATAAAAAGTAGTCTGTTAGTTAGAAAGTAATCACCTTTTGCACAAAACACAAGATTGAACAAACATTTTCTTCCAAGACTTATTTACTAAGGAATGAACAATTAGAGATCACAAACAAAATTTTTTTTACAGTCCTATAAAAGAGGCTAGAACAAAAGAAAGGAAAACAGGTAAAAGAACTCCCCAGAGTCCTCTGGGCATAAAGAATAATATAAAATGGGTCCATGAAAAGCTCACTATGTGCCCTATTCTCTGGAATGGAAGCAATGCTTCTTATGGAAGGTTTCATTCCAACCTTAAGAACAAAAATAGTAGACTTACAATTGAACGATAGAGCCATCTTTCTAGCAAAAGACCTTATTGATGAAACATAAGATATCACAATGATTTATGCAACAGTATACATAAAAAAACTAAGAAAGCAAATTGATATTAAAATCAAAATGCAAGAAATTAGCGACAGAAACCTAATACTAAGGGAAGCCTTCAATATTAACAAAGAAAACAACACATGAAAAATGGATGAGAATTGAAAATACTCTACAAAGTCATCAAAAATTTAGACCGATGAGTGTACCTACTACAAACCATAGAAAGGGAATACATTCTAACATAATAGAATATATCTAAGCTAAAAGGTTCTATGTTCTATGTATAAATTCTTATATGAACATGTAATCTTAATTTAGTTTTTTTTTTCAATAGAATGATTTCTTTTAATGACTATGTATATAACAACTATTGTAATGAGATAATGAAATAAGAAACCTCAGAAGGATTGAAGTCTATAGTACTTTTCCTCCAAAGAGCAAGAAAATGGAAGCCGAGAGAATTGGAGTACGTAGTACCTTCATCTCGTGCCTAAAAATACTAGAGTATATAGTATCTTTTATTTCAAGGAGCATAAAATAGAAGCTTGTAGTACCTTTCTCTTGCTCTTTAAATGAACTAGAGTACATAATACCTTTATTCTGAAAAGTATAAAATGGAAAACCAAGGGGACTGTAGTACATAGTACCTTTCCCTTGCACCTCAAGATGACTAGAGTATGTAATATCTTCTTTTTAATTAGCATAAAACATAAGGTTGAGGGACTAAAGTACGTATTACCTTCCCCGTGCACCTTGGAAGGATTATAGTATGTAATACCTTTCTTTTAAGAACTATAAAATGAAAAGTCGAGGGGATTAGAGTATGTAGTACCTTCCTCTTGTGTCTTGAAAGGACTGGAGTACATAGTACCTTCGTTTCGATAAGTAAAAAATAAAAGTCGAGAGGATTGGAGTATATAGTACCTTCTTCTCATGCCTTTGAAGGATTAGAGTACATAGTACCTTATTTCTAATGAGCATCTGAAGAGTAGAAAAGGAAAAACTAAAAAAGACTAAAGTATATATTACTATCCTTCTGATGAATGAAAGGAAATGAAATAAGATCATGGTTGGAAAGGATTAGAGTACTTAGTACATTTCTTCCAACAATATGATTAAAGTTACAAAAGATTGGATAAATGATAAAGATGACTTTACTAAAAAGAGTTGTATCTTCAGAACACATTTACACAAAGATAATAAGACATATGATAAAGACGTCTTATCCTTTCTAAGATACAATAAGACATTTGTCAACTCTCGGATCAACAAGGATACTAAGCTTGCTGAAAATCCTACGATAAAAAAAGGGGTTAGGTTATGCTATAAGTTTCTCTGATGGTGGCACTCAGATGCTTAAATCAATGATGATCGAATAAATGTAAAAAGAGTAGAAAAGCAATGAAAATGTTGACATAGAATAAAGATAGGGGTTTTGAGTGCTTTAAGAGTGAATAAAGCTAAAAATGTCTAGAGTCTAGATTTTATAAGTATAATGCACAACATCCATCTTTTCCCCTTTAGCTCAACATTTTGGATCCTATTTTTATGGTTGCATTGTGAGTTCAATATATAATTATAGAATCATATTAAGATTAGAAAGTATCAAGACTTTCCCTTCTTGGATTCATGTATTAGAATTTTACCCAAATAAAGTTAGTCATTTATTTCTCATGTGGGACTCATATTGAGATTATTAGAGTTGTATTTGTAGAAGATATATTGAATTCGTGATTCTTAGTAGCAAGTCCATTTAAAGTTGTTTGTGCATGACCAAAGTAGTCGATTAGATCGAGGAGAGTACTTGATGACTGAAGACAATTTTAGCGAGATGAAGGCTACAAGTCAGCTCAAGGACATCTATGTACTTTTGTAGTTTTTGGGCTCGCACTCGTGAGTCTGACTTTGTGGGCTACATCAGATGGACTGGGCTTTATAGTAAATAGGCCTATGAAATAAATCCAATAAAGAACAATAACAACAACGATAATAATAATAATAATAATAATAATAAATTCATTATATATTTTTATATATTATATAATAATATCGATTACATGACTTATGCTTTCAGTTACCCCATTTTAGCTTCTCAAAATGACTTGTGGCTTTCCAAATAATAATATCAAGTAGACTTTATAAATCAAACAATGTGTCAATAATTATAAATAATATTTTATACATTATGATAAAAAAAATATAATAATAAGTATATAATCACATTATTAAAGTAGCAAATAGTTTTTATTGTAGTTAATAAATGTTTACTAAAATTACATTTTTTTAAACCATTCAATATATACACTTATGATCTATTTTGGTATATCAAATTGGATTGGAATTGATAGGATAAGATAAGATAGGAGTAGCTTGGATTATATTTTGCACTATCTTATATTTTGGCATATGTTTTGATTGGATTGGATATGATTTTATATAATTTAATTTATTAAAAATAAAAAATAACTAATTATTTAGATATTTATTTAAAGAATAAAGATATCCTTGTCCCATAATTTTGGCTCTAATTCTAAATTTATCCCATAAATTTTTAAAAATCTAAATTTGTTGCAGTTCATTACCCTGTTTCCGTTTGTTTTAACGGTTTTATTAAATTTGCTATATAATGACATGTTTGTCCTTATTTGTTAAGTTAGTTGCACTTGATGATTAAAGTAGTAAGACATGTCAGTAAATATTAAATTTTAGTCTTTTTCAGAAAAATATTACAAATTAATATTATAAATTTTCTTAAAAATTAAAAATTAAAAATTAAAAATTTAATAATTTAAAAAATATATTAAATTTCGGTTAACTTCCACCACCACTCCCACCAACCTAGGCCCCTAACCTGACTCCCTACTACAATGGTTAGTCACCCACCCCCTCCCCCCCACGTCGCTCCCTCTTCCTATCATCCAACTTTAGAACTCGGTGATGGAGTATTATATTATAAATTATAAATTTTGTCTTAAGAAAAATATAATTTTCATAATTTAAAAATTATTAAAATTCGATCAACTCTCGCCACCACTCTTAAGCCCAGACCCCACCTTGCCTCCCTCTCTCACTATAGCTAGTCCGCCCTCTACGCCCTTAATAAGTGTAAATTATATCTATTATTTTCATTCTCTTAACTTGATTAATTATTCATTTTAATAAGAATATTAGGCTTTTTATATGTTTTATTTTTATTTTGTAGGTTTGGAGATAATGGAATAAGTGGGGATGAAAATTTAAGAAAAATAAGGTGAACATTAAATTGCTACAATAATTGTACCCCAGTGATGAATAGTACTTAGCCTTCAGCGAAATTCCAGTGCCCAAATTTTTTCTCTCCAACAGTGAATAATTAGTATGAACAGTGATTGCACTACAGTAAATAAAATACAATTCTAATACTCCAATCAATCTCGATATAAAGGCATTTTATTTTACACTTAAAGAAGACACAATTTAAGGCTCTTAAGAGTCACAACACATTAAAGAATAACAATTTTAGAAAAAAAAGTAAAGGGAATTCAAGGAATGAATAAATTATTGGAGAATCTTTGGCGTATCAACCAACTGCGAATTGACGTCTATATTGGTTTACTTTTGGTTGTATCATGTTTATTTTATTTTTCAATCATAATTCTCTTGTTACCATGAGCTAAATTTATTTTCTAGAGTTATTACTTGAACTCAATATATGAACTTAACTATTATATCTTTTTTTTTATATTTATTTGAATCGATTCTTTATTATTTAAATTATTTATTTTTAATACTTTATTATATCTGATCAATATTATAATTAATTTGGTAATACTTTAATAAACTCAGAAGATGCATTTTGTATTTAGACTTAGATCATTTGATGTATGATTATAGAGTAGCATTCAATGTTGCATATGTAAGTTTTGAATTAGGATAATAATATACTTAATTATCATATATAGTCAATAAGATTTATTCTTAATGAATCTTAATTTATTACAAGTACCATATGAATATAAATATTTGATAAATTAAAATATATTTGCATGACTTTGGGAGAGCTTGTGAATATATTAAGTGTCTTAACCAATAATAAGAATTGAGGGATATAAATATTAAATGATTAAATCTTTAAAAAATATATTGAAGAATAGTAATTAATCATAAATTTTTTTTATATTACTATTTTTGTATTTTATTTGAGTTTTCATTTATTTTCTAAACTTATATTATTTACAATTTAAAATTTTAATTTTTTAAAAAATTACTTGAAAAATATAATTTTTGTATTTGATAAAAAATAAAAATTATTTCTAAAGATTCATACTTTATAAATTCTTTTATTATTTATTATGGTAACATATAATTATACTTAATTGTGTTTTTTACAAATATCGCATCAACCGTCCATCCTCCCATCATACCCAACTGCCAACCCTCCACCACATGTCAAAATTCTGATATCGTATTTGTCTTTTTTATTGCAGGCTTATGGTTGACTTAATGATTAACTAAATCATTGGCCCTTTTAAAAAAAACGAGAATAGAATATTCAATTTCTTTTAGCTTTGATTTTTTTGTTCTAAGTTATCATTTTATTATTATAATAATAAAAAGTTGGAAAAGTGGGGATGTAGTAGGCTGATAGGATTAGAATTTGGGCTAATATGTTGTCCTTATATTACTATAATAATAAAATTTTAGTCAGGATGCAGGCTGACGGATTTGAGATTCGATTTGGAAAAGTGTGGATGCTAGCCGACGAATTTAAGAGTGTGAAAATTTTTTTAAAAGAAAGGTAAATTTGCTGCCGCTGGGAATTGAACCTTAGATGCAAAGGAGATATGAGCCGCATAAGTCAACTAAGCTGAAGCCAAATACTGATTAAAAACATATTGTATTTTGGTTAGATTAACTTTTAAGGTATTAGTAACTTAAAGAAAAACCTAATTGGCCAAGAATCGAACCCTGGTCAGTGTATACTTAAACACTTCATCATTTTATTAGTTTACCAACAGTGTTTGGCTGACAAATAATTTTTTTTTCTTTTTCTATATAACCGGGTTTTCGGTTCGGTTTTGGTTACCCCTTTTTCAATTTTTTACATTTTAAAAATCGAATAATTTTTTTAACTTAAAAAAATTGAACTGATTGATTTAATTTGGATTGGTTTTTTTATTTTCAATTTTTTTTGTCTACCTTTAATAATTGAGTAGCAACTTAAATTCAATTCTATTTTTAAGTTCACACTTGATATGTAAATGGGTTGTAATAGTACTTAATGTAGTTGTAGTAGAAATAAAATAATTAAACAGCTTCAAGAGTGCTGTTGTATATAGTTGAACTTTCAACCTATAATCATTCATTTCAATTTTGACAAGATCTAGTAGCCAAATCTGTTGAACAAATATTGCATTAAAATGAGGACTTATTCTTGCTTGATCTTCCATTTTGTATTTTTATGAATTTTTTTATTACATGTTTTTAAGTTTTTGAGGATTCACTTGCAGGGGTGGAAAAAAATAATTGAAAACGGTATAAATTGGTTCGGTTTAACTTTTTATATTAAAAAAAAAATGATTGTTTATCTTAAGTATATAATCGATCGATTCAATTTGATTTTAATTAAATTTTTGTAAATATAAAAACCGTACCAAAAATTGGGTAATTTGATAATTTTTTTAATTAAGTGCCATATGACGTCGTTTGATTGGACAATAAATTAAAAGAAAAGAGCCCTAATTTAAGATTAATTGGCTCATTTTCATCGTCATCTCATTCTCTTCTCATTTTCATCTATCAAAGCTGAATTGGTTCAAAATAGAGATTTGGTTGTGGTACAGCTAAAATTTAGGAGATTTGATTAGCTGTAAATAATGTGATTTAATTAATAATGTAAAATAGAAAAGTTAATTATATGTAAAATAGGAAAGTTATTTATTAGCTATCAATTATAAAAGGATTTTCCTAATTCTTTGAGTTGTAATTTCTTTTATAAAAGGACCTCATGTAAAGTATTGTATTATTAGAGTCAATACACAAAATTCTTCATTCAAAATTTCTTTCTCGAGTTTATATAGTATCAAAGTCAAACTCACTTTTTGACTCTTTTTAGAAAAAAGAAAACCTAGCCGTCCCTTTGCACAATTCAATTACCCACCATGTCTGAAGTATCATACGGGTCAGCCCATTCTTTCACTAATCTGTCCAAAAGTACTACTTCCCAAGCCCCAAACACTAATTCTTCTTCTATTTAGATCACCACGATTTTTCTGAATGGTGATAATTTCTTATGATGGTAACAAGACAACAAATTACTCGAAGAAAACTAAAGAAAAACCATGGGTTTGGTGTGATTACTGCAATCGTCCTCGCCACACTCATGAGACTCGCTAAAAAATCTATGGCAAACTTACAAATTGGAAAAGCAGCAAAACTGGCAATAGGACCCACCATGTAACACTGATAAGACGTAATTGTATAAACTATTTTATCTTCCTAACTTGATATTTGTTCAATTTATCTCAATAATTGGGTTATTTATGCGTATTAATGTTGTTTTATAGGTTGAAGCATTATCGGAGCAAAAATACCGGAAAACGAACGCAAAGGGGAGCATTAGAGATAAAAATACGAATGAAGGCACTGTTTGCTACAGTAGTACTGTAGCTACAGTACCACTGTTTACTACAGTGCAGCGCCGCAGCACTGGATTTCAGCGCCGCGGCGCCAATTGCAGAAAGTGAGCGCCGCGGCATTGAATCGCAGCGCCGCGGCATTGAATCGCAGCGCCGCGGCGCTGAATTCTGGGCACTCCTTAAGGGCTTTTTTGTCCTCTTTTTGCAACCCTACCTATATAAACACCCATTGTTTAGCCAAAGAAGGAGTAGGAGAAAAGGGGCAGTAGAGAGCACGAAAATAAACACTTCATTTGGGTCTTGGAAGCAAGAATCAACAACAAGAGGCAAAAATCAAGGGGAAGAAGAAGAATTTCTGCATTTTGGAGGAAGAACATCACCATTGCATCAAGGGAAATTTCTTCTTCTCTTCAAATTCGTATTTGCTGTTGATTCCAACATGTATAATGATGTTGTTAGATGCTCTAAACTTATATTTTCAATTATGAACTAAGTTTTATTGCTAGGATTACAATGTGAACTCAATATGTAGCTTGGATTGATTATTTTCCCTTATTTATCATATTGGTATGGAATTGTTCAATTTGTTCTATGCTAAATGCTTCTAATTACATGAAAATGTATTAGATTGATTAGGGAACCTTAATGAACTTGATAAAGGAAATTTTGTGTTGGCCATGGATAAATTGATGTATGATCATGGTGTAAAAGCATGAGTTTCATATGAGATAGACATATACTCATAGGCATATATGACCATTTAGAGAATTTGAACTTAATGAATCTTATTTCAATTTGATTATCATAGACATATAGATAGTTAATTGAATGAGATATACTCACTTGACCTGCAAAAGAGGCTTGTGAGGATATTAGAGTTCTTGGTTGACATTCATATTGATAGTTCTAAGGGGAGTAGTTGGATTCAAGTGAAGTATTGAGGGATTATTGTAATCCTAGGCATCTGAGTATTTGTGCTATCACAATTGTTCTCCTTGCTCAATTCTTGTAATTATTATTATTTCTTGTTTAGTTAGTTTAGATATTAAAACCATTAAATTGCCAATAGCTTTAATAAGAATAGGAGAACATAATTTTAGTACTTAGCAAGTAATAACAATTCCCCGTGGGATCGACACTCTACTTATCACTTTATTACTTGTTGCGATACGTGCACTTGCGTTAGTTTGTGTTATAGAAATCACACAACAAACACCCACTACCAATGAAGTCAAAGTAAGTCCCGTCAACAAGGAGCAGATGAATTATCTTATTAAACTGCTGAAATCAAGTTCATCATCTGGTATTCCTAATGTCTCATTTGCTTAAACAAGTAGTAAACCTAGTGCCTTTTCTTTTTTGTTCAAATGTTGATTCATGGTTATTGATTCTGGAGCTTCTGATCATATGACTAGTCTCTCTAAATTATTTAGTTCCTACTGACTAAGGGTGAGCAATTTCGGGTTCAAGAATTCCCAACCCTTACCCGAACTCGATTGGGATGCCAAAATGTGTCTCGATCGGGACACATTTCGGGTTGGGTCGGGGAATTCCAATTTTTTTTTATAAAAAAATTGTTTTGAAACAATGTAGTTTTGATTCTTGTTAGGACAATTCAGGATGGTTCGGTTTGTGTTGGGTTCGGAACGGGTCGGGAATTCCCGTTCGAGTTTGGGAATATTTTGAACCTGACCCGACCCATTCGGGACAGAAAATTCTGTCCCGAACGAGTCTCGAACCCATTCCCGTTCCCGTCCCAACCTAAAATTTTAGGACGGGTCGTGTTCGAAAATAATTGTTGGCGGAGGATCTAAGGCACGTGGGTATATGCATGTGCAATTGTATCTATTGTCTAAATTCGTATCATATACGAATTTAAATCCAACGGAAGCGTGAAACATGTAATAAACACAATAAATAAATATATTAATCACATTAATATATTAGAGAGGTTAGAGAACTCACCTCAACGTGTAACGCTATACACGTAAGTTTTCAAAATTCGCATGAAGATCAACTCGAGGGCAGTTCTAGTCACCAACACGGTGGGCTTGTTGAGCTAGAACAATAGCCCTATACGCAGCACCGGATTTAACTCTTAAACCCAAAAATGACCGGTGTGTATTTTTATCCTTTTCTCCAAAAGGATAAAAAATAAAGGCTGAAACAATTCTTAATTGCTTCTAAGACACCATAGAGAAAAATGAAACAATTTCATTTTATTTTTCCCCTATTATTTTTTCTTTTTCTTTCTTTCTTCTCCTCCATTTCTCTTTTCTTCTCACGGGCCAAAATGCCCAAACACTTTTTTTTTTCAATTTCTTTCTCTCTTCTCTTTATATATAATAAAATAATAATATAAAATAAATAATAATAATATAATATACATAATGGGTGCCAACTATTTGGCACCCAAAAATAAAATATTATTATATATAAAATATCATATAATATAATATAATAAAATAAAATAATATAAAAATATATTATATGATAAAATAAGAGAGATATTTGATTATTTAATAATTAAATAATTAAAATAAAAAATGACCATTTTATCCTTCATAAATAGTTACCAAGTCTACCTCTAGTGGGTTCTACCAAATCCCACACTTAGGTAAACTCAACCGAGGGTCCACAATATACTACGTGTCATTATACAATTAGTAAATAATAATTATTAACTAATTGTTGTATTTAACACTTAAATACAGACACGTACGCATTCTCGTGGTATTGCTGAATATTATTGGATTAAACAATTTAATCTGACACGTTGCCTCAGTGCACAACGAGTACACTCCATATCGCGGGATTCCCTAAGTCCTACGCCAGATTCGTCAAATGGAACTATTCCATAAGTCCGTGAGCAATACTTCACGCACACGTCATAGATATACAAATCAGCGCATTGAACCATGCAAGCTGAGGTTACAACGCATACGTATAGTCCTTCCGTCATGATATCCTGAATGTGCGGGGATATAGGTTATCACTGTCAAATCTCCTAGTGCTCATCCATGTCCTATCTCCAAACTACTATCTCACTAAACAATATGTGAAAACTCTTTTGCCATATTATTCTACCTTGGCGGAACTCTTTCCCGGGATTGATACTTGTGGCCACAAGAATTTTTGAGATACAGTCTTGAAGCATCTGGATATCTAATTCCCTATACGAGCTGACGGATCCCATATTTGTACATTCCGGACTCTATAAGCATTGGACCATACCCAACGACACTCAACGGTCACACTATGAAAGGTCTGTGACATGAGTGGAACCAAAGTATGGTGGATCACTTAAAAGTCCACTGTGGCACTCAGGTTAAAGGACCACATATACTACTCAACTCAAGAGAACCCTCCATTGACGGCTTATATAGGATGTCTATCGGAGGCCTTTGTAAGTCAATCCCATATCCAGTCCTAACTGGATATGGGACTGACTTACGAGGGCCTCTAATAAACATCTTATACCCAGTCCTAACTGGATACCCATATATCAATAAGAGCTCCAAGCTCACGGTCAGCTAGGAACGACTATCTATACTCTAAAGGTACGATATATGCTGATCTATATATAAAGGTATCCACCGACAAACACGCATCGACAGAAATAGATCAGGGACAATTATTCGAGAACATACTTGCGCAACTAGCATTTTATGGCACCCGATTGCAACTATACAGTTACTAGTATATTTTCAGGTCTATGTCCCATTACAAATAAGGCTCAAACGCTTGGATCTGCTGAGTATTATAACCAATTAACACTTAACTGTGCTAACATTTAGCATTTATATCTTTCAGCGTAGTTAACTATAAGCCCTTATTTAAACTCTTTTAGATCTGATCTGAACTCTTTCAGATCTACAATGTCTGTAACGTTACATTGCATGGTACCATATTAATGGGTATTAGCGATTTAATGGAAATGTACACTTGTATAAATACACAAGTATATGTACATTCAGGGATGGCACGTAAACACCGACTTTAACAATAATGCCCACTCTACTACTTACCATGTTCTAGCATAGAAAAAATTAGAATTGCAAACGGTAGTTTCTCACCCATTATGGGAAAGGTTTGATAAAACTCTTTGAGAGTATTGATCTTAAATCTGTTCTTCATGTTCCTAAACTAGCCTATAATCTTTTACCTGTGAGTAAACTTTCAAAGGAATGCAATTATAATGTTATCTTCTTTTGATTATTACTATGAATTCCATGATCATAGCTCGGGGAAGAAGATTGGCAGTGCTAAAATGATAGATTGACTCTATTACTTTGATGGTAACTCTTCTAGTAATAAAAAGCTCAAGGCTTTAATAGTGTCAGTTCTATTTCTGTTTATGAACAAATAATTCTTTAGCATTCTAGACTAGGACATCCTAGTTTCAATATCTTAAATAC
Organism: Ailanthus altissimus; assembly: GCA_946807835.1. Lineage (NCBI taxonomy): Eukaryota > Viridiplantae > Streptophyta > Magnoliopsida > Sapindales > Simaroubaceae > Ailanthus > Ailanthus altissimus. The sequence continues at coordinate 17,266,348 of OX327687.1, forward strand.
TTGTTTCCTACTTTGTTTAAGAGTTTAGATTGTTCTATTTTTCTATGTGAAAGTTGTTATTTATCTAAGAGGCATCATACAACTTATTTGCCAAAACCTTATGTTATTTCAAAACCATTTTATTTAATTCATAGTAATGTTAGGGGACCTTCAAAAATCACTACTATTTCATGAAAAAAAATGGTTTGTTACATTTATTGACGATCATAATCGATTATGTTAGATATATTGGATGAGGAGAAATCTGAGTTAGAAAAACTATTTTAAGTATTTTTATAAAATGATTGAAATTCAAGCTCAATCTAAAATCAATATTCTTTATATTGATAATGGAACTAAGTATTTTAATGAACACTTGAGGACCTTTTTTTTAAAGGAAAATGGTATTCATTATCAGTCTACATGTGTGGATACCCCTCAACAAAATGGTGTTGCTGAAAGGAAAAATAAACAATTACTTAAAGTGGCTCGTGCTATAATGTTTTTAATGAATGTCCCACAATATCTTTGGGGAGAAGCTGTTTTGACAGCTTCATATTTGATAAATAGGATGCTTAAATAGCAAACTTTAAGAGTGTTTCAAAAATAAATTTCCTGTGTCACGAATTTATTCGGATTTACCACTTAAAGTTTTTGGTTACACTACTTTTGTCCATATTTTCAACCACTCTCGGTTCAAATTTGATTCACGAGATGAGAAGTGTATTTTCATTGGGTATGCTATAAATAAAAAGGGATATAAGTGTTATAATCCCCAAACCAAAATTTTTCATGTTCGTGTGGATGTCTCTTTCTTGGAAAATAAACCTTACTTTCATAAAAATTCTCTTCAGATGGAGAAAAGAGTGGAAGATAATTGTTGGAATCTATCCAATGTTCAATTACCAAACATTATTCTAAATACTACTCCTATTACTTACTCACCAAATCCTACTATTGTTTTTGAAAAATAAAGTAAGGAAAGATTTTATAAAGCTATTGAAAATCTTAGTAAAAATTACCAAATATTTATGTATCTTCAACAAGGGGAGAAACACTACTAATAGATCGAAGAAATTAAAATACCGAGCTTATGGTTTATACTATGAGGAGACCTCATCAAAAGTGTCAAGGCCCATTTATTTTCTTAGAACTGGATCAATCTCTAACTCTGAGAACTATTACCCAGGATATTGCAGGTATTCTTACTCTTAATTCAAATTCAATTCATGTTTCTAATATGCCCTAAGACCTAGATATTCCTATAGCCCTTAGAAAAGGAACCTGAACCTGTACAAAATATCTCATTGCTTTTACCTATCCTATGAAAAGCTTTCTCACTGCCATAGGGCTTTTTCCTTAAAAATTCTCGCACCTGTATGTTCCTAAAAATATTAAGAAGTCATGAACGATCCAAATTGAAAATTAGTAGTTATGGAAGAGATGAATGCTCTAAGAAGTAGTACTTGGGAGATAGCAGACCTACCTAAAGAAAAAAAGATAGTAGGTTATAAATAGGTTTTCACTGTGAAATACAAAGCTAATGGTAGCATAGAAAGATACAAAGCGAGACTAGTTGTTAAGAGTTTTACTTAGACCTATATGATTGATTACCAGGAAACTTTTGCTCCTGTTTATTAACTTTTAGTCATACATATTGTGTTTTGATAATAACAAATCCCATGTTCGTTATAATTTATTAATCTATTAAGCATTAAATACACAAGTGAGGTAAACTAAGTATAAGTAAAGCATTAATGGAAACTTAAGAACTTTAAGACTTCAACAAAATTGAAGAGCATATTGAAAATTATTTTGGCACTGTATGAGATAGAATATTTTCACAAAATTGATAACAAAAGAAAGATACTTGTGTTAGCTTTCCAAAGAATTTTACGAAAGTAAATTTGGAGTTATTTATGGCAAGTTATGGCCAAATCACTCAAGCATGCTAAAATTAGATCAAAGTGCAAGGTTTGAAAGTTTCAAAAAATAGACTAAAATACAAAAGATTAAAACTTTGGCAGAATTACTGTAGTGGCGCTGTAGCAACGTTCAAGTTACTGTAGCACTGCTAAATTTTTGTCAACGTTCAAGTTACTATAGATGTATTGTAGCACGACTAATTTTTTGGCTCCTTATAAGTACCTCACTCATTTTAAGCTCTTTACAATTGAAAATGCATCATATATCAAATTGAGAGCCTCTTTGTTCTTACACCTTCTTATTAGCTCATTTGGGAGTTTAAAATCTTTTGTATTTGTTCTAATTCGTGTATTGAATTTAGTTAAGTGTTTGTGGGAAACACTTTTAGAGTAGAGTGATTATTCTTTTGTTGTAAGGGTTTAATTAGTACTTTGAAAATCAATTTGTTGTAGAGGTTTCTTGAAACTTTGAAAATCAAGTGTATTGATTCTTGGCCTTGGTTTAAGACAAACTAGTGGAATTCTCAATGCAAGTTGCTTGAGGCGTGGACGTAGGTCGTGTGGAGTACCGAATCACATCAACATCCAAGTGCAATTCTCTTTATCCCTCGCTCTATTTATTTTTCCATTTTAGTTATCATCTTATGTTTATTTATTGCCATTTATTTGTTGTTAAATTTGTTTACATTTTAAATAATAGCATAAATTGTTCATATTAGTGCATTAGTTTTTAAATTACTCAATTCACCCTCATTCTTAGGTTGCGTATTTAGAATTTTCATTTGGTATTAGAGCTTCGTTCTCTAGAAAAGAATTTAACCATTTTAGAGAGATCCATGGCAAACACTAGTGGACTTGGTATATATGAAGGCCAATCCACCACTAGACCTCTATTCTTTAACGGAACCAACTATAACTATTGAAAAACTAGAATGAAAATTTATCTTCAATCCATTAGTTATAATTTATGACTAATTGTTGAAATGGACCTCCTATTTTGACTAAAATTGAAAGTGAGGGAAAATCCATCCCAAAACCTCAAATTGAGTGGAATATTGATGACAAAGAAAAACTTACCCTCAATGCCAAAGCAATGAACCAATTTCTTTGTACCGTAGATAGGAAAGAATTTAATAGAATTTATGAATACAAATCTACATTTGCAATTTGGCAACATTTAGAAGTTGTTTATGAGAGAATAAACCAAATAAAAAAATCTAAAATTAGTCGACTCACTAGAGAATATGAATTGCTCAAAATAGAGTCACATGAAACCATTCATAAAATGTACACACGTTTCACTACTATCATTAATCAATTAAGTTCTCTTGGTAAACGCCACTCTATGAGTGAGCAAGTGAAAAAAGATTCTTAGATCATTACCCTAAGAATGGAGAGCTAAAATAGCATCCATCAAAGAAGCCAACGACCTCAACACATTATCACTTGATGATCTCATTAGTAAGTTGATGGACTATGAAATTGAATTGAAGGATGATAAAAAAGAGGAAGCATCAAAGAAAAGGAACATCGCTTTCAAAACTATAATAAGCAAGGAAGATAGTGATGGAGAAGATGTTGTAATGTTAGCGCGCAAATTAAACAACTTCTTAAATTCAAAAAGTCAAATGGAAAGAAGTTTGACTAAGAATTGAAGAGGGAAAGTAATAGATACAAGAAGCCAATGAAGGACTACATCATTTGCTTCGAATGTAAGAAATTGAGACATAAAATTCATGAATGTCCTTTTCTCAAGAACAAGGAAAGAAGAAAACTATGAATGTCACGTGGGATGATAGTGATGATGAATCATCGGATGAAGAATATAAGATATCTAACCTTGCACTCATGGCCATCGAAGACGACGAATTTGATGATATTGACGAGGTTTGTGATCAATCATCTTTTTAATGAATTATTAGATGCTTTTAATGAATTGCTTAAAGATTCTAAGGTAATAGGTCGTAAAAATGCTATCTTGAAGAAAAATAATGTCTCATTGAAAAATGAAGTTGAAAACATTAAAAAGGAAAATAATATTCTTAAAAGTGAAAATCTTTCTTTAAAAGAAAAGAAAAATTCTTTGAAAAAGGAAAAAGAAAATTTGGAAAAACAATTTGAAATGTCTAAAGCTGCTTTTGAGATTAAGGTTTTGGGCACATTGAAATACTTTCTTGGAATAGAATTTGTTAGGTCTAAAGAAGGTATATTTGTCAACCAACGAAAATATGTTTTCGATTTACTTGGCGAGATGGGCCTACTTGGGTACAAATTGGCATAAACTCTAATTAAACCGAACCTGAAGTTACAACTAGCTAAGGCCGAGGAAGTGCACCTAGTTGGAAGACTAATTTACTTATCTCATACACGTTCTGACATAGCGTTTGTTATTAGCAAAGTTAGCTAGTTTATGCATTCAGTCGGACCAGGACACTTCGATGCAGTCTATAAGATTCTAAGATACCTAAAAGGAACTGCGGGAAAGGGTTTAATATTTAAGAAATGTGGCAATCTATAAGTTGAAGCATACATTGATGCAGATTGGGTAGGAAGTGTTATTGATAGACGATCAACTTTTGACTACTGGACATTTGTTAGAGGCAACCTTGTTACTTAGTGAAGCAAGAAACAAAATGTTGTTGCTAGGAGCAGTGCTAAAAGGGAATTCAGAGCAGCTACTCAAGGAATTTGTAAAGTTTTATGGATTAATAGATTATTAGATGATTTGAAAATCTCTAATTCTTTGCCTATGAAGATCTATTATAATAACAAACAGCGATCTCCATTGCCCATAATCCTTTTTTCACTATATAAGAAAACATGTGAAAGTGAATAAGCACTTTATCAAGAAGAAACTTGAAATTTGACTGATTTTCATATTGTACGTTCCTACAATCGAACAAATTACAAATGTGCTCACCAAAGGATTACCAGAGAAGCAATTTGATGACTTAATTGGCAAGTTGGCTATAGAAGATATTTTCAAACTAGCTTGAGGGGGAGTGTTGGAAAGTAAGGATTTGGTTGTGATACTGCTGAATCTTAGAAGATTTGATTAACTGTAAATAGTGTGATTTGGCCAATAATATAAAATAAAAAAGATAATTATATGTAAAGTAGGAAAGTAAATAGGAAAGTTAATTCTTAACTACCTATTATAAGAGGATTTTTTTGATTCTTTTGAGTTAGTAATTTCCTCTATAAAAAGACCTCATGTAAAGTATTGTATTATTAGAGTTAATACACAATTTTTCATTCAAAATTTCTCTGTTCCAAATTTATAATTTGTTAATTTTTATTCTGACCTTGAGATGTAACATAATAAATTACTTCTTTTTACTTTTTAGTTCAAAAGAAATACTATGTTAGACCTTTTAACTGGTCTATGAGATTTTTTTATCTTTCCTTTAGGATTTTGCATTTGGGACTAAGACAAATTGCAACTTTGGCAGACGATGAAACTTATAGCTTAAGGTGTTGGGCTCATTTAGTTTTTGCCATATAAAATACATGGTTTGTACCATTTTAGTTTAAAATCATTTATCTCTAGTCATAGGCTCAAAATATCACTTTCTTTAGTTGAAGTTATTTTCTTGTGGTTATGCAGGAATTTTTGGTGGCTCATTCAAGTGAAATTTGATTTCATTTTAAGTTCTAATAGTCAAGAACAGTATGAGAAACACTTTTCACTTGTAGTATTTTCTTTAATGTTTAAACATTTGTATATTGTTTGGAATGTTTTAAGAACATCATCAGAGTAATTTTCTTCTCTTTTATTTGTTAAAATGCCCTTCCCTTCTAAGTATTTGTTAGAATTTGAGTGTCAGGTTTTTTAGTTTATCATTAATTTAGATTAAGGGTTGAAATATATAAAATTTCGATTGAGCATCCCTGCAATAATTTTTCACCCATGTTCACATTTTGCTGCAGTTTAACTGCTGTTTTGCTGCTGTTCGGCAGTTTCTGTTTTTGCTACTGTTTTGCTTCTGTTTTTGTTTCCATTTTGCACTGTTTTTGCTGTATTTTTGTCGTCGTTTTGCTGCTACTGTTTATGATTCTACATTTTTGATGTTATCTTGTTTTATGCAAATTAGAATAACTAGTGTATTCAAGTGATGGTCTCTTTGATATATACTTATTATTGTGGTGTGAAATATATGAGATTTTGATGTTTTAATTTATTTTTTTCTATAGATTTGGTTGGTGTAGAATAAAATAGATCGTTGTTCAGAAAATCAGGACGAAGGGCAAAGTGTTGTCAATAGTAGTCAACTGAGATAAAAAGTTTGGCAAACTTTCACCAAGCTAAGGGGAAAGAGCTAAATGCAATTTTTATGGGAAGAGTTATGCATGTTACAGTACTAATATTAGAACTTCAAATATGTGGTGTCATTTGAAGAAATGTAATGCTTATCACAACACACAAATTGATGATAATCAACATGCATTAGCTCTAGAAAAAAAAAAAAACAAATGTGAATGAGGGGGAAGATGAGAAACAGAAAAAAAAATTGTTGTAAATGTTGTGGCGGTTGGATTTGAATAAATTAGATGAATTGCCTTTTAAGTTTGTGGAAGGTGAAGAGTTTATTGAGTTTATAAAAAAGTTTATTCAACATTTGATATACCATCTTGAAGAACAATTGCAAGGGATAGTCTTGAGCTGTATATGAACGAGAAGGTCTTGTTAGAAAGTAATTTGAGTGCTAATCGGTAGAGGATTTGTATCACAACGGATACTTGAACTTCAATCTAGAATGAGAATTACATGGTAACAACATCTCATTTTATAGATGAGAAGTGGTAGTTGCATAAAAGGATTCTCAATTTTAGACAATTTTAAACCATAAAGGAGATAGCATCGGGAAGTTAATAGAAAATTATTTGCTTCAATGGGGCAGTGAAAGTGTGTTTGCTATTACAGTGGATAATGCAAGTATAAATGATGTTGTAGTAGATTATGTCAGAGGAAGATTAAAGAGTTGGAAGAAGGATTCATTAGTCTGGATGGTGACTTTATCCACTTGCGGTGTTCTGCAAATATTATTAATTTGATTGTGTAAGATGGAATGAAATAGGTGAACAAGTCCATTACTAGTATTTGCAATGTTGTCAAGTACATTAGGTCTTCTCTCTCAAGGTTGCAAAAATTTAAGAAATGTATAGAAAGAGAGAAAATATTATCCAAAACACTTGTTCATCTAGATGTATCAATTAGGTGGAACTTAATATATTTAATGTTAGATAGTGCTTTGATTTTTTTTTTTAAAAAAGTAACCAACTGCAGGACAATATTGATTTCTATCATTCTTATTTTTTAAAGGATGAAAATGGCAAAAGAAGGGCAAGGTTGCCAATTGATGAGGATTGAGATAATGCCTAAAGATTGATTAAGTTTCTGAAAATATTCTATGATGTAACTTTGAAATTTAGTTTATCTTCACAAGTGTCTTCACATATTTAAAAACACTTATTGATAACAGAGATGTGTTATTAAGAGGTATGACTAGTGTTATAAAGAAGAAATTTGACAAGTATTGGGGATCTTTAGACAAAAAGCAACAGCATACTTATTGTGGCAACAATACTTGATCCTCGTTGCAAAATAAAATTTGTCGAGTGGTGTTTAGGCACTTTATTTGATGGCATAAATGTATTTGAAATAGTTACTTCTATAAAACAAATGTTGCTTAGGTTGTTTGACAGTTATAAGGCATTTGGATTATATTACAGTGAGAATGAATCTAGTGCTAGTTGAAATTAATCTTGCAGTAATGTGCAGTTTGGAGGTCGAGTACATGAGGTGGGTGAAGAAAGATTTACAATGCTTTGTCCCAATTCAATAAAGCAAAGAAGAGATGAATTGAAGTTGAACCACAACATGAGATTGAGATGTATTTGTCAACTGAGAGAGAGAAGTCAAAAAATGTACACTTTGCTATATTAATTTAGCGAAAAATAAATTGGACAAAGTATTCGGTTTTATCCTGAATTTTCAAAGATGTTTTTGTAATTCTAGTATCATTATTGCTTATGAGTCTGCTTTTCGTATGAGAGGTTGCATTCTTAGTGCATTTAGGAGTTTATGACTCCTAAAATAATGGAGACCTTGATTTGCACCTAGAATTGGCTTTGATTTACTCTTCTTGGAACCACATGGACGTTCCTAAAATGAAGGATATTGAAATTTGTGAAAGCGTTGAAGCTTGTATAATAATTACTTATATTGTTATATGATAACTTTTTTTTTTTTACTTTGTTCTTTACTTATGTTATATATATTGTAGATTTTTTCAAGCCGTTGCAAGCATCAGAGCAGATTAATATCACTGATTGATGTTTTTATTTGATGTAATAATTTTAAAATTTATTATGTCTCATATATGTCATTTATAATTTATAGTTTTTTTTTCTTTAAAATTATAGAGTTTTGGCTTTTTGGATTGGAGTTGATTATTTAATTAACATGAAGTTGGTTATTTTGGACTTTGGAATTTAAAAGTTGGATTTTGAACTTTGAATTTACGATGTTAGATATGTGGATTGTGAAATTGATTATTGAAGTATTGACTTATTATGAATTTGTTGACGTTCATAGATAATTTTATTTTGATGGATATTTTGATTTTTATGGATAATTGATTATGGACAATTTTATTTTATGAATAATTTTATTTTATTGGATATTTTAATTTTGATGTATCGAATATTGGTTATTCGTAGATAATAATGATATTATCTCTATTGTATGTAGTTTTCTATTTGTAATAATTGTTTTATATGCAAATGGGAAATTTCAATTGTAGAGAAGGTGATATGAATATGATTATCATCAAAATTGTCAAATGTCTCATATTATTGATTTGTTTTCTTATTTTTTATAAGGAGCTTAACAATTAATTATTAACCCAAACTAAAGATGTTTGCTCAGTGAGTTTTATTAGGCCAAGCAAACAATTAAGTACTTATTTTTTTTAAATAGCATTGTAAATTTGTAATTACACAAATCAGCAGCATTAATCAAAATCAAAGTTAAATTTGCCACAACACTCCTAGCATTACATAATTAAAATTATTATGATGCTATTAACAATGTATAAATTTAAATTTAGCTTAAATTAAGTAAATTGTAATTATATTGATACAGATAAGTTTGAAAATTAAATTCAAAATGACCAAAGAAATCAAAAAGTCTACATTAAAAAAATGCCCACAATTAAATAGGTCTATTTAAGCCCATAACAAAAAAATATTGAACTGGATTGAAAAAAAAAATTGATTTGGTTCAGTTTTTTCATTTGAGAAAATTGAATATTCACGATCGAGTTCAATTCTAATCAAAACTAAATTGAATTAAATCATGTCCATTATTCATTAGCTTGATCTAACTTATTTCAAATTTTTTAGAAGACAACAAGTAAATTGAAAATGTTATTAAAAATTAAGAGTCTGCTTTTAATATAAAAGTGTCATGGTTTTGAAAGCACAATTGTTATGAAGTAGAAACACTACTTGAAAGGTAGAGTAGGTGAATGTTTGGTATATATAGCTCTATAAAAATTGTATTTATTAAATATTTTAAGTTTTAAAATTAAAACACTTTCATATTAATCGGATTTTAAGATATCTAATTCAAAAATTCAAAAAATAATGTTGCACACACAAAATTGGGAGACAAAATTTGTAGGTTAATTGATGTGGTAATTGACTTGTCATTCATTCAGTAGTGTTTAAATACACTAATGACACAATTAATAAGTCAATAATTATTTAAGAGTGATACTACATTTTTTTTAAAGTAGTATTTCAATATTTCCCATTTTAAGTGATGTGGTAAATAATAATTGAATGGCGAAATAGTATAATAAATAATTTTAAAAGTTATAAAAATTAATTATTAAATAATTACTTGACATATCACTAAAGATAGAAAAATATTAGAATATCACTTGAGAATTATATTATTATTTGTTATTTAATGTACGACAATTATAATAAGTGACAGGTCAACTAATATATAAATTTTGTATCAAAAAAAGACTAATATAAAATCTTTTGTGAAACCTATTTGAAAATGACCCAAAATTTAAGAAATTACTCATTTTTAGTTTTAAATGTAAAAGTTAATTTTTTGTAAGCAAAGAATTCAAAATTGGACAATTATATTTTTGGGTTATATTTTTTCTCTTCACCCAAAAATCTAATTCAAACTCAACACACACATACACACACACTCTCTCTCTCAAAAATATCTCAAAACACACATACACACACTCTCTCTCTCTCAAAAATATCTCAAATCGGCATCACATAGATCAACGATTTTGGAGGCGGCATTGTGCATATCAATGTCTTCTTGCACTGGTGATTGACTTCAAATTTGAAAATTTTGGTAAATTATTTGAATTTTAGATGAAATTAGAAGTTTGTGTTGAAAATGGGTGAAAATAATTAGATTGTGAGTGAAATAGATGAAATATGAGTAGATTTTGTGGAAAATGTGTTAAAATAAAAAAACAATTCAATATAAAAATTGTATTTTTTGCGAATACAGACCTCATCCGATGCGGCTTCCCAGTTGCTGTCTATCCAAAACATTTCACGTCGCACGCATAAGCGTCGTGTGGCACATGAAGCGTGAAGTGCCCATTAGGCGCACCACACATGTATGCCCCTTACAGCAACATATGGCACTCAAAATATTATTATTTTTAATTATTTATTTATTAATTATTATTTTAATAAATAAATACTAAAATAAATAATTAAATTATCCATAAATTAATTTAATTGAAGTATTATTTAAATAAATAATAATTAATTAAATAATTTATTTATAATTATTATTTGTTAAAAAATGATTAATCAGTATGTAGTATTCATTAAATAATGAATGTTATTTTTTAATCTATTTGTTTAATAATTTATTTAATTTTAATGATTTAAAGTATTTATTTGTTTTAAATTGATTTGTTATATATTTTTACATAAATTATAATTTTTAGGCACAAAAAAATTTCAGATGCTTTTATGCAAAAATTTAATTTATAAGCAGTATCTCCATCTCTTGCCTGAATAAAGTAGAGATAAAGCTACTGGCTATAAATTAAATTTTTGAAGGAATTACATCACTATCTTTTTACTCTTAAAGGAAAAAAAAGTTTATGCTTAACATTCAAAGTTATGTGTAACATTTAATCATACTAGAACAATATTGTCGTATACAAGTAATATCAAAATTCTTTCCATAATTATATTTTTTATCGTAATTTATTATTTTCTTACAATTATACTTTTCATTTTGGTAAATGAAATAAACGTAAATTTTATATATTAACATTAAATTTAAGTTGAGTTATACAAATATAAATAACATTAAATAATAATAAAATACAACAATAGGTGATATCAATTGCTATGAATTAAAATAGGGTAGCAAATGAAAAAGTTAATAAGAAGTTACATTAAATTTAAATTTAAGTTATACAAATATAAGTGACACCAAATAGTAAAAAAAATAATAATAATAGACCATATCAACTATTATGCAAAGCAACATGGTCCAACATGTCTAGTGGCTATGCCCATATTGATTCTTTACCTTGTGATGAAATCTATTTTTTTCGACGCCTCCCTAATTGATAGCATGCTAATCAAGTGATAAATGCATATCTCATGATAGGGATTAGGAAACACCTCTCAAATGGTATTTTCTATGTTAGTGTGTTGATCAGATACAAATACAAGATTTTCAAAATCACCAAAGATTACTCGAAATTTGGTCATAAATTATGCCTAAGAAGCATTGTTTTCAAAATCAACAATCTCCCATGAAAATGAAAAAAATTTAATTGTTTTCATTTATATATACGACCACAAATATTATACTCAAGTATACACCTTTCAAAAATGTTGTATCAATGGCAATAACTGGTCAGATAAATGACTAAAAACCTCTAATGCTGTTGGGGTACCGGTTTATCCCAGTTCATAACCTAAACCTATTGGGTGTGTGCATGTATACAATATACGCATCAAATACAATATATATATATATATATATACACCATTTATGTATCTCATACATAAATATTCGCAATGGAAACTAAAAATTTAATTTTCAAAAAAATGACCACGATAAATTTATTAGATTATACTAATGAATAAAATTAAATTACGTTAATCACATTAATATAAAAATTTAAAGATATCACCTGACAAGCCTTTGAAATGGGTTTATTGCTGAAGTACCGCATGAAATATACCCGTTAGCAGTTTTAGGACCCAATGTGGTAGGCTCGAGTCTCTAGAACAAAAATATTTATTTTTTTGCATCGTTTAACACTTAAACTACAGAATTAACTCTTAATCTTAATAGCCTAACACTTAGACAAAAGTCCTAAGTTAAACTCTTTAACTTAAAATTTATTTTGAGGCATGAAATTGATTTTTAAACAAAATTGAGCTCTACTAGTGGCCAACACTTTGGAGAAGAAAATGAATTAGATTTCAACAATTGAAATCAAAAACAAAATTCAATTTTGCTTACCATTTTCTCCTAATTACCAAACCCACTTTCTCAAGCCCACCATCTTAGCTCCCTCTTAATTTTGTTTTTTAATTCATCAAAAATGAATTGTCAAAACCTCCCGCACAATTGCCGAAAACACAAACACATATATATCATATAGTGTTTTGTATTATTATAAACAAAGAATTCTTTTATTCCTTTAACAAGTATGGGTGGCCGTACTTCTACGTTGCCATGTATAATATGATAACAAAGACTTCTTTTTGCTTTTCAAAATAATTGATATTTTATAAGCCAAATATCTAGATTATAATATATAAATAAATCAAAAGGAACATTTACATGGTAACAAATCCAACCACTTATAATAATTTGAGATCAAACGATATTTTAAATATCATTCTAGCCCCTTATAATTTTTTATAATTTTTTTTAAGCAATATTTATTTTAACTTAATTAATTACTCAATAAAATCTTATTTTATTTAGCAATTAAGTCTTTAATAAAATATTTACTTTATTAATTTAACCATGAACTAACAATTAACTTTAGTCAAATTAACTAATCACTTAACTCTTAAGTAATAACAAATATTTAGATTATTTAACACTTAAATAATTGATTTAGAAAAATAACCTTTAAGCTTTTTATTAACCCAACGTGAGTCCCATCATACCCAATAGGCTCACTATGCCTTACGTGTCACTATTTAATTAATCAACAATAGTTATTAAGTAATTACTATATTTAACACTTAAGTATTGACATGCGTACATCTCGAGGGTACCTAAAACAAATTCTCGATTTTGCTGAAAATTATTAGATTGAACAATTCAATCTAGTGCGCTGCTCTAGTGTACAACGAGTACACTTTATATTACAGGACTCTCTAGGTTCACACCCAATTTGTCAAATGAACTATTCCATGAGTCTGTGATCGATGCCCTACGCATACGTCACATATTTTACAAATCAGCGCGTTAGACCATACAAGCTGAGGTCACAATGTATATGTATAATCCTTTTATCATCTATATCCTGGATGTGCGAGGATATCGATTTACACCGTCACATCTTCATATGCTCATCCATAAAATTATCTCAAGATTTATATTTCTAAGAACAATGTACATAAAAACTTTTGTTGTACTGTTCAACCCTTTGAGAAACACCTTTCTCGAGTTAGTACTTATGGCCATGAGATTTTATGAAATATAATCTCGGAGCATCGAGGTATACTACTCCCCTATGAGAGCTGACATATCCTACTATTTATATACACTGGACTCCATAAGCATCGGACTATAGCTAGTAACACCTAACGGTCACAACATGAAAGGTCTGTGACATGTGTGGAACTAAAGTATGGTGGATCACTTACAAGCCCACTGTGGCACTTAGGTCAAAGGACCACATTTACTTAACTTGAGAGGACTCACCATTGGCAGCTTTATAGGATGTCTATTAGCGTCCTCGTAAGTTTGTTCAGTATTTAGTCCTAACTATACAAGCTTTAGGTAAGCCCATGGTCGACTAAGAATAACCATAAATACCATATAGATATAACATACACTGATATTTATAATATGGATCCACCGATAAACCCGCATCGGTGAAGCAGATTAGGAATATAGTATTTGAAAATATACTTGCATAATGACACCTCCTAGCACCTATTGCAACTCCTTTACAATTATGACATTACTAGTATATCCTCAGGTTTTTGTCACATTACAGACAAGGATCTAACCTTTTATATTTGACTGACTCTTATAACCTACTAACTCTTAGCAGTACTAATTGTTAGCATTTATAACTCTCGGCTCTGCTAATTCTTAGCATTGGTCTAAACTCTTTTAGACCATATCTGAACTCCTTCAGATCAAACAATATTTATAATGTAACAAGCATTGTACCATGTATTTATATTATATTAATAATTATACGAAATATTTACTGTATAAATATTAAATAATTTAATATTCACATGTATTGGAATGGCTCGTAAACACCAACTCCAACAAATGCATGGTCCAAGTGTCATAAAAAATACCTAAAGTGATTATATTTAATATTTATACAGTATTGAAATGGCACGTAAGTACCAACTCTAATAAATGCATAGTACAAGTGTAATAAAAAATATTTAAAAGTGATTATAATTATCAATTTCTAAATGAGTAATTATACCCAGGTTCTATTGTTCTAACACTTAGCAATATGTAGGAAGTAATCTAAATAAATCCTTTAAAGTATCAACTATCAACTTACATGCAAGCTTCTTAGCTTGTAAAACAGTGTAATATGTTATCTCCACACCAAACTCTTCACATATGTCAGCTTGAATCTCCTTCAATTTATGAGTCGACTAAGTAATACAAACTTTATTTTTAAAAATAAATTTTCTAAAAATCCAACTCTTGGCTTGTCGATGACCATCACATAACTGGTATAACTAACATGTGTGATCTATATTTATTTTGTGCACAATGAAATACTACTTCTTCATATCCATCGACACTGTATATAATCATTATTTACTTCTCTCATCATCACATTTTACCTTAAAATAATCTTTTATATATCTTGTAACTTTGAAGCTCCAATTACACTAATGTGCCAACATGTTAATAGCTTTATGAAGTTTATTTTTGCTATTATACAACTTCTTCATAAATACTTCCCTAATTTTAGAACACAATATCTTATCAAATATGGTCAAGTTCGCTGGTAGTATTGAAGGAAGAAGTTGAAAAGGATTTTTAACTTCAACATTAGCTCCTCTTTTATGTGAATAGTACTTGCTATGCAATTCATTAAGAGAGTTATTTGAAACATAACCATGTTCGCCTTCAAGTAAATCATCCAGTCTGCCACATTCTTTCACATTATTAGCATTTTCAATACCATTGACATCTCTATCTGTCTAACTATCGTATTGCATATAAGTTGGCTATTCATTGAACATTATAAGGTAATAATGATAGTCAACTATGGTACTTGTAGGAATCATAACAGTTTTAATTATTAGAGCTCTACAATTCACTTGATTGCTACCACTTATCGATATAAAGTGATTATGATAAGGTGGTTGGTTCTAAATGGGTGCTTGTGCATCCTTTTCACATACGAGAGCTCTAGGATCCACTATTACACATATAGAACACAACGATCTTCTATTGATCCCCATAAAGAACCAAACATCATTATTATTTTCAATCTCAGTTGGTCTCAACTTAAACCTCGTTACATTAATAAAAAAATTTAGAGTCAATTTATACTCCACAATATCAACTTTAATTGCATGACACATATTATTTAAAATATCTTTATAATTCACATCCTTCAGAATCAAAATACCTAAGTTCCTATACCCAACATATATCTCATCACCATCACTGGAGCTCTCCTACCTTCTCCCAAAATATACAACGAGTGACTCATACTCTATGATACTTGTAACAAAAAAATTATCAAAAAACTTTTTAAACTAGGAAAAAATATAAGTCAGGAAAATAGTGTAAAAAATAGGGTGAAATTATCACACAAGATGCTCGAAAAAGGTAGGCATGTCGTACATGTGAAAGAGGCACTCACCTATTTTGATGTGCAAAAGATGCGCACCCAAAAGTCATATCCATTTCACGTGCAGGAGAGGCTACACGAATTATTTTGCATGACATTTCTCGCATACAGAAAAGCATCGTGCGATGAGTCTTCGATCCAAAAAAATTAGAACTTCCCAAAATTTCCAAATTTTAGGTTTTTTCTCGCCCATTCATTATAGTTCTCTTTAAAACTTCACCACATTGCACTTGAACTATATTTTGATGCTCATACATTTACAAAATAAGCACAACTTCAAAAAATAACATTCTTAACTCAACTTATATATATGAAATATATACATTATCTATTAATAGAAATAATATTACTATTTTTTTACAATTTGAAAGTTGAAATCCATTTATTCTGAATGTCAGAGTGTATTATGTTGATTTTCTAGTCATACATATTAATGTTTTGATGATAACAAATCTCATGTTTAGGCATTGAAAGAATAAATGCATAAGTGAGGTAATTAGGAGAAAATAAAACAGAAAGACACAATCGAAATTATACTGGTACTGCATGAGACAAAAAAATATACATAAACTTAATGACAACCGGAAGATAATTGTGTTAGCTTTCCAAAGAATTTTACATAAGTAAATTTTGAGTTATTTACAGAAAGTTATGACAAAATCTTTCAAGCGTACTGACATTGGACCAAAGTGCAAAGTTTTGAAAGTTTCAAAAGATTAAAACTTTTACAATAGCATTGTAGCAACGAACAGATTACTGCACAATAGTCAAGTTACTGTAGCAATGGTTAAGTCACTGTAGCAGCACTAGAAAAGTTATTGTAGCACGGCTATTTTTCACTTCTTATAAATACCTCGCTCATTTGAAGCTCAATAAGAAGAGAAGAAGAGAAAAACGTCATATATTGAAATTGAGAGCTTCATTGTTTTTACAATTTCATATTTATATATTTTATTTATCAATTCTTGTATTGATTTTATTCAAATGTTTGTGGGTGTTGGAAAATTGGTGATTCAACAATCTTGGTTGGCCAAGAATTGAGATGCATGCTAAAGTGAAGAGTTACAAGAAGTCTAGAACGTGTGGGATATGTATGGAGAAGTCTAGGACGTGTGGGACACGAAGGGGAAAGCGAAACGGGACTCAAAGACGCGAAGGGAGCAAGAAAACGCGGATAGCTATAGGGCTCAGCGCCGCGGCGCCCAGGACAGTAAAACCAGCGCCGCAGCACTGGGCGCGATTCTGTCTAGCGCTGCAGCGCCCGAGGATAAGCGCCGCAGAGCCAGAACGCGTGGAAAAGTCCGTTTTGATTCGGGATTTCGAGTTTTGGGAAGTTTTGGACTTCTAAAACAAGTGGTCTCTTACTCCAACAAGGAATAGGGTTAATAAGCATGAAATATACTCTATATAAACACTTGTAAACCCTTGATTTCATATCAAGCATTGAGAGAGACTCTAAGAGAGGGGAAGAGCTGGGTAGACACTAAGTGCTTGTGTGCGCTAGAGTGGAACCGTTGTTTGGGTGATCATTGTTCGTGGTAGAGCAAGGGTTCACTAAATGTTTAGGTCCTTTTGAGGGTTCTTCATATTGTATTTCCTTGTAAAATATCTAGGGAGTTATAATAAGAGAGGTTAGGATCCTTGGATCCACCGTAGACGTAGGCGATTGGCCGAACCACGTAGATTGTGTTGTGCTCTTTTGTTTTCCGCTTTGAATTCTTGTTGGTTTTGCTTGATTGACAGGTTATTCCGCTGTGCAAGGAAGTTAGAGTTCTAGGATGAATCTTGGGTTCTTTGCTTCAACATAACCTCACGAGGGAGAAGGGCGTTACCTCCCTCAACAGTGGGAAATACTTTGTGAAGTGAGTGGTTACTCTTTTGTTGTAAGTCAAATGTTTGTTGAAAACAATTTTAGAGGATAGTTATTATTCTTTTATTTTAAAGGTTTAATTGGTACCCTGGGAACCAATTTATTGTGAAGGTTTCTTGACATGTTAGAAGTCAAGTGTATTAATTCTTAACCTTAGATTTAAGGTAAGCTAATGGAATCCTCAAGGCGAGTTGCTTGGGCCGTGGACGTGGCCGTGTGAAGTGCCGAACCACGTAAACATCCTTGCGCTATTCTCTTAATCCCTTACTCTGTTACGTATTGCAATTATTTGTTATTAAATTTATTTATGTTTTAATAATTGCATAAATTATTTATATTAGTGTATTAATTTTTAAATACCCAATTCATCCCTTTCTTGGGTTGCTTATCTAGAAGTTTTATTTGATATTAGAGCCTCGTTCTCTAGAAAAAGGACTTAATCATCTTAGAGTGATCCTTGGGAACCCTTAGAGAACCTAACATGTATGAGGGAAAATTTACCACTAAACCTTTATTTTTTAATGGGTTCAATTATAGTTCTTAGAAAATTACAATTATGACTTATTTGCAAGCTTTTAATTATAAATTTTAGATTATTGTTTAAAATGGTCCTCATGTGCCCATAAAAAAGAATAAAAAGGGCCAGCTTATTCCCAAACTCGAAGAGGAATGTAATAAAAGGGATTTTAAAAATGCTTCCTTGAATGTAAAAGCCATGAATCATTTATTTTGTGCACCAAATAAAAATGTGTTAATAAAGTTTGCAATTACAATTTTGCATATGCAATTTGGCATGCATTAGAAGCATTATATAAGAAAAGTGCGACGAAGAAAAAACAAGAAGAAGGCATCAACTTGGGATGAAGAAGAAGAAGAAGAATGTGAGACTTTAAATCTTGCAGTTATGGCCATAGGAGATGATGAATTTGAAAATCTTAATGAAGTATGTGAACATCCCATTTATGATAAATTGTTAGATGGTTTTAATGAATTACTTAAAGATTCTAAGGCAATAGATCGTAAAAATGCTATTTTGAAGAAAAATAATGCCACACTGAAGAATAAAGTTGAAAACCTTAGAAAGAAAATTTTTGATTTTTCAAATAAAGTTGAAGAACTTAAAAAAGAAAATGATGTGCTAAAATGTAAAAAATTTTGTTTAGAAGAAAAGGTCTTTTCTTTTTAAAGAGAAAAAGAAAATCTTGAAAATGAAATTAAAATATCTAAAGTATGCATTCAAGAGTTAAATGAGAACCCAAAATTCAATGAGATAATTTTAGAAAATGAAACCATTAAAAAGAAACTCATTGATTTACAAGAGATTGTCCTAAAATTCACAAATGGATAAAAGAATTTTAAGAAATTACTTGATTTTCAAACATGTGTGTTTGATAAGGGAAGCATAGAATATAAACCATTCTTAAAGTAAAAATTCTTAAAACATTATTTTATAAAATCAAAATTAAAAATTGAACCTAATTCAATTTGTCATTATTACAATAAAAGTGGTCATAAAGTTTATATTTGTCCTTTAAAAAAATTTGGAGTAAAACAAATTTGTGTTTCAAAAGGAACCGTTACTAACCTTTAAGGACCGAAGGAATATTGGGTACTAAAATGTGCATTTTGATTTTATTTTTATAGGTACATAAAAATAAAGATATTATTTGAATTGGTAATAAGTTTTGCCTAGTTACTAGATATTACATTTGATGGTACCTTGATATTGTGTGAAATGTTTTTATGGCATACTATGAGTTATTGATGTCTTTAATTTCATTAATGAGTTATAAATTGTTGGAATAATGGAATCTCAGCAGTAGGATCATTTTGCATAATTCATTATTTAACTAATATTATTTTTAAAATGTTTGATATACATTTGGTTGTCATAAGGGGAGTTATATCTTCTAATCATTTTGAGTATATCATTACATCTTTAATTTTCTAAGAGGGAGATTTATGTATGTTATATTTAAGGGGAGCAAAACATTATAAGCTTATTGTTTGTGAAAGATATTTTTGCTTGTACCTAGAACTTGTGATTAATTTCTTCATGACTTGAATTCTCCTTGTAGACAAGTTCTTGATGATTCATCATATTAAAAAAAATAATGGATGCATTTTGTATGATATTTTGATGAAATAGTATATATACTGAAAAATTATATTTTATAGGGAGAAAAATGTATTTTGATTTGATTAATATAGCTATAATGATTATGATTGAGTCATATATGCCTATTAAAATGTTTTAATGATTTTATAAGTTATTATGCATATTGTAAAAATGATTTTAAAGAGGGCAATATTATATGAGTATTAGATTTTTTATAAATACCCCAATAATTTTTTGACCTTTTGATATCAAAAGAGAGAGAATTTTGATGTATTTTGATGATATAAAAGTTTCTTTGTAAAATCTTCACTAAGACCATCAAAATACATGAGAAATTTTTCATCATCAAAAAGAGAGAGATTATTGACTTTCTAGTCATACATATTGATGTTTTAATAATAACAAATCTTATGTTTAGGTATTGAAAGAATAAATGCATAAGTGAGGTAATTATGAGCAAATAAAATAGAATGATACATTCAAAATTATACTGGTACAACATGAGACGGAAAATATACATAAATTTGATAATAATTAGAAGATAATTATGTCAGTTTTTCAAATAAATTTTACATAAGTAAATTTGGAGTTATTTACAGTTATGGCAAAATCTTTCAAGCATATTGACGTTAGACCAGAGTGCAAAATTTTGAAAGTTTCAGAAAATGTACTAAAATGCAAAAGATCAAAACTTTGACAGCAGCACTATAGCAGGGCACTATAGCAACGGATAGATTACTATACAACAGTCAAGTTACTGTAATTTATTGTAGTAACGGTTAAGTTACTGTAGCATTGGGAAAGTTATTGTAGCACGGCTATTTTTCGCTCTTTGTAAATACCTCACTCATTTGAAGCTCAAGAAGAAGAGAAAAACATCATATATTAAAATTGAGAGCTTCATTGTTCTTACAACTTTATATTTACTCATTTTGGAGTTTTAAATTATTTTATTTATCAATTCTTGTATTGATTTTATTTAAATGTTTGTAGGAAACACTTTGTGAAGTGAGTGGTTAATCTTTTGTTGTAAGTCAAGTATTTATGGGAAACACTTTGAGAGAAGAGTTGTTACTCTTTTATTGTAAGGGTTTTATTGGTACCTTAGAAACTAATTTATTGTGAATGTTTCTTGACACCTTAGAAGTCAAGTGTATTAATTCTTAGCTTTAGTTTAAGGCAAGCTAGTGGAATCCTCAAGGCGAGTTGCTTGGGATGTAGACGTAAACTAGGTGGAGTACTGAATCACGTAAACATCCGGGTATTATTTTCTCAATCCCTTACTCTATTACTTATTGCAATTATTTGTTATTAAATTTGTTTGTCTTAATAATTGTATAAATTATTTATATTAGTACATTAATTTTTAAATACTCTCTTGTGTTGCCTATCTAGAATTTTTATATTTCTTTAGATTGATTTTTAAAAACTTAGCTGATTTTTGTGCATTTGTTTTCAATTATTTTATTTATCATTATAGTTTATCAACAAGGACAATTATGTTCATTTTCTATAGTTAGGGCTAACAAAGATTAAACTATTACTTTGTAACTAAAAAAGAAAATTTCCTAAAAATTTAGGCTATTTCTAAAAAATTCTCAAGTTTATTATATGAATTATGTAAATTTATCATATATAATATAATTAAAAAATTAAAAAAACTAAAACGAGATTTATCATATATTGCCATCATAGTAGTCCAAGGGTAAAATAAGGACTAAGAAGTTAAAAGGAATAAAAGGGTAATTTGAGCGAAGTACCAATGATGATGAGGAAGAATGAGAGAAGAGATTTGAATGTGGGTAGGAATGACAGTAGATTGAGTTTATGACAGATGCCCCTAAATTCGTTTCTGTATCTGCTTCAAAAATGAAATACCAAATCGTTCTCAAACTTGTTGAGGATTTGAAGTTTTATTACTAATCCTGCTTTAATGGATATATGTACTCTTTACCAAATTTGCAACGGGTTATCCACGGATTTTAAATGGGTTATAAATTAATATAATAAAAAATATAAAATTATAACATTAATTTTAAAGATAAATCATAAAATATAGTAATCAAAATCATATCATAAATTTAAATTAATAAAAGTCTTCACATCAAAGTTAAACTTATTTTTAAATTAAAACTAATAAAAGCAACTCATAAATAGTTAACATAAACACTAAATAACATAATTACAGAGCAACATAGTAATTCAAAAATAATTTTTCTTAAGATTGATTTAAGATTTAAGAACACATCTTATAAATGAATTTACATTAGCATATTATAGTTTTAAGATAAGCAAATTTACCAATTAGCTAAGCCAATAATAAATTAAATATTAAACAAGTAAAAAAGTAAAACAAAATCGCTATCAATCTTCGTCATGTGAAGAAAATAAATAAATTAAAGTCAAACAAAATAATTACTAATCTCATCATGTGAAAAAAAAATAAAAAAAGTTCAACAAAAAACCAACTTATTTCTCTTAAAATATTCATATTATTTAATTTAAGTAATATAATATCAGTAAAATAAAGAATAAAAGAGAGATCAAACATTGTTGTTTAAGAATAAATTTTTTTTTGACAATATTGAGTCAATAAGTTTATAAAAATAGAGAACCAAAGATAAACAAAACTATGAGACAGCGATTGTACGACAAGTGAGAGTGAGAACAATTAATAAGTTAAAGAAGAGATAAAAAAATCATTATTTCAATTTTTCATTTAAAATTACAACCAAAGCAATATTATTTAATTTTTTTTATAAAAAATAAAATATATATATGTAAATATCCACGGATACCTATAACGGTATTCATAGATATTTCACTAAATTCATACCTTTTTTAAATTTGTTATAAATTTTAACTTTTTATATTAAACTCATCTTAAATCCGCTTCAAGCCTGACCTTGCCTTCTCATTCTACTCACCATTCACCACTTAGCATTGTGGTTGTGGTTAAAAGTTCTTTTGCAAATTTTCACCATGTCCATGCATGGCATTGGCATAGCTAAAATTTACATGCAATATATAAACTCTTTGTCATTCTCCTTGTATTCAGCACCAAGATAAATCTAATCTCTTTCACTTGATTATATACGTTTATGTATGTTTTGGGTGACGAAGAATTTTAATTGGCAATACTTTGAAATTTTAACAAAAGTCTCCATATTTTTTAAAATCAAAGCTTGTCCAAACTATCGAAAGAAACAACGTCTTACATATTGTTGCATTGGCATTTGGCTGCAATGCAAAAACACACTTTATTTGCTTTTTATAAAGCAGTAGATATGGATTCATACATAAATAGCTAAAAAGCTTTCATATCTTTCATCTTTAGTTTGTTAAGTAATCAGCAGTCTAATCAAATAAAAGTTAAAGAAAAAGAACAAAAAAAAAAGTAAAAACGAGATAATAATGTTCGATAAAGCTTGAGAAAATTACAGTTTACCAGGCTCTAATCTCATCAGAATTTAGAGTGGGGTCTTCCGAATTTTTTCTTCTAAATTCCCTTCTCATGTGAGAAGAGAAAGTTAAATATATATATATTTAATAATTTTGGAATAATAAGTGATTTATTTTGCATGGAATGCCCTAGCTAACCCTTGCTAATTGGTTAATCAACCAAACATTGCTTTCCAATTAAAATAATAATAATAAAGGGATGTAAAAGATATTTGATTAGATGTGATAGTGATAGGCATAAATAAAGATGATGAGATGCCTCTAAATCAAATCAAAATATTTAATCTCGATCTATCTCATAATCTGCAATAGTTCAAAACCTTAGAAACGCCATATATGTTACAGTGGAAACGCCTCTTTCTCTTTCTTAATGATACATGCCCCTTTAGGCTTTATCTACAAATAATAAAAAAAAATAATAACATTTGTTTCAAAAGTGCTTCTTGATAACTCATAGCATATACTTATTATATATTCATATCTTTTCAGTTGCTAATTTTGCCAATATCTTTTGTCTTTCTTCCTGTTTGGTTTTTTAATTCTAAAAGGTCATTTCTTACTTCCATTTTGAGGCATAATAAAGCACTTTGTGCTTTGTGAAAGCAAAGCTACCAATTATAATTTAGTTTAGAGCCATACCACCTAAAGTTTGGCAGAGGAGGCACAAGTGTCATGTTATATTATCATCGTTATTAATGTTATTCTAAATCTGAAGATTTCTAACTAGTTTATAATTAAATTTGCAACAGCCAGTGCATTGGAAAGAGGGTTCTTTTTTTTTTTTTTTTTTTTTGAGTTATTTCACAATTATGAAAGAGGGGAGATTTAAACTCCTAACCTCATATTAGAAGGTTGCGCTTATAAGAGAGTAGTTGCTATTTTAGCAAATTCCCATGAGCATGAGGGTGCTTTTTCTTACTTACACAAATAATTTAACGTGGTTTATAAGATGGTATTGCCTCAATTTACAAAACGGCTGGAATTAGTGAAGGTTCCTTGTAATAGTCAACAGGAGCCAAAGTTATTAGTGTCTTTTTTTTTTTAACGAGAATATTAGTGTCTTGAATTTATATAAATTCCTCTTTAAAACCCTTATATAATTATTTTTAAGTAATATATGTTGGTGATGAGTTGTTAATTAGATAGAAATTTCAAAATCACCAGAAAGTTAATCTTACCTTTATATATATAATATAAATGTGTCAAGGGAATTATTTATATTATGAATTAATCTTAATTTTTTTATAGAAATGTCTTGTTCTTAAACTTTAAACAAAATAATACATATAATAATATATATAAACATAATCTTTAAAATATCAGTTTTATGCTTTGAGCTTTTAAATTTTTTTCTTTTCTGATTTCACATGCGGCAGTTAGTATAAAAATTCAAAATTCCTGCAATTTCATTGCAACAACACCAAAATACTTTTATTAATTTATTTGTCTTGTCACATCAAAATCTTTCAAAGTGTTTAAAAAAAAAAGCTGTAGTCACTTTAACAATATTCCCACTTTCGTTAGGAGCCAAACATGCTCATGGTTATAAAATTAGGTCCCGTTTTAACTTGAGTATCCAATGCACTAATTAAACCAGTTTTGTCCCCAACACTCATAAAACTTTGACAACCCAGAATAACTTTGATTATTCGCATAAATTCTTTTCAACTGACACATGACAAATTCTGATGAATTATTTAATTTAATATTGTATTAAAGTATTAAATTTAAAAAATAAAAATTAGAAGAGTATTTATTTTTAACAAATAAATTTATTAAAAATAAAAGTATGCAAAGAACAAATTCTTTTGTCATGTCTTACTGAAATTTATACATAAATT
Source organism: Ailanthus altissimus (assembly GCA_946807835.1). Classification (NCBI taxonomy): domain Eukaryota; kingdom Viridiplantae; phylum Streptophyta; class Magnoliopsida; order Sapindales; family Simaroubaceae; genus Ailanthus; species Ailanthus altissimus. The sequence continues at coordinate 17,291,661 of OX327687.1, forward strand.
TTCTAACAAATTCTTTTATTAAAAGACAACTCTTCTTTTTATAAATTTTATTATTTTTTTATTCTTTTAATGTGTGATAATAATTTAATAATTTTTTTTTAAACAAAATCTCCTCCAATAAAAAGCAACACCGACCTTTTCGACTGACATACTAAGTTTATCACTATTTTTATCTCAAATTTTTTATTTTGTATCTTATAACTTTTTTTTGGTGGACCTAAAATCTAATTCTAATACCACTGTTAAAAAATTACACTAAAATCCAAACATCTAATTTAAAAATTGTGTCATCTTCTTATAAATCTTATTATTTTTTCACTACTCTCTAATATGGGACGACAATTCAACATGTCTCCATGAGAGCATGATCAGCGAAAAAGAAATTCACCCGGAGTAGTCTTTTCTCTTGAATGTTTCACAAACATTTATGGTAGCTTAAGTCACATTGGATTTCTCAAAGGAAGCCTTAATACTTAATTTTCTATATTTAATGACTTGAATACCCTCATCCCCCTTGACAGATTCTTAATGTTAACTGGAGTTCAATCTGTGGAGTCTTTTATTTATCTTTATGCATGCATAGTTGCAGTCTAAATATGCAGACCTAATTGTAAAAGAAGACACAGAGAAGAGAAAGATGGATCAATGACTTCCCATTTGGAAAAACAAAAGTTAAAAAGAAGAAAAAAAAAGGAAACAAAAGGAATATCAAAATACCTTTTTTTTTTTTGAAACAAAGGAATGTCAAAGACTTGAAAGAAGAGACATGTGAATAATCCGGATCCTGGCCAGTGGCCTCTTCTCTTCCTTCACTCCACGCCACAATTGACAATACTATAGTGTCTTCTGTCACTGTATGTGCTTTAATGTAAAGTCTAATACCAATAATCAATAAGACTGTTACTGTAAAAGAGTGTCAGCTCAGATCAGATTAATAGTTGACACGTGGGAGTCAGTGCAGGCAGATACATCACTGCCAACTTACATAAACGAGAAGAACTAACTACTACTACTACTACATGTTATAAAAAAAAATATACTACTACTACTACATTACGCCTTGTGATCAACACTCAACAGTAGGTAACCCATACCCATACCCATCTGAATCTGATTGAGATTTGAGATAGCAAGTGATCGTGTCATTGCCACGTGTCAACTGATAGAGGTGTTGTGTTAGGGGGGGCTTTAGGCATATGGACTATGGAGACCGTTTCTAAGTGTACGTACGGATTTTTAGCCCTTTTCTTAGGGTTAAAAGGAAAGAAAGTAAAACTAAAAGGGTCTGGTCTGGACTGGACTGAATTCTCTGATCGATGCTGCTCGATTGAAAGGTCAGGTCAGTTCATACGTCTACATCAATATCTTTCACATGCACTAATCCGTGTCTTGTCAATTCATTTGGAATCAATCATCTCCAAGCAAAGCAACCCAACAACCCTTCCCCATCACATCCATGTATACATATTATGTGTATGTATCACGTATGTACAATGTCTATATGATGTCTTTCTGTATTATATACCAATTTTGTACTGTACATCGATGATATATATATATATATATATATATAATGTTTTAGATGGTTGGATTAATTAATTGATTACCTGCCCAGAAAGATTTACATATATGTCTGTAATAACGAGTGGTGTGTGTATATATATAAATGTTTTGATCTGGTACATTTACTACTGTTTTTTTTTCTTTGCATATGCTTTTTGGGAAGAAGACCTGATTCCTCAACCCAAATAAATAAGACTTTGTGACAGCAAAAACTAATTCATTTTCAAGCTGGAAAGGACTTGAGATCATAATCATCCGGTTGATCATGTTTTCAGTTTATCTGTGTTAAGGCTGCTGCCAATTGCCGTTACATGAGATTTGCTTCATGGACAAGCTTTTGCTTGTGAAATATATATATATATATATATATATATATATGATTTGGTTTCCCTTATTAGACTATTATGAAATTTTTTTTTTTTTGCTTCTAATATATAGAACGCAACTTAAATTGAAACATATAATTAGGTTAATGCAGCATATCACATACACATTCACTTTTTGATCTTTAGTTCCTTGTTTTTAAAAGATATATAAGAATGGTATGTCCACTTCAACTGAATATAACTACGCTCTATTACAACAGTTTCATATACAAAAAATTAAAAAAGAAAAACTAAAATATTAAGTCCTCAGTTCATTGTTGTAAAAGCAAATTAGTAGGGTATGCTTTTAGAAGTTGGAGACAGCCTTTCGCAAACAAGATATTAAAGATTTGAGATCACATTTTCAGGCAAATCTGATATAATAAAAGTGTACAGTTTCTCACACTTTTAACTGGCATCCTTAATAAACACTGCTTTCATGGACTAAGTCTTAAGTAGTAAGTAGTTGCATTGGCCCACCTAGTTTGGTGGGACATTAATTTTTTTATGGTTCTTCACATTTGAAACCACGATCAAGTTTTGGTCTCCATTACCATTCCATAGAGTTTCCTGGCTTTTTTTTATTTTTTGGTAAAACTCCCAAATATTCCCAAGAACTCATGAAAGTTTAGGCTACAAACAATGAAACTAGCTAGCGAGGAAGACAAACCCATTAGTATCAGTATTACCCATCAATATAATCTAGAAGAAAATTAAACGGGACGCCAAAAGAAAACAAATAAATGAGAAAGAAAATTGGTTAGGATGGATGGAGAATGGAGAGAGATGAGAGCCACAAATTCATTTCCACTTAAGATTAAGTGCTCTGCCCATCTCATGATGGTATTGTCTTGTTGCCCTAATTGGTGGAGGTCAAACAATCTCGCAAAGTGGGTTCTCCCTTCTCTCCTATTACTTTACTTTTTATGTACAAGTGGGAAGTGGTCTCCTAAAGCCCTGCAGCCTTTATAACAGATCTTTCTTTCAAATTCCAATTATATATTGAAATATTTGACAATGCAATCACTCCCATTTATCTAATTAATTAATTAATAAGTTTCCATCAAAAGAGAACCCCGTATTAAAAAAGAAACAAAAAACCTGAAACTCGATCGATTCAAGAGCAAGAAAGCTTTTATATATGATTTAATGTGAAGAATAAAGTTTAAAAATACGAACATATATTATTAGCTGCTAAACATCTGTGCATGCGCTAGCCGACACCTAATTATATTTAGTCAATGAAGCAACCGCAGGACAATTTGGTGTGGGACCTGTTGTTCGTTTTCTTTTCTTTTTATTTCTTTTTTTTTTTTTATGGTGACTAAAGATTACTTATCGATGAAAGTTTTCTTCTATGGGACACACAAAAGAATTTCTACATCATCATCTTCATCTCATCTATGGATTGGGGTGGGATGGGCAGCATGTATGTAAATTAACTCCGACACTTTCACCCGTTGCTTTCCTCTGTTAAGTCTTTTTCTTTTGTTGAACGTACATGGTGTAGTACCTATTTAAACAATAAATAAGTGAAACGCAATTCTACCCCTGTGAGCAACTCCATATATACTAATTATTGCGAATCATTGTCTATAATTTTACAATTACTGTTGCTAAAGCTCTTCCCCTGAGAGTAGCTTCATCATGATCATTGTAAGTATGATACTGTATCTTGTACATAATATGATGCGGCATAAAAGAAAACCTGACAATTTTATGATTTCTTCGTATACACGCTTTAAATTCGTGTCCATTTTGTTGCTTGAGACTTGAGAGTACAAGCAAACTGAAGGGAATATAAATATTAAAATGTCAAAATGTCGACAGCCATTGTATGAACATATAAATTTAGAAGATTTTTATTTATGAAATTTAATTTGCATTTAGCATCAGCTTGTGATGGTGATGACTAGGGAACGAATTAACAACGAGACATTAATTGGTTATAATTAATGCTAAATTGGTTTGTTTTTACTCACCAAATTATGTCCGTTTCTCCACAGGGGTTTCATGAGATCCTACAGTCAATTAGTTAGTTTTGTCCTCTTTCCCCTCTTTTTTATTTGTTGCATGCAAATACTATAAGCACATTATGCATATATATAGCGGCTTATAATGTATTTAAGACATAATAATAATGTATATAACATATATTAAGAAAAAAAAATTGGGTAAACAAGAATATTAGAACATGCAAGATAACATGATTGCTTGGAAACTTGTGCATATATCATGTCTTGCATCAACGTTAGATTGAGACCCAATCGACGGTTACTTGTATGTGTCAAATGCTAATGATTTTCACCAAGACCATGTGAAAATGTGGCAACTTTGGATATACTTCATGTGGCAAACAATATATTATGTCAAGTCCGAATGCTTTGTCACCTTTAGGCCTATTATCAACTCACCCCAAGTCAAAACTGGCCGACCTTCCATTAAAAAGAAGAGAGAAAAAAAAAAAACAAATTGTCTTCTCTGAAACCCTAAAGGTTTGAGAATGAATCGAGGAACTTTGAGAGATCTGAGAGCCTTAATTGGTGGAATGTGCATTAAGATGATGATTCTCTAATGGATGGGAAAGCTTTGAGCTGACTCCAATATGTATATGGGAAATTTTAATTGGTATTTTGACCCCACTCCCCACAAAAACTTAATATGATGCTCACCCCCACTTCTTCCCATATATGGAACTTTGTCATATTTCCCAATAACATAATATCAAATCACCAACTCACCCAAAAAAAACACATCAAATTTGATAATAGAGGCCCACAATATAATTCAATTGAGTGCCACCTAAGAGTCCCAAGTCAAAAGTTGAACCTGATCTTTATCATTGTAAAATGTAAACCATTCATATCAATCAACAAATATGAGAATGGCCTAGAAGAGTTAGTAGCAATAAGTTGGCCACCCTGACTTTTAAGTTTTCAACCCCGTTGGAGTGGAAGTTATACTCGGAGAGAACTTTGAATTGTGATTTGCAGCCTTCTGGGTCCGGGTCTGGCATATTCAGAATTCATAGACATTATACCTCGCAATTTCAGATTCTAAAACTGAACTCTTCACGTACTTTTCAAACTTGAAGAATTACCTCGACCTCCCAATAAATGATTGATAAAAACTTGTAACTCAACATTCAATTAATTGGGTCAAGTGTGATGAAGACATCAATCAAAACTAATAATATGGTTTCCACATAATTAAGTTTGTTTCCTGTCAAACCAAATAATTATATGTCATTGTCTCATGATCGAGGATCTTGATGCAAATCTTCCAAGGCTTGAATTCAAACTATTTGAGGTTTACAGCAAGGCATATAGTTAGGAAATTAGGAATTGATATTGATAATAACCTACTAGGTTCATACTTCATAGTATAGAGGTTTTATGTTGCAAAAGATATTGTCTCTTTAATTTAAAATATGAGCAGGATTAGGGATTTAGAAAAGAGCCTAAGTAACGTAAGCGCCGGATTGTGGTAAAAGGTCCGAGAGTTCAGAATGTTTATTTAACTTATTATAAATTTCATATTTAGTGTTACAGAACGTTAGATTTTGCATCATAGGCAAAAGTGACATTGATTTAAGAATTAAGACTGCCAAAATATTATTTGTCAAATTACTTCACCAGCATCCACATACAATTTTACTCAGGACACACAAAATTAAAGCTCTTATTCAGAGTTTATTATGCCTGCAAGTGCAAGGTAATTCTGTGAGGGATATAGATCGATGTAGATAATATTATAACAATCACCTCAAATAGGCAAATTGTGATTTGTGACGATGCTTCCACATATGGGTGAGCGCTGAGTACAAATACCAGTGCTCGATTAGAAATAGAAATTTCCATTTGCTAAAAGTATTAACACCATATTGATCGTCTTCTAATTCCAAATAAGGAGAGGCTCACATCAATCGATCGTATATATTAGCTGCCAAATTAATATACTTCAAATCTGACAAGCCACCTCCTGAACCTGAAATTATGTCACTGTGGTAGTCAAATTCAACTATCTATAATTGATGCTCATTGATGTTTATTGATTGTAAATATATATGTCTATTATCTATACGTTTATGGTAAATCTCAGGTAGGCGATGCTTTAAATGAGTTTAGGTTTGTTTTTAGGCCTACATCGCTGTATTCAATATTTTGGTTTTGACCATTGCTTGCTCTTTTGACTGCCGAAAGTTTCAATTTGTAAATTCTAATACTAACGTGCCGCGGTTTTGTATTTAGATAACGTCCTTCCAAATTTTAATCAATTTCATCCCATACATTGTTCATTTTACTTCTTTAGCTTTCAAAGATCCCTATATATTTTTAGTTGCTTTATAATTTGATTTCCATAATTTTATTGATAGGTTTATGTTTTGATTTGCAATACGAGTTCATTTTGGAGATTTAGTTTTGTGAATCCCAAACTATATACACGGTGTCCAAATCTAGGACTTCGTACTCTAAACTTGATTCTCAAATCAAGCATTTTCTCACTTGAAACATTGAATTAAGCATGGAAAATTTGATCTTATATCACGTAACAGTCTAATATATAGCACGTGTGTTATTTGAAATAAGAGGGGGAAAAAAAAAGTTTGAAGTCCACAGTATGAACGAATGACGAGCTTGCCAGAATTGACAAATGATTCTTATTATGGGGGTGGGGGAAAGCCAATGATGGCCCCCATTCAATCCCTTCAACTTGTTATTGTCTCTTTCTTGCATCAAAATGATGGCAAACAAAAAGGATTAGCCCTAACACTTTTGAACTGTGACAAATACTCTCTAGCAGCCATTAGGATTAATTTGAAAATTTCTGGATAAATCTGTTGATAGGCATATGTAAAAGCCATTATAGCTAGGGAAAAAGAAGGTTACAATGTGTTAAAGCGAAGCATGCAAATTAAGATTCATATCCATATCCATGTACATACACATATGCATATATAACATTTGTCTAAGGAAGAATAGATAAATGGTAAAAAGGAAAAAATAAAAAACAAAGGTTGAAAGGACTTATCGACGGACAGAAAGGACCAAATGTCACATCTGTTTTCTGATGCGCATGGATTTTTTTTTTTTACAACTGAACTCTTTTACAGCCATTGAAAGATGCGTAATTGGAATAGTAACGGAACTTGTATTCATTTACACATATATTGTTTAGTGTTTACTAGCTAGCTACCAGCTTTATAGCGTTTAAGCCCTTTAGGCTTTACCCACACTCCACACACCCATTTCTAGGCGGGGATTAGCTGTTTATCCCCGATCCCAATCTCCACACAAATTTGTTTAAGGTTAATTTTCTGCTTGCTCCCCTCAACTTGTTTTACATTGCAACCTCTGTCAAAAGACGGGAAAATTGGCAACAAGCACCCCCTAGGTCTTAACTATCATTTGAAACATTGACAGAATAAAGTGAAAGTACAAAAATGCCCTTTATGATTGCTGTAGAACATAAGCGTGGACTTGGTGGGAAAAAGATGTTCAAAAAGCATCATTGCTACAAAACACATTTGATGCAACATACCCCTCCATGAAATGGCCAAATCTTATTCAATTTTAGTTTGCACCCTTAAGAGTTTCTTTCAGTTAGCAGGCTTGGATAATTTTGCTCGTTGGAGTTCACTATTACAGCAACAGTCACAAGGTCTCACTGACAATGTATATTAACTTGGTGTTTTAAAGTTGTGCCATCAATCTTGTTTCAAAGTTAATTCACCCTCGTTCTATTGCAAGGCTTAATGACTTTATCAACTAGAAGAAGCAATGTTAATGACTATGACATCAAGCTCAAGAACAAAAGATGCTTGTGTAGTAATAAAGTAGCCATCAAAGTTTATGAAGAAAAAAAAATTCAAACAAAATTTAATTTGTTTGTCAAGCTAGAAGATGTGGATATTTTGAGTAGTGGAAACCAACTGAGGATGAGTACAAAAACACTCCTGGAGAGAATAGTGATATGGTACATGGCTTAGTTAATAATCTAAAGTGGATTGTGGGCAGAGATTTAAAGTTTGCCATTAAGAAGTTTACGGTGATGAATATTTTATTTTTCATAGCTTTAATATGGAATATGTTAGCAACTACTATAATATGTAAATGAATTGATTGCAATGGTAGTTTGTTAGAAATATGGTTTATGGTAATGAAATGTGTATTTTGAGATAAATGGTTGTTGGTGTTACAATCTTTAACTATCTATTGTGTACAATATGTAAGTATTGTATAATATGTAAGTATGGTTTGCAAATTCACTTCAGTTGTATATTCTTTACAATCTTTAAATGATCCAAATTGTATTGATGCTAATGTTGTAAATTATTAACGATGAAGATTTGAGAATTAACAATCTCATACAAATGCTATGTTAAAAATCTTAATTCTCTTTTATGTTGTAAACTCATCTGGCACTCTACATGTCATTCTGATTCATATGGCACTCTAGATGCCATGTGAATCAGAATTGAGACTATAAATTATAGATGCCTTTAATGCAAACTTTCTCATTAGACTGTACAGAAGAAAATTAAGGCCAGTTACAAGTAAGTAAATTAGAGTGCCATATGTAGATTGATGTTGTAATTTCAGACCTGACATTAAGCAATAATTCAGAAATGAAAAAAACATTGCACCACTTGACAAGAACGAAAATAGATAATAAAATTGTAAAATTGCAGTTCAAAACTTTTCTTACAAAAAGTAGTACATGATCACCATTACAATTTACAGGCATCCAAGTGAAGATCCCAAATAAAAAAATTGCAGAAATAAAATTCCAAAAAGATTATAGACTGTTAATCAAACACAGTTTGATGTCACTTATTCACCTTTTGCAATCCCTGCTTATTCAAAACAAAAACAAGTGTGTTAGAAGAATGTTTCCTTTAATATAAATGCAAAAAAAAAAAAAAAACCCTTCACATACCACCATCTACAGGGCCATGAGAATGTGGTATTGAGTTCTAAGATTAGATTTTAGAAGCTGTGAATATGATGTGTAAACAACAATAATCCCAAAAACAAAAGTCACTTGAAGGGCACATTTAGAGGTATCTCATTATGTGTTATTTTTATGGATGTCAACAATACCATCTTTCCTTTGGCTGTGTGCATATATAAGTAGGAATGTAAAAATAGTTGGATTTGATTTTTGAAACTCTTTAAAAAGCATATGGGGATAAATAAGGATTCAGCAATCACCTTTATGCGAGACGGGCAAAAGGGTTTAATTAAAGCTATAAGTGCAGTAATGCCTGAGGCTAATGTAAGGTACTATTGTAGGCATGTTTATGCCAATTTCAAAAAGCATTATCTTAATGACATTCAAAAGGAGTATTTTTGAAAAGTTGTTAGAGCATATAACAAGCATGACTTTAATCCTATTGTGGAAGCAATTAAGGATCAAGATAAGCAAATATATAAGTGGTTGGTAGATAATGACCCTAGTATATGGGCTTACCATTTCTTTAAACCTTTTTACAAGGCTGATCATGTTAAAAATAACATGTGTGACTCTTTGGAATGACTTTCTTAATGAGTATCGAAAAACTATTTTTTCTAAAGTTACTTGAGTTTATAAGGGTCAAGATAATTAAAAGAAGGATAAGGAGAAGAGAGAAAGTTAAATCATGGAATGTATATTGCCTCCAAGGGTGACCCAAAAAAAAAAAAAATTGGAACATTGGCAAGGCAACAAGACAATTGATGGTTATTAATAGGGGTGGGCGTGGTACGGTTCGATTTGGTATTTTTTAAAAATAAATCATACCAAAAAAATTCAATTTTTATTTTTTAAAATCAAATCAAATCAAATCATGTATGAGAATCGAACTAAATCGAATTAAATTGATTCGTTTTGGTATGATTCATTCTCTAAATATTTTCTAAAATACTAAAATCATATAATGTCAGAATAAAATTTGTATAAAACATAAATAAATTAAAACAAAAGATTCAAATAAACTAATAAGTTAGTAAAGTGTCAAAAAGATATTCATATAAACTAATAAACAAGTTAACTAAACAAGTAAAAAAAGAAACTAATAAAATGAAAATTCATCCACAAAGATAAAGTATCCATCAAAATAAAATAAGGTCCATTAAAAAAAAATTTCATGTCCACTAAATTAAATAAGTTTCAACTTCAATGATCCAAATTCCAAATCTAAATTTCACAGCCAATAAATAACCATAACTTGTACAATATTTAAAAAGAAATTTATAAAAATATGTAAGAAGGAAAATTATTTCTTAGAATATAACGTATGAATTAATACTTACCAAGTCAATGACTACATGTTTATAATTTTTGTTAGATTTACAAACTCTACATCATAATAACAAAGAAAAAAATGTAATTGTACTTAATAATGTAAATTTACATAAAAAAATCCACTACAAAATATATAAGTTTATATTATGTTATTGCCTTTTGGTTCTTTGATTCGTTTTAATTTTTTTTAACTGAAACCGAAACAAATAGATTTTTTTGGTCTTTGAAAAATATTGATTGCACAAAATTTGTATTAAAAGCTCGAACCAAATCGTTGTTTTAGCTCAATGCAATTCAGTTTATTCAGTATGATTCGATTTTTGCCCATTCCTAATTATTAAAACAAGCAAGACAAAGTATGAGGTGGTGGAATTTCTATTTGATACTAAAAGCCATTATGTAGTTAACTTATCTAAGCATTTTTGTGACTGTATGGGTTGGCAAATAAGTGATTGGCCATGCAAGCATGGTTTGGCCTACTTAATTCACTCTTGTAATGATCTAATAGATTATATGGATAAGAGTTTAACCAAAGAAACTTATTTGAAGATATACTCAAAGACATTGCATCCATTTCTAGATAGAGCTAACTGCCCAAGGTTGATATGTCTGAGTTACTAGTTCTTATAAAGCTTGTACAACTAGAGAGACTTAGATGTAAAAGAAGACCAAATATATTTTAAGATGTGACATTTACAAGGCTTTGTGATACACTAGGAAAACATTCCCAATGAAGCAGGTAATTATTTGAGTATATGCCCACACCTTATGTTCTATTACATGGTGGTGTTTTACCATGTTATTTTGATTTGTGCAATCAGCTGATAGAGGTGCAGGCTTACATAATGAAGCTATATAAGGTTTATTATTTTATCATTAATTTTTCACTTGATAAATTTGAATTTAATTGTTTAATGATGTACTTGTGTGTAGGATCTAATTTAATAATTGAACATGCTATTATTTAATAAGAGAGTTCCGAAGTGAAGTTGCTCCAAATATGACAAGTAAAAGGCCAAGGTGTTCATACTATAGAGTCTCAACTTCTTCTCAGCTTGTTCTTAAGAGGCAAAGCAGGCAAGGTCTAAAGTCCAAGGTTGGTTCCAGCTAGCCAAATCCTCCAAACCTATGAAGCATGTCATTTAAAATTTATCAACTAATTTTATATGAATCAATATTGGAATCATGTTACTTTAAACCCTTATATACTTCTTTTTCTTTCCTTTTACAAAAATGTTAAATAAATACAGTCATTTGACGAGAGATGTTTTTTGTAAATCACATAGGAAATATTATTACATCAAATACCTCAAAGCATACACAAAGTTCCAAGTATTTGTAATTTGATTTTTTTTCTTACAATTTTTTGTAACATAACAGAGTGATACTTTGGTCATATGTGCATGAAATGTGTATTTAACTGAGAAGAAGATCGAATTCTTTTGGAAGCCAATGAACACACGTTAAACATAATGCATGGACATAAGACATTAGTCATAGGATTATGTTAGTTTAAGAATAATATAATATTAATAACCTATATTTGTGGTTGTACCATCATTCTTGTCTTAGCAAATATGTTTTTTTTTTTTTATATATCATTTTGATATACCATTTTTTTTGCAAATAAGAAGTGCACAAATAATTAATACTAGTAATCCAACTGCTATTATGTTCTTGATAGTTGTTATCAAATTCTCTATATTCCTTAGTATTTGAAGCTAAACATCACAATCTCCCTCGTGTACTGTTGGTATTATACTGTCTTCATCACTTGAAAATCTGCTTGCTTTTACACTGGATAAGATGTTTGTGGATTCAAATTAGCTAGCCAATAGATTCAACTCATGTTTTCTAGCATTTCAAATTTTGAAATATTCACACTTTTGTTGTTGATTGTAGTAGTTCACAATTTTTGTAGATTCATTTTTTTTAGTTTGAAATTCTAACTCCAACTTTCTTATCGCATATTCACACATTGTTCTTGAATTTGTTTATATCCTCATTTAATTTATTATATGCTAAAATATGTGATTTGTCTTTGAAGTTTAGCTCATTTTTTAGTGGATATAGGGGAGACAATTCGTGTAAACGAATCATATTCATGTCGTGTCAATATAGGGTATTAACAAATTTTTATTATATTTATTTACGATTCGTTTACTAAATGAATCAAAAACTCAAACACAAATTCGATTTGTTTAATAATAAATTACACGATACGATTATACAAGTTTAAATAAATAGATCAAATTCAATTTATCTATACAATTATACACGATTTGATTTGTTTATGATTATATTCATTTAAATAAATTATAACACATAATTCGATTCGTTTACATGAAATATTCAATTTGTTTAAAACATGTTTAAGTCACAATTAATTAAATTTAAAATTACATAAAAAAATCAAGTATTTAATGCATCAACAATAAAATTATTCTAACACAATTAAAAATAAATAAAATTCATCCGACATAATTAAAAGAGAAGAGTCTTTAGAGTTTAGATATATTAGAGTTTTGATTTTCAATTATATATATTTTTTATTTTTGAATTTTATTTAATTTTATAATTTAATTAAACATAACTTAAACAAATAGACACGAATACAATTTATTTATCAAACGTGACTTAAACGAATTAGCATATCATATACCTTAAACACGTAGTCAATATGACTAATAAATGAGTAATACAAATTTAATCCGTTTATTAATTGTATCAATTTTTTTTACTTATATTCACTTAAAGCATGTCGAATAATCGTACTGTAACCTATAAAATTTGATTACAGAAAAAAAAAACTAAATTTATTAGGATTAATGTCTCTTTTAAAAATAAATACACTGACTTTTTTTTCCATATGTACAAGTTTGTTTTAAAACTTAAATATTCCATAATTTTACTTGCTTAGAATCCATTGTAGTAAATGGTACTATTACTTTGTGTTTGATAGAATAAGTTTTTTTTTATAAATTATGCAAGGGTATTTGTGTTGATTCACGCGCTCTACACATGCCAAAAAGTTAATAATTTTTTAAAATATGCAAGAGTATTTGTGTCAATTTATACTATCACTCCACACAACAAATTGATGTCATCTATCGCATCATGAACAAATTAGTAAAACAACCGATAAATTAACATTTTTACGTTAGTGATTAATGTGATAACTCTAAAAATGTTGGAGACTAAACTAAATATTCAATATTTACTCAGAGATCAAAAATCAATATTTCTTTTATTTTAAGTCTAAACGGTTTATTTTACTTTTAGAATCACTCATGGGACTTCATATTATATATAGTGAAGCAACTTTTTCTAATTAGGCCATGCAAAACTTCGTCCTTACTTTTTATTTCAATTGTTTACTGTTTAGTTCTTTAATTGTTATTTAAAAAATATTGATTTTTTTTTTGTTACTTTAACAATCATAACAAATGTCATAGTTCTATTATCATAAATGTAAACATTTGTACATAATTGAGTACAAGAAGTCTATCATCATTAAAGGCGTGTGAGTGAGACGTGGCATATATATAAATAGGGAAGAGGAGTAAATTGTAGCGTGAATATACTAGAGATTTTCCTCTTAAAAAAAGACAAAATGTAAGAAGAAAAAAAAAAAAAAAGGAAGGTACAAACAAATTGCTAAGCAAAAATCCTTGGCAAGGGGTCCCAACCATGAAACTATTACAAAACACATACCACTCACTACACACTACACATTGCAATGCACACTGATCACACCCACACACTCCATTTTGATGCCTATAGAATTGGCAAAATTAGTGATTATTTTACAAGATTATTATATTTAATTCTACTTTTTTTTTTTTATTATAAAAAATCTAATAATTTAGAGAGAGCAGCGGAGGGAGAGAGAGGAAGCAGTGTGAAGGGAAGGGTGAATAAAACTGAAAAGACAAGTCAAACGTCAAATCGGGGGTCTTGAAATCATAAGACAGTGGTCAGTGGAGGTGTTGTCAATCGATGGGATTTTCAAAGTTTGAAATAAAATAATAGAGGCTTTATTTTAAAATGGAAGGGAGATTGGAGAAGGGGGGCAACTACTGGTCAAGGGCAGTAGCTACTAGCTACTAGCTATGCTTAGGGCAAAAGAACAGCTTCTGCTTTTACTCTCCAAAAATTAATTATAACAAATTAAGAGCGTATCTGAGGAGGCTGTGTCCTCTGCCCAGCCCTCTTCATTCACTTCAGGCTTCAGCCTTCAGCCTTCAGCCTTCTCTGTTATTGTTAGTGTGTGTGTGTGTACTAGTACTAGCACTACCCCACTTCTTTACTGCACGTGCCAAGTCTTTTGTCTCACGCGCAGGACAAGGTCTTGGTAATTGTTTAGAAAATTAATTAATTAATTAATTAAATAATAACCTTACATCCAACTGACACACTTCCCCATGCTGCTTGTCCCTCACTCCTCCCCCCCCTCCACTCCTTTCTCCCTTCTTACTTTACCAAATTCAACTGTCCCATCCAAATCTATTTCCAATTATAGTATTCATATTTCTTAATTAATTACATTTATTTAACTCAATTATAATGTTACTTAAATCTTTACTTCTAGCACAAACTGTGTCTTTTAGTAACAATAACATTAAATTATCTCTTTTAAGACAAATTCAAAAGTAAATAAATAGTAGATATTCAATTAATTAACATAAACACTTAATCTTAATAGATTTACCGAGTTTTGTAATGTAAATTAAAACGCAATTTGACATGATATTAGTACAATCATGTCAACTCTTTCACATAAAATTAATTAACATAAACACTTAATCTTAATAAATTTACCGAGTTTTCACCTAAGTTATTTTTATTTTGTTTTCCTTTTATTTTTATCTGTTTCGCGGAATAGCACGTTACCATTATTATATAATTTTTGTACTGATTTTCTTTTAACATCCCAATTGGCTTTTTATGATCTTGTTAAAAGTAGCGTAATCCATTCATTTATAGCATAACTGCACAGAAACGAACAAAATAGAGAATGTATACATATTAATGAATTTTTTATTCCAATCAAGACTTTTAAATGATTATAAAATCCAAACACTATGTACGTGTCTTGATCATAACCTCATAACTGATTTGATTAAGCTAATATTTTCCATACTTAATTATCCGAATGATTAATTTTTTTAATTACGGTAGTGTGCTTGAAAAGCTGGCTTTAGAAGCCTGTTTTAAAAGCCTAAAAGAATGGTCATGACCACATTAGTCTAGAAGTCAACACAAATAAGTCATAAGAGAATATCATGATTTCCTTAATTTAATTATTTCCATCCTTAATTTAATTATTTCCATCTTATGGTATAGTGAAACACGAGCTACTCATAAACATAAGTAATTTTATGGGATAATAACATTTGGGTCCCTATTTTTTTTTTTTATGTTTTCTCAATTAAAGATATATTCGGTCCATTTTGTATTAAAATAAGTCTTTGATCTATATCGAAATGATTAAAATATCCTTCGCAACATTGCTTTAGACCATAACAAGGTAAAAATACGATTGCTGAATACAAAAGGGTATCTCAATCATTTCAGTAAAGGTTGGGGACCTATTTGATACAAGTGAAGAAATTATGCCTTGATTTGAGAAAGCATACAAAATCGAATACCTAGATGTTATTTATCCCAATAATTTCATCATGAATTTATGAATAAAATAAACTACTAATTCCCCTTCCTACCCATAATCATTTCTTTCTCTACCCCCAATTTATTCCTTATTATTTATATAATTTTAATTTCATTAAATAATATTTTTTCGTCTCCTATTTTAAATACCTCAGCCGCCCAGAATAGCCACCCATATTGCTTTCTCTTTCTCTCTCTCAAAATATCTAATACCACAAAACACAACACATCCTCTTCATCGAATGAGCGAATCTCTCTCTCTCTCTCTCAATTCTGAAAAACAAATAACAGTAACCATCATCAATCCTTTTGAAGAAAAAAACCGAGAAACACCTCTCCGTCTCTGATGAAATACTCCTCCTCCTCTCTCTTTATCTTCTCTTAACTATCTCTCTCCCTCTTTGTTTATTTTTCCTCCCGCAAAAACAGCTTTCATAACCCTAAAAGATTGAAAGACCAAATATATATATATATATATATATATACAGGTGACTATGACTCTTGAAGAATCCTTAAGATCTCTCTCACTAGATTACCTAAACTTGCTCATCAATGGCCAAGCTTTCTCTGATGTGACTTTCAGTGTAGAGGGTCGATTAGTTCATGCCCACAGGTGCATCTTGGCTGCTAGGAGTCTCTTCTTCAGGAAATTCTTCTGTGGACCTGACCCACCATCCGGCCTTGACTCGTCTGCTTCTCGGATGAACCCGGGACCCCCCTCGCTGGCATCCAGGTCAGCAGGTGTTATACCGGTGAACTCAGTGGGGTATGAAGTGTTCTTACTGCTGTTGCAGTTCTTGTATAGTGGTCAAGTCTCTATTGTGCCTCAAAAGCATGAGCCAAGGCCTAATTGCGGCGAGAGAGGATGTTGGCATACTCATTGCACCTCAGCCGTTGATCTTGCGCTTGACACTCTCGCTGCCGCTAGATACTTTGGTGTTGAACAGCTCGCATTGCTCACTCAGGTTTTGCTTCTTAATTTCTTCATCATATCTTCCACTCTCTCTTTTTTCTTCTCTTTCTCTGTTCTGTATTTGATTAGTGAAGTTGCGTCATATGCTGTGTTGATTTTTGCTATTAGGACAAGCTTTTTGTTTGGTTTCTGGGAAGTGGGTTGAGCTTTTTTATTTTTATTTCTTTTTATAGTGGGTTTTTCTCCTGAGAGTTCTAATATTGTCTGGTGAAATGAAATGACCGAGGCCGGGTTTCCCTTGTTAACAATTAAAACCTATTGGCTATCTCTTCGTATAATTTGTTCGTCATCTTCTTCTCCACTTGAAACTGTTGCCCGTTGATTTTATCTCTCAGTTATTCAGTACTTTTTTTTTTCCTGTTACTGAAACTTTTTCAGTTTCTCTGATAGCATTTGATTCAACTGTTGTCTCCAGTTCTTCTATTCAGTCCTTGAACTCCACTTCTTTTTTCTTTTTCATCTAAGAGTTAATCATAAACCTATTTTTCTTGGAGTAAAATATTGCTGGTGCTCATGTCAAATAAGATGGCTTATCTTGAATTCTTGATTTCATGTACTACCATTCCGAGTTTCTTGACTTGGGTTACTCTTACCTAAATGTTGCAAGCCCATGACTTTCTATATTTAGATCTTCATCTCCAATCATGTCTTCCACAGTAAGCACACCAAATCTTTCCCAAACATTCACTTTCCTCATTTGGGCTTAAGATTGGAAAAGAACACGAATCTCCACAAAAAGCACCACCTGAACACAACTCTGTACAAACACAACAACGCATGAAACCTCCCAAACACCATGCATTTTCAATCTAATTTCACATTTACTGATATCCTTGATTTTTGTTTCAACAGAAGCAATTGGCTAACATGGTAGAGAAAGCCTCAATTGAAGATGTAATGAAGGTACTTATAGCTTCAAGAAAACAAGACATGCACCAACTTTGGACAACTTGTTCCCACCTTGTGGCCAAATCTGGCTTACCCCCAGAGGTCCTTGCCAAACACTTGCCCATCGATGTTGTAGCCAAAATTGAAGATCTCAGGCACAAATCATCGCTTGCTCGCCGATCCCTTATTCCTCATCACCATCACCACCATGATCTCTCTGCCGCCGCTGATCTTGAGGACCAAAAAATACGTCGAATGAGGAGGGCTTTAGACTCATCTGATGTGGAACTAGTCAAGCTTATGGTAATGGGAGAAGGGCTAAATCTAGATGAAGCATTAGCCCTACATTATGCCGTCGAAAATTGCAGCCGAGAAGTGGTTAAGGCCTTGCTTGAGCTCGGTGCAGCAGATGTAAACTACCCGGCCGGGCCGGCGGGCAAGACCCCACTTCACATAGCAGCTGAAATGGTGTCACCAGATATGGTTGCTGTGCTTCTTGATCATCACGCAGACCCTAACGTAAGAACGGTTGATGGGATCACTCCTTTGGACATTCTTCGAACCCTAACTTCTGATTTCTTATTCAAAGGAGCTGTCCCGGGATTAACCCACATCGAACCTAACAAGCTTAGGCTTTGTCTTGAGCTTGTTCAATCTGCAGCTTTGGTTATCTCGCGCGAAGAAGGTATTTTAAATACGCCTTCTACTGCTATATACCCGCCAATGAGCGACGAACATAATAGTAGTAACAGTGGGAGTAATCTTGCTAACCTTAATTTAGATTCAAGATTGGTTTATCTCAATCTTGGTGCTACAGGTTCTGCTCAGATGGGGTCATCGAGAATGGATGGTGACGACGATTCAAGCCACAATAGCCAGAGGGAAGCAATGAATCGACATGGTCCAACGATGTACCACCACTCTCATGAATTCTAGCTAGCTACCTCGATCTATCAACCACACACACATATATATATAACAATATGATATCTATTTCACTATCTACATATTTGTTAATGGATGATGATGTTGGTGATCAAAGACAAGATAAAGTAGTTTTCATATTTGTGAAAACTCCACATTGTAGAGATCATTGAATTATATACTACGCTTTTGTCAGTGCTTTTTTCACTTTTGTTTTTCGTTTTCGTTTTTTGGGTTTTTGTTTGTAGGCTTTCAATGATCATTGATATGAAGTTGCAGTTTCAATGACAATGAAGATGGGATTTTCTTCTCTCATGGGATGAATTGAAATGAGACAAGGAGAATCTGAGATTTGCTTTCTGAGAGAGATGATGATGATGGAGGAGAGAGAGCCGCAGGTCAATCTTTTCAAACTCGGCCTGTCAACTCATTTGTATTTATTGATAACATCTAATATCATGGCCTATTAAATGTGACCTTTTATTTTTCTTGTCCCCCCGGGCCACCCGCTCTTCCCAAATTATATGACATATACCGTAATTACATATATATACGTCTTAAATACACTTCATATATATAATATTTATGGAGGATAACGTAATTAAGGAGGGAGATTTTTGGTTTGTAATGCTTTTGCAATTTTCTTGTTCATTTTGGAGTATTATAGGCATTGTTTGGACAATAGTACTTGTTATTAATCTAGTGAGGGTAATGAGCTGTCTCTTCATTTTCTATATTTCTTTGTAGCATTCATGGCCTTTTGAAGAAACTTGATTGGCCATTGTTTTTGTTTAATTATGTTTTAGAAGAAATCAAGTGGCTATGGACATTGAATGTGACTACACACAGTAACAGACAGCTTAAAATATTGGTATTATCTAATTGTGGATTCCCTCCGTGTAATCCTCCTTTTTGTCCCTCTTGCCATTTTGGGTTTTTATGCCTAAAACTTTATGAGCTAAACCCTAATTTTCAATTTCATCCAAAACAGAGCGAATATTTTTTGGTCCGTTGCTCAATACATAATACAACAGTATGAATATGGCGGTATTCTTTCTTTACTTTTTTTTTTCTTCTAATTATTTCTATGTTGGATTAGTTAATTGCATGAGTGACAAATTTTTATATCATGCTCTAATTTGCTTTCCAATAAGGATTCTTAATCGGGTTCTTCAGTCCCAGTGTATTTTTTCTTAGGGTAATTATTGTTCAACTACTTAAACATAACCACTATATCTTTCAAAGTTGATTAATTAATGACATTTTTACTAGTAACTGTTAGTGTTTGTGAAGAAATATCTACTTAATAACAAAGGAAATTAGAAATGAAGTTGCAGTCAGGAAGCTCTAGCTCCCCGCACATATACCGATAGGAGTTGTCAAATTCTTCTCGTATGGAGACAATTATTAAGGAGGCAATGGAGTATTATAATGAGGATTTGTAGTCTCTTTTTATTCTCATTCACCAACCTATTAGAGTTTTGAGAGAAATTGTTGTAGGTTTGATGACGATTTAGGTTTTTAGGGTGCATTTGATTCCTGTGGTTTTGAAATTTAAAGACCGATTGAGATTCGGGACATTATTGAGAGAATTAGGGTCTGAAATATGGTTATAATTAGGTGATTGGGGATAATAACCCTTATTTGTTGTACACTCAAACTCAAACTCAAACATGCCAACTCAAATTTTGTTGTTGGTTGTATTCATAATTGAACTTTGGTTATTGTCTCAATGAGAACTTGAGATAAAAGGATAAGTGAGATAAAAGGATAAGCAATGAAAGCATTTCTAGGTAGCTATTATTTGGACAAATTGCGAATTATATTTATATAGATTTAATAAAAAAAAGAAAGAACACCTATAATTAAAATGAATGAGGACAATTGAAAGCTAATCTTCAACTTCAAGACTATTCTATGCCGGACCATATTACTTTCAAAAACCGTACCAGAAGTAGTGCATGCATTGTTGTTTACAAGCCCTAAATTAAATTACTTCCAGGGTAATTTTATTAGTTATTACGACGGCACACAAATTATAGTTTCATCTCTGCGGAAAATGGAAATAAATAATGCCATACATATTCATGTATTTTTGGTTCAATACATTTATACCTCATTCTTCTATGTTTTACTCTCTCTATTGGCCATATCCATATGTATTATATTGGTTCCTTAAAAGTAGGAAAATCAATAATACATTGCATTTCACAATGAGAAAGGCCTAGTATTTCATTTCTATTTTTACACATCTTCGCAAGGAAATGGATAATGCAACTCATGCTGAAGAAAGAACAATAGACTTAAAAACTTCCTATGAAAAATAAGTCTTCTTACCTCAAAAGCTATTAACAAACATAAATCAAAAGAAAAACACTAGTTCCACCCCTTGTTTTTATTTTAAAATATTAATTAAGTCTCTTAGTTTTTAAAAATACTAAATTATGTCTTTTTAAATTTTAAGAATGAAAATAGTAATAAAAAGGATGTAATTAGGTATTTTCATAACATTTGAGACATAATTAGTATTTTAAGATAAAAACAGGGTCGAACTGACAATTTCTCAAATCAAATATAACTACATAGGATTAGTTGAGGTTGGATTTAAATCATTAAGCGTTTACTGCTATGATTGCTTGTCTTAGACTTTAGAGATTCCAACCATTGAAACAAGTCCTTTGTAATGGACAAATTTATTTGAATTGTTTTCACAATTTATTTAAATGATAAAAAATATATTAGACACCTTGACATTAAATGTTTAAACTTATACAACTGAACTAGAAACAAGTACTATAACTTCAATTTATAGAATCCACAATAAAGTTATGAGCTTTGCCTTCAATACAAAACCCTTAAAACATGGTAAATTCATTATTTCAAACTGATGTTCACAAAATAAATTTTACAATTCAAAAAATTATCAAATAGGATTTAATAAATCTTTGGAATTAATTCTTCAAGAAAACTTGAAACATATAAAATAAAAGAAGTAGAAACCAAAGAGAATGGAACTGTAACAAATAAAAGAAATATATACCTTCGGAAACTAATTGCAGGATCCATACGACAAGAAAATCTGTTTTCTCAATAATGTTCCAAAATCTAAAAAAGTCCGATTTCTAATTTATAGGAATCCTTTAAATGCATGAATGATTGTTGTTATCGTTTGGAATAAGATTGTTCTTATCATTTCAAAAAAAGAAAAAGAAAAAAGGATCAATGTTATTGCAACACAGATGGCAAAAGATTTCATTTTAATTTGACTTGCTTCTCTTGAAATAGAGTATATAAGAGATCTAGCTATGATCAAATTCTTCTGTTACCAATCTTGGTAAATGATTTATTTTAAGCTAATATTATTCCCCATTAATCATATACATGAATGGGATTTGGACTGTAATATTCTGTTTGAAATTTGGATTCTCTCATAACCACTACGAACAATCACTAATAGGCAACATTATATACGTGCATAATACATAACAAGAATTTTAAGAGGGAACCTAATTGATTCTGTTGAAATCATTTGGGATTTAACTTTTAGAAACAAAAATTTGGTTAACAATTCTTGAAACAAGCATCTCTGCTAAATATAGCCGGTCATACATGAAGAAAAAGGCTTTTGTGGTAAACAAAATGCATAGATAAAGCTTAGTAATTGTTTAACACCTCTAGATATATATTTTATTGATAATTGAGAATAATCAATTAAAGCTGCAAATAAATTTAATGTTAAAACTTAACCCGTTTAGTTGAAATTTCATAGTTTTGAAGCTTTACAAACAGTAACAGTAATAAAACCTTAATCTTCAATTGATTTGATGTGATATGGTTAGTGAGTGGTCACATGTGATATATATCTGTCTTTATTTGCATTTGAAGGAATTTAGTTTGAAAATATAAAACATACAGTTGGGTAAATGAATTTAGTTTGAAAATATAAAACATACAGTTGGGTATATGGACGAGGATGAGAATGAGGATGAGGATGAGGATGAGGTATATATATATATATATATATATAGCTGCAAATTATCTGTCTTGATTGTAGATGACGCATTGGGACTGGGGCATTTATTTGAAAACAAAATTGTACAAATATTATTATATGGTTAAAATATTAATCTCAATATTTGTCTTTTCTTATATTTTCCCTAGTTCAAAGGTGAATTGTCCTTCGGACAATATTCTATCCATATTAGTAAATAGTTTATTTATATTAACTTTGTTTTTTTGGGATTCCGGTTTACTGTGGTCTATATAAATCCCTTGGAAGATTCACTATAGCTCGTAAGTAGATCTGTCATATAGACATTTGAGATTTTATTCTATAAAGAAATGTCCCCAGTTCATAGATTTCGGTCCCAAAAGCCTTCTAAGTGTCGAAACTAAAGTCTTAAGACGCAGATGAAAAGATGCATACCCACAATTAATCGAGGACCCACGACGCCCTTATTTCTGAAAACTTCAGACTTCTAAGATTTTCAAAGACAATCATACAAAAACATAAAAATAAGTTATAATTTTAAAAAATTTCTACAACCTAAGCTTATAAAATGAGATTATCAATCTCTTTTTTTTCAAAATCTTTTACAAAATTTATCTATTTTCTTTAGATCCATTTTTTTTCTCTTGATTCTAATTTTAAATTAAAAGGGCATTGCTTTGAGCAAACAAAAAATTTTAAAAAACTGCATTAACGTGATAACACAATGTTTAGTATAAAACTCTCTTTATTGCTTTTTTGTATTTCTAATTTTTTTTTTATAAAACCCATTGTTAACTTAAGTATTAGAGGGTCACTCTCAAAAAAACTCTCTACATGGCCTAATTTTATCTATGGTTGTATGAGATATTTTAAACTTATTACATATCAAGATTGATCATCTTAACCCAACCCTTCAATAAATCTAACTACTATTTTTAACAAAATAAATTCAACTTGTGAATTTAGGATCTCTTAAATTTTGTGGTCAATAGTTTGACTCTCTATAAGAACAAAATAGAAAGCTATAAAAAGCAATCAATTGAAGGTAGATAAAATGATCACCAATCTATAATTGCTCAAGACAATAAATAAAACTAGCAATCAATAGAAAATCTTGACCAGATAAGCCAACAATAACCCTTAGAGTTATGAGATGACAAGGTAGTGTACCAAGATGGGATAACCACTGCTTGGCAAACTGTATTCGAAAAAGAACTAGTAAGGGCAAGATGAGAGAGGGAGGTGCTAAAAGAACTATTGGCAGTAGTTCTAGAAAAGCACAAGAAGAAAAGCAATATAAACCTCGAGAAATGGTCGATTAACGAGTTAGTTTGTTAATTCTAAAGGAGCCTTCCCACCAATTGGGAACAATAGGCTTCCTGCTCAGTTTACTTAAGTGTAGAAAGGGAAAGAAGTATAAAAAGATCCATTTGAGAAATAAAGCCTATCCTTGAAGCAGGAGGTCTCATCGAGAACATAATAACTGAGCACCCACATACCTAAGGTTTGAGACTCGAGACGAGTAAGAAATCAAGATGACAAAAGAGTTAATCTAAGAAGGCTTAGACTTCATAGAACAAAAAGAATTGGAAAGGATTCAAACTACAATGTAAAAGGTCACCTAATACTATAACAAGAAGGCCTAAGTATGAAGAGCTACAAAAGGGGACTTGGCTTTGAAGAAAGTACTATTGAATACCAAGAACCTAACTGAGGAAGTCTAAAGCTCCAATTGAAGCCACTATAAGGCACTCGAGAGAGTCAGACATTGAACATACGAACCTAAACATATAGATGATGAATAATTAGAACATTGTGAAATGTTGAGCTCCTAAAAAATATTATCTCGAGATCTATAAACTATTACTCTTCTTTTATAAATCTCATTTGTTTTTATCCATTATCACAATAAACACTTACAATGCTTGAAGTCTTTTTGTTCAATACATCTAAATATTGTCATTCTTTTTAAAAATGATAAGATCAATGATCACAAAGATAAACTGGGCAACTACTTAATACCTGAAAATGAGTAGCATTATAGCTTAAGATAGATAGGAACAACGATAATCAGGGATAGTTTTCCATAATCTACACCAACATAAATATCCCTAACAATTACTAAGTGTCCTCTAAGACTTGAAAAAAGTCAAGTACTTGATGGCACGACTACTATGGAAAAGTATGTCGAAGATCAATTTCCCCAACTACTTGGTAAATTTGAGAGAAGTAAGAGGTTCAAGGTAATAGCCACCCAAGACCCTCTCAAATGATTTGCGATCCCACAAGATGGTCAAGGCGATAGCCATCTAGGACCTTTTGAAATGATTCAAGATCTTATAAGAATTGCTTGAGAATCGAGAAATCAAGAGGGTTGAGGCGATAACTACCTAGGACCCTGTTAGATGACTTAAGGTGATAACCATAAAATGTCATCTGAAAACCAAAAGCTAAAAGGGTCAAGATGATAGCCACCCCAGATGACTCATCTCAATGAATGAAGGTTTGGAGCACTCTCTTAGAAGTTGGGTACCCGAGCAATCCTCGAAGGAATACTAAAAAGTTGAGATTGACACATATTAAATCCAAGAAGGCCTCTATTGTTAAGTGAGTGTGTGATTAATAGAGCGAACATGTAATTTTAAAATTTTATTACACACAGAGGAAGTATCACATAAAAAATACACTCAATCTAACAAAATCAGATGCATATATCTCATATATGTTAATATGTAAATTAAATTAGATAACAAATAAGTAAAACTTACCTAGATTGAAGATAGCTTTTAATTCTTCAAGAATTTTAATTTTCAAGTCTTGAGCTCACCTTGAAGTATGCTGTTGCACAATTTTAGTTCACAATAAATTGGTGGGATTGTGAATCTAGAATAATAGCCACAAAATTGTTTCAGCAACAAGTGTTTATGTTTAGAGTGGGGTTTTTTTTTCTTAACAATACTTTGTTTAGAACACTTGCCAAAAACTTAATACCAATTCTCTCTTAACCCTCACTTACGTATTTTTCTTTCACCAAATTGAATGAATGAATTCCATTCTCTTTCCAATATATAATGCTATACATGACCTACTATGAGATATGCTTAAGTGAAAATATTAATGACACTCACCATATTGATCTAGCATATTTTGTCATGGCATGTGATATTATTTGTGCAATTTGCATTACAATACAAAATCAATGCCCTACTTACATATTATCACCAATATGTTTTGTTAAAGGTAAACACAACTAATTACACATCATGTACACTTGGCCCATGTCATGAATACACATATCCCATCTAATATTTAATTAATTATTCAAAATAATTTAAATAATTATTTTTACCTTACTTATTTTTACTAACAAGGTTAAATGGTAAATTTATGAACCAAATTGTGTTACTTGTCAATATCCCATTGGTTAACAA
Organism: Ailanthus altissimus; assembly: GCA_946807835.1. Classification (NCBI taxonomy): domain Eukaryota; kingdom Viridiplantae; phylum Streptophyta; class Magnoliopsida; order Sapindales; family Simaroubaceae; genus Ailanthus; species Ailanthus altissimus. Next base: position 17,317,752 of record OX327687.1, read on the forward strand.
CTATTGTTAACTAATTATGTAATGCACTTAACATTTAGGTTACGGCAAGTTCACACCTTAAGGGAACCTAAAATAATTTTTTCGGTTTGCTCAAATTTCTTGGATCAAACTATTCAATCCAATATGTTGCCCTAGTGCACAATGAGTACACTTCATACTATGAGACTTTCTAGGTCCATATCTAGTTTGTCATATAGAACTTCTCCATATGCCCGTGAACAATGTCCCACACTTATATTACAGATATCACAAAGTAGCACATTAGACCATACAAGTTGAGGTTATAACATATCCGTATAATCCCTCTATCATGTATATCATAGTAGAGTAGAGACATAGATTAACACCGTCAAATCTCTATATGCTCAACCATAAACTTGTCTCCAGATTCGTATTTCAATAAATAATATCCATAAACACTTTTGTGATATTATTTATCCATAGGATAAAACTCTTTTCATGAGTATTATTGCTTATAGCCATAAGACTTTCCAAAATACAATCTTAGAGCATCAGGATATATTACTCACCCAAATGAGCTGATGGATCCCATATCTACACATACTGAACTTTATAAGTATCGGACCATACTCAGCGACATCTAGCGGTCAGACCATGAAAGGTTTCTGACATGTGTTGAACCAAAGTATGGTGGATCACTCATAAGCCCATCATGGTGCTTAGGTCAAAGGATCATGAATATTACTCAACTCGAGAAAACCCTCAATTGATGACTTTATGGGATGTCTATTGGAGGTCTTTGTGAGTCTGTTCAATACCTAATCTTTACTGAATACCTATATCTCTATACGAGTTTTCACTAAACTCATAGTCTGTTAAGACTAACCATCTGGATCATCCAAATATAGACAGACACTAATCTATATATAATAAGTTATTCATCAACAAATTTGCATCAGTGAAGATAGATCAGGAACATAGTATTTAAGAATATATTTGCATAATGACATTTTCTAACATTATTTGCAACTCCTTGCAATTATGCCATTACTAATATATTCTTAAGTCTTTGTCTTATTTCAGATAAGGGACTAACTCCTTAGATTTCACTGATTTTTATAACCTGTTCACAGTTATCAGTGCTAACTCTTCGCATTTATAACTCTCAGCGTTACTAATTCTTAGTACTGATTTAAATGCCTTTGACCAAATCTGAACTCCTTCAGATCATACAATGTCTGAAGTGTTACAAACATCTTACCATATATTAAATACAATTAGTGATTGTAATGAAATAATGATAATATAAATACAAAAAAATATATATTTATACATAAAAGAGAATGACACGTAAGCACAAAACCTAACACCTATAGTGTTAAATTATTGTGATTATTAAATCAAGACCTCGGACTCGATTGTTAGAGCCCTAACTTAAAGTAGAATTAGTGATTCAAGAATAAAGATTTATGCATACTACTAGCAGTGCCAATAAACCATGTAATAAGGTTAGAAATAACCGGGAGGAGCATGGAACATTACTTAGAAACAAAAGATAAATAAAATCTAGGTATGGAAATATACCGTGACATAAAGGAAGCATAACAGTGTTCTCACCTACTGTTAAAATATTGAAATTTCATTACTTTATAACAAAGAAAAGTAAAGGAATAAGGGTTTGTTCTTTAACAGTTGGGGCAAAGAGGTCCATAGAAAGAGAGCTTTCATAAACAGTAAGAAGAGGAGGAACACATTGCTTAGACCGATGAGGTACTGTGACATCTAAATCAGAGAGCACCCAATTTCTTCCTCCTCAGCTGCCTCTTGACCAACGATTACCTCTTCCAACCAAGTGAGGTCTAGGGCAAGATAGTGTACCTTAAATAGACCGCCACATTTTTTAAAATCCAAGTTAACCCTTTCTACGAACTAGTATTCAAAGCCTCCTACAGTATCTACTTTAGCAGCTTCTAACTCCTTAGTCAACTCTTTTTTTTTTCTTAAAAGCACAATACAATATTTACGAAGAGTCCTTACCAAAGTTTGAGACTCTACAACTACAATATTATGCTAATGAATCTTTGTTTGAAGAGCAGAAACTTTGCTATCTGCTATAACTGCCTTGAGCTCGGCCTTCTTTACCTTAGGCATATAATCTTTGAGCTCTTAGCTCCCATCCACAACTTTCTTATTAGCCTTTGATAAATATTCCTTAAGATGAGCAACGTTGATTTCGACCTCCTTTAACTTTTAGCTGTCATTTATAGCACCCCAGATCTCATCTTGATGCTTACCTAGAATGAAAGTCGCCTAAATAATAAGATGACTAGTTAGTCGAACTTTTAAGGTAGGAGCTTACGTGCCATCTCTAAATGTACATATATTTATGTATTTATACACATGTACATTCTTATTAAATCGCTGATACCTATTTATATGGTACCATGCCATGTAATATTACAGATATTATATGATCTGAAGGAGTTCAGATCTGATCTAAAAGAGTTTAGATAAGGGCTCTCAGTTAGCTACGTTGAGAGATATAAATGCTAAATGTTAGCATAGCTAATTGTTAGCTGGTTATAATACTCAGCAAAGATCTAAGAGTTGGAGCCTTGTTTGTAATGGGACATAGACTTGAGAATATACTAGTAACTACATAGTTACAAGAGTTGCAATCCAGCGCCAGGAAATGTCAGTTGCACTGGTATGTTCTTGAATATTATCCCTGATCTTTTTCTACTGATGCGAGTTTGTCAATGGAACCTTTATATAGATCAACATATGTCGTATTTATAGGGTATAGATGGTTATTCCTAATCGACCGTGAGCTTGGAGCTCATATTGACATATGAGTATTTAGTTAGGATTGGATATAGGACAGACTCACGAGGGCCTCCGATAGACACCCTATATAAGCTATCAACGGAGGGTCCTCTCAAGTTAAGTAGTATACGTGGTCCTTTGACCTGAGTGCCACGGTGGGCTTGTAAGTGATCCACCATACTTTGGTTCCACGCATGTCATAGACCTTTCATGGTGTAACCGCTTGGTGTCGCTGGGTATGATCCGATGCTTATAAAGTTCGGTGTGTACAGATATGGATCTGTCAGCTCACATAGGGAGTTAGGTATCCAGATGCTACGAGATTGTATCTCAAAAAGTCTTGTGGCCACAAGCATTAATCCCAAGAAAGAGTTTTCGCCAAGATGGAACAATATGGCAAAGGAGTTTGCATATGTTGTTTAGTGAGATACAAGTCTATGGATATGACATAGATGAGCACATAGGGATTTGATGGTGATAATATATATCCATGAATATCCAAGATAGCATGATGAAAGGACTATACGTATGCATTGTGACCTCAACTTGGATGGTCGAAGCTCTGATTTGTATTTTCGTGATGTATGTGTGGGGCAATGTTCACGGACTAATGGAATAGTTCTATTTGACGAATCGAGTGTGGACCTAGGGAGTTCTGCAATATAGAGTGTACTCGTTGAGTACTGAGGTGGCGTACTAGATTAAATTGTTTAATCCAGTAAAATTCAGCACTATCACCGGAATACGTGTGTGTCTGTATTTAAGTGTTAAATACAACAATTAATAAATACTTGTTATTTACTAATTATATAATGACACGTGGCGTATTGTGGACCATTGGTTGAGTTTACTCAAGTGCGGGTATGGTGGAACCCACTAAAGGATAGACTTGGTAACTGTTTATGAGGGGCAAAATGGTCATTTCACATAATAATTATTTAATTGTTAAATAATTATAATACCTCATTATTATATTTTATAATATATTATTTTATTATATAATATTATTATATTATGCTATATAGTTGTCACCCATTTTCTTATATTATATTATTATTTATATAATAATATTATTTTTTTAAGGTGGCCTTATTTTATATTATAATATATAATATTATTATTTTAATAAAATTGAGATATATATGTGTGTGAAGTGGTGTGTGCCATGTGAAGAAATGGATGGAAAATGAAAATTGTTTCATTTTTCCTTTTTGGTATTCGGTTAATGAAGGAAAACAAAAAAAAAAAAAAGTGAAATTGTTTCATTTTTCTTTCTTATGAATCGAGAGAAGCAATTGTGAATTTCTTTAATTTTTATTTCTTTTTCTTTTAGAGAAAATGAAAAATACACACAACCAGCTTTTTTAAGAGGTTAAGGGTTAATCCCGTGCTAAATTTGGAGCTGCTGTTTTAGCTTACCAAGCCCACCAAGTTGGTGACTAGAATTGCCAACGAGTTGGTCTTCAGGCGGACTTCAAGGATTCATGTGTATAACGTTACACATTATAGTGATTTCTCAACCTTTTAAATATATTAATATGATTAATATATTATTTATTATGTTTATTGTATGATTTAATTATTCGACAACGTTAAATATGTATGAGATACGTATTTTATGCAATAAATACTATAGCACATGCATACACCTACGTATATTAGATCCCCCCCACAACACGAACATCTTACTGAATAAAGATAAAATAAATCACATGAAAATGACCTTGAGCATATATCCCATGCTATACGTGAAAGAGTTTAAGGCGTTATACGTCAACGTGGTTTTGTCGTGAGCAACCTTAATCACATGCTCAGCCTCTTTTACTAAGGGTACCATGTACCCATACTAATTATGATTATTGAAAGGGAATATCAAACAATTTAAAGGCCAAAGATCCCTGCTGCATCTACTTTCTTCCCTAGTTAGGAACATTACAAACTAAATAAAGTCGCTGAAGAGTCTAATATTACTATTCCTTACATCGGATTAGTCGCCTCACCTTGTTGTTGTAAAGAGGAAAAATTGCAAAGGATTAATAAGGGCCTCAATCAACCTCTACCATTGATCAATCGAAGGCTCGCACAATTAGCTCATCGACCATTGCCTCTGCCCATACTTTCGCTTACTTCAGAGGTCGCTCATTTACTGCCCAAACCAAGCAGTGTAAGTATACTTCAGGGAACCCTACCCCGATCCCTCTGAACCAAAAGCCTGTGATGGAAGAGAATGCTTTATTCTATTGTCTCCATGTTCCATCACTACAAAAAAAATCAAGGGAGAGTCAAAATAGAAAGCAAACTAATTCTATATGATGAACGAGTACCACAAACAGTTATTTAAAGATTAACTCTTCTCTTTTTTTCTCTTTCTTTCTTGGGTAATTTAGCAAGTTAGCCGACCAAGCCTACACTCTCTAAGTTTTGCTGAATAAGAAGTTCTTTGATAGAGCTTACTTCTTTTCGAGCCTAACCAACTCTATCTTTCTTTTCCAAGCCATTCTGGTATGGTTATCTGGAATGTTTATGAAACAATAAGAGCAAATAGGTTATGAACTACGAAAAATTTAGTATGGAACATTAAAAAAATAACGAGGAAGATAGAGTTGGTTAGGCTTGAAAAATTTACAAGTATAGACCCGATCTAAAACAAAAGTCATGATATAGTTTTTAGTAACCCGACATTATCTCGGCCTTATTCTCTACAAATAAAGAACCACAAGTGTTTTTACTTATGATTACTCCAAGGAAAATCCTATATGGAGGCATATTTCTTCTCACCATCATAAGAGGTGAGATAATAAAACCTTTTTTGCTTACTAGAGTTTACCCTACATTAATAGATCTGCTAAAGTTATGAGAAAATGGGTTTATTGAAGTCAACCTTCAACCGCATCATATACAAGCTGACTAGTATCCTCCTTGAATTAAGGTTTAACTAACAAGGTGCTAAGCTTGAATAAGTAAATAATCGAACAAAGTATGGGTGGAAAGGTAATCGTGCTATGTATATTGTATTTTGTCCTCAATAGGTCAAGATCCTCCTGATTCACACCCAAAGGATGGTGGGCCAAACAGTTTAGTTCAAAAAGGACCTCTTCATCAATCCAGAGGACAACTAATTTCTTTTTTTTGGTTTACTCGGCTGGCCCAAAACTAGCACTTGCCCTTGGAAAGCAACATTAATCATTATTTCCAAATCACTAGGTGTCTGCTCAGAGTTAGCAGAGCCTTTGAGTAACTTTGCCTTAGGTTATACTCCTCAAACAGACTCCCTAACAGTCCATTGGAGACCTCGGTCCTCCTGAGCACTCTTACTTTCGACTTCTAGGGCTGAGCTATTCCTAACAGCTAAGTCATCAATAAACTCATTAAACTCACAATTAGATATATTTTAGGAGTTGTCGGCTAAAGACATAATTCTACTCACACCTAAGCATAAACAAATGGATAACCTATTGAGGACCTATTATACCAAGCATTGAAGACAAACAGACGAGCACTCAACATCTTCAAGTTAAGCACTCAAACTTTAAAAAGAATAAGTGCCCGTAAAATGCATAAAATGAAAAATAATACTCAAACCAACAAAGAAAATGAACTAAAAGTTAAAAATTTATAATAAGTGACACTTACTTTAAAAAAAATCATTAATGACAAAGAAAAATGGCCTAAAAAAGTACATAACTGCTTTCTCTTCAAATCACTGAAACTTCCCTCTTTAAAAATTGCCAAATATAGTAAAAGTAAGGAAGTAAGGAGTCCGCTAGATCAGTACCAATGGTTTAAGATGCATTCACATCAATAGAAATTTGAAAATGTGCCACTGTTAACTAGATCCTTTTTAGTGTCAAATTCAAACACCAGTCCTTAACCTAAAAAGGTTACTGTGGCAAGATGACAGTCCCATATGATTCCAAGACCCTCCAATGAGGAGCATTCAACTGAAGAACACTTTCTTTTATCAAGGACCTAACATTTAACCCAAGAACTCTATAAGATTACAAAACCAAGAAATACTATTAGTTTTCACTATTGAAAAGTCAACACTTAAAATTAAGGGACCTTTGTTCTTGCCCCATAGTTCTTGGTCCTAGAAGCACTCCAACAGCCAACCACTAAAGCCTTCAGAGACAAATGAAAATGTGCCTACCCACCATTGACCAAAGACCTACGATGTCTTTATTCTCAAGGACTTTAGAGTCCTAAAAATTTCAAAGACGATTAAATAGGAAGGTAAAGATGAGTCATAGTTCTAAAAGAACTATACAAACAAATGTCTTAGTTTTTTAAAAAATCTACAACCTAAACCTATAAAATGAGGCTAAACAATCAAGCAATATACATTGATCTCATTTTTTTCAAGACCTTTTACAAGGATCTATCTCCTTTCTTTAGATCCATTTCTTTTTGTTTTACTCTCACTTTGGATTAAAAGGGGGATTATTTTGAGCAAATAAAGAAACCTAAAAAACTCTATTATTGTGCACAATACAATGTCTAGTGTAAAACCTTTATCTATTACTTTTTTACCTTCATAATTTATTTTTCATAAGATCCATTACTGAGTCATCATAAAAAGAAAAAATTTAGTGTGGTCTGACTTTATATGTGGTTGCATGAGGCATTTTGAGTCCATTACATACCAAAGTAATCATCTCAACCCAAATCATCAAGAGATCCAATTATTATTTTCAAAAAAGAAAAACAAATGCAACTTGTAAGTCTAAGATCTCTCAAATTTCAAAACCAACTTAATAATAACATGAAAAAAAATTCCAATACCATTGTTGACATAATAAAAAGTATTTTTTTATTATAATAGATTTTTATGGGGCTTAGATTGTGCCTTTAATTAGTTAAATATCTAGAGAATTAGTCCAAGAGTACAAAAGTAATAGGCAGTGATGTGGTGAATATTGTGTTACCCAATCACCTAATCTTGAATCTTCCAATCCAGTCGTGCTATGATGACTGTGTAAGCATTTCTTTGTGTGGTCTCCCTGTGAGAGTGAGAGTGAGAGCGAGAGCGGCTGAAGATGATTTATAAGTTGATGTTGAATTCAAAGTTCTCAAATTGTAAAGAGTACAAATACATCCACTTCCACTGTAGAATCTGCAAATTGAAGAGTAAAATATCAGTATGCATATGATATGTGGATTATGGAATATGATTGGCTGCTAATTTGAACTTTGAAGCATCACCATCATCAAATTTGTTAACCACTCCATTTTCTCTAGTAAACCTAGATTATTATGGTTGAATAAACAAAACAATTAGTCAAGTATCATATAGGAGCTCATATTTCAGCTGAAATTTGCATTTTAGCGACTTAAAGTTTTCTTTTCAAAGAGAAATATTTCTTTTACTAGAAATAAAAAATAATATAACAAACAATAAAACAAAAAATTCTGAAAACATTAATTTTACACTTGAATTTCACTAAGAAATAGTTTAGAATAGGTATATATATAAGTAATTGTCAAAGAAATTTATCTTCACTTACTATATAAATATAATGGTTGATGTCAATAGCTATCTTCTATCTTCATAAAATTCGAAAATCGAAACATCATCATTAAGATTCGAGAAGGTAAAATAATTTTTCCAAAATGTCTCTTTCCCATTTTAAGCTCGTCTCAACAACTCAATTTAGTGGCCTCTTGTTTTCTAGGAAATACTTGAGTGTTCCGAAGGGTTGTCGTAGTAAATTATATCACAATCATAGATTAATGACCTTTGAGGCTTTAAGCACATTGCATAACCTCTAGTTTACTGGCCGTCAAATATAATTAATAGTTGAAACTAGTTCCAACTTACCCCCAATGTTTCTTCAAGCCCACTCTTTTTCATAAACAGTATAGATTATCTATATGCTATTTTTGGTGATTAATTCTAGAATACATATTAGACAATAACAAAAAGATAATTGAAATTATTTAATTTAGTAAGTCAAAGTAAGAGAATCCTCCATTCAATTAAGTTGACAGAGCACTAATACTTATTAGGATTACATAATACTTTTAAGTAATATAAGGTTTAGGATCACTGAAGATTACATGTATCTGCACCATGTCTATCCTTGGCAGTCCTGGAGTCAGAATTGAAAAGGTAAGGGGTCAAAATATATATAAAAGAAATTATCAAGCCAATATATATATATATAGTAGAGAGTCATAATGCCTAGGAAAATTTTCAATTTGCTCCCCGTAAGTTTGCCCATTTTTCAGCCATAATTAAATGATTCAATAATTGATAAAAACTATCCCTACAGACAAACCACTGTTAGCTCATTTGACAGAATCAAGGTTAATTTTGATAATTATAAATGTTACAATTAAAATTAACAACTACATTGCATTTTGTTCCCCATAACTTGGCTTTCTCTTGCAACTAATTCATTAATTACCAAGAACTACCACTAAAACAAAATAATGAAAGGACATGTTTAACTGCCATTTGCTGTTACTTGGATTAGATTGATATTGGTTAGTAACATTTACAATTATGCTGATGTCAGGTCTCGTGCACATCATAGTATACATCAGGCTGCCTACAGCTGATGCATATGGTATCTTAGATATTCTAACTCTTTCATCTTTCGTCTAAGGAGACATTCTCCTCGAAAGATGAATGTCATATTTAAAAGGTACATTAGCTGTCTTACAGTTAGTAAAGTTATACCTTTCTAGGACACTACTGATGTATGATGATTAAGAGAGTCATATTAGCTTCCTAGGTCTATCTCTATAAAGTTTTATACCTAGTATATAAGAAACCTCTCCCATGTCCTTCATGGAGAAGTTTTTGTTTAGATAAATCTTGACTGATTGTAACATACCGATATCATTCCCAATGATCAGTATGTCATCCACATAGAGAATTAATAAGACAACCATATCCCACTGACCTTTTTATACACACATAGTTCCTCATCATTTTTTATGAAACCATATCCTTTGATTACCTCATCAAAACGAAGGTTCTAACTCCGAGAAGCTTGCTTAAGCCTATCTTGATTGGCTAGATGCAAAAGATTTAGGCTGTTCCATGTATATATCTTCATTGAGATATCTATTTAAGAATGCTGTCTTTACATCAATCTGTCATATCTCATAGTCATAATATGCAGCAATAGTCAATAAAATTCGTATTGACTTTAACATTACTACTGGTGCAAAGGTTTTCTCATAATCAATCCTAGATCATTGAGAATAACCTTTTACAATTAGTCAGACTTTGAAGGTTTCTACCTTTCCATCGAGCCCACGCTTTCGCTTGTAAATCCATTTAAAATCGGTAGGAACTATTCCTTTAGGAAGCTCAACAAAGTCCCATACTTGATTGTGATGAATTGAGTCAATTTTGAATTTCATGGCTTATTGCCACTTTACCGAGTCGATGTCTAACATCGCATCCTTATATGTTAAAGGATTGTTTTCTTCCACTAAGAAAACTTTAAGTGCACCTTCAGGCATCTGACCATACCTAGTAGGTGGCCTGGACATTCTTTCAGACCTACGTGAAGGGTATGTTAAAGCTATTCCACTCAATTGATTTTGAGATTCCATCTCGAATTCATGTTTGCTTTGATTGGCTTCATCAAGCACAATCTTTCTACAACCTCCACGATCCATAAGAAACTCTTTCTCAAGAAAAGTGGCATATCGAGAAACATACACATTTCGCTCTTCGAGATCATAGAATTGGTATCCAATTGAATTCTTAGGATACCCAACGAATCGATACTTAAGTTGGGGTCGGTGCTTACGTGCCATCCCTTAATGTACATATACTTGTGTATTTATACAAGTGTAAATTCCCATTAAATTGCTAATACCTATTTGTATGGTATTATGTAATGTAACATTATAGACATTGTATGACCTAAAAGAGTTCAGATCAGATCTAAAGGAGTTTAGATAAAGGCTTACAGTAAGCCACGCTGAGAGATATAAATGCTAAATATTAGCATAGTTAAGTGTTAACTGGTTATAATCCTCAGCAGATCCAAGCGTTGGAGCCTTGTCTATAATGGGACATAGACCTGGGAATATACTAGTAACTGCATAGTTACAAGAGTTGCAATCGGGTGCCAGGAAATACAAGTTGCGTAAGTATGTTTTCGAATAATTGTCCCTGATCTATTTCTACTGATGCAGGTCTGTCGGTAGATACCTTTATATATAGATCAGCATATGTCATACCTATAGGATATAGATAGTCATTTATAGTCAACTGTGAGCTTGGAGCTCTTATTGACATATGGTATCCAGTTAGGACTGGATATAGAACAGACTCACGAGGGCCTCTGATAGACACCCTATGTAAGCCATCAACAGAGGGTCCTCTCAAGTTGAGTAGTATACGTGGTCCTTTGTCCTAAGTGCCATGATGGGCTTGTAAGTGATCTACCATACTTTGGTTCCACGCATGTCACAGACTTTTCATGGTGTGACTACTGGGTGTCGCTGGGCATGGTTTGATGCTTATGGAGTCCAGTGTGTACAGATATGGGATCCGTCAGCTCGCATAGGGAGTTTGATATCCAGATGTTTCAAGACTGTATCTTAGAAAATTTTATGGCCGTATGTATAAGGCCCGAGAAAGAGTTCCGTTAGGATAGAACAATATGGAAAATGAGTTTGCACATATTGTTAAGTGAGATACTAGTCTGGAGATAAGACACGGATGAGCACTAGGGTATTTGACGGTGATAATCTATATCCCCGCACATCCAAGATATCATAATGGAAGGACTGTACGTATGCGTTGTAACCTCAGCTTGCATGGTTCAATGCGCTGATTTGTATATCCATGACGTATTCATGGGGTATTGCTCACGGACTCATGGATTAGTTTCATTTGATGAATTAGGCGTAGACCTAAGGAGTCCCGCAATATAGAGTGTACTCATTGTGCACTGGAGCAGCGTGCCAGATTAAATTATTTAAGCCAGCAATATTCAGCAATACTACAGAAATGCATGCGTGTTTGTATTTAAATGTTAAATATAACAATTAGTCAATAATTGTTATTTGCTAATTGTATAAGGACACGTGACACATTGTGGACCCTTGTTTAAGGTTACTCGAGTGTGGAATTTTGTGAGACCCACTAAGGGTATACTTGATAACTATTTATAAGGGGTAAAATGGTCATTTCACATCTTAATTACTTAATGGTTAAATAATCACAATATCTCTCATTATTATATTATATTATATTATATATATAATAATATTTTATTTGGGTGCCAAATAGTTGGCACCTATTATCTTTATAATATATTATTATATTATATTATTTTATAATATATAATAATATTTTATTTTTGTGTGCCAAATAGTTGGCACCCATTATGTAATATTTTATTATTATCATTATTATATATTATATTATATTAATATTTTATTACATATATATAAAGAGAGAGATTGAAAAAGTAAAGTGTGTGTGTTGTGTTTTGGTTGAGAGAATGAGAAGAGAAATAGAAATGGAGAAAAAGAGAGAAAGAAGAAAATGGAACCGCGAAGAGAAGAAGAAGAAAAAAAAAAGGGAAAAATAGAATTGTTTCATTTTTCTTTATGGTTTAATTAGAAGCAATTGTGTATTGCTTCAAATTCTTCATTTTTTATCATTTTAGAGAAACGGATGAAAACACACACACCGCCATTTTGGGGATTAAGAGTTAATCCTGTGCCGAATATAGAGCTGCTGTTTTAGTTCACCAAACCCACCGTGTTGGTGACTAAAACTGCCTACGAGTTGGTCTCCATGCGAATTCCGAGAAAATACGTGTATAATGTTACATGTTAAAGTGAGTTATCTACCCTACTAATATATTAATGTGATTAATGTATTTTATTTATTGTTTAATTTAAACGCTTCAGCCGCGTATAATATGTACGTGATACGTATTTTAGGAAATAGACACAATTGCACATGCATACACCCACATGTATTAGATCAAAAAAAAAATGGTATCAGAGCCATTTAGGACATATATGGGTGTTGTTTAAGTGAATGGATACAAAAGGCCTAGTGTAAATAGCGCATTTCAAGTGTTGAAATGGGTATGCCAAAGGGGAAGCACGGGGCGCTGCAGCGCTGGTGGTTTGACCTCCCAGCATTGCAGCGATGACATTTGATACCACGGTGATGTACTGTTTACTTGAACAGTAGCATATGAACAGTATGTTTTACGGTTCACTGCTATAGTAAGTTTAAACAGTGTTTCAAAATTAATTTTGCATGTGTAAATTTATGACATGTAGTGATAAAAGTTATCAGTCTACATTATAAATTGAGGTTTATGAGATGCAGTAATAAAGAGTTATCAGTTTGTATTATAAACCAGGATTAATTTTTCTGTTTTGGTAACCACAATGGGAGCCCTACCAGTGAGGGTTAGTTGTGCTTACATAGAAAAATTAATTAGTTAAGAATAAAAATTCCTAGGAGAATGGAGACCTAAATGCAAAAATATCTCTTAATCAGATTGAAGAATATTACATTATGAGATAATATTTTATTTTGATCCGTCTTGTCAATACGGTGTTAGACGAGTCACATCGGCATTTTTCCAATAATGCTACAGCGTGAGGGACTTGGTCCGTTGGGCTTGGACTATACCGATTAAACATGACATGAGGCAAATATATGCAAAAATATTGCCCAATATTGCTACAGCGTGAGGGTAGTATCGATAACATATATTTGATCATTGACAAGTTAATCTAGAATACACTTACCCAATATTGCTACAACGTAAGGATAAGGTGTATTCATGATCAAGTGGTAAGAGTTGCATGAGATGTAATTGATAAATGTTGTCTACCTGTTGGGAGGAGAAGAAGATGACCTTAGTAAACCCAACGTGAGGCCCGAGTAAATTTCAATGGGATTTACTTCCAGCTGTATAGTTTAAAAAAAAGGTTTAAACTATCGTCTTCCCGTTTGAGAGATTACTGGGATTATGTAAAGCTGTGGGAGAGTGTTTTAAATAAAAAATGTATAATTAGTATACCCATGATTTAAAACGTTCTATTAGCGATTTAATGATCATTCCGTTTACATCTTTCGTTATTTTGGCTTGTTAAATTTAATGGCCAATACAAACTAGTTGGTGTGTATAGTTAATGTAGTTCAATTCTAGGGTACTAGGAGTTACTTTGACCAATGGATGAATATAAAAAATGTTCTGGATTCAGAAAAATTTGGATTTATTGTTGATAAGAGTTTGCGGTAAGGTATCTCTGATAACACCTCTCTAGAGGATTGAATAGAGGGGGTGTGATCCTCTTTGTTTAGGGTGCTTCATCTTTTATTCCAAGTATATCTAGTGAGGCCAGATGTGAGCGGAGAAGAAGATGAGGCATTAGCCAGTATCAATCCTCAGAGGCAACATTTATCTAAAGATCAATAAGAAAGCGAGTAGATGGAAAGTGTTTTCAATACAGTAAGGTTGGGTATTGAAAATTCAACTACCCCTAGAAGCCTTATAATTGTCAGAAAGACTTCCATAGGTTTGTGTTTGACATACATAGACATTTTTAAGGCATAAGATGCCAGTTCAAGCTAGGCATATGTGATAAGGCGTAATTGTATAAACTATTTTATCTTCCTAACTTGATATTTGTTCAATTTATCTCAATAATTTGGCTATTTATGCATCGTTGTGTTGCTTTATAGGTTTAAGCATTATCGGAGCAAAAATATCGGAAAACAGACGCAAATGGGAGCATTAGAGATAAAAATACAAATGGAGGCACTGTTTACTACAGTGCAGCGCCGCAGCACTGGATTTCAGCGCCGCGGCATTGAATCGCAGCGCCGCAGCGCCGAGACCTGGGCAGCAAAAGTTGACGGGTTGCTGAAAATCAGGAAACCCAAAAGCAACCCTAAGTGCGCCCTAATTCTGTGCTCTTACCTATATATTTGCTCAAAACTTACATTTTGAGAGGAGACTCCAGCTGGGACAGCAGCTGGAAACACAAAGAAACACCTAACTTCTAAGTTTGGAGAAATCAAAGAGGAGGGAAGCAAGCTTCAACAACAAAGGCATTTGACAGGGATGTCTTCTTTGCTTTGATTCTTTACTTGTTGTAAGATGTTTAGTTTACATGTATTGATGGAATTAGCTTCAAGATTGTGTAGTTTAATGATGAGCTAATTTTATTAATCTAGGATTACATCCTTGAACTCATTATGCGATTGATTTTAGCTCTCTCTTTTATGGTATTAATTCAGCTTTTGATATATTCATTGTGCTTGTGCTTAATGCTATTTGACCAGTAGTTAAATTGATCTAGAAATGCTTAAATAAACTTGACAAAGGCATTTAGGTATTCAGTCTTAAGCACATTGATGCATGATCATAGTGTAGTACACTTGAGTTTCATATGAGATAGACATATACTCATAAGGCATGTATGGCTCATAAAACTTGTGCTTAATGAATTTTATTCAATTTATTTATCATAGACATATAGATATTTGATTGGATAGAATATATTTGCTTGACCTGCAAAAGAGGCTTGTGATGTGTTAAGTGTTTTGGTCAATATATCAAGTTGAGAACCAATAGACCTAAAAGAGATTCTGCTGAATTTTTTTGCATAATGGGGGATAGTTTGTAATCCTAGGATTTCTCATATTGAATTTAACTTGTTCATAATTTAGTTTATCGCTTAGCATAATTAAGTTGTTCTTTTACTTGAGTAGTTTAATCTCATACATTAAATCATTTTCTGGATAATAGTAGAAAGACACCATTTCAGTACTTAAACTAGAAAAGACAAATCATTCTCTGTGGGATCGACACTTTTCTCATCATATATTACTTGTTGCGACAACGTGCACTTGCGCTAATTTGTGTTATAGAAAACACACAACAAGTGTAATATGTTTAATAGTTTAATCTCAACTTGCACTTTTCTCATCATTCTCTGTGGGTACAATATGATAACATTCCTCTGTAATATGTTGCAGGGATTGAGAGATACTAGAATACAATAGCTTGTAGAATTAAAGTTAAGAGTAGAAAATGGTGATTTCTTGCAGGTCCAAGCTGTTAAGCAACTTGACTTACTTCTTGTATGTAATCCAATAATTGTATTACATAATAAGTATAATTTTTTATTAACTGAATGTCAGTTAATAAATAGACATTGTATATAGTTAAAAATGTCTATAGATCAGAATCCTTAAATGATACAGAGCTGTGGTATATAAGTTTAGGTTATATAAGCGCGAGACGCTTATCAATTTTGTTACGGATGGTTGGATTCTCAATTTGACGATTAAGACTTAATCAGTTTATGAATAATGTATTCACAGAGATAACCAAACATATCAGAATGTACATCATATCTCTTTGATTAGATCGAGGTAGTGAGTACATTAACAGTAAGTTTACCATTTGTTTAAGGAAGAATGAGATTCTCACTCACTATAGTCCTCTGGGTACTCTTCAACATAATGATATTTAGAAAAGAAGAAATTGAACTTTATTAGATATAGTCTGATTGATAATGAGTGTTACCAATCTATATTTGTGAGTATATACTCCAAAGATAGCTGCTTATTAAGTAGAGTTCCATCAGAAGTTGTTCCTTCCATTCTGTATAAGATACAAAAAGGAAGGAAGCTATATCTTAAGTAAGTTAAAACTTGAGGTTGTTCTGCTTATGTAAAAGTTACGCAATAGGGTATCTTGTTTTGTAAGAGTTACTTAGCAAGATAGACAACACCTAAGAGGTACAAGTATAGGTTCATTGTGTATCATATGAATACAATAGGATACTAGTTTTATAATTTAAAGAAGCAAAGTGTGTTCATTTCTCGGTATTTCACCATTCTAGAGAAAGAGTTTCTCATGGATCATGAGAATCATAGAAAGATTCAACTTGGTGAAGTTAATCTAAAAATCAATGAACCAAGGATGGGAACTCAGGCTCAATTAATTAGTGACCTTTTAGCACACTCTCCAAATGGGTCAGAAAGGATGTCCAAGTCACCTTTTAGGTATGGTTGATGCCTAAAGGTGAACTTGTAGTTTTCTTGGTAGAAGAAAATAATCTTTTGACCTATAGGGAGATGATGTTAAACATTTACTCGGGAAGCGGCAAGTGTTGGGTTATATGGGGCGAATTTACTTAGGGTTCTTGCATGTGGGTTTGTGTTCATCATACAAACAATATACATATCTCATACATACATGTGCACAGCGGAAGATTGAATACAATGAACACAAAAAATAACATTTGATTAAACTGAAATTCGAGATTGAGAAATATCACCAATGAAGCCTTTGGATTAATTTTCTTTGAAGTCCACCATGAAATGAATCTTTGATCAATTCTAGCAATCAACAAGGGTGGGTTTGATTGTCTAGAATGGCAGCATCTTAATCCAGCATATGTGTTTAACTCTTAAACATTTTACAAAGTTAAACCATTTAACTTAATTAAATTTGTTTTTCCTTTTATTCAACTCTTGAATAAATAAAACAAATCTTGTTTTTAGTTATTACATTTAGTAGCCATTAATTCAATTTGTTTTGTTGTTCTAACACTTAAAACACAAAACAAACAATTTCAATTTCTCAAATTGAATTGGCTCCCAAAATGCAAAACCTAAAATCTAAAACATTATTGATTTTCAATTTCATTTCACTTTATATTCAAATGCATTAATTCCAAACTAATTTGAATTTCATTTGCATTTCATTTGGCTTAACCTAACCTTAGTTAACATTTAACCTTAGTTAGATTATTTTAACTTAACCTTTAAGTTAATAAATATTTAATTAATTTAACCATAGTTAACTAACTTAACTATGGTTAGGTTAACCTTTACTTAACCTTTAAGTAAGGTTAACTTAACTTAACTATATGATTAACCTTTAATCATAGTTAAATTAAATTATTTATTTAACAATTAAATAAATAAATATTTATTCTTATTATTTAACAATTAAATAATCATAAAGTGAAATTACTATTATATCCTTACTCGGTTACCAAGTTAACCTAAAGTGGGTCCCACCAATTTAACCACATACTTTAGTTAACGTAACCTTAGTAATTGCTGAATTATACTGTATTGAACAATTCAATACGGTACACTGCCCAAGTGCTCAAAGAGTACATTTCATATTGGGACTCTCTAGGTCTACACCCGATTTGTCAAATGGAACTATTCCATTAATCCGTAATCGATGCCCCACGCACACGTTACGAATATTACAAATCAGCGTGTCAGACCATACAAGTTGAGGTCATAACGTATACGTATAATCCTTCCATCATTTATATCCTAGATGTGCGGGGATATAGATCAGCACCGTCAAATCCCCATTTGCTCATCCATAAACTTATCTCCAGATTCGTATCTCGATAAACAATATACGCAAACACTTTTGCTATATTGTTTAACCCTATGGGAAACTCTTTTCCCGGGTTTATGCTTGTGGCCACAAGACTTTATGAAATACAATCTCGGAGCATCGGATATACAACTTACCTACGTAAGCTGACGGATCCCGTATCTACGCACACCGGACTCCATGAGCATCGGACCATACCCAGCGACACATAGTGGTCAGACCATGAAAGGTCTCTGACATATGTGGAACCAAAGCATGATGGATCACTCACAAGACCACCGTGGCGCTCAGGTCAAAGGACCACGAATACTACTCAACTCGAGAGGACCTTCCTTTGACGGTGTCATAGGATATCTATTGGGGTCCTCATAAGTCTGTTCAGTATCCAGTCCTGACTGGATACTCGCATACCTATACAAGCTCTAAGCTCATGGTCAGCTAAGAACAACCATCTGAACCAGTCAGATATAGATATACACTAATCTATATAAAGTAAATCATCGATAGACCCACATTGGTGATTATAGATCAGGAACATTATCTTTGAGACATACTTACATAATGATATTTCTTAACCGCTATTGCAACTCTTTGCAACTATATCATTACAAGTATACTCTCAGGTCTTTGTCCCATTATAGACAAGGTTCTAACTCTTTAGACCTCGCTGACTGTTATAACCTGCTAACTCTTAACAGTGCTAACTCGTAGCATTTATAACTCTCAGCTTTGATAACTATTAGTTCTGATCTAAACGCTTTTAGATCAGATCTGAACTCTTTCAGATCAAACAATGTCTGTATTGTTACAAGCATTATACCATATTAATATGATATTAACAATCTTTATTCGAAATGTTTATTGTATAAATATTAACAATTAATATTCATAAAATATTGGAATGGCACGTGAGCACCAGCTCCAACAGCAAGAAGCCATGAAAACAAAATTGACTATATGCATTAGAATCAAGTTTGAAACTTGGTAAAGCTATATGTGAAAATTGTTCTCATTAGTTGTAAAAGGTTTACAAAGAGGTCGTGGGAGCCAGATGGAAGGTAGAGACTTTCTAGGCTCTATCTTGGTTCTAGAAAGATAATCCTCAGTAATTTGGGATCAACTAAGAAGAAACCTTGGGACAAATATTGATGCTAAAGTCAATTAAAATGTTATTGGCTCTTACAACATATCATGACCTTGAGGTTTGGCAGATGGATATAAGGACGGCATTCCAGAATGAATATTTCAAGTAAGAGATATTCATAGAACAGCTTGAAGATTTAACGTCCAGCTAGACTTCTGGTCTGATGTGTAGGCTGAAAAAGTCTATTTATGGGCTTAAATAAGCCTCCCCAAGCTAGACTCATTATTTTGATGCGATTATCAGATTGTCTGGTTTCATAAAAAATGATGAGGAAGCTTGTGTGCATGAAAGATTAGTGGGAGCATCGTAGTCTTATTAATGCTATTTGTTGATGACATACTGGTCATTGAGAATGATGTTAGTATGCTATAAGCAGTCAGGAGTAACTCTTAAGAATTTCTTCATGGAGGATTTGGAAGAGGCTTTCATTATACTACGTATAAAGCTTTATAGAGATAGAGCTAAGAAGCTGATAGGACTTTCATAAATTATTTCACATCAATAGCGTCTAAAAGGGTACAATTTGTTAACTATGAGATAGTTAATGTATCTTTTGGACCTGGTGTTCATCTTTCGAAGAGAGTGTCTCTTCAGATGAAAGATGAGAAAGTTAGAGTCTCTAACACATCAGATACATCAGCTCTTGAGAGATTGATGTATGCTATGATGTGTTTGAGACTTGATATCAATTTGGCTGTAAGAGTTACAAGCCGATTTTAGTTTGATTCAGGTGACTGCTACGTGTTGGTAGTCAAATATATCCTGTAATACCTTCAGGGTACGAAGGATAGGTTTCTTAAATATAGAGAAAGTGGCTTGGAAATGAGAAGACGCACGGAGTCAGACTTCTAGTTTGACCTAGATGGTAGAGAGTCTACATCTGGGAATGTGCTCATCCTCAATAGTACTAAATGAGTTGGAATTGCACCAAACTAAAATTCACTGCTTATTTATATGGCACAGCAGAAGCAACAGTGAAGATTCGTAGGTTTATCGTTGCCCTTGGAAAAGTTCCAAGACAGATGGATTCTATCCCATAAGTTTGCGATAAAATAAGGCCGTTGTATTGGCCAAGGTGCCAAGAGGACACCAGAACTCTAATCATGTTGAGAGGAGTTTCATATGACTAGATGGATCTTGGCATAGGGAAATATGATTATTTGTAGAAGTAATCTATAAATAATTTAACGGACCCACATTCTAAGGGCATGACTCAAAAAGTGTTTGTGAAACACGTAGAGTCGATGTGTATGATATGCCATCAGGAATGGCACTAGTGCAAGTGAGAGATTGTTAGGGTCAGTGCTTACGTGTCATCCCTTAATGTACATATACTTGTGTATTTATACAAGTGTATATTTCCATTAAATCGCTAATACCTATTTATATGGTATTAGGCAATGTAACATTACAAACATCATACGACCTGAAGGAGTTCAGATCAGATCTAAAGAAGTTTAGATAAGGGCCTACAATGAGCTACGCTGAGAGATATAAATGCTAAATGTTAGCACAATTAAGTGTTAGCTAGTTGTAATACTCAGCAGATCCAAGAGTTGGAGCCTTGTTTGTAATAGGACATAGACCTGGGAATATACTAGTAACTACATAGTTACAATCAGGTGCCAGAAAATGCAAGTTACGCAAGTATGTTCTTGAATAATTGTCCCTGATGTATTTCTGCCGATGCGGGTCTGTCGATAGATATCTTTATATATAGATCAGCATATGTCGTACCTATAGGGTATAGATTGTCGTTCTTAGCCGACTGTGAGCTCGGAGCTCGTATTGACATATAGTATCCAATTAAGATTGGATATAGGACAGATTCATGAGGGCCTCCGATAGACACCCTATGTAAGCCGTCAACGGAGGGTCTTCTCGAGTCGAGTAGTATACGTGGTCCTTTGACCTGAGTACCAAGGTGGACTTGTAAGTGATCTATCATACTTTGGTTCCACGCATGTCATAGACCTTTTATGGTGTGACCATTGGGTGTCGCTGGGTATGGTTCGATGCTTATGGAGTTTGGTGTGTACAGATATGGGATCCGTCAGCTCGCATAGGGAGTTTGATATCCAAATTCTTCGAGACTGTATCTCGAAAAATCTTGTGGCCACAAGTATAAATCCCGGGAAAGAGTTCTGTTAGGGTAAAACAATATGATAAAGGAGTTTACATATATTGTTCAGTGAGATACTAGTCTGGAGATAAGACATGGATGAGCACTAGAGAATTTGACGATGATAATCTATATCCCCACACATTGAGGATATCATAATGGAAGGACTATACGTATGTGTTGTAACCTCAGCTTGCATGGTTCAATGCGCTAATTTGTTTATCGTGACGTGTGCGTAGGGCATTGCTCATGAACTCATAGAATAGTTTCATTTGATGAATCGGGCGTAGACCTAAGTAGTCCCGCGATATGGAGTGTACTCGTTGTGTACTGGGACAACGTGATGGATTAAATTGTTTAATCCAACAATATTCAGCATTACCACAGAATGCGTGCATGTCTGTATTTAAGTGTTAAATATAATAATTAGTCAATAATTATTCTTTGCTAATTGTATAAGGATACCTGGCGCATTGTAGACCATCGGTTGAGTTTACCCGAGTGTGAGATTTGGTGGAACCCACTAAAGGGTATACTTGATAACTATTTATGAAGTGCAAAACGGTCATTTCACACTTTGATTATTTAATGGTTAAATAATCAAAATATCTCTCATTATTTTATTATATTATATTATATATATAATAATATTTTATTTGAACGCCAAATAGTTGGTACCCATTATCTTTATAATATATTATTATATTATATTATAATATTTTATTTTTGGGTGCCAAATAGTTGGCACCCATTATGTAATATTTTATTATTATTATTATTATATATTATATTATATTAATATTTTATTATATATATATAAGGAGAGTGATTGAAAAAGTGAAGTGTATGTGTTGTGTTTTGGCCGAGAGAATGAGACGAGAAATGGTAATAGAGAAAAAGAGAGAGAAGAAAATGGAACTAGGAAGAGAAGAAGAATAAAAAAAAGGGAAAAATGGCATTGTTTCATTTTTCTCTATGGTTCCATTTGAAGCAATTGTGTATTGTTTTAAATTCTCTATTTCTGATCATTTTGGAGAAAAGGATGAAAACACACACCCTGCCATTTTGGGGATTAAGAATTAATCCCATACTGGATATAAGGCCGCTGTTCTAACTCACCAAGCCCACCTTGTTGGTGACTAGAACTGCCCACGAGTTGGTCTCCATGCGGACTCCGAAGAAATACGTGTATGACGTTACACGTTGATGTGAGTTCTCTACCTTACTATATATTAATGTGATTAATATATTTTATTTATTATGTTTATTGTTTAATTTAAACGCTTTCGCCCTGTATAATATGTATGTGATACGTATTTTAGGCAATAGACACAATTGCACATGCATACACCCACATATATTAGATCCCTGACAACTTGTACTCCATGGGTACAAGTTTATCCTATTGTATAACTTTTACGTTAGCAGGACAGCCCTAAATCTTAAAGTATTTAAGACTTTATTTCTTTCCATTCAACATCTCATGTGGAGTGGTTGGAACAGCTTTAGATGAAAATTTATTCAATATATGAGCCGAAATTTCTAGAGCATAACCCCAAAGATATTCAAGTAGATCGGCGAAGCTCATCATTGATCGGACCATATCCAATAAAGTCCGATTTCTCATCTTCGACACACCATTGTATTGCGGAGTACCTAAAAGACTATACTGAGCTAGAATCTCATTCTCTTTTAAATAATTAGAGTATTCACTGCTTATGTACTCACCGCCTCAATCTGATAGAAGGTATTTGATATACATCTCGGTTTGTTTCTCTGCCTTAAGTCTGAACTCTTTAGACTTTTCAAAGGTTTTTGACTTGTGTTTCATAAGAAACAAATACCCGTATCATGGCAAATCATCGATAAAGTTAACAAAGTATCGAAATTCACCCATTGCAGCGTGATTCATTGGACCGCATACATCATTATATATTAGTTCCAATAAATCAATGGCATGATGTCCAACACAATGAATGGATATTTAGTCATTTTCCCTTGAATATAAGATTCATAAATTGGGTAAGGTTCTATGGTCAGATTAGGTGTTCGACCATCCTTAACTAGACAGGTTAGGCATCTCACACCTATATGACCCAGTCTCATATGCTATAATTCAATATCATTTAAAGCCTGTGCACTATTACTAGTGCTACCCTGTACATTTATGACATTTCTCGTTATATCCAAAATATAATGCCCATTAATTAACTAACACTCAGCTAATAAAACATCAAATACATCACATAAATATAAAGAACGGTTCTTAATATATATATATATATAATACCCTTCACTGTTAAGTACAGGAAGAGAGATAATCTGTCTGATCATAGCAGGCACAAAATAACAGTTATAAAGTACAACAGTTTTATTACAAGGGAGAATCAAATCATAATGTCCTACAGCCTCGACCCGTAGGAGATCACCATTTTTTACTCGAAGCTGTACCTCTCCCGGCTGTAGCAATCTAACTTCCTTCAGACCCTGCAACATATTACAGATATGAGAAGGATTTGCGGTATCTAATACCTAGCCAATCCTAGCATCAAATGCTAAAGAAATGTCAATAATGGGAAAAATAATACTTGAGGGAGTATTCTTCACAATGGCAAGGTATTTTGGGCAGTTGCGTTTTTAATGCCTATCTTCACCACGATGAAAGCATTTGCTATTCACTTTCAGTTTCTCCAATGGCTTGGATATCTGTCACCGCTGAGGACCCATCTTGGGTGTATGCCTCACCTTTCTTTTTTTCTTCCCTTTGGACTTCCCAGAAGCTCTCGGGTTGAAGATGAAGCATCAAGAATGAGAAGGGCTGAGCCTCTTTTATGCATGTCTTCATCCACTGTCTGCAATATATTGTGAAGATCAGCATAAGTAGGGGTCATTCCTTGTATATTGAAGTTTATGATGAACTGTGCATATAACCTAGACAGCGACTGAAGAATCAAAATGTTCCTCAGGTTATTTCTAAAAGAGATGTCCATAGATTTAAGCCTCTCAATCAATCATATCATCTTGAGAATATAAGGACTCACTGGACTGCCCTCAGGGAGCTTTGCTTGAAACAACGCTTTGGCGACCCTATAGTTCTCAACTTGGGGTCAATCACCAAAGAGCTCCCTGAGATGGAGTATAATGTTGCTGGCATTATCCATGCAGACACGCTATTTCTGTAGCTCAATGGACATTGAGGCGAGGATGTACGATTTAACTTTTAAATCATCATCTAACCATTTCTGATATTTTACATTTTTTTCCTCGGTAGCATCCTCAGAAACACCTCTGGGCATCTTTTGGTCAATAACATATCCCAGTCTTTCTGAATCCAGAACAATTCTGAGATTCGTGTACCAGTCAGAGAAATTCTCGGACCTTTGCATTGGTGTGCATCCAATATACGCACCAAGGGATTTGAAGATGTCATCCTAGCTTACAAAAGTCAAATAAAATAATATTAGGAGATGTTAGAAAAAATTATTATTAAATCGCCAATATTACATTTTAAATCATGGGTATAACATTTATACATTTTTCAATTTAAAATGCCCTCTCATTGTTTCACATAATCCCTATAATCTCTGAAAATGGGATAATGACAGTTTAAACTATTTTAAACTATACAGTGAGAAGTGGACCCCTTTGATATTTTACTCGGGCAGCACACTATAGTGATCTAGGCCTTTATAAACCTAACAGGTAGATAACTCTTGTTAATTGCATCTCATGCAACTCCTACTCTTGATCCGGAATACACCTTATTTGCACACTGTAGCGATCTAGGGTAAGTGTATTCCAGATTAACTTGTCAATTATCAAATATATACTATCGGTACTGTCCACACACTGTAGCGATCTAAGGCAATACTTTCGCATATATTTTCCTCATCGCATGTTTAACATGTATAGTTTAAATTATACCGATCAAATCCCTCACACTGTAGCGATCTTGGGAAAGATTGATATAATACAGCTAATACTGTATTGACAAGACAGATCAATGATAAAACACTATCTCATAATGTATTATTGTTCAATCTGATTAAGTGAGATATTTCACTCTTTTTTTTATTATCACAAAGACTTAATCCTTATCTCATAAGGAGGTAATTCGCAATCATACATTAATTATGTGTAATCACAACTAACCCCCATCAATAAGGCTCCCACTGTGTTTACCAACACAAAACAAATGATTCTGATTTATAATACAACCTAATAACTCTTATCATTGTATCTCATAAACCTCCACATGATTAAAGTAATATTTTAAAAAATTTAAAACATAATTAGAGTGAGTGTTATTGGCCTCGCGGTGCTGGACCCATCGTATGGCAGCATCGGGGGGGGGTATAGCCCTCGGCGCCCAGCTTCGACGTTGAGAAACTCAACAGCCAGCGCTGCAGCACCATGTGTCTGGCATTGCAGCGCTCAGCGCTATAGCGTGAATTCCAGAATCTATGCCTAAGCACTCATTATTTTAGCGCTGCAGCGCCAAGGCCTGGAAGGCCTAGCAACAAGGCGCTAGCTACCCAGTGCTGGGGCACTAGAATAAAATTTTCCAGTGCCTCGGCGCTGAACACTTATGGCTGCAGCGCTCCGGTGCTCTTCACATTTGGTATACCTATTTCAACAACTTGAAATGTACATTTTGAGCATCGGAACATCACCAACAATAATTTTACACTCAATACATTCAATATCAACTCAAATATGCTTTGATACCATTTTGTGAGTGCTTTTAAATCTAGGGTGCATGCATGTCGGTTTGTGTCTATTATTCAAATATAGCATACGTATCATATACATATATGCGCAGCAGATGAGCGAAATATAAATTTACTAATGATAAACACAAGTAAACTTTACATGTTATCTCATAAATGTAAAATACTTCAAAATTGAGAAATAATACCTTGTCGAGCCTTTGGTATATTGTCGAATCGGAATACTCGCCTTGAAGCAACCTGTTCACAATTCTAGTTCCTCAACTCTTGAATCCTTGTTTCTACCTTGTAGTATGGGTGACAAAAAATGGAAGGAAAAATAGAAGAAGTGTTTTTGCTCTCAACACTTGAGAGAATTTTCTAACTAACACTTAACCTTTCAAAATTCTATTTACAATCTCCACTCATCCCCCTGGCCTAATTTTCACTTAATCAATTGAGCAACATATTGCTATTTTATTTGTTTATTATTTTCTTTCATTTTTTTCACCTAATGGCATCCATTATGTTTGACATTAGTGTTTTGTTTATTATTATCTTTCATTTTCTCACCTAATGGCATCCATTATGTTTGCCATTATTATTTTATTTATTATTATTATTTACAATAAACCAAATGAATAAACAAAATAAAAAATCATTTAAATGAAGTTGGCCTTAATCTAGACCAAATGAGAAAACACTTTCTTAGTATTAAGAAACATCTTAAGGCCTACCATTAACAAATGCCACCAATTTATACTTATTATATCATTTAATTAATATTAAACAAATGATTTAATCATATTAAATCATGGTAGAAACACATGCCAATTTAAATAAAAAATTGATTATTTGATTTCAATTTAAATAATAATATCATATATTATTATTATTATTTTATTCAATAAACATTTTAATGAATAAAATAATATTATTATTTGGCCAACAAATAAGGTCATTTTGGTAATTTCTAAATCAAACAATAATTGGCCCACATGTGCCATGTGTCAACATCCCATTGGTCAACAACTAATTGTTAACTAATTGATGTACACAACTGGAGGGAAATCGAAATAAATGTCCGGTCTACTGGAATTTTCTAGATCAAACTATTTAATTCGGTACACTGCCCCGGTGCACAACGATTACACTTTATATTGCGGGACTCTCTAGATCTACTCCTGATTTGTCAAATAGAACTATTTTGTGAGTCTGAGATTGATGCCCACGCACACGTCACAGATATTATAAATCAGTGCATAAGACCATACAAGTTAAGGTCATAGCGCATACGTATAATCCTTTCTCCAATCATATCTTGGAAGAGCAGGGATATAGATCATACCGTCAAATCCCTATGTGCTCATCCGTGAACTTATCTCTAGATACGTATTTTAATAAACAATATATGCAAATACTTTTGTAATATTGTGTAACCTCGTGAGAAACTCTTTCTTGGGTTTATTGCTTATAGCCATAAGACTTTCTAAGATACAGTCTCTGAGCATCTAGATATATATAACTCATCCATGTTAGCTGACGGATTCTATATCTATACACATCGGACTCCATAAGCATTGGACCATGCCCAGCGATACCCAGCGGTCACATAATGAAAGGTCTGTGACATGCGTGGAACAAAGTATGATGGATCACTTATAAGCCCATCATGGTACTGAGGTCAAAGGACCACGTATTCTACTCTACTCGAGAGGACCTTTCATTGACGGCTTTGTGGGATGTCTATTAGGGTCCTCGTTGAGTCTATTTAGTATTCAGTCCTCATTGAACACTTGTATGATATATGAACTTTCGGTAAGCCCATGGTTAGCTAAAAACAATCATATAGACCATTTAGGTATAGTGTATACATTGGTCTATATAAAAAGATTCCATCGTCAGACCTGCATCAGTGAATTAAGACCAGAAACATATAATTTGAGAATAGACTTACATAGTAACATTTCTTAGCACCTTTTGTACCTTTTGTAACTCTTGCAACTATGTTATTACTAATGTATTCTTAGGTCTTTGTACCGTTACTAACAAGATTCTAACTCTTAGACTTCCCTGATCAATGTAACATGCTAACTCTTTAGCATTTATAGTTTTCGGTGATGCTAACTCTTGGCATTGATCTAAACTTTTTTAGACCAAATCTGAACTCCTTCAGATCATATAATGTCTGTAGCATCACAAGTATTGAACCATTTAATGATAGTAAATAGCGATTTAACAAATAATGTACTGTATAAATATTATAAAATAAAATATTCATCCAATAATAGGATGACACGTGAGCACAAATCCCAACAAGAATAACCATAGTTGGTGATGATTTTTTTAGCTAATTTATCAGTAAGTTAGTTTCGGTAATGGCTTAGAGATGTGCTTCATTACATATAGATAAAAAAATTGTAATTCAAGTTATTGTAAAACACTTCCCTTTAGCCATTCATAGATTTTATGCAGGAAATATATATACCAACTTCAAGTTAGTGTAATTTGGCCAGTTATTGAGAATTTTATTTTGGAGGGTTGCTAATAGCACAAACAAATCAGACTTCAATTATGCAATAGACCAAATAAAGCTGTTAAATGTAGATGCTTATACATACCTTAAAAAGATCCCACCTCTTTATTTGACAGGACCCGACCCGAGACCCTTTACTATAGATTCCAGCGGCCCTGCCGGGCACCCCGATGGAAGTTCCTCCGAACCCAACTGGGTATGTTAAGAAATTCCGCGAGGCAAACCCATTTTTATTTCTTGTTACTACTAAGAAGGTCTAGTAACATACACGAAAACGACATCTTAATTTTAAAAACAAACGGATAGAGTTTCCCTTGTTTTTCAAAAAATTCATATAAAACCTGCAAAGAAATTTCACTTTTATTTCCAATACATCTCAATTCTACCAATTCGAACCTCCGGTCCTTTCTAAATCAAATCCAACACAACTCAATTATTCATTTGAATCACAAATAAGCGTAATCATAGAAGTAAAAAGAACGATAATCATAAAATTGAAATCTCTTCTTTTCGGTTCAAAACATACATCCAAATATACATGCCTAAAACTATTATGCATAAAGTAAATGGTGCTATTTAGCACATTTACATGTACAAAAATGATCTTCGGATTCGGCCCACTACTCGGCAATAAGAGAATCAGCAGCTTGCGTACCGAGACCTACACCTGGAAAAGGGGTTCAGAAAACATAAAACACAAAACGGGTGAGCTAAAGGAGCTCAGTGAGTGTAAATAAAATTTCAATAAAATAACATCATGTATAGATAGAAAATTCTAAAGTTCACGCAGAAATCATGCTTCTAAAACTGACGTAAAATTGTAAAACGGTTTTTAACATCATATGCTATTAAAATCTTGCCGAGCAGGTTTTATCTACATCTTTGGAAAACTATATTCAGAATCTGTATAACATAATAACTACTGTGTGCATATAAATGCTATCGGTAAATCGAAAACTAGTAAAATCCTCACTCGGCCATATTCTTTCTAAACTGTACCAATGGTAACCCTAAAGCTCTATACCCACGCAGTGACTCAACTAGCACCGCATACGTGAGTAGGTCACGGGGCACCTCAACTAGCAGCACCCACAGTGACATCTCAAGACATCTCACTGGCTATGCAGCGGAATCTTACATCGCATGTATATAGCGAGACAATACCCCGTACACATAGAGCGACTCACATGACTCAACTTCCCGACTTCCCGGAGTTAGTGACACACCCCCAAGACCTGCCTATGTGCACGGGATATACCAGCCGAGTCTAATACAATCATCACCACTATAATCTGAGGAT
This sequence comes from Ailanthus altissimus, assembly GCA_946807835.1. Classification (NCBI taxonomy): domain Eukaryota; kingdom Viridiplantae; phylum Streptophyta; class Magnoliopsida; order Sapindales; family Simaroubaceae; genus Ailanthus; species Ailanthus altissimus. Next base: position 17,347,739 of record OX327687.1, read on the forward strand.
ACCAATGGCTTTAAAAACGAATGCAGAAATTTTAAAACTGTTTCTCAATTCGAACATGTAAAGGCATGTCTATGAATATGTATCAAGATCATAAATCATGGTTATGCATCGAAAACTCATAAAACATGCATATTCATTATACGAAAACATAATAAACGCAAAGTAAAAGAAATGGCAGATTTCCACTCACAACCGCTCCGCGTTCAATTTCGCTCCCGATTTCTGCTCCCGTTAACGCTCTCGGTTATCTTCACCTACGCGCCACAAATGACATTTAGAACTAAATCGAATGCTAGAATCTCATTTAACTACTAAACGCCCTAATCGGCATACAAAGCCCGGATGCATACTTCTTCCCGATTTTAGTTACGGAGCCATAATCGAAACTAACTCACCATCCGGCGCCCTGAAAATTATTGAACACCTTATAACTTGGTTGGACATAATTGCCCTTCACCTTTCCAACATGGATAATTATGTCTCATTTTCGGTTTTTTCATCAATCATATACATTCAATTTACAATATGCACCATTTACACACAACAATTCAATCAAAACACCACTCAATTCCTAACTTCCCTAAAGTGGCAGAATTTCACCCTAGGTTCCAACACATTCCTTTTCTCAATTTCTTGTTTCAATTACAACAAAATCATGCCAATTGCATTCTAAAGCCCTAATTACAACCAATTGAAATCTCTACAACAAAATCACCAAAAACCCTAATTCTCACCTTGCCAATTTCTTCAAATTGATGACTCCTTCAAGCTCCAAACTAGAAATCAACTCAATCTAAGCCAAGAATACACATAAGAATGTCAATTAAAGCATTCTTGAAATCTCACTTATCAAACTCATAAAACAATGCTTTTCTTACCTCTTTTTCTTGAATTTCTACTAATTGAGGCTTCAATTGAGCTTAAGGATTCATATGTAACCTTATTTTAGATTGATTACACATGAAAAATCATGAAAACAAAAACTAAAATTTCACTGTAGCAGCACCTCTTCACCTTGCCCGAATTTGCTCTCCTTTTTGCTCTAAGTGTTTACTTTTTGATCACTTGAAATTTTTACACACTTCTAACATATATATAGTGCTCCCTCAATTGACCATTTTGCCCTTCAACTTACTCAAAATTATTAATTTGCCATTAGTTAAAAACTAATTATGTAATTAGTTCATTTGTAACTATCTAGTTAGAATAGTTCAAAGAACTAACTAGAACTTCCAACTTGGCAATCCATGAGATTTCTTCTAATTGGTTCATTCTCTAATATATGGATTATGTTTCTCAACAAAGGCTTGTTCCATTCATAACCCTTAAATGGAAATTCATGTAGTAAATTAGGATTTCCTTTTCTAAGCAAATAGAGAAAATATCTAAAAATATTCTAGGGTCGTTCGGCACACCAATCGAGTGTGAAATTATCAAATTAGGTCTAATATCTCTCACGTGCACTATAAAGGGAATATTTCTAATAGGGTTAAAATCGAGTAACCCTACGGTGTCTTATTTGCTCTATACCGAAATCTAGGCGCTAATACTGCTAATAGAGATTGGATATTATATTATTGGTCTAAGCATGCTTTTGATGCATCCATCAATTATGATTATAACACCAACAATACATCTTAGTCTTTCAATGGATGGATCAATAGGTATAGACCAATGCAAGTGCTAACCATGTTGAAGGAAGTAAAAAGGAAAATTATAAAGAAAATATAGGAAAAATGAGATGAAAGCCTGAAATAGAATTCTAAAATTCCCTCAGCAATGATGAAGAAGATTAAAGAAGGAAGCACTAACAATAGATATTTGAATATCATTGATGAGGCTGGTTATGAATTTGACGTGTTAGATATGCTAACATATTATGTTGTCGATATTAAAAAGAGAAAATGTGGCTGTAATGCTTGGCAAATTTTTAGATACCCTTGTAAGCATGAATTAAAATGTATTACATACATGAGAGTTAATATGGATGACTTGGTTGATTCCCAGTAAGATACTTATTTGATCACAAATGCACTTAGTATTCATCCAATCCTTGATGAATCAGAATGACCTAAAGTTGACAACATTGAGGCATTGCTACCATTAATGGTAAGGAAGAAGCTTGGAAAACCGAAATTGAAGAGGAGAGTATAACTCGGGGGAGACACTAACAACCAACACAAGAAGTGTGAGGTATAAGTGCAGTCTTTGCAACCAATAGGGATAAAAAAAAATGACATGCCCTCAGAAGCAAACAGCAAAAGGAACAAGTTCATGGTAGTTACATTTCAATTTGTAACTAATATGCTCTCTTTTGTTATTTTTGTTGTTCATGAATAATGTAGGTAGCACTTTTTGCAAGCAACCATCCTAACAATACAAGGACAACCCTTAAGGACACATGTTATTGAAGCATGAACCTCTAGCACTCAGAGTGAAGCAGTTCAACCAGTGTCCAATTCATAACAATCTTTTGTGCCTGATGTTAGTCAGGTTACAAAACAAACCCCTCAGTACTATTACAATCAGCATTAAGAGCATATGATAATGCCAACAATTCCTTTTGGTTGCTGATAATATTAATATTAACCATAGTAGAAGGCTAGTAGTATTTTGGTGGTTTACTAGTATTAGAGTATAACTATGGTAGCAGTAGTATTTTTTGTATTTTGTTGGTATTTGAAGAACCAAGGATTGCAGAAAGAGAATCTAGTGACATAATAATGTTTTCTATTAACATTCTATAATCTTTTTTGAATTGAAAATCTACAAAGTTTTGTGTATGAACTTATTGCCTTTATTTGTATTTCTGAAAGCTATAATGGTGATAATGTGCTGTTGATTATGCTAGTTTAAACTTTTTTACACAACAAGATTATGCAATGAACTTGTTTTTTATTAGAAAGTTTCAATTAATTGTAATAACCTGCTAATATTTCGTAATTTCGTTTTTGTTCTAGTTGAAGTACTTTATTGGTTGCCTTCATTAGTTCAATTGATATCCACCAGTACACAACAAGATTTAGTTCAAAATTATGAATTTTAATTTTGCAAATCCAATACACAATTGTAAATCCAATATATAACAAGATTGGTTCTCTTGATGTTCAGACAACTTAAACATAACAGTTTAATTGTAGCAGCAAGTGAATTACAATTTTATAAAATTTTATTAGAACTATTTTATTAAAATCATTGGGTCTAAAAATATTTTTATTTAAATTTTTTAAGAAGGTCCAAAGAAATTTTAAACTTAAAATATGCCAAATTTATTTTTAAAATAAGTGGACCAAAAAAAATTAAAAGACCCAAAATCTAAGCCCATAAAAGAAGACACGAAAGAGGAGGTAACATTATAGAAGAGCCCAAGTTGACTTCAAGGAAGACTTTGAAGAATTTAGGCTTAGTTTTAATGCTTTTCTTCAAAGGAAAAGCCATGAATTATGGTTATTTATTTATCTAGTTAATTGATTAGATGAATAACATACCATATAGATTAAGGGTGCCACATTCACATGTCCATGCATAAAATATATCATATTGTATGACATTAATGTTCTAATGAGATTAGGATGAGATTATTGTCATATTTTTAATATTATATTAATTTATTATTTGACGTGGCATTATTAATTATTTTATGAAAATAAACTTAGACATTAATAAGTAGAACGTCATTTTATAAATTAATTAAAAACTCTAAGAATTAAAATATTGAGTGAGAGAAGGCTTTAGGCATAAAGCTCGTGGCCTCCATTATTGGTCCTATAGTAAGGTAGATTAATGCATTGTCTCAAATCTTGTGAGCTATCTACGGAGGGTATTAATCAAAACTGGTTACTAGATAGGACTTCCCTAAAGGATAAGATCCAATATAGGACTCGTGCGAAACTAACTACCCTACGGTGGCTTTTTTAATTGAGAAATATAAAGGATTAAAATATTGGTTGTACACTCAACTTAGGTTGATTGATATCCTCCCTATGGAGTTCTTTTCAATTAAATCTAAGGGCTAAAGAATCGATAGTTTATTATTATTTGATATGAGATATTGAGATAATAATAATAAATTAGTATGGTACTAGTTTGATTTATGACAGATACGACCACCATACGGAGGCGTATTCTGAATGAAAATTAGATTACCGATGTATAATGTAGTTAAAGAGTTCTACATAAATGCATTTCATATATTCATGTAAAAGTAACACATGTTTTCAGAAAATGTATGCTCATGTATGAATTTATTTTTCAGAATCATGTCTATATTCAGCCTATTAGCATTCATCCTTAACTAAGACAAGTTAACCGGAAATAATTATGTGGATTGGGAAAGGAACTTAGATATTGAACTCATAGTTGAAAAGCACAAACATGTCCTGATTGATAAACGCACTTAAATACTTAATTAAAATACACCCTAAGATGAAATGGATGCTTATAATAATCAATTGACTAAGGGTCCATCTTCATTTTTTGGTCTCAATCTTAGAGAAAAGAGTAGTAAGAAGAATAAGAATAAGCCAAAGGAAGCATCTAATTCAGAGTTTGTGCAAATTCATAAAACGATAGTAAGGCCCAAAGAATATTATTTCCAATGTGGCATTAAAGGGCATAGGAAGAGAAACTGTCCTTTAGTTAAGTTTTCAATAACTAAAAGGACAGCTTCACCTTCTGGTAAAATTCTTTTCATTGAGACATGCTTAGTGGTTGATTCTAGTGATTCCTGGATAGTAGATTCTGGAGCCACTAATCATATTTGCAATTCATTACAAAGGTTCCAGGAAACCAGACAACTCAGTGAAGGGAAAATCAGTCTAATGCTAGAAAATGACGCAACTGTTGCAGCCAAGGCAGTGGGCATTGTTCAACTTTATTTTGATGATTTTAGGACTTAGTATTAGATAATTATTTATTGGTACCGAAACTTAAACTTAATTTGATTTCAGTTAGTTATTTGAATAAATTTGGTTATTCTGTTATATTTGACTCAACTATGGTGATCAAAAGAAATAAGTCATTTATATGTTCTGATACACTAGTTAACTATATATACTGCATATATCCTAAAATTAACTCACTGCATGACACATAATTGAATAATGAATCTCATCACCATAAGAGGATTAAAGTGACTCCCACTAATTAAACGTATCTACGACATCTACGTTTTGGTCATATTAGTCTAGATAAGATCTACAAACTGGTCAAAGATAGACCTTTGAGTTCATTAGATATTGAACTATTATTGGTCTGCGAATTCTGTATAGAAGGTAAATTGACCAGAAGACCCTTTAATGCTAATGGTAATAGAGCTATTGAAACGTGAGAATTAGTGCACTCTGATGTGTGTGGGCATATGAGCACATAAGCTAAATGAGGTTATGAATATTTCATCACTTTCATTGATGATTATTCTAGATTCGGTTATATGTACCTAATGTGCCACAAGTTTGAGGCATTTGATAAATTCAAAGAGTTTCAGACAGAAGTGGAAAGGCAATTAGAAAAACACGTAAGGGCACTTCGATTTGATCGAAGTGGCGAATACCTCTATAGTAAGTTCATGACCTATTTGTTAGACAATAGTATATTATCCCAGTTGATTGCACTAGGGTCATCCTATCAAAATGGTGTAGCAGAAAGGAAAAATAGAACTCTTCTTGAAATGGTGAGGTCAATGATGAGTTATTCTACTTTACCCATTTCGTTATGGGGGTATGCCTTAGAAACAACCATGTATCTTTTTAACTTAATTTCATCTAAGTCAGTCCTTAAAACATCTCTGGAAATATGGATAGAACATAAACCAAGTTTACGTCATATACATATACACTAGAGTGTACATGGGTCTATAAGAGAAAGAGAGAGGTAGATAAAAAGGTGGAAACCTTTAACGCTAGGCTTGTTGCTAAAGGGTATACTCAGAAAAAAGGTATTGACTATGAGGAGACCTTTTCATCTGTAGCTATGCTTAAGTCTATTAGAATTCTCTTATCCATTGCAGCAAATCTTGATTATGAGATTTGGCAAATATATGTCAAGACTGCCTTTCTGAATGGCAATATTGAAGAAAGTATCTATATGATACAACCAGATAATTTTATAGCTATAGGCCAAGAGCACATGGTTTGTAAACTACACAAATCTATTTATGGGCTTAAACAAGCATCTAGATCATGGAACATCAGATTTGATTAGGCAATAAAATCATTTGGTTTTGATCAAAACCCTGATGAACCTTGTGTTTACAAGAAGATAGACAGGCAGTTGGTGATTTTTCTAGTCCTGTATGTAAATGATATACTACTCATTGGAAATGATGCAGAGCATTATCATCATTTAAAATTTAGTTATCTAACCAATTTGATATGAAGGACTTAAGTGAAGCTAGTTACATCCTGGGAATTAAGCTATTGTGAGATTATAAAAATAGGATGTTAACTTTATCTCAAACTTCATATATAGACAAAATTCTGGTTAAATTTGTTATGCATGAATCCAAAAAGGGATCACTTCCTTTTAGACATGTAATTGATCTATCTAAGAATCAGTGTCCCAAAACTCCTGAAGAGATAGATCATATGAGAGGAATTCCTTATACATCAGCAGTAGGAAGTTTCATGTATGCAATGTTACGTACTAGACCAGATATTTATTATACAGCAGGCATGGTCAGCAGATATCAATCTAATCCAGGACCAGAACACTGGACTGTAGTAAAGCATATATTCAAGTACCTTCGGAGAACGAAAGATTATATGCTCATGTATTCTAGTGAGGATCTTATAACTATTGGGTATACAGATTCAGATTTTTAATCAGATAAGGATGCTCAAAGATCTACCTCAGGATATATATTTACTTTAGGTGGTGCAGCTATTAGTTGAAGGAGTGTAAAGCAATCATGCATTGCAGACTCTATCATGGAAGCTGAATATGTAGCTATATCAGAAGCTACAAAAGAGGCTGTATGGCTCCACAAGTTCCTTATGGAACTTGTAATGATATCTAGTACTAAGATGCCCATTGTTATTTATTGTGATAATAGCGGAGCTGTAGCACAATTCAAAGAACCGAGATAGCACAAGAAAGGAAAACACATTGAGAGAAAATACTATTTGGTACGAGAGCTAGTGCAAAAGGGTGAAGTTATGGTTTCAAAGATTGCATCAGTAGAAAATCTAGCGGATTCATTCACCAAATCATTGCCAGCAAAGTGTTTTGAAACTCATGTATATGATATTGGAGTTCGACAGATGCCCGACATGCTTTCGGGCAAGTGGGAGATTGTTAGACATTTTATGTTATTTTATGCCCTTAAAGCATGTGTAATAATATTGTATTAGATTAATAAAGTTTATTCATACATATAATTGAGCATATATTGATGAGCTCATATTTATAAAGTATGTGATCTATGTATTAGGCATATGATGCTAATACATAGGGTATAGATCACAAGTTCTTTATAAATTAAATCATGTTCACAACCATGAATGAAAATGGCATTTCATTATGTAAGGTTGTAGTTTTTCTGCTTCTTATAGTGGATGATTTACATTGATCATCGAAGTAGACACTTCGAGTAGAAAAATTAGTATATATGATACATTGAACAGGACTACTTGAATTTTGATCTGGCTAACTAAATGTTATAGATCTTAATTCACAAAAACTTTAATAAGCTTGATTGATCTTAATCCTGAACAAGTAATGAACTTACATTCATGCGTTGTATCTTTTGAGTTATCACGGAGTGAGATCTACATAAACGATCAAAACCTCGATAGCTTGGAGAAATAATTTCATGGGTCGTAAGAACATATATTTGCAAGATGAAATCTAATAATTAATGTCCAACTAAGATGTTTGCAGTACTTGATCATTAAAATTTGTGGCCATATTTTATTCAATAAATTATTTATTGAATAATAATATTTATTTGTAAATTTGTTTACAAATATAGATATATTAAAAGTAATCATTAGAGCATTCAGTGACTTAGGGGCAAATAAGTAATTAAAGAGGCAAGACATATTTGCAAGGCCTAGCTTTAATTATGGACATCAATTAGAGGGTCAATTAAGTGATTATTATTGGTTTAAAGACCAAACCCAATTTAATTAAATGGAGTTTTAATTAAATGAGCTTTTATTTTGTAATTGGTTAACAACCATTGGTTTTTAGTGGTATAGCCTGGGGTTAACTTAGAAGAATTGATGTATAATGAGATAATAAGAATTGGGCCTTTTAAGTTGGAGCTAGAAGCCCATGGGTCTTGCAGTCCCTCTATTAGCTTAAATCCTAATCAAACTCTAATTTTTGTAATCGTAATCAAATTTTAAATACCCATAAGAGATCCCTATATATATGAGGGGTATGTAATAAGAAAAAGTGACCATAACCATTCAGAAAAAAAATTCTTTTATGTATTCTTACGTGGAAAAAGAATTTAGTTAATACCATTCTCTCAAATTTGAGTATTAGTAGTTTTAGAGATTAAGAAAGATCCACGTGCCCGCACGCGTTGAGTTTGAAAATTGAGGATAGTAGAGAAGATTGAAACCATTCAATTCAAGATCTGTCATAGCGAGGACTTGAGGTAATCTTCTATCCCTATACATGTAATTATGAATAAGACGATCTAATTTTCGCTGCGTTTATTTTTATAAACAAAAATTTTTATTTACCAACCAACAGAAGCATGCCAAAAGGCATCAATAGTGCAAGTTCCCTTTCTATATAATCATCAACAAGTAACCATTACATACACCAACAGGCCAATAACAAGGATATTTCAAGGGTGGTCTTTCCTAAGTGATTCAACTTTAAGGGGCAATATGGTTATTACTACTTTTGCCCCCGTATCCAGGAAGAGCTTTCTTGTACAATATATGATGTCAACAGTTTAAATGGTTTTCCCTCTTTTGTCAACAATTCATGAGGGTATTGTAGTAAATAACCATAATTCTATCAACAACAAATGATGGTTTTTCTGTAAGAGTAGTTTTTGCCAATTATTGAATCATTTAACTGAGGCTGAAAAATGGACAAACTTGGGGGGAGCAATTGAAATTTCCCCTGATGCCTAAACTGAATTTTGGTTTTGTAAACAAGTTTGAAAAAACTTAAAATTATAAATTAACCTTTATCATTTTAAAATTCTTGTGGGTGGTGGAAGCCATGGCTCTGTTCCTTGGGAATGGGGCTCGTTGTGTGCATAATAATCTTATTTTGATCACCCTTTTTTTTTATTTCTCTTGAAAAAAAAGTTGATCAAGCACAGACTTAAACTGCATATTTTCTGAATGATGAATATAGAGTTTGAGACATAAAAACAAACAACATAACTTTGATAAATGGCAATGAAAAGCTTTAATTGGACAGTCTTTAATTATGTTTTACAAAGCGAACAAAGTTTAATATTTTAGCCTTATTTGAGTGTTTGATGTTGGTACACGTATTGCAGAAGAAGATACTCTGATGTTTATGTTAGAATCGCAGATGTAATATATAGTTGTAAAAATTTACAGCGAAAGCCAAGAGGGGAAGTATTTTCTAATATGGTCCATGGAGAATAGATTATATTTGCAATTCACAAACTTGCTATTAAGTATAAAATGAATCAATTATTATTCACATATAATATTTAGTTTCATTGTTATTTGATTACTTGCAAACAAGGTGAACATGACAGCAACATCTGTACAAGTAGAAGCAAGAGAGATAGAGAGAGAGATAGAGATAGAGTTAGAGATAGAGAGAGGGACAGGGATAGGGTCAAAGGGCCACCAATTATCACTTTTGTTGAAGCCAAGTGAAGTGATGAATTAACATGTGACAGACCCAAATCCGTCGGAATCGTGTTTGTTTCTTGGAATTATTATTATGATCGCTCATGATCATGATCATTCTTTTGAGAGTTACAAAAGCAAAAACCCTCCACCAGAAATCTAAGGATAAAAAAACGGATCGATCATAACATTAACATTAAATGAGCTTTTTTGTAGTAGTTGAATTAATTGAATTTGAATGATGGAACAAAAAGACATTATATGCCTATAGACTATAACCAGTAGTCCACGCACAAAATTTTTTTAACTAGGACCAGCGACCTAACCACAACTCTTTTTTTTTTTTAAATAATTAGAAATTCATTGTAAAGTGGGCTCTTTTTATTTCTTTTCTAGTGACAGTTTGAAAAAAGAAGATAAACGAAGAGAATGAGAGAGATGATAACATAACATGTTCTTTTCAAACTATAAATTACATCTAATTCTAAAACTATAAATTAAATCCAATTCAACAATATAGAGATTGATAAATTGATAATTGTTGGCCATATTTCATTAGGCCCAATTAGCTCCCGTTCTTCAATAAAGGAAATCCATGACAGTAGGCTTATTCCCTCAAATGCAGGTGATCAGTATCAGGTAACACAGACTTGTTGACTTATGAGTTTCACAAATAGTTCATGAATATTATGAGAGGCAAAAACAAATTGAAATTCAAATTTATTTTAAATTATTGCATATTAAATACTGTCTTTAACAACTGAATATATATTAAATAAACAATTAAATTCACTTGAAAATTAATTAAGAACATATTTAATGTAGATTTAATTACCAAAATATAATTGAGATCATTTGAGTTATTCCCATAATTATACATATAATAACTCAATTGATCTCAACTCTTATAAAAAGTAAGGAAGTCAATCAAAAGGACTTGGAAAAAAACACTTTAAAAAAAAAATTGTGCCAAATTAGATTTCACATTTTAAGAACTCGAATAGTATTTCTATAATAGAGAATAAAACCTTTTTAAATATAATAAACATACAATTTTGCTTATTCTTACATCAAAATTTACTTCCACACACTCACTCATCCTGTTATTATGCAATTACTAACTTGAGTGTCAGAGTGCAATTGTGGAAAGTTTGTGAGGCTAATAAGAAATTTCTCGTAGAGTTAATACTGAAGAACTTAAATGGTACCATTGGTAGGAAGACAACCAAATTGAAAAGAACTTTTTTAAGTTCATCAAATCGATGTCCAACTAGAGGGTAAATTTTAGTAACATAAAAAGAAAAGAATCAAACACTCAAAATTTGTCAACTTTAAGGAGTTAAGTTCTGCTAGAGATGACGAACATTCTAAGTTAGATAATAAAGTAGTTAGACGAAACAAGGAAGGAAAATTAAGAGTATAGGATAGATTGATTGTTATTGAAGGATATGATAAATTGAATGACAATTTAGGAGACGATCAACAAAGAGAAGAGATCTAACAAGTACGAGATTCTAAAGTAGATGTTGTTCTGCATTAACGAGCTAGGAAAGATGAAACCCTAGAGGTTTAAGAAATGTGAACGGAGAGGACATAAAAGCTTCGATCTTGAGGAGGTTTAGATGCATGACTCTAGTTAGAATAGAAAATCAAGATCCATTTGCGAAAGCCATTAGACAGACAGTTTAGGCCTCATAGATTTCACATACCAAATTTTCAAATGTATAATGAGATTGAAAATCCAAAAGATCACATTTTTTTATTTCAATGCACGAATGATAATGAATGCACAGGACGATACATTGAAGGATCTAACTTTGCCTTCTAGCTTGAAATGTCCAACCCATGCTTAGTTTTGGGGGTTGAAGAAAAATTCCATATCTATCTTTGATAAGTTGACGACTTAATTCATCACCCAATATATATGAAACTGAATGAAGAAAACTTTGAATCTCTTTCTTATGAAAAAAAGGAAAGTGTGTCAATGAAGAGCCTCTTTAACAAGTCTAATAAGGAACTTAGTGAGTAAGAAAATTATGATACGGAGATAGCTTCCCAAGCACACCAAAAGCTAATCAAAACTTTGATAGCATATTGTTATTATGATCTCATTCATAAACATTTTTCTTCATTCAAAATAATCAACTAAAAATTAGAGCAATGGACCAGAGAAGAAAAAGATTAGGTGGCTGCAGTTAAAGAGGCTTCTATGATCACAACAAGAAAAGAAGGAAGTCCCTCTAACAAGATAAATATGGGAAATGAGGCATAACTTGAGAAGAATAAAGAATGACTAGAGATATAGAGCTTTTAAATCACTAATTTTGATTAACACCCCAATAGTGAAGATTTGGGCAAAGTACAAAGATTCAAGGCTTTTTAGGAAGCCAATACCAGAGGCATAAATGGACCAAACTAAACATTATATTTTTCATAATGAACACGAACATGACATCAGTGCCTGTCGTTCCTTTAGAAATAAGATATATAAACTTATAAGAAATGGGCATTCGGTGGAGTAAAGAATGGATGTAACTCTAAAGCAGTTCATAGAACAAGAATAGGTTCCAAAGTCAAATACAACTAAAGCCACAAATAAGAAGGAAGTGACAACCCTTATGTTAAATATGATCTATGGATCATTATTTGACTTTAGTTACTTAGAAAATGGGGACAGAAAGGTAGTGGAAGAGAAAGTATAGAGTAGATTCTTTAATGAAGCCATAAAGGAATAAGCTAAGGAAGTGATTGAAAAAGAAGTAGATAAGAGGTTTTAAAGGGGCCACTGATTGAAGAAATGCCAAAGCAAGATTCCATGGAAGCACTTTCAGCAAGGCAGGCAATGAACCAATTTTATGTGATAGTATTTGTTAGAAGATATATACATATACAAAAATTGTAAGCACACGGGTCGTGATCTAGTAATAAAGTAATGAGTATGAGTATCATCCTAGAAAGATTATTATTTCAAATTTATGCTAAATACTACAGGTGTTCATAACTTAATTTTATCTAGGCTACCTTAGTTTTATATTATTTGCGAGGATTAAAGAAAGTTGAGCTAACAAAATTGATTAAAGTTATTGACAAAACAATAATCAAAGTTGACAATATTATGAAATTGGGAATCTATAATAAAAGGGATTATAGGGTTTTGATTTTATCTTATTCTTCCTATATACTTCCTATTTAGTTATTATTAAATAATTTCATTTTAATTCATAAATCAAGGGGTCAAAATTAATCTCATTACCTTTTCCAAGTGTCAAATGAGATCTTATGCATACATATAAAAGTTGATATCCCTATTTAATTTGTCTACCTACACATTCATTAAACGATCCTTATATTGATTACTCAAATGCTATTGGCCTCCCGAACTAAATAAAAACTAAGGTTATATTTCCCAAATCTAATAAATGAGTTAATCTCTTTCGAACATTAAAACTCATAAATATAAAATAACTAATTCATTTTTTTTAATAAATTAGAAGTATTAAACATAGAGAAACATAAATGAATCGAATTGAATTTTGTTAACAATTAACTAAATAATCCAAATATAGTATCAATAGAGCTACATCTGTTGGAGCTGGTGCTCACGTGCCATTCCAATATTGTATGAATATTAATTGTTAATATTTATACAATAAACATTTCGAATAAAGGTTGTTAATATCATATTAATATGGTATAATGCTTGTAACATTAGAGACATTGTTTGATCTGAAAGAGTTCAGATCTGGTCTAAAGGAGTTTAGATCAGAACTAATAGTTAGCAAAGCTGAGAGTTATAAATGCTAAAAGTTAGCACTGTTAAGAGTTAGCAGGTTATAAGAGTCAGCGAGGTCTAAAGAGTTAGAACCTTGTCTATAATGGGACAAAGACCTGATAGTATACTTGTAATGATATAGTTGCAAAGAGTTGCAATAGGTGTTAAGAAATATCATTATGTAAGTATGTCTCAAAGATAATGTTCCTGATCTATAATCACTAATGCGGGTCTATCGGTGATTCACTTTACATAGATTAGTGTATGTCTATATATGACTGGTTCAGATGGTTGTTCTTAGCTGACCATGAGCTTAGAGCTTGTATAGGCATGCGGGTATCCAGTCAGGACTGGATACTGAACAGACTTATGAGGACCCCAATAGATATCCTATGACACCGTCAAAGGAAGGTCCTCTCGAGTTGAGTAGTATTCGTGGTCCTTTGACCTGAGCGCCACGGTGGTCTTATGAGTGATCCATCATGCTTTGGTTCCACATATGTCAGAGACCTTTCATGGTCTGACCGCTATGTGTCGCTGGGTATGGTCCGATGCTCATGGAGTCCGGTGTGCGTAGATACGGGATCCGTCAGCTTACGTAGGTAAGTTGTATATCCGATGCTCCGAGATTGTATTTCATAAAGTCTTGTGGCCACAAGCATAAACCCGGGAAAAGAGTTTCCCATAGGGTTAAACAATATAGCAAAAGTGTTTGCGTATATTGTTTATCGAGATACGAATCTGGAGATAAGATTATGGATGAGCAAATAGGGATTTGACGGTGCTGATCTATATCCCTGCACATCCAGGATATAAATGATGGAAGGATTATACGTATATGTTATGACCTCAACTTGTATGGTCTGACACGCTGATTTGTAATATTCGTAACGTGTGCGTGGGGCATCGATTACGGATTAATGGAACAGTTCCATTTGACAAATCGGGTGTAGACCTAGAGAGTCCCAATATGAAATGTACTCTTTGAGCACTTGGGCAGTGTACCGTATTGAATTGTTCAATACAGTATAATTCAGCAATTACTAAGGTTACGTTAACTAAAGTATGTGGTTAAATTGGTGGGACCCACTTTAGGTTAACTTGGTAACCGAGTAAGGATATAATAGTAATTTCACTTTATGATTATTTAATTGTTAAATAATAAGAATAAATATTTATTTATTTAATTGTTAAATAAATAATTTAATTTAACTATGATTAAAGGTTAATCATATAGTTAATTAAGTTAACCTTACTTAAAGGTTAAGTAAAGGTTAACCTAACCATAGTTAAGTTAGTTAACTATGGTTAAATTAATTAAATATTTATTAACTTAAAGGTTAAGTTAAAATAATCTAACTAAGGTTAAATGTTAACTAAGGTTAGGTTAAGCCAAATGAAATGCAAATGAAATTCAAATTAGTTTGGAATTAATGCATTTGAATATAAAGTGAAATGAAATTGAAAATCAATAATGTTTTTAGATTTTAGGTTTTGCATTTTGGGAGCCAATTCAATTTGAGAAATTGAAATTGTTTGTTTTGTGTTTTAAGTGTTAGAACAACAAAACAAATTGAATTAATGGTTACTAAATGTAATAACTAAAAACAAGATTTGTTTTATTTATTCAAGAGTTGAATAAAAGGAAAAACAAATTTAATTAAGTTAAATAGTTTAACTTTGTAAAATGTTTAAGAGTTAAACATAAATGCTGGATTAAGATGCTGCCATTCTAGACAATCAAACCCACCCTTGTTGATTGCTAGAATTGATCAAAGATTCATTTCATGGTGGACTTCAAAGAAAATTAATCCAAAGGCTTCATTGGTGATATTTTCTCAATCTCGAATTTCAGTTTAATCAAATGTTATTTTCTGTGTTCATTGTATTTAATCTTCCGCTGTGCACATGTATGTATGAGATATGTATATTGTTTGTATGATGAACACAACCCACATGCAAGAACCCTAAGTAAATTCGCACAACACACCCAACAACATCAACCCCTAGGATGAAAATCTAGCCAAACATAGGTATACTTATAACTAAAATCATCAAGAAATCAATAGATATAAACATGTTTAAAATAACATCTATAAATACAAAGTGTTGCTTTACGGTACAATCCTTGCAATTAGTTTGCATCGTCTTCTCCAAAATTTGCTTGACTTTCTAGTTAGAAATTTCTACTTGACTATTAGTTTGAAGATGGTAAGCAAGTGCCACATTATGTTTTACTCAATATTTTGCTAAGAGAGCCTTGAACATATTGTTGTAAAAATGAGTCTCCTCAATATTAATTATGGCTTAAGGTAACCTAGTAAAAATGAGCTAATGACCCAAGTGGTACCAGAGGTACTTTCCAAAAGCCTTAGAACCCCATATAATCATAGGTTCGAGCCTCAAAAAGGCAAAAGAAAGAATAGGGGAAACTTCTTCTTTTAATCATTTGATCAGAGCATTTCTTAAACAATATAAGGTCATAAAAAAAAAATAATTTTTCACATCATGGAGAAATTTCTTTTTTTGATTGCTAGACAAGTCTAGAGGTAACACTTTGCAAGCAAGAAAATTAGCAAAATCAGCAAACCAAATAAGCTTTACCTTAACATAAAAAAGTTGCCCATCTAGGAAGACTTTCTTGATGCATAAACTACCACACATATCTTCAATTTTAAGTCTTGAGAGATGATCTGGAACAACATTCACACTTCTCTTCTTATCACAAATTTTTACATTAAACTCCTGAAGCAAAAGTATTTATCGAATCAAGCGTGGCATGGCATCCCTTTTCATAAAAAAGTATCGGATAATTGCATGGATCATATAGACAATCACCTTGGACCCAATGATTGTTGGAAATGGTGCTCCCGTGCCATTCCAATATTATATGAATATTAATTGTTAATATTTATACAATAAATATTTCGAATAAAGATTGTTAATATCATATTAATATGGTAGAATGCTTGTAACATTACAGACATTGTTTGATCTGAAAGAGTTCAGATCTGATCTAAAGGAGTTTAGATCAGAACTAATAGTTATCAAAGCTGAGAGTTATAAATGCTAATAGTTAGCACTGTTAATAGTTATCAGTTTATAAGAGTCAGCGATGTCTAAAGAGTTAGAACTTTGTCTATAATGAGACAAAGACCTGAGAGTATACTTATAATGATATAGTTGCAAAGAGTTACAATAGGTGCTAAGAAATATCATTATGTAAGTATGTCTCAAATATAATGTTCCTGATCTATGATCACCAATGCGGGTCTATCGGTGAATTCACAATATATAGATTAGTGTATGTCTATATCTGACTAGTTCAGATGGTTGTTCTTAGCTGACCATGAGCTTAGAGCTTGTATAGACATGCGGGTATCCAGTCAGGACTGGATAATGAACAGACTTATGAGGACCCCAATAGATATCCTATGAAACTGTCAAAGGAAGGTCCTCTCGAGTTGAGTAGTAATCGTGGTCCTTTGACCTGAGCGCCACGGTGGTCTTGTGAGTGATTCATCATGCTTTGGTTCCACATATGTCAGAGACCTTTCATGGTCTAACCGCTATGTGTCGCTGGGTATGGTCCGATGCTCATGGAGTCCGGTGTGCGTAGATACGGGATCCATCAGCTTACGTAGGTAAGTTGTATATCCGATGCTCCGAGATTGTATTTCATAAAGTCTTGTGGCCACAAGCATAAACCCGGGAAAAGAGTTTCCCACAGGGTTAAACAATATAGCAAAAATGTTTGCGTATATTGTTTATCAAGATACGAATCTGGAGATAAGATTATTGGATGAGCAAATGGGGATTTGATGGTGCTGATCTATATCCCCGCACATTCAGGGTATAAATGATGGAAGGATTATACGTATACGTTATGACCTCAACTTGTATGGTCTGACACGCTGATTTGTAATATTCGTAACGTGTGTGTGGGGCATCGATTACAGATTAATGGAATAGTTCCATTTGACAAATCGGGTGTAGACCTAGGGAGTCCCAATATGAAATGTACTCTTTGAACACTTGGGCAGTGTATCGTATTGAATTGTTCAATACAGTATAATTCAGTAATTACTAAGGTTACGTTAACTAAAGTATATGGTTAAATGGTGGGACCCACTTTAGGTTAACTTGGTAACCGAGTAAAGATATAATAGTAATTTCACTTTATGATTATTTAATTGTTAAATAATTAAAATAAATATTTATTTGTTTAATTGTTAAATAAATGATTTAACTTAACTAGGGTTAAAGGTTAACCATAAGGTTAAGTTAGTTAACCTTACTTAATGGTTAAGTAAAGGTTAACCTAACCATGGTTAAGTTAGTTAACTATGGTTAAATTAATTAAATATTTATTGACTTAAAGGTTAAGTTAAAATAATCTAACTATGGTTAAATGTTAACTAAGGTTAGGTTAAGCCAAATGAAATGCAAATGAAATTCAAATTAGTTTGGAATTTATGCATTAGTATATAAAGTGAAATGAAATTGAAAATCATTAAGTTTAGAATTTGATTTAGATTTTAAGTTTTTGCATTTTGGGAGCCAATTCAATTTGAGAAATTGAAATTGTTTGTTTTGTGTTTTAAGTGTTAGAACAACAAAACAAATTAGATAAATGGTTACTAAATGTAATAACTAAAAACAAGATTTGTTTTATTTATTCAAGAGTTGAACAAAAGGAAAAACAAATTTAATTAAGTTAAATAGTTTAACTTTGAAAAATGTTTAAGAGTTAAACATATATGCTGGATTAAGATGCTGCCATTCTAGACAATCAAACCCACCCTTGTTGATTGTTAGGATTGATCAAAGATTCATTTCATGGTGGACTTCAAAGAAAATTAATCCAAAGGCTTCATTGGTGATATTTCTCAATTTCGAATTTTCAGTTTAATCAAATGTTATTTTCTGTGTTCATTATATTTAATCTTCCGCTGTGCACATGTATGTATGAGATATGTATATTGTTTGTATGATGAACACAACCCACATGCAAGCACCCTAAGTTTTATTTGTACACCCCATAACCCAACAATTGGTATCAGAGCAATTTTGTGTTGTTATGGGTGGTTTTTTAGTGTTAGCTAAGTGTTGGCTAAGTTGTAGGACAAGTTATGGAGCTGTTGGGATGCATTTTAAAGTGTTAAAAATGCAAACTAGTGAAAAACAGCACCTGAAACGCTGCAGCGCTAAGGTCCAGCGCGGCAGCGTTCATATGAATGCTGGAGCGCTGGGTGTATGACGCCCCAGCGCTGGATAAGCGCAGGGGCGCTTGGTGTCTGTCGCCCCAGCGCGGGAAGCACTGCTTCCAGCGCCCCAGCGCTGGTAAGACAGCGCCGCAGCACTGAGGCTTGTGAAGCCCTAGCGCGGCAGCGCTATAAGACCAGCGCCGCAGCGTTCTTACACTAAAAAAAAAGAGTAAAATCTTTTTATTTTACGCATGTGGGGGTTTATGAGATGTAATAATAATGGTTATTAGTTTACATGATAAACCAAGAAAATAATATTTTTATTTATTTATTTATTTTTGTAATCACAATGGAGGCCCCACTGGTGGGGGTTAGTTGTGCTTGTACAGAAATGAATAATTGATTGAGAATAACCTCTCATGTGATGAGAGCATATAATATGAAAGCCTGTTATTAAAATCTCTCTTAATTAGATTGAAATTTATTATATTATTTGATAATATTTTAAATGGTCCGTCTTGTCAATACGGTGTGAGATGGGTCACTATGGTCTTTCCCAATATTGCTTTAGCGTGAGGGATTTGGTCGGTGTGACTTGGTCTAATGCCGGTAAAACATGAGATGAATCAAATATATGCGAACATATTATCCAATATTGCTTTAGCGTGAGGATAGTGTCAGTAACATATATTTGAGCATTGACGAGTTAATTTGAAATACAGTTACCCAATATTGCTTTAGCGTGAGGGTAATGTGTATTTAGGATCAGCAGTAAGAGTTGTATGAGATATAATTGACAAGAGTTGTCTACCTGTTGGATTTATAAAGGCCAATATTGCTTTAGCGTGAGGCTGGAGTAAAACCCCAATGGGATCCACTTCCCGCTGTGTAGTTTAAAATATTATACTATCTTATCCCGTTTGAGAGATTAAAGGGATTAAGTAAAGCAGTGGGAGGACGTTTTTAGATTAAAAAATGTATAACAGTTATACCCATGATCTAAAGCGTAATTTATTAACAATAAGAAATGTTCTGCTACGCATCTCCTATTTTGTCTTATAGAGATAAGATATTTGTCTTATAGAGATAAAATGTTTATCTTATAGAGATAAGATATTTGTCTTATAGAGATAAGATGAGTACGAGCAATCCGTTACTAATCTTGAACAAATACCAATAACTATAGGGTACTGAATAAATTTTTTAAGACTTGCTTAAGGATCTAAGAATAGTTTTAGATTCAATAATATTTGATATTACTAAACCACAGATAGAGAAAAGTCATAATGAAAAGTGTTTCCATCGTGATAAGGTTTGAAATAGTAAATGTTACTATTCATCGCACCTTGACTTAAGAAAGATTGACTCATTAGATATCTGTTTCACCAAACATTAACATTTCATTAGCATTTGATGTTAATTTAGCAAAGGTATGAGATACCGCTTGTTATTCTCATATCTGTAAGATGTTACATGATTTGAGAAATGCTTGATTACTAAGAAATGAGAAGTTCAGCTTCACATAGGTAATGGAGATTTTTTATACGTGGTAGCTGTTAAGACTTCAAAGTTACTTCTTATTTATGGTAACATTAATGTTGTATAATTGCTATTTTGAGCCAAACAATATTAGGTAAATCATATCACTCCCTGTAGTTGACAGAGAAGGTTATCATAAAAATATTGGAAATAGTTCCTTGTGATAATGATAATGATTTACTAACTGAATGTCAGTTAATTAATGGCTGTTATATCTTATATACAACAAGAAATGTCATATGTGTAGAGGTGAACAGAATAAATAATATTTCAGCAACTTAATAATGAATAGTGATAAATATAAGATTAGGTCATGTAGTTGTGAGACGACTATCCTAGCTGGTTAAGGATGGTCAGATATTTGATCTGACTATAGTACATTGACTAGTTTATGAATTCAAGAGAATATGGCCGAATCTTTATGTAGGTGTAAGACGCCAAACCACTGGTTTATTGGATCTGGTACATATAGATGTATTTAGTCCAATAAATCTTACTGTTATAAATGATTTCGATACTTCATTGTCTTTGTAGTGATTGTCGCTGTATAGACATATGTTTCTAGGAAACGCAAGTCAGAATAATTTCGAAGTGTTCAAAATGTTCTGACAATGAAAGTAAAGAAACAAACCCTAATGTATATTGAGTGCTTTCGATAAGATCGAAGTAATTTATACATAATCAGTAAATTCACAAATTATTTAACTAGAATATGATTCTCTCTTAGCATAGTCCTCCAGATACTCCTCAACATAAAGATGTTTAGGAAATGAGGAATCAGACTATATTAGATATAGTCTGATTGATATTGAGAATCGCTGATCTTCTAAAATATATATGAGGTTATACTTTAGCATCTGCTGCTCACTTATTAAATAATTCCATAATTATTCCTACTACTTTATATGAGATATAGACTAAAAGGGAAACGAGTCTTAAGTATGTTAAGACTTGGTGTTATTATGCTTTCATAAGAGTTATGCAACAGAATAAACTTGTATCCAATGGTACTAGTATCGGTTCATTGGGTATCCCAAGTATTTAAATGGGATACCAATTCTATAATTCAGATGAACGAAATATGTTCGTTTCTCATGATGTCACATTCCTAGAGAAAGAGTTTCTCATGAATTGTGGAGATTATAGAAAGATTGAACTTGATGAAGTCAATCTAAATATAGATGAACCAACGATGGAATTTTATTTTCAAATGAGTGAAATACCTTTAACACACTAAGTTCATAAGTCCAAAAGGATATCAAGGCCATCATTTAGGTATGTTTGATACTTGAAGGTGCCCTTGATGTTTTCTTAGTTGAAGAAAAGGATCCTTTAACTTATGAAAAGACGATGTTCAGCATCGATTCAGGAAAATGACAAGATACCATAAAATTCTGAAGTTGACTCAACGCATGACAATTAAGTCTAGGACTTAGTTGAGCTTCCTGTAGAAACTGTTTCTATTAGCAGTAAATCAGTTTACGTAACGGAAGCAGCGTGGGCCCTATCTGAAGGAATGGTCCTTCATGGCCTAACTGATGTTGAAAGGTTACACTCAGAGATCTAGGATCAATAATGAGGAAACCTTTTTCATCAGTAACCATGCCAAAGTCAATTTAGATTTTGTTGATGACAAGATACCATCAAATTTGAATTTGACTCAACGCATGACAATTAAGTCTAGGACTTAGTTGAGCTTCCTGTAGAAACTGTTTCTATTAGCAGTAAATCAGTTTACGCAGCGAAAGTAGTGAGGGCCCTATCTGAAGGAATGGTCCTTCATGGCCTGACTGATGTTGAAAGGTTACACTCAGAGATCTAGGATCAATAATGAGAAAACCTTTTTCATCAGTAACCATGCTAAAGTCAATTTGGATTTTGTTGGCTATTGTTGTATATTATGATTATGGGACTGGCTAATGGATGTAAATAAGCTGTTCTGGGAAGTATATCTCGAGTAAGAGATATGCAGAGAATAACTTGATGTTTTTGCATCCAAACCTAACTTCTAATATAATGTGCAAACTGAGGAAGTCCATTTATGGACTTAAGTAGATTTTTCCAAAGTTGGAATCTTTGTTTATATGATGAAATCAGAAAGTCTGGTTTTATCAGGAATAAAGAGCAAGCGAGTGTGTTCAGAAAGGGCAGTGGGAGTATAATTATCTTTTTAGATCTCTAAAGTGAAAAATATATACTTAATATTGGAAACTATGATTGAAGTATAGCAAGTAAATCAGATAAGTGTTATCTGTGTAAAGAACTTCTTCATACAAGATTTGAGAGAGACTTCCTGTATACTAGGTATAAAGCTTTATAGAGATATAGCTAAGGAGCTAATAAGACTCTCTCAATCATCGTACATAGACTAAGTCCATGAAAAAGTACAACTTAATTGACTGTGAGACAGTTAAAGTCCTTTTTAGACATAGCAATCATCTTTCTTAGAGGAAGTGTCCTCGGGAAGAAGATGAGAGAGTTAAAGTGTCTAACGTCTCAGATGCATTAGCTAGAAATAGATAAATGCATACAGTCTCATGTACGATATCTAGATTTAGATGGTTGTAAGTGTTACAAACTGATATCTGTTTAATCCAGAACACGACCATTAAATAGTTGTGAAACATATCTGAAATATACTTCAAAAGTATAGAGGATAAGTTTATAAAATATGGAGAAAGTTTCTTACAAAAGAAGGGACACACATATTCAGACTTACGTCTGATCTGAATGGTAGAAAGTCTACATTTAGTTATGTGTTTCTCTATACCAGTACCGGAACTAGTTAAATGTGTATTAAAAAAAAAATGTTCATAGCTAATTCTGCCTTAGAGGTAGAATGTGTTGCGGCTTGAGAAGCCAGCAAGAGACGTACTATGGATATTCAAGACAATTGCAGAGCTTTGAATAGTTCTAAACTCAGTGGATCCTATCCCACTATATTGCAAATTAACGGTGATTGCTTAAGCCAAGAAGCCCCTAAGCCTAAACTCCTATAGTGTTTGAGAAACACGTGAAGTGTATTGGTATGAGATACCAGTACGTATGGCACTGAAGCAAGTGGGAGTTTGTTGGAAATAGTGCTCACGTGCCATTCCAATATTGTATGAATATTAATTGTTAATATTTATACAATAAACATTTCGAATAAAGATTGTTAATATCATATTAATATGGTCGAATGCTTGTAACATTACAGACATTGTTTGATCTGAAAGAGTTCAGATCTGATCTAAAAGAGTTTAGATCAGAATTAATAGTTATCAAAGCTGAGAGTTATAAATGCTAATAGTTAGCACTGTTAATAGTTATCAGTTTATAAGAGTCAGCGATGTCTAAAGAGTTAGAACTTTGTCTATAATGAGACAAAGACCTGAGAGTATACTTATAATGATATAGTTGCAAAGAGTTGCAATAGGTGCTAAGAAATATCATTATGTAAGTATGTCTCAAATATAATGTTCCTGATCTATGATCACCAATGCGGGTCTATCAGTGAATTCACAATATATAGATTAGTGTATGTCTATATCTGACTAGTTCAGATGGTTGTTCTTAGCTGACCATGAGCTTAGAGCTTGTATAGACATGCGGGTATCCAGTCAGGACTGGACAATAGATATCCTATGAAACCGTCAAAGGAAGGTCCTCTCGAGTTGAGTAGTAATCGTGGTCCTTTGACCTGAGCGCCACGGTGGTCTTATGAGTGATCCATCATGCTTTGGTTCCACATATGTTAGAGACCTTTCATGGTCTGACCACTATGTGTCACTGGGTATGGTCCGATGCTCATGGAGTCAGGTATGCGTAGATACGGGATCCATTAGCTTACGTAGGTAAGTTGTATATCCGATGCTCCGAGATTGTATTTCATAAAGTCTTGTGGCCACAAGCATAAACCCGGGAAAAGAGTTTCCCACAGGGTTAAACAATATAGCAAAAATGTTTGCGTATATTGTTTATCAAGATACGAATCTGGAGATAAGATTATTGGATGAGCAAATGGGGATTTGATGGTGCTGATCTATATCCCCGCACACCCAGGGTATAAATGATGGAAGGATTATACGTATACGTTATGACCTCAACTTGTATGGTCTGACACGCTGATTTGTAATATTCGTAACGTATGCGTGGGGCATCGATTACGGATTAATGGAATAGTTCCATTTGACAAATCGGTTGTAGACCTAGGGAGTCCCAATATGAAATGTACTCTTTGAGCACTTGGGCAGTGTACCGTATTGAATTGTTCAATACAGTATAATTCAGCAATTACTAAGGTTACGTTAACTAAAGTATATGGTTAAATGGTGGGACCTACTTTAGTTAACTTGGTAACCGAGTAAGGATATAATAGTAATTTCACTTTATGATTATTTAATTGTTAAATAATTAAAATAAATATTTATTTGTTTAATTGTTAAATAAATGATTTAACTTAACTAGGGTTAAAGGTTAACCATAAGGTTAAGTTAGTTAACTTTACTTAATGGTTAAGTAAAGGTTAACCTAACCATGGTTAAGTTAGTTAACTATGGTTAAATTAATTAAATATTTATTAACTTAAAGGTTAAGTTAAAATAATCTAACTATGGTTAAATGTTAACTAAGGTTAGGTTAAGCCAAATGAAATGCAAATGAAATTCAAATTAGTTTGGAATTTATGCATTAGTATATAAAGTGAAATGAAATTGAAAATCATTAAGTTTAGAATTTGATTTAGATTTTAAGTTTTTGCATTTTGGGAGCCAATTCAATTTGAGAAATTGAAATTGTTTGTTTTGTGTTTTAAGTGTTAGAACAACAAAACAAATTAGATAAATGGTTACTAAATGTAATAACTAAAAACAAGATTTGTTTTATTTATTTAAGAGTTGAACAAAAGGAAAAACAAATTTAATTAAGTTAAATAGTTTAACTTTGAAAAATGTTTAAGAGTTAAACATATATGCTGGATTAAGATGCTGCCATTCTAGACAATTAAACCCACCCTTGTTGATTGCTAGGATTGATCAAAGATTCATTTCATGGTGGACTTCAAATAAAATTAATCCAAAGGCTTCATTGGTGATATTTCTCAATTTCGAATTTTCAGTTTAATCAAATGTTATTTTCTATGTTCATTATATTTAATCTTCCGCTGTGCACATGTATGTATGAGATATATATATTGTTTGTATGATGAAAACAACCTACATGCAAGCACTCTAAGTTTTATTTGTACACCCCATAACCCAACAATGATGTATAACCAAAACTTGTCATAAGCAAAAACCACCACCAACATCTCATTTTCAGTCATCGTGTAATTATGTAGTGCATCAATAAGTGTTTGACTTGCATAGTAGATAGCTCAAAAAATCTTGTCTTTTCTTTGACCAAGAACCGCTTCAATCGCATGGTCACTAGCATCACACATGATCTTAAATGGCTAATCCTAATTAGGTTTAATAATAATTGGAGTCAAAATGAACTTCTCCCTGATTACATTAAAAGCCTTCAAACAAGCATCATAAAAAATAAATGAAGCATCATTTTTAAGTAAATTGGACAATGGTTTTATAACCTTCGAGAAATCCTTTATGAATCTCCAATAAAAACTAGCATGCCCTAGAAAACTTTGAACCCTTTTAACATTACTAGTGGAGCAAGTTTCTCTATAACTAGGATCTTTACTTGGTCCACTTCAATAACCTTAGATAACACCCTATGGTCAAGAACAATCCTCTCTTTGACCATGAAATGGCATTTTCCAATTAAGAATAAGATTCTTCCCTTCACATTATTGCAACACAAGAGGTAAATTATTAAGGAAAAAAAAAGATGAATCAAAAATAGAAAAATCTTTCATAGAAACCTTTCTTTTCTCCTCGATCATGTCAAAAAATAGCCATCTTATAACTTTAGAAAGTAGAAGGAGCATTGAGTAAACTAAATGGAATTCTTCTAAAAGTAAACATACTATAAAGGTATGTGAAGTCATCTTCTTTTGGTTTTCGGGCGTGAATATAATTTGGTTGTATCTTGAATAGCAATCAAAGAAGCAATAGTAGTCTTAACCTGCCTACTGATTCAACATTTGATTAATGAATGAAAGCAAAAAATAATCTTTCCGAGTAACTTTATTCAACATTCCTATAGTTAATGCAAACACGCCACCTCGTGACTATCATAAAAGGAAAAAGCTCATTCTTATCATCCTTTACAATTGTCATGCTTTCTTTCTTTAGCACACTTAGATTGAACTCACCAAGAACTATCAAAGATGGTATAAATGATCTAACATTAAGTAGCTTCAATACTTTGACTCTCACAACTTCTTTCATAGCTGAATTTAGTCTCCTTTGATGTTCAATAGATGGCTTAGAAGTCTCCCTTATCACAATTTTATGCATACATATCTTGGGGATAATCCTCTTTATGTCAGAGATGG
Organism: Ailanthus altissimus; assembly: GCA_946807835.1. Taxonomy (NCBI): domain Eukaryota; kingdom Viridiplantae; phylum Streptophyta; class Magnoliopsida; order Sapindales; family Simaroubaceae; genus Ailanthus; species Ailanthus altissimus. The sequence goes on from OX327687.1 coordinate 17,374,490, forward strand.
AATAATCCAATGTATTCTTGTGCTTTCTCAAAATACTAAGCAACTTGTCTTCCTCTTGTTGGCTCAAAGATACTAAAACAATAATATAAAAAAGGTAGAAATTTCCCCTAAGTAAGTATAACAAATATAGTCGGGCAATTATTTCTAGATAGGCTCGTCTTATAAAAAACTATATGTTTTCTTAAAAATCTTAGAATCTTTATGAGTAAACACCGACTTGAGAACATTCATATGGCCACTAGAATTTATCTCACAAGGTAAATACTCAAGAGCTAGCACACAATCTACATGGTCTTTACACACTTTATAACAAGCACCACAAAATTCCATAATGGGAAGTGTATCCTTTTAGAATGTAATGTTTACAAGACAATATTCCAAAGGATCACTAAAGAAAACCTAAAGTGAAATATTTTAAACATAATCACCGATCACATCAATGTGGTTGCACGATTGTACCTAATCCAAAAATTACATGGTACAGTAGTTGTTAAACTTCACTTCACCATTCACCCAGAGTGTCAAATTTTCATTATGGACATCGATGAAAGCTCTCTTAGCAGATAGAAATGGTCGGCCAAGATTGATTAAAATCTCTTGGTCTTCCTTTATATCAAGAACAACAAAATCCATTAGTAGGATGAAGTTATCAATCTTGACCAAAACATTTTCAATGACACCATTTGGATACGTAAGAGATTGATTCACCATTTATAAAAAAATGGTGGTAGGCTTGACCTCTCCAAATCCCGAATTTCAAAAAACAAATAAAGGCATGAAATTAATGCTAGCACAAAAGTCACTTTAAGGCTTTTTCAAATTTTGAATCACTGATAGTGTACAAGATTGTAAAACTCCCGAGATCTTTCAACTTTTGTGGCAACATTTATTGAAGAATTGCATTACATTCCTTAATAATCCTCTAAACTTCTTTTCTTTGATATCATGTCCTTAATAAACTTCACATAATTTGGCATTGTTCCAAAGTATTCACAAAAGAAATATTTATGTAAATCTTTTTGAAAATCTCAAGGAATTTGAAGAATTGTGCTTCTAACTTTTTCTTTTGAAATCCTTGAGAAAAAAACAATTAGGGAGCAAGGATGGGAGGATTGTCTAAAAAACAAAAATTGAGTTAGGCCTTAAATTCACCTTTGGTGGTTCCACTACAACCTCTTTCTCCTTGTGTTCACAATCATTTAGCTAAGAAGCTTCCACTTCCTTACCACTCTTAAAGTGATAGCCTTGCAATGACACTTCAAGTTAGTCTCCATGTCACTTGGAATTTTTTTGGATGATTGGTCCTTAATTAAATTGGCAAGTTGACCAATTTGCACCTCTAGAGACTTTATTGTAGCATTCATGTTGGTGTAATGTGTCTCAATACTATTAAGTAAGGCCTTATCTTTGTTAAATATTTCATTTATCTTTACAATGAAAGTGCTTAAAGGTCATTCAACGAAGGCTTCTTCTTAGCTATCGATTGATTAAATTCTAGTAGAGGTTGTAGCACATTTCTTAGGTTACCATAAGTAAAATTCTCATGATTGCAAAGTCTTAGGTGATAATGTGTGGGCAAGTTATTTGGCATATTGTTACCTCGATAATTGAAATTTTAGTTGTTTACAAATTAAACTTACTGCGGATCACCACTTTCACTGGTATGAGAAACACTAGCAACCACTGCTAATCCTTGCTTAATGATGCTTCTCTAGAAGTTTCCCGTGACCTTTTTTACAATAAACAACTTATTAGGCCATTGATAGTTTTTGGATGCCATCTCTTCAAATAGAAGTTGAACTTCGTTGGTTATTTTAGACAATAGAGTACTATTGGTTGTTGAATCAATAATTGTTCTTGGTTTATCTAATCAGAATAATTGGATTAGGAACCAATCTTGATATCCATGTTGAGGGCACCTTGCTTAATAAGGAGGCTCAAATTTCATTTGGTGGAATTATGCAATTTTACTTTAAGATTGAGAAGTTTTTGACAATGCTAACTTTTCTCAAGTTGTAATACTACCTAGTTGTAAAGATTAGAGCCAACCCATTACCTTTTTCTTAATAGAGAAAAGAAACAAGTATAATCTAATGATGTATTCTGATATGCAGTTCACCTTGATAGTATCATAAATCTCGAAGAATATAGCAAGGGAACATTGAGGTCTTCACTTAGCAATCCTCTATATTGATTTTTATAATGAGAGACAAATTCAACTTAAAGTTGCTAGCATTGATTCCTTTACGCTGAATTCTTGAATAGTTTTCAATAACAATAGGCTTAAAATAATATTGCAAGCCAATTGTTGTTGATTGTTGTCTTATTCTGCCATAGTTTAAACTTTTTTCCTTCTTTCTCTTCTTAGCCTTCGTAAAGTTCGCTCTACTTCTAAATCATACATTAACAAATCAAAGCTACAAAGCTCTTGCATGCATATTCAAAACAACAAAGTTAACAAAACTTAGAAAATTAAAAGAAAATAAATGCTTAAATTATGATCAATTTACTTAACTACAATATCAGCAAAAATCTAAAACCTACAATCTCTAACAATGGTATCAATAACTTGTTGGTTGACATGTATAGATACAAAAAATACATGCGTATGGGTCGTGATAAAATAATAAAGTGATAAGCATAAGTATCGTGCCATGAGGATTTTTCTTTCAAATTTATGCTAAATACTATAACTGTTCACAACTTAATTTTATCTATGCTATCTTAAGTTTAAATTACTTGCGAGGATTAAAGGAAATCAAACTAACAAAATTGATTAAAGCCATTGAAAAAACAATAATCAATGTTGACAATCTTACAAAATAGAGAATCTATAATAAAATGGATCTTATAGTCTTGATTCTACTATATAATTCCTATTTATTAATTATTAACTAATTCAATATCAATTTATTAATCAAAGGGTCAAAATTAATCTCATTACCTTTTTCAAGTGTCAAATTAGATCTTGTACATACATATTTGAGTTAATATCCCTATCCTATCTATCTACCTATACATTCATTAAACAACCTTTGTATTGATTACCCAAGAGCTATTGGCCTCCGAAACTCAATAACAACTAAGGTTATGTTTTTCAAATTCAACAAATGAGTCAATCTCCCCCGAGCATTAAAACTCATATATCTAAAATAACTAATTCATTTCTCATCAAATTAGAAGCATTAAACATAAAGAAACACAAATAAATTAAACTAAACTTTGTTAATAATTAACTAAATAATCCAAACATAATATCAATCGAGCTACATTAAGCCCTAAAATGAAAATCTTGCCAAACATAGATATACCCATAAGTAAAATCATTGAGAAATCCATAGATGTAAACACATTAAAAAAATATCCACAAATACAAATTTCTAATTAAGACATAGAAAGAAAGAGAAAGAAAGAAACTATAATGGAGATGGTCTTCTAGGCTTCACTCATTCAAGAATCTTTAAGAGTTTTCAGCCTCCAAGTCTCTCTCTCTATCTCTCTATCTATCTATCTAGAAAAGTATGCTTTTCTCTCTCTCTAATGTCATGTTTCCCTCTCATCTCTTGAATAGTGCCTTTGGGGTTTCTATTTATATGATTTAATTAAGGTAAATATTCGAGGAACAAAAAATAGGTTTCTTGACTTTCTTGTGAAACTGCAACTATAGAAGATTGGGGCAATAGCTTGGGCTCAAATCAAGCTGGGGCTGTGGCCTAGGAAGAATGATACCGTAGCTTGGGCCTTTGGATAAGCTAATGTCACGGCCTAGGAAGAGTGGTGCCATTACCTGAGACCTCTAGATAAGCTAGCGCCGGGTCATAAAAGAATTAGGGCCATAACTAATAAGTGCTAACTTTCTTCCAGTCCTTACTCTAGGTTATGGCTTGAGATTTTGTACGGTAACTTGAGTTTATGAAATGACTATTTTACCATTTTTCTTCGTTTTTGCTCTTTTTGATGCATCATTTAGTTGAAACATACAAAATAAATATAACATGCATGAAAAAGCCATCTATTTATACTCTTGTTGAGTAATTATTAAGCTAAGAGAGTCCAAATATTATATATAAAATCACTTATCAATAATCTATGGGAGACTATTTAATAGAAAAGGATAAATAAGAGATAAAAAAATTTATTCTTGAGGGCAACCAAGGTCCAAATATGTGAGATAGCAGAAACATTATTAGCTATAGTAATGTCGATTAAGTAGGAATTAGGAGAAATTACCTTCTTCTAAGAGATTTGACCAGATTGATTCTCCATACCTCAATCTGCTAGTGATTAGCCTGAACATAACCAGAATTATAGTCTAAATAGTATTGATGGATGAAGGAAGTAATGTAAACAACCTTTTTTGGAAGCTTTATAAGGAGATGAAATTGGATTAGAAATACATCAAAAGTTATATTATTGAGCTTATAGCATTTAGAGGAGGGAAGATGCAAGTTAAAAGAATGATTATGCTTACCGTTATAAGTGTTGGGAAGAGTCTTTAGGTGGACTACCTAGTAATTAATGTGTCAGTAGCTTACAATATTATCGTAAGGCATTATTGGATCCATTACATGAAAATAATGCCATTTATCTTACATTAAGCTATTAGATGCATCTTACTAGTAGAAAGAATCTAACGTCGTGGTAAGTCTATGTTGATTATACAAACCTCAATAAGGCAACCCTAAAAGAATCTTTCCCACTTCTAAAGATTGATCAGATGATGGACATTACAATTGGGTTTGAGAGGTTATCCTTCCTAGATGCTTATAGTGGTTACAATCAGATTAAGATGGATTCTGAAGATGAAAAAAAGACAAGCTTTATGACAAAATGAAGAACTTATTGCTATATTGTGAATTTATTGTTGTTAAAGAATTCAACAGCCAACTTTCAGAGGTTGGTTCAAAAGGTGTTTGGGAAGCTGATAGGGAAGACTGCAAAATCTTACATTGACGACATAATAGTCAAGAATGAAGAAGCACATAGCCAACTTTCAGATCTGTAGAAGGTGTTCGATGTTTTTAGGAAGTTCAAGATGTAACTGACTCCTAGCAAATGTACTTTTGGGATCTCAGCTGGAACGTTCTTCAGACATGTAGTCAGTAGAAGAGAAATTAAGTCACATCCAGCACAAGTCCAAGCCTTTAAAAATATCGCAGTACTTAGAACACCTAAAGAAGTTCAGATCCTAATAGAAAGAGTGGAAACTTTGAGTAGATTTATTTCCAAGATGTCAAGCAATTGTAAACCTTTCTTTTAGGCTATCAAAGCAATAAATGAGGACTTATTTATCCTTGCTTTTTCACAGGCTAAGGATAAATGGAAACATTACTTTGAATCCCATATTGTGGTAATACATACTTTTGATCCACTCAAGCACATCTTGTGATGGGTTGATAGACTTGAACATTGCGAACTGGCCACGGATAGTAACTAAAGGATAAACAATAATAGACTTCCTCTTCAAGTTAATGAGAGATGATGATACTCTACTCTTGGAACTAGAGGAACCGTGAAAGATGTATAAAGAAGGATCTAACAATTACAGAAGAGTTGGATTAGGGATCCAAATTCGAAGTTCAAAGTGGTTAATTTTAGAACACCCCAACATTAAATAATGAAATTGAGTTTGAGGCAATTATTAAAGGATTAACTATGGCATAACAATTCAAGATAAAGAAACTATGAGTAGATACATATTTAACATTAGTCACCTTCTAATAGAATGATGACTACATAACAAAAAATGAAAGGATGAAGGGCTACATAGTCAAGGTAAAAAAAATCGTTTAGCATTTGAAGGAAGTAGTAGTCACTTAAATACTAATGGAATAAAATGTTGAAAGTAGATAAATTGGCTAAAAAAAGCATCAGTTAAGGAATATGCAACATTAAGAATAGTTTCATTATAAGCCAAAAAAAGCAATATTACATGAGGATGCTCTTACAACCTAGGAACCAAGAGTGATTAGCATAATGGAGATTACCACGTTAATAACTAGATGACCTTATGCATCCAATTTCTATAAGAAAAGTAGCAACCTACGAATTACAAAGAGGCAAAACGCTTTGAAATAAATCTAGAAGATTCACAATAATTGAAGGAAAATCTTTATAGAAAAGCTTTTCTAAAATGTACATTCGACGTGTGACACCAGATAAGGGAAAGAAAATTATAGAGGAACTTTATGAACATGTTTATGGAAACCATTCCAGTGGAAGGAATCTTGCATGGGGTCAGGTTTTTATTGGCCTACTATACATTAAGATGCCCTTGAATATGCAAACAAATGTTAGAAATGTTAAAAACCACACTGCTTTAATTCATCTTCTAGCTAGGAACTTGAATGCAACATCTAACCCCTAGCCTTTTGTTCAGTAGAGGATGGATAACATTGGACCTTTACACCTAGTAGCTAAAGAGAAGTGATTTCTCTTACTTGCAATAGATTACTTTACCAAATAGGCAGATGCGGTAGCCTAGAGCAACATAACTAGAATAGAAGTGAAGAAGTTCCTTCGGAACAACTTAATAACCAAATATGGAATGTCGCAGATGTTGGTCTTTGACAATGGAACACAGTTTGTCAGTAAGATAATGACTTCCTTTGGCAGTAAGTTCAAAATTCAACAGAAGTTCTCTTTTTAAAGTTATCCACGTGGGAATGAACAACCAAAAATAACAAACAATACCATCTTCAAAATGTTAAGGAAAAAATTAGAATGTAAGAAGGAAGTGGCTTGAGGAGCATACTAGAGTGCTTTGGGCATATAGGACAACAAAGAATAGATCTATGAGGAGTTCTCTTTATACTTTGGGTTATGGCATAGAAACGATGCTTCTCATAAAAATATTCAACCCATTGTTAAACACTAAACTAGTTAACCGATAACTTAATGACAAGTCACTTTACTTAGTAAAAGACTTGGTTGATAAAGCAAGAGATATCGCTTCTATTTATAGCATAATCTACACACAAAAAAAGCAGAAGCATTGTAACAAGAAAGTTTATAAATAAGAAATTAAGGAGAGAGACCCGATATTAAAAGAAGCTTTTGATATCAATAAGGAATATAATATGGCAAGGACTTTATAAGGTGATCAGAAAGCTAAACTGAAGAGCTTATCTATTGCAAACCATGTATGGGAAAGAGATTCCCACATTATGGAATATTTCAAAACTATAGAAATACTATAAGTAAGATGAATTACAAAATTATTTCTATCAGATTAATACATTATTCAAGTTATCACTATATCTGCTATTAACACTTCAAAATGTCTTCCTTGAAGGATCGTTACCCCTCAGGTTGCGCCTTCTTAAAAGCATGAACATTCAACTTATTAGTTTAACCTTTGGTCAAAAGGATTAAATATTTTTCATTGGAGGATCATTTGCCTCCAGATTGTTCCTCTTCAAAAGAATGAATGTTAAGCTCATTAAATTGACCTTGCTCAGAAGGATTAAAGTCTTCCTTGGAGGAACATTCACTCTTAAGTTGCCCCTCTTCGAAAGCATGAGTGTAAAGATTGTTAGATCAACCTAAAGGTTAAAAGTATTTCTTGGAAGTTATTGACCTTTAGTCACACTTCCTCAGAATTGAGAATGTTAAGACCATCAAACGAATTTCTTCCAGGAAAGTTAAAAGTCTTCCTTAGAAAACCATTAACCCACTGGTTATAATCCCTCAGAAGTAAAAAACAATAAGACTCTACGATGCACTTCTTTTAGAGAAGTTAAAAGTTTTCTTTTAAAAATCATTAACCCTAAAGGCACACTTCTCAAAAAGCTCACACAAATTAATCAAGGTAAATAGATATAAAAACAATTCATGTTAACCTAGGAACTAATCTAAGAAAAAGGTAAAGAGTGATACTACTAACACGCTTTCGTTATATCATTTTTGAAGATACAATAGATCCTGAATAAGTTTATGATAGTAAAGACATTAAGCTTAGATGAAGAAATAATCCAGGTTCAAGGAAGTATTATTAATCTTTTAAATTAATTATCATTTAAGGAACCAATACTTAAAACATTTATGCATAATCATAAAGGCTACTAATTACTCCATTAATTATTGCTAGCTATATTATTGATAATTTATTAATAGTAATTTAATTGCCTTTTCAACGATATTAATGCTTATTGAATTGCATTAAAGTTTTTGAATGGTTGTTAAATTGGCAATAACAGTTACTAAATTTGAAGTATATTGCATTAAATAGGAGAATCAAAGAAACCAAAATCTTAAATATTAATTACAAATTTCAAAAAGCAAAAACAATTATAGGATAAGTAAAAAAAAAACAATAGCAGTTATTCATCTTGAGAGGAGGAATCTTTGGGGAGGTTCATAACACAACATCTACTTCGGAGATGCCTTCTTCAGGTTAGTCATAATTGATATTGCGACTATCATCCTTAAAATATTTAGCTGACCATCCACGGTACTATCCAACATGGCAATAAAGTTTGTTAGTAATTTTTAATCCTTCATTAGATCTTAAGCCAGATTAGAATCCACTCCTAAATGACACTCAGACTTGACGATCATATAGGGTGCATGTAGCATTTGCTTTCTTCTGTTATAACCATTTTTAGCTTTCTACTTTGTAATATAATGGTCAAGGTCATTCTTTACTTGCCTCAATGGCATTTCAAGCTTGGTTGATCTAGCTTAAGCTCTCAATAGATTTGCTTCAACATGGTTTCTAGCTTCTTAGAGCTAATTCTATTTCTTATGAAGTAAAACATTGGTAGTAGATACTTGATCCATTAGAAATTTGTTCTTACTCTCCATATGTCGACTTCTTAATATATTGACTTCCTTTTCTAGAGAAGTAACTTTATCTTTGTAGTCAATTAAGGAAGTATATAGGTCTACCCTCTCCTTAAGTAGATCATTATTTTCCCTCCTCAGTATATTGTTTTTTTTTTTTGTGGTTAACTGTTTCATAGTTTGCTTTATCTCCGTAATAGATGAAGCATCAATAATATGTGCCTTTAAGTTTTTATTCTTTTCATTAAGCATTTGGAGTTCCCTCTTTAGTAGAAGGATCCAATATTTCTTGAATTTGTCTTCCTCAGTCAGGTTCTTCAGCTACTCATTTAGTATGTTAACCTACTAATGTAATGCATTTAACTACTACTCAAATGCATTTACAATAAGAAGGCTATCCTGCATATGCTATCAAAGAAATATATACATCAGGAATGGAAAGATAGAAATATTTCAACAAGAAACAAACACAGAATGAGACACTTACTATCACAACTCATATTTGGAAGCCTTTTCACATTGCCTTTTTCAACTCTTGTGAACTACCTTGATGAGACTGCAATAGAACTTTCTCCATCTGCCCAAAGAATAATGAAATGCTTCACCATTTCTTTAGTGCCATATTTGATCAACTGTAGAACAAATTCATCTTCATTCGTATTGATTAATAAATGGGAGAACTTAGTAGTGAATATCATTGTTAAGGACTTCCACCAGTTATAGGAGCGAGACAATAGCAGCACTACTCCTCACTCCTATTCTTGGGGGGATGGGGGAGTAGAGCCACTATGGTTTGAGTGGGAACTAGAGTCATTACTCTATTTATAATATCCAATCCCTATTAGTAGTATTGGCGCCTAGATTTCGGTATAGAGCAAATAAGACACCGTAGGGTTACTCGATTTTAACCCTATTAGAAATATTCTCTTTATAGTGCACGTAAGAGATATTAGACCTAATTTGGTAATTTCACACTCGATCGGTGCGCCGGACGGCCCTAGAATATTTTTGGAATTTTTCTTTATTGGCTTAGAAAAGGAAATCCTAATTTACTACATGAATTTCCATTTAAGGGTTATGAATGGAACAAGCCTTTGTTAAGAAACATAATCCATATATTAGAGAATGGACCAATTAGAAGAAATCTCATGGATTGCCAAGTTCAAAGTTCTAGTTAGTTCTTTGAACTATTCTAACTAGATAGTTACAAATGAACTAATTACATAATTAGTTTTTAACTAATGGCAAATTAGAAGTTTTAAGTAAGTTGAAGGGAAAAAGGGTAAATTGAGGGAGCACTATATATATGTTAGAAGTGTGTCGAAATTTGAAGAGAGATCAAAACCAACACTTAGCCAAAAAAAGAGAGAAATTCGAGCTTCAAAGGGGGGTGCTGCTACAGTGACTATTCAAGTTTTTTTTTCATGATTTTTCATGTGTAATCAAGCTAAAATAAGGTTACATATGAATCCTTAAGCTCAATTGAAGCCTCAATTAGTGAAAATTCAAGAAAAAGAGGTAAGAAAAGCATTATTTTATGAGTTTGATAAGTGAACTTTCAAGAATGCTCCAATTGACATTCTTATTGTATTCTTGGCTTAGATTGAGTTGAATTCTAGTTTGGAGCTTGAAAGAGTCATCAATTTGAAGAAATTGGCAAGGTAAGAATTAGGGTTTTTGGTGCTTTTGTTGTAGAGATTTCAATTGGTTGTAATTAGGGCTTTAGAATGCAATTGGCATGATTTTGTTGTAATTGAAACAAGAAATTGAGAAAACGAATGTGTTGGAACCTAGGGTGAAATTCTGCCACTTTAGGGAAGTTAGGAATTGAGTGGTGTTTTGATTGAATTGTTGTGTGTAAATGGTGCATATTGTAAATTGAATGTATATGATTGATGAAAAAACCGAAAATGAGACATAATTATCCATGTTGGAAAGGTGAAGGGCAATTATGTCCAACCAAGTTATAAGGTGTTCAATAATTTTCAGGGCGCCGGATGGTGAGTTAGTTTCGATTATGGCTCCGTAACTAAAATCGGGAAGAAGTATGCATCCGGGCTTTGTATGCCGATTAGGGCGTTTAGTAGTTAAATGAGATTCTAGCATTCGATTTAGTTCTAAATGTCATTTGTGGCGCGTAGGTGAAGATAACCGAGAGCGTTAACGGGAGCAGAAATCGGGAGCGAAATTGAACGCGGAGCGGTTGTGAGTGGAAATCTGCCATTTCTTTTACTTTGCGTTTATTATGTTTTCGTATAATGAATATGCATGTTTTATGAGTTTTCGATGCATAACCATGATTTATGATCTTGATACATATTCATAGACATGCCTTTACATGTTCGAATTGAGAAACAGTTTTAAAATTTCTGCATTCGTTTTTAAAGCCATTGGTATCCTCAGATTATAGTGGTGATGATTGTATTAGACTCGGCTGGTATATCCCGTGCACATAGGCAGGTCTTGGGGGTGTGTCACTAACTCCGGGAAGTCGGGAAGTTGAGTCATGTGAGTCGCTCTATGTGTACGGGGTATTGTCTCGCTATATACATGCGATGTAAGATTCCGCTGCATAGCCAGTGAGATGTCTTGAGATGTCACTGTGGGTGCTGCTAGTTGAGGTGCCCCGTGACCTACTCACGTATGCGGTGCTAGTTGAGTCACTGCGTGGGTATAGAGCTTTAGGGTTACCATTGGTACAGTTTAGAAAGAATATGGCCGAGTGAGGATTTTACTAGTTTTCGATTTACCGATAGCATTTATATGCACACAGTAGTTATTATGTTATACAGATTCTGAATATAGTTTTCCAAAGATGTAGATAAAACCTGCTCGGCAAGATTTTAATAGCATATGATGTTAAAAACCGTTTTACAATTTTACGTCAGTTTTAGAAGCATGATTTCTGCGTGAACTTTAGAATTTTCTATCTATACATGATGTTATTTTATTGAAATTTTATTTACACTCACTGAGCTCCTTTAGCTCACCCGTTTTGTGTTTTATGTTTTCTGAACCCCTTTTCCAGGTGCAGGTCTCGGTACGCAAGCTGCTGATTCTCTTATTGCCGAGTAGTGGGCCGAATCCGAAGATCATTTTTGTACATGTAAATGTGCTAAATAGCACCATTTACTTTATGCATAATAGTTTTAGGCATGTATATTTGGATGTATGTTTTGAACCGAAAAGAAGAGATTTCAATTTTATGATTATCGTTCTTTTTACTTCTATGATTACGCTTATTTGTGATTCAAATGAATAATTGAGTTGTGTTGGATTTGATTTAGAAAGGACCGGAGGTTCGAATTGGTAGAATTGAGATGTATGGAAATAAAAGTGAAATTTCTTTGCAGGTTTTATATGAATTTTTTGAAAAACAAGGGAAACTCTATCCGTTTGTTTTTAAAATTAAGATGTCGTTTTCGTGTATGTTACTAGACCTTCTTAGTAGTAACAAGAAATAAAAATGGGTTTGCCTCGCGGAATTTCTTAACATACCCAGTTGGGTTCGGAGGAACTTCCATCGGGGTGCCCGGCAGGGCCGCTGGAATCTATAGTAAAGGGTCTCGGGTCGGGTCCTGTCAAATAAAGAGGTGGGATCTTTTTAAGGTATGTATAAGCATCTACATTTAACAGCTTTATTTGGTCTATTGCATAATTGAAGTCTGATTTGTTTGTGCTATTAGCAACCCTCCAAAATAAAATTCTCAATAACTGGCCAAATTACACTAACTTGAAGTTGGTATATATATTTCCTGCATAAAATCTATGAATGGCTAAAGGGAAGTGTTTTACAATAACTTGAATTACAATTTTTTTATCTATATGTAATGAAGCACATCTCTAAGCCATTACCGAAACTAACTTACTGATAAATTAGCTAAAAAAATCATCACCAACTATGGTTATTCTTGTTGGGATTTGTGCTCACGTGTCATCCTATTATTGGATGAATATTTTATTTTATAATATTTATACAGTACATTATTTGTTAAATCGCTATTTACTATCATTAAATGGTTCAATACTTGTGATGCTACAGACATTATATGATCTGAAGGAGTTCAGATTTGGTCTAAAAAAGTTTAGATCAATGCCAAGAGTTAGCATCACCGAAAACTATAAATGCTAAAGAGTTAGCATGTTACATTGATCAGGGAAGTCTAAGAGTTAGAATCTTGTTAGTAACGGTACAAAGACCTAAGAATACATTAGTAATAACATAGTTGCAAGAGTTACAAAAGGTGCTAAGAAATGTTACTATGTAAGTCTATTCTCAAATTATATGTTTCTGGTCTTAATTCACTGATGCAGGTCTGACGATGGAATCTTTTTATATAGACCAATGTATACACTATACCTAAATGGTCTATATGATTGTTTTTAGCTAACCATGGGCTTACCGAAAGTTCATATATCATACAAGTGTTCAATGAGGACTGAATACTAAATAGACTCAACGAGGACCCTAATAGACATCCCACAAAGCCGTCAATGAAAGGTCCTCTCGAGTAGAGTAGAATACGTGGTCCTTTGACCTCAGTACCATGATGGGCTTATAAGTGATCCATCATACTTTGTTCCACGCATGTCACAGACCTTTCATTATGTGACCGCTGGGTATCGCTGGGCATGGTCCAATGCTTATGGAGTCCGATGTGTATAGATATAGAATCCGTCAGCTAACATGGATGAGTTATATATATCTAGATGCTCAGAGACTGTATCTTAGAAAGTCTTATGGCTTATGACTAGGCCTTCTTTAAAAAGAGAACAAAAAGTTAGAAAGTCAGAAACAAAAACATTTTTTGCACTTATCGAGAGGAATGATATCCTTCAATCCAACATTAAAATTCAAAGGAGGAAGATCATATGTGAGATCTTGAGCTTCCCCTTATGTAGGAGGTCCTCCATCAACATCTAAAGGAGGAATATTATTAGTAGAAAAAGGCTCTTGAGCAACCTCTGGTGCTTCTTTCTATGCAACCTCTTAAGTCGCTTCGAAAATGGCTTCGGTTGGATAAGGCTCTTATGAAACTTTTGAAACCTACTATTAAGCGAGTTTCGATGAGACTTCAATAACCAAAAGCTTAGTAGGCTCATATCTTTGTTTCTTAATAGCTGGAGTGGCCTCCACACTCTTTGAAGTTTTCAAAGACTCTATTCTTCTTCGGGTTTTTTTTCTTTATACTCTATGACGTGGAAGGTTGAGAACCATGTAAGGAGATTTTTTATATAGACTTAAAAACTTTGAAAACTAAAAGTAAAATACAATAAAAGAATATAATGTTTAACATAACAACAATTAAGAGAAAAGAATATCTATCATCTTTATCACATGAAGGATGCGAGGAAGTTGACTCTTCTTTTAGGGGAAGAAGAGGGACCAGTTATGGTCACCTTCAAAGTAGGTAGACTAATGGAAGGAACTAGGTTAGCAAAAGCAAGAACTTTATGGTCTTAAGGAGGAATTGCATTGAGAATTTAAGAACTATCTTCTAAGTCTCCGCTTACAAAAAGAGATTGGTCAGCATCTAGAGGAAGGCCAGAGTTAATGAAATTTAGAATGACACTTTCTTAAGAGACTCGCTGATATGATCCACCCAAGAAACTGAGAAAGCTATAGATTAAAGACTCTAAGACCATCTAGAAAGAGATGTATATGAAACCGTGACTCGTTGCTTATATTAAAGGAAGAACCTTGGTATAATAAAGACACCATAATTACTTATGGAAGGATTGATTGATAAGTCGAAGGAAAATGCCCTGGAAATTATTCTGATAAGTTCAAAGAGTTCTAAAAGAACCGAAGATAATTTTCTTAATCAAATTGTTGAATGCTTTTCTCTCATCCCTCATGTATTTATAGTGAACACTTGGGTTGCCAGCATTTATTACAATATTTAATGACAACTTAAAAACTACTAACTACCAACTACTACTAATAACGCTTTAATTTAAACTAGCTTTCAAACTTTACAACTATAACAATAAATGTAATTGCAAACTTTAACTAACTATCAGCTATAACCTACAACTAAGGCTTTATTTCAAACATTACAGCTACTATCATAAATATTTATTGTAGTCTCCCAAAAGCTTATAACCACTTGGGTTGCTTACATGGGCTATTGTGGTGTTGTTCTTATCATTCCCCAACAGTTGATGAGTCAAAATTGGGTAATCATTAATTTAGAAAACTCCACTCAATCTACCTACTTTTGAACTAAGGAATTTCTTCTAGATTATTCCAAAACTTGAACCATGGAAAACCAACCTTGTGGAACATCTTCTTTGGGCCTCCATGAATTTACCTCAGCCCAAATGTTTTGAATCAGTCCATTAAGAGTTTTCTTGAACCTTTAGCTCGAGCCCTTATAACCGAACCAACTAGAACTTCATTCATGCCCTCATCATTCTCATCCTCTTGAAAATGATTTATCCTCAAATCATCACCTACATCAAAAGAACTTAAACCAATAACATTAAAAGTGGTACTAATATTGTACTCATCTAGAAAATCCAACTTATATGCATTGTCATTGATGAGCTCAAGGACTTGAAAAGGTTCATCTCCTCTTGAAAGTAACTTAGATCTCCTTTGCGCTGAAAATCTTTCTTTTCGCATGTGCAACCAAACCCAATCTCTGGGTTCAAAAAATAGTTATCGATGCCCTTTATTATCTTGTTTTGTATATTGCTCCGTCCTCCTCTCAATGTTGAGTCTTGTTTTCTCATGTATCTACTTAACAAATTCAGATTTTTTTCTTTCCATCTAAGTTAGCACATTCAGACAAAGGTAATGGCATTAAATTCAATGGAGTTAAAAGAGTAAAATCATAAACAATTTCAAATGGTGAAAACTTATTAGCAGAATGAATAGTATGATTTAAAGCAAACTCAACATATAGTAAACATTATTCCCAAGTTTTGATGTTCTTTTTAATAATAGCCCTCAACAAAGTAGACAGTCATATTCACTACTTCGGTTTGACCATCAGTTTGTGGGTGACAAGTAGTAAAAAATAATAATTTAGTTCCTAACTTACACCACAAAGTCTTCCAAAAGTAACTCAAGAACTTTAGCATCTTTATTCGAAACTATTGTTCTAGGCATACCATGTATTCATAACATTTCTCTAAAGAACAAATCAACAACATGTGTAGCATCATCGATTTTATGACATGGAATAAAATGTGCCATCTTAGAAAAATAATCCACAACCACAAAAATTGAATCTTTACCACATTTATATAGGCAAACCTAACACAAAGTCTATTGAAATATCAATCTAAGGCTCACTAGGAATAGATAGTGGCATGTATAAACCATGAGGTTGCACTCGAGATTTTGCTTGCCTATATATGACACATCTACCACAAATTCTCTCAACATCTTTTTCATGTGTGGCCAATAGAAATGTTCTCGCAAAATGGCTAAGGTCTTAGCAACTCCAAAGTATTCTATTAACCCTCTACCATAGGATTCCCTTACTGACAAATCACGCAAAGAGCAATTCAGCACATACAATTTATTTTCTTGAAGCAAGAAACCCTCATGCCTAAAGAACTTACCCACTGCGTTATTCTTACAAGCCTTAAACTCCTCACAAAAATCGTGGTATAAAGGATACAATTCTTTAATATGCTCAAAACCAAGTAACTTTGCATTAAGAGTATAAATTAATATATATATTCGAGAAAGTGCATCGGTAATGATATTTTTCTTACCTTGCTTGTATCAGATGATATATAAAAATGTCTCAATAAATTACACCTATCATGCATATCTCATGTTCAACTTGTGTTAGCCTTTCAAATGCTTCAAGGACTCATGATCAGTGTGAATCATGAATGCCTTAGGACAAAGGTAGTGTTGCTATGTTTCTAATGTTCAAATCAATGCATACAATTCTTTATCATAAGTAGGGTATTTTAAGGCTCCCCCCTTACTTTATTGATGAAATATGCTATTGATCTTCCTCCTTACATAAAAACTGCGCTTATATCCATACCTAAAGCATGAGTTAATTTTCCCTTGATCTATTAGAACGACTTCTCTTGTTCCTCTCCCTATTTGAATTCAATGTTCTTCATACCTTTGGTAAGCAGTGTCGATGTTGTTAAAGTCTTTCATAAACCTCCTGTAAAACTTAGAGTGCCCATGAAAACTACGAACATGACCTACACTTATGGGACTTGGCTATTCTTGAATCATGTGGATCTTCTCTTCATCGACCTGTATTTCTTGTGCACTCGCAACAAAACCAAGAAACACAAGCCTTTCGGTGCAAAAGGTGCACTTCTTCAAGTTAGCAAATAACTTCGCTTTTCTAAGTACATTCAAAATTGATTTTAAATGCACAATATAATCATCCAAGTTTTTGCTATAAATGAGAATATCATCAAAATAAACAACAACAAACCTACCTATAAAAGCACGTAAGACATGGTTCATTAATCGTATAAAAGTACTCGGTGCGTTAGTTAATCTAAATGGCATAACTAACCACTCATATAAATCATATTTCGTTTTAAATGTAATTTTTCATTCATCACCCTCTTTTATTCTTATTTGAGATTCCCATTCTTTAAATCAATCTTAAAAAATACACAAGCACCATGCAATTCATCTAACATACCATCTAAGCAAGGAATAGGATGATGATTTTTTTACCTTTATATTGTTGATTACTTGACAATCAATGCACATTCTCCATGTTCCATCCTTCTTAGGAACCAAAATCACTGGCACGATGTATAGACTCATACTTTCCTTTACGTACCCCTTTTTTCATCAATTCACAAACCTGTCTTTATAGCTCCTTTACCTTATCGGGATTGCTTCGATAAGCTAGTTGGTTTAGAATGGAAGCACTGGGTACGAAATTGATTTGATGTTCAATTCCTCGAATAGAAGGTAAACCAGGTGGAATCTCCTCTGAAAACACATCATCAAACTCTTGCAAAAAAGAAACAACTAAACTAGACAAACACGAGTCAAGTTGGTTAGTGTTTAAATATGCTTCTTTGTACAAAAGTACAATTATTGGCTGATTTAAAAACATCGCTCTTTTTATTTCACTCGCTTTTGTATAGAAGTTTACTTTTCTCTATGGTTTTCTCTCAATGGTCGAATTTGTCCTCTTAATTTCTCTCTCATTTTTCTTGGCCTTTCTTTTATTTTCTTTCTAATTTTCACTTGTTTTCTTTTTCTCACTCTATTTCTTTTGATCAGGCTCTTCTGTAATCTCACTTGATCTGCCTTGATGACAAATGGACGAGAGTGATTATTCTTCGATTAAGCACAAATGAGTATTTGTTAATAAAACCATCATGCTTAACACGCCAATCAAATTACCATAGTCGATCTAGTAACAAGTGTCTAACTTGCATCAGAACTACATCACACAAAACTTCATCTTCATAATTTTTGATGCGAAAGAAAACTAACACCTGTTTAGTAACCCTTACCTCACCACTATCATTGAGCCATTGCAATTTGTAAGGTCGAGGATGTTTAATTATTGGTAGCCTTAATTTCTCCACCATTGTAATGCTAGCAACATTAGTACAACCACCTCCATCAATAATCACACTACACACCTTGTTTTGCACATGGCATCTAGTATAAAAGATATTTTCTTACTGCACTTCATCGTCTTCTTTAACCTGTATACTTAGAACTCTCCTTATAACCAATAATTCTCCTTGGGTAGCATATTCCTCATCATCCACGTCCTCTAATGGTGGCAAAAATTCAGTGTCATCTATATCCTCAGATTCAATCTCACAATTATCTTGCAATATCATAACTCTTTTGTTTGGACATTAGTTCGCTATGTGACCCCTGCCTTGGCATTTAAAACACTTAATATCATGGTTCTTAATAGTTGAAGAATCAGATTTACCTTGATTTTCATGGCTAATCGCTTCTTTTTTTTTTTTGCTCGATTTTTAGGCTTGGTAGTGGCTTGCTTCTCTTCTTTCTTTATAAATTTTAGCCTCTATAATGAAACTAAGCTAGGGTTTTTTCATATACTGTTGCCCATTTTCTTGAGTTGGTTCTCAATTTTTATAACCATGTGCACTATATCTTCAAACTCTACATAATGTTACAATGCCACTGAATTAGCAATTTTCTAGTTCAAACCAATCAAAAATCTAGCCATAGTAGCCTCTCGGTCTTTCTCTATATTCGCTCGGATCATAACGATTTCCATCTTATTATAATAATCCTCTACACTTCAATCTTGTGTAAGACTTTGCAATTTTTGGTACAAGTCACGATGGTAATGGCTTGGAATAAGCAGCTTCCTCATCACAATTTTCATTTCCTCCTAAGTTTCTATCGGATGCTCTCTATTTCTCTTCCTATTTAATACTAGTTAATCCCACGAAATAATTGCATAATAAAAAAATTCAATGGCTGTAAGTTTTGATTTTTTAAGCTCGAAATAATTGTGACAATCAAATACTAATTCTATATTCTTCTCCCACTCAAGGTAAGCTTATGGATCATTTTTCCCTTAAAATAATAGAATTTTCATCTTAATACTACTCAAGTTGTTATCTTCCCGATTCTTAGCTTCTTTAAATCGCCCACCATATCTTCTATTATCAACAATTGAATCCTAGTCATCTTCTTTATCGAAACCGTCCCTATAACACTCTTTAGCTTCAACTCTCACTTTTCTAGGTTGAACGTTCCCTATTCAACGCACATTAAGAATGTTTTGTGGCTGCTCTAAACATGCATTCTCTATCTAATCTATCTGTTCATGAACCTGTTCCATCTTCACTTTCAATACTCTTCTTATCTCACCCATTAAAGCTTCCATGGGAAACTTTGGATCAACATCTTCTGATGCAATTTTGAAAGTATTGTTGTTCTTGTTGTTTAAAATGTTTGCTACAAAATAAAGTTAGAGACACAAAAAAAAAAAAAAAAACCTCATACACACCCTCATGTGTTTCACTTGAAGAATGATTTCACTCATGTTTCATGTAAAATCAGATTGGCTTTTACCTTCTTATGTACTCACCATTCTTGCCTTTTTCCACTTATAGTAATCCTATATAGATTCTTATCAAACTAAACAAACAAATATCATAATTTTCAGCAACAATTCACTAAGAACTCACCAAGAAAAATTCAAATTTATGAAATTAAAAAAGAACAAAAAAAAAAGTAAAATTAAAATAAGAATTACAAGATTTGAGTCGTGATGTCACTTTTTTTTATAAAAAAATTCAAATAAAAAATATAGGCAAACTTATAACTAGTGCCAAGATCTGATACCAACTAATACGATCTACCCAAGAAACTAACAAATTTGTGAATCAAGGACTCCAAAACTATATAGAAACAGATTTGATGAAACTCTGACCCGCTGCTTATATTGAAGGAAGAACCTTGGTATAATAAAGATTGATTGATAAGTCGAAGGAGAACACGACAGAAATTGTTCTGATAAATTCAAAGAGTTCTAAAAGAACCAAAGAGAATTTTCTTAATCAAATTGTTGAATACTTTCCTTTCATCCCTCATGTATTTATAGTGAATACTTGAGAAGCCAGCATTTATTATAATATTTAATGAAAACTTAACAACCACTAACTAGCAACTATTACCAATAAGGCTTTAATTTAAACTAGCTTTCAAAATTTACAACTACAATATAAATACAACTGCAGACTTTAACTAACTACCAGCTCTCACCAATAACTAAGGATTTAATTCAAACATTATAACTACTATTATAAATATTTATTATAGTCTCCCAAAAGTTTCTAACCACTTTGGTTGCTCATGTGGGCTACTATGCTGCTATTCCCATCATTTCCAAACACTTGATGAGTCAAAATTGGGTAATTACCAATTTAGAAAACTCTGCTCAATCCTCATACTTTTGAAATGAGGAATTCCAAAGCTTGAACCATGGAAATCCAATATTGTAAAATACATGGAACATCTTCTTTGGGCCTCCATGAATTAACCTAGCCCAAATATTTTGAATCAGTCCATTGAGAGTTTTCTTGAACCTTTTAGCTCGAGCCCTTGTAATCGGACAACTAGAAGTTGAATAAGATCTGCATTCCATTTATTAGTCGTGCCCTCATAACTCACACTACTTCAACGTAAAAGATGCAAAATAAAGAAAATGTTAGGAATTTGATGGAATAGAATTAGGGAAAGTAAGTGAAAGATGGAGGAAGCAAACGTATGTTGAAAAAGATCCCTTTATAAATGTAGCTTCCATAAAAATCTTCATTAGGAAGCCCTTCACTGGAACCATGAGGGAATAAAATTTCATCAAAAAGGCATTTATAGAACAGAATGCAATTGTAGAATGCCTTATGATCAAACGTTGTGGAACCCACGAAGATTCAGAATTTCATAAGCATCAGAGTCAATACATGGTCCTTCATAATTAGAGTACAAAGAAAGTTGCACACTCATTCTTGGTGAGCATATGCCAATAGAAACTAATGGCTATACAAGTAGGTATAAGAAATCATCTTTTTAAAGATAAATTTCTTGAGAAACCTCTTCTTTCCAAGAATAAAAGGAAGGGAGAGACTGGTCTTGTTATAGTAACCATTGAAAGTGGCCACCTCATAAAGGTAACCAGGCCTCTTTCAGTTGCCCTTGACAATAATAATATCTTTCTTGAAGCTTGCTTTCTTTTCCTCAAAATCAGAGAATAGTTTCTGCTTTTTGGAGAAGAAATAAAAGTTACGTTTCCCTCGATTAGCAGTATGGATAATAAGAAGTCATCAGACAGTAAAGGGGAAGGATCATATGGTTAAGACAAGCTATATTTTAGGGCATATGGAAGACGTTTAAATGAAATTCGAGAGGGGAATAATAAGCACATTTTATACATCATATTGTATCTCTCATAACTTAATGTTTACTTATTTTAAGCATGAATATGTATCTTTTTATATATGTTAATCTTATTTTGAAGTTTCAAAGTTAACAGAGCTATCTAGGATGAAAATTCAAAGGAAACAAGGCAAATATCAAATTTGCTACAGTAGAACTACTACAGTCATAATAAATAATATTTTTGTAATATTATTTTACTTTAGCGCCCCTACTAGGCACCAACATTGGATCCAACTGATGCCCTAAGTTTTATAACCCGTTTTAAAGCCTATTTAAATAACATAAAAGCCTCATTTGAGAAGGAAGAAAAAAAGAGAAAAAGAGAAGGAGAAAGCACGAATTTAAAAACCCATTCCTAGATAGAGAAGCACCAACCTTTAGAGTGAGAGAATGTCTTTAAGGCTTTTTGAGGAATTTGAAGATCTTGAAAGAATGAAGCCTTGGAGACATCTACAATTTTGTTTCTTTCATTTCCTTTTACTTTATTTCTTTTATTTGAAAATTATAGTTATGAATCTTGTTTTAAACATATTTACATATGGTTGAATTTATGTATGCCTAAACATTGAATTCTAAGGTTTGATGTAGCTTTATTTTATGCTAGTTTTGATGATTTAGTGGATTGTTGTTTAATTGATTAATGTTTCTCTATGATTAATGCTTTTAATTGATTGGCAAATGAATTGGTTGGTGTTGATTTGTTGATTAATGCTTGGGGGAGATTGTTATTAGATTTGAAAAATATATCCTTAGATTGTTATTAAGTCGGAAGACTAATAACATCTGGGTAATCACTAAAGTTTGCTTAATGATTGCATGTAGTGCGTACCAAAGTTTTGAGAAAATCTATGAGAATACCTATGGCATGAAATTATGCCTAGGATCATATTTGATGCTCGGTAGAGGTAATAAAACTAATCTTTAGGTAATCAATTTAAGGATTGCATAATGAATGTATAGGTAGAAAAGTTAGATAAGAATATCATCTTGAATATGTATGCATAATATCTTATTTGATGCTCGAAAGCGATAATGATATTAGTCTTAATCCCTTAATTAATGAATTGAACCAAATTGTAAAATCGAAAGAACATAAGAATAATAGAGTGAAATTAAGACTCTAAGATCCCATTTATTTTAAGATCAATTTCTTTAGTTTAGTTTCGTTTATT
The DNA here is from genome assembly GCA_946807835.1 of Ailanthus altissimus. Taxonomy (NCBI): domain Eukaryota; kingdom Viridiplantae; phylum Streptophyta; class Magnoliopsida; order Sapindales; family Simaroubaceae; genus Ailanthus; species Ailanthus altissimus. The sequence goes on from OX327687.1 coordinate 17,397,341, forward strand.
TTTCAAAACCAATTTCAAATTAAGGGAGCATAGATAAAACCAAGTTACGACAACTATAGTACTTAACACAAATTTAAAAGATCAATTCTCATAGGAACAATACCCATACTCATCATTTTATTACTGCTCACAATTTGTGCACTTGCGGCTTTACATATCACATGTATCTATATTCGTAAACAGGGATAAACCGATAACATGGAGGAACTCGTAGATGATGGGAGGAATAAGGAACATAAAATATGTTTAAGTGTTCCTTGAAAAAAAAAGGGAGCTCACTTACTCAAACAGATAATCGGTTGTTAAAGGGTTTTTGCATGAGAAGATTTTTAATTCGGACAATTTCTGGGAGTTAGAGCATGGACTTCAATTTATCAATGGAGAAATTATTCAATCCCTTCACTATTGTTGTTGTATTGACAAAAGTAATTTCAAAAAATTTAGAGTTTTTTAATTAGTAAGGAAAGAGGAAAAAGCAAGAAATCAAGAGGCTATTTTCGAATAAAAATTAAAGTAAAATTAAGGGGATTTCATTAGAAAATAATATCCACTGACACTGAATGTGAAGCGACATAATTTATGGAACAATAAGAGACAATAATACTCTGAAAGTTAAAAGATTAACGAAACACATGGTGTTTGTTAATTCGTTAAGAAGTGTGTCTTATAAACTTCCTATTTAAATCTGTGCCAAGTGTTTCACTCATTCACTTATAAGGGGGGATATCTATTAAGCCAATATCTTATTAGGCCTAACAAATCTGTGCCAAGTGTTCAAAATCTATTAACGAAGGAGACCTGCAATAACAAGCCTATTTTCTCAAATACAAGTAACCCATATTAGGTAATCCTGACCTGCAGACCCATAATTTCCACAAACAGGTTATAAACATCATAGAAGACGAGAATGAAATAGAAGCCAATATTTATTTCAAATTATTGCATTTTAAATACCTTTTTTAATGATTAGAATATACAATAAATAAAAAATTAAACTCTAATAACATAAATTCACTCGAAAACCAATTAACAACACATTTAATATAGATTTAATTACTAAATCATAACTGAGATCATTTGACTTATTATCATAATTACACATATCCTAACTCAATTGATCTTAACTCTTATAAAAGATGAAGAAATTGATCAGAAGAAGGATTTCAAAATGACACACTTTTAAAAAAAAATATTTTTTTGTGTGCATAAAATGTAAAGCAACTGAGATCATTTGACTTATTATCATAATTAAACATATCTTAACTCAATTGATTTTAACTCTTATAAAATGTGAAGAAATCGATTAGAAGAAAGATTTCAAAATGTCACTTTTTAAAAAAAAACATTTTTTTTTTGTGTGCATAAAATTTGGCTTTACATTTTAACAACTAAAACAGTATTCCTAGAATAAAGAATAAAACTTTTTAAAACATAAAAAATGCACATTAATATTTCTTGCATTAAAATTTACTTTCATACGCTCGTGCATTTTTTTATGTTACAATTATTGATTTGGATATCAAAATGCTCTTTTTTGCAAGAGGATAAATATTATGTTATTTTTATAGAGTTTATATTGAGAAACTTCAATTATACCCATGTTATGCTTTGACCTTAGAGTTTAACCATGCAATTTTATGTAGCTACTCATTTATGTTTGAAATCCACATACAAATGAAAAATATTGCTATAAAGTGGAATAAATATGAAACATTCTTAATGCATAATTTTTTTTAAAAGAATTAATTATATCTATTAAAATATTGACATAAAATAATAAAGACTTAAATGGATGAGTTTAAAGAGCAGTAGCGGAACTACACTTAAGCTTGGATGGGCCTTGACCCCCAATATAAGAGTCGTTGAATCATGTGATAATCTATTTATAGTAAAATATCAAATGATAAATGTGTTTTATAATATAAGAATTATTATCAGTTTATATTTTATATTTTTTTCTTCTTTCTATTTTTGTTATAAAATATCAAACGTAACATTTTATTTCTTATTTTTCATATTTCTTATATTTTCATACGCAAAACATTGATTGTCTCTGTTATTTTTTTTGTGAGTTGAATTGGGCTTACTTTATCCAAAATTTTAGAAAAAGATAATAATTAATTATTATTTTAGTAAAATTAAGAAGAAAAATATTAAGGTTAGGTCTTATAAAATATAAATTTTCGATCTTTTAAATTTTCTAAGATTTTATTTTGCTATAATTATGTATATAATTTTAATCCCATTGTATTTTACTCTTACTCTTTCAATTGTGAGATCCACATATCTTTTGTGAGACCTACCTATTTTTTAATCTTTATAATTAGGTAATGTTATTTTTATTTCTAGTGATTGTATAGTGTTGTATGTGATTTAAGTTTTTTTTTTTCCTAAAAAATATGTTTGGTCCCTTAGCAGAAAATTGACCTTATAATATGTATTAGCTTTTTTTTTAACTGAAAAATCTAGTCCTGGCCCTATAAAAGTGAGAAATAGGAAGAGACGTAACATAATTTTATTTGTTTTTTTATTTTTTGATAAATTAAGAGTGATACAATTACATTTAATAGGAGATTTATAGAGAAAAAAAATTATTAATAGTTACATAATATTTTTATTAATATTTATTGAATCCATAAATCTATAATACTTTACGAGATAGAAGTAATTGTTTTCTACCAATCTTGTCTAATACATCTCATGCAATAAAACAATATGTGATGTGTTAAGTTAAATTTCTTCCTTATTCTATCTATCTATTTTTAAAATAATCATACAACATATTTATTAATTAAATTTATTAAATAGATATACATATAATATTATGTGGCATATGTCCATCTTACTTCCCTTGTCAAACAATAGATCTACTTTAGGACAAAAGACATGCCAATTTGATTGGGTCTGATTCAGCCCGACTCTCGGCCCCTTTTGCTGGCCTTAAATCCATGTTTGTGAAAGTAAAAAAGACTATTACTTGTTATTTACACAAAGGAGAATGACATCCTAATCCATCATAGCTTTTAGTTAATTTTAATAGAAATTCATTTTTAGCAATACAATAACATCTTTGTCTTTAATTGGTAAAGTAGTTGCAGAATGTGATTCAAGTAGAAGTATATATTAGAAAAAAATTATTTTTTAAAGAAATAAAGGGCCATTGAGCATGTGAACTTATGGGCTTTTATACGGCACGAAAAGACAAAAATACTCATAAAATTAGCTATTGATATATACTTTTAATAAATATTATGTTTATATTAATTGAATGGAAAATTGTCCAAATAATCTGCTGACTATAATAGCTTCAAAACATGTCTACAATACTAGAATGCAAACAAAAATTTAGATATTCAAAATTTAAAAAATACATTTAATCCATTGCGTAACGGTCCCTAAAAGTGCAATGTTCATCAACAGAAAATTACATTTTATAGTAGTTAAACAACAAAATTACATACCTAATTCAATAAGAAAAAATCCTAGCTGTTCAACAGTAGAATTACATACCTAATTCAGATTACACTATGCATTTTAACCATCAGGTCAGTAACAAAATATTAGTCTAAATACTTAATTCAACAAGAAAAAAAAATCTCAAATTATCCATCAGATCACTTAATTTCCTCAGATCAACAAAACAATATACAAGAAGCTATCAACTCAGTTGATTAACCCAAAACCTTGTATCTAGCAAGTCAGTAAAATAAGAATACACTATCTGGGCAGCAATCAAAAATCACATAATACAATAGACCAAAGGTTCAGCTTCAGAGCCTCTATCAAGTTTTGTTCTAGCTTCGATAGAGTCAACGGGCACCTAATAAAATTTAAAAACAGAATATGTCAATGCAATGAAAAGGCCTTTATAGGTATTTCAGAATTTAAAAAAAAATCAAATAAGCTATATTTCAGGTGCATGCATAGAAAATACAAGTTTTATATATTTTGGAAGCTAGAACTTGAAGAGTTCAATGTAAGTCGAATTTTGAATTATGATAACATTCACCTTGTGCAAGATAAAAATATATCTAATTTGTATACTTCACAACAACAAGTGCTAATGAGAAGGCATTTAAGTGTTGATACAATTATCAAACAAGAGCTCACAGTTTTAATAGTTATAGTTGTTTTCATGTTAGGTTTTTTATTGGGAATGGCAACATGTATTATAATCATTATAAAAATGTAAAGTCATTTTGTATGTGAACTAATTGGTAATGAAAATAAATGAGTTTGTTTTAAACTTTATGTGTTATACCTGTGCCCCTCTATCTGAACATGCCAGATTGTCTGGTTCTTCTTAAAAGCTATGAATGTCTTCTTGAGATGTTCTGAACACCCTTTGGGAGACTTGTTGTTGTATTTGCAATGCTTGAGGCTTGTGGCACACTAGAATTTCCCTTAACATTGGATGTAGATTGTGTTCCTTGCCAAATTAATTTGTAGTTAATATTTGGTAAATGGACAGTTTTGTCCCATAAGTTAGAACTAATAACCAATTTTATCCCACCAATTTACAAAGGACAATTTTGTCTAGTTAAGTAATTGAAATCTAGTTATCTGGCTATTAGAAGATTAGAAGTTACAGCTCCTTATATTGTAGCCAAATTGACTTCATTTTCTACATTTGACGTGGCCTTTCTTGCTCTTATTCCTACTATTTAAGATTTTAGATGCTTGCCTTTTTCTAGACATCTTAGGCCTATCAGCCTTCTTTTTTATCTGAAGTGGTTCAATTGGTGGGCCTTCAACTTTTGGCAAATCAGATTGGTGAAGGAAAAGATTGATGACACACATATAAGTGTTTAAATAGGCCTTTGTTGTAAGTTTTAAATCCACATAATCCTGTGCATTCTTCTTCCAATGACTGATATGAGGCAAAAGATGCCTACATAGAATGTCATTGACTTGAAAAACACTACAGTCACATGTCCTATTATCAAAGTCAACAATAAAAGTTTTATGGTAATCAATGACTTCAAACTCAGAGCCAATTGCATATATTACCTTGATAAACCTTCCATATTTTCTGATTTAATCAAATCTTCTATTCATTATTGGTGGCAAACTTTCCTCCCATTGTAGTGTCTTTTACAATTTTTTACTCAATCTCTTCATTATTGTTTCCTTATAAATTTCAGTAACTCCATACCTGAACTACCTCTGTAAACATTCAACCAACCATTCCATGATTCTGTCATATTGTTGGTCACATGATCACACTTGACATCACGTTCAAAAGTATATCTACACTATTTGTTAGGCTCAATATCTACAAGATACTTGTAAGCCTCCACATTAGCCTTATTAATCTTACTTATGCCTTCCTTATATACAGATTTCTTAGTGGCCCTACTGCCTCCAAAAACAAAGGCCTAAATCTCTGATCTGGCCATTATCTAATGAAATTGGATATTATGTGCCTAGCAAAAAACTTGGTTGAGGGTCTAGTCCAATAATTAGATAATGCTCTCAATATGCCTTTTGTTTGTCTGTTATAAATATGACTGACTGCTCATTTGCAATGTCAAGCCACTGCCTAAGGTTACCTAAAACTAACACCATGTATCTCTATTCTCAATCTCAGCCACTGTCACTACTATAGGAAAAATACCATTATTTTCATCCAAGGCAACTGTAGATAATAATACTCTTCCATAAGGGGCCTTTTAAATGGCACCCATCTGGTCTTACAAACTTTATACACCCTTAGAGGAAACCATCTCTTAATGCTAGAAAGCTATATATAAAATTTTTAAATGTTATTGGACCATCGTCAATAGGTACATCAAATTGCATTTTAACAAAAATAGCAGGGTTTCTATCTATAAGCACCTTAGCATAATCCCTCAATCTTTGGTATGCTAAGCTATGATCCTCATTGGCTTCCTTAAGTGCTCTACTCCCAGCTCTTCTTATCTTTTTCATATGAAAATGCACCCCAAACCTTTGTTTCAACTTATCTCTTATTACTTTAGTTGGTATTGTTGGACTTATCCTTGAGCATCGGCAAATTGTAAAGCAATCTAAGCTTCTTTTGCTTCTTTTGTCTTAGATGCCCTGTCACACGTATGCTCCTCTTGGTATTGTTATATTCTGAACACTATGCTAGATTTCACTTTGGCTACATAAATAAACTATGGGCATCCCTCAAACTTATACCTACCTCTGAACCTTTGGAAGTCATTCTTAATTTGAAATTTTCAAAACCTTCTCTTAGACAGTGTTTCTTCAAAGCATTCTTAAAGTGCTCAACCTCATCAAACTCCTGGCCAACATACAAATTAGCCTTCCGTTCATCACTTTTTCTGAAGTAATCTTTACCTATTGACCTTACTATTTCTAAGACTAGATCATTCTCATTTGATGAGTTCTCTATAAGGCTATCTCTATCATCTAACTCATAGTTTGATAATGGATGGTCTCTTCCTTTATCATTGTCACTATACTACTCATTCCCCTCTAGTGGGTCAATGCCATCACTACTAGAGGAATTTGAATACATTACCTCTTTTAGCTTATTGTCTGACCAAAAGGTCTTTTCCTCTAAGTAGCTAGGGTTTTGTTAATGTTTAGGGTTTGGGTGATGTTTAATTCTTGGTTGATGTGCTAGGCTAGATAGTGGGTGTGGCTACTGTTTAGGGCCTGTTGTATTTGTTGGACTGATGAAATAGGAGCATCTGACTATGCTTGCTAGACTGATGGAATGTGAGCCTTTAGTTGTGCTAGTTAGACTGGTGGAATAAGGGCCTCCTGGCTGTGCTTGCTATACTAGTAGAATGAGGGCCCGCTTTTGTGCTTGCTATCTTAATGGAATAGGGGCTTGCATTTGTGCATGCTGGACTGGTAAAATGGGGGCCCTCTTCTGTACATGCTGGATTGGTTGAATAGGGACTCACTTCTATACTTGCTGAACTGATGGAATGTAGGTCTATTTTCGTGCTTGCTGGATTTGTGGAATAGGGGCTTGCTTTTGTACTTACTGGGCTGGTGGAATAGGGATCTGCTTTTATGGTTATTGGACTAGTGGAGTGAGGATTTGCTGCTTTGCTTATTAGCCATTAGAAGGATTAGAAAACAGTTTCTTCTTTTTGCTTAGACCAGCACAATCATCAAACTTTGGTACTCCCTGACTTTATACTGTGGAAGAGGTTTCTGACTTCAGTGATAGAACCTCCAAATATACATCCATGTAAAACCATCTTCGTCTTAAACATTTATCAAATAATCCTATAAGATCATCATCATTTTCATTTCAATTGTCTCCCATGTCTAAGGGATAGTGACAGTAACCCAAAATTTATCTCCTCATAAGAATGGCCTCTTAAACACTTTCTTACATACTTAATTTTTCAGTGAAATTAGACTACAATAGTCCATCACAGTATAATTAGTGTATGGTTCTCACCCAGTACTCTTATAGTAATGGTGACAAATGCTTCTTCATCATCTGATGACATCTATATCAAACACAACATCAACACAACATTAAACACAACATATCCATTAATAACCAACAACATAATAACATATCCAACAACAACCAATAATACAACAACTAGCAATACAACAATATATCCAATAGCAACCAGCAACACACAACAAATACAACAGCAACTAGCAACAAAAATATGCACTCAAAACATAAATACTTCTTATCAACATAAAATACAGCATCCACACCTACAATGCAAATAATATCCTTTGTAAAGCCAAAATAAGATTTTCAAATTCAATTCTCTGTCATCAGACACAACATCAACACCCATAATGCAAGCATACTTTATACATTCAAAATACGATTTTCAGATATGCAACAAAGAATCCCAACACAAAAAACCCTAGATTTTGAGCTCATAACAAAATGAACCAAACAAAACCTTGATATTATTAATTCGATAATCAAAATATAACGAATCAATGACAACAAATCACCAAAACCTATATAGAACACAATCTTTTAAAGAACAATTATCAAACTATACGTTTAAAAAAAACCCATACATCTTTCCTCTGGTTAAATGTGATTAACACAACAAAAATACAATATATTTCAATGCGATTAAATATGCTTAAATATGAATACATTGTTTAGTTAGGGAAATTATGAGTATCTTACCTTGAAATAGTGCTTCGCACTTTTGTGTGAAAGGTTGGTAAATGGAAGATGAAAGGGCTGATTGATGATATTTTGTGGGTTATAATCAGTTAAAAAGATTGCTGTTCAGCGAGATAGAAAGTGACTAGTTTGAAATCGAAGACGAAGTGGAAGGAGAAACGTGTGAGAAGTACTTTTAGCACTAAAACCAACCTTTTCACTAACAGTCAACCAAATTCATACATGTAGACATGACATAACTGCCCTTCGACTGTCAAAACTAACGAACAATGATTGACAAACTAGGACAAAACTATCAATTTTAAAATAATTGAGATAAAACTGGGTATTAGCCCAAACTCTTGGAACAAAACTGTCCTTATCCCTTTATACAAATAATATATATATTTTTTAAAGTTAAAGTGTTAGGTTTAAGCAATTAAGTTCCTCTATATATATGAAAGGCATATATAATGATTTAGTTTTAGTACTTTTAAAATTAAGATGATGGATTCAAAATCCTCCATTTATATGAGTAGTAAATGTGTATAACATGTATAATAAATAAAATATTCAATTCATATTGTAATTAGTGGACATATATCTTCAAATAATAATAATAATAAATAAATAAATAACATTTTGTTGCTGACTACTGTTCCTCAAAGATGTCATTATAACCTTGTACCATTTATCTCTCGGCAAAAATAAAAACAACCACCTTATAGCTTGTACCATTTGTTGCCATAACGATGGAAGATACCATATTTCTTGAAATTTGAATAAAATATTATTGAAGTTCTGTGAATTTGAATTTTCTTGATCGGAGTCTTGTAGGTCTTCATTTTCCTCCCTGTAAATGATCAGAGTATCCTTGCTAATGTGTAAAGAATAATCCGACGCTTAAATTAGTAGGATTGAAGGGATTAAATGGAAGAAAAATAAAGAAAAAAAATTAAAAATAATGTTTGGGTCTATAAATATATTATTCAATAGAATTTTTGTAAAATGAATGTTCCTGAATTCTATGCGAGAGAGGACTTCTCCTTTATAAGGGGAGATTTTGAGGGAAAATTAAGAGTTTTTCCCCTAAATATCTCGGTCGATTGATAGGTGTGTCCCTCTTACTTCAATTAGATAGCTTACTTATTTTCAAGCTTTGTGAGAGTTTGTTAAAATCGTTAAGACCATAAGGATCCAGTATGGGCATACTTATGCAGATTCTTCTAATAAAATAAAATTTTGGTAGATAGCATTGAGCTGATTGGGTAGTTAGGCCTCACAAATGCCCCTAATAAGTGAAGAATTGTGATCATTTATTAGATGTCTTATTTGGCACGTTTCTTCTCATCTCTTTAATTTGCATATGTCCTAAACTCTAAACCCTAAATATGTCATTGGATACTGGTGATGCTTTCATTATCTTGAATCACTATTTGTGCAGCTTTGTCAACTTATAAATACTATATGCTCACTTTTTCTTTTTCTTTCTTTTTTGTATCAAAAATTTTCTTGCTCTCTCAGTGTTCACCTATATTTACTGTCTTAAAGAAATTTATATTTCCATATTCGTTATTGTTTTTTTAAAAAACAATAAAATAGTGTATGGATTAGATAATTTTATTATAGAAGAGATCAAATCTACTTACTGATCCCTGATGATGTGAATATTAGGTTGTTTATTACTAATGACAATAAAAGTAATCTAACATGATTGAAGCTGTGGGAGATTCTTTTGTTCTGACATCATCTGCCTTATTTCTTAATGTACTAAAACTTGGAGAGTAATCCAACATGGTGCGTGGATTAGTAGTCCAAATTGTGCCTATGATATTTGCATTTCTTGATATTACAGGACTCTTCTCACACTAAATCCACTTAAACATCTTCCACTTAATCCAAAGGATCTCCATAATGAATCTTATGATGCATCTACCTTATTTCTTGACTATTTATAATATTTTTGATTGCTACAACATGACCTATTCAAATACATTTACTTATGGCTCTCAAGATAGGGAGGAGGCCGATACAACGGTTTGAGGCAAAAAAGATGATTTTTAACAAGAACCCTATCATTGTTAGCTGAGAGTGCAAGGGGCCTAGGATTTCTTATGTCGTTCAAACTAGTCATGCACCATTTTGAAAACTAATTCTCTATCCTCTTACTCATATCCTCTGGAGAGAACTATTTCTAAAGAAATACTAATGTCTTTCATCATCAGCTATCCCATCTTGAACTACTCTTACGATATGCTCATCTTTCTCGAGTGCATATTTTGCCTCATGCTTTAAATTTTAAGAATGAGCTACTAACCTTAACATCTTTGGAATTTGTATTTTAAGGTCCAAAGGCTTATGCTACTTTTGATATTACTTCCTTTCATAAGAACTTACTGATGGATGAATTTATTCCATCTAAGGTTTTAGTCACTTCAGAGTTTGAAGAATGAGATGGTGATAATATCTTCTACCACTTCACCTATGCAAAAGTTTTTCTAGCACTAAGTGAGATTTTGATTTTTTTTCTTCCATCTTTCATATAGTTTTCTTATGTGTTTCTAACCATTTCTCTATTCCAGCTCCTAGAATTAGGGTCGTGCAATTTTCCCTTGACCATGAGATTATGGTTTTCTCCTACAAGTTTGATTCCTCGGATGCCTTTTTTTAACTACTTCCCTAGATTTGTTGATGCGAGTAAGGGATCTAAAGGTATTACTAGTCGTTCAAATGCAAATCCTTAAGCTTTCTTTACCACTTTTGTTAAAGCTCCCAATGTTAGTTCTTTCTCTACTATTTTTTCTACTACTAGACTATTCAGTGTTAGCCTATCTTCTTCTGAACATCACATTTTGACCTTTTGATAGGAAGGAGTATTTTTGATGTTGTCACTAACATCTTTGCTTCTGTAGAAGCACCTATTGTTAGTTTGTCTATTCCTATCCCTGAGGAAGATAGGTTGTTGTTTTTCTTGCCAATCTTTTTTTTTTTTTTTGCTTTGTAGTTCGATTGATCTTTTCTTTATTATTTATAGATCTTCAATCTTTCATAGAAGACCTTCTTGGATTACTTAGATTCCTACAATTAGGACTAAAAGGCAAAAGGGCACCATAAAATAAAAGGAAGGTATCAAATAGTACAACTTGAGAGTTTGAGATCTAAGTCTTTTAATAGACCAAAGAAACAAAAGACATATAAGCTTTTTGGCAAGGGTCATGGTCCTCAAGAAGCTCCAACTAAGCCCTATATAGTCTAATCTAACCTATTCCCACTTCAGTCCAAGTAGCTCAAGCTCCAGTATAATCTTGCTCTTGCTCAAACTTAAAGGCTATCCATTACATCTCCCCCATGAGGGACTTTTATGTCACTAGGTATCTAAGCCTTATTCTGTATTATTTTTGCTTCTTTCTAATGTTACATTTTTTTACATTCAAAATTATCTCTTACAAGTGTTCTTATTTTGGACATTAGATGTTTGAGCTCGTCAAAATCTAATGACTCAAATAGATTTTTTGACCTTCTTCCCCATTCAAACGAGATAGAATCAAAAAGAGGAGGTTATAAGGGTTCCTGGTCTCCCCCATGGCTGGTTAGATCTCTACCATTATCTTTTTATAGTCCTTTGATAGGGGCCTAATTAGGATTAATATTTTCATCTTTCAAGCTTAATATTTATTTATTTTAAAAAAATATTATTAACCTTTTAATTGATTTATTATTATTTTGTAGGTTTTGAGTCAATGGAGCAAATAAGAATGAAAATCTAAGGGAAACATTGCAAAAACAATCAAAATTACCACAATACCATGAATAATACATGTGAACAGTTTTTTATGAAGCAATAACTTTGCTACAATACCACTGAAGTTGTGCCACGATAGTGTCCTCATCATTAGGGTGCTTAAAAATGACCACCGCAGAGCTTAATCCTGGAATTTAAGTGCCCCAGTGCCTAGAAACAAGCATCACAGCAATCGTACGACTAAAGAGACTCCTAACTAACCTTGGACATGGATTTGCCCTAATTTACGGTCACCAAACCTATAAATATGAGACTTTTGAAGCCAAAAATAGAGATTACAAGAGAGTGTATGAATGAGAACAAATTTTAGAGAGTAGATCAAGATTTGAAAATTAAAAAATGAATTTAGCTACAAGTTAGAGAGAGAAAGTGCTGAATCAAAACATTGATATGTGTTTTCTTCTTCTCTTACTTATATCTTTTGTTCTTCTTTGTTATGTCTATCAACTTATGCTCTAAACTCTTTATTTCATTATGAGCTAAGTTTTATATTAAGGGGTAAAACTTTGAACTCAATATGTGATCAAAGACAAGGCTTAAAGTAAAGTGGTCGGAGCTGTTCTTGAAGATTTTCTCATTGAGCTATGAAAATCAAAGAAAATGAATATCAATAGGTATTGATTGAAGTTCTATAGGTATGATACTGTTGACATGCAGTTTGATCATCCATGCATCAAGAAAGGCATCAAGCCGATAACGTTAAATCAAGCGCTTCTTGGAAGGCAACTCAAGTAATTTTTTATTTTTTTTATGTTGTTTATTTTATTTTAGTGCTAGAACAGCAAGGTAGCATTTAAGGAACAACACAAGAAGTTATAACATAAGGTGATAGGAAAAATTCATCATCGACACATCAAGATTCAAATGCTACAATGCTAAGAGTTCATTTACCAAATAAGTTTCCTACTCTTATTTTTATTTTTCGCCATTGAGGATAATGTCAATTTTAAATTTAGAGAAGAAAACACCATTTATCTGTGTTTATTTTATGCTTCATGAATTTTACTTGCTATTTTGCACGTTAATATTTTTTAATTATTGGTTTTGGGTTTGGTATGATGTTTACTAGTCAATAATAAGAACTTGATTGTGACATATATGACTCTTGGGAATCATAGATATTGTAACTATTCTTATGTTTAATCTTTGTATCAAGTTTTTGTCTTAATTATGATTCTTTGAACACATTGAGTACACATAGTTATAATCATTTAGTTTATTAGCTTACTTAGAGAAAGCTTATGCATAATAAGGATACGTAAAAGTCTCATAAATTCTAGAACTTGTTTAATTATAACTCGAGAAAAAATCCTAGGTCATACACGATTAAGGAAGTGATTTTATGCCATATTTAGATCATTTGAGTCTTTCAAGCCTACCTATTATATTAGTTTTATCCCTAGTCGCTCACTTTGAGCCTAATGACTATTTTTCTTCTTTAACAATAACTAAACCTTATCCTTTGAACAAAATTTCCTTCATAACACCATTCACTCCATAAGAATAGTAATCTTGTTTAACGATTATGTAGAAATTATTGAACTTATAGGAACGAGTGAAATGAAGAGTGGTTGTGGATTTTGGTTGATCAAAAAGGTTTGCGAAAACTTAAGTTTGAGGGTATAATGACTTGAAATGTGCACTCAAAAAAAAAAGAGGAAACAATGGATAAAATTTACTATACTCTTAGCTTGAAAAAGAAAAGACAAGAATAAAATAATTGAGCAACAAAGTAGACAAGGAAAGTTGTGAATTAAGATTAAAAGGGTTTTTTTGGAAAAATTGATGAAAGGTAAAGATGATCCGAGAACAAAAATGTGTGTTTATAGTGTGAATTAGCCAAAATTTAACCTTTTTATCCTACCTTCATTCAAGCCATACATTACAACTTGAATAAAGCCCTATTTTATCCTTAATTATGTGTGCATCTACATTAAAGGATAGTGGTATGAAAAGTATACCTATGGAATGTGAATAAAATAAAATTCCATAAAAACTATTTATTGCATCCTTATGTGTATAAACTAATTCGAGTGTGAATGAGTGATAAGAATAACTTTCACACACACACACACACACACACACACACACACACACACCATATGAATCACATATGAGGTAAGGCTGGTACAAGAATTGTCATTCTAACTTTTGTGATTTCTAAAGTTTTAATGAGTTGTAGAATATATACAATCTTTGGGACTTTATTAAACATAAACCAACCTATTCCTTGTGTATTAGTTTTTATTTTATTTTATTTATATTTTAGTTATCTCTAATCGAGGATGAGCAAATTTTAAAGTTTGGAGCTATTTGATAAGGGTTAACTAGGATTAATATTTTCATCTTTCAAGCTTAATATTTATTTGTTTAAATAAAGATTATTTGACTTTTTATGTGACTTATTATTATTTTATAAGTTTTGAGTTAATGGAGCAAATAGAGATGAAAATCTAAGAGAAACATAACAAAAATATCAAAATTTCTATAGTAACCATGAACAGTACATTAGAACAGTAATGTTGCTATAGTGCCAGTGCTACAATGCCCAAATATGAGTGCCACGGTGCTTAATCCTGAAATTTGAGTACCACAGAGCAAAAACCAGGCGCTGCAACACCCATGCAATTAAAGAGACTCCTAACTTTCCTTGGACACGAATTTGCCCTAATTTGCAGCCATCAAACCTATAAATAAGAGACTTATGAAGTCAAAAATAGAGAGAGCATGAAAGAGAACAAGTTTCAAAGAGTTTAGATCAAGATTTAAGGATTGAATAAGGGATTCAACTGCAAGTTAAAGAGAGAAAGTGTTGAATCAAGACACTGAGCTATGTTTTCTTCTTCTCTTACTTACATCTTTGTTCTACTTTGTTATGTTTATCAACTTAGGTTCTAAAACTCTTTATTTCATTATGAACTAAGTTTTATATCTAGAGTTACAACTTTAAACTCAATATGTGATCAAATTTAAGTTTTTTTTCTTTATTTTATGAAAATAAATAATACAATTGTTTAATTATTCTATGCTAAATGATTTCTAATTACTTAACCACTAATTAGATTATTGAGTGAACCCTAATGAACTTTACAATGAGATTTTTGTATTGGCCTTGAATAATTTGATATATAATTATAGGGTAACAACTATGAGTTTCGTATAGAATATAAATATAACTATATGACATATATAGTAGTAATAGATTAGGTCTTAATGAATCTTATTCTCTCTAATTATCATAGACATGTAGGTAATTATTAGGGTAAGATATAGTCATTTGACCATCGACAGAGACTTGTGATGACATTAAGGATCTAGCCAATAATTTATATTGAGGAATTAACTTAAAAAAGATTAATTTGTTCAATTAACATATCGAAGGGATAATTATAATCCTAAGTTTTATCTATTATTAGTGCTTCTACCTTGTTATCTTTAGTCTTTCCTATTTTGTTAATTTTTTATTATTTAGATTAAATTTTTATTTTTTTATTTTTCTTTCGTCTGAATAAAAGTGAGGAGACAAAATTTTTGTACTTAGCATAAACAATGACAATAATTTCTTATAGGAACGATACTTTACTCATCTTATATTACTTTTTTACGATAGTGTGCATTCACACTTAGCTTAAATCGCACATCATCCCTACTAAGATTTACAAACAGGGAAAGGGACAAGTTTGCCTTTATATTTTTAAAGGGTGCCACTACAGCCAGTTAAGCAATTCTCCATCCTCAAGACAGATCTTATGAGTGTTGCTCTATTATGAGGGAAACTTTTTACTTAGGCAAATAGATAGAGAGATAATCTCAAGGATGAACGGTAAGGAATCGAAACTTAAAAGTTCTTAATTATGGATTATGGTAAATTGTTTGCAAGTTTTTGTTATGATTTTTTATTTTTGGATATAGTTTTTGGGTTTTCGTTTTGTTTTTAGGCTTTATAGGATGGTCTGTACACTATAGGCCATGAAAGAAAAAAATGGGAGGTTTGAATAACAAAATTGTAAGTATGGTTGATGATGCTAAAATGCATAAGGGCCAAGTAGTGATTGCAATATCTACTTTACAAATGGTAGAGGAGGAGAATACAAGATTGGAGACTAGTCTTGAGAGAGACCGAGTGATGTCTGAGTTAAGGCAGGGCGTATAGGCTGCTGGGAAGGAAGTAGGAGAATTAAGGAAAGGAAATTAGAGTTTTTTGTAGGAGAAAGTTGACTTATTGGTTACTATAAAGAGCAGGGAAGATAAGATTGATAGCTTACAGGTTGAAGTTGTTGATTTGAAATCTAGAGAGAATGCTCTTTCGAGTGCTATTGTTCAATTATAAGAGCAAGTGTCTACTTCCAAAGTTCAGCTACAAAGTGAAGCATCATAAGATAAGGGCAGTAAGTAACCGAGCCAGCACATGAACTGATTTTTTAAAGGCTTCAGAGGCATGAGTTGTTGCACTATAATTTGTGTTGGAGAAATTGATGTCTGTCTTGGAAAATTCCTGAAAGTATTTAGTTGATGCCAAGGTTACTTAAACTGTTAAGGCTTTCTCTATTTAGTCAGGGAAGAAAGTCAGTATAGCAAAAGAACATTACGAATGACAATGCCGAGTTACTTTTGCATGATTTTTTTGACAAGAATTTTGTGCTGCAAGGGATCCATCCACCTATAAGTTTCTATCAAAAAACTTTGATGAGGATTATGGCTCGTATTAATAACAGTTGGCTAGACATTTTGAAGATGATTTAAAGTAAATCAATTATGACTTTGTTGGTGAAGGTGCTTTAGAAGTAGGCCGAGATGTTGTTGATCTTCCCAAAAGCTTTTCAGATAGTGAATGATGACACTCTATTCCTTTCTTTCTTCCAGTACTTTGTTAGGAATTTTTCTACTTTTGTAAAGAAAATGTGTAATGGAACCGATTTATGAGCGAAATTATAGATTTTTACTTTTACTTCATAGTCTACTCTGGATATATGTGCTGAATTTTTTATTAATATTTTGCTAATTGTAAATGCTGATGTATGATGTATGATCGAAGTGCTTAATTGACTTATACTTTCCATGAAGGATTTTACTAAGTTATTATGTGAAGTTTCATGCTAAATGGGTTTAGTATCCTTACTTCCCTTGTGTTCATTGTTTTTGTCTAATGTTGTCTTTTGGAGTTCTGATTTTGTCATGTTTTGATTTTTGGGAAAGGACCTCTTGGTAGATTTTTTTTGTTGCATCTAGATCAGTACTAAACCTCTTCCTGAAATTTGATTTATGGGTGTTGTGTTTGGAATAATGTATGATCTTTCTCAAGAAGGATAATTTTTGTTGAATTTTGTCTTTGTGAACTTTGGAATTCTTTTGGGAAGGTTTGAATATTGATTGAAGTTAGTAATTTTGATATTTTGAGCACACAACTCTTTCAAGATTGCGCAGCATAAAGTATGCAATTATTCCAAGAAAATGTAACATTAGATATTTTGAGCAAATGACTATTTCAAGAAAAGACTACATTTGATATTATGAGCACACAACGCTTCTAAGAAAAGTGATATTTAATATTCTGAGCACATGATCTTTCTAAATAAATATAGCGTTGATAATTTAAGCACACAACTCTTTAAATATTGGGTGGTATAAAGCATATGACCCTTCTATGGAAAGGCAGCATTAAAATGGCATAACTGTAACAAGGAAGTATCTTACTACAAGCACTTTGATCAAACCTAAAAAATTAGTTTTAATTTTAGAAATTTTGATCTTTTTAGTGAAGTGTCTTACTATCATCGCTTTGACCCTTCCTTAGAAGTTTGATTTTTTATTTACTTAAACAAATGTTTCTAAGGAGGATTTCATTATTAGCACTATGATCTTTCTTGGAAAGTCAGTTTTTGACCATGTGAATCTTCTAAAGAATTGAAAGTATTTTTTATTGTTCCTTAAAAGTTGATAAATATGGAGAATTATGGAACACAAATTTCATTATTCATTAAATTAAAATAACATTATATACAAAAAGTAAATGAGCTTACACAAACAATTTTTAAATTCGGAGATGTTCCATAGTGAGGTTATGGTCTTTCTATATATAATTTGTAGAATAAAAGCTCATCTTCCCAAGATTTTGATTAATTTGTATAGACCCCCTCTATGTTTCTACCTTTTTTCGAGTATTTGGTTCCTTGTTTATATCTAGTACTCGCCGTAGCACTAGATCCCCTTCTCTGAGTTCGTGCTTCCTCTCTTTTTGGTCATACTATCTTTTCATTTTCCCTTTGTATACAACAATATGTATGGCAACAATTTATGTATCCTTATTTGCAAAGTCCTAGTTATTTGATAATGCTTCATTATTTAAGTTCAATGTTACTAAATTTATTTGCAGAGTAGGAATGAACAACTTCATTGGCAATACAACTTTTATGCCGTACAAAAAAGCAGAAGAGGAACTTCTAATCAATCTTGCTTCTGTTATTTTATAAGCCTATAACATCCCTAGTAATTCCTCTAAACATTTCCCCTCTTTACGCTCTAGTCTCTTCCTTAAAATTGTGAAAATAGTTTTATTGGTGATCTTTACTTATCCATTGCCTAGAAAATAGCTTCGAGAAGAGAACTTTGTCTGGTTTTGTAGGTTTGGAAGAACTTAGTAACATTTTTGTTAATGAACTACTTTCCATTGGTTGTGATAAGCAATTATGGCATACCATACCTAGTAATGCTGTTAGTCCAAATAAATATTTTTACCTCAATATTGGTTATGTTGCTATAAGCATCTATTTCCGCCAACTTTGTGAAATAGTATGTTGCTATAAGGATGAATTGCTTTCATCCAACTACATACGTAGGGATTCTACTATGTCTATTCCGCCATAAGAAAAAGGCCATAAACTATTGATAGCATTGAGGTCTTAGCTGGGAGGTGAATAAGTGCAGCGTGCTTCTGATATTTCTCATATTTATTTACATACTCCTTTGCTTCCTGTAGCATGGTGGGCCAGTAGTACCATTGTTTCAGGATTTTGTGAGCTGGGATCCTTTCGCTAAAATAATTGTCACATGCACCCTTATGTACTTCTTCTATCACATTCCTTCCTTCCTCTTCAATCATACATCGCACGTACAATCCAACAAACACTCTTTTGAACAATTCTCCTTCCATAACTGTGAACTGTCCTACTTTGATTTTGAGCTTTCAGGCTTCCTTTATATCTATTGAAGATTGTCCATTCTTCAAGAAATCAATATAAGATTTTTTTCCATCCGGAGAAATTTGTAATTATCATCACATCTTTTGTTGTAGCTTCCTATGGTTACTTAGCTTTGTCTTTTGTTACGATCTTTTCCTTTGTAGCAAGTAAGATCGCTCATGTAAAAGAGTATTTAGCTACTAAGGCTTCCTTAGCTAGCCTGTCCGCTTTTGTGTGTTACAACTTCTAGGAACTTGATTGACCGTGACTTCTTGTAATTGTCTAACTACTTCCTTAGCTCTAGTAAGGTAGCTCTTTATTCTCCCTTCCTTTACTATTCAATCATTGTTCCACTAGTAAGTGACTAGAGCGGAGTCTATTTATTTGTAGTTTCTTTACCATCATCTGCCAAAACAATGTCATACACTTGATTAAGGCTTCATATTTTACCTTATTGTGTGGTTCAGAATTAGACATTTGGAAATTTGTATACTATTGCTAAACTTGATTAGTTTTGGTTAGTTAATCCTATTACCATCTTAGTGACTCTTCCTATAACATCTAGCCTAAACAGGATGCACTACAAGGGATAGAACGTGCACATTATTGTGTGAGCCTCAAAATAATGACATAACTTATCCTTGGCCTAGGTCAAAGCAAGTACGAGTTTCTCCACTACTAAATATCTAGTTTTGGCCTCCAATAATACTTTATTGGTGTGAAAGATAAGTTTCTATAGGCCTTTCTCTTCCTTGAATAGAACTACACTAACTGCTATATTGGACACTACTAGATAAAAAAAAATATTTTATTAGGAAGTGGGGAAAATAAGATTAAAGGCTTCCTCAACTGCTCCTTTAGGTTATATAGTGCTTCCATTTGTTCTAGTCCTCACAGACCTTCATTCTTAGCTTTGATAGCCTAAAAGAATGGTTTGCATTTGTCTAATATCTTGAAAATAAATTTGTTTAGCGCAACTACTATTTTAGTTAATATCTCACTTTTTTGGTGCTTTGGGAACCATTAACTATCTCAAGGATATAATTTGCGAAAGATTAGTCTTGACTCCTTTTGTTTTGACTACGTTCCCCTACACGTTCCTTAATTAAACACCAAAAGTGTACTTGATTGGACTCAAGCACATCTTGAATTTCTAGCATACCAAACACTTCATGAATATTCGTCAAATCTTTTGTTTTCTCGCTTTTTACCACTACATCATTAATGTATGCCTCTATTATTCTTCCTATCATTTTTTTAGTCTTTATTGACTAGTTTCTAGAAGGTGGGTCTTGCATTCTTTAATCTGAAAGACATTACCTTATAGCAGTAGGTTCTATACTCCGTGATGAAGCTTGTTTTTTCTTCGTTTCTTAAGCCAATCTTTATCTAGTTTTACCCATTATAGGCATTCACAAAAGGTAGCCTTTTATAATTGATTATGGTATCTGCCATCTGGTCTCTCCTTGGCAATAGAAAGGAATCTTTCAAAGATACCCTATTGAGATTCGTGAAGTTCATGAAAACTCTATATTTTCTATTTTTTTCTCTTCTAACAACCATATGGAAAGCCAACAAGGGTATTGGACTTCTGGAATGAATCCCACTTCTAGCAACTGATATACTTTATCACTGATGATTTTATTTCACTCAAATAGAAATTGTCTTTCTACTTTACAGGGGGGAAATGCTCATCAATGCTCAACTTATTGCATATTACTTCCAGATCAATATCAATCATGTCTTTGTATAACTATGTAAAATCATCATGATTCATCTTCAACATTTCTATCATCTCTGATCTATCTTCCTCGAACATACTAGTTTCTACTAGCACAGTTTTATCATGGCAGATGGGTTTAATTGTATATAAATAGTCATTTATTATCATAAATAAACAATAATGCATATAAATAATCATTTATTATCATAAAATAATAAAATATCAAAACAAAAAAATGTTAAACTATATGATAAATATGTCTTTATCATAAAGATTGTAGTCAACCTCTCACCTTGTCCCTAAGAGAGAAAGGAAAGGAAACAAGCATAGCCTAATAACGTCATCCAAAACCCTGTTCATCTTGATGGTGTCACATATCTCCAAGAATATAACAAGATGAATATTTGGTTCCTCACTTTACAAACCTCTATGTTGATTTTGCTGCACCATATTGATAAAGTCAACTTTAATTCAAAATTGTTTACTTAAACCCCTTAAAGTTAGATCATTAAATAGGTATCATTAACTACGAGCTTGAAATAGTCCCGTAATACTCATAGTTGTTGGTTATTGTTACCTTCTTCCTCCATAGCTTGAACTAGACTTCTCCTTTCTCTTCAAAGCCTTCACAAGGTGTGTTCACCTTTTGGATCAAAAGATAGTAACTTTAAACTATGAGTTCTTCGCATACACCTTTAACAACCACAAAAAAACCAAACTTAATAACAGACAAAATAAGGATAAATACTAAAAATAAAATCAAGTTGCCTATCCACAATAGTTGCATCAATTTAAAATTCACAAACCTCGGCAACAACAACAAAAATGTATTCGAAGAATTAAACACATGCGAATATTAAACTGTAAATGCATGGGCCGTGAGCAAGTAATAAAGTTGAGTAGAGCATCGTCCTATGAGGATTGGTTTCTAAATTAACACTAAGTACTATGACCTTCATAACTTAATTTTATCAAGGCTAATTAAAACACTAGAATGGTTAAGGAATTAAAAGTACTAAAATTAACTAAAAGTCAACACCTTCAAGTGGATGAAAATTCTTATTGCAATGGGTCTTGATTTCACTCTACCTTTACTAAGTTCTTTAGTAATAATGGTTAATGACTACTCTTGCGAATCCATTAACCAAGGGTTTAGAAACAGGCTCACTACCTTTCTCGAGCGTCAAGTGAGACTCTATACACACACGATTAAGGTTATATTCTTTGTGAGATGTCTAACTCCTTGTTCATGATTTTATTCACCCAAGATGGTTTCAAATGTTGATTGCTCTTTTAATTTTTACCAAAAAAAAGAGAATCTTTTAATTAGAAGAGTCCAATTTGGTGAGGAACCAAAGTTGAAATATCTAGCCTCCTAGAAAATTTTAAAATAGTGCCTTTTTATAGTGTAGAGAAAAAGAGTAACGTCGTAGCATTTTCTCTTAGAACGCAGAGGCGTTCTTAGCTATATTGTATTATCACTACGGTGTTCTTGTGTTCAACGCTAGGGCATTTTCACACTAAACCAATGTGGAAGCATTGGCTATCTTAAGGATGTTCAGCAATTCACACAACCTCGTTCCCATCCCCACACCACAGCTTCATATTTCCTAGAAATGCAGGGTCATTAGCAAGTTAACGCTAAGATATTCATCCAAATGGATAAACACTAGTGCATTAGAAGGTAGAACGCTGGGCTATTCATCCCTTTCTTTTAAAGCCTTCTCTGAATTCTTACTCTTTGGCTCCATTTTTTATGTTCTTCCTTCAAATTCATCTATTTCATTATCTATCTTGTAAAATCAACACATGTATACTTAAATAGCATGTGATTACTTGAAAGGACAAGAATCTAAGTTAAAACGAGGCAAAAGATATGTCAATATTATACTTATCAAGGAGGTAGAGGAAAAGTGTTTGACTATGCTAGTTGAGCAATTTCAATTTTAACTTGCTTGACCTATATTTGTTCATCTTCCTTTATCTTGGTTACCTTAGTAACATTCTTTGGCTTCACCAACTTCTTGAGTTTTTCTACTCTAACGGAATTAGCATAATATACCTTGCTTAGAGCTTTTCCTTTTTGATATCTTTTGTTCCTCTTCTACTAACTGAAGCACCTGTAATTACTTAATAAAAAGTAGAAAGGAATGCCTTTATAAAATGTAACCAATACCTTACTTTCCAACTATTTTCACGAGTAATGAGATCATACCATTAACCAATACCTTTCTTTCACCAAATGCGACTAGCTCTGTGTTGCACTTTCTTATTTATTTCTCATCCAGCTTCATGCCCTGGAATGCTTCCCAAAAAAGAATGTTTGCACACTTACCCTATCAACTAACACTCTTCGCAGTAAGTAAGTTAGATCTTCCTAAGAGAAAGAGATTTTCCCAAGTTTCTAATATGTTAGTGATTCTGCACTTCTGAACTTTCATTGAACTCTTATATAGTGGCCTACCTTTCATCTTACCCTCCCTATTTGGTGGCCCCCCATGTAATATTTCCATAAAGAATTACTCCATAACCAACTTTGCTAACACAACTACTTTAGATTCTCATATGGAAACCCCATTCATATGTTATCCCTTTACGATCATCTTACACTCTTTTATCTCCTCATCTTAATCTACCTCAATATTTACTTCTTTAGCCCTGAAAGTGGTTTTCAAAACTAGATCTTACTCTTTTATTGCTTCCTTTAAACTTTCCTTGTCCTCTTTCAAATAACAAAATTCAAACAAAGATCTATAAATCATACTTAACTCTAGCGTCTTTCAATTCTCTATATCAACATCTTTTTTCACATCTACCTCTAGTTGTTTCTCTGCTTCTACTACTTTCATAGTATCCATTTATAATCTAAGCTCTGTTGTGTGACCATTTCTTATTAAAGCAATATTCTATCCAAATAAAGATGGATAACCGATAATGTGATGCCTAACTTCATTGTGCAATGCACGATGTTTGGCTGACCTTTCTAGTCTTTTAGAGTCAAGATAGCCCCCGATTTTTAAAAAAGGCCATTGTTTTTATATTTCATCTAGATCTTCTCTATTGCATGTTGATTGAAATCAATGATTGAAATATGTATCTCAGACACTTATCATCTCTATTGTTTTCCCCGAAGGAAGGTTACTTGTATTATTTCCTTTTATATCCCAACATTCCTCTAAGTTATGAAGACAAATATTTTTCATTGTCATGCCATTGTCCTCTTTCTCCTAGATCTATTGCTTAAACTCTGCGTTAATCACTTTGAAGGAAGTAAAATTCTTATAAACCAAATATCAGTAATAAGGAGTGGAAGTCTTCATTGCCTTTCGATATACTTGGGCATTAATCTTTATATCAGAGAATCTAATTTCACTTAGTTCCTAGTTAAATTTGTTGAAGAACTTCTTGATTTTCTTACTCTCTCTCTGTTTCATGAGAAACATATCTGATGTAATCTTCTTACCCTTCTTGTTTTGTATGTATAAACTATAAATTGGGTGGATAGTTCATCACAGAAAGTTATTGAGTTTTCTTTAAAATTGAAAAACCACACTCGGGCTGGTCCTTTTAAACTTAAGAAGAACATAATGCACTTAAGAAGATTGTAGTCTGCATACATAATCATCTTTGTGTTCAAATTAAAGAGGTGCTCCTTCAAGTCTCTAAATCCATCGTACATTTAAAAATTCAAGATCATAAATTTGTAAGGCATTAGTGCCATACAGATGGACTTCGTGAATGGATTTTAGTAAATTCTTTTTACTAAGAACAGTGTATTCTAGTTATCCCTGGCTACCTTATCTTTTTATATAACTCTTAACTTCTTTTACAATGGGCACCCTCATGGCTATTTCGTCACTTAATTTCTTTGTTCTTTCTTGACTTTATTCTCTCACTACCTTATGAACCACCTTGTCTTCCAAATCATCCTATTGGAATTGATCATGGTAATTACCTTTTTGGTTGTCATTTACATCTTCAAATCCTTCAATTACTATGAATCTCTCCTTTAACTCTTGATTCTCCTTCTTTGATTCCTCCAATTACTTTAGGTTTTTTTTTAATAAAATGTATACCATTGTACTTGAAATTTGACCATTTATCACCATCATCTTACCTACACTCGACTCTTCCCTCACCACCTTCTTTCTTGTTCTTGAGAAACTACTTGATTGTACCTTGGTCTAACCATTTTCACTTTCCTTTGTTTTGATTTGAGCAAAGTACAATTATTTTAGGATAAAATGATATCCTCAGATTATGTTACTAAAGTTTCTTGGATTGGATTTCTTTGATCGGAGTTTTTTAAGTGTTGTCTTGCTTCCTCTAATGGATTAAAATATCCTTGCTAACTTGTAAAAAATACTCCGACACTCAATTCAATTGGATTGAAGGATTAGTTTGAGGGAATATAAGGAAAAATGATGAAAAATAGTATTTGTGTTTATGAACAATTTATTCAATAAAACAATGAATAAACTCTATTTGAATTTTTGAAAAGATAATATTTCCGAACCTTGAGTGAGAGAGAACTTTCCTTTTAGAAAGGAGGATTCGGAGAGAAAAATATAAGCTTTTTTTTTTTTTAAAAATTTGCTCAACCATTGGATAGTGTCCTTTTTCCTATCATTGGATTGTTCATTTGTTTTTCAATTGTGTGCAAGTTTGTCTAAGCATTTAGATCAAAAGAACCTAATCGAGCGTGTTCATACAAATACTTCCAATAAGATAAAAATAAGGTAGGTGACATTGGACTAATGGGTTGGCTGAATTTGAGCTCAACAAATGTAATAGTTCTAAACTCTTAGATATAATCCCAAAACCTATTTTAATAAACACTCGAGCATATTCCAATATCCAGTGTATAAATATAAACAATTCACTTGCAATCTGTAAATATATGCCAGTATTCATGTAAATAGATAAATATTAGTGTAGCATATTTAGTATTATTATATAGTTTTTTAATGAGGGGTGATAAAGCAATATAGTGATTAGTCGCTCACACATTAAAATTTAGGTCATATAAATTATGTATTAATTGTATTCTACATACAAGCATACACATGCACACTTACACACATGAAATAAGAGTAAAGAATATTTGGACTCCTAAGATTTAGAGAAATAGTTGATTGATAGACTCTGATAGTTTTAAAAGGAACCAAAAAACAACTGTGAGAGAAGATAAATCATTAATTTAAATGGCTAAAGTGGCAATTTTATATATTTATCCTTAAAAATATACTCGTGGCACAAATCTATGTTGAATGTGCTATAATATAATCAGTTAATTTTTTGTTGTTAATAAAAAATTATAAAATAAATAAAGTAAAATGACACGTCTTATAATATAATAAGTTACAAATGATACATATTATTATGGAATTGCTATCTTTTAAGACTATTTTTAAAATATATATCATAAAATAATTTTTTTTTAAAAGAATGAACAGTCGGCTTCTGGTCCAACCAATGGTTCCCACTAGCGATTGTTGTAGACTGATGGAAAATTAACTTGTAGCTAATATCATTAAACTTAAAATTTTATGATATATACAATAGTTGGGTGTTTTCATCAATGTAGCACCAAATGAGTGCCAAAAGTAAAGATAATAGAGTGATCGTCATAATGTCATTGTTAAATAGTTGTGAGTGCTAGTACATTGCCACCACTATTAGAGTCATTGATTGGCGATCTAGCTGATAGTGATACTAATGCACCACTTACTACTGCTCTTTTCTTTACTTTTGGTACTATTCCAGTATCTTGATGATGAAGACAAATCCATCACTGTATATATCATGAAATCTTGAATCTCATTGTGTCAACTTCGAGTCAATCTGCCATTGGTCACTAACAATCTGTTAGTTAGTAGATGGTGACTACTAGTCACAGTGGTCAACTATCTTTTTTTTTTAAATTTTTAAAATTTTATTTTAAATAGATATATAAGTTATTTAATTGTTATAAAGTATAAATTATATAAAAATAATTTTCGTTATTTGACAAAAATCCTTTTTTATCTCTTTTAAAATTATGATAGTCTATCAATCCATTTTTTTTTCCAAACTCTAATAGTGCAAGTGTTCTTTTTCATATAATTATGAAAAATTGTGGAACAAAATTTTATTCTTAAAATTCTTAGCAATGATTGGAAGCACAGAATGGATGTAACAAGTGACCTTATTTTGAAAAACTTTTCCATCTTCATGATTTCATTTTTAATGGTTTGCCTTGTTTTTATAATGACCACAAAGACTAATAATTACTTAGAAAAAGGATACCTAGATTCATAGGTTTTTATGGAAGGGAGTAATACATCTCTAAGTTTGAAAAGAGATGAAAAAAACCCTTATTAGATAACATATTCTGTTTGTTTAAATGATTAAAAGGAAAATTCATATATTTAGCCTTAAAAGAACACATACCACAAATATAGGACAACACATGTCTATTTTTAATTTAAATATATATGACACATGTTATAATATAATTTATTTATATTTTTAAATAAAAATTATAAAATAAAATGGCACTTATAATTTTATAATAAGTTACAATCACACTTGTCAACCTATTATTTTTTTCTTTACAAAAAAATCTTAAAATAAATTAAATAATAAAATATTAAAATAAATTAAAAAAAATTAAAAGGCTAAAATAAAAGTATCAGCCACCAATCACTGATGGCAGATTGACTCAACTTTATATCATTGGATTTAAAATTTTGAGATCGACCCAATAATGTAATTTTTTTTTTCATTAATAGAGTACTAGAGGGGTGAAAAACATAAAAACAAAGTGGTGCCCACTATATCTTCACCGTTAAGTGGATGTTTGTAGCTACTTCCATCAGCTTGATCACTGGTCATCAATATCGATAATAGTTGCAGTGTACTTTCACTCATTATCGTTTAAGGGAGGAGATAGTGGCTACTATTTTATTTTTATTTTTATTTTGTTTTGACACTTATTTTATGCTTATCATCATTTAGATATTGAAATTTTGAATCAAATAATGTAAGGTTTGAGTTAATTTGCCACCAGCGACTTCTAGCCATTTGGCTGTGATAATGGTCACTAGTGATTGGTGGCTACTTCTCTTTTTAGTTTTTTTTTTTATAATTTTTAACTTATTTAAATTTTTTATTAAAAAAAAATCATATGATGACATGTGTCATTAAGTTTGTTTAAATAAAGGCATAAACGATTTTACACATGTTTTACCTTTTGACTATTACAAATGAAATTGATTATCTGATAAGGAGTCTTTTTGTTCCTTTTGAAAATATAGGGGTGTATTAGTCCATTTTATAAAAACTTAAGGGTCTAGGTATCATTTTCTCTAATTATTTTGACCATGACTTTAATCTTGACATAACCATGACAACGATTACCACCAAAACTATTGAAAGCAACATTTACTTTAGAGAATAGATCATTTCTATTTGAAACAACATTTACTTTAAAAAATATTAAGAAGATAAGATTGATGGTTCTTTATCAAAAGCTCATTATTTTAACAAAAAGACATTAAGTCAAGTTAGAATATTTTTTGTATTCGTATACTCAATATACTATTTTATCATATTTAATTCGTGGAAGGTTACAAATATGTTTTGCTAGTGTGTTTTCATCAATATAGTGTACATAAAATCTTATAACTCCATAGATTGATGAACCCAATTAGGGATGGGCATTTTTGGTTTGGTTCGATTCGATTTTTGGGGTAAACTAAAAATCAAACCAAGCTAGTCAGTTTTTAGAAAATGGAACCCAAAATCGAATTTATAAATAGTAGACCAATTCAGTTCATCAATTCAATTTAAGATTGGACTCACTTTTTGGACTTTTAAAAGATTTTTTTGTTTGATTCTAGGCCTTCTTTATTGCACTTTTTATTGGGCCTCTACAAATCCTCTTTTTTATTAATACTATATTAAGTTCAATAGATAAAATATCTTTATAAAAAGAAAAATATAATATTATAAAAAGGAAATTAATTTTTGTAATACGTTCACTTAAAAATTATAATTTATATTTTATAGAATACAATTATGTAATAACAATCCATAATTTATGAAATAACCAATTAACAATAAAAAGGGTAACAATCTAAAATAAAAATAAAAATTCAACAATTTAAATAAAAAATAATAGGTCCAATAATCCAAATAAAAGTCTGATAGTCCATAGCATCATACCTTGTAACTACAATATAACATTAAAATTGAAGAAGTCTAATAGCTAATAAGTCCATAAATAGATCAACACAAGTAAAAGTCCATAAAAAGATCAACACAAGAATAAGTCCATAAAAAGATCAACTCTAAAACAACAATAGTTTTAAGTTTTCAACATTTTTGATATAGCAATATTACTCGCCAATGTCCTCGTATCTCTCCTTCATATTTGTATTTATTGTATCCAATGATGTTAGCACAAATTTCTCCACCTATAGATAACATAAAATTATAACATGTCAATAACATAATAGTAAATAACTTAAATTTATGTAATATAAGTATAAATCTTTAAATTTACTTACCAGATTGAATTGACTTAGAAAGTTCTAAATCTTGGACATCAGACACATCAATGCTAACATGAAGTTTTTCACCTCTAATTAAAAATTGAAGCAAATTCTATGTACAAATCAAAACTTTCACTATTTTTAGAGTTAATGAGCTTTTAAATAGATCAAGAATGCATCCACATGTACTAAATGCACTTTTAAAAGCCACTGTAAAAGTAGGAATTACAAGTAAATCCATTGCAATAAGTGACAAAATAGGATATTTGGTACAATTGTTCATCCACTAACCCAAAATATCAAAGTAAGGATTATGAGAAACTTCACTTTGCCCCCAAAAAATACATCTCCACATTTGACTTTCCAACAACTAGTTGTGCTTTTTCCTTGTCTCCTAAAGGCTTCCTTGTATCATACTTCATTCTTTTAATACTCACATCTAAGTCAATCTCCTCCACATTCATATCTGATGAAGGAGCATTAAGAGACGAAGTACTACTATTATATATGGCATGGTAGAAATCATACATGGAGAATAAAAACTCCTTAATCTCTTCTTGCATCGCCCTAACCATACTTGCTTCATATACAGCAAATAAGGAGCATTTAATTTTTAAAGATGTGCATCTTCATCCTAAATATTACTACTTTGGGTCAACATGCTCAATGCAGAGATGCTATATCTTACATCAATGATTTAATACACAATAAGTTAGTAACTACTACATATGCAAACATTTATACAAATTCTACCCATGAAAATAATCAACGATGTGGCAATGATACACCACAACAATATTCACCAAAGACAAATGTAATGAACCAAGTCCAAATGTCCAAAATCAAAATAGAATCGAGTGTAAAAACTAATCTTTAAGCTAGCATCACAATTTACAAAACCCAACAATAATGTTTGTATTTGATACCTAACAGCCGATGGAGGAAGCGTGCAGGTGATTTGAGCTGATGAAACCATGATGAATAAGACAAGAGGCGTTGATCATTGAGCCGTGGAGGAAGAGTAAAGGTACATCCATATCGAGGTTTTAAGCAGCATGGAAAAAGACTGAGTGGTAGTGGAGAGAGGAAAAATGGGGATGTCGAGTTGGCTAGTTTAGGATCCAGTTGCAGGTTATTGGTTTGGTAAATAAAAAAATTTATGTTTATAAAAATAAACGCAGCGGAAGCCAAATCATCTTATTCATAATTATATGTATAGGGATAGAAGATTACCTCAATTCTTTGCTATGGCAGATCTTGAATTGAATGGTTGCAATCTTCTCTACTATCCTAAATCTTTAAACTCAACGCATGTGGGCGTATGGATCTGTCTTAATCTCTAAAATCACTAATACCCAAATCTGAGAGAATGGTATTAACTAAAATTCTTTTTTCACTTAAGAATACGTAAAAGAATTTTTCTCTTTATAGTTATGGTCTTTTCTCTTATTACATACCTCCTATATATATAGGGATCTCTCTTGGGTATTTAGAATTTGATTAAGATTAGAAAATTAGATTTTGATTAAGATTTGAGCTAGTAGAGGGACTGCAAGACCCATGGGCTTCCCAGCACCAACTTAAAAGGCCTAGTCTTTATTATCTCATAATACACCAATTCTTCTAAGTTAACCCCAGGTTATTCCACTAAAAATCAAAAGCTGTACTCTAGTAACCCATTTTATAAAATAAAAGCCCATTTAATTAAAACTCCTTTTAATTAAATTGGATTTGATCTTTAAACCAATAATAACCACTTAATTGACCCTCTAATTGATGTCCATAATTAAAGTTAGGTCTTGCAAAAATGTCTTCCCTCTTTAATTACTTATTTTCCCCTGAGTCATTGAATGCTTTAATGATCACTTTTAATATATCTATATTTGTAAATAATTTTACAAATAAATATTATTATTTAATAAATAATTTATTTAATAAATTATGGCTATAGATTCTAATGATCAAGTACTACAAACATCTTAGGTGGACATTAATTATTAGATTTCATCTTGCAAATATATGTTCTTACGACCCATGAAATTATATCTCCAAGCTATCGAGGTTTTGATCGTTTATATAGATCTCACTCCGTGATAACTCAAAAGATACAACGCATGAATGTAAGTTCATTACCTGTTTAGGATTAAGATCAATCAAGCTTATTAAAGCTTTTATGACTTAAGATCTATGACATTTAGTTAACCAGATCGAAATTCACAGTAGTCATGTTCAATGTATCATATACACTAGTTTTTCTACTCGAAGTCTCTACTTTGATGATAAAGGTAAATCATCCATTATAAGAAGCAGAAAAACTACAACCTTACATAATGAAATGCCATTTTTATTCATGGTTGTGAACATGATTTAATTTGTAAGAAACTTGTGATCTATACCTGTACCAAATGGTTGCACTAGCTCCCGTACCAAATGGTATTTTCTCTCAATGTTTTTCTTTCTTGTGGTATCTCAGTTCTTTAGATTGTGCTACAACTTCACTATTATCACAATAAATAACAATGCGCATCTTAGCACTAGGTACCATTTCAAGTTCCATAAGGAACTTATGAAGCCATATAGCCTCTTTTGCAGCTACATATTTAGCTTCTATGGTAGAGTCTGCAATGCATGATTGCTTTACACTCCTCCAACTAATAACCCCACCACCTAAAGAAAACACATATCTTGAGGTAGATCTCTGGGCCTTCTTATCTGATTGGAAATCTGAATTTGTATACCCAATAGGTATAAAATCCTCACTAGAATACATGAGCATATAATCTTTCATTTTTCGAAGGTACTTGAATATATGCTTTACTGCAGTACAGTGTTCTGGTCCTGAATTAGATTGATATCTGTTGACCATACTTAATGTATAACAAATATCTGGTCTAATATGTAGCATTGTATGCATGAGACTTCCTACTGCTGATGCATAAGGAATTCCTCTCATGTGATCTATCTCTTCAGGAGTTTTGACACACTGATTCTTGGATAGATCAATTCTATGTCTAAAAGAAAGTGATCCCTTTTTGGATTCCTGCATAGCAAACATAACCAGAATTTTGTCTATATATGCAGCTTGAGATAAAGTTAACATCCTATTTTTACGATCTCGCAATAGCTTAATTCCAAGGATGTAACTAGCTTCACCTAAGTCCTTCATATCAAATTGGTTAGATAACCAAATTTTAACTGATGATAATGCTCTTACATCATTTCTAATAAGTACTATATCATCTACATACAGGACTAGAAAAACCACCAACTGTGTATCTATCTTCTTGTAAACACAAGGTTTATCAGGGTTTTGATCAAAACCAAATGATTTGATTGCCTGATCAAATATGATGTTCAATGATCTAGATGTTTGTTTAAGTCCATAGATAGATTTATGCAGTTTACAAACCATGTGCTCTCGGCCTTTAGCTATAAAATCATCTGGTTGTATCATATAGATACTTTCTTCAAGATTGCCATTAAGAAAGGTAGTCTTGACATCCATTTTCCAAATCTCATAATCAAAATTTGTTGCAATGGATAAAATAACTCTAATAAACTTAAGCATGGCTACCGACGAAAAGGTCTCCTTATAATCGATACCTTCTTCTGAGTGTATCCTTTAGCAACAAGCCTGGCTTTGAAGGTTTCCACATTTCCATCTACTCATTTCTTTCTCTTGTAGACCCATTTACACCCTATGGGTTTTATCCCTTCAGGTTTCTCTACAAGTTCCCAAACTTTATTGGAATACAAAGAATCCATTTCTGATTTTATAGCTTTATGCTAATGGTTTGCATCTTTATCAACCATTGTTTCATCATAACTAGTGGGATCTAGTTCATGCTTATTAGAGACTGCCTGAAATGACTCTCCAATTAACATGTACCTATTTGAACGTCTAATAATCCTCCCACTATCATAAAGTACCTGTGGTTGTTGTTCTGCAATTAGCTCTGGTTGGTTATTATGATCTGGATTAGGAATTAACTCATTGACTCTATGAAGCATAATATTAGAGTTCCTAGATAACGCATCAAGAATTATCTTACTCCTAGGCTTGAAGTCTTTCATATAGTCTTCTTCAAAAAAGATTGGATTAGTGCTAACTAATACTTTCTTATCTTGAAAACTATAGAAAAGTTTTCCACTTGTTCATTTAGAATAGCCAACAAACAGACAAACTTATGACTAAGATTTCAACTTATCTATCTTCCCTTTTAGCACATGTGCTGGGCAACCCCATATATATATATTACGTAAACTTGGTTTACGTCCTATCCATATTTCCAAAGGTGTTTTAAGGACTGACTTTTAAAGGAATTAAGTTAAGAAGATACATGGCTTTTTCTAAGGCATAACCCTAGAAAAAGATGGGTAAAGTTGAATAACTCATCATTGACCTCACTATTTCAAGAAGAGTTATATTTCTCATTTCTACTACACCATGTTGCTGGGGTGACCCTGGTGTAGTCAACTGGGATAATATCCCATTGTCTACAAATAGGTCCTGAACTCACTATAGAGGTATTCGCCACCTCGATCAGATTGAAGTGCTTTTATGTGTTTTCCTAATTGCCTTTCCACTTATGCATAAAACTCTTTAAATTTATTAAATACCTTAGACTTGTGGCGCATTAGGTACACATAACCGAATCTAGAATAATCATCAATAAAAGTGATGAAATATTCATAACCGCCCTTAGCTTGTATGCTCATAGGCCTACATAAGTTAGAGTGCACTAATTCTAACGTTTCAATAGCTCTATTACCTTTAGCATTAAAGGGTCTTCTGGTCATTTTACCTGCTATATAGGATTCGTAGACTGGTAATGGTTCAATATCTAATGAACTCAAAAGTCCATCTTTGACTAGTCTTTGGATCCTATCTAGACTAATATGACCAAGACGTAGATGCCATAGATACGTTTGATTAATGGGGGTCACTTTTAATCCTCTTATGGTGATTAGATTCATTATTCATTTCTGTGTCATGCAGTGAGTTAATGTTAGGATATATGCAGTATAGATTGTTAACTAATGTACCGAAACATATAAAGGACGTATTTCTTTTTATCACCACAATTGAGTCAAAAATAACAGAATAACTAAATTTATTCAAATAACTAATTGAAATCAAATTACGTTTAAGTTTCAGTACCAACAAATAATCATCTAATACTAATGTCTTAAAATTATCAAAATAAAGTTGAACAACCCACTGCTTCGGCTGCAACAGTTGCGCTATTTTCTAGCCTTAAACTGATCTCCCCTTCATTGAGTTGTCTGGTTTCCTGGAACCCTTACAATGAATTGCAAATATGATTAGTGGCTCTAGAATCTACTATCCAGGAATCAGTAGAATCAACCACTAAGCATGTCTCAATGAAATATATTTTACCAGAAGGTGAAGCTGTCCTTTTAGTTATTGAAAACTTAACTAAATGACAGTTTCTCTTCCTATGCCCTTTAATGCCACATTGGAAACAATTTCCTTTGGGCCTTACTACCTTTTTATGAATTTGCTCAAACTCTGAATTAAATGCTTCCTTTGGCTTATTCTTCTTCTTCTTTAAACTTTCCCCTAGGATTGAAACCAAAAGATAAAGATGGGCCCTTAGTCAATTGACTATTATAAGCATCTATTTCATCTTGGAGTGCATTTTCATTAGGTATTTAAGCGCATTTATCAGTCATGACATATTTGTGCTTTTCAATTGTGAGTTCAATATCTAAGTTCCTTTCCCAATCTATATAATTATTTTCGGTTAACTTGTCTTGGTTAAGGATGGATGCTAGTAGGCTGAATGAAGACATGATTCTGAAAAATAAATTCATACATGAGCATACATTATCTAAAAGCATGTGTTACTTCTGCATGAATACATGAAATGCATTTATGTAGAACTCTTTAACTATATTATACATCGATAATCTAATTTTCATTCAGAATACGCCTCCGTAGAGTGGTTGTATCTATCCTAAATCAGACTAGTACCATACTAATTTATTATTATTATCTCGATATCTCATATCAAATAATAATAAACTACCAATTCTTTAGCCTTTAGATTTAATTGACAAGACCTCCGTAGGGAGTATATCAATCAACCTAAATTGAGTGTACAACCAATATTTCAATCCTTTATATTTCGCAATTAAAAAAACCACCGTAGGGTAGTCAGTTTTGCATGAGTCCTATATTGAATCTTATCATTTAGGGAAGCCCTATCTAGTAACCAATTCTAATTAATACCCTCCGTAAAGAGCTCACAAGATTTAAGGCAATGCATTAATCTACCTTACTATAGGACCAATAATGAAGGCCACGGGCTTTATGTCTAAAGCTCTTTGTCACTCAATATTTTAATTCTTAGAATTTTTAATTAATTTATAAAATGACGTTCTACTTATTAATATCTAATTTTATTTTCATAAAATAATTAATAAGGCCACGTCAAATAATAAATTAAAAATATTACAATCACTTTATCCTAATCTCATTAGAATATTAATGTCATACAATATGATATATTTTATGCATAGATATGTGAATGTGGCACCCTTAATCTATATGACATGTTATTCATCCAATTAATTAACTAGATAAATAAATAACCTATAATTCATGACTTTTCCTAGGAAGAAAAACATTAAAACTAAGCCTAAATTCTTCAAAGTCTTCCTTGAAGTTAACTTGGGCTCTTCAATAATATTATCTTCTCTTACTTATCTTCTTTTATGGGCTTAGATTTTGGGCCTCTTAATTTTCTTTGATGCATTTATTTTAAAAATAAATTGGGCTTATTTTAGGCTTTAAATTTTCTTTGGGCCTTTCAAAAAATATTTAAATAAAAAATATTTTTAGACCCAATAATTTTAATAAAATAGCCCAAATAAAATTTTATAAAATTGACCAAAATTAAAAGACGTTTGGACCAACTTTAAAATTTAAAAATACCCACAATTAATCCAAAAATAAATTTGGGTTAAATGTAAAACCTATTTGAAAATTTTTCAAAGTTCTCTGGTCAAACTATAATTACCCAAAATAAGAGGGCGCCGAGTGAAATAAAATAATTATGCTGGACCTATTTGAAAATTTCTCAAAGATATTTGGTCAAAATAGAATTATTCTAAACTGGTAAGGGTCTATATGATATTTTCCAATGGAAACCCTAATTCTACACATTTCACCTCGCCTCTTCCTCTCCTTTCTAGCTCACCGATGGGTGCGATTCAGGCTATGCTTCTAGTCGCCGATCAACACCGAGAAGAGACCAGCGGCTCCAGGCGACGCCGCTGCTGCCGCAACGAGTGGCCATGCACACTACTGCCGTGAACAATGGCAGCATGATGGCTTTTCCAATTTCTGCTTTTGCTCGTTTTTCTTTTTTATTTATTCATTTATTATAATTACAACATAATAATAAAAATAAATAAATTTAATCTAATTAAAAGGGAAATTGTGATATAATTTCATCACCTCTTCTTGTTACAATTCCAAAAAAAATACAAACAAATATCTAACCATGAATTATTGAGCGTAACCATTCATCACATAATTAATAAAAATAACAATATAGATTAATATGCAATTGGTGCCACAATAAACAATTACTACCATACATAAAATAAACTATACATGTAATATGAAACAAGGCGGCTCTGATACTAGTTGTTGGTTTGGTAAATAAAAAAATTTACGTTTATAAAAATAAATGCAGCGGAAGCCAGATCGTCTTGTTAATAATTACATGTATAGGAATAGAAGATTACCTCAATTCCTTGCTATGGCAGATCTTGAATTGAATGGTTGCAATCTTCTCTACTATCCTCAATCTTCAAACTTAACATATGCGAGCGCGTGGATCTTTCTTAATCTCTAAAACTACTAATACCCAAATTTGAGAGACTGGTATTAACTAATTTTTTTTTTCACTTAAGAATACGTAAAAGAATTTTTCTCTTTATGGTTATGGTCTTTTTTCTTATTACATACCTAATATATATATAGTGATCTCTCTTGGGTATTTAGAATTTGATTATAATTAGAAAATTAGAGTTTGATTAGGATTTGAGCTAGTAAAGGGACTGCAAGACCCGTGGGCTTTCTAGCTTCAACTTAAAAGGTCTAGTCCTTATTATCTCATAATATATCAATTCTTCTAAGTTAACCCCAGACTATTCCACTAAAAGCCAAGAGCTGTACTTTAGTAACCCATGTTATAAAATAAAAACTCATTTAATTAAAACTCTATTTAATTAAATTGGGCTTGGTCTTTAAACCAATAATAACCACTTAATTGACCCTCTAATTGATGTTCATAATTAAAGTTAGGCCTTGCAAAAATGTCTTACCTCTTTAATTACTTATTTGCCCTTAAGTCACTGAATGCTATAATGATCACTTTTAATATATCTATATTTGTAAACAAATTTACAAATAAATATTATTATTCAATAAATAATTTATTGAATAAACTGTGGCCATAGATTCTAATGATCAAGTACTGCAAACATCTTAGGTGGAAATTAATTATTAGATTCCATATTGCAAATATATGTTCCTACGACCCATAAAATTATATCTGCAAGCTATCAAAGTTTTGACCGTTTATGTAGATCTCACTCCGTGATAACTCAAAAGATACAACGCATGAATGTAAGTTCATTACCTGCTCAGGATTAAGATCAATCAAGCTTATTAAAGCTTTTGTGAATTAAGATCTACGAACATTTAGTTAACCAGATCGAAATGCACTATAGTTCTGTTCAATGTATCATATACATTAGTTTCTCTACTCGAAGTCTCTACTTCAATGATCAAAGTACATCATCTACTATAAAAAGCAAAAAAAACTGCAACTTTACATAATGAAATGCCATTTTTCATTAATGGTTATGAACATGATTTAATTTATAAAGAACTTGTGATCTATACCCTCTGTATTAGCATCATATGCCTAATACATAGATTACATACTTTATAAATATGAGCTCATCAATGTATGCTCAATTATATATATGAATAAGCTTTATTAATCTAATAAAATGTTATTACACATGCTTTAAGGGCATAAAATAACATAAATTATCTAACAGGGTGAGAGGGAAGACGGGATTAGACTTTAGAGTTTAAAGAAGTCAAGATTTTGAAATTGAAATGTTAGGGTTTATTGTGTAATAGGATTTATATATAAATGATTTGGTGTAGCAAGTCTCGCAATAAATCTATACAATGCCCAATATAAAGCTAGCATGTGTTATTTTTTTAAAATCTTTTTTAATGATTCAATTTTTATGTTCGAATTTTCAGTTTTGGTTTTCAAATTTTCAATTCTCTCTAATTTAGAATTGAAAAATAAAACTGGCCATATTAAAACTGAAGCGAATTGGTCGGTTCAATTCACTCGGTCTGGTTCAATTTTTTTATTTTTTTCTCAACTTTAAACCTAACCCAACTCAAGTGGATTAGGTTTGAGTTACAACTATAATTGGGTTAGGTTGATAACATTTAACTCATTTACCCTAATCCAATCCAATAATATATTTAAAAATATTTGAAGATGTATTACATTTAAATAAAATGATTGTTTTATTATTGACTAAAAACAAAAAAAAAATTGTGAAAGTTATTTTAAAAAGAGAGATAAAAACACCACTATTAACTCACAATGCAAACTTTTACTAGCTTACTAACATTACCACCATTTATTCCCGACACCCTACAAATTGTAGCATTAACTTTCTTCTCATGAATCCATTTTCTACAATGGAGGTAAGTAATTTATTTTTAACTAATGTTAAAATATAGATATATATATATATATAACACTTTAATATGAACATAAATTTGAATTTAATCTATTAAATTTGTAAACTTGTTAATTTGTTATTTATTTTTGAATTAAACCAATGTGGTGATTTAAAATTAAAGATAAGTTTTGATTTGAAGTTGGAGACCAATAAATAGTCTACAAAAAGTCTAGCATGTGAAGGTCATGAAAGGAAGAAGCAAAAGTAAAAGCTGGAAGCAAGGTACTGTTCACATGCGTACTGTTCACTGACTCACTGTTCATGCAGTAACTTATAGATATTTTTTGTTTTGACTCAATTGACTTTTTTTAGTGGGATTGGAACTCTCAAAAGTAAGTACTCTTATTCCAACTAGTTTTAGGGTTTCTAAGGTTATTGTAATCACAATATAAACCATTGTAAACATCAATTAAACAACATCACAATATAGACAGCAAAATAGAGCAATTAAGAGAGCTATTATGTGTAATCCCTTGTAGTGAGAGAAAGAGATTCTTTGTGAGTTCTTTCTAAGAGTTTTTTTTGTGAATTCTTGTTGATTCAATAATAAGAAGTAAGATCTTGATCCACCATGGACGTAGATAATTGTCGAACCATGTAAATTATTGTGTTCTTTCTTTTATCTTCATTCTCTATTGTAGTTTCTCCATTGTTTACTGCATTATTCATACTTATGTGAAGCACTTCTACCTTAATAAACTGTTATCAAAGAAAATGTTTTAGTAATGATGGCCACAACTAAGTATGAAGTAGAGAAATTCAATGATACGAATGATTTTAATCTGTGGAAGATTAAGGTGACAACATTACTAGTGAGTCATGAAAATGCACTGTGCATAGGGTGAGTGTGTGCATTTTAATTTTTTTTTAATTTACACTTCACATGCATAAAAAAATGTAGTAGAATATAAACAAACATCTCATTATGATAATGAGATATTAGGAAACTCACCCTTGAAGTGTGCTTTGTGCAGTTCTAGTTTAGGACTCGGTGGGATCCTTTGAGCTAGAATGGTAGCTTTTTATTCTCGACGATAATTTTAGCAGAAGCAACACTTGCTTCTTAAAATTCTCTTGGACCTTTGTATAATATATGTACATAATTTCTTTTCCATTTAACCTGCCTTAGAACTCTTCATAAAGAAATGAAATGGGGCAGGTTATGTATAGCCAAAGCCACCTCATTTTTGGCCAAATAAAGGGCACTATTTTTTATGCCATTTATAAGCATGATAAGGCTCAAATTTATCCTTGTCATGCTTAGTAAAAAAGGGGGATCAAAAGTGAAAGCATGACAAATCATCATAATGGTGCAATTTGAAGAATATTTGGTAGAATAGTAATTTGAATTGCCATTTGTTACATAGTTTACAAATGACAAATATATTAACACTTAATAATAACTTTGGCCAAATTAAATATAACATTCCACCATTTATGCTTTATATACATTAGCCGAATGTGAATTTGGCTTCCAAAGCCTTTAACTTCATTTGTTTCATTTTCAATTTATATAAGGTTGCAACATTTGTAAATTATACTTTAAGCTAATGAAACACTAACATGTGTCATGCCTTAAAAAATTAATAGTATGATATGCGGCATCCAATAAAAAAGTTAAAGTGACAAGTCTCACTTGTCGAGATTCCGAGCTTATTACTTAAACCCTATGATCTCCCTGAGAGACTCTAAAACAATTTCGATTTTTCAAGAATTTCTCATATTGAACTATTTAATTCAGTGCGCTACACCAATGCATAACGAGTACACTACATATAATGAGACTCCCTAAGTTCACATTTATTTGATCTTATAGAGCTCTTTCACAAGTCTAAAATGATACCCCACACACACATTATGGAAATAACAAAAGAACATGTTGAACTATACAAGTTGAGGTTAATACATATTCATATAATCCCTTCGTCATTTATATCATGGAAGAGTAAAGGCACAGATTATCACCATCAAGTTTCTATATGCTCAACCCTAGAATTTATCTCCAAATTCATATTCTCATAAACAATGTCTGCAAACACTTTTGCAATATTGTTTCTTACGTGGAAAACATTTTTCTCAGGTGAATTACTTATGGCCATAAGATTTTGTAGAATACAATCTTGGAGCATCTAGATATATTACTCATCCATATGAGTTGGCGGATCCCATATATACACACACTAGACACTAGGAGCATTGAACCATACGCATCGACACTTAGTGGTCAGACTATGCAAGGTCTCTGATATGTGTGGAACCTAAGTATAGTGGATCACTCATAAACCCATAGTGGTGCTTAGGTCTAGGGACCACGAATACTACTCAACTTGAAATAATCATCCATTGACAGCTTTATAGGATGTTTATTGGAGATCCTAATTAAGCCTGTTTTGTACTCAGTCCTTACTAAATACCTACATGTCTATACGAGCTTCCACTAAGCTCATAGTTACTAAGATTAACTATTTGCATCATCCAGATATAGGCATACACTAGTCTATATTAAATAAGGTTTCCACCAATAGACCTGTATCAGTAAAAATAGTCCAAGAACATAACATATAAAAATATACTTGCACAATGATATTTCTTAGCACCATTTACAACTTCTTGCAATTATGTCATTGCTAGTATACCCTTAGGTCTTTGCCTCATTTCAGACAAGGTTCTAACTTTTTAGATTTTACCGACTCTTATAACTTGCTAACTTTTAACAGTGCTAACTCTTAATGCTTATACAAACTCTTTTGTACCAAATCATATAATGTCTGAAGTATTACAAGCTTCTTACCATATTATATTTAATATTAACAATTTTAATCAAAATGCTTATGGTATAAAATTAAACAATTAATATTAATACAATATTGGAATGGTGCAGAAGCACTATTTTTGACAAGTCAAAGATTAGGCTCAACCCTAGAGGAGACTACAACTCCATCTAGCGAAGAAGATAAGCCAAGGTCATCAAAATCTGAATCAGAGAAGAAAGAAATTCAAGAAAGACATTATAGTATAATTGTTCTGTCATTGAGTGATGAGGTTTTGAGGAAA
The DNA here is from genome assembly GCA_946807835.1 of Ailanthus altissimus. NCBI lineage: Eukaryota > Viridiplantae > Streptophyta > Magnoliopsida > Sapindales > Simaroubaceae > Ailanthus > Ailanthus altissimus. The sequence goes on from OX327687.1 coordinate 17,439,555, forward strand.
GTTACTGCTGAGAAGACAACTATTGGTCTATTGAAGAAGAGGGATGATCTTTAATATGACAAAGTTATTGGCCAATTATTTATATATAAAGAAGAAACTTTATCAGTTATCCATATATGAGGGGACACCAATAAATGACCATGTAGATGCCTCAATAAAATCATAACTGATATAAAGACTATTAATGTGAAGATACGCTGCTCTACAACAAAGAGATTTTAACTATAAATGATGTAAAATTATTGTTAAACTCAAAGCAATTGGGAAACACAAAATAGAGGATAATGCATAAGGATTATCTACAAGAGAACAACCTTCAAATAGAGATGGAAAAAAGAAGGAATCGAGATTGAAGTCCAAGGGTAATCTTAGGAAGTGTAATTATTGTAAGAATGAGGGACACTTCATAAAAGATTATCCTTAGAAGAAATTAAAGGACAAGAAGAGAGAGGCAGATGCTACCCTGGCTTATGATGATAGTTATGATGTGAAAACCCTTGTTGCTTCTGATGGTATTAATTTTCACCAATGGGTTCTAGATTCTGGTTTTTACATTCCATATGTGCCTAAATAAGTCATTGTTTACAAATTTTTAGCCTATTATTAGTGGTAAGGTTAATGGGTAACAAAATAACTTGTCAAGTAATGGGAATTGGTAGTGTCAAATTTAAGTTGTATGATAGAAGAGTGAAAAAGTTATTAGAAGTTAGGTACATTATTGATCTCAAGAGGAACTTGATCTTACTATGGATATTAGACCAGAATGGATATTCTATTAGTATTAATGAAGGGGTTATTAGTTTGTTGAGAGGTTCTATGGTTGTGATTAAAGATGAAAAGCACAAAGGTGTATATAGGCCGAAAGAAAAAAAATAGTGAGTGGTTTTGCATCATTCTTTATTGATATGAGAATATGCAAACCAATTTATAGCATCTAAGGTTAGCTCACCTAGGTGAAAAGAACCTAAAGGAGTCATATAATTAAAAGGCATTTAGAGAGGATAAGTTCTAGCCGTTGGCGTTTTGTAAGCATTGTATGCTAGGAAAAGCACATAGGGTAAAGTTTAATATCGAGGAGTTCAAAATAAATAGTACTCTTGATTATATACACTCAAATCTTTGAGGACTAGCAAAAGCAGTCATATTTTGTATGGCAAGGTATTTTCTCACATTCATTGATGATTATTCAAGAAAGCCATGGATATATGTGTTGAAGATCAATGAGCAAGTGTTTGAGATGTTCAAAACATGGAAGGCCTTTGTTGAAAATTAAATTGGCAAGAAGATTAAAAGGCTAAAAACTCTCGAGTATTGCAATAAAGAGTTTAATGGCTTTTGTACTAAGCATGAAATTATAAGGCACAAATCTGTGAAATCAACATCGTGTCAGAATAGTTTGGTAAAAAGGACGAATATGACCTTACTTGAAAGAGTTATATGCATGTTGACCAATGTAAGGGTGTCTAAGGCATTTTGGGGTGAGTCTATAATGATAGTAGCCTACTTAATCAATAGAAGTCCCTCATCAGTGATAGACTTCACGACTTTAGAAGAAAAGTGGTATGACAATCCTTCTAACTATGATAACCTATGGATATGGTTGTCCAATTTTTGTGTATGTGAAGTAAGGTAAATTAGAACCTAGAGCTATGAAAGGGATATTCATAGAGTATCAGAATGGTGTGAAAGGATAAAAAGTATGGTGTAAAATGTTGAAGCTACCAAAAAGTATCATAACTAAAGATATGACATTTGATGAGATGATAATGATGAAAGAACCTTTAGAAAAAGAGAAAGAAGAGCATGTGCCTAAGGAAGTTTCAACACCTGAAATAGTTAAAGCTGAAGTATAGCCTAAAAGAAGATTTGAGATGCGCTCAGATTAACACTTTAGCAAGGTAACCCTTGAAGTTGAACAAAAGTCACCAGTCAGCTCCTCTACATTCACCCAAAGTCAGACTAAAACTTCTAATATGGAACTTGAAGAGTACCAACTAGCTAAAGATAAGCTAAAGAGAACAATAAATCCACTAATAAGGTATACTTAAGCAGATTTAATTGCCTATCCCTTTAATTCTGTACATACTCTTGAGTATAATGAGCCCAACATATGTGAGGAGGCTATAAAGAGTAAGAATAGTTAGAAGTGGCAGCAGGCCATAGTAGATGAGATTAGTTCTCTTTTTAAGAATAATACATGAGTTTTGGTAGAGAGATCTCACAATAAGAAATTAGTTGAGTGTAAGTGGGTGTACAAGGTTAAGAAAGGAATATCGAGAGTAGAGCCTACAAGGTTTAAAGCTAGGCTAGTAGCATAAGGTTTCACTCAGCGTGAGGGGATAGACTTTCTTAAGATATTCTCATCAGGCATTAAGCACACATCTATTAGGATTTTATTAGCAATGTATGCAAACCTTGACTTCTATCTAGAGCAGATAGATATAAAGATAACTTTTCTACATTGAGTGTTTGAAGAGAAGATATACATATTATAGCCAAAAAGGTTTGTAGAACCCAGTATGGAGGAGCATGCTTGCTTATTGAAGAATTCATTGTATGAGTTGAAGCAATCTTCTAGGCAGTGATATAAGAGATTTTATAATTTTATGATGACTTATGATTTCAATAAAAGCAAGTATGGTGGTTATGTGTACTTTAAAAGCTTAAGTAGTAAGATAAGTATGTATTTCCTTATATATATGGATGATATATTGATTGCATATAACGATATGGTAGAAATATATAAATTGAATAGGCAGTTGAGTGGCGAGTTTGAGATGAATGATTTGAGAATAGTAAAGAAGATTTTGGGTATTGATATTTTGAGGGAAAAATGAGATGTTATCTTTTTGTCATAGTAAAGGTATATACTCAAGATACTAGAAAAGTTTGATATGTTCAATACAAAAGCTGTCTCCACTTCGTTTGCCATTTATTTTAAACTATCAGCTAGATAGTTACCGAAATTCAAAAAGGATAAACTGTAGATAAATAAAATACCCTATACTAGCATTATAGAGCATCATGTATGTGATGGTTTGCACAAGACCAGACAATAAATGAATGTTGTGAGTAGATACATGGCAAATCTAGGTAAAAATCACTGGTTTGTAGTCAAGTAGATATTAAGATATCTAAAAGGAACGTTGGGCCATGGTTTATTATATAAAAGGATTGAGAAAAAGGAGAATAAAGGTTAAATGATAAGAAGATACGTCGACTCAAATTATATATGTGATCTTGACAAAAGAAGATCTTTGAATGGACACGTATGCATAGTGTTTAGGCGTAGTGTGTGTTGGAGGTTGATTTTATAGCACATGGTGGCACTATCAACCATAGAGGTATAGTATATATTTATGGGAGAAAATATAAAGGAGGCCATGTAGTTACAAGTTATCTATGCAGAAATAATGGCTATTGAAAACATTGACATCGGTGTATATTGTGATAGCCAGAGTGTCATACACCTAAGTAAACATTAAGTGTTTCATGAGAGGGTAAACACATTTATGTGCTGCTATATTTTATTAGAGAGATTGTTCAAAGTGGTGAGATTAGTTTAACGAAGATTGCATCATCTGAAAATTCTGTTAATATGTTAACTAAGCCATTGCCCTTAGTTATATTCCCCCTTTCTATGGAATTAACCGGAGTCACCTCTAAGTGAGCAAGTAAGGTGACAAGAAGATGAATGATTTTTGAGAGGTTCTTGGTAGATTTTGAATCAATGAGAGGTTTGTCGAAAAATGATGATTCAAAATCAAATATGAGTTTTAATTTTGAGTTGGAGACTAATAAAGAGTTTGTAAAAAGTCTAGTACATGAAGATCATGCAAAGAAGAAGCAAAATGAAAAGCTAGAAGTAATGTACTGTTCACATGCGTTCTGTTAATGCATGGGTACTATTTACACACGTACTGTTCACGCAGTAACTTATGGGTATTTTTATTTTGGCTCAATTGACTTCTTTAAGTGGGATTTGGACTCTCAAAAGTAATGACTCTTATTCCAACTAGTTTTAGAATTCTCAAGGTCATTGTAATTACTATATAAACCCTTATAAATATCAATTAAATAATACCCTAACATAGACATCAAAAGAGAGCAATTATGTGTAATCCATTATAGTGGGAGAAAAAGATTCTTTGTGAGTTCTTTATAAGAGATTATTATTTATTCATTAATAAAAAGTGAGATCTTGATTCGCCGTGAATGTAGACAATTGTCAAACCACGTAAATAGTTGTGTTCTTTCTTCCATCTTTCATTCTCTATTATAGTTTCTTTATTGTTTATTGCATTATTCATACTTATATTAAGAACTTTCACCCCAATAGTTATTATTGTCTTTATTGTTTTTATTGATCCAAACCAGTCAACTCAATCCAATCTAACTTGAAAGTTATAGGGTTTGGTTGAAGTATTCAATGAATTGGATGGGTTGAATTTAGTTTCAACCTAATCCAACTCAACTGGACTATACCCATTTTTGTCAATGACTTTTTCTAAGTAGAAACTTAGTTGTAAAACGATTCTTAATAGTGTAGAGTTGTGGTAGCATCACTGACTTTAACCAATCAAATCTTTCATTCACACTAGCCTAAAGGATATATGATTCTTTTACGATGATATTTACTTTAGCACAATGGTGTAAATTATTTTTAGTCTTGATTATGTTGTCTAGGCCCATAACATCTAGATGAATTGCAAAATCTAGGATTCAAATGAATAATTTTCACCTAAAATTGTTTGACGAACTCGAATTTTGTAAGATTCAGCATCTTAATATAATCTTTAAAGTCTTAGTTCAAAACTTCAAATTCTATATAGTTTTTCCTTCGTCTTCTTTCTCTTTAGATGTTATATCAAAAAATATAAAAATACTATAATATCTATAAAGACAATAAAACAAATAAAAACTTTGCAACACATTTTAGGGCAATTTATAGAATTCCAAGGCAACCAATGTGGTTACAAATGTCATGCATGTGTCCATAAAACTCAAGGTTGTAAGATGAATAAGCTTAAATCAATTGTAAAGATGACACATAATGAGATAAAAAAAAAACTTAAATGGTGGGTTGGTAGTTTGCTAGTGGAAATCGACACCGTTCGCACTATTATTGGATATCCAACATTTTATGATAATTATATTTAATTTCAAGGAAAAATAATCAATGAGGTAAAAAAATAAAAAATAAAACAAAGAAATATAATTTTGATGGATCATAAAGTGATTATTTTTAATCACTTCGCAGTGTATTTGAGGCCTAGTCATTAAATCTTGTATATAATCTTCAAGTTATATTAATATCACATAAAATACCTAAAATTTGTTGAATGTTAAGAAGTAAATTTCAAAAGAAGGATTTACTAGGTAATATATTTTCAAAGTTCTAAGTGTAGAATATTATACTGGCAATAAAGAGCGCGTGAATACAAAAAAATATTAACCACCAACTAAGTGATAACTTTTCTATATCACACTTTAAATATCTAATGAAAAAGTTTTGAGCATATTTCACTGTACTTCTTCGACACTTACAATTATAAGCTCTAAAAGAATAAAAAATCAATATCAAATAGATATATTCTAATGCGAACTTTACAAATTTGTTAACTAAGCTTTTACTGACATCACATTTGAGAGGATCGTATATGAAGTTTTTCAGTTTCTAAGAATCTCCATATAGAAGTTTTTCGGTTTCGTTGAAATCTTTAAATTGGCCTTGCGATCTCTCTAAATGGGTTTTAGGAATCGTTTTCTGAGACAAAGTTGTCCTTTTGTAAAAGAAAATACTCTGATGCTCAAGTCAGTAATTAACAAAGAAAATTATATTGTGTGTATGAGTATTTAGCAGGCAAGAAGGTTTATGGGTGTTTTTAGAGATCGAACGTAGATGTCAAGAGAGCTATGTGTTCTTACTAATGCTTGGCTTTCTTAATTGATTTTTGAATTTGTTTCTGAGTCTGTATGTGAATTGATTTTTGAATGAATGAATAGTGTATAATGCATGCTTTATATAGTGCAAAGGTGCAGTGTTCAATCATAAAGAAAATAACTATAATGAAATGAACTTTAATCCGTTTCAGGATTTAAGAGGTTTAATAATACTCTTGATGGGTTCTTATCTTTTCTGAAGAGAAGTTTCACTGTGATTCTCTTCTTATGTTTAATTTGGTTCCCAAAACAAAACATATCTTAGTTCTTAGACTAAATTCAAGATAAATACATCATATAATACAATTCTAATCAAATATCCCTTTACCATGCTCAAATAATCAAGATAAATCAATAAAAGAAGAAGTGTTTGAACCTGACTCAAGTTTCTTTATTGTTTCCTGTTAGGAAAACATGAGGGAACTCTATTTTGAGTAAAACTCTACCACGTGCTCAAACTGGGGTTTTTCTTATCAAAAGGGTATTTCGATAATTTTTATAGACTTTGCAGGCCTGTTTGCAAGACCTGTCAACACTCTGGACTTGACAATTCTTGTCTAGGGTTGGTTGATGTGTTCATTCTCTTTATGTTATAAGACTTTAATTAGGCTACTTACCAGGTTGGGCTTTTACCAGACATAGGCCCAACAATATACAATATTGTCTATATGCTACTTCGACTGACAATCAAATTGATACATTTCATTCTAAAAGTGTGCTTTTGAGAAACCATAATATGATAAATTTTCATGTGAGAGTATTGTGAATAGTGTTGATTTCCATCACTTATTTACTAACCAACCGTTTGAATTTTGTTTTTCTCTCTCTATACTCTCATCGTGTGTTATCTTTACAAATAATTCAAGCTTACTCATCTTACAGTTTTGAGTTTTATAGACATTTTCATGACGTTTGTAAGTCGATTGGTGACTTTGAAAATTATATAAATAAACCCAAATATACTACAAAGTTATTGAAAATTAAAATGAGGTTTCATTCTAATTACTATACAACTCCTTTCTATTTGCTTAGATTTGCTTCTTGTTAATGATTTTTAAGTTAAATTTATATCACGTTATTAGCATGAAGATTTTACTATAAAAAGTGTATAATCCTTTATTATGCTTATATTTTGTCTCTTTATCTAATTCAACTATTTTTGTAGGTATGGTCAATTGTTATTAAAAGCTTTAATTTGAAACTTTTCAGAAATTACATCTTATCCCTCTGAATCATTTTGAATTATCGTAAAAGAGCACCGTCTTTCTACAAAAAGGAATACTTTAACACTCAAGTCACTATTTCTCTCAGTATATAACTGTATTGTTCAATTATTTTCTAAATCACTTTTTGAATGAATATAGAACTTATAATGCATGCTTTTTATAGTGTTAATGTGATAGAGTTTAATTCATTTTAGGATGAGATAGATTTTATCATAATGTAATTACCTTTATCATAATGTGATAATATGATAGATTTATCTCACAAAATTTATCTAGAGTTTATAATCTTAAGAATATACAATTTAATTCCTCTCAACCTCTTCATAACTTAGACAACCCATTTGTGGGCCTGTGAGTTATGAGTTCAGTTACCTTGGATATTGGATCTGAATCTGGACCTTATCAATTGTTCATAGGCTATCTTAAAAAAGATATAGTGGAATGGGTAGCTAAGCTTATTAATAATATGCCCAATAGATGTTCCCCCACAAGTGAAGAATAAAAGTCTGTTTCTAAGTCTCAAAGTCTTAAAGGATGCGTTTCTTCACTTTCTATCTCAGGACATAACACTTATCATTTTTAAAAGAAAATGGTATTTATCTTACGAAGCATTGTTTCTGGTAAACAGAATTCTTTAATCTTTAGTGATACTTCCAGTATGATAAGCGGATGCATGGAACAATGCACTAGTTTATATATAATTTGAGTTAATAAGAGGAACAATGTATTTTGAAGCTTTCTGGACCTTCCTAAGATATTATTTGACACAGAATAAGTGCTGATGGCTTGTGATTTCATTTACGAAGGCGAAAGTTATTGATATCGTTCAATAAAACAAAATTTGAAAATGGTAGAATACCAATTCAAAAGAAACGTTTTTAATTTCTTAATCTCTGAAATTACAAAGTTTGTATGCTTTGCCCCCATCATCTCTCATGTATTTATAAAGACCTCTTAGGCTGTCAAGCATTTATTACAGCCATTATAAAAACTTACAACTGCTAACTATTACCAAGAATTGAAGCACTTGGAATGCCAACACTTATTACAACATTTAATGCAACTTAAAACTACTAACTACCAAATACTACCAATTACTAAGGCCTTATCCCAAAACACACTGTCAAATATTCCAACTACTATATCATAAATGTTATTGTAGGCTTATAGAAGCTTCTCACTAAATAGGCTACTGCTGGCGAATTTAAATTGCTATAAATTGCTTCTAATAATGTAATGACTATTAATGAAATTTTCATCATATTCTCTATCATATGTGCTGGTTTATCCCTCATCATTCTCTTCCACTTACAGAGAACTCATCATCGAGTGATCATACAAGTTTTCTCTAAATTTGCAATGGTCTTATTACACTCCACATATCCACTCAAGTCACCTGAATTTGCCTCCCAAATTACTATCTTGTAAAGAATAAAGGTTTTTAATACATTTGACAACCTAAATGTCATGATTAACCACTCATGTAGACTATCTTTAATCCTAAAGATAGTCTTACATTCATCTTCTGGGTGTACTTGGATTTGATGATAGCCACTTTTTGATCCTAACTTCAAGTCAATTTTTTAGAATATCCTGGCACCACTAAATTGATCAAAAAATCATTCATGCATGGAATAAGAAAATGATACCTCACATTATCATTGTTGATATCATGGCTATTTGTAGACATCCTTTAGCTAACATCATTCTTTGGAATAAGTAAGGTAAGTTCGACACTTGGACTAAGGCTCTCTCTGACGTGTTATATAACAACTCCTCCATCTTTTCCATCACAATTCCATGCTCTTTTGAACTCATACAATAATGGAACAAATTTGGCTAGCTTTCTCTAGGAATAAAAATAACGCGATATTGAATATCTTGCATTGGAGGTAGTTATGTTGGTTCTGCCATTACAATAACAAATTCTTCTAATGAACCTTGAACCCCTTGGGTGTGGGTAGTATGAGTTGCTCAACTCCCTTCACTACTAAACTGGTACATATGCTTGTAACATTTATCTTTTCCATGAACTCATCCTCTTCGTGGAGTTTTGAAAATATGGTCTTCTCCTCCACTTTAGAGATTGCCTTTTTGGGTTGAACAAGCGTGTTCATCAAACTTTGTTCCGTACATACTACTGGTTCTTCCTCTTTTTCATCTACCTCATTTTCATAGTCACCGTTATTTTTCTTGAGTTCAACATCATCTGGATCTGCTTCATCCTTCTCTTGATGAAAAATATTCACGAACTTCTGCCTAAGACATTCACTAGATCCATGCCCTATTTTATTACACTTAAAACATTTAATAATCTTTGAACTCTCCACTTTTTCTTTCTCATTAGTTTTAGGATTCCTCTAGTTAATCTCTCTACTATTAGACTCTGGAATTTTTCTTTCGGTATAGTAAGGGTAGGTTTAGTGTTTAGTCCAATTTGAGAATAAGTTGGTATTCTGGGGTACTTTTATTTTTGGCTAGTTCTCGACTCTCAAGGCTAAGTTCTAAGCTTGATCAATTGACCAAATTTGTTGTATGGCCAATCGATTCTGAATTCCCTCATTCCATCCTGTAATATCCAATCCCTATTAGTAGTATTGGCGCCTAGATTTCGGTATAGCATTAAAGACACTGTAGGGTTACTCGATTTTAACCCTATTAGAAATATTTTCTTTATCGTATGTGTGAGAGATATTAAACCTAATTTGGTAATTTCACACTTGATCAGAGCGCCGGACGACCCTAGAATATTTTTGGAATTTTTCTCTATTGGCTTGGAAAAGGAAATTCTAATTTACTATATGAATTTTCATTTAAGGGTTATGTATGGAACAAGCCTTTGTTGAGAAATACAATCCATATATTAAGGAATGGACCAATTAGAAGCAATCTCATGGATTGCCAAGTTGGAAACTATAGTTAGTTCCTTTGACTATTTTAACTAGATAGTTACAAAGGAACCAATTAAATCTTTCCATTTGAACTAATGGAAAATTAAAAGTTTTGAGTAAGTTAAAGGGCAAAATGGTCAATTGAGAGAGCACTATATATATGTTGGAAGTTTGTAGAATTTTCAAGAGATCAAAAGCCAACACTTAGAGCAAACAAAAGAGAGCAAATTCGTGCAAAGGTTGAAGGTGCTGCTACAGTGAAATTTTAAATTTTTTTTAATGATTTTTCATGTGTAATCAAGCTACAATAAGGTTACATATGAATCCCTAAGCTCAATCGAAATCTCAATTAGTGAAAATTCAAGAAAAAGAGGTAAGAAAAGCATTGTTTTATGAGTTTGATAGTGAGCTTTCAAGAATGCTTCAATTGATATTCTTGTGTGTGTTCTTGGCTTAGATTGAGTTGAATTCTAGTGTGGAGCTTGAAAGAGTCATCAATTTTAAGAAATTGGCAAGGTAAGAATTAGGATTTTTGGTGATTTTGATGTAGTGATTTCAATTAGTTATAATTAGGGCTTTAGAATGAAATTGGCTTGATTTTGTTATAATTGGAACAAGAAATTGAGAAAATGAATGTGTTGGAACCTAGGGTGAAATTCTGCCACTTTAGGGAAGTTAGAGATTGAGTGGTGTTTTGATTGAATTGTTGTGTGTAAATGGTGCATATTGTAAATTGAATGTATATGGTTGATGGAAAAACCAAAATGAAGAAAATGGGACATAATTATCCATTTTGAAAAGGTGAAGGGCAATTATGTCCAACCAAGTTATAAGGCGTTCAATAATTTGCAGGGCGCCGGATGGTGAGTTAGATTAGATTAAATGACTCCGTAAATAAAAATTGGAAAGTAGTATGCATTCGAGCTTTGTATGCCGATTAGGGCGTTTAGTAGTTAAATGAGATTCTAGCATTCGATTTAGTTCTAAATGTCATTTATGGCTCGTAGGTGAAGATAACCGAGAGCGGTAACGAGAGCAGAAATCGGGAGCGAAATTGAGCGCGGAGCGGTTGTGAGTGAAAATTTTCCTTTTTCTGTTATCTTTCGTTTATTATGTTTCAACATAATGAAAATATATGTTTTATGAGTTTTCAATGCATAAACATGATTATGATCTTGATATGTATCCATAGATATGCATTTACACATTCGGTTTAAGAAACAGTTTTAAAATTTCTGCATTTGTTTTAAAGGCCATTAGTACTCTCGGATTATAGTGATGGTGATTGTATTAGACTCGGCCGGTATATCCCATGCACATGGGCAGGTCTTAGGGGTGTGTCACTAACTCCGGAAAGTCAGGATGTCGAGTCATGTGAGTCGCCCTATGTGTACGGGGTATTGTCTCGCTATATGTATGCGATGTAGGATTTCGCTGAATAGCCAGTGAGATGTCTTAAGATGTCACTGTGGGTACTGCTAGTTGAGGTGCCCCGTGACCTACTCACGTGTGCGGTGCTAGTTGAGTTGCTGCGTGAGTATAGAGCTTTAGGGTTATCATTGGTATAGTTTAGAAAGAAAATTATCGAGTAAGGATTTTACTAGTTTTCGATTTATCAATAGCATTTATGTATTTATATGCACACAGCAGTTATTATGTTATACAGATTCTGGATATTGTTTTCCAAAGATGTAGATAAAACCCGATCGGCAAGATTTCATTAGCATATGATATTAAAAACCGCTTTACAGTTTTACATCAGTTTTAGAAGCATGATTTATGCATGTACTTTAGAATTTGCTATCTATGCATAATGTTCTTGTAATTGAAATCTTAATTGCACTCACTGAGCTCCTTTAGCTCACTGTTTTGTGTTTTATATTTTCTAAACCCTCTTCCCAGGTGCAGGTCTCGGTATGCAAGCTGCTGATTCTTCTATTGTCGAGTAGTAGGCCAAATTCGAAGATCATCTTTGTACATGTAAATGTGCTAAATAGCACTCTTTACTTTATGCATAATAGTTGTAGGCATGTATATTTGTATGTATGTTTGAACCAACAAGAAGAGATTTCGATTTTATGATGATAGTTTTTGCTTATTATGATTATGCTCATTTTGTGATTTAAATGAAACTATTTAGTTGTGTTATATTTGATTTGGAAATGACTGGAGGTCCGAATTGGTAGTATCGAGAAGTGTTTTGAAATAGAAGTGATATTTCTTTGCAGGTTTTATATGGATTTTCTGAAAAACAGGGGAAACTCTGTTCATTTTTTTTTTAACTTAAGATGTCATTTTCATGTATATTACAAGACTTTCTCAGTAGTAGCAAGAACTAAAAAGGGGTTCGCCTCGCAGAATTTCTCAACTTACCCAGTTAGGTTTTGAGGAACTTCCGTCGGGGTGCCCGGCAGAGCCGTTGGGACATAGAGTAGAGGGTCTCGAATCGGGTCCTGTCACATCTAATTACATACATAGCTACTTGTTAACCCTCTGGTTCTGTTAATTTGAATATAAATTGCAATCTTAGGAACTCTTCTGCATAAGCTGAAGTAGAACGGGTTCCTTGGATGCATTTCTGGAATTGTAGGAAGAGAGTTTGTTTAAAACCCGCAGGTAAAAAATGCCTTCTTAAGAGTGTTTTCATTTGTTGCCAATGATGAACAGGTTATTGTCCCCTTGATCTCAAAACCTCTTGATGGCTTTGCCATCAAGCACCCACACTCTCACGTAGTTTCTTAGCCACTAAATCCACTTTATATTTTAGACTTACGTTCATATCTTCAAAGAAACTCTCTACTTCATATTTTCAATCCAGAAATTGTTCTATATCAATATTACCATTGAAAATAGGCAAATCATATTTTACCTTGTAAGAGTCATATCATTGGAGTTGTGGTCTCTTTCTTGGCAAAAACTCACCATCTGTTTCTCCATTGTCTTCCTCCTCCCAAAAATCATCAAATAGAGAGGAAAAACAGTGAGGTCTTCTCTGTGTACTAATGGTTGTTCTTTTTGCTTGTGGCCTAACTTTGACTTCATCTTCGACTTCATCTTCGACTTTCTCTGCTAAGTTTAAATTAAAAGGTGCAAATGTCATTGTTTGTGTGGTAATCTCCTTTCCACCATTGGTTCTTGTGGCAGTGGGTTATGAGTTCTCAAACCCATAAGATGTTTGGTCATTTCTTTTATATATTTCTTCATTTCTATTATACGAGTTTCCATTTTTTTTGCTTGAATGTATAAAAACATTCTCTATTTAAGTAACAACGGCCTGCCATCTCAAGATGAGGCTCTGATACAACCTAACGCAGGACAAATGCTGATGGATTGTGATTTCTTTCACGAAAACAAAAGTTGTTGATATAGTTCAACAAAACAAAATTTGAAAATAGTAAAATACCAATTCAAAAGAAAAGTTTTTGATTTCTTAATCTCATAAATTACAAAGTCTGGATGCTTTCCCCCCTCATCTCTCCTGTATTTATAGAGACCTCTTGGGTTGTCAAGCATTTATTACAGTAATTATAAAAACTTATAACTATTAACTATTGCCAAGGATTAAGGCACTTGGAATGCCAACACTTATTACAACATTTAATGCAACTTGAAACTACTAACTACCAACTACTACCAATTACTAAGGCCTTATCTCAAAACACACTATCAAACATTCCAACTACTATATCATAAATATTGTTGTAGGCTCCTAGAAGTTTCTCACCAAATATGCTGCTGCTAGTGAATTTGAATTACTGTAAATTACTTCTAATAATGTAATGACCGTTAATGAAATGTTCATCATATTCCCCATCACATGTACTGGTGTGTACCCCATCAGTTTTTTCATGACCATTTCTTCCTTTTCAAATTGCTCTGAAAGTAACAACGTTTTTTTTTTCATTTTGGTCCTTGGACAATGTCAAATAAAAATAATGCTTCCATGTATGAGATATAACCATGTGATCATGTATGCAATAATTTAAAAACAATTTTAGTTGATATTTAACTTCTTTTTTTCTTTCTTACTCCTTTTTGGTTTCATCTTTGCAAGGGTTTTATTATTCTTCATGGTCTCATTTTTGTACATCTTGGTCTTTTTGGACCATATTATTCTATCTTTAGAACTCTGAATCTTGATATTTTTTCTTTTAAGGGGCAAAAAAAGTGGTGGGAATCTTTCTTAAACCCCCATTTTCTTTTTATTTCTTGAACTCTATTTCTTTTTCTTTTTTCTAAAGGATAAGAGGAAAGTAGTGAGAACCTTCTCTCTCTCAGACCTTTTTTCTATTTCTAGAATTCTGAATGCTATTAAGGAGTGAGGGCAAAGTAGTTGAAACTTCTTCCTCTCAAACCTTTTTTCTATTTTCAAAACTCTGAATGCTACCAAGGAGCAAGAGAAAGGCGGTGGGAACTTTTTCCCTCTTGAATCTTTTTCTATTTCTAGGACTCTGAATGCTATTAAGGGGTTGGGGAAGGCAATAGGAACTTTACCCTCTCAATTTTTTTTTTCTGGAATTTTAAATACTGCTAAGTGTGAAAAGAAGGCAGTGTAAATTTTCTCCATCTCAAATATTTTTATATTTCTAGAACTCTTAATACTGTTAAGAGGCGAGAGGAAGGCAGTGGAAGCTTTCTTCCTCTCAAACCTTTTTTTTATTTTCGGAACTCTAAATACTGCTAAGGGGCTAGAGAAAGGTGGTGAAAACCTTCTTCCTCTCGAACCTTTCTTTATTTCTGGAATTCTAACTATTTCTAAAGGGTGAGAGGAAGTTAGTGGAAACCTTTTTTCGAATCTTTCTCTATTTCTAAAAATTTTAGTACTTTTAAAAGAAGAGAGGAAGTTAGTGGAAACCTTTTTTCGAATCTTTCTCTATTTCTAAAACTTTTAGTACTTTTAAAAGAATAGAGGAAGTTGGTGGAAACCTTTCTCATACCGTCTTCTTTTGTTTTTAAAATTCTGAATACTACTAAGGGGCGAGAGGAAGCTGGTGGGAACCTTTTCCCTCTCAAACCTTTCTCTTTTTCTAAAATTCTAAATACTGCTAAAGAGAGAGAGAAAGATAATAGGAACCTTCTAATCAAATCTTTCTATGTTTTAAGAACTCTGAATACTATTAAGAGGCAAGAAGAAGGTGGTGGGAACCTTCTCTCTCTTGAATCTTTCTCTATTTCTTAAATTCTAAATACTATTATAGGTGAGAAGAAGGTGGTTGGTACCTCTTTCATCTCAATTGTTTTTTCTTTATGTTTGCCCTTTTTTTTTCTAAAAAAAAGGTATTAAGTACTTTAGTACTCTGAGTTAATTTTCTTGCGGAGGAAAGGTACAAAATACTCAAATCCCTTCGAGTTATTGTTTCTTCACAGAGGGAAGGTACTAAGTACTCAAATTTCTTTGGGTTACTATTTTCTCTTGGTGGAAAGGTACTAAGTACTCAAATCCCTTCAGGTTACTGTTTCCTCGTGAAGGGATTGAAGTACTTAGAAATTTCTATTCCAAAATTTCTCGTTGGAATAGAAATTCAAACGTTTAAAAAACTAAAAATTGACTTGAACTAATTAAATTGACTAAAAACGTAACTTTTTCGAAAGTGTTGCAAGGCTGATACAACATTAAACTAGTGCTGCAACACCAAGGCCTAGAAATAAGCTTCCTCTTGTGCTTTCTCGCTCCTCCTCTTCCAGCTCTCCTTTTTCATCATTTTCTTTGTACATTCAACACGTATTCAATCTCATGTCAATGTCTCATTGGTCTCTAACTCAAAATCCCTCTCAAACTTGATTGTGAATAAGAAAATTCCAACACTTTTAATATAAACTTTAACCTCTATAGTTATTTTAATTTTGATACTTCTACAGTTCCACTTGTTGGGATTTGTATGTGTGTACGCCGTGCTACAGGTGATTGTGTTCATAATTAAATAATTTAATAATAGCATATCACATATGAAATACAGTGAAATTAATACACATTAAAATAACCTCATTACACTGATGAGATTAGGGGACTCACCCTCGAAGTGTGCTTTGAAAAATTCTAGTTGGGGACGTGGCGGGCTTCCATAAATTAGAATAATAGCTTCATATTTTGAAATATTTGAAACAACTCTTGTTTTTTATTTCTTTCTCTCGGGCTGTATTACTAATACCATTTAATATTATAATCTAAAGCAATTTCTTCAACTTTTCACTGGGCCATTACTATCGATTTATAGGCAACTATTGCCTAACTTGCATCCAATAAAAAATGGCTTGATTTCTACTTGGCCAAGATGACAAGGTAGCTAAATAGCTTTGTCATTGATAAGTATAAATTATATCTATTATTTTCACTCCCTTAACTTGATTAATTGCTTACTTTAATAAAAATATTAGGCCTTTTACATGTTATAATGTCATCTTATAGGTTTGGAGTCAATGGAGCAATTGGAGATGACAATCTAAGAAAAATAAGGCAAAACATATGCTATAGTAACAATGCTACTGTGTTGCTACTAGGGGTGGGCAAAAAACCGAAAAACCGAACCGGACCCGAAAAACCGAACCGAATTGGTCGGTTCGGTTCGGTTTTTCTCTTGGTCGGTTCGGTTTTCGGTTTTTTATTTTAAAAACCGAAAAATTCGGTTCGGTTTTCGGTTCGGAAGGCCGAACCGAGAACCGAACCGAAAAAACCGAATTTAAAAAAAATTTAAAAAATTTTTTAAAAAAAATTAAAAAAAATTAAAAAAAAATTAAAAAAAATTAAAAAACCGAACCGAACCGAACCGAACCGACCCAAACCGAACCGAAAAACCAAAACCCGAACCGAACCGAACCGAACCGAACCGAACCGAACCGAACCGAACCGAACCGAACCGGTTCGGTTCGGTTCGGTTTTTAATTTTTCGGTTCGGTTTTCGGTTTTATTTTTCACAAACCGACCGGCTCGGTTCGGTTTTCGGTTCACACTAAAAACCGAACCGAACCGAATTTGCCCACCCCTAGTTGCTACAGTGTTTTGGTGAACAGTGATTTTGATACAGTACTTTTGCCCCATCGAGTAATAGTGTTCGCGGCAGTGGTGAACAATGTGATTTTTCATAAACCTAAAAGAAATACAACTTCAAGACTCCAATCAATTTCTATATAAAGACCGCTCGTTTTAGACCTCAAAGAGCATGCAACTTAGGGCTCTTAAAGCCATAACACATTGAAGAAGAGAAATTTTTAGAGAGAGAAACAAAGGTAATTTAAGGAAGAAAAAAATTATTGGCGGATCCTTGACATATTAACCAATTGCAAATTTATGTCTATATTGGTTTGCTTTTGGTTGTATTATATTTATTTTATTTTTCAGCCATAATTCTCTTGTTATCATGAGCTAAATTTATTTTTTAGGGTTATTACTTAAACTCAATATGTGAGCTTAATTATTGGATCTTTTTAATATTTTTTTAAACTCAATTATTCATTATTCAAATTATTTGTTCTTAATGCTTCATTATATCTTATCAATATTGTGAATGTTTTGGTAATACTTTGATAAACTTGAAAGAGGCATCATTGTATTTAGACCTAAATAATTTAATACATGATTGTAGAATAGTATTCAATGTTGTATATGCAAGTTTTAAATTAGGATCAGAATATACCTAATTGGCATGTATGGTCAATAAAACTTGTTCTTAATAAATCTTAATTTATTACAAATACCATAGAAATATAGATATTTGGTAAATTATTATATACTTGCATGACCTTGGGAGATGCTTGTGAATGCATTAGTGTCTTGACCAATAACAAGAATTGAGGAATATAAATATTAAAAGAATTAATCTTTAGAAAACATATTGAAGAATAGTAATTAATCATAGGCTTTCTCTACATTGCTATTTTCTTATTTTATTTGAGTTGTGTCATTTATTTTCTGCACTTTTAGTTTACTTAAATTTGTTACAAAATTAAGATTTGATTTTTTTGAATAATTACATGAAATATATAATTTTAGTATTTGGTAGAAAATAAAAATTGTCCCTGTAGGTTCGACATCTGACTTTATAAGTCCATTTATTACTTGTTACGATAGCATATACTTATGCATAATTGTGTGTTATAAAAATATCGCATCAAATTTTTGGCATTGTTGCTGGGGATAATATTTTATTTTTGCCAATATTAATACCAATCTTTCTTATTTTTAATTCATAATTATTGTTTTTTATTTTTCATATAAGTCCTTTTTGAATTTTATTTTATTTTTGTACAGTTGCTTTTCATCTTTTTGTTTTTATTTTTTAGAGATAGCTTTCAGAGCTATATCATGGCCTATCAAGTTTAGTTTTAGCAGCAAGTAGGAAAATATAGATCTTTGTGAGATTAATTCATCCCTACGATTAGCAGCAATGCAGACCCTTCAGTTCCTGTTCTTCTTTTTCACAACAACTATGTTTGATAGCTATTTAAGATAATAGACTTCCTTGATGAATTTTACATTCAACAATCTTTCAATTTCTTCATGTACGATTTTGTTCCTTTCTAGAGCAAAGCGTATATTCTTTTGCTTCATTGGAGTTACTTTTGGATTCACATTCAAAGAATAACATGAGATGCTTGGATTTACTTTGGAAATGTCTTCATGACTCCAAGCAAATACGTTGCCATTTTTCCTCAACAACTTGATTAATTTGGCAGCATATTCTTCTTGCACCTTGGTTTCTATAAGAACCTTGCATTTTCTTTCTTATTTTTTTTTTATCTTTTTACTCCTCTTTGCCTCATGTGCCTCATCTTTGTCTTTTAGCGAATCCCTCTAAAACCTGTTGTAATTGTTATTTGGTAAAAGTTTTCATCTTTATTGATGCAAATGGTGATGTAGATGTACTTGTAACTTTTTCTTCTTTTAGGTTCACTTGATAACACATTTTTGCTACTTGTTGATCTCTTTTGATGGCAGTGGTTCCTAAGTTGTTATTAGTTTTGCATCTCATTTTTTAGTGCAGGGTAAATACTACTCCATGCATCCGATGGATCTAGTCTTTGCTTATGATGGCATGGTATCCGAAGGGAGTATCCCTTATCAAGAAGTTCACAATCTGGGTTCTTTAAGCATTTGTGAGTTGTAGGCGTATTGACTCTACTAGTATTATTTCAGTGCCATTGAAAGCAATTATTAGTGATTTTCTCACAACAATATCTGTTTCTTCCAAGCCTATTTTTTGAAAAGTGCTCTATATTATATCCACACTACTTCCACCATCAATTAGGACTTTTATGATGGAGTAGCTGGATATTTATAAAGTAATCACTAATGGATCATTATACGGGTAGACGATGCCTAGTAGTTCTTCATCTAAGAACTCAACATAATTGCATCTATTTTTTATTGTTTGATAGACAAACATAATTATAGCAGTAGATGACAACACTTTATTTACTTGTCTATCCTAGGAAAACTTTCTTTCTTTATGTCTCTTTTTGTTCATATTGAGGCTTTCATCATTAAGCCTATCGCTGATAGTGAGAATCTTTGATTGTTAGAAGATTTCATCTACTACTTCTTCTAAGTTGCTTAGAGGAGATGCTTGTATACTGGCCATCACTGTTTCTTTGAGAGCTTCAAACATTCTTTTTACAACAGAGTTGTCATCACGTTTAACAATGTCTTCTTCATAATTGTTGCTAGAGTAAGCATCACTGTCATCATCAAGTTTGTTGTGTATGCATAGTGTATTTATCGATGGAGGAGCTATAATCTTTCATTTCCAATAGCAATATTAGGAGTAAAAATGCTCTGTCGCTTACTGTCACGACTACTTGATAGGGAAGATGCTTCACTTTTGAGAATATAATCTGTCTAGAACACCTTTTTGTGTCAAGTCTTCAATTTGTCTTCACAATGATCTGCATTCACTTGTGTTGTACCCATGATCGTTGTGGTACAAGTAGCTTTTAATTTTATCTCACTGATCAGGTAGGGTTCTTGTTGGTAGCGAATCTTAGAATAAACCTTTGTGCTTATTTTCTATCCAGATCTTCTCTACTGGAGTATTAAAGGGCATATAAGGTGATTATGGAGCATTAAAGCTTGATCTCCTTCCGTGATTTCTAGGTGAGCGAGGAGATCTTGCCCTTCTTTTATAATTTGGTCTGGTATTGTGCTACTATGTTTAGGCCTCAAAAGAAATAGATTAAGTTATAGTCTTTACTATTATCCCGCGACTTCTGTTCAATTGATCTTTTTCTAGGTGAATAAAAGACTCTACGTGATGAAATAACTCCTTTATGCTTCTAGAAGGTTATCGTAGAAGATATTCATAAATATGAGTGTTTGGCAATAGCCTTTGAAGAATACAATTGGAGAAAAGGTATCATCACAGTTCTTGATCTGCTTGTACATTTCTTTGAAACGAATAACAAAATTTTTCAATGTTTCCTTGGGTCTTTGCTGCATAGTAGCTAAGTCAATCATGTTAATATGCTACTGATGAGTTGTAAACTTGATTAATCTTGGAGGCAGGTTGTAAAACTATATCATGACAATGCCAGTCAATGTGAGAGGAAATAATTTGCACTTAAGCACATCACTATAGTCTTCAAGGGATACAATTTGCTTGAATAAGTACACATGCCTTATTGGATCGAAGTTACTTCAAAGGTTCTGAGGTGAGGTATATGAAAATTGAGTGGCTTCTTTTGATTCTCGATTTCTTCAATGAATGAGGACTGTTGCAACTTCGAGGTAGTGAAGGAGTAAGATGCATTGGGGGTATAGATTTGATGACTTTACAAGCGTTCATCGAATATCTCTTAGATGTGAGCTTTTAGTCCTTCTTCTAGAAAGCAAGCTATGGAAGATGGCTTAGCAATTGGTGTAGTCATAGTTAGGAGAAATTACGGTGATATATTACAAATTGGCGACTTTGTTGTAAAGTGAACTTAAGGTTGTTGTGTTTCCTACAAGTTCGGGCATAGATGTCTTACTGGTCAGACTATTTATGGTGGTATCACTAGAGGTTGTATGTGTTGTTGTAGAGTTGGGTAATCAGCAGAATGTTAACACTTTTGGGAGACTTTTTGCTTTAATACTTTTTGCAGGTAGCTTTGCTGCCACGCAAAAGCTTTAGAAAATTGCTCTATCTGCAAAGCTTGTGCAATAAGCTTTTGTTGCATCGTTGATGAAAGTGCGCTGTGCGTGGGGTGAGCATGTACATTTTCATTTATTTTTACACTTTACACATGCAAAATGTACATAGCAAAATATATAAAAAAACAAATCTCATTACACTAATGAGATAAAAATGAGCTCACTCTTGAAGTATGCTTTGCATAGTTCTAGTCTAGGACTCGGTAGGATCCTATGATTAGAATAGTAACCTCTTATTCTTGCTATAATGTGGATGCTTGAAGCAACTCTTACTTCACATATATTTCTCTCGGCCCTTTTCTATTTTTTTGCTTCCTTTTTTCATACAAATGAAATGAAATTGAGCTTGGCTATTTATAGCCAAAGCTCCCACAAGTTTCACCAATAAAAATAAATCGGTGACAAAGCTTGACAATGCAAAATTTGCATTGTCATGCTTTGCTTAAAATGATGAATGGCCTTTAAACATGTGCTATCCGAATGTATGCAAAGTTAATGGCCATTATGTTTGTTAATAAATAAACAAATGCCAATTCATGCTTTAGCAAAAGAGATTGGTGGCAAAAAACACGTGGTGGCCAATTTTTGCTTTTATAAAGCTATTTATATCTTGCCAGCACATGCTTAAGAATTTAGCATAACAAATCATGAATAAATTAAAAGAATGCCACCTTTTGTTTTGCTTTCAATTTGGCCAAAGTTCACTCTCACTTCAAAAGCCTTAAAATGAATTAATACATTTAAACATTATTTTATTTGTTTAACAAAAATAATTATTAACACTTAATAAATTAAATGAGCTAATAAAAAACCATGCCGTGTGTCATGGTATTATAAATTAATGATATGACATATGAATCCAATAGAAATGATAAAGTGGCAAGTCCTACTTACCGAGATTGCAAGTTTAACACTTAAACCCTATTATCTTTCCGAGGACCTTGAAATAATTTTGACTTTTTTGAGAACTTCTTAGATCGAATTATTTAATTTGGTGCGCTTCCCTAGTGCACAACGAGTACACTTCATATAATGAGACTCCTTAAGTTCATACCCATTTCATCTTACGGAATTCTTCCATAAGTCCATAAACGATGCCCCACCCAGACATTATAGAAATAACAAAATAGTGTGTTGAACCATAAATATTCGTCATTTATATCTTGGAGAGTAGAGACATAGATCATCACCGTCAAGTCTTTATATGCTCAATGCTAAAACGTATCTCCAGATTTGTATTCTGATAAATAATATTTACAAACACTTTTGAGATATGTTTTCTGTCACGAAATTTTTTTTTTCTGAGCGAATTACTTAGAACATAATTTTAGAGCATTTGGATATATAACTCATCCATATGAGCTGACGAATCCCATATCTACACACACTGAACTCCATGAGTATCAGACCATAGCTAATAATCAAACCATGAAAGCTCTCTGAGATGTATGGAACCTGAGTATGGTGGATCACTCACAAGTCTACCATGGTGCTCCAGTTAATAAACCATGAATACTACTTAACTCGAAAAGATCATTTATTAACGACTTTATGGGGTGTCTATTAGAGATCCTAATTGAGCCTATTCAGTACTTAGTCCTAACTGAATGCTCGCATATCTATATGAGCTTCCATTAAGCTCATGGTTTACTAAGACTAACCATCTGGACCATTCAAATATAGACATATATCGATCTATATTAAATAAGATTTTTACCAACAAACCCACATCAATGAAAATGGACCAGAAACATAACATTTGAAAACATACTTGTATAAGGACATTTTTTAGTACCATTTGTAACTCTTTGCAACTATGTTATTACTAGTACATCCCTAGGTCTTTGTCTAATTTCAAATAAGACTCTAACTATTTAAATTTTGATGACTCTTATAACCTGCTAACTCTTAGCAATTATAACTCTCAACGTTGCTAACACTTAGCCTTGGTCTAAAATTCTTTAGACCAGATCTAAACTCCTTCAGATTACACAATGTTTGAAATGTTCATACAAACAAAGATGTCATATAAGCACAAACCCTAATAGTTGATACCCAATCAACGACTTATGGTGAAGCTGCTGGTTGTGTTGTGTTTGAAGGATCTGTGACTCATTGGTTGTAGATATTTTCTTGATTCTCAAATGTTTGCTCATGTTGTTTAAATGAGACTTTATTGACTTTGGAATATGCGTGAGTTTGGCGCTTGTCCATCTTCTGTTTGTACTACTTACTTTGAGATTTTTTGGAAAGAGTAAACTATAGCCTGGAATGCGAATGTTTTGATAAAGATAATATTACTCGCATTAGTTTTTTGAAGTTTGTGCTTTACTATAAATAATATATCAATTATTTAGATGAATTTAAAAATAAATACTCGCATTAGTTAATGATTTGCTTATTGTTTAAATGTGATGAATAAATTTAACATGTAAAGTGTGTAAAACATGAAAGAACTTGAATAAAATATTAATTCCATTAGCAAACCCGCAAGTCATTTGGATCCTTGTAAAGCTTGTTACAAATTATTATGCACCGTGAGTTAACGTGCACTGTAGGTTGATGTCTTCAAGGTTGGTGAAGATTATTTGTTATAAAAGCTCAATCTCAACATGACATATGATTAATTTATTATGAAATAATAAAATCATAAATAAGTTTAGATATAAAGAAATGATAATTTTATACAAGCATAATGTAAACATGATTAAATATGTATGTAACTCATAAATAAGCATGATTTAGTACTATAAAATAATCACAAGTATTGAAAATAATGTGATAAACGCATTGTGATAACGTCGTGATCAATGGATGATGATCGCGTATTGGTCGAGTAATGATGATAAAATTGAGTCATAAAACATATAATTCATAATCATGATCTTAATGAAATATATATACATTTATTTATGAAATAAAATAAATATTAATTATATGACTTGATATATGTAATGATTCATTGTGATCAAATATAGTCATAATGTTGACATTTTGATCAAAAACATAATTGTGAGTAATTTGTAAATGAAAATCTGTAATTATGAGAATAACTAAATGATAGGCGGATTTTTATTCAGTAATTGATAATTATTATGCTTGACTCTTTATGATAATCAATGATAAATAACAATGTTAAAATAAAGCAATGATTAATATAATAAATGAAATAATTAAAGCATTGATTATTTGTCAAATTTAGAATTATATAGTGATGGCAATAATTAAAATAGTTGTAATGAATAAAATATTTGCTTAAAAGTCAGCTCAATGAATTAAAAGTTATGAAATATGTATAATAAGTTAAATAATGAATGATATAATAATAAAATAATAGTTTATGCAATCTTGACCCAACAACTTGTTTTATGAGAATTTTTATTTTTTTATCTTAAAATAAATGCTTTTTGGATGTTAATACTTAATAGGATAATATACATATCAATAAAAAAACATTTATAAATTATTATAAATAACAATAGTTTAAATGCTAAAGAAATAATAAAATAATCAATTAAAACTCTTAAGCAATAGTAAGAGACACGTGGACTAAAGTGGTTTTACTTTTTTAAGCATATGAGTCATATGCCTTATCTTTTTTTAATTGAAATAAAATATCAATAAAATTACAAGGCTATCTCATATCACATTTTCTTTGGTGAATTTTTTTATTTAAATAAAAAATAATAAAATAATTATGAATTCTTTTTTAAAATGACATATCATGCGGGCTAAAATATTTCAATTACCCAAGCATACGGATCCACATAATACATTCTCTTTTTGATGTTTTATCTTATTTTTTTTATAAAAAAATAAAATAATAATAAAGTAAATTTTGAAAAGTGGTGCATTATTTTAGGCCAATACACTTTTACGTAAAGTACTTAATTTGTATTATTTTTTTTTGCATAAATAAAAATTAAATTAATATATTACATTATTTTTTTATATATTTTTTAAATAAATTATATTTATTGAATTATTTAATTAAAATAACGGATCAATCAAAAGTAAAAAATATGATTTTGTGATCACAAAAATTTTATCATATCAAAATGTCTCATTAAAATATTAAAATAATTACAAAGATCATTATCAATGCATTCATGGATGTACGATCTTATTATAATCAAATTTAATCGTATGATTACTTATATAAATAGATTAAAATTTTAATCAAATAATTAAAATTATTTAATTCATATAAAATTAATTTAAGTTATTTCACAAATATGCTATATAATCAACAAGGCATGATCATGATCGTGTAATTATAATCATGCAACCATAAAAAAATAAAATCAAATTATTTATGATTGATCCTAAACTATATGATCAATAATTGATGATCATATAATTAGATTGGCTGGATCTTTAATTAAATGGTCTAGATCTTGATCACGATTTAAATTCAATCCAATTTGTTTGATCTTAATCTAATCATGGCCATAATCAAGGTTTTCAAGGCAAAATATCTATTTGATTTACCTCACGGCCATGTGATTGAAATAAAAATTGATGATATCAAGGAAAAATTAATATTACATAAAGAAATAAACAATAAATGAAATCATGGAAATAATTGATCTCCAATTACGTAACTCTTTACTTTTAATAATCAACAAATCAACGCTTCTCCCAAAACAATATTGATAACCAGAATGGAGTAGATAAATCACCAATCAACCTTTACTTGTCTTAGCAGCAGGTTTTCAGAAATGGAAGTAATCATGCTGCATCAAAGATTCAATCAAAAAGTGAATGGCAATTAATAAAATAATGTTATAAAAAGCATGAAATGATTGTTGTTCATGATCTTGGAAATCGAAATGCTTTATTAAACCAAAATTCATTCGGTAACTTCAATGATGAGAGAGAAACACAATTAAATATTTGTAATCTTAGAAATCCAAAATTTTGGGGAAATCATATTAAATTTGTGCCTTCAAATTACGAGCCTCTGTTGATCTAATAATTTCAATGTGAATTAGTATTCCATAGAGAAGTTAGAGGAAATTTAGATTTCAAAAGAGAGAAATTTCCTGATAAATGAGTTGTGTATACTAATTTGATAATAATGGATTCATTATTTTATAGTGAAAGAAAAGCATATGAGTGAAAAAATTACAATGATATTCTTGGTGGGATTTTTATGTCCTTAATGGAATTTGTATAAAAATGTCTTTATATAAATTACCCATTAAGTAATTTATGGCTCCTACGCTATGATCTAAAAATTAAGATTAAGAGTGGATTGGATAATTTTATTTTATGTAATAATTTATTAAAATAAAATAATTTTAATTTAAATAATTATTAAAAAAAATTAGGTGACAGTTAGTCCACTCATAAAAGTCTAATTAAGCCTTTAAGTATAGCTTTTTCAAAAAGCAGTTCAGTTCAAAACAGGCTACCTCAACAAGATAAGCACGAGTCTAGATTTATAAGCCTCTACAACTCAGTCTAGAATAGCCATCGAGTGGGACTCGCGTAAGGAACCGCCCAATCTCGCTGTTATATGATACTTCACTATTGCCAAGTCACCTACTAAGTCATCATCATCCATACTAATGGGTATATATGTTAGCAAAGTTTAGGCCTCTGCCACGTTACATCAAGGTCTAATCAATGGTCTAGATAGAAGCCATATAATTTGATTATTAGACCTAAGGATGAGGTTTAATGGGAAAATTCTTTAAAAAAAACCAATGACAAGCCTCTGCATCAACGTGTACCAAGCTTCTATCCTTACTAATATATGGCTCAGAACTATCTAGAGTTATTGGGATGATCCAACACTTAATTCGTTAAGCTCAAGGGAAACAAAGCCTGCAACTCGCTTAGTGTTCTTGGCTCACTTAACAAAGCTGGTCACTCTAAAAAGCACTTAATCAAGAAGATAACTAGTACTTCACGTTAAAGGCGCACAATTAATTACATGCCACTTCTGAGTCAGTTCTCAGAAATGCCTTTGTGAAAGGGACAGTTCTCTGAGTATCACCACATATCGCCCTTGAGAGATAATCTTCAAGTCAGCTCCCTCTATGCTCAAGGCTTATCTCTAATTTTGAATGATAGTAAAAAAAGATTTTTAAACCAAGTAACAACTCTTTAATAAGAAAAATTCTTTGTCTCTCCTCCATATTCTCTCTAGGGCATAAACCCTAGGTAAAATTTGTCACTAAGCTACCACTTAACCTGATCGTCGGAGGGTCATCACCAGCTACCCAACTAGCGTCTGCCACTAACCCCACATTTTCTATGTTCTTCAAGTTTCCAAAGGCAACTTAGCTCGCATTCAATTCTCAACTCAATGTCCACTCAGTCTCATCCTCAACTCTACCGAAATTAGGGTTCAAACCTAACTCTTAACACCATTAGGCCTAACAAATCAAAATTTTTCTTGTTTTTAACAAATTTGCTCTATCTTTTGGGGCAGGCCTATACCAAAATTAACCCTAAACAATTATATTATTATATAATAGAATAACTTCATTTTTAAAACTACAATAATATTAAATACAGCAATGACAACAACAACAACAATAATAGTTGTGACATTATAATAATAATATTATTAAATAACAAAATAATTTTTTAATAATAATAAAATAATATTAAATAACTAAATAATAAGAATTTTATTTAAAATATTAAATAGAATAAAATGGTCAAATTAAATGATGATGATGATAATAATAATAATAACAATAGCAACAACAATAATATAGTACTAATTATAATATTGTTATTGAATACTAAAATTACTATTTGTAAAATAATATTAAGTAATTATTATTTTATTATAATATTAATAATCATAATAAGTAAAAAAAATATAATTTATAAAATAATTATTATATTACTATTAATAAAAATAGTAATTTAATAACAAAATAATAATAATAATAATAATATATAAAAAGCAATAGCACTAAAATAATAAAATTAATAAAAATCTATATTATGTATGTTGACTACTATTTTGGGCTCTTTGGTCAAGCTGAAAGTCCAACCTATTTTTTTTTTACCAATAGTTGAATTTATATTATGAGAAAACAGTTTTGGCAAGTGGATAGAACATTGTTGCTCTTTATAAAGATCCTTTGATGATCGAAGCCTAAATGCTAAAAAATAAGAATTGGTTAGGGCTATGTCGGTGTAATCTCTGACGAAAACCCTCGATGCCTAAGTCAGCTTGGAGCTTTTTGAAACAAAACAACACTAGCAAATCTGATGAAAGAATTGTAAAAAGTATTTTTTTTTTTAAGAAAACAGTCTTTTCTATGTGTGAGGAAATACCTCTTTTATATGGAGTTGGTGTTGTTTGGACCTTACAACGGATGCCTCAACTTTCTAATGTTGTATCATTCTTTGGACTTCTTTAGAGGTGTCTTTTATTTATTAATGGACTCTTTGGTGTTATATTCTACTTATTTTGTCTTTTTAAGTGTTGTATTTTTTTCATCTTTAGACTCTTTAGAGTAATCTTCAGAATGTTGTAGTGTTAATCCTAATGAGGCACCTTAATGAAGAGTGATAAATCATTTTAAGGGGTGCTCGATCAAAATGAGTCTTTAGTGCCCTTGGCGATGGGTCTTCGGCCTTGTAGAAAGAGACCCCTCAACCATATCTTTGGGACTCACTCCTCGGGAAATATGCCAAAAGTGGGCGACATCTATCAAAACAAGGGCTCTTCAGTTATAGTTTAAAGAATTTTCATTCATAGCAAAGAGGGTTTCTTCTTTTTATAGACTAACTACTCGACCGCGAAGTTATAAATATTAGAGGCTAGATCAAACTTAGTATAGCTTTTAGGCCAAACACCGACCTCTTAGGCTCTTGATAGAAGTGTTTTATCACTTCAGGCCTTAATGGGCTGGGAAGGTCGGCCTATTCATGATCTCAAACTAAGCTTGACCTTCTTCGGCCTTTGCGAGCTAGGCCCAGATTTTTAGGGGTAATAGGAGTCTTTTTTATTTTTAATTTTGACTAGTTAATAATAAAAAAGTATATGTAGTATTCAATATAATGATATCTTTGGGTCAAATTTCTAAGTCCTTGGATATACCAACATGGACTTCGATTGAGTACTTATCATAGGAGTGATCTGGAATCATGTAAGGTGCTTATTATAGCTGTGGTTTGGAATCATATGAGGCTTTTTAGAAGGTGATATTAGGGCTCTGGATTGATGATTTAGAATTCATGCTAAAAATGTATTTAATACTTTGTGTCCCTTTAAGAATCATGTGTTGATAAGCAGTCAAGTGAACAGTTGTGACTTTTTAAAATTTGTCAATGTGGTTGTATCTTGGGTCATTAATACTGATTAGACCAATGAGATGTGTTCTAAAAGGGCATCTATCAGGTATAGGAACTTTTTGCTCATGAGTGCATCTCAGCCATTAGATTTTAGATTTAATAGTTGAGATCACTCTAAAGACTTGGTATATTTTTACACAGTCCCTCATAATTCACATTTTTTAACCATTTGAGATTTTTATAGAGAGAAAACAATGATTTAAAGAAAGAGAAGCTTTGCATCTCTTAGAATTGTTCAACCTCATCTTCAGCGATCTTCTAATCACAAGTAAGCATTATTTTCATCTTTTTCTTGTTATTTTCATGATGTTTATTGCTATTTCTATATTTTTTTTTTGTTTTTTTACATTTCTAGGTTTTCATCTTTGAAGTTTGATTGATCATCCCTTAGTCGTTGGGTACTTTGCTCTTAGACGTTGAGTGTTTATCCCCTTTATCTTGTGTATTATGTTATTAATAAGTTGTATTTAGTAGAAACATCTTCAAGTAAGAGTGAAGTTGATGACTCTTAAAATATATCTAATTATGAGTCTGGAGAGTTCGATGGTGATTCAGATGCTAGGAGTAGCTCAACTTAAGGAAGTAGAAGCAGAGGTGCCCAGACAGTTTGAGAACTTTAGTTAACAGTTAAGGAGTCTAGCTAAGAAAGGGATGTTGAGGTAAAATTGATCCATGACGAGGATTTTAAAAGGAAACCCAATAGAGAGGCGGACTACCAAGAGGTGTTGACTAGTGCTCCCTATGGGAAAATGATAGTCTTAAGCTCAACTAGTAAGCTGAAGAAGAAGAATAAGTAGTAGTATATCCCCTAGACTAAGGACGAGGTCCCTTACGAGTTAAACTGCCCACAAAACTATCTTTTTGGTGTAAAGCTGAGGAACGTTGAGCTATTATAGGCAAAGTATTAGATACCTATCTCTTTAACAATGAGGGTCCCTAGAGAAGATGAGTACCTTTGTGCTCTTCTGACTAGTGAGATGGCCTTTAACCTTGTTTATACAAGTTAAGGTTAAGGTTGCCTCTTAACCACATTTTGTACACGTGTTCACCCACTTAAATATAGTGCTTTGCTACCTAAACTTGACTCGTGGAGGATACTGGTCAACCTCTATGTCATATGGTGGAAGGTTGATCAAAGTGAGTACACTTTCTCTGAGCTTCAACAGTTTTATCAGAGAAAAGTAAACTTCAATTAGAATAAGGAGTTTTACTACCTCACCGTTTATAATGGTGAGAAAAAGAACACCATTGTATGGAATTTGTCTTCTAGTAACCATAAATGGATGCATCTATGGTTCTTCATTGGTGGAGAGTGGGGTCAAGAGCATGTTAGGTAACTAGGGCATTTCTCATGTCCTCGTGTTTTTTCGAGAGCAGGTTTATACTTGTTATTCTTTATGTCATCACTTTTAACATCTCCGTTGTCATTTCTAATCCCTTTTGTCCTTATCATTTCAACAATATTCTAGTCAACCAAACCTATTCTTAGCTTTAAGGAAGAGGACAAAGTTTACCAGGCTTGACAACAAGTGGGCTCTGTTGGGGACCTTCTAACTTAGTAGAAGTTGGGGGAAACATGCCTAATAAACCTACTTGTTAAGGGACAAAGTATAAGGGATGAGCTAAAAGAAGAAAGGTAATGTTAGAGATAGTGCTTACGTGCCATCGTAATTTGCATGAATATTTATTTATTTAATATTTATACAATGAATATTTCGAATAAATCATTAATATTTAATTATATGTTACTAAACTTGTTACTTTTTAGATATTGTAGATCTAAAGGAAGTTTAGGTCATCACTAAGAGTTAGCATTCTAAGAGTTAGGACCTTATCTGAAATAGGACAAAGACTTATGAATATATTAGTAATGACATAGTTTGCAAGAAGTTGTAAATAGTTCTAAAAAATGTCATTATGCAGTATGTGTTGGAATTTGTATTTACGTGTCATCCCATTAAGTATAAATATTTAACTATAATATTTATACAATAAACATTTCTAATAAAATTGTTAATATTATTAATTATTAAATGGTAAGATTCTTGTAGTGTTTCAGACATTATATGATTTGAATGAGTTCAGATCTGGTCTAAAGGAGTTTAGATTAGTGTTAAGAGTTAGCAACACTAAAAGTTATAAGTGTTAAGAGTTAGCAGGTTATAAGAGTCAGCAGGTTATAAGAGTTAGCAAAATCTAAGAAGTTAAAGCCTTGTCTGAAATAGGATAAAGACTTAAGAATATATTAGTAATGATGTAGCTACAAAGAGTTACAGATGGTGCTAGAAAATGTTATTATGTAAGTATGTTCTCAAACACTATGTTCCTGATCTAATTTCATCAATGTGGGTCTATCGGTGAAATCTAATAATATAGATTAGTGTATGCCTATATTTGTATGGTTTAGATGGTTAGTCTTAATAAACCATGAGCTTAGCGGAAGCTCATATAGAGATACATGTATTCAGTGAGGACTAGGTATTAAACAGACTCATAAAGACCTCCAATAGACATCTCATAAAGCCATTAATAAAGGTCTTTCCAGTTAGGTAGTATTTGTGGTCCTTTGACCTGAGCGTTATGGTGGGCTTGTGAGTGATCCACTATATTTTGGTTTCATATATGTCAGAAATCTTTTATGGTCTGACCACTGGGTGTCGCTGGGTATGGTTCAATGCTTATGGAGTCCGGTATGCATAGATATGGGATCCGCCAGCTCATATGAGTGAGTTGTATATCCTGATGCTCCGAGATTATATTTTAGAAAATTTTGTGGCCACAAGTATTTACCTTGAGAATAGTTCCTATAGAGCTAAACAATATTCGCAAAAAATAATATCACAAAAGTGTTTGCAGATATTATTTATGAAAATACAAATCTATAGATAAATTTAAGGTTGGGCAAATAGAGAATTGATAGTGATGATATATATCTCTACTCTTCCAAGATATCAATGATGGAGGGATTATACGTATATGCTATAACCTCAAATTGTATGGTCTAATATGCTACTTTGTAATATCTATAATGTATGTGTGAGGCATCATTCACAGACGTATGAAAGAGTTCCATATGGCAAAACGGGTGTGGACCTAAAAAGTCTCAAAATAGAAAGTGTACTCGTTGCGCAAAAGGGTTGCAGATTGGATTTAATAACCTGATCTAGGAAATTTCAACAAACCAGATATTTGTTTAAAACTCCATTGGGATGTGCATTTGTTAAAGCTTAATTGTTAAGTACATCATATAATTAGTTGACATAAGTATTGAGGATTAAATATATGCATGTGTAACTATGTTTATTGCAAAAAATATGAATCTAATACATATTTAACGCAGTGGAACATTTAAAACAGACAATAAACACATAAACACATATTAATTAAATTAATATATCAAAGATAAAATTGAGAAATCACCGGTACGTGTAAGGTTTTGCACGTAAATCTTTGGAGTACACTCGTTGACAATTTCAATTACAAACTTGGTAAACTTGACAAATTAGAATAGTAGCTCCTTAATGCAACACGGTATTAACCCTTAACCCCAAAATGGCCGGTTCTTTATACTTTGCTCTTTCTCTCATTCGGTTCAAGAAAATGGAAGGGAAACAACAATTGCTTCTTAAATTAAAGAGCAATGAAAAATGGAAATTGAAAGGAAAAGAAAATATAACACTTATATTTTATTTTTCTCCTCTCTCCCATTTCTAAACTCACACCTATATATCTTTATTTGTTTTAAATTAAATAATATTATATATTAAAATAATATAAATAAGCCATTAAAGGTAAAATAATAATAAATAATATTAAAATATAATGTGCATGATAGTTGTCATGCAGTATTTATATTTTATATTATTAAAATATATAATATTATAAAATAATATATTTTAATAGGGATATTATGATTTTTTAATAATTAAATAATTATAGTGTGAAATAACTATTTTGTCCCTCATGAATAGTTACCAAGTATACCTTTTAGTGGGCCCCACTAAATTCCACACTTTGATAAACTCAACCGAGAGTTCACAATGCGCCACATGTCATTTTACAATTAGTGAATAACAATTATTGACTAATTGTTACATTTAACACTTAAATACGGACACGCATGCATTTTTGTGGTAGTGCTGAATATTATTAGATTAAACAATTTAAGCCAGTACTCTGCCCCAGTGCACAATGAGTACACTCCATATCGTGAGACTCCCTAGGTCCACGCTCGATTCGTCAAATGGAACTATTCCATAAGTCTGTGAGCAATGCCCCATGCACACATCACGAATATTGCACATTAGCGCGTTGAACAATACAAGTTGAGGTTACAACGCATACGTATAGTCCTTCCATCAAATATATCTTGGATGTGTGAGGATATAGATTAACACCATCAAATTCTCATATGCTTATGTTGGTTCGTAATAAAATTTTTTGTTTAATAAAATAAACGTAGCGGAAGTCAGATCATCTTGTTCATAATTACATGTATAGGGATGAAAGATTACTTTAATTCCTCACAATGATAGATCTTGAATGGACTGGCTGCAATCTTCTCTACTATCCTCAATCTTCAAACTCAACGCATGTGGACACATGGATCTTTCTTAATCTTTAAAAATACTAATACCCAAATATGAGAGAATGGTATTAATTAAATTCTTTTCCCACGTAAAAATACGTAAAACACATTTTCTCTGTATGGCAGTAGTCTCCTTTACTACTCCATACCTCTCATATAAATAGAAATCTCCTTTGGGTATTTAGAATTAGATTAGGATTAGGAAATTAGAGTTTGATTAGGATTTGAGCTAGTAGAGGGACTGCAAGACCTATGGGCTTCCTAACTCCAACTTAAAAGGTCTGGTCCTTATTATCTCATAATACACCAATTCTTCTAAGTTAACCCCAGGCTATTCTGCTAAAAGCCAATGGTTGTACTCTAGTAACCCATGTTATGAAGTAAAAGCCCATTTAATTAAAACTATTTTTAATTAAATTGGGCTTGGTCTTTAGACTAATAATAACTACTTAATTGACCCTCTAATTGATGTCCATAATTAAAGCTAGGCCATGAAAAAAATGTCTTGCCTCTTTAATTACTTATTTGCCCCTAAGTCACTGAATACTCTAATGATCACTTTTAATATGTCTATATTTGTAAATAAATATTATTATTCAATAAATAATTTATTGAATAAACTGTGGCTAGAGATTCTAATGATGAAGCACTGCAAACAGCTTAGGTGGACAGTAATTAATAGATTCCATTTTGCAAATACATGTTCCTATGACCTATGAAATTATATCTCCAAGCTATTGAGGTTTTGACCGTTTATATGGATCTCACTCCGTGATAACTCAAAAGATACAATGCATGAATGTAAGTTCATTACCTACTTAGGATCAAGATCAATCAAGCTTATGAAAACTTTTGTGAATTAAGATCTACGACATTTAGTTAACCAGATCGAAATTCACAGTAGTCCCATTCAATGTAACATATACACTAGTTTTTCTACTCGAAGTCTCTACTTCAATGATAAAGGAAAATCATTCACTATAAGAAGCAGAAAAACTACAACCTTACATAATGAAATGCCATTTTTCATTAATGGTTGTGAACTAGATTTAATTTATAAAGAACCTATGATCTATACCCTCTGTATTAGCATCATATGCCTAATACATAGATCACATACTTTATAAATATGAGCTCATCAATGTATGCTCAATTATATGTATGAATAAACTTTATTAATCTAATAAAATATTATTACACATGCTTTAAGGGTGTAAAATAACATAAAATGTTTAACAATCTCCCACTTGCTCTAAAGCATGTCGGGAATCAATCGAACTCCCATATCATATATATGAGTTTCAAAACACTTTGATGGAAATGATTTGGTGAATGGATCCGCTAGATTTTCTGCTGATGCAATCTTGGATACTATAACTTCACCCTTTTGCACTAGCTCCCATACCAAATGGTATTTTCTCTCAATGTTGTTTCCTTTCTTGTGGTATATCGGCTCCTTAGATTATGCTACAACTATGTTATTATTAAAATAAATAACAATGGACATCTTAACACTAGGCACCACTTTAAGTTCTATAAGGAACTTGAGGAGCCATACAGCCTCTTTTGTAGCTTCTGACGAAGCTACATATTCAGCTTCCATGGTAGAGTCTGCGATGCATGATTGCTTTACAATCCTTTAACTTATAGCCCTACCACCTAAAGTAAATAAATATCCTGAGGAAGATCTCTAGGCATCCTTATCTGATTGGAAATCTGAATCTGTATACCCAATAGGTATAAGATCCTCACTAGAATACACGGGCATATAATCTTTCGTTCTCCAAAGGTACTTAAATATATGCTTTACTGTAGTCCAGTGTTCTGGTCTTGAATTAGATTGATATCTGCTGACCATACCGACTGTAAAACAAATATCTGGTCTAGTACATAACATTGCATACATGAGATTTCCTACTGTTAATGCATAAGGAATTTCTCTCTTTTGATCTATCTCTTTAAAAGTTCTTGGATACTGATTCTTAGATAGATCAATTCCATGTCTAAAAGGAATTGTTCCCTTTTTGGATTCATGCATAGCAAACCTAACCAAAATTTTATCTATATATGCAGCTTGAGATCAAGCTAACATCCTATTTTTACGATCTTATAACAGCTTAATTTCAAGGATGTAACTAGCTTCACATAAGTCATTCATATCAAATTGGGTAGATAACCAACTTTTAATTTATGTTTTTACGATCTCGCAATAGCTTAATCTTAAGGATGTAACTAGCTTCACGTAAGTCCTTCATATCAAATTAGTTAGATAACTAAAATTTAACTGATGATAATACTCATACATAATTTTCAATGAGTAGTATATCATCTACATACAGGACTAGAAAAATCACCAACCGCCTATCTATCTTTTTGTACACATAAGGTCCATCAGGATTTTGATCAAAACTAAATAATTTGATTGCTTGACCAAATCTGATGTTCTGTGATCTAGATGCTTGTTTAAGCCCATAGATAGATTTATGCAGTTTACAAACCATGTGCTCTTGGTCTATAGCTATAAAACCATCTAGTTGTATCATATAGATACTTTCTTCAAGATTGCCATTAAGAAAGGCAGTCTTGACATCCATTTATCAAATCTTATAATCAAGATTTGCTGTAATGGATAAAAGAATTCTAATAAACTTAAGCATGGTTACCAGTGAAAAGGTCTCCTTATAATCGATACCTTCTTTCTGAGTGTACCTGTCACGCCCCAGACCCAACAGATCTGACACACGACATCACTTACATTCATTCAATAATACTTAAACATTCATTTGAATTTCTTTCAGAATTATAGCAATTGAATTATGACTGGGACAATTACTAAACCGGAGATATGCAGAGTTTTCTCAGAGATTAACACTCTACTACGTCACCAGTAGCAACTTTGTTACCGGAAGCCCAGAATATATTCATTGCAAATTCTTACTTAAAATCAATCCATTACTACACTTGGTGAAACTTAAACTAAATCCAACCACACACAATAAAATAATACATAAGTATTTATTCAACAGGGACAAATCAAATATTTTATCCCACGTGTCCCCAAATGAAACACTTAGCAACCTAACAACTTAGGGAACCCAAGGAACAGCAGAAGCCTTGCCAAATCCGCTAAGCACACATGTACCTTATTTACCTGAAATCACCATAAACTATAATGAGTATAAAACTCAGTAAGCATACTAGTTTTTCATATATCAAATACAAATACATATATGTACACAATGCATATGTATGATATGCTGTGATCAATCAAAATCATAATCTTATCAAATCACATATCATGTAAGCGCTTACACATTCTTTCAAAACACATAATAGGAATACCATCACTCAACTGTTGGGAGTTGTTCATTCATGGGTGTTTGCATGTGGGTTTTGTGTTTAATCACAATTTATACATATCTCATATATATAATGAAGCAGCGGAAGCTTAAAGTATTGCAGTAAACACAATCACAATATATTAATCAGAAACGAGATTGAGAAATAACCCTTGAAGCCTTTGGTTGGAGATTGTTGAAGTCCACCAAAATGTTGTCTTTGATCAATTCTAGTAATCAACAATGGTGGGTTTGATTATCTAGAATGACAGCTTTTGATCCAGCACTTGTTTAACTACTTAAACTTGTGTTCTTGATTTTTTCTTTTGATTAACACTTAATCAAATAATCAAAAACCTATTTTGCTAAATTAGTTTTAAGCCTTAAAAGAAAATAATGAATTCAACTCTTGAATCCATTAATTAGAAGACAATTTCTCTTTTCTCTCTTTGTAAAATGGCTGAGCTAATTTTGCAAAATCAATTTAACAAAAACCTTATTAATTTAATTGACATTTGTTTTATTTATACAAATGAATTTAATTTCATTTCATAACACTTAATTTCACTTAATTTCAATTTGAATTTAATCTAACCTAATCATAGTTAACTCTTAACTTTAGTTAGGTTAAACTAACATTAAAATATTCTAACTATAGTTAACTCTTAACTCTAGTTAATTAAAAGAATATTTAATTATTTTAACCATGGTTAACTAACTTAACCATGGTTAGGTTAACTTTTACTTAACCATTAAGTATAGTTAATCTAACTTAACTAAATGGTTAACTCTTAACCTTAGTTAAACTTAAATTATTTATTCAACAATTAAATAAATAATTATTTATTTGAATTATTTAACGATTAAATAATTATCAAGTGAAATTACAATTATGTCCTTACTCGGTTACCTAGTTAACCTAAAGTGGGTCCCACCATCTGACCATATACTTTAGTTAACGTAACCTTAGTAAATTGCTGGATTTTACTGTATTAAACTATTTAATACGGTACGCTGCCCAAGTGCTCAAAGAGTACATTTCATATTGGGACTCCCTAGGTCCACGCCCGATTCGTCAAGTGAAACTATTTCACAAGTCCGTGAACGATGCCCCACGCACACGTTACGGATATTACAAATCAGCGCGTCAGACCATACATGTTGAGGTTACTCCATATTCGTATAATCCTTCCGTCATTATATCCAGGATGAACGGGATATAGATCATTACCGTCAAATCCCGATAATTTCATCCATCACTTTATTATCTTCAGATTCGTATCTTTATGAACAATTTACGCAAACACTTTTGCTATAATGTTCGAACCTGGAGGAAACTCCTTTCCCAGGTTAATTGCTTACGGCCATAAGACTTTACAAGATACAATCTCGAAGTTCGGATATACTACCCATCTATGTGAGCTGGCGGATCCCATATCTACGCACACCGAACTCCATGAGCATCGGACCATACCCAGCGACACGTAGCGGTCAGACCATGAAAGGTCTCTGACATACGTGGAACCAAAGTATGATGGATCTCCCACAAGTTCACCATGGCGCTCAGGTCGAAGGACCACAAATACTACTCAACTCGAGAGGACCTTCCTTTGACGGTTTCATAGGATATCTATTGGGGTCCTCATGAGTCTGTTCAGTATCCAGTCCTAACTGAATACCTGTATGTCTATATGAACTTCAACCAAGCTCATGGTTAACTAAGAATAACCATTTGTACAATACAGCTATAGACATACACTAATCTATGTGTTTCACCGATAGACCCTCATTGGTAAACGTAGATCAGGAACTCTTTATTTGAGAAGATACTTCCATAACGACATTTCTTAGTCTCTATTGCAACTCTTTGCAATTTTGTCATTACTAGTAGATTCTCAGGTCTTTGTTACATTATAGATTATGTTCTAACTTTTTAGATCCCGCTGGGTATTATAACCTGCTAACACTTAGCATTTATAACTATCAGCTTTGCTAACTCTTAGCCATGGTTTAAACTTCTTTAAACCAGATATGAACTCATTCAGATCATATCATTTTTTATAATGTTACAAGCTTAATTACCATTTAATAAAAGTTATCAGCGATTTAATAAAATATGCATTGTATAAATATTACAAACTTAATATTCATACAAACTGGGATGGCGCGTAAGCACATACCCTAACATCAACTACTACTTAGTAAGACTTACACATCACATATCACATAATGAGCCAAATGTCACTCGTAGGTGACATACCGTATGAGAGGAATAGTACAAGTGAGGTCTTTAAATCACACATATATAACGCTTATGCCCGAAGGTAAAAGCCAAACCCTCACCCTGATCATCGGTGAGTCCTCTCACATGTACCAATACGCCACCACACGAATGTGATGACTCACACTTCCTTTAGGTACCAATAGGATCCTCCCTACATACGGAACACATAACATATACCAATCCCGAAGGAAAGGCCACACATAAAGGCTCCACAAATCACATAAAATGCCTACTAAGTTAACAGTGAGTTCAAGTACCCTCAAATCACAAAATATTTCTCATGGACATATTACGCTTCAAAAGCTTTCTTTGTTAAACGCATCTTATTTTGGAAAGCTCACTTTCAAAAACACATGTATGTCCATGCTCAATGTCAATGCTCACATTCATAAACATATATTCACATTTCATATCAAAATATACTTTGACATATCATAAACATATTCTTAACCCCATTTACAAAATCATACAAAACAATTATTATGTTTATTGTGTTTCCAGTAGTAAGTCTAGTATACTTACCTCTTAACACTTTTAGCTACAAGGCTTAAATCTCCTTAACCTATCAATGGAGATTAATCCTTTCATAAGCCTCACAATTCACACAAAATACTTTAAATAGCTTACAAAATTATACACAATGCATTTATCACATCAAATCGGGCTAAATATTTGGTTTCTCAAAACCTGTCATTCTGACCACTTACACTTAACAAAAATTTCTAATACATCAAATGATGTCCAATTACTCCGAAATCAGAATATATCATTCTTGACTCATATATACTTCTTATATATGAATATTATATCAAAATTCCTACACAATCCATTCCATACACACCATCGAATCCAAACTACAAACCTGACAGGATCAAGATACTTACTGAACAGTATTCAATCTCCCAATTTTATAAAATCATATACTAACTCAAAAATTATAAAACTATCACATAATTATTCTTAACACATATCTCAGTCCATGATAAATATTTCTCTTCCAAATCACTGCCAAAAATATTTTAAAACTATTTTATTCCATAGCTTTAAAAATCTGTTAATCAAATACTGTAATGAGTGGATATACTTTAGAAAATCATAACATTTCAACCACATTGATCTGAATTCTCAATTCCGAG
Source organism: Ailanthus altissimus (assembly GCA_946807835.1). Lineage (NCBI taxonomy): Eukaryota > Viridiplantae > Streptophyta > Magnoliopsida > Sapindales > Simaroubaceae > Ailanthus > Ailanthus altissimus. The sequence goes on from OX327687.1 coordinate 17,480,411, forward strand.
TATATCATATTAGACATATAAACTTATCATATTCCACAAATTCGTAATTTTTGAAGATCATTCAGTAGGACAAACATTGTTCGTCACTGTATTATACTGTTCACATAGGAAATTTCCAGAATTTCAGGGTCATTTTGGTAAATTCACAACAAATTCAATTTCCGAGATTTTCAGTCGATTCAAAGTCTCAGATGATCCTAAACATGTCTAATTTCATATACTCAAAATTCAAAACCAGAATCAATTCACAATAATTTATAAAATTCTTAAATCAAGAGACTATCAATCAGAAATTTTGCAATCTATCATGATTTATCAAACTATCTTATAAATCATCATCAATTCTCAAACTATCATACGAAATACACATCAAATCCTCAATTATACATATTTCCAGAAATCAAAACTTAAAGAAATTAACATAATTAACACCAATAAATTAAGAAATAATTGTGATATACCTCTTAAGATCCAAAAATTTCAATTTCTTCTTCTTCTTCTTCTTCTCTTTCTCTCTCCTCTATTTCTCTCTTCTCTCTCTTAAAAGGGGTAGCTCGACCTAAATGAGAGAAATAGGGTTTTAAATGTGTATTTTTATACTAAGTGGCTAATTTTTGGTATTTACGAATTTACCCCCAAAACTTTCAAAGTATTACAATTTGGTCCCTAAAATAAATCTAAAGTCATACAAATAAACTCAATACTAATTGTATATCCTTAACCTATAAAAATATTACTAATAACAATATATAATTCAAGTATCACCAACATACAAATAAAATACGTATATTTATACATATATAAATACTTATTCTTACCAGTCGTGGATACTGGTTACTACAATTCTCCCCTCCTTATAAGAATTTCGTCCTCGAAATTCATGACTTGAGCAAACATATGAGAATACTTAAATCTCATTTCTTATTCTCATTCCCAAGTTGCCTTTTTAACAGTATGGTTTATTCATAAAACATTTACAAAGCAATCTTTTTGGTATATAAGATTTGCTCATAACTTAGTCTGTGAGAGAAGTACGAAACATTCATCCATAAAATAAACACATGACACACATTATGGACTTATAAAATTATGCACACATATTTTTATTCTTTTCTCCCATTCGTTCAATATTTAATGGGTATCTATACACTTCACCTCTCATTCATTAAAGAATAACATAAATGTAGAATACCCATACTAATCTCTTACATAAAATTCTTAACTCCTTTGAAAATGTTAATCCCTTCAACATATACTCATACGTCATAATATCATTCACTACCTTGATATCATTCTAAAAACAAAAATGTAGCATTTCTACGCAACTAAGTTGTCATTCAAATCAGAATATTGAAGGCATTATCTTAAACGATCAAAAATCAACTTCAATAAAAAGACCTTTAGTTCAATTGATTCTTAAACTATAGATCTCAACATTATATCTCTTACTCTAAATCTTAAAAAAAATAGTCCACCTTATTGGACATCATTTTCTCATTGAGACTGACATGTCTGCTTTTTCTAATATGCTCGATTTCAAATAGAAAAGATTCCACTAGCACAATTACTGCGATGGAAAATATGATTCTTTTAACTATTCCTTTAACGTCATCCACGTAAAAGGAAAGGACAAAACGATTATTGATTTTCTTTCACAAAACTCTATAAATAGCCTAAACCTCATAATCACTTTTCTAGCAATAAAGAAAACCAACCCTCTTACCATCTTCATAATGAATCCCATTATCATAACTCCTCTTGTTCCTTTTACTCCACCACAATTTCCATACCTAATCAGAACCAGAACACTCCATTCCCGTGCCAAAGAATTCATCAGACATTACGCCATCTTGGCAGTTCAAGAACACGGCCTCATAGTTCTTGGTGGCCCTTCGTTCAACTTGGAATACCCTTTCTTTCACCTGCACTATTTTTTTTTTCCCATTTTCCCAATGGTCCAAACCTGTCCTTTACTTGTTATGGTACCTATTGAATCTGTATACAATCGCCATGGAATTCCCATTACTTAGAACCGTCCAAAAATTAGAAAAATGTGATGAAGATCATCCAGCCCTGATTTTTCTCCAATGGTTTTACCCAAAGACATGGTGGATAACTAAATTTCAACACATGATTGCAAACAACACAAATGCTGCAGTCCCTATACAACATCTTTGGTCTGTTTTACTTCTCCAACGAAAGGGTATGATTATTTCAGATCACTAGATTCATTATTACCCCACTGTTAAGGATTACTTCACATTTACCCTTTTACTAAAGGGATCAATTAAGCTCTGACCTGAAGAAGTAATCCAGCAAAAGAGAAAACTTGAAAGAATTCTTGCTTAAGAAAACCAGATAATTCCTCCATCTGTTTGGATCTCCCCAGAAGATGCTGCACCTTGGGAACAGGTTGAAGATGACTTTGTAGAAGAATTGAATTTTTCCAATATACTCAAATTCCAACAAAGACAAAAACATCATCTTTCACATCATAGAAATACAAATTACTCTACTCATCATCACCATATCCCAAACATGACTTATTATGCCAGATACAGACAAGCAATGGATAACCTTCACCAATGGCCTCAGCTAACTGTCCCGACAGAACCTACCCAATCTCAGCCAGTTGTCCCGACAGAACCTACTCAATCTCAGCCAGTTGTCCCGACAGAACTTGACCAACACCAACCCAATCTTGACTTATCCCTCTTTCAAGACTCCCAACCTTATCCAACCGACACCCAAATCCAAGAGGAAGCCAGCACATCCCTCATCCAGACCAGCTCACCTGGAGAAGATCAAGATATGGTAGACCCACATTCCACTCCGCCAGAGTCCTCATTCAATGTATGGGAACAACAACTCCATAAGTTTCTCTCTCACGGATACGACACAGATGAAAGCGACCAAGGAGACTCATTTTGACCTACATTGCTGTTTCTATTTTTACAGAAACTAGATCCGTGTTGCTCTATCACATCAAGGAGAGACTGATTACTGCTTTATCTTTATGTCAAGTGTGCTTTATCTTTCTTCATATCTGCTTTTAATCTATCGGCCAAAAATTAATGTTAAGACCACAAAATCTTTGTAATTAATAAAGTTAATTTGGCCTCATGTCCAAAGTCCAATTGTTAGCTCAAAAAGTCTTCAAGTCATTGATGTATTGTCGACCATTAGTGCCAAAATGGCTAAGTCCCTAAATCCATGAAATAGGCCTTTATTGACTTTTCTTAATTATCTTACCTAACTTATCACACTTCCGACACAATTTTTTATCACACTTACATATCAACATATATTTATTCAAGATTTTGCGACCTATTGTCCCTTATAAAATGATAAAGTAAAACTCATTCTCTTTTTTTTTTTGTTTTACCTCACAAGAATCGAGAAAAATATATACTTGAACATACTTACACATATGCTCCACAGCTATTATCAATTTGTTTCTCTATAAATACATTATTATTGCATCCTTATACAAACTCAAAAATATTCAAAGATTAGGGTGAGCATAACAATGGAGGAAACCTCAGCTCGTCGATTCACAAAAATTTGTGTCTTTTGTGGATCCAACCCTGGGAATACTGAAGAGTTTACAAAAGTTGCAGAAAATCTTGGTAAGGTATTAGCTGAGCGAAATATACATTTAGTATATGGAGGAGGTAACCGAGGGTTAATGGGGTCTGTGGCAAAAGCTGCACACAATAAAGGTAGTCGAGTTTTGGGTATCATTCCAAAACCTCTAGCTATTGAAAATGTTGTAGGAAAAACAATTGGGGATGAGTTACAAGTCTCATCTATGCACGAGCGAATGGCTCAAATGCTTAGGCATGCGGATGCTTTCATAGCTCTACCAGGAGGTTTCGGGACCTTGGAGGAAATTTTTCAAATTGTCTCATGGGCACAATTACAAATCCACCAAAAACCCATTGGTTTGTTAAATGTTAATGGTTTTTACGACGGGTTGATATCTTTTCTTGACTATGCAGCGGGAACACAATTCATCCCACTTCTAGCACGACGGATTCTTATTTCAGCTCCAACTGTTGATCAACTGATTGATCAATTGCAGTCTTTTATTCCTCTGTCTAATCCAACATTGCATCAGTTAGATTGGTCTACTCATGACAGTCAGAAGAAGCGCAAAATAGACTTAAATCTCACTTCGTAGCCTCTATTGTATTTTTGTTGCTGCTATTGTTGTTGTGTTGTTGTTTTCCTTTTCAATAAAAGTTGTTTCAATTGATGTCTTCAATACTCTACTTCTCTATATTTTGTCATTGAGAAAATTATCTCAATTTGCTCTATCACATGCAAATTATCATTATAAGATATTCAACATCACTCTTACTAAGCATATTAGTCATAACTTAAAAGAAAATCTAAATGGTAACATTAAGATCCACAAGGTACCATTATCCACAACAACAACAATCTTAGCAGCTCTTGGATACTGTGTCATCTTCACAAAATCATACAAAATTTAAGGAATATGTCAAACTTTTACACAACAAAGCTACAAATACAATCCTAAGGATTTGGCATCTGCTCGGTTCCCTTGACACGACACTTAAAAGTCTACAGAATCATATCTTAGCTCTGATACCAATAAAAACTGTCACGCCCCAGACCCAACAGATCTGACACACGACATCACTTACATTCATTCAATAATACTTAAACATTCATTTGAATTTCTTTCAGAATTATAGCAATTGAATTATGACTGGGACAATTACTAAACCGGAGATATGCAGAGTTTTCTCAGAGATTAACACTCTACTACGTCACCAGTAGCAACTTTGTTACCGGAAGCCCAGAATATATTCATTGCAAATTCTTACTTAAAATCAATCCATTACTACACTTGGTGAAACTTAAACTAAATCCAACCACACACAATAAAATAATACATAAGTATTTATTCAACAGGGACAAATCAAATATTTTATCCCACGTGTCCCCAAATGAAACACTTAGCAACCTAACAACTTAGGGAACCCAAGGAACAGCAGAAGCCTTGCCAAATCCGCTAAGCACACATGTACCTTATTTACCTGAAATCACCATAAACTATAATGAGTATAAAACTCAGTAAGCATACTAGTTTTTCATATATCAAATACAAATACATATATGTACACAATGCATATGTATGATATGCTGTGATCAATCAAAATCATAATCTTATCAAATCACATATCATGTAAGCGCTTACACATTCTTTCAAAACACATAATAGGAATACCATCACTCAACTACTACTTAGTAAGACTTACACATCACATATCACATAATGAGCCAAATGTCACTCGTAGGTGACATACCGTATGAGAGGAATAGTACAAGTGAGGTCTTTAAATCACACATATATAACGCTTATGCCCGAAGGTAAAAGCCAAACCCTCACCCTGATCATCGGTGAGTCCTCTCACATGTACCAATACGCCACCACACGAATGTGATGACTCACACTTCCTTTAGGTACCAATAGGATCCTCCCTACATACGGAACACATAACATATACCAATCCCGAAGGAAAGGCCACACATAAAGGCTCCACAAATCACATAAAATGCCTACTAAGTTAACAGTGAGTTCAAGTACCCTCAAATCACAAAATATTTCTCATGGACATATTACGCTTCAAAAGCTTTCTTTGTTAAACGCATCTTATTTTGGAAAGCTCACTTTCAAAAACACATGTATGTCCATGCTCAATGTCAATGCTCACATTCATAAACATATATTCACATTTCATATCAAAATATACTTTGACATATCATAAACATATTCTTAACCCCATTTACAAAATCATACAAAACAATTATTATGTTTATTGTGTTTCCAGTAGTAAGTCTAGTATACTTACCTCTTAACACTTTTAGCTACAAGGCTTAAATCTCCTTAACCTATCAATGGAGATTAATCCTTTCATAAGCCTCACAATTCACACAAAATACTTTAAATAGCTTACAAAATTATACACAATGCATTTATCACATCAAATCGGGCTAAATATTTGGTTTCTCAAAACCTGTCATTCTGACCACTTACACTTAACAAAAATTTCTAATACATCAAATGATGTCCAATTACTCCGAAATCAGAATATATCATTCTTGACTCATATATACTTCTTATATATGAATATTATATCAAAATTCCTACACAATCCATTCCATACACACCATCGAATCCAAACTACAAACCTGACAGGATCAAGATACTTACTGAACAGTATTCAATCTCCCAATTTTATAAAATCATATACTAACTCAAAAATTATAAAACTATCACATAATTATTCTTAACACATATCTCAGTCCATGATAAATATTTCTCTTCCAAATCACTGCCAAAAATATTTTAAAACTATTTTATTCCATAGCTTTAAAAATCTGTTAATCAAATACTGTAATGAGTGGATATACTTTAGAAAATCATAACATTTCAACCACATTGATCTGAATTCTCAATTCCGAGTATATCATATTAGACATATAAACTTATCATATTCCACAAATTCGTAATTTTTGAAGATCATTCAGTAGGACAAACATTGTTCGTCACTGTATTATACTGTTCACATAGGAAATTTCCAGAATTTCAGGGTCATTTTGGTAAATTCACAACAAATTCAATTTCCGAGATTTTCAGTCGATTCAAAGTCTCAGATGATCCTAAACATGTCTAATTTCATATACTCAAAATTCAAAACCAGAATCAATTCACAATAATTTATAAAATTCTTAAATCAAGAGACTATCAATCAGAAATTTTGCAATCTATCATGATTTATCAAACTATCTTATAAATCATCATCAATTCTCAAACTATCATACGAAATACACGTCAAATCCTCAATTATACATATTTCCAGAAATCAAAACTTAAAGAAATTAACATAATTAACACCAATAAATTAAGAAATAATTGTGATATACCTCTTAAGATCCAAAAATTTCAATTTCTTCTTCTTCTTCTTCTTCTCTTTCTCTCTCCTCTATTTCTCTCTTCTCTCTCTTAAAAGGGGTAGCTCGACCTAAATGAGAGAAATAGGGTTTTAAATGTGTATTTTTATACTAAGTGGCTAATTTTTGGTATTTACGAATTTACCCCCAAAACTTTCAAAGTATTACAATTTGGTCCCTAAAATAAATCTAAAGTCATACAAATAAACTCAATACTAATTGTATATCCTTAACCTATAAAAATATTACTAATAACAATATATAATTCAAGTATCACCAACATACAAATAAAATACGTATATTTATACATATATAAATACTTATTCTTACCAGTCGTGGATACTGGTTACTACAGTACCCTTTAACAACAAGCCTAGCTTTAAAGGTTTCCACCTTTCTATTTACCCATCTCTTTCTCTTGTATACCCATTTACACCCTATGGGTTTTATCCCTTCAGGTTTTTCTACAAGTTCCTAAATTTTATTGGAATACATGGAATATATTTTTGATTTTATAGCTTTATGCCAATGGTTTGCATCTTTATCAACCATTGCTTCATCATAACTAGTGGGATCTAATTCATGCTTATTAGAGACTACCTGAAATGATTCTCCAATTAACAAGTACTTAATTGGACGTCTAATAATTCTCCCACTATGATGAAGTACCGTGGTTGTTGTTCTGCAACTGACTCTAGTTGGTTATTATGCTCTGGATTAAGAATTAACTCATTGACTATATCAGGCACAATATTAGAGTTCCCAGATAACTCATCAAGAATTATCTTACTCATAGGATTAAAGTATTTCATATAGTATTCTTCAAGAAAGATTGTATTAGTGCTAACTAATACTTTTTTATCTTGAGAACTATAGAAAAGATTTTCTCTTGTTCCTTTAGGATAGCCAACAAATAGATAAACTTCTGACTTAGATTCCAACTTGTCTGTATTCCCTTTTAGCACATGTGTTGGATAACCCTATATATGTATATAACGTAAACTTGAGTTACGTCCTATCCACATTTCCAGATGTGTTTTAGGGACTGACTAAGATGGAATTAAGTTAAGAAGATACATGATCATTTTTAAGGCATAACCCTAGAACGAGATGGGTAAAGTTGAATAACTCATCATTGACCTCACCATTTTAAGAAGAGTTTTATTTCTCCTTTCTGCTACTCTATTTTACTGGGGTGACCCTGGTGCAGTCAACTGGGATAATATCCCATTGTCTAATAAATAGGTCATGAACTCACTATAGAGGTATTCGCCACCTCGATCAGATCGAAGTGCCTTTATGTATTTTTCTAATTGTTTTTCTACTTCTGCCTGAAACGTTTTGAATTTATCAAATGCCTCAGACTTGTGGCACATTAGGTACATATAACTGAATCTAGAATAATCATCAATGAAAGTAATGAAATATTCATAACCTCCCCTAGCTTGTGTGCTCATGGGCCCATACACATCATAGTACACTAATTCTAACGTTTCAATGGCTCTATTACCTTTAGTATTAAAGGGTCTTCTGGTCATTTTACCTTCTATATAGGATTTGCAGACTAGTAACAGTACAATATCTAATGAACCCAAAGGTTCATCCTTGACCAGTCTTTAGATCCTATCTAGACTAATATAACTAAGACATAGATGCTACAGATAAATTTGATTAGTGAGAGTCACTTTAATCCTCTTATGGTGATTAGATTCATTATTTAACTCTGTGTCATGCAGTGAGTTTATTTTAGGATATATACAGTATAGATTGTTAACTAGTGTACCAGAACATATAAACAATTTATTTCTTTTTATAACCATAGTTTAGTCAAATATAACAGAATAACCAAATTTATTCAAATAACTAACTGAAATCAAATTGTGTTTAAGTTCCGGCACTAATAAACAATCATCTAATACTAAAGTCCTATAATCATCAAAATAAAGTTGAATAACTCCTACTGCCTTGGCTGCAACAGTTGCGCCATTTCCTAGCCTTAGATTGATCTCTCATTCACAGAGTTGTCTGGTTTCCTGAAACCCCTACAATGAATTGAAAATATGATTAGTGGCTCCTGAATCTACTATTTAGAAATTAGTATAATCAATCCCTAATCATGTCTAAATGAAAATAATTTTACCTGAAGTAGAAGCTACCCCTTTAGCTATTGAAAACTTTGTTAAGTGAACTGGGCAATTTCTCTTCCAATGTCATTTAACACCACATTGGAAAAATTTTCCTTTGGGTTTCTTATTCTTTAGTTGAATTTTCACAGAAGTTGAGTTAGATGGGCCCTTAGCTAAATGAACACTCAGTCCAGGTTTCATTATCGCCTCATCAACTTTAAACATTCATTAGCTCAGTTAATGAAAAATTCAACCGATTCATTGACATGTTTCTAGGACCATCTCGACCTTAGATTGGCCAGTGTATTCCTCATTAAAATCCTCAAAGGAACTAGAAGGAAGAGTACGCAGGTTGTTCTTTACTGAATGAATGTCTTATGGAGTCCTGTGAAAAGGCACTGCCCGAGATGCTTTAGGCAACATCAAAGGGGTGCCAAAAATAATTCTCTGGGACTAGAAAATTTTGAATTGCATTTCTTTTGATTGTTGGTTAAGAAAACGAAATAAGGGTCGAAGTATAGAACGCTCACAATAGTTCTACCTATAGAAAAGATCATCAGAGAGGAAATATTCAAATATACGAAAACATATTAAATGAATGATAAATAATTACAGATTTTCACTCACCAACCGCTCCAAGTTCAATTTTTCTCCGAAAAACTTGCTGGAACAGTGCTATCATTTCAACATGTGATCTTACACAAGAGTTCCTTCGGCTTGCCTGGTATTCATGATTTCTTTTAAAGCAGCTTGCCTCAGAGTCCTGTTTTTATCAACAAACATCTTTGAAAGGTTGAAGATGATATTAGCAACCGTTTATATAGTCTCATGCTGCATTGTTAGAGTACTAGATAAAGAAGCTAATATATAACATTTGGCCATTTCATTAGACTGTCACTACTTGTTATAAGCATCTTTTTTAGATTGAGATGCCTTTTTATTAGGTTCAGCAGGGCAACAGTCATATTTTTCAGTTAAGACATATTTGTGCTTTTTAGCTGTGAGAACAATGTCTAAGTTCCTCTTTCAATCCATATAATTACTAGTTAACTTATTTTGGTTAATGATGGATGCTAGTGGGCTGAATGAAGACATAATTCTGAAAAATAAATTCACACATGAGCATACATTCTCTGAAAGCATGTGTTACTTTTGCATGAATACATGAAATGCATTTATGTAGAACTCTCTAACTACATTATACATCGATAATCTAATTTTCATTCAGAATATGGCTCTATAGGGTGGTCGTATCCGTCATAAATCAAACTAGTACCATACTAATTTATTACTATTATCTAGATATCTCATATCAAATAATAATAAACAACTGATTCTTTAGCCCTTGGATTTAATTGACAAGAATTCCGTAGGGAGGATATCAATCAACCTAAGTTAACTGTACAACTATTATTTCAATCCTTTATATTTCCTAATTAAAAAAGCCACCGTAAGGTAGTCAGTTTTGCATAAGTCCTATATTGGATCTTATCCTTTAGGAAAGTTTTATCTAGCAACCAATTCTAATTAATACCCTCCGTAGGAAACTCACAAGATTTAAGGCAAGGCATTAATCTACCTTACTATAGGACCAATAATGTAGGCTATGGGCTTTATGCCTGAAGCCCTCTTTCACTCAATATTTTAATTCTTAGAGTTTTTAAGTAATTTATAAAATGATGTTCTACTCATTAATATCTAATTTTATTTTCATAAAATAATTAATAAGGTCAAGTCAAATAATAAATTAATATAATATTAAAAATATGACAATAATCTTATCCTAATCTCATTAGAATATTAATGTCATACAATATGATATATTTTATGCATGGACATATGAATGTGGCACCCTTAATCTATATGACATATTATTAATCAAATCAATTAACTAGATAAATAAATAAGCCATAATTCATGACTTTTCCTAGGAAGAAAAATATTAAAATTAAGCCTAAATTCTTCAAAATCTTCCTTGAAGTCAACTTGGATTCTTCCATAATGTTACCTACTCTTACTTGTCTTCTTTTATGGGTTGGCATTTTAATTTTCTTTAGTCCACTTATTTTAAAAATAAATTGGGCTTATTTTAGGCTTAAAATTGCTTTGGGCCTTCTAAAAATATTTAAATAAAAAATATTTTTAGACCCAATAATTTTAATAAAATAACCCAAATAAAATTTTATAAAATTGAACTAAGATTAAAAAAAAAATTGGACCAACTTTAAATTTATAAATACCCAAAATTTAGTCCAAAAATAAATTTAGATTAAATTTTGGACTTTTTTGCAAATTTCTCAAAGCTATCTGGTCAAACTTTAATTACAAAAAATTAGAGGGGTTCGAGTGAGAATAATCAATTCTGTTGGGCCTATTTGCTTAATTAATAAATTTTTAAAGGTCTATTTATGCGATATGCAAATAAACTTGACCAAAATAGAATTAACTAAAACAACGAGGGGCCTAAATGATAACCTAGCCGTCGCCCCCTTTTTTTCCCTGCCCAATCTCCGGTAGCCACAAAAAGCCTGCCGACGCCACGAATAGCACGGTGAAGATAACCCAGCCGTCGACAAAGCTTGCCTCTGACTTCAGAATACGCCGGCTGCCATTTGTCAATGTTCCATTAGTTAACCACTTTAATTAATAAAAAGTTAGTTTAACACTTAAATGTGTTAATGGCCATTTGTGTGATAAATGGCATCATGCATGTAAAAGAAGCTTGGCACTTGGCAACATATATGTTTACACTTTGTTCATTGGATGAAAAGTGTCCATTTTTGGCCAAAAAAAGCAAAACAAGTTCAAGAGTTAAACTAAGTTTGAATCTTGCTGGAAATTGAAAATAAAGCTAATATTCTAGCTCGTGCAATCTCACAGGCATTGAGGACTATAATTTCTTAAGAGATCACTTTAAGGTGAGCTCTAAGTTTGAATCTTTACCAAAGGCTTCAATGATGAGTATTTATGAATTTGTTAGTGTAAAAGACTTGAATTCAGTATGTGTTTATTGAATAGGATATTAGTTTTCAATTCCACTATGCCATGTATTATGACATGCATTTTATGATTTAATTAACACATTCTGACATGCATGCACGTAGTAGGCATACTTAATGTGACGTATTTAAAGCGTAAGTGCACGCTATCGTAAATAAGTAATAAAGGAATTATAAAGTCGGATGTCTAATAGAGAATTATATATTTTCAACCAAGTACTAAAATTAGTCTTCTTATTTTTATCTAAAAAATCAATATTTTAATAGAAATTAAAATAAACCTAAATTTATAAATGCAAATAAACTAAAATATCACAACGAAGTAAATTCTAAAGATCATAAGATAGAGAAGCCTAGAATTATAACTATTTCTCAATATAATTTTTAAAAAATACTACCATTTAATATTGAAATCCCTCAATTCTTATTATTAGTTGGAACACTAATATATTCATAAGTCTTTCTCAAGATTAGGTAAGTATATCTCAATTCACCAAATGCCTATATCTCTATGGTAATTGTAGTAAATCAAGATTCATTAAAAATAAGTCCTATTAATCATACATGCCAATTAGGTATATCTCTATTCTAAGTTGGAACTTATAAATTTCTCGACAATCATACGTCAAATTATCAAGGTCTAAATACAATCATACCTCCCTCGAGTTTATCAAAGTATTACTAATTCAATCACAATATTGATTAGATACAATGAAGCATTAAGATTAAATAACTTGAATAATAAAGAATTGAGTTCAAATAAATATTAAACAATCTAACAATTAAGCATAATTATTGAGTGTAAATAATAATCTTAAAAAAAGAAATTAGTTCTTGATCATAAGAGAATTATGGTAGGAAAATAAAATAAATATGATACAACCAAAAGTAAACTAACATAAATATCAATTTGCAGTTGGTTGATAAGCCAAAGATTTACTAACAATTCCTTGCTTGTCTTAATATTCTATCTCTGAATTGTTCTATTTATGTTTTCATTGCTCTATTGGCTTTAAAGAGCCCTAAGTTATGTCTCCTCTCCTTTTTCTTAGAGGATGGGACGAGTGACCTTTATATAGGGATTGAATAGAGTCTTGGAGTTGTATTTCTTCTAATTTCAGAAAAAGGCATACATCTGGGACAGAAAATCTCCACCGTTGATGTGCCCATACTATTGCTGTAGCACTACACCTTTATTGCCGCAGCGCTTTTAGTGACTAAATAGGACATCTTGAGTTCTTGCGTCACAGAGGCAACACCTGCTTTCGCTATAGCATTTTCATCTAAGGAATTGTCGCTGAGGTGACAGACACTTCACCATTGGGTGGTAGATTAGCAACTTTGAATTCTTTGAATTTTGGTCTCTGTTTTTTTTTTTTGTTGCTCTCAAAACTTGTAATTTTGATATACTTTCTTCAACTTTCATCTTTTAAGTCAAATCCCTACAAAATAAATATTTAAGCACATAAATAACCATCTATTCTTATAAAAATAGATAATTTCTAAGTAAAATATAGATAAAATATATAACAATTGTACCTTTATCTAACTTCCCCGAACTTAGAATTACTCATCCTCGAGTAATTAAAATAATTAAAGAGAGAAAACAAAAAGATTATTCTTGACCCAAAAGAAAATAAAGACTCAAGAATAAACATAACATGCTATGTTGATAGATGATCATAATCATTGTTATGAAGGTCATTGAAATTGCACAAGTCTTTTTGAAATTTAATAACAACTCTGGATAACTCATAATACCTTTCATTAAGTTCTTCATTCTTTCCCTATAATTGATCATTTTGTATGTGTGTGCAATAGGTAAGTAAATAGTCAAATGATACCTAAATGTACTCAATTACTTTAAGATAATACAGTAAAATGATGTCTCGGTATGTTTCAATTTATAATAATACTAACATAGGCTTACTTTTTATACCACTCTTCATTAATGCAGAAAGACATATGTCTAGGGACTTATTTAAGATTGTAATTAGCTTGTAATGAAAAAGATAGGGTCGATGTAAGATATAAGGATAAATATATAAGGTTCAAGTCACACTATGAATACTTAGACTTTACCTAAAAACCTTTTGATATCTTTTTTCTTGATTTATCTCCTCCTCCAAACTTGTATTTTTTTATTATCTTTTTTTAATCATTTTATTTTCAAAGAAATTCTTCTTTTTCTTAAACTAGGGGTATAAAGAATTTAAAGAGTTCTCTTTTTTTTTTTAATAATCCCAAACTTAGATTGATGAATACCATCCAGACTCAATTCCTTTCTACTTTGGAGTCTTTTTCTCACATAACCATAACCGTTTTTTTTTTCTTTTAAGAGTATTTTTAAATAAACTTAAGGTTTTTGGTATCATAGGTAATTTTTGGATAAATAAGCTTTAAGTCTTAGGCTTGTATTATGATTAAATAGAACAAATGGGTATTTAGGCTCCAAAGAGGTAACTATGGATAAATATACATTCAAGCTAGGCTAAAAAGGCTCAATCAGTCCAAAGATAGCCTAATTTCATTTTTTTACTCATATGTTTCCTAAGATTTCACCTTAAACAGTAATCAAGTAAGTTCTAAAGTGTTGGTCCTTGAGACTTGAGTGTACTATTTAAGTATGAGCATTTCTAAGTAACAATTCAACTACACAAGTTTTATTTTAATATGCTAAAAAATAAGTGATAAATAATAAGGTCAAAATCAGCTCAAGATTCTTGATATAAGAATTATCTCAGGTGTCTATCATTTTCTATGGACTTGTAAAAAATAAATTCAACCAATTTTCTATTTATTATCATGGACTTATCATTATCATCTCAACCTTAAAAAAAAATTAACTTACAAGATAACAAGAAATTTATGCTGTAGAAAATAAACACATGATAGGTGTTTCCCTCCCCAAATCTTTAATTTGATATTGTCCCTAATGGTGAAAATAAAAAAGAGATCAGGAAACTTTCCTAATAAATAAATGTGTAGTATTGTAGCATTTTAGTCTTGATGTGACAATATTGAATTTTTTTATCTTCTAACGGTGCAAATTCTTGTGAGAGGCTAACTTGCTGCTTTAACACTAAAAGAAAAGAAAGTAAAATAAAAATAAACACAAACAACATAAAAATAAAAATTTACTTGTGTTGCCTCGACAATAAGTGTTTGATTTAAAGTCATTGGCTTGATGTCTTCCTTGACTCATAGAGGATCAAATTGTATGTTAGTGGTATCGCGCCTATGGAACTTTAATCTATGCCTAAGAGCATTGATAATCTCTGACTTTTACTTCCATAGTTCCATAGTAAAATATTTTAGATGCAACCCTATCCATTTTGATTTGAGTCTTCCTGAAAAAAGTTTAATCTTAAACTAGAATACTACACTTCTAGGTTGGTATCAATTTGCCTCTCTATTTTCTTGTTATGCTCATTCTTTTTCTTTAACTTGTATAATTATGTATGAGCTTGTAGTTAAAGGGCTTCTATCTCAACTTAGGAGATGGAGCTGGGTCTTAAAAAATTACCATGTCAACCTAGAAACATTGAGAGATATTTTAAAAAAATTACTTATGTGCAAGGTTCTTCTATTAGAGTCTTTATGGGAAAGGTGATAGTGGAATGAATGGACTGTCTTTACTTTGAAGTGTCACTAATTACTTTTCTTTTGTAGTTGACTATTCTTCTGTTGTTTTTTTTTTTGCTCTATCATGGCTTTCCTTTGGTTGAGATATTTTAGTGACTATTAGAACTTCTTGTTCACTCTTCAATGTAATTTCTTAGTATTGCTCCTTATTTTCTCTTAGATTCACCTCTTTGTTGTTGGTCAATGGGCTTTGTGGATGATTATTTAATGAAGTGGCTAATTGGCCTACTTGAATCTCTAACGTCTTTAAAGAGGCTGCTTGGCTTTGGATAATATTTGTTTTTCTTTGAAAGAGGGTATTTGTCTACTTTATGTCCTGTATAAACATCTCCTCCAGGGCTGGTTTCTCTTTAATTTGCTATTAAGATTGTGCTGGTATGCTAGGAAGGTCTATTCAATTTGAATTATAAAAGTTGGTGTGGGGATTGTACTATTGTTCATGATAGTTTCCAATATAGTATGCAGTCTTCATGCATTGACCATTTGAATGGTTGTTACTATAAAAATCACAAGTGATTGGTTTACTCTTCAGAATATTAGCTCTAATGGCATCGATATTTTTGGTCAACAAGTTGATTTGTGCAACTAATAAGATGGGTGCCTCACCATCATATTTGCTTGAATTCTTTCTTAGGGTTATTCTCTCTGCAAACCATTGATAGTTGTTGGATACCATTTTCTCTAGTAAGTCATATGCTTCGTTAGTTAATTTGTTCATTAGTGCTCCATCTACTAAGGCATTTATTATGGTCTTCAACTACCCCATCAAGCCATTATAGAATATTTGTACAAGTAACCACTTTGGAATTCTATGATGTGAACATCTCATAAGTATATCTTTGTACTGCTTCCATGCTTCGTAAAGTGTTTCTAAGTCATGCTGTATGAAAAAAGTGACGCCATTCCTCATTCTTGTTGCCTTAGGTGAAAAGAATTTGGTTAAGAATTTTTGGGCCAAATTATTCCATGTTGAAATTGATCTTAATGGTAGTGACATTAACCAACTTTCATCTTGTCTTAAAGTGAGAAGAAAAATAGTCGCAACAGTACTACATTATCTGAGACTCCATTGTATTTAAACAAATCACAAATATCTAAAAAAACAATTATGTTCATTTGGATCATTGTATGGATGTCCACTAAATTGAACCGAGTCTTTCAATATTCAGATTATGCCCGACTTAATTTTAAAGTAGTTGACATTTAATGTTGGTTGGCTTGTGCTGAGTTGAATGTTACTAATCATTGGGATTGAATAATCTCATAAAGATCTATATTCTGCCTTTTGCTACTGAAATTGAAATTGATAGGCATTAATTTAGCTTTGAAAGGTATCCTTGAAAAAAACACAAAAACAAAAAGACTATAAAAATAACTATACAAATAAAAATAAAGATTGGTATTAATATTTAAAAAGTGACTAAAAAAATTAAAAAGAAATTCTGAAAAAAAAGAAGAAAGATTAGTATTAATATTGGCAAAAATAAATTAATTTCCCAACAACAGCACTAAAAACTTGATGTGCTATATACTTAAGTGCAAGTACACACTATCATAAATAAGTAATAAATGGATTATAAAGTTGGATGATGACTTCAAAGGGAATTATATATTTTCAACAAAGTACAAAAATTAGTCTTTTTACTTTTATCCAAAATATTAATACTTTAATAGAAATTAAAATAAACCTAAATTTATGAATGCAAATAAACTAAAATATCACAATTAAGCAAATTCTAAAGAGCATAAGATAGAGAAAGCTTAAAATTATAGCTATCCCTCAATATGCTTTTCTAAAGTTACTACCATTTAATATTAAAATCTCTCAATTCTTATTATTGGTCAAGACACTTATATATTCACAAGTCTCAGGTAAGTATATCTCAATTCACCAAATATTTATATCTCTATGGTAATTGCAATAAATCAAGATTCATTAAGAATAAGTCTTATTGACCATATATGTCAATTAGGTATATCTCTATCCTAAATTAGAACTTGTAAATTTCTCGACAATTATGCATCAAATTATCAAGGTCTAAATATAATGGTACATCTCTCAAGTTTATTAATGTATTACCAATTCACTCACAATATTAATAATATATAAGGAAGCATTAAGAATAAATAATTTAAATAATAAAAAATTAAGTTCAAGTAAATATTAAAGATCCAATAATTAAGCATACATATTGAGTTCAAGCAATAATTCTATTAAGAAAATTAGTTCATGATCACAAGAGAATTATGGCAGGAAAATAAAATAAACATAAAACAATCAAAAGCAAACCAATATAGAAAATTAAATTTTAGTTGGTTGATTCATCGAAGATTCGCCAACAATTCATTGCTTCTCATGATATTCTTTCTCTAACTTGTTCTAATTCGTCTACTACCTCAAAAGAGCCTTAAGTTGTGTCTCATCTCCTTTTCTTAGAGGTTGGGATGAGTGGTCTTTATATAGGGATTGATCAGAGTCTTGAAGTTGTACTTCTTATAATTTCAGGAAAAGTCAAACCGCTAGGGCAGAAATTCTCCACCGCTACAGCGCCCATGCTATCGCTATAGCGTCAGACCTTTATCACCGTGACACTTTTGTGACTAAATTAAGGGCAATACCTACTTTCGCTGCAGTATTTTTGTCTCAAAAATGATCTTTGGGACGATAAACACTTCATCACTAGGGCAGTAGACCTTTGAATTCTTTGTATTTTAGTCCTTGTTTTTATTGTTGTTACCAAAACTAAAATGTAAACTAAAGAAATTAGAGCAAAACTTATAGTTTTGCTTTAATTTCTTTAGTTTTTATTTTTTAAGTCGAATTCTTATAAAAATAAACATTTAAGTACATAAATAGCCATGTCTTCTTATAAAAATAGATAATCCTTAAATAAAATAGGGATAAAATATATGACAATTATACCCTAATCAACACTCGCAATAGGTAACTCCTTAAATAGTTTTTTCTTTATTTTCTTTATGAAGTTTAGCTAAACTTAATAGTGGTACGCTCACGTGTTTTGTTTATCTAGTCTTCTACAGTGAAAATGGATAATAGTAGAAAGAGCGCATGCTTAACCCTTAGCTTTAAGGTGTCATCTAAGGACCTTCAATTAATGGCAGCACTGCTCGGCTTAACTAAAAGAGTTATTACCACCCTTAAGGCAAGAGGTGTTAGACAAGGGAGCTCTTCAATTGCTGAACGAGGAAGCGTTACTGCTGATAATAGGGAAAGGCCATTTGACACTACTATTACTCAAACTCCATAATCACTATTAACTCATCAATTAACTAGGGGTACAAGCCTTCTTCGAGGCATCATTATTTTGGACTTTTTGAAGACATCTTTTTGTCAAGTCATCCTTAATTCGAGCAATCTATGACCAAATAAAGGTCTTAGGTGTTTACATTATTGGCTATACAGCTCAGGAAGAGCAACTAGTATAGGTATAGGTTTTTTTTATAAATGAGGGAGAGCGAATAATGAAAGTAGCTTATGTGGAAATCACATATAACTATAATGTGAGCAAGGCCTTTACATACAGCATGGGTACTTTCTTGAGGTAAGATTCAAGACTTAGCAAAATTTTTATTTTGTCACATATAGCGGTCGATACTAATTGATTGTTTATTTTATTGGTGGTCTTTGTCCTTTTACAACGCCAAGAAGCATCTCAAGTGTTATAACGGATGGCTAGAAGCTGAAAGAAAACAAAGTCATAATCACCTATCTTTGATAATCTTTAGCTAAAGTACACAAAAATGCATAAGAGGGGCGTTAGAAGCTCAAAAAGTATATAACTAAAGTTAAAAAGGCTGAAATGAAAGCTAAACTGTGGAGAACAAGGTTTCAGTATATTAAAGGGAGATTTAGCAACTTAGGGTATAAGTTGGTGAGTCACAGACTTTGGTAAAAGACTCTTCGTGATAACTACTCAGCTCTTGCTTACAAAATTGAGGAGTTTGAGAAGAAAGTTGAGGCTACTCGAGCTACTACCCTAGGTGGCTTTAAGTATTAGTTCTTAGAGGGAGTTGACCTAGGTTTTAGGAGGTGTATGGACCTTTTAAGGCAAACTACCTTTACTTAGAGCTTACCTGGTTGAAGGAAGCACTTGTCGATCAAGTAATAACTGAGAAAGGTGATGTAGATG
Organism: Ailanthus altissimus; assembly: GCA_946807835.1. NCBI lineage: Eukaryota > Viridiplantae > Streptophyta > Magnoliopsida > Sapindales > Simaroubaceae > Ailanthus > Ailanthus altissimus. The sequence continues at coordinate 17,500,319 of OX327687.1, forward strand.
ATACTGAGTACCTTATTGATGTTATGGACTAAGAGAACAAGAGGACTCCTCAAAGTGTTGAGGGTTTTGGATTGGCTATAAAGATTTCCCAAGAGGTCTTGGGTGTTGCTTCTTTATTCGATTTTTCCTAAGATTAGCCTCTTCTTACTCATTTTACTGGGAAAAGTGGCCTCTCTGCTTCTACCAAGAGCTCCCTTATCGATAACCCTTTTACCACTGTCGCTAAAGATGAAGAGCACCTATTACTCTAGTTATATTATCATTTTTTTTCCTTTGTAATTTTGTCAATCTCTTTCTTGTATACATTTATTACCTTAAATTTTTTTTTCTATAGTATATTTTTATCGATTTGGTGAATGATGACTACTTTGCATTTGTTAATGTGCATGCTCAATCTTTTCCTTTATGTGTTCTTTATTTGAGTCCTCAATGTTAAATGATAATCAATCGAACACTAACAGTCCAATCATATGACATCAAATTTCATAGTTTAACATAGATTACCTAATTTTTCCTAAGTCCTAGAGGGACACTAATACTCAGGACTTTATGAAAATTGAGAGCTTGTTCAAATTACTGATCTTAGAAATTCCGAAGAAGAATCAAATAACAATCACTTAGATGCAATAAATAAGAAGCCCAATCACTTTAGGTGTTCTTTTATTGTGATAAGTCTTACATGACTAAAGATTAAAAAGGAAAAATAATAGGCAGAGAAATTTAGGGTTAATATTTCTTGAAGAGCTCAACATTTCATAGTTTTGTTTACCACTTTTCATCTGCATATTCGAGCTTATATATTCTTGATATAATTCTTCAAATGACTTTGTAGAGGCCTTCCCAAATTGATTGATGACTCTGTCAATTAAGCTTTTAATGTTAAACAAAGTATTTCTTAGAACAAGATCTCAATCTACGATTTCTTATGCTCATACTCTTTGGCTTTAATATGGAGCGATCTTTTATTGGTACGTTGATGCTCTAAATTCTGAGCGCTCTTTGATTTGATAAACCAGGCCAAGTTATTTCTTAAGTACTTTTTCATTCTCATTTTCTTAAAAGTAAGAGACTTAATTAGTTAGTACTTTAACCTTAGTAGAGATGACTGCTTCGAAGTCAAACACGAACGAGAAAGGTTTTTTTCTAGGATATAGTCTTATTAGTAGTTCTTAAGGTCCAAAATACTTTGTAGGGGTCTTCACTCAAGCTCATTTCCTCTCTACAAATTTTTTCTTCAAGAGCTTTTTAATGAACTTGTTTCAAGACTCTACTTGCTAATTTATTTTAGGATAAAAAAGGGAGGCAAACTATAGATGAATGGAGAAGAATCCTTTGTAAAAGTCTCTAAAGTCGTTATTGTAAACTTGTTTACCATGTTTAGTGATGATAACATACGGGATCCTAAATCAGCAAAAAAGACTTTTTTATACAATGTCTTTGACCTTCGTTTCATGAATATTATGAGTGGTTTGGCCTCCACCTATTTGGTAAAGTAATTAATCGTGATAACATAGACTCATTATCACTTTTAAACTTTTGGACGGGGTATGTATATGATTGACATGTCTCTAGCAAGTATTGCACCTTCTTACAACTTTCTTTGCATCTTAAATTATAATAATATCTCAATCTAAAGGCTTTATGTACTAAGGATTCTGCACCAAAATGACTATTGCAAATGCCCTTATGAATTTCTCTCAATTTATATCTAGTCTTGCTGAGATTGAGGCACATTAGGAGTGCATAAGTGAGTCTTTGATGATAAAAGATTCTATCAACTAGTGTGTATCTTGCTAAGGTATAAGTTGATGCTCCTCTAACTGATTCTCGAAAACTTTCCCATTCTCGATATACTCTCAAATCAGATCCATCCAACTTGGATTTGACACAACTTGAAGGACTACCTTTTTGTTTACCTTGATGTTAGGCTCTAAAATGAGCTCTAAAGGTACTATTCTTAGGAGCCTAATGTATTCAGTTGAGGCTAAATTTGCTATTATGTCTTCTTGATAGTTTTCACCTTAAGGAATCTGTTCAACAACTTTTGTGTCAAACAAGGCTATTATTTCACTAGCCTTCTACAGGCATGTTAGCATATTTTCCCTTTGAGCTTCAAAGTCTTGTCTAGTTTAGCCAATTACCAACTAAGAGTCGCATTTTAAGAGAACTCTTTTGGCTAGCAATGCTCATGTAACTCTGAGGTTGGCTAGCAATGCTTCATACTTTACTTTATTATTGATACCATAGAACCTAAATCTAATGGAATAGTTAAGTTTATCTCTCTCGGGGCTAATAAAAACCACCATGCTCAGCAACTGTTGGTATTTAACATCATGTTAAGATAAATAACCTAATTGAGGGATTTTAGGTCTTCGATCATGTGATCAACCTTAGTACCATATTTATCTTATATAGTGAACTCATATTAGGTGCATTCAATTCTAAAGTCAACTAATGCATATCCTTTTAAAGCTATCCTTAGTTTGTATTGAATGTTGTATTCACTGGGCTCTACTATCCATTTGACTAGTCATCTTAATAGCTTAAGCTTGTATAGAATTTTCCAGAGGAGTTGGTCAGTCAAGATGACCATAGTGTGCACCTGAAAGTAAGGTCTTAACTTTCTTTCTAGCATCAGCAGTGCGAGAGCAAGCTTTTAAGGTATTGGGTATCAATTTTCTAAGGCGATATAGGCTTTACTAGTGAAGTAGACTAGTCTTTGGATGTCTTATTCATCTTTAATAAGGACCAATCTCACGACATAAGAGATGACCCTTAAATATATGAATAAACAATCTTTTATCCCCTGGTACTGCAAGGTTAAGTGGGTGTACAAGGTAGAAGACCCCTAAATATATGAACAACCGGTCTCCCTTCCTTTGTACTGCAAGGTTTAGTGGGTGTGCAAGTTAAACCTTGGGCTACTTGAATGCCTCTTCGCATTATGACATCCACCTTATCTTATTCTTTTTCTTGATTGCTCAAAAAACTCAAAACATTTATCAGTAGCTTTGGAAATAAATCTACTCAATGTAGTAACTCTACTAGCCTAACTTTTGAATTTCTTTAACTATGCTTAGGGACTTCACCTTAAGGATTGCATTGAACTTATCAAAATTTTTATTTGATTCCTCGTCAGCTCACTATAAACCTTGATCACCAAATCAAGTATACACATGGCTGTAAGGGACTTGAGGAATTTTGTAAGTTGTAAATTTTTATTATTAGCAAGTGCCCTAAGAGTGTCAATGGATCTCTTAATATGCTTTTTAGGATTTCCTTTCCGACCATCAATCAAAAAAACTTTTAGCTTGTTGTCACCACTAGGACAAAGCATGTCAAGAATCTTAGCTAGTTATGGTAGAAGAGGAATACACTCTATGTTTATTATAGGGTTATTTTGGCCAACCTCATTGATCATTGCAAAAATATTATACCATTTAAAATTCTCAGTCTTTCCCTCCTTCATCATTATTGGTAGATGGAATCTACACAACTTTCTCAAGTGTGACTTGGGCAACATTTGGCATAACTATTGTGGCTATATATGTGCTTGCCATTTTAATCAGGGCGATGGCTTTAAGCAATTTCTTCTAATTTTTCCATAATGCCTCATGTAAGACATCCTTTATAATCTAAGGCATAATCTCTAAATTGGTATATATAAATTGATTACCTCTTTACTCTTCTTTTTGGGTTTACAAAGAGGTTGTTTTAAGATTTCTCATGATAAGAAGAATCACCTTGATCTTTAGTGAGGGTATTCCTTGATTTCCCACATTTTCGCCTAGACTTTATTATCAAAGCCAAACACCTTAATAGTGTTCCAAAAATATTTAGGGGTGTATAAGTTCTCGAGCTAATGTGGGAGATTGTATGAAGATACGCTTAGGCCTGGAAAATAGGTATTAGCCTCTTCACCTTTGTGAGTTTAGGATTAAGGCCAGCCAAATCTTTAAAGGTTTCTTAGATTTTTAAAACTTGATGTTATAAATTCGCTTTGACCATTTAAAAAAAAAGACATTATTTTTTAATATAATCACGGCCTCGAATTGTGAAAAGTATAGAAGTCAGGCTTACATAATAAATAATATAAAAGACATCTGTCTTAGTGTGACCTGTATATGTGTAGGAATAATGTAGGTACAATAAAGATGTTTCTTACATAAAAAAACAACTAGGATTTAAGTTAGAGGAATTCTAGTTTGGAATGGCCAAAGGTGATACACCTCATGGGCTTTGTATATATGTTGGGTGGTGTATCTATATAAATATAGGGTTATAAAAATGATGAAGAATTGTTTTTGTAATAGGAATAATGCCCAGAGACATGATATATATCTATCGAGGATGACTTTAAGGTAACAACTAAGGTTTATGTCCAATAGAATCTCAAGTTATAGCCTGCGAAAGAAGAGAGTAAGAGCCTGTGTTTAAAGGCCTTGAAGTGTTCTAATGATAATGCAGAATGCAAGAATGGCCTAGAAGATGGATTAAATCCGAGATTCAATAATAGGAAATTGGTTATAGGTTATGAGTGATTAGGAGTTATTTTTAATTACTAGAAGTTAGGTGACAAACAATGATGAATAATGAGTGAAACCAAAGGAATCCTGCTTAATAATGCTTGATGATTTTTATTTTATACGTAATGCAAGGGTTTTTATAGAATTTAGGATTTCTATTAAGTTAGAACATTATATTTTATCCCCTATTCTCCTAAACTCTTGTATAGTTTTAATTCCATTAAAATAAATTTGTAAGTAAAATGGATAAAATACAAATTTTATTCTAAATAAAAGACTACTATAATTTAGTTGCCAAAAGATATAGATAAATCACCAATTCTAATTTTAGCTCTAAAGGTCAAATAAAATATTATTGGGTTTGTATCTCTCCATTAGCTTTATTAATATAGGCTTATTGATATTTTGGTCGAAGTTTTCCACAAGTGGGCTTTAGCCGTTGGGTTAACATACTTTCATCCTTACTTAGTACAATCTTATATCTACTAAACCACAACCATAGATTTAACCTCATTAAAATGACTTGGCCTACGTGGCTTACCTTATTATATGTATCTAAAAATTTGTGTTGGTTTAAACTTTAGCCTTTGAACATTTTTGCACAACACTTTGTAATTTTGAACTTTATAAGATTTATGGAGTGTAAATGTTCATATTTTTTCTTTAAATATTTGAACTTCAAATATTTTTTATATACAGATGTTGATAAGTAACAAAAACCATAAATTACCATGCATTAATTGCAAAAGAATTACTAATTTTCTCCTTATAATCATTTGTAACTACCAAAAGTTTTCTTGTAATTTTAAAACTATCAGAACCCTTTTGATTATTTTTTTTTTCTAATATCAACAAAAAAATAATTTTTTATTCTGTAAGTATAGATTTTAGTAGTTTTAACTATATGAAATAATTGATAATTTCCTCATTACAACTTTTATATACAAAATATATAAGAAAAGTTTTCCTCGAGCAATTCTTTGTACAAAATAAATTGTTAATCAAAATTATTAAAAATATATCACTATTAAGAAAAGAGATACATTGATAGGTAATATTTATCACAAACTGTGTTTTGTAATAAATTCATTTTATCACCAAACGTTACCTCAAGAATTTGTAATAGATTACTTAATCACAAAATTGTGAAAGACCAATTTTGTTATAGATCGATTCTATTACAAGGTTGTGGCTTATACACTTAGTAGGTGACATGTACATATACTAAGTATTACATTGCTGCACACATGTAGGATTACGTGGCAGTCGATATGGCAACTGATCTAGCATATAACATTATGATGATGTAAGCATATTGACATCATAGTGATAATGTCACATAAAATATATGATATTATCATTTTATCTCTTGTATCATAATTTTATGATAGATGTGTATCACTATTTTGTGGTAATAATTTGTATTTTTTTTTTGCTTGTAGATTCGATTTATTAATCTTAATACATGTAATTAAATTCAAATATATATTACATTATATTATAATACTTAATATATAAATATATTACATAATAATTTAAACATACTCCACAATTTGGTATATGTATTAAATCATTAATATCTAGAAAAGTCACCTTCATCAATCAACATCTCGTTAGTTTAAAGTTTGCCTAAATCCACCATCAATTTTAAAATTCAATCTCATACAACATGAATCAATCCCTCAATCTACAAAATCCAACATCCAAGATAAGGTTATCAATTCACAAAAATTCAATAACAAAGTATATACTTCAAATTAGCATTCTTCCAATGAAATAGCCAAAAAGAGCAACACACCAATTCCTTAATTCACCAACAATGTCACATTAATCCAACTTCTAATAATTAACAAAATCCAATAACAATTATATAAATGGTATATGCTTCGAAGGCCACTTGCAATAAAAGAAAGTTTAAGTCAATTATTATGCCTATAGTGCAAAGTTGACAAATGAACTTAGAATTAGATACAAAACATTGGTAAAAAATAAATAAATTACTAAATAACCATAAATGGATTCCAAGATATTGCAGAGAGCAGGAAATGTTACATGTAAAATAAATATTATAAAGAGCGGACAAGAAATATCTTTGTTTAGAAATAAAATATTGCTCATAACCACTCAATTAAAAGATGACTGGAAAGTGGTGCCCAAGAAAAACAACAGATAAATCACTAAATAACCATAAACTGATTCCATTGTTTTAAATGAAGTCCTCAATTTAATCTACAATGGTATGGAGAAGAAGGTCAAAGGATGTGAAAGAATCATCCAGTGATGGACACATACTTAAATATTCACTTCTGAACTTTTGCTCGTAATAAAATCTTTAGTAGAAGAAAACAAATAGAGCCTAAAGTTAAGTATCTAAAGAAAAGTATGTCAAAACACAATAAATATTCCATATTCATCACTTACGATGAAATAATACATTGCCTAAAAAACAAAAGTATTTTTTTTTAAATCAAAAGATAATTACAATGCAGGCAAATCAGAAGTCTACCAACACAATCTCACCCAATTACCATAACTTATCAAACTGTTAAAATGATTAAGAGTGCCACATATTTGAATGCAACTTTATTGAACATTAAAATAACTCTTCACTTTTTTTGTTCCTCATTAGGTAGAAAGAGAGGAACGAGACTAAAGAATTTTAAACAACCACTGGAAACTTGGATTTACTATATTAACTAAGTAAAGAAAATAGATCATCACACCCCCTCTACACACATATAGAGAAAGAAAAAGAAAATAATAAGAGCTACAAAATAGGAGAACTTATTGATACTTGACAAGACATATGCTTATCAAAACAAGCTAAATCAACTGAAAGGATTACACCCTCGATTGAGTAGCCTATGCCTTCCCATGTCAAAATAATGCAATTTAAACAATAAAATAAAAATAATGCTACACATTTCAAATTTAGATTTCAAATAAAGTGTCAAACAATTATTGAGTGATTGATTTTTGTAATTTTAAAATTACTCATTATGCTATTTTCTCACCCAGTAGTTGCTTGACACCTTATTTGAAATCTAAAATTTAGAATATGATTTGAAAAGTATAGCATTACTCATAGAATAATGTTTCCATAAAAAACATACACAAAATCAAATGCTAATATAAACCAAGAATCTTTACAAACACAAGGAAGCAATTTTATTTTGGGTTTGCAAAACACATTATGAACTATCAAAATTAGAATTTTTGTAACTTCTTTCCCCAATTTCCCTGGCAACCAAACAGAAAGTAAAGCAACAAGCATAAAATAAAATTATATAACCTTTGTTATAAAATATAAATAGTAAAAATTATATAAACTTTATTATAATTAGTGATTGAAAATTGTATTTTAGTATGATTTTAAATTAAAATCAATGAGGAGTCGATACGAAGTCAAGAACACTTTGAACGAATGAGAAAGAGATAAAAATAGAAAGTTAGAAGCAAGAAATGGCTTAGAGCATGAAGAAGAGCATCTGCAGGCTTTGGGGCTGTGGCACTTGCCTGGGCAGCATGACCTAAGTGTGGTGGTCTAACCGTGCTAGCATATGGTGTTGCAGCGTGAGCTTTCCCTTTTAAGCTCAAATTTGCATTTTTAGTAGGTTTTGGACTCCTACAACGTCTAGAATCTTATTCCAACTACAAATAGAGTTTCTAGCAATGTTTTGGAGCCTATATAAATTCTTATAAACCATTAAAATTGTCATGCATCAACAAGAGAGAGAATATAGAACTTAAGTAACACTAGGGTACTAAGTGCTCAAGAGAGAGTGTTGTTATGGGAGTGTTTGAGTGTTAAGTACACGAGAGTGTGTGGTTTATACCTTTTGGATCTTTATGATCTAAGAGTTATTTGTAAACTGAATAATAAAGAAGATAGGATCCTGTGATCCACTATAGAAATAGGCATTTGTTGTTAAACCACGCAAATTTCTTGTGCCTTATGTATGATTGTTGTCTCTGTTTTATTTTGTTTTATCTTTTTATTCTTATTTTATTTGTGAGCAAATTCTTTTATATGGCTTAGGGTTTAAGAATGCTAAATTACTAATAAAGTAGTGTTAGAGCACGTAAAAACTAGTGATATCAGACCTAAGGTTTAGGCTAATACCTAAGTGATATCAAAGCATAAGTTGTTCAACTATGGTAACTCATGAGTATAAAGATAAAAGAATTGGAGAAAATATTAAGAGCTTAATAGTGCAATAGTCTTGACTTTAAGAGGAGTGGCTAATAATAAAGAATGAAGAACAATTATAAAGAAGGCAAAGATAGGTGGAGATGCTACAATAGTTTATAAAGAGGACTGTGAAGTTGTAGAACCCTTGGTAGCTTCTGGTTAAATGAATACAAAAATTTTAAAGATTTTATGGTAATAATGAAGGTGAGAAGTACTATAGAGGCTATGTACTGATAGGAATGCTATAAGTGTCTTAACATAGGTTGTTGAGGGGATTGAGACCAAAAAACAGCTTTGGAGATTAACTCATGATAGTGACAGGGGCTGAAAGAGATTGTATGAGAAAGGTACTGCTAGCAGAGATTAGTTTCAGCCACCAAGGTATTGTAATAATGTCAAGAGTTATATTGAACATCACAATACAAAGGCTACCCATAATGAGATGCATTCGTATCTCTGGAAACTAAAGTCATAAAACTTTAGTAGAGTTAAGTTAACAAAAAAGACCTAACATTGAACTCACGAGAAAGGGAAGAAAATAGAAAGCCATGAGGAGCTTAGAGCATAAAGATGAGCATTTATAAGATTTAGAGCCATGGCACCAACCTAGGTGCTGCGACCCAACTGTAGTGGCACCGTGGAGCTAGCTTGAGGGTGTGGTGGCATCATGGCACCGCAATACGAGTTTTTCCATTTAATCTTGAATTTATATTTTAGTACGTTTTGGACTCCTACAATATATAGAATCTTATTTTAATTAGAAATAGAATTTCTAAGAATGTTTTAGAACCTATATAAACCCTTGTAAATCTAGAATTGTCATGCATCAATAAGAGAAATAATAGAAATTTTAGGCAACAATAGGCACTCAATGCATGAGAAGGTGTGTTATTATGAGAATGCTTGAATGCTGAGTGTGCAAGAGAGTCTTAATAGACCCTTTGGAGAGCTCGTCTATAATTGTAATCTTTGTAATCTCTTGTGAGAGATCTTTGTGATTTAAGAGTTTTTTGTAAACTGAGTAATATAGAAATTAGGATCCTGTGATCCACTATGGATGTAGGCATTTATTATTGAACCATGTAAATTTTTTATGCCTTTTGTGTGATTGTTGTCTTTATTTTATTTTATGTGATCTTTTTATTCTTATTTTACTTGTGAGCAAAGTTTTTTGCATGCACTAGGGTTTTAGGGTGGTAAATTACCAATAAAGTAGCGGTAAGGCACGTAAAAATTCCAACAAACTTAAAGGCAATCAGAACACATCGAATTTTAAAAATCATCTCTATCATAAGAATCAACGGCATAGACTTGATCAAACTCTACACTTTTCATTTCTAAATTATCCTCGTCAAGAATTTTTCCTTCCTCCATGTCATCATCAATCCGAACTAGAGCAAGAGGAGTGATATCATCACTGTTATGTTTGATTTGCTCCTCAAGCTTCTTGCTTTAGTGGTGACTGTGATAGTGGTAATTGTGACGGTATTTGTGTCATTTTGATGTATATACACATGCTAAGAGATGATCCCCAAATTATAAATTAATAATTCAAAATAATGTCACTTTATATATTTTTTTAAAAATGAAATTGTTTCAAAAATGACATCATATTGTGCTATACCATGCTATACGAATTACAATTTTAATTTTAATTTCTATTACGTTAAATGTTATAATTTCAATTTCAATTTTACTTACGTTAAATGTTATAATTTCAATTCTAATTTTAATTTGAAATACATTAAATGTTATAATTCCAAATCCAATTTTCATTTCAGTTACGATAAATGTTATAATTCTAAATTCAATTTCAACTTCAATTATGTTAAAAGTAATAATTCAAAATTTTTAAGTTCAAATTCAATTTCAATTACATTAAATCTCATATTTTCAAATTTGATTCTAATTATGTTAAATGTTATAATTATAATTTCAGGTTTAAATTCAATTTTAATTATATTAAATATTATAATTATTCAATTTCAATTACGTTGAATATTATAATTCTAAATCTAATTTAAATTTTAATTACGTTACATATAATAATTATTCAATATTTAATTTCAAATTCAAATACGTAAAATGTTATAATTATTTCAACTCCAATTTCAATTTCAATTAGGTTAAATGTTATAATTCTAAATTTAATTAAACTTCAATTACGTTAAATGTTATAATTTCAATTTCAATTACGCTAAATGTTATAATTCCAAATCCAATTTCAATTTCAATTACAATTACGTTAAATGTTATAATAACAAATTCAATTTAAATTTTAATTACATTAAATATTATAATTATTCAATATTCAATTTCATTTTCAATTGCATTAAATGTTATAATTCCTAATCTAATTTCAATTTTAAATACATTAAATATTATAATTCTAAATCCAAATATAATTTTAATTTCAATGACGTTAAATGTTATAATTTTAATTTTATTATCAAATTTAATTATGTTAAATGTTATAATTGAAAGTGTGTTAATTCACTAGAGTGCATGTATGTGCTATGTGTTTATTACAACAAAGGTTATGCATTTCATACACAAATTAATAACAGCGAAAGCAAGAAATTTAATTTCCTAGTGCAATCAACATATAATTTAAATATCATTACCATAATGAAAAATCAAAGATTGAGTGTTTACCTTTCAAGACTTTAGAATTAGGGTTTGAAACTTGATCCTTTCTTAAATTGCACTTGGTGTCAATTCTAATACTGAATTGAGGTTGGTTTGAGTATTTAAAATAGCAAACCTAATCTAGCAATGTGTTTAACAATTGAACACTATAATTAACTCTTAATCACTTAATTTAACACTTAAACTACTAGTTTATTACAAAGTAATAAATTGTTTTTATTTTATTCAACTATTGAATAACAAAAACTAATTTTCTATTACTTGGTTGCCATAGCCGGCCACGAAGAAAGAAAGAAGAAAATGAATAATTCCTATTTCTTATTACAACTCTTAAAACAAAGAAAAGCTCTCTTTCTCTCACCTTTTGTCCAAACCCTAAAGCTTAGCAAAATAAAACACCTTGTTTCATTTTATATCTAATTTGTTTCATTTCCCTCCAAATGCAAGATAAGAGCCAGCCTATCATGCATGGCCTCCTATCACTTGCCATTTGCTTTATGTTTATATATGTTGTATCCCACTCACTTAGGACGTGTTCCCACTTTTTGCACATCTCACCCACAAATGTGAGAGGGTGTCCCTGTTGGAATTTGTGATCACGTACCATCTCATTATTGTATGAATATTTTATTTTATAATATTTATACAGTTTATTATTTGTTAAATCGCTAATTACTATTATTAAATAATTTAATGCTTGTGAAGCTACAGACATTATATGATCTGAAGGAGTTCAGATTTGGTCTAAAGAAGTTTAGATTAATGTTAAGAATTAATATCACTGAAAATTATAAATGCTAAAGAGTTAGCAAGTTATATTAATCAGTGGAGTCTAAGAGTTAGAATCTTGTCTTTGACGGTACAAAGACCTGAGAATACATTAGTAATAACATAGTTGTAAGAGTTGCAATAAGTGCTAAAAAATGTTACTATACAAGTCTATTCTCAATTTATATGTTCTTGGTCTTAATTCACCGATGCAGATCTGACGGTGGAATCATTTTACATAGACCAGTGTATACTATACCTAGATGGTTATTCTTAGCTGACCATGAGCTTACTGGAAGTTCGTATAGCATACAAGTGTTCAGTAAGGGTTGAATACTGAACAGACTCAACGAGGACCCCAATAGACATCCCATGAAGCCATCAATGGAAGGTCCTCTCAAGTTGAGTAGTATACGTGGTCTTTTAACCTAAGTACCACGATGGGCTTGTAAGTGATCCATTATACTTTGGTTCTACACTTGTCACAGACCTTTTATGGTGTGACTGATAAGGGCAAATTTGTCATATATTTTCTCATGTTTTTATTATTGATATTTTATGATTTTATGAGAATAGATGGCTATTTATGTGCATTATTGTTATTTATAGGGACTAAAATGTAAAGTTTTCAAATTATGAGTCCAGAGCCCCTGCGCCACAAGTATTTTTGCCCCAGCATTGGAATAGTGATCGAAATTAGAAAAATGACCTATTTAAGTCGCGTCTGGTGCTCCAGCGCCGAAGAGTTACCGCGCCAGCGGTAAAGCCGTTTTCATACAGCGCCCCAGCGCCAATATCCCACCGCTCCAGCGGTAATAGCTTTTTCACGCGTCGCCCCAGCGACGATGCATAGCGCGCCAGCGGTAGTGCAAGTCCTAGTCCGACGAGAATTGAGATTTTCAAGCTCATATCAATCCCTATATAAAGCCACTCGTTCCCAGCCTTCAAGAAGGAATCCAAGACGACCCAAGAGCACCAAGAATACAGAGCACGAGTCTTGGAGAGCAATAGGAGCTTAATTGAATCAACTTTAGAGAAAGATACAAGACGTTCTTCGGCATCAAGAGTTCCTAGGCAGCACAATTAAGAGCAATTCGACGTCTATATCGGTTTGCTAATAATTGTATCATAATTTATAATTATTTTTATTGCTGTTCTCTTGTAGCCATGAGCTAATTTATTTTCTAGGGTTAATATTTGAACTCAATATGTGCGCTTAAATTGCCATATCCTTTAGTATTTAATAAACTTAGTCATTTATTATTTAAATTACTTGTGTTTAATGCTTCAATATATCTGGCCAATATATGGTGAATGAATTGGTAATATTTTGATAAACTTGGAAGAGGAATCAATATATTTAGACCTAGGTAATTTGATGCATGATTGTAGAGTAACATTCAATGTTGCATATGCAAGTTTCAATTTAGGATAGGAATATACCTAATTGGCATGTATGATCAATAAGACCTAATCTTAATGAATCTTAATTTATTACAAGTACCATAGGAATATAGGTATTTGGTAAACTAAGATATACTTGCATGACCTTGGAAGAGGCTTGTGAATACATTAGTGTCTTGATTAATAATAAAGACTAAGTGAGTTAAATATTAGAGGATTAATCATTAGAAACATATTGAGGGATAATATTTATCCTAGGTTCTCTCTACGTTGCTATATCTTTAAATCTCTTTACATTGTGTTTTTGTTTTATATTTCTTACATTCAGTCTTAGATTTTTATTTTTCTGAATAATTATTAGGAAGATATAATTTTAGTAATTGGTTAAAAAGAAACAATTATCCCTGTGGGTTCGACATCCGACTAATTAGTCTCTTTATTACTTGCATACGATAGTGTATACTTGCACTTAATTTATGATATAGAAATATCTCATCAGTGACCGCTGGGTGTCATTGGATATGGTCCGATGCTTATAGAGTCCAATGTGTACAGATATGGGATCCGTCAATTCACATGGATGAGTTATACATCAAGATGTTTAGAGACTATATCTTAGAAAGTCTTATGGCCATAAGCAATAAACCCAAGAAAGAGTTTCCAACGTGGTTAAACAATATTACAAAAGTGTTTGCATATATTGTTCATCAAGATACGTGTCTAAAGATAAGTTCATGGATGAGCACATAGGGATTTGACGGTAATGATCTATATCCCTGCTTTTCTAGGATATTATTGGCGGAAGGATTATAGGTATGCGCTAAGACCTCAACTTGTGTGGTCTACTACACTGATTTGTAATATCCATGTCATGTGCGTGAGGCATCGATCTCAAACTCACAGAATAATTTTATTTGACAAATCGAGAGTGAACGTAGAGAGTCTCGCAATATGAAGTGTGCTCATTATGCAGTAGGGCAGCATACCAAATTGAATATTTCGATCTAGAAAATTCCAGCGGATCGGATAATTACTTCGGTTTTGCTTTAGTCGTGCACGTGTCATAACTTAAGAGTTAAGTATATCAATTAGTTAACAATTAGTTGTTGACCAATGAGATATTGACACATGGCACATTGTGGGCTAATTATTGTTTGATTTGAAAATTACCAAAATTACCTTATTTGTTGGACAAATAATATCATTATTTTATTCATTAAAATGTTTATTGAATAAAATAATAATAATATATGATATTATTATTTAAATTGAAATCAAATAATTTATTTTTTAATTTAAATTGGCATGTGTTTCTACCATGATTAATATAATTAAATTATTTGTTTAATATTAATTAAATGATATAATTAGAATAAATGGGTGACACTTGTTAATGGCAGACCTTAAAATATTTTTTAATAATGAGAAAGTGTTTTCTCATTTGGCCTAAATTTAGGCCAAGTTCATTTAAATGATTTTCCATTTTGTTTTGTTTTCATTTGGTTTATTGTAAATAATAATAAACAAAACACTAATGGCAAATATTGACCCAAATAATGGATGTCATTAGGTGAGAAAATGAAAAAAAATAATAAACAAATAAGAGAGCAATATGTTGCTCAATTAATCATAAAACATTTGGCCAAGGGGATAGTGAGAGAGAAGTGAATTTTGCTAAGTGTTAGAAAACTCTTTCAAGTGTTGAGAGCACAAAAACACACATCTTCTATTTTTCCTATTCCATTTTTGGTCACCCATACTACAAGGTAGAAACAAGGATTTAAGAGTTGAATCATTTACTGGAAAAGCTCATATTCTAGCTTCTCCAAGCCCACCGTGTTGAGGTATCTCTCTTTTCCTATGGTTAGCTTGCATGTGCATTATGTATGAGAAATGTCCTACCTTAGAATTTGAGTAATGGTGTCAAACAATGAAGCCATTCAAATTCCGTAAGGCAATGAACACCCTTAAAGGAATTTTACAAACATTGGACAAAGGGGAGAGGACAAAACAACAAAATAGGCAACCAATTTGTAAGCCCAGGTGTAATTTTAGCAGTGACCTAAGTGTTTGACCATTCGATCAATCACAGCACTTTTTTGAAGCTTAGAATACTGTTAAAGCAGAAGCACACAAACAAGTAATATTACCCAAGTAAATAGTGTAGAACAAGTAATTAAGGAATTAAAGAGAGAGAGGTAGACGAAGAACACACAAAAATTTATGTGGTTCGGCAACCTGCCTACGACCACGATGAATCAAGATCACTCACTCTTCTTATTGAATCACAAAGCACTCACAAAAAATGCCTTTTACAAAAAAGACTCACAAAGAAACTCTCTTGCAACCTAGGGATTTTCTCTCAGTAAGAATCATAAAGTATATTTAATCACAAAGATTTTCTTTTGAGATCACTAAGATATGTTTACAAGCCAATAGAGAGCCTTTATATAAAATTTAGGACGTCCTAGGTTTACCTTAAATGTGTGGGAGTAGTATTAAGGAGTCTTGAAGCAAATGAGAGACGAAACAAGTTGCAACAAATCAGGAAAGCCTTTATCGCACAGGGTGCCGCGGTGCCCAACCCTCACTGTCGCGGCGCCCACACCTGGGCACTGCCCCTTATGTTATTCGCCTCCTTTCGCGTCCGTTTTCGATCTTTGTGCACTTTACGTACTTTGCTTGCTCTGCAAATCATATCCCGATGATGTTCAATCAATATTCTCACAAATACCTTTTTAAATTTTGCTCCTTTGCAATGATCCTCAGATCATCTACTTTCATATTTGGCAGTTTACTAATAATAAAAGATGAAGACAACACAGCCTCAGTGCAGGAATCGGTTGAGTTGGATTTTGTGATTGAAAAATCATCCTTACCTGCACTATCAACTAGGTGACTGTGTGATAAGTCCATTTCAAAAGTTGAACCTTGTATTGCACGAGAGTTAGCAAAGTAAAATTCTTTTTTCTTTTCTTTTGAGACTGAAATTAATATTTGGATGTAATCCAAATCAGCACCGGACTCTTCAGCTTCACACTGATGATGACAAACTATTTTCTTCATTATTTCTCTGTCCAGACACTTATTTGAACTGGAGCTATCAGAGAGAAGTACAAATCTCCATTGTCTCTTAGCTTTTGAAATTAAAGATGGAACTTGAATCCATTTCCGATTCTTGAACATATAACGGACTTGACTCAGTTTTCCTCTTTACCTTTTATTTTTGTGGCTTCATAGATAAACCGAAATTGAACTTCCCATTCTGAGCAGCATTTTCGTCCATTTGAACTTCTTCTGATTGTGTTTTTCCCTCATCGGGCTCTGTCTTGGTAGTATCTTTTCCTTTCTCATCTTGTAGCTCAAAAAGTGAAGCAAAGGCAGAAGGTTCATTATCAGTCGCATCAGCTTTTTCTAGTTCGACAATTTGTTGAGAAGGTTTTCTCTTGCCTTCCACTTCTGAAGATGAATATGAAGAATCTATATTATGAGTCAGAGTGAAATTTGATTCTTTGATGTGCCAATTACACACAGCTTTCGTAGCAAAATCACACATTTTTTTATCAATGTCAGTACCTAAACTAGGATCAGAATGATTCCTCCTCTGATTGAGACCACTAGTATGTCTCAAAGTAGGACTAGTATCACAATTACCAACTTCAAACTGCCCCACAGGAGCTAACACATAATCAGAATTGCTTCTCCTTTCACTGGGGTCAGTTGTATGTTGCAAAACATCAAGACTAACATCAGGATTTCCACCTTTTTCCAACCTGGAAACAGCTAACCTGAAATCAGAATTCTTTCTGCTCTGACTAAGGCCACACATATGTTTCAAAGCATCAATAATAATATCAGAATTTCCACATTTTGCCTGCATGGAACTAGCTAACATGGAATCTGAATTATTTCTCATCCCTCTTGAGGCCATTCGAATTACTCAAAGCATCATTACTGATATTTTGCAAGATAGCATTTGCAGGCTGAAAGGAAGAAAAAAATAAATAATTAAATAAAACCACTATATGAACTCATTAAATAGGCAAGGTAAGTTAATCAAATGTGTGCCTTAAAGTTGTTGTGCTGCGTGGCTGTGATTGAATCCTATAGTTTGCTTTTATAAATTTTTTATAGAGATTGCATCTTGTACCTTATCTGCTTTTGGAGGATTTCCTTTGCCCTGAGGATTGGAAGATGATTCCAAAATTACAATTCCACCGGTAGAAGCAGTATGGAATGTTCTGACTTCTTTATTTCTACAAACGTCCAAATCTGACTTCTGCATTGTTGTCAAGGCCTGTTTCATGTCTACAAGCATTAGAATCTGAGTCCTTAACAACAGCATTTACCAGCTGTTGATTATAGGAGCAATAAATTAGTAAGGAAAGGTGAGTATATAATCTAAAGGCCCCTAAATGGGAAAAGTTTGGATCCCTCAATCGAATACTGTATATCTCCTTCTTTTGTGCAAACATAATTACTTTTCCTAGTATATGATCCTAGGAATTACTACTTAACAACCTTTTTGATATATATTAGAACAGAGGAGAGGAAGCTGGTAGTACCTTTACAGTTTTCCATTGGTTTCAATGATGAATCAAAGACAATAACATCTGCTCCAGACGTAGAAATATTGTTTTCTGCTTTTCTGCTCCTTCACTCATAGTGTATCAGAAGTTCTCAAACTTTTCTTCTTGTTGGAGTAGCTATCCTCTTCTGCTCCTTCACTTATAGTTGTTCTATCAGAAGTGCTCAAACTTTTCTTCTTGTTGGAATAGCTATCAGTATGTTTCAAAGCATTTCTAGAAGAGTACTTGAACTTAATGCCTGGAGGCTGTCCATGTTCAACACTAAAAAATACATACAGAATTATTACTTGCCAGGCACTCATAATGTGAAAAAAAGAGGAGATAAACTAGTGGAACAGCATATTCATAGACTCTTTACATGAGAAGTTGAAGCTGCAAATGACCAATATCAAATATGCATGCATATAACTAATGTTCCCATGTATCCATTTGAACTAAAATTTGTTTATTATTTGTCTTTCAACAGGATGTTTTATTGTTAAATTTCTAGTTACGCAATTTTCCTTTTTTTTAAAAATAATAAACTGGATTATATGGAAGATTTGTGGACTCCTCATCCACTTTATAATTTTTCTTCTTCTTCTAGTTACACATTGTAGATGCTGCCAAGATCCTTGGAAGACAATTGGATGTATGCAAATTCTGAAAATTTGATTTCTCTATAAAAGAACCAAAAACTTCTTTTGTTTTTTCTTCTCTTCTTTGCCCTTCATCAGCCTTTTAAATCAGAACTTTTCAAATACTTCAGAGATGAAATAAATTATAGCAGAAAGGGAGCAAACTACCTTAAACTTAACGATGTCAAGATTATTTCTCCTTTTATCTGCAGACTTCAAACATAAATTTTGGGCCACATTTTTTGTCCTAGCAAGAAAAACCAAGTTCTTTCGCTTCCTACATACCAGCACTTTTTAAGTCAAAGCCGCACAATACTTTCTTATTGCAGCAATGGCCATCTTCTAGATTCAAGGAATGAGGACCGAAACCTTTAACATTACCATTTGTAATCTGTTCATAATTGAAAACAAGTTTGAGAGAATAACTCTCATTCTCTATATTCCTCTCTTTAGAATTTACAAGTATTTATAGGCTACAAATATAACCTATAAAGGAAAGAATTAAATCTTATAAAATAGGGAATGCCAATAATTACAAGATTAGTAACTCTATTTAGTTCAGTCCTAAGTTAGAAAATCAACTCTATTTAGGACAGAACTTATTTTTCCACTTTCCCCCTCAAACTGGTTCCAATATATCTGACATTCTAAGCTTGCTTGTTAGGGACTCAAAAACTTGCTTTTGAAGACCTTTAGTGACAATATCTGCTAGTTGCTCCTCAATTGGTACAATAGGCAAACATATTAATCATGCTTCCAATTTTGAGGCTTCCCGCGTAACTTCCAACAAGTTTCTCGAGTATGTCGCAGTTTATTGCAATAGTCACACCAGATATTCCCTTTTAATCACCCTTTTTTCAATTTTTTTATTACTTATGAAGGCTGCAGTTTCTGTTGTAATACCAGTGAGTATAGAATTTTCAATAGTATTATGGATGGACTCTCCATCATAACATGTCTTTGCCTTTCCTCTCTTATAATTTCTAAAACGCTTCAAGAATGGATTGGAGTGATTTTTTTTTCAAGTATAGGACTATAAACATCGTCAAATTCTTGTTTAGACCTGCTAGAAGTTCAAGCACACAATCTTCTCCAACATCTTCTTGTATCTATCAATAGGACAACCCCATTTAAGTTCATACAATAGATCCAATTCCTGTTAAAGTTCTTTTAAGGTGTTATAATATTTTAATACACTAGAATTGCCTTATTTAGTTTCTCCGATCTTATTTTTAGTTTAAAATATTTGTTACATAATTCCCTAAATTAAAATGTCTATGTGACAAAATCCTATAAAGCTTTTGCTGTTGTTAGGAAAAGATAAGTTTGGCCAATCTATGGCTCCATGGAGTTTACCAACCATGACATAATCACGAAATTCTTTGAATCCCAAGTTGCATATATTGAATCATCTTCTTCCGATGTCCTTGTTGAATCTGCTAAATAACCAAGTTTTCCTCTAATAAAAACTTTATAGATTGAGACCACTGGGGGAAGTTTTTTCCAATCAGTCTGAGCATAGTAATTTGTAAAGATGGATTGTCGGTAGCACTATGAATTAAATGTCTAGCGTGGAAGTTGTTTAGGTGGAGTTGATAGCAATGAAAACCTAACTTTTGTTTCTGCCATTCCTCAGTAAGTTGGTAGCTTAAGGGTTTAAAAAGGGTTTGCCTTAAAAAATATCAAAGAGACCCCAAATTTGTTTGGTAAATTATTAAATTACCCTTAAACTTTGGAAAATATCAATAAGACTCCAAAATTTTGATAAAATGCTAAATTACTCTAACACTTTGAGACAATGACAGATAGCCCCCTAGATATGAAATCAGAATTGGCACAGGTTTGTTGGAGGCATAATAACTACCCAAAGTATATCAGAGTGAAAGGATTCGGTTGAGCATGGTGATGAAACTTCACCCATTGAAGGGACTACAAAGAAAGATGGCAACCGGGACTTCAAAGGGCGTTCGAGACCAATTTAGAGCTTCAATGACGATGATCCAAGTATCAATCAATAGATCTATAAGTCCTCTTTTGTCAAAGGCTAGCAATAAACAGGCACCATTATGGGCGGCATGTGGAACCCATGCACGACTTCAATGGTTGCATGTGTTATATACGACTGCGGAGATGCTGGAGAACAGGGGGAAAAAAATCTATAGGTCGGAATTGAACTCTAGCCTCTGGTTCTAATAACATGAAAACAAGTTTGAGAGAACAACTCTCCATCTCTATATTTCTCTCTATAGAATTTACAAGTATTTATAGGCGACAAAATATAACCTATAAAGGAAAGAAAATAAACCTTATATGAATAGGGAACCTAATATTTACAAGATGAGTAACTCTAGTTAGTTATGTCCTAAATTTGAAAAATAATT
The DNA here is from genome assembly GCA_946807835.1 of Ailanthus altissimus. Lineage (NCBI taxonomy): Eukaryota > Viridiplantae > Streptophyta > Magnoliopsida > Sapindales > Simaroubaceae > Ailanthus > Ailanthus altissimus. The sequence goes on from OX327687.1 coordinate 17,521,445, forward strand.
CTATTTAGGATAAAACTGATTTTTTCACAATAATTAAAATTAGTAGTTAAGAAGAGGCATAAATCAGTAAAGCTGTAGAACAATGAGACATGCCAATTCATCAAAATGCATATGAAGAAAAATACTTGGGTTTAATATATTTCAGCACAAGGATATACATAAACACACATTTCATTCATCCATGTGCTCAAACCCCAACTTGAAGTCTCAGTCAAACCATTGGAACTTTTAGAACAATCATGCACATAGAAAAGTTTGAAGCATGAAAATTGAAATCATAGAGTTTTCTCTACCTTGACTGTTCTGAACGGTTAATTTTCTTCTCATGAAGCAACAAAGATATCTTTATGATCGCACCATTTTCTGTGAGAGTAGTACTGGATTCTCGAATTTCCTCCTTTAAAGTGACATATGAATCACAATTATTAAATTTTAAGCTCTCTTCCAATCCTTCAGTGCGTGTCCTGAAGGATCAGAACTGTCTAGGACAGCCACATTCAGAAGATGTTCATTCTTGAAAGAGAAACATAAAGTATCCACATCAGCCCATGGAAAAACTGTATAGCATGTGCAAATTGTTAGAATTGTGTCCTAAAAACATAATTATTTGTATTTAGATACTGTTAAAAATAATTAATAAAGATTATTCATTCAATATTATATTTGTAATTATGATTGATTTATTCAAATATCATGAAATTCCTTAATTATTATATGAAACCTTAAACTTGATATATAATAGTTATATACGAAAAGATTAAGTTTAAGCATAATAATTTAAACTTGTTCTTAGTTTGAATAAAGACGAAAACTTCATTTTAGTAAACTATAAGTGCAGTCCATTTGTATATTGTATAAAATAGTCTTTACGGATCATTCTATGTATTGACATAGAAAATTGAGACACTTTGTATAATGTTGATTATATAGGACTGAACTACGATAAAATTAATTCTCTATTAATCTCTGTTAATAAAAAAAATTTATTTTATCACAATATAATCATATATGGATTAATTTTAATCGTGAGTGATTAATGAACTCCTGTTCATTGAGTTATATTTATTAATTTACAAGGAAAATACTAGAAAAGATTTTCAGTCAATTACTAAGTATTTTATAAATGTAACAAAATGGATAGTTAGGAATATTCCTCACAGATATAGAATCCACTCCTTCCAAAAGGAAGTTAGATAAATTGTTCCCTTGATAATTGATTCTGGTCTTGATTCTAATTACATCTTTATCATTGATCCACATTGATCCTCTTTTGAATATTTAATTTATGAAATTCACAAATTAAATATTCAAAAGAGAATCAATGTGGATCAAGGATAAAAATGTAATTAAAGAGGTTAACGGATATTCGACCTAGCTCTAATTATGAATACTTGTAGAAGATTGATCTATATGAAATAATTATTAAATGGACAAAAACAATTTTCTATTTTATAATTTATCTGTAAAATTAAGAGTTCAGCTTTATATTTTTAATGGAGTAATATAAAGTTAATAAATAAAATCATGTTGATTAAACAATTTAATCTAATGATTTAATTTATTGAAGCTTAATTTTGTAGGCCCATCAAGTCCACGTGCTAACTCCATGAACACTGAAATTAACTATTGAATTAATTGTTAGATTTAAAATATTAATTGGCCCAAGTTTAATTTAATTGAACTTATTAGGACCAATTAATTAATTTGATTGGTTCATGTTTAATTTGATTAAACTTGTTGGGATCACTAATTATTTATTTAAATTAAAATAATTAGATTATTTAATTAAATTAAATAATTAGATAATTATGAATTATCTAAATTATTTAATTAAAAATAATATTAGATATTATATTTATCTTTTTAATTATCTAAATTAAAATAATATAAAGATATTATTTTATTCTAATCCTATTAGGATTAAGAGTTTATATAATATAAGGACTCTTGTATTATAAAAAGGGGTATTAAAATCACTATTACGTATTCTTCATTATTACTTCTTTTGGGTTAAATATTTTTAGAGAGAAAAATTAAGAATACAGAATTAGATCTTTTGTAATTTATTAATTCGCCCACACAAGTAGTCCATTGGTGGGAGATACAGTGTTGAAGATTTGTTAATATAAATAAAAAATATCTGTAAAAATTCACAATTAAGGTATTTTTTTTATACCATCTTACTACTAAATTAAAATAGACATAAACAATTTTAAAAAATCGTTCCTGCATAGATCTTGTAAGAAAAATATGACAATTACATGAAAAAAAAGGGGGGAAAGATCAATATGCTGACAACAAGATACTGAGGTCATCCATAGTAAATTAGAGCTGATCTAATAATGGAGATTGCAAACCAATGAATACTTATCAACAAAATCTACTTTGACTTAATCCATAAGTGGTTCTTTTATTCATATTTTTTATTTTAATAAAGGTACTAAAGAATGATAGAAAGAGAAAATTTTGACATGCTACACCCTTGGGACTTCCAAGCAATGCAGAACCAATGTACCGAATCAACTTAATCATCTAGTGGAATTAGAGAAGTAGAATCCATAAACTATATCGTGCTTGATACTTGGTATCTGAAGTTAAAATTAAAAAGTATATAGCAAGAATATATATAACAATAAATATCTAAATGAACCTGCAGAGGCTTCCTATACCACCCTCATTTAAGCTTAGATAGTGTTATTTTACACAATTTGGGAATGTAGATTTTCAAGAAATGAACCTGCTTATCTCTCTCTAGTAAGTAGTCTTCGAGTAGGGCTTTTATTATTTCATGTAATTTCCCAGCGGATCTCCTAGGCATCAACAAACCGACATCAATCCAGTCTTTATTTTTATTCTTTAAATTCCTTACTTTAAGACAAAGGTAGCCAAACTTTTTTCTCAAATCATTACAGCATATCTTAGGCCAGTCATCATATTCAAGCCAGGCTAATTCACTTTGAAGAAATACCAAATCCTTTTCAAGTTCATCAATTTCATTATCGGCCATCATGATCAAGATCCTTAGAACTTGCATGGAAAATTTGTCATTCAAAGCATCCTCTTCAATCACATCTACAACATTGAAGATAAAGAAGAGAATAAGATTCTATGAGAATGTGAGTAACACAGTCAGAATAAGAAACTAAATAGACAACAATCATTGAATTGAGAAGGGAATGAGCATCATTACCTAACCCGTGACCAAAATAAAAGTCACACATCCACCCACGTTGTTGCATATAGCAAGAGCTATCTCATGGAATAGAAAAGAGATCATTTAGCTCAACTTGATTAATCTTCGATTAATACCTCACTAATACGTAAATTAAAACCTAATAAACCACAATTACAATTAGGAAAAAAGTTAAACAAAATTTAGCTCAAGTCATCGAAAATAAACTACAAAATGAAGAATAATTGTTGCAATTGACAAACGAACGAATGTGCATGAAATAGAGAGAAAATGCGAAAAAATAGGTGAATGTGGAAATCTACGAAGCCAAACAGAACAGCATGAAATGACAATACCTGAAGTTGCTCTTCAAGTAGTTGAATCTTTCTGTCGATAGTGCATTTGTCATTATATCTATTGTTTGTTCTTTGGAGGGAATGAACTTGATTTCAAGCTCTTTATTGGTAACTTTGTCTCGAATGAAATGTACATCAACTTCGATGTGTTTAGTGATAGCATAGAAAATTAGATTGCTTGCAAGGGTTACTGCCCCTCGATTGTCACACCAAATGACTGGTCTAGTTGTCAGTTTAATGTGCATTTCAACAAGCAATGAGTTTAACCAAGTGATTTCTGCTCCTGTATGTGCAAAGGACCTATATTCAGCTTTTGTGCTCGATTTGGCCACCACCTTCTATTTTTTGGAGCACTAAGAGATCAAATTTCCATATAAGTAGATATTGTATCCCCCTTTGGATCTCCTATCATCTATATTATCTCCCCAGCCTGAATTTGTGTACCCTTCAACTTCATGCTTCCCATTTTTTATGAAGTACAGGCCATGACTAGAGGTTCCTTGCAAATATCTCAGAATTCTCTTGCAAAAAATCCAATGTAAAGCTTTTGGTTTTTTAAGATACTTTGTTAACACTATAAGCTACATGTGGTCTGGTGATTGTCACATATTGCAGGGCACCTATGGTGTTTCTATATAGTGTAACATCTTCAAAATCTTTTCCTTCTTCCATTGATAGCTTCAGATCAGTGGTCATTGGAGTTTTACAAGGTTTACAACCTATCATACCAAGATTTTTCAACATATCTAAGATGTATTTATTTTGATTTAGGTGTATTCCATCTTGGTTTCTCTTTACTTCTATTCCAAGGAAGTAATTTAGTGACCCTAACACCTTAAGGGAGAATTTCTGATTCAGCATTGATATGATTGTGTTGACCATGTTATCATTATTTCCAGTTAACAAAATATCATTAATATATACTAATAATATAATCAATTTATCATTTTCTTTTAGGATAAAGAGAGATGTATTATACCTGGCATTAGTGAATCCCCATTGATGTAGTTCACTTTTGAGTTTCTCAAACTAGGCTCTAGGTGCCATTTTGAGTCCATAAAGTGCCTTATTTAGCTTGTATATTGCCTTAGGCTTTTGTTTGTCTTCAAACCCTTCTGGTTTGGCCATGTACTCTTTCTGTTAGGTTGCAATTTAAAAAGACATTATTGATGTCAACTTGTTTGATATCTCAATTAAAGTCAGTGGCAATGCTTATTACTACTTTGATGGTTGCTGATTTAACCATAGGGCTAAAAGTTTCTACATAATCAAATCCTACTATCTGGTGATATCCCTTGACTACAAGTCTTGCCTTGTACCTTTCCACTTCTCCATTTTGCTTGTATTTTACCTTTTAAACCCACTTGTTTTCAATAACCTTCATTCCAGGCTTATACTTAACTAAATTCCCAGTTTCATTCTTGAATAAGACCTGATATTCCTCTATTATGGCTTATCTCTATCTTGTGTCTCCAAGAGCCTCTTTGGTACATGTTGGTAATTCTTTTGTAGTTCTATTCTATTAGCAAGTTAGGTAAATTTTGGGTTTGTAGATCCCTGACGTGGATCTTGTAACCATAGTATGGGATGGTTTTACTTGTTGTGCTTGCTCTTGACTAACTATGTCAAGTTGTTGGTTTGATGAGTGTGTTGCTGGTTCTTATGGTGCAGGTGTATTTTTTGATGTGGAGAATGATTGTGTATTGTCAAAGCTTTGATTCAGAGGTACTTTTATAGGATTTAAGCCAAGTGGTTCCATAATTGTGCTTGTAATACCCATGGACACCTACTATAAAGTTTGTGGGATAGACATCTTATATATGTGAGGTTCAGTGAATTGTGACTCCTTTTCTTTAAAAGATGACTCAGTTTTTAAAGGGAATTCAGTCTCATTAAAGGTCATATACCTAGAGATAAAGATTATTCCTGAGGGCAGCAAGCATTTATACCCTTTGTGCTTACTGTTATACCCAATGAAAGTGCACTTTTTGGTATGAAAGTCCAGTCTATACCCTAGATTTTAGATTTTTGTTTTTATTTCTAGGGCTAAACTTTTAAACCTAGTATGTAGTTAAATTTTGTTAATTTTTAGTTATTAATCTTAATACATATAATTGATTCATTCTATCTTTGTCTTAATGCTTTCATTATATTTAGGCGATATTTTGAATGATTGAGGAACCATGATGAATTTGACAAAGGGATTCATGTGTTTAGCCTAGGATAGCTTGATGCATGATTATAGGGTAACAACTATAAGTTTCATGTAGGATAGACATATACCTAGATGGCATATATGGCATAATTTGGACTTGATCTTAATAAATTACACTCTAATTTGATTACGCATTCTAACAATCACATTCTAACATATAGGTGATTGTTAGAATGCGTAACATAGTTACCTGACCATAGACAGAGGCTTGCAATAAATTAGTGTTTAAGCCAATCAATGTGTATTAAGAGATAAAACTAAAATATTGATGAGTCCAATAAAATATTAAGGGATGAGTCTATACTCTAGATTATTATCAATTAGTGAATTTATATCTTTGTTTATTTCCTGTTTAGGTTAATTTAAGTGATAAAATTAGGTTAGTTTATTAAATTTCAGATTTTAGTTTTTTGAATAAAAGTTAAGTAGTTATAATTTTGGTATTTGATTGAAAGAATTAGATCGCATAGTCCCTGTGGGATCGATACTTAAACTTAAAATCATATATTACTTAATACGATAGCGTGCACTTATGTTTAACTACTAAAGCATACAATCAAAAATACTTATGCTGGTGCAAATATGAAGGTGTGGGTAACACTGGAGGCTATGGCAGTGGTAACAACTCAGGCTACAACAAAGGTGTAGGTAACACTAGAGGTTACAATAATCAGAATAATTTTAAGGGAAAAAGAAGAAGCAATGGAAAGCAATCTTATGGTAATCAAGGAAAAAGCAATTCCAAGATTGTCTGTCAGATATGCTATAAAGCTAGTCATTGAGCACTGACGTGTTGGAACGGATAAACCTCATACTCAAGCTAATAACCAAAAATAAGCTAATGCATATATTGTTGTGCCTACACTACCTACTAACAACAATAAGGACAATAGATGGTACATGGATAGTGGAGCAACTAAACATGTAACCAACAGTGCAAACAATATGGTAAACCAAGGTAAGTTTAGAGGTAAAGAGGTTACTGCAATTGCTAATGAAAGTGGTCTTAAAATTGAGCATATTAGCAATTACATTCTATATAACACAAACACATAACAACCAATACAACTTAAAAATGTTTTGCATGTCCCTTAAATGACTAAAATCTCATTAGCATATCAAAACTTGTTGTTTATAATAATTTGAGAATTGAATTCATGAAAGATGTCTATGTTGTCAAGGATATAAAGGAGAAGCCAGTACTTCAAAGGGTTGCTAGAGGAGGACTTTATCATGTGATATTCTTAAATACTAAATAACATTATCATCATCATCTTTTTCATCTTCATCATAATGTTGGACCTCAGTCATACATCTATGAGTTTCTCTTTGCTCAAACTAGTATAAATAAAAATGTCTATAAAATACATTCATATTTTGTTTCTGATTCAATAAAAACTATTGCAAATGAGTCTGTCAATAACAATGAAACCTCTACAAATAGATCTGTCAGTTTAGATACTTTACATATAAGTTTTGGACATCCAAATTTTGAAGTGTTGAAAAGAATTACAATAGATTGTAAACTTTCTTTGACAATAAATAAACGTGATACTTTGAATTTCTATCATGCTTGTTAATTAGGAAAAAATCATCATTTATACTTTGGTTATTCAAAAACTAAAGCTACAAAACCTCTTGAGCTTGTACACTATAATGTATTAGAACCAGCATCTATAATCTCAGAAGATGTTTATAGATACTACATATGTTTTATAGATAATTTCACTAGGTTTATTTGGATATACCCTCTACAACTAAAGTCTCTAATAAGCCAAACTTTCAAACACTTTCAACGTCACACAAAAGATTGCTAAGCAAAAAAATCAAAACTTTACAAACAGATGGTGAGGGTGAGTTTATAGGCTTAGCAAGAGAATTAAGTTAGTTGGGAATAAACCATAGAATGTCTTGTCTATATATTCATCACCAAAATAGGAGAGTAGAAAGAAAACATATGCATATGGCAGAAATAGGATTGACTTTGTTGGCTCCAAGTGGATTGCCATTAAAGTACTAGTGGGAGGCTTTCTCAACTGTCGTATTTCTAATAAATAGAATGCCACTAATAGTACATGAATACAAATCACCTTTTGAACTATTGTTTGGTTATAAACAAAATTATAGTATTATGAAAACTTTTGGTTCCTCGTATTATCCATATTTGAGAGCTTATCAGACACATAAATTGAACTTTCACATAAAGAAATGTGTGTTTATAGGGTATACTACCAACATATGGGTTATAGATGTTTGGATCCTAATGGAAGAGTGTACATAGCTAGACTTGTGATCTTAATGGTTGTATAGTCTGTTGATCACAAAAAAGATCCATTTCATCTCCAAGAGAAAGATGAATAGGTATTTGGTCTAGAAGTACCTTACCTGAGTATGATTGGTACTTTATTATATTTAGCACAATGTACTAGATTGAATATATTCTTCTCAATAAATTTATGGGCAAGGTTCAATTTTGAACTAACCAAAAGACATTGAAATGGTGTTAAACATATTTTTTATTACCTTAATGGAATAATGGATTTATGATTATATTATTCTAATAAGCTAACACAAAATCCAAATCTTGTTGATTATGTTGATGAAGATTATTTATCTGGTCCATGAAATAAACTATTGTTACCACCTCCTCAAATCATGCAGAAATTCTTGCATTACATAAAGCAACATAAAGTGTATATAACTATGATCACTCATCCATCATATTTAGAAAATAAGTGAATTATCTTACATTACTAATGCTCCAACAATTATATATAGAGATATTGTTGCTTCCATTACTCAAGTTAGAGGATGATACATTAAAGAGGATAGAACTAAGCACATCTCATTTAAAGTTCTTCTACACTAATGAGCTTCAAGAGAATAACAAAATTAATGTTAGACAAATATGTTCCAATAATAATTTTGCAAATTTATTTACTTAAAATTTACCTATATGTATATTTAAAAGGATGGTATACGGCATTAGTATACGTCATCCTAACAAATTATTAATTTGATGCACATCATCTTGAAAGGGAGCTTTGAATCAGAGAGAGCATAATCTGTGAGACGAAGAACTTTTACAACTAATTTGGACCTATAAGCATTATACTCTTTTTTCCTTTAACCAGATTTTATCTTATTGGGTTTTATTAGTAAAGGTTTTTAACGAGGTAATTGCACATCCAACACTACTTTATGATTAATCAAAGATTGTATATCTTTTGCTGTGCTTTTTTATCCCACTAAATTTCTTCTTAACAAATGTCAAATGTAATTATTATGAAGTGGTGGATATCTAAGAGGAATGTTATTTATTATTGCATCTCCACCTAATGTTGTGTCATTTGGCATTTCCTTAAGCCATCATTTGCCAAATGTCATGTATTTAATTTGCATGTTACTAACCATTTACTCTATATATTGTGCAGTAACCACTACAACTAATAAGAATAAATATTTATATATATATAATATTTATAATTTATTTATATGTAGGTGATACTTGATTTATGTATTATTATTAGTATTGTTTGTATAGATTAAGGACCTACTATTAGCATTGGGTTTATTTGTAAGACTTTAGATTTATTTTAGGAACTAAATTATAATACTTTAAAAGTTTTAAGGGCTAATTCATAACTATTAGAAATTAGCCTCTTAGTATAAAAATACACATTTGTAATCTTAATTCATTCATTTTGGTTGAGCCACCCCTTTTAGAGAGAGAAAAGAGAGAAAATGAGGGTAGAGAAAGAGAAGAGGAAGAAGAAAAAGAAGGAAAAAATTTAAATTTTAAGCTTTAAGAGGTATATCATAACTTTTTCTAAGTTTCTTAGTGTTAATTAAGTTAATTTCTTTAAGTTTTGATTTTTGAAAATATGCAAAATTGGGGATTTGATGTGGATTTTGTGAGATATATTGAGAATTGATGATGATTATATGGATAACTTGACGAATCATGATGGATTTACAAAATTTCTACTTGATAGTATCTTGATCTGAGAATATTGTAAATTTTTGTACTTTGATTTTGGTTTTGATTTTTTCGAATATGAAATTATACATGTTTAGAATCATTTGAAACTTTGTATCGATTAAAATTTCACAAATTGAAGTTTTAGTAAATTTACAAAAAGTACCCTAAAATTCTGAAAATTTCTTGTATTAACAGTATGCTAAAGTGATAGACAATTTTTGATCTGCTAAATGATCTTCAAAACTTACAAATTTATGGAATATGATATATTTATATGCCTAATATTATATATTCAAAATTGAGAATTTATATCAATGTGTTCAAATTGTTATGATTTTCTAAAGTGTATCAGTTCATTGTAGTATTTGATCAACATATTTTTAAATCTATGGAATAAAATAGTTTTAAAATCCTTTTGGCATAGATTTTGGAGTAAAACATTTCTCATGGATTTAAATATGTGTCAAAAATAATTCAGTGGTATTTTTATAATTTTGAGTTAGTATATGATTTTATAAAATTGAGAGACTGAATGTTGTTCAGCAAATATCTTGATCCTGCCAAGATAATAGTTTAGACTTGATGGTGTTTATGAAATGGATTATGTAGGAATTATGATATAGTATTTATATATAAGAAGGATATATGAGTCAACAATGATATATTCTGATTTTGGAGTAATTGGACTTCATTTGATGTATAAGAAATTTTTATTAAGTGTAAGTAGTCAGAATGACAGGTTTTGAGAAACCAAGTCATTAGACCAATTTGATGTGATAAGTGCAATATGTGTAATTTTGTAAGCTATTTAAAGTGTTTTGTGTGAATGGTAAGGCTTATAAAAGAATTAATTTCCATTGATAGCTTAAGAAGAACTAAACCTTGTACTCAAAAGTGTTCAGAGGTAAATATACTAGACTTTAACTGAAATCACAATAAACATAATAATTATTTAAGTATGATTTTGTAAATGTGCTTAGAAATATGTTTATGTTATGTCAAAGTATATTTTGATATGAAATGTGAAAGACATATGTTTATGAATGTAAGCATTGATATTGAGCATGAACATACATGATATACATATGTTTATGAAAGTGAGCTTTTCAAAATGAAATGTATTTTGCTTTGGAAGTAGAATATGTCGATGAGAAACGTTTTGTGTTTTTAGGATGCTTGAACTCACTATTTACTTAGTAGGCACCTTATGTGATTTGTGGAGTCTTTAAATATGTGTTGTGTATTTTGTATGTATATACTTTTAATGCAAGTGCGCGTTATCGCATCAAGTAAATATGATGAGAAAAGTGTCAATCCTAAGAGGAATTGTTATTACTACTTACTAAGTACTAAAATTGTGTCTTCCTACTCTTATTCAAGCTATTGCCAATTTAATGATTTTGATATCTAAACTAACTAAACAAAAAGAATAATTATAAGAATTGAGCAAAGAGAACAAACGTAATAGCACCAATATTCAAATGCCTAGGATTACAATAATCCCTCAATACTTTACTTGAATCTAATTACTCCCCTTTAAACTATCAATATGAATGTTAACCAAGAATTCTAATATCCTTACAAGCCTTTTTCGATGGTTAAGTGAGTATATCTCATTCAATTAATTATCAATATTCCTATGATAATCAAATTGAAATAAGATTCATTAAGTTCAAGTTCTCTAATGGTCATATATGCTATATGAGTATATTCCTATCTCATATGGAACTCATGCTTTTACACAATGATCATAATCAATCTATTCATTGCCAATACAAAATTCCCTTTTCCAAGATTATTAAGATTCCTAAATCAATCTAATACATTTTTATGTAATTAGAAGCATTAAGCATAGAACAAATTGAACAATTTAATACCAATATGATGAATAAGGGAAAATAATCAATCCAAGCTACATATTGAGTTCACATTGTAATCCTTGCAATAAAACTTAGTTCGTAATTGTAAACATAAGTTTAGAGCATCTAACAACATCAGTATACATACTAGAATCAACAACAAATATGAAATTGAAGAGAAGAGGAAATTTTTATTGATGAAATAATGATGTTCTTCCTCCAATATGAAGAATTTCTTCTTTTTGTTGTTGATTCTTGCTTCTAATACCTAAATAATGTGTTAATTTCGTGTTTTCTATTGCCCAACATGATTTTGGCTCAATAATGGGTGTTTATATAGGTTTATGGTTGCAAAATAGAACAACGTTGCCCTTAAAAAGTGCCCAGCATCCAGTGTCGTAGCATTCAGATTCAATGCCACGGCGCTGGAGCTACTGATTTGAATGCCTCGATCAATGCCTATACGCTGCACTGTAGTGGATGAATAGTAACCTACACATACTGTTCATTTACTGTAGCAATATCACTATACACCCGCACTGTTTATTGACATTATTTATAGCACTGTTTACATTTTAAGCATTTTTGTCCCTTTTCAGATTCTCATCTCAAATAACTCCGTTTGCATTCAGTTTTTGGTATTTTTGCACCGATAATCTTTAAACTTATAAAACAATATTAATATACATAAACATCCAAATTATTGGGATAAATTGAAAAAAAATTAAGTTTAGGAAGATGAAATAGTTTTTGCAATTACACCTTATCCATGTGGCATTTCCTTCAGGATTGGTATGTGTTATGTGTTCTATATATAGGGAGGATCCTATGGGTACCTAAAGGAAGTATGAGTCATCACATTCGTGTGGTGGCATATTAGTGCATGTGAGATGACTCATCGATGATTGATGCGATATTTCTATATCATAAATTAAGTGCAAGTATACACTATCGTATGCAAGTAATAAAGAGACTAAATAAGTCAGATGTCGAACCCACAGGGATAATTGTTTCTTTTTAACCAATTATTAAAATTATATCTTCCTAATAATTATTCAGATAAATAAAAACCTAAGAATGAATGTAGAAAATATAAAAGTAAAAACACAATGCAAAGAGAATAAGAAGATAGCAATGTAGAGAAAACCTAGGATTAATATTATCCCTCAATATGCTTTTTAATGATTAATCCTCTAATGTTTAACTCACTTAGTCTTTATTATTGATCAAGACGCTAATGTATTCACAAGCCTCTTCCAAGGTCATGCAAGTATACCCTAATTTACCAAATACCTATATTCCTATAGTACTTGTAATAAATTAAGATTCATTAAGATTAGGTCTTATTGATCATACATGCCAATTAGGTATATTCCTATCCTAAGTTGAAACTTGCATATGTAATATTGAATATTACTCTACAATCATGCATCAAATTACCTGGGTCTAAATATATTGATTCCTCTTTCGAGTTTATCAAAATATTACCAATTCATTCACCATATATTGGCTAGATATATTGAAGCATTAAACACAAGTAATTTAAATAATAAAAGACTAAATTTATTAAATATTAAAAAGATATGGCAATTTAAGCACACATATTGAGTTCAAATATTAATCCTAGAAAATAAGTTAGCTCATGGCTACAAGAGAATCACAGCAATAAAAATAAAAATAAAACATGATACAATCATTAGCAAACCGATATAGACGTTGAATTGCTCTTAATTGCGCTGCCTAGGAACTCTTGATGCCGAAGAACATCTTGTATCTCTCTCTAAAGTTGCTTCAATTAAGCTCCTATTGCTCTCCAAGACTCGTGCTCTGTATTCTTGGTGCTCTTGGGTCGTCTTGGATTGATTCATGAAGGCTGGGAACGAGTGGCTTTTTATAGGGATTGATTTGAGTTTAAAAATCTTAATTCTCGTCGGATTAGGACTCGTACTACCGCTGGGGCGATATGAATCTGTCGCTGGGGCGCTGCGTGACAAAGCCTTCACTGCTGGAGCAGTACGAGGATAGCGCTGGGGCGCTGAAGTGTCGCTGGCGCGGTGACTTAATGGCGTTGGGGCGCCAGATGCGACTTCAACAGGTCGTATTTCTTATTTCGATTACTATTACAGCGCTGGGACGAAAATAGTTGTGGCGCGGGGGCTCTGGACTCATATTTTGAGAAGTTTGCATTTTAGTCCCTATTTTCGCTCCTTTTGCATTCTTTCTTTAAATTTCGTTCAAGTCCCTATAATTAACAATAAAGCACATAAATAGCCATCTATTGTCATAAAATCATAAAATATCAATAATAAAAACATGAGAAAATATATGACAAATTTGCCCTTATCAATGATCAGGGTGAGGGTTTGGAGAATCTTCAGGCATAAAGATTATATATGTGTAATTTAAACCTCACTTGTGCTATTCCTCTCATACAGTATGTCACTAACGGGTGTCATTTGGCTCATTATATGATAGTTAATATGGAAGTCCTACTAAGTAGTAGTTGGATAATGGTATTCTTATTATATATTTTGAAAGAATGTGTAAGCGCTTACTTGACATATGATTCAATAAGATTATGATTTTGATTTATCATGGCATATCATATATATTCATTGTGTATATATAAATATTTTTATTTTAGTACATGAAAAACTAGCGTGCTTACTGAGTTTTATACTCATTATAGTTTATTGTGATTTTCGATAAATAAGGTACATGTGTGCTTAGTGGATTTAGTAAGGCTTCTGCTATTACTTAGGTTCCCTAAGTTGCTAGGTTGCTAAGTGTTTAATTTGTGGACATGTAATTTAAGATATTTGATTTATCTCTATTAAATAAATACTTATGTATTATTTTATTAAGTGTGGTTGTATTTAGTTTATGATCCACCAAGTATGTTCATGGGTTAATTTTGTGATGAATTTATTAGCAACTTACTAAGAATTCCTATGTCGAATTCAAGTTTAAAATTTTATACAACATTAATTATGACTGCACATTATTAAATGAGTGTAAGTTATGTCGCGTGTCGGATCTTTTGGATCTGGGGCGTGACATATAGCCTCCATGTGGCTTATCTCTTCTCTTCTCCCTCTCTTTACTCCATGTCCAAATAGGACATTATTCTCAAATCTAACTAACTTCATCAAGGATCTGCATCTGAGGGTTTTAAATCAACTGATATAACAAAAAAAAGGAACGAACAAACGAGAGATAAGAGAGAGAAAAAAAGGAAGTGTTATGACTAGGGTTTCAAACTGATTCCCACTTTTTGATATTCAAATAAAAGACAGTATTTAGTATTTAAGAACTATAGATTTATCTTTTAATTTTTTTAATTTATTTTTTAATTAAATGACGTTTGCGATGGCTAAAGTAGCCATTGCAAAATTGGTTGCAAATACCCTTTTTTCCTGTTGTGTACAAACTCTAAAAGGATAAGATCATGGATTTGAGGAGGCCAGCCTTGAGAACTAAATATTTCTCCCCTTATTAGATAGATCTAATAACTTGTCAATAATATTAGTTCTGACCTTAATCCTTGTCCCTTCACAAATATCTTAAATGTTCCTTGATATGTATCAAACTAAAAAAAAATTGGTATAAATATTTTTATTAAGTTAGGGGACTTTCATACATCTACATAAAACTATTCTAACCAACATACTATAGAGACCTTATAGGCTCACATCATTAAATGAATACTACTTTAAATTTGATAAATTTTCTAGTTTACTCACAACTGATTTTTTGTTACAAAATATAATTTCAAATTTTTTAAAATTCTTGACATCTTGAGTTAGCTCATACTTATCGGTCAACTTTGAAGTCTTGCTCTCTAAACCTCGTAATTTTTTAAAAAATAAATTAAAGAATAAAATGCCAAATTATCCTTAAAGTAATCCTAAAAGGTCAAAAATAAAGATTTGGAAAATTGATTTGATTTGATACAAATAAAACCTAAAAGGCCCAAATAGGTTAAATTTAGTTTGGATATAGTTTTAAAGTTTAACATTTGAGTTTTTCAAATTTTTGGAGGTTTATTTATGTTTTGATCTCACAAAAAGATCCTAAAAAGCAGAATATATAAAGGTTTTTTAAAAGTTATTGAGTGATGGAAAACACTCTAATTAAGTCAATTAGAGTTGATCAAGGTTTAGGAACAAGATTAGGTTTTTAGAATTTAGGGGGATTTGAGTATTTTTATTTGGTTTATAAGTTCAATTTTGCTATAAAAAAAATGATTAAGGAGGTTGAATTTGGCACAATTAAAATTTTGAATATTGAGGATTAGAGATGAAAGTGGTGAGAAAATTAACTAAGGAGCTTGAAACAGGTTAAAAGAAATAGTCACATATTATATAGACCAAGCAAACTAGATAGCTAATTTCTAGGCTTACATTAAACTGGTTTAGCAGTTTACCTACCTAGTCAGTTTAAAATCGCCTTGCAACAACTTCAAAGTGGTTAGTTGATTTTGTAGCCGCTTTTGAAACACCTTATGGTAGTATATATGCAATCTAGCCTTTCTAAAACTAGCTAATTAGTTTGAGAAGACGATTAGGTGGTTTTAAACTGCCTAGATGGTTCTAACCGCCTTAGAATTGCTTCAAAGAGATTACCTAATTTCAAGCTTCTTTCGAAACTACCTTATGGCAGTATGTATTTAATCCAGCTTTTGTTAAATCGACTACTTAGTTTAAGAGAGGGTTTGGCGATTTAAAATCAAAATAGGTTTGTAACCATCTTGAAATTATTTTAAAGTAATTAGTTAATTTTTAGCCACTTTTGAAACCACTTTATAGCAGTATCTGTTAGTATAATGCTTTCTCATTCAACAACAATAAATCTAAGATTTGACACTTTTATCCATAACACATAAGTTTCTAGAGTTTAGAATGCATACCTGAATTTGAAGCTATTATAATTTTCCTTTGATTAAGAGAGAAAATAGGCGACCTTTTGGTTTTGGTTTCCCTACAATTGTAAGCTTGAAGGGAGAAAGAAAGAGAGAGAGAGAGAGAAGAATTACTACCTTCTACCCTATACATGCATTTTAATGGGCTAGCCCAGATTATATATAAGATGAGAGTAGGGACCTACCCCCAATAAAATACAATAATACCGATCATATTGTGGGTTACCAATAGTGTCCATTAAATGGTCATATTTGGCTAAATAATATACTACTAGATATGGTTGTACTAAAATGACTTCTTAATAATATGGTAATCACTAACCAAATAAGTCTAACAAAAATACTATAAATAATTCAATATCAGTCGCTGGTAATCTGGCTTTGTTATACAAGAAAAGGAATGATTATGCTAGTCTATCAAAATAGCGGGATTAAACTAAAATATTCGAATGATCTCCCATGTAGACGACATAAGTCATTCCTATAAAAGAAAGTCCATATATAGATCAGTCCATATACGACCTCATCAAAAGATGTCAAATGTGAGTAATACACCCACGATATAATAATATCCAAAATGTGTTTATATGCATCAAGTTATATAGACATTGATAAGATGCTCTATATATAACAAAACACCTATAAACACGTGCCATAATAGTAGTATGCAAATGTGATATGGAAATTATTAGGGTCGGTGCTTATCTGTCATCCCTGAATGTACATATATAGTGTATTTATATAAGTGTACATTCTCATTAAATCGCTAATGCCAATTTATATGGTACTATGCAATGTAACATTACAGACATTATACAATCTGAAGGAGTTCAAATCAGATTTAAAGGAGTTTAGATAAGGGCTTATAGTAAGCCACGCTGAGAGATATAAATCCTAAATGTTAGCACAGTTAAGTGTTAACTAGTTATAATACTCAGTAGATCCAAGAGTTAGAGCCTTATCTGTAATGAGATATAGACCTGAGAATATACCAGTAACTATATAGTTGCAAGAGTTGCAATCAGGTGCCAGAAAATACTAGTTACGTAAGTATGTTCTCGAATAATTGTTCCTGGTCTATTTCTACCGATACAGGTCTGTCGGTGGATACTTTTTATGTAGATCAGCATATGTCATACCTATAGGGTATAGATGGTTGTTCCTAACCGACCGTGAGCTTGAAGCTCGTATTGACATATAGGTATCCAGTTAGGATTGGATATGGGACAGACTTACGAGGGCCTCCGATAGACACCCTATGTAAGCCGTCAATGAAGGGTCCTCTCAATTTAAGTAGTTTATATGGTCTTTTGACCTGAGTGCCACGGTGGGGCATTGCTCACGGACTCATGGAATAGTTCCATTTGACAAATCAAGCGTAGGACTTAGGGAGTCCCACGATATGGAGTGTATTCGTTGTGTACTAGGGCAGCGTACTGAATTAAAGTGTTTAATCCAACAATATTTAGTACTACCACGAGAATGCGTACGTGTCTGTATTTATGTTTTAAATACAACAATTCGTTAATAAATGTTATTTACTAATTGTATTATGATACATGGCATATTATGGACCCTCAATTGAGTTTACCCAAGTGTGGAATTTGATGGGACCCACTAGAAGGTATGCTTGGTAATTATTTATGAGGGGTAAAATGGTCATTACATACTTTGATTATTAAATTATTAAATAATCAAAATATCTCTCTTATTATATTATATTATTATTTTATTATATATAAATATATATAAAAAGAGAGAGAGAGATGAAAAAGGATGTGTGTGTGCTGTGTTTTAGCCAAGAAAATAAGAAAAGAATTAGAAATGGAGAAAAAGAGAGAAAGAAGAAAATGGAATTGGGAAGAGAAGAAGAAGAAAATATTGAAGCGGAAGCACACAAACAAGCAAAATCTCCCAAGCAAATAATAATACAGAATAAAATTATTAAGAAATAAAGAGAGAAAGGTTTAGAAAGAATAACATAAAGAATTACGTGGTTCGGCAACTTGCCTACGTCCACGGCGAATCAAGATCACACTATTCTCTTATTATAAATCATAAGGCACTCACAAAGTATGCCTATTACAAGAAAGTTCACAAAGAAAACTCTCTCTCTCTTACTCTAGGGATTTTCTCTCACAAAGAACCACAAAGATTGTTGATGATCACTAACATTTCTCAATCTCTCACTAAGATTATCACTAAGATCACAAAGATCTCTTACTTGATCACAAAGATGTGTTTACAAGCCAATTTATATCCTTTATATAGGCTTTGGGATGACCTAGGTTTACCCTATACGTGTGAGGGTCATAATAAGGAGTCCTAAAGCAAGTAGGAGACGAAATAAGGAAGTTTCCTTATTTCGGAATACTATTCCCGTCTCTAGCGTTACGGCGTTGGTGCACCTATCTGAGTGTTGTGGTGCTGGTCTCCTGGCACCGCGGCGCTCGATTCTGGAATGCGCGCTACGGTGCTCACGCTTGGTCGCCGCGACGCTGGCACTTGGTGCGCCCTTCTTTATTTTCTGCCTCTTTTCGCATCTGTCTTTAATCCGTGCGCACCCTATGCACTTGCTTACTCTCCAAATCATATCCCGATGATTTTTAATCAATATTCTCACAGAAAAAAAAAGGGAAAAATAAAATTGTTTCATTTTTCTCTATGGTTCTATTAGAAGCAATTGTGTATTGCTTCAAATTCTCCATTTCTTATCCTTTTGCAGAAAAGAATGAAAACACACACTCGGTCATTTTAGGGATTAAGAGTTAATCCCATGTTGGATATAGGGTTGTTGTTCTTATTCACTAAGCCCACCGTGTTGGTGACTAGAATTGCCCGCGAGTTAGTGTCCATGCGAACTCCGGGGAATTACGTGTATAATGTTACACGTTGAAGTGAGTTCTCTATACTACTAATATATTAATGTGATTAATATATTTTATTTATTGTGGTTATTATAATTTTACGCTTCTGCCACGTTTAACTGTATATGATATGCATTTTAGGCAATAAACACAATAGTACATACATACACCCACATGTATTAGATCCCCCACAATAGAAATTACATGAAAAAGTGATTAATATTTTCATTTCCACAAGATCTTTGCATCTTACCTTAATGAAACCAAAATAAAATGTCTTAAGATGCTTTACTTCCTTACAACCATAATGAATCTACATAATAAAAAATAAAAAAAGAAGCACACTGAGACTAAACATAATGTCTCAATCACAATATCCTCACAGTATAATGCCATATTCACAAAATACGTGTATGACAACATATATGAAAAATCATCAATATAACGTACATGCAAAATCACAAAAGTGTGAACAATCACACAAATCTATTATAGTTGAAATTAATTTATACTATCAGAGCTCCAACTATCACAATACCATAGAAGACTCTATTAATCCCATAAAATCACATGCTCACTAATGACTTTGGAAGCTAAACCTTTAGTTAGTGGTATGAATATGCTCAATAATAACAAAAGATTGAGCAAAATTTTCTGGCATAAAAAAAATTAATATCAATATATTTGGAGTGAGAATGTTACAAGAGAAAGCAACTGCTACAAAGTTATCACAATAAATTCTCAACATCTTTGGTATGGAAAACAAAAAATCTACCCTAAGAAAAATTTTTACAGCTAAATAACATGACATGTAGCCTCATCACATGCCACATACTTAGCCTCCATGGTTACAGAAGTTGTAAGTGTCTACTTGACTCTTTTTTAAGAAATAGCTCCTCCAGCCATCATGAAGATATAACCAGAAATGGATTTCCTGTCATCTAGATATCCTGCATAATCAACATTTGAAAGCCAAGTTAAAAATATTAGATTACTGATATGTCAACATGAAATCTTTAGTACCCTGTAGATATCCGAGAACCTTTTTTGTGGTTTTTCAATAACTGATATAAGGATCACTCAAGTATCTGTCAAGTACACCCACAACATAAGCTATATCAGAACATGTACAAACTTAATCATACATTAAGCTACTCACAACTAATGCATATGTGACTTTCTATATATAATTCACATAACTGTCACTCTATGGACATTGAGATCTTGAAAAAAAGTCATCTTTCACAATTTGGGCTGTCCCATGAGCACAAAAGCGTATCAAACCTGCTCAAAATGTGGTCAATTTAACTCTTTTAAGACAATCCAAGAATACCTTTAGATCTGTCATGAAGAATCTTGATCTCTAAAACATAATGGGTCTCTCCTAGATCTTTCTTATCAAAATGACAGGACAGCATGTATTTTGTCTCAAATACAATATTAGTATCATTAGCTACAAGTAATATATCATCTACAAAAAGGATCAGAATAACATAATTGCTCTCATCAATCCTTAGATATATACACTAACCAGTAACATTCTCTTAGAAACCACGAGAGGTGATGATTTTATTGAACTTCAGATACCATTATTCGGATGCCTGTTTAAGCCTATAATGGGACTTCTTAACATTGCATACCATGTGTTCTTTGCCAGATTCAATAAATCCATTAAGTTGCACTATACACGTATTCAGACAAACTTTCATTAAGAAAAATTATCTTGACATCTATCTGTGTACCTCCAAGACAAAATGAGCTACTAATGCCATGATGATCCAAAATGAGTCACTTGTAGAAATGAGCAAGAATATTTCTTTATAGTCAACACATTTACTCTAAATAAAGCCATTAGCCATAATTTTGGCGTTATACCCCTTTACCTGACCCTAGGCATATCTCTTAGTTTTTAAAACTTATTTGTAACCAATTGGCTTACATCTTTATAGTAATTCAACTAAATCCCAAACATCATTATGAAATATGGATGCTATCGCATCATGCATGGCATATATCCAAGATAAGGATTTAGGACTACTGATTACCTCATAAAATATAATAGGATCTAAGAATATACCAACATCAAACTCATGTTCCTGTAAGTAAATAACATAATTATCAGAAATCATGGTCTTTTGATCCTGTTAAATCTCCTCAATGGCATATCATTAGTATTATCCTCTACATCCATGTCCACTAAATCATGATAAGAATCTAAATAAGAAGGAACAATGTTATAATTAACGTGTGGCGATCCCATTATAGGAGCTAAAAATAATGGGATAAGCAAACCCCACGATCGTTTTTTAAGGTAATACCGTGATACTCAAAACTCATACTATCATGGCTATCTTCAAAATAAATAGCATGATCAGACTTAATGCTTCTAGTAGTATGTGTAGGACAATAGAATCTAGAACCCTTTGAGCCTATATAATAGCCAATAAAATAACCACTAATAGTTTTTGGATCAAGTTTCCTTGATTGCAAACCATAAATTCTCACTTCTACTCTACATCCCTAGACACGAAAATAGTGTAAAATAGGCATCTTGCCTAACCATAATTCATAAGAAATTTTAGGCACTAATTTATTGGGTACATAGTTTAGAATATAAGTTGTAGCCCTCAAAGCTTTACACTATATAAAATCAGGTAAAGTAGAGTTACTAAGTATACATTGCACCATATTTAAAGGGTACAATTCCTACAACCCATTTTGTTCAGGAGTCCCAATCATATTATGCTAAGCTATTATACCACGTTCATGGAGAAATCTTGTAAAAGGTCTAAAATTATGCCTAGTTTCATCATATCGCCTATAATACTCACTACCTCTATCAAATTTTTACTGTCTTAATCTTCTTCCCTTTTTAGAGTCTACTATAGCCTTAAAAGCTTTAAAGGCATTTAGAAAATTATATTTTTTTAATAAGAAGCTCAATATGACCATAACAAGAAAAGTCATTTATAAAGGCGATAAAGTATCTATAACCCTTATAGGAGCAGGAATAAATAGCCCACAAATATTAGTATATATTAACTTTAAAATCTCTTGACTTCTACTAGCTTTATCTTTTTTGGTTTTAGCAGTATGTTTACCTTTAATACAATCAATACAGGTGCCAAAGTAAAAAAAGTCCAAGTTACGGAGAATATCATCTCTAATGACTCTTTCCATTATCTTTCTCAAAATATGACCCAAACACTTACGCCATAACATAGAAGAATTCTCATTCAATCTACCACATTTGGAGCTACAATAATTCATAATATAAGCATTGGAAGAAGATCAACCTATATCATGAGATAAATCAATCAAGTAAAAGCCATTACATAGAGTACAACAAGCATAGAATCATAAAACAAATATACTTTTCTGTCACCAAAATGAAAAGTATAGTCACCATTATCCAAAATAGATACAGATATCAAGTTTCTCATTATAGAGGGAATATAAGTTGTATTTGATAAATTAATAAATTATCAAGATGTCAAGTGTAGTTTGACAACTCCTATGCATTTAACTTTTTCTTTCATTCTGTTGCCTATGTTCACAATTAGCTCCCCTTTATTAGGCTCCCTAATGCTTTTGAATTCCTGTATGGAATTTATAATATTAATTATCACAACAATATCCAACCACGAAGTATTAGAAAGAACATCAATAAAGTTAGGCTTATATATCATAAAGGAAAACGAAATACCTTTCTTTTTGAACCATGCCTTAAATTTAGTTCACTCTCTTGTGCTAATGCTTGTGATAAAATTGGCACTTTCCCATAAATCCCTTTAAAGTAAATCTAGAAACGAGGGTAACATAAGATTATAGTTCTAAAATTTGTCCTTTTAAAGGACTTACTACATAGGTTGTCATTTCATCAAGACTCCATTCTTTATTTTAGGTGTTATAATTGCTTTTTGAATTGACAAATTGAGGCAGAAGAGACTTAAGAATCTTATAAATAGGGAAATCATCTACCAATGTAACACCCATATCTTGCAATCTCTTATAATAGTTGGTCATTCTGAAAATATGTTCTCCTACCCCAAAAATGCCATCATATTCAGTATGAGATAGCAACCTCATGTAATTGACCTTTTCAGCCTTATCAAATTTCTTAAAGCTTCTCCTAACAATATTAAAAAAATCCTTGACATATCAACAAGAAGGAATACTATTCCGAATGAATCATTCAATCGTGTATTGTATTACATTAAAATGCCGAAGAAGAAAAATTACTCATTCTTAACACTGATGGTCAGAGAAAGAGCCTTTTCTTATGATTAAATGGAAATATTACCTTGTCAATTTATGGCAATGGCATTTTCAAGTATGGTCTCAAAAATAACAATCGAATCTGTATTTCTTTTTATGAAAAAAAAAAGAATTATTATGACTCGATTCCAAGTTTAAGAAACAATCAATACCCTCTTGTTGAAAGGTATTCAATGTTGTAATGCCTGTTACCTTATTAGAATGATCCCAAGCCTCTTAGTACATTTTCTCAGTAGTATTTCTTTTATCTATGAGCTTAGGGAAAAGATCCTTCCTTAATGCCAAGTCTATGTCCATGCATGACAGATAAACTATAATGGACTAACATTAATCCACAAAATTAGTCACAATCAAAGTCTTAATAAAGGTAAGTTAGAAAGATGACAAAGTATCAACAATTGAGGAATCAACATCAATATCAACAAGCATGTGAAACAAAATCACGTAATTAATATGATTTTTTTTCCTTTCAAAATATCTCTCTATCAACAAGAATATATTAGAGCTTGTCAAAATATGAAAAAACTCTGACCTTAGATAAAGCAAACTAGTTGAATACAAGACTAATAATAATCTATCATTGACAGGGCAACTAAGTCACTCGGTACTAAATATCCAACTAATCTCTTTACCAACTCAAGCATCCTACCAAATAATAATTTTACCATAAGGTAATACCATCACCTATATGAATTTTAGTAGAAGTTATAATCCACATTGTAAAATTAAGTATTTATAAAAAAAAAATGGGTATAACATTGAAAAGTGATGATTATTCTAAGGTGCATGCATGTTGGTATGTGTGTTCATCACTACAAAACATGTATCTCATATAGTATTCATAGTAGCGAAAACCAAAAAAATTTAGTTTTCTAAATTGATAAACACAATAAAATTTTTATATTATCACATAAATAAAATTACAATGATTGATAGAGTAATCACCTTAACAAGCCTTTTAAATGTTTAGTCGAAGTTCCTACCTTAAAGTGAAGTTGTTTCCAATTCTAGCACCTAACTTGGGTGGGCTTGGATAGACTAGAATGACAGCCGGATTCCAGCAAGGGTTTAACACTTAAACTAATTACTTAACACCTTAAGCTATTTGACTACTATAAATCTATGAATGTTTATCATTCAAGTTTAACATTTAAACAATAAAAACATTTAATTGTAGCTTGTAGTAATTTTAGCCACTTAGAAAAAAAAAAAAAAAAGAAGAAGTTCAACTCTTTGAACATTTCACAATACTTGGAAAACACTTAGAGCGTATCACTCTATCTTGTAATGGCCGAATCACACACACTCTCAGTAAAATGAATTCGATTCATTTCATTTATTTGCTTCAATTGCCTTTCAATAATACAAGTATTGGCCCACCAAAGAATAGCAAGGCCCTTGCCAAGGCCATTTTCTTTTTGTTAAATAATTCTTTAATCAAATTAAAGAATTGGAAAAGGCATGTTTTTAAATGTGTGTGTGTGTGTGATTGGCGAAAGTGATAGCCAAAAGAGAAATATTTTTAAATGCATTCAGCCCTACCTTGTAAGAATTAGCCATGCTTAATTGTCTTTACAATTATTTAAATAATGAAACACATGTTACATTAGAATTCTTAATTCATAATAATTATAAGCCATTCATTTAATAAATAATAATTATTTCTTGTAAAATAATAATATCAAATATATTATTATTATTTTATTCAAAATCAATTTTATCAATAAAATAATGATTTTACTTGTCCAACAAGTAAGGTCATTTTGGTAATTTCTAAGTCAAACAATAAATTGCTTATAATATGCCACATGTCACTATCCTATTGGTCAACAACTATCATTAACTAATTGATATACTTAACACTTAAGTATTGACATGTGCACATCCTGAGGGATACTGAAGCAAATGTTTTGTCTGTTAAAATTTATTGGATTAAACTATTTAATCTGGTACACTGCCCTAGTGTATAATGAGTACACTTTATATTATGGGACTCCCTAGGTCTACACTCGATTTATCAAACGAAACTGTCCGTGAGTCCGTGATCGATGCTCCACGCACAAGTCATGAATATTATAAATCAATGTGATAGACCATACAAGTTAAGGTCATAGAGCATACATATAGTCCTTCTGCCAATTATATCCTAAAAGAGCGGGAAAATAGATCATCACTATCAAATTTGCATGCACTTATCCGTGAACTTATCTCTAGACACGTATCTCTCTAAACAATATACGGAAACTCTTTTACGATATTATTTAACCCTGTGGAAAACACTTTTCCCAAGTTGATTACTTATGGCTATAAGAGTTTCTAAGATACAGTCTTAAAGTATTCGGATATACAACTCACTCATGTGAGTTGACAGATCTCATATCTGCGAATATTGAATTCTATAAACATCAAACCATACCGAGTGACATGTAACAGTCAGACCATAAAAGGTCTCTAACATACGTAGAACCAAAGTATAGTGGATCACTCACAAGTTGAGTCTGTTTAGTATTCAGTCCTTATTAAATACTCGTATGCTATATGAGATTCTATTAAGCCTATGGTCAGTTAAGAACAACTATCTGGACCATCCAGATATGGTCATACACTGATCCATGAAAAAGAGTTCCACCAATAAACCTGCATCAGTAAATTAGACTAGGAACATTATCTTTGAGAATATACTTGTGTAATAACAATTCTTAGCACCTTTTGTAACTCTTTGCAACTATGTTATTACTAGCGTACTCTCAAGTCTTTGTCTCGTTACAGACAAGATTCTAACTTTTTAGATTTCGTTGATTATTATAATCTACTAACTCTTTAGCATTTATAATTTCTAGTAATGCTAACTATTAGCGCTTATATAAACTCCTTTAGACCAGATCTAAACTCCTTTAGATTATACAATGTCTATAGCGTTACAAGTATTGTACCATTTAATTAATGTAATTAGCGATTTAATAAATATGTATTGTATAAATATTATAAAATTAAATATTCATACAATTTGGGATAGCACGTGAGCACAAATTTCAACAAACATTACAAAAAACTAAAAAAATTTAGTATGATTAGTCCCACGACAAGTGAGTACACAACCACTCTAAATTGTAATTTTCTATCAATTAATAATGTTATGTATGTTTATCCCATAATGCTTAGAATAGTAGATAAACAAACAATAACGTCGGGCGACCAAAATGCCAACAAAACAGAAACTTTAGGCCAAACTGAAAATTATCAAAACTATGTAGGCCAATATGAAAATGTCAAACAATTTGGGGCAAAACATAAATATAATAATTTAGGGCCCAAATTATAATTAAATAAAAAATATTTAAGTCAATTTGTAATTATAAAAAACTATAGGGTTAGAACATAATTAATTATAAATTAAGGAGGCTTATTTGATCTCTTTTAAGGATCTTACTGAAAGTTGGCTTGTCTTCCTCACCCATTACCAAAAATTTGGATTCTAGTGTTTAACTCGATTTTTGCAGAAAACATATTTGTAGCCTCTAAAAATTGTAAAAAAATCAAATATATGACCTATATTAATAAATCAATACAAATATACAATGGATCGGGCCATATATTTAACGTAAACCTTATAACAAAACTCTACCAAAACTTTATTTCATTAAAAATGAGTTTCAAGCCACTCAATACAATATGACAATATTCTAACGCATAGTTGTTGAATAAAAATATCGATCCATTTCCGATACCAATTGCTAGCATAGAACTTTTTCATTCAATATTATTAAACTCAAGATCTGATATTTCTATCCACAAGAATTTTCAGCAAGTGTAAGCTTGAAGGAAGGAAGAAAGGGAGAGGGTGAGGAATTAGTACCCTCTACCCTATAGATTTATTGAATGTGATCTCAATGGACTATCCCTATATCATATATAAAATGAGGGTAGAGACCTCATGCTAATAAAAAATAATAAAATTCATCCTCTTATGGTCATCAATAATCTATTAAATAGTTATATTTATTTAAATAATATAATATTAGATATAAGCGTATTAAAATGACTTATTAATAATATATTAATCACTAACTAAATAATTCTAATAAAAATATTTCAAATAATTCAACATCAGTAGTGACATGATAATTTAACTGTGTTATACAAAAAAATGAAGGGTTATGCTAGTCTACCAGAATAGTGAGCCTAAACTAAAATATTCCAGTAGTATTTATGCAATGACTAGTCAGCCGCTTTCTGAACCACCGGCAGTGTGCATGCAGTGTGGCTGATTTAAACTACCTAGTTGGTTTTCTTAAAGCAAGCTTAATACGATATTTTTTTGTGTGATCAAATAAAAAGCTTACATAATCAAATTTCTTCTTTGGTTTCTTGCTTCTTTTGACACTAAATTAAATTAAGAAGGTAGTCTAAATGTTCTCCCTTTTCGACTAGCAATTATTTTAAGAAAATGGCAACTACCCTACAAGTCGTTCATATTAAGGATTACCATATAAAGGAATTGTTTATTTTGAAGTATACTTTTATTACCCAATGTTACATTATTTTGGAATACGATGTGTGTGATTTAATCCATCAGATAATATTATAAAATCTCTAGCTAGATTTTAATATTTCCTTTGTCAAAAGCACGTAAAATACTTGTTTCCCCTAACATTTTTATGAATAACCACATTCTCCCTTTTTAAAAATTACCCGATTTCTTACTCTTCGGGGTTGCTGCACTAGATTCTAATTTAATGGCTGTGCCATAACACAAGTACAGCCTGACATTTCAAGCTCTTACATTTAACTTAATAGGGGCCAAACTATTTCAGGTCTAAAGGGCCATGCCCCACTAGCCCAAGAAATTTCTTAAATTAATTAATAATTTTTATTTATGATTTTATACTTATAAATAGGTGTTTTAGAATTTGGCCAATACAAGTTTGATAGATCTTTGAAAACATACCTATTCGAATAAAAATATTATAAAGAGTCTTGATTGTATCATATGAAAATATCTATCTAATCAAACTGCTAAGAAAACATAACATTGCCAAATAGTAAGTGTATATGAGATAACAAAAAAAATATAGTTCCTCCAAAATACACAATAGTTGATGCCAAAGCATATTAAATAATTGGTAAACAAATATTGAAGTTGTTCCTTCATCGTAATTAATGTCACCTAGCAATCTTGCAATATAAAGCAAAAGAGCAATGGTGACCTACAAGAGTGGTATATAACAACTAACAACGTGAGTGTTTGGGCTTGTGAGAAAAGTCAACAAACCTTGGGTAATGAAATGATGGGGTAACGAATCACAACCCTCTATTATTCAAGTGATTTCTGTCGGAATAAGCAGACGACTTTGACGGTGGAAGCAAGTCACCTCCAAATCCAATTGTTGGTAGTGGGCAGTCACGTCAAGTCCATGAACAAAGATCACTAAGCACATCATGAAAAATGCACTGCAGTCAGCTCTAACATTGCAAGAATAATTGAAATTAAATAATACAATATCAGTGGCAGGAGGGAAACCCTTCAAT
This sequence comes from Ailanthus altissimus, assembly GCA_946807835.1. NCBI lineage: Eukaryota > Viridiplantae > Streptophyta > Magnoliopsida > Sapindales > Simaroubaceae > Ailanthus > Ailanthus altissimus. Next base: position 17,550,624 of record OX327687.1, read on the forward strand.
ATTAGCAATTTCATACTGTGGAAATGGAAACCTACGCTGATGTTTGTTATGGTGCATTTTCGAGTACTCTTACAGCTCTCCGCTAGGAATAATCATATATGCAAATTGTGGATGTCAATCAATGTACCGAATCTCATTGAGCAAAGCCAGAACTATGTATATGTAAGGTCTTATCTCAAAGTATACGTCTCATTGTTTTTGTAGTTGAGCATGGAGTTGTACACAATAATTAAACATGCAGGTATGCCGACAACACCTAGCACCTAAATGTCGCCCTTGAAATGGAAGACAAGTCGATTTGCAAGTTGTGGAAATAAGTACAATTAGAATATGGGCACAATGAAAGATATATAATGAGTATGTACAAATAACTCACCTTTGTGACATTAATCCATGACATTGTAAAAGTAGTTTTGTACTTATTGTGTAGGCCTTGAAAAAATTATCATTTTATCGAGCAGTCAATAAGTCAGTAAGACACACAGGGTAATTATCTTTAACTGCTTTTTATGCATATAAATGAAGAATTAGACATTGTAATGCATGATCAAGGAAATATTATAAACTAATTAACAAATGTAAAGTGAACTAATTATGTAGAGGGTTGAACCACGTAAGAATTCGTTGTTGTTTATTCTTAACTTTCTCTTTATTTATTGCAATTATTGTATGTTATTTATTATTTTATTATTTACAATAAATTAGAATTAATTGTGCATTATATTTTAATTACTCACTTTACCCCCTCCACCTTTCTTGAGTAGCCTAATTTACAATTTCATTTAGTATCAGAGTTTAGTTCTCTTTTAAGGACCTAACTATCTTAATGTGATCCATGATAACTCTTAATAGACTTGGTATGTATGAAGGACATTTTGCCACTAGATCCCATTCTTTGACAGAACCGTTATAACTATTTAAAATCTAGTAAGAGAATACATCTTCATTCCATTAGTTATGTTTTTGGCTAGTTGTTGAAGAGGTTCCTCATATTCATACAAAAACAAATAGTGAATGAAAGAAAATCCCCAAATTTTAAAGTAAGTAGGAAGATACCAATAAAGAGAAACTTACTCTAAGACCAAAGTCATGAACCATTCTCTATATGCCACAGATGGAAAGGAATTCAATAGAATTTTTTAGTTATATATCATCCTATGCTATTTGGCAACATTAAAAAGTAGTGTATAAAGGAACCAGCCAAATTAAAGATTCTAAGATTATTAGACTTATAAAGGAATGTGAATTGTTTAAATGGAATCCTATGAAAACATCCATAGAATGTACACTCATTTTACTACTATCATTAGCCAATTAAGTTTTCTTAGCAAAAGTTATTCCATAAGTAAGCAAGTGAAAAAAATTCTTTGGTCACTACTTAATGGAGGGCAAAGACAACATCCATAAAAAGAAGTCAATGATCTCAACATACTATCACTTAATGATCTTATTAGAAAGCTCATGATTATAAAATTGAAATGAAGAATGATACAAGTGAGGAGGCCACAAAGAAGAAGGATAAGATGTTGTGATGCTTGTAAAAAAGTTCAAGAAGTTTCTGAAGTTCAAAAAGGAAAATGAAAAGTAGGTTAGAAGGTGATAAAGAAAATAATAAATTTAAGAAGATAAAGAAGGATCACATAATATACTTTTAACGTAAGAGGTCAAGATATATGATTCACGAATTTCAAAGAAGATAGTAACGAATATCACATAAGATGATTATAATAGTAACTTATCAAAGGAGGAAGAAGAAGAAGAAGAAGAAGAATGTGAGATCTTAAACTTTACACTCATAGGTATAGGCAACAATCAATTTGATACCTTGAAGAGGTATGTGACAAGCTTTCTTACAATGATTTATTTTATGCCTTTAATGAATTTCTTGATGATATTAAGGAAATTGGTTTTTTTTTTTTTAAATAAAACAACATTGCTTTGAAAATGAAGTTGAATAACTTTAAAAAGAAAATGATGTTTTGAATTGAAAGCCTTTTCTTAGAAAAATAAGTGAGTATTTTGAAAAAGAAAAGGAAAACTCTTAAAATGAAACTTAAAGTCTCTAAGACTTTCATTAAAGACTATAATGAGAGCTCCAAAATAGGAGAGTTGATTTTACAAAATGAGAACATAAAAAAAAAAATTGTTGAGTTACAAGAGACTGTGTTTGAAGTTTACAAATGGCTAAAAGAACTTAGATAAGCTACTTGGCACTCAAAAACTCACTTTTGACAAATGAGGCATTGGGTATAAGTCTTACATTAAGCAAAGATACTATGAAAATTACTTTATGATGGCTACTTCTAGAAATGAGACAAATATTACTTGTAATGTTTGTCAAGAGAAGGGACAAAAAATATATGATTGTCCAATTAGAAAGAACACTTATATTGGTGTAAAGAAAGTTTGGATTCCAAAGGGAGCCGCCCTCACTAATACTAAAAGATCTAAAAAACTTTGGGTACTTAAGATCTTAATTTGAGTTTATGTGGTAGGGTCCTAAAAAAATAAGAAACAAATGGATTTTGGATAGTGGATGCTCAAAACACATGATCAGTGACTTTATTAAAGTTTTAGAGCTTCACCAAAGTAAAAAATAAATAAAGGACATGTAGCTTTTAGAGACAATTCCAAAGGGAAAATCCTTGGTGTAGGTAATATTGGTAAAGACTCATTATACTTATTAAAAATGTCTTCCTTATTGAGAAGTCGAAGCATAATTTGCTTAGTATAAGCCAATTATATAACAAGAGCTATAAGGTCATTTTTGAATTCACATGTTCTTTTGTAATTAATATTAGTGATAGTAAGACTTGTTTTGTTGGAAGAATGCATAAGTTTATATTATTGACATTGAATATACATCCTCATATGATAAATGATTGTTCACTTTATATGATAGTTCTTGATTACGACATAAAAGATTAGAATATGTAAGCATGCATTTAATTTCTAAAACTGATCTTATTAGAGGACTTCCAAATTTTTTTTTTTTTTCCAAAAAGACAAAGTTTATAATGCATGTCAATCTGGAAGCAAGTGAAAACTTCTTTCAAAACTAAAGATAAAATTTTAACCACAAGACCCCTTCAATTACTTCACTTAGACTTATTTGGATCTTCTATGGTAGCTAGCCTTAGTGGCAAGCATTATGCCTTTGTAATAGTTACTAATTTTTAATATTTATTTGGGTAATTTTTTTTAGTTCAAAAAGATGAAACTCTATACAATATTATAAATTTTTGTAAAAGAGTACAAATTGAGAAAGAATGCCCAATCTCATGTATTATCATGGACTTTTGAAATGAGTATGGAATTTAACATCAATTTTCATCTCCTAGGACTCCTCAACAAAATAGAGTTATTGAGAAGAAAAATAAGTTTATTTAAGAAATGGTTAGGACCATGTTGCATGAAAATGTCTTAGCTTAATATTTTTCGATCGAAACTGTTAACATCACTTGTTATGTTTTAAATCGGGTGGTAATTAGAACTTCTCTCAACAAATTCCCTATGAGGTTTTGAAGAATAGAAAACCAAAGATGACATATTTTAAAGCTTTTGGTTGCAAATGTTTTATCTTAACACTAAAGGTAACTTAGAAAATTTTGCTTCAAACTCTGATGTTTGTATTTTTCTTAGTTATTCTATGACTAGCAAAGCTTTTAGAGTCTTTAATAAAAGAACTCTAGTTATTAAGGAATCTATGTATGTAAATTTTAATAATATAATCAATTTATTCTCAAGAATATACATAATGATGATTTGATAAATGTGAAGAATGGTATCCATGAAATTCCACTTGATGAACCAAATAATATTACCACACAAGCTAGAGAGATTATTCAAAAAAAGATGGAAAATGATCAAACTCAAGTGGATCAAGTTAATGATCATGCTCAACCACTTCCTAGGGCATGCGAATTTGCATCTTCTCACCCTTTAGATAATGTTATTAGTATCTCATGACTTAAAACTAGATCATCACTTAGAAACATATGCAATAACATGGCATTTAGATCTCAAATTGAACTTAAGAGCCTTCTTGCAGTCGAAAAAGATGAGAGTTTGATAATAACAATGCAAAAAAAGTTAAATTAATTTGAGAGAGATCAAGTGTGGAATCTTGTTCCTCGATCGAAACTTTAAATCGTAATAGGCACCAAATAGGTGTTTAGAAACAAGATGGATAAATCTAGTATGGTTTTTAGTATAAGCCTAAACTTGTAATCCAAGGATATAACCAAGAAAAAGTGATACAATTATGATGAGATATGCACCTATAACCAAATTAGAATATATTAAAATGATTCTTGCATACACATAATTCAAAAAATTCTTGTATCAAATAGATGTCAAAGGGCTTTTTTTTTAAATAGTTTTAATTATGCATGAAGTGTATGTGGAACAACCTCCTAATTTTGAAAATGACATATATTTTTCAAATCATGTATATAAGTTAACTAAGGCTTTATATGGGGTTAAAGCATACACCTAGGGCATGGTATAAAAGATTAAGCAAATTTTTTATTGAAAACTATTTTCAATAGGAAAAGTAAATACCACATTATTCATCAAGCATAAGGATCATGACATTTTGATAGTGCAAATCTATATTGATGATATTATTTTTAGATCCACTAATGAATCTTTGTGCAATAAATTTTCAACTTGCATGAGTAAGGAGTTTGAAATTAGCATAATAAGAGAGCTTAAATTCTTTCTTAGACTTCAAATCAAGTAAATAAAGGATGTGATCTTCATCAATCAATCCAAGTATATGAAGGACATTCTCAAAAGATTTGAGTTGCAGATCCAAAAATGATGTCAACTCCAATGAGCTAAATAATTAAACTTGACAAAGATGAAAAATGAGAAAATATGAATACAAAGAAATATTAAGATATGATCTGATCTCTTTTATATTTAACTGTTAGTAAACTAGATATCATATTTAGTATTTTCCCATGTACAGGATTCCAAACATGTCCAAAAACATCTCACTTTATTGTCATAAAATAAATTTTTAGATATTTATGTTGACAAAGATGAAAAAGGAGAAAATATGAATAGAAAGAAATATTATGATATGATCTGATCTCTTTTATATTTAACTATTAGTAAACTAGATATCATATTTAGTATTTACCCATGTGCGGGATTCCAAACATGTCCTAAAACATTTTACTTTATTGCCATAAAACAAATTTTTAGATATTTTTATGGCACAATAATCCTAAGACTATGGTACACTAAAGGCACAGAATTTAACCTTGTTGGTTATTTAGATGTTTACTTTATTGGATACAAAATGGACAAGAAAAGTACAAGCGATGCATATCACTTTCTTAATCATTCTTTTATCTCATGGTTAAGTAAGAAAAAAAATTTTATAGCTACATCAACTGTCGAGGCCAAATATATCGTCGTTAGTAGTTGTTGTGCACAAACAATTTGGGTTAGACAAACATTTAAAGATATTCATCTTATTGATACCCTTATCTTGTGTGACAACATAAGTGCCGTAAACTTGTCAAAAAAAAATCTATTCAACACTTTATAACCAAACAAATTAATATTAAACATCACTTTTTAAGAGATCATATTCAAAAAAAGGCAACCATATTGCAATTTGTGCCCATGAAAGATCAACTTTCTGATATTTTTATCAAAACATTTAGTAAGGATAGTTCTTGCAAAATTAGAGAACTTGGTATGATTGAATCTCTATATTAGGATCTGTTTATGCTCAAAATGTAATGCGACTATCATAGTATAGATTGAGGTGTCAATCCCACGAGGAAGCTTTTGGAAAAATAAGCTAGTGAAATGAAAATATTAAAACAATAATAATGAGAAAATTAACTAATTGATTTATGTGGATGAGATAGAATTGAATATGAATTAAGAAAAAAGTCTTATGATGATGTAAGCAAGGCTTTGAGAATCACAATTATGCTTCATAAATCTATTCTATGCTTTGATTCAATATTTATAACTCAATTGAAAGTTTCACATCCCAACAATCAATTGGAAGATATGTAAAATATGACACATTTGATAATACATGTATTTGATATGACTAAACTCTTTTCAAACATTAACACAAACCATGTTCATTTATACAAGTTATCTAAGATCGACAATATTGTAGTAAAAGACCAACTTGAATATCAAACAATTATTGTCTTTATATATTATCTAAGATCAACAATATATCGATTGACAATATTGCAGTAAAAGATTAACATGTAAAATAAGGTAACCAATAACAATTATAATTCAACAAGAATCACATAAAGAAAGCATGACTAAAAATATATGAAACATGAGAATTATAACCTCTGGATTATAGAAAATAGATAAGAGTTTAGACACAAGCAAACTTACAAACATTTGTAGCTCTTGACAAAGAATCAAAGTATAAAAGTAAATTTATTACACATAAAAGTGCATTTCTAGCCTTGCCAAGAATTCTAGCCTAGCTTACAATGCATGATAAAGAGAAATTATATAAGAGAATTGTAAGGCATTGAAAAAAAGTCATTTAGCCTCCTAAGAGTGTCCTTATATAGGCAATGAATGGAAACACATTTAGTGTGACGTCAATCTTTAATAATTTAGGCTAACCACTCGTCCACCTAATTGCACCACCATTTTGATAATGGAAATGATTGATGTAGCCTTTTTGGCCGATTTAAAAGTTATAGCATTTTGTCTCTTTTTTTCATAGCCACTAGGGTCATACAATTTAGATAAGTATCCAATGAGATATGGGCAAAATACCAAAGATATGTTAGATTTTGGCCAACAACCCTTTTATCAATTTGCAATATAATTTAGTCCATGATAACGGCTGATTTGAACTTTACCATCAACATAAGGTTGTTGATAATTGAGTCATTATTTCACAGCTTCAAAAATTAACATAACGGCTTATTTGAACTTTACCAATTTGTTGTATCCCAATTTTGGCCCATAAAATGTTAGATTTGGCTTTTTAACTATTCTTCAAGTTTGTGTAAGATTGAGTCATGTTACTCCAGGTTTAATAATTTCTTCATTTTAATTTTTACATTGAGAGTTACGTCTATTTTACCTAAACCTGAGCAAATAACATTCATTAATCACAATTTAAGGACAATACTTTATTTCAAGCCTAAAAGCACAAAAATGCTAAAATTAGTGACATTAAATGGTGATTGAATCTCTTAACAAGTATTCGTTTTAATGTGTTTATAAGGACCATTTTGCATAATTATGGTTTATTGGATGATGTTGTGAATTATGATGTTAATTGTTATAATTTTGATTGCTTTAAGTCACATGTGCATAACTATGATGTTTGGATGTGAAAAACAAATGTATTGTCCTCTTCTTTTTTTTTCATTTTTGAGTTTGGATGGATGAGTTCTTGGTTGAATTATTGTTCTTGAGGTTGGACAATGCAAATTGATTGTTTTAGCATTCATTTCATGCATACATTGACTTTATATCATTTACAGATCAATTTGATGACCTTTTGAAAGGTAAAAATCAAGACAAAAAATAAAATGGTACAAAACAGGGTCAAACCAGATGTGCGGTTTTTGGCTATTCTCAAAAATCGATTAAATTGGTAAATCTATACTCAAAAAATCAGCTGTACAGTTAAAGGATATAACTAGTTTGGTAGTAACCCAAAACTGATTACACAGTTTTCATCTAATTAAAACTCCTTCTTCTTCTTTAAAATTGACACTCAATATTTTCATCTCTCTCCCACAAACGCTTTATCAAATCATTAATCTAAGCCTAGAACTTTTATTTTACATCAATTTCACACCAAAATCAAGCTCACAAATACATTCCCAACCTAAAAAACACTTAAAAGTAGATATATTATCATCAATTCACTACAAAACCAAATCCTAAAAACCCAACTTTTCAAATTTTCGATTCAAATTTAAATGTCTTTTAGCCTTAACTAACCCTCAAATCATAATTTTTGACATCTCTAGCCTCTAACCAAGCATCAAAACAACTCAAATTACCAAAATTCCCAAAAACTCAAATCAAAACCCTAACCACACATTTTTCAGTTTTTGCTTAATTTAGCCAATTTTTTGCTGATTTTCATCAAATAGAAGGTGCCAAACAATTTCATTATTTTAACTAATTGAGAAAGAATTTGCAAATTGATAACACCCAGTGGAAAAAATATTATCTCCAAGGAAAACCACTTTTATCTCATTAAATGAGAACTTTTTCGTCTTTTTTTCCCTCATTTTTTATCATCACAATATTATTCAAAATATTATCTCGGAGCCCGCAATAATTTTTCTTCAAAATATTTGAAAATTTTCTTTTTAAAGGAAATGAAGTTCTTTCATTTTGAAATCCTTATAATATTAAGTATTTGAATCTTTCGAGCATCAATTTGCAAAAACCCCAAATTTGACTATAAAGGCATATTTGTAATGTCACACAGTTAACGCAAAGAGTTCCCGAAGGCCTAAAATATCTATCAACTCTTGCCAGGTAATTAAAGATCCACACAACTATCTTAGTATTGCTAAGCAACGAGAATTTACATGTTTTTAATCTAGGAAATTAGTTTTGAGTAAGCCTTTGAAAAATGATGACTTAAAGCTATATACTTTTGCAAAAATTAGTTTGATTAAGGCTCTTACTTGTGCTCGGTGACATAATTTTGTGACTATGTGTGAGGCTGAATTCCTCAATTTGATTAAATTGTTTCATACAATATGACTAAGCCTAATGTTAATATCAGGACCTTTCCCACTTTTAGCCAGGGATAAAAGATTAGAGTTACATCGAGGTTATTTAGCATTGTCTTAGAGTTATCGAATAAGGGGCATGAGGTGTTTTTCATACAAGGTTAGCCCCTATAGCCTTTTGAACTCCTTTGAGATAAGGTTCAAGGTTGCTTGATTGAGAGGGTATTAACATAGCTGATAAGGTGTATAAAGTGGTATCATTTTTGTTTACCTTATTTTTTAGGCGCAAATTTTAAAGAGGGTGATTCGATATATCATTTTACCGAGACAAGGCCATTTTATTATTGTTAAGAGTATATCTCTTATTAACATAGCTTATTTGATTAAGCATATTCGCCTAAACCTTATATACATCCTAGTTCACCAAATGCTCTACAGTAAGAACAACAAGGCATAATGGTTGCCTTACAGGATAGTAATCACTAGGATTCTAGAGTGGTTTGATATTTTTATAAAGGATTAGAAGGATTCATTCACTTGCTAAACCCTTCTCAAGTTTAAAAAAAGTAAGGTGCCTACTCTTGCTATTAAGGATGGGGGGATGAGAAAGGGTGAGCCCATTGGTGGGGATGATAACACTCTTAATATTAACATCCAAGATGTTGAGCCAGCAGATATATCACCAAACCAGCTTGAAAGATCTAGTTTTAAGGACTACAATGATATCCATTGGGATTTAGATTGCCTGTCACATGATTTCTATAAGCTCCAATTATTATTATTGATATCTATGTAGGTCACTTTGCTCACAACCAATGGCTTGATTGTATTGAGACTTGACAAATTGTGCAAAATATTTGGCTCGATCAGATGGAGCAACACTTGACCAAGATTCTTTAGCTTTAGACTTAGCCTCCACCTCCTAGCTAGTCCATTATAGTTGTATATGCCTTACACCTATATTTTGACCTCTGTGGATTGTTATTATTTTTATTATCTATCGATTATGTTATCCTTATGTTATTTTGATATTTCATCTCTTTTTTTTCTTTGCTTAATACTTGCATATTATTTTGTTTATGGATGAATATTTTCTACATTGACTGCTTTGGATTATTTTTATTTTGATGGACAATGACTTTGGATATATCTTTTATAGTATGGATGCAATCTTACCTTATTAATGTTGATAAACTTGATCTTGTGTCATTCTTAGGCTTTTTGGATTTATTAAAATGGATAACCTCGCTATGAAAAGTGAATTTTTATTGGATTCTTGGATACTATTGATGGATATAGATATTAGACCTCTTGTACTTATTGTTGTGAATTATGGTATCATAAGGGGAGATATATTTCTTATGATTCTTGATTTCTTCCTTAGTCTCTTTTAATGATGGAAAAAGGAAAATAAATATTAATGTATTTTGTTTGTTTCATACTGGTTATTCCTTAGAGGGAGATTTGCTTATTCTTGATGTATATTTATATTTTTGACTTCCTAAGAAGAAGCTATTATGTATCACACACCCTTCAAATTTTTTCAAGATATATGAACGTTTGTCATCATCAAAAGGGAAAAGGACACTCAGACTCCTAAAGTTTTTAGAAAAGAAACTTATTCACCTACGTGGTTTTGAAAAAGACAAAAGGACCTTGTCATGTGATAAATTTTGTTTGTTTAAACTGTTAAAAAAGAAAATTCATAAAATCTACCCTTAAAAGAACATGTGTCACAATTTTATGGCAACATGTATCAATTTTAAACACAAGTCATTTTGTAAAAAAAAAATTATAAAATAAAATGACAACTATATTATTTGATTTTTATTTTAATAAAAAAATCTTTAAATGAATTAAATAAAAAATTAAAAACTGAAAAAAAAATTAAATAACAAAAACTAAAGTAATGCCCACTGATGGTCGTTATTCGGCAATCTAGCTGATGATAGTGGCGATGCACCTCTACTCGTTGCTATTTAGCAACGAAGATATAGTAGCTCCTACTTTATTTTTATTTTGGTGCTCTTTCGATGTTCCATTGACAAAACCAACTACATTATTGCATAGATATCAAATTTTGAGTTTGATGATGTAAAGTTTGAGTTAATTCATCATCAATCATTGATTATTGGCAATCGGTTGTTGTCTGGCAACAACGATAACCATTGACTGGTGGCTGCTACTTCTTTTTTTTTTCTTTAATATTATTAAAGATTTCTTATTAAAATTTTAAAAAAATCAATAATATGGTGACATGTGTCATTAAGTTTATCTAAATAGGGGTATAAAAGTATTGTCCATATTTTTTATTTAACCATTTAAATAGTTGAGCTATATAACCTAACAAGAGCTTTTTTGTCACCTTTTAAAAACCGCAAAGATAGATATGTTCTTTTTTAAAAATCGTAGGAGTCTAGTTGTCCTTTTTTCTCATAAAAAAAAAGAGAAGATTATTGATCTATATAGTCATTTATTCTTATAATATTTATTATTGCTTGATCTTCTCGCAAGTTATTTTGAAGGAATTATATATTTAAGGAGAAATCAAGTGATACATGACTTCATGAAGATAACGAAAAAATTAGACAAGTTGTAGAATAATTGTATTTAATTTAATTTAGTGCTTATATTGATGTGTGCATTTAATTTATATTTTATATATATTGTTAATTCATAAAATATAATATATTTTTCAAATTGTTTAAATTTTAAAAAATATGTTTTACTAAAAAAAATGGAACAAATTTTATACAACTAAAATGTACAAAAACTTTAAAAATTTAGGTCCCAAGGCAAATTGGGTGTGCAGTTTGCTAAAATGGCTTATGTCATTTAGACAATCAGTTAAACTAATTGTACAATTTGAGAATTGGTTCAAATAAAATGTAACTAACTATGAAAATAACTCCAACTAATTTAAAACCAACTACACAGTTTAAGAATCGATCGTGCCATTTGGTTGCAATGGTCATATTTTTTAAAACTGGATAATTCGACTATATGAGTTTCCCAAGCCAATCATGCAGTTTTCCAAACTGATTATATAATTTATTACTCCCAGTGTACGATTCAGTATTTTTTTTTAATTTCTCTATATAAGAGTTGTTTTTCACTTAAAACAATTTATCAAATTTTTAAAAGATTTAAAATTGCTTATCCTCGTTCGAAAACAAATTGAGTTCTCAAATTATTAATATTTATACACATCTTCGAATTTCACTTGTACATCTACTCGTTAAGGAGTTTGTTCATTATTATTCATACTCATTTTATTTATCAAGAGAAAATTAAGTGATCACTCAATTTATGAGTTTTTTTTTTTTGAATTCAATTTATGAGTAATTTTAAGTGTTGTATAAGTTGATTTGAGATATTACTAATAGTAAATTCTTATCTCAATTGATGTAGGACATGGATGTAAATTATGTAGAGGATTCAACTACATAAAAATTCAGTGTTATTTACTCTCAACTCTCTTTATTTATTATAATTTATTATTTTATTATTTAAAATAAATTGATATTAATTACCCAATTTATCCTCCTCTTAGATTGCATAATCCACAATTTAAGTTATGAACTTACAAACAAAGAAAAGGGAAAAAATGAAGGCGATAGCCATATCTAGCCAAAAGAGCTGGCCTAGCCTAAATGACTAGCTGAGCCACACCCGAGGTCTTTCCAAAACAATTTATAAAATTCTGAAGGTGCTTAAAAGATCGAGCATCACTATATGTTATGGTATATCTTCGTGTGATAGGATTTTGGTAGTTGTAAGAATCATCAAGGAAATTAGCCATGGGATAGATCTTGCACAAGCATGAACTCTCCGGGCAATTAATTAAGTGTGCGATCGAACATAGTGAGTTTGATATCTAATATAAGCTAAGAATAGTTATTAAGGGGTAAGCCCTTACAAACTTCGTAGCAGAATGCACACAAGAAATCCTAAACATACCTAAAGCTCTATTTAAAGAATTCTTAGATAAATAGATAGAAAACCCCTAAATCACAACTTGGATACTCTATATTGACGGAGCATCTAATATACAAGGGAGTGGAGCAGGTATTGTTCTTATTAGTTTAAAAGGCAAGAGGCTCTATTACGATTTAGTCTAAAAGTGACTTTTTAATTCATGGTGAACCAAGCTAATAAAGATTTTGAAGTTGACAAGGGTACATGGCTACATACCTACAGAAAGTTAATGAACTGATTAAGCAATATGAAGAAGTAAAGATACAGTAGATACCGAGGGTAAAGAACCATCGTGCAGATGTTTTAGCATAGTTAGCCTCAATAGAGGAGCCCTATATACCCCTTATATTGTTCTTTGAACCAAGCATCGAAGAAACTGTAGAATTAATACAAGTTGATCTATGTCCTAGTTGGATGGACCTAATTAGAAGTTGCATAGAGAAAGGAGAACTACCTCAAGACCAGCAAGAAGTACGATGTCTTAAATATACGACTACACGCTTCGCAATAATTGACGGCGTCCTTTACCATTGAGGGCACTCTTAGCTATATTTGAGATATCTTAGACCTGATGAGTCAGATTATGTACTTTTAGAGATTAATGGAAAAATTATGAAAAATACTCCAACGTAGAAATCTTGGCCCATTAAAGTTTAAGGTTGTGATTCTACTAGCCTACGACAATCTATGATGTACGAGAGAAAAATTTAATGTTTGCCAAAAGTTTGCCAACAGTATTCATGCCTAACTAGAGAACCTGGCTACTATGTCTAGACCTTGGTCGTTTCTTAGTGGAGACTCGATTTGATTAGACCTTTACCCAGAGAAATAAGATCGACTAGGTATGCCATCATTATTGTGGACTACTTCACTAAGTGAGAGGAAGCTAAACCCTTTGCCACCATTATAGAAAAAAAAAAAAGGTAGATATTTTGTTTGGAGAACTCTAGCTTGTAGCTTTGGTGTACTTTTATATAGTCATCACTAATCAAAGGAAGCAATTCAACAATAGAAATTTTAGCGGCTAAGATTTTAACTTACGTTTGCCTCTCAATGCACCCAAAAACTAATGGGCAAGTTGAGTCATTCAACAAGCTCATCAAGAAATTACTTAAAAAGAAATGACTAAGAAAAAGAGAGCTTGGTTTGATGAACTACTCGAAGTGATCTGGGCACTTAGGACAACTAGTAAGACAACCATAGAAGAAACTATTTTTTCCTTAACTTTTAGGTGTGAAGCTGTGATTATTGCTAAAATAAAAGTGCTCACTTATCGGGTATTGTATTTCGATGAAAAGAAGAATGAATATCTATCTAGGGAAAATCTTAACCTCCTTCAAAAAAAGTGTGAAATAGTAAGGGTTAAACTGCAGCTTACCAACTAGAAGATCGCCAATTACTACAACAAAAGTGTACAACCTCGAGAATTTTCTTAAAGGGACTTAGTTTCAAGAAACATACTATCAAATACTACGGACCCCAACTGAAAGTATCCTCGGTCCAAACTAGGAAGGACCCTACAAGGTACTCAAAAGAGTTAGGCCAGAAATATACAAGCTCACGTATCTAGATAGATAGGCAGTTAGAAAGCCCTAAATTACTGCACTACTGAAGAAATATTATCCATAACTGCCAGTTGATGAATATTTTAGTCTAATAAATGGTTTAGAGCTTTGGAAAAAATTTATCTTTGAAATTGAAATAAAGGTTTAACATTATAAAGATTTAGCACTTTAAGATATATTATGAAACCTTGTTCTAGATAACTGATGGAAATAGAAGGGTACATGTCAAGGCCCTTACGACCCCTTTGATCGAAGGACTAAAAGGTATGAGATAAGGCCCTTATGACTTCTTCCGTTGAGCAAAAAATCGAGAGGTATGAGACAAAACCCTTAGGACCCTTCAGTCGAAGGACCAAAGGGTAAGAGACAAGGCCTATATGACCGTGTAGTCTGGATGAAGATGGAAACTTCATTTTGATAGACTGTAAGCACGGTTCGTTTATATATTATATACAATGGTCTTATCTAGATCATTCTATGTGTTGACATAAAAAATGGAGGCACTTTGTATAATATTAATTATAAAGGACTGGATTATGATAAAATTATTTCTCTATTAATCTCTGTTAGTAAAGAGAATTTATTTTATCACAATATAATCATATATGAATTAATATTAATCCTTAGTGATTAATGAACTCCTATTCATTGAGTTATATCTATTAATTTATAAGGGAAATACTATAAAAAAATTTCAGTCAATTACTATGTATTTTATAAATGTAACAAAATAAATGGCTGGGAACATTTCTTACATATATAGAATCTACTCCTTCTGAAAGAAAGTTAGATAAGTTGTTCCATTGATAATTGATTATAGTCTTGGATATTATGAGTGCTCGGTTTCTTTAAAAGTTAAAAAAATAATAAATTTGTGAATTCACAAATTAATGTTCAAAAGATGATCAATACGGATCGAGGATAAAGATGTAATTATAGAGGTTAATCGACACTCGACCCCTCTTAATTATGAACACTTGTGAATGATTGATCTATATGAAATGATTATTAAATAAACAAAGACAATTTTCTATTTTATAATTTATCTGTAAAATTAAGAGTTTAACTTTATATTTTTAGTGGAGTAATATAAAGTTAATAAATAAAATCATATTGATTAAACTCTTTAATCAACATGATTTTATTTATTGGAGCTTAATTTTGTAAATCCATCTGATCCTATGCTGGCTCTATAAACACTTAAATGGATTATTGAATTAATTATTAAATCTAAAATATTAATTGACGCAAGTTTAATTTGATTAAACTTATTAAGACTAATTATTGGCTTATGTTTAATTTGATTAAACTTGTTGTGCTCAATCAATTACTGTCCCAATCTATAACAGTTATGGAATTAAATAAATAATTAGATTATTTAATTAAATTAAATAATTAGGTAATTATGAATTATTTAAATTATTTAATTAAAGATAATATTAGATATTATATTTATCTTTTTAATTATTTAAATTAAAATAATATAAATATATTATTTTATCCTAATCCTATTAGGAGTAAAAGTTTAGATAACATAAAAATTCTTGTACTATAAAAATGAGTTTTAAAATCACCTTTACATATTCTTCATTAGTATTTTTTTTAGGCAAAATTTTTTCAAAGAGAAATTAAGAACATAAAATTAGATTTTTTGTAATTTATCAACTCGCCCATACAAAGTAGTTCATTGGTAAGAGATACAACATAGAAGATTTATTGATGTTAACAGAAAACATCAGTAAAAATTTGTAATTGATGTATTTTTCTTATACCATTTTATTGTTAAATTAAAATAAATATAAAATTTTTTAAAATCATTCTTATAGTGGCATACGAAAACTCTGTGGATCACATTTTTATAAGGTTTTGCCTTAAAAGAGTTTGAAAAAGACCACAAAAAAAAAAAAGAGTTGTTAGAGTTTCTTACGTTCTGTTTTCTGTTTACAAAAAAGTAAATGAATATATCTTGGGCTAGAGATTTGGAGGCCCTGGAGAATATTCCTTAGGGTGAGAGGCAATATATTACTGGTGGCTTGTACTCTGTGATGGGGGAAATTTTTAAGATATACCATATTTGGGCCCTTGAGACTTAGAGAAGAAGTTTTCTTCTAGTTGGATTTTTTTTTAGGAGTAACAGACAGGTAGACAGGTGGACCTCTGCCCTGATGCCAAGCCTGCTTAGAGGAGGCTCTGGTCCGAGGAAGATTTATCTTCCTGCAAAAAAAGAGCCAATGCCCTGTCTGAGTGCTAATGTGGAGAGGGCATTAGCAATTCCTTCCTCTTTCCAGCTCTCTATTAAGATGTGATAAAGTCATCAATTTGTGAGGCTTTTAATAACATAGTAGTCCAAATAGCCCCACCAAAGCGCCTTTTTGAGCTTTTGACCGCCATGTTGGATCTGACATGTTTAGCATAGGATCTGCATAAAAAAAGTAATACTTGAGTAAGTCCAACTGGGCCAACATTATTTGAAGCCCGATCAGGTTGGTTATTTATGACTCAAACTATCTTCTAGAGTTCTAGGCTAGTGACCTCGTGGCTCTTTGAGAGTGGTCCACGTGTCAACAGAATATCCCCTATCAGTAATTTTATCCAAAAACATTTGGTTATGGTGTCAGGCATCCATGACTACCGGATATAATCTGAGATGCACAACATTGTTAGAGATAGACAATGTCTTGCATACTTGATTCTATCTTACAAGATTAGATAAACAAAAATGAAAATGCAAATTGCTTAAAATGCAATGACAATGAAAAAGGGCATTTTCAGACCTCGTGTAATACATAGTTATGATAAATTATTCACAACCAGTTCTTACAACTCCAAATGGCCTGGGAGCTAACACCATAAATAAGAATCACAGAAAGATGCCCATAATTTTCTAGGATTCATCAATTATAATTTTAAAAATCAGAGCATGAAAAGTATCTCAACTCTGTCAAGTATTCAACACAACACAAATTTCAGAACTTCTAACGGCTTTCAAGTTCCCCCTAACTGAAAATTTCCATGCTGGATCTGTACAGAGAGTCGGATATCTTCAAAAGTTTGTCAAACAATCAAAGCCAACTCAAAAAAGTCACAAACTAACATAACGGGGTAAAAATGGTTTTGTTTCTCAATTTCCTGCCATCAACATTCAAAAGTACTTCTCTCAAGTTGGGAATAAGGGTAGACCAACCGGATAAACTTATCCTCGTTGCCCCGAATAATTTGCTAATTGTGCTACACAAATTAGAGCTTGAGTACAAGGCCAATTGGACAATGATCACTACCAGTAACATCTGGAACGATGTATGAATCATGGACCTTGTCAGCGAGGGATTCTGAGACAAGGAAGTAGTCAAGCCGCCAACCTGTTTCAAAATTCATTCCAGCCACATACGAGAATAAAGTGAATGAAGTGGAGTATAATCAGTATTAACTTATGAAGGATATTAAATCAACACTTGAAAAAATGGCATTATCTTAAGAAAGAATGATACAGCTAACACAAAGGTAAAGTGCACTGTTTAGATGCAGCTCAAAATAATCATGGTGTAGAAGTACATACCTTTATTGGTTTTACGCCCGCCATGCCGATAACCCCAATAAGTATAGCCAACAACACCTGGATGTTGTGCTCTAAAGGTATCCACAAATCTCTTAGATAAGAAGTTTGAGTCAAATGACTGTCTTTCTTCATCTGTGAAGCCGGCACTTCTTCTATTTCCCTACAAATTGATAAAGATATCAACAAAACAAATTAGCAGTTAAAACTGGAAGTTAGTCCTTAAGTTTGTAACATGACCTGAAGTGGCAAATATTACTATATCATCATAATTGAGACAGCTAATTTGTTTAACTAATTAATTTCTATTCAAGAGTGAGGCCAGATACATTCTTTTAATATATTTTCACTGTTGGTTTATAGAACGCTTAGAAAAGAAGAAAAACAAGAAGAAGATTCATTCACAGCACCAAAATTTCAAATCACTTACAGCAGGGTTATAAATGTCTATCTCTTGATGAGCACAATTTAGATCACCTGTCAAAATGACAGGCTTCTTCTTTTCCAGCTCCTGAATCGTGTATATGAAGAAAAAAAGATACAATCAACAAGCAGTATATCCATCTAAAAATAAAAGAAACACAAGAAGTTGCACAACATCGCATAGTTGTGCATTGTATAAAACCTGTGGCTGTTCTAAAACTGATATATTGTAATTTATTAAATATTAGCAACAAGCTAATAGCATAATGAATTATTTAAGAATTGTGTCTTTGAAAAAAATGACTCTTAGCATGGCACATATTAGAACCTAACCCTTAGCATAAACACATTCAAAAAGGTATTTAGAAAGCAAGCATGCTCACTTTTATATGGCTGCTAAGAGATGGATCCCACTGTGTAATTCTGTATGACTGGAATTGAGAGCAAAGGTATCAGTTGAAGAAAAATCTCTTTGAAGAATAAGGTAGATTAGCAACATAATACAAAATGCTGAAGCTCATCACCAGTCTTCTCAAGCCATCTCCAGAATTTGGAACATAGGTGCTTATTAAGAAAAATGACTCAAACTCTGCTGTCACAAGCCGTCCTTCAGTGTCATGATCTGCTAAGCCAAGGCCATATGTGACTGAGAGTGGTTTTATCTGTCAAACAAGTACTAAGCTTTCAAGGAAAACTATAACAAGTGAAATTATCGACAACGGGAAAGAAATGGCTGCAATTTAAAGATCAATCAACAGATTATTGGACATTTGATTGTACTCATTAAAGCCTGTCAACCATAAACAATCTAACAACCCAAAGCTGCAAAAGGAAAACATAATCCATTAATCAGCATTTTTATGGAAGAAGTATCTTGCATAAGAAACAGCCTCCCTGCTGAGAGAGCGGAGATAAAACACTCAAGCAAAATTTCAAATATAATGTAAGAGAATACTGAATACCAGATCTTCTAAAACTAAAACAAGCTGCTCAATTGTGAAATTTGAGGGAACAATAAGCATACCCGTGAGATAATCGCCGTACCAGAATAACCAAGTTTAGAGACACTGCATGTCCAGAAGCTATTCTCATATCCATCTATGAGACACTGTTTGATTGAGTCAATATCTTTTTCCTGTTCCCGCAGTCATGAAGCATTTAATACCAAAAAGCAAGCAATTTCAAAAGTATGAAGGCAATGGAGACTAGCAAAAAGAAAATGCTTACAACTTTTATACATAAGGTGGAAAAAAGACAACTATAAGCTGTTGTCAATATATTAAGAGTAATGTGTGCGTCAAATATATCCTCCAAGTTTAGATTCAAGAAATGTCAAGTACTGGCATGCTTGCCTGCAGTTTGGTTTCTTGCAAGCACAATACATCAAAATTTTCCCTTTGGGCAAGTTGCAGTGCAGAGAATCCCTCCAACTTCAGTAATGCTCTTAGCCCATTGACATTCCAGGACATAAGCTTTGTAGATTTTATGTCCCCCACCAGAGGTGGTGGTCTCATAGTTCTAGGATTATATGGAATCCACCCCTTCTGAGGCTTCTTATGTGCAAGCATTGTCCAAGGCTCACTTTGATCCATTGGGAGAGTTACTGCATTATCAGCAGTAGCAGTTTCATAAGTATTCTCCAAACAAAATATGATTTCCTTTTTGTTCAAAAGGATTCCTGTGATGAAAATTAATCATGGTGCACACTGTGCTCTTTGCAAAATCAAATGAACTCAGATTAAGGACTTGAAGAACATGTATAATGGAGAGAGGGAGTAGCTCCACAAATTATCGATGAGGCCACCCAAATATTACTTCAAAAAAGTATGGAACTGTCTAAAGATATTTTATAGTACCTGAAATCTCATCAGTTTTGATTGACATCTTCTGTTTTGACATGACTAATTCAGCATCAAATTGAACTGTTTCACCATCAGTTGGTGATTGCTTAACCTTTCTCTTACCCTTTCGAAGCTCAGAAACTTCTGACACCGAGTAAATTTTGTGGAATTGGTCCTGATTAGATAACTTCTTAGCGTTCGTTATTACTGATAAACTTTTTCCATTAGCCTTCCTTTTTAAAGATGTACTTTCCTTAGAAATGGAGGATACTTGATCTACTTTCACATGAGAACTTTCACCTGTAAATGGATAGGAACTTTTAACCTTTAAAAAAAAGCAACCTAGCATGAACCGAAACCAATCATTGAGAATACGAAAAAGAACAAAAGAAAGGTAAATAGATAATTAGAAATTGTAAAAATTTATTCTTTTGCTCCATCTTATCTGAAATGGCACAAAACTCTGTAAAATATTCCTAGACAAAATTAAACTTTGTTTCTGTTGTAAAATAGTTTACCTTCCGTCTTCTTTTCCACATAAACCTTCAAGACAGCCACAAGATCACTTTTACGACCTTTGGCAGGGACCCCAATACTCCTGATGATTCAGAATGAAGGTAGCATACTCTCACAAACATGGAAATATGGGTACAAGGCATCCTTCTATCAATCAATACCATCTACTCAAGTGATGACATTCTCTAAAGGAAATATTCACAAAAGGACATTCCAAATTTCAACTATTTTAGCTGTTTAACATCAAGCACATAAATGCAAGTTGTCTAAAGAAGGCAACAACTCAAATTGAAGTTGGTTGCATGTAACCCCAAGCTTCCAGAATAGACCAGTCTTTCTTAATATCTTATGCAAACCAAAAGGAATCTAACATGTGATAGGGCTGGGCAAAAGTAATCCGAACCGATCCAAGCCAATGAATTATAATGGTTTATATTGTCATCACTTTGGTTATCAGTTTGAATTTTGTCAAACTGATGAAAACTGGTACAGTTTTCGGTTTGAGTGTAAATCAAACTGATAAAACTGAACCGATCTAGTAAACTTTTTTTTAATGATGTGGCAGTTTTTTATTTATCTATGGTGCATTTATTAATATAATATCAAAACCAAACTAACCTTAATCGTTTTTTCATTTTCTAAGTTCATATAGTACCACCAGCCGCCAAACTTCTTCTACATATCATCTACTCCAAATCTTATTCCTGATTCACACTTGCCACCATCAACAACCACCCGTGACCAATGTTTATTTTCTTTTGTTTCTCTTCTGTTTTTCTTTTTTTTCTTATTTAATTTAATTGACACCCCTGTTTTTCTTTTCACCAAACAAAATTAAGGCCACTTGCTGCTGGCCATTAACACCTATTCGGTGCCATCAACAGCCACAGATGGTAATTTGTTGCCATTTATGTTTTGTTTTTCCCCCTACTTTCATCATCTTTTTACCCCGTTCCTTTTCTTTTTTCTCTTCAACTTACAAGCTTCTTTACCCTCATCGTTTGATTTGAACCACATAATCTCATAAGTAGTTTCTCCACAATTTGAGATTAAGTCTAAACCAATAAACCTGATTCCATAAATAGTTTCTACATTATTTGAGATCAAGTCTAAATCAATAAAGCAAACCAATCCAAAATGATAGTGTCAGTCCGGAGGATCGGTTTCATTTTCTCGTTTAGATTGGATCGGCTTGTCCAAATTCTAAACCAGTGAGCATAGATCAGTTTAGAATTTTGATTCAAACCAATCCAAACCGAAGTCCGCTCACCCCTACTTGTGAATGCATGCCCGGACGTAAAGCATGTGGTGTTTCTAATGCTACATGTGCATCAACGAACTACTAAAAACCACTTCATTATGAATGATACTAATGTTTATATGTATGAGGAAGATATATCAAACACCAAAATCATGTATTCTGTATGTTAAGCCTTAAAAATTTTGCTTACCTCAACGTATTTCTGAGTTCTTGAACAGTCATGGCCTCAATACTCCTAGGATCATCCCTGATACTCTCAATTTTGGCTTCATTACCATCCAAATGTATTTCCTACACAGCAATTTACAGTTAAGAACCAAACTAGTATCAGTCACTTGTTAGTCTAGGAAGCATGTAGGCAATGGCAGATACAAGTGAAGCAACAAAATTACATCAACAACAACCTTATCAGAATTAGGGATTGTGCCCACTAATGCTTTCAATTCCTCATCTTTCTTTCCCTTGATAACTCTACTTGTCTTGCAATTATCCTGCGCACTAATCATTATTAATATTGAACTGAACCATGAAAATAATAATGAAGTAAATAAAAACAATTACCAGCTAAAAGTAAAGCAATGACACACCTTTGAGCTTGTATCCATCAATCCTTTTAGCTTTTTATCTCCCATATCATCAATTGAAGAAGCTGGTTTTGATGAATTTGAAAGAGGTCGTTTGGACTTCATTGATCCTGCTCTGACTCTCAAAGAAACCAAAGTTTCAATTCTCAAATTCCTTGAAGTCACCGCAAAGCTGTTACAGCAAAAACGATTATGATATGATAACAAAACAGTATGCATTATTATAAATTGACAGAGAAATGAAAATTTATAATAATTCAAAGTTGCAACAAATACAAAGTACCAGTTACAAGCATTATGAATAGTGAAGTATGAAGCAAATTAATTTGTAAGCCAAAAAAATAACAGAAATAAAAGAATGAAAGAACAGATAGTACCACGTATGATTGAAGCAAGCTCTGTGACCTAATTGCAATACTTGATTCATCTATTAAGGTGACGCAATTTAGCACCAACAACGAAGTATCGCCAGCAGTGTAGCATTCAGCACAAAATATTGCACGAAGAATTCTTGAAATGGGCCCCCAAAGTAGATACAGGCCCATAACTTATAGTGGCCCACTACTTCTCTTAAAAGAATTAATATTTTATTCTTTTTTTTCTTAGGCAAACAAGATGAACTTGGACAATAATTTAGCCTTTGGAGAATGATTTCTCTGATTCAAAGTTCTACTAGACTTTCGTGTTAAACGTTTTCCTACTATAACATTATGGGGTATTAATATTGTCTTCTGAGATTGGTGCAAATTACACTTTGACGGTGATTTTAATTTTAATTATATCGTAACTCTTTTATTTAATTAAAAAAATAAAAACTCTCATAATTTTGTAACAATTAAAATATTTTTAGAATGTGAGAATATTTTTATCTTTGTAATTTAAATAGAAGAGATAATAATGTAATTAAAAATTAAAGTGTAATTTGTGACAACTTTAGAAGGTGACAGTGTTAATATCCCATAAAATTGGTAATGCTTTCCTTTTTTTATTTTTTATCTCTTCGTTGTAAACTAATAATGCTTTGACAGCCAAGATAGGTGATAATGCTGTCGTAAAAGCAGGCGGGAAAAGGATAACAAACAAAGTACTGCAAGGATAATTTTAGAGTGAAATTTCACGACGTTTAAAAAATGTTCTTAAAAGATTTGTTTATTAGATCAAACATCTCTATAAATTTTTTATGATTGGAGGCTCTTAAGACTCCTTTATTCATGATTCTCAAGAAAATTACAGATAGATTTGAGAGATTAGAGATTTTTAGAAAGAGAGGTTGTGTGATTTTTGTAAAACGAATTGAATTGTACCTTGAGCTCTTGGAACCTTTTTTATAGTTAAGAGGAGGCCAATGAATTTGGTGTAATTACAAATGTGTCCGTAATGGTTTTTTTAATAATTAAATATATAAATTACTCTTTTGATAATTTATTATTCCTACACTTATTCCTCTTTAATAGTTTATTTCATGAGATTATTTTATGTAATAGACTTAATACAATAATTTGGGGTTTTAGTGTTATAAGGATTTTTTAAAAAATATAATAAGAATTTATTTGGCTTTGTCTTTTTTTTTCTTTTTCTTCATTTGTCTTCTGCCTTTTAGAGCTTATTTGGCTTGCCTGGTCTATTCGTCTTTCTTAACTCACCCTTCTTTGTTCTCGCAACGTCGTGTTCCTGCCAACTAGTTGGTGGTGTTCTATTTGGCATTACTCCTTTGGTTAGTGACAAGCGAACTATTCGATTTTAGCGAGTGGGGCGGTTTACTTTTTTCTTTCAACTAGTTCATTCATTGTCACAATTATCATTTTTATTTATTATTATTGTTTTTGTTCTTGGAATGATTTTCCTTTTCAAGAGCTTTTACTGAGATAGGAACTTGCTTAGACTTTTTTCAACGAGTCTATTAGTTCATTGAATCGAAAAGTCATAGAGCTTAAGTTATAATTAGCGACAATCTAACTCATTGCTAATAAAAATGATGCCTTACTGAATGAGAGAGATTGAGAAAGTGTAGAGCTAGAGTTTAAACTTGCATCTATTTAGCTTAATGCTAATTAAAAAGATGTTTTATTGAGGAGCATTAAAGCTTGCTATTTTTTGTGACTTCTAGGAGAATGTAGGCAACTAATGTACCTTTCAGGTATGACATTCATCTTTTGAGGAAAATGTCTCCTCAGATATAAGATGAAAGGGTTAGAATGTCTAATATACCATATGTATTAGCTGTTGGTAGTTTGATGTATGCTATGATATGCACGAGACCTGACACTAGTATGACTGTAAGTGTTACTGGCCGATATCAATCTGATCCAGGTGACAACCATTGGATGGCAGCCAAACATGTCTTTAAATACCTTAAGGATATAAATGACAAGTTTCTTATTTATAGAGATAGTGACTTACAGGTGAAAGGATACACAGATTCTGACTTTCAGTTTGACCTGGATGATAGAAAGTCTACATTAGACTATGTGTTCATTCTTAACAGTGCTACAGTGAATTAGAAAAGCACCAAACAGGGATCCATATTAGATTTACCACTGAGGTAAGATACATAGCCGCCTCTGAAGTAGCAAAAGACACAGTGTGGATACGTAAGTTTATCGTCGAACTCAGAATAGTTCCAGGTTCGAAAGATCCTATCCTATTATTTTACAATAATAATAGAGTCATTGCACAAACAAAAGAGTAAAGAGCACACCATAGATCTAAACATTTAGATAGGAAATACCATATAATCAGAGAGATCTTGGCTAGAGGAGATATAATAATTTGTAGAGTAGATTTTATAAATAATGTATCGGATCCACTTAGTAAGGGCTTAACTCCAAAGGTGTTTGAGAAATACGTGGAGTCTATGGCTACTCTATACTAGTATGAATGACACTAGAGCAAGCGAGAGTTTGTGTTTATGTGTCATCCTTATTTGTATAAATATTTATTTTGTAATATTTATAAAATAAATATTTTATTAAATCGCTAATAACCTTCAGTAAATGGTAATAAAGCATGTAACACTATAGACGTTGTACAGTCTGAAAGAGTTCAGATATTATTTAAAAGAGTTTAGACTAGTGTTAAGAGTTAGTAATGCTAAGAGTTAGCAATGCTAAGAGTTAGCACTATTAAGAGTTAGCAGGTTATAAGAGTCAGTAAAATCTAAAGAGTTAGAACCCCGTCTATAATGGGACAAAGACCTAAGAGTCTACTTGTAAAGACATAATTGCAAAGAGTTGCAAAAGGTGCTAGGAAATATCATTATGGAAATATATTCTCTAATATAGTGTTCTTGATCTATGTTCACCAATGAATGTCTATCGGTGAATCACTATAATATAGATCAATATATATTTATATCTGTAATTTGTAGATGATTGTTCTTAGCTGACCATGAGCTTAGTTGAAGCTCGTATAGACATGTAGGTATTCAGTCAGGACTAAAAACTGAACAGAGTTACAAGGACCCCAATAGATATACTATGAATTCTTTAAAAGAAGGTCCTTTTGAGTTGAGTAGTATTCGTGGTCCTTCGACCTAAGCGTCACAGTGGGCTTGTATACTTTGGTTCTATGTATGTCAGAGATCTTTCATGGTCTAACCGCTATGTGTCGCTGGATGTGGTCCGATGCTCATGGAGTTTGGTGTATGTAGATACGGGATCCGCCAGCTCACATAGGTGGGTTGTATATCTGATGCTTTGAGATTGTATCTTATAAAGTCTTATGGTCATAAGCAATGAACCCAGGAAAAAAGTTTCCTATAAGGTTGAACAAGATAGCAAAAGTGTTTGCGTATATGTTTCATTAAGATACGAATCTGGAGATAAGTTCACGAATGAGTTTACGGGAATTTAACAGTGATGAATATCTTGCCCATCCAAGATATAATGACGGAAGAATTATACAAATATATATTAACTTCAACATTTATGGTCTAACGCACTAATTTGTTATATCCATGATGTGTGCATAGGACATCGATCATGAACTTATAGAATAGTTTCATTTGATGAATCAGGCGTAGACTTAGGGAGTCCCAATATAAAATGTACTCTATGTGCACTTTGGTAGCATACCGTATTAAATAGTTCAATACAGTAAAATTTAGTAATTTATTATAGTTAAGTTAACTAAAATATATGGTTAAATGGTGGAACCCACTTTAGGTTAACTTGGTAACCTAGTAATGACATAAATGCAATTTAATTTAATAATTATTTAATTATTAAATAATTAAAATAAATATTTATTTATTTAATAGTTAAATAAATAATTTAACTTAACTATGATTAAAAGTTAACCATAGGATTAAGTTAAGTTAACCTTACTTAATGGTTAAGTAAAGGTTAACCTAACCATGGTTAAGTTAGTTAACTATGGTTAGATTATTTAAATATTTATTTAACCTAAAGGTTAAGTTAAACTAACCTGACTAGGGTTAAATGTTAACTATGATTAGGTTAAGTTAAATGAAAATTCAAAGTAAGTGAAATTAAATTCATTTGTATATATTTGCAAAATGTAATTAAAATAAAAGAGGTTAAATTTTATTTTTTGCTAAGTGATTGTCCTGCCATCAAAGAAAAATTGTTTTCTTGATTTTGAATTCAATTGTTGAATTCATAATTAAATTTTTTTTATTAGGCTTAAAAACAATTAAGTAAAAATAAGTATTTGATTAATTGATTAAGTGTTAATTAAAGGAAAATAAAAAAACTTAAGTTTAATTTGTTAAACTTTTTGCTAGATTAAAATACTGTCATTCTAGATAATCAATCCTACCATTAGTGATTACTATAATTAATCAAAGTTTGCATTTCAGGTGAACTTAAAAAATTTTGATCCAAAGGCTTCAAAGGTTATTTCTCAATTTCGTTATTAATTTGATTAATATGTAATAATTGTGTTTATTGCAAATTTTTATGCTTTCGCTGTGTTTGTATATGTATGAGATATGTATATTTTGTTGTTAAACACATATACCACATGCATGCACCCTAAATAAATCAACACTCAACAATTGGTATCAGAGCAATTTTGTGTTGTTTGGTGTTTTTAGTGTTGACTAAGTGTTGGCTATGTTGTAGGACAAGTTCTGAGGCTGTTGGGATGCATTTCAAGTGTTGAAAATTCAAAATTGGTAAAAATAGCCTCTGGAACACCGTAGCATTTATGTCCAATGTTGTAATGTTCATGGTGAACGTTGTGGCGTTGGATGAAGAATGTTGTAGCGTTGGGGCTTCTAGGCCCATCACCGCAGCGTTCCTGCTTAATGCCACGGCATTGGAAAACAAGCGCCATAGCATTGAGCCTTTTGAAGTCATAGCACTTCAACGCCTTTGCATTAGGGGCTAGGCCCTCGAAAGTCATAGCGTTGGTAAGCCAACGCCGCGACGTTGACACTAAAAATAATTAATTTTGTTTTTTATTTTTGCATGTGGGGGGTTTATGAGATGTTGTAATAAGAGTTATTAGTCTACATGATAAACCAAGGATATTATTGTTTTTGTGTTGGTAACCAAAATAAAAGCCCTATTGGTGGGGGTTACTTGTGTTTGCATAGAATTAAATAATTGATTGAAAATAACCTTCTCATGTGATGAGAGCCTGTTAGATGGGTCACTACGGTTTTTTCTAATATTGCTTTAGCATAAAGGATTTGGTCGGTATGATTTGAACTATGCCGGTAAAATATGTGATGAATCAAATATATGTGAACATGTTATTCAATTTTTCTTTAGCGTGAGGGTAGTGTCAGTAACATATATTTGATAATTGACAAGTTAATTTGAAATACACTTACTCAATATTGCTTTAGCGTGATGATAAGGTGTACTTAGGATCAGTGGTAAGAGTTGCATGAGATGCAATTAACAAGTGTTGTCTACCTATTAGGTTTACAAAGGCCAATATTAGTTTGGCATAAAGTTAGAGTAAAATGTCAATGGGGTCCACTTATCACAGTATAGTTTAAAAATTCTTAAACTATTGTTATCCCGTTAGAGAGATTAAACGGATTATGTAAAGCAATAGGAGAGCGTTTTTAAATTAAAAAATGTATAATTATTATACCCATGATTTAAAATATTTTAATTAGCAATTTAATTAATTTAAAATCTGCTGACATCTTCTATTTTATTTTATCTTATGAAGATTAATATAGCTTCGAACAACCCTTTGATGCGTATTCTTAATGCTAACTAACTCAAGGGTGCTAAAAACTATTCAGATTGGATGATTAATCTCAGAATTATTCTAAATTTTTAGAAGCTTGGATATATTGTTGATCAAAAGATGCCTAGAGGTATTTGTGATGATGCCACCCTGGAGGAAAGGGTGACATATAAAAAATGATTAGATGATCATTTAAAAGTTAAATCTTACAATATTGCCTCTACATCTATTGAGTTGCAGAGAGAGTGATGAGATAATTCTATATCTTATAATTAAGTGTAAGTATACATTATCCTGTGTAAATATACACTATCATATGCAAGTAATAAAGGAACTAAATAGGCGGATGTCGAACCCACAGGGATAATTTCTACTTTCTAACCAAGTACTAAAATTATGTCTCTCTAATAATTATTCAGAAAAATAAAAAATCTAAGAATGAATATAGAAAATATAAAAGCAATAACACAATGCAAACAAAATTAGGTGATAGCAATATAGAGAAAACCTAGGATTAATACTATCTCTCAATATGCTTTCTAATGATTAATGTCTAATATTTAACTCCCTTAGTCTTTGTTATTGATCAAGACACTAATGTATTCACAAGCCTCTTCCAAGGTCATGCAAGTATACCTTAATTTACCAAATACCTATATTCCTATAGTACTTGTAATAAATTAAGATTCATTAAGATTAAGTCTTATTGATCATATATGCTAATTAGGTATATTACTATCCTAAATTAAAACTTGCATATGCAACATTGAATGTTACTCTACAATCATGCATCAAATTACCTAGGTCTAAATATTATAATTCCTCTTCCGAGTTTATCAATAATATTACCAACTCATTCACTATATATTGGCCATATATATTGAAGCATCAAGATCAAGTAATTTGAATATCAAAGAACTAAGTTTATTAAATATTAAAAAGATCTGGCAATTAAGCACACATATTGAGTTCAAGTATTAACCCTAAAAAATAAATTTAGTTCATGGCTACAAGAGAACAGCAGTAAAAATAATAATAAATCATGATACAATCAATAGTAAACCGATATAGACGTCAAATTGCTCTTAATTGCGCTACCTACGATACTCTTGATGTCGAAGAACGCCTTGAATCTCTCTCTAAAGTTGCTTCAATTAAACTTATATTGCTCTCCAAGACTCGTGCTCTGTATTCTTGGTGTTCTTGAATGTGTCTTGGGTTATTTTTAACGTATAGGGTCGAAAGGCTTTTTATAGGGATTGATATGAGCTTAAAAATCTCAATTCTCGTCGGACTAAGATTTGCACTATTGCTGGAGCACTGGATGCTGTCGCTGAGGCACTGCGTGTAGAAGGTTTCACTGCTGGAGCGGTCAAGATATGGCGCTGGGGCGCTGGCCTGTCACTGGTGCGATGAAGGTCTGGCGCTGGGGCGCCAGTTATGACTTCAGCAGGTCGTCTTTTCTGATTTTCTTATTTCGATCACTGTTCTAGTGCTGGGGCGAAAATCCTTGTGGCGCTGGGGCGATGGACTCATATTTTAAAAACTTTACATTTTAGTCCCTGTAAATAACAATAATGCATATAAATAGCCATCTATTCTCATAAAATAATAAAATATCAAAATAAAAATATGAAAAAATATATGACAAATCTGCCCTTATCAGAGAGCATCTCCATATGGACAATACTAGCTGCATCATGCTCCACTTAAAGAAGCTTTTTGGTGACAAACCTTAGGTTAAAATATATTGTGTCGCCAAAGAACCTTTTCAGGCTAGACTTCTTGAGGGCATTCCAGTCAGTCCTCTTATCTTCAAAATTATCATATATATTGAAATGATTAAAACTATAGGCATTGGTTTGAATAATAATTTGGCTAATAGTTTGATTCTCCAGTTTCGGGGTCATTCATACAGTTTATCATGAACTTTAATATGCAAGGATTGACTCATACCTATCCTAATCTTTATAATATGTTGCAGACAGCAAATGAGGACATGCACAAATGGGGCTTGACCCTCTTCATTTAAGGTGCTTCATCTTTTATCCCGAAGGCTTCTGGGAAGAACAAAGAGAAAAAGAAGAAAAGGTAGACACCCCGAATTGGTCCTTAGAGGTGACCCATATCCAAACCTCTAGAAAAGAGCAAGGCAAAAGAAAAATGTTTTTTTTTTTTTTGCAGTAAGGATAGGCACTGGAAACATAACTACCCAAAATATCTTACAAGCTTGAAGAAGACTCCCTCAAGTATTTGCTTTATTATCATAGACATTTCTTAAACATATGATGCTAGTACAGGCTAGATATTAGATAGAGCATGTCATTCTTACATTTGTAATGTGTTACAAGGTCTAAGGAGAGTTAGATTGCTTCAGCTAGAAGAGGTAAAGCTTTGAGCTGGAAATGACAATTTCCTGTAAGTTGAAGGTGTTGGACATTTAGATTTACTTCTTCCTTGTAATAAAATAGTTGTATTATATAATTGTTATTATGTTCCTAGCATTATCAGATAGATTATATCCATTTTTGTACTAGACAGTAAAAGGTATCATATGTATATTTAAAACTGTTCCTTATGTTTATATAATATGCATGATATTTTATTAGCTGAGTGTGAGTTAGTAAATGGACATTATATATTAGATACAACAAGAAATGTCATGAATGTGCAAGCTAGTACTAGTTCAGAATCTTTAAATGAAACGAAATTATGGCATACAAAGTTAGGTCACATAGGTGTGAAATGCTTAACCCGTCTGGTTAAGGATAGTCAGACACCTGATTTGACCATACAACCTTATCTAGTTTGTGAATCATGTATTCAAGAAACGTTGACCAAATTTCCATTTACTAGTGTTGGACATCGTGTCTCAGATTTATTAGAATTGGTAAATATCGATGTATGCGGTCCAATAAATCACACTGCAATGGATGGATTTTGATACTTTGTACTCTTTATTGATGATTTGTCATGATACAGATATGTGTTTCTTTTGAAACATAAGTTAAAAACCTTTGAAGAGTTTAAAGAGTTCCGACTTGAAGTAAAGAAATAAACTAATATGTACATCAAGTGCCTTCAATCAGATCGAGATAATGAGTACATAAGCAGTGAATTCTTGGATTATTTAAAGGAGAATGGGATTTTGGCTCAATATAGTCATCCAGGTACTCCACAATACAATGGTATCTCGGAGATGAGGAATTAGACTTTTTTGAATATAGTTCGATCGATGATGAGCTTTACTAATCTTCTTGAATATCTATATGGTCATGCCCCAGAAACTGCTACTCACATATTGAACAAAGTTTCATCTAAGTTGTTCCCTCAACTCTATATCAAATATTGACTGAACAACAAAATGTGTTCATTACTCGCAATGTCACTTTTCTTGAGAAATAATTTCTCATAGATTATGGCGATCGTAAAAGGATTGAATTTGATGAAGTCAATAAGAACCAAGATAAACCACTGATGGAAACTCAGGCTCAATCAAGCATAATACTTTTAACACACTCTCCACATAGGTTAAAAAGGATGTCTAGGCCACCTGCCAGTTATGGTTAGATGCCTAAAGGTGCACTTGAAGTTTTCTTAATTGAAGAAAATGATCATTTGACCTATAGGGAGGCGGTGTTAGACATCGACTTGGAAAAATGACAAGATGCCATGAAATTTGAAATTGACTCTATGCATCAGAATCAAGTTTGGGACTTGGTTCAACTTTCTGAATGAATAGTTCCTATCGGTTGTAAATGGATTTACAACCAAAAGCGTAGTCCCGATGGCAAGGCTGAAACCTTTAAAGCCTGACTAGTAGCTAAAGATTATACTCAGTGATTTGGGATCAATTATGAAGAAACCTTTACACCAGTAGCGATGCTTAAGTCAATTCGAATATTATTGGCATTTACTGCATATTATGACTATAAAATATGACAAATGGATGTAAAGACAGCGTTCCTAATATACAAACTGAAGAAGTCTATTTATAGACTTAAACAGACCTCTTGATGCTGGAACCTTCATTTCGATGAAGTATTCAGACGGTCTAGTTTCATCAAAAATGAAGAGGAAGATTGTGTGTACAGAAAGGTCAGTGGAAGTATGATAGTTTTCTTAGTTTTCTATGTGGATAACGTGCTTATCATTAGGAATAATATTGGTATGTTACAATCAGTCAAGAGCTATTTGAGTAAGAACTTCTCTATGGAAGATTTAGGAGGGGCTTCCTTTATACTAAGTATGAAACTCTATAGAGATAGAGCAAGGAAGCTGATAAGACTCTCTCAATCATTGTATATTAATAGTGTCTTAGAAAGGTATATTTTCACTAATTAGAAAACAACTAGTGTACCTTTCAAATATAGCATTCATCTTTTGAGAAAAATGTCTCTTCAGATATAAGATGAAAGGGTTAGAATGTCTAACATGCCATATGCATCAGCTGTTGGTAGTTTGATGTATATTATGATATGCACAAGACTTGACATTAGTATGCTGTAAGTGTTACTAGTCGATATCAGTCTGATCCAGGTGACAACCATTGAATGGCAGTCAAACATGTCCTTAAATACCTTAAAGGTACAAAGGACAAGATTTTTATTTATAGAGATAGTGACTTACAGGTGAGAGGATACAAGATTCAGACTTTCAGTCTGACTTGGATGATAGAAATTCTATATCAAGCTATGTGTTCATTCTTAACGATGTTGCAGTGAGTTGGAAAAGCACTAAATAATGATCCACAACGAATTTTCCATTCAGGCAGAATACATAGCCGCCTCTGAATCAGCGAAAAACACAGTGTGGATACGTAAGTTTGTCGCTAAACTAAGAACAGTTCCAGGTTCGAAAGATTCTATCCCATTATTTTGCAAAAATAATAGAGCCATTGCAGAATTAAAAGAGCCAAGAACACACCAAAGATCTAAATATATAGAGAGGAAATACCACATAATTAGAGAGATCTTGGTTATAAGAGATATAATAATTTATAAAGTAGATTCTATAAATAATATAGCGGATTAGTAAGGCCTTAACTCCAAATGTGTTTAAGAAACATATGGAGTATATAGGTATTAGATATCAGTATGAATGACACTAGAACAAGTGGGAGTTTGTTAGGATTTATGCTTACGTGTCATCCCTGTTTATAAGAATTTTTTTTTGGTAATATTTATAAAATGAATATTTTATTAAATTGCTAATAACCTTTATTAAATGGTAATAAAGTTTGTAATACTATAGATAATGTAAGATCTGAAGGAGTTTAGATCTGGTTTAAAGAAGTTTAGACTAGTGCTAAGAGTTAGCAATGTTGAGAGTTATAAATGTTAAGTGTTAGCAATTCTAAGAGTTAATAAATTATAAGAGTTAGCTAGATCTAAAGAGTTAAAACTCTGTCTATAATGGGACAAAGACCTGAGAGTCTACTTACAATGACATAGTTGCAAAGAGTTCCAAAAGGTGCTAGAAAATGTTATTATGGAAGTATGTTCTCAAACATAATGCTCATGATCTATGTTCACCAATGAAGGTTTATCGATGAATCACTATAATACAGATCAGTGTATGTCTATAACTATATTATGCATATGATTGTTTTTAGCTGACCATGATCATAGTTAAAGCTCGTATAGACATGTAGGTATTCAATCAGGACTGAAAACTGAACAAACTCATGAGGACCCCAATAAATATCCTATAAATTCGTCTAAGGAAGGTCCTTTCTAGTTTAGTAATATTCTTAGTTCTTCAACCTGAGCCCCACAGTGGGCTTATGGGTGATGCATCATACTTTGGTTCCATGTGCATCAAAGACCTTTTATAGTCTGACCGCTACGTGTCGCTGGGTATGGTTCGATGCTCATGGCGTTCGGTATGCGTGGATACGGGATCTGCCAGCTCACATAGGTGAGTTGTATATCCGATGCTCCGAGATTTTATCTTACAAAGTCTTATGACTATAAGCAATGAACCCAGAAAACAAGTTTCCTACAGGGTTGAACAATATAGTAAAAGGGTTGAACAACAAGTTCATGGATGAGTTTACGGTGATTTGATGGTAATTATCTATATCCCGCTCATCAAAGATGTAATGACAGAAGGATTATAAAAATATGTATTAACCTCAACATGTATGGTCTAACGCGTTAATTTGCTATATCCGTGACGTGTGCTTAGGGGCATTGATCATGTATTTATAGAATATTTCTATTTAATGAATATGGCATGGACCTAGGGAGTTCTAGTATAAAATGTACTCTTTATGCACTTGGACACCGTACTATATTGAATTGTTCAATACAGTAAAATTCAATAATTTACTATAGTTAAGTTAACTAAAGTAAATGGTTAAATATTGGGACCCATTTTAAGTTAATTTAGTAACCTAGTAAAAATATAAATGTAATTTCACTTAATGATTATTTGGTTGTTAAATAATTAAAATAAATATTTATTTATTTAATAGTTAAATAAATAATTTAAGTTAACTATACTTAAATGTTAACTATGGGCAATCCTGCAAGGAGTGACGGGCTCTGAAGACGACTGTCCTACAAGCAAATATCTAGCTGGGCCTTTGGAGGTTGACTTCTTTTGGGCCTAGAGGACTTAGGCCTAAAGGTACGTTTCTAGAGGGAACAAAGGTCTGCCAATTTTCTATTTTGATTCATTCAAAACTAAAAACTCTATCTTGTCTTGGTTGGTTTGGGTCATCCTTCTGATTTCTATTTTCTTTCTTCACTTCCTTTTTCTGTTAGTTTCTCCTCTGTTCAAGCTGGTCCAAACTGGTTTTTGGGTGGTGTTATGTTGTCACAAGTGATTGGCTTTCTTTTAAGTTTAAGGATGTCACAGTTAGTCAGCTTGGTGTGACGATGTCATAGCTGCTCGACAGGTTACTACCACGTAATGGCGGCTTTTCCTAAACTTTCTTCAAGTAATAATGATGAATCTTCTCAAACATCATCCTTCATTCAAGTGAAAAGCTTCTCGAACAAAGGACTTGTCGCTAGCTATTGATTTAATTTTGATTGTGTGGCTAAGAGTAGCTGAGACCCAAAAGTCGTATCTTTTCTGCTTTTTGAGTGGCGTTTAGTTGATCGAAATAATCTGGGCTATTGATCTATTGGATTCGATGGCCTGGGTCATTGCTCTTTGAAGAGACATATTTAATAAGCCTAAAAACTTGAGGCATCACACCTCCTTATCTCAATAGGTGTCTCTTCAATCTTCTGTTGATCCTGTCCATCTATTTGATTTAGACGGTCTTGATTGCTCCACTATTGTCTATAAATAGTTACTTTCTTCTTCATTTGCCTCTTTATTCTATATTTTTCTTTGTTGCTACTATATTGTCTCTCTGGTACGAAGGTTTCTTCTCTGTCTGGTGGTACATAACTGCTGCTTGTGGATTTTTTCTTTTGATTTTTGCGCATCCTTCTAGTGAATTATTATTCTTTTTATTTTTTTTTCTATTTAGTTTCATTTTTTTTTAGTATTTTTGCATCTATAGTGTGGGCTTCTATTGCTTAATCTTGTTTCTATATGTTCTTTGGACATTTATTTCTTGCTTTTTCTTATTTGCTATTTTTTTAGTGTGGTTGATTATTTTTGTCCTTGCCCTATAGTGTCTATAGCCTTTAGAAAATATTTCTCTATATTTTGATGGTGTTTAGAAACAATTTAGATTTTTTAGCTGTAAAAATGGATGGGGAGGAGGAGGGAGTGACCCCAAAGGCCCTATTGGTCAAGAGGAATAGTAGGGCATCCACCTCAGCAGGTAACGTGCCCTTTTCTTCAGAAGTAATCATCATTGAGGCCAAGCTGGTCTCTATCATTAGGGAGGGAGAGGGTAATAACCCAGAAAATCTTGAGGAGGCTAGTGGTGTGGAGGTGGTAGAGTTCAAGCTAGATGCCAAATACCGAATGTCTTGCTTGAACGATGCCAACCTGGATCATATTAGGCATTCCTACAATATCCTTGAGTCAGTCACCTTTAGGCTGCCCACCGAGAAGGATTACCTGAGCAGCCCAATTAATGGCGATGTGGCCATCCATGTAGAGTTCTTCAGGCTAGGCTTCAAGCTTTCTATGCAGCGCTATTTCACCAAGATGTTGGACCGCCAAGAAGTAGCTTTTTTCTAGCTAGGCCCAACTCTTAGAGAGTCTTAGCTGGTTTATATGTTTTATGGGCAAAGGTAGGGTAGTCCCCTCTACCCCTCTATTTTCAAGAGCAATGCCAGGAGGAAAAGGGTTTCTATTATCTCTCATTCTATGGCCTTCAAAACTTAATCCTCAGTCGTCTCACCTCTGTGAAAGACTGGAAGGGGGAGTGGTTCTTTGCTGAGGAAGAGTGGGGTTAGAAGGTCCTCAAGAGAGATGGGGGAGAGTGGGTCGTCCCCACTAACGTTTCTTTGGGTGCAAGTCTTTATCTTTTTTCCACTTCATTCTTTTTGTTACCCTGTACTATTTGGCTGACACTTCTAGTTTTCTTATAGTGACCTGGGTTACTGACATTGAGGTATTCGAGAAAATATTTGATAAGATAGCCATTGCACTCTAGCATATTTTCCTAGTCAGGAGCTGCAGTCGCTAGCTAGCCTCGTCGAATTAGGCCTTGTACCTTTCGTATTGTATGAGCCCTGTGTTCGAAGTAAGCTTTCTTACTTTTCTTTGCCTTGGAAAAATCTTCTCTCATTTCTTCTAAAGCTCACACTGCATGTACTATACAAGGATGTCTGAACAAGGTGATAGTGAAAGGAGAAAATGAAGTCGGACTGAAGGCTCATTTGCTTCAGGCGGTTGGGGTTCCCTGAACCCTAATGATGTTATAGGTCTTCTGTTTAGATCTGGCTTGGGAGGAAGTCGAGTGAGGGGCCCATCTAGTGAGAGGGGGTCATTCGACTATGCTATTGGTAGGTAGGCCTCCGAAGGAAGAACTTTAACGAGCCTAACTTTTCGGGATGGGGGACAGGTTCATAGTGGCTCTCCAGGGAGAGGACAAGCTTCACCCTAAACTCCCTCTCAAGCAGAAGGACCCCCATACTCTCCAAACTCATGACAGAGGGCGAGGTTCACTGGCTTGACTTTCAATAGAGATAACTTTAACTGGTCGAGCCGTGGGGGCATTTGGCTCTAGATGGTATGAGGGTCATCAGTTAGCGAAGATCCTCCCATTTTTATGTCCCATTTTGTACTAGTCCTAGAGGTAAGGGATGACCCAATCTTCCTACTCCATGTGATACATGAGATGGAGAGGTACTTAACCCTAGCCTGGATGGGTTAGGTATGCCCTGGATGTAAGTCTTTTACTTCTTTTTTTGTTCATCTATTCTGACTTTTCTTTATTTCATACAGTCCATCTATCTTCTCTCTTAATTTTGGTCGAGATGCTTAACATGGTAGCTCAAGCTCAAAAGGCTGAGAATGATCTTGCTTGTTCCAAAGTCGAGATCCTATGGGAAAGATAATTGCCAAGTAATAGAGGAAAATAGTGGATGAGGCAGGGCCAAGCTAGAAGAGATGATCATTGCCCATTTGCAGCAAAGAGCAAGCAGTCAGAGTTTGAGCACCAGAAGAGGTTAGTGAAGTAAAAAAATGACCAACTCTCTGACTGCGGTGGGGAGCCGTATTGCTGAGCTGACACACCAAAATGAAGAACTTAAGACATAACTAGTGGTGGCTCTACGGAAGAGGAAGCTGATCTCTCAAAATAGGAATTCATTGGCGGCTCAACTTGATCAGTAGAGGAATCACTGGTTTACTAGTCAAGAAGAAAGTTTCTGCCAAGGTGCGATGGAGGGGTTCTAAAGGTCGATCGCCCTCTTCGAAGAGCACTACTAAAACATTGACCTTCAGTAGTTGTGGAGACTAGCCTCAATGAAGGAGAGACCTTTGGAGCCCGGGATGCCGAAGAGGCATCAGCGCCTTCTAGTACTGGTGCTAATGCTAATGATGCTACTCTTGCAGATGTAACTGCTACTATTGGTGGTGTTAAAGTTATAGGCACTAGAGAGGCCGCACTTCTTGCCGACCAAGGTACCAGGGCCAAACTACTATTGTTGCTGCCGTTTAGCCTCTTGGGCCAGCTGAAGTTATAGCCCATCCTCCTGCCCCAGCCAATCCTTCGGTCAATGCCAACCCTGGGGCAAAACCTATTATGGATTTAGAAGTGCCTGACACGGCTCTAGCAGCATGAGCTGTCGCCTTTTCTTCTACCTTTTATTTCTTTCTCCTTTTTGTAAAGCTTAGATTTCTTGTAGTTTTTGAAACTTCTTGTAATACTTTTTGCCAATGAATGCAAGTATATTTTATTCTCTTAGTTCTTATGCCGATCTGTTCTTCGTCTAACTATTTATAGTGAATCTATTTTCTCATATGGTTAAACGTACAATAACATAACTGGACCACTTATAATATTGAATTTGTAATAAGAGAAGTAAGTTAGTATAACTGAACTACTTATAATAACTATAACTTGTAATAAAAGCATTTTAGCATAGCTGAACTGTTCATGATAATAAAATTTGTAATAAGAAAAGCTAATTGAACTACTGAACCGCTTGCAATAATCAAATAATAGCAGTGGATCTTGAATAACTTAGTGAGCCTTTGTTGTAAATGAGCAGCTCCTCGATGGCCATAAGGCATCAAGCTTGGTCGTTCGAGCGCCAATGATAATCATGCAAACTTGATCTCCTTATAATAAATTAAAATAGAGACTCGCTCGGTATGCCATATAATAACTGGATCGACGTAGGGATACAAATATACATCCACGTCTTTAGGAGTTATCAAATAACAGTCGGCTCAGAGTGCAAATACAACAGTAGTTAGTGAAAATCAAGATAATAACCAGCCTGTTGTTGTGATGAAAATTATCCTGCAAAGACTTGGGAGTTATAAAAAATAATGCCCCACTTGGCAGAGGCGTAACTTAGCAGTCATTAACAACAGATTGGGCATGGTATAATAACTGGCCTAGCGTGATGACATTGAACGGGCAGCTTGCAGCTACTTGAGAAATCATTTAAAAATAATGGCCAACTCAAAGAAATAATGTTGAGCAAGCAGCTTACAACAGTTTAAAAATCATTGAAAAATGATGTTCGCCTAGGAGTAGTAATCCTAAACGAGCTGCATGCAGCTATTTTAGGAGACCGGCTTGGCGTAATAATATTGTGCGAGCAGCTTTTTATGGGTACTATAAAAATACCACAGTGATATCGTGGAAAGGCCATGGTCAAACCCTATTCAATGGACGTCGTGGAAAGGCCATAGTGATCCTGTGAAAATGCCACAGTCCTCATCCTGCTGAGCTGTCTTGATCATCCTTGTAAGCGTCAAACCAATAGTGGTGATGTGTCTTGTAGGTGTCGAACCAATCGTGATGAAATGACACGTGAGTTTCGTACCAATAATGGTTAAATGTCCCATGGGCATCAAACCAGTGATGGTGAAATGCCCTATGGATGTTGAACCAATCAAGGTGAAATGCCACAACTACGATGAAATGCCCCGTGGGCGTCAAACCAGTCATGGTGAAATGCCCCGTGGGCGTTGAACCACTCAAGGTGAAATGTCCCGTGGGTGTCAAACCAATTATGGTGAAATGCCACAATCACGGTGAAATATCTCGTGGGCATCAAACCAGTGATGGTAAAATGACTCAATCATAGTGAAATGCCCTATGGGCATCAAACCAATCACGGTGAACTATCTCGTTGGCATTGAACCACTCAAGGTGAAATGCCCCGTTGGCATCGAACCAATCATGGTGAAATGCCCCACAGGAGTTAAACCGATCACTGTGAAATGCCCCATGGGCGTTGAACCAATGATGGTGAAATGCCACAACCATAATGAAATGCCCCATGAACGTCGAACCAATCATAGTACAATGCCCTATGGGCGTTGAACCAATCACAGTGAAATGCCCCGTGGGCATCAAACTAGTGATGGTGAAATATCCCATAGGCATCGAACCAATAATGGTGGTTTCGATGATAATGATGACACAATGATATAGTGACAAAGATAGTAATATGATGTGATAATGATAATGATGATATGATGAGATGATGTGATATGATGATAAATAATTCGGGGAAACTTGTTTGAACTAGCAGGTAGGGGTAAAACAATGATACACCAATTCAGAAAACTTCATCCAGACTTGCAGTTTATAAGAGCATACTTTTAGGGACGTCAATCTGCTTAGGTCAACCTGGGTAATTCTTCTGAGATAATCCTCACAGGGCCTTTGTCAAATGGCTTAAGGGCAACATTCGTGAGTACTCCATCCTATATTTCGAATGGTTTTTTTTTCTGCCGAGATACATGCAAGAACATAAACAACTTTATTGAAGACGATGTTTATACATGGTGAATAATTATTGCATAAAGAGGAAAATAGAGAATTAAAAGTAGTATTTCTTTAGTAGTTTGGCATTCCACAGTTTTCTCACGACCCGTCTGTTTACTCCTTCTAGCTCATAGGCTCATTTGATGCGTCTGAGGACTTTAAACAACCTTTCCCAAGTTAGACTGAGGACTCCGTCCTCTGGATTATTTGTATTCAGCACTACCTTTCTTAGCACCAAGTCTCTCTCTCTGAATTCTTTGGCCTTGATCCTTTTGTTGTAATACTTAGCAGTCCTCTGCTGGTAGGCTATTGCTCGGATGTAGGCTTGGTCTCTAAGCTGCTCGACTGAATCCAACCATCCCTGCATCAGTTTGTTGTTGATAGCTTCAAAGAAGTTCAGTACTCGGTATGTTAGGGTTCCCATCTTTGTGAGAATAACTGCTTCGTTCTTATGTAAAACAAGGGGCAGGGCTCATCAGATTGTCCCTTAACACATGTCACACAGGCCGTGCGAGCTGCTACATCGTTGAGTTTCCTGAGGCGAGAGCTGAAGAGGTATGTGACATCCACCTAGGCGGGTAAAGTGTCTTTCTTGGATTCTGCTATAGGCTTTAACATTGCGTTGGGATTTACTCTTGATGTAAGTAGTTTTGTCCTTAGTCTATTTCCTCTTCTTTTTGTATCTGCTTGCACTGACTATGTGTTTCCTACAGTCTATTTTTCTTCTCTCTAAGTTCTAGACCAAGATCATGGGTTTCATGACCCATGCTCAGAAAGTGGAAGATGACCTCGCTCGATCGAGGGTTGAAACCAGCGGGCGAGAAGGATAGTCGAGCATAAAAAGAAGATTGTTGACTAGGTGGGGACCAAACTAAAGGAGATGATGATGGCCAGGGAAGAGGCGGAGAGAAGATTGTCTGAGCTTGATTATAAAAAATGGTTGGTTGAGCAGACGATGACAAACTCTCTGGCTGTGGCCGGAGTTCGAGTCGCTAAGCTAAAACGCCAAAATGAAGAACTTAAAGTGTAGCTAGGAGCTGCTCAACGGGAGAGGGAATTAAATAAGCAGAGCCGGACCTCTCTGGCAGCTCAGCTCAAGTAGCAAAGGAACCAATGGTCGGTTGGTCATGAAGAGGGCTTCCGCTAAGGTGCAATTGAAGGGTTCTAAAGGTCCATTGCCCTTTTTGAAGAGCACTACCCGTAAATTAACCTTCAATGGCTGTGGTCCCTTGCCACTGGCTGTTCTTTCCATGAAGGAGAGACTTCTGGGGCT
Source organism: Ailanthus altissimus (assembly GCA_946807835.1). Taxonomy (NCBI): domain Eukaryota; kingdom Viridiplantae; phylum Streptophyta; class Magnoliopsida; order Sapindales; family Simaroubaceae; genus Ailanthus; species Ailanthus altissimus. The sequence continues at coordinate 17,592,882 of OX327687.1, forward strand.
CGAGATGATGAAGCACTGGTGCCTACTGATGCTAGAGGGAATGATGTTCCTTCGTCCGATGAGCTTGTCCTTGCCGGAGATATGACATTTTAGGCAGTTCAGGGCAGGTCCTCTATTAAATAACCTGAGGGAGTTTGCGTGGGCGATTCATTTCGTGTTTCGATCAATTTGTGCCTCACAGGTATTCATGTAAGAACGAATTTTGTATTATTTAAGCACGATGTTTATACACAGCGAATGATTGTAAACATAAAAAAATTAGAGATAGTATTTTCTTAGCAGCTCAAAATTTTATAGTTTCCTGATGGTTCTTCCATCTATCCCTTTGACTTTATATGCCCTTTCGATATACCTAAGGACCTTATTTGGCCCTTCCCAGGTGAGACCAATGACTCTGTTTGCGTGATTCTTTGTGTTGAGCACTACCCTTCATAGCATTAGGTATCCTTTTTTAAAATCTCGGGCCCTGACCTTTTTGTTGTAGCATTTGGTTACCTTTTGCTAGTAGGCTGTTGCTCGAATCTAGGCCCAGTCTCTAAGCTATTCAACCCAGTCTAGTCTTCCTTTATCAGCTCATTGTTAATGGCTTTAGAGAAGTTTAGCACCCGATGAGTCGAGGTCCCATTTTTTGCTAGGATTATCGCTTCACTTTTGAAGGCTAACGAGAATGGCACCTTGCCAGTAGCTATCTTGCTAGTCGTTTGAAGTACCCATAGTACCTCTAGCAGCTCCTCCACCCACGCTCTCTTTCTTTCTGTTAGTTTCTTTTTAAGCAATGTTTTGATCAACTTGTTGAAGGATTCGACTTGGCCGTTGGTTTTAGGGTATGCGGGGGAGGTGAACGACAATCGTACTCCCAATTGTTCACAGAAATACTTAAAGCTGTTGTTGTCGAACTGCTTCCCGTGGTTGATGATGATGATGTGAGGGATACCATATCGACATATCATACTCCTCCACACAAACTCTTGGATACTCTTCTCAGTGATTTTTGACAACGGCTTAGCCTCGATCTATTTTGTAAAGTAGTCGACCACCACGACCACATACTTGCAAGATCCCTTGCCTCGAGGCAGTGGTCTGATCAAGTTAAGCCCTCAACGGCCATGGTCCTCTAATTGTGGTTAGCTTTCTTGGTGGTGCCTGGATCCTGTCTGTGAACCTTTGACAGTAGGCTAATAATAACTGGTTTGGAACACTTTGTGAGCCAAGGCTTCCCTCCCTGAATGGTTGTCACACACTCATTTTTGGATCTTTTTTAGGACCCACTCCACCTCTAAGGGGCCCAGATAGCTCATGTAGGGGTACGAGAAATCCTTTCGAGACAATACCCCATTGATCACTAAGTATTTAGCGGCCCAGTACTTAATTTTTTGGGCTTGCTTTTTGTCGACCAGAACCGTCCTGCTCAAAATGTAGTCCTTAGTGGGGTTTATCCATCTTGGCTCTGATTCGATTTGCATAATCTACTCGTCTTCCTGGGTACTAGGTTTTGACAAGAGTTCCACAGGTACTGTACGGGGTATACATGCATCTTTTGCTGATGCCATCCACGCAATGACATCCACTTGATGGTTCTTGTTTCTCGAGATCAGCTCTATCCGTATTTCTCTGAACTAATTGGTTAACTTTTATACTATTGCGAGATATACGGCCATTCTTCCTTCTCTTGCTTCAAAGTCGTCATTGACTTGATTCACCACCACCTTGGAATTGCTCTTGACCAGTACTTCTTTTGCAGCCAATGCCTAAGCCACCCTTAACTCGGTTAGGAGAGCTTCGTATTCTACTTAATTATTTGAAGCTTTAAACCTAAAGCAAACAATATACATAATCTCATCTCCCTCAAGGCTTATGGGGATGATCCCCGCTTCACTCCCCTGTAGGTTAGACGCCCCGTCAATGTAAAGCACCCATTTTTTCGAAATTGCCTCGGGGACTTGTTTATTCATCTCCTCACTCGTGATCGTCTCGTATGTGCTTTCGACCACAAAGTCAGCCAGGGCCTATCCCTTAATGGCGGTTTGGGGCTTGTAATGGATGTCGAACTCACTTAACTCCATAAACTACCTAACCTGTTGGCCAGATAGGTCAGGCTTATGCAAGATTTATCTCAGTGGCTGGTTAGTTTGTACCACGATGATATATGCTTAGAAATAGGGTCGCAGCTTCCTTTTGGTCATGATCAGTGAAAAATCCAATTTCTTGGGGGGAAGGGGGAGGAGTATTGAGTCTTTGGCCCGGAGAAGGACTTGCTCGTATAGTATATGGGTAATTGTACCCCATCTTCCTCTTTGGCCAGGATTCAGCTAGCTCGTTTAGACTCTCAGGTATACCATCAATGCCTCTCCTTGCATGGGTACTGCCGCCAGGTGCACTGATTCAGAGAGGTAGGTCTTTAGCTACTAAAAGGCTTGTTTACACTCTTTTGTCCATCGATTCTTCTCATTTCTCTTGATTGTCTGGAAAAAGGTGAAGCATTTGTCAGTGGCTTTGGAGATGAATTTGTTTAATGCCGTGATCCTGTCTGTCAACCATTGGGTCTCTTGCATTGTGCTTGGGAACTTCATTTCCAAGATAGCTCAAACTTTATCTAGATTAGCTTTTATTCCCTGTTGGCTAACCATGAAGCCCAAGCATTTCCCAGACCTTACCCTAAAGATGCACTTTTCGAGGTTCAGTTTCATCCCGTTCATCCTCAACACCATGAAAGCTTCTCTTAGATTGGTCATGTGGTCTGCCAACTTTATCGACTTGGCTATCATGTCATCTACGTAGACTTCCATATTTTTGCCGATCAAATTTTTAAAAAGCTAGTTCACTAGTCTCTAATAGGTGGCTCCTACATTCTTTAATCCGAACAACATTACTTGATGCAGTAGGTCCCTTGATGAGTGATTAACGACATTTTTTTTTGTCGGGAGAGAACATCGGGATCTGATTATAGTCAGAGAAAGCATTCATGAAACTTAGTAGCTTGTGTCTCGTCGTAACATCCACTAGTTGGTCAATTTTTGGGAGGGGAAAACTATCTTTGGGGCACGCCTTATTCAATTCAGTGAAGTCAATATATATTCTCCACTTTCCATTTTCCTTTTTTACCATCACCATGTTGGAATACCATTTAGGGTAGTGGACTTCGCAAACAAACTGAGCCACCAGTAGCTTCTTCACCTCTTCTGCTATGGTTTTATTTCGCTCTCGGTTAAAGATTCTTCCTTTTTACTTGATTGGTCGGGTCGTATGGCAGACGGTCAGCCTGTGGGTAGCCAGTTTCAGATCGATTCCAAGCATGTCTTTGTAGGACTAAGCGAAGACGTGTGAAAACTCTCAAACTAAATGTGTTAGCCCTTGCTCAACCTCTGGCTTCAACTAGGTTCCCATCCCAACCACCTTCTCAGGCTCCCTAGCCTCGACCTACAATTCTTATAATTCTTCCTTCGGCTCCGGGGATTCAAAGACTCTTTCTCTTAGATCCATTGGTGGAAATACAAAATGTCTTTCTTACCATTATTGCGTGATAGCTCCTGGCTGTCTTTTGATTTCCCGATGCTATTCCGATCCCTCCTCCCGCCGATAATTTAAGCTTCAGGTAATGGATGGAAAAGGCTACAATAGTACTCACCATGAACGGTCTCCTAAGAAGAAATTTGTATAGGAATGGTTAATCTACCACCACAAACCTGTTCATCAACATTTTTTCATAGGGCCTCTGTCTAATGGTGAGGGGGGAGCCACCACGCCGACCGACATCACATAGCTATCCCCGAATCCCTGCAGTGACGTTTAGGTCTCCTGTATGTCCAGGTTCTTGATTTTTATGCCTCCTAGAATTTCTTTAAAGATTATGTCGATCGACCTGCCCGAATTGACAAACACTGTTTACAATCAAAATATAATGCGGCTATCGCAGTATAGATTGAGGTGTTAATCCCAAGAGGACTCTTTTGGCAAAATAGGTTGGTAAAGTAAAATATTAAAACAGTAGCAAATGAGAAAATTAATTAATTGGTTTAAGTGGATGAGATAGAATTGTCTATGAATTGAGGAAAATGTCTTATGGTGATTTAAGCAAGGCTTCGAGAATCACAATTATGCTTTATAAATCTACTCTACACTTTGATTCAATGTTTATAACTCAATTGACAATTTTACATCTAAACAATCAATCGAAAGATGTGTAAAATATAGCATATTTGATAACACATGCATTTGATATGACTAAACTCTTTTGCAAACATTAACACAAATCATGTTCATTTATACAAGTTATCTAAGATCGACAACATATCATTTGGACAATATTGCAGTAAACGATCAACTTGAATATCAAACATTTATTGCCTTTACATGTTATCCAAGATCGATAATATATCAATTGACAATATTGCAGTAAAAGATTGACATATAAAACAATGTAACCAATAACAATTATAATTCAATAAGAATCACATAAAGAAAGCATGACTGAAAATATATGAAACATAAGAATTATAACCTTTGGATTATAAAAAATAAATTAGATAAGAGTTTAAGCATAATCAAATTTACATACATTTGTAGCTCTTAACAATGAATCAAAGCATAGAAGTAAATTTATTAAACACAAAAGTTCATCTCTTAGCCTTACCAAGAACTCTAGCCTAAATTATAATACATGTTAATGAGAAAAAAATAAGAGAGAATTATCTAATGTTGAAAACGTCCTAAGAGTGTCCTTATATAGACAATGAATGGAAATATGTCAAGTGTGACATCAATCTTCAATAATTTAGACCAACAACTCATTCACGCACTTGCAGCACCTTTTTGATAATGTAAATGATCGATGTAGCTTTTTTGGCCAATATGAAAATTGTAGAATTTTGTTTCTTCTTTTCATAGGAACTAATTTATGCAAAATGGATGAGCATCTAATGAGATATTGGCAAAATGCCAAAGATATGTCAGATTTAGGCCAACAACTCTTTTACCCACTTGCAAAACAATTTGGTCCATGATAACGGTTGATTTGAACTTTATCATCAACATAGGAGTTGTTGATAATTAAGTCAGTATTTCACAGATTCAAGAATTATACTAATTGGGTACGTATTTTGTGACATAGGTTTAAATATGTGAGTTTGGTCAAGCTGAGCGAAAGTTGTAGCCCGATTCTATTGTATCTTAATTTTTGGCCCATAACAAGTTGGATTTGAATTTTTAACTGTTGTTCAAGTTTGTGTAAGATTGAGTCTTTTACTCCAGGTTCAACAATTTTCTCGTTTCGATTTCTACATTGAGAGTTATGTCCATTTTACCTAAACCTATGCAAATAACATTCATTAATCATAATTTAAGGAGAACACTTTATTTCAAGCTAAAAGTACAAAAATGCTAAACTTAATGATATTAAATGGTGACTGAATCTCTTAATAAATATGAATTTTCATGTGTTAATCACAGTCCACAACCAGCTTATTGCTAGTCTCTAGCAATTCAAGCGTAAATAGAATATGCAAAACTGCCTAAGTATTTCAAACAAAAAGTTAGTTCAAAATCATTATTGCTATTATGGTTTTTTCAATTATAATTTTAAAAAATTATGTGTCTGTGAACTAAGCCGTAACCATCTTACCACAAACCACAACAGATATAGCCTTGAGAATTTCTCCGAGTGAAGCCCTCAACTCCATATCCTCACAGGTGTATGACTGTTTAAAAGATTAGGATTTCTCTCATGGAGTTGGAAAACAGTTAAGCACTCATGAAAAAGTCAATTTTAAGGACAGACATATATATTAACATTGATCCAAAGATAGGAAAATCAATCGTTTAAAAATCAATCATTCTTGACATGTACCAACTTTAGGACTTCAATTTTTTGTGAGAATAATGCAAATATAGTTTGGTGAGAAAATTGATTTATAAGATATTTGTCTTCTAAAATTGAATGAAGACTTTATTAAACTGAATTGATTCTTTTTTTTCTTTCTTTTTTGGTATTTTCCTTTTTTTTTTTTGAAGAACACAAGGAAGCATTACAAAAGTTTCTCACTAAAATATTTTGTACACAAATGCAACCAACTTATTTTGTAATTCAAATAATATCAATCTAAACAAAAATTAACCAATTCAAAGGATCAATGAAGGTTCATAAGCTGTTTTCTTAACATTTTCACTTACTCACAAATGATATGTGAGATTAGAAATATATATACTTAAATATTAGAATTCTCTTGGTTATATAAATTGAATATCCGTGTTACCACAAGGCTTAGCATTATACTTAAAAATATTTTGGAAGTCATTCTTTAGTAACCTAAATAGAAACAATGATTCAACCTAAAACATTTTAAAATCATACCTAGGCAGAAAAGTAAATTCCTTTATACAAGAATTACCAAGACTACAAGCAATAAACAACAATACATGAAACATAAAACAAAACAACAAATTGTTAATTAAAATGCATTTCAAAAGTTGAAAACTCCTTACTCTGCCATTCTACTTTGACCTACAATGCGTCTTAAGAGTTCAAGAATGAACTCTTTACTCTGCCATTTTAATCAAATATCAGAACACAAAATTTTTTTTTAGAATGCAAAATGCAACTTATGTCTACTATCCTCCCCCAAACCAGATGAAACATTGTCCTCAATGTTTAAATAGAAAGAGATAACATATAGGAGACATTACTTGAAATGCTAGTTATTTGAAAGAAACAAACTTAAGAGACACTTAAGCAAATATAAACTAAAATGATGATGTTGATAAATAAATAAAACAAAGAAAAATTTACAAACGAAGTGTCAGATCCAATTTTCGTTTGTTAATGCCCATTGACCAATCGATTCAAGTTATTGCTAGGTCAGGTTCGTAGGTAACTGCCTGTAATTTGTCAATCAATTCATCCACATTGGTGGCAGAAATAAAGATCTGTCGCGCTAAATGTCAAATAAAATTATGTTCCATAGTTTGATCAAGAAAACAAAGTAAGCAATCAAAATAGTTATTAACCTTCAGCAAACTTATAGGTTTTCGGTGGATATTCAACTGGGCCCAAGAGACAATTTGAAAAATTTCTTCCAAGGTACCAAAACCACCTAGTAAAGCAATAAAAATATCTGCATTGTAAAGCATTCTAGCTATACGTTCATGCATGGATGAGACTCGTAATTCTTCCTCTATGGTTTTACTAGTCAAGTTTCCCACGGCTAAAGCTGTAGGAATATTACCTAAAACTTAACTTTCTCCTAAATGTGTAGCTATTGACACACACCCCATTAACTCAAGGCTACTCCCTCCATAAATTAAATGAATTTTTCTTGCAACTAATGCTTTTTCTAAATTGTTTGCTGCTTCTACAAACACTTTATTTCCCCAGGACTAGATCCAAAAAATACACATATATTTCAGAATTGTTGAACTGAGGTTTCCTCCATATCTATACTCACTTTTATCTTAATATATAAAAATGAAGAAAATGAGGTGCTGTATTTATAGAGTACCAAATGATAACAATGATTGTGGTAACCCGACAGTTTATCAGAAGAGATTTAAAAATAAAATATTAAAATTTAAAGATAATGACCTACATGCATTATTTAACCAAAGGATTTGAATTTAAGACATTTATATGAGTAGCCTTACTATTCATTAAATAAAGTTTGAAATTAAAACACATGTATTTATAGGTAGTTGTGATTGTGACTCATATCTTCCTCTGGTTTTACGTCTAGTAATGGCTTAAACGCCCTCTATGGGTCGGGGATAGGCTTCCCATCCAATTTTCTTATAAATTGGCAAACAGGGTCTTTTAGAGTCAGATTCCTAAGACTATACCGTAGATGTTCATTTTTGAATTTATTCCATAAATTGAGAAGTTCACATTGCACGAGCCTACAGGGATGCGTCTCAAGAGTCAATAGGATATCATCCAAAGACTTCTTACTCAATCCATCCTTAATGAACTGAATTTTATCTTCTCGATTTCTAGATTCAAATCCAGATAATCGAACCTTGGCTTCAATTAACCAATGAATATCCACAGGGATATTACTTAACATCAATAGCCTAAGTCTTTCACACCAAGCTTTTTAAATCTTAAGTAGAGCATTTTGAAGCAATGAAGGAAAATGTTTTTTAAGGTTGGCAAGAATGCGATCCATTTTGAAAGAAAGAAAAGAGATGAATGCACAGTTTGAGGGACAGTTTTTAGGGAACTGAGAAACGACTTTGATAGTCACAAAGTACCGTATCAGCCACTTGATTGGGAAATAAATTCACACTGAAGAAAAAAAGAAAAAGAAGAAAGTAAAGTAAAATAAAATGTGAAAGAAAATAAAAAAAATAAAAAGTCAAAAGATAGAATATAGACAAAATATAAAATATGGTACAGATAGATTGAACCTGATCAAGCATGATAGACAGAATCCATAAGAGGAATCTCGTCTAGGTACATAGAGTGGTTTACCTTTTTCACATAGCTTTTCAGTCGCTATCCATTTACTTTAAAAGTTCACCCATCAGTGGGGTCTTTGATTTCGACAGCACCATTAGAAAAAATGTGTCTTACCATAAATGGACTAGTTCATCGAGATCTCAACTTTTCAGGATGTAAATGCAATCGAGAATCATAAAGATAGACTCGTTGATTTGTTTCGAAGTGTTTCTTTGAGATTTGTTTGCCATGAGCTACTTTTATTTTAACTTTGTAAATTCTGGAGTTGTCATATGCATTATTTAGTAGCTCTTCTATTTTTTACAATTGTAACTTTCTCTGAAGACCTGCAGCACTCAAATCAAAGTTAAGGGCTTTGACAGCCCAATAAGCTTTATGCTCTAGCTCAACAGGTAAATGAAAAGCTTTCCCATAAACAAGCCGATATAGAGACATTCTTAAGTTGGTTTTGTATAAAGTGCGATATGCCCACAATGCATTAGAAAGACGTAGAGACCAATCTTTGCGATTCGAGTTAACCGTCTCTTTCAAACTTTGTTCAACGTCTCTATTTGCTAGCTCAGCTTGTCCATTTATCTGTGAATGGTATACAGTAGAAACTTTATGAAGAACACCATACTTGCGCATTAAAGTTTTAAAAGAACGGTTATAGAAATGTGTTTCTTGGTTACTAATGATGACATGTGGTGTCTTAAGGTTTGATGGCTTTGGTTTCTCCTTCTCTCGTGGCAACTCTTCAATGCCTGGTTTCCAAAATTGAATTCCTTCATCCTGTGAGTCAAAAATACTAAACATATCAGTTGTTTCATCAGGATAATACAATTCTTCAAAATCAAAATCAAAGAGATTTTTTAAAGAATCAGAGCCATGATTTTTATAAGCTTCCTCCGCTACAAGTGTGTCTATCATATATAATGATAGCATTCATCTTCTTCTCGTGGTTGCTTGCCAATATAGAAAATGTTCACCTCAAGAGTCATATTCCCAAAACATAATTTCATTAGACCATTTCTACAATTAATAAGAGCATTAGCAATGGAAAAAAAGGTCTCCCTAAAATAAGAGGAATTTTTGACTCTATGTTAATAACAGAATGAGTATCTAAAAGAAGAAAATCAATAGAGTAGTAAAATTTATCAATTTGCAACAAAACATCTTCTACTATTCCTCGTGGTTTCTTGATTGATCGGTCAGTTAATTGTAGGACTACAGATGTAGGTTTAATCTCAGCAAGTCCCAATTGCAAGTAAATAAAATAAGACATTAAATTTACACTTGCTCCTAAGTCCAACAAAGTTTGGGCAAACTCATATGTCCTAATTTGGCAGGAGATTGTAGGACATCCTAGGTCTTTATACTTGGGTGGTGTCTTTTGTTCAATCACTGCACTTACCTGTTCTGCCAAAAATGCAGATCCTTAATGACTTTGGCATAAGTTGAAACCTGTTTAATCAAATGCAATAAAGGAAGATTAATATTAATTTGTTTCAAATGTTCTAAAATCTTACCTTGAATTTTTGAATTTTTCCCAACCGGTCGAAGAGCTTGAAGAAAAGGCACTGGGATTGACAACTTATTTTCAAGCTCTTTTTCCACTGTGGCCTCTTTTTCAAGAGGGCGTCTTTACTACTTATTGATGTGTTAGTTAGAGAAGTAGGCTCACTCATAATCTTACCACTTCGAGTAGTAATGGAATTAACTTTTTTGAGATTTTATGCATCAGAAGTAGAAGCTTATGCCATGAATTATCCTTTTGGATTAGATTGAGGATGAGATGGAAACTTATCTCGCTCTTGTATAGTTAAGGCATTAGTCAGCTTAGTGATTGAACTCTTAATTTCTTTGTTTTCGTCTGTCACCTGTACAAGAACTATTTTAAATTTTTGATTAAACCTACTTTTGTGCCTCCATAAATGCTTGTAATGTATCCTCTAAGAACTCCTAGTTGGTCGTGCATTATATTGAGGTATAACATAAGACTTGGGTGCTTGTTGTTCTTGTTTCCGATGGCTATTGGCTTGTTGGTCAAATTTTCAACTAAAGTTTAGGTGGTTTCTCCAGTTAGGATTATAGGTTTCAGAGTATGGTGAATAAGGCTTCTTGTACATCCCTAAGGCATTATATTGTTCCTCATATATCCCTCTAATCTCACTATAAGTGGGATAATCCTGAGCTAAGTGTTCCACTTCTTCACAGACAAAACAGACATCGTGTGGCTCAACTTTAGCAACTATTTGCGTGACCCTTATATCTTTGGCTTTCAAGGCCTCTAACTCCCTAGCTAAGACCTCTAATTAGGCTTTGAGGTTATCCTTTTCCCTAAGATGAAAAACTCCACTGGGTCGTGACCTATTTGTGCTTTCAGTAGCGTTAGGTCCAGTCCATGTATGGGCTTTTTCGACTAAGTCATTAAGGAATTCTATAGCTTCCATTGGATCTTTGTGAAGGAATTCCCCATTAGACATCATCTCAACAAATTGGCGCTCTCTAATTGTGAGTCCCTCATAAAAATAGCTAACCAAGCGCCAATTTTTATACCCATGGTGAGGGCACAGATTTAACAATTCTTTAAACCTTTCCCATACTTGATATAAGGTTTCACTATCTTTTTGGGAGAAGGAAAAAATTTGTCTTTTCAAGCCATTAGTTTTGTGTTGTAGGAAATATTTATTAAAAAATACTTGGGTCATTAAAATAAAAAGATACAATAAGTAAATAAATAAAAAGTTAGGCGGTAGAACCGGCTATTAAAATAAATAAATAAAATAAAATAAAGTGCAATAAATAAATAAAAGAAAATAAAAATGAAGTACAATAAAAAAAAGTGCAATAAATAAATAAAAGAAAATAAAGTGCAATAAATAAATAAAGTACAATAAATAAACTAAATTGCAATAAATAAAAAATAAGTTAAGTTAGGCGGTAGAAGTAGCCGTTAAAATAAAATAAAATAAAATAAAATACAACAAATAAAAAAAGTAAATTGCAGTAATAAATAAAAGAAAATAAAGTGCGATAAACAAATAAAAGAAAATAAAGTGTAAAGCACAATAAATAAATAAAAGAAAATGAACTAAGTTAGGCAGTAAAATCAACCATTAAAATAATATAAAATATAACAAATTAACTAAAGAAAACAAAATAAATTAGGTGGTAGAACCAACCGTGAACAATAAAATGAATTATAACAAAGGAAATAAAACTAAGATTTTACAAAGAAAAGAAAATGTACAAAGTTAATGCTTTAGTACAGATAAACGCAACCAACTTTCACTTAGTGTGCCTCCCCGACAACGGTACCAAATTTTGTTTATGTTCAAAATATAATGCGGCTATCGCAGTATAGATTGAGGTGTCAATCCCACGAGGAAGCTTTTGGCAAAATAGGTTGGTGAAGTAAAATATTAAAATAGTAGCAAATGAAAAAATTAATTAATTGGTTTAAGTGGATGAGATAGAATTGTCTATGAATTGAGAAAAATGTCTTATGATGAATTGAGAAAAATGTCTTTTGGCAAAATAGGTTGGTGAAGTAAAATATTAAAGCAGTAGTAAATGAAAAAATTAATTAATTGGTTTAAGTGGATAAGATAGAATTGTCTATGAATTGAGGAAAATGTCTTATAATGATTTAAGTAAAGCTTCGAGAATCACATTTATACTTTATAAATCTACTCTACACTTTCATTCAATGTTTATAACGCAATTGACAGTTTTACAACTAAACAATCAATTGGAATATATGTAAAATATAACACATTTGATAACACATGCATTTGATATGACTAAACTCTTTTGCAAACATTAACACAAATCATGTTCATTTATACAAGTTATCTAAGATCGACAACATATCATTTTGACAATATTGCAGTAAAAGATCAACTTGAATATCAAACATTAATTATCTTTACATGTTATCCAAGATAGATAATATATCAATTGACAATGTTGCAGTAAAAGATTAACATATAAAACAATGTAACCAATAACAATTATAATTCAACAAGAATCACATAAATAAAGCATGACTAAAAATATGTGAAACATGAGAATTATAATCTTTGGATTATAGAAAATAAAATAGATAAGAGTTTATACATAATCAAACTTACAAATATTTGCAGCTCTTGACAACGAATCAAAGCATAGAAGTAAATTTATTAAACACAAAAGTTCATCTCTTAGCCGTGCCAAGAACACAAGCCTAAATTACAATATATGTTAATGAGAAGAAAATAAGAGAGAATGATCTAATGTTGAAAACATCCTAAGTGTGTCCTTATATAGGCAATGAATGGAAATATGTCAAGTGTGACATCAATCTTCAATAATTTAGGCCAATAACTCGTTCACCCACTTGCAGTACCTTTTTTATAATGTAAATGACCGATGTAGCTATTTTGGCCAATATGAAAGTTGTATTATTTTGTCTCTTATTTCCATAGGCACAATGTTCATGCAAAATGGATGAGTATCTAATGAGATATAGGCAAAATGCCAAAGATACGTCAGATTTAGGCTAACAACCCTTTTACCCACTTGCAAGATAATTTGGTCCATGATAACGGCTGATTTGGACTTTACCATCAACATAAGAGTTGTTGATAATTAAGTCAGTATTTCACATCTTCAAGAATTATACAAATTAGGTACGTAGTTTGTGATATACGGTCCAAATACGTGAGTTAAGTCAAGCTGAGCGAAAGTTGTAGCCCGATTCTACTATATCTCAATTGTTGGCCCATAACATGTTGGATTTGGCTTTTCAATTGTTCTTCAAGTTTGTGTAAGATTGATTCATGTTACTTTTGGTTCAAGAATTTATTTATTTTAATTTTTACATTGAGAGTTATGTCCATTTTATTTAAACTTGTGCAAATAACATTCATTAATCATAATTTAAGAAGAACACTTTATTTCAAGCTAAAAGTACAAAAATGCTAAAATTAGTGACATTAAATGATGACTGAATCTCTTAATAATGATACATTTTCATGTGTTAATCAAACACCTTGCTTATCTTTTCTCCCGTTACCACCACTTCAATCACAAGTACATTGTCGTATCGGTAACTTATCCTTTGAGAGTCCTCCTTCGTGAAGATGATTGGCACCTCTTGTGGTAGCCTTGGCTTTTTGGCTAAAGGGGTATTATACATGACTTGGTGTGCCACCATTGAGAGTACTTAAAGTAGTTCTTCTGCTGTTTGTTCCAATCTCTCGCTAACGTGGGTACGCTTGAAATAATCGCGACAGAGTTAGGGTTCGATCCATCGGATTGGCTGGCGGTCATTGTCTGTCGACTCACCTGAAACTTTTCCAGGTATTCATTCCTTATCAGGTGGTTGATTTGCTTACTCAGCTCGGTACACACTCCAATAGTGTGTCTGGACCTTTTGTGCATGTTGCACCATTTCTTAAGATCTATTCGTTGCTCTACTCTTTTTCTCTTATGTAACAATCCCATGTCTTGGATTTCTTCGTAGATGTCCTCTAGTAGCACAGCCAATGGTATAACATTCTTAACATGGGCCACCCTTCTCTCTTCACCCTGGGGGGCCACCTAGTTGAAAAATATTTTGGCCCTTCCCTCCAGTTTCAAGGCCCATCACTTAACACATTGTTCCTTTGATTGTTTGGAGCTGCTCTAGGTCACAAAATTTCCCCTCTGTGGGGAATAGTATTCACCATCCGTTCTCTGATATTTCAACTGGGGAGGAGAGGGGAGTGGGGCGGGGGTCCCTCTCTTCTCCTATATCTAGCTTCCTCGTGTGGCCGTGTCTTCCCTCGAGGTAGTTCGGCCAGGGATTTCTTAGTCTCTTCACCTTCCTCTATCAATATATATTTCGATGCTTTGTTGTATGCCGCAGCATAATTTATGGTCACACTTTCTGCCAGATGGTACCAAAATCTATTTAATCGTAACCCTGCCTTCAGGACGTCTAGAGCGATGGGCTGGTCGAAAGCCCCCAACGCTATCACCTCTTTGTAGAACCTCCAGACGTAGTCCTTTTGGGCTTATCTTTGAGTTTGACTTGTTGTGCAATCTTTAATAGACCTTTGAGGAGAGTGATCTTTTAAAGGGAGCATCTGATTGGGCTCTCGAAGATCGACCTTGATTAAATTTAGAGGCCTTGGGCCCAAAAACAAAAGGAGGTTTTTAAGGGGGGGGGGTGGTGGAACAATTACTATATTGTTCATCGCGATATTATCGTGTATACCCTCAAGGTATCACTTGATTTCAGTAATACTATATTGTACATAGCAATTAATTATGAAAAGCCACTCCTATGCAGATTCATAACTTACGAGTTTTAGAGTCTAATCAGATATTGAATTCTGTTTCCCTGTCCACAGGTTAAACCCACTGAGGTCGGATTTGGAAAACCTATTGGTTAAACCCACTAGCAATTAATCATTTAAGAGCAGCTTTTAGACATTTCTTCACATCCAAGGAGCTTATTAGATGATCTTGAAGTTTGTATTGGTGATAGTGACACCATTACATCAAAAACATGCATCAGTGGCAGAGATTAGCCTGTCCTAGGAAATGATACTTATAATTGGAGGCTGGCTTGGTAATGAAGAAAGAGTAAAGGCACTTCTAAATTCCACATCTACCCCTGATGGGATTTTTGGTGAATAGTTAGCAGAGCAGTTGGTTCGCGATGGTAGGACTGATCCTTATATATTTTAATTTGTTCCTCTGTTAATTTATGATATTTGTCACATTTTGCTGGAAATGTTTTTAAGAAATTCAGGCTTCATTTTGTCAGATGTCTATTTGCAGTGCCAGTGTGAAACCTCTTTCAGATTGCACTTGTGATTTATAAAAATTCACGAGACAAACACATTATTCCTATGCTTACCTGTCCTCGGCAATCAAATTATATGGCAATGACATTCATGTCAAAAGTTTTAGTAGTACATTATTTAGCAATTATTTTTTATTTCTTTCTTCCTTTGTGAACATAAATATCTGTTTGAGTGTACCTTGTTACTTCAAGCAGTTTTTGCTTTAGACAAGGGTTTCCATACAAAAGAATTTACAAGATTTTCCTATGTCATTTATATTCCTAGTTTCAGTTGTCATTTGGATAAACATGCTGAGACTTCTCTGAACTACTTGTTTGTCATAGTTGGCACAATTTTTTTTATCAATTTTCTTTTTCTTTTTTATGCTAAGGTGAATTACTTACGCTTCTGGCATTTCTCTCTCTCA
This sequence comes from Ailanthus altissimus, assembly GCA_946807835.1. NCBI lineage: Eukaryota > Viridiplantae > Streptophyta > Magnoliopsida > Sapindales > Simaroubaceae > Ailanthus > Ailanthus altissimus. Next base: position 17,608,549 of record OX327687.1, read on the forward strand.
ACTTTTTTTCTTTGGTAACTACAGTTTAGACTTATTTTCACCTTTTTGTGTATGTCTGATGCTCCATGTTAGTTATAATTTTCTCTTCCTCACAATGTATTTTTCTTGTTTGAATTTTTGTAGGTGGTATCATTGCCAATATTCTCTGAGTGGTGGTTAGCCAAAGAAAAGTTTTCGGTGATTGATTTTTTTATCCTATCTTCATTCCAGGGTTGCAATTGACTGAGTGTCAAATGTCAGGTGAAGTCAGTAACTGCGGATTTTGTTTTTGGATTCTGGTTATGACATAATACTTGTAATAACTAATCAGATGTCAGTAGTGCTCTTTTTTTATGTTCTAGAATGAGATAAGAAACAACAAAACTGAAGATCTAGCAATTATCTTTCCTTTCTTAATGTCTCAGGTTTTATTATCTATCATATTTCGTTTCATAGTCTAGCGAGTGAATTATATTGCCATTGAGTTGAAGGGTAACAGAGGTATTTTGACATGATTGACACGAGCCATTTTTTAGAATTAAGATAGATCCTGCGATGTTATGGGACTAACACATTTTTTATTCATTGTATTTGATATAACAAGGTTACTTGTTTCAACAAAAATTTACACATAAATATATAAAACATAATAACTCATGCAGCTATGTGTATCACGGACTAACCTCAAAATGTGAAGATTGTATCACATCGCACAATTTCTTACGATAAATTTAAAAAAATAGGAGAAAAATAAAAAAAAATGACGAGCTTGTAGCTTAGTGAGTAAATATAATTTGAAAATATTATATCATGTATATAGACTATAAATAATAGCTTTTTAATAATAATTTAATAGTAAATAATACTATATATAATATACACGTAGAAATTTGTAATATAAAATAATCATGAAATAGTATACTGAATAATCAATAAAACTGTACTGAAAATATGAGATGTCATAAAAATCTGTATTAAAGTTAGAAATCATAACATAATATTGGGAATCTGAAAATCTAAAAATGTAAGCTGTCATAAAATTTATTCTAAACCTGAATATATGTAATGTTGTTCTGAAAACATGAACTATATACATACTAAAAACCACATCACACTTGTGCCTGGGGAAAAGCTGGTCCAAGCTGACAGAGTAACTCAAGCATAGGTAGATTGGAGGATCTAAGCTGATTTAACTCAACAAAATGTTGCATAGCTTGAGCAGAATAAACTAAACTGATCTAACTTATGCACATAGAACCTACACTAAAGGGGAGGATGCGCATCTAATGGTTCAATACCTATTACTATATAATATCATAAAAATATAATTATTATGAAATAAATCTTTCTGTACTAAATGTAATTATAAGTTATACTATAATAAAGTTAAAAAATATTTACGAATATACTAAATATTATAAATATTTATCTGTCTAAAATCAATAATGAATTATGTGTAATTAAATCATAAACTGTTGTATTAAAAATATATATAATTATCCACTCAAAAAATTGTGCTAATCCTGAACTGGATTGAAAATTTGGGGTCTACTAATTATTGGTACTCCTCTCACTAAGTCATTGGATATAAATCTAACTACGCAAACTCATTTCCACAAATTTTCCTTTTCAATTTATTTCTCTTATATACTAAAGTTGGCTACCACTTAAAACCAATCTAGAGCCACCACTTGCATTACATTTATCTTCCTCTTTTATTTATTTTATTATTTTCGTTCCCACTAATCTTCAATGAATTAAATGTAAGACACATGTGTTACAATCTTCTCTATTTATAAAAATTTCGTCCTAGAAAATCATGTACCTGTTTAAAATCAAATACGGATACTGAGCTCTCATTTGGTCCTCATACTCCCATGTAATCTTTTTCATTGCATGATTTCTCCATAAGACTTTAACTATCTGATAAGCGTAAATTATATCTATTATTTTTACTCTTTTAACTTGTTTAATTGCTTATTTTAATAAAAATATTAGGTTTTTAATATGTTTTATTATTATTTTGTAGGTTTAAAGTCAATGGAGCAATTGGGGATAAAAATATAAAAAAACAAGGCAAATTTCAAATTGCTACAGCCATATAAATAGTATTTTTGCTACAGTGCCATCGCCCTAGCGAAGTTCTAGTACCCAAAGCTTTTCACTACAGTGGTGAACAGTTGCGCGTGAACAATGCGCAGAATAGTATCTATGAATAGTACCAATGAACAGTAGTCTGATATAGTAAAAAAAGAAGTACAACTCAAATACTCCAATTAATCCCTATATAAAGGCCTCTTATTTTAGACCTAAAAGGTGTTGGGATTTGTGCTTACGTGCCATCCCTTTTGTGTATAAATATTTGCTTTATGTTTGTACATTTATGATTTCAATATATCACTAATTATTTTATTTATAAATATGGTAAGATGCTTGTAACGTTTTAGACATTGTATGATCTGAACGAGTTCAGATCTGATCTAAAGGAGTTTAGATCAGAACTAAGAGTTAGGAAAATCTAAAGAGTTAGAGCCTTGTCTGAAATGGGACAAAGACCTCAGAATATATTAGTAATAACGTAGTTGTAATCAGTTGCAAATGGTGCTAAGAAATGTTGTTATGCAAATATGTTCTTAAACTTAATGTTCCTGATCTATCTTCACTAATGCGGGTCTGTTAGTGAAGACCTTAATAAATATAGATTAGTGTATGTCTATATCTGGATAGTTCAGATGGTTAGTCTTAGCAGACCATGAGTTTAGTGGAAACTCGTATAGAGATACAAGTATTCAGTAAGGACTGAATATTGAACAGACTCACAAAGATCTCCAATAGACATCCCATAAAGCCGTCAATGGAGGATCTTTCGAGTTGAGTAGTATTCGTGGTCCTTAGACCTAAGTGCCACGGTGGACTTGTGAGTGATCCATCATACTTTGGTTCCACACATGTCAGATACCTTTCATAGTCTGACCGCTGGGTGTCGCTGGGTATAGTCCGATGCTCATGGAGTCCGGTGTGTACAGATATGGGATCTATCAACTCAATTGGGTGAGTAAAATATCATGTAACTCTAAGATTGTATTTCAGAAAGTCTTATGGCCATAAGCAGACATCCAAGAATTTCTTGGGAAAATAATATCGTGAAAGTGTTTACGGATATTATTTATTGAAATACAAATCTAGAGATAAGTTTATGGTTGAGCACATGGAGACTTGACGGTGTTGATCTATATCTCCGCTCTTCTAGGATATTTATGATGGAAGGATTATACGAATATGTTATAACCTCAACTTGTATGGTCTAATGCGCCATTTTGTAATATCTGTAACATGTGTGTGGGACATTGTTCACGGACGTGTGAAATATTTCATATGACAAATCGGGCATGGACCTAGAGAGTCTCACAATATGAAGTGTACTCGTTGTGCACTGGGGCGGCGAATTGGATTGAATAATTAATCCAACAATTTCCAGCAAAATGAAAAATGTTTCTAGGTTCCTTTTATTATTCACTTGTCAATAATTGAAGGTAAAACACATTATTGGTTTACAAGAGTTGTTAACCAATAAGAAATTTGACAAGTGACATAATCTTGCTCCATAAATTATTTACCATGTATTTACCTATTTACCTTGCTTGGTAAATACATATATGGTAAATGTAAATATTCAAAATAGTTTTGAATTATTAATATTTTATATATTAATCAAGTTATTATTATTAATTGGAATAAGTGGCAAACACCATTTACTAATGGAGAATGCACTTGTTATTAATAATAAGGAAACTTTACCACTTTGTAATTCTTAAATGATGCACTAAGGAAGTGGTAAAACCACTTAACATTGATTAAATGCCATTTACTCTCTAGAAATTGATTCAATTGGTTGAATCAAATTGGTGAGTGAAAAATATGATAGATTAATGTTTGTAATGGCAAACATGGTTAAGTGGTGGTGGAGCACTAAGAGAAATCATTCTTTGCACTTAAGAAAGAATTGAAAGAGTTCAATGTGTGCAAGATAGAGTGAAATTCATTCTAGGAGAAAAGAGAGAGAATTGAGAGCTTTTCCTAAGTGTTTTTCTAAAAGTGTTGAGAGAAAATGCAAAGGCTTACCAAGCTACAACATATAGAGTTGTAAAGAACTATAGAAAACACTCAATTCTTCTCATCTCTTGGTAGTAATCATAAGGACAAATTGTTTTAAGTGTTAAAACAATCATTTGCTAGAAATTCAAGGCTGCCATTCTAGCTTCACAATCCCACCGGATTTAGTTGTGAACTAGAATTGTGCAAGGGAACACTTCAAGGTGAGCTCAACAAATTGAAGCTTGGAGTTCTTGAAGATTTGTAAAGCTACCTTCATATCCAGGTAGGTTATTTATTTGTTATTCATTTTATATCATGCATGAAATATATATATGAGATATATATGTACTTGAATGATCATACATGCTTGAATATGTTACATATTGTTTAATATGTATGAATACTTCTGTTGCGTATTTAATTTTTGAAATTATACACATCTATATACATCACACACCATATCACACAACAAAAGGAGCACATAACTTAGGGCTCTTAGAGCCCCAACACATTAAAAAAGAGCAATTTTTAAAGAGAGAAGCAAGGGAAATTCAAAGAAGTAAGAGATTATTGACGAATCTTTGGCGTATCAACTAACTGTGAATTGACGTCTATATTAGTTTGTTTTTGGTTGTATCATGTTTATTTTATTTTTTAATCATAATTCTCTTATTATCATAAGCTAAATTTATTTTCTAGGGTTATTACTTGAACTCAATATATGAGCTTAATTGTTGGATCTTTTTAATATTTATTTAAACTAAATTCTTCATTATTCAAATTATTTGTTCTTAATGCTTCATTATATCTATTCAATATTGTGAATACTTTGGTAATACTTTGATAAACTTGAAAGAGGCATCATTGTATTTAGATCTAGATAATTTGATGCATGATTATAGAGTAACACTTAATGTTGCATATACAAGTTTCGAATTAGGATAAGAATATACCTAATTGGCATGTATGGTCAATAAGACTTATTCTTAATGAATCTTTATTTATTACAAGTACCATAGAAATATAGGTATTTGGTAAATTAATATATACTTACATGACCTTGGAAGAGACTTGTGAATACATTAGTGTCTTGACCAATAATAAGAATTGAGGCATATAAATATTAAAAGGATTAATATTTAGAAAATATATTGAAGGATAGTAATTAATCCTAGGCTTTCTCTATATTGCTATTTTCTTATTCTATTTGAGTTGTGTCATTTACTGTCTGCACTTTTATTTTACGTAAATTTATTGCAAAATTAAGATTTAATTTTTTCTGAATAATTACAAGAAAGATATAATTTTAGTACTTAGTAGAAAATAAAAATTATCCATGTGGATTCGACATCCAACTTTATAAGTCCCTTTATTACTTGTTACAATAGCGTATACTTGCACTTAATTTTAAGATATAAAAATATCGTATCACTATCAAAATAGTCTTATTACACAATACTTACTAGTGGTAGTAAAATATTTGAGCAGGCTTTTCTTTAAGGTTAAGTCTGGCCTCAATTGAACTAGTTGAGTATCTAGAATATGAGAAGGGTCGGGTATATACTTTTGCAATGTAGAGACATGAAGCATATTATGAATTCGTGACAACTCAGGTGATAATGTTAGACGGTAAGTCACCATACTAACCCTCTCAATAATCTCATATGGTTCAATAATCAAGGACTTAGTTTCATTTGTTTGCCAAAGTGAAGTACACATTTCCATGGAAAAATTCATAAAAAGACTCTATCACCCATTGTAAACTCAAGTTGTCTGCTATGTTTATATGTATACCTCTTTCGTTTGTCTTGAGCTGCAATTTTTTTATCTCTGAAAATATTAATCTTCCCACTAGTAGCATAGATAATCTCTAATTCCAAAAGTTTCCTCTCTTTTTGACTCATCCTGACAAATTAGAGTTTTACATTTTATTCTATACAAAACCTCATATGGTGCAATTTGGATACTAGCCTGAAAGCTATTATTATAAGTAAACTCCATTAATGGTAAATGATCATCCCAGTTACACTTAAGTTGCAATACACAAGTTATCGCATAGTTCTCTTTGACTGTTAGTCTGTCTAAGGATAAAAAGTTGTACTAAATTTTAACTTGGTACACAAAACTTACTATAAGCTAAGCCAAAACCTATAAGTGAATCAAGGATATCTATTTGATACCATAGACACTTGAGCCCAATGCAATCATACAATCTCACTCATATACAAGTGAGCTAATCTGTCTCATGAATATTAAATCTTATAAGGTAGAAAATGAGCAGATTTTGTAAGCCGATCAATAATCATCCATATACTATTATGACCACTCTGAGTATGTAGAAGTCCAAAAATAAAATTCATAATGATATATGAAAGTGCACTGTACATTGGGTGAGTGTGTATATTTTTACACATCACACATGCATAATTAAATGCAGTAGAAAATAAACAAACATCTCATTACGCTAATGAGATATTAGAAAACTCAGTTATAGTCTAGGATTTGGTAGGATTCTTTGAGTTAGAACGGTAGTATTTTATCTCAGTAAAATTTGGTAGGATTCTAAATACTTGTTTCACCTTACCATTTCTAATACTCGGTAATGGTAAATTGATCCATTTATATAGCATCATATGCTATCCACTTCTCCAATAAAATGAATTTGAGTAGCCTAATATCGTAAGCAGAAGGTGCACTTCATATTTACAATTCTAAGTGCACCTCATGCATAACACAAAAGTTCTAGTTAATGGCTTTTGTGTTGGCTGAATAATAAGAATAGTAGTGGCCATTTCATTTGCCAAACAATTTAATATAAAGCTATTTAATGCTTAAAAAGAAGCATGACAAAGCCTTAATCATGTAAAGAAATATACATTATTTAATAAACAATTCATTTAGCCGAAAGAGATGAAAAATGGTGGCTATTTGATTTATTAACTCATTAACAAATAACCACCTCATGAACACTTTATCATGACAAATCATGTATATAATATAATAATGGCCATTTGATTTCAATTGAAATAAGAAAAATGAAAATAATGACAATTCATGCTTTTGGTTCTTTATTAAATTCAAACAATTCATTTGGCCATTATTAAATTGTTTTAACAAAAAATAATTATTAACACTTGATAATTAAATAGGTCAATAGAAATATGCTACGTATCATGCCTTAACAAATTAATGACATGATATGTGATATACAACAGAAAGGGTAAAGTGGGAAGTCCTACTTGTTATGATTCAGACTTAACACTTAAACCTTATAATCTTCTCGAGAGACCTTAAAATAATTTTAATTTTTCGAGAACTTCCCAGATTGAACTATCAATCTAGTGTGCTACCTCAGTACACAATAAGTAAACTTTATATAGTGAGACTCCCTAAATTTACACTCCTTGCGTCTTACGAAACTCTTTTGAAAGTTCAAAAACATTGCCCCACACACACATTATAGAAATAAAATGACGTGTTGAACCATACAAGTTGAGGTTAATGCATATTCGTATAATCCCTCTATCATTTATATCTTGGAATAGAGGAGACATAGATCATCACCGTCTAAGTCTCCATATGCTCAACTTTGAACTTATCTCCAGATTTGTATTTCTCTAAGCAATATCTACAAATACGTTTGTGATATTATTTATTCCATGGAAAAATATTTTCCCAGGTTAATTACTTATGGCCTTAAAACTTTCTGAAATACAATCTAGCAGCATCAGGATATACAACTCACGTATATGAGTTGACAGATCCTATATCTACACACACCAGACTCTGTGAGCATTGGACCATATCTAGCGACATCTAGTGATCAGACCATGAAATGTCTCTGATATGTGTGGAACCTAAGTATAGTGGATCACTCACAAGTCCACCGTGGTACTCAAATCAAGGGGCCACGAATACTAATCAACAGGAAGTGAATCCCATTGGCATTTTACTCTAGCTTCACGCTGTAACAATATTGGCATTTGTAAACCTAATAGGTAGACAAATCTTGTCAAGTGCATCTCATGCAACTTTTATCACTGATCCTAAATACACCTTATCCTCATGCTATAGCAATATTGGGATGTATATTCCAAATTAACTTGTCAATAATCAAATATATGTTATTGATACTACCCTTACGCTGTAACAATATTGAGCAATACATTTACATATATTTTTCTAACCTCATGTTTAACCGACATAGTCTAAATCACACGTACCAAATTTCTCACACTGTAGCAATATTAGAAAAAGACCGACGTGACCCATTTAACACCATATTGACAAGACGGATCATTGCGTTATATTATCTCATAATGAAACAGTTTCAATCTGATTAAGAGAGTTTTATTATTATTATTATTATTATACTTGTCCTCATCTTATAAGGATGTGATTCTTAATCACACATTTGTTCTGTGCAAGCACAACTAACCCCCACTAGTAGAGCTCTCATTATGACTTTTAGCATAAACAAATGAATCATAGTTTATATTGTAATATTTATAACAAGTATAAATTGCATAAAATAAATAATAAATATTTTAAAATAATTTAAAAATAAATAATTAGAGTAATTAGCATAATTACATCTTTTCTTAGGTTTTCGATACTGCGATGCTGAAGGCCCAGCCTCCGGTGTCGCAGTTTTAACCTTTACAACGCTACAGTGCTAAGGTCCCTACCTTGGTGCCGCGGCGTTGAGCTTCTAGCATTGTGGCACTAGGTCATCACCTTACGCTTCGACATTGGATCAATGGCACTGCGGCTCTAGGCCTTCAACACTACGGCACTAAGCGATGAGCGTTGTGGCATTTAAGCGTGGACAGCTCTAGCACCGCAACATAGAGCAATACCATGGTGGCGTCCCTTTAGCTATGTCCTGATTACGCATTTTTTTAACATTTGAATCGCATAATCGGTAGCACGAGACATCCTAGTTACGCTATGGACACTCTGATTAAGTACACAAATAACACATAATCATGCGTTCTTATACCAATTTGAAAGTGATGTGTGCATTGGGTATGCGTGTATATTTTTAATTTTTAATTACATATCACACATGCATAATTAAGTACAGCGAAAAATAAACCAACATCCCATTGCACTAATGAGATATTAAAGAACTCACCCTCGAAGCGTGTTTTGTGTAATTCTAGTATAAGACTTGGTAGGATCCTTAGAACTAGAACAGTAATATTTTATCTTAGCAGAATTTGAAGCAACTCCTTGCTTCCATATCTCTTGGCCTATTTTCTTTATTTGACTAACACTTAGTCAATTGTAACTTCTTACAATTTTTGTTTCTAAATACTTGTTTCACCTCACCATTTCTAATACTCGGTAATGGTAAATTGATCCATTTATATAGCATCATATACCGTCCACTTCTCTAATAAAATGAATTTGAGTCGCTTAATATTATAAGCATGAGGTGCACTTCATATTTACAATTCTAAGTGCACCTCACGCTTAACACAAAAGTTGGTAGTTAATGGCTTTATGTTGGTTGAATAATTAGAATAATAATGGCCATTTCATTTGCTAAACAATTTAATATAAAGCCATTTCATGCTTAAAAAGAAGCATGACAAAGCCTTAATCATATAAAGAAATAGAAATTATTTAATAAACAATTCATTTAGCTGAATGAGATGAAAAATGGTGGCTATTTAATTTGTTAACTCATTAACAAATTATGCATATAATATAATAATGTCCATTTAATTTAATTTGAAATAAGAAAAATGGATATAATGACAATTCATGCTTTTTGTTCTTTATTAGATTCAACAATTCATTTGGTCATTATTAAATTTTTTAACAAAAAATAATTATTAACATTTAATAATTAAATAGGCCAATAGAAATATGCCACGTGTTATGCCCTAACAAATTAATGGTAAGTCCTACTTGCCAAGATCCCAGACTTAACATTTAAACCCTATAATCTTCCTAAGAGACTTTAAAAAAAATTTAATTTTTCGAGAATATTTAAGATTGAACTATTCAATCTAATACCCCAATTCAAAATGAGTACATTTCATATAGTGAGACTCCATAAGTTCATACCCGTTTCGTCTTACGAAACTCTTCAACGTTGACCTACACACACATTATGAAAATAGCGGAACGACGTGTTGAACCATACAAGTTGAGATTAATACATATTGTTATAATCCCTCCATCATTTATATCCTAGAAGAGCGCAGACATAAATCATCACCGTCAAGTCTCTATATGCTCAACTCTAAACTTATTTGCATATTTGTATTTATATAAACAATATCTATAAATACTTTTGTGATATTGTTTATCCCACGAAAAAATCTTTTTTCGGGCTAATTGCTTATGGCCGTAAGACTTTCTGAAATACAATCTTAGAGTATCAGGATATACAATTCACCTATATAAGCTGACGGATCTCATATCTACACACACTAGACACCATGAGTATTGGACCATACCCAGCGACACCAAGCAGTCAGACCATGAAATGTCTTTGACATGTGTAGGACCTAAGTCGGTGGATCACTCACAAGTCCACTGTAGTACTCAGGTTAAGGGACTATGAATACTACTCAACTCGAAAGGACCCTCTATTGAGTTCATTCAATACCCAGTCATCACTGAATACCCATTTCAGACATAAAACTAACTCTTTAGATCTAACTGACTCTTATAATCTGCTAACTCTTAGCATTTATAACTCTCAACGCTGCTAACTCTTAGTCTTGATCTAAACTTCTTTAGACCAGATCTGAACTTCTTCAGATTATACAATGTCTAAAATGTTACAAGCATCTTTCTATATATTTAATATTAACGATTTTTTTTGAAATGCTTATTATTTAAATGTTAAACGATTAATATTCATTCAATATTAGAATGGCACATAAGCACCAGTTCTAACAATATATTCCTACTTCCGCTCAAGAATTAAAAGTGTCTTAGATAATCCTTGTTGGCCTTTGATGTTTTATTTTAACCTGTTAACAAATTAAGTAATGGGATACAAACTCTATAATCTTTCTTCTCATACCTTGCCACTAATAATGTTCACTTAGAGTATGATACATCTTAGTGTTGTCAGGATGCATATCATAAGCTAAATTATGAGCTTCTTTTAAAATTTGCTTCTATAACTCTGAGTTATATAGAACACAGACTATTATCCATAACTAATATCCCTACAGCTCTTAACAATAAATCAATTTACAAGCCATCTCTTACTTCTCTCTTACATTTAATCATATTATAATCCTAGTCATTCATCTCTTGAATTTAATTAATAAACACAGGTCTAACTCAAAAATGTGCTAGAAGTACAATAGATTCATCCATTGATAAATCTACCTCATATATCTCAATTCAACTTGTAGTGAAAGATAAGTGATTCTTAAATAAGCTAAAGAGTTAAAAGACTTCATGCTGAGTGCATTTACTACAATATTAATGTTGTTTGAATGATAGTCAATAGTACAGTCATAATCCTTAATTAGCTATAACCATCTTCAATGTCTCAAATTTAGGTCTTTCTGTGTGAATAAATACTTAAAACTCTTGTGATCTGTGAAGATCTAACATGTAACACCGTACAAATAATGTCTCCAAGTCTTTAATGCGATGCTGCTGCTATTAATTTCAAATTAGGGGTTGGATAATTCAAGTCATATTTCTTATGTTGCCTAGAAGCATAAGTTATCACCTTTCCTTACTATATCAAAATACAACCTAATCATTGTCTAAAAATGTCACTATAAATTATGAATCCTTCAGTGCTGAATAGAAGTGTGAGAACATGAGCCAAAGTTAAAATCTTTTTTAGTTCTTGGAAACTATCTTCACATTTATTAATCCATTCAAACTTCATATTCTTTTTGTTCAAATTTGTTAATGGTAAAGCAATCTTAGATAAATTTTTAACAAATCTCTAGTAATAATATGTTAGACCAAGGAAACTTCTAACTTTTGTTACACTAGCTGCTCGTTTCCAACTTACCATAGCTTTAATTTTCTGAGGATCCATATAAATTTCATTAGCTGAGATCACATGGCCTAAAATTGTAACTCTATCTAGCTACAACTGACATTTACTAAACTTAGCATATGACTATTTATTCCTTAAAGTTTGCAACAATATCTTTAAATAATTTATATGCTCCTCTGTTCTCTAAGAATATCCAAGGATATCATCAATAAATACTATAACAAGTCGATTTAAATAAGGATGAAATACCATGTTCATAAATTCATTAATGCATCTATCTAAAGCAAAAGCATTAATTAACCAAATGGCATTACTAGAAACACACAGTACCTATATCAAGTTTTGAAAGTGGTTTTGGACACATCAACATCTCTAATTTTCAACTGATGATACCATGATCGTATATCAATCTTTAAGACACTTTTGCACTTTGTAATTGATCAAATAAATCATCAATTCGAGAAAGTGAGTACTTGTTATGATCAGTGATCTTATTCATCTGTTGATAATCAATACATAGTCTTAATATTCCATCCTTCCTTTTAACAATACTAGTGCTCTCATGATGATACACTAGGTCTAATAAAACTCTTATCTATTAAATCTTGTAACTGAGTCTTCAAATTTTTTAATTTTGAAGAGGTTATTCTATATTGTGTTTTGAAAATATGAGTTGTGTCTAGAACCAAATCAATATCGAAATCAATCTCTCTATCTAGTGGAAAACTTAGAAGGTCTTCAAAAATTCATCTGAAAAAATCTCTGACCACAAGAATATCTTCTATTCTAACTCTACTGACTTTGATATTAATGACATAAGCTAAATAGGCTAAGCATCGTTTCTTGAGCAACTGTTTGATAGTCACAATGGATATAATACAAGATAAAAAAAAAACTCATTGCTCTCTACCAAAAAGTAAAATCAGGCTCTCCACGTCTTATAAATATAACCTCATTTCGAACAGTATATAGTAGTATAGTGATTAATTGGCTAACTAATCCATCTTAAATATCGCATCAAAATCATGTAATTAAGAGGAATTAAATCTGTTATCATCTCACTACTACTGACTTTAATAATACATCTCTGAAATACACTATCAGTCAATAATGATATTGGTTGGCTACTATCATGAGGCATCTGAACTCCTTATACTGCTTCTGACAAACGAAGATATAGAACTCTAGATAAAACTCCATCTCTACCTTTTTGCTAACATAGGGCATTGACTACACTATTGACTACCCGAATATCTTTTATGGGTTGTCTCTCCTCTAGGTGCTTTATTAATACTGAATCTACCAGCTAACAAACTATAGCCTTATTTTTGCTTGAACGACTGAGATTTGTATGTCTATTCCAGACTTCTTTCAACCCTCATTATAACTCTTATTAACTCACTGAAATCACTTTGCCTCATGATTATGATTGTTTTCCTATTATTGCCTTTAAGGCCCTATTTAAATATCTCACATTTATCTCTATCATTCTATATTACATATAGGGCAAATCTTAATAACTCTATTAATTGATTCTCGTACTCCTCTATTTTCATTGATCTCTATTATAGTTCAAAGAACTTAGTAACCTAGATGTCTTGGTAACTTATAGGAAGGAATTTAGCATTAACTGTTTACAAAACTTAACTCAACTAATCACTCTTTCACATCTATGTAAAAATAATGTCCACAAATAATATACTCCATCCTCAAGTAAAAATGTGGCAAATAAAACCTTCTCATCATTGGTACATCTCATAATATCAAATATTCACGCTATTCTAGTAAGCTATGACTCTGCATTAGTCAGTTTATAGTGTCTAAAACATTCTTTGCTCCAAAACTGTGAACATGCTTTAACACGTTCTCTTTTTGAGTTGCTTGTATGCCTATCTCTTCACTGTAACTATAACTATCTAAATAAATCCTTCTATGGATTACTCTATAGTGGGTTTATCAAGCTATCTATGAATAAGTTGTATCTCATCTTATTCACTGACTGAGGGTGCATGTGCTCTATAATAAGGTTAGGCTAAGTTTGAAGTCTACATTCATGGGATTAACTCAACTACCTCATCTCTAATAGGTTCTTCCATTCTTTTTGAAATTAAGGAAGATCCTAATTTAGCCACAGGTTTCGTGTAAGGTTGGCCACGTGGACGCATAATGAAAATACTTTAAAATGTCACTGATATGCATGCATCATGTTATAGTCTATAGAATCTCAAACCGTGCTTTGATACTAAATTGACAGGACCGAACCAGAGCCCTCCTAAAAAACGAGGCAGATTCTGCAATGACAATAGACTAATATACTCTTTACTCATTGTATCTAATATAACTTGTCTCAACAAAAATGTACACGTGTATGTAAATATAAAAAATATAATAACTCATGCAGTTATGCGTATCATGGGCTAACCTCAAAATGTGAAGATTGTATCACATCGCATGATTCCCTGCGACAACCTTAAAAAAAGGAGAAAAATAAGAAAATGGTGAGTTTGTAGCTTAGTGAGTAGACATAATTTGAAAATATTATATAATTTATATGTAATATAAATATTAGCTTCTTAATAATAATTTAATAAGAAATAATACTATATATAATGTACATGTAGAAATATGTAATATAAAATAATCATGAAACTGTATACTGAGTAGTCAATAAAATTGTGCTGATAGTATGAACTATTATAACAATCTATGCTAAAGTTTGAAATTATAATATAATACTCTAAAAATTTGGAATTGTAAGCTGCCATAAATCTATTCTAAATCTGAATATATATAACATAACTCTGGAAACATGGACTACATACATATTGAAAATCACACCAAACTTATACTTGGGGTAAAGATGGTCTAACCTAACAGAGTCACTTACGCATAGGCAGAGCGAAGAATCTGAGCTGGTCTAACTCAACGGAATATTGCATTACTCGGGTAGAGCAAATTAAATTAGTCTAATACATGCGTAGAGTAACTACACTAAAGGGGATGGTACGCGTCTGATGGTTCAAAAACTACTACTATATAATATCATAAAAATATGATTATTCTAAAATAAATCTTTTTGTTTTGAACATAATCATAAAATATACTACAATAAATTGTAAAAACATTTATGAATATACTTAATAGTATAACTATTTATCTTTCTAAAATAAATTATAAATAATATGTAATTAAATTATAAACTGTTGTATTAAAAAATATATATAATATATATAGTTATTCATGCACAAAATTATGTTAATCCGAATTAAAAATTTAGGATCTACCAATTATTGATATTCATTCCGCTGAGTCACTGAATATAAATTTAAATACGCAAACTCGTTTTCACAAATTTTCTTTTTCATTTCTTTCCTATTTTTCTCTTCGTTCTCTCTCACTTTCTTTTTCTTTTTTCTCTTGGTCTTCCTCTTTTTCTTTGTTTTTCTTCTCGGCTTATTTCTCTCTTTTTCTTCTTTTCTTTCTCTTATTTCTACTTTCAATTTTCTTCCGTTTTCTCGACTTGAATAATTGAAAAGAATGAAACAATTCATTTCTCTTATATACTAAAGTTGGCCGCCACTTAAAACCAATCTGGAGCCACCACTTGCATTACATTTCTCTTCCTCTTTTATTTATTTTATTATTTTCTTTGCCACTAATCTTCATTTAATTAAATGCAAGATACGTGTGTTACATATTTAATGTCTGAAGAATTACCATTCTAGGAAGAACTCGAGGCTATAATGTTAAGTATGACTGTGTGGCCTGAGATCAACTAGATAAAGATTAAAAGTAGGTTTATGAGTGTAGGAAGCCTGAGATCAACCTAGAGTTAGATAGAAAGTATGTCCACAGTGAATATTGCAGGGCCTGTTTGTATGCCTTCCTTTTGTTTTCATGTTAAACATTCGGAAGTTTATATAAAAAATAATACATGTATAAACTAAGTTACAAATCTACACATAGTAGCTGTGTGTCATAGTAGGATTGGTTAAATTATTATCACATTATATGCTTAATATATTAATTTCTTTTATATTTATCCTTCCAGCCATATTATGTCACTTCAAGTAACGTGAACTAAGTTTGTATGATTAATTGTACATGTACTACTGCTATACAAATGTTGGTCCTTCTGAACACAATTTCCATAATTGCTAAGGTCCTGATCTTTTAAAACAATGAACAGAGATCTGTGAAATTTTATTGATCATAATAGGATAACTTTGCTCTTCGAAGGCCTAATATATTGGGCCTCCTAGAGCCACTACTATAATGATTAGAATTTAGAAACCTTTTAAACTTGACCACATCTATTGTTGGAATATTTATCGATTATTTGGATTTCAAAAATACTGTGACATGAGAAAATACCAGATCGAAGCCCAAGTTTAATAAATAAATACTGCAGAACGATTGCGGTTGGTGAGATTTTAATACTGCATTAAGGGTTTTTTTTTGGCTCATTCCTTCTTTCATTTGTAAAAGTCTTTGTGCAATTCAACTAGTTACTAAGACTATTATTGCAGTTGCCATTTAGAGAAGGTCTTTCACTTGCTGATGCTTTTGGACGCCTAGAACGGAACAAGTAAGAATACAAGGAACACCCCTTCTGTCATACCACATTTTTTTTTCTGTTTTGAAATTGGTTTATCAAGCTGATCAATTTTTTTGAAAAACCTGTCAGGAACCGACTCAGAATAGCAGAATACAGCATCAGTCAATCGACTCTGGAAACCATATTTAACCATTTTGCAGCGAACTTGTGACATATCATCCATATTTTTATACCTCAGTCATTCTGACACTCGATTTAATTGCGAGGGATGAAAGGACGTGCTTCTCCCTAGAATACTGGTTTTGAAGCCAATTGTAAATATTAGGAATTGGCAATATATAAATTTGAACTTTTAGCATATTCAATTATAAAAACTTCATTAACCCCTGAAGATATTGGGTTACATGAAGTATCGACCTCACGCATTTACCAAGTGCAAATTAGAAAGCTGGTGATGAGACGGGTTTAAAATAGAGTTAAGTGTTGTCATCGTCAGACACAGGCATGTATTATTTGCACCGAGAATGTCCATGTTTCAATTCTAAATCTCTTCATGAAATTGGACGGAGGAGATAAAAGGTTTCATTTGGGATCGTTCATGGGAGTGAAAAGTAGATTGATGGTTATATTGGTAATATTTGTAAGGAGTCCATAAATCACACATATTTCCACATTGGTATGATATTGTCCACTTTGGACCTAAGCCCTCATGGTTTTGCTATTGGACTCTACTCAAAAGGCCTCATACCAATGGAGATATAGTTCACTCCTTATATACCCATGATCTTCCTCATTTCTTTTCAATGTAGGACTTTATTTACTTCCTTAACAATATTAGGCCTACCCCAATGAATCGCGTTATATAATCGATCGTTTCTGTAAATTGTGACCCTTTTATATGTAGTATGCATTATTTGAGATAAAATAGCTATAATAAAACGGTTTAGGATTATAAATTTTCAAAGTTTACAATTACATGACATTTTTCGGAGGATATATGTGTATGTTGATACAAATTAGGTTTGACAATAAGTTGATTATGTTGAATTTTACTGTAGTATGACAAATAAATTTTTAAACAAAAAATAAAATAAAATAATTTTCATTTCCCTCCAATCAATTTTTCATTTTTCATTTGCACCCATCTCAATTTATAATTTATAATTTTTATTTCTCCCTTTCTCCTCTCCTCTTCCCACCCCACCCAAAAACTCCAGCCCTTTTTCTCATTATTGTTCATCATCTTTGTCATCAGAAAACTTATCTGCAGACATGTATATTCATGTTGTTAGGGATAATGCCCTGAAAACATATACTTGTATTTTTTTTTTAAATTAATAAAGTTGCAATTTTATACTTGATGAGTGTTCATAATTTTATGACATAAAATATAAAAAAATTCCTTGTTTATTTTTGTAATCATAACTTTAGTATATAATTGTTATATACAAGAGGATTAAAGTTATGGATAATAAACAGAAAACGTCTGTAATAAATTAATTAGAATTTGGGATCTCTAATTAAATATTATTAGTGCGGTCCACAAATATTTAATATGTAGTAATCTTATCCGGATCACTAATGTAGTGACATTATGGTGGAGGCACTATATATAATATGATTATATAGGACTGGACCAGACGTAGTTTGAATTCTTATGTAAAATACCGTTGTTAATTAAGAATTCAAATAACGTCAACCGATGATCATATGTTGATTAACCTTAATCCTGAGTGATCATAAACTCCTGTTTGTGTCATTATGTCATTTGAAATACTCGTTACGGTTTGTTTAAATAACAGACTAAAAACTTGTATTTTGGGGGCATTGTGAGATAAACGGTTGGGAATATGATTTATAGATATGGAATCCAATCATTCCTAATGGAAGTTAGAAAGAAGGTTCTCTTAAGGGTTAATTCTAGAACTAAACGATTAGAGCACTCAATTTGTAATAATGTTACAAATTAACTGTTCACTGGTGAATTAATGGTACTTAAGGATAAAGAAATAATTAGAGGGGTAAAACGGTAATTAACTTAGCTCTAATTATGAATCATCTATGGAGGGTTAAATTACATGTAGTGATTGAATCAATGTACTGCTCTAAGTTTTCTGAGTAAATTATATCTACAATTTTAAGAGTGCAATTCTAGGTTTTTAGTAGAATAACACTAGAATTAATAAATTGAATTAATTAATTAAAGAGTTTAATTAATTATTCAAATTTTATTGGAGTTTGAAATTGTAGGTCCATAGGTCCCCAATACCACCTCTTTCGTTATTACAGTGAACAAATAAAAAAGAATATGTTATTACACAAATTGTTTGTGTCTAGAAAATAGTTTTCAAATACGTATATTTTATATTGGATAAAATTAATTAATTAATATAGATAAGATATTATCTAAATATAACTAAATATTTAATTTAAGAAATTAAATGAATAAAATCTTAAGGATAATTTTTAAAATTATCAAAAAGATTTTAATTTTAATTTTAGTATTTTTCTTTTATTAAAAGACTAATAATGTTCAAATGTTGGGTATTATACGTTAATCATAAAGAGTAGGACTTTATGTGGTTTACATGAATTAGGTCTCCTTTTAAGAGATTATAATTTAATTAGTAAATATTATTAATTAAATTATTTTTTTTAAATTAGAAGACTAGTTTAAATAAAACACAAGACACATGAAAAACGCTGGATACGTATTTTTTTCTTTAAAAAAGAAAAACAAAAGAAACAAGCTCACTCTTCCCTTCACTGTAAAAAACAAGAGGCTTAGTTTGAAATTTTTTGGTAAAAAAAAACTCTGCGTAGATTCAAGGTATGTTTTTATTAAATTTTCTTTACTTTAACATTAAATTTATATATTTATAATATTCTTAAATAAAAAGTGTTTTTATCTAATGAAAACAAAGATTAAACAAATTTTTATTTTTTATTCCGTTGCGTTATAAATGTCATAACAATAAAATCATCCAACACATGTAGGTATCAACACAGACCAAGTAATACTAAACGACTCCCTGACATATCTTGAGGATGATAGAATAACTCGAAGACAAGAAAACAATTGTACAGAGGTAGCTGCAACTAGTAACTTATATCTAGATCTTTGGAGGACAAAGAAAAAAGGGGGAACACAAAAGTGTACGGGACAACTAGATTTTTGAATTAAAGACAAATTCTTTAAAGCACCAAGTAGGTAATAAATTGCCTGAAGTTGCCACGAAAAGGGAAATTAAACTAAGGGGTAATACTCTTACTAATAGCAGGACCTCACTTGCAGAGCAGAGTGGTACACTGTTATGAGTGATAAACTAAAGCATATGAAGTCTCATTTGCATTCTGACTCAGCTAAGAGCAATTGGCTGCTCAGTAATAGTCAATTCATGGGGAATGAAAATAAATAAATAATATTGTTAAAGATGTTAATAACGGTAGTATTAAGAGAGCAATTGCAGCTAGGACTGCTATCTCAGGATTAGTTTTGATTTCTAAAGCATGTGGGACACGACATTCCACGGTATTGCATTGAAAGCTTTCTGAGAAACTCTCCATCTCTAGCAAGTTAAATTTCAAGATTTTCACTATAAAATTGTATCATTGTGCATATTATAGAAACTATAAAGTCAACGAAAATTAGAGTGGTTGAAAATAGTTTAACGAGAGAGATGAGAAAGAGAAGAAGAAAAGAGAGAGAGAAGAGTTGTTTATTAATCCTTTATATTTATATATATATATATATATTTAAAATTTTATTTTATTTTCTTAATATTATCTTTATTTTAAATTTTAAACTAAAACATATACATTTTAAAAAAATAATTTTTACACAACTTTTCTAATAGCAAAAAATAAAGAGGTATGTATTGAAAAAGTAAAGCTAAGTTGGTATATATTTAAAAATTAAATATTAAAATGATATTTTTCCTATTTAATATAATATATGAAATATTAATCATTTGAGAAATATTTGATAATTATAATATTATGACTTTATGGTATAAATTGATAGTACATTATTAAACAAAATAAAAGTTTTTGGGATATTAAGTTAAAGATGTTAGACATAATTATATATTAGATTTATATTCATATAAATATAACCCAAGATCTATTATGTCAAATTATTAAGATGAATTTTTAGAAAAAGATACTTAAAAAATTCATGGTGATTAGAATTTAAAGATTAGCAGCCTTGAATAATAACTAAGAGTATAATGGTCTCCACAATTAAATATATGTAGGCTCAATGAGTTTCACTCTCTGTAATGAAAAAAGAGGAGAATAGCTCTACGTGAATAATTTAACTTAGAGACCACAATCTTAAAAAAAATATCTTTATATACTATGTTAAATTATGACCCCATCACTCATAATTCAACTAGTATTAAATTTTTACATACAATAGGTCATATCAAATTAGATGTCTCTAGAGCTCAATAAGATGTATTCCAAATAGATCACTTAAATTGTCCCTTATTTAAGATAGTGCATAATTTATAATTATTGTTAACATGTGAGCCCATATAAAAGAAATAATAAAGCCTAACAATCTCCCACTTGAGCTACATATGTCATCTGAAAATAATTAAACATCATAAATCTTAGTGCGCACAATAAATATTATCTTATCTTGAAACATATTCTTAGATACAATATGGTCCATTAACTATATCAATATGAGATCAAAGCGACCTTTTGCATATATTCGTAACTAAACCTATCAATGATCACCATACTAACATAATTAATAACATAGATCAAATATGGATGTGTAGCACAGGAATTACATGAAATGTAATCTCAAAGATGTTTATTTCCAACTGGTTGTACTTTATAACTCCAACAAGTTAAATGCTTTCTAAACTTTATACAAAACTATAATAGAAAGTACCAAACACTTTATAAACTTTATATAAAACTGTAGTAGAAAGTGTAACCTTATTTCAGAGTTTCAACAAACCATCAAACTTATGGTTTATTTTCTATAAAATAAAGTTTGATGGTTTGTTGAAACTTTGAAATAAGGTTACACTTTTTACTACAGTTTTACATAAAGCTTTCTATTATAGTTTTGTATAAAGTTTAGAAGGCATTTACATGCTCATAAAATATCTTAGGCAGTAACCCTTTAGTTAGCGGATCTGTAATTATAGAGTTTGTACTAATATTTTCTATTAACACTTGTTGAGAACTCTTTCTTTAATAACTAGAAACTTGAAGTCGATATGCTTAAACTTCGAAGAGCTTATGTTATTATGGGAATACATCATTGCGACTTTATTATCACAATAAGTTTTTTAATGATTTTTTTTATACCATTGACAATATGCAGCCTTGTGATAAAGTTTCACAATCATATCCCATGATTTAATAGTCGGGGATCTAATATATGTGGGCGTATGCATGTGCAATAGTATTTTTATATAAAATACGTATCTCATACATATTTAGCACTGCAGAATAACTAATCATACAATAAACATAATAAATGATATATTAATCATATTAATATATTTAAAAGGATTGAAAAATTACCGAAACATTTAACGTTATACACGTATATCCTGGGAGTCTGTCTGAAGATCAATTCGTTGGCAGTTCTAGTCACCAACTCGATGGGTTTGGTAAGTTAGAACAGCAGCTCCTAATCTAGCACTGAGCTTAACACTTAAACTCTTTGAATTTATTTTCTCTTTGATCAACAAAATAAAATTCCGATTGTTGTAATTGGTAGCCAATAATGAAGATAATTTATAAAATAATTTCAACATTTGAAACCAATTTGCAAGAGTTCAAATCTCTTTATTTCTTCACCAATTCTTCGACCACCCTTTGAAATGAAAATATTTCCGTTTTCTTTTAAAGCCAACAACACTTAAGAAAGAAAATAAAACAATTCAATTTTTCTCTTCACCGAATTCACACACGTACACACACACACACACACACACACATATATATATATATATCTCACTTATAATAAAATAATAATATTATATATTATAATATAAAACAAGGCCACTTTGCTAATAAAATAATATTATTATAAAAAATAATAATATAATATAAAAAATAGATGACAACTATATTTCATAATGTAATATAATAATATTATATTACATTATAATAAATTAAATATATAATAATGAAATATTTATGATTATTTAATAATTAAATAATTATTGTGTGAAAAGACTATTTTGCCTCTTATGAATAGTTACTAAGTATACCCCTTAGCGGATCTCACTATACCTACACTTGGGTAAACTAAACCAAAGATTCACAATGTGCCACGTGTCATTATAAAATTAGTAAATAACAATTATTGACTAATTATTATATTTAACACTTAAATACAGACACACACGTATTCCCGTGGTAGTACTGGATATTATTGGATTAAACAATTTAATCTGGTATACTGCTCTAGTGCACCATAAGTACAATCCATATTGCGGAACTCCCTAAGTCCATGCATGATTCGTTAAATGAAAGTATTCTATAAGTCCGTGAGCAATGCTCCACGCACACATCACAGATTTATAAATTAGCACGTCGACTATTTAAGCTGAGGTTACAACGCATACGTACAACCCTTCCATCATGATATCCTGGATGTGCGGGGATATAGATTATCACCGTCAAATTCCCATGTGCTTATCCATATCATACCCCTAAACTTGTATCTCACTAAACAATATATACAAACTCCTTCACCATATTGTTCCACCTTGACAAAAACTCTTTCCCGGGATTAATGCTTGTGGCCACAAGACTTTCTGAGATACAGTCTCAAAGCATCTGGATATCTAACTCCCTGTGCGAGTTGACGGATCCTATATCTGTACACACCAAACTCCATAAGCATTTGAACATACACAGCGACACCTAATGGTTACACCATGAAAGGTCTATGACATGCGTGAAACTAAAGTATGATGGATCACTTATAAGCCCATTATAGCACTCAGGTTAAAGGATCATGTATACTACTCAACTCGAGAGGATCCTCTGTTGACGGCTTACATAAGGTGTCTATCGGAGGCCCTCGTGAGTTTGTCTTATATCTAGTCCTAACTTAATACCATATATCAATATGAGCTACAAGCTCACAGTCGGGTAGGAATGACCATTTATACCCTATAGGTATGACATATGTTGATCTATATAAAGGTATCCACCAATAGACTCGCATCGGTAGAAATAGATCATTGACAATATTCGAGAACATACTTGCGTAACTGACATTTCCTAGCACCTAATTACAACTCTTGCAACTATGTAGTTACTAGTATATTCCCGAGTCTATGTCCCATTACAGACAAGGCTTCAACTCTTGGATCTTCGCTGAGTATTATAACCAGCTAATAATTAGCTGTGCTAATATTTAGCATTTATATCTTTCAGTGTGGCCAACTGTGGGCCCTTATCTAAATTCTTTTAGATCAAATCTGAACTTCTTCAAATCATACAATGTTTGGAATATTACATTGCATAATACCATTTCAATAAGTATTAACGATTTAATAGGAATGTACATTTGTATAAATACATAAGTATATGTATATTCAGGGATGGCATGTAAGCACTAACCCTAACAATCTCTTACTTGCTCTAGTATCATTCCTGATGGTATCTCATACATATCAACTCCACGTATTTCATAGACACTTTTGAAGTCATAGCCTTAGAAAGTGAGTCCGTTAAATTATTTATTGAACATTTCTACAAATACACATCTCCTTTGGTTAAGATTCCTCTTTCAATGTGAGACCCCTCTCAATATAGTCAAAGTACTGGTGTCTTCTTGGCACATCGGCCTAGTTTTATCGCAAAATGATGGGATAAAATCCATCTGTCTTGGAACTCTTTCAAGTTATACGATAAACGTACAAATCTACACTGCCTTTTTTCATTGTGCTAAAAATAAATTAGCAGTGTATTTTAGTTTGGTGCAATTTCAACTCACCTAGTAACAATAAGAATGAGCACATTATTGGAATTTGTGCTTAGTGCCATCCCATAATGTATAAATATATAGTGATAGTATTTATACCATTATTATTTCTAAAAAAATTATTAATATTATTTATTATTAAATGGTAAGTTGCTTGTAACATTTTAGACATTGTATGATCTGAAGGAGTTCAGATCTGGTCTAAAGAAGTTTAGACCAGGGCTAAGAGTTAGCAACGCTAATAGTTATAAACACTAACAGTTAGTAAGTTTATAAGAGTTAGCGAAATCTAAAGAGATAGAGTCTTGTCTGAATGGGATAACGACCTGAGAATATATTAGTAATGACATAGCTGCAAGGAGTTACAAATAGTGCTAGGAAATGTAATTATGCAAGTATGTTCTCAAATATAATGTTCCTGAT
Source organism: Ailanthus altissimus (assembly GCA_946807835.1). Classification (NCBI taxonomy): domain Eukaryota; kingdom Viridiplantae; phylum Streptophyta; class Magnoliopsida; order Sapindales; family Simaroubaceae; genus Ailanthus; species Ailanthus altissimus. The sequence goes on from OX327687.1 coordinate 17,633,572, forward strand.
CTAATTTCATCAATGCAGGTCTATCGACGGAACCCATTAATATAGATTAGTGTATGTCTATATCTGGATGGTCCAGATGGTTAGTCTTAGTAAACCATAAGCTTAGTAAGAAGCTCGTATAGAGATGTAGGTATTCAATAAGGACCGGATATTGAACAGACTCATGAAGACATCCAATAGACATCTTATAAAGCCGTCAATGGAAGGTTTTTCGAGTTGAATAGTATTTGTGGTCTTTTGACCTGAGCACCACGGTGGGCTTGTGAGTGATCCACTATGCTTTGGTTCCACACATGTCAGAAACCTTTCATGGTCTGACTGTGGGTATCGCTGGGTATGGTCCGATGCTCATGGAGTTCGGTGTGTGTAGATATGGGATCCATCAGCTCATATGAGTGGGTTGTATATCTTGATGCTCCGAGATTGTATTTTAGAAAGTCTTGTAGCCGCAAGCATAAATCTCAAAAAATATATTCCGAAGGAATAAACAACATCACAAAAGTGTTTGTGGATATTGTTTAATGAAATATAAATTTGGAGATAAGTTCATGGTTGAGCAAAATAGAGATTTGACGGTGATGATCTATATCTCTGCTCTCAAGGATATAAATGATGGAAGGATTATACGAATATGTAATAACCTCAACTTGTATAGTCTAACATGCTGATTTGTAATATCCATAATGTCTGTGTGGGACATTATTCACAGACGTATGGAGGAGCTTCATATGACAAATCAGGTGTGGACTTAGAGAATCTCACAATATGAAGTATACTCGTTGCGCACTGGGGTAGCGAATTAGATTGAATTAATTCAATTCAATAAATTTCAGCAAAATAGAATGATTGTTTTGGGATCTCTCGGGATACACATTTATCAAGACTTAATTGTTAAGTACATCATTTAATTAATTAACAATAGTTGTTAACCAATGGGATGGTGACAAATGGCAAGATCTAAGCCCTTTATTTTGTTTCATGATATATTAATAAAATAATATAAAAATAGTTTTTGATTTATTTTATTATATTAATTAAATAATCAAAAATAGTTTTTGATTTACTTATTATATACCTTTAATGCACTAAAGATTATTATATAATTTATTCCATTAATATTTGTTTAATGGAATTAAATATTTCACCATTATGAATGGTGGAGACATATTCAATCAAGTGGCATTCTTGTTGGCCATCATATGATTTCTTTATTCATTTGATTAAAATTGAAATAAGAAAATTGTTTCTTATTCATTTGGCAAGGATTACATCCGGCCATGTTTTTTCAAGAAGTGAGTGGAGCACTTGAAGCGTAATCAAGTGTTTCAACCACTATAGTAATAATGGGTAGTCATTATTATTATTAAGTGGAGCACTTCTTAATTATTTTTGGTTAATTTATGATAACAAAATTGAAACAAAACAAAGAAGGCATATTCATTCTATGAGGATGAAGGTTTCGGCCATGAGAAGGAGGGAGAGAGAGAAAGGTAAGTTTGGTCTTTGTTTTTTCTTTCAAGGAGTTGAAAGAATACTAGGTGAAGTTAATTTGATTTTTCTTATTCTACATGCTTAGAACTTGTGAATGACAAAAAGAGAAAAATAATTCTTGTCGTGTTAGTAAGTTGTTATTAACAAGAATAAAATAAAACTTCATATTCCTTTCCTATCTTGGATGACTAAACCGTATTCATGTTTAAGAAACAAGTATATGTATTCAAAGAGGTTGAATACAAGTTGCTGAAAATTCTAAAAAACTAAGCTACCACTCTAGCTCCTTAATCCCACCAAAAGTTATTGTTCAACAATACACTTCAAGGTAAGCTCTTCACATGGATTATTGAAGGACTTGAAGAATTTGTAAAGCTACCTTCATTAGGTGAGTATTTTAAATTATGTTATTGATACAATTATTCCTCATGTTTATATTTGTATAATTGTTATACTTATGCATATATGTGATATATGTTGAAATTGTTAAAATAGGTGTATTTGTAACATGCTTCCGCTATATATTGTAATTTTTTAAATTACGTATACACTCGTATATCACACACTTAATATTCAACACACATACCTATATGTAGACTCTCTATCATCTAGGTTAAACTAGAAGTCTGACTCTGTGCATTTTACTTGTAAGTCACTTTCTTCATATTTGAGAAACCTGTCCTTTGTATCTTCAAGGTACCTTAGGATATGTTTAACTACCATTAAATGGTGGTCTCCTGAATCAGATTGGTATGGGCTTATAACTCTTATAGCCATACTGATATCAGGTCTTAAATACACCATAGCATACATTAAGATCTCTATAGCTGATGTATCTGGTGCGTCAAACACTCTAACTTTCTAATCTTCCATCTTAAGAGACACTCTCCTAAAAAAGATGAACATCAGGTCCAAAAGATATGTTAACTATCTCATAGTTAACAAAAACTGTATCTTTCTAAGACGCTATTGATGTGAAATAATTTGGGAGAGTTCTATCTGTTGGGTATTTAATATACGTGGGTGTATGCATGTGCAATAGTATTTATTGCATAAAATACGTATCTCATATATATTTAACGGTGCAGAATAATTAAATCATACAATAAACACAATAAATAATATATTAATCATATTAATATATTTGAAGGGTTGAGAAATCACTGAAACATGTAACGTTATACACGTGTATCTTAGGAGTCCGCCTGGAGACCAACTCGTTGGCAGTTCTAGTCACCAACTCGGTGGGTTTGGTAACAGTAGCTCCAAATCCAGCACTGGGTTTAACTCTTAAACCCTTAAATTTATTTTTTCCTTGATAAACTCTTTGATCAATAAAATAAATTCCTATATTGTTATAACTGGTAGCCAAATAATGCAGGCAGCAGAATTAATTTCAACACTTGAACTTAATCATTAAATGGATCTATATCCTTTTAAATTAATAATTTTTTTTTTTGCTACCATTTGGCTGAAGACTAATTTGCTCAAAAAACAACAATTTTTGCTTCTCAAAGCAAAACAACAAATAAAATAAAATAAACATTCAAAATGCTTCTCATAGCACACAATGAAGAAAATGAAAAATTTTCATTTTCTCTCATCCACCGAATTTACACATCTCACACACATATATGTATATCTCATATCAATTAAAATAATAATATTATATATTATAATATTAAACAATGCCACCTTGTAAATATAATACTATTATATAAAATAAAATAATGGGCGACAACTATAAACCATTATAATATAAAAATATTATATAATAAAATAATGAGATATTTTATTATTTAACAATTAAATACCAATGTGTGAAATTAGTATTTTGCCATTCATAAATAGTTATCAAGTATGCCTTTAACAGGTCCCACCAAATTTTATACTTGGGTAAAATCAACCGAGGGTCCACAATGTACCACGTGCCATTATACAATTAATAAATAACAATTATTGACTAATTATTATATTTAATACTTAAGTAAAGACATGTACGCATTCTTGTGGTTGTACTGAATATTACTGGATTAAATAATTTAATCCGTACGCTGTCTCAGTGCTCAACGAGTACACTCTATATCGCGAGACTCCTTAAGTCTATGCCCGATTCGTCAAATGGAATTATTTCATGAGTCCGTGTCGACCATCCAAGCTGAGGTCACAACGCATACGTATAGTCCTTCCGTCATGATATCCTGGATGTGCAGGGATATAGATTATTACTGTCAAATCCCCATGTGTTCATCCATGTCATATCTTCAGACTTGTATCTCACTGAACAATATGGTGAACAATATGTGCCAACTCCTTTGCCATATTGTTCCACCCTACAGAAACTCTTTCCTCAGATTAATGCTTATGGCGACAAAACTTTCTAAGATACAGTCTTGAAGCATCTGGATATCTAACACCTTATGTGAGCTGACGAATCCTATATCTGTATTCACCGGACTCAGGTCAAAGGACCACATATACTACTCAACTCGAGAGGACCCTCCATTGACGGCTTACATAGGATGTCTATCAGAAGCCCTCGTGAGTCCATCCTATATCCAGTCCTAATTGGATACCTATATATCAATACAGGCTCTAAGCTCACAGTCGGCTAGGAATGACCATCTATATACTATATGTATAACATATGCTGATATATATAAAGGTATCCACCGATAGACCCGTATTGGTAGAAATAGATCAAGGACAATATTCTAGAATATACTTATGCAACTAACATTTCCTAGCACCTGATTGCAATTCTTGCAACTATATAGTTACTAGTATATTCCCAGGTCTATGTCCCATTATAGACAAAGCTCTAACTCTTGGATCTTCGGTGAGTATTATAATCAGCTAATAATTAGTTGTGTCAACATTTAACATTTATATCTCTCAATGTGGCCTACTGTGGGCCCTTCTCTAAACTCCTTTAGATAATACAATATTTGTAATGTTATATTATATGGTACCATTTAAATAGGCATTAGTGATTTAATGGGAATGTACACATATATAAATATGTAAGTATATGTACATTCAGGGATAGCACATAAGCACCAACCCTAACACTATTAGCTTCCTAGCTTTATCTCTATAAAGCTTTATACCCATTATAAAGGAAGATCTCGCTAAATTCTTCATGGAGAATTTCTTATGAATTACGTTTAACCAACTATAACATACTCACATCATTCTTAATGACCAGTATGTCATCGATATAGAGCATCAAGAAGACTATTATGCTCCTACTGACCTTTTATGCACACAAGTTTGCTCCTCATTTTTGATAAAATCAAACAATCTGATTATCTCATAAAAACAATGATTCCAGCTTCAGGAGGCTTATTTAAGCCCATAAATGGACTTCTTCAGCCTGCATACTAGACTAGAAGTCTGGTTGGACATACAATCTTCAAGATATCTCTTACTAGAGATATCCATTCAGGAATGCCATCTCTACATCCATCTGCCAAACCTCAAAGTCATAATATGCTGTAAGAGCCAATAAAATTTTAATTGACTTTAGCATCAATACTGGTCTAAAGGTTTCCTCTTAGTTAATCCCAGATCACTACGAATTACCTTTCTATAACTAATATAGGGCCTAGAAGGTCTCTACCTTCTATCTAGCTTCCACTACCTCTTGTAAACCTTTTATAACCAATGAGAATAATTCACATTGGTAGCTTAACCAAGTCCCAGATTTGATTTTAATGTATACAGTCAATTTTTTTTTTCATGGCTTTTTGCTGCTTCTCAGATCGATGTCTAACATCATCTCCCTATAGGTCAAAGGATTATTTTCTTCTACCAAGAAAAGTTTAAGTTCACCTTCAAGTATTAAACATACCTAATAGGTGACTGAGACATATTTTCTGACCCACTGGGAAGTGTGCTAAAAGGTCACTAGTTAATTGAGCCTGAGTTCCCATCCTTAGTTCATTGATTTCTAGATTGACTTCACCAAGTATAATCTTTCTATGATTCCCACGATCAATGAGAAACTCTTTCTTAAGAATAATGGTGAATTAAGAAACGACCATGTATACTTTATAGGTATGAAGTATCATGATCTATATAAAGGTATCCACCGACAGACCCGTATCGGTAGAAATAGATTAGGGATAATATTCGAGAACATACTTACATAACTGACATTTCTTGGCACTTGATTGTAACTATGCAATTACTAGTATCTTCCGGGGCTATGTCCTATTACAAATAAGGCTTCAACTCTTGGATCTTCGTTGAGTATTATAACCAACTAATAATTAGTTGTGCTAACATTTAGCATTTATATCTTTTAGCGTGGCCAACTGTGGGCCCTTATCTAAATTCCTTTAGAACAGATCTAAACTCCTTCAGACTATACAATGTCTACAATGTTACATTGTATAATACCATTTAAATAAGTATTAGTGATTTAATAGGAATATATATTTGTATAAATACATAAGTATATGTACATTCAGGGATGGCATGTAAGCACCAACCCTAACATTAATACCTTAAAATAAGCTATAAACTTGGCCACTATAATGGAAGAAGTTATAAGTGTTTACTTAGCACTCTTCTCGAAATAACTCATTGGGCCAAAGTATATTTATATAACTTGATATGGATCTCTTATCATCTAGGCATTTGACTAAATCAAAGTTGGAATACCTCATAATTTATAATCTTTTCGATCTCTTATATCTAAGTATGTAATCTTTTATTCTCTATAAATATCACATAACCCTTTTGGCTGCTTTCTAATGATCCACCCTAAGGTTACTTAAATATATGCTTAGCAGTTTAACAATGTACATAATATCTAGACACATACATACTTGAGCATACATAAGATTCTTTACTGCAGATGTATAAGGGAATTTTTATATCTCTTTATATTAAATCTCATTATTGGTGCACTGACTGAGACTTAACTTATTCCTTAGCAATGGGCGTATCTCATGAGCACAATTATTTATGTTATACCTATTAAGCACCTTATCGATATAGTTATTTTATAATAAACTCAAGATATATTGAGTGTGATTTTGATGTATTTGAATTCCTAATACAAAAGATGTATCCCAAGATCTTTCATATCAAAGTTTCTTTATAGAAATCTCTTGGTTTTGTGCAATAGGCCTATATCACTACTTGCTAATAGTATGTAATTGACATATAAAACTAGGAAGATAAACTTACTCATAGTGAACTTATGATATATACATTCATCAAATGCATTTTTCTTAACATTAAGTGAGGTAATCACTTGATGAAACTTAAGTTACCTTGACAGGATGCTTGCTTAAGATCATAGATGGACTTTTGTATTTTCCAGATCACATTCATTTGGTCTCTAGACATAAAGTTTTTTGGCTACACCATATATATAATTTCTTCAATATCACTATTGGAAAATACAGTCTTTACATTTATTTGATGTAGCTCTAAATTAAATTGAGCTACAAGGGCCATGATGATTCTAAAAGAGTCTTTAATTGATATTTAAGAGAAAGTATCTTTATAATCAATTCCTTTCTTTTGAGTGAAACCCTTGGTAACGAGACGCATTTATATCTTTCGATGTTGCCTTTTGAATCCCAATTAGTTTTAAATATCCATTTGCAACAAATGAGTTTCTCACCTTTAGGCAACTCGACAAGATTTCAAACGTTGTTGTCTCTCATGGATTTCATCTCATCCTTTATGGCCTGAATTTATTTATGAGAATAAGAGCTTTGTTTGGCTTGACTAAAATTGATTGGATAATTTTTTAGTCCTATATGAAACTCATGTTCTTGGAGATAAATGAAAAAATCATCTGAAATTGTACTTCTCTTTTCTCTAGTAAATATTCTCAATAGCACTTGTTCTTAAGGTTGCTCTTGATGAACAAGAGCAAATTCTTTATTTTAGATTGGGCTCTATATATTATCTTATATTTTTGGATCTGCTTCTTGAATAATGTCAGAACAATAAGTATGATCATTTTTAATAGCAACTGTATGAAGATAAATAAATTCATCTTTCAAGACAATATCCCTAATATGCCTTATCTCCCCCCAAACTCAACATCCTCAAGATATTTAACATTCTCATCTCGAAAAAGGATTTACTTGAGGAATCATAAAAATTGAAACCCCTCGATCTTTCAAAATATCCAAAAAAAATAGCAGCTAATTGTTCTTGAGTCCAATTTCTTTGTATTAGCTTGTATGGCCTAGCCTTAACTGAATAACCCCAGACATGCAAGTGCCTAATACTAGGCTTTTTTTTCAGTCAATAAATCTTACAAGGTTTTAGATACTACTTTACTTAGAGCTCTATTAAGGATATAAACTGCAATCTTTAGTGATTCTCCCTAGAGTGATTCAAGTAAAGAAGAATGATTAATTATGCTTCTCACCATTCTGTAAGTATTCAGTTTTGTCTCTTAGCAATACCATTCATGCATGCATTATGTATTATAGGATGATGTCATACTCCTTTAGAAATTTAGTAAAAAAAAAGGTAATCGATAGTGTTCACCTGATCTGTCATATCTTCTATAGTATTTACCACCACAGTCAGATTTGACAACTTTAATTTTCTTGCCAAGTTAAATTTTAGCTTTGAAAGCATTAAACACATTTTAAGACTTCTCATAAATCAAGTAAAGGTACCCAAAAAAAGAATAGTCATCAATAAACATAATAAATTATTGTTGGCCATTCCAAGAAGCTGTAGGGAATGGTCCATAAATAATTTATTAGTTTTAAGATGTTATTGCTCCTGTTTGTACCTAAGTTTCTATTGTTTGTTTGTTTTCCTTTAATACATTCAATATAGATTTTAAAATTTGTTAAATTAAAAGAATCAAGAATTCTATCTAATACAAGTTTTTGTATTCTCACTTTAGAGATCTGTTCTAAATGCTTGTGCCATAACATAAAGGAATTCTCATTAGTTAATTTTTGCTTTGTACCACATTTATTAACATGTAAGGATTCATTAAAAGAGGTATCAATATATTTTGTAAGGATGATCAATTAAAGAGATAGCACTAATAAGATTTTAATTTTGAAATGGACTAACTTATTATTTTTGAATGAACAAAAATAACTTGATTTGGTCAAACCAGAAACAGTAAATATGTTCTGTCTAAATGGCAGTATTTAATAAGTCTAATTTAAATTTAAATAATATTTGGTCTTTAATTGTAATCTAAATAATCCTATGGCTTTTACAAGGGCTGATCGTTTCTCACTTAGATGCATCTTCCAACATCAATTGAAAACTGGCTCATAAGACAACCTAGCATAAACACACATATGTGAGTAGTTGCATATGTATCTACCCACCAAGTGTGTTTAGGTACAAAAGCTAAATTAACTTCTAAACAAACAAAGTTGAGAAGTGTACATTTCTTAACGTGTTATTCGGCATACTAACAACAACCCTTTTTCACATGACTAGCCTTTTTGCTGAAGAAATAAGTAATGACCGGATCTTGTTTCTTTTACACCTTATTATGTAAAATCTCCATTGCAGTTTTCTTTTCTTTATTCATTTTTCTTAACTTATTGGTAACCTTATTCTGAGAAGTATTTTCTAAGTGAGCACTTTTATTCTTTTCTCGCTTCAATTTGTCTTCTTATTGCACACAATGTGAAATGAGCTCATTAAGAGTCCATTTAACCTTTTGGGTGTTGTAAATTACTTTAAAATAATTACAGTGTACAAGAAGAGATATCAAAACAAGATGCATAAGTGAGCACTTTTATTCTTTTCTCGCTTCAATTTGTCTTCTTATTGCACACAATGTGAAATGAGCTCATTAAGAGTCCATTTAACCTTTTGGTGTTGTAACTTACTTTAAAATAATTGTAGTGTACAAGAAGAGATATCAAAACAAGATGCATGAGTAAATCATTAAACAGCTCTAACTTTAGTGCCTTTAGTTGTAAATCCAGATTAGACAATTTATGATGTACTCTTTATACTCCCTTTACCATTATAACTTATTGCAACAAGGTTAGCTAGTAGCTGCTTATTTCAGTCTTTTTTTTTAATTCTTTGAAAAACATTGTTAAATTTCCTCAAGAAATTTTCTAGCATTTTCTTTCTAAGAAATAGTGCCTTAAACATATGAATAAATTTATATTGGCAGATACAATAGAAGCAAATAAAACTTATAGAGAATGCATAAAAAATAACAAGTTCACAATTATATCTTTATTTTAAGCATATATATGCAAGACATAAATAAACATAAAAGGTGGGCTCTATCACGAGATACCTAGCACAACATTGATATTTAATCTTTAGACTGAAATATCAACTGTAAGTGGTACTCTCAATACAGTAATCAAATGTTAATAATAAATCTTGCCAACAATAAGCCTTTCTTTGGACCGACTTATTGCATGCATAGAAAACTTGATAATTATCATATATTTATTACCACAAATATGCCTATTATTTGGCCAAAAAATAATATTCTTTTGGGCCAATTAATTTTTAATAAATAATAAACATATTCATCTTAATATTCCAAAATAAAGAAATCTACTTAATAGAGGTTACTTTGGCAACATGTTATTTCAATTAATTTATTTCGAAATATAAGACAAGTAGTAAAAAGAAAAAAATAACCGAATGCCATAAATAAAAAAATAAGTTTTTCTTACGCACTGGAGTGGCACGTGATGCCAAGGCCGCTGTGGTTAAAACGCTGTTAATGGTTCAAAACAGGGTCAATAATTATCAGGTAAGTCAAATAGGTTAAATTAGGACTGAATCTCCATGAATTAAGTTAGGTATACCCAATTTGCCTAAAAATAAATGAAAATCTTTAAATTTTGACCATAAATTTGCTAACTTTGGGTCAAAATAGAACTTACTTTCAATTTTTTTTAAGTTTTTAGATCAAACTATAATTACTTAAAGTTAGAGGGGTTAAGTGAGAAAAATCAATTATATAAAGACCTATATGAAAATATTATAAACGTTTATAGCAAAATTATAATTATATAAAACACTTAGGCCTGTATGAAAATAGCTACTTTTGTGGGGCCTATTTGTAAATTTGGTAAACTTTCTTTTTTAATTTTTTTTATTAACAATAAATATAATTAACATCAAAATGAAGTTGAATTTTGATATTTTTCATCCTTAATTATTTAAATCAATGACTCTTAATTATATTTGAACCCTCAAAATCACAATAAAAACAATAAATTTAAAGTTTTTCTCAATAAAAAATTATAAAAAATTCACAAATATAATATCTTTACCCTAAATAACTATATGCGAAAAATATTCAAAGCATGAATATATGTATTAACAATCATAATAATTTAACACAAGTTTTGCTCTAATACCACTTGTTAGATATAACCATATATTGGATTCATATTTATATGAATATAATCTAAGATTTATCATGTCAAATTACCATGATGAATCTTAAGAAAAATATACTTAAGGAATCAATGGTGATTAGAACTTAAAGATTAACAGTTTTGAATAAGAACTAAGAGTTTAATGGGATTCCACATTCAAATTATGATTTCATCACTCATAATTCAATTAGTATTAAATTATTACATATAATAAGTCTATATATAATTCAAATAAATTACTTAAATTGTCATTTATTTAAGATAGCTATAATTATTGTTAATATATAAGCCCACATAAAAATAATAATAAAACCTAACAAAAGAAATGAAATATAAAATTATAAAAGGGGACATACTTTCTTAGAATCAATATTTATAGAAGAAAAACAAGATGTGATTTGATGCTATTAATTATTTGTGACGATGGAATTGGATTATGGCTCAAGTTTAAGTGTATAAATTAAGAATTTTAGTATTAACAATTAACCACATGATGATGCCAATTTAAAGTGATTTTGTTTTTTAATATTTAAAGAATAATGATGAAACTACTGAATTAAAACTACATCATTATCTAATGATTTTTAAATAATTTAACACAATAAACATTATTATTGTGCAATTTCTGTCATGCTAATCGGTTGTGTCAAAAGTTTTTCTAGACCTACAACTGTTTCTTAGTGGTTTTGCTATATTTCTAGGACAACACTCTGCCTTTTTTACGGAATTTATGGTTGTTATTTTTGCTATTGAGAATGCTTACTCTAGAGGCTGGCACCATTTGTGGATTGAATGCGATTCTCTTTCTCTTGCTGTTACTCAGTGTCTTACAAACTCTCATTATACTCTTCCTCGGCAACTTCACACTTGTAGGTTAAACTATTTGGATATGCTAAAAGTCATGGAGTTTCATATTTCGCACATTTACAGAGAAGGCAATAAAGTAGCTGACCTACTAGCTAATATGGGTTTGGAGTTTTCATTGGTGGGATATCCCTCCTCAGGAAATTAAGAAATATCTCATTCTTAACACATTGGGGGTACCTTACTTTCAGTTTATGTTTTAGTTTGTCTTGTGCCTTCGTGCTGCTTTTTACTATACTTCTTTTCTTTAGATTTTAATAAAATAACTCTCTAAGGGTTTGCTCTTGGAGATTGCTCAAAAACAAATATGTACATATCACAACTCAGGGTATATATGCATGAACCAAACCCTGTATGAACCAAACACTATGACATCATATTCTTACTATTACAAAATTTTATATTCGACAACACATTTACTACTACTATTGCCAAACATAATTTGCCAAATATGTCGGCAACTATTCACCATAGACAATTTGTGCATTATAATGTTACAAATCATTTGGCGCAAATTGACGATTTGTGCAAAATGCACTTCTTATGAGTCATCAGTGTGGACGTTTTTTTTTTTTAAGATCCAATCATCCTTGGGTATAAGTAAGCTAAAAATCAAAATAGTTTTTAAGTTTATTTTTGTTATTATACAATTTTCTCAAAATAATTATATTCATTTTAAAAAGGTATTGGAGAAAGAAACTGAAATAAGTTATACCATTTAATATTGTCATCCCTTCAACTAAAGAAAAGACTTTTGGATGAAGATATCTTTAGCTTTCTCTTATATGCAAATTGTTCACACTATCAATCGCATTGTAAAAATTATTACTGACATAACATTACCCTTCTCCTTATTTATTGTGCTATAAAAATTATGGGACTAGATCCGCGTTGTTCAGTGTTCTACTGGACATATATTCTGTCTCAATAGAATATAATTATATAACATTTTCTAAGTAGGATACAATACACAATTGGGCCTAAATTCTAAAATAGAAAAGCCCATTAGACACTTTTTGGCCCGGCATCGATAATGCTCTCTACAAGTTGATCAAAATATGATTTTCATCAAGAATTGAAACCTAATAAAGTCGGTCATCTTCAAATCGCCCATTGTTAACCAAGGCCATAAAATTGCCCTATAAGAAACCTTCAAAGTTGCCTCGTAATGAACCATGTGGATCGCCCTAAATAATAAATGATTGTCTAATTGCCCTGCTTTATCTTTTTTAAATCGCCCACTAAGGTCACCCCATATCATTTTGTTGGTCACTCGGACTTCAAGCCTTCAATCAACTCGCCCATGATGACTTATCTTCTGGTGATTGCCCAATACCCCCTTAGCCTCCAAATATTACCCATGAAGCCTCACTTTGTGGAAATCGATTACAATCACCCTAATCACTTGTATTGAAACTTTATGGGTTCTTTAGGTAAAAAATCACTCTGGACATCTTGGGAGATTCACAATCTAAAACAATCTCCCCTAGACCTTACTAGAGGCAAGAAATCACCCCCAGCACATAGAGATCTTATCATTTGCCTTTGAAACATCTAAAAGAATGCTTAAAACATGGCCGATTTTTACTTGATCATAGCCATATACTTGATTTTCAATGGTAACTTTAAGAGGTCATGCAATTGATTTTCAAAGGCTAGCTTTTATGAAAGAATGGCCGACTTTTATGATCAATTGTTTCAATTAACATGGCAATTTCTTTATCAAAGTCGACCATTTAAAGAAGTACATATACATATGGCTGACTTTGATAAACAAAGAAGTGCACACACACACACACACACACACATATATATATATATATGACCGAATGATTACATATATATGAATCCATAAAACAATCGGCTTGTTTGGACAATATGGCCAATTTTTATATTACTTATAATGTCAAATTTTCTTCATGGCTAACATCTGATAATGGCCATCATTGGCTTCTTTAAATGGCCAAATTGGTTACTTTGTGTAGAGGCAATTTCATGCATTGGAGATGGCATTAGCAATTGAGAGTATGGCTGCTATTGGTTGTAGCACAAAATGAAATCGGCCATGTATAGGCAAATCGGATGTGAAATCTCCAAGGTTATGTATAGGCAAAGTTGCATATAAAATCTCCAAGGCCATGTATAGGCAAAGTTCATGTGAAATCGCTAAGGCTATGTATTGACAAAGTTGCATGTGAAATCGCCAAGGTTATGTATAGGCAAGTTAGCCATGTAATCAATTTTCCAAATTTTTTTACTTTTATCATTCAATTGCAATTTCTTTATGCAATTGCCGATTTCCTTTGATTCAATTGCAATAGACCATCACATGCAATCGGCCATGCAGGTGAAATTGCCCATGTAATTGAAATTTCTCCATGCAATTAAGTTTGACTTTATCATTCATCTTTTCATTTTTTTTAAAAGGTGGGCAATTTTCATGCTTTTGCATTTTACAGGGGGTGATTTTATTCATTTGGCCATATATGGCTGATTTCATGTAATTGTCATGGTCAACTTTATTCATGGTCAACTTTCATGTATTTCTCATGCCTAAATGAAATTTTATTCATCCCCTTTTTTTTTAAAAAAAAAAGGTGAGTGATTTGCCTTTTGGCCATATATGACCGATTTTATGGAATTGGCTATATATGGCTGATTTCATGCACTTTGGCCATATATGGTCGATTTCAAAGCCCTTTTTTGTATTTCATATATATTTTTTAATGTACTCACATGTGGTCCATTTTTACTTATTCATCATGGCCGATTGTTTTTAAAACTAAATATTAAATAGGCTTTAAGCAGTAGCCCTAGGAATTCTTGGGTAAAAATGGACCTAGTAAGATAATCATAAGAGAAAATCGCTTTTATGGGTCACCCCTTAAGTGTTGTATGAACAAAATTGGCTAGCAATAATTTTCTAAAAAAATTGGCTTATATGCATAATTATTTCATCTAGTTACTATTATCAACCTTAAGACCAAAACATTGACTTATCCATCCCTAAATTGTTGGTCGGTATGCTTTAGATTACTATTAGCAGTCCTTGAATGTTGAACCCCTTCCAAATTGGCTACCAAACATGACTACTAGCTTATAATTTTGGCATCTTTGAATAGGCCTTTCCAATTTGGATCTACGCATGCACTTGGTGCAAATTAGCCTAGGCTCATCCTTTGTTCCTAAATTAATCTCTCAAAATTGATTTTATGTTGAAGATTTTAGTCATTTAACTCTGGTAGGGGTCGACTTTACTTCCCTAATTCATGACCGATCTAGGGGTTTATCACTTGTGGTATTGTATATCTCAATCACATCACTATCCAAAGTTGAAACCTTACTGGGCTTGGGTTGAAACAATTTTAGCAGCAGGACAACTATGTTGACAACCTCTATTTGGGGTGCTTTTCCTTTACTGATGTCCCCTAGTTAACCTAATCACCCTAAAATTCATACTCAGCTCTATCGTTTAGGTTGCCCTGGTACCTTAGGCAGGTGCGCCCTTATCTGCCTTATTTCTATTCATTTGTAAATAAACTTTCCTCTAGGGTTTATCACATTTACTGATCAGCCTGGAAGACCATGAGGCCCTTATCGCTTTATTTCCAAAAAGCTTTTTGTTGAGGTTGTTAATCTTGCCTAAGTTCTTCTCAATCTCTTGGTCATCACCCAAAATCTAGATGGCATCTTCGAGATGCCTTAGCTGCTCACGTTTTTGGATTCTCCCATTCTAAGTTTTTGTCAGCTTTACATTTGGATAAACTCAATCACCTACCTGATCAAATACGCTCCGTCTTGGAACGTTGAACTACCACTAGTTGACCTTGTTACCTTGGGCTTGAAAAGCCTCCTAAGGGGTGCTGGGAAATCGCCAACTTCTTTGATCCACCAATAACGTTTTCAAAAGTTGTAAACATTGAGGGCAGACTAAACACCCATTTTTGGAGATCGACTGGTCACATGAGTTTGGCTTTTCTATAACTATGAGTTTGGCTTTTCTATAACTATAAGTTTGGCTTTTTTATAACTATCCTCTACATCTAGATGGCCTCTATGATAGAATTTCCCACCTGGATTTTTATTCTTGACTTGTCAGAAGTCCATATTTGAGTCGAGGATCCTTCTCCTAATACGTTTCTTTTGGCAAAAGATATAACCACATTTATACCTGTAGTAGGGAAATGGTAGATTTCAATGATAAGGGCCTTACTCTTGGTACTAAATAGAAGTTGACCTTTAATAATTAACGGTTGAATTTATTTCTTGAACACAATACAGTTGTTTGTATAATGTCTCCAAGAGTTGTGCCACTTGTACAAATTCTTCCCTGCGCGTTGGTCAACCAGAGGGATGGTGTAGCCTTCGGATAGCTTAATTTATTTTTTTTTTAAAAGCCAATTGAAAATATTGTCAACTTTCCTCAGGTCTAAAGAATATTATTTAATTATTTGAGTATTCTTGTTGAACATTTTCTCTTTGGTGAAAGACAGCTTCTTAAGGATTGGGCATTTATATCGACCTCTTGTGACCACTTCAATAAAGTAGACCTCCTTATTTGTGTTGCCAGAATCACTATGTGACTCCATTTAAATGGCAGCCGCATTGAGTTGATAATGATAATAAGTATCTTTGGAGGACACCTTATATTAGTCCATTTGCTTTAGAATCCTTTCATAATTCATCGTTCTAATGGCCAATTCATACAAATCCCTAAATCGGCAACCTTCGAAGTGTTTCCTTAGTGCAAAGGATATACCTCCTAAGACCATGTGTACACAATCGACTTTTGTGATTTGAGTTTGACATAAGAACCAAGTTTTTTGAATCAGGTGATATATTTTAAAATTGATTCGCTCGACCTATGGGTGACCCTGGCCAAATCAGCCAAACAAAGTTAGTATACCAAGTGAAAACCATCTTGGTTAGGGATTTGCTAAATAGTCTCAACTTCTAGAAAGGAGACAAACTGGCCTCACCATATTAAATTATAAACTTAAAGATGTATTCAAATATAGTGATGTTCTCCTCACCCAAAAATAAAAATAATTCAGAGATTTTATACCCATTTGGAAAAAGAACTAATGAATTTTTGCAATGCTTCTCCTAGCATATTTCTATATATTTCAGGACGCTCAGAACTACTTGTGGGTTGCATAAGTTCCATAAACATAATTGTATTGGCTTTGATTGAGCTTGGCCGACTTGTTCTTGGGGTTGGGAAATATGTTGGTGTAAACTTCCCAGATTTATCATGTTACTAGCTTGGTCATAACTAAAAATCTGGTTTAGCTGGTTCTGATGGATCTGTGAATTTGTAAACTCAACCCTCTCAGGTTGCTTAAGAATATTAATTGAGCTATATTGTAGGTTATTTTGGTTGTAACTCTGTCATCATCAAGTGATAAAGGATTAATTAGGTCTATATTTCTATCTTCCAAACTTAATATTTATTTGTTGAAATTAAGATTATTTGGCTTTTTATGTATTTTATTATTATTTTATCAGTTTGGAGTCAATAGAGCAAATAAGGATAAAAATATAATAAAAATAAGCCAAAAACGTCAAACTGTTGCAATAGATTACTACAGCATGAGCTACAATAATTTGCTACAGTACCAGCTCCTTAGTGCCTAAAATTCAGCGCTGCATGAACAATGTGTGTAAGCACCACTTGTGAACAATTTTTGAATCTGACTTGTGTTTGATGTTTTACTGTAATTTGAAAACATAAACCTATAAATATAAGGCTAAAAGCCCTAATTCAAGCAATCAAAAGGAGAGAGAAAAAAAGAGTGAAAAAGAGAAAGAATGAGCAATTTTTGAAGGATCAAGAATACTAGATGATTGAAGACTGCATAAAAATTAGTTTTATCTCTTCAACTATTTATCTTTCTAGTTTTCTATGATTTTCATGATGTTATTCTTGATAGGGTCTAGAACTCCTTATTTCACCATAACCTAAGTTTTTATTTCAAGGGTTAGACTTTTGAACCTAGTAGGTAATTGGATTTTATTTATTCTTAGTTTATGAACTTAATACATATAATTGATTCATTCTATCTTGAGCTTAATGCTTTTATTATATCTAGCCAATATTATGAATGATTGAGGAACTATAATGAACTTGATAAAAGGGTTCATGTGTTTAGCCTATGGTAGTTTGATGCATGATCATAGATTAACAACTATGAGTTCTATGTAGGATAGACATATACCTAGATGGCATGTATAGTGTAGTTTAGACCTGGTCTTAATGAATTACATTCTCATCTAATTACCATAGAGATATATGTAGTTGTTAAAATTTGTAATATAGTCACTCGACCATCGACAAAGGCTTGTAATGATATTAGAGTCTAGCCAATCAATTTGTATTAAGGGATTAACTAAGAGGTTAATGAATCATTTGAAATACTAGATGATAAGTCTAAACCCTAGATTCTTATCAATTAATAAATTTAACACTTTATTTATTTACTGTTTAGGTTTAGTTTAATTAATAGAACTAGGTTAGTTAATTGCATTTTAGATTTCAATTTATTTGAATAAAAGTGAAGTAGATATAATTTTAGTAATTGTTTGATATAATTAGATTGGATAGTCCCTGTGGGAACGATACTTGGACTTTAAATTTTATAATATTACCTAATATAATAGCGTGTGCTTGGGCTTAACTACTAAAGTATACATAAAGTTTTTGGTGCCGTTGCTGGGGGCTATTTCTTTTTAATCTTGGATCAATATTAACATTAAGCTACTTGCTTTTTAATTTAGATTTATTTTTATTTGAGTTTATTTTCTTTTTTTTACTTTAATTTTCTTTCTACTTTTCTTTGACAGTTCATGCAAAGGGAAAAAAGTGCTACTTGACTTTTTTTTATCCTAAGATTGAAAGAATCTTGCATAGAATTGAACATGAACAACTCCAATGATCTTTAAACATAGAAGAGAATAATGATCACATCAAAAATTCAGTGTCTGAGCTCATGATACCACATAGAGCGTTAAAAGAGTATGTTATCCGAATGACAGATGGTGTTCAATCTAGTATTTAGCAACCAACCCTCAATGCCAATAATTTTGAGATCAAACTGAGTACTATTTAAATGTTGAAGAAATATGTACAGTTCAGCAGAGCTCCCAAATGACGACTCTAACATGCATATCATAAATTTTGAGATTAAACTGATTACTATTTAAATATTGTAGACCTTCAAGTACAACGGAGTCCCAAATGATGCCATACGACTTAGATTGTTCCCTTTCTTCTTAAAAGATAGAGGAAAGAGCTAGTTGATGTCATTTTCGTTAAGATCCATATCAATATGGGATTATTTAGAGTAAAAGTTTCTAGTCAAGTTCTTTCTACCAACAAAGATGAGAAATGACATTACCTCATTTAGTCATATTGATGGCAAGGCATTGTATGAGGCACATGAGCACTTTAAGGACATGTTGAGGAAGTGTCCTTGCCATAGAGTCTCTAAATGGTTGTTAGTCTAAACGTTCTGCAATAGACTAGTAGGGCATTTAAGGACTATTGTAGATGTTGTTGATGGATGAGCATTAATGAATAAGTTTACGAATGAGGCTTATGATTTATTAAAGGAGATGGTGTCAAAGGTTACCAATGACTAACTAAGAGGGTTAGACCAAGAAGAGTCACCAGTGTGCATGAGATTGACATATTCAATGCATTAGTAGCTTAAATTAAAATGTTATCTAAGAAGATTGATACATTGAATGTCGTCAAACCTCAGTATGTGACTTGTAATTTTTAAGGTGATAATCACATGAATGGGCAGTATATGGAATCGGTAAATTATATGGAAAATCTTAATAGACAGCAACCTAACCCACAATTAAACTTCTATAATTCAGGGTGAAGAGATCATCCTAATTTCTCTTGGTATGACAACCAAGAGGAATCATTTGGACCATTGAATGCCGCAAGATTCCAGACACTGTAAAAGAAGAAGTTGGAATTGGAAGACAAGTTCATGCAATAAATAAAGTCTAATGATGCCATCATACAGAATCATTCAACATCATTAAAGAACTTGGAGGTTCAAATGGGATAACTTGTTGTAGCCATTAATAAGCGACCTCGAGGCACTATACTAAGCGACGCCGAAGCAAATCCAATAAATGTAGAGTAATGCCAAGCCATTAGCTTGAGGAGTGGTAAGATTTTACAAGAGAACACATTCTCACCACCACCATCAATAATAAAGGAGAAGGAAGTGCAAAAAAATGATGTGCAGCCATATAAATAACATATTCCTTTTCCTCATAGGCTACAAGGATGTCAAATAAGTGCAAAAATTAAAAATAGGCAATAGAACAGTCCAAAAATGCAGAAACTAAAGATGGGCAGCAGAAAAGCGTGGAAAATTATGCAAAAAGAAGTGTAGAAACTAGTATACAAGTGTAGAATAATCTTGATGTGAAGAAAAGTGATAACTTAGTAGGAAATATCAGTCCAAATGTACAGAATCAATGCATGCAATCATTCCTTCTACCTCTATTGTTCTCTCAAATGCTGCAAAAGAAAAAATAGATAAGTAGTTTTTTAAATTTCTTAAAATTTTTAAGAAATTACAATCTATATTCCTCTTGTAGATGCACTTGAATAAATTTTTAGTTATTTCAAGTTTATGAATAACATCATTTCAAAGAAGACGAGACTATAGGACTATGAGATTGTAGCATTGACAAAGGAATGTAGCGTTATTCTTCAGAATAAGCTACCTTGTAAGCTTAAGGATCATAGAAACTTTACCATCCTATGCTCCATTAGTAGTCATGACCTTGGTAAAGTGCTATATGATCTTTGAGTGATCATTAATGTCATACCCATTTCCATCTATAACAGGCTAGGTTTGAAAGAAACAAAACCTATTAATGTCACACTCATACTTGCTGATCGATCTCTCACCTACCTAAAATGAATTATAGAGGATGTACTAGTAAAGGTGGACAAGTTCATCTTTCTTGCAGATTTTATTGTTCCAAACATAGAAGAAGACAAGAAGATCCATATCATCCTTAGAAGACCTTTCTTAGCTATAGGACGTACGGTCATTGATGTTTATTGGGAGAGATGACCATATGGGTACATGATATTAAGCATCATTTAAAGTCTTCAAGGAGATTAAGTTGCCATATAAAGGAGAAGACTGTTGTAGCATTAATGTGGTGCACTCAAACACTAAGGAACTCCAAGATGTAGAGATGTTAAATCTTCGCATAAAAAAAAGACTTTAAGGTATAAAAAGAAAGAATAAAGAAGAAAGAGCAGCAGTGGAATAAGGCGATGATTTGATTGGTTTTTTTTGTTAGAAATAATGCTTATGTTTCATTCTATTATACATTAAATATTTCAATAATAATCATTAATACTTATATGGTAAGAAGCTTGTACTTTTTTTAGACAATGTAGATCTAAAAGAGTTTAGATTTAATATAAAAGAGTTTAGGGTCAGTGCTAAAGTTAGCAATCTAGAGAGTTAGAACCTTATCTAAAATAAGGATAAAGACCTGAGAATAATATAGTAATGATATAGTTGCAAAGAGTTGCAAATAGTGCTAAAAAATTTCGTTATGTAATTTTTTTTTTTAAATATCGTTTCTGATCCATGGTTACCGATATTGGCTGATCGGTATTCCTTTCAAATTAGTATATGTCTATATCTGAATTTTTCAGATGGTTAGTCTTAGCAAACCATGGACTTAACGAACGTTTGTATAGGCATGCAGGTATTCAGTAAGGACTGGATACTGAAAAGACTCACGATGACCTCCAAAAATATCTTATAAAGCCATTAATGGAAGGTCTTCTTGTATTGAGTACTATTCATAATCCTTTGACCTGAGCTCCATGATGGGCTTATGAGTGATCCACCATACTTTGGTTCTGCGCATGTTAGAGACCTTTCATGGTGTAACAGTTGGGTGTCATTGGATATAGTCTGATGCTCATAGAGTCTGGTGTGCGTAGACATGTCAACTTATATGGGTGAGTTATATACCCTGATACACCGAGATTGTATTTCAGGAAGTCTTGTGGCCACAAGCATAAAGCTTAAAAAAGTGTTTTTTCTTAGGGTTAAACAATATCATAAAGAAGTCTACGTATATTGTTTACGAAAATATAAATTTGGGGATAAGTTCATAGTCAAGCATATAGAGATTTGTGAGTGATGATTTATATCTCTATTCTTTTAATGATATAGGTGACAGAGGGATTATACAGATATAGTTGACCTTAACTTATATAGTTCAATGTGTCATTATGTAATATCCGTAATGTGTATGTGGGGCATCATTCACGGACTTGTAAAAGTATTCCGTAAGACAAATGGGTATGAACCTAGAGAGTCTCACAATATGAAGTGTACTCATTGAGAACTGGGGTAGTGGTACGGATCGTATGGATCGATCTGAGAATGTTTCAAAAAATAGGATATGTTTTAGGACCTATTTGGAAAGTGAGAACCAGAGTTTGTAATTGTTGTAAATAGGTCCCTATTACATAGAAACGTAAATTGCACACATGCCATCCATGCATGACCATTTGTGTGACAAATGGAAGCATGCATGGAATTGTATGTGAAAAATGTCACCCATGCAAAGTGTTTGCATGGATGAGTGACATTTGTCACTCAGACATGGCATTATATGGCAACACATGCCTTAAAGGTAGACGTGTACACCTGATGTGTCTTACTCTATTAAAACAAATGAAAGAGTTTATTTGAGATAAAATTTTGATTCTAAGAGTAAAAATTTGTGCTACCACATAGAGAGAGAAAAAACAACTTTGAGAAAGTTGCATTTTAGTCCATAAACTCAATCTTTAAGCATTTGATGTTTCAACTAGTTCAAGTATTGAATTTATTTTGATTCCTACACGATATAAACATCAAAGGCTACCATTCTAGCTACTTTAATCCCATCAAATTTTGGAGTCTGGAATTGTTCAAAAGAGGACTTCATTGTAATCTCAATAAGCTTATAAGTTCAAAAATCTTCACCAAATCGTCCACAAGGTTATGTATATGATTCTTATTCCATTTTTGATTTAGTTGTAATGTGTATATATTTATTATATTTTTTTATTCCGTTATGTAATGTATGTTGGACATGCATTTAAAATTTTTTAACGTATACACAATCAAAAGTATGCACCCTTTAATGCACTAACAGTCTTGTGTAGATAAATTATTTTTTAATGTTAAGCTTTAGTTGAGAAAATAATTATTAGTCCATGATAAGAATTAGAATCTTTGCTGAATTTATTTTTACAAGTCTCTAGGAAATAATAGATGCTAGATAATTCTTATATCATGAATTTTGGACTGATTCCAACCTTATTTTTGATCACTTATTCTTGAGCACATTGTTAATAAGCATGTATTAGTTATTTTCTTTTAGAGATACTCATACTTAAGTAGTACATCACAGTCTCGATAACCAACACTCTAGAACTTGCTTGATTACTGCTTGAGGCAAAATCCTAGAAAAAACATGAATAGAAAAATGACATTAGGTTATCTTTGAACCGATTGAACCTTTCCAAGCCTATCATAGATGTATATTTATCCCTAATCACCCCTTTTGAGCGTAAATACCAATTTTTTATGTTTAACCATATTATAAGCCTTAATACTTTAATTTATTTATCTTAAAATTATCTGTGAAACCATAATCCTTGAGTTTACTTAGAAATATTCTTAAAAGGAAATAGATTGTAGATGTATGAGAAAATAGTACTGAAGTGGAAAGTAATAGGTCTTGAAGGTACTTATCAATTAAAGTTTTGGGGTACATATCATAAAACAAAAAGTGAAAAAAAGAGAGAAATCTTTGAATTCAAAATACCCCCGACTTAAGAAAAAGAAGAAATTCTTTGCAAAAGTGATTAAAAGATAGATAGGAATATAATACGTTTAGGGGTAGAGATAGATAAAAAAAAAAGTATCAAGAGGATTTTATGTAAAGTTAAGTGTTCACGATATGATTTACGCTTTATATATATATATATATATATATCTTTATATCTCACTTTAACCTTAGTCTTACATTAGAAGCTAATTAAAGCCCTAAATATATCCATATATATATATATATTTCTACATTAGTGGAGAGTAGTATGAAAAGCAAGCTTATGGAAGTGTTATTGTGAATTGAAATACGCCAAGATATCTTTTTGTACTATTTTAAGTTATTAAACAAATCTAAGTTTCATTTGACTGTTTACTTGCTTATTGCATACACATACAAGTCATCAATTATAGGGGAAAATGAAGGATTTGATAAATAGTGTAATAATTTATTGAATGGTTTATTGATTTCTGAAAAAACTTGTGTCATTTCAACAGCCTTTGAGACAATAATTATGATCATCTAATCAATCAAGCTTGTTTTAGTTTTGAGTTTTTATTTTATTTAGTCAATAATAAATTGTGAGTATTTATTTTTGTTTTACTTGAGGACGAGCAAACTCTTATGTTTATGGTATTTGATAGGGGGTTAATTAGGTCTAATATTTTCATTTTCCATACTTCATATTTATTCATTGAAATTAAGAATATATTGGCTTTTTATGTGTTTTATTGTTAGTTTGTAGGTTTAAAGTCAATGGAGTAAATAGAGATGAAAATCTAATGAAAATAAGCCAAAAATATCAAATTACTACAGTGTGAGCTACAGTAATTTACTAAAGTACTTTACTACAGTACCAACACCACAACACCCAAAAATGAGCTTCATAGCGCTCAAAACAGTGTATAAAGCACCTTAGCGCCCAAAATCTAGTACTGTGTGAATAGTAATTCTAACCTAACTTATATTTGATGTTTTATCTTAATTTGAAAATATAAACCTATAAATAGAAGGCCAAAAACCCTAATTCAAGCAAATAAGAGAAGAGAGAGAAAGAATAATTTTTAGAGAATAAAATAGACTAGAAGATTGAAAACTACAGAAAAATTAGTTTTATCTCTTCAACTCTTTATCTTTTTAGTTTTCTATAATTTTCACGAGGTTATTCTTGATAAGCTATAGAACTCTTTATTTCACTGTGACCTAAGTTTTTATTCATAGAGTTAGACTTTTCAACCTAGTATGTAATTGAATTTCTTTGATTCTTAGTTTATGAACTTAATACATATAATTGATTCATTCTTTCTTGAGTTTAATGCTTTCTTTATATCTGACCAATATTATGAATGATTGAAGAATCATGATGAACTTGACAAATGGATTTATATGTTTGGCTTAGGATAGTTTGATGCATGATCATAGGGTAATAACTATGAGTCTCATGTAATCATAATAAATTACATTCTCATCTGATTATCATAAACATATATATAGTTGTTAGAATACGTAATATAAATACTTGATCATCGATAGTGGCTTGTTATGAGATTAAAGTCTAATCAATTAATTTGTATTAAGGGATTAACTAAGAGGTTAATGAATCTAATGAAATACTAAAGGATAAGTCTAAACTCTAGATTCTTATCAATTAGTGAATTTAACTCTTTGTTTATTTGCTGTTTAGGTTTAGTTTAATTAATAGAACTAGGTTAGTTAATTACATTTTAGATTTTGGGTTTTCCTGAATAAAAGTGTATTAGATATAATTTTAGTAATTAATTGATAGAATTAGATCATATAGTCCTTGCGGGAACGATACTTGGACTTAAAGTCTTGTTTTACTTGATATGATAACGTGTATTTGCTGTTAGCTGCTAAAGCATACATTAAGTTTTTGGCACCATTACCGGAGACTATTTCATTCTATTCTTAGATTAATACTAATACCAAGCTATTTGTTATTAATTGAGATTTTATTTTTTTGTTTTTATTTTTGTTTCAGCAATTCTTCCTCGTCAAGGGCCAAACTTGCCCCATCTTGTTCAAAATCGATTAGATCTCTAAGTTGTGGTAAGGGTGTAGCCATAGACAATTCAACACCATTCTTTTTAGTTTTATTCTTCACCATCTGTCTAGTTGTTACTAGCATACAAAGAATGGTGTCTAGGTCCATATATGTCTAGTGTTCTACTAGACGGATGTTGCGTCTCATATTTAAGAGAAACCGAGACTAAGGGATTTATAAAGTAAGGCAGGGTTGAACTTAGCTATCAACGAGCGAGTATTACACTTAGGCTATCAGCAAGTAACGTTTATCGCTAAATCTGAGCTAGAGTATAGCGAGTGAGCTACGAAGCTTGGTTTCTTCTTGGAGAAGGACAAACGAAGCTTCAACAGTAAGGTTATGGGTTTTCAACAAATAAGGATACAAGTCCTGAGTTGAATGATAAAAACGAGAAAAACAAAAAAAAGCTAAAACGCTTGTGTATTATGCCGAATGAATAGTTGATGATGATTACAATGAGAAACCAAACCTATTTATAGGTGTAAAACTCTATACAAAACCTAATTTTACAAGGAAAAGAATCCTAATGTAACAAAACTTCATATTATGTACAATCTCCTAAATAAGATACAACACAAAATTGGGCCTAAACCCTAAAGCAGAAAAGCCCATTAGATACTTTTTGAGCTAGCGTTAACAATATTATTTACTTTACATGCTTCTCCTGTATTATTTGTATTCCCATCGCTATCGAGATCCTCATAAAAAATGTTAGAAAAATTTCACAAATAGCCCATTTAGTTTTTTATTATTCTCTTTTAACCAAATCAAAATTAAATATAATTTATTAACCAAAAATTTATATTTTGGACATATTTGCCCAAATATCCAATTAACAATCCTCTCCACCGAAAATCACCAAAAATTATCAAAAATTGTTATATCAGAAAATTTGAAGTTATCATTGCATAGATCGGAGCTTATACAACATATTTCTCACTTCAAACAAAAGAAATGGCCAAATTTTGGTAAGTTTTGTCAAACTTTTGAAAAATCTAAATTTCTTTATAAAATTGTTAGAAATTTATTAGAATTTGTATTTGAAGCTAAAAATAGATGAAATTGTTGAATTCTATGTGAAAAATGGGTTTGAATAGTGTAAGAAACGTTGAAAATGGGCAAAAAATGAGATTTTTGGGTCGATATTCGCGATGCAGACGGCGGCTGGCCACCGTTACCAATCTCGGGGCCATCTCAGGCCCGAGATAGCCCTGCGATACTGTTGGGTTATGGGGTACAAATTAACTAGGGTTTCTTGCATGTGGGGTTGTGTTCATCATACAAACAATATACATATCTCATACATACATGTGCACAGCGGAAGATTAAATATAATGAACACAGAAAATAACATTTGATTAACTGAAAATTCGAAATTGAGAAATATCACCAATGAAGCCTTTGGATTAATTTTCTTTGAAGTCCACCATAAAATGAATCTTTGATCAATCCTAGCAATCAACAAGGGTGGGTTTGATTGTCTAGAATGACAGCATCTTAATCCAGCATATATGTTTAACTCTTAAACATTTTTCAAAGTTAAACAATTTAACTTAATCAAATTTATTTTTCCTTTCATTCAACTCTTGAATAAATAAAACAAATCTTATTTTTAGTTATTACATTTAGTTACCATTTATCTAGTTTGTTTTGTTGTTCTAACACTTAAAACACAAAACAAACAATTTCAATTTCTCAAATTGAATTGGCTCCCAAAATGCAAAACCTAAAATCTAAAACATTTTTAAAACTTAATGATTTTCAATTTCATTTCACTTTATATACTAATGCATAAATTTCAAACTAATTTGAATTTCATTTGCATTTCATTTGGCTTAACCTAATCAAAGTTAACATTTAACCATAGTTAGATTATTTTAACTTAACCTTTAAGTTAATAAATATTTAATTACTTTAACCATAGTTAACTAACTTAACCATGGTTAGGTTAACCTTTACTTAACCTTTAAGTAAGGTTAACTTAACTTAACCATTTGGTTAACTTTTAACCTTAGTTAAGTTAAATAATTTATTTAACAATTAAATAATTATAAAGTAAAATTACTTTTATATCCTTACTAGGTTACCAAGTTAACCTAAAGTGGGTCCCACCATTTAACCATATACTTTAGTTAACGTAACCTTAGTAATTGCTGAATTATACTGTATTGAACAATTCAATACGGTAAACTGCCCAAGTGCTCAAAGAGTACATTTCATATTGGGACTCTCTAGGTCCACACCCGATTTGTTAAATGGAACTATTCCATTAATCCGTAATCGATGCCCCACGCACACGTTATGAATATTACAAATCAGCGTGTCAGACCATACAAGTTGAGGTCATAACGTATACGTATAATCCTTCCATCATTTATATCCTGGATGTGCGGGGATATAGATCAACACCATCAAATCCCCATTTGCTCATCCAATAATCTTATCTCCAGATTCGTATCTCAATAAACAATATACGCAAACACTTTTGCTATATTGTTTAACCCTGTGGGAAACTCTTTTCCCGGGTTTATGCTTGTGGCCACAAGACTTTATGAAATACAATCTCGGAGCATCGGATATACAACTTACCTACGTAAGCTGATGGATCCCTTATTTACGCACACCGGACTCCATGAGCATCGAACCATACCCAGCGACACATAACGGTCAGACTATGAAAGGTCTCTGATATATGTGGAACAAAAGCATGATGGATCACTCACAAAACCACCGTGGCGCTCAGGTCAAAGGACCACGATTACTACTCAACTCGAGAGGACCTTCCTTTGACAGTTTCATAGGATATCTATTGGGGTCCTCATGAGTCCGTTCAGTATCCAGTCCTGACTGGATACCCGCATGCCTATACAAGCTCTAAGCTCATGGTCAGTTAAGAACAACCATCTGAACTAGTCAGATATAGATATACACTAATATATATATTGTGAATTCACCGACAGACCCGCATTGGTGATCATAGATCAGGAACATTATATTTGAGATATACTTACATAATGATATTTCTTAGCACCTATTGCAACTCTTTGCAGCTATATCATTATAAGTATACTCTCAGGTCTTTGTCTCATTATAGACAAAGTTCTAACTCTTTAGACATCGCTGACTCTTATAAACTAATAACTATTAACAGTGCTAACTATTAGCATTTATAACTCTCAGCTTTGATAACTATTAGTTCTAATCTAAACTCCTTTAGATCAGATCTGAACTCTTTCAGATCAAACAATGTCTGTAATGTTACAAGCATTCTACCATATTAATATGATATTAACAATCTTTATTTGAAATATTTATTGTATAAATATTAACAATTAATATTCATACAATATTGGAATGGCACGTGAGCACCAGCTCCAACAGATACGGCGCACACATTATGCGCATCTCAGGGCCACTCAAGTCTGAGACGGCCTCATGGTGCGCACAATATGCGCATCTCGGGGCACATCTCAGGCCTGAGATGTGCCCCCGCGATGCCTAAATTGACAGCGGCCGCACCAACTGCCGTCTGTTTTCGCCAAACACACTCCAAAATCTTATTTTTGGCCGGATTGCAACGTCCTTTACACCATTCTAACTCATTTTGCACATTTAGTTCGTCAATAACAACTACTTTTACCTTTAAATATAAATTTTATCTAATTTTTAACAAATTTAAATTTTCTAACAAAGTTTAAAAAACTTACCAGAGCTATTTCTTTGATTTAAGGCAATAAA
Source organism: Ailanthus altissimus (assembly GCA_946807835.1). Lineage (NCBI taxonomy): Eukaryota > Viridiplantae > Streptophyta > Magnoliopsida > Sapindales > Simaroubaceae > Ailanthus > Ailanthus altissimus. The sequence continues at coordinate 17,662,999 of OX327687.1, forward strand.
TATGCTCAACAACACTTGATTTTTGCAATAACAACTTTAAAAATATTCGGCCATCAATATACTTTAGTTCAATATATTAATTTTGAAGTTTCGTAAAAAAAAAAAAAGAAGTTATAAGTTTGATATAAGGGCAAATGTGTCCAAAAATAATTTATTTGGTTAATAAAGTATAACTATTTTACATTTGATTAAAAAAATAATAAAATAATTAAAAGACTATTTGTAAAATTTTCTCAAAAATGTTTACTTTTAATAGGATAATCACTAAATCAAATAGGAGAATAGTCAATCAAACAAAGTGGTAGTAGAAAAAATAATATTTTATATTATCGGGGCTATGCTACTAATTTAATTATAGCTACTTGCTGGCATGAAATAATTATGAAAGGGTTGTTGCTCATTTACGGGCATTTGTGCTTTACATACAAGAGCTCTAAAATTGCATTGCTTGTGAGAGCTATAAGATAAAAGTATGATCTTTGTTATTAACCTTGAGAATAACTTTATATCTCTATCATTTCAAATTTCTATTGGTTTAATTTTGAACATTGTTGCCTGTATAAAAACAAAATTCATACATACATTGTACTATTTATGCCAATTGCACCACATATTGCATATTGTATCAAGAAGTTATTGATAAATGGCATTGAACGAAACCATAATGCTAACATTTTGGTACCCGATGTATGTTTTTACTTTCCCTCGAACTCCTCGACTTTCCTCCAAAAGCATTAAGCGCCATGTTACTTATAACAACAAAAAATTAGGTTAGGAACAAGTTATAAAATTATTTAATAGAGAAGTTATGAAAGATAGATGCTTTCGACATATAAGAGAACTTATATCAGTAGGGCTTTTTATATATAAAAATTTTAACCCAAAAAAAATAATTGAAATTAGTTGTTTAGTTGTCAACTATAACTTTTAGGAAATTTGTTTAATTATCTGATAGATAAATTTTCTAAAGTTATTCATAAGAGAAATAAAGTAAATCTAAAATATAAAATAAAAATATTTTGGATAATATAATCTAACCTGTTAAAAAAGCTCAACAACCCCTATCTTCAAAATTTTAAAATTTGAGCTTCTCTTAGAGGTCAAACAACATTTTTAAATTTTTAAAAGCCCTTATAATATATAGTCACAATCAAATTAAAAAAATTAAAAGAGCTTTTGATGTTAAAAAATTAAAAACAAATAAAAAATCTTTTTGTGAATAGAGAAATCATATCAAATGAGCACCTAAGATTCGAGACATGAAATTAGTTTAAAATTAAATTAGGAGAATAAATTTGTTATCAATAATAAATTTTTATATTGTCAAATAATTAAATAATTTTAGACCGTCAAATAATTTTTGTTAAAACGTGTTTCTCTTTATAACATTGAGTAGTAGTACGATAAGTAATTTAATCACATGATCAACACATTATATACTATGTTAAAAGCATTTTAAATTGTTTCCATAATCACTTTCTTCTTTTATTATTATTATTATTATTATTACTTTCTTCTTTTTAGGTCAAAGGTAGCTATCAAGTGTCTCCAATTTCCGAAACTTCGTGTGTTTGCTTCAAAGAAATTCTGCTTCCCGTTAAAATGACACCTGCTATTTAGAAACCATGTAACTTGGTAGATGCCCAAAGAACTTGAATTCTGTCTAAAATTGTCTGTTGATTTTTACTTTCAAACCGTAACCTAACTTTGATTCTTTTAAAGATTTTGTTAAAGTTTCAAAGATGAAAAAGACATTGTTAAATTGCCCATGACATCCTTAATCAATGGAGAATCAGAACTTGATGCATAAAATCACATTTGGAAAGCAAGTAACCAACTGCTCCAACCGAGACTTGCCAGCAACTTTAAAACGAGGTTACAAGGTCATGGTAAGAGAAAATCGTTTCCTATGTGATCGTTTATTTTCATGATCATAAAAAAAGTTCAATAGAGAAATCACTAGATTCAAAAATTTTAATTAAGTTAGTAGGTGCAATATTAACATTAATATTAAAGATAAATTATAATAAATCTTTTGTATTAAAAAGTAAAAATGAATTTGATTTTAAGGTCATGTAAATCTTAAAATTGTAGACAATTGTTTTTAAAAAAAAAAAAAGAAGAAAGACATCTAAACCCTTAAAGTTTCAGAAAATAAATGCCAACTGTAAAAGTTTCAAAAATTTTATTTATACCCTTGTCAGATAATAGATTTCATTAAAATTAATGAATTTTTTTTTAAATCTAATAAAATTATGATCATATCCCTGTAATAACTAAAAAAAAGGTTTAATCGGCGTTGATTATCGTAGAACGGTGTTAATTGACCATAGATCGGAGTTAACTAGTTGTTGACCATATTGACCAGTCATTAACCGGTTGTTGACCAACCTATTCACTAACTCCTTGACTGGGTATTGACTAGTGTTGACCAATCATTGATTGATCGTTAATCAATGTTGGTTAGTTGTTGATCGATAGTGACTGATCGTTAACTGATGTTGACCATTCGTTGACCAGTCATTGATTATCATTTATTGACCGTTGACTTGGTAGGGATGAATTTTTATTTTAACCCTTTCCAATACTAAAGTTAACGAAATTTGTTATCTGATAGGATGTAAATAGAAATTTTCAAACTTGAGGGATTTTCATGTCCCTTTCCTAAAATTTTAGGGCTTCAAATATCCTTTTCCTTAAAAAAAAGTTTAAAACAAAGAGAGGTAAACAAAAAAAAAATTGACTTTGACGTTGTTGAGAGAAGAAACACCCTTCTCCTTATTGAGGTTATATTGAAGCGAAGAACCTCAAATTTAACCTTGAACCCTACCCTCCTTACGCAGCGGAATAACCTGTTAATTAAGCAAAATAGCAAGAATCCAAAGCAGAATATAAAAAAGCACAACACAATCTTAAGTGATTCGACCAATTACCTACGTCCACGGTAGATCCAAAGATCCTAACGTCTCTTATTAACTCCCTAGAGATTTTACAAGGAAAATCCAATTTGAAGAACTCTCAAAAGGATCTAATGTTTAGTGAACCCTTACTTTACCACGAACAATGATCACCCAAATGATGGTTCCACCCTAGCGCACACAAGCACTTAGTGTCTACCCAGTTCTTCCCATCTCTTAGAGTCTCTCTTAATTCTTGATCTGAAATAAAGGGTTTACAAAGGTTTATATAGGGTATATTTCGTGCCTACTAATCATTTTCCTTGTTAAAGTAAGAGTCTACTTGTTTTGAAAGTCCAAAACTTTCCAAAACTCGAAATCCGGATAAAAAAGGGACTCCCTGTAGCATCTGGAGCCACGGTGCTGGGCTTCTATGCTGGGCGTCGCGATGCTCAATCCTGGTGGCGCCTATCCTTGTTTTTTTTCGCTTTTTTTGCGTCTTCAAGTCCCGTTTCGCTTTCCTCTTTGTGTCCCACACGTCCTAGACTTCTCCATACGTATCCCACACGTTCTAGACTTCTTGTGACTCTCCACTTTAGTATTCATCTCAATTCTTGTCCAATCAAGATTATTGAATCACCAATTCTCCAACAAATGTCATATTAGTAAATTCATCAAACTCAAAACTTTAAACTATTAGATAAAAATTTAATATTAATATTAAAAAAAAATCTTGGTAATTGCAAATAGAGAAACAAGTAATCTTTTATGTTTTGTGATTGAATTTTGATTTTTGGAAAAAAAAAATTATGAAATTCTTCTTTCTTTAGCAATTTTTTATTAAAAAAGTATATTTTTTATGGCTTTGCAATAATCAGTAAAGTTGCAGTGGTTTGATTTCAAGATTAAAATGATACAATTAACCTTCCTTCCTTTGCCTTTCTTTTTCCTTCCCAAGTAATTTTGTAGTGTTTAAACTCCTTTGCCCTTTGAAAAAAAACTTTAATGCACAAGTCAATAAATGCATTTTTAAAAGGATTAAGAAAAACATTTTAGAGAAATTTTGGTGTAAGATAAAGTTGAGAAAATTGAGAGAATTTTGATAAAATGTGTTTATGAAATTTTTTAATGATGAGAAAAGAAAATTAACGGATTAGGGAGTAAAATGATAAAAGTATCTTAAATGTAAATTTTTTATTTAAATTAATGATAAAAATTAACGGATTATAATAAAATTAGGTATTTTAGATTTAATCAAAGTAAAGTTATTAATTAACTAAAAATATTATGATAAAATTATATTTATCCCAAAAAAAAAAGAAATATTCTATTTTTTTTGTAGGTGAAATTTGAAGAGAAATAATGGCTTTTCTACAAATTTATAATATAATCTTGAACAGGTAGGCCACCAACCGCTAGAAAAGGGCTACTAAGGAAAGATTACCTTAGGTCGAGGGAAAAAGAATGGCTATTCAACCGTATCTTTCTTACCTTTCTTCGGTCGATGTCAGAGGTTTTGAGAAATAACGTACTTTGAAAATCATACAACCTTCAGAAATTTGAAATGAATGCTCGTAACTTCAAAGGTAAGGTCGTTAAGGTTAATCGAAAAGGCAAGATTTTGAGTCCCGCTCGGATCACCACAGGCGCAAAATCAAAGCATATAATTTCAATTATGAACTTTTTCATTATTCACTATTGGTCGTTGATCCTTCCATGTTGGACAATTGACCAACATTCTCTATTTTATGGACCCGCTCAATGAATATTTGACTTTTTGGTGGTTATCTTGCATATATAATCTCATAATAAATCTGTATTTGGTTAAATACGTGGACAAGTGGTATACTTCTATTAGACCAATTAATTTTAGTCTCAACAGATGCCCTTTATGATATGAAGGAACGTGCGATTTCAATGTGTTGCTTAGAGGAAACATTTTTTTTACTTTTGATTTTGCAACATGTTCAATTCTTGCCTTTGAACTATTTCGAGCTTTGACACCATTTATATTCAAGATGTCCCTTTTTTTTAATTCCTTGACCATTTGGTCTAATTGAACAGTTGTACAACTTTTAAACCTTTCTTGTGCCCACTGCTTCTGCTTCATCTATACTTTGTTTTCATTATTAACGCTCAATCTAACCCAAAGTTTTCTTATATTGTCTTTAAGATGCATACACTGTCTTTAGAATTTTTTTTAGAACTTAAAACCACCTTCTAAATTACCTCAAATATTCACATTCACAACTTTCACAGGGATGACAATGTCTGGGTTTCCCAATCCATATTCTCTAGAGAAATTGTTTTATTTTGGAGACATCTTGAATACATTCAATTCTATATTCGTCCATGATTCTTGAAAATCTTGATCTGGTGGAGACCCTTTCATATTCACCCTAGTGTTTTTTGTATAAATTATGTCATTTCCTTGATGAAACATATGATGCCTCTACCTTATTTCATGTGTTTGTATTGATAGGGGTTAATTAGGTCTAATGTTTTTATCTTTCAAACTTAATATTTATTCATTTAAATTAAGATTATTTAGTTTTTTTTATCTATTTTTTTGTTATTTTTTTGGTTTGAAATTAATAAAAAAAAAATAGGAATGAAAATCTAATGATTACAAGACAAAAAATATCAAAATTGACACAATAGATTACTATACTAATTATGAATAGTCAGAGATGGATTTCTCAAGTCTCGGCATTGTAACGCTCACATTTAACATTACGATGCTCACGCGATAGTGATAAAAAGAAAAAAATGTCTATTCTCTTAATACGACTTAGACTCCAAGCCACCTACCTTGAGGGTTAAGAAAGCTTATAAAAGACCTTATTTTATAGCCAATACATAGCAAAATAAAGAGAGGTTAAGAGCAAACACAAAAACCTTTCAAGAGAGATTAAAGTAAAAGATTGAAGATTAAAGGAGCGAAGATTGTGCAACAATCAAGAGAGAGAAGGAAGCGATTCAGGGCATCAACCTTGTTTTATTTCTTTTCGTTTCTCTAGTTTTATGTCTTTGTTTACGTTGTCTTTGAATTCTTTCTATGGAATTCTTAGATTCATCACGAGCTAAACTTTCCTGATTTAGGGTTAGACTCTTGAACCCAATATGTAGTTAAATTCTATCATTCATCCTATTTTATGAACTCAATAAAGGAGATTATTCACTTTGTCTTGTGCTTAATGATTTCTTTATATTTGACAAATATATTGATTGTTTGAGGATCCATAATGAACTTGACAAAAAAATTTATGTGTTTAGCCTAAAATAATTTTGATACATAATCATGTAGGATAAATGTATAATTAGATGGAACGTATGGCACTGATAGATCTGTTCTTAATGAGTTTTATATTATTTTGATTATCATAAATATATAGATAATTGTTAGGATGCAAAATAGTTATCTCACCATTGACATAGGCTTATAACGATATTCGTGTTCTAGCCAATAATTTATTAATGAGGGATTAAATAAGAAAATAATAAGTTCAATGAAGTATTTGGGGATAAGTTGAAATCCTAGATTTCTTTTATATTAATGAATTTAACTCTTGTTTGTTTATTGTTTAAGATTAGGTTTATTTTTGTAAATTTAGATTAATTAGAGAATATTCATCCCTAAATATTATTTGAAAAAAAGTTAAATAGAATTAATTTTAATATTTGATTAGAAGAATTAGATTAAATAAAGTCTCCGTGGGAATTATACTTGAATTCAAATCCTATATTATTTATTATAATAGCGTGCACTGACGTTTAATTAGAAATCGCACAACATATACAATCTTTTCTCTAGCTATGATCCTGTCAATCCAAAGTCAACTTCTAGTTTCCAAGAAAGGAAACCAAATTCTTTTCAAATTTAAAGTGACATTGGATAGTTTTTTAAAAAACCCAATCATCGTAAGCGGTAATTAGAGGAGACCTAAACTTGCCTTTAAATTGCACTCGAAGTTTGATACCTTCCATAAGTTTTATTCCTCCTCGCTTTTGGTTTATTGTGTCTCTAATATTTGTCGATATTTTTATCCTTTTCTTGTCTTTATTATAACATCCAAACTAGTATACACATCTTATGTCGCCGAAAGAGAGAATTTTGTTTTTAAAGGAAATTCATCTAGAACAAAGGATTCTAACATACAGATTTATGATGATTAAATCTCTTATTGGAATATGCCAGCCTTCCTCGAGTGCGTTATTTCTCTTCCGTGGTTTTTTATGAGACCCGTCCAAAAAATTGTGAGGCACGCCTAACTATATCTCCCCATAACATAAGTATTACCGATCTTGGTGCTAAATTTTCCCATTTGGCTCTTCAAGATTTCCAAGACCAGATTCATTTTGGCTCATTCCTTCTGCTTGACGAATTGTTCATTTTAGGCTTTATTTCGGAGAATGTATTCAGGAATATTTCCACCATTTGTTTCTTCCCCTTTGTGAGTAAGTATTTTCTTTTTGGCACTTTCTTTAATGTGCTATGAGTGACTTTAGTTTAATTTCTTTTGTTCATCTTTTCGTTTCATATTGGTAATAGGCGGTGTTAGTACTTATCCTTCTTTTTTGACTTTCACTTCCTTGATTCATTTTTTTCTTCCAACTTTCCTCTTAATATAGGAAGAGATTTTGATGATACAATGAACCTTACCAATATTATTCCTTTATCATTTGACGTTCCTTCTTCTGAAGTCACTAGAAATGAAGAAGACATTAATGCGCTTTAAGAACTTGTAACTACTATTCTTACATTACAGTTCCTAATGAGGACACTTCTCATATTCCCTCTATTGCGAAACCGTCTCCTTCCTCGATTCCAGCAATGCCTTCTTAAGGAAAATGTATTTTCTTGAATTTTATTTTGTTCTTCTATTCCAAATTCTAATATATATATATGTTTCCTTCCTTTCTTTTTCTGATTTTCAATCGTTTCTAGAAGTTCTTCTTGACATTGTTCCAGTTTTAATGAAATCTGGAACAAAAAGAAAAAGAAAGAACAAAACCTTCAAAGCTAAGAAATCATGGAATATGAGAGATTAAAGTGTTTGTTTAGCAGTCAAGAAACTGCAAGAAAGTTACTGAGAAAATGTTTGAACTATTATTTTATTAAACTGATAAAATTCAATACAATTACCTAATGAAAATTGATTACACGATGCTCCTTATATAGACCCTTTAAAACTACAAAAGTAAAGCAAATCTCTAACTAATTTTGAGTGGGAAGGTTAAAGAAAGTATCCAAGCTGACTCAGCATGACACCTCAGCATTCTTAACAACCTTTTTGACTAAGCAAAGCAATATAACAACTTATAGCAAGTACTTTACACTTATTAATACTTTGTTCCAACTAAGCATGAGGGCTGAGCTCCTCTAAGCCTCATTTTTTCACCTGGGTTCGAATCCTCCCTCCCCCCTAGGTGGTGCGTGAAGATATGTATGTATGTAATACCTCTTAAAAAAAAAACTTTGTTCCAACTCCCTTCTTCATTTTGCAGAAGTAACAATCTCCTTAGCTCACTTATATATAGTAGTAACATTTTCATCAACTTGCACAATATATCTCAATATTCCACCTCAAACTAAAAGTCGAGGAGAGACCATAAGGTTGCTTTAAAAATAAGAAAATGAAGAGAAATATAAGGGCTTAGTAAGAATATTAGCCACTTGGTCCTCAGTAGGAGATATCAATCTCTTTGGCAGCAACTTTATCCCTAAGAAAATAAACATCAAGCTCTATATGCTTAGTTCGAGCATGAAACACCGGATTTAAAGTAAGTTCCTAGGCGCTCTAATTATCATACCATAGGTTTAGAGAGTGACGTGAAGAGATAGACAACTCTGATAAGATATTTTTAATCCATAAAACCTTAGAACATGCAAATCCAAAGCTTTATACTTAGCCTCTGTAGAGCTTCTAGCAACAACATGTTGCTAATTGGAAGACAAAGAGATGAGATTATCACCAAGGAAAATATAGCAGCCACTAGTAGATTTTCAATTATTGGGGTCAATTCCACAATCTGTATTAGAGTAGCCAAATAGATTATGTGTGTTGGTGGAGATAAAATACAACATATAATTTGCAATAGCCTAAAGATATTGAAAGATCCTTTTATAGGCTTGCCAATGCTGATTGAGCTTATGAATAGAGAAAGACAATTCAGCCCTTATGATAGTAACTTACTGCAAAGTACATACAATTCTTTTATAAAAATAGCGATCGAAAAATGGTTCATGATGACAAGAAAAAAGCTTCTGACCAACCGTCATTGGAGTAGCACTCCCTTTACAAGTAGTTATATTAGCTTTAAGAAGCAGATCATGGATATACTTAGTCTGAGAGAGATGAAGTACCTTCCACCCTTAAAAAGTTATTAAGAGCAAAAGTGTTATGAAGTTGCTGAATGAGATTCTCAAGAGTAGTAGAATTAGAATCAGTGATAAGAATATCATCAACATATATGAGAATAATAATAAGAGCATCAACAGACTTTGAAAAGAATAAAGAAGAATCAAATTTTAAATTAGAGTATCCCTACTACAGCAAGGCTGATTTTAACTTCTCATACCAAGCAATTAAAGCCTACTTCAAGACATAAAGAGCCTTATGAAGTTTGCAGACATAAGTAGGGTGAGTAATATCAATAAACCCTTTAGGTTGAGTCATATTGACTACTTCTGAAAGATCTACATTCAAGAAAGCATTATGAATGTCAATTTGCTTGATGAGCCAATGATTCATAGCATTTAAGCATAACATAATTCTATTTATAGATGGTTTAACCACTAGACTAAAGGTATTAAAATAACCAACACCAGGGTTTGAAGAAAACCTTTAACTATCAATCTTGCTTTATACTTGGATAAGGTCCCATCAATATTGTATTTTACTCGAAAAATCCACTTATTAGACACTATTTTTATTTTCCTCTATAAGGTGTACAAGTATCCAAGTTTTGTATCTCATTAAGCCCTAAAATGTATCTTGCATTGCTGCTTTTCACTTAGTATCTAGTAAAGCAGTCTTAATAGAAACAGGTTCAAGTGAGGAAGATTGGGTAAGAAATACCTAAGGCTTGAAAATACCAACCTTGGCTCTAGTGACCATCGTATGAGTATTGAGAGAAGTAGAATTAGAAGCCATTGGTACTGAATTCTCAAAAAGAGCATCTGCTCCTAGAGATGTATCTACTAAAGAATGATAGATTAGACTACTACTAACAATTAAGGAGACAAGAAGTGTAAAGAAATATGGAGGAACAATAGAAGAAGTGGAAACAATATTTCATGAAGGAAACAACTCATGATAAGGAAAAAAAGTTTCATGAAAGGAAATATGTCTAACAATATACAGTCTATTAGAGGGGTAAAGACATTTATACCCTTTATATTAAGAATTGTAACCCAAAAACAAACATTTAGCAATGTGAAAATCTAACTTATGAGATTGATAAGGTTTTAATAATGAAAAACAAGCACAACCAAATGGTTTTAGATAGTTATAGTAAGGAAAGGTGTTGAAAAGTCTGAAGAGTGGTGACTGATGAGTTGGTAACCGATTAATAAGGTATGAACCAGTGTGAAAGACTTTCCACCAAAATTTAAGTGGCATTTGAGCTCGAGTTAGAAGTATGAGGCCTATTTTAACCAGGTGTTTATGTTTTCTTTCAACCACACCATTTTAATAATATACACATGCACAAGTGAGTCTTAATTAGATTTCATTTTAAGCTTAGTAATTAGTAAATGGTCAATATTCACCACTCAATCTAATTGCAAGGTTTTTATGGACTGGTTAAATTGTATTTTAGCATATAGTTTAAATGTGATGAAGGCATTTAAAGCTTTTGATTTAGTTTTTTATGGAAATATCCAATAAAACCTTGTATAATCATCCACAAAGCTGATATAGCACCTATAGCCTTCTCTAGTCAATATTAGAGATGGTTCTTATAGATCAGTGTAAAGTTAATTTTATTATTGTAGATGGAAAATATAGTTTATAAAGTTTACCATATTAACAGGCAGTACAAAAATCAGGCTTTGAGATTTGTTTTATTGATATGTAATTGTTTATAACCCTTAAATATAGTCATTAGTGTAAAGGAATTGGGATGCCCTAGTTTTAAATGCCAAAGATTTAAATTTGTATAGGAATCCGGCATAACTCTAGCAATATGACTTCAAATAGAAGAGACTAATATGACTATTACAAGACTTATTTGAAGAGAAAATAGAAAACATAGACTTTAAAGATATGGGAAAACAAGTGTTTGGAATTGAAAAGATTTTAAAATTGTTAGCAACAATTTATAGAGTTCTCTTTCAGCAATACCCCTTAGTAGTAATGTGCCCTTTATCTTGGCCTTGACAAAACAACATCAGTGTGAGATTCAATGAACACATCATTGTCTTGAGTTAGCTTATAAACATTGATTAAGTGGTTTACAATTTAAGGAACAAATAATATATCTTAAAGCAGTAGTGCAAATTCTATTGAAGATTTTAGCATATAGTTGTCAATTCCTATAATGAGTTTATCATTACCTGTAGAAAGAGCGTTACCACTAAGAATTTCTACACTATTGGTCAAATGGTTAGTACCATCGGAATCAATATTCTAGTTGGAATTAATCTATACCTAGGGCAGTACCACTCTTCTTCAACCATCAAATTTGTTATAGGTTATGAGTCCATGAAAGACATGGCATCTAATGGTTGCTGAGACGCTTTAAAAGAAGATTTATTCATAGTTGAAGCATTAGGTGCATGAGAACTGAAAAGAGCAACATGTGTTCTAGCACCAGTATATCTAGTACTAGATGAATTATTATTGATGTACTAATGATTGAAGGATTGTTAGACCTTAAGAAATAGTCTCTGTCAAACTTATAGAAGCATTTAACAGCAGTATGCCCTTACTTTTCACATATTTAGTATATGAGTTTGTTGTTATTAGTAAGGAAATTGCTTCTTCCCCCTTAAAAGTTTCCTCTGCCAAAACCTCTATTAGATCTTCCCTCACTATTAAAACCACAAAACATTGCTCTTCTCTATTAAAGCCACTGTTATAATTGCTATAACCAGTGTAGCCTCTTATACTAGCTTAAGAATTAAAATTGCAACTGACATAACTGTTATTTCTTCTTTTCTGATACATACTTGCATAAGTTTCTTTTATTAAGCTGTTTACATGAAGGTTACTATGATTTTGAAATTTTTTAGTTTTTTGAGCTAATAACATTGCATATGCTTCACTCAAGGTTATGGTTCCAATTTTACTGATGATTAACACCACTGTTGGATAACTCATCAGAAATAAGGTGTCTTTTGAATTCGTCATCATCAACTTGATAACCAGCAATGGATAACTCATCAATAAGACTTTTAACTTTAAGGAAGTAGTCAGACATAGGAAGTGAAACTTTTTGAACTGATGAGAGTTGAATCTTAAGTTAAGTTGATTTAACCTTTGACTGAGATCCAAATTGCTTTTCAACTATTGTCCACAACTGATTGATGGTTTTGCTGCCAATAACTAAATTCACAATATTATCATGTATAGTTGAAAAAAAAACCATCCATGTAAGGTTTGATCTTGCCTTATCTATTAACCAAATTCAGAATTCTCAGAAATTAAACTGATCGATCTACATTGACTGTCTTAAGATGCTGACTAAGACATATATTATCATCAATTAAAATTTCTTCTAAATGATTGCCTCTCACAAATGTGAGAATTTGTGATCTCCATATCATAAAGTTAGATATGTTGATGAAAAATTGTATATAATAGAAGTAGGATTTTGATTAAAGGTTATAGTATGTGTTGAAGATGAGTTGGCATTGGCCATATCAAGGTTCTGATATCATATGAGAGCTTAAAAGTGTTTGTTTGGTAGCCAAAAAGTTGTAAGAAAGTTTGTGAGAAAATGTTTGAACTGTGATTTTATTAAACTGATGAACTTCAATATAATTACTTAATGAAAACTGATTACATGATGCTATTTATATAGAGCCTTTAACACTACAAAAGTAAAGTAAATCTCTAAATAATTTTGGGCAGGAAAGTTAAAGAAAATATCTAAGTTGACTCAACATGAAACCTCAGCTTTCTTAACAACCTTGTTGACTCACCAAACTACATAATAACTTATAGCAAATTACTCTACACTTAATACTCTATTCTAACTTCTTCTTTCACTCTATAATAGTAACAATCTCTTCAACTCACTTACAGTAGCAAAATTTTCATCAGTTAACACAATGTATCTCAATATTGAAAGATATACCTATTAGTCTTAACCTTACTACTCTTGCTATAATAAAATAACTTATTTTTTATTTCACTGCCACTGCAATGCTTTCTTATAATCTTGTTTCTCATATTCCTTCCCCTAATGAATGCTTGTGAAAGTTTCTTTTTTAATGATGTTGTTGTACCTTCTACTACTATTGATGGCCCTTCTTTACTTGAAAGTAAATGTTTCTAAGATTCTTCCAAAAACATCCTACTCTAATTAGTCCAAACATTCCCATTTTGATTGCTTTTGATGTAATGGCTACTTCACTAGTTTTCTTGAGGAGTTAAGTTTTCAAATCTTGCTATTACTCCTTTGACTGATCTCTCTCCTACTATTGAAATATTCTCATATGAAAATCCATTAATCACATTTTGATTAAGCATTCTCCTCTGTAACTTCTCTTAGATCAAAAAGAGGAGAAAGAACTTGCACATCACAAGGTTGTCATTCTGATGTTGTTAAAATGAATATTATGTGTCTTTTTGTAATTTTTATTATATATATATATCATTTTTGTTCTTTCTGGACTTGGCATGCACTCTTGCTTTTGAAATTCATGAAATTAGCTTTAGTAGCTTGTAAAATGAAAGTGATAGTTATCCTAACCCTCTCTAAAGGGACAAGAGTAAAAATAACTTGTATCTTCCCATAATCACCTATAGGTGAATAGGATAACTTCATCCCTGTATTCTTAAAAGGGGAGTATTTTGGTTAATGAAAGATTTAAATTTTCTTAATAAAATATCTTAAAAGTTGCTCAACCTTTTTGAATCACATATTCACTCGAGAAGGTAGAAAAACTACCCCGAAGATAAATGTTATAGCTTGGGAACTAAAACGTACTGAATCGTGCATTATGGTAAGTGGTATGCTATTTCTTTGAGTAAATAACATATCATTTATATGTGAAGTTATGAAACAAACTCTTTACAGGCCTTACAAGATAATTTATGCATATTGAAGGATTCTTGTTAGAAAGTTAATGCACTTTCTCAAGTTAAAAAATAGAGGCTAGTTGTTGCATTTGCTGTCAAAAGTAGTTAAGTATTATGCTATCTCAATTAATGTTTATAGGCCAAAATTAAAATATGTTGCAAGCCAATTAATGTAGGATTGAAAAACATGGCAAATTAATTAAGTTAGTTGACTGTTGTCAGCTAAGAGAGTGTAAGACATCTATAAATAGATGTCTTACTCTTTGTTGTAAGTATGAGAGTGTAAACAACACAAAGAGTGTTCTAAAGAAAAACAATATGAAGAATTATGATCTCTATAGTAGTAACTGATGCGATATTTTTATATCTTATAATTAAGTGTAAGTATACACTATCGTATACAAGTAATAAATGGACAAAATGGTCGGATGTCGAACCCATAAGGATAATATCTTCTTTTTAACCAAGTACTGAAATTATCTTTCTAGTCATTATTCAGAAAAATAAAAATCTAAGAGTTAATTTAGAAAATATAAAAGCAATGACACAATGTAAAGAGATTTGAAAGATAGCAATATAGGGGTTAATATTATCCCTCAATATGCTTTCTAATAATTAATCCTCTAATATTTAATTTCCTTAGTTTTTGTTATTGATCAAGACATTAATGTATTCACAAGCCTCTCCCAAGGTCATGCAAGTATACCTTAATTTACCAAATGTCTATATTCTTATGGTACTTGTAATAAATTAAGATTCATTAAAAATAAGTCTTATTGATCATACATGCCAATTAGGTATATTCTTATCCTAATTTGAAACTTACATATGCAACATTGAATGTTACTCTGTAATCATGCATCAAATTACCTAGGTCTAAATATAATGATTCATCTTCTGAGTTTATCAAAATATTACCAATTCATTCACCATATATTGGCCAGATATATTGAAGCATTAAGAACAAGTAATTTCAATAACAAAAGAACTAAGTTTATTAAATATTAGAAAGATATCATAATTAAACGCACATATTGAGTTCAAGTATTAACCCTAGAAAGAAAATTTAGTTCATGGCCACAAGAGAATAGTGGCAAAAATAATAAGAAATCATGATATAATCAATAGCAAACCGATATAGACGTTGAATTGCTCTTGATTATGCTGCCTAAAAAACTCTTTATGCCAAAGATCGCCTTGAATTTCTCTCTACGGATGCTTCAATTATGCTTCAATTGCTCTCTAAGACTTGTGTTATGTGTTCTTGATGTTCTTGGATGCTCTCTAAAGGCTAGGGACTAGTGGCCTATTATAGGGATTAATTTGAGCTTGAAATCGCTTATTCTTATTAGGTCAGGAATCGCATTGTCGTTGAGGCGCTATCTAGCTATTGTTGGGGCACCATGTTAAAAATACCATATCGCTAGAGCGGTGAGGTGCTGGCACTGGAGAGCTGGGTCATCGCTGGTGCAGTACTTGCTAGCGTTGGGGCCGTGGATTGCAACTTAAACAGGTCTTTTTTATGATTTTCTAATTTTCTAATTTTTATCATTGTTCCAGCATTTGGGCGAAAATCCTTATGGCGCTAAGGTGACAGGTGCATTTTATAAAAGTTTACATTTCAGTCCCTATAATTAAATAATAATGCACATAAATAGTTATTTATTCTTATAATATAATAAAATATCAAGATGAAAATATGAAAAATTAAATGACAAATATGCTCTTATCAACAACTAAAGAAAAAATTATGGCTTATTTTTCATTTCATTTCAATTTACTTCAAGCACAAACTTAAACACTCCACTCAAATACCAATAAAGTGGTATCAGAGCAATGTTTTCCAAGTTCAAAATCTAGGCGTTTAGCATCATAAAGCATTCAAGAGATATCTTTCTTTATGGCAGAAAATCCATCAATCTCATATTTTACTCTTCTAACTTTTGGAGGAGAGAATTATGAGTTTTGGCTTGTGAAAATGAAGTCTGTACTTGTGGCTGAAGGACTATGGAGTATTGTTGACAAAGGATTTAAAAATCCTGAAAAAGAAGATCAACTTACAGTAGTACAATAAGAGATTCTTGAAGTAATAAGGAGGACTGATGCAAGAGCCTTTGATACGATCTTTCTATATTTTATAATTAAGTGCAAGTATACACTATCGTATGCAAGTAATAAAGGGACAAAGAGTCAGATGTCGAATTCACAGTTATAATTTCTTCTTTTTACCAACTACTAAATTTGTATCTTTCTAATAATTATTCAAAAAAATCAAAATCTAAGAATGAATTTGAAAAATATAAAGGTAGGAACACAATGTAAAGAGTTATGGAAAATATAAATATAGAGAAAACTTGGGGTTAATGTCATCCCTTAACATGTTTTTCTAATGAGTAATCCTTTAATACTTAATTCTCTTAGTTCTTGTTATTGATCAAGATACTAATGTATTCATAAGCCTCTCCCACGTTCATGCAAGTATATCTTAACTTACCAAATACCTATATTCATATGGTATTTAATAAATTACAATTCATTAAGATTAAGTCTTCTTGATCATACATGTCAATTAGGTATATTCCTATCCTAATTTGAAACTTGCATATGCAACATTGAATGTTACTTTATAATCATGCATCAAATTATCTAGGTCTAAATATAATGATTTCTCTTCTGAGTTTATCAAAATATTACCAATTCATTCACCATCTATTGGCTAAATTTATTGAAGCATTAAGAACAAGTAATTTGAATAACAAAGAACTAAGTTTATTAAATATTAGAAAGATATGGCAATTAAGTGCATATATTGAGTTCAAGTATTAACCCTAGAAAGAAAATTTAGTTCATGGCTATAAGAGAACAACAACAAAAATAATAAGAAAATATGATACAATCAATAGCTAACCGATATAGACGTCGAATTGCTCTTGATTTTGCTACCTAAGGAACTCTTGATGGTGGAGAACGCCTTAAATTTCTCTCTATAGGTACACCAATTATGCTCTAATTGCTCTCTAAGACTTGTGTTGTGAGTCTCTTGTGTCTTCTTGAATGATCTTCAATAGCCTTAAACGAGTGACCTTTTATAGGAATTGATTTGAGCTTGAAATCTTCAATTCTTGTCGAGTCAAGAATCACACTGTTACTAAGGCACTATCACGCTTTCACCAGGGCGCTGCATTAAAAAGCCTGTATTGCTAGAGCGGTAACATTCTATCACTGGGTTGTTGCTGGCATAGTGGATAGTCAAAACTGAGATGAAAATGCGCGACTTAAACAGGATTTTTTTTTCTGATTTTCTTATTTTAATCACTATTCTAGTACTGAGACGATGTTGTGTGGCACTGAGGTGACAGGTCCATATTTTAAAAATTTTGCATTTTAGTCTCCGATTTTACGATTTTTGTAAATTTTGTTCAAGTCCCTATAAATAAACAATATGCATATAAATAGCCATTTATTTTCATAAAATAGTAAAATATCAAGATAAAAATATGAGAAAATAAATGACAAATATATCCTTATCAACCATCTCTAAAATTCAAAATTCTATTTTTGTAACCATCTTTCCAAAGATCATAAGAGCTATAATAGCTAAGAAAATTTGAAATATTCTTGAGTAAGAATTCTAAGGAGATAATCAAGCAAGAATCATCAAACTTCAATCCTTACGTAGAGCGTTTGAAAATTTAACATTGAAGGATAATGAAATTGTCACACTTGCATGAGAAGTTTGATGATGAAATTGCATGAAATTGTCACACTTGCATGAGAAGTTTAAATGGAATGTTAGGATAATGAAATCATCAAACTTCAATCCTTACGTATTTAATATTTTTTCAATTATCTTTTGGTCACACTTCTCAATAGTAACTGAAGCAGTCAACAAATGAAGGTCTTTTGGTGAACTCTTAGACCAAAAGATAATTGAAAAAATATTAAATATCTTGCATGAGAAATTTGATCATGTTGTTATCATGTTTGAATAATCTAAAGATCTTAGCACTTTGTCAATTGAAAAGTTATAGAATCTTTAGAATCTCATGAACAAAGAAGATTAAAACAAAGTGAGCAATCTATGGAAAGTACCTTTCAATCAAAATTGTCATTCAACTCCGAAAGAATTTCCAAGAAAGAGAAGAAATTGAGAAGATGAAATAGATAGGAATATGTTTTATGTTTCCCATATAGCCTCAGAAGAAGACAAACGCAACATTGAAGACCAACCACTATAGCACAACCAAAATTCTGCCAATGTCACGGAACCCAAAAAGTAGTGTGACGCTGAAGACACTGCATCCAATACCATGGCATCTAACTTCCAACATCACAGCGCTCAAATTCCACTATAGTGGCGCCAGTAGTAAATCATGTACCAATTCCCTCAAATATAAATTCTTATCATGAAAATGTCACCTTGAATTCAGTCTCTACCATTGTAAGCTCATGGTATCTTGATAACGGATGCAACAATCATATGTCAAGTAATGAAAAAACATTTGCTCATATGGACTTTTCTGTTACACTTAAAGTAAAAATAAGAAATAAGGCTATTGTATAATCAAAATAGATAGGAAAAATTACTATCAAAATCAAAAAAGGAACCAAATATGTTAATAATGTCTTGTTGTTCCTCAATTAAATCAAAATTTACTTAGTCTGGAGCAACTTGTTGAAAATGGTTATTGCCTTCTTTTTCAAAATATTGGTTGTACCATCTATGATAAGAATAAAAAAAAACAAGTGATTGCATATGTCAAGATGGAGAGAAACAAAAACTTTGCTCTAGATCTTCATTGTGACTCAATTGTTGCAATGAAAGAAGAATTCCTTAAAGATACTTAGCTATAGAATAAAAGGTACTGTCATCTAAACTTTGATGGTTTGAAACTCTTAAAGCAAAGGGAGATAGTAAGAGTGCTACCAAAAATTGAGAGGTCGGTAGAACTTGGTGAAAAGAATATCATGGAAAAACGACATCGTTCTTCATTTTCTAGACAAAGTTCATGAAGGGCAAAACACCATTAGAACTTGTCCACACTGATATATGCAGCCCAATGCAAATCCCAATATTTAGTCAAAATAGGTACTTTTTTCTGTTCATTGATAATTTTACTCAAATGATTTAGGTGTATTTTTTGAAATAAAAATAAAAAAACTTCATGATGTTTAAAAAATTCAAAGCATCTGTGCAAAATCAAAGTAGCTGCAACATCAAAACTATCTGCAGTGATAGAAGGAGAGAATATACCTCCACAAAATTTAAAAAATACTGTCAAGATAAAGGCATTTGGAAGAAATTGACAACAAGTTATAGCTCGTAGCAGAATGGCATTGCAAATAGGACAAATAGAACGATCGTAGAGATGGCAAGATCAATGCTAAGCGAAAAGAACTTGTCATAATATATTTATGGTAGAAGTTATGTATACAACAGTGTATATCCTTAACTGGTGTCTAACCAAATAAGTGGAGAATGACCCCATCTGAAGCTTGGAGTGGTGTGAAGCCTTTAGTAAGGTATTTTAAAATTTTTGATTGCATTTTCTATGCTCATATTCCTCTGAAAGAATAACTAAATTTGATGAGAAAAGAAAAAAAAAGTATTTTGTAAAGTATAGTTCTAGCACCAAAGTGTATAGATTATTTGATGTCAAGTCTAAAAAATAAAGGGTTAGTAGGATGTTACTTTTAGTGAAAAGGCTTCATAGAATTGGGATGAAAACAAAGAACATGTGCTTTCACAAATTGTTGTTCAAGAACAACAAAAAGCTCAAAATGTGCACCAAGAAGAACCTACTCCAAAAATGTCTTTAAGTTCTAATGAAGAATCAATATTTACAGATTCTTCACCAAGAAGAACAAGATTGTTGAGTGAGATATATGAGTGCTTCAATTTTTCTGAACTAGAAATGAAAACCTTTGAAGAATCTCAAAATAAGGAAGTGTGGATGAAAGCCATAGAGAAAGAGATAAAAATGATCGAGA
Source organism: Ailanthus altissimus (assembly GCA_946807835.1). Classification (NCBI taxonomy): domain Eukaryota; kingdom Viridiplantae; phylum Streptophyta; class Magnoliopsida; order Sapindales; family Simaroubaceae; genus Ailanthus; species Ailanthus altissimus. The sequence continues at coordinate 17,683,139 of OX327687.1, forward strand.
AAAATCAAACTTGGGAGTTGGTAAATCATCCAAAGGATTAAAAAATCATTGGATTCAAATGGATATACAAGATAAAGCTTAATTAAGATGGGAGCATTCAAAAGCATAAAGTAAAGCTTGTAGCTAGAGGTTTCACTTAAAAGCCAAGTATTGATTTTCTTGAAACTTTTGCTCCTATTGTAAGGTTAGGAATTATAAGAACCATGATTGCTTATGCTGCCTAAAGAAAATAAAAATTGCATCAACTGGATGTTAAAAATTGCATCAGCATTTTTAAATGGAATGTTAGAAGAAGAAGTTTATTATGAACAACCCTAAGGCTTCTTGATTGAAGGAGAAGAAGATAAAGTCTACAAGTTGAGAAAGGCTCTTTATAGGCTAAAGCAAGCACCATAAACATGGTATACTAAAATTGATGAATATTTCTCAATGGAAGGCTTTTAAAGAAGCTAAAATGAACCAACACTTTATGTATTGAAAAGAGATGCTAATGTTCTCATTGTTTCTTTGTATGTTGATGATTTATTTTTTACCAACAATGATAAAATTTTGATTCAAGAATTCAAAAAGAACCTAATGAACACTTATGAGATGAGTGATTCGGGCTTAACTCTACTATATTTTTAGAATTGAAATATCTCAAACAAAAATTGGGAATTTTTATTTCTCATAAGAAATATGCCTAAAATGTGCTAAACAAATTTAATCTATTGGGATGTAAATTTATAGCAACTCCCCTTGATACAAATGAAAAGTTAAAGAGAGAAGATAGCAAAAAGAATGTAGATCCAATAAGGTACAGAAATCTAATCAATAGTCTTTTATACCTCATAACGACTAGGCCAGATATTATGTTTGCAGCAAGTTTACTTTCTTGGTTCATGCATGAACCAAGTCAAATACACTATGGAACTATAAAAAAGAGGTGCTACGATACTTGCAAGGCACACTTGATTATGGTATCATGTATGATAGAGTTAGAGACTCAAGATTAATGGGATATTCTGACAGTGATTAGGCTGGATGTTTAGATGATATGAAGAGCACTTCAGGCCATGTATTTTCTCTTGGCTTCAGAATATGTTCATGGATTTCAAAAAAGAAAAAGACAGTGGCACAATCATCTACAGAAGCGAAATATATTGCAACAGCCAAGGTAACTTCTCAGTTCATTTGGCTTAAAAGAATTATCAAAGACTTTAGAGAGAAGCAAGCTAAAGGTATTACATTGTATTGTAACAACAATTAAGCCATCGCCATTGCCAAAATCCACTCCATCATGATTGGACTAAGTATATTGCGATCAAATATTATTTCATCAAAGAAAGAATTGAGAATGGGGATATTCAACTTAAATATTGTAAATCAAAGGAGCAGTTAGCTGATATCCTAACCAAGGCTCTTCCAAAAAAAAATTTCTATCTTAGAGAACTCATTAAATTTATAAAGAAAGTGCATTAAAAGGGAAGTGTTAGAAAGTTAATGCACTTTCTCAAGTCAAAAATGGAGGGTAGGTGTTACATTTGCTGTCAAAAGTAGTTAAGTATTGTGCTATCTCAATTAATGTTTGCTGGCCAAAATTAAAATATGTTGTAGGCCAATTAATGAAAAATTGAAAATTATTTTGGCAAATTAATTAAGTTAGTTGAGTGTTGTCAATTTTAAAGTGTAAAACATCTATAAATACATGTGTTACTCTTTGTTGTAAGTATGAGAATGCAGAAAACACAAAGAATGTTGTAAACATATAAACAATAAGAAGAAGTTGTGAGTTCTACAGTAGCAACTCAAGAAACAATTATGTCTTTTTTTTTCATTTTATTTCAATTTACTTCAAGCACAAACTTAAACACTCCATTCAATTTTCAACACTTATAAGGAAGAATTGAGATCAAAGAATGCGATAATAGAAACGTTAAAGAAAGAAATTTCCTCTTCAAACATTATATCATGAGAAAGGCTGAAGAGATGAATTTTAAGAGAGAGTTAAAAGACTTCAGACAAGAAAATGATCGTTTATGAGTGAATTTGAGTCCCAATGAACTTGTTAAAAAAAATAGATAGAGGAACATATTGTGGAGGTGAAGAGGACTAATGTTCTAATTGAAAAGCTAAAAGTGCTAATAAGGTCCTACTAAAAGAAAGGAACAGCATTGAAGAAATGGTTAGCAAAGATGAGGTTATCTCTAGCTTGGAAGAAAAGGCGTCTCATCTTAAAGTTGGTAAGTGTTAGGGATAATGCCCTAAAAGTATGTACTTGTATTATTTTTATGAAATTAATAAAGTTACAATTTTATACTTAATGAGTGTTCATAATTTTTTGACATAAATATCAGAAAATCCCTTATTTATTTATGTAATCATAACTTTAGTATATAATTGTTATATACAAGAGGATTAAAGTTATGGATAATAAACAAAAAAAGTCTGTAATAAATTAATTAAAGTTTGGGATCTTTAATTAAATATTACTAGTGCGGTCCATAAACATTTAAAATATAGTGATCTTATTCGGATCACTAATGTAGTGACATTATGGTGGAAGCACTATATATAATATGATTATATAGGACTGGACTAGACATAGTTTGAATTCTTATGTAAAATACCGTTGTTAATTAAGAATTCAAATAACCTTAATCCTGAGTGATCATAAACTCCTGTTTATGTCATTATGTTATTTGAAATACTCTTTACGGTTTGTTTAAAGAACAGACTAAAAACTTGTATTTTGGTGGCATTGTGAGATAAATGGTTGGGAATATGATTTACAGATATGGAATCCATTCATTCCTAATGGAAGTTAGAAAGAAGGTTCTCTTATGAGTTAATTCTAGAACTGAACGGTTAGAGCACTCAATTTGTAACAATATTACAAATTAACTGTTTACTTGTGAATTAATGGTACTTAAGGATAAAGAAATAATTAAAGGGGTAAAATGGTAATTAACCTAACTCTAATTATGAACCATCTATAGAGGGTTAAATTGCATGTAGCGATTAAATCAATGGACTACTCTAAGTTTTCTAAGTAAATTATGTCTACAATTTCAATAGTGCAATTTCAGGTTTTTAATGGAATAACACTGGAATTAATAAATTAAATTAATTAATTAAAGATTTTAATTAATTATTCCAAATTTATTGGAGATTGAAATTGTAGGTCCATAGGTCTCAAATACCACCTTTTTCGTTATTATAGTGAACAAATAAAAAGGATTGTGTTATTATACAAATTGTTTGTGTCCAAAAAAATAGTTTTCAAATACGTATAGTTTATATTTGGATAAAATTAATTAATTAAGAATTAATTAATATAGATAAGATCTTATCCAAATATAATTAAATATTTTATTTAAGAAATTAAATAAATAAAATCTTAAGGATAATTTTTAAAATTATCGAAAAGATTTTAATTTTAATTTTAGTGTTTTTCTTTTATTAAAATACTAATAATGCTCAAATGTTGAGTATTATACGTTAACAAAAAAAAGTAGGACTCTATGTGGTTTACATGAATTAGGTCTCCTTTTAAGAGATAATAATTTAATTAGTAAATATTATTAATTAAATTATTATTTTAAAATAAAAAGACTAGTCTAAATAAAACGCACACGCAAATAATCTATTGCAACAAAATTTCAACTTTAGGCGACAGAATGAATTTGCCGCCAAAAACCATTTCTATTGTAGTGCCTTTTGTGCCTTCAGATGTGTTTAAAATGGAACAAGTGCTTTTCTGAATCTCACATTCCATCATACATCCAAATAGGTCAGCATGATGAACTCATACAGCTTAAGAATGGTATAAATCTCTTTTCAAAATAAATTTTGATTGATTTTCTGCGTGAGATTCACCATTTCTTCCATTATTCCTGTATCATTCCCATTCTTCCTCACACTTCTATATAAATTTTCAACTTCTTTCAAGATTGAATCTTTCACTCTAGCTTTATCAACTATTACTTCTAGCTTTTTTTGACATAACTCTTCTTCCTCATTAAGATTTGTTCTACCTCTTTGGCCTTAATCTTCCCTAGCATACTCCTTTCACATTTTTTCATTTTCTCCTATTACAATCAATTAGTTTATTAGATCTTGGTTTTCTTTGAATGTTTCATCTTGTTGTTTTAGAAGTTTAGCCAACATCTGAGCCACAGATGCTAGTACTTCACCATTTACCTCATAATCCAATATATTCACTTTGTCTCTATTTTCCTCTTTCACATTGTTAAGGGGAAATTTATTGTGAACACTAAAAATACCCTTGGCGCGCTGTGGAAGTCTCAAACTTACAAACAACCAAGAAAAGAAAGATCATACAACGATGAAATAAACAACCAAGAAAGCAAAGAAAACACACACTAATTTACATAGTTCGGAAAATCTACCTATGTCCACAATAGATCTGAGGATTCTAACTTCTTTTTTCCTTTCTTTTGTAGCCAAAGAAAGCTTACAAGAGTTACAAGGAATACTCGAATACCCAAAAGATACAAAGATCTATACCACACTATCTTGTGTACTTAAAACACTGAAGTGTGACCTAAACTCTTTATTCTCTCTTGTGCTAATTTGATACTTTTTTGAATTATAAGAAGTTACAAAGGTTTATATAGTGTTAATACTAATTTTATAAACTCTAAACCTGGTTTGAATAAGAGTCTACATATTTGAGAAGTCCAAAACCAACTTAATCATGCAATTTGAATCAAAATAAGATTTTTCCCAAATAAGTAACGCTACAATGTTTTGCATTCAATGCTAGGGCTTTAATGTGAGTAGTCTATTACTGGGGCAATTTTGTGACTTGATCTTAGTACTAGGGCATTCCAAACCAATGCGGGGGCGTTGGTCCTTCTAGAATTGACGCTGCGACATTGAGTTCTCAATGCCACAACATTTTCACCTTTGCATTTTTTTCTTGTGTTTTTATGCTCCTCCTTACTTCTGGCTTCTCATTCGCACCTATTTTATTCATTCATTGCGTCCTCAACCACATGTTCAAAAATCTAATGGTCTCCAATTCAAAATTAAATTATCATTGATTTTGAATCATTAAAATTTCAATAATCATTGCTTTAAAATAATTCTAAAAAGGTTTACCAAGATCCATAGACTCCAATGCTCTATCATCCAATGTTAATATCGTTAAGACTATCCAAAATTAACTTCTTTTGGGCTATGAACTTGGTCTCCAAAAATACGAATGCATTTTTCCTTGGATACCCTTTTTATTATAATATTCAGTGCCATTCTTGACACTATCACAACACGTAGTAGTATCATTCCCATGCATTCTCTTTTGACCCCTATCACTACAATGAGAAAATTTCTAATGTTGCCTCTTGGTAAGCATCCTCCCCCAACAACTCCATGTTGAGATCCCACAGCATTGTCAACAAGCACATACAACCCCTTATGCTTCTCACTTCTCATAACTATAGATCCTTGCTTTACATCCAATATTCTTTTTTTTTTTTTTGCTTAAATAAATATCCCTTTTGATCTAGTATTCCTAGAGATATCAAATTTCTCCTAACCCCATGTAATTCCTTAGTCTGCCTATCATGCATCCTCATCCTAACACTACCAATCTTCATGACTATACAAGTCATGCCATTCCCCATTAGTATTTTCTTTTCTCTAATAATTTTTGTAATTGGTAAACAATGACTTTTTCGAACACACATAGTAACTACAACTAAAATTAAATATCCATCTACCAGTATACTTTTATCATAAGCTACTAAGAACTCTGTAATTTCTAAGTTTTCATCACAGACTGTAGCAGCCCCTCTTTTATTCCTTGTGTTTCTTACCGAGCAATCCAATCCCTCTTCAAGTGCCTTTCTTTAATATAATTACAGCACCTCTTGGATCTACCCGATTGGTTATTCTTACCATCTCTTCCTCTGGCAACTAATCTCGTTGCACTTTCAAATTCTAATCTTTTCTTCTTTTCTTTAGAGTTTAACGAGGTTTTAACATCACTTACCACTTACTATTAAAGTCTCCTTACCATACATGAATGCATTTGTAAAGTGCTTATAACTTAGAGGAAAAGAGCACAACAAAATAAACACATTATCTTCATCCTTGATCTTATTGTTTATCGTCTCAATATCAATGAAAATCATATTAAAGGCGTTAATGCGGTTACTCATAGAAGTTTCCTCAGTCATATCCAACTAATATAACTTCTTCTTCATATATAGACAATTTGACAAAGACTTCATCATGTATAGTACATTAAGTTTCTTCCAAAGACCCACTGGCGTCTTCTCTCCATCCACCTCCCTCGAAACTTTGTCACTCAAGGATATTACTATTGTACTATAGGCTATTTTCTAAATGGTTTCTTCATCTAAATCACCAGGTTTTACCAGCTCCTTTTCATCACTTGTTGTTGCTAGAGTTTTCTTAAAATGCTGAATCAAACTTTTAACTCACCACTAGAGCCATAACCTTCACCTTCCTTCGATTAAAATCATTCCACCTATTAAACTTTTCTACTTCATGTTTGTGAGTGGCCATGGTTAAATTAAACCTAGACTTTGATAACAGTTGTTAAGGATAAAACTAGTGCTTACATTCAAATACCCTTGGTGCACTATGGAAATCCCACACTCACAAACAATCAAGAAAGAAAGATCACGCAATAAGGACATAAACAACTAAGAAAGTAAAGAAAACACACTAATTTATATGGTTTGGCAAATCCGCCTACGTCCATGGTGGATCTGAAGATCCTAACTTTTTTTACTATTGTACTATAGGCTATTTTCTAAATGGTTTCTTCATCTAAATCACCAGGTTTTACCAGCTTCTTTTCATCACTTGTTGTTGCTAGAGTTTTCTTAAAATGCTGAATCAAACTTTTAACTCACCACTAGAGCCATAACCTTCACCTTCCTTCGATTAAAATCATTCCACCTATTAAACTTTTCTACTTCATGTTTGTGAGTGGCTATGGTTAAATTAAACCTAGACTTTGATAACAGTTGTTAAGGATAAAACTAGTGCTTACATTCAAATACCCTTGGTGCACTACGGAAATTCCACACTCACAAATAATCAAGAAAGAAAGATCACGCAATAAGGACATAAACAACTAAGAAAGTAAAGAAAACACACTAATTTATATGGTTTGGTAAATTCGCCTACATCCATGGTGGATCTGAAGATCCTAACTTCTTTTATTCTTTTTTTTTTTTGTACTCAAAGAAAGCCTACAAGAGTTACAAGGAGTACCTAAATACCTAAGAGCTACCAAGGATCTATACCACTTTATCTTTTGTGCTCAAAACACTCAAGTGTGACCTAAACTCTTTATTCTCTGTTGTGCTAATTTGATGTCTTTTTGAACGAGTTATAAGGGTTTATATGGTATTAATATGGATCGTAGAAATCCTAAACCTAGTTGAAGTAAGATTCCACATACTTGAGAAGTCAAAAACTAACTTAACCACGCAATTTGAACAAAAATAGATTTTTTTCGAATAAATAACGATGTGGCGTTTTGCATTTAACATTGGGGTGTTAATGCAAGTAGTCTAACACTAAGGCATTCTAAAGCCAACGTTGGGCATTTCTGCGACATCCTAACGTTGAGGCATTCTAAATTTACGTAGGAGCATCAATACTTTTAGAATTGATGCTGCATCGTTGACTTCTCAAAGTTGCAACATTTTTAATTATACATTTTTTTTCTTGTGTTTTTATGTCTCTACTTGGCTTTAACTTTTTATTTATATCTTATTTATTTATTTATTATATTCTCAATTACGTGTCCAATTCTTTTTTAATCTCTATTTTAAAATTAAATTATTCTTAATTTTAAACTACCGGAATTTCAACACACATTAATTCTATATTGATTCACTGGCTGATTTCTTTTTAGAACTGTCATCTGTGAGTACATTTTTCTCTAGATATCGTCTTGAAAGCAAGATTTTGGCGGACAGTGCCACTGAAGTCCCAATGATTTGACTTCAAGATTAAATGGTACAACTAACCTTTTGTCCCTTGGCTTTCTATTTCTTTTATGAGCAAAATTTGTAGTGTCTGAACACCTTTTTTCTTGGGAAAACTTTCTCCACTCGAGTCAACAAAAAAAATTTAAATGATGGATGAAATTTATAGAAAATTTAATATAGATAAAGTTGAGTGAATTGAGAGAATTTTAGTGAAAGTGTTTATGAATTTTTTAATGATGTGAAAAAAAAGAAAGATTTCATTTTTATAGATGAAATTTAAAGGGAAAGATCGGTTTTCCTCCAAATTCCTAATTTGGTCGGTCCATTCTTCATTGTTCACTATTAGGTGTGGATCCTTCCATTTTAAACAATTAACTACGAGTTCTCTATTTTGTGAACCCGTCAATGAGAATGTGACCTTTTGGTGGTTATCCTGCACGCATAATCTCACAATAAATCTGAATTTTATTAGAGTGGACATATGGCGTACTTCTATTGGACTAAATGATTTTGGTCATAAAAGTTGGATATAGTTAATTGAGAAGGGAGACGAAATACATCTATATATGAACACAATATTGCTCAAATTCTCTTGTGCATCTCATTTTTTAAACAAAAAAAAAAAATTGAAAGTAGTCAAAATTTGGAGTAACTAACAATCACACTTTCTAGTATCTTATTTGAGATATATTACAAAGCTCTTTCCTCTGTCAAATGAAGACTTTTGTGGCTGCGCTTACAGTTTTGAAACATCAATTATTTCCACATCATATAAAGAGTACTTACCTGAATATTTACGTGGTGCAAGAGTTAAGAGGGACAAGTCATATCAGTCCTAACAATTATATATCAAGATTGGAATATATTTGATTCGTCATTTAGACTTTGATTTACAATCTTAGCACTCGTTAAATATTTTAGGCTCATTGGTGATAAAACTTGTTATAAAGAAATAACAAGTTCAGAACTCAGTCAATACAAGTTAGGCTGATTAAGTTTAAAACTTGATTTAGATTAATTTTTAAAATTTAGCAAACTCAATTAGAATTTATTAAAACTTAACTTCCATTTTTTGGTTGTTATATCTTAATTCAAATATAGTGCCCACAATATGAGCTCAATGCTGGTGTGTTCCATTTCGTATCAGACTCTTATTTTACTCAGCTATTTTTAATCATAAGAGATTAGAGAAGTCTATACAGTAAATAAATTGAGTTTTTATTTACTTTTATCTTTTTTTTACAATTTTATTATATTGAAAATTGTTAATTTAAAAAATTGATTGCCTAGGCCAACAAGTTTTAAATATGTTTATGGGGAGAAACAAAGAGTAAGGCTTCGTTGTTGGATGGCACTGATATGGACTATACTTGGTGATTTTGGCATTCATAAAACAAAACACAAGCAAAGCCAAGTCTCGTTGGTAGTTGTTTTGGCATAGACTTTCTAATGCTTAAGCCAGCAAGTACTTGAGAGGGTAAAAGGGATCAAGAGAATTTATGTTGAAAAATTTTCCTTACCTTTGGTTGTTGTAATTTATTTTTTTATAATTAGTTCTTATCCTTTCATTTTGAGAAATCTAGGCTTTGTCTTCGTCGTGATTTGTGACAGGCTCAAGACAGACGGCATTGATTCTTGTCTGATATTTTCAGAGCTTTTCTTGTTAGATGATAATTGATGAGAATTCTTTAAGTCATGAGATTCAGCCATTAAAGCAAGTCTTTAAGCTTCTCAAGCACGTGAGTATGCAAAAAGATGTGATCAACTCCCTTGGGTTCATTTTGATACTAAGCAAGTTCTTTGTTTAGAAATTCGATAGGCTTTTAGCTCCTGATTCATATATGATTGGTCTAAGCTAAGTTTAGATCTTGGCACTCCTTTTTGGTGAAGGTTCATACATCGAAGCATTGGTCGGTATGCACTTGAGCCTTGGCCCATCTAAGTTGGGTTTTGATCTTGGGCCGAGCCTTGAGAGAGGAGGACAATAATTAAATTTGAAACCAACTTAAGCCAAACAGTTATAAATGTAGTACTTTACACATCGAAGCATTGGTCGGTATGCACTTGAGCCTTGGCCCATCTAAGTTGGGTTTTGATCTTGGGCCGAGCCTTGAGAGAGGAGGACAATAATTAAACTTGAAACCAACTTAAGCCAAACGGCTGTAAATGTAGTACTTGGATTTATTTATAGAGTTGAATTATTTAGAAGTATATAATAATTAAGACGATATTAAAAAAAAGTTGATAAGATTAGATTTCATACTAAGTTTATATTGGATTTTAAAATTTCTTATTCCATATTAGATATACTATGAAACTCTAAAGGGGTTTTGCCCATTTAATTGCCTTAAATTGAAAGAGTAAATTAATTACAATCATAGGTTAAATGTGAAGTAGTGAGATGATAATCTATCAGTCAATGACTCAGGACTAAAATCATAGCTACTGTTTCTCAATCTATAGATATGTCTTTCATTTTGCAAAACTTTTTATATATGTTAAAGTTAGTACTAAATTAGGATTTTTTTATATTTAATTCATTATCAATTAAAGATTTTTTTTCATTATGTAAACTTTCGTATTATAGTTATAGTTTTCATGTATTATCTTTTTCATATAAATTAGAGATTTAATGTCTATATAAAGACTATCTTTTAAAGTTATTATTTAGAGTAAAAATACAAACACTCCAATTTCTCTAACATAGTATTAAAACTTCAATTCTAAAATATTTAACATAGTAAATTAATTTTTCGGTCAAGCTTATGCATATCAAGCTAATTTCTGAGCTTAGGTTAATGTTTCCCTCTCTCTACTTTTCAATCTCCCTCATTTTCGATCATTGTTTTTCTCTCCTTCGGCATCCAAAACTACTATCACTACTGTTATTACCTCCAATTCACTGTCCACCTTCGCGCGTGCCTGGATGGCTTGTTTATGTTGGGTTGATGGCTTTGTTTTTCTTGAACGGGAGTTTGATAAAAAAATGTTTGGTTTTTCCACAGAGGATTTGGACATTTGAGAATAAACTCTGAATGGCTGTTGGCGGTTGATTGGGCTTTGATTTGGTCAAAGGTAACTGTTATGTTGTCAAGAGTGCAATAATTTGAAATTGGTGGAGTGGTTATGGGGCTCTGGCTTTTTATAGAATTTTGTGAAAGAAAATCTGTAATGGTGTTGTCTTTTCCTTTCACGTGGACAACCTACCAATGGTGTCCAAATGATAAATTGAGACAACCATCTGAGTCCTCATATGCTGGCCATCATTTCTCAGCTATTACTATCGCCTACCATTAGTGTCTAAATGACAAACTAAGACCACCATCTAAGTCTTCACGTGCCAGGCGTCATCCTTTAGCTTTTACCTCTGCCCTATATCCCCGAAATTCAACCCAACGAAAGCAAAGTCTAAGTGTGCCACTGCCTCTCAATCTATCGCTTTTAGGCCTTGTTGTCGATCGCCAAAGGCACTATCACAATCAACAAGCTTTGACAGTAATCCCTACTGCGCTTCATCGCTTAAATCAACCAAAATCTTACCAAATCGACAACCAAACCGCGAACAACTTTACTATTTTGTTCATGATCGTTAACCAAAATTAGCTTGATATAACCACCTCTAATCAATTTTTTATCATCAATTCTCTAAGATTCAATATTCTTTGATGATTTTTACAGTCACTAATTGCCGAAAAATCAAACCATAAATAGGAGTCTTTTTAACAAATGGCTCAATACTTCTAGGATCATTTTGAAATTTTTTTAAAAATTGGGATTATACTGAAGTTACTGAAAGTTTTGTGATCTATTAAAATTTTAAAAAGAATTGGGGCTAATATGAAGTTTTAGAATAATATTACGGTAGATATACAATTTTTCATAAAATTATGGGGCTTATCTAATTTTTGAAAAGAATAATGCTACACTTCCTAATTGGTATTCTAAATTTTTCCTTCTCAAAATGATGTATTAAGTAATCATTTGATGGTGAAATGGTATAATTAAATTTTTTGAAAATTATACAATTTCATCACTTAATGATTACTTAATACATCAATTTAGGATAAAAAATCTGAGATACCATTTGGAAAGTATAACGTTACTTTTTTGAAAATTATGAAAATTTATTTAGTAATTTTTGCATTACACCAAGTTCAAAATTGATTTTTTTCTTACACCATTGAATGTTATTGACTTTTCATTTTTAGATTAACGACTTTATTATTTTGGCTCAAGTGAAATTTTAGAGATTTTTAATTTATTGGGCAAAGCCAGACAATGAAAATTTAGTATTGCAACTCATCAAAAATTTTAATTTTTGGTAAATTTTGGTCTTTTTACTTTTCACCTATAGTATCTTGACAATGCTAACAAACTTTTATTTTTGCACTTTTTGGCCGTGATTTTCGCATCAACGTACTCGTAGTGGTTATTTCCAATCTCTCTATTAATATATGTACTCGTAGTGGTTATTTTCAATCTCTGTATTAATATATTTACACTTATAATGGTTGTCTTTTACAATACACTTGTCACTCTTCGATAATGTTACTACTTTCAAATAATGATTACCTCACTCTAACAATTGTTGTTTCTCTTGCATGCTATTATAGATTCATTTATGCTGTTATTTTATTACTTTTCTTTTGGTTTTTTTTCTTGGTTTACTTTGTAAACTTAAGTTATTTGGTTTATGTTGAGTTTGAGAAAGAATGTTAAAGTTAATATCAAATTAGGATTTCTCATTTAAATCATTGTCAATTTAAGATATTTTTTATTATGTCAACTTTTATATTATAGTCATAATTTTTATATATTATTATTATTTATATAAATTAGGAATTTAATGTTTATATAAAAACTATCTTTTATAATTATTATCTAAAATAAAAATATAAAAAACTTTAATTTCTCCAACAAAATATCAGAGCTTTAAATTATTTACCAGTGTGATATTAGCTCATCTTTCTAGAAAATTATCAGTATATACCTCGTACTATTCTTATTTACTTTTTTTTATATTGAGTAGTGAATCATGTTGGATAAAAACTTTAATTGGTAAAAGAATCACCATAGTCAGGATTTCATGTTAAATCATCAAGAAAAATAAAAATCGGAAGCGTATTTGAATCCATAGAGACGCAAACATTTGGGGTTGATGCCTTCCACGTCTAAACTTTTTTTTTACAAGAGAAAAACTGTCGTTACTTACTGATGGGATATAAATGAATAATAGGATAGGGTTTAGACTAGGGACCTCAACCTATTATTTATAGTATTTTATTTTATTTTGGCCCATCATAAAAATAAAATAAAATAACTGAATCTCTACACATTAAAGTTCATGCCATACGTGATGCCCTAAAAGTTCAATAATAAATAAACTTTATTTGATCACTTTTAATGGGCAAAAAAATAGATAGTCAATAATGTACAATTAATTGATATATGTAGGCCCACTTTAATATATAATACCCAACAATCTCCTACTTGGGCCACATATGTCATTTTACAATTGTACATTACCAAATAACTTTTATGAGTTCAATATTTGCTATCTTAATAAAAACTCATATCTTAATAATTGGGTCCATCAATTATACTAATATAGGATCAAAGCGATCTTCGTTATCTTTCTTGTAACTAGACCCATCAATGGTCACATACATCAATATAATCAATGACATAGATCAAGCATGGATGTGTAGCATAAAACTTTCAAGCAATGTGATCCCTTAACATGCATATTTTCAACTGGTCCTACTTTATAACTCATAAGAGTTCAACAATATACTTTTGAAACTTTATGCAAAACTGCAATTGAAAGAATATAACTTTATTTTAGAGTTTTCAATGAATAAACAAAGAGTAATATTTTAGTCTGATAAGAAAACATGTCAATTATAATTGAACATCAAGAAACAAACTTCCTCTATATAAGCATATCATCAGGATGAACCACACCCATACAAGCCACATGCTCATGAAACACCTTATGTGATACACCTTTAGTAAGTGGATCCGCAATCATTAAGTTTGTACTGATATGTTCAATAAACACCTAAAGACTCTGAACTCTCTCTTTAACAACAAGAAACTTGATGTCAATGTGCTTCGATTTTGACGAGCTTTTGTTGTTCTTAGAATATAATTCAGTGGCTTGGTCTCTCAATGCCATCGATAAATTGTAGCCCAGTGATAAAATTTCGCAGCCATGTTGCTTGATTTAATGCCTTATAGCAAGCTACAAACTCTGCTTCTATGGTGGATGAAGCTACGAGTGACTGCTTGATACTCTTATATGACATAGCTCCCCCAACCAATAAGAAGACATAACCTGAAGTGGATCTTCTGCTATCGAGACAACCAGCAAAATCGAAGTCTGAATACCCAATGATCTTTAAATAATATGACCTTCGATATGTGAGCATGTAATCTTTTGTTCTTTGTAGATACCGCATAACCTTTTTAACGACTCTCCAGTGATCAATTCCTAGGTTACTTAAATATCTGCCAAGCATTCCAACTACATACACAATATTCGGACGTCTACAAACTTGAGCATACATGAGACTCCCTATTGCCGACGCATAAAGGATATTTTCCATCTCTTTCTTCTCAATCTCATTTATTGGGCATTGAAGTAGACTAAATCTATCACCTTTAATAATAGGTGTGTCTCCTGATGCATAACTCTTTATGTCAAATCTACTAAGCACCTTATCGATATATGCCTTTTGTGATAAGCCAAGTATGCCACGAGAATGATCTTGGTGAATCTGTATGTCCAACACAAAAGAGGCATTCCTAAGATCTTTCATTTCAAATTTATTTGAAAGAAATATCTTAATTTCATGCAATAATCCTATATCGCTGCTTGCTAGTAGAATGTCATCCACATATAAGACAAGAAAAATAATTTTTCTCCCATTGACCTTGTGATAAATGCATTGATCAATAGTATTTTTCTTAAAACCAAATGAGGTAATCATTTGATCAAATTTTCAATACCATTGACGGGATGCTTGCTTTACACCATAGATGGAATTCTTTAACTTGCACACTAAATGTTTGAATATTTGGATTCAAAGTTCTCTGGTTGCAACATGTATATGGTTTCTTCAATGTCGCCATTGAGAAATGTAGTCTTTACGTTCATCTGATGTAGCTTTAAATCATAATGAGCTACAAGTGCCATAATAATTCTAAAAAAGTCTTTTGATAAAACCAGAAAGAAAGTCTTTTTATAATCAATGCCTTTCTTTTGAGTGAAACCTTTTATGACTAGACGTGCCTTATACATTTTGACATTGCCTTTCAAATCTCGTTTGGTTTTGAAAATCCATTTAAAACCAATTGGTTTCGCTTCTTTAGGCAATTTGACAAAATTCCAAACATCATTGTCTTGCATTGATTTCATCTAATCTTTCATGGCATCTATCTATTTTTGGGAGTTCATACTTTGTTTGACTTGACTGTAAGTTATTGGATCATCTTCCAGTCCTATATCAAACTCATGTTCTTGGAGATATATGATATAATCATCTGAAATCGCTGATCTCCTCTCCCTTGTGGATCTCCTTAATGGTACTTTCAATTGAGATTTTTATCGTTACTCCTCTATATGAGTAAGAGCAAGCACTTCAATATTAGTAGGAGCCATCTCAGGAATGTCTTGATTATCTGTATTTACATCTTACATAATGACAGATAAAATTACCTAGTCATTATCAATTGCAATATTATGAATAGTTACATATTCCTCTTCAAAGACAATATTCATAAGTTTAGCATTCCCACTATATTCAACATCCTCAATGAATTTAGCATTCCCTGTCTTGAAAAAAGATATGCTTAAGGGATCATAAAACTTGAAACCTATTAATCTCTCCGAGTATCCAACAAAGTAGCAGCTTATTATTTTTTAGTCCAACTTTCTTTCATTAGGCCTATATGGTCTATCCTCAGTTAGACAGCCTCAAATATGCAAATGCCTAATACTAGGCTTCTTTCTAGTTTATAGTTCATACAGGGTTTTAGCTACTACTTTACTTGAAACTCGATTAAGGAGTTTTTAAGGCTTCACCCCAAAGACATTCTAGTAAAGAAAAATGATTTATTATAATTCTAATCATATCCTTTAAGGTTTGATTTTGTCTCTCAGCTACACCATTTTGACTTAGAGTCCCCGGTATGGTATATTGAGAAACAATGCCACATTTTTGCAAATATCTCACAAAATGGTATGGACATTGTTCACCTGATCTATCATATCTACCATAGAACTCACCACCACTGTTAGGTTTAACGGCTTTAATTTTCTTGCCAAGATGATTTTTAACTTCAAGTTTATAGGCCTTGAAAACATCCAATGATTGAGACTTCTCATGAATCAAGTATAGATACCCATAACGAGAACAATCGTCTATGAAAGTAATAAAATATTATTGACCATTCCAGGAAACCGTAGGGAATGGACCACAAATATCAGTATAAATTCATTCCAAGACGTTTGAACTCCTATTGGCACCAACTTTTCTAAAATTTATTTGTTTTCCCTTAATACATTCAATACATATTTCAAAATTTAAAAAATCAAGAGAATTTAGAATTCCTTCTGACACAAGCCTTTGAATTCTCTGTTTAGAAATGTGTCCTAAAAGCTTATGCCATAATATATAAGAATTCTTATTAATTAATTTACGCTTTATACTATAATTGCTTGCATGCAAGGTTTTATTAATTTGTGAGGCATGAAGATCCAATTGATATAAATTATCAACTAAAGAACCGGTACCAATAATATTTGAATTATGAAAAAGACTAACTTTATATTTTCAAATGAACAAGAGTAACCGAATTTATCCAAATAAGAAATAGAAACCAAATTATGTCTAAATGACAGTATATAAAATGTCTCATTCAAATCCAAATAATAACTAAATTCTAGTTGTATTCTAAAAAATCCAATTGCCTCAATAGGAGCCTTGTTGCCATCACCCACATAGATGAATCTTTCAGCATTAGTTGGCAGTCGGCTCTTTAGACAACCCTATATAGTTACACTTTTATAAGTAGTTGCACCCGTATCTATCTACCAAGTGTGACTTGGTACTAAAGTCAAATTAACTTCTGAACAAACAAAGTTGAGAAGTTTACCCTTTTTGTCAAGCCATTTTGCATACTTGGAATAATCTTTCTTCACATGTCCAACTTTTTTGCAACAGTAATAAAAAATTTTAGCATTCTATTTCTTTTGCACCTTAGGTTGTAAAGTTCTAATGTCTGCAGCTCTTTTCCCTTTATTATTCTATTTCATTTTCTTATTGACAGCATTGTCATTAAAAGAAGTTGCTAAATGAGCACTCTCTATATTTTCTTGTTTCAATATTTCTTCCTCTTGCACACATTGAGCAATGAGCTCATTAAGAGTCCATTTCTCCTTTTGAGTGTTATAACTGATCTTAAAAGGACTGTTTTGCATAAGAAGAGATATCAAGACCAGGTGCACGAGAATGTCATCAGACAATTATAACTTTAGTGCCCTTGATCTTATAACAAGATTAGACATTTTCATAATGTACTCCCTTATGTTTCTTTTGCCTTTATACCGCATTGAAACAAGCTTAGACAAAATGATGCTTGTTTCGACATTTTCATTACCAGAGAATTGGTTTGCTATTTGGTTTAGGAACTTTTTAGCATTTTCTTCCTCAGGCACTGTGCCCCTAATGGTATCTAGAATAGAGTGCTTCATGATCATTAGACTCATGCGGTTAGAACACTCTCATTTTTTATAAAGTGCCCTTTGTTTAGTAGTAATGTTATCAGTAGAAG
Source organism: Ailanthus altissimus (assembly GCA_946807835.1). Taxonomy (NCBI): domain Eukaryota; kingdom Viridiplantae; phylum Streptophyta; class Magnoliopsida; order Sapindales; family Simaroubaceae; genus Ailanthus; species Ailanthus altissimus. The sequence goes on from OX327687.1 coordinate 17,700,955, forward strand.
TGGGAGGTTCTTTCATCTGGATTATATAGTTTAGATTTATACACCCAAGCACAATGGTAATGTGCTCCTTCCATTTTCTAAAGTTAGTGTCGTTAAGTACTGGAATATTGTTCAAGTTGGCAGATATAGAAGAAGCATTTTCTGTATAGAACAAACAAAAAACTCACAATTAATAGCCATTTAATCATGCATACATATACACACATAATATAAGATATGATAAATTGAGCCATTATAAGATACCAAGCACAACATTGTTATTTAGTCTTTGGACAGAAATAACAATTTATAAACGTTACTCTAAAAATTGGTCAGTAAATATTGATAATAAATTCTCTCAATAATATGTCTTTCTTTGGATTGACATATTATACGCATGGAAAATGTCAAAGCTTAACACATATTTACTACCACATGTGTTTATTATTTGGCTAAAACATAATCTTCCTTTGGGCCGATTATTTTTCGCATAAATTTAAATATAATTATTTAATTTCTTTAATAATACTCATATATTTTGAAATTAATAAATCTGCATAAAAGATGTCACTTTGGTGACATTTTAATTCAATTTAATTTATTTTAAAATATTGTATATTAGTTTGTAAAAAAATGGAGAAAATAGAATGGTCAAAGTCAAAATCAACAATCAAAGTCAAAGTCAAATTATGTCAAAATCAGGATGGGACTAGAATAAGTAGGGACCGAAGTGGTTGGGTCAGATTAAGCTTAACATTTTCTAATTACCTAAATCATAATCTTTATCTAATAGCTTAAACCTAAAATAAGTTTAAGTTTATTTTAACTGACTTGATTTGGCTAATATGTTGGGTATAAAAAATATAGATCCAATAAAATTCTTATAGGCCTTGTGAAATTGATATAATAAATTCTCAAAATTTGTGAACACCAACTACTTGACATACATTGCAAATAAAAAGAAATCTCATCAATGTGACTTTAAATAAAATTTAACTTCATATTTTTTCCTCTCTTTTGTAATATTTATTTAATATTTTAAAATTAAATGCAAAATTAAAATATTTACATTCAATTTCAATCTTTTCAATTAAATCCATAGCAATCAATGCATTAATATCATTCATACAATCAATGCACATAAAATTTATATATACATTCAACGTGAATCAATGCTATTAAAAAATAATAATAAAATAATAGTTATATGCTAATTGCATTGAATACTAATATTGTATGGGTAAGTCTATGAATTGTTATAGAATTGTTACTGTATAATCTGCAATTTCAAAATTGAATTGTTTAAATTACCAATCAAAGCAATTCGGCATATATGATTATAATACATAACGATTCATCAATTTAAAAATAAAACGTAAATATAGAAAACGTCCATTTTTGCAGATCCATATATTTGTCGAATTTCATAATTCATAATTTAGTACTGAATTTTTTTTTTCAACGATTTAATTTGAGGTGGTTCTGATATCACTTATTAGATAAAAATTTTAATTGGTGAAAGAATTACCATAATCAGAATCTCATGTTAAATCATTAAAAAAAATAAAATTAGAAGTGTATCTGAATTCATGGAAACGCAGAAATTTAAGATTGATGTTTTTCATGTCTAAACTTTTTCTTTATAAGAGAAAAATTACCGTCACTCACTAATGAGATGTGAATGAATAATACGTTAGAGTTTAAACTGAAACCTCAACCTATTATTTATAATATTTTATTTTATTTTATTTTATCCCTTCATAAAAATAAAATAGAATAATTGAATCTCTATACATTAAAACTCATGCTATACGAAATGTCCTAAAAGCCTATTAATAAATAAACTTTATTTGATCACTTTTAATAAACAATAAAATAAATAATCAATAATATATAATTAATTAATATATATAAACCCACTTTAATATATAATACCCAACAAATCATACATTCATTATTTTTTACCTACATAATTTTTTCGTCTTATTGAATTGAAGAGAAGCGCTAACTCACTCACTAATGCAGCCGCCAGCATGGTTTCAAATTGTCCAACCCATTTTGCCTTTAAACTAACCATTTACTTTGTGATGCTTTCATATTTACTTATTTACTCTCTATTGTTTTAAATTACTCAAAAAAATCCTTTTTAATAGGCGTAAATAGTTTATATTATTTTTATATTTTTACTTTATATAGAGAGGTTTTTAGATTTAAAACGGGATCAAGCGGAAAATGCTAGAAACAAATAAACAATGGAGTTAAAATATAGTTTTTCGCCTCTAAATTATGACTATTCTTTTGTGTCCTATGAGGCTATTACAAATTTGCCCTTTCTGTCGGCAGACGTACACGAGCTATTTGATGGGTGTTGTTTTTCTGAGCTTAGTTTAATGAGAAGGTGATCAATTGAAGTGGGTGGTTGTAAAGGTTCTTAATTAGACTGGTAGCCATTGGCAATTAAAGTGTTTACTAGGTTTCCTTTACCTTGACTGTCCAATTAAAGAACAAGTGAAAAACTTCGCCTAGAAAGCATCTTAGTCATGAGCTGAGCGTACCCAATTAAATGCTTTTGAACCTTGAGTAAAGAGAAGCATGTAACTTGAACCTCGAGTAAGTAAAGGGTTTTTGTCCAATTTTCACCTTAATTTGAAAGAGTACATTAATTAAGATACACATATGTAACCATCAGTAAATTAATTTAGTTTATCTTGCTCAATATGCTACCTAATTATAAGCTACTTCTTCATTAATAAGTAGCTCAATTGCCGATCCGAAAGAGTAGATTATAGTGTATATAAGATCATTACCACTTGAATGCAAAGTACCATATATTTAACTAATAATGATAAGCCACTTATATACTTTATTAAGTGGCTTATGATCATTATTATCTTGATTATTTTTACTTGTACGTATCATACTTGTAATTAAATATTATTTGCATGATTGAGATAGTAAAATGCTTGTGCTTCACTGATCTCTGCTCTCTTTCTCTTTCTCTCCCTCTCTCCCTGACCAATTTCTAGCTTAACCCCAAACAGTTTTAATGGCCTCTGATGATCATCCTCCTCTTCTTTCTTCTCCATATTTGCATACATGGCCACCAAATCGAGCAGCTCCTTGCACTTCTTTGTCATGCTGCTGAGCTCCGAGCTTAAGTCCCCATTTTCATTTTTCAGACGCTTATTTTCATCCATTAGGGTACTGTACTCCGACAACGATGAAGTCGACGACGACGACCTTTGATCTTCATCGGATTCTTGTGCTAGGACACCACCTTGAGTTGGTGGTGGGATCGGTTGTTGCTTTTTTACCCATGCTTTTCTTCTACGAATGTTACATAATAGCTCTCTCTCGCCCTTCCGAAACATTTCATTGCAAAACTCCCACCTGCTCGTTGCTACTTTACGGAATCCCTACAAGCATCAAGTACCATTCATGAGATGATTTAGGATTATACTATGACTCCCATATATTCATATACTTCTTGTATCTATTGATATGATTGACAATTTTATAATAATAATGTATACATTATAAGCTAAGTTTTATTGCATTGTTGTAAGCATTATGTTCAAAAATCTCAAGGATATATTTAGACTATAATACATGCATACAAATTTTTTAACAGATATAAAAGTTCTTTCAAAGATTAAAAAAAATTCCCATATGAATGTGAACGCATTGATATTTAAGGATTTAGGCATTAATTATATAGACTAACATATTCAGATTTCTAGACGTTTTACCAAGTCGAACTTCCAGGTCATCAATATATATCAACATAAAGTTTAAGTTCAAAAACGTTATCTTGTTTTGATATGGAAATTCTGTCCGTCGTCAATTTTATTAAGGAAAAGTCTACGTGCATATGATTGGATCAGTTCATATACCTTGATTTATCCTATATGTTAATTATTCCCATAAGCCCCAGTAACTGCTGACTTCTTGTTCTTGACAAATTAACTGCGAATCTTCTAATTTAATTAACATCTTTTTGTACCAACACTCTGTAAAATTAATTTACAAACCCAAAATGCACGAACTAAATTAGGTTAGACAAGACTAGTTCACCTTTCATATTAAAAAAAAAGATATAATATATATATATATATAGAAAAGAAAGAAATTAAAAGCTGAACAATCCCCAACTTTGAGCAATATTGGGTTTGATTTTACTCACATAAGTGTTGAGCTGCCGGACAAAGCTAGAGAAGTTGCTGTGCTTGAAAAGCGTCGGCAGAAGGTCCCGGGAAAACTCCGCTGGCTGCCAGACCACGAAACCCGTCCCGTCTCCGTTCCACGATATGACGTTGTCGGTGGCTGGATCCTCGATTAGCATGCAAGTTTTCAACAGAAATGGCGGTGTTGATTTTCTAACATATTCCAACAAACCCTTGTCACAGCTAATACTTATAGGCTCCATGTAAAATATTTCAAAGCAAATATAACCAAATATATATATATATATATATATAATATAAAAGGGGGAAAAAAAGAAATTAAAGAAGGGAGGCAAGAGAAAAAAGAAAAAGAAGATCAAAGATGAAGGCCGGAGAAGAGAAGGAGGGCAGTTAAGAACTCCCAACCCCAGCAATAGAAACCCAATACGACTACACAGTTCATGAGAAATGCAAGGATCTCTTTTCCTTCTCCCTTGTCTCTCTACAAAATGAAATGGTTAATGAAACGTATGTTTAAAGGCTTCAACTTCTTTATATAGATATATATATATGTGTGTGTGTGTGTGTGTGTATGTGTATATTAAGAAATAAGCATGTATATGTCATATTTATGTGTGCTTGTGTATATATATTGTATGAAACTACTATATATTATGAGTAGCATGCATGTCGGTCCATGTATAGATAATAAGCAAATATAGTCCACCATGTCATCAAAGCTTTTTTTAAAACCCTTCGATGGCTAATTGGTTTGACCCGTCAATGAATATTGGTATCTATTTTACTTTATTGTGAATTTAGTAGTTTCCTGTAAGTTTCGAATGGGTGGTTATCACACTTGATTAATTATATATGCTTTTTTTTTTTTTACTCTCTTTTTCAGCACAACACAACAGTGAAGTCTATTGTATATTATAGTGTCAAAATAAAATTTTTAAATTTTTTTTTAAAAGAAAATTTAATATTATCATTAAATGTCTACCAGACCCCAATCTTAGATTTAATTCATTTACAGCGTGGTTCAGATCCTGTAATTTCATTATTTTTAACGGATATCCTGTAGTTTTAATATAGACTATGTTTACTCTTAATATTATTATAAAAAAGTTTTAATATAGACAATGTTTACTCTTAATATTATAAAAAAAAAAACTCACAGAACTAGTAGAAAAAATTAGTTGTCAAGATATATTTATGTTATTTTGTGCCCTTAAAATAAAAATAATAATATTTTTTTATTAATATAATTTATTCGTACATATGAATGATTTTATATTTATAAAGTATTTGATTTTTGTATTAGATACATGATGCTAATATTGATTGTATAGATCGTAAATTTTTTTAAAAATAAATATTATTCATGGTCATTAATGAATATGACATTTCATTATATAAAACTTGAGCTTTTTTTTAATTTATTATAGTTGGGTGATTTATCTTGTTCATTGAAGTAGAGAATTTGAGTAAAAAAATTAGTATATATGATACATTGAATGAGATTACCGTGAATTTTGATTTAGCTAATTAAATATTATAGATCTTAATTTGTAAAGTCTTAATAAGTTTGATTGACCTTAATTTTAAATAAGTAAGGAACTTACATTCTTGTACTATATCTTTTAAGTTATTTCAAAGTAATATAATTTTATGAATTGTAAGAACGTAAATTTATATAATAGAATCTACTTAGTGATATTCACCTAAAATGTTTGCAGTACTTGATTATTTAAATTTGTAGCCATAGTTTATTCAATAAATTATTTATTTAATATTTAGTGACTGGATAAATATGTAATTAAAGAAATAAGACAATTTTCATGGCCTAGTTTTAATTATAGATATCAGTTAAATGGTCAATTAAATAATTATTATTGGTCTAAGATCAAACCTAATTTAATTGAAAGATTTTTAATTAAAATGAGTTTTATTTATTTAACATGAGTTACTAGAGTGTAGCATTTAGTTTCTAGAAGAATTAGTTAGAGGTGAAAAAATAGATCACGACATGATTATTCGACGCGCTTTAAGTGAATATGAGTAGAAAATATTGACACGATTAATAAATGGGTCGAATTCATGTTACCATTTATTAAACGTGTCGAATACATGTTTGAGGTATATAATTCGTTTATTCATTTAAGTTACGTTTAATAAACAAATCATATTCATATCTATTTGTGTCTATTCGTATAACTATTCGTTTAAGTCAAGTTTAATTAAATTATAAAATAAAATAAAATAATAAAATAATTAATTAAAAAATAATTATTTTTTATTTAAAAAATAATTTATGCCCCAAAACAGTGTTATTTTAAGGCATAAAAACATAGCAAAAACATGTTTGCTCTAAATTCTTTCAAAGTTGTTCAACTTCAACTTCTCTAAACTTTGTTATCTAAATTTTATTATAACTTAAACATGTTTTAAACGTATCAAATCGTGTATAATTGTATAAATGAATTAAATTGTGTATAATTATATAAACGAATTGAATTTGATTTATTTATTTAAGCGTGTCTAATCGTGTTATGTCGTGTAATTCGTTTATTAAACGAATAAAATTTATGTTTGATTCGTTTATTAAACAAATCATAAATGAATACAATAAAAATTTGTTAATACCCTATAGTAACACGACACGAACACAATTCATTTACACGAATTGCCACCCATAGAATTAGTGGATCACGAGATGACTTAGACTGACCCTTTTAGTTGGAGTTAGGAAGCCATGTGTTTATAAGTTTCTCTACTAGATCAAATTCTAATCAAACTCTATATTCTAAATTCTAATTAAATTCTAAATTCTCAAAAGAGATGCCTACATATAAGAGAGGTAAGGAGTAGTAATACATGACAACAATAATTCTCTTACATATTTTTCATTAAGAAAAAAAAAAGAATTAGGTGTTACCTCTTGTCTCTTATTCTATAGCATTGTTTAAGGAGATTCACGTACCTACATGCGTGAATTAGTATGAGTTTAAAAAAATGAGGAAGATTCACATGCTTACACTCGTGAGTTTAAAAATTGAAAATATAAGAGATTATTACAACTATTTAATTTAATGTTTATCAAATAAATTTTTTAGATAATTCTCTAATTTTATACATATGATTATGAATAATATAATCTAATTTTTATATTAATTAATTTTATTAAATAATTTTTTATATCTAGCATTAGTTGTATAAATTAAATTAAACATATAACTTCTTAAACTTTATTTTAAACGTAAATGAAGAGACAATTGACTTTTATGACATAGCAAATAGGTCAAATATATATAAAAAAAATTCAATGAAGATCAGAAGTCCATATTTCTTTTATAAAGACTGTGCAACGAGGTTCTTCTTCAGGACTTAAGTATCTGGAGGAAGCTGGGATGAGAATAGTGAACGTGTGGTAATGTTATTGGATAATTAAATAAATTTTTTATATTTTTATATTTATTATTATTAAAATAATATCAATATATTACATGTTGATATGAATTTAGAAATTTATTAAATAATAAACTTTATTGTACATTAAATCAATTATCTCTGTATATATATTTTAAAATAACGGGAATTTAATTCATTGCTTTAGGTGTGTGTGATAACAATTTGCACATTATTTAAAGTTTTATATATATATATATATATACTATTCTAACGTGCAAATTGTTCTTTCTAAAATTCCGAGTTGATATGTTCTTTCTTCTTTTATAATAGAAAATAGAAATGGATGGTGATCAAACGCTCTTTTGTCGTTCTCCAAAGACAGACAAGTAACTTTTTGACTTTTTGTTATTTCTAAACTTTCATATTTTTCTTTAAGCCTGCTCAGTTGTAAAGCGATTGCCTGACACGTTCCAAGCACTATAAGCAACACAACACAACACATTCGCATTCCCCCGTTGGATTTGTGAAATCGCGGATATTTTGATTTGGATAATTAAATAAATTTTTTATATTTTTAAATTTAGTATCTAGTTAAATATGATTATATAAATAAATAATATTTTTTTATACTAAAATTTTTTAATTTTGTTTTTAAATCGAATATTTAAAATAGATCTAGGTAAATTAATTTATCCCAAAATTCAACTAAAATTTAATTCAGATTTTGATTAATATATCAAAACCTATATCATCTCTAAAAAAATACTTAAATTACTTCTTATTAGACAGATCTCTAAAAAATTTCAATTCAATAAAAAATTCTGTCACTCCTACCTAACATGATTTACATTAATCTTTTTAGTAACTTACACTAATCTAACAGAGATCAATAATCTCTCATACTTTTTTTACCTAATGTCTTTGTGAGGGTCGGGACCTAGAATTAAAATACCTATAAACAAAATATTTAATTTTGATATTTATTATATAATATTTTACTTAATGTAGATATTATTCATATTAGACACATAATTTATTATGAATAATAATGTGTCACTTAATTATTAGATTGTAAAATACTATTTCACCACTTAATGATTATTTGATACATTATTATTTAGAATACAATTTAAAATATGTAGCATTACTTAATTTATTATACTTTTACTTTTTTAATTTTATTAATGAAAACATAGTATTCACACTTTAAAGAGCTCAAAAAATTATATTTAAATTAATAAATTTTCGCTAACTAGAAATATGAAATTGGTTCCACCTTATATATCATGACTACTTTCTTAAATTTTACACACTAACAAAACTTTCTTATTCTCATTGCATTTAGTAGATTTGTTCTTCTAATTTCAGTTGAATAAATGCTGACATTTTCATACTAAAAATAAAACCATCTAAATTCAATTAATAAATATAACTTGAGTATGATAATATGTATAAAACAATGTGTTAATTAAAATACCTATAAACAAAATATTTAATTTTGATATTTATTATATAATATTTTACTTAATGTAGATATTATTCATATTAGACACATAATTTATTATGAATAATAATGTGTCACTTAATTATTAGATTGTAAAATACTATTTCACCACTTAATGATTATTTGATACATTATTATTTAGAATACAATTTAAAATATGTAGCATTACTTAATTTATTATACTTTTACTTTTTTAATTTTATTAATGAAAACATAGTATTCACACTTTAAAGAGCTCAAAAAATTATATTTAAATTAATAAATTTTCGCTAACTAGAAATATGAAATTGGTTCCACCTTATATATCATGACTACTTTCTTAAATTTTACACACTAACAAAACTTTCTTATTCTCATTGCATTTAGTAGATTTGTTCTTCTAATTTCAGTTGAATAAATGCTGACATTTTCATACTAAAAATAAAACCATCTAAATTCAATTAATAAATATAACTTGAGTATGATAATATGTATAAAACAATGTGTTAATTAAAATACCTATAAACAAAATATTTAATTTTGATATTTATTATATAATATTTTACTTAATGTAGATATTATTCATATTAGACACATAATTTATTATGAATAATAATGTGTCACTTAATTATTAGATTGTAAAATACTATTTCACCACTTAATGATTATTTGATACATTATTATTTAGAATACAATTTAAAATATGTAGCATTACTTAATTTATTATACTTTTACTTTTTTAATTTTATTAATGAAAACATAGTATTCACACTTTAAAGAGCTCAAAAAATTATATTTAAATTAATAAATTTTCGCTAACTAGAAATATGAAATTGGTTCCACCTTATATATCATGACTACTTTCTTAAATTTTACACACTAACAAAACTTTCTTATTCTCATTGCATTTAGTAGATTTGTTCTTCTAATTTCAGTTGAATAAATGCTGACATTTTCATACTAAAAATAAAACCATCTAAATTCAATTAATAAATATAACTTGAGTATGATAATATGTATAAAACAATGTGTTAATTAAAATACCTATAAACAAAATATTTAATTTTGATATTTATTATATAATATTTTACTTAATGTAGATATTATTCATATTAGACACATAATTTATTATGAATAATAATGTGTCACTTAATTATTAGATTGTAAAATACTATTTCACCACTTAATGATTATTTGATACATTATTATTTAGAATACAATTTAAAATATGTAGCATTACTTAATTTATTATACTTTTACTTTTTTAATTTTATTAATGAAAACATAGTATTCACACTTTAAAGAGCTCAAAAAATTATATTTAAATTAATAAATTTTCGCTAACTAGAAATATGAAATTGGTTCCACCTTATATATCATGACTACTTTCTTAAATTTTACACACTAACAAAACTTTCTTATTCTCATTGCATTTAGTAGATTTGTTCTTCTAATTTCAGTTGAATAAATGCTGACATTTTCATACTAAAAATAAAACCATCTAAATTCAATTAATAAATATAACTTGAGTATGATAATATGTATAAAACAATGTGTTAAAATTTTAACAAAACAATCTAAACTAATATCTACATAGAAATTCCTATTAAGTGTTATCTCAATTAAAAAGAAAAAAAAGAACAATATAAAATAAATTAGATGATGTTGGCGGTTCAATTTCATTCATTTTCATGTGATTACACGAGTCCACAAGATTTGATGTCTAATGCGCGTAAACACAACGCGCTATGTAAATGGGTGGGGGAAAGGAAAGGTTTCGACGCGGGAAAAAGCGAAGGTTCTGATTTCGGTTGGGCAGCTGCTGAGCTTTCTTGACTTGATTTTAAATTTGCCCTCTTTTTTTTCCAATTTGTAAGTTTCTTTATAATTGTGTGCTGATTTTGTCACTACGCTGAACTACAGTTTCTCCTTCACCAACTATCGTAAGTTTCGTGTTCCCATTTGCTTCTCCTTTGAGTTTCCAAAATGTGTTATGTGAGCTTGAATATTCCCAAAATTTATGCCGTCAATTCTGCGTGAAAGAATAAGATCTAATTAACTTCTAAAATTTTTGAAAATAGACATTATTGTTGTAAAGTCGGTAAGTTAAAGGTGAATTTTACCTTTCCTCTCGTCTATATATATATATATATAGTCTTTTTTTTCTAATTCATTTATTTTTAATATTTTTATAATATTTTATAATATTTGAGATATCTTTATTTTTTACTTTTATATTTATTTGTAATATATTATCAACATGATTTTTAAATAAACTCAATTCTTAACTTTTATATTAAATTCTTAACTTATTTTATTTTAGTTTCTTTATTTTTATATATTTCATTTATATTCAATTATTATTTGTAACAGGATTTATATCATTGCATGTTATAATCTTATTGAGTATACTCTATGGTTGCCATTCATTTGGACTTTCCACAACAAAAAATAATGGCAAATATTCTTTATTATAATTTAAAATTTTATAATCTATTTCTTTTAATCACTTATTCATATAAAGGTTACGCCTCCTCATTGTTATCAATGTATAAAAAATCATGTCTCTTCATTACTATTATTTTATAAAAGATTATACTTCTTCATTATTATCATTCTATGGAAGACTATGCCTCTTCATTACTGTTAATCTATGAAAGGTTATGCCTCTCATCTATGAAAGGTTATGCCTCTCATTATTATCAATTTATAGAAGGCTATGACTCTTTATTCTTATCAATAAATGAAAGCCTATGCCTTTTTAATACTATTGATACATAGAATATCTTGCCTCCTAATTATGATTACTTTATGCATATGGAAGTTTGTGCCTCCTAAACTTATTTTTGATATTTATATTTTTAAATTATATATTTGTTGAATAATATTTATATTTCATCATATTTAATTTTAATTTCCTTCTTTATATTCAAAGTCCCTAAAAATATCTTTTAGAAATTTACAATTATCTACACTTGATGTCTCTGAAAAATTATCTGTTATGGGTACTAGATGCCAAAATGCACCTTCAAGCCATTGGTTTAGAAAAGACGATCGAAAGAGAAAATAATGTGTCCCTACAGGACAAGTCGAGAGCTATAATTTTTTCTCCGTCATCACCTACATGAAAGTCTAAAAGCTTAATATTTGATAGTAAAGGACCCGTAAATCCTCTGAAAAAATCTAAAATAAAGATATGACCATAAAAAAGATGTGTTTCTTTCAAAAATAAGACATGAGTGGATGAATATGCAATTGCGGGACTTTAGAACTCTTGCTGAATACAATTTTGTTTTATTTAGAATCACCCACAGCTAAAACTGTGTGGTGAGAAAGTTATAGAGCAAGATATGTTAGAGAAGACATTATCTACTTTTCATGCCTATAATATTGATTTGCAGTAACAGTATCGTGAATGACAATTTCAAAAATAATGAGAATTATCTGATGTATTCTACTTGCTAAAAAAAATAATGAGCTCGTATTAAAAAATCATGAATCACCTACAACTGGTTCTCAGCCATTCCCAGAAGCAAATGTAAATACTCTTAACAAAGTTGGACATGGTTGTAGGAGAGGGTGCAATTATCACCCTTACGATAGGCTGTAAGTGCCAAAATGAAGGAACACTAAAATAGGGTAAAAGCACCAAGACAAGGATAATGATGTAGAGAATAAACATCATAAGTATTATAAAAATACTTGTTATTAATGTGGAGACAAATCTTATTAATAACTCAAATCCTATAGGCCTCATCTCAATGTCTCTGATTTCTTTGAAGATAAAGAAGGGAATGTTGATCATTAAGTTTTCAATATCTATATGTTAGATCTTTGTTATACTTTTTGTATGTATGAAATGCAACTTTTTGTAATATTGATAAAAATATATAATTTTTTTGTATGAATGAAGATGAAATCTAACATTTTGTAATGTATTATCCTAATGTCTAATATAAACTTTTATTTAATATAAGAAATGATCTTTAAAATGAATTGTCCACTTTAGAGAGGAAAATTAGGGATGTATGTTTGCCTGACAGTGCAACTATGCACACTATCTTTCGAGATAAGAAATATTTAACAAAACTAACAATGAATAAAGAAAAAGTCAATACTATATTTAGTCATATAGATCTAATTAAAGGCTCTAGAAGAGCAACAATATTGTTAGCAAGTGGAACAAAATTATATATAAGTGAAGCTTTATATGCTGGTAGATCTAGAACAAATCTGTTTAGTTTTAAAGATATCTGTCAAAATGGATATCACATTGAGACCTTAATTGAAAATAATATAAAATATCTCTACATTACTTCTAATGTCTCAAACAAGAAATGTATACTTGAAAAGCTTCCTGTCTTATCATTTCGTTTGTTATATAGTTATACATTAAATTGAGAGTTACGCAGTAATGAACTAAAAATTATAGTGATCTAAAAATATTTATACTATAGCATAATCGACTTAGTTATCTAGGATCAACAATGATGCATATGATCATTGAAAATTCTTATGGGCACCAATTAAAGAACTTAAAGCTTTTGTTGTTTAATGAGAATATTTGTTCAACTTGCTCACAAGGCAAACTTATAATTAGACCATCCTCTTCTAAGGTTGGTCTAAAATCTTCATCATTTTTACAAGGGACCAATTCATCCACCAAGTGAATCTTTCACTATTTTATGGTTTTAATTGATGCATATACATAGTGGTCACATGTTTGTTTAATGTTTACATGAAAAATTACATTTGCTAAATTACTAGGACAGATCATAAAATTAAGAGTTCAATTTTTAAAAAACCCTATTAAGATCATACATTATGTTGATGAGTTTACATCTAAAACATTTGATAACTATTGTACATCAATGAGAATTGATGTAGAATATTATATGCCACATGTTCACACACAAAATGGATTAGCATAATCATTAATTAAACGACTCCAAGTAATTGCATGCACTTTATTGATGCACACACAGTTAACAATTTCTACATAGGGTCATGCTATTTTGCATGTTGTAATATTAATTCATTTTAGGTCTACTATATATCATTAATATTCTCCATTACAACTTGTACTTGGTCATCAGTCTAATATATCACATTTGCATATCTTTGGTTGTATTTTGTATGTGCTTGTAACACCTCCACAATGCACTAAAATGAGACCTCAACGTCACTTTGAGATTTATATTGGTTTTAATTCACCATCAATTATAACGTATCTTGAACTCTTAACGGGTGATCTATTTACTGTATGATTTGCAGATTTCCATTTTGATAAGACAGTGTTCCCATCATTAGGGGAAAGAAAATTGCTTCTTAAGTAAGGCATAAAATTTCTTGGAAAATGACAACTATGACTTATTTAAATTCTCGCTTAAATCAATGTGATAATGAGGTGTAGGATTGTTCATCTTCAAAGAATTGTAAATGAATTACATGATGCATTTATAGATGCATCAAAAGTAACTAAGTCATACATACTAGCTACTAATACATCAGCCCGGGTGATTGGTCCTGCAGAATAATTTAATTAAAGAGCAGTAAATAAATTTTTTATTGCACGTTAAAAGCGTGACAGACCACTTAGTTAAAAGAATATTGTTCTGTAAAAAAAGAAAGTGAAAAAACAAGATCCTATTGAAATGATGCTCGAGCCAATAAACCTACATTATCTAAATCACTAGTATTGGATGATTTAATAGTCCTTGAAGATACACAAGTCTATAAAAGAGACGCATATTCTTGAAGAGACAAAAGTCTCAGAAGAGACATTAACCCTAGAAGAGGTATAATAATTTCAAAATAAAAAAAAAATGATACAAATTATGTTTATACAAGAGAAATGTGAAAACTTGATGAAATAATTGTCGACAATATATTTTCATTTTTAGTAGCTATTGAAATTATGAATGACGATTTTGAGCCACAAACTATTGATGAATACAGAAAAAGGCATGATTTGTTCCAATGAAAAGAAGAAATTAAAGCAAAATTGACTTCTCTAGCCAAACGTAAAGTATTTTGGACCTGTAGTCCAGACACCTGAAGATGTCAAACCCGTAGGATATAAATAAGTTTTTATATAAAAAATAACGAAAAGAATGAGGTCATCAGATACAAAGTAAGACTTGTTGCTCAAGGTTTCTCGTAAAAACTTGGTATTTATTATGATGAAACTTATTCCTCTATGATAAACACAAATATATTTCAATTTTTGATAAACTTTACAGTCTTAGAAAAGCTTGTCATATGTCTTATGGATGTAGTGACAACTTACCTATATGGGACACTTGACACAGATATTCACATAAAAATTTCTAAAGGATTCAATATGTCTGAAGCATGTAATCGCAATTTGTATTCAATCAAACTATAAAGATCTTTGTATGGATTGAAATAATCTAGGTGCATGTGGTATAAGTGCCTAAGGGAAAGCAAGTACTTGATAAAATAATGATATATTAATGACTCAATATGCCCATATGTATTTATAAAAAAGACAGAATTGAGTTTGTCATTGTGGCTATATATGTAGATGACATAAATCTGATTAGGACTCTTAAAGGGCCCCTGAAGATTTCATAATACTTAAAAAGAGAATTTGAAATAAAAGACTTGGGGAAGACTAAAAATTGTCTCAACCTGTAGATCGAGTACAAATCAAATGGAATATTTATCCATCAATCTACATATACTGAAAAGATTCTAAGAAGATTCATTATGGATAAAGCTCATCCGTTAAATACCCTTATAGTTGTTTGGTATCTTGATCCCAAAAATAATCCATTCCATCCTAAGGAAGATGGGGAAAAAATACTTGATCCAGAAGTACCATATCTTAATGTAATTGGTGCTACGATATATCTAGCCCAATGCACCAGACTAGATATAGCTTTTATAGTAAATTTATTGGCAAGGTTCAGATCTGCATAAACTCGATGGATTTGAATAGCGTCAAACATATATTTTGTTAGTTTATGTAAAAATAGATTTGAGAATATTTTATTCCAATGGACCTACAGAAAAACTAAGTCTAGTTAGTTATGTAGATGCTGGGTACTTATTTGATGTCATAAAGCCACTTGCAAATGGATATGTTTTTACTTACAATAATATAAGAATCTTATGGCGATCTACAAAGAAAACTATTATTGCCACTTCCTTAAATCACTCTAAGATTTTAGAACTACAAGATGTAAGTAGGGAATGCATATAGCTACGATCTAATATTCATCATATTTAGAGTATATGCAGCCTATCTTCTGCAACAAATATTCCAACTATAATATAGAAGACAATGCTGCTTGTATTGCTTAAGTTAAAGGTGGATACATCAAAGGAGATAGAACCAGACATATTTCTCCAAAATTATTTTATGTTCATAAGTTGCAACAAAGGAAGAAGGTTGATGTTAAATAGATATACTCCACCGATAATTTTACAGATACGTCCATCAAATCTCTATCATCGTCAACTTTTCAAAAATTAGTTCACAAAGTTAGTATGTGCTGGCTCAAAAAATTGTCAAATTAATGGATGTTACTTTGAGGGGGAGCATTTAATCAGGGGAAGCATATTCTTCTAAAAGAAGAATCACATCAATTATAAATATACACTGTACTTTTCTTCCTTCGATCAAGTTTTATCCCATTGGGTTTTTGTTGGAACTAGTGCTTACGTGTCATTTTAATATTGTATGAATATTAATTATTTAATATTTATACAATAAATATTTTATATTAAATCGTTAATTCTAAAATATATGGTGTCATGCTTGTAACGCTGCAAACATTGTATGATCTGAAGAAGTTCATATCTGGTTTAAAGAAGTTTAGAACAGTATTAAGAGTTAGCAGCGCTGAGAGTTATAAATACTGTGAGTTAGCACTGTTAAGAGTTAACCATATCTAAAGAGTTAAAACCTTGTCTGTAGTGGGACAAAAACCTGAGAGTATACTAATAATGACAGTTGCAAAGAGTTGTAATAGATGCTAGGAAATGTCATTATGCAAGTATGTTCTGAAACACTATGTTCCTGATCTATTTTCACCGATACGGGTCTATCGGTAAATCCTTTTTATATATAGATCAGTGTATGTTATATCGACATGGTACACATGGTTGTTCTTAACTGACTATGAGCTTACAGGAAGCTCATATATGCATACGGGTATTCAATAGGGACTGAGTACTGAACAGACTCACAAGGACTTCTAATAGACATCTTATGAAGCCGTCAATAATAGGTCTTCTCGAGTTGAGTAGTATTCATGGTCTTTTGACTTGAGCGCCATAGTAGACTTGCGAGTGATCCACTATACTTTGGTTCCACGTATGTCAGAGACCTTTTATGATCTGACTGCTACATGTCATTGGGTATGGTCCAATGCTTATGGAGTTTGGTATGCATAGATATAGGATCCATCAGCTTATATGGGTGAGTTGTATATTATAATGCTCCAAGATTGTATTTTAGGAAGTCTTGTGACCACAAGCATAAACCCGGGAAAATTGTTTTTCATAGGTTAAACAATATCATAAAAGTGTTTGCGTATATTGTTTATCGAAATACGAATTTAGAGATAAGTTCACGAATAAGCACATGGAGATTTGACAAAGGTGATCTATGTCTCCACCCTTCTAGGATATGGGTAATGGAAGGATTATACGAATATGTTATGACCTCAGATTGTATGGTCTAACGCACTAATTTATAATACCCGTGACGTGTTCGTAGGGCATTGATCATGGACTCACAGAATAATTCCATTTGAAAAATTAAGCGTGGACTTAGGGAGTCCCATAATATTAAGTGTACTTGTTGTGCACTGGTGCAGCGTACCGGATTTAATAGTTCAATCCAGTAAATTTTAATAAACCAAGATATTTATTTCTGGTTCCCTCAGGATATGCATGTGTCAAGACTTAAAAGTTAAGTACATTAATTAATTAATAATAATTATTAACCAATGAGATAACGACACGTGGCATATTATAGTCCATTCTTTAATTGATTTTGAAATTATCAAAATACCATTACTTGTTAGATAAGCAATATATATTAAATAAACAAAAATTATTTAATTATTTATTAAGTCAAACAAACATTATATTAATGAATGGCCATGTTTATTTGTTATTAAACAAATAAAAGAAAAATACAAATGCATGTATAACGGGGGCATGTTGTCTTTGACTAATAAAAGGGAATTAGAAGCAAATTTAATTGAAAATCAATTGGCACACCATTTGGTTTCTTGGCCACCCAAAGTAGAAATTGCAAAAGTACTTGCCTTTTCTTAAGACAAAAAGGAATGGTTCATAGACCCACCAATTGACAATTGTAAAAAGTTGTCTTATATAAATAAAATATGTTTCATTTATTTATAGGTGTGGTTCGACCATTTAATAAATAAAATAAATTAATGAGTTCTCTTGAACAAAACAAATGAGAAAGATATTTTTATTTTGTTTGCTTGCTTATTTCGGCCAAGTAAAGAAAAAGAGTATAGCTTCTTGTACATGGTGGGCCTTATATGTTTATTAAAAAAATAAAACAAAAGTATAAAAGAGTGAAAAGCGTTTCAATTCAAAAAATGGTTTTGTGAATGGTTTAACAATGAGAGAGGAGTGGGAGTATTTTTTCAAGTGTTGGAAAATGGTCTCTTATTCATTTTCTTATTAAAAGGCTGGTGACTTCATTTTGAACAAGAAAAAAAATGAAATTATTTCATTGTTGCAAAAGTGGTGGACGAAAAGGAGAAAAGAAATGAGCAAAATTGTTTTGTCCTTAAATTTCAAAAGTTAAAGTACTATTTATCACCTTTTCCATTAGGCTAGTCACCATTAAAGCAATAGACAAATTTGTTTTTATTGTTCAAAGAATTGAACAAGAGCAAAAAAATTTAATTGCTTAGAAATAAATGTAATTAGTTAAAGAGTTTAGCTAATAATTCCAATCTTAAATAATTTAAGCAATGGTTAATAGTTAACCAAATTGATTAAGAGTTAATCATCATTGGTGTTTAAGAGTTAAACACCATTGCTAAAAATTAGAGTTGTTATTCTAACGATTCAAGCCTACCCTAGTTGGAGTTTAGAATTGCTCGTGAGTGCGTTTTGTGGTGGACTCTAGTTCTGTAATTTTTAAAGGTTTGACAGGTGATTCTCAATCTTTATTTTAATTATAGTAATGAAACTTAAATTTTAAATGTATTGTTGTACTAGAAAATTAAATTTTTAGTTTCTCTGCGTTAATTTATATATGAGATGCATAAATTTATTGTAATGAACACACACTATATGCATGCAGCCTAGAAAATTAGCACACTTTCAGTTTTACTGGTAAGATTTTTAATGAGGTAATCTTGAAGCACATTTATTACCACTGCATATTATAGAGTTGTATTTATTTTTGCTTAGTTTTCTGTCCCACTGAATTTTTCTTAACAATGTAAAATACAACTAAAATGGTGGAATTCAAAGTGAAGTGTTCTAATTTTGATTTGTTAAGGTGAAAGGGGCATAAAGATAAATTCTACCTCCCTTCTCGCCTATAAATATGTGTATGGCTCCCTTTATAATTCATTCACTTTTAATACTTCAATAATTTCTATAATACTTTCTAGAGGTTTATTAGTATTTGAGATATCCTTAACTCTCACTTTTATTATTTATTTATAACAATTATCCTCTTTTCATGTAAACATCAGAACCAAAAATAAAATTTCTATCATACCACAAATGTTGAGAATAAAATTGCACCATAAGCACCCATAAATGTTGCTTTCCTAAGACTATAGCTCACATCACCATTTAATCTTATTTAGTTTTTTTTTAAAATTTTTAACTTTGATTTGGTTTTGTTGTGTAATTTTGATGTGGTAGTGTTTTTGATTCCCCTTGCGTGAGAGTCATTGTGTTCTATGTGGTGTGTTCTAATTTTTAGAATAAAACCCTTCCAATCTAGGGTCAAATAATCTCCTCTTCTTAAGGGATTTATATTTTCCTCTTTTGTGAGGTTGGTGTCCCCCATTTTCAGAAGGATATGTGTTCTCCTTTCTCGAAAGGGTTTTTGTTTGTTGAAAATTTTGGGATATTGATGGATGCTTCACAAAATATAATCACACACACAACGTATAGTAAGCCAAGTCATGTAAGAGTACACTGTACTTAAGGATAGTTTTCTGCCTTCAAAGCAAATTATCCTAATGCAATCAAGTTATATGGTGGTCTAACCGTCAACATTCAATAGCTTTTGTTCTGTATAGGTGTACTTCTATGAAACAGAACCTTAGAACAACTAATTGACATTTTATGCATACTTTATGCTCTTATTCTTCTGTTATCAAGTCACATATTTATAAGTAGTAAGTACCATTTCATTTAGGATACAGCCCTCTACATGTGACCATAATGAACCATCACAATTTTCAAACCAAAAAGTGTCATCAATAGTTTTATTATTTTATATTTAATATAAAAGGATGCAACCTCATGAATAGTTCATATATAAAATAAAAAAACATAACTTTTCACTAATGTGTATTTTGAAATCTTGATGGAATATCCAACAATCCCACTTGATTTTAAAATACTCAAACAAATACCAAGGAACACACACACACACACATATATATATATTTCAATGTATATGTATTGGTGCTTGTCAGTCTATGAAATAACCATTGGACAACTAATCATATCTCATATGAACATAGTAAAATAAGGTTTCTATCAACCAATGCCTCTTTGGCGTGAGTCAGAGGACTAGCAACCGATATTGAATTCTCTCTAAGTAAGTTGTTTTGTGGTTTTGGCACTTTATGGCCCTATACTCAGCTAGCATAATAAGTACTCTATAGATTCTTACCTAAAATCTCATAAGAACCGACCCAATTCCACACTCATATAGGGAACCTCCATTAAGTTTGTTTTGTAGTATGACATACTACCAAATAATATTGGGCTATAGAGTTCATTAAGAGTATAAAATTCATCATTTTCATTGCATATATACTACTTAGCTTTAGGATTGGACTCTTAATATATATTTAGTAGTACGACTAGATAATAAATGACTTATTCTTACCTTTATTAACCCATTTTATAGGATCTTCAATCACATAGGTGGAGTTACCATCACTCTTGTCTTATGCTTTAAGCATAGCCCATTCTCCCTCAACATCGAATCACTAATCACATTTAGTGATTTATTAGAGGATTGGCCAAATTTGACTCTAACCTCTTAGAATTTTTGGCTCTCATATCCAAACATTAGCAATTTTATATCATCAACTACTTACTTTTTCTATTTGATATTTAATTACAACTTTTGAGTATTCAATACTTAAACCTGTTCATTTTAATGGGCTAAATTGAATGTGTCAAAGATAACAATACACACTTGAATAAATAAGTGTTGTAGCCTTAATTACTAAAGCTAAAGTCATACAATGGCAAAATATATAGGCGTAGCACTGTTAAGTTACTTCTCTTGTGCCACGGCGCTAGGCATTCTTTGATCACCCCTATTACGTCACTTCTCTAGCATTATATGTTGGGCATTTTGTAATCATCCACATGAGATCACTTCTCCAGCACCGTAGTGGTAGACCCCTCATTTGCATTGATTTTCCTTGTTCAAAGGTAAATGATATTCATCATCAAATATATAATAATGAAGACTTTAGAAGTCTAATTCATTAACATTGAACTACTCTTTAAATGTCGAATTCCCATGATGAATAACAAAATATATATCCTTAAGATTGTTAGAATTTTGGGAAGTTGATGGATGCTTCACAAAGCATAGATCACACATACAATGGATAGTAAGCCAAGGCATATAAGAGTACATTGTACTTAAGGATAGTTTTTCTCATTTCTAGGACATTATCCTGGTTCAAACAGGTTATCTGATAATCTAACTTCCAACATTCAATGACTTTGATTATGTATAGGTGCACTCCCATGAAACAGAAGCCTAGAATAACTCTTTGATATTTTATGCTATCATTCTTCTGGTATCAGGTCACATATTTATAAGTAATAATATTTAAGACACAACCCTCCATATATATCTCTTGGTTTATGATTGTTAGATCAAAATTCAAATTTGATTAATGGTTTAAAAAGAACCATCACCATTTTTAAACTGAAAGGTGTCATCAATAGTTATATTGTTTCATATTTAATATGAAAGGATTCAACCTCATAAATAGTTGCATATATAAAATGAAATGACAAAACTTTTCACTAATGTGTATTTTGAAATCCTTATAGAATTTCCAACAGTTTTCCCATCTTAGGGTCGATTTTCTCCAATATAAGGCCCGATTGTTGCTCTTATTTCTAAGAGTTTAAGTTTAGGTATGCATCAATGTGTAAATATAATACTTTGTCTAGGTAATCTTCTATTTGTAAGATCAAAGGTCATCTAATGTAATATTTTTAATGTTTATTAATGATATAATATTAATGTTTTAATTTTGTTTTTTAAAAAATTAGTTTTCTTTGTGAATTATTAGTTCTTTCTAGCAAAAAAAAAAAAAAAGTAATATATTGCACATAGACTAAATGTTGAACATCTCTTTATTAACTACCTATTTGCTTATTTGGGCACTGAATTCGGAATATGTTTGTGCTTTAACTTTTTTAAATGAGGAATTGACAGTTTAATTCTTAATTGTTTTTAAATTACTTATTAAATTTTTAATTTTTTTAAAATATTCAATTACATTATTTTTAGTCCCATTTTTACCCATTTTTATCTTGAAAAATATTTGATTACTTCTATACCAACTAACTTGACTATTTCAAGAAACTTAGAAACTTTATAGATAATATTTTTTTTAAAAACACTCAAAGATTAAACTATAATTTTTTTCTATATAAAAAGTATTTCTTACTTGGATCGTCAAATAATCAACTTTTACAAATAAATTTATAACATGTTTAGTAAAATGAGATTATTTTAAAATTACTTTTCACTTAATTTGGTAATTATATAATAAAAGTGTGGTGAATGTGTACAATAAAAAAAAATAGACATGTATATATTAAAATATGGTAGTTAGTTACATATAATATATATGCATATATATACCTAATAGTGTTTAACATTTCACTTTATAACTCTTGTTGGTAATTTTTTGATTTCTCCAATATAGTACAAGAGTTTAAGGTTCTGTGCTTAAATTCCAACGTTTTTATCTTCAATCAATTTCTTGATCGATTTATGATATCTTGAAAAAAATTCTTTGTACCTATTTCTACCTCTTAAAATCTGTTTAATCGTAAAAGCAAATTCACATTTCAAATGACGGAACTGTTAAGATTTGATTTTAATATCAATATTAAAATTTCATTTAACAACTTAAACTTTTAATAAAATGCTTTATCTAATAAGGTAAAACAAAAACAAATATATTCTAGAATGTAAGAAGTATTACAAATATTTTATATAAGGTACATGTTATTTGAAAATTACTCAAACATTATGGTAAGAAGTGTGATGAGCAAAACATTTTTAAGAACATAGTAACAAAATCTTGAATACGATGAATTTAAGATTCAAATATTTTTTAAATGTGGGAAAGTACTAAATATTTTATATAAGTTACATGTTTGGTGAAAATTACTCAAATACTACCTTAAAAAGCGCGATGAGCAAAACATTTTTTAAGAAGATACTCAAAACTATTGATCACAATGAATTTATAATAATCTTGAAATTAAATAACTCATCCTTTTATGTCAAGATCAGTAATAAGACAAATACTAATTCAAATATATATGTACACACACATACACTAACCTCCTTCCTAATTGCCACATATTTTATACCGACTCTTTAGACTTATTCTCATAGCAAATTTACTAAAATATCTTATAAAGAATAATGCAACAAACATGTTGAAAGAATTTTACGCTCATTTCAGCGAATTTTATTCCCATTAGGAGAATTCTACTCCTAACCTATTGAAAGAATCGAACATAGCCAACAACTCTTTTATTGGGGTAATTTGGCTAGTTTTTTTTTTTTTTTTTAAATTTTCTAAAAAAGAATATAGCTAAGTTTCAACAATTGGGTTTTGCAATATGCCTTCTTTGGTACAAAGTCGATCTCTTTTATTTTACATTTGTTCTGGGCTTTGTGCCTTGTTGAATCTGGAAAAAGGAAAAGGCCATACATCAATTCTCATAATTCCCCCGATACTCTTGTTTTAAAATCAACAAGTGAACTAAACTTAAGAAGGCATAAATTAAATAACAAAAAATAAAATTAGTATATTATTTTCAATTAATTATTTTGGGAGTAAAGATGAACGGATTCCTTTAGTATGATAAAATGACAAACACACCCTCTGTTTGAAATAAATGACAAATAAACATATATCTATTACTTTTTCTATTAAAATTGTAATGAACTATTATTGATATTATTAAATGACTTATTTATCCTCATAACAAAACTAAATTAGACATTGACCGACCATTGACCAAAGTTGGTTGGATAGGATTATTTGTCCTAAGACAAGATTTAGGCCACAATGATATGGACAACTTATCCTTTTGTTACTCATGGGATTACCGAAGATTAGACTAATGTTACACAAATTTATTTACTATAAAGTGATTAAATAATAAAATATTAAATTAGATTAAATATCTTTTATTTTATTTGAACTTAAACTTATTTAGAATGCATAAATATTTAATATTACTTAATAAAACCTTATATATAAAAACATTGTGCTTATATAATGTCCCAATTAAACAATCCCTTGCTCTCTGATTAATCCCTTCGATCATATAATCTCATTGACAACTTTTCTTTTGGCCATATATTCGATTTCAATTATTGTAAGAGCTACCATAGGTTGTAATGTAACTTTTAGCTAACTATATTGCTAAACTGTGTAAACAAATAACCTGTTGTTGATCTTCTTTTCTCAAGGTCCCCTATATAATCTTCATCTATAAACTAGAAAGTTCCTATAACTCCTTACAAGTCTTTTTGAATAGCAAACCAACATTAACAGTGCTCAAGTTCTGGATCTCTCATATATCTACTTACCATACTAATTGATTGAGCTAAATTAGGCCTAGAACACACCAGAGTATACATCAAGTTGCCCATTGCACTTGCATAAGTCATTATACTCATTTGTTCCCTTTCTATGTCAATACTAGGCGTTAGAGACTTTGAAAGCTTGAAGTAAGTTCCCAGAGGAGTAGTTAGTGGTTTGGAATTACTCATACTAAACATGTGTATTACTTTCTTGGTGTACTCACTTTGATTTAGAAACAAAGTTCCTAAGGATTTGTCTCTTAAAATTGCATCCTTAAAATCAATGTTACACCCACCAAATCCTTCATTTCGAATTCTAAACTCAACTAACTCTTATGTTTGATAATCTCATTCCTTTTATGCATTGAATTAACATATCATCAACATAAAGTAATAAGTAGATATACCACTTGATGCCAAGGCTTTGAAACACACACAACTGTCATAATTGCCTCTCATATACTCATGTCTGAACATGAAATCATCAAACCTCGTATACCATTATTTAAGAGATTGATTAAGACCATAAAGGCTCTTTTGTGACAAAGATACATAGTTTTCCTTTCTTGATTTCACAAAACCTTAGGTTGCTCTATGAATATTTCTTCATTAAGATCACCATTAAAAATGTTGTTTTTACATCTATTTGATCAAATTTAAGATCAAATGCAGTAATTAAGATAACAACACTCTTATGGAGTCGTGTTTTATAACTGGTGAGAATATTTTATTATAATTTACTCTTTTTTTTTTAACCCTTTTGCAATTAGTCTAGCTTTGCACCTAGCTAGTTCAATTCCATCTATGCCCTCTTTCATATTGTAGATCTATTTGCAACCTAAAATTATTTTATTTGCAGGTTTTTCCACCAATCTCCAAGTTTGTTTCTTTATGAGTGATGCAATATCTTCTTCCATTACCTTGTACTAGTGCTTACTTTGATTGCACTCCAAAGATTCTATAAAGTTATTTAGTTTATTAACTATCATTATATTTGCAACTTCTAGAGCATAGGTTGTTAAATATGCATAGCCAAATTTGGTATATGGTTTTATGTCCCCTGTTTTTCTATCTCTTGTTAATTGATAATCATTTAATTTAAAGGGCTTATTTTGATAAACCTCTTTAGTTTTAAAAGTTTTCAATTATTGAGCTTTTGGATTCTCCACCTAAATAGTTGTATTTACAATTTTGTTTTTGAGATCTTATAATGATGTTGTTTTTTATCCATGCTGAGTTTTTAACATTACTTCTTCATTAAAGATCATACCCCTGCTTATAATGCATTTAGTAGGTTTAAGTTCATTGCAGTATACTTGGAAGCCTTTAACTCCATCATGGTATCCAACAAAGACACCTTAAAGTGCCCTGGGCTTAAGTTTTCCTTGCTTAATATATGCATAAGACAGACAAACAAACATATTTACATTACATAGATCAAGAAGCTTTCATGACCATTATTCTTTTAGAGTTTTTGAATCAATAAAAACTAATGGACTTCTGTTCACCAAGTAAGCTACAATGATAACTTACTCTGCTTAAAACTACTTAGGAAACCTAGCATTAAACAACATGCATTTTACCTTTTCTATTAATGTTTTGTTCATCCTCTCAGCTAAGCCATTTTGATAAAGAGTGTCCCTTACAGTCTTATGTTTTCCAATCCCATTTTGTTTGCAAAAGGTTTTAAACTTACCACTACAAAATTCTAGTCCATTATCTGTTCTTAATCTCTTAACGTTTTTCCAGTCTAGTTTTCAATAAGTGTCGTCAAAGTCTTGAATTTTTATAGGCTTGATCTTGGTCTTTAGCACAGGGCCCCTGAGTTCGAACACTGTTTTGCTTTAAGTTTTTTTGAAGTGTTTAAAAATGCATGTGACATTTATTTATGCAACAATAAGGTTATTTAATTACATGATAAACGGCGATAATTTGTTTGTGCTGTTAACCAATAGAAGATCTACTGGTGGGAGTTAGTTGTGCTTGCATAAAAAAAATGTTTGATTAAGAATCACATCCTCATGAGATGTTGATAAATATTTCAAAAATCTCTCTTAATCAAATTAAAGTATACTTCATTATGAGATAATGTTATACATGACTCACATTGTAAATATGGTGTTATATGGGTGATCTCGATTTGATTATAATATCACTAAAGTATAAGGGATTGGTTGGTGTGGTTTAGACTACGTTAGTTAAACATGAGATAAGGTAAATATATACGAATGTATTGTTCAATATTGCTAAATTTTGATGGTAGTATTAGTAACATATACTTGTCCATCGATGAGTTAATTGGAATACATTTACCCAATATCGCTAAAGTGTGAGGATAAGGTATATTTAGGATCAGTGGTAAGAGTTACATAAGATGCAATTGACAAGAGTTGTCTACCTTTCAGTTTTACAAAGGTCAATATTGCTAAAGTGTGAGGATGAAGTAAAATGTCAATGGGGGTTCACTTCTCACTGTATAGTTTAAAATGTTTAAACTATCATTTTCGCGTTTGAGAGATTAAAGGGATTATGTAATGCAGTGGGGAGGCGTCTTTAGATTAAAAAATGTATAAAATTAATACCTATGATCTAAAGCGTTATTAATTAATGATTAGAAATGTTCAGCTACACATCTCCTATTTATTCTTATAGAGATAAGATGAGTGTCTTTATAAAGATAAGATGACTACGAGCAATTTTTTAGTATACTTGATCTACGCACACCAATTATAGGGTACCGAAAAATATTTTGACTTGCTTATGAATCTGAGAATTGTTCTATATTCGAAAAAGCATTGGACATATCATTGATCAGACGATGATAAAGAGGTGTTTTTGATAATATCTCTTCATAAAAGATAGAAACTTATCAAAAATGGATTGAGGATGATTTGAGAGTCAAATTATATATTCTATCCTCGATATCTAATGATATTTAGTAGGAGCATGTGTACATGGGATGTGCAAGTAGTACAGTGGTCCATCTAAAAAATTGTTCGATATATCGAAACCATAGGTAGAGAATGGTCACAATGAAAGTATTTTTGTTATGGTAAGGTTTGAAATAATAAACGTTACATTTCAAGGTACCTTACCTTAGGAAAGATAAGCCCCTTAGATATCTATTTACCAATCATTGTCTTTTCATTAGCATATAATGCTAAAAATGCAAGGGTATA
Organism: Ailanthus altissimus; assembly: GCA_946807835.1. NCBI lineage: Eukaryota > Viridiplantae > Streptophyta > Magnoliopsida > Sapindales > Simaroubaceae > Ailanthus > Ailanthus altissimus. Next base: position 17,729,257 of record OX327687.1, read on the forward strand.
AGATATCGCCTATCCTTCTTATATGTGTAAGGTGTTGCATGATTTGAGAAATGCTAAGAAAAGAGAAGTACAACCTAGACGTTAAAACTAGCTATAGCATTATATTGTATAATTGCTATTTTATGGTAACATTATTAGATGAATTATATTACTCATTGTGTTAGATAAAGAGGATTATCATGAATACATTAGGAATAGTTCCTCGTGTATATATGATAAAGATAATATTTTACTAACTAAGTGCAATTAATTAATGGCCATTACTTCTTATGTATAACAGGAAATGTCTTAAATGCATAGGTGAACAGAATATAAAGTGGTTTGGAAGCTTTGAATAATATTGAACTGTGGCATGTGAGATTAAGTCATCTAAGCATGAGATAACTATTCGGTCTGGTTAAGGATGGCTAGATATTTGATCTGACTATGGAACATTGGCCAGTTTATGAATCCTCTATTTAAAGAAAAATGACCAAATAATTATGTAGGTGTTAGACACTAGGCCACTAATTTATTGAAACTGGTATATAGTGATGTATATACCTTGGGTGGATTTTGATACTTCATTATCTTTCTCGTGATTTATCATGATACAAATATGTGTTTCTGTGAAACATAAGTTGGAAACTTTTAAAATGTTCAAAGAGTTCTGACGAGAAGTAGAGAAACAAACCCTTATGAATATTCAAGCCTTTGATTAGATCAAGGCGGTTCTTGCTCAACATAGTTCTCTGGATATTCATCAAAATGAAAGTATTTTAGAGAGGAGGAATCAAACTTTATTAGATATGGTTCGATCGATATTGAGCTTCACTAATCTTTCAGAATATCAATGAGGGTTATACTCTATAAACTGCTACTCACTTGTTGGACAAAGTTTCATTGAAACTCGTTTCTTTTAGTCTGTATGAGATACAGATTAAGAGAAAACTGAATCTTAAGTATGTTAAGATTAAGGTTGCCTTGATTGCATAAAATTTAAGCAACAGGATAAACTTGCACCTAAGGGGTACAAGTATTGGTTCATTATGTATCCTAGAAATTCTAAAGGATACCATTCTATGATTCAAAGGAATGAAATATGTTTGTTGCTCGTAATGCCACTTTCTTAGAGAAAAAGTTTCTTATGGGTCGTAAGGATTGTAAAAAGATTGAACTTGATGAAGTCAATTGATAAGGGTTCATTAAGTCTAATTTTTCTATCTTCCAAACTTAATATTTATTCGTAGAAATTAAGATTATTTGACTTTTGATGTATTTTATTATTATTTTTGTAGGTTTGGAGTCAATAGAGTAAATAGGGTCAAAACTCTAATGAAAATAAGCTAAAAATATCAAATTGCTATAGTACATGCTACAGTATTACTACAGTGCCACAGCGTCGCAGTGCTCAGAAATGAGCTCCACAACACCAGAAACAGTATCTCAGCACTACATGCCCAAGATTTAGCACTGTGGCATGCGAATAGTAGTGGTGAATAGTACTCATGAACAACAGTGCGTGAACAATATTTTGCTACAGTACTTCTGAACAGTATCCTAACCTGACTTGTATTTGATGCTTAACCCTAATTTGATACAATAAACCTATAAATAGATGGCCAAAAACCCTAATTAAAGAGGGTAGGAAAAAAAGAAAAGAGGCAAAAACTGAGAGAAAGAATTCATAACACAAAATCAAAGATCAAGCTAAAGATTGAAGAAACAATATCAAGATTCAAGCTTCAAGTTAAGATTGAGCAAGAAGCGCATCAATGAGACACTTTGATTAGTTTTTCTTCTCTTTCTTTATCATTATGCTCTTATTCTTGTTGAACTTTATGAAATGGTTTGATATTTTTGGTTTTGTGATGGGTTAAATTGTTCATCTAGGGTTAGACTATATGAACCTAGTATAGATTTGGATTGTGTTGATTTTTAGTTTATGAAATTGATACATTCAATTAATTCATTATATCTTGTGTTTTAATGCTTTCATTATACCTAATCAATATTTTGAATGATTGTGGAACCATGATGAACTCAACAGAGGGATTCATGTGTTTAGCCTAAGATAGTTTGATGCATGATCATAGGGTAATAATTATAAGTTTCATCTAGGATAGACATAAACCTAGATGTCATGTATGGTATTATTTAGACTTGATCTTAATAAATTACATTCTGATTTAATTACCATAGACATATAGGTGATTGTTAGAATGCGTAATATAGTCACTCGACCATCGACAGAGGCTTGTGATGAGATTAGTGTCTAAGCCAATTAATTGGTATTAATTGATTAACTAAGAGGTTAATAAATCTAATAAAATACTAGGGGACAATTCAAAACCCTAGATTATATTTATTTATGAATTCAACCATTTGTTTTTATTTAGTTTAATTGATAGAGTTAGATTAGTTAATGAAATTTTAAATTATGATTTTCTGAATAAAAGTTAAGTAGATACAATTTTAGTACTTGATTTATAGAATTAGATTGCATAGTCCTTGTGGGATCAATATCTGGACTTAAAATCCTATATTAATTGATACGATAGCGTGCACTTGTGCTTATTTAGTAAAGCACCAATCAAGTTTGTGGCGCCATTGCCTGGGACTAGTTTTATTTATTCTTTAGATCAATACTAATACCAAGCTACTTACTTTTAATTCAGATTTTTATTTTTGTTTTATCTTCTTCTTTTTACTTTGATTTTCTTTTTTATTTTTCTTTGACAGTTCATACCATGGAGGGAAACAACGATCACATCAATAATCCTGTGTTTGAGCCCATGATACCACAAAGAGCTTTGAAAGAGTATGCTATCCTAACTACAAGTGGTGTTCAGTATAGTATTCGATGACTAATCGTTAATGCTAAAAACTTTGAGATTAAGCCGAATATTATTCAGATGCTGAAAGAAATTGAACAGTTCAACGGAGCTCCTAACGACGATTCTAACATGCATATCATAAATATCTTGGAAATTTGTGATACCTTCAAATACAATGGAGTCTCCGACGATGCTATCAGATTGAGATTATTCCCTTTCTCTTTAAAGGGACAAAGCCAAGAGTTGGTTGATGTCATTGCCATCAGGATCCATATCCATACGGGAAGATCTAGCACATAAGTGTTTAACCAAGTTTTTTCCACCAACAAAGACAATAAAGATGAGCAATGACATCACTTCATTCATTCAGATTAATGGAGAGGCGTTGTATGAGGCATAGGAGCGCTTCAAGGACATGTTGGGGAAGTGTCCTCATCATGGAGTTCTTAAATGGATATTAGTCCAAACATTCTATAATAGATTAGTAGGCCATTTGAGGACTATGTAGATGCAGCTACTGGAGGAGCCTTAATGAATAAATCTACAAATGAGACTTATGATTTACTATAGGTGATGGCATCTAAAAGTTACCAATGGTCGGCAGAGAGAGTTACACCTAGAAGAGTCGTCGGTATATATGAGATTGACGTATTCAATGAGTTGACAACACAAATCAACTTATTAGTGAAGAAGTTTGATGCATAGAATACCGTCAAAACCCAATAAGTGACATGCGACTTTTGTGGTAATAACCACATGAATGGACAATGTATAGAAATAAATTATGTGGGCAATTTTAACCAAAAACCACCTAATTCACAATCTAACTTCTATAATCTAGGGTGGAGAAATCATCCAAAATTCTCTTAGCGTTACAACCAAGAGGAGCCACCTAGATCAATGAATCGCCCAAGACTCTTGCTACTATAAGAAAAGAAGCTGACATTAGAAGACATGTTTATGCAATATATGAAGTCCAATAATGCCATCTTACAGAATCATTCAGCAACTTTGAAGAATTTAGAGGTTCAAATGAAACAACTTGCTACTGTAATTAATAGGAGACCTCAAAGCACTTTACTAATTAATACTGAGACAAATCCAAAAGAGAATGTAGAGTAATGTCCACCCATCAACTTGAAGAGTGGTGAGATCTTATAAGAAAACACATCCACACCACCACCATCAAGTATAAATGAGAAGGAAGTGCAGAAAAATAAAGTGCAACCATATAGCCTGCCTGGTCCTTTTTTTTTTCAAAGGCTACTGAGGTGTCAAACAAGTGTTAAAATAAAAAATCAGCAGCATACTAGTTCAGAAAATAGTGTAGAATCTAAAAAAAGTGTAGAATTTTCAATAATGGAACGTGCAGAAATTGGTATTAAAGTGCATCAATATTCTAAGGTGCAAAAAAGTGACAACACAATAGTTAATATTAGTAACAAAGAGCAGAATCAGCCCATGTACACTATATTACTTGACTGTTGCAGCATTAATGTAGTGCCATCAAAAGCCAAAGAGCTCAAAGACATGGAGATGTTGAATCCTCACATAAAAAAGAAGGCGTTAAGGCATAGAAAGAGAAGAAGAAGAAGCAGTATGATGACAGGATCGGGGAGAAGGGCACCAAAGAGACATTTCATCGGTCTAAATTTCAAGTCTGTCTAGAGAAACACGAGGATAAAGAGAAATAAGTTGTTGCCCAAGATCTAATAAAGAAGATGTGGAAACCGAATGAAAGGAAGCCTAACAAGCTCTTATATAAAGATGCTTCCACCATTGACTTTGATCCTCCATAAGAGTAAAAAGAGCCCTACCAAGTTGATGGAATTAAATCAAGCACTTATTGGGAGGCAACACAAATAAATTTTTATTTTTATTAGCTTATTTTTAGCTTTAGTTATGTTAGTTTCTTTGTTTCTTTTAGGAATAAAATCAGCAAGTCAAGCATTCAAGAAAGCAGCACAAGTAATTTCAAGCATTACGAGTAAAGGAATACCGCAGTCCAATCAATAGGCAACAACGTTGTATTGCTTCAACTTCATCTACTAGGGGAGTTTTCTTATTTTGAGTTTATTTTTAGACATTGAGGACAATGTTTAATTTAATTTTAGGGGTGGAAAACACATGACCTGTGTTTATTTTTGCTGCATGATTTGAGTAATTGTCTTGTGGAGTAAATTTTCTTTTTGTCTAGTTTTGGTTGATATAATGATCATTAGTCCATGATAAGAAATTAAAATATTGGTTGAATATGTTTTCACAGGACTCTAAGAAACAATAAATGCTTGAGATAATTATTATATCATGAATCTTAAACGAAGTTCAAGCTTATTTTTTATCAGTTCTTCTTGAGCATATTGAAAGAAGCTTGTATTAGTTAAAATTTTTGCTTATAGTTATTCATGCTTAAGTAGTATGCCATAATCTCAAAGACCAATACTCTAGAACTTGCTTGATTAATACTTAAGGTGAAATTCTAGAATTCACATACTGAGGGAAATGACATTAGGCCATCTTTGGATCATCCCGTTTGAGACTAATTATCCTTTTTTTTTTTCTGTTTAACCACATTACAAGCCTAAAGACTTTGAGTTTACTTATCCTAAAATCTACTGGTAGCACTATAAACTTTAAGTTTGCTTAGAAATATTCTTAAAATAAAGAAGGTTGTGGATGCATGAAAGAAGGGTACTGTAATGAAAAACAATAAGTCTTAAAGATGCATATCAATTTAAGTTTGGGGGTACATAAAAAAAAGAAAAAAATATTTAAATGCAATAATGCCCTTAGCTTGAGAAAAAGAAGAAATTTTTTGTAAAAATGATTAAAAGAAAAATGAGAATAACATAAGTTTGGGGGAAGAGATGAATAATCAAGAAGGAGAAGGAATCAAGAGGTTTCTAAGTAAAGTCTAAATGTTAATGGTGTGATTTGCGCTTTATATATATCTTTATATCTCACCTTTACTTTAACCTTATATTACAAGCTAAATAAAGTCATAAACAGATCCCTAAACATGTGTATTTCTACATTAGTGGAGAGTAGTACGAAAAGAAACCTTATGGTAGTGTTATAATTAAAAATATGCCGAGATATTATATTTGTATATTTCTTAAGTATTGAGTAAATCTATGTTCTATTTAGTTAATTTCTTACTTATTACACACATGCACAAGTGATCATTTACAGGGGAGAATGAACTACTTGATCAATGGTATGAGGATTGTTGAAAATTGTTTATTAATTTTTGAAGAGTCTTGTACTATTTTTCGTAGCATTTAAGATAACGATATTGATTATCTAATCAATCGAAGCTTGATTTTAGTTTTTAGTTTCTATTTAGAGTCATGAATAATTTGTGAATGCTTCTCTTTCTTTTGCTCGATGACGAGCAAAGTCTTAAGTTTGGGAGTATTTGACAAGGGTTCATTAAGTCTAATATTTATATCTTTCAAACTTAATATTTGTTCGTAAAAATGAAGAATATTTGGCTTTTGATGTATTTTATTATTATTTTTGTAGGTTTGGAGTCAATGGAGTAAATAGAGTCGAAACGCTAATGAAAATAAGCCAAAAATGTCAAATTAGGGTTTTTGGTAATTTTGTTGTAGAGATTTCAATTGGTTGTAATTAGGGCATAGAATGAAATTGACATGATTTTGTTGTAATTGGAACAAGAAATTGAGAAAAGGAATGTGTTGGAACCTAGGGTGAAATTCTGCCACTTTAGGGAAGTTAGGAATTGAGTGGTGTTTTGATTGAATTGTTGTGTGTAAATGGTGCATATTGTAAATTGAATGTATATGGTTGATGAAAAAACCAAAAATGAAGAAAATGGGACATAATTGTCCATGTTAGAAAGGTGAAGGGTAATTATGTCCAACCAAGTTATAAGGTGTTCAATAATTTTCAGGGCGCTGGATGGTGAGTTAGTTTCGATTATGGCTCCGTAACTAAAATCGGAAAGTAGCATGCATCCGGGCTTTGTATGCCGATTAGGGCGTTTAGTAGTTAAATGAGATTCTAGCATTCGATTTAGTTCTAAATGTCATTTGTGGCGCGTAGTTGAAGATAACCGAGAGCGTTAACGGGAGCAGAAATCGGGAGCAAAATTGAGCGCGGAGCAGTTGTGAGTGGAAATCTGTCATTTCTTTTACTTTGCATTTATTATATTTTCGCATAATGAATATGCATGCTTTATGAGCTTTCGATGCATAACCATGATTTATGATCTTGATACATATTCATAGACATGCCTTTATATGTTCGAATTGAGAAACAGTTTTAAAATTTTTGCATTCGTTTTTAAGGTCATTGGTACCCTCAGATTATAGTGGTGATGATTGTATTAGACCCGGCTGGTAAATCCCGTGCACATGGGCAGGTCTTGGGGGTGTGTCACTAACTCCGGGAAGTCGGGAAGTGGAGTCATATGAGTCGCTCTATGTGTACGGGGTATTGTCTCGCTATATGCATGTGATGTAGGATTCCGCTACATAGCCAGTGAGATGTCTTGAGATGTCACTGTGGGTGCTGCTAGTTGAGGTGCCCCGTGACCTACTCACGTGTGCAGTGCTAGTTGAGTCGTTGCATGGGTATAGAGTTTTAGGGTTACCATTGGTACAGTTTAGAAAGAAAATAGCCGAGCGAGGATTTTACTAGTTTTTGATTTACCGATAGCATTTATGCATTTATATGCACACAGCAGTTATTATGTTATACAGATTCTGAATATAGTTTTTCAAAAATATAGATAAAACATGCTTGGCAAGATTTCAATAGCATATGATGTTAGAAACCGTTTTATAGTTTTACATCAGTTTTAGAAGCATGATTTCTGCATGAACTTTAGAATTTTCTATCTATACATGATGTTATTTTATTGAAATTTTATTTGCACTCACTGAGCTCCTTTAGTTCACTCGTTTTGTCTTATGTTTTCAAAACCCCTTTCCCAGGTGCAGGTCTCGGTACGCAAGTTGCTGATTCTCCTATTGCCGAGTAGTGGGCCGAATCTGAAGATCATTTTTTGTACATGTAAATGTGCTAAATAACACCCTTTAATTTATGCATAATAGTTGTAGGCATGTATATTTGGATGTATGTTTTGAACCGAGAAAAAGAGATTTCAATTTTATGATGATCGTTCTTTTTACTTCTATGATTATGCTTATTTGTGATTCAAATGAATAATTAAGTTGTGTTGGATTTGATTGGAAAGGACCGGAGGTCCGAATTGGTAGAATTGAGATGTATTGGAAATAGAAGTAAAATTTCTTTGCAGGTTTTATATGCATTTTCCAAAAAACAGGGGAAACTCTGTCTATTTGTTGTTAAAATTAAGATGTCGTTTTTGTGTATGTTACTAGACCTTCTTAGTAGTAACAAGAATTAAAAAGGGGTTCGCCTCGTGGAATTTCTCAACATACCTAGTTAGGTTCGGAGGAACTTCCGTCGAGGTGCCCAGCAGGGCCGCTGGGATCTATAGTAGAGGGTCTCGGGTCGGGTCCTGTCAGAGTTGTATCAGAGCACGGTTTTTGAAGTTTTAGTTAAAAAGTTCATTTTTAGATTGAGATTCTTGAAATTGCATGCATATTTTTCTAAGTTTAGTAAATTGAATTCTTTGCATTTGATAATCATTTGCATCACTAAATTTTCAAAAAATATGCATTGTCGTGGAGGCCCATGTACTAGGAGAGCAGCTGCGGAGGCTTTTGCGTCTGAAGAGGAGCAGGAAAATGAGTCAGTAAATGTTCCTACACCTCAGACCCCTCCTGAAGCATCTCAACCCGCTGAGCCATAGGGTGGAAACGTGAATATAGCTCAAATAGCCCAGATACTAGTAGCGGTGATCCAACAGCCGCGAGAGACTGGAGTGTCCATTGAACGCGCCAAGAAATTGGGCGCCAAGGCTTATGATGGTACCGGAGATCCCGAGAGAGCTCTATCTTGGTTAGAGAACAATGATGAAATTTTTCAGGTTATGGGATATATGAAAGAGCAGATGGTGGTATACTCTGCATTTCTATTGAAAGAAGGAGCAAAGATTGGTAGAAGGCCTTGCAAAGGAGGAACGCCGATAGGTTGTCTTAGGCACTTTTCAAAGAGGAGTTTCTGAATAAGTTCTACCCCAAAAGTTATAAAGATGCGAAGATAGAAGAATTCTTCAAGCTTGAACAGGGTTCCCTCTCAGTGGCTGAGTACGAGAAGAAGTTTTCAGAGCTCCTTCGTGCCGTTCCATTTATAGCCGATAATGAGGAGCAGAAGGCTAACCGTTTTGCAGTGGGTCTCAATTCACGAATCAGGGCGTATGTAGTATTGGCAGCCCACACTCAGTATGGAGCATTGGTGGAAGCTGCAACACGGGTTGAAAGAAGTATGGCGGCCATCCCTAAACCGAAATAGCAGGGTCAGAAAAGAGGCTGGTCAGGTAGTTCTCGAGGAGGACCGAGTAAATTCACCCAAACAGAGGAGAGATCTTCATTGTCCAGTAGTCGAAATCCAAGCCAATGAGCTCAATCCAGCCAAGCTTCCGTTCGGCAACCATCCGCCGGATTTCGAAGCACTAAGGAGAGTTGGAAGAATTTTCTGATGTGTAATAAATATGGCAAGGCCCATGCGGGGGATTGTAGGAAAAGGATTATCGGGTGTTATAAATGCGGTCAAGAGGGTTACTACATGAGAGATTGCCCGAATGATGGAGCTAGCAGTAAGTTAGTAGATAGACCACCAGCTCCAGGACAAACCAGTGGCGGTCGAGGGCAGATTCGAGGAGGTCTCCAATTCAGAAGATCGAGCGGCGCGAGCCAGCCTAGTAGGGGAGCCGGTCGAGGAGGATTATCCGGTGGATCACAAGTGAAACCGTATACCCAGGCTAGGGTATTTACGATGACCCAAAAGGAGGCGAATGCGGCCCCAGAAGTTGTGACAGGTACAATGTCAATTTTTGATCGAGATGCTTATGTACTGATAGATCCTGGAGCGACCTATTCTTTTATTTCTGTGGAGTTTGCTGCAAATGCTAGTATAGTGCCCCAGTTATTAGATGGTGTAGTAGTAGTGTCTCTTCCTACCGAAGACTCCATTGTAGCAGAAACGGTGTATAGGAGTAGTAAAATCAATATTGAAAGCCAAGAGTTTATGGCGGATTTGATTGTGTTGGCCATCAGTGAGTTTGATGTCATTTTAGGGATGGATTGGTTGTCTAAATATCGAGCATCAGTGGATTGCTTCCGGAAAGAAGTTAGATTATGTAGCCCTAGCAGAACGGAAGTTATTTTCCGTGGGGTGCGGAAATCACTTTCTGCCAGTATGGTGTCGGTAATAAGGGCAAGAAAGATGTTTCGGAAGTCATGTCAGGGTTACTTAGTCTATGCCATAGACGTAAGAGATGGTGGAATGAAATTGGAGGATATTTCGGTGGTGAGAGAGTTTCTGGATGTATTCCCCGAGGATCTTTTCTGGATTGCCTCCGGATAGAGAGAGAGAGTTTAAAATAGAAGTAGCCCCTGAAACATAACCAATTTCTAAAGCACCCTACAGAATGGCTCCTTCAGAATTGAAAGAACTGAAGGTTCAGTTAGAAGAGTTGGTGAATAAGGGTTTCATTAGACCGAGTACTTCTCCTTGGGGTGCACCGGTTTTGTTTGTGAAGAAGAAAGACGGAAGCATTAGGTTGTGCATTGATTACCGGGAGCTGAATAAAGTAACGATGCGTAATCAATATCCACTTCCGAGAATTGATGATTTGTTTGATCAGCTGCAAGGAGCCAGAGTATTTTCCAAGATAGATCTGAGGTTAGGCTATCATCAACTGAAGATCCGAGAGGAAGATGTTTCTAAGACGGCCTTTAGAACCCGATATGGGCATTATAAATTTTTTATTATGCCTTTTGGGCTGACTAATGCCCCAGCTGCTTTTATGGATCTTATGAATAGAGTTTTTAGATCCTATTTAGATCGGTTTGTGATAGTATTTATTGATGATATACTGGTTTATTCAAGTAGTGAGAAAGAGCATATAGAACATTTGAGGATAGTTTTGCAGACCTTAAGGGAGCTTCGGCTGTATGCCAAACTTAGTAAATGTCAATTTTGGCTAGATAGAGTTGCATTTTTGGGGTATGTAATCTCTGCAGAAGGGGTAACAGTAGATCCCCAGAAGATCGAAGCAATAGTGAATTGGAGACAGCCCACGTACGTGACGGAGATCCGTAGTTTCTTAGGTTTGGCCGGATATTATAGGAAGTTTGTAGAGGGATTCTCAAGGATAGCCGCTCCTCTGACTAAGTTAACCTGGAAAGAAGAGAAGTTTGTATGGTCGGAAGCGTGCTAGCAGAGCTTCGAAGAGCTAAAGCGAAGGTTGACTTCGGCCCCTGTGCTACACTTCCGTTGGGGAATGACGATTTTACCATATATTATCATGCTTCCAAGCAAGGTCTAGGTTGTGTGCTAATGCAGAAGGAGAAAGTAATAGCCTATGCGTCCAGACAATTAAAGAAGCATGAACAGAATTATCCTACACATGACCTAGAACTAGCTGTAGTAGTTTTTGCTTTAAGAATTTGGAGGCATTATTTGTATAGGGTTCCTTACAAGATCTTTACGGATTATAAGAGCCTGCGGTACTTGTTCACTTAGAAAGAATTGAATATGAGGCAGAGAAGGTGGCTGGAGCTTATTAAAGATTTTGAGTGCACCTTAGAGTACCATCCAGAAAAAGCTAACGTGGTAGCAGATGCTCTCAGCAGAAAGCCTGTCGGTTCAATAGCTCACTTGAAGGTCGCATATCTATCGATGTTGATAGAATTGAGGTCTTTAGGTGTAAAATTAGAAATGTCAGATTCGGGAGCATTATTAGCCACATTTCAGGTCCATCCAATACTGGTTGATCGAATCAAAGAATTACAGACTCAAAATCCACAAGTAGTTAAATTAAAGGGTGAAATCAAGTTCAGGTAGCGGAAGGATCTTTCAGTGACCGAGGATGGTGTAGTAACCTTGGGTCGGAGGTTATATGTTTCGGATGTAAATGAGTTAAGAAGAGAGATTATGGAAGAAGCTCATTCTTCTGCGTATGCTATGCATCTGGGGAGCACAAAGATGTACCGTACCCTAAAAGAGCACTACTGGTGGAAGGGCATGAAGAAATATATAGCTGAATTTGTCTCAAGATGCCTAACTTGCCAACAAGTAAAAGCGGAGCATCAGAAACCTACAGGGCTCTTGCAACCCCTTCCGATTCCGGAGTGGAAATGGGAAAGAATAACAATGGACTTCATGGTAGGGCTTCCGCGTAGCCAGAGAGGCAATGACGCAATATGGGTGATTGTTGATAGACTTACAAAATCTGCCCACTTCCTACCCATTAGAAGCAGTTGTTCTTTAGATAAATTAGCCCAGTTATACGTAGATGAGGTGGTACGACTACATGGAGTTCCCGTATCCATTGTGTCAGACAGGGATCCACGGTTCACTTCTCGATTTTGGCCCAGTTTACAGAAAGCTCTAGGTACAAAATTGAGTTTTAGTACGGCCTTTCATCCTCAGATGGATGGGCAGTCGGAATGGACAATTCAGACACTTGAAGATATGCTTAGAGCGTGTGTTATGGAGTTTAAGGGAAGTTGGGATACTCATCTACCGCTAATGGAGTTCGCCTACCATAATAGCTACCAGACTAGCATCGGAATGGCACCATATGAAGCATTGTATGGAAGAAAGTGCAGAACTCCAGTTTGTTGGGATGAGGTAGGTGAAAGGAAGCTTATCGGCCCAGAAATTGTTCAGATTACTTCAGAAAAAATTCAACTTATCAGGCAGAGATTGAAAACGGCTAATGATAGACAAAAAAGTTATGCAGATAACAGAAGAAGAGACTTGGAGTTTGAGATCGGTGATAAGGCATTTCTGAAGATATCGTCATGGAAAGGAGTATTAAGATTCGAGAAGCAAGGAAAGCTGAGTCCCCGATATATTGGACCGTACGAGATAGTTGAAAGAGTTGGGAATGTGGCATATCGTCTACGGTTACCCAAAGATCTGGCTAGAATCCATGATGTGTTTCATGTTTTCATGCCTCGCAAGTATATAGCAGATCCTTCACACATCCTAAGGGAACAATTGGTAGAATTGAACGAGAACTTGACCTACAAAGAGAAGCCTGTGCAAATCCTAGACCGGAAAGAGCAAGTCCTTCGTAACAAAAGCATTCCCTTAGTTAAGGTGTTATGGATGAACCATGGGGTAGAAGAAGTCACGTGGGAACGTGAAGATCAGATGCGAGTGCAACATCCTCACCTCTTTGAGACAGGTATGATTTAAATTTCGAGGACGAAATTTTTTTAAGGGGGGTGAAATTGTAATATCCAATCCCTATTAGTAGTATTGGCACCTAGATTTCGGTATAGAGCAAATAAGACACCGTAGGGTTACTTGATTTTAACCCTATTAGAAATATTCCCTTTATAGTGCACGTGAGAGATATTAGACCTAATTTGGTAATTTCACACTTGATCGGTGCGCCGGACGACCCTAGAATATTTTTGGAAATTTTCTCTATGGGCTTAGAAAAGGAAATCCTAATTTACTACATGAATTTCCATTTAAGGGTTATGAATGGAACAAGCCTTTGTTGAGAAACATAATCCATATATTAGAGAATCGACAAATTAGAAGAAATCTCATGGATTGCCAAGTTGGAAGTTCTAGTTAGTTCTTTCAACTATTCTAATTAGATAGTTACAAATGAACTAATTACATAATTACTTTTTAACTAATGGCAAATTAGTAATTTTGAGTTAGTTGAAGGGCAAAATGGTCAATTAAGGGAGCACTATATATATGTTAGAAGTGTGTAGAATTTTCAAGTGATCAAAAAGCAAACACTTAGAGCAAAAAAGGAGAGCAAATTCGGGCAAGGTGAAGAGGTGCTGCTACAGTGAAATTTCAGTTTTTTTTTCATGTGTAATTAAGCTAAAATAAGGTTACATATGAATCCTTAAGCTCAATTGAAGCCTCAATTAGAGGAAATTCAAGAAAAAGAGGTAAGAAAAGCATTGTTTTATGAGTTTGATAAGTGAACTTTCAAGAATGCTGTAATTGACATTCTTATGTGTATTCTTGGCTTAGATTGAGTTGAATTCTAGTTTGGAGCTTGAAAGAGTTATCAATTTAAAGAAATTGGCAAGGTGAGAATTAGGGTTTTGGTGATTTTGTTGTAGAGATTTCAATTGGTTGTAATTAGGGCTTTAGAATGAAATTGGCATGAGTTTGTTGTAATTGAAACAAGAAATTGAGAGAAAGAATGTGTTGGAACCTAAGGTGAAATTCTGCCACTTTAGGGAAGTTAGGAATTGAGTGGTGTTTTGATTGAATTGTTGTGTGTAAATGGTGCATATTGTAAATTGAATGTATATGGTTGATGGAAAAACCAAAAATGAAGAAAATGAGACATAATTGTCCATGGTGGAAAGGTGAAGGGCAATTATGTCCAACTAAGTTATAAGGTGTTCAATAATTTTCAGGGTGCCGGATGGTGAGTTAGTTCCGATTATGGCTCCGTAACTAAAATCGGGAAGTAGTATGCATCCGGGCTTTGTATGCCGATTAGGGCGTTTAATAGTTAAATGAGATTCTAGTATTTGATTTAGTTCTAAATGTCATTTGTGGCGCGTAGGTGAAGATAACCGAGAGCATTAACGGGAGCAAAAATCGGGAGCGAAATTGAGCGTGGAGTGATAAGGGCAAAATTGTCATATATTTTCTCATGCTTTTATTTTGATTTTTTATTGTTTTATGAGAATAGATGGCTATTTATGTGCTTTATTGTTATTTACAGAGACTAAAATGCAAAGTTTTCAAAATATAAGTCCATCGCCCCAGCGCCAAGAAGACTACCGCCCCAGCTCTGGAATAGTGATCGAAATTAGAAAAACGACCTGTTTAAGTCGCGTCTGGTGCTCCAGCGCTAAAGAGTCACCGTGCCAGCGACGCTCCAGCGCCCCAGCGCTATCAACATACCGCTCCAGTGATGAAGCCGTTTTCATGCAGCGCTCCAGCGCCAAGATCATACCGCTCCAGCGGTGATAGCTTTTTCACGCGTCGCCCCAGCGACAACTGCATAGAGTGCCAGCGGTAGTGTGATTCCTAGTCCGATGAGAATTGAGAATTTCAAGCTCATATCAGTCCCTATAAAAAGCCACTCGTTCCCAGCCTTCAAGAATGAATCCAAGACGACCCAAGAGCACCAAGAATACAGAGCACGAGTCTTGGAGAGCAATAGGAGCTTAATTGAAGCAACGTTAGAGAGAGATACAAGACGTTCTTCGGCATCAAGAGTTCTTAGGCAGTGCAATTAAGAGCAATTCAACGTCTATATCAGTTTGCTATTGGTTGTATCATGATTGATTATTATTTTTACTGTTGTTCTCTTGTAGCTATGAGCTAAACTTATTTTCTAGGTTTAATATTTGAACTCAATATGTGCACTTAAATTGCCATATCTTTTAGTATTTAATAAATTTAGTCATTTATTATTTAAATTACTTATGTTTAATGCTTCAATATATCTGACCAATATATGGTGAATGAATTGATAATATTTTGATAAACTCGGAAGAGGAATCAATATATTTAGACCTAGGTAATTTGATGCATGATTGTAGAGTAACATTCAATGTTGCATATGCAAGTTTCAATTTAGGATAGGAATATACCTAATTAGCATGTATGATCAATAAGACCTAATCTTAATGAATCTTAATTTATTACAAGTACCATAGGAATATAGGTATTTGGTAAACTAAGATATACTTGCATGACCTTGGAAGAGGCTTGTGAATACATTAGTGTCTTGATCAATAATAAAGACTAAGGGAGTTAAATATTAGAAGATTAATCATTAGAAATCATATTGAGGGATAATATTAATCCTAGATTTTCTCTACGTTGCTATCTCCTTATTCTCTTTGCATTGTGTTTTTATTTTTATATTTGCTACATTCATTTTTAGATTTTTATTTTTCTGAATAATTATTAGGAAGACATAATTTTAGTAATTGGTTTAAAAAGAAGAAACTATCCCTGTGGGTTCGACATCCGACTAATTAATTCCTTTATTACTTGCATACGATAGTGTATACTTGCACTTAATTTTATGATATAGAAATATCCCATCACGGAGCAGTTGTGAGTGAAAATCTGCCATTTCTTTTACTTTGCTTTTATTATGTTTTTGCATAATGAATATGCATGTTTTATGAGCTTTCGATGCATAACCATGATTTATGATCTTGATACATATTCATAGACATGCCTTTACATGTTCGAATTGAGAAACAGTTTTAAAATTTCTGCATTCGTTTTTAAGGCCATTGGTACCCTCAGATTATAGTGGTGATGATTGTATTAGACCCGGCTGGTATATCCCGTGCACATAGGCAGGTCTTGGCGGTGTGTCACTTACTCCGGGAAGTCAGGAAGTTGAGTCATGTGAGTCGCTCTATGTGTACGGGGTATTGTCTCGCTATATGCATACGATGTACAATTTCGCTACATAGCCAGTGAGATGTCTTGAGATGTCACTGTGGGTGCTGCTAGTTGAGGTGCCCCGTGACCTACTCACGTGTGCGGTGCTAGTTGAGTCGTTGCATGGGTATAGAGCTTTAGGGTTACCATTGGTACAGTTTAGAAAGAAAATGGCTGAGTGAGGATTTTACTAGTTTTTGATTTACCGATAGCATTTATGCATTTATATGCACACAACAGTTATTATGTTATACAGATTCTGAATATAGTTTTCCAAAAATGTAGATAAAACCCGCTTGGCAAGATTTCAATAGCATATGATGTTAGAAACTGTTTTACAGTTTTACATCAGTTTTAGAAGCATGATTTCTGCGTGAACTTTAGAATTTGCTATCTATACATGATGTTATTTTATTGAAATTTTATTTGCACTCACTGAGCTCCTTTAGCTCACTCATTTTGTGTTATGTTTTCTGAACCCCTTTCCCAGGTGCAGGTCTCGGTACGCAAGCTGCTGATTCTCCTATTGCCGAGTAGTGGCCTGAATCTGAAGATCATTTTTTGTACATGTAAATGTGCTAAATAGCACCCTTTACTTTATGAATAATAGTTGTAGGCATGTATATTTGGATGTATGTTTTGAACCGAGAAGAAGAGATTTCAATTTTATGATGATCGTTCTTTTTACTTCTATAATTACGCTTATTTGTGATTCAAATGAATAATTGAGTTGTTTTGGATTTGATTGGAAAGGACCGGAGGTCCGAATTGGTAGAATTGAGATGTATTGGAAATAGAAGTGAAATTTCTTTGCAGATTTTATATGGATTTTTCAAAAAACAGGGGAAACTCTGTCTATTTGTTTTTAAAATTAAGATGTCATTTTTGTGTATGTTACTAGACCTTCTTAGTAGTAACAAGAATTAAAAAGGGGTTCGCCTCATGGAATTTCTCAACATACCCAGTTAGGTTCGGAGGAACTTCCGTCGGGGTGGCCGGCAGGGCCGCTGGGATCTATAGTAGAGGGTCTCGGATCGGGTCCTGTCAGTAATCAATAAGGGAAAATGAAACACTTGTAAAATGTAAAGTGTTTTTCATTTGAAGAACTTGATACATTTTGGTTTGGCTAAGGACTTGAAAAAAACGAGAAAGAGTATTTTATTTTTCAAGAGTTGAAAGACTATTCGTCTTTTTCTTATTTCCAATTTTGGCCGGCCACTTTCAAAGCCAATAAGATTATTATATTGTTCAAGATCTGAACAAGAGAAAACAATTCATTCATTTGAAACAAATACAATTAATTAAAGTGTTTAACTAATAATTCAAATAGTTTTAAAAGTTTAAACTAGGACTAAGAGTTAATCAATTATGTGATTAAAGAGTTAAACATAAAATTTGTTGGCATTGGAGCTATTTTAGAGGCTCAAGCCCACTCAAATTGGGTCATAGAATTGCCGACGTGTATGCTTCACGGCAGGCTCTAGTTTTGATCCAAAGGCTTAACATGGTGATTATCAATCTTAATTTCATTAGTGTAATGAAAGACTTAAATTTTAAATTTGTTTATTGCACTAGAAAATTACATTTTTGGTTCTGCTGCGCAATATATTTATGAGATGCATAGATTGCAAGGTAATGAACATATGGCATATGCATGCACCTTATAGAAATGGCACGCTTTCAAAATGTTCCAAAGTATTTTAGGGGGGATGCTATCCTGACCACCACCTATCTTATAAATCGCCTTCCAAGCCACACTCTTAAGTTTGAGTCTCCCTTCTCTATTCTCACAAATTTCTATCCTTTTATTTCAACACTCTTCTATTAAAATCTTTTGGTTGTACTACTTTTGTACACATTCATGATTACAATTGTAGTAATCTTGACAATAGAGCACTTAAGACTATCTCTATTGGTTATATTCCAACCAAAAAAGGTATAAATGTTACTGCCCATATTCTAAGAAAATCTATGTTTCATGTGATGTCACTTTTTTTAGAATACTCTATACTACTCTCTTACTTCCTTTCTTGGGGAGATTGTTTATCAGGAAGCTTAAAATAAATGGGATACTTTAGATGTACCATTAAACTAATCTGTCACCTCAACTATACATCCCTCTTCTACTATAACCAATATTCATACTCTAATAGTGTCTTTTGCTGAATCCAGTTAAGCTACTTCTTCAAGTTAACCACAAGATAATTTTCTAGTATTAAAAAAAAGGGAGAAATAACTAGGTTAAATCAACAAGATTTACGTGTTTATTATATAAAAAAATTCTCACAGGGAAATGAGCAAATCATGAATTCTAATCAAGAAATTGAACCAGTGATAGAACTTCAGTCTTCAGATATGTTAGGTAATCAAAAAAATAATCTAAGTTCTGATTTAAATCTGGATGTTCTGATAGAAATTAGAAAGGTTTTAGGTCATGTACTCAACATCCTATTTCTAAATTTATTTCTTATTTTAACCTGTCATCTTCATTTCATGCTTTCACTTCGAATATGTCTAGTGTTGTTATTCCCAGGACAATTGAAGAGGCTCTTAAAGTTCCTAAATAGAAGGCTGCAGTACTTAAAGAAAATTGTGCCCTTAAACAAAACAATACTTGGAGGTTGGTGGAACTTTCGCATGATAAAAGTATTGTAGGGTATAAATGGGTATTCACGGTGAAATATAAAGCCGATAGTTCCATTAAGAGGTACAAAATATGGTTGGCAGCTAAAGGATTCACTCAGACTTATGGGATCGAGTACACTAAAATCTTTGCTCCTGTTGCTAAACTTAATACCATACGGATTCTTCTCTCACTAATAGCAAATTTTGACTAGCAATTACATCAGCTTGATGTAAAGAATTCATTTCTAAATGGTGACCTTGAAGAAGAGTCTACATGAGTCAGCCTCTAGGTTTTGATGAAATGTTAGGTGGCTGAACTATTTATAAGCTCAATAACTCCTCTAGGTTTTGAAACAATCCCTTTATGCTTGGTTTGGCCGATTCTCTAGAGTGATCAAGAATCTTGGATATATCCAAAGGCAAATAGATCATACACTATTTGTTAAACACTCAGAAAATAAGAAGGTAACTATTTTGATAGTTTATGTTGATTACATCATAGTCACCGGAGACAACATTGACGAGATGAATAGAATTAAGTATATGATGGCAAGAGAGTTTGAGGTTAAAGACCTTGGAGCATTGAAATATTTTATAGGGATGAAATTTGCAAGAAGCAAGAAAGGTATTTCTATGTCACAAAAGAAATATAATCTTGACTTATTAGAAGAAACTGGTATACTGAGAAGTAAGCCCAGTAAAACTCTGATTGAACTTAGAAATAAAGAAAAAATGTTCAAAGAATATCTAGTTGACAAAGGAAGATATCAATGACTTGTGAAAATGCTCATTTATCTATCTAATACAAGATCTAATATTGCCTTTGCTGTAAACCAGGTGAGCCAGTATATGCATTCACCTTGTTAAGGTTATCTTAATGCGGTGTATAAAATCTTGAGGTTTGAAACAAACACCTGAAAAGTGACTATTCTTTAAGAAGACCGATTATTGAAGAGTTAAATTTTTCATAAATGTTGATTAGGCTAGTTCGATTGATGATATAAAATCAACATCAGGTTACCATACTCTATTATAGTATAACTTAGTAACTTAAAGGAGCAAGAAATAATCTGTCATAGCAAGAAGTGGTGCAGAAGTCGAATACAGAGCTATGGCTCATTAAGTTTGTGAAGTACTCTAGATAAAAAGACTGATGATAAAATTAAAGATTGAATACGAAGATCCTATTCATCTTTACTGTAATAACAAATCAACTATCAATATAGATCACAATCCAATACATCATGATGAATAAAACATGTTGAGGTGGATTGACGCTTTTTAAAGAAAAAATTGATAAAGGTATTATCAGCATTAAGTATGTACCTACTGATCAACAATTAGCTGATATACTTACTAAAAGTCTTATAAAGTGTTTGATTTTCTCTTGGACAAGCTTGGTCTCATCAATATTTATAGCCAAACTTTAAGGGGGGGGGGTGTTGATAGAAAATCAAATCAAATAATTTAAATTTGTATTTATTTTCTCATTTAAATTTGTATTAATTTTCTTGATTATTTCTTTGCTTCTAAGAGATAATTGTTCCTTTTTTTTTGTTTGTTTTACCTTGTATTTATATATTTGTAATCTTTTTATCAATGAAAAGTGTGAGAAATATTCAGCAAAACTTATAAGATCAAAAGATATTTATTTTTTGTAAATAAATATTGCATGTAAATGAGATGCATTATGTCATTGTTGATTTGAAAGAAGACTTACAAAACCAATTGTTATCGTGCTAATCAATAATGTTTTATCATGCCATAACATGGGCATCATAGAAACTATCAAGCCAAAGACTAGAATTTTGGTATTTTTATTATTTTATTAATAATTTTTAATTTTTTTTATAGATACTATAGGGACTGAGCCACTTTTAGTATATTTTTTGGGAAGATGGAAGAGTTCTAATAATGATAAAGAGGGATATGATGGGTACCAAACCATTGCCATGGTAGTTCTTGGTAATGTGACTTATAAATAACTTGAGAACTCAGTGTATTGTAGAATTAGAGTTAATTTTGATCAGTGTAGTATCACTATAAAAATTTTGGTGCCCACAATGGGAATGAATACTATATCTTTGATAATCCAAAGTGATTAAGAAGTGAGTTTTTTTTTTGGGGGGTTAATAAAAGAGGTTTGGTACCATTATGTATAAATGCAAAGCTTAAACTACCTAATTCTAATGAGATTTTGCAAGTTCCTGTGGAGAGCCAATAACCTCGTCATAACCACTTCATTTTTGCTAGCGTAGTAACAATGTTAGTTGCACGACCTCAATATTACTATCTGTGGACATCCCAATCAACATGTTATACAACTATAATTTGGCTTTTTTCATACCGAGATACAATGATGACTAACCTCATACTCATTATGACAGCCAGATAGATTAGTATGAGTATGCTTATGATGGAGATAATGCTAATGATGATGAAGGTAATGTCGATAATAATGGAGACCAAATTTCATATGATCATTGAGATGGGTTAAATGATATAAAAGACAAAAACGAATGCCACTTGTCAAATTATCAAAGAGAACAACATCTTGATTTATGTCCAACACAATAATTGAACAGGACAATACTATTAAACCACATAATCCATTTTAGTTTATCCTTTCGATATTGTCTTTTGACTTCAATCCATCAGACAGGACATCATGCTCAAAAATTTAGGAAGTTTTGGTTAGGAAGTTATTTCCTAACAAAAAGCACTATAGGATGCTCTCAGTATACATGCATTGAATGGTAATTAGAGATTATTCATTTGCGGATCTTATTGATAATTAAACTCCTTCTCCCCTTTGTTTCTTTTTTTTTAAAATTTTCTTTTGACTTAAAAACATGTAGTTTTTATATCTTCTTGCAATTTATATAATTTTAATAAATATAAAAAAAAGAATGCTGAAGTGTTGGAGAAAGTTAAGTATACAAATTAAATTCTCACTTATGTGATTGAGATATAATGTCAACTTAGCTAGCATAACTTTGACTCTCAAGTTGAAGTTTAGATTCCGTAGAGAAATTTCCTTAGCTATTTATTTATTTATTTTCTTTGATGACATGTACAAGTTCAACTTAGACAGAAATTTGACCACATCAATGATGTTAAGTTTTATTGCTCAACATCTAACTTTTTTTTTTTTGGGTTACGATGGAAAACTATGCGAATGCTTCACATTATTTGAATAATTTTTCCCAATGATTAGTTTTTCATTTTTGAACACGACTACTTATATGAGTTAAACTTGTTTCATTTCAAGTAAGCTTTTACTTGTTTCATTCGGATCATCGCCCTCGTTATCTTGCTTTTGAGCCAAAACCTGTGCAGGCTTCTTGTAGGGGCCATAAACGTTTCTTTTTTGAACCTTCATGGCTCCGTAGGAAGAGTGTGGTATTGTTATTACGGATTCGTGGGATCTCTCCTCAAGAGCTTCTATCCTTAGAAGTTGACAGTTTGAGCTCGAAAGCTTCGTTGTTGGAACTCGGTTAAAGGGGGTAGTATTCCGAATTATCACATTCGTAAAGCTCATGCTGAAATTAATGAGATTTTAGCTCAAGATTTTCGTTGGGTTAATTTTCATAGACTTTCTGATCTTGAGAAGGAGCTGGAAAATATCTTTGTTAGTAAGGAGCTTCACTAGTTCCAGAGAGCTCGCGCCCATTGGTTACTGTTGGGGAGCTCGTAATTTATAGTTGTTATTTTCATGAGAAGGCTAATGGTCGTCGGAAGCGAAATGAAATCTTAGGCCTTTCTGATCCTCTGGGGAATTGGCGGGATTCTATGTCTCAATGTTACAATTATTCCAATTATTTTTCTTTATTATTTTCTTCATGAAACCCGGATGAGAATTTAATAATTTGTTTTTTAAAAGAAGTTCATCTTGAATTTCTCCTAATCTTCTTTCCTTCCCGATTCATTTTACCTGAGAAGAAATTAAACACTCTCTTTTTCAAATGGGCCTTTCAAAGCTTTTGGTCCAGAAGGATTCCATACCATCTTCTTTTAAAAAACAATTGGCATGTGGATAGTGAAGATGTCTTAAAGTTCTATCCTGGTATGTTAATTGAACGGCATTCTTGGCTTGAGGTCAATAAAATAATGGTAGTCTTGCTACCGAATGTTAAAGCCCCTCGTAGTATAACAGAATTTCTTCTTATTAGTCTTTGTAATATGCTATATAAGGTGATTTCAAAGACTTTAGCTAATAGACTTCAGTTATTCTACCGGACATTATCTTCTCATATCAGGATGCCTTTATCCTGAGTCGGCTTGTTTTAGACAATATAATGATAAATTTTGAATTGATACATTCTTTGAAAAGGTGTTCTTGTGGAAAAAACGAGGTTATACAACAGTGAAATTAAATATGAGTAAAGCGCGTGACCATTCTTAGGGCGTTGCTCGGATGATCACCAAGCTGCATAGCAGCCGTGTCCATCCAAGTTTGAGTTTTATGTGGAGGTAAGGATTAGTTAATTAAGGATATCTAGCTCTTCACTAAATCTTTAATAGTAATAATAAATAAATAAAATGTGTGACCGAGTTCAGTAGAAGTTTTTAATTTCATTGATGCAACATATGGGTTTAATGCCAACTAGATGAATTTGGTTTAGCATTGCAATTCAACCGCTCATTTATTTTTATATGGTAAATGTTAGGCGATATCATTGGATTACGGTAGGATTATCCTTCTTTGCCATTATTTTTTTTTTTTTTTAAATGTGTTGAAGGCTTTTTCTATTGTTGAAAAGGCCAGAGATCAATAAGGATTTTGATGGTTTTGCATGTTCACTTGACGATCTTCGGGTTGGTGATAAGGGCAAATTTGTCATATATTTTCTCATGTTTTTATTATTGATATTTTATGATTTATTGAGAATAGATGGCTATTTATGTGCTTTATTGTTATTTATAGGGACTTGAACGAAATTTAAAGAAAGAACGCAAAAGGAGCGAAAACAGGGACTAAAATGCAAAGTTTTCAAATTATGAGTCCAGCGCCCCCGCGCCACAAGTATTTTCGCCCCAGCGTTGGAATAGTGATCGAAATAAGAAAAACGACTTGCTTAAGTCGCGTATAGCGCCCCAGCGCCAGAAATTCACCGCTCCAGCGGTGAAGCCGTTTTCATGCAGCGCCCCAGCGCCAAGATCCCACCGCTCCAGCGGTGAAGACTTTTTCACGCGTCGCCCCAGCGACAGATGCATAGCGCGCCAGCGGTAGTGCGAGTCCGAGTCCGACGAGAATTGAGATTTTCAAGCTCAAATCAATCCCTATATAAAGCCACTCGTCCCCAGCCTTCAAGGAGCAATCCAAGACGACCCAAGAGCACCAAGAATACAGAGCACAAGTCTTGGAGAGCAATAGGAGCTTAATTGAAGCATCTTTAGAGAGAGATACAAGACGTTCTTCGGCATCAAGAGTTCCTAGGCAGCGCAATTAAGAGCAATTCGACGTCTATATCGGTTTGCTAATAATTGTATCATGATTTATAATTATTTTTACTGCTGTTCTCTTGTAGCCATGAGCTAACTTGTTTTCTAGGGTTAATATTTGAACTCAATATGTGTGCTTAATTGCCATATCTTTTTAGTATTTAATAAACTTAGTCATTTATTATTTAAATTACTTGTGTTTAATGCTTCAATATATCTGGCCAATATATGGTGAATGAATTGGTAATATTATTGATAAACTCGGAAGAGGAATCATAATATTTAGACCTAGGTAATTTGATGCATGATTGTAGAGTAACATTCAATGTTGCATATGCAAGTTTCAACTTAGGATAGGAATATACCTAATTGGCATGTATGATCAATAAGACCTAATCTTAATGAATCTTAATTTATTACAAATACCATAGGCATATAGGTATTTGGTAAATTAAGGTATACTTGCATGACCTTGGAAGAGGCTTGTGAATACATTAGTGTCTTGATCAATAATAAAGACTAAGTGAGTTAAATATTAGAGGATTAATCATTAGAAACATATTGAGGGATAATATTAATCCTAGGTTCTCTCTACGTTGCTATATCTTTAAATCTCATTGCATTGTGTTTTTGTTTTATATTTCTTACATTCATTCTTAGATTTTTATTTTTCTGAATAATTATTAGGAAGATATAATTTTAGTAATTGGTTAAAAAGAAAGAATTATCCCTGTGGGTTCGACATCCGACTTATTTAGTCTCTTTATTACTTGCATACGATAGTGTATACTTGCACTTAATTTATGATATAGAAATATCGCATCAGTTGGTCATTTGGTCTTCGCAGATGATAATTTAGTCTTTTGTAAAGCCACTGCAAGTGATTGTTTTACTGTCAAGCATATTATAGACATTATGAATTGATTTATGGTAAAAAATCAATTTTCTTTAAGTTACAATTACGTTCAGTCCCAATGTTGCCAAGAAGTGCCAACTTCGTACCATGGATATTTTTGGTTTGAGAAAAATTTGTCCTCGTAGTAAACACCTCGGTTTACCTTCAATTATTGGAAAGGGTGAATGACTTGTATTTGCATATGTTAAGGATCATGTTTGTAAAAAAAATGCATATATGGCATAGATACTTTTTTTATTGTATATTATAATTTTAAGAGTGTATTTTAAATAAATAAGTGAAAAAATAAGTATTAGAGTAGAGAGAAATAACTAAAAAGAGAAAGATAATCGAAGGGGAAGCGCCCAAACCATAGGAGACTTGGGTGTTGGGCTTAGCGTCGCAGCACTCTAGCTTTAGGGCTGGGCAACGCGGCACTGGTTAGTAAGAAAGTTCCATGCCCCTAGGCAGCACAGTGCCTAGTCAGGCAAATGCCCAATAATGTTGTAGGGCACCACGACACTGAGGATAAGCATCGCGGCGCCCAGAGCTAAGTTGGTGACCCTCCAAAGAGTCGCATACCCCCTTCCATATAATGTGGCATTTTAAAGAGGCATAGTTTCTCTCTAGAGAAATACATACAACTCTATAAATATTGTAGGCACATTTGAAACATAAAAAATGAAATTCTCTTCTCAATCTTTAATTCAAGTTTCTCTCTTATCAATTATTTCCTGAGTTTAAACATTTGTAGTCCAAGTATTTTGTGTGCATATAATATTTTCTTATAAGTCATTCAATCATGGAACTATCTTACTAATAAACCTATTCGTATCTTTGATTTTAATCAAAGTGGGGGTAGAAATAGTTTAAGGACAGTGCATTGCACGCCTTGACTTTAAATTTTAATTATTTGTATTCTTGTGTATTTCTTATAATAAAGAACCATTTTTGAACAGTATTAAACTAATTCTAGTCATATACCTATGGATACTACAAGCAAATCTTCGCTAATAACTATAGCAAAGTCTCTTTCAAAGGCTATGAAGATCTCAGTATTTGATAGGAAACATTTCAAAAGATGGCAAAACTGGGTGTATGATACTCTAGATGTTATGGATCTGGAAGAATTTCTCATCATTCCTCTTCTAGAATCTACTGTAGAAAACTACAAAGATGAGTTCTCCAAATTGAATAGGACAAACAAGGTGTGCCGTAACATAATTCTTCACACATTATCAAATAAATTGTATGATGTTTACTCTACAAATAAAGATGCACATGAGTTATGGGCACAACTTAAGAAAAAGTATGTTATAGAAGATGTTAGTGTCTAAAAATATGTTGTAACAAATTTCCTAGACTTTAAAATGTCTAAATAAAAAAAGGTCATTGCACAAATACATGATTATCATCTTTTACTTAATGATCTGAAAAATAAAATGTTGTTTCTCCCTGAACCTTTTATTGTAAGGTTCTTAATAGAAAAATTACCTGAATCTTGGATAGATTATAAGAAAAGCAACAAACATAAAAGGAAGAATTTAACTTTGGAAGATTCAATTGTGCACATTAGAATTGAAGAAAAAAATTGCCAAAGGGAGAACATAGAAAAGACCAAAGAATTAGTTACTAAGGCTAATTTAGTAAAAGGTGATAATCATGATAAGAAACATCAAAACCCCACAAGCAACAATCAAAATAAAGCCTCATTCAAGAAAAATGGTAAGTTTTATACTTATGGAAAGGGTGGTCATTTTGCTTATCAATGTAAATATAAGAACAAGAAAGGAAACAATAAAACTCACAAGGCCAATTTGGTTTAGGAAGAAGATATTATTGCTGCTATTGTTGTTTCACAAGTGAACATGGTAGCAAGTGGCAACAAAGAGTAGGTGATTGACTTTGGAGCCACTACACATATATGTGGAGACAAAAGTTCTTTCCAGGAGTATGTTTCCATTAGAGAAAGGGATGAACAAGTGTATCTTGATAATTTTCATTCTGTACTTGTGGTGGGAAAAGGGAAAGTTCTCCTCAAACTTACTTCTAGGAAGTCTCTGGTATTGAACATTGTACTCTATGTTTCCAATATTAGATATAATCTATTTTCTTTGTTTATGTTGGGAAGGGCTAATATAAAAGTCTCTTTTAGAGGGGATAAAGTTGTAATGACTAAGGGTGGGATATTCATTGAAAATGGATATTCTTCAAATGAATTGTTCAAATTAAATATACTTGATGTTTTTATGAATAAACATGTTTCTTCTTCTTATATTGTTGAGTATTTCAATTTATAGCATGATAGATTAGGTCACTTGAATTATATTTATCTAAGAAAGATGAAAAGAGTTTGTTTACTATCTAATATGCATTTAGATGAATCACATCAATTTGATGTATGTGTGGAAGGAGAGTCTACAAAGAAAAGTTGTAAACCTATAACTTTTAGGGAAATCGAATTGCTTAGTTTAATTCGTAGTGACTTAAGAGATTTTAAATATATCATGACTAGAGGGGGAAAAGAATTTACATAACCTTTATTGATGATTTCTCAAAATATAATAAGGTGTATTCGCTAAGAAATAAAGATGAGTCATATAATAAGTTCTTGATTTATAAACAAGAAATTAAAAATCAACTTGGTATGAAAATTAAGAGATTAAGAACTGATAGAGGAGGAGAGGATATGTCTAACTTGTTTAGCTCCCATTGTGAGGACAATGGAATCATACAAGAAGTTACACTATTATCCTTACCTAAATCCAATGAAGTGGCTGAAAAGAAAAATTAAACTTTAAAAGAAATAATGAATTGCTTATTGATTAATTCTGGGGCACCTATAAATTTGTGGGGGGAAGCAATATTGATTGTTTGTCATATACACAATAGAATTTGCTACAAGAAAATGAGAGTTACTCCTAATGAGTTATGGAAAGGTTATGTTCCTAACCTATCATACCTCAAAGTATAGGGGTGTCTTGTAAAAGTTCTTATTTCGAATCCTAAGAGGAAAAAGATATGACCTAAGACAATTGATTATATGTTCATAGGTTATGTTCATAATAGTGCTATATATAGCTTCTTGGTATTAAAGGATACTATGAGTTATTTGATGCAAACAACATAATAGAATCTAAAAATGAAGAATTCTTTGAGTCTATATCTCTTAAGAAAGTCAATGTCGATAAAACTATGACTTAAGTAAAAGTTAATGTAGATCCTCCAGAAAGCTCTAACAATAAACTTAGAATAAGCAAAAGAATGAGGAAATCTACTAGTATTGGTAATGATTTCTATATTTTTCTTATGGAAGAGGACCCTAAAACCTTTAATGAAGCTATGACTTCTCATGATGCTCCTTTGTGGAGGGAGGCCATAAATGATGAAGTCAATTCTATCATGAGTAATCATGTATGGGAACTAGTTAATTTTCCTTTGGGTTTCAACCTGTTGTGAATGAATTTTCAAAAAGAAAAAAAGGGCTAATAGGACTATTGAGAAGTATAAGACAATATTGGTTGCCAAAAGGTTCACTCAAAAGAAAGACTTAGATTATTTTGATATTTATGCTTCTGTTACTAGAATTACATCCATTAGAATTTTGATTGTATTGGCTGCAATATATGATTTGTTCATACATCAAATAGATGTAAAAGACGACATTTTTAAATGGTGATTTATGTTAGGGTCGGTGCTTACGTGCCATCCCTCAATGTACATATACTTGTGTATTAATACATGTGTACATTCTCATTAAATCATTAATACCCATTTATATGGTATTATGTATGTAATCTTATAGACATTGTAGATCTGAAAGAGTTCGGATCAGATCTAAAAGAGTTTAGATAAGGGCTCATAGTCAGCCACGCTGGGAAATATAAATGCTAAATGTTAGCACAACTAAGTGTTAGTTGGTTATAATACTTAGCAGATCCAAGAGTTGGAGCCTTGTCTGTAATGGGACATAAACCTAGAAATATACTAGTAACTGCATAGTTACAAGAGTTGCAATCGGGTGCCAGAAAATGCTAGTTGGTCAAGTATGTTCTCGAATAATTATCCCTGATCTATTTCTGCTGATGCGTGTCTGTCGGTAGATACCTTTATATGTAGATCAGCATATGTCGTATCTATATGGTATAGATGGTCGTTTCTAGCCGACTGTAAGCTTGGAGTTCGTATTGACATATGGGTATCTAATTAGGATTGGATATGGGACAGACTCACGAGGGCCTCCGATAGACACCTTATGTAAGCCGTCAACGGAGGGTCCTCTCGAGTTAAGTAGTATACATGGTCCTTTGACTTGAGTGCTACAGTGGGCTTGTAAGTGATCCACTATATTTTGGTTCCACGCATGTCACAAACCTTTCTTGGTGTGACCACGAAGTGTCGCTGGGTATGGTCCGATGCTTATTGAGTTTGGTGCATACAGATATGAGATTCGTCAGCTCCCATATGGAGTTGGATATCCAAATGCTTTGAGAATGTATCTCAGAAAGTCTTCTGGCCACAAGCAATCATCTTGGGAAAGAGTTCCGCTAGGGTGGAACAATATGACAAAGGAGTTTGCGCATATTCTTTAGTGAGATAAAAGTCTGGAGATAGGACATGGATGAACAATGGGGATTTGATGGTGATAATCTATATGCCCACACATCTAGGATATCATGATGGAAGGACTATACGTATGCGTTGTAACCTCAGCTTGTATGGTTCAACGCGCTGATTTGTATATCCGTGACGTGTGTGTGGGGCATTGCTCACGGACTCATGGAATAGTTCCATTTGATGAATCGAGTGTAGAACCTAGGGAGTCTCGCAATATGGAGTGTACTGGGCCAGCCTGCCGGATTAAATTGTTTATCCAGCAATATTCAGTACTACCATGGGAATGCGTACGTGTCTGTATGTAAGTGTTAAATATAACAATTTGTCAATAATTGTTATTTACTAATTGTATAATGACACGTAGCATATTGTGGACCCTCAGTTGAATTTACCCAAGTGTGAGATTTCATGGGACCCACTAAGGAGTAAACTTGGTAACTATAGTTAAATAATCAAAATATCTCTCTTATTATATTATTATTATTTATATTATATTATATATATAGCTCAAAGAAGGTTAGGATGACATAACCATGCCAAAACCAAGCGAAAAGGAATAAATAAAGAGAAAGAGAGAGAGAAGAGAGTGTAAGTATGTGTGTTTTGGCCAAAATTTGGCCGAGAGAAATAATGAAGAAATGGAGAAGAAGGGAGAAGAGAAGAAGGAGAAAAAGAAGAAGAAGAAAAAGGAAAAGAGGGAAAATGAAATTGTTTCATTTTCTCTATGCTTCCAATTGGAGCAATTGTGAATTGCTTCAAATTCTCCATTTCTTATCCTTTTGGAGAAAAGGATAAAAACACACTGAGCATTTTAGGGTTTAAGAGTTAAACCCAGTGCTGCGTCTCGGGCTGCTGTTCTAACTCACCAAGCCCACCGAGTTGATGACTAGAACTGCACACGAGTTAGTCTTTATGCGGACTCCGAGAAAATATGTGTATAACATTACATGTTGAGGTAAGTTCTCTATCCTATAAATATATTAATGTGAGTAATATATTTTATTTATTGTGTTTATTGTAAGTTTCACGCTTCCGTTAGACTTATGTATGTATTTGATATGTATTTAAGCAATAGATACAATAGGACATGCATACATCCACGTGTATTAGATCTGCCGCCAACAATTTGTGCATACATAAAATGGATGTAAAGACCAGCTTTCTAAATGGAACAATTGGAAGGTTGTGTTGGTATTGGTACAAATCATTAGGTAAGTAAGTTACGTAGCTTGAAACAAGCACCAAAACAATGGCATAAAAAGTTTAACAATGCTCTTATATCAAATAAATTTATAATAAATAATTTCGACAAGTATGTGTACTATAAAACCTTTGATACTAATAGATATTTGATTATATTTCTATAAATGGATGGTATGGTTATATTCAGTCCTAGTATGGAAGTGATAATTGAGATTAAGAGGTTTCTATCAAATGTATTTGATATGAAAGATTTGGGAGAAGCTGATATTATACTTAAGGTAAAGATTATAGGAATATCTAATGGTCGTACTTTATCACAAGAGACGTTTCTTGAAAGGTTTAGGTACACAACATGTAAACCAGTGAGAACACCTAATGATACTAGTGTTATGTAGAATATAGTGACAATTAGAATCGTTATGCTCAAATTATTGGTAGTCTCATACATTTGACGAATACTACTAGGCTTGATATAGCATATGTTATAGGGAGATTGAGTAGGTATACTCAAAATCCATGGACAGAGCATTGGAATGCCTTAGATAGAGTTGCCAAATATTTGATTGGCATTAAACTTATGCACTTTTATATGGTAGATCATAACCTGTGATTGAAAGTTATTTTGATGCTAATTGGATATCAGAGTCTAATGAGATAAAGTCTACTAGTGGATATGTCTTCACTTTAAGTAGATGAACCATATGTTAGAAAATCTAGTAAACAGACTTGTATAGCACGATCTACCATGGAGCCAAAATTGAAAGCCTTAAAAAAGGCTTGTTCTGAGGCTAAGTGATTAAGGACACTCATATGTGATATTTTCATTAGTACTCACCCTCTTATTATAATTTCTATAAATTGTGATTGCCTAGCAGCCATTGCTAGAGCAAAGAATAAAATAGAAAATAGAAAAATAAACATATCTGTCTACAACATAACATCATTAAATAACTGCTAAAATCTAGAGTTGTGAGCCTAAATTTTGTGAGGTTAGAGAGGAACTTAGGCGATCCTATGACAAAACCACTAAATAAAATATTAGTAGAAGATACGTCAAAGGGGATGAAACTTTTGCCTAGAGCATAAGGCAAGAGTGATGGTAACCCTACCTATGTCATTGGAGATCCTATTGAAGTAGGTTTATAAGGGTAAGAGTAAGTCACTTGTTGTCTTATTATATTACCGATTATATTTGAGTCCCTCTCTATGGTGAAATAGAGAATTAGTCTCTTAATAAACTTCATAGCCCTTTTATAGGGTGGTGTGTTAAAACTGCAAGCAACACTTAATGGAATGTTACCTATATTAGTGTAGAATTGAGTTGGTTCCTATAGGAGTTAGGTAGGCTACTCTAGAGTCATAAAGTCAGGAAGGCACATGACCATTAATAGTACCAAATCGCAAACATAAACAAGTTATTGAGAATTTAACTAAATAATTTAACCCTATGTTTTACATCTAAAGGAATGAAAGGTTGATAAAAACTTAGTTTCACCTACTTCTTGTAAAATACGGTTACTTAATCAACGGATTGGTTCATAGCTTGGAAGAGCACTAATTTACATAAGTTAAATTCTACTTAGATTTATGGTTGATTTGATTCACATTTGTTTATTTGAAATATGTGGGAGATTGTTGAAATTTTAAGAATGTATTTCAAATAAACAAGTGGAAAAACAAGTATTAGAATAGAGAGAAATAGCCAAGAAGAGAAAGAAGGTCGAAGAGGAAGTGATTTATGTTATACTAGCTAAGCACAAGCATACCTATCGTATTAAGTAATATAAGATTTTAAGTCCAAGTATTGATCTCACAAGGACTATGTGATCTAATTCTATAAATTAAGTACAAAAATTGTACCTACTTGACTTTTATTCAGAAAATCACAATCTAAAATTTAATTAACTAATCTAACTCTATCAATTAAACTAAACAAAAGAAAATGGTAGAATTCACAAAAAAAGATAATCTAGGATTTTGATTTGTCCCATAATATTTCATTGGATTTATTAACCTCTTAGTTAATTAATTAGTACTAATTATTGGCTTAGACACTAATCTCATCACAAGCCTCTGTTGATGGTCAAGTGACTATATTACACATTCTAACAATTACCTATATGTCTATGGTAATCAAATTAGAATATAATTCATTAAGACCAAATCTAAATTATACCATACATATCACCTAGGTATATGTCTATCATAGATGGAACTCATAGTTGTTACCCTATAATCATGCTTCAAACTATCCTAGGCTAAACACATGAATCCCTCCGTCGAGTTCATCATGGTTCCTTAATCATTTAAATTATTGATCAGGTATAATCAAAGCATTAAATACAAGATAAAATAAATTAATTGAATGTATCAATCTCATAAACTAAAAATTAACACAATCCAAATCTATACTAGGTTCACCTGGTATAACCCTAAATGAACAATTTAGTCCATCACAAAACCAAAAGTATCCAACCAATTCATAAATATCAACAAGAACAAGAACATAATGATAAAGAAAGAGTAGAAAAATTAATCAAAGTGACTCCTTGATGTGCTTCTTGTTCAATCATGACTTGAAACTTGAATCTTGATCTTGGTTCTTCAATTTTTGCCTTTGATATTTGATTTTGTGTTGTGAATTCTTTCATTAAGTTTTTTTCTCTTTTTTTTTCTCTTCTCCCCCCTTAATTAGGGTTCTTAGCCTTCTTTTTATAAGTTTATGTCATCAAATTAAGATTAAACATCATATACAAGTTAAGGCAGGATTACTGTTCATGAGTTACTGTAGCAAAATATTGTTCATCGCTACTATTCATTGATATTGTTCGCGTGTTGCAGCACTGAACTTTGGGCGCTGCGGCATATAGACACTATTTCGGGCACTATGGCACTTATTTCTAGGCGTTGTAGCAATTTGCTATTTTTACTTATTTTCATTAGAGTTTCGACCCTATTTACTCCATTGACTTAAAACCTACAAAAATAAGAATAAAATACATCAAAAGCCAAATAATTTAAATTTCTACGAACAAATATTAAATTTAGATTAATTGACCCTTATTAGGAAGCGGCCAAGCCATAGGAGGCTTGGGCACTGTGGCGTTCTAGCTTCAAAGCTGAGCTCTGTGTCACTGGCTTTTGAGTGCCGCGAAGCTCCAATCACTAGGATGGAGAACCATGGCGCTGGTCCCTGGGCGCTCTAGCGCTCAGTCGGGCAAATGCCCAATGATTTCGTTGGGCGCCGTAGCTCTCAGAGCCGAGTTGGTGATCCTCCAAAGAGATACCTACCCCTTCCATATGATGTGAGCTTTCAAAGAGGTATTGTATCTCTCTAGAGAGGCACATACAGCTCTATAAAAACTGTAAACATATTTGAAACAAAAGAATGAACTTCTTTTCTCAATCTTTGATTTATGTTTCTCTCTTATGAACCACCTTTTGAGTTTAAACACTTGTAGTTCAAGAAAAGTATTTAGTGTGTACCTAATACATTCCCATAAGTCATTGAATCCTGGAACTATCCTACTAATAAACCTATTTACATATTTTATTATAATCAAAGTGGCGTATAAATAGTTTAAGAATAATGCATTGCATGCCTATACTTCAAAATTTATTTACTTGTATTCTTGTGTATTTCCTACAATAAAAAACTATTTTTCAACATTGCAGGCAAAGAATTATTTATTAAAGTAGTCTTTCATATTAGGAGGGTGCTCTTAAAGTATAATTATTTGTATTTAGACATTGTTGAAATTAATAATAGAGGTTATTTATTCATTTAGATATTTTTCAATTTTAATTGCCTTTATTTATATATCTTGAAATTTCTTGATTATTATATATAACTTTAAACTTAGTATATAATAGTAATATAAAAGAGGATTAATTTTAAGTATAATAATCTAAATTAGTGCTTATTCTGAATGAAGACAGAACTTCATTTAATAGACTATAAGTGCGGTCCGTTTGCATATTGTATGTGTGAAAATTTTAATTGAAAATTATCGAGATATGATTTAGAGAGCAAGCCAAGTGCGTAGGGTGCGCAAGGATAGAGGACGGGCATGAAAGGAGGTGAAAAACGAAGAAGGCGGTGCCAGGCATGGACACTGCGGTGTCCAGAAGTCGGCGCCACAGCGCCCAAAACAGAACCTAAATGCCGCGACGCCAAGACTCCCTAATATGACTCCTACACGTTTAGGGTAAACCTATGACGTCCTAAAGCCTATATAAAGGCTCTCTATTGGCTTGTAAATATATCTTTGTGATAACCCAAGAAATCTTAGTGATTAAACATTATTTATGGTTCTTAGTGAGAGAAAATTTCTAGATTGCAAGAGAGAGTTTTTTCTTTGTGAAGACTCCATATTAACTTCATAAAATGTAAAAATAGACTGTATGTTAATTGTTAGATCTAAGACATTAATTGGCTCAAGTTTAATTTGCAAAAACTTATTAAGTCGAATTAATTAATTTTATATATTTGCCCAGGTTTAATTTAATTAAACCCGTTGGGTCCAATCAACTATTAGCTTAATTTATAATAGTTATAGAATTAAATAAATAATTTATTTATTTAGATAATTTAAATAATTATGAATTATGTACTAAATTATCTAATTAAATAAAAATAATTTTAGATATTATTTTTATCTTAATCCTTATCAAATATGACAGGACCAGTCCCGAGCACTCTTAAAAAATTGAGGCCAATTCTATGATGATATAAGACTAATATGCTTTGTACTCACTGCATCTAATATAACGAGATTACGTGCCTCAATAAAAATATATATATGTATATAAATATATGAACATAACAACTCTTGTAACTATGCATGTCGTGGACCAATATTAAAATGTGAAGACTGTATCATACCGCATGAATTCCTGTGACAACATGAAAAGAAAGGAAAAATGTGAGTTTGTAGCTCAAAGTGGACATAATCTAAAGATAACAAATACTTTATATGTACTGTAAATAATAGCTTGATAATAATTTATTAGTAAATAATACTATATGTACATGTACAAATCTGTTAGATAATATATTCATGAAACTGTGTACTGAGAAGTCATAAAACTTATATTGAAAAGATAAGTTTTCATAAAATTTATACTAAAGCCGAGCAAACTAGAAATCTGAAAATCTAGAAGTGTAAGCTATCATAAAATCTATACTATAACATAATGCTGAGAATAAATATATGCTATATATATATATGTATATATATTAAAAATTACACTAAACTTTTATCTAAAGAAAAGTTGATCTAACCTGGCGGAGCAACTAATGCACAAGTAGAGTAGGGGATCTAAGTTGGTCTAACCTGACGAAATGCTACATCGCTTTGGCAGAACAAATTAAACTGGTCTAACGCATGCACAGAGCAACTACACTAAAGGGAGGGTATGCATATGATAGATCAAAAACTACTACTACATAAAATTATAGAATCATAATATTCTACAATAATATTTATGTACTAAATGTAATTATAAGCTATACTATAATAAATTTTAAAAATATTTCTGAATATATAAAATAGCATAAATATTTATCTGTCTAAATAAATTATCGATAAAATAAATCTGATAATATGTAATCAAATCATAAACTACTATATTAAAAATATGTAAAATATATATAATTATTCATTTATAAAAGTGCGTTAATTCTAAAATAAAACAAAAATTTAAGATTTGCTAACTATCGATACTCCTTCTATATTATAGAATATAAAAATATACTGCTAATATTGATATGTATCATAAAAATTAAAATATTAATATTCTAATTTCATGAAATTATTATACATTGAATCACTTAAAATAAATCTATCTACTCCTGTATAACTCTTTTAATTTCCCTTTCTATTTTTCTCTCGGCTCTCTTTGTCTTCTCTTTCCTTCTTCTCTCTCTTATTTTTTTTCTTTCTCTCGGTTTCTTTCTTTTCTTTTGCTCTGTCCATGTTTCTCTAACTCTCGGTTAGAAAGTATGTAAAATGAAACAATTTCACCTCAAATTATATCAAAAGCCACCGCCCACTAAACCAATCCCAGAAAGGCAACACGTGCCACTAATCTTGGTAACATTTTTCTCATCGTTATTTAATTCCTGTTAGCTATCTTAATACCAACAAAACCATTTGATACTCTTCACTTGTCGAGCAAATCTTTGTCAACAATTCACTCATCCATCTTTTTATTAATTCTTCAATGACACTAATTTCGTACAAAACCATCTCTTTCTCAACTTAAAACAAATGCAAAAGACAGCAATATATATATATATTAGAAGAGGTGATTTGCTGCCCATGAAGCCAACTAAAAGCTGCCACTTTCAAATCAAATAACTAAAATCACATTAATTTATTAATTTTTAAAACCATTTAGTCATTTAGTCCCCAACGTGGCTTTTACTCCTTAAATAATAATGTTGGCTCATCCACTTTTATTATTATTCTATTAGCCAAATTGCCACTACTTTTCAAATAGGCAATACACGTCTATTACAAAATAAAAATCTATCTACTTAATTATCTAAATTAAAATAAAATAAAATATTATTTTATTTTAATCTTATTAAAGATTAGAGTTTAGATATGAAGTTCCCACTTTTTTGGAACCTCCAGAAATTACTTTAGCACCCTTGCATTTTAAATGAAACTTCGAGAAAGTCTTACTTCTCAAAATAGAAATGTTCTCTTGAAAAACAAAATACCCCAACGCTTACGTCAATATCTAAAATTAGAGATCGAATGCTCTGTGTAGGAAGTATTTTTAAGAGTGAGTATTTAGCTTATGTTGGGTCAATTCACTCAAGGTTTTCCGAATTCTCAAGAGTGCTGTAGGGTTCCATTAGTCATTAATCCTAAAAAGAATTGTATCAACTTCTTAATCTTTTTTAATTGGTTTGTTAATTCTTTTTCCATGAGGATTTTACTTTAAAAATAAGAACCCCTTTGTAAATAAAAGAATCATAAAGCAAAGAGTAATGAACTATAAGAACGATTGAATTCGAAACTTTCTCAATTTTCTACATAATATTTTCTTTTCTATGTTGAAAGAACATGAAGAAGGAAATTAGATTAAACTCGGACTGCCCATTGGAGTTGGGATCTTATTATGTCGTTTGATCCAAGGATAATTCTGTATTTTTAGCTAATTGTAGGCTTCTCTTTTAATTTTTACCCTTAGGCTTTATTTTTTTCCTATTACTCAATTTAAACCTTTGGGTTAGGCTTCCTTTAGAAATTATATCTTTAAATTGGGCCTTGCACAAAGTTGGGCTTTAACCAAACATAAGCGCAACATATATCGTCCCCCCAGGTGAAGGAGTGTATCTCTTTTTAAAAGTCCTTTGGATTCAATTCTTTACTTTAATTAGGTCCAAGGGTCAATTAGAAAGTGCAACATCTTCAGTTTAAAAGAGTCTCGCCCGTCTTGCTTCTTTAATTATGATTTTTCCAAGACATGGTCTAATAAAAAAGACGTTTCCATTCTAATTTAAATGGACACGTCCTCTTCTTTCATTTATCTTGGTACTTAAAGCAATCACCATTTGCCTTAATTCTAAACATTTTTTTTCAAAAAATTTCCCTTTTTTCTCTACTCTCATTAAAATAGAATCTTGCACTTCTTATTCAAATAAAAAAAATGGAAAAAGATATTAGCAATCTTTTGATTGAGCACCTTAAGAAAGAGTTCTCAATTCCTGATTACATCAAGATTAGAGTTCTTCCCTATATTGATTCTTATAGAGCACCAAATATAGTAATTGGGGGTAAGCTTCCCTTGTTTCAAGAACACCTAAAATATTTTAGGTTTTCCATTCCTCCCTTCATCCTCGAATTCCTTAATGTCACTGGTCTTTATCATCTCTAGATTTACTTAAATATGTTTCATCTTTTACAGGATGTTTCTATTTTGAACTATATAATGAGTCCTCTATATTGTTTGACCCTTTACGATGTTTTCACTTACAACCTTATGTGCTATAAACTGAATTATTTCTTTCAAATGAAAAGAGGGAGGAGATTACTCGATAAATTTGAGGGAAAATGAGCTGGTGTTTAGGAGAGTGCCATTGTTGTTAGCGGCAATTAGAAACAACCATGGTTCCCTTTTGAAGTTAATACTTCCTTTGAGACCTTTGACTATAAAAATACCTACCATTTCCTCTAATTCCAAGGAGAGATCGATTTCTAAAAAAGATTTTCTAGAACTGCCATATATGCCATGATCATATCCATGCATCCTCAACACTAGAAAATTTTCAAAATCTAACTAGGGTTTATTTTTTCCCATGTACCCTCACCCAAAAGGATGGGTTATGAATGTTGACCCCTTCTGATTTGAGAATTAAAGCCGAAACACCTCCTTTTGATGCTTAACAATTCCTTTATAAGGTGACTTGGCTTATGTTCCTTCCAGAGGCCGACTTGTTTATTGATGAAGCCCTAGAGGGAGAAAATATCTATGTATCCTTTTCCTACCGAAAGTTCTTTCTGGATATTAGTAACTTTCTGGCTCTTCTTGCTCTTGAGTTTAGATTTCTCAAATGTTTTCTTGCTTTCAAACTTTTTGATAGCATCTTGTGTGAAGTCCGTCCAAATTTCTACCGAAGGTAAAGTCTTGGACTTTACCTTATCAGGCCATCATATGCAGGCTAACTAATATTCAAGGGGTGCAATCCCTATAGAACTAGCTTTGTACGTGGAACTGTTAGGACCTACTATTCCTTAAGGGCTTCCAATGACTCAAGATCCTTTCGCCCATGAGGAAGAAGGTGATATGCTATCCTTTTTCTTAAAGAATTTACATTTCCTTAGTTGATTCCTCTTTTATATCTAATCTTTTTTGTTTTAATTTTGCAGACACTCAGTCATTTATGGAGGACTTTTTTGATGTCTTGGTGAACTTATTTAATGTTAGGAAGCCAAGGATGAAGAGAAAAGGTCCTACTGTTGACCCTGATGCTTTAGTGAAGAGGTTTCGGGTGAAAGTCGAATCATTAGGAAATGTTCAGGATACAGTTATTCCAAAAATTCCTCTTGATTTTGTTTCAGCCAAGGTTTCTGTACCAAAGGTTTCCATGGAACTTGGCACAAGAAGTGGCAGCCTCTGCAGATGTAGCTCTTGAGGTTCCTGCTACAGAGAAACGTCCCTAAAAGGATAGGGGAGTGGTTCCTAAGACATCTATTCTAAGTGGGTATCCTCAAGAGTTCCATAGAAGCTTAAGGTTTCAAGATGACCGACGATGATCACCAGTAGATCAACTACGACTAAGAGAGAGAGGGGGCAACAGGCTAGAATCCAGATGTGGTAGAGATTGGACTTGACTCTCCTGAGTGAGATCCCTCTTTTTTTTTTTTCTATTCTTGTATTTTAGTTTCAAGTACTTGTATTTACTATACAATCATAAATAAAAATACTTGAATTTTGAACCTTGTTTGTGTTGCGTCTGTGTTATTTCTATGTTGAGATTTGTATCTGTATGTTTTTCCCAAAAATTGGATAAATTTTCTTGTATTTCCCTGGTTGGTTCTTTCCCTTAAAAAGATTTTAGAATCCTCCTAAGGAAAATTTTGTGTGGTCCTATTGCCAAGAATTTTATATTGTTCTACCGCTAAGGAAGACAGGTTTTCTTAAGGAACCTAGGATCTATGCTGTTCTATTGCTAAGGAATTTCAGGGAACCTAGATTCCAATGCTAAGCAATTTTAGGGAACCTAGATTCAATACAATTCCATGGCTAATGAAGACATCAATTTCCTTAGGGAACTCAGAATCAATGCAGTTCCATGGCTAATGAATTTTAGGAAACCTATATTCATTATAGTTTTATGGCCAAGGAAGACATAGGTTTCCTTCAGGAACCTACAATCAATGAAGTGCTATTGCTAAGGAAGACGTAGGTTTCCTTTGGGCATGGCTTTTATTTTGTTTGCTCAATATCATATATTTGAAATCAATGCTGTTCTTATTTATATATACTGTAAAGATAATGAAGAGGAAATTAAAAAGAAAGAAATCATACGGCGATATGTATTATAGCAATTTCTCTAGCATTTTTTGCTAAATCTATGGCCACAAGTAAAGCTTCATCGTTTAGTTCTAGTTGTACAGTTTTTGTTCTTCGAGTTATAAGGAAGACTTCTATAGGGAGAACTACTTCCGATTTGTTACTTGAAGAGTACGAGGAAGTTTCCATGGATCTGCTTTTTATGGTTCTGTATACTTAGAGTACTCCTAAAAGGTCTTCGAGCCATCTTCCTTTTTTCCTTCCAAGTCATTTTTGCAGCATTGTGAAATTGTTCGGTTCATGACTTTCGCTTATCCATTACCTTACGGGCTAGGAGACAAAAAATGTTGTTGTATTCAAATTTTTTACGAAAAAAGGTAACAATGGTGCTTTATGAACTATTTGCCATTATCTGAGACTCTTCTTTGTGGCAATGTCAAAATTGGTGATGATTTTTTTACCAAATAAAATTGTTAACTTCGGTACTGGTGATGTTACTGTAAGCTTCCTCTTCTACCTACTTGCTAAAGTAATCGATTGCTAATAGGACAAAACGCTTCATTTCTGTTGCTGTTAGAATGGGCCCTATAATATCCATCCCCCATTGTACAAAGAACTGGGGGCTGGACATTGTATTAAGGTCATTTACTGGCAGGTGTATAATGGCAGCATACTTCTGGCACTTCTCGCATTTCTTGACGTATTCTCTAGCATTCCTTTTAATTGATGGCTAGAAATATCCTTGTCACATAGTTTTATGAGTAAGTAGTCTAGTGTTTGAATAATTTTTGCATACCCCTTTGTGTATTTCTTCCATGATCTAATGCTCTTCCTCAACTAGGATACACTTTATGTACGCACTTGAAAAATATTTCCTATATAAGTGTTTATCAATGATTGCGAATCTTTCAGCTCTAGCTCGAAGACTTCTGGCTTCATTCTTTTTTGCTAGAAGCTTGCCTTCATTTATAAACTCTATATAGGGTGCCATCCAGATTGTTTTAGTTGTAAGTTTTGGGATTTGTTTGTCCGGAAGATTTTTTTCATCTTCCGTTCTAGTTTTATCTCTTTCTGCATGGGAACCATCAAATGTGGGTAAAGTTTGTCGAGGCTTCTATAGCCAGTTTGTTAGCTTCCTTGTTTTGTTCTTTGAGAACTCTTTTGATTGTGATGTTCTAAAAGCAGATGGAGATACATTTTGCAATGTTCAACCGGTTCTTCATGGGTTCCTTTTTTACATCATATTTTTCATTCTACTAGGAAGTAACCAAGCCAGAGTCTGTTTTTATTTCTAAGTTTTTGATTGACAAGAATTGAGCTATCTTTAATCCTTTGACCAAAGCTTTATATTCGGCTTCATTGTTTGATATAGAGTTTGGAGTTTTACGGCATTGTTTGGTATTCCTAGCCTTGCTCACTTATTGTTAGACGAACCATCAATATATGCTTCCTAAGTTTCTACAATTTAGACAGGTTTTAGGAGTAAGAACTCGTCCATTACTTGGTGAGGGCTTGTCCTTTTATTGTTGACAGGGGCAGGAACTTTACATCTAGGTTAATCAAGCCTATAGCTATCCTCGTAACTCTTCTTGCTGCATCTGGTTTGGTCAAAATTTGTTTGATCGGGTAGCAAGTGTATAGAATGATTAGGTGTGCTTCAACGTAGTGACCGAGCTTTTTTTTCTCATGGGCTAGTGCTGGAATAAGCTTTTCTGCCGCTGAGTAATGGGTTTCAAGATCTGTGAGTGCTTTGCTAGTGTAGAATACTGGCTTCTGTTGCTTTTCTTCTTTCTTTACTAACGCCACACTAACCGTTGCAGATACTGCTAGTTAGAGGTATAAGGTTTCATTGAGAAGTGGGGTTGAAAGGATTGAAGGATTCTTAGGTGTTCCTTCAGTTATAACATAGCTTCTATTTGAACTCGTCCCCAGTTATCTTTCTTTATTATTAGTTCTTAGAAGAATGACATACATTTATTTGATATTCTTGATATAAAGTAACTTAGTGTCGCAATTCTGCTAGTTAGTGTTTGAATTTCTTTATGGTTTGAGGAATTATAAAGTTTTATAGTGCCTAGACTTGGGATGGGTCTGCTTTGATTCCACGTGCATTGATTATATGCCTTAGAAAGGTTCTAGAGGAAATTTCAAAGGTGTATGAAGATGAATTCAAGCGAACTCGATACTTTAAGAGTGCATTAAAGACTTCTTGCAAGTCTATAACGTGGCCTTCAACTTTCTTGTTCTCGATAACTGTGTCATTGATATAGGCTTTACTATTTTTCTAATTAACTTATCAAAGATTTTAGTTACTAGCTTTTGAAACGTTATGCTTGCATTCTTGAGGCCGAAAGGCAGCACTCTGTAATAGTAAATTCCTCTTATCGTGGTGAAGCTAGTGTTCTCCTCGTCTTCATTTACCATTCTAATTTGATTGTATCTGTTGTATGCATCTACAATGACAAGAGTTCATACCTTGTTGTACCATCTACCATTTGGTCTATTTTAGATAAAAGAAATGGATCTTTAGGTATGGCTTTATTGAGGTTAATGTGATCAACACATACCCT
The DNA here is from genome assembly GCA_946807835.1 of Ailanthus altissimus. Taxonomy (NCBI): domain Eukaryota; kingdom Viridiplantae; phylum Streptophyta; class Magnoliopsida; order Sapindales; family Simaroubaceae; genus Ailanthus; species Ailanthus altissimus. Next base: position 17,772,990 of record OX327687.1, read on the forward strand.
CTACTTTTCATTCTTTTTTTCAACTATAACTATATTGGAGAGCCATTCGGGGTAGTTTACTTCCCTTATGAACTTTATTTTCAATAACCAATCTACTTTATCACTTATAATATTGTTTCTTTCAAGTGCAAAGTGCTTTTATTTTTGTCTGACTGGTTCATAATCCTTTTGAATGTCTAGTCTATGACTTATTAATGTTGGATCAATTCCTACCATATCTTTATGGGACCAGGTTAATATATCATGGTTCTTGATCAAACCTTTAGATAGGTGGGTTCCTAAGAGAACCTTTTGATCAGGGGCCTCAAGATTTAAAACTATTTCTTCTATCTTCTAATTGCTCAGTAGGATGTACTCTGTTTCATTAGGAATCCCTTTGGGCCACCGATCAAGTAATTGTTATTTAGTGTTAGATTTCTTAAAAGGAAGCATGGGTTGGTCTTTTTGTCGTATTGGTACGAGGTTCTTCTTCTGTTATGTTGGCCTTTAAGGAGTTAGCGTAGCATTGTTTTTCTTGTATTTATTCCCCCTTATGTCTACAGATGAACACATGAAAATGAATATTTATTAAGAGATTCAGTCACCATTTAATGTCACTAATTTTAGCATTTTTGTATTTTTAGTTTGAAATAAAATGTTCTCCTTAAATTGTGATTAATAAATGTTATTTATACAGGTTTAGGTAAAATGAACTTAACTCTTAATGTAGAAATCAAAATGAAAAAATTATTAAACTTGGAGTAACATGACTCAATCTTACATAAACTTGAAGAACAGTTGAAAAGCCAAATTCAATATGTTATGGGCCAAAAACTAGGATACAATAGAATTGGGTTACAACTTCTACTCAGCTTGACCCAACTTATGTATTTATACCATATTTCATACAGTACATATCTAATTGGTATAATTCTTGAAGCTGTAAAATACTGACTCAATTATCAAAAACTCTTAGGTTGATGGTAAAGTTCAAATTAGCCATTATCATAGACCAAATTGTATTGTAAATGGGTAAAAGGGTTGTTGGTTGAAATCTGACATATCTTTGACATTTTGCCCATATCTCATTGGATACTCATCCAAATTGCATGAACCTGATGGCTATTAAAAGAGGAGACAAAATGCTACAACTTTAATGTTGGCTAAAAAGTCTACATTGGTCATTTCCTTTATAAAAAGAAGGTTCTACAATTAGGTGAATGAGTGGTTGGCTTAAATTATTAAAGATTAAAGTCACACAAAACATATTTCCATTCATTGCCTATATAAGGACACTCTTAGGACCTTTTCAACACTAGACAATTCTCTCATACTTTCTTTTCTTTAACATACACTGTAAGCAAGGCTAGGAGATGAACTTTTATGTGTAATAAATTTACTTCTATACTTTGATTCTTTGTCAAAAGCTATAAATGTTTGCAAGTTTGTTTATACCTAAACTCTTATCTAGTATCTTTCTATAATGTAGAGGTTATAATTCTCATGTTTCATATATTTTCAATCATGCTTTTCTTTATGTGATTCTTGTTAAATTATAACTGTTATTGGTTACATTGTTTTACATATTAATCTTTTACTGCAATATTGTCGATCTTAGATAGCATGTAAAGACAATAATTGTTTGATATTCAAGTTGATCTTTTAGTGCAATATTGTCAAAATGATATATTGTCGATCTTAGATAACTTGTATAAATGAACATGGTTTGTGTTAATGTTTACAAAGAGTTTAGTAATTTCAAATACATGTGTTATCAAATGTGCTATATTTTACATATCTTCTGATTGATTGTTTGGGATGTGAAACTTTCAATTGAGTTATAAACATTGAATCAAAGTGTAGAATGGATTTATAAAGTATAATTGTGATTCTCGAAAGCTTGCTTAAATCATTATAAGACTTTTCCCTTAATTCATAGACAATTTCATCTCATCCACTTAAACCAATTAGTTAGTTTTCTCATTATTGCTGCTTTAATATTTTTACTTCACTAGCCTATTTTTCTAAAAGCTTCTTTGTGGAATCGACACTTCAATCTATACGACGATAGTCGCATTACATTTTAAGCGTAAATAAAATTTGGCGCCGTTGCTGGGGAGGCACACTAAGCGAAAGTAAGTTGCATTTATCAATACTAATGCAGTAACTTTATACATTTTCTTTTCTGTGTAAAATTTTAGTTTTTAAATTTATTTCATTTGTTGTAATTTATTTTATTATTCATGATTAGTTCTACCACCCCACTCAGTTTATTTTCTTTAATAACTTTGTTGTATTTTATTTTATTTTAAAAGCTGGTTCTAGCGCTTAACTTAGTTCATTTTTTTTAATTTATTTATTGTACTTTTCATTTTTTTTTATTTTATTTTTTTTTATTATTGCACTTTAGTTTTTTTATTTAATTTGTTGTATTTTATTTTATTTTAATGGTTGGTTCTACCGCCTAACTAACTTAGTTCATTTTTTTTATTTATTATTGCATTTTATTTTATTTTATTTATTTATTGCAATTTATTTTCTTTTATTTAAATTGTTGTATTTTATTTTATTTTAATGGTTGGTTTCACCACCTAGCTTAGTTCATTTTTTATTTATTTATTATTGCACTTTATTTTTTTTATTTATTTATTGCACTTTATTTCTTTAGTTAATTTGTTTTATTTTATTTTATTTTAATGGCTGATTCTACTGCCTAACTTATTTCTATTTCTGGTTGTATTTTGTTTCACTTCTTGTATTTTATCGCAATTTCATGGTTTTACCACCAAACTCATTTTTTTTATTCTTTTGTTTACTTAATTTTTCTTTGAGAATTTTCTTCAATAAAAAGTATAAAAAAAAATTGTTAAGATGTAAGCATTGACTTAGAGACAAACGAGGAAGATTTGTGAGAGAAGTAGAACTAGAACCACCACCACAATTTGTAGGGGAAGAGAATTCACCATTTAATTCATCTTGTATTTCCAACACAATGAGCCAACACGAGGATAACCCCGTTAGGACTCTAAATGATTACTTGCATCCTACTCACATAGCCACACTATCATGCAATATATTTTCACCTAACACACCACATTCGGATTTTAAACCTGGAATAATACAACTTTTGATTACTTTTCATGGTCTAGTTAATGAAAATCCTTATGTATATGTTAGGAAATTTGAAGAGGTAATTGCCACCTTCCATAGCCAACCTGAAGCTATAGACACCGTTAGGCTTCAATTTTTTTTTTTTTAAAGACAAAGCAAAGAGTTGGCTATACTCATTGAGGTCGAGGTCTAGAGAAACTTGGGAAGAAATGACCCAAGCATTTTTCAATAAACACTTTACATAATACAAAACTAATAGCCTGAAAAGAAAATTTTCTTCCTTCTCTCAAAAAGTCAGTGAAACCTTATATCAATTACTATGGGTATGAAAATTGGCTCTTAGTTAGCTATTTTTATAAGGAACTCATAATTACAGAGCACCAATTTATTGAAATGATGTGTAATGTAGAGTTTCTTCATAGAGATCCTGAAGAAACCATAGAATTCCTTAATGATTTAGCCGAAAAAACCCATACATGGACTAGACCTAGCTCTACTGGAAGCACAAATAGGTTACGACCTAATGGCATTTTTCATCTTAGGGAAGAGGATAGTCTTAAAGCTCAATTAAAGGTCTTAACTAGAAAATTAGAGGTCTTGAAAACCAAAGATAGAAGAGTTACCCATACAGTTGGTAGAGTTGAGTTACATGATGTTTGTATTGTCTATAAAGGAACAAAATACTTAGCTCAGGATTGCCCCACTTATAGTGAGATGAGAAGGATATATGAGGAGCAATGTAATGGCCAGGGATGTACAAGAAGCCTTTTTCACCCTACTTTGAAACCTATAATCCTAGCCGGAGAAACCACCCAAACTTTAGTTGAAAATTTGACCAACATGCCAACAACCATTGGAAGCAAGAACAACAAGCACCCAAGTCTTATGGTGCATCTCAATATAATGCAAGATTAGCCAAGAGTCCTTTAAAGAATACATTACAAGCATTTATAGAGGCACAAAGTAAGACAAATAAAAAATTTGAAACACTTCTTGCACAAGTGGTAGACGAAAACAAAGAAATCAAGAGTCAAATCACTAAGCTAACCAGTGCCTTAATTGTACAAGAGCGAGGTAAGTTTCCATGTCAATCTCAATCCAATCCAAAAGGATAATTCATGGCACAAGCTTCTACTTCTGATGCATATTATCTCAAAGAAGTCAATGCCATTACTACTCGAAGTGGTAAGATTTTGAGTGAGCTTACTTCTCTAACTAACACATCTACGAGTAGTAAAGATACCCCCCTTTAAAAAAGAGCCCACAGTGGAAAAAGAGCCCAAAATAAGTTTTCAATCCCAGTGTCTTTTCCTCAAGCTGTTCGACTAGTTGGAAAAAATTCAAAAATTCGAGGTGAGATTTCAAAATATTTGAAATAAGTTAAGATTAATTTGTCCTTGTTACATTTGATTAAGCAGGTTCCAACTTATGCCAAAGTCATCAAGGATCTATGCACTATCAAAAAAAATACCATGTAAAGAAAATTGTATTTTTGGCAGAACAAGTAAGTGCAATGATTGAACAAAAGACACCACCCAAGTATAAAGACCCAGGATATCCCACAATCTCCTACCAAATTGGGACACAAGAGTTTGGTCAAACTTTGTTGGACTTAGAAGTAAGTTTAAATTTTACTGCCTTATTCTATTTACTTGTAATTGCGACTTGGTAAGATTAAACCAACATATGTAGTCTTACAATTAACTAACCAATCAATTAAGAAACCATGGGGAATAGTAAAAGATATTTTGTTGCAAATTCATAATTTTTACTACCCTATTGATTTTTTTCTTTTAGACACTCATTCTGTGGTTAACATAGAGTCTAAAATTCCTCTTATTTTGGGGAAACCTTTTCTTGCCACTGCTAACGCTTTTATTAATTGCACAAATGGTCTAATGAAACTATCTTTTGGAAATATGACTCTGAAGGTAAAATTTTCCATATTAGCAAGCAACCATGGGAAGAAGACGAATACTATCATTCATATATGATAGACATACTTATAGTGGATGAAGCTTATAAAAATTATGGCTCTGATTCTTTAGAAATATTCATTGATTTTGATTTTGAAGAATTGTATTATCTTGATGAAACAACTGATGTGTTTAGTATTTTTGACTCACAGGATAAACGGACTTGATTTTGGCAGCCACACTTTGAAGAGTTGCCATGAGAGAGAAAGAAATCGAAACCATCAAACCTCGAGACACCACAAGTTGAGCTTTCTTCACTGCCAAAAGGTTTGAAACACGCATTCTTAGGACCAGGTGATACTTTTCCTATCATCATTTCTTCTGAACTTAGTGCTGAACAAGAGAAAAAATTGATAAAATTGTTAAAAGAACATAAGTCTACACTAGGTTAGACTATAGTTGATATTAAAGGTATTTCTCCATTGATATGCTCCCATAGAATTCATTTATAGAAAGGTACCCAACCCTTTAGGGACCCATAAAGTAGTCTTAACCCAACAATGAAAGAAATAGTGAAGAAAGATGTCTTGAAACTATTAGATGCATGTATAATCAACTTAATTTCTAATAGTCAATGGGTAAGTCCAACTCAAGTAGTTCGTAAGAAATTTGGGGTTACTATTGTAGAAAATAAGAATGAGATACCTATTCCAACTAGGGTAGTAAGTGGTTGGCGACTGTGCATTGATTATAGAAAGCTAAACACAGCTACCAGGAAAGCCTATTTTCCATTGTATTTTATCGACCAAATTTTAGAACGTATAGCTGGACATCCATTTTATTGCTTTCTTGATGGGTGTTTAAGTTATTACCAGATTGAGATAGCCATAGAAGATCAAGAGAAAACTCACATTTACATGTTCTTTTGGTACTTATGCTTTTCATAGAATGCCATTTGGATTATGTAATGTACCGGTTACATTTCAACGTTGTATGCTGAATATATTTCTCTGATATGGTTGAAAAATGCATGGAAGTTTTTATAGATGATTTGACTATTTTGGTGATTCTTTTGATTCATGTTTACTTAACTTAAAAGCTATTTTTAGTATGTGTAAAAAAAAAGGACTTGTGCTAAACTGGGAGAAATATCACTTCATGGTATCTTCAGAGATCATTTTGGGCCATATTGTATCTGAAAAGAGGATAGAGGTTGACAAGGCTAAAATTGAATTAATCTCTAAATTACTTACACCCTAAACGGTAAAAGATGTCAGATCTTTTCTTGGACACACTGGCATTCTGAATTTACATTGCCAAAAGATGCTGAATTTACATGGACATAAGAGTATGAGGAAGCATTCTGAACACTTATTGCCAAACTCACCACCGCTTTTATCATGCAATCACTAGATTAGAACCTTCTATTTGAGATTATGTGTGATGCAAGTAATTATGTTGTAGGAGTAGTTTTTGGGCAACAAAGGGAGTGAAAACCCTTTATTGTTTATTATGCTAGTAGGACTTTGAATAATGCTCAGATGAATTACACTACTGCTAAAAAAGAACTATTAGCTGTTGTTTTTGCCTTAAATAAATTATGTTCTTATTTGATTGGTTCACCTATTATTATTTTTATTGACCACGCGGCCCTTAAGTACATTCTTTCTAAGAATAATGCTAAAGCCCATTTAATTAGGTTGATTCTTCTTTTGCAAGAATTTGATCTAACCATTAAAGACAAGAAAAACGTTGAAAATGTTGTTGTTGATCATTTATCCTGCCTTGAGTTCACTAACTCTACTGATGTCCTACCCATTTGAGATGATTTCTCTGATGAACATCTTCTCACTATAAAGTCAAATATCTTGGTATGCACATATCGTAAATGATTTGATTTGTGGTGAACTTCCATCTAACTAGAGTGTACAAAATAAGCATAAGTTCTTGGTTGAGGTATGTAATTTTTATTGGGATGATCCATATCTTTTTAAATATTACCGTGACCAAATTATTAGATGTTGCATTCCTGAAAGTGAAGTTTCTAGTGTCTTAAACTTTTGTCATAGCTGCTTGTGTCAGTCATTTTTCTATGAAAAAGACAGCTACGAAAATTTTACAGTGTGGTCTTTATTGGCCCACTTTGTTCAAAAACACTAATAATTTTTGTCATTCCTGTGAAAGATGTCAAAAGTAAGTTACTGTATCTCGAAGATATAAGATGCCATTGTTATTGAGATATTTGATTATTAGGGTATCAATTTTATAGGTCATTTTTTCTCATCTTTTGGGTACCTTTACATCCTTTTAGCTGTTAACTATGTATCAAAATGAGTGGAGGCTGTAATTTGTCGTACTAATGATAACACAACTGTGGTAAAAATTTTTAAACAAAATGTGTTATCTAGGTATGGTATACCACGTGTCATCATTAGTGACTAAAGAAAACATTTCTGTAACCGTTCTTTTGAAGCTTTGATGCGCAAGTATGGTGTTCTTTATAAAGTTTCCACTGCATACCATCCATAGATAAATGGAAAGCCGAGCTAACAAATAGAGAGGTTAAACAAATTTTAGAAAAGAAGGTTAACCTGAATCACAAAGATTGGTCTCTACGCCTTTCTGATGCATTATGGGCACATCGCACTACATATAAAACCATTTTAGGAATGTCTCTATACCAGCTTGTCTATAGGAAAGCTTGCCATTTACCTATTGAACTAGAGCATAAAGCTTATTGGGCTATCAAAGCCCTGAACTTTGATTTGAGTGCTGCAGATTTTCAGAGAAAGTTACAATCGTCAGAAATAGAAGAGCTATAAAATAATGCATATGACAACTCTTGGATTTACAAAGCTAAAATGAAAGCAGCTCATAACAAACAAATCTCAAGGAAACACTTCGAGCCAAATCAACAAGTTTATCTTTATGATTCTCAATTGTATTTACACCCTTAAAAGTTGAGATCTCAATTGACTGGTCCATTTATGGTAAGACATGTTTTTTCTAATAGTGATGTCAAAATTGAAGACCCTACTAACGGAAAATTTTTTAAAGTGAATGGACAGCCGCTGAAAAGCTATGTGAAAAAGGTAGACCACTCTATGTACCTAGACGAGATCCCTCTTGCAGATCCTGACTATCATGCTTGATCAGGTTCAATCTATTTGTATCATATTTTATATTTTGTCTATATTTTATCTTTTGAATTTTTATTTTTGCTTTTATGTTCTTTCGTATTTTTTTTTTCAGTGTGATTTTATTTTCCAGTCAAGTGACGGATATGGTACTTCGTGACTATTAAAGTTGGTTTCTTAGTTCCTTAAAACTTGTCCCTCAAACCGTGCATTCATCTATTTTCTTTGTTTTAAAATGGATCACATTCTTGCCAACCTTAAAAAATGCTTTCCTTTATTGCCTCAAAACACTTTACTTAAGATTTACAAAGCACGGTGTGAAAGACTAAAGCTAGAATATCCCTGCAGATATTCGTTGGTTAATCGAAGTCAAAATTTTATTATCTAGTAAGTCTGCAAATGATTTTGTTTCTTTTATGCCTGGTCTTGAAAGAAGTTCTTATGCCAAAAGGCAAATAGTAAAAAGGTTACAAGTCTATCATAAATATGCTCGATGAAATTGTAACCAGAGTTGTCGTTCTTTAGGATTTGCATCTAAGAATTTAGAAGATAAAAGTCAATTCATTAAGGATGAACTAAGTAAGGAGTCTTTGGATGATATCCTATTGACTCTTGAGATGCATCTTTATAGGCTCATCCAACGTGAACTTCTCGATTTATGAAATAAATTCAAAAATAAAAATCAATGGTATAGTCTCAGAAATTTGACTCTAAAAAGACCATGTTTGCCAATTTATAAGAAAATTGGATGGGAAGGCTATTCCTAATCCGTAGAGGGCGTTTAAGTCATTACTGGACGTAAAGCCAGAGGAAGATGTGAGCCACAATCACAACTACCTATAAATATATGTGTTTTAATTTTAAACTTTTTTTATTTTATTTTATACATAGTAGGGCTACTCATATAGATGTCTTAAATTCAAATCTTTTGGTTAAATAATGCATGTGGGTCATTATCTTAAAATATTTGTGTTTTATTTTCAAATCTCTTTCAACAAACTATCAGGTTACCAAAATCATTGTTATCATTTGGTACTCTATAAATACAACACCTTATTTTCTTCATTTTTATTTATTGAGATAAATGTAAGTGTAGATATGGAGGAAACCTCAATTTGAGAATTATGAAATATATGTGTATTTTGTAGATCTAGTCCTAGGGAATATAAAGTGTTTGTAGAGGCATCAAACAATCTAGAAAAAGTATTAGCTGCAAGAAAAATCCATTTCATTTATAGAGGGGGTAGCCTTGGGTTAATGGGGTGTGTGTCAACAGCTGTACATTTAGGAGGAAGTCAAATTTTATGTATTATTCCTACAGCTTTAGCTGTAGGAAACCTGACTGGAAAAACAAAAAGGGAAGAATTATGAGTCTCATCGATGCATGAATGTATAGCTAGAATACTTTACAATACAGACGCTTTTATTGCTTTACCAGGTGGTTTTTGTACCTCGGAAGAATTTTTTCAAATTGCCTCTTGGACCCAGCTGAATATCCATCGAAAACCTATAGGTTTGTTGAATATTAATAACTATTTTGATTGTTTATTCTGTTTTCTTGATCAAGTTGTGGGATAGAATTTTATTTCACATTTGGCATGACAAATCCTTGTTTCTGCTACCAATGCAGATGAATTGATTGACAAATTACAAACAACTACCTACGAACCTGACCCAGTAATAACTTAGATCGATTGGTCAATGGGCCATAACAAGTAAAAATTGGATCTGACACTTCGTTTGTAAGTGGCAGAGTAAGGAGTTTTATTTCTAACTTTGGAAACGCGTTTTAACTAACTTGTTATTTTTCATGCATTGTTGTTTGTTACTTGTAGTCTTGGTAATTCTTATATAAAGGAATTTACTTTTCTACCCAGGTATGATTTCAAAAGTATTTGGAATGAGTGACTATTTCTATTTAAGTTACTAAAGAATGACTTCCAAAATATTTTTTAGCACAATGCTAAGCCTTGTGATAAGATGGATGATTCAATTTATATAGCCAAGAGAATTTCCATGTTTAAGTATATATTTTTCTAATCTCACATATATTTTGTGAGTAAGTGACAATGTTGAGAAAATAGTTTACAAACCTTCATTGATCCTTTGAATTGGTTAAATTTTATTTAGATTGATATTATATGAATTAAGGAATAAATTGGTTGCACTTGTGTATAATATATTTTGGTGAAAAACTTTTTTTTATTTTGTAATGCTTCCTTATATTCTTCAAAAAAAAAAAAAAGAAAGCAAAATGACAAAAAAAGAAAAAAAAAATCAATTTAATTTTAATAAAGTCTTCATTCAATTTTAGAAGACAAATATTTTGTAAGGCAATTTTCTCACAAGGTATATTTGTATTATTCTCACAAGACAATTTAAGTCCTAAAACTGGTGAATGTTAAGAATGATTGATTTTTAAACGATTGATTTTCTTATCTTTAGATCAATGTTAGTTTGTATGTCTGTCCTTAAAATTCATTTTCTCTTGAGTGCTTAACTGTGTATAATATATTTTGGTGAGAAACTTTTTTTTATTTTGTAATGCTTCTTTATATTCTTCAAAAAAAGAAAAAGAGAAAGCAAAATGACAAAAATAAAAAAAATAGAAAAAAAGAAGAATCAATTTAATTTTAATAAAGTCTTCATTCAATTTTAGACGACAAATATTTTGTAAGGCAATTTTCTCACAAGCTATATATGTATTATTCTCACAAGATAATTGAAGTCTAAAACTGGTGCATGTCAAGAATGATTGATTTCTAAACGATTGATTTTCTTATCTTTAGATCTATGTTACTTTATATGTCTGTCCTTAAAATTCATTTTCTCTTAAGTGCTTAATTGTTTTCTAACTCCATGAAAGACATCTTAACCTTTTAAATAGTCATACACTTATGAGAATATGGAGTTGAGGCTTTTACTTGGAGAAATTCTCAAGGCTATATCTGTTGTGGTTTATAGTAAGATGGTTATGGCTTAGTTCACATACACAATTTTTGGAAGTTATAGTTAAAAAAACCATAATAGCAATAGTGATCTTGAATCGACTTTTTGTTTAAAATGATTAGGTAGTTTTGCATATTCTATTTACACTTGAATTGCTAGAGACTAGCAATAAACTAGTTGGGACTATGATGAATATATGAAAATACATATTTATTAAGAAATTTAGTCACCATTTAATGTTACTAATTTTAGCATTTTTGTATTTTTAGCTTGAAATAAAGTGTTCTCCTTAAATTATGATTAATGAATGTCATTTGCACAAGTTTATGTAAAATGAGCATAACTCTCAATGTAAAAATTAAAATAAAGAAATTCTTGAACCTAGAGTAACATGACTCAATCTTACACAAACTTAAAGAACAATTGAAAAGCCAAATTCAACATGTTATGGGCCAAAAATTGGGATACAATAGAATTGGGTTACAACTTCCACTCAGCTTAACCCAACTCATGAATTTGGACCGTATTTCACACAATATATATCCAATTGGTATAATTCTTGAAGCTATAAAATACTGACTCAATTGTCAAAAACTCTTAGGTTAATGGTAAAGTTCAAATTAGCCGTTATCATAGACCAAATCGTATTGCAAATGGGTAAAAAGGTTGTTGGCCGAAATATGACATATCTTTTACATTTTTCCCATATCTCATTGGATACTCATCTAAATTGCATGAACCTGGTGGCTATAGAAATAATGGACAAAATGCTACAACTTTAATGTCGGCTAAAAAGGCTACATCAGTCATTTCTATTATAAAAAAGGTGTTGCAATTAGGTAAACAAGTGGTTGGCCTAAAATATTGAAGATTGAAGTCACACTAAACATATTTACATTCATTCCCTATATAAGGACATTCTTAGGAGATTTTTAACACTAGACAATTCTCTCATATTTTCTTCTCTTTAATATGCATTGTAAGCTAGGCTAGAGTTCTTGGCAAGGCTAAGAGATAAACCTTTATGTGTAATAAATTTACTTCTATACTTTGATTCTTTATCAAGAGCTACAAATATTTGTAAGTTTATTTATACCTAAATTCTTATCTAGTATTTTTCTATAATCTAGAGGTTATAATTCTCATGTTTCATATATTTTCAGTTATACTTTTTTTTATGTGATTCTTGTTGAATTATAATTGCTATTGTTTACATTGTTTTACATGTTAATCTTTTACTGCAATATTGTTAATTGATATATTGTCGATCTTGGATAACATGTAAAAAAAATAATTGTTTGATATTCAAGTTGATCTTTTACTGCAATATTGTCAAAATGATATATTGTCAATCTTAGATAACTTGTATAAATGAATATGGTTTATGTTAATTTTTACAAAGAGTTTAGTCATATCAAATACATATGTTATCAAATGTTCTATATTTTACATATCTTTCGATTGATTGTTTGGGATGTGAAACTTTTAATTGAGTTATAAACATTGAATTAAAATGTAAAGTAGATTTATAAAGCAAAATTGTGATTCTTGAAGCCTTGCTTAAATCATCATAAGACTTTTCCCTTAATTTCATAGACAATTCCATCTCATCCATTTAAACCAATTAGTTAATTTTCTCCTTCCTACTGCTTTAATATTTTTACTTTACTAGGCTATTTTGTCAAAAGCTTCCTCGTGGGATTGACACCTCAATCTATACTGCGATAGCCGCATTATAGTTTTACCGTAAACATCTACCGTTCCCATTTATGTGGCTGAGATGCATCTCACTACTTGATGGAGTGTATAGGGGACTGCTTCTATGTAATGGATCTAGAAGTAACCCATGATGGCATTGTAGGCAGTAGTACTTAGACGAAAAAGTAATCGACATCCAATCTTTTATTAGTGAGTATGACAGGTAAGGTGATCACTTCTTTTACTAAATTTGTGCTTCACTGAAGGCAATCATTTTCGTATTGCTGGGCGTTAGGTCTTCTACTTTTAGTTTTAACCCTTGAAACACTTTCTAAAATAAGACATCCACGCCTCTGCCTCCGTCTACTAACACTTTCCCTAATATGGTTACAACAATGGTTAAAATGATTACAAGTGGATTAAAATATGGCTTTACAATATTTGTTAGGTATCTTTCTTGAGAATTTGATTTCTTCAAGTTCTTGGGTGATTATGTATGAGACTGTTGTATCTATAATTCCTCTTTATTGTATTTTGGAGGCTCTTTAGAATAATGACTTCCACTTCTCTTCATCTCTAGATTTTTCAAGGAGTCTACATTTACTACTTCTGCGTGGAAGTGATTAATTAATTTTCTGGCCAGCAACACTTTGAGGAATGGTGTGTTAGCATTTTCTATTTAGTTCTGACTTATTATAATTTTTACGGCTTTAGTGGTTTTTTGGATGTCCTCTGCCCTGTATTCTTTCAATCGTTCTTTGCTTATGATTCGATGGATTTGTAAGCGAAGGAACCTACAATTCTGAGTAGTGTGACCTTAATCATTGTGGAAGGTGCAATGTTTGCTTTGATCTCTGCATTCCATTGAGGTAGGTATAGGTAGACCAAAAAATTCTAGTATCTTTTAAGTTTACCCAGATTTGCTATATTGGAATATTGATTGGAATCAATGATTCTAGTGGCAGCCGAAACCTTTTGTTCCTCTTTCGCCTTCTTAAAAATTAAGGCATTTTTCCTATTGTGTGTTTATTTTATGTTCTGTCTTCTAGAAGCTTCCTTTTTGGTTGGAGATTTTGCTTCTTCTACTCTTATCCATTGAATGGATTTTTGATTAATTAATTTGAAGGAAGTGAAATTCTTTCAAATTATATACTTAAGATAAATGGTGGAAAACTGGATGGCTTTTTTATAAGCATATGCTACTATCTTTGTATCATAGGTTCTAAGTCCGCTCAACTCTTTATTGAAATGGTGGAGGAGGTTTTGGATGGATTCATTCTTCTATTTTCTTATGGTGAATAAGTTAGATGTGGTCTTTTTGGCCTTCATGTTTTATAGATATTGCCTAATGAACTGTTCGGTGAGATTTTTAAATGAAGAGATAGAGTTTTATTCTAGGTTATAGAAGCAAACCTGTGCAGGTCCTTTTAGGCTTGAAAGGAATGGGGTACATTTTAATGCCCCGTCATATGCATACAAACTCATCCGTACATTGTAGTGAAAGATGTGCTTTTTAGGGTCACCAGTTTCATTGAACACGTGGAAACTAAGGACGTTGAACTTCTTATATCTTGAGGCTTATGGCATCGATGAATAGATCTTAATTTATCCTCCTTGTCATTAAAGTAATGTCATATAAGCTATCATCTTTGCTCTTTTGAGCATACATATTTTTAATTTCTCTTAAGATGGAAGCCTTTAGATCTTCTTTGTCTTCAACTCTAAAGACTTTGAAGTTGAGCTCCTGGATGGACATGTTTTTCAGTGTCATCCTTTTGAGGAATCTTTTGGAACCCTAAGTCACTGTTGGTAGGGTGTATGGATTTTTTGGGAGTTTCTCCAAGTCTTCTCCTAGTTCTCATCATCTTCATCCCCTTGCATACGTATGATCCTATCATGGAGTTCTAGGTACTTATTGCAGTAGTCACCAATTTCTCAAATTAATTTTATGAAGAAAGCAGTTGCTTCGAGAGTGAGTTCATCATCCAAAGCAGCGGGTTCCTGGGAAAGGGATCTTTTTAATCGATTTTTGTGATAAGTTTGGTTATTATGTTGTGAAGTCATGGCTTATCTTTTCTAAATTGATAGTTGATGAACACATGAAAATGCATGTTGTTAAGAGATTCAATCACCATTTAATGTCACTAATTTTAGTATTTTCTGTATTTTTAGCTTGAAATAAAGTGTTCTCCTTAAATTGTGATTAATGAATGTTATTTGGACAGGTTTAGGTAAACTGGACATAACTCTCAATGTAAAAATCAAAATGAAGAAATTCTTGAACCTGGTGTAACATGACTCAATCTTACACATATTTGAAGAATAGTGGAAAAGCCAAATCCAACATGTTATGGGCTAAAAATTGAGATACAACAGAATCGGACTACAACTCTTACCCAGCTTGACCCAATTCACGTATTTGGACCGTATCTCACAAAATACGTACTCAATTGGTATAATTCTTGAAGCTGTAAATTGCTGACTTTACTATCAACAACTCGTATGTTTATGGTAAAGTCCAAATTAGCCGTTATCATGGACCAAATCGCATTGCAAGTGGGTAAAATGGTTGTTGGCCGAATTCTGATGTATCTTTGGAATTTTGCGCATATCTCATTGGATACTCATCCAATTTGCATGAAATCAGTGCCTATGGAAAGAAGAGTCAAAATTATACAACTTTTATGTCGGCTATAGAAGCTGAATTGATCATTTACATTATCAAAAACGTGCTGCAAGTGGATACACGAGTTATTGGCTTAAAATGATTGAAGATTGATGTCATCCATGACATATGTCCATTCATTGCCTATATAAGGAGACCCTTAGGACATTTTTATTAGATAATTTCTCTCTTCTTTTATTCTCATTAACATGTATTGTAATTTAGGCTAGAGTTCCTAGCAAGGCTAAGAGATGAACTTTTATGTGTAGTAAATCTACTTCCATGCTTTGATTCGGTGTCAAGAGCTATAAATGTTGTAAGTTTGGTTTTGATTAAACTCTTATCTATTTTATTTTCTATAATCCAGAGGTTATAATTCTCATGTCTCATATATGTTCAGTCATGCTTTTCTTATGTGATTCATGTTGATTTATAATTGTTATTGGTTACATTGTTTTATATGTTAATCTTTTACTGCAGTATTGTCAATTTGATATATTGTCGATCTTGGATAACATGTAAGGGCAATAAATGTTTGATATTCAAGTTAATCTTTTACTGCAATATTGTCAAAATGATATATTGTCGATCTTAGATAACTTGTATAAATAACATGATGTGTGTTAATGCTTGCAAAGAGTTTAACTAAATCAAATACATATGTTATCAAATGTGCTATATATTACATACCTTCCGATTGATTGTTTGGGATGTGAAACTTTCAGTTGAGTTATAAATATCGAATCAAAGTATAGAGTAGATTTATAAAATATAATTGTGATTCTCAAAGCCTTGCTTAAATCATCATAAGACATTTTCCTCAATTCATAGACAATTCTATCTCATCCGTTTAAATCAATTAACCCTTTGCTACTGCTTTAATATTTTACTTCACCAACCTATTTTGCCAAGAGCTTCCTCGTGGGATCGACACCTCAATCTATACTGCGATAGCCGCGTTATATTTTGAGCGTAAACAAAAATTTGGCGCCGTTGCCGGGGAAGCACACTAAGCGAAAGTCGGTTGCGATTATAAATACTAAAGTGGTAACTTTGTATATTTTCTTTTCTTTGTAAACTCTTAGTTTTATTTTCTTTGTTGTAATTTATTTATTATTCATGGTTGGTTCTACCACCTAATTTATTTTGTTTTCTTTAGTTAATTTGTTATATTTTATATTATTTTAATGGCTGGTTTTGCCGCCTAATTAGTTTATTTTCTTTTATCTATTTATTGCACTTTATTTTCTTTAGTTTATTTATTGCACTTTTTTTTAATGGCTGGTTTTACCGCCTAACTTTGTTCACTTTCTTTTATTTATTTATTGTACTTTATTGTTTTTAGTTAATTTGTTGTATTTTCTTTTTATTTTGTGGCTGGTTCTACCGCCTAACTTTGTTTCTTTATTTTTTTTTATTGTACTTTATTTATTTATTGCACCTTTTTATTGCACTTTATTTTTATTTTCTTTTACGTATTTATTGCACTTTATTTACTTTAGTTAACATGTTGTATTTTCTTTTTATGGTCGGTTCTACCGCCTAACCTTTTATTTATTTACTTATTGTATTTTCTTTTTATTATTTATTTATTGTACTTTTTTTTGAATTTTATAGTCTTTTGTTTAGTTATTGTATTTATATTTCATGGTTGGTCTTACCACCTAACTTATTTCTATTTCTTGTTGTGTTTATTCCACTTCTTAATTTTTCTTAAGCATTTCTTTCCTAAAAAAAAAAAAATTAGGATGTATGCATCAACCTAGAGACAAACAAGGAAGATTTGTGAGAGAACTAGAACTAGAACTAGAACCACCCACACAATTTGTAAGTGAAGAGAATTCACCTTCTAGTTCATCTTGTAATTCTAACACAATGAGCCAACACGAAGAAAACCCCGTTAGAACTCTAAAAGATTACTTGCATCTTACTCGCATAGCCACACCATCATGCATTATATTTCCACCTAACATACCACATTCGGATTTTAAACCTGGAATGATACAACTTCTTCCCACTTTTCATGGTTTAGATAGTGAAAATCCTTATGTACATGTTAGGGAATTTGAAGAGGTAATTGCCACCTTCCATAGCCAACCTGAAGCCATAGACACTGTTAGGCTTAAATTTTTCCCTTTTTCTTTGAAAGACAAAGCAAAGAGTTGGCTATACTCTTTGAGGCCGAGGTCTATAGGAAGTTGGGCAGAAATGACCCAAGCATTTTTCAATAAATACTTCCCACAACACAAAACTAATGGCCTGAAAAGACAAATTTCTTCATTCTCCCAAAAAGACAGTGAAACCTTATATCAAGCATAGGAAAGGTTTAAAGAGTTGCTAAATCTGTGCCCTCACTATGGGTATGAAAATTGGCGCTTGGTTAGTTATTTCTATGAGGGACTCACAATTAGAAAGCGCCAATTTGTTGAGATGATGTGTAATAGGGAGTTCCTTCACAAAGATCCTGAGGAAGCTATAGAATTCCTTAATGACTTAGCCGAAAAAGCCCATACATGGACTGGACCTAGCATTGCTGAAAGCACAAATAGGTCACGACCCAATGAAGTTTTCCATCTTAGGGAAGAGGATAACCTCAAAACCCAATTAGAGGTCTTAACTAGGGAGTTAGAGGCCTTGAAATCCAAAGATAGAAGGGTCACCCACACGGTTGCTAGAGTTGAGTCACACGATGTCTGTTTTGTCTGTGGAGGAGCGGAACACTTAGCTCAGGATTGTCCCACGTATAGTGAGATGAGAGGGATATATGAGGAACAATATAATGCCCTAGGGATGTACAAGAAGCCTTATTCACCCTACTCTGAAACATATAATCCTAGCTGGAGAAACCACCCAAATTTCAGTTGGAAATCTGACCAACAAGCCAACAACCAATGGAAACAAGAACAACAAGCACCCAAGTCTTATTTTGCACCTCAATATAATGCACGACTAACTAGAAATTCTTTAGAGGATACATTACAAGCATTTATGGAGGCACAAAGTAAGACTAATCAAAAATTTGAAACAATTCTTGCACAGGTGGTGGACGAAAACAAAGAAATCAAGAGTCAAATCACAAAGTTGACCAGTGCCTTAACTGTACAAGAGCGAGGTAAGTTTCCATCTCAACCTCAATCTAATCCGAAAGGACAATTCATGGCACAAGCTTCTACTTCTGATGTTCAAAATCTCAAAGAAGTCAATGCCATTACTACTCGAAGTGGTAAGATTGTAAGTGAGCCTACTCCTGAAATTAACACATCTACAAGTAGTAAAGACGCCCCCCTTGAAAAAGAAGCCACAATGGAAAAAGAGCCCGAAAGTAAGTTTTCAATCCCAGTGCCTTTTCCTCAAGCTCTTCGACCGATTGGGAAAAAATCAGAAATTCAATGTGAGATTTTAGAACATTTGAAACAAGTTAAAATTAATCTTCCCTTGTTACATTTGATTAAGCAGGTTCCAACTTATGCTAAAGTCATCAAGGATTTATGCATTATCAAAAGAAAACACCATGTGAAGAAAACTGCATTTTTGGCAGAACAGGTAAGTGCAGTGATTGAACAAAAGACACCACCCAAGTATAAAGACCCAGGATGTCCCACAATCTCCTGCCAAATTGGGACACATGAATTTGGTCAAGCTTTATTGGACTTAGGAGCAAGTGTAAATTTAATGCCTTATTCTATTTACTTGTAGTTGGGACTTAGTGAGATTAAACCAACATCTGTAGTCCTACAATTAGCTGACCGATCAATCAAGAAACCACAGGAAATAGTAGAAGATGTTTTGTTGCAAATTGATAAATTTTACTACCCTGTTGATTTTCTTCTTTTAGATACTCATTCTATTGTTAATATGGAGTCAAAAATTCCTCTTATTTTGGGGAGACCTTTTCTAGCCACTGCTAACGCTCTTATTAATTGCAGAAATGGTCTAATGAAATTATCTTTTGGGAATATGACTCTTGAGGTGAACATTTTCAACATTGGCAAACAACCACGAGAAGAAGACGAGTGTTATCATTCATATATGATAGACACACTTGTAGCGGAGGAAGCTTATAAAAATCATGGCTATGATTCTTCGAAAAACCTTCTCAATTTTGATTTTGAAGAATTGTATTATCCTGATGTAACAACTGATGTGTTTAGTATTTTTGACTCACAGGATAAACGGACTTGATTTTGGCAGCCACACTTTGAAGAGTTGCCACGAGAGAGGGAGAGACCGAAACCATCAAACCTCGAGACACCACAAGTTGAGCTTTCTCCACTGCCCAAAGGTTTGAAACACGCATTCTTGGGACCAAGTGATACCTTTCCTATCATCATTTCTTCTGAACTTAGTGCTGAACAAGAGAAAAAATTGATAAAATTGTTAAAAGAACATAAGTCTGCACTAGGTTGGACCATAGCTGATATTAAAGGTATTTCTCCATTGATATGCTCCCATAGAATTCATTTAGAGGAAGGTTCCCAACCTCGTAGAGACCCACAAAGAAGACTTAACCCAACAATGAAAGAAGTAGTGAAGAAAGATGTCTTGAAACTATTAGATGCGGGTATAATCTACCCAATTTCTGATAGTCAATGGGTAAGTCCAACTCAAGTAGTTCCTAAGAAATCTGGGGTTACTGTTGTTGAAAATGAGAATGGGATACCTGTTCCAACTAGGGTAGTAAGTGGTTGGAGAATGTGTATTGATTATAGAAAGTTAAACACAGCCACTAGGAAAGACTATTTTTCATTGCCTTTTATCGACCAAATTTTAGAACGTGTAGCTGGACATCCTTTTTATTGCTTTCTTGATGGGTATTCAGGGTATTACCAGATTGAGATAGCTATAGAAGATCAAGAAAAAACTACTTTTACATGCCCTTTTGGTACTTATGCTTTTCGTAGAATGCCATTTGGATTATGTAATGCACCAGCTACTTTTCAGCGTTGCATGTTGAGTATTTTCTCTGATGTGGTTGAAAAATGCATGGAAGTCTTTATGGATGATTTGACTGTTTTTGGTAATTCTTTTGATTTATGCCTACTTAACTTGAAATCTGTTTTGAGTAGGTGTGAAGAAAAAGGACTTGTGCTAAATTGGGAGAAATGTCATTTCATGGTATCTTCAGGAATCGTTTTGGGGCACATTGTATTTAAAAGAGGGATAGAGGTTGATAAGGCAAAAATTGAATTAATCTCTAAATTACCTACACCTAAAACGGTAAAAGATGTCCGATCCTTTCTTGGACATGCTGGCTTTTACAGAAGGTTTATACAAAACTTTTCTGCCATATCTAGACCATTGTGTAACCTTTTGCTAAAAGATGCAGAATTTACATGGACACAAGAGTGTGAGGAAGCATTCCGAACACTCATTTCCAAACTCACCACCGCTCCTATCATGCAATCACCGGATTGGAACCTCCCATTTGAAATTATGTGTGATGCAAGTAATTATGCTGTAGGAGCAGTTCTTGGGCAACGGAGGGAGGGAAAACCCTTTGTTGTTTATTATGCTAGTAGGACTTTGAATGATGCTCAAATGAATTACACCACTATTGAAAAAGAACTATTAGCTGTTGTTTTTGCCTTAGATAAATTTCATTCTTATTTGATTGGTTCACCTATTGTTATTTTTACTGACCACGCAACCCTTAAGTACCTTCTTTCTAAGAAAGATGCTAAAGCCCGTTTAATTAGGTGGATTCTTCTTTTGCAGGAATTTGATATAACCATCAAAGATAAGAAAGGCGTTGAAAATATTGTTGCTGATCATCTATCCCGCCTTGAGTTCACTGACTCCACTGATTTGCCACCCATTTGAGACGATTTTCTAAATGAACATCTTTTTGCTATAAGCCAATACCTTGGTATGCACATATCGTAAATTATTTGGTTTGTGGTGAACTTCCATCTGACTGGAGTGCACAAGATAAGCGTAAGTTCTTGGTTGAGGTACGTAACTTTTATTGGGATGATCCATATCTTTTCAAATACTCTCCTGACCAAATCATGAGACGTTGCATTCCTGAAAGTGAAGTTTCTAGTGTCTTAAATTTTTACTATAGTGCTGCTTGCGGCGGCCATTTTTCTATGAAGAAGACAGCTGTGAAAATTTTACAGTGTGGTCTTTATTAGCCCACTTTGTTCAAAAACACTAATAATTTTTGTCGTTCCTGTGAAAGATGTCAAAAGTTAGGTGCTTTATCTCGAAGAAATATAATGCCTCTTAACCCTATTCTTGTTATCGAGATATTTGACTGTTGGGGTATCGATTTTATGGGTCATTTTCCTTCATCTTTTGGCTATCTTTACATCCTTTTAGCTGTTGACTATGTATCAAAATGGGTGGAGGCTGTAGCTTGTCGTACTAATGATAATATAACTGTGGTAAAATTCTTAAAAGAAAATGTGTTATCTAGGTACGGTACGCCACGTGTCATCATTAGTGACCAAGGAACACATTTTTGTAATTGTTCTTTTGAAGCTTTGATGCGCAGGTATGGTATTCTTCACAAAGTTTTCACTGCATACCATCCACAGACAAATGGACAAGCCGAGCTAGCAAATAGAGAGGTTAAACAGATTTTGGAAAAGACGGTTAACCCGAATCGCAAAGATTGGTCTCTACGCCTTTCTGATGCATTATGGGCATATCGTACTGCATACAAAACCATATTAGGAATGTCCCCATACTGGCTTGTTTATGGGAAAGCTTGTCATTTACCTGTTGAGCTAGAACATAAAGCTTATTGGGCTGTCAAAGCCTTTAACTTTGATTTGAATACTGCAGGTCTCCAGAGAAAGTTACAATTGTCAGAAATAGAAGAGCTACGAAATGACGCATATGACAACTCCAGAATTTACAAAGCTAAAATGAAAGTAGCTCATGATAAACAGATCTCAAGGAAACACTTTGAGCCAAATCAACGGGTCTATCTTTATGATTCTCGATTGCATTTACACCCTGGAAAGTTGAGATCTCGATGGACTGGTCCATTTATGGTAAGACATGTTTTTCCTAATGGTGCTGTTGAAATAGAAGACCCCACTGATGGACGGACTTTCAAAGTGAATGGACAGCGGCTAAAAAGCTACGTGAAAAAGGTAAACGACTCTATGTACCTAGGCGAGATCCCTCTTGTGGATCCTGTCTATCGTGATTGATCAGGTTCAATCTATCTGTACCATATTTTATATTTTGTCTATATTTTATCTTTTGACTTTCTATTTTTGCTTTTATTTTCTTGCACATTTTATTTTACTTTATTTTCTTCTTTTTATTTTTTCTTCAGTGTGATTTTATTTCCCGGTCAAGTGGCGGATACGGTACTCCGTGACTATTAAAGTCGGTTTCTCAGTTCCCTAAAAACTGTCCCTCAAACTGTGCATTCATCTATTTTCTTTCTTTCAAAATGGATCGCATTCTTGCCAACCTTAAAAAACGTTTTCCTTCATTTCCTCAAAATGCTCTACTTAAGATTTACAAAGCACGGTGTGAAAGACTAAGGCTATTGATGTTGGGTAATATCCCTGTGGACCTTCATTGGTTAATTGAAGCCAAGGTTCGGTTGTCTGGTGAGTTTGAAAATGATTTTGTTTCTCATATGCCTGGTCTTGGAAGAAGCTCTTATGCCAAAAGGCGACGAGCAAAAAGGTTACAAGTCTGTCATAAATGTGCTCGATGGAATTGTAATCGGAGTTGTCGTTCTTTAGGATTCGTATCTAGAAATCGAGAAGACAAAATTTAGTTCATTAAGGATGGATTGAGTAAGGAGTCTTTGGATGATATCCTATTGACTCTTAAGACGTATCCTTGTGGGCTCGTGCAACGTGAACTTCTCGATTTATGGAACAAATTCAAAAATGAACATCAACGGTATAGTCTCGGGAATCTGACTCTAAAAGACCCTGTTTTCCAATTTATAAGAAAATTGGATGGGAAGCCTATCCCCGACCCATAGAGGGCGTTTAAGCCGTTACTGGACGTAAAACCAGAGGAAGATGTGAGCCACAATCACAACTACTTGTAAATACATGTGTTTTAATTTCAAACTTTATTTTATGAATAGTAGGGCTACTCATATAGATGTCTTAAATTCAAATCTTTTTGTTCAATAATGCATGTGGGTCATTATGTTTAAATTTTTGTGTTTTATTTTTAACTCTCTTTTGACAAACTGTCGGGTTACCATAATCATTGTTATCATTTGGCACTCTATAAATACAGCACCTCAGTTTCTTCATTTTTATATATTGAGATAAAGGTGAGAGTAGATATGGAGGAAACCCAAGTTCGACAATTTTGAAATATATGTGTATTTTGTGGATCTAGTCCTGGGGAGAGTAAAGTGTTCGTAGAAGCAGCAAACAATCTAGGAAAAACATTAGCTGCAAGAAAAATTCATTTGATTTATGGAGGAGGTAGCCTTGGGCTAATGGGGTATGTGTCAACAGCTGCACATTTAGGAGGAAGTCAAGTTTTAGGTATTATTCCTACAGCTTTGGCCGTGGGAAACCTGACCGAAAAAACAATAGGGGAAGAATTACGAGTCTCATCCATACATGAACGTATAGCCAGAATGCTTTGCAATGCAGACGCTTTTATTGCTTTACCAGGTGGTTTTGGTACCTTGGAAGAAATTTTTCAAATTGTCTCTTGGGCCCAACTAAATATCCACCGAAAACCCATAGGTTTGTTGAATGTTAATAACTATTTTGATTGCTTACTTTGTTTTCTTGATCAAGCTGTGGAACAGAATTTTATTTCACATTCGGCGCGACAGATCCTGGTTTCTGCTACTGAGGCAGATGAATTGATTAACAAATTACAGGCAGTTACCTACGAACCTGACCCAGCAATAACTCGGATCGATTGGTCAATGGGCCTTAACAAGCGAAAATTGGATCTGACACTCCGTTTGTAAATTTTTCTTTTTATTTATTTATTTATCAGTACCATCATTTTAGTTTATATTTGCTTAAGTGTCTCTCAAGTTTGTTTCTTTCAAATAACTGGCGTTTCAGGTAATGTCTCCTGTACTTTATCTCTTTCTATTTAAACATTGAGGACAATGTTTCATCTGGTTTGGGGGGAGGATAGTAGACATACGTTGCATTTTGCAAAAAAAAAAAAAAAAAAAAATTATGGTCCGACATTTGATTAAAATGGCAGAGTAAAGAGTTCATTCTTGAACTCTTGAGACGCATTCTAGGTCAAATTAGAATGGCAGAGTAAGGAGTTTTAGTACTAACTTTTGAAATGCATTTTAACTAACTTTTTGTTATTTTGTTTTATATTTCATGCATTGTCGTTTACTGCTTGTAGTCTTGGTAATTCTTGTATAAAGGAATTTACTTTTTTGCCTAAGTATGATTTCAGAATTGTTTAGGTTGAGTCACTGTTTCTATCTAGGTTACTAAAAAATGACTTCCAAAATATTTTTGAGCACAATGCTAAGCCTTGTGGTAAGATGGATGATTCAATTTATATAGCCAAGAGAATTCCCATGTTTAAGTAAATATTTTTCTAATCTCACATATCTTTTGTGAGTAAGTGGAAAGGTTGAGAAAACAGCTTATGAACCTTCATTAATCCTTTGAATTGGTTAATTTTTGTTTAGAATGATATTATTTGAATTAAGGGATAAGTTGGTTACATTTGTGCATAATATAATTTGGTGAGAAACCTTTGTAATGCTTCCTTGTATTCTTCAAAAATACAAAAAAAAAAAAAAAAACACAAAAGTACCAAAAACAAGAAAAAAAAAGAAGCAATTCAGTTTAATAAAGTCTTCATTCAATTTTAGAAGACAAATACCTTGTAAAACAGTTTTCTCACCAAGTTATAATTGTATTATTCTCACAAACCAATTAAAGTTCTAAAGTTGGCGTATGATATGAATAATTGATTTTTAAACAAATAATTTTCCTATCTTCGGATCAATGTTAGTTTATATGTCTGTCCTTAAAATTGACTTTTTCTTGAGTGCTTAACTGTTTTCCAACTCCATAAGAGAAGTCCTAACCTTTTAAACAGTCATACACCTGTGAGGATATGGAGTTGAGGCTTTTACTTGGAGAAATTCTCAAGGCTATATCTATTGTGGTTTGTGGTTAGATGGTTATGACTTAGTTCACACACACACAAATTATGGAAGTTGTAATTGAAAAAACCATGATAGCAACAGTGACCTCGAACTGACGTTTTCATTGAAATGCTTAGGTAGTTTTGCATATTCTATTTACGCTTGAATTGCTAGAGACTAGCAATAAGCTGGTTGGGGGCTGTGATGAACACATGAAAATGCATGTTGTTAAGAGATTCAATCACCATTTAATGTCACTAATTTTAGTATTTTCTGTATTTTTAGCTTGAAATAAAGTGTTCTCCTTAAATTGTGATTAATTAATGTTATTTGGACAGGTTTAGGTAAACTGGACATAACTCTCAATGTAGAAATCAAAATGAAGAAATTCTTGAACCTGGTGCAACATGACTCAATCTTACACATATTTGAAGAATAGTGGAAAAGCCAAATCCAACATGTTATGGGCCAAAAATTGAGATATAACAGAATCGGACTACAACTCTTACCCAGCTTGACCCAATTCACGTATTTGGACCGTATCTCACAAAATACGTACTTAATTGGTATAATTCTTGAAGCTGTAAATTGCTGACTTTACTATCAATAACTCGTATGTTTATGGTAAAGTCCAAATCAGCCGTTATCATGGACCAAATCACATTGCAAGTGGGTAAAATGGTTGTTGGCCGAATTCTGATGTATCTTTGGAATTTTGCGCATATCTCATTGGATACTCATCCAATTTGCATGAAATCAGTGCCTATGAAAAGAAGAGTCAGAATTCTACAACTTTCATGTCGGCTACAGAAGCTGAATTGATTATTTACATTATCAAAAACGTGCTGCAAGTGGATATATGAGTTATTGGCTTAAAATTATTGAAGATTGATGTCATCCATGACATACGTCCATTCATTGCCTATATAAGGAGACCCTTAGGACATTTTTATTAGATAATTTCTCTCTTCTTTTATTCTCATTAACATGTATTGTAATTTAGGCTAGAGTTCCTAGCAAGGCTAAGAGATGAACTTTTATGTGTAGTAAATCTACTTCCGTGCTTTGATTCGGTGTCAAGAGCTATAAATGTTGTAAGTTTGGTTT
The DNA here is from genome assembly GCA_946807835.1 of Ailanthus altissimus. Lineage (NCBI taxonomy): Eukaryota > Viridiplantae > Streptophyta > Magnoliopsida > Sapindales > Simaroubaceae > Ailanthus > Ailanthus altissimus. Next base: position 17,799,636 of record OX327687.1, read on the forward strand.
TGATTAAACTCTTATCTATTTTATTTTCTATAATCCAGAGGTTATAATTCTCATGTCTCATATATGTTCAGTCATGCTTTTCTTATGTGATTCATGTTGATTTATAATTGTTACTAGTTACATTGTTTTATATGTTAATCTTTTACTGTAGTATTGTCAATTTGATATATTGTCGATCTTGGATAACATGTAAGGGCAATAAATGTTTGATATTCAAGTTAATCTTTTACTGCAATATTGTCAAAATGATATATTGTCGATCTTAGATAACTTGTATAAATAACATGATGTGTGTTAATGCTTGCAAAAAGTTTAACTAAATCAAATACATGTGTTATCAAATGTGCTATATATTACATACCTTCCGATTGATTGTTTGGGATGTGAAACTTTCAGTTGAGTTATAAATATCGAATCAAAGTATAGAGTAGATTTATAAAATATAATTGTGATTCTCAAAGCCTTGCTTAAATCATCATAAGACATTTTCCTCAATTTATAGACAATTCTATCTCATCCGTTTAAATCAATTAACCCTTTGCTACTGCTTTAATATTTTACTTCACCAACCTATTTTGCCAAGAGCTTTCTCGTGGGATCGTCACCTCAATCTATACTGCGATAGTCGCGTTATATTTTGAGCGTAAACAATAGTCTGTGATTATGCAACTATGGTTTAGTTTTTAACATTGAGAAAAGCTTTTGCCAACTTTCCCCACTGTCGGTGACACTAAAGTTTCCACTTTCTGAAACCTCCAAAAATTACTTCTGCACCCTTCTATTTTGGATAAAATCTCGAGAAAACCTTTTTCTCAAAACATAATCATTCTCCAGTAAAAACAAAAATGCTCCAACACTCAAACTAGTATCTAAAACCAAAGATTAAGATCTATGTGTAGGGAGTATTTTTAAGCAAGAGTATTTAGTTTAAGTTTGGTGAATTCACTCAAGGTTTCCCAAATTCTTGAGAGTACTTTAGGGCTCTATTTGTTGTGGTAAAAACTTGATGATCTTAGTTAATGAAAGTAGTATGCTTATATAGTGCACAATTGTTTATCCTAAAACGAATTGTATCAACTTCTTAATCTTGTTTAATTGGTTTGTTAATTCTTTTCTCACAAGGATTTTACCTTAAAAATAAGAATCCTTTTGTAAATAAAAGAATCATAAAGCAAAGAGTAATGAACTATAAGAAGGAGTGAATTCAAACCTTTTCCAACTTTTACATGTTCTTTTCATTTCCATATTACAAAAATACGAAGAAGTAAATTGGATTAAACTTGGATTGCCCATTGGAGTTGGGATTGGATTATACCTTTTGATCTAAGGATAATTCTGTATTTTTATTTAATCGTGGGCTTCTTTTTTAATTTTTACACTTAAGCGTTATTTTGTCCTATTACCCAATTTAAACCTTTAGGTTGGTCTTCCTTTAGAAATTTTGTATTTATATTGGGCCTTGCACATAGTTGGGCTTTAACCAAATATAAGCCCAACAAGGTAAAACATATTTTTTCAAAAGGAAACTATATATAGATTAAAAATGGTTTATAAGAATTTTCTTTGATGTGTGCTTCCATATTTTCCTTGGGTTGAGAAAAATTTTCTAGAGAGAAAAATAGAACACAAAATGGTAGATACTCCACAATTAATTAAGTACCCCACACAAAGCAATTTATTCGTGGGAGATTCAGTATGGAAGATTTGTCAATCTCAACAAAGAACATCTATTGAAAATTCGCAATCAATGTATAATTTTTATACTTCCTTGGTCGCTAAATTAAAATAGCCATAATAGAATTTTAAAAAATTCCTGCAGTTCAAGCTATTCCAACTTATGCTACAAATATTTCCAAAATCCTAGAATTAGTTTGCCAATAGTTATGTAGTCTTGTAAGGAGTTTTTGGTAAGGTCAGAATATTGAATTAATAATCTAGACTAGTTAAGCTAGAATTAACTATGTCTTTTGACAAATGAGGGGGGGGGGGGGTAGGATTTTAAAGACTTTCAAGTTTTTAATCTTACCTTAGTTGTAAAAAGTTTTCCAATCCAACATCTTTAGCTGCACAAATTATTAAGATAAGTATTTTCCACATACTTCTTTTTCTTTTCAATGCAATACAAAAGTTCTTATTTATGCAGAGTCTTCTTTGTGCAAGAATTTTACTTGTATTAAGTGTTCATTAAAGGGTTAGGAATGGTTCTTCTATTTTAGTTTTTTCCAATCCCTGACTTCTTTGATTGCATTCTTTAAAGTTTATAACTACTAGTTGTGGTGGTGAATTGTTGTAGGTAGCTGATATTTGTGGATTTGAGCCAGATGTGGAACTTACCCTTTCTATTACATACTCTCTAGCCAATTGATGTAGAGAAAATTCTATATACTCATATTAGTTTTTTCTTATGTTTCCAGATATTCCTATATGACATTTTTATCTAAAAGAAATTTATAGTTTTGCTCTGGCTATTAATTAGATGAGACACCAAGACCTAAACTAGATTATGAATCTATTTAAAAGGAAAAGACTCATAGCACAATAGTTTTTTCATTGAGTGATAATATTTTAATGGAGGTTGTTGGAGAGAAAACAAAAATAGATTTTTATAGAAAACTTGATAACATGATGAAGTCTTTGACGAATTGTCTATAAATCAAGAAAAATTTATACTAATTGATCATACTGATGGTACATCTATCAAAGACCACATAGATGCATCTAACAAGATCATCGTCTACTTGGAGATGATTGATGTAAAGGTTAAGGATAAAGATAAAGCAATAATCTTGTTGAGTTCCATACCTTAGAGATATTAGCACTTTGTTGATACCCTTCTCTACAGTAGAGAGTCTTTGATAATGAGAGATGTTAAAGCCTCATAAAACTTAAAAGAGTTGGGGAAGAGAGTAGAGCCTCGTAGTATAGAAAGATTAACTACAAGATGAAGGCCTAAAAATAGAGAAGAAAATTCTAAGAGAAATTTAAGATTCAAATCTAGAGGCAAACTTAGGAAGAGCTATTACTGCAAGAAGGAAGAGCACTTCATTAAAGATTGTCCGAAGAAGAAAGAAAAGATGAAGGATAAGAAAACAAATGAAGAATACATTGTAAATAGTTTATAATGAAAGCTATGATAATGCAAAGAACTTAGTCACTTCTTATAGGAGAAGTTCAAGTAAGTGGATACTAGACTCTGATTGTACCTTCTATATGTGTCTAAATAAAGTTCTTGTTTACCAATTATCACCCTATTAATGGAGGAAAAATGTTAAGAAGGAGTGACATGGCCTGTCATGTCATTGGGATTAGTAGTATTAGGTTAAAGTTATATGATGGGAAGGTTAGCGAGTTGCTAAAAGTAACACATGTTCCTGATTTTAAAAGGAACTTACTTTCTCTTAGTATGTTAAACCAAACTAGAAGTTCAATCAGAGTAAAAAGTGAGATTATAAAGGTGTTAAAAAATTCTATAGTAGTTATGAAAGGTGAAAAAGGCACAATTAAGTATATATGCTACTTGGAAAGGTAGTGAATGGTTCTATATTAATCTTTATTGATGATGAGAATATACAGACTAAATTATGGCATATGAGTTTAGCTCTCCTAAGTGAAAGGAACTTAAAGGAGTTATATGATCGAGGAGTATTTGCCAATGAAGTTTTATGAGCATTATGTGCTTGGTAAAGCATATAGAGTCAAGTTCAGTACGAGAGACTATAAGACTAAAGGCACACTTGATTACATACACTCAAATCTTTAGAGTCCTGTATAGACTGTCATACATAATAAAGCTAGAAAATTTCTAACGTTCATAGATGACTATTCTAGAAAGTTGTAGGCGTATGTGTTGAAGATTAAAAACCAAGTGTTTGAAACCTTTAAAGCAAGTAAAGCTTTTATAGAGAATCAAACTAGCATGGTGATCAAGAAGGTTAAAATAGATAATAGTCTTAAGTTTTGCAATAGGGAGTTTGATAGCTTTTGTGCCAAATATTGGATTGCAAAGCACAAAATAGTAAAGTCAACACCACAAAAGAATGGCGATGTAATATTTCTATATCTTAAAATTGAGTGCAAGTATACATTATTGTATGCAAGTAATAAGGGAAAAAAAGAGTCGAATATCGAACCCACAAGGATAATGTCTTCTTTTTAACCAAGTACTAAAATAATGTCTTTTTAGTAATTATTCAAAAAAATAAAAATCTAAGAATGAATTTAGAAAGTATAAAAGCAATGACACAATATAAAGAGATTTGGACGATATAATATAGAGAAAACCTAAGGTTAATACTATCCTTCAATATGTTTTCTAATGATTAACCCTCTAATATTTAACTCCTTTAGTTCTTGTTATTGATTAAGACACTAATGTATTCGCAAGCCTCTTCCAAGGTCATGCAAGTATAAATTAATTTACCAAATACCTATATTTCTATAGTACTTGTAATAAATTAAGATTCATGAAGATTAAGTGTTATTGATCATACATGCCAATTAGGTATATTTCTATCCTAATTTAAAACTTGCATATGTAACATTGAATATTACTCTACAATCATGCATCAAATTACCTAGGTCTAAATATAATGAGTCATCTTTCGCGTTTATCAAAATATTACCAATTCATTCACCATTTATTAGTTAGATAGATTGAAGCATTAAGAAAAAATAAATTGAAAAACAAGGAACTAAATGTATTAAATATTAAAAAAATATGGCAATTAAGCGCACATATTGAGTTCAAGTATTAACTCTAGAAAGCAAATTTAGTTCATGGCTACAAGAGAACAGCAACAAAAATAATAAGAAATCATGATATAATCAATTACAAATCAATATAGACATTGAATTGCTTTTGATTGCGCTACCTAAGAAACTCTTGATGCAGAAGAACGTCTTGAATCTCTTTCTAAGGTTTCTTTAATTAAGCTCAAATTGCTCTCTAAGACTTGTATTGTGTGTTCTTGATATTCTTGGATATTCTCTAGAGGCTGAGGATGAGTGGCCTTTTATAGGGATTGAACTGAGCTTGAAATCTCCAATTCTTGTTAGGTCAGGAATCTCACAACTGTTAGGGCGTTATGATGCTATCGCGGGGGCACTGCGTGTAAAAGGCCATATCGCTACAGCAGTGAGGGTTTGGCGTTGGGCTTTTGATGGTAAGATAGTGAGCTAGCATTGAGGCGATGAACTGCGACTTAAACAGGTTATTTTTTCTATTTTCGTATTTTGATCACTGTTCTAACACTAGAACGAAAATCCTTGTGGCACTAGGGGAGACAGGTTCATATTTTGAAAAGTCATAAATAGTCGTTTATTCTTATAAAATAATAAAATATCAAAATAAAAATATATGACAAATATGCACTTATCAAATGGTCTTACATAAATGATAAATATAACATTACTCGAGAGAGTAAGATGCATGCTGACCAACGCATGAGTGTCTAAAGCATTCTAGGTTGAGGTAATAGTCACAACAGCCTACTTCATCAATAGAAGTCCCTCCTTAACAATTAATTCTAAGACATCAGAAGAGATGTGGATAGAAAGCCTTCTAAAGTATGATTACCTAAAGATTTTTTGGTTGCCCTGCATTCATACATGTGAATCAAGGTAAGTTAAAGCCTAGAGCTTTGAAGGGGATATTCATAGGATATCCAAATAGTGTGAAATAATACAAGGTATAAGGCATAGATTTGATGCCACAAGGTGACAGGACCCGACCCGAGACCCTCTACTATAGATCCCAGCGGCCTTGCCGGGCACCCCGACGGAAGTGCCTCCGAACCTAACTGGGTAAGTTGAGATATTTCGCGAGGCGAACCCCTTTTTAATTCTTGTTACTACTAAGAAGGTCTAGTAATATACATGAAAATGACATCTTAATTTTAAAAACAAACGGACAGAGTTTTTCCTGTTTTTCGGAAAATCCATATAAAACCTGCAAAGAAATTTCACTTTTATTTCCAATACATCTCAATTCTACCAATTCGGACCTCCGGTCCTTTCCAAATCAAATCCAACATAACTTAATTATTCATTTGAATCACAAATAAGCGTAATCATAGAAGTAAAAAGAACGATCATCATAAAATTGAAATATCTTCTTCTCGGTTCAAAACCTACATCCAAATATACATGCCTACAACTATTATGCATAAAGTAAAGGGTGTTATTTAGCACATTTACATGTACAAGAAAATGATCTTCGGATTTGGCCCACTACTTGGCAATAGGAGAATCAGCAGCTTGCGTACCGAGACCTGCACCTGGGAAAGGGGTTCAGAAAACATAAAACACAAAACGAGTGAGCTAAAGGAGCTCAGTGAGTGCAAATAAAATTTCAATAAAATAACATCATGTATAGATAGCAAATTCTAAAGTTCATGCAAAAATCATGCTTCTAAAACTAATGTAAAACTGTAAAACGGTTTCTAACATCATATGCTATTAAAATCTTGCCGAGCGGGTTTTATCTACATCTTTGGAAAACTATATTCAGAATCTGTATAACATAATAACTACTGTATGCATATAAATGCATAAATGCTATCGGTAAATTGAAAACTAGTAAAATCCTCGCTCGGCCATTTTCTTTCTAAACTGTACCAATGGTAACCCTAAAGCTCTATACCCACGCAGCGACTCAACTAGCACCGCACACGTGAGTAGGTCACGGGGCACCTCAACTAGCAGCACTCACAGTGACATCTCAAGACATCTCACTGGCTATGCAGCGGAATCCTACATCGCATGCATATAGCGAGACAATACCCCGTACACATAGAGTGACTCACATGACTCAACATCCCGACTTCCAAGAGTTAGTGACACACCTTCAAGACCTGCCCATGTGCACGGGATATACCGGCCGGGTCTAATACAATCATCACCACTATAATCTGAGGGTACCAATGGCCTTAAAAACGAATGCAAAAATTTTAAAACTGTTTCTCAATTCGAACATGTAACGACATGTCTATGAATATATATCAAGATCATAAATCATGGTTATGCATCGAAAGCTCATAAAACATGCATATTCATTATGCGAAAACAAAATAAATGCAAAGTAAAAGAAATGGCAGATTTCCACTCACAACCGCTCCGCGCTCAATTTTGCTCCCGATTTCTGCTCCCGTTAACACTCTCGGTTATCTTCACCTATGCGCCACAAATGACATTTAGAACTAAATCGAATACTAGAATCTCATTTAACTACTAAATGCCCTAATCGGCATACAAAACCCGGATACATACTACTTTCCGATTTTAGTTACGGAGCCATAATCAAAACTAACTCACCATCCAGTGTCCTGAAAATTATTGAACACCTTATAACTTGGTTGGACATAATTGCCCTTCACCTTTCCAACATGGACAATTATGTCCCATTTTATTCATTTTTGGTTTTTCCACCAACCATATACATTCAATTTACAATATGCACCATTTACACACAACAATTCAATCAAAACACCACTCAATTCCTAACTTCCCTAAAGTGGCAGAATTTCACCCTAGGTTCCAACACATTCCTTTTCTCAATTTCTTGTTCCAATTACAACAAAATCATGCCAATTTCATTCTAAAGCCCTAATTACAACCAATTGAAATCTCTACAACAAAATCACCAAAAACCCTAATTCTCACCTTGCCAATTTCTTCAAATTGATGACTCCTTCAAGCTCCAAACTAGAATTTAACTCAATCTAAGCCAAGAATACACATAAGAATGTCAATTGGAGCATTCTTGAAAGTTCACTTATCAAACTCATAAAACAATGCTTTTCTTACCTCTTTTTCTTGAATTTCCACTAATTGAGGCTTCAATTGAGCTTAAGGATTCATATGTAACCTTATTTTAGCTTGATTACACATGAAAAATTATGAAAAAAAACTAAAATTTCACTATAGCAGCACCTCTTCACCTTGCCCGAATTTGCTCTCCTTTTTGCTCTAAGTGTTTGCTTTTTGATCACTTGAAAATTCTACGCACTTCTAACATATATATAGTGCTCCCTCAATTGACCATTTTGCCCTTCAACTTGTCCAGCGCACTAATTGAGTGTGAAATTACAAAATTAGGTCTAATATCTCTCACGTGCACTATAAAGGGAATATTTCTAATAGGATTAAAATCGAGTAACTCTACGGTGTCTTATTTGCTCTATACCAAAATCTAGGCGCCAATACTACTAATAAGGATTGGATATTACACAAGGAGTATCATTAATAGGAATGTGATGTTCTATGAGACAACCATAATGAAGATCAATCAAGAAGAAGTAAAGAAGACAAAGGATGTGCCTAAAGGAGTTTTAGCACTTGAAGAGTACCATCTAGTCAGGAATAGGCTAAGGAGAACAACAAATTTACCAATAAGGTATGCATAACTATATTTAATAGCTCATACTTTTAATATTGCATTCACTATTAAGTATGATTAGCATAAGACCTATAAAAAAACTATGAAGAGTGAAAATAGTGAGAAGTGGCAAAAGGCTATAGAGGATGAGATTAGCTCCATCCCAAAGAATAATACCTGAAACATAGTAGATAGACCTTAAAATAAGAAACTAGTTGAGTGTAAATAGGTGTAAAAAATTAAGGAGATGATACCAATTGTAAAGTCTACAATATTTTAGGTTAAATTAATGGCTTAGGGTTTCACATAACATGAGGGGATTGATTTTTATGAAATATTCTCACCAGTAGTCAAGCACACACCAATTAGGATTTTGTTAACCATGTGTGTAAACCTAAATTTATATTTAGATCAAATGGATTTAAAAATAGTTTTTCTTCATAGGGAGCTTGAAGAAAAGATATACATGTCATAGCCACAGAGGTTTAAAGAATCTGGAATGAAAGAGAAGTCATTGCATGGGTTGAAGTAATCTCTAAGGCAATGGTGTATGAGATTTAATGACTTCAAATTACATTATAGTTTTACTAGGAATAATTATGATAGGTGTGTGTACTTTAAAGCACTAGATAATGGGATACACAGACATATATATACTATTTTGTGTGATGATATTTTGATTGCACATCAAGATATGGAAGAGATAAATAAGTTAAAGATGTAGTTGATTGACGTGTTTGAGATAAAAGATTTATTGGCAGCAAAGAGGATTTTAGGTATAGATATACTAAAGGAAAGATTATACGTTATTTTCTTATACAAAATGTCTGATGCAAAAGTTATCTCAACTCTTTTGGTCATGCATTTTAAATTGTTAGTAATACAGTCGCCAGAGACCAAAGAAGAGAAGCTGCATATTTTTAAAGTAAAATATATCAGCGCTATAGACAGCATCATGTATGCAATAGTTTGTATAAAGTCGAACATAGTTCAACTTGTAAGTGTAGTGAATAGATATATGGCAAATCTTAAAAAAGTGCATTGGCTTACAGTAAAGTGGATATGAGATATTTGAAAGGAATGTCAAAGCATAGTCTATAGTATAAAAGGGTAGAAAAGAATGATGAGATGATTAAAAGATATGTGGACTCAGATTATACAAATGACCTGGCTAGACAAAGAGAGGTTGTTAACTGGGTACATATTCATAGTGTTTAGATTGTGTATATTGGAGATCAATTTTACAATATTTTGTGACACTATCAACCACAGAGGTAAAGTACATAGTTCTGGGAGAAGCTCTTAAGAAGGCCATGTGGTTAAAAGGAATCTACACAGAGATATTGGAAATGAAAGACATAGACACTAATGTGTATTGTAAAATTTAGAGTGCCATATAATCTCATGGAGCATTAAGTGTTTCATGAGAGGTTAAAATATATTGATGTGAGGTTCCATTTCATAAAAAAAAGTTGTATAGAGTGGCAAGATTAGTCAAACAAAGATATTATCATCTGACTAAGTCACTGCCTTCAGATAAGTTCATCCTATGTAAGAATTTAATTGGTGTCACCACTATGTAAGTGAACGGATAATGTAAAGACAATGGATTTATGGATGCTTCTTTAGAGATTTTGAAGCAATGAGAGGATTTATGAGAATAGTGATTAAAAACCATGTTGAACATAGTTTGAAATCAAGCCAATGAAAAAGAATACGTGGCGAAGGTACGAAGACACATGCAGTGCCGAAAAAGAAGCTCAAGCCAGAAGTTAAGGCTGGCGAGAAATTAGTACCTCAACGCCAAAGATTTTGGAACCAGCAATGTGGTACCAACTTTCTATCTTGGAGAAGTTTCGAAATGGTGTCATGGCACTATAACTTGGGGAAATTGGCACTGCGGCACCAATGCGAGTTGCCCTCAGATAACTTATGTTTCAAGTCGTCTAAACTTCTTTCTCTTGATAAAACTCAGACTAGGGTTTATCTAAAATGTATAAACTATAAATAGGTATTTGTGATTCTTTTGATTCAATAAAAAAAACATAGATCTTGATCCACTGTAGATGTAGATAGTTATTAAATCATGTATATCTTTGTGTATTTTCTTATTCTTGCTCTTTTATTCTGCAATCATATGACACTAGCTAAAATCAAGTTTTTTGTTTGGCGAGCATTGTTGGACATTATTCCCACAGGTATTAACTTGAGTAGTAGACATTGTTAATCTCGCATATACTTTCGTTGCGGTGAAGAGTTGGAGACTATAGTTCATGCTCTGTTGTTCTCTGATGCCATCTTTCCAGTTTGACAATCAAGCCTTTTTCCCATCTACTGGATGCATCTCAAATTAATCATTTTGGCCACATAATTTTTTCCTTGCCTCGTGAACTTCAAACTTTTGTTGTGTACTTCTTTGGAATTGCTGGCGTGAAAGGAATAGCTTACTGCATGTTGGAGCTATTCAATTAGTTTCTAAAATTTATATTGATTTGGGACTTCTTCTATCTCAATACCGGGATTTGCAATTCGAATTACGTGCTATCTTTTATGTCCCCATGGCTTAGCCTCGCCATTGACAACCACCTCCTACAGGAAGGCTTAAAATTAACGGTGATGCTCCTTTGTTCCCAAATTCCTCTTCAATTCGGTGTTGTTGCGCTAATACGTGATGATTCAGGTACTGTTTCATTAACTATGTCAGCTTATTTTTGATCAGTTTACTCGTGTTGCTGAACGCTTTGCGGTTTTGAAGGGTCTCAAATTAGCCAACCAATTTCACTTGGACATTCACTTGGTGGAGACAAATTGCAGTAATATGGTATCAACAATAAATTATAAATTATATTCTTACAGTGAGCGTAATATCTTGCTTGATGTTGCTTCTGCTGTGACTTAATTTTTAATCCTTCTTGTTGTTTTGTGCGGCTGGGGGCAAATTATATGGCTCATAGTTTAGCCAAATTTGGTGTTTCGTCTAATGGCTTTGTTTCCTAGCTAATTAGAATCTATGCCTATTTTAATTTATTTCTCCTGTTGTACTTTTAAATATCAATTTTGAATGAGTTCTTTCTTTTGATTAAAAAAAAAAAAGAAGTTTCATTTCTATTGGGTGAGTACAGTGATTCCTAATGTCTTTTCTACGAAAGATATATATGTTTCTTTTCTAGGTGGGTAAAAATATATTTCAATGACATTTGGAATTTATTGACATTTTTTTAGGAGCAAACTAAAAAATTAGAAATGTGAGCAAAAATGACATAATAATATTAAGTACTAAAAAAAAAATTTGTGATAGAAAATTATTGTCACAAAACATATTTTGTAATACATTTCATCCATCACTTAAAGTGAATTCATTAATTACTAATTGATGAAATCTATCACTTAATAGTATTAGATTTTTTATATAATAAAAATATTCTATCACAATTATAGTAGCAGATGATGAAATAATGATGTCATGTGATGACATTATCATCCATTCTTTTTATCTTAACCCAATAAAATATTTGTACCATTAAGTGGCAATACTATGTACTGCAAAATGTGAATTTTATTTAAATAAAAAAATTATTTTATAAAAAAATTATTTTATCAAATTTATTTTATAAATTATATATATTCTACTTTTTTTATTAAAAATGTTTGATGATAAGTTAGATATCCCTAATTAACTAAATTTCTCTATACTTTGAACTTTCTCTTCCAGAGGATCTCTAGGTTTAGATGTTGAGCTATGTTGCTTGTTGTATTCCCCGATCCTGTTTAATATTCTCCTTGTATCCTCTTCGATTTCGCTACCTTTTCTTTGTCTGTTCACATTTCTCTAGCATCCTTTTAATTCTATTATATTCTCTAGCATCAACTTTGATTATGCTACTTTCTCTATATCTATTCCGTATTTCTCTAGCATCTCGTACATCTCAATTTTCCTTTCTAAGTCTGTCTAATATTCTTGAGGCATCAATTTCACCCAAATTAATCTTATTTGCATTGATACCCCAATTCTACCTTATAGTATCCGAATTGCCAACCTTTGATTGAACAGGAGCATGATCGTGATTCCTTTATACGAACTTCTACTCAGAGGATGATCTCTTCTTCAAAGCATTATGCTAGGAATTATTTCTTCTTTTGTTCGCAAGCAAACTGAGGAGGGTTTGAGCTTCCCCTAGCTATCTAAATGGTGCTCCTCATATTCAAAAGGTTGTTTTATGGTTTGATCATTTACTAGGGTTCTTATAGTCCTTTTAGGTTCTTGCATTTCTATAGTACTTATACCATAAAGTCTTTTAATTCATCCCTATCTATCGTGATCTTCTCAATTCTTCTTTCAATACTTCTTGCCAAATTGGTGATTCCCCACTTTAATATGGTATATTATTATTTCAAACTTCTATAAATCATTCTTGATTTTGTGACTTAAGGTTCTCATCATCATGTGGATTTTGGCCGCTATTCTAAGCGGCCATAGAATGGGTAACCACAAGCTTTGAATGCAAGCTTCTCATAATTTTTGTCTTTGTGTTTAATAACTTTTTGTTTATTTGTTTATGTGCCAAATTATTGACCTAACATTTTTGTCAACCCTCTGATTAATGAATTGAATTTGTTTCTTTTGAGATTAACAACTCTCAAATTAGAGTTGAAACACTGCCTTAACTTGTTAAATCTCATTACACCACTTTTAATTCTTTCTTTAGGCTTCTAACATAATCACATTATCCTAGACAACCTAAACAAGAAAAAAGAGAAAGAGAAATTAGACCAACTATTCGATAAGATAAAAAAATATATATAATAATGAAATATAGATAGTTACCATCATAGAGAAAGCAAAACTTTTCTGCTCTTAATTCACCACAGTCATAACTAGCATAAAGTCAAAATCAACCTTGGTAAACATTTGAGATAAAATTACAACCACAGCCTCCACATCAATGCAAGGGATGGTAGACTCCCCCTTAACCTACCCACTCCCTTTTCCAATAATGAGGACAAAATATATCATGAAAGATCCTCATATGATAATCCTTACAAGAATTCCTCAGTACTTTCATAGGAGGGGACTTTATCCTTTGTCCCCTTCTTGTTTACAAATAAGAAGGAGGAACCAATCCTCTCTTTCTCACAAAAGAAGAAGAATGAGGCACAGTATTTCTTCTACCAACCCCTTATTATAGAAGGACTGTACCCTCTCTCACTCTACCTTAGTTTAGGAAGAAGGACCTGAATCTCCTCTTTTTGATCTCATCTTTAGAGATGGAGAATGACCCCAAGAGTCACTATCAACATTGATTGGAATTGATAAAGGCGAGATTAACAAGTTAGCAAAAGATCGAGGATAGAGGAAGAAAAAAATAAGAAGTAAAGATAAGTACAAATAAAAATTCAAAAATTTAATTATATACCAACAGGGAGAAAACTCTTCATTAGTGGATTAGGAATGGGTTAGGAAGACTCTGTAACCCTATAAAGGCTCCTTAACAAGCTTAAAAATAGAGGTAAGATCCTTTACAAATTCCTTTAAAACCTTAGGAACCATTGAATCAATACTATGAGGCTCTATTATAGCCTCTAGAATACCTGTAACACCCAATGGAACCTAAAGGCAAGAAGCCTCATTCCAACTATCTTTGAAATAACTTTAGGAATAGGCTTCCACTACGAATGGTAGTTTTTTACTTTCTCGTTGGAGAAACTCTCAATTCTGAATCCCTAGGAACACTCATAGTTGCCATATTCTATGATTTATGACTTCTTTGAGGCACTGCAAAATAGTTAGGAATAATATCTAGGAACTCTTTTGTGAAATCTCAAACCTACAAAAATAAATCTATAAATTAGAAAAAGGAAAACAAGAAATAACAAATAACAAATGCACAATAGAGAAAACACTTATGCTTCTCGCTAGTGGTACAAGGAACCTCTTGAGGTGGAGGATGAGCCTTCGTCCTAAGAGAAATACCAGATGACTGACCTTCAGAAAAAAGGAAGAAATTACAATGGTTTTTAGAGCAAACACTATAAAAGGCTCGATCGCGGGAAGAACATCTACTAGAGGACTTATGGTGGTATAGGAAGCCGTGAAAGAACAATCTAATACCCCACTTTTTTTTTATACTCAAATAGCTTCCACATTAGTACTTGCAATAAGAACTACCATTTAATAAAGCAAATAGAACAAGTAAAATAGTTAGTAAATCACTCTTAAAAAGAATTGGTGTCTATGTATATTAGGAAAAAAAATTCGATGTAAGTAAATTACTGGTAAACAGCCTCACTATTACCACTATTGACTTCTATCTTCAGAGAAAAAGGATCAAATCAGGAAGAGTTTTGTGGCTCAACAATAGCTCTTTAAAGGATCGACTATCAAAGGAAGGAATGCGACTAGGGATGGCAAAATTTAGATCGGGATCTGAGTTTTGCTCAACCTTGATCTAGATCCAAAGTTTTGGTATAAACCCAGAACCAGTGTTTTTCCAACCTGAGCCAAATCTAGGTAATTGAGATCCAGGTTTATACTTGAGATTTTCTTATTTTTTCTAATATTTTTCAATATTTTTTAATTTTTTAGGTTATATTTGAACTTTTAGGGTATTTAATTTATCAAGTAGTTATTAGATTCATATATATTAAAGATTAGGAATTTTAAAAATTAACTTAAAATTTTTCTTTAAAACAAAAAGACAAAACTTGGGTTTCAGGCCAAGTCTTCGAGATCTAGCAAAAGGCCGATCCAAATTACCTAAAAATCAAATTTTTTTGACTTGGATCAGGCTAGGCTTTTAGGTTTTTATAGATCCAGGCTAATTTTTTGTCCCTAAATATGACTGACAAACTTCACACTTAGGGGAGTTAGCTTCTAGATCCTATCCTTATAAGTAAGGGTATAAGGATGATGGCGTACCCTCTCGTGATATATATACTATACTAAGAGAATGAACAAGGATATTTCCTTGTGGAAAATAAGGTTCCTCTTGAAGAATTTCTTCAAACATATTTCTTTCTTAGGGATGGGAAAGAAAGTTATGCTTGTCTTCCAATTAAACACCCTAAAAGTAGTGGCAACCTCGTAAGGATAGCATAGGTGCTTCCATTAATCACTACGACGTGCTTCATAAATTCTGCCACTTTATCCCCAAAATCAAAAATGATTTTTTGCTCTCCATTTAGACACCAATAATAGATTTTCCTTGATTTTTGAAGGTTGTTATATAAAAGACATCGAAGAAAGTGAGGCAATATGGGGGAAGAAAGATATGGTTGAGGATGAAAATTGCTTACTGCAAATGAAAGAAATAATGTTTAATCAAAAGAGGGAAAACAATAATAACGTGAAGAAATTCATGGATAAGAGGAAGAATATAAGGGCAAAAGTAGTTAAGATGCTCCTTATAAAGTGGTAGTTCACTCAGTTTAACAAATGGTAGCTCAAAAATTGATTCATTTTGGAGGAGATTTCTAACATTTACCCCCAGAGAAAACTAGAAAATTAATTTAGTTCATTGAGGGGAAAAAAGTTCACATTTCTAGCTATCAAAGGTTTCTTTAAAAAGAGAAGTTAAGGTTTTTCTTTACCAAAAAGGGATCAAGATAACTAAGGAGAAAGGAGGTTACTAAGGAAAATAGTGCTTTGGAAATTTGAAAGTGAAACAAATGATGAAATGATCAAGAGGTTAAATAAGAGAAGGTCTCTGAAAATCAGCCTTGTCAAATTAAATGTCACTTAACAAAGAGTCTTGTCTACCAAGAACATTGCTACATGGGAAAATAAATGCCATTTAAGGAGAAAGATAGGTATCGCATGTTGATTTAAAAGTGAAGAAACTTACCTTAAGAACTATGAGCTTGGGTTAACACTTATTCTTTATTTGTGAGGGGACATCTGTTGGGCCTATTATTAAATGAGCCCAGTAGTCCACTATACTTTATCTTAATAAAAAGATTCCATGACATCAAAATAGACCCAACTCTAATAAAGTATGGAATTCAACCAAAAAGTAAGCCTATTTAGATTTCAGATTAGGTAACTTAGCCCACCAACCTATAGACCATAGATATGGGTTGTGTAAAGTTTGATAAGCCAAGAACATATTAAAATTACTGTTTTATTTAAATGTGGATTAGTTTAAATTATTATTTTCGATGAAAAATATTTCTCATGAAATGGATGAATCATACTTAAATCCTTCTCCTTGATTGATGCATTATGAATTAAATGTGAACTTAATCTCTAATAAAACATAGATTAACACTTAAATATGCATTCATGCATAATTTGAGTATAATTTGGCAATTTGCACTGTAAATATGCTTGATTTATATAACCTTGGGATCATAAAAAGATAGAAAGCATACAAGCATCTGGAACATCCTATTTGTTGTTGAAGTACTCTATAAATATAGCACACATTTTCTCATAAATATACTGACTTAGCATTTATGTATCTTTTTTTTCCAGGATAATGATGCTTTGTAAATAAATTTATGGAGTATTTAAGGCAATGAGAACAATTCATGAAATTTTAGACTTTAGAGCTTTTAATTACATTCATTACTAAAGAAAAAGGATTTGGTGATGAAAAAATATATCACAAATCGTTATTTGTAATAGATTTTGTCTACACCTAAAGTGGAGTCACTGATTGGTGATAGATGAGATCTATTACCAATCAATGATACACAAGGGATGTAATAGATATAATCAATCACAAATCTATGACATATTTATGTCAAATGGTAAATTATTGCTGACATAGCAAATAATATAGACGGTGGTGTGGCATATAATGTAATGATGATGTCATTATACTAATTTAAATGACACCAGCAACTAGTCTTGGATAGTGACATGGCATCTAAGTTGGCATATGACGTAGTGATGATGTCATGCTGTTGATATCATCAATACATCATAAAGTAATGATAGATTTTGCCTCAAATTTGTGATAGATTCTATCTCAATTAAATTGTAAGTTCTATCTCAATTCAGTGATAGGTATTGTCAATAACGGGTGATAGGTTATGTACAAGAAAAATATTTTATTGAATAATGTTTTAAAATTTGGTAATAATAATTATTTTTCTTTTATTTTTGAACATTAAATATTAAATATAATTTGAAATTCTTTTTATATTATATATATTTTTTAATTTATAATTTATATTTATTTCTACATTATATATTTATAAAGCATATTAATATTTATTTACAAATAGCATCCACCTGAATTTTGCGTACACATAAAGGAACAGAACAATATTCCTGCTAACTTATATCGAAGATTAATACAACAATACAACTTAAATATTAAACTCTAGCATGTAAACAATACAACAATATCCTTTTCACAAACAACTAATATTCATAGCATAACAAAGCTGTAGCAATATACCAACTTAACTCTACTTACTTAGATCAATTACATGCTCATATTCCTACCAGCATAGAAATTACCTAGCGAGTATTATGCATAGTACAATAAAATAGTAGCAACAACAAGAACGTAACACTTTTTCCAACAACTACATGGTTAATCTCTAGTATAGAAGTTGCAGTAAAGCAACAAACAAATTCAACAATACTTCTAACAAGTAAATGTTTAATTTTCTAGAAAAGCAACAGAGAAGGTAGGCTTTATCTTTAGCAACTAAATAAACAACTAAAGTAATTTTTAATGTAAGAACAACAGAATACCTGTCAATAAGTAGTAAAGTTAGCACCACAGTCAGCGAGAGAGGAAGTTACCATATAAATACAATGATTAAAATTTGAAGGTCGATAATAGTCACAAACATTAGAGTGAAAGATTACATGTTCAAATAGAAGTAAAAAAATGTGTTAGCTTTAATTTAAATGTGGAAATTCTAACAAAAGATGGCAAATGAACATAAAATAAATAGGCAAAAATTTGATACCTCATATCTACTCTATAGCATATTAGATATGAATGAAGCTCATTTGACCTAAGTTCATTAATTTCTTCTTTAATTTATGCACTCTTACCTATGAATTTGAAAGAGATGAAGTAAAGGAACTAAGAAATTTATAAAATAAACATATACATTCAATAATGCCACAAGAACTATAAAATGATTTTGAAGTAACTTACTTTTTGTAAGAGTACATCAAGATCGTTGATTATATCTCTCATCCCCATGACATAGAAATCGCACTCAAGTACTCTTGATTGCATTAGGGCCTGAAAATAATTTTGAGTAGCTATTGATGAATATTTTAGAGGCAATAAGTTATTACATTTATATAAGAGTTATATTACCTTAACTTCAATCCAATTAATGGTCGATCTCCTACTGTTGCCTCCCTGTGCCAAATGAATGCAAATGCTACTATAAAAATGAAAATCTAATGACTTATATTATTTTAATTAGATAGAGAAAAATTAAATTATTATTTAGAAGACAAGATTGTACTTATTCAAGATAATAAGGAAGTTGTTGCAGATGCAGTCTCCCCTAGGGTTAAGGTAGTAAATGATGAGTTCATTTATATCTATTGTTTTAATCTCCTAAAATTGATAATTGCTTAATTTAAATAAAAATATATGGATTTTTTTGTGCGATAATATTATTTTATAGGTTTCAAGTTAATAGAGCTATTTGGGGTGAAAAGCCAAGGAAAACGCGGAAAAATATCAATAAGGGACCAAAATGCTCAATTTGAATAGTAACTATGAATGGAATGCCACAGCCCCAATTTGGGTAGTAAGTTAGGGCCACAAACCCACTCTTTCCAAACTATGGCCTTACTCTAATTTGAAGCCTATAAATTAGAATCTTTAAGCCACTTTTCGTATCATCAAATGAATGCACAAAAAATACAAAGGAGATGAGGCTAGAGTACAAATTGGAATAGGAGAAAGACTCACTTCTTGAGTGAGAAATTGTCTTCAAAGCTTTTTGAGAATTATTTAAGACACTTAAAGGATTGAAACCTTATACACATCCTCAATTTCAATTTTGTCTTTTTTTTTTCTTTTTTCTTATTTGGTTAAAGTTTGTAGTTATGAATATTGTTTAAACATGTTTGTATTTATGAATTTCTTGACAATTGTAGTTAGGAAAAAGGATATTTGGACCCTCATGTTATAGTGAAAGTGATAGTTTACTCATCTTATTTTTAAAATTACCTATTTTCACCACCTTTCCATAATTTTTCTATTAAATTTAATGATATTACCCATTTTTAAAAATTGGATAAAAGTGAGTTTTTAATAATACCAATTGGTAACAAGAAAAAGTTTAAACAATGGGTAATTTCATCAAATTTAATAGCAAAACTGTTTAAAAGGGGCAAAAATGGGTAATTTTAAAAACACGGTGAGTAAACTGTCACTTTCACTATGACATAAGGGTCTAAATGTCCTTTACCCTTTTAGTTATGGTTGGATTTATGTGTAACTAAATGATTAATGTAGTTTTATTTATATTATGTTTGGATGATTTAGTGGATTTTTATTTCATTCATTTATATTTCTCTATACTTAATGCTTCCAATTAATTAGAAAATGAATTGGTTGTTATTGATTTGTGGATTAATGCTCGGGAGATTGACCTATTTATTGGATTAGAAAACATAGCTTAAGTTATTATTGAGTTAAAGGTTAATAGCACTTGGGTAATACAATGTTTAGACAAGGATATTAACTTAGAAATGTATGCTTAGGATATAATTTAACACTTAGGTGAGGTAATGAGATTAATTTTTGGGTAATCAATTTAAGGGTTGCGTAATCGGTGTATAGATAAACAAGTTAAATAGGGATATCAACTTGAATATGTATACATAGGATTTCATTTGACGCTTGGGAGAGATAATGAGATTAGTTTTTAACCTTTGATTAAAAAAATTGAATGAAATTGCTAAATAGGAAGAATTGCGTAAAATCAAGTCCCTAAGATCCCGTTTATTATAGATTTTTCATTTCACAAGATTATTAATTTCAATTGTTGCTTTAATTAATTGGTCAGTTTAATTTTTCATAGGTGTTACATTTAAATCAAAGTAGCCTAGATGAAATCAGTTGTGTAAACCCATAGTACTTTGCATAAATTTGAAAAATCAATCATAATGGGAATGATATTCATCCTCATCACTTTATTACTTACTCACAACTCATGCACTTGCGATTTTAATTACCTGTGTCCAGCTTTGCGAACAATAAAAAGTTTTATTAGACACATTAATAACTATGAAAACCCAATGGAAACTATATCAATTAAAAATAAAATCAATTACGAAATGGATAAGTAGAATGGAACAAGTAAAACAACAGTTTATACTTGAGGTTACACAGGACGAGCCAAAATTGATTGCTTGTTTTGGTTTTAAGGCAATTAACAATTGCATATGAATGGTCATTGATCATTGTTCTTACTACTAACTTTTCTAAAATAGAGACAACAAAGAGGTCGGTGAAGAAAACATTTCGGGTCATTTTAGAGACTTTCAATTTTTCAAAACATGACTTGGTAATAAATAAAAGTCAATTTATTATTATTAGAAATGAAAGGAAGGAAAAATTATACTAAAAAGAAGTATTGTAATTACATTATATGCAGATAATCTAAGGTATGCTCACTGGTATTAGGTACAATACATATTTAAAGTCTTATTATTGTACCCATAAATTGTACTTAGTTCTAAAATTTTCTTCCTTAATATTCACTTGCTTGGCTCTCAATGCAAAATATTTTTCAACTAACGTCTTAAATAATACGAGCTATGGCCATCTAGCCAAGTTGTAGTTTTTAGCTTTCCTTGTACTCCTCTTAAAGTATTGTATGGGATTAGTAGTGACATCCTTTTTCTTTTTCAGACAATAACCTATAAGTGAAGTTATAATATAATGTAAATCAATTTATTACTTTACCAAAATATAAATTTGTTTGAAGACAATCTTGTTCATAGACAATGAGAGAGGGAAATAAGGACACTAAATGTCAATTAGCAATGAATTACACATTTGTAAAAATTATCAAAATTTAAAACTAAATCAGTTATGGCAGCAACCTTCAGTGTAATGAAAAAAATTGTGCAAGTGTTTAGGAGTAGACAACTTAAGTGTAATGACCAAATATTTACAATTTCTGAAAATCTATGATAGTTAAGCTTATGTAATCATATTATATTATCAACTGTTTAGGAGTGGACAACTTTTTCAATTTCCTTAATATGCTTGGGTGTTTTGAGAGGTGTTCTCTTAGTTTGTTTATAGATGGTCTTAGGGGTATCATCAATCTTAATGGGGGTTTTATAAACCTAAAATAAATTAGTTATTGATATTAGTATCTGTTGCTCTATTAAAATAAATGATAAATATTGGCCAAATAAACTTACATTGAATAGATTAACATTTGTAAAGCCAACATCCATGTTCAACATCTTGGTCGTAGATAACCTGCTGGAGCTCACCACCTCTAAAGCCTTCCCATTTTTGATGACATTCACTTAAGTATCTAATTTTTCACTCATTCTTGCTAACTTTTCATCATACTTCTCTTTCTCTCTAGTCAATAACTCATCTCTAGTAGGTATGTTGAATAGATCTTGGTAGTGATATATTTGCCTAGTCCTTAGAAATGGCTAGGAGATCGCTTTCTTTGCAAAAATTGAGCCAAAATATCATTAGTACCTTCAAATTTGGCCTCACTTTCAAGTTGGTCCTACAATGACGATGAGACAAAAAAGTTATAGTATATTCTTTGTATGGACTTAAATACTTCGAAAATAAATTTGTTGGGAAGCTACAATTTATTACAATTCGTTAAAAAATTGACATCACATATGAAGTGTATTAGCCATTCTTTCTCTTCCTTACTCTCTTCCAAGTCACGCTCTAGTCAATCTCTCTCTGAAAGACCAGCCTCCTCCACCTAGTTGCAAAGGAATTAGTATGTCAAAATGATTTTGGTTTTACTACCTGCTCAACGAGGCTGACAAAACTCTTTCAGCCTATGTTGTGGTCGTACTTGTAAGCCTTTCTCTTCTTTTGACATTCCTTCCTAATTTTTTGTATATCAATACAACAAAATATTTAGATGACAAGTGTTACAAAGAAATAGTAAAATTATAAACTTAATTTTATTACATAGTTTTTTAATTGCTAATTGACACAAATTTAATTGATAACCTAGAATCAACAAATACCTTCCAATTTGATTGTTTAATCCACTTACAATTTACGGGTGGTTTTCGTAGTGCTTCTTTGTTAACCTTGTGGGGTAGGATGTAGTCACACTGTCAAATGGTATCTGAAGGTGCGATGAGCTACTCTCATGGAATGCAAAATCTGTTTCTTACTGGGAGGATCCATCATTAAAATAGTCTGTTCAGTAATGATGTAAAAGGACAGTCAACTGTTGCTACTGCTAAACATAAATAAAAGGTTATTTTGTATGGAAATGCATTTGATAAACTAAATATACATGTTACTGCATATACATGTTAATATATGTGTCAACTATTTTAAATAAAATATAAGGCAAATTCAGGCTGTACAAATGCAGGTATAAAGATACTGCCAATATACATGTTAATGCATAAGTTGTAAGTTCAAAATAAACAACTAAAGAATTAAAAAAATATCAGTAAAGAAACTACCAATATATATATATATATATATCCTGTCACATTTTCTGAATCATTAAGGAGTTAACATGTGAGCAAATTGAAATGAAAAAAATAACGTCACCAAATTGTATAAAAAAATAACATGTCAGCAAATTGAAATCAAGAACTTGTAAGAATGATTACACACCATCTTAAAAAATTAAATTAATATATAACATGTAAGCAAATTGGCATATTTAAGCTACCAGGGCCAGGCCACCATTACTAGTATACACTGTTGAGCAAAATACCAACATAAGCAGTTTCTCTCATACAAGCAAACATAATTAAGCCACTAGATACAAAAACACCATGATTAGAAGCACCAAAAGCTCCAATAGCAATAGCATGTAAATAGTAAAGGACAATAACACCACCAACAGTTAAACACCATTCATGTACAGGAATTGTAACCAACAAAAGATGCATGACCATGATGTATAGACACTGCAAAAGCATAAACATGTTGTGTTTTATGAATATCTACACCTATTTCCAAAGGGCCTCCTTCAGTTGAGAAGGTTCCGCCAATCAGTGTAGACAATGGTCACCAATCGCTATGGTTTAAGGCAGTACTCTTATTCCCCTTTGGCACACCATATCAGTTGTACTTCACTATGATTTTGCTGCCATCCTTTAGAGTTTTCAGGGATATTTTTTGGTCAAGCCACGTGTATGTCGATTTGTCAATTCATATAAATTAGTTGAGTCTTTCTCACTCTCATTGTTACTATTCCATGAATCCTTGTCTGTCATACTCTAAAAAATAAAACAAAGTGAAACATATGTCAGAACATTGTACAACATGTTGTAAATATGTAAATAGAACTAAAACAATTAATAAAAATGTAAGGACAAAGTTAGTAACATGTCACAACATCATATACTATGTTATATTGATGGTAATTTCAATTTTTGATAAATAATGATATCACTTACTTTCACCCGGATTTTTAAGTGGTTGGCTAATATATTTTCACAATCTATTTTTATATAATTTGGATTGCTTTTATCTTTAAAATATTGGTCTTTAGTCTCATCTGGTGGTTTGGTCATCAAAGCCTTTCGGGCAATACACAAACAATTGAAACATTTGGATTTTCTTGATCACTTGCATAAAAAACCTGCTTCGCTTATGAAGTATAAATGTATCAAACCTATGACCTATTCTTCTAAGTTCTACAACTATAAATCCATGCTTATCAACTTTTTATATCATGTGGTAGTCAATGTTCCATATTTCATTAAGAATTCCGTAACAGGACATCTTTCTAACTAGACTTTTATCCTTAGCACTAACAATTTAGATTGTTGTTGCCACCACACTAATGCCACTATTTCATGTTGATCAATTTAGATCTTGATTCGCCATCTAGAAATTGTACTTATTTATAAGATACCTTAGATATTTGATGAAATTTAGGCTCGGTCCTCTTTCCAATCATTGTATAACTTCAGATATTTTCTTATCGTTATCTATAGCTTTGAGAACATATAGTAAAGTTATCATGGAAATTAATGTATTAGTAGTTTTTTTTTCCTTAAAATCAATCACATAATGAAATGATATTCATTCACATACCTTATTTGTGAACTAGCAGATAAATATTGTTAGTGTGTTGTTCGTAAGGTACAAGTGTGTATATTAAAATTTTTTAATTTTATTAATTGTTTGCATACCTCACATACAAATAGCGCAGTGGAAAGAAAATCTAATTTCCTATTACAATATACACATACTGAATTTAAGTCTCATTACACTAATGAAATTAGAAATTACCTTTAAAAATGATCCGAGATAGTTTTTATTATCGAAGTTCAACTTAAAGTGATCTCGCAAACAATGCTAGTTCATAACACCAGTGAGATTATGGAGCTAGAATAATAGCTTAATTTTAGTTGGATTTGAAATTGAAGCAACTATTTACTTTAATGGTCTCTTAGCCAAATTTTTTTGTTTTGACTAAAACTTAGTCAATTTTAGAGCAATAACAATTGCAACCTTTATAATTGTTTCAGCTGCTTGCCGAAATGCCTTACTCAAAAGCATCATATTATATTGAAAATAATTTTCAATATCTAAACTTAAGAGAGGCCAAATGCCACCACTTGTAAAGCCTTAAATAGCAATTTAATTGTAATATTTTACAATATAATAAACACAAGTTGCTGAATGCCACTATATCTTATAATTTCAACATTTTTAATAAAATAAGATATATATATTTCATTCAAGGACAAATGTCCTTTAACGAGAAAATAGTGGCTTCTTGTTTAAGTAGTGGCATCTTTGTTTGAGTGGTGGCCGAATATAAAATGGTGGCAATTTTCTTAGTGGTGGCCGACTGCAACTCTTGCCAAAAGGCCATAAAGAATTGATACACCTCATGCTTACAAAGAAATGATGGCAATGTCATGGCATTACAAGGCATCATTGTCCATTGGCTTGAAATATGGCAGCTTGTAAGGGGATGAGTTGGCAACTACTAGTAAGTTACACTTGTCATTTGTTAACCTTCTAGGCTTAACACTTATGCCATAGCAGTTTTTTAAGAGACTCTAAAATAATTTTTGCTTTTCGAAATCTTCTTATATTGAACTATTCGACCAGTGTGCTATCCAGTACTCAACGAGTATACTTTATATTATGAGACTCTCTAGGTTCACACCCGTTTGCTTTATGAAACTCTTATGTAAGTCTATAAATGATGCCCCACACACATGTTAAAAAAATTATAAAATAGCGTGTTGAATCATACAAGTTGAGGTTAATACATATTCGTATAATCCCTCTATTATTTATATCTTGGAAGAGTGGAGACATAGATCATCACCTTCAAGTCTCCATATGCTTAATTGTGAACTCATCTCGAGACTCTTATTTTCATAAATAATATTCATAAACACTTTTGTGATATTGTTTATCCCATGGAAAACTCTTTCCTATGTTTTATAATTGTGGCCATAAGACTTCCTGAAATATAATCTTGGAGCATCAAGATATAAAACTCATCCATATGAGTTGCCGGATCCCATATCTACACACACCAGATTCTATGAGCATTGAACCATACCCAGTAACACCCAGTGGTTAGACTGTGAAATGTTTCTAACATGTGTAGAACCTAAGTATGGTGGATCACTCACAAGTCTACTGTGGTACTTTAGTTAAAGGACCACGAATACTACTTAACTCGAGAAGACCCTCTATTGATTGCTTTATTAGATGTCTATTGGAGGTTTTCATTGAGCTGTTCAGTACCCAGTCCTCACTGAATATCTATATGCCTATACGAGCTTCCATTAAACTCATGACCTGCTAAGACTACCCATTTGAACCATCCAGATATAGACATACACTTATCTATATATGATAAAGTCTTCACCGACAGACCCGCACCAGTAAAGATAGATCAGAAACATAAAGTTTGAAAGCATACTTGCACAATGACATTTTCTAGCACTATTTGCAACTGCCTGCAACTATGTCATTACTAATATATTCCCAGACCTTTGTCCCATTTTAGACAAGGCTCTAACTCTTTAGATTTCTCTGACTAATATAACATACTAACTCTTAGCAATGCTAACTCTTAGCATTGTTAACTCTTAGTATTAATCTAAACCCCTTTAAACCAAATCTGAACCCTTTCAAATCATACAATATATGAAATGTTACAAGCATCTTACTATTTATTATTTAATATTAAATAATTAATATTCATACAATATTGGAATGACACGTAAACACCATCTCCAATAAATATACTATACTGTTACGTTGGTCTTGCAACCATTTTTTGTTGCTTGATTGATAAGGATATTACTTTATAAACTATTTAAAGTGCTTCCTAATAGTGTCAATAATTATCACATTATCACAACATAACAGGTTCATGATATTTGAAAATTATTAAACAAATTATAAGACATATCAATACTCACTCAATATAGGGTTGAACAAGTGTTGTATTCTCTAAAATATAGCGATGCGCTTGTTCAAGTAGGTTAATATCAGCTTCGACAATTAGCCCACTAGTTGATGGCATCAATTACTATTTTCTCCTTATGCCTAAAAGGATCTCTAATTGGATTTATGTATGACAAGAATTCAACACAAAATTCTATTGCTTCTTCTATAATTTAACACTTGCGATGTAACCTTCTGGCTAATTATGGTTCTGCATATAATAAACACAAATACTTTCACTTTTTTTTAATCCTATTAAATTAATTTTTTATTTTAAAATGAAAGGACAAAAATTTCACAACAACTAAGAACTTGCAAAACCTTAAAGCTTTATTGTCCCAAGCTAACCAAAATTTCAGTTTGGCCAATTGGATTTACATTTCAAGGAACTAAACCAAAATTTTGGTTTACACTTTAAATGATCGATATTTTTACAATTGGCAAAAAGAATTTGAATTACACCCTAAACGGAAATGATTGATGTTAGAGCTTCAAAAGGCAAGTATAGGGGTCTTAAGTATAAGTGTATGGTAACTTACGATTTGACCAATTTTGATAATGATGAGATGCAAACAAGGTTTAAGAAATTTTCTAAGAAAACTGTTTGCCAAACTAAGCCTGTTATATTATCTTATTAAAGACAATTCAATTAAAGATTTAAGCTTAGTTAATGCTTTGGGAAGTGGTGATTGGCATTCATTTATAGCGATATGTGAGTCCTAGTCTCATAATTTGATTAAGTTGTCTTATTCCAACTTTATTGACTTCAGTGGAGATAAATGTTGGTTTACAACTTACTTAAGAGGCCAAGAGATTAAAGGTTAATGCCTCACTCATTGATGAAGTTTTGAGATTTGCCTAATGAGGGGGAAGAGGTTTATAGTTGCAAAGGATGGTAAATGTAGCAGGAGCTTAACACTTTGGATGTTCTTACTAAGATTTACACATTTGAAACTGATGTAGCTTGTAAGATACATTATAAGGCTTTCACTTTTGACCTCACTTTAGCAATTCAAACACTAAAGAAGATCATACAATTTATTATTTTACCTAGAAGTGGTCTCTAAGATGAGGTTAAGAGGAAGGATATCATGGGAGCTTGATCAAGAGGGTGAGAATAAATCGTAATGGAATACACTAAAAATAGTAAGTCATATAATCTTTCTTATTGGATGGTGATGTCTAGGATTCTAGTAAGGTACAGGAACTACAGTAGAGCTTGAACTCGATGCATTTATTGAAAGTGAGGATGATTTCATTACTATAGGCAATGTAGCCAGAAGGGTTAGCAGCTTGAGGATGATGATAGATAAATCCTAGTAGTCTCAAGACTTGTAGAGGAGCTAAAGGTGGTCGAAGTAATACTTATGCTCAAGACAAAGGAAGAGCTTATGTGATTATTGATAAGGAGATGACTGAGGTTGAAGGAGATGTTTATAAGGGATATGATATTGGTGTTGAGAAAAACAGACTGAGGCTGATGGGTCTCTTGGTAATATAAAGACTTGGATGGGTCAGGTTGAGAGTCGTTAGACTACTATTAAACAACAACATTAGAACATTATAGAGGCTATGAACTGACTTGAGACTAAGATGTCCACTCTGACTTTTTTCATATGCATTTTATCATGTGTTTTGCATTTAAAATATTTTGGGATCATAACTTGTATTATGGATATTATTATGATTTATAGGTGATTTGTTTTATTATCATTTCTATTATGGATATTTTCTTTGACTTACTGAATTCTCATGGAATATATGTGATCTTTATGGCTTTTTAGTTTATTTTATGGATAGTATAAATGTTAATAAAGTTATGAATAAGTTAATTTTTTAATCTTATAAGTGTATTTGATATATGATGGTGAATGATTAATAATTTGATGATATTAAAAGGGGAGAAGATATATTTTAGATTTTTGTTTCAGCTTTAAATATATTGTTGTCCAAAATCTACAAAAATCTAAGTTCAAGTCCATTAAACATATTAAGTATGTCAAACAAGATAAGACAAGTAGATCCAAGCTACATTAGAAGGCTTAATATGTGAGTTGTGATTTGATAAGAATAGGATTGTACAAAATATGTGTACCTTTAGGTTAAGGCCCATTTGGAGAAAAACTTAATCAAGTAAAGATAAATTTGTGTAACTAAGACTAATGAAAAACACCAACTCAATGACACACTTTTTAGCCTTTAGAGTCCTTCAAAAATAAAAATGAGTAAGTTTCTTATTGATATGATAAGTGATAAACAAAATAGTGTTTTATTCAGAATAACACTAGTATTTATCCTTTTTATTTAGTAAATTTATTTGTTCATTTTAGTTAATGTAAAACTCATTAAATAATCTATATTTTATATAGATAATGAGTCAAATAAGGGGTCTAAATCTAATACAAAATCTTAACCTTATAAAACCTTGATGTACACGTAAAAAGGAGAAAATTTTAACCTAGTTTTGCTTTCTTTACACACAACATAATTGACACGTCCAGAATATAGGAGTTTATTCCCAAGTGCAGGATTGTCGAAGTAATAAATAACCCGATGAGAATGGGGTCAATCCACAGGGAAGTAGAATTAAAATTACAAATTATAAACACTTTAAAGATAATTAATGCAGTATAAGATGTTTGTAAATATTAATTCAATTAACCAATTCAAATAAAAGCTAAGGTTAGGGGGATCCACTCTTGGCATAAGAAGTAAGAATATATTTAACTCTTTTTATAACTCAATTGGAATCCTCACACAAATGAGGTTCCAACCGAAAAATATAACAATTAAAGTTCATCATCATTTATATATTGATTAGTATTTATTTCTTTTAATTATTATACACCAAATCTTATAAATGGGTTAAAGTATTTATTATGCCAAACTTTATATTTGTCTACAATAAATCAAGACTCCCACTTTACAAGAAAAGGTATATACACTAAATCTTTTAAATGGTTTCAAGAATTTATTGTGCCAAGTATAAAGTTTGTCAATAATAAATCAAGAATCACCACTTTAAAAGAAAGGGTATTAATTCTACAATTAAAATAAATACATCTTATATAAATTTGCATAACTTAAGAATGAAGCATTAAATTGATGAATATGTGTTAAGCATATTTTATTATCTTGCCAAGAGTTTCACCCTTTCACCTTAACATAAAGAAAATTATTTGGACATAATAAAACTAAAGAAAAAGAAAGGAAATGGATGAAGAAATAACATGTCTTAATAGTAAACGAGAGAAATAATATAACAAAGAAATAATACAAAGGATAGGTATTTTGAACTAAATTCTAACTTTCTAATTACATGCTTTAGGCATAAACAAGCCACCTATTTATAGAAAAACATGGATAAATCGAGACAAATTAAGAGGGAACCACTTGGATGATGAAAGTCAATAATGGTAGCAAAATAATTTGTATTGATTATCACTAAGGCACCCACTTGATTATCCAATTTGAAATTGATGTGATCCGAATTAGTTGTCACTCAAAACATCATAATTGTAGATAAGTCTCTTATCTTTCTAAATTGAGTTGTCTCATATATATTAGATACATATTGCTATAGTTATCGGCCAAATACTTGTGACTGTTCAAACTGGGCCTGTACTGCATATCAGTTCCGTTCTAGGCCATTTTCACCCTCTAAACACTCAAATTTCAAATGCTTTGTGAAATACAATATATTATTCCATTGTGTCCGCTCTTTACAGGATTAAGAATCACTCCAATTGGATCTTTAGTTAAAAAGTTATGCCTATTTTACCGAACCTACCATAAAACAGTTAAAAGATAGTTAGGTACAATATTGTGAACATAGTTAAGTTAAGAAAATTAAATACACTAGTAATAAAAAATAATGATGTAAAACTCTTATTAAATGTGTAATTTCAAGTGTTCATCAATAAATATTTTGCGTTATCTTCAACATTTGCTTCCACCCACACCTTTAGTTCAATAACTATTAACAATTTTCAATACTTGTAATAATTATATAAAAAAATGCCAATACCCAAGGCATAATTTAAGAGATGAGTTTCTTCTAATTTCTAGGCTAGAATTGTTTATGGGCTAACACCTTAAATATGTCTTGCATGAAACGTACCATAAGTAGAGTTAAAACAACCATTAATAATATCCTCACACTTCTCATAGCTTAATACTATATGTATTCAATTAGATAACTTAAAGCTCAAGATCATTAGAGTAAATTCGTAACTCCAAGTTTCTTAGAATCCAGGAGCTCTTTCAGAGACATAATGAGCCTTACTCCTAAACTCATAGAAATGAAGAAGCTAATATCTTATATTCAAGTCAAAATGAATCGTTTTTATATAGCCTACCATATTATTATGATACCACTAAAATAATTGATATATGCCACGTAGTAGTCTCTTAATTCCTCCCAAACAAAATATTAATCTCTTCTTGTTACCATTTGAAGTTTCTGGTTTCTGGGAAGCTCCAAAAATTACTTCTATACACTTGGATCTTTATTTGAACAAGACCGTCCTCTTAAAATGGAAAACACTCCAATGCTATGTGTGAGTGATTAATCAAACAAGATGGCTCTATGTTTAGGGAGTTCTTAGAGATCAAACGAAGATCTCAAGAGATCTTTCGGGGTTCTTTGCTAGTGAAAGATTTTCTTTAAATGTATCTGTATTCAATATTTTTTGTCTGTGATGAATGAATGTAAACGAATTATGCATGCCTTTTTATAGTGCACACATGCAGTCTTTAATCATAACTCAACATATTATCAGGAGATGATCTTTAATTGATTTTAGGATTGAAGAGATATAATCTACCTTGGTTTGGTCTATATCTCTCGTGAAGAAAAGTCTTACATTGACTCTCTATGTATGTTTCAATAGGTTCCTTACATGAATTTAGTCTAATTCTAAGATTAAATTCATGTTATTCTCATCGTATAATGAAAGTATAATAGAACATAACTTTATCTTGTTCAGATAATTTATGTGCACCAAGTTCCCCATCTATTTTTTATTAAGAAACATAGGGGAACTTGAGTTCGAACTGAACTCTGCCACGTATCTAGAGTAGGGCCTATCTCATTTGGGCTGGATCCTATCTTATCTATAGGGGTATTTGGGTAATTTTTAGAATCTGTGGGCCTGTATTTTGGGTATGACAAAATTTGGGCTTGTCAACTCTTATTTTGGCTTTGTTGTTGACGTGTCTTCATTTTATTATTAAGACAAAAGATTTCTTTAATGAAGTGAGTCACCAGTTAGGCCTTGTCCAAATATGAGTCCAAATAATGCCCCTAATAAGTGAGGTAGTGTGATAACATTTTGTAAAAACCCTTGGGTGCATTGCTTTAGTTGAACCGGTTTCAGGTAAATTAAAGTACATATCTTCCCATTTAAAAATCTTGCCTATCATATTAGTCATAACTTTTGTAGGAAACCCTCTGTCTTTAGGAAACGTTCCCTTATTTACAAAGAGACATGTTTCTTTAATTTTAACTCACAAAAATAGGGCTTAGCCGTCTGTGTTCATCATTAAGCTTTCATATTTTAAAACTTTCTCTTTCATCAACCAAAAGACTCTTAACCTTATTTCTTTTATTTCTTTTAAAATTTTACGACAATTGTGAAAGATATCAGTCAATACACCATAGATGAACTGAAAAAGAATTCAATGTCCCAGACAATATTAGAATTTGTATTCTTTCTAGTGGGAATTCTCATAGAAATCCTTTCAGTATTCATCGCAAGGAACTCCTTTTGTTCTGTGAGCACTTTAAATTCTTTCGGTTCTCTATTCCTCCTATGATTCTCAAGTTCCTTCACATTACAGGACTCTCTCCCCTCTAAGTTCACCCTAATATTTTTTATCATCTTCAGGATATCTCAATCCTGAACCATATGATGAACCCTGCTTATTGCTTAACTTTGTACGATGTTTTTCTTACGTCCAGCTTAGTCTGTCCAAACCAGAACTACTTCTGGCAGCCTAAGGGCCCAAGGAAGTTCTTTGATTCCCTTGACAACAAATGGGATTGTTTTGAAGAATACGCTATAGTATTCATGTAGTAACCACTTATCTACAGCCGATAAGAATAAGTATTTATATATATAAAATATTTATATTTTGTTTGTATGTAGGTGATACTTGATTTATGTATTTTTATTAGTATTGTTTGTATAGATTAAGGACCTACTATTAGTATTGGGTTTATTTACAAGACTTTAGATTTATTTTAGGGACAAAATTGAAATACTTTGAAAGTTTTAGGGGTTAATTTATAAATACTAAAAATTAATCTCTTAGTATAAAAATACACATTTTAAACCCTAATTCACTCATTCTTAGTCTAGCCATCCCTTTTAGAGAGATAAAAGAGAGAAATAGAGAGGAGAGAAAGAGAAGAAGAAGAAGAAGAAATTGAAATTTTAAACTGTAAGAGATATATCATAACTCTTTATCAATTTATTGGTGTTAATTAAGTTAATTTCTTTAAATTTTATTTTCTAGAAATATACAAAATTGGGGATTTTATGTGGATTTTGTAAGATATATTGAGAATTGATGATGATGATTATATAGACAACTTGATGAATCATGATGATTTTACAAATTTTCTACTTAATAGTATCTTGATCCGAGAATTTTGTAAATTTTTATACTTTGATTCTAATTTTGGTTTTTTAGAATATGAAACTAGACATATTTATAATAATTTGAGACTTTGAATCGATTAAAAATTTCACAAATTAAATTTTTAGTGAATTTATAAAAATAACCCTAAAATTCTGGAAATTTTTTGTGTTAACAGTATACTAAAGTGACGAACAATTTTTGAAATTGGATAAAATTATATGTCTAATATGATATATTCAAAATTAAGCATTTATATCAATATGATAAAATTGTTATGATTTTCTAAAGTGTATCAGCTCACTATACTATTTGATCAACAAATTTATAAAGCTATGGAATAAAATAGTTCTAAAATACTTTTGGCAGGGATTTTGAAGTAAAATATTTATCATAGATTGAGATATATGTCAAGAGTAATTCTGTGATAGTTTTATAATTTTTAAGTTAGTATATGATTTTATAAAATTGAGAGATTGAATACTGTTCAATAAATATCTTGATTTTGTCAGGATAATAGTTTGGATTTGATGGTGTTTATGAAATGGATTGTGCATGAATTATGATATAATATTTATATATAAGAAGGATATATGTGTCAAGAATGATATATTCTGATTTTGGAGTAATTAGACATCATTTGATGTATAAGAAAAGTTTATTAAGTGTAGGTGGTCAAAATGATAGGTTTTGAGAAATCAAGTCATTAAACAAATTCGATGTGATAAGTGCAATATATGTAATTTTGTAAACTTTTTTTAAAGTATTTTGTATGAATGGTGAGGCTTATAAAAGGATTAATCTCCATTGATAGGTTAAGGAGAATAAAGCCTTGTACTCAAAAGTGTTAAGAGATAAGTATAGTTGATTTTTACTGAAATCACAATAAACATAGTAACTGTCTATGTATGATTTTGTAAATGTGCTTAAAAATATTATTATGCTATGCCAAAGTATATTTTGATAGAAAATGTGAAAGACGTATATTTATAAATGTGAGCATTGACATTGAGCATGGGTATACATGACATACATATGTTTATGAAAGTGAGCGTTTCAAAATGAAGTGTGTTTAACAAAGAAAGCTTTTGAAGTGGAATATGTTCATGAGAAACGTTTTGTATTTTGAGAATGCTTGAACTCACTATTTACTTAGTAGGTACCTTATGCAATTTGTGGAGCTTATATGTGTGGCCTTTCCTTCGGGGATTGGTATGTGTTATGTGTTTCATATATAGGGAGGATTCTATGTGTACCTAAAGGAAAAGTGAATCATCACATTCGTATGGCGGCGTATTGGTGCATATGAGAGGACTCATTGATGATCAGGGTGAAGGTTTGGCTCTTACCTTCGAGCATGAGTATTATATATGTATAATTTAAACCTCACTTGTGCTATTCCTCTCATATAATATGTCACCCACGGGTGACATTTGGCTCATTATGTGATATGTGATATGCAAGTCCTACTAAGTAGTAGTTGGATGATCGTATTCCTACTATATGTGTAACACCCTCCTCACTCGCCTCTCATGGAGACACGAGATCAGGGGGTGCTACGATAGCATCGAACAGAAACAACGATAATGATTATTCAAACTTCAAAAATAGTTTTTTTGTTTTATAAACATTTACGGGGAAAAACTGACAGAGTCTTCCCTAAAAATTTGATTTTTACACTACCTGTAACAAAAGAAACACTACCAAAATTTTCATATCCATTCTTAACCAACTTCCATATTTATCTTTCAGCAAATATTCACAACTCATATTACAATATAAATGTATCAAACATTTACAAAACTATTTCACATCCAGTATATTATCAAAATATATATCATATATCATGGTTTTAAAAGAGACAGTTCTAAATAAATACATATATACATGCACATACACTTAATGTCCATAATATAATACACAACAGTCTATAGACAAGCAAAATATCTACCAAAAATAATTATATATAGGGAGAGGATGTGAGCGACTCTGAGCAGCTGCAGAAAGATTTACTCTTCAATCTTTAGTGATGTCAACTCTACTACCTACGCATGGTAAATCCAACGAGCTAAGCACAACAGCTTAGTGGGTGTACACAAAAGATGAAACAGTATAATAAAATTTTATTACCTTTTTGCAATAAACTATATATATAAACAATGAAATTTTGAGTAATACCAATTTTGTTTCTCTATATATTATAATAAATCAAAATTTATCAATTAATCAATTCATTAAACCAAAACATTATTTCGATTTCTCATTTTAATTAATCAAATATATATATATACACACAAATATCATATTTATACTTAATCCAAGTAGGTGCCCAAAATAAACACTGACACGATACCATGGATTGGCTAATGAGCTAACAAATATCAGATAATGATCCGGCATCGGCCACTCGGTGACTATCCACTGGATCTAGAATAAATCAGAATAGATAACAGATCGGATACACAGAGTAGTATCATCGAACAAGCAAACGGCGCAGTACTGCTATAATACCCTATTGGCATGCCAACTACCAATCCTCCCTTACCAATGTTCAAGTTTACTTAGGGCGTCACAATAGTATTATTATAATACATTATTTTTCTTTAAAAAAAAATATTTTAACACAATTTTATTATTACTAAAGCAAATTATTATACAAATTCACATTTATTCAAGTTTTCTGATTATTCATATTTAGACACAAATATTTTTTTATTATTACAAATAGGCCCAAATTTTTTTACTATTTACCTTTATGCCTAAAATTTTCAAGATTTTTATACATAAGCCCAAATGTTCCAAAAAATTTCATATAGGTCCAGAATATTCAAAAATACCCAAATAAGTTTCAGATTTTTCAGATTTAACAATTCAGCCCAACATTTTCCAATTTTCCACTTATAGGCCCATTTGTTCCAAAATTTACCATTAGGCCCCAATTTCTTCAACAAGTCATACATAAGTTCTAATTACATACTAATACACATAAAGACATAAAAATTTTAAATATTTACAATTTAGTCCAGAATTTTTCATATAAGTCCTATTTTCTCAAAATTCATATTTATGCCCAATTTTTCTTTTCTTTTCAATTTTGACCACCAATTAATATCCAATACTCAAAACATATTTAATACATTTAGAAATAATATAATTATCAATTTAATGCCATAGTTCAACATATTCATCCATCATATTAATAAAATACATCAATATACAATAAATTTTCTAAGGTAAAAATTTAAGTTCAAACTAATGTGTACACCAACCTTATAAGCTTAATTCCTCCACTCGACTCACATCTTCTCCTTCTCCTTCCCTTGGCTATCCTTGGCCAAGCTTTCACCTTCATTTGCCAAAATACACAAATAATGAATAAATTTCTAATTTACCAAATTAAAAGCATAATTCACTAATTTTACATGGCTACTTAATCTATTAACCCTTGAAACCCCAAATTCATATTCAATAGAATTTTTAGCATCAACTCACCTTGAATAACACCTTATACCTTAAAATTGATCCTTGAAACTTGATGAAGAAGGCTTTAATTAAGGATTTGGAGGCTTAATTTACTAATGGAAGTATTGAGAATTGTTGAATTTAAAGGGGGATAAAAGAAAAATGGACAGAAAATGCAAAAGGGAGGGGACGGCCAAATGTATTGCTTTCTCTAAATTTTTCAATACTATTCTCCCTTTTATAGCCTTTATTTTCTTTCCAAAAATACTCCCAACTAAACTCAAAATTACAAAAATGCCATTGGTTAGAAATGGTGGCATTTGATTGGTTCAAAAATTCCAAATACTATTCATAACTAAACTAAATAAAAAATCTAGTTAAAATCTAACTAATTCTAGTAAATTTCATTTAACAATGTTGGCAAAATTCTATTGGTCCAAATGTTGGAAAAGTTGTAATAGCATGGGTTTTAATTCCATGCAAACACTTATACCATACTATACTTATTCAACCAATCAAATTCTTCCATTTCTTTTGACTAATAAATTCAATCAAAATAAATAAAAATTTTGGGGTATTACAATATGTTTTGAAAGAATGTGTAAAAGCTTACTTGACACGTAATTTGATAAGATTATGATTTTGATTTATCACGCCATATCATACACATGTATTGTGTATATATATGTATTTTTATTTTGATACATGAAAAACTAGTATGCTTATTAAGTTTTATACTCATTATAGTTTATGATGATTTCATATAAATAAGGTACATATGTGCTTAATGGATTTGGCAAGGCTTTTGCTGTCCCTTGGGTTCCCTAAGTTACTAGGTTGTTAAGTGTTTCATTTGTGGACACGTAGTTTAAGATATTTGATTTGTTCCTATTGAATAAATACTTATGTATTATTTTATTAGGTATGGTTGTATTTGGTTTATGTGTTCACCAAGTATGGTTATGGGTTGATCTTTTTGTTGAACTTACTATCAACTTGCTAAGGATTCCTATGTTGAATTCAAGTTTTAAATTTTATGCAATATTAATTATGAGTGCACATTATTGAATAAGTGCAAGTTATATCGTATGTCAGATCTTTTGAGTCTGGAGCATGACAATTCAATGGTGAATGGGAGAACTCAGTCATCCATTCGAGGTCAACGCCATTTTTACGGCCTTTAACTGGAAGACAGCTCTCACGCTTCCCTCTATTCTTGGGAGGGAATGTTTCTTGAGAAAGCTTTTCAAATCCATCTAATTATCCATACACACATCAATAATCCCATGATTCTGGAGAGGTTCCAGAGTCTGAGAAGGATCAAATTCCTTCAATGTGATCTCATGTACGAGAAAGTGGGCTTATTTTTACTCCTCCGGATCTAAGCATCGTAGAGTGAACTCCTTCTTTTGATGCCAAGGGTTTCACCCACAGGATCATGTGGCTGGAGCTCCTTCTAGAAGAGGATCTCTTTACAAAATCGAGGCAGAGAGATAGAGACACTTATTTTTCTCTGTCCTATCGTCATTTCTTCCTCGATATTAGTAAGTTTTTCTTTTTGAGATACTGTTTTCTTTTGGCCTTTACTTTTATCTATTGTGGATATCACGCCATGCACTTAAATTTGACACCCCTATGGCATCAACTAAGCCACAACCTTGATACCCCTTTTATTCTATACGCAACGAAAAATCATAACTTGATACCATAAGAAAGAACACATAAGATTAACACACCAATAAAGATAAAGAAAACAAACCAATCAACAAGACACAAGATATACGTGGTTCGGCTCAAAATTACCTACGTCCACGGAGGATCCATGATCTAGCTTCTTACTATTGAAATAGATCACTAAGTATCATTGATCCCACAAGACCCTTTAATATCTCCCATAGAGACCTCTAAGTATCTACCCTTGATCACCATGACTCCCTAAGACCTCTTAGTATCTCCTCATAAGAGATTTTTACAAGGAACACAAGAATAGCCCAAGCATCTAAGCCAAAAGGATCTATGGTGTTTCTCTTTTATTCACTCAAAGAACTTAAAGAAAAAACACTCCCCAAAGGTTACACCCTAGTACACCATGCACTTAGTGCCTACCTAGCTCCTCTATTCTCTCTTATGGTTACATATTGAAACCTTAAATGCTTAATCTTAAACAAGGGTTTACAAGTGTTTATATAGGGTGTATTTCATGCCTACTAATTCTATTCCTTGTTGGAGTAAGAGTTCACTTGTTTTGGAAGTTCAAAACTTCCCAAAACTAGAAATCTCAAACCAAAACGGATATCCTGACGCGTCTGGGCACCACGGCGCTCATCCTTAGGCGCTGCGGCGCTAGCCCTTCTCGCGCCTATCACCGCAGTGCTGGGGACCTAGCGCTGCAGCGCTGGTCTTTTGTGTTGAGCGCCGCGGCGCTCAGCCCTGGGCACCGCGGTGCTGGCTGCTTCTCCTGTAATTTTTTTGTTTCCTTCACTTTTTCAAGTCCCGTTTCACTTTTCCCTTCGTGTTCCACACGTCCTAAACTTCTCCATATGTGTCCCACACGTTCTAGACTTCTTGTGACTCTCTACTTTGGTATTCATCTCAATTATTGTCCAACCAAAATTGTTGAATCACTAATTTTCTAACATTATCATATTCTAACTCTATTCCATGTCAGCTGGTCGTGTAGAGTTAGACCGGGTGACCCACGAATGAGAAGTGCTCAATTTCTCCATGTCTAACCATCCCATGGAAGCTGGCAAAAGGTCGAGTTCTACTGCTACTGCTGCTTCTATAGTTCTTGAGGAAGGATCACCAATCTCTGTACAAGTGGATCCTTCTGATTCGATTCTTATGGAGCCAGAGATAGTTATTCCACCAATGGAGAATCCTGTGGAGCTTTTTTCTCCTCCGAGATAAGATCCTACCGAATAAAGTTTCAATGGTTTCCTAGCCTTCGGTACTGGAAGAATAAGGTAACTACTTGTTATTACTGCTCTTTATTTATTTCTTCTTTTAGAGTTTTACTGATCTTTTTCTTATCTTGTTCTAGTGGTCTAGTCTTTCATGGAGGACCTTCCTAACGTATTATCTAACCTTTTTGCTCTGCGAAAGTCGCGGACCAAGAGGAAAGGTTCTAACACAACGACGGGTGCTGAGAAATGTTTGAAGACTAAGTTGGGTAATACTGACAATCAACCGTCAGTGCCTGAGAGCCGAGATGCTTTGAAATCTGCCTTTCCTTTGCAGGTTTCAGGACCCGAGGATGTTGAAGAGCCTCAGGTACCAAAAGCTCCTACTCAGGCATCAGTGGCTCTTAAAAGTCAAATGTCTGAGCAATTAGTTTTTCAAGAGGGGGTTCAATTTTACTGGGTAATGGAACCTTTTCCAGATTTAGCTGAGGTTCCTCAGCATGATTCACTAATGTTGGAACCTTAAGTGATGGTAAATGATGGTTCAGGTGCACCCGAAGAAGAATACATCCTGGGTTTGGATGTAAGACCGGCGCCGGGTATCTTTATTTTTGCTTTATCTTTATTTTTGCTTTATCTTTTCTAGAACTAACACAAAGTTTCCATTTGCAGAAAATATTCCAGTGTTCTAGGTTTCAGACTCGGACACGGATACTGATGTTGCCCCCTCTAAAGGAACAGAAACTGAGTGGAGTTCTGGAAGGCATAGGGCAATGAGTTAATCGAGGGGTCTGGAACCTGAAGAGTTCACTCCAAGTTTCCCTTAAAAAAAAGGAGGCATAGTTACTCTTATGTTTTTGATGTAAGCCTTGTGGGATAGCTTTCTTGCAATAGAAGCTTTCATGGTGAGTCTTCTTCCAAGACTAAGGAAATAAAGTGCCTGACCAAGCTTTTGGAAGAGAAGAATGATGAGGAGATCTTCCTCAAAGGGAGGAACCTGGTCCTCAGCTCTAATTTGACACAATTGAGCAAGAAAACAAGGAGCTGAAAGTAGAGCCTGAGGAGCTAAAGAGAGGTTCCTAAGCACAGAAGGAGCTGGAATAGATTTCCAACGACCTAGAAGAGGCCCAGGTTTTTAATGCAGATCTGAATGATGAGTGTCATTGCCTTTAAACCTTGTTGGAGGAGAGTTTGAGGAGGATTTCCTTCTTGGAGTGGGAGGTAAAGCACTAGGGATGGTAGCGGATCGGGTTTGGGATGAATATTCCTAAACCCGTATTCACATTTATTTAAAAAATAAAATATTAAATTTTTTTTAAACTCGATGCGCGTTTAAAGTTTTATTACCAAACCCGCACTAGCGGATATATACTCCTTATCAAACCTGCAATAGGTTATTCGTAAATTTTAAGCGGGTTTTGAATTAATATAATAAAAAAAAAATTATAACTTTAATTTATATGAAAATCCACAAAATATACCAATAAATAATATTAATTATAGATTTCATTTCATTTACGTTAAACATTATAATTTTACTTCAAATTTTAATTTTAATTATATAAAATATTATAATTTTAAATTCAATTTCGATTTTAATTACGTTAAATGTTATAATTTCAATTATGTTAAATATTTTAATTTTAGTTCCAATTTTCTATTTCAATTATGTTAAATGTTATAATTTCAAATCTAATTTTGATTTCAATTACGTTAAATATTATTACTCCAAATCCAATTTCGATTTTAATTATGTTAAATGTTTTAATTATAATTTCAGTTTTGACATCAATTACGTTAAATATTATAATTCCTATTCCAATTACGTTAAAATATTATAATTTTAATTTCAAGTTTGATTTTAATTATGTTAAATGTTATAATTTTAAATCCAATTTCAATTTCATTTACATTAAATTTTATAATTTCAATTTCAAATTTTAATTTTATTTACGTTAAATATTATAATTCAAAATCCAATTTCGCTTTTAATTACATTAACTCTTATAATTCCAATTTTGATTTCAATTTCAATTACGTTAAATATTATAATTTTGATTCTAATATTAATTTCAGTTACGTTAAATGTTATAATTACAAATTCAATTTCGATTTTAATTATCTTAAATATTATAATTCTAAATCTGATTTTTATTTTAATTACATTAAATATTATAATTACAATTACAATTACAGTTACAATTTCATTACGGTAAATGCTATAAATCAAAATCTAATTTCAATTACGTTAAATATTAAATATTCTAATTCCAATTCTAATTTCAATTTTAGTTACGTTGAATGCTATAATTTCAATTATAATTATTAGTCTATTTGAACTAATTTTATTTATTTTTTATTGAACGGTATGGCGATATCAAACTAAATATAGATCTTTTGGTATGGACTAAAAATAAATGCAAAAAAAATCAATTCATATTTTTATTTTTCTCTAAACTTTTTTTTAAACAAAATAGTATGTGTGGATACCTGTTGCGAGTATCCACTGATTTTTCACCAAACTCGTACCCCAACCAAATTCATTGTGCATTTTAATTTTTTTATTCCAAATCCGCTTCAAATCTTATCAAATCCTTCATAATGCTGGCGGATTTTAGCGGGTTTGCAGATAATTTTGCCATCCTTATAAAGAACTCCCTTCAAGAAAGGAAAACCCTAGATGCTAATCTATAGCACTTTCACCAATAAGAGGCTTCTTTTAAAGAGATGAAGGATTGACTCTAGAAGCACAATGAGTCCTTAAATTCGTAGTTGATGCAGAGGCATCGTGAGCTACAAGAGACAGCCACCCGCCTAACTTCCAATAAGGCCCTACTGAAGCTAGCCAAGAATTGTACTTCCCAATTGGGGAAGGTTGTTAAGGATCTCCAAGTTGCAATGAAGGTCTTTCAGAAGGAAAATGCCTCCTGCAATCAGAGAAAGAGGTTACAAAAGTGACATGGCAACGAAAGATTGCAATGGCCAAGTAGGTGTTTGATCGGGAAACAAGGGTGGCCACTGCCTGTGTTTTAGGAGAGGGTTCTGCTCTAAGAGGGACCTAGAGTACTATAGAATCCATCCTAAGAATGTGAATGCCTCATGCGACTTCTACAAAGGTTGGTTTACCAGACACCTAGATGATGACTATAGGCAGATCAATTATGTCTCAACAGATAAAGGAGCCGAGGACTAAGATCCTAATACCATATAGCTTCCTCCAAGATCCCCTTCAACTTATAGTAGCTTTTTCCTTTCTTTTTGATTATGTATCCAAAAAACTTAGTCCAATATGTAATCAAGAAATTATTATTAATGAAATACAAGTAATTTTTTCTTATACTTGTCCTTTTATGATTGTTTCTTTTCCTTAATATATTTCTGTTTGTATTTTTTCTCTAAGTACTAGTACCATGATCCTCTGTTTTCTTGAGACTTTTCATATGGTTTCTTGTTTGGTCTCTTTGTCTATAAGATAATGCTTTTTTTCAAAGAATTATTTAAGCTTTCGACTTTGGTAGCAAACATTTTAGTACTATATGAGAATCTCTTTACATCCAATGCTGAATCCTTTGCAAGTAATCTTCTCAGACAGGTTATGTATTGCAATTTATAAGGTTCCAGGCTGTGTAGAGGGATGATAAGTCTCTATAATGCACCTGGGGGATCATATTGCTTATACTGCTTCCCTAGAATGATTATAGGATTGCTTTTAGTCATCGCCTCCTATGTAACCGTTTTTGGTGGTTGTAGGTTGTGTAAAGGGGCGATAGGTCTCTAAAATGTACATGGGGAGATAGTTTTGTTTATACCACTTCCCCAAAATGGTTGGAGGATTACTTTTAACTGTCTTATTCTCTGTAACAATGTAACATTTTTCTAAGGTTTTAGGGCATGTAGTAGGGTGATAGGTCTCTACAATGTACCAAAGGGATAAATAAGGCTATACATCAATTCTAGAGGGAATATCAGGTCTACCATTTCCCCGAAACAATGGAGGATTGCTTTTAGACATTTTGTCCTTTGTAATGGCACCAGACTATTTTATCGGATAGAGGGTCGATAGGTTTTGTCCATGGGTCTGGGGGGATAGGTTTTTGGCCATCTCCCCATATGGCATAACAATCAATCGTTATAGTAAATATCTTATTTGAATATACTCATAAAAAAAATCTAAAAACGATAAGAACATTTAAGGAAGTCGTATAGAGAACTTCTTCAATTTCGATATGTTCCAATGGATTGGAATAAGGTTCCCTTTCACATCTTACAGTAGGAATACTCATTTGTCTAGCTACCGTATGACTTTGTAAGGTCCTTTCCAAGTCTCAACCATCTTTCCCACATTGTGCTCTTTGTTAATATCGAGTACCGCTCTCAGAATGAGGTCACATTTATCAATATCACGCCTTCTGATATTTTGTCGTAATGTCTCTTCATCTTTGCCTTGTAAACCTTTACATGTATCGCAGTGATTTCTCTGGCTTCATCAGTCAAGTCTTTTGGCCATGGTTATGGCCTTATCATTGAGCTCGAGTTGTATAGTCTTCATCCTTAGTGTTTGGATAAAAGCTTCCATAGGCATCATAGCTTCTGTCCTATACACCAGGGAGTATGGTAAGGCTCTCATAGATCAGTTCTTTGTTGTTCAATAGGCCCAAAGCACTCCTAGTAGTTCTTTAAGCCATTTACTCTTTTTTCATTCTTGTCTTTTTCATAGCATTATAAAAATTGTACTATTGGAAATCCTAGCCTAGCCGTTTCCCTGCGGATAGTTATGAGAAGAGAATCATTTCTATATCTGATACTTCATACAAAACGTGGTGACAATACTAATCATGAACTGTT
Source organism: Ailanthus altissimus (assembly GCA_946807835.1). NCBI lineage: Eukaryota > Viridiplantae > Streptophyta > Magnoliopsida > Sapindales > Simaroubaceae > Ailanthus > Ailanthus altissimus. The sequence goes on from OX327687.1 coordinate 17,844,473, forward strand.
TCTTATTATCAGACATAATCACCTACAGTATTCTGAATCTAGTGAAAATGTTTCTCCATATAAAGCTCTTCACTTTGGTACCAATAAGGTTGCTGCAGGCTTTTACTTCAACCCACTTATTGAAATAATCCATAGCTAGTAGCATAAATCACTTCCCTCCTACTACGGTGGAAAGTAGACCTACGATATCCATCCACCATTGAATGAATGGCCACGGACTGGATACTATGTTAAGATCGTTAGTTGGACAGTAGATGAGTACTCACGAAATTATATACACGCAAATTATAATTGCAAGTGCAAGGATCGTGAGCAAGTAATAAAGTGATAAGTGAGTATCATTCCTACGAGGATTGTGTCCTAACTTAATGCTAATTACCACGGTGTTGGCAACCTAACATTATCTAGGCTAAACTAAATGATAAGTTGAATTATAAAATACAAATGCTTTAAACTAAATAAATTGGTAAATTAAAAGAATGAGAGTTCTACGGCAATGGGATTCTAGGGACTTGGTTTCCCTCTATTGTTCCTATGATCTTTGTCATTAGTGATCAACAACCAATTTTATGCATTTTTTGTCTAGGGGTATGATTAGTCTCATTCCCTCTCCCAAGTGTCGAATGAGACTTTATGCATATACAACTAAGTTGATATCCCTATTTAACCCATTAAACATACACCCATTAAACTACCCTTATGTGACTACTTTAAGTTCATTAGTCTTATAACTCAACAAACTCAAAGCTATGCTTTTTACAACCAATTTATAGATTAAACTTTTCCAAGCACATAACCCAAATGTTAAAAGCATCCAATCCATTTTCTAATGCAATTAAAAGCATTAAGTACATAAAATGAATAAATTAATGACACAAAAAAGTCATTAATCACATAACAACATCAATATATATTGTTCAATAGAGTTCTATTAAGCCCTATAACATATAATCTAGCAATAGAATGATAATCTTGCGATATAAAAAATTCTATAGAAACAGGATCCTAGAGTATTGAATTCATTCTAGTTGTCCTATGTTCTTCCTATTTAGAAATTTCATTCAATTCATTAATCAAGGGATTAAGATTAATCTCATTACCTCTCATGAGGTACTATGCATACATATTCAAGTTGATATCCCTATCAACTTGTCTACCTATACATGCATTACGCAACCCTTAAATTTATTACCCAAGAATTAATCTCATTACCTCTCCCAAGCGTCTAATAAAATCTTAGGCATATTGTCACACCCCAAGTATTCTGACACATTTTATCGAACACTTGGTGTGTACCATATGCAATCATTGAGCAAACTATGGTGATTACCTATTAGCCTCTCGACTCAATAACAACCTAAGGTTATGTTTCTCAAATTCGATAAATGGGTTAATCTCTCTCAAGCATCAATCCATAAATCCACAATAGGCAATTCATTTTCTAATCATTTAGAAGCATTAATCATAGAGAAACATAAATTAATTAAACAAAAATATACTAAATCATCCAAACATAATACAGATAAAACTACATCAAGCTTTAGAATTCAAGTTTAGTCACACACAAATCCAATCACAACTAAAATTATTAACAAATTTACAGATACAAACATGTATAAAAAATATTCATAACTACAAATTCCAACAAAAGAGAAATATAAAGAAAGGAAAGATAAAACCTAAATTTGGGATGTCTCTAATGTTTCAATCCTTTAAATATCTTCAATAATGCTTAAGAAACCTTGGAGACATTCTTTTTCTCTTCAAATTTGAGCTAAAGTCTTGATTTTCTTTGTGTATTTTGCACCTCCCTTTGATCATGTGAGAAGTGGCTAAATGGTAGTATTTATATGCTTCAAATTAGGGCAAGAATATGGCTAATAAAATAAGTGGTGGTGCTTGGGCCTAAGGCATTATAGCAACTCAACTGTTCATTGACACTGTAGCATGTTAACTATTCATCGGTACTCTATCATATTTGGTTTTTTTTGCTTGTTTTCTTTGAATTTTTATTCCAAATAGCTTTATTAAATTAAAACCTATAAAATGAAATTAATACTTATAAAAAACTATATATTCTTATTTAAATTAAGTAATTATCAAGTTTATAAAAGGTACATTATGATGTATAAAATGTGCTTATCAAACTTCCCTAAACTTAAATACCTAATCGTCCTCGAGTAAGGAAGCACACTCACAAAAAAAAGATAGCAAACTATAAGAAGATACAAAACATTGGGTCGGCAAATAATTAGTAATTTGTGTCAAAAACTTCTCATAACTACTATCTTTAAAGAAAGTCTAAACATCATAACTGTTCAACATGTTAATCCAACACTTATTCTAACCTACAAATGACCTACTCTGTGTGTGTGTGTGTGTGAATAGCTAAAATCATTAGTCACATATACTCGGATTAGTTTATGCACACAAGACAATGAAATGGTCTCTATAAGTTTTTTCTTATTTAATTAACACTCTATATGCTTGTTTTTCGCATCACTCTCTACTAATGTAGGCACACACATAATCAAGAATCAAATGGGACTTTAGTTAGCTTGCAATTCATGACTAGGGTGAGGGTAGGATAAAATAGGTTTGTTTTGGCTAAACTTGCACTATAGACCCATTCCTTTAGAGCTTACTCAAACTGAACCAATTATTTTTCACTCAATTTTCTCCAAACTTATTTCTTTTATTCCCTTGCTATTTTGTTCTTATTTTTCTTCTTTTTTTAGCTAGAGGTACAGTAAACTCAATTTATTTTTTTTAATATGTTTTTCTTTTTTTTTAACATATAAGTCATTATACCCCAAACTTAAGCTTTTCATATTAGAACAACCAACATTTATAACCAAATCCATAACCCTTCTTTAATTTACCCTTTCATTTTTGAAATTTCACCTAACTCTCTAAAAGGAGTGTTATACTCATGGCGTGATGGGTACCTATGAATGATAATAAAAGTAGGTTAAATCAAAGTAGTTTGTTTGTTTAATTTTTCTTAGTTCTTGTATTTAAATCAAAGTATCCGAGATATAATCAAGTTGCATAAACTCATAGTACATAACATAAGTTTAAAAGATTAATCCTTATAGGAACAATACTCACTCATCACTTTATTTCTTGCTCACTACCCGTGCACTTATGGTTAATATTTTCGTTTGTTAGTTTCATAAACACTCTGTAATCATTTTCATCAGCCATTGTTGGTTTGTAAATTAAAGAACAAATGCACACTATTGCAATAAGTAATATAGAATGACTTTAAGTATCGTTCAAACGAGGACTTTTTAATATATCTTTCACTAAGTACTAAATTAGGTATTTTTAATTTTATCCAAATAAAGTAAAACTTAAATTTAATTAAATAATTTAATCTAAACAAAAAATTAATCAAGATAAACTAAATTGAACAAGAATTTATCACCAATAGTGAATGAACCTAGGTTTATAACTATCCCTCAATACTTTACTTGAACAAGTTATTCTCTTATCTTAATCCCTCAATTATGAATTATTGGCTAGATCCTTAATATTGTCACAAGCTTCTGTCGATAGTCGAGTGACTATATCTTACCCATTACAATTACATATATATCTATGATAATCAGATAAGGATAAGATTGATTAAGAACTAATCAATTACTACTATATATACCACACAAGTATATGTCTATCTCATATGAAACACATAACTGCTAAGTTATGCTCATATATTAATCTATCGTAGGCTTAATGCATAAATACCTTTGTCAGGTTCATCATGATTCTTAAGATAATCTAAATATTAGCCAAATAGATAAGAAGCATTAAGCACAGATAGATTTAACAATTTAAATCATTGAGTTCATAACATAAGAAAAAAACTAATTGCAGTTACATATTAAGTTCAAAAGTTGTAACCCTAGATGTAGAAAATTAGTTTATGAGGATAGAAGAGTTCTGAAACATAAATTCAAAGATATAATGAAGGACAATATAATATCTAAGAAAGAGAAAAGAATAAACTAAGAATAGTGCTCTGATTCTTCATTTTCTCTCTCTAACTTATTGTGCAAACCCCATTTTAATCTTTAAAATTAGTTTCAATCTCTTTGAAACTTTTAAATTTTGTGCTCTGGCTTATGTATTTCTCTATTTTACTTCAAAAGTCCTTATTTATAGGTTCTCAACTTTCAAGTAAGGCAAACTTTGTATTCAAGCTAGGTTAGGATTTTCTTTAATCATACAGGCGTTATGGCACTAGGTATAGGTGTCATAGCGTCAAGACTTATGAATTCTTCAATTATTACCTAACTTGAGTGTCATGACCTTCATTGTTAGGCATCATAGCATTAGAAACACTGACTTTGGCGCTGCTAGCATTAGCCTCTATTTTCGCTCTCCTTGTTCCTTTTTCATCTAATTTTTAGCATCTTCACACCAAAAGCTTTGAAACTTATAAATCAACAATAATGTGTATAAATAGCCAGATAACTGAGATTAAATGAACAAATATTACGTTTAGAAAGATAAAAATATTTAACACAATAATCCCTATCAAACTCCCCCAAACTTAATCATTTCTTTGTACTCGAGCAAAAAGAGAAAACTAAAACTAAAATTTAGAAAAATAAAAAAATACAGGTTGGTTGATGGTTAACAAAATTGTCTAAAAAATTGCATATAATTTATAATTCATGAAAAGCTTTAGATATCATAAAAGTTAGAATGTCAATCTATGCACTAGCCTTACCCATATGTGATTTATTTGGTGTATGTATATATGTGTATATGTGTAAGTCATTCTTATTAGTCATATGTACTCAGATAAGGTTATACACATAAAGATGCAGAAAATTTATCTTGAAAATAATTTTTATTCATATTTCATATACTTGCTTTTCATACAACTCTCCACTAATGTAGATGCACATATAACTAAGGATCAAATAAATCTTTATTTAGCTTGTAATGTACGGCTAGGGTGAAGGTATGATGAATGGAAATTTTTTGGCTTAATTCACACCACAAACACACATTCTTATTCTTAGATCTTAAAATTTTCATCAAATTTTTCCAAAGATCCCCCTAAACTTATTTCACAATATTCTTTATTCAATTTTTTGTCCTTAATGGCAAAAGAAAAATAATAATATAACACTTCCCTGATGGGTGAGCTTAATGATTTGCCATGTTAGCTAGATAATCACTCTTGCTGTAATCGTCGTCTACAGGTTGCGATTGAAGGTATAAATAAGTTGATGTGAAAAATGAGGTTATTTCTCTAACTCCTAGCATTGTGACTTTAGCTTATGGATATCGTGTTGCTGACTTTATGACTTCAAGAGGAAATTTAATGCTAGAATTAGTGATGCAACCCTGGTTTTGGGTGCCACGGCGTTCAGAATTGGGATTAAAGGGCAATTATTTTAGCCATGGGCACTGTAGCATTGGCTTATGGGTGCCATGGTGCTGAAGTTACTAACTTTGGGGCTGTGACGCCGAGTACTAGGCATCGTGGCACTAAGGTTTTCTTCTCTCTTCTTTTTTTTAACAAGCACAAAAAAGAAAAAGAAATAAAATTACATTATATTACTTGGGTTGCCTCCTAAAAAGCTTATGGTGAATCAAGTTGTATATTACTGACATTTGCCATAGTATCTTTAGTTGGTGTTAATAATTGATGATATTAATTTTTCTTAGACTTTTATAGCTCTAATTTGAAAAATTTTAAAAAGTGGTTCCAATCACATTGAGTTGAATTTCATTCATCACTCTTAATTATAAGGGTAAATTTTCTTTATTTGAATGTATCAAATCAATCTTGAAATGATCTTCTAATTCACTTGAAAGTTTCATTGCCTTGAGAACCTTAAAAGTTACTATTTCAACTTGCAATCTCATTGTCAATTCTTTTTTTGCACATTAATTAATGTTTGACCTATGGCTAGAAATGGCCTCCTAAGGATAATTTGAATCTCATTATCTTCTTTCATATCTAATACAATAAAATCTATAGGAAGGATGAATTTGTTGACTTTTACTAACACATCTTCTATTATGGCTCTTAGATACATGAGAGATTGGTCCATAAGTTGTAAGGTAACATTGGTTGGTTTCACTTACCCAAACCCTAGCTTTTCATGGATTGACATGGACATCAAGTTGATACTAGCATCCAATGTCACAGTGGGCTTTTCCAGAGAAATGATTTTTGATTGTGCATGGTATGGTGAAGCTCTGTGGATCCTTAAGCTTTGGTAGTAATTTCTTTTGTAGGATCATGCTATATTCCTCTGTTAAAGCCACTATCTCAGAATCCTCTAGTTTTCTTTTCATTGATTAAATGGCTTTCATGAACTTGGTGTAACTAGGCATATGCTCTAATACTTCTACAAATAGGATGTTAATATATAGTTTATTAAATTCTTTAAAAAATTTAGAAAATTAATTATCTAAGTTCTTCTTTTAGAGATGTTAGGGGAAAGGTGGCATGGGTTGTATAGGCTTATGTTTCAATTTGATGCTATTACTTTCATCTTCTCTTGATCTTTTGCATCTTCAATCTGCTTATGATCATTAGGGAGGCTCTTTTTTTATTGAGATGTTTCACTACAGCCAATAGTTCTTTCCTATTCCTCATGGTGATTGCTTTTCAATATTCTGTCTCTCCTCTTGGATTGACTTTAGTGTGCTTGACAAGTATCCTTGTCAACGGTTGCTTGCAGATATGGCTAATTAGCCCACTTTAGTTTCCAACATCCTTAATGAAGTTACTTGACTCTGGATGAGATTTGCTTGACTTTGAAGGCATAAACATTTCTTCTAGCACTAGTTATTTTTCATTATACTACTGAGTTTTTACTAAAATTTTATGGGGATTCATTTACCTTGAAGTTTATCTTTGGTTATTATTCCAAGAAACATTTAGAAAATTCCTCTACCCTAGATTGTAGAAATTGGAATTGAAATTGTTTTGCCACTAGTTACAATTTCCTACATACTTTATAGTCTCCATGTATTATCTAATTGGATGGTTGTCACTGATGTGCAAATTATAGCTATGCGCAAGTGCATGCTATTGTATCAAGTAATATAAGAATTTGAGCCCAAGTATCAATCTCACGGAGACTTATATAATATAAATCTATTAATAAAGTACTAAAAGTGTTCTTACTTAACTTTTATCTAGACAAAATCTAATATTAAATGTTCTCAAATTAATCTAAATTAAAGAAAGTAAACCTAATCTTAATTAAAAAGCAAACAAGGGTTTAAATTCACAAATAAAAGGAATCTAGGGTTTCAACTTATTCCCTAATATTTCATTGAACCTATTAATCTCTTAGTTAATCCTTTAATAATAAAATGTTGGCTAGACCTAACCTTGTTATAAGCCTCTGTCGATGGTCAAATAACTAAATTACACCATAAAATTTACCTATATGTCTATGGTAATCTGAATAGAATACAACTTATTAAAAACAAGTCTAATCATGCGATACATGTCATCTAGGTATATGTCTATCCTATATGAAACTCATAACTATTACCCTAAGATCATATATCAAGTAATCCTAGGCTAAACACATATATCCTTATTTCGCATTTATTAGGGTTCCTCGACCAATCAATATATTAGCCAGATACAATGGAAGAATTAAACACAATATAGAATGAATCAATTTAATCTATTAAGTTCATAAACTAAGAGAGTCAATAAAATTTTACTTGAACCAACATTGCTTGAACCTAAGGTTATAACCATCCCTTAATATTTTATTTGAATAAATTATTCTCTTATCTTAATCCCTTAATTATGAATTATTTGTTAGTTCCCTAATATCATCACAAGCCTTTATCGATGGTTAAATGACTATATCTTACCTAACAATTACATATATATGAATGTCTGCTTTAGTACCTAAGTGAAAACGCATGCTATCATATCAAGTAATATAATATTTAAGTCTAGTTATCGTTCCTACATGGATTATGCGATCTAATTCTATCAATCGATTATTAAAATTGTATCTACTTTACTTTTATCTAGAAAAACAAAATATGAAATTTAACTAATTCACCCAATTCTATTAATTTTAAGTAAACCTAAATAGCAAACAAACAAAGAGATGAATTCACTAATTTAACTTCTTAGTTAATACCTTAATACAAATTGATTGACTAGACTCTAATCTCATTACAATCTTCTATTAATGGTCGAGTGACTATATTAAGAATTCTAATAGTCACCTCTATGTCTATGGTAACCAGAAAAGAATGTAATTTATTAAGATCAAGTCTAAATCAAACCATGCATGTCATTGGTTTAGATGGCTCCTCTTAGTTGTTATGCCAAGAGAAGTTAAACTGATCTCTCTACCCCAGATTATAGGACTTTGATTGTGGGTTAAATTGTTGTTGATTAAAATTGGCCACATAATTCACTGCTTCCATGCACCGCCCATTTATGTGGCTATCACCATAAAAGTCTTATATCACTTGTTGAGTTTTGACAGCATTTAATACATTAAACTTCTTGGATAATAAGTTGATTTGTACTGTCAATGCATTGAATGTGTCAATCTCATATACACCAGTAACTCTTTTAAGTGTAACTCTCTTAGCTGGCCATTGGTAATATTTGATGCCATCTCTTCCAATAGATCATAAGTCTTATCTATAGACTTATTCATTAAAGCTCTTTTAGCAGCGACATCTACAACAGTCCTTAAATGGCCTACTAATCAATTATAGAATGTTTGGAATAATAGCTATTTAAGAACTCTATAATGAGGACACTTTCTCAACATGTCCTTGAAGCATTCCTATGCTTTATACAACGACTCTGCATCAATCTGATTGAATGAGGTGATGTCATTTCTCATCTTTGCTTTCTTCGATTGTGGAAAAAACCTGGCTAAAAATGTCTGTACTAGATCTACCCATGTTGATTATGGATCTTGACGGTAATGACATCAACCAACTCTTGTCTTTGTCCCTAAAAGAGAAAGAGAATAGTCCCAATCTGATGGCAACGTTGGAGACTCCGTTGTACTTAAAGGTAAAATATTTATGATATGCATGTTTGGATCGTCATTTGGAGCTCCACATAATTGCATAGTATTTTTCAGCATCTGAATAATATTCGGCTTGATTTCAAAGTTGTTGGCAATAACGGTTAGTTCCCAAATACTAGATTGCACACTATTGTAGTTGGGACAACATACTCTCTAAACGCCCTTTGTGGTATCATAGGCTAAAGGATAGAATTGTCATTGTTAGCATTTTTTCTGTTATAGTATAATAAAAAGAAAATCAAAGTAAAAAGAAGAAAATAGCTGAAATAAAAAAAAATTGAATTAAAAGAAAGTAGTTTAGTATTAGTATTGAACTAAGAATAGAAAAAAAATTGTCCTTGGCAACGGCACCAAAAATTTATTGGTGCTATAGTAGCTAAGTGCAAGTGCATGTTATCGTCATCAAGTAATATAAGATTTTTAGTCTACATATCGATCCCACAAGGACTAAGCTATCTAATTCTTTCAATCAAGTACTAAAATTATAACTACTTAACTTTTATTCAGAAAACCAAAATCTAGAATTTAATTAATTAACATAATTCTTAACCTAAATAACATATAATAAATAAATCAATTCACCAAAGAATAATAATCTAGGGTATAGACTCATTCCCTAATATTTTATTAGATTCATTAATATCTTAGTTAATCACTTAATACGAATTAATTGACGTAGACACTAATCTCGTCACAAGCCTTTATCGATGATTAAGTGACTATATTACGCATTCTAATAATCACCTATATATCTATGGTAATAAAATTAAAATGTAATTCATTAAAATCAAGTCTAAATAATACCATACATGCCACCTAGGTATATGTCTATCCTGGATGGAACTCATAGTTGTTACCCTATGATTATGCATCAAACTATCCCTATCTAAACATATGAATCCATTTGTCAAGTTCATCATGGTTCCCCAATCATTCAAATTATTAGCCAGATATAATGAAAGCAATAGATTAAGATAGAAAGAATCAATTATATGTATTAAGTTCATAAACTAAGAATTAACAAAATCTAATTACATACTAGGTTCAAAAGTCTAACCCTAGAAATAAAAACTTAGGTCATGGTGAAATAAAAAGTTCTAGAGCTTATCAAGAATAACATCATGAAAATCATAGAAAATTAGAACAATAAAGAGTTGATATTGTGATAAAACTAATTTTTTTACAGTCTTTGATATTCTAATCTTCTTGATCCTCTAAAAATTGCTCTTTCTCTTTCATCTTGATTATCTCTTGATTCTTTTTATAATTAAATTTTTTAATCTTCAATTTACAAGCTTATGTCCTTAAATTAGGGTAAAACATCATAGATAAGTCAAATTAGGATTGCTTTACGTGAGTTCATTGACACGTACTATTTATGCACAATGTTCATTATGGGTACTGTTCACTTGGTTACTATTCAAGTAGCACCGATTCTGGGCGCTGTACATACTGTTTTTGAGCATTTTATTATATTTGATTATTGTAGCAATCTAATGTAGCAACCTAATGTAGCATTTTACTATAGTAATTTGATTTTTGGCCTTATTTTCATTAGATTTTTATTCTTATTTACTCCATTGACTCCAAACATATAAAATAATAATAAATTACATAAAAAGTAAAATAATCTTAATTTAAATTAATAAATATTAAATTTGGAAGATGTAAATATTATACCTAATTAACTTATATCAAGGAGCTCTCGTATTTTGAGCCCAACTTGTTCGTTTCTTGTCCGAATTGCCTTCTGTTTGTTCCAAATCATCACATTTTCTATCGTGCACTTATTTATGATAAGAAAAACATAATAAAATAGCCAAAAATTTATAAATTAGAGCAAAACTCTCATTCTGGGTGCTAAATATACTAGTGTTTTTACGCCCTATCAATACCCCTATACTTAAGATTTTGCTCGTCCTCGAGAAAAATAAAGATAAAAAATCATAACTTATTTCTAACTTTATTAAAACTAAAAACTAAAATAAGTCTTGGTTAATTTAAATGATCATATTTAATGTCTCAAAAACTATTGAAAGGCACAAGTTATTTTAGAACACAGTAGACAACTTTGAATAATTCATTCTACCATTCATCGAGTTCTTTATTATCCCTTATAAATAATTACTTATGCCTACGTGTAATAATCAAGTAATTAGTCAAATAAAACTTAGATAAACTCATTAACATAAGAAAGTACATAAAGATGATGTCTTGACATAATTTAATTTGTAACACTACTATAAGCTTGCTGTTCATCCTGTTCTCTACTAATGTAGAAATACACATGTCTAGGAATCTTTTTAAGACTTTATTTATCTTATAACGTGAGGCTAAGGTCAATGTGGGATATAAGGATATATATAAAGCTCAAATCACACCATAAACGGTTAACTTTACTTAGAAACCTCTTGATCATTTTCTTGATTCATCTCCTCCTCCAAACTTATTGATATTTTCATATTTCTTTTAATCACTCTTTTGCAAAGAATTTTTGATTTTTTCTTAAACTAGGGTTATTAAAAATTTAAGGCCTTTTCATTCTTATATATATATATATATATATATACATCCCTAAACGTATATTGATAAGTACCTTTAAGACTTATTACTTTTCACTTTAGTCCACTTTTCTCACACATCCACAACCATTTTTCTTTTTAAGAATATTTTAAAGTAAACTCAAGGTTTATGGCACAACAGGTATTTTTAGGATAAATAAGCTTAAAGTCTTTAGGCTTGTAATAAGGTTAAATTAAAGAATGGGCAATTGGGCTTAAATGGGGTAACTAAGAATAAATATATATTACAGGTTGGCTAGAAAAGGCTTAAATGGTCCAAAGATAGCCTAATGTCATTTTTCTAAGCATGTGTTTTATAGGATATCACCTTTAGTGGTAATCAAGTAAGTTCTAAAGTGTTAGCCTTTGAGACCGTGGTGTACTACTTAAGCATGAATATCTCTAAGCAAAACAATTCAACTAATACATGCTTAATTTAATGTACTAAAACAATAATCAAAAATAAAATTGAACTCAGTCCAAGATTCATGATGTAAAAGTTATCTCAAGCATCTATTGTTTTCGAGAGACTTGTAAAAATAAATTCAGTCAATATTATATTTCTTATCATAGACTAACGATCATCTTCTCAACCAAACTAACAACTGAAAAAAATATTACCCACACAAGATAACCAATCAATAAAAGTAGCAAAAATAAACACAAGAAAGTGTTCCCACCCCCAAACTTAAATTAGACATTACCCTCATTGTTCAAAAATAAATTTAAAAGTAAGAGAAACTCCTATAGCAGATGAAGTTGAAGCATTGCAATGTTATTTTCTATTGATGGGATTACAGTGTTCCTCTACTTCTAACGCTTGAAAATGCTTGTGCCACTAATAGTGCGTAATTATATAAAATATTTTATCCTCCTAAACTTAACTTTTGTTAAATTTATCCTACTAATTTTGCTAGTTATGCATATTAATGTTGTTTTATATGTTTAAGGAATATTGGTGCAAAAATACTAAAAATCGGATGCAAACGGAGCTATTTGAAATGAGAATTTGAAAAGGGACCAAAATGCTGAAAATGTGAACAGTGCCCATGGACAATACATATGAACAGTTATATTGCTAGAGTACATGAACAGTATGGTGTGTACTGTTCATTTGCTATAGTACAGCATCGAGGCATTGCCTGCAACATTGAAATCAGTAGCTCCAGCGCCGCGGTATTGAATTCCAATGCCGCGACACTAGATGCTGGGCACTCTTTTAAGGGCAATGTTGTCTTATTTTTGCAACCCCAAACCTATGTAAACACCTACTATTGAGCCAAAAACTTGTGTATTTTATATAACACAAACTAATGCGAGTATACGTTTGCAACAAGTAATAAACAATTAGTAGAGTATCTTTCCTACGAGAAATTATTATTACTACTTGTTAAGTACTAAAATTGTGTCCTCCTACTCTTATTCAAACTAGTAGTATTTCAATATGTTAATATAAAAATTAACTAAATAATGAAACTAATTACAAAGATTAAGTGAAAAGAACAAACATGATAGCATAATATTCAAATGCCTAGGATTGCAATAATCCATTAATACTCCACTTGAATCTAATTACTCCCCTTAAAACTATCAATATGAATTGTTAACCAAGAACTCTAATATCTTCACAAGCCTCTATCAATGGTCAAATGAGTATATCTCATTCAATCGATTATCAATATTCTTATGATAATCAAATTAAAATAAGATCATTAAGAGCAAGCTCTCTAACATATATGCCATATGAGTATATTTCGATCTCATATAGAACTTATATTGTTACATAATGATTATACATTAATCTATTCATGGCTAGCATAAAATTCTCTTTTCCAAGTTCATTAAGGTTTATAAATCAATCAAATATATTATCATATAATTAAAAGCTTTAAGCATAGAATAAATTGAACAATTCACTGCCAATATAATGAATAAGGAAAAATAATCAATTCAAACTACATATTAAGTTCACATTGTAATCTTAGCAATAAAACTTAGTTCATGAATGTAAAAATAAATTCAGAGCATCTAACAACATCAATATACATATTAGAATCAACAACAAAGTACGAAGTTAAAGAGAAGAGAAAATCTCTCATAATGTAATAGTGGTGTTCTTCCTCTAATATGCAGAATTTCTTCTCCTTCTTGTTGATTCTTGCTTCAAAGTCCTAAATGATGTGTTAATTTTGTGTTCTCTGTAGTCCAACACATTTTTGGCTCAATAGTGGGTGTTTACATAGACTTAGGGTTACAAAAAGAGGACAACATTACCCTTAAAAGAGTGTTTAATATCCAGTGTCGCGGCATTAGGATTCAATGCCACAGTGTTGTAGCTACTGATTTCAATGTCGCAGTCAATGCCTCAGTGCTGCTCTGTAGTGGATGAACCTTACGCGCATGTGTACTATTCATGTACTATAGTAATATTACTGTTAATACGTATTATTTATGGGCACTGTTCTTAAATTATTCATATTTTAAGCATTTTGGTCCCTTCTCGGATTCTTATTAGAAATACTTTGTTTGCATCTGATTTTTGGTATTTTTGCATTGATATTCCTTAAACATGTAAAATAACGTTAATATGCATAAATGGCTAAATTGTTGGGCTAAATTTAACAAACGTTAAGTTTAGAAGGATAGAATATTTTATATAATTACACCCTATCAAAATCCCCCAAACTTAAGAGTTTGCTTGTCCTCAAGCAAAGATAGATAAAAATAAATAAAATAAATTCAAAAACAAATTTATGGGTTAAGAGATGATTACTAGTTATTTTCAAAGAATGCATTATTTATAACTCTAAAAAATCTTTAAATACCGTGAGTATTCAGTATGCCTAATCTTACTACTCATTTTACCCTACAAGTGATCACTCGGTATGTGTGTGTGTGCACAATCGTAATTGTCAATTAAATGCACCCAAAATGGTTTATGCCTACAAGAGAGATGTGGTCTCTATAGAATTTTTTATTGAACATGCACTCTATATGCTTACTTTTCATATCACTCTCCACTAATGTAAGAACAAACACGATTAAGGATCAAATATGACTTTATTAAGCTTGTAATTTATAGCTAGGGTGAAGTTAGGATAATATGGATTCATATTTGGTTCAAATCACACCATAAATATATATTGCATTTGATCATCAAACCCTTCATCTCATTTTCAAAGAACACCCCCAAACTAAATTTGAAACTTTCTTTATTGCTTCTTATTATCAATTTTTTTTAAAAAGTATATACATTTTTTTTTTTGCTTTTCTTTCTCTTTTTTTTTTTTGAACAAAATGATGTTTCAAATCATTATACCCCAAAACTTTAAAATTTTCAACCTTTTTGAACAAGTAATAACTATAACCATTATGCTTATGGTATGAGGGGTGATAATGATGGAACAACATGTAACGGTATTAGTTATTATTATGGTTAACAAAAAAAGAAATTCATTAGGCTCAAAATGGGTGATTAGGGATAAAAATACATATTGGTAAGCTTAAAGCTCAAATAATCTAAACATAGCCTAAAATCACTTCCTTAATCATGTATGTTCTAGGATTTTGCCTTAAGTGATAATCAAACAAGTTATAGAGTGTGTTCGAAACATTTTGTATTCTAGTTGAGCATAAAACTCCTTTAGGTCAACAATTAACTTAGCAATCCAACTATGTGGTCAATGTGTTTCAAGTAATCACAAATAAGATAAAACATGCAATTTAGATCAAATATATGAACAAATATAGCATCTATTGATTCTTAAGAATTATAGTTTTTGCACTCAGTTTTATCATAGCTAAATAATCATCATAACCTAAAATAGAATACAAAAGACAAAAAATAACATACAAAATCAAAACAATTGCAGATATAAAAAAATAAGTAAAATCTGAAAAAAAAAATACAAATAAATAAGTAAAGGAATTTGAAAATATGGAAGTGTTTCCTAACTTAATTCATGACATATCGTCATGGCATCAATAAAATTAGAAAAATGAAGCACTTCCCTGAATGATGTGATGAGGTCTCACTCACGTCCTCTATAATGTCCGCATTGTCCCTCAAATTGTTGTCATTAATTACTATTGGAGATTGAATAATGAATCTATTAATCTCAAATATGAAATTTTCTTTGAATTTCTGATGAAATCTTTATTTTTTGGTGAAAATTAGAGTTAATAAGGAATGAACATGTATTTTTGATGTGTTTTGGAAATTGTTTTATGGTGAATTTGAATTGAAAATGTTGATTTATGTGAATTGAAGAGTTAAGGTTTTGAAAATGGACAAAAAATGCAAAAACTAAAGAAAATTGGTGGGTGGGGGGAAGTGAAAAGAGGAAAACAAATTTAAAAAAATGGGGAAAATAGGGGTAGAAAAATAGAGAATGGAGAAAAAAAATTTGGGGGGAGGGAGCGCGAAAGAAACCCCCCCTACATACGAGCCAGTGCTAGACATGCTAGAGCTACTGTACTAGTTCATTGGAATGGGCGCCTGAGTGCCCATTCATTTTATTGGTTTTTTTTCATTCTTTTTTCCTTCCTTTTGTTTGTTTCTTTTTTTTTTCTTTTCTTTCCTTTCTTTTTTTTATTCAATTTTTTAAATACAAACATAAACATCAAATTTAATAAAAAAATATAAAATATAAAAAATTACCTTAAGTTGCCTAGCGCCTGATTTAACGTCGTCAGCATGACGTCTTCTTTATTTTTTTAAATTTTTTCATTGTAGCTCATACTACATATTTGAATCATTTCGCTTATGGAACTTTAGTCGACGCCTATTAGTAATGTTATTCTTTTTCTTTGACTTTCATAGTTTCATGAGAAATTTTTTAAAGAACAACCAAAACCGCCCTGCTTTGAGCCTTACCAAAAAGATTTTAATTTTAGACCAAGCAATTGAACCTCATTGGCCGGTATCTATTGGCTACTCCTTGACGAGCTTGTTTTGCAGCCTTTGGTATTTAGTTTGTGTAGCATTATCTTTTTATACGCATGATCTATGATGGCTTTCATTACTTGTAGTTTTAGAGGTGGTTATGCTTCATCCGGAATCACCATATCAATCTTGAAGCAACATTAAAAATCCTTGAAAATTTTCAAATCATGGTTCTTCATTTCAAGTTTATTGGACAATGGAAATGATTTAATGCTATGGCTTAGAAAAATCTACTACAATAATTCTTCTTCTTTTTCTTGCGCTCTTTCTTCTACTTCCACTTGCACCTTAACTATTTGACGAGCCTCCTCTCATTTAGTTAATTCACTAGTAGCATGTTACTTTATCCTACACTCTACAATGATTACCTTGCAGTGTTCAATATTCCTCTTGATTGTTATTCTAAGACGCTTGACTCCCTTATTCTGGGTAATAGGCATTAAAATTAGGGTTATGTTGTTGTTGGTAACAATATTTAGGATAATGTATAGGTTCTATGTATTGTCCATTTGGATGGTTGCCACCACATAAATCACAAGTGATTTGTCCTACTTTCTCAATGATCATACTTGGAGCAATAGTGTCAACTATTAATTGAGAATATTGAAGCCCATCACCTTCAATAAGTCCTAAGCCTCACCATCTGTCTTACTTATAAATGCGCCATCTGCAGCAGCATCAATTATCATCCTTAAATGTCCATCTATACCATTGTAAAATATCTGCAAAAGTAGCTACTTTGGGATGCTATAGTGTGGACACTTTCTTAGTAATTCTTGAAACCTTTCCCATGCTTCATGTAAAGATTCAGCATTATTCCGCACAAATGAAGTTATGGCGCTCCTTATCTTTGCTGTCTTAGTCGTTGGAAAAAATTTGGTTAGGAATTGTTGTGCTAACTCATCCCATGTTGTTATAGACCTCAGCGGTAGCAACTTCAATCAGTTCTTTGCTCTATCTGAGAGTGAAAATGTGAATAGGTAAAGTTGTATTGCATCATCTGAGACTTCATTATATTTACAAAGGTTACATATTTCTAATAAATTCACAACATGCTCAACTGGATCTTCAGTTGGTAATCCACCAAATTGTACTAAAGCTCTCAATGACTTATTCACTTCCGGTGGGATTTTAAAATATTCGACCTTAATAATAAGTTTTCGAATACTTGAATTGATGTCGCTTATGCTTAGTACTGCAAAATCCATCAGTAAACTTGGTGTTCCAACCTTCATGAATCAATCCACAATTACTGAAAACTAAAATTGAAATAAATGATAGCAACTATACAATAACAAAAAAGAATTGCTTGAGTTAAGAATAAGATAGATTAGTATTAGTATCAACAAGAATAATAAAATCTTTCTTGAAAACGGTGCCAAAAAATTGTTGTGTATTTTGTATAATATAAATTAATGCAAGTATACTTTATTAGAACAAGTAATATACGATGAGTAGAGTATTGTTCCCACGATGAATTATTATTATTACTTGCTAAGTACTAATAATATCCTCCTACTTTTATTCAAACTAGTAGTATTTTAATGTGCTGATATCTAAATTAACTAAATAATGAAACTAATTACAAATTAAGCAAAGAGAACAAACATGACAGCACCAATATTCAAATGCCTAGGATTACAATAATCATTTAATTCTTCATTCGAATCCAATTACTCCCCTTAAAACTATCAATATAAATTGTTAATCAAGAACTCTAATATCCTCATAAGCCTATTCCGATGGTCAAGTGAGTATATCTCATTCAATCAATTATCAATATTCCTAGAATAATCAAATTGAAATAAGATTCATTAAGAGCAAGTTCTCTAAATGGTCATATATGCCATATAAGTATATTCCTATCTCATATGGAACTCATGCTTTTACACAATGATTATACATCAATCTATTCATGCTAGTACAAAATTCCCTTCTCCAAGTTCATTAAGGTTCCCAAATCAATCTAATACATTATCATGTAACTAGAAGCATTAAGTATAGAATAAATTGAACAATTCAATACCAATATGATGAATATGGGAAAATAATCAATTCAAGCTATATATTAAGTTTACATTGTAATCCTACCAATAAAACTTAGTTTATGAATGTAAATATAAGTTCAAAGTATCTAACAATATCATTATACATATTAGAATCAACAACAATGTATGAAGTTAAAGAGAAGAGAAAATGTAACAATGGTGTTCTTCCTCTAATATGTAGAATTTCTTCTCTTCATTGTTGATTCTTGCTTAAAAGTCTAAAATAATGTGTTAATTTTATGTTTTTGCTACCCAACACATTTTTTGCTAAATAATGGGTGTTTATATAGGCTTTGGGTTGCAAAAAAAAGAAAAACATTGCCCTTAAAAGGGTGCCCAGCATCCAATGCCACGACATTAAGATTCAATGTTGCGGTACTGGAGCTACTGATTTCAATGCCTATGTCCAATGGTTTAGTGTTGCTCTATAACGGATGAACAATACTTATATGTGTACTGTTCATGCAATGTAGAAATATTATTGTTCATACAAACTGTTTATGGGCACTGTCCATAGAACTGTTCATATTTTGAGCATTTTAGTCCCTTCACAGATTCTCATTTCAAATAACTTTATTTGCATACGGTTTTTCGTATTTTTGCATCGATATTTCTTAAACTTATAAAACAACATTGTTGGGATAAATTGAACAAATATTAAATTTTGGAGGTATAAAATATTTTATATAATTATGCCTTATCAGCTGCTTCCTTGTATGCTTGACTTGCTGTTTTATTCTTAAAAAGAAAATAAGCTAACTTAACTAAAACTGAAAATAACTAAATACAAATAAAAATTACTTGGTTTGCCTTCCAAGAAGCGCTTAATTTAATGTCGTCAGTTTGACGGGGCTTTTTTCATTCTTATGGTGGATCAAAAGTGATGGTGGAGGCATCCTTAGAGGTAAGCTTTTTGGCATGCTTCTCTTTAGGCTTTAACGTCCTTGCAATTACTCTTAAGGCAGTAGCTTTTGCTTCATTCTCTTTGTGCTTCTCCAGAAAAACCTTAATCTTAGACCGGAGAAGTAGTTCCTCTTAGTCCTTCTTTTTTATTATCTCATCCTACTATTGCTCTTTCTTCATTTTTCTTTTCTTTTTAGGCCTTAATGCCTTTTTTTTTTATGTGAAGATTCAACATCTCCATGTTTTTGAGCTCCTTAGCATTTGGGTATACCATATCAATGTTACAGTAGTCTTCATCTTCAGATAGCAACTTAATCTCTTTGAAGACTTTGAATGTCGCTATGTTATCTTGCACCCTTATGGTCATCTCTAATTTTTAAACATTAATGACCGTATATCCCATGGCTAAGAAGGATCTTCTAAGGATAATAGAGATCTCCTTGTCTACTTTCATGTTTAGGATGATAAAATCTACAAGGAAGATGAACTTATCCACATTTACTAGTACGTCTTCTATGATTCCCTTCGGATAGGTAAGAGCGCAATCAATAAGTTAAAGTGTGACATTTATGGGCTTTGCTTTTCTCAAAACTAACTTGTTATAGATAAAGAAGGGCATGAGACTAATGCTTGCTTCTAGATCATATAGAGCTTTACCAAGGTCATGATTGCCAATGGAGCATGGTATAGTAAATCTCCTATGTCTTTGAGCTTATGAGGTAACTTCTTCTGAAGAATAATGCTACACCCCTCTGTCAATAGTATAGTTTCATAATCCTCTAATCTTGTCTTCTTTCAATAGATGATTTTCATAAACTTGACGTAACTAAGCATTTGTAAAAAAAAGATTAATATGTAATTTCTTAAAAATTTCAAGAAATTTAGAAAAATGTTTATCTAATTTCTTCTTTATAGTCTCTGGGGGAATTGTGGAGGTAGAGTGCTTAAATGTATGGGCTGTATATTGGTACTGGTATTTTCTACTGATTTGTTACTTTTCTCCACCTCAAAATTTTGCTGTACTTCAATACCAGTTTTTGCATTTTTCTTTATTCAAAATTTTGTACTTTTCTGCTGCCTATCTTTCTTTTCTGCATTTTCTGGACTGCCTTACTGTAACTTTTAAGATTTTTCACTAAAGTTGTGCCACTGTAGCCTTTGGGGGAAGGGTATAGGCGGTCTATATGGCTGTACTTCTTCTTATTGTGCCACATTCTTTTTTTTTTCACACTTGATGGTGGTGTTTGGGATATATTTTCATATAAAAATCTTACCACTCCTCAAGTTAATAGCTTGGCATTACTATACATTTCCTCTTGAATTTGCTTCAGTATCATTTGGTAGAGTGCCTTAAGATCACTTATTAATGGCTGCAGCAAGTTGCCCAATTTAAACCTCTAAATTCTTCAATGTCGCTGAATGGTTCTACATGATATCGTTATTAGACTTTATGCAGTGCATGAACATATCTTCTAGTGCCGTTTTTTATTCTTGCTATGGAAAAATCCTAGAGGAATTATTGGTCTAGATGACTCCCCTTGGTTGTTAATCCAAGAGAAGTTTGGATGATTTCTCCATCTCGGATTGTAGAAGTTAGGTTACTAAAGAATTAAAATTGCCCACATAATTTACCGTTTCCATGTATCTCTTATTTATATGACCTTTTCTATAGAAATCACAAGTAATAGTCTAAGTCTTGATAGCATTCATGGCATCATAAGTTTTTGATAACATATTGATTTGAGTAGCCAATATGTTGAATGAATCAATATCATGTACACCAGTAACTCTCTTGGGTGTAACTCTCTCAGCTAGTCATTAGTAACTGTTGGACACCATCTCTTCCAATAGATCATAAGCCTCATCCATGGACTTATTCATTATAGCTTCTCTAGCAGTGAAATTTACAAAGGTTCTCAAATAGCCTACTAGTCAATTATATAACGTTTGGACTAATAGCCATTTAGGGATACCATGGTGAAGACATTTCTTCTACATATCCTTAAAGTGCTCATATGCCTTATACAATGACTCACTATTAATTTGATTGAATAAGGTGATGTTATTCCTCATCTTTGCTGGTGTAAAAAACTTGGCTAAGAACTTCTGTGCTAGGTCATCCCACGTCGATATGGATCCATATGGCAATGACATCAACCAACTCTTGGCTCTATCCCTTAAGGAGAAAAGGAACAATCTAAGTAGTAGGCATTGTTCGAGACTTTGTTGTACTTGAAGGTATTACAAATTTCTAATAAATTTATGATATACATGTTAGGATCATCATTGGGAGCTCTATTAAACTATACAAACTCCTTCAACATTTAAATTGTACTCGACTTGATTTCAAAATTGTTGACGTTGACGATTGGTCGTCGTATACTAGATTGAACACTATTTATAGTTGGGACAACATACTCTTTTAGGGCTCTATGCTGTATCATCGGCTCAAACACTAGATTATTAAGGTGATGGTTGTTCTCCTCCATGTTTAAAGATCGTTGATATTGTTCACATTGAAGTCTATGCAAGTTCTTTCGATCTTAAGATAAAAAAAGTCAAGTCAGCACATTTTGCTGTTCGCATAAACTATTAAAACAAAATAAAATAAAATTAGAGTAAAAAGAAGAAAATAGATTGAAACAAAATAAAATAAAAAATAAAATCTGAATTAAAAGCAAATAGCTTGGTATTAATATTGTCTAAAGAATAAGAAAAAATAGTTCCCAACAACGGTGCCAAAAAACTTGAATGTCAACTTTAATAGCTAAGTGTATGAGCACACTATCATATTAAGTAATATAGGATTTAAATCTAGATATCATTCCCACAAGGCTGTACAATCTAATTCCATCAATCAATTACTAAAATTATATCTACGTTACTTTTATCCAGAAAACCAAAATTTGAAATTTAACTAACTCACGTAATTCTATCAATTTAAATTAAACCTAAATAGCAAACAAACAAAGAGATGAATTCACTAATTAATAACAATTTAGGGTTTCAACTTAACTTTTAGTATTTCATTTAATTCATTAACTTCTTAGTTAATCCATTAATACAAATTGATTGTCTAGACTCCAATCTTATCACAAACCCTATCAATGGTCGAGTGACTATATTATATATTCTAACAATCACTTATATATCTACAGTAATCAGAAAAAAATGTAATTCATTAAGACCAAATCTAAATCAAATTATACATGCCATTTAGGAATATGTCTATCCTACATAAAACTCATAGTTGTTACTCTATGATCATACATCAATCTATCCTATGCTAAACAGATAAATCCATCCATCGAGTTCATCATGATTCCTCACTCATTCCAAATATTGGCCAGATAAAATGAAATCATTAATCTCTGATAGAATTAATCAATTATATGTATTAAGTTCATAACCTAAGAATCAATGAAATCCAATTACATACTAGGTTCAATAGTCTAACCCTAAATCAATAATGTTTAGCTCATCACAAACTCAAAAGTACCAAACCAATCCATGAATAATAGTAAGAACAAGAACATAATGATAAGAAAGGAGAAGGAAAACTAATCAAGGCAACTTCTTGGTTGTTTCTCTATCAATTTAAACTTGAAGCTTGAATCATGAACTTGAATTTCAATCTTGGCTTTGATCTCTTTATTTTATGTTGTGCATTGTTTCCTTATGCTTTACCTTTCTAAAATTATGTGTTTTAGCTCTTAAAAGAGTCCTTTTATATTTATGAGAAACCTTAGGGTCGAAAGCCTTCGAATCTAAGTCAAAATAGGACATTTAAAAGGTATTTTATATGTCGCACAGGTGCCCCCAGCACAACGGTGCTGAGACCTAGAATGCGATGGGTGTGGGTGGCCAGCTGGGGGCTGCAGCGCTCAAGTTTCTGCCTTGGGGCTATAGCACCAAGCCATGGGTTCAAGTGCTCTCATATTGTGAGAACAACTTCTTCGTTTCTCATCCGATTAGCCTTTCGTTTGTTTTGAATCGTCACATTTTCTGTCGTGCACTTTTTTATAATAAAAAAACAATTAAATATCCAAAAATGCTTAAATTAGAGCAAAACTCCCTTTCTGGGTGCTAAATATACTAGTGCTTTTAATATTATATTATTTTTAAATTTAACATTTTAACTATCATTTTTTAAATTCTGTGCCCGTCCTTAAGTTCTTTTTAAAAAAAAAACCATGGGATACAAGCTTGATAGTTATTTCGTTGCAAAATTAGAGATGCGATTTTTATAATTGGATTAAAGTGAAGAAATGTAAGTTAGTTTTGGGATGTAATAAATGTTTATAATGATATTAGTTTTAGAATTTGAATGCTATATCGTCATTTATCCTCTGTAACTTTACTTAGAGATGTGTAAAAAAAGACCAAGCCTTAATGGCACCTAACCTTCACTCTTTACAAGTGCAGAAGACATTAAGGCTCCAAAATTATTATCACACCAAAGCTTAAACAGTGTAGTATTAAATCTTAGGCATTATGGATACTGGACAACTTATTCAACTCTGTGGCTTATTAAAGATCTTTGAAAAGGAAAAAGAAAAGTTTGAACTGGAGGGTATGTTGGAAGAAGGGTGCAGAGAAAATGAAAAATAGATGCTTCGTAGTAAAGGTTTTGGCTACCATAACAGTCAACCAAGAGGCATTCAAATATACAATGCATCAAGTATAGCACCCAATGAAGAAAGGCCAAATAGAAAGCCTGGGTAGTGATTGGTGCTATCGTATAAAGTAATATAGGATTTTAAGTCCAGATATCATTCCCATATGGACTATTTGATCTATTTCTATCAACCAATTACTAAAATTATTCCTACTTTATTTTTTTCCAAAAGAAAACTATAATCTGTAATTTAACTAATTAACCTAAATCTTAACCTTGATAATAAGTAAACAATGGTTTAAACTCACAAATTGATAACAATCTAGAGTATAGACTCATCCCCTAGTATTTCATTAAATTTATTAATCTTTTAATTAATTCCTTAATACCAATTGTTGGCTTAGACACTAATCTCATCACATACTTCAGTCGATGGTCGAGTGAGTATATTACACATTCTAACAATCATCTATATATTTATGGTAATAAAATTAGATTGTAATTCATTAAGATTAAGTCTAAATTATGCTATACATGCTATCAATGTATAAGTCTATCCTACATAGAACTCATAGTTGTTACCCTATGATTATGTGTCAAACTATCTTATGCTAAACACATCAATCCCTTTGTCAAGTTCATCATGGTTCTTTGGTCATTCATAATATTGGTCATGTATAATGAAAGCATTAAGATCAAGATAGAATGAATCAATTATATATATTCAATTTATAACTAAGAGTAATAAAATCCAACTACATACTAGGTTTACATAGTCTAACCCTAGAATAACAAATTTAGCTTATCACAAAATCAAGAGTATCAAACCAATAATACAAAGACATTATAATCAAGAACATAATGATAAGAATAGAGAAGAAAAACTAATCAAGGCGACTCATTGGGTTGCTTCTCTCTCAATCTTGACTTGATGTTTGATTCTTGATCTTGAATCTTGATTTTTTGGCTTTGATCTTTAATTTAGTGTTGTGAATTTTTTCTCTAGGTTTGACCTCTTTAAAGTCTATGTTTTGGGCCTTAAAAGTGTATTTTTATAGGTATGAGAAACCCTAAGGGCGAAGGGCTTCGAATCCAGGTCAAATTAGGAGTAAAAGGGGCAGATTTTTCATATGTTGCATTGATACACGGCGCTCAGGGCTTGGCACCGCAGCACCAACATCTGGAATTGGACAATTTTCACTTGGCTATTCGGGCATCGTGGCACTCAAACCTAGATCTTGGTGGTTGCGTGTTTTGAGAGCATCTCGCTCATTTTACGTCTGATTTACCTCCCATTTATTCCTATTCATCACAATTTCCCTCGTGCATCTATTTAAGATAAAAAAACATAATTAAATAACCCAATATCTATGATTTAGTGTAAAATATGAAAGTTGTGATGTTAAAAGTACTAATGCATGTATGCCCTATCAAATGCCCCCAAACTTAAGACTTTTCTTGTCCTCGAGCAAAACAATGACATATAATCACAATTAATTTATTTTTAAACAAAAATAAACTAAATAAACCTCGGTTGATTAGATGATCATCCTTAAAGTCTCAAATAGCACAAGTCTTTTTAGAATTCAATAGACAACTTTTAATAATTCATAATTCATTAAATCCTTCATTCTTCTCCTATAAATGATCACTTATGCGTGTATGAAATAAGCAAGTAATTAGTCAAATGAAACTTAGATTTACTCAATAACTTAAGAAAACACATAAAGATGATATATTGACATAATTTAATTATAACACTACTATAAGCTTACAGTTCATATTACTCTCCACTAGTATAAAAATACACGTGTTTAGAGATCTAATTATGACTTTATTTAACTTGTAACGTAAGGCTAAGATCAAAGTGGGATATAAAAATATATAAATATGAAACGCAACTCATATAATGAATACTTAACTTTAATTAGAAACCTCTTGGTCTTTTTTCTTTGATTTATCTCCTCCCACAAACTTATGATATTCCCATATTTCTTTAATCACACTTTTGTAAAGAATTTTTTTTCTTTTTCTCAAGCTGAGAGTATTTATGCATTTAAAGCTCTTTCTTTTTTTTCTTTTTTTATATGTACCCTTAAACTTAGATTGATAGCCACCTTCAAGACTTAGTGCCTTTTCACTTGGATACCATTTTCACACAACTACAACCTTTTTCTTTTTAAGAATATTTTTAAGTGAACTCAAGGTTCATGGTGCTACCGGTGGATTTTAAGATAAATAAGTAAAAACTCTTACAGTAAGTAATATGGTTAAAAAAATGGATAATCAGGCTCAACACAGGGTGACTAGGGATAAATATATATAAGGTAGGCTAGAAAAGGTCCAATCGATCCAAAGATGGCCTAATATCATTTCCCTTTTCATGTGAATTCTAGGATTGCCTCAAGTAGTAATCAAACAAGTTATAGAGTGTTGGTCTTCGAGACTATAGTGTACTACTAAATCATAAAGTATTTCTAAGAAAAACAATTCAACTAATACATGCTTATTTCAATGTGCTCATGAATAAGTGATCAAAAATAAGATTGAATTCAATCCAAGATTCAAGATATAAGAATTATCTCAATCATCTATTATTTCCTATAGACTTGTGAAACTAAATTTCACTAATATTCTAATTCTTATCGTGGATTAATGAACATCTTCTCAGCCTAAACTTAACAACCTAAAAATATTTACTTCATAAGACAACCAATTAATATAAACAACAAACTAAATGAACGTTATGTGTTTCCTACCCTTAAACTTAAATTAGACATTGTCCTCAATGTTGAATAATAATCTTAGAAGTAAAAAAAACTTCCCTAGTAAAAAAATTGAAGCATTACACTATTTTAGTCTATTGATTAGACTACGGTGTTTCTTTACTCCCAACGGTTGCAATTACTCAAGCAGCTACCTTAAATGTTCCTCTTGCAGTTTTTATTCCTAAAAATAAAAAGAAACTAACATAACTAATATTGAGAATAAGTAAATAAAAAAATATTACTTGCGTTGCCTCTCAAGAAGTACTTGATTTAATGTCGTCGACTTAGTTGGGCTCTTTCTACTTTTATGGAGGATCAAAGTTGACGGTGGAAACATCTTTGTATGTGAGCTTGTTGTGCTTTCTTTCTTTTGCCTTCTACATTTTCTTTATTAGATCTTGGGTAGCAACTTATTCTTCTTTCTTGTTCTTATTCAAAAAAACTTAAATCTTAGACTGGTGTAGTAGTTCTTTTGTGCCTTTCTTTTTTATCCTTTCTTTTCTATGCTTCTCTTTTTTATTTTTCTTTCTTTTCCTCTTATGTCTTTGAGCGCTTGGGCATTTGGTGGCACCACATTATGCTACACCAGTTAAGTAATATAGCCTGTATGGGATGATTCTACTATTTGTTACTAATACTTTACTATATTGTCACACCCTGAAATGTTGCTGCACTTTAATACCAGTTTCTACACGTTCTTTTATTGAAACTTTTGTACTTTTTTTAGATTCTCACTATTTTTTGGACTGGCATGCTAATGATTTTCTATTTCAGTACTTGTTTGAAACCTCTATAGCCTTTGAGGAAAAGGAATAGGCGGTCTATATAACTGCACTTCCTTCTCCTTTATACTTAATGGTAGTGGTGTGGATGTATTCTCTTGTAAGATCTTGTCACTCCTCAAGTTGATGGCTTGGTATTGCTCTACATTCTTTCTTGGATTTGTCTTAGTATCGTTAGGTAGAGTGCCTTGAGGTCTCCTATTAATTACAGCAGTAAGTTGTCCCATTTGGACCTCTAAAATTTTCAAAAACACTGAATGATTCTAGGATGGCATCGTTGGACTTTATATATTGAATTAACATGTCTTCCAAAGCTAGCTTTTTTTTCTTGCGGTAGTTGGAATCCTATGGTGATTCCATGGTCTAGATGACTCCCTTTGGTTGTTATGCTAAAAGAAGTTAGAATGTTCTTTCTACCTCGAATTATAGAAGTTGAATTGTGGGTTAGGTTGTTGTCTATTAAAATTACCCACATAATTTGCTGACTCCATGCACCGCCTATTCATGTAGTTATCACCAAAAGTCACAAGTTACTTACTGGGGTTTAATAATGTTCAATGCATCAATATTTTTGGATAATAAATTAATTTGCACTTTCAATGCATTAAATGTGTCAAGCTCATAGACACTAGCAACTATTTTAGGTGTAACTTTCTCTGCTGGCCATTGGTAACTGTTGGATGCCATTTCTTCCAATAGATCATAAGTCTTATATATGGACTTGTTCATTATAGCTCCTCCAGTTGCGGTATCTATAATAGTCCTCAAGTGACCTACTAGTCCATTATAGAATGTTTGGACTAATAGCCATTTAGGCACTCCATGGTGAGGACATTTCCTTAACATGTCCTTAGAGTGCTCCCTTGCCTTATACAATGACTTGCCATCAATCTAACTGAATAAGGTGATGTCATTCCTCATCTTTGCTGGTGAGAATAACTTGGTTAAGAACTTCTGCACTAGATCATCCCATATCAATATAAAGCTTAACGGTAATGACATCAACCAACTCTTGGCTTTGTCCCTTAAAGAGAAATAAAATAGTCTTAATCTGATGGCATCATCTGAGACTCAATTATACTTGAAGATATCACAAATTTTTAAGATATTTATGATATGCATGTTAAGATCGTCATTGAAAGCTCCTCCAAACTATACAGTCTCTTTCAGCATATGAATAAAATTTAACTTGATCTAAAAGCTATTAGTGTTGATAGTTGATTGTCGAATACTAAACTGAACACCATTTGTAGTTGGGATAGCATACTCTTTCAAAGCCCTCTATAAAATTATAGGCGTAAACAATGGATTATTGATATGATCATTGTTCTCCTCTATAGTATAAGCTGTCAAATCAAAATAAAAAGAAAATCAAAGTAAAAAAAAAAATAAACTGAAACACAAATAAAAATATAAAATCTAAATTAAAAGCAAGTAGCTTAGTATTAGTGTTGATCTAAGAATAGAAAGAAATAATTCTTAGCAATAATGCCAAAAACTTTATTGGTACTATAGTAGCTAGGCGCAAGCGCATGATGAAAAAGGTTCATTAAGTCTAATACTTTCATCTTTCAAACTTAATATTTATTCGTATAAATTAAGATTATTTGGCTTTTGATGTATTTTATTATTATTTTTGTAGGTTTGGAGTCAATGGAGTAAATAAGGTCGAAACTCCAATGAAAATAAGCCAAAAACATCAAATTACTACAATACCTAATACAGTGATTTACTACAGTAACGTGCTACAATGCCCAGTGCCACAACATCCATAAACGAGCATCACGATGCCTAAAACAATATCTAAACGTTGTAGCGCCCAGGATTCAACGTCACAGCGCGCGAACAATAGTGGTGTACAGTACTCATGAACAATATTTTTGCTATAGTACTCGTAAACAGTAATACTAACCTGACTTGTATTTGATGTTTAACCCTAGTTTGAAGATATAAACCTATAAATAGAAGGCCAAAAATCCTAATTAAAGGAGAGGAAAAAACAAAAAGAGGCAAAAACTTAGAGAAAGAATTCACAACACAAAATCAAAGATTAAAGCTAAAGATTGAAGAACCAAGTAGTATATATGGTATAATTTAGACTTGATCTTAATGAATTACATTCTAATTTGATTACTATACACATATAGGTAATTATTAGAATGTGTAATATAGTCACTCAACCATCAACAAAGGCTTGTGATGAGATTAGTGTCTAAGCCAATAATTGGTATTAATTGATTAACTAAGATGTTAATAAATCCAATGAAATCCTAGGGGATGAGTCAAAGCCATAGATTATTCTTATTTCTGAATTATACCATTTGCTTTTATTTAGTTTAATTGATAAAGTTAGATTAGTTAATTAATTTTTAGATTGTGATTTTCTGAATAAGAGTTAAGTAGGTACAATTTTAGTACTTGATTTATAGAATTAGATCGCATAGTCCCAGTGGGATCGATACTTGAACTCAAAATTCTATATTACTTGATACGATAGCATGCGTTTGCACTTAGCTACTATAGCATCAATCACACGCTACCTAAGTAATATAGGATTCTAAGTCTGGATATCGTTCCCATATGGACTATTTGATCTATTTCTATCATCTAATTACTAAAATTATACATACTTTACTTTTATCCAGAAAACTATAAAATGTAATTGAACTAATTAACCTAAAACTTAACTTAGATAACAAGTAAACAAGGTGTTAAACTCACAAATTCATAATAATCTAGGGTATAGACTCCTCCCCTAATATTTCGTTGGATTTATTAACCTCTTAGTTAATCCTTTAATACCAATTGTTGGCTTAGACACTAATGTCATCACAAGCCTTTGTTGATGGTCGAGTGACTTTATTACACATTCTAACAATCACTTATATATCTATGACAATCAAATTAGAATATAATTCATTAAGATTAAGTCTAAATTATGCCATACATGCTATCTAAATATATGTCTATCCTATATGGAACTAATATTTATTACCCTATGATCATGCGTTAAACTATCTTATGCTAAACACATGAATTCCTTTGTCAAGTTCATCATGGTTACTTGATCATTCATAATATTGATCATGGATAATGAAAGCATTAAGATTAAGATAAAATGAATTAATTATACGTATTCAGTTTATAACTAATAGCAATAAAATCCATTTACATACTAGGTTTATATAGTCTAACCCTAGAATAACAAGTTTACCTCATCATAAAACCAAGTGTATCAAACCAATAATACAAAGACATTATAATTAAGAATATAATGATCAGAATAGAGAATAAAAACTAATCAAGGTGACTCATTGGATTACTTCTCTCTGAATCTTGACTTAAAGCTTGATTCTCAATCTTGAATATAAATTTCTTGGCTTTGATCTTTGATTTATTGTTATGAATTCTTTCTCTAGGTTTTGCCTTTTTAAAGTCTGTGTTTTGATCATCAAAAGTTTACTTTTATAGGTATAGTGGCAAGGGGCTTCGAATCCAAGTCGTATTATGAGTAAAAATATGATATTTTATATATATTGCATTGGCACTGCAATGCAAACACCAAGAATGCATTATCTTCACTTATTCAAGCAAGCATCACGGCACTGGGCAGTAGTCGCCGCGGCACTAGCCTTTCTGCCTTGGATATTGCAACGCTCAGCTATGGGCGCCACAATGCTCAGGCTAAGATCCTAGTGGTTGCGTGTTTTGAGCACATGTTGCTTGTTTACATTTGATTTTCCTCCTATTTATTCCTATTCATCACAAATTCCCTTGTTCTTTAAGATAAAAAAAATACAATTAAATAGTCAAAAATTCTTGATTTGGAGCAAAATATAAAAGTTGGGATGCTAAAAGTACTAGTGAATGGATTCCTCTATCAGCAGCAACACTTTTCTGTGTCAATTTGAGGCAAAGCAAGATCAAAAGAATGTGCTGGTGGCTGGTCCATGGCATTTTGAAAATGCTCTAATAATGCTTAAGAAGGTAATAGGTTTGGGTGAAGTAAACAAAGTGGTTTTCCAGTATGTCTCATTCTAAGGACAAATTCATAATATTTTAATAATTTATATGCATAAAGAGATGGTTAGAAATTTTGGAGCAAAGATTGGGAGCGTTGAGGAAGTTAGAATTAAATGACAATGGTAGTTGTATAGGGAAGTTTTCTAGAGTTCGAGTAGAACTAAACTTTTCAAACTTTTGAGAAGGTTTATCAAAATGGGAAAACAAATTTCAAGTGATGAAGGTTTACTCCCCATTTTGTATGAAATGCTACCATACTTCTGTTATTGGTGTTGATGCATTGGTTATACATACTTGGAGTGTGTCCCGCTTAATGAACATTCAAAGGGTAACAAATCTAAAGATAAGACTAGTAAGAAGGAGAACCCAACAAGAGAAGCTTTTGAATATGGGATTTGGAAGAAAGCCAACAACTATAATAACAAAACCCATTCATCCAAATTCAAAGGTAAGGCAGATAAATAAAAACCAGTGAAAAGAAGCATGGTTCTACAGATGATAAAGACAGTGATGAAGGCTGTAAAAGGAATATGATCAGAAAATTGAGATGCAGAAATCAAACAGGTCAACAAAAATAACTCAGAATGATGAAATATCCAATTGGTAACCCATTATAAGTGGCAATAAAGACACCCCTTAGTGATATAAATAAGAAAGCACAAAATTCAAAACAAGTCTAGATGATGGAATAACCTACCCTAATAGACACTGAGCCAAGTGCTACGATAAGGAAATAACTACAAATGAAAGCAAAAGTCAACAATGAGGCTAAAGGAAAAGAAGTGGCAAGAAATGATCAGGGAAAAAAATGAACCAAATAACGAGAACCAAATGCAAGAAAATATCCCTAACTTGATGAGCTTGTCAGATGAGGCCATTAAACTAGCTCAAGTAAATTAGCCCCTGAACAATTAAAAACCCCAGCTCAGAAGATGGAAGACCAAAGTTAGGAGACAAACTAGTGGACCACTATTTAAACTTTAACTCCAACTTAGCTAGAGAAGCAACCCAGAAGATTAAAAAAAGGGTCCAAAAGGAAAGAAAGTAAAGGTAATTATTTCCCAACATAACTCTAACTGATAAGAACAAGAAGGGGGGATCAAGACTGCTAGATATAAAGATAAAGAAGCAATTATGGTGATTGGTATATAGCCTTACCAAGAATCATGATTCTTCTCAACTGGAATGTCTAAGGTTTAGGGAATCCTTGGACAAT
This sequence comes from Ailanthus altissimus, assembly GCA_946807835.1. Classification (NCBI taxonomy): domain Eukaryota; kingdom Viridiplantae; phylum Streptophyta; class Magnoliopsida; order Sapindales; family Simaroubaceae; genus Ailanthus; species Ailanthus altissimus. The sequence continues at coordinate 17,877,402 of OX327687.1, forward strand.
CAAGGTAGCAAACAAAATTCTTTAGGATAGGGTTCCAGATATTGTTTTTTATATGTGAACCAAAGCTCTCAATTCATAAAATAAGGCAGGTTAGTGCTCAGTTTTGTTTTGAAAACTGTATTACAGTAGATAAAAATGGTCTAAGTGGAGGAATTGTATTATTATGGCATCAAAACATTGATTTTAATGGTGTTATCTTTTAGCAAATTCTACATTGACACTATTATAATAGATAATTAGTCAAGGCAATAAAGATTAACTAGTATATACAGAAATTCTGAGCCATAAAATAAAATCCATACTTAGAAGCTGATAGAAAGAATGGCAGGATTATCCCATTTTCCTGGGTGTGTTATGGAGATTTTAATAAGGTGTTAAGCACTAATGGGAAATGGTGGCTCTTAGAATTCCCAGAGCAATAAAAGACATTAAAAATGCTTTAAAATTTGGCAAATTAAATGATATGGGATGGATGGGTTCACCATTCATTGGTTAAATAAAAGAGAAAGGCTAGATATAATAGAGGAAAGATTGGATAGGTTTGTATATACTGAAGACTAGCACAACATATTCAACGGTTTCAAAGTTTTTCATTTGACACCATCAATATCAGATCACAGCTCTATTCTTCTCGAAGCCTAAGAAGCAAGTTTAGATTTTAGTTTAAAGAGATGTGAAATTCCCACAGTAACTGTACCAGGATAATAGATATGATGTAAATAACATGGCACAGCCTATACACATACAAGAGAAAGAACTCACACCTGGTTTGGAGGGACACATGAGACATGTAGACTTGAAGGGGCTTAAGTCCATCAATTATATGATCTATTAAGTTTGCCAAATGGGCCAATCTCAAGACTTAGAACCAAGCAAATTAAAGAAGCATTAAATAGGCTGATTCAACAAGTTTATAAGATGGCAAACACATGGAGGCCTGGCATAAGCCCAAATCCATTTCAAAAATGTTCAAATTAGATCCAAGGAAACTTAATCACTTTGATTAAGGCAGATTTTCTAGAGATTTGATTCTAGAAGGCTAGCAAATCACTTCTTCTTCAAATTCAAAAATTAGGAGCATATTGGTTGAATTAGTAGAGATTATGTTTGAATTTTGTAATTGCAATTGTATTGTTAGTTGTAATTATGGACTTTTGGGTATGTGGGCAGCTGTAAGTTTAGACTATGAGTGAGAGGGTAGTTGTAAATTTAAAATTTATGTTTGAAAGTTGTAACTTAACAACCTATATGGTCTTTATAAATACCATTTGGATTGAGAGTGAGTGGACAGAATTTAAAAAATAAAAATTGAGAGTTTTTGTGTTCTTTTTTCATTCTTGAAAGGACTTGAACTTATCAAGATTATTCTTGTGGCGTTCAAATAACCAGATTTATCATCTTGATTCTTGGGTGTACTTAAGTTTCTTGGTGAGGCGTCCTCTATCCAGCCAAAGTCTTGGTTTTTTACTCATCAAACTTGCGTCTTGAAGATTATAGAGTTCGATTCCACATTTTGCTGTTGGGTTTCGTAACATTGTTGGCGAGGTTCATATCAATTGGTATCAAAGCTAGGTTTCAATGCAAGTTTGTATTATCCTTTTAATTGTTTAAATGTCCCATAGAATTTTTCATAAATTATTTTATTATAAAAAAAAAACCTAATCGTGGCTGCATTCTATCTTGAAACTCTACTTTGTTAAAAATTTGTATTTTTTATTTTTGGTTCCTAATATCAAAAAAAAAAAGGAAACAAAAAAAAAAATTTTAAAGGAAAAAAGAAAAGGAAGCCAGAAAAGTGTTGCAAATTCATCTTCATCAAAAATTTTTAATTTTAATCCATCTTTCAACAATTTAAAACTACTTTTTCAAGTTGATTGCTTACATCAATTTCTTAAAGATTGCTACTTGAATCTTAAGACTTGTCTCAGTTGCTTCTCATCTTGAATTGCCACTTGAATCTTGATTGTTCTTGAGTCTAATTAAGAGTGAAAAAAAGACAAGCGAGTAGAAAGAGGTAAGAGTAGATAGAACACAAAAGGGTAAAAGCCATTTGAGTGCTAAACAGTAGAGTGAGTGAATTTTCTTAAGTAAAACACGTTAGAGAGTTTTTGTGAAGCCTTAACCGTATTTTGCAGATTCTAAACATGTTACACAATCAAGAAGAAAACTCAACTGAAGAGGTACAACAACCAACCAATCCTAACCTACAGCTGGAAGCATTGTTGGGCAAAATAAGGCAGATGATGAGGATCGAATTGGAGCAAATTCATGAAAGGATGGATTGGTTGAAAAATATGGAGCAACAACAAAACTCTTCAATTGGGCAATCACATAGGTGAGTGCAACTAAGGGTATAATGGGGAGATGTTGAAGATAAAGAGGAGTTGGATGAATTGGATGAACCACCAATGAACCAGGTCAGATTTGGGTGTGGATATAGAGTTAGAGATACTAGAAGGAGAAGACTTAGGCAAAATGACGACTTAGGAAGCATTAAGGTGAAGATTCCACCTTTTCAAGGTAAAAATAACCTTGAGGCATATCTGGAATGAGAGATAAAGATAAAGATGATCTTTGATTGTCAACACTATTTTGAGGCCAAAAAGGTAAAACTGGTTGCAATTGAATTCTCTAACTATGCTATTGTTTGGTGGGATCAATTGTTGAAGGAAAGAAGGAGAAATCACAAATGACTTGTTGAGATATGGAACGATATTAAGGTCATCATGAGAAGATGCTTCATTCTTAGCTACTATCACAGAGAGTTGTATAATAAGTTGTGGCATCGAACTCAAGGATCCAAGAGCGTTGATGACTATTATAAAGAGATGGAGGTTGCTATGATCCAAGTGAATGTAGAGGAGGATAGAGAAGCCACTATTGTAGGTTCTTGCATAGCTTAAACCGAGAGATAGCGGATGTGGTGAAGATGAAGCATTATGTCAATTTGACAGATATGGTGCACCAAGATATTAAAGTTGAGCAACAATTGAAGCAAAGGAACATAGTTAGAAGGGGATCAAGCATAGTTGCCATAAACTTATGGAGACTAGCCGCTAAAAGAGATGAATTTCCATTAATTAAGCCGAAGTTTGAGCCATCTAAGGATGCCAAACAAGCTTCAACATTGAAACAAGGTAAAATGAAATCCATAACTTCTAGAAATCGTGACATTAAGTACTTCAAATGTCAAGGCAAGGGACATATAGCTAGCCAATGTCTGGATAAAAAAGTGATGGTAATCAATAATAAAGGAAGATTGAATCAGAAGATGAGTAAGAAGATGAAGTATATAAAATGCCACCTCTTGAAGATAACTATGAAGGGCAATATACGGTGGAAGAAGAATTATTGGTGGCAAGACGAGCTCTTAGTGAACAAGTCAAGGAATAAGAAAATAATTAGTGAGAGAACTTGTTCCATACTTGATGTTTCGTGAACAAAAAGGTTTACAGCGTTATAATTGATGCTAAGAGTTGCATTAATGTTTCCAGCGCCAAATTAGTGGAGACATTGGCAATACCTACCTTGAAACATCCAATATCATACCAACTTTAATGGCTAAATAATTGTAGAGACGTCAAGGTAACGAAATAGGTGTTTGTGGCATTTTCCATTAGCAAATACAATGATGAGGCTTTTTTGTGATGTGGTACCTATGCATGTATGTCACATTCTATTAGGACAACCATGGCAGTTCGATAAGTGAGTTACACATGACGATTACACTTACAGGTACTCTTTTATCATAAAAAGAAGTAGCCTATTACACTTGTTCCATTGACTCTAAAACAAGTTCTCGAAGACTAACTCAAGACAAAAAAAGCGAGTGAAAAGAGAAAAGAAAAGGAAAGAGAGGCTAAAGATGAGAGAAAAGAAAATGAGAGGAGAGAAAAATAGAAGGGCAAAAGCATGAAATGGGGTGAGAGGGAAAATGAGAAAGTTTTGGCCTTCGTGAGCGCAAGAGAGGAAAAATATAACTACATTGTAAAATAATGTGAGATCAATAGAGCTTTATCTTCATAATAGCCCCTAATAGTACTAATATACAAGTAGGCCATTTTGTGTTCTAATGATCTTGCCGGATCTTTGTCGAGCAATATTATTTTTTTTCTGCAAGAATTCGATGATATCTTTCCTGATAAGGTGTCTCCACGCTTACCTCTAATTTGAGAAATTGAACATCAAATTGATTTCATACCCAATGCAACAATTCGAACAAACGTTCGTATACAAGTAATCCCGAAGAGATGAAGGAACTTTAATGGCAGGTTAATAAGTTGATGGATCAAGGGTATGTTAAAGAGAGCATAAGTCCTTGTACGGTTTCGGTGATAGTAGTGCCTAAGAAGGATGGGATATAGAGGATGTGTGTTGATTGTCGAGCCATCAATAACATTACGGTAAAGTATCACTATCATATTCCTTGATTATATGATATGTAAGATAAACTACATGGATTTAGTGTGTTTTTTAAGATTGATCTTAAGAGTAGATACCATTAGATTAAGATGAAAGAAGGTGATGAGTGGAAAACTACATTTAAAATAAAATATGGTTTGTATAAGTGGCTAGTTATGCCTTTTGGATTAACTAATGCACCTAGTACTTTCATGAGACTTATGAACCATGCTTTGTGTGCTTTCATTGGCAAATTTGTAGTTGTCTACTTTGATGATATCCTGATTTATAACAAAAACCTAGACAATCATGTTGAATACTTAAAACTTCTTTTAGAGGTTTTAAAGAAAGAAATTTTGTTTGCTAACCTTAAAAGATGTACCATTTGCACGGATAAACTTATATTTCTTGGTTTTGTTGTAAGTTCTAAGGGAATTGAGGTTGACAAGGAAAATATGAAAGCAATTCAAGATTAGCCAACGCCTACTTCAGTGACTCAAGTAAAAAGCTATCATAGCTTGGCTAGTTTTTTCGATGCTTTATTCTGGATTTCAATAGCATAGCTTCACCCTTAACCAAAGTCATAAAAATGAATGTTCTGTTTAAGTAAGGAGAAGAGCAAGAAAAAGCATTTAAACTTATCAAATAAAAATGGACTAATACACCTTTACTTGTTTTATCTAACTTTACTAAAACATTTGAAATTAAGTGTGATGCTTCAAGTATGGATATTGGAGGAGTATATATGCAAGAGGAAAGGCTAGTTGTATAGTTTAGTGAGATTTTAAATGGGGCAGTCATAAAATATTCCACTTGCGACAAAGAATTGTATGCATTAGTTCAAACTCTAGAGACGTGGCAACATTACCTATGGCCGAAAGAGTTTGTTATTCATATGCATCACGAATCTTTGAAGCATTTAAAGGGGTAGCATAAGTTGAGCAGACGACGTGCCAGTTGGGTGGAGTTCATTGAAACATTTCCTTATGTGATCAAATATAAACAAGGTAAGTAAAATATAGTTGCCGATGCACTATCATACAGGTACACTTTGCTTTTAACCCTTGATGCTAAATTGCTTGGATTTGATTACATTAAGGAATTATATGCAAACGATTCTAATTTTGGTGACTTGTTCAAAATTTTCACTAAAAGGGTGAGTGAGAAGTTATATTTACATGATGATTTTTTGTTTCGAGAAAATAAATTGTCTGTTCCACATTCATCTTTGCGTGAATTACTAGTTCAGGAAGTACATGATGGTAGTTTGATGGGTTATTTTGGGGTAGCAAAAACTTTAGGTGCATTGTTTGAGCAATTCATTTGGTTGTACATGAAACGTGATGTAGAGAGAATTTGTGTGAGATGCATTACTTATAGGCAAGCTAAGTTTAAGCATCAATTACATAGGCTGTACATACCCCTCCGTATTCCTAGTGCACCTTAGGTTGGTGTTTCTATAGATTTTATTTTAGGCTTACCTATAACTAAAAGAGAGAGAGACTTAGTTTTTATGGTTGTTGATAGGTTTTGTAAGATGGCACATTTTATTGCATGCCATAAAACTAATGATGCATCACATATAGCAAATTTATTTTTCAAAGAGATTGTTAGGTTGCAAGGTATGCCAAAAGCTATTAGTTCTGATCGAGACGCATGATTCTTGAGCTATTTCTGGAGGACTTTATGGGAAACGTTAGGAACTAAATTATTATTCTCTACTATATGTCACCCACAAACTGATAGTCAAACCAAAGTAGTAAATAAGACTTTATCTACTTTGTTGCGTGCTATCATACAAAAATATTTAAAAATATGGGAAGATTATTTGTCGCATGTTGAATTTGCTTATAATCGTTGTATTCATTCTGCAACTAAGTTTTCACTGTTTGAGATTATTTATGGGTTTAATCTATTGACTCCTTTGAATTTAACTCCTCTATCTTTGAGCAAATGTGTTAACTTAGATGGCAAGAAGAAAGCTGATTTTATTAAGCAGATTCAAGAGAAAGCAAAGTAAACACATAGAACGACAGACAAAGTAATATGCCAAACAAGTCAATAAGGGATGTAAGAAGATTGTCTTTGAACCAGGAGATTGGGTTTGGCTGCATAAGAGGAAGGTCAGCTTTCCTGAGAAAAGATGTTCTAAACTTCTTCCTAGGGATGACAGGTCGTTTCGAGTATTGGAACGCATCAATGAAAATGCTTTAAAAATTGAATTACTTGGTGAGTATGGTGTTAGTGTTAGCTTTAATATTTCTGACGTACCTCCTTTCGATGTAGGTGATGATGCAAATGAAGATTTGAGGATAAATCTTATTCAAGAGGGGGAGAATGATGCAAACAATGCTGCACAGCCTATATGCATACAAGAGAAAGAACTCATACGTGGGCTTAGAGGTGTCAGATATTGAGTATGTGATATACGAATGTATACGTAATTTCAAAAATTAACTATATGCAGTAGAAGCATGTTACAAATACACCCAATTTAACAATTAACCACATATATCATATATATGAACAAGTATAACTATTATACAAAATATATATGATGAACAATATTGTACTAAAAACATAATGTAAAATACTAACCTAATGAAGATAGCTTTACAAATTCTTCAAGTCCTTCAACAATCCATGTGAAGAGCTAACCTTGAAGTCTATGTTGAACAATTCTAGTCCATAACTTTTGGTGGGATTAAGGAGCTAGAATGGTAGCTTAGTTTTAGAATTTTCAGCATCTTGTATTCAACCTCTTTAAATACAAGTTTGTTTTTTAAATGGAGATAGTAAATATTTTCGATACAACTCTTGTATTAATTAGAAATATTTAACATACAACTCTTGTATAATTCTTAGAAACAATTTCTACATGATAATTTTTTTAAACAACTCTTTTAAAAAATAATTATCTTTTTCTCCATTTTCATTTTGTTCATTATAATCCATCCATGAGAGAAGAAGATGAAGAGAAGTTCTACATTTTTCAACACTTAAAAAAGGAACAAAACCCAAAATTCTCTCTTACCTCTTTTCTCTTCACTTTGCCGAATTCTCCTCTCAAAATTGAATGAATGAATTCAATTGTTTTACCAAAATTCATTTTGTTTATTCAACACTTTGATTAAACAAAAAGAAGTGCTCCACCAATTTTATTGTTGGTCTCCCACTTAGGATTAATTAATCAAGCACTAGATTAATGGCCACCTAAATTAATCTTTACCTAACAAATATAATTACTTTAATTATAATGGATAAATAAATGGCCAACATCTAGGCCCCTCATTGTATTAAAATACAATGTCATGATCTATTTATTATAATATTATCTAATAATATAATAATAATATATAATTTAATTATTCAAAACAATTTTGAATAATTACTTTTACCATATTAATTTTTACTACCAATGTTAAATGGTAAAAAGGTAAAAACAAATCATGGAACAAATTTTTGCCATTTGTCAATATTCTATTAATTAACAACCTTTGTTAATTAATTGAGTGATTTATTTAACAATTAAGTCTTGACAAATGTATATCCCAAGGGATCCTAAAACAATTATTCTATTTTGCTGAAATTTATTGGAACGAATTAATTCAATCCAATTCGCTACCTCAGTGCGCAACGAGTACACTTCATATTGTGAGACTTTCTAGGTCCACACCTAATTTTTCATATGGAGCTCCTCCATACATCCGTGAACGATGCCTCATACACACGTTACAAAAATTACAAATTAGCATGTTAGACTATGTAAGTTGAGGTTATTACATATTTGTATAATCCTTCCATCAATTTATATCCTTGAAGAGCAGAGATATAAATCATCATAGTCAAATCTTTATTTGCTCAACCATGAACTTATTTTCATATTTATATTTCATTAAACAATATCCACAAACACTTTTGTGATTTGTTTATTCCTTCGGGATATATTTTCTAAGGTTTATGCTTGCGGCCACAAGACATTCTGAAATACAATCTCAGAGCATCAGGATATACAACCCACTCATATGAGTTGATGGATCTCATATCTACGCACACTGGACTCCATGAGCATCGAACCATACCCAGCGATACCCAGCGGTTAGACCATGAAAGGTTTCTGATATGTGTGGAACCAAAGCATGGTGGATCACTTATAAGCCCACCGTGGCGCTCAGGTCAAAGGACCACAAATACTACTCAACTCGGAAGACCTTCCATTGACGGCTTTATGAGATGTTTATTGGATGTCTTCATGAGTCTGTTCAATATTCAGTCCTTACTGAATACCTATATCTCTATACGAGCTTCCTACTAAGCTCATGGTTTGCTAAGACTAACCATCTGGACCATCCAGATATAGATATACACTAATCTATATTAATGGGTTCCACCGATAGACCCGCATTTATGAAATTAGATCAGGAATATTATATTTGAGAACAAACTTGCATAATGACATTTCCTAGTACCATCTACAACTCCTTACAGCTATGTCATTACTAATATATTCGTAAGTCATTGTCCCATTTCAGACAAGGCTCTAACTCTTTAGATTTCGCTAACTATATGAACATGTTAACTCTTAGCATCACTAATTCTTAGCACTATAACTCTTAGTATTTATAACTATTAACGTTGTTAACTCTTAGCACTGATCTAAACTCTTTTAGACTAGATCTGAACTCCTTCAGATCATACAATGTCTGAAAAGTTACAAGCATCTTACCATTTTAATAATAAAATAATATTAACGATTTTAATAGAAATAATAATTTTATAAATACTATCATTATATATTCATACAAAATAGGATGGTATGTAAGCACAAATTCCAACAAGTTTAAACCTGATTAGAGTTTAAGCCCTTATACTAAATGATGTGAACCTCACAAAGAAAAGTGAGACCCGACGCTCAATAAGGTTCCTTTGCCAAGGATCGTTCTAATTCAGATTTTTATATAAACAAAAATAAGAACCTTGACTTGTTATCTATCAAAGATAAAAACTAGAGGTATAAGAATGTAGTAGATGCCACACTCAAGATAGATGAGAAGTTATGAGTGATAAGTCTGAAAGAATGCAACAAGATGAAATCTTGATAAGTTCTAATAAAAGTTCTTTGAAGAACTTAAGAGAAAACTCTCAACATTAATATTATCCATTCTATTTTCGTTCTCCCTCGTCTCTCATATATTTATAGAGACCTCTTGGGACGTTTAACATTTATTACAGCAACTAATGATAACTTATAACTGCTAACTACCAATAATTTAGGCACTTGCGATTCCAGCACTTATTACAACAATTAATGAAAACTTAAAATTATTAACTACCAACAACTACCAATATTGATTCTTCACATCATATGGGCTACTTAGATGAGCTGTTATGCTATTGTTCCCTATCACACATGGATGTTAAATGGTCCTTATGAATTGTTTAGCAGTCTATTTTGCATCAACTTACAACTACTAACTATCAATAACTACCAATATTGAGGATTTACTTTAAAATGACTGTCAAACTTTACAACCATAATAATAAATATACTTGTAGGCTCTAATAAGCTTCTCATCATATAGATTACTCACATGAGCTGTTGTACTATTGTTCTCTATCACCCACGGATGCTTAATGAACCTTTTGGTAGTCTGATTTGCATCAACTACTCTGAGGCCAAAAAGATAAAACTGGTTGTAATTGAATTCACTAACTATGCTATTGTTTGATGGGATCAATTTTTTAAGGAAAAAAATGAGAAATCATGAATGACTTATTGAGACGTAGGACAAGATAATGGCCATTATTAGAAGACGCTTCATTCTTGGCTACTACCATCAGAATTTGTACAACAAGTTAGAGCGTATAACTCAAGGATCCAATAGCGTCGATAAATACTACAAAGAGATAGAGGTTATTATAATCTGAGCGAGTGTAGTAGAGGACAGAGAAGCCACAATAGCTAGGTTCTTGTATGGCTTAAACTGAAGGATAGCGGATGGGGTGGAGATGCAGCACTATGTGTAGTTGACGTATATGGTACACAAGCCCATTAAAGATGAGTAGCAATAGAAGCGAAAGAACATGCTATGAGAAGATCAAGCATGGCTACCACAAGCTCATAGAGACCAAACCCTAAACGTGACGAAGTTCCAACAATTAAGTCTAAGTCTGAGTCTTCTAAGGATGCCAAATAAGCTGCGACGTTGGAACAAGGTAAACTTGAATCCATTACTTCTATAAACTATGACATTCCGTGCTTCAAATGCCAAGACAAGGGACATAGGGCTAGCTAATATTTGAACAAAAGAGTGATGGTAATCAATGCTCAAGTGTAGGTTGAGCTAGAAGATGAGTAAGAAGCTGAAGTAGATGATTTACACCTCTTAAAGATGACTACAAAAGGAAATATGCTGTGGAAGGAGAATCATTAGTGGCAAGACAAGTTCTTAGTGAACAGGTCAAGGAAGAAGAAAATATTCAGCAAGAAAACTTGTTCCATATTCAGTGTTTCATGAACAATAAAGTTTGTAGCATTATAATTAATTGTGAGAGTTGTACTAATATTGCCAGCACCAAATTTGTAGAGAAATTAATGATACCTACCTTGAAATATCCACGATCGTATTGACTTTAATGGCTAAATAATTATGGCAAAGTCAAGGTAATAAAATAGGTGTTGGTGGCATTTTCCATTGGCAAACATAAGAATGAGGTGCTTTGCGATATGGTACCTATGCACACATGTCGCATCTTATTGGGAAGACCATGGCAGTACGATCGGCGAGTCATGAATGACAATTAAACCAATAGGTGCTCTTTTATCATAAAAAATAGCCTATATCACTTGTACAATTGACTCCAAAACAAGTTCTCGAAGAATAACTCTAGATGCAAAAAATCAAGTGAAAAGATAAAAATGAAAAAAAGAGATGTCGAAGATGAGAGAAAAGATTAAGAGATGAGAGAAAAAGAGAAAGACAAAAGCATGAAAGAGAGTGAGAAGGAAAATGAGAGAGTTACAGCCTTGGTGAGTGAAAGAAAGGAAAAATACAACATGCCATGAAATTCAAAATTGATTTTATGCATGAGAATCAAGTTTAACACTTGATCAAGCTTCCAGTAGGAATTGTTCCTATTGCTTGTAAATGAGTTTATGCAATGAAAACATGGGCCTAACATGTTGGTACAGACCTATAAAGTCTGTCTGGTAGTAAAAACATTATACTCAAAGATCTAGGATCGGTTGTGAGGAAACCTTTTCATCAGTAATCATGCTTAAGTCAATCAAAATTTTGTTAGCTGTTGCACTGTACTGGATTCTTCGTTTTAACAAAAAACAATCAGAGAGTCTGGTTTCATTAAAAATAAAGAAAAAGTATTTGTGTTTAAAAAAGTTAATGGAAGTATAATTATCTTTCAAGTTCTTTACATGAGCGACATATTCAATGTAGGAAACAACGTTGATGTGTTACAAATAAGTTGGATAAGAGTTATCTAAATAAGAACTTCTCCATAAAATATTTGGGAAAGGCTTCTTTTATATTAGCTATATAGTGTTATAGAGATGGAGTGGCTGATAGGACTATCCTAATCCTCGTACACAAATAATGCTATTGAAAAGTACAATCTTAGTAACTGTCAGATAGGTAATGTACTTTTTAAATTTGGCATTTATCTTTTTAGGAGAAGGTGTCCTCGGCAAGAAGATGACAAAGTTAAAGTGTCTAACATACCATGAGCATCAGCTAAATGTAGCTTGATGTACGCCATGTTATGTATGAAACTTAGATCTCTCATCTGTTCAGGTGAATTTACTCGGTCCTTCTCGAGAACTACCTGACCAACCTCTTTTTTGACCTTGCTGCTTCGGTTTAGGGATGGCCGCATGCTTCTTTCAACCCGTGTTGCAGCTTCCACTAATGCTCCATACTGGGTGTGAGCTGCCGATACTACATACGCCCTGATTCATGGATTGAGACCCACTGCAAAACGGTTAGCCTTCTGCTCCTCATTATCGGCTATAAAGGGAACGGCACGAAGGAGCTCCGAAAACTTCTTCTCGTACTCTGCCACCGAGAGAGAGCCTTGTTCCAACTTGACGAACTCTTCTATCTTCGCATCTTTATAACTTTTAGGGTAGAACTTATTCACAAATTCCTCTTTGAAAAGCGCCCAAGACACCCCCTCAGTGTTCCTCATTTGCAAGGCCTTCCACCAATCTTTCGCTCCTTCTTTCAGTAGAAATGCGGAGTACACCACCATCTGCTCTTCCATACATCCCATAACCTGAAAATTTTCTTCATTGTTCTTTAACCAAGACAAGGCTCTCTCGGGATCTCTGGTACCATCATAAGGCTTAGCGCCTAATTTTTTGGCACACTCAATGGACACTCCAGTCTCTCGCGGCTGTTGGATCAGTGCTGCTAGTATCTGGGCCATTTGAGCTATATTCATGTTTCCACCCTCTGGCTCAGCGGGTTGAGATGATTCAGGAGGGGTCTGAGGCGTAGGAACATTTAATGACCCATTTCCCTGCTCCTCTTTAGGTGCAAGAGCCTCCGCAGCTGCTCTCCTAGTACGTGGGCCTCCACGACGATGCATATTTTTTGAAAATTTAGTGATGCAAATGATTATCAAATGCAAAGAATTCAACTTACTAAACTTAGAAAAATATGCATGCAATTTTAAGAATCTCATTCTAAAAATGAACTTTTTAACTAAAACTTCAAAAATCGTGCTCTAATACCACTCTGACAGGACCCGACCCGAGACCCTCTACTATAGATCCCAGCGGCCCTACCGGGCACCCCGACGGAAGTTCCTCCGAACCTAACTGGGTAAGTTGAGAAATTCCGCGAGGCAAACCCCTTTTTAATTCTTATTACTACTAAGAAGGTCTAGTAACATACATGAAAATGATATCTTAATTTTAAAAACAAACGGACAGAGTTTCCCTTGCTTTTTGGAAAATCCATATAAAACCTGCAAAGAAATTTCACTTCTATTTCCAATACATCTCAATTCTACCAATTCGGACCTCCGGTCCTTTCCAAATCAATTCCAACACAACTCAATTATTCATTTGAATTACAAATAAGCGTAATCATAAAAGTAAAAAGAACGATCATTATAAAATTAAAATCTCTTCTTCTCGATTCAAAACATACATCCAAATATACATGCCTACAACTATTATGCATAAAGTAAATGGTGCTATTTAGTACATTTACATGTACAAAAAATGATCTTCGGATTCGGCCCACTACTCGGCAATAGGAGAATCAGTAGCTTGCGTACCGAGACCTGCACTTGGAAAAGGGGTTCAGAAAACATAAAACACAAAACGGGTGAACTAAAGGAGCTCAGTGAGTGCAAATAAAATTTCAGTAAAATAACATCATGTATAGATAGCAAATTCTAAAGTTCATGCAGAAATCATGCTTCTAAAACTGATGTAAAACTGTAAAATGGTTTGCTATTGAAATCTTGCCGAGCAGGTTTTATCTACATCTTTAGAAAACTATATTCAGAATATGTATAACATCATAACTGTTGTGTTCATATAAATGCATAAATGCTATCGATAAATCAAAAACTAGTAAAATCCTCGCTCGGTCATTTTCTTTCTAAACTGTACCAATGGTAACCCTAAAGCTCTATACCCACACAGCGACTCAACTAGCACCGCACACGTGAGTAGGTCATGGGGTACCTCAACTAGCAGCACCCACAGTGACATCTCAAGACATTTCACTGGCTATGCAGCAGAATCCTACATCGCATGCATATAGCGAGACAATACCCCGTACACATAGAGCGACTCACATGACTCGACATCCCGACTTCCCAGAGTTAGTGACACACCCCCAAGACCTGCCCATGTGCATGGGATATACCGGCCGGGTCTAATACAATCATCACCACTATAATCTGAGGGTACTAATGGTCTTAAAAACGAATGCAGAAATTTTAAAACTGTTTCTCAATTCGAACATGTAAAGGCATGTCTATGAATATATATCAAGATCATAAATCATGGTTATGCATCGAAAGCTCGTAAAACATGCATATTCATTATGCGAAAACATAATAAACGGAAAGTAAAATAAATGGCAGATTTCCACTCACAACCGCTCCGCGTTCAATTTCACTCCCGATTTCTGCTCCCGTTAACGCTCTTGGTTATCTTCACCTACGCGCCACAAATGACATTTAGAAATAAATCGAATGTTAGAATCTCATTTAACTACTAAACGCCCTAATCGGCATACAAAGCCCGGATACATACTACTTCCCGATTTTAGTTACGGAGCCATAATCGAAACTAACTCACCATCCGGCGCCCTGAAAATTATTGAACACCTTATAACTTGGTTGGACATAATTGCCCTTCACCTTTTCAACATGGACAATTATGTCCCATTTTCTTCATTTTTTGTTTTTCCATCAACCATATACATTCAATTTACAATATGCACAATTTACACACAACAATTCAATCAAAACACCACTCAATTTCTAACTTCCCTAAAGTGGCAGAATTTCACCCTAGGTTCCAACACATTCCTTTTCTCAATGTCTTGTTCCAATTACAACAAAATCATGCCAATTTCATTCTAAAGCCCTAATTACAACCAATTGAAATCTCTACAACAAAATCACCAAAAACCCTATTTCTCACCTTGCCAATTTCTTCAAATTGATGACTCCTTCAAGCTCCAAACTAGAATTCAACTCAATCTAAGCCAAGAATACACATAAGAATGTCAATTGGAGCATTCTTGAAAGTTCACTTATCAAACTCATAAAACAATGCTTTTCTTACCTCTTTTTCTTGAATTTTCACCAATTGAGGCTTCAATTGAGCTTAGGGATTGGTATGTAACCTTATTTTGGCTTGATTAAGCATGAAAAATCATGAAAAAAAAAACTTGAATAGTCACTATAGCAGCACTCCCCTTTGAAGCTCGAATTTCTCTCTTTTTTTGGCTAAGTATTGGTTTTCACTTCTCTTCAAATTTGCTACATACTTCTAACATATATATAGTCCTCCCTCAATTGACCATTTTTCCCTTCAACTTACTTAAAACTTCTAATTTGTCATTAGTTCAAATGAAAAGAGTTAATTGGTTTCTTTATAACTATCTAGTTAGAATAGTCAAAAGAACTAACTAGAGTTTCCAACTTGGCAATCCATGAGATTATTTCTAATTGGCCCATTTCTTAATATATGGATTGTATTTCTCAACAAAGGCTTGTTCCATTCATAGCCCTTAAATGGAAATTTATGTAGTAAATTAGGATTTCCTTTTCTAAGCCAATAGAGAAAAATTCCAAAAATATTTTAGGGTCGTCCGGCGCACCGATCGAGTGTGAAATTACAAAATTAGGTCTAATATCTCTCACGTGCACTATAAAGGGAATATTTCTAATAGGGTTAAAATTAAGTAACCCTACGGTGTCTTATTTGCTCTATACCGAAATCTAGGTGCCAATACTACTAATAGGGATTGGATATTACACTAACTAATAGAACAAGTTACTTACATATGAGAGGATACTCAGACTTGGACTTCTAGTCTGGTCTAGATGAAAGAAAATCTACATCTGGTTATGTGTTTCTTCTCATCGGTACTATAGTTAGTTAAGAGTACAATACAAATATCAAATATCTACAGCCGATTCTACCTTAGAGTCAGAATATGTTGTGATTTGAGAAGTCTGTAAAAGAAGTTCTATGGATATAAATAACTTAGTTGTAGATCTTAGAAAAGTTCCAAGCTTAGTGGATCCTATCTAATTAAATGCAACTATAATGGAATAATTGCTTAAGCCAATAAGTGATCAGGCGCACTAGAATTCTGATCATGTGGACCCACTAACTAAAGTCTTAACTCCTAATATGTTTGAGAAATACATGGAGACAATAGGTATTAGATATCATCATGAATGACACTAAAGCAAGTGGGAGTTGTTAAAACTAGTGCTTACGTATAATTTTAATATTGTATGAATATTAATTGTTTAATATTTATACAATAAGCATTTCGAATAAAATCACTAATATTAAAAATATATGGTAAGATGTTTGTAACATTTCAGACATTGTATGATCTGAAGGAGTTCAGATTTAGTCTAAAGGAGTTTAGATCAGGGCTAAGAGTTAGTAGTGCCAATAATTATAAATGCTAAGAGTTAGCACTGTTAAAGAGTTAGCAGGTTATAAGAGTCAACTAGATCTAAGGATTTAGATCCTTGTCTGAAATGGGACAAAGACCTGAGCGTATATTAGTAAGTATGTTCTCAAATCCTATGTTCCTGATTTATTTTTGTTGATGTGGGTCTTTCGATGAACCATTTTATAAAAATTAGTGTATGTCTATATCTGTATGGTACAAATGATTGTTCTTAGCTGTCCATGAGCTTAGTGGAAGCTTGTATAGGCATGCAGGTATTCAATGAGGACTAGATACTAAATGAGCTCAAATAAGGCCTCCAATAGACAACCTATAAAGTCATTAATGAAGAGTCCTTTCGAATTGAGTAGTATTTTTAGTCTTTTAATTTGAACACCACAGTGGGCTTATAAGTGATCCACCTTACTTAGGTTCCACATATGTTAGAGACCATTCATGAACTAATCGCTGGGTATGATTTGATGCTCATGGAGTTCTGTGTGTATAGATATAGGATCCGTCAACTCATATGGGTGAGTAGTATATTCAGATGCTACAAGATTGTATTCCTAAAAGTCTTATAGCCAAAAGAAATTCACTCGAGAAATATGTTTCCCCGTGTAAAGGACAATATCGCAAAAGTGTTTGCGGATATTATTTATGAGAATACGAATTTGAAGATAACTTCTAGAGTTGAGTATATAGAGACTTGATAGTGATGATGTCTCAGCTCTTCTAAGATATAAATGACGAAGGGATTATATATGTATTAATCTCAACTTGTATGGTTTCATACACTGCTTTTTTATTTTTATAATGTGTATGGGGTATTGTTTATGGACTTACAGAAGAGTTCTGTAAGACAAAATGGGTGTGAACCAAGGGAGTCTCACTATATAAAGTATACCCGTTGTGCACTAAGGTAGTAAACCAGATTGAATAATTCAATATGGGAATCAATCTGGGAAGTTCTCAAAAAATAAAATTATTTTAAAGTCTCTCAAGGAGATCATAGGGTTTACGTGTTAAGCTCGGGATCTCGGCAACTTCATCTTTTCTATTGGATGCCACAAGTCGTGTTATTTATTTGTAAAAGCATGACACGTGGCATGGTGCTACAACTTAAATATTGTATTACCCAAGTATAGGTTGTCTTAATTATAGTATTTACTTATGAGTCTGAGTGTCGTTTCCATAGAGAGTGATCACCAAGAGCAAAGGTTGCTTTTGTCAATGTCCAACAGTAATAAAGTCTTGTACCCAATGATCAAGAATAATAGTTGATTTTAAAAGAAAAGATTACTAAGTGTAAATTAAGAAATCAATTTGAAAGAACATTAAGAAATTAGAGATCTACACTTACTTGGGTTGTAGTAGAGTTCCTTTGATCCTTTTACTCATTTGAAAAATGATTTCAATTGATAGGGAAAATATCATTTGTAAAAAATTATATTATTGATATGTAGAAGATCTTTCCAAGCATTCTTTGTACCATTAGTCTACAAAGAATCAAGGCTTTAAACAAACCAAAACAACTTTAAAAAATGATGAATTAAATCACTTGAATACAAATATGAAATATAAGAGTAGGATCAAAGTGACAAAATTACACCTCCATTAAATGTTTCACTCTTAGCCTTAACTAGAAATTAGAACAACACAATTTGGGAAAATAAAATGCAAATGAAAAATGAACTAAAATTTAAAAAATGATAGAATATATCCCCCCCTTCAACCAAGTGAGTCTTTAAATAGGCAAATTTATGGGCACTATTCATATGTGACCAAACATTTAACATTTTGACTACCAAACTTTCTATTGAATTTGTAACACTCTTTTGACTAGTAAGATGGAAGAATCAGACTTTCTGCTAAACTAATAATTTGTTGATAATTGAAATATATTTTTATGCCTACTAGAATCATATCAATTCGGTTCTTATTTTGTGTGATACGGTCTAAATACTAAAGCCTGCTCGGACTAGGCCTGCACTGCAGATGGGTCCTCTTCAAAGCCATTTTCCACCATTTAAACGTTCGAATTATAAATTGTGTATGAAATCCAATTTTGTTGTACTTGAAATCAGATTTTCACAAATTTAAGAATTACTTCAATTGGATTTTTAAGTAGAACGTTATAACCACTTTACCAAACCTACATTAAAAAAATAGATAAAAACTTAATTAGATATAATATTGAAAACATGCTCAAATTAGGGAGATTAATAACACTAATTGTGAAAAATGATGCTAAACAATCCTTATCAAATGTGTAGTTTTAAGTGTTCATCATACCCCCCCAACCAACTTATTGCTAGTCCCTAGCAATTCAGGCATAAATAAATTTAAAAAAAATAACTATCTAAGCATTTCAAATAAGATGGCAATTCAAGATCACAATCTCTATCAAGGTTATTTTATAAATTTCAAAATCATGTGTGTGTGAACTAAGCCATAACCTTCTTACTACAAACCAAAAAATATATAGCCTTGAAAATGTTCTTCATGTAAAATCCTCAACTCCATATCCTCACAAGAAAAAAAAACAAAACTGTTTAAAGAGTTAGAGTTTCACTAATGGAGTTGGAGAATAGATAAGCGCTCAAGAAAATGTTACCTTTAAAGACAAACAAACAAACTAACATTGATTCAAAGATAGGAAAATTAATTATTTAGAATTACACCATTCTTGCCGCGTGCTAGCTTTTAGGACCTCAATCACGAATATCACAAATAAAACCAGTGAGAAATACTGTTTCTTAAAGACTTTTGTCTTTGAAAATAAAAACTTTATTGTACTAGATTGAATCTCTCTCTTTTTCTTTTTTTTTGTGGATACTTTTGTCTTCTATCATTGAATGAAGACTTTTATGAACTGAAGTGATTCTTTTTTTTTTACACTTTTTGTGAATATCAAGAACATTAGAAAATATTACAAAATAAGAATTACTTCTCACCAAAATATATTTAACAAATTTGAGTCATTCTTTGGCTAGACAATCAAATCATTCCTTTATTCGAATAATGTCACTCTAAGCAAAAATTAACCAATTCAAAAGATCAATGAAAAATCATAAGCTATTTTCTCAAATCTCTCAACTCATCACAAAAAGATGTGTGAGATTAAGAAAATGTATACTTAAACATAAAAAAAAAATCTCTTGTCTATATACATTGAATCATCCATCTTATCACAAGGCTTAGTTTTGTGCTTAAGAAATAATTTCAGAAGTTATTTTTTAGTAACCTAGACAGAAAAAGTGACTAAAACCAAACAATTTTGAAATCATACATCGATAGAAAATCAATCGTATTTACACAAGAATTACTAAGAACACTTATGTATGAAATAAAAATAACAAGTGGGTTAGAATGCGTCTCAAGATTCCAAAAATAAACCCTTTACTCATGTCATCCATTTTGTTTTAAGAAAAAAGGAGAAAAAGAAGGTGTCAGTAATTATTAGAACCTGGCAAAACCGATTTAAAATGTCATGGAGTACTGTTATCTTCCACTTAATCAGGAAATGAAAACATACAAGAGAAAAAAAAAAGAAAATAACAAACAAAATCAAAACATGAAATATGGTATAGATAGATAGAACCTGATCAAGCATGATAGATAGAATCCACAAGTTGGATGTCCTCGAGACACATAGAGTTATTTACCCTCTCTTCATAGTTTTTCAATCGTTGTCCATTGACTTTAAAAATATTTCTATTTTTTGGATTTTCTATTTCAATAGCTCTATGAGAAAAAATGATTTTGACAATGAAAGGTCTAGTCCATCGAGAATGAAGTTTTCCAAGAAACAAGTGTAATCTTGAATCATACAAGAGAACATTTATAAAGGTTCAAAATTTTTCTGACAATGTGTTTATCATGAAATGTCCTCATTTTCTCTTTGTAGATCGTAGAGTTTTCATAAGCATTATTCCCGATTTCCTTTAATTCATTCAACTGGAGTTTCCTTAGTGAACCAACTTTATCTAAGTCAAAGTTAATCATTTTGATAGCCCAAAAAGCTTTATGTTCCAATTTCACAGGTAAATGACAAGGTTTTCAAAAAACAAGCCTATAGGGGGATATACCAATAAGTGATTTAAAAGCAGTACGATACCCCCAAGGTGCATAATTTAGCCGTAAAGACCAATCGTTTTTATTTGGGTTTATAGTTTTTTCCAAAATTCGTTTGATTTCCCTATTAGCAAGCTCGACTTATCCAGATGTTTGTGGATGGTAAGGTGTAGACACTTGGTATGTGATTCCATATTTTTCCATCAACAATTCAAAAGGTTTGTTATAAAAGTGTGAACCTCCATCACTTATAATTGCTCTAGAAATTCCAAACCCTATCAAAATGTTATTTTTTTAAAACTTCAAAACCATTTTACGATCATTGTTTTTACAGGAGATTGCCTTAACCCATTTGGAAACATACTTAATAGCCACCAAAATATAAATGTATCTAAAAGAAGAAGGAAGTTGACCCATAAAATCAACGCCTCAACAATCAAAATGTTCGATTACTAAAATGGTGTTTAATGGCATCATATTTCTACGAGTTGTACTTCCTAACTTTTGATATTGTTCACAAGTTTTATAAACCTCGTAGGTATCTTGAAAAGGGTGGGCTAGTAAAATCCACATTGTAACAATTTTGCTACAGTTTTCTTTCAAGAAGAAAACTGCATGATCGCTAAATACAACAATAGGTGAACAAACAAGATAAGATCTAAATTTTTTTAAAGCAAACACTACTGCAAATAATTCCTTTTCAGTTGTGGAATAATTCATTTTAGCACTATCAAGTGTTTTACTTGCATAGTATATGACATAGGGTTTCTTATCTTTTCTTTACCCTAAAACAGCTTCAATTACATAATCACTAACATCATACATGATTTCAAAAGGTAAAGACTAATAAGGAGATTGAATAATAAGAGCAGAAGTTAACATGCTTTTAAGTTTATCAAATGCTTCTTGACAAGCTATTATCCATTAAAAATTAATGTCTTTTGACAAAAGATTAATGAACCTTTAATGGTCTAGATATGGCACTAAAATCTTTAATGAACCTTTTATAAAAACCAGCATGTCCTAAGAATGACCGAACATATTTTACACATAAGGGGGAAGGAAGATTGGTGATCAAATCAATTTTGGATTTATCCACTTCTATGCCCTTAGAGAAAACAATATGACCTAGCACAATACCATAATAAATCATAAAATGCAATTTTTCTCAATTAAGCACAAGATTCTTTTCTTTGCATCTAATAAAGACTTTCTGTAAATTTGATAAGCAATCATCAAATGAATTACCAAAAACAAAAACATCATCCATAAATACTTTAAGAAAATGTTCGACTATATCACTAAAAATACTGAGTATGCATATTTAAAATATGGCTGGTGCATTGCATAAACCAAAAGGCATTATTTTGTATGCAAATATTCCAAATGGGCATGTAAAAGTAGTTTTTTCTTAATCTTCAAGTGCAAATTTACCCATTTGTTGTCAGAAATAGAATAGATGATTCCCACATCTAAAAGCTTAAGTATCTTATTTCTTACCACATCTTTCATGTTAGGATTGAGCCTTTGTTGCATCTCTCTAGAGGGTTTGGCATTATCCTCTAAATAAATCTTATATGTGTATATTAAAGGGTTAATTCTTTTAATATCAGCAATGGTCCATCCTAATGCAATTTTGTGCAATTTCAAAGTGTCAAGTAACTTACTTTCTTATAGTGAATTCAACATAAACGAGATGATTACAGGGAAATTTTCATTTTCACCCAAAAATGAATACTTGAGATGAGATGGCAATGGCTTTAATTCAAGTTTTGGTTGTTGCACATTTGATCGCAATAGAGCATTTGTATTTGGTGGTAATTCTTCAAATATTGGTCTCCACTTGTTTATTCCAAAAACCTTTGAACAAGAACAAGTTTCAGAATTATTTTTCATTTCATAATCATTTGCAGAAGGATAGACGTGAAATTCATCATATACAAGCTCTTTGATTAGGTCAACTTCATGCACATTATCATCATCAGCATCCAAAAATTTCTAGGAAATATTAAAAACATTCAATTCACAAGTCATATTACCAAAAGATAACTTCAAAAGACCATTTCTACAATTAATCAAAGCATTAGAAGTTGCAAACAATGAACAACCTAGAATGACTGGAATTTGAGCATTCAAGTTTAAAACAGGATATGTATCCAAAATAATGAAATCAACAGGAAATTAAAATTTATTAATTTGAACAAGCACATCTTCCACTACTTCTCTTGGAACTTTTACACTTTTATCAGCAAGTTGAAGAATGATTGGAGTAGGTTTGAGCTCACCAAGCCCTAATTGCTCATAAACAATTTAAGGCAAAAGATTAACACTAGCTCCTAAATCAAGTAATTCACGATCAATCCTAAGATTACAAATTATACAAGAAATGGTTGGACATCTAAGATCCTTATATTTTAGAGGAAGGTTTTGTTGAATGATTGAACTTACACTTTCGGTCAAAAATGCTCTTTTTTTTCGAACATTAAGCTTTCTTTTGACCATGCATAAATCTTTCAAAAATTTGGCATAAGATGGGGCTTGCTTTATTACATCCAATAAAGGGATATTTATTTTGACTTGCTTGAAAAGTTCATAAATGTCAGAATTTGGGTTCAACTTTTCAGTAGGTTTCAATCTTCGAGGAAATGGGGCAGGAATTGGACACTCTTCTATCTCAAAAGGCTTTAATTCTTTTTTCTTCTCATTTTCCACTTCAGGTGGTTTAGGTTCATCTTTTTTTGAAAGAGTCTTATCAATAACCTTACCACTATGAAGTGTTGTGATGGCATTAATATTTTCAAGTGATTTTTCTTTTTCACAAGATTCATTTACATTGAATTAACTCACGGGATTGGGTATATGTTGAGAAAGAAACTTACTTTTTTCTTGATTTTGTACAAAAGATGTCAGATTAGAAATTGTACTCTTGATCTTATTAATGGCCCCTGAAGTTTAATCATTAAATGTTGATTGCTCAGGCATGAATGCTTGCAACGTCCCCTCAAGAGTTTTTATGTTTGGTGAGTGATATGGAGGAGGATTTGAAGGCTTTGAATGAGGTTGTGTTTGAGCATTGTTATCATTTCTCCAACTGAAATTTAGATAGTTTCTCCAATTTAGGTTATAGGTGTTGGAGTACTGAGATGGAAAAGGTTTTTGAGTAAATTTGGGGCATTCACTTGCTCATGCATAGCTTTCTTAAAGATTGGAATGTTTTGACACTCATTTGTAGGATGGCCAACAATATCACGAATACCACAAACTTCTTCAGTAAGAATGAATTTGGTTTCCCTTAGTTTCCTCATTTCTATGGCTTCTACTTTCCTAGCCAAACTAGCTACCCCAGCACTTAGAGCATGCTCATGACTCAATTGATATTTTCCTCCACTAGAACTTGCAAGATTAGATCTAATTGAATTGGTAGAACTAGTGACTTGCCAATTTTGGGAATTTTCTGATAAATGATCCAAATAATCAAATGCCTCATCTGAGTCTTTGTCTAAAAATTCATCATTACACATGGTTTCAATGAATTATTTTGTCTCAGGAATTAAACCATCATAGAAAAAACTAATTGTTCTCTATTTTTCATAATAATGATGTGGGCAAGAATTTAACAAATCTTTGAAACTTTCCCAATATTGAAAATATGTTTCATTTTACTTTTGAGAAAAATTTTGAATTTCTCTTTTCAAAGCATTAGTTTTATGTGGTGAAAAAAAATTTATAGGAATTCACATTGCATTTCTTACCAAGTACCTATTGACCTTGGTCTCAAAGAATTAAGCCAAATTTTTGCCTTATCTTTCAAAGAGAATGGAAACAACTTAAGCCTAATTATTTCTTCACTACATCTTTGGTCATTAAATGTACTACAAACTTCCTCAAAGTCTTTTAAATGCAAATATGGGCTTTTCGATTCTAGACCATGAAAATTTGGAATTAAGGGAATCATTCCAAACTTAATTGTAAAATTATTGGCATTTAAAGAAAAATGGAGCATGAGGTTGTAGAGTTGCGAGGAGGTTGCAAGTATTCATGCATAGTTCTGATATGTGCATTATCATGATCTTTGTAAACACTTTCATTATTGGCCATTACGTGTGATGTGTTTGATGAAGAATGAGAAGATGATGAAAAATTAAACAAATTATCAAAGGGAGTTTAAGAATTACCTTTCACCAATCGAAGGGACTTTGGATCTCGAAACCATATACTCATACAAGAAGAGAAAAAAAAATATAATAACAAATGCTATAACCAAGAGAAGTAAAGTAAAGAAGAAAGAAAATAAAATAAAATAAAGCAAAATAAAATGAAATAAGATAAAGCAAATTAGGTGGCAAGACCAACCATAAAGTAAATGTTAGATTAGATAAAAGTTAGAAGAATAATAAAACTTAGATTAGAACAAGGTTAGTAAAAGTAAAATAAAATAAATTAGGTAGTCAAACCAATCATGGTCAAATAAAGATAACAAAATAAAGAATACTTAAAGTAAAGAAAGATAGAAGGCTTAGCCTTCTATAAGAAGAAAGAAAAAAAAATTATAATTACTGAATATCTTAGTTAATTTCACTCCCCAGCAACGGCGCCAAAAATTTGTTATAACTTAAATATTGTATTACCCAGGTGTAGGTTGTCTTAATTATAGTATTTACTCGTGAGTCTGAGTGTCATATCTATAGGGAGCAATCACCAAGAGCAAAGGTTGCTTTTGTCAATGTCTAAGAGTAATGAAGTCTTGTACCCAAGGATGAAGAATAATGGTTGATTTTAAAAGAAAAGATTGCTAAATGTAAATTAAGAAATCAATTTGAAAGAATACTAAGGCATTATAGATCGACACTTACTTGGATTGTAGTAGAGTTTCTTTGATCTTGTTTACTCACTTGGAAAATGATTTCAATTGATGGAGAACATCATTTGTAAAAAAAATATATTATTGATATGTAGAAGATCTTTCCAAGCATTCTTTGTGCCCTTAGTCTACAAAGAATTACAGATTCAAATAAACCAAAGCAACTTTAAAAAATGATGAATCAAATAACTTGAACACAAACATAAAATACAAGAGTGGGATCAAAGTGACAAAACTACACCTCCATTAAGTGTTTCACTCCTAGCCTTAGCTAGGAATTAGAACTACATAACTTAGGAAAATAAAATGCAAATGAAAAATGAACTAAAAATTACAAAATGACAGAATATATCCCCCCCTTCAACCAAGGGAGTCTTTAAATAGATAAATTTATGGTACTATTCACGTGTGACCAAACATTCAACATTTTGACTACCATACTTTCTACTAAATTTGTAACACTTTTGTGATCGGTAAGATGGCCGCATCAAACTTTCTACTGAACTAACAATTTGTAGATAATTGAAATATATTTTTGTAGCTTCTTGAATCATATAATTAGGTTCTTATTTTGTGTGATACGGTCCAAATACTAAAGCCTACTCAGTTTGGGCCTGCACTGCAAATGGGTCCTCTTCAAAGCCATTTTCTACCCTCCAAACATTTGAATTACAAATTATGTGTGAAAACCAATTTTGTTATACATGAATTTAGGTTTCTACAGGTTCATTAATTACTTTAATTGGATTTTTGGGTAGAAATTTATAGCCATTTTACCGAACCTATATTAAAACAAATAAAAACTTAATTAGATATAATATTGAAAACATGCTCAAATTAGGGATATTTAAAAACACTAATGGTGCAAAATGATGCTGAAAAATCCTTATCAAATGTGTAATTTTAAGTGTTCAACACATGGTTTAATTGTCCAAATTTTATTAAGTTGTAATGGTTAAATTTAGCAATATTAATAAGCAAATGAATTGAAAATGAAAACAATTGGTGGTCGGTTCTTTGATTTGCAAATAGAAGTTTTTGATGGCATTATTTAATTGGTTATTTTAAAGTAAACAAATTGATAATCATTCATTGCTTTGGAAGCAAAATTGATTTCAGCCAAATTGATAACCAAGAGGTGGCAAGCTTTGAATATAGCATGAAACAATTAATTTGTCATGCTAAATTGTTAGCATATAATGTCATCTTCAAATGGTTTTTGAACAAATTTTTCCACCAAATTTCTTATAATTCGGTCACCTTTTTGCTCTTTATTTTCACAAGCACGACAAGGCAAATTTTAAGCCTTGTCATGCTTGTTATATACTAAACATTTGTTTAGTTGTTATTGGAAGCGTAGGGAACATTTTCACTTATAAAGGCCTTTATTTCATTTGTTGATGGCAACGAAAATTAAACAAGAGAATTATAAGTAAAATATTTATATAAGGGTTGAGAGATAAATGTATGAAGCAAGAGTTGCTTCAAATTAAATATTTCGACAAGAATATGAAGCTATAATTCTAGCTCGAAGGATCCCACCGAGTCCTAGACTAGAACTACGCAAGTATGCTCTGAGGGTGAGTTCTCTGATATTTCATTAGTGCAATAAAGTATTTATTAATATTTCACTGCATATTTTTGCATGTGATGTGTAGATTTAAAATTAAAATGTACATGCTCACTTGATGCACAACACACTTTTAAAAACAACGTAGTCGTACCAATTTTTAAAAGGAAGACCTTAGTGGAATGATCCTCGGCTCAGATATAGACTTCTAATAAGCCGAGGATAAGAATCCAGATATGAGATACAACTGATGATACTTTTATAAATTGAAGGATTGTTACTTAGGAGTCGGCTGAATTTGATGAGCCAAAACTCAAGAAAGCATACTTTGTCTGTCTAGAAAGCCAAACCACCTTTGAACAAATCCTTGATGCTCCTTAGATACAATTTAGATTAGAAAAGGAGGCTTCATAACTCCAATACTATAGGACATTTAAACCTAGAGCACATCAGGTTGACAAGTGGGAACATAACATTTCGAAAATTAGTATGTTTGATCAATTAGGGAATCAACATGAGAAAATATACACAGCCAAGCTAACTAAGACAAAAAAGGCACATGCAAAGTTGTGATCAACTGAGATAGTTGGAAAAAGTCGTCTGACGTCATAATAGGGATGAAAGCCAATAGACTTAAGAGAATGTGGCTAAGATAGAAAATATTAACAAAAACGCTTTATGGCAATAGAGTCGAGGTGTAAAAGATAGAAGATCGACAACAAACAAAGCCAACCTCAAAAGGTAAAGTACTCAATCCTCGTCAAAATCAACAAGGGTTTGGGTACCCATCAATAAGGATAAAGCTGACCATAGAGCAAGCAGCTTAAAAGAAATTTAAAAAGATGTTATCAACATAACCGTAATTCTGCCATAATCCTTTCAACTTAAGCCAGGCCAGATGTCGACTCTTGATGGGGATGTTGTTAACATTTGTAATGCCATGATTGGCGAACCTCAAAGACCAGCTCTGCTAACTCTTTCCCAACCTTTAAACTAGATAACCTAACATATTTGGCCACTTCATATCAAAGCACACCTCAATGGGATTCCTTGTAAAAGGATCCTTATTGATAATGGATTCGGAGTCAATATCTTACCTCTTTGGATGTTGAAGAAACTTAGGATATCTAAAGATAGTTTAGACCCATCAGAGGTAATTATGACTAACTTTGCTAGGATAAGTCAATGATCAGATCCATTGCTCTAGAAAAAGGATGCTAATGGCCAATTTTTAAAAGAAATGACCAAACCACTGACTTTAGAAGCTTAATAGGTTTTTCAAAAATAGCTTGCTCGGCCATTAATCATTAGGTTAAGTCAACTCCTTGTTTATTTCTCCAATGAATAGACATGTTAAGAAATATTTGGAATGCCTTGCAAAAATTAGGTAAATGGTCTAAGATTATCAAATATCTGCCTTGGCCAAATGTGTCTATGAAGATGATTCCTTAGATCCCAAGATCGACCATAAATTAGAAGGAATAAAACTATATCTGGCGAAGAAGTTTGATGATCAAAACCCTCAAACACAAAGCCAACTTTGAGAAATGAATTTATGGTTAGTGAAGAACCAAGGCTAATATTTATCAGTGCACACTTAGGCCTAGCTTATAAAGCCAAGTTAGTGGCACTGTTAAAGGAATACAAATATAGTTTACATGGGATTACACCGATATGCTTGGTCTAAGTCAAAAGTTAGTGGAGCATTTCTTCTTATTAAAGAAGGTTTTCTGCCATATAAAAAATACATGAGAAGAATGTGAAGAAAAATTGAAGAAAAGATAGCGAAAGAGATCAAACAACTTCTCGAAGCCGATTTCATAAGGCCAGGGAATTATGTGGAATGGTTATCTAATGTGGTATTAGTTATTAGGAAAAACAACGATAAACTTTGCCTTTGCATTGATTTCAAAATTTTGAACTTGGCGACACCAAAGATGAATATACCTTGCCATAGCTAATATGTTGGTTGATTTAACTACCTACCATGAAATCATGAGCTTTCTTGATGGCCATTCAGTATATAATCAAATATTTATTAAAAGGTCAGACGTTAACAAGACAGCTTTTAGATGCTTAGAGGCCATTGATACTTATAAGTAGGTAGTAATGCCTTTTGATTTGAAAAATACTGGTGCAACCTACCAAAGGAAATGAATGCCATCAATAGGGGTGGAGATAGATACAAATAAATGCAAGTCCATAATCGAGGCTCCTACACCAAAAACCAAGAAAGAACTCTAACAACTGATTTAGAGGATCATTTTTTAAGGCGATTTATTTAAAATTTGGCCATATGCCTCAATTCTTTGTTACTTTTATTAAAATTAAAGAATGGTGAGGAATTTAAGTGGACTATACAGCATTAATGAGTCTTCGATGAAATAAAAAAAGCACGTCACTAAAACACCAATCATAGTTCCACCAAAAGCAGATCTGCCTCTTATTCTCTATATTTTAGTAGTTAAGAAGTCAATTGATAGCATGTTGGCTCAGAAACATGAAGGCATAGAGAAGGTCATGTACTATCTTAATAGGTTTTGAATAAGGTTGAAACTAGATACACAGCCATAGAGAATTTAAGTTTGGCACTCTAATTTTCTTGCACCAAGCTCAGATATTACATGTTGTCGACTATTTTGCATGTTATAAGCCAAATAAACATTATTAACTATATGCTTTCAAGACTATTCCTAAGAAATCAGCTAGGAAAATGGGTGATTAGGTTATCAGAGTTCTCTTTAAAGTACGTCCCTCTAATAAGCTATCAAGTGACAAGCCTTAGCCAATTTCTAGTAGACCATCCATCTCTTACTTGCCTAATGTAGACTTAGAAATAGGTTGCGTTAATAATCAATCATGACAACTATAGTTTGACGGATCATAGAAAACTCAAGCAGTTGATACCAGCATCGTCTTAATTTCCCCTCACAAACTAAAAACTAAAATGTCTTTTATATGCACCAATAACCAAGCTGAATACAAAAGCTACTATTATCGGCCAGGAAATACTCGCTGAAATAAGGCTTAAGAACATAGAAGTTAAAAGGGACTTGTTACTTATTATCGAACAAGTAATAGACGAGTATAATTGTAAAGCCGACTTGTTGGTGCCTTATTGCAACAAAGCTCAACATCTATTGGAAGGATTCAATTCTACCTTAATTAAATTCTCTGTAAGAATAGACAATACTATGGTGAGCAAAAGTCCCTTCCCATCTCATCCTGAAATTTTTGATATGAGACAAGACGAGATAGAGGGTCAGACTTGTTCACGATGAAAAAAAAGGACTCGAATGCCTCGGTTTAGTCTTGAAAGCGAGTCCTATTCCATACCTGAATTTTTTTTATCTGAATTTATTTTTAAAAAAAATTAAAGACTGAATTTTACTATTTAATTAATAAATTATAAGTTAATTTAATATAATTTTTATAAATTTACAAGTTAATTCATAAATTATAAATTTGTTTTAATATTTCATCTTAATTTGTATTCATGACTTTATTTGAGCTAATTGATATTGTAGAGTAATCAAACTATCAACATTAAATTAAATTTAGACTTAAAATATTTAATATAATTGAAAGTGAAATTAGATTTGAAATTATATTTAACGTAATTGAAATTAAAATTAGATTTGAAATTATAACATTTAATGTAATTGGAATTAAAATTGGATTTGGATTATAACATTTAACAAAAATTGAAATTAAAATTGGAATCAAATTATAACATTTAACATAGTTGAAATTAAAATTGGATTTGGATTATAACACTTAAGTAATTAAAATTAGAGTTGGAATCGGGATTATAGCACTTAACGTAATTGAAATTGAAATTGGAAAAGGAATTATAACATTAATGTAAGTGGAATTAGAATTAAAATAGAAATTATAACATTAATGTAGGTGGAATTAAATTTGAAATTAGAATGATAACACTTAACGTAATTAAAATTGAAATTGGAATCAAAATTATAACATTTAATATAGTTGAAATTAAAATTGGAATAGGAGTTATAATATTAACATAAGTGAAATTAAAATTGGAATAAGATTTATAACTTTTAACGTAATTGAAATTAAAATTGAATTTATCGATTTAGAATTATAATATTTAAGCTTAACATAGTAGAAATTATATTTAGAATCGGAATTATAACATTTAATGTAGTTGAAATTAAAAGTGAAATCAAAACTATAACATTTAGCACAATTGACATTAAAATTAGAATAGGAATTATAAAATTAACGTAAATGAAATTAAAATTAGAATAGGAATCATAATATTAACGCAAGTAAAATTAAAATTGAAATAGGAATTATAACATTAACGTATTGAAATTGAAATTAGAATTGAAATTATAACATTAATGTAATTGAAATTAAAATTATAACATTTAAGTACATGAAGAATCTAAACTCTGATGCTGATCAACAACTAAAGATCATGGCACTTAAATTTGCTTTTTTTGTAGATGAGCCATTCAGAAGAGGTCCTTTGGGAGAGCTACTAATATGTATTAGCCCAAAAGAGTCATGGCCGAACCTCATGAAGGATTGGTTGGAACACATGTAAATGGGCGATCTATGAAAAGTCAATCTTGATAAACGTCTTTTGATGGCCAACCATGGAACAAGATTGCCATGATTTTGTTAAAGGATATGAGGAATCTAAAAAACATGGTCCTATTCAGATGGTTCCAATAGAGGAAATGCATGTCATTATTAAACCTTGGTTGTTCAGAGGATGAGAGATGGATATTATTGGGAAACTCTACCCATCTTCTTCAAAGTATCATGCTTTTATCCTATTGGCAACTGATTATTTCTTCAAGTGGGTAGAAGTGATTCCTTGGAAGATGGTTGTACAATAGTCGATCATCAAATTCATCAAACAAAGTATCATGTACTGACATGGCTTACTTGAGTCGATCACAACTAGCTAAGGTCAGTCTTCATAGAAGAAGAGATGGTTTACTTCGTTAAGAAATTCACATTAATTTGATATATAGTACCTTTTACCTTGCACAATCAAATGGACAAGACGAATCCATTAACCAATCCCTCCTTTAACGTATAAAGAAGGCAATTGAGGATAATTCAAAGGACTAGCATGAGAAATTACAGGAAGTATTGTGGGTGAACAGATTCAATCCAAAGATGGCTACTGGTGTCTCTCCTTAACAATTTGTTTACAATTATGAAGCCATGGTTCTGATAAAACTCATAGCCTATTTGATGAGTGATAAAGGCATAATTGACGTATATTTTCTTATGTTTTTATCTTGATATTTTATTATTTTACTAGAATAAATGGCTATTTATGTGCATTATTATTTAATTACAGGGACTAAATTGTAAACTTTCAAAATATACACCTGTCACCCCAGCGCTACAATGATTTTTGCCCCAGTAGTGAAACAGTGATCAAAATAAGAAAATAGAAAAAATGACCTGTTTAAGTCATAGTTCATCACCCGAGCACCAACTAGCCACCGTGTCAGCGACAACCTAATGCCCCAGCACTATATCCTCACTGCTCTAGCGATACAGCCTTTTGAATATAGTACCCCAGCGATAGAAAGATAGTGCCCTAGTGGTATTATGATTCTTGACCCGATAAGATTTGAGGTTTTAAAGCTCAAACCAATCCCTATAAAAAGCCACTCATCCCGAGCCTTTAGAAAACAACCAAGAACATCAAGAACATACAACACAAGTTTTAGAGAGTAATTAGAGCTTAATTGAAGCAGTCATAGAGAGAGATTTAAGGCATTCCTCAACATCAAGATTTTCTTAAGCAGCACAAACAAGAGCAATTTGCTATATCGATTTGCTATTGATTGTATCATGTTTTCTTATTATTTTTGTCATTGCTCTCTTGTAGCCATGAACTAAATTTTCTTTCTAGGGTTAATACTTGAACTCAATATTTGCACTGAATTGCCATATCTTTCTAATATTTAATAAACTTAGTTCTTTGTTATTCAAATTACTTGTTTTTAATGCTTCAATATATCTGACCAATATATGCTGAATGAATTGGTAATATTTTTGATAAACTTGGAAGATGAATCATTACATTTAAACCTAGGTGATTTGGTAAATTAAGGTATGCTTGCATGACCTTGGGAGAGGCTTATGAATATATTAGTGTCTTGATAAATAACAAAAACAAAGGGAATTAAATTTTAGATGATTAATCATTAGAAAGCATGTTAAGGAATAGTATTAATCCTAAGATTTCTTTATATTGATATCTTTCAATCTCTTTACACTGTGTCATTGTTTTTATATTTTATAAATTCATTTTTAGATTTTTATTTTTTTGAATAATTACTAGAAATACATAATTTTAGTACTTGGTTAAAAACAAGATATTATCCCTGTGGGTTTGACATCTGACTCTTTTGTCCCTTTATTACTTGTATACGATAATGTATACTTGTACTCAATTGTAAGATATAGAATTATCGCATCAATGAGGTGAAAGCATCAAAACATACTAAGTCTCGAAGACTATTAAAATGCTATGATGGAAAGGCTAGACAAATTATATATGAATCACAAGAAAAAGGCTTAAACTGGCTTGAGATAAAAAAGTAGAGGGTGGAAATAACTTAGAAAAAGAAAGTCAGATCTAAATCTTTCAAGGTAGGAGAGTTAATATGTAAAGCTATTTTACCAATTGGCTCGAAGGAACATTTTTTTGGGCAAATTTAGCCCAAATTAGAAGGCCTATTTAAAGTTGCTAAGATTTTAGGCAAGAAAGCATATCTACTAGTCAATTTGGAAGTAGATGATCACCTAAAATCCATAATGATAAATATTTAAAGGTCCGTCGACCAACTATTTGAGAAGGAATTGATAGAACAATATTTTGGTGCCAATTTAGTAATCGATTTTGGTTTCAATCATATAGTCCATATTTAAGCTAATTACATTAACATGGATTGATCTTTTTATAAATCAATTTTGTTCGGTTATCTTTAATTAATCAAACTTAAAAAGTCAATCTAATATTTAATTGATTACATATTTGTTAAAGTCATAGATGATGATGAATACATTGGTATTGGAAATTCAAACAAAACATAAACAGGCTTAATCCCTTGATTAAGGAAATATACTTGGAAAAAAGAAAAATATGATTCATTCAATATATTGAAAGTTATTCAAAGTATAAAGGCTTTAAACCTCACATTTTATTACGAAGTTCAAATTTGCTTTAATGTAGAAAAAAAAGTGGCAAGTGCCGTGTCGACCTTCTTTATCTCTTGCTCGACCTGAGGAACTTTTTCATTTTCTAACTTTAAGCTTTTCTTCAAAGCCGCCTTCTTAGGATGATTATTAAGCAATTGTTGAGTTAAATTCTGATAAGTCTTGGTTCGATCAACCTTTGTCAATTTTAGATCATAAAGCTTGATGCGATATTTTTATATCTTAAAATTAAGTGCAAGTATACGCTATCGTAACAAGTAATAAAAGGACTTATAAAGTCAGATGTCGAACATACATGGATAATTTTTATTTTCTAACAGCTACTAAAATTATATATTTCTTGTAATTATTCAAAAAAATTAAAAGAAATAAAATAAATGTAAGTAGCTAAAAGGAAAATAAATCAAATCTTAGGTATAGTAGGAATTTGATTATAAGAAGTAGAAATAAATAACAAGCATATTAAGAATCAAAATATTCATGTATCTTTGTGTCTAAATTTAAAATAAACTAGAAAGTAAATAAGGAAAATAAGGATCTAAAGAATTAGGAAACAAAATATAGGGTAGATCTGCATGCCATTATTTCCTTATATCCGCCCGGTTTCCTTCTTAAATTGATTATGCTCTAGATATTCCTTCATAACTTGATTATGCCTTATTTTGTTCTTTATGTAAATCACTCCAGATCACTTAAAAAAACTTGAATAACTTTGGTAAAGCATTGATTATTTTGAACACTAAATTGTCGCAGTTTAACGTATTGAATAAAACATGACTTTAAGATGTGCTTAACTAGCCTATATAATACTTTCTTTATTTTCTTGGTTCTTGCACTTGTCATTAGACCCCCATGGATGTCTGACGGATCTTGTGAAACTTTGGAACCTGATTTGCATCATTCACTCTCTCTTGAAAAGGATTTGTCCTCAAATCTTTTTCTTACATCAAAATAAGACAAATTAGCAACATTAAAGCTTGCACCTAGATGGTCTAACTTATAGGCGTTGTTATTAATCCTTTTTATCACTTGAAATAAATTATCTCTCCTTGTAAGTAGTTTAGAATGCCTTTGAACGATAAACCTTTCCTTCCTCAAATGCAACCAAACCAAATCACTGGCTCAAATATAACTTTCTTAGCTCCTTTATTATCTTGATTGGTATATTATTCGGTTCTCCTTTAAATGTTTTTCTGTGTCTTTTCATGAATGTGCCTAACAAAGTCATCTTTCTTCTTTCCATCTAAATTAGCACACTCATTCATAATAAAAGAGTTTTTATCTAAATGAGTTAATGGAGTAAAACCATACACAATTTTAAAAGGTAAAACTTATTACTGAATACACAATCCTATTATATACAAACTCTACATGCAGTAAATTTTCTTCCCATGTTTTTAAATTCTTTTGTATTATAGTATGCAACAAAGTAAATAAAGTTATATAAACTACTTTTGTTTGTCCATCAATTTGTGGATGACAAGAAGTGCAAACTTTTCAAAATATGGATTTGTCACTCCAGCGCCACAAGGATTTTTGTCCCAGTGCTGAAACAGTGATCAAAATAAGAAAATAAAAAAATGACCCGTTTAAGTCATAGTCTAATGCCCTAGCACTAGCTCGCCACCGCTCCAACGATAGACCAGCACTCTAACGCCAACACCTCATCACTTCAGCAGTGAGGCCTTTTACACGCAACAGCATAGCACCCTAGCATTACTATGAGTTCTAATCCGATGAGAATTGAGGTTTTCAAGCTCAAATCAATCCCTATAAAAGACCACTCATCCCTAGCCTTTGAAGAGCATCCAAGAACATCAAGAACACACAACACAAGCCTTAGAGAGCAATGACAGCTTAATTGAAGCAGTCATAGAGAGAGATTCAAGGCGTTCTTCAGCATCAAGAGTTTCTTAGGCAGTGTAATCAACAGCAATTCGACGCTTATATCGATTTGCTATTGATTGTATCATGTTTTCTTATTATTTTTGCCGTTGTTCTCTTGTAGCCATGAACTAAATTTTCTTTCTAGGGTTAATACTTGAACTCAATATGTACGCTTAATTATCATATCTTTTTAATATTTAATAAACCTAGTTCTTTGTTATTCAAATTACTCGTTCTTAATATTTTAATATGTCTGGCCAATATATGGTGAATAAATTGGCAATAGTTTTTATAAACTCGGAAAAGGAATCATTATATTTAGACCTATGTAATTTGATGCAGGATTGTAGAGTAACATTTAGTGTTGCATATGCAAGTTTCAAATTAAGATAGAAATATACCTAATTGGCATGTATGATCAATAAGACTTAATTTTAATGAATCTTAATTTATTACAAGTGCCATAGGAATATAGGTATTTGATAAATTAAGGTATACTTGCATGACCTTGGAAAAGGCTTGTAATACATTAGTATCTTGGTCAATAACAAAGACTAAAGGAATTTAATATTAGAGGATTAATCATTGGAAAACATATTGAGGGATAGTATTAACCCTAGGTTTTCTCTATATTGCTATCTTCCAAATCTCTTTACATTGTGTCATTGCTTTTATATTTTCTACACTCATTCTTTGAATTTTATTTTTTTAGAATATTTATTAGAAAAATATAATTTTAGTACTTGGTTAAAAAAAAGATTTTATCTCTTTGGGTTCGACATCCGACTATTTTGTCCCTTTATTACTTAGATACGATATTGTATACTTGCACTCAATTTTAAGATATAGAAATATTGCATCAAACGCTACTTCTCACATGCATTTAATACATTACAAATAGTAGAATCATTAATATACAAGTCTTTAGTTTATTTAAAACCTAATAATTTTGCATCTGAGGTAGAAAGTAAGTCATACCTTCAAGATAATGCATTAGCCACAACGTTTTCCTGACCTTACTTGTACTTGATCATATAAGGAAGCTATTCAATGAACTCCATACACTTAGCATGTTACCTTTTAAGCTTGCTTGACCCTTTAAATGCTTCAATGATTCATGATCTGTATGAATTGCAAACTCTTTTGGCCAAAGACAATGCTGCCCAGTTTCCAATGCCCTAAATAATGCATAAATCTTTTAATCATATGTAGAGTAACTCAAGGTTACCCCATTTAGCTTTTCACTAAGAGATGCAATGGGATGTTATTCTTGCATTAGTACAGCTCCAATACATATTCTTAAAGCATCACACTCAATTTCAAAAGTTTCAGTGAAGTTAGGTAAAAGTGCATTAGTTAAGTTTTCTTTAATCAAATTAAATATCTTTTCTTGCTCGTAACTGATAGAGGCATACATGCACTAGTTTATTTAGTCTCCAAATTTAGTATTTTGATCCTATTTATGAAAATTTATCTATTTAATAGTGTTGTTGATCATAAATAGGTGTATGAGGAAAAATGTGACAAATAAGAACAACCAAGAGACGAATCAAATGAGAAACGAGCGAGATGTGCTCAATTTATGCCACTGCAGAAACCCAAGGTTAGGCATTACACCTCCCAAGGCTGGGAGCTTTAACACCTGGCTGACCAAAATGACAAACCCATTTCCAGGTCTTGGCATTATAGCGTCAAGCTCCTAGCACCACAGCGCCAACGCGATAAGTGAAAAATCTCTATTTTTTAGTCCTAATTCTACTTGGATTCGAAGGCCTTTGCCCCTAGGGTTTCTCATACCTATAAAAATACTCTTTTATGAGCCAACAATCTTTAAACATAGAGGAGAGCAACGATCATATCAATAATCTAGTGTCTGAGTATGTAATACCACAAAGGGCGTTGAATGAAAATGTTGTCCCAACTACCAATGGTGTGCAATCTAGAATTCAGCACCCAACCGTTAACATTAACAGCTTTGAGATCAAGTCAAGTACGATTTAAATATTGAAAGAATCTATACAGTTCAGCGGAGCTCCAATGACTATTTGAACATGTATATCATAAATTTCTTATAAATTTGTGATACCTTCAAGTACAACAGAGTCTTTGATGATACCATCTGACTAAGATTGTTTCTTTTCTCCTTAAAGGACTGAGCCAAGAGTTGGTTGATATCATTACCGTCAAGGTCTATATCGATGTGGGAAGATTTAGCATAGAAGTTCTTAACCAAGTTTTTCCTACAAGCAAAGACAACAAAGATAACGAATGACATTACCTCATTCAGTCAGATTGATGGTGAGTCATTGTATGAGGCACGGGAGCACTTTAGGTACATATTAAGGAAGTGTCGTCACATGGAGTCCTTAAATGGCTATTTGTCCAAACATTTTGCAATGGATTAGTAAGCAATTTAAGGACCATTGTAGATGCTACTGCTAGAGGAGCGTTAATGAATAAGTCTACAGATGAGGCTTATATCTATTGGAAGAGATGGCGTCGATCAGTTATCAATAGCCAGCAGACAGGGTTACACACAAAAAGTAATTACCTTTATGCATGAGATTGACACATTCAATGCATTGGTAGTAAAAATCAATAAATTATCTGAGAAGATTAATACATTGAATGTTGTCAAACCTCAGCAAGTATTCAACATAAATGGTCGGTGCATGGAGTTAGCAAATTATGTGGACAATTTTAATCGACAGTAACCTAACCCACAATCCAAATTCTATAATCTGAGGTGGAGAGATCATCCAAACTTCTCTTGGCATAATAACCAAGATGAACTATCTAGACCAATGAATCCCCCAGGGTTTTAGCCACTGCAAGAAAAGAAGCCAACATTGAAAGACATGCTCATACACTACATGAAGTCTAATGACGTCATCCTACAGAACCATTCGGCAACCTTGAAGAACTTAAAGGTTCAATCTCTCAACAAGCAACCTCAAGGCACTCTACGAAGCTATACTGAGATAAATCCACGAGGAAATGTAGAGCAATAATAGGCCATCAACTTGTAAAGTGGTAAGATTTTACTTAAAAACACATCACCAATGCCACTTCCAAGTATGAAGGAGAATAAAGTGCAGAAAGATGACGTTCAACCATATAGACTGCCAATTCCTTTTCTTCAAAGGCTCTAGTGTCGCCAACCAAGTGCTGAAATTAAAAATCAGTAGCATATCAGTCCAAAACCAATTGCAGAAACTTATAAAAGTGTAGAAAAATCAGCAAATGATAATGCAAAAATGGTGTACTAGGGTAGAAAAATTCCAAAGTGCAGAAAAATTCAAATGCAGCAGAAAGTACCAGTAATAACATATAGAATTTGCAGTTCACATCTCCTCCATCAATCCCACAAAAGCTACAAAATAAGAGATTAGATAAGCAATTCTCTAAATTTCTTGATGTTTTTAAAAAA
This sequence comes from Ailanthus altissimus, assembly GCA_946807835.1. Lineage (NCBI taxonomy): Eukaryota > Viridiplantae > Streptophyta > Magnoliopsida > Sapindales > Simaroubaceae > Ailanthus > Ailanthus altissimus. The sequence continues at coordinate 17,917,031 of OX327687.1, forward strand.
TTACATATTAATCTCCCTTTTGTAAATGCGCTTGAACAAATGCCTAGTTATATCAAGTTCATGAAAAGTATAATTTCAAAGACAAGATTAAAAGATTATAAGACTGTGACGTTGACAAAGGAGTGTAGCACTATTCCTCATAAAAAGCTACCTCATAAGCTTAAAGATCTTGGGATATGTACTATACCGTACTCTATTGGCAATTATGATCTTGGTAAGGTTTTAAGTGATCTAGGAGCGAGTATTAATCTCATGCTCTTCTCCATCTACAAGAAGTTAGGTTTGAGAGAAGTAAAGCCAATTTATATCACACTTTAACTTACTGATCACTCTTTTACCTTCCCGAAAGAAATTATTGAGGACGTATTAGTAAAAGTGGACAAGTTCATCTTCTCTGCAGATTTCATCTTCCTAGACATGGAAGAAGACAAGAAGATCCCTATCATCCTTGGAAGACCTTCTTAGCCATGAGACATACAACCATTGATGTTCAAAAGGGGGAGATGACCATGAGGTTACAAGATGACACTGTGACATTCAAAGTCTTCAAGAAGATCAAGTTGCCATCAGAGAGTGAAGACTGTGGTTGTATTGATGTGATGCACCTAAATGCCAAAGAGCTCAAATACATAGAGATGTTGAATCCTTACATAAAAATTAAGGCATTAAAGCACAAGAAGATAAGAAAGAGAAAGAAGAAGCAGCAGTGCAATGAGAGGATCAAAGAGAAGGGTATAAAAGAAACATTTCATTGGTATAAGATTTAAGTCTTTTCGAATAAGTACGAAAAGAATAAGGCAAAAATTGCTGCTTAAGATCTAAATAAGAAGATTTGGAAGCCAAAAGAGACGAAACTTAGCAAGCTCACATACAAGGATACTTCCACCATTAACTTTGTGTTAACGTATTTTAGGGTGCATATATGTGGATTGTGTACATATTGAAATAACTAATTGCTTGGCTTCTATACACGATTTGTAATAGAATTAAACACATAATTAACATTTACATAAGCATTCTGAACCAAAAATAACTTAAGGTTACCCTTAAAGAACTTCGATAAAGAATCATCCTCCAGAGCTCACACGGAAGTCCACTTACGATCAATTCTAGTCCGTAAAGATCTGTGGGATTACATGAGCTAGAATGGTAGCTTTTTAATCAATTTCCACCAAGATGAAACTTGATCTTCTCTCAAATGTAAGTTGGTTTGTTAAGAACAAAATGAGGACTCATGTGAAACAAGTTCAAAACTTGTTTTTATACTTAATAAAAGTGAGAGGCTAAATGAAACACTTGCAAAGTTTTAGCCACCTTACACTTTGCATGGTTGACATTTGTCACTCATGCATCCCATACATGCTACTAAGTGTCAATAATGTAAAGCTCTTATGTACCACTTGTAATATAAATTGACATATGTCAAGTTCCATTTGCCATGTAACAAGGACCTTTTTGCAACATTTGCAAAGTATGTTTCGCACTTTCCAGAGAGATCCTAAAATATATCATGCTTTTTGAAATCATCTGGGATCGAACTGTTCGATCCGTCTATCTACCTCAATGCTTAAAGAGTACACTTCATATTGTGAGACTCCTTATAGTCACCTTCATTTGTCTTACGAAATATTTCTGCAAGTCCATAAACATTATCCCACATACATGTTATAGTATTACTATTAGAGTATGTGGGATCCACCAACTCTTTGGTCCATTAACTGGGTGACACCTCAGAGCCACTAGCATCCCAACACACAATTCTCATGTTACCTGTACCCCCAAGGAATCGAACCCTCGCCTCCATCTCATAGAGACCTTATAGGCCTTTAGAGGTTCATCCATATAACCATCGAGCTGCCCAGCCCAAGGTGTGCTAGAACGCTAATGGCTCTGAGGTGTCACCTAGCTAGTGGACCAAAGAGTTGGTAGGTCCTACACTTTCTAGCTAAAAGGCCGACCTTTTTGTAAGAGTGTGTGGAGCTTACCCAACACCTTAGGTCCACTAGGGTATCAATTGACACACCACTCATACCCCCCGTAGGTTACCTACATCCTCAACCAATGGCGAACCTGGGATCTCATCCCTTATAGGCCTTTAAGGTTCGATGGTTGTACCCATTGGACTTGGCCTTAATCTAGGTCAAATGAGAAAATACTTTCTCATTATTAAGAAACATCTTAAGGCCTACCATTAACAAATGTCACCCATTTATACTTATTATATTATTTAATTAATATTAAATAACTGATTTAATCATATTAAATCATGGTAGAAATACATGCAAATTTAAATAAAAAATTAATTGTTTGATTTCAATTTAAATAATAGTATCATATATTATTATTATTATTTTATTCAATAAACATTTTAATGAATAAAATAATGATATTATTTGTCCAACAAATAAGGTCATTTTGGTAATTTCTAAATCAAACAATAATTGGCCCACAATGTGCCATTTGTCAATAACCCATTGGTCAACAACTAATTGTTAACTAATTGATGTACTTAACTCTTACGTCTTGACACGTGCACGACCAGAGGGAAACCGAAGTAAATGTCTGGTCTGATCGAACTATTTAATCCGATACGTTGCCCCAGTGCACAACGAGTACACTTCATATTGCGGGACTCTCTAGGTCCATTCCCGATTTGTCAAACAAAATTATTATATGAGTCCAAGATCGATGCCCCACACACATTGATGTGAACCTCACAAAGAAAAGTGAGACCCGACGCTTAATGAGGTTCCTTTGCCAATGATCGTTCTAATTCAAATTTTTATAATAACAAAAATAAGAACCTTAACCCATTATCTATCAAAGATAATAACCAGAGGTATAAGAAGATAATAGACGCCACACTCAAGATAGATGAGAAGTTATGAGTGATAAGTCTGAAAGAACACCACAAGATGAAATCTAGATAAGTTCTAATAAAAGTTCTTTGAAGAACTTAAGAGAAAACTCTCAACATTAATATATCAATTCTGTTTTGTTCTCCCTCATTTCTCATATATTTATAGAGACCTCTTGAGATGTCTAGCATTTATTACAACAACTAATAACAACTTAAAACTACTAACTACTACCAATAATTTAGGCACTTGGGATTTCAGCACTTATTACAACAATTAATGAAAAATTTCAACTACTAACTACCAACTACTACCAATAAACTAGGCACTTGGAATGCTAGCACGTATTACAACAATTAATGATAACTTATAACTACTAGCAACTACCAATATTGAGACTTCATATCATATGGACTGTTGTGTTATTGTTCCTCATCACACATGGATGTTCAATGGACTTTGTGATTTTTTTGGCAACCTAGTTCGTATCATACACGTCATGGATATTATAAATCAGTGCAATAGACCATACAAGTTGCGGTCATAGTGCATACGTATAATCCTTCTGCTAATTACATCCTAGAAGAGCAGGGATAGAGATCACTACCATCAAATCTTTATGTGCTCATCCGTGAACTTATCTTCTAGACACATATCTTAATAAACAATATATGGAAATACTTTTATAATATTGTTTAACCTTGTATAAAACTCTTTTCCTGAGTTTATTACTTATGTCCATAAGAGTTTCTAAGATACAGTCTTTTAGCATCTGGATATATATAACTCACCCATGTGAGCTGATGGATTCCATATATGTACACACTAGACTCCATAAGCATCGAACTACACCTAGCGACACCCAACGGTCACGCTATAAAAGGTATGTGATATACGTGGAACCAAAGTATGATGGATCACTTACAAGCCCACCATGGTACTCAAGTCAAAGAACCACATATACTATACAACTCTAGAAAACCTTCCATTGACGGCTTCATGGGATGTCTATTGGGATTCTTATTGAGTCTGTTCAGTATTTAGTCCTTACTAAACACCTGTATGCTATACGAACTTCCAGTAAGGTTCATTGTTAGTTAAGAACAACCATCTAAACTATCTAGGTATAATATACACTAGTTTATGTAAAAGGATTCCATCGATAGACCTACATCGGTGAATTAAGACCAGGAATATATAATTTGATAATAGACTTGCATAATAACATTTCTTATCACCTATTACAACTCTTGCAACCATGTTATTACTAATGTATTCTCAGGTCTTTGTACCGTTACAGACAAGATTTTAACTCTTAGACTTCACTGATCAATATAACATGCTAACTCTTTAGCATTTATAATTTTTAGTGATGATAACTTTTGGCATTGATCTAAACTTCTTTAGACTAAATTTGAACTCCTTCAGATTATATAATGTCTATAACGTCACAAGTATTGAACCATTTAATAATAGTAATTAGCAATTTAACAAATAATGTACTATATAAATATTATACGATAAAATATTCATACAATAATAGGATGGTACGTGAGCACAAATCCCAACAAACTCTCGCTTTCTCTAGTGTCATTCATAGTGGTATCTTATACCCATAGACTCCACGTGTTTCTTAAACACCTTTGGAGTTAAGGCCTTAGTCACTGGGTCTGCTACATTATTTACAGAGTCAACTCTATAAATTATTACATCTCTCATAACCAAGATTTCTCTAATTCTAAGTAGGACCTACAAACTCCTTAGTCCACTAGCTAGGTGACACCACAGAGCCACTAATATCCCAACACAGAATTGCATCTCGTGCATGAGCCCCAACCGTGTCGAACCTGGGATCTCATCCCTTATATGACTAAAAGGTTCAATGGTTGTACCCATCGGGATGGCCGTCTTTTTGTAAGAGTGTGTAGAGCCCACCCAACACCTTAGGTCTATCAGGGTATCAACTGGCGCACCACTCACACCCTTCATAGGTTACCTACACCCCTAACCAATGTCGAACCTGGGATCTCATCCCTTATAGGCCTTTAAGGTTTGATGGTTATACCCATCAGGCTGGCATTTAAGGTACAACCATCGAACCTTAAAGGCCTATAAGGGATGAGATCCTAGGTTCGACATTGGTTGGGGGCGTAGGTAATCTACGAAGGGTGTGAGTGGTGCGCCAATTGATACCCTAGTGGACCCAAGGTGTTAGGTGGGCTCCACATACTCTTACAATTAGAAAATGGAGCGTTGAACAATACAAGTTAAGGTTAACCATATCTATATAATCTTTTCGTCATCTATATCCTAAAAGAGTAGAGATATAGATTATGACCATCAAATCTCTATATGCCCGATCATGAAGTTATCTCCATATTCGTATTTTCGTAAACAATATCCATAAACTCTTTTGTGACATTGTTTAAACCTACGAAAAAATATTTTTTCGGAGTTTTGCTTATGGCCATAAGACTTCCTGAAATAAAATCTCGGAGCATCAGAATATATAACTCACCCATATAAGCTATCCTATATCTACGCACACCGAACTCCATGAGAATTAGACTATATCCAGCAACACCCAGCAGTTAGACCATGAAAGGACGTGGAACCAAAGTATGGTGGATCACTCACAAGCCCACCATGGCACTCATGTCAAAGGATCACGAATGCTACTCAAATTGAAAAAACCCTCAATTAACGACTTCATAGGATGTCTATTGGAGGTACTCGTGAGTTTGTTCAATATCCAGTCTTTTCTGAATACCTATATGCCCATACAAACTTCCACTAAGCCCATGGTCTACTAAGACTAACCATCTGGACAATTCAGATATGGACATACACTATTCCAAAAGGAATTCCTATCGACCCGCGTCGATAACTATGGATTAGGAACGATATTTTTTAGAACACATTGCACAATGACATTTCTTATAGCATTGGAAACTCTTTGCAACTACGTCATTATTATAATATTCTCAAATCTTTTTCCTGTTTCAGATAAGATTCTAACTTTTTACAATTGCTAACTCTTAGCACTAACCTAAACTCTTTTAGATCTACAATGTTCAAAAGTTACAAACTTCTTACCATATAAAAAATAATAATTGACGAATAGAAAAAATGTTTATTGTAAAAATATTAAATAAATAAACATTCATACAATAATTTGAATGGCACTAAAGCATCATTCTTAACACTTTGATCTTCCATAAAAGTAAAAAGAGCCCCGCCAAGACGATGGCATTAAATCAAGCATTTCTTGGGAGGCAACCCAAGTAATTTTATTTTTTATTTAATTTCAGTTTTAGTTATATTAGTTTCTTTTCTTTGCAAGAATAAAACATTAAGAGGAGCATTCAAAAAAACAGCATAAGTAAATGCAAGCATTGCGAGCAAAGGAACCACAGTTACATCAATAGAACAAAATGCTGCGATGCTTCAACTTCATCTACCAGAGGAGTTTCTCTTACTTTTAACTTTATTTTTAGACATTGAGTACAATGTCTAATTTACGTTTGGGGGTGGGAAGCACACTTTTCTATGTTTATTTTGCTGCATGCTTTGATTGGTTGTCTTGTAGAGTAAATTTGTTTTTTTTTTAGTTGTTAAGTTTTGGTCAAAAAGATAATCATTATTTCATTATAAGAATTAGAATATTGGTTGAATTTATTTTTGCAAGTCTCTAAGAAACAATAGATGCTTGAGATACTTTTTATATCATGAATCTTAAACTGAGTTCGACTTTATTTTTTATCACTTATTCTTGAGCACATTAATATAAGCATGTATTAGTTGTTTTTTTTTTTTTTTTTTGCTTATAAATACTTTATGCTTAAGTAGTACACCACAGTCTCGAGGATCAACATTCTAGAACTTGCTTGATTACTACTTGAGGCGAAATCCTAGGAGTCACATGAATATGAATAGACTTGTATAATAACATTTCTTAGTACCTATTGCAACTATGTTATTACTAATGTATTCTTAGGTCTTTGTACCGTCATAGACAAGATTCTAAATTTTAGATTTCACTGATTAATAGAACATGCTAACTCTTTAGAGTTATAATTTTCAGTGATGCTAACTCTTGGCATTGATCTAAACTTCTTTAGACCAAATCTGAACTCCTTCAGATCATATAACGTCTGTAGCATCACAAACATTGAACCATTTAATAATAGTAATTAGCAATTTAACAAATAATGAACTTTATAAATATCACAAAAAAAATATTCATACAATAATGGGATGGCACCTGAGCACAAATCCCAACAAGGTCAAACAATATTGTGAATGTGTTTACGTGTATTGTTTATTGAGATACATATCTAGATATAAGTTCACAGATGAGCACGTAAAAATTTAACGGTGATGATTTATATCCCCGCTTCTCTAGGATATAAATGACAGAAGGATTATACGTATGTGCGATGGCCTCAACTTGTATGATCTACCGCGCTGATTTGTAATATCGTAGTGGTGCGTAGGGCTTCGATCTTGGACTCACGGAACAGTTCCGTTTGATGAATCGAACATGGACCTAGAGAGTCCCGCAATATGAAGTGTACTTATTTTGCACTAGGGCAGCATACCAGATTAGATAGTTCAATCTAATAAATTTCGATAGACTGGATATTTGCTTCAATTTCCCTTGAGTTGTACAGTGTTAATATTTAAAAGTTAAGTGCATTAATTAGTTAACAATAGTTGTTAACCTATAGGATGTTGACATATGGTGTATTGAAAGCCTATTATTGTTTGACTTCGAAATTATCAAAATAACCTTACTTGTTGGCAAGTAAAATCATTATTTTATTTATTAAGTTATTTATTGAACAAAATAATAGTAATATATGATATTATTAATTAAAAGAAGTCAAACAATCATTATTGGCATGTGTTTTTACAATGATTTAATATGATTAAATCATTTGTTTTAATATTGATTAAAAGATGAAATATGTATGCATAGCTAATTCTTACAAGGCGGGACCAAGATGTGTATTACAAGCAAAATAAAGAAATTGTTTCTTCATTTGGCTTTGCTTCACATGGTTGAACACACATTTTAACCATCACATGTCTTTTGATTTCAATTGTTTAATGTAAATAATTCAAAGACAAAGTGAAAAGAAGACTATGCCTAGTGGGGCCAAAACTTGCCAGTCACAACTTGTTCTAATTTGCACCATATGGCCGACCATATACTTTCACTATTTGTGTTTATTTTGTTTCAATGAATAAAAGAAATGAGGTAAAGATGACATGGTAAGTGTTGCCCTGTTTTGGGGGCCATATGTTGCTTGTGAAAGTGAAAATAAAGTGAAGCAAATAAAAGTGCAATTATGCTTATTTTGTAAATGAGAACACTCGGCTAAGTTAAATGAAGAAAGAGAGAAAATATAGTGTTTTGTTTCTAAGGTTTAGAAAACACTCTCAAGTGTTGAAGCATAAAACACTTCATCCTTTCTTCTTTATCTTGGCTAACCATACTACAAATAGAAATTAGGATTCAAGTGTTAAATCCTTTATTGGAATAGCTAGCATTCTAGACTTCCTAAGCCCAACGTGTTAGGGAACTAGAATTGTGAACGGGTTGCTTCAAAGCAAAGACTTTGACAATATAATAAGTTCTCAATCCTATGTTATTTACATTTATAAGATACATGTAAAACTTATTATGTTTATCATTAGACAATTAGATTTTTGACCCTTCCGTTGTGTACTATAATGTAAAAATACGTTTGTAATACATATTTTAAATGATAGATACAATATCCATATAAATATACCCTAGGTTTATTAATACTCACAAGAAATTAGGATGATCTCTCTACCTCGAATTGTAGAAGTTGGATTATAGGTTAGGTTGTTGTCGATGAAAATTGGCCACAAAAATTGCTTCTATACACAACTTATTCAGATGGTTATCATCACAAAAAGTCCCATGTCACTTGTTGGGTTTTGACAACATTCAATGCATCAAACTTCTTAGATAATAAGTTAATTTACACTGTCAATACATTGAATATGTTAATCTCAAATACATAAGCGACTCTTTTAGGTGTAACTCTCTCAGCTGGCCATGGGTAACTATTTGACACCATTTTTTCCAATAGATTATAAGCTTTATTTGTAGACTTATTCATTAAAACTCCTCTAATAGTGGTATTTATAATGTTCCTTAAATAGCCTACTAATTCATTGTAGAACGTTCGAACTAATAACTATTTAAGGACTCCATGGTAAAGACACTTCCTCAACATGTCCTTGAAGCACTCCCATGCCTCATACAATGACTCTCTATCAATTTCACTAAACGAGATAATGTCATTCATCATCTTTGCTATCATTGTTGGTAGGAAAAATTTGGCTAAGAATTTTTGCACTAAATTATCCCATGTCGATATGGATCTTGACGGTAATGACATAAACTAACTCATGGCTTTATCCCTTAAGGAGAAAGAGAATAGTCTCAATCTGATGGCATCGTTAAAGACTCTATTGTATTAAATGTATCCTAAATCATAAGAAAATTCATGATTTGCATATTAAGATCATCGTTGGGAGCTTCGCTGAACTGTACAGACTCTTTTAGCATTTGAATAATGCTCTGCTTGATCTCAAAGGTATAGCGTTGATGATTGATCGCTGAATACTAGATTGAACACTATTTATAGTTGGGATAGCATACTCTTTCAAAGCCCTCTATGATATTATAAACTCAAACATTAGATGATTGATATAATCAATTTTTTCTTCCATAGGCTATCAAAGTAAAATAAAAAGAAAATCAAAGTAAAAATAAAAATAAAATAAAATAAAAATAAAACAAAAATAAAAATAACATTTGAATTAAAAGCAAGTAGCTCTGTATTAGTATTGATCTAAAGAATAGAAAGAAATAGTTACTGGCAACGGCGTCAAAAATTTGGTATGTGCTATAGTAGTTAAGCATAAGTACACTTTTTCGTATCAAGTAATATAGGATTTTAAGTCTAAGTATCGATCTCATAGAGCAAACAGAAGGTTAGGGCTGTAACCCTAATTCGAGTAGAAAGTTAAGGCCGAGGCCCCACCCTAATGTAAAGCTTTGTAACCTTAATAGAACAAAGTCACAACACTACTAACAAGACTGCTATCTTAGGTTTTTATGCCCTAATTTTTTACCTAAGTTGGAACTTATAAATAAAAGACCAAGGCCTCTATTGAAGAGGAGAGGACTGCACAAAATTTAGAGAAAGAAAGACATTTGCAAGCTTGAAATATTTAAGAATTATGAAGATATTTGAAGATTGAATCCCCTAAAAGATATCTTCATTCTAATTCTCTATTTTTCCTTTCTTATTATCATTGATTAGGATTTTATAGTTGTAGATATTATTTATTTAAACATGTTTCACTTATAAATTTTTGGATAATCATAGTTTTATGTTTATCTATGATTGGGTAAAACTCTTTTTCTAGGGTTTTAATGCGAACCTCGCAAAGAAAAGTGATGATGCAAACTAGGTTGCCAAAACAAAATCACAAGGTCCATTGAACATCAATGTTTGATGTGGAACAACAGCATAACAGTCCATGTGATATGAAGTCTCAATATTGGTAGTTGTTAGTAGTTATAAGTTATCACTAATTGTTGTAATAAGTGTTAGCATTCCAAGTGCCTAGTTTATTGGTAGTAGTTGGTAGTTAGTAGTTATAAGTTTTCATTAATTATTGTAATAAGTTCTGAAATCCCAAGTGCCTAAATTATTGGTAGTAGTTGGTAGTTAGTAATTTTAAGTTGTCATTATTTGTTGTAATAAATGCTAGACATCCCAAGAGGTCTCTATAAATATATGAGAGATGAGAGAGAACAAATAGAATTGATGATATTAATATTGAGAGTTTTCTCATAAGTTCTTCAAAGAACTATTATTATAACTTATCAAGATTTTATCTTGTGGCGTTCTTTCAGACTTATCATTCACAACTTTTCATCTATCTTGAGTGTGGCGTCTACTATCTTCTTATACCTCCTGTTCATATCTTTGATAGATAACAGGTCAAGGTTCTTATTTCTATTACCTAAAAATATGAATTAAAACGATCATTGGCAAAGGAACCTCATTGAGCGCCGGGTCTCACTTTTCTTTGTGAGGTTCGCATCATTTGATATTAAAGCTTAGGCTCAAATCAGGTTTGAACTATCCTTTTAATTTTCATTGATTGTTCTTTCTTTTAAATCAGCAACTATAGTTTTTTCTCTAAAAATTTGTAGCCTATATCAATTTTCTTATTTCTTCTTGTTTGTTATTTTATCTAATTCTTCAAGTTCTGTTATTACATATAAATAAAAGAGAAAGAGAGACAAAAAATAAAAAAAAAATTCAGATTCCACTGATTTCAAATTTACTTTTCTAAATTTTTAAAAAAAAACACGAGTGAAAGTTGAGGGGCTCATTCTTTGAGTGAAGCACGTAAGGAAGTGTGCGAGGTTCTTTTTGTTTTTCTAACTTTGTTTTGTAGAAAACATGTTAAACAACAAGGACAAAAATACTTCCGAAGTTGCATCGAAAAAGGTTGATTCAAAGTTTCTCATGGAAGCTTTAATGAGTGAGATGAGAAAAATGTTGAAAGTAGAATTGAAGCAAGTTCATGAACGAATAAATAAATTTGAATTTAGTACACAAAGGGCGTAGACACCTAGAGTTCCTAATGTACAAATTCAAGATAAGCGTGCTACCACGAATGATGATGGCATTGATGAAGATACTTGGGATAGATTGTTAAATATGACAAAAAAGGTAGAAAAATAATTAAATAGGAAGAGTTCCACAGGATATGGCCAAAACTCTAGTTCTACATCATCTTTGAAATTGGATTTGAGTAAAAATGATGAGCAAACTGATTTCAATTTTAAAGCAGAACTAACTAAGGGCCAAAACGTGGGAGGCAGCCAATGTCATATTGCATATCAATGTCCAAATCAAAGTGTATTGATTCTAAACAATAACAATGTCATTGAAACTGAAAGCAAGTCAAATGACGAACCTATGCCATTGTTGGAAGATGCAAGTGATGGAATGAAGTACCTAGTAGATGGTAAGCTGATAGTCACTAAGCATACATTAAGTTTGCAAATTGAAGAAGATGAAAAGGAATTTGTTAATAGTTATAAGTTTTCATTAATAGTTGTAATAAGTGCTGGAATCCCAAGTGCCTAAATTATTACTAATAGTTGGTAGTTAGTAGTTTTAAGTTGTCATTAGTTGCTGTAATAAATGCTAGATATCCCAAGAGGTCTCTATAAATATATTAGAGATGAGGGAGAATAAAATAGAATTGATGATATTAATATTATGAATTTTCTGATAAGTTCTTCAAAGAACTATTATTAGAACTTATTTAGATTTGATCTTATGACGTTTTTTCAAAATTATCACTCACAACTTCTCATCTATCTTGAGTGTGGCATCTACTATCTTCTTATACCTCTGGTTCATATCTTTGATAGATAATGGGTCAATTTTCTTGTTTTTGTTTATCTAAAATCTGAATTAGAACGATCCTTGACAAAGGAACCTCATTGAGCGTCAGGTCTCACTTTTCTTTGTGAGATTTGCATCAAGTGAGGCTCGACGCTCAATGAGATTCTTTGCCCAAAGATCGTTTTAATTCAAATTTTAGTTAACCAAAAATAAGAACTTTGACCCGTTTTCTATAAGCGATAAGAACCATAGGTATAAGGAGATTGTAGACACCACACTCAAGATAGATAAGAAGTTGTGAGTGATAAGCCTAAAAGAATGCAACAAGATGAAATCCTGATAAGTTATTAATAAAACTTCTCTGAAGAAATTAAGGGAAAACTCTCATAAATATTATTTCATGAATTATGTGTTCTGAAACAATTCAATCCCTATGGTATTTATAGAGACCACATGGGATGTTAAGTTACAACTTTGAAGCAAATTTCAAACTTATAGCTACCATCACACCAAAAGTTTAAAAGTACAGCTGATAAAATAAATACAATAAACTTATAGCTATCCTCAATCCTAAAAGTCAACAAATATGGCTAATACAACAAATTCAATTATAAAATTCAAATATAACTTCTACTAATTTAACAAGCATATTCTTGAATTGAAAGAAGTCTTAATTTTTGCAAGTATGTCAAATTCTACTACTAGTTGTATAAATTTGTAGAAAATCAAAGATCTAGAATGGAGGTGCTAACTTTTCCATGAATTTCTTATTTTGGGCTTCAAATCACATTGGCTAGCACTTATAGGTTAGGATGCACTTAATGTCTCTTTTCAATGGCTAAAATGTGATTAAACTCTTATGATTATGCCTTGTTTGTTCTTAAAGGAACCTGAATAACATTAACAAAGCATTGATTATTTTGAATACTTAATTTGGGCAGATAAATGTCTTGAACAAAGCATGAGTCTGAAATGTGCTTAATTAGCCCATTTAATACTTCTCTCAAATCTTCACTTATATCATAAGGGCTTAAATCAGCTATATTAAAGCTTACACTTACATTGTACTCACCTAGAAGATCTAACTTGCAGGCATTGTCATTGATTTTTTCAATCACTTAAAATGGTCCGTCTCCCCTTGGAAGTAGTTTAGAATGCATTGAACTGGAAACCGTTCCTTTCTCATATGCTACTAAACCTAATCACCTAGTTTAAATGCAAATTTCCTGCGCCTCTTATTAGCTTGGTTAGCATATTGTTTAGTTCTCCTTTCTTTACCGTGCCTTTTTATGGATGTGTTGAACAAAATCAGCTTTCTTCTTTCCATCTAAATTTATATGCTCATCCACAGGTAAAGGCGTTAAATCCAAAGGAGCTAATGGATTAAAACCATACAAAATTTCAAAAGGTGAAAACTTAGTTGCTGAATGCACACTCCTATTATATGCAAATTCTACATGTAGCAAACATTTCAAGTTCTTTTGTATTATATTATGTAACAAAGTAGATAAAGTCCTGTTAACTACTTCAGTTTGTCCATCAATTTATGGATAAGATGTTGTAGAAAATAAAAGTTTAGTTCCTAACTTACCCCTACAAAGTCTTCCAAAAGTGGCTTAAGAACTTTGCATCCTTTTCTGAAACAATACTCTTAAGCCTACCATGCAATCTTGCAATCTCTTTGAAACATAAATTAGCAATATGTAATGCATTATCCGTTTTATGACATGGAATAAAATGTGCCATTTTAGAAAACCTATCAATAACCACATATGTAGAATCCCTACCCTCTTTTGACCTTGGCAAACCTAACAAACAATCTATTGATATGTCAATCCAAGGTTCACTAAGTATTGGTAAAGAAGTATAAAAACCATAAGGCTTAATCTTAGACTTAGCTTGTCTATAAGTAATACACTTATCACAAACTCTTTCTATGTCACATTTTATATAAAGCCAAACAAAGTGTTCATGCAAAATATCTAAAGTCTTAGATACCTTAAAATGCCCCATCAAACCACTTTCATGAGCTTCTCTAACAAGCAATTTACGCAATAAACAATTAGGTACACATAACTTATTTTCTCAAAACAAAAATCTATTGTGCCTAAAAAACTTGCTAAACGCCACTTTCTCACATATATTGATACATTAACAAAATCAAAATCATTAACATACAAGTCTTTAATGTATTCAAAACCTAATAATTTTGCATCTAAAGTAGATATTAAGGTGTACCTTCGAGATAGTGCATTAGCCACAACATTTTTCTTACCTTGCTTGTACTTGATCATATAAGAAAACGTTTCAATGAACTCTACCCACTCAGCATGTTGCTTGTCCAAATTGTATTGTCTCTTTAAATGTTTCAACTATTCGTGATCCATAAAAATTACAAATTCCTTTGGCCAAAGATAATACTGCCAAGTTTCTAATGCCCTAAACAATGTATACATCTTTTTATCATATGTATGGTAATTCAAGGCTTTTTGCTAATATATGCAATGAGGCATCCTTCTTGCATTGGAACAGCTCCAATACCTATTCCTGAAGCATCACACTCAATTTTAAAAGTTTTAGTGAAATTAGGTAAAGCAAGTAAAGGTGCATTGATTAATTTTTTCTTAATCAAATTGAATTGCCTTTTCCTGTTTATCACCCCACTTAAAACTTACATTCTTTTTTATCACTTCAGTCAAAGGTGGGCAAAGCTACTAAAACCTTTCATAAACCTTCTATAAAAGCTAGCCAAGCCATAAAAACTTTAAACGTGACCCACACTTTTAGGTTTTGGCCAATCTTGGATTGCCTTAACCTTTTCTTCATGTACCTCAATTCCTTTCGCATTAACAACAAACTAAGAAATACAAGCTTATTCATGCAAAAGTTACACTTTTTGAGGTTAGCAAACAAATTTTCTTTCTTAAAACTTCTAAAACAAGTTTTAAATGTTCAATATACTCATCTAGGTTTTTGTTATAGATCAGAATGTCATTGAAGTATACAACTACAAATTTTCCAATAAAAGCACGTAAAATATGATTCATTAGTCTTATGAAAGTACTTGGTGCATTAGTTAATCTAAATGGTATAACTAACCACTCATATAAACCATATTTTGTTTTAAATGCATTTTTTTGTTCATCACATTCTCTTATCCTAATCTGATGATAT
Source organism: Ailanthus altissimus (assembly GCA_946807835.1). NCBI lineage: Eukaryota > Viridiplantae > Streptophyta > Magnoliopsida > Sapindales > Simaroubaceae > Ailanthus > Ailanthus altissimus. The sequence goes on from OX327687.1 coordinate 17,932,545, forward strand.
CCGTTCTTCAGATCAATTTTGGTAAAAAGACAAGAACCATGCAATTCATCAAGCATATCATCTAATGTAGGAATAAGATGTCTATACTTTACAATGATATTGTTGATGGCTCGACAATCAACACACATCCTCTATGACCCATCATTCTTAGGAACAAGTAATACCAAAACCGCACAAGGACTCATGCTCTTACACACATACCCCTTCTCCATGAGCTCACTAACCTACCTTTGAAGTTCCTTTGTCTCATCGAAATTGCTACTATAAGATGGTCTATTTGGAATTGATACTGTGAGTATAAAGTCAATTTGATGTTCGATTCCCCTTATTAGAGATAAACCATTAGGTATCTCTTTCGAAAACACATCATCAAATTCTTGTAACAGAGAAATAATAGCACTAGGTAAAGAGGGATTAAGTTCATTAGGACTAAAACAAGCCTCTTTGTATAAAGTACAATCATAGGCTAGTTTAAAAACAAAGACTTTTTTACCTCACTCTCTTTTGCATAGAAATTCACTTGCTTTCTCTCTTTTCTTTCCTTGCTAATCGAACTTTCTTTTCTTTTTCACTCATTTGAGTTTCGGTTTCTTTTGCTTTAGAACTCTCACTCTTTTTTATATCACTCTCTGTTTTTAACCTCACTTGATCTTCATACACTTGTCTTAAGGTTAAAGGTAAAAGAGTAATTTATTTTCCACTAATTACAAAAAAAAATAGCTGTTAGTGTATCCATCATGGATTATACGTCTATCATACTGCCATGGTCACCCCAAAAGAATATGTTCAGTATGCATTGGAACCACATCAAACAAAACCTCATCTTTATACCTTCTAATTGAGAATGAAACAAGCATTTATAGCTTGTGTGGCTTAGGATGTTTTAAAGTTGTCAAATTTAATTTTTCCACCAAACTAGTGCTAGCCATATTAGTACAACTCCCTCTATCAATAATCATGCTACATACTTTATCATTAACATGTCATATAGTATGAAAGATGTTGTCACATTATAACTTCTCATCTTCTTTGATTTGCATATTTAAAGCTCTTATTGTAACTAAAAGTTCTATACCAACTGGATACTCAATGTCATTTGCATCCTTTAAAGATGGCATACTTCTCATCAGATTCACCTTCGGTCTTAATATCACTATCATCTTTCAAAATCATCACTCTTTTGTTTGGGCATTGTGATGTAATATAACCTATTTTTAAATATATAAAGCATTTTCTATCTCTATTTTGAGAAGGTTGGGAATCAAATTTATCTTTGTTTGTTGCGCCTCCCACGCTTCTGTTTTAAACTTGGAATTAGTTTGCTCATCTTTCTTACTTATTCAATCTCTAAGAGGATGATGATCATGAATTATGGCTATATCTCGTGAAACTCTTCCTCTTGAGTTGTCTTTCCACCTTCATTGCCATATACACCATATCTTTCAACTCTGCATAATGTTGCAATTCAACTATATAGCAATATCACAATTCAAACCTTGCAAAAATATGGCTCTTGTTGCCTCTCGATCTTCCTCAACATTGGCTCGAATGATGGCTATCTCCATTACTTTGTGGTAGTCTTCAACATTTTTGGAAGCTTGAGTAAGGCTTTACAACCTTTGGTACAATTCCCTATAATAATGATTAAGGACAGATCGCTTCCTTATAATAGCTTTTATCTCTTCCCATGTATCAATAGGCCTCTTACGGTTTCTTCACCTATTTCAAACCATCTGATCCCACCAAATAATTGCATAAATAATGAATTAAATAGCAGCTAATTTTACCATTTTTAATTCAGAGTAGCTGTGACAATCAAACACCAATTCCTTATTCTTCTCCCACTCCAAAAAAGATTTAAGATTGTTTTTGCCTTGAAAAGATAGAATCTTTAACTTAATGCTTCCCAAGTCATTATCAATCCTGCTCTATATCTAACTCCTCTATCTCTGTTCCTAAGCCTAAATCTACCAAAATTAACATTAGAGATACGATCATCATTATTTAAGTCATCCCCATAGTCATCTTTATAATCGTACCTAAGTTTATTCCTTTCTCTTCGTTACATATTAAGAGCTTTAGGTGGCTGCCCCTTTGTGAACTAGATTCAACCTTATCTATTCTCTCATTTACCTCATCAAACCTCAATTCTAGCCGATTAAAATTTTGTTCTAAAGACTTAAAGAAAAGTTTGAAATCTATCTTTTCTTCAGCCTCATTTGATGAGCTTTTATCTTTTTCTTAAGACATATTTTAAAACCTACAAATAAAATATTAGACAACCTCATAAATACTCCCTTACATGTTTCTCTCTGTATTAATAGCACTCACATTCGTGTTTACTCAAATTTGACTTTTACCCTCTTATGAGCTCACACTCTCTTACTTTTTTCACTCGTTAGTTCTTTATTAAACTAAAATGAACTTAATCAAAATTAACTTGTTACAATCCAAAACTCAACAAACCAGTCTCATTGAGAATGATTAAATTGCAAAGGGTAAAGAATGAGTAGATTTTAAGCAACAAAGAGAATAATGCCATAATGGAACAATGACATAAGAAAATAAAGACAACTAGGATTGTGTTTTGTCTTAGGCTGAATTTAAATAGACAGAATACACTGATGAAACAAAACTTGAATTCAACTAATTAAAACATTTTTTTTTAATTGAGAATAGTAAACCTGGAATCAATGGAATCTGATTTCTTTTTATTTTTTTCTCTCTTCTTTTCACTAATATGTAATAATAGAATTTGAAGAAATAGATAAAATAACTAACAAGATGAAACAAGAAAATTGATATAGGCTACGAATTTTAGAGACTAAATAATATTGTAAATTTAAAAGAAAGAACAAACAATGAAAATCAAAAGGATAGTTCAAACCTGATTAGAGCATAAACTCTGATACCAAATGATGTGAACCTTATAAAGAAAAGTGAGACCTAATGCTCAATGAGGTTATTTGCTTAAGGATCGTTCTAATTCAGATTTTATGTAAATAAAAACAAGAACCTTTACCCGTTATCTATAAGAGATAAGGACCAGAAGTATAAGAAGATTGTAGATGCCACAATCAAGATAGATAAAAAGTTGTGAGTGATAAGTCTGAAAGAATGCCACAAGATAAAATCTTGATAAGATCTTAATAAAAGTTCTCTGAAAAACTTGAGAGAGAACTCTCACAAATGTTATTTCATGAATTATGTGTTCTGAAACAATTCATTCAATCCCATGGTATTTATAGAGACCATATAGGATGTCAAGTTACAACTTTGAAGTAAATTTTAAACTTATAGCTACCCTTACACCAAAAGTCTAAAAGTACAGTTGATAAAATAAATACAACAAACTTACAGCTATCCTCAATCCCAAAAGTCAACAAATATGGCTAATACAACAAATTCAATTGTAAAATTCAAATATAACTTCTACTAATTCAACAAGTATATTCTTGAATTGAAAGAAGTCTTTAATTTCTACAAGTATATCAAATTCTACTATTAGCTGCATGAATTTGCAGGAAATCAAATATCTAGAATAGAGGTGCTGACTTCTCCATGAATTTTTTATTTTGGGCTTTAAATCACATAGGCTAGGGCTAATAGGTTGGGCTGCACTTAGTGTCTCTCTTCAATGGCCAAAATGTGATTAAACTCTTATGATTATTCCTTGTTTGTTCTTAAAGGAACTTGAATAACATTAACAAAGTATTGATTATTTTGAATACTTAATTTAGGCAGATAAATGTCTTAAATAAAGCATGAGTCTGAAATGTGCTTAATTAGCCCATTTAATGGTTCATTCAATTTCTTGGCTCTTGCCTTTGTTCATCAGACCCTCATGGATGCTCAACGGATCTTGTAACGAATCTTGTGAAGCTTTAGCAATTTGATTCACACCAGGCCTTGATGTAGCTTTATAGTACGATGTGTTGGATGGTGTAGTTGATTATTAACAAAGTCTTATTTAATTCATTTATACTTTTTTCTGTACTTAATGCTTCTAATTTGATTGGAAAATGAAATAGATGATCTAAAGTTTTGGATTTTTGTAATTAGAAAAGATTGACCCATTTGTTGGATTTAGGAAGCATACCCTAGTTGTTATTGAGTTGGGAGACTAATGACACTTGGGTAAACACCATATGGGTTGCTTAATGATTGCATGATAGACAAGATAAATAGAAATATCAACTTGAAAATGTATGCTTAAAATCCCATTTGATGCTCAGGAGAGGTAATGAGATTAACTTTGCCCTTAATTAACAAGATTAGTTAATAGTCACTAAACATGAAGAATATAAGAAAATTAGAGTGAAATTGAGACACTAAGACTTCTTATTCATAGATTTCTCATCCTAAATTTGTCAAAATTGTTAGTATAATTTTCTTTAATTTTAACAATCAATTTAGAATTAAAAGTAGCCTAAATAAAATTGAGTTGCAAGCACCTATAGTATTTAACATTAATTTAAAAGATTAATCTTCGTGAAAACGATACTCACTTATTACTTTATTACTTACTCACGATGCGTGCATTTGTGGCTTTATATATGCGTGTGTTATAATTATTGTATACATGTAGTATAATAAAGAGCATTGCTATTAATAACATGGATATTATTAATGTTAGACATTGTATGTTATTGGTTCATTAATCATAAAATATAATTACACATTTATTAATCATAAAATAAATTTCTTAAATTATTACAAATAACTTAACATTTATTTTCAACTATTAAATGAGAAAAAAAAGTTAATAAAATTTAACCATTCAAATATATTTAATATTCACTTCAATAGTATTCAAAACTTAGTTAAAAGTAATAAACATTATCTTACCTTTTTGTGTGTGGCGATGGAAGGCAAAAGAAATAGGGATGGCAAAATCTGGGTCTGAATCTGGTTTAAACAAAATATAATTTTACTTCAGATTTTTTTAATGAATCTGGAACCTAGGTTTTACTTGAATTTATTTTGGATTCGGGTAATTTGGATTCGGATTTAAGATTAGATTTTTTAAAAAATTTTATTTTTAAATGTTTAGGTGAAATTTGAAATTTTAGAATATTTATTTTATAAAATAATTGTTAGATTCATATATATATTAAAGATTAAAAATTTTAAGAATTAATTTAAGATTTTAAAAAATAAATAAATAAATAAAATATAAATCCAAGTTTGGGTTTCTCTGTTCTTGGGTTCCTTTGGACCTGGGATTTTTGAGGAAAAAAGGGAATTGAATTTGAAAAAAAAACTCAAATTTTTAAGACTGGGTTACAAATTTAGATTTAATTCTAAATCCAAATTTTTATGAATCCAAATCTAAGGCAAATTTTTTGTCATCCTTAAAAAGAAAAAACAACTGTTATTCTTTTTTAAGAAGTTGGATGAGAAGTGCTGTGCACTTCAACCAAAACCACATATAATTACAGCCCAAAGGAGATAAAATAATTCTCAATTGAGAATCAGCCCAATCCAAATCCACTCGATCCCTCTCTCAAGTCTCACTCACATTCGGTTGCTCTCTAGTCTCCCGTACCTTTTCCCTCTAAATCGCTAAAACCCTAATCCATATAAATACTCATTTTCAAATCCATTCACCTTGACTTGTCGCCACCTGTAAAACCCTAACTTTAACCACAACAAACTCACACTTTCAGCAAACCTGCTCACCCACCCACCATGACCGGCGTTGAGCTCTCCCGCTCAGAGAAGAAAAAACACAAAATGAAATCATCAGTCCCCGAATCCGACCCCGAAGCCACAAAAAAGTGGGGCCCCACCGACGCTGATACTGCCAAAGATTTCATCATCAAGCCCCAGAACTTCACTCCTTCAATAGACACATCTCAGTGGCCGATCCTGTTGAAGAACTACGACCGCCTCAATGTACGAACCGGACACTACACTCCACTTCCCAACGGTTACTCTCCTCTCAAGCGTCCGCTCGCTGAGTACATCAGGTACGGCATTCTCAATCTTGATAAGCCGGCAAACCCATCTTCGCACGAGGTTGTCGCGTGGATTAAACGCATTCTACGTGTCGAAAAGACTGGTCACAGTGGCACTTTGGATCCCAAAGTCACTGGAAACTTGATTGTTTGTATTGATAGAGCTACGCGCCTTGTTAAGTCACAGCAAGGTGCTGGTAAAGAATACGTTTGTGTTGCTAGGTTGCATGATAAAGTGCCCGATGTTGCAAAAGTGGCTCGGGCTCTTGAGACTTTGACTGGTGCTGTGTTTCAGAGGCCGCCTTTGATTTCCGCGGTTAAAAGACAGCTTAGGATTAGGACTATCTATGAGAGTAAGTTGCTTGAGTATGACCCGGATAGGCATTTGGTTGTGTTTTGGATTTCTTGTGAGGCGGGTACTTATGTGAGGACTATGTGTGTTCACTTGGGATTGATTCTTGGTGTTGGTGGGCATATGCAGGAGCTTAGGAGAGTGAGGTCTGGGATTTTGGGGGAGAATGATAATATGGTGACCATGCATGATGTGATGGATGCACAATGGTTGTATGATAATTATATGGATGAGAGTTATTTGAGGAGGGTGATTATGCCGCTTGAAGTGCTTTTGACTAGTTATAAGAGGTTGGTTGTGAAGGATACCACAGTGAATGCTATATGCTATGGGGCGAAGTTGATGATCCCAGGGTTGTTGAGGTTTGAGAATGATATTGAGGTTGGGGAGGAAGTTGTGTTGATGACTACGAAAGGAGAGGCTATTGCAATAGGTATTGCAGAGATGACTACTGCTGTGATGGCGACTTGTGATCATGGTGTGGTTGCTAGTATTAAGAGGGTAGTTATGGATAGGGATACATATCCGAGAAAATGGGGCTTGGGACCTAGGGCTTCTACGAAGAGGAAATTGATTGCTGAAGGGAGGTTGGATAAGCATGGGAAGCCGAATGAGAAAACACCTCAGGAGTGTTTGAGAAATGTGGTTTTGCCTACTGGTGGGGATTCTGTGGTTGCAAGTCTTGCGGCTGCAGCTAAACCTACTGTGGCTGATAGAGATACTGCTGATGGGGAGGAGCGTAAGCGGAAACTAAATGAGAGTGGTGATAGCCCTACTCTGGTGCCTGCTAAGAAGGCTAAAGTTGAGAGGGAAGAGACAGTGAAGGTGAAGGAAGATGGGGCTGAGGAAGTTGAAGTTGTGAAAAAGGAGAAAAAGAAAAAGGACAAAGAGAATGGTGATATACACACAGAAGTTGTCAACAAAACTAAGAAGGTGAAGGAAAAGAAACACAAAGACAAGGAAGAAGCTGGTTCATCTGAAACAGAGAAGTCCGAGAAGAAAAAGAAGAAGAAAGACAGAGAAACTAAGGAGGCTAAGGGTGAAAATGATGGCAATGCCGATAAAAGTGAGAAGAAGAAAAAGAAGAAGAAGAAGAAGAACAAAGATTCCGAGGATGATGAGTAGGTGAAACAGTTTGTATTCTTTTTTGGTTTTTTCTTTTCAAGCTTACTGTATTCTATTTAAGTTGTCTGTCTACTAGTTTTTGTAATTTTCTTTAGAAGTTTCAGTTGAACCAATTTTTGTAATTGAGTTCTTAGTAATGAAATGTCATATTTTCTACATCATTATTGAATCATTGATCTTTGTTTGCCATATTTCCCTAACAATGGTTGAAGGTTTGTATTCTAGGGCTCTGGATTATACAGCATGACACTACATTTGTTTCTTATTTGCCATTTTCTGGTTAGCCATACACATCAGAGCTTTTTCTTCCAAATACAATTTGAAATAAACTATCATATACATTTTCATTGTTTAAATGTGATTTCATATATTACAAATCAAATCAAAAATACTAATTTTCATTTTATAAAAAAACTTCAAAAACACTATTTAGAAAACAATAGATTAACTAATTTCAATTTATTTTGACTAATCTTTCTCAATTAAGTATTAAACAACATTTACTAATGACAAAATGAATTTTCAACCTTAAAGTTATGAATATCATAAATTAATTACATTACTCTATTTATTTATTTTTTGTTAAATATCAATTTAATTATACATCAAATATATCCTTATTATAATTGTCAAATATCCATTTAGATGAGAAAGGTTTTTATTTAGGAATATTATTATGAATACCTATATGCTTTGGTTTAATGGTATCAATATCATAACTTTAAAAAATAAGTAGTAATGTCTAACTATTAGAGAATATTTTATTAATTTTAATATAATTGTGTGAAATAATCAAATTGTCCTTATAAATTAAAAAGTAATGTAATGACAATGTACAGCAATTGAGAAAGCACAATTTCTTGTAAAAAAATTCAAAATTTAATAATAAATTAAAAATAATTTTTTATTTCTTAATTATTTATTAATAATATAAGTATATATTAAAAAATAAAATTAAATAAAAAATTTAAAAAACGGCCAAGCAGCATTTGTGGTTGCTATATTGGCCGTAAGCAGCGAGCACAAATGTGGCCAAAAGTGGCCATTGCAACTGCAGCTCTTTTGGCCACCGTTGTGGCCATCTTGCAAGGATCACTTTTAGCTGTTGGCCAATATTTTTATTATTTTTTTAATTATTTATTATGTGTTGTTTGGTTACAAGGATAAAAAAGTATTTGGTAAGAAATAAAAACTGTTTGGACAAAATAATAATGAAATGATAATTTTTTCATTTTTTCAGTTAATTTTAATAAAACATTCTCTAACAATTGAACGTTACTACCTATTTTTTAAAGTTGAGAGTATCGATACTCTTAGGTCAAAACTCAAAGGTATTATTAATCCCTTTTATTTATAATCCAAATTAGTTTTATTTTTTTTTTAAAAAAAGTTTTGATTTTTTGGATGTAATTTCACGTGAGACATAGGAATATCCTTAAGATTGTGCTAAAATTTCTTTTATTTTTAACACATACTTTTATTCTTTTACTTAGGAGGAAGAATTGAACTTGAAAACTCCACTTTAGTAAAGAAATGCATTGTAAGCCTTTTACCATTAGCTATTTAAACAAGTATTTTTAATACATACTTGTTAAGAAAAAACTGTGGTGGCACTTGAACTACGCTCTAGGATCCATTAAATCCTTTAGGCCTAACTTTCCTAGAGGGTCATCTAGCTCAGTTCGAGGCCACTCTATTGGGCTCAGTACTAGTCCAAACCCAATAATCTTTACCATCTATTTTATGGGGCCGTCAAACAAGACCCATACATCAGTTCATATCACCATTCAATTCCAAAGGACAGGTTTGTTAGGGTTGGTGCTTACGTGCCATCTTTAAATGTATATTTATTTGTGTATTCATACAAGTGTACATTTCCATTAAATCGCTAATACCTATTAATATAGTACTATTTAATGTAACGTTACAGACATTGTACTATCTGAAGGAGTTCAGATCAGATCTAAAAAAGTTTAGATAAGGACTCATAGTTAGCCATGTTGAGAGATATAAATGTTTTAGTTAGCACAGTTAAGTGTTAGCTGTTTATAACACTCAGCAAAGATCCAAGAGTTGGAGCATTGTCTGTAATGGGACATAGATTTGAGAATATACTAGTAACTGCATAGTTATAATCGGGTACCAAGAAATGCTAGTTGCGCAAGTATGTTCTCAAATAATTATCCCTGATCTATTTCTGCCGATGCTATCGGTGGATACTTTTATATATAGATCAGCATATGTCATACCTATAGAGTATAGATGGTTATTCCTAGCTGATCGTGAGCTTGGAGCTCGTATTGACATATGAGTATCAGTTAGGACTTGATATGGGATAGACTCACGAGGGCTTCTGATAGATACCCTATGTAAGCCGTCAATGGAGGGTCCTCTCGAGTTGAGTAGTATACGTGGTCCTTTAACCTGAGTGTTACGGTGGGCTTGTAAGTGATCCACTATACTTTGATTCTATGCATGTCACTGACCTTTCATAGTGTGACCATTGGGTGTCGCTAGTTATGGTCCGATGCTTATGGAGTTCGATGTGCACAGATATGGGATCCGTCAGCTCTCATAGGGAGTTAGATATCCAAATGCTTCGAGACTGTATCTCAGAAAGTCTTGTGGCCACAAACATTAATCCCAGGAAAGAGTTTCTGTCAAGGTAGAACAATATGGCAAAGGAGTTTGCATATATTATTCAGTGAGATACAAGTCTGGGATAAGACATTGATGAGTACATGGGGATTTGATAGTGATAATTTATATCCTCGCACATCCAGAATATCATGATGGAAGAATTATACGTATGCGTTATAACCTTAGCTTACATGGTTCAACGCACTGATTTGTATATCCGTGACGTGTGTATGGGGCATTACTCACGGACTCGTGAAATAGTTCTATTTGACAAATCGGGCATAGACCTAGGGAGTCCCGCGTTATGAAATGTACTTGTTGTGCACTAGGGTAACGTACCAGATTAATTTGTTTAATCCAATAATATCCAGCACTATCATGAGAATGCATGCGTGTTTGTATTTAAGTGTTAAATACAACAATTAGTCAATAATTATTATTTACTAATTGTATCATGACACGTGGCGTATTGTGGACTCTTGGTTGAGTTTACTTAAGTGTGCGATTTGGTAGAACCCACTAAGGGGTATACTTAGTAACTATTTATTAGGGACAAAATGGTCATTTTACACTATAATTGTTTAATTGTTAAATAATCATAAATATCTCATTATTATATTATATATTATATTTTATATTATTATATTATATAATATTATATTATTTAATATTATTTTATTTTGGGTGCTAAATAGTTGGCACCCATTTATATATTTTATTATTATTTTATTTATATTATATTATATTATTATTTTAATATATTAGATATATATATAATGAGATGTGTGTGTGTGAAGGGAAGGGTGTGTGAGTTACGGTTTCAATTTCCTTTAATGGCGAGAAGAAGAAGAAGAAAAAATGGAATAATAAAATTGTTTTATTTTTCTCTATGGTGTCAATAGAAGCAATTGTGAATTTCTTTAAATTTCATTTCCTTTCCTTTTAGTAAAAAGGAAGAATACACACTATCGGCCATTTTGGGATTAAGAGTTAATCTCGTGTTGGATATCGGGATGCTATTTTAGCTCACCATGCCCACCAAGTTGGTGACTAGAATTACCGGCGAGTTAGTTTTCATACGAATTTTGAGGATATACGTGTATAACATTACACGTTAAGGTGAGTTCTCAAGTTTTTAAATATATTAATGTGATTAATATATTATTAATTATGTTTATTGTATAATTTTAAATGCTTCCACCACGTGTAATATGTATATGATACATATTTTAAACAATAGACACAATTGCACATGCATACATCCACGTGTATTAGATCCCTAATAAGGTTATCATGACTAAGTAGCCTTTCATGTTATCATTGGGCCCCATAATCAATATACACATCAGTAAAACCCAATTGCTTTTCACGTCATCGCTAAGCCCGCCAAATGTTGGGATTTATGCTTATGTGCCATCCTATTATGTATAAATATATAGTGATAGTATTTATACAATTATCAATTCTATTAAAATCATTAATATAATTTATAATTAAAGTGGTAAGATGCTTGTAACATTTCAAATATTGTATAATTTGAAGGAGTTCATATCTGGTCTAAAAGAGTTTAGATCAGTGCAAAGAGTTAGCAACACTAATAGTTATAAATACTAAGAGTTAGTAGTGCTAAGAGTTAGTGATGCTAAGAGTTAGCATGTTTATATAGTTAGCGAAATCTAAAGAGTTAGAACCTTGTATGAAATGGGACAATGACCTGAGAATATATTAGTAATGACATAGCTGCAAGGAGTTGCAGATTGTGCTAGGAAATGTCATTATGCAAGTATGTTCTCAAACACAATGTTCCTGATCTAATTTTATTGATGCGAGTCTATCGGTGGAATCCATTAATATAGATTAGTGTATGTCTATATCTAGATGGTCTAGATGGTTAATCTTAGGAAATCATGGGCTTAGTAGGAAGCCCGTATAGAGATGCAGGTATTCAATAAGGACTGAATATTGAACAGACTCACGAAGACATCCAATAGATATCTCATAAAGCCGTCAATAGAAGGTCTTATAAGTTGAGTAGTATTTGTGGTCCTTTGACCTGAACACCACGGTGGGCTGGTGAGTGATCCATCATGCTTTAGTTCCACATATGTCAGAAATATTTCATAGTCTGACCGCTGGGTGTCGCTGGGTATGGTCCGATGCTCATGGAGTTCGGTGTGAGTAGATATGAGATCTTTTAGCTAATATGAGTGGGTTGTATATCCTGATGCTCCGAGATTGTATTTCAGAAAGTCTTGTGACTGCAAACATAAACCGCAAAAAATATATTTCGGAGGAATAAACAATATCACAAAAGTGTTTGTGGATATTGTTTAATGAAATATGAATCTGGAGATAAGTTCATGGTTGAGCAAATAGAGATTTGACGATGATGATCTATATCTTTGCTCTTCAAGGATATAAATTGATGGAAGGATTATACGAATATGTAATAACCTCAACTTGCATGGTCTAACACGGTAATTTGTAATATCCATAACATGTGTGTGAGGCATCGTTCACGAATGTATGCAGAAGTTCCATATGACAAATTAGGTGTGCACCTAGAGAGTCTCACAATATGAAGTGTACTCGTTGTGCACTGTGGTAGCGGATTGGATTGAATTAATTCGATCAAATAAATTTTAGCAAAAGAGAATAATTGTTTCGAGATCCCTCGGGATGCGCATTTGTTAAGACTTAATTGTTAAACATATCACTTAATTAATTAACAAGGGTTATTAATTAATAGGATCGTGACAAATGGCAAGATGTAAACCTTTTATTTTGTTTCATGATATATTTATTAAATAATACAAAAATAATTTTTGATTTATTTGATAATATTATTAATAAAAGTTGTTAACCAATAGGATGGTGACAAATGGCAATATCTAAGCCCTTCATTTTGTTTCATGACATATTAATAAATTAATACAAAAATAGTTATTTATTTATTTTATTATAATAATTAAATAATTAAAAATAGTTTTTGATTTATTTATTATATACTTTTAATGCACTAAATATTATTATATAATTTAGTGCATTAAGTTTGTTTAAAAGAATTTAATATTTGGCCATTATGAGTAGTGGAGGATTTCTTTATATTACATGTATTAATATAAGCAATTAAATGAATTTTATTCATTTTGTTTCATTGAAGTGGCCGGCCAGGTTTTGGCTAATGGAGGAAACGCTTCTTTTAATAATGATAATGTTTCATCCATTATGAAATTGGTGAAAGCAATTGAATTTTTTATGGTAAAAAAAAAAAAATTTGAAACAAAACATATGAAGAGAAAACAAGAATTCATTCATTCTTGAAAATGAGAAGGATTGGGCTAAGTTCAAGGGAGAGAGAGAGATATATTTTTGGTCTCATTTTTCCTTTCAAGGAGTTGAAAGAACACAAGGTGAAGTTATTATTTTGTAATTTTTCAGATTTCTACATATTTAGAAATATTGTAAATGACAATAGAGAAAAATAATTCTTGTTGTGTTAGTAAAGAGTTATTAACAAGAAAAAAATAAAACTTCATCTTCCTCTCCTCTTCTATGGATGGCTAAATCATATTCATGTTTATGAAATAAGTATATGTATTCAAATAAGTTGAATACAAGTTGCTGAAAATTCTAAAGCTACCATTTTAGCTTCTTAATCCCACCAAAAGTTATGGACTAAAATTATTCAACATATACTTCAATGTGAGCTCTTCACATAGATTATTGAAGGACTTAAAGAATTTGTAAAGCTACCTTCATTAGGTGAGTATTTACATTATGTTCTAGTACAATATTGTTCATCATATATATATTTTGTATAATTGTTATACTTACGTATATATGTGATATATATGTTGAATTTGTTAAAATGGGTGTATATATAACATGCTTCCGCTACGTATAGTTAATTTTTAAAATTACGTATACACTCGTATATCACATACTCATTTTCAACAAATGGTATCAGAGCATGCTAATTTAAGTATGTGATAATTCTTGTTGTTGAATATGTTTATATGGTGATGTTGTATATTTAAACAACTTGATGATGTTTAATTTTGAACATGGTGATGTTTGATGTTTAAGCATGATGATGAACATATTGTTGTATTCTTGAACATGTTAGTGTTTAGAATTGAAGCATGATGATGTTTGGAAATGATACCCAAGAGAAGATAGTAAAAATTAGAGGCAAAAAACAGTGTCCGAAGGGTCAAAACACTATTACAGCGTCCAGCACCGCGACGCCCAAATTTGGGCTCTACAGTGCAGAAGTTCTGACTTGAACGCCGTGGCGCTAGGCAAAAAAAAAAAAAAATTAAATTTTTTTTTTTTTAAGCATTATATTGTATAATGCTAGAACCTTCAATTTTCAACGCTGATTATTCTATATATAATACTTCTATTTGCAATTTTTGCAAATAATGAATATTTAATACAATTATAATTGTTATATTATTGTATTAAAATTACAAATGATTTGTTTACGTTGTTAATCACAATGGGAGCCCCATTGGTGAGGGTTAGTTGTGCTTACGTAAATAAATTTATTAATTATGAATTAGGTTCGTATGAGATACGAAAATTGATTATTATTATTATTAATTGAAATAAATTTTAATTAATGAAATAATAATTAAAATTAAATCTCTCTTAATTAGATTGAATAGTATTATATTATAAGATAATATTATACAATGATCCGTCTTGTCAATACAGTATTAGACGAGTTATTTTGATCAGTTCCAATATTGCTACAACATGAGAGATTGGTCGGGGTAATTCGGATTATGCCGATTAAACATAAGATGAGGCAAATATATGCAATTGTATTATCCAATATTGCTACAGCGTGAGGGTAATACAAATACCATATATTTGATAATTGACAAGTTAATCTGAAATACACTTATCCAATATTGCTACAGCGTGAGGATAAAGTGTATTTAGGATCAGTGGTAAGAGTTGCAAGAGATGCAATTGACAAGAGTTGTCTACCTTTTGGGTTTACAAAGGCCAATATTGTTACAGCATGAGGCTGCAGTAAAATGCCAATAGGGTCCACTTCTCACTGTAAAGTTTAAAATGTTTAAATTTTCATTTTTTCATTTGAGAGATTAAAGGGATTATGTAAAGCAGTGAAAGGGCGTTTTTAGATTAAAAAATGTATAAAAGTTATATCCATGATCTAAAGCGTTATTTATTAACGATTAAAAATATTCTACTAAACATCTCCTATTTTATCTTATAGTGATAAGATTAATAACTTATAGAGATAAGAAGACTATGAGCAACTTGTTAGTATACTTGATTTAGCACATAATCTATAAGGTACCAAGAAATATTAAGACTTGCTTATAAATCTTAGAATTGTTCTAGATTAATAAAATATATAGATATATAATAGATCAATAGATAATAAAAGAGGTGTTTCTGATAATGTCTCTTAAGAAAAGATGGAAGATTATTAGAAAAGGATTGAGAATAATTTGGAAGTCAAATTATATATCCTAACCTATCTAATGATCTTCAGTGGAAGCATATGCACATGAGATGTACAAGTAGTATACTGCTTCATCTGAATTTTATTTTATACATCTATAACAAATATAGAGAATAATTCATAATGGAAAGTGTTTCCATTATTAAAAGGTTTATAATAATAAGAGTTACTATTTAAGAAACCTTAACTTAGAAAGGATAAAACTCTTAGATACCAATTTATCGATAAATGACATTTCATATACAAATGATGTGTAGAAGTATAGGGATATGAGATATCGCCCATCCTTCTCACATCTGCAAGATGTTGCATAATTTAAGCAATATTAGAAAATAATGAAATAAGAAGTACAGCTGCATGTAGAAAATAGAGATTACCTGTACGTGGTAGCTGTTAGGACTTTTAAGTCAATTCTCCAATCTAGTAAAAGCCTTATGTTGTATTATTGTTATTTTGTGCCACTAATAATTAGGCGAAATATATCGCTCTCTATAGTAGATAGAGAGGGTTATTATACATACATTAAAAATAGTTTCTTATGTTTATATGATAACGATAATATTTTTCTAACTGAATGTCAGTCAAATAAACGGCCTTTATATATGACATACAACAAGAAATCGATAAAATGTCTAGGTGAATAGAACAAATAATAGTTCAAAAACTTTGAATAATGACGAATTGTGGCATAAGTTATTAGGTCAAGTAGCCATAAGATGACTATCCCGTCTGGTTAAGGATGGTCAAATACTTGATCTAACCATAGAACCTTGTCTAGTTTATGAATCCTGTATTCAAGGAAAGTTGATTAAATCCTTTTGTTGGTGTTAGACATCAAGCTACTGATTTATTAGAACTAATACATAGTGATGTATATGATCTAATGAATCATACCGCCATTGGTAAGTTTCAATACTTCGATATCTTTATCGTGATTTGTCACGATACAGACATGTAATTCTAGAAAAACATAGGTCAATAATTTTGAAGTATTCAAAGAATTTCGACTAGAAGTAAATGAAATAAACCTTGAAGTATGTTAAACACCTTTGATTAGATCGAAGCTATTTATGCATAAGCAGTAACTTCAATAATTATTTAAAAGAGAATGAGATTCTAGCTCAATATAGTTCTCTAGATACTCCTTAACATAAATATGTTTTGAAGTATAGAGAAATCGAACTTTATTAGATCTAGTCTGATTGATATTAAGCTTTACCGATCTTCTAAAATATCTAAAGGATTATGCTTTATAAACTGCTACTCATCTATTGAATAAAGTTCAATCATAAATTATTCCTTCTACTATATATGAGATATGGACTAGAAAGAAAGAGGATCTTAAATATGTTAGGATTTGGGGTTATTCTACTTGTATAAAGGTTGTGCAATAATACATATTTGGACCCAATGGGTACAAGTATCGGTTCAAAGGATATCATAAATGTTCCATGAGATATCAGTTTTATGAATCGAAAATGGAACCTAAAGATCAATTGAGTTAAATACCTTTAACACATTTTCTTGTAGGTCAGATAAGGATATGAATACTACCTGTTAGGTATATTACATACCTAAAAGGTGTTTTTAATGTTTTTCTTAGTTGAAGAAAAAGGATCCCATGACTTATAGTTAAATGATATTAGACATCGTTTAAGAAAATTGACAAGATGCCAGAAAATTCAAAATTAACTTTAAGTATGACAATTAGGTTTAGGACTTGGTTGTGATTCATATAAGAATTGTTTTAATTGGTTATAAAAGAGTTTACGCATAGAAGTGTGGGCCTAAAAGCAGGTAAGAGTCTTTAAAAGCCCCATTGACGTAAAAGGTTACTCTTAACGGTCTGGGATCGATTATGAGAAAATCTTTCACCAATAAACACACTAAAGTTAATTCAAATTTTTGTTGGATATTGTAGTATGCTAAACTCTTCATTTTGATGAGATAATCAGATAATCTGATTTCATTAAGAACAAAGAGAAAGCATGTGTGTTCAGAAAAAGTAGTGGGAGCATAAATTATCTTTCTAATTCTCTAAATATAGAAACATACTCATCGTCAGTCACAATGACAATGGTATGTTGCAAGTTAGTCAGTTAAGAGTTAACTAAGCAAGAACATCTTCATAAAAGATTTGGCAGACGTTTTCTGTATATTATGTATAAGGCATTATACAGATAAAGTTAAAAAGTGGATAAGACTCTCCAAATCTCCATACATAGAATAAGTCCTGAAAAGGTACAATTTTAATAACTATAAAATAGTTAATGTATCTTTCAGACATAACGTTCAACTTTCTAAGAGGAAGTGTCCTCAAGTAGAAAATAAAAAAGTTAGAGTGTCTAATGTATAATGTACATCAACTAAAGGTAGCTTAATGTATACCATATTATGTACGAGACCTATATTATGATAGCTGAGAGTGTTATGAGCTGACATCAGTTTAATCTAGGTAACGACCATTAAATAGTCGTGAAACATATCCAAGTTATACCTGACAGGTATGAATGATAAGTTTTTTATTTATAGAGAAAGCTTCTTACAAATGAGAGGATACATAGAATCAGACTTCTAATCTGATCTGGATGATAGAGAATCTATATCTAATTACGTACTTCTTCTCAATGGTACCAAAACTTATAGCATAAGTGTAATTCAAATGTCCATATTCGGTTTTATCGTAAAGATAGAATTTGTTGCAGCTTGAGAAGCCTGCAGAGGAATTTTTGTGGATATTCAAGTTAGTTGCAGATCTCATAATAAGTTCTAAGCTCAATGAATCCTATCACACTATAATGCAACGTTAACGAGGTAACTTCTCAAACCGATATACCATATAATTAAAAATATCTTAGCTAATGAAGATGTGAGACAATCTAGGAAAACATCCTTATAGATTATAGCGGACCCGCTTTCTAAAGCCTTAACTCTTAAAAGTGTTTAAGAAACACGTAGAGTTAATGGATATTAAATACCATCATGAATGGCACGAGAGCAAGTGGGAGTTGTTGGGATTTATGCTTATGTGCCATCCCATTATGTATAAATATATAGTGATAGTATTTATACAATTATCATTTCTATTAAAATCGTTAATATAATTTATAATTAAAGTGGTAAGATGCTTGTAACATTTAAGACATTGTATAATCTGAAGGAGTTCAGATCTGGTCTAAAAGAGTTTAGATCAGTGCTAAGAGTTAGCAACGCTAGTAGTTATAAATACTAAGAGTTAGTAGTGCTAAGAGTTAGCATGTTTATATAGTTAACGAAATCTAAAGAGTTAGAACCTTGTCTGAAATGGGACAATGACTTGAGAATATATTAGTAATGACATAGCTGCAAAGAGTTGTAGATTGTACTAGGAAATGACATTATGCAAGTATGTTCTCAAACACAATGTTCCTGATCTAATTTAATCGATGCGAGTCTATCGGTGGAACCCATTAATATCGATTAGTATATGTCTATATTTAGATGGTCTAGATGGTTAATCTTAGTAAATCATGAGTTTAATAGGAAGCCCGCATAGAGATGCAGGTATTAGTAAGGACTGAATATTGAACAGACTCACGAAGACATCCAATAGACATCTTATAAAGCCGTCAATGGAAGGTCTTATAAGTTGAGTAGTATTTGTGGTCCTTTGACCTGAACACCACGGTGGGCTGGTGAGTGATCCATCATGCTTTAGTTCCACATATGTCAGAAATATTTCATAGTCTGACCGCTGGGTGTCGCTGGGTATGGTCCGATGCTCATGGAGTTCGGTGTGAGTAGATATGAGATCTTTTAGCTAATATGAGTGGGTTGTATATCCTGATGCTCCGAGATTGTATTTCAGAAAGTCTTGTGACTGCAAACATAAACCGCAAAAAATATATTTCGGAGGAATAAACAATATCACAAAAGTGTTTGTGGATATTGTTTAATAAAATATGAATCTGGAGATAAGTTCATGGTTGAGCAAATAGAGATTTGACGATGATGATCTATATCTTTGCTCTTCAAGGATATAAATTGATGGAAGGATTATACGAATATGTAATAACCTCAACTTGCATGGTCTAACACGGTAATTTGTAATATCCATAACATGTGTGTGAGGCATCGTTCACGAATGTATGCAGAAGTTCCATATGACAAATTAGGTGTGCACCTAGAGAGTCTCACAATATGAAGTGTACTCGTTGCGCACTGTGGTAGCGGATTGGATTGAATTATTTCGATCCAATAAATTTTAGCAAAAGAGAATAATTGTTTCGAGACCCCTCGGGATGCGCATTTGTGAAGACTTAATTGTTAAGCACATCACTTAATTAATTAACAAGGGTTATTAATTAATAGGATCGTGACAAATGGCAAGATGTAAACCTTTTATTTTGTTTCATGATATATTTATTAAATAATACAAAAATAATTTTTGATTTATTTGATAATATTATTAACAAAAGTTGTTAACCAATAGGATGGTGACAAATGGCAATATCTAAGCCCTTCATTTTGTTTCATGACATATTAATAAATTAATACAAAAATAGTTATTTATTTATTTTATTATAATAATTAAATAATCAAAAATAGTTTTTGATTTATTTATTAAATGCTTTTAATGCACTAAACATTATTATATAATTTAGTGCATTAATTTTGTTTAAAAGAATTTAATATTTGGCCATTATGAGTGGTGGAGGATTTCTTTATATTACATGTATTAATATAAGCAATTAAATGAATTTTATTTATTTTGTTTCACTGAATTGGCCAGCCATGTTTGGGTTAAAGGAGGAAACATTTCCTTTAATAATGATAATGTTTCATCCATTATGAAAGTGGGGAAAGCAATTGAATTTTTTATGATGAAAAAAGAAATTGAAACAAAACAAATGAAGAGTAAATAAGAATTCATTCATTCTTGAAAATGAGAAGGATTCGGCCAAGTGCAAGGGGGAGAGAGAGAGATATATATTTTTGGCCTCATTTTTCCTTTAAAGGAGTCGAAAGAATACAAGATGAAGTTATTATTTTGAAAATTTTCAGATTTCTACATGTTTAGAAATGTTGTAAATGACAATAGAGAAAAATAATTCTTGTTGTGTTAGTAAGGAGTTATTAACAAGAAAAAAATAAAACTTCATCTTCCTTTCCTCTTCCATAGATGGCTAAATCATATTCATGTTTATGAAACAAGTATCTATATTCAAAGATGTTGAATACAAGTTGCTGAAAATTCTAAACCTACTATTTTAGCTTCTTAATCTCACCAAAAGTTATGGACTAGAATTGTTCAACATATACTTCAAGGTGAGCTCTTCACATGGATTATTGAAGGACTTGAAGAATTTGTAAAACTACCTTCATTAGGTGAGTATTTACATTATGTTATAGTACAATATTGTTCATCATATATATATTTTGTATAATTGTTATACTTACGTATATATGTGATATATATGTTGAATTTATTAAAATAGGTGTATATGTAATATGCTTCCGCTCCCTATAGTTAATTTTTGAAATTACGTATACACTTGTATATCACACACTCGTTTCCAACACTAAATGCCTAGTTAGAGTGAACATCTCTACCCTACTTAAGATGTTTGCGTTCTACTATAAGTTTCAAAAGGGCACAATTACCCAAGAGCCCCTACCTATATTGTTTCTCTAAAATCCCCTTATATAAGAGAAAAATCTCAATTTATGTACTACTAATATTGTTAGGATTTGTGCTTACGTGTCATCCCTTTATGTTTGAATATTTATTTAATATTTATACCAGTATTATCATTTCATTAAATCGCTAATTATATTTTATATATGGTAAGATTCTTGTAACATTTTAGACATTTTATAATCTGAAAGAGTTCAGATCTGGTTTACATGAGTTTATATTAGTGCTAAGAATTAGTAAGGCTGAGAGTTATAAATGCTAAGAGTTGGCACTAATAAGAGTTATCAGGTTATAAGAGTTAGCGATATCTAAAGAGTCAGAGCCTTGTCTGAAATGGGACAAAGATTTGAGAATATATTAGTAATGACGTAGTTATAAAGAGTTGTAAATAGTGCTAGCAAATGTCATTATACAAATATGTTCTCAAATATTATGCTTATAGTTTATCTTCATTAATGCTGGTCTGTCAGTGAATACCTTAATAAATATGTAGATCTATGTATGCTTATATCTGGATAGTCTAGATGGTTACTCTTAATAGACTATAAATTTAGTGGAAGCTCGTATAGAGATACAGGTATTCGGTAAGGATTAAATACTAAATAGACTTACAAAGACCTTCAATAGACATCCCATAAAGTCATTAATGGAGGGTCTTTTAAGTTGAATAGTATTCGTGGTCTTTTGAGCTAAGTACCACGGTGGGCTTATGAGTGATCCACCATATTTTGGTTCCACACATGTTAGAAACCTTTCATGATCTAACTGTTGGGTATTGCTTGATATAGTCCAATGCTCATGAAGTCTAGTGTGCATAGATATAGGATCCATCAGCTCATTTGGGTGAGTAATATATTGTAATGCTCTAAGATTGTATTTTAGAAAGTCTTATGGCCATAAGCAATAATTCCTGAGAAAAAGATTTAACCTTAGGGATAAATAATATCACAAAAGTGTTTGGTAATATTTTTTTATTAAAATACACTTCTAGAGATAAGCTTACGATCAGGCATATAGAAATTTAAATGTGTTGATCTATATCTCTGCTCTACTTGGATATAAATTGATGGAGGGATTATACAAATATGTTATAACCTCAATTTGTATGGTTTAACGCGCCACTTTGTAATATCTGTAAAGTGTATGTAGGGCATCGTTCACGGACATATAAATGAGCTCTATATGATAATTCAAGCATGGACCTAGAGAGTCTCAAAATATGAAGTGTACTCGTTATGCACTGAGGCAGCATTATGGATTGAACAATTCCATCCTAGAAATTCCAGTAAATCAAAAATATATTTCAGGGTTCCTCGGGTTGTGCACTTATCTAGACTTATATATTAAGTACACTACTTAATTAGTTTACAAGAGTTGTTAACTAATTAGATGTTAACAAGTGGAATAATTTTGTTCAATGAATTATTTCACCATGAATTCACACATTAACCATGTTAGTAAAATCAAATAAGGTAAAAAATTAATTATTCAAATAGTTTTTGAATAGTTGAATAAATTTTATTTAAATAAATAATAATATTTATTTACTTGTTTATTATTTTAGTTTAGCTGGGAGACATATACCTAATTAGGTATAATTGTTACAAAATATTATTTTTTAGTTTTTTGATAAGTTAATCAATTTTAGAAGCACTTGTGAAGTGCGTAACACACCTAAAAATTATTTTGAATAATTGATTAACAAATGGTGAAGCAAAAACATGCAAGGTGAGAAGATTGAAGAGAGTTCTTGGTTTTAGATAGTTTTTTTTTTTTAACAATGTATTGTGAGAAAAACTAGAGAGAAACAAAACCTTATTGCTAGAAATTCAGTTGCTGCTATTTTAGTTTCACAATCCCACCGAATTGTTGTGAACTAGAATTGAACAATAGTGCACTTCAAAGTGAGCTCAAAGTTGGAGCCAGGAAGAATCCGAAATTAAAATCTTCACTAAAGTTCTTCAAGGGTATGTTTTCTATCATCTTATGTTGTTAATAATATAAGTTATATGTGTATATATTGATCATATGCTTAATTCCATTGCAAAATCGCGTATATGATACATGTATTTAGTTTTTTTCAATATGTACACAGTCATGTGCATACACCCTAAAACACGTTAACATATATCACTCTAGAGTAGACTTCGCTCGGCCAGCTCTCCTATGCTTATGACATATCTCTCATTTTGAATTCAAGTAAGACAAGTTTTGAACTAAGAATATAAGCTTAAGTAAGAAATCACTTTCTCTATTTTAGAAAAAAAATCTCTCTAGGGCAAAAACCTTATGGAACATTTTTCTATTGAGTCGTCGTCTTACTTGAGTGTTGGAGAGCTGTTATTGGCAACCCCACCAATGTTTACTTCTGACCTAGTGTTTTTTATGCATTGCAGGGCCCTACCATACAATTCTATATTCAACCTATCCTCAACAAACTCCCTACCTAATCCTAGTTCTAATGCCATCTAGCGCCTGGTCGAAGCCAAACTCTTGACATTACTAGACCTAATAACTTGATTTTTTTCTTCACTTAATAAATTCTTGAGTGTTTGGACAGTCTTTGACAAACCTAGCTAGAGTTTGCTCTAAACAATACACTTTTTTTTCTTGAAAGACTAAAAAGGAATATAAATCAAATAAACTTCATAATTATATATACAACAACATGATAACAAAATTTTCATCATTTGAAGAAGTAATTTAAAATATATAAATTTATAGTTATTTATATAAGGAATTTCAATTTTTTTGAATAACAAGAATTTACAAAGTTAAAGAATCTATTAAAATAAATAAATAATGATATAAAAAGTGAATTGCAAAGGTGAAAAACTTATTTTTTTCCCTTTACTTTTCAAAAGAGATCAAATATCAAATTAATCCATTAGAGTATGGATGTTTAACCCAAGTGCAATTTAAGTAAATGAACAATGAAGCTAAATTAGAGACTTATGTATGAATCTTTAGAATCAAAACATTACTTAAAAACCCAATGCAAAACCCCAAAGCTCTCAACTACTTTAATTTAACTCACGCTCTATGTACAAGTTTCCTTGAACCACCAAGTTTAATTTAGGTTTGTGTCGTATACAAGTTGTTTGATTAAATGTTTATAAGAATTATTGGGGTAATGATAAGGGAAAATTTGTTATATATTTTCTCATGTTTTTATTTTGATATTTTATTATTTTATGAGAGTAGATGGCTATTTATATGCTTTATTGTTATTTATAGGGACTTGAACGAAATTTAAAGAACTAAAATGTAAACTTTTCAAAGTATATGTCCAGCACCCCAGCGCTACGAGGATTATCGCCCCAACGCTGGAACAGTGATCGAAATAAGAAAAATGACCTGTTTAAGTCACATCTGGTGCTCCAGCGCCAAATAGTCACCGCCCCAGCTATAGGCCAACGCTAACATTTCACCATTCTAGCGGTAAAGCCTTTTTCATGTGTCGCCCTAGCGACAACTGTATAGCGCCCCAATGGTAGCGCAAGTCCTAGTCCGACGAGAATTTAGATTTTTAAGCTCATATCAATTCTTATAAAAAGCCACTCGTTCCCAGCCTTTAAGAATTAACCTATAGCACACAAGACGCATTCAAGAACACCAAGAATACAGAGTACAAGTCTTGGAGAGTAATAGGAGTTTAATTGAAGCAACCTTAGATAGATATTCAAGGCATTCTTTAGCATCAAGAGTATCTTAGGCAGCACAATTAAGAGCAAATTCGACATCTATATCGGTTTACTATTGATTGTCTCATGATTTATTATTATTTTTACTGTTGTTCTCTTGTAGCCATGAACTAAATTTATTTTCTAGGGTTAATACTTGAACTCAATATGTGTGCTTAATTGCCATATCTTTTGAATATTTAATAAACTTAGTTCTTTGATATTCAAATTACTTGATCTTAATGCTTTAATATATCTGGCTAATATATGATGAATGAGTTGGTAATATTATTGATAAACTCGGAAGAAGAATCTTAATATTTAGACCTAAGTAATTTGATGTATGAATGTAGAGTAACATTTGATGTTGCATATGCAAGTTTCAATTTAGGATAGGAATATATCTAATTGGCATGTATGATCAATAAGACCTAATCTTAATAAATCTTAATTTATTACAAGTACCATAGGAATATATGTATTTGGTAAATTAAGGTATACTTACATGACCTTGGAAGAGGCTTGTGAATACATTAGTGTCTTGATCAATAACAAAGACTAAGTGAGTTAAATATTAAAGGATTAATCATTAAAAAGCATATTAAGGGATAATATTAATCCTAAGTTTTCTCTATATTGCTATCACCTAATTCTCTTTGCGTTGTGTTTTTTACTTTTATATTTTCTACATTCATTCTTAGATTTTTATTTTTCTGAATAATTATTAGAAAGACATAATTTTAGTAATTGGTTAAAAAGAAGAAATTATCCCTGTGGGTTTGACATTCGACTTATTTAGTCCCTTTAATACTTGCATATAATAGTGTATACTTGCACTTAATTATAAGATATAAAAATATCGCATCAGGTAATAATTTTGGCTTATGTGTGAGAGAGAAAGGGATATTGGGAAGTCTAAGTTTCTTGGACCTTCTTTCACCAATAGTTAAGTTTGGGGTCATTTTGGTGATGGAGAATCCAAAGCCGAGTTGAGAGTGAGCTAGACACCAGACTGGAGCTGGGCAAGTTGAGGGGACCTAAGGACTAAAGAGTATACGAGGTCAGTGGCAGGCACCAATGGGGTGGTTGACGATGGCCCTCTGATACCCAAGTCTGGTGGGTGTGTTATGGAAAAATTTTCCTAAGGTTTACTTGCCTTAGAAAAAGTGTAAAAATTATAGAGAAAAATAGTGTTTCTCTTACTAGCAAGTTGTTCAAAATTCAAACTATTTCAAAAGTCTCTTTACCATCTTTCACTTTTGGAGATAAACTTAAGCTATAAGGGTGTTAGCCTGGAGATTTTCTCTCAAGCGCGACACGTGAAAAACTACCATTAGAGAATAGTCCCCTTTCTGAAGAGTATTTTGAAGAACTTTACTTTGAAGGGCAAAGAGGTCATTTTCTCTCCCCTGACATTTGGAGTACTAGTTATATTGGTGATTAATCGCTTTTGGGACTATTACCTTGAATTGGCAAGACTTGAGTGCACTGAGAGGAACTTTGACTTTATCCCTCTGAGTTTAGTGAATCTTTTATCCCAGACATCTTTTATTTACTGTGTCTGCAATGGCTAAAGCTTTGAGGCCTGCTAATATAGCACTTAATCATTGGTTTCTCAAAGATTCTCTTATCTAATTTTATCATTAGGTCTAATGGCTGGGTGATATTGTGTCCAAGTGCTTCTCTAATTGATCCCAAGAGTGACATGGCAAGACCTGAGCTAAGATGATATATACGCCAACTGGTGGGCCTATGCTGATATGGTGAGTGCCTGAGCTCCAATGACATGTTCCTTAACATTGCTACTATATGGTGATATGTAGCATGACTTGGGTCTTACTAGAAAGGGTTCATGGAATGAATTATAAAGATCTAAGTGTTTAGAGCGAAACTAGTCCGATTAAGGTAACTTGTTATAGACTAGGCTAGTTAGGAGGAAGTCTAGGCCTGAGTGGTGTAACCTTTACCTCCAACAACAAACCCTCTAATTCTTAGTGTTGAGGTGAGGAGGCAGTAGGAACTAATTTCCTTAGGTGACATGTGGCATAACCCGATTAGTTAGCATTGTTTCTATTTTCTTTTTCTTCTTTTTTTAAAATTCCTTTTTGGTAGGAAAATTCCCGCCCCTTCCTTTATTTCTAGGAACTGTCTAAGGGCAGTTTGGTCTTTCTTGGAGTAAGTAGGGGCAAGGTAGTAATGACACCTCTGCCATATTTACTAGGGGGGCTTAGTCATGGCCCCACCACTCCAGCTAACCCCTTGGTGTGTCGATAAATGGCGTCATTTGAGGAGAGCGGTTTCAAAATGAGTAGATAGATCTTCTTGCCTCTTTAATTTCTTAAATCTTCTTATTCTTCAACTGTTGAGGAGAATGGTTTCAAAATGAGTGGAAAGTTCCTATTCTCTTTCTCTCTTGCACTCTCAACTGTTAGTTTCTTCAGAGTGAGTTTTCTAGCTCTAGCGTGATTATCACTAAGCTCTGGTCGTTCTCGGGGTAAGTAGAGGCCTCTTTGCACCTAACAATACTTCTTTTCTTATTCTATTCTCTTCTAATACTGTTCTTGTTCTTCCTTGGTACTGAATACAACTTTTTTATATGATTTTCCATAGGTGATCTTTAAAATATTTCAAAATTGAGTTACGTGTTAGAGCAATAACCCAAGCCTATAATAGGTAAGAAACTTCCTACATTTTCTTCTCTTATTTTGCTTGTTCTTTTGTAAAATACTTGCTTCTTGTTATTGTTGTGTGGGTTGGAGAATTGAGGCCCAAAAATTGGTTATGGTACTATAGAATTAAAAGTTCAAAGGATGGATGAAACTAGTAGTAGCGATCGCAGCTTATGGGAAGAAAGTAGTATAATGAGTCGATAAATGAGGTAGGACAAGGGTCTAAGGCTTCTCGCGTTGTCCTTAAGTAAGAAACCCCTAAAATTGATCCATCTCTAGTTAGGAAGAAGGGCAAACTATCATCAAAATCGTTTTCTTCCCCTTTTATAAAGAAGTCATCCTTTAAGGGTTTCGTCCTTCATCCCTGTAGGCGATATTAAGCAGTCCATTTCTAAGCCTCATACTCCTCTACCCTTTTTGAGTTAACTAAGGCCAACTTGAGTTCTCTTAGGAGTCATTATGGAATTCCACCATCAATTACACACAGGTCTTTGTCTTTAGGCTTAAGCTTCCTCTGTAGCCTCCATTTAGGGAGCTGCTTGTTATTCTCAAGATAGGCCTTACTCAGCTTATCGCTACAGCCTGGAGGTACATAATAGGTTGTCATATATTGTTGAAGAGTGTCCTAGGTGAGGATTTTACCATTCAGGACTTCAAAAACCTTTTCTACCTCATGAAGAATAGCCTTGCTGAGGGCACTTACTATGTCAGCTCCTAGGATAGGAATACGAATCCCATAAATGAGTATAAATCCTAGATTAATTAGAAGAAATATTGGTTTTTTACTGGTAGAGATTAGGGATTCCACAATAAAGATTGGTTGTTACCCTAAGAGTATTCATTCTCAGTTTTCCTCTAAGGGTAACCACTTTAGCCTTTTTCATTTTTTTTTAACTTCTTTGTGCTATTTTTGTATTGTTGTGGAAGATTATATAGTTACTGATTGTGCCCGTTTCCTTCACTTATGACTCACTTGTCCTCAGTGCGCTACTAGTTCAAGGACTTGAAGCTTACTCCTCATACTCAAGAGAGAACCACTCTTGCTACCAAAGAGTTTGCTGATTTTTTTGTCGATGATTCAAACACATTGGATGAAGCCCACTTAAAGGAGGTTAGGTTGAATGGCTTAGCACCTTTTGAGGTCCCTAAAATGGGTAAGTGGCTGCTTTCTTCTTACTTTTGGTACTATATGATTTATATGGTAATACCCTCCTCATGGTTGGGTTGCTATAGCGAATTTGTTAATGCTCATCATGAATTTTATAGGTGCCACTCCTGCTTCCTCCTTAGCCACTCGTCTGAAGGCTATCAAAAAGCTAGCAAGTGATGATTAGATGAAAAACTTGATGAAGGATCTTTCTAGTCCTCCTTAACCTCACAATTTTGGTGCCCCTATTGGAAGAAGCTCTACCGTTCCTTCTCTTACTAAGTTTGCTAGTATTAGTCCCTTAAGGACTAAGAAAAGAAAGATGCTTGAGTCTAGCTAGACCTTTGGGAGCCCTTTCCACTCTAATTAATTGGGTGTTCAGTTAAAAATAAAAGTAGGATACTTGTTCTTTCATCTACAGTATGCTAATAAGGATATATTTTGTAGGGTGTATGATGATATAAGTGTAAATACACATTTTAAAAATATAATACACAGTGGAAACATATTCAAATTTTTACACACAACCAATAAATTTAAACTCATGTATATCATACATATACATGTATAAAAATTATACAAAAATTAACAAATTGAAAATCACTTACCAAGATGAAGGTAGATTTATGATTTGTTGAGTTCCAAGTGTAGAGCTCACAAGAAATGTTACTCTTGAACAATTCTATACCAAAATCAAAGTGTTTATTTTGGCTCTAGAATAGTAGCTTATTATAAACTTGTAGCTGTTTTGGTCTCTTTCAAGTGTGTTAGTATTTTTTCTTTTTCTTAAAGAGAGAACTCTTTTCTAACACTTGCCGAAAACTCAAAATGAGCAAAAAATGATAGTCACTCATTCTATCAATTTTCTCTTACGTAAAATTATTTAAAAAGCACATGTTAGAAACATTTAATCTTCAAAACACATCCACCAAATTTCTTCTAATTCAAATTCAATGCATAATATTTATGCATGTAATTGTATTTAACAAATAAACAAGTAACAAGTGTGCATGATTTAAACAAAAATATGACAAGTCCTACACTTGTCAAAGTGTTAATTAAACAACTGTGCATGAATGTTATACACCAACTAGGTGTCCAATTATATTTTGATATATGTCAAATTCTAACACTTAAAATTTGACACATGTCATTCCTGAGAGATATTAAAACTAAATCTTGCTTATTAGAAATTTTTTCTCAGATTGAACTTTTCGACCCTATGGACTACCCTAGTGCTCAACGAGTACACTTTATATTATGAGACTTACTAGGGCCACAACCGTTTTGTCTTATAGAATATTTTTATAAGTCCATGAACACTGCCCTACACATATGTTAGAAATATAACAAAATAACGTGTAAAATCATACAAGTTGAGGTTAACCATATTTGTATAATCCATTTGTCACTTATATTCTAGAAGAGAAGAGATATAGATATATATACCGCTAAGTCTTTATCCACTTGAATATGAACTTATCTTTAGATTTGTATTTTAATAAACAGTATCCGTAAACTCTTCTGCAATAATATTTTTCCTTATGGAAACATTTTTTGAGGTGAATACTTTTGGCTAAGGGACTTTTTAAAATATAATCCTAAATCATCATGATATACAACCCAACTATATGAGCTGACAAATCTTATATCTACACACACCAAACTCTATAAGCATCGGACCATACCCAACGATACCCAAAGGTCAGACCATAAAAAGTTTCTGACATATGTGGAATCTAAGTATAGTGGATAACTTACAAGCCCACCATGGTGATAAGGTCAAAGGACCACAAATACTACTTAAATTGAGAAGACCATCTATTAACAGCTTTATGGAATGTCTATTAGATGTCTTCATAAATCTGTTCAGTGTAAAGTCCCAATTTAACACCTGCATACCTATACAAGCTTCCACTAAGCCCACGGTTTGTTAGGACTAACCATCTGAACTTTCCAGATATAGAAATATATTAGTCTTTTCAATTTACCAATCGATCCATATTGATAAACCTATGACTAGAAACTAATTTGAAGAATATACAACTTAATGACATTTCTTAATAGTATTTCAATCTTTGCAATTATACCAGGTTCTAACTCTTAGAAACACTAACTCTTAGTACTAATCTAAATTGTATGAAAAAGAACAAGATTAATACCATATTATAAAATAATGATTATAGAAATGAATATTGTATAAATATAAATAAAATTTATACAAAATTAGAATGACACTTGAGTGCCAACTCCAACAACTCCCACTTGCTCTAGTACAATTCAAAATGATATCTAATACCCATTGACTCTAAATATATTAAGAACACTTTAGGATTTAAGGCCTTAGTAAGTAGGTCCACTATATTTTCACTAGAATCTACTCTAGATACTTTAACATCCACTCTGGTCAAGATCTCTCTAATTATGTGGTACTTTCTTTCCACATTCTTAGACTTTTTGTGTGCTCTTGGATACTACATATGAGAAATTACCCTATAATTTGTTATAATTTAGTGGGATAAGATCCACTAAACGTGGAACTATTCCAAGTTCAACGACAATCTTGTGTATCCACACTGATTCATTTACAGCTTTTAAAGCTACAAGGTATTCTTCCTCCAATGTAGAATCAGTTTTGGATGCCTACACTACCAACTAACTATGACACTATTAAGAAGAACAAATAATGAAATCTAGACTTTCTAACATCAGGATCAGACTCAAAGTCTTAATGAATTTATCCTCTGACCTGTAAGTTACATTGTCTATGTATTAGAAACTTATCTTTTGTATCTCTAAGATATTTTAGGATATGTTTCACAACCATTTAATAGCCATTATTTGTATCAGGCAGATACTGGCTCGTAATGCTTACAACTATACTGATGTCAGGTTTTATACACAATATAGCTTACATCAAGCTACCTATAGCTGATGCATATTTATATGTTAGATATTTTAACCTTTTTCGTCTAAGGAGACATTTTTATAGAAAGATGAATGCCATGTTTGAAAGGTACATTAACTGTCTTACAGTTATTAAAGTTATACCTTTCAAGAACATTTTCTATGTATGAAGATTGAGAGAGTTATATCAACTTCCTAGCTCTAGCTTTATCTCTATAAAGCTTTATACCTAATATATAAGAAGCCTTTCCCAAATCTTTCATGGAGAAGCTTTTACTTAATAATTCTTGACCAACTGTTATATACTGATATCATTTTTAATATTGAGTATGTTATCCAAATAGAGAACTTAAAAGACAATCCTTCTCCTACTAACTTTTTTAAATACATATGCTTTATCTTTATTTTTGATAAAATCAGACTCTCTTATTGCTTCATCAAAATAAAGATTCTACCTTTGAAAGGCTTACTTAAGTCTATAAATGGATTTACTCAGTCTGCATACTAGATTAAAAGTCTAGCTGGATGTAAACCTTCAGGCTATTCCATATATATCTCTTACTTGAGATATGCATTCTGGAATGCCATCTTTACTTCATCTGTTAGATTTCAAGAATCAAAATATTTTGTAATAGCTAATAAAATTTGAATTGACTTTAGCATGGTTACTAGTGAAAGGTTTCCCTATAATAGATCTCAGATCGGTGAGTGTAACCTTTTATCATCAGCTGAGCTTTAAAGGTATTTACCTCTAATAGGCTCTTACGCTTCTACTTGTATACTATTTTACAATTAATAGGAACTATTCCTTTGGAAAGCTTAATAAAGTCTTAGACTTGATCGACATGCTTTAAGTCAATTTCAAATTTCGTGGCTTCTTTATATTTTTCTTAAAAAGATGTCTATCATCACCTCTTTATAGATCAATGGATTTTTTCATTCAACTAAGAAAACTTCAAGGTCATCTTCAAGTATTAAACATACCTTACAAATATCCTTAACATCCTTTCTAACTTATGTGGAGGGTCTGTCTAAAAGGTGTTTCACATATTTGAACATGTAGTTCTATCACCGAATCGATAATTCTTGTTTTGATTTCACTAAGTTTAATTCTTCTACAAGTCACACAACCCACGAGAAACTATTTCTCAAGGAAAGCAGTATTACAAGAAAATGAACAATTTGCTCCTCCTGGATCATAGAACTAATATCCCTTAAATATTTGGGATATTCTTTGAATCAATACTTGTACCCATTGGGTGCAAGTTTATCCTATTGGATAACTTTTACGTAAATAGGATAGCCCCAAATTTTAACATACTTAAGATTTGAGTTCTTGCTAGTCTATATCTTATATGAAGCAGCAAGGATGACTTTTAATGGAATCTTTGTTTAACAAGTGAATATCAATTTTTAAGCATAACCCATAGATATATTTGCAAGATCGATATAACTCATTATCAATTAGTCATAATCTAATAAAGCCTGATTCCTCATTTTTGAAAATACTATTGTGTTTTAGGATTACTTGGAGGCCTATAGAGAAAAAGAATCTCATTCTCCTTTAAATATTTCAAAAATTTATTGCTCATGTATTTATCACTTTAATTTGATCAAAGATATTTAATACATATAGCAGTTGGTTTTTCTACTTCAAGTTAAAAGCCTTTGTACATTTCAAACTTTCTAACTTGTGTTTCAACAAACAAATGTCCAAATTGTGACACTCATTGATAAAGACAATGTAGTAGGGAAATTTACCTATAGCAATGTGCTTCATTGGGCCACGTACATCACTATTTACTAGTTCCAATAAATCAGTTGGTATGGTGTCGAATACTAATAATGGAGACTTGGTCATCTTTCCTTGAATACAAGATTTATAAACCGAATACGATTTCATGGTTAGATTAGATATCTAACCATCCCCAACCAGACGGATTAAGTGTCTAATGTCTGAATGACATAGTCTCATTTGCCACAATTTTGTAATATTTAAAGTTCCCGAACTACTACTTTTTCTGTTCACCAATATTCTAGATATTTTCAATTGTATCTTAATTATAATAATCTTTCAGCAACTGACATTCAGCTAATGATACATTATCAACATCATGAAAATTTAAGGAACAATTCTTTCTATGTACATGATAATCTTCAGTGTCTCACACAAGAAGAGATATTGACTATCTAATAATGTTCGACATAAAATAATTGGTATAAAACTTAATACTTCCTAGCATTGCTCAAATTAAACAAATTATAGATATGAGACAAACAAACAGTATCAAATACCCAACAATTTCTAGCATCTAATACTGATGAAATATCAATGTTTTGTAAACATTCATCTAAGGGGTTTATATTGTCTATTGCGAGGTACTTTGACAATAACGATTACAACGTCGATCCATGCAGCAATGGAAACAATTTCCTTTGCATTATTCTCATTCTACGAATTTTGGATATACCAATAAAAATGCTTTCAGTATGAAGCATAATATTACTTGCACTATTCCTATGCACATGCTCCCACCAAATATCAATAGATATTGAGGTCAAGATATATATGACTTGACTCCTAAATTATTTTTATCCTATTTCTTGATAAATTAAACCTCTTCAAAGGAAGTAAAATCAGAAAACACCTCTTATCATTTTTTGATCTATGATATATTTAAATTGTATCGAATCTAGAACAATTATAAGATTCTGAGTCAGTCATAATTATTATTTTGGTACCTTACAGTTCTTGTGTCTAATATGTGTATAAAACGAATTACTTATATTCTTCTTATCTTATCTACCTAAGACAAGACAATAGATGTTTAGCTAAACTTTTCTAATCGTTAATATTAATATTTTTGGATCATGGATATAACTACTATATATTTTTGATCTAAAGATGTCCTCTCATTGCTTTATATATTCCTCATGATCTCTCAAATGAGAAAATGAAAATTTAAACACTTTCAAATTTTACAATGAGAAGTAGATCCGCTTAGCATTTTACTCAAGCCTTATACTTTAGCAATATTAACCTTTGTAAAACCAAAAAGGTAGACAACTCTTGTCAATTGCATCTCATACAACTCTTACTTCTGATCCTAAATACATCTTATCCTTACACTTTAACGATATTGGGTAAGTGTATTATAGATTTACTTGTCAATGATCAAACATAAGTTACTAATATTACTGTTACACTTTAGCAATACTGGATAATACTTTTGCTATATTTTTCTTATCTCATGTTTAACTGGTATAGTCTAAATGACACCGACCAATCCCTTATACTTTAGCAATATTAAAAAAAGACCAAGATAACCCGACTAATCCGTATTGACAAGGCGGACTATATATGACACTATTTTATAATGTAATACACTTCAATCTAATTAAGAGAGATTTTGTTTTATTTATAATGACTTTTCAACATATCATATGGATCTGATTCAAAATCAGAATATTTGTTCACGCAAGCACAACTAACCCCCACTAGTAGGTTCCCATTGTGATTAATAGTGCAAACAAATAGCAATAGTTTGTTATATAAGAATATAACAATTATAATTGCATTAATATAAAGATCGGATGCATTAAAATAAAAAATATTTAAGGCTGCAGCATTCATATGAACAAAATGTATATTTTATAACACTGCAACGTTTATAATGTTGCGACATTCAAACATCACTATGTTTATATTTCAAACATCAACTTGTTTATTTATTTTAATCATCAACACATTTAACTTATAAACATCACCATGTTAAAATTTTAAATATCAACATGTTCAAAACTATGTTCAAATATTAAACATAACCATGTTCAATTTTTAAACATCAACATATTTAAATATTAAATATCACCATGTTAAAATTTTAAATATTAATATGTTTAAATTTTAAACATCACCATATTCAATTTTTAAACATTAACATATATATAAAACATTGTACTAAAATTTTAAATATCACTATATTCAATATTATAAACAACAAATGTATCACACATTCAATTTAGCATGCTCTGAAACTATTTTGTAGGGGTTTGTGATGATATGAGTGTAAATACATATTTCAAAAATATAATACGCAGCAGAAACATATTTAAATTTGTACACTCAACCAATATATTTAAACTCATGTATACATACATATACATGTACAACAATTATACAAAAATTAACAAATTGAAAATCACTTACCAAGATGAAGGTAGCTTTACAATTTGTTTAGTTTCAAATGTAGAGCTCACAAAAAATGTTACTCTTGAATAACTCTAGGTCAAAATCAATGTGGGTATTTTGGCTCTAGAATGGTAGCTTATTATAAACTTATAGATTTTTTAGTTTCTCTCAAGTGTGTTAGTATTTTTTTTCTCTTTCTCAAGAGATAACTCTTTTCTAATATTTACCCAAAACTCTAAAGGAAAAAAAAAATGACATTAACTTATTCTATCAATTTTCTCTTATGTAAAAATGATACACACCATCACACATTTGTTTATTATTTTATTTGTCCAAATATAGAAAAGTCAAGAGTTCACCAACTCTCTTGTTGAAAATGTATAACAATTATGCATTTATGTTTTTCTTTGTCTCTTATTTAATCTTTAAAAATACAAAAGATTATTAGAAAATAATTATTATTGGCAACATACGTCTTCATAAGACAAAATGTCCAAAGACTAATATGCCAACAAATAATTATTTAAGAGGCATATGTTAAAAACATTTTAATCTTCAAAACACATCCACCAAATTTTTTCTAATTCAAATTCAATGCATAGAATTTATGCATGTAATTGTATTTAACAAATAAACAAGTGACAAGTGTGCATGATTTAAACAAAATTATAATAAGTGTCCTGCACTTGTCAAAGTATTAATTAAACAAATGGTCATGAAGTATTATAGTACGCTAACTAGGTGTCCAATTATATTTTGACATGTGCCAAATTCTAATACTTAGAATTTGACACATGTCATTCCTTAGAGATATTAAAATCAAATCTGCTTATTAAATTTTGTTTCTTAGATTGAACTTTTTGACCATATGTACTACCCCAGTGCTCAATGAGTACACTTTATATTGTGAGGCTCACTAGGTTTACACCCATTTTATCTTATGGAACATTTTCATAAGTCTATGAACTCTACCCTACACACATGTTACAATTATAACAAAATGGCATGTAGAAGCATATAAGCTAAGGTTAACCATATTTGTATAATCCTTTTGTCGCTTATATCCTAGAAGAGCAGAGATATAGATATATATACCATTAAGTCTCTATCCACTTGACCATGAACTTATCTTTATAAAATGTCTATTAGATGTCTTACTGAGTCTTTTAAGTGCCAAGTCTCTACTTAACACTTGCATACCTATACGAGCTTTGATAAGCATAAACTATATTTATTATTTTCATTCCCTTAACTTGATTAATTGCTCATTTTAATAAGAATATTAGGCTTTTTATATGTTTTATTATTATTTTATAAGTTTGGAGTCAATGGGGCAATTGAGGATGAAAATCTAAGAAAAATAAGATAAAACATAAAATGCTATAGTAATCGCTGTAGTACACATGGAATAGTAGTTCGTGAACCGTTCCCGCGCTACAGTGATGTCGCCGCAGTAGTGAATAGTGTAATTTTTCCTAATCCTAAACAAAATACAACTCCAAAACTCCAATCAATCCCTATATAAAGACCACTCATTTCAGACCTCAAAGACATATAATTTAGAGCTCTTAGAGCCACAACACATATAAGAAGAGCAATTTTAGAGAGAGAAGCAAGAAAAATTCAAGGAAGCAAAAGATTATTGGTGAATCTTTGGCGTATCAACCAACTGTGAATTGACGTCTATATTGGTTTGCTTTTGGTTGTATCATGTTTATTTTATTTTTCAGCCATAATTCTCTTGTTATCATGAGCTAAATTTATTTTCTAGGGTTATTACTTGAACTCAATATGAGAGTTTAATTATTAGATCTTTTTAATATTTATTTGAACTCAACTCTTTATTATTCAAATTATTTGTTCTTAATGCTTCATTATATCTGATCAATATTGTGAATGCTTTGGTAATACTTTGATAAACTTGGAAGAGGCATCATTGTATTTAGACCTAGATAATTTGATGCATGATTGTAGAGTAACATTCAATGTTGCATATGCAAGTTTTGAATTAGGATAGGAATATACCTAATTAGCATGTATGGTCAATAAGACTTAATCTAATGAATCTTGATTTATTACAAGTACCATAAGAATATAGGTATTTGGTAAATTAAGGTATACTTACATGACCTTGGAAGAGGCTTGTGAATACATTAGTGTCTTAACCAATAATAAGAATTAAGGGATATAAATATTAAAATGATTAATCTTTAGAAAATATATTAAAGGATAGTAATTAACCCTAGCTTTCTCTATATTGCTATTTTTTTATTTTATTTGAGTTGTGTTATTTATTTTCTGCACTTTTATTTTAATTAACTTTATTGCAAAATTAAGATTTGATTTTTCAAAATAATTATAAGAAATATATAATTTTAGTACTTGGTAGAAAATAAAAATTATCCCTATGGGTTCGACATCCGACTTTATAAGTCCCTTTATTACTTGTTACAATAGTGTATACTTGCGCTTAATTTTAAGATATAAAAATATCACATCAAGCTTCCACTAAGTCATAGTTTACTAAGACTAATCGTCTGGACATTTCAGATATAGAAATATACTAGTATTTTCAATTTTACAAATCGACCCATATTGGTAAACCTATGATCAGAAACCAATTTGGAGAATATACTACATAATGACATTTTTTAACATTATTTGTAACTTTTTCCAAAGTTGAAGAAAGCAGCAAAAACTAGGGACCAAAATACCAAATTGCCAAAGTTGCGAATTTTTACCCCAGCGGTAAAATGATTTTTCTCTAGCGAAAACTCTGGAAGCAAAATAGGAAAGACCAATATAAACTTAGAATTAGTCGCAATTTTTGCCTAAGCGCCAATTTATTTTCACTCCAACGAAAGTTCACTGCCCCAACAAGAACCTACTACTGCTATAACGATAGTGGTTTAAAGACGTAATGCCCAGGCGATAAGCCTTTTCCTGAATTGACGAGAAATACCAGCATAAGCTCAAAATCAAACCCTATATAAAGTTCTCTCGCTCCAACCTTTACAATAGACACACAACTTAGGGCGTTTTAGAGCTAAGAGAGTAGTTAAAGCAAAATTAGAACAATTTAAAGAGAGTATTAATAGAACCAAGAGATTATTGGCGAATCTTTGGCAGGTCAACTATTTGCAAATTGAAGCCTATACTGGTTTACTTTTGGTTGTATCAAGTTTATTCTTCAGCCATAATTCTCTTGTTACCATGAACTAATTTCTTTTCTAGGGTTATTACTTGTACTCAATACGAGTGCTTAATTGCTGGATCTTTTTAATATTCATTTGAATTCAAATTTTTATTATTCAAATCATTTGTTCCTAATGCTTCATTATATCTAACTAATATTATGATTGATTTGGTAATACTTTGATAAACTCGAGAAAGGCATCATTGTATTTAGACCTAGATAATTTGATGCATAATTATAAAGTAACATTTACAAGTTTTAATTTAGGATAGAGATATACCTAATTGACAGGTATGGTCAATAAGACTTGTTTTTAATTAATCTTGATTTATTGCAATTACTATATAGATATAGGTATTTGATAAATTGAGATATACTTACTTGACCTTGAGAGATGCTTTGTAAATACATTAGTGTCTTGAATAATAATAAGAATTGAAGGATATAAATATTCAAAAGATTAATCTTTAGAAAATATATTTAAGGATAGTAATTAATCATAGGCTTTCTCTCTCTTGCTATCTTATTGATTTATTTAAGTTGTGTCATTTATTTAAATATTTTGAAGATTTGATTTTCTGAATAATTACTTGAAAGATACAATTTTAGTACTTGGTATAAAATAAAAATTATCTATGTGGGTTTAACATCTGACTTAAAAGTCCCTTTATTACTTGTTATGATAGTATATATCTACGCTTAATTTTGTGCTTAGAAAATATACACAACAAGTTTTTGGCGCCGTTACTAGGAATAATATTTTTTTTGCCAATATTAATACAAATCTTTCTTATTTTTACTTTATAATTTTTTTTTAATTTTCATGTAGTTCATTTTTTTATTTTATTTTGTATAGTTACTTTTCAATTCTTTTTGTTTTTATTTTTTTTGGATACCTTTCAGAGTTATACCATAGCTTATCAATTTTAGTTTCAGAAGTAAGTGACAGAACATAGATTTTTAAGATATTATTCAGCCTCAATGATTAGCAGCATTCAACCCAGCATATGTTGACCAATGATAAATGCCAACTACTTTGAAATTCAGCCAGGAATAATTCAAATGTTGAAAG
The DNA here is from genome assembly GCA_946807835.1 of Ailanthus altissimus. NCBI lineage: Eukaryota > Viridiplantae > Streptophyta > Magnoliopsida > Sapindales > Simaroubaceae > Ailanthus > Ailanthus altissimus. The sequence goes on from OX327687.1 coordinate 17,972,671, forward strand.
ACTCGGTTCAATTCAGTTAACCCCTATACGATGATCCGAATGAACATATCATGAATTTTTTTAGAGATTAAGGATTTGTTCAAATATGATAGAGTCTTAGATGATACAGTAAGGTTACGATATATCCTTTTTCACTTTGAGACAAGGTGAAAAGTTATTGATGTCATTATTATCAAGATCAATTTCAGCATGGGATGACTTGGCCCAAAAATTCTTATTCGAATTCTTTTCACTGGCCAAGACAATAAGAATGAGGAATGACATTACTTCTTTCTACAATATGACTCAAAAATACTTTATGAAGCATGAGAGCATTGTAAAGATATATTGAAGAGATATTCGCATCATGGGATTCCAAAGTGGAGCAGCCATTCTATAATGGCTTAATGGAGCAGTTGAGGACTATAATAGATGCCACAATAGAGGGAGCATTAATGAACAAGTTAACTGATGAAGAATATAACAAGCCTGAGGAGATAGTATCCAACAGTTATTGATGCGAACTAAGCTATAAGGTCTATTGAGCATCCATGGATGATGGGGAATAGTAGCACAATAGCTCATGTGAGTAGCTAATGTGATGAGATGCTTCTGGGAGCCTACAACTCTATTTATTATTGTGGTTACAATGTTTAACAGTCAATTTGAAGTGAAGCCTCAGTATTGGTAGTTATTGGTAGTTAGTAGTTATAAGTTTTCGATAATTATTGTAATAAGTGTTGGCATTACAAGTGTATAAGTTATTGATAGCAGTTGGTAGTTAGTAGTTGTGAGTTTTCATTAATAGTTGTAATAAGTACTGGCATCCCAAGTGCCTAAGTTATTGATAGTAGTTGATAGTTAATTGTTATAAATTATCACTAATTGGTGTAATAAATACTAGACATCCCAAGAGGTCTTTATAAATACATAAGAGATGAGGAGGAATGAGACAGAATTGATGATGTTAATATTGAGACTTTTCTCTTAAGTTATTCAAAAACTTTTATTAGAGCTTATCAAGATTTCATCTTGTGGCATTCTTTCAGACTTATCACTCATGACTTCTTAACTATCTTGAGTATGGTGTCCACAATCTTTTTATATCTTTGGTTCTTATCTCTTATAGATAATGGGTTAAGGTTCTTATTTTTTGTTTATCTAAAAATTTGAATTAGAATGATCATTGGCAAAAAAACCTCATAGAGCGTTGGGTCTCACTTTTCTTTTTGAGGTTCACATCATTTGGTATCAGAACTTAAGCTCTAAATCAAGTTTGAACTATCTTTTAAATTTCATTGTTTGTTTTTTCTTTTAAATCTGCATCTTAGTTTTAATCCCTAGACTCTGCAAACTTTCATCTTTGTTTCTTATTGTCTGCAATTTTTATATATTTCTTCACTTTAATTAGTTCAAGTTCTGTCATTACATATAAGAAAACAATACTTAAAAGAAATTTTAAAAAATAGATTCAATTGATTTTAGGTTCATTATTCTAAATTAAAAAAAAGTTATGTATTATTTAAAGTGTTATTCAACATTTTATTATATCAAGTGTGTATTCTATCTATTTGTACAAGTTCAGCCTTAAAAAAATACAATTCTAATTGTCACTATTTTTGAATTGTAATTATTCCATTTTATCCTTATTCTTTTTGCTTCTTAAATTCTGAATATTCCTTATCCTTTGCTTTAACCCATTCTTATCCTTAGTGAATTGATTTGTTAAGTTTTGGACTGCCATAAGTTAATTTTGATTAATTTCATTTTAGTTCAATAAAGAACTAAAGAGAAGACTAAAGAGTGAAAAACAACAAGAGTGTGTGAGTTCATAAGAGGGTAAAAGCTTAATTTGTGTGAAAATTTTGAGTGAAAGTTAAGTGAATCATTCTTTGAGTGAAACAAGTGAGGGAGTGTGCAAGAGTTTTTTTTCTAACTTTTTTTTTGTAGCAAACATGTTAAACAATAAGAACAAAAATACTTTCGGAGATTAATTCGAAGTTTCTCATGGAAGATTTAATGGGTAAGATAAGGAGAGTGTTAAAAGCAGAGATGGAGAAGGTTCATGAATGAATAGATCATTTTGAATCTAGTACATGAAGGGCATAGACATTTAGAGTTCTTAATTTGCGAAGGCATAATAGGCATGCCATCATGAATGATGATGGCATTAATAGAGATGCTTGGGATAGATGTGTTGCATATGGTAAAGAATGAGAAAATATTGCATAGATTGTTACATTAATAGCCATTTATTTTTATAAAATAATAAAATATTAAAATAAAAATATGAGAAAATATATAATAAGTATGCCCTTAACTTAGAAATTCTTGAAACCCACCATTACCTTCTAAATTTAAAGTGATGGAAGCCCTTCAACTGTAAACTCATGCAAAACTATACAACTTAAAGAAGAAGAAGGGGCGTGATAAGATAAATGAGAAGTAGATTGATACCGACCAGCGAGGTGCAATATTATGGTTTATGATTAAAATTGTTTTGGTAAAGCTCAAATCAAGATGGTTGAGACCGTGTCTACAAGATTTTTTCATAGAGTTATAGAAGTCAAAGAGGAAGAATACCAATGGTTTTAGGTTCTATAGGCGCGATACAGCTAACATGCAGTTTGATCCTCTATGAGTCAAAGAAGATGTCAAGTCGATGATCTTAAATCAAACGCTTTTTGGGAGGCAACCCAAGTAATTTTTACTTTTTATGTTGTATATATATATTTTTACTTTATTTTCTTTTCTTTTAGTGTTAAAACAATAAGATAACATTTAAAGAGTAGCATAAGAATTTGCTAGTGTTAGGAGATAAGAAAATTCAACACTGTTATATGAAGGCAAAATGCTGCAATGCTAAGCTTTCATTTACCAGGAAAGTTTCTTTGAATTTGTCTTTTCAAAGTATTGGTTTTATGTGTTGGAAAAAATTCTTTAGAAATTCATGTTTTATTTCTTGCCAAGTACCTATTGACATTGGTTTTAAAGAACTAAGCCAAGTTTTTTCTTTGTCTTTCAGTGAAAATGGAAACAACTTAAGCCTAATTATTTCTTCACTACATCCTTGGTCATTAAATGTATAAACTTCTTCAAATTCTTTCAAATGCAAATATGAGCTTTCAATTCTAGGCCATGCAAATTGGGAATTAAAGGAATCATTCCAGGCTTAAATTAGAATTTATTGGAATTTAACGAAAAAATAAAGCAAGAGGGTGTAAAGTTGCAAAGAGGTTGCAAGTATTCACAAATGGTTCGAATGGGTGAATTATCATGATCTTTATGAACACCTTCATTATCGGCCATGGTGTGTGATGTGTTTGATGAAGAATGAGAAGATGAAGGCAAATCGAATAAACTATCAAAGAAAGTTTCAAAATTACCTTTCATCAAACGATGAGATATAGGATCTCAAAACCAGCCACGCATACAAAGAAAAGAAATGCAATAATAACAAATGTTATAAATAAGAAAAAAGGAAAACAATATAAAGGTAAATTAGATAAAAAAGCCAACAATAATTAAAAGTTAGAGGAGTAAGTAAAAGTTAGATTAGTTTGTGTTAAATTAGAAAAAGGTTAGTAAACAAAAGGTAGGTGGTCAAGTAAAACCAACCATAGTAAAATAAAAACAATAAATGAAATTAAATAAAAAAAGTAAAGCAAGGTAAGAGCCTTCCTTGAAAACAAAAACCAATTATCTTTAGTTACTTTCACTCCCTAAGAACGCCACCAAAACTTTGCTACAACTTAAATATTATTTTACCCAAATGTAGGCTGTCTTAATTGTAATATTCTAGTTGTGAGTTCGAGTGTTGTATCCACAAGGAGTGATCATTAAGGGCAAAGGTTGCTTATGAATGTTCAAGAATAATGATGTATTATACCCAAAGATAGAGAAATGTTGGTTGATTTTAAAAGAAAGGATTACCGAGTATAAATTGTTAAATCAATTAAAAGAACACCGAGGCATTAGAGATCCTCACTTACTTGGGTTTTAGTAAAGTTCCTTTGATCATTTGTACGCATTTGAGAAAGGTTTTCTAAATGTTTAAAAAAGCATCATTTGTAAAAATAGGTTGTTGATATATAAAAGATCTTTCCAAGCATTCATTATGACCTTAGTCTACAATTAATCAAGGCTTCAATAAAACCAAAAATAATTTCATAAATGATAAATCAAAGCATTTGAAAATAACCATAAACATTGAGGTACAAAAGTAGAATCAAAGAAACAAGACTACAATTCCATTAAGTATTTCCCTCCTAGCCTTAGTTAAGAATTTATAATAACATAACTTGAGAAAATAAAATAAAATAAAAAAATGAACTAATGATTATAAAATGATAGAAGATATCCATTTCCTTTAGCCAAAGATGTCCTTAAATAGGCAAATATATGGGTACTATTCACATATGACTAAATCTTCAATATTGTTGGCTAATAAACCTTCCACCGATTTTGCAACCCCCTTTTGACTATGAAGTTGGCCGAACTAGACTTTTTACTCAACTAACAAGTTGTAGATAATTGAATTATATTTTCATAACTTTTAGAATCATACTAAATGGATATGTTTTTTGAAATACAGTCTAAATACGGAATGTAGATTAGGCTAAGCGTAGTTTGTAGTTTAGTTCTGTTGCGTCCTAATTTTAATCCATGATATGTTAGATTTGGGCTTTTAGTTATTCATCAACGTTGTATAGAATTGAGTCATGCTTGTCTAGGTTTAAAATTTTCTTAATTTTAAATTTTAGATTGAGAGTTATGTCTATTTTACTAAACCTGTGCAAAACTATTCATTAATCACAAATTAAGGACAACACTTTATTCTGGCTTAAAACTAAAAAAATGATAAAATTAATAGTATTCTAAATGTGAAATGATGATTAAAGTCTTAACAAATATGCATTTTTAAGTGTTCATCATTTGGCGATTACTTCTATGTATGGTTTGCTCTCATTTCACTAGTATAGCATATAGGAAAATAATTATCCATCTAGCATATTAAGTCCCTTTTTACTCTAAACTAGGGTCTTCCTCAAATAACACGTAATAAACCTAAGTCTAGTGATGATCATTACAACTACCAGACCTAATAGCTTTGGACCCTATCTACGGGTGTCGCTAAGAAGGCTTTAACAACTTTGTTTATCAAAAGCAAGATATCGATGAGGGGAAGCATAATGTGTGGACACAAAAATAGTATCAAGTACCCGTACCTTCGGAGCTTAATATGCTTCCACTATACTTTAGGTCTCCTTGACCACTTCCTCTATAAAATAGGCACCTTACTCTGGTTCTCAATTCAGTATTGCTGAGAGGAATTCTATACGGCTAGTTCAAATCAGGTTCAATTCTCAACCCTTCACCTTTGAACACAACCAATAGGGTGTGAGGAGGGTGTACATCCTTTTTTGTATATGGTTACATGAAAAGGGTATGAGGAGAGGAATACAACATGTATTCTTATGGCGATAAATGGATAACTATTTACTTATATTTTTATGGCTATAGCTCTCATTGTTGTACTTTCAGGCCCTATAGTTGAGCCACTCCCTCCATCCATATGGTGAACATTACTCCCATACAGGATGGTCAAAATCTCAATGTAACCTTGCTGAGGAGATCTCTAAGGCCTTTCATATAGGCATGATCCCTAAGATTTTGCTCTCGGCATATGTATAAGAAGCAGGCGAAGATAACACTAACTTTAAGTGATTTACCATTTGCTCTTAGATTGAGACCTGAGAAGTCCTGACTCTCCGATACATTATGAAGGTAGGACGGTTCAGGGGTATAAGTAGGCACATAATAGCCTAACAATCATTGGAGACATAAGAACATAGTTGGAGAACATCTTTCATTTCATTGGTGAATGTTAGGAGTATAGCTAGTAGAGTCATAATATCATGCTACATACTTAGTAGGCGAAGAATAGGTCCTCTACTTTTTCCACTAAGACTTCTTGGAATTAACACAAAAACTAAGCTTGTTGGAAGTGTATTTGAGCTCCGAGCAAGATTAGGAGATAGCAACTGGCAAATGTTTGAAAAAGGAACCGAATATAGAATAAAAGCACCTACTACTCATTGATAGTATTTGCAAAGCTGAGTTGCATTCCATGGATGCTTTACTTATATACCATTTAGGTGAGTCAGTTTATAGGTTCTTGGCTTGATCACTTTATCCACATGATAAGGGCATTCCCAGTTAGGGCACAAGACCCCATCTAAAGGCTTTTTAGTGTTCAGATTCATACGGTGGATAACCAGGTCACCTCAATATCTTAACTATATGCTACAATTGCTACTTTAATGGCTACTAAATCTCTCATCTCCTTCAAGAGTTCTATATTAGATACGATGGAGCTAGTGTTTATAGCCTTATTAAAGTTAGCAACCCTATGTCTGGGTTCTCCCAGCTTAGCTAGTTTGACTGCCTTAGACCCAAAAGATAGAGTGTAGGGAATCTTTCCAATAATAGTGCTAGGTGTTTTCCTATAAGCCCATAATACACTAAGCCACTCATTTACCTAGGCCTCTTTACCACTCTCGAGTTTCTTCTTCAAGATGGTCTTGATGATCTTGTTCTCAACTTTTACCTATTCGTTGGACTGAGGGTGAACTAGTGAGGTGAATCGATTGGTGATCTTTAGGTCTTTAAAAAATTGTTTAAATGTTTCTTTGTCGATTTGAGTCTCATTATCAGTTACTATGGCATAAGGTAGCCAAAACAACAGATTAAAACTTACCATATAAACTCAATAGTTTTTCTCTGAATGATCGAGGTCAGTGATTCAGCCTCTGCCCACTTAGTTACGTAGTCTACAATTACAATAGCTTACTTAGCTCATCCACTTCTAACTGGCATAGGGCTGATAAATTCAACCCCTTAGATGGCAAAAGGCCAAGAGAAGCTTAGTACTGAGAGGTTCTTAAGAGGTTGCCTCGATATCTTTATGGACCTTTGACATTTGTCACACTTCTTGACTAGGTCCTTTGCATCTTATTTCATATTGTGCTAGGAGAATCTTTGCCTTAGAGCCTTGTATACTAGGACTCTTCATCCTCTATAGTTTTTACACATCATTTTATCTCCCTAAGTACGTATTGTCCCTCTTGGAGGCATAGGCACCTCAAGTAGGGTAAGGAAGTTCCTCTCTTATAGAGTACACTATTAATTAGGCAGTATTTGGCTACTTGGTACCTCAGATTCCTAGCTTGAGTTCTATCCTCGGAGGTGATTCTGTCCCTTAGATACTAAATGATAAGATCTATCCAGTAAGGTTCACCATCAACCGAGAAGATTTCCATAGGTTCTGTATATATTTTCCCTAAGTACATATTGTCCCTCTTAGGGCATAAGCACCTCAAGTAGGGTAAAGAAGTTCCTCTCTTGTAGAGTACACTATTAATTAAGCAGTATTCGGCTACTTGGTACCTCAGATTCCTAGCTTGAGTTCTATCCTCGGAGGTGATTCCATCCCTTAGATACTAAATGATATGATCTGTCCAGTAAGGTTCACCATCAAGCAAGCAAATTTCTATAGGTTCTGTATCCTGAATACTTGACTCGTCCATGATCTCTACTAAAACTATCTTAGGCAGCTTTAAAGTGCTAGTGGAGGCAAGCTTGGGCAGTAGGTCAGCTTTGTAGTTGTCTCCCCTTAGGACCTGCTCAACACGGATCTCCTTGAACGTCTTGATCACCTTCTAAGCCTTTTTTAGGTAGGTTTGCATATTTTTCTCATTGGCTTAATACTCATTGTTGACTTGGCTAACTATAAGTTTAGAGTCACTCTTGACTACTAGCTGTCAAGCTTCTAAGGCCTTAACCATCCTTATCCCCTTAATTATAGATTCGTGATCATCCTCATTGTTGAAAGCCTTAAAGCCAAGCTTTAGGGTGTAGCTCACCTCTATTCCCTTGGGGTTGATTATGACGAACCCTGCCCTACTTCCTTAGGCATTCAAAACTCCATCTGCATGCACGGTCTAAGGAGTTACTATCTACTGGTTATTAAGGTCGCACCACTTCTATCAAAGTACAAGTCACAAAGTTTAAAATGGCTTGTACTTTGATAGAAGGGCATGACTTATAGGTGATATCGAACTCACTCAACTTGTATAACCTGTTCATTAGTCACCCTAATACGTCCATTTTCAAAGGATTTAGCTCAGTGACAAGTTAGTTACCACCACAATGGTGTAAGCTTGGAAGTAGGGGTATAGCTTCCTCGCCGCTACTACCAGAGCTAGTGCGTACTTCTCTGTAGGTTTGTACCTTTTCTTGTCATTGACTAGAGTTTACTGATGTAGTTAATAAGTGTAAAAGAGATATATATTATTTTTCTATTGAATAGCCTATAACAAAATGATGTATAATTGTGAAGTAGCATCTAAAAGTTTCACTTAGGATAAGAATATATTTAAGTGGCATGCATGGTTAATATAACTTGGACTTAATGAATTCTACTTAATTTCGGTATCATAGAAATATAGGTATTGGATTGAGTGGGGCATAATCACTCACCATCGAAAGAGGGTTATGATGAGCCTAATATTGTGACCAATACTTACCAAGGAATTGACATTCAAAGTATATCTATAGCAAACAGGGGTTAAGGGATAACTACACATCCTAGACATTAATTATTATTGATATTGTTAGAATTAGTGATTTGCATAATTAGTTGTTCAATTAGTATTAGTTTTACTTTCAATTGAATGAAGTTATCCAAATAAAAATAGAAGAATCAATTTTAGTACTTGAATAGAGTGAAGCACTAGTCCTCGTGGGTTTGACACCCCTTACTCTTTATTACTTATTAGTGATAATGTGCACTTATGCTTGATGTACATATTACACACACCACAAAACAATAGTAGATTGGCTTCTGGACTCCTTCGCCTTCCTCTCTTACAGTACCAAGCTGCGTGCAATGTCAAACACAACTAAGTATAGAAAAAATACATCACCAAGTCATGGACTAGCAAGCAGGGGAGGCTTCTTCAAGTATTGCTTCAGCTTCTTAAAGGCCTTTTCATACTCAGAAATCTAAGTCATATTCTTTGTAACTTTTAAGACTTTAAAGAAGGGTTGGCAACAATCAGTAGATCACCTCTATTGGGCTTCTAGTATCTACCACTACATGAGTAATCCACTAGTACCTATATTTACAGTGACCATAAGAGTTTATCAAAAGGGAACACAACTCCTCGATAATCTTCCTCAATGAACACAATTTGAGTATAGGATAGAACTGGCTCAAGAAGGCAAGGTGAGCAATATGTATTGGTATTCCCTCTATAAATATCTTATGTTATCTCTCAAGCATAATTTATTATTGCCCTTTTAGAGGTTCCTACTTTAGTGGGACCTCTTGAGATCATATTGACCTTAGGGCCATTTTTCAAACTAGGCTTCTCTAGAGCACTTCCTTCACCCTGAGATCTATTTCTTTGCTTAGTGCCCGAATAGTGCTGGGCATTTCTTACCTTACTAAGAAACTCTTTTAGTAGGTCATTGCTTTTCAAGGCCTCAATCTCTCCCTCAATTCGAAGCAGTCAACAGTTCTATGACCACACCCCTCCTAAAATTATAGTACTCCCATTTGTTTCTTCGATCTAGGCTATTCTTCATAGTTGAGGGCTTTTGAAGCCACCATTTATTTTGGATGGTTAAAAATATGTTTTCTTGTGATGTGTTCAGTGGGGTGTACGACTAGAACTAGGAGACCTCCATGGCCTGTTGTGGACTCAATTATATCATTAGAGCGGGCTCAACTCTCTTTAGTCTTTTGTAGTCTGAGAACTATCTCATTTCTCTTTTTTCCTCTTCATTAATTACTTATCATCTATCTCGATCTACTTCAAGGCCCTAGCATAGGCATCACCATAGGTTTTTAGCTCTGACTTCTAGAAAGAAAACCACAGCTTATTGAGTTTGATGTTCTTATAGAAGTTGATGAGTATCTACTTAGCATCGAAAACACCCATATTAGTTACCTCGCTGTGAAACCTCTACATAAAGTCCATAAAGGGCTTGTGCTCTCTCTACCACACATACATCAACATGGATGGGGTCCTTAGGCCTATCACGTTTATACTGAAATTAAAAACCAAAATCCTTAGACAGTTGGTCAAAGCTACATCGACTCAAGCTTAAGCTTTAAAATCAAGTTCGAGCTGTTTTGCATAGAGTGTGAGGGAATGAGCACTACTTAGCATCCTTCTCTATGATCTAGATCAACATATTACCTCTGTAGAGCTCTAGATAAACCACTAAGTCAGTCATTCCTTCGTAGCGTGTGATTTGTGGCATCTTGAACTTTGGAGGCAACCGTGCACTTTGATCTATTTTGTAAAAGGGGACCTAGCCTCCACTACTAGGATAGGGCTAGTGACAATGTCCTTAGCTTGGTGGATGTTCTCTTAGTCTCATTGGAGCTTGTTAACCTTGCTCAGGAGCTTAGCCATAGTGGTACTCACCTCGACATTTGTTGTCTCTTTATGAACCTGGTGTTTTAGTGTTGAGAGAGTCCCAAACGTCACTTACAAGTGGTTATTTCTATTCTTTCTCCCTTGTATTTCTAGATCTACTATTTGTAGTGGAGTAAAGCTCCTTGTGGGTGTGAAAGAGTGACTTACTCTTGTTGGCCTGTTCATTCTACCTAGGCTCTATAGAGTAGTGGCTCCTAGTTCGTTCATGGTAAAAACAGGCAGAAGCAGCTTAATTTAGCCTATAGGTCTCATTCTCTGTCCTTCTTTGGCCTCTAGCGATACTGGTGATCGTACAACGCAAATCCTTAGCAAATTATTCAAACTGCTTCTAGGTAATCGGAGTGTCTTTATCAGACGGTTCATGAGGTAACCTTGAGGTGTTCCCCTAGACTTGATTCAGGAACCTTTGCATAAGTTCTTTTAGGTTTTTAGCCACTCTCTAAACGGGTGGATTTCTATTCAAGGTTATAGTTTCCCTTGACATTACAAACACATTAAAGGGCTTGCACAAACCTTTTGTTGGCAAAACTTAGCAAGCGTCTCAAAGGAAGGCTTTTCTCGACTTTCCACAGATGGTGCTAGATGTTAAGGTCTAAATTTTAGCCTGTGAGAGGGCCTAGTTCTTACTAGTTATGTAAGAGAGAAAGAGATGTTTGGAAGTATGAGTTTCTTAGGCCTTCTTTCACCAAGGGTTAAGTTACGGGTTATTTTAGTGATGACGAATCCAAAGTTGAGTTGAGAGTAAGCTGAACACCAGACCGGAGTTGTGCAAATTAAAGGGGCTTGAGGAGACCTAAGAAACACAGAGCACACTAGGTTAGAGGCAGGCGATGGCGAGGTCGTCAACAATGGTCCTCTAACACTCAAGTCAAGTAGGTATATTATAGAGAAAGTTTCCCAGGGGTTTACTTGCCCTAAGGAAACTGTAAAAATTCTAAAGAGAATGAGGAGAGTTTTTCTTATTAGAGAGTTGTTCAAAATTTGAATCGTTTCAAAAGTCCCTTTATCACCTTTCACTCTGTAGAGATAAACTTGAGCTATGAGGGTATCAACTTGAAGATTTCCCCTCAAAGGCAATACGTATTAAACTATTATTGTAGAACAGTCTCTATTATAAAGGAAAATTTAGAGAACTGCACTTAGAGGTGTAAGAAGGTCATTTGCCCTCCCCTGACATTTGGAGTACTAGGAATATTGGTGATTGACTGCTTTTGGGACTATCAGCCTTAAGTTGTTGAGACCTGAGCGCACTGAGGGGAACTTTGAGCTCCACAGACCTCATGCTGAACTACCCAACTACCCAGACATGTTTTGTTTACTATGTTAGCAATGGTCAAAGCTTTGAGGCCTGCTGACGTGGCACTTTCTCATTGATTCCTCGGAGATTCTCTTATTCAATCATATTTTTAATTCTAATGGTAGGGTAATGTGGAGTCCAGGGCTCCTCTAGTGGATCCTAAGAGTGACATAGTAAGATCTGAGATAGGATGACATGTACGCCTATTGGTAGGCCTATGCTGACATAAGTGAGTACTTGAGTTCTAATGACGTGTACTTTAACACTGCTATTAAGTGGCGACACGTAGCATAACTCTGGTCCCACAACTTGGACTTTATGGGTTGAGTTATGAAGGTCTAACTGTTCGGGCTCGGATTCAGTCTCACTAAGGTAACTTGTTATGGATTAGACTGTTCAGGAGAAAGTTTAAACCTAAGTAATGAACTGGGCTGAATATAACTAACTTTTACTCCCAACAAGAATTTTAATGACATTTGTATTTTGTATTTTGTATTTTTTTTAATTGATGTGTTCTACAATTAAAAAGTGTGCTACTGCTTAGTATTAATGTGTTTTCTTTTTCCATTTATTCACTAAATTGGTTGTTTTCTTTTATTATCATTATATTGCTATCATGTCTCACGTGTAAACTCAATTTCTGTAACTTTCATGGAGAGGTTCTTCAAAAGAAAATATCCACCAACTTCGAGGACAAAGATGATGTTCAGAGACAAATTTATATTCAAATTAATTTTCGGGATCTCTCGATAGATCCTGATCTATGCCCTCGCATTTTTGATTATAATGTTAATATTCGACACGAAGTTATCAAAGCATATTCGCCAAGGGGTCCTATTCAGCCAAGAGACCATAACTTTCCCTTCAGAATATTTGGTGAATTGCAGAGGCAGTTTGTCCTTGCTTGGTTTGGTGAATTCCCCCTTGGTTAGAATATAGTACATCAAAAGATGCTGCATTTATCTCTGTTGCTGTCTTTTTGAACTGCAAAATGTGATCAAGAAGGTGGTGATTTTTTTGTAGGTAAAGGGATTTTGAATTAGAGGAAGATGGAAAGATTTTTGAAACTGTTGGAGGGCTCAACAGTTCAATTAACCAAAGCTTGGAGTAGATGTGAAGAGTTATTGAAGTAGTACATTCAGCATATTCTGGCATTTTCTCCAAGCCAATGTTGAGTGCTGCTATTGATTGTGTAAGATTTCTTTTGCAACAAGTACTTGCATTTTTTGATGATGATTATTTGTAGATTCAAGTGAATGTGGAAATTTTGAAGAAAAATTTCTGGGACGCTTTCTTGAGCCCTTTTGCAGTTTCTTGCCAGCCATTATGAGAACATTAAAGCTCTATCTCTGAAGAATGCTCCTGAAAGTCTTAGATTGACATTGGCAGAGATCGAAAAGGATATAGTTAATGCTGCATAAGTTTTATCTTGTCAGTGATCCTGTTAGACATATGGGTGTTTTGTTATTTTCTATTTTGATTGGTGAGTGTTATGACATATCAGGGTGGAGCAAATGATTGTTATATTTCGTTATGCAAACTAGACTGTCCGAGTGATTGAGGGTTTTGTCAGGCTTGCACATGTTACAAGTGTTGCTGCTTTCTCATATAGGGTTGAACTAGATATATTATTTTGTAGGCTTGGATTGAATATGTCTAGTTTGCGTGGACAAAGTTATAATGGGGCTTGTAATATGTGAGACGAGCTTCAAGGTCTTACACCACTCATTTTGAAGGAGACTGAATGTGCTTATTATGTTCATTCTTTTCCTCAGCAACTTCAGTTGATTATTATAACTGCGGTGAAGAATCATCTTGATGTTAATTTTCTCTTGAGTACAGTAGCTAAGTTGGTTAATCTTGTTGGAGCCACTTGTAAACACCGTGATGTTATTCAGGAGAAATAAACACTTGAATTTCAAGCCATAGTGGTGTTAAATTTTCAAGTAGACAAGTTCTAATGTTTGAAATCCAGATTGAATCCCTCTGGATTAGGGATTAAATTGTTTTAGTTTAGCTAAAAATTTGTAGAGATTTGTTAGTTCCTAAAAATCTGGTAGTTTGTTATCTATTAGCTTCAGATTTTAATTTTGCAGCTGTAAATATTATCTCTCCTAGGATCCTTATCGTGTAAAGTCTATATAATGTTGTAATCTATTATGTTGATGATATAGCACAAAAATATTTTTTCCAATTCAGATAGTATTAAAGCTAGAAGTATTACTAAAAATAAAAAACCCTAGCTGACGTGACCCACCTCTATGCTTAGCCCAATTTGAATCCTTCCTCTCTTGTTAAATTATACTCAATTCAACACCACCTTCGCCATTCACTCTACTACCCCTCTCAAAATTGCTCAATCTGACTCCCATTCACATTCGGTTCGTATTATAACTATTAGATTTAATGGGACTAACTTCCTATGTTGGTCTTAATTTGTGCGCATATACATACGTGGGAGAGGCAAAATCGACTATGTAACTAGTGAAACACCAGCTCCAGCCAAGATAAATTTCACTTACTCGACTTGAGATGCGAAGAATTTAAGAATCATGGCATGGCTTTTGAATTCTATGGAAGAGAAGATTAGTGCTAATTATATGTGTTACTCTACAGCCAAAAAATTGTTGGATAACATAAATCAAATGTATTCCGATTTGGAAAACCAATCCTAAATATATGAATTCCAACTCAAGCTCAATGACATTTAGTAGCAAGGCGAGAATACAATCATCAAATATTTTAGCACCATTAAAGGTCTGTGGTAAGACCTTGATCTTTTTAATGACTATGAGTGGAAATACACTGAAGACTAGAACAATTATAAAAAAGAAAATGGTTGAGAGTGAACGAGTATTTAAGTTTCTAGTTGGTCTCAATGTCAAGTTTGATAAAGTACACAGAAGGATCATTGGTCGACAACCTCTTCCTTTCATTGGTGGTCTTTGCTATAGTTTATCATGAGGAGAGTCAGAGAAGCATTATGCTTGGCAAAAGGTCCCTTGAAGGATTGGTTGAGAGCTTTACACTATCCGTTGCTGCACCTACCAATAAAAGTGCTAGTAATCATTGTAGTGTAAATGTGTTGTATGTAGGGTAAATGTGTGAATTTTAATTTTTAATTTTATATGTCTTATATGTAAAATATACATCTCATTACATTAATAAAATAAAAGGGAACTCACTTTTAAAGCGTGCTTTAAATAATTATAGTCTAGTATGTGGTGGGATAACTAAAGTTAGAATGGTAGCTTATTATCTTAGTAAAACTTTATTGAAGCAACTCCTTGCTTTTAATTTCTCTCGACTAAATGACTAACTATTAGTCTAATATATTATAACTCAACTTACAATTTGCTGCCTTATATCATTTGCATTCATTAATACAAATTGCTCCATCTATATAGCTATCTTTGCCGCTAACTTAGCCAATAAAATTACTATTAGTGTTTATTTAATTCAAGCATGACAAGGCCTTTAACTTCATACTTGTAAAATGAGCTTGCTAACATAGTGCTTAGCTTGGTCGAATAGTAAACATGATGAGTGGCTAAATGCTTTTCAAAAGTCATTTAATAATAGCCACCACATGCTTACCATAAAGCGTGACAATGCTATAACAAATTCTCAATTTCAAACATGTTTTATAAGGAGCCACCATATACTTATTTGCAAGCATGACAAATCATTACAATTTATAAAGTGGTCAAATATTAAGCATGACAAGCTTCATGCTTTCATTATTTAAAATGATGGCATTTGTTTTCTATGTGTCATGCCATTACAAGCCATTGGCATAACATGTGACAACAAATTAGAGGATGAAGTGGTAAGCCCCACTTGCCACTTGTCAACATCCTGGGCCTAACACTTAAGCTTTGTCAGTTTCTCAAGAGACCCTAAAATAATTTTTGCTTTTCGAGATCTTTTCAAATCGAACCATTCGACCCAATATGTGTTGGAATTTATGCTTAAGTACCATCCCATTATTGTATGAATATTTTATTTTATAACATTTATACAATACATTACTTGTTAAATCGTTAATTATGATTATTAAATGGTTCAATGCTTGTGATGCTAGATACATTATATGATCTGAAAGAGTTCATATTTGGTCTAAAGAAGTTTAGATCAATGCTAAGAGTTAGCATCATTAAAAAACTATAAATACTAAAAAGTTAGTATGTTATAATAATCAGTAAAGTCTAAAAGTTAGAACCTTGTTTGTAATAGTACAAGGACCTGCGAGTACACTAATAATAACATAATTGCAAGAGTTGCAATAGGTGCTAAGAAATGTTATTATGTAAGTCTATTCTTAAATTATATGTTCCTGGTCTTAATTCACCGATGCAGGTCTGTGTTGTGTGTTTTCTATAACACAAATTAGCGCAAGTGCACGTTGTCGCAACAAGTAATATATGATGAGAAAAGTGTCGATCCCACAGAGAATGATTTATCTTTTCTAGTTTAAGTACTGAAATGGTGTCTTTCTACTATTATCCGGAAAATGATTTAATGTATGATATTAAACTACTCAAGTAAAAGAACAACTTAATTATGCTAAGTGATAAACTAAATTACCAACAAGTTAAATTCAATATGAGAAATCCTAGGATTACAAACTATCCCCCATTATGCAAATAAATTCAGCAAAATCTCTTTGATGTTTATTAGTTCTCAACTTGATATATTGACCAAAACACTTAACACATCACAAGCCTCTTTTGCAGGTCAAGTGAATCTATTCCATCCAATCAAATATCTATATGTCTATGATAAATAAATTGAACAAAATTCATTAAGCACAAGTTTTATGAGCCATACATGCCTTATGAGTATATGTCTATCTCATATGAAACTCAAGTGTACTACACTATGATCATGCATCAATATGCTTAAGACTAAATACCTAAATGCCTTTGTCAGGTTTATTTAAGCATTTCTAGATCAATTTAACCACTGGCCAAGTAATCAAATAGCATTAAGCACAAGCACAATGAATATATCAAAAGCTGAATTAATACCATAAAAGAGAGAACTAAAATCAATCACATAATGAGTTCAAGGATGTAATCCTAGATGAACGAAATTAGCTCATCATTAAACTACACAATCTTGAAGCTAATTCCATCAATACATGTAAACTAAACATCTTACAACAAGTAAAGAATTAAAGCAAAGAAGACATCCCTGTCAAATGCCTTTGTTGTTGAAGCTTGCTTCCCTCCTCTTTGATTTCTTCAAACTTAGAAGTTAGGTGTTTCTTTGTGTTTCCAGCTGCTGTCCCAGCTGGAGTCCTCCCTCAAAATGTAAGTTTTGAGCAAATAAATAGGTAAGAGCACGGAATTAGGGCGCATTTTGGGTTGCTTTTGGGTTTCCTGATTTTCAAGAACCTGTCACAACTTGTTGTCCAGGTCCCGGCGCCGTGGCGCTGCGATTTGGCGCTACGGCGCTCACTTTCTGCAATCGGCGCCGCGGCGCTGAAATCCAGTGCCGCGGTGCTGCACTGTAGCAAACATTGACACTGTAGCTACAGTATCACTGTAGCAAACAGTGCCCCCATTCGTATTTTTATCTCTAATGCTCCCATTTGCGTCCGTTTTCCGGTATTTTTGCTCCGATAATGCTTCAACCTATAAAGCAACATTAATATGCATAAATAGCCCAATTATTGAGATAAATTGAACAAATATCAAGTTAGGAAGATAAAATAGTTTATACAATTACGCCTTATCAGTCTGTCGGTGGAATCTTTTTATATAGACCAATGTATACTATACCTAGATGGTTACTCTTGGCTGACCATAGGTTTACAGAAAGTTCGTATAGCATACAAGTGTTCAGTAAGGACTGAATATTGAACACACTCAATGAAGACCCCAATAGACATTTCATAAAGCTGTCAATGGAAGGTTTTCTCGAGTTGAGTAGTATACGCGATCCTTTAACCTAAGTACCATAGTGGACTTGTAAGTGATCCATTATACTTTGGTTCTACACATGTCACAGACCTTTCATGGTGTGACCGTTGAGCACTGGATAAAGTCCAAAGCTTATGGAGGCTAGTGTGTACATATATGGAATCCGTCAATGCATACAGATGAGTTATTTGTATTCAGATGCTCAAAGATTGTATCTTGGAAAGTCTTATGGCCATAAGCAACAAACCCAAGAAAAGAGTTTCCCATAGGGTTAAACAATATTATAAAAGTGTTTGCATGTATTATTTGTTAAGATAAGTTCATGCATGAGCATATAGGGGTTTGATAGTAGTGATTTATATCCCCGTTCTTCTAGGATATGATTGGCGGAAGGATTATATGTATGCCCTTTGACCTCAACTCGTATGGTCTATTGCACTAATTTGTAATATCCATGATGTGTGCATAGGGCATCGATCTCGAACTCACTAAATAGTTTTGTTTGACAAATCGAGAGTGGACTTAAGAGTCTCGCAATATGAAGTGTACTCGTTATGCACTATGGCAGTGTACTAGATTGAACAGTTCGATCTAGAAAATTCTAGTAGACCGAACATTTACTTCGATCTCCCTCTAGTTGTGCACGTGTCAAGATTTAAGAGTTAAGTACATCAATTAGTTAACAATTAGTTGTTAACCAATGAGATATTGACACATGGCACATTGTGCGCCAATTATTGTTTGACTTAGAAATTACTAAAATGACCTTATTTGTTGGACAAATTATATCATTATTTTATTCATTAAAATGTTTATTAAGTAAAATAATAATAATATATGATATTATTATTTAAATTGAAATCAAACAATTCATTTTTTATTTAAATTGGCATGTGTTTCTATCATGATTTAATATGATTAAATTATTTATTTAATATTAATTAAATAATATAATAAGAATAAATGGTCGGTACTTGTAAATGATAAGCCTTAACATATTTCTTGTTAATGAGAAAGTGTTTCTTATTTGGCCTAAATATAGGCCAAGTTCATCTAAATAATTTTTCATTTTGTTTTGTTTTCATTTGGCTTATTAGAAACAATAATAAAAAAAACACTAATGGCAAACATTGACCATGATAATGGAGGCCATTATGCAATTAAAATGGAAAAGTGTTGTCCATTAAGTGAAAAACAAATAAATGAGCAATATGTTGCCCATTTTGAAAGGGATACAGTTAAGGCATTTGGAGAGAGAAGTGTGAGATTTTGGTTAAGTATTGAGAGCACAAAATATTCTTCTTTTATTTTCCTTCCATTGTTTGGCCACATATACTACAAGGTAGAAATAAGGATTCAGGGGTTGAATTCTTTGCTGGAAAAGATACTATTCTAGCTTCCTCAAGCTCACCATATTGAGGAACTAGAATTATAAACGAGTTGCTTTAAGACGGGTACTCCGGTTTGACCAAAAACTAAAGACTTTTCAAGATAATAAATTCTCAATCTTTATATAGTTTACATTTATGAGATAACATGTAAAACTTATTTGTGTTTATCATTAGAAAATTAGTATTTCGCTCATCTATTGTGCATATATGTATGTGATATATATACATATTTGAATGATAGACACAAACCCACATGCATGCACCTTAGGTTTAAAATTACTTACAGTATGCTACCCCAGTGCTCAATGAGTATACTTTATATTATGAGACTCCTTAGGTTCATACCCATTTGTCTTACAAAACTCTTCCATAGGTCCATAAACGATACTTTACACTCATGTTTTGAAAAATACAGAATTGCATGTTAAACCATACAAGTTGAGGTTAATACATATTCTTATAATCCCTCTGTCATTTATATTCTAAAAGATCAGAGACATAGATCATCACCATCAAGTCTCCATATGTTCAACCATAAACTTATCTCCAGATTCATTTTTTTTTATAAATAATATCCGCAAACATCTTTGCGATATTATTTTATTTACATGCCATCTCATTATGTATGAATATTTAATTTTAATTACAAAATCATATTTTGAATAAAATCGTTAATATTATTAATTATTAAATGGTAAGATGCTTGTAACGTTTCAGAAATTGTATGATTTGAAGGAGTTCATATCTGGTTTAAAGGTGTTTAGATCAGTGCTAAGAGTTAGCAATGCTAAAAGTTAACAGGTTATAAGAGTTAGCGAAATCTAAAGAGTTCGAGCATTGTCTAAAATAGGACGTAGTTACAAAGAGTTGCAGATGATGCTAGGAAATGTCATTATGAAAGCATGTACTCAAACATTATGTTCATGGTCTAATTTTATCGATGTGGATCTATCGGTGAAACCTATTTATATACAGTGTATGTCTATATTTGGATGGTTCAGATTGTTAATCTTAGCAAACCATGAGTTTAGTAGAAGTTCGTATAGAGATACAGGGAATCAGTAAGGATTGGGTACTAAATAGAATCACAAGGACCTCAAATAGACATCTCATAAAGTCGTCAATGGAAGATCATCTTGAGTAGAGTAGTATTTGTGGTCCTTTGACCTGAGCACCACGATAAACTTATGAGTGATGCATGACACTTTAGTTCTACGTATGTCAAAAACCTTTCAAGGTCTGATTGTTAGGTGTCGTTGGGTATGGTCTGATACTTATAGAGTCTGGTGTGCGTAGATATGAGATTCATCAGCTCATATAAGTGAGTTGTATATCCTGATATTTGAGATTGTATTTCAAAAAGTCTTATAGCCACAAGCATAAACCACGAAAAATATTTTCTATAGGGATAAATTATATTACAAAAGTGTTTGCAGATATTATTTTTACAGATACAAATTTGAAGATAGGTTTGTTGGGATTTGTGCTTACGTGCCATCCCTTTATATATAAATATTTGTTTAATATTTATACTAGTATTATCATTTCATTAAATCGCTAAATATATTTTATATATAGTAAGATACTTGTAATATTTTAGATATTGTACAATCTGAAAGAGTTCAGATCTAGTCTAAATGAGTTTAGATCAATGCTAAGAATTAGCAATGCTGAAAGTTATAAATGCTAAGAGTAGCCACTGATAAGAGTTATAAGGTTATAATAGTCAATGATATCTAAAGAGTTAGAGCCTTGTTTGAAATGGGATAAAGACCTAAGAATATATTAGTAATGACGTAGTTGCAAAGAGTTGCAAATAGTGCTAGGAAATGTCTACTGGGATTTGTGCTTACGTGCCATCCCATTATGTATAAATATAAAGTGATAGTATTTATACAATTATTATTTCTAATAAAATCTTTAATCATATTTATTATTAAATGGTAAGATGCTTGTAACATTTTAGACATTATATGATCTGAAGGAGTTCAGATCTAGTCTAAAGGAGTTTAGATCAGTGCTATAAGTTAGCAACGCTAATAGTTATAAATACTAAGAGTTAGTAGTGCTAAGAGTTAGTGATGCTAAGAGTTAGCATGTTCATATAGTTAGCGAAATCTAAAGAGTTAGAGCCTTGTCTGAAATAGGACAATGACCTAAGAATATATTAGTAATGACATAGTTGCAAGGAATTGCAGATGGTGCTAGAAAATGTCATTATGCAAGTATGTTCTCAAACACAATGTTCCTGATCTAATTTCATCGATGCGGGTTTATTGGTGAAACTCATTAATATAAATAAGTGTATTCCTATATCTGGATGGTCCAGATGGTTAGTCGTAGCAAACCATGAGCTTAGTAGGAAACTCGTATAGAGATGCAAGTATTCAATAATGACTGGTTATTGAATAGACTCGCAAAGACATCCAATAGATATCTCATAAAGCCGTCAATGGAAGGTCTTCCGAGTTGAGTAGTATTTGTAGTCCTTTGACTTGAGTGCCACGGTGGGCTTGTGAGTGATCCGCCATGCTTTGGTTTCACACATGTCAAAAACCTTTCATGGTCTAACCGCTGGGTGTTGCTGGGTATGGTCCGATGCTCATGGAGTCTAGTGTGCGTAGATATGGGATCTATCAGCTCATATGAGTGGGCTGTATATCTTGATGCTCTGAGATTGTATTTCAGCAATCTTGTGGCCGCAAGCATAAACCTCGAAATATATATTCCAAAGGAATAAACAATATCACAAAAGTGTTTGTGAATATTGTTTAATGAAATATAAATCTACAAATAAGTTTATGGTTCAGAAATAGAGATTTGACGGTGATGATCTATATCTTTGCTCTTCAAGGATATAAATGATAAAAGGATTATATGAATATGCAATAACCTCAACTTGCATAACCTAACATGCTAATTTATAATATCTGTAACGTGTGTGTGGGGCATCGTTCACGGATGTATGGAGGAGCTCCATATGACAAATTAGGTGTGGACCTAGAGAGTCTCACAATATGAAGTGTACTCGTTGCGCACTAAGGTAGCGAATTGGATTGAATTAATTTGATCCAATAAATTTCAGCAAAATAGAATGATTGTTTCAGTATCCCTTGGAATGTGCATTTGTGAAGACTTAATTGTTAAGTAAATCACTCAATTAATTAACAAGGGTTGTTAATTAATATAATATTGACAAATGGCAAAAAACTTTGTTCCATGATTTGATTTTACCTTTTTACGATTTAATCTTGGTAGTAAAAATTAGTAAGGTAAAAAGTAATTATTCAAAATTATTTTGAATAATTAAATTATATATTATTATTATATTATTAAATAATATTATAATATATATATAGATCATGGCATTGTATTTTAATACAATGAGAGGCCTAGATGTTGGCCATTTAATTACCCATTATAATTAAAGTAATTATATTTGTTTGGTAAAGATTAATTTAGGTGGCCATTATTGTAGTGCTTAGTTTAATTAATCCTAAGTGGGAGACCAACAATAAAATTGGTGGAGCACTTCCTTTTGTGTAATCAAAGTGTTGAATAAACAAAATGGATTTTGAAAAAACATTTGAATTGATTCACTCAATTTAGATAGGAGAATTCGGCAAGGTGAAGAGAAAAGAGGTAAGAGAGAATTTTGGGTTTTGTTCTTTTTCAAGTGTTGAAAAATGTAGAATTTCTCTTCATCTTCTTCTCTCATGGATGGATTATAATGAACAAAAGTAAATGGAGAAAGAGATTAATAATTATGACAAGAGTTGTTCACTATATTAATCTTGTAGAAATTGTCTCTAAGAATTATACAAGAGTTGTATGTTAAATATTTCTAATTAATACAAGAGTTGTATAGAAAATATTTACCATCTTCATTTAAGAAACAAACTTGTATTCAAAAGAGTTTGAATACATGTTGCTGAAAATTCTAAAACTAAGCTACCATTCTAGCTCCTTAATCCCACCAAAAGTTATGGACTAGAATTGTTCAACATATACTTCAAGGCGAGCTCTTCACATGGATTATTGAAGGACTTGAAGAATTTGTAAGGCTACCTTCATTCGGTGAGTATTTTACATTATGTTATAATACAATATTGTTCATCATGTTTATAATTGTATACAGCTCATTTGGGCGAGTATTATATCATAATGCTTTAAGATTATATTTCAAAAAGTCTTATGGCCATAAGTAGTAATTTTCGCTAAAAGAGTTTAATCCTAGGGATATATAATACTACAAAAGTGTTTGGGAATATTATTAATTGAAATAAAATTCTATAGATAAGTTTTCGATCGGGCATATGGAGATTTGACGGTATTGATTATATCTCTGCTCTGCCTGGATATAAATGATAGAGGGATTATATGAATATATTATAACCTCAGCTTTATGGTCTAACGCGCCACTTTGTAATATCCGTAACGTATATGTAGGGCATCGTTCACGGATGTATGGAGGAGTTCTATATGACAATTCGATCGTGGACCTAGAGAGTCTCACAATATGAAGTGTACTCGTTGTGCATTAGGACAGCATAATGGATTGAACAGTTCCATCCTAAAAATTCCAACAAACTGAAAATATGTTTCAGGGTTCCTCGGGTTGTGCACTTGTTTAGACTTAAATGTTAAGTATATCATTTAATTAGTTGACAAAAATTATTAACTAATTAGATGTTAGCAAGTGTCATAATTTTGTTCTATGAATTCACCCATTAACCATGTTAGTAAAATCAAATAAGGCAAATATTAATTATTCAAATAGTTTTTGAATAATTAAATAAATATTATTTAAATAAATAAAATATAATTTTATTTATTTGTTATTTTATTCCTAAATGGAAGACATACCTAATTTGAGAAACATAAATTAAATTAAGTGGAGCACCATTTTGTGATTAATGGTTAATTTTATTACACTATTAAAATGGCCACCAAAAGCTGTTTTGGTAGTTGGCCACTTAATCTAATTTTGGTGGAGCACTTGTGAAGTGTTGAGAGTACTAAATATGGTTGGGTTTCATTTGTGTTAACAAGTGTGTGAATCAATTTCATGCATAGAGAAGAGAGAAAAAAGAAGAGTTGGTTTTGAGAGAGTTTTTCATTGAACAAAAACCTGTGAGAAAAACTAAAGAGAAAGAAAAATAAATTCTTCTTATTTTTCTTTCAAGTAACATAAACCTTGTTGTTGGAGATTTACTTGCTGCTTTTCTAGCTTCACAATCCCACCGGATTATTGTGAACTAGAATTGAACATAAGTGCACTTTAAGGTGAGCTCAAAGTTAGAGGAAAGAAATCCGAATTTGAAATCTTCATCGGAGGTCTTCAAATGTAGTTTTTTGTATTCTTAAGTTTTTAAGAATTTAAGTACATGTGTATATATTGATTACTTGATAAATTTCACTGCGAAATTTGTGTATTATGATACATGTGTTTATTTTTTAATATGTACACAATCACATGCATATACCCTAAAACACGTTAACAAGGTTCACAGTTGAGCAAATAGAGATTTGACTATGATGATCTATGTCTCTGCTCTTCCAAGATATAAATGATGGAAGGGTTATAAGAATATGCTATAACCTCTACTTGTATAGTATAACGCACTGCTTTATAATATCCGTAACGTGCGTATGGGGCATTGTTCTTGGATGTATAGAAGAGTTCCATATGAAAAATCAAGCGTAGACCTAAAGAGTCTCTCAATATGAAGTATACTCATTGCGTACTAGGGTAGCATACTAGATTGAACAGTTCGATCCTGAAAATTCTAGCAAACTAAAGATTTGGTTTTAATACCTCTCAAAATTATCACATGACAAAGAATCATAAGTTTATTGGATAAGATTTTGACACTTATCAAAATCTTATCAATGTTTAATAGTCAAACATTAGAAAATGACAAGTATGCCTTGTGTTATTTTAAGCTTATTAGATAAACTTGAAGTAGTTTATAAAAGGTGTATTTCCTATTAACAATTATTCCAACATGTACGTATTATTTCTTTCAATAAATGGCTATCATTAATATATTAATATCCTTCATTTGGTGGAATAAAGGATATTAATGATCTTTTAACCTGAACGTCTCGATTGGCTTGTGAGTGATCTTCCATACTTTGATTCCATACATGTTAAAAATCTTTCATGGTTTAACCATTGGGTGTCGCTGGGTATAGTTCGATACTCATGAAGTTTGGTGTGCATAGATATGGGATCCATAAACTTATATGAGTAAGTTGTATATCCTAATACTCCGATATTGTATTTCAGAAAGTCTTGTGGCCACAAGCGTAAACCCTAAAAAATATTCTGTAGGAATAAATAATATCGCAAATGTGTTTGAGGATATTATTTTTAGAGATACAAATCTAGAGATAAGTTCACAGTTGAGCAAATAGAGATTTAATGATGATTATCTAGGTCTCTACTCTTCTATGATATAGATGATGGAAGGATTATACGAATACACTATAACCTAAACTTGTATAGTTTAACGCGCTATTTTATAATATTTGTAACATGTGTGTGGGGCATCATTTACGAACGTATGGAGGAGTTCTATATGAAAAACTATGTATGAATCTAAAGAGTCTCATAATATGAAATATACTCATTACACACTAAGGTAGCATACTAGATTAAATAGTTCAATCTAAAAAATTCTAATAAACCAAAATTTTGTTTTAATTTCTCTCAAACTTATCACATGACAATTTTGCAATTGTCAAAATCTTATCAATATTTAATAGTTAAACATTAGAAAATGACAATTGTGCACTATTGTATTAATATAAGTTTATTAGATAAACTTAAATTAATTCATAAAAGCTTTCTTTCCTATTAACAATTATTCCAACATGTACCTATTATTTCTTTTAATAAATGTCTTTTATTAATATATTAATATCCTTTATTTGGTGGAATGAATTATTCAAATAAAAAAGAGTTTTCTTATATTAATATATTAATATTCCTTCATTTTGGTGGATTGAATAATTCGTAGAATAAGTAAAGAAAGCTTTTGATAACATGCATTTGGTTGGAACTAGGAGATAAGTTGAAAGCTACATTCATGTCTCCCATTATCATAGATTTTTATATTAAAAACTATTTCCAAGTGTGTTCGGTCATTTAATAAATAATGATAAAAACATCCATTCTTGTAAAGACATTTTGGTGGAATAATGATTCGGGCCATTATGTAATAAAAAATTAAATAATAATGGCTCATTTTGTTTGTTTAGTGGTGTGAGCACTTGTAATTAATTAATTAGGTATGGAAACCACTTAGGAATGAATTGATTCCTTTTCTTTATGGGAGAATATTTTCGGCAAGTGTGAGAGAAGAGATTGAAAGAGTTTTTTGTTTTTGGTTCTCAAGAGTTGATACAAAAACAACATCTTCTTCTTCTTCTTCTCTTATAAAAGACTGGTCATGTATTAAAGAAAATAGAAAAGCAAAAATTAATTTTAGACAAGAGTTGTTCAAATTAATTTTCAATGAAAATTGTTTTCTAGTATTATGCAAGAGTTGTATGAACATATTCACTATCTCTATTTTTTTTTTAAAAACAAATATTTGTGTTCAAAGAGTTTGAACATAATACATTGCTGGATTATAATTAAAGCTGCTATTCTAGATTCATAATCCCACTAGAAAGTTGTGGACTAGAATTGTTTAAGAATATACTTTAAGGTGAGCTCTACATTTAGAGATTGAATGACTTAAAGATTTAAAAACTACCTTCATTAGGTAAGTATTCATCATTTACATTTTTGTATATTGGTTATACATATGCATATATGTGATATATGTATTTAATTGTATTAATTAAGTGTATTTTGTTAATGTACTTTCCCTGCGTATTATAAATTTTTAAAATTGCATATACACTTCACATACTCTATCAACTCTTTTACAGGTTTATTACTTATAGCCATAAGTTTCTTAAAATACAATCTTGGAGGATATAAGCTAACGGATCCCATATCTACACACACCGAACTCTATGAGCATCAGACCATACCCAAAGAGACACAACAGTCAAATCATGAAAGGTCTCTAACATATGTGGAACCAAAGTATGATGGATCACTTATAAGTCCACCTTGGTGCTTAGGTCAATGGACTATGAATACTATTCAACTCGATAAGACCATCTATTGATGGTGTTTTGGGATGTCTATTAGAGGTCCTTATTGAGCTTTCAGTAAGCTTATGATATACTAAGACTAACCATTTGGACAATCTAGATATTTAAATACATTGACCTATATATAATAAGGTCTTCACCGACAAACCCACATTAGTGAAGATAAATAAGAAACATTTAAATTTGAGAATATATTTTCACAATGACACTTTCTAGCACTATTTACAACTATGTGATTACTAATATATCCCCAAGTCTTTGTCCCATTTCAAACAAAGCTCTAACTCTTTAGATTTCGCTAACTTTTATAACTTGCTAACTCTAAGCATTTATATCTCTTAGCATTACTAACTCTTAGCCCTAGTCTAAACTCCTTTAGACCAGATCCGAACTCCTTCAGAATATACAATGTTTGAAATGTTATAGGTATCTTACCATATATATTTAATATTAATGATTTTATTCAAAATAGTTATTGAATAGATATTGAACAATTAATATTTATTATTGGAATAGCACATAAGCACAATTTCCAACAAATTCCCACTTACTTTAATGCTAATAATTATTATGATATCTCATATCTATTGACTCTAGATGTTTCTCAAACACCCTTAGAGTTAAGGCTTAAGTGGGTCCACTACCTTATCCATACATTTTATCCTAAATATTATTACATCCTTAACAGTTAAGAACTTTCTAATTATATGGTATTCAAAGTCCACATGCTCAGAATTCTGATTCACCTTATAACTTATTGGCTTAAGCAATTGCCCCGTTATTATTGCATTATAGTAGGATAGGATACACTAAGCTTGGAGATATTCTAAGCTCTATAACTGACTTGAATATCCATAAAATTTCTTTTACAGACTTCTCAAGCCACAACATATTTTTCCTCGAAGATAGAATTAGTTATAGGTATCTAATTTGCATTCTCAACTAGCTACAGTGTCGTTGAGAAGAAATACAAAATCAGATATAGACTTTTTATTATCCAGACCAGACTAGAAAGTAACTTTTTCATGATTCAGAAACCTATCATCTATACCTCTAAGGTATTTCATATATGTTTTATAGCAATTTAATGGTTGTTATCTAGATCAGACCAATATCAGCTCGTAACACTTACAGTCATCTAGATCCAAGTTTCATATATAATATAGTGTACATCAAGCTACCTCTAACTGATGCACATGATATGTTAGACACTCTAACCCTTGCATTTTCTTGCCAAGGACACTTACTCATACAAAGATAAATGTCTTGTTTGAAATGTACATTAATTGTCTCATAGTATGTTGATATTATCTATGTACGAATATTGGAATAGTCTTATTAGCATCCTAACTCTATCTCTATAATTCTTTATAGCTAGTATATAGGAAGTTTGACCCAAATCTTTTATGAAGAAGTTCTTACTCAGATACTTTTTATAAAACTAACTTGCAACATACTAACATCGTTTCTAACAATAAGTACGTCATCCATATAGAGGAACTAAAAAGATAATTATGCTCTCACTGCTATTTCTAAACACACACACCTTTTCTTTGTTCTTTGTGAAAATAGACTCTTTAATTTCTTTGTTAAAACAAAGATTCCAGCTTCTAGAAAATTGCTTAAATACATATGAACTTCTTCAGTTTGCACTTCAGATTAGAAGTTAAGTTAAATGTAAAACCTTCAGGCTATTCCATGCATACCTTTTATTCGAGATGTACATTTTAGAACACCGTCTTCACATCCATCTGTTACACCTCAAAATCATAATATATTGTAATAGCCAATAAAATTCAACTGCTTGGGAAAACGTTTCCTCATAACTAATCCCTAATCTCTAAGTGTAACCTTTTATCACGAATCGGGCTTTGAAGGTCTCTACCTTCATATTAGGCCCACAATTCCATTGCATAAACTTATTTGTAACAAATAAGAATAATTCCTATGAGAAGTGCAACAAAGTCCTAAACTTGATTGTAATGTGTAGAGTTAATTTAAGATTTTATGGCATTTTGCCATGTTCCCGAATCGAGGTCCAATATTACCTCTCTACATGTGAAATGATCATTTTTTTGAAGTAGGAAAACTTCAAAAGCACTTTTAAGTATCTATCATACCTTTCAGGTGGCCTAAATATCCTTTGTAACCTACGTGGAGGGTATGTAAAAGGTGTTCTACTTGATTGAGCCTGTGCTCCATCATCGGTTCATAATTTTTGGATTCACTTCACTAAGTTCAATCTTTCTACAATCCCTACAACCCATGAGAAACTATTTCTCTAAGAAAGTGGTATTACAAGGAATGAACAAGTTTCATTCCTCTGGATTATAGAATTAGTATCGCATAGAATACTTAAAATAGCCAGTGAACTGATACTTGTACCCTTTGGGTGCAAGTTTATCCTGTTGCGTAACTTTTACATAAGCAAGATAGTCCAAAATCTTAAAATATTTAAGACTTAGATTCTTTTCAATCCATATCTGACATAGAACGGAGGGAATAGCTTTGGATGGTACTCAACATCAATTGGACCATATCTAATAAAGTATGATTCTTTACAATCCCTAAAGATATTTTGAAAGATCGGTGAAGCTTAACATCAATTGGACCATATCTAATAAAGTATGATTCCTTCTCTCAAAAATACCTTTATGTTGAGGAGTACTTGGAGGACTATATTGAGTGAGAAATACATTCTCCTTTAAATAATCTGTGAATTTACTGCTCATGTATAAACCGCCTCATTCTGATAAGGGTTTATCTCTCTGTTTTTAATCAAAACTATTTGCACACTTCAAAAGTTTGACTTGTGTTTCTAAGAAATACATGTCCGTATCATGATAAATCACAATAAAGAGATTGAAATATTGAAATCCACCTAATAGCAGTATGATTCATTGGACTATATACATCACTCTATATAAGTTCCAATTAATCGATGGACCGGTGTCTAAAACCTACATAAGTATTTGGTCATTTTTTCTTAAATTCGGGATTTATAAACTAGCTAAGGTTCCATAGTCAGAATACGATCTGGCTATCTATAACCAGACAGATAGTCATCTTAAATCTATATAACCTAATCTTACATCCCACAATTCATTATTATTCAAAGTTCCCGAACCATTATTTGTTCTATTCACCTAGACATTTCATATTGTATTTAAGATATAATGGCTATTCATTAACTAACACTTAGTTAGTAAAACATTATACATGATGAACTATTCCTAATGTATTCATGATAATCCTCTCTGACTACCACAAGAAGTGATATAATTCGCCTAATAATGTTTGGCACAAATTAGCAATTATACAACATTATACTTCTGCCAGAATTGAGAATTGATTTAAAAGTCCTAACAATTATCATGTCTAGGAAATCTCCATTTCCTTTGCAAAGCTATTCTTCTTCTTTCATAGCTTCCTAGCATTATTCAAATCTTGCAACACTTTATAGATATGAAAACGATAGGTGGTATCTCATACGCTTGCACTTTTCAACATTATATACTTATGGTAAAAAGATATCTAAGGGTTCTATCTTTTCAAAGATAAGGTACATTAAATAGTAACATTTACTATTTCAAACCTCAACAGAGTGGAAATACTTTCATTGTGATTATTCTTTATCTGTAGTTTGAATATATCAAATAATTATTTTGAATCTATGACTATTGTCATATTTATTAACAAATCAAAATATTTTTCAGTACCCTATAGTTGGTGTACATAGATCAAGTATACTAACAAATTGCTCATATTGATCTTATCTCTATAAAATACCCATTTTATCTCTATAAGGTTAAATAGGAGACATGTAGTGGAATATTTCTAATCGTTAATAAATAATGCTTTTGGATTATGAGCATAACTTTTATATATTTTTAAATTTAAAGACACACTTCCACTACTTTACATAATCCCCTAAATCTCTAAAATGGAAAAAAGACAGTTTAAACTCTTTAAACTATACAGCAGGAAGTAGACCTCATTGACATTTTACTTTAGCCTCACGCTTCAGCAATATTGGTCGTTGTAAAACTAAAAGACAGATGACTCTTGTCAATTTCATCTCATGCAACTCTTACCATTGATCTTAAATACACAGTATCTGAGTGCTTTAGCAATATTAGGTAAGTGTATTTCAGATTAACTTGTCAATAATCAAATATATGTTACTAATACTACCCTCACACTTTAACAATATTGAGCAATAGATTTGCATATATTTGCTTAATCTCATATTTAACCAGCATAGTCTAAATCACACCAACTATTCCCTCACGCTTTAGCAATATTAGAAAATACCGTAGTAACCCATCTAACACCGTATTGACAAGATAGACCACCATGTAACATTATCTCATAATGAAACACTTTTCAATCTGATTAAAAGAGATTTTTACACTTTTGTCCTCATCTTAGGTTCCTAGTGCTACGGCACTAGAGGCCCGCCTCTGGTGTGGCAATGTCAACCTCACAGCACTACGGTGCTAGAGTTACCACTCTAACACTGCAGTGATGAGCTATCAGGGCTGCTACATTAGGTGATGGTACTAGGCCATTAGCGTTGTAGCGATGGGGTCTGAAACCTTAGTGCCACGATACTAGCTTACCAGCGCTAAGACACTGAAATCAGAATCTTAAACGCTGTGGCACTAGGCCCTCAATGCTGCGGAGCTGAGGCCTGAAAACCCCAGCGCCATGACGTTGTAATGTGTGGTGAGCGCTATGGCACTGAGGCTTGGAAACCCCCGCATTGTGGCTCTCCTTATATTGCGTTGCGACATTAGAGCCTTGACAGCCTTAACGCTATGACGCCAAATGACATCACGGCGACATCCCTTTCAGCTACACCTTAAGTATGCATTTTGTTTTACATTTTAAACACATAATAAACAACCCTAGGATATCCTAACATCACCACGAACACTCCAATTAACCACAAATAGCACATAAACATGTGCTCTGATACCAATTTTTAAGTGTACTATGCGTAGGGTAAATCAGTGCATTTTAATTTTACACGTCTCACACGCAAATATACATAGTAGAATATAAATTACACATCTTATTATGTTAATGAGATAAAGGGGAGCGCACTCTTGAAGCGTACTTTAAACAATTCTAGTCTAATACGTGATGGGATAACTGGAGCTACAATGGTAGCTTCCTATCTCAACAGGAATGTATTGAAGAACTCATTGCTTCTAATTTCTCTCGGCTAAATGGCTAACTATTAGTCAAATATATTGTAACTTAACTTACAATTTTTTGCCTTATATCACTTGTAGTTGTCAATGTAAATTATCCCATTTATGTAGCCATCTTTGCCACTAACTTAGCCAATAAAATTACTATTAGTGACCTTTTAATTCAAGCATGACAAGGCCTTTAATTTTGGCCACTTCATGCTTGTAAAATTAGCTTGGTGGCATGGTGCTTAACTTGCCTAGTGATGCGATATTTCTATATCTTATAATTAAGTGCAAGTATACGCTATCGAAACAAGTAATAAAGAGACTTAATAAGTCGGATGTCGAACCCACATGGATAATTATTACGTTTTAACCAAGTACTAAAATTATGTATTTCTAATAATTATTCAGAAAAATAAAAATCTAAGAATGATTATAGAAAATATAAAAGCAAAAATACAATGCAAAGACAATTGGGTGATAGCAATATAGAGAAAACCTAAGATTAATACTATCCCTCAAT
The DNA here is from genome assembly GCA_946807835.1 of Ailanthus altissimus. Lineage (NCBI taxonomy): Eukaryota > Viridiplantae > Streptophyta > Magnoliopsida > Sapindales > Simaroubaceae > Ailanthus > Ailanthus altissimus. The sequence continues at coordinate 18,005,678 of OX327687.1, forward strand.
ATATTTTCTAATGACTGTAGAAAATATAAAAACAAAAACACAATGCAAAGAGAATTAGGTGATAGCAATATAGAGAAAACCTAGGATTAATATTATCCCTTAATATGCTTTCTAATGATTAACCTTCTAATATTTAACTCCCTTACTCTTTGTTATTGATCAAGACACTAATGTATTCACAAGCCTCTTCCAAGGTCATGCAAGTATACCTTAATTTACCAAATACCTATATTCCTATGGTACTTGTAAAAAATTAAGATTCATTAAGATTAGGTCTTGTTGATCATACATGCCAATAAGGTATATTCTTATCCTAAATTAAAACTTGCGTATGCAACATTGAATGTTACTCTACAATCATGCATCAAATTACCTAGGTCTAAATATTACGATTCCTCTTTTGAGTTTATCAATAATATTACCAACTCATTCACTATATATTGGCCAGATATATTGAAGCATTAAGATCAAGTAATTTAAATATCAAAGAACTAAGTTTATTAAATATTCAAAAGATATGACAATTAAGCACACATATTGAGTTCAAGTATCAACCCTAGAAAATAAATTTAGCTCATGGCTACAAGAGAACAGCAGTAAAAATAATAATAAATCATGATACAATCAATAGTAAACCGATATAGACGTCGAATTGCTCTTAATTATGCTGCCTAAGATCTCTTGATGTCGAGGAACGCCTTGAATCTCTCTCTAAAGTTGCTTCAATTAAACTCCTATTGCTCTCCAAGACTCGTGCACTGTATTCTTTGTGTTCTTGAATTCCTCTAAGTTGCTCTTGGTTGATTCTTAAAGGCTGGGAACGAGTGACTTTTTATAAGGATTGATATGAGCTTGAAAATATCAATTCTCATCGGACTAGGACTCGCTCTATGTAGTTGTCGCTAGGGCGACACGTAAAAAGGCTTCATCGCTGAAGTGGTGGGATGACGGCGCTGAGGCTCTAGATTATCGTTGGCGCGGTGACTATTTGGCGCTGGGGCACCAGATGCGACTTAAACAGGTCATTTTTCTTATTTTGATCACTGTTCCAGCGCCTGGGGCGATAATCCTTGTGGCACTGAGGCGATGGACTCATACTTTGAAAACTTTGTATTTTAGTCCCTGTTTTTGCTCCCTGCCTTTATATTTCATTCAAGTCCCTATAAATAACAATAAAGCATATAAATAGCCATCTATTCTCATAAAATAATAAAATATCAAGAATAAAAACATGAGAAAGTATATGATAAATTTGCCCTTATCAATAATCTCGAAGCATTAGGATATATAACTTACCATCACCATATGAGCTGACGAATTCTATATTTACGCACATCAGACTCCATGAGGATTGGATTATACCCAACAAGATCTAGAGATCAGACCATGAAAGGTATCTGACATGCATAAAATTAAAGTTTGATGGATCAGTCACAAGCCCACCATAGCATTCAAGTTAAATGACCTTGAATACTACTTAACTTAAGAAGACCCTAAATTGACAGCTCTATAGAATGTCTAGTAGAGGTCCTCATGAATTTGTTCATTACCCAGTCCTTACTAAATATCTATGTGCCCATGCGAGCTTCTGCTAAACCCATGTCCGCTAAGATTACACATCTGGATAATCTAGATATAGACACACTAATATAAAAAGAATATCGATTAACCCGTGTCAACAACCATAGATTATTAATGATATTTTCGAGAACACACTATATATTGACTTCTTTTAGCATTGTTTGTCTCTATTTCAAATAAAGTCCTCACTCTTTATAATGCTAACTCTTAGCGTTGATCGAACTCTATTAGATCTATAATGTCTAAAAAGTCACAAATTTAATACCATATAATTAATTATTGAAGATTAATTTGAAACGTTCATTGTATAAATATTGAATAAATAAATTAGGCTTTTCATCATTTTTGCTCTCATTAGGTTTCTATGTTGAAGCAAAATTCGAATTCTGCCCAATTCATGTGGAACCCTTCTTCTTTCAATTGTTGCTCTACTTTTATAGACATGTGCACCATGTCATTCAACTCAACATAATATTGTAACTTCACCATATTTACAATATCATGGTTTAAACCAACTAGGAACTTGACCATACTAGCCTCTCGTTCTTCCTTTATATTTGCTTGAATCATGGCAATTTTCATCTCTGTATAGTAGTCTTCAACACTTTTAGATCCTTGATTAAAGCTTTGTGACTTGTGAAATAAATCCCTATAGTAGTGATTTAGAATGAATTGCCTTCTTATAATAGCTTTCATTTCTTCTTATGTCTCAATAAGCCTTTCACGACTCTATCTCCTGCGCAAAATAAGTTGATCTCACCAAACAATAGAATAGTCAGTAAATTTGATGGCGGCCAACTTTACCTTTTTTTAGTTTAGAGTAGTTGTGATAGTCAAACACCAACTCTATCTTTTTCTCCCACTCTAAATAAGCTTCATGATCGTTTTTACCTTGGAAAGATAGAATCTTTATCATAATGCTTCCTATATTTTTATCAATCTTATCTCCATTTCTAACTCCTCTATGTCTATTCCTATCCCCAAGTCTGTCTAAATTAATATTAGAGGCATGATTATCATCATTTAGGTCATCTTCATAGTCATCTTTATAATCATACATTAGTGGATTCTTCTCTCTTCGTCGTACATTGGGAGCTCTAAATGGTTAACCCTTTTGTGAACTAGATTTAAGTTTATCTTCTCTCATTCAACTTATCAAACTTCAATTCCATTAGATTAAAGTTTTGTTCTAAAAACTTAAAGAAGAGTTTGAAATCCATCTTTATCTGAGCATCATTTGATAAGCCTTTATCTTTTTTCTTGAGATATGTTATTAACTTGCAAATAAAGTTTAAAAAACAAAACATCACAAACAGACCCTTAAGTGTTTCTCTTAAGACTAATAGCACTCACACTTATGTTTACTCAAATTTGGCTATTACGCTTTTATGAGTTCACATTCTCTTGCCTTTTTCTACTCTTTAGTCTCCTATTTAGTTCTTTATTGAACTTAATGAACTTAATCAAGGACAATGGTGTTTGACTCTATTTCCCACCAGTAAAAAACCAATGGTGTTTCCAACATGGTTGCCCGAAAGCAAATTCTTTATAGGAGTGTTCTTAACTATTATGAGTAGTGTGGTAGTAAAACCCCTTATTCTTATCAAAAGTTATAGCAAAAAACCAATGGTGTTGGAAATATGGTTACTCTGGTAAACTATTAGAGCTCGGGGAAATGGGGCTTGGTCTATTCAACTTTAGCCCCTATAACATAAAACCCGACTAATAGCTTTCACGAATTTAAATTCAGTTGGTAGGGCACTGTGTTTAGCTAGGCGAACATTTGAATAAAGTAAGGCAAAAAAGGTAGTTTTAGCCTTAACTTGAAATGGATGAGTTTAAAGGCTACCTCACATGCTAGGGAAAAACTTGCATATTCCCATTCCCTAAGAACCCTTAACATGACACTGGTAAGTATTTGATACCTTATCCTTAGTGTCTCCAAATCTATCAGCTTTACCATATAGGTAGTTAGGATGGTAGTGCAACTTATAGAGGACTTCATTTGTTGGGATTAGTACTTACGTGTCATCCCATTATGTATAAATATTTAACTATAATATTTATACAATTAGCATTTCTAATCAAATCATTAAAATTATTAATTATTAATTATTAAATGGTAAGATGCTTGTAACATTTTAGACATTGTATGATTTGAAGAAGTTCAAATATGGTCTAAAAGACTTTAGATTAGATCTAAGAGTTAGCAATGCTAAAAGATATAAGTGTTGAGATTAGCAGTACTAAAAGTTAGCAAAATCTAAGGAGTTAGAACCTTGTCTGAAATAGGATAAAGACCTAAGAATATATTAGTAATAACGTAGCTGCAAGGAGTTACAGATAGTGCTAGAGAATGTTATTATACACGTATGTTCTCAAACACTATGTTCTTGATCTAATTTCATCAATGCGAGTCTATCAGTAAAATTCAATAATATAGATTAGTGTATGTATATATTTGTATAGTCTAGATGGTTAGTCTTAGTAAACCATGAGCTTAGATAAAGCTCGTCTAGAGATACAAGTATTCAGTGAAGACTAGGAATTGAACAAACTCACAAAGAACTCTAATAGACATCTCATAAAGCCATAAATAGAAGGTCTTCTGAGTTGAGCAGTATTCGTGGTCCTTTAACTTAAGTGCCACAATGGGCTTGTGAGTGATCCATCAAACTTTGGTTCCACACATGTCAGAAGCCTTTTATGGTTTGACCGTTAGGTGTCGCTAGGTATGGTGCAATGCTTATGGAGCCTGGTATACGTAGATATGGATCCATCAGCTTATATGAGTGAGTTGTATATCCTAATGCTCTGATATTATATTTCAAATAATCTTGTGGCCACAAGTATAAACCCTAAGAATAGTTTCTATAGGGCTAAACAATATCGTAAGAGTGTTTGCGGATATTATTTATGGAAATACAAATCTGAAAATAAATTCAAGGTTGGAAAAATAGAGATTTGATGGTGATGATCTATATTTATGCTCTTTCAGGTTATCAATGATGGAGAGATTATACATATATACTATAACCTCAACTTGTATAGTCTAATGGACTACTTTATAATAACTATAACGTGTGTGTGAGGCATCATTTATGGACGTATAAAGGAGTTTCATATGAAAAATCGGGCATAGACCTAAAGAGTCTCACAATATGAAGTGTACGGACAATATTCAATAATTTGATCTTGAAAATTCCAGCAAATAAGATATTTGTGTTGGGTTTGGGCGAATTTACTTAGGGTTCTTGCATATGGGTTGTGTTTATCATACAAACAATATACATATCTCATACATACATGTGCACAGCGGAAGATTGAATACAATGAACACAGAAAATAACATTTGATTAAACTGAAATTCGAGATTGAGAAATATCACCAATGAAGCCTTTGGATTAATTTTCTTTGAAGTCCACCATGAAATGAATCTTTGATCAATTCTAGCAATCAACAAGGGTGGGTTTGATTGTCTAGAATGGCAGCATCTTAATTCAGCTTTTGTGTTTAACACTTAAACATTTTTCAAAGTTAAACCATTTAACTTAATTAAATTTGTTTTTCCTTTTATTCAACTCTTGAATAAATAAAACAAATCTTGTTTTTAGTTATTACATTTAGTAACCATTAATTCAATTTGTTTTGTTGTTCTAACACTTAAAACACAAAACAAACAATTTCAATTTCTCAAATTGAATTGGCTCCCAAAATGCAAAACCTAAAAAACTAAATCAATTTTCATTTTCAATTTCATTTCACTTTATATACAAATGAATTAATTCCAAACTAATTTGAATTTCATTTGCATTTCATTTGGCTTAACCTAACCTTAGTTAACATTTAACCTTAGTTAGATTATTTTAACTTAACCTTTAAGTTAATAAATATTTAATTAATTTAACCATAGTTAACTAACTTAACCATGGTTAGGTTAACCTTTACTTAACCTTTAAGTAAGGTTAACTTAACTTAACCACTTGGTTAACTTTTAACCTTAGTTATGTTAAATTAATTTATTTAACAATTAAATAAATAAATATTTATTTTAATTATTTAACAATTAAATAATCATAAAGTGAAATTACTATTATATCCTTACTCGGTTACCAAGTTAACCTAAAGTGGGTCCCACCAATTTAACCACATACTTTAGTTAACGTAACCTTAGTAATTGCTGAATTATACTGTATTGAACAATTCAATACGGTACACTGCCCAAGTGCTCAAAGAGTACATTTCATATTGGGACTCTATAGGTCCACACCCGATTTGTCAAATGGAACTGTTCTATTAATCCGTAATCGATGCCCCACGCACACGTTACGAATATTACAAATCAGCGTGTCAGACCATACAAGTTGAGGTCATAACGTATACGTATAATCCTTCCATCATTTATATCCTAGATGTGCGGGGATATAGATCAGCACCGTCAAATCCCCATTTGCTCATCCATAAACTTATCTCCAGATTCGTATCCCGATAAACAATATACGCAAACACTTTTGCTATATTGTTTAACCCTATGGGAAACTCTTTTCCCGGGTTTATGCTTGTGGCCACAAGACTTTATGAAATACAATCTCGGAGCATCGGATATACAACTTACCTACGTAAGCTGATGGATCCCGTATCTACGCACACCAGACTCCATGAGCATCGGACCATACCCAGCGACACATAGCGGTCAGACCATGAAAGGTCTCTGACATATGTGGAACCAAAGCATGATGGATCACTCACAAGACCACCGTGGCGCTCAGGTCAAAGGACCACGATTACTACTCAACTCGAGAGGACTTTCCTTTGACGGTGTCATAGGATATCTATTGGGGTCCTCATAAGTCTGTTCAGTATCCAGTCCTGACTGGATACCCGCATGCCTATACAAGCTCTAAGCTCATGGTCAGCTAAGAACAACCATCTGAACCAGTCAGATATAGACATACACTAATCTATATAAAGTGAATCACTGATAGACCCGCATTAGTGATTATAGATCAGGAACATTATGTTTGAGACATACTTACATAATGATATTTCTTAACTCCTATTGCAACTCTTTGCAACTATATCATTACAAGTATACTCTCAGGTCTTTGTCCCATTATAGACAAGGTTCTAACTCTTTAGACCTCGCTGATTCTTATAACCTGCTAACTCTTAACAGTGCTAACTTTTAGCATTTATAACTCTCAGCTTTGCTAACTATTAGTTCTGATCTAAACTCCTTTAGACCAGATCTGAACTCTTTCAGATCAAACAATGTCTGTAATGTTACAAGCATTATACCATATTAATATGATATTAACAATCTTTATTCAAAATGTTTATTGTATAAATATTAACAATTAATATTCATACAATATTGGAATGGCACGTGAGCACCAGCTCCAACAAACTCCCACTTGCTTCAGTGCCATTCGTACTGGTATCTCATATCAATACACTCCACGTGTTTCTCAAACACTATAGGAGTTTAGGCTTAGGGGGGTTCGCTACATCCAAGGATTATTCCCTAGATTTTTATTACAACTCTTGTTGCCAAGAACTTTCTAATTATGTGATTTTCAGAGTTCACATGATTAGAATACTGGTGTGCCTTATGGCTTCTCGGCTCGAGCAATTACCGTTATTTTGCAATATAGTGGGATAGGATCCACTGAGCTTGGAACTATTCAAAGCTCTGCAATTAATTTTGAATATCCATTGTACTTTCTTTGCTGACTTCTCAAGCCGCAATATATTCTACCTCCAAGGCAGAATTACCTGTGGACATTTACTAACACACATTTAACTAGCTCCGGTACTGATAAAGAGAAACACATAACTAGATGTAGACTTTCTACCAGTCAGTTCAGACGTAAGTCTGAATGTGTATCCCTTCTTTTGTAAGAAACTTTCTTCATATTTTATAAACTTATCCTATATACTTCTCAAGTATATATTGATATGTTTCACAACCATTTAATGGTCATGATCTAGATTTAACAGATACCAGCTTGTAACACTTACAACCATCTAAATCCAGATTTCGTACATTAGACGGTATGCATTAATCTATTTCTAGCTAATGCATCTGAGATGTTAGACACTCTAACTCTCTCATCTTTTTCCCGAGGACACTTCCTCTAAGAAAGATGAATGCCACTTCTAAAAGGGACTTTAACTGTCTTACAGTCAATGAAGTTGTACCTTTTCGTGGACTTATTCTATATACGAAGTTTGAGAGAGTCTTATTAGCTTCCTAGCTATATCTCCATAAAGCTTTATACCTAGTATATAGGAAGTCTCTCTCAAATCTTTTATGAAGAAGTTCTTTACACAGATAACACTTATCTGATTTACTTGCTATACTCCAATCATCGTTTCCAATATTGAGTATATACTTTCCACTTTAGAGAACTAAAAAGATAATTATACTCCCACTGCCCTTTCTGAACACACACGCTTCCTCTTTATTCCTGATAAAACCAGACTTTCTGATTTCATCATATAAACAAAGATTCCACCTTTGGAAAAATCTACTTAAGTCCATAAATGGACTTCCTCAGTTTGCACATTATACTAGAAGTTAGGCTTGGATGCAAAAACATCAAGTTGTTCTCTGCATATCTCTTGTTGGAGATATACTTCCCAGAACACCTTATTTACATTTATAAGCCAGTCCTCATTATCATAATATGCAGCAATAGCCAACATAATCCAAATTGACTTTAGTATGGTTACTGATGAAAAAGGTTTCCTCATTATTGATCCTAGATCTCTGAGTGTAACCTTTCAACATTAGTCAGGCCATGAAGGACCATTCCTTCAGATAGGGCCCATACTGCTTCCGCTGCGTAAACTGATTTACTGCTGATAGAAACAATTTCTACAGGAAGCTCAACTAAGTCTTAGACTTAATTGTCATGCGTTGAGTCAATTTCAAATTTTATGATATCTTTTTATTTTTCCGAATCGATGTCAAACATCGTCTCTCCATAAGTTAAAGGATCCATTTCTTCAACTAAGAAAATATCAAGGGTACATTCAAGTATCAAACATACCTAAATGATGGCCTTGATATCCTTTTGGACTTATGAACTTAGTGTGTTAAAGGTATTTCACTCATTGAAATTAAAACTCCATCGTTGGTTCATCTAATTTTTGGATTGACTTCATCAAGTTCAATCTTTCTATAATCTCCACAATCCATGAGAAACTCTTTCTCTAGGAATGTGACATTATGAGAAACGAACATATTTCGTTCATCTGTATTATAGAAGTGGTATCCCATTATACACTTGAGATACTAAATGAACCGATACTTGTACCGTTGGATACAAGTTTATTCTGTTGCATAACTCTTATGAAAACAGAATAACACTAATTCTTAACATACTTAAGACTCATTTCCTATTTAGTCTATATCTCATATAAAGTAGTAGGAACGATTATGGAATTATTTAATAAGTGAGTAGTAGATGCTAAAGTATAACCTCATAGATATTTTAGAAGATCAGCGATTCTCAATATCAATCAGACTGTATCTAATATAGTCCGATTCCTCATTTCCTAAGCATCTTTATGTTGAGGAGTATTTGGAGGACTATGCTGAGAGAGAATCATATTCTCTTTAAATAATTTATGAATTTACTGATTATGTATAAACTACTTCGATCTAATCGCAAGTACTCAATGTACATAAGGGTTTGTTTCTTTACTTTCATTGTCAGAACATTTTGAACACTTCGAAATTATTCTGACCTACGTTTCCTAGAAACACATGTCCATATAGTGACAATCACTATAAAGACAATGAAGTATCGAAATCATTTATAACAGTAAGATTTATTGGACTAAATACATCTATATGTACCAGATCTAATAAACCAGTGGCTTGGCGTCTTACACCTACATAAAGATTCGGTCATATTCTTTTGAATTCATAATTCATAAACTAGTCAATGTACTATAGTCAGATCAAATATCTGACCATCCTTAACCAGTTAGGATAGTCATCTCACGGCTACATGATCTAATCTTATATATACCACTATTCATTATTATTTAAGTTGCTGAAATACTATATATTCTGTTCACCTTTACACTTATAACATTTGCTATTGTATATAAGATATAACGGCCATTCATTAACTGACATTCAGTTAGTAAATCATTATCATTATCACAAGGAACTATTTCCGTATTTTTATGATAACCCTCTCTGTCAACTACAGGGAGTGATATGATTTACCTAATAATGTTTGGCACGTAATAGTAATTATACAACATTAATGCTGTTACTAGAAATAAGAAGTAACTGTGAAGTCTTAACGGCTACCACGTTCAGGAAATCTCTATTACCTACGTGAAGCTGAACTTCTCATTTTTTAGTAATCAAGCATTTCTCAAATCATGCAACATCTTGCAGATATGATAATAACAAGCAGTATCTCATACCCTTGCAGAGTTAACATCAAATGCTAATGAAATGTTAATGTTTGGTCAAACAGATATCTAATGAGTCAATCTTTCTTAAGTCAAGGTACGATGAATAGTAACATTTACTATTTCAAACCTTATAACAGTGGAAACACTTTCCATTATGACTTTTCTCTATCTGTGGTTTAGTAATATCAAATATTACTGAATCTAGAACTATTTTTAGATTCATAAGCAAGTCTTACATATTTTATTCAGTACCCTATAGTTTTTGGTATTTGTTCAAGATTAGTAACGGATTGCTCGTACTCATCTTATCTCTATAAGACAATCTTATCTCTATAAGACAAGTATCTTATCTCTATAAGATAATCATCTTATCTCTATAAGACAAAATAGGAGATGTGTAGCAGAACATTTCTTTATCGTTAATAAATTACGTTTTAGATCATGGGTATAACTGTTATACATTTTTTAATCTAAAAAACGCCCTCCCACTGCTTTACTTAATCCCTTTAATCTCTCAAACGGGATAAGATAGTATAATATTTTAAACTATACAGCGGGAAGTGGATCCCATTGGGGTTTTACTCCAGCCTCACGCTAAAGCAATATTGGCCTTTATAAATCTAACAGGTAGACAACTCTTGTCAATTGTATCTCATACAACTCTTACTACTGATCCTAAATACACATTACCCTCACGCTAAAGCAATATTGGGTAACTGTATTTCAGATTAACTCATCAATGCTCAAATATATGTTACTGACACTATCCTCACGCTAAAGCAATATTGGATAATATGTTCGCATATATTTGATTCATCTCATGTTTTACCGGCATTAGACCAAGTCACACCGACCAAATCCCTCACGCTAAAGCAATATTGGGAAAGACCATAGTGACCCATCTCACACCGTATTGACAAGACGGACCATTTAAAATATTATCACATAATATAATAAATTTCAATCTAATTAAGAGAGATTTTAATTACAGGCTTTCATATTATATGCGCTCATCACATGAGAGGTTATTCTCAATCAATTATTCATTTCTGTACAAGCACAACTAACCCCCACCAGTGGGGCCCCCATTGTGGTTACAAAAATAAATAAAATAATAAAAATATTATTTTCTTGGTTTATCATGTAAACTAATAACCCTTATCATTACATCTCATAAACCCCCACATGCGGAAAAATAAAAAGATTTTACTCTTTTTTTTTTTTTTTTTTTTAGTGTAAGAACGCCGCGGCGCTGGTCTTATAGCACTGCCGCGCTAGGGCTTCACAAGCCTCAGCGCTGCGGCGATGACTTACTAGCGCGGGCGCGCTGGAAGCAGTGCTTCCCGCGCTGGGGCGCCAGAAAACCAGCGCCCTCGCCCTTGTCCAGCGCTGGGGCGCCAAACGCTTAGCGCTCCCGCGTTCATATGAACGCTGCCGCGCTGCAGCGTTCCAAGTGCTGTTTTTCACTGGTTTGCATTTTTAACACTTAAAATGCACCCCAACAGCCCCGGAACTTGTCCTACAATTTAGCCAACACTTAGCTAACACTAAAAAATCACCCATAACAACACAAATTGCTCTGATACCAATTGTTGGGTTTGGGCGAATTTACTTAGGGTTCTTGCATATGGGTTGTGTTCATCATACAAACAATATACATATCTCATACATACATGTGCACAGCGGAAGATTGAATACAATGAACACAGAAAATAACATTTGATTAAACTGAAATTCGAGATTGAGAAATATCACCAATGAAGCCTTTGGATTAATTTTCTTTGAAGTCCACCATGAAATGAATCTTTGATCAATTCTAGCAATCAACAAGGGTGGGTTTGATTGTCTAGAATGGCAGCATCTTAATCCAACTTTTGTGTTTAACACTTAAACATTTTTCAAAGTTAAACCATTTAACTTAATTAAATTTATTTTTCCTTTTATTCAACTCTTGAATAAATAAAACAAATCTTGTTTTTAGTTATTACATTTAGTAACCATTAATTCAATTTGTTTTGTTGTTCTAACACTTAAAACACAAAACAAACAATTTCAATTTCTCAAATTGAATTGGCTCCCAAAATGCAAAACCTAAAAAACTAAATCAATTTTCATTTTCAATTTCATTTCACTTTATATACAAATGAATTAATTCCAAACTAATTTGAATTTCATTTGCATTTCATTTGGCTTAACCTAACCTTAGTTAACATTTAACCTTAGTTAGATTATTTTAACTTAACCTTTAAGTTAATAAATATTTAATTAATTTAACCATAGTTAACTAACTTAACCATGGTTAGGTTAACCTTTACTTAACCTTTAAGTAAGGTTAACTTAACTTAACCACTTGGTTAACTTTTAACCTTAGTTATGTTAAATTAATTTATTTAACAATTAAATAAATAAATATTTATTTTAATTATTTAACAATTAAATAATCATAAAGTGAAATTACTATTATATCCTTACTCGGTTACCAAGTTAACCTAAAGTGGGTCCCACCAATTTAACCACATACTTTAGTTAACGTAACCTTAGTAATTGCTGAATTATACTGTATTGAACAATTCAATACGGTACACTGCCCAAGTGCTCAAAGAGTACATTTCATATTGGGACTCTATAGGTCCACACCCGATTTGTCAAATGGAACTGTTCTATTAATCCGTAATCGATGCCCCACGCACACGTTACGAATATTACAAATCAGCGTGTCAGACCATACAAGTTGAGGTCATAACGTATACGTATAATCCTTCCATCATTTATATCCTAGATGTGCGGGGATATAGATCAGCACCGTCAAATCCCCATTTGCTCATCCATAAACTTATCTCCAGATTCGTATCCCGATAAACAATATACGCAAACACTTTTGCTATATTGTTTAACCCTATGGGAAACTCTTTTCCCGGGTTTATGCTTGTGGCCACAAGACTTTATGAAATACAATCTCGGAGCATCGGATATACAACTTACCTACGTAAGCTGATGGATCCCGTATCTACGCACACCAGACTCCATGAGCATCGGACCATACCCAGCGACACATAGCGGTCAGACCATGAAAGGTCTCTGACATATGTGGAACCAAAGCATGATGGATCACTCACAAGACCACCGTGGCGCTCAGGTCAAAGGACCACGATTACTACTCAACTCGAGAGGACTTTCCTTTGACGGTGTCATAGGATATCTATTGGGGTCCTCATAAGTCTGTTCAGTATCCAGTCCTGACTGGATACCCGCATGCCTATACAAGCTCTAAGCTCATGGTCAGCTAAGAACAACCATCTGAACCAGTCAGATATAGACATACACTAATCTATATAAAGTGAATCACTGATAGACCCGCATTAGTGATTATAGATCAGGAACATTATGTTTGAGACATACTTACATAATGATATTTCTTAACTCCTATTGCAACTCTTTGCAACTATATCATTACAAGTATACTCTCAGGTCTTTGTCCCATTATAGACAAGGTTCTAACTCTTTAGACCTCGCTGATTCTTATAACCTGCTAACTCTTAACAGTGCTAACTTTTAGCATTTATAACTCTCAGCTTTGCTAACTATTAGTTCTGATCTAAACTCCTTTAGACCAGATCTGAACTCTTTCAGATCAAACAATGTCTGTAATGTTACAAGCATTATACCATATTAATATGATATTAACAATCTTTATTCGAAATGTTTATTGTATAAATATTAACAATTAATATTCATACAATATTGGAATGGCACGTGAGCACCAGCTCCAACAATTTGTTTAAAGATCCCTTAGGATGTGTATTTGTCAAGACTTAATTGTTAAGTAAAACATATAATTAGTTAACATAAGTTGTTAACTAATGGGATGTTAACAAGTGGTATAATTTGGTCAATAAATTATTTTTACCTTTAACTGACCTATTAATCTTGCTAATAAAAATAAGTAAGGTAAAATAATTATTCAAAATTATTTTGAATAATTAATTAAATATTATATATAATAATTGTTATTATAAATGTCAATGGGAGTACAAACAATTATTACTATAACTAATTAATAATGGCATGATATTATAAATGACGGAACATCATTGAAGTAAAGTTTATAAAACTTATAAAAATTATAATTTTTTTAATTTTTATTAAGTGCGTTAGCACAATAATAAAAACAATGAAGATGTCATTTTTAATTTTATTTGTGTTAATTGATAATGTTGTAAATTTATTCAATAAATAAGCATTAGTAAAAAAAAAAATATTGGTGGCCAATAAAATTAAAAGTTAGGCCATTTATTAATTTTTGATGAAGAAACAAAACAAAAAATAAAATGAAAGTGGCTCAACCACTAAAATAGAGCTGAATTAATTTGATCAATTCTCTCTCAATTTTTATGATTTGGTCATGCCAAAGAAAAGCAAGAAAATTGGGAAGCAAAAATATTTTTGGATAAAAATATACTTAAATGAAATATAGTTTAAAAGGTGCTATGCAAGAGTTGTATAAACAATTTATTTTCTTGAAAATAAATATGTATGTGTTGAAAGAGTTTGGAAACATGCTATTGAAAATTAATCAGAGCTACTATTGTAGCTCTATAATCCCACTCGATTGTTGTGGAGTAGAATTATTCAAAAGTAAACTTTAAGGTGAGCTCCAAAATTTGAAATCTTCAGCGAAGTTCCTCAAAGGTATGTTTCTACAATCTTAACTTGTTTATAATTCAATTTACATGTGTACATGTTAATTATACATTTAATTCCACTGACAAATGTATATGTTAGACATATATTTAAGTTTTTCAATATGTACGCAATCACATGTATACACCTAAAAACGTGTTAACATCATCATCAGTCTAAAAGGTGTCATTTTTATTCATTTGCAACCTACTTGACTAACTCGCAATGACCAGCCTTCCATAAGGAATAATACTAGTCGACACTTCTTGGTTACCTAATTCCCCACTCACGATCCTCTTCGAATCCTTCTAAACAACTAATTTAACCTTAACATCTTTCTCTTAGCCAAGCTTTCTAGTCAATAATTAAAGTTCTTAGCACCCTTACCTATAACTTCTTAGACTAAGCTACTCCTAGTTCCTGAGCCACCGCCAAATTCACCAGATTCTTGACCAGACATGTTCGAGGAGTCATTAACTTTACTTCTACTCAAAGACAGTTTCTACTAACAAACCTCAAAATAATAAAGGACAAATAACCTATTACTCGAGCATTCAAATAAATTAGCTTGAGCATTCAATGATTAAGGGTCAAACACTTAAACTATGAAGAATTAAGAAAACAATATGCAAAAAAACCTGGAAAATGTCTTAAAAAGCAGAATAAGAAAAAAAAGCAAAGAATGGGAGAAAATAAAAATTACCTATGGATGAAATCATTGAAGATGCAAGAACGATCTTTAAAGTGCAGAGCTTTTCTCTCTACAAAAGGACTCAAATGGTAATATAAATTACTAAAAAGGAAAATTGTACAAATATATAAGAAGTGCTCGAGAAGATATCTGCTATTAAAGTAAGATCTAATGGCCAAGATTTACTCAAAAGCAAAGAGTCATTTCAATTGGAAAATACAAATTCAAAAGTCATCATGGCCTTTTAATAAGGATCAACGATTTGAGATTAGGCCATGTCTATAAAAACTTAAAGGTTATACTATTTATGGGGCATTCAAAAGATGTATATTTCTCGAAGGGTTAGCTACATTAGATGCACTTGATGCTAATTTCAAATCACAAGATATTGTTTTGAAGATCACCCTCTAGGAGAATCGATCACTACATGACTCAGAGCACATCTATAATGAGCCCCCAATTGAGAACACATCGTTGTTGATGTGAATTAGGTTACCAAAGTGTCACAAGATTCGATAAGCATCTATATGAGTTTAATGACAAAGGAAATAACCAAGAAAATGAAAAGAAAAAAAAGTATTAAATGGGCTTATTGAGCACATCTAAAATTTATGCTTTGTTCAAGATGCTAATTTGCGCGAATGGGTGTTTATAATGATCAATACTTTTTCAATGTAATTCAAATCTCTTTAAGTGATCTGGAGTGATTTATATGAAGAACAAAATAAGGCAAAATCAATTTAAGAAGGAAGGTTGATGCGATATTTCTATATCTTAAAATTAAGTGCAAGTATACACTATCATAACAAGTAATAAAGGGACTTATAAAGTTGGATATCGAACTTAGAGAGATAATTTTTATTTTCTACCAAGTACTAAAATTATATCTTTCTTGTAATTATTCAAAAAAATCAAATCTTAATTTGTAGTAAATTTAAGTAAAATAAAAGTACAGAAAATAAATGACACAACTTAAATAAAGTAAGAAAATAACAATATAGAGAAAGCCTATGATTAATTATTATCCTTCAATAAGATTTATTTTGAAGATTAATCCTTTTAAGATTTATATCCTTCAATTCTTATTATTGGTCAAGACACTAATGTATTCATAAGCTTCTTCCAAGGTCATGCAAGTATATCTTAATTTACCAACTACCTATATTCCTATAATACTTGTAATAAATTAATATTCATTTAGAACAAGTCTTATTGACCATACATGCCAATTAGCTATATTCCTGTTATAATTCAAAACTTGCATATGCAATATTGAATGTTACTCTACAATTATGCATCAAATTATCTAGGTTTAAATGCAATGATGTCTCTTTCAATTTTATCAAAGTATTACCAAATCAATCATAATATTGATTAGATATAATGAAGCGTTAAGAACAAATAATTTAAATAATGAAGAATTAAATTCAAATAAATATTAAAAAGTCTAACAATTAAGCTCACATATTGAGTTCAAGAAAAAACCCTAGAAAATAAATTTAGCTCATGATAACAAGAGATTTATGGAAAAAATAAAATAAACATGATATAACCAAAACCAAATCAATATTGATGGGGGACAGCAATACAACAGCCTATGTGGGTAGCCTATGTGATGAAAAACTTCCAAAATCCTTTAACTACATTTATTGGTGTGGTTAACAGTTTGATAATCAGTCTTAAAGTAAAATTAAGTATTAGTAGTTGTTGGTAGTTTTCATTAATTGTGTTGTAATAAATACTGGTATCTAAATTCCTTAGTTGTTGGTAGTAGTTGGTGGTTAGTAGTTGCAAGTTATCATTAATTATTGTAATAAATGCTAGAGATCCTAATAGGTCTTTATAAATACATGAGAGATGAAGGGGAAAGCATTAAAGCTTTGTAATTTCAAAACTCAAGTATTAAGAAACTCTACTTTTGAATTGGTATTCTACCATTTTCAATTTGCATTTTTGTTGAACGATATCAACAACTTTCATCTTTGTGAACGTAATCCCAACCTAATAGCATTTGTCCTACGTCAGGTGGTATTAGAGCCTTGTCTTGAGATGACAGGCCTTAGTGACTTGAACGGAGATCATTTGAATACATTCGAGTAAAGAATTGAAGCACCTATGGCAGAATTACAGGAACGCATGGCAACATTAACCGAACTAGCTATGAGTTCAATAGTTAATGATCCTGTACAACAAGAATACAAAGCTGCAAGGAGAAGACCATGTAGACAACCAAAATCTGCACTGATTAATGTCAATTTAATGGAAGAAGCTGAAGATGAGCTTGAGGTCAGACCACGAACAAGAGGAGTAGCCATGGGTGCACGAAGAAGGCTTAATCATTTTACCCCTCTAGTTGGTGAATTCGAAAAAGAAGAAATCGAGGGAGAATTTGATGGTGATTTTCTGCCAAGAGGGAGACAACAACATCAACATGATGACTCTTAGAAGGTAGAAGCTGATTTACCTACTTTCAATAGTGCTACTGATATAGAACAGTTTTTGGATTAAGAGTATGAGGTAGAGACTTTCTTTGAAATTATGAATGTAACTCCAGAATATAAGGTAGCTTTAGTGGCCTACAAACTACGTGGAGGTGCAGGTGCTTAGTGGCAACGCCATCAAAAAGGCCAAAGATCAAAATGACTGCCATCTGTCCGTCATTGGCACTAAATGAAAACACTTTTAAAGGGGCATTTTCTACCGTTGAATTATGAACAAACTCTCTTCCAACAGTTTCAAAATTTCATCAAAGAACACGTTCTATTTCAGCTTATACAGAAGAGTTTCTAAGGTTGCAAGTTAGGTGCAACTTGACAGAAAAAGAGGATCAGCAAGTGGCTAGGTATGTCAACGGGTTGAGCGATGGGATCCAAGATAGGTTTGCCATGCAATAAATATGGTCAATAGATCAAGCATAAAACTTGGCATTAAAGAGCTAGAGACTAACAAAAACCAAAAGGTATCTAAGAGCACCACCTTAATCTAGAATTGAACCAAATACTAAACCTACCTATACTACTTCTAAAAGCAAGCTTATAGAGTCTAAGGGTAAAGAGATAAACAAAAAAAAAATGTTTATAGGTAAAGGTGAAGGAAATAGTGGATAGTTAAAAGGGTATTAGATGTTTTAAGTGTAATGAGATAGGGCACATATCTAAGGATTGTCCCAGATGCAAATTTGCCAATGTCACCCAACGCGAGCCTGATGAGGACTACGATGAACAAGAAACAGCAGAGGAGAATGATGACTTCGAAGTAGCTAAAGAAGATGGTGAAGAAGTCGTATACATTGTAAAGAGGCTGCTATACACTCCAAAACAATCTGTTAAGACACAACTCAAATGCATCTTTGAAGGTAAAGTCATTGTGGCTAACAAAGTGTATAAACTTGTGATTGATAGTTGTAATTGTGAGAACTTGGTTTCATAAAGTTTGGTTGAGCATCTTAAACTTAAAACACAACCACATCCAGCCCTATACAGCATTGGTTGGATAAAAAAAATGGGCCTAGCATGAAGATCACACAACAATACTATTTACCCTTATCTTTGGGGAAGACTTACAAATCTGAAGTTCTTTGTGATGTTGTAGAGATAGATGCATATCATGTGTTACTAGGCAGGCCATGGTAGTTTGATGTTGATGCTACTCACAATGGGAGGGACAACACGTATGCCTTTACTTAGAATCACAAGCGAATAGTTGTGGCTCTAAACCAACAAGAGAACACTTCGCCAAAAGTGGAGGAGAAGACATTATTGTCCATGGCTCTTAAAGAGAATGAGTTTGTGGAAGACATGAAAAGTGCCAAAACCTGTGCTTTCCTAATAGTGAAGGGAATGGAGGAACCTATGCAACTGACACCTAAATAGGTTCAAGGCTTATTGGCTGACTTTTTTGATGTAATGGCAGAATTGATCTCCAATGCGAGATATTCAACATCGCATTGATTGTTTTCCTGGAGCTAGCTTGCCAAATTTGCCCATTATCGCATGAGCCCAAAGAACATGAAATCTTGAAAGAGAATGTAGAGGATGTGTATGGATAGTCGTGCTATTAACAAAATAACCATAAGGTACCAATTTCCCATCCCTAGACTTGAAGACTTACTTGATTAGTTGAGTGGTGCTAAAGTATTCACCAAGATAGATTTGCAAAATGGATATTACCAAATCAGAATTTATGTGGGAGACGAACAAAAGACAACTTTTAAAATAAAAGATGGGCTATATGAGTGGCTAGTCATGCCATTTGGGTTGTCTAATACATCAAGTACATTCATGTAGCTCATGACCTAGGTACTTAAACCTTTTTTATCCCACTTTGTTGTTGTCTATTTTGATGATATTTTGATTTATAGTAAAAAAGTATAAGAACACCTTAATCATATTATGCAAGTTCCAGTTGTATTAAGAAAGAATGAGTTGTTTGTAAACTTAAAGAAATGTGTATTTTTAACAATAGACTAGTGTTCCTTGGCTTTGTTATAAGTAGTGAAAGAATTCAGGTGGATGAAGAAAAGGTGAAAGCTATTAGAGAATGGCCAAAATTAAAGACTATAACTAATGTAAGGCGTTTCCATGGCCTAGCAACTTTCTATCGCAAGTTCATTAAAAATTTCAGTATCATTGTGGAACCCATTACTGATTGCTTAAAGAAAGGATGATTTCAATGAGAAAAAGCTGCTGATCGTAGCTTCGAATTGATCAAGGAGAAATTGACTACAGCACCTATTCTATTTCTGCCTGACTTTGCCAAAACTTTCGAGATTGAATGTGATGTAATCGGGATTAGCATATGAGTTGTTCTTTCGTAAGAAAGAAGGTCCATTGCATTCTTTAGTGAGAAGTTAAGTGAAGCAAGACAAAAGTGGTCAACATATCAATAAGAACTCTATGTTGTGTTCCGTGCTTTAAAGATGCGGGAGGCATATCTTTTGCCTAAAGAATTCATTATCTACTCCGACCACCAATCTCTCAAGCACTTTCGAGGGAAAAATCACGTTGATCGTATGTTGTCTAGGTGGGCAACTTATCTTGAAAGATTCAATTATTTTATTATTCATAAATTTGAAATTACTAACCGAGTGGCAAATGCTCTAAGTCGTTGCGCTACTCTACTTGTTACCATTTCCAATGAAGTTCTAGGTTTCGAACAACTCAAGGAGCTATATTAGAATGATGAAGATTTTGATGATGTATGGACTAAGTACCTAATGTAACAACCCTTAGGTGAATATTTGGTCCAAGATGGATATTTGTTCAAATGGAGTAGATTGTGCATTCCAATGAGCTCATTATGTGACAAGTTGCTTAGGGAAATGCATTATAGCGACTTGAATGGCCATGTGGGTAGAGACAAAATCATAGCTAGTTTGGAGGAATGTTACTACTGGCCTCAACTTAAAAGAGATGCTGGAAAATAAAGGGGATCTACTGTGTCCAGATGTATGTATATGGTAGAGTGTTAATTAAAAATACGCATCTAATACATATTTTAACACAGCGGAATTTAAAACATACAATTAACACACTTATCATATATTAATCAAATTAATATATAAATGATTAAATTGAGAAACTACCAACACGTGTAACATTTTACACATTTAATTTCGGAGTCCGTCTAGAGGTGTACTCGTTCTTAGTTCTAATTATCGACTTTGGTGAGCTTGATAATCTAAAACAGCAACTCTTATTTCCAACATAGAATTAACTCTTAATCCAAATAACTAGTTCATAAACTTGCTCTTGTCTCTCTCACGATGAAGGAGAGAATGAAATAGAAGCAACAATTGCTTCTCTTTGTTGAGCAAGAAAGGGAAAATGGTTAAAGAAAAGAAAAAATAACATTTTATTTCCTTTTTCTTTCTTTTCTTTTGTTTTCAATTGAAATTCCTTTTTTTAATTTTCTCTCTCGTTTCCGTTTCAATTCACACACACACATATATATATATATATCTTAAGAATTAAAATATTATTATCAAAATATAAAATAAATAAAGCATGCATTGTTGGCAACAAATAAATAATAAACAAAGAAAAAACAATATTAAATATATATAATGCATGATAACTATCATGCATTATATATATTATATTATTATAAATAATATATTATATAATAACATATTTTATTAGAGATATTTGATTATTTAACATTTAAATAATCAAAGTGTGAAATGACTATTTTACCCTGCATGAATAGTTACCAAGTATATCGTTAGCGGGTCTCGCCAAATCTCACACTTGGGTAAACTCAACCGAGGGCTCACAATACATCACATGTCACTTTACAATTAGTGAATAACAATTATTAACTAATTGTTGTATTTAACGCTTAAATACACACATGCACGCATTTTTGTGGTTATGTTGAATATTACTAGATTAAACAATTTAATTCAGTACTCTACCCCAGTGCATAACGAGTACACTCCATATTGCAGGACTCCCTGGGTCCACACCCAATTCGTCAAATGGAATTATTCTATAAGTCCGTGAGTCATGCCCCACGCACACGTCACGAATATACAAATCGACGCGTTGAACCATACAAGTTGAGGTTACAACGCATACGTATAGTCCTTTCATCATATATATCTTGGATGTGCAGGGACATAAATCCGCACCGTCAAATCCTCATATGCTCATCTATAATCTATCTCCAGAATGGTATCTCAATTGAACAATATGAGCAAAACTCTTTGCCATATTGTTTAACCCATGGAAACACCTTTCCGGGTTAACTGCTTACGGCCATAAGACTTTTCTAAAATACTATCTTAGAGCATCTAGATATATCACTCACTATGAGAGCTGATGGATCCCATATCTGCATGCACCGGACTCCATGAGCATCGGACCATACCTAGCGGTCAGACCATGAAAGGTCTCTGACATGCGTGGAACCAAAGCATGGGGGATCACTCACAAGCCCGCCATGGTGCTTAGGTCAGAGGACCACGTATACTACTCAAATCGAGAGGACCTTCCATTGATGGCAACATAGGATGTCTATTGGGGTCCTCATGAGTCAGTTCAGTACTTAGTCCTAACTGAATACCTGTATGCCTATATAATCTCTAAGATCTTGGTCAGCTAGGAACAACCAACTATAACCTATAGATATAGACATACACTGATCTATATAAATTAATAGGATCTACTGACAGACCTGCGTTAGTAGAAATAGGTCGAGAACTATGTATTTGAGAACATGCTTGCATAATGACATATCCTAGCAACCTATTACAACTTTGCAACTATATCATTATTAGCATATTCTGAGGTCTTTATCCTGTTACAGACAATGCTCCAACTCTTGGAATATTTGCTAACTCTTAGCACTGGTCTAAACTCCTTTAGACCATATCCGAACTCCTTTAGATAAAACAAAGTCTGTAGCATAACAAGCATTAAACCATATAATTAAAAGATAATTAGCGATATAACAAAATATACTCTGTATAGATATCAAATATTCATACAAAACTGGGATGGCACGTAGGCACAACCCTAACAAAAAATTTGTCCAAAAGGGTCCAACTTGTCAAACGAGTAAGAGGCAGTCACAAAACACAGGTTTGTATATGCCTTTGCCTATTCCTAATGCACCTTGGGATGACATCTCTATAGACTTTGTACTTGGTTTACCAAAGACCTAGAGGGGCAATGATGACGTATTTGTGGTAGTTAATCAATGTTCCAAAATGTCACACTTTGTTCTATGTCGTAAGACAATAGATGCACATCATGTAGCCAAACTATTCTTCAAAGAAGTTGTTCATTTACATGGTGTACCATTTTCCATCACTTTAGATAGGGACAGTAAATTCTTGGCATCTTTTTGGCTAACTTTATGGAAAAAGTTTGGGACTACATTGAAATGTTTTAGTATAGCACATCCCCAAATCGATGGCAAAACAGAAGTGGTAAACCGTTCTTTGGGAAATCTGATTAAATGCATATATGGAAACAATAAGGGACAATGGGATTTTGCTTTGGCACACGCTGAGTTTGCTTACAATAACTCAGTCAATCGTTCCACCGGAATGAGTCATTTCTCTATTGTTTATACTAAAATTCTAAGGCATGTTGTGGGCCTAGTCAAACTTCCTTCTACTATAGGTTCTAGTGCAGCTGCATTTGCTTATATTCAAAGATATTCCAAGAGGTGCATCAATCCTTGGAGGAGAATAACCTCAAATACAAGGCAGCTATAGACAAGCATCAAAAATATCAAATGTTTAAGGTAGGCGATAATGTAATGGTACTCTTACGTAAGGAGAGGCTACCTGCGGGAGTTTATAGAAAACTAAGACAAAAACGTTATGGTCCTTTTAAAGTTTTGAAGAGGATCAATGATAATGCATACGTGATACACCTACCCGATGACATAGCCATATCAAAAACTTTTAAAATAGCAGATATCTCCACCTATCATCCTGAAGGTAACCTATATGGTCACTCGAGGACAAGTTTTTTTCAAGTGGTGGAGAATGATAGGGGACAGCAACACAACAGCCCATGTGATGAAAAACTTTCAACTACATTTATTGGTGTGGTAACAGTTTGATAATTAGTCTTAAATTAAAATTCAGTATTAGTAGTTGTTGGTAGTTTTCATTAATTATGTTGTAATAAATGCTAGTATCTAAATGCCTTAGTTATTGGTAGTGGTTGGTAGTTAGTAGTTGCAAGTTATCATTAATTACTGTAATAAACGCTAGAGATCCCAATAAGTCTCTATAAATACATGAGAGATGAGGGGGAAAGCATTCAAGCTTTGTAGTTTCAAAACTCAAGTATTAAGAAACTCTACTTTTGAATTGGTATTCTACCATTTTCAATTTGCGTTTTTGTTGAACGATATCAACAGCTTTCATCTTTGTGAACAAAATCATGACCCATCAGTGCTTGTCCTGTGTCAAATATAGATGTCAATTCGCAGTTGGTTGATACGCTAAAGATTCGCTAATAATATATTACTTCCTTGAATTTCCCTTGCTTCTCTCTCTAAAAATTGCTCTTCTTTAATCTGTTATGGCTCGAAGAGCCCTAAGTTATGTGCTTTTGAGGTTTGAAAAGAGTGGCCTTTTATATAGAGATTAATTAGAGTCTTGGAGTTGTATTTCTTTTAGGTTTATGAAAAATCGCATGTTCACCGCTGCAGCAAAACTTGTTCATCGTTCGAGCGACAGTACTATAGCACAGGTACTGTTTACGCGATACTGTTCATAGCATATTGTTCACTTGGCGCTGAGCGACAAGCTTTAAGCGTTGGGCACTATAATTTTTGCTAGGAAAAAATACTGTTCACCGCTTCAGCGATTAACTGTAGCATAATTATTGTTCACTGACTACTGTGGCGAATACTGTAGCATTTTATGTTTTGCCTTCTTTTTCTAAGATTTTCATCCCCAATTGCTCCGTTGACTCCAAACCTACATAATAATAATAAAATATATAAAAAAACTTAATATTCTTATTAAAATGAGCAATTAATCAAGTTAAGGAAGTGAAAAAATAGATATAATTTAAGCTTATCAAAAGTCTAACGTAATCAATTTAGGAAGGAAATCAAGCATATAAAGGAAAATAATGGCATGCAGATTTGCCCTTTGTTATGTTTCTTAATTTCTTTATTTTGTTTTTTAATTTCTTAGACCATTTATTAAAGCCTTTTTTTTATATAAGTCAACCTGACACTATTCATGATTTATTGTTCTAGCATTACCGTTCACACAACTTTATTAGATTCTTATTTTATTTACTTTCTTTTTATTTTTTGGTTATATTTAGAAAAAAATGATACATGAATATTTTATTTCCTTAATATACTTGTTATTTAGTTTCTCTTTTTGTAATCGAATTCTACTATGCCTAGGATTTAGTTTATTTGTCTTTTAGCTTGAAAATTTTGGCTACATAAGTTGTTATAACCCTAAGGGGGATTAAGAGTTTATGACCTTATTATTTTTTAGAGTTTTTCTTAACTTTTCAAAAAAATTTCAAAACTTATCAAGATTTCATTTTGTGGCATTCATCATTGACTTATCACTAACAATCTTTCTCATCTTTCTTGAGTTTGGCATCTACCCTAATTTCTTATACCTTTGGTTTTTATCTCTTTATAGATAATGAGTCAAGGTGCTTATTATTGTTTGTTTTATGAATTTGAATTAGAACAATCCTTAGCAAAGTAACCTCATTGAGCATTGGGTCTAACTTTTTCTTTGTGAGGTTGACATCATTTACTATCAAAGCATAGGCTCTAAATTAAGTTTGATCTATCATTTATTTTCATTGCTTGTTCTTTCTTTTAAATCTGTACCCTTTGTTTTAGTTTTCTGAAATTGCAACCTATCAACTTTGTTTCTTCTTGTCTGCAACTTTTATTTGTTTCTTCACCCTAATTTGTTCGAGTTCTATTATTTATCATTATATATAAATAAAAAAAGACAAAAAGAATTCAAAAAAAAGTGTAGGAAAATTCACATTCAATAGATTTTAAGTTGATATTTTGAATTTTGAATTCAAAAGAGAGAGAGAGTACAAAAATCTGAATTAGTTAAAGTGTTGTTTTCTATTCAAGTTTTGTTTCAATAAAGTTTTCATTTTGCCTATTTTGAGCAATTCAACTTAAAACAAAACAACATCCTTAATTGCATCAAAATTCGTATTTTCTTTTATTGTTCTCTTTACTTCTTAAATTTTACCAATTCTTTATCCTTCACTTTTAACCCATTCTCATTCTTAGTGATATGATTTGTTGACTTTTAATTGTTATAAGGTAATTTTGATTAAGTTCGTTAAGTTCAATAAAGAACTAAAGAGGAGACTAAAGAGTAGAAAAAGGTAAGAGAATGTGAGCTCATAAGAGCGTAAGAGTCAAATTTGAGTAAACATAAGTGTGAGTGCTATCAGTCTTAAGAGAAACACTTAAGGGTCTATTTGTGATGTTTTTTTAACTTTGTTTGTAGGTTAATAACATATCTCAAGAAAAAAGATAAAGGCTCATCAAATATGCTCAGGAAAAGATAAATTTCAAACTCTTCTTTAAGTTCTTAGAACAAAACTTTAATCTAATGGAATTGAGGTTTGATAAGTTGAATGAGAGAATAGATAAACTTAAATCTAGTTCACAAAAGGGACAACCATTTAGAGCTCCCAATATACGACGAAGAGAGAACAATCCATTAATGTATGATTATAAAGATGACTATAGGGATGACCTAGATGATGATAATCATGCCTCTAATGTAATTTAGACAGATTTGGGGGTAAGAATGGAGGTAGAAAAGTTAGATATGGAGATAAGATTGATAAAAACATAAAAAGCATTATGATAAAGATTTTATCTTTCTAAGGTAAAAACGATCCTGAAGTTTATTTGGAGTAAAAGAAAAAGATAGAGTTAGTGTTTGATTATCACAACTAATCTAAACTAAAAAAAGGTTAAGTTGGCCGTCATTAAATTTACTGACTATTCTATTATTTGGTGGGATCAACTTGTTTTACACATGAGACAGAATCATGAAAGGCCCATTGAGATATGAAAAAAGATGAAAGCTATTTTAAGAAGACAATTCATTCTAAGCCACTATTATAGGGACTTATTTCATAAGTTACAAAGCTTTAATCAAGGATCTAAAAGTGTTGAAGACTACCATACAGAGATGGAAATAGCCATGATTTAAGCTAATATAGAGGAGGACCGAGAGGCTAGTATGGCTAGGGTCAGGTAAGACTACCATAAAGTTCTTTAGACAGATCTGAACTCCTTCAAATCATACAATGTCTGAAATGTTACAAGCATCTTACCATTTAATAATTAATAATTTTAACGATTTTATTAGAAATGTTAATTGTATAAATATTATAGTTAAATATAAAATATTTATACATAATGGGATGGCACATAAGCACAAATCCTAACAGTTGAAATCCTCTATAAGTTGCACTACCAACCCAACTACCTATATGGTGAAGCTGATAGATTTAGAGACACTAAGGATAAGTTATCAAATACTTACCAATGTCATGCTAAAAGTTCTTAGGGAATGGGAGTATGCAAGTTTTCCTCTGGCAGGTGAGGTAGCCTTTAAACTTATCCATTTCAAGTTAAGGCTAAAACTACCATTTTGCCTTACTTTATTCAAATGTTCTCCCAACTAAACATAATGCCCTACCAATTGAATTTAAATTCATGGAAGATATTAGTCGAGCTTTATGTTATAGGGGCTAGAGTTGAATAGACCAAGCCTCATTTCCCCAAGCTCTAACAGTTTACCAAAACAGGGAAACTTTTGATAAGAATAAAGGGTTCTACTACCACACTACTTATAATAGTTAAGAACGCTCCTATAAAGAATTTTATCTCGAGCAACCATAGTTGGAAAATCCATTGGTTTTTTGCTGGTGAGGAATGGAGTCAAACCACTCAAGGACATTAGGAGAATGGTCGTGTCCTTATATATTTTTTTTCAAATTCAAGTCTATATTCTTTTGTTTACTCATATTTTTTGTAGACCAAGTGTTATTTCTAACTTCTTTCATTTTTAATGTTTCAACAACTTTTTGGTTGTCAAAATGCATTATTTCCTTGAAGAACTAGTGTAGAGTCATCAACACATTAAAGCATGTAGGCTCAATTAGGGACCTTTTATCTTAACAAAATTCGAAAGGTTCAGGTATAATAAGTTTGCTTGTTGAATTACTAAAGAGGAGAATGAGTGTAAAGAAAAGCGGTAGCCTTCTTGTGCTAGGTTATTTTTCTTGCATTTCATCTGATAGTGGTTAGCTAACACTTTCAAATGGTCATTTACTCTTTTTTATAGCAATGGTAAGTATGGCAATAACAGCAAAAATAGGGCTCACCTGACCCTTGGGTTTAGGATCGATGAGGGATCATAAGGTTATTGCATCTCTACTGAGGTGAGGAGAAGAGTGATTGCTACCCCAAACGCTAAGGGGCTGGTCGAGGAGATTCTTCTACTGGCCTTAAGGGGAAAAGACGATCGACACTCCTACTATATCTATTTCACCCTTAGTTGCCTTGGTAATCCAACACCAAGACAATTCCTCTTTGAGGCATAGGAATATCAGGTCTTCAACAACTTTTCTTCTTTAAACCATTCCAGTTCCAATAGGTCTCAAATGCAATCAGGTGTTTCTACCTTCACTTTTTCTGACATATCTTTTAGTAAAAAAGATTAATACAAGCACATATCCCTTTAATAGGGGGCAAGTTCTCAATATAGGTAGGCCGGGCAGACGTGATATCTCAGCATATTAGTGTTAAGGCCTTCTAATATGGCCTTAATTACTTACTCGAGGTAAATTTTAAGACTTAGCCAAATTCTTTGTTTATTAGTTATAATGTTCGACAGTAGCCGTTCTTTTTTATGTAGGTAGCTTTCTCTTCTCCCAGCACCAAGAATACATCTTTAGTTTTATTAAGGATAGGCAGAGGCTCAAAGAAGCTGATGTTAGTGTTTATTAGCTTCAGGAGTCTCTATCCGAGGCAAACAAGAAAATGGAAAACTCGATTAGGAGCTCAAGGAGTATGCGTCCAAGGTCGAGGAGACCAAAATAAAGGCAACTATAGTGATGAATGAGGTCTTTGCTCTTCAGAAAGAGATTCATTAGTTGAAGCTCAACTAATTGTGAAGACTCACTGTAAGGACTATTATGTTCATTCTTCAAGAATGAGAAGCTAACGAAAGAGGTTAAGGCTACTCGTGCTGCTGCTCAAGATGAGTCTAAGGACCAATTTTTTAAAGGGATAGATCTGAGTTTTGGAAAATGTGTCTATCTTTTCAAGGTACATTACCTAGATTTAGACTTAAAGTGGTTGGAGGATGTACTTGCCAACCAATCAGTTGTTGAGGAGGGTAAAACCAAGTGGTACATGCAAGTTATGGATTTGGAGAACAATCGGTTGTTGGGAGGTTTCTGGTGTTACTCCTTAACCAATCTCTCCTCAACATATGCTTTATTCAGTTGAAAGTTATAACCCTCTTACCCCTGCCAAGAATGAAAAGCTTCATTTGCCACCTGTTACTTAGGATTTATTTTCCTTTTCTTTTCTGTTATTTTGTTGTACACTCTCTTTTATTTGTAATAAACTAATTAACAATATTAATGAAAAATTATAGCTTGAATGCCATTTTCATTTTATACTTAGCATTTTTATTACTATCTTGAATAACGATTGTTTGGTATGCATATACGTATGCATATTTGGTGTTTCTATCGAATAAGAGTCCTTGTCTATTAAAATAAAATAATAACAATAAAAAAGTAATGGTCCAAACTCATGCTTGAGTAACTAGTTGAACACTTAAGACAAGAACACAATTAGCACTTAAAATTATTTAAAATTTTGCTTGTGTTTAGCATAAGTTTAGTTTAATTGCTCTTTGATAAATTGGATTAAATGTTCCATTATTTGACCATGTGTTTGATTATGAGGTTAGGTTCCAAGGAGTATGGTTAACTTAATCCTTAGGTGAACAAGGTTTTCATTTACTATGAATGTAGATTATAGTAACCAGTTCTTGATCATTAGCAACTCAATTTTTTCTAAGTTCCAAAGAGGAATGTTAATGGTTATTGAGAATCTATCATGACCAATTTTGTACTTTAAGTATCAATTTCTTCATTTTCCTAAGTTGAACAGGAGCATTAGTTATTCTCGATAATCAATATAGTTATAGTCTTGCCTCTTTTGCCAAACTCCTTCGATTTTTCTCAAGTTTTAAACTTTGTCATTCTCGAGGACTTATTCATATTGTTAAGCACTAGATTATTCAAAAGCCCTAAAAGATCAGTCATTCTTGGAGAATTCATGGCGAAAAATTGGAGTTAGTTTTAAGTATCTATTGTGAAGATTTTGACAAAGAATTTAAGAAAAACCATCGAGATGTATTAGATACGAACTTTAACCATTGTAAGTGATCATTTATTGCAATGAGTTTTAATAACCAAAGTTTAAAAAAGACACTGATAAATGAAGAATTCTAGGGATAATATTGTTGGAGCTGGTGCTCACGTGCCATTCCAATATTGTATGAATATTAATTGTTAATATTTATACAATAAACATTTCGAATAAAGATTGTTAATATCATATTAATATGGTATAATGCTTGTAACATTAGAGACATTGTTTGATCTGAAAGAGTTCAGATCTGGTCTAAAGGAGTTTAGATCAGAACTAATAGTTAGCAAAGCTGAGAGTTATAAATGCTAAAAGTTAGCACTGTTAAGAGTTAGCAGGTTATAAGAGTCAGCGAGGTCTAAAGAGTTAGAACCTTGTCTATAATGGGACAAAGACCTGAGAGTATACTTGTAATGATATAGTTGCAAAGAGTTGCAATAGGTGTTAAGAAATATCATTATGTAAGTATGTCTCAAAGATAATGTTCCTGATCTATAATCACTAATGCGGGTCTATCGGTGATTCACTATATATAGATTAGTGTATGTCTATATCTGACTGGTTCAGATGGTTGTTCTTAGCTGACCATGAGCTTAGAGCTTGTATAGGCATGCGGGTATCCAGTCAGGACTGGATACTGAACAGACTTATGAGGACCCCAATAGATATCCTATGACACCGTCAAAGGAAGGTCCTCTCGAGTTGAGTAGTATTCGTGGTCCTTTGACCTGAGCGCCACGGTGGTCTTGTGAGTGATCCATCATGCTTTGGTTCCACATATGTCAGAGACCTTTCATGGTCTGACCGCTATGTGTCGCTGGGTATGGTCCGATGCTCATGGAGTCCGGTGTGCGTAGATACGGGATCCGTCAGCTTACGTAGGTAAGTTGTATATCCGATGCTCCGAGATTGTATTTCATAAAGTCTTGTGGCCACAAGCATAAACCCGGGAAAAGAGTTTCCCATAGGGTTAAACAATATAGCAAAAGTGTTTGCGTATATTGTTTATCGAGATACGAATCTGGAGATAAGATTATTGGATGAGCAAATGGGGATTTGATGGTGCTGATCTATATCCCCGCACATCCAGGGTATAAATGATGGAAGGATTATACGTATACGTTATGACCTCAACTTGTATGGTCTGACACGCTGATTTGTAATATTCGTAACGTGTGCGTGGGGCATCGATTACGGATTAATGGAACAGTTCCATTTGACAAATCGGGTGTAGACCTAGAGAGTCCCAATATGAAATGTACTCTTTGAGCACTTGGGCAGTGTACCGTATTGAATTGTTCAATACAGTATAATTCAGCAATTACTAAGGTTACGTTAACTAAAGTATGTGGTTAAATTGGTGGGACCCACTTTAGGTTAACTTGGTAACCGAGTAAGGATATAATAGTAATTTCACTTTATGATTATTTAATTGTTAAATAATTAAAATAAATATTTATTTATTTAATTGTTAAATAAATTAATTTAACATAACTAAGGTTAAAAGTTAACCAAGTGGTTAAGTTAAGTTAACCTTACTTAAAGGTTAAGTAAAGGTTAACCTAACCATGGTTAAGTTAGTTAACTATGGTTAAATTAATTAAATATTTATTAACTTAAAGGTTAAGTTAAAATAATCTAACTAAGGTTAAATGTTAACTAAGGTTAGGTTAAGCCAAATGAAATGCAAATGAAATTCAAATTAGTTTGGAATTAATGCATTAGTATATAAAGTGAAATGAAATTCAAAATTCACAATTGATTTAGTTTTTTAGGTTTTGCATTTTGGGAGCCAATTCAATTTGAGAAATTGAAATTGTTTGTTTTGTGTTTTAAATGTTAGAACAACAAAACAAATTGAATTAATGGTTACTAAATGTAATAACTAAAAACAAGATTTGTTTTATTTATTCAAGAGTTGAATAAAAGGAAAAACAAATTTAATTAAGTTAAATGGTTTAACTTTGTAAAATGTTTAAGAGTTAAACACATATGCTGGATTAAGATGCTGCCATTCTAGACAATCAAACCCACCCTTGTTGATTGCTAGAATTGATCAAAGATTCATTTCATGGTGGACTTCAAAGAAAATTAATCCAAAGGCTTCATTGGTGATATTTCTCAATCTCGAATTTCAGATTAATCAAATGTTATTTTCTGTGTTCATTATATGTAATCTTCCGCTGTGCACATGTATGTATGAGATATGTATATTGTTTGTATGATGAACACAACCCACATGCAAGAACCCTAAGTAAATTCGCCCAACCATAATGCCCCCCATAACCCAACAAATATTTCTTAAGGAGCTCGGCATTCCATGATTTTTTAACCACTCACCAATCTGTGTGTTCAAGCTCGTATGTTCTTGGTCTGGTTCTTTCGTTAAATTTGTAGGGACCCTCCTAATTTAGACCGAGGACTCATCAATTGAGTTTTTAGTGTTCAAAAGAGTTTTTTCTCAAAATGATGTCTCTTTCTATAAATTCTCGAGCTCGAACTCTTTGGTTGTAGTACCGAGCGAGCCTTTGCTAGCAGGTGGCTACTTTGATTCGAGCATTTTTTCTTATCTGGTTAACTATGTCAAGCTATTTTTTCAGTAGCTTTTCATTCTCATCTTCCCTAAAGTATGAAACTTAATGAGTTTGTACTTTACTCTTAACTAGGATGATTGCTTTATAACTGAATGCCAATGAGAATGGAGTAACCTTGGTTATGGTCTTATTGGTCATTTTTAAGCCTATAATACTTCAAGCAAGTCTTTGACCCAGGCCTCTTTCTTTTTGCCAATTTCTTCTTCAGTAGTTTCTTGATTAACTTCTTTGAGAAGTCCACCTGCCTATTAGTTTTAGAATGAGTAAGGGAAGGGAATCAAAGTTGAATAGAGAGTCCTTGGCAGAAATCCTTGAAGATATCATTATCAAACTGCTTGTTGTAGTTAGTCATGACAACATGTAGAACTTCAAATCGACAGATAAAGTTCCTCCATACAAAGTTTCTAACCTTTTTCTTAACTACTTTAGTAAGTGGTTTAGCCTCTACCTATTTAGTGAAATAGTTAATTGTGACCATAATATATTTTGACGAGCCATTTCCTTGGGGTAAGGGATTAACCAAATCAAGCACCTATTGTGTGAATGATTTTTAGGTGTGAAGTGTATGTGATCATAGTTCTTTGCATACATCACACCTTCTTACAAATTTCTTAGCATCCAGAAGAGTAGTAGGCTAATAATATCCTAAGTTGAAGGCCTTATGCGCTAAGGACTCGGTATTTAAATGATTGTCGTAGATGTTCTCATAGATTTCTCTTAATATGTAGTTAGCCTCACTATGGTTGATGCATTTTAGGTAGGGTCAGTGTCTTCGATGATAAAGGACACCATCAATCAAGGTGTATCTCGCCGAGGTATATATACATTGGCAAGCTTCTAGCTTGTTTTTGAGCAATTGTCCATTCTCAACATACTCTCTAATCGAATCCATCCAACTTGGGCTAGACATAACTTAGAAGACCTCTTATGTCTCCACATTTTTTGCGGGGCTTTGGGATAAACTCCAAGGGTACTAACTGAGGAATCCTAGAGTCCTCAGTCGAGGTGAGTTATACTAATAAGTCTATTGGTGGTTTTTACTTCGAGGAATTTGCTCTATAACCACTGCATTAAACTTGACTAATAACTCTCTGGCCTTCTATAAGTAAGCCAACAGGTTCCCTCTTTAGGCTTTAAAGTCTTGTCTTATCTAGTCGACCACTAACTAAGAGTCGCTTTTGATAGGGACTCTTTTAATTAATAATGCTCGAGCAACTTTAAGTATGACTAAAAAGGCTTCATATTCTGCCTCATTATTAGTGGCTTGGACCTGTTGGCATAACTAAGTTCATTTTCTTTGAGGCCAATGAGAACCACCCTACTCAGTTATGTGATCAGCTTTAGTGCCACTTTCCTCTTGCATGATGGTTTCCCTATGAGTGCAGGTAAAAAGACAACTAATACTTATCCTTTGATAGTTGTTTTTAATTTGTATTGAATAGTGTACTCACCAAGCTTTACTACTCATCTACTTTAGTTTGTATTGAATGACAGGTCAGGCTTGTGTAGAATTTACTTGAATGGCTAGTTAGTTCAGATGATCATAATGTATACTTGGAAGTAACGCTTCAACTTTCTCCCTAGCATAACTAGTGTGAAAGCCATCTTTTTCTGCTATTAGATATCAACTCTCGAGGTCTGTGTAGGCCTTCCTGGAAAAGTAGATTGGTATATGGATTCCTTCTTCCTCTTTAACAAAGATTGAGCTCAAAACACGAAGGAAACCCTAGATATATGAATAACTATTCCTCCCTCCTTAGTACTGTAAGGGTAGGTAAAGGTGCGAGATAGTCATTAAGTTACTGAAAAGTCACCTCATATTGTGGTATCCACTTTGTCTTACCCTTCCTTTTAATTGCCTAAAAAAATTCGAAACACTTATTAGTAGCTTTAGAAGTAAATTTGTTCAATGCAATAAGTCTATCATTCAATTTTTTATTTTTTTTTATTGTGCTCGTGGATTTCATCTCAAGGATACCCTTGACCTTATTTGAATTAGCTTCAATCTCTCGTTTACTCACCATAAATTTGAGGCATTTTCTTGAATCGACTCTAAATGTACATTTTTGTAGGTTGCGTTTAATGTTTTGCTCCTTTAGGATCTTAAAAGTGTTGGGAGTTGTTCATTCATGGGTGTTTGCATGTGGGTTTTGTGTTTAATCACAATTTATACATATCTCATATATATAATGAAGCAGCGGAAGCTTAAAGTATTGCAGTAAACACAATCACAATATATTAATCAGAAACGAGATTGAGAAATAACCCTTGAAGCCTTTGGTTGGAGATTGTTGAAGTCCACCAAAATGTTGTCTTTGATCAATTCTAGTAATCAACAATGGTGGGTTTGATTATCTAGAATGACAGCTTTTGATCCAGCACTTGTTTAACTACTTAAACTTGTGTTCTTGATTTTTTCTTTTGATTAACACTTAATCAAATAATCAAAAACCTATTTTGCTAAATTAGTTTTAAGCCTTAAAAGAAAATAATGAATTCAACTCTTGAATCCATTAATTAGAAGACAATTTCTCTTTCCTCTCTTTGTAAAATGGCTGAGCTAATTTTTGCAAAATCAATTTAACAAAAACCTTATCAATTTAATTCACATTTGTTTTATTTATACAAATGAATTTAATTTCATTTCATAACACTTAATTTCACTTAATTTCAATTTGAATTTAATATAACCTAATCATAGTTAACTCTTAACTTTAGTTAGGTTAAACTAACATTAAAATATTCTAACTATAGTTAACTCTTAACTCTAGTTAATTAAAAGAATATTTAATTATTTTAACCATGGTTAACTAACTTAACCATGGTTAGGTTAACTTTTACTTAACCATTAAGTATAGTTAATCTAACTTAACTAAATGGTTAACTCTTAACCTTAGTTAAACTTAATTCATTTATTCAACAATTAAATAAATAAATATTTATTTGAATTATTTAACGATTAAATAATTATCAAGTGAAATTACAATTATGTCCTTACTCGGTTACCAAATTAACCTAAAGTGGGTCCCACCATCTGACCATATACTTTAGTTAACGTAACCTTAGTAAATTGCTGGATTTTACTGTATTAAACTATTTAATACGGTACGCTGCCCAAGTGCTCAAAGA
This sequence comes from Ailanthus altissimus, assembly GCA_946807835.1. Lineage (NCBI taxonomy): Eukaryota > Viridiplantae > Streptophyta > Magnoliopsida > Sapindales > Simaroubaceae > Ailanthus > Ailanthus altissimus. Next base: position 18,041,741 of record OX327687.1, read on the forward strand.
GTACATTTCATATTGGGACTCCCTAGGTCCACGCCCGATTCGTCAAATGAAACTATTTCACAAGTCCGTGAACGATGCCCCACGCACACGTTACGGATATTACAAATCAGCGCGTCAGACCATACATGTTGAGGTTACTCCATATTCGTATAATCCTTCCGTCATTATATCCAGGATGAACGGGATATAGATCATTACCGTCAAATCCCGATAATTTCATCCATCACTTTATTATCTTCAGATTCGTATCTTTATGAACAATTTACGCAAACACTTTTGCTATAATGTTCGAACCTGGAGGAAACTCCTTTCCCAGGTTAATTGCTTACGGCCATAAGACTTTACAAGATACAATCTCGAAGTTCGGATATACTACCCATCTATGTGAGCTGGCGGATCCCATATCTACGCACACCGAACTCCATGAGCATCGGACCATACCCAGCGACACGTAGCGGTCAGACCATGAAAGGTCTCTGACATACGTGGAACCAAAGTATGATGGATCTCCCACAAGTTCACCGTGGCGCTCAGGTCGAAGGACCACAAATACTACTCAACTCGAGAGGACCTTCCTTTGACGGTTTCATAGGATATCTATTGGGGTCCTCATGAGTCTGTTCAGTATCCAGTCCTAACTGAATACCTGTATGTCTATATGAACTTCAACCAAGCTCATGGTTAACTAAGAATAACCATTTGTACAATACAGCTATAGACATACACTAATCTATGTGTTTCACCGATAGACCCTCATTGGTAAACATAGATCAGGAACTCTATATTTGAGAAGATACTTCCATAACGACATTTCTTAGTCTCTATTGCAACTCTTTGCAATTTTGTCATTACTAGTAGATTCTCAGGTCTTTGTTACATTATAGATTAGGTTCTAACTTTTTAGATTCCGCTGGGTATTATAACCTGCTAACACTTAGCATTTATAACTATCAGCTTTGCTAACTCTTAGCCATGGTTTAAACTTCTTTAAACCAGATATGAACTCATTCAGATCATATCATTTTTATAATGTTACAAGCTTAATTACCATTTAATAAAAGTTATCAGCGATTTAATAAAATATGCATTGTATAAATATTACAAACTAAATATTCATACAAACTGGGATGGCGCGTAAGCACATACCCTAACAAAAAGTCCTCTTAAGATCTTCTGCATAGTCCTCGGGTTTCTTTAACTTAGTGATCATATCATCCATGCATACCTCTATGGTCTTACTAATTAGCAGAATAGCGTGTTGAACCATACAAGTTGAGGTCAATCATATCCATATAATCCTTCCGTCACCTATATCCTATAAGAACAGAGATATAGATTATCATCATCAAATCTCTATATCCTAAACTATAAACTTATCTCCATATTGTATTTTCTTAAGCAATATCCACAAACTCCTTTACAATATTATTTAACCCTATGGAAACTCTTTTTTAATATTTCTGGTTAAAGTCATAAAATTTTCTGAAATATAATCTCGGAGCATCCGGATATACAACTTACCTATATAAGCTAACAGGTCATATATTTATGCATATTAGACTCCATCAGTATCAAACCATACCCAACAACATCTAGAGGTCAGATCATGAAAGGTCTCTGATATGCATAAAATCAAAGTATAATGGATCACTCACAAGCCCACAATAGCACTAAGGTCAAAGGATAATGAATACTATTTAACTCGAGAAGACCTTCCATTAACGGTTCTATGGAATGTTTATCGGAGGTTTTCATGAGTTTGTTCAATACCCAATCTTCACTAAATACCTACATGCCTATACGAGCTTCAGCTAACTCCACGATCTGTAAAGACTAACCGTCTAAACAAACTAGATATAGACACACACTGATTTAGAAGGTATACCAATTAACCCATGTCAGTAACCATAGATTAGGAATGATATCTTCGATAACATTCTGCATAATGACATTTCTTAGCACCATTTTCAACTCCTTACAACTATGTCATTACTAATATATTCCAAGGTCTTTGTCACTATTTCACATCAGGTTTTAACTCTTGAAATTACTAACTCTTAACGCTGACCTAAACTCTTTTAGTTTTATAATGTCTGAAAAGCTACAAGCTTATTACTACATAATTAATACTTAAAGATTAAATAGAAATATTCATTATATAAATATTAACTGAATAAATATTCATACAACAATTGGAATAGCACGTAAGCACCATTCCCAACAACCTTCACTTGCTTTAATACCATTCACGATGATATTTAATATCCATTGACTCAACAGGTTTCTTAAATACCCTAAGAGTTAAGGACTTAGTTACTGGGTTAGCTACATTATCTATAGAATTTACTCTATATACTATTAAATCTCCTTTAGCCAAGATTTCTCTAATTATGTAGTATTTTCTCTCCACGTGCTTAAACTTCTGGTGTGCCCTCGGCTCATTGGCTTAAGCAATTGTTTGTTGTTGTCATAAAATAGTAGGATAAGATCCACTGAGCGTGGGACTATTTGGAGCTGTATAAAAATTTTGCATATACACATCGCTTCCTTTGCAGCTTATAAAGCTATGGTATATTCTACCCCATGGTAAAATTATTTGTGGATGCCTGCTTGACAATCTTTCAACTGAATACAACACTACTTAAAAGAAATACATTTTTAGATGTAGACTTTATATCATCTGGATCAGACTGGAAGTCTAAATCAGTGTATTCCCTCACTTGCAAGTCACTTTCTCCATAAATCATAAACTTATCCTTTGTACCCTTAAGGTATTTCAAGATTATTACATGGCCATCCAATAGTCACTGTCAGAATCAAATTGATACTGACTCATAATGCTTACAGTTATACTGATGTCAGATCTTATACAAAATATAATATACATCAAACTACCTGTAGCTGACGCATATGCTATGTTAAACATTCTAACCCTTTCATATTCGATCTGAGGAGATATTCTCCTAGAAAGATGAATGCCATGTTTGAAAGACACATTAACTGTCTTACAGTTAGCAATGCTATGTCTATTAGTCTTCTAGCTCTATCTCTATAAAGCTTTATACTTAGTATACAAGAAGCCTCTCCAAAATCCTTCATTGAAAAATTCTTACTCAAATAAATCTTGACTGACTGTAATATACCAATATCATTTCTAATAATAAATATGTCATCTATATAGAGAACATAAAAGACAATCATACTCATATTGACCTTTTATAAGTTCATAAATGGACTTCTTTAACCTGCACAATAAATTAAAAGTCGGGTTGGATGTAAAAGCTTTAGGCTACTCCATGAAAATCTCTTCCTCGAGATTTTTACTTAGGAAAGAAGTCTTTACATTCATCTGTCAAATCTCAAAATCGATCCCAGATTGTTAAGTGTAACCTTTTACCACTAGTCAGGATTTAAAGATCTCTACCTTACCATTAGGCCAACGCTTCTGCTTATAAACTTATTTTCAACCAATAGGAACTATTCACTCAAGAAGCTGAACCAAGTCCCAGACTTGTTTGATATGCATAAAGTCAATTCTGGATTTCATGGCTTCTTGCCATTTTCTCGAATCAATGTCTAACATTGCTTCTCTATAATTAGAGGATCTTTTTCTTAAATCAAGAAAACCTTAAAGCCATCTTCAAGTATCATTCTATACCTTACAGGCAGCTTTGACTTCGTTTTCGACCTATGTGGATGGTGTGTCAAAGGTATCTCACTCGATTCAGCCTAAGGTTTCATCTTTGATTCATAAATTTATAGATTGACTTTATCAAGTTCAATTCTTCTACAATCCCCACAACCTATAAGAAACTATTTCTCTAAGAAATTAGCATTATGAGCAATGTACACGTTTCTTTCTTCTAGATCATAGAACTGATATCCTATAGAGTGTTTGTGATATATAATGAACTGATACTTATACCCCTTGGATGCATGTTTATCTTATTGTGTCACTTTTACATAAGCAGGACAACCCCAAATCTTAACATACTTAAGACTCGATTTTCTTTCAATCTATATCTTATACAAAGTGGTAAGAATGACTTTTGATGGAACTTTGTTCAACAAGTGAGCAACAGTTTCTAGAGCATAATCTCATAGATATTATAGAAGATCGGTGAAGCTTATCATCGATTGAAACCATATCTAATAAAGTTCGATTCCTCCTCCCTGAAACACCATTGTGTTGAGGAGTACTTAAAGGACTATATTGAGTGAGAATCCCAATGTCCTTTAAATAATCCAACAGCTTCGACTTATAAGAAATCACCATTTTTAACATAAAGCAGTATTTCTTTATGCTGCAGCTGGCTAACTTCCCTTAGACCCTGTAACATATTGCAGATATAAGAAGGATAAGCAATATCTAATACTTAACCAATACAAGCATCAAATTATAATGAAATATCAATGATAGGTAAATATACACCTGAGGTGATCTTCTTAACTATGGCAAGGTACTTTAGACAATTACGCTTCCAATGTCTATCCTTACCGCAATAGAAACATTTTTCTTTTCCTTTATTCTTTTCTTGTGATTTAGATATCAATTATCTCCTAGGACCCATATGTGGTGTTTGCTTCTCTTTCTTCTTACCTTTAGACTTCCTAAAAGCACTCAGGGAAGAAGATGAAGCACCACAATAAACATAGAACGTTGCACCTCTTTTGTTCATGTCTTCTTGAGCTATCTTCAACATATTGTATAGCTTAGCATATATGAAAGTCAACCCTTGCATATTGAAGTGTATGATAAACTAGAGAATTAAACTATTCCTCAAACTATTGTTTAGAGATATATCCATAGTCTCTAACTTTTCGATGTAGGAAATCATCTTAAGTATATTGAGACTTACTGGACTACCTTTAGCCAATTTAAACTGAAAGAGTATCTTGGAGATTCTGTATAGATTAATTTGTGGTATATCTCCAAACAACTATTTTAGATGGAGCATAATACTATTTTAACTATCCATATGCACATGCTGCCCCCGAAGTTAAGTTGACATAGAAGCGAGGATGTATGATTTAACTTTCAAATCATCATCTACCCATTTCTGATAAGTCTACAACTTTTCTGGTGAGACAGCATTAAAAACACCTCTAGACATCTTCAAATTAATCACATATCCAAACTTCTCTAAATTTAAAATAATTTTGAGATTCATTAGCCAGTCAGAGTAATTCTTGACATATGTTTAGTTGGTGTGCATCAAGTATGTGAACCAACTGATTGTTCGAAGCCATCTTATATTCACAAGATAAAAATAAGAGATATTAGCAGAAAATATTTCCAAATCGTTAATTGATAACGCTTTAGATAGAGGATATAGCTAGTTTAAATTTCAATCTAAAGACGTCCTCTCACTGCTTTACATATTTCCTTTAATATCTCCTATGGGAAAAAGAAAGTTTCAACTTTCTAAACTTTACTGTAAGAAGTAGATCCAATCAGTATTCTACTTCAACCTCACATTTTAGCAATATTGGCCTTTGTAAAACTTAAAATGTGGACAACTCTTGTCAATTACTTCTCATGCAACTTTTATCACTGATCCTAAACACTTTTTATCCTCATGCTTTAGCAATATTTGATAAATGTGTTTAAAATTAATTTATCAATTATCAAATATAAGTGACTGATACTACCCTTAGCTTCAATAGTAATGGATAATATTTTCGCTTATATTTGCCCCATCTCATATTTAACTAGCTTAGTCCAAATTATACTGATCAATCCCTCACACTTTAGTAATATTGAGAAATACCAAAGTGACTCGTCTAACACCGTATTGACAAGACGAACCATGCATAACATTATCTCATAATGAAATACATTTTAATCTAATTAAGAGAGATTTTACAATTTTATTACTTATTCGCATATCATGAGGATCTGATTCATAATCATCCATTTGTTTTACCCAAGCACAACTACCCCTACAAGTAAGGCTCCCATTATAATTAATCAGGCAAACAAATTATTATAATTTATAAAATAATTATATTATTACATTAAACAAACTTCACATACATAAAATGCACGATAAAGTGAACCATTTAGAATGCTGCAGTGTTAAGACTTAGAATGCCCTAGCATTAAACTGTTTTAACGCCCTAGTGTTAAACTACTTTAATGCCCCAACGTTCCCATTTCAATGCAACGACATTATCACATAACACCCTGGTGTTGACAACCCCAGTGCCTCAGTGATTTATATAGACAACGCTCTAGTGTGGCATACTTCACTACCACAACGTTATCACATAACTCTCTTGTCGTGACAATTAATACCTCAGCGTTTTCACATGCAGATAACTTGATGAACGCATCAGTGTTACATGTCTAATGCCCTAGCATTCATCCAACCTTCATGAACACCGAGACCTTAATAAACATGCTACGCCCTAGCATTACTTTGAGCTAGAGGTGGGAAACTTTGGATTTGAGTCAGGTTTGAAAATTTTCAAACCATTTTTGAACCCGATCGAGACACTTTTTAGCTCGGGACAGATCAAATCGAAAATTTTAGAAATTTTTTTATATCAAAACAGTGTTGTTTTGTTACAGGACAGATTAGGTAGGGAATTTTCGAATTATTTTTTGAGAAAATAAAAAACTTTATATTTAATTTCAATTTCGTTAAATATTATAATTCTAATTTCAATTTTAATTATGTTAAATGTTATAATTTTAAATCTAATTTTGAGTTCAATTATGTTAAAATTTATAATTCAAATTACAATTCTAATTTTAATTACGTTAAATGTTATTATTCTAAATTCAATTTTGATTTTAATTACGTTAAATGTTATAATTTAATTAATTTTGAATCCTATTCCAAATTCAATTACGTTAAAGGTTATAATTCTAAATTCAATTTTGAGTTTAATTATGTTAAATATTATAATTTCAAATCTAATTTCGAGTTTAATTACGTTAAAAATTATAATTCTAAATCCTATTTCAATTTTAATTACGTTAAATGTTATAATTTGATTAATTTTGAATCTAATTCTAAATCCAATTACATATTGTTATAATTCTAAATACAATTTTAAGTTCAATTATGTTAAATATTATAATTTCAAATTTAATTTCGAGTTCAATTATGGTAAATATTTTAATTCCAAATCCTATTTCGATTTTAATTACATTAAATATTATTATTCTAAATCTAATATCAAGTTCAGTTACGTTAAATATTATAATTTTAACTTCTATTTTGATTTCAATTACGTTAAATATTATTAATCTAAATCTAATCCGAGTTCAATTACGTTAATTATTATAATTCTAAATCCGATTTTGATTTCAATTATATTAAATAATATTATTCAAAATCTAATTCGAGTTCAATTACTTTAAATGTTATTAATCCAATTTCAATTACGTTAAATGTTATAATTGTAAATTCATTTTGATTTTAATTACATTAAATATTATAATTCTAAATCGTATTTCAATTTCAATTACGTTAAATGTTATTATTTCAAATCTAATTTACATTAAATATTATAATTGTAAATCTAATTTTGAGTTCAAATACGTTAAAATTTTCATTCCAAATTTATTTTTATTCCAATTATATTAAATGTTATTATTTCAAATTTAGTTCAATTATGTTAAATGTTACAATTATAAATCTATTTTGATTTCAGTTACGTTAACTATTATAGTTTTAAATCCAATTTTGATTTTAATTACGTTAAAATGTTAAATGTTATAATTGTAAATCCAATTTCGAGTTCAATTATATTAAATATTATAATTTTAAATCTAATTTCGAGTTCAATTATGTTAAATATTATAATTCTAAATCCAATTTCGAGTTCAATTACGTTAAATATTATAATTTCAAATCTTATTTCAATTTTAATTACATTACAACATTTGCAAAGTATCTATTCCCTCATGCATATGCATGAGTAACAAGTGTCACCTTCAACACATGCAAACCATTTACATGGTGACAGTTGTCACATGCCCTTCCATGCATGTGCAATTTGTCTCACAAATGGTCATGCATGGACGAATGATTATATGCTATAATAGTTAAGTGCAAGTACACGCTATTGTATCAAGTATTATAGAATTTAAGTCCAGATATTGTTCACACAGGGACAATACAATCTAATTCTTTCAATCATGGGATAAAATTATAACCACTTAACTTTTATTTAGAAAATTAAAATCTGAAAGTTATTTAACTAACATAATTCTATCAATTAAATCAACCTAAACAACAACAAACAAGAGACTAATTCACCAAAATATAATAATCTAGGGTATAGACTCATCCCTTAATATTTCATTGGACTCATTTGTTGGGGTGTCGATTTTATTCTGGTTCGCAACCTAAAACTATTGGATGTATGCATGTGATACACATGTCTATTTTAAAATTCATATACATATGCACCTAATACATACATATATGCATCATAAATGCAACGGAAGTTAGAAATCTAATTTCTTAAAAATGAACACAATAAATTTTATTCGATTACACTAATGAATAAAATTAAATCATATTAATCACATTAATATAAATTTGAGTGATATCACCTATAAAGCCTTTAGAATGGATTTCTTCTGGAGTACCGCCCGAAGTGAACCCGTTGACAGTTCTAGGACCCAACATGGTGGGCTTGGGTCGCTAGAACAATAGCCTATATTTTTCTCAGCATCGGTTTAACACTTAAACTGTGGGATTAACTCTTAATCCCCATAGTATAACACTTAAACTATATTCATTTTGTATTTGATGAGTTCAACATTTAAATTCATCAAAATACAAATAACTCAAATGTAACAATGGTGGCCTTAAAATTGGCCTCCCGTATTATTGCCTGCAAAGGAAAATGAAAAATATTTTTCCATCTTGCTTCTTCCTCCCTTGCGAAACAGCCTTCTTTTACTTCAAAGGAAAAATTGAAAACTCTTTTTCATCTTTCTTTTTCCTCTATTGTTGAAAAGCCTTCATTTACTTCAAAGGAAAAATTAAAAAACTCTTTTTCATCTTTCTTTCTCCTCTATTGCCGAACAGCCTTCTTTTGGTTCAAAGGAAAAATTGAAAACTCTTTTTCATCTTTCTTCTTCCTCTATTGTCGAAAGCCTACCCGTGAGTTCTCTTTAGTGCTATTCGTATTGGTATCTCATATCAATATACTCCAAGTGTTTCTCAAACACAGTGGGAGTTTAAGCCCGAGTGGCTCCGCCACATCATTATAGGAATGTATCATAGATTCTATCACATCTCCAATAGCCAAAAAGATTTTAATTGGCTCCGGTGCCGATTAGGAAGTTCATCTAACTAGATATGGACTTTCTACAATCTTGGTCAGACGAAAAGTCTGAGTATGTGCATTCCTTCACTTGTAAGATAATTTCTTCATATTTAGAAACTTATCCTTTATACCTTCTAAAGTATATCAGATATGTTTCATAACCATCTAATGATCATGCCTGGATCCGACTGATACTAGCTCACAACTCTTGGAGCTATCTAGATCGAGGTATTGTACATAACATGGAATGTATCAAGATACTTATAGCTGATGCATATTATGAGTTGGACATTCTAACTCTTTCATTTTCTACCTGAGGACACTTCTTCTTAGAAATATGAATGCCGTCTCTGAAAGGTACAATGATTGTCTCACGGTTAATTAAGTTGTACCTTTTCAGGACTTAATCTATGTACAATGATTGGGAGAGTCCCATCAATCCCTAGCTTTATCTCTATAAAGTTTAATAAAAGGTCTCTCCTAAATCTTTTATGAAAAAGTTCTTACTTAGATAACTCTTGTCTGATTGACTTGTAATATACCAATGTCATTTTTTAACATTAAGTATGTTTTTCACGTAGAAAATTTGATAGATAATTATCCTCTCACTGTCCTCTCTGAACACGCATGCTTTTTCTTCATTACTGATGAAATCAGACTTTCTGATCTCGTCATTCAAACGAAGATACTAGTTTTAAAAATTACCTAAGTCAAGAAAATATTTTTCAATCTGCACTAGATTAGAAGTAAAGCTGGATGCAAAACCTTCAAAAGGTCTCATGCATATCTTTAACTCAAGACATATATTCCAAAACACTATGTTTGCATCCATCAGCCAAACCTCAAAATCTTAATATGTTACGATAGCCAACGAAATCCGAATTAACTTTAGCATGGTTACTAATGAATAAAGTTTCATCATTTTCGATCCCTAATCTATGAGTATAACATTTTCTCACTAGTTGGACCTTGAAGATCTCTACATTCAAGTGCCCATGCTTCCACTGTGTAAACTCTGATATAAAAACTAGGAACAATTCCTACATGAAGCACAACCAAGTCCCAGACTTGACTGTAATGCACAAAGTCAAATAATCTTTTTCTTCAACTAAGAAAACACCAATGGTGCCTTCAGGAATCATTCATACCTAAATCATGACCTTGATATCCTATTCAACCTATAAAGAGAGTGCGTTCAAAGTATATCACTTATTTGAACTTTAGGATTTCATCGTTGGTTCATATACTATTGGATTGATTTCAACAAGTACAATTATTCTATAACCCTATGATCCAAGAGAAACTCTTTCTCATGAGAGATGTTATTACGAGCAACAAATATAATTCGTTACTCTGGATCATAAAATCAATATCCAATGAACCGATACATGTACCTTTTCAGAGCAATTATATTCTATTACATAACTCTTATGTGAACAGAACTATCTCAGGCCTTAACAACTTAAGAATCGGCTTCTTTTAATCTATATCTTATATTGAGTAGAAGGAACTGGTTTTGGTGGAACTACGTTCAATGAATGAGTAGTAGTTTCTTAGAGTATAATCCTGTAAATATTAGAAAATCAGTAAAGCTCAACATCAATCAGACTGTATCATATAAAGTTTGATTCCTCACTTCCTTAAACACTTTTGTGTCAAGGAATATCTGAAAGACTATGCTAAGCGAGAATTAAATTCTCCCTCAAATATTCTATGAATATACTGTTTGTGTATAAATAGCCTCGATCTATTCAAAGGCATACATAAAGGTTTGTTTCTTTACTTCCTAGTCAAAAGCCTTTGAACACTTCAAAAGTTTCTAGCCTATGTTTCTGAGAAACAATGTTTGTATAGTGTCAAATCACTATACAGACTATAAAGTATTAAAACTCACCTATAACAATATGATTTATTAACTAAATATATCATATGTACTAGTTCCAATAAATCAATGGTCCTGTGTCTAACACCTATACTAGGATTCGGTCGTATTCCCTTTGAATTTAAAATTTATATATTGGCTCAGATTTTATAGCCAAATCAAGTATTTGACCATACTTAACCAGACAGGATAGTCGTCTCACGACTACATGACCTAATCTTAGAAGCCATTATTCATCATTATTCAAAGTTCCTGAACTACTACGAGTTCTGTTTACTAAGACATTTCTTGTTGTATCTTAGATATATTGGTCATTCATTATTTAACACTCAGTAAGCATAACATTATCTTTATCATATAAGCATAAGGAACTATTCCCAATGTTTTTATGATATCTTTCTCTGTCAACTACAGGGAGTGATATGATATGCTTAATAATGTTTGGAACGTAATATCAATTATACAATATAATGATATGATAAGGGAAGGCGGTATCCTAATTGTCTAATTTAATGACCTAACGCAAGTGCACGCTTTTTGTATCAAGTAATATAGGACTAAGTCCAGATTATCGATCCCACAAAGATTATTGTTTCTATTTTCTTCAATTGAATACTAAAATTACTCTACTTTACTTTTAACCAAACTAGCTTCAAGGACGGAGTTTAACTAACTAAATTATTGCTATCAAATTGAACCTAATTAAAATATTGCAAATACTTAAAGATAGAATTCAACAAATAGATAGGTAATCTAAGGTATCGACGTATCCCCTAGTAGTTCACTGAACCCTTTAACCCCTTGGTTATTTCCCTTTTTATCAATTGATTAGTGATAAGGGCAAATTTGTCATATATTTTCTCATGTTTTTATTATTGATATTTTATGATTTTATGAGAATAGATGGCTATTTATGTGCATTATTGTTATTTATAGGGACTTGAATGAAATTTAAAGAAAGAACGCAAAAGGAGCGAAAACAGGGACTAAAATGCAAAGTTTCCAAAATTTGAGTCCAGCGCCCCCGCGCCACAAGTATTGTCGCCCCAGCGCGAGAATAGTGATCGAAATAAGAAAAATGACTTGCTTAAGTCGCGTCTAGCGCCGAAGAGTCACCGCGCCAGCGATGATACATCGCCCCAGCGCTATAAACATACCGCGCCAACGGTGAAGCCGTTTTCATGCAGCGCCCCAGCGCCAAGATCCCACCGTTCCAGCGGTAATAGCTTTTTCACGCGTCGCCCCAGCGACAACTTCATAGCGCGCCAGCGGTAGTGCGAGTCCTAGTCCGACGAGAATTGAGATTTTCAAGCTCATATCAATCCCTATATAAAGCCACTCGTTCCCAGCCTTCAAAAAAGGAATCCAAGACGACCCAAGAGCACCAAGAATATAGAGCACGAGTCTTGGAGAGCAATAGGAGCTTAATTGAAGCAACTTTAGAGAGAGATACAAGACGTTCTTCGGCATCAAGAGTTCCTAGGCAGCGCGATTAAGAGCAATTCGACGTCTATATCGGTTTGCTAATAATTGTATCATGATTTATAATTATTTTTACTGCTGTGCTCTTGTAGCCATGAGCTAACTTATTTTCTAGGGTTAATATTTGAACTCAATATGTGTGCTTAATTGCCATATCTTTTAGTATTTAATAAACTTAGTCCTTTATTATTTAAATTACTTGTGTTTAATGCTTCAATATATCTGGCTAATGTATGGTGAATGAATTGGTAATATTATTGATAAACTCAGAAGAGGAATCATAATATTTAGACCTAGGTAATTTGATGCATGATTGTAGAGTAACATTCAATGTTGCATACGTAAGTTTCAATTTAGGATAGGAATATACCTAATTGGCATGTATGATCAATAAGACCTAATCTTAATGAACCTTAATTTATTACAAGTACCATAGGAATATAGGTATTTGGTAAATTAGGGTATACTTGCATGACCTTGGAAGAGGCTTGTGAATACATTAGCGTCTTGATCAATAATAAAGACTAAGTGAGTTAAATATTAGAGGATTAATCATTAAAAACATATTGAGGGATAATATTAATCCTAGGTTTTCTCTACATTGTTATCTTTAAATCTCATTACATTGTGTTTTTACTTTTATATTTTCTACATTCATTCTTAGGTTTTTATTTATCTGAATAATTATTAGGAAGATATAATTTTAGTAATTGGTTAAAAAGAAAACATTATCCCTGTGGGTTCGACATCCGACTTATTTAGTCTCTTTATTACTTGCATACGATAATGTATACTTGCACTTAATTTGTGATATAGAAATATCGCATCAATTAGCTAGACATTGATTTCATCATAAGCTTCTGTCGACAGTTGAATGATAATATCACACCCTAACAATTACCTATATGTTTATGGTAATTCGAATAAGATGCAACTCATTAAGATTAAGTCTAATCAAACTACACATGCCACCTAGGTATATATCTATCCTAGATGGAACTCATAGATGTTACCCTATGATCATGTATCAATCTACCATAGGCTAAACACATGATTCCTTTCATCAACGTTATCATGGTTCCTAAATAATCACAATAGTGATCAAGTATAATGAAAGCATTAAGCATAGATAGATTGAATCAATTAAAGAATAAAAGTTTATAACTAAGATATTGAAAGAATTAATTACATACTAGGTTCAATAACATCTAACCCTGGATCAAAAGAAATTAGCTCATGTTCAAAACAAGAATATGAAAGCAAAAGTATGAAAATATAATGAACGAAATCATCTCTTAAAAGTAATGAATAAAACAAAACAAGTGATGCCCTAAGTTGCTCTTCTTCCTCTTGTTTTGATTGCCCAAGAGTTGATTCCCTAATCTTTAATCTTCAATAACTTCACCTTGATCCCTTGGCTTAAATGTGTGTTTGTTGCTTGTGTTATTCTCCTTGCTAAGTCTATCTATTTTTGCCTCAAAAGAGTGTTTTTGTTACTATAAGAAACCCCAGGCATGAGGAGCTTCAAATCCCCCTTCAATAGGTGAGTTTAGAAGGGTATTTAAACATTCGCACGGGCGCCACGATGATGGGGGCTCAGTACCACGGCGCTGGGCACGAGCACAGGTCTGTCAAGATGTCGACGAGCATTATGGTGCTGGGTGCTGAGCGCCACAGTGCTCACTCGCTATTCTGGGTGCTACAGCGTTCAGCTCTGGGCACTGCGGCAACCAGCCACCTGCTGCTATGCTCAGTTCTGAGCCCTACAGCGCCCAGCCACCTGTTATTGTGTTACTTTCGTATTTGGAGCGTAACTTCTTTGTTTGACGTCTGATTTACCTCCCGTTTATTCCTATACATCACATTTTTTGTTGTGTATCTGTTTATGATCAGAAAACACAATTAAATAGTCCAATACTTATGATTTGGAGCAAAATAAGAAAGTTAAATACAAATCCTACTAGTACTTTTATGCCCCTATCATATCCCATACCCCTGCACTAACAGCATCATATGCTATTGAAATGTTTATTTTCTATAAATGATTATCTAAGGGATATATCTATTTTTAGTTATGGTATCTTGAATAGTAATACTTACCATCCAAATCTTATCATAGTGGAAACACTTTCCATTGTAATTATTCTCTAACTGTGGATCAGATATATTAAATATATCCAAGTAATTCAAAATCTTGAACTATTTTTTAGATTCATAAACAAGTCTGTAATATTTTTCAGTACCCATTAGTTAATGTGCATTGATCAAGTGTATTAACAGATGGCTCACACTTATCTTATCTCTATAAGATGAGTTAGAAGATGTGTAACAAAACATTTATAATCATTAATGATAACGCTTTAGATCATGGGTATATGATTTATACAATTTTTAATCTGAAAGTACCCTCTCACTGCTTTACATAATCTCGATAATCTCTCGAACAGGATAATGATAGTTTAAATTCTTTAAACTACACAGCGAAAAGTAGACCCCATTGGCATTTTACTCCAGCCGCACACTGTAGCGATTTAGGCCTTTGTAAACCCAACAAGTAGACAACTCATGTTATTTACATCTCATGCAACTCTTACTTCTAATCCTGAATACACCTTATCCGCACACTGTAGCAATCTAGGGTAAGTGTATTCCAGATTAACTTGTCAATGATCAAATATATGCTACCGATAATACCCGTACGCTGTAGCGATCTAGGATAATACTCTCGTATATATTTGCCTCATCTTATGTTTAACCGGCATAGTCTAAATCCAACCAACCAAGTCCCTCACACTATAGCGATCTTAGGAAAAGACCGATGTGACTTGTCTAATACCGTATTGACAAAATGGATCATGTATAACATTATCTCATAGTGAAATACAATTCAATCTGATTAAGAGAAATTTTTTTATTTTTTATTATATAATTATAATATTATTATTATTAATTATGGTCTCACTTCACTGGGAGGTGATTCTCAATCAATCATTTATTTCTATGCAAACACAACTAACCCCCATCAATAGGACTCCCATTGTGGTTACTAGCACAGAAACATAATTTCGGTTTATAATGTAGATTGATAACTCTTATCACTGCATGTCATAAACTGCCACATGCATATTTAATATTTTATTATTGTTTTTGAAACACTGTTCAAAACAATATTAAAACTACTATTCGAGTAAATAGTATCAGCTTAGTGGTGTCTCGTAGCTCATCGATTTCACTCACGGATTTCAACACTTGAAACATTCTAACCAAGCCCTGGAACATTTCCAAACACCAATTCACTCACAAATACACCTAATTGGCACCACAACCTGGCTCTGATACCATTTGTTGGGGTGCTAGTTTTATCCCGGTTCGTAATTTAAAACTATTGGATGTGTGCATGTGGTACACGTGTCTATTTTAAAATTCATATACATATGCACCTAATACATACATATACGCATCATAAATGCAACGGAAGTTAGAAATCTAATTTCTTAAAAATGAACACGATAAATTTTATTCAATTACACTAATGAATAAAATTAAACCATATTAATATAAAATTGAGTGATATCATCTGTCAAGCCTTTAGAACGGATTTCTTTTAGAGTACCGCCCGAAGTGGACCCGTTGACAGTTCTAGGACCTAACATGGTGGGCTTAGGTCCTTAGAACAATAGCCTATATTTTTCTCAGCATCGGTTTAACACTTAAATTATAGGATTAACTCTTAATCCCCATAGCATAACACTTAAACTATATTCATTTTGTATTTAATGAGTTCAACATTTAAATTCATCAAAATACAAATAACTCAAATGTAACAATGGTGGCCTTAAAATTGGTCGCCCGTATTGTTGGTTGCAAAGGAAAATGAAAAACATTTTTCCATTTTGCTTCTTCCTCCTTTGCGAAACAGCCTTCTTTTACTTCAAAGAAAAAATTAAAAACTCTTTTTCATCTTTCTTTTTCCTCTATTGCCAAAAAGCCTTCATTTACTTCAAAGGAAAAATTGAAAAATGCTTTTTCATCTTTCTTCTTCCTCTATTGCCGAAAGCCTACCCGTGAGTTCTCTTCACACCCTTTGTTGATTCAAGAACAACAAATGAATTGCAAAAGAAAGTCTTTAAACAAAATTGAAATGGCCGACAACCTTTCCATTGTGTTAATTCATCAAATGAATTAATTAATATTTAAATATCTTTTCTCCAACATATTTATTGAAAGAAAAGAAGAACAAAACTCTTTTGCTCTCTCCATAAACATTATTGTCGAGCACCACATGAAAAGGACAAGGAAAAATTAAAACATTTTTAATTTATGTCTTTTCCTATGTATATGTCTCACCATGTGCTCCATTGAAAAAAATATTTTTAATAATAAACATAAAATAGTTGGCCATGTAAACTATTTGTTATTTTATATATATATATATTTTTTGTTCTTTTTTTAATTCAAGAACAAAAAAAATATATATTTAAAACAAAAATCATTACAATCTCTTATGGCTGACCAATCTCATCTTTATATATACATCAAATGAAGATATATATATTTATAAATAAAAAAGTCTTTTCTTTTGTTTAAAAATTTATTAAAAGAATTTAATTTATTAAACAATTCAAACATGTGTCCAACATTTGGACAAAAGGAAATGGGTGGCAACTCTTGTGTTTGACAAGAAAATTTTCAATTAAGTCTTTAAGTATCATTTAAATCTCCCTTTTAGCAATATTTAATTTAACTTAATTATTTACTTAGTAAAATCTCATTTTATTTAGCAATTAAGTCCTTAATAAAATATTTACTTTATTAATTTAACCATGAGCTAACAATTAACTCTTCTCAAATTAACTAATCACTTAACTCTTAAATGATAATATACATTTAGATTGTTTAACACTTAAATATCGATTTAGAGAAATTACCCATAAGCCTTTAATTAACCCAACGTGGGTTCCACCATACCCAATACTTTAGTCAATTTAACCGAAGGCTCATAATGCGCTACGTGTCACTATTTAATTAGTCAACAAATATTATCAACTAATTATTGTACTTAACACTTAAGTACTGACACGCGCGCATCTCGAGGGTTCCTAAAACAAATATTCAGTTCTGTTAGAAATTACTAGTTTGAACAATTCAATCCAATATGTTGCCCCAGTGCATAACAAGTACACTTCATATTGTGGGACTCCTTAGGTACACGCCCGATTCGTCAAATGAAACTATTCCATAAGTCTGTGATCGATGCCCCACGCACACATCACAAATATTACAAATTAGTGCGTTAGACCATACAAACTAAGGTCACAATGCATATGTATAATCTTTCATCATGTAAATCCTAGATGTGCGGGGGTATAGATCAACACCGTCTCCCATATGTGCATCCATGAACTTATCTCCAGATTTGTATTTTCAAGAATAACATACATAAATACCTGTGCTATGTTGTCAACCCTTTGGGAAACACCTTTCCCGGGTTAGTACTCGTGGCCTTGAGATTTACTAAAATACAATCTCGGAGCATCTGGTTATACTACTCCCTTATGAGAGCTGATGAATCTCATATCTGTACACACCGAACTACATAAGCATCAAACCATACTCAGCGGTCACACCATGAAAGGTCTGTGACATGAGTGAAACCAAAGTATGGTGGATCACTTACAAGTCCACCATGGCACTCAGGTCAAAGGACTACGTATACTACTCAACTTAAAATGACTCACCATTTATAGTTTCATAGGATATCTATTAGCATTCTCGTGAGTCTGTTAAGCATTCAGTTCTGACTGAATACCCGTATGCATATACGAGATTCCGGTAAGCCCATGGTCAGCTAAGAACATTTATACCATATAGATATAATATACACTGATCTATATAAAATAGATCCACCGATAGACCCGCATCGGTGAAATAGATCAGGAACATATGTTTGAGGACATACTTGCATAATGACATCTCCTAGCACCTATTGCAACTCCTTGCAACTATGTCATTAGTGGTAGACCCTAGGTCTTTGTCTTATTACATCTAACCTTTTAGATCTGGTTGACTCTTATATACTGCTAACTCTTAACAGTGCTAACCGTTAGCATTTATAACTCTCAGCTCTGCTAATTCTTAGCACTGGTCTAAACTCTTTTAGATCATACAATGTCTATAATGTAACAAACATTATACCATGTATTTATATTGTATTAACGATTATACAAAATGTTTACTGTATAAATATAAAATAATTTAATATTCATATAGTATTGGAATGGCACGTAAGCACCAGCTCCAACATCATTAATATCTTAGTCAATCACTTAATACCAATTGTTAGCTTAGACACTAATCTTATCACAACCTCTGTCGATGGTCAAGTAATTATATTGTGCATTCTAACAGTCACCTATATGTTTATGGCAATTAAATTAGAATGTAATTCATTAAGATTAAGTCTAAATAATACCATATATGTCATTTAGGTTTATGTCTATCCTAGATGAAACTTATAGTTGTTACCCTATTATTATACATCAAACTATCTTAGGCTAAACACATGAATCTCTTTGTCAAGTTTATCATAGTTCCTCAATTATTTAATGAAAGCATTAAATATAAAATAGATTGAATCAATTATATGTATGAAGTTTATAAACGAAAAATCAATGAGATCCAACTACATACTAAGTTCACATAGTTTAACCCTAAAATAACAAGTTTAGCTCATCACAAAACCAAGAGTATCAAACCAATTCATGAATAATAGGAAGAAGAAGAACATAATAATAAGAAAAGAGAAGAAAAACTAATCAATAAGACGTCTTGGGTTGCTTCTCTCTCAATCTTGACTTTAAGCTTCAATCTTGAACTTGGATCTTGATTTCTTAACTTTGATATTTGATTTTGTGTTGTAAATTCTTTCTCTAAGTTTTTACCTCTCTAAAGTCTGTAATTTGACTCTTAAAAGAGTGTTTTTATAGTTATTGAAAACCCTAGAAGCGAGGGGGTTCGAATCAATATTAGTCAAAAGGAGTGGTTTTTTTGTTGTCATTATATGGGTGCTGGGCAATAGGCAGCACAGCACTCAATATTCGAGAATTGGGCACTGCAGCGCTCAGGCCTGCGTTCTTGCGCTCTCGTATTTTGAGTGCAACTTCTTCGTTTTACGTCTAATTCGCCTTTTGTTTGTTCCTATTCATCATAGTTTCCATCATGCACCTATTTTTATCAAAAACACAATTAAATAGCCAAGTATTCATTTTTTGGAGCAAAATATAAAAGTTGGGTACTTATCATACTAGTGCTTTTATGTCCCTATCAATTACCTCCAAACTTAAGACTTTGCTCATCCTCAAGCAAAATAAAGAAAAATATTCACAACTTATTCATGACACAAAAATGAAAATTAAAAACTAAAAATGAAAATTAAAAACTAAAAATAAGCTTCGGTTGATTAGACAATCATTCTTACAATCTCAAAGACTGTTAGAAGGAAGAAGACTTTTCAGAAATCGATAAATAACTTTCAACAATCCTTATACCATTTATCAAGTACTTTATTCTCCTTTATAAATGATCACTTGTGCAAGTATGTAATATGAAAGTAATTAGCCAAATGAAACATAGATTTACTTAATACTTTAAGAAAGTACGTAAAGATGATGTCTCGGCATATTTTAATTTATAACACTACCATAAACTTTCTATTCATACTACTCTCCACTAATGTAGAAATACACGTGCCTATAGATGATTTAGGACTTTAATTAGCTTATAGTGTAAGGCTATGGTCAAGGTGGGATGTAAAGATATATAAATATAAAGTGCAACTCACACCATAAACACTTAGACTTACTTAGAAATCTTTTGATTTCTTCTCTCCTTGATTATTTATCTCCTCCCCTAAACGTATTGTATTCCCATCTTTCTTTTTAATCACTCTTGTATAGAATTTCTTCTTTTTCTCAAGCTTGGGGTATTATATATTTTAGCACTTTTTTTTCTTTTGTACACCTAAACTTAAATTGATATGCACCTTCAAGACTTATTGTTTTTCATTGCATTACCTTTTTCACACATACAACTTTTTTTATGCGAAATAAACTGCCAAAAAATTCACAATGACCATTTAGCATCCATGTGTGATGGGGAACAATAGCATAACAGCTCATGTGAGTAGCCCATGTGATGTGAAGACTCAATATTGGTAGTTGTTGGTAGTTATTAGTTATACGTTACTATTAATTGTTGTAATAAATGCTAGCATTCCAAGTGCCTAATTTATTGGTAGTAGTTAGTAGTTTTAAGTTTTCATTAATTGTTGTAATAAGTGCTGGAATCTCAAGTGCCTAAATTATTGATAGTAGTTGGTAGTTAGTAGCTATAAGTTGTCATTAGTTGCTGTAATAAATGCTAAATATCTCAAGAGGTCTCTATAAATATATGAGAGATGAGAAAAAATGAAATAGAATTAATGATATTAATATTGAGAGTTTTCTCTTAAATTCTTCAAAGAACTATTATTAGAACTTATCAAGATTTTATCTTGTGGCATTCTTTCAGAATTATCACTTATAACTTCTCATCTATCTTAAGTGTGACGTCTACTATCTTTTTATACCTCTGATTCTTATCTTTGATAGATAATTGGTCAATGTTCCTTTTTCTGTTTATATAAAAATTTGAATTAGAACGATCCTTGGTTAAGGAACCTCATTGAGCATCGGGTCTCACTTTTATTTGTAAGGTTCACATCATTTGGTATCAGAGCTTAAGCTCTAATCAGATCTGAACTATCCTTTTAATTTTCATTGATTGTTCTATCTTTTAATTCAGCAACTATATTTTTGTCTCTAAATATCTGTAGCCTATATCAATTTTCTTGTTTCTTCTTGTCTGTTACTTTTCTAAATTTAAAAAAAAAAACGAGTGAAAACAATAGTAAAGTTGAGTGAATCATTCTTTGAGTGAAACGCGGAGGGAGTGTGTGAGGTTCTTTTTATTTTTCTAACTTTATTTTGTAGTAAACATGTTAAACAATAAGGACAAAAATACTTCCGATGTTGCATCGAAACAGGTTGATTCAAAATTTCTCATGGAAGCTGTAATGGGTGAGATAAGAAAAATGTTGAAAGTAGAGTTAGAGAAAGTTCATGAACGGATAAATAAATTTGAATCTAGTACACGAATAGCGCAGACACCTAGAGTTCCTAATGTGCGAATTCAAGATAAGCGTGCTACCATGAATGATGATGGCATTGATGAAGATGCTTAGGATAGATTGTTGAATATGGCAAAGGAGGTAGACAAACAACTAAATAGGAAGAGTTCTAAAAGATATGGCCAAAACTCTAGTTCCACATCATCTTTGAAACTGGATTGGAGTAAAAAGGAAAAGCAAGTTGATTCTAATTTCAAAGAAGAACCAACCGATGTCTTTTTTAATGATCTAGCGCAAGTGCACGCTTTTGGTATCAAGTAATATAGGACTAAGTCCAGATTATCGATCCCACAGAGACTATTGTTTCTATTTTCTTCAATTGAATACTAAAATTACTCTACTTTACCTTTATCTAGACTAGCTTCAAGGATGGAGTTTAACTAACTATATTATTACTATTGAACTGAACCTATTAAAATATTGCAATTACTTAGAGATAGAAATCACTCAATTGATAAGTAATCTAGGGTATCGACGCATCCCCTAGTAGTTCATTGAACCCTTTAACCCCTTAGTTATTTTTCTTTTTATCAATTGATTGGCTAGACACTGATTTCATCATAAGCTTCTGTCGATAGTCGAATGATAATATCACACCCTAATAATTACCTATATGTCTATGGTAATCCGAATAAGATGCAACTCATTAAGATTAAGTCTAATCAAACCATACATGCCACCTAGGTATATGTCTATCCTAGTTGGAACTCATAGATATTACCCTATGATCATGTATCAATCTATCATAGGCTAAACACATGATTCCTTTCGTCAAAGATATCATAGTTCCTAAATAATCAAAATAGTGATCAAGTATAATGAAAGCATTAAGCATAGATAGATTGAATCAATTAAGTGATAAAAGTTCATAACTAAGAGATTAAAAGAATCAATTCCATACTAGGTTCAATAACGTCTAACCCTAGTCAAAAGAAATTAGCTCATGTTTAAAACAAGAATATCAAAGCAAAAGTATAAAAAATATAATGAACGAAATCATCTCTTAAAAGTAAGGAATAAAACAAAACAAGTGATGCTCTGAGTTGTTCTTCTTTCTCTTATCTTGATTGCTCAAGAGGCGATTCCCCAATCTTCAATCTTGAATAACTTTACCTTGATCTATTGGCTTGAATGTGTGTTTGTTGCTTGTGTTATTCTCCTTGCTAAGTCTCTCTATTTGTGTCTCAAAAGAGTGTTTTTGTTGCTATGAAAAACCTTAGGCACGAGGAGCTTCGAATTCTAATTGAGGAGGGGTATTTAAATCTCCCACATGGGCGCCATGGCGCTGGGGTCTCAGCACCGCGGCACTGGACACAAGCATAGGTATCCGCAATTTCTTCGACGAGTGCCGCGGTGATGGGTACTAAGCACCGCAGTGCTCACTCGCTGTTCTGGTTGCCGTGGCGCCCAGCCACTTGTTTCTCTTCTTTCATCTTTCGAGTGCATTTTCTTGTTTCTCACCCGATTCGCTTCCTGTTTGTTCCTATGCATCACATTTTCTATCGTGCATCTGTTTATGATCAGAAAACAAAATTAAATAGTTAAATACTTACATTTTAGAGCAAAATACAAAAGTTAGGTACAAATTCTACTATTGCTTTTATGCCCCTATCAAATACCCCTAAACTTAAGACTTTGCTCGTCCTCAAGCAAGACAAGAGCATATTAAAAAGCAGCCAGAATAACAATGTAGAAACACCTTCGTACATTCTATGAATTATGAGTTACTTGGGTCAATCAAAAATTTGTAAGTTGTCTCAACGGGTGAATTACACTTATAAAACCTTTAGACTCAAAAATTATTCGTGCTTATTCTATACTTTAATCATCATGTTTATATCTACCTTATAATTGTTTCACTTGTGAGTGTGTGTCGAGCTATTTAATTGCACCTCAATTACATTTTCGAACATCTTATCTCTATCAAAGAAAGATCAGGATCAAACAATTCTCTATAAGCTTGTTTTTCATAGCAATCTCCACTAATGTAGAACAAGTATATAATAAGGGATCAAATAGGACTTTAATTAGCTTGTAATGTAAGGCTAAGGTGAAGGTGAGATATAAAGACATTTATGAAGTGTAAATCACACCATTAACACTTAGACTTTACTTAGAAACTTCTTGATTCCTTTTCTTCCTTGACTCTTCATCTCTTCCCCCAAACTTATACTATTTCTCTTTTTTTTTTTTTTTTTTTCATTTTTGCATAGAATTTCTTATTTTTCTTAAGCAGGGGGCATTATGCATTTAAATTTTTTTTTTTTTTGTGTACCCCCAAACTTAGAATGATATGTACATTCACGACTTATTACTTTTCATTGTAGTACCCTTCTTTCATACATCCACAACCTTCTTTATTTTAAGAATATTTCTAAGTAAACTCAAGGTTTATGGTGCTACCGGTAGATTTTAGGGTAAATAAACTCAAAGTCTTTAAGCTTGTAATGTGGTTAAATAGAAAAAAATGGTTAATTAGGTTCAAACGGGGCGACTAGGGATAAATATACATATAAGGTAGGCTCTAAAAGGCTCATACGGTCCAAAAACGGCCTATAATCATATCCCTTACTATATTTGTCTTAGGATTTCGCCTTGAAAGCTAATCAAACAAGTTCTAGATAATAGACGACCTTGATCACCTTCTCCGTTGTAAATAAGTATATTCTACTTTACCACTGGTGAACATTCAATAGCTCTAGAGTGTACTGATGTTTAAAGTGAACCACTATAAGCTGAATATAACTAATCCGATTATAGTATAAAATGAACATAATAATAGCTAAGTCTAGAGTTTATAGCTTTTCTTCAACTCTATTTATCATCATCGACTACAACTCTTTTGACCCAAACAACAGGTACTGAAAGAAGGTAAACTACTTCAAAAGAAAACAGATAAAGTAAAAAATAAACTAACAATGCATGAAGAAAAATATGAATAAAAAAGTGTTTCTCCTGACCCCACACTTAAAATAAGATATGTCCTTATGGCGGCAGTAAAATAACAAAATAAGAACACTTCTCTGTTTGTATGAGGCCTTAGGTGCCCTCGTCATCTTCATCTGCACTCCTTTCTTCGTTTTCATCTTCGGCATCATCTCCTAAGTCATCTGCATCTGGTGGAGCTGGATAGGTTGGAAAGTGTGGCAGGTTATGTGTATCCATGCCGAAGTGTATGAGTGCAATGCGCAAAACCTGGTTTTGATAGGCGGCATGTGAGGAGGTCCATTGCTGGTGTGTGGTGAAAGCATCCTCTAACCTGGACAACCGTTGAGGAATGGTCAGGTGTGCTGTGGGTCAGTGTGGCGGAAGTGGTCGGGGAACAGTGTCTTGAGCTGGACCATCAATGATTGTAGCAATTTTGCTGTTGTCGAATACATGTGCTTGGGGCAATACTTCCTCTGATGATGTCCACTCAACTTCAGCTTTAGCACAAAGTGCTATAATCAGCGGGGGGCAATATATGCTCTGCTTTGGATCATCGAGGCCAAAAAAAATTGTGTCGCTGATTACCCTACCAATGTCAATTGTTCGCCCTGTTAGAATGGCATACAAAAGGAGAGCTCTCTTCGCTGCTACTGTGCTCATGTGACGGACCGGCATTAATCTGGCAGCTATGAAATAGTGTCATGCTTTGAATTCTCTGCACATGTAGCCTGTAGGAAAGGAAACTGAAGGACTTCCAGACATCGTCCATTGAGCATCTGGGGTGCCCAAGTAACGAATGACCGCTTCATAATCTGGGTGCTGGAGGAGCTCTATATAGCCATCACGTTGAATATTGGGGACCCCAAAGTATCTATTGATGTCCTCATAGTGGATGCAAATGATTCTGCCCCGGATTTCTACTTTTTCATTAGTGTGGTCTTTGCCATTAGCATAGAATTCTCAGACTACTGGGATAACTGCAGCATTTGGCTATGCACAGAAGCATCCCCAACCTCTATCTGTAATAATTCAGGAGATTCTTGGATAGCCTCCGCCCGTTATATCAAATCCTCTTTCATGAATGATTGTGCGTTTAATTATAAGAAAGTGATATAAGTCGGTGGTGTCTTTAGAGACAAATTTAGTAGTGTCGTAGCCCGCAGAAAAGGATGCAATGGACTTTTTGGATTTCTTGGGTGCCATTAACTACCTGAAACAACAATAATAAGCAACCCGAATATAGACAGCAAATGCCACGCACACGTTGCAATAAGAAATCATATATGTGTGCCATATTTCCCCTAACCCAAAATCTCTTTTACACCCCAAAATCACTCATTTAAGCAACACTTAACTCACCAAATTGAACATTAATCCTCAATCATTAGCAACATACACTGTAAACACCAATCAATATCAACGTGAACATTAAACACCAAATAACACCATGTTAAACAATAAACACAAGTTAACACCACTTTTTCAACATATTCTCACAAACATTCCAATATAAGGCTACGTAACTAATTAAGAACTTCAAGTAGAACCCATTAAACTTCATTCAACTTATCAATTAGAAAAAGTTGCACAAGCATTATCCCTTTTTTATTTTTATTTTTATTTTATTTATTTATTTATTTATTGAATCAATTGAAACAAGTCCTATGTATCATAATCTAACAATAAGGAAACTAATTATGCATTAGAATTATAAAATCATAACAAGAAATAAAATAAAGAAAGATATGGATTTGTACCTTGAATGATCTTGAAGAGAAAAAGTTAGAAGAGGTGAGGAATGTGAAAAATTATGTGAAAAGTGTGCTAATGTGGTGTTAATTTGAATGGGTAATGCATTTGAATATAAATCTAGTGTGTAGGAGTGGGGGATGGGGAAGATGAGTTTTAGGGTTTATGTGAGTGAAAGAAAAAGGGGGAAAGATGAGAAGAATTAAAAGGGGGAAAGGGAGAATTACTTTAATTGTCCCGTGTGGGCGCTGCGGAGTTCTCTGATGAGCGCCGCGGGGCTCACATGCATCTGGCACAATTGTGTCCAGGTGCCAGCGCTGCGACTCTGGATATCCAGCGCCGCGGGGCTGACACTCTGTTTCAAGTGTCGCGGCGCCCATATGTGAGCGCCGCGGCGGTCACAAGCCTCTTTTAATTTTTTTTTTAATTTAAAAGAAAATGTGCTACTCAAAAGAAAATTATCCCTTAAAAAAACTATAAATAAATAAATAAAATAAAATACTAAAATAAAATAAAATAATTGAACTCGAAGGATACTAGGTTTGGGTTGCCTCCCAAGAAGCGCTTGGTTTAACGTCTTCAGCCTGACCTGCTGTTCCTGCATTTACTTGTGATCCATAAGATCGACACTGACCTTCTGTCGATCTATATATCCTCCATGGTAATTCTTGAGGCACTGACCATTTATTGTAAATGAAACTTGATTATGCGGATCCCTAATTTCAACTGCTCCATTTAGGTACACCGTTATGATTTGAAACGGTCCAGACCATTGAGAATTGAGTTTTCCAGGAAGTAACTTCAGTTTTGAATTATAGAGCAACACTAGTTGTCCTTTTTCAAATGAGCACCGAAGTAACTTCATATTATGCCACCGTTTCGTCTTTTCCTTATACATCTTGGCATTCTCATATGCTTGTAATCGAAACTCATCTATGGCATTTAGTTGAAGTAAACGTTTTTTCACCTGTAGCTTAGAGATCAAAGTTGAGGGCTTTAATGGCCCAATATGCTTTGTGTTCCAACTTCAAGGGTAGGTGACATGCTTTTCCAAAGATCAAACGAAAATGAGACATACCAATCGGAGTTTTGTAAGCAGTACGATATGCCCATAATGCATCATCCAAGTGTAATGCCCAATCCTTTCGATTTGGTTTAACCATCTTCTCCAGAATGCTTTTTATTTGTCGATTGGATACCTCAACTTGTCCGCTCGTTTGAGGATGATATGCAGTAGCTATTTTGTACCTGACCCCGTATTTCTGCAGAAGGGCTAAAAAATACTTATTGCAGAAGTGTGAGCCCCCGTCACTTATAATTGCTCTCGGAGTTCTATATCTTGTGAATATGTTCTTTTGAAGGAACTTAATCACTGTTCTTGCCTTATTTATTGGTAAAGCTACTGCTTCTATCCATTTCGAAACATAATCCACAGTTACAAGTATGTATTTGTTGTTGTGGGATGGTGGAAACGGTCTCATAAAGTCTATTCCCCAAACGTCAAAGATTTCAACTTCTAGAATGGTCTGTTGTGGCATTTCATGTCTTTTGGAGATGTTCCCCATCCGTTGACATTGATCACATTCTGCAACAAAAGAATGTCCATCTTTAAATAATGTGGGCCAATAAAAACCAGATTGAAGTACCTTAGCTGTTGTTTTGTCTCTCGCAAAATGTCCTCCATAACTGGATGCATGACAATGGTGTAAGATGTCTTGAGTTTCTTCTGCAGGGACACATCTTCGAAGGATTTGATCTGCACATGATTTATAGAGGAATGGTTCATCCCAAAAATAGAATCTTGCGTTGTGGAGGAACTTCTTCTTTTGCTGAAAAGTTAAATCAGGAGGTGTTAGACCAGAAACTAAATAATTGACAATATCAGCATACCAGGGGCTCTTGTGATGTTGTGTTGCAAGGAGTTGCTCATCTGGAAAGGTTTTATTGATTTGGATTTTCTCTTGGTGTTGATTTGATGCTTCCAAACGAGAGAGATGATTTGCAACTTGGTTTTCAATTCCTTTTCTATCTTTGATCTCTAGATCAAATTTTGCAGTAGAAGAATCCATCGAATGAGTCTTGGCTTAGCATCTTTCTTGTTGATGAGGTACTTGATTGCTGAATGATCTGTGAAGACTGTAACCTTGACTCCAATCAGGTAAGCCCGAAACTTGTCGAAAGAAAAGACTACCGCTAGAAGCTCTTTTTTTGTGGTGGTGTAATTAGACTGCGCGTCATTAAGAGTCTTGCTTGCATAGTATATTGTGTGAAACACTTTCTCTCGGTGTTGTCTAAGTACAGCCTCCATAGCTAAGTCGCTTGCATTACACATCACTTCAAAGGGTAAGTCCCAATCTGGAGCTATAATGATCGGTGTTGTGGTAAGCTTCTTCTTTAATAATTCAAAAGCTTCAAGACATGCATCATCGAAATGAAACTGCACTTTTTTCTCTAATAAGTTGCATAGGGGTTTAAAGATCTTGGAAAAAAAATTTATAAATCTTCGATAAAATTCAGTATGGCCAAGAAAGCTCTGTACTCCTTTCACATTAGTTGGTGGTGGCAACTTCTCGATGGTTTCTATCTTTGCTCTATCAACTTCAAAACCATGAGCAGAAATTTTATGACCTAATACTATGCCTTCTTTAACCATAAAGTGGCACTTTTCCCAATTGAGCACTAAATTGGTATCTTCACACCGTTTGAGCACAAACGCTAGATTATCAAGGCATTGATCAAATGAATTGCCAAAAACAGAGAATTCATCTATAAATAACTCCATGAAGTGCTCAATAATGTCTGAAAATATGGCCATCATACAATGCTGAAATGTGGCTAGAGCATTGCATAGTCCGAATGGCATCCTCCGGAAAGCAAATGTCCCATATGGGCAAGTGAACGTGGTCTTTTCTTGATCTTTAAGAGCAATTGCAATCTGATTATAGCCAGAATATCCATCCAAAAAGTAATAATATTCATGTCCTACTAACCTATCAAGCATTTGATCGATGAAAGGTAAAGGGAAATGATCTTTGCGGGTGGCTTTATTCAACTTCCTGTAGTCCATACATATCCTCCAACTTGTGACAATCCTAGTTGGGATTAAATCATTATTCCCATTTTCCACTACAGTGATTCCTCCTTTCTTTGGTACACATTGCACTGGACTTACCCATGAGCTATCCGAAATGAGGTAGATAATCCCTGCATCTAGCCACTTAATAATCTCTTTCTTTACTACATCTTTCATTACTGGATTTAAGCGCCTCTGCTGCTCAATTATAGCCTTGTGCCCTTCC
Organism: Ailanthus altissimus; assembly: GCA_946807835.1. Classification (NCBI taxonomy): domain Eukaryota; kingdom Viridiplantae; phylum Streptophyta; class Magnoliopsida; order Sapindales; family Simaroubaceae; genus Ailanthus; species Ailanthus altissimus. Next base: position 18,071,601 of record OX327687.1, read on the forward strand.
TCTAATAGAATTTTATGCATGCAAAAAGAGGGGCTGATTCCCTTGATGTTAGCAATCGTCCATCCTATAGCCCTCTTATGATCTCTTAAGACCCTTAACAATTTATCTACCTATGGGTCATCAAGTTGTGCAGAAACTATAACTGGTATAGTAGAAGATTCGCCAAGAAATGCATACCTTGAGTGACTTGGTAGTGGTTTTAACTCTAGTTTAGGAGGTTCTTCAATAGATGGCTTAATGTGAGTTTGCAAGCCTTCTGGTCTATCTAACGATTCAGCTCTCCTCCTAAATCTGTCAAATCTCAGAGAAAAGCTTAAGGCTTGGAGATACTCTCGCGCTTCACTTCTTTCTACCTCAACTCTATTTACCACTACATCTTCTAGAGAATCTTCAATGTTATTTTTGTTGAACATATCCTGCACTTCCCTGTCAATGACGTCAATGCTCATACATTCCTCTTCCTCACTTGGCCCTCGCATGGCTTTGAACACATTAAATGTTACTTCTTCATTTTGCACCCTCATAGTTAATTCTCCTTTTTACACATCAATAAGGGTTCTCCCTATTGCTAGGAATGGTCTTCCTAGTATGATTGGTACCTCACGATCCTCTTCCATAACCAACACTATGAAGTCTACTGGAAAGATGAACTTGTCAACCTTTACCAAAACATCTTTAATAATGCCCCTTGGATAGGTAATTGAACGGTCTGCCAATTGCAAGGTGACATTAGTAGGTTTAGCTTCCCCCAAACCTAACTTCTTGTAGATAGATAATGGCATTAAGTTGATGCTGGTGCCTAAATCACATAATGCTCTGCCAAAGAATTTCTCCCCGATGGTGGATGGTATGGTAAAACTACCCAGATCCTTTAATTTTGGTGGCAATTTCTTTTGTAATATTGTGCTACATTCTTCGGTGAGTGCCACGGTCTCATATTCAGCTAATCTCATTTTCTTTGATAAGATGTCTTTCATGAACTTCACATAACTAGGCATTTGTTCCAAAGCATCTGTAAAATGTATGTTAATGTGGAGTTTCTTGAAGACATCTAAAAATTTCGAAAACTGCTTGTCTAATTTCTATTTCTGTAGCCTTTGAGGAAATGGTGGAGGTGGATAGGGAGGTTGCACTATAAGTTTCTGCTGACCTTTACTGGTTTGTACTGCTGCATTATCATTTTTCTGCATCTCTTTACTGCTTTCTTCATTTTTCTGCTGCTGTTCATAATGTTCTGCAGTAAATTTTGCACTTTTCTGCACTTCTGCACTGTTTAACTACAACTTCTTGCTACTTCTCAAAGAAACAGCTTTGCATTGCTCTTTATCCCCTCTAGGATTAGCCTCAGTGTTGCTTGGTAAAGTCCCCTGAGGTCGATTATTTAGTGCTACAGTAAGTTGCCCCATTTGAGTTTCTAGAGTTTTCAAAGATGCAGAATGGTTTTGTAGAATAGCATCATTCAACTTCATATACTGCATAAACATATCTTCCAATGATGCTTTTTTTTCCTGTGGGGGATGAAATCCGGGTGGGTTAGGTTTAAGTTGTACTGCATAAACATATCTTCCAATGATGCTTTTTTTTCCTGTGGGGGATGAAATCCGGGTGGGTTAGGTTTAAGTTGCTGGCCTTGATTGCCACCCCACGAAAAATTTGGATGATTTCTCCACCCCGAATTATAGTAATTTGAATGCGGATTATTCTGCTATCTATTATGGCTCCCCATATAGTTTGCTGATTCCATGCATTGCCCATTCAAATTATTGTCACCACAGAAGTCACAAGTTGCCATCTGGGTCTTGACAGCATTCATAGAATCAAACCACTTGGTTAATATATTGATCTGCGTAGCCAATACATTAAATTCATCAATCTCATGAACTCCAGCAACCTTCCTTAGTGTGACTCTTTCAGCAGGACATTGATAACTATTAGATGCCATCTCTTCTAATAACTCATATGCTTTATCTGTGGACTTATTCATCAGAGCTCCTCCAGCAACGGCATCGATAATTGTCCTTAAATGACCCACTAGCCCATTGTAGAATGTATGGACTAATAACCATTTCGAAACTCCATAATGGGGACACTTCCTCAATATATCCTTAAATCGTTCACATGCTTCGTATAATGACTCACCTTCAATCTATACAAATGAGGTGATGTCATTCCTTATCTTAGCTATCTTCGTTGGTGGAAAAAACTTCGCTAAGAACTTCTGTGCTAAGTTATCCCACATTGATATAGATCCTGATGAAAATGACATCAACCAGCTCTTGGCCTTATCCCTCAATGAGAAAGGGAATAGTCACAACCTGATGGCATCATCTGAAACTCTGTTAAACTTGAATGTATCGCAAATCTCCAAGAAGTTTATGATATGCATGTTAGGATCATCATTAGGAGCTCCATTGAATTGCACAGACTCTTTAAGCATCTGAATAGTACTTGGCTTGATTTCAAAATTGTTTGCATTAATAGTGAGGCGCCGAATACTAGACTGAATGCTTTCTGTTATAGGAATAACATAATCCCTCAACAATCTCTGCGGATTCATAGGCTTAAACACCGAATTGTTGATATTGTCGTGATTCTCTGCCATGTTTCTATTTTGATATTGTTCTCTACAAAGTCTCTGGAATGTTCTTTCAATCTCAGGATCAAAAGATGTTGAATCTTCACTCTTGGTTCTTCGCATGAACTGTCAAAATAAAAATATATATATATAATTATTAACTAGAACGGAAAAATACCAATAACAATAATGAAATAAAAATAAAATCTGAAGTAAAAGTAAAATAGTATGGTATTAGTATCGATCTAAGATTAGATAAAATAGTCCCCGGCAATGGCACCAAAAACTTGATGTCTATTTTAATGACCTAGCGCAAGTGCACGCTTTTTGTATCAAGTAATATAAGACTAAGTCTAGATTATCGATCCCACAGAGACTATTGTTTCTATTTTCTTCAATTGAATACTAAAATTACTCTACTTTACCTTTATCTAGACTAGCTTCAAGGATGGAGTTTAACTAACTATATTATTGCTATTGAACTGAACCTATTAAAATATTACAATTACTTAGAGATAGAATTCACTTAATTGATAAGTAATCTAGGGTATCGACGCAACCCCTAGTAGTTCATTGAACCCTTTAACCCCTTAGTTATTTTTCTTTTTATCAATTGATTGGCTAGACACTGATTTCATCATAAGCTTCTGTCGACAGTCGAATGATAATATCACACCCTAACAATTACCTATATGTCTATAGTAATCCGAATAAGATGCAACTCATTAAGATTAAGTCTAATCAAACCATACATGCCACCTAAGTATATGTCTATCCTAGTTGGAACTCATTGATATTACCCTATGATCATGTATCAATCTATCATAGGCTAAACACATGATTCCTTTCGTCAAAGATATCATGGTTCCTAAATAATCAAAATAGTGATCAAGTATAATGAAAGCATTAAGCATAGATAGATTGAATCAATTAAGTGATAAAAGTTCATAACTAAGAGATTAAAAGAATCAATTCTATACTAGGTTCAATAACGTCTAACCCTAGTCAAAAGAAATTAGCTCATGTTCAAAACAAGAATATCAAAGCAAAAGTATAAAAATATAATGAACGAAATCATCTCTTAAAAGTAAGGAATAAAACAAAACAAGTAATACTCTGAGTTGTTCTTCTTCCTCTTGTCTTGATTGCTCAAGAGGTGATTCCCCAATCTTCAATCTTGAATAACTTTACCTTGATCTCTTGGCTTGAATGTGTGTTTGTTGCTTGTGTTATTCTCCGTGCTAAGTCTCTCTATTTGTGCCTCAAAAGATTGTTTTTGTTGCTATGAGAAACCTTAGGCACGAGGAGCTTCGAATTCTAATTGAGGAGGGGTATTTAAATCTCCCGCATGGGCGCCATGGCGCTGGACACGAGCACAGGTATCCACAATTTCTTCAACGAGCGCCGCGGCGCTGGGTACTGAGCGCCGCAGCGCTCACTCGCTGTTCTGGTTGCCGCGGCGCCTAGCCACTTATTTCTCTTCTTTCGTCTTTCGAGCACATTTTTCTCGTTTCTCACCCAATTCGCTTCCCGTTTGTTCCTATGCATCATATTTTCCATCGTGCATCTGTTTATAATCAGAAAACACAATTAAATAGTCAAATACTTACATTTTGGAGCAAAATACGAAAGTTAGGTACAAATCCTACTAATGCTTTTATGCCCCTATCACCAACTAAGGGCCAAAACGTAGGAGGCAGGCAAAGTCATATTGCATCTCACTGTCCAAATCAAAGTGCATTGATTCTAAGTGATAACAATGTCATTGAAACTGAAAGCAAGTCAAATGACGAACCTATGCCACCGTTGAAAGATGCAAGTTATGGAATAGAGTACCTAATAGATGGTAAGTTGATGGTTACTAAGCATACATTAAGTTTGCAAACTGAAGAAGATGAAATGGAATTTGTTGCTGTGTTTCCCAAAGAGATACCATATGCTTTACCACTAATAAAGGGAATTGAGCATCAAATCAACTTTATACCTGGAGCATCAATTCCAAATATTACAGCCTATATAAGTAATCCTAATGAGACAAAGGAACTTCAAATACAGATTTGTAAACTCATAGAGAATAGGTACGTGTGTAAGAGCATGAATCATTCTACCATTCCAGTATTGCTTGTGCCTAAGAATGATAGATTATAAAAGATGTGTGTTGATTGCTACGCTATTAAAAATACCACTTCAAAGTTCAACAGAGTTGTATTTGAGCCCGATAAAGATTTGAGGACAAATCCTTTTCACGAGAGGGGGAATGATGATAAATAAACTACCAAAAAAATTCACAATGACCATTTAGCATCCATGTGTGATGGGGACCAATAGCATAACAGCTCATGTGAGTAGCCCATGTGATGTGAAGACTCAATATTGGTAGTTGTTGGTAGTTATTAGTTATAAGTTACTATTAATTGTTGTAATAAGTGCTAGCATTCCAAGTGCCTAGTTTATTAGTAGTAGTTGGTAATTAGTAATTTTAAGTTTTCATTAATTGTTGTAATAAATGCTGGAATCTCAAGTGCCTAAATTATAGGTAGTAGTTAGTAGTTATAAGTTGTCATTAGTTGCTATAATAAATGCTAAACATCTCAACAGGTCTCTATAAATATATGAGAGATGAAGGAGAATGAAATAGAATTAATGATATTAATGTTGAGAGTTTTCTCTTAAGTTCTTCAAAGAACTATTATTAAAACTTATCAAGATTTTATATTGTGGCGTTCTTTCAGACTTATCACTCACAACTTCTCATCTATCTTAAGTGTGACGTCTACTATCTTCTTATACCTCTGGTTCTTATCTTTGATAGATAATAGGTCAAGGTTCTTTTTTTTGTTTATATAAAAATCTGAATTAGAACAATTCTTGGTTAAGGAACTTCATTGAGTGTCGGGTCTCACTTTTATTTGTGAGGTTCACATCACTTCTTTTCTTTTAAGAATATTTCTAAGCAAATTTAAGGTTTATGGTTCTACCGATAGATTTTAGGATAAATTAGTAAAACATTCTTGCAGCTTGTAATATAAATAGAAAGTATTGGTAATTAGGCTTAAACAGGGTAACTAGGAATAAATATACAATATAAGATAGGCTAAAAAATGCTTATTCAGTCCAAAGATGGCCTAATGTCATTTTTTTATTAATGTGATTCCTATAACTTTACCTCAAGTAGTAATTAAATACATTCTAGGGTATTGATCCTTGAGACTGTGGTGTACTACTTAAACAAAAAGTATTTCTAAACAAAAAAAAAAATCAACTAATACATGCTTATTTCAATATGCTCATAAATAATTGATTAAAAAATAAAGTTGAAATCAGTTCAAGATTCATGATATAAGAATTATATCAAGCATCTATTATTTTGTAGAACTTATAAAAATAAATTTAGCTAATATTCTAATTCTTATCATAGATTAATGATCATCTTCTTAACCGAAATTTAACAACCTAAAAAATAATTACTCCACAAGACAACCGATCAATATAAGTAGCAAAATAAACACAAGAAAGTGTGTTTCCCACCCCCAAATTTAAATTAGACATTGTCCTCAATGTCTAAAAATAAACTTAAAAGTAAGAAAAACTTTCTGGTAAATGAAATTAGAGCATCGTAACATTGTGTTCTATTGGTTGGACTGCGGTATTCCTCTGCTCCCAACGCTTGCAAATGCTTGTATTGCTTCTTTGAATGCTCTTCTTGTTGATTTTATTCCTAAAAATACAAAGAAACTAACATAACTAAAACTAAAAATAAGTAAATAAAAATAAAAACTTACTTAGGTTGCCTCCTAAGAAGCGCTTGATTTAGCGTCGTGGACTTGACGGGGCTTTTTCTACTCTTATGAAGGATCAAAGTTAATGGTGGAAGCATCATTATATGTGAGCTTGTTGGAATTTCTCTCATTTGGCTTCCACATTCTTTTTATTATAGATCTTAGGCAACAACGTTTACTTTATTCTCCTCGTGCTTTTCTAGAAAGACTTAAATCTTAGATCGGTAAAGTGTTTCTTTTATGCCCTACTCTTCGATCATCTCATTGCATTGTTGCTTCTTCTTTTTCTTTCTTTTCTTCCTATACCTTAACGCCTTCTTTTTAATGTGAGGATTCAAAATTTTCTTGTCTTTAAGCTCTTTGACATTTAGGTGCATCGTGTTCACTCTCTAATGGCAACTTGATCTCTTTGAAGACTTTGAATGTTACAATGTCATCATGTATTCTCATGGACAATTTCTCTCTTTGAACATCAATGACCGTATATCCCGTGGCTAGGAAGGGTCGTTTAAGGATGATGGGATCTCCTTATCTACTTTCATGTCTAGAACAATGAAATCAGTAGGGAAGATGAATTTGTCCACCTTTACTAGCATGTCCTTAATAATTCCCTTCGGGTAGGTGAGAGAGCGATCAGTAAGTTGAAGTGTGATATTGATCGATTTTGCTTCTTCAAATCTAACTTGTTGTAGATGAAGAAGGGCATAAAGTCGATACTTACTCTTAGATCACACAGAGTTTTACCAAGGTCATAATTGCTAATAAAGCATGGTATGGTAAATCTCCTAGGATCTTTTAACTTATGAGGTAATTTTTTTCTGAAGAATAACGCTACAAACCTTTATCAATGCTATGGCTTTATAATCCTCTAGTCTCGTCTTATTTGAAAGGATATTCTTCATGAATTTGACGTAGCTAAGCATTTGTTTGAATGCATTTGCAAAAAGGAGATTAATATGTGATTTCTTAAAAACATCAAGAAATTTAGAGAATTGTTCATCTAATCTCTTATTTTACAGCCTTTGTGGGAATGGTGGAGAAGGTGTAAATGACTGCAAGGGTTGTTTCTACACATTTCTTGTAGCATTTTCTGTACTTATATGTTGTCCGTCTTTTTTTTTCTACACTTTTAGGATTGCCTTGCTGTAATTTTCAATTTTTACACTTGTATTGCACCTTATTAGCCTTTAAGGAAAATGAATAGGTGGTTTAAATGGTTGTACATCTTTTTGTTGTTTAACCCTCTTATTTTCCTTCATCTTTGGAAGTAGTGTTGATGATGTGTTGTCATGTAAGATCTTACCACCTCGTAAGTTGACAGCTTTCCATTGCTCCACACTTTCTCTTAGATTTGTCTCGATATCGATAAGTAAAGTGCCTTGAGGTCACTTGTTTATGGCAGCAGCAAGTTGTCCAATTTATACCTCTAAATTCTTCAATGATGCTGAATGATTCTGTAGGATGGCATCATTGGACTTCATATATTGCATTAATATGTATTCCGATACTTGCTACTTCTCTTACGATGGTTGGAATCTTGGGGGACTCATTGGTCTAGATGACTCCCCTCGGTTGTTATACCAAGAGAATTTTGGATGATCTCTTCACCCTAGATTGTAAGAATTTAATTATGGGTTAGATTGTTGCGATTAAAATTGCCTACATAATTCACTACTTCTATGTACCGCCCATTTATGTTGTTATCACCATAAAAGTCGCATGTCACTTGCTAGATTTTGATGACATTCAATGTATCAATCTTCTTAGATAAAATATTGATTTACACTACCAATACATTGAATGTGTCAATCTTATGCACACCGGTGACTCTTCTTGGTGTAACCCTCTCTATTGGCATTGGTAACTATTAGATGTCATCTCCTCTAGTAAATCATAACCCTCATCTGTAGACTTATTCATTAAAGCTCCTCTAATAGTAGCATCTACAATGGTCCTTAAATGACATACTAATCTATTATAAAACGTTTGGATTAATAGCCATTTAAGAACTCTATAGTGAGGACACTTCCTCAACATGTCCTTGAAGTGCTCCCATACCTCATACAATAACTCTCTATCAATCTAACTAAATGAGATGATGTTATTTCTCACATTTGCTGTCTTTGCTGGTGGGAAGAACTTGGCTAAGAATTTCTGTGCTAAATTTTTCTACGCCAGTATAAATCCTAGAGGCAATGACATTAATCAACACTTAGCTCTGTCCGTTAAGGAAAAAGGGAATAGTCTCAATCTAATAGATCATTAAAAACTCTGTTGTACTTGAAAGTATCACAAATTTCTAAAAGAATTATGATATGCATGTTAGGATCATCATTGGGAGCTCCGCTAAACTGTATAATCTCTTTCAACATCTAGATAATATTTAGCTTGATCTCAAAATTATTGATAATGATAGTTGGTCGTCAAATACTAGATTACACACCATCAGCAGTTGGGATAACATACTCTTTCAACGTCCTCTGTTGTATCATAGGCTCAAGGATAGGATTATTGATGTTATTATTATTTTTCTCCATAGTACGAACTGTCAAGAAAAAAAAAATCAAAGTAAAAATAAGATAAAAACAAAAATAAAAATCTGAATTAAAAGTAAGTAGTTTAGTATTAGTATTAGTATTGATTTAAGAATAGAAAGAAATAGTCTTCACCAACGGCACAAAAAACTTGATTGTATGCTATAGTAGCTAAGTGCAAACGCATGCTATCGTATCAAGTACTATAAGATTTAAGTCTAGATATCGATCCCACAAGGACTATACAATCTAATTCTTTCAATCAAGTACTAAAATTATAACTACTTAACTTTTATTCAAAAGACTAAAATCTAGAAGTTATTTAACTAACCTAATTTTATCAATTAAATCAACCTAAACAGCAACAAACAAGAGATAAATTCATGAAAAGATAATAATCTAGGGTATATACTAATCCCCTAATATTTTATTGAACTCATTAATATCTTAGTTTACCTTAAGTTTGGGTTCAAGATTTGAGCCAATTTTTAACCACTCTTTTTAGGTCGTTATCCTTTAATTGAACACTAATCAACTTGCCTAGGGCTCTTAGGACTTTAATGTTGTGTGATTTCTATAACACAAACTAACGCAAGTGCACGTATCGCAACAAGTAATAAAGTGATAAGTAGAGTGTCGATCCCACGGGGAATTGTTATTACTTGCTAAGTACTAAAATTATGTTCTCCTATTCTTATTAAAGCTATTGGCAATTTAATGGTTTTAATATCTAAACTAACTAAACAAGAAATAATAATAATTACAAGAATTGAGCAAGGAGAACAATTGTGATAGCACAAATACTCAGATGCCTAGGATTACAATAATCCCTCAATACTTCACTTGAATCCAACTACTCCCCTTAGAACTATCAATATGAATGTCAACCAAGAACTCTAATATCCTCACAAGCCTCTTTTGCAGGTCAAGTGAGTATATCTCATTCAATTAACTATCTATATGTCTATGATAATCAAATTGAAATAAGATTCATTAAGTTCAAATTCTCTAAATGGTCATATATGCCTATGAGTATATGTCTATCTCATATGAAACTCATGCTTTTACACCATGATCATACATCAATTTATCCATGGCCAACACAAAATTTCCTTTGTCAAGTTCATTAAGGTTCCCTAATCAATCTAATACATTTTCATGTAATTAGAAGCATTTAGCATAGAACAAATTGAACAATTCCATACCAATATGATAAATAAGGGAAAATAATCAATCCAAGCTACATATTGAGTTCACATTGTAATCCTAGCAATAAAACTTAGTTCATAATTGAAAATATAAGTTTAGAGCATCTAACAACATCATTATACATGTTGGAATCAACAACAAATACGAATTTGAAGAGAAGAAGAAATTTCCCTTGATGCAATGGTGATGTTCTTCCTCCAAAATGCAGAAATTCTTCTTCTTCCCCTTGATTTTTGCCTCTTGTTGTTGATTCTTGCTTCCAAGACCCAAATGAAGTGTTTATTTTCGTGCTCTCAATTGCCCCTTTTGCTCCTCCTCTCTCTTTGGCTAAACAATGGGTGTTTATATAGGTAGGGTTGCAAAAAGAGGACAAAAATGCCCCAAAGAAGTGCCCAGAATTCAGCGCCGCGGCGCTGTGATTCAATGCCGCGGCGCTCACTTTCTGCAATTGGCGCCGCGGCGCTGAAATCCAGCGCTGCGGCGCTGCACTGTTGCTACAGTGTACTGTAGCAGTACTGTAGCTACAGTGGTACTGTAGCAACAGTGCCTCTTTCGTATTTTCATCTCTAATGCTCCGATTTGCGTCCGTTTTCCGGTATTTTTGCTCCGATAATGCTTCAACCTATAAAACAACATTAATACGCATAAATAGCCCAATTATTGAGATAAATTGAACAAATATCAAATTAGGAAGATAAAATAGTTTATACAATTACGCCTTATCATTTAACTTTTGCTTTTTTCTTGGGTTTATTATATTAATGCAAAAAATTTTCTTGATCGAGGTTAAATAATAATTCTTTATCATCTTCTAATCATTGAAAACCATTCTTATTCATTCTCTTGCTAGGAATTTAAGTTTTAGGTAATTGATGGGTATTGTCGCCCTTAAGTTCCTTATGAACGGTTTCCACATGAGGATCCTATTTAGGAATAATTATTCGACCACCATAAAACTTACTATCGTGGTTTTCACATAGAGCTTATCTCATAAAAATTAGGAGGGTGACCACTCCCAAAGGTATAACTCAGTTTTCTAAAAATCGTAGAGTGAGGTTTGTATTCTTTCTACCTTTAAATATTTAAGACTGAAGTCATGTAAGGTTTTCTTGAAAATTATGTCCACCAAGCTCTCTAGGTTGATAACACCCCGTTTATATCTGTCTTGACCACCTATAATGTGATTACTAGCCGTTATCATGTAGATAGTTGATCCCTCGAGCATCTTCTTTAGTGAACATGATGGGAACATCTTAAATCTGAGGCATTTTTGCGATTGAGACATTATACACCACTTAATGATCTACTAAAGAATACCATATGTATTTCCTTCTCTGTTAATTAGAATCTCTAGCCAGCGTCGGTACTTCGACGATTATTATAGTTAGCTATTCATTTTGCTGAGGACTATTTTGCTCTTGATTTGCTCTTAACTCGTTCAATTATCCATTTCTAGTTAGCTAGTATATATGTTCTTTCAAGCTGTAACAATCTTTGGTTAAGTGAGAATTATAGGTCACAATATTAGGCATTTTGAAAGTAGTGGGTAACTCTAAATCTCTGAGATTATGAGTAAGTGGTGAACTCATCTTTCTCTTGATCTTGTTCTATGGAGTTAGTTCCCGTTGCTACCCTACCTCTATGAGTTTGGCTATTCTTGATCATTTTTTTTATAAGGTTTTTTTTTGTTTTCTCTTACTCACTATTATATATTCAACACATTTTTTAAAGAGTTTCTTCATATTTTCCCATTCTTCTCGAGCTTTTTCTAGTTCTTTTAACAACCTTTGTATCAAAGTTTTGATAACCAGAGTCTTACTTTTTATGATCCCATTCATCCTCATTACCGTTCTTTGAATTAAAGTTTCATGATATGTTTTGCTTTAGATCTTTATCCCTCGTCATCTTTTTCTGGGTCTAGATCTTTTCACAGACGACACCAAATTATTAACCATAAATTTTGGGTCTCTTCGTCAAACTTGAACTCAACCCTTCATCCTTGATCAATAATTGAATTTTTATTTACGAGGAAATAGCTGTAGCGTGTGGACAGATTACTGCTATTCTTTCTAAAGATTTCTTTATAACTAAAACTTGCTTGCTGTAAAAAAGAGATTAGTTATGGCTACGGTGGTAGTGATCTCCAATAAAAACTCTTCAATCTTAAGTCAGTAAAAGATTATTGACAAAATATAAGCCAATTTTAAGGTGTAAATAATTAAGAAAATAATAGTAATGCCTCCAAAATTCCCTTATGCATGAGAAAATACTCCCTTAATATAGAGTAGTGTGATTTAAGCCTTAGGATTCACTCTTTAATTTTTTATTATTCTATCTATCATTGAATTCTTTGGCATCGTATTTTTTTTTAATTATAGACCATTTGGTGTCATGTCCTCCTCGTCTCTAATCTCTTGAGCATTTTTATTTTTCTTATTTTTATGTCTTTGGACTAAGTGAAAGAGTTTTCAAGATTAATAATGCTCGGCTTTGCGAGGAGGAACTTTTCGGCCATTAACCTCATAAGGAAGGACTCCTTGATCGTTGATTGAAGAATGGTCATTTTCAAGAAAAAGGACTCCTCGGTAGTAAGTTAGAAACTGATCGTCCCCGTAATAAGGATTTCTTCACATGTGGATAGGTGACTCTAGACAATGAAGGAAAGAGTGTTGAGGGAGATATAATCGGTCTTGTTGTAGCTTAGATCTTGGACTTAAGCTCGGGCTTTTTTAGGTTAGAAGGGTTGGTTTTTTAGACTTGACTTTAAGGCTGTGCTCAATCATTTTAAATACGAGTGGGTACGGTTCAATTTAATTTGATTTTAATTGAAATTGAACTGACCCACTGTTTTTCGATTCTCTTTTAGAAAAGAACCGAAAAATCAAATGCAATATAAAAATCGAACTGATCAAACCAATTTTTTCTGTTTCTGACCCAACTGGATCCCATGTCAAATAAGCTGAATCTCATGTCATCGTCACTCTTCTCCTTTGGTTCTTCATTTGGCACTTCAAAATTTTGGTGGTCGGAGAAGAATGATAAACACACCCACCACACACACACACCCCCCCCCCCCCCCCCCCACCACAAAATCTGTAGGTGATGATGATCCAAAGATCTGTAGTTGTGTGATATGACCCCACGATCTGTGGCAATTTTATGATGAATTCATGAACTACTACTGTTCTTTTTATTGTATGATGCTAGGTGGACAACTTAATCCATAGGTTTTATGGTGGCGATGTTGAAAAGAGGTGATGATGGTCGCTGAATCCAGATCTAGAGAAGAAAAAGAATTTTATGTGTAAACGGTGTTTTTGTTAGATGACATTTTAGATGGAAAGGTAGACGAAAAATTGAAATGGTAAAGGAAATTAATTCAAAAAGTTTTTGAATTTGTACAAAAAGAAAAAGAGAAAGTGTGTTGGGAGAAGAATGTGGGAAAAAATTATTCAAATGAAATGATATTTGACTTTTAAAATGAAAAAGTTAGAAAACGAGAGATAATATGTGTTGAGAGTTGGGACAATGCAAAAGAAAGAAAAAAAACAATTAAAAAAATTCATTGGAACCACAATTTGAAATTTCAATTTATGGAGATTTTTGTGTGAATTAAATTTGGTTATAATGATGTCGGGGAGTGGTTGGGTTTTTTATGTATATATTAGTAATTTGGTGTGTGTGACTTCATAATAGCATTTTATTTTTTCTAATGATAAACTGACACATAACATTTTTTAATATAATAAAATTGGTTTTACAATTCGGTTTCAGTTTTTTTTTTAAATTGAACGATCCAATTTTTTTATTTTTACAACAGAACAGTTATTTTAAAATTTTAAAATTTAATTTTTCAATTTTCAAAGTTTTTTTTACTTACCCTTAATTTTAGGTCTTTTCAAAAATCGACCTTCACATAATTTTAAACAGGGCTTGAACATTTTGGGTCTTTATGGACTCACCCAAAACCTAGGGGCAACACTTATAAAAAATAAATTTTAAATTCTAAAGAATTTCTTAAAGGAATTAAATAAGTTATATAAAAAAAAAAAAGTATTGAAAAGGTCACAAAAATGTTTTTTGGTAAAATAAGAGTTAAAACCAATGCAATCAATTTGGCAGTTCTAAAGCCAGGGTACAATTCAATATGCGGTTCGATTGGAGCTAGATTAGAGGCTTTACTTCAAAAAAAAACTTGAAGTCTTTCAAATAAAAAATTTAAATTTTTTAATTTTAATAAAATTAAACTAATTAATAAAAATAATTAATTTATTAATTATTAATAAAATTTATTATTATATAAATTTATAAAAAAATAAAAAGACTTTTTTTTTAAATATCATTATTATCAATTGGACATTGATAATAATAAATTAATCCTCTCCATTGATGGTTATTTGTTAGCTCATGAAAAAAGTGTGCTAAAGTCATTCGATTATTTAAAACAATTCAATGTATTAGAGGTTGACCTATCTATATATATATATATATAGATATATATATATATATCACAATCTTTTTTATATGACGAAAGGGCAGACTTTCATTATAGCCCAGTGGGCAGGTCGGCCTAACTCCAAAAACTTTTTAAATTTAATTATGATTGTTTTTATAATTTTACTCCGAAATAAATTTTTTTAATGATTTGGCATTTTTAAATTTAACATTACAACAATATATAATTAAATTTTAATTTTATATTATTTTTTATTTCAACATTTTAATTCCCGCCAATCTGTAAATTCTGATTTCTCTGCATAGTGGCAGCAATGTGTGTTTTTTTTTTTTATTAATTCAACTATGAGTAAGCAATAATGGCAACTATTTTCCTTCCTTTTTTTCCCCTCTATAACCATCGCATGCTGCTTTTACTTTTATGGCAGCAGAAAATATTTTAATTCCACAGCTGACAAGCCCCAACTTGTTCAAATTTATTTACTTTTCTTGCTTTCAGCTTTAGATAGCTTGATTTATTGGCAACTTTTTTTTTTTTGGCTTTCTACAATTTATTTTTCTTTACATGCACGAGAAGGATTTCATTTTTCATTTTTTGGGTTTTATATGTAACTTAGTAGTTTCTTTGTTCAGATTTTGAAATTTTCTTGTTTCTCTTGTATTTTCTTAATGATTTGCTTCTTTATAAATGAATAATTGTTAAGTATTATTTTATGATAGCTTATGTCGGTACTGAAAAAATTATATATAAAAATTTTAAATATTCAACGGAGGTTTTAAATGGGTGATAAAAATAATATTGTTTTAATAGTAAATTATGTTAAAAAGTATTTAAGTAACATAAATTTTTTGTTAAAATAGAAGTAATCAAAGCAATTTCTAAGATGTAAATAGTCAAATAAAAGGGAAATTATTGAAATTAATATTTATTTTAATAGCTTATCTTAGTTCCTCAATACATTTTTAATTTTTTATCGGCAAATAATATAAAACCGGATATTTTTACCCTTGAACCAATTTTTCCCTTCACCCTTGAACTTAGATCGGCTATTTTGCTTCCAAGATATTCTAAAAACTTCGATAAAGTGAAAAAGTAGATCAGTTATTTGGTTACTCACACTTTGAAGATTGGTAGCTAAAATGACCAATTGCAAAATAAAAAAATTAAAAATGAACAAAAATTAGTGAGTTTTAATTTTGAATGTATTTTTGTAATTTTGTTAGTAATTAGTAAAAATAGTTAGATTTAAATTTAAATTGGTGAAAATAACTGAGTTGAAAATAGGTCATCGAGGTCATATGGCACAATCACTTGGCGCCATGTGGCACCTTAAAAATTTTTTAAATTAAATTAATTTTAATTTGATACTAAATTAATTTTGGTTATTAATTAAACTAATAAATTAATTAATTAATATTGTTTTTATCGAATTAATTTATTTTCTTGTTTAATTCTAGTAAAAAATTAATATATTTAACTACTTTATTAGTTATTTTATTAATTGGATATTAATTTTAGTTGTTGTTATTTATTTAATTGGCTTATTTTATTAAATAATAAATAAGTATAAATTTATGCAATTACTAATTATTATTTGTTAGTTAATATATTTATTTTTTTTGTTTAATTTTAATTATTTAATTTAATATTTAATGCTTTATTCAATTTGTTATTAATTTTATTAGTTGTTATTAATTGGTTTAATTTGTTTAATTATTTGCTCATACACAAATAATTTTATTTTTTAAGGAAGCAATACATGTACAAATTATTTATAGTTTCAAAAAAAATTATTACCGAGCGTCGGTGACTTCTTATTTGAAGTTGTGGACCATAGATGCCATTAGACATAATTTGATGTCTGGAGGATTTATTTAAGACCACATGTTAGGGTTATTTTCTAGATGCACACGATATCTCATTCTTAGGTATATTAGTGTAGGAGTTATTATTAAGATAAGTTCGTATAAAAATTTATATAAAGAATTGTAATTTTTTTTATATACAACAAGCATATTTGATTCTTCCGTTTAAAATTTTATTTTATTAAGAGGTTGAGGATGAGAGATTATCTCTTAATCATAGAGTTAAATAGAAACTTAAAAATAAACTTTGGGGTAAATATTTTTAAAATATGATGAATATGAACTATAATGATTTAGATTTGTGGTTAAGTATGGTAGATTTAAGTGAAAAATATGACATAGATGTAGTAAATTTGTGTCAATTTTTTTCATCATGTGCTATGTTGCGATACAATCATAGAGAGATCTAGTATTTTGTGCTTAAGCTTGTGGACAACTTAAATGAGCTCAATTAATAACCATGGGGTACACGTGCATGGTCCATACTCATGATACCTTAAGCACAGTAATAGATAAAAAGTTAAAAAAGATCATAAAAGAAAGTTATCAAAAGAAGAAAGGATAATGTGATAGTTTTGCTCATGCATTCTTGATAAGTAATTCTATCGACTTATTATTATATTAAAATACAAAGAAAGTGTTCGAATTATTGTTTATTGATGTGAAATTGTTATTTTTTGTAATTTCATGTTTGAATTTACAAAGTGATTCTGGTCTATGGATCAGTTATTTGCATGTCTCGGTAATGACCCTTTTTTGTGCAACCTGAGTTGGTATAGCAAAGGCACTCTACTATTCAAAGACGTTGAATAATTTTTTCACAAAAAGGATGAAGACTGAGGAGGCATATAGGAGGTTGTAATTGTTTATAGGTTTTAGAGGCATATAGGAAGTTAGTGCTGAGACAACATGAGAAGACTGAGGAGTGTTGCATGGCAACGAAGTTGTAACTCTCATTAGGTATATTTGGAGGGGATCTCAAAGAGGACCATATTGTAAAATCAAACGTTTATATCTCAAAGATGATATGGATGTTCAACATAGCTATGTTGTGAAGATTGATTATAATCATTTATATATTTTCAACATCTGGAACAATGGTACAATTTTTATACTTTTTTTATTTATTCACTATTTGATTTTGACGAGTATTATATTATGAAGATTGATTATAATTATTTATGTATTGTTTGAGTCAGACATGTTATTGTACTATGGCATTCTTGAGCAGAAGACTGATGATCTATGAGATTAAATGGTGGTAGTTATAAAAATAGAATTGATGACTAGGATGGACAAGGACAAAGCAGGGCTCTTGCATTAAATGAGACTTATAATGCAATACTTCTAGTCATCCATCATGTTTGAGGATACAGATCAAATGATGATATATTTTATATATAAATTGATTTTGTACATTCTTTATAACTCAGTATATTCATAGGTGTTATTTTATTTTACAAGAGAGAAGCCATGACCGATGACATTCAGACTTAGACTCCAACGACTGAGTATTAGCATCAATATGATCAAGAGAGCT
The DNA here is from genome assembly GCA_946807835.1 of Ailanthus altissimus. Taxonomy (NCBI): domain Eukaryota; kingdom Viridiplantae; phylum Streptophyta; class Magnoliopsida; order Sapindales; family Simaroubaceae; genus Ailanthus; species Ailanthus altissimus. The sequence continues at coordinate 18,089,559 of OX327687.1, forward strand.
CTACAAGTGTGCAATTTATACCTAATGCTATTGCACAAAGGATGGGTAAGTTTGGGCGCTAGTATAAGGATGTATGGGTTAAACACACCCTTTATACCAATTCAATTAAAAAGAAGATAATAAGAAAAAAAAAAGGTAAAGTTGCAAGTGAAGGATCCGTGTGATGATTCTAAAGTTGACCTAAATCCACAATGACTGATAAAATTGGTCGTGTGTATGGAGCTTCGGTCATGGATTCGGGATGGTTAAGGGCATGTTAGCTTACTTGACATTGATGCTAATCTGACATGGTTTAATAAGCTCCTAAATGACTGGCTTGATGATTTTGTAAGGATATTCTTTTATGATTTTTTGTTTCTTAAATATGAATTAGTAGTATAAATACTTATATACATTACATAGGGTTTTGTAGCATATTAATTAGTATCTAAAATTGGGTATCAATGCTAGTGCAAGTATGTGTAAGTGTACTCACAAGAGTGTCTGGTTACAGATGCATGTTTTTTTTATAAAGTTTTTTCCTGATTCTTGTTCACATTATATTATAAATTTTTTGGTATAATTATTTTAATTTAATGTTATATATTTGATTTTAGGAGTCCATTAGATGTATGCACTAATTTTATTCCCCTTGCTCTATATGGTATTACATGAGACTCATTGTTGTTGTTCTATAGACTAGGACAGAATGAAGATTTACTTGATACTAAATTGTGAGTTAAGGTAGATAAGGTAATTGATATAAAATAATAATTTTTTTCTACTTATTATACAATTAGTTCATAATAAAACTATAATTATTTGTATAGATATATATATCAGTGAACTACAAAATGGAGTATTATATTACAATAGAGGTCAATTTGCTTCAGATGAGGATTACTATCTACAATTTCAACATTAATGCATATGTTGATGAAGTGATGAAAGTTTTTATCGCTCATATATATATATATATATATATATATTCTTATACCACATTATCTTCAGACATGTATAATTTATGCTCTTAAGAAAGAAGTAATTGTAGCTATGTTATCGTTTAAGCCCATATGTTTAAGAGAAGGTATCTTTAGCAGAAAGTCTAAAGTAAAGACTGTAGCTCACTTATATGTTCATTGAGTACCGAATGTTTGGTCGACCATTCGATTTCAGCCCTGAGACTAGTACTTTTTTTTAGAGAAAAGATAGTCATAGATTTATGGACCTATGCCTTAAAGTGATATACAAATGTGTAATTGTGTTATATAATTATCTATTGTTATTGTATTTAGTAAATGTATACAGAGATGATATATAGATGTGCAAAATATAAAGAGGTATTATTTTTAAAATTTTAGGTTTCAAAATACTCATAAAATAAGGACTTATGCTAGAATTTCGATTTCTAAATATAATTAACTACATTTAGCAATCAAACAACAAATGTTAAAGTAAACCATACGAAAGGAAATCAAATATCAATTTAAGTTTTACAAACAAACATACAACTCTATTATAACAATGTAAACTAAAATTAACAATTATACATTAATTGCTACGTAAAGTAATAGAGTTTTGACATATCTGTAGATTATATCAATGTTCATTATAGCGGTTGTAAACATTCTTTGATGGTTCTTCCCCTTGAGATGGAATTTGTTTCATCCTATGCCTTTTTACTTGTTAATGTGCTATAAGAGACTGGATGTCAACATTTCTCAATTCGTCTAGAATTATCTAATCTGACAGATGACCAACTAGAAGGACTGACTCACTATAGGTATAAACAAAGCACTTGAACATGTAATAAGATGAACAAAGACCCTCGTACTATAATTTTATATATCTGTATATGGCAGTAGTATAGGAACAAGGTAGTTGCCGAAAGTTAAACTTTTGAAAACTGTATGTCTTTGCAGTAATGTCCACTATTCTATTCTATTCGAATTATCCACTAGGTAAACTATCACTCGAGTTGCTTTATTATTGTGCTTCATCAATTTGTGATTTGCCTAAGTTATCAAAAAAGATATCATACCTTTTGCTATCTTCTGTCTATGATAAAACCACTAATATTATCTCTCATATTACTTAACCAAAGTAATAGCAGAAAGAGATATTGCATTGCATTTTTTACAGTTGCAATAATGCTCTTTGCGATATTAGTGATTATGATATCATATCTTCTGAATAGACCTATTGATCGAACCTATTTTTTCATATCAATGTCCTTCAAATACTTAACTGTATCAGGTCTAATCTCTCATATTTTTCTCATTTGGTATTAAAAGTTAGAAAGGCGATATGTCTTTATAGCAATAAAATAAATAGCTAAAAATCTTTTTTTTTTCTTTTTTATTGGTATTTTGTATTTTGTTACTAAATTTTTCTTCAAGTGATAGATGCAAAACTCATAATAGGTATTAAGAAACACATGTCAAATAACACTCTCAATACAAATGTATCAAGCAGATGCAAAAATTAGAGCATAAAAGTCACAAATTACTCATCATAGTTTAGTTATTAACTACGCTCGAGAAGCATCATTTTTATCTTTACATACAGTCACAAACATTGTACCAAGATAGACACATTTTAAAATTTTATTCTATCAACTGTAATCCTATATTGAATGGATAAATAAAAACCTTCGATACACAGTCCCAACGCCATTAATAAATACTTAAAGAGATTGTCTTCTTCAATTTCTAAGTGAGTAACCATACCTAGGTTTTGTTGTTCAAATACATAGCAGTATGTAAAAAGTAATCTAAATAAATCTTCTGAAGCACCTTATATCAACCTGCATACATGCTCCTTAACTTGTCAAGTAGTGGAATATGTTAACTCTACACCTTATTTTTTATGCATGCCCTTTTAAATTTCTTTCGGTTTATAAATTCTACTGATAGATGCAAATTTATATTTTTATTATTTTACCAATAATACAAATCTTGACTTGCCAGTGACCATTATATAATCGGTCCAAAACACATGTGTGCTCTTATTTACTCTCTTCACGGTAAAGAACTTCCACACTTCTATTGACACTGCATGTAATTTTTATTTGCATCTCATGTAGTCTCCATTTGCATCTCTTATCATTTTATTTCACCTCAAAAAGATCTTTAGTAGACCTATGAACTTTGAAGATCAAATTACCTTAAAGTGCTAGTATGCTTATAGCCTCATAAATTTTATGTTTACTATCATATAGCTTTTCCAGAAACACATTCTTGATTCCAACATATGATACCTTATCGATATTCAAGTACGATGGTGGTATTGTAGGAATAAATTAAAAAGGATTTTTGGCTTGAACCTTATCTTTTATTAATATGAATCATACACATCATGTGACTCACAAAAATAACTATTAAAAATATAACCCAATCCACCTTCTAGTATGTCATTTAATCCATCAGCTTCGGTTCCATAATCAATATTACAAATCATCATCTTCGGTTCCATAATCAATATTACCATCATCATCTTCATCATTACCATCATTATCACTCTAAGCATTTTCATTACTATCATCATTTTCATTATCCCCATCTGTCTAACTATTGTATTGCGTATAAATTGGGCATTGAATAGTAAGAGAGAATAATAATAATCCTTTGTAATGTTTGTTAGAAATACAATTGTTGGTATTGTTAAGGCTATGCTATTCACTTTATTGTTATCCTTGTGAACTTGGACTGATTAGGGTAGACTTATTCATTCTTGATGGGCGTCTTCACATTATTTTTAAATACGGGAGATTAAATATTGACTATTACATATAGTGGTGTCAAAGACTTTTCATGAAGACTCAACCAAAACTACACATCATCATTATTTTTAATTATAATTGGTCTCTACCTCATTGTCTTTGCCTTAATAAAAATTCTCATAAACACTCTAAATTGCACCTGATTAACTTCAATTACACGACAAACTTATCTCAATAACACTTCATATTTTATATTATTCAGAATCAAAATACCAATATTTTTGAATCCATTATATCTCTCATCATTGTCACTGGAACTCTTCCACTTTCCTCTAAAGTATACAATAGTTGAAACACGCTCCATGATACCTATAGCAAAATATTAATGGTAAAAAAATATGATTAAAATGAAAAAAAAATTAAATTGGGAAAACTATGGATAGTGCACAAAAGTACCATGTGCGCCACGTGTTATGCAGGGTGGAGCTTCGATTTATAGTGCACGGGTGCTAAGCCTATGTGTAGTACATGTTCGAGTGTTACATGTACACTTAGTGTTGGGCATGCAACAACTACAAATGTCACCCTTACGTTTTTTCAATTTTCTCACTAGATTCATTTTTTTTTCACTTTTTTTGCATTAATTTGACACTGTTTTGCACCATTTTTACTCATTTTAACTAATATACTTATTTTAAACATATATATCACAAAAATATTTCATTTTCTGATATTATTGCAAAATATATCTTGAATTTGAGAAACTTACTAAGTATTTAAAGTCGATTTATCAAGAATTTACTATTAACTTAATTAAATCTTTAAAGGCAAACGTGTGTGCTTTTTCAAGGGCTCTGAGTATTTTTTTTTTTTTAGTGAGTTGTTTTAACTACAAAAAAATAATGTAAAGGGAAATTGTTTTAGCAATTTAATGTGTTATTAAAAAAGATAATTTGTACAATTAGAGGCCTTTTTTGAAAAAAAAAAATCAAATAAAATTAGTGGTCAAAATACTACAGAAACTATACACAATAACACTTTATATATCAGCTTTAGCTATAACATTCATCTGAACATTTTATTTTGAAGGAAAATAATGTAAAAGGAAATTCTTTTAGCATAAACAAATTAAAAGAGAAAAAGAGATTGTGAAATATTTACAAAGGAAATAACCTTCTCACTCTTTTTCTCTTTTTGTATCCTTATACAAAAAAACCCTAGCCTCCCCTTCATTCCCCTCATCCACTAGAGAGGGACTTTCCCCCTCCGGTGGACATTCACCATTTAGTTTTAAGATTATCAGTCCTTCATTTTCGTTTCTTTTCTTCTTGTGGTTGTTTTGATTTTTCCAAATTTATTCAGCGGTTTCCAGTCCATTTATTTTACGTCTCCAGTGAAGGTTTTGCCTATGCTCACTAATTTGCCGATCTTTTACGGCCTCGCCGACAAGCCTATATCGAACATGGCTAGATTCGGAGAAGATAGCCGCCTCCTCTACCTTATTCCAATTCAGCGATGGGCTCATCAATCCTGACAGCAAATCCATCGGTCTTTGTGTCGTTCTGTCATCGGAGATCTAGGTCGTTCCTTTATATAATAGCTTCCTTGGCAGCCGTTGAGCCTTTAAGGTTAGCCATCGCGCTTTATCAATTCAAGCTGAGTTTCTCCGGCCTCGTTGCATTAAATTGGCTCTTACCGTGCTTTTATGGCTGCATTGAGGCTCTCCCGCTATCACCATTCGACCGGCCATTAACCGAGGTCTCCTTAGATCTTACCAAAGTATCATCGGAGAGCCGCCGTCTATGATCTACAATTGACAAGTCCCTTAACCCAGTTACCGCTCTTCTCCGCCATAGGATCAACAACTATTGACAATTTCTGGCAATTGGGGTTACTTTTTCGGGGGCAACAAACCCCAGTTAGTTAACTATGAAAATTGAGATTTACTAGATTTTTTTGGGACTTATTGATTTTTTTTGGTAATTGTGTTGTGTGTTTGTTTTAGTTGTATGTTGTAGTGTTTATATTTTTTTCCTCCTGCGTGAGAGCTGTTTCTTTTTGCTTCTGAATTATTTGAGTTGTATTTCTTTTTTTTTTTTTTTTTGAAAGGATTTCCTCAATTGAGGATATTGCTATTTTCCTTTGGTTGCAAGGGGTTGAGATGAAGCATTCATCAATGTGCAGATATGTTTTTAAGTCTCAATAGGTTCTATAAGTACTTTAACTGTGTTTCTTTGATGAAATTCAGTTTATTTTCCAAAAAAACTACGAAGGAGAAAAAAATTGCAAAATAGTTAATAATAACGTTGACATCATTTTTTAATTGAACAATAAATAAATAAAAACGTTCAAGTCACATCGTCATTTTAAAAATACTAACACCAAAATTTCAAAAAATAAAAAATAAAAATCAACACATCACCTATTGGAAGTAACAAAATAGAAAACAATTCCGGGTCCTTGAAAATTTTCACTCGTGATTTTCTACTTTCCAGAAATAGAAAGTTCCAATGATCAGAAGTTTTGTCTGCTACCGAATCTTTATTTAAAATTCTAAATCTCATCCTCTTCTTTTATCTTTAATTTGGAAGAGATAAAGATACCGATATGGTGATGAAGATTTGAAGCAGGGGTATCATAATTATTCAGAATTCTCTACTCCTAAAGTTTTGTCTGCTACCGAATCTTTATTTAAAATTCTAAATCTCATCCTCTTCTTTTATCTTTAGGAGTAGAGAATTCTGAATAATTATGATACCCCCGCTTCAAATCTGCATCACCATATCGGTATCTTTATCTCTTCCAAATCCCAATGCCTCCCATATATTTACATTCACCCATCTGTTCGGTTTAATTTCAGTTTCACATGTTTCTTTCTTTCTTTTTTTTTTTTGTTTCTATTTTAGCATTTGTGCTTTTGCCATAGATATCATGTAATTCGGTCTCTTGATTTTCTTTTTAGTTTGTTTGATAGACACTCAAAATCTTGGACGTTGACTTAAAACTCAAAAGTCCCCATCTGGGTTCTTGCTTTAATCTTGGCTATTAAAATTTCAAGTGTCCTTTCTCTTAATGGTTTATTGATATTATTTTAGTTTTGAAAGGAGGTTTATTGATATTATTAAATTCTTAGCTAGATATTCTGGATATCTGGGTATTTAGATTGAAGGATCCATTGTTGGTGGGTTCTAGTCGAGAATTTGAGTTTGAGGTGAATTTGTAAGCTTCTTCTGATAAATCTTTTATTTTGGGATGTGTTGAGCTTACCTGAGGAGCAAGAGGTTGGACTCTTATTTTTTTATCCGTATCTTGTGAATATAGTTACATATGCTTTTGATTGATTTTGACAAAAGTTTCTTTGTTTGTCTATAATACTTAACAAAAATAAGTAGTATTCTTGGATTTCTATTACCAAGTAATTATTTTCTCATTGATCATGGGGTATGTTATTTAGATTTGCAGACCGAACCCATTAGTTGTCACGTTGTCGCCCATTGAAATACCTTCAATGTTTTTGTTCTGTATCTTTACACCCTTGTTAAATTAAAGTAGCCTGCAATTTGAACGTAGACCGTTTGTTTTTGTGAGAATTATAAGAAACTGTATATTTTATTATATAAAATAATGTATAGAGATGACTTTTATATAAACTTAAGGTAAATATAAAATAAAAAATTCAGAATAATAAAAAGTAAGTAATATTTACATTAATAATAATATATATAGTAAGAATATTATGAGAATATTAGATTAATTCCTTAATAATTTTTTAATACCTCTCAAACTTAAAATGGTGGAGTAGAAGTAAGTTTGAGTTTGAACATCAGAGCATGAAAATGACCAAAAAGCGAAGGTTTAGTAAAGATATCAGTAGATTGATCCTCATATGAGATGGAGTGGAGCATAACAATGCTATTAGAAATATGTTGCCGTACAAAATGACAATAACAATCTATCTCAATGTGATTAGTCCGCTCATAAAAAATATCATTATAGACAATTTTAATAACACTCTGATTGTCATAATAAAGAGGTGTAGCACTAGAGTGAGTAATATCCATATCTTCAAGAAGCCATCAAAGTCAATGATTTCTTGGATAGTATCAGTGATGGCACGATACTAAGCCTCAATACTAGAACGGATAGTAATTGCATGCTTTTTACTTTTCTATGATAGAAGAGAATCTCCTAAGGAAAGAAAAAACTCAGTAGTTGATCGTTGATCGATAAGATCACCTAACCAATTTGCATTAACATAAGCTTGCAACACAATGGGAGAGTGAGCTGAAAAATAGAGACCATGAAAAGGTATACCCTTGAGATAACGCAAAATATGAAGAACTGTTGCAAAATGAGAGGTACGAGGAGTGACCATAAACTCATTGACAATATGAACAGCATAGGCAATGTCTAGTTGAGTGACAGTGAGATATACTAAACTACCAACTAACTGGTATAAAAAGTGGAATCACTAAGGAGAGTATCATCACAAGACCAGAGTTTAGTATTAGGCTTTAGGGAAGTAGAGACAGTCTTACTATTTGTCAAACTAGCTCTTGCAAATAGATTCAATGTATATTTATCCTGTGAGAGATAATACCCTATAAAATCAAACAATACTTAAAGTCCAAGAAAATAACTAAAGGTGCCATGATCTTTCATTTCAAAGTGTTGTTGAAGAAAGGTAAAATACCAAGAAGATCATTATTCATGATAATCATGTCATCAACATAGAGAAGAAGTAGAACACAACTTCGTGCTATCTTCCTAACAAAGAGAGCTAAGTCATAGGGACTAGACTGAAAACTATGTTGAAGAATAGTCCCACTAAACTTTGTAAACCATGCACAAGAAACTTATTTAAGCCTATATAGAGCATGAGAAAATTTGTAGACTTTGCTTGAAGGATGTGGATAACAAGAAAGAGGCTTCATATGTACCTCTTCAGTGAGATCGCCATTAAGGAAAGCATTATTGACATCTATTTGAAATAATGTCTAACCACGAATTATAGTAACAACTAACAAACTCCAAAAGAAGTAAGTCGAGCAACTGAAGCAAATGTTTATTTATAGTTAATTCCATATTCTTAAGTAAAGCCTTTTATAACAAAACGAGTATTATATCGTTCAATAGATCTATCAGATTTAGTCTTGATCTTGTACATCCATTTGCATCTAATGCAAGTCTTATTAGGTGAAAGAGTAACAAAATTGCAAGTATACAACTTCTCAAAGATCTGCAATTCTTCAATCATTACTTATTGCTAAATAGGATTAGAACTAGTCTTAGAATAGGATTAAGGCTCATATAAAGAAAGCATAGTAGAAAAACATTGATAATTCTAAAGTCTACGGGAAGTTCTCTTACCCGAGATGAACGATGAAGAGAGGGTGTAAGAGAGGTCTCATAAGTATTTAGAGTAGATCTTTTAGATGGGGTAGGTGGCTTAGAAGCAGACATCATATCAGCAAACTCACTTATATGAAACTCAGAAGAAGTATATGTATGTGAAGTATCAAGAAAAAGATTAAAAGTATTATCTATAAAGAACTATAAAATATGAGAAGACACAGAGTTAAAGTTATATATAGAGAAAAATATTTTATGCTCGAGAAATACTATATGACGGAGACATAGAGGAGGTTAGATAGGGGATCCTAACACTTATAAGTTGTTGTTCTATCTTATATCTCAAGAAGCAACATAATTGAGTACGTGGCTTGGGTTTGGTGTGTTCATATTTTTGAAGTAGAATAAAGTAGACACAACCAATTATTTTGATGAGACTATAATTAGGTGGGGTTTCATAAATATACTTATAAGATGATTTGCTCTTTATAACATAAAAAGGAATACGATTAATAGCAAAGATAGTGTTCAAGGTAGCTTCTCCCAAAAAATGTTCTGGATAAGAGTAAGAAATAAGGAGAGCATGAGTGGTGTCTAAAATATGTTTGTGTTAACGTTCGACTCTCTTAATTTGCAGAGTGTACTAGGACAAAACTTTGCCAAATAGTACCATATTCTTATAGAAGATTTAGAAAGTCAGAATCTCTATATTCCATAACATTATTAGTACAAAAAACTTTAATAAGGTATAAGAACTAGATTTTAACTATTACAACAAAATCATGGTAAATTTTATTAAATTCTGATCGTTGTTTCATAAAAAATAATCAAGTATATCGAGAATAGTCATCAATAAATATAAAAAGATATTTAGATCCTCTCATAGTGGCATTGGGAGAAAGACCTTATAAATCAGAATATACAAAATCAAATAGAGCATGAGAGACAATAGTACTATCAATAAATGGTAAAGTTAGTTGTTTAACAAAAGGACATTTAAGACAATCATCTTTATTATAAAAAAACAACAACACCTAAATGACCGCTAGATACCAAAGATTGGACACGACTAACTAACGCATGACCCAAACAAGAGTGCCAAAGATTAACGAAGGCACTAGAAAGGTAGAAGCTGTATATGAAGTTATTAGAGAGGACAAATCTAAAGAGATAAGTTCATATAGATGTCTAACCTTATGGCCCATCCCAAGTGTCTGACTTATCTTTGGATCTTGTACATAATAACTAGAAGCAGTAAACAAGATATTAAGACCAAGTTTACATAGTTGACCAATAGATAAAAGATTTAACATAAGATTTAGAATTTTAAAAAAGTTTCTGATACTGAGAGATTATGACAGATACTTGACCAACATGACTAACTTTCATGAGAGAACCATTAGCAGTTTGAATAGAAAGTAAATAAGAAGTAAGAGATTTAGAGAAGAAAATCGAAAGGTTAAAAGTCATGTAATTGCTATATGCAAAGTCACATACCAAAAATATTTACTTGAAATACTAGAGGAAGTATAAATTAAGGGTTACTAAACTTCTAAATAAGTAGATGAAGTAAAAACTCAAAATTACTAGTCAAGTTGGAAAAGAGACTCGAACTATCTTGGGCAGCAATAACAGCAAATACTATAAATATAGCAACTTGAGAATTAGTAGAGCTGGTAGAGTTATAACATTTAGACTTATCCATGGATCTAAAAAATATGTAATTTTTAGCCTCACAATTCTTTGATAATTGTAAAATATCCCTGAATTTTTTTAGTAATTACAAGTTGACCCTAAAAATTCTAAAAATTGTAAAAGTTCCCCAAAAATTACAAAACAAATACAATATGACCTCAAAGTTTTAAAAAGCTTACAAAAAGACTCTTATTGCAAATTAGAGGGCCAATCGAAAAAGAGGACACCATATATTGATAGATCCAGCGATGAGGAGTTGAATGGTATTGGTGGTGAGAGAGCACGCACTGACAAACAACTGAGATTTGAGGAGGATGGCAGTAGATGGCAGATTGAGCGACAACACGAGGGGGCTCGTGTGGCTTTTAATCGATGAGATTCCAGTGATGTTGGAATCTTTGGTTGATTATAAGTATAATAGTCTGGGCGGTGCACATTTACTTGCTGAAATTTGACAGAAATCTAAGATGAATAGTAACAATAACTGAGATGTTTGATCAGTGTGTGGAGTCGCGTACGTCAGAGAACCAACGCGATTCTGATGAGATGTGATCGACTGACAGTGTCTGATCATTTTGGGTTAGGTGGTGTCAATCACAACAAACTGTGACGAACTTCCAATGGCTTTTTGGCGAAACATTAGTGAACTTCCAATGAGTTTTTGAAAAAAATTTGACAAATTTCCGTTAAATGATAAGACAGTGAAAAAATTAGAACTTTGATACTATATGAAAAATATAAAAAATTGTATATTTACTATATAAAATAATGTACAAAGATGGCCTTTATATAAGTTTAAAACAAGTACAAAGTAGGAAACTTAAAATAATAAAAGGCAAATAATATTTATATTAATAACAATATATATGATAAGAATATTAGGGGAATATTATATTGATTCCTTAATAATTATTTAATAGTTTTAATCAAGATACAGATATAAGTAATGAGGCTAGTATTGATGTATTCTCAATTGGCCATCAACTGTTGGTCGGACAATTGCTTTCAGGGATTATTCTGCAAGTCCATGTGGCAGTTGAGACATCATGTCTTGTGGAGCTTTATCTATAGGTTAGGGAGTTCTTGGCACCCATGATATCATGGCTGCACCCACGCAACCCACAAGGGATACTGGCAATGGTCACAATTATCGCCTTTTTATTGAAATGATATACAAATGTAAAACAGAGAGCTGAAATGGTCTATAGAAGGAAATTTTGGAGGAACATGATGAGAATAACATTGACATATGAGGAATGGGCTCATACCGCTAAGATGCTAGATAAGGAAACCCCAAATATGAATGAATCGGACCTCTACGATGAAGAATTGGTCAGAAACATGCTTCAAGAGCTGTGCCACCGGCGGCACAAAAAATCTCTGAGAGATATTAACTTTTGCATGAGAGCTGATCTTATTAGAAACCTTGGTAATATATGCAATCCTGAGCTTCACAATGGTAGGCTTCAGGTGCCAAAACTCATAAAGGAATATAGTGATGAGGTCTCAACTCAACTAAGAATGGTTTGCGACTCAGATTCAGAGAAGCTTTCACTGGAGGAGAAGCTTGCTTTTATGCATGAAACTAGGCATGCCTTTGGGAGAACAGCATTGCTTTTGAGTGGGGGTGCTTCCCTCGGAGCCTTTAACGTGGGAGTGGTAAAAACACTAGTAGATAATAAGCTTATGCCCCCCATTGCTGGTTCTAGTGTGGGATCAATCATGTGTTCTGTTGTTGCCACATGGTCATGGCCTGCAAGGGTTTTTTTTAGGATTCTTGGCACTCGTTGCAGTTCTATGATCAGTTGGGTGGAATTTTTACAGTTTTGAAGAGGGTCTTGACTCAAGGAGTTGTGCATGACATCGGGCAACTGCAATGGATGCTAAGGCATCTTACAAGTAATCTTACGTTTTAGGAAGCCTATGATATGACAGGTCGAATTCTTGGAATTACTGTTTGCTCCCCAAGGAAGCACTAGCCACCTAGGTGCCTTAACTACTTAACTTCATCTCATGTTGTTATATGCAGTGCAGTTACTGCTTCTTGTGCCTTTCCTGACCTTTTGAAGCCCAGGAACTAATGGACAAGGATAGAAGTGGAGAAATTGTTCCTTATCATCCACCCTTCAAATTGGATCCTGAGGAGGGCTCAGGCTCAGCAGTGCGTCGATGCAGGGATGGTAGTTTGGAGATTTATTTACCTACGATGCAATTGAAGGAGCTCTTTAATGTCAATCATTTCAATGTAAGTCAAGCAAATCCACATATCGCACCATTATTAAGGCTGAAAGATTTTGTGAGAGCTTATGGAGGTAACTTTGCTGCAAAGTGATATTGCCTTAAAACTTCTTTTCTTGATTTTTATATTGCTTGGTTTCATGAAGATGCCCTTGCCTTCTGAAGTTACATTAAGTGGTTCTTGCAGATATGTCTACATTTATCCTCTTAGTTGTAATTTGATCATCTACTCGCTCCTGATTAGAACGTGATTTTGTGGACAATATACTATTTTTATCTGAACAGAGCTCTTGTCTGGGATTTACTTCAGACTATTAAACAACTGGCAATTTTTTATGCTTATGTTTTCAGATTCTTTTTTCAAGTTCCCATTTGTTTCCTTGTAAAACAATTGACATACAAAAAGTTTTAACTATATAATGTTTATGTCCATCAGATAGGATCAAAACCCACAACAGTACAATTATTTTTTTTGTATTATAAACATTCATGGCAACTCAAAAGGCCCCTATGCTATAGTAAATTCATGTCGGTTTCTTTGATAGAGAAATAATAGTGATCAAGCATATGGAAAATTGGATATTAGAGCAATCTTAATTAGCTTTTTATGATTTCAGAATTATGAAGGAGCTTTTACCAGTTCTTTAATCTGTATTTCCTTTCTATGTCCCATGTTCTGATGAAGTGGTAACTTTCTATATTGCTCAACTTACTGAGATGGAGGTAAAACATAGATGCAATCAGATACTGGAGCTTGGGTTTCCACTTGGGGGAATTGCCAAGCTTTTTGCTCAGGACTGGGAGGGTGATGTAAATGTTGTTATGCCCACCACACTTGCTCAGGTAATCTTGGATTCATTGACATGGAATCGTGAAGGATCTGAGAATGGTTATTTTCTTTTTATCCTTTTTTTTGGTTTCAGTCATGGAGATTTATGTATCAATGATTACAATGTGAAGTGTATGTTAAGTTTTGTTTTAGAGTTAGAACTCTTATGATTGTATCTTGTTCTGCATCAATTTGCGTTATTCTGGAGACTCCAGTGCATCGAGATTTAGATAATCTTCCACTACTGCAACTAATTAGCCTTTATTTATAACATGTAATAACAGTACTTCAAAAAATTCATACAAAATCCAACACATGTGGAGCTCCAAAAGGCAGCTAACCAAGGGAGAAGATGCACGTGGGAGAAGCTTTCAGCCATAAAGGCGAACTGTGGTATTAAGCTTGCTCTTGATGAGTGTGTTGCAATTCTAAACCACATGCATAGATTCAGAAGGAGTGCTGAGAGAGCTGCAGCAGCTTCTTATGGCCGAAACAGCACAATCAAATTCAATGCCTCAAGAAGAATTCCTTCTTGGAACTGCATTGCACAGAGAACTCAACTGGCTCTTGAAGAAGATCTACATTGCAGATGTTGCTGCCTCACTCCATCAAGGAGTAGGCGGAACCTAAGGAGTACCATCTCCTGGTAGAAATTTACAGGCACACCGCCATCCACATGATGGAAGTGATAGTGAATTTGAAAGTGTAGATTTAAATTCTTGGACGAATCTGGCGGGCCCTTGATGAGGACTACTTCTGCAAATAAGTTTGTTGACTTTGTCCAAAATTTGGATGGTGAAACTGAAATGGCAAAAAATTTGATGGCTCATCCCAACTCTTTGGCATTTCAAACAGGAGGCAGGGACTCATTTAATCACAACCAAGGACAACTCCAGATATATGTTCAGAAAATGAGTTTGAGCATAGGGAATTTGGGAATAGAACCCTCTTAAGTGGTTCTTCTAGTCTTATGGTTATTGAAGGTGATCTTTTGTAGCCTGAGAGGATCCGTAGTGGCATAGTGTTGCATGTTGTTAAAAAAGGAGAATTAGTACCGTCAAGTAGGAGTCATGATTCAGAAAATTATGACAGTGAAGTAGCTGAAGTGCAGATTGATTGTCCAGAAAAGGAGATGGATTACAGCTCAGAATCTGAATATGGAGATGACATTAACAACTCTGTAAAGGATGCTGCTGAATGTCCTAATCACACAGATCATTCTGGCATAAATAGTGATCAGAGTGTTGTGGATGGTTAATTTCCAGCACCATTTGGTTTTGTGATCTTGCATATTTGTTTGAATAGATTAGGAGGTTATTGACAACCTGATAAAGTATTACCGGAATGTTAAAACAACAAATTGAATTGAAACTCCTGAAAACAACCCAAAGTTTCAGATACAAAGAACTTTATGTTGGCACCATACTTGTGAGTATAGCAGCAATATGACGAGGGACTTGTGTTGAACCATGGATCTTGACTGTGGTGAATGACCTATGTATACCTTAGCGATTTCTCTAAAAGAAAGAATGATGAGAAGGGCGGAGTTGTACTTCTGATACCATTTCGATATGCTATTCTTTGTTTGCCCGACCAAAAAGTAAAAACAGTGTTGTATTTTGTAGACTGATATTGCGTTAACACATGTAATTGAATCCTGTAGTTCAATAAAAGGAAAAAGATTTTTAGGTCTCGCTCTCAAACTATCAGGAAGGGCAGATATGTTGTTATCCAAAATTACCAGGTTGATTTTATCTGTTGTTATCTTTATTGCCCATATATGAAATATGATACTACAGGGTAGGTGTTTATGAAAGTAAGTTTTAAGGAAGAGCATTCTCGGGTTAGTACTCCATGTCCTTGACTTGTTTGATGACCATAACTTGCTATTAAATTAATGATGATGGAGATTGCAATGGTAAGCTCTGGACTATGGAGATGAAACTACAAAATTGGACAGCGGCTGAACAGGTTCTGTATTAGTTTATTCTTGGACTTTTTGATGCATACAAATAAGCGAAGGCTCAATGATATGAAACGTAACTATCGAGTAATACTATACCGTAGGTTTTGATTAATCAACTTGTTAATTAATTGATGGGTACATCAGCTCATGTTTAGCCAATAATATGAAGCGTAATATCCAACTCAAGTCTAATTTAAAGTCAATCATACTTAATAAAGTCAAAGAAACATTAAATTTGACTATTTAGTTATTATAGCTATTTGTACTGATTATTTATTATGTTTTAATGTTTGTGTTGTCTTAGTATTTTAATTTGGGTATTAAAGTTTATCTTGAAACTTTAATTTAATTTTCTCTACGCCCAAGTATTTAGTATTTAAATTAGTTACATCTATATTTTCAATAACTTTTAATGATAAATGAAAAGTATAATCCTCTACTAAGAGTTTAGTTTAGATTTTTTATTTTTTGAACTATTTTTTTTTTGTCTTGTTGAATGATATCAACAATTTTCGTCTTTGTGAATGAAATTACAAACTCATCAACACTTGTCCTACATCAGGTTTTATCAGAGTCTTGTCTTTAATGGCAAGCCCCAATGACTTGATAAAAATTGTTTGAATGCTTTGGATGAACGTATAACAAAGTTTTCGAAAGATATATAGGAACGCATAGAAGCATTGACTGAACTAGTTATGACTTTGAGAGCTAATGATCCATTGCAACAAGAACAAATGGCAGCAAGAAGAAGACTGCACAGGCAACCATATTCTGTCCCCATCATTGTTAATTCAGATGAGGAAGTTGAAGATAAGGTTGAGGTCAGGCCATGAGCAAGAGGAGTAGCCATGGATGCACGAAGAAGCCTAACTGTTTTGCCCCTCCATTGAATAATTTAGGAGAAGAGAAAATTTATGGTGAAATTGATTGTGAGTTTTTGCCAAAGGGGAGATAACAACATCAGCATGATAAAACTTACAAGGTAAAAAGCTGATTTGCCTATCTTTAATGATATTGCGGATATAGAATAATTTTTGGATTGGGAGTACGAGGTAGAAAGATTCTTTGAAATTATGAATGTAAGGCCAGAAGGTAAAGTAGTCTTAGTAGATTACAAACTGCATGGGGGTTGAGGTGCTTGGTGGCAACGCCATAAAAAATGTTAGAAATCAAGGGGACAACCACTTATTCGTCATTAGTGCCAAATGCAAGTACTCTTAAAGGGGGCATTTTCTAACTTTAGATTATGAACAAACTCTCTTCCATCAATTCCAAAATTACATTCAAGGAATCCGCTCTATTTCATCTTATACGAAAGAGTTCCTAAGGTTGCAAGTTAGCTGCAATATGACAAAAATAGAAGACTAGTAAGTAGCTAGGTATGCAAATAGGTTAAATAATGGGATTTAAGATAGATTGGCTATACAACAAATATGGTTAATTAATCAAGCTCAAAACTTGTCATTAAGGGCTGAGCATATATAAAAACTAGGAGGTTTCTAAAAAGTCAGGCTTGTTCATGTGTTGAGCCTAATTCCAAGTTTTCTTCTCCTAGACTTAATGGAAACCTTTAAAGTTAAAAGGAAATGAAGCTATTTTGAAGAAATCAAAAGCAAAGAGGAAGGAAAACTAGATGGTTCAAAAGGAATTCGATATTTTAAGTGCAATGAGTTAGGGCATAGGTCTAGTAACCTTAGGCGAAAATTTCTTAATGTTAAACATCTAGAGGAGGAGGAAGGAAACATAGAAGACGATAAACTTAAGAATGATGATTCTGATTATGATGTTGAGATAACCAAAGAGGAGGGTGAAGAGATTGTATGTGTTGTGAAAAGATTGATTTTTACACCTACACAACAAGAAGGGTCTCGACAAAAGAAGATTTTCGAAGAAAAGTGTTTGGTTGCTGACAAAGTGTGCATGCTTATTATTGACAGTTGTAACTATAAGAACTTAGTATCTCAAAGCTTGGTTGATCATTTTAAACTCCAAACACAGCCACATCTAGCCTTATATAGCATTAGTTGCTATGCATAACAATGTTATTTGCCATAGTTTTTGGGAAAGACATACAAATCTAAAGCCCTTTATAATGTCGTGAAGATAATGCATGTCATGTGTCACTAGGCAGGTCGTTACATTTTGATGTTGATGCAACTCACAAGGGGAGGGCAATATCTATGCCTTTACTTGGGATCACAAGAGCATAGTTATGGTTTTAAACTAATAAGAGAACATTTTGCCAAAAGTAGAGGAGAAGGTATTGTTATCCTTGACTCTTAGAGAGGATAAGTTTGTAGAGGATATAAAAAGTGCCAAAACTTATGATATTATAATAGTGAAGAGAGTTGAGCAACCTATATAACCGACACCTAAGGAGGTTCAAAGCTTGGCAGAATTTATTATGTAATGGCAGAACCAATATAATTACCTTTAATGCGAGATATTCAACATCGTATTGATTTTGTTCTTTGAACTAGCTTGCCAAATCTGGCCCATTATCGTATTAGTCCAAAAAAGCATGAAATCATGAAAAAGAATGTGGATGAGCTATTACAAAAGGGGCACATATGAGAGAGCATTAGTCCTTGTGTTGTACCTACCTTGCTTACTCCAAAGAAGAATGGAAGTCAAAGGATGTGTGTGGATAGCCATGTTATCAACAAAATAACTATAAGGTACTGATTTTTCACCTCTAGGCTTGATGACTTGCTTGATCAGTTAAGTGGTGCTAAAGTATTCACTAAGATAGATCAACAAGGTAGATATCACCAAATTAAAATTTGTATGGGAGATGAATGAAAGACAACTTTCAAGATAAAAGATGGGCTATATGAATGGTTAGTCATACCATTTGGGTTGTCTGCCAAGTACATTCATGCATATTTTGACCCAGGTGCTCAAACTCTTTATGTCCCATTTTGTTCTAGTCTATTTTGATTTATATTAAGAATGTAGAGGAACATCTTGATCATATTAGGCAAGTTCTAGTTGTATTGAAAAAAAATGAGTTGTTTGTATACTTAAAACAATGTGTATTTTTAACATACAGACTAGTGTTCTTAGGATTTGTTGTAAGTGGTAAGGAAAATTATACGGATGAAGAGAAGGTGAAAGCTATTAGAGAATTGTTAAAACCAAAAACCATAACTATTGTAAAGAGTTTCCATAGCCTAGCAACTTTTTGTAATAAGTTTATCAAAAATTTCAGCATTATTGTGGCGCCCATTACTGATTGCTTAAAGAAAGCTAGATTTCACTGGAGAGAGGCTATTGATAATAGCTTCAAATTAATCAAGGAAAAATTAACTACAACACTTGTTCTATCTCTGATTGACTTTGTTAAAACTTTTGAGATTTAATGTGATGTAAGCGGGATTGAAATAGGGGCTGTTCTTTCTCAAGAAAGGAAGCCCATTGCATTCTTTAATGATAAGTTAAGTGAAACAAGATAGAAGTGGTCAATATATTAATAAAACTCTATGTTGTGTTTTGTGCTCTTTAGACTTGGGAAGCGTATCTTTTGCCTAAAGAGTTAATTGTCTACTTCAACCACCAATCTCTCAAACACTTTCGTGGGTAGAAGTCTATTGATCATATGTTATTTAGGTGGGCAACTTACTTTGAAAGATTCAATTATGTTATTGTCCATAAATCTGGAATTACTAACTGAATAGCAAACGCTCTAAGTCACAGTGCCACTCTACTTGTTATTGTTTCTACTAAAGTTTCAAGTTTTGAATAACTCAAGGAGCTATATAAGAATGATGAAGATAACATCATATATAAAAAATATTCAACAACAATATATTTGACTTATAAACATCACTGTGTTAAAAATCAAATATCATCATGTTCAATTTTTTTAATTTTATAAACATCAACATGTTAAAAAAAATTAAACATAACCATGTTTAAAATTACAAACATCAACATGTCCAAATTTTAAACATCACCATGCTCAAATTTAAATATTATTATATATCACACACTTAATTTAATATGCGTTGATACCATTTATTAAGTTAAGTCTGTGATTTAAGAGTATACATGTAATTTAAAAAATTTACAACATGCAACGGTAGCATGTTAACAAAATACACTCATTTAATACAAATTAAAAACATATATCACATATATGTATAACTATAACTATTATACAAAATTTATATATGATGAACAATTATGCTAAAATAACATGTAAAGAATACTTAACTAATGAAGGTAACTTTACAAAACTTCAAGTCCTCAAATCTCTAATTGTAGTGCTCACCTTAAAGTGTATTCTTTAATAATTCTAGTTCATAACAGATTGATGGAATTATGAAGTTAGAATAATAGCTTTGATTTAGAATTTCTAGCAATATATATTGTGTTCAAACTATTTGAACACAAATCTTTATTTCTAAAAATGGAGATTAAAAATATATGCATACAACTCTTGTATAAGTTTTTGAAACAATTTCCATAGAAAAAATATTTTAAATACCTCTTGTCTAAAATCAATTTTCTTTTTCTATTTTCTTTGATACAAATTAAGCCACCATGAAAAGAAGAAGAATAAGAGAGGTTCTTTTTGTTATATCAACATTTGAAAAACAAAACTATTTCTTATCTCTCTTCATATGGCCGATTGTCTAAGTGTAAGATAATAACAATCTCCTTCATTCTTTAGTTTCTTCAACACTTGAAAAAATAAGACTAACTTTTTCTCTTACCCTCCTAACATGGTCAAAATGTTCATTGAAGAGAATGAATCAATTCATTCCCTAAGTGATTTGTATACTTGAGTAATTAATTTCAAGTATTCCTACCACTAAACCAAAATAATCCTTTACTTGATTATTTTTCTTACAAATGCTCCCACAACTTTAACAAAATAATTAGAATAATAATCCATAATCCTTTTGGTGGCGGAATTGGTTGGCCAACATACCAAATATATGACACACTTTGTTTTAATCATTTTTTTATTTTAATATATATTATTTTACATAATATATTAAAACCTTTTTAATATAAAAAGCATGGTCCACTTTACATATATTATATGAAACATAAATGGTCCACTACAATTTAATATGTTTTAACTTTTACCTAATAAATTTAATTAAATTATTTATTCAAAACACTTTTAAATAAATAATTTAACATATTAGTTTTTACTAGTAACGTTAAATGGTAAAAATAATTCATGAACTAAATTGTGCCACTTATCAATATCCTATTGGTTAATCACTCTTGTTAACTAATTAAGTGATGTATTAGATCGAATTATTCAATCCAGTTCAATATCCTAGTGCCCAACGAGTACACTTCATATTGTGAGACTCTCTAGGTCCACGCCTAGTTTGTCATATGGAGCTCCTTTATATGTTCGTGAATGATGCCCCACACATATATTATAGATATTACAATGCAGTGCATTAGACCATACAAGTTAAAGTTAAAACATATTCATATAATCTTTTTGTCATTTATATCCTATAAGAGCAGAGATATAGATCATCATCTATCAAATCTCTATTTACTCAGCCGTGAACTTATCTCCAAATTTATATTTTCATAAATAATATCCATTAACACTTCAGAATATATTTTTCGGGGTTTATGCTTGTGGCTACAAGACATTCTGAAATATAATATCCGAGCATTAGGATATACAACTCATTTATATGAGCTGACAGATCCTATATCTATGCACACCAAACTCTATGAGTATTGGACTATACCTAGTGACACCCAACGGTCAGACTATGAAAGGTTTCTAAAATCTATGGAACTAAAATTTGGTAGATCACTCACAAGCCCACCATGGCGCTCAGGTCAAAGAATCACGAATACCACTTAACTTAGAAAACCTTATATTATTGGCTTTATGAGATGTCTATTGGAGGCCTTTATGAGTCTTTTCAGTACCCGATCTTCACTGAATACCTGCATCTATATATGAGCTTCCACTAAACTAATGGATTGCTAAGACTAACCACTTGAACCATCTAAATATAGACATACACTAATCTATATTAACGAGTTTCACTGATAGACCTACATCGATAAAATTAGATTAGGAACATAGTGTTTAAGAATATATTTGTATAATGATATTTTCTAACACAATCTACAGCTCTTTGCAGATACATCATTACTAGTATATTCTAAGTCTTTGTTCCATTTCAGACAATGTTCTAACTGTTGGAGCTGGTGCTCACGTGCCATTCCAATATTGTATGAATATTAATTGTTAATATTTATACAATAAACATTTCGAATAAAGATTGTTAATATCATATTAATATGGTAAAATGCTTGTAACATTACAGACATTGTTTGATCTGAAATAGTTCAGATCTGGTTTAAAGGAGTTTAGACCAGAACTAATAGTTATCAAAGCTGAGAGTTATAAATGCTAATAGTTAGCACTGTTAATAGTTATCAGTTTATAAGAGTCAGCGAGGTCTAAAGAGTTAGAACTTTGTCTATAATGGGACAAAGACCTGAGAGTATACTTATAATGATATAGTTGCAAAGAGTTGCAATAGGTGCTAAGAAATATCATTATGTAAGTATGTCTCAAATATAATGTTCCTGATCTATGATCATCAATGCGGGTCTATCGGTGAATTCACAATATATAGATTAGTGTATGTCTATATCTGACTGGTTCAGATGGTTGTTCTTAGCTGACCATGAGCTTAGAGCTTGTATAGACATGCGGGTATCCAGTCAGGACTGGATACTAAACAGACTTATGAGGACCCCAATAGATATCCTATGAAACCGTCAAAGGAAGGTCCTCTCGAGTTGAGTAGTAATCGTGGTCCTTTGACCTGAGCGCCACGGTGGTCTTGTGAGTGATCCATCATGCTTTGGTTCCACATATGTCAGAGACCTTTCATGGTCTGACCGCTATGTGTCGCTGGGTATGGTCCGATGCTCATGGAGTCCGGTGTGCGTAGATACGGGATCCATCAGCTTACGTAGGTAAGTTGTATATCCGATGCTCCGAGATTGTATTTCATAAAGTCTTGTGGCCACAAGCATAAACCCGGGAAAAGAGTTTCCCACAGGGTTAAACAATATAGCAAAAATGTTTGCGTAAATTGTTTATAGAGATACGAATCTGGAGATAAGTTTATTGGATGAGCAAATGGGGATTTGATGGTGCTGATCTATATCCCCGCACATCCAGGGTATAAATGATGGAAGGATTATACGTATACGTTATGACCTCAACTTGTATGGTCTGACACGCTGATTTGTAATATTCGTAACGTGTGCGTGGGGCATCGATTACGGATTAATGGAATAGTTCCATTTGACAAATCGGGTGTAGACCTAGAGAGTCCCAATATGAAATGTACTCTTTGAGCACTTGGGCAGTGTACCGTATTGAATTGTTCAATACAGTATAATTCAACAATTACTAAGGTTACGTTAACTAAAGTATATGGTTAAATGGTGGGACCCACTTTAGGTTAACTTGGTAACCGAGTAAGGATATAATAGTAATTTCACTTTATGATTATTTAATTGTTAAATAATTAAAATAAATATTTATTTGTTTAATTGTTAAATAAATGATTTAACTTAACTAAGGTTAAAGGTTAACCAAATGGTTAAGTTAAGTTAACCTTACTTAAAGGTTAAGTAAAGGTTAACCTAACCATGGTTAAGTTAGTTAACTATGGTTAAATTAATTAAATATTTATTAACTTAAAGGTTAAGTTAAAGTAATCTAACTATGGTTAAATGTTAACTAAGGTTAGGTTAAGCCAAATGAAATGCAAATGAAATTCAAATTAGTTTGGAATTTATGCATTAGTATATAAAGTGAAATGAAATTGAAAATCAAATGGATTTTTGAAATAGGTTTTAGATTTTAGGTTTTGCATTTTGGGAGCCAATTCAATTTGAGAAATTGAAATTGTTTGTTTTGTGTTTTAAGTGTTAGAACAACAAAACAAACTAGATAAATGGTTACTAAATGTAATAACTAAAATCAAGATTTGTTTTATTTATTCAAGAGTTGAATAAAAGGAAAAACAAATTTAATTAAGTTAAATTGTTTAACTTTGAAAATGTTTAAGAGTTAAACACATATGCTGGATTAAGATGCTGCCATTCTAGACAATCAAACCCACCCTTGTTGATTGCTAGAATTGATCAAAGATTCACTTCATGGTGGACTTCAAAGAAAATTAATCCAAAGGCTTCATTGGTGATATTTCTCAATTTCGAATTTCAATTTAATCAAATGTTATTTTCTGTGTTCATTATATTTAATCTTCCGCTGTGCACATGTATGTATGAGATATGTATATTGTTTGTATGATGAACACAATCCACATGCAAGCACCTTAAGTTTTTTATTTGTAACGCCCAACACACCCAACACTAACTCCATAGATTTTACTAACTCTTTTAACCTATTAACTCTTTACACTGCTAACTCTTAGATTTTACTAACTCTTTAGCATTGATCTAAACTCCTTTAGATCATATAATATTTGAAATATTAGACGCATCTTACTATTTAATAATTAATAATATTAATGATTTTATTAGAAACGATAATTATATAAATATTATAATTAAATATTTATACATAATAGGATGGCACGTAAGCACAAATTCCAACAAACTATTTTTTGAAAAATCTGGTTAGATGCATATATAGAAACTAGAAAGGCCAATCGGACTTCGCTTTAGCACAAGCTAAGTTCGCTTACAATAACTCAGTGAACCGTTCCACCAGAAGGACTTTCTTTATTGTTTACGCTAAAAGTATAAGGCATATTGTGAACCTAGTCAAACGTCTTTCTAATACAAGTGTTGATGCAATTGTGTTTGATTTAACAGATACTTATTCAAAGGTATTTTAGGAGTGCAATTGCATTTGATTTAACAGATACTTATTCAAAGGTATTCCAGGGGTGCAATTGCGTTTGATTTAACAGATACTTATTCAAAGGTATTCCAGGAGTGCAATTGCGTTTGATTTAACATATACTTATTCAAAGGTATTCCAGGAGTGCATCAATCCTTGAAGGAAAATAACCTCAAATACAAGGCATTTATAGACAAGCATCAAAAGCATTAAGTGTTTGAGGTGGATGATAAAGTGATGGTTTATTTACAAGTTTTGATGCAATTGCGTTTAATTTAACAGATACTTATTCAAAGGTATTCCAAAAGTGCATCAATCCTTGAAGGAAAATAACCTCAAATACAAGGCATTTATAGACAAGCATCAGAAGCATTAAGTGTTTAAGGTGGGTGATAAAGTGATGGTTTATTTACATAAGGAGAGGCTGCCTTTGAGAGTTCATAGCAAGCTAAGGTGGAAACATTATGGTCTTTTTAATGTTTTGAAAAGAATCAATGACAATGCATATGGGATAGACTTAATTGATGATATGTGTATATTAAAAACTTTCAGTTTAATAGATTTCTCCATCTATCATCCTGAAGGCAACCTATATGATCATTCGAGGATGAGTTCTTTCGAAGTGGAGGAGAATAATGGGTATAACAGCCTATGTTTAGCCAACAATATGAAGTCGAATATGCAATCTAAGCCTAATATGATGTCAACCATACTTAATAGAGTCAAAGAAACATTGAATTTGGTCATTTAGCTATTATAGTTATTTATAGTGATTATTTAATATGTTTTGATATTTGTGCTGTCTTAAAACTTTAATTTATGTATTGAAGTTTGTCTTGAAACTTTAATTTAGTTTTTCTTATACTTGAAGGATTATTTCAAGTATTTAGTATTTAAACTAATTATATATGTATTTTCAATAGTTTTTGGTAATTAATAAAATATAGAATTCTTTACTAAGAGTTCAGTTCAAAATTTTTATTTTTTGAACTATTTTTTATTTCATCTTGTTGAACAATATCAACAATCCTTATTTTTGTGAATGAATAAAAAATCTATCAACGCTTGTCTCACGTTATTAATCTAGTAAGAACTAAGAAGCAAGAGAAAGAATGGACAAAAAGAGAGTGTGCAACAGTAAAGTAGAACTTTTAATGACAAATTTATGTTAAAGAACTTTTAATAAAAAGCTTTTGTTAATATTTTTTTAATAGTGTTTTGTTTACATAATTAAGATATAAAATTTATGTTTTAATTAATGTAATATTTAATGTGTCAATTATTGATTAACATTATATAATTATCACATTAATAAAAATTAAATAGTCAACAACTATTTAATCAAAAATATAAAATTTACATATTAGTTAATAAATTTAATACTACTAATTTTTTATTAAATGATTTTTTAATAAAAAAATAAATAAATTCAATAAAGATATACACGTAACACAAGGAGTATTTAATATATGTAAAAAGGAGAAAGAGATTTCCCGTTCCCATTAGGTATCCAGTATCCCATCTATCAGGTAACTTTTTGATACTAGTCACATAGTCTTTCCCTGACTTTTACATACCTGTGCTTTGCCGACTTGAAATCCACCGGGCTTTCAATATTTCTGCTCCTAGCCTTCTATCTATACATGTAAACTCTCTATATATATATTTAAAAAAAAGAACAATATTCAAAAGGCCGCAACATTTGCACCTCAAATGACCCAATGATAAAAGAGTTTGCAGTGTATTTTAGAGATCTTAAATTTTAATCTTTTCCCCCCAATATAAAAAAACAAACGGCGACATTTTAGTCTACTGAAAATGCTTTTCAGAATCACCAAATGGCTCCTCCATTTCCATTTAGGCCGAATCTAATGAAAACAGATGGAAGAGAAAGGCAAAACTTCGTGGGCCGGATACTACTTTAGAGAACTTTGTATCCATAGGCCTTAAAAGGAGTATTGACAAAAATGCGTAAGGCCAGCGGATCCTAAAGAAATTGAGAGGCCCCGAAACTCTTTTCACAAGTGCAAATGAAGACCCATATTCTCGTAATGCTTCCAGACTTCCAGAATCAAACTTTGTTACCATTTTCCTTTACCTCCAGAATGTGCAATTGAAAATTCGGCGGAGGCTGGTCAGAGCTCTTAAAACAGTTCTCCAATTATGTAGTCCTAATATATTATTTTTGTGTGAAACAAAACTTTTATCAACACAGATGAAGGTATTAAAGCAGAAGATGAAGTTTGAAAATTGTTTTATTGTAAATGAAAGAGGTATGAGTGGGGTTTAGCTCTTTTGTGGAACTCTGATATTAAATTTTAGGTTATATCTTATAGCACTCATCGTATAGATATGGTAATTGACTGGAGAGTGGACTCAAAATGGAGATTCACAGGTGTGCATGGGCGTTCTGATGCAACACAAATCCCATACTTGGACACTCCTTAAAAGACTTGCTGGCCTTTTTGCATTACCATGGATATGCAGATGTGACTACAAAGAAATATTGCACATGAATGATAAAAAAAGAGGGGTCCGAACAAGATCTGCTGAAGCAATGTTTGATTTCAAAGACACTGCAGACATGTGCTTGCTAGTGGATGCTGGCTGGAACGGTTATCCTTTCACATAGTCAAATAGACGTGTAGATGACAGTCTTATAAAGGAGAGATTGGACAGATTCTTCTATAATGACCAATGGAAAAGAATGTTCAAAGGATCCTCCGTAGAAGATATAAATGTAGTAAGGTCCAATCATTGCCCCATAATGATGAATTCGGCTAGAAGTGAAAGTCAGCACAGAAATCCTAAATAAGCCATAAAATCCAATTTTCATTATAAGGATCTATGGAGTCAATACGAGGATTGTAAGGAGATAATGAGGAGAATTTGGACACAAAATCAAGAGGGAGGCTCCTCTAACCCAGTCCCAACTTTTATATATATAAAAAAAAAAACATTCAAGCTTCTCAAAAAGAACTTTAATGCTGGAGTTCAATGAAATTCCCAAATTGAAAGGCAAAGTTGAAGGAACTTCAAGCAGGGTTGGGTTAATTGAAGAGCAACCCCACATCGCCTTCTAACTTTTAACGAAATTCATAAGCTTAAAAGACAAATAGAAATATTTTTGTTGGAGGAAGAAATCTACTGGAGACAAATGTCTAGAGTAAATTGGCTTAGTTACGAGGATATGAATACCAAATTCTTCTATGCAAAGGCTTCAGAAAGAAAGAGAAAAAAAATTTATTCATGAAGTTTTAAATGAGGTAGACAACTAGGTAGAAAAGGGAGATTAAGTTGGAAATTTTTTTATAAGATATTTCAGGGACTTTTTTCCACCTCTAGCCCAATTACCATCAGCATTGAGTTACCACTGCAAAACCTACAACCTAAGGTAATAGAAGAAATGAATTCCTTTTTGGAAAAGGACTTCATAAGGGCAGAGATAAAAGAAGCTCTATTCCAACTGCATCCTTTGAAAGCACTTGGTCCAAACGGCTTCCTATAGTTTTTTTTAAATCAAAAACACTGGTAATCTCTTCAAGAGGTGGTATCCAAAGTAAGGCTTAATCTCCTAAATGAGGGGTGTTTTTCTAATCTAAAAACTACTTAGATTGCTATCATTCCAAAAGTAGACAATTTGACAAATGTATATGACTACAGGCCGATTAGCCTTTCCAATGTATTCTACAAAATCATAGCCAAAGCTATTGCAAATAGGCTAAATACTTTTGTGGATCAAATAATATCTCTATTCCAAAGCATTTTCTTTGCACAAAGGTGGATCATTGATAATGTGGTGATAGGATCTGAATGCTTATATCAAATAAGAAGTAAAAGACAAGGAGATAATGAGATAGTGGCTTTAAAGCTAGATGTCAGCAAAGTGATGCGATTTAGGTTGCCAAAACTTCACAATAATTGTTAAGCATCTATAGGGGTCTAATGATAAGGGCAAGAACTAAAAAAATGAAGGAAGCATTAAATGAATTAATTAAGTACATCTCAAATTCATGCTTTGTTCAAGACACTAATCTGACCAAATTAAGTATTCAAGATGATTAATATCTTATCAATGTTATTCAAGTTTCTTTAAGTGACTTGGAGTAATTTACATAAAGAAAATAATAAGATGCATATCAATTTAGGAAGGAAGATCTGGCATCACTGTTCACACGACACTATTTATGTTTTTATTGTTCACGTGACTTTAATAGATTCTTATTTTCTTTGTTTCTTTTTTTAATTCTTAGGTTAAACTTAGAAACAAATCTAATGATGAGTCCATACTACATTTGGAGGATGCAAGTGAAATTAAGTATTGGGTTAGTGGAGAGCTTTTTGGTTACAAAAAGGGCTCTTAGTGTGTATATCAAAAAAGATAAGAAGGTACAACGTGATAACATTTTTTATACTAGATGTGAAGTCAATGATAGGGATGTAGCATGATTATCGACGGGGGTAGTTGTACTAATGTAGCTAGCACTGGTTTAGTAGAAAGATTGAATTTGACAACATTGAAACACCCTAGGCCATATAAGCTACAATGGTTGAATGATTATAGAGAAGTTAAAGTAAATAAACAAATGCTTGTTTTATTTTCAATTAGGAAGTATAAGGATGAGGTTTTGTGTGATGTAGTGCCAAACTATGGGAGGTATATTCTTTTGAGGCGACCATGGCATTATGATAAGCATGTAATTCATGATGGTTATATCAATAGGTACTCTTTTGTATTTAGTGAAAAATCAATTACTCTTGTACCTTTAACCTTAAGACAAATGTATATAAAGATCAAGTAAAGTTGAAAAGGAAAAGTGATATAAAAAAAGAGTGAGAGTTTAAAAACAAAAGAGACTGAAATTAAAAAGAGTGAAAAAGAAAAGGACATTTCAGCTAGTAAGGAAAAAAAAAAAGAAAATGAGTGAATTTTTTAAGTAAAAGAGCTTGAGATCAAAAAAGCTTTATTTTTAAATCAGCTTACGATTTTACTTTTGTACAAAGAGACTTGTTTTAGTACTAATAAATTTAATTCTGCTTTGCCTAGTGTTGTTGTTTCTCTTTTACATGAATTTAATGATGTGTTTCTCAAAAAGATACTTAATGGTTTACCACTAATAAGGGGAATCGAGCATCAAATCAACTTTACACTTTAAGCATTAATTCCAAATAGGCCAGCCTATAAAAACAATCACAATGAGATAAAGGAACTTCAAAAGCAGGTTAGTGAGCTTATAGAGAAAGGGTATGTGCATAAAAGTATGAGTCTTTGTATGGTTCCAGTATTGCTTGTGCCTAAAAAGATTGGTCATAGAGGATGTGTGATGATTACCGTGCTATCAACAATATCACTGTAAAGTATTGACATCCGATTTCTAGATTAGATTACATATTTGATGAATTGCATGGTTCTTGTGTTTTTAACAAAATTGATCTTAATAGTGGATATCATCATATTAGGATCAGAGAAGGTGATGAATGAAAAATTACATTTAAAATAAAATATGGTTTATATGAGTGGTTAGTTATATTGTTTGGGTTATTAATGTACTTAGTACTTTCATGAGATTGTTGAATCATGTTTTACGTGCTTTTATTAGAAAACTTGTAGTTTTATACTTTGATGATATTTTGATATATAACAAAAACTTAGATGAGCATTTGGAACATTTAAAACTTGTTTAGATGTTTTAAGAAAAGAAAAGTTGTTTGCTAACCTAAAATAGTATACTTTTTGCATGGATAAGTTTGTATTTCTTGGTTTTATTGTTAGTGCTAAATGAATTGAGGTAGATGAAGAAAAGGTTAAAGCAATCCAAGATTAGCCAAAACCTACAAGTGTGGGTCATGTTAGAAGTTTTCATAGTTTAGCTAGCATTTATAGAAGATTTGCGAAAGATTTTAGCAACTTAACCGCACTTTTGACTGAAGTTATAAAAAAGAATATAGGTTTTAAGTGGGGTAATAAACAAGAAAAGACATTTAATTTGATTAAGAAAAAATTAATTAATGCACTAACTTTACCTAACTTCACTAGAACTTTTGAAATTGGATGCTTCAAGAATATGTATTGGAGCTTTACTAATGTAAGAAAGACGTCACATTGCATATTATAGTGAGAAGCTAAGTAGACTAACCTTTAATTACCTTATATATGATAAAGAGATGTATGCAATATTTAGGACATTGAAAACTTGCTAGCATTATATTTGGCCAAAAATATTTGTGATTCATACGGATCATGAATCATTAAAGCATTTGAATGGACAACACAAGCTAAATAAGCGATATGCCAAGTCGGTGGAGTTCATTGAAATGCTTCCTTATGTGATCAAGTACAAGCAAGGTAAGAAAACGTTATGGCTGATGCATTATTTGAAGGTACGTCTTACTTTTTACCTTAGATACAAAATTATTTGGTTCTGAATACATTAATGACTTGTATGTTCATGATTCTGATTTTGGTAATGTATTCAATGAATGTGAGAAAGTAATGTTTGGCAAGTTCTTTAGGCATAATGGGTTTTTGTTTAGAGAAAATAATTTTTGTGCCTAGATGTTCATTATGTAAATTGCTTGTTATAAAAGTTCACGAGGGTGGTTTAATAGGGGCATTTTGGTATATCTAAGACTTTAAATGTTTTTCATGAATACTTCTTTTGGTCTCATATGAAACTTGATGTATAAAGAATTTATGAGAGGTATATCACTTATAGACAAGCTAAGTCTAAAGTTAAGCCTTATGGATTATATACACCTTTGCCTATACCTAGTGAACCTTGAATTGACATATCTATGAATTTTTTTGTTAGGTTTACCTAGGTCAAAAAGAGGTAGGGATTCCATTTATATGGTCGTTGATAGGTTCTCCAAAATGACATATTTATTCTATGTTACAAACTGATGATACATTACATATTGCTGACTTATTTTTCAAAGATATTGTAAGATTGCATGGCATGTCTAAGTGTATTATTTTAGATTGGGATGCAAAATTCTTAAGCTATTTTTGGAAGACTTTATGGGGTAAGTTAGGAATTAAACTTTTATTTTCTACTACTTGTCATCTAAAAGCTGATAAAAAAATGAAGTAGTTAATAGGACTTTATCTATTTTATTACGTGCTATAATATAAAAGAACTTGAAAACATGGAAATAATATTTTTTGCATGTAAAGTTTGTATATAATAAGAGTGTACATTCAATAACTAAGTTTACACCTTTTAAAATTGTGTATGATTTTAATCCATTAATTCTTTTGGATTTAACTCATTTACTTATGGATGAGCATGTTAATTTTGAAAGGAAAAAAAAAGCTAACTTTGTTAGACACATCCATGAAAATGTATGACAAAACATTGCAAGAAAAACTGAACAATATGCCAACCAAGCTTATACGGTGTGTAAAAAAGTTGTATTTGAGCCAAGTGATTGGGTTTGGTTGCCGATAAGGAATGAATGATTTCCTGTTCAAAGGTGTTCTAAACTAATTCTAAGGGGAGATGGTGTCATTTTAAGTAATTGAAAGGATCAACAATAATACCTATAAGTTAGATCTTTCAGGTGAGTATAATATAAGTGCAAACTTTAATGTTACTGATTTATCTTTTTTGATGTAGGTAAAGATTTGGTGAAAATTCTTTTCAAGTGGGGGCAATGATGTGATTCAAGTTGCCAAAGCTTTAATCCTTTGAGCATCTATGGGGGTCTAATAACAAAAGCAAGAAACAAGAAAATGAAGGAAGTGTTAAATAGGCTAATTGAGCATATCTCAAATTTATACTTTATTCAAGACACTAATTTGACCGAATTGAGTGTTCAAGTTATTAGATGCCTTATCAATATTATTCAAGTTTCTTTAAGTGATATAGAGTAATTTATATGACGAACAAAATAAGAAGCATATCAATTTAGGAAGGAAGATCTGGCATCATTATTCATGCATCATTATTCAGCATTACTTTTCATGTGACTTTATTAAACTCTTATTTTCTTTGTTTCCAATTCTTAGCTTAAATTTAGAAACAAGGATACAAGAATATTTGTTTTCTTAATATGCTTGTTATTTATTTTCTATTTTTGTAATCAATTTCTACTATGGCTTAAGATTTGATTTATTTTTTTCTTTTATGCTTTTGGTAAATTTGGCTATATAAGGCCCTATAACCCGAAGGGGATTTCATAGTCTTAATATTAATATAGTGAGAGTTTTCTCTTGGTTCTTCAAAACACTTTTTAGAACTTATCAAGATTACATCTTATGGCATTCATCCTTGACTTATCACTTACAATCTTTCTCATCTTTCTTGAGTGTAACGCTACTTGAATTTTTTTATACCTTTGGTCCTTATGTCTTTATAGATAATGGGTCAAGGTCATTTTTTTGTTTTTTTGTGAATCTGAATTAGAACAATCCTTGGCAGAGAAACCTCTTTGAGTAACGGGTCTTACTTTTCTTTATAAGGTTCATATCACAAAGCCTATGTCAAGGTGGAATAAAACTGTCACTAAAGCAATGATCAAGCTACGATTTTCTCATAGATGGGTGGATTTGATCTTATGGTGCATTTCTTCAACTTTTTTCTCTCTCTTTCTTAATAGTGAGATTAAGGGTTCATTTTAGCCAACAAAAGTTTTTTTAAGACCCTTATGTCCACTATTTTCATGCTTTTAAAAAAAACAAACAATTGTGTAGAATTTTTTCAACTTTGCTAATTGATTTTGTAATTAGAAAATTAATTCATGGAGTAGGTTTTCACTATAATAAAATAATAATTTCTCATTACTATTTGCAGATGATAGTTTAATTTTCTTAAAGGTGTAAACAAACGAATACAAAGCTTTGAAATCAATTTTAGACAGATATATTAAGGCTTTCGGGAAACTATTTAATCTTGAAAAGTCCAATATATTTTTTTAGCCTAAATATCCACCAACAAACTATCGAGGAGATAAAATAGATCCTTTAACTCAATATTGTATCTCATTATGAGGAGTACCTTGGCCTACTAGCTATAGTTGGGAGACATAAAAGAGATTCTTCACAACGATTAAATTAGAAAAAGGAAATTTTGTTAAAGTAGTTTTGTAAGCCATCCCAACTTACTTAATGAGTGTCTTGAAAATTCCAAGAGGGCTATGTAATGATATTCACAATAAAATGGCAAGTTTCTAGTAGAGCAATAAAGATCAAAGTAGAGGCATGTATTAGATTTCTTGGAGAATTATGGGCATTACTAAAAAGGATGGTAGAATGGGATTTTGTGACCTGTCATGTTTCAACAAGCCTTTCTTGGAAAACTCTATCCAAAATTTGTACAAAATCCCATTCTTTGTTTTTAAGAGTTCTCAAGGGGAGGTATTTTCCAAATAGAGATTTCATGAACTGTATATCTCTAAATAATTCTTCTTTATGTGTAAAAGAGTATTCATTAGGGAAATGAGGTTATTAATGTAGTGTCTAAATGTCAAGTTGGAGATGGCACTTAAATCTTAATTCATCAAGGTAATTGGCCACCTAGGCCTCTAATTTTCAGGATCATCACTTCAAAATCTTCATTGCTCGAGACAACAATGGCAACTTTAATTTATGGTGATCAAACTTAGAATGAGGAGTTTTTTAGGGATATATTTTGGAAATAAGATGTTGAAATCATTCTCAAAATCCCCTTACCCCACAGGCCTAGTCCACACTAACTTATATAACACTTCAAAAATTAAGGTTACTATATAGTTAAAAATAGTTACTAAATAGATTTAAAATTAAACCTCGTAGAATTCCCATAATGTAATGTATTATGTTACATTGTTTTGTAGAAACATTTCCCTTTTTGACCAACAAAATATATGTTAAATCTATTTTGACCTTAGTCAACATTTTTAAAGTATATTAACCAAATAAGCCAAATTTTGCCCATTTTGCCCCTTTTGAAAATTTTGAACAACACTCTCTAGCTTCTCTTTCTCTCTTTGCCATTCTAAAGAATTTGTCCCAAATTTTTTTGATTGGTTTCAAATTCATCACATTTTGAATATTTGAAGTAAATCAACATATTATAGAATTGAAAAAAAATTGAAAATGAGCGAAAAATGGTGAGATTTTATTTTAATTTAGTTTTGTTGTATTTTTGTGATGTTTTTGTATTGTAGTTGTATAAATATTTAGATTTAGTGTTAATAAGGTGAAACGATTATTCAAAATAGTTGTAAGGAGTCAAAAATGGCTGGAAATAGCCGGTTCTAGTGGACAAAGGCATCCCATTATGTTCATCACATGCTAGACGATGTGTTCACTCACATGGCGCGTGAACCCATGCATTATGAGTGCATTGTACTTCGACACTAAACATAATGTGCGTGCCTTGCCTTTACCGCCAAAGTGCAACTTATGTTGCATTGCCACGTGGCGACACGGGTAGTGCCATATGGCAACTTTTTTTTAAAAAAAAAATTAATTTTTATTTAGTTTGTTTATTTAATTATTGACATAACCAGAATATAGAAGTTTATTCCAAAGTGCAGGATTGTCAAAGTAATAATTAACCTAATAATAACGGGGTCGATCCACAGGGAAGTGAAATTAAAATTACAAACTATAAATACTCTAAAGACAAATAAAGCAATATAAGACGTTAGTAAATAATAATTCAATTAACCAATTAAAATGAATGCTAAGGTTAAGGGGATCCACTCTTGACATATGAAATAAGAATATATTCAACTCTTTTTTATAATTCAATTAGAATCCTCACACAAAGAAGGTTCTAATTGGAAGATATAATAATTAAGATTCATCATTATTTATATATTAACTTGTATTTATTTCTTTCAATTATTATACACCAAATATTATAAATGGGTTCAAGTATTTATTATGCTAATTTTTATATTTGTCTACAATAAATTAAGACTATCACTTTATAAAAAATGGTATCTATGCCAAATCTTGTAAATGGTTTCAAGAATTTATTATGCCAACTATAAAAATTGTCTATAATAAATCAAGATACACCACTTTATAAGAAAGGTTATCAATATTGCAAACAAAATAAATACATCATATATAAATTTGTATAACTTAATAATGTAACATTAAATTCTAGAATAAGAGTTTAAGTATATCTTATGCCTTGCCAAGAGTTTCACTATTTTACCTTAGAAAAAAAGAAAGTTACTTGGGCATAATTAGAGATAATACTACAAAGAGATAATATAAAAGACAAACATTTTGAACTAAAATCTAACTCTCTAATTATATGCTTTGGGTATAATTAGAGAAAGGTTATCAATATTGCTAACAAAATAAATACATCATATATAAATTTGTATAACTTAAGAATGTAACATTAAATTCTAGAATAAGAGTTTAAGTATATCTTATTACCTTACCAAGAGTTTCACCATTTTACTTTAGCAAAAAGAAAGTTACTTTAACATAATAAAATTAAAGGAAAGGAAAAGAGATAGAAAAAGAAATAACATGACTTTAGAATAGTAAACAAAAGAAATAATACTACAAAGATATAATATAAAACACAAACATTTTGAACTAAAATCTAACTCTCTAATTATATGCTTTGGGTATAAATAGGCTACCTATTTATAAAAAAAAACATGAATAAATAAAGACAAATGAAGAGGAAACCACTTGGATGATAAAAGTCAAAAAGGGTGACAACTAATTTGTATTAATTATCATTAATGTACCCACTTTATTGTCCAATTTAAAATTGATGTGATCCGAATTAACTTCTACTCAAAAAATTAAAAGTTTTAGATAAGTCTCTTATCTTTTCAAATTGAGTTGTCTCATATATATTAGATACGTATTTCGCTAGTTATGGGCCAAATACTGATGACTGTTCAGATTGGGTCTGTACTACAAATCAGTTCTGTTCTAAGCCATTTTTTATCTTCTAAACGCTCGAATTTTAAATGCCTTGTGAAATACAATATTTTATCCTATTGAATCCGCTCTTCACAAGATCAAGAATCACTCCAATTGAATTCCTAAATAGAAACTTTTGCCTCTTTTACAAAACCTACTGCAAAATAATTAAAAGCTAATTAGGTACAATGTTATAAAAATGCTTGAGTTAGAGACGTTAATGACACTAGTAATACAAAACAATGATGTAACACCCTTATTAAATATGTAATTTTAAGTATTCATCGTACTCCTCAACCAGCTTATTGCTAGTTCCTAGCAATTCAAGCATAAATAAAATTTGAACACTACCTAAGTATTATCAAACAAAACGTCAATTCAAGATCACAATCGCTTTTAATGTTATTTCAATCATAACTTCCAAAATTTTATGTGTGTGAATTAAGCCGAAACCTTCTTACCACAAACCACAACATATATAGCCTTGAAAATTTTCTCAAAGTAAAAGTTCACGGATAATATTACTAATTTCGTCGGCTCTAGGCTCAACTCTATATCCTCATAGGTGAATAATTGTTTAAAGGGTTAAAATTTCACTTATAGAGTTGAAAAACAGATAATTGCTCAAGAAAATATTACATTTAAGGACAGACAAATAAACTAACCTTGATCCAAAGATAGAAAAATTAATTGTTTAGAGTCAAACCATTCCTTCCACATGCTAATTTCAGAACTTTAATTATCTTATGTGAATCTTACGAATAGAGTTTGGTGATAAAATTACTTTCTAATAACATTTGTCTTCTAAAATTGAATGAAGACTTTATTGAACTGAATTGACTTTTTTTCTTTTTCTTTTTCTTTTTTTTGAAAAATATAAGGAATCATTACAAAATAAAAGCAATTTCTCACCATAATAAGTTTTTTACAATTTTTTATCATTCTTCAATTAAGCAACCAAATATTTCTCATCCCAAATAATGTCATTCCAAATAAAAATTAACCATGTTAAAAGATCAATGAAAGTTCTTATGTTGTTATCTCAAATCTCTCAACTCACTCTTAAAATATGTGTGAGTATAAAAAACACTATGTATACTTAAACATGAATTCTCTTGGCTATATATATTAAAACATCCATCTTACTACAAGGCTTAATATTGTGCTCAAGAAATAATTTTAGAAGTTATTCTTTTGTAAACTAGATAAAAAAGTGATTTAAACTAAATAATTTTGAAATTATACCTCAATAGTAAAACAAACGTATTAACACAAGAGTTATCAAGAACTTAAGCAACAAATGAATGTACATGAAATGCATTAAAAATAAATAAATTAAAATGTGTTTCAAAAGTTCAATAATGTACTTTTTACTCTGTCATTCTAGAACTAGAATACGTCTCAAGAGTGCATAAATGAATCTTTTACTCACGCCATTTATGATGAATTTTTTTTAAGAACAAAATTGTAGCAAAAATTAATACTAACATTATATCAACTACCCTCCCCCCAACCAGATTGAGATGTCGTCCTCAATGTCAAAATATAAAAAGATTAAGTATAGAAGGAATTACTTGAAATATCTTTTATTAAAAATAAAACCTACAACAAAATAAACTAAGACACATAAAATGCTTAAAAATACATAAAAGTAGAGAAGCAACAGACAAAAAGTAAAATCTATCTTGTATTTCTTTTCACTGTCATCAGTATACCAATCTATCTGACGCATTTTTGGATCAGATAGAGGTATAAAAGTTTGTAATTCATCGAGTAACTGATCAACAGTTGAAGCAAAAATAAGGATCCGTTGTGCTGTGGATGAGATGAATTATTTTTCGACCTCATAGTCAAGAAAAGATAACAATTCATTATAAAAACTATCAACATTTAATAAACCAATGGATTTTTGGTGGATTTGCAATTGTGCCTATGAGATAATTTGAAAATTTTCCTCCAAAGTTCTGAAATCTCCAGGTAGAGCTATGAAGGCATCATTATTCCAAAGTATAGGAGACATTCGCTCATGTATTGATAAACCTGTAACTCATCCCTAATTATTTTTCCTATAATATTCCCAACAGCTAGAGCTTTTGATACGATACCCAAAAGCCAACTGTCTTTATTTTGTTCAGCTGTTACCACACATCTCATTAATCTATGATTACCTCCCCCATATACTAAATGAATTTTTCACTTAGCTAACACCTTATCAAGGATTTCTACTGCTTCTACAAACTCTCCAGTTTTTCGAGGGCTAAATCCATAAAAAATACAAATTTTTATGAATTTACGAGTTGATGTTCCCTCTATTGAGTTTATATGAAGATGTAAAAATAATGTAATGTATTTATAAAGCAAAAACGTGTTGTAAAGTAAAGTTATAGGGGTAATTGGTTGTTAATGGATAAGATTAAGGTTTAAAGGAAAATTTTTCAAAATTGACTATGGGTGGTTGGTTATTGTTGGAGAAAACGTTTGAGGTTGAAATAAAACATTTAAAAATAACAACTACAGTAAATATGTAGAAGTAGTTGTGATTGTGACTCACATCTTTCTCTGATTTTATGTCCAAAAACGGCTTAAATGCCTTTTATGGGTTAGGGATAGGCTTCCCATCCAATTTTCTTATAAATTGACAAATAGGGTCTTTTAAAGTCAGAATCCCGAAACTATACCGCTCATGTTCCTTTAAGAATATGTCCCATAATTCACGAATTACAATATGCACATATCTACTAGGATGTGTCTCAAGAGTCAATAAGATATCATCTAAAGACTCCTTACTCAGGCCATCTTTAATGAATCTAATTTTATATTCACCATTTATAAACACCATTCCTAAAGTGTGGCAACGTGTGTTACAAGTTATACGTGCACTCTTGTAGCAAACACTTAATCTTTTTGTCCTTCGCTTTTTTGCAAAAGAGATTTTACTTAAGTCAAGCATGTAAGAAATTAATGAGTCTGAAATCTCACATGCCAATCGAATTTTAACTTTAATTAACCTACATCAGTAGGTATATACATAATCATTAATAACCTTAATCTTTAACACCTTGCTTGGTAAACTTTCTTTAAGATATTTTGATGCAATAAGGGAAAATAGTTTTTCAAATTCATTAGAATGTTGTCCATTTTTTAGAAAATAGAAGAAGAGAAGGTATCAGTAATTATGAGAAACTAACTTGAAATGTCACAGAGTACTGTTATCCGCCACTTAATCGGGGTACAAAACACATCTTAACACAAAAATATTCTAGTAACCTGCAAGTACGAACAAATAAAATAAGATGAACAATAAATATATATAAATATATACAACAAATATCAATTGGACTTGTAACAAGGGTCAGGCAGAGACATAAATTCTTCTTGAAAATCTTGGTTTTCTAGAAACGGCTTGAGTTTTTGCATTTTTACCTTAAACACATCACTATTTTTAAGATTTTCAATGTCAATTGCTCCATAAAGGTACACATGTTTCACAATAAAAGGGTCACTCCATTTTGATCTTAATTTTTTAAGAAATATGTGAAGTCGAGAATTATAAAGTAGAACCTTTTTACCAACATCAAATGATTTTCTTTGAATTTTTTGATCATGAAACATTTTTATTTTAGATTTATGAATTTTTAATTTGTCATATGCATCATTTCTCAATTCTTTAAGTTCACTTATTTATAATTTACATATTTGTCAAATAGAATCAAGATTTGCATTAAAAGCTTTAATGGCCTAGTAAACTTTATGCTCAAGTTCCATAGATAAGTGACAAAGTTTCTTATAAACTAGCTTATAAGGAGACATACCCAATAAAGTTTTAAAAGTAGTTTTATAAGCCCAAAGTACATCATTAAATCTTAAAGACCAATCTTTGCGATTTGGGTTTACAGGTTTTTCCAAAATGTATTTTATCTTCCTATTAGATAGTTCAACTTGTCCACTTGTATGAAGGGTGATAAAGGGTGGCAACTTTGTGTGTAATACTATATTTTTTCATTAATGTTTTAAATGGCTTATTACAAAAGTGCTTAACCCCATCACTTATCGACTTAAGATATTTTCCTTAAAAAATTTCATGACTGTTTTATAGTTATTGTTTCGACATAGAATAGCCTTAATTCATTTTAAGACATAATCTACTGTGACTAAAATTTATTTTATCTTCCTATTAGCTTGTTCAACTTGTCCACTTGTATGAAGGGTGATAAAGGGTGACAACTTTGTGTGTAATACTATATTTTTTCATTAATATTTTAAATGGCTTATTACAAAAGTGCTTAACCCCATCACTTATCGACTTAAGATATTTTCCTTAAAAACTTTCATGACTGTTTTATAGTTATTGTTTCGACATAGAATAGCCTTAATTCATTTTGAGACACAATCTACTGTGACTAAAATATATGTAAATCCAAATGATAGTGGAAATGGTCCTATGAAATCTATCCCCCACCAATTAAATACTTCAATAACAAGAATGAGGTTCAAAGGCATCATGTTTTGTTTTGAAATAGATCCCAAAATTTAATAATTTTCACACGTTTTACAAAATGCATGTGTATTTTTAAATAAAGTGGGTCAATAAAATCCACACTGCAAGATTTTTGCAACCATTTTCTTTGATGAGAAATGTTCCTCACATGCTTCAAAATGACAAAATTTAATAACTCTACTTACCTCATTGCCGAGTATGCATCTTTAAAATATTTGGCCATGACAATATTTGAAGAGTAAGGATCATCCCAATAAAAAATTTTCACCTCAGTTAAAATTTGTTTTTTGTCTTGAGCATTCCATTAAGGTGTTATTTCTCCTGTTACAAGAAATGTAACAATATTAACATATCAAGGCATTGTAATAGCAGAAAATAAGAATTCATCAAGAAAAGAATCCTTAATGGGTCTTATTTCTATTGATGAATCTAGTACGAGTCTTAATAAGTGATTTGCAACAACATTCTCAACTTCTTTCTTATCCTTGATAATGATATTAAATTCTTGAAGCAATAGAATCCATTAAATCAGTCTTGGTTTTACATCCTGTTTTGACATTAAGTACCTAACAGCAGCAGGGTCAGTAAATATAATAGTTGAAGAACCAATTAAGTAAGAACAAAATTTGTCTAATGTAAATATTATAGCAAGTAGTTCTATTTTAGTTATTATGTAATTCATTTGTGCATTGTTTAAAATTCTACTTGCGTAATAAATTATATAAGGTTTACCTTACTTTCTTGTCCCAATACAGCACCAACAACATAATCACTGGCATCACACATGAGCTCAAAAGGTAAAGACCAGTTAGGAGATTATATGATAGGAGTAGATGTTAAAAGACCAATTATTTTTTCAAATGAATTTTAGCACTCTTGAGTCCACTAATATGATACATATTTTATTAAGAGATTATAAAGAGGTCTAGATATAGTACTAAAAGTTTTTATGAACCTCTTATAAAATCCAATATGTTCTAAAAAGAATTAGATTTCTCTAACTGTTTTTTGTAGGGACAAATGAGTAACAAGTTTGACTTTTGCCTTATCTACTTCAATTTCTTTAGAAGACATTACATGTCCCAAGATAATTCCAGAAGTGACATGTAATAACTTTTTTCCCAATTCAACACAAGATTATTTTCTTCATATCTTTTTAAGACATTTTTTAAGTTTTCAAGACAATTATCAAACACAGTTAAATCATCCATGAAAACTTCTAAATAATGCTCATCCATGTCACTAAAAATGCTTAACATACATACTTGAAATGTTGCTGAGGCATTACATAGCCCAAAGGGCATCCCTTTAAAAGCAAAGGTCCCAAAAGAGCATGTGAATGTAGTCTTTTCTTGGTTCTCTAGTGCTATAGGGATTTAATAATAGCCATATAGAAAGTAATAGTAGGGATGTCCTGCTACTCTTTCTAAAATCTGGTCAAGGAATGGTAAGGGAAAATGATCTTTTCTAGTGGCAGAGTTCAACTTCCTATAATCTATGCACATCCTCCAATTAGATGAGACTCGAGTTGATATTGACTCACCTTTTTCATTTTCAATGACCGTGATTCTAGATTGTTTTAGCACTACCTGAGTAGAACTTACCCACTTACTATCTGAGATAGGATAGATGATTCCTAATTCAAGTAATTTGAGAACTTCAGCTCTCACTACCTCTTTTATATGTAGGTTTAATCTCTTTTGGGGTTGTTGGAAAGTTTTGGTATTATCCTCTAGGTGTATTCTAAGTGTTCAAATTAAAGAATTAATGTCTTTTAAAGTCCACCTAATTGCTTTTTTATGCATTTTCAATACATCAATTAACTTACATTCTTGTTCGCTTATGAGTGTAGAAGAAATTACCACCAGATAAGTTTATTTTTCTCCAAGAAATGCATATTTCAGTCCTTCAAGTAGAGGTTTCAACTCTAACTTTAGAATTTCATTCTACTTATCCGCATTTTCTCCTAATTTTTCAATCTTTAGTTTCCATCCTTTATTGTCAATCACTTGTGTGCAAAGTAAAGAACATATGTTAGAGATTTTATGATCTAATTGCATATTTGACTCAAATGAATTCATTGAACATATTTCAAAGGGATCAATATAACTCTCATTTTAATAAGATCCTCCACAATTATTTCAATAATGTTGGCTTCTTCACTTTCATCCTCCTCCTCATATGGTTACTTACACATATTAAAAACATTAATTTAAGTGTCATGTTTTCAAATGAAAGCTTCATTACTCCATTCTTGCAATTAATCAAAGCATTAGAAGTTGCTAAAAATAGACTATCCAAAATAACAGGTATCGGATTACATCCTTTAATAAGTTATGTGTCAAAGACAATAAAATCCATAAAATATATAAATTTATCAACTTGAACTAAAATATCTTCCACTATCCCTCTTGGCACTTTTATTTATTTATCGAAAAGTAAAAGAGTTACAAAAATTGGTTTTAACTTACCGAGATTGAGCTATTGATAAACTACATATGGCAGTAAATTCACACTAGCACCAAGATCAAATAAGACTTGTTTAATTTTATGACTTCTAACAATACATGAAATTGTAGGACAACTAGGGTCGTTATATTTTAAAACATTATTTTTCTGAAGAATGACACTATATGTTCAAGTAAAAATACTTTCTTTTTCACATTCAGTTTTTTTTTTACTGTGCATAAATCCTTCAAAATTTTTGCATAAGAGGGAACCTATTTAATAGCATCCAATAAAGGAATATTAACTTTTACCTGTTTGAAGATTTCAAAATTTTAGGATTGTGATTAAACTTCTTAGCATTACGTAATGCATGAGAAAATGGGGGTGCAGGTGAGGGTTCAGTGTTTTCTTTACTAGGTGTAGGTTTAATGCTTTTCTTATGCTAAGAAATCTTCATCATTCTCATGAG
Organism: Ailanthus altissimus; assembly: GCA_946807835.1. Taxonomy (NCBI): domain Eukaryota; kingdom Viridiplantae; phylum Streptophyta; class Magnoliopsida; order Sapindales; family Simaroubaceae; genus Ailanthus; species Ailanthus altissimus. The sequence continues at coordinate 18,133,531 of OX327687.1, forward strand.
GTTTAGAAATGTATTTTTTAACAACCTTACCATTCCAAAGAGTAATAACTGTTTTTACTTGATCCATGTGTTTGCTTTTTGAACTACATGCATTTGAGTTATGTTGTCCTGTGGGGTTTGGTTGTGGTTGAGAAGAAAAATTTTCTTTCTCATGAATGTTCAGTACGGATGAAAATTTAGCAAGAGTATATTTCAAATCATCAAACGTTTGAGCATTTTGAGAATTAATAGACTTTTGCTTTTTAATGAATGTATGCAAAATTTCTTCAAGATTTTTCTTAGTAGGTGGGACATATAGTGCATAACCTTAATGGTTTTAAAAATTTTGGTGTGATTGAAAAGGTGGTTGTAAAGCCTGTGCTTGAGTGTCATTCCTCCAACTTAAATTCAAGTGATTTCTCCAACTAGGATTATAGTTTTATGAAGGGTTATTGTTTGACCACTTGAACATGTTTAGATTACTAGCTTATTTATGGAGACATTCCTTAAATGCAGGTAAAGTTGGACAATCATTGGTAGAGTGATCATGGCTTTCACATATGTGACATCCAATTTCTTAAACAGATTTTAATTGACCACTATTTTTCATTTCTAAGGTTTTAATTTTTCTAGCTAGGGATGCTAGCTTGAAGGTCATGATCTTTCTTAAAATGATAAATACCTCTACTAGATGTAGTGGTTTAAATTTGGCTAAGTGTCTCACAAGTACCAGTAGTGTCCCAATTTTGAGCATTTTCTGCTAGTAAAGTCTAAATAGTTCATTGCTTCTTTAGGGTCTTTATCCTCAAATGTTCCATTACACATCATTTCCACCATTTGTCTAACTTGGGGTGCAAGCCCTTGTAGAAATTTGAGACTATTCTCCAAGTTTCAAAGTCATGATAAGAATATGTATTAATTAATTCTTTATACATTTTCCAACATTGGTAAAGGGCTTTACTAATTTTTGGAAAAAATGGTAATTTGTCTTTTGAAAGAATTTGTTCTATGTGGAGGAAATTTGTTTTTCAGAAATTGCTGTTGCATCTCATCCTATGAAGAAATGGATTCTGACCTAAGGTTTTGTAGCCATGTTTTAGATTTATCTTTTAAAGAAAAAGGAAAAAGCTTAAGTCGAATTGTGTTCAGACTACAATTTTGATCATTATACGTGTTACACACTTCTTTAAATTCTCTTAGATGTAGGTAAGGGTTTTCTGCATCTAAGCCATGAAAAGTGGGTAAAAGTTGGATAATGTCTGACTTAAAATTAAAATGTGTTGCATCTGGAGGAAAAACTAAGCAAGATGGTCACCGGGTCGTGTGGGGTTCATGTAATCTCTAAGTGTCCTAGGTCGAGTATGGCCATTATATTAGGACTGATTTTCCCTTGGGTCAATGAGTTCTTCAATTTGATTATCAGTCATGGTGTTAATTGGTGAAGAATAAGAAGATAAATAAGAATCCAACAAATTATCAAAGGAATTTCTGAAATTACCTTTCACCAAGCGATAAGAATTAAGATCTCAAAATCAACCACTCATACAAAAAAATAAAATAAAATACAATAACAATAAATATTATAAATAAGAGAAAAAAATTAAATATTAAATAATGGCAAATAAAATAGACAAGACTAATAATAAAATAAAAGTTAGAGAAATAATTAGAAGTTAGATTAGTCAATGTTAGAATAGGATAATAAAAGGTTAGTAAACAAAGAGTAGGAGGCTTAGCCTTCCATGAAAATAACAAATGAAGAATAAATAAAGTAAAGCAAAGCAAGTTAGGAGGCTTAGCCTTCTATAATAATAATAAAAAAAACTTAGTTAATTTCACTTCCCTAATAACGGCACCAAAAATTTCACACGTCCAAAATATAAGAGTTTACTCCCAAGTGCAGGATTGTCAAAGTAATAATTAACACAGTAAGAATAGAGTCAATCTATAGGAAAGTGGAATTAAAATTACAAACTATAAATACTCTAAAGACAAATAAAGCATTATAATATGTTTGTAAATAATAATTCAACTAACTAATTAAAATAAATGCTAAGGTTAAGGGGATCCACTCTTGCCATATAAAATAAGAATATATTCAACTTTTTTTTATAACTAAGTTGAAATCCTCACACATAGAAGGTTCCAATTGGAAGATATAACAATTAAGGTTCATCATCATTTATATATTAACTTGTATTTATTTCTTTCAATTATTATACACCAAATCTTATAAATGGGTTCAAGTATTTATTATGCTAATATTTATATTTGTCTACAATAAATCAGGATTTCGACTTCATGAAAAAGGATATCTATGCCAAATCCTGTAAATGGTTTCAAAAACTTATTATGCCAACTATAAAAATTATCTATAATAAATCAAGATACACCACTTTATAAGAAAAAGTATTAATATTGCAAACAAAATAAATACATTATATATAAATTTGTATAACTTAAGAATGTAACATTTAATTCTAGAATAAGAGTATAAGTATTTCTTATTACCTTGCCAAGAGTTTTACCCTTTCACCTTAACAAAAAAGAAAGTTACTTAAACATAATAAAATTAAAAGAAAAGAAAATAGATAGAAGAAGAGATAACGTGAGTTTAGAATAGTAAACAAGAGAAATAATACTACAAAGAGATAATACAAAAGACAAGTATTTTAAACTAAAATCTAGCTCTTTAATTATATGCTTTGAGCATAAACAGGCCACCTATTTATAGAAAAATATGGATAAATAAAGACAAATGAAGAGGAAACCACTTGGATGATAAAAGTCAAGAAGGGTGACAACTAATTTGCATTAATTATCATTAATGTGCCCACTTTATTGTCCAATTTGAAATTGATGATATCCGAATTAACTTCTACTCAAAAATTAAAACTTTTAGATAAGTCTCTTATCTTTTCAAATTGAGTTATCTCATATGTATTAGATACGTATTTCGCTAGTTATGGGCTAAATAATGATGACTGTTTAGATTGGGCCTATACTACAGATCAATTTTATTCTAGTCCATTTTTCACCTTCTAAACGGTCGAATTAAAAATATCATGTGAAATTAATATTTTAGCCTATTGAGTCAACTCTTCATAGGATCAAGAATTACTTCAATTGGATTCCTAAGTAGAATATTATGCCCATTTTACCGAACCTACCACAAAATAGTTAAAAGCTAATTAGGTACAATATTGTGAACATGCTTAAGTTAAGAAGGTTAATGACACTAATAATACAAAACAATGATATAAAACTCTTATCAAATATGTAATTTCAAGTGTTCATCAATTGTATTTAATATAAATATTAAAATTGTACTTATATTTTTAACTTAGTCAATAATTTTATTTTTTGTTATTAATATTTATAATTTTATTAGTTTTGATTGTGTGTATTAAAGTTGATTTTATTTCATATTTTGTTATTTTTAAATTTTAGTAATTATTTTTAATTACTTAAAAACTTTTAAATAAAATTTGTATATTTTGAATCTTCTGTAATTCTTATATACTAATAATTATTTTTTATTTTGATGTAAAACTCTTATTAAATATGTAATTTCAAGTGGTCACTACTTACTCCAAGATGTAGGCTATCGATATAATAAAAAGAAAATTGGCGGAAAGATAGATAAAATTATTTAGAACCACATGTTTTAACCATTTTCTGGATGCATATTACATTTCATTTTCAGGTATATTAGTACACGAGATTTTATTAAGACAAATGCATAGAAAAAATTTACATGAAGAGTTATGGTTGTATATAAGCAAAAGGCGATTTAAATTATTCTGTCTAAATTTTTATTTGATTACAGGTAGGATGGAGGATTACCCTCAGGAAGTGAGTTGAAATCAAAATTGGATAATAGACTGTAGGATAAATACTTTAAAGGTAGAAATGAGTTACCCTACAAAGATTTAGATCCGTGGTTTAAAATAGTTAAGTTTAATGATGACATAGATGCTATGAAAATATGTCTATTTATTTATTTCATAAATTGTTGCCGCCACGTGATCGGTGTGGAGTCATCTAGTATTTTGTACTTTTCTTTGTGGATGATTTAGATGAGTTTAATGCCTACCCGCGAGGCACAATTATATAGAGTGCGCTCTAGAATAGCTTAAGCATAGCACCAGTTCAAAAACTAGTAAAGTTAAAAAAAGAGCGTAATTAGGAGAAGAAATTGTATAACCTCTACACAATTGGTCAGGTATTCCTGGTGAGTAATTCTTTTCGATTCATTATTGATTCATTATTATATTGAAATGCAGCAAAAATTGTTATTTTCATATTGCATTAAAGAAGATAAGAAAATAGTGTAATTATTTGAAATTGTTATTTTTTTATTATCTCAAGTTTGGATCTTCAAGGCGATTTTAAAATACGACTCGGTGTTTACGCACAATGAGGGTGGCCATTTTCCTCACCTTCTAAATTGATCCAATAAAGCCTTTCATTGTACAAAGATATCTAAAACATTGTCTTCAACAAAGATGAAGATTTTGTATGTTTTTAAATTGAACAAACAATATATACAAATTTTGTTAGAAATTCTTTTTTTTGTTAATGGTTAATAAATCTAAATTTTTTTGTAGGTTTTAAAAGCACATAGGAAGTTGGTGCGCCATAAATATAAGAAGAATGCGAACTATCACATGGCGGCAAAATTGCACATTCCATCAGAAGAATAAAGAGGAACTCTCAAACTTAAGCATGTTGCAATTCCAAAAATCTAATTCACCGATCCTATGGTTGATATAGATGTTCAATGTGGGTACCAATTCGAAGCCTTGTCATTGTCTGGACCAATGATATAATAATTTAATCTTTTTTCTTAGATTCACTATATGATGTTGATGAGTATTATAATGTGAATATTGATTCTAATTGCTTCCTATTAATAAAGGAAAAATTAAGGAATTTCAAGATTGGATAAATAATAATAACCTAGTGCAGCGTGTTTCTTTACATAGGTTTGATGCTAACGGGAATTGGTTTAACAGCATCTTGTATCACTGACTTAATGATTAGTAAGGACATTTAATTTTTTATATTTTTATGTGCGTTTTTTTAATAGTAACAAAACTTATATACATTATATGGGGTTTCGCAATATATTAACGAGTATCTGAAGGTGCTTTGTATCCTACAGAATAGGTTTCGACAAATATACTCACAAGATTATATAGTTGCAAATGTATATTTTTATGTGAGAATTTTTTCGCTCGGCTGTTGTGCACATTTTATTATAATACTATTGGTTAACTTTGATGAGTTTAATATCTTATATTTGTTTTTTTAGGAGTACCTTATATAACTATGGCAAATAGGAAGTAGTTCAAATGCTAATATTCAATGGATCACAGCGGTGTTGTCATATGCACAAAGAATAAAGGAAGATTTAATTGGTGCTAAACCATGGGTTGCTATCAATAAGGTAGTGGAAGTTTAAATAATATTATAATGTTTAGAATACAATAAGTTCATAATAAAATAAAAAATGGTTTGTGCAGGTATATATTCATTGAATTTCAATTAAGAACATTAGTTTTCAAGAGAGGTTGATTTTATTCAGAGGATGATTACGCTGTATGATTCCAGTGTGAAAGGAAACTCCGTCAAAATTGTATGGCAGCTATGAGTATTTCTATGCCACATTATCTTCGAATATGTATATTTTATCAACTAAGGGAATAAGTCAATACAGATACGTCATCTTTCCAAGTTATTCATTTGAAGGATAATGCACCTCAACAAAGGGTCAAAAGTGGGGTTTGCAGCCTATTTACTTGTATGTTCTTTGAGTACCGTATGTTAGGTTGACCATTTGATTTCTTTCCCGAGATTAATGCTTTTTTTAGACAAAAGATGGTTATAGATTTATGGATAACTGCTAGACAGAATGTTTAGATGTGTTAGATATTTTATATATGTGCATTTATGTTAGATAATTGTTTAAAAGTTGTTGTATTTAGTGGATGTGTGTAGAGATGATATATAATTGTATAAGTGCTTTTTATTTAAATATATAGGTTTATGATCATCTGAAAAACAGGAGAAATTCTGCCAAAATTTTGTTAAAAACATAAAGGGCACGTATAAAATTCTACAACAATTTCAGCAGAGTCTCTTCTATGTTTTCAAATATCCCAACCCTATAACTTACAAATATTAACATTTCTATAAAAGCCAACAAATACTGCGTACTTCCAAACATTCTATAACTTATCTATAACTCAATACTATGAATATTAAATGAAAAATACATCTATAATCAACAATTTTTTAAGTGCATTAGACCAAGTTAATGAAATTATGGCATCGACTACAAATAATAGCATATTAGAAATGGTCTATAAGAATCCTCCATCCCGTAATATCTTTCTACAGAATTGTGCCTCGGGGTCCAAGTCGTTCTTTTATCTCATACCTGGCTAATTTCTTTTTTCATTAGGCTAATGTTATATTAGAAATGGTCTATAACAAACATACATCAACTATTATGTAAAGCAATAGGGTTTCAACACATCTGTATGTTATCTCCATGTTGTCTACAGCAACTACAAATATTCTTTGATGGTTCTTCTCCTTGAGATGGAATCTGATTCATCATACGCTTGCCTACTTGACAATGTGTTGTCAGAGGCTGGATGTCAATATTTCTCAAATTCTCTGGGACTATCCAATTTGACGAATGGCCAATCAAAATTACCGACTCACTATAAGCACAGAACAAAGGTTTAGTCGTGTAATAAGAAGTAGAACAAAGACTCTTATGCTCTAATCTTTCATGTCTGCATATGACAAGTGACGGAGACAAGCTAGTTGCTAAAAGTAAAACTTCCAACAGTAGCATGTCTTAGTGGGAATGTCCACTATTCCATCTCTGTCGCCATCATTCACTATAAATTATAAAACATCTATTGGGTAAACTGTCATTCAATTTACTTTATCATTATTTTTCATTACCTTGCAATTTGCCCAAGTCATCAACATGGTCATCATATATTGTGTCACCTTCAATCTACAATAAAACTATAGCTATGTTAGCTCTCATATTCACTCTACCAAATTGGTCACAGGAAACTTTCTTACTTCTTTTACAACAACATTAATGCTCTTTATAATATTAGTGGTCATGATGTCGTGCCTTCTGAAAGCACCAGCTGATCAGGTCAACTTCTTGTACTAACATCCTCCACCAAATACTTAGTTACGTCAGATCTCATTTTTCGTATCCTGTTCAGTTGGTGTTAAAAATTACAGAGACGATATGCTTTGGTAGTAAGAAAATAAGCAGGTAAGTATCCCTTTATTTTTTAGACTTACCTGTTGGTAACTTGTATTTTGTCACCAAATTTTCCTTCAAGTGAAAGATGCAAAATCCATTATTCGCATTAAGTTTCACACCCCATATAGCCCTCTCAATACTAGCATTTCAATTAGATACAAAAATTAGATTTTGATGGTAACTAATTACTCCCTGCAATTTGACCATAAATCACGCCAATGAAGCATTACTTTCTGAGTCAGTAATCTCCATGCCAATGGAAATATTTGATTGTTTTTATATTTACATACTGCCATAAACAAAGTACCAAGATAAGAACTTTTAAAAATATTTCATCCACTACAATCACCGATCAGATGGATGAATGGAAACCTCTAATGTAGGGTCCCAATTCTATAAAGAAATATTTAAAGTGATTATCAGAATCAGTTTCCAAGTAAGTAATCGTACTCAGTTTCTACTATTGCAACATATAGTTGTATTCAGAAAGCAATCTGAACGAATCCTCTAGAGCATCTCTTATCAATCTTAATGCATGCTCTTTACCTCGCCAACTGAGTATACATTATTTGAACACCAAATTCTTCACGTATATCTACTTTAATTTTTTTCGATCTATAATTTCAACTGACTGAAGCAAACTTATTTTTAATTACTTTACCAATAATACTAGTCTTGGCTTGTCGGTGACCATCCCGCAATTGGTCCAAAATATAAGTGTGCCCTACATCTACTCGTCTCATAGTGAAGAACTGTCGCCCTTCATCGACACCACGCATGATCTCCATTTGCATCTATCATCATCACATTTTAACTCAAAATAATCTTTGGTGGACTTATAAACTTTGAAGCTCTAATTTCTCTTAAATGCTATGCTTATAGCCTCATGAATTTCATCTTTGTTGTTATACAATTTTTCTACAAACACATCTCTAATTCCTGTACAAGATACCGTTTCTGATATGTTCAAGTCAAGCGGTAGTATTTCATGCATAAACTGAAATAAGTTTTCTACCTTAACCCTATCTTCTCTTGCATATGGGACACATCATGCAACCCATGAACAAAACTTTTAGAAACATAATAATAATAATAATAATAATAATCATCATCATCATCATCATCATCATCATTACCAAAATCATAACCACAATTATCATTCTTATAACCATCATTATTTCCATCATCATTTTCATCATTATTACTAAAATTATAACCAACATCATTACTAATAACATAACCAAGATCAACCATCAATATCTTCATATATCTAATTATCATAATATATATAAGCTGGTTGTTTGTTGAATATTAGAGGAGAATAATGATAATATTCTAGATGGTTTAGAACATACACAGGAGTTCGAATTGTTGGGTCTATACTACTTACTTGGTTACTACCGCTTACAAGCGTGAATTGATTAGCATAGCATTATTTTTGCTCTATGGGCGCTTCTGCATTATTTTTACATTCTAGAGCTCGAACATCAACTGTTACCCATAGAGGTGTAGCGCTTTTCTTCTGTAGGCTCAACCAAAAGATCACATCATCATCATTTTCAAGTGGAATAGGTCTTAACTTTATAGTACTTGAAAGAACCTTGAACCTGAAAGTCACTTTATACTACACCTAATCAACTCCAAGAATACAACAAACTCTTCTCAATAATGCTTTATATTTTATATTTTTCAGAACTAACAAGTGAATATTTTGAAATCCAATGCATCTTTCAACACCATCACCGGAACTCTTCCACCTTCCCCCAAACATACAATGGTCGAAACATACACCATGATAATATTAGCAGCACTTGAAAAAAAGGCCACCAAAATAATTATTAGTATAATTATATAAAATTAAAAATATAAAATATTGAATAAAAGAATATATAAAATACAAAAATTAACTAATAAAAAAATAAAAATTAATTAGTGAAAAAAGTAAAGAAGAAATAATTAATTTAATAAAAAATTCAAAAATATTTTTTAAAAAATTTTCACGTGGCACGCTTTAGTGCAAAGTGTTCTTGGCCTATGGAACCATGCACCAACGCGTGTACCACGAACTAGACGTAGTTTTAGCCTTAAATCTATCATTTTTGGCCATTTTTTGTATTTTTAACTTTTTATACCTATTTTCAATTATATTTTTACATTCTTAATACTAAATCTACACATTTAAGCTAGTACAATACAAACCAATACAAAAAACAATAAAAACTCACTAAATTTTGGCCTATTTCTTTTTTTTTTAACTCCACAATCAGTTATTTCACTTCTAATCTTCAAAATATAATGCATTTGAAGCTGATTTATAAATTGTGCGAGAAATTCGATGATGAATTTAAAGAAAATTTGAGTGTCTGAGAGATATAGAGAAAATGTCCGAGAGAGAAAGTGCTTGTTTGTTTGTTTGTTGTCGTCCTATTCACACTGATAATTTTCCACAAAAATTTATAGGGAACACTGGAGCAATTCAATTGTCTTAGGCAGCAGCTTCATGTGGTTGTACATGATGAGATGCTCAAAACTTGCCCTTTCTCAGCTGGTTTATAAAATGTGGTTACCTTTAGTTAGAGGTGGTTTCTACTGCAAGTGTAAAAGTCCTCTCACTTTTGCGAGCATGTGATCAGGATTTTTACCAGATTTTATGCATTTGTAAATCTAAAATATTGTCGGTAGATCCTTTCTGCTGCTACGTATTTTGTTGAGTGAATCTAACTTATGCTACAACACAAGGTATAAACAAAGTACTGTAACTTAAATACTAGTTCATTTCTGTCCCTCTGATGTCCCCTCGCATGCACACAAACACACAACTAGAAATAATTATTTACTTCTTGAGAAGTTTATATTTGCTTTTGGGATATTTTTATAGACACCATTGATATATAGTGCATATGTAGATATACTCAATCCTGCTGTTAGCCATTTTCTGTTAGAGAAAAAGTTTGACACGACAGATTGAAAATTAACTATTTCACTAGTACGTGAACTACCATTGGTTGGTTGAGTGGTTCTGGGCTCTCTACCTCATCTCTGAATTTGGGTAGGGGTTTAAGTCTCATCATGTGCAATTGCACGTAGAAATACTTCCCATGATTGTACCCGTATTGGAATTAGCTTTTAGTTGAGTTATTCTCCTCTCTGCACCTCTTTCTTCTTGAGGTTAAAAGTTCGAGTCTCTGTGATTACTCAAATTTGTTGACATGAATGTTGAAAATTAATAATTCTACCTTTCCTTCTTACCTGTTTTCTTTTTCTTTTCTTCATAAAGTAACCCACCATCCTATCTATCATCCATAACTTCTCAATTTTATTTATGTAGAATTATAGAGTAGGTTAGAGTGTTTTTTGAGCCTTTGATTAAAGAGAGACGTCTATTTCTATAGTAGGGAGAAATCTACTTTCATTAGCTACAGAAAGATTTGAGCCTCTATCTAAAAGAGTAAGGCGAGAAATATTTCCATTGAAAACACAAAATAAATTTTGGAAGAAAAAAACATTTGTTGTTAAAATAAGTATATGCTTCCATGTACTTCTCCGGTTTTTGTGGCTTCTCTTCCACCGAAAATAGCTTGGATTCGGCCACATTGCGCTTCCCCCTTCGATGGCATCGCAGCCTAACGTTTTTGCTATAGAAGTTGATCCGGGAATGTCTCCGGCTTTTTGACGATGCTGACTTAGCAACCGATGAGCCTTCTGCTTTTAGTGTGCCCCTCCTTCGATTCCAAATCCGTTACTACAGATCCAACCACCAAGCTTTGCTGCCGGCCACATCTCAGAATCAAAATTTTGCAGTTGTTTGTTGGTTTGTTTGGTATGTAGTGGTCTTAGTTTTTTGTTGTACTTAAATGTGATGTAGTACAAGGGTAATTTTATAATTCTTTTAGAGTAGAAGTCGTTTATGTAATAATCCTCTTTTGTGAGGTAATTATATTTTTTTTATGAGGTAATCCTCCTTCTAATGAGATTAAATTCCTCTTGTTTAATGGTTGAAATTTTTTTATTCATAATAAAGATAAATATCTCATTTAAGATAAGTCCCGTTTCGAAATATTATTGTATCTTTATTGTTGGAGAAGTTCAAACGAATTATAAAAATCTTATCTTATTCATATATAGCATCTCAATAAATATATAATATATATCAGTAAATATACTCATATAATATGTGAAGTTATTTTATATTATTACATTTGTTTTTTTTAAAAAAAGAAGTATATGCTTGCATAGAGGGAAGGTGGAGTGAGGTATAAACATTAATTTTACAAGATGAAATGAAGATCGCTACACTGCATTGGCAAACTTGAAAGATAAAAATTCATTTTCAACCGCAATTGATGATAATTATGGTGAAATACATAATTATAATATATTTATATTTCTATAGGTTTAGTCGTTGGCGTCACACTCGGTACTATTCTCGTATCTTAGATGATCTTGCGTATGTCGAGTCATAATAACGTTGTTAAAGATTTTTGTGTTCGTTGTTTTTTATTTTTTTATTTTTTTTTATGTATTAAGTCAATTTGGTCGTTGAAATATAAATTTTACATCTCAATTTTGTACTCAAAAAATAAATTAAAAAATTCAGAATTTTGTATGTGTTAGATGTACGTTGTAATTAGTAAATGAATTGAGATAGTGATGCTTTTATTTCAAGAGTTTAATTTAATAGATAATTTTACCCCAATTACATTCAAAATAACTCAATTTTTTTTTAGTATATTAATTTTTCTGTTTAACTAACTTATGCCCTCTAACTTTTTTCTTTTTTTCAAAGATTTAAATGGAGATGAGAAACCTCCTATTCATAAAACACTAACCTTTGTCCCCTATTTTTATTCAATCTCATATGATGCAGGTGTCTTACGCAAACATAATTGTTCTTTAATTGCCATTGTATTATGAATTTAACTTTAACAATATTATAGGATCTCATTCATTATCTTTAAACATGTGTGCAATTTTATTTATTAATATAATTTAATTAAATAAATTAAATTTTAATATAATAATACGTGTTATTAGTTTATATTTTTAATAAAATATTTTTAAATAAATTAAATTAAACGTAAAAAATAAAATATAAAAGGAGCAATCACCTGCAGTTCGACCAGTGGCTCCCACTAGTCATTGATTCAAAATAAACGTTATTAAACTTAAATTTTTGTGATTTATATAATTGTAGAATTTTTTAATTAAAAAATATTAGAAAGGTGCCAAAAGTGGAGGCCACCATAATTCTATCGTCAAATGGCATCGAGCAAAAGTTTCCAAACACCACCATCAAATAGATTGTCGAGGCAACAACTCCAACAATAGTGGCGGGGAACTAACACTCGCTTCTATTGTGTGTGTTTTGTTTTTATATATTTACTTTTTAATGCAAGTGGACGTTATCGCAACAAGTAATATATGATAAGTTAAGTATTATTTCCACGAAAAATTATTATTATCACTTGTTAAGTACTAAAATTATGTTCTACTACTTTTATTCAAACTAGTGGTATTTCAATAATTTTGATATTTAAACTAACTAAATAATAAAATTAATTACAGAGATTGAACAAAGAGAACAAACGTGGCAGCACCAATACTCAAATGTCTAAGATTGTAATAATCCATCAATACTTCATTTGAATCTAATTACTCTCCTTAAAACTATCAATATAAATTATTAACCAAGAACTCTAATATCCTCATAAGCCTCTCCTGATGGTCAAGTGAGTATATCTCATTCAATCAATTATTAATATTCTTATGATAATCAAATTGAAACAAGATTCATTAAGAATAAGTTCTCTAAATGATCATATATGCCATATGAGTTCCTATCTCATATGAAATTCATACTTTTACACAATGATCATACATCAATCTATTAATGACCAACACAAAATTCTTTTTTTCAAGTTTATTAAGGTTTCCAAATTATTCTAATTCATTGTTATGTAATTAGAAGTATTAAGCATAGAATAAATTGAACAATTCAATACCAACATTATGAATAAGGAAAAATAATCAATCCAATTACATATTGAGTTCATATTGTAATCTTAGCAATAAAATTTAGTTTATAATTGTAAACATAAGTTCATAGCATCTAACAACATCATTAGTCATATTAGAATCAACAACAAATGCAAAATTAAAGAGAAGAGAAAATTTTCCCCTAATGCAACAGTTATGTTCTTCCTCTAATATGCAGAATTCATTTTTCTTCTTGTTGATTCTTGCTTTCAAGGCCCAAATGATGTGCTAATTTTGTGTCTCTGCTGCCTAACACATTTTTAGCATAATAGTGAGTGTTTATATAGGTTTAGGGTTGTAAAAATGGAATAATATTACCCTTAAAAGAGTGCCTATCTTCCAGTGTCGCAGTATTGGGATTCAATGTTGTAGCGCTGGAGCTATTGATTTCAATGCCGTGGCTAATGCCTTGGCACTGCACTGTAGCAAATGAACAGTTATCCTTTTGTACTGTTTATGTTATGTATCAATACCATTGTTCATCCGTACTGTTCACATTTTGAGCATTTTGGTTCCCTCTCGAATTCTCATCTCATATAACTCTGTTTGTATCCAGTTTTTGGTATTTTTGCACTGATAGTCCTTAAACCTATAAAACAACATTAATATGCATAAATTTTAAATTATTAAAATAAATTGAACAAATGTTAAGTTTAAGAGGATAAAATATTTTATATAATTACGCTTTATCAGCCCCCGCTCGGAGGCATTTCATGATGCCCGCCACTCCTCTCTATAATTGGCACCTCTTCGATGCTTTGTTGATTAAAAAAAATCTATTATTGCGTAACTCATAAAATTTTGAGTATGATGATATTATTTTTGAACCATTCTACTATCGGTCATTAGAGGTCAACCAATGATAATGACAACAACTATTGTTGCTTAGTTGTTTATTGTTTTTTTTTTTTTTTTTTTGCGCTTTTTCAACAACTATCTTAGATTTAAATATATATGTAAATAGACTAAAATATCCTTATTTTTATAAATTAATAAAAAAATAATAAAATTAAGTATTTTAAATCTAACTAAAATACTCTTATTCCCAAATGAATTAGTTATAAATTATATATATATATATATATAATAAATTCAAGACCTTGACAAGTTTAATTATTTTTAAGAGCCACTTAGAACCACAAAGTTATGCATATATGGAAAAAAAATTTAAATAGCCCCATCGTTTTTATAAAAAAAAATTTATTTTAGCCTCTTAACAAATTTATATACTTTATTAGTGAAATACAAAAATTTTAAACCATTTTACCCCTAACATTTTTCATCACTCTTAAAAGTTAACTTCTCAATCACATGAACGAATTTCTTAAAAAACTCGACCAAAAACCAAGTAAATAGAAAGTTTCAATATTGATATTTTGAACCTGGAAGTTGAAAAGACTATTTGAAAAATAAAAAATTAAGAAATATGCGAAAATTGGTACAATTTTAAATTATTTTGTAGTTTTTTTATATTTAATTTTAGAAATGGGTGAAAATGAGTAAACTTGGTTCAAAATGTGTAAATTTAGTTAAAACCAACCAAAAAAAAGGGTGAAAAATAGGCCAACTCAGTTAAAATGACTGGAGAAGATGACGGGAACACAGTCTATGGCGCGAGTGCATGACTCACGTGCAACATGTGCTATGAAATGCACACGAGTCTTGGACTCCTGCCTCATGGCACTCATTGCACGTGCGAGTCCCAACCTCGCAAGTGTTGCTCGTGTGCGAGGCACCACTTGTGGCAGCTTGCCACATGCCACATGGCATGTGTCTTATCCTTGCGCAAGTCACGTGACACAAATAGCGATGCGAGGCCTCTCCTTGCGCCTCATGCGAGGTACGAGTTTTTTTTATAATGCTTTCCATCCCAAAATAATTTTTTTTCCGATTCGATGTATTTTGTTTTTCGACATATTTTATTTATTCTCTATTTCATCACAATATATTACAATTATATTTTTATACATATATATTTACAAACTAAACACTAAAAAATTCAAAATACATTGTCTAACTTTCATTAAAAATACGAAACAACAATAAATGTTATAAATATTCATACAAATCATACATTTTTTTATAGATTAATTCATAAAACTCCTTATTCTCAATTTGTCTTTTAAAATTTTTTGGTACAATGACAGCTGTTTACAATTTGTTTGTGGCTCAAACAATTTGAGTCTTGCGTTATGTTAACCAGAAGAGTATTTTCATCTATTTACATTCATTTTAGCTAACAAAAATTAGTCAAAAATTAAGCTATAAAAAATTATAAATTAAAAAATGGTTATTTTTAAACATTTTTCAGTATCTATACTATTGCCAACATTAGTGATATGAAAGTTCTCTTGCAACGCGACCGAAGGCTGACAATGCTTAATCTATTTATTGCGTGATTTGACAGTGACTCATATTTTATCCATTATCGGTCGGATTCCATGACCACAACAACATTATAACACTTTTATTATGGAAATATTCAATTGTAAACATTAATCTCGATCAAAATGAGATCAGTGCGATAATGAGTTCAACGAAGCCATGATAATATAAGTTACTAATTGATAAATATAATTTTAATAAATAAATAAAAATTTATATTTAAATAAATATAATTTTAAATAAATAATATAAATTAATTATGTCACACATAATAAAATAAAATTGTAAATAACTTAATTATAAAATTTAATTTAATTTAAAAAAATACAATAACAGATACTATTTACTGTAGCAAATATTGTTGAAAAAGTAAAAAAGTATTTTTATCTATTCGTTCGCTAAAAAAATTAAAAAATTAAAATAGTGATTAAAAAAGTTAAAGCCCCATCAATTTTAATTATATTTTAAAATTTTTTATTTTTCAAATCTTATGATAAACCAAATCACATAATTACATCAATCAAAGTCTAAATGCTTTGCAACACTTTACCACAAACAAATGGGGCTTGGTTTCATGCATTTGTCTAAAATCTAAGCAAATGCCGAGCATGTTAAAATATAAGGACTTGTTAGCTAGCACAGCAATGTAGCGTGCCGTGTACAAGCACTACACACTATTGTGTCGTGCTTTAACAGTAAGACCTAAGTGGCAGTGCCAAGTTGGGCTACAAATTGTAAGCCAGCATATCGTGCTAATATAAGCACATAATGGGTTGCGCCTGGTATGACCATCACGAGCTCGGCATGAGAACTGTTTACGGGCCATGTATTTTTTTAATTATTTAATCTTTTAGATATTTTTTAAATATTTTTTAAATTTTTAATATTTATAATTATTTTTTTTATAATATTGTAATAACAATTAAAATTATTAATTACAATTATAATTTATTGTTATTAGATTAGATAATTATGTTATAATCATAATTAGAATTGTAAATATAATTTGTTGATAATATTTCAAATCTAAAATTATTGGATATAAATACAAAAATAAAGGGTTAAAGTTATGTCACTGTAGTTAGTTACAATATATCCCAACTAGTTATAATTAACAGATCTCTCGAGGCATGATGGATATAGATACAGTTCAACTAGAGTTCTCAAGTTGGTGTTGTGATTTGTGCTTACGTGTCATTCCATTATGAATATTTATTTTAATATTTATACAAATATTATTTAATTTAATTACTAATTATGTTTATTAAATGATAAAATACTTGTAACGTTTTAGAGATTATATGATCTAAAAAAGTTTAAATCTAGTCTAAAAGAGTTTAAATTAGTGTTAATAATTAGCAATGCTAAAAGTTTAGGTGTTAAGAGTTAACACGTTATAAGAGTTAGCAAAATCTAAAGAGTTAGAGTCTTGTCTAAAATGAGATAAAATTTGAGAATATATTAGTAATAACATAATTAAAAATAGTTGCAAATGGTGTTAGAAAATATCATTATACAGTTTATTCTCAAATAATATGTTCCTGGTCTACCTTTATAGATATGGGTTTATTAATGAAATTCTTTTATCTATATCAGTATATGTTTATATCTAAATAGTTAAAATGGATAGTCTTAGTAGATCATGAGCTTACTAAATAGACTCATAAGGACCTCTATTAGATATCCTATGAAGTCGTCAATGGTAAATTTTTTTTTAATTGAGTGGTGTTCGTAGTCTTTTGACTTGAGTGCTATAGTGGGCTTATGAGTAATCCATCATACTTTAGTTTCGCGCATGTCAAAGACCTTTCATGGTCTGACCGCTGGGTTTCGTTGGATATGATTTAATGCTCATAAAGTCCGTTGTGCGTAGATATGAGATCTATCAGCTTACATTAGTGAGTTGTATATCCTGATGTTCCAAGATTATATTTCAGAAAGTTTTATGGCCATAACCATTAAACCTAAAAAAGAGTTTTTCATGGAATAAACAATATTTCAAAAATATTTACAGATATCATTTATTGCAATATAAATCTGGAGATAAGTTCATGGATGAACATATAGAGATTTGATGGTGATAATCTATATCTCTACTCTTCCATGATATAGTTAACAGAAGGATTATACGTATATGTTATGACCTCAGGTTGTACACTAGGACAGAAAAATGGATTGAATAGTTCGATCCAAAAAATTTCAGCAAATCGAATATTTATTTTAGGATCCCTCGAGATACACACTTATCATGATTTAAGTGTTAAGTACATCATTTAATTAGTTAACAAAAATTATTAATCAATGGGATAATGACAAGTGGCACAATTTAAGCTATTAGTTGTTTAATATTTGTTGACTAAAATGACCTTACTTATGAGATAAATAAGATCATTTAAATAATGTAAAAATAATTTTACTTTTATTATTATTATAAAGTCAACAAATAATAAACAAAAGGGCAATATAATGGTGCACGGGTGGCAATGCTTGGTGGGGGCCATTTATTGACAAATTAAAAAGGGAACTGCTATATAAGTGAAAGTGCTTTTTCATTTGTAGAGAGCTTGGTTCGGCCAACTAGAGAGAGAAAGCAAAAAGTGTTTTGTGTATTGGACCAAAACAATTCTTCTCCTTCATTTTCTTTGGTTGGCCGTTTTAGTAAGCAAAAGGAAAATTATTTTGTTTGTTTAGGTGTTAGAATACAAAAACAATTTCATTGGTTTGAAACAAATACAAAGTAGTTAAAGTATTTAACTAAAAATCCAAGGTCAAAGTGTTTAGTCTAGTATAATGTTTAAGAGTTAAATATTATTATTGAAAATTGGAGCTGTTATTCTAGAGGCTCAAGCTTACCTTAGTTGGGTTCTAGAATTGCTAACGTATATGCTTCAAGGTAAACTCCGCTTTGAACAAATTTTCAAAAGCTTAAAAGATGATTTTCAATCTCATTATTGTAATGACAACTTAAATTAAGTGTGTTTATTATATTAGAAAATTAGATTTTCGGTTCTACTGCATTATATGTATGTGAGACATATAAAAATTTTGATGTAATGAATACATATGCATGTGCATGCACCCAGATAAATAGCACACTTTCAGTTGGTAGCTGAAATAAGGGACACGGTGAGATTTCTCAAGCTATATAATAAAACAAATGGGCGAGAGTTCCTAGAAGTTTTAGCCACCAGTTAACCACTAGCTTGAACTCTCACTCTACTCTACTATTCTAACCTCCCATTTGGCTACCCTAATCATTGCTTATCAGCTTGAGAACTCTTACCTTAACATGAGTTGGGGTGAGAGTTCTCAAGCTACTGAGTGATGGCTAGAGTAACCAAAAGGGAGATTAGAACAGTAAAGTAGGGTTAGAGTTCAAACTAGTGGATGATGGCTAGAAATTTTTAGAAACTATCACTTTGTACTTTTTTTATTATAATATTTATAATTACAATTAAAATATTATAAGAAAAATAATTAAAATTTTAAAAAATATTTAAAATATCTAAAAAATAAAATATCTAAAAATAAAATAACATAATTTAATTAATCTTAAATAAAATTTCTTCGATGATTATTTATACACTTCGCAACATGCCAACGGATGTACATTAAGTCAGAATGATTAGTATAGGTTAAAATTCAGTTACAATATTTGCCACACAATATTTTAATATAATTATTAATTGTTTTTGTTGAACCTATGATTATATAATAATTTGAAATTATTTTCATTGAGTTGTTACATTAAGTTATATTTGTTTAAAATCTTCATTGTCACTATTTTAGTGAGGTTGAGAATGAATATTATTATTATTTTAGAGCAGTCGAAATTCTTGAGAATTTATTTTATAATAATCTGCAATTTAGAAATTGAAATTAAATGAATGAAAATTGAAAAATAAAGAAATAATTTAAGTGATATAATTTTTAAAGAGAGTTAAAATAATTTAAGAGAGTTTAAGAAATTGAAAGAGAGTTGAGTATTGAGAATCAAACTTGGGGGTGGTTGGCGTGGGTGCCCATAAAATAGCTGTTGATTAAAGGTTTAACTTAAATAAAAAATATAATATTATTTAAAAAAAATTTGCAAGCCTTAGCAATAGTAGCCTATTTTTTAAATTTAATTTTAGAAATATTAAAAAAAAATTAAAAAGCCCATGACACAGCCTAATGGGCCAACTGTGCTGCCATAGCTCGGCTTCATGTTGTGCCAATGGCCTTGCAGGACCACAATACAAGCACAACGATTTGCCTACGCCGAGATTTGGTGGGCCATGCCATCCTGCCACTTCTAGTTTTGCAGGTCACTTCCCTTCACAAAACAAGTAGTATGAACATTTGTAATTGTAGCATATGTCTACCAAAGGTCTCAGTAGCACAATTTCTCATCTTAGCTAACAACCCAACTTTAGGATACTGGGTGCAGTTGCTTCTGTATCCTGACTTGAAGAACAGAAGATATTACATGCATTAGGGAAAATATGAACATATGGAAATCTATAAGACAGTGCCACCCCGTGAAAAACACTTTTAGGTTCAGAGAGAGTAATTTAACACTGTTGCAAATAATTTCTTTGCGATGTTACTTTATGGAATTTTGCTGATAAGGAACATTCTAATATCAGTCTTTGGAAGCAGGCATAATCTAAAACTAAAATCTAAACTCTATCAGACAATCTAGTTTTTATTTGATTATGAATACTTGTTTTCAGGAAAATAAACTTTACAGTCTCATTGACTTAGTTTGTCAGTAGTTGCTTCATTATTGTGCGAAACCGAGAGAAAAAAGATTATACAGAACTTAATTAGATTCCCAGCAACCAAAAGCTACTACTAAAATTTTGAAAATGAATCTTAAAAATAGTCTCCGTTGAGCTGACAACTTGAGATTAGCCTCCTACCAGATCCTTTTTATTTCACACTTTTCACAAACGAAAAAACCTAGACAAGACCTGTCCAATTCCTTCAGACAAGCTAAAATTAAGGAACTTTAATAGTTCATATTAATATCATATGCCCAATAATCACATAAAAACTTCCACTAAGTAAAACATTGACTGTTTGAAAAGCAACTGGCAAGAATTATTGTACCTCACTTGCCTCACGATATTTGAGGTTTTCATTTTCTGCAGCAAGATTCTCAGCCTCCAAGTCAAACTCAAAATAACTCTCTTCATCATTCTCTGAATAAACAAGAAATTCAGATTCACTGAGATCAGTAGATTTCTGTGACTGAAAAGAACTGGTCCAAAGTCCAATTTGGCCACGATATCCAAATGTAAACTGGAGACGAGGTCAGAAGTGATTTACTTTTATCCTACCTAATTCAATATGCAAAGCTGGAGAGGGCAGAGCAGAATCATTCATAAAACCACATTAGCCGACAATAGAGTTGCAGCATCATAATTATTTCTATGCAGCTCCACTGGTAGTGAAGACAAAATCCTAAAATCATCTATGAAGAAGCTGGAACTGATTAGAAAATTAGATGAATCTTTCTACCAAATAGACATTGCCTTAATTTTCATATTCTGTGCATCTGACAGCTAATTATATCTTCTATTTCTGTTTTTGCGGAAAAGAATAGAATGTTGAATTATTATATCTTACTTCTGAAGGTAGTTAAAGATAAATGACAAAATATTTTTAAAATTAAAGAACAAAATAATATTTCGAGCCCATAAAAAGAACTTTCACAGAACCTTACCAAGATGTAATTTCCGTCAGATAAATTATTTTCAATATAACATGGACATTAAGGAGGAAATGATGAGAATTTTTGTTAATCATGTGGCAAGTTTCAGTGACGAAATTTATGCTATGGAAACCATACAACCATCACGAAAATATTTATACAAGAAGCTATTAGTACCAGTCGTAAATTGTCAGTAGCGGCTAATGAAGATGTATAAGCAGGAATAAACTATCTAAATTCCCACAATGCAACACATTTCTCAACTTTATCCACTCTTAAAACCTTCTTTCTACAGTTACTCTGCCCAATTAGAGCGTGCAAATTTAATTTAGGTTCTAAAAACAGTTTCATTCCACAGAAATCTGCAATCACTTTCAACTCACTCAGAAAACCCAGCTGAATAAAAGCCAAAGATTACCACAATAAAATAACTCAAAAAACTTTTGTAATCCGAAATATCATAAACATAAGTTTCAGGAATCAAGTTCTTTGAATAATTTTTAATACAAGTGCATTGTAATTATAGCATTTACCTTCTCAAATCATTGCTTCACAGTTTTGGCAAGAGACGCTTCTCATCACAAGGACAAACTATTCAAGTAGGCATTTTATCAAACAATGAAAACAACCACTCATCCCAGTATCCCACCAAGAAAACCAAAATGAACCGAATTCCATTGTATAAGCTAATATTTGGAGATTAAATTAGAGCTGCTGTATCAACAGTATAAAAAAAATTATCCACCTTCAAATTCCAGCAAAGGGCATTAGTTACTTCAATATATTTGCTCCTTGGTCTGCATTGGTGCTTTAAGTTAATTTCATTTGCAACAAACATAAAAAAAAACACTTGAAAAGGTGAATACAAATACAGCAAAAATCCCTAAGCACATATAGACCATATTCAGTGACAGTCTCAAGCTTTAACCCTGATTAACATGCATCAGCATATGACATTGACAGTTATCATTCATGGTTACACATTTCTTACAGAATCCATTTAAGATAGCATTCAACAAGATTGTTTGATCTCTCTACAAGGCTATTTATTCAAATTATATCGATCAAAACTATTTCTTTTTGTTTATTCTGTTCTTAAAGGGAAAAAAAAACGAAAAGAAAAGAACTTAGATAAAACAGGAAAGAGAGGATAATGAATTCAAACCTCGGCTCGAGAGGTTCTTTGGTAGAAGAGCTTGAGGGTTTCGTCAAAATTAGTTGGTTGATGAGATTCTGCCATTGCTTTGAGCCCTAAACCATCACCTTAGTCCAATGCCCGTACACTGACTTTGTTCCCTTCCATTAACGCCCTCCCCCTCTCTTCTTTCTTCTTCTCTTTAAGCAATAGATGGTATTAATCTTAACCTCTAACTCTGAGTTTGAGACAGAGTTGGTGATTGAAACTACGAACGTCTCGGTTTGTATATATTACTATTGGTGATTTAACAATTATGTATGGGTATGAATTGAGATGGATACCAAGTGGAGAGTCACCAAAAAGTCAAGTATGCATTGCATGTACGAAGGAGAAGCAAGACGGAGAGTTGTAAGCATGGAGGAGCGCAAAAAGGCAAGGAGGCATCATCAGGCCCTAGCGTCGTGGTGCCGAAGACAGTAGCTCCAACACCATAGCGCTAGCCACGCTGGAAAGGGGTCGCGCCAATGCCACAGTGCCCAGTGTCGGGGATTTCTGTTTTTAATTTTGGATTTGACTTCTTTGAAGGGGCTTCAGACTCCTAAACGCATGGACTCTTATTTGAACTATGTTTAGGATATCTAGGGGTGTTTTACTCACTATATAAACCATTGTAAACTCTTAGATTTATTATCAAGTATTAAAGGAAAGACTCTTAAAAAGATTAAAGAACTAGGTACTAGGTAGACATAAGTGCTTGTGTGCATTAGGGTGCAACCATTGTTGAGCGTTTATTATTCTTAGGAAAACGAAGGTACATCACATAGATTCCTTTGAGAGTTCTTTATTTTTTTTTTCTTTGTAATCTCTAGAAGAGTTAATAAGAAAGGCTATGATCCTTTGATCCATCGTGGATGTAAGCTTTTACTAAACCACGTAAATTAGTTGTGTTGTGTTCTTGATTGATCTGTTTTTATATTCTTGATATTATATTTGCTTGCAATTACACGCTTTCGCTGCAAATGGGCATTAAGGGCTGATCTCGACAAGAGGTTAGTGTTAAACCTAATTTCTCCATAGGAGGAAGAGATTCCTTCAACAATACAATTACATTCTAAATTCCACTGAAATTTTACAGTTTTAATTTGAAAGAAAAAGAGATGTTTTTTTACTTTTTCCTCCTGGGGTTTTGGCTAAATCCTAATCCTTAATAGCACTTAATGCAGTTTACGAACCTCGAACTTAGACATTCTGGGAATATTTCACTTGAAGCTTCAAGGTCTATCGTTCAAACACCCTAAGTCTCGCCAACCATTATTGGAAAGACCCGATATTAAGTAAAGGAGTATCCTCGGTACTAGCCATGATACTTGGCCCTCAAAGTCCTTAGCATCAATAAGTATATTTGACAATCTGTTTTAATCGAATCAACCACTAAAGTCTTCAAGGGCAGATGGAAAGATATCTACCTACTATTAACCAAAGACTCAAATTGTCCTTAATCGTGAGAATTTTAGAGTTTTAAAATTTCGGTACAAATAGTACTTTAATAATATCTGGATGAGTCCAACATAGAAAGGTAGAGATCTATCTCAATTTTAATAGAATTAACTACTTTGGATAGACCGAGTGATCAACTTTTCTACCTAAGATTAATTGCCTTTCGTGGCTTTTTGCTTTGTTTTCACAGACAGCACCAAACTGTTGACCCCAGAATTTAGGAAATTCCAGGCCCACAAGTTGAATTTTTACTTCTTAGGAACAACAACTAAATTTCTTCAAAGTGCTATGTTGAGGTGATTGTTTTTTATACGTATTGAACTTTAAAAGTCTCTTACAACCATAAACTTTGTTAGGCCGCAATGAACATAGTTATTAAGCAAAGGGTTATGAATCATAATTAATCAAGAATCGAACTATGACTATCTATAACAATGAAAAAAATCAGTAGTTAATCAAGAATCCTAATCAGATCAACTAAGACATGTCATTAGGACTATAGGGTAAAGATGTGGTGCCAGGAAATAGCGATGTATGTTGTGCATTCACTTAGGTATGATGCCAAGTAGGGATTTTGCATCATCACTTGTAAGTGTGCATCTCACCTGGATGCAATACTAAGGTGAAGATTTTAGTCATCTACCATGTAAATGGGTATCTCACTTGGGTACAACACCAATGCAAGGATTTTAACCATCTATTATGTGAGTAGGCATCTACCTTGGGTACAATGTTAAAGGTGAAAATTTTAGTCATCCACTATATAAGTGGGCATATTACTTGGGTATTGCATCAATGTGAGGAATTTATCCAACTACTGTATAAGTAAGCATCTTACTTGGGTACAAGGCCAATGTATGAGTGGACATCCTATGTGAATAAGTCATTTGTGGGGGTATAAAGTATTTAGTCATAATTTAGGGGATAATTTTAGTTTTTATTGCTTTCAATGGGTGAAAGACTTAAATAAAGCTTTTATTCAATTTAAGTTTGTGTGTTGTACTTATTCAAATGAGCATTAATACCTAGTTGTAGTAATGCTTCAACCATTTATTGTTGATAGGGTTATGAATCATCTTCCTTTTGTTATGTCTAGATGATACTTAACCATTGTCATGGCCTTTCCTAATAACATATGGGTCTTCCTACTACGGGATAAGCGAATTATTAACTAAATGCAAGTGTACGCTATTGTATCAAGTAATATAAGAATTAAGTCCAAGTATCATTCCCACAAAAACTTATTTAATCCTACTTAACTTTTATCTAGATAAATCTAAAGCTGAAATTTATCTAATTAATCTAATTTTACTAAATTAAACATAATCTTAATTAAAAGGCAAGCAAGGTGTTGACTTTCTAGTCATACATATTGATGTTTTGATGATAACAAATCCTATGTTTAGGCATTGAAATAATAAATGCATAAGTGAGGTAATTAGGAGCAAATAAAATAGAAAGGCATATTTGAAATTATACTAGTATTGCATGAGACATAAAATATATACAACTTGATGATAACCAGAAGATAATTGAAAAAAAATAAAAATGGCAAGCTTATTCCCAAACTTGAATAAGAGTGGAATAAAGGGGATTTTAAAAATGCTTCCTTAAATGCAAAAGCCATGAACCATTTATTTTGTGCATTATATAAAAATGTGTTCAATAAAGTTTGCAATTATAATTCCGCATATGCAATTTGGCATGTATTAGAAGCATTATATGAGAAAAGTAAAATTACGAAAAAGAAAAAAAAGGCATCAACTTGGGATAACGACGAAGAAGAAAATGAATGTAAAGATTTCAAATCTTGCACTCATGGCCATTGAAGATGAAGAATTTGAAAATCTTAATGAGGTATGTGAACAACCCTCTTATGATGAATTGTTAGATGCTTTTAATGAATTACTTGAAGATTCTAAAGTAATAGGTCGTAAAAATGCTATATTGAAGAAAAATAATGTCACATTGAAAAATGAAGTTGAAGACCTTAGAAAGAAAATTTTTTATCTTTCAAATAAAGTTGAAGAACTTGAAAAAGAAAATGATGTGCTAAAATGTGAAAATCTTTGTTTAGAAGAAAAGGTCATTTCTTTTGAAAGAGAAAAAGAAAATCTTGAAAATGAACTTAAAATCTCTAAAGTATGCATTCAAGAGTTAAATGAGAACTCAAAAGTTAATGAGATGATTTTAGAAAATGAAGCCATTAAAAAGAAACTCGTTGATTTACAAGAGATTGTCCTAAAATTCACAAATGGACAAAAGAATTTTGAAAAATTACTTGGTTCTAAAAAATGTATATTTGACAAGGGAGATATAGGATATAAACCATTTTTAAAGCAAAAACACTTAAAAAATTATTTTGTAAAATCAAGTTTTAAAATTAAACTTAATTTAATTTGTCATTATTGCAATAAAAATGATCATAAAGTTTATAATTGTCCTTTCAAGAAATTTGGAGTAAAACAAATTTGGATTCCAAAATGAACAATTACTAACTTTCAAGGATCCAAGGAATGTTGGATTCCAAAATGTGCATTTTGAATTAACTTTTGTAGGTACACCATGTGGGGAAAAAAATGTGCAATTGGAATTAGTAATAATGTTTTGCCTTGTTAATTGATATTATATTTTGTTGGTATCTTGATATTGCGTGAATTTATTTTTGGCATACTATGAGTTATTGATGTTTTTAATTCATTAATAATTATAAATTGTTGGAATAGGAACATTTTGCATAATTTATTGTTTAATTAAAATTATTTATTTAAAAAAAATTATTGACTTCATACATGTCATATTTGTATAATTATTTGAGATAAATTTATTTTAAATTGTTTGATATATATTTGGTTGTCATAGAGGGAGCTATATCTTCTAATCATTTTCAATATATCATACATTTCTTATTTTTTAAAGGGGAGATTTATGTATGTTATATTTAAGGGGAACAAAGCATTATAAGCTTATAGTTTGTGAAAGATATTTTTATTTGTACTTAGAACTTGTGATTAATTTCTTCATGACTTGAATTCTCATTGTAGGCAAGTTCTTGATGATTCATCATATTAAAAAAAAAAACTATAGATAAATTTTGATATGATGTTTTGATAGTATATATATTGAAAAATTATTTTTCACAGGGAGAGAAATAATTTTGATTTGATTAATATTTCTATGATGATTATGATTGAGTCATATATGCCTATTAAAATGTTTTAATAATTTTATAAGTTACTATTCATATTGGAAAAATATTTTTAAAGGGAGAAACATTATATGAGTATTAGACTTTTAATAAATACACCAATAATTTTTTAACCTTTTGATGATGTCAAAAGGGGAAGAATTTTGTTGTATTTTGATGATATAAAAGTTTCTTTGTAAAATCTCCACTAAGGTCATCAAAATACATAAGGTATTTGTCATCATCGAAAAAGAGAGATTGTTGACTTTCTAGTCATACATATTGATGTTTTGATGATAACAAATCCCATGTTTAGGTATTGAAATAATAAATGCATAAGTGAGGTAATTAGAAACAAATAAAACATAAAGGCATATTTATTATTATATTGGTACTGTATGAGACATAAAATATATACAAACTTGATGATAACCAGAAGATAATTGTGTCAGCTTTCCAAAGAATTTTACGAAAGTAAATTTGAAGTTGTTTACAGAAAGTTATGGCAAAATCATTCAAGTATGTTGAAGGTGGACCAAAGTGTAAAGTTTTAAAAGTTTCAAAAAATGGACTAAAATGCAAAAGATCAAAACTTTGACAGCAAACTATAGCAGGACTATAGCAACGGTTATGACACTGTAGCGAAACTGTAGTAATAGAATAATTATTGTATAACGGTCAAGTACTGTGCATCACTGTTGCAACGGTTAAGTTACTGTAGCAACAGAGGAGTTATTGTGGCAACAACTATTTTTCACTCCTTATAAAGACCTCACTCATTTGAAGCTAAAAAAAAATAAGAGAAGAAGAGAAAAACGTCATATATTATAATTGAGAGCTTCGTTGTTCTTATAACTTTATATTTACGCATTTTGGAGTGTAAATTATTTTATTTATCAATTATTGTATTGATTTTATTCAAGTGTTTGTGGGAAATACTTTGTGAAGAGAGTAGTTACTCTTTTGTTATAAGTTAGGTGTTTAAGGGAAACACTTTGAGAGAAGAGTTGTTACTCTTTAATTATAAGGGATGTAATTGGTACCTTAGAAACCAATTTATTGTAAAGGTTTCTTGAGACCTTAGAAGTCAAGTGTATTGATTTTTAGCCTTGGTTTAAGACAAGCTAGTGGAATCCTCAAGGCGAGTTGCTTAGGGCGTGGACGTAGGCCGTGTGGAGTACCGAACCATATAAACATCCTGGTGCCATTCTCTCTATCCCTTACTCTATTATTTATTGCAATTATTTGTTATTAAATTTGTTTATGTTTTAATAATTGCATAAATTATTTACATTGGTGCATTAATTTTTAAATACCCAATTCACCCCCTTCTTGGGTTGCCTATTTAGAATTTTCACAAGGGTTTAAATTAACCAATAAAAAAGGAATCTAGAGTTTTGACTTATCTATTAATATTTCATAAAACTTATTAATCTTTTAGTTAATCCATCAATAACAAATTGTTGGCTAGACTTTAATTCGTTATAAGCCTCTGTCAATGGTCAAATAACTATATTATACCCTAACAATTATTTATATGTTTATAGTAATCCGAATAAAATGCAACTCATTAAGAACAAGTCCAATCATGCTATACATGTCATCTAGGTATATATTTATCCTATATAAAACTCATACCTGTCTTCTTATGATCATGTATCAAACTATCGTAAGTCAAGCACACAAATCTCTCTTTTGAGTTCATTATGGTTCTTTAATCAATCATTATATTGGTCATATATAAAGATATTGGAGCTGGTGCTCATGTGTCATTCTAATATTGTATGAATATTAATTGGTAATATTTATACAATAAACATTTCGAATAAAAATTATTAATATCATATTTATATGGTATAATACTTGTAACATTATAGACATTATTTGATCTGAAAGAGTTTAGATCTGATCTAACGGAGTTTAGATCAGAACTAATAGTTAGCAAAGTTGAGAGTTATAAATGCTAAGAGTTAGCAGGTTATAAGAGTCAGCGAGGTCTAAAGAGTTAGAACCTTGTCTATAATGGGACAAAGACCTGAGAGTATACTTGTAATGACATAGTTGCAAAGAGTTGCAATAAGTACTAAGAAATATCATTATGTAAGTGTGTCTCAAACATAATGTTCCTGATCTATGATCACTAATGCGGGTCTATCGATGAATTCAAATTATATAGATTAGTGTATGTCTATATCTAACTGGTTCAGATAGTTGTTCTTAGCTGACCATGAGCTTAGAGCTTATATAGGCATGCGGATATCTAGTCAGGACTGGATACTGAACAGACTCACGAGGACCCCAATAGATATCCTATGAAGCCGTCAAAGGAAGGTCCTCTCGAGTTTAGTAGTATTCATGGTCATTTGACCTGAGCGCTACGGTGGTCTTGTAAGTGATTCATCATGCTTTGGTTCCACATATGTTAGAGACCTTTCATAGTCTAACCGCTATGTGTTGCTGGGTATGGTCCGATGCTCATGGAGTTCGGTGTGCGTAGATACGAGATCCGTTAGCTTACGTAGGTAAATTGTATATCCGATGCTCCGAGATTGTATTTCATGAAGTCTTGTGGCCACAAGTATAAACTCGGAAAAAGAATTTTCCATAGGGTTAAACAATATAGCAAAAGTGTTTGCGTATATTGTCTATTGAGATACGAATCTAGAGATAAGATAATGGATAAACAAATGGAGATTTGACGGTGCTGATCTATATCCCCGCACATCCAGGGTATAAATGATGGAAAGATTATACGTATACGTTATGACCTTAACTTGTATGGTCTAATACGTTGATTGGTAATATTCGTAACGTGTGCGTGGGGCATCGATTACAGATTCATAGAATAGTTCCATTTGACAAATTGGGTGTAACCTAGAGAGTCCCAATATGAAATGTATTCTTTGAACACTTGGGCAGTTTACCGTATTGAATTGTTTAATACTGTATAATTCAGTAAATTAATAAGGTTAAGTTAACTAAAGTATATGGTTAAATGGTGGGACCCACTTTAAGTTAACTTGTTAAATAATTAAAATAAATATTTATTTATTTAATTGTTAAATAAATGATTTAACTTAACTATGGTTAAAGGTTAACTATATGGTTAAGTTAAGTTAACTTTACTTAATGGTTAAGTAAAGGTTAACCTAACCATGGTTAAGTTAGTTAACTATAGTTAGAATATTTAAACATTTATTTAACTTAAGGGTTAAGTTGAACTAACCTAACTAAGGTTAAATGTTAACTAAGGTTAGGTTAAGTTAAATTAAATGCAAATGAAATTCAAATTAGTTTGAAATTTATGCATTAGTATATAAAGAGAAATGAAATTCAAAATTCATAAGTTTTTAGATTATGTAATTTTGGTGGCCATTTTAATTTGAGAAATTGAAATTATTTATTTTGTGTTTTAAGTGTTAGAACAACAAAATAAATATATAAATGGTTACCAAATGTAATAACTAAAATAGATTTATTTTAATTGTTCAATAGTTGAACAAAAGATAAAACAAATTAATTTAATTTAATTAAAACAAATATGAAGTGTTTTTGGTTAGCTAGAAAATTAAGAGAGAAATGAAGAATGAAAATTGAAGTGTTTCAAGAGTTAAAAACATTTCTATTCATCATTTTCTTCAATTAATTTAGCCATTAAAACATAAATTAAATTTATTTTTATTCAAGAGTTGAATAAAAGAAAAAACAAATTTAATTAAGTTAAAGAGTTTAACTTTGAATCAAGTTTAAGAGTTAAACTAAATGCTGGATTAACATACTGCTATTCTAGATAATCAAACTCACCCTTGTTGATTGCTAGGATTGATCAAAGTTTCATTTCATAGTGGATTTCAAGCAAATTAATCCAAAGGCTTCATGGGTTAAATTTCCCAATCTCGTTTTTCATTTGATAAATATGTATTACATGTGTTCATTGTATTAATTTTAATCTTCTGCTGTGTACATATATGTATAAGATATGTCTATTTTTTGTATTATGAACACATCCCACATGCAAGCACCCTAGAATAATCAACACCCAACAAAAGATAAATTAAACACAAGATAAAATGAATTAATTTAATTTATTGAGTTCATAAACTAATAGAGTCAGTAATATCCAACTACATATTAAATTCAAAAGTCTAACTCTAGATCAAAAGAATTTAGTTCATAATAAATCTAAGAGTACTAAAATAATTAATGAAAAATATCATGAAAAAGACCATAATAACAAGAAAAGATGAGAAATAACACAAGGAGACGCTCTGGATTGCTTCTTTCTTTATTTTGGCTTGATGCACAAATCTTAATCTTCAATTCTTTATCTTGATCTATTGTTTTGGTTTCTCTATTTTGCCTATGTTATTTTATCTTTTTTGGCTGTAAAAATGTCTTTTTATAGGTATTCAGAACCCTAGAGACGTGGAGATTTGAATCCAACTCGTATTAGGACTTCAAAAGGATAGGGTTTATTAGTCGCATAGGCACCGCAACGCACAGACCTAGAAAAGTGATGGATGGAATTTGTTAGAGTGTGTGGGACCCACAAACACCTTGATCCACTAGTTGGATGACACCTCAGAGCTACTGGTGTCCCAACACACAATTCTCAGGTTACCTGTGCCCCTAAGGAATCGAACCCCTACCCTCATCTCCATGGATGTCTTAAATACTTTAAGATTTGAGGCTGTCTTGCTTACGTAAAAGTTATGCAACA
Organism: Ailanthus altissimus; assembly: GCA_946807835.1. Classification (NCBI taxonomy): domain Eukaryota; kingdom Viridiplantae; phylum Streptophyta; class Magnoliopsida; order Sapindales; family Simaroubaceae; genus Ailanthus; species Ailanthus altissimus. Next base: position 18,165,477 of record OX327687.1, read on the forward strand.
GGATAAACTTGCACCCAGAGGGTACAAATGTTGACTTGTTGGGTATCCCAAGAATTCAATAGGATACTAATTCTATGATCTCGATGAGCGAAATGTGTTTGTTTCTCGATATGCCACTTTCTTTGAGAAAGAGTTTCTCATGGATCGTGGAGGTTGTAGAAAGATTGTGCTTGATAAAGCCAATCATAACAAACATGAAACCAAGATGGAACCTAAAAAATAATCGAGTGGTATACCTTTAACACACCCTCCATATAGGTCTGAAAGGATGTCCAGGCCACCTACTAGGTATGGTCAGATGCCTGAAGGTGCACTAGGAGTTTTCTTAGTGAAAGAAAACGATCCTTTAACCTATAAGGATGCGATGTTAGACATCGACTCGGGAAAGTGGCAAGAAGCCATGAAATCCGAGATTGACTCAATTCATCACAATCAAGTATGGGACTTGGTTAAGCTTCCTAAAGGAATAGTTCATATCGGTTGTAAATGGACTTATAAACGGAAGCATGGGCGCACTGAAAAGGTAAAGACCTTTAAAGCCTGACTAATTGCAAAAGGTTATTCTCAATGATCTAGGATCGATTATGAGGAAACCTTTGCACCAATAGCGATGTTGAAGTTAATACAAATTTTATTGGCTATTACTGTATATTATGACTATGAGATATGATAGATGGATGTAAAGACGGGATTCCTAAATGAATATTTTGAGGAAGAGATATACATGGAACAGCCTGAAAGTTTTGCATCCAGCCAATCCATAGGTCTAGTGTGCAAACTGAAGAAGTCTATTTATGAGCTTAAACAGGCTTTCCAGAGTTGAAAGCTTCATTTTGGTGAGGTAATCAAAGGATCTGGTTTCATAAAAAATGTTGATGAACTATGTGTGTATAAAAAGGTCAGTAGGAGCATAGTTATCTTCTTAAATTTCTACGTGGATGACATACTGATTATTAGGAATGATATCGATATGTTATAATCAGTCAAGAGTTATCTAAATAAAAAATTCTCCATGAAGGACTTAGGAGAGGCTTTCTATATACTGGGTATAAAGTTTTATAGAGATAGAGCTAGAAAACTGATAAGACTCTCTCAATCATCATACATCGATAGTGTCCTTAAAAGGTACAATTTTACTAACTGTAAGACAGCTAATGTACCTTTCAGTCATAGCATCTATCTTTCGAGGAGAATGTCTCCTCAGACAGAAGATGAAAGAGTTAGAATGTCTAAGATATCATATGTATTAGTTGTAGGTAGGCTGATGTATGTTATGATGTGTACGAGACTTGACATCAGCATGGCTATAAGTGTTACTAGCCGATATCAATTTGATCCAGGTGACAGCCTTTGGATGGCAATCAAACATGTCCTTAAATGCCTTAAGAGTACAAAGGACAAGTTTCTTATTTATGGAGAAAGTGATTTATAGGTTAGGGTATACACAAATTTAGACTTTCAGTATGATCCAGATGATAGAAAGTCTACATTTGGATATGTATTTATCCTTAACGGTGCTACAGTGAGTTGGAAGAGCACCAAATAGGGATCTACAGCTGATTCAACAATTGAAGCGAAATACATTGCAGCATCTGAGGCATCAAAGGAAGTAGTGTTAATACGCAAGTTTGTCACTGAGCTTGGGATTGTCCCAAGCTCAATGGATCCTATCCCTTTATTCTGCAACAACAACGGAGCTATTGTACAAGCAAAAGAGCCAAGAGTGCACCAGAGATCTAAATATGTGGAGAAGAAATACCACATAATTAGAGAAATCTTGGCTAGAAGAGATGTAATAATTTATATAGTTGACTCTGTAAATAATATAGCAGACCCACTGACTAAGGCCTAACTCTAAAGGTGTTTGAGAAATACGTAGAGTCTATGGGTATAGGATACCACTATGAATGGCACTAGAGCAAGTGGGAGTTTGTTGGGATTTGTGTTCATGTGTCATCGCATTGTTGTATAAATATTTTATTTTATAATATTTATCCAGTTCATTATTTGTTAAATTGCTAATTACTATTATTAAATAGTTTAGTGCTTGTGACGCTATAGACATTATATAATCTGAAAGAGTTTAGATTTGGTCTAAAGAAGTTTAGATCAATGCCAAGAGTTAGCATCATTGAAAACTATAAATGCTAAAGAGTTAGCATGTTATATTGATCAGTGAAGTCTAAGAGTAAGAATCTTATCTGTGACGGTACAAAGACCTAAGAATACATTAGTAATAATATGGTTGTAAGAGATGCAATAGGTGCAAAGAAATGTTATTATGTAAGTCTATTCTCAAACTATATGTTCCTAGTCTTAATTCACCGATGCAGGTCTGATGGTGGAATCCTTTTTCATAGACTAGTGTATACTATACCTAGATGGTCTAGATAGTTGTTCTTAGTTGACCATGGGCTTACTAGAAGTTCGTATAGCATGTAGGTGTTCATTAAGGACTGAATACTGAACAAACTCAATAAGGACCTTAATAGACATTTTATGAAGCCATCAATGGAAGGTCATCTCGAGTTAAGTTGTATATGCGGTCCTTTGACCTGAGTACCACAGTGGGCTTGTAAGTGATCTATCATACTTTGGTTCGATTCCATGCATGTCATAGACCTTTCACGGTGTGACCGCTGGGTGTCGCTGGGTATGGTTCGATGCTTATGGAGTCTGGTATATACAAATATGGAATCCGTCAACTCACATGGATGAGTTATATATATCAAGATGCTTAAAGACTGTATTTTAGAAAGTCTTATGGCCATAAGTAACAAACCTAAAATAGAGTTTCCCAAGGGGTTAAACAATATTACAAAAGTGTTTGAATATATTGTTTATTAAAATCTCAAACTATATGTTCCTAGTCTTAATTCACCGATGCAGGTCTAATGGTGGAATCCTTTTTCATAGACCAGTGTATACTATACCTAGATGGTCTAGATAGTTGTTCTTAGTTGACCATGGGCTTACTAGAAGTTCGTATAGCATGTAGGTGTTCATTAAGGACTGAATACTGAACAAACTCAATAAGGACCTTAATAGACATTTTATGAAGCCGTCAATGGAAGGTCATCTCGAGTTAAGTTTTATATGCGGTCCTTTGACCTGAGTACCACAGTGGGCTTGTAAGTGATCTATCATACTTTGGTTCGGTTCCACACATGTCATAGACCTTTCACGGTGTGACCGCTGGGTGTCGCTGGGTATGGTTCGATGCTTATGGAGTCTGGTATATACAAATATGGAATCCGTCAACTCACATGGATGAGTTATATATATCTAGATGCTTAAAGATTGTATTTTAGAAAGTCTTATGGCCATAAGTAACAAACCTAAAATAGAGTTTCCCAAGGGGTTAAACAATATTACAAAAGTGTTTGAATATATTGTTTATTAAAATACTTGTTTGGAGATAAGTTCACTGATGAGTACATAGGAATTTGATGGTAGTGATCTATATCCTTGCTCTTCTAGGATATGATTGGCGGAAGGATTATACGTATGCGTTATGACCTCAACTTGTATAGTCTACTGCACTGATTTGTAATATCCGTGATGTGTGTGTGAGGCATCTATCTCACAGAATAATTCTGTTTAACAAATTGGGAGTGGACTTAGAGAGTCTCGCAATATGAAGTGTACTTGTTGTACACTGGGGCAACGTACCAGATTAAATAGTTTGATCCAGAAACATTTCAGCAGACCGAACATTTACTTCGGTTTTCCTTCGGTTGTGCATGTGCCAAGACTTAAGAGTTAAGTACATCATTTAGTTAACAATTAGTTGTTGACAAATGGGATGTTGACACATGGCACATGTGGGTAAATTATTATTTTATTTAAAAAGTACCAAAATGACCTTATTTATTGGACAAATAATATCATTATTTTATTTATTAAAATATTTATTGAATAAAATAATAATAATATATGATATTATTATTTAAATTAAAATCGAACAATTAATTTTTTATTTAAATTGGCATGTGTTTCTACCATGATTTAATATGATTAAATTATTTATTTAATATTTATTAAATGAAATGATAAGTATAAATGAGTGACATTTGTTAATAGCAGGTTTTAAGATGTTTCTTAATAATGAGAAAGTGTTTTCTCATTTGGCCTAGATTAAGGCAAAGTTCATTTAAATAATTTTTTATTTTGTTTTATTTTTATTTGGTTTATTGTAAATAATAATAAACAAAAACTAATAGCAAACATAATGGATGTCATTAGGTGAGAAAATGAAAGATAATAATAAATAAAACATTAATGGCAAACATAATGGATGCCATTAGGTGAGAAAATGATAGAAAATAATAAACAAATAAAAAAGCAATTAATTGTTCAATTAATTATCAAAAATTCGTGCAAAAGGTTAAGGGAAGTGAGAGAAGTGAATTTTGCTAAATATTAAAAAATTCTCTCAAGTGTTGAGAGCACAAAAACACAACTCTTCTATTTTTACTCTTACTTTTTTTGGTCACCCATACTATAAGATAGAAACAAATATTTAAAAGTTGAATCCTTTGCTAGAAAAGCTGTTATTCTAACTTTCTCAAGCCATCATGTTGAGGAACTAAAATTGTAAACGAGTTGCTTCAAGCCGGGTACTCCGGTTCGACCAAATACCAAAGGCTTGACAAGGTACTATTTCTCAATCTTGAAGTATTTTACATTTATGAGATAACATGTAAAGTTTATTTGTATTTATCATTATGAAATTTGTATTCCGCTCATCCCTGCACATGTATGTATATGATACATATGCTATATTTGAATGATAGACATAAACCCACATGTATATACCCCAGGTTTAAAATCACTCATAGAATTCTGACCGGGCACCACAGCGCTGGGTGGTGGGTGCCACGGCGCTGGGTTATGGGTATCACGACACTGAGCTCACTAACTTGGGCGCTAGGGCTCTAGCCCAGTTTGGCCCAATTTTTCTAGTTTCTTTTTTCTTTTCCTGATTTCTTAAGAGTCTTCATGCCGTAGGTGGAAAACCTATATGTGATAAAAAAAAAATCTCAAGTGAATACCAAAATACTCATGATTTAGAGCAAAACTAAGTTTGAGATGATATAAATAATAGTCTATATAAGCCTATATCAAATACTCCTAAGTTTAAGACTTTGTTCATCCTCAAGCAAAACAAAAACAAAAACTAACACAATTATTCTTGACTTAAAATAAAATGAAAACTCAAAACTAAAAAAAAATCCTAGGTTGATTAGATGATTATAATATTTGTCTCAAAGGCTGTTGAAATAGCACAAGTCTTTTTAGAAATTAATAAATCACTTCAATAATTTATAATACCATTCATCAAGTTCTTAATTATCCCCTATAATTAATTACTTGTGTGTGTGATAAGTAAGTAATTAGTCAAACGATACGTAGATTTATTCATTAGCTTAAAATAGAACAAAAAGATGATGTCCCAACATATTTCAATTCATAATAACACTACTATAAGCTTGCTTTTTATACGACTCTCCACTAATAAAAAAAAAAGTTTAAGGATCTATTTAGGGCTTTAATTAGTTTATAATGAAAGACTAAGGTCAATGTGTGATATAAGGATATATAAATGAAGTTCGAATCACACCAAGAATACTAAGACTTTACTTAGAAGCCTCTTGATATTATTTTTCTTGATTTATATCCTCCCAAAAACTTATTGTATTTTCATATTTCTTTTAATCACTATTTTCAAAGAATTTCTTCCTTTTCTTAAGATGGGGGTATAAAGAATTTAAAGACTCTTTTTTTTTTTCTTTTAGAATGAATACTACTAAACTTACATTGATAACTACTTTTCAGACTTAATTACTTTTCACTTTAGTATCTTTTTCTCACACAACCACAACTCTTTTCTTTTAAGAGTATTTCTAAGTAAACTCAAGCTTTATGGTGTTATGAGTATTTGTTTTAGAATAAATAAATGTAAAGTCTTGCGTCTTGTAATGTGGTTAAATAAAAAATAGGTATTAAGCTCAAAAGGGATAATTAAGAATAAATATATATCTCAAATAGGATAAAAAGACTCAATCGATCCAAAGATGGTCTGATATCATATCACTATTCATGCGTTTCTTAGAATTTCGCATCAAGTAGTAATCAAGCAAGTTCTAAAGTATTAATCTTTGAGACTGTGGTGCATTACTTAAGTATGAGTATTTTGAAGCAATAATTCAACTAATATATGCTTAATTTCAATGTGCTAAAAAATAAATGATTAAAAATAAGGTTGAAATCAATTCAAGATTCTTGATATGAGAAATCTCAAGCATATATTATTTTCTAGGGATTTGTAAAAGAATTTCAACAAATATTCTATTTCTTATCATGGATTAATGTTCATCATCTCAACCAAAAACTAATAAAAAAAAATTAACACACAAGACGACTAAAATAATTATACAGCAAAAAATAAACACAAGATAAGTATTTCCCTCCCTCAAACTTAAATTTGACATTGTCCCCAATATCAAAAAAAGTAAAAGCTTGAAATTAAGAACTTCCCTGATAATTGAAGTTTAGCCATTGTAGTGTTTTATCTTGATGACTATGGTGTTCCTTATCTCCTAACGATTACAATTACTTGTATTGCTTTTTTTTTGAATCCTTGTCTTGATATTTTATTCCTAAAAGATAAGAAAATAAAGTACATAAAAATAAAAATAAGCAAACATAAAAATAAAATTTACTTGGTGTTACCTTCTAACACATCCAAAATATAGGAGTTTATTCTCAAGTGCAGGATTGTCGAAGTAATAAATAACCTAATGAGAACAGGGTCGATCCACAGGAAAGTAGAATTAAAATTACAAACTATAATAACTTTAAAGACAATTAATGTAGTATAAGATGTTTTCAAATATTAATTCAATTAACCAATTCAAATAAAAGCTAAGGTTATGGGGATCCACTCATGGCATAAGAAGTAAAAATATATTTAACTCTTTTTATAACTCAATTGGAATCCTCACATAAAGGAGGTTCCAATTGAAATATATAACAATTAAAGTTCATCATCATTTATATATTAATTAGTATTTATTTATTTCAATTATTATACATCAAATCTTATAAATGGGTTAAAGTATTTATTATGCCAATCTTTATATTTGTCTACAATAAATCAAGACTTCTACTTTACAAGAAAGGTTATTTACGCCAAGTTTTGTAAATGATTTCAAGAATTTATTATGCCAAGTATAAAGTTTGTCAATAATAAATCAAGATACACCACTTAGAAGAAAGGGTATTAACAAAATAAATACATCATATATAAATTTGCATAACTTAAGAATAAAACATTAAATTCATGAATAAGAGTTAAGTATTACCTTACTAAGAATTTACCCTTTCACCTTAGCGCAAATAAAATTACTTGGACATAATAAAACTAAAGAAAAAGAAAAGAAATAGAAGAAGAGATAATATGACTTTACAATAGTAAATAAGAGAAATAATATTATAAAAGACAAGTGTTTTGAACTAAAATTTAGCTCTCTAATTACATGTTTTGGGCATAAATATGCTACCTATTTATATAAAAATATGGATAAATCGAGACAAATGAAGAGGGAACCACATGGATGATAAAAGTTAAGAATGGTGGCAAATAATTTACATTGATTGTCATTAATACACCTACTTGTTTATCCAATTTAGAATTGATGTAGTCTGAATTAGATGTCACTCAAAACACCAAAGTTGTAGATAAGTCTCTTATCTTTCCAAATAAAGTTTTTTTTATATGTATTAGATACGTATTTCTATAGTTATTGTCCAAATACTGATGACTGTTCGGATTGGTTTTATATTGCAGATCAGTTTTGTTTTAGGCCATTTTCACTTTCTAAAAGCTCGAATTTCGAATATCTTGTGAAATACAATATGTTATCCCATTGAGTCAGATCTTCACAGGATTAAGAATCACTCTAATTAAATTCCTAGGTAGAAAGTTATGCCCATTTTATCGTACCTACCACAAAATAGTTAAAAGCCAATTAGGTACAATATTATAAACATACTTAAGTTAAGGGGGTTAAAGACACTAGTAATACAAAATAATGGTATAAAACCCTTATTAAATATGTAATTTTAAGTATTCATCACACCTCCCAACCAGCTTATTGCTAGTCCTTAGCAATTCAAGCATAAATAAAATTTGAACATTACCTAAGTATTTCAAACAAAATGTCAATTCAAGATCACAATCGCTATAAAGGTTATTTCAATCATAACTTTCAAAATTTTGTATGTGTGTGTGAATTAAGCCGAAGCCTTCTTACCATAAACCACGACATATATAGCCTTGAAAATTTTCTCCAAGTAAAGCCTCAACTCCATATCCTTACATGTGAATAACTATTTAATGGGTTATGATTTCACTCATAGAGTTGAAAAATAGATAATCGCTTAAGAAAATGTTACATTTAAGGAAAGACAGACAAACTAACATTGATCCAAAGATAGAAAAATCAATTATTTAGAGTCAAACCATTTTTTTCACATGCTCGCTTCAGGACTTTAATTATTTTATACGAATCTTACGAATAAAGAGTCCGGTGATAAAATTGCTTTCTAATGACTTTTGTCTTCTAGAATTGAACAAAGATTTTATTGAACTCAATTGACTTCTTTTTTTACTTTTTTTGTGTGTTTTTTTTAAGACATAAAGAATCATTACAAAATAAGAACAATTTCTCACCATAATAATTTTTTTTCATCCTTTAGCTAAGCAACCAAATCATTCCTCATCCCAAATAATGTTATTCCAAACAAAAATGAACCATTTTAAAATATCAATGAAAGTTCGTAAGCTGTTATCTCAAACCTCTCCACTCACTCACAAAATATATGTGAGTTTTAAAAAAAATATGTATACTTAAACATGAAATTTTTTCTGCCTATATATATTGAATCATTCATCTTACCACAAGGCTTAGTATTGTGCTCAATAAATAATTTTAAAAGTTATTCTTTAGTAACCTAGATAGAAAAAATGATTTAAACTAAACAATTTTGAAATCATACATCGGTAGTAAAGCAAATTTATTTAAGCAAGAGTTACCAAAAACTTAAGCATCAAACAATTATACATAAAATGCATTAAAAATAAAACAATTATAATGTGTTTTAAAAGTTTAGTAATGTACTCTTTACTTTGCCATTCTAGAACTAGAATGTGTCTCAAAAATGTATAAATGAACCTTTTACTCATGCTATTCATGATAAAAAAAAATTATTAGAGAACAAAATGATAACAAAAAATAATAATAATAATTAACACTAACATTATATATCAACTATCCACCCCCCCAACTAGATTAAGACATTGTCCTCAATGTCAAAATATAGAAAGAGTAGAGTATAAAAGATATCACCTGAAACATTTTTTATTGGAAATAAAACCTGCAACAAAATAAAACAAGCCACATAAAATGCTTAAAAATACATCAAAATAAATAGGTTACAGACGAAGAGTCAAATCTATCTTGCATTTGTTTTCACTGTCATCAGTATACCAATCTATTTGACTCATTGTTGGATCAGATAGAGATGTAAAAGCTTGTAGTTCGTCAAGTAACTAATAAACAATTGAAGCAAAAATGAGGATCTGTCGTGCTGCAGATGTGACGAATTGTTTTTTCACTGCACAGTTAAAAAAAGATAACAACCCATTATAAAAACCATCAACATTTAACAAACTGATGGGTTTTTTTTTTATAGATTTGCAATTGTGCCTATGAGACAATTTAAAAAAAATTTCTCCAATGTTTTGAAACCTCCAAGTAGAGCTATGAAGGCATCAGTATTACGAAGCATAAATGACATTCGTTCATACATTGATGATACATGTAACACTGTTTACGCTCAAAATATAACATGGCTATCGCAGTATAGATTGAGGTGTCGATCCCACGAGGAAGCTCTTGGCAAAATAGGTTAGTGAAGTAAAATATTAAAGAGGTAGCAAAGGATAAAATTAATTGATGAAATAGAATTGTCTATGAATTGAGGAAAATATATTATGATGATTTAAACAAGGCTTCGAGAATCATAATTATGCTTTATAAATCTACCCTACACTTTGATTCAATGCTTATAACTCAACTGAAAGTTTTACATCCCAAACAATCAATCGGAAGATAGGTAAAATGTAGCACATTTGATAACACATGTATTTGATGTAATTAAACTCTTTGCAAGCATTAACACACATCATGTTCATTTATACAAGTTATCTAAGATTGACAATATATCACTTTGACAATATTGCAGTAAAAGATCAACTTGAATATCAAACATTTATTGCCCTTATTGTTATCCAAGATCAACAATATATCAATTTGACAATACTGCAGTAAAAGATTAACATATAAACCAATGTAACCAGTAACAATTATAGTTCACAAAGAATCACATAAGAAAAGCATGACTGAACTTATATGAGACATGAGAGTTATAATCTCTGGATTATAAAAATAGAATAGATAAGAGTTTAATCAAAACCAAACATATAAACATTTGTAGCTCTTTGCAACGAATCAAAGCATAGAAGTAGATTTATTACACATAAAAGTTCATCTCTTAGCCTTGCCAAGAACTCTAGCCTAAATTACAATACATGTTAATGAGAAGAAAAGAAGAGAGAATTATCTAATGTTAAAAACATCCTAAGAGTCTCCTTATATAGGCAATGAATGGACATATGTCATGGATGACATCAATCTTCAATAATTTTAAGCCAATAACTCGTTTATCCACTTGCAGCATATTTTTGATAATGTAAATGCCTGATTTAGCTTCTGCAACTAACATAAAAGTTGTAGAATTTTGTCTCTTCTTTCCATAGGTACTAATTTCATGCAAATTGGATGAGTGTCCAATGAGATATGAGCAAAATTCCAAAGACACATCAGATTTTGACCAACAACCATTTTACCCACTTGCAATGCAATTTGGTCCATGATAACGGCTGACTTGGACTTTACTATCAACATATGAGTTATTGATAGTTAAGTCAGCATTTCACAGCATCAAAAATTATACCAATTAAGTACGTATTTTTGGAGATAAGGTCCAAATATTTGAGTTGGGTCAAGCTGGCCAGAAGTTGTAACCCGATTCTAATGTATCTCAATTTTTGGCCCATAACATGTTGGATTTGGCTTTTCCACTATTCTTCAAATTTGTGTAAGATTGAGTCATGTTACACCAGGTTCAAGAATTTCTCCATTTTGATTTCTACATTGAGAGTTGTGTTCATTTTACCTAAACCTATCCAAATAACATTCATTAATCACAATTTAAGGAGAACACTTTATTTCAAGCTAAAAATATGGAAAATACTAAAATTAGTGACATTAAATGGTGACTGAATCTCTTAACAAATATGTATTTTCATGTGTTTATCACAGCCCCCAATCAGCTTATTGCTAGTCTCTAGCAATTCAAGCGTAAATAAAATATGCAAAACTGCCTAAGCATTTCAAACAAAACGTCAGTTCGAGATCACTGTTGCTATCATGGTTTTTTCAATTACAACTTCCAAAATTTGTGTGTGTGTGAATTAAGCCATAACCATCTAACCACAAATAACAATAGATATAGCCTTGAGAATTTCTCCAAGTAAAAGCTTCAACTCTATATCCTCACAGATGTATGACTGTTTAAAAGGTTGGGACTTCTCTTATAGAGTTGGAAAATAGTTAAGCACTCAAGAAAAAGTTAATTTTAAGGACAGACATATAAACTAATATTGATTCAAAGATAGGAAAATTATTTGTTTAAAAATCAATTATTCCTATCATACGTCAGCTTTAGAACTTTAATTGGCTTGTGAGAATAATACAATTATAACTTGGTGAGAAAATTGTTTTACAAAATATTTGTCTTTTAAAATTAAATGAAGACTTTATTAAACTGAATTGCTTCTTTTTTTATGGTATTTTTGCTCTCTATGTTTTTTAGTATTTTGCTTTTTTTTTTTTGCTTTATTTATTTATTTATTTTTTGTATTTTTGAAGATTACAAGGAAGCATTACAAAAGTTTCTCACCAAATTATATTATACACAAATACAACCAACTTATCCCTTAATTCAAATAATATCATTCTAAACAAAAATTAACCAATTCAAAGGATCAATGAAGATTCATAAGCTGTTTTCTCAACCTTTCTACTTACTCACAAAATATATGTGAGATTAGAAAAATATATACTTAAACATGGGAATTCTCCTGGCAATATAAATTGAATCATCCATCTTACCACAAGGCTTAGCATTGTGCTCAAAAATATTTTAAAAGTCATTCTTTAGTAACCTAAATAGAAACAGTGACTCAACCTAAACAATTTTAAAATCATACCTAGGCAAAAAAAGTAAATTCTTTTATACAAGAATTACTAAGACTACAAGCAATAAACAACAATACATGAAACATAAAACATAAAACAAAACAACAAAAAGTTAGTTAAAATGCATTTCAAAAGTTAGAACTAAAACTCCTTACTCTGCCATTCTAACTTGACCTAGAATGCGTCTCAAGAGTTCCGGACTGAACTCTTTACTCTGCCATTTTAATCAAATATCGGACCATAAAATTTTTTTTTTTAAAAAAAAAAATACGACTTGTGTCTACTATCTTTCCCCCAAACCAGATGAAACATTATCCTCAATGTTTAAATAGAAAGAGATGAAGTATAGAAGATATTACCTGAAACGCCAGTTATTTGAAAGAAACAAACCTGAGAGACACTTAAACAAATATAAACTAAAATGATGACGCTGATAAATAAATAAAACAAAGAAAAATTTACAAACGAAGTGTCAGATCCAATTTTGGCTTGTTAAGGCCCACTGACCAATCGATCCGAGTTATTGCTGGGTCAGGTTTGTAGGTAACTGCCTGTAATTTGTTAATCAATTCATCCGCCTCAGTAGCAGAAACCAGTATTTGTCGCGTCGAATGTGAAATAAAATTATGTTCTATAGCTTGATCAAGAAAACAAAGTAAGCAATCAAAATAGTTATTAACATTCAACAAACCTATGGGTTTTCGATGGATATTCAGTTGGGCCCAAGAGACAATTTGAAAAATTTCTTCCAAGGTACCAAAACCACCTGGTAAAGCAATAAAAGCGTCTGCATTGCAAAGCATTCTAGTTATTCGTTCATGCATGGATGAGACTCGTAATTCTTTCCCTATTGTTTTCCCGGTCAAGTTTTCCACGGCCAAAGCTGTAGGAATAATACCTAAACTTGACTTCCTCCTAAATGTGCAGCTGTTGACACACACCTCATTAGCCCAAGGCTACCCCTTCTATAAATCAAATGAATTTTTCTTATAGCTAATGCTTTTCCTAGATTGTTTGCTGCCTCTACAAACGCTTTACTCTCCCCATGACTAGATCCACAAAATACACATATATTTTGAAATTTTTGAACTGGGGTTTCCTCCATATTTACACACACCTTTATCTCAATATATGAAAATAAAGAAAATGAGGTACTGTATTTATAGAGTACCAAATGATAACAATGATTATGGTAACCCGATAGTTTGTCAAAAGAGAGTTAAAAATAAATTACAAAAATTTAAACGTAATGACCCACATGCATTATTGAACAAAATGATTTGAATTTAAGACATCTACATAAGTAGCCCTACTATTCATAAAATAAAGTTTGAAATTAAAACACATGTATTTACAAGTAGTTGTGATTGTGGCTCACATCTTCCTCTGGTTTTACGTCCAGTAACGGCTTAAACGCCCTCTATGGGTCAGGGATAGGCTTCCCATCCAATTTTCTTATAAATTGGCAAACAGGGTCTTTTAGAGTCAGATTCTTGAGACTATACCGTTGATGTTCATTTTTGAATTTGTTCCATAAGTCAAGAAGTTCACGTTGCACGAGCCCACAGGGATGCGTCTCAAGAGTCAATAGGATATCATCCAAAGACTCCTTACTCAGTCCATCATTAATGAACTGAATTTTGTCTTCTCGATTTCTAGATACAAATCCTAAAGAACGACAACTCCGGTTACAATTCCATCGAGCACATTTATGACAGACTTGTAACCTCTTTGCTCGTCGCCTTTTGGCATAAGAGCTTCTTCCAAGACCAAGCATATGAGAAACAAACTTATTTTCAAACTCACCTGACAACTGAACCTTAGCTTCAATTAACCAATAAAGGTCCACAGGGATATTACCCAATATCAATAGCCTTAGTCTTTCACACCGTGCTTTGTAAATCTTAAGTAGAGCATTTTGAGGCAATGAAGGAAAACATTTTTTAAGGTTGGCAAGAATGCGATCCATTTTAAAATAAAGAAAAGAGATGAATGTACAGTTTGAGGGACAGTTTTTAGGGAACTGAGAAACCGACTTTAATAGTCACGGAGTACCGTATCCGCCACTTGACCGGGAAATAAAATCACACTGAAGAAAAAAAATTAAAAAGAAGAAAATAAAGTAAAATAAAATGTGAAAGAAAATAAAAGCAAAAATAAAAAGTCAAAAGATAAAAGATAAAATATAAAATATGGTACAAATAGATTGAACCTGATCAAGCATGATAGACAGAATCCACAAGAGGGATCTCGCCTAGGTACATAAAGTCGTCTACCTTTTCCACGTAGCTTTTTAGCCGCTGTCCATTCACTTTGAAAGTCCGTCCATCAGTGGGGTCCTCTATTTCAACAGCACCATTAGGAAAAACATATCTTACCATAAATGGACCAGTCCATCGAGATCTCAACTTTTCAGGGTGTAAATACAATCGAGAATCATAAAGATAGACCCGTTGATTTGGCTCAAAGTGTTTCCTTGAGAATTGTTTATCATGAGCTACTTTCATTTTAGCTTTGTAAATTCTGGAGTTGTCATATGCGTCATTTCGTAGCTATTTTATTTCTGACAATTGTAACTTTCTTTGGAGACCTGCAACATTCAAATCAAAGTTAAGGGCTTTGACAGCCCAGTAAGCTTTATGCTCTAGCTCAACAAGTTAATGGCAAGCTTTTCCATAAACAAGCCAATAAGGGGACATTCCTAAGATGGTTTTGTATGCAGTGCGATATGCCCATAATGCATCAGAAAGGCATAGAGATCAATCTTTGCGATTCGGGTTAACCGTCTTTTCCAAAATCTATTTAACCTCTCTATTTGCTAGCTTGGCTTGTCCATTTGTCTGTGGATGGTATGCAGTGGAAACTTTGTGAAGAACACTATACCTGCGCATCAAAGCTTCAAAAGAACAATTACAAAAATGTGTTCCTTGGTCACTAATGATGACACATGGCGTACTGTACCTAAATAACACATTTTCTTTTAAGAATTTTACCATAGTTGTATTATCATTAGTATGACAAGTTACAGCCTCCACCCATTTTGATACATAATCAACAGCTAAAAGAATATAAAGGTAGCCAAAAGATGAGGGAAAAAGACCCATAAAATCGATACCCTAACAATCAAATATCTCGGTAACAAGAATAGGGTTAAGAGGCATCATATTTCTTCGAGATAAAGCACTTAACTTTTGACATCTTTCACAGGAACGACAAAAATTATTAGTGTCTTTGAACAAAGTGGGCCAGTAAAGACCACACTGTAAAATCTTCACAGCTGTAGATTTGTAGCTCTTTGCAACGAATCAAAGTATAGAAGTAAATTTATTACACATAAAAGTTCATCTCTTAGCCTTGCCAAGAACTCTAGCCTAGATTACAATACATGTTAATGAGAAGAAAAGAAGAGATAATTATCTAATGTTAAAAACGTCCTAAGAGTCTCCTTATATAGGCAATGAATGGACATATGTCATGGATGACATCAATCTTCAATAATTTTAAGCCAATAACTCATTTATCCACTTGCAGTATATTTTTGATAATGTAAATGATTGATTTAGCTTTTGTAGTCGACATAAAAGTTGTAGAATTTTGTCTCTTCTTTACATAGGCACTAAATTCATGCAAATTGGATGAGTGTACAATGAGATATGAGCAAAATTCCAAAGCCACATCGGATTTCGGCTAACAACCATTTTACCCACTTGCAATACAATTTGGTCCATGATAACGGCTGACTTGGACTTTACTATCAACATATGAGTTGTTGATAGTTAAGTCAGCATTTCACAGCATCAAAAATTATATCAATTGAGTACGTATTTTTTGAGATACGGTCTAAATACTTGAGTTGGGTCAATCTAGCCAGAAGTTATAACCCGATTCTAATTTATCTCAATTTTTGGCCCATAACATGTTGGATTTGGCTTTTTCACTATTATTCAAATTTGTGTAAGATTGAGTCATGTTGTACCAGGTTCAAGAATTTCTCCATTTTGATTTCTACATTGAGAGCTATGTCCATTTTACCTAAACCTATTCTAATAACATTCATTAATCATAATTTAAAGAGAACACTTTATTTTAAGCTAAAAATATGGAAAATACTAAAATTAGTGACATTAAATAGTGACTGAATCTCTTAACAAATATGCATTTTCATGTGTTCATCAAACACATCCTCAATTATTTTTCCTACAATGTTTTCAACAGTTAGAGCTTTCAGTATGATACCCAAAATTTGACTGCCTTTATTTTGTGCAGCGATTGTCACACATCCTATTAATCCAAGACTATCTCCCCTATATACTAGATGAATATTTCGCTCAACTAACAACTTACCAAGGGTTTCTGCTGCTTCTACAAACTCTTTAGTTTTTCCAGGGCTGGATCCACAAAGACACAAATTTTTGTGAATTTACGAGTTAATGTTCCTTCCATTATTACACTCACCCTCTCTCTTGAATGATTTTGAGTTTGTATAAAGATACAGAAATAATGCAATGTATTTATAGAGTTAAATGGTGGTGTAAAGTTAAGTCACATGGACTGTTGGCTTAAAATATAAAATTTTCAACACCTTTTTACCAATTTTCAAATTGTTAACTAGAAAATCACATGGGTGGTTGGTTGTTGGAAAAGACACTTAAGTTTGAAATGAAACATTTAAAAATAATAGCTACAGTAAATATGTAAAAGTAGTTATGATTGTGGCTCACATCTTTCTCTGGTTTTACGTCCAATAACGGCTTAAACACCTTTTATGGGTTGGGGATAGGCTTCTCATCCAATTTTCTTATAAATTGGCAAACAGGGTCTTTTAAAGTCAGATTCCTGAGACTGTACCACTCGTGTTCTTTTAGGAATATGTCCTATAATTCATGAATTCAATATACACATATCCACTAGGATGCGTCTCAAGAGTCAATAAGATATCATCTAAAGACTCTTTACTCAAGCCATCCTTAATGAACCTAATTTTATCTTCGTGATTTATAGACACCATTCCTAAAGTGCTGCAATGTGTGTTACAAGTCATGCGTACACACTTGTAACAAACACTTAATCATTTTGCTCTTCGTTTTATTTTTGCAAAAGAGCTTTTACCAAGCCAGGCATGTAGGAAATCAATGAGTCTGAAGATTTACCTGTCAATCAAACTTTGGCTTCAATTAACCAACGTAAGTCAATAGGTATATTCATTCATAATCATTAAAAACCTTAATCTTTCACATCTTGCTTGGTAAATTTTCTTTAATGTATTTTGAGCCAATGAGGAAAAATACTTTTTCAAATTTTTTAGAATGGTCATCCATTTTTTTTTAAGAAATGGGGAAGAAGATAAGGTATTAGTAATTATGAAAAACTGACAAAACTGACTTGAAATGTCACAGAGTACCATTATCCGCCACTCAACCGAGGTGCAAAACAAAACTTCAACAAAAAATACTAAATTAACCTACAAGTAAAAACAAAAACAAAAAAGTTAGAAGAAGAATAAATATATATAAATATGTAAAATAAAGATTAATTGGTCTCGTAACAAGGGTCAAACAGGGACACAAATTCTTCATAAAAAGCTTGGTTTTCTAGAAACGGTTTGAGTCTTTGACCATTTACCTTAAACACATTCCCATTTCTAGGATTTTCAATGTCAATTGTTTCATAAGGGTACACATGTTTCACAATAAAATGGCCATTCCATCTTGATCTTAATTTTTCAGGGAATATGTGAAGTCGAGAATTATAAAGCAAAACCTTTTTACCAGTATCAAATGTTTTTCTTTGAATTTTTTTATCATAAAAAGCTTTGATTTTAGCTTTATGAATTTTCAAATTCTCATATGCATCATTTCTCAATTCTTCAAGTTCATTTATTTATAATTTACGTATGTGTCCAGCAGAATCAAGATTTGCATTGAAAATTTTAATGGCCCAGTATGCTTTATGCTCAAGTTCAACAGGTAAGTGACAAAATTTTTCATAAACTATTCTATAAGGAGACATACCCAATGAAGTTTTAAAAGTAGTTTTATAAGCCTACAATGCATCATTAAGTC
Source organism: Ailanthus altissimus (assembly GCA_946807835.1). Classification (NCBI taxonomy): domain Eukaryota; kingdom Viridiplantae; phylum Streptophyta; class Magnoliopsida; order Sapindales; family Simaroubaceae; genus Ailanthus; species Ailanthus altissimus. The sequence continues at coordinate 18,183,928 of OX327687.1, forward strand.
TTAAAGACCAATCTTGGCGATCTGGGTTTACAGTTTTTTCTAAAATTTATTTTATCTCTCTATTTGCTAATTCAATTTGTCCACTTGTCTGAGAATGATAAGGGGTGACAACTTTATGAGTAATACCATATTTTTTCATTAATGTTTCAAATGGCTTATTACAAAAATGCTTACCCCCATCACTTATACTGGCTCGAGGGATTCCAAATCGACTTAAGATATTTTCTTTAAAAAATTTCATGACTGTTTTATGGTCATTATTTTGACATGAAATAGCCTCAATCCATTTTGAGACATAATCTAATGCAACTAAGATATACGTAAATCCAAATGATAATGAAAATGGTCCCATAAAATCTATCCCCCAACAATCAAAGATTTCAATAACAAGAATGGAGTTCAAAGGCATCATGTTTCATTTTGAAATTGATCCCAACTTTTGATAATTTTCACATGTTATATAGAATGCATATGTATCTTTAAATAAAGTGGGCCAATAAAATCCACACTGCAAGATTTTGCAGCTATTTTCTTTGATGAGAAATGTTCCCTATATGCTTCATAATGACAAATTTCAATAACTCTACTTACTTTATTGTCCGGTATGCATCTTCGAAATATTTGGTCACGACAATATTTGAAGAGATAAGGATTATCCCAATAAAACTTTCTTACCTCAATTAAAAATTTCTTTTTGTCTTAAGCATTCTATTGAGGTGGCATTTCTCTTGTTACAAGAAAATTAACAATATTAGCCTACCAAGGCATTGTAACAGTAGAAAAGAAAAATTCATCGGGAAAAGAATCATTAATAGGTGTTATTTATGTTAATGAATCTGGTGCAAGTCTTGATAAGCGATCTGCAACAACATTTTCAGCTCCCTTCTTATCCTTGATAGTGATAATAAATTCTTGAAGCAATAGAATCCATTGAATCAGTTTTGGTTTTGCATCCTGTTTTGACATTAAGTACCTTATAGAAGCATGGTCAGTAAACACAACAGTTGAAGAATCAGTTAAGTAAGAATGAAATTTGTCTAATGCAAATATTACAGCAAGCAGTTCTTTTTCAGTTGTTGTGTAATTCATTTTTGCACTATTTAAAGTTCTACTTGCATAATAAATTATATAGGATTTACCTTTCTTTCTTGGTCCCAATACAGCACCAACAACGCAATCACTAGCATCACACATGAGCCCAAAAGGTAAAGACCAGTCAGGAGATTGTATGATAGGAGCAGATGTTAAAAGGTCAATTAATTTTTTAAACAAATTTTGACACTCTTGAGTCCACTCAAATGATACATCTTTTGTTAAAAGGTTATAAAGAGGTTTAGATATAGCACTAAAATTTTTGATAAACCTCTTATAGAATTCAGCATGTCCTAAAAAAGATCGGACTTCTCTGACAGTTTTTTATGGAGACAAATGTGTAATGAGTTTGACTTTTGCCTTATCCACTTCAATTCCTTTAGAAGACACTACATGTCCCAAAACAATTCCAGAAGTAACCATGTAATGACATTTTTCTAATTCAACACAAGACTCTTTTCTTCACATCTTTTTAAGACATTTTTTAAGTTTTCAAGACAATTATCAAAAGAATTTCCAAACACAGTTAAATCATCCATGAAAACTTCTAAATAATGCTCAACCATGTCACTAAAAATGCTTAACATACATCTCTGAAATATTGTTGGGGCATTACAAAGTTCAAAGGGCATTCTTTTAAAAGCAAAGGTCCTAAAAAAGGCATGTGAATGTAGTATTTTTTGGTCCTCTAGTGCTATAGGAATTTGATACTAGCCAGAATAATGGTCTAGAAAGCAATAGTAGGGATGTCCTACTACTCTTTCTATAATTTGATCAAGGAATGGTAAAGGAAAATAGTCTTTTCTAGTGACCGAGTTCAACTTTCTATAATCTATGCACATCCTCCAACTAGATAAGACTTGAGTTGGTATTAACTCACCTTTGTCATTTTCAATGACTATGATTCTATATTTTTTTGGTACTACCTGAGTAGGACTTACCCACTTATTATCTGAGATAGGATAGATGATTCCTACTTCAAGTAATTTGAGAACTTCAGCTCTCACTACCTCTTTCATATATGAATTTAATCTCCTTTGAGGTTGTTGAGAAGTTTTGGCATTATCCTTTAGGTGTATTCTATGTGTGTAAATCAAAGGATTAATGCCGTTTATGTCTTTTAAAGTCCACCCAATTGCAATTTTATGAATTTTCAATAATTCAATCAACTTATCTTCTTGTTTGCTTGTGAGTGTAGAAGAGATTACCACCGAGTAAGTTTGTTTCTCTCCAAGAAATGCATATTTCAGTCATTCAGGCAGAGGTTTTAACTCCAATTTTGAAATTTCATTCTATTTATCCTCATTTTCTCCTAATTCTTCAAACTTTGGCTTCCATCCTTTATTTTCAGTCACCTGTGCACAGTCAAGTAAAGAACATATGTCAGAGATTTCAGGATCTAATTGTATATTTGACTCAAATAAATTTATTAAACACATTTATAAGGGATCGGTAGAACTCTCTTTTTGAATATAATCATTCACAATTGTTTCAATTATGTCAGCGTCTTCACTTTCATCCTCCCCCTTATATAGTTGCTTACACATATTAAAAACATTGAGCTTAAGTGTTATGTTTCCAAATAAAAGCTTCATTACTCCATTCCTGCAATTAATTAAAGCGTTAGAAGTTACTAAAAATGGACGACCCAAAATAACAAGTATCGGATTACATACTTTAACAGGTTCTGTGTCCAAGACAATAAAATTCACAGGATATATGAATTTATCAACTTGAACTAAAACATCTTCCACTGTCCCTCTTGGTACTTTTATTGATCTATCGGCAAGCAAAAGAGTTACAGAAGTTGATTTTAACTCATTGAGATTGAGCTGCTGATAAACTGAATACGGCAGTAAATTCACACTAGCACCAAGATCAAGTAAGACTTGTTTAATTTTATAACTTCTAATAATACATGAAATTGTAGGACAACCAAGGTCCTTATATTTCAAAGCATTATTGTTCTAAAGAATGGCACTTACTTGTTCAACTAAAAATACTTTCTTTTTCACATTCATTTTTTTTTTACTGTGCATAAATCCTTTAAAAAATTTGCATAAGAGGGAACCTGTTTAACAGCATCTAGTAAAGGAATATTAACTTTTACCTATTTGAAGATTTCAAAAATTTCAGGATTGTGATTCATTTTCTTAGTATTATGTAATATATGAGGAAATAGGGGTGAAGGTGAGGGTTTGGTGTTTTCTTCATTAGGTGTAGGTACAACTCTTTCCTTAACCTCAGAGATTGATTCATCATTCTAATAAGGTTCAAAAATGTCTTTTTCAACAATTTTACCATTCCAAAGAGTGATAACCACTTTAACTTGATTCATGTGTTGGCTTCCTGAACTACATGTATTTAAGTTATGTTGTCCTTTGGGGTTTAGTTGTGGTTGAGAAAGAAATTTTCCTTTCTCATGAATATTTAGTGTGGACGCAAATTTAGCAAGAGTATTATTCAAACCAGGAAATGTTTGAGCATTTTGAGAATTAACAAACTCTTGCTTTTCAATGAATGTATGCAAAGTTTCTTCAAGATTTTTCCTAGGAGGTGGGACATATGGTGTAAATGATAAGGGCAAATTTATCATAAATTTTTTCATGTTTTTATTTTGATATTTTATTATTTTATGAGAATAGATGGCTATTTATGTGCATTATTGTTATTTATAGGGACTAAAATGCAAACTTTTCAAAGTATGTGTCCAGCTGGAACAGTGATCGAAATAAGAAAAATGACCTGTTTAAGTCGCATCTGGTGCCCCAGCGCCAAATAGTTCACCGCCCTAGTGCTAACATCCCACCGCTCCAACAGTGAAGCCTTTTTCACGTGTCGCCCCAACGGTAACGTGAGTCCTAGTCCGATGAGAATTGAGATTTTCAAGCTCATATCAATCCCTATAAAAAGCCACTCGTTCCCAACTTTTAAGAATCAACCTAGAGCACCCAAGACACATTCAAGAACACCAAGAATACAAAGCACGAGTCTTGGAGGGTAATAGAATTTTAGTTGAAGCAATTTTAGAGAGAGATTCAAGGCGTTCTTCGGCATCAAGAGTATCTTAGGCAGTGCAATCAACATAAATTCGACATCTATATCGGTTTGCTATTAATTGTATCATGATTTATTATTATTTTTACTGATGTTCTCTTGTAGTCATGAACTAAATTTATTTTCTAGGGTTAATACTTTAACTTAATATGTGTGCTTAATTGCCATATCTTTTGGATATTTAATAAACTTAGTTCTTGGATATTCAAATAACTTGATCTTAATGCTTCAATATATCTAGCCAATATATGGTGAATGAGTTGGTAATATTGTTGATAAACTCAGAAGAGGAATCATAATATTTAGACCTAGGTAATTTGATGCATGATTGTAGAGTAACATTCAATGTTGCATATGTAAGTTTTAATTTAGGATAGGAATATACCTAATTGACATATATGATTAATAAGACCTAATCTTAATGAATCTTAATTTATTACAAGTACCATAGGAATATAGGTATTTGGTAAATTAAGGTGTAATTGCATGAACTTGGAAGAAGCTTATGAATACATTAGTGTCTTGATCAATAACAAAGACTAAGGGAGTTAAATATTAGAGGATTAATCATTAGAAAGCATATTGAGGGATAGTATTAATCCTAGGTTTTCACTACATTGCTATCACCTAATTCTCTTTATATTGTGTCATTGATTTTATATTTTCTACATTCATTCTTAGATTGTTATTTTTCTGAATAATTATTAGAGAGATATAATTTTAGTACTTAGAAATTATACCTGTGGGTTCGACATCTGACTATTTAGTCCTTTATTACTTGCATATGATAGTGTATACTTGCACTTAATTATAAGATATAGAAATATCACATCAATATATCCTTTGTGGTTTTGAAAAATTTTGTGTGGTTGGAAAGGTGGTTGTGAAGCCTGTGCTTGAATGTCATTCCTCCAACTAAAATTCAGTTGATTTCTCCATCCAGGATTATAGTTTTGTGAATATAGGTTATTGTTTGACCGCTTAAATATGTTTAGAACATTGGCTTGTTCATGGAGACATTCCCTAAATGCAAGCAAAGTTGGGCAATCATTGGTAGAGTGATCATGGGTTTCACAAATGTGACACACAATTTCTTGAACAGATGTTATTTGACCACTCTTTTTCATTTATAATATTTTGACTTTTCTAGCTAGGGATGCTAATTGGGCTTAAAGGTCATAGTCTTCCCTAAAATGATAAATACCCCCCACTAGATGTAGTGGTTTAATTTTCGCTAGGTGCCTCACAGGTACCAATAGTGTCCCAATTTTGAGCATTTTCTGCTAGTAAGTCTAAATAGTTCATTGCCTCTTCTAGGTCTTTATCCTCAAATGTTTCATTACACATCATTTCTACCATTTGCCTAACTTGGGGTGTTAAGCCTTCATAGAAATTTGAGACTAGTCTTTATGTTTCAAAGCCATGGTGGGGACAAGTATTAAGTAATTCCTTATACATTTCCCAACATTGGTAAAGGGTTTCTCCTGACTTTTAGGCAAAAGTGGTAATTTGTCTTTTGAAGGAATTTGTTCTATGCGAAGGAAATTTTTTTTTTAAGAATTGTTGTTGCATCTCATCCCATAAAGAAATGGATCCTGGTCTAAGGTTTTGTAGCTGTTTACGCTCAAAATATAACGCGGCTATCGCAGTATAGATTGAGGTGTCGATCCCACGAGGAAGCTCTTGGCAAAATAGGTCAGTGAAGTAAAATATTAAAGCAGTAGCAAAAGGTTAATTGATTTAAACGGATGAGATAGAATTGTCTATGAATTGAGGAAAATGTCTTATGATGATTTAAACAAGGCTTTGAGAATCACAATTATGCTTTATAAATCTACTCTATACTTTGATTCGATATTTATAACTCAACTGAAAGTTTCACATCCCAAACAATCAATCGGAAGGTATGTAATATACAGCACATTTGATAACACACGTATTTGATTTAGTTAAACTCTTTGCAAGCATTAACACACATCATGTTATTTATACAAGTTATCTAAGATCGACAATATATCATTTTGACAATATTGCAGTAAAAGATTAACTTGAATATCAAACATTTATTGCCCTTACATGTTATCCAAGATCGACAATATATCAAATTGACAATACTGCAGTAAAAGATTAACATATAAAACAATATAACCAGTAACAATTATAAATCAACATGAATCACATAAGAAAAGCATGACTGAACATATATGAGACATGAGAATTATAACTTCTGGATTATAGAAAATAAAATAGATAAGAGTTTAATCAAAACCAAACTTACAACATTTATAGCTCTTGACACCGAATCAAAGCATGAAAGTAGATTTACTACACATAAAAGTTCATCTCTTAGCCTTGCTAGGAACTCTAGCCTAAATTACAATACATGTTAATGAGAATAAAAGAAGAGAGAAAATTATCTATTAAAAACGTCCTAAGGGTCTCCTTATATAGGCAATGAATGGACATATGTCATGGATGACATCAATCTTCAATAATTTTAAGTCAATAACTCGTGTATCCACTTGCAGCACGTTTTTGATAATGTACATGATCAATTCAGCTTCTGCGGCCGACATAAAAGTTGTAGCATTTTGACTCTTCTTTCCATAGGCACTGATTTCATGCAAATTGGATGAGTGTCCAATGAGATATGAGCAAAATTCCAAAGATACACCAGAATTCGGCCAACAACCATTTTACCCACTTGCAATGCGATTTGGTCCATGATAACGGCTGATTTGGACTTTACCATAAACATACGAGTTGTTGATAGTTAAGTCAGAAATTCACAACTTCAAGAATTATACCAATTGAGTACGTATTTTGGGAGATACGGTCCAAATACGTGAGTTGGGTCAAGCTGGGTAAGAGTTGTAGTCCGATTCTGTTGTATCTCAATTTTTGGCCCATAACATGTTAGATTTGGCTTTTCCACTATTCTTCAAATTTGTGTAAGATTGAGTCATGTTGCACCAGGTTCAAGAATTTCTTCATTTCGATTTCTACATTGAGAGTTATGTCCAATTTACCTAAACCTGTCCAAATAACATTCATTAATCACAATTTAAGAAGAACACTTTATTTCAAGCTAAAAATACAAAAAATACTAAAATTGGTGACATTAAATGGTGATTGAATCTTTTAACAACATGCATTTTCATGTGTTCATCACAGCCCCCAACCAGCTTATTGCTAGTCTCTAGCAATTCAAGCGTAAATAGAATATGCAAAACTACCTAAGCACTTCAATCAAAACGTCAGTTCGAGATCACTGTTGCTATCATGGTTTTTTCAATTACAACTTCCATAATTTGTGTGTGTGTGTGAACTAAGCCATAACCATCTAACCACAAACCACAATAGATATAGCCTTGAGAATTTATCCAAGTAAAAGCCTCAACTCCATATCCTCACAGGTGTATGACTGTTTAAAAGGTTAGGACTTCTCTTATGGAGTTGGAAAACAGTTAAGCACTCAAGAAAAAGTCAATTTTAAGGACAGACATATAAACTAACATTGATCCGAAGATAGGAAAATTATTTGTTTAAAAATCAATTATTCATATCATACGCCAACTTTAGAACTTTAATTGGCTTGTGAGAATAATACAATTATAACTTGGTGAGAAAACTGTTTTACAAGGTATTTGTCTTCTAAAATTGAATGAAGACTTTATTAAACTGAATTGCTTCTTTTTTTTTTTCTCTTGTTTTTGGTACTTTTGTGTTTTTTTTTTTTTTTTTTTTTTTTTTGAAGAATACAAGGAAGCATTACAAAGGTTTCTCACCAAATTATATTATGCACAAATGTAACCAACTTATCCCTTAATTCAAATAATATCATTCTAAACAAAAATTAACCAATTCAAAGGATCAATGAAAGTTCATAAGCTGTTTTCTCAACCTTTCCACTTACTCACAAAAGATATGCGAGATTAGAAAAATATATACTTAAACATGGGAATTCTCTTGGCTATATAAATTGAATCATCCATCTTACCACAAGGCTTAGCATTGTGCTCAAAAATATTTTAGAAGTCATTCTTTAGTAACCTAGATAGAAACAGTGACTCAACCTAAACAATTCTGAAATCATACTTAGGCAGAAAAGCAAATTCCTTTATACAAGAATTACCAAGACTACAAGCAATAAACGACAATGCATGAAATATAAAACAAAATAACAAAAAGTTAGTTAAAATGCATTTCAAAAGTTAGTACTAAAACTCCTTACTCTGCCATTCTAATTTGACCTAGAATGCGTCTCAAGAGTTCAAGAATGAACTCTTTACTCTGCCATTTTAATCAAATGTCGGACCACAATTTTTTTTTTTTTTTGCAAAATGCAACGTATGTCTACTATCCTCCCCCCAAACCAGATGAAACATTGTCCTCAATGTTTAAATAGAAAGAGATAAAGTATAGGAGACATTACCTGAAACGCCAGTTATTTGAAAGAAACAAACCTGAGAGACACTTAAGCAAATATAAACTAAAATGATGGTACTGATAAATAAATAAAAAGAAAAATTTACAAACGGAGTGTCAGATCCAATTTTCGCTTGTTAAGGCCCACTGACCAATCGATCCGAGTTATTGCTGGGTCAGGTTCGTAGGTAACTGCCTGTAATTTGTTAATCAATTCATCCGCCTCAGTAGCAGAAACCAGGATCTGTCGCGCCGAATGTGAAATAAAATTCTGTTCCACAACTTGATCAAGAAAACAAAGTAAGCAATCAAAATAGTTATTAACATTCAACAAACCTATGGGTTTTCGGTGGATATTCAGTTGGGCCCAAGAGACAATTTGAAAAATTTCTTCCAAGGTACCAAAACCACCTGGTAAAGCAATAAAAGCGTCTGCATTGCAAAGCATTCTGGCTATACGTTCATGCATGGATGAGACTTGTAATTCTTCCCCTATTGTTTTCCCAGTCAGGTTTCCCACGGCCAAAGCTGTAGGAATAATACCTAAAACTTGACTTCCTCCTAAATGTGCAGCTGTTGACACACACCCCATTAGCCCAAGGCTACCTCCTCCATAAATCAAATGAATTTTTCTTGCAGCTAATGTTTTTCCTAGATTGTTTGCTGCTTCTACGAACACTTTACTCTCCCCAGGACTAGATCCACAAAATACACATATATTTCGAAATTGTCGAACTTGGGTTTCCTCCATATCTACTCTCACCTTTATCTCAATATATGAAAATGAAGAAACTGAGGTGCTGTATTTATAGAGTGCCAAATGATAACAATGATTATGGTAACCCGACAGTTTGTCAAAAGAGAGTTAAAAATAAAACACAAATATTTAAACATAATGACCCGCATGCATTATTGAACAAAAAGATTTGAATTTAAGACATCTACATGAGTAGCCCTACTATTCATAAAATAAAGTTTGAAATTAAAACACATGTATTTACAAGTAGTTGTGATTGTGGCTCACATCTTCCTCTGGTTTTACGTCCAGTAACGGCTTAAACGCCCTCTATGGGTCGGGGATAGGCTTCCCATCCAATTTTCTTATAAATTGGCAAACAGGGTCTTTTAGAGTCAGATTCCCGAGACTATACCGTTGATGTTCATTTTTGAATTTGTTCCACAAATCGAGAAGTTCACGTTGCACGAGCCCACAGGGATGCGTCTCAAGAGTCAATAGGATATCATCCAAAGACTCCTTACTCAGTCCATCCTTAATGAACTGAATTTTGTCTTCTCGATTTCTAGATACGAATCCTAAAGAACGACAACTCCGATTACAATTCCATCGAGCACATTTATGACAGACTTGTAACCTTTTTGCTCGTCGCCTTTTGGCATAAGAGCTTCTTCCAAGACTAGGCATATGAGAAACAAAATCATTTTCAAACTCACCAGACAACCGAACCTTGGCTTCAATTAACCAACGAAGGTCCACAGGGATATTACCCAACATCAATAGCCTTAGTCTTTCACACCGTGCTTTGTAAATCTTAAGTAGAGCATTTTGAGGAAATGAAGGAAAACGTTTTTTAAGGTTGGCAAGAATGCGATCCATTTTGAAAGAAAGAAAAGAGATGAATGCACAGTTTGAGGGACAGTTTTTAGGGAACTGAGAAACCGACTTTAATAGTCACGGAGTACCGTATCCGCCACTTGACCGGGAAATAAAATCACACTGAAGAAAAAATAAAAAGAAGAAAATAAAGTAAAATAAAATGTGCAGGAAAATAAAAGCAAAAATAGAAAGTCAAAAGATAAAATATAGACAAAATATAAAATATGGTACAAATAGATTGAACCTGATCAATCACGATAGACAGGATCCACAAGAGGGATCTCGCCTAGGTACATAGAGTCATTTACCTTTTCCACGTAGCTTTTTAGCCGCTGTCCATTCACTTTGAAAGTCCGTCCATCAGTGGGGTCTTCTATTTCAACAGCACCATTAGGAAAAACATGTCTTACCATAAATGGACCAGTCCATCGAGATCTCAACTTTTCAGGGTGTAAATGCAATCGAGAATCATAAAGATAGACCCGTTGATTTGGCTCAAAGTGTTTCCTTGAGATCTGTTTATCATGAGCTACTTTCATTTTAGCTTTGTAAATTTTGGAGTTGTCATATGCGTCATTTCGTAGCTCTTCTATTTCTGACAATTGTAACTTTCTCTGGAGACCTGCAGCATTCAAATCAAAGTTAAGGGCTTTGACAGCCCAATAAGCTTTATGTTCTAGCTCAACAGGTAAATGGCAAGCTTTCCCATAAACAAGCCGGTATGGGGACATTCCTAAGATGGTTTTGTATGCAGTACGATATGCCCATAATGCATCAGAAAGGCGTAGAGACCAATCTTTGCGATTCGGGTTAACCGTCTTTTCCAAAATCTGTTTAACTTCTCTATTTGCTAGCTCGGCTTGTCCATTTGTCTGTGGATGGTATGCAGTGGAAACTTTGTGAAGAACACCATACCTGCGCATCAAAGCTTCAAAAGAACGATTACAAAAATGTGTTCCTTGGTCACTAATGATGACACGTGGCGTACCGTACCTAGATAACACATTTTCTTTTAAGAATTTTACCACAGTTGTATTATCATTAGTACGACAAGCTACAGCCTCCACCCATTTTGATACATAGTCAACAGCTAAAAGGATGTAAAGATAGCCAAAAGATGAAGGAAATGGACCCATAAAATCAATACCCCAACAGTCAAATATCTCGATAACAAGAATAGGGTTATGAGGCATCATATTTCTTCGAGATAAAGCACCTAACTTTTGACATCTTTCACAGGAACGACAAAAATTATTAGTGTCTTTGAACAAAGTGGGCCAATAAAGACCACACTGTAAAATTTTCACAGCTGTCTTCTTCATAGAAAAATGGCCACCGCAAGCAGCACTATGGCAAAAATTTAAGACACTAGAAACTTCACTTTCAGGAATGCAACGTCTCATGATTTGGTCAGGACAGTATTTGAAAAGATATGGATCATCCCAATAAAAGTTACGTACCTCAACCAAGAACTTACGCTTATCTTGTGCACTCCAGTCAGATGGAAGTTCACCACAAACCAAATAATTTACGATATGTGCATACCAAGGTATTTGGCTTATAGCAAAAAGATGTTCATCTGGAAAATCGTCTCGAATGGGTGGCAAATCAGTAGAGTCAGTGAACTCAAGGCGGGATAGATGATCAGCAACAACATTTTCAACGCCTTTCTTATCTTTGATGGTTATATCAAATTCCTGCAAAAGAAGAATCCACCTAATTAAACGGGCTTTAGCATCCTTCTTAGAAAGAAGGTACTTAAGGGCTGCATGGTCAGTAAAAATAACAATAGGTGAACCAATCAAATAAGAACGAAATTTATCTAAGGCAAAAACAACAGCTAGTAGTTCTTTTTCAGTAGTAGTGTAATTCATTTGAGCATCATTCAAAGTCCTACTAGCATAATAAACAACAAAGGGTTTTCCTTCCCTCCGTTGCCCAAGAACTGCTCCTACAGCATAATTACTTGCATCACACATAATTTCAAATGGGAGGTTCCAATCCGGTGATTGCATGATAGGAGCGGTGGTGAGTTCGGCAATGAGTGTTCGGAATGCCTCCTCACACTCTTGTGTCCATGTAAATTCTGCATCTTTTAGCAAAAGGTTACACAATGGTCTAGATATGGCAGAAAAATTTTGTATAAACCTTCTGTAAAATCCAGCGTGTCCAAGAAAGGATCGGACATCTTTTACCGTTTTAGGTGTAGGTAATTTAGAGATTAATTCAATTTTTGCCTTGTCAACCTCTATCCCTCTTTCAGATACAATGTGCCCTAAAACGATTCCTGAAGATACCATGAAATGACATTTCTCCCAATTTAGCACAAGTCCTTTTTCTTCACACCTACTCAAAACAGATTTCAAGTTAAGTAGGCATAAATCAAAAGAATTACCAAAAACAGTCAAATCATCCATAAAAACTTCCATGCATTTTTCAACCATATCAGAGAAAATACTCAACATGCAACGCTGGAAAGTAGCTGGTGCATTACATAATCCAAATGGCATTCTACGAAAAGCATAAGTACCAAAAGGGCATGTAAAAGTAGTTTTTTCTTGATCTTCTATAGCTATCTCAATCTGGTAATACCCTGAATACCCATCAAGAAAGCAATAAAAAGGATGTCCAGCTACACGTTCTAAAATTTGGTCGATAAAAGGCAATGGAAAATAGTCTTTCCTAGTGGCTGTGTTTAACTTTCTATAATCAATACACATTCTCCAACCACTTACTACCCTAGTTGGAACAAGTATCCCATTCTCATTTTCAACAACAGTAACCCCAGATTTCTTAGGAACTACTTGAGTTGGACTTACCCATTGACTATCAGAAATTGGGTAGATTATACCCGCATCTAATAGTTTCAAGACCTCTTTCTTTACTACTTCTTTCATTGTTGGGTTAAGTCTTCTTTGTGGGTCTCTACGAGGTTGGGAACCTTCCTCTAAATGAATTCTATGGGAGCATATCAATGGAGAAATACCTTTAATATCAGCTATGGTCCAACCTAATGCAGACTTATGTTCTTTTAACAATTTTATCAATTTTTTCTCTTGTTCAGCACTAAGTTCAGAAGAAATGATGATAGGAAAGGTATCACCTGGTCCCAAGAATGCGTGTTTCAAACCTTTGGGCAGTGGAGAAAGCTCAACTTGTGGTGTCTCGAGGTTTGATGGTTTCGGTCTCTCCCTCTCTCGTGGCAACTCTTCAAAGTGTGGCTGCCAAAATCGAGTCCGTTTATCCTGTGAGTCAAAAATACTAAACACATCAGTTGTTACATCAGGATAATACAATTCTTCAAAATCAAAATTGAGAAGGTTTTTCGAAGAATCATAGCCATGATTTTTATAAGCTTCCTCCGCTACAAGTGTGTCTATCATATATGAATGATAGCACTCGTCTTCTTCTCGTGGTTGTTTGCCAATGTTGAAAATATTCACCTCAAGAGTCATATTCCCAAAAGATAATTTCATTAGACCATTTCTGCAATTAATAAGAGCGTTAGCAGTGGCTAGAAAAGGTCTCCCCAAAATAAGAGGGATTTTTGACTCCATGTTAACAACAGAATGAATATCTAAAACAAGAAAATCAACAGGATAGTAAAATTTGTCAATTTGCAACAAAACATCTTCTACTATTCCCCGTGGTTTCTTGATTTATCGGTCAGCTAATTGTAGGACTACAGATGTTGGTTTAATCTCACCAAGTCCCAACTGCAAGTAAATAGAATAAGGCATTAAATTTACACTTGCTCCTAAGTCCAATAAAGCTTGACCAAACTCATGTGTCCCAATTTGGCAGGAGATTGTGGGACATCCTGGGTCTTTATACTTGGGTGGTGTCTTTTGTTCAATCACTGCACTTACCTGTTCTGCCAAAAATGCAGTTTTCTTCACATGGTGTTTTCTTTTGATAGTGCATAAATCCTTGATGACTTTGGCATAAGTTGGAACCTGCTTAATCAAATGTAACAAGGGAAGATTAATTTTAACTTGTTTCAAATGTTCCAAAATCTCACCTTGAATTTCTGAATTTTTCCCAACCGGTCGAAGAGCTTGAGGAAAAGGCACTGGGATTGAAAACTTACTTTCGGGCTCTTTTTCCACTGTGGCCTCTTTTTCAAGGGGGGCATCTTTACTACTCGTAGATGTGTTAATTTCAGGAGTAGGCTCACTTACAATCTTACCACTTCGAGTAGTAATGGCATTGACTTCTTTGAGATTTTGAACATCAGAAGTAGAAGCTTGTGCCATGAATTGTCCTTTTGGATTGGATTGAGGTTGAGATGGAAACTTACCTTGCTCTTGTACAGTTAAGGCACTAGTCAATTTTGTGATTTGACTCTTGATTTCTTTGTTTTCGTCCACCACCTGTGCAAGAATTGTTTCAAATTTTTGATTAGTCTTACTTTGTGCCTCCATAAATGCTTGTAATGTATCCTCTAAAGAATTTCTAGTTGGTCGTGCATTATATTGAGGTGCAACATAAGACTTGGGTGCTTGTTGTTCTTGTTTCCATTGGTTGTTGGCTTGTTGGTCAGATTTCCAACTGAAATTTGGGTGGTTTCTCCAGCTAGGATTATATGTTTCAGAGTAGGGTGAATAAGGCTTCTTGTACATCCCTAGGGCATTACATTGTTCCTCATATATCCCTCTCATCTCACTATACGTGGGGCAATCCTGAGCTAAGTGTTCTGCTCCTCCACAGACAAAACAGACATCGTGTGACTCAACTCTAGCAACCGTGTGGGTGACCCTTCTATCTTTGGATTTCAAGGCCTCTAACTCCCTAGTTAAGACCTCTAATTGGGCTTTGAGGTTATCCTCTTCCCTAAGATGGAAAACTTCATTGGGTCGTGACCTATTTGTGCTTTCAGCAATGCTAGGTCCAGTCCATGTATGGGCTTTTTCTGCTAAGTCATTAAGGAATTCTATGGCTTCCTCAGGATCTTTGTGAAGGAACTCCCCATTACACATCATCTCAACAAATTGGCGCTCTCTAATTGTGAGTCCCTCATAGAAATAACTAACCAAGCGCCAATTTTCATACCCATGGTGAGGGCACAGATTTAGCAACTCTTTAAACCTTTCCCATGCTTGATATAAGGTTTCACTGTCTTTTTGGGAGAATGAAGAAATTTGTCTTTTCAGGCCATTAGTTTTGTGTTGTGGGAAGTATTTATTGAAAAATGCTTGGGTCATTTCTGCCCAAGTTCCTATAGACCTCGGCCTCAAAGAGTATAGCCAACTCTTTGCTTTGTCTTTCAAGGAAAAAGGGAAAAATTTAAGCCTAACAGTGTCTATGGCTTCAGGTTGGCTATGGAAGGTGGCAATTACCGCTTCAAATTCCCTAACATGTACATAAGGATTTTCACTATCTAGACCATGAAAAGTGGGAAGAAGTTGTATCATTCCAGGTTTAAAATCCGAATGTGGTATGTTAGGTGGAAATATAATGCATGATGGTGTGGCTGTGCGAGTAGGATGCAAGTAATCTTTTAGAGTTCTAACGGGGTTTTCTTCGTGTTGGCTCATTGTGTTAGAATTACAAGATGAACCAGAAGGTGAATTCTCTTCACTTACAAATTGTGGGAGTGGTTCTAGTTCTAGTTCTAATTCTCTCACAAATCTTCCTCGTTTGTCTCTAGGTCGATGCATACATCCTAATTTTTTTTTTTTTTTTTTTTTTTTTTTTTTTAAGGAAAGAAATGCTTAAGGAAAATTAAGAAGTGGAATAAACACAACAAGAAATAGAAATAAGTTAGGTGGTAAGACCAACCATGAAATATAAATACAATAACTAAACAAAAGACTATAAAGTACGGAAAAAAAAAGTACAATAAATAAATAATAAAAAGAAAATACAATAAGTAAATAAATACAAGGTTAGGCGGTAGAACCGGCCATAAAAAGAAAATACAACATATTAACTAAAGAAAATAAATTGCAATAAATACGTAAAAGAAAATGAAAATAAAGTGCAATAAAAAAAGTGCAATAAATAAATACAGTACAATAAAAAATAAAGAAACTAAGTTAGGCGGTAGAACCAGCCACAAAATAAAAAGATTATACAACAAATTAACTAAAGAAATAAAGTACAATAAATAAATAAAAGAAAGTGAACTAAGTTAGGCGGTAAAACCAGCCATTAAAAAAAAAGTGCGATAAATAAACTAAAGAAAATAAAGTGCGATAAATAGATAAAAGAAAATAAACTAATTAGGCGGTAAAACCAGCCATTAAGATAATATAAAATATAACAAATTAACTAAAGAAAAGAAACTAAATTAGGTGGTAGAACCAACCATGAATAATAAATAAATTACAACAAAGGAAATAAACTAAGAGTTTACAAAGAAAAGAAAATATACAAAGTTACCACTTTAGTATTTATAATCGCAACCAACTTTCGCTTAGTGTGCTTCCCCGGCAACGGCGCCAAATTTTTGTTTACGCTCAAAATATAACGCGGCTATCGCAGTATAGATTGAGGTGTCGATCCCACGAGGAAGCTCTTGGCAAAATAGGTCAGTGAAGTAAAATATTAAAGCAGTAGCAAAAGGTTAATTGATTTAAACGGATGAGATAGAATTGTCTATGAATTGAGGAAAATGTCTTATGATGATTTAAACAAGGCTTTGAGAATCACAATTATGCTTTATAAATCTACTCTATACTTTGATTCGATATTTATAACTCAACTGAAAGTTTCACATCCCAAACAATCAATCGGAAGGTATGTAATATACAGCACATTTGATAACACACGTATTTGATTTAGTTAAACTCTTTGCAAGCATTAACACACATCATGTTATTTATACAAGTTATCTAAGATCGACAATATATCATTTTGACAATATTGCAGTAAAAGATTAACTTGAATATCAAACATTTATTGCCCTTACATGTTATCCAAGATCGACAATATATCAAATTGACAATACTGCAGTAAAAGATTAACATATAAAACAATATAACCAGTAACAATTATAAATCAACATGAATCACATAAGAAAAGTATGACTGAACATATATGAGACATGAGAATTATAACTTCTGGATTATAGAAAATAAAATAGATAAGAGTTTAATCAAAACCAAACTTACAACATTTATAGCTCTTGACACCGAATCAAAGCATGAAAGTAGATTTACTACACATAAAAGTTCATCTCTTAGCCTTGCTAGGAACTCTAGCCTAAATTACAATACATGTTAATGAGAATAAAAGAAGAGAGAAAATTATCTATTAAAAACGTCCTAAGGGTCTCCTTATATAGGCAATGAATGGACATATGTCATGGATGACATCAATCTTCAATAATTTTAAGTCAATAACTCGTGTATCCACTTGCAGCACGTTTTTGATAATGTAAATGATCAATTCAGCTTCTGTAGCCGACATGAAAGTTGTAGAATTTTGACTCTTCTTTCCATAGGCACTGATTTCATGTAAATTGGATGAGTATCCAATGAGATATGAGCAAAATTCCAAAGATACACCAGAATTCGGCCAACAACCATTTTACCCACTTGCAATGCGATTTGGTCCATGATAACGGCTGATTTGGACTTTACCATAAACATACGGGTTGTTGATAGTTAAGTCAGAAATTCACAGCTTCAAGAATTATACCAATTGAGTACGTATTTTGGGAGATACGGTCCAAATACGTGAGTTGGGTCAAGCTGGGTAAGAGTTGTAGTCCGATTCTGTTGTATCTCAATTTTTGGCCCATAACATGTTGGATTTGGCTTTTCCACTATTCTTCAAATTTGTGTAAGATTGAGTCATGTTGCACCAGGTTCAAGAATTTCTTCATTTCGATTTCTACATTGAGAGTTATGTCCAATTTACCTAAACCTGTCCAAATAACATTCATTAATCACAATTTAAGGAGAACACTTTATTTCAAGCTAAAAATAAAAAAAATACTAAAATTGGTGACATTAAATGGTGATTGAATCTTTTAACAACATGCATTTTCATGTGTTCATCACAGCCCCCAACCAGCTTATTGCTAGTCTCTAGCAATTCAAGCGTAAATAGAATATGCAAAACTACCTAAACACTTCAATCAAAACGTCAGTTCGAGATCACTGTTGCTATCATGGTTTTTTCAATTACAACTTCCATAATTTGTGTGTGTGTGAACTAAGCCATAACCATCTAACCACAAACCACAATAGATATAGTCTTGAGAATTTCTCCAAGTAAAAGCCTCAACTCCATATCCTCACAGGTGTATGACTGTTTAAAAGGTTAGGACTTCTCTTATGGAGTTGGAAAACAGTTAAGCACTCAAGAAAAAGTCAATTTTAAGGACAGACATATAAACTAACATTGATCCGAAGATAGGAAAATTATTTGTTTAAAAATCAATTATTCATATCATACGTCAACTTTAGAACTTTAATTGGCTGGTGAGAACAATACAATTATAACTTGGTGAGAAAACTGTTTTACAAGGTATTTGTCTTCTAAAATTGAATGAAGACTTTATTAAACTGAATTGCTTTTTTTTTTTTTTTCTTGTTTTTGGTACTTTTGTGTTTTTTTTTTTTTTTTTTGAAGAATTCAAGGAAGCATTACAAAGGTTTCTCACCAAATTATATTATGCACAAATGTAACCAACTTATCCCTTAATTCAAATAATATCATTCTAAACAAAAATTAACCAATTCAAAGGATCAATGAAAGTTCATAAGCTGTTTTCTCAACCTTTCCACTTACTCACAAAAGATATGTGAGATTAGAAAAATATATACTTAAACATGGGAATTCTCTTGGCTATATAAATTGAATCATCCATCTTACCACAAGGCTTAGCATTGTGCTCAAAAATATTTTAGAAGTCATTCTTTAGTAACCTAGATAGAAATAGTGACTCAACCTAATCAATTCTGAAATCATACTTAGGCAGAAAAGCAAATTCCTTTATACAAGAATTACCAAGACTACAAGCAGTAAACGACAATGCATGAAATATAAAACAAAATAACAAAAAGTTAGTTAAAATGCATTTCAAAAGTTAGTACTAAAACTCCTTACTCTGCCATTCTAATTTGAC
The DNA here is from genome assembly GCA_946807835.1 of Ailanthus altissimus. Lineage (NCBI taxonomy): Eukaryota > Viridiplantae > Streptophyta > Magnoliopsida > Sapindales > Simaroubaceae > Ailanthus > Ailanthus altissimus. Next base: position 18,203,199 of record OX327687.1, read on the forward strand.
CTAGAATGCGTCTCAAGAGTTCAAGAATGAACTCTTTACTCTGCCGTTTTAATCAAATGTCAAACCACAATTTTTTTTTTTTTTGCAAAATGCAACGTATGTCTACTATCCTCCCCCCAAACCAGATGAAACATTGTCCTCAATGTTTAAATAGAAAGAGATAAAGTATAGGAGACATTACCTGAAACGCCAGTTATTTGAAAGAAACAGACCTGAGAGACACTTAAGCAAATATAAACTAAAATGATGGTACTGATAAATAAATAAATAAAAAGAAAAATTTACAAACGGAGTGTCAGATCTAATTTTCGCTTGTTAAGGCCCACTGACCAATCGATCCGAGTTATTGCTGGGTCAGGTTCGTAGGTAACTGCCTGTAATTTGTTAATCAATTCATCCGCCTCAGTAGCAGAAACCAGGATCTGTCGCGCCGAATGTGAAATAAAATTCTGTTCCACAGCTTGATCAAGAAAACAAAGTAAGCAATCAAAATAGTTATTAACATTCAACAAACCTATGGGTTTTCGGTGGATATTCAGTTGAGCCCAAGAGACAATTTGAAAAATTTCTTCCAAGGTACCAAAACCACCTGGTAAAGCAATAAAAGCGTCTGCATTGCAAAGCATTCTGGCTATACGTTCATGCATGGATGAGACTTGTAATTCTTCCCCTATTGTTTTCCCAGTCAGGTTTCCCACGGCCAAAGCTGTAGGAATAATACCTAAAACTTGACTTCCTCCTAAATGTGCAGCTGTTGACACACACCCCATTAGCCCAAGGCTACCTCCTCCATAAATCAAATGAATTTTTCTTGCAGCTAATGTTTTTCCTAGATTGTTTGCTGCTTCTACGAACACTTTACTCTCCCCAGGACTAGATCCACAAAATACACATATATTTGATATATTGTCGATCTTGGATAACATGTAAGGGCAATAAATGTTTGATATTCAAGTTAATCTTTTACTGCAATATTGTCAAAATGATATATTGTCGATCTTAGATAACTTGTATAAATAACATAATGTGTGTTAATGCTTGCAAAGAGTTTAACTAAATCAAATACGTGTGTTATTATTTTCTATAATCCAGAGGTTATAATTCTCATGTCTCATATATGTTCAGTCATGCTTTTCTTATGTGATTCATGTTGATTTATAATTGTTACTGGTTATATTGTTTTATATGTTAATCTTTTACTGCAGTATTGTCAATTTGATATATTGTCGATCTTGGATAACATGTAAGGGCAATAAATGTTTGATATTCAAGTTAATCTTTTACTGCAATATTGTCAAAATGATATATTGTCGATCTTAGATAACTTGTATAAATAACATGATGTGTGTTAATGCTTGCAAAGAGTTTAACTAAATCAAATACGTGTGTTATCAAATGTGCTGTATATTACATACCTTCCGATTGATTGTTTGGGATGTGAAACTTTCAGTTGAGTTATAAATATCGAATCAAAGTATAGAGTAGATTTATAAAGCATAATTGTGATTATCAAAGCCTTGTTTAAATCATCATAAGACATTTTCCTCAATTCATAGACAATTCTATCTCATCCGTTTAAATCAATTAACCTTTTGCTACTGCTTTAATATTTTACTTCACTGACCTATTTTGCCAAGAGCTTCCTCGTGGGATCGACACCTCAATCTATACTGCGATAGCCGCGTTATATTTTGAGCGTAAACAAAAATTTGGCGCCGTTGCCGGGGAAGCACACTAAGCGAAAGTTGGTTGCGATTATAAATACTAAAGTGGTAACTTTGTATATTTTCTTTTCTTTGCAAAATCTTAGTTTTATTTCCTTTGTTGTAATTTATTTATTATTCATGGTTGGTTCTACCACCTAATTTATTTTGTTTTCTTTAGTTAATTTGTTATATTTTATATTATCTTAATGGCTGGTTTTACCGCCTAATTAGTTTATTTTCTTTTATCTATTTATCGCACTTTATTTTCTTTAGTTTATTTATTGCCCTTTTTTTTTATGGCTGGTTTTACCGCCTAACTTTGTTCACTTTCTTTTATTTATTTATTGTACTTTTTTTTAGTTAATTTGTTGTATTTTCTTTTTATTTTGTGGCTGGTTCTACCGCCTAACTTAGTTTCTTTATTTCTTATTGTACTTTATTTATTTATTGCACTTTTTTTTTATTGTACTTTATTTTCATTTTCTTTTACGTATTTATTGCACTTTATTTACTTTAGTTAACATGTTGTATTTTCTTTTTATTGCCGGTTCTACCGCCTAACCTTTTATTTATTTACTTATTGTATTTTCTTTTTATTATTTATTTATTGTACTTTTTTTCGTACTTTATAGTCTTTTGTTTAGTTATTGTATTTATATTTTATGGTTGGTCTTACCACCTAACTTATTTCTATTTCTTGTTGTGTTTATTCCACTTCTTAATTTCCCTTAAGCATTTCTTTCCTTAAAAAAAAAAAAAAAAAAAAAAAAAAATTAGGATGTATGCATCGACCTAGAGACAAACGAGGAAGATTTGTGAGAGAACTAGAATTAGAACTAGAACCACTCCCACAATTTGTAAGTGAAGAGAATTCACCTTCTAGTTCATCTTGTAATTCTAACACAATGAGCCAACACGAAGAAAACCCCGTTAGAACTCTAAAAGATTACTTGCATCCTACTCGCACAGCCACACCATCATGCATTATATTTCCACCTAACATACCACATTCGGATTTTAAACCTGGAATGATACAACTTCTTCCCACTTTTCATGGTCTAGATAGTGAAAATCCTTATGTACATGTTAGGGAATTTGAAGAAGTAATTGCCACCTTCCATAGCCAACCTGAAGCCATAGACACAGTTAGGCTTAAATTTTTCCCTTTTTCTTTGAAAGACAAAGCAAAGAGTTGGCTATACTCTTTGAGGCCGAGGTCTATAGGAACTTGGGCAGAAATGACCCAAGCATTTTTCAATAAATACTTCCCACAACACAAAACTAATGGCCTGAAAAGACAAATTTCTTCCTTCTCCCAAAAAGACAGTGAAACCTTATATCAAGCATGGGAAAGGTTTAAAGAGTTGTTAAATCTGTGCCCTCACCATGGGTATGAAAATTGGCGCTTGGTTAGTTATTTCTATGAGGGACTCACAATTAGAGAGCGCCAATTTGTTGAGATGATGTGTAATGGGGAGTTCCTTCACAAAGATCCTGAGGAAGCCATAGAATTCCTTAATGACTTAGCCGAAAAAGCCCATACATGGACTAGACCTAGCATTGCTGAAAGCACAAATAGGTCACGACCCAATGGAGTTTTCCATCTTAGGGAAGAGGATAACCTCAAAGCCCAATTAGAGGTCTTAACTAGGGAGTTAGAGGCCTTGAAATCCAAAGATAGAAGGGTCACCCACACAGTTGCTAGAGTTGAGTCACACGATGTCTGTTTTGTCTGTGGAGGAGCAGAACACTTAGCTCAGGATTGCCCCACGTATAGTGAGACGATAGGGATATATGAGGAACAATGTAATGCCCTAGGGATGTACAAGAAGCCTTATTCACCTTACTCTGAAACATATAATCCTAGCTGGAGAAACCACCCAAATTTCAGTTGGAAATCTGACCAACAAGCCAACAACCAATGGAAACAAGAACAACAAGCACCCAAGTCTTATGTTGCACCTCAATATAATGCACGACCAACTAGGAGTTCTTTAGAGGATACATTACAAGCATTTATGGAGGCACAAAGTAAGACTAATCAAAAATTTGAAACAATTCTTGCACAGGTGGTGGATGAAAACAAAGAAATCAAGAGTCAAATCACAAAGTTGACCAGTGCCTTAACTGTACAAGAGCGAGGTAAGTTTCCATCTCAACCTCAATCCAATCCGAAAGGACAATTCATGGCACAAGCTTCTACTTCTGATGTTCAAAATCTCAAAGAAGTCAATGCCATTACTACTCGAAGTGGTAAGATTGTAAGTGAGCCTACTCCTGAAATTAACACATCTACGAGTAGTAAAGATGCTCCTCTTGAAAAAGAAGCCACAATGGAAAAAGAGCCCGAAAGTAAGTTTTCAATCCCAGTGCCTTTTCCTCAAGCTCTTCGACCGGTTGGGAAAAATTCAGAAATTCAAGGTGAGATTTTGGAACATTTGAAACAAGTTAAAATTAATCTTCCCTTGTTACATTTGATTAAGCAGGTTCCAACTTATGCCAAAGTCATCAAGGATTTATGCACTATCAAAAGAAAACACCATGTGAAAAAAACTGCATTTTTGGCAGAACAGGTAAGTGCAGTGATTGAACAAAAGACACCACCCAAGTATAAAGACCCAGGATGTCCCACAATCTCCTGCCAAATTGGGACACATGAGTTTGGTCAAGCTTTATTGGACTTAGGAGCAAGTGTAAATTTAATGCCTTATTCTATTTACTTGCAGTTAGGACTTGGTGAGATTAAACCAACATCTGTAGTCCTACAATTAGCTGACCGATCAATCAAGAAACCACGGGGAATAGTAGAAGATGTTTTGTTACAAATTGATAAATTTTACTATCCTGTTGATTTTCTTGTTTTAGATACTCATTCTGTTGTTAACATGGAGTCAAAAATCCCTCTTATTTTGGGGAGACCTTTTCTAGCCACTGCTAACGCTCTTATTAATTGCAGAAATGGTCTAATGAAATTATCTTTTGGGAATATGACTCTTGAGGTGAACATTTTCAACATTGGCAAACAACCACGAGAAGAAGACGAGTGCTATCATTCATATATAATAGACACACTTGTAGCGCAGGAAGCTTATAAAAATCATGGCTATGATTCTTCGAAAAACCTTCTCAATTTTGATTTTGAAGAATTGTATTATCCTGATGTAACAACTGATGTGTTTAGTATTTTTGACTCACAGGATAAACGGACTCGATTTTGGCAGCCACACTTTGAAGAGTTGCCACGAGAGAGGGAGAGACCGAAACCATCAAACCTCGAGACACCACAAGTTGAGCTTTCTCCACTGCCCAAAGGTTTGAAACACGCATTCTTGGGACCAGGTGATACCTTTCCTATCATCATTTCTTCTGAACTTAGTGCTGAACAAGAGAAAAAATTGATAAAATTGTTAAAAGAACATAAGTCTGCATTAGGTTGGACCATAGCTGATATTAAAGGTATTTCTCCATTGATATGCTCCCATAGAATTCATTTAGAGGAAGGTTCCCAACCTCGTAGAGACCCACAAAGAAGACTTAACCCAACAATGAAAGAAGTAGTAAAGAAAGAGGTCTTGAAACTATTAGATGCGGGTATAATCTACCCAATTTCTGATAGTCAATGGGTAAGTCCAACTCAAGTAGTTCCTAAGAAATCTGGGGTTACTGTTGTTGAAAATGAGAATGGGATACTTGTTCCAACTAGGGTAGTAAGTGGTTGGAGAATGTGTATTGATTATAGAAAGTTAAACACAGCCACTAGGAAAGACTATTTTCCATTGCCTTTTATCGACCAAATTTTAGAACGTGTAGCTGGACATCCTTTTTATTGCTTTCTTGATGGGTATTCAGGGTATTACCAGATTGAGATAGCTATAGAAGATCAAGAAAAAACTACTTTTACATGCCCTTTTGGTACTTATGCTTTTCGTAGAATGCCATTTGGATTATGTAATGCACCAGCTACTTTCCAGCGTTGCATGTTGAGTATTTTCTCTGATATGGTTGAAAAATGCATGGAAGTTTTTATGGATGATTTGACTGTTTTTGGTAATTCTTTTGATTTATGCCTACTTAACTTGAAATCTGTTTTGAGTAGGTGTGAAGAAAAAGGACTTGTGCTAAATTGGGAGAAATGTCATTTCATGGTATCTTCAGGAATCGTTTTAGGGCACATTGTATCTGAAAGAGGGATAGAGGTTGACAAGGCAAAAATTGAATTAATCTCTAAATTACCTACACCTAAAACGGTAAAAGATGTCCGATCCTTTCTTGGACACGCTGGATTTTACAGAAGGTTTATACAAAATTTTTCTGCCATATCTAGACCATTGTGTAACCTTTTGCTAAAAGATGCAGAATTTACATGGACACAAGAGTGTGAGGAGGCATTCCGAACACTCATTGCCAAACTCACCACCGCTCCTATCATGCAATCACCGGATTGGAACCTCCCATTTGAAATTATGTGTGATGCAAGTAATTATGCTGTAGGAGCAGTTCTTGGGCAACGGAGGGAGGGAAAACCCTTTGTTGTTTATTATGCTAGTAGGACTTTGAATGATGCTCAAATGAATTACACTACTACTGAAAAAGAACTACTAGCTGTTGTTTTTGCCTTAGATAAATTTCGTTCTTATTTGATTGGTTCACCTATTGTTATTTTTACTGACCATGCAGCCCTTAAGTACCTTCTTTCTAAGAAGGATGCTAAAGCCCGTTTAATTAGGTGGATTCTTCTTTTGCAGGAATTTGATATAACCATCAAAGATAAGAAAGGCGTTGAAAATGTTGTTGCTGATCATCTATCCCGCCTTGAGTTCACTGACTCTACTGATTTTCCACCCATTCGAGACGATTTTCCAGATGAACATCTTTTTGCTATAAGCCAAATACCTTGGTATGCACATATCGTAAATTATTTGGTTTGTGGTGAACTTCCATCTGACTGGAGTGCACAAGATAAGCGTAAGTTCTTGGTTGAGGTACGTAACTTTTATTGGGATGATCCATATCTTTTCAAATACTGTCCTGACCAAATCATGAGACGTTGCATTCCTGAAAGTGAAGTTTCTAGTGTCTTAAATTTTTGCCATAGTGCTGCTTGCGGTGGCCATTTTTCTATGAAGAAGACAGCTGTGAAAATTTTACAGTGTGGTCTTTATTGGCCCACTTTGTTCAAAGACACTAATAATTTTTGTCGTTCCTGTGAAAGATGTCAAAAGTTAGGTGCTTTATCTCGAAGAAATATGATGCCTCTTAACCCTATTCTTGTTATCGAGATATTTGACTGTTGGGGTATTGATTTTATGGGTCCATTTCCTTCATCTTTTGGCTATCTTTACATCCTTTTAGCTGTTGACTATGTATCAAAATGGGTGGAGGCTGTAGCTTGTCGTACTAATGATAATACAACTGTGGTAAAATTCTTAAAAGAAAATGTGTTATCTAGGTACGGTACGCCACGTGTCATCATTAGTGACCAAGGAACACATTTTTGTAATCGTTATTTTGAAGCTTTGATGCGCAGGTATGGTGTTCTTCACAAAGTTTCCACTGCATACCATCCACAGACAAATGGACAAGCCGAGCTAGCAAATAGAGAGGTTAAACAGATTTTGGAAAAGACGGTTAACCCGAATCGCAAAGATTGGTCCCTACGCCTTTCTGATGCATTATGGGCATATCGTACTGCATACAAAACCATCTTAGGAATGTCCCCATACCGGCTTGTTTATGGGAAAGCTTGCCATTTACCTGTTGAGCTAGAACATAAAGCTTATTGGGCTGTCAAAGCCCTTAACTTTGATTTGAATGCTGCAGGTCTCCAGAGAAAGTTACAATTGTCAGAAATAGAAGAGCTACGAAATGACGCATATGACAACTCCAAAATTTACAAAGCTAAAATGAAAGTAGCTCATGATAAACAGATCTCAAGGAAACACTTTGAGCCAAATCAACGGGTCTATCTTTATGATTCTCGATTGCATTTACACCCTGGAAAGTTGAGATCTCGATGGACTGGTCCATTTATGGTAAGACATGTTTTTCCTAATGGTGCTGTTGAAATAGAAGACCCCACTGATGGACGGACTTTCAAAGTGAATGGACAGCGGCTAAAAAGCTACGTGGAAAAGGTAAACGACTCTATGTACCTAGGCGAGATCCCTCTTGTGGATCCTGTCTATCGTGATTGATCAGGTTCAATCTATCTATACCATATTTTATATTTTGTCTATATTTTATCTTTTGACTTTCTATTTTTGCTTTTATTTTCTTGCACATTTTATTTTACTTTATTTTCTTCTTTTTATTTTTTCTTCAGTGTGATTTTATTTCCCGGTCAAGTGGCGGATACGGTACTCCGTGACTATTAAAGTCGGTTTCTCAGTTCCCTAAAAACTGTCCCTCAAACTGTGCATTCATCTCTTTTCTTTCTTTCAAAATGGATCGCATTCTTGCCAACCTTAAAAAACGTTTTCCTTCATTTCCTCAAAATGCTCTACTTAAGATTTACAAAGCACGGTGTGAAAGACTAAGGCTATTGATGTTGGGTAATATTCCTGTGGACCTTCGTTGGTTAATTGAAGCCAAGGTTCGGTTGTCTGGTGAGTTTGAAAATGATTTTGTTTCTCATATGCCTGGTCTTGGAAGAAGCTCTTATGCCAAAAGGCGACGAGCAAAAAGGTTACAAGTCTGTCATAAATGTGCTCGATGGAATTGTAATCGGAGTTGTCGTTCTTTAGGATTCGTATCTATAAATCGAGAAGACAAAATTCAGTTCATTAAGGATGGACTGAGTAAGGAGTCTTTGGATGATATCCTATTGACTCTTGAGACGCATCCCTGTGGGCTCGTGCAACGTGAACTTCTCGATTTATGGAACAAATTCAAAAATGAACATCAACGGTATAGTCTCGGGAATCTGACTCTAAAAGACCCTGTTTGCCAATTTATAAGAAAATTGGATGGGAAGCCTATCCCCGACCCATAGAGGGCGTTTAAGCCGTTACTGGACGTAAAACCAGAGGAAGATGTGAGCCACAATCACAACTACTTGTAAATACATGTGTTTTAATTTCAAACTTTATTTTATGAATAGTAGGGCTACTCATGTAGATGTCTTAAATTCAAATCTTTTTGTTCAATAATGCATGCGGGTCATTATGTTTAAATTTTTGTGTTTTATTTTTAACTCTCTTTTGACAAACTGTCGGGTTACCATAATCATTATTGTCATTTGGCACTCTATAAATACAGCACCTCAGTTTCTTCATTTTCATATATTGAGATAAAGGTGAGAGTAGATATGGAGGAAACCCAAGTTCGACAATTTCGAAATATATGTGTATTTTGTGGATCTAGTCCTGGGGAGAGTAAAGTGTTCGTAGAAGCAGCAAACAATCTAGGAAAAACATTAGCTGCAAGAAAAATTCATTTGATTTATGGAGGAGGTAGCCTTGGGCTAATGGGGTGTGTGTCAACAGCTGCACATTTAGGAGGAAGTCAAGTTTTAGGTATTATTCCTACAGCTTTGGCCGTGGGAAACCTGACCGGGAAAACAATAGGGGAAGAATTACAAGTCTCATCCATGCATGAACGTATAGCCAGAATGCTTTGCAATGCAGACGCTTTTATTGCTTTACCAGGTGGTTTTGGTACCTTGGAAGAAATTTTTCAAATTGTCTCTTGGGCCCAACTGAATATCCACCGAAAACCCATAGGTTTGTTGAATGTTAATAACTATTTTGATTGCTTACTTTGTTTTCTTGATCAAGCTGTGGAACAGAATTTTATTTCACATTCGGCGCGACAGATCCTGGTTTCTGCTACTGAGGCGGATGAATTGATTAACAAATTACAGGCAGTTACCTACGAACCTGACCCAGCAATAACTCGGATCGATTGGTCAGTGGGCCTTAACAAGCGAAAATTAGATCTGACACTCCGTTTGTAAATTTTTCTTTTTATTTATTTATTTATCAGTACCATCATTTTAGTTTATATTTGCTTAAGTGTCTCTCAGGTTTGTTTCTTTCAAATAACTGGCGTTTCAGGTAATGTCTCCTATACTTTATCTCTTTCTATTTAAACATTGAGGACAATGTTTCATCTGGTTTGGGGGGAGGATAGTAGACATACGTTGCATTTTGCAAAAAAAAAAAAAAAATTGTGGTCCGACATTTGATTAAAACGGCAGAGTAAAGAGTTCATTCTTGAACTCTTGAGACGCATTCTAGGTCAAATTAGAATGGCAGAGTAAGGAGTTTTAGTACTAACTTTTGAAATGCATTTTAACTAACTTTTTGTTATTTTGTTTTATATTTCATGCATTGTCGTTTACTGCTTGTAGTCTTGGTAATTCTTGTATAAAGGAATTTGCTTTTCTGCCTAAGTATGATTTCAGAATTGATTAGGTTGAGTCACTATTTCTATCTAGGTTACTAAAGAATGACTTCTAAAATATTTTTGAGCACAATGCTAAGCCTTGTGGTAAGATGGATGATTCAATTTATATAGCCAAGAGAATTCCCATGTTTAAGTATATATTTTTCTAATCTCACATATCTTTTGTGAGTAAGTGGAAAGGTTGAGAAAACAGCTTATGAACTTTCATTGATCCTTTGAATTGGTTAATTTTTGTTTAGAATGATATTATTTGAATTAAGGGATAAGTTGGTTACATTTGTGCATAATATAATTTGGTGAGAAACCTTTGTAATGCTTCCTTGAATTCTTCAAAAAAAAAAAAAAAACACAAAAGTACCAAAAACAAGAAAAAAAAAAAAAAAAAAAAAAAGCAATTCAGTTTAATAAAGTCTTCATTCAATTTTAGAAGACAAATACCTTGTAAAACAGTTTTCTCACCAAGTTATAATTGTATTGTTCTCACCAGCCAATTAAAGTTCTAAAGTTGACGTATGATATGAATAATTGATTTTTAAACAAATAATTTTCCTATCTTCGGATCAATGTTAGTTTATATGTCTGTCCTTAAAATTGACTTTTTCTTGAGTGCTTAACTGTTTTCCAACTCCATAAGAGAAGTCCTAACCTTTTAAACAGTCATACACATGTGAGGATATGGAGTTGAGGCTTTTACTTGGAGAAATTCTCAAGGCTATATCTATTGTGGTTTGTGGTTAGATGGTTATGGCTTAGTTCACACACACACAAATTATGGAAGTTGTAATTGAAAAAATCATGATAGCAACAGTGATCTCGAACTGACATTTTGATTGAAGTGCTTAGGTAGTTTTGCATATTCTATTTACGCTTGAATTGCTAGAGACTAGCAATAAGCTGGTTGGGGGCTGTGATGAACACATGAAAATGCATGTTGTTAAAAGATTCAATCACCATTTAATGTCACCAATTTTAGTATTTTCTGTATTTTTAGCTTGAAATAAAGTGTTCTCCTTAAATTGTGATTAATGAATGTTATTTGGACAGGTTTAGGTAAATTGGACATAACTCTCAATGTATAAATCGAAATGAAGAACTTCTTGAACCTGGTGCAACATGACTCAATCTTACACAAATTTGAAGAATAGTGGAAAAGCCAAATCCAACATGTTATGGGCCAAAAATTGAGATACAACAGAATCGGACTACAACTCTTACCCAGCTTGACCCAACTCACGTATTTGGACCGTATCTCCCAAAATACGTACTCAATTGGTATAATTCTTGAAGCTGTGAATTTCTGACTTAACTATCAACAACTCGTATGTTTATGGTAAAGTCCAAATCAGCCGTTATCATGGACCAAATCGCATTGCAAGTGGGTAAAATGGTTGTTGGCCGAATTCTGGTGTATCTTTGGAATTTTGCTCATATCTCATTGGATACTCATCCAATTTGCATGAAATCAGTGCCTATGGAAAGAAGAGTCAAAATTCTACAACTTTCATGTCGGCTACAGAAGCTGAATTGATCATTTACATTATCAAAAACGTGCTGCAAGTGGATACACGAGTTATTGACTTAAAATTATTGAAGATTGATGTCATCCATGACATATGTCCATTCATTGCCTATATAAGGAGACCCTTAGGACGTTTTTAAAAGAAAATTTTCTCTCTTCTTTTATTCTCATTAACATGTATTGTAATTTAGGCTAGAGTTCCTAGCAAGGCTAAGAGATGAACTTTTATGTGTAGTAAATCTACTTTCATGCTTTGATTCGGTGTCAAGAGCTATAAATGTTGTAAGTTTGGTTTTGATTAAACTCTTATCTATTTTATTTTCTATAATCCAGAAGTTATAATTCTCATGTCTCATATATGTTCAGTCATGCTTTTCTTATGTGATTCATGTTGATTTATAATTGTTACTGGTTATATTGTTTTATATGTTAATCTTTTACTGCAGTATTGTCAATTTGATATATTGTCGATCTTGGATAACATGTAAGGGCAATAAATGTTTGATATTCAAGTTAATCTTTTACTGCAATATTGTCAAAATGATATATTGTCGATCTTAGATAACTTGTATAAATAACATGATGTGTGTTAATGCTTGCAAAGAGTTTAACTAAATCAAATACGTGTGTTATCAAATGTGCTGTATATTACATACCTTCCGATTGATTGTTTGGGATGTGAAACTTTCAGTTGAGTTATAAATATCGAATCAAAGTATAGAGTAGATTTATAAAGCATAATTGTGATTCTCAAAGCCTTGTTTAAATCATCATAAGACATTTTCCTCAATTCATAGACAATTCTATCTCATCCGTTTAAATCAATTAACCTTTTGCTACTGCTTTAATATTTTACTTCACTGACCTATTTTGCCAAGAGCTTCCTCGTGGGATCGACACCTCAATCTATACTGCGATAGCCGCGTTATATTTTGAGCGTAAACAAAAATTTGGCGCCGTTGCCGGGGAAGCACACTAAGCGAAAGTTGGTTGCGATTATAAATACTAAAGTGGTAACTTTGTATATTTTCTTTTCTTTGCAAAATGCAACGTATGTCTACTATCCTCGCAAATTTTTGTTTACGCTCAAAATATAACGCGGCTATCGCAGTATAGATTGAGGTGTCGATCCCACGAGGAAGCTCTTGGCAAAATAGGTCAGTGAAGTAAAATATTAAAGCAGTAGCAAAGGGTTAATTGATTTAAACGGATGAGATAGAATTGTCTATGAATTGAGGAAAATGTCTTATGATGATTTAAGCAAGGCTTTGAGAATCACAATTATGCTTTATAAATCTACTCTATACTTTGATTCGATATTTATAACTCAACTGAAAGTTTCACATTCCAAACAATCAATCGGAAGGTATGTAATATATAGCACATTTGATAACTCATGTATTTGATTTAGTTAAACTCTTTGCAAGCATTAACACACATCATGTTATTTATACAAGTTATCTAAGATCGACAATATATCATTTTGACAATATTGCAGTAAAAGATTAACTTGAATATCAAACATTTATTGCCCTTACATGTTATCCAAGATCGACAATATATCAAATTGACAATACTGCAGTAAAAGATTAACATATAAAACAATATAACCAGTAACAATTATAAATCAACATGAATCACATAAGAAAAGCATGACTGAACATATATGAGACATGAGAATTATAACTTCTGGATTATAGAAAATAAAATAGATAAGAGTTTAATCAAAACCAAACTTACAACATTTATAGCTCTTGACACCGAATCAAAGCATGGAAGTAGATTTACTACACATAAAAGTTCATCTCTTAGCTTTGCTAGGAACTCTAGCCTAAATTACAATACATGTTAATGAGAATAAAATAAGAGAGAAATTTTCTATTAAAAACGTCCTAAGGGTCTCCTTATATAGGCAATGAATGGACATATGTCATGGATGACATCAATCTTCAATAATTTTAAGTCAATAACTCGTGTATCCACTTGCAGCACGTTTTTGATAATGTAAATGATCAATTCAGCTTCTGCGGCCGACATAAAAGTTGTAGAATATTGACTCTTCTTTCCATAGGCACTGATTTCATGCAAATTGGATGAGTGTCCAATAAGATATGAGCAAAATTCCAAAGATACACCAGAATTCGGCCAACAACCATTTTACCCACTTGCAATGCGATTTGGTCCATGATAACGGCTGATTTGGACTTTACCATAAACATACGAGTTGTTGATAGTTAAGTCAGAAATTCACAGCTTCAAGAATTATACCAATTGAGTACGTATTTTGGGAGATACGGTCCAAATACGTGAGTTGGGTCAAGCTGGGTAAGAGTTGTAGTCCGATTCTGTTGTATCTCAATTTTTGGCCCATAACATGTTGGATTTGGCTTTTCCACTATTCTTCAAATTTGTGTAAGATTGAGTCATGTTGCACCAGGTTCAAGAATTTCTTCATTTCGATTTCTACATTGAGAGTTATGTCCAATTTACCTAAACCTGTCCAAATAACATTCATTAATCACAATTTAAGGAGAACACTTTATTTCAAGCTAAAAATACAGAAAATACTAAAATTGGTGACATTAAATGGTGATTGAATCTTTTAACAACATGCATTTTCATGTGTTCATCAGTAGCCATATTTTAGTTTTATCTTTTAAAGAAAAAGGGAAAAGCTTAAGTCGAATTGTGTTCATACTACAATTTTGGTCATTATACGTGTTACACACTTCTTTAAATTCTCTTAGATGCAGATAAGGGTTCTCTGCATCTAAGCCATGAAAAGTGGGTAAAAGTTGGATAATGCCTGGCTTAAAATTAAAATGTGTTGCATCTGGAGGAAAAATTAAGCAAGATGGCACACCGGTTCGTGTAGGGTTCATGTAATCTCTAAGTGTCCTAAGTCGGTTATGGTCATTATATTGGGATTGATTGTCCCCTGGGTCTATGAGTCCCTCAATTTGATTTTCGCTCATAGTGTTAATTGGTGAAGAATGAGAAGATGAATGACAATCTAACAAATTATCAAAAGAAGTTTCAAAATTACCTTTCACCAAACAATGAGAATTAGGATCTCGAAACCAACCACTCATACAAAAAAATAAAATAAAATACAATAACAATAAATAATACAAATAAGAAAAAAATAAAATAAAATATTAAACACAGGTAAATAAAATAGGCAAAACTGAAATTAAAATAAAATAAAGATTAATAATTAGAAGTTAAATTAGTCAATGTTAGATTATATAATAAAAAGTTAATAAATAAAGAGTAAGAGGCTTAGCTTTTCATAAAAATAAAAAGTGAATAATAAATATAATAAAGCAAGTTAGGAGGCTTAGCCTTCCATGAAAAATAAAAAGCGAATAATAAATAAAGTAAAGCACGTTATGAAGCTTAGCCTTCCATAAAAATAAAATAAATAAACAAACAACAACAAAAATATGTTAATTTCACTTCTCCGGCAATGACGCTAAAAACTTGACACGTCCAGAATATAGTAGTTTATTCCTAAGTGCGGGATTGTCGAAGTAATAAATAACTCGATAAGAACATGGTCGATCCACAGGGAAGTAGAATTAAAATTACAAACTATAATAACTTTAAAGACAATTAATGTAATATAAGATGTTTGCAAATATTAATTCAATTAACCAATTCAAATAAAAGTTAAGGTTAGGAGGATCCACTCTTGGCATAAGAAGTAATAATATATTTAACTCTTTTTATAACTCAATTGAAATTCTCACACAAAGGAGGTTCCAACCGAAAAATATAATAATTAAAGTTCATCATCATTTATATATTAATTAGTATTTATTTCTTTTAATTATTATATATCAAATCTTATAAATGGGTTCAAGTATTTATTATGGAAATCTTTATATTTGTTTACAATAAATTAAGACTTCCACTTTACAAGAAAGGGTATATACGCCAAATCTTGTAAATGGTTTCAAGAATTTATTGCGCAAAGTATAAAGTTCGTCAATAATAAATCAAGATATACCACTTAGAAGAAAGGGTATTAACAAAATAAATACATCATATATAAATTTACATAACTTAAGAATAAAATATTAAATTCATGAATAAGAGTTAAGTATTACCTTGCCAAGAGTTTCACCCTTTCACCTTAGCGTAAATAAAATTACTTGGACATAATAAAACTAAAGAAAAAATAAATAAATGGAAGAAGAGATAACATGACTTTACAATAGTAAACAAGAGAAAAAATATTACAAAGAGATAATACAAGAGACAAGTATTTTGAACTAATTCTAGCTCTCTAATTACATGTTTTGGGTATAAACATGCTATCTATTTATAAAAAAAAAATGGATAAATCGAGACAAATGAAGAGGGAACCACATGGATGATAAAAGTCAAGAATGGTGGCAAATAATTTACATTGATTATCATTAATGCACCCACTTGCTTATCCAATTTGAAACTGATGTGGTTCGAATTAGCTGTCACTCAAAATATTAAAGTTGTAAATAAGTCATTATCTTTCCATATTGAGTTGTCTTATATGTATTAGATACGTATTTCTATATTTATGGGCTAAATACTGATGACTATTTGGATTGGGCCTGTATTGCAAATCAGTTCTGTTTTAGGCCATTTCCACATTCTAAATGCTCGAATTGTGAATGTCTTGTGAAATATAATATGTTAGCCCATTGAATCAGCTCTTTACAAGATCAAGAATTACTCCAATTAAATTCCTAGGTAGAAAGTTATGTCCATTTTATCGTACCTACCATAAAACAGTTAAAAGCTAATTAGTTACAATATTGTAAACATACTTAAGTTAAGGGGGTTAAAGACACTAGTAATACAAAAAAATAATATAAAACCCTTATTAAATATATAATTTTAAGTATTCATCACCTTCTAAGAGGCGCTTAATTTAACGTCATCAGCTTGAAGGGGCTCTCTCTATTCTTATGGTGGATTAAAGCAAATGGTAGAAGCATGTTGGAATGTATTCTTGCTTGCAATCCTCTTTTTATGCTTTAATAGTCTTGCAATTAAGCTTTGGGAAGTAGTTTTCACTCTATTTTCATGGTACTCTTCTAGAAATAGTTTAATCTTAGATCAGGAAAAAGAGTTCTTTTTGCCATTCTCTTTGATCTTTCATAAAAGTGCTACTCTTACTTATTCTTTCTTTTTATTCTATGCCTCAATGCTTCCTTTTGATTGTTATCTTTGAACTGCAAAAGTTATCCTTTGTTGTTTGGGTGTACCATCTCAACGTTGAAACAGTCTTCATTTTTATTTGGAAACTTGATCTCCTTAAAGACTTTGAATATTACTGTATCATCTTACACCCTTATTGTCAACTACCTTTTTTATACATCAATGACCGTTCATCCAATAGCTAGGAATGATCTTCCAAGGATGATCAAAATTTTCTTGTCTTCTTCTATATCTAGAACGATGAAATTAGTAGAGAAGATGAACTTGTCCACCTTTACTAGCACGTTTTCTATGACTCCTTTAGGATATATGAGAGATTGATCAACAAGTTTAAGTGTGACATTGATAGGTTTTTCTTCTGTCAAACCTAATTTAATATAAATAGAGAGGGGCATGAGATTTATACTCACTCTTAGATCACAGAGTGCTTTTCCAAAGTCATAATTTCCAATAGAGTATGGTATGGTAAAGCTCCCGGGACCTTTGTGCATAGACCTTTGTGAATAGCGCTACCCTTTTCTGTCAATGCTACAGTCTCATAATCCTTTAGTCTTTTTTTCTTCTAAAGAATGCTCTTTATAAATTTAACGTCGGTAGGCAATTATTAAAGTGCATCTGCAAAAGGAAGATTAATATGTAATTTCTTAAAGATTTCAAGAAATTTTGATAATTACTTATTTAGCTTCTTCTTTTGTAGCCTTTATTTCTTCTAAAGAATGCTCTTGCTTTTTTTTTTTTTTTATAGAGTTGGAGTAAGCCTCTATCATTCTATGTTAGTATAATATTTTGCACCTCTATGCGCTTTCTTGTTTTTCATCTATGACCTCAAGGTTTTCCATGAGGTTGGTTGTAAGAACTGAGGAGTTGCCTTGTACAAGTACTAGTTTTGAAATGGGTTCGAATAGTTTAACTGATATTATGACTTTAGTTTTGTGTATAAATGAGTATGAGGAGTAACTAATATCTTAGCATAACAATGTTTTATAAGTCCAAAGAGCATCATTGAGGTGTCTATTCCAATTTATAGATTATATGTGCAATATTATAATGAATATTTTTCGCAGTCTTTTATTGGTAGCCTCAACATAGTGGTTGCCTTAGGTGTAATCTGGCGATAAGTGTCTATGCTTAATGCACATAGCCATAAGACGATATCAATTTACTTATCAATGAATGGTGTGCCATTGTCTTTGATGATATTTTACGTAATGTCAAAGTGGTAGATTATATATTCTTGTAAGAAGTTTTGATATGATCTTGCCAATTGCCATTTTTAATATGGTTGCCTTGACTAATTTAAAAAGGTAGTTTATAGCCAAAAGTATCCAAATGTACCTTTAAATAGATGGGTGAATTGGGCCTACTAGATACAGTCTCCATACAAGGAACAATTAAGGTTTTGTCATGTCTTGTAAGGTTGTAGGAGGGCGATCTTGTAGATTACATAGATTTATCATTTGTTGCATTTCTTAATGAATGTTTTGGCATCCTTTTATATGCTAGGCAATATTAGTCGAGTTCAAGCAAATATTAGTACAATATTTTTCTTACTTTGTGTTCACTACAATCTCTAGCATGAATCTCATACAACATATTTTGTGCTTCTGTAAAGTCCAAGTATCGCAAGGCATCTCTTTTAAGACTTTTATGGAAAATGATCATACTTTCTACGAAATACACCTTGGTCATCTATTTGAGCTTGTGTTACGTGTAGAATTGAGAGGCAATATGCCTTTTAGAAGGTACTCTATTTAAGGTATTCACCAATCTTATACAACTATGGTTGTGATTGCTTCTTCTTTGTGAATTATTGCTCCAAAATCTAACCATTTAGGTTGTGATTGCATGGGCCAATAGTATCCAACCTTTTGCATTTTTCTTTATATATTGGTCGTGCTTTTTGCACTGCAAACAAAATGATAGATATCTTGCAATAATTGTTACCGTTCTTGCTTATGAATGCATGGTTAAGTTAATTAACTATGGTTAGAATATTTAAATATTTATTTAACTTAAAGGTTAAGTTAAACTAACCTAACTAAGGTTAAATATTCACTAAGGTTAGGTTAAGTTAAATTAAATGCAAATAAAATTCAAATTAGTTTGAAATTTATGCATTAGTATATAAAGAGAAATGAAATTCAAAATTCATAAGTTTTAGATTATGTATTTTTTGGTAGCCATTTCAATTTGAAAATTTTGAATTCTTTATTTTGCATTTTAAGTGTTAGAACAACAAAACAAATAAATAAATGGTTACTAAATGTAATAACTAAAATAGATTTATTTTAATTCTTCAAGAGTTGAACAAAAGATAAAACAAATTAATTTAATTTGATTAAAACAAATGTGAAGTGTTTTTGGTTGGCTAGAAAATTAAGAGAGAAATGAAGAACGAAAATTGAAGTGTTTCAAGAGTTGAAAACATTTTTTATTCATTATCTTCTCCAATTAATTTAGCCATTAAAATAGGAATGAAATTTATTTTTATTCCACAGTTGAATAAAAGGAAAAACAAATTTAACTAAGTTAAAGAGTTTAACTTTGAATCAAATTTAAGAGTTAAACTAAATGTTAGATTAACATACTATCATTCTAGACAATTAAACCCACCCTTGTTGATTGTTGTGATTGATCAAAGTTTTATTTTATGGTGGACTTCAAGCAAATTAATCCAAAGGCTTCATGGGTTAAATTTCTCAATCTCGTTTTTCATTTGATAAATATGTATTACATGTGTTCATTGTATTAATTTTAATCTTCCGCTATGCACATATATGTATGAGATATGTATATGTTTTGTATGATGAACACATCTCACATGCAAGCACCCTACAATAATCAACACCCAACAATAAGAGTTGGCAAATTCTAAGGAGTTAAAGCCTTGTTTGAAATAGGACAGAGACCTAAGAATATATTAGTAATGATATTGTTGTAAAGAGTTGTAAATGGTGCCAGAAAATGTCCTTATTCAAGTATGTTCTTAAATACTATATTTCTGATCTATCTTTGTCGATGTGGGTCTATCAATGAAATATTTTATAAATATCAGTAGATGGTCCAGAAGGTTAGTCTTAGCAAACCATAAGCTTAGTGGAAGCTTGTATGGAGATGCAAGTATTCATGTAGGACGAGGTACTGAGCAGACTTACAAGGACCCCAATAGACATCCTATAAAGTTGTCAATAAAATGTCTTCTTGAGTTGAGTAATATTCGTGGTCCTTTGACCTGAGCACCACACTAGGCTTATGAGTGATTCACCAAACTTTTTTTCGCACATGTCAGAGATCTGACTGTTGGGTGTAGCTAGGTATGCTCCAATACTCATGAGTTTGGTGTACGTAGATATAGAATTCGTTAACTCATATGGGTGAGTTGTATATCATAATACTCTAAGATTAGACACGTGTCAAATTCTAATTTTTAGAATTTGACACATCACTATAAAAGATAAGCTTTGATATAATACTTGGACTAGTGTTGGAAACTTGTCATGTACTTGATTATTTTAAAAATGCTTAATAGTTAAGCATTAGTGTAAGATTTTGATAAGTGTTAGACACTAGTTATGGATTTTATTTTATTAAAACTTATTTGATAAACTTTGAATAATTTCTTAGACACTTCTCTTTTACAATGGTCTTATTATTTTGATGAAGCTTATTAGATAAGCTTTATTTATAGAAAAGAACACATTGTTTAAGAAGGTGACAAGTGTACCTTTGATCACTTAAAATAATAAAAAACTTAAGAGATATTTTATTAAAGACTTAGAAAGTGTGGAGGGAAATAAGACAAAAATAGTTTTTGGCTTTTATCCTTAATGTAAAAAGGTAAAACAAAATATGTAAAAGGTGAAAAAAAGAGTTTTGTTTATCATCTTTTACAAGAGAGAGGAATGACCACTCTTGGAGATAAGAAAAAGCAAGTGTTGCTATTTTCTTCTAAGTCCTATTTTCTCACCCAAAATTAAAATAGACCAAAGTAAGAATTGTTTTGAAAAATCTTGCAAAATAAAGGCTACCACCCTTCTAGCATTCCAAGCCTACCAAGTTGAAATCTAGAATTACTAAGGAGAGTACTTCAAGATGAGCTCAAATTTGGGAAAATTTTCAAAGGCTTCAAAGGTGATTCTCAATCTCATTAATGTAATGAAACTTTAAATTTCAGTATGCATTTGTCAAATTAAAAAATTAGATTTTAAATTCCACTACGTTATATGTGTATATGATATGCATATTATAATTTGATGAACACATTTTACATGCATGAACCCATGGAATAGCATACTCACAAGCGATATTAGAGTATATTTGTGTACTTTAATAGGTAAATTGAGTGTATTTGAGCTATTTGGGATGAATAAGAACAATAGGTAGTGCATTTTCAAGTGTTGAAAATGTAGAACCAAGTCTTTGTTCAAGGGAAGCCTATGGCATTTCATTCTTAGCGCAAGGGTGTTCATGAATTTGGATGAACACTAGGGCGTTGGGCGTATAACAACACGATATTGTTCAAGGCATATACTCCATTTTATATTTTTTTGCATGTGATGTTTATATAATGCTGTATAACTATTATATGATTGCATTATAAACTGTGATCATTTATTTATGTTGTTAACCACAATGAGAGCCCTACTAGTGGGGGTTAGTTGTTCTTGCACGAAATAAATGTCTGATTGAGAATTACATCCTCATGAGATGTAGAAAAGTAATTAAAATTTCTCTTAATCGGATTGAATAGTATTTCATTATGGTCCGTTCTTTCAATATAGTGTTAGACGAGTCACTTTGGTCTTTTTCAATATCACTAAAGTGTAAGGGATTGGTGATGCGATATTTCTATATCTTATAATTTAGTGCAAGTATACACTATCGTATGCGAGTAATAAATGGACAAAAAAGTCGAATGTCGAACTCATATAGATAATATCTTCTTTTTAATCAAATACTAAAATTATATCTTTCTAATAATTATTCAGAAAAATAAAAATCTAAGAATGAATTTTAAAAGTGTAAAAGGCAATGACACAATGTAAAGAGATTTGAAAGATAGCAATATAGACAAAACCTAGGGTTAATACTATCCCTCAATATACTTTCTAATGATTAATCCTCTAATATTTAAATCTCTTAGTTCTTGTTATTGATCAAGACACTAATATATTTACAAGCATTTTTTAAGGTCATGCAAGTATACCTTAATTTATTAAATACCTATATTCTTATGGTACTTGTAATAAATTAAAATTCATTAAGATTAAGTCTTATTGATCATACATGCCAATTAGGTATATTTCTATCGTAATTTAAAATTCGCATTTGCAACATTGAATATTACTCTACAATCATGTATCAAATCACCTAGGTCTAAATATAATGATTCCTCTTTCGAGTTTATCAAAATAATACCAATTTATTCACCATATATTGGCCAGATATATTAAAGCATTAAGAATAAGTAATTTGAATAATGAAGAATTAAGTTTATTAAATACTATAAAGATATGGCAATTAAGCGCACATATTGAGTTCAAGTATTATAACTAAAAAGAAAATATAGTTAATGGCTATAAGAGGATAGAGGCAAAAATAATTAAAAAAAAGTACAATAAATCAATAGCAAACCAATATAGACATCAAATTGCTCTTGATTACGTTGCCTAAGAAACTTTTAATGCTGAAGAATAATTTGAATCTCTCTCTATGGATGCTTCAATTATACTTTAATTACTCTCAAAGACTTGTGTTATGTGTTCTTGATGTTCTTAGATGTTCTTAGATGTTCTCTAAAGGCTAGGGACGAGTAGCCTTTTATAAGGATTGATTTGAGTTTGAAATCTCCAATTCTTTATGGGTCACGAATCACGTTGTTACTGGGGTGCCATCTTGCTGTCGCTGATGCGCCACGTTGAAAAGGTCGTATCGTTGAAATAGTGGCTATATAGCACTAGGGCACTAAGCTCTCGTTGTTTTTGCTCCTTTTGCGTCCTTACTTTAAATTTCGTTTAAGTCATTATAAATAAACAATCATGTACATAAATAGCCATTTATTCTCATAAAATATAAAATGTCAAAATAAAAATATGAGAAAATATATGACAAATATGCCCTTATCAATTGGTTGGTGTGATTTAGACTATGTCGGTTAAACATTAGATGAGGTAAATATAAGCGAACATATTGCCAACATCACTAAAGTGCAAGGGTTAGTATCAGTAACTTATATTTGATCATTCATAATAGAATTACCCAATATAGCTAAAGTATAAGGATAAGGTGTATTTAGGATTAGTGATAAGAGTTGGATGAGATGCAATTGACAATAGTTGTCTACCTTTTGGGTTACAAAGGCCAATACCGCTAAAGTGTAAGGCTAGAGTAAAATGCCAATAGGGTCTACTTCTCATTGTATAGTTTAAAAGGATTAAACTTTTGTTTGAGAGATTAATGGGATTATTTAAAGCAATGAGAGGACATTTTTAGATTGAAAAATGTATAATAGTTATACTCATGATTTAAAGCGTTATTTATTAACGATTGAAATGTTTCACTAACATCTCTTTCTTTTTGTCTTATAAAGATAAAAATAGCTTCAAGTAACCTGGCAGTATGCATACTTGATGCACATTGACTCAAAGGTACCGAGAATTATGCTAACTGGCTTATAAATCTCATAATATATCTAGATTTTAAAAAAATTAGGTTTATAATTGATCAAAATTTACCTCGAAGTGTTTCTGATGGTACCACTCTAGGTGTGAGATAGAGAGATATATATCGAAAATTATTGGATGACGATTTAAAAATCAAATCTTACATCCTCGCCTCAATGTCTATAAATCTACAAAGAGAGCATTTTCACATAGATAGTACTAGTAGTATTATGTTACATTTGAAAGAGTTATTTGGCGACAATTGTAAGTTGAAATATACCAGGTTGCCAAATCTCTCTTTCATGCTAAAATTTTATAGGGCAACTCTATTAGTTCTTATGTCCTCAAAATTATTGGATATATTGAGAGATTTGAGACTATTGATATAGTTCTGAAAAATTCTTTAGGGGAATAGTTTAATTCTCTAGTAGCTTCCGGGGTCATTCGTATAATTTATCATGAAATTTAACATGCAATGATTGATTCCCACTTATACTGGGCTCTACAATATGTTGAGAATGGCTCAAGAGGACATGAACAAATGAGGTATGACACTCTACGTTCAATATGCTTCATCTTTTGCCCCAAAGGCTTTTAGGAAGTCTAAAGGGAAAGAGAAAAAAAAAAGATAAATTAGATACCCAGCATGGGTCCTCAGAAGTAACCCATATCCAAGCTATAGGAGAAAAACAAAAGCAAATAAAAGTATTTCCATTGCGATAAAGACGAGCACTAAAAGCGTAATTACCTGAAGTACCTTGATTAAGAAGAATCCCTTAGTTATATGCTTATCTATTATTAACATTTCTTTAGCATTTGATGCTAGCTCAGATTGGGTATTGGGTACTACCTGTCCTTCTCACATCTACAATATCTTGCAGGTTCTGAGGAATGTTAAATTGATGCAGCCGGGAGAAGTACAGCTTCATGTTGGAAATGAGGATTTCTATAGGTCAAAGCTATTTAACATTTTTGAATTACTTCTCTCATGTAATAGAACTATCATGTTGTATAACTATTATTTTGTGTTGAACATTATTAGCTAGATTGTATCCTTTCCTGTGTTAGATAGTAAAGGTTATCATATATAATTCAAAACTGTTCCTTATGTTTATATGATATAGATAATGTTTTGTTAGCTGAATTCTAGTTGATAAATGGCCATTATATATTAGATAGAATATGAAATTTCATGAATTTACAGGTTAATGCAAGTAGTAGCTTGGGAACTTTAAATGATACGGGATTATGGCATATAAGATTAGGTCATATAGATGTGAGAACCAAATTTAATCATAGAACTTTATCCAATATGTGAATCTAGTATTCAAGGGAAGATGACCAAGTCTCTTTTTACCCAAGTTGAATACCGTGCCACTGATTTATTAGAATTAGTACATAGTGATAAATGTGGTCCAATAAATTGTTGGGATTTATGCTTACGTGCCATCCCAAAATGTATAAATATTTAATGATAATATTTATACAGTTATCATTTCTAATAAAATCGTTAATATTATTTATAATTAAAATGGTAAGATGCTTGTAACGTTTCAGACATTGTATGATCTGAAGGAGTTCAAATCTGGTCTAAAAGAGTTTAGATCAGTGCTAAGAGTTAACAACGCTAATAGTTATAAATACTAAGAGTTAGTGTTATTAAAAGTTAGTAATGCTAAAAGTTAGCATGTTCATATAGTTAACGAAATCTAAGGAGTTAGAGCCTTGTCTGAAATTGGACAATGACCTGAGAATATATTAGTAATGACATAGCTGCAAGGAGTTGCAGATGGTGCTAGGAAATGTCATTATGCAAGTATGTTTTCAAACACAATGTTCTTAATCTAATTTCATTTATGCGGGTCTATCGGTAGAACCCATTAATATAGATTAGTGTATGTCTATATCTAAATGGTCCATATAGTTAATCTTAGCAAACCATGAGCTTAGTATGAAGCTCGTATAGAGATGCAGATATTCAGTAAAGACTAGATATTGAACAGACTCACGAGGACCTCCAATAGACATCTCATAAAGCCGTCAATAAAATATCTTCTGAGTTGAGTAGTATTTGTGGTCCTTTGACCTGAGCGCCACGGTGGGCTTGTGAGTGATCTACCATGCTTTGGTTCCACACATGTCAAAAACCTTTCATGGTCTGACCGCTGGGTGTCGCTGGGTATGGTCTGATGTTCATGGAGTCTGGTGTGCGTAGATGTGGGATCCATCAACTCATATAAGTGGGTTGTATATCCTGATGCTCCGATATTGTATTTTAAAAAGTCTTGTGGCCACAAGCATAAATCTCAAAAAATATATTCCGAAGGAATAAACAATATCACAAAAGTGTTTGTGGATATCGTTTATGAAATGTAAATCTAGAGATAAGTTCATGGTTGAGCAAATAGAGATTTGACGATGATGATCTATATCTCTGCTCTTCAAGGATATAAATGATGGAAGTATTATACGAATATGCAATAACCTCAATTTGCATGATCTAACACGTTGATTTGTAATATCCGTAACGTGTGTGTGGGACATCGTTCACGGACGTATGAAGGAGCTCCATATGACAAATCAGGTGTAGACCTAGAGAGTCTTACAATATGAAGTGTACTCGTTGTGCATTAAGGTAGTGAATTTGATTGAATTATTCGATCAAATAAATTTCAGCAAAATAGAATAATTATTTAAGTATCCCTCGGGATGGACATTTGTCAAGACTTAATTCTTAAGTAAATCACTCAATTAATTAACAAGGGTTGTTAATTAATTGAATATTGACAAGTGTCAAAATTTGTTTCATGATTTGATTTGACCTTTTTACCATTTAACCTTGGTAGTAAAAATTAATAAGGTAAAAAGTAATTATTCAAAATTATTTTGAATAATTAAATTATATATTATTAAATAATATTATAATATATATAGATCATGGCATTGTATTTTAATACAATGAGGGGCCTATATGTTGACCATTTATTTACCTATTATAATTAAAGTAATTATATTTGTTAGGTAAAAATTAATTTAGGTCGCCATTAATCTAGTGCTTGGTTAAATTAATCATAAATGGGAGACAAATAATAAAATTGGTGGAGCACTTAATTTTTGTTTAATCAAAGTGTTGAATAAGCAAAAATGATTTTGGCTAACATTTGAATTGAGTCATTCAATTCTTGGGAGAGAATTCGACAAGGGTGAAGAAAAAAAGAGGTAAGAGAGAGTTTTGAGTTTTGTTCTTTCAAGTGTTAGAAAAATAAACAAACTTCTCTTCATCTCCTTCTCTAATGGATGGCTAAAATGAAATGGAGAAAAAAATAATTATTTTAGAAAAGAGTTTTTCAAAATAATTATCATGTGAAAATTGTTTCTAAGAATTATACAAGAGTTGTATGTTAAATATTTCTAATTAATACAAGAGTTGTATGTAAAATATTTACCATCTCTATTTAAGGAACAAAATTGTATTCAAAAGAGTTTGGATACATGTTACTGAAAATTCTAAAACTAAGCTAGCATTCTAGCTCCTTAATCCCACCAAAAGTTATGAACTAGAATTGTTCAACATATACTTCAGGGTGAGCTCTTCACATGGATTGTTGGAGGACTTGAAGAATTTGTAAAGCTACCTTAATTAGGTAAGTGTTTTACATAATGTTTTAATATAATTGTTCATCATGTTTATAAATGTATAATTGTTATACTTATTCATATATGTGATATATGTGTTTACATGTTAAATTAGGTGTATTTGTAACATGCTTCCACTGCATATAGTAATTTTTTAAATTACGTATACACTCATATATCACACACTCAATATCCAACATAAATGACACTAACATAGGTGGATTTTGATACTTTGTAGTCTTTATCGACAATCTGTCACAATATGGATACATATTTCTTATGAAACATAAGTCATAAATCTTTGAAAAGAAGTTCGACTAGAAGCAGAGAAATTAATCGGGATGCATATTAAATGTCTTTAGTCAGATTAATGTGGTGAATACATGACAGTGAATATATGAATTATTTAAAAAGAGAATGAGATTCTCGTACAATATAGTCCTTTAGGTACTTCTCAATACAATGGTGTTTTAGATAAGAGTAATTGAACTTTATTAGATATGGTCCAATCGATGATGAGCTTCATTGATCTCCTAGAATATTTATGGAGATATGCTCTAGAAACCGTTGCTTATTTATTTAATAGAGCTATATCAAAAATTGTTCCTTCCACCCCGTATGAGATATGGACTAGAGGAAATCGAGTCTTAAGTCTGTTAAGATTTGGGGTTGTCCTGTTTACGTAAAGGTTATGCAACAAGATAAAATTGCACTCAATGGGTACACATATCGATTTATTGGATATTCCAAGCATTCTATCGAATACCAGTTCTATGATCCTGAGGAACGAATGTATTTGTTTCTTGTTATGCCATCTTCCTAGAAAGTCAGTTTCTTATGGATCGTGAGGATTGTATAAAGATTGAACTTGAGAAGCCAATCAAGATTTTATAATGTCTTAAAAATAATAAATGGTTTATTTTTTTAATTGAATTAATTTAATTTATAATATTTATTAATTAAGTAATTATCTTTTTAAAAAGAGACCTAATACATGTGAACCACAGAGAGACCCACTCTCTGTGGTTAACGTGTAATGCCCAATAACTGAGTGTTACAATACTTTCAAAATAAATAGACTAATAGTCTTTTAATAAAAGAAAAACACTAAAAATAAAATCTTTTTGATAATTTTAAAATTCATCTCAAGATTTTATCCATTTAATTTCTTAAATTAATTATTATATTTGAATAAAATATTATCTCTAAAATTAATTATTTCTTAATTTCTTAATTTTACCCAAATATAAGAAACATACGAATTTTGTAACTATTTTGTAGACATAAATAATTTGTATAATAACACAATCCTTTTTTAATTGTTCATTATAATAACTAAAGAGATGCTATTGAGACTTATAAACCTATAATTTTAAGCTCTAAGAAATTTTGGATAATTAATTAAATCTAATTTATTAATTTGTATTATTCCATTAAAAATCTTGAATTGCACTTGCAAAATTGCAAATGTAATTTGTTCAGAAAACTTAGAGTAGTTAATTGATTTAATCACTACATGTAATTTAACCCTCCATCGATGGTTTATAATTAGAGTTAGATCAATTACTGTTTTACCCCTCTAATTTCTTCTTTATTCTTAAGTACCATTAATTTATTAATAAACAGTTGATTTATAAACTTGTTACAAATTGAGTACTCCAACCATTCAGTTCCAGCTTCTGTAAGGAAAAAATATATTCTATATCTGTAAATCACATTCATAACCGTTTATCTCATTGTGTCACCAAAATACAAGTTTTTACTTTGTTCTTCAAACAAACCTTATTAAGTATTTCAAATGACACAGTGACACATACTTGAGTTATCTATTGTTTGAATAAGAATAGAAAGATTCAATTTTAGTAATTAACAAATTTAAGTATAATTCTATATGGGACGATATCTAATTTTATCATTATATTATTTGTTTGCAATAATATGCACTTGAGTTCTAAAATTCACAACAAGTTTTTGGTGCTGTTATCGAGGAATTATTTTTTTTTAATATTAATATCAATATATCTTATTCTTAGATAGGGTCAAGCAAAGCCCTTACACGCCTTCAAACCTTTATGCTTTTTTTTTACAACTACTTTTCAATCTTTTATGCAACGTTTGAGAAGTTTCACAAGTAATTAAAAAATTAAAAAGAGAGAAAGGTAGAATAAGAACACACAAAAATTTACGTGGTTCGACAACTTGTCTACGTCTACGGCAGATTAAGATCACTCACTCTTATTATTGAATCATTGGACATTCACAAAGTATGCCTTTTTACAAGAAAGACTCACAAAGAACACTCTCTCTTATAACCTAGGGATTTTCTCTCACAAAAAATCACAAAGTATGTTTAAATCACAAAGATTTCTTGGGCTATCACAAATATATATTTACAAGCCAATAGAGAACCTTTATATAGGCTTTAGGACGTCTTAGATTTACCCTAAATGTGTGAGAGTCGTATTAGAGAGTCCTGAAGTAAGTGGGAGACGAAATAAGACGAGTCAAAATGGAAAACTCTTTCCCGCGCCCAACGCCGCGGAGCTCAAGTTCTGTTTTGGGCACCGCAGCGTCTATGCCTGGCACCGTCTTCTTTATTTTTTGCCTTTTTTTTGTGTCCATTTTCATATCCCGATAATTTTCAATCAATATTCTTACAATACATATTATTTTTTTTCATTTCGTGTTTATGTTTTTTCTTAGTATGGTGGTATAAATTTACTATTATAATTTTTACTTTGCATAAATGTACATTCTAATGCATTACAAGAACCAACACTGGATTTTAGCACTTAAATCTCGTGTAAGGAAAATTACCTTGTTCAATTCATTGATTAGAACTTTCTCAAGTCGAGGAATTTGATAGTTTACGTGCTTCCCTTATGTTTGACACTACCCAAGATCCTGTACCAATCAAGATTTTATGACAAAAGGCAGATTTAACATTTGATCCTTCACTATTTGCATTTGAGAGACTAACTAAAGAAGTTGCCTAATAGAATAATAGTATTGATTATGGTGTTTTTATATATAAGATTTGTGAGTACTAATGTTGGGTCGTCCTTTTGATTTTAAAGCACAACATGGATCATTTTTTAGCATAAAAATGACAATTGAGTTTTAGAAAAATGAGCTATTATAATTTAAACATGTAATGCTACTCATTTATTTGTTCATCTAATATAATTCAATTGAATCCCACATGTATTGCTCTTACTTATATTTTAAATAATATTTATTAAATAACAAGGGGGAAAAAAAGAGGAGCTATGAGAGGTTCTCTTGGGAAATATGGCAAAAACATAAAGGATGAGCTATAGTAAGTAAGAGGAAAATACCAAAAGCAAGCATAGTGGTTCTTATAGTGCTAGGCAAGGAGCTCAACGGTTTTGTTGAGTACTTGCATGGAGCTTAACAAAAGCATCGAGCTCCATCAATGCCTATACTTGACGAGCACTCAAGCAAGGCACTCGACGCTTTTGTCGGGTGCTTTGGATGGCATTTGACAAAAGTGTGGAGCATATTTCTTGAAAGCTTATAAATCAGTTCTTTTCGAAATTTCATCAACATTTTACCTATAAAATTTCCCTTAACATTTTAAATCCATACAAAAAAAAAAAAAATATCTTTTTTCAGCAATAGTACACTTAGAAACAAGATTTTAACATTTTTATAATCTAAAGCGTGAACACATATTTTCTTTATCTTCATCAATATTTTTAAATTGCTATGATCATAAAATCAAATTTGTTTGTATGCTACAAGATTTTTACATGTCACATAATTATGTCAATATTATTGACAATGACTACATTTTATTGGTGACTTCTTCTCTTTGAGATGAAATTCTTTGCTTCTTATGACGACTTGATAGGGCTCATTTAATTGGTGGTTTTTATGCATGCACTCGACATATTTTCAAGAATAACCTAATTCGATTGATTATCCACAAGATGTATTGACTCAACATAGGCAGTAGTTAATGCCTCTAAAGTATAAAATAGTGAACATGAACCCTAAAGCTGCAACATAACTGGTCTGCAAGCAACAATTACATGAGTGCAAGGATGTTGGTGAAGATTAAACTTTTGACATATGCATGTCTTAGAGCTCAAATCCACTATCCCACCATTCAACCTCTCATTCACCTAAAATACAAATTTATTAATGGGACAAACGATCATTGTAAGAGATTTTTTGTTTACGGTTTCAATTTTTTTCTATCCCCGTGATCTTAAGAAAATTGTCAATTGAGTACCAATATTTCTTTTATCGTAAAACTTCTTTTGTAATTATGTTCTCATATACTCTACCAATGTTGTGATAGGAAGAGTGGGTGATTTACTAAGGATGGCATTAATGCACTCCGCAACATTGATTGCCATGATATTTTTCTTCGACTACTAAATTAGGATCGAGCCCACTTTTAACAACCAACTTCCTCATTTAAATACTTTGTAGCCTTCAAATTCAGCCTTCACAATTTTTCAAGTTTATCATTGAAGTCACCTAGACGATATGTCTTTCTTGCAACCCAATAAACAATCATGATGTCTTTTGTTTTCATAGACATCTTGAATTCAGAATTTAGGTGTCCTGTAATATGTTGTGCACATTTTTCGTGTGTTAAATCTAGAAATACAATATGAAGAGCTTTTTCAACACTCACATACTAATATAATATAACAACTAATTCATTAACATTTCCAATAGCTCCATAAAATTTATGAAAAAACCACTCACATGATGTATCATTCTCATAATCCATAAGCTCAAATGCTAGTTAAAATAATTGATTATTTCCATCTTGGCAAACAAAAACAAACAATGTACCCATACATACACTTTTTAAAAATGTGCCACCTACATTTATCATAAGTGTTATGGACAACTGAAAACCATGAATGATTATCCAAGTGCCATAAATTAAGAAATATTAAACAATGAATATTTTTATAAGTCCATATATGAGTCAATGTGTTAGAATTCTTACTCTCTCACATATAACAATATGCTAGAAGTAATTGAAAAGAAATCTTAGAAGATCCCGTCAACAATCTGAATGAAATTTCTTTAGCTTCCCATGTTTATAGATATAAAATGAACACACTAAATTCATGCTAAATATCGACTAGAATATCTTTTATCTTGTAATGCCTCTTAGCATCTTAAAATTTTTCTTTGATGTGCTCTGCAATAACTCAATGACTTACTTGATGCCAACCATGCTCTAATTAATATAAAGAATATGTGTGGGTAGTGTCAAATCGTCTAACTATCACTTCTCTTTTGTTACATCGATGTACCTTTTGCATCTCTCATCAACACATATTGCCTCAAAATGATCATTTGTCGATCTCGATACTTTAAATCTCTAATTATCTTTAAGTTCAAGAACTCCCTATTAAAGATGTAAGTCTTCTTTTAAACTGTACAATTTTCTGACAAACATTTCCCCAAAACTAGTTTTTGGTAATGCCAATGAAGACATAGAATCTGATGGTGGAATTGGAGGCAAAAATTCACGTGGAGTTGTCAGCATGACGGGATAAAAGAGTGACACTTAGATGAGAGTATACCTCATCTCTTCTAGACAAACCATGACTGTTATTAACATTCTCACCCCTTTATTCTATCATCTAGCCCATTCGTCGCATCAATATTGGCATCATCATTATAGTCACCTTCATTATTCTCACCTTCATACATGTAAAGATTATCAGAATCGAGTTCTATGTTATAGTAGTTAGAACTTGGGTCTTCATTATACTATGGCGAGGAGTAATGTTGTTCAAATTATGGCATGGTCGGCAAGCTAGTTTTGTGTGCCACCATCGAATGTTGTGTAGAAACTCTACCATTTACTATAATGCATAGAGCAGTAAAAATCATGTCTTTAATCACATGACCTCTATTCAAGCCCAACAAAATCTTCACGTCTCTCCTATTTCTTATGTGTATTAGATTTTGCATGTATCATTGTCAACAATAAAGATATTTTCATCTCCAAAGTATACTCAACCAAGTTAATACTAAGAACATCACATACTGTATTATAAAGTTGTTCATATGTAATATCTAATTGAATCATAATACTCAAGTTCTCCTTACCTCTATAATCCTCAATATCATCGAATAAACTTTTTCATTTTCCATCAAAACAAAGCATAAGTGGCACTTATTTCATTTTACCTAAAATAAAAATAAATTTTGTAAGTATGATAATTATAAAAAATAAAATAAAATTTATTTTTATAATATTTGAATTTTTTAAAATTATAAAAAAATATTATTTTCACATAAATTGGCTCATTGAATGTCTTTTGTCGAGCACTTTATTAAGCACCTAAAACTGTACGACAAAATTTGTTAAGCATAGTTTTGGTGCTTGATAAAAGTATTTTAAAATGTATTATCGAGTGTTGAGCACAGCTTTGGTGCTCAATAAATTTTCGAACATGATTTTAGGTGCTTGACAAAAGCACTTCTAAATACTTCATTGGTGCTCAACAAAAGCAGTTCAACTAAGCATTATCAAGCACGACTTACACTTGTGTGAAATTGATATTTTTTTTTATCTCTTTTAACAACAAAACTCACAAAATCAAAACTCAATCAAGATTAATATACTAAATTACAAGTAAATAATATTTTGCACTATATATCACTCAAATAAACACAAGAAAAAGACTCATGGATAAATAATAAGTTATAAACTTTAAAGTAAAATAAACAAATCATGAGAAACTTACTTTATTGTTTTCCAAATATTCCATCTATAAATGCCTTTACTAATTTTCTTTTAGTATTTTCTTTATTATAGATACACAAAAAATTGTTTATTTTGTTTTATAGTAAGTTTGTTAGCATGAATTAATAAAGTTCATTTATTATAAATGAAGTTATTGGGGTTATGGGGCATTTGTGTCTACACAATCGTTTTTTTTTTAGGCTAAAATTGGAGACATTGACTAAAGTAATTAAACACCCTCCCAAAATACTAATTATGGATTAAAATTTAAAACCCTATTTTTTTTAAATGCGGATTTGTGGTTGGTTTTTTATTTTGATTTTTAAAACATCAACCATTCATAATATTTTTTATTGAAAGATACGAACAAAATATGAACCTATTCGTTTTGAGGGTATTTTGGTAACAAAAGTAAGTTTGTGGACGTCTAGTGACAGAGGTGGCAACAGTCATTGGTCGGGCCATGACAAATTGCTTCTTTATAATTTTAATTTTTAATTTTTATGTTATATTTAATTTATTTTATTTTTAAAATATTTTATTAAAAAATATAAATTTTATTACATCATAATATGTCATTTTTAATTTATTTTATAAAGACATATATTATTTAATTTTATTAATTACATAATTTTTATTAAAAGTTAAAAATTAATTATATTATAATTTGTGTCACCATTTTAAATTTGCGCCATGTATTTTTTTATAAATAAATATATAAAATTACTCTTTCCATCCTGTCACTATCTCTATCTAAATTTTAGGATTGAAGCGTCATTATTTATTTAAATTAAAATATAAAATAAAAAGAATAAAATTACTATTATTGATAAGAACCCGCTAAAATAGTGCTACAAAAATCAAAGAAAATAATGTCTTTCGAGTTCATCCGTAACAAAGGAGATCCCACTCCCACCAGCTTATAAGCTCAGTAGTACACAGTAAAGACTCGGCTCCCTGTGTCACTCCAATGAGATCCCACTCCCACCAGCTTATAAGCTCAGTAGTACACAGTAAAGACTCGGCTCCCTGTGTCACTCCAATCAGTTGAAGGACGAGAACATTGGAGACGAAGCCGACAGAAATTAGCAGCTCAAAGATGTTTGGTGGCTACAACAAAAGATACAAGCATTTCAGCCCGACACTCGGCTGCTCAATGACTTTCCACATCTATTTCCCTCCGTCTCCTTCTCCTTCCTACAAATTCCCTGTATATCCTCTCTTTTCTTTCTCTCTCACTTTCCCATTTCCCAGTTTTAGACCAATTTCAATACTTGACCCTAAAGTTTTAGTCTTTGCTCTTGTCTAATTTGTCATTGCCTTGGGTTTTACTGTTCTTATTATGTCTTTTTTTTTTTGGATTGTATGTTTGCTTTGATAATGTACTACTTGATCGATTAGTTGTCTGATGGGGTTAGGATTGTAATTCTGATTTGGGGTTTTGTTGCGGTTTGATCTCTTGCTGTTATAATACATATTTGAGGAGTTATTATATTTTTTTCCAATACAAGTTTCTGCTTAATTTTTTTAATTTCGAAATGAACTGTGTTGGTAATTTTATGACAACTTGAAATTTTTGTGGAAATGCCATTTATTGGCATCCGTTTCCCTGATCTTCTAGAAGGAATTTCTAGGAGTTTCATATGATTGGCCGAAAAAATTATAAGCAAAATGTATTATATGTGGTGAATGTCATTTAACAATTCAACTGAGAAAGCCCACTTGGGCATGGGGTCAGAGAGAAACATTATCAGATGTGTTTATTTGTTTAGATTTGTGCAAAATTTCATTGATATCAGGAGTTGATTGTTTTGAAAGATGCACTTTCTGGTGTGTTGCAATTTATGATAAACACATTTCAATTGATTTTCTTTCAATACTGTGCACGTACTTTACTGGCTCTCGGGGCTTACCTGCAATAATGAAAATTTTATTATAAAGTCAGGAGCTCAACGTACAGCTTCAGCTAAGGTTGTCGCTCTAATGACCTCTGATACATCTGCAAGTAAGTCTTCAACAATTAAGTACTAGTACATTTTAAGAGCACTTTATAGCTATACTGCACTGATTACTCATTTGGAGATTCACAACTGGTTGCAATTGTGTGCTTCATCATTTTGCTTGATACTAATATGCCTCATTATTCAGTTGATACTTGGTTATGACCCATTAAAAGACCAAAATCGGAATATATGAATGTGCTGATTATGTCCCTTTTTACCCTTCTATAATTGCAGGAGGCCTGAATGTGGAAGGAGAGGCTGATAGCTAGGAGTTTTGGTCTAGGTATACAATATGAGCATTATGGGCCTGATGAGTCTTAACTTTGAAGTATTTTGTGACAATATTTTAAATATACTCGGGTCTAATGAATATAGTAATATGGCTTTGATCCTTGT
The DNA here is from genome assembly GCA_946807835.1 of Ailanthus altissimus. Taxonomy (NCBI): domain Eukaryota; kingdom Viridiplantae; phylum Streptophyta; class Magnoliopsida; order Sapindales; family Simaroubaceae; genus Ailanthus; species Ailanthus altissimus. The sequence goes on from OX327687.1 coordinate 18,239,486, forward strand.
GTGAATATTGAACCGTAGTCTGCACTGCTAGCTGGGATTTTTGGTCTAGGTATGCAATATGAGCATTATGGGCCTGATGAGTGTTAACTTTGAAGTATTCTGTGACAATATTTTAAATATACTTGGGTCTAATGAATATAGTAGTATGGCTTTGATCCTTGTGTGAATATTGAACCATAGTCTGCACTGCTACCCTATTAAAACTGCCATGCTACATCTTTTGTGGGATGCAACGTCTTCACACTTAACATGAAAATAAATTGTCATGATGATGCTCTAATTGCTTGAGGCCATAGTATTACATAGGAAAAGACCAGTTAGGACTTGAGCTTTGAATTGCAGTTTTTGGATCTTCACTGAGTTTCTTTCTTTTTCTTTTCTTTTCTTTTTCCCCCAACAAGGTGCTGGATTTTATCTTAATGCCATACAGGAGAAGTGGAAGAACTGGCGCATGTATGACTATGTTGTCAAGGAACTACCGAAACTTCTGAGTGAAAATTACCCACAGCTTGATACATCTCGGGCATCTATATCTGGTCATTCTATGGGTGGGCATGGTGCTCTAACAATCTATCTGAAATATCTTGACAAGTATAAGGTAGTTTGGTTCTAACATTTATTTTCCTTTAACTTGCAGGTTTAATTTTGCTTAATTATTGAGGTTCTGTTATTTTTGTGTACGATGGAACTTTGAATTTTTTGGGTTAATTATTTAAATTCTGGTTGACATTTTATGAGGAAAATCTAAAATTTCAACTACTTTTCTTTTGGAATTTGTTGTAATTCACAGTTTTCCACCATCACAATGTGATTACTTTTTCTCTCAATTTATTTCTTTCTATTTTTTTTAATTCTTTTCCAGTCTGTATCTGCCTTTGCCCCAGTTGCCAACCCCATAAATTGTCCTTGGGGTCAGAAGGCTTTCACAAATTATCTAGGTGGCAACAAAGCTGAGTGAGAGGAAAGATTCTAAGAGATCTAATAATTGTAATTTTTTCTCTTTTTTATTTACTCTCCGCTCTATGTGCACTGAATGCATTGCTAAAATGCAGGAGTATGATGCCACTTCCCTTGTTTCAAAGTTCAACAATGTATCTGCTACCATTTTGATTGATCAGGTATGGAAGCAATGTATTCCATTTCAAAGTTTACTTGGCAGAATATGGAAGTGTCATTTATTTGAAACTTGTACTGGTAGCTTAGACACCTTGTTATTCCTACCTTTCTCTCTGGAGAGCTTCTTTGACATAAGAAGCCGCCACGTGATGATGGCAGCCTCAAATATATATCTATTAGTCTGTCAGGAAAACTATTATATGTTTAAGAGTGGCAGGTTGTTTCATGCTCATATCCATTACTTGTAGGAAATTTAAATCACCGAATTTGGTCTTTTTTATAATAAGGAATAATAATACAGTTAACGGTATTATGTTGCTAGCTTACTTTTGTACATGTTTATCATGTCATCTTCTAATCTGCTACTGTGTGCATGGTGGAGGATGACAAATTCTTGCGTGATCAGCTGCTGCCGCACAAGTTTGAGAAGCATGCAGGAATGCAAATGTTCCGCTCTTATGCAGCCTGGTTATGATCACTCCTACTTCTTCATTGCCACTTTCATTGAGGATCACATCTACCACCATGCTCAAGCTCTTAGCCTGTAACTACTTTTAGCCTTTAACTAAAGAGTTTGTGTTCAGAGAACTTTGAGCCCAGGAAATCTGTTTTGATCAACTGTGGGTTGTTTGCTGTCTTCTGTATGTACTACTTTCTGAAACTACTGAGAGGATATGCAGTAATAAACAAAGTGGTATTTGAAATATATGATAATGGAATACAGTTTCTGTTTGATAATGCCTTTGTAATACTGCAGCATGTTATCATGATCGAACCCATCTCAGATATCCAAATTTGTGAATAAACTGAATAATTTTGGAAATTTAATATTTCATATCTAGACAAACTTTGGATGAAGATTTGTTTAGAATCTGCGCGGCTGAAATATGTTGTTTGAGCTCTTTAGTTGTAACTGCAGATGGGAGTCCGTTTTAAAGATTTGAGAATAGCTTAGCTTCATGCTTGAGTTCTATCAAGCTTTCTCTTTAAGACGAACATGAAATTGTTTTCTGCAAGGAATTTTGAAGAATTTTAAACATCCAGTATGGTGATCAGACTTCCAATGAAAGACGTCTTTGCATAGGATAATAGGCACTAGCATCACTTGCTCTGTGACAGAAGATTAAGTAATGTTAATGTTATATTTTTTAAATGATATTTTAATTTTATTTTAAATTAATATATTAAATAATTATTAAATAATAAAATAATATTAAAATTCTCTATTACATTATTTTATTATTCAATAATAATTTAACAAATCATTTACAAAGAAAAATTTAATACACCATCGGAACCTCGTCAGGCCAGGTTAACCTCTCACATGCTTTGTTCTCAAAGATATCTCAGGGAAGAAGAAAAAGTAATTATTCGACAGTTACTAAGAGAGATGAAGATGACTGCTGAAACCTAAATCTAGAGCGGAAAGAGTTGCCTACGATAAATATTTGTGATTTATGATTCAGAATGTTAATTTACCCAACAGCTTTTACTCGAGTACAATCCATATGACCTGAACCCATATAAATTGAAGCAGGTGGTTTGAGATGTTACGCGATTGTTGAAAACTGTATTGTCCCAGCTAGCTCTCTAATAACCATATGGTATTGCCATCGAACTAAAAAAAAATGATTCAGAAATCAAGCATTGAAACACATCAACCAGCCAACGCACCCACACAGACAGAAAAATGCTATAAACTCTACTGCTCATTATATTTCCTTGGCAAGGTTCCTAATCCACAGCATATTTCTAGTCTCAGTGTCGCTAGCCGCCTTACAAGATCCAACATATATTTAGTACATCCAGAAGCGAGTATTGCCTACCTGTTCTTATATTCACCTTCACCGTAATGAGAAAATCTAAAAGCAATATTTTTTAAATTACATTATATTTACAGTTTCATATACACTCGGCTTCGCTTACTCCCTCGATTCTGCTCCAGCAATCTCTCCAAAATGCAGCAGGACAAATTCATGCTTTCTGCCTGCTGGCTCAATAGTGTGACCTTCCGACACTAAATCCTACAAGACACTCTAGCTTTGGTCAGATGAAATTGAATCTTATTTTATCTCAGGGATATCATCAGGTTAATTAGTTTGCTATGCAATGAGATGTTTTTATGTGCCACCTGCTCTTCAACCACCAGAGCCAACCTCATGCATAGGTTGATTTTGGGTCTGCTCCAAAACCATAGTGGATGTAGCAGTAAATGCTGGTTCAAGATTTTCATTTATGCTCTTCTTAGGCCTCTTTACCCTCTTAAATCTCTGCAATTGTGGATCAGGGGCTTGAAGAGGATCATCAAATTCATAGTCCATCCCAGTAGAGGTAGGTTCGTTTGTCTTTTGAGTATTCCTCGCCTTTGGAGTAGTTTGCTTGTCTGCAGGTTTCCTCTGAAATGACACATCTTAGGCTCTTAGAATAAGACAAGTGAGAATCAAAAAACAAAAGTAAGCAACAATTACATAATTACATAATATTTACCAGATTGATATATTATTAGAAGAAACAAAAATTTATTGAACAGAAAAAAATTACAAAGAGTGGACATGAAAGTACAGAGCAGCCAGAAAGATCTAACCTGTCTCATTTATGAATTGAGCGAGAATATATGACTAAATACAAACAGCAAAGGCCCCAAAATAAGTAAACACAAGAAATGCCCAACAAGCACAAAAATCCCCACATTCACTAAATTCTAGCCATAATTCTTAGAAAAAGTTGTCCAAATTTCTCTCACGTTCACTATTCTTAGATGCTGGTGAAAGGAGGATTTGCAGTCATGCCCACATGATCAAATCCAAAAACAAAAATAGTAAGAATATTAAGAGTGTTTATGGAGCTTTTGACACCCTAAAATAAGCTTTCAACAACACAACTATTTTGCCTACTTATTTTGTGCATATAATGAAAGAGGCGAGTGCTTTTTGGATTAGAAAAGAATTTGAAGTGAATTCTTATAAAAGTATTAGTAGTTTTTGTAAAATCATTTCATAGGTAAATTTATAAAGTGCTTTAACAGGAAACTCTTTTACTAAAAAACACTGATATTTACCAGCAAAAGAAAAATATATAATAAAAGAAAATTCAAAGTAACATCGTTACTAGCCAGTTCTGAGAGTACAAGGCAACAAATGTTTGCAAGCTAATCCTCAATGGTATCATATAGCTCTCATACCCATTAACTAAAGTAAATCACAATATAATTACCACGGTACTAAATAATTTTCTGATTTAAAATTTCCACTAGGATCATTTTATCTCATGACAATTCTCATTTGTTCTCAATATACTGCTGATTGAGGTAGATATGATTTCAAAGGTCTTAACTACTATTAGCAGCATACCAACCCAAGTGCTGACATTGTGACTAAAAATTAAAATCTAAAACCAGTTTCTGGTAATTTCATCTATAACCCTCAGAAGTGTCTTCCTGAATGACTACCAAAAGTACATTTGTTATAATATAAGTTTGAATAATGAAAACCTCCATACTTTTTTGTTACTGGATGATGCTTTCTCTGCATCTGGAGATGGCTCCTGTCCAGAACCCTGAGCTCCAGCATTTGTCAAATCTTCCAATGATGCATCGCCTTCAGCATCTAAACATATAGCCTTTGTTGGATGTTTCTTTTTTTGTCTATCCTTAACCTGGATGTTGAAAACAAATTGATAAGTTTTAACCACAGTTTAGTGCTTTGTTTCCATTGTTCCTTCCCTTTTTAATGGACGGAAGCAAGGGAGAAAACAAGGGTTATCATAACAGAAGAAAAACAAGGTACATCCAAGAAGTAGCAGACAGATATCAAAGATTGAAAAGCTGACCTGTAATGGAAGTTCTCTTAATTTCTGCTCCAACTGGGCATCATCCAGAAGTAAGGACACAACATCCTCAGGAGCCAAGATATCTCCTTGGACGTGGCCACCCGTCATGACAAGCTGCTGCACAGTATTCTTCTGGCTAGCTCTTTGCAGAATCTTCTCTTCAACTGTCTCTTTACAAATGAGGCGGTAGACAGTAACCTAAACCACAAAATATGCACTTCAAAACATTAGGTTACAAGATCCAATGACCAAACCAGAAATACCCAAAAGTCAAATCACATTAACAATATGGAATGAAAGGCTTTTGAATTGAAAGGGCTACCTTTTAATTTGTAATCGACAAGCCAAAACATACACTATGCATTTATTGCATATTTCACATCTATCACAACTGTAAAATAAACTGAGTACGCTTGCAAGGCCAGGTTATGAGACCATTTTACATTATATATATAACTTTTGAATCTATATTTGTTCATTACCATATTTAATTCATATAATTTTTTTTTTTTTAAATTAGCAAATAAATAAAAAGATGTAGATGTCTTTAAGCCAGGCCCAGATTATGGGCTGAATCAAGTCTTGATATGGATGTTTAATATGTTACAAATGTGGCTGACCAAAAAGTTATCGCATGAGCAAGGGAATCATTATTCAAGCAATAGTGAACCGTAAGGCTAACAAGAAACTTGTTGCTAAAGTACTAGAACTGTCGCTCAAACAACAATATGCTGGTGGATGCAGAAAGTTGCAGTTCTTGAAGTTTCAAATGAGGAAAGTCTTATAAGTTAGGTAGAATTCCTAAACTTAAAGGGTGATTAGGAAATATGAGTTTGAATATGGAAAGACTTCCCAAGACACTATAGATACAAGTCAAAAGCCTAAATAGAGGAGATTGGTGGCAGAAATAGAAAGCCAGACATGAGAAATGAATATGCCTTGTATGCAAAGATTATCCTCATAAGCAAGATAAATGGCTATCCTAGGATGTTTTTCCGTGAATTTGCACATACCATTCATAAATGGGGAAACAACTTTAAAAATTACAAAATTAAAAATAAAAAGCAGGTAGAAACTGACATCCTTTGTTTGACCCAACCGGTGAGCTCTGTCCATTGCCTGTAAATCCAATGTTGGATTCCAATCACTTTCATAAAAGATGACTGTGTCAGCAGCTGTCAAGTTAATTCCTAGTCCACCAGCTCTGGTACTTAGCAAGAAAACAAAAATATCACTCCTGAAACCAGAGAACAAAAGGCATTGTTAATAGTGAAAAAGGAAAAAAAAAAAAAAAAAGCAAAGAAAAGTAGCTTAGGAGAAGCTCCTTGAAACAACTTTCACATGTAAATGAAAACCCCACCTATGCTGAAAGTCCCGGACCATGTCTCGCCGATCCATAATAGTGGAGGATCCATCTAGTCTGAGATACCTATATTTCCTATAGTTCATATAATCCTGCGAATATACACGAGTCAGCACCAGAACACAATTTCCCTATGACAAGTCCAAGCATATATAATCTCTAATTGACCAGCCCAGATGATGAACTTAATGACTGAAAATGGGTAAAGCTTCATGGCTTAAAAAGTCAATGACAATTCAATTTGCCTGTGTTAATCTGTAGGCCATTTGCAGGGTCAAAGAAACTTCTTAATCCACAACACATGGCCAAAGAAACTTCTTAGTCCACCACACACCACAAAGCTAATAAGTTGATTTACATTGAAACTAATTACAGATTTAAAGGATTTAAAGGGAACAGCTTAGTTACTTCGATTTTTTGTCAGTGTAGCAAGAGGTATCATGATCAAATCCCCCTCAGCAACCGTGGATCAGGACTAGGGATGGCTAAGTGTTTCGTGAGTTAAAGAAAGAATTAAAACCGCAAAAGCCACAAAGAAATATGGTTCACAGCATAATAAATAGCAATACCTCAAGAATATTGAGCATTTTTGTCATTTGAGCAAACAAGAGAACGCGATGATTTTCTCCCCGCAAGCGTTTCAACAATATATCAAGAGTTTGAAGCTTCCCAGAGTCCTATAACAGAAAGAAAGTAATTTCCAAATGTAAGGTCACATAACAAGATCATAGCATCACAGAGACAGAGGGAGGGAGAGTGAAGAGAGAAGAATGGAAGAAATATCTTACTGTGAGCAACTTTGCAGGGTCAAAGCTTTGCATGGGTGGACAAGATCCAAATATTTGATATGTCAAATGAAGAGCTGGTTTTTCAACGGGCAGCTCAGAATCAATTTCTTGAATTAAGTGATGAGGAACATTTGGCTTTCTGGGGCCATTGTATACAGAGGTGCGTGCAAAACCGATCAACAGCCTCTTGACCCAGGGGTCATGTTGCTCTTCCATCATTCTGTAAGCAAAATTCCTATCCGAGCAATGGAAGTTTATCTGTTAAGGAGAAGATAATAATAATGAATTAACTTAATATCCATTAAGCTGCCATGGTAACAAAACAGGATGCTATTCAAGAACACATACCAGGGGAGCTTGGGCTTGTGGGATGAATGTGTAAGTTGCATTAATAAGTTTAGCATTCAATAGAAGCCTGTCCTGATGAGAGACAACCAAATCTTCAAATGGATCATATCTTGGACCTATTGTGAATTTCCTTCTAAGCAAATTGGTCTCTGATCGTGAGGGAATCAACAGCAATCGTGTGATAGCTCTTACTTTGCCCCTATCAAGATGATTTTTGGTCAATTCATGATCCATGGCTTCCATGAGAAACTCCAACATCCCATCCAAAAACTGGCGGTCCCATCTCATAATGGAAAATAATAGTCTCTCCATAAAAGAACCATTTGCTACAAATGCAACCTCTGCTGGCGACAAATCCATCAAATGAGTAAAACCAAATGTCTCGCTTTTGACAGGAGACTCATCTGAGCTAGTTGCAAGTGAAAATATAGATCGATAAACATTTTCTGCGCTGAATATATTGAAACGTTTCTGAAACAATTCTCTGAATATTCCATGTCCAACAGCTGAGCCAAGAGTTTCAGAACTTTGGAGAATCTCTTGGTGGACTAATTTTGGTATCTGGAGAGGAAAAATGAATCTTAGAAAAGAGCTTCTTGACTATAAGAAATTAGATAATTTTATTTTTAAACAATATATATGGAGATTCCTAAAAAGGTTGACCCAGCAGTAGATAAAAAAGGAAAAAAAAAACACATAGCAAACAAGAATACATTCAAAGAAAAATCACACAAGAAACTGAAATATTATCTAATAACAGCCTCGGAATTCTATCTAACAAAAAAGAACACAACTACCTTAGCAATATCAACAATCAAAGAGACCCGGGAGTTGACCAATCAACAGAACTAGCGATAAACCACCGTGCAAAATCTAATCCAAAACATCATCAATTGTTCATCTCTCACCTTGCAAAAGCATTCTTAGGCTAGAGCATTATCATTTGAAATTATATATAACCCACCCCACAAGATCCCACACCACCAAAAAAAATATTAGCTCATACACTAGCTTATAGAATGTGTAAAAGTTAAAGCATTTCCAGAGGACTGAAGATAGAACCATAGATACCTTGTACTCTATAGGATTCCGACTGCCAGAATAGGGTATGTCCTCCAACTCCCCAAAGGGAGGAGGTAGAAGAGGATTTGGAATTTCTCCAAAATAGAGATATGAGCTCCCCTCATTTCTTTCAAACAACTCCGGATGGTTACATACCTGCCATCACAAACGAAATATCGGTAATTGAGATATGTACAGGATCAATTGAAATCATATAGATATTTACAAGCATTATCTAAACAAGTTCTAGTAAGGAAACCATAAATTTGAGATAAGGAAGCATAAAACAATAAAAGCCCAACAGGACTGATAATGTACCTTTCTCAGCTGAATGACAATATTCATTAAATTTAGAATTCTCTTCTCATTAAGATGCCCATGACTGTTGTCAAACAACCCAGCCAAGGATATCTTGTTCTTGATAGCTTGATAAAAAGCTTGTTGTCGAGAACTTAACTTGCAGTGCACTGTAACCTCAGTTTTTGTAGTCAGTTCAGAAATAACATCTTTCTTAACTCGCCTCAGCATAAAGGGCTTCAAAATTGCATGCTGTCAAAGGGGGAAAAATGGAAAGGAAAAGTATCTTCAATTCCTCAAATTAAGTAATGGAAGAGTTGTATATCTTTACTAGCTAGAGAGAGAATATTCCTATATTGAAGAGAAAAGGCAACTTTCTTTATGAAGATAGGTTCACTAGAAAGAACCAAAGAGAGGACATAACCAGCACAATAGAATGCTGAAGATGTTACCAAATAAATTTAGTGCAGCACAGACCAAAATAAAATACATGTTGAGGAAATTTATTTGGTTTCCGCTAGGTTTGGCTAAAATCTAGACAGACCACCCAGGTTTGTCAGAAACTTAGAGATTTTGAAAATCATCATAAACTTTTCGTTCAATGTAGTCAAAGATTTCCTGAGATTTCAAAAAGTTTACAAAATTCTCCTTTGCAGGGTAAGTTTCTGCTATTTTGCAAAACAAGAGAATTTACCTGGTAAAACCTCAGGGGAGGTCAACAAAATTTATCCTAGGATACTCTTGATACGTAAAACAGAACACAAAATACTCCTTAATATATATACACAAAGTACTCCGGAAACACAAACTGTATGATGTCACCTTCCCATCAGTGTTTCCACTTGTCCTTTCTTTTCTTTCCTTTTTTCTAAAAGCCCCGTTAAGTTTACCAAACAAACTTTTCATGCAGTAACAAATTTTTTCATGATAAAGCTCATATAAGACGATAACAAAACAGACTGAATGGTTGAGTAATCATGCTTACAATGTAACTATCATGAAAAACATACTCACCAATCTGTTAAGCTGGTGCTCGTTTACGGTACCTCCATGCTCTGCATGACTTTCAATTCTGCTAAAAATATTATGAATAACAGGGTTAATTTCTGTCCAAAATTTTCAAATTTTGAACTTGAGACATGCAGGAGATATACTTAACCCTTTGGAAAACCACTCATTAAACTGTTCATGGCTGTCAAACAAGGTTGGCATGATGAAATGCAGAAGCGCCCACAACTCTGCCATGTTGTTCTGGACAGGAGTACCAGTCAGAAGCAAGCGGTTCCGGCAATTAAAACTGAGCAGAGTCTTCCACCTTATACTGTTCAATCAACATTCAACCAGTCACACATGAGAATTAAAGGGGTGGGTCAAGAACTAAATATACAAAATACAGGAATTTGGGATACATCCGCAGTTACATGCTGACTATTATGCTCCCAGTAACAAATTATCCAAGACACAACATATGAACATTATATGCACATACTTCCTCACTGAAGATATAATATGCAGCTACAATAATTACTGATGATGCACAATGAAAGCTTGAAAATGGAAGGAAAGATTATAAAAATGAATAAACAGATAATTGACTGAAATACAAAAAAGAAAGAATTGAAGCAGAAAGGTGTTTCTGACCAATCGGGTTGAGCAGCAAAAACATCTAAATAATGATAAACAAGTTAGTCCTCCTACAAAGCATAACTTCTATATTTATAGTTTATACAATGTTTCATATAGCAACATTCTATAGTACCTAAATCTAAAAATAAAAAAATCTGTAATACTTTTACTAAAGAAAATTCAATTTTATTTACCAGCTGTTACAACAAAGGGGAAAAAATGATTCTCTTACAAAAATGTCATAACTCTAGCCAATCGACAAGTCTAAAGAGAAAGTCAGTACCTGTTAGAACTCTTGATGGCCTGGGCTTCATCTAAAACCATATATTGCCATTTGACACGCCGAAAGTACTTCTCATCTGCCACGAGAAGCTGATAGCTAGTAATGAGAATATGAAATCCAGCATCCCTGCAAGAAAGGGGGAATAACATAGGTAATTGCATATAAGGCCTAGCATCAACTAGAGTTCAGGTTACAGACTTCTATACCAGGAAAAAAAAACAAAACAAAACAAAATCATCTTCTGAACAAACTGACTTGAAGAAGCATTGGAAACCATTAACCAAGGTAAAAGGTCAAAGTTTGACAACCGTCAGAGTTAAATACACAAAGTTAGACAATTGTCAGGGCATCTGCAACATTATGCTTGATTTTGGTTATTGGACTAATATCCACATTCTTCATGTGCGACCATAAAGTGCTTTTTGAATCAATTTTTAAAAGTCAATTTCCTTTCCTTTTGAAGTTGAATTCGAACAAAAAAGGTGCCAAGAAAAGTTTAGGTAATATATTTAATACATTGCTAAGTTAAAAGTATGGTTTATATTTACATTCTTTTCTCCATCAAACATAGCAGAGGACAAGCATGACAGCTGTATTATAGATACTTATGCTGATAACTCAAAAATTCATTGTGAGTGTCACATCAAAAACACAATAGTATCAAGATTATTGTTTTCTAGAAAGGACATTAATGTCATTATCTTGCTATAAAGTAAAGAACTGCTAATGAAAGTATGCTACCTTCTATAAAGACGCTTTGGGTTGATATTTTTTCTAAGCACCATTCGTTCTTGCAGCCCACCCCAATATGGGAGAGTTTTCAAATCAGGGCAGAAACGACTAATTTCATCAGCCCAGTTATTCAAGACAGAAGCAGGTGCAACAACCAAGAAAGGACCCCATATATTTTTCTCCTGTGTAAGACAAAACAAGTTACTACCAAGAAACATATACAGAAATGAAACACCATTTAGGATTATACCTCAGCCAAATGAGCCAAGAAAGCCATGGCTTGAATGGTTTTTCCAAGGCCCATCTCATCAGCAAGTATACCATTTAAACCCTGAAAAAGACCAGGGACCTTCTATATTAGCAATGAAGCAAAATCATGCTTACCAAAATAAATAAATAAATAAATAAAATTCCATCCAGGTTACAACCTGCTCATAACAATTAACCAGCCACTGAAGACCCTTTAACTGGTACTCTTTGAGGGAACCTTTAAACAGCTCTGGTGTTTGAACTGTTGATGTTACGGGCATGGTGGAGCTGCATATTGGTAAATAAGCTCATTAACATCACCAGGTGATAAAAGGAAAATAATAGGTGTCCTAAACAACTCAACCTTTAAACAGGATAAAGAGCAAACAAAATAAAAACTTACGGGTTATGTAGATCTATGTTGCCAGATCCTGCAACTGAGACATCCTGCAAAGGAACCTCTGAATCAGCAGCTTCACGTAGCTTTGAACATTCAGTATCAAATGTACTGGTTAACATTTTCTGCTTAGAGACAGCATTCTGAGCTGCTTTTAGAGCTTCTTTTTTCAACTCAGCCTCCTCAGGATCCTCTTCCTCACCAGATCTAACATTTGAAGAGCTCATTAGCAATTCTTGGTCATTGGTTTTTTCATCTCCCACAGGCAAAGCTTCAGAGGGCTGTGAATTTGACTTGTTTTGCATAAAGTGACTGTAAAGTTCCGTTTGTTGTATGAGAAAATTAAGCCTTTGCTGCTGTCGCTTTGCTTCTCGAAGCTCCTGTTCACGCTTCAAAGCTTCTACAGCTTCTCTTTCCTCCCTTTTCCTCACTTCAGCCTGCAAGGAACTAAGTATTACACAACTTATACAAAGTACACAATAAGAAATTCCTGACCACTGCTGCTTACTTATCACTACATCAACATAAACAAGTGGTAGTACTTTTAGACTAACTTCCAATCAAATTCTTGTCCAGAAACTAATAACAGAACACTTTTCAATAACAAATCACCATAAAGAACATCATAGTGATAATCTTGAGATATGGGCAATCCACTTTCTAGATTACCAATTTGGCTGCATGTTCTTAGTGCTTAAGACCGGAATACTTACTAAAATTGATCTTGAATACTACTGAAATGTAATAAAATTATGGCCCATTGTGCATGCACTAGTGACTGAATATACTACTTAGTGAGTGCAAAACATGTCACATTTACTATTTCTTTCGAAATACACAACGGAGTATTTGAAGAAAGCAAGCACACAAGAAAGAAAGTCTATGCACAAATATTCACACATCCACAATTTGACTACATTTAATTGGTAAGAAAATAGAAAAGTACTCATCATAGAAATGATACCAATCTATAGGCAATTAAGTTTATTGGATACTTAATAAAATTCACAAAGGAAACAGAAAGATACCAGCTCCTTATCAACTCGCTTCCAAAACAACAGCATGTCTCTTGCCAATTTCCTGGTGCGAATTGCAGCACCCCTCATCAACTTGAGCGACCTACTCACTTTCATTTTCACCTATTAAAAATCAATTGTCACAGCATCAGGCAAGATACTTCAAAAGTTTATTACAGTCATCTTTAAGTATGTAATTAAGATAAAAATGGGTGTAGCTATAACTGTTACATGACATTGTACTTGCCTCTCTTTGACAGTTCTCTGCAAACCTCCTGGCATCAATTTGTTGCTTCTTGTGAAAAGTAAAAAAAGTTTTATGATGCCTTGGTATGTCTCTTTTAACAATGTTAACCCAAACTTTGCCAATTTTCTCCATTTCCTCCCTCTCAATCACAGCAGGGTCTTTCTTTACTTTAGGCTTCTTGGGCAAAGCTCGTTCAATAATCTGTTCATCCAAGGAAAATGAAAATTGTATTAAGAAAGAAAAAGGAAAATATCACCATCTCAACCTCTGCAAATAAGGAGCACTATCATTGTTGACAATGATTGTAATACAAATAGGACAAATACCTCATACGTATCTCCTTTCTCCAAAACCTTCACATAGTAAACCTGCAATACACCACCTTCGGACAGAATAGACCTTGGTATATTTCCAGCTGCCCCATCTGGAATGGAAGAGTACCCAGATTCAGACACCTTAAGGCTGAACTTTTGGGCTGAGTTAGAGGTTGTCAAGGCCTTCAATCTTGCCTGAAGTGATTCACATTGAGGCCTGGGCTCCCCCATCCCCACTCGGCTTCTTGGCCCAATCCTTTTATCACTGGCCATCATTGCTGCTAAGGATCCTAAATCTAGAGTACCCTTCAAATAAAACTCCTCCACTTGAATATCTGAAAAGGTTGGCAAATTCAAAGATGGTGCCAGTTTATCATAAGGCAGAGGTATCCTGTATGTGATACCCTCCCCAATATCCAAATAAGCAGGTTCATATATTACTCTGCAAAGCATACATAAACAAAAATATATTATGCACATTATCAATAAAATAATGCAACAGCAGACAACATAAGTTCCAATTAGAATTTCAGATATTGCCATAGTCATTTTGCTGTAACAACCAAAGGCCTAATAAATATATCAACAACATACTTGGGTATAAATTCTGTCTCGTGATAGTTCACAGGCCGTTTAGGACTAATATCATTGAGCCAATCAGATGTGGGCTCCATTTCATATAACCCTCCTCGCTGCTCAATCCCCAACTTCCTAGTTTTTGAACCACTCAAATTAGACTTCGGAGCAGAAATCCCCATTCGAGGCACAACTGCAGTCACTGGGGATTCCTTGACCCTCCTCTTGTACTTCTGGATGCGTTCCCCAAGCATCGCTCGATACCTCTCCTCCGTTATGGGTGTTCCATAATATCCATTCTCATCTTCCTCGTCACTGTTGTAAGAACGTTTCTTTGTCTTTACCATCTCAGATATAGTCCCATTACTGCGATTCACCCTTGCTCCACCTAGTTAGTAACCAACAAACATACACAAACACAATGCATAAAGATATAAGTTCACAGCTCTATAACCCAAACTCTCTACCACCAGAGAAACAAACATATATAACGCATACATTTAGTTAGTTACTTAAAAGGATTATAACTTTGAGCAACAAAATTCAATTTACAAGCAAAAACCGTCGTCTTAATTTGAAGTGAACAGAAAATGGTCGAAAACAATGTTTACCTTGGCTACCTCTGCTCTCATCCTGACTACTATTCCCATAATAATCAAAATCATCATCTTGTTGTGGAAGTTTGAAGTTCATCAAAGACTACAATGCAACCCAAAAGAACAAAAACAAAAAGATAACCCAACAATAACAATCCACAATCAAACAGCTTACTTTAATAAAACATAACCCCAAAAAAAATTAACAAAATTAAACATACCCAATTCATATAACCCAACAAAAAAACACACAAAAAAATGATCAAAAACCAAAATTTAAAAAATCCAAGCTGTCTGATGAGAAGCAGAAGAAAGTGTAATTCGAGAAAATAAAGTTAACCCATTTAAGAAGAGCAAAAACCCATGTGACAGACCTCAAGATTGAAGAGATTCGAATACGGCAACCAGTCCTTAGATAGGTACCTCCTCTGGTCCATAGAGATAGAAAAATCCTAACCCTAAGCTTTCGAAGAGCATCTAGAATTGGGTTATTGCATAGAGAAAGCGAAGGAACCCTAACCCTAGAAGAGTAGATGTGAGAATGTTGAGAAGAAAAGGATGGGTGCGTAGGATAGGATAGGTCGATGGAGAACGAGAAGGAGCGCAGTTGAGACAGACGGCGTAGGATACACGATGAGATACTAACGTGCGCTGGGTAGAGTCATTTGTTAACGTGTGCTTGCTGTTTTTTTTTTTTGCCTTTTGACTTTTTTTTTTTAATAAATTTAAGCATTTTTAATTTTCAATTCAAATTATATTTTAAAAGTGATATATTAAGTAAATATTAAGTAGTGAAATAATATAAATTTTAAAATTATTTATTATAATTAATATTTATTAATACATTATTTTTAAAATTTAATTTTAAATAAAATTTTAAAATATTTAACATTACTCTTTTTTTTAATATTAAGAGAGATTCTTTTTATTTAAGTTTGAGCAACTATAAGTTTAGGAGAGAGAGTATGGATTTCACAAAGGTAAGCTCATTTCTAAATTATAAAATCTTGGATTGATTTACTGACAACCCTAATATTAGAAGACGGAACGTAGTTTAAATTTGTGATATGTTTTCAAAGGATTATAGAAAACGGTTCAAATCTAAGGTTTGGACAAAAGAGATTTTATGTTTATGGATAGTGGATGACTACTTTATTATTTATTTTATATTTTAAGTAAGAAAAATTTTGAGGATGAACAATGAAACAAATTAGTATGCATAAAAAATTTTAATAAAAAATTTTGGAAGCTTCTAACATATAGTAGAGTTAATATTTGTTTAGTTGGTCTTTTTTTATCGATTAGATGTACTTTTTTAATATCAAAAATCTTTTCTCAAAATTTTTGGTGATGTTTTGTTATAATTGGAGAAGAGATTTTGGAGATTAAAAAAATTATTTTGTCTTTACTTATAAAAATTCAAATTTTAAACTTTTGAGAGTAGAACTTTTTAAAGTTTTTTTTATATTTATGTAAAGTCTCATATATCCTAATAATAATTTCTTAATTCTATAGTATACTCTTAATAAAAATAAATCTTATTCAACTAATATATTTTTAATATTTTTTAAAAGTCATCATACCTTCATATCTCTACGGCTATTATATTTTTACAAGACTTAACAAAATCTTTGGTTGATTATTTTATTTTTTTAATAAAAGGTATTATTTTATTTTTAATTTTTGTACTAAACACAATAATTTTATGTGATTTATTGATTACTATATATTAATTTTACTTTATTCTTATATTTTAAGAGATTGAATTTGAGAAAATACATGATAAATTTAAACTTATATATAAAAAAATATTGAACTATTTAGAATTTGAATATAAGTTTTATTGTTAAGTGTCTTAACACTTATTATATATAAAAACACTGAAGCCTAAAAACAAAGCCTTAAATTCCCATGTTTAAGCATTGCGACTCTACAACCCCAGTGCTGCAATGCTAGTTCGAAAAATAGTACAAATTTAAAATTTTCCCATTTTTTCCACCATTACAAACCCTAAAAAGCTCTCGCGGAACATTAGCTCCCCAAACCTTAAATTTTGATATTCTCACTTCAAATTCACCATAAAAATGCCCGCTTGGCCCGTATTGCCCATCCCCTAGAGGATAGGGGACCCACATCCCATGTGACAATCTCTATTGGGGTAATTTTTGGGAGCCCACATACGAATGAGAATTTGGGTCTGCTCTGATACCACTTGTCACGACCCGATTTCTCGAAACCGTGCGGCCTTAGACACTTGCTAGTGCTAAGCAGCCTACAAGACCCCAATAACCAAAGAAAGAGATGAAGAAGAAGCACACCAAGTGTTTGAGAGAATGCTTTCGAATATTATTACTAAAGAGAGAATTACAAAGCTATACAATTATAAGTTATGAGTATTTCAAGCATTTTAAGGATGGTTTCTCAAATGAGAACACCACATATTTATAGCTAAAGCTATATACAATGGACGGCTCGGATTAACTCTCATCCAATGGTCCACATCTAAAGAGGAGAATATGCTAAGTGTCATGCCCCAAATATTCTCAAGTAATTACTCGAGTATTTGGCGCGCGACAAGGCCACCAAGAGGGGTTTTGGCCCATGATGTGTTACATAGGTTGAAGCTTCTAGAAGGCCCAATGGATTTAGGTTAATGCCACATGTATGTGGTAGGTGGGGGAGTTTTCTAGAAAAGGCATATTCCATAAGATATTCTCTTGGTAGTTGGCATCTTTGGAAGTTTAAAATTGGTAAAATAACTATTTTATTGAGATGGCTCCGAAAAGATCAAGAACAAACTCATCTGCAATAGTAAATTATAATAGTACCAAATTTGTATCCCTCACCGCATTAAAGTGTCAAACTAACTCTGTAGTAACCAGTATCCACGACTGGTAAGAATAAATATTTATATATGTATAAATATACGTATTTTATTTGTATGTTGGTGATACTTGAATTATATATTGTTATTAGTAATATTTTTATAGGTTAAGGATATACGATTAGTATTGGGTTTATTTGTATGACTTTAGATTTATTTTAGGGACCAAATTGTTATACTTTGAAAGTTTTGGGGGCAAATTTGTAAATATCAAAAATTAGCCTCTTAGTATAAAAATACACTTTTAAACCCTAATTTACCATTTTTAGGTCGAGCTACCCATTTTAAGAGAGAGAAGAGAGAAATAGAGGAGAGAGAAAGAGGAGAAGAAGAAGAAAAAGAAGAAGAAATTAGAAATTTGAATTTCAAGAGGTATATCATACGTATTTCTCAATTTATTGGTATTAATTAAGTTAATTCCTTTAAGTTTTGATTTCTGAAAATATGTATAATTGAGGATTTGTTGTGTATTTCGTAAGATCATATGAGAATTGATGATGATCTATAAGATAGTTTGATAAATCATGATGAATTATGGAATTTCTGCTGGATAACCTCTTGATCTAGGAATTTTATAAATTGTTGTGATTCGATTCTGGTTTTGAATTTTGAGTATATGAAATTAGACATGTTTAGGATCATCTGAGACTTTGAATCGACTGAAAATCTCAGAAATTGAATTTTTAGTGAATTTACCAAAATGACCCTGGAATTCTGGAAATTTCCTGTGTAAACAGTATGATACAGTGGAAAATAATTTTTGACCTGCTGAATGATCTTTAAAAATTACGAATTTGTGGAATATGATAATTTTATATGTCTAATATGATATACTCGGAATTGAGAATTTGGATCAATGTGGTTGAAGTGTTATGAATTTCTAAAGTGTATCAGCTCATTGTAGTATTTGATTAACAGATTTTTAAAGTTATGAAATAAAATAGTTTTAAAATACTTTTGGCAGTTATTTGGAAGCCAAATATTTATCATGGACTGAGATATGTGTCAAGAGTAATTATGTGATAGTTTTATAATTTTTGAGTTAGTATATGATTTTATAAAATTGGGAGATTGAATACTGTTTAGTAAGTATCTTGATCCTGTCAGGTTTGTAGTTTGGATTCGATGGTGTGTATGGAATGGATTGTGTAGGAATTTTGATATAATATTCATATATAAGAAGTATATATGAGTCAAGAATGATATATTCTGATTTCGGAGTAATTGGACATCATTTGATGTATTAGAAATTTTTGTTAAGTGTAAGTGGTCAGAATGACAGGTTTTGAGAAACCAAATATTTAGACCAATTTGATGTGATAAATGCATTGTGTATAATTTTGTAAGCTATTTAAAGTATTTTGTGTGAATTGTGAGGCTTATGAAAGGATTAATCTCCATTGATAGGTTAAGGAGATTTAAGCCTTGTAGCTGAAAGTGTTAAGAGGTAAGTATACTAGACTTTTTACTGAAATCACAATAAACATAGTAATTGTTTTGTATGATTTTGCAAATGGGGTTAAGAATATGTTTATGTTATGTCAAAGTATATTTTGATATGAAATGTGAATATATGTTTCTGAATGTGAGCATTGACATTGAGCATGGACATACATGTGTTTTTGTAAGTGAGCTTTCAAAATAAGATGTGTTTAATAAAGAAAGCTTTTGAAGTGTAATATGTCCATGAGAAATATTTTGTATTTTGAGGGTACTTGAACTCACTGTTAACTTAGTAGGCATTTTATGTGATTGTGGAGCCTTTATGTGTGGCCTTTCCTTTGGGATTGGTATATGTTATGTGTTCCGTATGTAAGGAGGATCCTATTGGTACCTAAAGGAAGAGTGAGTCATCACATTCGTGTGGTGGCGTATTGGTGCATGTGAGAGGACTCACCGATGATCAGGGTGAGGGTTTGGCTTTTACCTTCGGGCATAAGCGTTATATATGTGTGATTTAAAGACCTCACTTGTACTATTCCTCTCATACGGTATGTCACCTACGAGTGACATTTGGCTCATTATGTGATATGTGATATGTAAGTCCTACTAAGTAGTAGTTGAGTAATGGTATTCCTATTATGTGTTTTGAAAGAATGTGTAAGCGCTTACATGATATGTGATTTGATAAGATTATGATTTTGATTGATCACAGCATATCATACATATGCATTGTGTACATATATGTATTTGTATTTGATATATGAAAAATTAGTATGCTTACTGAGTTTTATACTCATTATAGTTTATGGTGATTTCAGGTAAATAAGGTGCATGTGGGCTTAACGGATTTGGCAAGGCTTCTGCTGTTCCTTGGGTTCCCTAAGTTGCTAGGTTGTTGTGTGTTTCATTTGGGGACACGTGGGATAGGATATTTGGTTTGTCCCTATTGAATAAATACTTATGTATTATTTCATTGTGTGTGGATTGGATTTGGTTTAAGTTTTATAAAGTGTGGTTATTGGATGATTTTAAGTAAGAATTTGCAATGGATATATTCTGGGCTCCCGGTAACAAAGTTGCTACTGGTGACGTAGTAGAGTGTTAATCTCTGAGAAAACTCTGCGTATCTCCAGTTTAATAATTGTCCCAGTCATAATTCAATTGCTATAATTCTGAAAGAAATTGAAATGAATGTTTAAATATTGTCAAGAGAAGTTTATACTTATATGTTAGGTTAAGGTTGATTTTAGTGTTGAACTTACTAGCAACTTGCTAAGGATTTCTGTGTTGAATGAAAGTTGAAAATTTTGTGTAATATTATTTATGAGTACACATGCAGTGAATGAATGTAAGTGATGTCGTGTGTCGGATCTTTTGGGTCTGGGGCGTGACAGCTTTTATTGGTATCAGAGCTAAGATATGATTCTGTAGACTTTATGTGTCTAGTGAAGGGAACCCAGCCGATGCCAAATCCTTAAGATTGTATGTGTGCTTATTTATGTATATTGATTTATTTGATATCTTACTTACTTATCTTTGTGATTTTGAAAAGATGGGGCGTAATCCAAGAATTACTAGAAGTGCTGATACTGTGAATGAGAGTACTTCAGGAGAAAACCCTGCTACCATCCAAAATATTGTTCAAGCAGTGAATAATGTGCTTCAACAACAACGACCCAAAGCAGACCATAATGATAAATTCCATGTTATTGAGAAATTCAGAAAATTGCAACCACCATCATTTGAAGGCTCAAAAGACCCGCTGGTTGCTGAGGAGTGGATCCGTGAGTTGGAAAAGATATTCAGCCTCCTCGAATGTTCAGATTCACATAAAGTCAGTTGTGCCACTTACATGCTTAAGGAGGGAGCCAGTCATTGGTGGGAGATGACCATGCGGACATTGAATATTGATAAGAACAAGATAACATGGGAAAGATTCAAAGAAGTATTTAATGAAAAATACTTTCCCCAGTCCCTAAGAGATGAAAAAGAGGCAGAATTTATCCACCTTACTCAGGGCAAAATGTCAGTAACAGAATATGAGAGGAAGTTTGAGGAGTTGTCTAGGTTTGCTCCCCACTTAGTAGACACAGAAGCACGTAAGGCCAAGAGGTTTCAGATGGGTCTTAAACCAGAAGTGAGAAGGTTACTCTCTGTCCTTGATCTACAGACTTACAGTGCAGTATTACAGAGGGCTGAAATATTAGCAAGGGATGAAGAATTGGCAGCACCATCTGAGTCCAAACATATGGGTTATCATCGATCAGAAAAGAGACCTTGGGTTAAAAATAATCAGAAAAAGTTTGACAGGTGGAAAGGAAAGAAGAGGCATAGGAATGATGACATTGAAAAGAAGGATTTTCCATTATGTGATACATGTGGGAGACCACATGGAGGGGTGTGTTTCAGAAAAAGTGGAGCTTGTTTTAAGTGTAGAAAGATTGGTCATTTTATTCAGGATTGTCCAGAGATGAAGAATGATCAGGGAGGATTTAAGAAAGATCAGAAAGCTCAAGCAAGAGTCTATGCTCTTACCAGAAAAGAAGCAGATGATTCACCTTCTGTGGTGACAGGTACAATTTCCATATCTGGCCAGCATGGTTTAGCTCTTTTTGATTCGGGTTCTACCCATTCATTTGTGTCACATGCATTTGTTAGTAATATGGGGGTTGTGCCAGAACCTTTGGGTGTAGATTTATGTGTTGCAACTCCTTCAGGAGATTTGATGTGTGCTACAAATGTGGTAAAATCATGTAAAATTGAAATAGGAGATAAGGTGCTACAAGCAGATTTGATTATCTTGAATATGTATGATTTTGATGTTATATTTGGCATGGATTGGTTGTCTATGTACCATGCTAATGTTAAATGCTTTGAGAAAGAAGTTGTTTTCCAACCACCCGGGGAGCCTGAGTTTAGTTTTATTGGTTCTAAGTTATGCTCTTTGCCAAAAGTAATATCTGCTTTACAAGCTTGGAAAAGTCTTAAGAAGGGTTGTCAGTGTTTCTTAGCGACTGTAGTGGATACAAAGAAAGAAGAAATGAAAATCCAAGATGTTCCAGGCGTGAATGAGTTTATAGATGTATTCCCTGAAGATTTACCTGGAGTTCCACCAGATCGAGAGATTGAATTCACGATAGAACTTCTGCCAGGAACCGGTCCTATATCTAAAACACCTTATCGTATGGCACCAGTAGAGCTTAAAGAGTTGAAGGAACAGCTACATGAATTGCTTGAGAAGGGGTTTATTCGCCCGAGTGTTTCACCTTGGGGTGCTCCAGTTCTTTTTGTTAAGAAGAAAGATGGTTCAATGAGATTATGTATTGACTATCGAGAGTTGAACCGTGTGACTGTAAAGAATAAATATCCACTTCCAAGAATCGATGATTTATTCGATCAGTTGCAAGGAGCTTGTGTATTCTCAAAAATTGATCTTCGTTCTGGCTATCATCAATTGAAGATCAAGAAAGAAGACATTCCAAAGACTGCATTTCGTACCAGATATGGGCATTATGAGTTTATTGTTATGCCATTTGGGTTGACAAATGCACCTGCTGCCTTTATGGATCTAATGAATAGAGTATTCAAGGATTATTTGGATAGGTTTGTTATTGTGTTTATTGATGACATCCTAGTGTACTCTAAGAGTAAGGGAGAACATGAAGAACACTTAAGAAAAGTCCTACAAGTGTTAAGGGAGAAGCAGCTTTATGCAAAATTCAAGAAATGTGAATTCTGGCTAGATCGAATGGTATTTTTGGGACATGTTGTTTCCTCAAAGGGAATTTCAGTGGATCCAAGCAAAATTGA
The DNA here is from genome assembly GCA_946807835.1 of Ailanthus altissimus. NCBI lineage: Eukaryota > Viridiplantae > Streptophyta > Magnoliopsida > Sapindales > Simaroubaceae > Ailanthus > Ailanthus altissimus. The sequence continues at coordinate 18,262,461 of OX327687.1, forward strand.
AGCAGTGGTGAATTGGTCCAGACCAACTAATGTGGGGGAAATTCGAAGTTTTCTTGGGCTGGCAGGATATTATAGACGGTTTGTTGAAGGATTCTCTAAGATAGCTTCACCTTTAACTCAATTGACAAGAAAGAATGTCAAGTTTCAGTGGTCAGAAGAATGTGAGAAAAGTTTTCAAGAACTCAAGCATCGGTTAGTATCTGCTCCCATACTAACCATCCCTTCTGCTTCTGCTGGATTTGTGATTTATAGTGATGCTTCCAAGAAAGGGCTTGGGTGTGTATTAATGCAGGATGGAAAGGTAGTGGCATATGCCTCACGACAACTAAAGACTTATGAGCAGAATTACCCTACTCATGACTTGGAGTTGGCTGCAGTAGTTTTTGCTCTGAAAATTTGGAGGCATTATCTTTATGGAGAAAGGTGTGAAATTTACACAGATCACAAAAGTCTTAAATACTTCTTTACTCAAAAGGAGTTAAATATGAGGCAACGTCGATGGTTGGAACTAGTCAAAGATTATGACTGTGTGATTAACTACCATCCGGGAAAAGCTAATGTTGTAGCAGATGCTTTGAGTAGAAAATCTTCAGGACATATGGCAGCACTTTTGACTACTCAAAAGCAAATTTTGTTGGATTTAGAAAAGCTTGGCATTGAAGTGGTAAGATCTAATGATAGGGCTTATGTTGCAAGTATGTCCATTCAGCCTACCCTAATTAAGAGAATTAAGGAAGCACAAGGTAATGATGTGCATCTGAAGAAAATTATGGAAGAAATTTCATTGGGTAAAAGGCCTAACTTTGCTATTTTTGATGATGGAGCTCTACATTTTGAAGGTAGACTTTGTGTGCCTAATAATGATGAGTTGAAAAATGAGATCTTGGTTGAAGCTCATAGTTCACCATATACTGTCCATCCGGGAGGTACCAAGATGTATCGAGACCTACGAGCTATTTATTGGTGGGTTAATATGAAAAGAGAGATTGCAAAATTTATAGAGCAATGTTTGACATGTCAGCAAGTTAAGGCAGAACATCAGAGACCATCTGGGTTATTGAAACCTTTATTGGTACCGGAATGGAAATGGGAGCACATAGCCATGGATTTTGTAGTTGGGTTGCCAAGTACACAAAAGGGCTACAATGCCATATGGGTGATTATTGATAGGCTAACAAAATCAGCACATTTTATTCCAATATGCACCACTTATTCCATGGATAGGTATGCCCAATTATATGTTGATGAAATTGTGAGGCTTCATGGAGTACCTGTGTCAATTGTATCTGATAGAGATCCCCGATTTACTTCAATATTTTGGAAGAGCCTACATAATGCCATGGGCACAAAGTTGAACTTTAGTACTGCATTCCACCCACAGACTGATGGTCAATCTGAAAGGACCATTCAAATTCTAGAAGATATGTTGAGAGCATGTGTGTTAGACCTTAAAGGTAGTTGGGACAAACACCTTTCATTAGTGGAGTTTGCATACAACAATAGTTATCAATCAACTATTGGTATGGCCCCATATGAAGCTTTGTATGGAAGAAAATGTAGATCTCCTGTGCATTGGGATGAAGTTGGAGAAAGAAAAATTTTAGGGCCAGAGATTGTCCAGCAAACTTGTGAGGTTATAGAGAAGATAAGAAAAAGAATGAAAGTGGCTCAGAGTAGACAGAAAAGCTATGCAGACAATAGAAGAAAAGATCTAGAATTTAAGGTGGGTGAAAAAGTATTTCTTAAGGTTGCTCCAATGAAAGGAGTCATGAGATTTGGCAAGAAAGGAAAGTTGAGTCCAAGATTCATTGGTCCATTTGAAATCCTTGAAAGGATAGGTGATGTGGCTTATAGACTTGCCCTTCCTCCATCATTATCAGGAGTTCATAATGTGTTCCATGTGTCCATGTTGCGAAAATATGTTTCAAACTCCTCACATGTGTTAAGTTATGAGCCACTTCAACTTAGGGATGATCTCACTTATGAAGAAGTGCCCATTAGGATTTTGGACAATAAGGAGCAAATTCTTCGTACTAAGAAGATTGATTTGGTAAAGGTTTTATGGAGAAACCATGCAGTTGAAGAGGCAACCTGGGAACGAGAAGAGGAAATGAGATCTAAGTATCCTCATCTATTTGCTTAAGTTATGAATTTCGAGGACGAAATTCTTATAAGGAGGGGAGAATTGTAGTAACCAGTATCCACGACTGGTAAGAATAAATATTTATATATGTATAAATATACGTATTTTATTTGTATGTTGGTGATACTTGAATTATATATTGTTATTAGTAATATTTTTATAGGTTAAGGATATACGATTAGTATTGGGTTTATTTGTATGACTTTAGATTTATTTTAGGGACCAAATTGTTATACTTTGAAAGTTTTGGGGGCAAATTTGTAAATATCAAAAATTAGCCTCTTAGTATAAAAATACACTTTTAAACCCTAATTTACCATTTTTAGGTCGAGCTACCCATTTTAAGAGAGAGAAGAGAGAAATAGAGGAGAGAGAAAGAGGAGAAGAAGAAGAAAAAGAAGAAGAAATTAGAAATTTGAATTTCAAGAGGTATATCATACGTATTTCTCAATTTATTGGTATTAATTAAGTTAATTCCTTTAAGTTTTGATTTCTGAAAATATGTATAATTGAGGATTTGTTGTGTATTTCGTAAGATCATATGAGAATTGATGATGATCTATAAGATAGTTTGATAAATCATGATGAATTATGGAATTTCTGCTGGATAACCTCTTGATCTAGGAATTTTATAAATTGTTGTGATTCGATTCTGGTTTTGAATTTTGAGTATATGAAATTAGACATGTTTAGGATCATCTGAGACTTTGAATCGACTGAAAATCTCAGAAATTGAATTTGTAGTGAATTTACCAAAATGACCCTGGAATTCTGGAAATTTCCTGTGTAAACAGTATGATACAGTGGAAAATAATTTTTGACCTGCTGAATGATCTTTAAAAATTACGAATTTGTGGAATATGATAATTTTATATGTCTAATATGATATACTCGGAATTGAGAATTTGGATCAATGTGGTTGAAGTGTTATGAATTTCTAAAGTGTATCAGCTCATTGTAGTATTTGATTAACAGATTTTTAAAGTTATGAAATAAAATAGTTTTAAAATACTTTTGGCAGTTATTTGGAAGCCAAATATTTATCATGGACTGAGATATGTGTCAAGAGTAATTATGTGATAGTTTTATAATTTTTGAGTTAGTATATGATTTTATAAAATTGGGAGATTGAATACTGTTTAGTAAGTATCTTGATCCTGTCAGGTTTGTAGTTTGGATTCGATGGTGTGTATGGAATGGATTGTGTAGGAATTTTGATATAATATTCATATATAAGAAGTATATATGAGTCAAGAATGATATATTCTGATTTCGGAGTAATTGGACATCATTTGATGTATTAGAAATTTTTGTTAAGTGTAAGTGGTCAGAATGACAGGTTTTGAGAAACCAAATATTTAGACCAATTTGATGTGATAAATGCATTGTGTATAATTTTGTAAGCTATTTAAAGTATTTTGTGTGAATTGTGAGGCTTATGAAAGGATTAATCTCCATTGATAGGTTAAGGAGATTTAAGCCTTGTAGCTGAAAGTGTTAAGAGGTAAGTATACTAGACTTTTTACTGAAATCACAATAAACATAGTAATTGTTTTGTATGATTTTGCAAATGGGGTTAAGAATATGTTTATGTTATGTCAAAGTATATTTTGATATGAAATGTGAATATATGTTTCTGAATGTGAGCATTGACATTGAGCATGGACATACATGTGTTTTTGTAAGTGAGCTTTCAAAATAAGATGTGTTTAATAAAGAAAGCTTTTGAAGTGTAATATGTCCATGAGAAATATTTTGTATTTTGAGGGTACTTGAACTCACTGTTAACTTAGTAGGCATTTTATGTGATTGTGGAGCCTTTATGTGTGGCCTTTCCTTTGGGATTGGTATATGTTATGTGTTCCGTATGTAAGGAGGATCCTATTGGTACCTAAAGGAAGAGTGAGTCATCACATTCGTGTGGTGGCGTATTGGTGCATGTGAGAGGACTCACCGATGATCAGGGTGAGGGTTTGGCTTTTACCTTCGGGCATAAGCGTTATATATGTGTGATTTAAAGACCTCACTTGTACTATTCCTCTCATACGGTATGTCACCTACGAGTGACATTTGGCTCATTATGTGATATGTGATATGTAAGTCCTACTAAGTAGTAGTTGAGTAATGGTATTCCTATTATGTGTTTTGAAAGAATGTGTAAGCGCTTACATGATATGTGATTTGATAAGATTATGATTTTGATTGATCACAGCATATCATACATATGCATTGTGTACATATATGTATTTGTATTTGATATATGAAAAATTAGTATGCTTACTGAGTTTTATACTCATTATAGTTTATGGTGATTTCAGGTAAATAAGGTGCATGTGGGCTTAACGGATTTGGCAAGGCTTCTGCTGTTCCTTGGGTTCCCTAAGTTGCTAGGTTGTTGTGTGTTTCATTTGGGGACACGTGGGATAGGATATTTGGTTTGTCCCTATTGAATAAATACTTATGTATTATTTCATTGTGTGTGGATTGGATTTGGTTTAAGTTTTATAAAGTGTGGTTATTGGATGATTTTAAGTAAGAATTTGCAATGGATATATTCTGGGCTCCCGGTAACAAAGTTGCTACTGGTGACGTAGTAGAGTGTTAATCTCTGAGAAAACTCTGCGTATCTCCGGTTTAATAATTGTCCCAGTCATAATTCAATTGCTATAATTCTGAAAGAAATTGAAATGAATGTTTAAATATTGTCAAGAGAAGTTTATACTTATATGTTAGGTTAAGGTTGATTTTAGTGTTGAACTTACTAGCAACTTGCTAAGGATTTCTGTGTTGAATGAAAGTTGAAAATTTTGTGTAATATTATTTATGAGTACACATGCAGTGAATGAATGTAAGTGATGTCGTGTGTCGGATCTTTTGGGTCTGGGGCGTGACAAACTCGGTATTTAAGAGAACTTCTATTCTGAAAAGAGGTTTTAACCTTTCGGAGGGTAAATTCCTGATCATGGAGATCATCATCAACACCCAAGAGTGGTAGAAATTATGTGCCTTACCAAAGGCAGTTATCCCTCTAATAGTACAAGAGTTTTATGAAACCGCCCCCGAGCATAGAGATTTGAAAGTGAATATAATCTTCAAAGAGGTAGTAGATGATCTCGACATTAAGACCCTGAAGATTGAAAGGACCCAAACTCTTTTGTATGAATTTTAGGACGACTGTGTCATGCCACTTGGAGTAGTTAACCTACCCATATCCCTAGGGGAGAGGCCTTATGTAAATGTATGATAGTGAGCTTTTGTTATGGTCAATCAATCATTCTCCTACAAAGGTTTGCTAGAGGACTATTCATAAAGAACTTAAATGCAGTTATGTCCATAAATTATCTAAAGCCAGAGTTTCTTATAAGAGATGGAGTAAGATTCATCTCTAAAGATCACAAGATTGTGAGAAGTTACTATATGACTTTGCCAAAGAGAACATTTTGCATTTGAATAGTAGATTCAAGGGAGGAGAAGCCAAAATTTCAAAGGCCAAGATCTCTCGAGAAAGTGGTAAAATTCAGTTCATAGTTGAATTTAAAGATTTAAGGCAGTTTGAGCCCTTTAATGAAGAAATTCTTGAATATTTTTGTTTGGTCTCATGAAAATGTGCCTGGGATAAATCCTTCACTAATATCCAATACTTGGTTATCAACTCATCCTTTTAGCCTGTCACACAAAAGAGGAGAATTTTCAATTAAAAGATGAATGAGGCTATGGCAGACGAGGTTAAGAAGCTTTTAGCCGTAGGATTCATCTAAGAGGTCTATTATCTTGAATGACTAGGCAACGTAGTAATGGTCAAGTAAGCCAATAGAAAATAGAGGACCTACTAAAACCTTATAGTCACTCATATGGGCACTTCTTGATTAGCTAGTAGATTCTACAGCCATATAAATGCTTTTCACCTTTATAGATGACTTCTTAAGATATAATTAGATCAAGATATTCCTACCCGACTAGTAGAATACCTTATTCATCACTCATATGGGGACTCATCGCTATAAAATCGTGTTATTTTGAATTGAAAAACATTGGGCTACTTATTAGAGGCTTGTCAACAAGCTATTTAAACCTTTGATTGTAAAAAGTATGGAGGTTTATGTAGATGACATGATCGCAAAGTTAGTGTAATGTAAAGACCATATGAAGGACCTAAGGAATACATAAAAAAATTCTAAGGGAGCACAACACGAAGTTGAATCTTGAGAAGTATACCTTTAAAGTCAAGTCAAGAAAGTGTTTAGGATTTATGGGGAGCCAGAGAGGTATTACAGCTAACCCAAACAAAGTCAGAGCCTTTTTTGAAGTTGACAGAAATTTAGAGGTTGACAGGCTGAATTACCACCTTTAGCATATTCATTTCAAAACCCACTGACAAATGTTTTAACAAATAAAAAAGACAAGGTAGACTCCTTAATGTGAAGAAACTTTCTAAAAGCTTAAGGCCTATTAGGCCTACCTATCTATCTTACAGTACCTAGGACTGGGGACCAGCTGATAAACTATTTGAGGGCTTTTGTATAAATAGTAAGTTTAGACTTGGTCAAAGAAGTAGGAGAAGTCCAAAGACTAGTATACTTTTCTAACAAAGCTTTCACATTCCCTTGAGAGTTACTATCGCCCAACCAAGAAGCTAGCCTTTGCATCAATCATATCTTGATGAAAACTGTGACCCTATTTTCAAACATATACCATAATTATCCTCACCAATCAACCTTTGAGACAAATCTTGCACAAGCTTAACCTCTCTAGGCAATTAAGCTTAATGAGTTCAATATCCAATACAAGCTAAGAATAGCCATCAAAAGGCAAGCCCTCATAGACTTTGTTGTCAAATACACATATGGAGACTTGGTCACACCACAAGCCATCTCTAAGGCTTCATTGGGAGATTAAACGAGGAAGAACCCCCAAGCCTTGATTTGGGCACTTTATATTAATGAGATTTCTAATTCTCAAGGGTGCGAAGTAGGCATCATTTTTATTAGCTTAAAAGAAGAAGAAACTCAGTTATGTGGTTCGATTTTGCTTTTCGACCTCTAATAATGTGGCTTTCCTAATTGGGCTTAAGGTCACTCGAGCACTCTTAGCAAAGAAAAAAATCCTCATTAAGAACGATTCGCAACTTGTGGTAAACTAAGTCAACAGAGATTTTGAGGCTCAATAAGGCTATATAGTCGTATACCTTTAAAAATTTAATGAGCTTATAAAGCAGTTTGAAGGGGTTGAGATTCAATAGATACCAACAGTAAAAAAACCATAAAATTGGCATATTTGTGATGAGAGCATATTTGTCATATATTTTTTTATATTTTTATCTTGATATTTTATTATTTTATGAGAACAAATGAATATTTATATGCGTTATTGTTATTTATAGGGATTTGAACGAAATTTAAAGTAAGAACGTAAAATGAGTAAAAATAGGGACTAAAATACAAACTTCTCATAATATGCACCTATCACCCCAGCGCCACAGGGTTTTCACCTTAGCGCTGGAACAATGATTAAAATAAGAAAATCAGAAAAAAAAAATCCTGTTTAAGTCACAGTCCACCACTCCAACGCTAGCAAGTAATTACCTCAACGATGACCCAACGCTTCAGTGCCAGACCTTCACCGCTCCGGCGATACGGCTTTTTATATACAACACCCTAGCGACAGCAAGATAACGCCCCATCGACAGCACGATTCCTGACCCCGACAAGAATTGGAGATTTCAAGCTTAAATCAATTCCTATAAAAGGCCACTCATCCCTAACCTTTAGAGATTATCCAAGTATATCAAGAACACACAATACACGTCTTAGAGAGCAATTAGAACATAATTGAAGCATCCATAGAGAGAGATTCAAGACGTTCTTTAGCATCTAGAGTTTCTTATGCAGCACAATTAAGAGTGATTCGACGTCTATATTAGTTCGCTATTGATTATATCATGATTTCTTATTATTTTTACCATTGTTCTTTTGTAGCCATGAATTAAATTTTATTTCTATAGTTAATACTTGAACTTAATATATGCACTTAATTGTCATATCTTTCTAATATTTAATAAACTTAGTTCTTTGTTATTCAAATTACTTATTCTTAACGCTTTAATATATCTGGCTAATATATGGTGAATGAATTAGTAACATTTTTTATAAACTCGGAAAATCTAAACCTAGGTAATTTGATGCATGATTGTAGAGTAACATTTAATGTTGAAAATTTCAAAGAGTTTTGAATTGAAATAGAGAAATAAACCAAAATCTATATCAAATTCCTTTGATCAGATCGAGATGATGAATACATGAGCAGTAAATTTTTGGATTATTTAAAGGAGAATGAGATTCTCACTCAGTATAGTCCTATAGGTACTCCACAATATAATGGTATTTTGGAGATGAGAAATTTGACTTTATTGGATATGTTTTGATCGATGATGAGCTTCACCAATCTCCTTGAATATTATTAGGCTATACTCTAGAAACTGTTGCTCATATATTGAGCAGAGTTCCATCGAAAGCTGTTATTTCTACTCTTTATGAGATATAGAATAGAAGGAAATCGAGTCTTAAATATGTTAAAATTTTGGGTTGTCCTGCTCGCATAAAAGTTACGTAACAAGATAAACTTGCATCTAAAGGATACAAGTATTGATTCATTGGATATCCTAAGAATTCAATGGGTACTAGTTTTATGATCCTGAGGAACGAAATGTTTTCGTTGCTCGAAATGCCACTTTTCTAGATAAACAGTTTCTCATGGATTGTGGAGATTGTAAAAAGATTGAATGAGATGAACTTAATCAGGATGTAAATGAACCAACAATGAAACCTCAGACTCAATCGAGTAGAATACCATTAACACACCCTCAATGTAGGTTAAAAAAGATATCAATACCAGCTGAAAGGTATGGTTCAATACTTGAAGGTGCTCTTGGTATTTTTTTTATTGAAGAAAAAGATCATTTGACTTATAGAGAGGCGATGTTGGACATCAATTCAGAAAAATGGCAAGAGGCTATGAAATATGAGATTAACTCAATGTATCAAAATCAAGTTTGGGACTTGGTTGAGCTTCCTAAAGGAATTGTTTCTATCGATTGTAAATGGATTTACAAGCTGAAGTATAGGCTTGATGGGAAATTAAAGACTTTCAAAGCTTGTCTGGTTGCAAAAGGTTATACTCAGCGATCTAAGATTGATTATGAGAAAACCTTCTTACCAGTAACGATGCTTAAGTCAATTCAATTTTTACTGGCAATTGCTGTATATTATGACTATGAAATTTGGCAAATTAATGTTAAAACGACACTCTTAAATGGATATCGTGAATAAGAGATCTATATAGAACAACCTAAAGGTTTTATATCTGGCCAAAAATTTGGTTCAGTATGCAAACTGAAGAACTTCTGGTTTATAAACTTAAATAGGCTTTCAAAGTTTGAATCTTCATTTTGATGAAGTAATTAGAGGGTCTAGTTTCATCAAGAACGAATAAAAATTATATGTGTATAAAAATAGCAGTTGGAGTATGATAGTCTTCTTAGTTTTTTATATGGATGACATACTCATTATTAGAAATGATATTGGTATGTTACAATCAGTTAAAAGCTACTTTAGTAAGAATTTCTCCATGAAAAATTTAGGAGAGACTTCTTATATACTGGGTATATAGCTTTATAGAGATAAAGCTAAGAGACTTATAAGATTCTCTCAATCATCGTACATAGATAATGTCTTAGAAATGTATAATTTCAATAGCTATAAGACAGTTAATATACCTTTTAGACATGGTGTTCATCTTTTGAGAAAAATGTGTCCTCAAAGTGAAGATGAAAATGTTAGAATGTCTAACATACCATATGCGTCAGCTGTAGGAAGCTTGATGTATGTCATGATGTATACGAGACCTGACATCAGTATGGTTGTAAATGTTATAAGCCAATATCAGTCTGATCCAAGTGAAGGGCATTGGATGGCTGTGAAACATGTCCTCAAATATCTTAAGGGGTACTAAGGACAAGTTTCTGATATATGGAAAAGTGACTTTGTAGTAACCAAAATTCACAACTAGTAAGAATATGTATTTATATATATATAAATATACATATTTTATTTGTATGTGAGTGGTACTTGATTTATATACTGTTATTAGTAGTGTTTGTATAGGTTAAGAACATACTATTAGTATTGGGTTTATTTGCAAGACTTTAAATTTATTTTGGGGACCAAATTATAATACTTTGAAAGTTTTGGGGGCAAATTTATAAATACTAAAAATTAGCCTCTTAGTATAAAAATGCACTTTTGAAACCCTAATTCTCTCATTTTGGTCGAGCTACCTCTTTTAGAATGAGAAAAGAGAGAAAGAAATGGGAGAGAAAGAGAAGAAAAAGAAGAAGAAACTTGAAATTTAAGCTTTAAGAGGTATATAACCCTTTCTTAGTTTCTTGGTGTTTAGTTAATTCCTTTAAGTTTTGATTTCTTTAAATATATACAATTGAGGATTTGATGTGTATTTCGTAAGATATTGTGAGAATTGGTGATGATCTATGTAGATAGCTTGATAAATCATGATGAATTACAGAATTTTTACTTGATAGTCTCTTGATCCATAAATTTTATAAATTGTTGTGATTCGATTCTGGTTTTAAATTTTGATTATATGAAATTAGACATGTTTAGAATCAATTGAGACTTTGAATCAATTGAAAATTCCAGAAATTAAATTTGTAGTGAATTTACCAAAATGACCCTGAAATTCTGAAAATTTCCTGTGTTAACAGTATGATATAGAGACAAATAATTTTTGATTTACTGAATGATCTTAAAAAATTACAAATTTATGGAATATGATAATTTTATATGTCTAATATGATATACTCAGAATTGAGAATTTAGATCAATGTGGTTAAATTGTTATGATTTTCTAAAGAGTGTCAGCTCATTGCAGTATTTGATTAACAGATTTTTAAAGCTATAAAAAAAAATAGTTTTAAAATACTTTTGGCAGTGATTTTGAAGTGAAATATTTATCATGGATTGAGATATATGTAAGAGTAATTCTATGGTAGTTTTATAATTTTTGAGTTAGTATATGATTTTATAAAATTGGGAGATTAAATACTGTTCAGTAAATATCTTGATCCTGTTAGGTTAGTAGTTTGGATTCGATGATGTTTATGGAATGGATTATGTAGGAATTATGATATAATATTCATATATAAGAAGTATATATGATTCGAATGACATATTCTGATTTTGGAGTAATTGGACATCATTTGATGTATAAGAAAATTTTGTTAAGTGTAAGTGGTCAGTGATGAACACATGAAAATGCATGTTGTTAAGAGATTCAATTACCATTTAATGTCACTAATTTTAGTATTTTCTATATTTTTAGCTTGAAATAAAGTGTTCTCCTTAAATTGTGATTAATGAATGTTATTTGGACAAGGTTAGGTAAAATAGACATAACTCTCAATGTAGAAATCGAAATGAAGAAATTCTTAAACCTGGTGCAACATGACTCAATCTTACACAAATTTGAAGAATAGTGGAAAAGCCAAATCCAACATGTTATGGGCCAAAAGTTGAGATACAACAAAATCGGACTATAACTCCTGCCCAACTTGACCCAACTCATGTATTTGGACCGTATCTCACAAAATACATGCTCAACTGGTATAATTCTTGAAGCTGTGAATTGCTGACTTAACTATCAACAACTTGTATGTTGATGGTAAAGTCCAAATTAGCCATTATCATGGACCAAATCGCATTGCAAGTGGGTAAAATGGTTGTTAGCCGAATTCTGATGTATCTTTGGAATTTTGCTCATATCTCATTGGATACTCATCCAATTTGCATGAAATCAGTGCTTATGGAAAGAAGAGTCAAAATTCTACAACTTTCATGTCGGCTACAGAAGCTAAATTGATCATTTACATTATCAAAAACGTGCTGTAAGTGGATACACGAGTTATTGGCTTAAAATTATTGAAGATTGATGTCATCCATGACATATGTCCATTCATTGCCTATATAAGGAGACCCTTAGGTTGTTTTTAATAGATAATTCTCTTTTATTTTCTTCTCATTAACATGTATTATAATTTAGGCTAGAGTTCTTGGCAAGACTAAGAGATGAACTTTTATGTGTAATAAATCTACTTCCATGCTTTGATTCGGTGTCAAGAGCTACAAATGTTGTAAGTTTGGTTTTGATTAAACTCTTATCTACTTTATTTTCTATAATCCAAAGGTTATAATTCTCATGTCTCATATATGTTCAGTCATGCTTTTCTTATGTGATTCATGTTGATTTATAATTGTTACTGGTTATATTATTTTATATGTTAATCTTTTACTGCAGTATTGTCAATTTGATATATTGTCGATCTTGGATAACATGTAAGGGCAATAAATGTTTGATATTCAAGTTAATCTTTTACTGGAATATTGTCAAAATGATATATTGTCGATCTTAGATAACTTGTATAAATAACATGATGTGTGTTAATGCTTGCAAAGAGTTTAACTAAATCAAATACATATGTTATCAAATGTGCTATATATTACATACCTTCCGATTGATTGTTTGGGATGTGAAACTTTCAGTTGAGTTATAAATATCGAATCAAAGTATAGAGTAGATTTATAAAGCATAATTGTGATTCTCAAAGCCTTGCTTAAATCATCATAAGACATTTTTCTCAATTCATAGACAATTCTATCTCATCCGTTTAAATCAATTAACCATTTGCTACTGCTTTAATATTTTACTTCACCAACCTATTTTGCCAAGAGCTTCCTCGTGGGATCGACACTTCAATCTATACTGTGATAGTCGCATTATATTTTGAGCGTAAACAGTTAGAATGACAGATTTTGAGAAACTAAGTAATTAGACCAATTCGATGTGATAAGTGCAATATGTGTAATTTTGTAAGCTATTTAAAGTATTTTGTATGAATGTTGAGGCTTATGAAAGGATTAATCTCCATTGATAGGTTAAGGAGATTTAAGCCTTGTAGCTGAAAGTGCTAAGAGGTAAGTATACTAGACTTTTTATTGAAATTATAATAAACATAGTAATTGTTATGTATGATTTTGTAAATGTGATTAGGAATATGTTTATGTTATGTCAAAGTATGTTTTGATATGAAATGTAAAGACATGTGTTTATGAATGTGAGCATGGACATACATAACATATATGTATTTTTGAAAGTGAGCTTTCAAAGTAAAATGTGTTTAACAAAGAGAGCTTTTGAAGTGTAATATGTCCATGAGAAACATTTTGTATTTTGAGGATGCTTGAATTCACTGTTAACTTAGTAGGCATTTTATATGATTTGTGGAGCCTTTATATGTGGCATTTTCTTTAGGATTGGTATATGTTATATGTTCCGTATGTAGGGAGGATCCTATTGGTACCTAAAGGAAGAGTGAGTCGTCACATTTATGTGGTGGCATATTGGTGCATGTGAGAGAACTCATCGATGATCAGGGTAAGGGTTTGGCTTTTACCTTCGGATATGAGCATTATATATGTGTAATTTAAAACCTCACTTGTACTATTCCTCTCATACGGTATGTCACCTACGAGTGACATTTGGCTCATTATGTGATATGTGATATGTAAGTCCTACTAAATAGTAGTTGAGTAATGGTATTCCTATTATATGTTTTGAAAGAATGTGTAAGCGCTTACATGACATGTGATTTGATAATATTTTGATTTTGATTTATCACAACATATCATACATATGCATTATGTACATATATGTATTTGTATTTGATATATAAAAAACTAGTATGCTTGCTGAGTTTTATACTCATTATAATTTACGGTAATTTCAGGTAAATAAGGTACATGTGTGCTTAGCGGATTTGGCAAGGCTTCTGCTATTCCTTGGGTTCCCTAAGTTGCTAGGTTACTGAGTGTTTCATTTGGGGATACATGGGATAAGATATTTGATTTGTCCCTATTGAATTAATACTTATGTATTATTTTATTGTGTGTGGTTGGATTTGGTTTAAGTTTCACCAAGTGTGGTTATTGGTTGATTTTGAGTAAGAATTTGCAATGAATATATTCTGGGCTTCTAGTAACAAAGTTGCTACTGGTGACGTAGTAGAGTGTTAATCTCTGAGAAAACTTTACGTATCTTCGGCTTACTAATTGTCCTAGTCATAATTCAATTGTTATAATTCTGAAAGAAATTAAAATGAATATTTAAATATTGTCAATAGAAGTTTATGTTTATATGTTAGGTTATGGGTTAATTTTAATGTTGAACTTACTAGCAACTTGCTAAGGATTCCTATATTGAATTAAAGTTTGAAATTTTATGTAATATTATTTATAAGTGCACATGCATTGAATGAATGTAAGTGATATCGTGTGCGGATCTTTTGGGTCTGAGGCGTGACAGACTTACAAGTGAGAGAATATACAAATTCAAACTTTCAGTCTGATCTAGATGATAGAAAGCCTATATCTGGATATGTATTCACTCTCAACAGTGCTGCAATTAGTTAGAAGAGTGACAAACAGTATTCCACAACTTATTCCACAATAGAGGTAGAATATATTACAGCCTCAGAAGCAGCAAAAGAAGCAGCAAAAGAAGCAATGTGGATATGTAAATTTATCGCTGAACTTGGAATAGTTCCAAGTACAATGAATCCTATACCATTATTTTACAACAACAATGGAGCCATTGTACAAGCTAAAGAGCCGAGAGCACACCAAAAGTCTAAGCATATGGAAAGAAAATACCATATCATTAGAGAAATCTTGGCTAGAGATTATAGAGTAGATTCTATAAATAATGTAGCGGACCCACTTATTTAAAGCCTTAACTCCAAAAGTATTTGAAAGATATGTGGAGTCAATGAGCATTCGATACCATCGTGAATGATACTAAAGCAAGTGAGAGTTGTTGGAATTTGTGCTTACATCCTATCCATTTATATATGAATATTTGTTTAATAATTATACTAGTATTATCATTTCATTAAATCGCTAACTATATTTTATATATGGTAAGATGCTTGTAACGTTTCAGACATTGTATGATCTGAAAGAGTTCAAATCTGATCTAAATGAATTTATATCAGTACTAAGAATTAGCAACGCTAAGAGTTATAAATGTTAAGAGTTTGCACTGATAAGAGTTATTAGGTGATAAGAGTCAGCGATATCTAAAGAGTTAGAGCCTTATCTGAAATGGGATAAAGACCTGAGAATATATTAATAATGACGTAATTGCAAAGAGCTATAAATAGTGCTAGAAAATAACATTATGCAAATATGTTCTCAAATATTATGTTCCTGATTTATCTTCACCGATGTTAGTCTGTCAATGAATACCTTAATGAATATATAGATTGGTGTATGTCTATATCTGGATGGTTAAGATGGTTAGTCTTAGCAAACCATAAGTTTAGTGGAAGCTTGTATAGAGATACAGGTATTCAGTAGAAACTGAATACTGAACAAAATTATAAAGACCTCCAATAGACATCCCATAAAATCATCAATAAAGGGTCTTTCGAGTTGAGTAGTATTTGTAGTCCTTTGACCTGAGTGCCACAGTGGACTTATGAGTGATCCACCATACTTTGGTTCCATACATGTCAGAAACCTTTTATGGTCTGACCGCTGGGTGTCGCTGGGTATAGTTTGATGCTCACGGAGTGCAGTGTTCATAGATATGGGATCCATTAGCTTATTTAGATGCATAATATATCCTAATGCTCTAAGATTGTATTTCAGAAAGTCTTATGGCCACAAGTAGTAATTCCCAGGAAAAGAGTTTAACCCTGAGGATAAATAATATCACAAAAGTTTTTGAGAATATTATTTATTAAAATACAATTCTAGAGATATATTTTTGGTCAGGCATGTGAAGATTTGATAGTGTTGATCTATATCTTTACTCTACCCAGATATAAATGATAGAGGGATTATACGAATATGCTATAACCTCAACTTGTATGGTCTAACACGCCACTTTGTAATATTAGTAACGTGTGTGTAGGGCATCGTTCACAGACATATGGAGGAGTTTCATATGACAATTCGGGTATGGATCTAAAAAGTCTCACAATATGAAGTATACCGTTGTGCATTGATGCAGCATTATGGATTGAATTGTTCCATTCTAGAAATTCTAGGATTCTTTGGGTTATACACTTGTCTAGACTTAAATGTTAAGTACCATCATTTATTTAGTTGGCAAAAGTTATTAACTAATTAAATGTTGATAAGTGGCACAATTTTGTTCCATGAATTATTTCACCATGAATTCACTCATTAACTATATTAATAAAATCAAATAAGGTAAAAATTAATTATTCAATTATTTTTTTAATTATTGAATAAATATTATTTAAATAAATGATAATATTTATTTAGTTATTTATTATTTTGGTTTAGATGGGAGACATATACCTAATTAGGTATAATTGCCACCAAAATATTATTTTTTAGTTTTTTGGCTACTTAATCAATTTTGAAAGCATTTGTGAAGTGCTTAACACACCTAAATATTATTTTGAATAATTAATTAACAAAGGATGAAGCAAAAATCGAGCATGGTGAGAAGGATTGAAAGAGAGTTTGGTTTTTGAGAGTTTTTATTTAAACAAAGGGTTGTGAGAAATACTAGAGAGAAAAAAAAAATTTCCTTATATTTCTTTCAAGAAACAAAAACTTTATTATTGGAAATTCAATTGTTGTTATTCTAGCTTCACAATCCCACCGGATTGTTGTGAACTAGAATTGAACAATAGGGTACTTCAAGGTGAGCTCAATGTTGGAGCTAGAAAGAATCTGGAATTAAAATCTTCACCGAAGGTCTTCAAAGGTATGTTTCTATAATCTTAAGTTGTTAATGATTTAAATTACATGTGTATATATGTTGATTACATGCTTAATGCCGCTTTGAAATTCATGTATATGATACATGTATTTAGTTTTTTCAACATGTACACATTCACATGCATACATCCTAAAACATGTTAACAACAACATTCACACCCCCTCCTATAAGCTTAAAATCATGTCCAAGCTCGGGCTCCTTGCCTAGTGGAGGCTTGACTTGATTGGACCATTACCATGAGGAAAGGTCTCAGCCAAATATGCCATTATCTTTGTGGATTACTTCACTAACACAAATACATTTCTTGCTAAACAAGAACATCTTTTAATTAAATCTTTTTCTTTGAACCTTACCTTTTATTTATTTATTTATTTTTATTTAAAAATTAGTTTGAACGAAGAAGAGTTCTTACAAGTGAATGTGAACAAAGAGTCTCTGATAATTAAAAGGTGAAAAATAAAGATCTAGAAGTAAATTAATTGTAGAAGTTTTGTCAAGGAACTTCAACCATTAAAATGCTACAATGTATACTAGTAGACTTTTCCAACAGAATCAACTACTCCACTTCTCAATTCAAATTAAAGAATAAAAACACTCCATTTCCATCCACTCCCTCCATAGACAAAGACAAATCACAAACATTGTAATGTACAATTAAACAAGATCACTTTCGATCTTTTTCATATGGGCAAATAAAATAAATATCATTGGTTGCAGTTGCACTTAAAAACAATGAAATAAGAAATAAAAGGAGAAAAATTGACGAAGCTAGGTATTTTAGAATAGAATACCGCCGTTAACACAATACAAAGTCAAAACTCAAATGTTATTTTATGATCCACTCCGAAATCCAAATTAGCATTCAGAAGAGAAAATTAACCTGAACCTAATACTCTTTACTTCTATTTCTATTTAAACAACACCCTTTCCCCTATATGAAAAAAAAAATCCATCTGAAAGATATTTATAAAACTTTTGGCTTTCGGCTTTCTCTATAACAGTAATGACATGTTCGGTTATCCTCAACCTCCACTCAATTACGGCTACGGCGTGGCACTGTCACCCCGTCTCAACCACACACTACTTAGCTTTATATAGCTAAGCCCAGGGTACTGCAAACCGCTCATTCCTATGCGGCTTTTTCCACACCTTCTTACAGGAGGTCAGCTTATGCTCATACTCATGCTTCAAGCGGCTACCCTCTGACTCTGGAAGCGTACGGTAACCCATTTGCGGCTTTAATACCATAAGCTTTCCCTTTTGGCATGGATCCAAACATCTTGGCTTGCTTTCAGCTTGCGGACCAAGATGGCAGCGGCCTTATCAACGATAAAGAGCTACAGAGAGCTTTATCGTCATATAATCAGAGTTGCAGCTTATGTACTGTTTGCCTTCCTATGTATTTATTCACCAACACCAACTCTAGAAAGATAGGTGAGTTCATTTTTTCACTTAAAATTTGTCAATCTTGCATTAATATATGTTAGCAATCAAGGTACATAAATGCTAATTTGCACCAGAAGTGGTTGGTAGTTCTACCTCTTACGATAGAATATTTGTAAATTTTGGCTATAAAAAACTCGTAGGTGCCAGCTGCATAACAATTTTACTAGCACACGGTGCCAGCAAAATTGTTATGGTAGACAGCTTTTTTAAGGCTGTCCACTTGCTCAACTCTCCCTATAAAAGGGAAAGTTTAGCAATTCATTTTCCATTCAATTTTAAAGAGAGTTTCAAAAATTTTGTGTATGTTTTTGAGTGATTTGAGAGAATTGGGTGTATTAGGGTTTTGGGTTATAAGGATAAAACACTACAATACTTGTACTCTCCATTTTTAATAGTAAAATATTCTTCTGTTTTCTCTCATGGACGTAGGCTAAAAGCCAAACCATGTAAACTCTTGTATTTTGTCTTATTTTTATTTTCATTATTTTTTTCAATTTCGCTTTAGCTGCGACCCTGCATCACCCCTCAATTTCCTAATAATGGTATCAAAGCTTCTAGTTGAAGGAGGTTACTATTTATGTATATGGTACTATTCACATACGATTACTATTTATACGTACGATTACTATTTATATAAAATAGTGGGAGTCGATCCTAGCATAGAGCAATCTATAGTGAATAGCAATAGCAGAAAAACATAAAGTTGAGAAGTTCAATGAAGGTAATTTCACATTGTGGAAAATGAAAATAAAGACAATTTTAAAGAAAAACAAGTGCTTATAAGCTGAAAGGCTCGCTGGTATCATTGATGATATCAAGTGGAATGAGATTGATAGTAATTCAATTGCTGATCTGCATCTAGCACTTATTGATAATGTGCTATCCAGTGTGACAGAAAAGAAGACAACAAAAGAGATCTGGAATACTCTCATAAAACTGTATGAGGTCAAATCTCTGCATAACAAGATCTTCTTAAAAAAGAGATTATACACCATTAGAATGGCAGAATCCACTTCAGTGACAGAGCACATCAACACATTAAATACTCTATTTTCCCAACTCACTTTCTTGGGGCATAAAATAGAGGTAGATGAATGTGCGGAGATTCTGCTTCAAAGCCTACCTGATTCGTATGATCAACTTATCATTAACTTGATGAATAACATCCTAACAGACTTTTTAGTCTTTGATGATGTTACAGCTGCTGTACTGGGAGAAGAACGAAGATGAAAAAATAAAGAAGACAAACATGAATGTTCACAATAAGCAGAAGCTTTGACAATGATGAGAGGTAGATCAACAGAACGTGGCCCTAATGGGAGTCAAAATCATAGTATATCAAAATACAGAAGTAAGAAGAACGTCAAGTGCTATTATTGTGGCAAGAAAGGCCATTTGAAGAAGGATTGTTAGGGATTGAAGAAAAGTGCAGAGGACAAACCTCAAAGGAATATTGCAAGCACTTCAGATAATGGTGAAACTTTATACAACAAAGCAACAACAGTTGTTGAAAATAGAAAATGGTTCTTGATGTATGGTTCATGGATTGTAGAACTACATGGCATATAACCTCTAAAATAAATGGTTCCATCAATATGAATCTACCTCTGGAGGATCTGTATATATAGGGAACGATCATGCTTTGAAAATCGCTAAAATAGGATCCATCAAGATGAAGATGTACGATGGTACTATTCGTATTATCTAGGAGGTGCGATATGTGAAAGGCCTCAAGAAGAATCTTTTATCATTGGGACAATTAGATAACACTAGGTGTATGACCCAAATTGAAAATAGGACAATGAAAATTTTCAAAGGCGCGCTTGTAGTAATGAAGGCAGAAAAGGTTGCTGCAAATTTGTACATGCTTAATGGAGAAACACTGCAGGAGGGAGATGCATCTGTTGCATCAACTAGTTTAGTAGAAGAGTTAATAATAATGTGGCATCACAAACTGAGCCATATGTCGAAACGAGGTTTGAAGATTCTCTCTGATCAAAATTTACTTTCAGGGCTCAAATCGGTTCATTTACCTTTCTGTGAGCACTGTGTCATAAGTAAGCAGCACAGATTAAAGTTCAGCACATTCAGTTCTAGAAGTAAAGAAATTCTAGAATTGATCTACTCTGATATTTGACAAGTACCGGTGATGTCCTTAAGGGAGCGAGATATTTTGTATCATTTATAGATGATTACTCCAAGAGATGTTGGGTATTCAATCAAGAAGAAGTCATATGTGTTTGAAGCTTTCAGAATATTTAAAGCGCATATAGAACTTAAATCAGAAAAGAAGATAAAGTGTTTAAGGATAGATAATGGAGGAGAATATACTGGTGAGGATTTTATTGCATTCTATCAACAAGAAGGCATCAAGCGGTAATTCAACACAGCTTACACGCCTCAACAAAATGGAGTAGCAAAGCAGATGAATAGAACCTTATTAGAGAGAACAAAAGCTATGTTGAGAACTGTAGGTTTAGCCAAGGCATTTTGGGCAGAAGCAGTCAAAACTTCCTGTTATGTGGTAAATCGATCACCATCAACGGCAATCGAGTTGAAGACACTGATAGAGATATGAATTGGGAAACTAATTGATTATTCTCACCTTCATACATTTAGAAGTCTTATATACGTGATGTATAATCCCCAAGAAACAATAAAGTTGGATCTAAAATCTAGAAAATGCCTTTCCTTGAGATATGCTGATGGAGTCAAATGGTATCGTCTATGTCTTCAAACTACCTACAAGGTCATCATCAGTAGAGATGTGATATTTATAAAAAATAAACTGTAAAGAAATGATGAAGATGATAGCACAGTGAAGAAAAATTCAGAGACTACAATGGTACAAATGAAAAATAATCAAGCCTTGCATAAGAACAAAACATGGGAACTGGTTGCACTACCACGTGGAAGAAAAGCCATTGGTAACAAATGGGTCTACAAGATCAAATAAGATGAAAATGACCAAGTGGAGCGGTATCGTGCGAGATTGGTGGTGAAAGGTTATGCTTAGAAAGAAGGTATTGATTTTAATGAAATATTTTCCCTTGTGGTTCGACTCACGACAGTCAGAATAGTCCTGGTAATGTGTGCTACATTTCACTTATATTTAGAGCAGCTAGATGTGAAGACAACTTTTTTTCATGGAGAACTTGAAGAAGAAATTTATATACTCTAACTAGAAGGTTTTAAAGAAGAAGAAAAAGAGAACTTGGTTTGCAGGTTGAACAAATCTCTGTACGGCCTCAAACAGGCACCAAGGTGTTGGTACAAGAGATTTGATTCCTATATCATCAGCTTTAGATACAACAGACTTAGTTCAGACAATTGTACATACTACAAAAGGTTTGAAGATGATAATGATTTCATTATTTTGCTGTTGTACGTGGATGACATGTTGGTGGCAGGCCTCAACAAAGATCGAGTCCAAGAATTGAAGGCACAGTTGGCTAGAGAATTTGATATGAAGGACTTGGGACCAACAAATAAGATTCTAGGGATGCAAATTCACCGAAACAGAAATAACAGGAAGATTTGGCTTTCTCGGAAGAACTACTTAAAGAAAATCTTATGGCGCTTCAACATGCAAGATTGTAAGCCAATTAGTACCCTACTCCCTCTTAATTTTAAGTTATCCTCTAAGATGTGTCCTAGCAAAAAAGTAAAGAGGAATGAGATGTCTCAAGTACCGTATGCATCAGCAATGGAAAGTTTAATGTTCGTTATGATTTGTACTAGACTAAACATTGTACAAGCAGTTGGTAGATACATGGTGAATCCTAGTAGAGAGCATTGGGGTTGTGTCAGAAGGATCCTTAGATATATTAAGGGTACCTCAGATGTTGCTTTATGTTACGGAGGATCAAATTTTATTGTTAAGGGCTATGTGGATTTAAATTTTACAAGAGACCTTGATAAAAGAAAATCCACTATTGGCTATGTGTTTAAACTTGCAGGAAGAGCTGTAAGCTAGGTTTCGAAACTACAAACTGTTGTGGCATTATCTACTACAAAAACAAAATACTTTACAGCTACATAAGCTTGCAAGGAAACAATTTGGATACAAAGATTTCTGGAGGAGCTCGGTCACAAGCAAGAGAAAGTTCAATTATTTTGTAACAGTCAGAGTGCCTTGCACATTGCAAGGAATTCAGCTTTTCATTCAAGAACGAAGCACATAGGTGTTCAATATCATTTTGTTCGAGAAGTGGTAGAAGATGGAAGTGTGGATATGAAAAAAATTCATACAGATGATAGCCTAGCAGATGTGTTGACCAAGCCCATCAATACTAACAAGTTTGTATGGTATAGATCCTTGCATGACTTAGCAGACACATAGGCAACATAACTTTGGCGAAGAAGAAAGAATGGTGTGGAGACTTGATTAATTCTCAATTAAATCTCTAAATGAGAGAATTGTTAGCAGCTGGCACCGTGTGCCAGCTGCATAACTATTTTGCTGGCACACGGTGCTAGCAAAATTGTTATGGTGGATAGCTTTTTTAAGGCTGTCCACTCGCTCAACTTTCCTTATAAAAGGGAGAGTTTGGCAATTCATTTTCCATTCAATTTTAAAGAGAGTTTCAAAAGCTTTGTGTATATTTTTGAGTGATTTGAGAGAATTGGGTGTATTGGGGTTTTGGGTTGTAAGGCTAAAATACTACAATACTTGTATTCTCTATTTCTAATAGTAAAAACTTCTTCTGTCTTCGCCCGTGGACATAGGCTAAAAGTCGAACCACGTAAACTCTTGTATTTTGTCTTATTTTTATTTTCATTATTTTTCCCAATTTCCCTTTAGCTGCGACCCTGCATTACCCCTCAATTTCCTAACAAGTTACACGTAAGTAACACGTGGCTCTAAAAATGCCTTTTTAGTGGTGTTGTTGGCTATAGACTATTCTTGGCTAATTGGGTTTTCTAGGGCCTACATACCATCGACTTTTTTTCCCTCTAATTCTTATATGGTATTATATTTTTTTTTTTGGAATTATTCTTGTACAGGGCTTAAAGAGCTCATTCAAGTATTTGGAGGTAAATTTTATGTTATTTTATGTTTAATAAAGTAACTATTTTGAAGTTAAAGTTTGTTTTTTAATTTGAATATGGTAATTGATCCATCCAGGCTATGTTTGAGAAAGTGATAGAGACAAGAGTGGCAGAATTAATGCTAATGAGTTGTGGGATGCTCTTTTGAGCCTTGGGTTTTTGGTTTTGCTAGTAGTTTTAGATTTGCTTGTATCTAAGTTTGACAAAACTGGTGGCAAAAGCAGGGCCATTGAATATGATAATTTTATCGAATATGTTCTAATTCCTACGCTTTTTAATTCAATAAGAACCTTTTTGCTTTTATGGATTTCTAATCATAATTTTTGTATCTTTTCCAATTCAGGTGCTGTCTCACAGTTAAGGTTAGCTTTCACCTAGTAGAAATAGTTTTTCAAGTATTTTGCATTTATTACTTAAAAGAGCTCATATCCTTGCAATTTTGCTTAATTAAAATGTAGGCAATCTTTTTATGGAAGAACTTTTTATTACTTCCTAGTGCTTCTGATTAGTAAAATTAGATGTTGATCATTTCATAATGCTCCTAATTAGTAAAAGGGGATGCCATATGCAGAAAACAATTCGTGTTTGTTTTGATACCATTTGATTAGGTTAGGCGCTTGCTATTAATTTCAAAGATTATCCTATTAAGTAATGCTGCCTATTTACTTTATTTTTATTTGATGTCAAATGTGACACTGAGCCACAAAGCAAATAAACAAATAAATAAGAGATCTATTAAATGGATGAATAATATGATGGGTTCCAAAAATTTGCCTACACACAATTTCACTTGGAGAATTTATTGTCTTGATAATGGATTTGTTAATCGTTCATCTTGCAGGGCTTGACCAAGAAATTTAAGGAGAGGGATACAGCATACTCTAGTTCTGCAACTTTCACTTACGAGAATTTTATGCTAGCTATCCTACCATTCCTCATTGCATAAGTTTATAAAATTTTTAGAGGTCTTTTGAATTCTGACACGGTTGTGGTGCAATTTTTAGGTATTTTGGCTTGTTTTCCTATTTTAGTAAGAGAAAAATAAGAAACTATTTGGTTTATTTAATGCTTTGGTTTTAACTGTTCAAGTTTTCTTGCATCTTTATTCAATTTGTTATTGTGCTAGTTGAATTCAGCTTGTTTAAAGCACGGGATGAAATCATTTTTGGACCTTGGTTTAGCATGGGATGTAATCATTTTAGGACTTTAGTTAATTCACACTTTAACTGCTATGTAAATGATGGTAGAGATATTGCAGTTGTGGTTTACAAGTTTATCACCATGTAGTCCTTTATTCATATAGATGTGGCTGTGTAAATGATGGTAGAGATATTGCAGTTGTGGTTTGCAAGTTTATCACCGTGTAGTCCTTTATTCATATAGATGTGGCTATATAGTTTAATTGCATTTGAATCAATATTTTGGATTATAGATTTTCATTTTTAATATCTCGTTCATGTGATAGTGGTAGTATTTTCTTAAATTTTAAGGAATTGAAACTTCAGTCTAACAGAAGTAATGTACTCTACTTAATAGGTGTATGATATATGCATTAGGGTAAAATTCTTATGTCATGTCCTACGTCAAATAAAATTTGGGTGGATCTTAAGTATATATGGGTGGGTAGATAATATTACCTAACAAGCTAGTCTTTTTGATCAATGGTAAACGCTCGACCCATGACAAGTAGTATAAGAGCAAATTTGAATTCTCGTTCACATGTGAGCCCCTAAAATCGCCCCAATGAAAATTGTCACATGAAAAGTGGGCTCTCTATGTCCCAAGGGGATAGGCATTACTGGCTATGTAGACCTTGAAAATCCTGTGTCTTAAGCCCCTAATATGGATTGCCACGTGGATATTGAGTCCCTTAACTTCAAAGGGATTGGCAATAAAGGTCAGGTTGGCCTCTAAAGAATGTTACTTTCCACATCGAATAGAAAATTAGTGGTATTAGAGCAAACCCAAATTCTCGTTCGCATATGAGCCCTTAAAATCGCTCCAATGAAAATTGTCACATGAAAAGTGGTCCCTCCATGTCCCAGGGTGATAGGCATTACTGGCTAAGTAAACCCTGAAAATCCTGTGTCTTAAGCCTCTAATATGGATTGCCACGTGGATATTGGGTCCCTTAACTTCAAAATGATGGGCATTAGAGGTCAGGTTGGCTTATAGAGAATGTTACATTCCACATCGAATAAAAAATTGGTGGATCTCGAGTATATACGAGTGGGTATGTAACATTAACTAACAGGCAAATCTTTTAGGTCAATGGCAAACGCTCTGTCAATGGCTAAGTAGACCCTAAAACTCCTGTGTCTTGAGCCCCCAATATAGATTACCACGTAGATATTAGGTCCCTTACCTTCGAAGGGATGGAAAATACATGTCAGGTTGGCCTCTAGAAAATGTTACATTCCACATCGAATAGAAATTTGGTGGATCTTGAGTATATACGGGTGGGTATGCAGCATTAACTAACAGGCTTGTCTTTTAGGTCAATGGCAAGTGCTCAGCCTGTGATAAGAATGTCATGTTCCAAGTGTTCTCAAGCATTTTCTTGAACACTTCGTGCGCTATAAAGACTCTTAGAATACTTGGTATACAACAAAGTCTTATAGAGTCTATGTGGGCTAATGGAGTAGTTTGTGGGCCAAAAATTCTAGAAGACCCATTGACATGGGTGAAGATTTGAACCAAGGCCACAACCTGTTAATGACATAGACCATTATTAGGAAAAGGAATATTCTATGGGATATATGATGACATCGTGGAATATGCTTTAGAATATTTTTTCATCTTGTATGTACACCATTAGATCGTTTAAATCTCAACAGTCAATTGTGTAGGACTGTTAGTATATAATAGGGTAAACTTTAATTGTACAAATCCTCTCATAGCTTGTAATCTCATTCAGTTATAATGAGAGTATTTTCTCAAACACCTTGTGTGCATGTTTCCCACATCTCTTATTTGTCTAATGTTTTCTAAGTAGCTTAGTGAGCAATACATCTACGATCGTACGATTCTTGAAAAGGTTCATGACATTCGGTATTAGAGTGGGTTTGAAGAAAGATGGACAAAGATGCACCGACATTGTCGGAAGTGACTGAAGAGAGAGATAAGAACCCTAAAGCTAAGAGGTATGGCAGTATACCTCGTGATAAGTCCATTGATCTTAGTCATGATCTAGGGAAGATGGTGAAAATGCTTAGTGGCGTTATAAGAAAGGCAACAGATCATCTCAAAGAGTTAAAGCAACAAGTGGAGAAGCTCAAGATGGACCTCGATACTCAATGGGATGAGCTATACTCCTTCATCGACACATCCATCGAGAGTTATGCAGGTAGGTAGTAATATTAGGTTAAATCTTTTCAAGAGAAGGTATACACCACCATGGATAAAGATCAAGCTTAAGTGGAGAAACTGCGTAAAGGGTTTGAAGCTATTAAGGAGGATATGGTGCTATGTAACCAAACAATAGCAAATGGAGCTGTTACTACTTAAGGAACGCCAAGAGTCGAGACTCCTAAGCCAAAGGAGTTCAGAGGTAAGCAAAATACCAAGGAGCTCGACAACTACTTTTGACAAATAAAAAAATACTTCGACGCCATGGGTATACGGGATAAAGATAAAGTAAATACCGCAACCTTATATCTTTTTGATTATGCAATTCTGTGGTAGTATAAGAAAAGCGATGAGATATACAAGAGTACCTATACTATCAACATACAGGCAGAATTACAACGGGAGTTGAAGCACCAATTTTATTTGGAAAACGTAGCACATGACACTAAAAAACAGTTAAAGGAATTGAAGCAAACCAAGTCCATCAACGAGTACATAGAGGAGTACTCCCTGTTAATGCTGCAGATCCCCAATATGAGAGAGAAGAACTTATTGTTCAATTTACTAGATGGGTTACAAACATTGGCATCTAATGAGTTAAAACAGCGCGGAGTGGCAAGTATATCTGACGCTCTTACATTAGTGGAAACTCTCATGGATTACCGTAAATGTGACACTGGGAAGTCCAAGAATTCTAGACCCAATCATAGCAAATATAAAGGAACTAAAGAGTTTCATCCTCTAGGGATGAGGAGGAGAAAGACAAGTCGCTTAAGTGGGAAAACAGAAGCGTAATGGCCGTAAGAGTAATGGACTAAGATGAACTGCTTTATTTTTTATAGGGATTATTGAGTTAAAGACTTTCTAAATAAGAAGGCTCTTAACGTAATGGTTGTGGCACGTAAGGTATGTGAGCATGGCCAAATAGGGTGTTTGCAACTACTCAACACTATAAAAACCAAGCAAAGTGCCCTCGTGCCAACAGGAAAAGTGCTCATATATGTTGAAGTCTACATTGATTGCATAAAGACTCGAGTGCTGATAGATATGGGGGCAACATACAACTTCATTAAGTGTGTGAAAGTAAAACGCTTGAGACTTGATGTAGAGAAAGATGAGGGATTCCTCAAATTTGTGAACGCTGCGGCCAAACCACTGGATGAGGTAGTTCGAGGGATTAAAAGTCACTGTAGGACTTGGCGTGGTGAGGTAAATTTCTCGGTAACACCTCTTTATGATTTTGATGTTGTGTTACCTATGGAGTTCTTGAGGCAATATGACGTGGTACCACTTCTTCGACACAACTATATGTGCATTATGGAGAGAAGGACCTTACATGATACCAATGATAGACAAGCCTAAGGGTAGAGAATCTAAGATGAAAGCCAATGCCAAACTCTTTTCCACCATACAACTACGAAGAGTTGCTGAGTGCAATGGAAAAACACATCTAGCCACAATGAGAGGGATAAATGTAAGGCAAAAGAAGGCGAAGATAAGCTACTAACAGAGGTTGTAGAAGTGCTCGTGGAGTATGAAAGGGTTGTGCTAACTATTATACTGCAGAAACTAGCACCAAGAAGGGAGAATGATCATGGAGTTAAGTTAGAGCTTAAGTTTATGCTTCCAATTACAGTGCAGATGCCTCAACTAGAGTTAATAGAGTCATGAGGGCAGCTTGAGGGATTGTTGGGTCCGGGAGTCATCCAAGAACCTAAGGTGTCACATAGTGTACATATTCAACACAAGTAGGAGATTAGAGACAAGCAGTAACATGTCAAGCATAGTGCGAGGGACTTTGTGATGGAGACGATACTTCTACCATAGCGCAAGTCAACACGCCCACTTATAAGAGCCTTAATCGTAAGGACAATGGGTCATTTCTTATTATCAAGAGAGTTGGTAATATCTCACATAAGGTGGGGATACCTTCAAGACAGCGGCTGCATTTGGTGTCTCCCAAGAGCTATTAGAAGCTAAACTACAAGGGTAAGGAAGACATGGAGCATGAGCCAAAAAGATGAACTTTTTGGGATTTCTACATTGAATGACAAAGAGGCAGAACTCATCCATAACTGATGGATGGTGTGAAAGAGGAATCCATCTCTAAAGCATGAGCACTTTGTCAAGTGAAAAAGGTTGTTCGATAAAAGAATAAGCTTGGAACACGATAGCACACAATGGCAGTCTAAAAAACTAGGTGAGCAAGTTCCAGCAAAGTCACGATAAGAACATTGCATGAATTTGGTAGGGGAGAATGTTATGCCCCAAGTGTTCTCAAGCATTTTCTCGAATACTTGGTACGCGACAAAGCCTCTTAGAAGTTATATGGACCAATGTAGTGGTTTGCGAGTCAAAACTTCTAAAAATACTCGCTAATGTAAAGGGAGATCCAAGCCAAGCCCGCGACTTATTAGGGATATAACCCCTTATTTGGAATGGCATTGTAGAATATTTTAGAACATTTTCTCATTTTGTATATACATCATTAGATCGTTTAGATCTCAACTGTCGATTATATAGAGCTGTTAGTATATAAGAGGGTAAACCTTAATTGTACAAACTATCTCATAGCTTGTAATTTCTTTAAATTATATAGAGAGCCTTTTCTCAAACACCTTATGTGCATATTTCTCTCATCTTTTCTTTATGTAGTGTTTTCTAGATTGCTTAGCATGTAACACATCTAAGGTCACACAATTCTCGAAAAGGTTCGTTACACTTAGCTAGCAAACAAGAACTAACTAATTAAATTTACTCTAAGAGAATTGAAGCAGGCAACATATGTCTCTATTACCATAAAATTATTATGATGTAACTAAATTAAGATGAGAGTTGTTGGATTGTACAACCAAATTGGTCATCCATCCAATACTTGGGTTAAGCTTGCATCTACTTCGTATACCTGAAAAAGAAGCAAAGTATTATAAATAAATAAATAGTACCATAAAAAATGTTACATTCTAGTAATGTTGAGATAATATGTAAAACAATTATACAAACTTGGTGTTTCATGTATAAAGAACTTATCAGAATTTAAAAATGCTTACATCATGAACTTCGTCCCATAGTGCATTCACTTGCTCCCTTGAAACTGCCTTAGTTATGCGATGTAAGATAAATAGTATGTTAATGTTAATACTACATAGGTATATAGATATAGAAATACATATAATCTTTTAGTTAAATCAACATTATTTTGTTATACATAATCATAAATAGGATTGACATTCCATATAATATAAAGAACCAAAAATCTATCATATCAAATTATTATGATGGATGTAAAGAAAAATATATTTGAGGAATCTATAGCAACTTGAATGTAAGGATTAACAGCTTTTAATGAGAACACGAGATTATAGTGATCTTTCAAAATCAAATTTATTTAGTGCTTAATAGGATTCTCTCTCTGCAATAAAAAAGATAAGAGCTCTACGTATATTGATTTGACTTGAGGTCTTTATATATTAGATTAACTGTCATTGCTTCAATAATAGTTTAACCAATATTAAGTTTGTACACATAATAAGCTTATATCCAATAGATATTTTTAGAACCTAATAAGAGATAATCCAAAGAGATCACTTAAATTTTCTTTTATTTAAGATATAATTATTGTTAATATGTGAGTCCACATATAAGAAATAATAAAACCCAACAATCTTTCACCTGAGCCACGTATGTCATCTGGAAATAATTATGCAATATAAATTTTAATGTGCATAATAAATATTATCTTATCTTGAAACATCTCCTTAAATATAATCTAGTCCATTAACTATATCAATATAAGATTAAAGCGACCTTCGCTGCACATATTCACAACTAGACCCATCAATGGTCACTATACCAACATAATCAATAACATAAATTAGATATAGATGTATAGCCTAGCAATTACATAAAATGTGATCTTAAATATGCCTATTTCCAACCAGTCCTACTTTATAACTCCAACGAGTTAAATACTTTCTAAATTTTATTCAAAGCCGTAGCAGAAAGTACCAAACACTTTTTAAACTTTATGTAAAACCTCAGTAAAAAGTGGCACTTTATTTCAAAGTTATAACAAATAATCTATCAAACCTTATTTTGTGAAAAAAAAAAACCATAAGTGTGTTTTAACCAAATGAACATCAAATAAAAAACTCTTATTATTCATGCATATCATTAAATAACACAGCACCCATATAAGCAACATGGTTATAAAATACCTTAGGCAGTAACCCAAATGAGGGATCTGAAATTTTGGAGTTTACACTAATATATTCTATTGACATTTGTTGACTTTGAACTCTTTATTTAACAACTATAAACTTAATGTCTTTGTGCTTAGACTTCGAAGAGCTTTTATTATTATGGGAATACATCACTAAAGTTTTATTATCACAATAAATTTTTAAAGGTCTTTCAATACCATTGATAATGTGAAACCCTGTGTTAAAGTTTTGCTACCATATCCCATGATTTAATAGCTCAAAACATGTTATAAACTTAGGTTCCATAGTAGATGAAGTTATAAGCATCTGCTTAGCACTCTTTCAAAACATAGCTCATCAGGCTAAAGTGTATATATAGCATAATGTAGATCTCTTACGATCTAGGTATCCAACAAAATCAAAATCAAAATACTCCATAATTTCTAATCTATTTGATCTCCTATATATGAGCATATAGTTTTTTATTCTCGATAAATATTATAAAACTCATTTGGTTGCTTTTCAATGATCCACCCCAGGGTTATTTAAATATTTACCTTATATTTTAACAATGTATACAATATATGAATGTGTATAAACTTGAGCATACATAAGATCCCTACTACTATTGTATGATTTTAGAATGCAAGTGCATGTTGCTACAAACAAGTAATATAATGATGAATATAGTACCACTCCAACAAGAAATTATTATTAAATTCATTAATTACTAAAATTGTATCTTTTTATTTTTATTTAAACAATCAATAACTTAAATAAATAAAATTTAAACTAAATAAATAAAGAAAACAAAAACAACATAGAGTAAAGAAAATAATTACCTATTCATTAATATTAAATAGACAATGATCTATCCTAAAGTTACTTAATTATCTACCTAACGTTCTAACAACGTATGTGATATTTGGATGCGTACACATTTGAGCATACATGAGACTCTCTACTACTGATGCATAAAATTTTTTTTGCATTTCTTTTTATTCAATCTCATTCTTAGGACACTGACTGAGATTAAACTTATCACTCTTAGCAATAGACATATCTCCGGGAGCACAATCTTTAATGCCAAACCTACTAAGTATTTTATCTATATAGTTCTATTGTGATAACTCAAGAATACCTTGAGTGTGATCTCAATGTATATGGATCCTTAATATAAAAGATGCATCTCCAAGATCTTTCATCTTGAAATTCCTTGATATAAATCTCTTAGTTTTGTATAATAAGCTTATATCGTTGCTTGTTGGTAGTATGTCATCGATATAAAAAACTAGGAAGATAAACTTGCTCCTATTAAACTTATGACATATAAATTCATCAATTGTATTTTTTCAAAGCTAAATCAGGTAATCACTTGGTAAAACTTGTGATACTATTAATAAGATACTTGCTTAAAACTATAAATGGACTTTTTTAATCTGCAAACCATATTCTTTAGATCTCCGGATATAAAGTTTTATGGCTCTACCATATATATTATTTTCACAATATCATAATTGAGAAATGCAGTCTTTATGTCCATTTATGTAGCTCTAAATAAAAACAAGCTATAAGTTTTATGATGATTCTAAAAGAGTCTTTCATTGATATTGGAGAAAAAGTTTCTTTGTAATAAATGTCTGCTTTTCATTAATACTAGAGAGAAAGTCTCTTTGTAATCAATGCCTTCCTTCTGAGTGAAACTCTTGGCAACGAGATGCGTTTTATATCTCTTAATACTGCCTTTTGAATTCCTTTTGGTCTTAAATATCCTTTTGCAACCAATAGGTTTCACACCTTTAGGCAACTCGACAAGATCCCAAACATTATTGTCTTTTCATAGATTTTATCTCATCTTTTATGGCCTCAATTCACTTATGAGAAATGAAACTTTGTTTGGCTTGACTAAAACAGATTGAATCATTTTTTGGTCCCACATCAAACTCATATTTGGGTAGTGGTTTATCTCGATTCATAACCTAAACCCATTGGCTATGTGCATGTGATACACGTGTCCATTTTAAAAATTATATATATAATATTTATACACCATTTATGTATCTCTTATATAAATATTCATAACGGAAGTTAGAAATTTAATTTCTAAAAAATGAACATGATAAATTATATTCATTACGATAATAAATAAAATATAAAACATATTAATCAAATTAATACTAATGATTGAGAATATCACCTATCAAGCCTTTGGAAATTATCAAATCGGAGTCCACCATGAAGCACACTCATTAACATTACTAGAATTCAACTAGAGTGGGCTTGGATCGTTAGAGTAACAGCTTCAATTTTCAGCAATGGTGTTTAACTCTTAATCACCTTGGTTAACTCTTAACTATAGCTTAAATGTTTAAGCTTGGAATAATTAGTTAAACACTTTAACTAATCACATTTGTTTCAAAAAATATAAATTTTGAACAACTTTTGTAAGAACAAATTTCCTTTTTTCTCTATTATTTAGCCTTGCAAATAAAAACAAGGAGAGAAACATTTTCTTTCTTCTCTTACTTGCCATGGTTAGCCAATCATCAAGAAAATGAAGGAGATGAAGAGCTTTTACAACTCTTGCAAAATAATTTCTCTCTCATCCATGAAGAAGATGAACAATTCTCCAACAATTGCAAAAATTATCAAATGGCCGAATTTTCCTCACTTAAAAGTGAAAACACTTTTCATCTTTTATCTATGTCAACAACACAAGACTCACCATATATGGTAACAATTACCATAATATATGCTTCTATGTTTTTCCAATTATAAAACCAATAAAAGAACATGTGCTAAATTGAATAAAAAACCTTTTGTTGACTAAGCAAAACATCTTTTGGTTTAATGAAATTGTAATGGCCGGCCAAGTATTTTGGCAAAATAATACACTTTTTATTTTTTATTTATTTTCTCTTCATTAGTCAAAGGCATCATGCCCCACCATATGATGTCTTTATATTTAAATAATGTAAACTCTTTTACATTATTTAATTGTAAACAATTTACAATATTCAAATAGGCTTAGGCCATTTTCACATGTTTAATTTTATTTTAATCATATTAACAAAATTAGGACATGTGATATGCAATCTCATTACAATAATTGTTTGACTTTAAAATAATATAATATTAATAACAATTATTAATATCTTTATTTATTCAAAATATTTTTGAATAAATAAATGACTTTACATGTCTTACAAGTAAGGTCATTTTAGTAATTACAAAGTCAAACAATAAATGGCCTATAATGTGCCACGTGTCATGATCCATTAGTTAACAACTATTATTAACCAATTAATGTACTCAACTCTTAAGTCTTGATACGTGTACATCTTGAGAGAAATTGAAACAAATATCCCAATTTGTTGAAATTTATTGGATTAAACTATTTAATTCAATACGTTGCCCCAGTACATAAAAAGTACACTTCATATTGTAGGACTCCCTAGGTTCACACCCGATTTGTCAAATGAAATTGTTCTATAAGTCCGCGATCGATACCTTATGCACACATCACAAATATTACAAATCAGCGTGTTAGGCCATGCAAAATGAAGTCACAAAGCATGCGTATAATCCTTCCGTCATCTATATCCTAGATGTGCGGGAATATAGATTTACACCGTCAAATTTTCATATGCTCATCAATGAAAATATCTCTAGATTTGTATTTTCAAGGACAATGTATGCAAATACATTTGTTACACTATTCAACCCTTTGAGAAATGCATTTTTCGAGTTAGT
Organism: Ailanthus altissimus; assembly: GCA_946807835.1. Lineage (NCBI taxonomy): Eukaryota > Viridiplantae > Streptophyta > Magnoliopsida > Sapindales > Simaroubaceae > Ailanthus > Ailanthus altissimus. Next base: position 18,297,288 of record OX327687.1, read on the forward strand.
ACTCGTGGCCACAGGATTTTTTGAAATACGATCTCGGAGCATTTGGATATACTACTCCCCTATGAGAGCTGACAGATCCTATATCTGTACATACTGGACTCTATAGACATCGAACCATACCCAGCAACACCCAGCGATCACACTATAAAAGGTTTGTGACTTGCATGGAACTAAAGTATGGTGGATCACTTACAAGCCCATCTTAGCACTCAGGCCAAAGGACCACATATAATACTCAACTCAAGAGTACTCACCATTAATGATTTTATAGGATGTCTATTGGCATCCTCGTGAGTCTGTTCAGTATTTAGTCCTGACTGAATACCCGTATGTATATACGAGCTTTTGGTAAGCCCATAGTCGGCTAAGAACAATCATTTATATCATATAGATATAGTATGGTATAAATGATTATTCTTTATAAAAAGAGATCCACTAACAAATCTACATCGATGAAGCAGATCAGGAATATAATAGTTGAGGACATATTTGCATAATGACATCTCCTAGCACATATTGCAGCTCCTTACAATCATGTCATTACTGGGTATACCCCCAGGTCTTTGTCCCATTACAGATAAGGATCTAACCTTTTAGATCTGGCTGACTTTTATAACATGCTAACTCTTAGCAGTGCTAACTGTCAGCATTTATAACTCGCAGCTCTGCTAATTCTTAGCACTAGTCTAAACTTCTTTAAACTAGATCTGAACTCCTTCAGATTATATAATATCTGTAATGTAACAAGTATTTTACCATGTAAATATATATTGTATTAACGATTATACAAAATATTTACTGTATAAATATTAAATAATTTAATATTCATACAGTATTGGAATAGCATGTAAGCACAAACTCTAATACTTCTATGACCTTAATTCACTTATGAGAATTGAAACTTTGTTTGACTTGACTAAAATAGATTGAATCATTTTTAGTCCCACATCAAACTCATATTCTTAGAGACAGACAACTTAATCATCCAAAAATCGTACTTCTTCAATCTATAATGAATCTTTTTAATGGCACTTGTTCTTGAGGTTGTTGAGGTTGCTTTTTATGAGAAAGAACAAATTTTGCATTGGCGTGCTCCTACACATTATCTTATATTTTTAGATTTTTGTCTTGAATAATGTTAGAAAAAAGGAGTTTGATCATTTTTAGTAGTACTTATAATAAGAGAATTATATTCCTCCTCATAGACATTATCCCTAACCTTATCTCCCCATTCCCCCAAACTCAATATTCTAAAAAACTTTACTTAGGGATTATAAAATTTAAAGCCCCTTGATCTTTCAGAGTATCCAATATAATAACAACTTACTGTTCTTGAGTCCATTTTTTTTATTGAACCTATATGGTTTAGCCTTAGCTGAAAAACCTTAAAAATGTAAGTGTCTAATGCTAAACTTCTTGCCTAGTAGCTTTCAATGAGAATATGAGAGTATAGCGGTCTTCTACAATTAAATTTATATTTCTACACATAATAAGTCCCATACCTAATGGATGTTTTTAGAGCCTAATAGGAGATAGTCTAAATAGATCACTTAAATTAGCACTTATTTAAGATAGCTCATAATACATAATTATTGTTAATATATGAGTCCATATATATGAAAAATAAAACCCAATATATTTTACTAAGTACCTGTCTGAACTATTTTCCAAATAACTCCCTTAGTGCAAGAAGGAACTGTAAGTGAACGATGTATCTGTAATACTTCCCGCTCCCAAATTTTTTTGTATCCTGGATTTAAAATCCCCAATTCTTTTTCTTCTATCCCAATTGATTTAGTGTGGTTCTATAGCTGCAAGAAACACACAAAAAAAAAATTCTCACAAAATTGTCTCCGATTAATTCTTTAACTTAGAATACATGAAAAATATTGTAATGTAAATTTCTAAAACAGAAAAATATATATATATTCATATTCGTAGTACCCTTGAAAGGAAGGAATCGGAACCACCATATTTATAAACAATTTCAATGATTGCTATCTACCTATCATTGCTTTTATGAACAACATGAAATTCCAAGTCATATTTGTAATGTAGCAGAACATGAGAATAAAAGAAATGGCATATGCTAATTATCAATGCATTATTAATGATTGATTAGGATATTAGAAGTATCAGATATATAAAAATAATAAGATTTCAAGACGAGATGGATGGGGTAAACCTAGAACTATTAAAGAAGTGTACTCCGAGGGATTATGCCAGTGACACTAAAGCAATTTTTAACTTGTCCGATTAATGTTGATATCTCCTCCATCTCTTTTCAACATCACTTGATCAAATACTCATTTTCGAAGAAGAACCTTTATCGATAACAATTTATTCTCAGGCCCCTGTGTTGGGTGTGTTGTGCGAATTTAACTAGGGTGCTTGCATGTGGGTTTGTGTTCATCATACAAACAATATACATATCTCATACATACATGTGCACAGCGGAAGATTAAATACAATGAACACAGAAAATAACATTTGATTAATCTGAAATTCGAGATTGAGAAATATCACCTATGAAGCCTTTGGATTAATTTTCTTTGAAGTCCACCATGAAATGAATCTTTGATCAATTCTAGCAATCAACAAGGGTGGGTTTGATTGTCTAGAATGGCAGCATCTTAATCCAGCATTTATGTTTAACTCTTAAACATTTTACAAAGTTAAACTATTTAACTTAATTAAATTTGTTTTTCCTTTTATTCAACTCTTGAATAAATAAAACAAATCTTGTTTTTAGTTATTACATTTAGTAACCATTAATTCAATTTGTTTTGTTGTTCTAACACTTAAAACACAAAACAAACAATTTCAATTTCTCAAATTGAATTGGCTCCCAAAATGCAAAACCTAAAAAACTAAATCAATTATGAATTTTGAATTTCATTTCACTTTATATACTAATGCATTAATTCCAAACTAATTTGAATTTCATTTGCATTTCATTTGGCTTAACCTAACCTTAGTTAACATTTAACCATAGTTAGATTATTTTAACTTAACCTTTAAGTTAATAAATATTTTATTAATTTAACCATAGTTAACTAACTTAACCATAGTTAGGTTAACCTTTACTTAACCTTTAAGTAAGGTTAACTTAACTTAACCATATGGTTAACTCTTAACCTTAGTTAGGTTAAATAATTTATTTAACAATTAAATAAATAAATATTTATTTTAATTATTTAACAATTAAATAATCATAAAGTGAAATTACTATTATATCCTTACTCGGTTACCAAGTTAACCTAAAGTGGGTCCCACCAATTTAACCACATTCTTTAGTTAACGTAACCTTAGTAATTGCTGAATTATACTGTATTGAACAATTCAATACGGTACACTGCCCAAGTGCTCAAAGAGTACATTTCATATTGGGACTCTCTAGGTCCACACCCGATTTGTCAAATGGAACTGTTCCATTAATCCGTAATCGATGCCCCACGCACACGTTACGAATATTACAAATCAGCGTGTCAGACCATACAAGTTGAGGTCATAACGTATACGTATAATCCTTCCATCATTTATATCCTGGATGTGCAGGGATATAGATCAGCACCGTCAAATCCCTATTTGCTCATCCATAATCTTATCTCCAGATTCATATCTCGATAAACAATATACGCAAACACTTTTGCTATATTGTTTAACCCTATGGGAAACTCTTTTCCCGGGTTTATGCTTGTGGCCACAAGACTTTATGAAATACAATCTCGGAGCATCGGATATACAACTTACCTACGTAAGCTGACAGATCCCGTATCTACGCACACCGGACTCCATGAGTATCGGACCATACCCAGCGACACATAGCGGTCAGACCATGAAAGGTCTCTGACATATGTGGAACCAAAGCATGATGGATCACTCACAAGACCACCGTGGCGCTCAGGTCAAAGGACCACGAATACTACTCAACTCGTGAGGACCTTCTTTTGACGGTGTCATAGGATATCTATTGGGGTCCTCATAAGTCTGTTCAGTATCCAGTCTTGACTGGATACCCGCATGCCTATACAAGCTCTAAGCTCATGGTCAGCTAAGAACAACCATCTGAACCAGTCAGATATAAACATACACTAATCTATATAAAGTTAATCACCGATAGACCCGCATTAGTGATTATAGATCAGGAACATTATCTTTGAGACATACTTACATAATGATATTTCTTAACACCTATTGCAACTCTTTGCAACTATATCATTACAAGTATACTCTCAGGTCTTTGTCCCATTATAGACAAGGTTCTAACTCTTTAGACCTCGCTGACTCTTATAAACTGATAACTATTAACAGTGCTAACTATTAACATTTATAACTCTCAGCTTTGATAACTATTAGTTCTGGTCTAAACTCCTTTAAACCAGATCTGAACTATTTCAGATCAAACAATGTCTGTAATGTTACAAGCATTTTACCATATTAATATCATATTAACAATCTTTATTCGAAATATTTATTGTATAAATATTAACAATTAATATTCATAAAATATTAGAATGGCACGTGAGCACCAGCTCCAACACCCTGCCTAATAGTTAAGGGTTTAAACACAAGACCTTAATTCTAAGCATAACCTTAGTAATGATGCTATATTCTAAATCTCTTAAAGCCAAAAAGTTAAACTATTAGGCAAAAATTAGATATTAATATTAAAGACAAATGTTAATAATTTACTATCAAAATGTAACTATAGAGTATGATGATAAAAGCATACTGTGAAAGTGGCTGTTTATTGCAATTTCATGCCTTATGTTCTTGACAAAAGCCAGAGCTGGTTTGTAATCCCTTAAACAATTTTTCGAGGCTAGGTAAAACATGCACCCTTTGATCCAGAAGATTAATAGGAGATTGAAGTTTTCCAGTTTCACAAACTTGCCAATTTGGGTTAGTGCTTGTTTGTTTGAGTTTCTATACTGGCCAAAAGAGTTTTTTTAATGCCAAAATCTATTTTCAAAATTTTTTATGACGTTTGGTTATAATTAGAGAAGAGTTTTTGGAGATTAAAAAAGCTATTTTATCTCTACTTCCAAAAGCTCAAATTTTGGACTTTTAAGAGTAGAGCTTTTTGAGATTTTTTAATATTTATGTAATGTCATATATACCTTAATAATATTTCTTATTTCTATATAGTATCCTTAATAAAAATGAATCATATTCAACTAAAATATTTTAATATTTTTTAAAAAAGTCATTATACCTTTAATTTTTTATATCTGTACAACTATTATATTTTTATAAGAATTTACCAAAATTTATTATTGATATTTTATTTTTTAAATAAAAAAAAGTATTATTTTATTTTTAATTTTTATACAAAATACAATAATTTATATTGATTCATTGATTATTATGCATTGATTTTATTTAATTATTATTTTTTAATAAATTGAATTTGAACTTATATATAAAAAAATTTAAATTATTTATAATTTAAATATAAAATTTATTAAATATCTTTTTTAATAATTTAATAATAAATAAATACTTTTAATAATATATAACTAAATAATATAATATTTAAAAAAATTAATTAATAAATAATTAAATAACCAATAACTTTTTTTATAAAATTTTACTTTTAAAAAATTCAACCAAAAGCCGCTGCCCCTTGCCAGCTCCTTCTTCCTAGGTAAATGGAGTTCCTTCATCCGTAATAAGCGCATGTCATGAATCCAGCGGAGGCGTTACAATGCCATCAAAGTAGCTTTGAGTTTCTTCAAGATTTGCTGTCGGTACGACTTCCAAGGCGTTGGGAGTTCGAGTCCTAAAGGAGAGGACTACAACTATTACTTATGGTGAATGAAATGCATTTCGGCCCAAGTCTTATCACTAAACCGTGCCTTTGCGTGCGAGGGTGAATATTCTTTTTGTCAACGTCCTAAAATTAATATCAACTGAAAGAGAAAAAAGAAATGCTAGAATTAATGCACAATTATTAATATTAACATATTAATCACAAGAGTATGCTACGTTCCTAATTATAATTCTAACATTTTTCATTCAATCATTTAATAAATATTTTACGTATCATTTTAGATGAAAAATATTATAATCAAAATTAAGTCTAATTTTAATAATTAAAAATCTACTAAGATCTTGTATAGTTTGAAACTTTACACTTAGTGGTTTTTAATTTTATTTAATAGAATTCTAATCATTTATAAGATAAAAGACTCAAACTTACACTTATGTCACGCAGAGGTTACAGGCCATCCGTATAACCACCTATAAATATTTTTAGAAAATTAAAATTTTATTTTTTAAAATTATTTACTTAGTTTTTATAAATTTAAAAAAAAATATTTAGTTACATTTTTTAAGGAGTACTTATACATTTCTCAAAAATGATAGTAAAGAATATATATATAAATATTTAAGAAAATATAAGAAGTAATTAGTAGTTAATTAAAAAAAGGATTAAATTATCAAATTTTCAAGTCTTTTTATGCAACTATAAATAAAGCTTGACCAATTAATCACAACATAGAAAAGTAATTATTTGAAATCTGTCATATGACATTTGAAATCTTTTTATTTATGAGATAAAAAAATTAACTTAAAACAATACTATTTAGATAAGCTTCAAGGATTTCAATTAGGTTCAAAAACATTAAATGTTAAATATTATTATTGTACAAAAATCAATAAAAAAACCCAAGTCCAAGCCTATGCATGTAACAAAGTATGTTAAATAGGTATGATATTTGAATTTATGCTATTTTACAAATTTTAATATGTAAGTCATAGTCTAATAACTATAAAATTACACTAAGTAAAGTCTAAAGCACATAGATTTTTAGGCTAAAGTTATTTGGGGGAAAACTTAATTTGAAAAAGGTTAAACTCATATGATTAGGTTAATAGAAAAATACAAACTTAATAAAATACTTTTTAACCCTAAAGTCCTTTTAAAACTAAACAAATTAATTACTTATCCATCAAGATAAGTAATTAGATCTTAAAGTCTTATCATAAGATAATATTCATTATTTTGAATCTTGTATATGCAAAATTCATTTTCTCTTTTAGTTAAGGTAAAACTCATTAAATAATTAGAATTTTATATATATTAAAGGTCATGAAAGAAGTTTTAACATAACACAAATCTTTGCTTTACAAAAACTCTCTCTTTTGCATTAAAAGGACAATTTATCTATTCTTTAACTCTTTTTTATTCAACTCCCTTTACATCACATTAGCCATCCATATTTTTTAGTGCCTTTAATATATAGAAAATAACCCTATGATTCCTAAAATGAAATCAAGAGCCGAGTTTCTTTAAATCCTTAAAATAGGGTTTCTTATAGCTTCAAGCCTAAAATTTGATATGCACTTAAAAGAGAACCTACACAATACCAACTTACTTATAACAGTGCTTTCACACCCTTCTTGAATGTGTTTCACCATTCATTATTGTGTAAGCCTAACGCCACATCTCCAATAGCTTAAGATTTAATTTATTTAGTTAAAAGGCTTCAAGTCCAAGAGTGCCAAAGAAAATTCACAAAAATGAGCCCCTTGGACTCCAATTTTTCTTTTGATTGGCATTGTAATCCTTACCCCAAATTCAACTAAGGTGAAGACCCTGAGATCTATTAATTAAGCTTCTTACGACCTGCCGTATCATTGTGATATTATTGCAACCAATGTTATCTTAATATCAAACAATCTTAAGAATTCCACCTTAATATTCTTTGCAATTTCACTAGGAAGTTTAGGTAGGATCTTGTGATGAAAAAGTTAATGAAGAAAGATGGGAACACAAACATAGACCACAAAGATCAAGATGAATCCTTTTACTGAGAGGATTCCCCAACCAATTTTTTTAGAGACCAAAAAAAAAAGAAACCTAAAGAGGCAATCAAATTAAAGTAACATTCTGGGGAATTTGGCCTAAATCTTAAGGGACACCATGTAGGAAACGTTACAGGAAAATAAAAAAGAATTGATTGAGGCTTTAAATATGGTGAAGACAGTAACCTTACATACGACCATAAATTTTGCTCTAAATGTTATTTAGGAAACATTTGGAATGGAACATAAGTAAGCTTTGTTAACCAGATCATACATGAAAGAGAAAAGAAACCCTTAATTAGTCAGATATTCTAGCCATGATCAATAAAATAAGTTGGAATAGCACTAAGACATACATGTAGTATGTGAAAGTGTGTTATTTTACTAAGGTCCATACATGTGTTATGTGTTCGTTACTATAAAATCTATGTATCTCATACATAAATCATATGCAGAAGAAGTTAGAAATCTAATTTCCCAGTGGAACAAACATATAAATTAAGTCCTTATTACATTGACAAAGTGAAGTCTGCCTTGAAATGTATTCGTAAACAATTCTAGGACTCAACGATTATGAGTTTGAGTTGCTAGAATAGTGGTTCCAATCCCAGTAGTGTGTTTAACACTTAAACACTTTGGTTAACACTTAACCACTAGTTTAACTCTTTAAACTATTTAATTAAAACAATGAAGTTATTTTGTTTGTTCAACTCCTGAATTATAAAAAATAAGCTTCAAATGCTTTAATGGTCGGCCAAATGGAATGGAGAAGAAGATGAATAGTAGGCTTCACTTTATAACTCTTGAAAGAAAATAAAAGTATTTTCTCTCTCTTTTCTCTCCAAAATGGCCAAACCAACCAAACAAAATGAATCATTTCACTTCACTTTTATAAGTGTTAATATCCCTATTTTCTCAAGTTAATGAACCAACCCCACCTAGCATAGCAAATACTTCTTTAGCCATTTCATTGTATTTCTCATTTGTTTATCATTTAACAAATAAAATGTGTGCATTTTAATTTTATATAATTATTTGACTTAAGAAATAATAATATCCACTATATTATTTATTTATTCAAAAAATAATTTCATTAATAAACAAATGACTTTGCTTGTTTAACAAGTAAGGTCAATTTTGTAATTTCAAAGTTAAACAATGAATGGCTCACAATGTGCCACTTGTCATCATCCCATTGGTAAATAACTATTGTTAACTAATTGATGTACTTAACACTTAAGTTTTAATAAGTGCACATCCTGAAGGATCCTAAAACCAATATCTTGTTTGCTGGTATTTACTGGATCGAATTATTCAATCCACTACGTTATCATAGTGCATAACAAGTATACTTTATTTTATAGGACTTTCTAGGTCCACTCCTAGTTTGTCAAATGGAACTCTTCTGTGAGTCTATGAACAATGTCCCACACACATGTCACTGATATTACAAATTAGCATGTTAGACCTATAAGCTTAGGTCATAACATATACGAATAATCCTTCCATCACTTATATCCTAGAATAACAGAGATATAGATCTACACTGTCAAATCTCTATATGTTCATCCATAAACTTATCTCTAGATTTTTATCTCGATAAACAATATACGCAAACACTTTTGCCATATTATTTAAACCTGTGAAAATCTCTTTTCTTGGGCTTACTGCTTATGGTTGTAAAGCTTTCTGAGATACAATCTTAGAGAATCCGAATATGCAACTCACCTATGTGAGTTGATGGATCCCATATCTATGCACACTAAACTTTATGAGCATCAGACCATACCTAGTGACATGCAGCGGTCTGACCATGAATAATCTCTTGGTGGGATTTGTGCTTACGTGCAATCCCATTTTGTATAAATATATAATAATAGTATTTATACAACTATTATTTCTAATAAAATCGTTAATATTATTTATTATCAAAATTATAAGATACTTGTAACGTTTCAGATATTATATAATTTGAAGGAGTTTAGATCTGGTCCAAAAGAGTTTAGATCAGTGCTAAGAGTTAGCAATGCTAATAGTTATAAATACTAAGAGTTAGTAGTGCTAAGAGTTAGTGATGCTAAGAGTTAGCATGTTCATATAGTTAGCGAAATCTAAAGAGTTAGAGTCTTGTCTGAAATAGAACAATGACTTGAGAATATATTAGTAATGACATAACTACAAGGAGTTGCAGATGGTGCTAGAAAATGTCATTATGCAAGTATGTTCTCAAACACAATGTTCCTGATTTAATTTCATCGATGCGGGTCTATCGGTGTAACCCATTAATATAGATTAATGTATGTCTATATCTGGATGATCCAGATGGTTAGTCTTAGCAAACTATGAGCTTAGTAGGAAGCTCGTATAGAGATGCAGGTATTCAGTAAGGACTGGATATTGAACAGACTCACGAAGACATCCAATAGACTTCTCATAAAGCCGTCAATGGAAGGTCTTCTGAGTTGAGAAGTATTTGTGGTCCTTTGACCTGAGCGCCACGCTGGGCTTGTGAGTGATCCACCATGCTTTGGTTCCACACATGTCAGAAACCTTTCATGGTCTGACCGCTGGGTTTCTCTGGGTATAGTCCGATGCTCATGGAGTTCGGTGTGTGTAGATATGGTATCCATCAGCTCATATAAATGGGTTGTATATCCTGATGCTTCGAGATTGTATTTCAAAAAGTCTTATGGCTGCAAGCATAAACCTCAAAAAATATATTCTAAAGGAATAAACAATATCACAAAAGTGTTTGTGGATATTGTTTAATGAAATATAAATCTGGAGATAAGTTCATGATTTAGCAAATAGAGATTTGACGGTAATGATCTATATCTCTGCTATTCAAGGATATAAATTGATGGAAGGATACGAATATGTAATAACCTCAACTTGCATGGTCTAACATGCTAATTTGTAATATCCGTAACGTGTGTGTGAGGCATCGTTCACGGACATATAGAGGAGCTCCATATGACAAATTAGGTATAGACCTAAAGAGTCTCACAATATGAAGTGTACTCGTTGCGCACTAGGGTAGCGGATTGGATTGGATTGAATTAATTCGTTCCAATAAATTTCAGCAAAATAGAATAATTATTTCGGGATCCCTCGGGATGTACATTTGTCAAGACTTAATTGTTAACTAAATCACTCAATTAATTAACAAGGGTTGTTAATTAATAGAATATTGACAAATGGCAAAAATTTGTTCCATGATTTATTTTTACCTTTTTACCATTTAACCTTAGTAGTAAAAATTAGTAAGGTAAGAAGTAATTATTCAAAATTATTTTGAATAATTAAATTATATATTATTAGATAACATTATAATATATAGATCATGGCATTGTATTTTAATACAATGAGGGGCCTAAATGTAGGCCATTTATTTACCCATTATAATTAAAGTAATTATATTTGTTAGGTAAAGATTAATTTAGGTGGCCATTAATCAAGTGCTTGATTAATTAATCCTAAGTGGAAGACCAACAATAAAATTGGTGGAGCACTTCCTTTTGTTTAATTAAAGTGTTGAATAAACAAAATGGATTTTGACAAAACAATTGAATTCATTCATTCAATTTTGAGAGGAGAATTCGGCAAGGTGAAGAGAAAATAGGTAAGAGAGAATTTTGGGGTTTGTTCATTTTTCAAGTGTTGAAAACTGTAGAACTTTTCTTCATCTTCTTTTCTCATTGATGGATTATAATGAACAAAATGAAAATGGAGAAAAAGATAATTATTTTTTAAAAGAGTTGTTCAAAATAATTATCATATAGAAATTGTTTCTAAGAATTATACAAGAGTTATATGTTAAATATTTCTAATTAATACAAGAGTTGTATAGAAAATATTTACTATCTTCATTTAAGAAACAAACTTATATTCAAAAAGGTTGAATACAAGTTGCTGAAAATTCTAAAACCAAGCTACCATTCTAGCTCCTTAATCCCACCAAAAGTTAAGGACTAGAATTATTCAACACACACTTCAAGATGAGCTCTTTACATAGATTGTTGAAGGACTTAAAGAATTTGTAAAGCTACCTTCATTAGGTGAGTATTTTACATTATGTTTTTAGTACAATATTGTTCATCATATATATTTTATATAATAGTTATACTTGTTTATATATGTGATATATGTGGTTAATTATTAAATTGGGTGTATTTGTAACATGCTTTCGCTGCGTATAGTTAAATTTTAAAATTACGTATACACTGGTATATCACACACTTGATTTTCGACATCTTTGACATCTGTAGAACCAAAGCATGGTGGATTACTCACAAGCACACCATGGTGCTTAGGTCAAAGGACCATGAATACTACTCAACTCAAGAGGACTTGCCATTGATGACTTCATGGGATGTTTATTGGAGGTCTTTATGAGTCTGTTCAGTATCTAGTCCTTACTGAATACCCGTGTGCCTATATGAGCTTCCACTAAATTCATGGTCTGTTAAGACTAACCATCTGGACCATCCAGATATAGACATTTATTGACCTATGTAAAAGGGTTTTACTAATAGACCCACATCGGTAACTAGATTAAGAACTTAATGTTTAAGAATAGACTGCATAATGATATTCCTATCACTATTTGTAATTGTGTCATTACTAAAATATTCACAGGTCTTTGTCTCGTTTCAGACAAGGTTTTAACTCTTTAAATTTTTCTGACTCCTAGCACTAATCTAAACTCCTTTAAACCAGATTTGAACTCCTTCAGATTATACCATGTCTAAAACATTACAAGCATCTTACTATTTAATAAAATTAATTAGTGATTTAATGATATATCTATTGTATAGATATTAAAATAAAATATTCATACAAAATGGGATGGTATGTAAGCATAAATCCCAACAGTATATTTCATTATCACTATACCTAGCAAAGATTCTAAATTTATCCTACCTAAAGATTTAATATACCATTATTTTCCTTATTTGAAGAAAAGAAAGAGAACTTGAAGGAAAACATAAGGAGATTCATCGACTATAATGATATACATGTAAGCAATAAAAAACTACAGCTTAGGGAATTTTTCAAGTCCCCAACATGCTTTGTATACATCTAGTATGCCTTACTATTAGTCGAGTTCATTTATAAATGAGAATAAATGGTTTCTAAATTCTAAAAGAAGTACTTCTAAAGCAAAGAAATAGTTACAATAATCTAACTTAACCAAACCAAGCATAGTTATTCAGAGTCATTAGTTGAATATGTTAGAAGATTCAAAGATTTAGCATTAGATTGCTATGACTATAAAGTAGAAGAGGAGCTCATAGATATTTGCATGAATAATACGGTGAGCAAGTATTGAGCTCACCTAGAAAATATATGGATTATTTTATCCATCAAACTTGTAGAAGCTATTAAAAGAATAGCCCTATTAGTCATAGTCTCTTCTAGAAGACATTACCGAACCAATGAAAATAAAAAGGTAGCGCTATAAGCTTTGTACATGGAAAAACAAACAAGGTTATATGATAGACAACCATAAAGAGAACTACCTACAAAGCAACCGATACCTTGCAGCAAGGAAGAACTAAATAACAAAATGGACTAGTAGATATTAAATGGTTTTAGTAGGCCTTTTCTACTAAAAAGAAACATAAATGAAAGAGAGAAGGTGATTTTTAACTTTTATCATCTACATTAAATGTTCAATCATCATATAATGTATTACACATGCCTCTAGAAGCTAACAAATGACAAAATTATATATGGAAACCTAGAGCTACCCAACAAACCACAAGTCATAGACCTAAACTCGCTTCTATGACATGGAAGAAGGAAAAATTATAGAAGAGTTAGTTGTAATCATTTAGGTAGAAGAACAACCTAATAAAGTAGAAGAGAAACTATGTGATCTCGTAGTAAAAGCCTTATAAGAAAATCCTAAATTCAAGTCCTTGTTTGACCAATTATGATATAAGCTTGAGGAATATAATGCTACCACAAAAGCAGTCACCTTAATGTTTTAGCATAACATGGGACATAATGTTATATAGCCAAGACTTTAATTAAATAAGCCTATTTGAAGTCAACCTATGTGATAGCCTTCACCGATGAAGATATGAAGACACAAACCTAGATAACTAACACCCTTTATACCTAGAGACAAAAGCTAATAATGTCTATAAAATGAGCCTTAGCTAACATGAGCGTATTAATCAACATTGTTCTTGTAGCTTTATTAACCTCTAAGCTGTATAACTAGAAGAAATATTCGATATTTGAGTTTGGTGATATAGCATAATATTATAAAGGCATTATCTAGCTAGATTTAAAGGTTGGGCCACTATACGCCTCTACTTTATTCAACGACATGAACATTAAAGCTTTATGTCACATACTGCTTGGTGGACTATGGCTCAATATATAAAAAGCTAGTATTGTCAACATACTATCAGTGCAACAAAGGTAGAATTAGGATAAAACCAACCAAAATTGCTGCCAATCCAACTCTATTCCACCAAGATGAAAGTAACTTTGTAAATGCTCAAGCCTATTAAAGTGATGAACACTTGAAATCACACATTTAATAAGAGTTTTACATCATTTTTTTTTTGTATTACTAATATCTTTAACCTTCCTAACTTAAGTATGTTTACAATATTGCACCTCATTAGCTTTTAATTATTTTGTGGTAGGTTTAGTAAAATGGGCATAACTTTCTACCTAAAAATCCAATTGGAGTGATTGTTGATCCTGTGAATAGCTAACTCAATAGACTAATATATTATATTTCACAAGGTATTTGAAATTCAAGTGTTTAGAGGGTGAAAATGTCCTAGAACATAATTGATCTACAGTACAGGCCCAGTCCAAACAGTTATCAATATTTGGCCCATAACTATAGATATACGTATCTAATACATATGAGACAATTCTTTTTTTAAAGATAAGAAAGTTATTTACAACTTTAATTTCTTAAGTGAAAGCTAATTCAGACTACATAAATTCCAAATTGGACAATCAAGAAGGGTGGCAATTGCACCTATGCTTTGGTTTTCTTTAACAAGTCTGTGAGGGGTGTAGCAATGGCGGAATAGCTTTTGATGAACCTTCGGTAGTAATTGACAAACCCAAGAAAGGACCGTAGCTCAATAACTTTCTTTAAGATAACTCAATTTGGAAAGATAAGAGACTTATCTACAACTTTGATATTTTGAGTGAAAACTAATTCGGACCATATCAATTCCACATTGGACAATCAAGTGGGTGCATTAATGATAATCAATGCAAATTAGTTGCCACTCTTCTTGACTTTTATCATCCAAGTGGTTCCCTCTTCATTTGTCTTGATTTATCTATGTTTTACTATAAATATGTCGCTTGTTTATGCCCAAAACATGTAATTAGAAAGCTAGATTTTAGTTCAAAACACTTGTCTTTTGTATTATCTCTTTGTAGTATTATTTCTCTTATTTACTATTCTAAAGTCATATAATCTCTTCTTCCATATTTTTTCTTTTTCTTTCGTTTTATTATGTCCAAGTAATTTTTTTTTTATTAAGGTGAAAAAATGAAACTCTTGGCAAAGTAATAAGATATACTTAACTCTTATTCATGAATTTAATTTTTTTATTTTTAAGTTATACAAATTTATATATGATGTATTTATTTTGTTTGCAATATTAATACCCTTTCTTATAAAGTGGTGTATCTTGATTTATTATAGACAATTTTTATAGTTGGCACAATAAATTCTTGAAACTATTTACAAGATTTGGCAAGATACCCTTTCTTATAAAGTGGGAGTTTTGGTTTATTGTAGACAAATATAAAGATTGACATAATAAATACTTGAACCCATTTATAAGATTTGGTGTATAATAATTGAAAGAAATAAATACAAGTTAATATATAAATGGTGATGAACTTTAATTATTATATCTTTCAATTGGAACCTCCTTTGTGTAAGGATTTCAATTGAGTTATAAAAAGAGTTGAATATATTCTTATTTCATATGCCAATAGTGAATCTCTAAACTTAGCTTTTATATTAATTGGTTAATTGAATTATTATTTGCAAATATCTTATATTGCTTTAATTGTCTTTAAAGTATTTATAGTTTGTAATTTTAATTCTACTTCCCTGTGGATCGACCCTGTTCTCACAGGGTTATTTATTACTTCGACAATCCTACACTTGAGAATAAGTTCCTATATTCTGAACGTGTCAATAAGTTCAATAATGGTTCGACAAATATATTGGTGAAACCAATGGGAATACCTTTACAATGGGATGACAAGAAAAACATGCTTTAGAATCCAAACTTGTAAAAGCCATAAATAAAAATATAAGGGAAGAATTTCTTGAAAGTAGCATATCCCAAGGTCTTAAAAAGCCTAGGATTGACCCTTATTGCTGGTAGTATATCCCCCTTTTGGGGTTCAACCTATTTAAAAGGAAGAGCTTTCATGTTAGTAGAGAAGCAAAACATTGCAAAAGCACCTCTATGGCCAAAGAATCATCTGTAGCCATGTCAATAGAAGAAAATATCCTACATGCACTAAAATGCATATAACATGGTTCCTCAATAGTTATAAAAAGGTTAGAAGAGATTAACCTAAGTACTATTGACAAAGTACAAAAGCTCATACTAATATGCATTAAGCTATCAACAAAGGAAAAGAAACCTCTTGTTAAGCATATCAAACATCATACTTGGTTGGCCAATATAGTACTTGTAAAAAAAAAAAGTGGCTAGATCTTCATAGACATTAACTTTTGGGACCTTAACAGGGCTTGTCCCAAGGATAAGTTTTCATTACCTAACATAGACATTCTTATCAATTCTATTATAGAACATAGGGTGTTTGTATTCATGGATAGATTTAATGGCTATAACTAGATCAAAATGGCTCTAAAAGTGTAACACCCTTCTCACTCGCTTTTCCTTAAAACAAGATCAGCGAATGTTACCATTTTCTTTCAAAACCTTAATATTAAAATAAAATTTTTTATTTTAATATTTTAAAACCAAATAGACAAAGTCTCCTTTAAAAATTGGACTTTCCACCACCTGTTACAAAGGAAAATACTTCTAATCATTCTATTTCTCAACTCAACTTCTGTTACTCAACCATAGACCCACTATACAAATTTTAGCTCACAGAGGTCAATCATTCACCCAATGAAATCAGATACACCGTAAGATCGAAAGAATATATATAATTTATCATTTACAACTCAAAAACAGTTCTTGACATACAAACATATGTACATACAGTAGATGTCTATATAATTTGTTATACAAATATTTTGAATACAAATAAAATATCTACCCAAAATACATAAACAGAGGATGTGACTAATCCGAGTTGCTGCAGATATGGTTTCTCTCTTCAGTCTTCAATATTAGCAACTCTACTACCTGCGCGTGGTAAATCCAATACGCTAAGCAAAAAAATTACTTAGTGGGTATACACAAAGGTTGAAACAATATAATATATTTATTCAAACAATGTACAAATAGCAAAATCTTTTACTATGACTTATCACAACGTCGACAGGATAAGTTAAAATTTATCAAAATATTTAAATCAATTAATTAAAACATAACATATATTTCAAATTAAAAGTCAATTTATCATAAACGTGCTTAAACCATTACATGTGATCTCAATAGGCGCCTAAAGTAAACACTAACGCAATACCATGGATTGGCCAACGGGCTATCAGATGGTGATCTAGCATCAGTCACTTAGTGACTACCCACCAGATCCAGATCAAATCACAGTATATGTTTAATCAAAGATATAGATCAGAATCACCAAAGATACAGAACAGTGCAGTACTGCTATAATACCTTATTAACATGCCAACTACCAATTCCTACCTACCAAAGTTCAAGTTTACCCAAAACTCCTTAATAATTTAATAATCATATTATATTAAACCCAATTTTTTTTGAATATTTATAACTAGATCCAAAATTTTTCAAATATTAATATATAGAGCCAAAACTTTCAAGAATTCACAAACAGGTCTGATAAGGGCAAAATTATCATATATTTTCTCATGTTTTTATTATTGATATTTTATTGTTTTATGAGAATAGATGGCTATTTATGTGCATTATTATTATTTATAAGGACTTGAATGAAATTTAAAGAAAGAATGCAAAAGGAGGGAAAACAGGGACTAAAATGTAAAGTTTTCAAAGTATGAGTCTATCGCCCCAGCGCCACAATAATTATAGCCCCAGCGCTGGAATAATGATTGAAATAAGAAAAATGACCTGTTTAAGTCGTATCTGGTCCCCCAGCGCCAAACATTCACTGCGCCAGCGACAAGACAGCGCCTAGCGCCAAACATTCACCGCGCCAGCGACAAGATAGCGCTTTAGCGCCATCAACCCACCGCTCCAGCGGTGAAGCCTTTTTCACACGTCGCCCCAGTGACAACTACATAGCTCCCCAGCGGTAGCACGAGTCCTAGTCTGACGAGAATTAAGATTTTCAAGCTCATATCAATCCCTATAAAAAGTCACTTATTCCCAGCCTTCAAGAATCAACCAAGAGCAACCTAAAGCAATTTAAAAACACCAAGAATACATAGCACAAGTCTTGGAGAGTAATAAAAGTTTAATTGAAGCAACCTTAAAGAGAGATTCAAGGCGTTCTTCGGCATCAAGAGTTCTAAGGCAGCGCAATTAAGAGCAATTCGATGTCTATATCGGTTTGCTATTGATTGTATCATGGTTTATTATTATTTTTACTGCTGTTCTCTTGTAGCCATGAGCTAAAGTTATTTTCTAGGGTTAATACTTGAACTCAATATGTGTGCTTAATTGCCATATCTTTTGAATATTTAATAAACTTAGTTCTTTGATATTTAAATTACTTGATCTTAATGCTTCAATATATCTGGCCAATATATGGTGAATGAGTTGGTAATATTATTGATAAACTCAAAAGAGGAATTATAATATTTAGATCTAGGTAATTTGATGCATGATTGTAGAGTAACATTCAATATTGCATATGCAAGTTTCAATTTAGGATAGGAATATACCTAATTGGTATGTATGATCAATAAGACCTAATCTTAATGAATCTTAATTTATTACAAGTACCATAGGAATATAGGTATTTGGTAAATTAAGGTATACTTGCATGACCTTGGAAGAGGCTTGTGAATACATTAGTGTCTTGATCAATAACAAAGACTAAGGGAGTTAAATATTAGAAGGTTAATCATTAGAAAGCATATTGAGGGATAGTATTAATCCTAGGTTTTCTCTATATTGCTATCACTTAAATCTCTTTGCATTGTGTTTTTTCCTTTATATTTTCTACATTCATTCTTAAATTTTTATTTATCTGAATAATTATTAAGAAGATATCATTTTAGTAATTAGTTAAAAAGAAAAAAATTATCCCTGTGGGTTCGACATTCCACTTATTTAGTCTCTTTATTACTTACATACGATAGTGTATACTTGCACTTAATTTTAAAATATAAAAATATCGCATTAAGGTCTTAATTTTTTTTCAAAAATTCACATATAAGTCTCATTTTTCAATAACACACATATAAGTCCAAAATTTTTAATATTTCACTCATAAGTCCAAGATTTTCACTAATTCACATTTGGGTCTGAATTTTTACATAATTTCACATATAGGTCCAAATTATATCCAATTTCACATCTAGGTAATACTCAATATTAAAAATACATTTAATTCACTTAGAACTAATATAATAATTAATTAAACACACTATTTGCATTCAAGTATCTATCAAACAATTTAATTACATAATTATACACTAATGCCCTAAAACAAAAATTTAAGTTCAACTTAAGTGTATACCAAACCTTAAACACCCTCCAAGTGGCATTCACTTCTTCTCTTTCTCCTTTCCTTGGCTCTCCTTTGCCAAGCCTTCGCCTTAATATTCAAGAATACACAAATAATCAATAAAATTTCAAATAATCCCACTCAAATGTAAAAACCCCTAATTCTAAATGGCAATTGAAGTTACAAACTCTTAAAACCTCAAATTCATATTCAATTAAATTTTTCCCACTAACTCACCTTGAAATTCACCTTTGCACTTAAAATAATTCTCGAAACTTAATGAAAATGGGTTAATTTAGGGTTTGGGGGCTTGATTTACTAAGCAAAGTATGTAGACTTGTTGAATTTAAAGGGAAATAAAAGAAAAATGGAGAGAAAATACAATAGGGGGGAATGACACTATTCTTGCAAAAATGGGTATTTTTCCACACTATTCCCCTCTATATACTCATCACTTTTCTTGCCAAATTTGTTATCAACTAAATATAAAACTACAAAAATGCCATTGGTTAGAAATGGTGGCATTTGATTGGTCCAAAATTTCAAATAACTATTCACTAACTAAACTAGTTAAAATATACTCGAAAAGTAACCAATTCTATCATTTTTTCAATTCATTTGGTGGCTAATTATTATTGGTTCATGATAAAGTGTTGGAAACGTGTAAATGGCTAAGGTTTTAATTCTATGAATCCATTCCTACCATACTAACACTTTTTCAACCAATCAAATTCTTCCATTTCCTTTAACAAATAAATTTAATCCTAATAAATAAAAAAATTAATTCTAATAAATAAATATTCTAGGGTGTTATAATTCTTCCCCTCTTAAAAAATTTCATCCTCGCAATTTACCTGATTCAAAAAGTTAAGGGTACTATTGTCACATTACTTCTTCATTTTCGCAAGTAGTCTCTTCGACCTAATGATTTCTTCAAAGTACCTTAACTAATGGAACTTTTTTATTCTGTAATTCTTTAATTTCTCGATCTAGTATTTTTATTGATTCCTCTTCATATGTCAGATCATGCTGCACATCAATGGCGTCAGTCACTACAATATGAGAAGAATCTGATCGATATCTCTTTAGCATTGATACATGGAAGACATTATGTATCTTATCTAGTTCAGCTGGTAAAGCTAGTCTGTAGGTTACCAAACTCACATGTTAAGTAATCCCATATGGGCCAATAAACCTAGGACTTAACTTACCATTCTCCCTGAATCTCAATACTTTCTTCCATGAAGATACCTTCAGAAAAACTTTATCCCTAACTTCATACTCAATGTCTTTTCTTTTTAAGCTCGAATAAGATTTTGTCGTGAAGATGTGGCTTCCAGTCTTTTCTTGATCATCTTCACCTTCTTTTCAGTCTGCCTTATCAAGTCCGGTCCTACTAGATTATTTTCACCGAGTTCTGTCTAACACAGAAGTATCCTGCATCTCTTTCCATATAATGCTTTGTAAGGTGCTATGTCGATGCTTGCCTAATAGCTATTATTGTAAGCAAATTCTATCTATGGAAGATAGTCAACCCAACTCTCTTCAAAGTCAATCACACAGCTTCTAAGCATATCCTTTAACACCTGAATCACCCTCTCTGATTGTCCATTTGTCTGTAGGTGGAAAGACGTACTGAAACTTAACCAAGTTCCCAAGGCTTCTTGTAATGTCTTCCAAAATCTAGAGGTAAACCTCGAGTCTCAATCTGATATAATGGACATAGGTATTCCATGTAACCTAACTATTTTCTTAATATACAATTATGCCAATCTATCCAATGAGTAATCAGTCCTGGCTGGTCAGAAATGTGCTAACTTAATTAGCATATCCATAATTACCCAAATGGCATCATGTCTACTCCGAGTGAGAGGTAAACCCATGAAAATATCTATAGTAATACGATCCCACTTCTATTCTGGTATAGAGATTGACTGCAGTAAACCCAATGGAACCTAGTGTTCAGCTTTCACTCGTTGACACATCATACACTTGGCTACATGATCTACTACATCCCTCTTCATACCAAGCCACCAATAATAAGTCTTCAGGTCTCGATACATTTTCGTGCTATTGGGTGCATAGCATAGGGGTTGCTGTGTGCTTCCTTCAGAATGGTCTTCTTCAATTCATCATCATCTGGCACACACAATCTTTCTCTAAAGTACAAACTATCATCATTTTTTATTACAAAATTGGCTTCCTTCCCTTCTTGGACTCTTCTACGAATGATCATTAGCGTTTTATCTTGTTTATGCTTTTCCTATACTTATTTAAACAAGCTGGGCTTGACTTTCAATTCTGTTATTATTGCACCATCCACTGCCATCTTCAAAGAAGCATTCAAAGCTCTTAAAGCAACCAAAGATTTTCTACTCAAAGCATCGGCTACCATATTCATTTTCCTCAAATGGTAGTCAATGATACAATCATAATCTTTAAGCAACTCCATCCATATTCTCTGTCTCAAATTAAGCTCTTTCTAAATGTATAAATACTTAAGGCTCTTATGGTCGGTGTAAATATAAAATTTTTTCCCATACAAGTAATTCCTTTAAATCTTCAAAGCAAAGTTTATGGCTGCTAGTTCCAGATCATGTGTTGGATAATTTCTCTCATGAGTCTTGAGTTGTTTGAAAACATAAGCAACCACCTTTCCTTCTTGCATCAATAGACAACCAATTCCGTTATGGGAGGTATAACTGTAGATCACAAAATTCTTACCAAATACTAGCTGAGTTAAAACTAGAGCTTCAACCAATATTTCCTTAAGTTTCTCAAAACTTGCTTGACATTTCGCATCCCATTCAAACTTAATATTCTTCTGGAGTAACTTAGTCAATGTAGCTGCTATTGAGAAGAACCCCTTCACAAATCGTCTATAATAACCAGTTAAGCCTAGAAAGTTTCTAATTTTAGTAACATTTCTAGGCAGCTTTCACTTCATGATTGCTTCTATTTTCTTGGGATCAGTTCTACTGCCCTTAGCAGATACAATATGCCCCAGAAAAGAAATCTCATTTAGCCAAAATTCACACATACTCAACTTGGCATATAATTTCTTCTCTCTCAATGTTTGCAATACAATCTGGAGATAACTATCATGCTCTTCTAGAGTCTTAAAGTCAACCAAAATATCATCAATAAATACCACTACGAACTGATCTAGATATGAATGAAAAATACAGTTCATCAAATCCATAAAGGCTGTAGGTACATTTATCAGCCCAAATGGCATTACTACAAACTCATAATGTCCATATCGAGTCCTGAAAGCCATCTTGGGGATGTTCGACTCTTTCACCCTAAACTGATGGTACCCCGATCTTAGATTTATCTTGGAGAAGACACTAGCTCCTCTCAGTTGGTCAAATAAATCGTCAATATTGGGTAAAGGATATTTATTCTTGACGGTGGCCTTGTTCAACTGTCTATAGTCCACATACACTCTAAGTGACCCATCCTTCTTTTTTACAAACAACACGGGTTCTCTTTATAGGGATACACTGGGTTGTATGAATCCTTTGTCCAGTAATTCCTGCGACTGCATCTTCAATTCCTTCAACTTAGCATATGCCATTCTATAAGGAGGAATAGATATTGGGGTACTACTAGGCATAACATTAATAAAAAAATTCTATTTCTCTCTCTAATGGCAAGCCAAGTAATTCATCCAGAAATACATCCAAAAAATCACATACGGTGGGTATGTCTTGCAAACTAGATCCAACCCTCTGCGAATCAACTATATTTGCCAAATAAGCTTTACACCATTTCTTGATTAATCTTCTAACAGTGGTGGCTGAAATGACATTAGAGAGATAATTTAATCTTTTCCCTACCATAGTTACTTCTTTTCCATCTCCAATCCGAAGAGTAATTATTTTTAAACGATAATCAATTACAACCCAGTGCCATGACCACCAATCCATGCCCAATATCACATCAAAGTCTTGAAAAGACAATTTCATTAAATTACTTGGAAATTCATATCCCTGTATCTGGATTGGACACCCTCTATATACCTTATTCACGACCACACTATGTCCTAAGGGATTACTAACTAACACCTTATATTTAGTTTTGTCAGTCGATATGTTTCTCTTTCTAGGAATAACAGTATAAATATATGAATGAGTGGATCCTGGATCTATCAATGCATAAGTTGAGGTGTTAAAGATAGAAACTGTACCCACGATAACATTAGGTGCATCCTACTCCTCCTAGGCCCAGATAGCATAAGTACATGCTGGGGTATGAGTATCATGTCTCCCCACTAACGTAGGTGCATCTTTCTTACTGCTTCCCGCAACATTTGCCTAGCTGGGCCTTCTACCTCACGAAACTGTGGAAACAAATTTATCAATCTGTGGAGTGGAAGTAGTCATGTTCTTCAGGCAATCCTTCAAAAACTGGTCACGCGATCCATATCTAAAGCACGCTCTCGTCAATCTCGAGCATTCACCCAAATGCTTCTTACCGCAATGCTCACATGTAGGGGCTGGTCCCCTCGCTGAGTTCCCTAGGGTAATGGCCACAGAAACTATCGAATGTCCTAACTTAGTAGTGAATCCCTGTCCCTACCTCGGTATATATGAATGGCCATTAGTCTGGATTCCCTTAAATTACTTACTTGTGGGCTGAGATGCACTGGACTGCCCTGGACCTCTTCTCAGCTGACTCATATCTTTTTTGGCCTGCTTCTCCTTCTTTACCCTTTCTACATTAAGGGATGTAGAAACCAATCTCTGAAATTCCTCAATCTGTAATGTCATAATTTAGAGGCATATATAATCATTCAGGCCATCCTCGAACCGTTTGCATGTATATATTTTTCAATGCATGCTCACTCAAAATGCTATATGCATCCAAGTCTAGGAATGCTTAAACCCGGGCTCTGATACCACTACAAATGTAACACCTTCCTCATCCGCCTTTCCTTAAAATGAGACCAGAGAATGCTACCATTTTCTTTCAAAACTTTAATATTAAAATAAAAAAATTATTTTAATATTTTAAAACTAAATGGACAGAGTCTCCTCTAAAAATTGGACTTCCTACCACCTATTACAAAGAAATCACTCTCAATCATTCTGTTTCTCAACTCAACTCCTGTTACTCAACCATAGACCCACTATACAAATTTTAGCTCACGAAGGTCAATCATTCACCCAATGTAATCAGTTACACCGTAAGATAGAAAGAATATATACAATTTATCATTTACAACTCAAAAATAGTTCTTGTTCATACATACATATGTACATGCAGTAGATGTCTATACAATTTGTTATACAAATATTTTGAATACAAATAAAATATCTAACCAAAATATATAAACAGAGGATGTGACTAATTTGAGTTGTTATAGATATGGTTTCTCTCTTCAGTCTTCAATACTGACAACGCTACTACCTGCGTGTGGTAAATCCAACACACTAAGCAAAAAAAATTGCTTAGTGGGTGTACACAAAAGTTGAAACAATATAATATATTTATTCAAATAATGTACAAATAACAGAATCAATTACTATCATTTATCACAACGTCGATAGGATTAGTTAAAATTTACAAAAATATTTAAATCAATTAATCAAAACATAACATATATTCTAAATTAAAATTCAACTTATCATATAAGTGCTTAAACCATTACATGTGATCTTAGTATGTGCCCAAAATAAACATTAACAAGATATAATGGATTAACCAACGAGCTATCAGATGGTGATCCGGCATTGATCACTTGGTGACTACCTGCCTGATCCAAATTAAATCACAGTATATGTCGGATTAGAGATATATATCAGAATCACCAGAGATATAGAACAGTGCAGTACTGCTATAACACCCTATCGGCATGCCAACTATCAATCCCCACCTACCAATGTTCAGGTTTATCTATGGCTTCTTAATAATTTAATCATCATATTATATTAAACCCAAATATTTTTTCTAAATATTCATAATTAGACCCAAAAGTTTCTAAATATTAACATATAGATCCGAAAGTTTTAGGAATTTGTATACAAGTCTTAATTATTTTTTCAAAAATTCACATATAAGTCTCATTTTTAAAAAACATATATATAAGTCTAAATTTTTCAATATTTCACACATAAGTTCAATATTTTCACTAATTCACATTTGGGTCTAAAAATTTACCCAATTTCACATATAGATCCAAATTTTACCCAATCACATATAGAAATGGTGGCATTTGATTGGTCCAAAAATTCAAATAACTATTCTAAACTAGTTAAAATCTAGTAAAAAAGTAACCAATTCTACCACTTTATAATTTATTTAGAGGCTTATTGCGATTGGTTCATAATAAAGTGTTGGAAAAGTGTAAATGGCCAAAGTTTTAATTCCATAAATCTATTCCTACCATACCAACACTTTTTCAACCAATCAAATTCTTTCATTTCCTTTAACAATAACTTTAATCCTAATAAATAAATAAAATTAATTATAATAAATAAATATTTTGGGGTGTTACAAAAAGACTTCGAGAAAACTACCTTTTAGACTTTTATAAGGAATTTCTACTACATTATAATACCTTTTGGGCTAAAGAACATAAGAGCAACTTATTAACAGTATTCTGTGACTATGAAAATAGTATTTCATGACATGATAGGTCTAGAAGTTGAGGCCTATATGGGTGATTTAGTGATCAAATTTGTAACATGCACAAATTATTTGCAGACTCTTGAAAAGGTGTTCAAGTGGTGTCAATTGTATAACCTTAAAATGAATATCAAGAAGTGCACCTTGAGGTATCAACAAGTAAATTTCTTGCATCTTAGTCTAGTAAAGAGGTATCAATATTGATTCAGCTAAGATCTAGAGGATTACCTTCACCTTACTTCTACAAACCTAAAAAGATTTAAAGAGGTTAATCGGCAAGCTCTCACATATAAAAAAAATTCAATCCCAAATTAGTTTCTTTAATCTCTAACTTTACTCTCTTGCTTAAGAAGAAATTCGAATAAAAATGTTGAGAGAAACAATAAGAAGCTTCCCTAAAACTCTAATAAATGATCATGTCATTGCCCATAATAAATACTCCAAGCAAAGGATAGCTATTATGCTTTTATCCACAAATGCTTTATTGACTTAAAAGGAGGATACATAACAATAATATCCTATCTGTTATGTTAGTTGACAAATATCTGGGTAGAAACCAAAGTCACTAAACCTAAGATCATATTTCTCACTCAAGTATATCTATTATGTTACTTTATAGCACATCTACTTCATCTTATGACAAAGATTAATCCTACCCAATAATCTGCTACTTAAACCAGTACTTTCTTCAAAGTTAAGAAGATGGCTCTTATTCCTTACAAAATTTGATGTCACTTGCATAATCCAAATGTTTAAATTATCCAATCTATTTTTTAATGTAATTAGAAGCATTAAGCACATAAAAACCATAAATGAATAAACATCAAATAGTCATTAAACACAAAATAACATCAATACATATTGTTCAATAGGGTTCTATCAAGTCCTAAAACATATAATCTAGTAACAAAATGATAATCTTGCGACATGGTGAATTCTATACAAATGGGATCCTAGAGTATTGATTTCATTCTATTCTTCTTATTTAACATTTCATTCAATTCATTAATCAAGGGATTAAGACTAATCTCGTTACCTCTTTTGAGCATCAAATGAGATACTATGCATAAATAGTCAAGTTAATATCCCTATCTAACTTGTTTACCTATTACATGCATTACACAACCCTTAAATTGATTACCTAAGGATTAACCTCATTACATCTCCTAAGTATCAAATGAAATCCTAGGTATAATGTCACGCCCCAAATGTTCTCAAATATTTTATCAAACACTTAGTGTTTACCACATGTTATTATTGAGAAATCCATAGTGATTACCTAAGTGCTATTAGCCTCCTGACTCAATAACAACCTAAGGCTATATTTCCTAAATTCGATAAATGGGTCAATCTCTCCCAAGTATTAATCTATAAATTTACAACAACCAATTCATTTTCCAATCAATTGGAAGCATTAAGCATAGATAAACATAAATGAATTAAACGAAAATATACCAAACCATCCAAACATAATATAAATAAAACTATATCAAGCCTTAGAATCAAGTTTAATCACATCCAAATCCAACCATAGCTAGAATTATCATTAAATCCATAGATACAAACATGTATAAACATTATTCAAAATTGGAAATTTAAACAAAAAAGAAAATTGAATTTAGGGATATCTCTAAGATTTCAATCCTTCAAATATCTTCAATGATGCTCAATAAACCTTAGAGACATCTTTCTTCTCTTTAATTTTGAGCTCATGACTTGGTTCTCTTTTGTATTTTTCATGCCTCCTTTGACAGTGTGAGAAATGGCTAAAGGATAAGTATTTATAGTTTCAAATTAGGACACGAAAATGGGTAGCCAAACAGGTGGTGGAGCCTGGGCACCAAGCATTCTGCTCTATTTGGCACCTAGGCGCCAAGCGTTGTAGCACTACCACTGTTTATCGTACTGTAGCTATGTTACTATTTTCTTCCCTTGTTCATTGCACTGTAGCATATTTGGTTTTTTGTGTGCATGTTTTCTTTGAATTTTTATTCCAAATAGCTCCATTAACTTGAAACTTACAAAATAAAATTAATACTCATAAAAGCCATATATTCTTATTTACATTAGGCAATTATCAAGTTTAGAAGAGATACATTATGATATATAAAATGTGCTTATCAAGATGTATTATTTATATTCTGCTACGTATATTATGCAAGTGTGATGTGTAAATAAAATTAAAATGTATACACTCACTCTTCGTACAGTACACTTTTAGGAAGAATAATCCTCATTGGACGCTCGGGGTAGGCATCACCGATTTTGTTTTGGTTCCAACCCAAACCGATTTAAAATCGGTACTAATCAATTCTAACAAATTAGAACCTATCGATTCAAGCCCACCCAAATTAAATCAATTGATTCAGTTAATTTTGGTTTTTTCACGTTATTATTAGTGTATTTTTTTGGTTTGAACAGAATTGAACCAAAACCAAACCCTAAACCAAAATTTAAACCAACCAAAATCTAACCGAAATTTTCAGTTCAGTTCGCCGATTAATTGAACAAGTGCCCACCCCTATTGGCCCATATTTGATTTCTTTTCCATTATAAACTTGGCATTCCTCATCTTTTTCCTTGTTCGATGTATCTTCACTTTCTCATAAGTTATCTCATTCACATTTTAGAGCCATCTTCCTTCATTTGAATGCATATTGTCAATCTTCAAATATTTTTTATAGTCATTTGGCAACTTCACCTCCTTGAAAATCTTAAATGTTACCTTCTCATCTTGTACCTTCATTTTCATCTCTTTTTTTTTTCATATCAATAAGAACTCTCCCAATAGCTAAGAATGATCACCAAAGAATAATATAAACATTTCTATCTTCTTGTGTCTAGAACCACAAAGTCCACCTGTAGGATGAATTTGCCTATTTTGACCAACACATCTTCAATAACATCCCATAGATAAAATGAATCTATCTGCCATTTACAAAGAAATTATAGTGGGCTTCACCTCACCAAGAAACCAAATTTTGGAAGATAGATGGAGGTATTAGGTTTATACTTACTCTAAGGTCACACAAGGAATTTTCACAATTAGACTCCTAAATAGTGTAAGGGATTGTGAAACTATCCAGATCCTTCAACTTTTGAGGCAACTTCCATTGAAGGATTACACTATACTCTTCCGTTAGTTTTGTAGTCTTATAATCCTTTAAACTCCTCTTCTTTGACATCACCTCTTCCATAAACTTCACATAATTTGGCATTTGCTCTAAAGCTTTTGCAAAATGGATATTTATATGAATCTTCTTAAAGATTTCAAGGAATTTAGAAAATTAGGCATCTAACTTCTTTTTGTAAGAGCATTAAAGGTATGGCAATGGTGGGATATTGATAAGAGGATTGTCCAGGAAGGAAATGGAGTTGGGTTTGTGATTCACCTTAGATGGTTCTGCAACAACTTCTTCTCCATTACCCTTAATCACATTTTTCTCTGGAGCTTTAACTCCCTTACCACTCTTAAAGAAGATGGCATTTTAATACTCTCTTGGGTTACCCTCTTTGTAACTTAGGAACTTGCCAGAAAATTTATCTTTGATTGCATTGGCAAGTTGACCAACTTGCACCTCTAATGACTTTAATATTACATTCATGTAGGTGTAATGTTTCTCGATATTATCTGATGTGATATTTCTATATCATAAAATTAAATGTAAGTAAACTACTCGGATTCTTCAACTTTTGAGGCAACATCTGTTAAAGGATTGCACTACACTTCTCCATTAGTTTCACAGTCACATAATCCTTTAAACTCCTCTTCTTTGACATCACCTCTTCCACAAACTTTAGATAATTTGGCATTTGCTTCAAAGCTTTCGCAAAATAGATGTTTATATGAATCTTCTAAAAGATTTCAAGGAATATAGAAAATTGGGCATCTAACTTCTTTTGTAAAAGCATTAAAGGTATGGCAATGGTAGGGTATTGATAAGATGGTTATCCGAGAAGGAAATAGAGTTGGGTTTGTGATTCACCTTAGATGGTTCTGCAACAACTTCTTTTCAATTACCTTCAATCCCATTTTTCTCTGGAGCTTTAACTTTTTTACCACTCTTAAGGGAGATGGCATTACAATGCTCTTTTGGGTTAGCCTTCTTGTTACTTAAAAACTTGCCAGAAGATTGATCTTTGATTTCATTAGCAAGTTGACCAACTTGCACTAATAATGACTTCAATGTTGCATTCATGTGGGTGCAATATGTCTCGTTGTTATCTGATATGATATTTCTATATCATAAAATTAAGTGCAAGTATACACTATTGTAGCAAGTAATAAAGGGAAAAAATAGTCAGATGTTAAAATTATGTCTTTCAATAATTAATCAGAAAAATCAAAATTCAAGAATTAATATAGAAAATATAAAGCAAGATTTAGAAAAATAATAATATAGAGAAAATCAAGGATTAATATTATCCCTTAATATGTTTTTTAATGATTAATTTTCTAATATTTAAATCCCTTAGATCTTGTTATTAATCAAGACATAAATGTATTCACAAGCCTCTCCCAAGGTCATGCAAGTATACTTTAATTTATCAAATACCTATATTCCTATGGTACTTGTAATAAATTAAGATTCATTAAGAATGAGACTTATTGATCGTACATACCAATTAAGTATATTTCTATTCTAATTTGAAACTTGTATATGTAACTTGTATATATTACTCTATAATTATGCATTAAATTATCTAGGTCTAAATACAATGATGCCTCTCCCAAGTTTATTAAAGTATTATCAAAATAACAATATTAGTCAAATATAATGAAGCATTAAGAATAAATAATTTGAATAACAAAGAATAAGTTTATTAGATATTAGAAAGATATGAAAATTAAGCATACATATTGAATTCAAGTATTAACCCTAGAAAGAAAATTAGTTCATGGCTACAAGAGAATTACAGCAAAAATATAAAGAAAACATGATATAATCAATAGCAAACTGATATAGATGACTAATCTTTGAATTATGCTTTGACTAAAGCCTGTGAAGGCCTCCTATTTTATATAGAGAGAACCAGTTTTTTCAAAAACTAAATTTAAATGGCCTTTAACCTGATAAATGGCTTACCTTGCTGTGGATGGTATTTGGTCTTTTTAATCTTAACTTATGAAATAAATTTGGATAAATATGATGGCCTGAGCCTCTTACAAAGGTTAGAAACCCCTTTTATTCTCAAATCTTTGCTATGCCATTATGTGTTAATAATATGAAGATAATTCCTTAAAAATTTTAGTGAGTCATTATGTTTGAAAGACAAATCTTTTATTTCTTTTTCCACCTTTTGCCTTACAAACTACGAAAGGACTTCCTTTTATAGACTAAAGAGAGTCTTTGGGTAAACATAATAGATGGTGTTTTATAAGTGGTACCTTATCTTACAATTGGCAAAGGATAAAAGTACTTTTGTTTTAACCCGACATGTCTTTGTTGGTTTTTGTGCAGGTTGGCAAAATTTAGTTCTTCCGCAAAGTCATGTTCAACTTATTCCTAAGGTGCAACATCTTTTGGGAGATCCATGCAAATGGTGGAATAATTTGATTTTTTTGGGTAAGTATTCTTTCAAGTTCTCTTTTCTGTTGGATTACTTGTACAGGCCAGAGTTTGATTGATCCTTTCAAGGAAAGAGGAAAGGTAAAATAGTCATTGACAGTAGGGTAGTAATGGATTTCATGATCTGAAATAATCATACCCTTTCATTGGAGGAGAAGGACAAACCCAAGATGTTGTCGAAAGACTGCAGCATTTGTATTTTTTGCAATCATGTGTTGGAACTTGTTCATCTCCCAGGTTTTCAGGTAAAACCATTGAAGAAATATTAGAGCATGATAATCTTTATCACATCTTTCTGACTGCTGAAGGGTTCTGAGTAATGAGAATTCTATAGCAATTGTATACAGATCTAGCAGATACCATAATAGGTAAATGACAAGTTTGGACCATTAGAAAATGGGAAGAAAGAGTGTAGGTGAAAGAAAGGATATCCCAGATTGAATAAGGGTCCTCTAAGAATTATGAGGCCATATTCTTAGAATGCTTGGATGGCATAGTGTCTGATGAATTCTTTGGCTCGAAAATGGAGTGCTCTGGTTCTAAATAAGTCTGGAAACTGGGAGGGATAAAAGGAATAGGTGGAGTTATGACAACAGAATTCATTATAAAGATGGCGAGAGTAGATATTGTTTTTTTTTATTTGTAGGGTTGATCTGGCTATTTATAGGGTTTCTGAAAAGAAAGTCTATCAATGTGTTGTCTTTTCCTTTTATGTGGACCACATGAAATGAATAATTCGTGAACCATTGTTGCCATCGTAAGAGTTGGGCATTGGGAATATTTTTCTGTTTGAGTTTTAACATATCAGGGAAAGCTGACATATCAATTTCAATCAAAAAATTGTGGCCGACCAGATGATATTTGAATTTCTCAATTCCTTTTTTAACAGCTATAATTTCTTTGTAAGTACTGTGGTAGTGGATTTCTGAGTCAGAAAAGCTTCCACTTTTGTATCCATATATCTGTCTTTTGCCATTGTTTTCTTCAAGGAGAATAGCACTCTAATGACAATCACTAGCATCTATTTGCAGAATTCTTTTTCCATTAGATGGGATTTGGAGAGGTGGTAAACTTTGAGCAAGTTGTTTGAGTTTTTGGATTGAGATGGTCTTTGTTTGGGTCCAGGGAGGATGGTTTTTCTTCAATATTTGGTAAAGAGGCTTGGTAAGTAGGGTTAGGTCTTTGATGAATTCTGACATATAGTTTACGGTCCCAAGGAATTGTTGTGTTTGAGTAGTGGATAAGTTAGAATCTGGAAAATTGGTGAGCTGTTTGGATATGTGGGGTTAAAGTGTGTACTGTCATTTACTAATGTGCATTCCAAGAAAGTTAATTTGACTCTGGCCCATTATGCATTTAGTAGGGGAGATCATTATGCCATAGTCTTGTAGGACAGTGCCAAAGTAGGAAAGTAAATGGTAGTGGGATTCTGAATCATCTAAAAATAGTAGGATGTCATCAATGTAGATGAGAACACTGTCAGTGAGAGGTTTAAAACTCTTCAACATCACCTTCTGGAAAAGAGATGGAGTCGTTTTTAGGCCGAAATAAAGGACTGTTTATTAAAAGTGATGATGGGGTGTACAGAAAGTTTTCTTGTGTCTATCATCTGGATGGGTTCCAATTTGCCAGAAGCCTGCTTTAAGGTCAAATTTGGAGAAGATTTATGATTTGGTAATTCTTGAAAATAACACATGCTTGTTTGGCAAAGAAAATTTATCATATTGTATAAAGATATTAAGAGGCTAATAATTAATAACAAGACAAAGATTTCTTCTGGTTTGTTTACTACGTTTATTGATGTAAAAGGCTTGCCAGGCCCACTGAGAGAATGTGGGTTCAACGAGGCCTTCATTGAGCAGTTGGGTTAACTCTACACTTGCTAATTAAAGGTGTTCAGGTGACATACCTGGGTGACTAGCTTTAGTTGGGTTGATGGTTTTATTTTTGTGGAAAGAAAGTCGAATAAAGAATTGACTGTTTTTCCATAATAGATTTGGACATTTGAGCATGAATTCAAAATGGCTGTTGGAGGCTGATTGGGCTTTTATCTGGTCAAAAAGTGTAGCAGAAGATTCTAAGGAGAAATAGTTGGACATGTTGGTTCATGGGAGAAAATGAGCTTTGTACTTGAGGCTATTGGGCTTTGGAATGACTTTTTTCTCTAGTACATTTTGAATTATATCAAACCCAATAATCAGGTCTTTATTGAGTAGACTTGATCCAAGAAGTTTGTGATGTATGGTAAGGTCTGGAAAGAATTTTAGGTATATAGTTTTACTGATCAGGTCTACAATAAAGACTGCATCATTGGCTGCCTTGAATGTTTGGTGGTATGGTTTCTAAAAATGTTTTGGGAGGATTTCTAGATTGAGAATAGTGGTTGCAGCTCCTATGTCTAGTAATCCGAAAATAAAGATGAGTTTATCATATTTTGAGGTGAGGGGTTGGACATCTAGCATCGATACGGTAAGGGCGGTTATTAGTGGATGAAAGGGTTGGATTTTAAGGGATTGAACAGATTTTGATTCAGACTCAGAGGATGATATTATGAGAACTGTATCGCATTCTTGGTCTAATTGCTCAGAAAAGAGGGACTGAAGGTCGATGTTCTAAGGATCTTGGTCTGTTATGGCTGTGATAGCTGAATAGACTTTTTTTCTTTTTATCCTTCTGAGGATAGTTCTTTGCAAAGTGACCTTGTATTTTGCAAATAAAGCATCTGTTAGACTTTTTTGAAAAGGCTGATCGGCATTTAAAGAATCGCCGTTTTTTGTTTTTGAATGACGAATGGAATTTAAGTTTCTAGTGATGTCATTTCTTTCTTGTTGGACAATCACAATCCTTTTTTGGGCACTTGATGAATAAGTCTAGTCTTTCACAAACTTTATGAATCTTTTTTTCTGTTTGGTGTATTTGTCTGAAAACTTTATGTCTGATGCAAAGTTTATCAAAGGTAGCCATAATTGATTGGTGGATGACACCAATGAAGGCATTTGTAAGAGTTTGACATTTGGCTGTAATGATTCTCAAAGCTTCTTGTCTCAAGGATTCTGGAATATAATTTATATATGCCTGCTTCAAATTTGGATCATCAATTTCGAGAATATAATATCTTGAAGTGGCATTTCAAAAATGCAATTCAAGGTCTTTTCTTTTAAATGAATAGCATTTCATTTTAAAAAATTCTTCTCGAGCTTTATCAATGATTTGGGTTTCTTCTCCGACAAATTTGGCAAATATGAAACTGATAAATGTTTCTACTATAGTGCTTTGTTGAAGTAGCAACTATTGGTATTCACCAAGATGTAAATACCAATATTTGAGTATCCCTTGGAATCTTGTTATGGCCTTCTAGATGACATCATTAACAGTTATGTGCGGTTTCTAATTTTCAGTGATGTATCATGCTTGAAATTCGAAGATTCTGTCAACCCATTTGGTGGGTGGAAAATCATCAAGGGTAAACTAGTGCTTTTTTTCTGTGGAATTTTTTGTTTAAGGGGGAATTGGTTGTGTTTGTGGGATGTGTATAGTTTTACCCATTGAAGATGAAGAGCTATTAGCCTCATAGACTTTAGAAGGTTAGGGATCTGGTTGGTTCATGAATTGTGGTTTGATCGAGCTGGTGATTAACTCAGAATTAAAAATGGATTGTTCGGCAGTGGATGAGATGTGTGAGGTAGAGGGAGTCATATTAGGTATGTTTTGGTGAATTATCATAAAAGTGGTTTTTGAAGCTGGTGGAAAGATGGGGGAGGTAAGTGGAGGAACAGATGGTTGAGTTTTAGGTAGAGTGGGTTCTATGGTGGTATAGGAGACTGTTTGTGTGGTTTCAGTTAGCACCTTTGTTTTGTCTTTCCGGCGGTGAAAGCATTGGTCTTTCGTTTTTGGAATGAGAAAAGAACTGTCACAAAAAATTGAACTAGTTCCTGTAGAAATGAGAGGAAATGGCTGTGATATTTTGGGAAGAAAGTCAACTAGTTTCCATGGTTACAGAATATCTCTTTCAAGACCCTGGAGTTGTATTTTAAGGTGATTGATCTGTTTTTCTTGCTCAGCAAAGGGCATACCATTTTGTACAAGATCTAGGATGTGCTCATGTAGGAACTTGATCTCAAGGCGAAGTTTGTTGAGATTTAACTATGTAATATCAAAACAAGAATCGATTTTTGTTTCTATTCGTTGTTGCGATTCTTTAATTCGCTTAAGAAATCAGTTTTGGGCAGTGGCATTTTTCGAATGCCAGTTGAGCACTACTTTAGCCGGGAAGATTTGTTCAAAAGATCTATCTGGTTTTCTAATATTTGGAGTTTTAACTTTCTATTGTTGGTTAGTGTTTTCTTTAGGTTTGGCTTATAGAGTCAATGGTGGAAAATCAGTAGGGTAGAACATGTAGACTTGTGGTATAGTTTGGATGAGTTTGTATGGAGGGTATTTTTTGTGGAACGTTCTGGGATGGTGGCAATTTTGGAGGAGGGGGGGAGAATTGATGGGTTTAAGTCTTGGATGAGAGTAGGTGACATAGTAGTCAACGGGTCGCACCATGAACTGAGTGGTGAATAGAAGAGAAGGTGTTGATGGTCTAGGTTTTTTGAAACAGATTTTTGTTTGGTCGTCTTTTCTTTGAAAAAAACTATGTCTGGTTAACTGGATGGGTTTTGGGGTTTGACTCTATTTTTGATTTTGTTCATACTTGGTGATCCAAGTGTCAGGAAGAAGTTTTATGAGTTCATCATTTGTTAATTTTCTGGGGACACATATGTGTATAATGGGACTCTAGTTTTGGACTCAGTAAACCATTTGGTAGTAAAGGGTGGCTGCCTATGTGTCAGCTTCAGATACTGCACCAGTGATTTGGATTTGAGCTTTCAAGGCTACAATAAATGAGGGGTTAGAGATAGGTATGTAGAAATTTGGATAAAGAGTGATAAGTATTGTTCTAGCGTTGAGAGTTGTCTGAACAGTGCCTATACATGCATCTTTGTATGAGGATAATCTAGCATCAAAATGAGCGATTCGTGCAACCGTTTCTAAGCTTTTCCGGTCATGCAAGGTGAGGGCAGATCTGACAGCTCCAAAATGCATATGAGTATAGCCTTGCTTTATCCACTGGGGGATAAGGTCGATGAGAAACTGGAGAGAGACTAGTTGTTCTTCTGTGGTAGCGGGAAGAAAACAATGGTCAAACCGGGTGGCTTGAACATATTCTTTGGTTTGGAGTTTTGTGGGAGTGACAAGCTTCTTTATAGAAGTGGTAGGGATCTTTAAGGCTTAAGGTAGGCATGATATGGATTGATTATAGGAAGATCTGTAACTGCGATTTTGGATTCTTCAGAAAGATAAGTAATTTCATAAAGATTTTTTATTTTGCTGGCATCTGTACTTCGAAGAGATAGTGAGGGAGACATAATGGATGAAGAAGAAGAAAGAGTTGGAAGTGGAATAACAGAATCTGATGAACTTTCCATAATATTGAAATAGAATTCTCTTTCATATACTAACACATAAACAGATGGCTCTGATACCAATATTAGAAGAAACGACTAATCTTTGAACTACGCTTTGACCAAAGCCTATGAAGGCCTCATCTTTTATATAAAAAGAACCAGTTTTTTCAAGAACTAAAATTAAATGGCCTTTAACTTGATAAATGGCTTACCTTACCTTGGATGGTATCTACTCAAATTACTTAAATCAAAAAGTCATTCTTCCCATAAAACAACTATGTGCTTATAAATGCCAAAATATTCAATAACCACTAGTCCTAAGAGACTTGGTTGTGTTCTTAAATAACTCTAGGTAATTTATCTTCTTAAGAAGCGTCATGCATTTAAAAAAAAATACAAAAGGCTCATTCATGCTCACGTTATTTATTATTAAAAAACTTAGTTCTTCTCAAGAGCAATCATATGCTCAACTTGCTTATATTCAACATAGCCATTCTTCTTAAGAAATAATATGCTCAAATTACTTATTTTTTTAAAAAGCCATGCTTCCCATAAATAATCATGCACACAAATTTATCATTCCACAAAAATTCATTCTTTTTAAGAAAAATTGATCACCTAGAATATTTATTTGCAGAAGACCTTTCTTCCCAAAAAGAATTGTGCTCCTAGAATGTTGAAATAAGCTTCAAAACCTTTACTTGTTAAAGGAATCAAGCTTGTAGAATTGATAAGCTCATTTTATATATGATGTTTTACCCAGCATAATTTAATATTGGCTCATGTTTTAGTATAAAAATGTAACTTTTTATACATGTTTGTTATTTTGTAGGTTTCAATAAACCGGCAAAAAAAGAAGGGCAAATATTGAAGAAAAAGACCAAAACAGGAATTTCATAACATCGAGAAAATGGGGCCAAGTCTGAGATTTGGCATCACGGTACCAAGTCGAGCTTAACTCAAGTCAGAAATTTTGCGTCGCAATGCCGCCAATAACAAATCATTCTCAATTTTTGTGTCCAAATTTTGAAAGCCTAACTTTGAGCCTATAAAAAGAATACCAAATGCCTCATTTGCTAAGGAAGAGAGAGCATGCAACTTAGAGAGATAAATAGAGAATTTTATAGAGAGAAATATATTTGAAAGCTTGGAATCTTAAGGAAACTTGAAGATTTTAGAAGATTGCAGCCCTAAAAAGACTTTTTCAACCTAGTTTCTTCTTTTTTTTTTCTTTCTTATTTACTTTGATTTGGAGTTTCTATTTGTGGATTGTGTTATTTTAAGCATGTTTACACTTATAAATTTTTAGATTATATTAGTTTTGTGTTTAATCATACTCTTATTCTAAGGGCTTGATATAGCTCTATAATATATCATGTTTTGATGATTTTAGTCAATTATTAGCTAATTCCTAAGAAAATCATTTATATTTTTTCTGGACTTTATGCTTCTAATTTGATGAGAAATGGATTAGATAATTTAGACTTATAAGTTTTATAATTAGTAAAGATTGACCCATTTGTTAGAATTGAAAAGCATAACCTTAGTTATTATTAACTTAGGAGACTAATAATACTTGGGCAATTACTTAAGGGTTGCTTAATAATTGCATGGATGGACAAGTTAGATAGGAATATCAACTTGAAAATGTATGCTTGAGATTTTATTTGACGCTCGGGAGAGGTAATGAGACTAATGTCGACCCATTTAATTAATGAATTCACAAGATTAGTTGGTAATCACTAAACATGAAAAATATAGAAAAATTAGAGTGAAATCAAGATCCTAAGACCTCTTTATCATAAATTTCTCACCTCTTCAATTTGTCAAATTTTTAGTTTAATTGCCTTTTTATTTTTATAATTAACCTAGAGTTAAAGTGTCTTAAATAAAATTGAGTTGTGAGCATTCTTACTATTAGCATTAATTTAAAAGATCAATCTTCATGTGAATAATACATATTCATCACTTTATTACTTGTTCACGACTCGTGCACTTATGTCTTGGTATACCACCATTTAATTCAAAATCTATAATTTCTGACAATGGCGCCAAAAACTTAGTTGCAAACTTAATACTCGCATGTACTAAATCACAAGTGCACCGGTCGCGAGCAAGTAATAAAACGATGAGTATAAGTATCATTCCATTTTCTTCATGTTTAGTGAATACCACTAATCTTGTAAATTCATTAATCAAATGGGTCAATATTAATCTCATTACCTTTCACGAGCATCAAATGAGACGTTATACACACATATGCAGTTGATATTCCTATTTAACTTATTTATCTATACATTTATTAACCAAACCTTAAAAGGTTACCCCAGTATTAATATTCTCCAAACTTAATAATAACTAAAGTTATGCTTTTTAATTCCAACAAATGGGTCAATCTTTCCCAAGCATAAAATATCTAAAGTTTAAATCATCTAATCCACTTCCTAATCAAATTAGAAGCCTAAAGTTCTAAAAATAAGCATAAATAAATAACACAAGAATTAGTCAATAATCAACTAAAAACATCCAAACATAGTATGTTATAGAGCTATATCAAGCCCTTAGAGTAAAAGTTTAGCCAACTATGATTAAGTACAAATCCAAGATAATCCAAAAATTAACAAGTGTAAACATTGTAAACAACAAAATCCACAATTATAAACTCCAAATCAAAGGAAATAAGAAAGGGAAAAGAAGAAACTAGGTTAAAGATGTCTTTTGAGGGCTGCAATCTTTATAAATCTTCAAAATTCTTAAGATTCCAAGCTTTTAAAGTGACCTTCTCTCTTTATGTTTCATGCTCTCTCCTCCTTATGAAATGAGGCCTTTAGTTTTATTTTTAGGCTCTCAGTTGGATTCTTAAAATTAGGGCACAAAAATTGAGAATGATTTGCTGCTTACGATGCCACCTTTTGGCACTTAGGCGCCAACTTTTTTTTACTTGTGGTGGCTTGACTTGGTGCCTAGGTGCCAAGATCTAAACTTTTATGGCGCCTGTAGCAAAGTACTGAGTAATCTATTGTAGCAGATTTAAAATTTATGCCTTGTTTTTTTTGAATTTTCATTCCAAATAGTTTTGTTAACTTTAAACCTACAAAATGACACTAACAAACATAAAAAAATCACATATTCATGTTAAAAATAACTGAATATCAAGTTATGAGATATGTAATATAATGTATAAAATGCGTTTATCAAAGGTTTCCTAGGATGATGAGTATGCTAGTGCACTACCAAAAGGAGAAGTAGCTTTGAATTTGTAAATTTTTTAAGTTTAAGGTTGCCCTTTCACCATTATTTTGTAGATATTTTGTCCCAATTGAATTTAGCTTCATGCCAATTGAATTTATATCATTTGAGGGTATTGGAGGACCTTTATCTTATATGGAGTAAAGCCAAATTTGAGTTTCCTTCTTTCCTAAGCTCTAAAGGTTATACCAAATTAAGGCGATCATAAGTCTATCTAATTACGAATAACACACGCATATACAAAATTGTAAGTGCACTAGTCATGAGCAAATAATAAAATGACAAGCAAGTTTTGTCTCAAGAGGATTGATCTTTCAAATTAATACTAAATACTATGGATGTTCACAACTCAATTTTATCTATGCTACCTTAATTCTAAATTAATTTTTGAAAATTAAAAGAACTTAAAATAACAAGTTGATAATTTTACGAGGTGAGAAATCTATAATAAAGGGGTTCTAGGGTCTTGATTTCACTTTATGTTTCCTATGTTCTTCCTATTTAGTGATCATTAACTAATCCCATTAATTTATTACTCAAGTGGTTTGATTAATCTCATTACCTTTTTTAGTGTAAATAAAATCCTAAGCATGCATTTTTAAGTTGATATCCATATCTAACTTGTCTACCTATGCAATTATTAATCAACCCTTATAGTGATTGCCTAAGTGTTATTAGTCTCCCAACTCAATAACAATTTGGGTTATGCTTCCCAAATCTAATAAATGGGTCAATATTTTTCGAGCATTAAAATCTAGAAATTTAGAACAATTAATTCATTTCCCAACAAATTAGAAGCATTAAATACATAGAAGCATAAATGAATTAAATAAAACTTTGTTAATAATCAACTAAATCATCCAAACATAGTTTATAGAGCTATATTAAGGCCATAAAATGAAAGTTTAACCAATCATAGATACACACAAAACTATGATTATCCAGATATT
The DNA here is from genome assembly GCA_946807835.1 of Ailanthus altissimus. Taxonomy (NCBI): domain Eukaryota; kingdom Viridiplantae; phylum Streptophyta; class Magnoliopsida; order Sapindales; family Simaroubaceae; genus Ailanthus; species Ailanthus altissimus. The sequence continues at coordinate 18,338,781 of OX327687.1, forward strand.
CACAATTGTAAATATGTCTAAAATAAAGCCCACAAATATAAACTTCTAATCAAATGAGAGTAAAAGGAGGGCAAAAAAAAAAAAGAATCTAGAAAAAAGATGTCTTTAAAGCTTCAATCTTCAATAATCTTCAAGAATCTTCAAAGGTTTTAACCTCTAAGTCTCTCTCTCTCTAGAAAAATGGGTCTATCTTCTTTCTAATTCAAGCTTTTGTCCTCTTTTATGTATTTTTCGTGCCCCCTTTTGATAAAATGGGTAATGGCTCAAAGGTTTTACTTTATAAGTTTTAATTAAAGCAAAATAATTTGGTCGCATCACAGCTTGAGGAGCTTGAGGTTGTGGTTTGGAGCTTTTGGATGAGCTAAAGCCATAGCTTGAATGGCTCGAGGTTGCAACCTGAAGGTTCAGCCTTGACCAAGACTCTGGCCTGAGCAAAATGGCACCAAGGCACAAAGTCTTGGTACTGTTCATGTGTGCCCTAAGATTTTGTCTCAAGTAATACTCAAACAAGTTCTAGAATGCTTTTGAGAGCAAATTACCCGCATAATCTTAATTATGTGCTCAATAATTTAAGTGGTCAGAAAATGAGGTCGAACTTATCCTCAAATTAAACATGCAAATAATCATAACATCTATTATTTCCAAAAGAATATAGCAATTGAAATCATGTTTATTCATTTACTACTAGTCATTCAACTAACCCAAAACTAGCAATAAAATAAAACATCAAAAAAGCAATCATAAAGATTAAACATGATAAAAAGAGGTAAATAGATATTGATAAGTGTTTCCCTCCTTTAAACTTAAAGTTGACATCATCATTAATGGCAAGAATAAGAATGGGCAAAGAAAACTTTCCTAGTAGATAATGGCTCAGTGTGGCATTGTTTGGATCTTAAGTCCAAAATTATTGCTGGAGTTGGCACCAAATGCCCTTAAGTGAAGCCTTCCAAAACTTGAAATTCAGATTCTCACTTTTTAACCTTATTGTTTAATGTGGAATTCTTGGGTAAATTGGTGTTTGGAGTATTTACATTTTGAGTAAAGAAAGTGAGAAAATTTTCAAGGGTGTTTAAGGGAAAATAGGATCGTGTTTAAAAGAGGAGTTAATCAAGTTAGTGTCGTGGTGCCATTTAAAGTGTGTTGTGCGTAAAGTGAGCGTTTAGATTTTTCTTTTTTTTAATTTTTAATATACACATCACATGTATAAATACGCAGCAGAAAATAAACAAACATCTCATTACGTTAATGAGATATTAGAGAACTTACCCTTAAAGCGTGCTTTGTGCAGTTCTAGTCTAGGATTTGATGGAATCCTTCAATCTAGAACAGTACAAAATAATAAAGGCAAAGTATTTATTAGAGAACTTACTCTTGCTTCTTTTTGTTTCTATCTATTGGCCCACTCAGTATGAAACTTACTCATGTATTTTATGTCATTACAAAAGAATAGAGGTAAAGTATTTATAGCCTCCTTACTAGTCTAATGATTCAATCAAAATGAACAAAATGGAAAGCATGACAAATCCATATCATGGAACACATCATGCTTTATAAAAAGATAGTGGCAAAATGAAAAATGTGACAAAATGTAAAAACAATTAATGGCCAAAGTTTGTTTAAAAACATTTGAAGATGACACCAAATGCTAACAATTTAGCATGATAAAGATAAAATAAATGACCTAATAACAAGTTGCCACTCTTGGTTAAAATTCATTTGTTTCATTTATAAACAATTCATTTATTCCATTCATTTTGGCCGAATATAATTTTGGATGGCAACTTTTATAAATGCTTCAATTGGCTAATATATTAACACTTAATAATAAATAATATAATTTTGCAACATTTGTAAATTATATGTTAAGCTAATAAAAACCCCGCTACATGTCATGCCCTAAAAAATTTATAGTATGATTTGTGACATCCAATAAAAAGGTAAAAGTGGCAAATCTCACTTGCCGAGATCGAAAGCTTAACACTTAAACCCTATGATCTCTCTAAGAGACTTTGAAATAATTTTGATTTTCGAGAACTTTTCAGATTAAACTATTCAATCTAGTGCACTACCCCAGTGCACAATGAGTACACGTTATATAGTAAGACTCCTTAGGTTCACATCCATTTTGTCTTACGAAACTCTTCTGGAAGTTCATAAACATTATCCAACACACGCGCTATAAAAATTACAAAACAGCATGTTGAACCATACAAGTTTAGGTTAAAACATATTCGTATAATATCTCCGTCATTTATATCCTGGAAGACCGAAGAGATAGATCATCATCGTAAAATCTCCATATGCTTAACCGTGAACTTATCTCTAGATTTGTATTTTCATAAACAATATCTACAAACACTTTTGTGATATTATTTATCCCACGAAAAAATATTTTTTCAAGTTAATTGCTTATGGCTATAAGACTTTCTAAAATACAATATTGGAGCGTCAGGATATACAACTTATACATATGAGCTAACATATCTTATATCTACACACACAAGACTCTATGAGCATCGGACCATACCCAACAACACTCAGCGGTCAGACCATGAAAGGTCTCTAATATGTGTGAAACCTAAGTACGGTGGATCACTCACAAGCCCACAGTGGTGCTCAGGTTAAGGAACAACGAATACTGCTAAACTCAAAAGGACCCTTCATTAATGGCTTTATGGGATGTCTATTAGAGATTTTAATTTAGCCCGTTCAGTACCTAATCCTCACTGAATACCTGAATGCTTATACGAGCTTCTACTAAGCTTATAATCACCTAAGAACAACCCTCTGTACCATATAGACATAGGCATACACTGATCTGTATAAAAAGGATTCATTGACAGACCCACTTGTTGTTTAGTGCTTCAAAATATTTTTATTTTGAGCTCTCTTAAGATGTGATTTATAGTTTTTCTTAGCTTATTTTTTTTCATATATTGTGTGGTACCTACTTATTGTTTTAACACATTACTAAGAAGAAAAACATTAAAAATAAAGATTAAAATAAAAAATTAGACATACACTTAGGTTGCCTCTGAAGAAACGCTTTAATTTAATGTCTTCAGCCTGACTCTTTCAAATTTATAGTGGATCAAATTGCACATTATAGGCATTTCACCTAATGGACACTCTTCTTTTATAGTGCTTCAGTGCTTGCTTAATGTAAAAGCAATCCCATAAGAAAAGGACAGAGGAAAGTAATAGTTTCTATAATCAGTCTCAATCCTAAACAAGTGAAGCTAGTCTTTTGGTTATCCCTTAAATAGGGGATAGAAACCACTAATGCAGCCACTCGTTATGAGTAGGCCTATTGGCCCATTACTTGTCCTATGAGTAGGACCCTAACATAGTTATGTTTGTCTACGAGTAACTTTAATGAGTAGCCATACATAGAGTTTACGACGAAATACTGTGTAGGTTTCTTAAGGCACGGATGCTTTTGAAGCTAAAAAAAAAAGACAAATGATTTTACAGCCTCTCTTTGCCCCTTATCTAGTCTAGTAAGGCTTTGATTTATGAGATTCTAAATACACAATTTCTAACTTAATGGATGTGCTAATGGATGAGAGGTTGCGTGGAAAATTCCTAAATATCAATAAAACATTTATTAATATTCAAGCCTTATCAATCTTTTTCTTTGATTTCAATGGCTTTATAAGATTATCTTCAAAAAGTGACTTTGACTTCCTTGTCTTAGGCTTGCTCGAGAAAAGTTTCAATCTCCGTCGAAAGAATGAACCTCATTGGTCGATATCTTCTTACTTTTCTATAATGATCTTGCTATACCCCATCTTTTTCTTTGTTTAGTGCTTTCTCATGAGCTTGGGGTTAAATTGCAGCTATCTCATTCAATTTTGAGGGCCATCATTCTCCATCTGAATGTATCATATCAATCCTTAAACAATCTTCAAAGTCATTTATCAACTTCATCTCATTGAAAATTTTGAATGTTACCTCTTCTTTTTGCCCCCACATAATTAATTCTCCTTTTACCTTGTTGATTAAAGCTCTTTTAGTAGCTAAAAATGGTTGACCAAGAATGATCGTGATCTCTTGGTCTTCCTCTATGTCAAGAATAACAATATCCATTAGAATGGTGAACTTATCGATCTTTATCAGTACATCTTTGATAATGCCCTAGGGATATGTGAAAGATCAATCCACAGGCTGCAAGAAAATTATGGTAGGCTTTACGTCTCCAAGTACAAACTTCTGAACAATGGATAAAGGCTTATATACTTGTACCAAGGTCACACAAAGCCTTTTCAATATCTACTATACTATTAGTGCATAAGATTGTGAAACTCTCAAGATCTTTCAACTTTTCTAGCAACTTTCATTGAAGAATCTCACTACATTCCTCTAGAAGCTTTATTATTTCATAATCCTTCAACTTTCTTTTCTTTGAACTCACCTCCTTCATAAACTTCATATAATTCAACATTTGCTCTAAAGCATATGCAAAAGAATATTTATGTGAATCTTTTTAAATACCTCAAGGAATTTGGAGAATTATTGATCCAATTTCTTTTTTTGAAACTATTGGGGAAATAACAATTGGGAATTGAGGATATGGGGGTTTTTTGAAAAGAAAATGGAATTAGACTTCAAAATCACCCTTGATGGTTCCGCCACCACCTTTTTATCTTTTTCTTCACTCTCTTTGGCCTAGGGGCTTCCACTTCCTTACTACTTTTAAGAGTGATAGCCTTGTAATGCTCTTTCAAATCGGTCTCTATGTCATTTAGAAACTTCTTGGATGATTGGCTCTTGATTGAATTAGTTTGTTGACTAATTTGCACCTTTGGGACTTTATTATAGCATTCATGTTAATGCAATATGTTTCTATACTATCAAGTCGGGCCTTATCTTTATTAAACCTCTCCCTTGTCTTAATAGTGGAAATACTCAAGAGGTCTTCCAATAAGGGCTTCTTTTCAGCTATTGGTTGATCAAACCCCGATAAAGATTATAGCATATTCCTTAAGTTACCATAAGCAAAATTATTATGGTTGCGAAGTCTCGAATGATAATATGTAGTTAAGTTAGTCGACATGTTGTTACTCTGATAATTAAAATTCTAGTTGTTGACATATTAAACTTGCTTCGAATCACTACCTTCACTGGTATAGACATACTAGCAACTATCATTGACTCTTTACTTGATGAAGCCTAGGTAGCATTCAGTGCTGAAATTTAATTGGCTAAGGCTAAAACTTGAGCTGAAAGCACAACTATAAGTCAATTTCATACACTTATATAGCCTTCCTTACAATGGACCTTTCATTAAGCTATTGATAGTTGTTGCATGTCATCTCTTTCAACAAAACTTGAGCTTCATCAGTTGTTTTGGATAACAAAGTACCATCGGCTATTGTATCTACAATCGTTCTCGTATGTCTATTCAACCAATTGTAGAATAGTTAGATTTAGAACTAATCTTGGTATCCATAATATGGGAACTAACGAATAAGATCTTTAAACCACTTAAAGAGGCTCGAAATCCATTTGCTAACATTATACAATTTCTCCCCCAAGATGAGAAGTCTTTGATGGAGGGGAAAACTTAGTAAGAAATTTATGCGCCAACTGTTCCCATGTTACAATGCTACTCAGTTGCAAGGATTTGAGCTAATCCATCACTTTGTCCCTAAGAGAGAAATGAAACTAGGGCAATCGAATGATGTACTCTTAAACTCTATTCACCTTAATGGTGTCACAAATTTCAAAAACATATCAAGATGAACATTAGGGTTTTCACTTGGTAATCCCGTATACTTATTTTGTTGTGCCATACTAATGAGAGTCAATTTTAACTTAAAGTTTTTGGCATTGATTGTATGGCATTGATTGTATGGCATTGAAATCCTAAATAATTATCGTTAACCGCAGGTTTGAAATAGTCTCACAAAGCCTGTGATTGTTGGTTTTTACCTTCGTTAGCCATAATGTGAGCTTATTCTTCATCTATACTTAGCCTCTATAAAGTATATTTTACTTTCGAATCAATAGGTAATAACTCTAAGCTACAAGCTCTTCTTATACACCTTCAAACAACCAAATCAATCCAAACTTAATGAAACTTAAAAGAAAATAATAAGGGAGTATACTCGAAACTTACTTACAGTCTTTGGCACCAACAACCATCATCGGCAACCAGCCTCAACTAAGTCAACGACATAAGCCCTCTAAGAGGATGACCATATAAGCCCTCCATGAGGCTAACCACTTAAGCTAACCAAGGACCGAAGACTTAAATGGACTATCCTTGAGAATCTCGGAGTCCCTAAATCTTCAATATAAATTCATCCCGTACAATCATAGGATCAGCCTTATCCCAAAAAATTAGATCTTCATTGTAAATTCTACTCCTATAATCTCGAGATAAGTTTAAATCAAAAAGGTACAAAATATATCCTAATTCTAATAGGATTCTATAACATATGCCTATAAAAAATGGAAGCTAAAGGGCTAGGAAAAGGATTCCTTTTCAGACTTTTGAACCTTTGAACTGTAATTTCTTTCCCTTGGCCATATCAGCAATTCTCTCAACCCCCACTCTAAGAAAAAAATACAACTTTAAAAGCCGCATTGGCATACAAACTCTCAAAGCCTGCTTTCATAAACTTTCTTAACTTTCTTATTTTTCTTATAAAACTCATTGCTGACTTAAGCATTGAAGGGTCACCTCTTGAAAAAACTCTAATGCGGCCTAATATTATTTATGGTTACAAGATATTTATGTAGTTTGACACATATTCAAAATGGTCATCCCATCCAATTTCAGCTCAAGTAATCAAAAAAGCCAGTAATTATTTTCAGAGGAAATAAATTGAACTTGTTGACTTAGAAATTCTCAAATTCTATAATCAGCAACACTCAACTCAAAAGTTTTAAATTTAAACTTTTACAAATAAAAAAAAATTAAAGCACTTTTTTTTTAATTGCATTTAAACATCAAAAAAGAAATTTAAAAATATTTTTAGCGTTATAAAAACTCAAATAGCAAAAAAAATACAATCATACAAGCATGAAAAAAGACATAAAGTCAATATTAAATGGACTCACTTATGCTAAATGCGGTCTATGTATGACTCTCTTGGACTATTATGAAATATAAAATCTAAATAAATAAAATTTTACCAAGATATCCAAAGCTGCTCCCTTTTGATCAGTGCTTCCATGAAGTATTGCTTAGCTAGGTCAGAGAATTTTAGTCAAAACATTTTAATCAATCTTGTCGCACATTACAATTTATTTTCGGCTCCATGACAACCAACAATCACAAGTATATTAAATTAACGCCCATAAAAGTTCTCTCTTTTGGTATAAAAATTTATCTTCTTTTATACAAGCCAAAGTTCTCTTTACCACCTCAGAAATTTTAACAAAATGCTTTTTTTTTTTTTTTTGCCTTCAAAATCAATAACACTTTTTTATGTTAGAGGAATTTTGATAAATTTGGCTCAACAAAGCAACTTAAATCATGACATAAAATGCATGATAAAAAAATTTATAATTCTATTTTTTAATGAAATAAAATCAAAAGAAAGAATAATAATAAATCAAAGTGTTGATTCTAGTTATATCTCGCAATAGAAATGAAATTAGTCATTCTTTTTTATTGTTGTTTGAATATGGTAATAGGTATTTCTTTAAATTTTCAATTCAAATACAAATATATATATATATATTTGTGTGTGTGGTTCGAATATCAGTTATAGTTCCTCGGGACAAAAATTAGACCAAAAAAAAGGAGCCGAGTTGGAGAGTCATTGATTTACATATTACTAAATTGAACATATTAACATGGCTATTACTGACTGTTTTCTGAACAGGTAATGTTAATTTTGCACTAAGCAATAGTTTAGGGTTATCAAAGAAAATATCCCTTTGAATTTATGTTTTAAATAAGGTAATAACACCGAGATCCTTGATTCCTTACAATCCCACAATCATTGACATAATAATTTGTCTAATCATGCCAAATATTATGTTCACGATTGATGTATTCTGAAATGATTGGAATACCTTTTATTATTAAGTTACATTCTATTATATTGGAATGGCCAGTTCATAATATAACAGTATTTTGGTAATTTCAGCAGAAACAAGAGCCTATTAGAAGCGAACAAAAACCTGCGACCTTATATAAGAAAACATAAGAATGTAGGGACCGAGACGTTATTATCCTATTTAAAAATTACTTGTCAAATTTACAATAAAACAACGCAGCACATAATCTTCACAAATCACGTGCTCTCTTTCTGTTACTTCAAAACTAAGCTAAAAGCCTCAGACAAATCAAAACATAGAACAGAAGCATTTGTTGACCGTTATAAGTAACATACTAAAATAGAACGTAAAAAAGAAAATTTAGCAAAACCCATAAACCCTAATCTACACTCAACCCTACTCGCCGAGAATATCGCCACTGCCGCCAGCAGTGGAATTCCAATTCCCATTCTTTATCAAACCCTCTTTCGCTTTCCAACGCCTTGATGCTAACCCTAATCTAAATCTATTTTCTTCTTCAAGTGATCGCTCTCAGAGTCAACCTCAGAGCTCCAACTCTAATTCTTCTTCTGGTTCTGATAATGCTAAGGAATCTAGTTTAAGTTTAGACATCGGTATCGGTGATAGAAACAGTTTCTTTCTGCATATCGGGTCGCAAACCAGGTCAGGTCGGCCCAAACCGAGGTTGGTGAAGGTGAGGAAACAACTCCACTGGTTAATTTATCTATTACCCACTACTGTAAGGTTCCCACTGTGACTTTATCCATTAGGGACTCTACTAAACTTGTCTATATCCGTTATAGCCTTGACTTTCTTGGCTCTAAACTCATTACTTTATGGCCCTAACTCTGACTTTGATAGGTATGGTAGGGGTAGGGAATCCACAGGAAGAAGCAGGAAATCACTCGAGATCTATAAAAGGAAGCAACTCAGGTCTTCTTTATCTTTAATTCATATGCTTTGGCCTTTAGGTTAATTTCAGCCCCAGCCAACAGGTAAAAAAGTTTTTTGGTCCTGAAATCCGGTAACAGAAGGATTCTGCGAGTCTTTCCTTAATTAGCAGACTATAAGTAGTCTCAATTAATCGATTAGTATTTAAGGCTCTTTATTTTGGGGGTGTATATGATACCTGGGTTCCGGGGGGAGATGTAAGAAAAATTACCAACTTAACCCTTAGCCCAAGTGTTATATTCCGTCGTGGTGGAAATAGCTCGACTTGGGTTCCTTCTTCTAAAGCTCGGCTTTGAATTAGCTCTACATAAGAAATTGAGTATCAACCACAAAGCCCCTTTGACTCTCTATCTATTAAAAAAAAAAGCTTTATGCATCATCAGCGGTGCTGGCGCAGGTTTTTATTCCTTCTGTCTAGCTCTAGCTCCCCAAAAACAACGTTCGACTCGCTAAAAATATAGCTAGTGTTCCTTCTGAGCCAGGATCAAACTCTTCTTTTGAGCAGTGATGCGCTTGTTAATCCGCTCCATCAATTTTTCACCACCATGCTCTAGTTTAAGCATCTGCTTTCATACCTCGGGGAAAAGAAAAAAGAAGGCCTAGGTCTCAATGGGATAGCTCTCAGCACATAGGGGGATTCCCCATCTATTTATATTTCCATTCTTTCCCCTTATTCTAGGGTAGACTGTTCAAGCTTTCCCTAGCCCCTTCTCATCAATGGACTCCTGACGTATACGAAGGAGTGCAGTGATACTAAACTGGATCCAGCCCGAGAGCTGCTCAGTAATTATCAACCTTGGGATTTCAGCCTTGATGCTAAATATCATAGCTCTTCGCCTAAAGTGATAACTTTTCTATTCGATTCTTTGCCATCACGAGAATATAGCAGAGCTAAGCCAGAGACCTTCTTGACATTTCACCATTAATGGTCAAGGTTTTTATTCCAAGCCACTGCACTAGATACACATGTAGTCATAGTAGTCGGCCCAAAATGCCTTTGTTCTATACTATAGAATAAGGCCTACGAGCTCTCTATTTTATGGCAGAGATCTTTCCACACCAAGAAAAAGGAACCGAATCACAATAGAGAGAGCCTTCGCCCTAGTGTCACAGAAACCTATGCCTATAAAGGAGATCAAAAGAGGCCAATTTCGCTACATCCAAAGAAAGTAGAGACCCTTGATTTATAGGAACATTTGATTCAGAATTAGAGTCTATAAGCAAAGTACAACCCAGCCTCTTATAGGATAGTACTTCATTTTCTTTACCATAGGGTAGGGGGAGACCGATACGTCGATGGGATACGTATTAGGACAGCATGATAATACAACCTTAGAATAGAAGTAAGCCTTAAAGAGCAAGTTTATTATTATCTGAGTCAGACTCTCACCTTACCACTTACAACATAAGGGGCTATGAGTCTAGATACTCTTCACTTGAAAAGGTATGCCTTTCGCTTGTCTAGGCCACGCAGAGACTTAGACACTATATGCTAGCCTACCAATTCTGGTTTTTGTCCATGATGGACTGGTGTTCAGTATACTTAATACAAGATCGCAAAGATAGCTTCATTCGCCACTTTGTTCTCAATTATTCCCACCTCCTCGGTCAAATAAGCTACCTTTAGCTAGGAACCTCTTTTACTTTTGCCCAGCCCCCCGAAAACAATGTTCGACTTGCATGTGTTAAGCATATAGCTATTGTTCCTTCTGAGCCAGGATTAAACTCTATTTTTTTAATAGTAATTTCTATAATATATTCTAGAACAATCATTTTCTTTGGTTCATTCTTTGACTGCTTTGCGCCCCCCTCCCCCCAAAAAAAAGAGAGAGATTAACTTTTACTATCATAATTCAGGAATAGTAATATTTTATTTCTGGACAAAAGTCAATGTAGATGCTAAGGCTTACCTTTAGGAAAAATAACTTAGATTGATAAATATAATAAATAAATAGTATTTAAAGGCAATTTTAGTTTAAGTTTACCTTACCATTCGCAGCACTAAGGTAAAACCCTAAAGAGGTAGGAAAAATTGTATCAGAAATTAACTTATATAGGTAGAAGTAAAATAAGTGGTCTTAGAGGAAGGGCATTGATTAAGGAAGAAGCTCTGATTGCTGTTGTTCTCTTTTCTCTTGTTGAACAAGTAGATTTCTTAGAACCTTCACCTTAGGTTCAGGTGACCTATGTTTGTTTGGTTTTTGGTGGAGAGAAAGGCTGTTTGGAGGTGTTCTCTGTCCTCTCTGAAGTACTAAATGGAATAAGTATTAGTTTGGTAATTATTGGAGTAGCAAACTCAGATTTTGCAAAAATCTCATTTTTTGGTAGTACGAAGGGGGAATTGGCCCAAAAATTGGATAAGGGTCCTTTGGGTAGAGTCTAACTCATTATATGCAGTCAAGATGATTAACTCCCAATGCAAGCCCCATAAGTGTCAAGAACGTAGAAGAGGTAGAATGGGCGGTTGGTCAGATCTAGTATGGATCATACATGGACGGTAGTTAGAGTCGGCGACTCTCTTAGGGTTCCCTCATCTGGGATCCCTAGGGAAGAAGATCAAGTTGGCCTTAAAAAGTGCAAGTGGTTGATTGACAAACTATTCTGGTAACCCGTTCACCATTTTTTGCTTGCTATTCCTTCAAATGAGCAGCAAAGCACTTTCCAAATAAATACTAATCTTACTGATACGATAGTGCCAGTTCTCACACTCTAGAAGAAAGATGAAGCTTGGGTGAAACTAAGTGGAGGTTCGAACCGACTGATGTTGAAGAATTAGCGAATGAGTTATGGACAGATCACCTAGGTTCGGGTCCATAAGCAGTGACAATTACCCTATGAAGATTTTCTTTCGCTACGGCTCCAACGGGTTCCCTTAACTAAGCCACTGTTTATGAGTCACTGGCTCATTCTTCAACAGGCACACGGTTAAAGCCCTGGTCCAAACCACTGTTCTATTTTACCCCCCATCGATGGGGGTTCTTTTTACCCTTCCCTCACGGTATTACTTCGCTATTTGTCACCCTAGAGTATTTAGTCTTGCAAGGTGGTCCTTGCTGATTCACATGGGATTCCATGTGCCCCATGCTACTCGAGTTAGAGCGTAAGCTGATGGTACTTTCGGCTACGAGACAGCTTTAAAAAAGAAACTGGAATTGACATTTTGATCACCTTCATTGTACTTAACTCCTTCGAAGGATCACCCGTTAATCGATCCCCATGTACTAGAGGGGAGACCGAAAAGTTTGTGTTAAGCATAATAGTAGGTTTTTCTATACATAGTAATGGTATCAACTAAACATAATAATGATATCAACTAACTCATATAACAATGTTTTATTCAGTAAAAGCAAAATAGAAATTTTTTTTCGGAGAGATAGTCGAGTGGTTGATAGCTCCGATCTTGAAAACTAGTATAGTTCGAAATAAAGAACTATTGAGGGTTCGAATCCCTTTCTCTTCTTTTTTCTCGGTGAAATTCTTTTTTTTTTATTGGTTTTGCCTTGCTTTTTCATCTCATAAAAAGGAATGTCTCAGCTATATAAGATCTTGGCCTTTAAGCCAAGGAGGAAGATAAATCGAATACAACATCATTATTCTCACCCTCATCCAAATAACCTATAAATAGCAGTCCACTGTTAAGTCAATATAATCTGATGAGGGAAATGAGTGAAAGCACTCAACTAATGAGGAAAGGGTGAGGTAAGAATGAATAGAAGGGGACTAACCAATCTCTTTATTAAATAAACTAGATACCATGAGATATTTGATTCGAATGAAGCAAATGGGGATTGTCGGGTTTCAGCTGGTTTCGGTGCTCTTAGGTTCGATCTCTTCTAAGGCTAAGGCACCTATTTTATTACATTTCTTTCCCCTTCTTGGGGGAACCTATACTCGTCGAACCAAAGACCTATGGAAGTCAGGGCTACCCTGTCCCTATGGGCAAGGCAACCGTGTCTTGAGGGAGGAGTTTAGAGGCCTTATAGTAGCACAGACTTCTTTTTCTTTGTAGGCCATGAGAAGAGGGCCAGTCCAAGATCATACTGTTCCTCTATAAAGATAACAGATGCTCTCAATAGCTAAGCGCCACTCTCTTTCTAAGTTATAGTTATTCCAGCTTTTTCATGATTTCCTGCCACGGTGAACAAACAAAACAAGAAAAAAAGGCCATCTCGGAGGAAAGAGAATGACCTGCAACGGCAGACCTAAAAGTCTTTCCTAGACGTAACTCAAGGGATAGCGTTAGTGTAAAGATTAAAGATTCTCATAAAGAAAGAACTACTCCCGTATTAACTATAACAAAATGAAGAAAGTCTGAAAATCTATCTATAGAAGAATATCTATATCATATCATATTTAAATATAGTAATCACTTTAGTTGCTTCTGAATTCATTTATTTGACTCAGGTCCCAACCAATACGCAAAGGATAAGCGCACTGGTGCGAAAGCCATTGTGAACAAGCAACGGATGAGTGTAAGCTAAGCAAGTCCAGTGCTACAGGCTTCCTTTGACAAAAAGCAGAGGAAAAGAACTCAGCTTCATGGACAGAGGTTCTTTTAGGTCCTGCTTCACCTCAACGGTTATGCCACAATGTACTTAAAGCCTATATGCAATGTATAGACTTCTGCAATCATGACATATTTGCTTATTTAAACATAATTTCCTTTCTTTAAAAAGAAAGGGAATGATTAATTCCACAAAAAAATATATGTAGTAAAGCAGAAGGGAAAAAGCAGAGAGAGGACGCAAAATTCCTTTTGCAGGGAATCTCATTGACAAAAGCAATTGCCTTCGCCCTTTCACTCACCTAAGGGAATAGGTGCACTAGAATGGATAGCAAAAGAAAAAGATAAGATTAACAGTTAAAACTACCTTTCTGAAGACTTCTATTGACATACTACTTAATGCCATTCCGCTGATTCTTCTTCATGTCGATACAATAATGCACTCCAATCGCGTCCAATGAAAGTGGAGCTTCACGTTGACGAATGGCACCTAAGGATCCCAAAAATTTAGTAAGCTGGTATTTCCAATCAGGACTAAACACGAAGGTTGGAGGATCAAGGAGATCCAATGCCATAACAGAGAAATTGAGGCTGACTAGAAGATGGATATTGCGAAACGCTAAAAGGATAGTGATGGGGTGTTGTGGTGGTTTTGGAGGTCGCCATCCATGACGATAATCAGTTTATGCCTATCGTAGGCTTCGAGTGATTTTTGGGAAAGACAAACTTCAGTGTCTAAGAGTACTACCTTCGAGAGGAAATCCTTCTCTTCATCAGAAAGATCACAAAAATTTGGAAGCGTTTTTAGATAGGTAACTCCGCATAGAAAAAAGAAGAAAGAATCTGTCTTAACGAGTATATTATATTAATTTGATAACTAAGTTGGTTGGCCTACCTAGGAACTCAAGTTTTTTAGTGCAACCGCCCAGGAATTGAGACAATTAAATTTTACTAAAATAGTTCTCCTCTTGGCCAACAAACCTCTTTTTATGCTAAAATTTATGGTCTTATCTTAGTTAATGTAACCCGATTATATGTTACATGTGCTCTACAGGCCGTACTTTATCTCTATCTTTCTTCCCAACAAGCCCATTTATCTTTTGATTTGGAAGACAAAGAAGGGTTCTAATCACAATCCTTTCTCTCCCAAGGGAATGGTTCTCGGGCTAAGTCCAATTCTAAACAAACCACATGGAGCAATAATTACTTTATAAAAGCAAAGTGCTAAATAAAGGGAAAGTAATTACAGACCCATTTCATATTGTAACACCATTTACAAGTGCCTTACTAAGCTCATAACTAATAGGGTTTAAGTTGTTCTTGGTAAGTTGATTTTGATTGATCCATCACAAAATTTGTTCTTTGTAGAAAAAAATAATATTTTATTTTAGGCTGTATGCCTAATTCTCCTGGGATTGTAGTTTAATTGGTCAAAGCACCACTCTGTCAAGCAGAAAGCTACGGGTTCGAGCCCCGTCAGTCCCGACCTAAAAAAGCACATGTAAGCTATAAAACTAGTCCAAACATTCTTTTTTGATGCAAGCCAATTTCCTTAAATAAATGACATCTCGACTGGGCAAAAAATGCCTCACTTATATACAAAAGCTTGTAAGACGTTTTGAATAAAAAGGGATCCCCAGTTGAAAAATGATCTTTCTCTCAACAATGCTTTTTAAGGCTCTCCCCCCCTAAAAAAGTAAAGACCCGTTTAAGGGATAAGGAATAAGGATTGAAGCCCCCCTTAACTCTGCCATACAGTGGATAGGGGTTAACTTGGTAAATGTGTAAAGCCAAGTATAGTACGGTTTAGTAGTAGGCACTTTTAGGCCCCTTCCTGACTACTGGATCACTCTAGTGCTTTGGGTATTACGGACCTTCTACCATCTATTACAACAGAGCCATTTCATAAGTGGGGGGGTTAAGCACAATTCTTTGAATCAAACATTGAATGAAATCGATTCTTTTTTTTTTAGATATCAAAGTAGAAATCGGATAGGATAGATGGATTGATCTATCTTTCTATTTATATATATTACTTATAAAATAAAAAGGACTTGTGCTGAATTTACCCTCCATATATAATAGACATAAATACACATCACTAGCATCAATATCGTCACGGGTTCAAATCCCGTCTCCGCAACATTTTTTTTGGTTTTTTGACAAAAAAAATTAGGTTTGATTCTGTTAACTAGTAATCAATTAACACTTTTCTTTTTCTATTGGGGTGGAAAGATAAAACTACTATACTATCACGGTTAACTATAAAAAATCTTTTATCCTATTAAATACATTACTTTACCCTAGGCGGATAGCGGGAATCGAACCCACGTCTTCTCCTTAGCAAAGAGAAATTTTACCATTCGACTATATCCGCAATTTTTTCCTTAAAATGTCTGAATAATATTTATTCAGAACCAAATTCTCACATGTCAGTTTTATTATTACAACCTTCTTTTTCATGTCAAAGACCAAAAGCTATGCGCAAATTATCATTGGATCTCGGTTGTTCTTAACAGCGATGGCTATTCATTTAAGTCTTCGGGAAGCACCATTAGATTTTCAACAAGGTGCAAATTCTTGTATTTTTTTGTCAAAAAAGAAAAAAAATGTTGGCCTTTCACCCTTAGCCACAAGTCATCCCTGTATTTTTCCATATATGTGAGTTCGGTCCTCCAAGGCCTATTAGAGCTCTCTTCAACTTGCTCATAGCTAGATCGATCGATTTCGATCATGATATACCAATCAGAATGGAGGGCCCCACTTACGTACATGATTGATAGAATCACTACTTAGAGAAGGGGCGGTCAACTTGATGCGTTGAAGACGCCTTTTGAATGCCTCTACACTCAGTATGCACATATTTCTGGGACCGCTTGATTCAGCATACAACAAAGAGTGCAACACCAGATGTTAATCAAGAAGTATAAACAGCAAGCACACATCTTTGTGGTCTTTCTAAACCTTAAACTATTAAGCCGGTGTCAGCCTTTAAGGTAGGATATCATCGAATAACCAAAATCATCTCGCTTACTAATGAGAATGACCTTAGAGATTGATCAAATTAATAGGTAAAAACTCACCAACTTATCAGCTTGATCATCCCTCCTCATAATCATCTTTCATGAAATAAGGGAATATAGTGTGGCAAACCTAAAATGATACACAGGGAAAGGTAGTGGGTTTATTCGATAAACACTACCTTTTTGAATTGAAGAAGCTGAAGGGGTGAACAAATGTTGCGGTAACAAGCCGTAAGAAAGATGAGCAAAGCATTCCTTCTGTCGGCCTTTATAGAAGTATGAGAGCATGGTGAGATAGATAGACGTCCAATCCTGCAACAGCTAGTTGCTCGGCCTTATGCTGGGTTGATCTCATACTTTAATCAACCTCTTCGTACTTCGATCCAATCAATTGATCGATCAAGAGGCTAATCTCTTTTGTTTAGGTCGGTAACTAAAAAAGTCCTCGCTTTCTCTCTTGAACAAGGAAAAGGCTGCATAGCATTAGCTTTAATTGAACAAGCTCAACCTTGATGAAAAAGAAATGTGGGCTCTTGGAATCACTTCTAGCAATGGTTGGAACAACTCGCAAAATCTAACCACTTCACCTACTTTATTGCCCTTGGTTATTTAAGAAGCTCTTCTTGTCGTCTTTCTTTTCAGTATGAGAGGAAGATTAGGGAGACATCATTGGAATGAAGTTGGCTTACAGCTTTCCTAAGACTAAAAGGTTAGTATACGCTCGACTGAAAGCAGGAAAGGGTTTAAATCTTATGACTGATGCAAGACTGAAGCTAAGAAGTTTAAGAATTTACTACCTCAACTGGAGAATCACTTGAGATAGAATCAGCCAAAACTTGAGATTCCATTGGGCTACCAAAAGCTATTTTTTTTAGATATCCCGTAAGAGCTAACTAAAGGCATAAGCCGAAGACAATTAAGAGGGGTATGGCCTTCCCTTCGTTAAATAGAAGTAGAGGCGAAACATTAGCTTAGGGGAGAAAAAGTAACCCGGTGGAGCTAGGAGAGGGGAAAGGATTTCGCCTAATTTATTTACAGCCTATTGACTAACCAAGATTCTCGCTCAATAAGTTGATGAAGCATAGCTAACACCAATTTCTTTCTGGTGTACACAGCCTGAATCTATGCTAACTAGACGACTTTTCACTACCGGTGTCTGCAGATACTCGTTGAGCTCCTCATTGCCCCAATCTTCCCTGTAGGCTCCCTACTCCACTAGCGCGACAACTCTTTAAATCATTTGACACTTCTTCTCACAAACCAAGACTTTGAACCAACTACGAGTCTTTTATCTGAGTTACCATCCTAGGATCAGCAACACTGAGCGAGACTACCCCAAGAACTCAATTCTGTTGACTTTACTAGATATAATAGAACAGAACCCATATTTTTTCATACTCAAAAGAAGAGTTTGATCTTGGCTCAGAAGGAACGCTAGCTATATTCTTAGTGAGTCGTGAATTAAATCGCGATGCTGAATATAAATATTTGCTAGGGGAAAAAGAAGTTTTGGAAATTAAAAATGCCGTGTTAGTTTACTCTTTCTCCACTTAAAATCGTCATTCGTTGTAGAGAAAGATGATCATCTTCAGAATAAATTAAAATACCGTGTTAGTTTCCTGGACTATCGAATAATCCTTTGTACCAGAAGAATGCGACAAGAAGAAGATGCTAAGCAATCAAAGGGATGCAAGCAAGGAAGCTAGCCTATTAGCTATTATAGCCAAAGAAATGGTAGGCAGCTGGGTAAGCTTTTTGATGGATCTATTGGATTGAAGACAAATGAGTACTCGAACGGCCGAGCCGATAACCTGTTACACCAAAAGATGCGATTAATATAGCCAGAACCACACCAGTAACCCAAGTTAATTCACGAGGTTCATAATTAACAAGAAAGAAGGAAGATCTCCATTTATTATTTATTTAGTGCCTGCGGAGAAGCGCGACCCACAACAAAAAAAAAAAGAGAAAGCTTGCTTGCTATACCCTATTTTAGTAAACTAGGCTTGGTAAGCGTAAGCTAGTTAAGTAGGCTTGATAAGGGTAAGCTTGCCTTTCCGATCACCTTATGAGAGAATCAATAAGAGTAGCGAATAGGTAGGCGGCTCAGAAAAGGCATTTCCCAAGCTTTATGGGTGCTCTAACTAACCACTAGACGAAAGAGACCAAAAAGCCATTCTTTATATACCTCGGCTCCGTTCCACCTTTATTTCTGAAAGGCCCCTATTTCTTTGGAGAATCCCATGGCCTTTCACCTCTAAAAGCGTCCTTTCTTCTCAATGCCCGAGCATCCATCCAATGCATTCTTTTCGATCTTGTACCCGGTACATTGAACACTAACTTAAACTCGACGAAAAAAAGAAAAAAGATCTTGATTCATTATTTCCATTTTTTTAATTTAGATTTTGATTGATTTCCTTTTTTTGACGACTTAAATGAAATCTTAATGCAGGCAAGGAAACATCGTTTTTCAATTTTTACTTGCTGGGTCGAAGCGTAAACGAGAGAGCATAGCCCAGGAAAGAGGGAAGCCCGTCATAAAATAGAGCAGTCGACTAGAAGTAAAAAACTGCTGACTTGGGAGAAGACGGCCTCTCTTAGGAAAGATAGCCCAATTTCTCTTCTTTCTTTTTTAGAGCCCACCCAATTGACCCTTCTCACAGTTAAAGCACTGTTGTGATAACCGTTGGTTGAGTGACTGGACCTGGCCCTTAACCCTGTGGAGAATGAAAAGGAGCCAAAGATCTTCCTCTCAACAGTGCTTCTTGAGGCTCTTCCCCTTAAAAAAGTAAGGACCCGTTTAAAGAATAAGAAATAAGGATTAAAGCCCCTTTAACTCTGCCAGGCACTAGACAAGGTTAGCTCAATAAATATGTAAAGCCAAGTGTAGTGTGATGTAGTAGTAGGCACTTCTAGGCCCCTTCCCGACTATTAGATACTTACAATGCCCTCTCTCGTGCAATGTGATTGTAGCATAGTGGAAAGCAAGGTCTCAGATATAGGAAGGAGTGCCTTAAGGCGCTAACGTCAACAAAAAAGTTTGTTGTGCTTTCCTCTTTAATAGAGGGGAGCAACTGATTTATGGGTATTTAAATTTACGCGCATTGAAAATTTACTTTAAAGATTTCTTTTTCTTTCCCATTTAAAGATTTCACCTCAAAAAGCCCTTAAAGTGGCTTCTTATCCTTCTGATCGGCCTTGATTCAGAATTCTATTATATATTAAAAAAATAGAAATTGATCTAGTTTTGATTCTTTTGCTTCTTTGGATAAAAACTTCTAATATCTCCACGTCTTGTCACCAAAAACCTTCCACACTCTATATGAAGACTCTCATTCCTTTCCTCTTCAGTCCAAAAAAAAATTTCATTTCCTACGAGGGTCTACTAACTAATGCAACCGGTAGGGGTTTTGTAGAACGATAGGTTATCATCTTCCTTCAGTCTTTCGTTCGTCTTTCAGGTCTCTTTGTGCATAAATTTTTGGTTGGGACAAGGTTCTTTCTGGGAAAATCATCACACCCCACATTGAAAGTAAGGAGTGGAGCTTTGCCGAACTATATACAAAAGAAGTTGGAAGAGTTCGCTTTGAGTATCTTGCTTGTTGACAAGCTGGGAGCCCTGGATCTGGGGTTTTAGAGAATCCTAATGGAGTGAGTAACGAAGCTAGTGCATCAAACGAGTTTTCTTTTGTGAATAATGAGAGTATGGGTTTTGTGTTTGGTGCTAAGGTGAGTAATGTAGAATGTACAGTAGTATCGGGCTCATCTAATGTGGCAAAGGTGAAGTTGAAGAATGAAGTAGAGTGTGGGAATGATAGTACTGTGAGATTTGAGTTTGGTGCTAATGAAATTGATTTATGTTTGAATTTAAATTTGGAGAAAGAGGAGTTCAGCGAAGCTAAGAAAAAACCTGCCTCGAACAAACATTTTGGTGCTAACCAAAATGGTCTGGGGTTGAGTTCAAATTTTGAAAAGAGTGAATGTAGTTCAGATGTGGGTGATTCTGGTATGAGTTTTGTGTTTGGTGCTAGTTGGTGTAATTCAGCCTCAAACACGGACCATGAAGGGAGTGGTTCAATTGAAAATAACAGAAAAACAGTTTCTGATGATCAGGGGAAGATGAAAGTAGAAAGTAAAACAGAGTCCCAGAAAGTTAAAGCTACTGAAGCTAGATTCACTTATGATGGAAGTTTGAGCTGGAGCAAGGATTATGGGAAGGGCGTTTTTGTATTTGCTGGTGGTAATAAGAAAATTTTCGGCCCTGATGATTGTGTGACATTGAACTGCCCAAATGAGATGAACTTGAACAGCAAAGGTTTTGGAAATGACAACAGTGGGAGGAGTGAAAATGGTCATATGAATTTTGATGTCAATAACAAGTGTAATTTCGTATCTGAAACTACTAGTAGTAATATAGGTAGTGCTTCTATCACGGCTCCATTATTTAAACTCCCTGATGAGATGAAGAAACTTCATCAACGAGTATGAGAATGATGAATGCACTGACAAGAAAACTGATTCAAAAAAGAATTCATCCACTGATGCTGCTGATACTACATTTGTGTTTAGTAGCAATATAAAGCCTTCTACTTTGCTTATTGGAAGCTCAGGTCCTGCTGATGAGCAGATATCAGGTCCTATTGCTGGTGTTGATGGACTGGCTAGCAATAATTTTGACAATGGTGACAATGACCATATTATATTTGGAAATAGTTGTAATAAAGATACCGCTACATTTGGAAGTTCTAGTTGCCGGCTATTTACATTTCAGGTGGGACTTGGTAAGAGTTCTAATGCAGGCCTATTTTCTTCTTGTGAAGTAAATGCTGATACACAGGCAGATATAGCTGCTGCACGGGATTCATCATCATCAGGTAGATTTGGATCCCAACAAAATGATAATGTTTCTGAGACACCACCTATCATTGGAGTTAAAAAAGAACAATGAGAGTAGTCCTATAAATACTCCACATGAAATGGGGGTGAGCTTTACAGAATTTGTGACACCCAACTGGGATCCATCATGTTTAAAAGCAAGTCTATATCCTGAACTGAATAAGAAACTGGAATTCAGCGTAAAGAGTAGATCAATAAAGGACCAAAGATCAAAGAAAACAAGGGGAAAGTTAAAGCAACCTTCATCTCTTAAGCAAGGGCTGAAGCAGGTTCGCATGCCAAAGCAAAGCTATTCACAAGAAGGCCCAACTTCCCCTGAATGTTACTCACCCATGGATTTTTCTCCCTACATGGAAACTACAGCTAGTGGTCAACCGTCAAAGGAAACAGGTTTTACATCAAAAAAATCCTTCAAGCCGGAGAATAGTTTTGCACCCTCCACCTCACACTCCTCTGTTACTACTGACCTGAAAGATGAGAATTTCGCTACTACTGAAGATGTTAATATAGCTTATAAGGATTATATGGAGTCAAATAAGGAGAATCTTTGGAAAGGGTTTGTTTTTGTATCTGAAGATGCCCCCTCTAGATTCAAACAAGATTCTTACTCCAGTGGCACTACTGTTGCTTCTGCAGAGCATGCTGATGGCATAAACACAGAGAGTCACGAAAGTGTACAAGATTGTTTTGCTTCTGTCTGGGATCGGAAATATTTTTACTTATCTGCATCATCATCTGCTGAAGGTGGTTTAACATTGAGAAAATGTAAAGTTCGAAAGAAAAGTAAGAAGCAAGGTGGTAATAAATCATTTGTCATCTCTCCCAGTCCAAATGCAAATGTCACCTCTTCCTCTGTTCAATTTTCATATCATGCCTGCAGTTCAGAAGAAAATAATGATATTTCTAAAAGCAAAGTGCGGAGTAAGTTCGAAGCAGCTGAATAGGTCAAGCACGGGTCTGTCTCTTCTGCCACTGCTTTTCAGGAAACCTGCGAGATGTGGCGACTCAGGTATCCTAAGAACTGATTAATATTAATCTTAAGTTTATTGGGTTATTGTTTGTTTATATGAATGTTTTAGTTCTGTGTTTCTTCCAATAATATTTACTACTTATCTAATGCTTACTAATCTTTTGACTTTTATTTGTTCAGGGGAAATCAAGCATATAAAAATGGTAATCTGTCTAAAGCTGAGGAATCTTACACACTGGGGAATACTTCTGTCCCTTTAAGTGAGACTACAGGATGCTGCATCAAGGCTCTTGCAGTTCGCTATAGCAATCGTGCAGCTGCAAGGATCTCTCTTGGAAGGATGAGGGAAGCTTTAGAGAACTGCATGATGGCTGCCACAGTGGATCCCAACTTTCTGAAAGTTTACTTGAGAGCTGCAAAGTAAGGCTTCTGTTTGTACTATTTAAACTAGATGTTTATAACAGAACTGTGTTCTGATCTGTCATTAATCTGGTCAATTCCTGAACTGTTCTTTATAGGAACCAGCCACTATCAGTTTCTGTTAACATGCTTAATTCTATGGTGCAGGTGATCTGAAATTGATGATTCTCCTTTTACCATCATGAAACTTCGTATTATTATTACTATTTAAAGTGTGTGTTATGATTTGGTTAATGATTATGTACAATGTTGGATGTATGTAGCTAATTGTACTTCAAAATTAGGTAATTTTTTAACCTTCACTAAGTATCAGTGTAGATAGTCATTTGTTTAAATTTCGTACAGATATTCGTAAGGGTCTGTTCAATGAGGAAATCATGTCCTTTTCATGCTGCTTGTAGATTTTATAAGCAATCATAACTTTTAGGTTGACATGATTTAAGAATTACAGGTTGATTAATTGCTATAGGAATGTGCAAGGTAATTGAAAGTGTTGAGGATAAATTTAAACATGATGAATGTTTTCAGAAGGAGAAGGGGTTTGCTGCCCTATCAGGGCATTCTATGATCTTTGCATGTTAACGTTATGGGCTGCTAATTTTTTGCCTGCATTGCCATGATATTGTGGCCTTCCTAAATATATTGGCGTTTTATTTGCAGTTGTCATCTTGTGCTGGGGAAGTCGAAAATGCACTGCAGTATTATAACAAACTCGTGCAATCAGGGGCTGACGTATGTTTGGATTGCAGAATTGCAATTGAAGCTGCTGATGGTCTACAAAAGGCTCAGGTAAGCATCTATTTGTTTGATTTCCTATTTCATTTTTCTCATTGTTCGACTCTTTCTCAATTTATATGGTTCTGGCAGCATAATAGCCTTTGGTGCAACTGGTCGTGGGCTAGAAGAGATTTATGGATTCCTTTTGTTTGTAGATTTCCAATTCACTCGTGTGAAACCTTTTGATTTGAAAGAATTCATGTTTAAGTGTACACGAAATTTAATTTTGGAAGCCATGTATCTGCTATATAAATGATTATGTTGAGATCTGAGTATGTTAACAATTCCGTTGTTATATCTGCTATATATATATATATAGCAAAATTCCGTTGTTCTCATATTTACGGAGAAGGCAATTCTCTGGCAGATTATGTTGCCCTTCAGTTATTACTATGGTAGACATTCTTGTGAATTGATTTATCTTGCACTTCTGTATCGCTTTACTTGTCCTCCTTTTCATTTGTTGCCTCACTGATGTGACTATTGCCACTAGAATTATTTTTTAACAGTTAGTGATCAGAATTATCTGAAAGAATTATCTTGTGCTTTTTTGTCTTTTAACTTGTCCTTCCTTCTTTGCCTCTCTGTCTGCCATCTGGACCCAAAAAAAAAATTCTCTCTCTTGTTCTTCAAAATTTAATGCAACTATTTTGATTACTAATTATGTGGCCTCTCTCTTTCTCTGTGCTGTAAGCTCATGTTCTTTGGAGCCTGATGTAATCTTGTGGTCCTTCAGAGTTTGATGTAATTGTGATGAAGACTAGTTGCATGGTTTTCCTTGCAGCAAGTGGTTGAGTGCACTAATCGTGCTGCAAAACTTTTGGGTCAGAAAACATCAGAAGCAGCAACTGAAGCTTTAGAAATAATTGCTGAGGCCTTGTCCATTAGTTCTTGCTCAGAAAAGTTAGTTGAAATGAAAGCAGAGGCTCTGTACATGGTTTGTTCTCTTTCAAATGGAACTTCACTAATTTTCTTGTTCATTTCTGAAAGAAAACTTTAATAAATTATCTGAAACATTGAAAATGGCATTAGGTTTTGGTCCAAGCATTGTAATTTGGCATCTTGCAGTTGCGGAAATTTGAAGAGGCCATTCAACTGTGTGAGCAGACTGTTTCTGTTGCTGAGAAGAATTTTCCTTCATTGGTCCCTGATAATTGTTCAGTAAATAAGAATGCTTCTGGAAGTGTAAATTACTCCCTTGCAAGATTGTGGAGATGGCGCTTGATATCCAAGTCCTACTTTTGTATGGGCAAGCTTGAGGTGGCATTGGATTTACTTCAGAATCTAGAGGAAGTTGTATGCAGCACAGACAAGTAATTCATAACTTTTGTCTTGCATGCCTAGTTCTCACATTTTGTGTCTAATTACATTGAGGTGTTCCTTTCTTTTAGTAGCTTGTTCCTGATCCTATTTTCAACCATATAGGTATGGAAGTGAGATCTTGGAGTCATTGATTTCATTAGCTGCCACAATTCGTGAACTTTTATGTCGCAAGGTACACCATTCATTTCTCAGTGTTATTTCCTTACCTGGATTTTTAAAAATAGTTGTTAAATACCACTGTAATCCTTCCATGGATGTAATTTATACATAACATGCATTTAATTCCCATTGCTTGCTTTGTGAGATTAAATTGGTAAAAAAAATTAGGCCACTTTTTCTGGAAGATCATTAGTGTAAACTTGGTGGTGTGTGACTTAGAAGGACCATGGAAGAAAGAAAATGTGTACACGGATTGCAGAAACAAAATGTGTCAATCCATTGAAATTGAAGCCTTTAATATCTCGACCAAATCCAAAATCTTCAAGTAGGAGACATTAATTCAGAATGGTTCTTGTGAAAGACAAATGACAATTTTATGAGCCTTGACAGTTAACCTCGTATTTTCATCGGACTTAGGTTTACATCGGGCCTAACTAGTGTGGCCATGATTGTTTTTTTTTTAGTTCAGGTCATTTGCGTTGAGCCACTAGTTAACTTAAAAGTTTTACCACGTTACCCAAAAGCTTTACCACGTTACCCAAAAGCTTAAACTTTAGATGTGTCAATTATTCCTGGAGAGTTGCAGGACAATATAGTTAATCAGTCTAGAATAATAACATCTTCTTAACAATTAGGATACAATTTACAAAATAACAACTTTGGAAGAGACAGACTCATTCTAATTTCCAACATCTTTGGTTGCATGTCGTTTTAGTCTGAGTTATCTAATTGTTTAAAGGAGTGCTATCTTGTACAATTTCCTTGAAGTAGGTTTATTCCCACCTTGTCTTAGATGTTATATCTTTTTCCTGCGATGCTACATCTAAAAACTCCTTTACATATTTCAAAAAGACCATCAGTGGCTTATTTAATTGATGTCAATTGCAAGTAGGGTTTGGAATTTACATGATATGTCATCCTTGTACCAACTAATGATGTTGGAGAGAAAGGATATCCAAGATATAGCTGCTGGATATCAGAACTAGATTCTGGTACAGAAAACTCAGGTTGGCAAAGTGGATTACAAAATCATGGGGGGATTCAGAGCTGTTACAATGCAATAATAGAGAAAGAATTAAGGCTGCAAAATTAGGCAATAGGGAACAAAATCTTATGGCTATGTTGATATGCATCAACCTGAGATCTCCTGGCATCAGCCAAATCCAAGAATTCTTAATACCTCTTGAAAATTCTGTAAAATTTAACTGACTCGAATTTATATAAAAAATAAGACTTTGATTTCCCAATCCTACAAAGGATTAGAATTCCTCAATAAGGGACTAAGAAAATTAACTATGCAAAAATCATATGAAGACCGTTATGAAGTCCACTTGAATACTAAACCAAAAATAACACTCAGGCTGCTAATAAGTCCAATCTACCCTAGAAATTATCAAAATACTTCTGGCTGCTAAAATTTAAAAACTGAGATACAAAGAAAATCCACCAACCTATTAACTCGTTGAACCCTAAAAATAGGGTCCGGTATTAACTAGAAACTGCTATTTGAAACTCCAATTAAAATGACATTGGATTTTGACGAAGTCTCTGATTTTTGTTGTGCCTTGATTTTTTTTTTTCTTTTTTTTGCTTGAGCTTGTTGCCTGCATAAAAAAGAATGGATACTTGTGTTTTTGTAAATGGCTCTTATATTCTGCTTGTAGGACAAGATTTTTTGGGTTAACTGGTATCACAAACTAATAATTATCTGTGGCTCAAATGTTTTAGCACTCAAATACCAAACTGATTATTTGTGATGAATAGGTAACACCTGGTTGTGTGTAATTTTGGCATGAACTTGAGTGCATGTAGCATTGCAGGAGATTGTGCAAAATCGATAGAAATAATTAGGATGGGAATCAGTGAAATCAAGGTGTTTGTAGCATGGTTTCTTTTCATAGTATCTGCAGAGTCTTCAATTTAGATGCTGGCACATAAAATAAAATGAAATTGTTTTCATTTTCTAGATTTGTTTCTTCTTTAGCTCTGTTATTTAATTTTTTGGGATGGGGGTGAGAGATAAATGGTATGAGTATTCATTTTTCTTAATCTATTTTACCATTCTTGTAAATTTCAGAATTCTGGGAATGAAGCGGTTCGATCTGGAAGATATTCAGAAGCAGCAGAACATTATACTGTTGCTTTATCAAGCAATCTTGAATCTCGCCCTTTTGCAGCTATCTGTTTTTGCAACCGTGCTGCTGCACTTCAAGCTTTGGGCCAAATAGGTGTTGCTATTGCAGATTGTAGTCTAGCCATGGCCCTTGATGGAAATTACACTAAGGTTTGCATGTTTAACTGTATCTTTGATATTGTTCTTTAGTGGCGCAATGCTCCAATGGATGGTCAGATGTTTTTCCTTTTCCTTCTCTTTTTGTCTTTCAAATGATATTTGATTGATCCTGTGGAGTATATTTGCTCAAGTTGAAAAACCTACACACTGAAGGTGAAGCTGGCAATTGTTTAGCGCAAGAAGTTTCTTGAAGACACTTTTGAGTAAATCATGGGTGTGGTGAATGAATCTCTCAAATTCAGGAACAATCCGAATATAAGTTTATCCTGTTGCCTGACTAATTACATTTGAATTTGGAGGTGTTTTAGAAAACTCAAATGAAAAAACAAGGAAAATCTACCAGGTTCTTTTGCTAAAAATGTGACAAGACATGAAAGTGTCCGTTCTCTCAACTTTTATTTTAAGAGTTACCAGGAAGATCTCACATTTCAAATTTCTAATGTAAATTAAAGTTGACCAACTTTTTTTTTTGGTCAAAATAAATGTTGACTATCTTTGCTATTTAATTTTGTACTTACATTAGCCTTTATGTATCTTTGTGTCTGACTGTTCCTCCGCTGAACAGGCTGCATCTAGAAGGGCTGTCTTACATGAGATGATCAGAGACTATGCACAAGCAGCAAGTGACCTCCAGAGACTTGTATCAATTCTTGAAAATCAATCTGCTGAAAAGGCCAAACAGTCAGGATCAGTTAGGTCCAATGGTGGCAAGGACATAAGGCAAGCTCATCGACACGTCTTGGATGGAAGAAGAAGCGAAGAAGGAAGCCCCCTTGGATCTCTACCTAATCTTGTAAGTTCATTAAATTGGAGCCTTTAGAACTTAGATTTTCTGTATTATCTCTGTCAACATGTTTTTGTAGAATTCCCAACTCGCACTGGACTGGTGATATCCTGTGGCCAAAACGAATAATGATCATAATAATTATTGAATCTATGAGACTTTTTAAAAAAAGATGCTACATAGTTTAAGTTTTTGAAATTTTTTATTTTCGAATTCATAATGTTAGTTATGTTTACTTAGTAGCTAAATAATTCCTAAACTCTAGAAAGTTAAGCATTCAAGTATTTAAATTATTAAGTAGTTGAGATAATTATGCAAAAATCTCTCTTGAGATTTATTTTTCTTCTGTATTTATTTCAGTTTCTGGAATGAAAGAAAAACAGAGAGTTATGCTCTAAATTTTCAGTTTTACAAGCTTCTCTGCAAAATATCTTTTATTTCTTTTCATTTCTATTTCTCTACAGTGGTATCAAAGCTCAATTCTTAAGGGACTGTGGGTGTTGTTTTTGAGTGGCTGTGAGAGTAAACATTTGTGAGTTTCAAACACCATTGAGTCTATTTTTTTGCTCAAATGGGATCAAGCAATTTTTCAACTCCTGCTCCTCCTCTCTTTATTAGAGAAAATTATCAGATTTGGGCTATTAAGATGAGATCATACTTGAAAGCCATGTGTTTATGGGATGTCATTGAGAATGAAGTCGAATTTGCACCACTGTCACAAAATCCAACTTTAGCTCAGATTAAGAAACTTGAAGAAGACTTGGCAAAAAAACCCAGGGTACTCACTTGTATACACTCAGCAGTATCTGATGCTATGTTCACTAGAATTATGGCATTTGAATCACCAAAACAAGCATGGGATAAGCTGAAGTAAGAATTTGAAGGCAGCTTCAGAGTGAAGACAGTCAAAATTCTAACTCTCAATAGAGAGTTTGAAATGTTGAGGATGAGGGATGGTGATACAGTAAAGGAGTATTCCTCCAAGCTTATACAACTTGTGAACCAAATCAGGCTTTTTGGTGAGACATTTGAGGATTCAAAAGTGGTAGATAAAATTATGGTTAGCTTACCTGAAAGGTTTGAATCTAAAATATCAGCAATGGAAGAATCTTGTGATCTGAAAACTCTGACAATTGCTGAAGTTGTAAGCAAACTGCAAGCACAAGAGCGGAGGTCCACTCTCAGGTCAGAAGAAAACATTGAAGGAGCCTTTGCAGTAAAACACAAAAAAAAGAATGGAGGAAAAAATGAAAAGAAAGCAACTGGTGACAGGTTGAACAAAGGCAAAACTTTAGCACAGAGTTCAAATAAGGTTCAAACGAGGGGTAAGTTCCCACCTTGTGGAACCTGTAAAAGAACTAACCACTCTGAAAAAGACTGCTGGTACAAGGAAAAACCTCAGTATCAGTGTAGATTCTGCAAAAAACATAGGCACATTGAAAAGTTTTGTAAACTGAAAATACAGCAAGGAGAAAACCAACCTACACAGCAAGCAAATCAAGCTGAAGACCTCTCACAACCTGAAGAACAGTTGTTCATGGTCTCTAACACCACTCAACCACATGGAACCAATATATGGCTTGTTGATAGTGGATGCACAAGCCACATGGAAAACAATTTCAGTATGTTTACTTCTCTTGACAAAACCTACAAAATAAAGGTGAAATTGGGAAATGGAGATCTTGTTTAAACTGAGGGTAAAGGTACTGTTTCTGTTCAAACCAAGCAAGGTACTGAATTTATTTCTGATGTCTTATACATTCCATGTCTAGATCAAAACCTGTTGAGTGTAGCCAAGATGATCAAGAAGGGATACTCTTGTTAGAATCTTAAGAAAAATAAATAATTTGAGAGTTAAGAGTTGAGGAAATGTACATATATTATTTCATAAATGAGAATGCCTATTTATAGGCTTACAACCAAATTGAAATTGCTAGAAAATCTAAACTGCTATAAGATTTTATTGGAACTACTTCTACTAATTGAAGAACAAAAAATTAAGGAGTAAGAATCTAATATGAACCAGTAACAAAGACTAAGTCTAACTAAGACTTTTTCAAACTTCAAGGCAAACTCTCATAAGTTCTAACACTCCTCCTTGAGATTTGCCTTGGACATGCCAAGCTTTATCCTTAGGAACTCTAGCCTTGATTTAAGAAGTACCTTAGTCATTATGTCTGCAAGTTGTACATCAATTGAGCAATAATGCAACTTGACAAGTGAATTCTTTTCAACTTCCCTTATGGAGTGAAATTTTAGATTGATGTGCTTGGTCCTACTATGTTGGACAGGATTTTGAGCAATGGCAATGGCAGACTTGTTGTCACATTAAAGCTCAATTGGTGAGCTTTGTTCCTAGCCTAGATCAGCAAGCAATGTTTTTAACCATATTGCTTGATTTACAGCAGCTGTTAGGGAGATTTACTCAGCTTCTGTAGTTGATTGTGTCATTACTTCTTGCTTTCTTGCATTCCAACAGATAACACATGAACCAATTATAAATACATAACCTGAAGTGATCTTCATGTCATCAACACTTCCTGCCTAATCACTGTCAGCATAGCCATCTAGCTTAACTCCTCCTGTCTTTAAATACCATATGCCAAGATTTGTTGTACCTTTAACATACTTTAGTACCCTCTTTGCAACTCCCATGTGAACATTGCTAGGTGAACTCATGAACCTTGAAAGCAAACTAGCTGGAAACATCAAGTCAAGTCTGCTTGTTGTCAAGTACAGTAGGTTGCCTACCAAGCTTCTATATGCAGAGGGTTCCTCAAGTTTCTCACCATCATTCTTTAAAATCTTCTCATTTTATGCCAGCGGAGTTCCTACTTTTTTGCACGATTCTAACTTGAATTTCTTGAGAATATCAACAGCATATTTTCTCTGTGAAATGAAGATTCCCAAGCTGCATTGGTATATTTCCATTCCAAGGAAGTAGTTCATGATGCAAAGATCAGACATCTCAAATACATCTTGCATTTCCATTTTGAACTTAGCCTGCAAGTCTATATTACTTCTAGTCACTAGCATGTCATCAACATAAAGTGACACTACCAATTGCAAGCCATCATCATTTTGTTTTAAATACAAAGTAGCTCCATTTTTACTTCTCTCGAATCCAAGTTGGATCAGATGAGAGTCAATTCTGCTATACCAGGCCCTTGATGCTTGCTTCAAACCATAGAGAGCCTTGTACAGCTTGTACACTTTGTGTTCATGGCTAGCAACCTCAAAGCCTTCTGGTTGTTGAACATAAATTTCTTCAAAAAGTATACCATTTAGAAAAGTTGACTTGACATCTAAATGGTACACTTTCCATCCCATTTGACCAGCAAGTGCAAGTAGCAGCCTTATGGTGTCATGTCTGGCTACTGGTGCAAATGTATAATCATAGTCTACTCCAACAACTCGAGCAAAACCCTTCACAACCTTGTGTTTGAAGATTGAACCATCTGAATTAAATTTGGTTCTGAAAACCCATTTCACACCAATTACCTTCTTAACTTCAGGTAGTTCTGTCAACATCCAGGTTCCATTTCTTTTAATAGCATCAATTTCAGCTTTCATAGCCTTAATCCATTCTGAAAATCTTGCAGCTTCTGTGTAACATGTAGGCTCAGCATGTACAAGATTTCACCTTTCATACACATCAGATAATGGCCTTACATTAAGCACTGTTGTGTCTGAAGTTGCTTCAACATCAAGTGGATCTTCAATACTTGTACTTAGTTCAAGAATAGATGGAGTGGTTTGATCACATTTATGGACTTCCTTCAAGTCCCAATTCCAGTAGGAATTTTCATCAAAGTGCACATCTCTACTTATCACAATTTTCTTTCCACTCAAGCTAAAAATTCTGTAACCTTTTAATACTGCCACATATCCAACAAAGACACCTTTCTCAACTCTTTCATCAAGCTTGCCTCTCTTGACAGATGGCACATTAAGGTAGCACAATGAGCCAAACACTTTCAAGTGCTTGACTGAAGGTTTTACATCAGACCATGCTTCTATTGGTGTTTTGCTTTGAACAGATTTAGTCAGTAGTCTGTTAAGCAAATATACTGAGGTGTTGACTGCTTCAGCCCATAGAAACATTGGTAGTTTTTTTTCAAATAGTAAGCACTTTGCCATCTCCATAATAGTTATGTTCTTCCTCTCCGAAACTTCATTCTGTTGCGGTGAGTATGGAACTGTCAGCTGATGTACAATCTCAGCTTCTTGACAAAAAACATTGAACTCTTTTGAGGTATACTCACCTCCATTATCAGTTATAAGCACCTTAACCTTCTGGCCACTTTGAGTTTCAACCATTTTCTTGAAGCTATTGAACATAGAAAGCACTTGTGACTTGGTTTTTAGAAAATAATCCCAAGTCATTCTGCTGAAATCATCACTAAATAGTGCAAAATACACATTGTTGTTCAATGAGGCTGTGCTTATTGGTCCGCAAATATTTGAATGAACTAATTCCAGCTTGAGAGTAGCTCTCTTGGCCATATTTTTAGGGAATGAATGTCGATGCTACTTCTCTAGCTCACAACTTTCACAAGTTTGAGCATCAATTGTGATTTCAAGCATGTCTTCAACCATACCAGCTTCTTGCATGAACTTCAGTGACTTCAAGTTTAAATGACCATATCTTTTGTGCAAAACAACACTCTCATCAATCTTGGCACTAAAGACATGACATTTAACTAAATCAAGCTTTAAATAAAAGTTATTTCCATCCATTTTAATTTTTGCTATCTTTGTTCCATGTATATCAGTGATAAAACAAAAAATTTCTTTAAAAGACACTGCATATCCATTTCTTAGCATTTGTGCAACACTAAGAAGATTTTGATCCAGTTCTAGAATGTAAAGAACATTAGTGACAATTTTTGTACCTCTCTTGGTGCTAATAGCAATTGTCCCTTTACCTTTGGCCTGCACAACTTCACCATTTCCCAGCTTGACATTTGGTTGAACTGATCTGTCAATAAAGGTAAAAATTGACAGATATTTGGTCATGTGATTGTTGCAGCCACTGTCAATGAGCCAAGTATTCAATTCATGAGAACTGAGTGCTTGTGATGCTATAAATAAATACTCATCATCTTTTTTGTCTTCTTCAGTCATATTTGTATGTTGTTGTGTTTGCTGCCGAGATTGTTGTTTCTTGGCTCTGCAATACTTTTCACTATGGCCAAGTTTATTGCAAAAATTACAACGAAAAAGAGGTTTATCTTTGTACCAACAATCTTTCTCAGCATGGTTCATTTTTCTGCAATAAGAGTAAGGTGGAAAATTTTTCTTTCTTGAAGATCCTTCAGTTTTCCCTTTGCTGTTATCGAAGGACTTCTTTCTTTACAGGTTTCCAGAATTTTTTCCCTTGTGATTTGCTTGAAAAGCACCTTCAGTACCTTCATCACCTCTCATTGAGACCTTTTGCTCCTGTACATGAAGCTTGCTAGTTAACTCTACAATTGTGAGACTTTGCAAGTCACAAGACTCTTCAATTGCAGATATCTTGGCTTTAAACTTTTGAGGCACTGAAACTATGATCTTTTCTACCACCTTTTGATTTATAAATGCCTCACCAAGAAGCCTAATTGGTTTACAACATCCATTAACCTGCCATAATAATCTTTGACAGATTCGTTGTCTTTCATCTTTATCAACTCAAACTCTCTCTTCAATGTGAGGAGCCTGATAGTTTTGACTTAATCACTACCCTCAAATTCACCTTGGAGCTTGTCCCATACCTGTTTAAGTGTTTCTAAGTCCATGATTTTGGTGAAGATGTGGTCTGCAAGGCCTGAATGTAGGCAGGTGATGGCTTTGTCTTTCTTGAGTTTTTCCTCCTTATATGCTTTCATCTAAGCAATTGTAGGATTTGCTCTCAATGGTGGTGGATCAATTTCAGACATCACAACATTCCCCAAACCTTGAGACCTTAAGTAAAACTTCATCTTGACAGCCCAAATGTGATAGAATTCACCATTAAACACTGGAATTACAGATGTATTATTGGAAGTAGACATGTTTGCACCACAACTGCCTAAAAAAAATAAATCACTCAACCTCACTAGTGTTTGCACTCAAGCTCTCAAAAAAAAAAACTTTGCTTCACAGCCTGTAGGAAGTTTGCTCTGATACCACTGTAAGTATCTTAAGAGAAATAAATAATTTAAGAGTTAAGAGTTGAGGAAAGGTACATATATTATTTCACAAATGAGAATGCCTATTTATAGGCTTACAACCAAACTAAAATTGCTGAAAAATCTAAATTACTATCATATTTTATTGGAACTACTTCTACTAACTGAAGAATAGAAAATTAAGGAGTAAGAATCTGATATGAACCAATAACAAAGACTAAGTCTAACTAAGACTTTTTCAAACTTTAAGACAAACTCTCATGAGTTCTAACAACTCTCTGAATTTTAAGAATAATTTATGCACTATTTTTGACTCACATGGCTTGGAAATAATTAATAATGAAATGAAAAATGATTGCTTTCCATTGGATTTAAGTTTGGCTAGGCAGCAGATTTATAGTTCCAAAACTGATAAAACTTAGTTGTTGCATAAAAGATTTGGTCACTATAATCAGAGATCCTTAAAGATCATGAAAGATGGTGATATGGTGATGGATATGTCTGATATTCATGTGAGTGATGGTATCTGTGAATGGTATTAAAAAGGTAAAATGCATAGAAAATCCTTTCCAATTAACAAGGCTTAGAGGGCAGCCAATAAGCTAGAACTAGTACATACAGATATCTGTGGTCCTATGAGTATTCCATCTCTAAATGGAAGCAGGTATTTTCTTCTATTCATTGATGATCTCACAAGGATAACTTGGGTTTATTTTCTATTTAACAAATCTGAAGTTTTCTTTGTGTTCAAGAAGTTTAAAGCTTATGTAGAAAAGCAAAGTGGCTGTAATATCAAAATTTTAAGATCAAACAATGGCCAGGAGTACAAATCTACAAATTTTGTGAATTTCTATGAGAGTGCAAGCATAAATCATCAGTTTACAACACCCTATACTCCACAGCAAAATGGAGTATCATAAAGAAAAAACAAAACTGTTGCTGAAATGGCCAGGTATATGATTTTTTAGAAAAATCTGCCTAAGTGTTTGTGGGCTGAAGCTGTAAATACAACAATTTATCTATTAAACGGGCTCATTACAAGGTCTGTGAAGGGAATGACACCCTATGAGGCTTGGTTTGGTTCAAAACCATCAGTCAAGCATCTAAAAACATTTGGTTCAATATGTTATATCCATATTCCAGCCATTAAAATGAGTAAACTTGATGAAAAGGCAGAGTTGGGTATTTTTCTGGGTTATGCAGCAAGTTTTAAAAGATATAGAGTCTACAGCCTGAAGACCAAGAAGGTTGTGGTTTGCAAGGACTTGAAAGTTGATGAAACGACATTTTGGAATTGGGAAAAAAACTTAGTTGTAAAGCAAAATCTTTCTTCTGCAGGCTCAAGTCAAGAAAATAAAGTTTCTGTATTTTCTGTTGAAAATGAAGAAGAATATGATGATTCTGACCTTGACTCACCTGTGATCAAAACCAAGTCTTTATCTGAAGTTTATGCAAAATGTAATATTGCTATTATGGAACCAACTGATTACTTTGAAGAATGGCTGAGGGCAATGAAGGAAGAAATCATGATGATAGAAAAGAATGATACTTGGGAACTGATCACTAGGCCAAAAGGAAGGAATGTTATTGGTGTCAAGTGGGTTTATAGGACCAAATTAAACCTTGATGGTTCCATTTTCAAGCATAAGGCTAGATTAGTTGTAAAGGGATATGCACAAGTGGCTGGCATAGACTATGATGATACATTTGCACCAGTAGCAAGACATGATACCATTAGAATACTATTGGCCTTTGCTGCCAAACAAGGATGAAAGGTGTTTCACTTAGACATCAAGTCTACTTTTCTAAATGGCATTCTTGAAGAGGAAATTTATGTGCACCAACCTCAAGGATTTGTAGTGGCAGGATAAGAAAACAGAGTTTACAGGCTAAGAAAGGCTCTCTATGGATTGAAGCAGGCCCCTAGGTCCTGGTATGACAGAATTGACTCGCATCTGATCTATCAAAGATTCAGAAGGAGTGAAAATGAATCAACGTTGTATGTTAAAGATCTTGAAAATGATGCTAAGTTGATCTTATCCCTATATGTAGATGATATGCTAGTAACTAGAAGTGACTTTAAGCTTTTAGAGAACTTTAAAAGGGAAATGCAGTAAGAATTTGAAATGTCAGACCTAGGGCTAATGAATTACTTCTTGGAAATAAAAATTTATCAGATGAAAAGATGCATTTTTCTCACTCAGAGAAAGTATGCCTGCGATATTCTTAAGAAGTTTAAATTAGAACAAGGGAAACCAGTTGCAACACCACTTGTTCAAAATAAGAAACTGAGTTCGGAGGATGGTGAGGACAAAGTAAAATTCAACCTCTTATAGAAGCTTGATTGGAAGCCATCTTTATTTAACTGCCACTAGACCTAGCCTTATGTTCTCAGCTAGTGTTTTGTCAAGGTTTATACACTCACCAAATCAAGCTCACTATAAAGCTGCTAAAAGAGTATTGAGATATGTTAAAGGTACAATAGATTTCGGGGTGTGGTATGAGAAGAAAGCTGATGGATGGTTAATGGGGTATGTTGATAATGATTGGGCAATAAGCATGGAAGATTCCAAAAGCACCTCAAGGTATGTTTTCTCTTTTGGATCAGGTTCTTTTTCATGGAACTCAAAAAAGCAGGAAGTGGTGGCTCAATCAACTGCTGAGGCAGAATATGTCTCTGCAGCTACTGCAGCAAACCAAGCCATTTGGCTTAGGAAATTAATGACTGACCTTGGAGAAGAACAAGTTATTCCTACACAAATTATGTGTGATAATAAATCTGCAATTGCTATTGCAAACAACCCTGTACAACATGGTAGAACCAAGCACATCAAGGTCAAGTTTCACTTCATCAAAGAAGCTAAAAGAAATCAGGAAATCAAGCTGCTGCACTATAAATCTGAGCAATAACTTGCTGACATTCTAACTGAAGCACTACCTAAAGGCAAATTTGAAGAGTTAAGAAACAAGTTAGTAGTCTCAAAGAAAAGTCTCAAGGAGGAGTATTGAATCTATGAGACTTTTTCAAAATAGATGCTACATAGTTTAAGTTTTTGAATTTTTTGATTTTCGAATTCATAATGTTAGTTATGTTTACTTAGTCAAGCTAAATAATTCCTAAACTCTAGGAAGTTAAGTATTCAAGTATTTAAATTATCAAGTAGTTGAGATAATTATGCAAAAATCTCTCTTGAGATTTATTTTTCTTCTGTATTTATTTCAGTTTCTAGAATGAAAGAAAAACAGAGAGTTATGCTCTAAATTTTCAGTTTTACAAGCTTCTCTGCAAATTGTTTTTTATTTCTTTTCATTTCCATTTCTCTATAATAATAATCAATTAGTTCTAAAAGTGCTTCATAAGTTGTGATCTTAATGTGGGAAATGGAGTTTCCTTGGATTGTCACTTCACTTCCTTCTTTTTTCCTGAGCACCAACATTAGTGTTCTCTTGCATGTTTCATATCAAGATGTCATTCAGATGCTTTTCCATTTTAGAAGCAAAATGATCTTAATATTATATGAATCTTATTTAAGTTGCATCATACATAGACTAGCTTATCCAAGCTTCTTATTTGATTTTTGAAAAAAATTTCGTCTAATTTAAACAAGCTTGTAAGCTGTTTACCATCTCTGACTGCTATACCAAAGGAGTCAAAGCATCTGATACAGCAGCTGATATAAAAAAAAGCATACAGAAAAGCAGCACTCAAACATCATCCAGACAAGGTTTGACATCTTCATACCTCCTCTTTTGAATTACTTATGATGTAATTCCATGGTTTTTAACTTGTTTGCAATATACTGCTGCTTTACAATAGGCTGGACAATTCCTGGCGAGGACTGAGAGTAAAGATGACTGACGACTTTGGAAGGAAATTTCCCATGAGGTTCACAAGGATGCTGACAGGCTTTTCAAAATGATTGAGGAAGCATATGTTATGCTTTCAGACACCACTAAGGTTCACCATCTTCATGACTGAAACTTGAGAGCCTTTTATGCATGATAAGATTCTAGATTATGAGTATTGTGGCTGGAAAAAGCTAATGTTGCATGTAATTGACCCCCACTTTATTATTTGCATTTCACTTTTCATTTTTTGTCTTCAATATTTTCAGATTCAGTTAAGAATTTATTTTCTACTTTTAATTTGTTTCTTTTTCCTCCATGATTCTGACTAACTAATGGTAAAATATGTTGACATAAGGTGTTAAGAATAATGGAAAATAAATAGAACACTTTTATTAATACTACAAACTTAAAACTTAAAATACAAATTTTAGAAATTCTTACTCTTTTTCATTTACAACACAACACTCACAACTCAACTCTCACACACTCTTTGTTGAGCTTATTATTTGCTCAACTCTCTAACACACTAATCTCTCAACAATTGATCAAATACTTGATTAACTCTTTATTCTTAACTTGCTTGCTTGCAAAACTAAATGAGAAAGGGTGGTATTTATACTTAGTTTCAACAAACCAAAATCACACAAATAAAATAATGTAAAAATTTATTAACTACATAAATTTATAATACTTATCTCCTTAATTATTAACTTTAAAATATCTTACATAATCTAGAAATTTCAAGAATTGGGCTTGTAAATATTTGGGCTTGATGTTGTAATTAACTTCATTTGGTGTTGTAATTTTAACACTCCCCCCCAACACCAACTTTCGTTCTTCTAACCACGTTGAGTTGTCTTCGAAATTTTTTGAACTTATCAACACCCAAGCTTTTTGTGAACAAATCAGCCACTTGATCTTCGGTCTTAACATACAGCAACTCAATTTCTTCTTACAGAACTTTCTCTCGGATAAAGTGATAATGCACCTCCATATGCTTTGTTCTTGCATGAAAAACTGGATTTTTTGCTAAACAAATTGCTGACCAATTATCACAATACATTGACACCCTATAATCTATTGGCTGATATAAATCCTCCATCAACTGCATCAATCATGTACTTTCTTGAGCTGTCATTACTGTTATTCTGTACTCAGCTTCAGTAGTTGACAATGATACAGTCAGTTGCCTTTTACTGCACCAAGAGATTGTTCCTGAACCAATCTTGAAAAAATACCCAATAGTCGAACATCGTATGTTATGATCTCCAGCATAGTCAGCATCACAATAGCCAACTATTTTACAATCTTGGTCTTTCTTATAGAAGAGACTATAGTCAATTGTGCCTCTCACATATCTCAATATCCGTCGAACTGCTTCTAAGTGAGGGTTTTAGGATTTTTCATGTATCGACTTATTACTCCAACTACATAAGAAATGTCTGGTTGAGTCAATGTCAAATAGATGAGACTTTCTACCAGTTGTCGATACATAATTCCATCTTCTAAATTCTTTCCTTCATGACTGCACAACTTGGCATTGGTTTCTAACGGTGTTGAGATAGGATTGCACTCTAGCATCCCAAACTTCTGCAACAAATCTTTGGCATATTTTTGTTGTCCTAGAAAAACTCCTTCTACGGTGCGAGTGACTTAGAGCCCAAGGAAATGCTTAAGTTGTCCAAGCTCTTTCATCTGGAAGCGAACTGCCAAATTCTCTCTAGTTTGACGAATCTCTTCTTCATCATCTCCAGTGATAATTAAGTCGTCCACATAAACTAGCACAATAGCAAGTTTCTTTCCATTAGCTTTGACAAACAAGCTCAAATCAGCTGGTGCTACAGAGTAACCACCATGTGTTAGAAATTCTCCAATTTTACCATACCACGCCTTTGGAGCTTGCTTTAATCCATACAATGTCTTTCTCAATTTACACACATAATTAGGATGAAATTTGCTTTCAAATCCAATTGATTGAATCATGTAAATCTCCCGATCCAATTTTCCATGTAGAAAAGCATTCTTTACGTCCATTTGCCACAATATCTAACCTTTGCTAGTTGCCAGTGCAAGTAGAACTTGTACTGTGGTGATCTTGGCTACCGGACTAAACGTTTCATCATAGTCTAGTCCATACTGTTGAGAAAATCCTCGAGCTACCAATCGAGCTTTATACCTCTCCACCGATCCATCAAGATGTCTTTTAATCTTATACACCCACTTACAAGATATGGGTTTCACATCCTTTGGCTTTGGCACTAAATCCCAAGTTTGATTTTGCTCCAACGCTATGATTTCTTCTTTCATAGCTTTAATCCATTCAGAGCTCGGTGATGCTTCTTCAAAAGTCTCAGGCTCCTTAACATTTTTCTCTTTCGCCATAGCTACATTAGAATATTTGGGATTAGGCTTTCGTATTCTTATTGACCTTCGAGGATGAGATTGAGGGGTTGCAGGTTCTGCTCCTTCATATTTGACCTCCGTTGTTGGTTGTTGATAGATGCCAGTTTGCCAAAGACTTTGAGTTATCTCTTGCTCAGTATTCTCATCAGTGCTTCCATTATCAAGGTCTTCTTGGCTCTCTCGGATTTCAGCAATTTGCTCATCTATCTTTTGTTGTAGTCGTTCTTCTATTTCTTTTAAATCTAGAAGTTCCTCTTTTTGTGGCGACCACTATGAAGATGCTTCATCAAACACCACATTCTTTAACGTGTAGCACCGCCCACTAGTAGAGTTACAACATTTCCATCATTTACGCTGGTTATCATATCCAATAAAGATACACCTGATTGTTTTTTTGTCGAATTTGTTTCTCAAGTGACTTGGCACAAAC
Organism: Ailanthus altissimus; assembly: GCA_946807835.1. Classification (NCBI taxonomy): domain Eukaryota; kingdom Viridiplantae; phylum Streptophyta; class Magnoliopsida; order Sapindales; family Simaroubaceae; genus Ailanthus; species Ailanthus altissimus. The sequence goes on from OX327687.1 coordinate 18,379,731, forward strand.
ACATAGCATATACAACCAAATACTCGAAAATAACTCACAGTAGGTTTCATATCTCACATCTTCTCAAAGGGTGATATGAACCCTAACCTTGGTTGAGGAAGCCTATTAATCACATGGGCTGCAGTCTTCATTCCTTCGGCCCAAAATCTTCTTGGTACATTTTTGCGTGCAACATACTTCTACAAATTTCTACAAAATGTCAATTCTTCCTTTCTACAACACCATTTTGTTGTGGTATGTTGGCACATGTGAACTGATGTCGTATCTTATTATCTCGAAGATATTGTGAGAACTCATCAAAGGTATATTCTCCTCCATTATTTGTGCGGAGACAATGAAACTTTCTTCCGACTTCTCCTTCATTTGTTTCTCTAAATTCCTTGAACTTTAAAAAAGTATTTGATTTTTCCTTCATAAAGAAAACTCATACATACCTCGAGAAGTCATCAATAAATGTCACCATGTACCGCATGCCACTAATTGATGGTTGCTTGACAGGTCTAAACACATCAAAGTGAACCAACTCTAATGGCTCCTTAACTCTAAACTTTGATTACTCATATAGTAGTTGATGTGCCTTGCCGTACTGACATCCCGCATATACTATATCTACTCTCACATCAAGTTGAGGTAGACCCTTAAGCATTGCCTTATTCATCATCACTTTTAGCTTATGATAACTTACATATCCTAATTGTGAATGCCACAAATCTACTGTCTCATTCTTTTGAGTCTTGTCTATATAAGCTGACTCTGCTGATAGTACATAGACCAACTCTAGTCGTCGTCCTTCCATTGTTGGTGTTCCCGTTATTTTTAAATCTTGGTACACCTTAACATCTTGTGGACCGAACAAGACATAGTGCTCAGAAGATGTTAACTATGATACTGATAATAGATTCTTTTTCATGCCAGGGATATGATAGATATCTTAAAGTGTTACCTTGTTAGGACTTTAACGAGGTACAAGGACTGTGTTACCGATGTGAACTATAAGCAATCTTGAGTTGTTGACTGTCACCACCACGCGACCTCCTTTGTACTTAGTTTTATCTTGTAGCTTTTCTTTGCCACCAGTCATATGATTCGAACATCTTGAGTCAACGATCCAATCATTTTCATAGTCAATCCGTCCAGGCATTATCACTAAGAGTGATAGGTCTTCTTCCTCTATAGTGACAGACGCTTCAACATCCCACTCATCTTCACTTTTTTTTTTTCTGAGTTTGATATGGCAGCATTACCCTCAGCAGACCTTTTCTTGGACCAACAATCTTTTGTCATGTGTCCTATTTTTCCACAATTATAGCCTTTTCCTTCAAACTTTTTCTTTTGGTTGGAATGATTACCATTGTTGCGAGTCCTCCATATTCCTCCTGTCTGTGAGCTACTTTTTGGGTAATGACTCTTTATCTTGTCATCATATCTTTTAGATCCTCCATCAACACGTTGTTTAAATCGACCTTTCCTTTTGTTGATGTAGAGTGCTTCTTCATCGCCTTTTAAAGAGACCCCACTCATTTGCTTGGCAATCGCCTCTTGATCAGCAAGCAAATTTTCAAATTCAATGAGAGATAGTTGGGTTAGTCAGCCTTGTACAGCAGTAACAAAACTTCTATACTCGGGCCTCGAACCATGGATGATAATTCTTTTCATCCTAGTCTTAGCAATAGCAGCGGCAGGATCTAACTCAGATATTTCACGGCACGAGAACTTTACCTTTGTGAAGTATTGCTTGATCGTCATGTTGCGTTGTGCAATTGACAACAGTTCATTCTCTAGAAGCTGTAGTCGCGTGTTGTTTTTCTTTGAGAAGAGTGATGTAAAAGTGTCACATGCTTCATTTGGCGTCTTGGCCTTCTTTATGTGCTTTAACATTTCTTCTTCAACTATGGTCTTAATGGCAAACATAACCTTACCAGTTTTTACCTTCCACTTCTTTAAAGTGGTTTCGTCTGTTGGCTGCTTTACTTCATTCCCACCAACGACCTCCGAAAGATCTTGGCCTTAAAGGTAAAACTCCATCAACGTTGTCTATGTATTGTAATTTTGGTTGTTGAGCTTCTTGATTCCTTCAACGACTTGAAGGTCACCCATCGTGTTGGCAGTACCTCAGTAATACCAAACAAGTTTGTCAACAAACTTGCAGAGTCACAGACTACTCACGACACACAGAAGCTCACTCATTCACAATTTTTAAAAACTCTTTCTGATGTAGAAGATCAGTCAAAACTGCAACCACAGAGCATATTTAGAATTCTTAGAAATCCTACAACTTGAGCGGTCCCAGACAGTCCCGCTCTGATACCAATTGTTGAGAATAATAAAAAATAAATGAAACACTTCTATTAATACTACAAACCTAAAACTTACAATACAAATTTTAAAAATTCTTACTCTTTATCATTTACAACACAACACTCACAACTCAACTCTTACACACTTTTTGTTGAGCTTATTATTTGCTCAACTCTCTAACACATTAAACTTTCAACAATTGATCAAATACTTGATCAACTTTTTATTCTTAACTTGCTTGCAAAACTAAATGAAGGAGGGGGGGGATATTTATACTTAGTTTCAACAAACCAAAACCACACAAATAAAATAATATAAAAATTTATTAACCACTTAAGTTTATAATATTTATCTCCTTAATTATTAACTTTAAAATATCTTATCTAATTTAGAAATTTCAAGAATTGGGCTTATAAATATTTGAGCTTAATCTTGGGCTTGATGTTGTAATTAATTTCATTTGGTGTTGTAATTTTAACACAAGGGTCCAATAGTCTTAACTGCTTAAGCCTCTCAGATTTAAAGTCAGGAGCATGTGATAATGAAAAATTGATTCATCTGTTCCTGTTTCTACACAAGATATAGAAAGCTGTTATAGAGTTCTTGAACAGGATAATTTCTAACAATACTTTATTCGCTGCAAACTGGAAATTGATGATATTAAGCCAGGACATTCTTCAAATCAGAATGATTAAACTTATCAAATCACTAACTTAACTTGAACACTAGCCTTTCTGAGGCATATGATTGGGGTGGGAGGCACATAATAAAATGCATGTGTCTTTTTTGAATAATAGACAATTCTGTGCCTAAAGATGGAAGTTATATGTCAGAATTTTAATTTAGAGCAAGATACCAAAATGTTAAGAAAGGGTTATCAAATTTTTTGTATTACAATTTTTTGGTAACTTATCTCTCATTTTGATGAAGTTCTTCTCTTAACAGCGCTCAGAGTATGATCTTGAAGAGGAATTGAGAAAAGCACCAAAGGGAAGTCATGTAAGTATTCATTCCGGAGGAGTGCCAATAGACAAAATTGGCAGGATAACTGAAAAACGTATGGAAATTCGTATTCTCGATGGTAACAAACATACAGAAGAGTTGCACCTGATCTTATGTGGAGATAAATTATCTGAATCAAGGAATTGGTTCAACTTTTAACTGGCACAAGCTCCACGATGGATACACAGAAGTCACTAGCAACCTCTGCTGAAGTCGGATAATGAACAGCGTGAGATGAATGTGACTGGTATTGATTAAGAATCTGCAGATATTGCAGATGTTTTTGCATCAGCAATGTTCGACATATACAGCTGAAATGAAGATATTGGGAACAAGGGAGAGAATTTTTATTTTTTTGTAGTAATGATGCCAGCAATATCTTTTTAAGTAAAATAACAGCTAAGAGATATTTGCCTTCACTCTGCATATGATGATCAGTAGACACTAATTGTGAAGGAGAGCATTGGGCATTTTGCTATAAATTCAATGGCAATGGAGAACAAAAGAAAGGTCTATATGATATTGTTTCTTCGGTGAGAGTTTATAAATACGGTAGACGTGCTCAAAAAGCTGTCTCAATGTTGTAATCTTACTTCTTGCAGCTGTCTGCAGGCTTTTGGAGGGTGATATTCTTTTCCTCCATCACTTGATGGGGAATATATAATAATAACTAAAGATGATGAAATGCCTCTTTCTATCTCATATATGAATTTGGATGAGTTACAAACCTTTTGGCATGTTTAGGGATGTATCTTGGCATTTAAGGAGGGCAGTGTATACTTACCACAAGGGTTTGATTAACACCGCCTTTCAATAATATTTTGCCTTTTTGGAGTTTTAGCATAACCCAGAAAGTGAAGATGAGTAGGTGGGCAAGTTTTAGGTAATACTACTAATACAACTGACTATGAGTTGTATATGTCCTGAAATCCATAAAATACACAGGCCTTTTCTATGTTTTATGTCTATGAATTGTTAAGATGAACTTTATTATGCTACGCCCTTGCTGTGGGTAAGTATCTATATATGTTTGACATTATTGTTGTTGGCGTCATGCATTTAGATTATGATAAGCGATACTATTCATGACGTTACTTGCAACATTATCATTATTTTATGCTAGCTCTTCATCTTATTGATGGATTTCATTACAATTAGAATCTCTTTTAGTGTTCAGAAGGTGGAGGTTCAATTTTGAATGTAACATGCTCGAACGGTACCAAAACTATGTAAATGATATCCGATTCACATGGTACTAACTCAATGTCTAAGCAAAATCCATTTCTTTCTTTCTTGTTGGATGTAACATGCTCGAACGGTACCAAGATCTCAACAACGTTATCATTATTGTTGTTGAGATGTTCGTTCGTGCGTTATACATTTTGTTATTTGTATCAAATTTTCATTAAATTGTCTAACATTTATTGAACTCTTAAGTTTATTTGAATATTATTGTTTTTAAATTCATGAAGAAGGTTTTGAATATTATTGTTTTTAAATTCTTTAAGTAAAAATAAATAAATAAATAATAAATATTTCATCAACCAATATTCATCCCACAAAACCATCAAAATATATAATCTCACAAGTCATCCAACATTAATATCATTAAAAAAAATTACAGAAAAAGATATATTGCATAATAATAAGAAAAAAAATCACAGATGTGCGCTGCCTTTAGCGGCTAAGCGAGGTCGTGTGCAACGACCTTGTGTGGCTGCTAGTGGTTGTGCAAAATGGCTGATGACTGTGCTAAGCGGCTGTTGGCTGCTCAAAGTGGCCAGCGCCTGTTGGGTTTTTAAATTGGTTTCTTTAAAGGGCTAATGATAATTATACCTTTTAACCGTTAATTTTAAATTTTAATATAAATATTAATTAAAAACATTTATATAAATTTTTATGCAACCATTATAAATATTTTTTAATTAAAAAGATTTTTTTATTTTTAATAGATATTATATATTTTAAAATAATAACATAATAATAATATTTTATTTTACAAACATCTATATTAGTTGTTATAATAAAAAAATTTATGATGACAATTGTTATTTTTATTTGTATTATTATTGTTCTTAACTAAAATAAGAGAACAAATAATAAAATAAAATTACTCATCTCAGTCCAACACCACTTATAATATACTATTACAAAATAACAATAAAAATTGACAAAAAAATAATTATTTCTATTATTAACTATTATAGTATGTATCAATCATTTAAATACAATAAGATTTACAATTCTTTCGCGTTCTTCATCCATCTCCTTTGCATGAAATGTATTTTCTATTTGAACAACCTCTTATTGTGTACTCGTTCTCATCAAATGTAAGAAGTTTATCATTATCATCATAAAGCTTGAATTCTAAATCTTGTGTTGAATGAATCCTTAAAAAGTTATAAATAACTATTGAAATAATGACAATTTGTACTTACTTTTTTAAAAGAAAATTGTGCATTTGATACAAAATTCTCCATCGATTCTTTCAATTGTGCATCTCAACGATAAATGTCTATGATTAAAAATTTCTTTCTTCTTGTTGGTTGACTACCACATCAAAAATCAGGAAGATAATACCTCTCACCTCTATAAGGGCCCAAATACCATCTTTCTTGTGAATAATCAACATCAACCAAATAACATTTACCTATAAAAAAAATAATAAACAAAATAAGAATCAAAATTATATATACTACAAAGAACATATACATTATTATTTTTTTTTAAAGTTAAAATGTTAACACATATTTTACTCACCTCTAAGTGGATGAGGAAAATTCAAATTTGGTCTTCTTAAGGCCTTTAAGAGTATGCTAGCATCATGAGCAGCACCTTCCCATCCCGCCCAAGCAAATGTGAAGCACATATTAAAGTCACACGGAGCTATAACATTTTGAGTAGTAATGCATCTTCTACCAATATATGGTACTTGTTTATCTCTAGGGGCAAAAACTGATATATGAGTCCCATCAATTACTTCAATGCAATCTTTAAAATAAGGCCAATATCGATTATCGCCTTTAATCTTATTAGGTGTACTGCTAAATTCTGGATCACTTGGTTTTATGATATCTACAGTCATGCAAGATGCAACATCTAAAACTATTCCAAACCATCTAGACACAGTTTCACCCCAAGCGTTGAAATCTCTCTTGCATCATCCTATTACATAACCCATGACCTAAAGTGATAAGAAACATAGCTAGTGCCTCTTCTAATTGGACATCTAAACCTTTTCTTAAATCATATCTGTTGGTAAGTGTTGCTAACAATTGTTTGAACACATATTTTTCCATTCTAAATTATTCTATACACCTTCCATCACGACTTTTTAATATATCCTTTACCCATTTGTACCCAGTATAAGTAGAAGTCCTACAAGATTTCTTATCCACATACTTAAGCTATTGAGACACAATTGCCACACATCTTGTAGCCATCAGTTGGTAGAATTCATCATCACTCTCATCAGTAGACGAGTCTGTATTGTCACTATCGCTTTTGCTAGAACTCATATCTGTAACAAAAATAATAACAATAAGAAAATAATATTTTAATAAAAGGATATTCCCAAATTAATAAAAGGATAATAAAAAAATTAAAGAACAATCATAATTCATACACAAACCCTACAAAATAAACTAATTAAACTAGTAAAGAATGAAGGACAGACACCTAAAAAATCAATCTCAAGGCCAAAAGTGAACAACAAACACCCAAATAATCTAATAGAGCAAAGACAAAAAAAAATGTCTAAAATACACCACAAAAAATTAGATTTTAGATTTGATATCGAGAAGACAAAATGTGTAAAATTTCTAAAATACACGCACCACAAAGATGATAAAAGATGACCAATCTCAAGCTAAAATGTCAAAGATTTGATAAAAGCAAAAATACACCACAAAAGACTAGGTAATCAAATTTGTAATTGTCACATTCAATGGCCAGATCTTAATTCAGAAATCTGAATCAATAACCAGCTAAAAGCACATTTGATCCCTTGCCAAAGAAACCAAAATCACGCTTGTTTTATCACAATAAAAAAAAAAATTTAAAAAGAGCAAATCTTAGCAAAAAATTCACAGCTGAAATAAGCGTCAATGGCTATAAAATTTACCCATTTTACAAAGCAAAAGAAGCTAAACCAACAAAGAGGAACAGATCTAGATACAAAAACTAAAATCAAAAAGGCTATAAATATTCACCTAGCACATGATCAATTCACGTACCATAAAAATCAATCTCAAGGCCAAAGTCAAACCTGAGTGCAGACGAAACCACAAAGAGCGAAAGTGGAGAATTGGTCGGTGTAAATCACATCGGCATCCAAGTGACCAACATTAATCTGGACGTTTGCGCAATCCTTAGAGGTGATGAGCTTGTTTGTTATGGAGCTGCAACAAGGGCAAACAAAATTTTAGATGAATATTAATCGCGTTTAACTTTACACAAGAGGCAAAATGGCGATTGCAAAGCAATTGAATAACGGAAGAACGGCAGAAGAACGGCGATTGATTTTTGTGATTGATGAAGGGCTTAAGAGAAGAAAGAGATGGCTTTTAGGTTAAAGTATAAAATGAACTTGTTTTAGAAATTTAAAAATTTTAAAAGGGTATTTTAAGAATTACAAAAACTTTATTAGAGTTTGCAAGTGCTACTCATAACGGCACTGGGTCCTAATTAAAGAAAGCATCTAAATCTAAAAGGAAAATATTTTATTATTTAAATTATTTTGATTGAGTTAAAATAATTTAAATAATAATAATTAAAATTTTATTATTATTTTATCTTTATTTTAAAATAAAATAAAATAAAAAAATTTCAAATAACAATAAAAATAATTTCATCGACACCATTCTCTCTCTCTCTCTCCTTTTCAAGATTAACACAAAAACTATCTTACAGTTTCACTCAAAATTTTAATTCAAAAATTTTAAAGATTAAAAATATATTTAGTTAGTGTAAAGTTAAAAAAAAATGAAAGAAAATTGGTAAGTATATTTTTTAAATTTTATTTTATGATTTTGAGTATTTTTGTATTTAATTATTAAAATTATTTAAAAATTTATAGATGTAGTATAAAAAATAAGTTGAAAATATGTATGAAATCAAAAATGGTCGGAAATGGTAGATTTTGACTATTTTTTTGCCTAAGACGCACTGGCGCTTGCATTTATGCATTTTTTGCGGCAAACGTGTAGACGCACGCACCAACGCCATTGGGCGCGCATCACACGGCCGGTCGCCGTCTGCCACATGGCCAAATTTTTTTTAATTAATTTATGTTTTTGTTTATTTATAATTATTTAATTTAATAATTTAAATTGTTTAATAATTATGTAAATATATTTTTATTATTTTGTCAATATTAGATTAGGTTGTTAGTTATAATAAAAAATTTGATTTAATAGTTAGTTATATGTTGATTATTGTTTTGTCAATATTAATAATTGTTTTAATTTTTTCAAGAAGGACAATGTCTTAAAAGACTACGTAATTGTCGAAAAATATTTCTACTTAGTGAACGTACATACTTACTCGAAGTTATGTTATAAGAAATATAAAAAAACAATTGACTTCGAGACAGGTAAAAATATTTAGAATCACATATTGTAGTAGTTTTTTAGCTGTATCAAATATTCCATTCTCGGATATTTTAGCACATGAGATTTTATTAAGACGTATATATATATAAAAAATTTATATAAAGAATTATGGTTCTATATAGACAAAAGACATATTAGATTCTCTAATCAAGAATTTTATTTGATTATTGGTTTGAGAATGGGAGATTATTCTGTAGTAAGTGGATTAGGTGATAGACTATGCCATAAATATTTTTCGAGTAGAAGTGAGTTGACTTACAGGGATTTGAATCCGTGGTTCGTGAGCGTTACATTTGACGATGATGTAAATGCAATAAAAATGTATTTATTTTATGTATTTCATAAATTGTTAATGTCACGTGATCGAAATAGAATCATACAATATTTTGTACTTCGTCTCGTAGATAATTTAGATGAGTTTAATGTTTATCCTTGGGACACGATTGTGTGGACTGTACTCTACAATATTTTATGCACGGCTCTAATTAAAAAATTAGCGAATGTAAAAAAAGTGGGCTCTCTGAATAAGGAATCATACAACTTATACTCATTTAGTTACGCATTCTTGATGAGTAATTCTATTTTTTTTTATTCATTATTATATTGGGATACAGAAAATTTTATTTTGTTGACATTGTAATTTTTAAATTTATTATCATCTCAGGTGTGGATCTACGAGGCGATCCCGAAGTGTGAAAAGTTGTTTGCCGACAAGAATGGAGACTATTTTTCTTGTATTCTAAATTGGTCTGGTACAGGTACCCCATTATACGAAAATATCGTAGATGTCCTCTTCAATAGTGTTGAGGTATACTTTTATGGTCAATAAAAAATAGATATAATTTTTTTATAATTTGTGTTATATTTTCTAATAATGATTAATGAATCTAAAATATAACAAAGGCTTTGGAATTTCATAGGAAGTTGGTACCCTGTAAATATGAGCAGACTGCGGACTATCGAGCGAAGATAAACTTTCGTATTCCATCGGGAAGATGGGGAAGGAGTCTTAAGTTAGAGACAGTTAATATCCCGGACACCCAATTCACAGATGATCTGTAGCCTGACCACAAATTTGAAGCCTCGCCAACGACTGAATCAATGGTATAATAATTTAATTTTTTTCCTTGAATTATAATTACTTATGTTACTAATGAGTATTAGCTTGTGAAATTAATTATAATAACTTATGTATAGTTTGAGTCTGGCACATCAATATTATAGTATCATATCCCGGAGAAAATGATGGATGATCTTGAAAAAAATGATATCTACCAAGATTGATAAGGCTAACTCAAAGCTTTCGACCAAGATTGATAAGGCTGAAGAAACTATCTTGCATTAGATATCTCTTTTGGTGCAACAGCTTAAGCCAACCAAGATCTCTGAGGATGCAGGGCAGAGTATGGTACGTTTTAAACCTAAATTATATTGGGTACAAAGTTTAACAAGTCAATACATTAATTGGTATTGTTTAGTTTTGTAGGGTACCAAATTCATGGTTGCTAACTTTCAGACATTTGCTTCTGCCAGCGAGTCTCACCATCAATCATTTGCTCCTGTACATGATAGTGTAAAAATTATACCTGCTCCATTGGGTGAAAACATAAGCAGGTATGGGCGCCTTCATAAGAAGACAACAACCTAAGTTAGTCCATATGCCAATCTGTTAAAAACGCTTGTGAAGAAGAAACTTGTGAAATCGCAAATAGCACCTACAATTGACGTAAACAGGCAGCTGATTCCTATTGATCAAGTTAAATATACTGAGCTTCTAGATTGGATAAAAAATAATGACTCAACATAACGAGTTCATTTGGACGAACTCGATCCGAACTACGCATGGTTTAATGAGCTACTACAAGACTGGCTTGACAATTCGGTAAGGACTTTATTTTTATTTTTTTTGTTTTGTGAGTTGTCTAATAGTATCGAAACTTTTACATATTCTTTGTTTTATAGCACATAAATGAATATTTAAAGATTTTGCGTTTGCGTCAATGAAAGTTTTCTAACATGTACTCACAGGATTGCACAATTGTAGATGCATATTTTTACGTGAGCTATTATGTTACCCGTTTATTGTGCATATAACATTATCATACTATTGTGTATATTAACTATTAACTAGTTTAACGGGTATCTTTTATTTGTCTTTAGGAGTACATTCAATAAATATGGCAAACGTCCTTCACTGCCAATCCTCCAGACAACGATGAATGGCTCAAAATGTTGTTGGCTTATGCACTCGGAACAAAGACCGAGTTACTTGGTACTAAACCGTGGGAATTGGTCAATAAGATACTTTTTAAGAACAATAATTACTTTTTTTACTATGCATGTAATAACATTAAGTTAAAAATAATACAATAATTATTTTTGTAGGTATATATCCCTCTGAATATCAATCAACAACATTGGATTGTAACGCAATTTGACCTTATTCGGTTTACAATCGTTCTTTATGATTCCAGCATGAACGACCATTCAAACGAGTCCATCATGAAATTTATAGAGCCTTTACGTGTTGTAATGCCTTTGTACCTTCATAGGTGTAGAATTTATATCTTGAGGGGCATACAAAGCCCAAATTTGTTCCCTTGGCCGGTGACTCGTATGCAGGAGAATGTGTCACAACAAGAGGTCGAGAGCGGGGACTGTGGCGTCTTCATCTGTATGTATATTAAATATCTTATGTTGGGTCGACCATTTGACTCATTCCCTGACATTGGTACCTTTTATAGGCAGAAGATGACCATTGATTTGTAGACCGCTGCTTTATAGATAATTAGTACTATAATATTTTTATATGCATTGATTTGGATGTATAATTGATATGTTATAATTGATTGTGGCCGTTGATTTGGGTGTATATTGATATAATATAATTGATTGTGGCCATTGATTTAGGTGTATGTGTGCAGAAGTTATTTTTTAGATTGATAGAAGTGTGTTTTTTCAATATGGCAGATTTGGGAACGTCCATATTATAGGGGAGATTCTGCCGAAATTTCGTGAAAATTATCAACATCAATACTAAAGACAAGTGCATTAAAATAAAATAAGTATGTAATACAAAGTACAAGTGTATTATGAAACAAGTGCATTATGAAACAAGTGCATTACGAAATAAGTGCATTACGAAATAAATGCACAGAAGTGACGAAGCTCGACTCTCATACATAATTAAGTCTCATGGTACAGCTCTTTCCCATATTTTTTAGATCCGTCTGAAACAAAAAAAAAATTAAATATTAGCCTTATAATATAATAAAATTAAATATCAATAAGGTAGATTTTATAAATGAATATACATCATCTGCTCTGTAAAGGTACAGGGTTTCGACACGTTTGTCGATTATGTCCATATTGTCTACAACGACTACATATATTCTTTGATGGTTCCTCTCCTTGAGATAAAATTCGATTCATTCGACGTCTGCCTGACTGACGACGTGCTATCAGAGGCTGAATGTCCATATTTTTCAAATACTCTAGGACTATCCAATCTGACACTTGACCAACCGAAAGTACTGGCTCACTATAGGCACGGAAGAAAGTCTCAAATATGTAATAAGTCAAACAAAGACTCTGGTGCGATAATCTGATGTATTTGCATGCGGCGAGTGCATGGGAACAAGGCAGTTGCAGATATTAAACTTTCGATAGCTACATGTTCTTTCGCTAATGTTTACTATCCAGTTTACTCCATCATCCATAACTACAAATCGTAAATCATCATCAGAAGAAATTGTCATTCGACTTACGTCATCATTATGTTTCATGACTTTATGATGTGCCTAGTTCGTCAAGACATTTGTCATATTTTGTACTGCCAATCGTCGATAGTAAAACCACAATTGCGTTAGCTTCCGCATCCACTCCACCAAATTAGTCACTTGAAGCTTTCTTACTTCTTTTGCAACTGCATTAATGCTCTCAGCGATATTAGTAGTCATAGTGTCGTACCTTCTGAAAGCACTAGATAATTGTGCCCATCTCACCGTACTAACATTTTCCTCCAAATACTTCGCTATGTTAGGTCTCATTTGTCGCATCTTGTTTAATTGGTATTGAAAATCAAAGACACGATAAGCCTTGGTAGCAGTGAAGTAGGCAGATAGGTATACCCTTCTTTTAGACTTATCTGATGGTAACTTGTATTTTGTCATCAAATTTCTTTTCAAATGATAGATGCAGAACACATGATATGCATGAGGAAACACACCTCGTATAGCCCTCTCAATACTAGTATGTCGATCAGATATAAAGACAAGATTCTGATGATCTGCAATAACTACTTACAGTTTAACCATAAACTATTCCCAAGAAGTATTATTTTCTAAGTCACCAATTCCTCAAGCCAATGAAAAAATCTGATTGTTTTCATCTTTACAAACGGCTACAAATATTATACCAAGATAAAAACCTTTCAAAAATGTTCCGTCCACTGCAATTATCGGTTGGATTGATGAATTAAAACCTTTGATGTAGGGTCCTAACGCCATAAAGAAATACTTAAAGTGATTATCCGCGTCAATTTCTAAATGAGTAACCGTACTCGGGTTATTTTTTGTAACACATAGCTGTATGCAGGAAGCAATCTGAACAAATTCTTTGGAGCACCTCTTATCAATCTTAATACACACTCCCTAGCACGCTAAGATGTAGTATATGATCTGAACACCGAATTCTTCACGTATGTTTGCTTGAATGTCTTTCGGCCTATAGTTTCTATTGATCGATGTAAACTTATTTTTTATTACTTTAGCAATAAATCAACTCTTTGATTATCGGTGACCATCCTATAATTGACTCAAAATACAAGTGTGCTTTGTATCTACTCACCTAACAATAAAAAAATGTTGCCATTCTATTGACACTACCTATAATTTCAACTCGAAACGATCTTTGGTGAATTTGTAAACTCTAAAGCTCCATTTTCCCTTCAATGCAACCATACTTATAGCTTCATGAATTTCATCTTTATTGTTATACAATTTTCTTAAAAATACATTACCAATCCTAGTACAAGATATTTTTTTTTCAATATATTCAAGTCAAATTGTGGTATTTCAGGCTGAAACTAAAATGAGTTTTCTACCTTAACCCTTTCTTCTCTTCCATCATCATTATTATTATCATCATCATTATTACCCTCATCATCCTCATCATCATCATCACTAGCATCATCATTCACATCCCCAGTCTCTTCATAAACATCATCATCATTTCTACCATCATCATCAACCTCGTAACTATGATTATCATTCTTATAACGTTCTTTATTTTTTTTCCTTATTACTTACATTATATCCAACATCTTGACCAATATCATAGCCAAGATCAAAGCCAACATCTCCATATATTTAACTATTATAATATGTGTAGCCTCGTTGTTCATTGAACATCAGAGGAGAATAATGATAATCCTCCAGAGAATTTGGAATATACACAGGAGTTGCAATGTGAATTGCTTAGCATAACCTTCTTTTTGCTCCATCGGTGCTTCTGCATTACTTTCAGGTCCTCGAGCATCTACTATTACACAAAGAGGTCTAACCATATTATTCTATAAGCTTAACCATAATATTGCATCATCGTCATTTTCAAGTGGAATGAGTCTCAATTTTATAGTACTTGAAGGAATCTCAAACTTCAGAGTTACTTTATAATGCACCTAATTAACTCCTTGAAGATGACAAATTCTTCTCAGCAACGCTTTATATCTAATATTTTTTAGAACAACTATGTGCATATTTTAATATCCGGTGTATCTTTCAAAACCATCATTACAGCTCTCTCATCTTCCCCCAAAACATATAATGGTCAAAATTTGCGACATGATCAACGACACCTGAAAAAATACAACATAATTTTAATTTAATTATAGATACAACTAAATTAAAAATAAAACTGAATATATAACTATTTATATATATATATATATATACAAATACATATTTAATATAAATATATAAAATAAATAAATTTGATGGTGGTGTCACGGTGGTGTGCAACATGTATGCGTATGAGCACCTTTGTTGCGACTAGTGCTCATGTTTGTTGCGCATGAGTGCCTTGTTGCCACTGGTACGCGCACGAGGCGGCCGCCCAGCAACAGCTGCGCGTGCAACCATGTGCAGCTACGGCCCAGCAATAGCTGCACGCTCTCTCATGCACCGTCCGTGATAATCGAGTTTAATCATCTATTACATTTTTCATCTATTACACTTATTTTCAAAAAATATAAACACTATTATTAATTAAAACAAAAACTTATTAGTTTTCAACTTTAGGTATTCTTCAAAATATTGTTGTATTAAGAAATATCTTCAAAATTGACAACAGATCTAAGATCTCTTATAAGAGAGGTGGGTTTGCGAGAGAGAAAGTTTTAAGATTAGGAGTTTTTAAGAGGAGGGAGGGGTAAAATAAGAGAAAATAGTAAATATATTTATTTAGTTTACATATTTAAATAAAATAAAAAGCTTGCTGGCACATGCGTCGGGCGTGCACCTCACGCATGTGCCTAAAGCAAAGCCTTACTGGGCGCATACCTTAGACGCGCACCTAATGCATGCGCTCAAGGATTTGCTCTTTTTTATTAATTTTATTTTAATTTTTTTAATTTATTTTTAATTAATATATAACTATTTATTTTATTTTATTTAAAAAAAAATTTATTTTTTAAATTTATTTATTAAAAATAAATAAATCAAAGGTTGGTGGGTGCTTGTTGGGCGCGCCAAGCAATTGTTTTTTCCTTTTATTTTTTAATTTTAAAATTTACTTTTTCACATATTTTTATATTAATTATTTTTAATTCATTTATAAAAAAATAAAAAAGTTAATTAATTAAATAATTTATATTATTTAATTATATTATTAATTTTTTAAAACTATTATTGCTATTATAAATAATGTTTTTTTATAATTAATTAAAAAAGTAATTATTTAAAAATTTATGTTCTTAATTAATTTATAAAAAATAAAAAAGAAAATAAAAGATTAAATAAGAAAAAAATTATTAAAATTGCAATATGGGTAAAATAGTCAAAGTAACATATATTTGATTAACAAAACTTAAAATATTTGACTTCTGTCAAAAATAATTATATTAAATTAGTGGTCAATTTCAAAAAAATTTCAATCTAAAAAGCTCCTGTAATGCTTCTTAAAATTTAAAATTACTTTTTTAATTTTTATCAAAAAGTCTACAAAATACTTTTAACATTTAAAAAAATACTTTTATTGTTAAAAAAAAAATACTATCAAACTGACTTGTAATCTCAAATACCTTTAGTTAAATTAATTAAATCCATCCTGTTTTAAAAAATGATTAACTAAAATCTATCCAACAGACTTAATTTAATCTCAAATGACTTTAATTAAACTAAATAAACCTATACAACAAACTTACAAACTTAAAAAAAAAAATTAAAAATATATATTAAAGCCTTGATGACCCTAAAATCAAGATGGTGCATACCCATTATATTTTGGGCTTATTTGGCAATTATTCCATGTTTAGAATTAAACTTTTTTTTTATCTTAATCCCCAATAATTCCATGTTTGGCAATTATAAAGGAGTGGGATAAATAGTGTGGGTCTCACTTAAGACCTATAATCCACAAAATTAGAGATAAGTTATTCTTTAAAAATAAATTTAGATCTAATAATTAGAAATAAATTATTTACTTTTAAAAATAATAAATAAAATTTAAAATATTATGATTTTTTGCCTTAGGATCCTAGGCTTAGTCAGATTAAGGTCCAAAGTTGCCAAGCCAAGTCCCCCTTGAGGGTCGAGTAGCCGAGCCTAACTTAGAGCTACCCTATCCTCACCTTCGAGCTCAAATTATAGTTGGTCCATGACCACGAGCACAATTCTTGATAGCATACTCAACCCATGACCATCAAGCCTGATTCCAGATGGATCAAGCACGATTCCTAATTTAGTCATATAAATCCTCAACCAC
Source organism: Ailanthus altissimus (assembly GCA_946807835.1). Classification (NCBI taxonomy): domain Eukaryota; kingdom Viridiplantae; phylum Streptophyta; class Magnoliopsida; order Sapindales; family Simaroubaceae; genus Ailanthus; species Ailanthus altissimus. The sequence continues at coordinate 18,396,626 of OX327687.1, forward strand.
TTAATCAATGCGAACTCGATAATGTACCACACTCCATAAGAGCTTTAACTAAGGAGAGAACTCATGCTTTACCAATGATTGAGAATTACTTGTAGTTGAGGACTCTGTTAGATTGAGGAAAATCTAATATATTGAAGCTATGCTACCAAGCCCATGACACCAAAGAATTCAAGCTAGGTAGGACATGCCCTTATATCCCCCATAAAATACTAAGCATGGGGCAACCGACCAACAACTCCTATAATTTTGGGCTACATGCACAATCCCTAAATAAAGAGGAACCAACAACGTGACCGACCGCCTAAGAAACTTATATAATAAAAGGCCATGGCTCGCGTGCAAGGACAATTAGGTGATTTTTTACATATATACAACTCAAAAATTATTCTCTGATTAATGAGAGATTATGACTTAAACATTGAAGGGTCATTGCTGAAACAACCATTAGCGCAAGCTTAACCATTCTTGTGATTACAACAACTAAGGTTCAAATCATTATGAGAGCTTGAGAAGAACATTGTCAGCTTAGAGTTGAGCCAAACAACCATTTTCAAGTATAAAATCATCTCTTAACAAAAGACTCGATGTTTGAGTCGAAAACCAGAATCTATAATTAACAAGATGGCATAATCTGTGAAAAAATAATGCCAAAGGTCATGGATACCTTTAATTTTAGGCTGAGTAAAAATGGTAATGAAAGAAGGTAACGTGAGTTTGAGAGTTTAATTAGAGTACATCATAAAACTCTAATTTTAGGAATTGAGAATTTGAGGAAAGAAAGTAGTATGAGGAAGATTCTGACCACTAAATACGATTGCATGATAGTTTTGATTGAAAGCAAAGATGGGTAAAAGAATTTGAGATAACAAGGTAAGAGAGGGAGAAAATAAAGTAACTTTTAAAGGATGTCTTAAATCTCATAGAAGACCATTAAAAAGCTGAAAGCTTTACAGAAGAAATGAATGACTGATATGGTTCTCAAAAGGCTACAGAGGTCCTCCATTAGTCATCATAGTTGGAACCAGCCAATAATTCACCTATAAGAAGAAACAAAAGTGAATGCAAGAGGAAGAACCCTATGAAGCATAAGAAACCAGGTCTTATATTGAAAGTTCCCAAAGAGATGAGATGACCTAGCTCTAATTAGATCACTAGTAGGTGATTTAGACTAGGCAATAAGACACATTTGAGAAAGAGACGATAATGATAAACTAGATGAGCATAATGTTTGACGAATCTTAAGGGCGAAGTAGAGAAGCCGAGAAGAGAGTGTAATCAAGGATAGATCTTGAGAAGAAGCCTTAGAAGAGAAGGTTAAAGGGCTAAAGTAAAAGATTATAGAGCTCATAAAAGGAAACAATAGTGAGAATTGACTCCCCTTAGGACGAAAAAAAGAGAGAGAAAGTCACCACTTACTGACAAGCTTAGAGATATGAAGTTGCTCACTATTTCTAGAATGCCCAATGTCGAAACCTAAAAAGGAACTTCAAACCTCAATCATTATGTGGATCAAGTAGTTAATCCCTTATCCATCATATGGACTCAAGTAGAGTTAGATTTGTAAGTTGTTTCACATAAACTTTGAGGGGTAAGCTTTTGTTGTGGGACCAAAGATTCAAGCACAAGAGCATCTTCTTGTATTGTGAAGCAATTAATCGATTTGTAGAGCATCTCTAAGGAGCCTGGAATTAGCATAGGATCTTCGACAGCTGAGAAAGATCAAACAAGGTCAATTTGAGAGCTTAAAGAAGTTTATAGATAGATTTCATACATTAGGTAAAGCAGCTCTGGGCTTTCAATCTACCCGTTGTTGTAAAATTCCTGAAGGATGGCTTGCAGCTGAACAACTTCTAGTACCACATAATTGAAAACTATATTCTTACTTGATCAATTATGTATGAAAATGATTTAAGCTATACCATGATAGAAGAAGAGATAGATGTTAGTGAACTTCCTCGGGAGAGCTTGGGAGAAGGAGTTTTAAAGATCTTTTGAATATGAAAGGTCTCCAAAAAGAGGCAATACAGAAGAAGAATGAAGAGAATTCTACCTAGATCGAACAAATACTTTAGAGAAGAGAGACCTGGAAAGGATAGGCGAAATGTAAAACTAAGCCTTAGGTAGCCAAGATTGAAGATGAGAAGTCATATAAAGGCTACTCAATGAGTTGAAAACCATTCGAGTACCAGTGTCTAAATGAAATAGGAACAAGAAATGTAAGTTTCATAAAAACAATGGTTACACAACTAGAAACTGCTATAGTTTCAAGGAGTAGGTAAACTGACTAGTCAAAAATTGATATTTATTTGAGTTCAATATTGATTGAGAACAAAAAAAAGGCTTGACAAGTTGAGAGTCAAGATCTGAGATCTTGAGCTCTCATCTTAAATTGGAATGACTATGATAAATCTTGAAGGATCAACATTGGTTAGGGATTTCAACCGCTAGAGAAAGAACTACTCTTGGTACTTTTTAATGGGGCATCATGTGATGTATATAACATCTTGGTTATGAAAAAAACCCAGAATACAAGTTATACCCATTATGTTCACTTAGGAAGATGCTCAAAGAGTTAGCTACCCATATGATGACGTAATGGTTATCACTTTACAAGTGATAGCAACTGATATAAACATGGCTTTCATTGATTTAGGAAGCTCAATAGACATTATCTTTAAAGAGGAATTGGATGATCTTGGGATTAAGAACTTGAAAGTAAAAAGGATGCAAAATTCTCTTTATGGATTCGGTGAAGGCTACGTGATGCTGTTGGGAGTGGTTACTCTTCTTGTGTCTTTAAGAGAAAGACCTTATGTGAAGACCATGATAATAAGCTTTGTAGTGGTTAATTAATCGTTCCCATATAAGATTTTTATAGGAAGACTATTTATAAGGAACTCTAATACAACAATGTCCATCTACTATTTGAAGTTAAAAAATTTAGTAGGAAAAAGAGTAAAGGTAGTCTTTGGAGACCAAAAGATAGTGAGAAATTACTAGCTAAGAAAACCTTTTGCATTAGCTCGACATATTTGAGAGAGGAACAAAAGTTAAGCCTTAAGAGTCAGAGGGTAAGTTAGTTAGTGTTTAGTTGAAAGAAGACTCCCGCAAGAAACTGGTAAAGATTGGCTCGAATTTAGGGCCAAAACTCAAAGAAAATCTCAGTTCAATGCTAAAAAAGTACTCAGATGTCTTTGTTTGGCTCATGAGGACATGTCAAGCATCGACTCTGCTCTAATCTCTTATAACTTAGCCATTAGCATAACCTTCATACTAGTCAAATTGAAGAGACATATCTTTTATTAGAAGATGAATGAGGTTGCCGCTGGTGAGGTCAAGAAGCTATTGGTAGCTGAGTTCATTTAAGAAGTCCATTATTTGGAGTTGCTTGCCAAAATGATGATGATAAAGAAAGCTAATGAAAAATGGAAGATATGTGTCAACTTCATCGACCTAAACAATGCTTGTTGTAAGATAGTGATAAGGGCAAATTTGTCATATATTTTCTCATATTTTTATTATTGATATTTTATGATTTTATGAGAATAGATGGCTATTTATGTGCATTATTGTTATTTATAGGGACTTGAACGAAATTTAAAGAAAGAACGCAAAAGGAGCGAAAACAGGGACTAAAATGCAAAGTTTTCAAAGTATGTGTCCATCGCCCCAGCGCCACAAGAATTGTCGCCCCAGGGCTGAAATAGTGATTGAAATAAGAAAAATGACCTGCTTAAGTCGCGTCTAGCGCCCCAGCGCCGAAGAGTCACCGCGCCCAGCGACGCTCCATCGCCCCAGCGCTATCAACATACCGCGCCAGCGGTGAAGCCGTTTTCATACAGCGCCCCAGCGCCAAGATCCCACCGCTCCAGCGGTAATAGCTTTTTCACGCGTCGCCCCAGCGACAACTGCATAACGCGCCAGCGGTAGTGCGAGTCCTAGTCTGACGAGAATTGAGATTTTCAAGCTCATATCAATCCTTATATAAAGCCACTCATTCCCAACCTTCAAGAAGGAATCAAAAGAGACCAGAGAAGAACTAGAGCAAGAAAAAGAGAACTTAGAGCAGTTCAAGAGCACCAAGAATCTAGAGCAACATCAATCAAGAGCAATTCGACGTCTACATCGGTTTGCGATTGATTGTATCATGTTTTATTTTTATTTTTATTGCTATGATTCTCTTGTAGCTATGAACTAATTTATTTTCTAGGGTTAATATTTGAACTCAATATGTGTGCTTAATTGCCATATCTTTCGAATATTTAATAAACTTAGTCATTTATTATTTAAATTACTTGTGTTTAATGCTTCAATATATCTGACCAATATATGGTGAATGAGTTGGTAATATTATTGATAAACTCGGAAGAGGAATCATAATATTTAGACCTAGGTAATTTGATGCATGATTGTAGAGTACATTCAATGTTACATATGCAAGTTTCAATTTAGGATAGGAATATACCTAGTTGGCATGTATGATCAATAAGACCTAATCTTAATGAATCTTAATTTATTACAAGTACCATAGGAATATAGGTATTTGGTAAACTAAGATATACTTGCATGACCTTGAAAGAGGCTTGTGAATACATTAGTGTCTTGATCAATAATAAAGACTAAGTGAGTTAAATATTAGAGGATTAATCATTAAAAAGCATATTGAGGGATAATATTAATCCTAGGTTTTCTCTACATTGCTATCTTCTTATTCTCTTTGCATTGTGTTTTTACTTTTATATTTTCTACATTCATTCTTGGATTTTTATTTTTCTGAATAATTATTAGAAAGACATAATTTTAGTAATTGGTTAATAAGAAGAAATTATCCCCGTGGGTTCGACATCCGACTTATTTAGTCTCTTTATTACTTGCATACGATAGTGTATACTTGCACTTAATTTATGATATAGAAATATCGCATCAGATAGTTTTCCTTTACTAAAGATTGACTAGCTGGTAGATTCCACAGTAGGGCACACCCTCTTTAGCTTCATGGACGCGTTCTCGGGGTATAACTAGATTAGGATGTTCCTTCCAGATAAAGGAAAGATGTCGTTCATTACTTATTAGAGAATATACTCTTACAAGGTCATGTCATTTGACTTAAAGAATGTCAGAGCCATATATCAGAGGTTGGTCAACCATTTGTTCAAGCCATTGATTGAGAATAACATTGATGTTTAAGTGGATAATATGATCACCAAGTCTAAGATTCTCAAGCTCTATGTAGAAGACCTCACAAAGACCTTTGACATCCTAAGACAGTTAAACCCCAAGAAAATGTACATTTAGAGTAAAATCAAGAAAGTGCCTCAAATTTATGATTAGCTAGAGGGGCATTGAGGCTAATCCAAATAAGGTCAGAGCCATCCTCAAGATAAAGCTATTAAATACTGTTAAAGAAATCTATAATTGATTGGCAGAGTTGTTGTCTTGAGCATGTTCATTTCCAAAGCCACTAACAAATGTTTTGAGTTTTTTTAGGCAATCAAGATTAAAGAGAAAATGGGATGGATGTTCTAGTACGAGGAGGCATTTCAATAGATGATGGCCTATTTGGCACAATTCGTCAACCTTATCGTACCAAGGACTAAAGATTAGTTGTTTGTATATTTGAGAGTCTTGGCCTATACTGTGAGCACGGTACTAGTCAAAGAAGATGAAATGACTTAAAAACTTATATAATTTGCTAGCAAAGTACTAACTGACCCAAAAAATTGATACCCACTAATAAAGAAGTTAACTCTTGCACTAATAATATTATGAAGAAAGTTGAGGCATTATTTCTACGCACATATGGTGATAGTCTTGACCCATCAACCTCTCAGGAAAATTTTATATAAACTCAATCTAATTTTAAGTGTTTAACAACAAGGATGAGCAAAAAGTTCTCTTAGTCAACCTAAGAGTTGCCTGAGTACTACTAGCAATAAGAGTCATCATCAAAAGTGACTCATAATTGGTGGTCAACTTAGCCAGACAAGACTTTAAAACTAAAGGAGAAAATTTACAAGCCTACCTATGAAAGGTGAAAGAATTAATGGCTCTATTCAAAGAAGTGGAAATCCAATAGATTCCTCAGAGTTAGAACCACAAAGTTGATGTTTTGGCATGATTAACTTTAATCGAGGACATTAGGATTCCTTAATTTATACCTCTAGAGTTTATTTTAGAGCTTAGCATTAAGTAAAAATTAGAAGAGATTCTCTAGATTGAGTTCGGCTTAAGCTGGATGGATCTGATTAGAAGATACATTAAAAATGGAGAAGTACTTGAGAATTAGCTTAAGGCTTGCCAACTTAAGTACACCTTGACCTGACATATCTTGATTGATGGAGTCTTTTATCATTGAGGTCACTTTTATCCATACATGAGATGCCTTAGGGCTGAGGAAACTAACTACATAATGACATAGATTTATGATGGTGTTTATGACAATCACTTGGATGCTAAATCCTTTGCACATAAGGTCTTTAAACTAGGGTATTATTTGCCTACAACTTTTTAAAATGCTACAAAGCTTATTTAGAAGTGTGATGCTTATTAGAGACATGCTGACAACATCCATACTTTCTTAGAAACTTGAAAGTGATGACAAACCCCTAACCTAACTTAAACTTTACCAGAGAGAAAGGGTTCAACCAAGTATGTGGTGGTAGTAGTCGGTTATTTGACTTAAAAGGTCAAGACAGAATACCTAACCAAAATAACTGAGAAGAAGGTCAAAGACTTTGTTTAGATAAACCTTAATTTGTCAATTTAGAGCCTTTTATGCAATTATGATTGACTATGACAACCAATTGGATAATGATGATGAGGGCACGATTAACAAATAGAATGCAGAACCTATTCAAGTTCCAGTTGGTTCGGTTACAAGGGTTCGAGCTAAAAGGTTCAAGGAAACTCTCAATGGACCGATTCAAAATATTTGGGTAGAGGTAAATTCATAGGGGTGCAAGGAAGAGATTCCACGTGTTCCATAAAGTTGAATTTCCATGATTCAGGCTTTGGAATAATCTAGAAGAAATTTCTCAAATCACAAAGTAGATGGAATTAAAGGAGTTTTCTAAATTGGTGATCACAACAGCTCTTTTGAGCAACTCAAGTAGTTAAAAGCTTTTGAGAGCCTACAATAAACATTTATGATAATAGTTATAATATTTGAAATAAAGTCTTAATTGTTGGTGGTTGGTAGTTAGTTAAAGTCTGCAGCTGCATTTATTGTTGTAGTTGCAAAGTTTGAAGCATTTATTGTTGTAGTTGCAAAGTTTGAAAAAAAACTAGTTTAAAGTCATGTTGGTAGTAGTTGGTAGCTACTAGTTTTTAAGTTGTCATTCAATATTGTAATAAATGCTATCATCCTAAATGTTCACTATAAATACATAAGGGATGATAGAAAAAGATTTAGCAATTTGATTAAGAAAATTCTCTTTAGTTCTTTTAGACTCTTTGAATTTATCAGAATAATTTTTGTGGCGTTCTCTTTCGACTTATCAATCAATCATTCCATAATTGATTGTGGTGTCTTCATTATACCAAGGTTCTTACTTCAATATAAGCAACGGATCGTGGTTCCATACAAATCTGTTTCTTGACGATTTTGGAGTCTTTCTTGATCTACAACTTTATCAAATTCTTGGCGTGGATCATCTTAAATGAGAACTTCAAGAGATTTTGTTCAGGACTTTCTATATAACTCTAATTTACCTCCCAAATCTCATAGGCTAATGGAGTCCTCGAACAAGTTAATCAAAAAGCTACTAAAGAAGAAGTTAACAAAAAGAAAAAGGTTCTGGGTAGAAGACTTGCCTAAAGTGTTATGAGCTTTGAGAACCACCTCTAAATGACGACTTAGGAGCTTTGTTAACACTATCATTCGAACGTGAAACAATCATCCTTGTCGAGATTGGAGTAGTAACCTATCGAATCATGTACTTCAAAGAAAATGAAAATAAAAAACTACTATAGAAACATTTAGGCCTCACTAAATAAAAGGGAATAAGCAAAGGTTAGAATAGTAACTTACCAATAAAAGATTACTCATTTATACCAATGTTTTTGTCATGCTATAGAACACTTGATTCCTGCTCAAGTGTATAGCACTCAAGTTATCACTGAACACATTCATCTTTTAATCATCACTAGTTAGCTCTATGATTAAATTCTTTATCCAAATTGCTTTCTTCATAGCTTTCGCAGTTGATACATACTCAATTTCTATAATAAACAATATTACAACTGGTTGTAATATAGCCTTCTACCTTATAAAACACAAATTTACTATAGCAAGTATCCCATTAAGGAGATCCTTTTGTTTATATCACAATCATAATTGACATTTACAAATCCTTTTATCCACTCAACTTTCAACTCACATTTTCTGAACACTAAACCACGACTAAAAGTACTCTTCAAGTTTTTTAGGATCCATTTGACAATGTTTCACTGTTCACTTTCAAGATTAGTTATATATCAACCTACCAGAAGTAATGTTAGGTCTGAAATAAATCATTGCATACATGATACTTTTTATAATACTTACATATAGACTCTTCAACATTTTTCTTTTATTTTCGTTAGTGGAAGGACACTGTGCAACTAAGAGTTTAAAATGTAAAGCTAGATGAGTACTTATAGATTTTACAATTAACATTCCAAATCTATCACGCCCCAGACCTAAAAGATCTGACACACGGCATCACTTACATTCATTCAATAATATATAAATATTCATTTCAATTTTATTTTTTTTTCAGAATTATAACAATTGAATTATGACTGGGACAATTAGTAAACCGAAAATATACAAAGTTTTCTCAAAGATTAACATTCTACTATGTCACTAGTAGCAACTTTGTTACCGGAAACTCAGAATATATTCATTGTAAATTCTTACTTAAAATCAACCAATAACCACACTTGGTGAAACTTAAACCAAATTCAACCACACAAAATAAAATAATACATAAGTATTTATTCAATAAGGACAAATCAAATATCTTATCCCACATGTCCCCAAATGAAACACTCAACAACCTAGCAACTTAGAGAATCCAAGAAATAGTAGAAGTCTTGCCAAATCTGCTAAGCACAAATGTACCTTATTTACCTGAAATCACCATAAACTATAATGAGTATAAAACTAAGTAAGCATACTAGTTTTTCATATATCAAATACAAATACATATATGTACACAATGCATATGTATGATATACTGTGATCAATCAAAATCATAATCTTATCAAATCACATGTCATGTAAGCGGTTACACATTCTTTCAAAACATATAATAGGAATACTATCACTTAACTACTACTTAGTAGGACTTACATATCACATATCACATAATGAGCCAAATGTCACTCGTAGGTGACATACCGTATAAGAGGAATAGTACAAGTGAGATTTTTAAATCACATATATATAATGCTCATACCCGAAGGTAAAAGCCAAACCCTCACCCTGATCATCGGTGAGTCCTCTCACATGCACCAATACACCACCACACGAATGTGATGACTCACTCTTCCTTTAGGTACCAATAGGATCCTCCCTACATACGGAATACATAACATATACTAATCCCGAAGGAAATGCCACACATATAGGCTCTATAAATCACATAAAATACCCACTAAGTTAATAGTGAGTTCAAGTACCCTCAAAACACAAAATATTTCTCATGGACATATTACACTTCAAAAGCTTTATTTATTAAACACATCTTATTTTGAAAGCTCACTTTCAAAAACACATGTATGTCCATGCTCAATGTCCATGCTCACATTCATAAACATATTTCTTTCATATTTCATATCAAATATACTTTGACATAATATAAACATATTTCTAAGCACATTTAAAATATCATACATAGACAATTACTATGTTTATTGTGATTTCAGTAAAAGTCTAGTATACTTACCTCTTAGCACTTTCGGGTACAAGGCTTAATTCTTCTTAACCTATCAATGGAGATTAATCGTTTCATAAGTCTCACAATTCACACAAAACACTTTAAATAGCTTAAAAAATTATACATATTGCACTTATCACATCAAATTGGTCTAATTACTTGGTTTCTCAAAACCTATCATTCTGACCACTTACACTTAACAAAATTTTCTTATATATCAAATGATGTCCAATTACTCCAAAATCAGAATATATCATTCTTAACTCATATATCCTTCTTATGTATGAATATTGAATCATAATTCCTACACAATCTATTCCATAAACACCATCAAATCCATACTATTATTCTGACAGGATTAAGATATTTACTGAATAGTATTCAATCTCCCAATTTTATAAAATCATATACTAACTCAAAAATTATAAAAATATCACCAAAATATTTTTGACACATATCTCAATTCATGATAAATATTTCACTTAAAAATCACTGCCAAAAATATTTTAAAGCTATTTTATTTTATAGCTTTGAAAATCTGTTAATCAAATACTGTAATAAGCTGACACTCTTTAGAAAATCATAACAATTTAACCACATTGATCTAAATTTTCAATTCTGAGTATATCTTATTAGACATATAAAATTATCATATTCTATAAATTCGTAATTTTTTAAGATAATTAAGTAGATCAAAAATTATTTGTCACTGTATCATACTGTTAACACAAGAAATTTTTAGAATTTCAGGGTTATTTTGATAAATTTACTATAAATTCAATTTTTAGAATTTTCAATCGATTCAAAATCTTAGATGATCCTAAATATGTTTAATTTCATATACTCAAAATTAAAAACCAGAATCAAATCACAACAATTTATAAAATTTCTGGATCAAGAGACTATCAAGTAGAAATTCTGTAAGTCATCATGATTTATCAAGCTATCTACATAGATCATCATCAATTCTCACAATATCTTACGAAATACACATCAAATCCTCAATTATATATATTTCTAAAAATTAAAACTTAAAGGAATCAACTTAATTAATACCAATAAATTGAAAAATAGTTGTGATATACCTTTTAAAATCTAAAATTTCAATTTCTTCTTCTTCTTCTCTTTCTCTCCCCTCTATTTCTCTCTTTTCTCTCTCTAAAGGGGTAGCTCGACCCAAAAATGAGTAAATTAGAGTTTCAAAAGTGTATTTTTATACTAAGAGGCTAATTTTTAGTTTTTACGAATTTGCCCTAAAAACTTTCAAAGTATTACAATTTAGTCCCTAAAATAAATCTAAAGTCTTGCAAATAAGCCCAATGCTAATAGTATGTCCTTAACCTATACAAAAACTACTAATAATAATACATAAATCAAGTATTACCCACATACAAATAAAAATATGTATATAAATACTTATTCTTACCGATTATGGATACTGGTTACTACAAAAATGATGGCACTTCTTTCTTTCCTTATAATCTCGGTACGATCACTATCTATTTTTGAAAATTTCAGCTTCTTTCCATTTGTGTTAGATGTAACCTCCTCATGCAGATTCGGGCCCCTAACTTAACCAAGATTGCTCCATTTTAATCTTTTAAAGATTAAAATCATTCTCACTATTAAATTTCTCAATATCAAGATGTCATTAGGTTCATAACCAAGCTCTAATATTAATTATTAGAATTGAATAAAACATAAGAGAATTTTACATGGTTCGCAGAACCTACATCCAAAGACTAACACAAGAAGGATTTGATACTACCAAACAAGATCAAAGAATTATAATCTTGAATGATCGAGCTTACCATACTCCTAAGAAGTAAAGAAAAATGATAAAATTATAGATTACATTGAGCTTCCCAAATCTAGGTACTTATAGCCCAAAAGCAAACTTTTCTTCCTAAACTTTAACAAATTTAACAAATTCAATATCATGTGTGAGCATCTGATTCGTCTTAGACTTTTTTTGTAAAAGATGCTTTTTTAACATTTCTAGACATTCTAAAGGCTTTATCATTCTAACCCTTCTACTTTTAGGTAATTACAGACAGATTAACCATCAAGCATCTTAGAGCTTATTATTGATGAAGATTCAGTTGATGACTCAATGTCTTAGAACTAAACATTGAGAGATTCATTTTAATTTATTAATTCAAATTTAATTTTTTTAATAAAAAATTCGTGTTCAAACTTTAAATACGAAAAGATAAATCATTTATTGCTAATATTAAATACTTTTTTTTATAATAAAAAAATTTATTATACGTTCTAAACTATTGAGTTAAGATAACGTAAAAATACATATGGACCCTTAATATTTTAAGATAGAGACATTTAGATCTTAATAGTTTTTAAAAATTTCATTGACATTTTTATCAAATAACATTTTCATCTATTTTAATAGAAAAAGGGAGTTCATATATCTTTTTTCTCTCATTAAAATAGACATAAATTATTACCTAATAAGGATGTTGATAAAATTTTTGAAGTCATTGAAATTTGTATGTCCTTTTTCTAAAACGTTAGGGGTTTAGATATTATTTTTTTTTAAATAAATATTTACAGTAATTAAAAATCTCTTTATTTTATTATATTACTATTATTTTTTTGGTGAAGAAAAAAATTATTATGCTTTTATTTATTTATTATTTCTATTTTATTATTATTATTTATTTTATTTAAAATCACTAAACAATTCCAATTAAAGTTTTAGTTAAGGAGAAATGAGAATTTACTCCCTCGAATTTGATTTATTATCTAAATTTATCTCTTTTATTTAATTTTTTTTTTGATTTTATTATAATCTATTAGGCTATTGCCATTAGGTTTTTATGAAAAAGTTAATTTTATTATATAGTGATATTTTTATTTTCACTAGAATTCATTTGTTACTTTGACCATGCGTTTGTGGATATGATATGCGCAATCAAACAATTAGTAATTGGCACATAAATTTTAGCAAGAATAATATTATTGTTCAGTAAAATAAATTTTTTTTTATCAAATTTAACAATAATAACTAACAGACTAAAATAAATTTAAAATTTTATATTAAGAGAAAATTTTAAGTAATAGATCAAATTTAAAGGATTAAATTATCAGGGGCTGCTTCTGTGATTGTGAATAATCTAAAAAGTTAAAAACGACACAAACAAAACCTAGAAACTAAAACCACATCGTCTCTCTTGGCTCTTTACTCTCTCCAGCGAAGAGCAACCGTAGCCGAAACAATGGCCGACTATGACCTCACGCAGCGAATCGCTCCAAATTTCGACCGGCACCTGGTGTTCCCACTGCTGGAGTTTCTCCAGGAGCGGCAGCTTTACCCCGACGAGCAGATCCTGAAAGCGAAGATCGAGTTGCTGAACAAGACGAACATGGTTGATTACGCCATGGACATTCACAAGAGCCTCTACCACACCGACGACGTCCCCCAGGACATGGTCGAGCGGAGGGTCGAGGTAGTCGCTCGCTTGAAGGCCTTGGAGGAACGGGCGGCGCCCCTTGTCTCCTTCTTGCAGAATGCTAACGCTGTCCAGGAGTTGAGGCCTGACAAGCGCTATAACTTGCAGATGCTTAATGACCGCTACCAGGTGATTTAAAAGTCATTGTTTTTAACTTATTGATTTCCAAGTTCAGTTTCTTTTTAATTAATTCTTTGTGAGTTCATCGTTCTCGGTTCTTATGATTAAAATTTAGTTTTATTTCACATTATTTTATTTATTATTTTGGGTAATGTTTTAGAACTTCGTTTATATATCGGATTAATGTGAATTTGTCACTAGGCCTTCACTGAGTGGGAGGTTTTTAATGAATAAGAAAAAATCTACGCGAGGGTTCTTAGAATGCAAGTAAAGTTTCTAGCAAAATCCAGTAATTTGGAAGAGGTTTAAGATAAAATAACAGATGGGTGATAAATGATATTATTATAATACTTCTCTATTCAATTTTGTTTTTTCTTTTTTGGTGCTGCAAACCAGGTTAAAAAGATGGAAGTTGAGGATTATTCTATGGCATTGTAGCTCAGCTTAATTTTATTGATTTGAGGCCACTGTACTGGAGAATGCATCAGAATTGCTTACTGCATAATGTCTGCTATTTTGTCCTTGTTAACTTGTCTATTCAATGATAGACAAGACTTAATTAATTCTTAAGGTTGAAGTGTTCTGACACATCTTTGTACCTTTTTGTTCTCTACACTTACTGTTATAGACTTGTATCATGGAAGTATAAATTTTTGTAGAATAAGTGTATCAGTTATCTTATAATTATGCTGAGTTGTCTTATAATATGTGAGTAGTAAGATGTTATTTTCAATTAGACCCTTCTGAAAAGACAAAAGCTTTTCTTACAATGCTTTAACATATTAGGGGTTAAACATTTGGCAGTCCTTCAATGTTCAACTATCAATTTATTAATCAGACATTTTTTCTGTCCATCGGTCAAGGAAAATCTTGCATTTGCTATGTTATTTTGGAGTATTTTATCATTTTCTTAGTTAGTTTAGTTTAATTCTTTTTGAGGTTGGTTTAACTTGAGAAATTTTGTCTTTTCTTTTAATTAGATTGGTCCAGACCAGATAGAGGCATTATATCAGTATGCCAAATTTCAGTTTGAATGTGGGAATTACTCAGGTGCTGCTGACTATCTATACCAGTATAGGGCCTTGTGCACAGATAGTGAAAGGAGGCTGAGTGCATTATGGGGAAAGTTGGCTGCTGAGATATTGATGCAGAACTGGGATATTGCTCTTGAAGAACTCAATCAATTGAAAGAAAAGATTGATGATGCAAAGGTAATCTTAAGCCTAAATCCTTGTTTTTCTGCTTTAAGTTTTTGTTTTGTTTCACTGTTGCTGTATGCCAATTGGTTTTTTCCTTTTCCCTTTTTTTCTTGGCAGAGTTTCACATCACCTTTAAGTCAGATGCAAAGTAGAGTATGGTTGATGCATTGGAGTCTCTTCATCTTTTTCAATCATGATAATGGAAGAACACTGATCATTGACTTGTTCAATCAGGATAAGTATGCCATTTGGACTTCTCTTTCTTTTCTCCTGTGCACTTATATTTTCCGTATCAAATATACAGTGCATATCTTGCAGAGAATATATTTTCTCTTTCCTACTCATTTGATTGTATTTGCCTCTAGGATGATAGCGATGCTGAACTAAATTCATAAAATATTAATATGTAATACCATTATTATTTTGATTTTCTAAATCATGCGCAAAGTCATTTATGGCCAAGTGTGATGCTTAAATGGTTTTACGATTGTTTTTTCAGTGCTTTGGTGCAAGTGTATAATTATCTGAGTGCCTACTTTTTAGTTTATAGATTTGCTATAGCATCATTGCTGGTGCATACACATGTAGCATTGTTGCATGAAAATTAGACTAACAATTTATGCATTTAGTCTTGTTTTGTCAGATGCTTCTTTATTATTTTGATGTTGCAATGAAATCATTACTAATTTAATTTGCACTCCCCTTTCTCAGATGTACTAGTGATAGAATGCAAAATGATATTTTTACCTCTAATGCTTTGACTAAATTGTATTTTGGTGAAAAAAAAAAATGTGTTTTGGTCCTTGCAGTCTTTTTGGTCTTTAAATGTTTTGTTGCAAGTTAGAAATAATGTCATGTTTCTCGTTACCTTTGTTTAAGATGGGATTTCAATTTCAGGTATCTAAATGCCATTCAAACCAATGCTCCCCATCTCTTACGTTACTTGGCCACTGCATTCATTGTCAACAAAAGGAGGAGACCTCAATTCAAAGATTTTATTAAGGTTATTCAGCAAGAGCAGAGCTCTTATAAAGATCCCATCACAGAGTTTTTGGCATGTGTGTATGTCAATTATGATTTTGATGGGGCACAAAAGAAGATGAAGGAGTGTGAAGCGGTAAGTTTATTCACCTATATGTGGTTATTGCTAGTATCTCCAATGGAAGCACTTAGTTGTATATGCCTTTTTTTTTTCTTTTGTGCTGTGGGCATTAGATATTTGTTCTGTCTTGGCATTTGTTTGTGGAGGAGAGAGATGGGGTTTTATACTCTTTGCTTCTTTTGCCTTTCAATTTAGTATTTTGTTAGATATGTTATGTTTTCTGCATATAAATTTTAAAGTGGCTGGTAAAATGTTCGTTTGAAGCTCAGTCTTGGTCCTAACCTTTATATACTATAGGTAATTTTGAATGATCCCTTCCTTGGCAAACAAGTTGAAGAAGGCAACTTTGCTACTGTGCCATTGAGAGATGAGTTCCTTGAAAATGCCCGGCTATTCATCTTTGAGACCTATTGTCGAATTCATCAACGTATTGATATGGTGTAAGTATTTGTTTTCTCTAAATGTATATTTTGGATTCACGTTTAGTTAGCATTTGTTTCTAAACGAACAAAATTATAGCATTTGCTTTCTAAACAAACAAAATTAACTAATTTTTCTCCTGGGGGACAGAGTCTTTTAGCCTTAGGTAATGTTTGGTTACATGGAAAGGAGGGTGGAATAGAAAGGATTCCTTTATTTGGTTGACAACTTTGATAAGGCCTTGAGATTCTTTTGTTTGGTTGGCAACTTTGATAAGGAATAGGGATTTCTTACAAATCCCCTTTCCTTAAAAATGAGGAATTAGGATTCTTCTCCAAGTGGGTAGGAATCCTTATTCCAACTTAGTCACTTTGTTAAATTACAATATTTATCCTCTTTATAAAGTTGTTAAAAAAAATTGACAATTTCAAACAAATAGGTAAATTAAACTTTTTAAGGAAATACATAAATTAGTATTTGTACATATCAAATATTATTTGATTTAATAATATTATTTAATTAATATAAAATTATAAATTAAAATTAAGAAAGAAGAAATTTAAAAATATTTTCTCTAACATTGATGTTAGGATCAACACTAGGAGCTTGGGCGCCCATGCCCCATATTATAATATGATCTCTTAGATTTAGAATCTCACACAACTCAGCGATCTCAACACTAGATCCTTGGGGGGGTTTGCCTTGTTGAATCTTGACTTAATCTTGACTTGACTTTGAGAACCTAAGACTTGATCTCCTAGACTTGGGATCCGATGCTAAAACCTAGGATCCAACATTGTGATTCATGGGTCTTGTCCCTTGAACTCGAACTAGCCTTGAGAATCCAGGACTACCCTTGAGAATCTGGGGGGGCGTTGGCCCCTCCAACACTGAGACAGGGGGGTGTTGCACCACCTGCCCCAAAAGAAAAAGAAAAAAGAAAAGAGAAAACCTTAAATTTGAAAATAAATCAAGTGGTGAGAAGATTTTTTTATATTATTTAATAGTTATAATAAAAAATATTTTTATAATTTTTATCTAAGCTTTTTTATAATACTTATTTAAATACTTTTACGGTAGAAAAGGTATTTTCAATCATGCAATCAATTATTCTACAAATATATGAAAAAGTACACGAAAGTTATTTATTATTCATTGCCCAAACACTAACTGCTTCTTTTGAAAGGTCTAATAACTAAAGCACTATAGGTAAAAGTGTTTTCTCAGAAGCATTTCAAAATGGACCCTAAATTAACTTCTATTTAGAAATAATTTGTTTTTAATAAAATATAAAAATTAAAACTAAAGGGTATTTCTGTCCAAATAAATATTATTCATTTATTGCCATAGTTGATTCCATGTTCTAATTGAACAATAGAATTATTTCCATCTCTCATTCCATTCTTTTTTTCTTTCCATTTTTCTTCTTTCCTTTCTCCTTTCCTCTTCATTGTTCGAACCAAATACAACTTAAATCCCTTGATATCTTTGCTTCTTATATCCTATCATATTGACCATTTTTTTATTGTGTATAAGGGAAAAGTGTGCAACATTTTTTAATAAAATATAGATAAAACCTCATCCTCATATTCATTGAGGTTGGCATATTCTGTACTGTAGTGGCATTGTCAACAGGCTTTAGATTTCCACGAGATTCAGTGTGTATGATGTTCACAAGTAAATACTTAGTTGAAAAACATGTAATGATGTTGGAGGGAGACTTCAACACCAAATATCACTTGCTAATCATATGAAAGAATTACAAATTTTATAGTAAAATAATTTTCTTTCCCTGCCGCCAATTTCCATGTGTAATTTCTTTTTTCAAATAGAATATAGTATTTATGGTAGTCATATTCACTTTGAACTATTTCTTAATTCTTTCATTTCATGATTGCAATTTAAATTGTCTTGCCAATTTGTGGCAGAGTGCTTGCTGAGAAGTTGAATCTAAATTATGAGGATGCTCAAAGATGGATTGTAAATCTTATCCGAAGCTCAAAACTCGATGCCAAGATTGATGCAAAATTGGGAACCGTCATCATGGAACCCACTCATCCCAATGTGTAAGATTAAAGATACAAATTGCTATGCTGGCATAAAGTTTTCATTTTCTGACTTTGTTGGATTCCTCTTTCACTTATTTTTATCTTATATTTTATTTGCTCAAACCCTTTATTCTCAGGCATGAGCAATTGATAGACCACACCAAAGCACTGTCAGGACGTACTTACAAGCTAGTTAGTCAGCTTCTGGAACATGCACAGTCACAGGCTGCACGATAATTTGGTGCTGACAATTTAATTACTATTTGTTGCAAATTTTATCATATTTGGAAATTGCTTCTTTTATTAGATTCAGATTAAAGCAGTTCTAGTGATCAATTAATTACTTTTTCCGCTTGAATTGGAATGAGAATAGATGAGTCTTAATTTTGGAAGATATTTATGATTATGTCCTCATTGTTTGCTGTACTTGTTTAACATGTATCTTTTTGAGAGAGGTCCTGCGTCATCGCATATTTTATTTTTTCCTTCCGGAATTAGATTAGCATGCGGTGGGTATAAATTTGCCTTGGCCCATAATGTATGATGGTTATGAATTGATATTAATTTGCAAGACTACTAGTGAGATTTATCTTACTTTGGTAATTAGCCTTCTATGAAGGCTGATATGAGGAAAAAAATTGATCAGTTAATTTAGAGTTCAGATTTTATGTGCTTGCTTTTCCTTTCTCTGACCAATGCCTTTATATTTAGAACAACAATTGCGAAGATGCATAAATGAGAGCTATATTGAGCAATATAAGCTTAGATTGAGTAAAATATTGATTTTTGGTTTTTTGGTGGAGGCTAATTATTAATTTTTAGGGGTCTTGAATGCTATTTTACACATCAATTTTTAGGTGTAAATTGTCGTTGAATGGGACTTCGCATATTATTGGGAGCCGGACTTTCGCTTTATCTGAGTTCTACCCTCCTAGTGATTGTAAGACTCAGAAAAAAAAATTAAAAAATTCTTACTAATAACTGACCACGTGTTACAAAATCCGAGAAATTTTATTAAAGTTTGGGTTAGAAGAATGTTGAAAAACTGAAATTTAGGAGGAATATGGATTTTGAAACTGAAAATCATATGAATCAAGAATACCAAAAAGAAAAAAAAGGCCTAAATGATGGAATTTACTGAAGAGTTGAGTATATTCATGACCACATGACGTTTATTTCAACTTACAGTGGCCTTTTTTGGATTCATATTTTCGAGCCGCTCTAATCCCATGCAACTGTACTGGGGGCTGCATTCCCAAACAACCCGACTCGCAGACAGCGCCTCGTGGTGCGACAGGGTCCGGGTGCGACGGGGCTCTCACCCTCTCCGGCGCCCCTTTCCAGGGGACTTGGGCCCGGTCCGCCGCTGAGGACGCTTTTCCAGACTACAATTCGAACGTCGCGGACGCCCGATTCTCAAGCTGGGCTCTTCCCGATTCGCTCGCCGTTACTAGGGGAATCCTGGTAAGTTTCTTTTCCTCCGCTTATTGATATGCTTAAATTCAGCGGGTATTCCCGCCTGACCTGGGGTCGCAGAGCGAGCGCCGAAGAAGCGCATCAGGGTCCGGAAGACCTCATCCGGGGACGGCCGCGCGCGACGGGAACTCAATGGAATTTCCGCCACCGATCGTCGCGGCGACGGTCGCCGAGGACTCGAATTTGGGCCAACCGCGGGCGGGGAGCGCACGGGAGGCCAGTCTCCGCCCTCCGGCTCGCGCGCCCCGAATAGGAGGCGCGGGCGCGGGGGGCGACGATGCGTGACACCCAGGCAGGCGTGCTAATATCTGAATAAGTTTTCACATTCATTGAGGATCAAAGAAAAAAGAAAAAAAGGAAAGAAAATTAGTTGGTTATGATAGTGAGATTGAATTTCAAATGTTGGCATAATTTGTTTTTTTTTTTGTTTAATAAAATACATTGTAGTAGAAGTTAGATCGTTTTATTTATAATTATATACGTAGGAATAAAAGATTATTTTAATTTTTTATTTGATAAATCTTGAATTAAATAGTTGTAATCTTTTTTATTATCTTTAATCTTCAAATTCATGTGTGCGGGCGAATAGATCTTCCTTAATCTTCAAACTCATATATATTTAAGATTGAGATAAGAGGAGCAGCTTAAGTTTGTTTTAACGAAAGAATATGTAAAAGAATTATTCACTTTACTACTCCTTACCTCCCCTTATATATAAGTATTACTCTTGGAGATTTAGAGTTTGAATAGGATTTGAGATAATAGAGAAATTGCAAGACACACGGGCTTCATAGTTTCAACTTAAAAAGCTAAGTTTCAATCATATCATGACCACCAGTTTTTCTACGTTAACCTTATATTATTCTACTAAAAGCTAAATGTCGCATTATATTAACCCATGTGAAATAAATAAAGTCTATTTTAATTAAAACACTTGTAATTAAATTATGCTTGATTTTAGATCAATAATAATCCTTTGATTGACCATCTAACTAGTGTTGTTGTGTATTTTTTAAGCACAAATTAAGTGTAAGTATATGCTATTATAACAAGTAATAAAAGAACTATAAAGTCGGATGTTAAACCTACATGAAAAAATATATTTTCAACCAAGTATTAAAATTAGTCTTATTATTTTTATCTAAAAAATCAATACTTTAATGGAGATGAAAATAACCTAAATTTACGAATGCAAATAAACTACAATATCATAACCAAGCAAACTCTAAACATCACAAGATAGAGAAAGTCTGGGATTATAACTATCTCTCAATATGCTTTTCTAAAGATACTACCTTTTAATATTAAAACCCCTCAATTGTTATTATTGGCCAAGATATTAATGTACTCACAGGTCTCTCTAAAGGTCAAGTATATCTTAATTCACCAAATACCTATATCTCTATGGTAATTGTAATAAATCAAGATTCATTAAGAATAAGTCTTATTGACCATATATGCCAATTAGGTATATCTCTATCCAAAATTAAAACTTATAAATTTTCAACAATCATGCATCAAATTATCAACGTCTAAATACAATGATGTCTCTCTCGAGTTTATCAAAATATTTCCAATTCAATCACAATATTGATAAGATGTTATAAAGCATAAAATATAAATCATTTGAATAATAAAGAATTGAGTTCAAATAAATATTAAAAAGATTCAACAATTAAGCACACATATTGAGTTCAAGTAATGACCATAGAAAATAAATTAGATCATGATCACAAAAGAATTATGAAAAAAAATAAAATAAACATGACACAACCAAAATCAAACCAATATAGACATCAAATTGAGTTCAAGTAATAACCCTAAAAAATAAATTAGATCATGATCACAAAATAATTATGACGAAAAATAAAATAAACATGACACAACCAAAAACAAATCAATATAGACATCAAATTGCAGTTGGTTGATGTGCTAAAGATTCGCTACTAATCTCTTGATTCTCTTGATATTCTTTATTTAAATTGTTCTAATTATGTTCTAATTGCTTTATTGGCTCTAAAGATCCTAAAGATGTGTTTATTCTTCTCCCTTTAGAGGTTGAAACGAATGGCTTTTATATAAAGATTGATTGGAGTCATGGAGTTGTATTTCTTTTTATTTCAGGAAATGTCAAACCGTTGAGGTGAAATTTTTTCACCATTGTAGCACCAATGTGTTTATTTCATCGCTGCAGCACTACTTCTTTATCGCCTGGCGCCATGCTATCGCTGTAGCGGTACTCATTCATCATTGTGGCACTTTTGTAATTAAATTAGGAATTTTTTAGTACTCCCATCGTTGGGGAGAAACCTTCTTTTGTAGCAATTTCGTCTTGGGAATTGTTGCTGGGGCAACAGACACTTCATCGTTGGGGTGTGGCTCCACTACTTTGAATTCCTAACAATTTTTGGTCCCTATTTCTGTTGTTGTTCTAAAAACTTGTAGTTTTGCTCCAATTTCTTTAGTTTTCATCTTTTAAGTCTAATCACTACAAAATAAACATTTAAGCACATAAATAGTCATTTATTCTAATAAAAATAGATAATCCCTAAGTAAAAATGGGAATAAAATATATGAAAATTATACCCTTATCAAACTCCCCCAAACTTAGAGAATTACTCATCCTTAAGTAATGAAAAATAATTAAAAAAGAGAAAACCAAAAGATTATACTTGATTCAAAATAAAATAAAGACTAGAAAATAAAACATAAAATGCTAAGTTGATTATATGGTCATAATCATTGTCTCAAAAGCTTATTGAAATAATGTCTTTACAAAATTTAATAAACAACTGTTGATTACTTGTAATACCATTCATCAAGTTCTTTATTCTTCTCTACAATTAATCAATTTTTTCGTGTGTGCAATAAACAAGTAAATTGTCAAATGATACCTAAATTTACTCAATTACTTAAGATAATACTAAAAGATGATGTCTTAACATATTTAATTTATAATAACACTACCATAGGCTTATTCTATATACCAATCTTTACTAATGTAGAAAGACACATGTCTAAAGATCTATTTAAGATTTTAATTAGCTTGTAATGAAAGGTTAGGATCAAAGTGGGATATAAAGATAAATATATGAAGTTCAAGTTACATCACAAACACTTAAACTTTATCTAGAAACCTTTTGATCTCATTTTTCTTGATTTATCTCCTCCCATAAACCTATTGTTTTTCAATCTACTATTTTCAAAGAATTTCTCTTTTTTTCGAAGTCGGGGGTATAAAGAATTTAAAGAGTTTTTTAAATACCCTCAAACTTAGATTGATAAATACCACTCGGACTTAATTGCTTTCTACTTCATTACCATTTTCTCATACAACTACACCTTTTTTCTTTTAAGAGTATTTCTAAGTAAAATTAAGGTTTATGTGTTACGGGTAATTTTTGGATAAATAAGCTTTAAGTCTTGAACTTGTAACGTGGTTTAATAAAAAAAAAGGGTATTTAGGCTCAAAAGGGATAATTAGGGATAAATATACATTTAAGGTAGGTTAGAAAGGCTAAATCGGTCCAAAGATGGCCTAATTTTATTTTTCTATTCATGTGTTTCTTAGAATTTCGCCTCAAACAGTAATCATGAAAATTCTAGAGTGTTAGTCTTTGAGACTTGAGCGTACTTTTTAAGCATAAATATTTCTAAGTAACAATTCAATTAATACAAGTTTTATTTTAATGTGCTAAAAAATAAGTGATAAAAAATAAGGTCAAAATCAATTCAAGATTCTAGTATAAGAATTATCTCGAGTGTATATCATTTTCTAGGGACTTGTAAAAAATAATTTAAGCTATTGTTATATATATATATATATATATATATCATGGATTAATAATCATCATCTCAACCTAATTTTAACAACTAAAAAAAAAATTAATATACAAGATAACAAGAAACTTATGTAGCAAAAAATAAATAAAGGATAAGTGTTTCTCTCTCACAAACTTAAATTTGACATTATCCCCAATAGCCAAAAAATAAAAATGAGAGTAGGAAACTTTTTTAGTAATTAAAGCTTAGTATTGCAGCGTTTGTATCTTAATGTGACAATGTTGAATTTCTTATCTCCTAATGCTGTAACTACTTGTATTATTCCTTAAATGTTAACTTGCTGCTTTAACACTAACAGAAAAGAGAATAAAGTAAAATAAAAATAGGCAACATAAAAACAAAAATTTATTTGGGTTATCTCTTAAGAAGCACTTGATTTAATGTTATCGGCTTCACATCTTATTTGACTCATGGAGGATCAAACTGCATGTTTGATGTACAATTTCTAGCTAAATACAAGTGCACGCTACTGTAAACAAGTAATTTAAGATGAACAAAGTATTGTTCCTATAAGAAATTTATGTTATTGTTTACACTAAGTACTAAAATTATGCTTTCTTACTTTTGTTCATATGAAAGAAAATTAAAAAATAGTAATCTAAACTAAATAATAAAAAATTAAAAAAATAGAAAAGACTAAAGATAACAAGATATAAACACCAATAATAAATAAAACTTAGGATTACAACTATCTCTCAATACGTTATTTGACTCAATTAATCTTTTCTTAAGTAGAAAATTAAAAAATAGTAATCTAAACTAAATAATAAAAAATTAAAAAAATAGAAAAGACTAAAGATAACAAGATATAAACACCAATAATAAATAAAATCCAGAATTACAACTATCTCTCAATACGTTATTTGACTCAATTAATCTTTTCTTAAGTTAATCCCTCAATATAGATTATTGGTTGGATTCCTAATATCATCACAAGCCTCTGTTAATGGTAATCAGATAAGAATAAGATTCATTAAGAACTAATCTATTAATACTATATATCTTACCCTAACAATTACTTATATGTCTATGGTAATTAGATAAGAATAAGATTCATTAAGAATTAATCTATTAATACTATATATGCCATGTAGGTATAATCTATCTCACATGAAACTCATAGTTGTTATCCTATGATCATATATCAAATTATTCAAGGCCAACACAAAAATTCATTTATCAAGTTCATTAAGGTTTCCATAACAATCAAATTAGTGATCAAGTAATTAAAAATCAATAAACACAGAATAATTGAACAATTCTACTATTGAGTTTATTATAAATAAGAAAAGAACTTGAATTCAATTACATATTAAGTTCAAAGTTGTAACTCTAGAATTGAAACTTAGCCAATGGTAGAATAAAGAGTTTTAGAGCTTATCAAGAATAACATCATAAAAATTATAGAAAACTAGAAAGATAAAGAGTTGAATAGATAAAACTAATTTTGCTACAGTCTTTAATCTTTTAGTCTTCTTGTGGATGATTATTTAATGATGTAGCTAATTGGACCATATGAATATCTAACATCCTTAAAGAGGCTGCTTGGTTTTGGATGAGGTTTGTTTGGCTTTGAATGAAGGCATTTTTTTGCTTTATGTACTGCATAAACATCTCCTCTAGGATTGGTTTCTTTTCAATTTGCAGTTAAGGTTGTGCTAGTATGCTAGAAAGGTCCATCCAATCCGAATTATAGAAGTTGATGTAGGGATTGTACTGCTGTTCTTGATAGTTCTCCATATAGTGTATAGCCTCTATGCATTGGCCATTTGAATGGTTATCACTACAGAAATCACAGGTTACATGTCTACTATTCACAACATTATCTATATGGCATTTAATTTCTTGGATAATAGATTAATTTATTCAGTTAATGAGATGAGTAACCCCTCATTATGTATGCCTGTGATTCTTCTTGTGGCTGTTCTCTCTGCCGGTCATTAGTAGCAGTTGCATGCCATTTCCTCTAACAGTTGATTTGTTCATTAGTGCTCCCTCTGCTATGGCATTTATTATGGCCTTCGATTGTTCCATCAAGCCATTAGAGCATGTATGCACAAGTAACTATTTTGGAATTCCATGACGCGGACATCTCCTCAGCATATCTTTATACCACTCTCATACTTTGTAAAGTGTTTTTGAGTCATATTGCATGAAAAAAGTGATGTCATTCCTCGTCTTTACTGTCTTGGCCATTGAAAATAATTTCATTAAGAATTTTTGGGCCAAGTTATCCCACATTGAAATTAATCTGATGGTAGTAATGTCAACCAACTCTTCGCCTTATCTCGAAGTGAAAAGTAAAATAGCCACAAATATACTGCATCATTTGAGACTCCATTGTATTTGAATAGATAATAAATCTTTAAAAAATTTATGATATGTTCATTTGGATCATCGCTTGGAAGTTCACTGAATTAAACCGAGTCTCTCAACATCTAGATTGTTCCGGACTAAATTTTTAAGTAATTAGCCTTTATGATTGGTTGGCATATGCTGAGTTGAATGCTACTAATCATTGAGATTGAATAATATCTCAAAGATCTATGTTTTATTGCTTGTTGCTAAATTTGAAATTGATAGATTATGATGTAGAGTTGAAAGGTAACCTAAACAAAAAGAAAAAAAAACAAAAAAAAAAAACAAAAAAAAAACAAAAAGATTTGAAAAGCAATTGTAAAAAAACAAAAATAAAGGAAAAGAACTTATAAAATAAAAAAAATAACAAAACAAATAAAATGTTTGAAATAAAAGTAAGATAGATTAGTATTAGTATTAGTATTAACAAGAACAATAAGCTAAATTCTCTGGCAACAACGCTAAAAACTTATTATGTATTTTTTAAGCACAAAATTAAGTACAAGTATACGCTATCATAACAAATAATAAGGGGACTATAAAGTCGGATGTTGAACCCACATAGAATTATATATTTTCAACCAAATACTAAAATTAGTCTTCTTATTTTTATCTAAAAAATCAATAATTTAATAGAGATTGGCACATCAAGAATATAAGAGTTTATTTTTAAGTGCAGGATTATCGAAATAATAAATAACCCTGTGAGAACGAGGTCGATTCACAAGGAAGTGGAATTAAAATTACAAACTATAAATACTTTAAAGATAATTAAAGCAGTATAAGATGTTTGCAAATAATAATTTAATTAACCAATTAAAATAAAAGTTAAGGTTAGGAGAATCCACTCTTGGCATATGAAATAAGATTATATTCAACTCTTTTTATAACTCAATTGGAATCCTCACACAAAAGAGGTTCCAATTGGAAGAACAATTAAGATTCATCACTATTTATATATTAACTTGTATTTATTTCTGTCAATTATTATACACAAAATTTTATAAATGAGTTCAAGTATTTATTATGCCAATCTTTATATTTGTCTCTAATAAATCAAGACTCCCACTTTACAAGAAAGGGTATCTACGCCAAATCTTGTAATGGTTTCAAGAATTTATTGTGTCAACTATAAAAATTGTCTATAATAAATTAAGATACACCACTTTACAAGAAAGGGTATTGCTATTGCAAACAAAATAAATATATCATATATAAATTTGCATAATTTAAGAATGAAACATTAAATTCATGAATAAGAGTTAAATATATCTTATTACCTTACCAAGAGTTTCACCCTTTCATCTTAGTAAAAAAAAATTACTTAGACATAATAAAACTAAAAAAAAAGAAAAGAGATGGAAGAAGAGATAATATGATTTTAGAACAATAAACAAGAGATAATACAAAAGATAATACAAAAGATAAGTGTTTTGAACAAAAATCTAGCTCTCTGATTACATGCTTTAGGCATAAACAAGCCACTTATTTATAGAAAAATATGGATAAATCAAGAGGGAACCACTTAGATGATAAAATTCAAGAAGGGTGGCAACTAATTTGCATTGATTATCATTAATACACCCACTTGATTGTCCAATTAGGAATTGATGTGATTCGAATTAGGTTTCACTCAAAAACTCAAAGTTGTAGATAAGTCTCTTATCTTTCTAAATTGATTTGTCTCATACGTATTAGATAATTATTTCTATAGTTATAAGCCAAATACTAATGATTGTTAGGATTAGGCCTATACTGTAGATCAGTTCTAATCTAGGCCATTTTTACCCTCTAAACGCTCGAATTGCAAATGCCTTATAAAAAACAATATGTTAGCCCATTGAGTCAGAATCAAGAATCACTCAAATTAGATTCTTAGGTATAAGTTATGCCTATTTTACCGAACCTACCACAAAGTAGTTAAAACCTAATTAGGTACAATATTGTAAATATACTTAAGTTAGCGTGGAAGGGTGAGGAGGGGTTAAAGACACTAGTAATACAAACTAATGATGTAAAACCCTAATTAAATGTGTAATTTCAAGTGTTCATCAGAGATCAAAATAAACGTAAATTTACGAATGTAAATAAATTAAAATATCACAACTAAGCAAGCTCTAAAGATCACAAGATAGACACAGTCTAAGATTATAACTATCGTTCAATATGCTTTTCTAAAGATAGTCCTTTTTAATATTAAAAACTCTCAATTCTTATTATTGGTCAAGACACTAATGTATTCACAAACCTCTCTCGAGGCTAAGATTATAACTATCGTTCAATATGCTTTTCTAAAGATAATCCCTTTTAATATTAAAAACTCTCAATTCTTATTATTGGCCAAGACACTAATGTATTCACAAGCCTTTTTATTATCTCAATTCACCAAATACCCATATCTCTATGGTAATTGCAATAAATTAAAATTCATTAAGAATAAGTCTTATTAACCATACATGTTAATTAGGTATATCTCTATATTAAATTAGAACTTGTAAATTTCTGAATAATTATATATCAAATTATCAATGTCTAAATACAATAATGCCTCTCTTGAGTTTATCAAAGTATTTCCTATTCAATTACAATATTAATAAAATATTATGAAGCATTAAGAACAAATAATTTTAATAAAAAAAGATTAAGTTCAAATAAATATTAAAAAAATCTAACTAATTAAGCACAAATAAATTAGTTCATGATCACAAGAGAATTATGACTGAAAATTAAATTAACAAGATACAACTAAAAACATACCAATATAGACGTCGAATTGTAGTTGGTTGATACGCCAAAGATTTGACAATAATCTCTAGCTTCTCTTGATATTTTCTCTCTAAGTTTTCTAATTATGTTCTAATTGCTCATGTGGCTCTAAAGAGCCATAAGTTGTGTCTTTTCTTCTCATCTTAGAGGTTAGGGTCTTGGAGTTGCATTTTTTCTTGTTTCAGGAAACGTTAAACTGTTAGGGTAAAATTTCTTCACTGCTACAATGCAAATGTGTTTTATTCCATTGCTATAGTGCTACCTCTTCAGGACTTCTTTTGTACTCTTGTCGCTGGGTGAAACCTTCTTTCGCTACAGCAATTTCATCTCAAGATTAATCATTAGGGCGACAGATATTTCATCGCAGGTGTGGTGGCTTAACAACTTTGAATTCCTTGCATTGTGGTCTCTACTTTTGCCGTTATTCCTAAAACTTGTAGTTTTGCTCTAATTTCTTCAGTTTTCATCTTTTACATCTAATCCCTACAAAAATGTTACATTTAAGTACATAAATAGCCATCTATTCTTATAAAAAAATAGATAATCCCTAGGTAAAAATGAGGATAAACTATATAATAATTATACCTTTATAATTAAAGTTAGATCATGTATCGCTTCATTTATTACCTATTTATTCATAAGTTACCGAATGCTCTAATGATACTTTTTTTCAATGTCTATATTTGTAAATAAATTTATAAATAAATATTATTATCCAATAAATAATTTATTGAATAAACTGCGACCACAAATTTAAATGATTAGGTATACAAACAACTTAGGTGGATATTACTAAATAGATTTCATATTATGAATTTATGTTCCTAAGACCCATGAAGTTATATCTCCAAGCTATGGAGGTGTTGACCCTTTATATGGATCTTACTTCGTGATAACTCAAAATATACAACTCATGAATGTAAGTTCATTATTTACTTATGATTATGGTTAATTAAGCTTATTAAAATTTTTGTAAATTGAGATTTACGACATTTAGTTAACTAGATCAAAATTCACAATAGTCTTGTTCAAAGTATCATATGTACTAGCTTTTCTTCTCTAAATCTTTACTTCGATGATCAAGTTAAATCATCAACTATAAGAAGTAGAAAAATTGCATCCTTACATAATGAATGCCCTTTTCATTAATGGTTATGAAATAAGATTTAATTTATAAAGAACTTGTGATCTATACATTCTATATTAGCATCATATACCTAATACATAGATCACATATTTTATAAATATGAGTTCATTATTGTATGCTTAATCATATGTAAGAATAAGTCATTAATTAAATAAAATATTATTATACATGGTTCAAGGGCATAAAATAATATAAAATGCTAACAATCTCCCATTTACCCTAAACCAAGTCGGGCATCTATCAAACTCCTATACCATATATATGAGTTTTAAAACTCTTTGCTGACAATAACTTGGTAAATGGATCCATTTTCTACTAACATAATCTTGGATACCATGACCTCACAGTTTTGCACAAACTACCTTACCAAATGATATTTTCTCTTAATGTGTTTTTCTTTCTTATGATATGTTGGTTATTTGGACTATGCTTTAGCTTTAGTATTATCACAATAAAGAACAATAGGCACTAAGCACTAGGTACCACTTTAAGCTCTATGAGGAAATTTCAGAGTTATACAATCATTTTTGTAGTTTCAGATGTAACTACATATTCAATATTTATGGTAAAGTCTGCTATACATAATTATTACTCCTCTAATTTATAGTCATTATACCCAAGGTAAATACAAATCCTAAGGTTAATCTCCGAGTATCTTTATCTACTTGGAAATTTGAATCTATATACCTAATAGTATACGATTCTCGCTAGAATATACAAGCATATAATCTTTCATTCTCCAAAGGTACTTGAATATATGCTTTACCACAGTCCAGTGTTCTAATTCTGGAATTGACTGATATCTATTGACCATTCCAACTGAATAATAAATATTTGATCTAATACATAACATGCATACATGAGACTTCCTACAACTAGTGCATAAGGATCCTCTCTCACGTGATCCATCTTTTCAGGTGTCTTAGGATATTGATGCTTGAGTAGATCAATCCATATCTAAAAGAAAGAAATCCTTTTTGGAATCATGCATAAACTTGACCATAAATTTGTTAAGGTACTCAGCTAGAGATAAGTCATTCTCTTGTGATCCTTTAATACTTTAATCCTAAAGATGTTATTGGCTTCTTCTAAATCATTCATATCAAAATGGTTAAGATAACCATATTTTATCTAATGATAATACTCCTACATTATTCTCAATGAGTAGTATATCATCTACATATAAGACTAAAAAAATCACCAACCGACCATCTATCTTCTTGTACATGTAAGGGTTGTTAGGATTTTGATCACAATCAAATACTTTGATTACCTGATCATATCTGATGTTCTAAGATTTTTATACTTATTTAAGCCTATAGATAGACTTTTGTGGTTTACAAACTAAATGCTCTGGTCTATAGATATAAAATCATTTGGTTGTATCATGTAGATACTTTCTTTAAAAAAGGTAGTCTTGACATCCATTTGTCAAATCTAATAATTAAGATTTGTTGTAATGAATAAAAGAATTTTGATAGACTTTAGTATGGATACTGGCGAAAATGTCTCCTCATAATCGATACTCTCTTTCTGAGTGTACCATTTTGCAACAAGTCTAACTTTAAAGGTATCCACCTTCCCATCCATCCCTCTCTTTATTTTGTAAACCCATATACACCTTATGAGTTTTATCCATTCAGGTTTTTCTATAAGTTGCCAAAATTGATTAGAATACACAAAAGTTATCTTTAATTTCATAGGTCTGTACCAATAGGTTGCATCTATATCGACTATTGCTTAATTTTAACTAGTGAGATCTAATTCATATTCATTAAAAACTGCTTGTAAAGACTCTCCAATTAACATGCACTTACTTGTACGTCTAATATTCCTCCCACTATAGCAAAGTATTGGTGATTGTTGATTTGCATTTAGCTTTAGAAACCATTGCTTCATCATAGTTAGTGAGATTTAGTTCATGTTTATTAGAAACAGCCTATAAAGACTCTCCAAGTAACATGTACTTAGCTAGACGTCTAATAGTCCTCCCATGATGATAAAGTACTAATAGTTATTGCTCTATAATTAGCTATAATTAGTTATTATGATTTGGATTAGGAACTAATTTATTGACTCTTTTAGGCACAAAATTAGAGTTCTTAGATAACTCATTAAAAAGCATCTTACACCTAGATTTAAAGTCTTTCATATAGTTTTTTTTTAAAAAAAATTGTATTCGTGCTCATAAATAATTTCCTATTGTGAGGATAATCTTGTTTCTTAGGATAGTCAAATAACAAACAAAAACGAGTTTAAAATGTTAAATCAAAGAAAATGAAAAAAAAAAAAAACATAAAAGATACCCATTTGATGATAGAGAAAATCCAAGGATAATGTGAATGGATTCAATATCAATGGAAACCTAAAAATTGTTCTAACAGTAGAGCCTCTCTCATTAAAAACTTGGAAACTCTCTCAACAGATTTAGAGTAACAACAACGAAATGGAGAGATTGACCAAAAGCTGCTATATATATATATAACCATCCTCAAAGTAGAACTCAATCATTTAAAGAGTCTAGGGGTTGAGATTGACTCATGTGATGCATCATTTCCCTGACAAATATCTAAGTTTCCGAGGGATCTAGACCATTAGATGAATTGAATGTACCATGGAGTAACATGTAGCTGACAACTGGTCATAATTGGTTACTGAGTGATAGAAAATGGACAATTAAAGTGGTGCACTATTTTAAAAGATGCCAGTTCAAAAATTTAAATTCTAAAGATTGACAGGTTTCTCGGATAGAAGATTTAATCAGGAAAGTTACAAGAGCCAATTCACCAAGAACTCCATTGAAAGTTTTCAATATGGATTAATTGATACTAAAAATTGAGGAATTAGTATTGCCCTATGGATTTCATCCAAGGCCCACAAAACACAACCATGGAGAACATCTCAGAGCCCAATAGGCTTGATAGTGCATATCACTTAAGAAAGTGGCAATCGGCTCAATGTTGCTATAATGAATAGAGTTCTTGGCTCTACTTAAAAAGGAGAGAATTCAATGTCGACATATATTACGTTAAGATTGTACCATGGGCTACAAGGTTCTCGGTATTATACAACTATTAGTCCTTGACGGCAATAACGCTTATGAAAGTAAATTATGAATTCTGAGGATCTCACGAATACTATTAGACCCGCGACGTCCGAAGAACACAAGAAAACACCATCAATCCCATACTTCCAAAAAATGTAGACATACAAGAGCCCACAACACCACTTTCTTATTTTTCGGCCTCGTGTACATTTCAAAATAAGGAAGGTAACTTAAATATTGAAGGGTCATTTTCGGAGCAACCACCAATGTAACTTTTATCAGAGTTTGAGAGTTTATGGAATTTATAGTGGAGATCTCAAGAAGGAACAAGACTTTAAAAGCTAT
This sequence comes from Ailanthus altissimus, assembly GCA_946807835.1. Classification (NCBI taxonomy): domain Eukaryota; kingdom Viridiplantae; phylum Streptophyta; class Magnoliopsida; order Sapindales; family Simaroubaceae; genus Ailanthus; species Ailanthus altissimus. The sequence goes on from OX327687.1 coordinate 18,429,886, forward strand.
CCTCTTTAGAAAATTCACATGCTCACCTAGGCCTAATTCAACCATCGAGAACTAGTAAAACATTCTCCAAGGATCAAAGTCAACACTAATCGGTTAATTTTCTAAGTCCTTGAAAAGAATTTGAATTTGAAACATTTCATGTTTTTGTTGGGATTTTTGGTCACCAAATATTTTTATTAGTATATCAAATAGGTAAATTGAAAAAGATGAGAAAAATATCAATCATACAATACAAAATTTACGTGGAAAAGTTTTGAAAAAAGAAAATTGATACAACCACACTTAACGTTTTTCCTCACGCCCAAACCCTAAGTACAAGCAATCTTAATATACCTTACCGTTTCTCCTTCACTAGAAATTGTATACTCCATAGGTTAATGATGCATGGACATGTATGAAATAAGTGAACTCAATCACCATATATATGTGAATAATAATCTATTTCTTCTATGAGTTTTTTTCCTTGTACAAATTAAACTCCACCTTAAATAAGAAAAGCCTAATACGAAAACTACCAAAAATAAATAAATTATGAAACCTCCTTAATTAAAGATGCAAATCCTCGTTGAAAAAGAAATCAATTGTCCAATGGTTATGTAGCGATTTATACTTTATTGCAAAGCGCAATGTTCTGCAGATAAATAGTTGGATTGGAAAAAAAAATTCATATACACGTTTATTTATACTTAATTAAGAAAATATGTACTATACTACCTTTTGAGAAAAGACCCAATTATCATCAGTGAGAATTTTCACGGCACAATATTTTTAGATTTTTCAACTATGTGGTATAAATGATTAAACAGTTAATTAAAGATAAGAATTCATAAACTATCTACATCCTTATTTTAAGGTATAATGGTAACGCTTATCAAGTGTTCATTAAATAGTCTATTCGTTGATGACATGTAAAAAGGTTTTGAATAATGCAAATTACTTAAAAGGTGAATAATCAACATCTAGTCACTCTTAAGCGTGAGCTTATGCTAACGATTGTCAAGGGAGTATTATTAAATTCCCTAAAAAGAAATAAGGCGTATTATTACCCAAAGCCAAACCAACTCGCCCATAAATTCACCTAAATGATCCTGAAAAACAGTCCCACATGAAGCAATACTGAAATTACCCTTAGAAAAATTTGTATAAAATTGATAGAGTTTTGGGGCTCGAAAAGATACTATAAAAAGGAAGGGAGATAAAGGGGACCAATTTGCATGCAAAGCTAGCCCTCTACCATTTAAACTACATTCCCGTAAGTTATTTACAACATTGTAAAAAAAAAGGTCTTATTATTCCCTAAAGCAAAACCAAAACCGAATCCACCAAGAAATTCAACAAAGTGGTTATGAAAATCCGCTCTACATGTAGCAATACTCAAATTACGTTCACAAAATTTGTAGAACAATTGATGCCATTTTGAGTTTGAAAGTCATAAGTTCCAAAAAAATAAATAAGTCATATTATTATTCATTGACCCAAAAATTTGAGTAACTTCCAAAGTAATAAGTTAAATTTATTTTTTTCTAAGAACAACGATTGACAAAGTGGTTTGTGCTTTGTGAAGATTAGGCTAAACTGCTTTGCTCTAAGTGTGTTGAGCTTGATAAGGATCCTACAATCAAAAATAAGTTAGGCCACAGTGGATGTTTTTTCGACGATGACACTCTGATGCTTAAGTCAGCAAAAATTAGAAAAAATATAAAAAGAGAAAAGCAATAGAGATATAAAGAAAGAAAAAAGGTTATTCAGAGTCTAACGAATCTCCATTAGCTCAATAATTTGGACTCTATTTATGGGGTTATGATATGAGTTTTTCTTATAGTTGTAAATTTTCATTAGAATTGGAAAGCTCCAAGTCTTTCCTTTCTTATACTTGTTTATTAAAGTTTTACCAAAATAAGAATACACAATTCTTGCTTTTGCAAGACTCAAATTGAGATTATAGGGGCTGTATTTATAGAAAAATCTCAGATCCTATGATTCTCGATAGGCTAAGGAGTATACCCAATGTCGAGGATTCTCTTGAAAAGACCGAGGACTTCGAGCTAGCTCAAGGACACCATCTATTAGGTTTTCTTTAGGATGGTGGGCCTTAACCAATGTGTCCCTAAAGTGCTTAGGCTAGCTCTTTATGAGCCGAAATCTAGGGGAAAATAGAAGTTATTCAAGTTTTAGTGTTGACTTATCAAGATTGGAAACTTTATAGTTATAGTCCCTAGATTAATTGATTTTTGGAGCGCCTTGAAAATATGAGGATTATCAGAGTCCTCGATTTGACAACCTATTAAGATGCTCTATTTAGATATCAAAACCTCATGGGTAGGTTAGTGTGCTAATCAGTGATATATTCTTTGTTAATGGGTCCTGTACCCACCTACCATGACTGTGCTATCATAATGGTGATGGGACAAATATTTGAAGTTGGGGCCTAAAGATGCATTTAATGTTAGTAGCTTTTCAAGAAATATGTGTTGACAAGTGGCTAAATGAATAGTCATACATCTTTGAATTTGTGATGACGTGGTCTCATCTTAGAGATCAGCATTAATCAGATGGTTGGATCGTATTCTTTGGATAGACATGTTTGCTCAAAGAGTCATTTACCTTTGAAGTATTCCAACCCTCGAATTTTGAGTCAATGGCTACGATTGCTCTAAAGATTTATATATAAGGGAGTGGTATATATACTTTACTACTTTGATTTTATTTGATCATTTTTAAGAGATAAAAGCTTTGGTAATCTAAAGAGACTTGGCATATTTTGAAGCACATTTCCTTGTGATGTGATCTTTATATAAGTAAGTATTTTATTGTTGCTTTTCATCTTTTGATATTTGTTTCTTCCATTGTTTTGGTATGCTTTTCTGTGTTTAGTGTTTCTGGATTTATGTTCTTCAAACATTGAGTGCTTGTTTTAAGTCCTAGACTTGAGTGTTCGTTAAGGTAGAATTTTAATGAGTTGTGCCTTTTACTTACTTAAGTACTAAAACCATGTCTTATGTTGATGATTCCCAAAATATATCTGGTAATTTTAGTGAAGGCTCAACTACTAAGAGTAGCTCAACCTAAGAAATAAAGATTGAAAGTACTTGTAGGATCTGATCTAGAGGGAATGCTACATAGGTGCCTATAGGTTCTAATGATTCTGAGCAAACACCCGATGGTGTGATGCCATTTTATGTTTCTCTAGTGAGAAATTTTGGCCAAACGAGTAGGTCTAAAAGGAAGAAGAAGGATTCATGCCTTGGACTGATGATGATTCAAAGTACTCGCGAGATCTGATCTGAAAGGAATGCTACAGACGTGCCTATAGGTTCTAATGATTATGAGCAGACACCTGGTGGTGTGATGTCATTTTATGTTTCTCTAGTGAGAAATTTTGGCCAAACGAGTAGGTCTAAAAGGAAGAAGAAGGATTCATGCCTTAGACTGATGATGAGTTCTCTTTAAACTGGACTAATCACCTTATCACCCTTTAATATGTGTGAGAAATACCTCATTATATTAAGGGGGAGGTTCATTATTCTAGATATTGTTACCTTGAGAGTTCCCCAAGAAGATAAATATGCAAGCATGACACCGACTGGGGAGCTGGCCCTTAATTTTTTATTTTTTTTTAACTTAGCGGTGAGGTTTCCTCTTTAGCCATACTTTGCATATACGTTCGACCACCTAAACCTAGTGCCATGTCAGTTGAATTTGAACATTGAAGGGTACAGGTCGACTTGTATGTCATGAGGCACAAGGCTAGTTTTAACGACCTCTCATTCTCTGAACTTTAAGAAATGTATTAGATTAGGGTGAATGTTGATTACTAGAAAAGCTTTCATTATCTCACTTCTTATAATAGTAAGAAGAAATCACCCTTGTATGGGATTTACCTTTGAGTAATCTTAGGTGGAAGCACATTTAATTTTTGCTAGTGGAGATTGAGGGCATGAGTGTGTGGGGTTACTTGGTCTTCAATCATATCCTTAGATATTCTCTAAGTCAGGTCTTTATTTATCATATTTTCTAAATCCTAGTGTCTTTATTTATATTATGTTATAACTATCTTTGTTCTTTTTTTACAGCAATTTTCTAGGTAACTAAGCCTGAAATCTCAGAAGAAGAAAAGCATTAGGTTGTTAAAGCTTAGGCATATAGTGATCCTTACAGGGAACTCAATTTCTAATAGAATTTAGAGAGCACTGGTCTTGTAGGTGAGCTACCCAGGTTACATGGGAGAGGTAACTTTTTGAGTTGTATAGTGCTTAATTATCTTATTGACATCTTGTTCATTTAGACTTGTTGATTTTTTTTTTCTTCTCTTTTATGATGATTGAATAGAAGAAACATGCTCACCTAGGTGAGACCTTCAAGGTTAGGGGTTTCAACAAAAAAATCAAAAATAAAAAAATCTTTTAAACTTGCTTAGTTATCGTACAAAAGAAGTGACCAAGGTATTTGAAAAAAAGGCCAGTTCGAATGGCTCCTTTAGTGATAAGAAGAACCTAGTTAAGGCCTCATCACCTACGCCCACAAGTTCAATGCTTACTATTGTGGACATACTACCTTTACGACCTCCACCACCTCAATTGAGTAAGGATAGTCCATCGGTCAAGATCTAAAATGGGTTATCTTTTGTCCTAAGACCCTGATCGAGGAATAAGCCCGCATCATTGCACTATTCTGCACATTATTTCTTATAGAGGGGGAAGTACGGGCACTTGGTGCCTCTAATTTAAGAGGCCAACTAGGTAGTTTTGAAAGATTGCGATACTCCTATTATGATGTGTAATACTTCCTAATCCCTTGCACATGACTTAGGGCATATCTTAGAGGTAGTTGTTAGGCAATTTGTTATCTTTTCAATGGCATCTTTTTACTGCTAACTGCTCAGTTCTTCTTGTAGGGGTCTTTGCCCTCACTAATTACCACAATGCTCTCTACGAGGTGGTGATAGGCAAGAAGAGGTCAGGAGTGGACAAGATGGCCAAGCTGAAGGAGGCCAAGAAAAAGATAAAAGGGGTTTTGTGAGAGCTCAGTAGCTACTTAGTCAGAGTAATAGAAGCTGAAGCTAAGGTAGTTGCCAATGTTATGGAGGTAAGTCTAAAATGGCCATAGCAGAGGGCATAACATTAGTTATTGAGTCAAAGGTTAAGCAGCTTGAGACTTAAGTGGGAGCAATTCAGGGGGAGAATGACGTTCTCTTGAAGAAGAATAAAGAGTTACCTGAAAAGTTTAAGGCTTTTAAGGATTAACTTGGAAGGGGTTAACTTAGGCCTTAGATAAGGTCGTTGACTTGTTCAAGGCTTATTATCCTAAGTTAGACTTCTTCTGGTTAGATAACCAACTCGTTGATGAAGAGGGAGGCAATAAGGAGGTTAAGGATTCAATTCTGCAAGCAGAGGAAGTGGTTCTATCCCAGCTTGTCCTTAGCATACTCGCTCCCATGATTAAGAAAGACCATCAAACTGAGGATGTTCTTTCTTTCAACCTTGCTAACAATTAAGTAACTGCTCATTATTAGGCTTATCCCTTTTTCATTTTTTGTAATTTAAGTTTTGCTCCCTTTCATATATAAAATGTTATTATCAATAAAGAACTATTTTTTTTATACTTGTGTAAATTTGATTCTTGTTTGGTTGTCTACTCAATTTGATATATCTCTAATTAATTGTGCCTATGGATGTGTTGAGTATTATTTTTTCTTGTGAACGGTTGTCATTCCCGAGTTATCATTCTTATTTTAAACTTATCACTCAATATTTGAATGAATAGGTTAAATCTTCATCTTCTCAGCTTCATTTGGTGTCTTGTATGAGGACTACTTGTGATGTTTGGCAAATGAGGCCTTATGATAAATTAAGTGATATGTCTTTGGGGGTTTTTCCTTAGTGTAAGCTAGAGAGATATCTTAGGAGTACTCAAGAACCTCAACCGTGGAGATTGTGACGATCTCATACTATTACCCTTCTCAGCCTTTTCATTGGTCATTTAAGGATACCCAAGGAATTTATTAGTCAATGAGGTTATGTGGTGGGGTCCTTGGATGCTTGTAAGTTTGAATTTTTAAACAGTCATTTCGCATTAAATGCAGCTGTCCTTTTAAATCTTGTGTCTTTCTCATTAGTCATGCTTTTAAGGTAGCTTAGGTGATATGAGTGCTATTTTGGCTCTTAGATCCTTAGAAAGATCAACAACTTTGGAGACTCCATTGGTTGTGCTTGGTAGTTGAAAAGATATATTTGGATAGGTTCATACGGGCTCTTTGATTTGATCAATGGCTTATATTTTTCCTGAGGTCTGGGTATAAATGCTTGTTTTCATTATTTTCACTATTTTTCTATATTCTTAAAGAGAGAAACTTTTGCTTCTACCTTTTCACTTTTTAGAAAGAGAAAGCATTTTAACTATTTACAAGGTTTTTTGGTGACTTTTTTTCCCCAATTCTGGCTACTGCTTTTGTTGGTGGTTACACTTTTTCACACATTTGTTTTACACCTGTAGGTCACAAATCTTGATGATCTTGTCTTGTTGGTCACTTTATTTTCTCTTGGTACATCCCTAGAAAGTTTATTTCTGGGCTTTAGGATTCTATGAATGCATGAGAGAGATTTTCTTACCTTCTAGTCTGTGCCTATTTGATGATGATAATTTTAGGGTTTCTTTTGTGTTGATTTTTCTTCCCTTTGGGTTGTGGTGATTAGCCTTACCTTTAAAACTAAACTATATTAAGTCTTTTTTCTTATTAGAAATCATATTGGCTCATAGTTTGAGGGGTCAGAGAAAGGTGGGAGTAGAGTTAATTCAAGGGATCTCGAGGCAAAGGGGTTTCCCTAGTTAGGAAGAATAATTGGGGTAATCATCCTCACAGGGAGTCTAAGAAGAGGAGTGAGTGTTCATCTCCAACCTTTATATTTTCTATACGGGCTTTTGATTCTAATGTTCCCTTGTTTATGTTTTTATAGCTACACAAGGTAAGGACAACAATAGGAAATGTGCCTAGCACGATGAGCAATCTTTGAGGCCTACCGTTCATAGAGTGGTCGGGTACCTACTAAGGGTTAGGCAAGTAGGTAGGACTACACCTAGGGGTTCTTGTAGAGGCTTCTAGGGTACTAATTTAAAGGACTCAATCTGAAGTCAAGAAGGGGAAAATGGTTGGAAGCTTTTCAATCTCAATGTAAGAAATGCCCCAGAGAATGGTGCCACCACATCAACGTTATAGAAGTCTTCAATCTTATTAGATACCAGTCTCACTATTTTAAGGGATGAGCCAATCGCCTGGGGTGCTATACTCAAGCTGGTGACGATGAATTCTTTTACATTTTCTTTGACTAGTTTGACAAGAGCAAGTTTGAAAGCTTGCTCCTATTTATTGAGCAAGGGAATAGATCTATTGACCCAAGTTGTGCTTAAAAGATGAAGAATTGTGATACTTTCAGTATGTTTCACATGTCACTCTTGAATGTGGTAGAGGCGAGTCTTCTTACTTTTTTTTTTGTTTTAAGTGAATATTTCTTTTGCTTTTGGGCAAGTTATCTTGACTTTGATTTCCTTGTTCAGGTGGTGTTTGGCTTGCCTCTCTATTAAATTATTGTCCTTAAGGACCTTTATAAAGGTTTGAAGGCTCAAAACTTAAGAGAGAGGTAGTTAACACCAAAAAACAAGTCTCTTCCAAAAATAAGAAGGTGGTCATGGATAAAAGTTGAGTTTTTAAGCTCAAGTTTCAAAAGGAAGTTAGTTATGATGACACAGTTGGTAGGTTGGCATCAACCGAGGGCAGGATATTAGAGTTGACGAGGTAGAATACGCACTTTAAGGAACAAGTGAACCTTATAAAGGGGCTAACTGAGTCTTTGAAACAGGAGTCTGATTAGCTATGGGATAAGGTGCAAAAAGTAAAGGAATAAGTTGATAAGGCTAAATTGGCAAAGAGAAGGCATTCACTAGAGTGTTATAGATGGGTTCAATAGGAGTACCAAATTGTTGAAAGAGCACTATCTCAACATTAATCTTTAATGGCTTGATGATGCTCTTAATGCATAAAGTAAGGAGGAGAAAGATAAGGACATTAACATCAAAGCTCCTTTGGTGGCTTTAATTATTCCTACTGCCACAATCATTCTAACCCGTACAGAAAATCAGGCTACCTCTCTTGCTACTAATAATTGAATCTTTTATATTTTTTTGTTTTTGTCTTTATTATCCTCGTGTTGTTTTAAGAAGAGCATAATGTTAAAGATACTTCTTGTAAATAATCGTTCTATCATTGGAAGTTTCTCTTTTTAGCCCATGTTTCTTGATTTATATTGAATACTTATTCATGGTCTTTTAAAACTCATCTTTAATAATATTGTAAATTAGATCTAACCATATTTGTTAATTAATTTATATATGTATCTTTTGCTTTAATCGACGAGTTCTTTTCTGGATCTAAAGTACTTTTACTTTGAGATCAAGTATGTGTTTACCATAATTTCATTCTTTAGCTTCACACAAGAGTTCTCTACCTAAAGTTCATTTTTCTAAGGAGATTGTTCAAGATGCTATCCTAATGAATTTTTCTTTTAGGTTTACGTCATTCACCCAAAATGAGTCGAGAAGTTCGTTCAAGGTATTTTCCTAACATATTTTTCTTCTGGGCTTACATAATTTACCTATAACACATTAAGGAGTTTTTTCAAGGTAATGTCCTTGTGAATTTTACTTTTGAGCTTATGTCATTCACCTAAAACACATCGAGGAGCTTGTTCAATGTAATTTCCTTGTGGATTTTGCTTCTAGGCTTATGCCATTCATCTAGAATGCAACAAGGAGTTCTAAGTGATCATTATCTCATAAGGGTCTTCAGATGAGTGTGTTGTTTGGAGCCTATGTGCTTATATATTTATTCTAAAATTAATAAAAAGGACTTTTATTGATTATTTTTAACTCTCACATGCTTAGAGAGTATAATAAGAATAACTAAGGGTAGTATTTGTTTTAGAAGTCAACGTTCTAGGATATCTTGATGACCCGTCTATATGCATATCCAAGCTCGTAGGTGTTTGGTCAGATTCTTCTAAGCACTTTATAGGAGCCTTCCCAGTTAGGGAAAATGACTTATTCAGTTGGATTTTAAGTATTTGGCAACACTTTTGTTAGGACTAGGTCATCTTCTGCGAATTCTCAAGCTCGTCATCTTTTGTTGTAATACTGGGTAATCTATTTGTTAGTAAGCAGCGGTTAGAATCTTGTCCAATTCTTTCTTCTGTTTAACTAGATCCAAAATTTCTTGGATGATCTCTTAATTTTTGTTCTTGTCAAAGTATTACACTCCATAGGTAGGCTTTCCTACTTTAACTAGGATTATAGCTTCATAACCAAAGACTAAGGAGAAAGGGGTCTCATCTGTGGTTTTCTTGCTAGTGGTCCTGAATGCCCATAAGACTTCAGGCAATTCATAAATCCAAGCCCATTTCTTATCAATTAGCTTCTTTTATTTAATATCCTTTTGATGAGCTTGTTATAAGACTCTACCTGCTCGTTTGTCTTATTTTGAGAGGAGGCAAATAGGAGCTTTATACTGAGTTGCTTGCAAAATCTTTAAAGCTCTCAATGTCAAACTGTTTGACGTAGTCTATAATGATAGTGTGTGGTACCTTAAACTTATAAAATAGGTTTCTCCACATGAAGTTTATTAATTTTATTTTAGGTAATGCTAGCTAAAGGCTTAATCTCTACCCATTTGGTGAGTAGTTAAGGATAAAAATAACGTAGTTAGATGAACCTCTTCCCTAAGATAAGGGGCCAATTAGATTGAGTCTTTACTATGGGAAAGGCCATAGACTGGCCGTGGTCTTTAAGTTCTTTTGGCAAAGCATGGATGTTATTGGCATATCTCTGGCATGCATCATATTTCTTAACTAGTTCCTTCGCATCTTAGAGTGCAGTAGGCCAATAGTAACCATCTTGAAGATCTTGTGAGCCAAGGCTTCGGCTCTAGATTAATTTTCACAGATTCTTTTATGAATTTATTAGAGTACGTGTTTGGCCTTGTCGAGTCTCAAACATCTTAACTAAGGGAGAAAATGTCCTAATTGATAGAGGACGTCATCGATAAGAGTGTATTGATTTGCCCTTTATCTCAGTGATAAGCGCATTTTATATATGATATTACACCTCTATTAATTTGATAATTGCTCATTTTGAATGTGAATACATGGCTTTTTATATATATTAATTTCATTTTGTAGGTTTCAAGTTAATAGAGCTATTTGGGATGAAAATTAAAAGAAAACAAACTAAATACCAAAATGCTATAGTGCAATGAATAGTTACGGGTGAACAGTATCAGATGTACAGTACCATTACAGTGCCAACAATAGTGTTTGGCGCCCTAGCACTAGAAAGTGGCGCCCAGGAGCCAAATCACCCAGAATTTGGCGCCTAGGCGCCAAACAGGCTCCATTAATAGAATGCTCGGTGCCCAGGCGCTAAAGTGTATTGCCCAGGCTCCACCACCTATTTTAACCCCCATTTTCTTGCCTTAATTTGAAACCTATAAGTACTACCCTTTAGCCATTTTCTCATCTATCAAAGGGAGGCACGAAAATTACAAAAGAGAACAACACTTGAGCTTAAATTTGAAGAGAAGAAATGATGTCTCCAAGGTTTCTTGAGTATTATTGAAGATATTTGAAGGATTGAAACCTTGGAGACATCCCCAAATTTGGTTTTCTCTTAATTTTCTTATTATTTTCTCTTTTATTTAAATTTTCAATTATGAACATTGTTTAAATGAGTTGTATCTATGGATTTCTAGATAATTTTAGTTATGGTTGGATTTGTATGTGATCAAACTTGAATTCTAAAGCTTGATATAGTTTTATTTATATTATGTTTGGATGATTTAGTATATTTTCGTTGAATTCATTTATGTTTCTCTATGCTTAATGCTTCCAATTGATTGGAAAATGAATTAGTTGTTGTGAATTTATGGATTGATGCTTGGGAGAGCTTGACCCATTTATTGGATTTGGGAGAAACATAGCCTTAGATTGTTATTGAGTTAGGAGGCTAATAACACTTAGGTAATCACCATGGTTTTCTTAAGGATTGCATGTAGTGCACTCTAAGTGTTTGATAAAATGTGTGAGAATACTTTGGGTGTGTCATTAAGCCAAGGATTTCATTTGTCGCTCGAGAGAGATAATGAAATTAATCATTGGGTAATCAATTTAAGGGTTGCATAATGCATGTATATGTAAACAAGTGAGATAGGGATGTCAACTTGAATATGTATGCATAGTATCTCATTCGGCACTCGGGAGAGGGAATGAGATTAGTTTTAAGCCTTTGATTAATGAATTGAACGAAATGCTAGATAGGAAGAACATAGGAAGAATAAAATGAAATCAATGCTCTAGGATCCCATTTTTATAGAATTCACCATATCGCAAGATTATCATTTTGTTGTTAGACTATATGTTCTATGACTTGATGGAACTCTATTGAACAATATGTGTTGATGCTATTTTGTGATTAATGACTATTTGATATTTATTCATTTATGCTTTTTATATGCTTAAGCTTCTAATTGCATTGGAAAATGGATTGGATGATTTAAACATTTGGGTTATGTGCTTGAGAAAGTTTAATCTATATGTTGGTTGTAAAAAGCATAGCTTTGAGTTTGTTGAGTTGGGAGACTAATGAACTTAGGGTAGTCACGTAAGGGTAGCTTAATGCATGTATGTATAATGGGTTAGATAGGGATATCAACTTAGTTGTATATGTATAGTATCTCATTTGGCACTCGAGAGAGGGAATGAGATTAATCATACACCCTGGACTAATGAATGCATAAAATTGGTTGTTGATCACTAATGACAAAGACCATAGGAACAATAGAAGGAAACCAAGTCCCTAGAACCCTATTGCTATATATCTCTCATGTCTTTAATTTACCAAGTTATTTAGTTTTAAGTTGCTTTTAATTCAATAATTCATCTTACCTTTTAGATTAGCCTAGGTAAAGTTAGGTCGCCAACATTATAGTACTTAGCATTAATTTAGGACACAATCCTCATGGGAACAATATTCACTCATCACTTTATTACTTGCTCATGTCCCGTACACTTGCGGTACAAATTTACGTGTGTATAATTTCGTGAACACTCAGCTATTGTGCCTCCAACCATATCCTGTGATAATTTTCCAATTTCTATGTATTCTTTAACTAGATCCATATAACTAGGGAACAAATCAACTCCCAAGACATCTTTGGTCCTAGTTTCTTTGATACTTAGTTCAGGAATGAACTTGAGGGTAACAAATCACTGTATTCAAGCTTCCTCAGTTGAAGTTATTCGTGCTAATATATATGCCAGGTGATTTTTTGCCTTTGGTATCTGTTGATTTTAACTTCTTCAAATTGTTTTATCAGCTCATTTACTTTTTATAGATAGGTAACCATGTGATCTCTTCACACCTCAAAAACTTTATTAACTTGATTAACAATGAGCTGCAAGTTACTCTTAATAAAAACTCTTTTGGTGATAAGTGATTAGGCAACTCTTAATTTAGTTAGGAAGGCTTCATATTTTGCTTCATTGTTTGAAGTAAAGAAGCCAAATTTAACCACATAATTGAGCTCATCTCCCTTCAGGTTAATAAAAATAATGCCAGCTCCGCAGCCTTCAGAGTTGGAAGCTCCATTAATGAAGAGTGTCTAAGTTAAGGTAGGGAGCTACTCATTATTATTTTTATCTAAGGGTTCTATAGAGGGAGTTTCTAGTATGACTATGTCACCATAGGTACATTCTACAACAAAATTTGCTAAGGTTTATCCCTTGATGGTCATTCTTCACTTGAATTGAATATTTAATTCATTGAGTTTAATTGCTTATTTAATTAATCACCCAGAGAGGTCAGGTATGTGAAGGATCTATCTTAGGGGCTAGTTGGTAAGAATGACTATAGTGTGGGCCTAAAAGTATGGCAATAATTTTCGTCTTGCCATGACCAATGTCAATGCTAACTTCTCAATTAGGGGGTAGTGGGCCTCAGGATATGTGAAGGCTTTAGTAGCAAAGTATATAGGTTTTGGGCTCCTTCATCCTCTTTGAGTAATATTGTGCTTACAGCTTATGTTGAGACCCCCAGGTATATGATAGGCATAATTATACATATTATTTGAGCTTTCATAGGCTTAACATTTGTTCATTTTTAGTATGAATATTAGGCCTTTTATGATTAAATTTTTATTTTTATAGGTTTGAAGTATTCAAATATAATTGAGATGAAAATCTAAAGAAAATAGGCAAAATAGAATCAAAAGCTTAGCGTTGCAGCATTGGAGTTGAAGTTGCAATGCTAGAAGAGAGAAATAAGAAGCCCTTGGCAGAAAGTGAGCATTGCGGTGCTAAAATGATCAAAAATTAGTTTAAAGTCAGAATATGAGTCCACAACGCTCAAGCAGTGTTATAATGGTGTTGCGATCATTAGGCTTGTGCTACAGTGTTATGAAGCCAAGGCCGCAATGCTTGACATTAGAAAAGGAAACTTTATTCTAACTTCGACATAGCATATTGTTTTAATTTGAAGATGAAAGCCTATAAATAAAAGACAAAAAGCCTACTTTAAGAGAAACAAGAGAAAAGATAAAGTAATAAAGAGAGCAACTCTTTGGGAGTTTAAAGCAAACTTTGGAGTATCAAATAGAGAAAATCAAGAGAAGAAGGGATTGAAGACTAATGAATTCTGAGCATCACTACTTTGTTTCTTTTCTCTTTATATTAGTTTATTTACTATGTCTATTATATTGAATTTAATGTGCTCTAAAACTTTTTATTTCATCATAAGCTAATTTATTTATCTAAGATTGCCATTTGAACTCAATATATAGTTTGGATTATTTATTCTCCCTTAGTTTATAAAATTAATATTGAATTGTCCATTCTATTTTGTGTTTAATGCTTTTAATTACTTGATCACTAATTAAATTAATTAGGAAAACCTTAGTAAATTTGGAAAGGGATTGTTGTGTTTGGCCTTGAATAGATCGATATATGATCATTGTGTAAAAGCTTTCAGTTTTATATAAGATAAGAATATACTTACATGGCATATATAACTGTTTAAAGGACTTGTTCTTTAGGAATTTTGCCTTAATCTAATTATTATAGGAATATAAATAATTGTTAGGTAAAGTATTTTCACTTGATCATCGAAAGAAACTTGTGAAGATATTAGGTTTCTTGATTAAAAATTCATATTAATAGATTAAATTAAAGGGAGTAATTAGATTCAAATGAAGTATTAATGAATAATTATGATTCTAAGTTTTTTTTATATTAGTGAACTGATAACTGCTATCTTTACTTTGTTCTGCCTTTTGCTTTCTTTTATTAGTTAGTTAAGATTTTATTCAATTGAGTTATTAATAGACACAATTTTAGTACTTCACTAATTTAAGAATAATTCATCATGGAAATAATATTCTACACATTATTATATTACTTGTTTGTAATAATGTGCAATTGCATTTCCAAATAATACAAACAAATTTTTGGCATTGTTGCTGAAAAATTATTTATTATCTTTGTTAATATTCATAGCAATCTATCTTATTTTTAATTTAGACCTTTTATTTTTGTTGTACAATTACTATTCAAACCTTTTATTCTTGTTATACAGTTACCTTTTCAGCTGTTTATACAAGTTCAATAAGTATTGAACTGATTTCTTTTGATCCAGAAATTGAGCAGCCCTTAAGAAGAAATCGTCAAGAAAGAAATCAAGTTCAACATTAACACAATATAATAGCCAATTGAAATCAAGCTAAAGAGCATAATAATTACGAGACTATATAATCCCACTTGTTAATGGCATTCATTCAAGCATTCAAAGACCTGTCATCAATGCTAATAACTTTGAAATCAAGCTAAGTATGATTCAAATGCTGAAAGATTCATGACAATTCAGCGGGCAACCAAATGATGATCCGAACAAGTATATAGTAATTTTTCTAAAGGTTTTTTTATACATTCAAATATAATGGAGTTTTAAACAATGCAATATGACTTCAACTATTTTATTTTTCACTTAGGGATAAGGCAAAAAGATGGCTGATGTTTTTATCGTCGGGCAACATAGGATGACTTAGAGCCAAATATTTTTAGCAAAGTTCTTCCTACTGGCCAAAACAGTAAAGATAAGGAAACAACACCACTTTCTTTATGCAGTATGAGTAAGATTCCCTTTATAAAGCATGGGAAAGATTCAAAATCCTGCTGACAAAATGTCCATACTATGGTGTTCGAAAGTGGCTGCTTATGCAAACCTTTTATAATAAGATACTTAGATACTTAAGAACTAATGTTGATGCTATTTTATGAGGTGTGTTGATGGGGAAATTAATGGATAAAGCCTACGACCTACTAGACGAGATGAATTCCAACATTTACCAATTGATAGGTGAAAGAGTAGCTCTAAGGAAGGTCATTGGTATTCATGATGTAGAAGTGTTTACTTCATTAGTCGTGCAAGTTGTTATCAAAGAAAATTGATGTTTTTGGAGTAAATTGCTATGGATGTAGCCCCACCATATAGCATATGGGTGCTACACATGAGTGTGGCGTGCACGCGTAACCTCATGTGTCTAGCTCCTATGCCTACGTAGAGCATGAGTACTACACATGCACTCAACGTCTATGTGGCCCTACGTGAATGGGGCTATGCACGTACACCACACTCACGTGTAGCGTCCATGGGCTATGTGCATGCCACCCTCATTTGTAGGACTCCCGCTAACGCTGTGTCGGCCGCCTCCCAATTTTCACATCAAATTCATTTTCACTTATTTTACGCCATTTTGACAATATTTTATAATATTTTCACACTTGTTTTTTTATCAATGTACTGATTTTAAATACATATATTGTCAAAATATTTTATTTTCTAAGATTATTGCATGAGATATCTTTAAAGAAATATATTAAGTACTTGATGTTGATTTATCAAGAATTTACTGTTTACTTGATTAGATTTTTAAATAAAAATCTGTGATTTTTTAGGGCTTTGGGTTTTCTTTTATTTTTTTTAGAGTGAATTGTTCTAATTTAAAAAAAATATGGCTAAGAGATAAAAATATCTTAAACTTTGTCTTTTATCTACATAAAATTAGAAATTCTATGTATAACTTAAAAAGAATAATATATTAAAATAGGGATTATTTTTAAAAACTTCCATTAATTTTTAGAAGAATACAATAAAAGAAAACACCCTCGATAATATACTCAACATCGTTAAACCCCCACACAATAATCATCTTTAAAATCAAAGCTTGGTCCGTCATTTGTCTCTTACTTATTTTACATTAGAAAATTGTCAGTTAATTTTCTTATAAATTATATAAAAACCTGTTATTCGTTGTATTTTTCGTTTAATACCTGTTACTTATAACTAATAGAGGTAAAATACAATTTTTTTTTTAAAATAAAAAGAAGTAAATGAGTATTATAAAAATCTACAAGTAATGACAATTTCTCATTTACATACTTATATGATCTATCTCATTTTGGTATATTCCTATTAAGACAAATATATATCTCTTAATCCAAAGAAATTGGAATAGTACTAAAAGATGTCCCTATATGGTTATACTTATTCATGTCCAACATTTTTGTTTTTGTTTAGTTTTTTTTTTTCTTAAACTTTAATTATGTGAAAATATGGTTTTTTTATGGATGCATTGCATCATCATTCTTCCCAGGAATCGTCTATAGAGGTTTCTCATAACCAGAGTATAATCCTTGAGAGTTTTACAGCATAGGATCTTTCTTAAATTTTGTAATGTTTTCATAATGGGTTCTCGCCAATCATATTTTAAGTCAATTTTTTTTTTTTGGCTCTTTTGCTTATAAGAGAACATATCTACTGTACTAACTGTAATGTTGGTAACAATGAGACGAATTCTATCTAGGTTCTCTTTAAGTTCCTAGAGATTTAACTCTCGTTCGCCCAGCGAACTCTACTACTCCTGCTGAATACATGGACGATATTGAAGCCTTATGGAATTCACTTTCAATTGATAACTCTCACAATGAGAAGGTTCTAGGGCTCCCAGATGCACTGATTAGACGACATCGCACAGCAGCGAAATTCGGTCTTTTTGTTAAAATTCTTACCAGAAGGAACTATCAACGTGATGCCTTCCAAACAGTAATGCAGACTTTGTGGCGACCTATCGGAGAGCTGAGATTTCGATGGCTAGGTGGTGATAACTTCTTATGTGAATTCGCATTGGAAGATGATTGAAAAAGGGTTTTGATGTTTGAACCTTGAAACTTTAATAAATTTCTTATAGCCATGGAGCTTACCTTAGATGTTGACTCGACTTCGAACCCTATATTCCAGTATGCATCCTTTTGGATTCAAGTTTATAACGTGCCTATAATTCATATGAATATTGAGACAATTGAGTTGATTCGGAACGAAATTGGAAAGTTCTTCGATGCGGACTCTGACGATTCTGGTTCCTGCACTGAGAGATTCATTTGTATCCGAGTTAAACTATGCCTTGACCAACCAATTCAAAAAGGCATTTTTCTTAAACTTGGATCAAGTGAAATTTTGGTTTGGTTAGATTTCAAATATGAAAAGTTACCAAAATTTTTCACACTCTGTGGCCTCCTAGACCATGGATACCGAGAGTGTCTACAATTATTCCCACCAATCTTGAAGAAACCTGGCAATCACCGTTACTTGGACCAGATCCGAGTAGTCGGAAGCTATAAGGAGAAACAACCAAAACCAAGGGCAACACAAAAATCTGACCTTCCTTACGACACCACAAATGGAGATTTCGTTACGTCGGGGGATGATCGAAATGCAAAGACAGGGATAGGGGGCACTCGCTCTTGACCAGATAATGAGGTTGTTAGGGTGACAGCCGGGTGCGACATTGCTTCAGTGAGGTCAGAAACAATAAAGGATGCTCGGATGACAAAGAGTACACTAGACAGAGTTGAGGTGTCAGCAAACATACAACTCAATGATGGTCGCTCAAAAAGTTCCTACCCTAAGTGGTCGAGCAATGAAGATGATGCACTTGCAAGTGCAGAATAGGCATGTGACACGATTGCCGATCATAACGTGCACCCAATTAATGTCGATGCAAATTAATCTAATAGAATAATGGAATAGCTGGGAGAGACAATCACCTTGAATGGAGCATCGAAGGGTGCAACATGTGCAGTTGTCCAAAGGCATCCGGATTGGCCCGATAATAATCAAGAAAGTGCAACTGATATGAGGAATATACAACTGAGGGGTAACAGCCACGTGCAGGGCAATTTCATAAAGCTGGGAGGAGATGCATGCGTCGTGGGGAATCTTCTGAATGTTGGCGTTTACTACTCAAAGCTTGACCAGGTTCCAAGATTAAACAATTCTGAAATTATTGACAGTGGCAAGCACACTATTGGAACCGTTACAGGGCAGACAGTAATTGGTGAAGCTTTATGCACAACTGAAATTAAACATCTGGAAGTCGGTGAGCATGTGCAAGGCAACCAGATAGAGATGGCTGAAGATCCACCTGGTGAGGGGAACCAGATAAAGAAGGCCTTGAACAACTCACTGTCCCGCCACTTCCTAACACCAGGAATCAAAAAACTGTTATAAAACAAAAGTGGAGAAGATAGTGACGCTTCACATGCAGCCATAAGCTCTAGATGCTTCAACCCTTCCCCTTTTTCAAATTTTAATATGTTTTCAGGTGCTGACTTGCTCCTTATCCTCCACTCAGTTTCAGATACCCCAAAGCTTAGGGAGAGTATACAAAGCAGACCCGCATGGCAGACAAACCCAACGGTCACGGTTCAAGATCTTCAGCCCCCCGAAATTATGGCCACCATGGATGATGCCCCCTACGCACACTCAAACCATTCAAAACAACTTTCACCTGAAATGATGAACCAGCTTTACCACGTCTCTCTTGCAGAATTGGTGGCAGACAACAACAATATTTCTTTTGTGACAACAGAGGAACATAAGGAATCTAGCAAGGCCTTTACAGGAAGTGAAAGTAATCACGTGGGTTCTCTTCGAAGGTCAACTAGACAGAAAAAATGTAGGCGTTCTCATAACTCCTCTCTCGGAAGCAAGAACGTAAAAATCACCCCTGAGTCATCTGACCCCCCCCCCAATCCGCACCTAACTACAAGCGATGCCCTTAGTCTAAAATGGAAGAAGTGGTACAATGACATAGAAATCCCTACCCATGCAAAGAAAAACTCACTCAACTCCGAGGGACTACATGTCTCAGTCTCTTCTTCTCAATCTTAAATGGCCGCTCTTGCTATGGTGTAGGACTGCCGATCTCAATGAAAACCTTAAGCTAGAATGTTCGAGGGCTGGGCAACCCCTGCACATTCCATATCCTGTCCAACTTGGTACAGGAACACTGCCCTGAGGTAATCTTCCTCATGGAAACACGTGTTATCAGACAAAGGATAGAAAAGCTCCGAGTCAATCTTGGTTGCGTTGGGAAACTTGTTGTTGAGAGAACATGACGCAGCAGAGGCTTTTCTATCTGAGTCAATCTTGGTTGTGTTGGGAAACTATGGACGGATAAGATAGATATTTAACTTCTATCTTACTCCTATTTCCACATTGATGTTGTAGTTACAGAGCATATGAGAAAATAGCGCTTTACCGATTTTTATGGCCATCCTGATACACCTCAGCGAGTCTACTCTTGGACACTTCTAAGGCGGCTATGCTCACTTTCTTCTCTCCCTTGGGTTTGTAGTGGGGACTTTAACGAGATCCTTAGAAGCTCTGAAAAAGATGGCGGGCTCCTTCATCCCCTATCTCTTATGCAAAATTTCATAAATCCTGTTGATGATTGTAACTTAATGGGGATCCACTTCAAAGGCCCCCTCTTTACCTAGTGCAACAGACACAACTCTAATTCTTTTATTCATGAAAGACTTGATTGCATGTTATGTTCATTTTCTTGGCACAACCTTTTCTTTAATGCCTTTGTACATCATTTGGATTTTTGGGGCTCTGATTACCGTTATTTATTGTTAGTTTGCGGAGGGTACAGAATGACAACTAGTGAAAATTCATCTTAGCTTCCCCGTAGTAGGTTCCATTTCGAGGAGGCTTAGGTTGATGATGAGGAGTGCAGACAGCTAATCTCAAAGGGTTAGTCTAGTAATTCGACTTCGCTCAACGGAGTTTGTAGAAACCTACAATGTATTGGGACCCTACTGAAAAAGTAGAATCTGACTTATTTTCGGAGATTGAATTTTGAGATAAAGAAGAAAAAGCATCTCCTAGGGGTTCTAAACCAGCAGGTTAATATGCAAACTTAGCAGGAGATTAATAAGGTCCAAAAATCCTTGGACGCCTTACTCTATAAAGAAGAGACGTATTGGAGACAAAGGTCGAGGGTGTTGTGGCTCAAGGTAGGAGACAAGAATTCACGATTCTTCTACCTTAGAGCCTTTGGTCGTAAAAGGATAAACAATATTGCAAGAATTTTGGGGAGTGATAGAACTTGGCATATTGACACTGATCAAATTGCATGAACTTTTGATGAGTACTTTTCTGACATCTTCACTTCTTCTAGGCCTTCTGTGTCAGTAATCGATGCTGTTTTTTCTTGTGTGGAGCGATGTCTCTCTGTACATCACCATCAATGGTTAGCTACCCTTTTCTATATTGAGGAAATCTACACTGCTGTTTATCAGATGTACCCTATAAAAGCCCTTGTAAATGATGGTATGTCTACCTTGTTTTATCAAATGTTTTGGGACATTGTTGGCCCTTCTATTTGTAGCGTATGCTTGGGGTTCCTTAATAATGGCAATGATATTGGGATAGTTAATGAAACTCTTATCACCCTAATCCCTAAAATCTTTGAGCCAAAGCTTTGTTCAGACTTTCGTTCTACCAGCCTTTGTAATGTCTTGTATAAGATCATTGTGAAAGCACTGGCTAACAGATTACGATATGTGATGTATGAAGTGATTTTAGACTCTCAAAGCTCCTTCATCCCAGGACTGCTAATCACTGAAAATACAATAATTAGCTTTGAATGTCTCAATGCTATTAAAAGAAATAAATTCTTTGGTGGGAATTATCTGGCCTTGAAACTGGATATGTCTAAGGCATGTGACCGTGTTGAGTGGTCTTTTTTGATGGCCATGATGTGTAGGTTGGGTTTCCCTGAAAGCTGGTGCAAAAAGATCTATCGTTGTATATCTTCGGGCATCCTACTTGGTTGTTGTAAATGGCTTAACATGGGGCAATATATCTCGTTCTCGAGGTCTCCGCTAAGGGTAACCTTGGATGACTGCAATTCGGTACTAAAGATTCTACGAACTTATAAGATTGCTTCTAGCCAACTAATCAATTACTAAGTACCAACTGTATGCTTTGGTAAATGTATTTCGAGGGTGTCCATTACTCATCTTTCTCATCTCATTGGTGTCACCCAGGTTCTACATTATAGTAAATATTTGGGTTTCCTTTCTGTCTCCAGTAAGAATTAGCAGAATCTTTTTGGCACCATTAAAGAAAAAGTGTGGAATAAATTAAGGGGTTGGAAGAGGCATCTTTTCTCTGCTAGTGGTCGGGAGGTACTTATTAAAGCTGTGATCCAAGCAATTTCGACTTATGTTATGAATCTGTTCCAGCTTGCTAAGAGTTTTATTAAGGAAATCCATAAACTTTGTGCTAGATTCTTTTCGGGTGGTGATGAGAAAAAGAAAAACGTCCATTGGTGCTCCTGGGAAATGCTATGTCGCCACAAACAGGATGGTGGCCTTGGGTTTAGGGATTTAAACTCCTTCAATCAAGCAATTTTGGCTAAACAAGGTTGGCATGTGATTGCTCACCCAAACTCTCTTGTGGCAAGGATACTACAAAGTATTTACTTCCTTAACTCTTCATTCCTACAGGCATACCCTAAACACTATGATTCTACAGTATGGAAAAGCATTCTTTGGGGCCGCAACCTGCTTGTTAAGGGGCTTCGTTGGTGCATCGGTGATGGATCATCTGTCTCGGTCTACCATGACCAATGACTCCCTCGCCCCCTGTCCTTCAAACTGTTATTTCCACATATTCTGCCTGAACACTCCCTGGTGGCTAATCTACTTCTCCCGTTAGGTTCTTGGAACAATGAGCTTATACAAAATTCCTTCTCGGAAGAAGAATGTAAATTGATCTTAAGCATCCCACGCTCACATACTTGGTCCTACCTTAGTGACTCAGTTATGTGACACTTCGACAAACATGATCATATTTTTTGTTAGGAGTGGTTATTGGCTCTCTCTTGCTCTAAATCACACACCATCTTCTAATGGAAATGTTTTTTCCCTTAACTGGTGGAAGCATATATGGAGGTTACAGCTTCCCCCGAAGATCAAGCACTTTCTCTAGAGACTGTCCCATGGTTGAATCCCTACCTTTTTCAACCTTAGGAAAGATTATGTACCTATTGATGATTCTTGTAGCTGTTGTGGTAGAGGTGTTGGAAACTCTATTCATGCGCTATGACTATGTGATGCCTTG
The DNA here is from genome assembly GCA_946807835.1 of Ailanthus altissimus. Classification (NCBI taxonomy): domain Eukaryota; kingdom Viridiplantae; phylum Streptophyta; class Magnoliopsida; order Sapindales; family Simaroubaceae; genus Ailanthus; species Ailanthus altissimus. Next base: position 18,452,449 of record OX327687.1, read on the forward strand.
AAGAAAGTATGCCAATCTTGCTTTTTCATGCATGGCTTTGGTATTTCTCATAATACTCTCATCATGGATCTTTTAATTGATTGTGTGGCATGCTTACCTTCTGAAGAGCTTGAGACTCTGCTAATACTTTTCTGAAGACTGTGGTTTATTAGAAACCAGTTTAATATGGAGCACAAAAGATTTGAGATGTCGGATGTGTTGAGTTGGGCGAAATGCTATAGGAATGAATCAATGCCTAACCACATCTCCACTACCGGCACTTCAATGTCACAAATTAGATTATGGAAAGCCCATACTCTAGGTTTCATTAAACTAAATACTGATGTAGGCTTATCATCCAAACATTTCAAAGCTGGGCTAAGTGTGGAGCTACGCAATCATTTTGGGGCTGTCTTGGCCTCCTCATCTATCCCTATTTATGCACAGCCTTCCATGGATATTCTTAAAGCCTTGGCCTTGCTACGTGGTCTTTGCTTAGCACAAATGTTGGGCATCTCATCTATTGAAGTGGTCTCTAACGCTGATGGCATTATTCGAGACATTAACAATCGCTCTTCATCTGCCTCGGAACTAGGCTTGGTCCTCCAAGACATTATTTCAATTTCTTTATCTTTCTCTTGTTGTTCTTTTATCTATGCTCATCGATCATCTAATTGAGTTGCAAATGAATTGGCACATCTCGCTCTCAAATTAGATGTTGAAACTATTTGGTTTGGCAAAATGCCTTCCCAAATTGAACTCTTTGTATTTGAGGATGTTTCTTCCTCTTGATTTATATTTATGAATTATTTCTGTAGAAAAAGAAAACAAACTGTAATATTGGTCTATTCATTGTCCAACTTACTTTTAACTCCCAGGGTGCTTAAGGCATTTTGCATACTAATTCTTTGATCTCCTAGTGTGTTCTACCATGATTTACTCAAATGTGGCCAATAACTATTGGACTACAGTTCAATAGGGCACCAAAATTGGTTCCTGAATAAAAAACTCACCTTTGATTTGTTAGACTACTAAGTGCGAGCCCTCAACTAATTTGATTAACCTCAATGTCGTAAGTATGCCTATGATGGTACCTCGTAATTTGACATATTGTTAGTATAAGAAAAATTAACTTGAAATGCAAAAATACAGGACTTTCTTTCTAGTCAATAATTACAAAACCTATACTATGAGTGTAGCAGTGGTATTACTATTATGTTTTGTCATGCTAAAGTATATTCCCACTAATCATTTTGTTATTACTTGTTCACGACCCGTGCACTTGCGGTTATAATTTGCATGTGTATAATTTCGGTAACACATCTTATTAAACTAAAGTGATAAAAAGGAACTCACATTTGAACTGTGCTTTATGCGGTTCAAGTTGAGGACGGGGTAGGATTCATTAAGTTAGAACGGTAGCTTCCTTTTCTTGGGAGGAATTAGCTACTTGGAGCACCTCTTGTTTCAAATTTATTACTTGATCTCTCTTTGTAATTCTTTGCATTTTCTTCGCTTGTTGAACAAATGAATTAAGGCTTCAAATATATAGCCTTTACAGCCACTAGTTTAGCCAATTAGAATCAAGTTAGCGGCCTCAATACTTTAGCATAACAAAACATAATTTCCAGGAAATTAACACACCTCTTACTTCAATTAAGCATGACAAAGCTGTTAGACAATTTATGTTATTTTATGCCCTTAAAGTATGTGTAATAACATTTTATTAGATTAAATAAAGTTTATTCATACATATAATTGAGCATACATTGATGAGCCCATATTTATAAAGTATGTGATCTATGTATTAGGCATATGATATTAATACATGGGGTATAGATCATAAGTTCTTTATAAATTAAATCATGTTCACAACTATTAATGAAAATGGCATTTCATTATGTAAGGTTGTAGTTTTTTCTGCTTCTTATAGTGGATGATTTACCTTGATCATCGAAGTAGAGACTTCGAGTAGAAAAACTAGTGTATATGATACATTGAACAGAACTACTGTGAATTTTGATCTAGTTAACTAAATGTCGTAGATATTAATTCACAAAAGCATTAATAAGTTTGATTGATCTTAATCCTAATCGGGTAATGAACTTACATTCATGCGTTGTATCTTTTGAGTTATCATGGAGTGAGATCTATATAAACGGTCAAAACCTCGATAGCTTTGAGATATAATTTTATGGGTCATAGGAATATATATTTGCAAGATGGAGTCTAATCATTAATATCCACCTAAGATGTTTGCAGTACTTGATCATTAGAATCTATAGCCATAGTTTATTTAATAAATTATTTATTGAATAATAATATTTATTTGTAAATTTATTTACAAATATAGATATATTAAAAAGTGATCATTAGAGCATTCAGTGACTTAGGGATAAATAAGTAATTAAATAGGCAAGATATTTTTTCAAGGCCTAACTATGGACATCAATTAAAAGGTTAATTAAGTGGTTATTATTGGTCTAAAGACCAAGTTCAATTTAATTAAAAGGAGTTTTAATTAAATGAACTTTTATTTTATAATATGGGTTACTAGAGTACCCTTAACTTTTAATGGAACAGCCTGGGGTTAACTTAGAAGAATTGGTGTATTATGAGATAATAAGGACTAGGCCTTTTAAGTTGGAGCTAGGAAGCCTATGGGTCTTGTAGTCCCTCTACTAGTTCAAATCCTAATCAAACTCTAATTTCCTAATCCTAATCAAATTCTAAATACCAAAGGGAGATCCCTATATATATGAGAGGTATGTAATAAGAAAAGAGACCATAACCATACAAAGAAAAATTCTTTTATGTATTCTTACATGAAAAAAGAATTTAGTTAACACCATTATCTCAGATTTGGGTATTAGTGGTTTTAGAGATTAAAAAAGATCCATGCGCCTACACGCGTTGAGTTTGAAGATTGAGGATAGTAGAGAAGATTGCAGCCAGTTAATTCAAGATCTGCCATAGTAAGGAATTGAGGTAATCTTTTATCCCTATACATGTAATTGTGAACAAGACTATCTGGCTTCTGTTGCGTTTATTTTTATAAACAAAAATTTTTTATTTACCAAACAACAACTGGTATCAGAGCGGCCTTGTTTCATATTACATGTATAGTTATTTTGTGTATGACAGTAATTATTTATTGTGGCACCAATTGCATATTAATCTATATTCTTATTTTTATTAATTATGTGATGAATGGTTATGCTCAATAATTCATGGTTAGATATTTGTTTATATTTGTTTTGGAATTGTAACAAGAGTGGGTGATGAAATTATATCACAATTTTCCCTCTTGGTTAGATTAAATTTATTTATTTTTATTATTATGTTGTAATTATAATAAATAAAAAATTTAAAAAAAAGGAAAAACAAGTAAAAAAAGAAATTGGAAAAGCCATGCACCCTGCCACTGTATATGGCAGCAGCGTGCATGGCCGCTCGTCACGGCTACACCAGCGGCAACACCGAACAGCGGTGTAGCAGTTGGCTTGGCTAGGCAACTGGTGATATAGCGGCCAATTTTGGCTGCACATGCGGCAGTTTTGAAGACTGGGCGGCGGTTCGCGGTGAGACTCGTGGCTGTTGATGGCAAGGGCTATGGGGGTGCCTGAAAGTGGGTTGGTATTGTCGATTAGCGGTTGAAAGCATAGCCAAAATCGCAGTAGCCGATAAGCTAGAAAAGAGAGGAAGCGGCGATGTGAAATATGTGGAATTAGGGTTTCCACTGGAAAATATCACACAGACCCCTCATTATAAATAATTTTGATTTTGGTCAAGAAGTTTGCCAATTATGCAAATAGGCCCTAATAGAATTGTTTTATTCTCTCTTGGTCCCTTTTAATTTTGAGTAGTTATAGTTTGACCAGATAGCTTTGAGAAATTTGCAATAAAATCCTAAATTTAACCTAAATTATTTTTTAGATTAATTTTGGGTATTTACAAAACTTAAAGTTGATCTAAAATTTTTTTTTATCTTGGTTCAATTTTATAAAATTTTATTTGGGCTATTTTATGAAAATTATTGGGTCTAAAAATATTTTTATTGAAATGTTTTTTAAAGACCAAAGAAATTTTAAAGTCTAAAATAAGCCCAATTTATTTTTAAAATAAGTGGACCAAAGAAAATTAAGAAGTTCAAAATCTAAGCCCACAAAAAAAGACAAACAAGAGGAGGTAACATTATGAAAGAGCCCAAGTTGACTTCAAGGAAGACTTTGAAGAATTTAAGCTTAATTTTAATATTTTTCTTTCTAGGAAAAGTCATGAATTATGGGTTATTTATTTATCTAGTTAATTGATTGGATGAATAACATATCATATAGGTTAAGGTTGTCACATTCACATATCCATGAATAAAATATATCATATTGTATGACATTAATATTCTAATGAGATTAGGATAAGATTATTGTCTTATTTTTAATATTATATTAATTTATTATTTGACGTGGCCTTATTAATTATTTTATGAAAATATAATTAGATATTAATAAGTAGAACGTCATTTTATAAATTAATTAAGAACTCTAAGAATTAAAATATTGAGTGAGAGAGGGCTTTAGACATAAAGCCCATTGCCTCCATTATTAGTCCTATAGTAAGGTAGACTAATGCCTTGCCTCATATCTTGTGAGCTCTATACGGAGGGTATTAATCAGAACTAGTTACTAGATAGGACTTTCCTAAAAGATAAGATCTAATATAGGACTCATGCAAAACTGACTACCCTACAGTGGCTTTTTTAATTGGAAAATATAAAAGGACTGAAATAATGGCTATGCACTCAACTTAGATTGGTTGATATCCTCCCTACGGAGTTCTTGTCAATTAAATTTGAGGGCTAAAGAATCAGTAGTTTATTATTATTTGATATGAGATATCGAGATAATAATAAAAAATTAGTATAGTACTTGTCTGATTTATAATGGATACGACCACCCTACAGATGCATATTCTGAATGAAAATTAGATTATCGATGCATAATGTAGTTAAAGAGTTCTACATAAAAGCATTTCATGTATTCATGCAAAAGTAACACATGCTTTCATCCTATGAATTTATTTTTTCATGTATGAATTTATTTTTCAGAATCATGTCTTCATTCAGCCCACTAGCATCTATCCTTAATCAAAACAAGTTAACCAAAAATAATTATGTGGATTGGAAGAGGAACTTAGACATTGTTCTCACAGCTGAAAAGCACAAATATTGTTGGGTTATGAGGTGTACAAATAAAACTTAGGGTGCTTGCATGTGGGTTGTGTTCATCATACAAACAATATACATATCTCATACATACATGTGCACAGCAAAAGATTAAATATAATGAACACAGAAAATAACATTTGATTAAACTGAAATTCGAAATTGAGAAATATCACCAATGAAGCCTTTGGATTAATTTTCTTTGAAGTCCACCATGAAATGAATCTTTGATCAATTCTAGCAATCAACAAGGGTGGGTTTGATTGTCTAGAATGGCAGCATCTTAATCCAGCATATATGTTTAACTCTTAAACATTTTTCAAAGTTAAACAATTTAACTTAATCAAATTTGTTTTTCCTTTTATTCAACTCTTGAATAAATAAAACAAATCTTGTTTTTAGTTATTACATTTAGTAACCATTTATCTAGTTTGTTTTGTTGTTCTAACACTTAAAACACAAAACAAACAATTTCAATTTCTCAAATTGAATTGGCTCCCAAAATGCAAAACCTAAAATCTAAAATCAATTTCAAAAATTAATGATTTTCAATTTCATTTCACTTTATATACTAATACATAAATTTCAAACTAATTTGAATTTCATTTGCATTTCATTTGGCTTAACCTAACCTTAGTTAACATTTAACTATAGTTAGATTACTTTAACTTAACCTTTAAGTTAATAAATATTTAATTAATTTAACTATAGTTAACTAACTTAACCATAGTTAGGTTAACCTTTACTTAACCATTAAGTAAAGTTAACTAACTTAACCTTATGGTTAACCTTTAACCCTAGTTAAGTTAAATTATTTATTTAACAATTAAACAAATAAATATTTATTTTAATTATTTAACAATTAAATAATCATAAAGTGAAATTACTATTATATCCTTACTCGGTTACCAAGTTAACCTAAAGTGGGTCCCACCATTTAACCATATACTTTAGTTAACGTAACCTTAGTAATTGCTGAATTATACTGTATTGAACAATTCAATACGGTACACTGCCCAAGTGCTCAAAGAGTACATTTCATATTGGGACTCTCTAGGTCTACATCCGATTTGTCAAATGGAACTATTCCATTAATCCGTAATCGATGCCCCACGCACACGTTACGAATATTACAAATCAGTGTGTCAGACCATACAAGTTGAGGTCATAACGTATACGTATAATCCTTCCATCATTTATACATTGGATGTGCGGGGATATAGATCAGCACCATCAAATCCCCATTTGCTCATCCAATAATCTTATCTCCAGATTCGTATCTCGATAAACAATATACGCAAACATTTTTGCTATATTGGTTAACCCTGTGGGAAACTCTTTTCTCGGGTTTATGCTTGTGGCCACAAGACTTTATGAAATACAATCTCGGAGCATCGGATATACAACTTACCTACGTAAGCTGATGGATCCTGTATCTACGCACACCGGACTCCATGAGCATCGGACCATACCCAGCGACACATAGCGGTTAGACCATGAAAGGTCTCTGACATATGTAGAACCAAAGTATGATGGATCACTCACAAGACCACCGTGGCGCTCAGGTCAAAGGACTACGATTACTACTCAACTCGAGAGGACCTTCTTTTGACGGTTTCATAGGATATCTATTGGGGTCCTCATAAGTCTGTTCAGTATCCAGTCCTGACTGGATACCCGCATGTCTATACAAGCTCTAAACTCATGGTCAGCTAAGAACAACCATCTGAACTAGTCAGATATAGACATACACTAATCTATATATTGTGAATTCACCGATAGACCCGCATTGATGATCATAGATCAGGAACATTATATTTGAGACTTACTTACATAATGATATTTCTTAGCTCCTATTGCAACTCTTTGCAACTATATCATTATAAGTATACTCTCAGGTCTTTGTCTCATTATAGACAAAGTTCTAACTCTTTAGACATCGCTGACTCTTATAAACTGATAACTATTAACAGTGCTAACTATTAGCATTTATAACTCTCAGCTTTGATAACTATTAGTTCTGATCTAAACTCCTTTAGATCAGATCTGAACTCTTTCAGATCAAACAATATCTGTAATGTTACAAGCAATCTACCATATTAATATGATATTAACAATCTTTATTCTAAATGTTTATTGTATAAATATTAACAATTAATATTCATACAATATTGGAATGGCACGTGAGCACCAGCTCCAACAAATATGTCTTAACTGAAAAATGCCCTCCTGAACCTAATGAAAAGGCATCTCAAGCTGAAATAGATGCTTATAACAAGTGGCAACAGTCTGATGAAATGGCTAGATGTTATATATTAGCTTCTTTGTCTAGTACTCTAGCAAAGCAGCATGAGACTATAGAAACAGCTGCTGATATGGTCTTCAACCTTTCAAAGATATTTGTTGATAAAAATAAGACTCTGAGGCAGGCTACTTTGAAAGAGATCATGAATACCAGGCAAGCAGACGGAACTCCTGTACAAGATCACATGTTTAAAAGGATAGCACTGTTCCAGCAAGTTGAGGATTTAGGCGGGGAATACACTCGTCAATCTAAGGTCGAGATAGTCCTAAAAACCTTAGCACCTTCATTTCAGAATTTCTTGTTAAATATGTCGATGAATCAGTTGAATTTTTCATTAACTGAGCTAATGAATCAGCTTAGAGCTACTGAGGCCATAATGAAACCTGGACTGAGTGTTCATTTGACTAAGGGCCTATTTTTTTTTTTGTCTAGTTCCAATCCTAAGGGAAAAGGTAGTAAGAAGAAAAAGAATAAACCCAAGAAAGCATCTAACTCAGCTTTTGTGCAAATTCAAAAGGATAAGAAACCCAAAGGAAAATGTTTCCAATGTGGCATTAAAGGGCATTGGAAGAGAAATTGTCCAGTTCACTTAGCAAGGCTTTCAATAGCTAAAGGGACAGCTTCTACTTCAGGTAAAATTATTTTCATTGAGATATATTTAGTGGTTGATTTTACTGATTCCTGGATGGTAGATTCTGGAAACATTAATCATATTTGCAATTCATGGAAGAGGTTCTAAGAAACTAGACAACTCAGTGAAGGGGAGATTAGTCTAAGATTAGGAAATGATGCAACTGTTGCAGCCAAGGCAGTAGGAGTTATTCAACTTTATTTTGATGATTTTAGGACTTTAGTATTAGATGATTATTTGTTAGTACCAAAACTCAAACGTAATTTGATTTCAGTTAGTTATTTGAATAAATTTGGTTATTCTGTTATATTTAACTCAACTGTGGTGATCAAAAGAAATAAGTCGTTTATATGTTCTGGTACACTAGTTAATAATCTATACTGCATATATCCTAAAATCAACTCACTGTATGACACAATTGAATAATGAATCTAATCACCATAAGAGGATTAAAGTGACTCCCACTACTCAAACGTATCTATGACATTTACGTCTTGGTCATATTAGTCTAGATAGGATCCAAAGACTAGTCAAAGATGAACCTTTGAGTTCATTGGATATTGAACCATTACCAATGCGAATCCTGTATAGAAGGTAAAATGACTAGAAGACCCTTTAATGCTAAAGGTAATAGAGCTATTAAAACGTTAGAATTAGTGTACTCTGACGTATGTGGGCCCATGAGCACACAAGTTAGGGGAGGTTGTAAATATTTCATCACTTTCATTGATGATTATTCTAGATTCGATTATGTGTACCTAATGCGCCACAAGATTGAGGCGTTTGATAAATTCAAAGATTTTCAGGCTGAAGTGGAAAGGCAATTAGGAAAACACATAAACGCACTTCAATCTGATTGAGGTGACAAATACCTCTATAGTGAGTTTGGGACCTATTTGTTAGACAATGAGATATTATCCCAGTTGACTGCACCAGGGTCACCCTAGCAAAATGGTGTAGCAGAAAGGAGAAATTGAACTCTTCTTGAAATGGTGAGGTCAATGATGAGTTATTCAACTTTACCTATCTCGTTCTAGGGTTATGCTTTACAAACAGCCGTGTATCTTCTTAACCTAATTCCATCTAAGTCAGTCCTTAAAACACTTCTGAAAATATGGATAGTACGTAAACCAAGTTTATGTCATATACATATATGGGGTTGTCCAGCACATATGCTAAAAGGAAAGACAGACAAGTTGGAATCTAAGTTAAAAGTTTGTCTGTTTGTTGGCTATCCTAAAGGAACAAAGAGGAAGTCTTTTCTATAGTTCTCAACATAATAAAGTATTAGTTAGCACTAATGTAATCTTTCTTGAAGAAGACCATATGAAAGACTTCAAGCCTAGGAGTAAGATAATTTTTGATGAGTTATCTAGGAACACTAATATTGTGCTTGATAGAGTCAATGAGTTAATTCCCAATCTAGATCATAATAACCAACCAGAGCAAGTTACAGAACAACAACCACCGGTACTTCATCATAGTGGGAGGATTATTAGACGTCCAACTAGGTACATGTTAATTAGAGAGTTATTTCAGACAGTCTCTAATGAGTATGAACTAGATCCCACTAGTTATGATGAAGCAGTGGTTGATAAAGTTGCAAACCATTGGCATAAAGCTATGAAATCAGAAATGGATTCTATGTATTCCAATAAAGTTTGGAAACTTGTAGAGAAACTAATGGAGGGACAACACAATCAAGCCTTAGCATTCATAAAAGATTATAACCAGCCCATGAAGCCCAAAATGAAGAAGATTGTGAAGGAGTCAGCACCTCCATTCTAAAAGTTTGACATGTTGAAAATTAAGACTTTCCAGCAGCTCTTTAAGACTTTTAGTAACCAATTTAGAATTTAAATTCCAGCAAGCACTTTAAGACTTTCCAGCAGCTTTTTTGGACTTTTTAGCAACCAATTTAGAATTTAAATTCCAGCAAGCACTTTAAGACTTTCCAGCAGCTTTTTTGGACTTTTTAGCAACCAATTTAGAATTTAAATTCCAGCAAGCACTTTACGACTTTCCAACAGCACTTTAAGACTTTGATTTGCTATAATGCTTAAATTTTACTTGCTTTTGAATTGTCTAATATTCTTTCACACTTGTAGGTTAATCTTAATGGTCTCTATATAAACCATAGGATTGAGAGTTTGGGATCAGTTATTGTTTGAGTATTCAAAGCAATAAATAGAGTGTTTTTTTTTCTTCATAAAAACTTGTGTTGAGTTAGTGTCTAACCAATTTCAAGTTGCGTCTTATTGAACAATATTAACATAAATACATCTTCACGAATGAAATCGTGAGCCTATCAATACTTGTCCTGTGTCAGGTGGTATCAGAGCTTCGTCTTGAGATGATAGGCCCTAGTGACTTGAATGGAGATCGTTTGAATGTGTTTGAGCAAAGAATGGAAGCATGAATAATAAAATTGCAGGAATGCATGGCAGCATTAATCGAACTAGTTATGAAGTCGGTAAATAATGATCCAGTACAACAAGAATCAACGGTAACAAGGAGAAGACCACTTAGACAACTACATTCTGCACCAATGAGTGTCAATTTGGAGGAAGCGATTGTAGATGAGCTTGAGGTCAGACTGCAAGCAAGAGAAGCAACCATGGGTACACGAAGAAGGCCTAACCGATTTGCCCTTCCAATGAATGATTTTGAAGAAGAGGAAATCAAAGGAGAACGTGATGGTGAGTTTCTACCAAAAGGGAGACAACAACGCCAACATGATGACTTTTACACGGTAAAAGATGATTTGCCTACTTTTAATAGTGCTACTGATATAGAACAGTTTCTGGATTGAGAATATAAGGTAGAGAGTTTCTTTGAAATTATGAATGTAAGTCTAGAACATAAAGTAGCTTTAGTGGCCTACAAGCTACGTGGTGGTACGGGTGCTTGGTGGCAACGCCATCAAGAAAGTCTAAGATCAAGAGGACTGCCATCTGTCAATCATTGGCACCAAATGAAAACACTCTTAAGGGGACATTTTTTACCGTTGGATTATGAATAAACTCTCTTCCAATAGTTTTAGAATTGCATCCAAGGAACTCATTCTGTTTCAGCTTATACAGAAAAGTTTCTAAGGCTGCAAGGTAGGTGCAACTTGACAGAAACTAAGGATCAGCAAGTGGCTAGGTATGTCAATGGGTTGAGTGATGGGATCCAAGATAGGTTGGCTATGCAACAAATCTGGTCAATAAATCTAGCACAAAACTTGACAATGAAGGTTGAGAAACTAGCGAAAACTATGAGGTATCCAAGGGCACCACCTTATTCTAGAATTGAACCAAACACTAAACCTACCCATACTACATCTGAGAGCAAGCCTATAGAGTTTAAGGGTAAAGAGGTAAGCAAAAGGAAACCTAAGACAAAGGGGAAGGAAATTATGGATAGGTCAAAGGGTATTAGATGTTTCAAGTGTAATGAGATAGGGCATAGATCTAGTGATTGTCCTAGGTGCAAATTTGTCAATATCGCCCAACGCGAACTTGAGGAGGACTATGATGAACAAGAAATAGCAGAAGAGGATGGTGAATTTAAAGTGGTTGAAGAAGACGGTGAGGAAGTTGTATACGTTGTAAGGTGGTTGCTATACACTCTAAAATAACTCGATGAGACACAACGCAAACGCATCTTTAAAGGTAAATGCATTGTGGCTAACAAAGTGTGTAAACTTGAGATTGACAGTTGTAGTTGTGAGAACCTGATTTTATAAAGTCTTGTTGAACATTTTAAACTTAACACACAACCACATCCAACCCCATACAATATTGGTTGGTTAAAGAAGGGCCATAACATGCAAATTACACAACAATGCTATTTACCATTATCTTTGGGGAAGACTTACAAATCTGAAGTTCTTTGTGATGTTGTGGAGATGGATGCATGTCATGTGTTACTAGGCAGGCCGTGGCAGTTTGATATTGATGCAACTCACAAGGGGAGGGACAACACTTATACCTTCACTTGTAATTACAAGCAGATAGTTGTGGTTCCAAACCAACAAGAGAACACTTTGCCAAAAGTGGAGGAGAAGGCTTTAATGTCCATGGCCTTTAGTAAGAATGAGTTTGTGAGAGATATGAAAAGTGCCAAAACCTGTGCTTTTCTTATAGTGAAGGGAATAAAGAAACCCATGCAATCGACACTTAAGGAGATTCAAGGCTTATTGGCAGAATTTGTTGATGTAATGACAGAACCGACACAGTTGCCTTTAATGCGAGATATTCAACATCGCATTGATTTTGTTCTTGGAGCTAGCTTGCCAAATCTACCATATTATCGTATGAGTCCAAAGGAACATGAAATCTTGAAGGAGAAAGTGGAGGAACTACTATAAAAGGGACATATATGAGAAAGTATTAGTCTTTGTGTTGTACCTGCCTTGCTCACTCCAAAGAAGGATGAAAGTTGGAGGATGTGTGTAGATAGTCGTGCTATCAATAAAATAACCATAAGGTACAGGTTTCCTATCCCTAGACTTGAAGACTTGCTTGATCAGTTGAGTGGTGCTAAAGTATTCACTAAGATAGATCTGCAGAGTGGATATCATCAAATCAGAGTTCCTGTGGGAGATGAATGGAAGACAGCTTTCAAAACAAAGGATGGGCTATATGAGTGGCTAGTCATGCCATTTGGGTTGTCTAATGTGCCAAGTACATTCATGTACCTTATGACTCAGGTACTCAAACCCTTTTTATCCCACTTTATTGTTGTCTATTTTGATGATATTTTAATCTATAGTAAGAATGTAGAAGAGTACCTTAATCATATTTGGCAAGTTCTAGTTGTACTGAGAAAGAATGAGTTGTTTGTAAACTTAAAGAAATATGTATTTTTAACAAACAAACTAGTGTTCCTAGGATTTGTTGTAAGTAGGGACGGATTCATGTGGATGACAAAAAGGTAAAAGCTATTAGAGAATGGCCACAACCGAAGACCATAACAGATGTAAGGAGTTTTCATAGCCTAGCAACTTTCTATTGCAGATTCGTTAAAAAATTTAGTACCATTATGGCACCAATTACCGATTGCTTGAAGAAAAGGGTGATTTCAATGGGGAGAAGCTGCTGATCGTAGTTTTGAATTGATAAAAGAAAAATTGACTACAGCACTTATTCTATCTCTGTCTGACTTTGCCAAAACTTTTGAGATTGAATGTGACGCAAGCGGGATTGGTATAGGAGCTGTTGTTTCCCAAGAGAGGAGGCCCATTGCATTCTTTAGTGAAAAGTTAAGTGAAGCAAGACAAAAGTGGTCAACGTATCAACAAGAACTCTATGCAATATTTCGTGCTCTTAAGACATGGGAAATATATCTTTTGCCTAAAGAGTTCATTGTTTACTCAGACCACCAATCTCTCAAGCATTTTCGTGGGCAGAAGTATATTGATCATATGCTGTCTAGGTGGGCAACTTATCTTGAAAGATTTAATTATGTTATTGTTTATAAATTTGGAATACAAACCGAGTAGCAGATACTGTAAGTCATCGTGCCATTCTCCTTGTTACTATTTCTACTGAAGTTCCAGGTTTCGAACAACTAAAGAAACTTTATGAGAATGATGAAGATTTTGGTGATGTTTGGACTAAGTACCTAATGAAGCAGCCTTTAGGTGAATATTTGATCCAAGATGGGTATTTGTTCAAGGGGAACAGATTGTGTATTCCCAGGAGCTCATTACGTGACAAATTACTAAGGAAAATGCATTCTAATGATTTGAGCGGCCACATGGGCAGAGACAAAACTATAGCTGGTTTGGAGGAGCGTTATTACTGGCCTCAATTTAAATGAGATACTGGAAAGTTTGTGTAAAGGTGTCTAACTTGTCAAATGAGCAAGGGGCAGTCACAAAACACAGGTTTGTATATGCCTTTGCCTATTCCTAATGCACCTTGGGATGACATCTCTATGGACTTTATACTTGGTTTACCAAGGACCTAGAAGGGGAATAATCCTATATTTATGGTGGTTGATCGATTTTTCAAAATGTCACATTTCATTCCATGTCGTAAGACAACAGATGCACATCATGTAACCAAGCTGGTCTTTAAAGAAGTTATTTGTTTGCATGGTGTACCCTTTTCTATCACTTCAGATAGGGACAACAAATTTTTGGCAGCCTTTTAGCTCACTCTATGGAAAAGGTTTGAGACTACATTGAAGTTTTCTAACACAGTACATCCTCAAACAGATGGCCAAACAGAAGTTGTGAACCGTGCTTTGGGAAATCTGATTAGGTGCATATGTGGAGACAAGAAGGGCCAATGGGGCTTTGCTTTGGCACAAACAGAGTTTACTTACAATAATTAGTCAACCGTTCCATCAGAAAGAGTCATTTCTCTATTGTTTATACAAAGATTCCAAGGCATGTTGTGGATCTAGTTAAACTTCATTCTACTGCAGGTTCTAGTGCAGCTACGTTTACTTTAGCGGATACCTATTTCAAGATATTCCAGAAGGTGCATCAAACCTTAGAGGAAAATAGCCTCAAATATAAGGCAGCTATAGATAATCATCGAAAACATCAAGTGTTTAATGTGGGTGATAAAGTGATGATTCATTTACGTAAGAAAAGGCTGTCTGCGGGAGTTCATGGCAAATTAAGGTAAAAACGTTATGGTCCTTTTAAAGTTTTGAAGAGGAAAAATGACAATGCATATGTGATTGACCGACCTGATGACATGGGCATATCTAAAACTTTTAACGTAGTAGATATCTCCACCTATCATCTTGAAGGCAACCTATATGATCACTTGAGGACGAGTTCGTTCCAAGTGGAGGAGAATGATGGGGGGACAGCACAATCAAGCCTTAGCATTCTTAAAAGATTGTAACCAGCCCATAAAGCCCAAAATGAAGACGATTGTAGAGGAGTCAGCAACTCCATTCTAGAAGTTTGACATGCTAAAAATTAAGACTTTCTAGTAGCTCTTTAAGACTTTTAGCAACCAATTTAGAATTTAAATTCCAGCAAGCACTTTAAGACTTTCCAGCAGCTCTTTAAGACTTTTAGCAACCAATTTAGAATTTAAATTCTAGCAAGCACTTTAAGACTTTCCAGTAGCTCTTTAAGACTTTTAGCAACCAATTTAGAATTTAAATTCCAGCAAAAACTTTAAGACTTTCCAGCAGCACTTTAGGACTTTGATTTACTGTAATGTTTGAATTTTACTTGCTTTTGAATTGTCTAATACTCTTTCACACTTGTAGCTTGATCCTAATGGTCTCTATATAAACCATAGGATTGAGAGTTTGGGATTAGTTATTGTTTGAGTATTCAAAGTAATAAACAGAGTGTTTTTTTTTCATAAAAACTTATTTTGAGTTGGTTTCTAACCAATTTCAAGTTGCGTCTTGTTGAACGATATCAATATAAATACATCTTCACGAATAAAATCGTGAGCCTATTAACACTTGTCCTGCGTCAGAAACCTGAAGGGATAAAACCCATAGGGTGTAAATGGGTCTACAAGAGAAAGAGAGGGGTAGATGGAAAGGTGAAAACCTTCAAAGTTAGGCTTGTTGCTCAAGGGTATACTCAGAAAGAAGGTATCAATTATGAGGAGACGTTTTCGTCGGTAACCATGCTTAAGTCTATTAGAATTCTTTTATCCATTGCAGCAAATCTCGATTATGAGATTTGGCAAATGGATGTCAAGACTGCCTTTCTTAATAGAAATCTTGAATAAAGTATCTATATGATACAACCAGATGGTTTTATAGCTATAGGGTAAAAGCACATGGTTTGTAAATTGCACAAATCTATCTATGGGCTTAAATAAGCATCTAGATCATGGAACATAAAATTTGATCAGGCAATCAAATCATTTGGTTTTGATCAAAACTTTGATGAACCTTGTGTTTACAAAAAAATAGATAGGAAGTTGGTTGTTTTTCTAGTCCTGTATGTAGATGATATACTACTAATTGGAAATGATGTAGGAGCATTATCATCAGTTAAAATTTGGTTATCTAACTAATTTGATATGAAGGACTTAGGTGAAGCTAGTTACATCCTTGAATTAAGCTATTGCGAGATCGTGAAAATAGGATGTTAGCTTTATCTCAAGCTGCATATATAGACAAAATTCTAGTTAGGTTTGCTATGCATGAATCCAAAAATGGATCACTTTCTTTTAGACATGGAATTGATCTATCTAAGAATCAGTGTCCCAAAACTCCTGAAGAGATAGATCACATGAGAGGAATTCCTTATGCATCAGTAGTAGAAAGTCTTATGTATGCAATGCTATGTACTAGACTAAATATTTGTTAAACAGTCGCATGGTCAGCAGATATCAATCTAATCCAGGACTAGAACACTGGACTGCAGTAAAGCATATATTTAAATACCTTCGGAGAATGAAAGATTATATGCTCATGTATTTCATTGAGGAGTTTACACCTGTTGGGTATACAGATTCAGATTTCCAATCAGATAAGGATATCAGAAGATCTACCTCAGGATATGTTTACTTTAGGTGGTGGAGCTATAAGTTAAAGGAGTATAAAGCAATCATGCATCGTAGACTCTACAATGAAGCTGAATATGTAGCTGCGTCAGAAGCTATAAAAGAGGCTGTATGGCTCCTCAAGTTCATTATAGAACTTGAAGTGGTGCCTAGTGCTAAGATGCCCATTGATATTTATTGTGATAATAGCGGAGCTGTAATATAATCCAAGGAACCAAGATACCACAAGAAAGAAAAACACATTGAGAGAAAATACCATTTGGTACGAGAGTTAGTGCAAAAGGGTGAAGTTATGGTATCCAAGATTGCATCAGTAGAAAATCTAACGGATTCATTTACCAAATCATTGCCAACAAGTGTTTTGAAACTCATATATATGATATGGGAGTTCGCCAGATGCCTGACATACTTTAGGGCAAGTGGGAGATTGTTAGATATTTTATGTTATTTTATGCCCTTAAAGCATGTGTAATAACATTTTATTAGATTAAATAAAGTTTATTCATACATATAATTGAGCATACATTGATGAGCCCATATTTATATAGTATGTGATCTATGTATTAGGCATATGATGCTAATACAAAGGGTATAGATCATAAGTTATTTATAAATTAAATCATGTTCACAACCATTAATGAAAAGGAAATTTCATTATGTAAGGTTGTAGTTTTTTCTGCTTCTTATAGTGGATGATTTACCTTGATCAATTGAGTAGAGACTTCGAGTAGAAAAACTAGTGTATATGATACATTGAACAGGACTACTGTGAATTTTGATTTGGTTAACTAAATGTCGTAGATATTAATTCATAAAAGCTTTAATAAGCTTGATTGATCTTAATCCTCATCGGGTAATGAACTTACATTCATGCGTTATATCTTTTAAGTTATCACGAAGTAAGATCTATATAAACGGTCAAAACCTCGATAGCTTTGAGATATAATTTCATGGGTCGTAGGAACATATATTTGCAAGATGGAAGCTAATAATTAATGTCCACCTAAGATGTTTGCAGTACTTGATTATTAGAATCTATGGCCACAGTTTATTTAATAAATTATTTATTGAATAATAATATTTATTTGTAAATTTGTTTACAAATATAGATATATTAAAAAGTGATCATTAGAGTATTCAGTGACTTAGGGGTAAATAAGTAATTAAATAGGTAAGACATTTTTTCAAGGCATAGCTATGGACATTAATTAGAAGGTTAATTAAGTGGTTATTATTAATTTAAAGACCAATCCCAATTTAATTAAAATCAAGCCCAATTTAATTAAAAAGAGTTTTAATTAAATGAGCTTTTATTTTATAACATGGGTTACTAGAGTACAGCCCTTGGCTTTTAGTGGAATAACTTGGGGTTAACTTAGAAGAATTGGTATATTATGAGATAATAAAGACTAGGCCTTTTAAGTTGGAGCTATGAAGCCTATGGGTCTTGCAGTCCCTCTACTAGCTCAAATCCTAATCAAACTTTAATTTCTTATTCCTAATCAAATTCTAAATATCCAATGGAGATCCTTATATATATGAGAGGTATGTAATAAGAAAAGAGACCATAACTATACAAAGAAAATTCTTTTACGTATTCTTACGTGAAAAAAGAATTTAGTTAATACTATTCTCTCAGATTTGGGTATTAGTGGTTTTAGAGATTAAAAAAGATCCACACGCCTACACGTGTTGAGTTTGAAGATTGAGGATAGTAGAAAAGATTGCAGCTAGTCAATTCAAGATCTGCCATAGCAAGGAATTGAGGTAATCTTTTATCCCTATACATTTAATTGTGAACAAGGCGATTTGGCTTCTGCTGCGTTTATTTTTATAAACACAAATTTTTTATTTACCAACCAACAAAAGCATTTCATGCTTTGTTATGTTTTGGCCGAATGAATTGAAGCATGACTAAGGTTCATGCTTCATTCATTGTTCGATAGCCTAGGCTTAACCTTTAAGAATGATTAATGAATATCTTTGCCACTTCATGCTAAGCCCTTAAAGACAACAATTTCACTTGGTCGAATACTTTAACATATTTAAATGGCCATCACTTGCTAGTTGAAAAACATTTGACTGAATATTACTTTTCTTACCAACAATTGATTATTATATATGCCATTAACAATGAAATGTAAATAAGATGGTAACAGTTCATGATTTAAGCTAGACAAATCAAATGGCCACCTTTTATTCATTATTTTGGCCGAATGTTATACATACACCATTTACAAATTAAATGAGCCATTGACATTATGCCATCTGTCATGCCATTATAAATTAATGGCATGACATGTGGCATCCAATAAAAGGATGAAGTGGCAAGTTCCACTTGCCAACATCTTGAGCTTAACATTTAAATCCTGTCAATTCTCTGAGAGACCTTAAAATAAATCTCGCTTACTAAGAACTTTTCGAATCAAACCATTCAATATAATGCGCTACCCCAGTGTACAATGAGTACACTTCATATAGTGAGACTCCCTAGGTTCACACTTGTTTGTCTTACAGAACTCTTTCACAAGTTCATAAACGATGCCCCACACACATATTGTCGAAATAATAAAATGGCATGTTGAACCATATAAGTTGAGATTAATATTGTTGGGATTTGTGCTTACATGCTATTTCTTTTATGTATAAATATTTATTTTATATTTATAAAATCATCATTTCATTAAATTGTTATTTATTTTTAATATATGATAAGATAATGGTTACTTATGAACACTTGAAATTACACATTTAATAAGGGTTTTATATCATTGTTTTGTAGTACTAGTGTCTTTAACCCCTATAATTTAAGTATGTTTACAATATTGTACCTAATTAACTTTTAACTGTTTTGTGGCAGGTTGGGTAAAATAGGAATAACTTTCTACCTAATGATAAAATTGGAGTGATTCTTGATCTTGTGAAGAGCTGACTCAAAGGGATAACATATTGTATTTCATAAAGCATTTGAAATTTGAGCATTTAAATGGTAAAAATGGCCTAGAACACAACTGATCTACAGTACAGGCTCAGTCCGAACAGTTATTAGTATTTGGCCCATAACTATAGAAATACGTATCTAATATGTATGAGACAACTCAATTTGGAAAGATAAGAGACTTATCTATAACTTTGATATTTTTAGTAATAGATAATTCGGATCACATCAATTTCAAATGGGATAATCAAGTGAGTGCATTAATGATAATCAATGTAAATTATTTGTCTACTGTTCTTGACTTTTATCATCTAAGCGGTTCCCTCTTCATTTGTCTTGATTTATCCATGTTTTTCAATAAATAGGTAGAATGTTTATGCCCAAATGATGTAATTAGAGAACTAGATTTTAGTTTAAAATACTTATCTTTTATATTATTTTTTTATAGTATTATTTCTCTTGTTTACTATTCTAAAGTCATGTTGTCTCTTCTTCCATCTTTTTTTTTTTATAGTTTTGTTATGTCCAAGTAATTTTGTTTTTGCTAAGGTGAAAGGGTAAAACTCTTGGCAAGGTAATAGATATACTTAACTCTTATTCATGAATTTAATGTTTCATTCTTATGTTATGCAAATTTATATATTATTTATTTTGTTTGTAATATTAATACCCTTTTTTGTAAAGTGGTGTATCTTGATTTATTATAGACAATTTTTATAGTTGGCACAATAAATACTTGAAACTATTTACAAGATTTAGCGTATATACCCTTTCTTGTAAAGTGGAAGTTTTGATTTATTGTAGACAAATATAAAGATTGACATAATAAATAGTTGAACCCATTTATAAGATTTGGTGTATAATAATTGAAAGAAATAAATACTAGTTAATATATAAATGGTGATGAACTTTAATTGTTATATCTTCCGGTTGGAACCTCCTTCGTGTGAGGATTCTAATTGAATTATAAAAAGAGTTGAATATATTCTTACTTGGATCCCCCTAACCTTAGCTTTTATTTTAATTGGGTAATTGAATTAATAATTGTAAACATCTTATACTGCATCAATTGTCTTTAAAGTATTTATAGTTTGTAATTTTAATTTCACTTCCCTGTGGATCGATTCCATTCTCACCGGGTTATTTATTACTTTGACAATCCTGTACTTGGGAATAAACTCCTATATTCTGGATGTGTCAAGTTTTTGGCGCCGTTTTCTAGGAAAGTGAAGTTAACAATTTTTTTTAGTTTTATTTTCATGGAAGGCTAAGCCTCTTACTTTTTTTTATTAACTTTTTATTATATAATCTAACATTGACTAATCTAACATTAGTAATCTAACTTCTAATTATTTACATTATTTTAATTTTAGTTTTGCCTATTTTATTTACCTGTGTTTAATATTTTATTTATTTTCTCTTATTTGAATTATTTATTTTTTTAATTATATTTTGTTTTATTTCTTTATATGAGCGGTTGGTTTCGAGATCCTAATTTTCATCGTTTGGTGAAAGGTAATTTCAGAACTTCATTTTATAATTTGTTAGATTCTCTTTTATCTTCTGATTCTTCACCAATTAACACCATGACTGAAAATTAAATTGAGGAATTCATAGACCCATGGGACAATCAGTCCCAACATAATGACCATAACTGACATAGGACACTTAGAGATTACATAAACCTTACATAAATCGATGCACTATCTTGCTTAAGTTTTCCTTCAGATGCAACACATTTTAATTTTAAGTCAGGCATTATCCAACTTTTACCCACTTTTCATGGCTTAGATGCAGAGAACCCTTATCTACATCTAAGAGAATTTAAAGAAGTGTGTAACACGTATAATGACCAAAATTGTAGCATGAACACAATTCGACTTAAGCTTTTCCCTTTTTCTTTAAAAGATAAAGCTAAAACATGGCTACAAAATCTTAGGCTAGAATTCATTTCTTTATGTCAGATCCAATTTTCGCTTGTTAAGGCCCACTGACCAATCGATCCGAGTTATTGCTGGGTCAGGTTCGTAGGTAACTGCTTGTAATTTGTTAATCAATTCATCCGCCTCAGGAGCAAAAACCAAGATTTGTCGCGCCGAATGTGAAATAAAATTCTGTTTCACAGCTTGATCAAGAAAACAAAGTAAACAATCAAAATAGTTATTAACATTCAACAAACCTATGGGTTTTTGGTGGATATTCAATTGGGCCCAAGAGATAATTTAAAAAATTTCTTCCAAGGTACCAAAATCACCTAGTAAAGCAATAAAAGCGTCTGCATTGCAAAGCATTCTAGCTATACGTTCATGCATGGATGAGACTCGTAATTCTTCCCCTATTGTTTTCCCGGTCAGGTTTCCCACGGCCAAAGCTGTAGGAATAATACCTAAAACTTGACTTCCTCCTAAATGTGCAGCTGTTGACACACACCCTATTAGCCCAAGGCTACCTCCTCCATAAATCAAATGAATTTTTCTTGCAGCTAATGCTTTTCCTAGATTGTTTGCTGCTTCTATGAACACTTTACTCTCCCCAGGACTAGATCTACAAAATACACATATATTTCGAAATTGTCGAACTTGGGTTTCCTCCATATCTACACTCACCTTTATCTCAATATATGAAAATGAAGAAAATGAGGTGCTGTATTTATAGAGTACTAAATGATAACAATGATTATGGTAACCCGACAGTTTGTCAAAAGAGAGTTAAAAATAAAACACAAAAAGTTAAACATAATGACCCACATGCATTATTGAACAAAAAGATTTAAATTTAAGACATCTACATGAGTAGCCCTACTATTCATAAAATAAAGTTTGAAATTAAAACACATGTATTTACAAGTAGTTGTGATTGTGGCTCACATCTTCCTCTGGTTTTACGTCCAGTAACGGCTTAAATGCCCTCTATGGGTCGAGGATAGGCTTCCCATCCAATTTTCTTATAAATTGACAAACAGGGTCTTTAGAGTCAGATTCCTGAGACTATATCGTTGATGTTCATTTTTGAATTAGTTCCACAAATCGAGAAGTTCACGTTGCACGAGCCCACAGGGATGCGTCTCAAGAGTCAATAGGATATCATCCAAAGACTCCTTACTCAATCTATCCTTAATGAACTGAATTTTGTCTTCTCGATTTCTAGATACGAATCCTAAAGAACGACAACTCCGATTACAATTCCATCGAGCACATTTATGACAGACTTGTAACCTTTTTGCTCGTCGCCTTTTGGCATAAGAGCTTCTTTCAAGACCAGGCATATGAGAAACAAAATCATTTTCAAACTCACCAGACAACCGAACCTTGGCTTTAATTAACCAACGAAGGTCCACCGGGATATTACCCAACATCAATAACCTTAGTCTTTTACACCGTGCTTTGTAAATCTTAAGTAGAGCATTTTGAGGCAATGAAGGAAAGCGTTTTTTAAGGTTGGCAAGAATGCGATCCATTTTGAAAGAAAGAAAAGAGATGAATGCACAGTTTGAGGGAACTGAGAAACCGACTTTAATAGTCACGGAGTACCGTATCCGCCACTTGACCGGGAAATAAAATAACATTGAAGAAAAAATAAAAAGAAGAAAATAAAGTAAAATAAAATGTGCAAGAAAATAAAAGCAAAAAAAAAAAGTCAAAAGATAAAATATAGACAAAATATAAAATATGGTACAGATAGATTGAACCTGATCAATCACGATAGACAGGATCCACAAGGGGGATCTCGCCTAGGTACATAGAGTCGTCTACCTTTTCCACGTAGCTTTTTAGCCGTTGTCCATTCACTTTGAAAGTCCGTCCATCAGTGGGGTCTTCTATTTCAACAGCACCATTAGGAAAAACATGTCTTACCATAAATGGACCAGTTCATCGAGATCTCAACTTTCTAGGGTATATATACAATCGAGAATCATAAAGATAGACCCGTTGATTTGGCTCAAAGTGTTTCCTTAAGATCTGTTTATCATGAGCTACTTTTATTTTAGCTTTTTAAATTCTGGAGTTGTCATATGCGTCATTTCGTAGCTCTTCTATTTCTAACAATTGTAACTTTCTCTAGAGACCTGCAGTATTCAAATCAAAGTTAAAGGCTTTGACAGCCCAATAAGCTTTATGTTTTAGCTCAACAGGTAAATGGCAAGCTTTCCCATAAACAAGCCGGTATGGAGACATTTCTAAGATGGTTTTGTATGCAGTGCAATATGCCCATAATGCATCAGAAAAGCGTAGAGACTAATCTTTGCAATTCGGGTTAACTGTCTTTTCCAAAATCTGTTTAACCTCTCTATTTGCTAGCTCGACTTGTCCATTTGTCTGTGGATGGTATGCAGTGGAAACTTTGTGAAGAACACCATACCTGCGCATCAAAGCTTCAAAAGAACGATTACAAAAATGTGTTCCTTGGTCACTAATGATGACACGTGGCGTACCGTACCTAGATAGCACATTTTCTTTTAAGAATTTTACCACAGTTGTATTATCATTAGTACGACAAGCTACAGCCTCCACCCATTTTGATACATAGTCAACAGCTAAAAGGATATAAAGATAGCCAAAAGATGAAGGAAAATGACCCATAAAATTGATACCCTAACAATCAAATATCTCAAAAACAAGAATAGGGTTAAGAGGCATCATATTTCTTCGAGATAAAGCACTTAACTTTTGACATCTTTCACAGGAACGACAAAAATTATTAGTGTCTTTGAATAAAGTGGGCCAATAAAGACCACACTGTAAAATTTTCATAGCTATCTTCTTCATAGAAAAATGGCCACCGCAAGCAGCACTATGGCAAAAATTTAAGACACTAGAAACTTCATTTTCAGGAATGCAACGTCTCATGATTTGGTCAGGACAGTATTTGAAAAGATGTGGATCATCCCAATGAAAGTTACGTACCTCAACCAAGAACTTACGCTTATCTTGTGCACTCTAGTCAGATGAAAGTTCACCACAAACCAAATAATTTACGATATGTGCATACCAAGGTATTTGGCTTATAACAAAAAGATGTTCATCTAGAAAATCATCTCGAATGGGTGGCAAATCAGTAGAGTCAGTGAACTCAAGGTGAGATAGATGATCAGCAACAACATTTTCAACGCCTTTCTTATCTTTGATGGTTATATCAAATTCCTGCAAAAGAAGAATCCACCTAATTAAACAGGCTTTAGCATCCTTCTTAGAAAGAAGGTACTTAAGGGCTACGTGGTCAGTAAAAATAACAATAGGTGAACCAATCAAATAAGAACGAAATTTATCTAAGACAAAAACAACAGCTAATAGTTCTTTTTCAGTAGTAGTGTAATTCATTTGAGCATCATTCAAAGTCCTACTAGCATAATAAACAACAAAGGGTTTTCCCTCCCTCTGTTGCCCAAGAACTGCTCCTACAGCATAATTACTTGCATCACACATAATTTCAAATTGGAGGTTCCAATCCAGTGATTGCATGATAGGAGCGGTGGTGAGTTTGGCAATGAGTGTTCGAAATGCCTCCTCACACTCTTATGTCCATGTAAATTCTGCATCTTTAGCAAAAGGTTACACAATGGTCTAGATATGGCAGAAAAATTTTGTATAAACCTTCTGTAAAAGCCAGCATGTCCAAGAAAGGATCGAACATCTTTTACCGTTTTGAGTGTAGATAATTTAGAGATTAATTCAATTTTTGCCTTGTCAACCTCTATCCCTCTTTCAGATACAACATGCCCCAAAACGATTCCTGAAGATACCATGAAATGACATTTCTCCCAATTTAGCACAAGTCCTTTTTCTTCACACCTACTCAAAATAGATTTCAAGTTAAGTAGGCATAAATCAAAAGAATTACCAAAAACAGTCAAATCATCCATAAAGACTTCCATGCATTTTTTAACCATATCAGAGAAAATACTCAACATGCAACGTTGGAAAGTAGCTGGTACATTACATAATCAAAATGACATTCTACGAAAAGCATAAGTACCGAAAGGGCATGTAAAAATAGTTTTTTCTTGATCTTCTATAGCTATCTCAATCTGGTAATACCCTGAATACCCATCAAGAAAGCAATAAAAAGGATCTCCAGCTACACGTTTTAAAATTTGGTCGATAAAAGGCAATGAAAAATAGTCTTTCCTAGTGGCTGTGTTTAACTTTCTATAATCAATACACATTCTCCAACCACTTACTACCCTAATTGGAACAGGTATCCCATTCTCATTTTCAACAACAGTAACCCCAGATTTCTTAGGAACTACTTGAGTTGGACTTACCCATTGACTATCAGAAATTGGGTAGATTATACCCGCATCTAATAGTTTCAATACCTCTTTCTTCACTACTTCTTTTATTGTTAGGTTAAGTCTTCTTTGTGGGTCTTACGAGGTTGGGCACCTTCCTCTAAATGAATTCTATGGGAGTATATCAATGGAGAAATACCTTTAATATCAGCTATGGTCCAACCTAGTGCAGACTTATGTTCTTTTAACAATTTTATCAATTTTGCCTCTTGTTCAGCACTAAGTTTAGAAGAAACAATGATAGGAAAGGTATCATCTGGTCCCAAGAATGCGTGTTTCAAACCTTTGGGCAGTGGAGAAAGCTCAACTTGTGGTGTCTCGAGGTTTGATGGTTTTGGTCTCTCCCTCTCTCGTGGCAACTCTTCAAAGCGTGGCTGCCAAAATCAAGTCCCTTTATCCTGTGAGTCAAAAACACTAAAGACCTCAGTTGTTACATCAGGATAATACAATTCGTCAAAATCAAAATTGAAAAGGTTTTTCAAAGAATCATAGCTATGATTTTTATAAGCTTCCTCTGCTACAAGTGTGTCTATCATATATGAATGATAGAACTCGTCTTCTTCTCGTGGTTGTTTGCCAATATTAAAAATGTTCACCTCAAGAGTCATATTCCCAAAAGATAATTTCATTAGACCATTTCTGTTCTGCCAAAAATGCAGTTTTCTTCACATGGTGTTTTCTTTTGATAGTGCATAAATCCTTGATGACTTTGGCATAAGTTAGAACCTGCTTAATCAAATGTAACAAGGGAAGATTAATTTTAACTTGTTTCAAATATTCTAAAATCTCACCTTGAATTTTTGAATTTTTTCCAACCGGTCGAAGAGCTTGAGGAAAAGGCACTGGGATTGAAAACTTACTTTCGGGCTATTTTTCCACTGTGGCCTCTTTTTCAAGGGGGGCGTCTTTACTACTCCTAGATGTGTTAATTTCAGGAGTAGGCTCACTTACAATCTTACCACTTCGAGTAGTAACGACATTGACTTCTTTGAGATTTTGAACATCAGAAGTAGAAGCTTGTGCCATGAATTGTCCCTTTGGATTGGATTGAGGTTGAGATGGAAACTTACCTCGCTCTTGTACAGTTAAGGCACTGGTCAACTTTGTGATTTGACTCTTGATTTCTTTGTTTTCGTCCACCACCTGTGCAAGAATTGTTTCAAATTTTTTATTAGTCTTACTTTGTGCCTCCATAAATGCTTGTAATGTATCCTCTAAAGAACTTCTAGTTAGTCGTGCATTATATTGAGGTGCAACATAAGACTTGGGTGCTTGTTGTTCTTGTTTCCACTAGTTGTTGGTTTGTTGGTCAAATTTCCAACTGAAATTTGGGTGGTTTCTCCAGCTAGGATTATATGTTTCAGAGTAGGGTGAATAAGGCTTCTTGTACATCCATAGGGCATTACATTGTTCCTCATATATCCCTCTCATCTCATTATAAGTGGGGCAATCCTGAGCTAAGTGTTCCGCTCCTCCACAGACAAAACAGACATCGTGTGACTCAACTCTAGCAACCGTGTGGGTGACACTTCTATCTTTGGTTTTCAAGGCCTCTAACTCCCTAGTTAAGACCTCTAATTGGGCTTTGAGGTTATCCTCTTCCCTAAGATGGAAAACTCCATTGGGTCGTGACCTATTTATGCTTTCAGCAATGCTAGGTCCAGTCCATGTATGGGCTTTTTCGGCTAAGTCATTAAGGAATTCTATGGCTTCCTCAGGATCTTTGTGAAAGAACTCCCCATTACACATCATCTCAACAAATTGGCGCTCTCTAATTGTGAGTCCCTCATAGAAATAACTAACTAAGCGCCAATTTTCGTATCCATGGTGAGGGTACAGATTTAGCAACTCTTTAAACCTTTTGATAGTATATAAATCCTTGATGACTTTGGCATAAGTTGAAACCTGCTTAATCAAATGTAACAAGGGAAGATTAATCTTAACTTGTTTCAAATGTTCTAAAATCTCACCTTGAATTTCTGAATTTTTCCTAACTGGTTGAAGAGCTTAAGGAAAAGGCACTAGGATTGAAAACTTACTTTCGGGCTCTTTTTCCACTGTGGCCTCTTTTTCAAGGGGGGCGTCTTTACTACTCGTAGATGTGTTAATTTCAGCAGTAGGTTCACTTACAATCTTACCACTTCGAGTAGTAATGGCATTGACTTCTTTGAGATTTTGAACATCAGAAGTAGAAGCTTGTGCCATGAACTTGGAAACTTACCTCGCTTTTGTACAGTTAAGGCACTGGTCAACTTTGTGATTTGACTCTTGATTTCTTTGTTTTTGTCTACCACCTGTGCAAGACTTGTTTCAAATTTTTTATTAGTCTTACTTTGTACCTCCATAAATGCTTGTAATATATCCTCTAAAGAACTTCTAGTTGGTCGTGCATTATATTGAGGAGCAACATAAGACTTGGGTGCTTGTTGTTCTTGTTTCCACTGGCTGTTGGCTTGTTGGTCAGATTTTCAACTGAAATTTGGATGGTTTCTCCAGCTAGGATTATATGTTTCAGAGTAAGGTGAATAAGGCTTCTTGTACATCCATAGGGCATTACATTGTTCCTCATATATCCCTCTCATCTTACTATACATGGGGCAATCCTGAGCTAAGTGTTCCACTTCTCCACAGACAAAACAGATATCGTGTGACTCAACTCTAGCAACTGTGTGGGTGACCCTTCTATCTTTGATTTTCAAGGCCTCTAACTCCCTAGTTAAGACCTCTAATTGGGCTTTGAGGTTATTCTCTTCCCTAAGATGGAAAACTCCATTGGGTCGTGACCTATTTGTGCTTTCAGCAATGCTAGGTCCAGTCCATGTATGGGCTTTTTCGGCTAAGTCATTAAGGAATTCTATGGCTTCCTCAGGATCTTTGTGAAAGAACTCCCCATTACACATCATCTCAACAAATTGGCGCTCTCTAATTGTGAGTCCCTCATAGAAATAACTAACTAAGCGCCAATTTTCGTATCCATGGTGAGGGTACAGATTTAGCAACTCTTTAAACCTTTCCCATGCTTGATATAAGGTTTCACTGTCTTTTTGGGAGAAGGAAGAAATTTATCTTTTCAGGCCATTAGTTTTGTGTTGTGGGAAATATTTATTGAAAAATGCTTGGGTCATTTCTGCCCAAGTTCCTATAGACCTCGGCCTCAAAGAGTATAGCCAACTCTTTACTTTGTCTTTTAAAGAAAAATGGAAAACTTTAAGTCTAACAGTGTCTATGGCTTCAGGTTGGCTATGGAAGGTGGCAATTACCTCTTCAAATTCCCTACCATGTACATAAGGATTTTCACTATCTAGACCATGAAAAGTGGGAAGAAGTTGTATCATTCTAGGTTTAAAATCCAAATGTGGTGTGTTAGGTGGAAATATAATGCATGATGGTGTGGCTGTGCGAGTAGGATGTAAGTAATCTTTTAGAGTTCTAACGGGATTTTCTTCGTGTTGGCTCATTGTGTTAGAATTACAAGATGAACTAGAAGGTGAATTCTCTTCACTTAAAAATTGTGGGGGTGGTTCTAGTTCTAATTTTCTCACAAATCTTCCTCGTTTGTCTCTAAGTCGATGCATACATCCTAACAACAATATTTTTTATTTTATTTTTTAAGGAAAGAAATGCTTAAGGAAAATTAAGAAGTGGAATAAACACAACAAGAAATAGAAATGAGTTAAGTGGTAAGACCAACCATGAAATATAAATACAATAACTAAACAAAAGACTGTAAAGTACGAAAAAAAGTACAATAAATAAATAATGAAAAGAAAATACAATAAGTACATAAATAAAAGGTTAGGCGGTAGAACCGGCCATTAAAATAAAAAAAAATACAACATATTAACTAAAGAAAATAAAGTGCAATAAATACGTAAAAGAAAATGAAAATAAAGTACAATAAAAAAAAGTGCAATAAATAAATAAAGTACAATAAGAAATAAAGAAACTAAGTTAGGCGGTAGACCATCCACAAAATAAAAAGAAAATACAACAAATTAACTAGAGAAATAAAGTACAATAAATAAATAAAAGAAAGTGAACGAAGTTAGGCGGTAAAACCAGCCATAAAAAAAGTGCAATAAATAAAAAAAAGAAAATAAAGTGCGATAAATAGATAAAAGAAAATAAACTAATTAGGCGGTAAAACCAACCATTAAGATAATATAAAATATAAAAAATTAACTAAAGAAAATAAAATAAATTAGGTGGTAGAACCAACCATGAATAATAAATAAATTACAACAGAGGAAATAAAACTAAGATTTTACAAAGAAAAGAAAATATACAAAGTTACCACTTTAGTATTTATAATCGCAACCGACATTCGCTTAGTGTGCTTCCCCGGTAACGGCGCCAAATTTTTGTTTACGCTCAAAATATAACGCGGCTATCGCAGTATAGATTGAGGTGTCGATCCCACGAGGAAGCTCTTGGCAAAATAGGTTGATGAAGTAAAATATTAAAGCAGTAGCAAAGGATAAAATTAATTGATTTAAGTGGATGAGATAGGATTGTCTATGATTTGAAGGAAATGTCTTATGATAATTCAAACAAGGCTTCGAGAATCACAATTATGCTTTATAAATCTACTCTACACTTTGATTCAATGCTTATAACTCAATTGAAAGTTTCACATCCCAAATAATCAATCGGAAGATAGAAAAATATAGCACATTTGATAACACATGTATTTAACGTAATTAAACTCTTTGCAAGCATTAACATACATCATGTTCATTTAAACAAGTTATCTAAGATTGACAATATATCACTTTGATAATATTGCAGTAAAAGATCAACTTGAATATTAAACATTTATTACCCTTATATGTTATCCAAGATCAACAATATATCAATTTGACAATATTGCAGTAAAAGATTAACATATAAAACAATGTCACCAGTAACAATTATAGTTCACCAAAAATCACATAAGAAAAGCATGACTGAACTTATATGAGACATGAGAATTATAATCTCTGGATTATAAAAAATAGAATTGATAAGAGTTTAATCAAAACCAAACTTACAAACATTTGTAGCTATTTGCAAAGAATCAAAGCATAGAAGTAGATTTATTACACATAAAAGTTCATCTTTTAGCCTTGCCAAGAACTCTAGCCTAAATTGCAATACATGTTAATGAGAAGAAAATAAAAGAGAATTATCTCCTTAAAAATGTCCTAAGTGTCTCCTTATATAGGCAATGAATGGACATATGTCATGGATGACATCAATCTTCAATAATTTTAAGCCAATAACACGTTTATTCACTTGCAGTACATTTTTGATAATGTAAATGACCGATTTAGCTTCTAAAGCCGACATGAAAGTTGTAGAATTTTGACTCTTCTTTCCATAGGCACCAATTTCATGCAAATTGAATGAGTTTCCAATGAGTAATGAGCAAAATTCCAAAGATACATAAGAATTCGGCCAATAACCATTTTACCCACTTGCAATACGATTTGGTCCATGATAACGGTTGATTTGGACTTTACCATCAATATACGGGTTGTTGATAGTTAAGTCAGAAATTCACAGCTTCAAGAATTATACCAATTAAGTACGTATTATGTGAGATACGGTCCAAATACGTGAGTTGGGTCAAGCTGGGCAAGAGTTGTAGTCCGATTCTGTTGTATCTCAATTTTTGGCCCATAACATGTTGGATTTGGCTTTTCCACTATTCTTCAAATTTGTGTAAGATTGAGTCATGTTGCACTAGGTTCAAGAATTTCTTCATTTTGATTTCTATATTGAGAGTTATATCCATCTTACCTAAACCTGTCCAAATAACATTCATTAATCACAATTTAAGGAGAACACTTTATTTCAAGCTAAAAATACAAAAAATACTAAAATTAGTGACATTAAATGCTGATTGAATCTCTTAACAACATGCATTTTTATGTGTTCATCAGCTCCTATTGTGGTTAACAACGTAAACAAGTGATTTATAATTTTTAATATAATAATATAACACTTATAATTGCATTAAATATACTTCATATGCAAAAATTACAAATAAAAGAGTTATGTTTGAAATAATCGGCATTAAAAGCTGAAGGTTCTAACATTATACTATATAATGCTATTTTTTTACTTTTTTTGTCTCTAGATTCAACATTGCCATATCGAAAAATGAACATTGTGGCGCTCAAGGGTAGTATGTTTGGCGCCGTGGTGGCAGCCACTGGAATAATGCTCCTACACTCCGAACACTATTTTTTGGCCCCAATTTTTACTGTTTCTTCTTGGGTTTCATTTTCAAACATCATTATGCTTCAATTCTAAATATTATTATGTTCACGAATTCCACAATATGTTCATCATCATGTTTAAACATCAAACATCACTATATTTAATTTTTAAACATCATTAAGTTGTTCAAATATACAACATCAATATGTTAAACATATTTAACAATAAGAAGTATCACATACTCAATTTAGCATGCTCTGATACCATTTGTTAAGTTGAGTGTGTGATATACGAGTGTACATGTAATTTCAAAATTTTACAACACGCAACGGAAGCATGTTAATAAAATACACTCAATTTAACAGTTTAGCCTATGATAGTTTGATGCATAATCATAGTGTAATAACTATGAGTTTTATCTATGATAGACATATACCTAGGTGGCATGTATGGTATTATTTATACTTGATCGTAATGAATTACATTCTAATTTGATTGCCAAAGACATATAGGTGATTGTTAGAATGCGTAATTTAGTCATTTGACCATCAACAGGGGCTTATGATGAGATTAGTATCTAAGCCAACAATTTATATTAAGGGATTAACTAAATGGTTAATAAATTCAATGAAATACTAAGGGATAAGTCTATACTCTAGATTATTATCTTTTGTTGAATTTATTTCTTTTTTTACTTGGACTTAAAATTCTGTATTACTTGACATGATAGCGTAGGCTTATGCTTAGTTAGTTTAGCATCAATAACGATTTTGGTACCGTTGCCGGGGACTATTTCTTGGATCAATACTAATTCAATACTACTTGCTTTTTAATTCATATTTTATTTTTATTTTTCCTTATTTTATTTTTGTTTTAGTTTATTTTTCTTTTTACTTTGATTTTCTTTTTATTTTACTTTGACAATTCTTACTACAGAGGAAAACAATAATAACATCAACAATTCTATCTTTGAGCCTATGATACCACATAAGGCATTGAAAGAGTATGCAGTCCCAATTATTGATGGTGTGCAATATAGTATTTGAAAAACCATCAATTCAAATAACTTTGAGATTAAGCTGAATATTATTTACATGCTGAAAGAGACTGTACAGTTCATCGAAGCTCCCAATAATGATCTGAACATGCATATTATATCGACGGAGTCTCAAATGATACCATTCGACTAAGATTGTTCCCTTTCTCCTTAAGAGACAGAACCAAGAGTTGGTTGATTTCATTGCAATCTAAAATTATATCGACTTAGGATGATCTAGCATATAAGTTTCAAGCAAAGTTCTTTCCACCAACAAAGATAGCAAAGATGAGGAATGACATTGCCTCATTCAGTTAGATTGACGACGAGACGTTGTATAAGACATAAGAGCATTTCAAAGACATGTTGAGGAAATGTCCTCACCATGTTAAGGAATGACATTGCCTCATTCAATTAGTCCAAACGTTCTATAATAGATTAGTAGGCCATTTAAGGACCATTGTAGATGCCACTACTGGAGGAGCTATAATGAATAAGTCTATGAATGAGGCTTATAATCTACTAAAGGAGATAACAGCTAATAGTTAACAATGGCCAGAAGAGAGAGTTACACACAAAAGAGTCACCAGTATGCATGAGATTGACACATTTAATGCATTGGCGGCGCAAATTAATACCTTATCCAAAAATTTTGATGCATTGAACATCGTTACAAACTAGCAAATGACATGCGACTTCTGTGGCGATAACCACATGAATAGGCGGTGCATAAAAATAGAGAATTATGTGGGCAATTTTAATTGACAGTAACCTAACCCACAATCAAGTTTCTACAAGTCAGGGTGGAAACATTATCCTAACTTCTCTTGCATAACAACTATTGAGAGTCATCTAGACCAATGAATCCCCTAGAACTCTAATCACCGCAAGAAACGAAGCCAGCATTGGAAGACATGTTTATGCAATATATGAAGTCCAACAATGCCATCCTATAGAATCAGTTCGCATTATTGAAGAACTTAGAGATTAAAATGGGATAATTTATTGTTGCCATTAATAGGAAACCTCTAGGCACTCTATCTAGCGACACCAAAGTAAATCCAAGAGTAAATATAGAGCAATGCTAAGCCATTAACTTGAGGAGTGATAAAACCATACATGTTGACACATCTAAACAACCACCATCAAGTATAAAGGAGAAGAAAATGTAGAGAGATAAAGTGTAGCCATATGGCTATTCGTTTTCTTCAAATGCTACAGAGGTGTCAAACAAGTGCAAGAACAGAAAAATTATAGAGAGGTAGTCTAAAAAAGTGCAGAAAAGAAAGATAGACAGTAGACTAGAGCAGAACATATCAGTAACATGGAGTAGAATCAACTTATGCACGCTATATTACTTGATTGCTATAGCATTAATGTGTTGCCACCAAATACCCAGGAGCTCAAGGACACAGAGATGTTGAATCCTCATATAAAAAAGAAGGCGTTAAATCATAGGATAAAATGAAAGAAAAAGAAAAAAGAGCAGCATAAAGAAGAAGGGATCAAAGAGAATGGCATAAAAGAACGTCTTCCCCGGCCTAAGATTAAAGCCTTTTTAGAGAAGCACGAAGAAAATGAGGCAAACATTGCTGCCCTTGATTTGATTGTAAAGATATGAAAGCTAAAGGAAAGGAAGCCTAGCAAGCTCATATACAAAGATGCTTCCACCATTGACTTTGATCCACTATAAGAGTAGAAAAAAGCCTCCCCGAGCCAACGGTTAATCAAGCACTTCTTGGGAAGCAACCTAAGTAATTTTTAGTTTTATTTTGGCTTATTTTTAGTTTTAGATACGATAGTTTCTTTTCTTTTTACGAATAATTAAGCAAGATGAGCATTCAAGGAAGCAACATGAGTATTTGCAAGTGTTGGGAGCAAAGGAATACCGCAATCCAATCAATAAACAACAGCACTGCATTGCTTTGACTTCATCTACTAGGGGAGTTTCTCTTACTTTTAAGTTTATTTTAGACATTATGGACAATGTCTAATTTATGTTTGAAGGTGAAAAACACATATCTTATGTTTATTTTCTACTACATTATTAAGGTTGTCATGTAGGGTACATTTTTGTTAGTTGATTAGATTTGGTTTAGATGATGATTATTTGTCCATGATAAGAATTAGAATATTTGTTGATTTTATTTTTCACAATGTTTTAGGGAACAATAGATGCTTGAGATATCACTTATATCATGAATCTTGGAATGATTTTTAATTTTATTTTTGATCACTTATTTTTTAGCACATTGAGATTAGCATGTATTAGTTAATTTTTCTTTTTGCCTAGAAATACTTTATGCTTAAGTATAGCACTACAGTCTCGAGGACCAACACTCTAGAACTTTCTTGATTACTACTTATGGCGAAATTCTAGAAAGCACATGAATAAAGAAATAACATTAGGCCACCTTTAGATCGATTGAGCTTTTTCTAGCATGTATACTTATCCCTAGTTACTCTATTTGAGCCGAAATGTCCATTTTTTCTGTTTTACCACATTTCCAACTGTAAGAATTTTAAGTTTATTTATCACAAAATCTATCAGTAGCACTATAAACTTTGAGTTTACTTATAAATATTCTTAAAAGAAAAAAAAGGTTGTGATGATGTGAAAAGGGTAATATAATGAAAAGCAATAAGTTTTAAAGGTGCAAATCAATCTAAGTTTGGGGATACATTTAAAAAAAAGAATATAAAAAGAAAATAAAAATGCTTAAATATATAAATACCCCCAGCTTAAGAAAAATAAGAAAATCTTTGCAATCGTGTGCTTAAAAGAAACATGGAAATATCATAGGTCTAGGGGAAGAGATAAATCAAGGAGAAAGGATCAAGAGGTTTCTACATAAAGTTAAGTGTTCATGGTGTGATTTAAACATCATATTTGTCTTTATAGTCCATCAAGCTAATTTAAGTCTTAAATAGATACATAAATATGTGTATTTCTACTTTAGTAGAGAGTAGTATAAATAACAAACTTATGGTAGTGTTATTATAATTAAAATGTGCTGAGACGTCATCTTTATGTACTATCTTAACTAATGAGTAAATTTGAGTTTAATTTGACTAATTACTTGCTTATTACACACATGCATAAGTGACTATTTACAGGGGAGAATGAAGGACTTGATGAATGGTATGATGAATTACTAAAAGTTGTCTATTGCATTCTAAAAAAACTTGTGCCATTTCATAGCCTTTGAGACAATGATTGTGATTATCTAATCAACTGAAGCTTGTTTTTAGTTTTTTTTTTAAGTTTTTATTTAAATTTAATAAGTTGTAAATGTTTGTCTTTGTTTTGCTTGATGACGAGCAAAGTCATAAGTTTGGGGTATTTGATAAGAGCATACATGCATTAGTGTAATAAGTCCCCATCTTGGGTATTTTGCTCCAATTCATGAATATTTATCTATTTAATCATGTATGTGGTCATAAATAGGTGCACGAGAAAAAATGTGATGTAAAAGAATAAACGAGAGGCAAAACAGACACAAAACGAGCGAGTTGACTCAAAATACCTAAGGCCCAATACCCAGGCTTGGGCGTTGCGAGGTCCATGGCTTGGAGCTGCAATGCCCAGGTTAGAAGTTGGGTGCCACAGAGCCCAGCTTGCCATCTATAAGGATTACTTTCTAGGTCCTGGCGTCGCGGCACTAATCACTTAGCGTCGTAGCGCCCGTGCGACAAAATAAAGGGCTTCTCAACTCTCTTATTTTGACTTGGATTCAAGGCCACTTGACCTTAGGGTATCTCACACCTATAAAAGCACTATTTAATAAGCCAAAAAAAAGGCTATAGAGAGGCAAAAATGTAGAAAAATAATTAACACACAAAATCAAAGATCAAAGCGAAGAATTGAAGATTCAAAATCAAGAATCAAGTTTGAAGTTAAAATTAAGAGAGAAGCAATCCAAGGAATCGCCTTGATTAATTTTTTCTTCTCTTTTTTATCATTATGTTCTTGATTATGATGTCTTTGAATTATTAGTTTGATACTTTTGGATTTGTGATGAGTTAAATTTATTATTCTAGGGTTAGACTATGTGAACCTAGTATGTAGTTAGATTTCATTGATTCTTAGTTTATGAACTTAATATATATAATTGATTCATTCTTTCTTGTGTTTAATGATTTCATGATATCTGATCAATATGATGAATGATTGAGAAACCATGATAAACTCGACAGATGGATTCATGTGCTTAGTCTAGAATAGTTTGATGTATGATCATAGGGTAACAACTATGAGTTCCATCTAGGATAGACATATACCTAGGTGGCATGTATGGTTTTATTTAGACTTAATCTTAATTAATTACATTCTAATTTGATTTCCATAGATATATAGGTGATTGTTAGAATGTATAATATAGTCACTCAACCATTAATAAATGCTTGTTATGAGATTAGTGTCTAAGCCAATAATTTAAATTGTTAATGAATTCAATGAAATACTAGACGACGAGTCTATTATTATACTTTTGTGAATTTATTTCTTTGTTTATTTGCTGTTTAGGTTAAGTTTAGGTTAATCAATTGATTTTCAAATTTTAGGTTTCTGGATAAAAGTAAAGTAGATATAATTTTAGTAATTAATTGAAAGGATTAGATTGCATAGTCTCTGTGGGATTAATACTTAGAGTTAAAATCCTATATTACTTGATACGATAGCATGTGCTTGCGCTTAGCTAGTATAGCATCAATCAATATGCAAGGTGAAGAAGGCTCTATATAGGTTGAAATAGTTACCAAAGGCATGGTTTGGTCGATTGAGCTACTCAATAAAGAAGTACTATTTTAGGCAAGCTTTTGCAGATCACACTTTGTCTATCTTTATCAAGTTTCGATAAACAAAGAAAAATACTAGAGACTAGTATGAAAGTTGATCTATTTAACTCACACCAGACTCGACCTATAATACACAGTTAGTGTTGTGAGTCAATTTATGAACAATCTGAGTGACCAACACATGAATCCAGTGAATCATATTTTAGCTTATCTAAAGTTCGCTTCAAGCAAAGGTATTATATTATCTAGCTATGGACATCTAGATATTGTGGGTTACACAGATTCTAACTTTGCTGAATGTAGATTGGATATAAAGTATACTTTAGGGTATGTATCATTTGTTAGAGGTAATTTGGTGACTTTGAGAAGTAAGAAACAAAATGTGGTATCATAGTCTAGTAAATCTGAATACTATACTCTTCATCATGCAACCACATATCTTAATTGGCTAAGAATCCTCTTAAGTGAACTTAAGTTTGGTCCAAAACCTTATATAGTGCTTTTTTGTGATAGCATGACAGCTATTGAGATAGAAAATAATCCAGTACAACACGATCAAAATAAGCATGTTGAACTTGATAGAAACTACATCAAAGATATCCTAGACACTGATAGGATAAAAGTTCCTTACCCTAAGAGTGTAGATCAGCTGGCTGGTATGATGACTCATGCCATTAGTGGTGATTCATTTTATACAACACTGTTTAAGTTGAGTATATGTGATATCTATGCACCAACTTGAGGGAGAGAATTGGCATGTAATTAACATGTACAACTTTATTTCTTCATTTAACTAGGAATTAGAGTATTAATTAGTCCATTATAATTAGGATATTAGTTGTTAGATTAATCAATACTTGACTTTCCTTTTCAATAGGCTTGTATGTTGTATAAATACCCTTAAGATATATGAAAGAATTCATTTAACCTAATTATCAATTATAAATTTAAGATGGTATATGTTAGGATGAAGCACCTATTAGTTATTAACTTAATTATTTGTAAGAAAATTAGTTAAAGATTTACACACTCTAAATGGAAGGAACCCATTATTTTTCTAACTATATGAGTTATGGCTAACCAATTCACAAAAAGCATTTTGTTATAAAAATATTTAACTAGAATGTAGACAGGCATAACTTTATGTAGGCATAAAACAATAATTAATACTAATGTGTTTAAACTACAATACATTTCATATTAGATGATTCATTAGTGACAAAATGAACCCATAAGATAAAATAATCAATACGAATTAACACAAGCTTCATAAAAGGAACTAAGAAATCATAAGATAAAATAAAACCTTGTACTAGATGAATTTTTTAGTTTACCTTCAATCACCGCATTCTCATATTATACATCTTCTACTTGTTTGGAGTGAACAAGAACCCATGATAACCTTTTAAGGCTTTTAGTCTTTTGTTTATCACAGTCATTATCGGCTACTTTGACAACCTCTCTCTCATAGCCCTACAAGCAAACAACAATAGAATTTAACCAAAAAAAACATTTAACAATAGATGCAAATTGATTTTAATGATAGTGAAAAGATGTTATGAACTAATACAAAAAAAAAAAAAAACAAAACCACACACTAACCACTACCCATATACTTATAACAACATCTCAGGATTGCAAACCCCACAAACCTTATTATGCTTACCACATTCACAAACCCTAATCGTCTTCTATCAATAACATCAATAAAAATTGGACATCATTCACATAAGAAACAAATAAGATTTAAAAATCCCACAACAAATATTTCTCATCAAAACCCACATACATAGAAAACAAATTTAAAATCCAACAACCGAATGACAAATAGTAATCCAAAATCCAAATTCCAGCAACATTGTCACCTACATAAATAACATAAAAAAGAAAAACATATAAACACCAACATTCTTGATTTAAACACGAAAAATATATAATTTTTTAAAAGTACTTAGGGTTTTTTAACACTAACCTTTCAAACTTAGAATCAATGTGATTTTGCAACAAACTTCTGAATGGAAACACTCAAACGCTCAAGAATCAACAACTTGATGAACACATGAAAATACATATTTGTTAAGAGATTCAGTCACCATTTAATGTCACTAATTTTAGTATTTGTCATATTTGTAACTTGAAATAAAGTGTTCTCCTTAAATTGTGATTAATGAATGTTATTTGGACAAGTTTAGGTAAAATAAACATAACTCTCAATGTAGAAATCGAAATGGAGAAATTCATGAACCTGGTGCAACATGACTTAATCTTACACAAATTTGAAGAATAGTGGAAAAGGTAAATCCAACATGTTATAGGCCAAAAAGTGAGATACATTAGAATCAGGTTACAACTTCTGTCCAGCTTAACCCAACTCACATATTTGGATCGTATCTCACAAAATACGTACTCAATTGGTATAATTCTTGAAGTTATGAAATGATTACTTAACTATAAACAACTCATATGTTTATGGTAAAGTCCAAGTCAACCGTTATCATGGACCAAATTGCATTGCAAGTGGGTAAAATGGTTGTTGGCCGAAATCTGATGTGGCTTTAGAATCTTGCTCATATCTCATTGGACACTCATCCAATTTACATGAAATTAGTTCCTATGGAAAGAAGAGACAAAATTCTACAACTTTCATGTCAGCTATAGAAGCTAAATCGGTAATTTACATTATCAAAAATATGCTGCAAGTGGATAAACGAGTTATTGGCTTAAAATTATTGAAGATTGATGTCATCCATGACATATGTCCATTCATTGCCTATATAAGGAGACTCTTATGACATTTTTAACATTAGATAATTCTCTCTTCTTTTCTTCTCATTAACATGTATTGTAATTTAGGCTAGAATTCTTGGTAAGGCTAAGAGATGAACTTTTATGTGTAGTAAATCTACTTCTATGCTTTGATTCGTTGCAAATAGCTACAAATGTTTGTAAGATTGGTTTTGATTAAACTCTTATCTATTCTATTTTTTATAATCCAGAGATTATAATTCTCATGTCTCATATAAGTTCAGTCATGCTTTTCTTATGTGATTTTTAGTGAACTATAATTGTTACTGGTGACATTGTTTTATATGTTAATCTTTTACTGCAGTATTGTCAAATTGATATATTGTCGATCTTGGATAACATATAAGGGCAATAAATGTTTAATATTCAAGTTGATCTTTTACTGCAATATTGTTAAAGTGATATATTGTCGATCTTAGATAACTTGTATAAATGAACATGATGTATGTTAATGCTTGCAAAGAGTTTAATTACGTCAAATACATGTGTTATCAAATGTGCTATATTTTCCTATCTTCCGATTGATTGTTTGGGATGTGAAACTTTCAATTGAGTTATAAGCATTGAATCAAAGTGTAGAGTAGA
Source organism: Ailanthus altissimus (assembly GCA_946807835.1). NCBI lineage: Eukaryota > Viridiplantae > Streptophyta > Magnoliopsida > Sapindales > Simaroubaceae > Ailanthus > Ailanthus altissimus. Next base: position 18,493,728 of record OX327687.1, read on the forward strand.
TTTATAAAGCATAATTATGATTCTCGAAGCCTTATTTAAATCATCATCAGACATTTCCTTCAAATTATAGACAATCCTATCTTATCCACTTAAATCAATTAATTTTATCATTTGCTACTGCTTTAATATTTTACTTCATCAACCTATTTTGCCAAGAGCTTCCCTGTGAGATCGACACCTCAATCTATACTGCGATAGCCGTGTTATATTTTGAGCGTAAACAAAAATTTGACGCCGTTGTCGGGGAAGCACACTAAGCAAAAGTCAGTTGCGATTATAAATACTAAAGTGGTAACTTTGTACATTTTATTTTCTTTGTAAAATCTTAGTTTTATTTCCTCTGTTGTAATTTATTTATTATTCATGGTTGGTTCTACCGCCTAATTTATTTTGTTTTCTTTAGTTAATTTGTTATATTTTATATTATCTTAATGGCTGATTTTACCGCCTAATTAGTTTATTTTCTTTTATCTATTTATCGCACTTTATTTTCTTTTATTTATTTATTGCATTTTTTTTAATGGCTGGTTTACCGCCTAACTTCGTTCACTTTCTTTTATTTATTTATTGTACTTTATTTATTTATTCCACTTTTTTTTCTTTAGTTAATATGTTGTATTTTCTTTTTATTTTAATGGCCGGTTCTACCGCCTAACCTTTTATTTATTTACTTATTGTATTTTTTTTATTATTTATTTATTGTACTTTTTGTTTATCGTACTTTACAGTCTTTTGTTTAGTTATTGTATTTATATTTCATAGTTGGTCTTACCACCTAACTCATTTCTATTTTTTATTGTGTTTTATTCCACTTCTTAATTTTCCTTAAGCATTTCCTTCCTTAAAAAAAAAAAATTGTTGTTAGGATGTATGCATCGACTTAGAGACAAACGAGAAAGATTTGTGAGAGAACTAGAACTAGAACTAGAACCACCCCCACAATTTTTAAGTGAAGAGAATTCACCTTCTAGTTCATCTTGTAATTCTAAAACAATGAGCCAACACGAAGAAACCCCCGTTAGAACTCTAAAAGATTACTTGCATCCTACTCGCACAGCCACACCATCATGTATTATATTTTCACCTAACACACCACATTCAGATTTTAAACCTGGAATCATACAACTTCTTCCCACTTTTCATGGTCTAGATAGTGAAAATCCTTATGTACATGTTAGGGAATTTGAAGAGGTAATTGCCACCTTCCATAGCCAACCTGAAGCCATAGACGCTGTTAGACTTAAATTTTTCCTTTTTTCCCTGAAAGACAAAGCAAAGAGTTGGCTATACTCTTTGAGGCCGAGGTCTATAGGAACTTGGGCAGAAATGACCCAAGCATTTTTCAATAAATACTTTCCACAACACAAAACCTATGGACTGAAACGATAAATTTCTTCCTTCTCCCAAAAAGACAGTGAAACCTTATATCAAGCATGGGAAAGGTTTAAGGAGTTGCTAAATCTGTGCCCTCACCATAGGTATGAATATTGGCGCTTGGTTAGTTATTTCTATGAAGGACTCACAATTAGAGAGCACCAATTTATTGAGATGATGTGTAATGGGGAGTTCTTTCATAAAGATCCTGAGGAAGCCATAGAATTCTTTAATGACTTAGCCGAAAAAGCCCATACATGGACTGGACCTAGCATTGCTGAAAGCACAAATAGGTCACGACCCAATGGAGTTTTCCATCTTAGGGAAGAGAATAACCTCAAAGCCCAATTAGAGGTCTTAACTAGGGAGTTAGAGGCCTTGAAAATCAAAGATAGAAGGGTCACCCACACAGTTGCTAGAGTTGAGTCACACGATATCTGTTTTGTCTGTGGAGAAGTGGAACACTTAGCTCAGGATTGCCCCATGTATAGTAAGATGAGAGGGATATATGAGGAATAATGTAATGCCCTATGGATGTACAAGAAGCCTTATTCACCTTACTCTGAAACATATAATCCTAGCTGGAGAAACCATCCAAATTTCAGTTGAAAATCTGACCAACAAGCCAACAGCCAGTGGAAACAAGAACAACAAGCACCCAAGTCTTATGTTGCTCCTCAATATAATGCACGACCAACTAGAAGTTCTTTAGAGGATATATTACAAGCATTTATGGAGGCACAAAGTAAGACTAATAAAAAATTTGAAACAAGTCTTGCACAGGTGGTAGACAAAAACAAAGAAATCAAGAGTCAAATCACAAAGTTGACCAGTGCCTTAACTGTACAAAAGCGAGGTAAGTTTCCAAGTTCATGGCACAAGCTTCTACTTCTGATGTTCAAAATCTCAAAGAAGTCAATGCCATTACTACTCGAAGTGGTAAGATTGTAAGTGAACCTACTGCTGAAATTAACACATCTAGGAGTAGTAAAGACGCCCCCCTTGAAAAAGAGGCCACAGTGGAAAAAGAGCCCGAAAGTAAGTTTTCAATCCTAGTGCCTTTTCCTTAAGCTCTTCAACCAGTTAGGAAAAATTCAGAAATTCAAGGTGAGATTTTAGAACATTTGAAACAAGTTAAGATTAATCTTCCCTTGTTACATTTGATTAAGCAGGTTTCAACTTATGCCAAAGTCATCAAGGATTTATATACTATCAAAAGAAAATACCTTGTGAAGAAAACGACATTTTTGGCAGAACAGATAAGTGCAGTAATTGAACAAAAGACACCACCCAAGTATAAAGACCCAAGATGTCCTACAATCTTCTGCCAAATTGGGACACATGAGTTTGGTCAAGCTTTATTGGACTTAGGATCAAGTGTAAATTTAATGCTTTATTCTATTTACTTGTAGTTGGGACTTGGTGAGATTAAACCAACATCTGTAGTCCTACAATTAGCTGACCGATCAATCAAGAAACCACGGGGAATAATAGAATATGTTTTGTTACAAATTGATAAATTTTACTACCCTATTGATTTTCTTGTTTTAGATACTCATACTGTTGTTAACATAGAGTCAAATATTCCTCTTATTTTGGGGAGACCTTTTCTAGCCACTGCTAATGCTCTTATTAATTACAGAAATAGTCTAATGAAATTATCTTTTGGGAATATGACTCTTGAGGTGAACATTTTTAATATTGGCAAACAACCACGAGAAGAAGACGAGTTCTATCATTCATATATGATAGACACACTTGTAGCAGAGGAAGCTTATAAAAATCATAGCTATGATTCTTTGAAAAACCTTCTCAATTTTGATTTTGACGAATTGTATTATCCTGATGTAACAACTGAGGTCTTTAGTGTTTTTGACTCACAGGATAAAGGGACTTGATTTTGGCAGCCACGCTTTGAAGAGTTGCCACGAGAGAGGGAGAGACCAAAACCATCAAACCTCGAGACACCACAGGTTGAGCTTTCTCCACTGCCCAAAGGTTTGAAACACGCATTCTTGGGACCAGATGATACCTTTCCTATCATTGTTTCTTCTAAACTTAGTGCTGAACAAGAGGCAAAATTGATAAAATTGTTAAAAGAACATAAGTCTGCACTAGGTTGGACCATAGCTGATATTAAAGGTATTTCTCCATTGATATGCTCCCATAGAATTCATTTAGAGGAAGGTGCCCAACCTCATAGAGACCCACAAAGAAGACTTAACCTAACAATGAAAGAAGTAGTGAAGAAAGAAGTCTTGAAATTATTAGATGCGGGTATAATCTACCCAATTTCTGATAGTCAATGGGTAAGTCCAACTCAAGTAGTTCCTAAGAAATCTGGGGTTACTGTTGTTGAAAATGAGAATGGGATACCTGTTCCAACTAGGTTAATAAGTGGTTGGAGAATGTGTATTGATTATAGAAAGTTAAACACAGCCACTAGGAAAGACTATTTTCCATTGCCTTTTATCGACCAAATTTTAGAACGTGTAGCTGGACATCCTTTTTATTGCTTTCTTGATGGGTATTCAGGGTATTACCAGATTGAGATAGCTATAGAAGATCAAGAAAAAACCACTTTTACATGCCCTTTTGGTACTTATACTTTTCGTAGAATGCCATTTGGATTATGTAATGCACCAGCTACTTTTTAGCATTGTATGTTGAGTATTTTCTCTGATATGGTTGAAAAATGCATGGACGTCTTTATGGATGATTTGATTGTTTTTGGTAATTCTTTTGATTTATGCCTACTTAACTTGAAATCTGTTTTGAGTAGGTGTGAAGAAAAATGACTTGTACTAAATTGGGAGAAATGTCATTTCATGGTATCTTTAAAAATCGTTTTGGGGCACATTATATCTGAAAGAGAGATAGAGGTTGACAAGGCAAAAATTGAATTAATCTCTAAATTATCTACGCCCAAAACGGTAAAAGATGTTCGATCCTTTCTTGGACACGCTGGCTTTTACAGAAGGTTTATACAAAATTTTTCTGCTATATCCAGACCATTATGTAACCTTTTGCTAAAAGATGCAGAATTTACATGGACAGAAGAGTGTAATGAGGCATTCCGAACACTCATTGCCAAACTCACCACCGCTCCTATCCTGCAATCACTGGATTGGAACCTCCCATTTGAAATTATGTGTGATGCAAGTAATTATGCTGTAGGAGTAGTTCTTAGGCAATGTAGGGAGGGAAAACCTTTTGTTGTTTATTATGCTAGTAGGACTTTAAATGATGCTCAAAATAATTACACTACTATTGAAAAAGAACTACTAGCTGTTGTTTTTGTCTTAGATAAATTTCGTTCTTATTTGATTGGTTCACCTATTGTTATTTTTACTGACCACGCAGCCCTTAAGTACCTTCTTTCTAAGAAGAATGCTAAAGCCCGTTTAATTAGGTGGATTCTTCTTTTGCAAGAATTTGATATAACCATCAAAGATAAGAAAGGCGTTGAAAATGTTGTTGCTGATCATCTATCTCGCCTTGAGTTCACTGACTCTACTGATTTGCCACCCATTCGAGATGATTTTCTGGATGAACATCTTTTTGTTATAAGCCAAATACCTTGGTATGCACATATCGTAAATTATTTGGTTTGTGGTGAACTTCCATCTGACTGGAGTGCACAAGATAAGCGTAAGTTCTTAGTTGAGGTATGTAATTTTTATTGGGATGATCCATATCTTTTCAAATACTGTCCTGACCAAATCATGAGACGTTGCATTCCTGAAAGAGAAGTTTTTAGTGTCTTAAATTTTTGCCATAATGCTGCTTGTGGTGGCCATTTTTCTATGAAGAAGACAGCTGTGAAGATTTTACAGTGTGGTCTTTACTGGCCCACTTTGTTCAAAGACACTAATAATTTTTGTCGTTCCTGTGAAAGATGTCAAAAGTTAGGTTCTTTATCTCGAAGAAATATGATGCCTCTTAACCCTATTCTTGTTATTGAGATATTTAACTGTTGGGTTATCGATTTTATGGGTCCTTTTCCCTCATCTTTTGGGTACCTTTATATTCTTTTAGCTGTTGATTATGTATCAAAATGAGTGGAGGCTGTAGCTTGTCGTACTAATAATAATATAATTGTGGTACAATTCTTAAAAGAAAATGTGTTATCTAGGTACGGTACGCCACGTGTCATCATTAGTGACCAAGGAACACATTTTTGTAATCGTTCTTTTGAAGCTTTAATGTGCAGGTATGGTGTTCTTCACAAAGTTTCCACTGCATACCATCCACAGACAAATGGACAAGCCGAACTAGCAAATAGAGAGGTTAAACAGATTTTGAAAAAGATGGTTAACCCGAATCGCAAAGATTGGTCTCTACGCCTTTCTAATGCATTATGGGCATATCGCACTGCATACACAACCATCTTAGAAATGTCCCCATACCGGCTTGTTTATAGGAAAGCTTGCCATTTACTTGTTGAGCTAGAGTATAAAGCTTATTGGGCTGTCAAAGCCCTTAACTTTGATTTGAATGCTGCAGGTCTCCAGAGAAAGTTACAATTGTCAGAAATAGAAGAGCTACGAAATGACGCATATGACAACTCCAGAATTTACAAAGCTAAAATGAAAGTAGCTCATGATAAACAGATCTCAAGGAAATACTTTGAGCCAAATCAACAGTCTATCTTCATGATTCTCAATTGCATTTACACCATGGAAAGTTGAGATCTCAATGGACTGGTCCATTTATGGTAATACATGTTTTTCCTAATGGTGTTGTTGAAATAGAGGACCCCACTAATGGACGAACTTTCAAAATGAATGGACAGCGGCTAAAAAGCTACGTGGAAAAGGTAGACGACTTTATGTACCTAGGCGAGATCCTTCTTGTGGATCCTGTCTATCATGCTTGATTAGGTTCAATCTATCTGTACCATATTTTATATATTTATCTTTTGACTTTTTATTTTTATTTTTATTTTCTTTCACATTTTATTTTACTTTATTTTCTTCTTTTTATTTTTTTTCTTCAGTGTGATTTTATTTCCCGGTCAAGTGGTGGATATGGTACTCCGTGCCTTTTAAAGTCAGTTTCTCAGTTCCCTAAAAACTGTCCCTCAAACTGTACATTATCTCTTTTCTTTCTTTCAAAATGGATCGCATTCTTGCCAACCTTAAAAAACGTTTTCCTTCATTGCCTCAAAATGCTCTACTTAAGATTTACAAAGCACGGTGTGAAAGACTAAGGTTATTGATGTTGGGTAATATCCCTGTGGACCTTCGTTGGTTAATTGAAGCCAAGGTTCGGTTGTCTGGTGAGTTTGAAAATGATTTTGTTTCTCATATGCCTGATCTTGGAAGAAGCTCTTATGCCAAAAGGCGACGAGCAAAAAGGTTACAAGTCTATCATAAATGTGCTTGATGGAATTGTAATCGGAGTTGTCATTCTTTAGGATTCGTATCTAGAAATCGAGAAGATAAAATTCAGTTCATTAAAGATGGACTGAGTAAGGAGTCTTTGGATGATATCTTATTGACTCTTGAGACGCATCCCTGTGGGCTCGTGCAACGTGAACTTCTTAACTTATGGAACAAATTCAAAAATGAACATCAATGGTATAGTCTCGGGAATCTGACTCTAAAGGACCATGTTTGCCTATTTATAAGAAAATTGGATGAGAAGCCTATTCTCAACCTATAGAGGGCGTTTAAGCCGTTATTGGACGTAAAACTAGAGGAAGATGTGAGCCACAATCACAACTACTTGTAAATACATGTGTTTTAATTTCAAACTTTATTTTATGAATAGTAGGGCTACTTATGTAGATTTCTTAAATTCAAATCTTTTTGTTCAATAATGCATGTGGGTCATTACGTTTAAATTTTTGTGTTTTATTTTTAACTCTCTTTTGACAAACTGTCGTGTTACCATAATCATTGTTATCATTTGGCACTCTATAAATACAGCACCTCATTTTCTTCATTTTTATATATTGAGATAAAGGTGTGTGTAAATATGGAGGAAACCCTAGTTCAACAATTTTGAAAAATATGTGTATTTTGTGGATCTAGTCCTGGGGAGAGTAAAGCGTTTGTAGAAGCAGCAAACAATCTAGGAAAAGCATTAGCTGCAAGAAAAATTCATTTGATTTATGGAGGGGGTAGCCTTGGGCTAATGGGGTGTGTGTCAACAGCTGCACATTTAGGAGGAAGTCAAGTTTTAGGTATTATTCCTACAGCTTTGGCTGTGGAAAACCTGATCAGGAAAACAATAGGGGAAGAATTACGAGTCTCATCCATGCATGAACGAATAGCTAGAATGCTTTGCAATGCAGACGCTTTTATTGCTTTACCAAGTGGTTTTGGTACCTTAGAAGAAAATTTTCAAATTGTCTCTTGGGCCCAATTGAATATCCATCGAAAACCCATAGGTTTGTTGAATGTTAATAACTATTTTGATTGCTTACTTTGTTTTCTTGATCAAGCTATGGAACAAAATTTTATTTCACATTTGGCGCGCAAATCCTGGTTTCTGCTACTGAGGCGGATGAATTGATTAACAAATTATAGGCAGTTACCTACAAACTTAACCCAACAATAACTCGGATCGATTGGTCAGTGGGCCTTAACAAGCGAAAATTGGATCTAACACTTCGTTTGTAAATTTTTCTTTATTTTATTTATTTATCAGCGTCATCATTTTAGTTTATATTTGTTTAAGTGTCTCTCAGGTTTGTTTCTTTCAAATAACTAGCATTTCAGGTAATATCTTCTATACTTCATCTCTTTCTATTTAAACATTGAGGACAATGTTTCATCTAGTTTGGGGGGAAGATAGTAGACACAAGTCGTATTTAAAAAAAAAAAAACATTTGTGGTCCAATATTTGATTAAAATGGCAAAGTAAAGAGTTCAGTTTGAAACTCTTGAGACGCATTCTAGGTCAAGTTAAAATGGCAGAGTAAGGAGTTTTAGTTCTAACTTTTGAAACGTATTTTAACTAACTTTTTGTTGTTTTGTTTTATGTTTAATGTATTGTTATTTATTGCTTGTAGTCTTAGTAATTCTTGTATAAAAGAATTTGCTTTTTTTGCCTAGGTATGATTTCAAAATTGTTTAGGTTGAGTCACTGTTTCTATTTAGGTTACTAAAGAATGACTTCCAAAATATTTTTGAGCACAATGCTAAGCCTTGTGGTAAAATGGATGATTCAATTTATATAGCCAGGAGAATTCTCAAGTTTAAGTAAATATTTTTCTAATCTCACATATATTTTGTGAGTAAGTAGAAAGGTTGAAAAAACAGCTTATGAACCTTCATTGATCCTTTGAATTGGTTAATTTTTATTTAGAATGATATTATTTGAATTAAGGGATAAGTTGGTTGCATTTGTGTATAATATAATTTGGTGAGAAACCTTTGTAATGCTTCCTTGTAATTTTCAAAAATACAAAAAATAAAAATAAAAAAAAAGCAAAAAACAAAAAAAAGCAAAATACTAAAAAAAAAAAAGGAGCAAACATACCATAAAAAAAAGAAGCAATTCAGTTTAATAAAGTCTTCATTCAATTTTAGAAGACAAATATTTTGTAAAACAATTTTCTCACCAAGTTATAATTGTATTATTCTCACAAGCCAATTAAAGTTCTAAAGCTGATGTATGATAAGAATAATTGATTTTTAAACAAATAATTTTCCTATCTTTGAATCAATGTTAGTTTTTATGTCTGTCCTTAAAATTGACTTTTTCTTGAGTGCTTAACTATTTTCCAACTCCATAAGAGAAGTCTCAACCTTTTAAACAGTCATACACCTATGAGGATATGAAGTTGAGGCTCTTACTTGGAGAAATTCTCAAGACTATATCTATTGTAGTTTGTGGTTAGATGGTTATGGCTTAATTCACACACACACACAAATTTTGGAAGTTGTAATTGAAAAAACCATGATAGCAATAGTGATCTCGAACTGACGTTTTATTTGAAATGCTTCAGTAGTTTTGTATATTCTATTTACGCTTGAATTGCTAGAGACTAGCAATAAGATGGTTGGGGGCTGTGATGAACACATGAAAATGCATATTTGTTAAGAGATTCAGTCACCATTTAATGTCACTGATTTTAGTATTTTCCATATTTTTATCTTGAAATAAAGTGTTCTCCTTAAATTGTGATTAATGAATGTTATTTGGACAGGTTTAGGTAAAATGGACAAAACTCTCAATATAGAAATTGAAATGGAGAAATTCTTAAACTTGGTGCAACATGACTCAATCTTACACAAATTTGAAGAATAGTGGAAAAGACAAATCTAACATGTTATGGGCCAAAAATTGAGATACATTAGAATCGGGTTACAACTTCTGCCCAACTTGACCCAACTCACATATTTGAACCGTATCTCACAAAATACGTACTCAATTGGTATAATTCTTGAAGCTGTGAGATGCTGACATAACTATCAACAACTCATATGTTGATGGTAAAGTCCAAGTCAGCCGTTATCATGGACCAAATTGCATTGCAAGTGGGTAAAATAGATGTTGGCCGAAATCTGATGTGGCTTTAGAATCTTGCTCATATCTCATTGGACACTCATCCAATTTATATGAAATTAGTTCCTATGGAAAGAAGAGACAAAATTCTACAACTTTTATGTCAGCTACAGAAGTTAAATCGGTCATTTACATTATAAAAAATATGCTGCAAGTGGATAAATGAGTTATTGGCTTAAAATTATTGAAGATTGATGTCATCCATGACATATGTCCATTCATTGCCTATATAAGGAGACTCTTAGGACGTTTTTAACATTAAATAATTCTCTCTTCTTTTTTTCTCATTAACATGTATTGTAATTTAGGCTAGAGTTCTTGGCAAGGCTAAGAGATGAACTTTTATGTATAGTAAATCTACTTCTATGCTTTGATTCGTTGCAAATAGCTACAAATGTTTGTAAGTTTGGTTTTGATTAAACTTTTATCTATTCTATTTTCTATAATCCAGAGATTATAATTCTCATGTCTCATATAAGTTCAATCATGCTTTTCTTATGTGATTCTTGGTGAACTATAATTGTTACTGGTGACATTGTTTTATATGTTAATCTTTTACTGTAGTATTGTCAAATTGATATATTGACGATCTTGGATAACATATAAGGGCAATAAATGTTTAATATTCAAGTTGATCTTTTACTGCAATATTATCAAAGTGATATATTTTCGATCTTAGATAACTTGTATAAATGAACATGATGTATGTTAATGCTTGCAACGAGTTTAATTACGTCAAATACATGTGTTATCAAATGTGCTATATTTTCCTATCTTCCGATTGATTGTTTGGGATGTGAAACTTTCAATTGAGTTATAAGCATTGAATCAAAGTGTAGAGTAGATTTATAAAGCATAATTGTGATTCTCAAAGCCTTGTTTGAATTATCATAATACATTTCCTTCAAATCATAGACAATCCTATCTCATCCACTTAAATCAATTAATTTTATCATTTGCTACTGCTTTAATATTTTACTTCATCAACCTATTTTGCCAAGAGCTTCTTTGTGGGATCGACACCTCAATCTATACTATGATAGCCGCGTTATATTTTGAGCGTAAACACAACTCAAACACCTAAATCTCAGATTAGTCAAATGATTGTAGAAGGGGAAAATGATTTGTAGAGCTTGTAGAGTCAAAGGGGGAAAACTAATTTTCCAACAAATTTTCAAATGGGAGCACTCAAACAGCCAACAACTCAAACATTAAAATCTAAAAAACTCGAATGATTTATAAAGTCTGTAAAGTCAAATGGGGAAAACGATTTACTAAGTTTCATCAGTCAAAAAAATTCTAAGTGTCTAACCTAGATGTTAATGAAATAAATCAAATAAAATGACATTGTTTAAAGTAAAACAAAGAAAATTGAAACACTGCCACAAATACGACAATTTTGTTATGATGAAAACTTTCACAAGTTAAATGATGTCACTTAGATTAAACAGTTAAGGCCCAAAATGATGTCATTTAAAAGAATTCTTATGTAAAATTTACATGCCCTAAATAGTGTCATTTTAGAACCAACAAATAACAATAAATTGTGTTGTTTAATGATTGATGCTAGACTAGTTAAGCACAAGTGCACTCTATCGTATTAAGTAATATAGAATTTTAAGTCTAGATATCGATCTCACAAGGACTATTCGATCTATGTCTATCAACTAATTACTAAAATTACATCTACTTATCTTTTATTTAGAAAACCAAATCTGAAACTTAATTAATTAACCTAGATCTATCAATTAAACTAAACCTAAACAGCAAATAAACAAAGAAATAAATTTACCAAATGATAATAATCTAGGGTATAGACTCATCCCCAAATATTTTATTGGATTCATTAATCATTTATATTGTAAAAGTTGGAGAGTAAATATATTAGTACATGTATGCCCTTATCAATTTGTTGAATTTATTTCTAATAGTGTAAAATTTGTAACAGATACTAACACAAAATTTGTGCATGTATAGACTCTCTAAATTACTGATGGTGTAAAATTTGTAGCAGATATTAACACAAATTTATGATAGCTGTTAGGGTTGTGCCTACGTGCCATCCCAGGTTTGTATGAATATTTGATATCTATATAGAGTATATTTTGTTATATCGCTAATTACCTTTTAATCATATGGTTTAATGCTTATTACGCTACAGACTTTGCTTTATCTGAAGGAGTTCGGATATGGTCAAAAAGAGTTTAGACCGGTGCCAAAAGTTAGTAAATATTCCAAGAGTTGTAATGGGTTGCTAAGATGTGTCATTATGCAAGCATGTTCTCAAATACATAGTTCCTGATCTATTTCTACTAACGTAGGTCTGTTAGTAGATCATATTAATTTATATAGATTAGTGTATGTCTATATCTGTAGGGTATAGTTAGTAGATCATGATAGTTGTCATGCATTATATATAATATTATTATTTTTTTTATATTATTATTTTTTGCCACCTATGGTATTTATATTAATAATATATTGTGATATTATTTTTTAATGGAAAGAGATATATATGTGTGTAATTTGCAAATGAAAAAGTGATGAGAATTAAAAACAAAAAGAAAAGATATTTCATTTCTTTGATTTGCTCTTTTCCGTTTCATTTTTGGCTTAAAAGATCCGAAGCAAGTGCTGCTTCTATTTCTAATTTTTCTTCTCTTCATCACCGAGAGAAAGAAAGAGCAAAATATTCAACCGGTCATTTGGGATTAAAGAGTTAATCCTACGTTGGGTTCAGAAGCTACTGTTCTAAATTATCAAGCCCACTACGTTGATAACTAGAACTGACAACGAGTATAACTCCAAATGGACTCCGAAGTAAAACGTGTAAAACGTTACACGTATTGGTAATTTCTTAATTTTATCATTTATATATTAATTTGATTAATATATGATTAGTGTGTTAATTGTATGTTTTTAAATTCTGCTGCGTTAAAATATGTATTAGATACATATTTTTCAATTAACACACTACTATGTGCATACACCTGTACATAGTATATCCCCTTCAATAATGCCATATTTTTATTGCAAACGTTCTATCACCAAAAACCTTTATTCTACTAGTGGTTATACTCGTAGCCATATTACATGCTACCAAGATCTCTTCAAGTCATATCATGGGGAAAAAGATTTGAGTGTCTGGCTTCAGTAACATGCCGAACACTCTGAAGGCATTAGAAGCTAAACTTGAAAAGTAGAGCTTCTACATGCTCCTACTATATTTCAAGTAATGAACATTAAGGCTGTATATATATACTGCTTGGCAAGCTATGGTTAAACACACATAGGTTAGTAATTTTCATCTATCGTTAATATGTCAAAGGCTACAATAGAAGAAAGTAAATCAAGATTACAACAAATCTCACTTATTTCCAAGCCAGTTGGAGTACCATTACCAGGAGCTGAAAGGTACAACATGCCTTGCAACCTTAACCTATGTGAAGCTATAAGGAAAAAATATGAGTTCTTTGAAATGGCTTATCCAGACTATGATTAATTCCTCTTTAAGAAAGCCAAGTTAAAATGTCATTTCTACCAAAACAAGCATTCAATGGGTGTATCTTTTATCATTTATGAAGGCTTACAAGGCCTAGCTAATGTGAAAATAAGGGTCTTGATAATTTCAAGGAATGAGAATTTCGTTGTAAATTTTCTTATGGCCATAAAATTAGTTACGACCTCAGAAAATAAGATTCCTCTTACTAAAAAATGTATGCAAGACAGCTATTCCACAATTACTAAAGAGCTAGCTGAGATTTGAACTCTATAAAGAGTAATAAAAACCCATAATAGTGAGTACCAAGCTTTAAGTATGGGAAAAGAACTCACTCATTGACCAACTGAAAAGATACGGTAATGTATTTGCATAGAGATATTAGGAGATGTCTAGCTTAAAACCCTAGATGGTTTGTCATGTAGTTAACATACAACCTAGAATTAGGCAGACCAAGTAGTGATGCCGTAACTTCCATCCAAACTTGGAAAAGAAAATCAATGACAAAATAGATAAGCTCATAGTCATTAGGTTCATAAAACTTATCAAGCATCCTACTTGACTTGCCAACATAATGCCAGTAAAGAAAAATAATGGTTAGATACGTGTTTGTGTTGATTTTTGGGATCTTAATAAGGCTTGTCCCAATGATGACTTTCCCTTTCAAAACTTAAATATCTTCATTAACTCAACTTCAGGCAAAGGAATGCTATCGTCTATAGATGACTTTATTGGCTATACAAAAATAAAAATCCTGTCTTTTACACCTTCACAAGTAATGTCTACCATACGATCATGTCGTTTGGTCTAAAAAACATGAGAGTTACTTACCAAAAGATCCATGGACAGTATCTTTCAAAACATGATGTGCTTAGAAGTGAAAGATTGTATGGATAACCTTGTGGTTATACCACTACCTGAGAAGATCACCTAGTCATCTTGGAAAAGGTATTCAAGCATTGTTGCATATATAGCCTCAAAATAAACAAAAAAAAGTGTATATATTTTAAAAGCTCTCTTATATTTAGAGGTTCATTCCCAAATTAGTTGCCTACTCTTTATCTTTTCTCCTTAAAAATCTAGCATTACTCGCCATAGGAGCTTTAAGTAAAAGAAATTCATTGCATATTTATCTCGTAGCTACAGCCATTACCATAGGTGCCCTGCTTGCTCACGTAGATGGCAAACAATAAAAGCACTCAATCTATTACATTAACTAGAAATTATCCGAGGGTGGAAACCAAGTACTTCAAGTTAAAACATGTCTGTCTTGCTCTCGCATACACCTCACAAAGGCTATGATATTACTTCTTATGCTCTTATAACTATAATTATATCTATGAGAATTTTGATTGCATTAGATGCAATATATGATTTTTTTATAAACTAAAGGGATGTAAAGACGATTTTTTTTTAAATGGTAATTTAGAAGAGAAAATTTATATGGAACAACCAAAAAGTTGTGTTGGTATTGATACAGAGCATAAAGTATATAAGTTGGTCAAGTCTTTGTATTGTTTCAAACAAGCACCAAAACAGTGGCATAAGAAGTTTAACAATGCTCTATTGTCAAATGATTTTATGATAAATGATTTTGTTAAATATGTTTATTATAAAACATTTGATGCTAATAGATATGTCATCATATGTCTTTATTTGGATGATATACTTATATTCAGTCCTAGTATGGAAGTAATAGTTGAGACTAAGAGATTTTTATAAAATATGTTTGATATGTAAGATTTGGGTAAAGCTGATATAATAATTGGGGTAAAGATTATGAGAACATCTAATGACCGCACGTTATCACAAAAGCACTATATAGAGAAGTTTCTTGAGAGTTTAGATACACAACATGTAAACCAACAGCAATATTATATGATGTTAGTGTTAAACTTAAAAAGAATGTTAAATATAGTGACAATTAGAATTAACAATGCCTAAATTTTTAGAAGTCTCGTGTACTTAATGAATATTACTAGGCCTAACATAATATATGCAATAGGGAGATAGAATAACTATACTTAAAATCTAGGAAAAGATCATAGGAGTGCCTTAGATAGAGTTGCAAAATATCCAGTAGGCACTAAAACTTATGTACTTTCATTTGGTAGATCACAACCTGTAATTAAAGGAAATTATAATGCCACTTAGATATCTAAATCTAATAAGGTCAAGTTTACTAGTGGATATGTCTTCACTTTGGGTAGAGGAGTTATAAATTAAAATTTCACTAAACAAATTTGTATGGCACGATATGTTATGGAATTAAAATAAATAGCATTAAGAAATGCTTGTTTTACGGCTAAGTGGTTAAGAACACTCATATGTGATCTTCTTATAAGTACTCACTGTCCTACCACAAATTCTATAAATTGTGATTACCTAGCAGCGATTACTAAAGCAAAGAGTAAAATATATAATGAAAAAAGTAAACATATCCATCTATGACATAGCATCATTAAGTTACTATTAGAATCTCGGGTGGTGAGACTGGATTATGTAAGGTCAGAGAGAAAGTTGGCCGATCCTCTGACAAAGCCACTAAATAAGAGATTAGTGGAAGATACGTCAAGGGGGATGAGACTTGTATTTAGAGCATGAGACAAGAGTGATGGTAACCATACCTATGTGATTAAAGATCCTATTAAAGTAGCTTCATAAAGGTAAAAATAAGTCACTTGTTATCTTGTTGTACTACCGATTATTTGTGAGTCCCTCATTATGGAAAAGTATTACATCTAGAGTGAAAAAAAAAGGGTGACTTAGTTTCTTAATAAACTCTATAGCCCTTTATAAAGTGGTATTTTAAACCTGTAAGACATATTTGATGGAGTGTCACCTATATAAATATGAATTGTGATAGTTCCTATGAGGGCTAGGCATGCTTTTTTAGAGCACTCATGAAACCAAGAAAGCACATGACCATTATTAGTGCTAAACTACAGATATATACAAGTTCTTGAGAATTTAACTTGATAATTTAACCATCTATTTTACATCCAAAGGAATGAAGATAGACAAAAGCTTGGTTTCACCTAGTTTTTGTAAAATACCGTTACTTAATCAGTGGATTAGTTTATAGCTTGAAAGAGCACCAATTTATATTAGTTAAATTCTACTTTAATGGACGGTAAATTTGATTCACATTAGTTTATTTGAAATATATGGGGGATTGTTGATATTTGAGAGTGTTTTTCAAATAAACAAATGTAAAATTAAGCTTTAGAGTAAATAGAAAGAGTTGAGAAGAGAAAGGAAGTCAAAGAAGAAGCGCCCAAACCAAAGGAGGCTTGGGCATCACAGTGCTAGTCCAGCTGCACCATAAGCGTGTGGCGCTCTAGTCTCTGGACTAAACGCCACGTCGCCTAATCAGACTAGTGCCCAACTAACCATTGGGCGCCACGACACTCAGGATAAGCATCGCAGCGCCCAAACTTGGAGTTTGTGACTCTCCAAAGAGTCACTTGCCCATTCTAATTGATTTGATCTTTCAAAAAGGTGTTGTGTCTCTCCAAAAAAATGCTTACACTCTATAAATACTATAAGCACACTTGAATTGAAGGGATGAATTTCTCTTCTCATTCTTTGATTCATTTTCTCTCTAATCAACCACTTTCAAAGTAAACGCTTACCATCCAAGAAGAATATATTCGGTTTGCACTTTTATATTCTCTAATAACTCATTAAATTTTGATACTATCCTACCTCTAATTTAAATACACCATTAATTATTATCAATAGTAAAAATAAAAATAATTTATAAACAGTATTAAACACATCTTAACTTTAATATTATTTTATTTGTATCTTTATGTTATTTCCATCACAGAGAACACATTATTCAACATAATGGTCATTTAATGAAGCAACGCTTGATTGACGGTTTGTGTTATTACTGGTCAGCAAAATTATCTAGAAAAAGATTAGTGCTTCTACAAGAAAATGCGATTGTTAATGAGGAAATGTTTGCATCTGTCAGAAAATGATGGATATCACTTGTTATTCTTATAGTATTTGGCTGCTAGTGGTTGATTGACTTTTGATGTGGATTTATTTGTTTATTGTGTTCTTACTTTTAGTTAGGCTTCAATTGTGTTAAAAGATTTCACAGCAATCTGTTATCACCCTTATCTCTATAAATATCTCAAAAGTATCCGTGGAAATTCTGAAGCTTATAATAAATAATTTTGTGGTTTGTCTCAATGTGTTACCAATGGAACATGTTTCTCCAAAATTAATCTCTTTTTAATACAAAAGACCGTTTGAAATACATTTAATTTGCAAAATACTTTATAAAAATATTCAACTTAAGTTTTTTGGTATTAAGAAGTTATAAGAACAGACTTTACTAGAAGAGACTTACAAAGCTAAAAAGAAACTTTGAAACTGTTGCGATAAAAGTTTCAGTCATCTCAAAGAGGCTTAAAGGTTGACTGAGACCATTTGAAAATGCTGATATACCAGTATTAAGCAGGCATGATAAAGAGTTATGCTTTGCTTTAGGTAGCATCTGTTAAAAGTTTCAATTATATGTGGTCTTCTAAGTTTCTTCTAAGATTCTTCTGTATGTAGATAGAAGTCAATGGACCTCAGTTAACGGCCAATATGAGCTTTTATTTATTTATTTATTTTCCCTAATAACTGAAGGATGTTAAAACTGATCATGACATGGATGAGGTTTCTGGAGATGTGTTAGAGTTCATTATCCTGTTTGCAACTTGTACAGAATGAAAAAGGTTCCTTTTCTGTTGACAAGATTTTTCTTGGCAGATCATATGCCTCTGTAGCTCTATGCTTCTTTTGTTTCTAAAGCTTCAAATTTTCCTTGTATTTTTTTGTCTTGGTGGACAAAAACAATTATCCATCTCTATGTCATTTTTCTTTGGTGTGTATATGTATTCTTCACATGAAGAGATCATGTTAAAATGAGCTACAGTCATGATTCTGGAGCTTCAAATCATTTTTCAAGGGTGATGTGTGTATTGATTGTTAAAATTATAACACCAAATTAAATTAATTATAATACCAAGCTTAAGATTAAGTCCAAATCTTTACAAGCCCAATTCTTAAAAGTTTTAGATTATGTAAGATATTTTAAAGTTAATAATTAAGTAGATAAGTATTATAAACTTATGTGATTAATAAATTTTTATATTATTTTATTTGTGTGGTTTTAGTTTGTTGAAACTAAGTATAAATACCCCTTCTCCCCCATTTAGTTTTGCAAGCAAGCAAGTTAAGAATAAAGAGTTGATCAAGTATTTGATCAATTATTGAGAATTTAGAGTGTTAAAGAGTTGAGCAAATAATAAGCTCAACAAAGAGTGTGTGAGTATTGAATTGTGAGTGTTGTGTTGTAAGTGAGAAAGAGTGAGAGTTTCTAAAATTTGTATTGTAAGTTTTGAGTTTGTTGTATTAATAAAAGTGTTCAATTTGTGTTCCATTATTCTCAACAATTGGTATCAGAGCGGGACTGTCTGGGACTGCTCAAGTTTTAAGCTTTCTAAGAATTCTGAGCATGCTCTATAGTTGCAGTTTTGACTGATCTTCCACATCAGAAAAGGCTTCTAGAAATTGTGAGTGAGTGAGCTTCTGTATGTCACGAGTAGTCTGTGACTCTGCAAGTTTGTTGACAAAACTTGTTTGGTATTACTGAGGTACTACCAACACGATGGGTGACCTTTAAGTCCTTGGAGGAATCAAGAAGTTTAACAACCAAAATTACAATACATGGGCGACATTGATGGAGTCTTACCTTCAAGGCCAAGATCTTTGAGAGGTGGTTGGTGGGAATGAAGTGAAACAGCCAACAGACGAAACCACTTTAAAGAAGTAGAAGGTGAAAATCAGTAAAGCTATGTTCGCCATTAAGACTATAGTTAAAGAAGAAATGTTAGAGCACATAAAGAAGGTTAGGATGCCAGATAAAGCATGGGACACTTTTGCATCACTATTCTCAAAGAAAAACAACATGCGACTGCAGCTTCTAGAGAATGAACTGTTGTCAATTGCACAACGCAACATGACGATCAACCAATACTTCACAAAGGTAAAGTCCTTGTGTCATGAAATATCTGAGTTAGATCCTGCCGCTGCTATTGCTGAAACTAGGATGAAAAGAATTATCATCCATGGTTTGAGGCCCGAGTATAGAAGTTTTGTTACTGTTGTACAAGGCTTGCCAATCCAACCATCTCTCATTGAATTTGAAAATTTACTTACTGATCAAGAAGTGATTACCAAGCAAATGAGTGGGTTCTCTTTAAAAGACGATGAAGAAGTACTCTACATCGACAAAAGGAAAGGTCGATTTAAACGACGTGCTGGTGGAGGATCTAAAAGAGATTATGATAAGATAAAGAGTTATCACCAAGAAGGTAGCTCATAGACAGAGGGAGTATGGAGGACTCGCGGTAATGGTAGTCAGTCTAACCAAAAGAAAAAGTTTGAAGGACAATGCTACAATTGTGAAAAAATAGGACATATAGCAAAAGAATGTTAGTCCAAAAAAAGGTCTGCTAAGGGTAATGTTGCCACATCAAACTCAAAAAAAAAAGTGAAGTTGAGTAGGATGCTGAAGCGTCTGTCGCTATAGAGGAAGAAGACCTATCACTCTCAATGATAATGCCTGGACTGATTGACTATGAAAATGATTGGATCATCGACTCAGGATGTCAAATCATATAACTGGTGACGAAAAAAAGCTACAAGATATGACTAAGTACAAAGGAAGTCACGTGGTGGTGACAACCAAAACTCAAGATTTCCTATAGCTTACATCAGTAACACAACCCTTGCACCTCGTTACAGTTCTAACAAGGTAACACTTCAAGATGTCTATCATGTCCCCAGCATGAAAAAAAATCTATTATCAATATCATAGTTAACATCTTCTGGATACTATATCTTGTTTGGTCCATAAGATGTTAAGGTGTACCAAAATTTAAAAATCATGGGAACACCAACAATGGAAGGACGACGACTAAAGTTAGTCTATGTAGTATCAGTGAAGTCAACTTATGTAGATAAGACTCGAAAGAATGAGACAGTAGATTTGTGACATGCACGATTGGGACATGTAAATTATCATAAGCTAAAAGTGATGATAAACAAGGCAATGCTTAAGGGTCTACCTCAACTTGATGTGAGAGTGGATACAGTATGTGCAGGATGTCAATACGGTGAGGCACATCAACTACCATATGAGGAGTCAAAGTTTAGAGCTAAGGAGCCATTGAAGTTGGTTCACTCTAATGTGTTTGGACCTGTCAATCAGCCATCAATTAGTGGTATGCAGTATATGGTTACATTTATTGATGACTTCTCAAGGTATGAATGGGTTTTCTTTATAAAGGAAAAATTAGATACTTTTTTTAAGTTCAAGGAATTTAAAGAAACAACTGAAGGAGAAGTCGGAAAGAAGATTCATTGTCTCCACACAAATAATGGAGGAGAATATACCTCTAATGAGTTCTCACAATATCTTCGAGAAAATAAGATACGACATCAGTTTACATGTGCCAACACGTCACAACAAAATGGTGTTGTAGAAAGGAAGAATCGACATTTTACAGAGATTTGTAGAAGTATGAAGACTGCAGCCCACGTGATTAATAGGCTTCCTCAACCAAGGTTAGAGTTTATATCACCCTTTGAGAAATTGTGGGATATGAAACCTACAGTGAGTCATTTTTGAGTATTTGGTTGTATATGTGTGTTTGTGCCAAATCACCTGAGAAACAAATTCGATAAAAAGGCAATTAGGTGTATCTTTGTTGGATATGATAACCAGCATAAAGGATGGAAATGTTGTGACCCTACTAGTGGGCGGTGCTACACATTAAGGAATATGGTGTTTGATGAAGTATCTTCATAGTGGTCGCCACAAAAAGAAGAGCTTCCAAATTCAAAAGAAATAGAAAATGACTACTACAAAAGATAGATGAGCAAATTGCTGAAATTCGACCAAGCCAAGAAGACCTTGATAATGGAAGCAGTGATGACAACACCGAGCAAGAGATAACTCAAAGGCCTTGGCAAACTGGCATCTATCAACAACCAACAACGGAGGCCAAATATGAAGGAGCAGAACCTGCAACCCCTCAATCTCATCCTCGAAGTTCAATAAGAATACGAAAGCCTAATCCCAAATATGCTAATACAGCTATAGGGAAAGAGAAAAATGTTAAGGAGCCTGAGACTTTTGAAAAAGCATCACAGAGCTTTGAATGGATTAAAGCTATGGAAGAAGAAATCATAGTGTTGAAGCAAAATCAAACTTGGGATTTAGTGCTAAAGTTAAAGGATGTGAAACCTATATCTTATAAGTGGGTGTATAAGATCAAAAGACGTCATGATGGATCAGTGGAGAGGTATAAAGCTCGGTTGGTAGCTCAAGGAGTTTCTCAACAGTATGGACTAGACTATGATGAAACATTTAGTCTAGTAGCCAAGATCACCACCGTACGAGTTCTACTTACATTGACAGCTAGCAAAGGTTGGATATTGTGGTAAATGGATGTAAAGAATATTTTTCTACATGGAGAGTTGGATCGGGAGATCTACATGATTCAACCAATGGGAGTTGAAAGCAAATTTCATCCTAATTATGTATGTAAATTGAGAAAGGCATTGTATGGATTAAAACAAGCTTCAAGGGCATGGTATGAAAAAATTAGAGAATTTCTAACACATGGTGGTTACTCTGTAGCATTAACTGATTCTAGCTTATTCATCAAAGCTAATGGAAAGAAACTTGTAATTATGTTGGTATATGTGGATGACTTAATTATCACTGGAGATGATGAAGAAGAGATTCGTTGAATAAGAGAGAATTTGGCGGTTCGCTTCCAGATGAAAGAGCTTGGACAACTTAAGCATTTCCTTGGGCTCGAAGTTACTCGGACAGTAGAAGGGATTTTTCTAGGACAACAAAAATATGCCAAAGATTTGTTGCAGAAATTTGAGATGCTAGAGTACAAGCCTATCTTAACACCGCTAGAAGCCAATACCAAGTTATGTGGTTATGAAGGAAAGGATTTAGAAGATGGAACTATATATCGACAACTGGTAGGAAGTCTCATTTATTTGACATCGACTCGACCAGACATTTCTTATGCAGTTGGAGTAATAAATCGATACATGCAAAATCCTAAGAAACCTCACTTAGAAGCAAGTCGACGGATATTGAGATATGTAAGAGGTACAATTGACTATGGTCTCTTCTATAATAAAGACCAAGATTGTAAAATAGTTGGCTATTGTGATGCTGACTATGCTGGAGATCATGACACATGACGTTCGACCACTGGGTATTTTTTCAAGATTGGTTCAAGAACAGTCTCTTGATGCAGTAAAAGGCAACTGACTGTATCATTGTCAACTACTGAAGCTGAGTACAGAGCAGGAGTAATAGCAGCTCAAGAAAATACATGGTTGATGCAATTGATGGAGGATCTACATCAGTCAAGAGATTATAAAGTATCAATATATTGTGATAATCGATCAGCAATCTGTTTGGCAGAAAATTTAGTTTTTCATGCAAGAAGAAAGCATGTGAAGGTGCATTATCACTTTATTCAGGAGAAAGTTCTGCAATAAGAAATTGAGTTGCTGTATGTTAAGACCGAAGATCAAGTGGCTGATTTGTTCACAAAATGCTTAGGTGTGGATAAGTTCAAAAAGTTTCGAAGACAACTCAACGTGGTTAGAAGAACGGAAGTTAGTGTTGAGGGGGAGTGTTAAAATTACAACACCAAATTAAATTAATTATAATACCAAACCCAAGATTAAGTTCAAATATTTACAAGCCCAATTTTTTAAATTTCTAAATTAGGTAAAATATTTTAAAGTTAATAATTAATTAGATAAGTATTATAAACTTATATAGTTAATAAATTTTTACATTATTTTATTTGTGTAGTTTTAGTTTGTTAAAATTAAGTATAAATATCCCCTCCCTTATTTAGTTTTGCAAGCAAGCAAGTTAAGAATAAAGAGTTGATCAATTATTGAGAGTTTAGAGTGTTAGAGAATTGAGCAAATAATAAGCTCAATAAAGAGTGTGTGAGTATTGAGTTGTGAGTGTTGTGTTGTAAATGAAAAAAAGTGAAAGTTTCTAAAATTTGTATTGTAAATTTTGAATTTGTTATATTAATAAAAATATTTTATTTGTATTTTATTATTCTCAACAATGATCAGAGGTAATTTGGACCCAAAAACCATGCTTTCGTAGACTCAAAAGAGTTTTTAAGCGGTACATTGCTTTCTCCCATAGGAAATTCCAATATGCTCTGTTCACCAAGAAGATGAGATTCAAGAAAAAGAAAAGGTGTCAAAATTTCAAATGCTTTTGGCCTGTTGTTTCTTGTGCATTTATTTCTTTTGATATTATAGCAAAGTTTTTCTTGTTCTAACCCCACTGTTTCCTTGGATCCATTTTGCAAAGATTGCACAATATGCCAATTGATAATTTTGTTTTATTATGTAGATAGATTCTTTCATTAGATTTTGGTGTATTTTTTTTTGTTGGATTTGTTCAGAAGATCTGAAAAGGATATTATTTCCGACAAAAGAGAGAGAATTTACTGGAACCTCTGGGTGCGTCTACCTAAGTTGATCCATTATGGATTATCAGTCAGCTGGAGTTTTGTATCTTCATCGGTCTTATGTTTATCATTTTTCTTTTTCCTTTTTTGCTTTATTCATGGCTAATAAGTGAATTAATTTGAAGCTTTTCACCATATGACATCTCTATCATGTACAATAAAATTGTTTTCATTGACAATACCAGTTTATTTAGTTAGTTTGCAAGGCTCCGCATATTTGCCTTTCCATTATTTTTCTCTTTCTTCTTGTTCTTTTTCGTCCATTTTTTTCTCCTCAATGGAAAAAGCTATGTAAGTAAAAATCTTATGGTAAGACAGCAAGTCAATAATCATATGAAATTAAACTTATTAAAAAGCAATCCGTGGAATGGATTACGATGGTAATCTCGGTTTGCCATAAATTGATAATATTCCCGTTGAATATACCAGCTCTTGATGTGGCATCTTTGCTCCTTGATCTTGTGCCTGGATTTTGATTGAAACCGTTTAGTCTTTCAAGTTAAATGTACGAGTGATTATGCATTTCTGCAACGAAATGTTTGCGCAAGAAAGGAGGCTATAGAAACAAACTTTATGGGGATGTATTTACCAACAGCTTCCTGTCACAAAAAGAGCAGCATTTCTGTCACCACTAGTTGCAGATATAAGCCATCAAAAGTAACCGAGTAGAATATTTCATTTTGTTATGCCTATACATGTCAACTAAAATGTATATGTTGCTGCTCTTGATGTATAATTACTTTTTCAATGCTTGAAATGATTTTATTTTTTCCCCCTAATGATGGAAACTTCTAATGACTGCACAAGAACTATGATAGCATCTCTATTACCCTCTTTTAGCCAAATGTATCTTTCATTCAAAATATCTCTTCTGTTCAATTAACACAGGCCTTAATCTCTGAAGTAAGTTGAAGCAGAAAGAATATCCAAACTTATAATACAAGTTATTGAGGCCAGTTTTTAGAGAACAAAGTTGTAAAATATATATCAGAGCTAAAAGGTTTAACATTGCACCCATAAACCTGAAATTGAGTTGTTAGATTTTGGATATTATTGCTAGCACTAGTCTCAGAATATGTGGTAAAATAGTGAAGCAACATTGGATTGTTTAAACATATCATCTTTGTACTGATAAAGATCACTGGATAAGACAAGAAGAGTGAGAAAAGAACATTGTAGTCTTAAGCATTGCTGAAGAAACATGTCCAACCAAAAACTTTGATTACAGCGACCAACAATAGATGTGCTAACTAGTTTTATGGTGATTAAGGGTGCGTGTTCCATTGTGGTCCATTTGAAGTTTTTGCCCCCGAATACAACTTCCTTCCATATCATAGCTGGACATTCAATTAAATTAGTGGGACATGAAATTAATCCTCATGTTGAGGTCCTAAGTTGTTCCTGGAATGCTGCTTATTACATCTTTAGGTGGAGTGGGTGGACTTAATTGCTGTAGCTAAGGATTTTGTTGAGTTTTTTAGGAGATTTGTTTGTCATATAAGTTTTACTTCTGTACATAAGGTTCCCATAAAGTTCCCATCCCAACTTTTGTTAGATTTCTGATATTTTTTCCCTTAAATAAAGTTTAGTTAGATTCAATTTGTTAAACTTTGTTTTACTTAGTCATAGTTTCAGTTTGAGTATAATTCAAACTCCATGATCCTAGGATTTATTTTTTAAATTCAAAGTCAAGATAAATTTTGTTTGAAATATGATATCTTGGATGTCATCATATATATATTCACTGGTTCTTAATCAATAAATGTATGTGAGAGAACTTTTTCTTCCAAAAATAGACTTCTATAAACTCAGTTTCAGATTTATTAACATGGTATCAGAGCTTTATAAATCTTAAGGGGTTGTGCAGTGAGTGAGAAAAACCAGAAAAATCAAACCTCTATCATTATTCAAGTTAATTCCTAGCCAAGCCTAAGAACCTAATGGCCTCAAACACCTTTACCTCCAACCTTCACTGGAGAGAACTATCCAATATGGGCAGTAAAGATGAAAGCATATTTCAAGGCTTTTGATCTGTGGGAGACAGTGGACACGGGGAGAGAACCTTCACCTTTGCCACAAAACCCTACTCTAGCACAAATTAAACAATATAGTGAAGAAAGCTAAAAAAACTTCAAGGCCTTATTTGCAATTCATGCTTCTGTATCAGACACCATTTTCACAAGGATCATGACTTGTGAATCTGCTAAACAAGCCTGGGACAAGATCAAGGAAGAGTTTCAAGGTAGTGACACCACAAAGTAGATTGAGGTGTTAAATTTATGAAAAGCATATGAAGTTTTGAGAATGCAAGAGAATGAAACTATCCAAGAGTATGCTGACAAACTCATGAAGATAGTTAAGCATCTCAGAATGCTTGGAGAGGAATTACCAGATAAAAGAATTGTTTAAAAGGTACTGGTAAGTATACCCGAAAGGTTTGATGCAAAAATCTCCTCCTTAGAAGATTCAAAAGATCTTACAAGGATAAGTTTATCAGTTCTGATGAACTCACTTAAAGCTATAGAGCAAAGAAGGGCTATTAGAAGTGAAGACTCAACAGAATAAGCCTTTCAAGCATCATTTAAGGCAAAACCAGCAAGTAATTCCTATGCTACAAGCAAGCAATCAGGAGAAACGTCAGGAAAAGGGAAGAAAGCTAGTGAAGATCACAAAAGAAGTGAAAAAAAAGGGAAGTATCCTCCATGCCTTCACTACAAAAGAAGGAGTCACTTTGAAAATTTTTACTGGTATAGGCCAGGGGTGCAGTGTAGAACCTGTAGTTAGTTTGGCCATATTGCTAAAGTGTGCAAAAATAAGGGAAATCACTAGCACAACAGGCTCAAGTAGTCGAAGATCAGGAGAGCCCCAAGGAGAACCTGTTTATTGTTATTGGTTATGCTGCTAATGAAGGAAAAAAGGGTGGTTAATTGACAGTGATTGTTCTAGCCACATGACCTTTGAAGAAGAAAATTTCAGTAAATTGGACAGGTCTTACAAATCCAAGGTGCAAATTGGAAATGGAGTATGGATTTATGTTAAAGGCAAGGGAATAGTTTCAATTAACAATTAGTCAGGTACCAAACTCATCTCTGAGGTGTTATTTGTGCCAGATATAAGTCAAAACCTTTTCAGTGTAAGTCAATTAATGGATAAACACTATGCATTAACCTTTAAGGGAAATGTATGCACTATAAGTGATCCAACAGGCTGTATTCTCTTGACAATCAAAATGAAGAATAGAGTTTTTCCTTTAGAGTGGAATTAAACTGATCAGTTTGCTTGTTCAAGTCAACTTGACAATTTTGTGCTTTGGCATAAGAGACTTGGTTATTTCAGCTACTCCACTCTAATAAAGATGCATAAAGAACATTTAGTTATGAACTTGCCAAATACAACTCATGCTAATGATGTGTGTGCTTGTTGTCAGTATGGAAAGCAATGCAGATTATCATTTAAAGAAAGCATATGGAGAGCATAAAAAAAATTGCATTTGGTTCATTCTGATTTGTGTGGTCCAATGAGTGTTCCCTCTCTAAATGGCAGTAGATATTTTTTACTCTTTGTTGATGATTATACCAGGTTCAGCTGGGTATATTTTGTTAAGCAGAAGTCAAATGTTTTAGCAAAGTTTCAGGACTTTAAAGCTATGGTTGAGAAGCAATCAGAGAGTTCTATAAAAATGCTTAGGACAGACAATGGGAGTGAATACTGCTCAAGAAAATTCCAGTCTCTCTGCACCATGGAAGGCATAAAGCATCAGCTGACCATCCTTTATACACCCTAACAAAATGGTGTATGTGAGAGGAAGAACAGAACAGTCTTAGAGATGGCCAGGTGCTTATTGTTTGAGAAGAATATGCCTAAGAAGTTTTGGGCAGAAGTAGTAAATACCTCTGTATATTTGCTAAATTTATTGCCTACCAAAGCTTTGAATGGTAAGACTCCAGTTAAAGCTTGGATAGAAAAAAAAACCCTCAGTTGAACACCTGAGAGTTTTTGGGAGCATCTATTTCTTTCATATTCCAAATGAGAAGAGAACTAAATTGGATCACAAGTCAGATTTAGGGGTACTTGTTGGATATAGTATTGTATCAAAAGGTTACAGAATTTTCAGTTTAAAAACTGAAAGAGTTATTGTGAGTAGAAATGTAAAGTTCAATGAAGATATACAGTGGAGCTGGATTGAAGCTAAAATTGACAACAATCACAAAGATAAATCTGATGTTACATCTCAAGTTAAGACTTCAAGCAACTCAGATAGTGAGTCAGATACTGAAACACCAGTTAGAGGTACCCGATCAATTGCAGAATTATATGAGAAATACAACTTTGTGACCATAGATCCAACCTGTTATTCTGAAGCTGCAAAAATAAAGATTTGGAGAGAAGCTATGCAGGAAGAAATTAGCATGGTAGAAAAGAATAAAACTTGGAAGCTTGTTGATAAACCTTATGATCAGAAAGTAATTGGAGTTAAATGGGTCTATAGAACAAAATTAAATTCAGATGGAACAGTAAACAAGCACAAAGCCAGGTTGGTTATGAAGGGCTACTTGCAGCAACCAGGTTATGACTATACTGATATTTGCACCAGTAGTCAGACATGACACCATCAAGTTACTCTTGGCTCTTGTAGCCAAATTAGGTTGAAAAATTTACCATTTAGATGTAAG
The DNA here is from genome assembly GCA_946807835.1 of Ailanthus altissimus. Classification (NCBI taxonomy): domain Eukaryota; kingdom Viridiplantae; phylum Streptophyta; class Magnoliopsida; order Sapindales; family Simaroubaceae; genus Ailanthus; species Ailanthus altissimus. The sequence continues at coordinate 18,522,404 of OX327687.1, forward strand.
GTCAGCATTCTTAAATGGTCTACTCAATGAAGACATATATATTGAGCAACCTGAAGGATTCATAGCACCTGGTACTAAAATGAAAGTCTATAAGCTCTATAAGGCTCTCTATGGACTGAAACAAGCTCCTAGAGCCTGGTATAGTAGAATTGATGATTATCTATTGAAGCAAGGATTTCAAAGGAGTGTTAATGAGGCTACTCTTTATGTTTTGAAGTCTAAAACAAGAACTAAGCTAATTGTTTCTTTGTATGTAGATGACATTTTAGTGACAGGAGGAGACGCAGAAATAGTTGAGCAATTTAAGACCAAGATGGAGAGTGAATTTGAGATGTCAAATCTTGGCAAGATGAGTTACTTCCTAGGTATGGAAATTCAGCAACACAGCAATAGTATTTTCTTATCACAGAAAAAATATGTTGAAGAAATCTTAAAAAGATTCCACCTAGACAAAGCTAAACCTGTAGCCATACCATTAGTTTTGAATGAAAAGCTAAGTAAAGATGATGGAGAAGACAAAACTAATGCCTCAATGTATACAAGCATTATTGGCAGCTTGTTGTACCTGTCTGCTACTAGACCAGACATTATGTATGCTGCAAGTCTACTTTCCAAGTTTATGTATTCACCTAGTAAGGTTCATTTTACAGCAGCAAAAAGAGTGTTAAGGTACATCAGAGGCACAACAGATTATGGTTTGTGGTTTGTCAAAGAAAACAGTGATCAGTTACAAGGATACTGTGATAGTGACTGGGCTGGCAGCTTGGATGATTCTAAGAGCACTTTTGGTTATATGTTCTCCTTTGGTAGTGCTATATTTTCTTGGAACTCTAAGAAGTAAGAAGTTGTAGCTCAATCTTCAGCAGAAGCAGAGTACATCTCTGTTGGAAATGCTACAAATCAAGCTGTTTGGATTAAAAAAATTTTAACTGATCTTGAGATGAACCAGCAAGAAGCTACTGTCATTTGGGTTGATAATAAATCAGCAATAGCCATTGCCAAGAATCCAGTATATCATGGTAGAACTAAGCACATAAATGTGAAGTATCATGCCATTTGAGAAAGCTGGTGAAATCAATCTTATCCATTGCAACTCTCAAGAACAGTTAGCTGACATATTGACCAAAGCACTACCAAGAGCTCAATTTGAGTACTTAAGGGAGAAAGTAGGTGTTTCTATGAAAAATATCAAGGAGGAGTGTTAGATTTCTGATATTTTTTCCCTTAAATAAAGTTTAGTTAGATTCAGTTTGTTAAACTTTGTTTTACTTAGTCATAGTTTCAATTTGAGTATAACTCAAACTCTATGATCCTAAGATTTATTTTTTAAATTCATAGTCAAGATAAATTTTGTTTGAAATATGATATCTCGAATGTCATCATGTATATATTCACTGGTTCTTAATCAATAAATGTGTGTGAGAGAACTTTTTCTTCCAAAAACAGACTTCTATAAACTCAGTTTCAGATTTATTAATAATTTTGTTTTAAATTTTCACATGCAAACACGTTATGTGCATATGCTGATATTTGTTTCTTATATTGGTGTTCTGAGCTTGGATGACCCAGATAGAGATGGAGAAACACACAGAATGCAGTCCCTGAATCTAATCGCACCAAGATGGATGAGAAACATATTTTGAAGCCCATTCCTGGATCTCGTATAAAATGACAAGAAGTTAACCTAATTGTTTGGAGTAGCAGGGAAACTGTTCTGCAAGATGCACTTTTCGGAAATGTGGACACTTCGGGAGAAGTAAACATGGAGGCCACGATAACACCTGATGATGTTATGTGGGGAGTGGGATTCGGTGCTAGAGATGATATAAGTAGTTTTCTTCTTGTTGCAAGTGATTTAATTGATTTTGAAGCTTCAATCCATGATGCCCAAGGTTATGAACCATCATGGGAAGAAGTACGCAGGCCTGGTCTGAAAAAGTGTACCCTCTGTTTGTTTCATACTACGTGAGTCTTTGCATTCAACTTTTTGATATTTCCTGGTTGTTGAGATAGGCAATTTTCTTATAACAGGTTATCATATGCTTTGGCTTGTGAAATTCAATATCCCCAATGGCATTTCTTTGTATCTTGTAAGAAATGGTATTTATTTGTAGTCTACGAAAATAACACAAATAGTTAATATGCATTATTCTGTTTGTAAAATTGAGAATAACAGAAACTAACTAACTACATATAGCTCTATGTCTTGCATGTTTAAAAAGCACTTCTTGTGAGGCTAATTTTATAAAACCCTTTCACATGCAGTTTGATTGCATAATTGACTTTTCAAGTTATCAGCAAAATTGTCAAGTAGCCTACTACCCTATTTTTCTTGTGGTGGTTGTGGAGGACCAATAATTTTTGGAAATTAACTACTAGTAATTTACAATTTTAGCACAATGGTTTCATATGACTAGAGCTCCCTTTGTTAATACTGTCTTATGTAAGAGACTAGTGTCGTAAGAAGGGTATTGCTTTTGGAAGATTCTGTGGCCAGGAGCAAGGATTGCCAAGGGGTCATAGGCAGATTTCCTGTGTACAAAAAGTTTCCACTGAGGGCCAAAGTGAGCTTTCCACTCTTTTTGGTTGCTGTAATGCGGCAAATATTGCTTAATCCCAAGATTGGCCCTTGTACTGAACTCTAGAATCCTTTGGTTTTGGGTAATTAAGTGCTCTAAACCATCTGTTCCTGTTGAAGATGGTACTGCTGAGGAAAGGAATGCCACTAAATAGAAAATATCTTCATCTGGGGTGACGAAAGATGTTTTCTTGATCCACCTGCAACATAAGGGCATACGAAGTCTAAGAGATATCTTAACGAAAAAGTAAAAAGGTTTGATAAAAACGTGCTGATTAATTACCTGGACTTGTTGACTGGGTATATGAGGATAGGTCCATTGTTATTGTCTTTAAGAATTTTACCAAAGACTTCTTGAGCAAAGTCTGAAATTTTGCTTTTGGGTATGAGTAGATTCAGCCATGGATGAGGAACTTCCCATAATCCTTTTGCTCGAAGTTTTATCTCCGACACATGCACTCTATCCAGGAAGTCTACATAAGAAACCTCTGATAGGAAGAGTGTGGATGGTATGAAACTCAGCTCTGATAATAAACCTTCGGTTTCCTGCATAATGATTTGTAAAGGTCAGCAAAGAATTTTATTGTGTTAAGTACTGGAGTAGTTCCCTTGATAGTCTTACCTGTTTCATAATGTCAGTCTCCTCTGGTTTAAAGTATTTGGCCATTTCTAGACAGTAAAGAACTTTTCCATCAGAACTGAACTGGCTGGCCTGCTGTGGGTCTCCAGGATTGAAGGAAGATCTCCAGTTATTAAGGAGGCCTGTTCTATTGATTATTACAAAACCTTCAATGTAGTCGAATGAATTTTTCAATGATATTAAATGCTCTTGGTCCTTGGAAAATAAGGAGAATTCTGAATAGAGAACTCTAATCCAGTTAACCTGCGAAGATTGCTAAATTATGTCACAAAGAGTAACTCATTTTTGGGCATCATGCTTTTAAAGTATTGTGTGTGTTTTTACCATCTTTGGTGCTGGTTCAAGAGATATCTTGGCCCCGGTAATGATGCCAAACTGTCCAAGTCCTCCAAGAACACCATAAAAGAGGTCAGCATTAAGGTGCTCTGAACAGGTAACCACATCTCCCTTGCCTGCACCCAAAGTCCAAAAGTAGATTTAGTTAAGCCTATTTTCTCTATTCTGCTATTATATCTTCTTGCAAGTTTGGCTAGTTAAGAAACATTTAGGTTAAGTTTAATTTAACCTAAACACTTCACACAGCTTAGTAGGATGGTACGGTTGTCATTTTACCATATTCAAAATTATTAAATTACCATGCCACCTTTGTCTTCGGGGAAATGAAACCATCTTTGCTTATATATAGCTTGTTTAAACGTACCTGTGACAACCTCCAGCTGGTAAACGTTGTTGATCTGGGGTCCATGTCTAAATGCCTGACCACTAATTCCGGCATTTGATAGAGTTCCCCCCACGGTAAGATGGAGGTAGTCTGTCCAAGACTTCGGCGCAAGTCCATGTTTAAGAGTCTCATGCAGAATATTAATCCACAATTCACCACCTGAAACATCCACATAAGGCGGCTCGCCAGTGTGAACTTGCATAACTGGTTTGAGTGATAGCATGTTGATCACTACACCTTGGTGTGCTTGTGATTGACCTTGAAGGGAGTGACCATGGCCTCTGGCGGCAACTGTTAACTCTGAAATTGAACCCATGTTGAAGATGTACTTTATTGTGGAGGAAATATCAGAAACTGATTTTGGATATAGAACTGCAGAGGGATAGAAATGGTGAGTATTGCCGAAGTCCTTGGCTGCATGATGAATATTCTCATAGCTGAAGTACCCATCTAGAGCTAGCTTTCTCAATGAGAAAGGGATGTTAGAGGAAGCAGAATGAGTTTGAACTGGAGCGGTGTCTGAAGAGAGATTAGAACAAAGGTTGGCCCTATCAGGTATAGAGCCTAAGAACAAGACCATAAAAATCCCGAAGAGCTCAGTGTTCTTTTGTTTGAGAAAGCAAGAAAGTGGTGACCCCATTTTCTCTGGCATATGTTGAGAGATAGAGAGGAGAGCTTCTCAATATTGTTGAAAAGCAAAAGGAGAGGTGTAGAAGAACCCATGGAAATGAGAGGCAGTGAAGAGAATTTAAAGAGAAGGGCTATAGGCGGCAGAGTCAAACTCTTCACATGTTTCACTGGTGAGTCCGAATATTTCGTCTTTGGCTGTGTCTAGAGATTTTATTTTTGCCCTCCTTTTTGGTTTCCAAATTTGAGGATATAAAAGTCACAAGAAAAATTCTTAAGAAGTCATGCATCTTCGGTACTTGCCTTATAATCTTTACCTTTTTGTTTTCTTACTTTCCTTACAAATATTTCCGAGATGCTATTACTACTATAAGGAAAGCTCTCTGTTTACAGGGACAATATATAGAATGATATTATTCAGCAGTATGTGATTATATTCATGCCCTTTTGGGTCTTGAAGATAGTTTGAATTATGGTTTCTGTATAAATGTACGTTGTTGTCAGGTTTCGTTCAATACAATTAAATTATCCGATATAGCCGGGCCGGCCCCTACTAGGTTTCATGCTGCTAGTCCCAGAGCTGGCTGAGTGTGGGGAATCATTTGTGGGTCCCTTAGCACATGAACTTCATGAGGCTGTGCTTGTGAGAAACTTAGCAAGGCTTGACTCTGGTACAATGACATGAAATCAGAGCATTTATCATAAGATGTTAGCCTAACTGAAGCATTATGCAGCAAAACTTTCACCCTGAATAAGACCTGCATGTTTCAAGTGAAATTCCCATTAACTGAGAGGGTTTTGATATCAGACCTTTGAAAGGACACATAGTCCATTTTTACGAAATGCGCGGGTGTCGTTTCAGATTGGATTTTGGTCATCTACATACAAAGTTGTGAGCAATAACCAGTCCTCCAATTGGATGATTAATGATCGTTTTTCATATTTTTAAGTAATATCTGGAGTTGGGTGATTATTATTAATATTATAATTATCATTTGAACAAATGTGAGAATTGGATGTACCCACGGTTGGTGCTTTAATAGGATCCTCTTTTGGTGCTGGTGCTGGAGGAGTAGGGGCCTGGGGGATGCTTTTAGTCTCTCAGCAAAGACACAAATAGACAGAGCAGAGAGTGGGATGACAGTTTGAATGGGGGAAACACTATAAAGCTCTAAGCCTGCCTGTTGAAGAAGACTGGCTTTGTTTTTTAGATTCCAGCACTGCGACATCCCTAAAATGATCCTCATTTAATATTTTAAGACATTGCTTTTTGTGCCCAATAAAGTACTATATGGATATATCATTACACGTTTGCCTTTTGACATTACTTAATAAGCACCCATCGACTTCATCAGCAGCTCTTTTGGAAAACCATTCCGGATGTCACGTAACCTTTTTTTTTTTTTTTAAATAGATGTCACATAATCTTTGATTTACAGTAAACTATATTATTTACTCATCACAATGTTTCCCATTTGCTTTCTCTACTTTATGTGTGTCTTTATAATTGCCTTGTCCCACTTATTTGTGTCACTAATGATTTATTTATTCTTCAATTTCAGTCTATTAAAGTCATTCATGTGGCGCACATTGTTGTAGAAATTGGGCATATATTTCTGTTCTATTAAATGGGTACTAAAAACACAAGGAAGTAGGACTCATTTTTAAGTGTAGACATCTTTTAATACTATTTTCTCCTGTTTTGAGATGGTCGGTGTGGGGGAAATTCACATAAGCACTGTGGCAGCAACATCATTTCAACTGTTGTGTGTGGTCTTCTTACGTTTGCATCTTTAAGTTACATATACAAATTATGGGGTTTGTACTTGAATATGGGACTTGCGTTTGCCGGTTTATCGAGAGTAGAGCACAAGAATATTGTCATACGGATACGGTTAAAAGTATAAGGAAAAAGAAAGACAAGGTTTTAATCAGAAATAAATAAGAAATTTCGGGTCAATTCCTGAATGACGACGTCCTCCCCTAGTTGCTACTAATTGTAACTCAATTTAAAACTGGAAATTGATTAATTTTATATTAACAAGAGAGTAAACTTGGCCAATATTTTTATTTATTTTTGTTTTTCTAAGTATTGACATTGACATATGTATGCCTGGAATTCAACGCTGTGAAATATAAGGGTTATGAGCGCAGTGTGAAATTTACTCCCAACTGAACGAGTAATAGATTGTCACGTCACTAGACGAAACTCTAATTTTGAAGTTGAAGCGAATGGGTGGTGACAATTACAGTTTATAAAGATGATTGTCTAATTCGATTCTAGTTGATTCTGAATAAAACATTATTCTCAAAGGGTAAAGTTAGAACTCAGACGTCTGACAAGTAAATTTGAAAAAACTGAAGCTGAAGGGAAAAAAAAAAACCAATGTTAGGTGCGATTATAGTACAGGTAGAGATGTTGAAGTAATGACCTTTAATTTATCAATTTTAAATTTCCCGATCACGCTTTTCTATTTATTTCCCGGGTGGTTGTGGTTCCCCGGAAAGCAATTTAATGCAGTTTAAAAGACAAGTCCTAGATCCCAGCATTTTGACAAAATCCTAATTAATTGAATCTGCTACCTTGTTGAAAATTACTACTGCACTCTAAAGGCAACGTCCTTTTCCTTCCCAGATCTATTCAAAACATTTTAAAATTTAACTTTTATTTTATGATTTTTTTTTCTATAAATTTCAATTATCCTCGACTAACCTATTATGATTAAATGTTCTTGTTTTTGTTATACATCCATAAATATATTTATTACATTTTAAACTTTTTTTTATGTATTTGTGAATCTACAATAAAAATTTATTTACAAAGTTTTTTCCATATTTTTTAATTTATATTTTACTTTGTGATTCGCGTTTAGTTTAACATTTAAAAAATAATGTTCTCCTAAGGAAATTAGCCTAATTTCGGTCCAAGTATAAGCCCAAATCCAATGACAAACCAGGAATAAGGATTTGAGCCTAACTCCTTCGTAGATGGCTCGGTGAAGAAAAAGTCATGAGATCACGAGTATCCTCTGATTTCGTTATTCTAATCTTCCTATTAGGAGAGAACACGAGAATCCTAGAATTAGTCAAAGTACCTTTTTATAAGGTAAGGACAGAAATCTCAAGATTGAAATAAATCTAATCACCTTGAGCGACACTATCAATCATGATGAATACATTCTAACATCTCATGTGTGATCCTCGAGACAGAACGGTACAAACCAACAATAAAAGAGGCAGTTCAACTACTAATAGGCTAATGAAAATTTCTTTTAAAAAAATACTTCAAAATAATTACGGTTGCTTTTTTTTACAAGATTACTAACTTAGGTATTAAAGAGTTTTTACCAGAATAACCATCAAGGAGACCATAACGTTGCTACATTTTTATTGGAGAAGCTGAGTTCAGAGCCCGTTCCTACTCGATCAAATAGGCCTAAAGTTATTCCCTCACAACAATAAATTGAAAACTCGTTGGCTTAAGAAATCAAATTTTCTAGTCAACGATTTTTCGTGCTGTTTGTAGGAATAAAATAAAATGTCTTAGAAATGCCTACCAAAATAAAATGGCAAACAACCACTCATGGAGTAGCATTGAAAACCACCTAGATGCACGATCGACTAAATATCCAAATTGAAACAAAAGGGTTGGATGGGTGCACCCTTAAGGAAATACGATGATGCAGGTAGGAACTTTATTGCAATGAGGGATTAAGGAGGAGCTGCGAATGTTAAAAGAAGAAATGGAGGAAATGACAAAACTATTGATTGAGATCCTTAAGTAATATAAGGGGTCAGACAAAGCTAAGGAGCATTACGAAGTGGATTAACAGAAAGAGTTCCTAAACCCTGATGCCCTAAATAAACAAAATGGACCTTTGGTCAGAAACACCTGAAGAAGTAAGGTGGATGCACTCAACCCATCAACGAGCGGGTCGAGGTTTAGCCATATCGAAGAAAAGCATAACTAATCATAGGTTAGGGAGTCAGATTATAAGGTAAGTATTAGAGTATGTGCTTACGTGTCATTCTAATTTTGTATGAATATTAATTTCTTAATATTTATACAATAAATATTTTGAATAAATTTGTCAATATTATTTATATGGTACCAAACTTGTTACTTTTCAGATATTGTAGATTTAAAGGATTTTAGGTCAGTGCTAAGAGTTAACAATTATAAGAGTTAGAATCTTATTTAAAATGGGACAAAAATCTAAGAATATATTAGTAATAACGTAGTTGTAAGAAATATTCAAATGGTTTTAAGAAATGTCATTATGCAGTATGTTCTCGAATATATCATTCTTGGTCTATGGTTGCTGACACGGGACGATTGGTATCATTCTTGGTCTCTAGTCTTAACAGATCGTAGAATTAATAGAATCTTGTATAAACATGCAAGTATTTAGTGAGAACTGGGTATTGAACAGACTCAAGAGGATGTCCAATAAATATCCTATAGAGCTGCCAATTAAAGGTCATCTAGAGTTGAGTAGTATTCATAGTTCTTTAACTTGAGTGTCGTGGTAGGTTTGTGAGTAATCTACCATGCTTTGGTTTCACGCATATCAGAGATCTTTTATGGTCTGATTTATGAGTGTCGTTGGGGTATGGTTCGATACTTATAGAGCCCAGTGTATGTAGATATAGGATCCGTCAACTTATATGGGTAAGTTATATATTCTGATACTCCGAGATTGTATGTGAGGAAGTCTTATGGCCACAAGTATAAACCCTAGATAAGAGTTCTTTGTAGGGTTAAAAAATATCGCCAAAAGGTTTATGGATATTGTTTACAAAAATCAGAGATAAGTTCATGGTCGACCATATAGAGTTTGACAGTGATGATCTATAACTCTACTCTTCCAAGATATATGTGATAGAGGAATTATACGAATATGATTGACCTTAGCTTTGTATGGTTCAACACATTATTCTGTAATATCTTTAACATATGTATGAGATATCACTTATGAACTTGCGGAGGGTTCTATAAAACAAACGAGTGTGAACCTAGGGAGTCACACAATATGAAGTGTACTCATTGCACACTATGGTAGTGGACCGGGTTGAACAATTTGATTTGAAAAAAAATTGAAAAGCAAGATTTATTTCTAGATCTCTCTGCAAACACGCGTCAAAGTTTAAGTGTTAAACCTATATTTTATTAATTAAAGTAGTTAACTAATTAAAATATGGCACACGAAAAATGCATGTGTGGCACATGGCATAAGACAAATAAGAAGTCACACAATATGAAGTGTACTCATTAAGCACTAGGGTAGCAGACTGGGTCAAATAGTTCGATCTGAAAAAAATTTGGAAAGCATGATTTGTTTTAGAATCTCTCAACAAATACATGTGTCATGGTTTAAGTGTTAAACCTATATTTTATTAGTTAAAGTAGTTAACTAATTAAAATATGACACATGAAAAATGCATGTGTAGCATATAGCATATGCATGGCTTTAATGAGTGACAAATGGCAAATGAAGTAGGACACTTATCTTTATGCATGGGATGTATAAAGAACAAAAGCCAAATGATTATTTGCCAAGTATTTTAAATTTTGTAAATGTAGCAATGAGGTCCCCATTTTTGACTATATATAAGCTAAAGTTTAAAAATGTTTCAAATAAATACTTATTTCACATTTTGGAAAATTAAGAGAGATTGAGGGCAAGTGTTGCACGATTTTGATTATACTAAAATTAGATGCTATCATTCTAGTTTTATAATCCCACAAGATTTTTATAGACTAGAATTAATTAAGAGAATGTTTCAAGGTAAGCTCCTAGCTTTAACTCTTCACGAATGACTACAAGGGTATGTTTTTTTAATTTTGTTAGTGTAACAGACTTCAATTTAGTATGTTTATTAAATAGGAAATTAGATTCCTATTCTGTTGTGTATAACATGCTTTTTGTAATTTAATGAACACTATTTATAAGTATGCACCCTTGATGCAACACCAACAGTAAGATGAGAATAGAGGATAACTAGGGGACCAGGGGAATCGAGAGAAAAATTAGGAGAAAGGGTCCAGAGAGGATCGCAAGTAGAGTTATCGCTTAAGGAGAAAGTCGAGGGCCAGAGGGACAACTACATCATCTACTTGAGGAAAAGAAGAAGAAAGACCAACCTTCGTAAAAAAAGATAAAGAGGGAGAATCCCTCTTTATTGATGGGCTAAAAGATATGGAGCTTCTAAAAGTTTAGGTTACCCAACTTCTCTACATATCAGGGTATGTTAAACCATCATTATTATATAGATCATATCACAAATCTATTGTCCATCACAGCCCTCAAGCAAGAACTGATGTTTCAACTATTCCATATGCGTTTAGAATAGCGTGCTCTTTTCTAGTAACATGGGTTGAAGGAGAGAAGCATCTCTTCTAACCATGAGCTCACAAATACATTTGCACAACATTTATGTGGGTCCTATAAAGTACTTAAATAATTTCACAAGGAATTGATTTAACTCGGGATGTTTGATCAGCCAATAGCCCTCGAAGCTCTAACGGGTTAAGATTAAATTGATTTTGGTACTACCTTTCTAAGAATCATGTGTTGAGCTATAAAAATACCTATAATGAGGCACCTAAATACATCACTATTGAAGAGAAGAAAGAAGTGAAAAGATCGGCATCGGTTAATGGCACTCAGGGACAAGCATGGCCTTGGGATACATAAAGAACAAGATCTCCTAGTAAATGATTCCCGAAGGGGATGAAGAAGAATCCCTATTGAATCGTTAAATATCTACAAGTATACCAATTAGACCGGTCATATCTATGGATGGGTCCGTTAGATAAACCTTAAGAAGAAAAAATGACCGATTCTAGACACCAGGCAATAGAGGCACAACCTCAGGTATCTTGAATCAATAGTTTCATCCTTGTAATAGCCCCACTGGAAATCATCTTTGAGGTAATAAAAGGTTGAGCCTTGCTTACTAACCCACCCGTTATTATTGAGGTATATAACTTTGTTATCCTTCATATTGTGGTTGTGCAATGGGGATTTTAATAAAATTCTTGAGCAAAAAGAGAGAATAAGGGGTTAAGGGTCGAACCACATACTATATTTAGTAGGCTTAAATGGCGAGACAAAGTCAAGGTATAAGGAATGGAGAAAACATAGTAGGTCATACTTTGAAGAAGCTTGGGTTGAAGAAGAATAATACAGAGACATTGGTAACAAAGGATGGAGCATCTTGGTTAAGAGCTCACAAGTGGTTCAATCTCAATTGGCAAGCATTGGTATGACTTTAAAACATTGAAACTGAAAACAATTTAGGCCATTGTCAAATTCAATCTAGAAATCCAAACATAGGCTTCCAAATCTTAACCAGGTTACTAATGGGTTAAATTGGACAAAGTTGTAGGCTATTGAGAAGAAGTTGAATGCATTTGTTGTATAAGAATGAAATTTACTAGAGGTGGAGATATTAGGTCACTTGGTCAATGAATGGAGATAGAAACTCAAATGTTTTCCACTTAAAAACATCAAAACAAAGGAAGAGAAATAAGATAATGTGGTTATCTGATGATAACAATCAGTGGCAGCAAGATGGCAACAGATGGAAGCAATCTTTATTGCTTATTTTTAAAAAATATTTACTTCCTCAAGACTTGTCGAGTAACATATACAGGCGGTGGTAGACAGTGTAGATCTTGGGCTATCAGATGCTCATAAGAGATATCTTGATGCCTTTTATAAAAGTTGAAATCTATAATGCTTTGTTCCAAATGTACCCTGCCAAAGCTCTTAGTAAGGACTGTATGCAAGACTATTTTTTTAGAAATTTTAGGATAAAGTGAGATATGGGGTTACGACTAGTTGCTTAGATTTTTAAATAAGGGTAAGGACTTGTTATCACTCATTGAAACTTTCATTATATTAATTCCAAAATGTGAGAATCTACGTTATCTAGCATACTATCGACCCATTAATTTTTGCAATATGTTGTACAAAGTAATTTCAAAGACTTTGGCCAATAGACTTCAAGCTGTGCTAAAGGAAATCATTTTAGAATCTCAAAGTACATTTATTCTAGGGCTTCTTATCATGAGTAACATAATTGGCTTTGAATGTATCCAAATTATCAAGTACCAAAAGAAACTAAATAAGGGTTACTTGGTTTTGAAGCTAAAAATGTCCAAGGTAGTAGCTATGATGAGAAAGATTGGTTTTTCCAAAAATTCGGTCTAGAAAATTCTTTGTTGTGTATACTCGATGTCTTACCCAATTCTAATTAATGGAGAACAATGTGGTTCCCTAAAACCATCAAAGAATTATGCTAGAGAGGTCAAAACTTGTTGTTAAGTTTATGCGAGGTACAACGTGGAAGATAGAGCCCCTTCATCCTCATAAGTTACTTAAGCATGCAAAGTAGTAGAACTTATCACATCCTTGGGCTAATAGAATAAGGACCTGATTTAAGAATTATTATCTAGAGAAACAGTTCAACTAATTCTCAGCCTTCCTTTGCCATAGCAGTGTATGATGCAATAAGACATAATAATGATACATTATGAAAAGTTTGGCCGTTATACACTATGAAGTGGGTATTGGTTACCTACTTATCACCAAGGCATAGTAAGTTATTCTGAAAATTTGACTATTAAGGTATGGTGGCAACGATTTTAGATACTAAATTTACCACCAAAGGTTAAGTTATTTTATGGCATGGGACTTATAATTGGCTCTCAACAAACTCTAACCTACGACACTATGTTCTAGTTGATGAAATATATCTTAGATGTGGAAGGGGAGAAAAAGTTATAATTCATGCCTTGTGGTTATGTTACTCCTTAAAAAAGGTCAAAAGAGATTGTAGGGTGATGCGATATTTCTATATCATAAATTAAGTGCAAGTATACACTATCGTATGCAAGTAATAAAGAGACTAATTAGTCGGATGTCGAACCCACAGGGATAATTCTTTCTTTTTAACCAATTACTAAAATTATATCTTCCTAATAATTATTCAGAAAAATAAAAATCTAAGAATGAATGTAAGAAATATAAAAGCAAAAACACAATGCAATGAAAATTAGGTGATAGCAATGTAGAGAAAACCTAGGATTAATATTATCCCTCAATATGCTTTTTAATGATTAACCCTCTAATATTTAACTCACTTAGTCTTTATTATTGATCAAGACACTAATGTATTCACAAGCCTCTTCCAAGGTCATGCAAGTATACCCTAATTTACCAAATACCTATATTCCTATGGTACTTGTAATAAATTAAGATTCATTAAGATTAGGTCTTATTGATCATACATGCCAATTAGGTATATTCTTATCCTAAGTTGAAACTTGCATATGCAACATTGAATGTTACTCTACAATCATGCATCAAATTACCTAGGTCTAAATATTATGATTCCTCTTCCGAGTTTATCAATAATATTACCAATTCATTCACCATATATTGGCCAGATATATTGAAGCATTAAACACAAGTAATTTAAATAATAAATGACTAAGTTTATTAAATATTAAAAGATATGGCAATTAAGCACACATATTGAGTTCAAATATTAACCCTAGAAAATAAATTAGCTCATGGCTACAAGAGAACAGCAGTAAAAATAATTATAAATCATGATACAATTATTAGCAAACCGATATAGACGTCGAATTGCTCTTAATTGCGCTGCCTAGGAACTCTTGATGCCGAAGAACGTCTTGTATCTCTCTCTAAAGTTGCTTCAATTAAGCTCCTATTGCTCTCCAAGACTCGTGCTCTGTATTCTTGGTGCTCTTGGGTTGTCTTTGATTCCTCCTTGAAGGCTGGGAACGAGTGGCTTTATATAGGGATTGATATGAGCTTGAAAATCTCAATTCTCATCGGACTAGGACTCGCACTACAGCTGGCGCGCTATGCAACTGTCACTGGGGCGACGCGTGAAAAAGCGATTACCGCTGGAGTGGTGGGATCTTGGCGCTGGGGCGCTGCATGAAAACGGCTTCACCGCTGGCGCGGTGACTTGTTGGCGCTGGGGCGCTAGACGCGACTTAAGCAAGTCGTTTTTCTTATTTCGATCACTATTTCAGCGCTGGGGCGAAAATCCTTGTGGCGCTGGGGCGATGGACACATACTTTGAAAACTTTGCATTTTAGTCCCTGTTTTCGCTCCTTTTGCATTCTTTCTTTAAATTTCGTTCAAGTCCCTATAAATAACAATAATGCACATAAATAGCCATCTATTCTCATAAAATCATAAAATATCAATAATAAAAACATGAGAAAATATATGACAAATTTGCCCTTATCATAGGGTTAATGGATTTCATTGTATGCATTCAACAAACCTCAGTTTGTATTTTATTTTTATTTCGTGTATGTATGAGCTAAGTGATTCAAACTTGGGGATAGTTTGTAGGGTTTTTTAGCAAAGTTTGTTTGTTAAGAACCAAATGATTTATGGTTGAAATATTTATGATGTTGATTCTATTTTAGGATGGGTGAAAGACTATTTAGTTGATTATTAAGCACCTCGTGATCAATTGAAAATTCATAGATCAGTTCAAACAAGTCACTGGAAGCCTCCAGATATTGATGTTATCAAAATTAATTCAAATGCTACCTAGATCAATGGAGTCATAAGATAGGTGTTGGCTTTACTATTTAAAAGCATGATGAAGAAATAAGTTTAGTAAAGACCATGAAAATCCATGCTTTGTACTCTGTTCCTATCACATAAGCTATAGCCATTTAAAAAGACTACTAGCAGCTAAGCATTTAGACTATTTCGAGGTTGAGATTGAGTCAGATACTACACTAGTGAACAATAAGATCTTAGCTAAATCGTAGATGGCCTCCGAAGTTGGTATGATCATTCAAGACATTATGCATTGCTTGGATTCTAATTGATCATATAAAATTCTATTTGTTTCATAGGAATCAAATAAGGTTGCTTATGGTTCAACCAAGTTAGCATTGAGTTCTCATTCAGATGTCACTTAGAGGCATGATGGTCCGAGGACAGTGGCATCTCTTGTAATTGAGGACTATCTTCCTAATGTTTTAAGTTAAGCTCAATGCAAATTTTACTTTAAAAAAAAATAATAGTCATTTACTTAAAACAAAATTAGTATATTTTTTTATTTATTATATTCATTTTTTTAATAAGGTTGAAAACTCATTAAATAAGCTAGATTTTAGGAAATAAAAGGCCATAAAAGAGTCTTGATCTAATACAAAACTCTAACCTTATAAAAATCTCTATAATAAATGAAAACATGAATTTTTGAACCCTTTTTCACAACATATTTATGTTGGCTCTTTATGAGCAAACATAGTATCTTATTCTTACTCCTTTTTCATGTTCATCAAGAACTCAAGAAAATTAGTAGCTTTGCTTTTATTCGAAAGCCTTATATTCTTAAAAATTAACTTCCAACACAAAAATACAAAGTTCAAGAGCCCGTTCCTTCTTACTTACAAAATTAAGGTTCTTACGACATGAAATCTTAACCTTATGTCACACATCACATACCTTAAATAGGCTTGCAATACTTATAATAGACCTTAAACATACCATAGCAACAATTGTTTCATTAATATTGGTTGTGTAAGCCTAGTTCTTACACTCTCATAGTTTAAGATCTAGTTTATCCATAAAAATTACTTTTACTTGAGATTGCTATAGAAATTTTGCAACATTGAGCTTCTTTGACTTATAAAGCTCTTTAGAGGCTTGGTGTGCTCTTAAACTCGCGAGGTGAAGATTTGAATCTATCATTCATACCCATGCCTTACATTCAATACAACTTACCACGTTATAATAAATTGTTACAGCTAGTGAGATTTTGCCATATCATGGTTTTTCAAAATTGCTCCAAATATTTTTGGAGACTACATTAGTCCCCACACCAAGAGAACTTTTCAAACTAATCTTTTATAGGTCTAGAAGAAACCCAATAAGGTAACCAAGTTCTAGACATCAATTTAGGAGTATAGCTTAGGTCTTAAAGGATGCTAGGTTAAAAACTTTATGATATAGACAAAAAGAGGTGCTTAAGGCCATCAATACTACCAAATGGCATCCAAGAAAAAAGAGCAAAAACTTTTATTCGATCCAACATTGTAGCCATGCTCAATCAATTAAGCTATAATATTACTACAATGAACATGGAATATTGCCTTTTGTCGTCGTACCATATTGAAGCCCTAGACATGTCTTACAGAAATGGTACGACATACAATTGTTTCCCTATTTGATGGCAAGAAGGGAAATCTTAAAGAGCACATAGGAAGATCTATTGATTTCTTTAATGTACATACTAACAAAAAAGCTTATGGCTTAGGGAATTTTCAAAATTCCTTACACCTCAATATGTATACCTAGTATGTTTCATTACTAGTTAGATCCATCCTTACTTGGGAAGAGATGCCTTTAGTGTTTTGTAAGAAATACTTCCAAAGTGAGAAAAAAAAATTGCCATAATTTAATGCAAACCAAACTAAATAAGGTTATTTAGAGTTGCTTGTTGAGTATGTCAGGAGATTTAAAGATCCAACATTAGATAGCTACAAATAGAAAAGAGAGGAAAAACTTGTAAAACATTATGTGAGGAACATATTAATTGAGTACTGAGCCCACCTTGAAAATGTGTAGATAGTCTCATTTACTAAGCATATAGAATCTATTTAGAGGACTCTATTGTCATTTAAAATCTCTATTAGTAGGCAGTAAAAAGCTAACAAAAAGAAAAAACATAGCTCAACAAGCTTTATATGTAAAAACAAAATGGGCTATGTCGTACGTCAAACGATCTAAAAGATAACTTTTTGAGAAGTATCATATATCATTCAATGAAGAAGAATTAAATTTCCTCATGGATTTATGGATAGTAGATGAGTTTGTACGACTCGCCAAGAAGAAACCTCACCGAGAAAGATAAAATGAGTCATAGCCTTTGTCGCCTACATTAAATATTTAATTACCTTGCTATGTAATACATGAAACTTTAGAGAATATAATAATGAAATTAAGGATGAGACCTTAAAGCGAATTATAAGAAGAAAAATTTGGGTGTCAGGCTTCAGCAATGTAGTTGAATATTCAAAAGGCATTATACAATTAAACCTAAAAGTAAGGCAAGTGTAAGGCCCTATTGTATTTCATGTTATGTACATCGATATTGAATACCACATATTGCTTATTAGGCTATGGTTGAACATGCATAAGCTAGTGGTATTAGTATACCATCATAAGAACAAAACTAATCAAGATTTTCATTAAGATGAGAGCTATCTTGTAAATGCCTAATCTTATGATGGGTTTGACATTGGCCTAACTAATATATTGATCAGACCAATGAGAACACCATTGCCAATAGAAGCGACATGCCTTATAACCTAAACTTACAAAAAGCGACAAACTAAAAGAGAAAATAAGAGTTACTTAAAACAATACATTTAAAGAAAAGCCAAGTCTTCTTTAGTGTTAGCTAATGCTTATGATGGTTTAGGAGATCCAACTTGCTTGAAAGGAAGGGTCTCAACAACAATGGAGAGGAGAACTTCTACCTCTGGCTACAAAAATGCCCACGGCTTTAGAGGAAAAAAGTCCTCCTACTTTGAATTACATGTAAGAAGGTTCCTTGACAATCATAGAGAAGCTAGAAAAGATTAATCTAAGCACTTATTGGAAAAAGAAAAAGACCATACTATTAAGCATCAAACTTTCAATAGAGGAGAAAAGATTGATCATCAACTTACTAAAAGAGTATCACAACATGTTTGTATGGGCCTATTAGGACATGTCTAGATTAGACCTCTAGATGGTTTGCTATGCTTGGCTTAGACCCCCAAATGGTCATAGCTTCTATCTAGAATCTAGAACAAAAGATTAAAATAGAGGTTGAAAAGATAGGGCCAATAAAGAAGAAGAATGACTAAATCCATGTATTTATCGATTTTCAAGTCTTTAATAAAGCCTGTCTCAAGGATGAATATTGTCAAAAATCGATATCCTAATCAATTCTAATTTAAGGCAAAGGATGTTATTCTTCAAGAAATTTTGTTACCTTTTACACTCCCATAGGTAATTTCTACTATAGTGTGATTCCGTTCATTCTCAAGAACACAAGAGCAACTTACTAAAGAGGCACTGCTACTGTATTTCTTAACATGATGGGCCTAGAAGTGGAGGATTATATAAATAATCTAGTAGTTAAATCTTTCACTCGAGCAATGCACTTAAACACATTGAAGAAAGTATTCAAGCGATGTTGATTATTAAACCTCAAAACTAACTCCAAGATGTGTGCTTTCGTGTATCAACAGTTAAGTTCCTCAGTTTTTAGTCCATCAAAGAGGCATTGATGTTGATCTAGCCAAGATCTAGATCATTGTCTCAGAGCCACCTTCATAAGCTCAAAAAACTTGAAAGCTTTCTTAGATCCAAAGATTCATCCTCGAGCTAGCTACCTTAATTTCCAACTTTACATCCTTTCTCAAAAAGAATGTTAAGTACAAATGGACAATGAATAACAAACAACTTTCTGAAAACTAACTAATAATCCTAGCATTATCTACCCTAAAGGCCCTAAGAAAAGGAAAGTCATTGCGCATCTACCATTGCTATAGGCAAGGCCATAGGCCCCTTATTAGCTCATGAGGATGACCAAAAGCAAGACCATCATATCTATTACATCAGTCAACAATTATCTAGGTCGAAACTAAATATTCCAAGCTAAAGCATATTTGCCCCGCTCTCATATAGCCTCACCATGTTTAAAACATTATTTCTTTGCACATTCAATCTATCTTATGATAATAATTGACCTTATTCAATATTTGCTACCTAAAGCAGTACTGTATAGTAAGCTAGTACGATGGCTTTTAATTATTATCGAATTCAACATCACTTTCGTTGTTCTAAGTGCAATCAAAGATCAAGCCATAGTCAACATTGCAACATTTTCTGCAACCAAGAAGAACCCTAATCATAAGATACTTGACACTTTACCTAAACAAGCATGTGCCATAAATAAGGAAAACGACTGGTAGGAACTTTACTTTAATAGCTCAACTACCATTACAATTAGTGTTATGGGCTTTGAATTCATTGATCAAGAAGGAAAGTCTTCTCCTTTCTCATTTCAGGTTGATTTTTCTTGTGCTAATAATATGGTAAAGTGGGAGGCAGCGATCATGGGCACACTAACTACTTTGAGGATGGGTGCAAAAATGATCAAACTAATTGGAGACTTAAATATGATGCTCTAGTAAATTAAGAGCGAATTTTTTGTTTGGGACCAACCTTATTGCCATAAAGAACTATAGTTCAACAACTACTGGCCATTCAATGTTGTAATAAAGCACATGTGCGAATAAAGAACAAATGCATAGATGCCTCAGCTACTTTAAGGTCTAAGATAGACTTGGCTAATTAACCAACAAACATTGTAATCAGAAAGCAAAGTGAATTCATTCTCCTATAGGCCAATAATCCAAACAAAAATCAGGCTGTAACAAATCATTAATGAGAATCTATCAAGTGAGCACTACAGAACCCACATGTTAAGACCATCGAGGACTACACATTGGTTGTGGATAATCTCTACAAACGATTCCTTGGGGGAAGGCTCATACATTGCATCCATAAAAAAAAAAGACAATAATTATTGTGAGACATCTATCAATTTGTTTGTGGTGCATAACATACAACCAATCTATACAGAAAAGTATATTGATACTACTGACTAAAAATGAAAAACTAAGCACATACTATACATGTTAATTGCCCAAACTATCAGGTTTTAGTCCATAAAAAAGAGGTATTCATACCCATAATTGGAAAGATTAGTTAATGCCTTACATGGAGTACCTCCTAAAGACACATTGCCACCCAATTCCACATATGTACAAAAGCTTAATTGTACTAGCAAGTGATATTTAGTAAAGAGCAATATCCTCTTCTGTAAGAGTCTTAAAGGAGATGCCTTACAATGTTTGGACTTTGAAGAGGAATAGAAGCATTGCATAAGACCCACGCAGGGAAATATGAGGAACACTAAGACAGGCAAAAGCTATACTACCACTTGTTTGAACTTAACTACTATTGGAGCTGTGCGAAAGCCCTGCTTCAGGATGTTTTTCGAACCGAACCGGAAAAGCATTCTAGAACTGAAATTTTTAAAAAGAAAATTTAAAAATTGCTGCAAACGGCAGCAAGAAAGAAGTTGCATTTAGTCAAATATGATTATTGTTAGTTTTCTGGCAGAAGCACACGAACCACAAAAGAAGAAGTTGAATTTAAAAACTAAAAATAAAAATAAAACAACTTTGAAATATCTCTCAATCATGATATGAAATAAATCATGTATGGCTATCATGCTTCGGGATCAATCAAATTCATCCATTATTTCCCTTTAGAAGTAATATGTACAAATTTTATTAATAATTAAATTTGATCATATTGATATTGAATCAACTTTCACAACTTAACAATTAAAAAAAATCTTGATTTACGTAAATTGAATTCTAAATTTTTTGTGTCACTCTTAAAAATTTATTAATTGCACAAATTAATACCTGCTAAAACAGTTAATTAAAATCATCAAACTCGAACTAAAATGCATAAATACTCGTCAAAACATTGAATTAAAATCATCACACTTAAACTAAAATGGCATTTATGTCAACTCATAACATTACTTTTATTTTTAACAAATTGTGATAAGATATACAATATAATATGACTTGTAATTAATAATACGTTGTAAGTCACTTAATAGAAAATTACCGAGATGTTTTTTTTTAACAGTTTATTACAATTAAAATAGAGACGGATAATGACTCAGACCAGATCTGGAAATATGTGAAGAGTTTTAATTTTTTGGATGTCTCAATTTTTGTAAAAAAAATCATATTTTATTTTTGTTAAACAACTTTTTTTTAAAATAAAATTTAAATTAAAAATTGAAAATTTTGATAAATGCATTCATAATCTCTTCTTATTATGCCCAGAAGAGTTAAAAAGAATTGTCGGTCAATCGTGATCATCATTCAAAATGATCGGTTATTTATTTACTTAGTTTCAAAAGTATTATAATTATTTATAGCATAATATATTTTATTTTTAGCTTTTGAACTTATATAAAAGATTATAAAAATTAGTATGATGTGCGTATATGTGCGTGCATAAGCTAATTTTACGAGCTTATTATATATAAATATAAATAGTTAAAAATGTAAACGTAAAATATTTTAGAATGAATGTTAAATAATTTTATAATAAATATAAATAGTTAAAAAATCATCTCAAAAATAAAAGTTTTCAAAGAATAAAATATATATATATATATATATATATTTATAGGGGTTAAAACGAGACTAAAAGTTCTATCCAAACTAATACCTTAAAACATGCAAAAATTAGGTCAAAGCATTAAAAAAAAAAAAAATCGGATCAATTTGGGACATGGGATAACCAACCCAAGAAAAGGCTCATGTCCCAAATCATCCCAACCCAATTCAGGACAGGATGGGAGACAATCAATATTTGGGTCCTAACAAAGATCCTTTTTGCTGTTTCGATTGTGATTTGGGTCGGTTGGATTCAAGAGCTACTACTACTTGACATGCAAAATGATGTCGAAGATTTCGTCAAAAAATATTATACATGTTAGTTCCATGCTAATTTTGTAACATTAACATTCTACATCCTTGATAGATATGATAAAATCCTTGTCGTTACACACATGGGGCTGAACACATAGTTCTAAACTCAGGTTGGCATAAAACTCATCTTACTAACAAAGGCATGACACACAAATGAATGTGTAGAACTTTAATCAAAAAGTATTAAAGCATATTGACCAGATATAGGGATTGTACCTGAAACCACGGAAGGGGAAGCCTCTATATCTTGCTTAATAAGTGCATATATTCGTGTTTGGGCCTTTTGCTCTTTCTTTAATCCTTCTTGGTTATTTTTCATTTCTAGACAATTTTGAATGAAGTGGCCAGTCTTTCCACATTTTAAACAAGCTACAATCTTCTTGTAACATATCCCACTATATTCCTTTTCACAAGTGTCACAGATTGGATACTGCTTTACATTTGTGTTATCATCCTTTTATTTCTTCTTTTCTTTCCAGTTGTTAGATTTCTTTTGTTTAGTCTTACCCCAAGACCTCTTTTCTGAAGGTTTTGAACCATTTGCTTGGATTTAGATGTGGCCACCCTTTCATCTTTTGCTAAAATTTGAGCTTTCTATAATGCTGCATTATAAGTCTCAAGCTCAAACACAGACACCAACCTCCTTAATTCTAACTTGAGACCCTTCTTAAAACGTTTAGCCTTATTAGCTTCAATGGCTACCAAATAAGAAGCAAACCTTGATAACTCTTCAAACTTTTGTTCATATTGTAATAAGCTCAAGAAGCCTTAGGTAAGTTGAATGAATTCTATTTCTTTTTCTTCTTTCAAAGATTTGGAAAAATACTTATTATTGAAAAGCTCTTTGAATCAGTCCCAAGTGATCTGGTTTTCATTAGTATTTTGAGCCTTATTAGTCATTTTCCATCAATGACTAGCACCTTTATTGAGCATATAGGTAGCGCAAACAATTTTCTGCTCATCTATACAATCCATGAGATGAAATTTTTTCTCTAATTCTTGAATCCATTCCTCAGCCACTAGTGGATTAGTGGATTAGTGGATCCTTCAAAGCATGGTGGCTAAAACTTTCTAAATTGCTCAATAATATAAAATGTGCTTGCATTGGCTACTCGGGGTTGTTACTATTGTATTTCATTGGTCACAGCTTGTACAAAATTGTCAATCACTAAATTCCTAGTACCACTTCTCGAAGTTGTAGCTCTCGCATTTACATTCTCTTGATTGGTATTACCATTCGCAGCAATACTATTAGCAGTTCCTCTAGTTCATGCCATCTCCTCAAAATAATACCACAAAGGTAAATAAAGTAGTAAACAAATACATTTAAATACTTATATATATGACGCTAAAGATTTGGCATCTATTTAGTTCCCTTGACTAAAACCAAAAGTCTACAGAATTCTAAACCATGCTCTTATCCTCAATCCTTGGAATTGGATACTTATTCTTTATAGGCATTCGGTTCAGCTCCCTATAATCACTGCAAAGTTTCATTGTTCCATCCTTTTTCTTAACAAATAAAACTACAACGCCCCAAGGTGATACACTAGGATAGATAAAATCGTTATCAAGCAATTCTTGTAATTGCTCCTTAAGTTCTTTAAGTTTTGCTGGTGTTATTCAATAAGGTGTTTTAGATATAGGGATGGTTCCAGGCATAAGTTCTATACCAAACTCGATATCACTATCAAGAGGAATTTCGGGTAAGTCTTTAGGAAAGACATCTATAAAATCCTTTACTATCAGAACATTTTGGATTTTAGCATATTTCTTCAAATTATCAATTACCATTGCCAAGTAACCTTGACACCCCTTTCAATACTTCTCCAAGCTTGTATAGCTAATATCATCCTTTGTAAATGACATAATTTGAAACAAGTATTATTTATTACAATAGCATTTGTTAAAGGATAATTTTGATGAATTGTGGACTAATTAAGATGAACCATGTGGCTACCATGACCCTATAAACTTTGCTACATAAAGTCACTCAACTCCTATAAAAGTACAAAAGAAGATTGGGCTCAATAGAAATTTAGACCAATCAAGATTCTTAATTTAGAATATTGGATGTTCAAGGAAAGTTTAACTTGAGGACACACTTCATTAAGCCTTACATTTGCACATTAGTCTAGAAGTTGTCATCCATCTTAGCACTTTATAAAGATAAGATCACATTGAAATCAATAACAGACTAATCCTAATGTGTCATGTTATGATGCCTATCCATAAAGAGGCTAGATCAACACAAAATCTCAAGGTGACACTGAAGCAAGAACCATATTGTCATCAATCTATATTCTTCGTATAACATTTTTCAATACCACTTATTAGGTAATTACACTTGCTAAGCATATTCTTGGTCACCAAGAAAAACTTAGACCAAATAAGTTTACCAAAATACTCATAATTGAGAAGGATATTCTTTAATATAAGGGAATTTTCTCATAGCCTTTCTCAAAGCATGAAACTTAGCTCCAAAAATTCCTTTTTTTTTTTTACCTAATCATAACACCTAGTCCTAAAGATATTGTATTCTTTTCTCCACTAAAAATCCTATAAGTGGCCCAATAAACTCACATTAACCTTTACTATATAAGCATCACTTCCTCTAAGGATGACTGAAGACATTTATTCATTATTCTACTTTTTTATATCTATCTCCTTCTCCTATCTTTTATAGCTCTCTTCCTCTTGGTTTTCATATTAAGGTTTTCTTTTATAACCCTTTATATCACCATTAGTAAATTCAATACAACCAAGTGATTTACTCTTTATCTTTTTCATAGCCATCTTATTGATTCCTGTCTTAATCTTTCCCCTTTGGTGATTCTCTCTCTTATTTTCTATATTAAGGTTTACCTTATAAAAGATAAGGTTTAATTATGCTTAACATTTCCATCCTTTGAATTTAATATTTCTCTTCTAAATTTAGATTATTTTTCCATTTATGTAATTTATTGTTGATTTACAAGTTTTCAAGCATTCAGCATGAAGATATTGAAAATCAGACGAAAATAGAGAAGAAATAAAAAAAAAGGGCCAGTGCCACGACAATTCAAATTCTATACCGTAACGGTCAAATTAGAGACCCTAGTGTCGGGACACTCCACGACTAATGCCGCAACACTCGTTCAAAGTCAGAAGAAACAGATTTCCAAGTTTCAGTGTCGCAACACTTATGTGATTAAAAAGGAAAACCAACAAAAATCCTAATCACTCATAAACTCAAAGAAACCCCTGATTCTAAGGCTACAAAGACCTATAAACAATACTTTTTTTAAAGTCAAATATACAAGACAAAAAAAAAAGAAGTAAAACAACTTTCAAGAGAGATTAGGGCAAGAATTAAAAGGTTAAAAAGAAGAATTGCACTACAAGTTAGAAAGAGAAAGTGAAGATCTAGGGGATTCAATCTTTTTTAATCCCTTTTTTTTTCTTAAATTTATTGTTTTTATCCAAGATATTTTTTGAATTATTGCTCTAGTACTTTTTATTCATCATGAACTAATTTTTCTTATTTAGGGTTGTAACTTTCGAACTCAATATGTAGTTGAATTTAGTATTCTCTCTTATTTTATAAACTTAATAAATTGAATTTTTCATTTTATTTGTGCTTAATACTTTCTTTATATTTGGCTAATATATAGATTATCTTAGGAACCATAATAAACTTGACAAAGTGATTTATGTGTTTAGCCTAAGGTAGATTGATATATGATCATAACTTAATAGTTATTATTTTCATATGGGATAGAAATATACTCATATGGCATATGTGGTATTACTATATCAGTTCTTATTGAATCATATCATATTATGATTACCATAAACATATAGTAATTGTTAGGGTAAGATATAGCCATTCAACCATCAATAAAGGCTTGTGACAAGATAAAAGATCTAGCCAACAGTTTATAATTAAGGGAATAAGATAAGATAGCAATTAGTTCAATAAATTATTAAAGGATAAGTTGTAACCCTAGGTTCTTTCTCTATTGGTGACCAAACCTTGTTTGCTTCACGTTTTAAATCAACTTTACTTTGTTTAGATAAAAGTAAAGAGTTCTAATTTTAGTAATTAGTAAAGAATATATTAAATAAAGTCTATGTGAGAATGATACTTTAACTCAAATCTATATTGCTTATTACAATAATGTGCATTTGCGCTTAGTAGAAAATACGCAACAATAAACACTTACAACCTTCAATCATTTAATAAATATCCAAAATCTTTCTCACTCAAAGTAAACATCTATAAAAGCAAATGAAAAATAACCTCCATAACTTTAAAGAGGAGAATAACACATGAAATCCTAGCGTATTAGTGCTATCATTTTGATTGAAATCTATATCTTATAATATCACTTTCATATAGTGACTTGGTGATGAGCTCCGTCCATGGATGTAGGCCTTTGGGCTGAACTACATAAATCTTGTGTATTGCTTCATTTTTTTGTTATATTTTCTTATTATATACTTGCTAGATGTTCGTGAACTAAGCAAATGCAAATATTAAGCCGCAAGTGCACGGCTTGTGGATAAGTAATAAAATGCTAAGTGAATCTCTCAATTGCCTATCCTGTGCTCGAAAAGGTCCCTCAGTTCTTCAGCAACACCTCGAGGTGCATTTAGCTGTCTTACATGAGACTCGTGATATATTGTTCTCACAAGGATTGACCTCTTAAATTAATGCTAATTACTATGGGTTTTAACAATCTAATTTTATCTAGGCTAATTTAATTATAAGTTAATTAAAATAAATAAATGCAATTAACTAACAAATTAACAAATTGAAAAGATGAGGAATCTATGGTAAAGAGGTCTTAAGGTTTTGATTTCACTATAATTTTTCCCATGTTCTTCATGTTTAGTGATTATCAACTAATGTTATGAATTCATTAATAAAAGGGGTTAATATTAATCTTATTCCCCCTTCCCGAGCATCAAATGAGATGTTATACATACATAAGCAAGTTGATATCCATATCTAACTTGTCTATCTATACATTTATTAAGCAACCCTTAGTGATTACCTAAGTATTATTAGTCTCTAACTTAATAATAACTAAAGTTATGCTTTTCAATTCCAACAAATAGGTTAATCTGTCCCAAGCATAAAACCTATAAGTTTAAATTACCTAATCCATTTCTCAATCAAAATTAAAAGCATAAAGTTCCAGAAGAGCATAAATAAATCACACAAGCAGTAGTTAATAATCAACTAAAACCATCCAAACATATTATAGAGTTACATCAAACTCTTAAAATAAGAGTTTTAGCCAACTATGAATATATACAAAATTAAGATAATCCAAAAATTCATAAGTGTTAACAAGATTAGCACAACAAAATCTACAATTCTAAATTCTAAATCATAAGATTAAGAAGGAAATTAGAGAAAACAAGTTGGAGATGTCTTTTTGCGAGCTTCAATCTTTAAGAATCCAAACTTTGATGTGTCTTTTCCTCTCTAGATTAGTCAATATCTCTCTCTAATATTTGTGTTCTCTCTCCCTTTTGATAGTGGCTTAAAGGTTCTGATTTATGAACATTAAATTAGGACAAATTTGAGGATGATTTGTTATTAGTGGTGCCACAACGCTACAGGCGTTGTCACTATTTACTATTCAATTTGAGCACTTTAGCAACACTAATCTCTCCATGAGATTAACCTTTGCGCTAATACCCTTTGATGTGGTTCTATATGCCCTAATACCACCATGGCTTGGTATTTAACATCTTAAAAACCCCATGTACATACAGAAGATATAACTAAAAAATAATTAAGAAATACACAAGATTAATATACCAATAAAGATAAAGAAATAAACCACAAAACACAGGATATACGTGGCTCGAACAAAATACCTACATTCACGGGGGATCTAAGATCTAGCTTCTTTTATTAAACAGATTATTAAGTATCTTCTTGCATTACCATGATTTTATAAGATCTCTTAGTATCTCTCATTATAGACCTCTAACCATCTTCCTAAATTACCATGATCTTTACATAACCTCATAGTATCTCCCACCCTATAAGAGATTTTACCCAAGGATTACAAGAATAGCACAAGCCTCTCTCAAAGAATTTATGGTGTGTCTTTTGTTCACTTAAGAACAAAGACACACTCAAAGGTTACACTTTAGTGCACCAAGCACTTAGTGTTGAGATTTGTGCTTACATGTCATCCCTCAAAATTGCTAATTATATTTTATATTTATGGTAAGATACTTGTGACGTTTCAAATATTATATGATCTAAAAGAGTTCAGATCTGGTCTAAAGGAGTTTAGATCAGTGCTAAGAATTAGCATCACTGAGAGTTATAAATGTGAAGAGTTAGCATTGATAAGAGTTAACAGGTTATAAGAGTCAACAAAATCTAAGATATTAGAGCCTTGTCTAAAATGGAATAAAGATCCAAGAATATATTAGTAATGAAATAGTTGCAAGGAGTTACCAATAGTGCTAGAAAAATGTCATTATACAAATATGTTTTCAAATGCTTTGTTCGTGATCTATTTTCACTAATGTGAGTCTGTCAGTGAAGACCTTACAATATATATAGATCAATATATATTTATATCTGGATGGTCTAGATGGTTAGTCTTAGCAGACCATGAGTTTAGTAGAAGCTCGTATAACAATACAGGTATTCAATAAGAACTGGGTACTGAATAGACTCGTGAAGATCTCCAATAGACATTCCATAAAGTGGTCAATTGATGGTTTTTCAAGTTGAGTAGTACTCGTGATCCTTTGACCTGCGTACCATGGTGGGCTTGTAAGTGATCCACCATACTTTGGTTCTACATATTTTAGAAACCTTTCATGGTTTGACCGCTGAGTGTCGTTGGGTATAGTCGGATGTTTATAGAGTCTGGTATGCATAGATATGGGATCCATCAGCTCAATTGGGTGAGTAATATATCCTAATACTCCAAGATTGTGTTTCAGAAAGTCTTATGGCCATAAGCAGTAATTCCTATGAAAAACATTTTACCCTAGGGATAAATAATATTGCAAAAATGTTTGAGAATATTATTTATTAAAATAAAAATCTGGAGATAAGCTTATGGTTGAGCATATAGAGATTTGATGGTGTTGATCTATATCTCTGCTCTACCTGGATATAAATGATGGAGTGATTATACGAATATGTTATAACCTCAACTTGTATGGTCTAACGCGCATCTTTTTAATATCCGTAACGTGTGTGGGGGGCATCATTCATAGACGTATGGAGGAGTTATATATAACAAATTGAGTGTGGACTTAGAGAGTCTCACAATATGAAGTGTACTCGTTGTGCACTGGGGTAGCATTTTGGATTGAACAAGTTCCATCATAGAAATTCTAGGAAACCAAAAATATATTTTAGGGTTCTTTAGATTGTGCACTTGTCTAGACTTAAATGTTAAGTACATCACTTAATTAGTTGACAAGAGTTGTTAACTAATAAGATGTTGACAAATGACACAATTTTGGTCTATGAATTATTTTACCATGAATTCACCCATTAACCTTGTTAGTAAAATCAAATAAGATAATATTAATTATTCAAATAGTTTTTGAATAGTTGAATAAATATTATTTAAATAAATAATATACGTTTTTATTTGTTTGTTATTTTATTGTTAAATGGAAGACATATCCAATTTGAAAACATAAAATAATATGCTGGAGCATCATTTGTAAAATTAATGGTTCATTTATTTTTAGACCATTGAAAATTGGTTGGTCATTTAGTGAAAGTGGTGGAGCACTTGTGAAGTGCAACAACCACTAAACAATGATAAAAAAAAAATTGATTTTGATTTTTTGGAACAAGTGTGAAAAATGGATGAGTTTTTAGGGAGAAAGATTAAGGGAGAGAGTTATTTTTTTAAAGCAAAGAGTTGTAAGAAAAACAAAAGAAAAACAATAATAATTCATCTCTTCTTCTTTAGAGAAACAAAAGTGTTTAAAAGTTAAATACTTACTGCTAGAAACAATTTATAGCTACTATATTAGATTTATAATCCCACCAAATTGTTGTGAACTAGTATTGTACAAGGATTCACTTCAAGGTGAGCTTCGGAATTGAAATCTTCACCGAAGCTCTTCAAAGGTATGTTTTGTAATATTAAGTTGTTAATGATTTAATTTACATTTGTATATGTTGCTTAATTTTGCTACAAAATCGTGTATATGATACATGTATTCAGTTTTTTCAACATGTACACAATCACATGCATACACCCTAAAAAACGTTAACACTTAATACCAACCTAACTTTCTTATTCTCCCTTATGTTTACATCTTAAAACTTTAGATACTTGACTTTCTCTAAAAGCTTACAAGGGTTTATATAATACTTACAAAGTCCTTAAAAACTCTAAACCTAGTTGAAATAATAGTCCTTACCTTTAGGAGTCCTAATTCCACTTAAAAAAATCAGCTGAGCCAAAACAACAAATACACATAGGTTGTCGCGTGAATAGTACCATCACGTGAATAGTATCCATTCTTTTAACTTTTTGTTTTGCTCCTCCTTTGTACATCCAATGCGTACTTGACTTCATAATGACTCTCATTTTCGTATCCATCTCAATTCATGCCCATATATAATTGTTGAATCGCCAATTTCAACATTATAGTAGATATTTTACCTTGATCATTAAAGTGGAGATTTCGAGTATAATAACTAGTGTATGAGATGCATTGAATGTGGGACTACTATGGAGATTTGGTTAATTAAATGTCGCTGATCTTAATTCAAAAAAACTTTTATAAACTTGATTGACCTTAATCTTAAGCAAGTAATGAACTTACATTTATGTGTTATGTCTTTTGAATTATCACAGAGTAAGATACACATAAATGGTAAAAACCTTGATAGTTAGGAGATAAAATTTTATGGGTCATAGAAACATATATTTGTAAGATAGAATCTACTTAATGATGTTCACCTAAACTGGCTGCAATACTTGATCATTTAAATCTATGGCCACAATTTATTCAATACATTATTTATTAAATAATAATATTTATTTGTAAATTTATTTACAATTATAGATATATTAAAAAAATTATAAGCATTCAGTGAATTAGAAGTAAATAGGTAATTAAAGAAGTAAGACATTTTTTTTAGCTTAACTTTAACTATAGACATTAGTTAGAGGGTCAATTAAGTAGTTATTATTGGTCTAAAGCCAAGCCTGATTTTGTAAGGCACATGGCATTAAGCACATATGAGGCATGTGGCATTATGAGGGGAAATAAAGAAACTTAATAGTTAAGTAAAACGAAAGAAAATAAACTATTAAGGCAACAATTTCGATTGGTTGATTTAAGTGGTTAGTATTTAACTATAAAAGGGAAGGAAATTGCTTATTTCATTTGCTCAAATTGAAATCAAAAGCAAAAAAAGGTTAATTGAGAGAATGAAAGAGAGAGAAAAAAAAGAGAAGAAAATAAAATAAAAAGAAAGGAAAGCCGAGAGAAGAAAAGGAACATGAAATAGAGAAAGAGAGGTAGGAAAGAGGTTAGAAAAATGAATTAATTTTTTTTTGAAAATTTGTTTGGGTACTTTAATTTATATCCAGTGACTCAATAGGTATCAATTTTAAAAAGTGAGAGTATTTTGTGTTTCAATATTTAGATATATATTGAAACTAATAATATGTTTCATTACACTTTGATTTAAGAACCACAACAGTAGCTAATAGACCCCAAGATTTAGATCTAGCTCTAGATTAGCACGCTTTTTATTAGTGGATACCTATATATATTTTATATGTTTTCAATAAAGTAATTTATGATTTAATTATACGTTATCATGCCTCTTTTATCCAAAATTTACTTTTAGATAGATAAAAATTATGCTAATTATCTATATTTAAAAATACTTTCAAAATTTATTACAATATAGTTTATGTTTACACTAGTAAACAATTATTTAATTCATAATAATTATACTTCCACAACATTATATAATAGTAGTTTTTAAAATACTAGATATGCACCCTCCCGTTTAGTTTAGTTTGCTCTAGTATGTGTTAGACCGGTTTAGTTTGCTCTACTCGAACAATGTAATACTCTGTAGAGTTAAACTAGCTCAGATCCCCCACTTTACTTATGCGTAAGTTACTCCATCAAGTTAGATCAGCTTTTCTTCGAGTACAAGTTTGCTATAATTTTTAATATATATTTATTCTTTGTATTATGTTATATTTATTCAGTTTTAGCTCAAATTTCATGACAACTTATGTTTTCAGTATAAGTTTATTGATTACTCAATATATAGTTTCATATAGTATAATTTATTATTAAATTATTAATAAAAAGCTATTATTTACAGTACGTAAAAAGTATATAATATTTTCATATTATGTTTACTCACTAAGCTACTAGCTCACTTTTTTCCTATTTTTTCTTATTTTTCCTAGGTTAACATAGGAACTCATGTAGTATGATACATCTTCACATTTTGAGATTAGGCCATGAGACACATACCTGTATGAGTTGTTATATTTTGTATATTTGTGTACATATGTACATTTTTACTAAGGCACGCAGCCTCATTGTATTAGATGAAATGAGTAAAAAGTTTGCTAATCCATAGTTTTTTATAGTATCCTCTTCAATTTTTAAGGAAGGTCGGATTGGGTCTTGTCAGTTTGGTATCAGAGCCCAATTTTAGATGCTGTAGACCATTATATAATACATACATGTTAGAGTTCATTAAATTATTTGTCGCATTTAATATATTTTTACCATACGTCTACGTGGCCAACTTTGCACAAAATCTATGGTTGAGAGAACACGATAGAGATTGTTTGCAGTTTGGGGGTAGAGAATTTTTTAGGCACTAGAGCGTCAATTGATGCAGAGTCATGATAGACTTGAATGGAGCGGATATTTTATGTTATGAAATGTACTGATGATGAGAAGGTTCTATTTGCCACATTTTTACATGATGGTGGAATATATCATTGGTGAACATCAGTTTCACGTAGATGTGGAGGAGTGATTAGTTAAGCTGATTTTTGTAAAGAGTTCAATGCTAAATTTTTTCCTATAGTTTACCATGACATCTAGGCTAGTAAGTTATTTGAACTAGAATAAGGATCAATGACAATGGACAAGTACAAGAATCGATTTATAGAGTTATCAAGATTCATCCTATATGTAGTGCATAATGAGAAGAATATATTTAAGAGATTTGAAATAGAGACTTAAAGGTAATATCAGGATAGTAGTCACAATAATAGGGCATATTGATTTCAGTGAGTTAGTAGAGACACGTAAAGCTCAATCGTTCAAGTAAAAATAAAGATAAAGTTGGCTAGCTGGTGGATTTAATAGTAATAGAGCACCTAGAAAAGAGACAACCTATACAGGATATTTAGATAGTTAGAACCTCAGTCAAAGCTCGATGTTATCAAGAGGGCAGAGAAAGAGTTCTAGTTAAAGTTTTGCTCCTTCATCTATTAGAAGCTATATAGAGAGTCAGAGGCCTTAAGGTGGTAGTCAGCAAAGTAGTAGTGCTAGCATAAGAAGGTACTCCCAATGTTTCATTTGTGATACATGTCATAAGGGACAATGTTTAAGAGGTTTTAGAGGCTGCTACCATTACAAACAGAGCGGACACTATAAGAGATTGTCCTCTTCTACTTTAGAGTAGCAATTCAGTATAGGGTGCAACATTTTAGGTTTTTCAAGGTAGTAGTAGCCATGTTTAGAGACTGAAAGACACTAAACAGGAGGACCTATTCCTAGTGGTGAAGTATAGCCTAAAACTTTAGGAGCTAATAGAGGCCTGCAGAGAGGTTAACCAAGTCCACCTTGTATGTAGGCACGTGTATTTTCTTTGACTCAGTATGAGGCACAGGCTACCCTGAATGTTGTTATAAGTATACTGATTATCTTTGGCTGAGAGGCCTATATTTTAATTGATCTGAGTTCTACACATTCTTTTATTTCTCGCATTTTTGTTGTGTATGCAGATAAAGAGTTAGAGAATCATTGTTAGCTGAGAGTGTATTTCAAGGATATGTTACTAAATTCGGTAGTAGTGAGATGGTATCAATTAATTCCTATTGATATACATTACTTTGATGCAATACTTGGGATGGACTGGTTAGCTAATCACCTTGTTATTATAGACTATTTTCAAAAAGATATAGCATTTATATGACATAGAGAGCTTGATATTACTTTTTATAAAGAGCAATGAGTTCTTCCATCTTGTGTTATATCTGCCATGACTATTAGATGGTTGCTTGGGCAATGATGTTCAACATATTTAGCTCCTATTATTGATACTAGAGTCAGTGGAGTTAAATTAGAAGATATTCCTGTGGTTAGAGATTATATATATATATATATATATATTTCTTGAAGACCTTTCAAGTTTGCCATTAGATAGTGAGATTATTTTACGTACTGATTTGATTCCAAGCACAGCTTCTATATCTAAAATACTATACAAAATAGTCCTTTCAGAGTTAAAAGGATTGAAGACTCGATTACAAGAATTAGTAAAAAAGAGTTTCATCAAACTTAGTGTATCATCGTGGGGAGCACCATTATTGGTTGTTAAAAAGAATGACAAAACCTTGAGGCAATATATTGATTATCAAGAGCTGAATAAAGTTACTATCTACAACAAAAACTCACTTCCTCGCATTGATGATTTATTTGATTAGCTACAAGTTGCAAAAATTTTCTCTAAGATTAACCTATGGCTATGTTATCATCAGGTGAAGATAAAAAATATTGATGTGTCCAAGAGAGATTTATCAAGATGGGTCAAATTATCAGATTATCTCATAATGAAATATTTTTCAATCTAATTAAGGGAGATTTATTAAATTCATTCTCATCTCATAAAAATGATTAATATAGATCATTCATTTAAATTTTACGCAAACACAACTAACCCCCACCAATAGGGCTCCCATTGTGATTATCAACGTATATGAATGATCAAGTCATGTTATGACAATTATAGAAGCATATTACAACATAAAATAAGTCAAAATATGATAAAACAAATAAAGCAAAAGAAAATTTGTAACAGTACCGGATGCCGCGACGCTGGAAAATGGACGCCACGACGTTCTTTTTCCAGCGGCACCCACATGCTAGCATCGCGACGCCAGACACTGTCACCGTACCCGGTGTCCAAAAAATAAGTTTCTATTATTTCGGCACCCAATATTTCTCATGTTTATCATGTTAAAACATCATCTGATCAATTCTAAACATCAACATGTTCAAGAATTCACAAAATAAAACCATGTTTAATTTTAAACATCACTATGCTCTAAATCAAACATCATCGTGTTGTTCAATAATACAACATTAATATGTTAAAAAATTCAACAACATCAAACATCACACACCAAATTAGCATGCTCTGATACCACTTGTTGAAATTTGGTGTGTGATGTGTAGAGGTACGTATAATTTTAACAATATAAATACGTAGCGGAAGTATTACATATATGTTATACACAATATTGCATACTCAAATACATAAGTCACATATATGATCATATGTATCATACAAAATAAATTACAAGTAAATAACTACCCGGTTTAGAAGGTAGCTTTCCAATTCTTCAAGAACTCTAACCTTCAATTGTTGAGCTTACCTTAAAGTATCTTGTTGCACAATTCTAGTTCACAACTAGGTGGGATTGTAAAGCTAGAATAGCAGCCAAAAATTCCAACAATTGGTGTTTAAACTCTTAAAACAATTTTAGGTTCTTATGTTTTATTTTTTACAAGAGATGAGAAAAATTAAGTGTCTTTGGTCTTTGTTTTCTCACAACATTTTGTTTAGAACTTTGATATAACTTAGCCAAATTCTCTCAACTCTTTGAAAAGACTTAGGAAATGCTCTCTACTTACTCTCACATACCCTTAGCCGAATGATACACACCTCTTTTACACAAAATTGAACTCTTCTACTTTTTTTTATGTGTAAATGATGGCTTATCAAAGTGCTTCACCACTACTCACACTTGTTGGCCATTTCATTCAATAAAAAAATCAAGCATAGGCAACCTACATTTAGTTTCAATCGTATGAATCAATAGAAATTTAATGAATGAGAATTAAACAATGTTAAGTGGTTACACCACTTCTTAAGTGCACCACTTAATCATCTCAAAGTGGCCAACAATATAAATTATCTATTTGAAGTGCTTAGTCCATTACAAAATGGTTATACCACTTATTTAAATTAATAATAACAATTTATTTCTTAATAGTTAATTAATTATTCAAAAATATTTTGAATAATAACTTTTACCTTATTAGTATTTACCAAGCAAGATTAATAGGTGAATATATGGTCAATCATTCATAGAGCAAGATTGTGTTACTTGTCAATTTCTTATTAGTTAACAGCTCTTCTCAACTAATAATGTACTTTACATTTAAGTTTTGACAAGTGCATAACATAAAGAACCTTGAACATATTTTCACTTTGCTTGAATTTCTTAGACTAAACTGTTCAATCCAATATGCTGCCCCGGTGCACAATGAGTACACTTTATATTATGAGACTCTCTAGGTCCATGCTCAATTTTTTATATGAAATTTATCTATACGTCTGTGAATAATATCCCATACACATGTTACGAATATTACAAAATGGCTCATTAGACCATACAAGTTGAGGTTATAACATATTTGTATAATCCTTCCATCATAGATATCCTAAAAGAGCAAATATATAGATCAACATCGTCCAGTCTCCATATGCTTAACCATGAACTTATCTCTAGATTTATATCTCAATAAATAATATTCGTAAACACTTTTATGATATTATTTATCCCTAGGATAAAATTATTTTTCTGGGGATTTTTGCTTGTGGCCATAAGACTTTTTAAATACAATCTTGGAGCATCAAGATACATTACTCACCCAAATGAGCTTATGGATCCTATATCTATGCACACCGGACTCCATGAGCATCGGACCAAACCCAACGACACCCAGCAGTCAGACCATAAAAGGTATCTAATATGTAGAAACCAAAGTATGGTGGATCACTCATAAGTCCACCGTGGCACTTAGGTCTAAGGACCATGAATACTACTCAACTCGAAAGACCCTCTATTGACAACTTTATGGGATGTCTATTGGAGGTCTTTGTGAGTCTGTTCAATAATCAGTCCTTACTGAATACTTGTATCTCTATACGAGCTTCTACTAAACTCATGATCTGCCAAGCCTAACCATCTGGACCATTCAGATATAGAAATGTACAGATTTATATATTATAAGGTCTTCACTGACAGACCCGAATCAGTAAAGATAGATTGGGAACATAAAATTTGAGAATATACTTACATAATAATATTTTCTAACACCATTTATAACTATGTTATTACTAATATATTCCCAATTCTTTGTACCATTTCAAATAAGGCTCTAACTCTTTAGATTTTGCTAACTCTTATAACTTGGTAACTCTTATCATTGTTAACTTTTAGAATTTATAACTTTCAACTTTGCTAATTCTTAGCACTAATTTAAACTCCTTTCGAGATCAGATATGAACTCTTTCAAATCATACAATGTCTAAAATGTTACATGCATCTTACCATATATATAATATAATTAGTGATATAATAAAATGATAATAGTATAAACATAAAACAAATATTTATACATGAAATGAATGGCACGTAAACTCAAATCCCAACATTTGTTGACTAGTTATAGTATTTATAGTATTTGTTATAGTATTTATTTATTCATAGAGTGCATATGAGTATGAAAAATATTTGAGGATAGTGTTACAAACTTTAAAGATTAAACATTTATATACTAAATTTAGCAAATACTAGTTTTGGCTAGATAAAGTTACATATTAAATTCAGCAATGCTAATTTTGGCTAGATAAAGTTACATATTTAGGCCAAGATATCTTAACTGATGGATTTATGTGGATCCTCAAAAAATTAAAGTTTTGGTAAATTGAGAATGACTAGCTAGTGTGACAGAAGTTAGAAGTTTCCTTAGTTTAGTAGGTTGTTATCGAAGTTTTATTAAAGACTCCTCTAAGTTAGTTGCACCACTTACAAAATTGACCAAAAAGAATGTAAAGTTCAAATGGACTGATGAATATAAAAATAGATTCTAAGAACTCAAAAAGAGATTAACTCAACTACTATTCTCACACTTCTATCTAGTACCAAATGATTTATAATTTATAGTGCTCTAGACAATGGTTAGGTTATGTGTTGATGCAATATGGAAAGGCGATAGCTTATGCTTTTAAGTAGCTTAAGAAACATAAGTTGAATTATCTGGCCCATGATCTGGAATTGACAGTAGTAGTATTTGCACTGAAGACTTAGTGACATTATTGTTGAGATTTGTGCTTGCGTGCCATCCCATTGTTGTATAAATATTTTATTTTATAATATTTATACAGTACATTATTTGTTAAATCGCTAATTATAATTATTAAATGGTTCAATGCTTGTGACGCTACAAACATTATATAATCTGAAAGAGTTTAGATTTGGTCTAAAGAAGTTTAGATCAATGCTAAGAGTTAGCATCATTAAAAAACTATAAATGCTAAAGAGTTAGCATGTTATAATAATCGGTAAAGTCTAAAGTTAGAATCTTTTCTGTAACGCTACAAAGACTTGAGAATACATTAGTAATAACATAGTTACAAGAGTTGTAATAGGTGCTAAAAAATATTGTTATGTAAGTCTATTCTCAAATTATATATTCTTAGTCCTAATTCACCGATGCATATCTATCGGTGGAATCGTTTTACATAGACCAGTGTATACTATACCTAAATGGTCTAGATAGTTGTTCTTAACTGACCATGGACTTAGTAGAAGTTCATATAGCATATAGGTGTTCAGTAAGGACTAATCCTGAACAGACTCAACGAGGACCCCAATAGACATCCCATGAAGCCATCAATGGAAGGTCTTCTTGAGTTGAGTAGTATACGTGGTCCTTTAACCTGAGTACTATGGTGGACTTGTAAGTGATCCATCATACTTTGGTTCCACGCATGTCACAGACCTTGTACGATTGCATGGGGCTCTAATATCCTTTGTATCAAATAGAGATCCTCAATTAACTTCTAGATTTTGGCCTAACTTATATAATTCCTTAGGCAGATGGATAGTCAATTAGGACTATATCGATATTAGAAGATATACTCAGAGCCTGTGTATTAAAGCTTAGGGGAAACTAGGTTGATTATTGACCATTAATGAAGTTTGTCTACAATAACAATTATAAATCTAATATCTAGATGGCCCCTTTTGAGGCTTTATATGGTAGAAAATATAGAACTCCAATATGTTAGGATGAGGTTTGAAAGTAGAAATTACCAGGTCCAGAGATTATCCGAGCTACTAGTGAAAAGATCGGTGTTATCAAAGAAAAACTCAATGCAACTCAAGATAGATAGAAAGTTATGTAGATTAACGTCATAGACAACTTAACCTTGTAGTAGGTGATAGAGCTTCTTACAAATTTATGACAGCTTATGCTTTCAGATTTTTAGAATCCTAGTATTATATTCCAGTATAAATTTATTAATTACTTAGTACACAATTTCATGATTATTTTATATTACAGATTTATAGTTGTATATTACTTATAATATTATTTATTAGTAAATTATTAGTAAGAAACTATTAGTTACAGTACGTATAAAATATATAATATTTTCATATTATGTCCATTCATTAAACCACAAGCTCATAATTTCTTATTTTTTCTATTTTTCTTAAGTTAATGCAGGAACTCATGCAATGTGATACATCTTCACATTTTGAGGTTATGTCACGACACACATAGCTATATGACTTGTTATATTTTGTGAACACATGTACAATTGTGTTAAGGCACGTAATCTCATTTTACTAAATGAAATGAGTAAAAGGTTTGATAGTTCATAGTTTTTCACAATATATTCTTTGATTTTTGAGGAGGGTTCGGGTTGAGTCCTTTCAAATTTAATTAAAAGGGTTTTTAATTAAAATAATTTTTTATTTATTTAAGAGTGATTACTAAAGTCCAGTCTTTGACTTTTCAATGGAATAATTTATAGTTAACTTAGAAGAATTGGTGAGTTATAAATAACCAAATTGAGAATTTTAAGTTAAAGTTAGAAAGTCTATAGATTTTGTAATCTCTCTACTAACTCAAATTTTAATTAAACTTTAAATTCTAAATTCTAATCAAACTCTAAGTATCTGGGGGAGATGCCTATATATAAAAGAAGTAGGGAGTAGTAAAATAAAATCATAAGAATAATTTTTTTTCATATAAAATAAAACCATAAGAATGATAAAGAATATTGCAGCCATTTAATTCAAAGTATATCAAGTGAGGAATTGAGGTAACATATAATTATGAATAAGACGAGAAATTGAGATAATCTTCTATCTCTATAATATAATTATAAACAAAACAATCTAACTTCTATTATATTTATTTTATTAAAAAAAAATTTATTTTATCTAACAGGATTGATACCATCGATTAGTCTACAACAATTCCTCCAGTCAAGCTTACTCGCAAGAGAGCGATGCCTACTCTTTGTATTCTTCATCTCAAATATTTGGGGACTGAGGAATAACCGTCAAACTGAGATGGGGTTGTGAAATTCTACAAATGGGTTAAGGAGGACAAAAACACAACCCAAAATATATAAAAGAAAAAGATTCTATATTCATACGAGGGTTGAATCATCCCTCAGCAGCTTTTGTAATAATTTCAATCTACAGATATGGCGAATTTACTTGATTTCATTTGGTTAAAAAAAATGGTATCAAAGTGCTGGATTCGGTTCAAATAAAGGTTTATTCATTAGTGCCAAATTGAACCAAAACACTTTGCTTTCCCGTTGGTCATCTTGATATAAAAACAAATTTGTATATTTTGCACATAAAACCAAAACTTTCTCGTGAATTATATTATTGCATTTTTGTCTATTATTCGAAAGAAATTGCATAAATTATGTTATTGTTGAAAAAAAAAAAATTCTACTAATTTATTAGTATCAATCAATCAGGAAATGTAATAGGTATTTCTTTGGAGGCATCACCAAGAAGCATAAGTGTTCATCATGCCTGAAAAGAAAAAATTTATGTTGCATGCCTCATCATAAAATGTTGTTTAATCTTATATGTATATATTTATAGATAGGACATGAATCAACATTCTAAAAGAAAACTCTTAGAACTTTTTTTCCTTTAATCTTTATTTTCAATTTTGTGATTATGAAGCAGAAGAATATAATATCGACAAACATTTCCTTGCTCAACGATTATGAAAGAAAATTTTAAAATATTCAAGAACTTAATAATTCGGTCTGGAAAATGAAGCCAAGAATTCCTATAGATGGAATATAATATGAAGCACACAAAATCAATTTTATATTATAAGAAATTCTCAGTTGCTCTTTAAGAGGAGACCAAGCGACCAATATAAATATGTAGACAAACGATAAAGTTACGCCAAGCATAATTATATGGTCGATAACACCATTAGGACCGAATCAAAGAGAATATCTAGTATAGTTTTATTGATCAATATTAGATTTTAAAAAAAAAATGATATCAAATGTGCCAATGACGTGTGTTTAGCCACTTTGTCTTTGTCTTTAGGTTTAGGTGAGTTTATAATTAATGCACTAATGAGAGAATCATTAGGAATAGGCACGTTTATTGCACTAATAACGGAATCAAGGATCTTTGAATCGATTCAGTGCATATAAAGTTGTATTGTTATTATGATTTAAATGTCACACTCATTAATTAGGATAAAATAGTTGGATTATAACTTTGGGAGAATACTACTATTTGGTATATTTTATGTCATGATGTTATTGGGATAAACTTATCGTTTCAAGGTGCCCAAAATTTATAAAAACAACTTTGAATTTAAGACTGGAGGCACATAAATTAAATTATATAATACTTGCAGTAAAACCTATAAGTATAGGGGTTTTTTTCATTTCATTCCCTAAATATGATGTTTCTTACAAGCCAAATGTTATTTTTGTTACGAATATAATTACTTTTTCTTTAATCATAATTTTTTTTATATTAATATGTATTAGGTCTCTTTTTGCTAAAATTTGTACATTTTTAAATTGTACACACCAACTAATTCAAACTATCAAACTATAATTTTCTTGAGATAATATAATAAGTTAGAAATTATTTGACTCTCGTCAACAAAATAAAAATAAGAGAGATTAAATTTCTCAACTTCTACTTATGCCGTATAAATCATGCATTATATTTCAAGCTTCATATTTTCTATTGTATTGGTATTGTAAGGTAACACTATTATACAATGTAGAATTTTTGTTTAATACATATTTCAAGTTTCTTGATTATATTTTCAAATGAATGAATTATTCTTCTAAGAATCTTTAAATATATAAAACTAAAATTTGAATATATAAAGAAAAATTAAGAAAATTTGTACTTGTTCTCTCCTGAGATTTCAGCCTAAAACTTATTTTTCTCAAGAGTTCAACTTGGCCCACAGAGCTCTCAAACCATATATCTCGAGATCCCTAACCACGATCAGATCCATCTTAGAGAAAATTAGAGCTAGTAGTTTGCTACCATTAGAAAGCCCCAAAATAGTATAAAGAAATGACCTCAGGATATGATCACGAATTTGACCTAAGAGCTTTTCGGTATTGAACGAGATGACCTCAACAGCCAGCATTCATTGAG
The DNA here is from genome assembly GCA_946807835.1 of Ailanthus altissimus. Taxonomy (NCBI): domain Eukaryota; kingdom Viridiplantae; phylum Streptophyta; class Magnoliopsida; order Sapindales; family Simaroubaceae; genus Ailanthus; species Ailanthus altissimus. The sequence continues at coordinate 18,565,382 of OX327687.1, forward strand.
CAATTCTCTTAGGTACCCTAAACAAGACTAACCACTTCTCTTTCCCGAGCAGGTGAAAAGATACTTATTGAACTGTCAATTAAGGACCATGAACTCAAGTCAACTTGCTTGAAGACTCGGACCACATTTATTCCTAAGATTCTTAGAATGCTAAGATCCATAGAGCAAATTCTCTTATAATCTCAAAACATAATTAGAATAGGAAAATAACAAATTTCCCTAGTCTTATAAGAATTTAAACACCAAGGCACAACAACACATACAAATAAAGGACTTGATATCAAATTAGGGGATTCCCTTCCTAGAGTTTTTCTCTAAACTTCATAAAGAGATTTTTTTTATCGAATATTTCTCCTCCCTTGAGTATTTTCTCTAATATCCAATCCAAGCTAGCAACTTCATGCCTTATGTTGGGGCTCTAACACAGCCTCCAAAGGCTCTCATGTAGCCATCGAGACCTTGTAGTATTATGGTAGCTTGTATTATAATTTATTATCTCTAAAGGCCATGCCTCTATGTATTTCTGTTGTAAGAATTATTGTTTAATATCAAAAGTAAATTAATGCGTAGTAAAATGAATATAGGCTCTTATAAAGATGAACCACTTTAATTTTGTATTGTGTACATTCATATATGTTTTCTATTATTTAATCAAATACACTGATCTAGAAGACTCTCATGCGTCGTTTATTGCACACCATAAGTTCTCTAAATATTAATAAGTGATAATCTTGATTGAAGTTTGTTTAAAGCCCAATAATAGACCCAATGTTATTTCCATCATACTACAAATTCGACTTGTACGCTCAAAATTTGAGATCAATAGTATTATTTAAAAGTTATAATGTATAATGACTTATATCTTTATAAGAATTATATAATAAATTTATGATACATTTATGGTATGATGTAGTTTTTTAATTATATTATTGATACATTTTTTAATTTAATATTACAAATTTTAAATTTTTTTGTTACATAATTTGACTTATGTGTTATATTTTAAAATACAACAAATAACTTAAAGTTTATAAAAATCTCCAACAAAAAATTTTGGAATATATAACATAACAATTGGAAGATTATAGCATACAATGGATAAGAATGGGAGTCATGGTTGCATCGTTTAGAAAACCCTAGCAAAGAAAAGAGTTCAAAAGGAAAAGGGACAAATGGGTTTACGAGGGATAATAAAGTGCCCCCGACATGGTGGTTTTGTCATGAATATGATGATTTTGCAACTTGAAAGTAGAGAGAGAGAGAGAGAGAGAGAGAGGGTGGCTAGGGTTGCAGGCCTACCTACAACATATATTTTCCTAAAAACCTTAGTTGAGAGATAGAGAGATCTTTTTAGGTTTTACCCCATTTGCAATTTTGCATGCTCTTCTCCTTATCTTGTTCCCCGGCTTTCAAGCGTTTCACTATTTATCGTATAATTTATGTATTTAAATATCTCGCTATCACCCATCTTTTTGTGCTTTGTGTCAACATTTTGATGCTCCCTTTTTATAGAAAGGGGTTGCACCTTTAATGGCTTGTTCTAAAACCCTGTTAGGTTTCCTATATCTTTTGAAAATAATTTAATTTAAGTAAAAACTTATTTTAAATAAATATATTTATTAATTTTATTAGTCAAACATCTAATTTTTAAATTATTTTATTTTAAAAATATTTTTATATTTTTATTACAAATCATTTAAATTTTTAACCTAAAACACTTTAAAATTAATTAAAATGAATAGATTTAAAATAGTATAAGTAAAAAATTAATAAATTTAATTAAAAAGGCTTGAAAATAATAAAAAAGAGAGTAAAATTTGATAAAAAATATTGAAAAATAAAATTGAGGCCGCATCTTAGTCATAAGAGGGAGGGTGTGCGGCCCCTTCTCACACCTTGTCTTGCGCCTCAAGGAGTTTTCAAGAAATTTTAGTTTATATCTACTATTTTAGTTCCTAATTTTATTTAATAAGAATAATTTCATAAATTTATTATTTTCTTAACTAATAAAGATTAGTCAAATAATTTTTAATTATGAAAATTTATGTCCTTTAAATAGTGGCTATTTTTTAATATTTTCCTTTGTTGTTTATAAATTTGAGGTCAAATATTTTTTTAATGTTATATTATATAGCTTATTAATTATATAATAGGAGTTTGCTTTTATATCATCATTAACTAAACAAAAGTTTGCATTATAATATGATAAGAGATTCATTTAGAAGCTTAAAAGAATTATAAAAATTAAATGTTAGGTTTGAGAATATTGATCTTACTTCTTGCAACATTTAAAATTTATTTTCCAAAAAAATAATAATAATAATTTAAGCTTTTGTAATATTTATATTTTTTATATTCCAATTAAAAAGTGGCACATGAATAAAAAGACGTACGACACATTTGAAATTTTATACAAGAACTTTATTGTAAAAAAGAGAGTATTTTTGACTAAATTGGGGATTCACACTTTTTATATGATTCTACTCTCTTTCTGAAGAGAAATTTTCAGATTTTGACATAATTTTTATTTCTTTTTTTAAAATTTCCCTCTTTCACTTGATTAAGAATCAAATTAACTTAAATATTAAAATACTTTTCTTGCAAGTGCACAGAAAATTTCTTATCAAATCGTCACTTGGATTGATAATCATGAAGATCAAGATTTAAAGTTCAACTTGAATCTCAGAGTTTCTAAAATATCCATTTTGCTTTAAAAATAACAATATATTTATCAAGTATAATCTCGGATTTAATAAAAACAATTTCTCTCAAATTGTTCTATCTTTTTATGATAGTAATTCTTGTAACATACATATTAAGAAGGAAATGGACCCATGTGAAAACTTTTAAAATTTATTTAGTGCTCTTAAATTTTAATAAAAATATTTATTAATACTCTATTTTAAACTCATATTCTTTTATAGTCACAAAATTAAAATATAATTTTTAATAACCATAAAATTTAAATTCGAATTATTTTACCCTGAAACATTTTGTCTCTATCTTACAATAAGCTATTTAAAATTTTTCTTCAAAACTCACTCAAAACATATTAAAAAAAATTTGAACTTAAAAACAAATAGATTAAGTTGAAAAATGAAATTTTTGGTTGAAAATAATAAACAAAAAATTAAAAAATAAACTAAATCTGGCAAAAATTATTTTCACCAAAGAAGATAGTTAAGGACAGCGACAACACGGTGGACGTGCGCCCCTCCTCGCACCACTTTGTTGAGCGTGTGACTTTCGTGTTGCATGGCGAAGAGGGGCGCATAGCCCCTCAAGGAATTTTGGAAATTTTGGACTTAACTTCCAATTTCATTTTTTTTTCTAGATTTATCGTATATTTTAGTTTATATACTTTATTTTTCTTCTTCATTTTATTATAATACACTATCATTATATTGTTTTTGCCCCTTTGTTTTTATTAATTTGTGACTCAAACAACAAATTTTTGAATTATGTTATTAATAAAAGTAATTTTATTCATTTATTGCCTACTTGGCAATTAAAGATTGACCATATAATTTTTTACTATAAAAGATTATGATTTTTTTAAGAGGGTTATTAATAAACATTTCCCAATTTTAATTGTATTTAGATGATATTTTGAAAATAGAACATTGTTTAAAGTTTGAGTAAAATTATAAAATGTAACTTCTTGATAAATTTTTAATTATTTTGTTTTTCTAAGTCGAGATTTCATTTTTTTTTTTAAAGAAAAGAACAGAAAATCCATTAACCTGACTTCAAAATTGGATTTTTTTTCCCATCTTTTAGAAAAGGAGACTTCAAAATTGGATTTGCATTCACAAATCACAAAACAATGTCACGTGACCCATCTATCAAAAATTCAAAACGGACCAAGAAAGATAATATCTTGTATTAATGACCATATTTTAATGATGTATAGCAACCAATTCTCAACCAAAATTATAATTTGGGAAAAGAAGATGGAATTGAAAGGGATGGGACATTTGTGAGCCTCTCTCTCTCTCAACAACTCCAGAAAATAAACACAAATTTTTGAGTGGTTGGTATCCAAATCAAATGGATTCCACATAATTAAAGCAATAAACAAAATTTATAACATTTTTTGCTTTTACAAAAAAAGAAAGGAAAATCAAGAAACAATTGGGTAGCAACTGGTAAACCCCTCCTGTGGATCATGTGAAGCAAGATCCATTTTGGTTCCACAAATTTCTATTAAGTTTCAACCCCAACCATTGACTTAGTGGGCTAAAATCTAAGTCATTGTCCCGATGATGATCACTTTTTGCATTGCCTAATTACCATTATCTCCCTTGAGTTATGTCATATGTGATGTTGAAATTATTAATCTTTTTTTTATTATTTGTATATTTACTATTTTCGGGGGAAAATAATGTGAATTTTTAACTTTTTTTTTTTTGCAAATTCAATTGAATTTCTTGTTTATTGCCGATCAGATGAGCTTAATTGTCACGCACTTCAATATTTAATATTAAACAAGTGATATCATAATCCTAGCTTGTGTTTATTATTTTTGTCACTCAGCGCTGTTAATATTTTTTTTTAGGAAAACAAATTAAGAACAAGAACTTACATAATAAAATGAAGTAAATTATGTCATTATTTATTAAAACATAATGAATTATATTTTACTTTCATTTTTTGTGCTCGTTACTTTAAAAAAATATATATTTTACTCTTTTTATTAAATTATGCCATATCAAATGATACGGATGCGTTTGCATAATTATTTTTATGGTTGTATTATTTAAATAATAATTATCCGATTTTATTACATCATTTTTCTTTTTCATATCTGCTTACTTCAATTTTGATGCAAAGATATTAAAGCATAAAAGGCAAATATACAGTCGAATATGGCTGCCCAATGAATAATGGCAAGGTCTCAGTCTCACTCAAACGGCCCGAAAGACATAGCCTTGTTAAATTTCCTTAGCCCAGTGTAGGAAAAAGATGAAGCAAGCCTGTTGCAGTTGAATGGAGTTATTTTGCACCTCAAATTCTTTTTCATAAAACCCCTGTTTTTCATCCCATTTTATAATACTTTAGAATCTCAAAGCTTACAAAGGTGAATTAAACTTGGATTGATTACTCCCTTGTTGGTTTTTTTTTTTTTCCTAACATAGGCTATTCGGGACAATGTGCTGAAAACTTACAAAGTTGAATTGAAAACGGTTTAGCATGAAGTGGGTGGTCTGAGGAGAGGTTTGGAGTTTGAGCATGAAAATAATGTTCTACTGATGGGTCAAAACCTTATCTTTCATAGCAATCTTATAAGAATGGAAGAGGAGATCAAGATACTTCATGCTCGACAGATTGATAGGGTTATTACTGAGAAGCTCCATCAAGTGGTTTTTATACTTACTTCTAAGATATTTGAACTTAGGGGAGCAAACGAGGGCTTAATTCATAAAAAGAGCAAGTTGCAAGCTTTGTTGACTACTTAGGAAACTAAGGTAGGCTCTTGTTCGCTGACATGCTCATATGCCTAAATCGCGAGTATACGAGTCGTGATCAAGTAATAAAATGATAAGTACAGTATCATCTCGTGGGAATTGTTCTTTTAAATTTATGCTAAATATTATGGGTTTTCACAACTTAATTTTATCTAAATAATTTAATTTTGAATTAATTACAAAAACTAAAAATTAAACAAGCAAACCTAATTAAAGCTAGTAACAAAGCAATAAATACAATTGATAATGTTATAAAATGGGAAATCTATAATAAAGATATTCTAAGATCTTGATTTCACTCTATTCTTCCTATGTTCTTCCTATTTAGCAATTATTAACTAATTTTATTTTAATTCATTAATCAAATAGTTAAAATTAATCTCATTACTATTCTCAAGTGTTAAATGAGATCCTATACACACATATTCAAGTTGATATCTCTATCTAACTTGTCAACCTATACATTCATTAGGCAACCCTTATATTGATTAACAAAGTATTATTGGCCTCCCAAACTCAAGAACAACTAAGGTTATATTTTCCAAGTTCAATAAATGAGTCAATCTCTCCGGAGCATTAAAACTCATAAATCTAAGTTAACTAATTCATTTTTCAACAAATTAGAGGCGTTAAGTATAGATAAACATGAATAAATTGAATTGAAATTTATTAACAATTAACTAAATATTTCAAACATAGTATAAATAGAGCTACATCAAGCTCTAGAATAAAAATCTAACTAAACATGAGCATACCCATAACTAAAATCATAAAAAAAATTCATAAGTGTAAATGTATTCAAAACAATATCCACAAGTACATATTTCAAATCAAGACAAAGAAATAAAGTAAGAGAAAGAAACTAAGTTGGAGATGATCTTCTAAAGCTTCAATCCTTTAAAACTCTTTAAGAATTTCAGCCTTCAAGTCTCTCTCTAGAAATGTATGTCTCTCTCTTTACTTTTGTGCTCTCCCTTCACTGCCTTCTTAATAGTGTCTTTTAAGTCTAGTTATAGGCTTCAATTAAGGTAAATTTAAAAACAAGGAAAAACTAGGTTTCCCATTTTGTTTGGTGACAACGTGGCTTTGGAAGACTGGCATAGTAGCTTGGGCTCGTGTTGGGGCCGCGGCCTATAGGTGCTGACTTATTTTTCAATTCTTGCTTTAGCATCGCGGCTTGAGTTTGAGAAATGACTATTTTTCCTTTTTCTTTATTTTTGTTATTCTTGTTGCTACATAATTTTGTTTAAATCTATAAAATAGCCATAACATGCATAAAAAAGTCACATATTCATATTTATATTCATATTAAAAAATTACCAAGTCTAGGAAATCAAAGTAATAGATATAAAATATACCCATCATCTCTTTTGAAGAAGAAAAATTGGAGCTAAATGCCTCTAAAGATGTTTTAGGGTCCAAGATAAGCGAACTTCAAGAACAGTTGTACGCAACAAATTGTGACATCATGAAGAAGAATGGTAAGCTGCGACAAGCAACAAACCGTGCATCGATTGAAGGAGACTTTATGAAGGCTTTTAAAGCTAGGGAATCCAAATTAGAGCAAGCTATTGGAAAACTCAAGGTAGCTCTAAAGAGTTTCCAAGATCTCACAGAGTCTTCCAATACACAATGGAAGCACATGATGGATGTACTAAAGGGAAACTAAGAACACCAGTGACTATAGTGTCTGCTTGGAGCTTTTGCAGGGATTTTGATCTAGACAAAAACCTTCTAGATACTCCAATTCTTTTGATTTTGATTCTCGTTGTTGTAAGAAGGAAGGTACTAGGAACTCCAGTCCTTCCGGTCTTCATTGTTTCTACGGAAGAAAGATATTAGGTAATCTAATCCTTTCTGAATTTTAATCACATTACTAGAATGAAGGTTCTTGATACTCTAATCCTTACAGTCTTATTTTTTATATGGAGGAAAGGTATTATGTACTTCAAATCCCTTCGACTTTCGTTTCTTCTTTTTTCTAAAAGGAATGTACTAGATACTTGATGAACGTATTTTATACTTATATTTACCACTTTTTTAGGCTTAGAATTTAATCACTTTAAGCATGAGTATTTATCCTTTTATATGTTTTATTATTATTTTATAGGTTTGAAATCAACAGAGCTAAGTGGGATAAAAAATTAGAGGAAAATAAGGCAAAAAAATTATCAAGATGAGACAAAAAGCTTAGAACCATAGTCCCAAAAGTTAAGGTTGCAGCATTTGAATGGCTAGAAAACAAGCTCAAAGCCAAAAACTCAAGGCCACAACACTAGGATTAAGCACTGTAGTATTAAGAGTGGTAGAAAGTTGATGCCACAACACTCCAAGCTAAGGCCATGATGGTGAGATGATATCGGACCAGCGCCGTAGCGTTGAAGATCAAAGTCGAGGTACTAAATGCTAGATTTAGAAACCCAATTCTAAATTAGACTCAAAGCATTTTCCTTATTTAAAGACAAAAGGTTATAAATAGAAGACAAATAGGCAATTTTAGAGAAATAGGGAAAGCAATAAAGAGAACAAATTTATGAGAGCTTAGAGCAATTTTTGTTTCTCTTTCTCTTTCTCTTTCTTAGTTTTATTTTATCTTTATGATGTTGAACTTAATGTGCTATAGACCTCTTTATTTTATCATGAGCTAATTTACTTTCTCTTTCTCTTTCTCTTTCAATATGTAACTTGAATTTATTATCCCCTAGTTTATGTGGTCAATATTGAATTATTTATTCTATTTCATACTTAATACTTTTAATTACTTAATTAGATTATTAAATAAACCTTAATGAACATAAAAAAGAGATTTTTGTGTTTGGCTATAAATAAATTGATGTATGATCAATGCATCAAAGCTTTGAGTTTCGTGTAGGATAGGAATATGTTTAAGAGAACATGTTCTTAATGAATCTTGTTTTAATCTAATTATCATAGAAATATAGTTAATTGATTAGATAAGGTATTTTTACTTGACCATCGAAAGAGTCTCGTGAAGATATTAATTTTATTGGTTAACAATTCGTGTTGATGAATTAAAGTAATGAGAATAATTAAATTCAAGTGATATATTAAAGATAATTGTAATATTAGACTTTTTAATATTAGTGAACCAATTGTTGTTTTCTTTACTCTAATTTACTATTGTTTTCTTTTATTATTTGATTTAGATTTTATTCACTTGAGATATGAATAGAAAAATAAAATTTTAGTACTTAACAAATTTAATAATAATTCATTGTGGAAAAATATTCTATTCATCATTATATTACTTGTTTGCAATAACGTGTACTTACGTTTCTAAATCACACAATAAGTTTTTGGCTTCGTGGCACCTACATTCTGATTTTGTCCCCAATGATGAATTGTTCATTCTAAAAAAAGGTAAGTCAGCATTACAGCACCCAACTTAAGGTTGCAACATTCAAGAAGTCAGAAAGCCAGCACTACAACTCTTAAGACTGAGATTGTAATACTAACTTGATCCAAAGTTAGGCACAAAGACAAAATGTAGGTGTTGTGAGCTAAGATGAAGGGCCACAACACCCACAAAGTCAGAACCTCAGTGTTGCAGCGCTAAAAAACCAGAGTCGCAACGCCAAATACTAGAAAAAAAACCTTATTTTTCATGCCTCTGCCATAGTAGAAAAACTTGAACGCTACAACACCGAGTCACATCAACTTATCAAGCCCCATTGTCGAATGAAGATGACAATGAGGATGACGATCCAGCTAACTTGGCAGATGATTTAACTTGCCCATTTGTTGTCAGAGAAGTGTTTTATTCTCACCTTTCTCTTTATATTGGGGATAATATCTATCTTAATTTTTGGGGAGGAAACACTTTTCTATGTTAATGTACTACTTTCTTGCCTTATAAATTTGATTGTTGTTTTTAAATTATTGTTTTGCATGTCAATTATTTTAAACTTTCATAGTTAGTTATTAGTTCTCTATTTGGTATAATATTTACTAGTTAATGATAAGAACTTGATTGCAATTGATGTAACTTTTAGGAAATAATAGATACTGCAGTTGTTTCTATGTTTGATCCTTGTATCAACTTTTTTTCTTATGATTAATTCCTTGAACACATTGAGCACATACGTTATGATCATTTTGTTTGTTTGCTACTTAGAAAAAATTTATACATAACAATGACATTTAAAGTCTAACATATTCTAGAACTTATTTGATTAACCACTCACGATGAAATTTTAGGTCGCAGATGATTAAGAAAATAATTTTAGGCTATCTTTGGATTGTTTGAACCTTTCAAGCCTACCTAGATATATTTTTATCTCCAGTCACCCACTTTGAGCCTAATGACTATTTTTTTGTTAACCACGTCTATATCTTATCCTTTAAATAAAGTTTTCCTTTATAACAACACCCTTGACACCATAAGTATATGGTCATGTTAGAAAGTTGTTGGGATTTGTTGAAATTATAAGAAAACAAAGAATGGAATAAAGAGTAGTTATGGGTTTTAATTGTTCAAAAAGTGGTTGTAAAGACTTAAAGTTTGGAGATATATTGATTTATTGGAAGAAAAAAAGACGAAAAAAAAGAGAAAGAAAAATAAGAAAACAATTATGGATAAAATTTACTATAAAAGAAAAAGAATGAGCAATAAAGTAAACAAAGAAGGTGAGGATTTACAGTTTAGGAGGAACTTTGAGAAATTTGATGAAAGGTTTGATGATCCAAGAAAAAAAATATGTTTATAGTGTGAATTAAGCTGAAAATTATTTTTCTTATCTTACCATTACCCTAGTTATATATTACAAGCTAAATAAAATCCTATTTGATCCTTGATTATTTTTGCATCTATATTAGTGTAGAATGGTATGAAAAGAAAACATATGAAATGTGAATAAAAATACTTTTGAAAATTATTTTTTTGGCATCCTTTTGTGTATAAACTAATCCTAGTGCAAGTGATTGATGAGAGTGACTTACACATATATCAAGTCAATCAAATGTAGGGTAAGACTAGTGCATAGATTGGTATTATAACTTTTTTTGTATCTAGAGTTTTTCCATGAGTTGTAAACTATATACAATATTTGAGACAAGTGGTTAAACATCAACCAGCCCTCTATTATTTTCTAAGTTTTTAGTTTTCTTTCTTTATTCAACGATAAACAAATTGTCAACTTTGTGAAGGTTTGATAGGCATATTTTATACTTATATTTTCACTTTCTTAGGCTAAGTATTTGTTCATTTTCAACATGAGTATTGGTTTTTTTATGGGTTTTATTATTTTGTTGATTTGAAATAGAGCTAAATGGGATGATAATTAGAGGAAAAAGAGGCGAAATTATTAAGATGAGATCAAAAGCTCAATACTGCATTGGAATTGGAATTGTAAGAAAACAAACTCAAAGTAAAAAAAGAGTCAAAGATTGTAATGCTAGGATTCAGCTCTATGGCACTAAGAGTAGTAAAAAGTTGACGCCGCAGTGCTTAAAGCCATAGCAGTGAGATGATATCAGGCCAGCATTGTAGTGCTAGAGATCAAAGTCGCGATGTTGGATGCTAGATTTAGAAATTCAATTTTGGCTTGGACTCAAAGTATTACCCTAATTTAAAAAAGAAAACCTATTAATAGAAGAAAAAAAGTCAATTTCAAAAAAAGAGAGAGAGCAATAGAGAGATCAATTTTTTGAGAGTTTACAACAGACTTTTGGAGTATCAAGAGAAAAGAGATTGAAAATTGAAAATTTTGGAGCATCATCATTTTACTTAGTTTCTCTTTATCTTTCTTGTTTTTATATTATTTTTATGATGTTGAATTTAATATGTTTTAAAATTCTTTATTTTATTATGAGCTAATTTAGCTTTGTACGTGGAAAAAAAAATGCTAATCTAATCAAATTAACATGATTAGTTTTGAGATGGGCAAATTTAGCTTTCCATGTGATGCAAGTTTCCTGAATCCTGATGGTCCACCAGATGGACATATTCCCACTGCAATGCAGAGTTTTGTTGCAAAAGAGAAACAATATGATAAAGTTGTGTTATGCATAATAATCAACCCTATTATTTCATTTTGATAGCTACTCATTTATGATTTTTTATTTTTGAAACTCATATACCACCTGACATTGCGTATGGCTGAATATTTTGCCTCTTCTGTTCATCCAAAGTTTATCTTATAACTCTGTGTTTCCTCTTAACTCATACCCATCACTCTCTTCAAGTCATAGCATAACATGATATCAAAGCTTTTTGTAAGTGCACTACAGAGAGACTGATGCTAATTATTGACAATTGGCAGAAGTAGTAGGTGATCTTGTTTAAGCTAATATATGGTCTTACATAAAGCTGCAAATTTCTTTTGCTTGTCTGGATCATTATTAAGGTTTTGATTGACTAAACCCATTTAGGACCATTTTAAAACCCATCATAGAGGTCCAATCATATATAAAGTTCAGACCTAAAATTTTGGCACCAGTAACAGCATGCGCAATAGCATGCTAATAATCATGGAAAAGTCACTTTCACAGAAAGAAAGAAAGAAACATCTATATCAAACCCAAAATGGCTTTGAAATCTAAGCAAAATAGACTTTTCAGAACGAGCATGCATGTTCTCTTTCTAAAAAGTGTCTTGTTTGGGTTGTTATTGGTTGACTTTTGTATAGTCCTCAACTTCTACAAAAAGCCCTTTAAATTTTTTCTCTTTCTAAATCAATAAAGGTATATTGATATTTGATTGGTAATATCACCAACGATGGAAGATCTATCTTCTATACATAATAACTTGATAGTCAAAAGCATTATCATATACATATACATATATAGTGGTAGACACTTCCCTTACTCTCTTGTGGAAAATTTGGAGAGTCTAGATGCTTTGAACAATATAATTGATTGGGGTCCCAAGACTATTATGGGGATTTACTCCCATATGAACAAATATTCCGAGTGATATCCATGTTTTGCCTTTTCTTTTTCAACAGAAAAGCATGCAGCGCCGATGGAGCCCATCAAATAACTCATCAATTAATGTACATTCCCCTTCTTGTTTAAAAAAAAAACTCACATGCCATGAATAAACCATATGTATCAATAAGTAAGAAAATCCGATATTTGATTGTTCGAGATGATGCTCTATCTATGAGCTTAGGGCTAAACAAAAGTCAAACCAATTTTTTCCAAATGAAAAAGGAGATTTGCTTAGATTACCTAAATAGGCAATGAGTGCTGTGATCGATGAGGAATGCTTGAAATTTTGTTAGCATGTTGGATCCCTGAATGCTAAGGATAATATTTGTTTTCAACTACCTAAAATAGAGGCTCTTTAAGTTTTAGCTCACTAAATCCTTTGGCCAAAATGCAGTACATATAGTTATGATATATAATGCATGGCTAGCCTTGAGGGCATGGTTTGTTGTCAGGGCTTATATTTCTAATATAAGCCACTAGGGTTTCATTTTTAGGAAGGTAAAGAATAAAATTCTTTGTGCCTTTGTGCTCCCCTTACCTTTAAAAAAAATGCATGACTATCTATACAATAGGCTCTAGCAATAGCGGAGAACTTTATATATAGGTGTCCTTTGGTAGGGTTTCCCAAATCTTGGCCTAAAAATGGAGAATATAGTATCTCATATCTGCTTCTATTGCGGGGAAACAGACATTATTAACTATCTAAATAATAGAATAGGGTTTGAAAATGGAACCAACGATAGGGGCATTTTGATAGTGGAAATGACTTGCGATGTCCTTGCATCCACGCCAATAACTTAAAACACGCAACTTAAGTATGAGTTTTAACACCCTTTCAAAATATATATTTATATCTATATGAGTTTAGCACGTGTATTTATCAACAAATATACTCTTAATTTAAAACACGTAATCTAAAACTTTTAACAAGGTCGTTACAAGTATGAGTTTTATTTCATAATTCATTGAGTATGATGTTACGGATACAATTAGAATGCAGCAATTTTATGTTGCATTTGTCCCTATGTTTTTGTTACTACTTGTTTCAAATTTTTTTATTTTGTGTTCCAAAATTTTTGTTGCATGTTAAAAATTATATTACATAACTAAATAAATTTGAAAAATGAAACAAAAAAATCATGGAGTAGCTCACGGAAAAAGGATTTATTACAAGTCTCATGAGTCAAGATATAGGTATATATAGATCGACCTGATACTGAGAGTGCAATTTGAATTGATGAACCTTGTGCGTAAGGATAAATCAACAGAAGTTTCTCTTTTGATGCTTGTAAGACATGGAATTACATATAAAATTCTCCTTGATCTTCTCAGAGCATGTTATATGTTGTTCATGGTGATAGACACATAATCAGTCATCATTACTAAAAGAAATGGAAAAAGAAAAGAAAAGGCTCCTAACTTATCAATGCATGAATTTCTTCTTAAAAAAAATAAAATAATTTTTTTTTATAGACTTGAACACGTGAACTTGCAATATTAGTGGAGAACATGAAACGACTTTCTAAAAGAAGTGAGAAGATATGGAAAATATTTGATCAAGTTTTCAACCTGTAATGGGTTTTATAGGAGAAACAAGCACCCAGTGTTATATATCAGCAGGACATGATTTTTTTTTTTTCATAACATGATAGGACTTTCTAAAGTAGTTTTAGAGCGTGATGACTGATGATGCATGAAGCAAATTATGAAGTTGGATTTTTATATAAGAATGAGACGGTGGCTTTGGTGTAGCTGACCCATGCTCGGTGTAACTATAAGTGCAGTGGTCATATAAAACCCTAACAAGTGGCACGTTTGTCAAGAAATCATGTCATTTGACAGCTCAAGACTTGGGACCCCTTGCCAAGTGGAGTAACACCATGAGTTCATTTCTAGTCAACAACCAACTCTTTAATCGTTTCACCTCCATTCACTCCTATCAATTCAAAGGAAACGCACGGAATGAGAGTTGCAATTTCTCTTACAAATTTCGAACTACACGACATCAGAAAAAATTAACCAAATATTTAAATAATACTATAATAAGGTCTATCTTGTGATTTGATAGACACCTAACCAACAAAAATAAAAAATAAAAAAAAAAGGTAGCACTTAAAAAGACACTCTTCAATCAAACCCATTTAACAAAATCTTGACATCACCAAAAAGAAATGGGCGAAAATAAATATACATACGAAGGAAATATAATTAAAGTGATAATTAACTGATACTGTATCACTTTGTGAAAGTTTCCCTGGTTTGATCATGATATTGCTTGCTGCCATATACATCTCTAGTTTGGTTGAGTTGCCAACATTTTTATTTTATTTTATTTTATAATTATTTTTCATGTTAAAATTTATTCAAACTCATTTATAGTTCATTTAATGATGCTTATTTTTAAAGGAAAAAAAATACTTCCTTATAAATGAATAAATACATGGAATGGTATTAAAGTTCCTAGTTTGGACTTCTACGATCAATTGCTTTCAGGTCTTTGTTCATTGCCTTCCAATTTTCATGGACTTTTTGTTCCACCTGAAAAAACTAAACGATGATCAAGTTATATAGTTTGTGGACAGGAAAAATGGAAGGTAAATTTCAAGAAAAAAGATTTATAAAAAGTGTTTAAAGAAATATTTTGTTTAGAGAGAAAGTATATTTACGGTTAATTGGTAAAAAGTGTAATTTATATAAATAAATTTTTAAGAATGGAAATCAGATCCCTTAATCGAGAAAATACTCCTTTTTATAGGTGATATTTAGAGGGAAAATATGAATTTTTTTTCCAAATCTTCTCGATCGTTGGATCAGACTATTAGAATATGTGCTTATGTGTAATTCCTGTTTGTATGAATATTTCTTTAATAATATTTATATAATATATATTTTATTAAATCACTAATATTATTTACTAAATGGTAATGATTCATGTTACATTACGGACACTGTATGATTTAAAAGAGTCGATCTAATCTAAAAAAATTTAAACCGATGTTAAGAGTTAGTAAAGTTGAGGATTGTAAATTCTAATAATTAGCGCTGGTAAAAGTTATTAAGTTATAAAAGTAAAAAAAATCTAAGAAGTCTAACCTTGTTTATAATGAAACAAAAACTTGAAGGTACATTAATAAAAATATAGTTATAAAGAGTTGCAATAGGTGTTAGAAAATGTCATTATACAAGTATGTTCTCAAATACTGTGCTTCTAATCTATTTTCATCAATGCAGGTCTATCAGTGAATCTCTTTTATATAGATTAATGTATATCTATATCTGTAGCGTACAGATGGTTGTTCTAGTTGACCATGAACTTAGAGCTCGTATAAGTATACGGGTATTCAGTTAGGACTGAATACTGAACAGACTTAAGAGGACCCTAATAAATATCCTATGAAACCGCCAATGATAGATCCTCTAGAGTTGGGTAGTATATGTGGTTCTTTGACCTGAGCACCACGGTAGACTTATAGGTGATTCACCACACATTGATTCCACGGATGTCAAAAACCTTTCATGTTCTGACTGTTACGTGTCACTGGGTGTGGTCCGATGCTCATAGAGTTTGATATACATAGATACGAGATCTGTCAACTCACATAGGTAGATTGTATATTTGATGCATTGAGATTGTGTCTCAGAAAGTCTTATGGTCGTGAGCAATAAATCCGGGAAAAGAGTTTTCCACAAGGTTGAATATATATAACAAAAGTCTTTGTTTATATTATTCATTGAGATACGAATCTGGAGATAGGATTTTGGATGAGCACATGAAAATTTGATGATGCTGATCTATATCTCCGCTCATCCAAGGTTATAATATTCATGACATGTGCATAGGGCATCAATTATGAACTCATGGAATAGTTTCATTTGACGAATCGGGCATAGACCTAGGGAGTCTCGCAATATGAAGTGTACTCATTGTGCATTGAGGTAGCATACTAGATTGAAAAGTTCAATCCAGTAAAATTCAACAAAATCGAATATTTGTTTCAAGAACCTTTGAGATATGTGCGTGTCAATACTTAAGTGTTAAGTACAATTAATTGGATAACAATTGTTGTTGATCAATTAAATAGTGACATGTGGCGCATAATGAGTCCTCAGTTAAGTTAATTTAAGTGTAGGTTTGGTGGAATCCACTTTGGGTTAAATGAGGACTTAAGGATAATATTTTGTAATTAATTATTTAATTATTAAATAATTAAAACATTTATTTATTAAATTTTTAAATAAATAATCAAAATAATTTATTTAATTGTTAAGTAAATTATCAATTTAAATTTGGTTAATAGTTAATAGTTAAGCAAATGGTTAAAGTTAAATTAAGATATTTAGTTAACTAAATTATGGTTAAGTTAGTTAATCATAGTTGGGTGAAAGACCTAAATATCTAACTAATCTTAAGGGTTAAGTTTACTTGACTAAACTAAAGTTAAAAGTTAACTTTAATTTGGTTAAATTAACTATGGTTAATTGAAACAAATATTATAATAATAAAAAAGTAAAATATCACATATATAATATATATGAGATATTTTACTTTTTAATTATTATAATATTTGTTTATATGTTTGTGGCTAGCCATGTGTGTGAAAATGGTGAGAGAGAAATTATTTTGCTCTAAGTGTTAAAGTGAAGAAAAATCAAAAGCATTTTTTTTTATCTCTTTTTCATTTCTTCATTTTCGGTCAACCAAATTACAAACATTTGATGGAAAAATTTTGTTATTCAAAATGTTGAACTAGAACAAAATACCAACTGCTTTGTAATATATAATTTGTTCAAGAGTTAAACACTTGATTAAGTGTTAATCAAGTGAGTTTAAGGAGTTAAATAAAATCGTTGGATTAAGTTGTTGTTTAACTGATCAAACCTATTTTGTTGATCACTAGAACTATATACGGGTTACATTTCAGGAATATTCGCGATTTATTAGTCCAAAGGTATCAAAGGTGATAATTTCTCAATTTTATTTTAATTTAATTAAAATGGGTTATATATTGTGTTCATAATACTGTTTTGAGCTTCCACTGCGTATATGATACGTATATGTATGTATTTGATGCATATATATGTCATATGAACATATATGCCACATGTATATATCGTAGATTAATCAGCACTTTCAATTGGTATCAGAGCGTATCTTGGGTTGATTTCAGTATTTTTAAGTGTTGGATATGTCTTTGAATTGGTTTCAAGGCTCATATGGTGCATTTCAAGTGTTGAAATACAAGATTTTATACAATAGGCTGCAAGAACGCTGCAGTAGTCATGTCCAATGCTGCGACACTGGAGCTTTCCAAGCCCAAGTGCCGCAGCATTGGATGTTGAACACCGCAACGCTAAGGTTTCTAGGCCCCAACGCCCTTGACATTCCTGCTTGGTGCCACAGTGCTAGAGGTGCTAACCTCCAGCGTCGTCGCTCTGAAGGACTGGCACCGTGGCACTGGGGGCATTAATAATGTACACTTAGAAATTTTTTAAAAATTGTTTAAAAATTAAAATATGCATGTGAGGGTTTATGAGATACAATGATAATAGTTATTAGTATGTATTATAAATTGAGATCATTTTCTTATGTGTTGGTAACTACAATGGAAACTTTACTAGTGGGGGTTAGTTGTACTTATACAAAAATAAATGATTGATTGAGAAATTACCTTTCCATGAGATAGGAGCCAATGTATAAAAATCTCTTTTAATTAGATTGAATTTTATTACATTATGTGATATTATTTTTTAAAAGGTCCGTCTTATCAATACAGTGTTAGAATGGGTCATATCGGTCTTTTCCCAAGATTGCTACAGTGTGAGAGATTTGGTCAATGTGATTCGGTCTATCCCGCTCAAATATGAGATGAGGCAAATATATGCAAAAGCATTACCCTAGATCGCTACAATGTGCGGGTAGTATCGGTAATATATATTTGTTAATTGACAAGTTAATATGAAATATACTTACCATAGATTACTATAGTCTACGAATAAGGTGTATTTAGGATCAGAATTAAGAGTTGCATGAGATGTATTTGATAAAAATTGTCTAACTTTTGGGTTTAAAAAGGCCTAGATCGGTATAGTGTATGACCTGAGTAAAATGCCAATAAGTCCACTTCCCACTGTATAGTTTAAAAGAGTTTAACCTATCATTATCCCGTTTGAGAGATTTAAGGATTACATAAAGTAGTGGAAGGGCATTTTAAACTAAAAACCTATAATTCTTATATTCATGATTTAAAATATTTTACTAGCGATTTAATACATTTATATCCGTTGACATCTCCTATTTTATTTTGTTTTGTGAAGATTTAAGGCATCCACCAACCCTTTGATGTGTTTACTAGATGCACATCAACTCAAAGGTGTAGAAAACTATTCAGATTAGCTTATGAATCTAAGAATCCTTCTAGATTTAAAGAAGTTAGGATAGTTATTGATTAGAAACTGTCTAGAGGAGTTTCTGATATAACCACCCCAAAGGAAAATGTGATGTATCAGAAATAGTTACATGATGATTTAAAGGTTAAATCATACATCCTCACCTTGATGTTCACTTACCTACAACGGGAGCATGTTCGTATAGCCAGTGCTCGCGGCATTATACTCAATCTAAATGAGCTATTTGGTAACCAACCCGAGGTCAAGATTTATAGGTCGCCAAAGCGCCTTTTTAGGGTAAGCTCCGAAAGCAGTCCAATGAGTCCCCATGTGTTCAAGATGATTGGATTCATCGAGAGATTGAAGACTATGAACATTTCTCTGAACAATAACCATGGGAATAGCTTGATTCTTTAGTCGCTGTCAGGGTCATATGCATAGTTTATTATGAACTTTAATATGTAGGGATTGACCTCTACTTATACTGATCTTCATAATATGTTGAAGACAGCATATGAAGACATGAGTAAAGGATGCTCGGCCCTCTTGATTTAGGATGCTTCATCTTCGGCTTTGAAGGATTCTGGGAAATCCAAAAGGAAGAAGAAAATAAAGGGGAAGCAGATACCCTGAATGGGTCCTCAAAGGTGACAAATATCTAAGCCTCGAGAGAAGAATAACAAGGCAAAAGGAAAGTATTTCTTTTGCGACGAGGATGAGTATTAGAACTGTAACTGCCCTATATACCTTGTCACTTTGAAGAAGACTACCTCAGGTATTTTCTTTTCCATCATTGACATTTCTGTTGTATTTGATGCTAGTTCCGGCTGGGTATTAGATACTACATATGTTTCTCATATTTGTAATGTATTGCAGGGTCCAAGGGAGTTAGATCTCTTTATCCGGGAGAAATATTGCTTCAAGTATGAAGTAGATACTTTCTATAGGTCAAGATATTTGGACTTTTTGATTTACTTCTTCCATAAAATAGAATTATTGTATTAAATCATTGTTATTTTGTACCTAACACCATTAGACCGATTATCTTCCTTCCTACACTTGACAGTGAAGGGTACCATGTGTATATTTAGAATTATTCCCTATATTTATGTTATGCGAATGATATAATATTAGCTGAGTGTCAATTAGTGAATGGACATTATATATTGACTACAACTGGGAATATAATGAATGTGCAAGCTAGTATTAGTAGTAGTTCAAAAATTTTAAATGAAACAGAATTGTGGCATATAAGATTAGGACATATAGGTATGAGACACCTAACTCGTTTGGTTAAGGATGGTCGAATACCTAATCTGACCATAAACCC
Source organism: Ailanthus altissimus (assembly GCA_946807835.1). Lineage (NCBI taxonomy): Eukaryota > Viridiplantae > Streptophyta > Magnoliopsida > Sapindales > Simaroubaceae > Ailanthus > Ailanthus altissimus. The sequence goes on from OX327687.1 coordinate 18,585,518, forward strand.
TTATCCAATTTGTGAATCCTGCATTCAAAGAAAAATAAGAAAATCTCCATTTATGGGTGTTGGATACCATGCCTCTGATTTATTGAAACTAGTACATAATGATGTATGCGATTTAATAAATCACACTATAATGGGTAGTTTTTGATACTTCGTACTCTTCATCAATGATTTATCACGACATGGATACTTGTTTCTTATAAGACACACGTCAGAAACCTTTGAAAAGTTCAAAGAGTTCTGACTTAAAGTCGAGAAATAAACCGACATGTATATTAAATTCCTTCAATCAGATTGAGGTGGTGAGTACATGAGCAGTGAATTCATAGATTATTTAAAGGAGAATATGATTCTCACTCAATGTAGTCCTCCAAGTACTCTGCAATACAATGGTGTTTCGAAAATGATGAATCGGACTTTATTAGATATGGTCCGAGCAATGATGAGTTTTACTTATCTCCCTGAATACCCGTGGGGTTATGCTCTGGAAATTGCTGCTCACATATTGAATAAAGTTTCATTCAAAGTCGTTTAAACCATTCCACATGAGATGTGAAAATTGAGGAAACCAAGTCTTAAGTACTTTAAGATTTGAGCCTATCCTCTTTACGTAAAAGTTATGAAATAGGGTAAACTTATACTCAGGGGATACAAGTATCAGTTCATTGGGTATCTCAAGCATTCTATGGGATACCAATTCTATGATCCATGGGAGTGAAACATGTTCGTTTCTCGCTATGCCACTTTCTTAGAGAATGTTGAACTTGATGAAGTCAGTCAAAACTAAAATGAACCAACAATGGAACATCAGGCTCAATTGAGCAGAACACCTTTAACACAAGTTTCACATAGATCGAAATGGATGTCAAGGCTACCTACCAGCCTGAAGGTGCCATCAAAGTTTTCGTGCTTGAACAAAAAGATTCTTTAATCTATAGAGAGGCGATGTTGGACATCGATTCAAGAAAATTGTAAGATGCCATTAAGTTAGAAATTGACTTAATATATATAATCAAGTCTGGGACTTAGTTGAGCTTTTCAAAAGAATAGTTTCTATCAGTTATAAATGAATTTATAAAAGGAAGCGTAGGCAAGATGGGAAAGTGGAGACCTTTAAAGCTAGACTGGTTACTAAAGGTTATGATCAGCGGTCTGGATTGATTATCAGGAAACATTTGCACATGTAGCGATGTTGAAGTCAATTAGGATTTTATTGGCTATCACTACATATTATAACTTTGAAATATGGTAGATAGATGTAAAGACTGCATTCCTGAATGGATATCTTGAGGTAGAGATATACATAGAATAACCTAAAGGTTTTGCATTCATCCACTACAAATGACACTAGAGCAAGTAGGAGTTGTTGAGATTTGTGCTTATGTGCCATTCCAATTTTGTATGAATATTGTATTTTCATACTTATGTAATAAATAAATATTTCATTAAATTACTAATTATTTTTATTAAGGTAAGATGCTTGTAACATTTTGGATATTATATTGATCTGAAGGAATTCAGATCAAGTCTAAAAGGTTAGAGTCTTGTCTGAAATGAGACAAAGACTTGGGAACACACTAACAATGACATAGTTGTAAATAGTTGCAAGAGTTGCTAGAAAATGTCATTGTGTAAGTATATTCTCGAATTATTTGTTCCTGATATATTTTCACTGATGCAGGGTTGTTGAGTGGAACTGTCAAATATAGATTAGTGTATATCTATATTTGGATTGTCCAGATGGTTAATCTTAGCAGACCATGAGCTTAGTTGAAGCTCGTATAGATATACAGCTATTCAGTGATTGTAGGATACTGAACAAGACTCAATGAAGACCTTCAATAGATATTCTATAAATCTGTCAGTAGAGGGTCTTCTTGAGTTGAGTAGTATTCGTGGTCCATAAACCTAAGCACCACGGTGGGCTTGTGAGTGATCCACTATAGTTAGGTTCCATACATGTTAGAGACCTTTCATGGTTTGACCGCTGGGTATAGTCCGATGCCTATGAAGTCTAGTGTATGTAGATATGGGATCCGTCAGCTCATATGGGTGAGTTAAATATCCAAATGCTCTAAGGATGTATTCTAAAACGTCTTATGACCATAATCATTTAACTCAGGAAAGAGTTTCCTATGGAGTAAATATTATTGCAAAGGAATTTGCATATATTATTTATTGGAATACAAATAAAAAGAGATAAGTTTATGGTTGAATAATAAGGGACTTGACGCTATTGATCTATATCTTCACTCTTCTATAATATTAATGATAGAAGGATTGTATGAATATGGATTAACCTCAACTTGTATGGTTTAACTCGCCATTTTGTATTATCCATAACGTGTGTGTACGGGGCATCGATTATGGACTTATGAAAATATTTCGTGAGGCAAAATGGGTGTTAACTTAAGGAGTCTCACTATATGAAGTGAACTTGTTTAGCATATGGGTAGCGCACTAGATTGAATTGTTCAATCCTGAAAGTTTTTGAAAAATATGAATTTATTTCAAGGTCTCTCAGGGAATAGCTAAAGTTTAAGTGTTAAACCTAAAATTGTACCAAGTGAGACTTGACACTTTTATCTACCTAGTGTATGCTTCAAATTTTGTCAATAATTTGTATGGGTACTAAATTTGACATTGGTAGATATAACTATCATTTAAATAAAATAATTATAATTTTATTTAAATTTATTCATTCGACAATTTATTTATTTTAGAGTCTCCCAGTGAGTAGTTAAGGTTTAAATGTTAAACTTAAAATTATGTCAAGTGAGATTTAACACTTTTATTTACCTAGTGTATAATTCAAATTATGCCAATAATTTGTATGGATACTAAATTAAGCATTAATGGATAAAGTTATCAAAGGAATGAAACAATTATGGTTTCAATTTGCAATTCATCCATTTATTAAATGAATTAAATTCATTAAGCCATTTCCATATGTAATGTTGCCATTTTTGATGGAACTAAAGCATTGGCTACATGCCAAAATTCAACTAGATGAATTAAGATGAATGGCTACACGTGATTCTTTCATTTGCTGCAAAGAAAAGAAGAATTTAATTGAATCAATTTATTTGTTGAAAAAAAAAATTGAATTGAATTTGTTGAAACATGACGTGGCAGCATATTAAGTTAATTAGTCACCAATCGCTTCTTCATTTCACCAATAAAAACAAGCAGTTGTCACTCATTTTTATACTTGCTTTGTCATGCTAAGCCATATATCATTTAGCTTTTTTTTAATTGGTTAAATTTTAAGAAAATAGTTGCCTCTATATATAAGCATTAATGGCCAAAAGATAGAAGAAATTAAAATGACCAATTTACTACTTGTGTCTTTTCTTTTTTGAAAGGTTAAAGAGTTAACCTTAAAACAATCCGAGAGAAATAAAAATAAAGCAAGAGTTACTTCAAGTATTTTATATTTTGAAAAAAAATGTTATTATTTTAGCTTATAGAAGTCTATTATATTCTCAACTAGAATTATTTCAAAGCACACTTTGAAAGTGAGTCCTCTAATCTCATTAGTGTAATGAGATTATTTTAATGTATTATATTTTCGCTGCGTTGCATGTGAGACATGTAATTTTTAAATTATTTAATAATGTACACAATCACCCATAGCACAACGTACCTGCATACAACACCAACAAATTGGTATCAGAGCACCGTGTTGTGTGCTTATATTTAGAGTGTATGTGTTTTAATTTAATTACGCCGATTACTCCAAAATTTTTTTTTTTAGAGTTTAAAAATAAAAAGTTTATTGTTGCAATTTATAATTGTTATAAATATAATAAATATTGTGGGCCATTTTTTGTAATGGTAAACCATAATGGAAGCCTTACTGATGGGGGTTAGTTGTGTTTGCACAAAACAAATGTGTGATTAAGAATCACGGCCTCATGAGATGAGGATAGAATTAAGTAATCTCTTTTAATTAGATTTAATTGTGTACCATTATGAGGTAATATTACACATTGATTCATTTGTCAATACGGTATTAGTTAGGTCATATCGGTCTTTTCCAATATTGTTAAAGCGTGAGGGTTTTGGTCATTGTGATTTTGATTATGCTGGTTAAACATAAGATGAGACAAATTTATGCTAAAGTATTGCCCAATATTACTAAAGCGTGAGGGTAGTATTAATAATATATATTTAAGTTTTGGCAAGTTAATCTAAAATACATTTATCTAATATTGCTAAAGCGTAAGGGTAGTATTAATAATATATATTTTATTTTTAACAAGTTAATCTGAAATACACTTATCCAATATTGCTAAAGCGTAAGGATAAGGTATATTTAGGATAAGTGATAAGAGTTGCATAAAATGCAATTGACAAGAGTTGTCTACCTTATGGATTTTACAATGGCCAATATTGATAAAGCGTGAGGCCTGAGTAAAATTTCAAATGGATCTACTTCATGTTGTACAATTTAAAGAGTTTAAATTTTTTGTTTTCCCTTTTAAGAGATTTAAGGGATTATGTAATGAAGTGGGAGTGTGTTTTAGATTTTAAAAATGTATAATTTGATTATATCCTTAATCTAAAATAACAATTAGTGATTGAAATATTTATTTTCTACTAACATCTCTTATTTTCTCTTGTGAAGATAAAATGACTTTATCTAATCCGTTGGCACGCATATTGGATGCGAACCAACTTAAAGGCGCAAAAAACTATAGAGACTTGTTGATAAATTTGAGAATTGTTCTCAATTTTAAAAAACTTGGATATGTGATAAATCAGCTTATGCCCACATAAATTTCTAATGAAGCCACCCCAAAGGAGAGGGTTACTTATCAGAAATAGTTGGATGATGATTTAAAAGTTAAATATTACATATTTGCCTCTATGTCTACAGTTTTATAGAGAAAGCATGCTCATATAGGTAATGCTTTTAGCATTATGCTCCATCTGAAGAAACTGTTTGGCGACTGTCCTCAATATGATTTATATAATCGAGAGGTTAGAGACAATGGACATTACCCTTAACAAAAATCTGTGGAATAGTTTGATTCTCTAGTCACTTTTGGGGTCTTTTAGACAGTTCATAATGAATTTTAATATGCAGGGAATGACCCTGTCTTATGCTGAACTTCATAATATATTAAAGATAGCATAAGAGGACATGAATAAAGTAGGATCGTTCTTCTTTGTTCAGGGTACTTCATCTTCTGTTCCTAGGGCTTCTGGGAAGCCTAAAAGAAAGAAGAAAAAGAATGTGAGGCAGATACCCAGGATTGGTCTACAAAGGCGACCTATATCTAAACCACAGAATAAAGATAAAGGAAAATATTTTCACTGTGGTGAGGAAGGACACTGGAAGAGAAATCGCTAGAGATACCTTGCCTCAATAAAGAAGAATCCCTCAAGTATATGTTTACCTATTATTGACTTTTCTTTAGCATATGATGCTAATTCTGATTGGGTATTAGATTTTGCTTCTCCTTCTTACATCTGCAATATGTTGCAGGATTTGAGGGAAGTTAGACTGTTGCAGCGGGGAGAGATTCAGCTTCGTATTGGAAATAGAGATTTCTTTCAGGTCAAGGCTGTAGGATATTTTGATTTACATCTCTCGTGTAGTAGAACTATAGTGTTGTATAACTGTCTTTTTGTACCCTGTATTTTAAGATAAATAGTATCCCTTCCTGTACTGGATAGTGAGAGCTATCATATGTGTATACGGAATCGTTTCTTATGTTTATATGATATGCATAATGTTTTGATAACTGATTGTCAGTTAGTTAATTAATGGTCATTATGCTTTGAATACAACACAAAATATCATGAATGTATAGGTAAACACAACAAGTAGTTCGGAAACTTTGAATGAAACAGAATTGTGACATATGAGATTGGGTCATATAGGCGTTAGACGCCTATCCCGTCTGGTTAAGAATGGTCAAATACTTGATTTAACCATAGAACCTTATCCAGTTTGTGAATCATGTATTAAAGGAAAGATGATCAAATATCCTTTTATTGGTGTTAGACACCGTGCCACTAGTTTATTGAAACTTATACATAGTGATGTATGTGGTCCAATGAATCACGCTGCTATAGATGGATTTCAATACTTTGTAACCTTTATTGATGATTTGTCACAATATGGTTATGTGTTTCTTATGAGACACAAGTCTGAAACCTTTGAAAAGTTCAAGGAATTTAAACTTGAAGTAGAGAAACAAATCGGTATATATGTCAAATACCTTCGATCAGATCGAGGCGGTGAATATATAAATAGTGAATTTCTAAATTATTTAAAGGAGAATGGAATTCTCGCTCAGTATAGTCCTCCAGTTACTCCGCAGCACAATGGTGTTTCAGAGAGAATAAATCAAACTTTATTAGATATGGTTTGATCGATGATGAGTTTCACCAATGTCCCTGAATATCTTTAGGGCTATGCTCTACATACTGCTGCTCATGTATTAAATAGAGTTCCATCTAAAGTCGTTCCTTTCACTCCCTATGAGATACAGACTGGAAGGAATCCAAGTGTTAAATATTTTAAGATTTGGGGTTCTCCTGCTTATGTAAAATTTATACAACAGGATAAACTTGCACCCAAGGGGTACAAGTATCGGTTCATTGATTATCCTATGAACTCAATGGGATACTAGTTCTATGATCCTGAGGAATGAAATGTGTTCGTTGCTCAGAATGCCACTTTCCTAGAGAAACAGTTTCTCATGGATCATGGAAATTGTAGAAAGATTGATCTTAATGAAATCAATCAGAATGAACCACTAATGGAATTACAGGCTCAATCGAGTAAATTACATTTTACATACCCTCTACGTAGGTCACAAAGGATATCGAGGCAACCTGAAAGGTAAGAATGATACGTGAAAGTACCTCTGAGGTTTTCTTAGTGGAAGAAAATGATCATTTGACCTACAGAGAGGCAATATTGGATATTGATTCGGGAAAATGGCAGGATGCCATGAAATCTGAAATTGACTATATGCATCAAAATCAAGTCTGGGACTTGGTTGAGCATCCTAAAGAAATAGTTCCTATCGGTTATAAATGGGTTTATAAGCAAAAGCTTGGGCTTGATGGAAAGGTAGAGACCTTCAAGGCCCGTCTGGTAGCAAAAGGTTAGACTCAACGATCAGGGATCGATTTTGAGGAAACCATTGCACCAATTATGATGCTTAAGTCAATAAAGATTTTATTGGCAATTGTTACATACTATGACTTTGAAATTTGGCAGATAGATGTAAAGACGGAGTTCCTGAATGGATATCTTGAGGAAGAGATGTCTATGGAATAGCCTGAAGCTTTTGCATCCAGCCTTTCTTCTGGTTTTATATACAAACTGAAGAAGCCCATTTATAGACTTAAACAAGCTTCCTGAAACTAGAATCTTTATTTTGATGAGGTAATCAGAGGGTCTGGTTTTATAAAAAATAAAAATGAAGCATGTGTATATAAAAAGCTCAGTGGGAGCATGGTTATCCTCTTAACGTTTTATGTGAATGATATACTAATCGTTGGAAATAATATTGATATGTTACAGTCAATAAAAAGTTACCTTAATAAGAATTTCTCCATGAAAGATTTGGAAGAGAGTTCCTATATACTGGGTATAAAGCTTTATAGAGATAGAGTTAGGAGGCTCATAGGACTCTCCCAATCTTCATACATTGATAGTGTCTTGGAAAGGTATAGTTTTAGTAACTATAAGACAGTTAATATACCTTTTAGACATGGCATTCATCTTTCGAGAAAAAAGTGTCCTCAGAAAGAAGATAAGAGGATTAGAATGTCTAACATTCCTTATGCATCAGCTGTTGAAAGCTCAATATATGTCATGATGTGTATGAGACCTGATATCAGTATGGTTGTAAGTGTTACGAGCCGATACCAGTCTGATCCATGTGACAACCATTGGATGACAGTCAAACATATCCTTAAATGTCTGAAATGTACAAAGGACAAGTTTTTAATATATGGAGAAAATGACTTACAGGTAAGAGGATATACTGACTCAGACTTTCAGTCTGAACCAGATATAAGAAAGTCTACATCTGGATATGAGTTTATTCTCAATCGCGCCGTCATAAGTTAGAAGAGTGTCAAACAGGGATCTACAGTTGATTTTACCACAGACTTTAGATATTGATACCACTATGAATGGCATTAGAGCAAGTGGGAGTTATTAGAATTTGTGCTCATGGGCATTCCCAATTTTGTATGAATATTATATTTTCATACTTATGTAATAAATAAATATTTCATTAAATCACTAATAATTTTTATTAACGTAAGATGCTTGTAACATTTCAGACATTATATTGATCAGGTCTAAAAAGTTAGAACCTTATTTGAAATGAGACAAAAACCTCATAATACACTAACAATAACATAGTTGTAAATAGTTTCTAGAAAATGTCATTGTGTAAGTATGTTCTCGAATTATTTATTCCTGATCTATTTCCACCGATGCAGGGTTTGTCGAGTGGAACTGTCGAATATAGATCAGTATATATTTATATTTGGATTGTCCAGATGGTTAATCTTAACTGACCATGAGCTTAGTTGAAGCTCATATGGATATACAGGTATTCAGTGAAGACTGGATACTGAACAAGACTCAATGAAGATCTCCAATAGATATCTCATAAATTCGTCAATAGAGGGTCTTCTTGAGTTTAGTAGTATTCGTGGTTCATAGACCTGAGCACCACTGCAGGCTTGTGAGTGATCCACTATATTTAGGTTTCATATATGTCAAAGACCTTTCATGGTCTGACCGTTGGGTGTCGTTGGGTATGGTCCGATGCTTATAGAGTCCAGTGTATATAGATATAGGATTCGTCAACTCATATGGGTGAGTTAAATATCCATATACTTTAAGGTTGTATTCTAGGAAGTGTTATGGCCATAAACATTTAACCTAGGAAAGAGTTTTCTATGGAGTAAATAATATTGCAAAGGAATTTGCGTATATTATTTATTGGAATACGAATCAAAAGAGATAAGTTTATAGTTGAGTAATAAAAGACTTGATGCTGTTGATTTATGTCTCCACTCTTCCAGGATATTAATGATGGAGGGATTGTATGAATATGGATTAACCTCAACTTGTATGGTTTAACTTGCCATTTTGTATTATCCATAACGTGTGTGTACGGGGCATCGATTATGAACTTACGAAAATATTTCATGAGGCAAAATGGGTGTGAACCTAAGGAGTCTCACTATATGAAGTGAACTTGTTTAGCATATGGGTAGCGCACTAGATTGAATTGTTCAATCCTGAAAGTTTTTGAAAAATATGAATTTATTTCAAGGTCTCTCGGGAAATAGTTAAGGTTTAAGTGTTAAACCTAAAATTGTGCCAAGTGAGACTTAATATTTTTATCTACCTAGTGTATACTTTAAATTGTTACAATAATTTGTATGGGTACTAAATTGGTCAGTGGTGGATAAAGTTATCAAAGGAATGAAACAATTGTGGCTTCAATTTGTAATTCGGCCATTTATTAAATGAATTAAATTCATTAAGCCATTGCCATGTGTAATGTAGCCATTTGATAGAACTAAAGCATTGGCTACATGCCAAAATTCAACTAGATGAATTAAAATGAATGGCTACATATGATTCTTTCATTTGCTGAAAATAAAAGAAGAATTGAATTGAATCGAATCAATTCATTTATCGAAAGAAAAAATTGAATTAGATTTGATAAAGCAAAACATGGCAACATATTAAGTTAATTAGCCACCAATCGCTTCTTTATTTTGCCAACAAAAACATAAAGCTGCCACTTATTTTTATACTTACCTTGTCATGCTAAGCCATATATCATTCAGCTCTTTTTTAATTGGTTGAATTTTAGGCAAAGAGTTGCCTATATATATAAGCATGAATGCCCGAGTGATAGAAGAAATTGAAATGTTCAATTTGCTGCTTATGTCTTTTGTTTTTTTGAAAGGTTAAAGAGTTAACTTTAAAACAATCCGAGAGAAATAAAAGTAAAGCAAGAGTTGCTTCAAGTATTTTATTTTTCGAAAAAGAAAGTTACTATTCTAGCTTGTGGAAGCCCACCACGTCCCCAACTAGAATTGTTCAAAGCACGCTTTGAGTGTGAGTCCCTTAATCTCATTAGTGTAATGAGATTCTTTTAATGTATTATATTTTCGTTGCGTTGCATGTGAGACATGCAATTTTTAAATTATTTAATAATGTACACAATCACCCGTAGCACAACGTACCTGTACAGAACACCAACAATGAGATGTAATAATTTATAGAGCAGATTCTATAAATAATGTAGCAGAACCATTAACTAAGACCTTAACTCCAAAGCTATTTAAGAAACACGTAGAGTTATAGGTATTATATACCAGTATGAATAGCACTAGAGTAAGTGAGAGTTTGTTATGGTATTTGCTTACTCATTATACCTGTTTATATGAATACTTATTTTGATAATATTTATACAATGTATATTTTATTAAATCGTTAATACTCTTTACTAAAGGGTAATGACACTTGTCACATTACGAATACTGTATGAGCTGAAAAAGTTTAGATTCGATCTAAAGAAGTTTAGATCGGTGCTAAGAGTTAGTAAAGCTGAGAGTTATAAATGCTAATAGTTGGCACTGCTAAGAGTTAGTATGTTATAAGAGTCAACGAGATCTAAGGAGTTAGAACATTGTCTATAATGGGACAAAGACCTCAAGGTACACTAGTAATGATAAAGTTGTAAGAGTTACAATAGGTTTTAAAAAATGTCATTATGCAAATATGTTCTCAAATATTATGTTCCTGATCTATTTTTATAAATGCAGGTCTATCGGTGAATCCTTTTTATATAGATTAGTGTATGTCTATATCTTCAGGGTATAGATAATTGTTCCTAGCTGACTATGAGCTTAGAGCTCATATAGGCATACAGGTATTCAGTTAGGACTAAATACTAGACAGACTCACAAGAACTCCTAATAGATATCTTATGAAATCGTCAATGGTAGGTCATTTCGAGTTGAGTAGTACATGTGGTCCTTTGACCTAAGTGTCACGGTGGACTTATGGGTGATTCACCATATTTTGGTTCCACAGATGTCAGAGACATTTCATGATTTGACCGCTACGTATCGTTGGGTGTAGTTCGATGCTCATAGAGTTCAATGTGCTTAGATACAGGATTTGTCAACTCCTATAGGTGGGTTGTATATCCAATGCTTCGGGATTGTGTCTTAAAAAGTTTTACAGCCGTGAGCAATAAACTTGAGAAAGGAGTTTCCCATAGGGTTAAACAATATAATAAAAGTGTTTATTTATATTATTCATCGAGATACAAATCTGGAGATAAGATTATGGATGAGCATATAGGAATTTGATGGTGCTAATCTATATCCCTGCTTATCCAGGGTATAAGTGACGAAAGAATTATACGTCTACGTTCTAACCTTAACTTATATAGTCTAGCACGCTGATTTGTAATATCCATAATATGTGCATAAGGCATTGATCATGGACTCATGAAATAGTTTTGTTTGACAAATCGAGTGTGGACCAAGGAAGTCCTGCAATATGAAGTATACTCGTTGTGCATTGGGGCAGCATATCGAATTGAATAGTTCAATCTAGTAAAATCTAACAAAATCAAATATTTGTTTCATGAACCCTCAGGATGAGTGCGTATCAATACTTAAGTGTTAAGTACAATTAATTAGATAACAATTATTGTTGATCAATTAAATGGTGACACATGATGTATAGTGAGTCATCGGTTAAGTTAATTCAAGTGTGAATTTGGTAAGACCCACTTTGAGTTAAATGAGGATTTAAGGGTAATATTTCTTAATTAAATAATTAAAATATTTATTTATTAAATTTTTAAATAAATAATCAAAATAATTTTTTTAATTGTTAAGTAAATTATCAATTTAACTTTGGTTAATAGTTAACCTAACTTTGATTAATAGGAAACCAATGGTTAAAGTTAAATTAAGATATTTAGTTAACTAAGCTATAGTTAAGTTAGTTAACCATAGTTGGATTAAAGACCTAAATATCTAACTAATCTTAAGGGTTAAGTTTACTTAACTAAGCTTAAGTTAAAAGTTAACTTTAGTTTAGTTAAATTAACTGTGGTTAATTGAGACAAATATTATAATAATCAAAAAGTAAAATATCATATATATATAATGTATATATGTGTGGCCAGCCTTGTGTGTGATGCTCCAGTTGGTAAGTCAATAACTTTTCTTAATGCACTAATTAATCTAATTAGATAAAAACAAAATATATTGATGCTCCAGACATTGGTAGGTCTGCTCCTTCATAGCTACGCTTCTTGACATCTATATCATAATCTCCAGGGTTAGTGAAACAAACAAAGCTCATCTGGCTCTTACTCTGCACATAACCACAAAGATGTGGCAAAGTCCCCCACATAGCTCTCGATAGGAATCCTCATATATCTGATCAATTGAATGGCATCCTCCTTCTTCTCATGATCTTTCGATACTAACTTACCATGTACCAAAAAAACCTACAAATAATATTTTAAAATTATGATGAACTTATTAGGGAACAACAATTATATAATTAAATGTGAATAGATTAAAAACATACGAGAGAAGTTGTCACTGCAGTAAATACCAAAAACTTCACCACATACTGCAATGGCTTCATAAATCTATACCTGAGATAATTTAAAAAAAATTAAGTTTATTACAAAATAAAAATAAATAATTAAGATCAATGGTAAACAATAAAATTATCACGTATTTGGGACGTATACACAAATTCGTACATGTTATCCTTCTTTATCATGCCCTCTGCAAAGGCTTATCTTATTTTGGCCAACTTTTGGAAGCTCGCCTTACTAAGTGAGTCATAAAGTATGCTCCATGTAGTCTTACCTTATGGATACTTATTAAACTCATCAAGGTTGTTCACTATGATTAGAACAAAATTTTAAATCCCTCTACGTTCGTTGCGTGGGATCAAAATACGATGAAAAAAATAAAATAAACTCATTTTCACCACGTCTTTATCGATGAATTGCTTTAAGTTAAGAGAAGCGTACCAAATATTAATAAACTTGTAGGTCAGCTTCTTTTGATTTAGAAAGAACGTCTTCCATAAGCGATTACTTAATTTTCTGTTTAACTTCTAGGCTAGCAGGTAATCTCTCATCTTTAGCCCTGTAATCAAAACAAACTCCTTCTGAGAGAATTAAATGCACTTCTTGCCAATGTGAAACCACTTCTCCTCATACAAATTAGAGGTCTCCATCTTACACAATAAAATCTTATGGACCAAAATAATAGAGAAAGAAATATTGGGTATATCTAAAATATGTCCCATACAAATCCGCCTAAACAACTCACTTTGATTAGGCGTTAGTTTCCCTCTTATGATATCCAAGGTCCATATTTTTTAAAAACATATAATGGATGTGCGAAAGAATTTATTCTCCAGAATTCTATCTCATTTAAAGACGTTATTTTTTTCTATAAAAATACACCAAAAAAATAAAATTAAAATAATTATCAATAAATAATGAACATACATATTAATTATATAACTTCAAACCAACATACATATCAAACAAACTAACAATTAATTTATATTTTTTAAAAACATAGATTTAATATAATTAAATCAGTTAACATTGATTTAATTATTATAATTAATTTATATTGTTTATTAATTTAATTTAATCAATTATTATAATTATTTTATATTTTAAAATATAGAAACTAATTATTAACTTTTATTTTTTTAAACATTAATTTATAAAAATTATGAATTTATTGATATTTTAAATATATTTTTTAATTTTTTTCCTTAATTTAAAAATATTGTGCCTTGTGCTCACATAGTAACCCTACGTACTCCTTGCACACACGAGGCGCCACGTGCATGTGCTCCACAAGGCGAATGCGCTGGTGTCCTGTGCGCAGCATTTCGAATGCAAACAAGTAGCTGGTCATCGCTTCGACCACCGTTTACATTCTAGTATTTACATGAAAATGGCCATTTTTGGTCAGAGTTTTACTATTTTTTTTTACTTTTTCAACCTATTTTTCAAACATATTTCATCCATTTCACTTATTTTTAACCCAAATCTAATTTTTAACTCATTTTTAACACATCAAAAAATTATCTAAAATTCAAAAAAAAAAAAACTTACCAAGAATCAACTGTTGGAGTTGGTGCTCACGTGCCATTCCAATATTGTATGAATATTAATTGTTAATATTTATACAATAAACATTTCGAATAAAGATTGTTAATATCATATTAATATGGTAAAATGCTTGTAACATTACAGACATTGTTTGATCTGAAATAGTTCAGATCTGGTTTAAAGGAGTTTAGACCAGAACTAATAGTTATCAAAGCTGAGAGTTATAAATGCTAATAGTTAGCACTGTTAATAGTTATCAGTTTATAAGAGTCAGCGAGGTCTAAAGAGTTAGAACTTTGTCTATAATGGGACAAAGACCTGAGAGTATACTTGTAATGATATAGTTGCAAAGAGTTGTAATAGGAGCTAAGAAATATCATTATGTAAGTATGTCTCAAATATAATGTTCCTGATCTATGATCATCAATGCGGGTCTATCGGTGAATTCACAATATATAGATTAGTGTATGTCTATATCTGACTAGTTCAGATGGTTGTTCTTAGCTGACCATGAGCTTAGAGCTTGTATAGACATGCGGGTATCCAGTCAGGACTGGATACTGAACAGACTTATGAGGACCCCAATAGATATCCTATGAAACTGTCAAAGGAAGGTCCTCTCGAGTTGAGTAGTAATCGTAGTCCTTTGACCTGAGCGCCACGGTGGTCTTGTGAGTGATCCATCATGCTTTGGTTCCACATATGTTAGAGACCTTTTATGGTCTGACTGCTATGTGTCGCTGGGTATGGTCCGATGCTCATGGAGTCCGGTGTGCGTAGATACGGGATCCATCAGCTTACGTAGGTAAGTTGTATATCCGATGCTCCGAGATTGTATTTCATAAAGTCTTGTGGCCACAAGCATAAACCCGGGAAAAGAGTTTTCCACAGGGTTAAACAATATAGCAAAAATGTTTGCGTATATTGTTTATCGAGATACGAATCTGGAGATAAGATTATTGGATGAGCAAATGGGGATTTGATGGTGCTGATCTATATCCCCGCACATCCAGTGTATAAATGATGGAAGGATTATACGTATACGTTATGACCTCAACTTGTATGGTCTGATACGCTGATTTGTAATATTCGTAACGTGTGTGTGGGGCATCGATTACGGATTAATGGAATAGTTCCATTTGACAAATCGGGTGTAGACCTAGAGAGTCCCAATATGAAATGTACTCTTTGAGCACTTGGGCAGTGTACTGTATTGAATTGTTCAATACAGTATAATTCAGCAATTACTAAGGTTACGTTAACTAAAGTATATGGTTAAATGGTGGGACCCACTTTAGGTTAACTTGGTAACCGAGTAAGGATATAATAGTAATTTCACTTTATGATTATTTAATTGTTAAATAATTAAAATAAATATTTATTTGTTTAATTGTTAAATAAATGATTTAACTTAACTAAGGTTAAAAGTTAACCATAAGGTTAAGTTAGTTAACTTTACTTAATGGTTAAGTAAAGGTTAACCTAACCATGGTTAAGTTAGTTAACTATGGTTAAATTAATTAAATATTTATTAACTTAAAGGTTAAGTTAAAGTAATCTAACTATGGTTAAATGTTAACTAAGGTTAGGTTAAGCCAAATGAAATGCAAATGAAATTCAAATTAGTTTGGAATTTATGCATTAGTATATAAAGTGAAATGAAATTGAAAATCATTAGAATTTTTGAAATTGGTTTTAGATTTTAGTTTTTGCATTTTGGGAGCCAATTCAATTTGAGAAATTGAAATTGTTTGTTTTGTGTTTTAAGTGTTAGAACAACAAAACAAACTAGATAAATGGTTACTAAATGTAATAACTAAAAACAAGATTTGTTTTATTTATTCAAGAGTTGAATAAAAAGAAAAACAAATTTGATTAAGTTAAATTGTTTAATTTTGAAAAATGTTTAAGAGTTAAACATATATGCTGGATTAAGATGCTGCCATTCTAGACAATCAAACCCAACCTTGTTGATTGCTAGAATTGATCAAAGATTTATTTCATGGTGGACTTCAAAGAAAATTAATCCAAAGGCTTCATTGGTGATATTTCTCAATTTCGAATTTCAGTTTAATCAAATGTTATTTTCTGTGTTCATTATATTTAATCTTCCGCTGTGCACATGTATGTATGAGATATGTATATTGTTTGTATGATGAACACAACCCACATGCAAGCACCCTAAGTTTTATTTATTTGATATACCCCATATAACCCAACATCAACAATTTCCAAAATTTCAAGTGATGAATATACTGTGCAACACCTAATTATAATGCCAGCTTTCAAATTCTCGATCTAACCAAATGTTTTGTTGAATTAGTTTTGTAGAGTGTGTGTGTGTGTTTTTTTTATAGTTATTTTATGGAGAGGAAAAATAAGCTCCAGAGATATAATTGTCCAATTTTAAATTTTTTGACTAATAAAAATTAGTCCATTCATTTGTGATTAAAAAAATAACTTAAAATATAAAGTTAATCTAAAAATTCCCCAAAGAAATTGACTAACTAAAGTATAGTTTATATATGTTTGTACTTGGATTAACTTAGCACAAAAAGTGGGAGGATAAATTCACTACTTGTGCAATAGGCCCTTTAATAATCTTTAATTAAGATATTAATTTTATGAGTAATATTATATTTTTTAAATTTTAATTTTAAAATTTTAATCTTAAATTGATGTGTCAAATAGTTAAAAGATTGTAAAAGAGTATAACTTTTACAATTATCTATTATATTATTTTAATACTTAATAATTAGTTAATACATTATTTAGTATAAAACTTTTGAGATAACATTTAAAAAGGTGTAGTATTACTTTATTTTTAATGAAATGAAGAAAATTATACGGATGAGGTAAAAAATTGTGCCTGAAATTCAAACCCAACATGGGTCGGGTGAATAGTGACTAAAACTCAAACCCAACACAACCCAGGTGCCATATTTAGCTCGGGCTGACACGGCGCAAATTAGATACACCTAAAAATGAACTTTTATAGCTTCCACATGGAACTTTCTTCACTGCAATTTGTTAAAGTTTTTCTCACCCTCATTTCCCTAAGAAATAAATGGAAGTTCAATTTTTTGTATTGTATGTTATGCTTTCAATATTTACTTGCCAATAACGGTGGTGGAATTTCCTACGACGTTGGGGTTTCATGGAACCTGCTCTAAATAAGAAGTAATTTAAGTTGTAATTTAAATATTTTTTAGAGATAGGGTGAGTTTTAAGTATAGTATTTTAAATTTGAATGAAATGCGGATTGGGTTAGAGATAAGTTGATTTCTCCGAACCTACTATAAATATATGATTTAAAAATAAAATTTTTAAAAAAGTTTAATGTGAAAAAAATTTACTTATTTATACAAATCAAAATTAGTTACGTGCTAAATTTAAAAATATAAAATTTATTTATATTATATTTTTAAAATTTTTTATTCTTATTTATATTATTTAATTTTTTTTAAAAAATATATATATCTAAGATTAGACACTTAATTGAAAAATTGATTAAATTCATTTGTTAAGAAAAAAAAATAAAAAATAACAAACAAAAAAAGTAAATAATTTTTATTACTCTTAATTTTTTAACCATCATTCATGTAATTCAAAAAAAAATTATTTTGTATTATAAATTTGCAAAGAATCTTAATAAATTTAATGTTTAGATTACAAATGAAGTATAATAATTTATATACTAAAATTCAAAAAAAAATTAATTTTTGTAATTTTTAAATTTAATTCATATTATTAATTTTTAAAATTAATAATTGAAGATTCGATGTAATTTATATTTTTATGTGATGTTTATAATTTTTTTTAATATATTATAATTATACAGAGTAAAAAATTATTTCATAAAATTAAATTAGTATAAATAAAAAAATATTTAATAAATTAAAAAAATAATTCGAATATAAAAAAAAACCATAGAAATCCCATTCCTATTTAAAAATCCCAATTCCAAACTCTGAGTTATATATATCAAATATAGAGTGTATTGAGATTGTAATCATTGACCCAACCCGCCCCACCACCATTGTCAAATGCATTGATCTTTCCACACTCATTGCCCATTCGGATTGTCATCCGTTTCCAACTTCTGAATGACTTCTTGTGGATCAAAGTAATCGATAAAACAAATCTTAATTATGCAATCATAAATTTTCATCGGAGAGTAATGAAGACAATACATAATTTATAATTATATCTTTTCACTATAGCATTCCTCTTTTTTTTTTTTTTTTATTTTCTCCTCTAATTGGTTTAACAATTCTTTTCCCAAATTCATATCACAGTAGATGGTAATTTTCCCAATATTACGCATTTCAATTGTGCAGTAATGCTATATAAACGGCACTTTCAGCGACTGCCTCCTATAAAACGTAGAACATGTAGATGCTTAACTCTCATCCATCCGCATTCATCTAATACAAGAACTCCCCCAGAAGATTCTATCTGACCTTGTATTCAAGAATTTTCTTTATGATGGGCCAAAAGCTGATGACTTCAACTTCTTTGGTGGGGGATTTCCTCCAGAAATCATCACATATGAATAGAAACACAGCAATGCTTCTATTGGTTACAACATTAACATTGGTAACAAAAACAGTGGAACCACATAAATTACCTGATGGCAGTGTAAAATCTTGTTGGAATTAGCTTCCTTGTCTGCATCCACGTACCCTTATTTCGTTAGTTTTTTTTTAAAAGAAAAAGGAAAAAAAAAGGGAAAAATATCAGCGAGTCAAATGGTGAAGATCAGTATTGCAATCATGTGATTATTACCCATAAGTAGGCCTCGTAGCTTTTCCAGAAGAGGACTGCTGAGCACTGCAAGATTAAAATGTTGAGGTACCATAAGATAACCATTGAAGGATGTACATGTCTATAACAAATACAAAATTTAGCACAATTGGGTTTCTAATGTATTCTTTTATGGAAGGCATGACGCACATTATTGAGCAATCATAAGCTGAACTTTTATCGTACAACACATATCAAGTTAACATGGCTATTTGTTCCCAAACTGAAAAGTGACTATGAGATATCACTGGAAGCATGTTCTTCTATCTCTTAATAAATGTTGAAATCCATGTTAAAAGTAAGCATTTGGAAAAACATTATCCCCACTTGTTCATAAAGGAACCCAACACATCCCCAGTATTGACTAAAATATGCCCTCACTTGCCATATCTGTATGTCCAATTCAATTCAAGCTATACATATGGAAAACAAGTTATGTTCTCATTTCTTTTGTACTTGAGTAATCCAACAACATTGAACACCATCATTTTATATTTTCCTTTTTTTTTTTCTTTTGATAAGAAACTGAAAATATGTATGCACAAGAAGAAGAATTATAAAGTCAATCAGGAATCAAGAAATCAGCCTTCTAAAAAGAATACCCTAAAGAACCTAAAACTATACAAAAGCAGTAAGAATATTTTTGTGACTTTCTGGGTAAGAATGCAAAAACAACCCCTACCCTGGTAAACATTATCTACACATATAAACTCCTTCCCAATGCAAATGATTTTCCTTTTTCTTTTTTCTAATAAAAGAATTATCTTCTAATAAAAGAATTATCTTTAATTTTCTTAGAAACAGAGGCCCAAAGAGATGCCAAAAACAACCATTATGACCAGCAAAAGATTGGGTTCTCTCTCATCGTAGAAGATATGAATATTCTTCTCCCCCCAAATAAGCCAAAAAGAGCTGGGACAAAAGCACTTTCAGAGCTGTTCCAAAAGCAAAAACATTTTTGGAAGCAAAGAACCGCAAGAACTTGGAGCTACCTCAGAGGGACTAGCCTCTTTGCATAAATTTGCCCTCAAATAAAAGCTGTAGGACAGTGGAGAAACAAATGGTCAGCTGTCTCTTCACTTTCTCAATGCAGAATACACCAAGATGGTCATTGATTCAAGCCAGGATGTCTCCTTTGAATAACATCAGCAGTATTAATTCTTCCATAAGCTCAAGACCAGCAAAAATCTGAATTTTTGGAGGAACTTTGGCCTCCAAATTATATTAAACCGATTGAAGTCCCCGTTGGCTATATTCCACACTTCCTCACGAAATAGGACATGCAAGAGCAGATACTCAAGGCACCAAGCTTCCAAATCCTTTTATCTTCTTTTGTTCCACAGCAGTTTACATTATTGATCCTTGTCATGAGGGCTACATATCTTCAACTTCCACATTCAAATTTCTTTTAAAAATTAAATTCCAATTCATTTTTAAAAAGGAAGAAACAATATCAGAACACATAGAAGCATTCTTAATAGGGCATAATCTATAAAGATGGGGAGTTTCTGAAACAACACAAGTTCACGGTGGAAAATAGTTTTATTAGCTTTATAACTTAATTTAGTCTTATTTGTTTTAGGTTCTCCTATTTAGATCATAATACTTATGATTATAGGTTTCCATATGGGTTAGTGATATAAAGCCTATATAAAGGCCACTCTAATGCAGGTTCTAGTACAAGAGAATTAAATATAATTTCTTTACATGCTCTAACCTGGTGTTAAGAGGTCCAGGTTGGAGTTTTATACTATTATATTTTCTTTTTTCTCCGGCATCCAAAAACAATCAACGCCACCACTGCAAGGCCGCCAACCACCACATGCCACCAATCTCAATCACCAACCAGTGAACAGAGACCAACAAAAGACTTCCCAAATTCCAGTCATTCTTTTGTAACTGTTACTGTCTCTATCCCATGGCCGGAACAACAAAATCAACACAAAAACCACCACAAGCACCACCACCTCTTTTGTTACCAACCAACAAAGCGTTGCACTTAGAGATAGCAAAATTTGAGTTCAGGTCTGTGTTTTGCCTAACCCGGACCAAAAACCAAATTTTGAAGTGTTTTGTAACCCTGGTGTTTTTTGGGTGCGGATGCGGTTCGGGTTATGTCTGAAAGCCAGATATTTCTTAACTGTCTTTTTATAAAAAAAATTTTGTTTTTTTTTTAATTTGTTGACTCTTGCCTATCAATCCGAAAGCAACAACAGGGCTAGGGGTAACCAGGCAGTGACAAGCCACAGCCCGTGTGCTGGTGATGTGAGGAGCGGCGATCAATGGCCAACATGCTAGTGGCTTGAGGAGTGCCGAGACTAGGCAGTGGGCTGGGCAGTTGGGCGGGGCAGCGATTGGTTGCTACAATGTTGAATGGAGTGGAGTGGTGGTGGTAAGGACTGACTGGGTTTAATCAGTTTCAGACTCGGTTTCATCAAACTGAACAAGAAAAAAGAACTTGTTGTATAAAAGAAAAATGTTGCATAAACCAGTGTTTTCGGGTTTTCAAGGCAATCCACACCCAACTGGGACCCCAAAAAAAAAAATTTAATCCGCACCTGGCCCAGATCCAAAAAAAAAAACTAAAAATTAAACGGGATTCAAGTTTTTCAACCCATGAAGACCAGGTCCACCCAATCTAATTTTTTCAGATCCAGGTACGGGTTTTTTTTCCATCCCTAGTTTCATAAAACCGCTGCCTCCATTTGTTTCCTCGTGCATTGATCTATCATCATATGGTATTACTCTAGCCTTATTTACTAAACATAGTCAATTACCTCATCATGTATTGACAGCGGTCTTTCTGCCATAGTTCTAACCATCAAGCGCTCAGTAAAATTAGCTAAGGGATTATCTATTAAAATCTCAAGATATTTGGGTTTTTCTGAGAATTTTCAGAAACTCTTGGGGTTATTCCACACATTACAAAAACTTAAGGACCAATTTAGTAATTTACTAAAACATCGGGGGTTCTTTTGCAATTTAGTGAAACATTCAGAGTTCCTTCAGAAATCATTGAAACTTAAATTATCGAGGTTGCTAGGAAAGAAACCACCCATTATTTAAGGAAAGATGAGTCAATCAAGCACTAATATTTGGTGATACTGACAATACCTCATCCTTTTGTGCATTAGCTAATTCAACTAACTTAAATGTTGCTCACTTTTCGAGTAATTCTTGGATCATTGATTCTTAAGCCATAAATAATGTGACCAGTCACTCTAATTTATATGTTTCGTATACACCTTGTTTAGGTAACCATCCCTTTATTGCTGGAAAAGGGAGTATTCTCATCACAAAAACTCTTTCACTTAACTCAATTTTACATGTTTTAAAACTCTCTAGTAATCTCCTTTCCATTAGCAACATCACCAAAGATATTAATTGTATTGCTAAGTTTTACTCTTTTTACTATGAGTTTCAAGACTTGCACATGGGTAAGCTGATTGGTGCTGGTAAGGGATTAATGGACTTTACTACTTTGAGAGTAAACCTACTGGTTTAGGTGATCTATCTCATACACTTGAGTTCTACTACAAACTGCACTTAAGAAATTAAGCCTTGGCATAAATGATTGGGTAATACAAATTTCCCATGTTTGAAACAATTATTTCCTATTATTTAAGAAACAAGATACAAATTTCCCAAAGAGTGTGAGTTGTCCAAACACCATCAAGTTTTTTTTTCCTGCATAAATATATAAAGCATCCTAATCTTTTTCCCTTATTCATAGTGACATATAGGAGCCTTCACATGTCAATAATATTTTTGGCACTAAATGGTTCATTACATTTATTAATGACCATACTCGTGTATGCAGGGTTTATTTACTCAGAGAAAAATCTGAAGCAGCAAAAAAATGATTAAAACCCTATTTTATGGTAATCTTCAAAATTTTCAATCAAACAAAGGAGAGTATATTTTTCCTCAATATTTAGCTCATATCTAACAGATCATGGGATTGTATATCATGGTTCTTATGTGAACACACCCAACAAAATGTAGTTGAGATAGAAAATAGGCATCTTCTTGAGGTACCTAGACCTCTAATGTTTACCATAGGGGTTCCAAATAGTTTTTGTGGTGAAGCAGGTCTTACCGCTGCCTGTCTTATTAATAGGATACCATCAAGGGTCTTGGATTTTAAAATACCATTTGACACCCTAAAAATTATATATCCATCACGCAAGCTCTTACATTCACTTCCTCCCAAAGTTTTTGGTTATGTTCCCTATGCTTATATTCATGGTCATAATAAAGGAAAATTAGATCCTAGGATGTTAAGGTATTCTCCTACACAAAAGGTTACAAGTGCTATTATCCTCCAACAAAGAGAACTTTTATATCTATGGATGTTACCTTTTCTGAAAATACTTCTTTCTTCACCAAAACTTCCCTTTAGGGAGAAAGTAGATATGATGAAGATCCATTTTAGCTAATTTATCTAAGACTCTTGAATCCTCTAAGTTGCCTAAAAATACCCTACCTAATAACTGTGAATCTTATAAGTCATCTAAACATCCATCTTTTATTCTTTCAAATAATGTTGATCAAAATCATTTAATTTTTTCTTCTCCTAAAAATTCTAAACCTTTCCCTCAATTCTATGACTCCACTGAATGTGAGCAAGATAAAAACCATGAATTAAAAGTTTATTCGAGAATAAACAAGCAACAATCTCTTCAACCTCATCAGTCTCCTAAACCGGGTGTAGAAAGTCTAGCAAACACAGGTAATCTTTCAGAACCTAATCTTTAGAAGAAAAAAAAACATTTCAATTGTGCTTTTAGAAAGGAGTTAGATCCTATACTTACACATCCAATTTCAAATTTTATTTACTATGACAAGTTGTCTCTTTCTTTTAAGGCCTTTACTACTAACTTGTCATTATGTGATTCTCTTCCGAGAGACATATAGCAAAGCTCTTATGATTCCAAAGTGGAAGGAAGCCATCTATGAAGAAATGAGAGCTTTATTAAAAAAATTAAGACATAGGAACTTAGTAATCTTCCACACGGAAAAAAACCAATAGGATGTAAATGGTTTTCACAATCAAATACAAGGTTGATGGAATAGTTGAAAGCTATAAATCTAAACTTGTGGCAGAGGAATTTACACAGACTTATAGAGTGGACAACATGAAACTTTTGCTATAGTAGCAAAGATAAGCTCGATCAAAGTTTTCTTTTTTGCAGATAATCTAGATTGGTATCTTGAATAGTTTGATGTAAAAAAACACCTTTCTACATGGAAATCTACAAAAAGAAGTATATATGAAGTTACCTCGAAGATTGAACTTCCTTCAGAAGAAAGAATGTAAGTTTATGAAATCTTTATATGGACTAAAGCAGTCACCTCTAGACTGGTTTGAAAAGTTTACTAAAGCAATTAGCCTATGTAAATATACCGGGAGCCAAGGTAATCATACTATGTTCTTCAAACACAATGGAAATGGAAAAATTATTGTCATGATTGTCTATGTCAAGGACATGGTCATCATAAAAAATGATGCTGACCAATAAGAAGACTTAAAGAAATGCTAGCCAAAATATTTGAAATTAAAGATCTAAAAGCTCTAAGATATTTCTTGGAAATTGAGATGGTGAGGTTAAGGAAAGGAATATTTCTTTGTCAAAGGAATTATGTTTTAGATCTTCTCTAATGACGGGGGACACACTAACACATATGATGGGGAACATGATGGACATTTCATTAACGGCCATTACATTGTTAGAAGCAATTTACAACAATTCAAATTTGCCAGCAACAATCCATGTGGTAAGAAGCTTCTAGGAGCCTGCAACAATATTTATGATAGTAGTTGCAATGTTTGACAGTGTGTTTTGAGATAAGGCCTTAATTATTGGTAATAGTTGATAGTTAGTAGTTAGTAGTTTTAAGTTGCATTAAATGTTGTAATAAGTGCTGGCATTCCAAGTGCCTCAGTTCTTGGTAGTAGTTAATAGTTGTAAGTTTTCATAATTGTTGTAATAAATACTAGACAACTCAAGAGGTCTCTATAATACATGAGAGATAAGGGTGAAAGCATTCAGACTTTGTAATTTCAAAAATCAAGTATTCAAAAACTTTTCTTTGAATTGGTATTCTACCATTTTTTATTTTCATTTTTGTTGGACGATATCAACAACTTTCGTTTTCGTGAACGAAATCACGACCCATCAACGCTTGTATTGCACCAGGTGGTATCAAAGCCTTGTCTTGAGATGGCAGGCCTTAGTTACTTAAATGGAGATCGTTTTAATACGTTCGAACAAAGAATGGATGAGCGTACGAGAAATATGAAGGAATGTTTGGAAGCAATGACCAAACATTTTATAGTCTTGAGAACTAATAATCCACTGCTACAAGAATCAATGGTGGCAAGGAGAAGACAACAAAAACCACATTCTACATCCTTCAATTTTAACTTGGAAGAGAAAGTCGAAGAAGAAGTTACGAATAGGCCACAAGTAAGAAGAGCAACTGTTAGTCCACGAAGAAGACCTTACCGTTTTGCCCCTCAAGTTGATGATTTCGAGGAGGAGGAAGACAATGGAGAAACTAATGGTGAGTTTCTGCCAAGAAGGAGATAACAACACCAACAATATGACTCTTACAAGGTAAAAGCTTATTTGCCTACTTTTAATGGTAATATTGATGTAGAACAATTTCTGAATTGGGAATATGAAATAGAGAGTTTCTTTGAAGAATTGAATGTAAGTCCAGAATATAAAGTGGCTTTAGTGGCTAAGAAACTGCGTGGGAGTGCGGGTGCTTAGTGGCAACGCCATCAAGAAGTTCTAAGATTAAGGGGACAACAACCTAATCGTCATTGGCACCAAATGAAGACACTCTTAAGGAGGCGTTTTCTACCTGCGGATTTTGAACAAACTCACTTCCAACAATTCCAAAAATACATCCAAGAAACCTATTCTATTTCAGCTTATACGGAAGAGTTCCTAAGGTTGCAATTTATGTGCAACTTGATAGAACCAGATGATCAACAAGTACCTAGGTACATAAATGGATTGAATGAGGAATTCAGGATCGATTGGCCATGCATCAAATTTGGTCAATTGATCAAGCTCAGAACTTAGCATTGAGAGTTGACAGACTAGCCAAAAATAGGAAGTACCTCGGAACACCAACTTATTCCCAAATTGAATTAAACACTAAACCTACCCATACTACACTGGAAAGCAAAACTCCAGAGTTTAATGGTTGAGAGATTAACCAGAGGAATCCTGAAATTAATGGGAAAGAGAAAGTGGAGAGTTTAAAGATTATTAAATGTTTTAAGTGTAATGAAATAGGGCATGGATCTAGTGAATGTCCTCGGCAGAAGTTTGTGAATATTTCTCATCAAGAAAGGGATGAAGTGGATCCAGATAATGTTGAACTCAAGAAAATTGATGCTGATTATGAAAATGAGGAAGCTGAAGAAGAGGAAGAATCAGAAGTGTGTGTGGTGCAAATTTTGATGAACACACCTACTCAACCTGAGAACTCAACACCTAAAGTGGAGGAGAAGCCATTAATTTCAGAGATCCACAAGGAGGATAAGTTCGTGGAAGAGATGAAGGAGACGTGCATGTGTACTAGCCTAGTAATGAAAGAAGAACTTTCTGGACAATCGGTGCAGAACGATGTCAAAGGTTTGGTGACCGAATTTTCAGACCATATGACTAAACCCATTACATTGCAATCAAAGCGGGATATCCAACACCATATTGATTTCATTTTTGGCAACTTTCCAAATCTTCCACATTATCAAAGTAACTCAACAAATCTGCCACACTATCCAAGCAACTTACCATATCTACCACATTATCCAAGCAACTTATCAAATTAGAAATCAAGAACATGATGTTTTGAGAGAAAAGGTGGGAGATTTATTTAGGAAGAGACACATCATGGAAAGTATCAGTTCTTGTACTGTTTCCACTCTATTTACACTAAAGGATGAGAGTTGGTGAATGTGTGTGAACATTCGTACCATCAACAAATTTAACCAAGCAATGCATTCAGATAAATTAAGTGGCCATGAGGAGCGTGACAAGACCATTGCAAATTCAAGGAGAACTTGTACGGTCACTCGAGGACTTGTTCTCTGTAAATGGAGGAGAATGATTGGGAGACACACTAGCACATGTGATGGGGAACATGACGGACATTTCATTAATGGCCATTACATTGTTTAAAGCAATTTACAGCAATTCACAGCAATTCAAATTTTGAATGGATAAGCCCATGTGGTGAGAAGCGTTTGGGAGCCTGCAACAATATTTATAATAGTAGTTGCAATATTTGACAGTGTGTTCTGAGATAAGGCCTTATTTATTGATAGTAGTTGGTAGTTAATAGTTTTAAGTTGCATTAAATGTTATAATAAGTGTAGGCATTCCAAGTGTCTCAGTTCTTAGTAGTAGTTAGTAGTTGTAAGTTTTCATAATTACTATAATAAATGCTAGACAACCCAAGAGGTCTCTATAAATACATCAGAGATGAAGGGAAAAACATTTAGACTTTGTAATTTCAAAAATCAAATATTCAGAAACGTCTTTGAATTGGTATTCTACCATTTTCGATTTTCGTTTTTGTTGAACGATATCAACAACTTTCGTCTTCTTGAATGAAATCACGACCCATCAACGCTTGTCCTACGTCATCTAAGGAACATGTTAGGCTATAAACCAAGAGAAATAAATAAGTTGCCAAGGGTCGATATCAAAGGCTCATTGGTAAGCTAAAATATTTTTCTTATACTAAACCTAATATTATAATTGCTCTAAGTGTGGTGAATCAATTAATGCATTCCCCTTGTGTAGTTCATTTGGAAGCTATTTTAAAAAATTCTAAGGTATTTAAAACACTCTCCTAACAAAGGTTTACTCTTCTAAAAAAATTATCATCTTCAAGTAGAAACCTATATAGATGTTGACGGGACTAGTTCATAAGTGAAAAAAGGTCTACATTTGGGGGTTGCACATTTGTTTGAGGAAATTTGGCTACTTAGAGTAGCAAGAAACAATCTATAATAGCTAGATCAAGTATCAAAGCCAAGTTCAAAGCAATAGCTTGAGACATAGGTGAATTAATATGGTTAAGGACATTGTTAAAAGAACTACAAATTATTGAAAATGCATAATGAAGCTCTCCTATGATAATAAGCTTGCTATCAAAATTGTAGGCAATCTTGTTTACCATGATAAGATTAAACATGTTAAAAATGATAGACATTTTATCAAAAAGAAGATTGAAAGCAAAGAGATCTGCATTCAATTTGTTTCTAGTAGTGAACAGTTAACAGATATTCTTACCAAAGAGCTGCCAATACCTATTTTCCATTCATGTGTTAGCAAGCTGGGAATGATAGATATCTTTAAACCAACTATTCAGCTTGAAGGGGAGTGTGGAAAATAATTTTATTAGCTTTATAACTTAATTTGATCTTATTGGTATTAGTTTTTTCTATTTAGATCATAAAACTTATGTTTACATGTTTTCATATCTGTTAGGGATATAAAGCCTCTATAAAGGCCACTCTAATGTAAGTTCTAGTGCAAGAGAGTGATACAATTTCTTTAAATTCCCTTAACACTCACCATTTCTCTTCTTTTTCAAAAATGAACATTCTTCCCATTGCCTACTCTGAAGCAATAACTTAATGAAAGATGGGAACTCCTTGAATAAGGCATTACAAGGTACTCCTTGGATAAGGCATTACAAGGGTTTCTATTGGACACATTAATAACAACCATGGAAATCCATCCATTTACATGAAGACCATATCTGCTTCAAATAATCACATACCAAGGAAACACATTTTCCAAGGAGAACCTCTAAAACTTAGCTAAAAAGGCTCTAACATTTTTTTTCCTATATTTCCGACCAAGCCCATCCTTTACTTTAGACCTTGACACTTTATCCCAACTAAGAAGTTGAGACCCATTTCCTTCCCATATCGACCCATCAGTCTAGACTTAAGTAGAAATTTGAATTCTCGATTGCAAGGTAGTTGAACCCTCATGTAAGGGAGCACTCAACAATACTATCCTAATGGACATCATTCCTGCCTGGAGTATCATTTGTTTTAGGGATTTTGATATCAGAAATTTAGGAAATCTGGAACATGACTTATCTGTGTTGCTCTAGGTTTCTTTTACTCACATTATGTATATTATGTTTCTTTTCTATGGACAAAGGTATCTTCCTTTTTTGTTTTGCTGCACCTAAACCATAACAAATAGGGCTAAGATATGTCTTTGGGAACAGTGGTTGTTAAAATAAATGTTGGACTCTTATTTCTTTATAATCTTTCTCTAAATCCTATTTGTATTTCTCCTCTCTCAATCTCTCTAAGTTATATTACTTTCTTCCACTCTTTGCCTCTTTTCCCTCTTCCTTTCTCATTTCTTTTCTAGTCCTTGCATTATATCATCTTCATAGTTGAAGAAAAAAATTATTACCCAATATCACCTTCCAAGCTTCCATGATTGTAATATACTCCAGCTTCACTATAGGATAAGTATTAGTTGTTGACTTAGTCAGACTATTTTTTTGTATTTTTTTTTTTTTTTTTTGCTTTATCATAAGTAGCTCACTACAATGTAAGTTAATGGACTGCACAAATGCATTTAAAATAAACTCAAGCACATGGTCATCTCCATGACATACACAAACCTAAGCATATTTGGAATAAAAATCTTAAGGGACGATGCAAACTTCTTCACTAAATTCAGAAGTGGAACTGCTGAAGTCTAATCTCAAAAGATGTCAAAAATTATCTGAAGATTTGAAAAGAACAACCATTTTTTACAAGTATTTTTGTCTCTAAACTTTGCACATACAAGAAAGGAACAAATAGCTACCAGAAAGAAGAAAATGAGAAGGGGAGAGAGAGAGAGAAAGAAAGAATTTCAAATTTTGAAATTTTAGCAGAATAAAACATCATGATGTTACTGCAAGTTCTTATCTTTAAGCTGAAGGTGCTGAGGGCTAGCAAAGCACCTCCAATCATGACAGTTCTTAATGTCGCAGGGTTTCTTGAGAAAACAAGACCAAGAAGCCCTCCACCTAGAACAAGAGTACCTATGACAAAGAAAATTTTAAGAATTTGCACAAGTCCAACAGTCTTATTTCACAAGCCAATTAAAGAACACAGCAGAAGCAACCATAGATATGTATGGAGTATTGGATTAAAGACATGGTATCAACATTATTTACTTGTATTTGTAAATTAAAAACTTCAAAAGTGTTAAATGAGGTATACAAGGGAATTATACAAATTTTGAAGAAGAATGGAAGAAAAACTTATAAGAAAGGCCTCTGATTAAATTATCAACTCATTTATCAAATCAAGATGCAGAAACCAAGGTCACTGAATCCTTCAACAACCATAACGAACAAGGCGCATCAAATAATGTGCCATGTCTTCAACTCTCTCCAAACATGAAAGTTAAGCATCCAAAAAATAGAAAGCACACTCACCATAAGGAATCCCAAAACAGAAATCATGGATTTTTGCCGCCCTTGTCTGTTGTAAGGCAACAGCGTCCTTTAATGGCTCATTTATCCCCAAATTTTCTAGAAGAATTTTCTTCTTCTATAGTGGGATATGAGTTTGTAGTCCCTTCAACATATGGCTTTAACTCATCAGCAATATAACTTAGAGTAGTTTTAATCTCAGAACTGGAAGAGTTTGAACCATTGCCGTCAAGACTCATACAAACCCAAGACTGGAAAATACCAACAGTTAGGCATAAATTTCCATGTAATTATTTATAGCACAATAAACAGTTTCTTTAACATTTATTCAAAAAAAAAAAAAATGTACTCAACTAAATCAAAATTTTCTGATTAAATCATAAAAGCGGTTGTTTCATTAAACAAATTAAGAAAAGATAATGCATTATTGAACAAAATAGAATTGCATTTAGTTATGAATTGCTTCTAGATCGATAATTATGGAAAAAGAAAAAACCATAAAATACAAAGAATCACAGACTTACATTACAGTTTACTTTGACAAAGAAAGAACCTTGGCGGAGGGAAAACGGGGCACTAAAACGGCGCGTCGCTGAAGGTGAAGTTTGCGGTTGATTGAAGAGAAGCACGAAAGTTGAAAGCATGTCGCTGCCATGATTGATTAAGCAATCGAAACTGAAAGAGAGATGTCAACGAAAAGTGATTTTGATTTTGATTGGACTTGTTAAATGATCAACGGAAATTGATTTTGATTTTGATTGGACTTGTTAAATGATCAAGTAAAATGCTACGACCCGAAAGCTTCCGGGCCTTTGACTCACTCAGTCAGATCTTGGTGAGCACTATTTAGGCTGATTCAAGACCGCCAGTGAGCGTTTATTTGTGTTTAAATTTTCATATTGAAAAAAAATGGCGTGACAATTAAAAGAGTACGGAAATTTTCACAAATAATCCTTATATTTTATAACTGTATTTATTTAACTATATTTTAAGTTAATTCTTTTAATAGCTAAACATTTAAAAATTGAATTTTTATATCTTTAAAAGAAAAAAAAAACACTTTCTTTCTCTACTCTCTCTTTACCTGAACCTACTCAAAATTTTCTTAAGTAAAATTTAATTAGATCAAAAATTTTAAAGTTTCATATCAAATGACTATCTCAGGCGTATTTCAGCTTCTAGATAACTCTCGAGATGTACTCGAGGGAGCATGTTGGGTGCACTTCGTGAGTCACAAATCTAATGTCTGCAACGTTGCACTGTTGCGCTCGAGGGAGCAGTGCCTCCTTAGAGTGCCATGTGGTGTAAATAGTAATTTTTGAAAACAAATTGAAAATTATTAAATAGAGAATTTTTAAAAAAATTATTAATTTAAAGATGATGTTAGATTTTTTTTTAACTAAATAAATTAATTAATTTGAATTTGGTTGATTAATTAATTTTAACTGGATTAATTAATTAATTAATAAGTTGATTAATATTGTATGTTATGTTTTTGAAAGAATATTATTTGTTAATTAATTTAATATAATATGTATATTTATTATTTAGTAATAATAATTTTATTTTATTGTTAAATTTATTTATTTAAATAGTATATTTATTAGTTATTTATATTAAGTAATTTTAATTTGATTAATTAATTAATAAGTTGATTAATATTGTATGTTATTTTTTTTTAATGAATAATATATGTTAGTTAGTTAATTTAATATAATAAGAAAAATAATGTATCAAAAGAATATAGATTTCTAGAGATTATATTTTTTCGTGCATCAGTGACCGCTTATTCGAAGATTTGGAATCTGAATAGTATGAGTCAAAACTAACAAGTAATCAAAATGAATTATTTATGGGGAACAAGTATAAGGTATTTTTTAGATATGCTGGATTTGTTGTTCTCTAGTATTTTGATGTATGAGTTATTATTGCATAAGATGCATAACTCCAATTTATATAATGAAATGTAGTTTTACATCGATAAGAAGTGCATCTGATTCAACCGAAAGGAGTTTGCATTAATTACAAGACTAAAGATGCCAAATTACCCACTCGCCCAGCAGCTAAAGAGAAAATTGGAGAATTAATTGTGAAAAAATAACTTTTATGGCATAAAAAGGTTGACGTACACATTTCTTAATGATTGGTATAGACATTTGGACGTAACAAAGATGATCGATAAAGACGCAATAAAGTTGAATTTATTTTATTTTGTTCATCGTGTTTTGATCCCACGCAACGAACGTCTTAGGATTCAAAATTTTGTGCTATGTTTAGTGAACGACCTCGATGAGTTTAATAATTATTCATGTGGCAACATTGCATGGAGCATACTTCATAACTTACTCAAGAATGTTGCATCCCAAAAGCTGAAAAAAATATAAAAAATACGAATATGTGAAAAGCGGGGTTCAAAGTTATAATGTGTATGAATTTTTGCACGCATTTCTAATATATAATAATTTTCTTGTATTCAATATTTTGATCTTAATTATTTATTTTTATTTATAGTAAACTTATCTTTTGAAATTATTTTTTTAGATATAGATTTACGAGGCCACTCTAATCTACAGTCAGATTTTCGATATGTATTCCGATGACTGCTTCCGTCGTATTTTAAATTGGACAACTCAATGGACTCCAATGTTCGAAGATGTTAAGAACCCAATTTTGAGGAAGGATTTAGTATATTTTTAATTAATTCACATGTAATTATATAAATTGTTTTTGTAATACATGTAACTTAATTTTAAATTTATAGATTCTTTTGGTACATCGTAAATTAGTATTAAAAACTCATGAGAATAAGAAGAAGGTATAAGAATGATAAGACATTTGGGCATTCTAACCAGGAATTATGCTAGGGACTTATCAAATATGCATGATTATATACGGAGCAAGAGCAAGCGCTAGAGGGACTTTATTCGTGTCACCGACTCTAGCAACGATGATATGGATGTGGAAGGGGATGGACATGAACAGGCAGACCCACCAGTGTCAGACCCATCTGTGCCTAGAGCAATGGTATATTATATTCTTATGCAATTAGTTGAATTTTTATAATTTCAAAAATTATTGACTATGGTTATTTTCCTTATAGTTTGATCACAGTGCATCTGCACACTAGATTAAACAATTGTAGGAGGAGATGGTTAAAAGATTTAATCGTACTGAAACTACATTGATGTAGGAATAGAGAAAGACCGAGAAGAGATGGTTAAGAGATTTGATCGTACTAAAGCTACATTAGTGTAGAGAATTAAGAAGTATCGAGATGATATATTTTAAGAGGGTTTATCAGATCTAGCATGATCTTACACATCAGATGCAATAGATGATGTATTACTTTCTACAATCATGCTCTTTTAAACCTGATTTCTTAGTTTGACTTGTATTAATATATACTTGTATTGACTGAATTTCAGTTTGGATATAACATACTTGGCAGACTTTTAGTTTGGAGAAACCGCAGCGTATGGGTTTCAGACTCTAGCTACTGGGCATTCATACAGCTAATCGACAATCCTACAAGCGTTGAGATCTTACCTGCTCCACTTAAAGAGTGAACGTGTATGGGAGACAGTATAGGTCTGCAAGATTCTTGTACACCCCATAAATGAATCCCAACATGCAAAAGAAAAAGAAGATTCAGCTTCGGGTAGAACCTCAAGTGGACATGAATCTGCTGCAGTAAATAGACTTAGCAATCTTATTCGAGTTTCAGGCTTGGTTAGAGAAGAATAAGGGTGTAGTCATCTTACTTAACCTTAAAGCTAACCCGACATGATTTTAGTCTTTACTACACAAATGGCTAGATGACTTTGTCAGTGAAAATTATTTACACATTTAATTGAATTTAATCATATGTGTTGAAATAAATTAATTACTTTATAGCTTTATTTGTTGGTCAATTCAGCACAATAATGAGTACCTAACGGTGGTTCGGCTTAAGCAAGGCTACTACACTAAGGTATTGCAATAATTGTTCACTTATGTGGATTCATACTTCTTTGTAAGTGTTGAAATAAATTAAAATCTGTTTTTTACATACACATTATTGATTACTTTTTTCTTAAAATTTTAAGAGACTTTTAGGATCTTCTATGAGCAACACAAAATAGATATTTCTGCTATTGCATAGAACGATAACGTGTTATCGTATGGCTTGAGCACTAAAAAATATTTACTCAGTGTATGAATGTGGATTACGATTGACAAGGTAAACTATTATATGTTAAAAGAGTTAATTTTTTTATTATTCATATAGTATTATTTATGAGACTATCCAAGTTCATGTAGGTTTATATTCCTGTCAACTATAAGCAAAAGCATTGGATTATGGTTGAGGTGAATATCTTGCATCAACAGATCATCATCTATAATTCAAGTCTCAATGGATATGTTGATGGCGTGATAGAGAATCATGTAGCGTCATTGACTATACTATTATCCCACTACCTACATGCTTGTAGATTTTATGAATAACGAAAAATTATACCTAACTTCACCATTTTCATATAGTTAGTTAAAGGAGGGAGTGCCCCAATGGACAGTCAATAGTTGGAATTGTGGGGTTTATGTTTGTATGTTTATAGAGTTTTTGATGTTGTGTCATCCCTTAAATTTTAGCCCCAATCACGGGTCATTATTTTTAGGACAAAAATGGCTATTGATTTATGGACCGGTGCCGAAAAAAGTAAAGAAAATCAATAAACAATCTTTTTTATATTTATTCTATACATTTTTATTCATTTTGATAAATGGTAAATGTATTAAACCAAATAATAGTAATAAAGTACAAAATCGAATTGACATAAATTAACATTAATTAATTTAACTAGTTAATTCATTTTTTAGAATAATAGTAACAAAGTACAAATACAAAATGGATTAAGCTTACAAATACAAAACAAGAAATAAAAGATAAAATATATATCAACTACTATGTAATGCAATCAAGTTTCAACATGTTTGTTAATTATGTCTATGCTACTTACAATGGCTACACACATTTTTCATCGGTACCTCACTCTGCAATAGAATTTAATTTTTTTGACGTCTTCTTGATTGATGGTGTGCTATAGGAGGCTATATGTCAACAGCTTTCAACTCTTCTGGAACAATCTAATCTAATGGGTGGCCAATCGAATTTACTGAATTATTGTATGCACGTAATAAAAATGCAGTTGTGTAATAAGGCAAACAAAGAGTCTGAGACTACAATATGGCATGTCTGCATACTGCAAGTGTATAGGCATAGGCATATAGTAGTTGTCAAAAATCAAACTTCTTGCAACTGCATAAATTCACTGAGATATCTACTATTCCATTTCTATTTCTGTCCTTAATGACAAAACGAGAATGATCTACTGGATATACAGTCATGTAAGTGGAAATATCATTATGCGTCCAAACCTTGAGATAAGCTCAATTTGTCAAAAAGTTTGACATATTTTTTGTAGCCACACGTCTCTTGATAAATCATCTTTGTATTAACTCCCAATTCCACTCAACTAAGGCAATCATCAAGAGGTCACGTGCAACTTTGCAACAATACTAATGCTCTCTGCAATATTAGTGGTCATGATGTCATATTTTTTGAATGCTTCTACTAATCGAGCCCATTTCAAAAAACCAACCTCTTTCTCCAAGTATCTTGTTGCTTCGAATTTCATTTCCCACATCTTCTTAATTTGCACTTGAAATTTAGTTAAGCGATATGCCTTAGCAGCATCAAAATAGGAAGCCAAATATCTCCCTCATTTCTTCGTCTCAAATGGTATCTTATATCTTGTGACTAAATTGCCTTTTAAGTGATGGATGCATACCCCATGGTATTCATTAGAAAATACCTCTCCAATGGCCTCCTTGATACTAGCATGGCGATTAGATAGAAACACAAGGTTCTCAAGATACCAATGACCCCTTGAAGTTTTGTCATAAATCATGTCTAGGAAGCATTGTTTTCCAAGTCAGGAATACCCCGTGCCACTGGAAAATTTTGGTGATTTCCATCCTTACAAATAGCCATAAATATTATACCCAGGTATGCACTTTTAAAAATGTACCGTTAACTGCAATAACTGGCCAGATAGATGACTAGAACCCTCTAATGCATGGTCCAAGCACCATAAAAAAATATTTAAAGTACTTACAATCGTCAATGTCTAAATGCACAACTATTCATGGGTCATGTTTTTCTAATACATAGTAGTATGTAAGAAGTAATTTATATGAAGCCTCTGAAGTATTGTGTATCAACTTCAACGCATGCTTCTTAGCTCGCTAAGCAGTGGGGTAAGTTATCTTCATACTAAAATCCTTCCATATGTCGGCCTGGATCTCTTTTGGTCTGTAATTTTTGTTGCAACTAGTGATTACGTGCCATTCCAAATTGTATGAATATTAATTGTTTAATATTTATACAATAAGCATTTTGAATAAAATCATTAATATTATATATATGGTAAGATGCTTGTAACACTTCAGATATTGTATGATCTAAAAGAGATTAGATCAGTATAAAAGAGTTTGAACCAGTGCTAAAAGTTAGCTACGCTGAGAGTTATAAGTGCTAAAAGTTAGCACCGCTAAGAATCAGCAAAATTTAAAGAGTTAGAGCCTTGTCTAAAATGAGATAAAGACCCGAGGGTATACTAGCAATGACATAGTTATAAAAGGTTGTAAATAGTGCTAAGAAATGTCATTGTGCAAGTATATTTTCAAATGTTATGTTCCTGATCTATTTTTACTAATGCAGGTATATCGGTAGAAACTTTATTTAATATAGATTGATGTATGTCTATATCTGGATGGTTCAGATGGTTAATTTTAGTAGGCTATAAGTTTAGTGGAAGCTCGTATAAAGAAATAGGTATTCAGTTAAGACTGAGTACTAAACAAACTCAATTATGATATCTTATAGACATCCTATAAAGTCGTCAATGTATGATCATTTCAAGTTGAGTAGTATTCATGGTCCCTTGACCTAAGCACCACAATGGACTAATGAGTGATCCATCATACTTAGGTTCTACATATGTTAGAGATCTTTCATGGTCTGACCGTTTGGTGTTGCTGGGTATAGTCTGATGCTCATAAAGTTTGGTGTGTATAGATATGAGATCGTCAACTCATATGGGTAAGTTATCTATCCAGATGATTCAAGATTGTATCTTAAAAAATCTTATGGCCATAAGTAATTCACTAAGGAAAACTGTTTGCCATATCAGAAACAATATTGCAAAAGCATTTGCGGATATTATTTATCGAAATACGAATCTAGAGATAAGTTCTGGCGTTGAGCATATAGAGACTTAAAGGTGATGGATGATCTATGTCTCAACTCTTCAGGATATAAATGACAGAGAGATTATATGAATATATATTAACCTTAATTTGTATAGTTCAAAACTCTGTTTTTTTATTTCCAGAATATGTGTGAGGATGGAGGGCATCGTTTATAAACTTATAGAAGAGTTCTACAAGATGAAATGAGTGTGAACTTTGAGAGTCTCACTATATAAAGTGTACTCGTTGTGCACTGAAGTAGCGTACTAGATTGAATAACTCAATCTAGGAAGTTCTCAAAAACTCAAAATTATTTCAGGGTCTCTCAGGGAGATCATAGGGTTTAAGTGTTAAGTCCGAGATTTCAACAAGTGAGACTTGCTACTTTAACCTTTCTATTGAATGCCATATGCTATGCCATTAATTAGCAATGGCATGACACATTGCATAATTGTATTAGCCTTGTTAATTATTAATTATTAATTGTTAATTGTTAATAGTTAAATGTTACTAAATGAAAAAATTACAAATGTTGCTATTTTATATATAAAATTCGGCCAAAATGAAACAAATGATATTAAGCATTTGGAAGCATACTATTTAGCCAATTTGTATCTAGCATGAGCTGTAATTCACCTTTTATATTCTTAAGCTTTGTCATGCTTTTATCTTAAGCATAACATGTCCTTTTGAAAGCAAAGTTTAGGCATTTCTTTTAATCTTCTTTAGCCACCAAGGGTATACCACTTTTCTCACCATTTTTACTAAGCATAACAAGGCTAATATATAAGCCTCGTCGTGCTTATAATGCATTTACAACTTTTTTTTTTAATTGGTTGAAGGTGAGGTACAAATGGCTATCAATAGCCTTACTCAATTCATTTATTAAGTTAAGTAAAAAGAAAATTGTAAGCATATTACACAAAGGGTTAGAGATAAAAGTGAAGCAAATGTTGCTTTAAACAAATTTCCAGTAGAGAATTGGAAGCTACCATTCTAGGTCCAAAGATCCTACCGAGTCCTAGACTAAAACTGCACAAAGCACGTTTTGATAAGGACATATTTGTCATATATTTTCTCATGTTTTTATTTTGATATTTTATTTTTTTACCAGAATAAATGGCTATTTATGTGCATTATTGTTTATTTATAAGGACCAGAACAAAATATGTACCTGTCGCCCCAGCACTACATGGAATTTTACCCCAGCGTTGGAATAGTGATTAAAATAAGAAAATCAGAAAAAAAAGACCTGTTTAAGTCGCTGTCCACCGCCCCAATGCTAGCAAGCTACTGTGCCATTGATAACCTAACGCTCTAGTGCCAGACCTTTACCACTCCAGTGATACGGCCTTTTACATGTAGGCCCCAGTGACAGCATAATAGCTCCCCAGCGACAACATGATTCTTAACCCGACAAGAATTAGAGATTTCAAGCACAAATTAATCCTTATAAAAGGCCACTCATCCTCAGCCTTTAGAGATCATCCAAGAACATCAAGAACACACAACACAAGTCTTAGAGAGCAATAGAAGCATAATTAAAGCATCCATAAAGAGAGATTCAAGGCAGTCTTCGACATCAAGAGTTCTTTAGGTAGCGCAATAAAGAGTAATTCGACGTCTATATCAGTTTGCTATTGATTGTATCATGATTTATTATTTATTTTTGTCACTATTCTCTTGTAGCCATGAACTAAATTTTCTTTCTAGGGTTAATACTTAAACTCAAACTTGTATATGCAACAATGAATGTAACTCGACAATCATGCATCAAATTACTTAGGTTTAAATATAATGATTCCTCTTCCAAGTTTATCAAAATATTACCAATTCATTCACAGCCAAATATATTGAAGCATTAAGAACAAATAATTTGAATAACAAAGAACTAAGTTTATTAAATATTAGAAAGAGTTGGCAATTAACCCTAGAAATTAGGATAGGAATATACAAAATTGGCATGTATGATCAATAAGACTTAATCTTAATGGATCTTAATTTATTACAAATACCATAGGAATATAAGTATTTGGTAAATTAAGGTATACTTGCATGACCTTGGGAGAAGCTTTGTGAATACATTAAATGTCTTGATCAATAACAAGAATTAAAAGAGTTAAATATTAGAGAATTAATCATTAGAAAACACATTGAGGGATAGTATTAACCCTAGGTTTTCTTTATATTACTATCTTTTAATTTCTTTACATTTTGTCATTGCTTTTATATTTTTAAAATTCATTCTTAGATTTTATTTTGAATAATTACTAGAAAGACATAATTTATATTATCCATGTGGGTTTGACATCCGACTCTTTTATCATTTTATTACTTGCATACGGTAGTGTATACTTGCACTTAATTACAAGATATAGAAATATCGCATCACGCTTCGAGAGTGAGTTCTCTAATATTTCATTAGTGTAATGAAATATTGTTTTTTATAGTTTGCTGCACTTAATTATGCATGTGTAATGTGTAATTAAAAAATTAAAATGTACACGCTCACCCAATGCATAGCGCACTTTCAAAGTTGACTCATAGATGCAAACTTATTTTTCTTATGAACTTGCCAATAATCTGAAACTTTTCTTGTCGATGACTATCGTCCAACCGGGCTAACTGGAAAACATGATCTGCATTAATTCTACTCATAATGAAATTCTTCCTTACATCCATCGACACTACACGTAATCACCATTGGCATTTATCATCATCAAATTTTGCCTTAAAATAATCTTTTGTCGACCTTGAGACTCTAAAGTTCTAATTACCATTAAGTACTAGCATACTAATAGCTTGGTGAAGTTTATCTTTGCTATTAAACAACATTCCTATAAACACATCCCTAATCCCCCTACACGACACCTTATCGAATATATTCAAGTTCGATGGTGGTATTGAATGCATAAACACAAAGTGGTTTTTAGCTTTACAATAATCTCTTTTTTTATCATCAACATTTAGGAAGCTCGTTGAAACGTAACAATGCCCGTCTTTTAGTAAATCATCAAAATTGACACATTCTTCCACATGACAATTTGCTTCAACATTGCCAATATTTCTAATACTATTACAATCCCCTTCCACATTATCAACATTTCCAATACCATTACAGTCTTCTTTCACATTGCCAATATTTTCAACGTCATCACTGTCGTAATGTGTATAAGTTGAGTCTCTATTAAACATTATAGGGGAAAAATGATGACAATCATCTATTGTGTTTGAAGGAACCACTGTCAAAATTATTGGGCTTGTATAGTTTAGTTACTTATGTTAGTTGACAAAAATGAGTATGAATAGGTGGTGGGTTCTGACTAAGGGGCTGTGCATCTTCTTTATAAACAAGAGCTCTAGGATCCATTGTTCCACATATGGGACAATACGATGTTTTGTTGGCCCCAAAAAAGAATCGAACATCACTATTATTTATAATCTTGATAGGTTTTAACTTATATCTCGTTGTATCAATTTTTATTTTTCAGAGTCACCTTATACTTCACATTGTGAACTCCCATGGCATAACACATAGTATTCAAAAGAGCTTCAAATTTAATATCTTTTAGAACCAAAATCCCAAAGTTACTATAATCAACATAACTCTCTTCCCCATCACTAGAACTCTCATACTTTTCTTCATAATAAATAACAATTATATCATACTCTATGGGGCCTAAAACAAAAAACTTATTAAAAAACCATCCCAAAAATTCAAAAATCATAATTCGACAAAACCTCGCAAAATTTTTATGCCCAAGACATAAGATACGTGAGCGCACAAATGGTTGCATCTTCACCATGCATCTCAGGCTTGAATGTGGTGGCTGGGATGTGCTTTGTGGTATCTCGACCATCACATCTCAGACCTGAGATGCAAAGGGCATCTCGGCCACACATTGCAGGTACTATACTCGTGATACAACTCCTAGTTTTTTTAGATTTCTTCGTCATCTCATTTTTCTCCCATTCAACCTCATTTTTCTTCTAAACTTCACCATTATACAATACAATTATATTTTCACATGTATTCATTTTAAAAAAACTACAACTTATAACAAATCTAATATTATGAATATATATGATAGAAAATACATAACACAAAAGAAATATTTCATACCTGAGGATGTTTTACACTTTCAAATTAACTTATCTCGACTTCTCAATATTGAACTTATTTTTGCAGATAAATTGGCTCAAGTCAAGTTTGCATTGGTTAGATTTGGGTTTAAATGGTTTCTTTAACTCTATATTATGCAGACAATGACAAATATGTCTATTTACATTTAATTTGTCTAATAAAGAGTAGAGGATTAAAGGGTGGCTAAAAAAAGAATATTTATAAAATTTTTGGGCTATTTGTGAAAATATTCCAAAATAGTATATATAAATTAGAGAAACTAGTGTTTATCAGTGGATATAATTGGATGGACTTAGAGTTAGAAAGATACAAGGAGTTTGTTAATGAATACAACTAATAGTTTGAGGTGTGAGACTTTTGAAGTAAAGGCATAATAATAATAATAATAATAATAATAATAATAATAATGACAATAATAAAGCCTGCATAAAAAAAATTGAAGTTAATGCTCATTAAAGGTAGGGCTAAGAAAAATTCCCATTCCCGATTGACTCAACTCAACCCGTTCCAAATTTTTTAGGTCAATTCAAAAATAGGGATGAATTCAAGACAAATTTCTCTGTTTCGATCTGGTCAGGTTAGGTCGGGTTTGAAAACTTTTTGAATCGAATTAGGAATTTCTTGAACTCGAATTCTTTTAAAAACTTAATAATTTATTTTATAAAATTTAATATAATTTGAATTAGAATTATAAAATTTAATATAATTAAAATTAGAATTAGAATTGGACTTGAAATTATAAAATTTAATAGAATTGAAATTATAACATTTAATGTAATTGAAATTGGAATCAGAATTATAAAATTTAATGTAATTAAAATTGTAATTATATACAATTTAAAAAAATTGAAATTAGAATTAGAATTGGATTCACAATTGTAAACTTTAATGCAATTAGAATTAGAATTATGAAATTTAATGTAAATTAAATTAAAATTTGAATTATCAAATATAATGGAATTGAGATTGGAATTATAAAATTTAATGTTAATTGAATTGGAATTTGAATTATTAAATTTAATGGAATTGAAATTGGAATTTGAATTGAAATTGAAATTAGAATTACAAAATTTAATGGAAATGAAATTAGGATTATAATATTTAATACTTAATAGAATTGTGATTGGGATTGGGATTAGAATTATAAAATTTAATGTAAATTGAATTGGAATTTGAATTATTAAATTTAAAAGAATTAGAATTAGAATCGAAATCGAAATTATAAATTTTTAATGGAAATGAAATTTGGATTAAAACATTCAATACTTAAACAATTGGAATTGTAATTGAAAATATAAAATTTAAAGGAATTGAAATTTGAATTATCAAAATTAATATATTTAGAATTGAGATTGGAATTATAAAATTTAATGGATTTAGAATTTTTATTGGAATACGAATTTGAATTGTCAAATTTAATAGAATTGGAGTTGGGTTTAGAATTATAAAATTTAATGTAATTGGAATTGAGATTATAACTTTTGATACTTAATAGAATTAAAATTTGAATTTGAATTAGGATTAGAATTATTAAAATTTAATGTCAATTGAATTGGAATTTAAATTATCAAATTTAATGGAATTGGGATTGGGATTGGAATTATAAAATGTAATGTCAATTGAATTGAAATTTGAATTATTAAATTTAATAGATTTGTAATTGGGATTGAAATTATAAAATTCAATGTCAATTGAATTAGAATTTGAATGATCAAATCTAATATAATTGTAATTGGGATTAGAATTATAAAATTTAATGTCAATGTCAATCGGAATTGAATTATCAAATTTAATGGAATTGACATTGAAATTCTAAAATTTAATGTCAATTGAATTAGAATTAGAATTATCAAATTCAATGGAGTTGGAATTAGAATTACAAAATCCAATGAATTGGAACTACAAAATTTAATGGATTTGAAATTGTAATTG
This sequence comes from Ailanthus altissimus, assembly GCA_946807835.1. Taxonomy (NCBI): domain Eukaryota; kingdom Viridiplantae; phylum Streptophyta; class Magnoliopsida; order Sapindales; family Simaroubaceae; genus Ailanthus; species Ailanthus altissimus. Next base: position 18,629,363 of record OX327687.1, read on the forward strand.
AAATTGAAACTATAAAATTTAATGGAATTAGAATTAGAATTAAAACTAGAATTATAAATTTTAATAAAATTAGAATTAGAATTATAAATTAGCGGAATTGAAATTACAAAATGTAATGGAATTGGTCAATTGGAATTAAAATTTAAATTATAAATTTGAATCGAATTCAAATTATAATATTTAATAGAATTAGAATTGAAAATATAATATCAAATGGAATTGCAATTAGAATTATAAACTTTAATGGAGTTGGAATTATAAAACTAATGGAATTGGAATTGGGATTGGGATTGGAATTAGAATTATAAAATTTAATGGATGTAGAAATTAGAATTTGAATTATTAAATTTCATGGGGAATTATAATTGAAATTTAATTTTAAACTTTAATGGAATTAGAATTGAAATTATCAAATTTAATACATTTGGAAATAGAATTATAAAATTTTGTATTTTTATTGTGAATTTAACCATTTACCATTTTGTTCATTTATCATATCGCGTGCATTGAAGAGTCTATTACTATTATAAATTTATAGTAATTTAATGGGAATTTTAAGACACTTAATTTAATTTAATTATGATTTGAGGGAGAATTAAAAAAAAGGTTTCAATTAATCCAATTAACTCAATAAAAGAAATTTATATATTTTTCAAAAACACACACACACACACACACACACACACACATATTAGCGCACTTTCAAAGTTGACTCATAGATGCAAACTTATTTTTCTTATGAACTTGCCAATAATCTGAAACTTTTCTTGTCGATGACTATCGTCCAACCGGGCTAACTGGAAAACATGATCTGCATTAATTCTACTCATAATGAAATTCTTCCTTACATCCATCGACACTACACGTAATCACCATTGGCATTTATCATCATCAAATTTTGCCTTAAAATAATCTTTTGTCGACCTTGAGACTCTAAAGTTCTAATTACCATTAAGTACTAGCATACTAATAGCTTGGTGAAGTTTATCTTTGCTATTAAACAACATTCCTATAAACACATCCCTAATCCCCCTACACGACACCTTATCGAATATATTCAAGTTCGATGGTGGTATTGAATGCATAAACACAAAGTGGTTTTTAGCTTTACAATAATCTCTTTTTTTATCATCAACATTTAGGAAGCTCGTTGAAACGTAACAATGCCCGTCTTTTAGTAAATCATCAAAACTGACACATTCTTCCACATGACAATTTGCTTCAACATTGCCAATATTTCTAATACTATTACAATCCCCTTCCACATTATCAACATTTCCAATACCATTACAGTCTTCTTTCACATTGCCAATATTTTCAACGTCATCACTGTCGTAATGTGTATAAGTTGAGTCTCTATTAAACATTATAGGGGAAAAATGATGACAATCATCTATTGTGTTTGAAGGAACCACTGTCAAAATTATTGGGCTTGTATAGTTTAGTTACTTATGTTAGTTGACAAAAATGAGTATGAATAGGTGGTGGGTTCTGACTAAGGGGCTGTGCATCTTCTTTATAAACAAGAGCTCTAGGATCCATTGTTCCACATATGGGACAATACGATGTTTTGTTGGCCCCAAAAAAGAATCGAACATCACTATTATTTATAATCTTGATAGGTTTTAACTTATATCTCGTTGTATCAATTTTTATTTTTCAGAGTCACCTTATACTTCACATTGTGAACTCCCATGGCATAACACATAGTATTCAAAAGAGCTTCAAATTTAATATCTTTTAGAACCAAAATCCCAAAGTTACTATAATCAACATAACTCTCTTCCCCATCACTAGAACTCTCATACTTTTCTTCATAATAAATAACAATTATATCATACTCTATGGGGCCTAAAACAAAAAACTTATTAAAAAACCATCCCAAAAATTCAAAAATCATAATTCGACAAAACCTCGCAAAATTTTTATGCCCAAGACATAAGATACGTGAGCGCACAAATGGTTGCATCTTCACCATGCATCTCAGGCTTGAATGTGGTGGCTGGGATGTGCTTTGTGGTATCTCGACCATCACATCTCAGACCTGAGATGCAAAGGGCATCTCGGCCACACATTGCAGGTACTATACTCGTGATACAACTCCTAGTTTTTTTAGATTTCTTCGTCATCTCATTTTTCTCCCATTCAACCTCATTTTTCTTCTAAACTTCACCATTATACAATACAATTATATTTTCACATGTATTCATTTTAAAAAAACTACAACTTATAACAAATCTAATATTATGAATATATATGATAGAAAATACATAACACAAAAGAAATATTTCATACCTGAGGATGTTTTACACTTTCAAATTAACTTATCTCGACTTCTCAATATTGAACTTATTTTTGCAGATAAATTGGCTCAAGTCAAGTTTGCATTGGTTAGATTTGGGTTTAAATGGTTTCTTTAACTCTATATTATGCAGACAATGACAAATATGTCTATTTACATTTAATTTGTCTAATAAAGAGTAGAGGATTAAAGGGTGGCTAAAAAAAGAATATTTATAAAATTTTTGGGCTATTTGTGAAAATATTCCAAAATAGTATATATAAATTAGAGAAACTAGTGTTTATCAGTGGATATAATTGGATGGACTTAGAGTTAGAAAGATACAAGGAGTTTGTTAATGAATACAACTAATAGTTTGAGGTGTGAGACTTTTGAAGTAAAGGCATAATAATAATAATAATAATAATAATAATAATAATAATAATAATAATGACAATAATAAAGCCTGCATAAAAAAAATTGAAGTTAATGCTCATTAAAGGTAGGGCTAAGAAAAATTCCCATTCCCGATTGACTCAACTCAACCCGTTCCAAATTTTTTAGGTCAATTCAAAAATAGGGATGAATTCAAGACAAATTTCTCTGTTTCGATCTGGTCAGGTTAGGTCGGGTTTGAAAACTTTTTGAATCGAATTAGGAATTTCTTGAACTCGAATTCTTTTAAAAACTTAATAATTTATTTTATAAAATTTAATATAATTTGAATTAGAATTATAAAATTTAATATAATTAAAATTAGAATTAGAATTGGACTTGAAATTATAAAATTTAATAGAATTGAAATTATAACATTTAATGTAATTGAAATTGGAATCAGAATTATAAAATTTAATGTAATTAAAATTGTAATTATATACAATTTAAAAAAATTGAAATTAGAATTAGAATTGGATTCACAATTGTAAACTTTAATGCAATTAGAATTAGAATTATGAAATTTAATGTAAATTAAATTAAAATTTGAATTATCAAATATAATGGAATTGAGATTGGAATTATAAAATTTAATGTTAATTGAATTGGAATTTGAATTATTAAATTTAATGGAATTGAAATTGGAATTTGAATTGAAATTGAAATTAGAATTACAAAATTTAATGGAAATGAAATTAGGATTATAATATTTAATACTTAATAGAATTGTGATTGGGATTGGGATTAGAATTATAAAATTTAATGTAAATTGAATTGGAATTTGAATTATTAAATTTAAAAGAATTAGAATTAGAATCGAAATCGAAATTATAAATTTTTAATGGAAATGAAATTTGGATTAAAACATTCAATACTTAAACAATTGGAATTGTAATTGAAAATATAAAATTTAAAGGAATTGAAATTTGAATTATCAAAATTAATATATTTAGAATTGAGATTGGAATTATAAAATTTAATGGATTTAGAATTTTTATTGGAATACGAATTTGAATTGTCAAATTTAATAGAATTGGAGTTGGGTTTAGAATTATAAAATTTAATGTAATTGGAATTGAGATTATAACTTTTGATACTTAATAGAATTAAAATTTGAATTTGAATTAGGATTAGAATTATTAAAATTTAATGTCAATTGAATTGGAATTTAAATTATCAAATTTAATGGAATTGGGATTGGGATTGGAATTATAAAATGTAATGTCAATTGAATTGAAATTTGAATTATTAAATTTAATAGATTTGTAATTGGGATTGAAATTATAAAATTCAATGTCAATTGAATTAGAATTTGAATGATCAAATCTAATATAATTGTAATTGGGATTAGAATTATAAAATTTAATGTCAATGTCAATCGGAATTGAATTATCAAATTTAATGGAATTGACATTGAAATTCTAAAATTTAATGTCAATTGAATTAGAATTAGAATTATCAAATTCAATGGAGTTGGAATTAGAATTACAAAATCCAATGAATTGGAACTACAAAATTTAATGGATTTGAAATTGTAATTGAAATTGAAACTATAAAATTTAATGGAATTAGAATTAGAATTAAAACTAGAATTATAAATTTTAATAAAATTAGAATTAGAATTATAAATTAGCGGAATTGAAATTACAAAATGTAATGGAATTGGTCAATTGGAATTAAAATTTAAATTATAAATTTGAATCGAATTCAAATTATAATATTTAATAGAATTAGAATTGAAAATATAATATCAAATGGAATTGCAATTAGAATTATAAACTTTAATGGAGTTGGAATTATAAAACTAATGGAATTGGAATTGGGATTGGGATTGGAATTAGAATTATAAAATTTAATGGATGTAGAAATTAGAATTTGAATTATTAAATTTCATGGGGAATTATAATTGAAATTTAATTTTAAACTTTAATGGAATTAGAATTGAAATTATCAAATTTAATACATTTGGAAATAGAATTATAAAATTTTGTATTTTTATTGTGAATTTAACCATTTACCATTTTGTTCATTTATCATATCGCGTGCATTGAAGAGTCTATTACTATTATAAATTTATAGTAATTTAATGGGAATTTTAAGACACTTAATTTAATTTAATTATGATTTGAGGGAGAATTAAAAAAAAGGTTTCAATTAATCCAATTAACTCAATAAAAGAAATTTATATATTTTTCAAAACACACACACACACACACACACACACACACACACATATCTATATATATATTCAATCAAACACACCCCCCCCCCCCCCCCCCCCCCCCACACACACACACACACCCCCCAAACCCAAAGTTAAACATACAAAAAAAATTCAAAAAACAAAAATCCAACTAACTTCTAAACTAGCCCAACAAAGAGAGAAACCCAGCTTAACATGTCCCAATTTTTTTTTTACTTATCCCAACCCAAAAGTTGTCTCAATCAGGGTAACTTTCTTCGTTCTAATTGAGACTCGGGTAAGGTCAGGTCTTTTTGAACCCAACCTGAACATAAACATGTCCACCCCTATTTGAAGCTCCTTGAATGAACCTTCACGTTCACTTACCATTTTGTCATTGTGTTACTCTTTTAAATTGATCAAAGTGTCATCTATCATCTTAAAAAGAAAATACTTTAATGCTTAAATTATTATTTGAAGAAGAATGAGGTGTTGTATGTGGTAGAGTATATATATGAATAAGTATGAGAAATTAATGTAATTCTATGAATACACATAATTTGGATCGTGATCCCTATTTGTCAGAGGACCAATATTTTTATAGAATAGGAAATTAATTTCTTCGTAAAAAGTGAATTAACATGAATATGTAGTTTAATTGTGTAATGATTAAACAAGTTTAAATTCTCTTTAAAGACTTTTTCTTATTATTTCTTTTTAAAAGTTTTAATGAGAATCATCTAACTTTGAGAAACCTTCTTATATTCTTAAATAGAATTCACAGTTGAAATTTTATTTAAATTTGTATTATTCAATTCCTTTGCGATATCTATAGTCTATTTATGGAGATCGTGGATCGAGAAAATGAGTTTTACACAATTAAAGGAAAAATCATACTTGTTATTCAATTCTCATATGTGCACTTGCATAGACATCTTTAAAAAAATAAGAAAATTGGGCCACTAGTGATTGAGCTAGTTGGCCCAATTGAGAATAGGGTCCAACAGATGTCCCTTTATAAGTAAATGAGTATGCCAATTAGTTTCTTTACTTTCACTCTACTAGTAAGTGTCACATGTTCTATTTTTATTTTCAACTTTTTTGCTTATTATTGTTGATTCTATATTTATGGTCACGTCTTTTGGAATACATGCGATATTTCTTTCCTATGAATTGATATGTGGACGGTTATAGGCTATTTTAAATACCTAGTAGCCATTTTCTTCATTCATTTGTGATTTTTGAATTTTAAAACTTTATGGTTTCTTTGCTTTTTCTTGTAAAAAATTATAGCCTTTTTTCGTTGTTACTATACATTGAAAATAGAAAATGGTAAGAGGACTATACAACTTTTCCATTGATAAACTTAAATCAGTGAATTATATCTATAGGGATGTAAACATCTAGCCACTTCCAACTGGCAACTCGGATCGTGATCTTCCTTCGGTAAGGCCTAGGGAGCTTTTGTTATTTTGAGAGCATCTCGAAAGGCTTTCATTTTCTTAGGGAATTGGCTCGGTAAGCTAAAGGGGAAAGAAAGAGTTTTTTTAAGTATTGAAATTAAAACTTCTTCTTCATCTTATTTTTTGATGGTCAGCCATTTATGAGTTTAAAGAAAGTGAGATTGTTTTGTTTAGCAAGAGTTGCTATGATAAACAAGAACTAGTTTAGCAAGAAGAGCCACCTCTCAAATGATCAAATCAGGTGAGGTCAGCACAAGTTTGGCATTTATATTATCATATGGAGAGTAATGTTGCATACTATCTTCTAACAGAGGAAGGAGAGTCATCGACTTTTCAAGAAGTAACAAATAGTTTGGATGCATCTCTATAGATGGCAGCAATGTAAGAAGAAATTGAAACTCTTTATAAGAATAGAACATGGGATCTTATACCACTATCACATGGAAGGAAGGCCATTGGTAACAAATGGGTCTACATGATCAAGAGAAATAGCGATGATCAAGTAGAGCAATATCGTGCAAGATTGGTGATAAAAGGATATGCTTAGAAAGAAGGTATGATTTCAATGAGATCTTTTCACCAATTATTAAACTCGATATTGTTTGAATAGTCCTTGCTATATGTGCTATATTTGATTTACATCTAGAACAGTTATAGGATATGTTTGTTTTGAATTATATGATTCTTTTCCCTTACGGTCTCACTCTTTATGACATATGCTTGACCTATAATCTGTTATGCTCGAAGATTAGTTACCAATGGGTCCCAAAAAGCATAAGAGAATGTTCTTCTATGTATTGAGGATAAAAAGGTTGTGTTTGAGAAGAACACTATAGTAATAAGTAAAGAGTGAAAGAGACTTGACCCTTCTTACATTGTGAGAACTACCTTCGATCTCTTCAACCATTAAACCACCTTGATCTTTTCCTTTATTCCAGAGAGAGATTTATAAGAAAGTATTTTTAGAAGAAGCAGTTTCCCCATTGTCATCTATGTTAGAAATGGTGCTTACGTGTCATTCTAATATTGTATGAATATTAATTATTTAATATTTATACAACAAGCATTTTGAATAAAATATTTACTATTAAATATATATGGTAAGATGTTTGTAACATTTCAAACATTGTATGATTTGAAGAAGTTCAAATCTGATCTAAAGGAGTTTAGATCAAGGCTAAGAGTTAGCAACACTGAGAGTTATAATTGCTAAGAGTTGGTAAGTTATAAGAGTCAGCGAAATTTAAAGAGTTAAAGTGTTGTCTGAAATAGGATAAAGACCCGATGGTATATTAGCAAAGACATAATTACAGAGGGTTGTAAATAGTGCTAAAAAATATCATTGTGTAAGTATGTTCTCGAATATTATATCTATAATCTATTTTAACTTATGTGGGTCTGTTGGTGAAATCTTATTTAACATAGATTAGTGTATGTCTATATCTGGAGGGTTCAGGTGGTTAGCATTAGCAAACCATGAGTTTAGTAGAAAGTTCATATAGACATTCAAGTATTCAGTGAAAACTAAGTACTAAACAGACTCAATTAAGATCTCTAATAGACATACCATAAAGTCTTCAATAGAGGATCCTTTCAAGTTGAGTAGTATTCGTGGTCACTTAACCTAAGCACCACGATGGACTTGTGAGTAATCCACTATACTTAGGTTTCACACATGTCAGAGATATTTCATAGTCTGACCATTGGGTGTCACTGGGTGTGGTTTGATACTCATAGAGTTTGGTGTATGTAGACATAGGATCTGTCAGCTCATATGGGTGAGTTGTATATCCAGATGCTCCAAGATTGTATTTTAAAAAATCTTATAGCCATAAGTAATATTACCAGTGAAAGAGTTTCTTAGGAAAAAAATAATATCACAAAAGTGTTTGTGGACATTATTTTTGGGAATACGTATTTGGTGATAAGTTTTAGGGTTGAGCATTTTGAGACTTGACAGTGATGATCTATGTCTCCACTCTTGCAGGATATAAATAATGGAAGGATTATACGAATATGTATTAACTTTAACTTGTATAGTTTAACACTCTGTTTTGTTATTTCCATAATATGTGTGTGTGTGTGGGGGGGGCATTGTTTATGGACACCTGATAAGTTTTAACGATGAAACTTTAGGCTTTATCGAGCATAATACTTTTGACACACCCTCCACATAGGTCAAAAACGATATCAAGGCCACCTGATAGGTATGGTTCAATACTTGAAGGTGCTCTTGGTGTTTTTTTGATTGAAAACAAAAAGATCTTTTGACTTATAGAGAGGTGATGTTGGGCATAGATTCGAAAAAATGGCAAAAGGCCATGAAATTTGAGATTGACTCAATGCATCAAAATCAAGTTTGGGACTTAGTTGAGCTTCTTGAAGGAATTGTTCCTATAAGTTGTAAATGGATTTAAAAGTGAAAACGCAGACCTGATGGAGAAGTAGAGACTTTCAAGGTCCATTTGGTGGCGAAAGGTTTTACTCAGTGATCTAGAATCGATTATATGAAACTTTCTTATCAGTAGCAATGCTTAAATCAATTCAAATTTTATTGGAAATTGCTACATATTATGACTATAAAATTTGACAAATTGATGTAAAAACGACGTTCTTAAATGGATATCTTGAAGAAGATATCTATATGGAACAACCTAAAGGTTTTACATCCAGCCAAACTTCTGGTCTAGTATTCAAACTGAAGAAGTCTATTTATAGACTTAAACATGCTTTCCGAAGTTGGAATCTTCGTTTTGATGAGGTGATCAGAGGGTCTAGTTTCATCAAGAACGAAGAAGAATCATGTGTGTATAAAAAAAGCACTAAGATAATAGTAGTTTTTGGTTTTTTATGTGGATGACATACTCATTATCAAAAATGATATTAGTATGTTATAGTTAGTTAAAAGTTACCTTAGTAAGAATTTCTCCATGAATAATTTGGGGGAGGCTTCTTATATACTGGGTATAAAGCTTTATAGAGATAGAGCTAGGAGGTTTATATGACTCTCTCAATCATCGTACATAGATAATGTCTTAGAAAGGTATAATTTCAGTACCTGTAAGACAGTTAACATACCTTTTAGACATGGCATTCTTCTTTCGAGGAAGATGTGTCATCAGAATGAAGATGAAAAAGTTACAGTGTCTAACATACCATATGCATCAGTTGCAAGAAGTCTGATGTATGTCATGATGTGTATGAGACCTGACATCAATATAGTTGTAAGAGTTACAAGTTGGTATCAGTCTGATCCAGGCAAAGGCCATTGAATGGCTGTGAAACATATCCTCAAGTATCTTAAGGGTACTAAAGATAAGTTTCTGATATATGGAGAAAGTGACTTACAAGTGAGAGGATACACAGATTCAGACTTTCAATATGATCTAGATGATAAAAAGTTTACATCTGGGTATATATTTATTCTCAATGGTGCTGCAGTAAGTTGGAAAAGAAACAAACAATAGTCCACAGCTGATTCCATAACAGAGGCATAATATATTGTTGCCTCAGAAGCAGCAAAAGAAGCAGTGTGGATATGCAAATTTATCGCTGAACTTGGAATATTTCTAAGTGTAATGGATTTTATACCATTATTTTGTGACAACAACGGAGCCATTGCACAAGCTAAAGAGCCGAGAGCACACTAAAAGTCTAAGCATTTGGAAAGGAAATATTATATCATTAGAAAAATCTTGGTTAGAGGAGACGTAATAATTTGTAGAGTAGACTATAAATAATGTAGTGAACCCACTTACTAAAGCCTTAACTCTAAAAGTATTTGAAAGACATGTGGAGTCAATGGGCATTTGATACCATCATGAATGGCACTAAAGCAAGTAGGAGTTGTTGAGATTTGTGCTTACGTGTCATCCTTTTAATGTGAATATTTGTTTAATATTTATACTAGTATTATCATTTCATTAACTTTTTAATTATATTTTATATATAGTAAGATGCTTGTAACATTTTAGACATTTTATGATCTAAAAGAGTTCAGATCTGGTTTAAAGAAGTTTAGATCAGTCCCAAGAATTAGCAATGCTAAGAGTTATATATACAAAGAGTTGGTACTGATAAGAGTTAGCAAGTTATAAGAGTTAACAAAATTTAAGAAGTTAGAGCTTTGTTTGAAATGGAACAAAGACCCAAGAATATATTAGTAACAACATAGTTGTAAAGAGTTAAAAATGGTGCTAGAAAAATATCTTTATGCAAATATGTTCTCAAATAATATGTTCATAATCTATCTTCACTGATGCGGGTCTGTCAATGAAGACTTTATAATATATAGATCAGAGTATGTCTATATTTGAAAAGTCTAAATGGTTAGTCTTAGCAAACTATGAGTTTGGTGAAAGCTCATATAGAGATATATGTATTCAGTAAGGACTGAGTACTGAACAGACTCACGAAGAACTCCAATAGACATCTCATAAAGTCATCAATAGAGGGTCTTTTAAGTTTAGTAGTATTTATGATCCTTTGACCTGAGAGCTAGATGGGCTTGTGAGTGATCTATCATATTTTAATTTCACACATGTCAAAAACCTTTCATGGTCTGACCACTGGGTGTCTCTGGGTATGGTCCAATGCTTATAGAGTCCGATGAGCGTAGATATGAGATCCATTAGCTCATTTTGGTGAGTAATATATCTTAATACTCTAAGATTGTATTTAAGAAAGTCTTATGGCCATTAATAATAAAAACTAAAAAATAGTTTTTCCTAGGGATAAATAATATAGAAAAAGTGTTTGCAGATTTATTTATTGAAATATAAATCTGGAGATAAGTTTATGATTGAGTATATAGAGATTTGATGGTGTTGATCTATATCTCCGCTCTACCCAAATATAAATGATGGAGTAATTATACGGATATGTTATAACCTCAACTTGTATGGTCTAACCGCCATTTTATAATATTCATAATGTGTGTGTGGGGCATCGTTCACGAACGTATGAAGGAGTTCCATATGACAGTTTGGGCATAGACTTAAAGAGTCTCACAATATAAAGTATACTCGTTGTGCACTGGGGCAACATTATAGATTGAACAATTCCATCTTAAAAATTTCAACAAATTAAAAATATATATTTCAAGGTCCCTCAAGTTGTACACTTGTCTAGACTTAAATGTTAAGTACATCACTTAATTAGTTAATAAGAGTTATTAACTAATAACATGTTGACAAGTGGCATAATTTTGGTTCATGAATTATTTTACCATGAAATTCACCCATTAACCTTGTTGGTAATATTAATATTAAATAAGGTAAAATTAATTATTCAAATATTTTTTGAGTAATTGAATAAATATTATTTAAATTAATAATATTTATTTATTTATTTATTATTTTAGTTTATGGGGGAGACATATACCTAATTAGGTATAATAGCCACTAAATCTTTTTTTTTTGCCACTTAATCATTTTTGGGAGCACTTGTAAAGTGCTTAACACACTTAAAATAAATTGAATAATTCATTCTCTAAGTGAAAAGAAAACGGAAATGGAAGATGGAGAAGAGAGGGTGGTTTTTGGTTTTAGCTCTTTTTACAAAGTGTTGTAAAAGAATAAGAGAGAAAAAGAAAAACAATTCATCTTCTTATTCTCTTCAAAAATTGAAACTTGTTGCTGGAAATAATTGATAACTACCATTCTAACTTTACAATCCCACCAGATTGTTGTGAATTAAAATTGTACAAGGATCACTTTAAAGTGAGCTCAAAGTTCAGAACAATCCGAAACTTTGAAATCTTCACCAAAGTTTTTTAAAGGTATGCTTTTGTAATCTTAAGTTGTTAATGAATTAATTTACATATGTATATGTTGATTATTTGCTTAATTCTATTGCAAAATTATGTATATGATACATGTATTTAGTTTTTCAACATGTACACAATCATATGCATATACCTTAAAATATGTTAACAATTAAAATTGTGCAAAACACGCTTCAAGGGTGGGCTTTTTATTATCTCATTAGTGTAATGAGATGGTTGTTAATATTTTGCTGCGTAAATAATGCATGTGAAAAGAGTAAATTAAAATTAAATGTACACACTCACTCTACGCACAACGCATTATCAATCTATTAAGACCTATTTTTCTTTTAAAGTATGCTCAGCTATGTAGGGTTCGCCACTTCCCATGTGCCCTTACTGTAAAGAGGGTTTACTAACTCTAACCCCTCTTAACCTTAGGATTGGGCATTATAAGATTCAGTCCAAGTTTAGGTTAACCTTGCCGAACCCAATTTCTAGTTAAGACAAATAAAGATTCCCGTCCTGACCTAACTCAAATTCAAGTTAGAATGGTTAAGCCAAGATCCCAATTTGGTACATTAAAAATTGGGTTGAGACTAGTTTTTCTCTCTTTCTTGGATGGGTTTGCAAATTGAGTTGAATTTTTTTGATATGTTTGTATTTTGGGCTTTGGGTTTTAATTGAGTTTTTTATTTTATTTTATATGAGATAGGTTTAAATTGCATTCGGCATTTTTTGTTATTGCTTTTTTGAGTTTATTTTACTTTTAAGATATTTTTTTGAAATATGTAATAGAGTTTTATCTAAAAAAATATGCGGTCATCTTTTATTGAGTTAATTAGATTTATTGAATAATTGAATCCATTTCTCCAATCCTCTTTTCAATCATAATTGAGTTGATTTAAAAATTTAATTAAGTGAATTAAAATTTTGATTAAATTAAAATTTATTTTTTAATATTAAAGTGAATTAAATTAAATTTACAAAAAAAATTTATTATGATTTATTACCTCATATTCATCGTAAAATTATAAAGACTTACTTTATTGAGTTAATTAGATTGATTGAATAATTGATTATGTGAAAGTAATAATAACTAATTTTAATTACATACAATTATAATTTCAATTTTAATTCTAGTTGAATTTATAAATATTACATTTTCAATTCAAATTTCAATTCTAATTATAATTACAATTTCAATTTCAAATACATATACATTTATAATTATTACATTTCCAATTCAAATTTCAATTCTAATAATTTCTAATTATAATTACGATTTCAATTCTAATTTCAAATATATATTTATAATTACTACATTTTCTATTCAATTCCAATTGAATTTATAATTATTGCATTTTTAGTTCAAATTTTAATTCTAATTATTACATTTTCAACTGCAATTATGATTTTAATTTCAATTTTAATTACATATACAATTCTAATTCTAATTCCAATTGCATTTATAATTATTACAGTTGCAATTCAAATTTCAATTCCAATTATTATATTTGTAATTACAATTATGATTTCAATTTCAATTCCCAATACATATACTTATAATTCTAATTCCAATCACATTTATAATTATAATTATAAGTATTATAGATTACAATTCCAATTCTAAATTGCAATTACCATTCCAAATCAAAATTTCAATTACACTTGCATTTATAATCATTACATTTGTAATTTAAATTTAAATTTAAATTATTATCTCTCCAATTACAATTCTAATTACATTATATTTTATTTTTTAATCGGACTTGCCGTGTTATAATTTTTAAAAAATTCAGCAGATTCAAAAGCAACATATTTTATCGCTCTGAGTTTTCTCTTTAGGTTTTCCTAGAGATAATCTTTTTGCCATTTTTTGGGCTCTTTCTTCAGGTTATGCTATAGTTCTTGCGATGGATGAAGTTGATCATTATGGCAATCATTTTATATTAATAATTCACATAATGAAGTGTTGATGGGAGTGGATAAGGGTGTTATCAAAAGATAGCGTGAACAAGCAGTGTTTGGTCTCTTTTGTGAAGGTGCTTACCAGGCATAATTATCAACGAGATGCTTTTTTCAATATAATGAGATCATTATGGAAACCAAGAGGAATTTACAATTTAGATGGCTGGGAAATAATGTCTTTCTAGCTGAGTTACTCCTAGATGGAAGAAGACCGTAAACGTGTGTTGCTCCTGGAGCCTTGGAACTTTGGTAAATTTTTATCAGCCCTTGAAATTGTTTCTGATAAAGCTCGTGCAGTGGACACCGATGATATTACACTAGATATTTTTTGAAAGGAACATGATTATTTGGATGCGGATCAAATTCAAATTACTAAAGTTTCTGAGAAGTTGGGTTTGGAAAGTCCTATTAGTACAGTTGATACAAATAAGGTGGTTTTTCCAAAAGACTCTAATTCAATTACGTTGCCAACAATATTTGAGTCCTTAACAAACTCTCTCACTAATAGAGTTTTTCCATAAATCAGGTGAATGTATTTGATAGAATGACCAATTGTCAGGAGACGGATAATGGCAAGGTTCTATCAGAATTTTTATTCGAAAAACATCCTCTTGAAAATTTGGGCCTATATTTTAAGGATAGTATTAGAAGATCCCTCAAATTTTCGCTAAGACAAAAGAATTATAGAAAAGGGCTACGGTGTTTTTTTCATTCGTCTTTGGTTGCTAAGGAATCATAGCTTAGCCTAAAAAATAAGGGAGAAAAGTGAAATTGAATGTTTAGAGGATATGTCCCCTTCCAAGAAAAATCAGGCAGATATCTTATTTTCTTTTTAGGCGGTGGCTACGGAGCAGCCCTGTGCTATAACTCAAATATAATTTTATCTAAGTGTAAGTTGTCTTAATTATAATATTTAACTTGAGAGTCTGCGTGCCATATTTACAGTAAGTGATCACAAAGAGTAAAAGTTATTATATAAATATTCAAGAGTGATGAAGTATTATATCTAAAGATGAAGGAATGTTGGTTGATTTTAAAAGAAAAAATTACTAAATATAATTAAGAAATTAATTAAAAGAATACTAAAGCATTAGAGTTTCACACTTATTTAAATTGTAGTAGAGATCTTTAATCCATCTTACTCATTTGAGAAAGGCTTTTCAATTGATTGAAATATCATTTGTAAATATAAGTTGTTAATATATAGTAGATCTTTTCAAGCATTCATTGTTCCCTTAGTCTACAACGAATTAAGGATTCAATAAAACTAATTTTTTTCATAAATGATAAATCAAAACATTTGAAAACAACCATAAACATTGAAACATAAAAGTAAGATCAAAGAAATACAACTACAAATTCATTAAGTGATTCACTCCTAGTCTTAGCTAGGAGTTTAGAACAATATAGCTTGAGAAAATACAATACAACGAAAAGTGAACTATTGATGACAAAATGATAGAAGAGATGACACCCGCCCCGCCCCCTCCCCCTCCTTTTCAATTAAGGATGTCTTTAAATAGGCAAATATAAGGGAACTATTCTAGTTTGACTAAATCTTCCACATCGTTAGCTACCAAATCATCCATCGAATTTGTAGTGCACTTTTAACTATGAAGCTAGCCGAATTGGACTTTGTGATAAATAGAAGTGTTATAGATAATTGACTTATCTTTCTGTAACTTCTAGAGTCATACAAATTGGATACTTATTTTATGAGATACGATCTAAATACTAAAGGTGGGTTAGGTTGAGCATAGCTTATAGCTCAGTACTGTTTTGTCCTAATTTCGGCCCATAAAATGTTAAATTTAGGCTTTTGGTTGCTCATTAGCATAGCTTATAGGCTTTTGGTTGTCTAAGATTATTGAACTTGGAGAAGAATGCATCAATCCTACACAAAATAATTCATTTTTGAATTTTGAATTAAGAGTTATGTCTATTTTACTAAACTTGCACAAAAAAATCATTAATCACAAATTAAGGACAACACTTTATTTTTAGTTTAAAAACTACAAAAATGCTAAAATTAGTAGTATTCTAAATATAAAATAATGATTGAGCTCTTAACAAATATGCATTTTCAAGTATTAATCATAGCCCCCAACCAGCTTATTGTTAGTCCCTAGCAATTTAAGCGTAAATAAATTAAGAACAACTTCCTAAGTATTTTAAACAAACGTTAGTTTAAGATCACAATTGCTATTAAAGTTATTTCAATAATAACTTCTAAAATTGTGCGTGTGTGAACTAAGCCAAGATCTTTTTATCATAAATTACAATATATATAGCATTAAAAATTTCTCAAAGTAAACGCCTCATCTCCATATCCTCATGGGTGAATAACTATTTAAAGGGCTAAGATTTCACTCATAGAGTTGAAAAATAGAAAAGCGCTCAAGAAAAGGTTACATTTAAGGATAGAGAGACAAACTAACATTGATTTAAAGATGGAAAAATTAATTGTTTAGAGTTACACACCATGTGCTAACTTTTAGGACTTCAATAATGAATATTACAAATAGAGCCCAGTGAGAAAAACTGCTTCCTAAAGGCTTTTGTCTTCTAAAAAGACTTTATTGAAATAGATTGAACACCTCTCTCCCTTTTTTTTTACACTTTTATCTTTTTCCTTTTTTTTCTTCCTTTCTTTTTGATAATATGAAGAACATAAGGAAGCAATACAAAATAAGAATTTCTTCTCGTAAAAATACATTTTACAAATTTGAATCATCCTTTAGTTAGACAACCAAATCATTCTTTTATTCGAATAATATCATTCCAAATAAAAATTAACTAATTCAAAAGATCAATAAAAGTTCGTAAACTATTTTTTCAAACTTTTTCACTCACTCATAAAAGATGTATGAGATTAAAAAGATGTATACTTAAACATGAAAAATCTCTTGGCTATATACATTGAATCATCCATCTTACCACAAGGCTTAGTATTGTGCTCAAGAAATAATTTTGAAAGTCATTCTTTAGTAACCTAGATAGAAAAAGTGACTAAAATCAAACAATTTTGAAATCATACCTAGATAGAAAATCAAACTTATTTACACAAGAATTACTAAGAACACATGTGCATGAAATACAAAAATAAAAAATAAAAATAACAAAACTAATAATAATAACAAGTCATTTAGAATGCATCTCAAGAGTCCAAAAATGAACCCTTTACTCATGCCATTGATGATGCCAAATGTCATTTTTTAAAAACAATAACAAAATGATAACAAAAGTTAACACTAACATCCTATATGAACTATCCCCCCCCCTAAATAGATTGAGATATTGTCTTGAATGTCAAAATATAGAAAGAGTAGAATATAGAAGATATTACCTGGAGCAACTTTTATTATAATAAAAATATGCAACAAAATAAAACAAGCCACTCTAATGAAAATAAAATAGAGTAAGAACATAAAAGTAGAGAAACTACAGACGAAGAGTCAAATCTATCTTGCGTTTCTTCTCATTAGCATCAGTTGACTAATCTAACTCATGCAATGTTGGATCAAATAGAGGGACAAAAGCATATAATTGATCAATCAACTCATCAATAGATGCAGCAGAAATAAGAATTCGTCGTGCCAAAAGTGAAATGAATTATTTTTCCTTAGCATAATCAAGAAAAGACAACAACTCATTATAAAAACTATTATTTTTTTGTGGATTTACAATTGGGCCTATGAGGTAATTTGAAACATTTCTTCCAAAGTTTCAAGACCTCATAGTAGAGCTATGAAGGTATCTGAATGCCCAAGCATTAGGGCCATTCTCTAATGCATAGATGAGTCCTATAACTCATCCCTAACTATTTTTTCTACAATATTCTCAACAGTTAGAGGTTTTAGGATGATACTTAAAACTCGACTATCTTTATTTTGTGTAAGTTTTACCACACTCCCCATTAATCCACGACTACCTCCCCTATATACTAAATATATATTTTGCTCATCTAACACTTTACTAAAAGTTTCTACTACTTCTACAAACTCTCTAGTTCTCCTTAGGTTGGATCTATAAAAGATATAAATTTTTGTGAATCTACAAACTGAGGTTTTCATATTATTGCACTTACTTTAAACTTTGATTGATTTTGAATTTGTATGAAAATATAGAAGTGAGCAGTGTTTTTATAGAACTAAAAAAAGGTGTTGCAATGTAGAGTCTATATAGGTAGTTGGCTATTGTCAGAAAAGAAAATTAAAATGCAAATTATTCAAAAAGAACAGCTAACACGCATATGTACAGGTAATTGTGATTGTGGCTCAAATCTTTCTCTGATTTACGTATAGAAACTGCTTAAACGCTCTTTATAGGTCGAGGATAGGCTTCTCATCCAATTATTTTTTATAAATTGGTAAATAGGATCTTTTCGAGTTAAATTCCTGAGATTGTACTGCTCATGTTCATTTAGGAATATTTTTCATAAATCACGAATGAAAATATGCACATATTCACCAAGATGCATCTTAAAAGTCATTAAGATATCATCCATAGATTTCTTACTCAGGCCATCTCTAATGAATCAAATTTTATCTTCGCAGTTTATAGATACCATTCCTAAAGTGTGGCATCGTGTGTTACAAGTTATACATGCACTTGTAATAAACACCAAATATTTTTTCTTTAACTTTTTACAAAAAAGCTTTTACCTAAACCTGGCATGTAGCCAATTAATAATTCTGAAAACTCACCAGCCAATCAAACATTGGCTTTAAGCAACTAATGTACATAAGTAGGTATGTTCATAATCATTAACAATTGTAGTCTTTCATATCGGGCTTGGTAAATTTTCTTTAAGGATTTTTTAGGCAAATAGGGAAAATGTGTTTTCAAATTCATTAGAATGTCATCCATTTTTGTAAGAGAAATGCCAGAAAGAAAGAGAATACTTTTTTTGTATCAGTAGTTATGGGAAACTGACTTGAAATGTCACGAAGTATCATTATCCACCACTTAACCGGGTATAAAATAAGATTAAAAACTCAAAGATACTTAAACTAACCTGCAAGTATGGAATAATAAATAAAGTTAGAAGACGGACAAATATAAATAAATATGTACAATAAAAATCAATTGGTCTCATAATAAGGGTTAGACATGGACATAATTTCTTATTGGAAAACTTAATTTTCTAGAAAAGGTTTGAGTCTTTACCCATTGATGCGATATTTATATATCTTGAAATTAAGTGCAAGTATACACTATCATATGCAAGTAATAAAGGGATAAAATAAGTCGGATGTCGAACCCACAGGGATAATTTCTACTTTATAACCAAGTACTAAAATTACATCTTTCTAATAATTATTCAGAAAAATAAAAATATGAATGAATGAAGAAAATATAAAAGCAATAACACAATGCAAAGGGAATTATGTGATAGCAATATAGAGAAAACCTAGGATTAATACTATCCCTCAATATGCTTTCTAATGATTAATCCTTTAATATTTAACTGCCTTAATCTTTGTTATTGATTAAGACACTAATGTATTCACAAGCCTCTTCTAAGGTCATGCAAGTATACCTTAATTTACTAAATACATATATTCCTATGGTACTTGTAAAAAATTAAGATTCATTAAGATTAAGTCTTATTGATAATATTTGCCAATTAGGTATATTCCTATTATAAGTTGAAACTTGCATATGCAACATTAAATGTTATTCTACAATCATGCATCAAATTACCTAGGTCTAAATATCATGATTCCTCTTTCAAGTTTATAAAAAATATTACCAATTCATTCACCATATATTGGCTAGATATATTAAAGCATTAAGAACAAGTAATTTGAATATCAAAGAACTAAGTTTATTAAATATTAAAAGGATAAGGCAATTAAGCACACATATTGAGTTTAAGTATTAACCCTAAAAAGAAAGTTCAGTTCATGGCTACAAGAGAACATCAGTAAAAATAATAATAAATCATGATACAATCAATAGCAAATCAATATAGATGTCGAATTTGTCTTCATTGCACTGCCTAAGATACTCTTGATGCCGAAGAATGCTCTAGGGTTTATTTTTAAAGTTTAGGGTTAAGTGGCCTTTTATAGGGATTGATATGAGCTTGAAAATCTCAATTCTCATCGGACTAGGACTCACACTACTGCTGGGGCGTTACGTATAATAAGTCTCACCACTGAAGTGGTGGAATGTTGGCGTTGCGTGTGATAAGCCTCACTACTGGAGCGGTGGAATGTTGGCGCTGGAGTGCTGGCCCATTGCTGGCGCGATGAAGAGATGGCGCTGAGGCGCTGTTTGGTCTCTAGCGCAATGAAGGTCTGGCGCTGGGGTGCCAATCGCGACTTAAATAGGTCATCTTTTCTGATTTGCTTATTTCGATCACTATTTCAGAGTTGGGGCAAAAAGTCTCGTGGCGCTGGGGCGACAAGTTCATATTTTGACAAATTTACCCTTATCACCCATTCACCTTAAACATATTACCATTTTTTGAATTTTCAATTTCAATGGCTTCACGGGGGTACACATGTTTCACAATAAAAAAGCAACTCCACTTTGACCTTAATATTCCAAAGAGTATGTGAAGTTGAGAATTATAAAGTAAAACATTCTGACCAAATTCAAATGTCTTTCTTAGAATTTTTTTATCATGAAAAGCTTTAATTTAGCTTTATAAATTTTAAAATTCTTATATGCATTATTTATCAACTCTTCAAATCCATTTATTTGTAATGTACGTATTTGTCCAACAATTCAAGGTTTGAGTTGAAAGTTTTAATGGCCCAATAGGCTTTATGCTTAAGTTCCGCAAGAAAATGACAAGATTTTTCATACACTAGCCTATAAGGAGACATACCCAATGAAGTTTTAAAAATAGTTCGATAAGCCTAAAGTATATCATTAAGTCTTAAAGACCAATCTTTACGATTTAGGTTTATAATTTTTTTTTTAAATTTATTTTATCTCCCTATTAGTTAGTTTAACTTGTTTGCTTGTTTAAGGGTGATAAGGAGTGGTGACTTTATAAGTAATTCCATATTTTCTCATTAATGTTGCAAATGGTCTGTTATAAAAATGCTTACCCCTATCACTTATAATGGCTCGAGGTATTCTAAATTAACTTAAGATATTTTCTTTTAAAAGTTTTGTGATCATTTTGTGGTCATTGGTTCGACATAGAATTGTCTCAATCTATTTTGAAAAATAATCTACTATGACCAAGACATATATAAAGCCAAAGGATGGTAGAAATGGTCCCATGACATCTATCTACCATCCCCTAACAATAATTGTTTTTAACAAGAATGAGGTTCAAAGGAATAATGTTTTGTTTTGAAATGGATCCTAACTTTTGACAATTTTGATATGTTTTACAAAATGTATGTGTATCTTTAAATAAAGATGGCCAATAAAATTTACATTGCAAAATATTTGCTGCAGTTTGTTTTGAAGAAAAATGATCACCACAAGCTTCAGAATATAAAAGGAAATGACATTATGAATTTCATTTTTAGGTACTCATAGTCTTCTAATTTGGTTAGGACAATATTTGAAAAGGTATAGATCATCTAAAAAAAATTGTGTACCTCACATAAAAATTTCCTTTTATCTTGGGCATGCCAATGAGATAAGAGTTTTTCTGTAATAAACAAATTAGCAATGCCAGCAAACTAAGGTAAAGATTCAAAAAATTTTCATATAAAAATGTATCATTGATTGGTAAAAATTCAAAAGATTCATCACAAATAAGCCTAGACAAGTGATCAGTTACAACGTTTTTAACTCTTTTTTTTATCCTTAATTGTGCTGTTGAATTCTTGGAGGAGAAGAATCCATCTAATCAACCTTGGCTTAGCATCCTTTTACGAAAGAAGATACTTCAAAGCTGCATAATCGCTAAATACAATAATGGGTAAACCAACAAGATAAGATATAAATTTTTCTAAAGCAAATACTATAACAAGTAATTCCTTTTCAGTTGTAGAATAATTCATTTAAGCACTATCAAATGTTTTACTTGCATAATATATGATATGAGGTTTCTTATCTTTTTTTTGCCTTAAAACTTGATTACATAATCACTAACATCACACATGATTTCAAAAGGTAAAGATCAATCAGGAGGTTGAAGCAGAAGTTAACATACTTTTAAGTTTATCAAATACTTCTTGATAAGACGTGATTCATCCAAAATGAGTGTCTTTTGACAAAAAGTTACATAATGGTCTAGATATGACACTAAAATCTTTCATGAACCTTCTATAAAAAGCAACATGTCCTAAGAATAACCTAACATGTTTTACACACGTGGGGAAGGAAGATTAGTGATTAAATTAATTTTGGTCTTATCTACTTCTATGCTCTTAGATGAAACAATATGACCTAGCACAATACCATGATCAACTATGAAATGACATTTTTCTTAATTAAGCATAAGATTTGTTTTCTTTACATCTAATAAGGACTTTCTACAAATTTGATAAACAATCATCAAATGAATTGCCAAAAACAGAAAAATCATCCATGGAAACTTAAAGAAAATGTTTGACTATGTCACTAAAAATACCGAGTATACATATTTGAAATGTGACAGGTGCATTGCAAAAACAAATAGGCATTCTTTTGTATGCAAATGTTCCAAAAGGACATGTGAAAGTAGTTTTTTCTTGATTCTCAAGTGCAATTTAAATTTGGTTGTACCCAGAATACCCATCTAAGAAATAATAAAATTCATGCCTAACTACATTTTCTAAAATTTGATCCATGAAAGGTAAAGGGAAGTGATCTTTTCTCGTCAATGAATTTAGCTTCCTATAGTCAATGCACATACGCCAACTAGTAATGGTTTTAGTTGGAATTAATTTTTTTTGTTTTTATTTTTTACTACAGTTACTCTAGATTTCTTAGGTACAACTTGAGTAGAACTTACTCATTTGCTGCCAAAAATATGATAAATGTTTCCTACATGTAAAAGCTTAAGGACCTCATTTCTTACCACTTCTTTTAAGTTAGGATCGAGCCTTCATTGCATCTCTCTGAAGGATTTGGCATTATCCTCTAAATAAATCTTATGTTTGTATTTTAAAGGGTTAGTTCTTTTAATATCAGTAATTGTCCATCCTAATGCTTTTTTTTTTGGGGTGTAATTTCAAAGTGCCAAGCAACCTACCTTCTTGGAGTGAATTCGGCTTAGATGAGAAGATTATTGGAAAAGTTTCATTTTCACCCAAAAATAAATACTTGAAATGAGATGGCCATGACTTCAATTCAGGTTTTAGTAGTTGCACATTTGATGGTAAAGGGGCATTTGTATTTGGTGGTAATTCCTCAAATCTTGATCTCCACTTATCTATTCCAAAAAATTTGTGAAGAAGAATGAGTTTCAGACTTATTTTCTATTTCATAATCATTATCAGAAGAATAAACAATAAATTCATCATGTACTAGTTTTATTAGATCAACTTCATGCATATTATAATCATTCCAAAACTTGCTTGGAAATATTAAATACATTAAGTCCACAAGCCATATTACTAAATGATAGTTTAACAAATCATTTCTATAATTAATCAAAACATTAGAAGTTGCATGGAATGGACGACCTAGAATGACTATAATTTAAGCATTCAAGTTCAAAACAGGATATGTGTCCAAAATAATAAAATCAATAGGAAAATAAAAAATTTCAATTTGAACAATCACATGTTCCACTGCTCCTCTTGGAACTTTCACACTTTTATCAGTAAGTTGAAGAGTAATTAGAGTAGGTTTAAGCTCACCAAGACCTAATTGCTCATAAACAATGTAAGCCAAAAAGATAACACTAGCTCCTAAATCAAGCTATGCACGATCAATCATAAAATTACCAATCATACAAGAAATGGTTGGACATCCAAGATCTTTGTATTTTGGAGGAGTATTTTGTTGAATGATTGAATTTACACTTTTAGTCAAAAATCTTTTTTTTTTTCAAATATTAAGCTTTCTTTTGACCGTACAAATCTTTAAAAAAGATTAGCCTAAGAAGGGACTTGCTTTATTGCATCCAACAAAGAAATATTTATATTAACTTGCTTGAAAAGTTCATAAATGTCAGAATTTAGGTTCAACTTTTCAATGGGTTTCAATCTTTTAAGAAATGGGGCAAGAATTGGACACTCTTCTCTCTCAAAAGAATTTGACTTTTTTTTTTGTCATTTTCTATTTTTGGTGATTCAGGTTCATCTTTTTTTTTAAGGAAGAGTTTTATAAATAATCTTACCACTATGAAGTGTTATGATGGCATTGATATCTTCAAGTGGTTTTTATTTTTCACAAGATTTATTTACATTGAATTGACTCAAAGGATTGGGTTTGGGTTGAGAAGGAAACTTACCTTTTTATTGATTTTGCACAAAAGATGTCAAATTAGAAAGTGTACTCTTGATCTCATTAATGGCCTCTAACATTTGATTATTAAATCTTGATTGCTCACAAATTAATGCTTCCAATATGTCCACAAGGGTTTTATGTTTGGTGAATGATATGGAGGAGTATTTGAAGGCTTTTGTTGAGGTTGTGTTTAGACATTATTATTATTTCTCCAATTGAAATTTGGATGGTTTCTCCAATTTAGATTGTAGGTGTTGAAGTAATGGGACAGGAAAGGTTTTTTAGTATAGTTTGTGGCATTCACTTACTCATGCATGGCTTCTTTAAAGATTGAAAGGTTTGCGCACTCATTTGTGGATGGCCAACAATGTCACAAATACCACAAACTTCTTCAGTAAGGATGAATTTAGTTTCCCTTAGTTTTCGCATTTCCATGACTTCCACTTTCCTAGCCAAACTAGCTACTCTAGCATTTAAATCATGTTCTTAACATAATTAATATTTCCCTCAACTAGAACTTGAAAGATTAGATCTAATTAAATTGGTAGAACTAGTGATTTGCCAATTTTGAGATTTTTCTGATAAATGATCCAAATAATTGAATGCCTCATTTGTATCTTTATATAGAAATTCCCTATTACACATGATTTCTATGAATTGTTTTGTTTCAGAAATTAAACTATCATAGAAAGAGCTAATTGTTCACCATTTTCCAAAACCATGATGTGGACAAGAATTTAACAAATCTTTGAATATTTTCCAACATCGAAAGTATGCTTCATTTGTTTTTAGAAAAATTTTGAATTTGTCTTTTCAAAGCATTGGTTTTATGTGTTGGAAAAACTTTCTTCAGAAATTTGCGTTGCATTTCTTACCAAATACCTATTAACCTTGGTTTTAAAGAACTAAGCCAAGTTTTTGCTTTGTCTTTCAGTGAAAATAGAAACAACTTAAGCTTAATTAATTCTTCACAACATCCTCGATCATTAAATGTACTACAAACTTCTACAAATTCTTTCAAATACAAATGTAGACTTTTCGATTCTAAGCCATGAAAATTTGAAATTAAGCGAATCATTCCAGGCTTAAATATGAACTTATTGGCATTCAAGGAAAAATTTAAGCATGAAAGTGTAGAGTTGCGAGGAGGTTGCAATTATTTATGCATGGCTCGGATGGATGCATTAACATGATCTTCGTGAACACTTTCTATTGAAAATGGTGCTTATGTGCTATTCCAATATTGTATGAATATTAATTGTTGAATATTTATACAATAAACATTTCAAATAAAGTCATTAATTACGCAACCCTTAAATTGATTACCCAAGGATTAATCTCATTATCTCTCCTGAGCGTCAAATGAAATCCTAGGCATAATGTCACACCCCAAATGTCCTCAAACATTTTATCAAACACTTGGTGCACCACATGCAATCATTGAAAAAATAATGGTGATTACCTAAGTGCTATTAGCCTCCTAACTCAATAACAACCTAAAGCTATGTTTCTCAAATTCAATAAATGGATCAATCTCTCCTAAGCATCAATCCATAAATCCACAATAACAAATTCATTTTCCAATCAATTGAAAGCATTAAGTATAGAGAAACATAAATGAATTAAATGAAAATATACCAAATGATCCAAACATAATATAAATCAAACTACATTAAGTCTTAGAATTCACGTTTAATCACATATAGTTCCAACCATAACTAGAATTATCATTAAATCCATAGATACAAACATGTATAAATATTATTCAAAATTAAAAATTTAAACAAAAGAGAAAATATAAAGAAAAAAAAGAAAAAACCGAGTTTGGGGATGTCTCTAAGGTTTCAATCCTTCAAATTTCTTCAATGATGCTCAAGAAACTTTGGATACATCTGCCTTCTCTTTAATTTTGAGCTCAAGACTTGGTCTTCTTTTGTATTTTTCGTGCCTCTCTTTGATAGTGTGAGAAGTGGCTAAAGAAAGTATTTATTGGTTTCAAATTAGTGCAAGAAAAAGGGGTTTAAAATATGTGGTAGCGCTTGGGCACTGGAGGATAAACATTCTGCCCAATTTGGCGCTTGGGCACCACTTTTTGGCACCTGGATGCCAAATCCTAGATAATTTGGCACCTGGGTTCCAAACACTGTAGCACATTGTTCACGGGTACTTTAGGGGTACTGTAGCATCTACACTGTTCCTCGACACTGTGCATTTTGTATTGTAGCATATTTGGATTTTTGACTTATTTTTTTTGAATTTTCATTCCAAATAGCTCAATTAGCTTGAAACGTATAAAATAAAATTAATACATATAAAAAGTCATATATTCACATTCAAAATAAGCAATTATCAAATTAAGAAGAGTATAACATCATATATAATATCACATGTAGCGGCTTAAATGTGACAAAGCTTTTGGCCACTAATCTTAATGCAATTTGTCCAACAAATTCTTCATGCCATTAATTTATTTACAAAGCATAAAGTGGAAAAAGCTATATTGCCTTTTCATGCTAAAATTTAAAAGGCCATTAATTCATTTTTAATTAGATGAAATGGTCGCTATGGATGACAACTATTGGCTATATAAACGAGATGTCTTCTTTATTTATTTAGTAGTAGTCTTAAGTGAATGAAAGTAATTTATTTGAGAAATTATATGAAGCAAAAGTTGCTTCATGAATAATTTTGGTTGATTAAATAAACTATTATTTTAGTTCCACAATCCCACCAGAGTTGCGAACTAGAATTGCTTGTGAGATCATTTTAGGGTAAGCTCCAAAAATTGAATCTACCCTGAATCATCTTCAAAGATAATTTTTAATCTCATTAGTGTAATGAGATTTATATTTGGATGTGTGTATTTAATTTTTTACTGCGTACATTTTACATGTATAACGTGTAAAAAAAAAACAATTAAATGTAAACATTCACCTTAGCACAACACACTTACAAATTGGTATCAGAGCGTCTGTTTGTGCTTAATCAGAGTGTCTATAGTGTAATTAAGATGTCCCAAAGCTGTCAATTATGTAATTCAAATGTTAAAAAAAGCATAATTAGGGCACAGCTGAAAGGGATGCGGCGATGGTGTCATTCGGCGCTGCAGTGCTAAAGCTATCCATACTTCAGCATCGCAGCGCCGGTGAAGCGTGTCGCGGCACAGGGGTTTCCAGGCCCTAGTGCCATAACACTCATCACAGTGCTCTATAGTGCTTATTGTGTAGTGCCACAATGCTTAATGTACAGAGGCGTAGCATTGGGTTTCTAGACCCCAGCGTCGCAGTGCTTAGGGCCTGGCTCTACAAGTAGGTAGCGCTTCGGGCCTGGGAACCCCAATGCTATAGCACTAGTGCTATAGCGTTGGGATTCCAGGCCTCAGCGCCACGACGTATAAGGTATGGCACTACAACACTAGAGGCAAATCCTCTAGCACCACAATGCTGAAGGCAGGACCTCCAGTACCACAGCGCTGGAAGCTCAGCACCGCTACGTCAAGATGGTGACCTTAGCATCGCAGCACTGTGAAGAGCACTACGGCACAAGGGTTTCTAGGCCTTAGTGCCATAATACTCATCACAGTGCTCTACAGTGCTTACTGTGTAGTGCCACAATGCTTACTGTGCAGTGGCGTAGCATTGGGTTTCTAAGCCCTAGCATCGTAGCACTGTAAAGGTTGACACTGCAACACCAGAGGCTGGTCCTCTAGTGCTGCAGTACCGAGAACCTAAGAAAAGCTATAATTATGCTAGTTACTGCGATTATTTATTTTTAAACTTTTTAAAAATATTTATTGTTTATTTTATTGCAATTTATATTTGTTATAGTAATTGCATTATAAATTGTAGCCCATTTATTTGTGCTGGTAACCACAATGGAAGCCCTACTAATAGGTGTTAGTTGTGCTTGCACAAAATAAATGTGTGATTAAGAATCACATCCTTATGAGATAGGGACAAGAATAAAAAATCTCTCTTAATCAAAATAAAAAGTGAGATAATGTTACACGTTGATCTGTCTTGTCAATATGGCGTTAGACAAGTTACTTCGGTCTTTCCCAATATTGCTAAATCATGAGGGATTTGATTAGTGTGATTTTAACTATGTCTGTTAAACATGTGATGAGGTAAATATATGCGAACGTATTACCCAATATTGCTAAAGCATGAGGGTAGTATCCGTAACATATATTTGATCATTGACAAGTTAATTTGGAATACACTTACCTAATATTTTTAAAGTGTGAGGATAAGGTGTATTTAGGATTAGTGGTAAAAGTTGTATGAGATGCAATTGACAAGAGTTTTCTACCTTTTGGTTTACAAAGGATAATATTGCTAAAGTGTAAGGTTGGAGTAAAATACTAATAGGGTTTTCCCGCTATACAATTTAAAAAGTTTAAACTATCGTTTTTTTCTTTGAGAGATTTAAGGGATTCTATAAAGCAATGGGAATGTATCTTTAGATTAAAAAATGTATAAAAATTATACACATGATTTATTTATTAATGATTAGAAATGTTCTGATAAATATCTCATAGGTATCTTATAGAGATAATATCAGGATTAGTAATCCATTAGTATATTGATCTAAGCATACCAACTATAAGGTACCAAGAAATATTTTAACTTACCAATGAATCTGAGAATAGTCTCAGATTTAGAAAAACTTGGATACATTAATGATCAATACATGATAATAGGTGTTTACGATAATATTTCTTCATAATAAGATAAAATTTATCAGAAATGTATTAAGGATGGCTTGAGAGTCAAATCATATATCCTGACCTCAATGTCTAATGATTTTTAATAAGAGCTTGTGCATATAAGATGTGCAAGTAATATTATGCTGCGTCTAAAAAATTATATATTGATGTGATAATTCTACATCTTAAAATTAAGTACAAGTATACACTATAGTATGTAAGTAATAAAGGGACTAAATAAGTCAGATGTCGAACCCACAGGGATAATTACTTCTTTTTAACCAATTATTGAAATTATGTCTTCCTAATAATTATTCAGAAAAATAAAAATCTAAGAATGAATGTAGAGAATATAAAAATAAAAACACAATGCGAAGAGATTTAGGTGATAGCAATGTAGAGAAAACTTAGGATTAATACTATCCCTCAATATGCTTTCTAATGATTAATCTCCAATATTTAACTCCCTTAGTCTTTGTTATTAATCAAGACACTGATGTATTCACAAGCATCTTCCAAGGTCATGCAAGTATACCTTAATTTACCAAATACCTATATTCCTATGGTACTTGTAATAAATTAAAATTCATTAAGATTAGGTCTTGTTGATCATACATGCCAATTAGGTATATTCCTATCCTAAATTGAAACTTGCATATGCAACATTGAATGTTACTCTACAATCATGAGTAACAATCATGCATCAAATTACCTAGGTCTAAATATTATGATTCCTCTTCCGAGTTTATCAATAATATTACTAACTCATTCACCATATATTGGCCAGATATATTGAAGTATTAAGATCAAGTAATTTGAATATCAAGAACTAAGTTTATTAAATATTCAAAAGATATGGCAATTAAGCACACATATTAAGTTCAAGTATTAACCCTAGAAAATAAGTTTAACTCATGGCTACAAGAGAACAGCAGTAAAAATAATAATAAACCATGATACAATCAATAGCAAACCGATATAGACGTCGAATTACTCTTGATTACATAGCCTAAGATACTCTTGTTGCCGAAGAACACCTTGAATCGCTCTCTAAAATTGCTTCAATTAAACTTCTATTGCTCTCCAAGACTAGTGCTCTGTATTCTTAGTGTTCTTGAATATGTCTTGGGTTCTCTAGGTTGCTTTAGGTTGATTCTTAAAGGCTGGGAACGAGTGGCTTTTTATAGGGATTGATATGAGCTTGAAAATTTTAATTCTCGTTGGACTAGAACTCGCGCTACCGCTGGGGTACTATGCAGTTATCGCTGGGGCGATATGTGAAACAGGCTTCACCGCTGGAGCGGTGGGTTGTTAGCGCTGGAGCGCTGGCCTATCGCTGACGCGGTGACTATTTAGCGCTGGGGTGCCAGATGCGCCTTCAACAGATCATTTTTCTTATTTCAATCACTGTTCTAGCGCTAAGGCGGTAATCCTCATGGCGCTGGGGCGATGGACACATATTTTGAAATCTTTGTATTTTAGTCCTTGTTTTTGCTCCTATAAATAACAATAAAGCACATAAATAGCCATCTATTCTCATAAAACCATAAAATATCAAAATAAAAACATGAGAAAATATATGACAAATTTGCCCTTATCATATATAAACCACAAATAGAGAATAATAACAATAGAAAGTGTTTCCACTATAATAAGGTTTAAAATAGTAATTGTTATTATTAATGTACCTTACCTTAGGATAGATAGACCCTTTAGACATATGCTTACCGATCATAAACATTTCATTAATATATAATGTTAAATATGCAAAGGTATAAGATACCACTTGTAGGGTGTTACATGATTTGAGCAATGGTAGGAAGCTATAAAAGGAGAAATATAGCTTCATGTAGGAAATGGAGATTTCCTAGACATGGTAATCATTAGGACTTTTAAATCACTTCTCTATTCTGGCAGAAACATTATATTCTATAATTGATATTTTGTGCCAAATATTATTGAAAACATTATATCATTCTCTGTAATAAACAGAAAGGGTTATCATGGATTCATCAGGAGTAGTTCCTCATGTAAATATAATAATGATAATATTTTGCTAATTGATTTTCAGTTAATGAATGGCTATTAAATCTTAAATACAACTAGAAATATCTAGGTGAACAGAATAAATAGTAGTTCAAAAACTTTGAATAATAATAAATTGTAGGGCATAAGATTAGGCCATGTAGTCGTGAGATGACTATCCCATCTGGTTAAGAATATCCAGTTTATGAATCTTAATTTCGAGGGAAAATGACAAATACTTATATAAGTATTAGATACTAACCCATTGATTTATTGGGACTAGTACATAGTGATGTTTATGGTCCAATGAATCATATTACCATTGGGTGAATTTCAATACTTTATTGCGATTTTTCACGATACAGATATGTGTTTCTAGGAAACACAAGATGAAAATCTTTGAAATGTTCAAAGAGTTCTGATTAGAAGTAGAAAAATAAATCCGTATGTATATTCAATGCCTTTAATCATATCAATGCGATTTCTACATGAACAGTAAATTCACAAATTATTTAAAAGAGAATGTCATTATCACTCAATATAGTCCTCCAGGTACTCCTCAATGCAAAGCTATTTTGGAGATGAGGAATTCAATTTTATTAGATATGATTCAATCAATATTGAGTTTCACCAATCTTCTAGAATATCTTTAGAGATATGCTCTAGTAACTGCTAATCACTTATTGAATAAAGTTCTATCGAAAGTTGTTCCTTCTGCTTTGTATAAGATATGGTCTGCAAGGAAACCAAGTCTTAAGCAAGTTAAGATTTGAGATTGTCCTATTTTCATAAAGCGTTATGCAATAAGATAAACTTACAATTAAAAGGTACAAATATCAGTTCATTTTGTATCCCCAAGCATTCTATGGGATACTAGTTCTATGATCTTGACAAGTGAAACATGTTTGTTCCTTGTTAAGCCACTTTTCAAGAAAGATTCTCATAAATCTTAGGGGTTGTAGAAAGATTTAACTTGGTGAAGTCAATCCAAAAAACATATGAACCGATGGTAGAATTTTGAGTTCAATTAAGTGAGATACCTGTAACACACTCTTTTCATAAGTCTCAAAGGATATCGAGGGTCGCATAATAGGTATGCATGCTACCTGAATATGCCCTTGGTGTTTTCGTAGTTGAAAAAAAAAGATCATTTAACTTATAAAGAAGCGATGTTGGATATCGATTCGGAAAATTAGCAAGATGCCAAGAAATCCAAAATTAACTCTATATATGATAATCAAGTCTAGAACTTAGTTATGCTTTTGGTAGGAATTATTTTTATTTGTTGTAAATGAGTTTACACAATAGAAGTGTAGGTTTAAAATGAAGGTAGAGACCTTCTATGCTTGACTGGTGATAAAAGGTTACACTCACAGATCTGGGATCAATAATGAGGAGACCTTTTCACCAGTAATCATGCTTCAGTCAATTCAAATTGTACTGGTTATTGAGTGTGTTGGAATCTTCGCTTTAACAAGGAAATCAAAGAGTCTGGTTTCATCTAGAACGAAGAGAAAATGTGTATTTAGAAAAGATAGTTGTAGCATAATTATCTTTCTAGTTCTCTGTGTGGTTGCTATACTTAATGTCGAAAATGACGTTGATATGTTACAAATCAGTTGGATAAGAGTTATCTGAATAAAAACTTCTTCACAAAATTTTGAGAAAGGCTTCCTATATACTAGCTATAAAGTATTATAGAGAAAAAAAGTTAAGAGGCTGATAGACTATCCCAATTTTTGTACGTAGACAATGTTCTTGAAAATTACAACTTTAGTAACTACGAGACAGTTAATGTTCTTTTCAAACATGGCATTTATCTTGTTAAGAAGAAGTGTGCTTGGCAAGAAAATAAAAATGTTAGAGTGTCTAGCATTCAATGTACATTAGCTAGAGATAGCTTGATGTACGCTAAACTCAGATTTGGATGGCTGTAAAAGTTACAAGTCGGTATTGATTTGACTCGGTAACGACTATTAATTAGTTGCGAAACATATCTGAAATACTAGAGAGATATAGAGGATAAGTTTCTAACTCATGGAGAAAGTTACTCACATATGAGAAGATACACAAACTTGGACTACTAGCCTGGTCCAGATTATTAAAAGTCTACATCTGGTATTGTATTTCTTCTTATCAGAACCATAGTTAGTTATGAGTGCAATATAAATATCTACAATTGTATCTACCTTAGAGGCAAAATATATTATGGCTTGAGAAGCTTACAAAAGAAGTTTTGTGGATATATAAGTCAATTGCAGAGCTTAGAATAGTTTCAAGCTCAGTAGATCCTACCTATTAAATGCAACAATAACGGGATAATTGCTCAAGCCAAGAAGTCATAAGGTGCACCAAATTCTAATTATGTACACTTTGAATACCACATAATTAAAAAAGTTCTTTGCTATTAGAGATGTAATATTTTATAGAGTTGACTCTGTAGATAATGTAGCAGACCCACTAACTAAAGCCTTAACTCCTAAAGTGTTTGAGAAACATGTGGAGTTGTTAACTATAAGATACCATTACAAATGGCACTAGAGCAAGTAGGAGTTGTTGAAAATAGTGCTTGTGTGCCATTCTATTATTGTATAAATATTAATTATTTAATATTTTTACAATAAATATTTCAAATAAAATCATTAGTATTTAATGTATATGGTAAGATACTTGTAATATTTCAAACATTGTATGACTTGAAAATTTGAAAAAGTTCAGATTTAGTCTAAAAGAGTTTAGACCAGGATTAAGAGTTAGCAACGCTGAGCGTTATAATTGCTAAGAGTTAGCTCTACTAAGAGTTATAAGAGTTAGCAAGTTATAAGAGTCAATGAAATCTAAAGAGTTTGAGCCTTGTCTGAAATAGGACAAAGACACGAGGGTACATTAGCAATGATATAGTTGTAAAGGATTGTAAATAGTTCTAAGAAATGTCATTGTGAAAATATGTTTCAAACGTTAAGTTCCTAATCTATTTTCACTGATGCAAGTCTGTCGGTGTAGATTTTATCATATATAGATCAGTGTATATCTATATCTAAATAGTCTAAATGATTAATCATA
The DNA here is from genome assembly GCA_946807835.1 of Ailanthus altissimus. Lineage (NCBI taxonomy): Eukaryota > Viridiplantae > Streptophyta > Magnoliopsida > Sapindales > Simaroubaceae > Ailanthus > Ailanthus altissimus. The sequence continues at coordinate 18,663,611 of OX327687.1, forward strand.
GTAGACCATGCGCTTAGTAGAAGATCATATAGGTATACAGGTATTCAGTGAGGACTAGGTACTGAATAGGCTTAATGAGGACCTCCAATAAACATCCTATAAAGCCGTTAATAAAGGGTCCTCTCAAGTTGAGTAGTATTCGGACCCCTTGACCTGAGTACCATGATGAGCTTGTGAGTGATCCACTATACTTAGGTTCTACACATGTCAGAGACCTTTCATGGTCTTATCATTGAGTGTCGCTGGGTATGGTCTGATACTTATGAAGTTCGATGTGTATAGATATAGGATCCGTCAGCTCATATGGATGCGTTATATAACCTGATACTCTAGGATTATGCTTCAAAAAGACTTATAGCCATAAGCAATAAACTTGGAACAGAGTTTCCTATATAATAAAAAATATCACAAAAGAGTTGGTGGATATTATCTATTAAAATACAAATTTGGAGATAAGTTTAGGGATGAGCATATAAAGACTTGACGGTGATAATTTATATTTTTATTGGATGAGTTGTGTGATTCAACGTGCCATTATGTAATTTTCATAATTTGTGTATGAGGTATCATTTGCGGACTTATTGATAAGGGCATATTTGGCATATACTTTCTCATGTTTTTATGTTGATATTTTATTATTTTATAAGAATAAATGACTATTTATGTACATTAATTTTATTTATAGGGACTAAAATATAAAATTTTTAAAATATGGACCTAGCGCCCCAGCACCACAAGGATTTTTGCCCCAACGTTGGAATAATGATCAAAATAGGAAAATAGAAGAAAATGACCTGTATAACTTGCAATCTAGTGCCCCAGTACCAGCTCAACACCGCACCAGCGATAGCCCAACGCTCTAGCGTCAGCACCTCATCACTCCAGAGGTAAGGCCTTTTACATGCAGTGCCTCAGCGACAGCAACACAGCGCCTCAACGGTAGTACGATTCCTAATTCGACGAGAATTGATGTTTTCAAGCTAAAAGCAATCCCTATAAAAGGCCACTTGTCCCTAGCCTTTAGAGAACATCCAAGAACATCAAGAACACACAACACAAGTCTCAGAGAGCAATTGGAGCTTAATTTAAGCAACAATAGAGAGAGATTTAATGCTTTATTTGGCATCAAGAATTTCTTAGGCAGTGTAATCAAGAGAACTTCGGCGTCTATATCGGTTTGCTATTGATTGTATCATGATTTCTTATTATTTTTGTCGATGTTCTCTTGTAGCTATGAACTAAATTTTCTTTCTAGGGTTAATACTTGAACTCAATATGTGTGCTTAATTGCCATATCTTTTTAATATTTAATCAACTTAGTACTTTGTTATTTCAAAGTACTTGTTTGTAATGCTTCAATATATCTGGCCAATATATGGTGAATGAATTGGCAATATTTTTTATAACTCGAAAGAGGAATCACTATATTTAGACCTAGGTAATTTGATGCATGATTGTATAGTAACATTCAATTTTGCATATGCAAGTTTTAAATTAGGACAGGAATATACCTAATTGGCATGTATGATCAATAAGACTTAATCTTAATGAATATTAATTTATTACAAGTACCATAGGAATTAAGGTATTTGGTAAATTAAGGTATACTTGCATGACCTTGGAAGAGGCTTGTGAATACATTAGTGTCTTGATCAATAACATAGATTAAGGGAATTAAATATTAGACGATTAATCATTAAAAAGCTTATTAAAGGATAGTATTAACCCTAAGTTTTCTCTATATTGCTATCTTCCAAATCCATTTATATTATGTTGCTTTTTATATTTTCATCTTAGATTTTTATTTTTCTGAATAATTATTAGACAAACATAATTTTAGTACTTTGTTAAAAAGAAGAAATTATCCCTGTGAGTTTGACATTCGACTCTTTTGTCCCTTTATTACTTGAATACGATAGTGTATACTTGCACTAAATTTTAAGATATAGAAATATTGCATCACTTATGGAAGAGTTTAGTGAGATAAATGGGTAGAACTTAGGGAGTCTCACAATATAAAGTTTACTCGTTGAGCACTAGGTAGCACACAAGATCGAATGGTTTGATATGAGAAGTTCTCAAAAAGTAGAAATTAATTTAGGGTTTCTCGTTGAATTGATAGGGTTTAAGTGTTAAGCCTCAAATTTTGGCCAGTGGAGAAATGACAATTGATTTTCACCATTAGAGAGGCCAGTATTCAGCCCCTTTAAAATACTAAAGCTATATGATTGCCCATGCTTTAAGATTAAGCATATGCTAGCAATAATATTTAGCTTGCAAATAGTGGCATCATTCATATATAATATTTAGCCAATTTCATGCATTAGCAAGAGTTGGCTAATTCTTGTTTCTTTTTAAAAGCAATAGCCTTGTTATGCTTTGAGAAAACTTATGCCGGTTATCATTTGAATTATAAGCCTTATCATTCTTAAAGAATAAGCATGTTGTGGTTTAAATATGTTAAAGCTTTTGGCCACTAATCTTAATGCAATTCGGCCAGCAAATTCTTTATGCCACCAATTTGTATGAAGTGGCAAAAGTAATATTTCCTTGTCATGCTAGAATTTAAAAAGCCATTAATTCATTTTTAATTGGATGAAATGTAGCCGTGGATGGCAACTATTGGCTATATAAATGGGATGTCTTCTTTATTTGTTTAGTAGTAGTCTTAAGTGATTAAAAGTCATTTATCCGATAAATTATATGAAGTAAAAGTTGCTTCATAAATAATTCCTATTGAGTAATTAAGCTATTATTCTAGTTCCACAATCCCACCAAAGTTGCGGACTAGAATTGCTTACGGGATCATTTCAGGGTGAGATTTGAAAACTGAATCTACCTTGAATCGTTTTCAAAGGTAATTTCTAATCTCATTAGTGTAATGAGATTTATATTTAAATTTGTTTATTTAATATTCCGCTACGTACATTTTGCATGTGTGATGTGTAAAAAAAATTAAATTAAATGTACAAACTCACTGTATGCACAACACACTTACATCATACCTGTATAAACATATGAGCATTCTTAGAAATATAAGGGTATTGAAGGATTTGACTATTCAAATTGAGAGGCTTGAGCACACCATTAAGTTGCATTGCTAAATGCTGAAGAGTCATGATTTTAGGCGGTTAACTACTTTTTGAAAATGACAAACACTTGGGTGTTGATTGCTTGCAAGGTTGGGGCATTAATTTGGAAACAGTGAGCCTTACAAGTGAACAGTTGACACTAGGGCATTAATCTTCAATACAGAAGTGTTCATGACTTTTAAGGAGCCCTAGAATTTTCTAAATTTGACTTATGGACGTTGGAAACCTACTGCCCCAATTTTGAATTAGAATGCTAGAAGGTGAATGCCTTAGCATTGGGTCATGCTTGGAATACAGGAGCGTGGTCCTTGGATGCTCTAGCTTTGAAGTTTATTATGTTAGCTGTTGTGCATAAAGTGAGTGTGTATATTTTAATTTAATTTTTACATGTCACACATGCAAAATGTACGCAGCAGATTATAAATATTTATCTCCTTACACTAATGAAATATAAGGGAGCTCACTCTTTAAGTATGCTTTCGACAATTCTAGTCAAGGACGTGGTGGGATTCCTTGAGCTAGAATAGTAGCTTGCTATCTCGATAGGAATAATTGTTGAAGCAGTTATTGCTTCCTTTAATATTCGGCCTATATATATAAATATATATATATTGCTTTTTCTTTACTTGCTCTTAACTTGCAATATTATACAAATAAATTAAGGCCTCATTATATAGCAAATTTTGTGCCAATCTAGGCTACTCAAATTACAATTATTTGCTTACCATTTTAAAGCATGACAATGCTTCAACTTTGACACTTATGCTTATTTAAGTCTTGGTGGCAAAACAAATGTGCTAGCCAAGTGAGATCATAATTGGTGGCCAATACCTTTATTAATTCATTTATGCTTATGCCACCACATGCTTAATAGTTAGAATAACAAGGATTTGTATTTGAATTTGCCACCTCTTGAATAATAAATTGTTTAACCATGGCGAAACCATTAGTCGAATTGTCTTTGTGAATTCATGCCACAACATGGTTTATTAATAAAGATTTCCCACATGCTTTCCTAAAGTATGATAATTTATTTAGCTTAAATAGGCCGAATTTATCTTTGTCAAGTAATGCCACCTCTCGCTAATTCTTAAGCATGACATGAATCAGCTAAAATTTTGGCTTCTCAATTGGTGAATTAAAGGCTGCCATGTGTCATGCATTACAAACCATTCGCATGACTGATAATGGCATATTTTGTTTTATATTTTATCATATTTTTATTTTGATATTTTATTATTTTATAAGAATAAATGACTATTTATGTACAAATACAGGGACTAAAATACAAACTTTTCAAAATATGGACTTATCGCCTCAGCGCCATAAGGACTTTTGCTCTAATGCTGGAACAGTGATTAAAATAAGAAAAAAAAAAACCTGTTTAAGTCACAGTCTAGCGCCTTAGCACCAACTCGCCACTACGCTAGTGATAACCTAGCACTCCAGTGCCACCACCTTATTGCTCTAGAGATGAGGCTTTTTACATGCAGTGCCCCAATGATAGTAACGTAGTGCTTCAGCGGTAGTGCGATTCCTAATCTGATAAGAGTTAAGGTTGTCAAGCTCAAATCAATCCCTATAAAAGGTCACTCATCCCTAACCTTTATAGAACATCCAAGATCATCAAGAACACACAACATAAGTCTTAGAGAGCAATTAGAGCTTAAGTAGCCATAGAGAGAGAGATTCAAGGCGTTCTTCTGCATCAAGAGTTTCTTAGGCAGCGCAATCAAGAGCAATTCGACATCTATATCGGTTTACTATTAATTGTATCATGATTTCTTATTATTTTTTCCGCTGTTCTCTTATAGCCATGAACTAAATTTTCTTTCTAGGGTTAATACTTGAACTTAATATGTGCACTTAATTGTCATATCTTTTTAATATTTAATAAACTTAGTACTTTGTTATTTCAACGTACTTGTTTTTAATGCTTCAATATATCTGGCCAATATATGGTGAATGAATTGGCAATATTTTTTATAACTCGAAAGAGGAATCACTATATTTAGACCTAGGTAATTTGATGCATGATTGTATAGTAACATTCAATTTTGCATATGCAAGTTTTAAATTAGGACAGGAATATACCTAATTGGCATGTATGATCAATAAGACTTAATCTTAATGAATATTAATTTATTACAAGTACCATAGGAATTAAGGTATTTGGTAAATTAAGGTATACTTGCATGACCTTGGAAGAGGCTTGTGAATACATTAGTGTCTTGATCAATAACATAGATTAAGGGAATTAAATATTAGACGATTAATCAGTGGAAAGTATATTGAGGGATAATATTAACCCTAAGTTTTCTCTATATTGCTTTCTTCCAAATCTCTTTACATTATGTCATTGCTTTTATATTTTTTAAATTCATCCTTAAAATTTTATTTTTATGAATAATTGCTAAAAATACATAATTTTAGTACTTGGTTAAAAATTAGAAATGATCCATATGGGTTCGACATCCGACTCTTTTGTCCCTTTATTACTTATATACATTAGTGTATACTTGCACTAAATTTTAAGATATAGAAATATTGCACCAATGACACGTGGCAACAAATTATGGGATTAAGGGACAAGTCTCACTTGCCACTTGTCAAAATCCCAGGCATAACACTTAAGCCCTGTCAATTCCTCAGGAGACCCTAAAATAATTCTTACTTTCTGAGAATTTTTCAGATTAAACCATTCGATCCGGTGCGCTACCCCAGTGCATAATGAGTACACTCCATATAATGAGACTTCATTGGTTCACACACGTGTTGTCTTATGAAACTCTTCCGCAAGTCTATAAAAGATGCCCCACACATATTATAGAAATAAAAATACAGCGCGTTGAACCACACAAGTTGAGGTTAATACATATTCGTATAATTCTTCCATCATATATATCCTAGAAGAGCAGAGACATAGATTATCACCGTCATGTCTCCTTATGTTGAACCCTAAAACTTATCTTCAGATTCATATTCCCATAGACAATACCTACAAATACTTTTGTAATATTATTTATCCCACAATAAATTCTTTCCCAGGTATAATTTGTTATGGCCAAAAGATTTTTTAGAATACAATCTTGAAGCATCAAGATATACAACTCACCCATATAAACTGACAGATTTTATATCTACACACACCAGATTCTATGAGCATCGGACCATACCTAGTGACACTCAGCAGCTAAGCCATAACAGGTCTTTGACATGTGTAAAACCTAAGTATGGTAGATCAATCACAAGCTCATCGTGGTGCTCAGGTCAAGGGACCACGAATACTACTCAACTCGAAAGGACCCTCTATTGATGACTTAATGAGATGTTTATTGGAGGTTCTAATTAAGTCTGTTCTTATATATAGTCCTCATTGAATACCCATATGTCTATATGAGCTTTCACTAAGCTTATGGTCTTTTAAAACTAACCCTGTTAACCATTCAGATATAGATATACACCAATCTATATTAAATACGTTTTTCACTGATAGATCCACGTCAGTGAAAATAGACTAGGAACATAACGTTCAAAAACATACTTGTACAATGACATTTTCTAGCACTATTTGCAACTCCTTACAACTATGTCATTGCTAATATACCCTCAAGCCTTTGTTTCATTTCAAACAAGGCTCTTACTCTTTAGATTTTCCTAACTCTTATATCCTACTAACTTTTAGCATTTATATATATCAGCTTTGCCAACTTTTAGCTATAGTCTAAACTCTTTTAGACTGGTTCTAAACTCCTTCAGATCATACAATGTTTGAAACGTTACAATCATCTTATCATATAAATTTAATATTAATGATTTTATTCGAAATATTTATTGTATAAATATTAAATAATTAATATTCATACAATATTGTAATGACACGTTAGCACTATTTCTAACAACTCTCACTCGCTCTAGTACCATTCACGATAATATCGAATACATATAGTCTCAATATGTTTCTCAAACACATTAGGAGTTAAGGCTTAAGTGGGTCTGCTACATTATCCATGGAGTACTATTACATCCCCAATAGCAAAGAACTTTCTAATTATGTGGTATTTAGAGTTCATATAATCAGAATTCTTGTGTACCTTATGTCTTCTTGGCTTAAGCAATTAGCCCATTCTTGTTGCATTATAGTAAAATAGGATCTACTAAGCTTAGAGTTATTCTAAGCTCAGCAACTAATTTATATACCCATAGAACTTTTTTTACAGGCTTCTCAAGCTATAACATATTCTACCTCTACGATAGAATCACCTATGGATAGCTAAATTACACTCTCAATTAACTATGGTATCGATGAAAAGAAATAAAAAAACCTGATGTAGACTTTCTATCACATAGACCAGACTGAAAATCTAAATCTATATATCCTTTCTCAAATGTAAGTGATAAGCACATTTTATATGTGAAGTTATACCCCTCTTAATTTGATAATTGCTCATTTTGAATGTAAATTTGTGACTTTTTAAATGTATTAATGTCATTTTATAGGTTTCAAGTTAATAAAGCTAGTTGGAATGAAAATTAAAAGAAAAAAAGCAAAAAACCCAAATATGCTACAGTGCTAGTGAACTGTAACCCATATAGTGCCGATGAACAGTGGTGTGCTACAGTGCTCAGTGCCAAAAAGGACTAAGATTTAAGCTCAAATTTGAAGAGAAAAAAAATGTCTTTAAGGTTTCTTGAGCATCATTGAAGACTTTTGAAGGATTAAAACCTCAGAGACATCCCCAAATTTAGTTTTATCTTTCATTTCTTTATTTTTTTTTTCTCTTTTGTTGAAATTTATAGTTATAAATATTGTTTATACATGTTTGTATCTATGAATTTAGTGATAATTCTAGTTATGGTTGAATTTGTATGTGATTAAACTTGAATTTTAAGGCTTGATGTAGTTTTATTTGTATTATGTTTGGTTGATTTAGTATATTTTTGTTTAATTCATTTAAGTTTCTCTATATTTAATCTTCCAATTGATTGGAAAATGAATTGGTTGTTATGGATTTATGGATTGATGCTTGGGAGAGATTGACCCATTTCTCAAATTTGGGAAATATACCTTAGGTTGTTATTGAGTCGGAAGACTAATAGCACTTAGGTAATCACCATGGTTTACTCAATGATTATATGTGGCACACACCAAGTGTTTGAGAAAATGTGTAAGAACACTTGGGGTGTGACATTATGTCTAGGATCTCATTTGATGCTCGAAAGAGGTAATGAGATTAATCCTTGGGTAATCAATTTAAGGGTTAGGTAATACATGTGTAGGTAGACAAGTTAGATAGGGATATCAACTTGAATATATATGCATAGTATCTCATTTGATGCTCGGGGGAAGCAATGAGATTAGTTTTAATCCCTTGATTAATGAATGGAATCAAATTTCTAAATAGAAAGAACATAGGAATAATAGAATGAAATTAATACTTTAGGATCCCATTTTGATAAAATTCACCATTTCGTAATATTATCATTTTATCGCTTTGTCAATCCCTTAGTTTGAGTTAGTTTAATTTTTCTTAGTCATTGCAATTTAATCAACTTGTTTAGATAAAATCGAGGTTATCCACACCATAGTACTTAGCATCAATTTAGGACACAATTTTTATGGGAACGATACTGACTCATCACTTTATTACTTGCTCACGACCCGTGCACTTGTGGTTACAATTTACATGTGTATAAGTTCATCAACAGTAAGTTATTTTCTCTATGATTTAAAAACTTATCCTTTATACTTCTCAAGTATTTTAGATATGTTTCAAGACCATTCAATGGTCGTCACATGGATCAGCTGATACCAGCTCATAACCCTTACAGCCATTCAGATCTTGGTTACGTACATAATAAGACATACATCGAGCTTCTAATAGCTGTGCATATAAGATGTTAGACATTCTAACTCTTTCATCTTTTGTTGAGAATATTTTCTCCTAGAAAGATGAATTCCATGTCTGAAAGGTAGATTAACTGTCTTACAGTTATTAAGTTGTACCTTTCCAGGATATAGTCTATGTACGATGATTAAAATAGTCCTATCAGTCTCCTAACTCTATCTCTATAACGATTTATAGCTAGTATATAAAAAGCCTATCCCAATTCTTTTATGGATAAGTTCTTACTTAGATAACTCTGATCTAATTGACTTGTAACATACCAACGTCATTTCCAACAATAAGTATGTCATCCATATAAAGAACTAGAAAGACAATTATACTCCCACTGCCATTTCTAAACACACACATTTTCTCTTTGTTCTTGATGAAATTAGACTTTTAAATTACCTCATCAAAATAAAGATTCCAGCTTTAGGAAAACTGCTTAAGTTCATACTTAAACTTCTTCAGTTTGCATATCAGATAGAAGTCAGGCTAAATGCAAAACCTTCAAGCTGTTCCATGCATAGCTCTTAGTTGAGATATATATTTTGGAATGCCATTATTACATCTATATTCCAGATCTCAAAATCTTAATATTGTGCAATAGAAAAAAAAATTGAATTAACTTAAGCATGGTTACTAGTAAAAAAGATATCCTCATAATCGATTCCTTATCTCTAAATGTAACCTTTTTATCACCAATCAGGCTTTAAAGGTCTCTACCTTCATATTGGGCCCACGTTTCTACTGCGTAAACTGATTTACAACAAATAGGAACTATTCCTATAGGAAGCACAACTAAGTCCCTGACTTAATTGTTATGCATAGAGTCAATGGCATCTGTCTATATTCCCGAATCAATGTCCAACATTGTCTCTCTATAAGTTAAAGGATGATTTTCTTCAACTAAGAAAATACCAAAGACACATTTAGGTATCAAGCATACTTAATAAGTTACCCTTGATATCTTTTCCAACCTCCGAGGAGAGTGTGTTAAAGATATCTCACATGATTGAGCTTGAAGTTCCATTGTTGGTTCATATACTTCTTGATTGACTTCACCAAGTTCATTCCTTCTACAATCCCCAAAATTTATAAGAAACTGTTTCCCTAAAAAAGTCACATTACGAGGAATGAACATGTCTCGTTCCTTTGGATCATAGAATTGGTATCCCATAGAATTCTGAAATACCTTATAAATTGATACTTGTACCCATTAGGTGCAATTTTATCCTGTTGCATAACTCTTATGCAAATAGATCAGACCAAATCTTAACATACTGAAGACTCAATTTCCTTCATGTCTATAACTCATACAGAGTAGAAAGAATGACTTTTGATAGAACTCTGTTCAATAAGTGAGTACTAGTTTTAAGAGCACAATCCTATAAATATTCTAAAAAATTAGTAAAGCTCAAAACCAATTAGACCGTATCTGATAAAGTTCAATTCTTCCACTCCTAAACACTTTTGTGTTGCGAAGTACCTGAAGGACTATGTTAGACGAGAATCCAATTCTCCTTTAAATAATCTATGAATTTACTACTCATGTATAAACTACCTAGATCTAATCGAAGGCATTGAATATTTATATATATATATATATATATATAAGAGTTTGTTTCTCTACTTCTAGTTGAAACTCTTTGAACACTTTAAAATTTTCCAACTTGTGTTTTCCAAAAACATGTGTCTGTATCATGATAAATCACTATAAAGACAATGAAGTATCAAAATCTACACTATAGTAGCTTGATTCATTGGAACATATAAATCAATATGTATAAGTTTCAATAAATCAATGGCCGATATCCAATATCTCCATAAGTATTTGGTCATTTTTTCTTAAATCCATGATTCAGAACTAGATAAGATTTAATAGTCAGATCAAGTAGCTGACCATCCTTAACCAGACTGGATAGTCCTATGACCTTATCTTATGTCCCACTATTCCTTATTAATCAAACTTCTTGAATTACTATTTATGTTGTTCACTTAGACATTTTCTGTTGTATTTAAGATATAATGGCCATTTATTAACTAACATTCAATTAGAAAAACATTATCATTATCATTTATACATGAGGAACTATTCTTAATGTATTTATGATAACCCTCTTTGTTTATTTTAGAGAGTGATATAATTTGCATAATAATGTTTGGCATAAAATATCTATTATATAATTTAATGCTTCTGCCAGAATAAAAAAGTGACTTAAAAGTCTTAATAGCTATCATATTTAGAAAATCTTTATTTTCTATATAAAGCTGTACTTGTTATTTCATAGCTAATTTAGCATATCTCAAACCATACAATGCTTTATAGATATGAGAATTACAAGCAGTATGTCATACCCCTATACTTCTTAGCATCAAATGACAATAAAATGTCTAAGATTGGTAAACAGATATCTGTGGGGTCTATTTTTCTTAAGGAAAGGTACATTGAATAGCAACATTTACTATTTTAAACTTCATCAAAGTGGAAACACTTTCCATTGAGAGTATTCTCTATTTTTAGTTTGAATATATATTCGATAATTTTATAGATGAAGTATAATACTACTTGTACATTTCATGTACATATGCTCCCACTGAAGATGACTAGACATCAAGGCTAGGATTTATAATTTGACTCTCAGATCATTCTTAATCCATTTTTAATAAATTTCTATCTCTTCTAAAGAGATATTATCATAAACACCTCTTTATTATCTTCTAATTAATAATATATCTAAGTTTTTCTGAATCTGGAACTATTCTCTAATTCATTGGCAAGTCTAAATATTTTTCGGTAACCTATGGTTGGTGTGTATAGATCAAATATATTAACAGATTGCTCATTCTGATCTTATCTTTATAAGACATAATAGGCAATGTATAGCGAAACATTTCTAATCATTAATTCATAATGCTTTAGATTATATATATAACATTTATACATTTTTTAATCTAAAGACGCCATTCCACTACTTTACATAGTCCCCGACATCTCTTGAAGGGAAAAATGACAGTTTAAACTTTTTAAACTGTACAACAAGAAGTGAACCCCATTAGAATTTTACTCCAGCTGCAAACTTTAGCGATCTTGACCTTTGTAAAACCCAAAAGGTATACAACTCTTGTCAATTGCATCTCATGTAACTCTTACCACTGATCCTAAATAAACATTATCCTTACACATTAGCAATTTAGGGTAAGTGTATTCTAGATTAACTTGTCAATTATTAAATATATGCTATCGATACTACCCACACACTATAGCAATCTAGAGCAATACTTTTTCATATATTTGTCTTATATCATATTTAACTGGTATAGTCCAAACCACACCGATCAAATTCCTCACACTTTAGCGATCTTGAAAAAGATCGATATGACCCATCTAACATCGTATTGACAAGATGGATCATTATGTAACATTATCTCATAATGAAACACATTTTGATCTGATTAAGAGAGAATTTTCTATACTTGTCCGCATCTCATGAGGACGTGATTCTAAATCATACATTTGTTTTATGCAAGTATAACTAACTCCCACCAGTAGGGCTCCCATTATGACTACCAGCATAAACAAATGGGCCATAGTTTATAACGCAATTATTATAACAACTTATAAATTGCATGAAATAAATAATAAATAGTTTTAAACTAAATATATAATCAAAGTAGTTGGCGTAATTACAACTTTCTTTGGTTGCCGGTGCTGCGGCATTAGAGATCCAGCCTCCGATGTTGCGATACCAACCATAACAGCATTGCGGTGCTAAGTTCACCACCTTGGCACCATGGTATTGAACTTCCAGCATTGTGGCATACTTCTCATCAGCGCTATAGCGCTAGAGCCTGGACAGCCCCAGCACCGCAGTGCCTAGTGACACCTTTGCTGCATCCCTTTCAGCTGTATTTTGATTATGCATTTTTTAACATTTGAATTGCATAATCGACAGACCTAGGAATTTTTAATTATGGTAGTAATACTCTGAATAAGCACAAATAACATATAAACAAGCGCTCTATTACAAATTTTTTAGTGTGTTATGCGTAAGGTAAGTGTACACATTTTAATTTAATTTTACATCACACATGCAAAATTTACACGGTGAAATATAAATACATATCTTATTACACTAATCAGATAAAAAGGAACTCACCCTTGAAGTGTGTTTTTGGCAATTCTAATTAAGAACGTGATGGGATTAGAATAGTAGCTTGCTATCTCGGAGGAATAGTTGTTGAAGAAACTATTGCTTCCTTTAATATTCGGTCTATCTATCTATCTATATATATATATATATTTGCTCACTTGCTCTTAACTTGCAATATTATGCAAGTGAATTAAGACCTTATTATATAGCAAATTTTGCCGCTAATCTAGTCTAATTAAATGACAATTAGTGGCTTACCATTTTGAAGCATGGCAATGCTTCAACTTTGCCATCTCATGCTTATTTAAGACTTGGTGGCAAAATAAATGTGCTAGCTGAGTGAGACCATAATTGGTGGCCAAAAACTTTTGTCAATTCATTTGTGATTATGCCACCACATGCTTAATAGCTAGCATGACAAGGATTAGTATTTGAATTTGCCACCTCTTGAATAATAAACTGTTTAAGCATGGCAAAATTAGTTGATCGAATTATCTTTGTGAATTCATTCCACCACATGGTTTGTTAATAAAGATTGCTAGTACATGCTTCTTAAAGCATGATAATTTATTTAGCTTAAATAGGCTGAATTTATCTTTGTCAAGTAATGCCACCTCTTCCTAATTCTTAAGAATGACTTAAATTAGTTGAAGTTTTGGCCGTTTAATTAGTGAATTAATGGTTGCCATGTGTCATGCCAATGATGTGTCATGCCATTACAAACCATTGGCATTACACATGGCAACAAATTATGGGATTAAGGGACAAGTCCCACTTGCCACTTCTCAATATCTTGGGCCTAAAACTTACGCCCTGTCAATTCCTTGGGAGATCCTAAAATAATTCTTGCTTTCTGAGAACTTCTTAGGTTAAACTATTTGATCCAATGCGCTATCGTAATGCACAATGAGTACACTTCATATAATGAGACTCTCTAGATTCACACTCATTTTGTCTTACAGAAGTCTTTCGTAAGTCTATAAATATATGAGGTTCAAGTCACACTATGAACACTTAAAGTTTACATTATTTTCTCTACCTCCAAACTTATTGTATTTCTTATTCTTCTTTTCAACCACTATTTTTCAAAAAAAAATAATTCTTTTTCTTAAGCTTGGGTATTTTAAAGAATTGTTTTTAATACCTTTAAACTTAGATTGATAAATGCCTCCCATACTTATTTTCTTGTAGTACCCTAAACAACCATACACTTTTTTTTCTTCTCAAAGAGTATTTCTAAGCAAACTCAAAGTTTATGATGTTACGGATAATTTCAAGATAAATAAATTTTTAAGTCTTAGTCTTGTAATGTAGTTAAATAGAAAAATAAGTCATTAGGCTCAAAATAGGGTACTAGGGATAAATATATCTAAGGTAGGCTAGAAAGGCTCAATCGATCCAAACATGGACTAATGTCATTTCTCTATTTATAAGTTTCCTAAAATTTCACCTCAAATAGCAATTAAACACAAGTTCTAAAGTATTGGTCATCGAGGTTATGGTATACTCCTTAAAGCATAAGTATCTCTAAGTAAAAGTTTATAGTTATACATGCTTACAAAGTGCTCAAAGAATGGTGATTATAAATAAGGCCGAACTTGTTCCTAAACTTAGATAACAAAAATTGTCTCGAGTATCTATCATTTCTTAGAGATTTGTGAGAATAAATTCATCCATGTATTATATTTCTTATCATAGACTAATTATCATCTTAACAACCTAGCAACTAAAAAACATTTAACTACAAGACAACTAATCAATTTATGCAGTAACAAAAAATACAAGAAAGTGTTTCTCACCCTCAAACTTAAATTTAACATTGTTTCCAATGTCAAAATATAAAGAATTAAAAGTAAGAGCCTTCCCTGATATGTGAAGTTTAAGCATTGCAGCATTGTGTCTCTTGGATGTGACTGTAGTTTACTTAGCCCTCAACGCTTGCAAAAGTATTTGCTGCTTCCGTGAGTATTTGACTTGTTGTTTTATTCCTACAATAAAAGAAAATAAAGTAACTAAAAATAAAACTCAAAATAAAAATGAAAATAAAATTACTTGGGTTGCCTCTCAAAAAGTGTTTGATTTAGTATTGTCAGCTTGACTTTTTTCTTGACTCATAGAGCATCAAACTATATGTCAGTGATATCACGCTTATGAAACTTCAATCTATATCTAAGAGCATTGGATTTTTTTTTACTTTCATAACTCCATGAAAATGTTTTGTAGACATCGTCCTATCTACCTTGATTTGATCCTTATCGGAAAGATTTTAATCTTAGCTAGAATATTGCACCTCGTTGACCAGCATCAATCTTTCTCTCATTTATCTAGTCATGCCTTTCTTCTTTTTTATCTTGTAAAATTTTGTATGAGCTTGCAGTTGAAGGGCTTTTATTACTTTAAGTTTAAGAGGTGGTGGTGGGTCTTTATAAATTATCATCTCCACCTTGAAACATTGAGAAATATTGTTAGAAAATTGCTAATGTTTAAGGTCCTTCTCTTGGAGTATTTATGGGGAAAATTGTGGTGGAATGTAAGGATTGTCTTTGCTTTGAAGTGTCATCGGTTCCTTTTCTTCTATAGTTGAATCCTCTTTTGTTATCTCTTTTGCTCTATCATGGCTTTCTTTAGGTTGAGACATTTTAACAGCTGTTGGCAATTCTTATTTAGCCCTTAAAGTGATTGCTTAGCATTGCTCCTTATTTCCTTTTGGATTCATCTCTATTTTATTGGTTAGTGCGCCTTGTGGATGATTATTTAATGATATGGCTAATTGGCTCATTTGAATCTCTAATGTCCTTAAAGAGGTTATTTCGCTTTGAAGAATGGCATCTTTTTGCTTCATATATTGCATAAACATCTCCTCTAGGCCTGGTTTCTTTTCAATCTGCTGTTGAGGTTATGTTGGTATGCTAAAAGAGTCCATCCAATCCGAATTATAGAAGTTGGTGTATGGATTGTGCTACTATTCTTGATAGTTCTCCATGTAGTGCATAGGCTTTATGCATTGGCTATTTGAATGGTTCCTAATGCGATATTTCCATATCTTAAAACTAAGTGCAAGTAATCACTATTGTAACAAGTAATAAAGGGACTTAATAAGTCGAATGTCGAACCTACATGGATAATTCCTACTTTCTAACCAAGTACTAAAATTGTGTCTTTCTAATAATTATTCAGAAAAAATAAAATCTAAGAATGAATGCAGAAAATATAAAAGCAATGACATAATGTAAAGAGAATTAGGTGATAGCAATATAGAGAAACCCTAGGGTTAATACTATCCCTCAATATGCTTTCTAATGATTAATCCTCTAATATTTAACTCACTTAGTCTTTGTTATTGATCAAGACACTAATGTATTCACAAGTCTCTTCCAAGGTCATGCAAGTATATCTTAATTTACCAAATACCTATATTCCTATGGTACTTGTAATAAATTAAGATTCATTAAGATTAATTTCTATTGATCGTACATGCCAATTAGGTATATTCCTATCATAATTTGAAACTTGCATATGCAACATTGAATGTTACTCTATAATTATGCATCAAATTACCTAGGTCTGAATATAATGATTCCTCTTCTGAGTTTATCAAACATATTACCCATTCGTTCACTATATATTGGCCAGGTATATTGAAGCATTAAGAACAAGTAATTTGAATAACAAAGAACTACGTTTATTAAATATTATAAAGATATGACAATTAAGCACACATATTGAGTTTAAGTATTAACCCTAGAAAGAAAATTTAGTTCATGGCTATAAGAGAACAACAGTCAAAATAATAATAAATCATGATACAATCAATAGCAAACTGATATAGACGTCGAATTACTCTTAATTGCGCTGCCTAAGATACTTTTGATGCCGAAGAACGCCTTGAATCTCTCTCTAAGGTTGCTTCAATTAAACTCCTATTGCTCTCTAACACTTGTGCTCTGTATTCTTAGTGTTCTTGGATTGCTTTTGGGTTGTCTAAGTTGATTTTTAAAGTCTGAGGAAGAGTGGTCTTTTATAGGGATTAATATGAGCTTGAAAATCTTAATTCTTATCGGATTAGGACTCGCATTACCGCAGGAGAGCTAGGTACCGTTGCTGGGGCACTGCAAGTAATAAACCTCACCGTTGGAGTGGTGGAATATTGGCGCTGGAGCGCTGGCCCATCGCTGGCGCATTGAAAAGATGGCACCGAGGCTCTAGCCTATCGCTGGCGCGATGAAGGTCTGGCGTTGGGGCGCCAATCGCGACTTAAATAGGTCGCATTTTTTAATTTTCTTATTTCGATCACTGTTCCAACGCTGGGGCAAAAATCGTCATGGCGCTGGGGCGACAGGTCTATATTTTGAAAACTTTACATTTTAGTCCCTATTTTGGCTCATAAATTTCATTCTAGTCCCTATAAATAACAATAATGCACATAAATAGCCATTTATTTTCACAAAAATACTAAAATATCAAAATAAAACATAAGACAATATATGACAAATTTGCCTTTATCAGTTCCTACCACATAAATCACAAGTGACAGGTTTTCTTTTAACAGCATTAGCTTTAATGGAATCTAACTTTTTGGATAGCATATTAACTTTTGTAGCTAATAAGATTAGTTCTCTTTCAACTAATGAGATTAGTTTTCTTGGGGTTGTTCTCTATGCTAGTCATTGATAACTGTTGAATGCCATCTCCTCAAGCAGGTCATATGCTTCATTTGTTGATTTGTTCATTAGTGCTCCCCCTACTGCGGCATCTATTATGTTCCTCAATTGCCCCATCAAGCCATTATAGAATGTCTGCACAAGTAACCACTTTAGAATCCCATGATGTGAACATCTCCTCAACATATCTTTATACCTCTCTCATCCTTCATAAAGTGTTTTTGAGTTATACTGCATGAAAGAAGTGATGTCATTCTTCATCTTTATTGCCTTGGCCGATGGAAAGAATTTGGATAGAAATTTCTAGGCCAAATTATCTCGTGTTGAAATTGATCCTGATAGTAGTGACATCAACCAACTTTTTGCCTTGTCTCGAAGTGAAAATGGAAATAGCTGTAACTTTACTGCATCATCTGAGACTCCATCATATTTAAACAAATCAAAAATCTCTAAAACAATTATGATATGATCATTCCAATCATTGCATGGATGTCCATTAAATTGAACTGAGTCTTTCAACATTTGAATTATTTTCGGCTAAATTTCAAAGTAGTTGCGTTTATCATTGGTTGACATATATTGGGTTGAATGCTGCCAATCATTGAGATTGAATAATCTCTTAAAGATCTATGCTTTGTAGCTTACTGCTGAAACTGAAATTGATTGGCCATGATATAGCTCTGAAAAATATTCTAAAAACATAAAAACAAAAAGATTTGAAAAGCAACTATACAAAAATAAAAATAAAAATAAAAATAAAAGACAATTAACTAAAAACAATTTGAAGTAAATATAAGAAAGGTTGATATTAATATTAACGAAAATAAAATATTATCCTCGATAACGACACCAAAAATCTGATGCGATATTTCTATAACATACAATTAAATGCAAGTATACACTATCATAACAAGTAATAAATTGACTTATAAAGTCAGATGTCGAACTCATAGGAATAATTTTTATTTTCTACCAAGTATTAAAATTGTATCTTTCAAGTAATTATCTAGAAAATCAAATCTTCAAATTACAAATATTAAAATAAACTAAATAAAATAAATTACTCAACTCAATTAAATTAAGAATATAGCAAGATAGAAAAAACCTAGAGTTAATTACTATCATTCACTATATTTTCTAAAGATTGATCCTTTTAATATTTATAACTTTAAATTTTATTATTGGTCAAGACAATAATGTATTCACAAGCCTCTCTCAAGATCATGTAAGTATATCTTACTTTACCAAATACCTAAATTCTTATGGTACTTGTAATAAATTAAGATTCATTAATAACAAGTTTTATTAACCATTTATGCCAATTAGGTATATTCTTATTCTAATTTGATACTTGCATATGTAACTATATTACTCTACAATCATGCATCAAATTATCTAAGTCTAAATATAATGGTGCCTCTCCTAAGTTTATCAAAACATTACCAATTCAATCATAATATTAATAAGATATAATGAAGCATTAGGAACAAAGAATTTGAATAATAAATAATTGAATTCAAATAAATATTAAAAACATTCAATAATTAGGCACACATATTGAGTTCAAGTAATAACCCTAGAAAAGAAATTAGTTCATAATAACAAGAGAATTATTGCTAAAATATAAAATAAATATGATACAACCAAAAGCAAACCAATATAGACGTCAATTTGCAGTTAGTTGACCCGGCAAAGACTTGTCAATATTCTCTTACTTCTTTTGAAATTCTCTCTCTAAATTATTCTAATTATGCTATTTTGGCTCAAAAGAGCCTTGCGTTATCTGTCATTTAGGTCTGAAACAAGCGGTCTTTATATATGGATTGATTAGAGGATTGAAGTTGTATTTCTTTTTACTATGGCGTGATCATTGTTCACGTAGCTCTACAGTGAAAAGTTTTGGGCGCTGGGGCGAATCTTCACTGTAATGAAATACTATTCACTGATGCAGCAAAATTACTATAGCAAATCATTTTTCACATGAACTCTCATGATTCACTGTAGCAGTACTGTAGTAATTTGATGTTTTACCTTGTTTTCTTTATATTTTCATCGTCATTTACTCCATTGACTCCAAACCTACAAAATTATAATAAAATATATAAAAAGCCTAGTTTTCTTCTTAAGATGAGCAATTAATCAAGTTAAGAGAATAGAATAATGATGCAATTTATACTTATCAGAGTCTACAAATGAACTTAAAAGAAGTAAAAGAGTGAGAAATGTCACCAATTTTGATAATAATTTTTATGTCTTTCTTATGGAAGAAGATCCACAAACTTATAAAGAGGCAATGACATCTCATGATGCTCGTTTATAGAAAGAGGCAGTATATGATGAGACTAATTCTATTATGAGTAATCATGTATGGTAATTAGTTGATTTGCCTAATGGAATCAAGCCTATTGGTTGTAAATGGATCTTCAAAAAGAAGTTGAAGGCTAATGGCTGTATTGAGAAATATATGAAAAGTTTAGTTGCTAAATTATTCACATAAAAGAAAGACTTAAGATTATTTTGACACTTATGCTCTTGTAACCAGAATTAAATCTATAAGAATTTTGAATGCATTAGCTGTAATTCATGATTTGTATATATATAAAATGGATGTTAACACTGTTTTTCTAAATGGTGATTTAGAATAAGAGATTTATATGCAACAACTTGAAAGTTGTATGAAAGTTGGTATAGAGCATAAAGTATGAAAGCTTGTGAAATCGTCTTATGGTTTGAAATGACCACCAAAATAGTGGCACAAAAAATTTGAGTAGGTAAGAACCCTTATAAGTTATATTCCCATTCTTTCACTCTCATATAATAATTTCACTTCATTGTGATTGTCTAACTGCAATTGCTAAAGCTAAGAGTAAAATTTATAATGGAAAAAATAAAAATACGTCTAAGACATGGCATAATTAAATAGCTACTAGAATCTAAGGTGGTATGCCTAGATTTTGTGAGGTTAGAGTTAGATTTGGTTGATCCTCTGACTAAACTACTAAATAGGAGATTAGTGGAAAATTCATTGAGGGGGTGAGACTTCTGCCTATAGCATAAGGCAAGAGTGATGGTAACTCTACTTATGTAATTAGATATCCCATGAAGTAGGTTCATAAAGGTAAGAACAAGTCACTTATTGTCTTGTTGTACTACTGATAATATGTTTAAAGTTCTTCTCTAAGGTGAGGTAATACATTTGCAGTGAAAAATGATAAGTTTCATACTTTTAATGAACTCTATACCCCATTATTACATGGTGGTGTATTATCCTTCAAAATGTACTTAATCAAATTTTACCTATATAAGTGTGAAATTGGGTCAATTCCTATAAGAACTAGGCATGCATCTCTAGAGCACTTATGAAACTAGAATCATACATGACCATAAACTGCCACATCAGTGGTCATAAACAAGTTACTTGAGAGTTTAATATAAAAATTTTATCATCTATTTTACAACAAAGAAATGATAGTTCATAGAAACTTAGTTTCACCTAGTTCTTATAAAATATGATTACTTATTCAATGATCAATTCATAGCTTAGAAAATCACTAATTTATATGCATTAAATTCTATTTTGATTTGGAGCTGATTTTACTCATTTTGTTTATTTGAAATATATGGGGGATTGTTGGATATTATAATTGTATTTCAAATAAAAAAGTTTTATTTCAAGTACACAAAGTAATGGAATAGAATCAAAGAGAAAATAGAAGGAAAAATCAAGTTGTTGGAGAAATAACTTGCGCGTTGCAATGCTGCTCTTTGAGTTACATGACGTTCAAGTCAAAACCTTGAGTGCTATGGCTCCAAATGATGAATGTCACGATGCTCAATCGAGTTTTCCAAATTTGACTTAGCCAATGCTGAATGTTGCGATGTCAATTACTAAAATTGTGACATTTGAGAAAAGTCATCACGTTTTTTAACCATTATATTTTTTGAAAACATTTTGTGTCTCTATTGAAAGACATCTCACCTTTATATATTGCAAACACATTTCAATTTAAAGTGAGACAATCTCATCTTATTTTTTACTAATTTGTTAAACTTAATTTCAAAGTCTTACTAATGATTTAAGTAATTATATTTGTGTGTAATTTTGTAATTACATTGTTATTAAATATTAAAAATTATCCCATCATTCAAATTATTTTTACACATTAATTAAGATTATGGTGAGAGTAAAAAAAAGTTAAGAGCAGTGCTTTTGTTGGCCTTCATAAAAAATAATAATTATTATATCATTTACATCCATTTTTCAACAACCTGTCACTTTAATGGCTCAAAACGAAGAGAAGTATGTCAGTGGAGCGCAAAAGACTAGGTTGAAGAAATTTAAAGTTCCAATTTAGTGAAAAAGTTTATTTATTTAATAATCTAATACATATATATATAGTCACATTGGTAACATTTTCTAAATTTATTTATAGGATGAGTTGGGGAAGAAGGTTGAATTAGGTGAACATGGTTCCAACCTTCTAAAGTCTAGATGCGGGAAAAAAGGGAATGCCTCCAGTACAGTTTGGTTGTACCATACAGTTGGTTGTCTCAATCATTGGATTAATTCAATGACTGAGATTTAATGATATATACTTGTTGTATAGGTCAATTGTCAAATATTTAAAAAATTCATTGATGTTTAGTTAAATATAAAATAAATTTTTTAAAATTAAATCATTAATAAAATACCCTTTTATGATATTAAAAAATTAAAAATAATATATTACATTGTATATTATAATTTTAATTTTAATAATATTAAATATTATAATTCTATTCTAATTTTAATTTTAATTATATTAAATTTTATAATTTTGATATTAATTTTAATTTTAATTATGTTAAATATTATAAGTTTAATTATAATTTTATTTTAATAAGGTTAAATAATTTCAATTTCAAATCTAATTTCAATTTCAATTACGTTAAATTTTATCATTTTAATTCTAAATTTAATTTCAATTACGTTAAATAATATAATTCTAATTTCAATTACGTTAAATATTATAATTTCAATTTTAATTATGTTAAATATTACAATTCCAATTCCAATTTCAATTATGTTAAAATTTTATAATTTCAAATCTATTTTCAATTTTAATTACATTAAATATTATAATTTCAATTTCAATTATGTTAAGTGTTATAATTTCAATTCTAATTCCGATTTCAATTTCAATTACATTAAATATTATAATTATAATTTCAATGTCATTAAATGTTATAATTGCAATTTCAATTACGTTAAATGTTATAATTCTAATTCTATTTTAATTTTATTTATATTAAATGTTATAATTTTAAATCCAATTTCAATTTTATTTATGTTAAAAGTTACAATTCCAATTTCGATTATATTAAATGATATAATTTTAATTACATAAAATATTATAATTTTAATTTCAATTTTATTTACTTTAAATATTATAATTCTAATTCTAATTTAAATTTAAATTTAAATTAAATGTTATAATTTCAATTTCCATTCTAATTTTAATGACATAAAATAATTTAATTTCAATTTTAGTTTTAAGTACGTTAAATGTTATAATTCTAATTTCAATTTTAATTTTAATTACGTTAAACATTATAATTTCAGCTTCAATTACATTAAACGTTATAATTCTGATTCCAATTTTAAACTCAATTTTAATTACCGTAAATGTTATAATTAATAATTTTAATTTTAATAACGTTAAATATTAATTTAAATAACGTTAAATTTTATAATTTTAATTTTAATAACGTTAAATGCTATAATTTTAATTTCAATTTCAATTGTAATTACGTTAAATCTTATAATTTTAATTTTGTTAAATATTATAATTTCAAATCCAAATTCAATTTGATATTGTATAATTGGTTTATATTTAAAAAAGTATTTTTAAAAATAAATTAAAAAATATCGCCCGAAACGAAGGGCGACCGGTGGCCAGACGCCCTTTTTTGGTGATACGTCAGCGATAAAAAATATCAAATTTTACATCAATAAATTCTATTTTTCTTAATCCACACAATTGTGGGTCATTTTTTACCAAAAAAAAGATTAAAAAATATCAAATATAGTGATGAGGGGTGGTAGCCACCACCGCCCCCCGTCAAATGGTAGGACAGTGACTTGCACTACTCTTACCTATGGACAGATTTGTCCATAGATTATAGTGATGCAAGTCACCACCCCACCATTTAATAGTGAGCGACGAAGGTCGCCGCCTCTCACTACGACATTTGGCTGTCTTGTAGTCTTTTTCTTCTAAAAATGTCTCCACTATTACGTAGATCAGAAAAATAGACTGTAATATCTTAAAATATAATTTTTTTTATGCTAGATACTTGTCGAAAAATGATGCTGGTCGTCGTCTCCGATGATAGTTACATATTCTTTTTTTAATGATTTATCATTTAATTTAATTTTTTGTAAACATATTACCAATTATACGATGACACGTGTTATTTTGTGCTATGATCTAATTTTAAATTTAATTCTATGGTTAAATTACTTTTATATATTTTCACCATTAAAACTAACGATAAAAATTAACAGATTAAGAAAATTTTGGTATTTTATCTCTAATTGGGATAAAGTTGTATTTATGCCTAAACTATTTGGGTAAATTTGTTGTTATTCCTTAAATACTATAATTCAGATTTTAATTCTAATTTCAATTACATTAAAAGTTTTAATTTTAATTTTAATTAAGTTAAATAATTTTAATTCTAAATTTAATTTCAATTTTGATTTCAATTACATCAAATGTTATAATTTTGATTCTAATTTTGATTTCAAATACGTTAAATAATATAATTTCATTCTCAATTACATTAAATGTTATCATTCCAATTTTAATTTCAAATTCAATTTTAATTACGTTAAATAAAATCTGTTCAAGAAATTGTATGTCACATTTGTGAAACCCATGATCACTCTACCAATGATTGCCCAACTTTGCCTGCATTTAGGGAATATCTCCATGAACAAGTCAATGTTCTAAACACGTTCAAGCGGTCAAACAATAACCCATATTCACAAAACTATAATCCTGGATGGCGAAATCACCCGAATTTTAGTTGGAGGAATGACACTCAAGCACAGACTTCACAACCACCTTTCTAACCACACCAAAACTTTCAAAATCATCAAGGTTATGCACCATATGTCCCACCTTCTAGAAAAAATCTTGAAGAAACCTTGCATACATTCATTGAAAAACAAGAGTCTGTTAATTCTCAAAATGCTCAAACATTTGCTTATTTGAAAGATACTCTTGCTAAATTTGCATCTGCACTGAACATTCATGAGAAAGGAAAATTTCCTTCTCAACTACAGCCAAACCCCAAAAGACAACATAACTCAAATGCATGTAGTTTAGGAAGCCAACACATCGATCAAGTTAAAACAGTTATCACTCTTCAGAGTGGTAAAATTGTTGAAAAGAAAATTCCTGAACCTCATGAGAGTGATGAATCAATCTCTAAGGGTAAGGAAAGTGTTGAACCTACATCTAATGAAGAAAACACCAAACCCTTACCTCCATCTCCATTTCCTCATGCATTACGTAATACTAAGAAGATGAATCACAATCCTGAAATTTTTAAAATCTTCAAACAGGTAAAAGTTAATATTCCTTTACTGGATGCTATTAAACAGGTTCCCTCTTATGCAAATTTTTTGAAAGATTTATGCACAGTAAAGCGAAAACTGAAGGTGAAAAAGAAAGCATTTTTAGCTGAACAAGTAAGTGCCATTCTTCAGAACAGTAATTCTTTGAAATATAAAGACCCTGGTTGTCCTACAATTTCATGTATTATTGGAAGTCATAAAATTGAACAATCCTTACTTGATCTTGGTGCTAGTGTGAATTTATTACCGTATTCAGTTTATCAGCAGCTCAATCTCGAGGAGTTAAAATCAACATCTGTAACTCTTTTACTTGCCGATAGATCAAGTTGATAAATTCATATATCCTGTGGATTTTATTGTTTTGGACACAGAACCTGTCAAATGATGTAATCTGATACCTATTATTTTAGGTCGTCCATTCTTAGCAACTTCTAACGCTTTGATTAATTGCAGAAATGGAGTAATGAAGCTTTTATTTGGAAACATGACACTTAAACTCAATGTTTTCAATATGTGTAAGCAACCATATGAATGAGAGGATGAAAGTGAAGAACGTGTAGTATCTGAAGTGAAAACGTGTAGTGTATGAAGTGGGAACATGTAGTACATGAAGTGAAAAAGTGTAGTATGTGAAGTGGGAACGTGTAGTATGCGAAGTGGGAACGTGTAGTGTATGAAGTGAGAACGTGTAGTATATGAAGTGGGAACGTGTAGTATGTGAAGTGAGAACGTGTAGTATCGAAACATGTAGTATATGAAGTGGGAACGTGTAGTATGTGAAGTGGGAACGTGTAGTACGTGAAGTGAAAATGTGTAGTCTGTGAAGTGGGAACGTGTAGTGTCTGAAGTGGGAACGTGCAGTCTATGAAGTGAAAATGTGTAGTATGTGAAGTGGGAACATGTAGTATGTGAAGTGGGAACGTATAGTATGCGAAGTGAAAAAATGTAGTATCGAAACATATAGTATATAAAGTGGGAACGTATAGTATATGAAGTCAGAATGTGTAGTATGTGAAGTAGGAACATGTAGTATGCGAAGTGAAAAAATGTAGTATCGAAACATGTAGTATATGAAGTGGGAACGTATAGTATGCGAAGTGAGAACATATAGTATCGAAACATGTAGTATATGAAGTGGGAACATGTAGTATCTGAAGTGGGAACGTGTTGTGTGTGAAGTGGGAATGTATAGTCTCTGAAGTAGGAATGTCTAATATGTGAATTGGGAACGTGTAGTATGTGAAGTGGGAACGTGTAATATTTGAAGTGGGAACATGTAGTCTTCTACCCGCACATCCTCTTTAAAATTAGATTTGTAATTATAATATTTAATGTAGTTAAAATTAGATTTTAGAACTATAATATTTAACATAATTGAAATTAATATTGAATTTGAAATTATAACATATGATGTAATTAAAATTAAAATTGAAATTGAAATTATAATATTTTACGTAATTGAAATCGAAATTAGAATTGGATTTATAATATTTAATATAATTTAAATTTAAATTAGAAATATAACATTTAACGTTATTGAAATTGTAATTAGAATTAAAATATTTAACATAATTAAAATCGAAATTAGAATTGGAATTGTAACATCTTACGTAATTGAAATCGACATTGTAATTAAATATAATATTTAAAGTAATTAAAATTATAATTGTATTTGAAATTGTAATTGTAATATTTAATATAATTAAAATTGATATTAAAATTATAACATAATTGAAATTAGAATTTAAATTATAATATTTAATGTAATTAAAATTAAAATTAAAATTATAACATTTAATATAACTGAAACTGAAATTAAATTTAGAACTATAACATTTTATGTAATCAAATTTGAAATTATAATATTTAATGTAATTAAATTTGAATTTCAAATTAGAATTAAAATTATAAAATTTAATGTAATTGAAATTAAAATTATATTTAGAATTATTAACATTTAACGTAATTAAATTTGAAATTAAAATTAATTTTAGAATTATAAAATTTAACTTAATTTAAATTAAATTTAAATTAGAATTAGATTTATAATATTTAACACAATTAAAATTGAAATTAATTTTAGAATTATAATATTTAATCTAATTGAAATTAAAATTAAAATTTAAACTATAGCATTTAACGTAATTGAAATTGGATTTGAAATTATAATATTTTATGTTATTAAAACTAAAATTGAAATTAAAATTATAACATTTAACATAATTAAAATATAAATTAAATTTAAAATTATAACATTTATTATAATTAAAAGTAAAAGTTTTTTATATGTATTTTGTATTTATTTTTTTATTGGTTGTTATCATTGAAATAATATTTAATTTATGTTTATAAACTTTTATATAAAATATATTTTATTTTTTTAAAATAAATATTATAATAAAATTATTTTTTTTATTAATTTATTTGTAGACTTAAATAATTTTAAATTTATAACATAATTATATATATTAATTATAATAATATATATAATTACTTATAAGAAAAAAATTAAAATTAAAATTAACGATAATATCTTATATTACCAATCATTTTAATTACGTAATGGGTTGTATGGCACAACTAATTACACTGTAATTTGTCTCGGAAAAAAAATCCTACGTTGACCTATTACTTTAATAAGACAAGAGTAAATCAACTCAGGTGAAGATTGTTAATTGTTTTGCAAACCCAAGTCAATCAGATAAAGATGTGTTGGGAAAAATGTTTTAGATATAGTCAGACTGTAGTCACCAGAGCTTAATCCGACAAAGATAGTTACTGAAAGCTATTGACTAAAGATAAGCAGATGAACAATTTCCAAAGGTAAATGACGAGCTCTGGTGATTACAGTCTGACTACGTAACTATCTAAAACATTTTTCCTACACTGTAGACTAAGTTATTGAATGATTTAGAAACTTTAATATAAATTTTCAATTCTGATGAACTAAAGTGCAATCAATTATTGTATCAAAACATTGAGTAAAGGTTATTTTGGACCCAAATGGATATCATGTGGACTCTTATCAATTTTTTGGAATTTTCATTTTCCAACGGGGACTCTATCAATTTTTTTTAAAAAAATTTACATTTTATTTATTTATATTGATACGATATATTTTTAATTTGCTAAAAAGAAGACCTACACTTAAGATGAGATCGATGACTTACTTTAACTTTGGCCACTTTTTAAGGACTGCAATCAAGATTAGCATATATCAATTTTTTTTTTATAACTGAATATTTTATTTTATTCTTCAATTTGTATATATTTTTTTATTTATTATTTTTGTACAGGAAAAAACAATTGTGTATTTTAATATATTTGCAATTTTTTAATTTTAAATAAAAAAAATTTATTACATTGCAAATAATATAAATAAAAAATTAATGACTAAATTAGAAAAAAAAATAACTATCACACACGCTACCGATAAAAAGAAAAAGTAATAGTCAACATAATGGTTAAATATACTAACAATTTTCTATGATAATCATTAGCATACGTAATAGATACGTAGAGAGTTTTGCGTCAACATCATTATTAGATACAGACAGTGATGGTTTATGCCATAATTATCATTGCAAGGCTACTGACATATGCTTAAAGGTGATAAATGAGTGCCCATAAAATAACATCTATGGTCTCATATTTATTCAATTTAACTCAAATTCTTTTTAAATTTTTTTTAATTTTTAAAAATTTTTCTCAAATGATTTAATTCTCTTTAAAAATTAAAATTTTCAAATTATTTCTTTATTTTTCTAAAATTTTTAATCATCCATTTATAATTCTCTATACAATTCTTTATTATCAATACAATAAAAAATTTTAATATTCCTAATAAATTTGAATAAAATATTTCAATGCCATCATAAATTTTTAATAGTTAATATATTTTTACAACTGAAAATATTAGACGTATTAAAAAATAAAAAAGTCAAACATTAAATATTTTATATTATTTCACATTAGAGACTCATACAATTTTTAAAAAAATTTTAAAAAAAATTATCAATAAATTTTGTACTAAAGTTTTAGAAAAAAAAAGTGCATGTGACACCAAACATTTGAATCGACTTGTCAAGGCATATTTGTAGAAATATGGTTCAAATGAACTAACTTAAACTGAACTAGCCTAAAGTGTTTTTAGAGAATATCTTTTTGATCCAGATATAATCAACAGTGCATGCGAATTGGATTAGCTAGCTACATTACTATTAATGAATAACTTCTCTCATTCGTCGAAGTTGAAAGATATGAGAAATTTATAAAAATTTAGGTATGTTCAACCCAATTTAAGATAGATGGGTGCCAATGATTGGGATATATTTAAGTTACATTATATTATATTTGACAATGAATGATTTTTTAGAAAATAAAAATGTTTTTCGTGAATTAAAACATCTACATATTGTTAATGATATTTTTAATTCTTTAATGAATATTTTTAGAAAATTTTAAATTGTTAAAAATTTATTAATATTACTTTTGATAATACAAGTGTCAATACTTGTTGAAATTAGTGATTCAATAATCATGTATTGGCATGAATTAAGATAAATATTAAGAGAAAAGTCAAAAGATTGTGTGCTGTTTACCCAGCACTGTTCATGTGCTTACTGTTCACGTGACAACTTATGGGTATTTCCTATTTTACCTCAATTGACTTCTTTAAGTGGGATTAGGAGTCTTACTAGAAAAGACTCTTATTCCAACTAGGTTTAGGATTTCTATATACTTTATAAGCACTATATAAATCCTTTATATTGATTAAGCATTAAGAGATACTATAAAAGAAAAGAAGAACTAGACAGATGATGAACACATTAAAATGCATATTTATTAAGAGATTTAGTCACCATTTAATGTCACTAATTTTAGCATTTTTATAATTTTAGGCTTTAAATAAAGTGTTGTCCTTAAATTGTGATTAATAAATATTATTTGCACAAGTTTAGGTAAAATAGACGTAACTCTCAATGTAGAAATCAAAATGAAGAAATTCTTGAACCTGGAGTAATATGACTTCATCTTATACAAACTCGAAGAACAGTTGAAAAGTCAAATCTAATATTTTATGGGCCAAAATTAGGATATAACAGAATTAGATTACAATAAAATTGGGATACGTACCCAATCAATATAATTCTTGAAGTTGTAAAATACTAACTTAATTATCAACAACTCTTATGTTGATGGTAAATTCCAAATCAGCCGTTATCATGAACTAAATTGTATTGCAAATTGGTAAAAAGGTTGTTGGCCGAAATCTGACATATCT
The DNA here is from genome assembly GCA_946807835.1 of Ailanthus altissimus. NCBI lineage: Eukaryota > Viridiplantae > Streptophyta > Magnoliopsida > Sapindales > Simaroubaceae > Ailanthus > Ailanthus altissimus. The sequence continues at coordinate 18,694,314 of OX327687.1, forward strand.
TTGACATTTTGCCTATATATTATTGGATATTCATCTAAATTGCATGAACTTGGTGGCTATGGAAAGAAGAGACAAAATTCTACAACTTTTATGTCGGCTAAAAAGGCTATATCGGTCATTTCTATTATCAGAAAGTTGCTATAATTGGGTAAATGAGAGGTTGTCCTAAATTATTGAAGATTGATGTCACACTAAACATATTTCCATTCATTACCTATATAAGGATACTTTTATGAAGTTTTCAACACTAGAAAATTCTCTCATATTTTCTTCTCTTTAACATGTATTGTAAGTTAGGCTAGAGTTCTTAATATGGCCAAGAGATGAACTTTTATGTGTAATAAATTTACTTCTATACTTTGATTTTTTGTCAATAGCTACAAATATTTGTAAGTTTGTTTGTGCCTAAACTCTTATCTAGTATTTTTCTATAATTCAGAGGTTATAATTCTCATGTTTCATTTATTTTCAGTCATGCTTTCTTTATGTGATTCTTGTTAAATTATAATTGTTATTGGTTACATTATTTTACATATTAATCTTTTACTGCAATATTGTCAATCGATATATTGTCGATCTTGGATAATATATAAAGAAAATAATTGTTTGATATTCAAGTTGATCTTTTACTACAATAATTTCAAAATGATATATTATCGATCTTAGATAACTTGTATAAATGAACATGGTTTATGTTAATCTTTGCAAAAAGTTTAGTCATAACAAATACATATGTTATCAAATGTGCTATATTTTACATATCTTTCCATTGATTGTTTGGGATGTGAAACTTTCAATTGAGTTATAAATATTGAATCAAAGTGTAGAGTAGATTTATAAAGCATAGTTATGATTTTTGAAGCCTTGCTTAAATCATCATAAGACTTTTCCTTAATTCATAGACAATTCTATATCATCCACTTAAACTAATTAGTTAATTTTCTTCTTGCTACTGCTTTAATATTTTTACTTCACCAACCTATTTTTTCAAAAGCTTCCTCGTGGGATTGACACCTCAATCTATATAGTGATACTCACATTACATTTTGAGCGTAAACAACAGACACAAAGTGTTTATGGGCATTAGGGTAGAACCATTATTTGGGTGTTTATTATTCTTAGAAGAACAAAGATACACCATTCATAGATCATTTGAGAGTTCTTCATATTGTTTTCCTAGTAAAGTTCTATAGAAAAGTTAATAAGAGAGGTTGAGATCCTTTGATCCACTGCGGATGTAGGAAATTACAGAACCATTTGTATTGGTTGTGTTGTATTCTTATTGATTTGCTTTATATTCTTGTCATATTTTTGCTGTGCATGGGTATTAAGGTTTAAGGTTGACCTCTATTAAGGGTTTATCGTTCAACCTAATTCTTAAGGAGAATGACGTTTCCTTCAACAAACTGGTATCAGAGTAAGGTTTGATAATACACTCAAGAGGTATTTAAACCATGGCTACTATCAAAGTAAGATATAGAGAAATTCACTAAGATGAATGACTTTAATTTGTGGAAGAAAAATGTAAATGCTCTACTAATCAAGGAAGGGTTAGACTTAACTTTGGAGGAAGTCTGTTCATCAACTAGCAAAGAGAAGAAAACCTTAAAGCTTAGGGAGATAAATTGGGACACCATTCAGAAAAAAGCTTACAACACCATAATATCAACATTAAGTGATGAGTACTACGGGAGGTAGATGGAGAGGAAATGACTTTAGGTCTATTAAAGAAACTTGGCACTTTATACATGAGGAAATCTTTAGCTAATCGACTACTTGTAAAGAAGAAGATGCATCAACTATCTATGTCTAAGGGATCTTCATTGAGAAACCACATTGACGAATTCAATAAAGTTATCATAAGTCTTGAAACTTTAGGCATCAAGATAGAGGATGAAGATAAAGCCATCAACATTTCAAGTTAGTTACTGAAGAGTTATGAAAGATTTATTAAGACACTATTATATGGGAATGTGACTCTTATGATGAATGATGTCAATGTATCATTGAATTCAAAAGAATTGACAAAGAGATCTGAAATCGATAATGGAATAGCTTTGTTTACACAAGAGAATAAGAACAACCAATTAATAAGGAAATCCAAAAAGTGTTTCATTTGTCACACGGAAGGGAACTATATGAGAGATTATCTTATATCAAAAGGAAATGATGGGGAGTGCTACAATCGGGAGTCTTGAGGATGACATCAAAATTGTGGACTCATTAGTAGCCTCAAAGGAAAAGCATGCTAGTAAAAAGATACTAGATTCTGGGTGTAGCATCTATATATATCGCGACAAATCGTTGTTTCTCAACTATAAAGCTATGAGAGGTAAAGCTCTAATGGGGAATGACATGACTTATGATGTTATGGGGGTTGGTAACATAAGGCTAAAGATACAAGGTGGAGAACCTAAGGACTTACATGAGGTTAGTCACGTTCCTAATTTGAGGAGGAACTTGATATCCTTAGAGAAGCTCGATGAAGAAAGATATTTGGTTAGAGCAAAAAAGGAAAAACTGAGGATAATAAAAGGTTCTATAAGGTTGGAGTGTGAGAAGTATAATAAGGGGCTTTATGTGCTTAAGAGAATGGCCAAAGATAGCCTAACATAAGTTGTTAAGCTAATGCAGACCATAAGGCGACATCCTAAGTATGGTTACTGAAGTGATCAGGGTCAAACAGGAGTACATCGCATCTATACCTTATGCAAGGGGCATTTGTACCTTTGGAGACTAAAGTCACAAGCCCGAGAAAAGTTAAGTCTTAATGAAGAGGTTCAGAAGAATGGGTAATGTTTATGCGAAGAGTGGGTAATGTTCATATGGTGGTATTATTCATGGGTGCTATTTACACGGAACTATTTATGAGATTACTATTCACGTAGAAATTTATGGGAATTTCTTGTTTTGACACAATTGACTTCTTTAAGTGAGATTAGGACTCCTACAAGTAAATACTCTTATTCCAACTAAGTTTAAGGTCTTTATAGAATTTATAAGCACTATATAAACCTTTGTAAATCCTTTATATTGATTAAACATTAAGAAAGATTCTAAAAAGAAAGAAGAATTAAGTAGACACTAAATGCTTGTGGGCATTAAGGTGGAACCATTGTTTGGGTGTTCATTGTTCTTAGAAGAACAAATGTCCACCATTCATAGACCCTTTGAGAGTTCTTCATATTATTTTCCTAGTAAAGTTACCTAGAAGAGTTAATGAAAGATGTTAGGATCCTTTGATCCACTATGGACATAGGCTATTGCCAACCACTTATATTAGTTGTGTTGTATTTTATTGATCTACTATATTCTTGTTATATTTACTTGACAATCTCATATTTCCACTACGCAAGGGTATTAGGGTTTAAGTTTAATCTGTATTTAAGGGTTAATTGCTTAGCCTAATTCTTAAGGAGAATAACGTTTTCTTCAATAGCACTACTGCTATAAAATTATTTTTTCGTCAGTTAATATATGCGAGTGGTTCAATTTTTTTTTTCATTTGAGATATTTTTGTCATATTATTAATTTAGTTGTTTAAGATGGTTTAGATACAATAATTCCCAAAGATAATTTAAATATAATTAATTTTTAATTTGAAAATATTAGGGAAACAATAAAATTTATTTCTTTATCATCTTCTAGATGACAAGAATTTAATAGATAGTAAAAGGTTCAAACATGACGTAAAAACTCGTTGGAAAGCTACATATATGATGGTGAAATTTTGTGTGGATTTTAGTGATTATATAATATATTATTATAATGATAAAATGAATGACACTATACTGACTAATAATAATTAGAAAATTATATTTTATTATCTGCATTTTTTGAAAGTATTTAATGATGCCACGTTAGCATGTTTATATATGTATCAGCCTTCATCTTTTATTGCTTATACATATAATATTAGTTATATTTTTATCAAATATAAAGATAATCCAATAATTTTTTTATATATGTACCATTAAGGAGATTAAATTCTAAAAATATTATGAAAATTTTTTATGTTATTTATTTGTGCAGAGGTAACGGATCTTAGAATCAATTAGTTTGGTGTAAAGGTTTTATTTGCTAAGATCTCAAAAGATTTAAACTCTGAACTTTCTTATGATTATGACTAAAACTACAATTTTATTACACAATTATTTATATTTTATGAAAAAAATTTGGATCAACTGTATCTATAGGAAAAAAATAAATGAAGAGCTTTTTTTTTTATCAAGCTATTTGGAGTATTTTATTAAGAGGTAAAAGAAATATTGGTTCCGATTCTGTTATTTCTACTACTTTTGAATTGAAAATATTTATTGATACCGACTGCTTTTCTATGTTGAGTATACAACAACAAAGAGAATTTGATATTTTGTTATGGTAGAAATCCAACAAAAGGGTTTATTAAGAGATAAAAGAGCTTGTTTTTTTATCAAGCTGTTTGGAGTATTTTATTAAGAGGTAAAAGAAATGTTGGTTCCGATTCTGTTATTTCTACTACTTTTGAATTGAAAATATTTATTGATACCGACTACTTTTCTATGTTGAGTACATAACAACAAAGCGAATTTGATATTTTGTTATGGCAGAAATCCAACAAAAGGGTTTACCTTATGTTATCCATCATGACTTGATATCTACTAACACCTTTTGTGTCCATGTAGCATCAAAATCTGTTTTTAGTATAAGAGATATGATATTAGATGAAAATCGATCAAGATTGACATCAGAAACTTTGCGGATATTAGTGTGAGTAAAAGATTATAAAGATGCACCAAACTTGAAAACAAAATTGACAAGAAAACCTGATTATATATTTTTAAAACTTTGAGATTTGATCATTTAAAATAGAAAATTTGTAACTTATTAGAAAATGATTGAATTTGTAAATGATGGATATTTCAATATGTGGCAAATTAGTTGAGATATGTTATAATTATAGTGATATAAATTTGATTATTTATTTTTGTATTGGTATCCAATAATTTCGAATTTAGAATAATATCACTAAATTTTTATCAACAAATTATAATTATAATTTTAATTATGATTATAACACACTTTTTTAATTTAATATTAATAAATTTTTATCAATAAATTATATTTGTAATTAATAATTTTAATTCTTATGACAATATTTATAATTGTAATTAAAATATTCGTAAGAAAAATAATTATAAATAATAATAAAAAATTAAAATATCTAACAAAAATTAAATATTTAATAAAATTAAGTAATTAAAAAATGAACAGCCCATGGGCCTATTCATGTTAAGCGTGTGATAGGCACAACCCATCGTGGGCTCGTGTCGACATGTGACCTATCACAGGCTTGTGTTACCACGGCATACTAAGCTGTAATCTACAACTCACCATAGCACAATTACTTGAATTATATTGTTAAAGTACGACATGATAGCAGCCCGACTTAGCACGTTTTGTAGCATGTCATGCTGGCCCATAACACACTATAAAGTGTGCTAAGCCGGGCTACCCTTTTACTACCTAACCCTTTTACTACCTCTACATATCCTGACAATAACTACCATCTCAACTTCTTTTGTTAACCGTCACCTTTGATGATCATTAAAGTAGTTATTCTTTCGTTCTTCATAGTTTTTGTGTAAAAAATTATTCAAAAAAATTGGCATAAGTCATGGGTTTTATATTTATGGGGATAAAAATATATATATTAACTAGAGAGAAATTTTTTTAAGAAAAAGTGATGTAGACTTTTTATATTCATAAAAAATAATTTTTTTTTAAAAAGACATTTTTTATATTAAATTAAAAAGATTGTTATAATAACGATTGTACTCAATTGGCATTGTTCATATCGGAATGCCATGCCAACCCATTTTTAGTTTTAATATTTTTCTTATATTTCAAATAAAAATATAAATTAATAAGTTTGAAGAAATCTTTTCAATAATAGATTAAAGCACACTATCTCTCCAAAAATATAAGCGCTTGACCCTACCCCTTTCTAATTTTCATATTTCAATTTTCTAAAACTAAAAATCAAAATAACATTTAAAAAATATATTTTTTGAAAAAAAAACAATTTTCTTATATTAAATATAAAATGATTTACATCAGAAAATTTTCTGTTTCTTTGAAGTATCTTTTATCTTACAATTTGTTCTAGTTTTGTACCTTCTACAAATTTAATTAATAAATTTTGTAATTTAACGATGATTGATTTTGTATTTACATATTTATTTTCAAATTGTTTTTATGAGGACCATGTTCTTGCAGGCATCTTAATACTCATTTGAGGATTTTTTTATCTCATTCATGTTATAAACAAATTAAGGATTGAGGCGTCGGTGGAGAACCTATCTCCAATTCAGAGATATGTATAGAAATTGAGATTCCACTTTGCCACATTATTAAAGGTCCTTATATTCCAATCCAGTCCGTTGAATCCATTTGATATTATTCAAATTGATTTGCATTTTATCAGATTTGATAGATTGAATTGGATCAAAAAACTTTAAAATTTGTAATTAGTGGATTGATTCTTAAATTTGCTTCGACAAATTTATGAAAATCTGAATATTATACTATTTATAAATAAAATAATTTAGAAAATGTGTCATTATCTTATTTATTCTACTATATCAAAAGTTAAAAAAATATTAAGCCACACAATTTGTATAAGATAATTAATTACTTTTTTATTTATAAATTTAAGTTACTTTTACTTGTTGAATTATCTTGGGTCAAATTTTTTAAAACAAATAATGAAATTGGTGAACCTAAAACTTAATCTAGGCCATCCACCAACAACTCGTAATATAAATTAGGTGAGCCAGACCATAACATAATAAACTTAACCATTTTAGGCTTGAGCAACTCAACCCAATTGACACTTTTGAATGAACTTAATTTCTTTTTATTATAATTTTTGGATTGGATTGGATATAGATTTGCAATTCTTTTAGTGAGTTAGATAAAATTGGGTTTTATATTACGATAAATTGGATTGGATTGAAAAATTACAAACTCGCTTAATAATGGATTGGATAGATTATTGATCAAATCTGTTGAATTCAACCCAACAACACCCCTATCCATTACCATCATTTATTTTAAAAAAAAATTATTATCTATCTAAATGAGTGTTGATGTACAAAAATCTACTAAAGTTCACGTCCAAGCCTACATGCATACCTAGGTATGCATTGGGTGTGTGATTCAGGTCTATAGTTCTATAGTGTATACATGTGCCATGTATTCATTATACCAAATATGTATCTCATATATATTTTAATTATACATATATGTATTATATATATATATATATATTAGCACCAGAGTGGTACAACAGAAGTCATAAAATATAATGAACATAAAAATTATATTAATCAAATTAATATAAAGAGATTGAAAAATTCACTATCAATTTCTTTTGAACTCTTCAAAATTAGAACCCGCTTAAAGTGAAACTTAATGGCAATTCTAGTAGTCAATAAGGTGAGCTTGATTGGCTAAAAAAATAATTTGATCTAGGAAATCTTAGTTTAACTCCTTAAACATATGTTATATGTTTACTACTAATCAACTCTTGATCAGTAAAACAATAACCAATATTATTGTAGTGGGTTAATTACTTAAAGGAGATGATGAATAGTTAAGAGAAACAATTTTTCTTGCATTTTCTTTCTCTAGAAAATAATTTTCCAAGAATTTCTCTCTCTAAACCCAATTTTCCAATAACTATTCACTCATTTCTATTCATAATTTCACATATATAAATATAATTTATTATTAAATATTATATTTATATATATACTTGGCCACCAAGTATATATATTAATATTATATTAAATAATATAATATTATATAAAATATAAAATAATAAATATCTTGATTATTTAACTATAAAATAATTAATATGTGAAATTATCATTTTACTCCTTTTTACATGGTTACTAAGTGTACCCCTTAATGGGTCCTACCATACCATATACTCAGGTAAACTTAACCAATGACCCATCATGTACCACATGTTAATATACTATTAGTTAACAATAATTGCCAACTAATTAATATATTTAACACTTAAATACAGATACGCGCGCATCCCATGGGCATGCTAGATATTACTCGATTGAACAATTCAATCAGCACGTTGCCTTAGCGCACAACGAGTACACTTCATATTGTAGGACTCTCTAGGTCTATGCATGATTTGTCAAATGGAACTTTTCTATAAATTCGTGACCAATGCCCATACACATGTCATAAATATTATAAATCAGCGTGTTGACCAAACCAGTTGAGATCATAGCACATACGTATAGTCATTTCATTATCTATATGTTAGATGTGTGAGCATATAGTTCATCACCATCAAATCCCCTTATGCTCATCCTAGATTCGTATCTGAATAAACAATATGTGTAAACACTTTTGCTATATTGATCAATCCTATGGGAAACACTTTTCCTAGGTCAACATTTATGGACATAATATTTTTTGATATACAATCTCAGAGCTTCTGGATATATTACTCCTTATGTGAGCAGACGGATCTCATATCTACGCGCAGTAGACTCTATAGGCATCAGACTATACGCAGTAACACCCAGCGATCAGTCTATGAAAGGTCTTTAACATGCGTGGAACCAAAGTATGGGGGATCATTTACAAGCCCACCATGGCGCTCAAGTTAAAAGATCACATATACTACTCAACTCGAGAAGACCTTCTATTGACAGCTTACATAGGTTGTTTATTGGGGTCCTTATGAGTTTGTTAGATATCCAATCCTAATTGGATTAAGTCTATATGAGCTCCAAGCTCACGGTCAACTAGAAATAACTATCTATACCCTACAGGTATAACATACATTGATCTATATAAAAATAATCCACCGACAGACATGCATTAGTGAAATAGGTCAAGAACATAATATTCGAGAACATACTTAGGTAATGACATTTTCTAACACCTAATTATAACTCTTTACAACTATGTTATTACTAGCATACCTTCAGGTCTTTGTTCCGTTATAGACAAGGTTCTAACTCTTGGATATTCACTAACTTTTATAACCTTCTAACTCTTTGCAGTGCTAACTATTAGCAATTCTCAGTGATTCTAACTTTTAGTGCTGATCTAAACTCTTTTATACCAGATCTAAATTTCTTTATATCAAACAATGTTTGTAGCATAATAAGTATGATACTATATAATTAAGTAATTAATGATTTAATGAAAATGTACATTTATAAAAATTACAAATACTTGTACATACATGGATGACACATAAGCACCAATCCTAACATGCATAACCAGATAAGATACGTGAACCAAACCACTTTTCAGGGGCATTACCGTGCAAGTTGTGGTTTAGTAAGAATAAAGTTGTACTAAGTAAGACCTAAAGCATATAGACACCTAGACTAAAGCTCACTTGGGGGTTATTTAATTAAAAATAATGGTAAGGCCATGTTATTAAACTAATAGAGAAACACAGTCTCAATAATATACTAATTTGCTCTTTGACTCCTCCCTAAAATAAAATATGGTAACTTCTTTATTTAAATTGGTATCTAATAAGTATATTAGTGTTTTATTTGAAATTAAATAATATCTTACCATGTTGATTCATTAAATTCATTTTTTTTCTTTTAAGAAGGATAAAGCTCTTCAATTAAACTAGATTTTATAAAGAAAATAGGCCAAATAAAAATCATCTGTACCCTACAAGTATGACATATGTTGATCTATATAAAAAAAAATTCACTGACAGATCTGCATTGGTGAAAATAGATCAGGAACAAAATGTTCGAGAACATACTTACGTAATAACATTTTCTAGCACCTGATTGCAACTATATCTTTACTAGTATACCCTTAAGTCTTTGTTCCGTTACAAATAAGGCTCAAACTCTTCGATATACGCTGACTTTTATAACTTACTAACTTTTAGCAGTGCTAACTATTAGCAATTATAATTCTCAATGATGCTAACTCTTAGCGCCAATCTAAACTCCTTTAAACTAGATCTAAATTTTTTCAGATCATACAATGTTTGTAGCATAACAAGAATAGTACCATATAATTAAGTAATTAGCGATTTAATAAAAATATATATTTGTATAAATTACAAATATTTATACATATAGGGATGGCACGTAAGCACTAATCCTAACATGCATAACAAGATAAGACACATGAATCCAGACCACTTTTCAGGGGCATTACCCTACAGGTTGCTGCGGTTTAGCATGAATAAAGTTGCACTAAGTAAGACCCAAAGCATGTGGACCCCAGACTAAAGTCCACTTGGAGGTATTTAATTAAAAATAATGGTAAAGCCATATTATTAAACTAATAGAGAAGCATAGTCTCAATAATATATTAATTGGCCCTTTGACTCCTCCCTAAAATAAAATATGATAAATTCATTATTTAAATTGTTATCTAATAAGAATGTTAGTGTTTTATTTGAAATAAAATAATATCTTACCATGTTTATTCATTAAATTCAATTTTTTTCTTTTGAGGGGGATAAGGCTCTTTAATTAAACTAGATTTTATGAAGAAAATGGGCCAAATAAAAAGTTTTAACCTTATAAAAACTATAACGCTATGAAAAGCCTTTATATTTACATGAAAAAACAAGTGAGAACAACCCTAAATCATGCCTAAATACTATCTTCTTCAACTTAGAGCATTACGTGCCAAAGAAACCCTAAGAGTGCTACCTTAGGGCTCACAACAAGAACCCACTCATCACCAATGTTCTGCGTGGTTTCAGAACTTGAATCCATCATAGAAATTCCTAAGACCAAAAGTATGAGGTTTAAAGAGCGTGTCCCTCCTAAACTTAAAAAAAAAACTAGGGTTTTATAGCATAAACTATATGCTTGCATTGTATACTGCACACCTTATATAGGTTGCACAATATCTCTCATCATCCTTAGGCACACCACAATGTAGTATTTCTCTATTATTTAATGTGCAAACTCAGCTCCCACACCTCTCACAATTTGTGATCGAATTTATATGCTAAAATCCTTTCTTTCGTGTTAACCTGAACAAAGTAATATCAGCTTCTTGGACTCCAAGTGCTCTTTAGGAGTTTAGTGGCCTATCTCTTGAACTCACTGGATGAAGAGGCCAAGATACTATATCTTTTATACAACTTGCCATGAAGGTGAAGAATCACTGTAGCTAGTAACGTTCTGTTATGTCACACTTGCCTAGTACTAGTCTAAACAATGAGTTAAATTAAATTTATATTTTAAAAAAATGGATAACAAAGTATTTGCTAAATTGAAGGAAAGTAAGTGGATATTTACCAAAATATTTTCCATTTGAAATTTCAAGGGTCTATACCTCTTCCCAAGTTATATTAATATAGCATGATTTGCGATTGTCACCAAGTCTAGATTTAGAAACCCTAGTCATTAGTCAAGCAGCCTAAGTGGGTGACCCTTATTTTCATAAGTTAGTTATTGTTTGACTTTTACATGTTGGAAAAATTGGAGAAAAAAATTTAAATTATTTTATAAGTTACATAATTTAAATATAATTTTTATATTGTAATTTATTAATAATAAATTATCTTCATTACATAGTGGTTATAATATTTTAAATTAGTCATTAAATCTAATTTAAATATGAGACTTACAATATTTATATATTATTATTATGTGGGCATTTCTATGTATTAAATTATTATCAGAATTTCAATGTATTAAATTATTCTTATTAATATTAAAATTAATACCTACGCTACCTACCATTATATAAAGGGTGCTAACTTTTTCTTATTATTATTATTATGTGAGAGTGAAGAAGAAAAAAGAAAATGAGAAGTGTTGATTTATGTATATACTATTTTAAATAATATATTTTTCATATTGTGTTTTTGAGCAACTATGATAATGGAGACTTTGTATTATCTTCTGTTGATTATGTTCATCGAGTAGAGCGGTTGCGAGCATAAAATTAAATCTTTGAGTTATATAGATCCCTTATTACCTGTACGAGGAGAGGATTATTTGACTTTAAGACAGTGCTATCTAACATCCCTCTTTATGCTCAAGGTCATGTTTTATTTTTTCTTTACTCCTTATTTTACTTATATATATGATGTTAATATGTTTTATGCCTTTTATATATATGATAACATATAATATAAAATATGATTGTAATAATATATAAAATAAATTACCTAATAATCTAAAGCCAAATAGTCGTTAGTGTTTAATGGTAGTTATAATCTTTGTGGAATAAAATTTGTTAGTGTTATTATTTTATATTCAAGTATATTCTAAATTTGGCATATAAATAGACACATATAGCATGAAAAATAAGTTCATACAATTTGTTTAATAATGATGTGTTCATATTGGTTGATATAAGATAAATACATGGCACTCTAGTTTTAACTTTATATGTTTATTTTAATAGGACAAGTGAAGTCTTTGTTGACTTGGTTAATTTACCATGGTCTATACACAATGATAGTGGTTTTTGTTTTACATTCTATTTGATCATTATAAATCTAGACTAATAATATATAAGATAAGAAAATGATGATTCTCTAGTTAATATGTTATATTTGGGTCCATTACAAGTTTGTTTATAATTTTATATATCGTAATCTAGCCATTGATGCGTGATAATGGTAGAAGGATAGTTTTTATTGGTAAAGAATATTTTGTCATTGAATAAAATGCCTTAAAGGAGAGGATTATGGTCATTTAATTTTTGATTTTAAGTTTCTTATATATATTTGCTTCTTAAGATATGTGAGTCTATAATAAATCTTGTAAAATGATTTATATATTATGTGTAACGTCCTTGTATGACTTAAACCTATTTTGTAATTGATTCAATTATTATTATTTTTCTTCTTCTTCTTCTTCTCACTAATACTATAATATTGAATCATATTAAATTGCTATAACTTATTTAATATTAATGGTTATAAAATATTTTGAATGTTACTATTTCAAATGGTGAGTAATAATATTTATTAGAGTATCTATTTATGCAATTAATACACTTCAGCTGAAGAAGTAATGTCAAATTGTTTTAGAAGTTTATTATTTTTAATTCTCATTATCTATGTGAATATTTCTATATGATTGAAAAGATACAAGTATGCACTATTATTACTTTTTTTTATGTCATAGATGATATTTTTATAATAGTTTTACATGTTGTTATACCAAAGATATCACATATATAGCTATAAATATTTTATTTGAAATATATTATTGTTTCTCTATTGAGTTGCTAGCTAAATATTATTGAAACTATTGTTGTTGTTGTTATTATTATTGTTGTTGTTGCTGTTGTTGTTGTATGATATAATTCAAAATATTTTTGTAAAGATTGATTGTCATGCTCAAATTAATCGTGAAAGTTTGATAATGATGTTGATGGCTACATATTTTGTATGCTTTAAGTATATGTACAAAATTACCCTTTATATATATTTACTACAACAACATTAATATGCATGTTCTTAAAATTTTATATTTTAAAATTTTTATTAGTAAAAAAAATGAGTTTCCTCATTGTACTTTAATTATTGCGATATCTAATGTTCATAACTAGTAATATTGACCTAACATGAAATAGTCTTAGTGCTTCATATAAATAATGTGTGTGTGTGTGTGTGCATGTTACAAGCAAGTATAAGAGAAATTATTCTTGTTGAGTGATATTATAATTTAATTATTTGTGTTCACAATTTAAAATCTTGTGCAGAATAATAATCCTATAATTCTTCAAAATATGGGGATTTTCAAATATATATTAGTTAACAACTTTTTCAAATGAAATTACATGAGATATTAATAAACATTGAGAAATTAAAAAGAAGAATAAAAGTGTTAATATTTTTTCTTTCATAATTTCTTAAAATTAAGGATTCTTATATTTTATTTTCATTACTTGTCTAAGATGACACTTTTCTTTGATGAATGAATTTTGTTTAGAATTCAAAAAGTTCGAAGTCAAAGTTTTCAAGACCAATTCAAATTGGATATGCAACCAATTGCAAAGTTCTTTTAGTATGCTATATAAAATGAGAATTATATAAAAATATCATAAATAAAAGATTTTTGAGAAAAATTATAAATAAAACACTTTTAAGACATATTTTATAAAATTGTCAAGGGAGATGTACTTAAACCCACAAAGGATTCACCTATGGAAATAACCCAACCTCTGTGATTAGTGATCCTATGAAAAAGGTTCATGATTAGGAATAATTCATACTATGTACCTTACTTAGCACTTATAATAAAGACATATCTTAGAGGAGATATGCTTTCACTTATCTTTATAGCAAAACTACTAATTTTGTGTGATATTAAGAAGTGTATTTACCTTGAATGAGTAAAAAAAAAACATACTTTTTTGTAAGGCAAGGGTCACATAGACCAAGTCTTTGTCACTATTCTGTGTGTTATAGTTAAAGTTTGATCAAAGTAAAACACTAAGTACAGGTTTAAACCCAAAATACACCTATACTTACTACATAATAAAATGTTGCTCGTATATATTTTTATTATTGATTATACATAATATTTTATTATATATCAAAATTTATATGTATAGATAAACACCTATACCTACATATATGCTTTGGTCGGTTATTATGGCATAGCGTATGAGGGCTATATCCTTGGTCACATCTAAAGTGTGTGACTATTATGAGTTTGGCACTGATGAAGTAGTGTTAAACTTTCTGATCTCTGTTTATTTCCTTCAATAGGAAGAATGTTCGCTGCTCTTTAGAGTATTTCTAATGAGTGCCAAGAATGCAGAGTCGTTAAATGATTGGTTATATCATAGTCTGGGTTGGGAGATATGATTGGTCATATCATATTGCATGATAATCATTATCTTCGTTCGCTAGCAACTCATAGTAGTGATTGATGCTCTTGTTGGCGAACGCCACATATTTACCCCGAACTTAACTTTCCAGTTATAGTGCTATGGTGCATTAGAATAAAACTTGCACACAACAGTAACTATAGCATTTTTTTCAGTTCCTAGTATAACATTTCCTATTTTTTTATCCTAATAATCTGAGTGAATCTCAAGAATGTCCCATCTGCAAGTCAAAACCCTTTTCTATGGTGATAGCTTTCTTTTCAATAGAATGGCTATACTGTTTAGTGGCACTTTCGGATATGAATTTATGCTTGTCAAAATTGAATTCTGTCGAGTGTGGTTTTTGGTCTTTTTGGTGCCAAACTCAACAATAAATCTAACAAAAGAGTACATTTTTTAGCTATTTTACACTTCAATATAAAAAACAGTTGCTTAGGCTTTAACTCTAAAACTTCAATTCAACTCAACTTCAATCCCCAAATTCAATTGACCAAACTTTACAATTCAATCCACCACACTACAAAATTCATTCAACCACACTTCATACATCAATACATTACACTTCAAAATTCATTCTATACAATTTTTAATTCTATAGCCCCAATTCTCAATAATTCACAAGTAAATTTGGCACTAATGTGTAATGAATGATGAATTAACAAGACCTTAAGTGTGATAATTAAGTGGTGCCCCCCAAACTTTAAATATGAATTATTTAATTTTGAGCGATGTTATTTAAATATGATGTTGTTCAATATGGAAATTTTGGTTAATTTGGTGTTTGGAGAGTTTGGTTTGCTTTGCGTTAGGTGGGATTTAAGGATAGGATGGTGGGGGAATGTTAGGGTTTTTTAAAAGATTGGGTGTTTAGGGTTTTGAGAGTGTGATGACTGTTTAGGGTTGATAAGTGAAAATGGGGGAATGTTTTAAAGGTTTTTTTTTATAAAAGGCAAAATTCTCGTGTTGGGGTCGTGACGCAGGTCTTGGCGTATTATGGCATTGATGCTTAGAGTTGAAGACCTGGATTTCTAGGTATTGGCACTGTGGCCTGGGCTCCTTTGCACTGTGATGCATATATACTACTTTGAGGCTTATTTTACTTCTATTTTGGTGTTGCCTGCTGGCTTTCTTTTTTTTTTTTTTAAAAAAAAAGAAACTTAAATTACTTGAGTTGCCTCCCAAAAAACACTTAATTTAACATCCCTAGCTGAACTTAGCCATGAGTTACTAAATTAGATTCCTCTAGTGGAACATTGCCACTTTTTACCCTTCTCCATTGAAGTAGTGCTTAAGCCTATATCCATTGACATGGAACAATCTCCCATCATCACCTTGCAACTCAAGAATGCTAAACAGAAACACTTGCTTGAATTTGAACAGCCTTGACCATCTTCATTTCAACTTTCTAAAAAAACAAATCTCAAGCAAGAGTTGAAGATGAGCATTTGTTAACTTGGAAGGAACTCATACCTCAAGATTTGTTTGTTATGACATTTTCTGATGCACTCTTTGTATATCCATGTATTGGCATTATTGCGGCATTATTTTAACTTATTAAGTTACAACAAGCATTGCTCCTCTAAGGACTTCAAATTAAAGTTCAACTTCTTTATAGCCTAAAATGCTTTGTGCTCTAACTCGACCGGTAAATGACAAACTTTCCTAAACACCAATCGATGTCTTGAAAGTCATCTAATATGCCTATAAGGCATCATCAAGCTTTATGGCCCAATCCTTACGGTTAGTT
This sequence comes from Ailanthus altissimus, assembly GCA_946807835.1. NCBI lineage: Eukaryota > Viridiplantae > Streptophyta > Magnoliopsida > Sapindales > Simaroubaceae > Ailanthus > Ailanthus altissimus. Next base: position 18,710,938 of record OX327687.1, read on the forward strand.
TACATAATCTTTTCTAATATTTGCTTGACTTCTTAGTTGGAAATTTCTATTTGGCTATTGGTTTAAGGATGGTAAATGAGTGCCACCTTGTGTTTTACACCATATTTAGCTAAGAGCCTTAAATATATTATTGAAAAAATGAGTCCTCTTATCACTAATTATGGCTCAAGGAGTATCAAACCTAGTAAATATATTCTAGTGAAAGAATTTCAAGTTTAATTTAGCATCATTTGTTAGAGTGGTAATATTTTTCACCATCAATTGCTAAGAAGATATATTCTTGGCCATATGAAAGAGGAAATGGTCCCATAAAGCCAATGCCCTATACATCAAAGATTTCAACTTTCATAATTTTTATCAAAGGTAACTCATGACGCCTAGAAATGTTTCACACATGTTGAAAATAATCACAACTCTTGACAAAAACATAGCAACCTCAAAAATGAATAAGCCAATAAAAGCCCAATGACAAGACTTTTGTGGCTGCTCAAGTTTGATTGGAAGATTTGAACAATATAAGGTTATCCCAAAAATAATTTTTCACATTATAGAGAAATTTCTTCTTTTAATGGCTAGATAGGTCTAGAGGTAACACTTTGTAAGCCAGGAAATTAACAATATTAGAAAACGAAGGAAGCTTTACCTTAACGCCAAAAGATGCTCATCCGGGAAGACTTATTTGATCTATGAACTACTACTCATATCTTCTATCTCAAGTTTCAAAAGATGATCCATAATAATATTCTCATTTCCCTTGTTATCACGAAGCTTTATATTAAACTCTTGGAGCAAAAGGATCTCTAAATCAAGCATAGCTTGGCGTCCCTTTTCACAAACAAGTAGTTGTATGGTTTATATGGACAATCATCTTAGACCCAATAATGAATGACAAAATGCTTGTCATAAGAAAAAACCACCACCAATATCTCTTTTTTAGTAGTGGTATAGTTTTCTTATGTGTCATTGAAAGTTCAAACCACATAGTAGGTGGCCCAAAAAATTCTTTTCTTTAACCAAGAACTGCTCCAATCGCATAGCCATTTATCTTTGGCACCACTTGGATTAGACTCACTCAATAACTATTGAAAATGGCATAAATGGTTCCAACTTTAAGTAGATTCAACACTTCGGCTATCACAACTTCTTTCATAATTAGATTCATCTTCTTTAATGTTCAATGGATGACTTATAAGTCTCCTCATCAAGATTTTATCCATGTATATTGTGGGACTAATCCCCTTTATGTTAGAGATAAACCAACCCAATGCACTCTTGTGCTTCCTCAAAACACCAAGCTACTTATCTTCCTCTTGTTGACTCAAAGATTTTGAAATAATAATAAGAAGAGTAGAATTTCCCCCTAAGAAAGCATAGTGCAGATGGTCGGGCAATTGTTAGATTGGCTAGTCTTGTATAGAACTAAATGTTTTCCTGAAAACTTTAGAATCTTCATGAGTAAACACCAGTTCAGGAACATCCATATGCCACTAGAATTTATCTTACAAGGCAAAGACTCAAGAGCTAGTACAAAATCTACATGGTCTTCATACACATTATAGCAAGCATCACCAAATTCTATGGCAGAATACGTATGCTTCCAAAATGTAAAGTTTATAAGGCAATATCTAAAGGATCACTAGAGAAAACCTGAGATGCAATCTTTTGAACATAATCTCAAATTATATCATTGTGGTTGCAAGATTATACCTTATCCAAAAATTGTATGATACGGTAGATGTTGAACTTTACTTATTCATCATTCACATGTAGTGTCAAATTTTCATATGGACATCGAGATAGCTTTTTTGATAGCTAGAAATGGTTGACTAATAATGATCGGGATCTCCCAATTTTCTTTTATATCAAGAACAACAAAATCCACCAAGTGGATGAACATATCAACCTTGACCAAGAGATCCTCAATGACATCCTTCAGATAAGTAAGAGATTGGTCTTCCATTTAAAAAGAATGGTAGGATTGACTTTCAAAAGTCCCAAAATTTGAAAAATAGATAAAGGCATGAGATTAATGCTAACACTAGGGTCACATAAGGCCTTTTCAAAATTTGAATTATTGATAGTGCATGGAATTGTGAAACTCTTGAGATCCGTCAAATTTTATGGCAAATTTTGTTAAAGAATCACATTACAGTCCTCAGTAAGCTTTAACGTTTCATAATCCTCCAAACTTCTTTTCTTTAACATCAAATCCTTCATAAAACTTCACATAATATGACATTTGTTCTAAAGCATCCACAAAAGGAATATTTATGTGAATCATTTTAAAAATCTCAAGGAATGTGGAGAATTGTGTATCTAGCTTATTATTTTGAAATTGTTAAGGAAATGATAATGAGGGAATAATAAGGGAAGGTTTATTTGGAAAAGAAATAGAATTAGACATTAAAATCACCTTTTGTGGTTCTTCTATAACCTCTTTCTCCTTGTCTTCACTCTCATTTGGTTTAAGAGCTTTTAATTCCTTACCACTTCTAAGAGTGATAGCCTTGTAATGATCTCTAGGGTTAGTCTCTATGTTACTTGGAAATATTTCAAATGTTTGGCCTTTGATTGAATTAAAAAATTGGCAAATTTGCACCTCTAAGGCTTTTATTGTAGTATTCATGTTAGTGCAATGTATCTTGATATTGTCAAGTCAGGCCTTATCTTTGTTAAATCTTCCCCCTGTCTTAACAATGAAAGTACTTAAGAGGTTTTCCAATGAGGTTTTTTTCTCAGCTATTGGTTGATTAAATCCCAATAGAGGTTGCAACACATTGTTTATGTTACCATAAGCAAAATACTTATAGTTACGAAGTCCTAGATGATAACGTGTGGGCAAGTTGTTTAGCATCTTGTTACGTTGGTAATTGAAACTTTATTTGTTTTACAATTGAACTTGCTCTAGATCACTACCTTCACGGGTATAAGAAATGCCAATAGCCATCACTGGATCCTTCCTTAATGAAGCTTTTCTAGAATTTATAATTGAAATTTTACTAGCTAAACCCAAAACTTTAGTTGAAAGAGCAATTATAGGATTATGGATTTCTTTAAAGTAGACGCTCTTGGGCTATTGATAGTTGTTGGACACCATATCTTTTAATAGAATTTGAGCTTCATTAATAGTTTTAGACAATAAAGTACCACCGACCACCGCCTCAATAATCGTTCTTGTTTTCTCATTCAATTTATTGTAAAATAATTAGCTTCAGAACTAATATTGGTATCCATGTTGAGGGAACTTCTGAATAACATCCTTAAATTACTCCTATGATTTATAAAAAAAGGCTCAATGTCTATTTGGCAGAATTACCAATTTCAATCCAAAAATGAGAAGTCTTTAATGGACCAAAGAACTTTGTGAGAAACCTTTGTGCTTACTCCTCCCAAAGTGTAATATTACTGGGTTCTAAAGGTTAGAGCCAACCCATCGCCTTGTCCCTAAGAGAGAAAGGAAACAAGTGCATTTTAATGATGTCTTCTAATAAACCGTTTATCTTAATGGTATCACACAAATCTCTAAGAATATAGCTAGGTGAATATTGGGGTATTTACTTGGCAATCCTGTATATTGATTTTGTTGGACCATATTAATGAGAGTTGGCTTCAACTCAAACTTATCAACATTGATTCCTTGGTGCCAAATTTTTGGATAGTTTTCATTAACAATAGGCTTGAATAATCTTGTAAGACTTGTTGTTCTTGATTGTTGTCTTCTTCCGCCATAGCTTAAACTTCATTTCTTCTTTCTCTTCTTAATCTCTGTAATGTATACTTTACTTCTAGATTATTCGATAACAAATCCAAGCTTTGAGAACTTTTGATACACTTAAACGACAAAATTTCCCAAAACTAAAAAATATGTAAATAAAATAAATGCCTAAATTAAGATCAAGTAACTTAACCAATATATTAGCAAAAAATTAAAAACTACAATCCCTGCAACAACATCAAAAATTTGTTCACTTACATGCACATATGCATAAACCTCAAATGTACAAGTCATGCTTAAGTGATAAGTACAATATTGTCCCATAAAGATTGATCTTTCACATTTCTGCCAAGTACTATATGTTTTCATAGCATAATTTTATCTAAGCAACTTCAATTTTGAATTATTTGCAAAATCTAAAGAAATTTAAGCTAGCAAAACTAATTAAAGTGATTAACAAAGCAATAATTAAAATTAACAATGCTATAAAATGAGAAATCTATAATAAAGGGATTCTAGGGTCTTGACTTCACTCTATTCTTTCTATTTAGTAATTGTTAACTAATTTCATTTCAATTTAGTACTCAAGGTTTTAAAATTAATCGCATTACTTTTCTTAAGTGTTAAATGAGATTCTATATATAAATATTTAAGTTGATATCTCTATCTAACTTGCCTACTTATACATTCATTAAGTAGCCCTTATATTAATCATCAAAACGCTATTGGCCTCCCAAAGTTAATAGTAACGAAGATTACGTTTCTCAAATTCGATAAATGAATCAATCTCTCCCGAACATTAAATCTATAAATCTACGTTAACTAATTTAATTCATGACAAAATTAAGAGCATTAAGCATAGATAAACACAAATGAATTGAACTAAATCTTTGTTAATAATTAACAAAATATTTCAAACATAGTGTAGATTGAGCTCCATCAAGCCATAGAATGAAAATCTAGCCAAGCATAGATATAACCACAACTAAAATTATCAAGAAAATCATAAATATAAACATGTTAAAAATAATATCCATAAATATAAATCTCAAATCAAGATAAAGAAAGAAAGAAAGAAAGAGGAAGAAACTAAGATAGAGATAGTCTTCAAAGCTTCAATCCTTTAAAAATTTTACTCTTCAAGTTTCTCTCTAGAAATGTATGAAATCTTCCTTGAATTGTATGTCTTCCTTCTCTGCTTTCATGCTACCTCTTTCCTCTTCTTAATAATGGCTTTTAAATCCCTATTTATAGGCTCTAATTAGGAAAAATTTTGAAAACAAGAAAAATAAGGTTTTCTTATTTTGTCTGGCAGCATTGCAACTTGAAAAGATTGGCTCCGCCGCTTAGGAAGACTGGCACCATAGCTTTTGGCCTCAAGTTCATTTATTGTCGCAGCTTAGGGTGACTAGCGCCACTGTCTGTGGGTGTTGACTTGTCTTCTAATTTCTGCTGCAAGGCTGTGGCTTGTGCTTGTGAAATGGTCGTTTTGCCACTTTTCTTCATTTTTGCTCTTTTTATTGTGCCATTTTGTTGAAACCTATAAAATAACCATGATATGCATAAAAGTCACATATTTATACTTATGTTGAGCAATTATTAAGTCAAAAGAGTCAAAAGAGTCAAAATATTATATATAAAATGCATTCATCAATCCTTATCATATCTCTTTAGGACCAAGTGAAGATACCTTGGGTTTGAATTAAAAACTTAATCAACTTTTCTCTTTCTCCATTAGTTTAAGTTTGTAACGAGAAGAATTTTACAGTCGGGGACTGTAGGGACCAAGATTACTTGCTTATCTTCTCAATGCTGGGCAACATGTATCATCATTTTGGAGGAAGTCCTTTGGTCACCGATCCTGTAATTGTTAATCAGTGGGAGGTTTCACCTTTGAAAGTGGTGGGACCTATTCATTTTTCTATGCACCAATCTTCTTAGAGGTCTCTCTTGCTTTCATGTTTTCATTTATATCGGTGGTTGATTTTAGGGCATTAACATTATTTTGTTTGATCTTGTTCTTCCTAGATGTCAATGACTCATTTTTCTGTAGCTTAAACACATCTATCTACTTAGTGGAGAGTAGAAGGGACTACTTCCATATAGTGGATCTAGAAGCGTCCTGTTGTTGTATGTTGTGGATAACAATTAGATTATCAACCTCTAATCACTTTTCAACCATTATAACACATAAGGTTATGACTCTTTTAACCTATACTTTACCTCCTCTAAAGGATATTAGCTTCATAAGGCCATCTATATTAAGTTTCAACCCTTTGAATGCTTTCTACAATAGTATGTTAGCATTGCTATCTCTATTTATTAGTACCCTTCTAACAATTGTTCCATTTATATTAAGGCTAACTACTAAGGATCCAAATGTGACATCATTAGATTAATTAGGTCTTCTTGAGAAACTTTATTTCCCTAAGCTCATACATGATAAAAAATGCTATGAAAGTTTCTTCTAGTTCTACATCTTTGTTCTTTGACTGCTTTCCTGAATAGAGGTCTCCATCTTTCATCTTTCTCCTCCTTATTTGATGAACGTCCGTGTATGACATTAACAAGAAATTGGTTCACGGCTATCCTTGCTGATAGTGCTTCTATGAAATTTTTAATTCATTGGCCATCCTTTTGTGGTCCTTTGAGTATTAGAAGTTTAGTTTCATCAATCTCTTCTACTATTGGTTATGTGTATCTTTCTCTTACTTTTGAGAAATCAAAAGGATATTTATGAATGGCATTTAAGATTGAGACTCCTTATTTTTCATCAAGTTTAGTTTCATCATTTTTGTTACTATACTGGTTTTATGTTTCATTTAGTATTATCACTGAGTTTGCACTCGTTTAAGTATCCATCTCTACTTAAGTATATGGAACCTCAGAGCTCAACATCCCTTAATCGAGTGTTTATAGTCATTGTAGCAGGAACAATATTTGGATCCATCCTATCACTTTATTGGTGTTTCTATGGGTTTGGGCTTCCAAAAGATCCTAAAATTTTTATACTTCTCTAATATCATCTCAGCTGGTGTGTTTATGGGAATCAGTTGATTGAGTATAATTTGTGACCTTTACATATGATTGCCTTCTATCTAGTTATGAGGTATTTTCTCTCTTCTCACTTTATCTTGTTGTTGTCTTTAATAGTTCTCCTTTTCGGAGGGACCTTCTTATTTCTTTATAGTTATCACGGAAGCTTCCTTTTTCATTAGGCTTTTTGTTCTTCTTCTTCCCATGTCTATTGTTCAAATTTTTCATTAATTATTTTAAAGGAAGTAAAAATTATTTTAAACCTCGTACTTGTGATAAGAGGTTGAAGGTCTAACTATCCTTCTGTATGTTTGGCAACTATTTTAGAGTAACTGCTTCCCAATTTATTGAGTTCCTTATTAAATCAGTTATGAAAGCTTCGAATTGACTCATCATCTCTTTGTTTCACAAAAAAAGGGTTTAAAGCTTTCTTCTTCTTCTTCTTTCTATTTCAGATATATTGTATAATGAATTGCTCAATTAATTCCTTAATTGAGGAGATTGATTTTTTTTTTTTTTGAGTCTTCAAAACTAAACTTAAGATAAACCCTTCAAGCTAGAAAGGAAAATGATACAATTCAATGATTCATTGTAAGCATGCATGATCATTCTGGAATTAAAATGGGATATATGTTCTTCGGAATCTCTGGTGTTGTCAAATATATGGACGTTAGGTATGTTGAATTTATCTGATCATTCGGTTGTTCTTATTACTTTAGTAAAAGGATATTGGTTTACCTTTTTTACCAAGGTTAAAGCATCTTCAGAGGATCCTAACTTATGTATCTTTGCATATAATTCCTCAACTTCCTTGAGAATGTAGGCTTTCATGTCTTCGTCGTCTAATTGTTTGGAAGCTTTGGGGGCAAGTTCCCTAACTTTGTTTTGGATGCAATCTTTTTCAACTTTGTTATAAATCTCTGCTTCTAAAGTTTATTTGGGTCCAATATCTTAAGGTGGTTCATCTTCAAAGTCATTGTCTTGATGTGTGCCTCCTCTCAGTATCATGACCTTATCTCACAATTCTATATTCTCCCTTCAGTAATCACTATTCAGTTCATTAATTTAGAAAGTAGGTTGGCTATGTTTGCGGGAACGTTGTTCCCAAGAGCTACTAGTTTGGAGGCACTGAAGCCCCTGTTATTGTTGTTGTCCAGGTCAGATGAACAATTATTTTTTGTGTTCAACATGTTTCTTGATAGTGTTTAGATTGAGAAAGTCTATTTATTCTTCTGAGACTTTCTCACATACTGTGCTATTGAAAATCCTAAAAATTAGAAGTTTGTAGAAATTACTTTCTTACTTTTGATAAGTCCTTGAATTTGCAGGAATGCACCATCCTCTTGCAAAGAAAAAATTCAACGCTCAAGTTAGTATTTAATCAAAGGAGGCGGTGCCGTGTGTGAGGAGTGTCTCAAAGACAATTAGGAAAGAAATGAATGAATTGTGTATGAGAATTGAATAGAATTGATTGAATAAATTATGAGCCGAGGTTGTATACTTATTTATCGTACATAAATCCTAATTCGTATTAGAATATAAATATGTGAATCCAAATCCTTATCAAGCATATTTTAATTTAATTTGAATTTAATTAAGAATTATAATCTGTTTCAAATATGAGTATAAGATTTAAGTGAATTTTTTTCATTTGTGAAAAATCCTTCTTCATACGAAATAATAATTAATCAATTAAAATATTTGAATAACATTTAAAATTTAATCCATCCTTACCTCCCCAAAAGACCCACAATCTATTTGTGGAATCTACGGGTTAACAAACTAAGTTACTTAATAAGATGGATCCAAAATTTGGACTTATAGATTATACTATTATGAGCTAGTTGAGCTTACAAATAAAGGTCCAATACCGCATGCTTTTGGAGATGAAATTGATCACTTTTAAGTCCTGAAAATGAAAATAAAAAATATAATTAAGTATTTAAAGAATTTAAGAACTTAATTAATATTTAAAATAAAAACAAGAACAAAACTGGCAATTGTCCTAATAATTACTCTCTTCCATAGTTCAATGCCGGAAAACAATGTTATAAATTACTTATTCTTGTGACGAGCTGAAGAAACAGGCTCTTGCGGACGACGAAAAATTTGGCAAGTAATGAAAATTTTTACTGTAAGTTTTTCATTAGAAATAAAAAAACCAAACCTGTAATCTCAAGCACATTCGACCAAAATTCTTGCCATAACAACATATGGACTTACCAAAAGAACACCAAAAACCCACACCCTCACCCTCTCTGAGAAGCACAACCATAAATCAATTCATAAATAACAGTCAACAGAATCAAGTGCTTGATCGATTACCTCAAATAATTCAATGGGATCTACCAGAAACGAGATTTTGCAATTTTATTTTAGTAGAAACTGTTAATGCTGCTTCTTTAGTTGAAGTTTTTCCACATAATGTAATGTTTCTTCTAAGATGTAGCATGACTTCAGTTTCAACTGAGTGAAACAGCCTTATTTATTTTAAACTTTGGTGAATTTTCTCGTATCAATCTGGAAGACAATCTTTTCAAAACAACCTTCTATCTCCGACTTGAAAACAAAAGCTGACATGTCAGTTTCATTGATGACTATTCATGCTTAGAGATAGTTGTTGAAAAGTGCCTGGCTTTACATTTCTTGTAATTGATTCATCATTATAAGAAGACCAAAAGGAGAGGTCATTCCTATGTCACTTGGTGGTCAAAGCAAGTATCTAGAAGTCCTACACGTTGCTTTGGTGTACTCATAGACCTTTCCTTTGCTTTGGCAGACTGTGTTGCAGCCATGTACGTTGGAATAACTAGAGAATTTAGGACAGGATCATCATCGCCAAAGACATTATGTCGTGTACGAGAAAATGATTTCCTTGGAAATCAAATTGGTGAATTCAATCCATCCTGTGAATCATGGTTCCTCATATTTCTCAGTTTAACATATGTAGGAATATAGGCTTCACCAGAAATCAAATTTGAACACACTGCTGGTTTCAACATTTCAAGTTCTTTCCTACGATATGTACCTGTATCCGACTCTTTCTCCTGCCGGCAACTCTTCCTTCCATTTTCCTTGTGGGGTAGAGATTCTTCTAGTATATGGACATCCCTCCTCTCCTGAAAAAGATTATTAGTGGTTTGACCAAAGTTGCTGACTTTAAGAATAAGCTATAAGAAGAGGAAACTTTCTGCTTCATTGGATTGAAAACAGAACAGATGAGATATTCGAAAGCTAGCATCACTTGATAAATGAAAGGGCAGTTAAGAATGTTTACAAAAATTTTCTACTGTCTCTGTTGCCTGCAATCATTAAGCAAAACAATCATGATAGAAGAAGCCAAATAAGATAAAATTACCCTTTGTGAGTATGAGTATTTCATCATCCGCTCTCTTTTAATAGCAGCTTCATGCTTTCTTAACCATATGGCTTCCATGTCTTCCTTTGAAAGAATACTGCACTCCCAACTTCTTTCACTTTCAATTCAGGCTGTCCATGCAAAAAATAAATCAATAAATAAATAAAATCGTAGTAGATCCAATGAATATGGATGCTCTAAGGTTATTACAAGAGAAAATGGCTCTATATCAGACTACAAAAGAAGATTGTGTATGCCCATATGGTTTACCAGAAACTAAATATGTTCTTATTCATAGTTATTGCACTGGGCTTATTGATTGAACTAGTGTAACATTCACCAGCTTTATTTTTTTAATTAGAAGGCATATGCTTCCCACAATCAATGATATTAAAAATGGGCTTATTGATATTGTTTCCTATGGCTACCATAGCTCAGTGTATCCTTAAAAATTCTTTTGAACAAGGCTAAGGAAGCATTTATCTTATTCAAGGGAAGAAAAATAGCGGTTTATCCACATCATCTCACGTACCTTCATTTCTTTTTCTGTAAGCTCCTCTTCAGACGGAATGCACTTTTCATTTTCACCAAATTTACCAACTGCATCTCTCTTTTCCTGGACCTTTGACCACTTTTCTGCAGAGGATGGCAAACACTTCAATGTGGCTATTGTTCGACGTCTTACAGCCCGACCACGAACAGTAGCTTGAAGCATCACCAGCCCCTTCAATGCTCGCAATGCTTTCCTTGCCTGTTTCACCTCCATTTGGAAGTTTGTATCAATTAGCAGCCATCAGTTTTCATATTTGGAAACATTTAAACCCAAACTGATATGTACAGGCTCTTAAAACTTGCCTGCTAATTTGGATGCAGATCAGATAAGCAATCAAAAGTACAAAACAATATCCCCTGTTAATTTGTGTATAAATATTCTTCCATTTGGTTCACTTCGAATCTCCAACTTAGCATTTTATTGTACTCCAGAAGATTATCTTATACTTGTGGAATATAATTGGAGTAGGAATTATACTTGTTCTATAAATTAAATTTGGACCAATATCAAAAATCTTCCTCAAACAAAGATAGAATCTGGAGTTATACTTTCACCTTCTGTTTTCTATGCCATTAAACTAAAAACATTCATAGTTGAGCATACAAAATTTTTCCTAATGCTGCAAGTCTCTGTATTGCTACCAAATGCACTCAAATTCTCAATTTTGGCATTTTTTCAACTTCAGTGCAACAGTTAGGCATGCAAGTTTTAATGAGATAAAATTGTAGATAAGAGAAAGGTTCAAATAAACTCACCAGATGTGCCCTGAAAGCACTTTGAATCCTAATGGCAGCCAAGTTTCGATCTCTCTCGGTGAAATGATTGTAAGATTTAGAGCTGCCCATTAGCCGAACAACTTCAGCTGCAGCATGAGCAGCAGCAACTGCAGCCTCAGCAGCAGCAGCTGTTTTCATGGCGACATTCAAAGCATGCTTTCTCTGCTCTTCTGTTGCATCATTCAATGTTTTTCGTGGCGCTGTAAGTGCAGGGTATTTTCTGAACTTAAGCCTTCCAAAAACCCATTTCAACCTGTTTGATTTCTGGTAGTTATAAAAAAAAAAATTACTTCTCAAAATAAATAAGTAATAAACGAAAAATGAATATGCATAGTAGTACCAACCCTTCCCGCTTTTGTTCTTGCCTTGGAAACAAAGAGTTTCTTCACCCAACCAAGCCAGCATTTCCTCTTTGCCATTGCTTTGCTCAGAAAATTGTATGAATCAAATTTGCTCAACGTCTTCTATTCTTAAAACACCCCTTATAATAAAAAACAAGCGTTAGATTCGAAATCTATAAAGAATTGCAATAGAGTAATAGACACATTGATTAAGATCAGAAAAAAAATATGCGACTTCGCTAGGCAAACCAACATAATTGAACAACTGAACTCGGAAAGCACACTGAAAATAAAATAAATAAATAAGAGAGTAAAACAAAAGAAAAATATATCTTTCTTTTTGCGTTGTCATAAATTATCAATTCAGTAACTTTTTTTTTTCTCAACTGACAGTTATGGATGAAATCTAGAGCCATATATTAAAAGCAAAAACATAACTAAAATTAAACCAGAATAACAAAAGTACATGTTGAATTAACAGAGAGGAATTCAATTGTCCTCTGGGCGTAGCTCAGACGATCTTGAATGTGTTTTACGTCCAGAGTCCCCTAAGTTGAGTAAAAATAGAGAACTAGTGTTTAATGAGTGAGATTTCTTATTCCATCCAATTTTTTTTAAAAAAAAAAAAAGAAAAGAAAAACAGAGAGGAGTTCAATTCAATAACTTTCAAGTAAAACATGTCGAATTAACCTGAATATGCCATCAACCCCAACAAAAGAAAATAATAAAATAATTGATCCTTATTTTAGAAGAAGCTCCGTTTGATTATAATGTTGAGAGAACACTCGAAATCATCAACATCCAAATGGTGTTGAACTTTTGAGTTCTGAGTGAACTAGCTAATCTTTTTTGTATATTTTTTCCCCGAAAAGAAAAGAAAAGAAATCATATGATGATAGAAAGAAAGGGAGAGTGGAAGCGAAGGGTATGTGAAAAGAAAGTTTTGCAAACCCATTAGCATCGAGTCAGTGGCTGGCTCTGCTAGCTCTTTCCCAATGATGTAAATGTGGCATTTGCAGGTGAGTGATGAGTGATGACTTATTAGAGCAGAGCAATGCAATGTCTCTGTCTATTTCTATTTCTTGTTCAACTTCATGAGAGGAGGGTCAGGGTTCCCTTTTACAATTTACTCCTTTTATGTTTTCTCTCTTCAAGTTCCCACCGTCACTTTCATTTACAACTGCTAAATTGCTAATGCCCCCTTCAAATCTTTGTTTCAATGAATTTACTGAAATGGTCCATAAACCCCGGACTCACACTGTGACACGGTCAACTCGTTTCCTTTCGGCTTAACTACGTGCCTTCAATTTAATAGACACCTTTAATTTTTTCTTTTTATTACTGATATTTTTACTTCGAGGATATGTTAAACCCAGATCATCTCATATCATATATGACGCGATCACTATGCCCTAAATAATTTTCTTTTAAAACAAAGATCCGACCAAATTTAGGTGGACCCTAAAGTAAGTTCAAATTCAAGTACCTAAGGTAAATTTAGTCTTAAGTTTAAATTCTCCTATTATAATCCATAAATCCATTGAGTGTCCGATTATAATCCATAAATGTAATATATTATTGTTGGGTCCATTTCCATCTAATCTAACCAGCTCAAACATGAGTGGCCTAATTTTTTTATTTACTTGAAGAGGTTTATGCAAATGTGCCCATAAGACTTAAAAAGAAAAATCTCAGAGAAAGATGAGAAGGATTAAAAAATATAAATTTAAATATAATTTTAACTGTTAATTTTACTTAACATATAGAAGAGTTATTCAAAAATTAAATGATTCTCATTAAAACTCATAATAAAAAAAATAATGAGACGAAATCTTTAAAGAAAACTTAAGATCATTGCGATTGTTATTCAATTAAAATACATATTCATGCTATTAAATATTGAGATGGAATGAAATTTTTACTCTATAAAACAATCAATCCTTTAACAAAAGAGGGCATCCAAATTCCAAAGAATAATTCTAATTACATACACTCGTAGTAATATATTGATTTGTTCTTATTCATGCATATATTTCACCACACACAATCCTCTTTCTCTTTTTCAAATATTAACTTAAGTGTTAAAGTTAATATTTTTCGAAAGAGAAAAAACGGTCCCAAACTTTTTCGAAGCCGCGCCGCCATAGCCCTCGAAGAGAGGCCGACGGCCTTTCTCCAGGAGATTTTTCTTCTCCTTTGCTATTTCTATCATGCCTTAAGCTCGATCTCTTTCTTTCCTTTCTGTTTTGTGTAGTGTTTCTATTTTCCTATTCTGTTTCAAGTGGAGGTAAGGTTTTCGACCGGCGTGGCGTGTGGTCTGAGATCCCTCGACTGTCGCTGAGCCTCTTCAATACAGTCGAGCTTGTCTAGTAGCCACCAGTTGTTTCATCGGCCACCTCCCGGTGGTGCTCTTGTGGGATCCATTTCAGAGGGGGTTTTGTGCGACACAGACAGACGTGCCACCCTCTTGGGCTCTCGATGATTATGCCCTCGCTCAGCCCAAGCCCGACTCAACTGTCTGCCCATTTATCTTCATCCCTGGCCATCTCTCAGATCCTCCGTCGTACTGTCCGTCATCAGACACCCTACCACTGTACTGTGCAGCGGTGCTCCTGTAGCTTGTGCCTCGCCTAAACAAGCCAGTGTGCAGAGCCAGGAAACCACTATATGCTTTGTGGCCAATTTCGGCCATTTCTGGCCGTGCCTTGTCTGTCATGCGATGAGCTATGCTCCCGTCTGATGGTACTCCATTCGGTAGTTTTTTTTATTGTGGTCCGAAATATGTGCCGGTTGCTTGCTTGTCACAGTTGATTAGTTTTATGCGGGCTGGCTTTTAATTTTATGTAATAATAATCTCTCCATTTTTAAGGGATTTGTATTTCCCTTCTATAGAGGTCTTTTATCCCTTTCTATGAAAAGGTCTATTTTTTCTTTCTTTTGAAAGAGTCTTGTCATTACCCACTATGGGTATGACGACCTTTTTCTTTATAAGAGGCTTGAATTAGATGATCTTAAAATGTATTTATCTTACTCTGTTATTTCTTTGATATGTATATTAAAGGAATTTGATGTAATATCTTGACGATATTAATGATATGATATGATCTCATTCAAAAAAAAAACAAAAACAAAAACTTAAGTGTTAAAGTGTTTTCTTGTATAAGAGGATGAAGACCGCTTTTGTCAATTTGAGAGAGTGGTGCAAGGAAAATAGGTAATTGAACTCTAAGGTCTGATTCAAGGAGCTTTAGTGGTGTCGTCTGTAAAAAATGTTTGAACAAAGACAATAACTTACTAATAACAAACTAAATAGAAGATATGGTAAGATAGAGACATAATCAGTCATTCCTTCCTGAACAAACTAATGGGACAAAAAGAAGGGATGCAATCAATGCAAACACGATAGTCCTAGAAAATAAATTCTTGTTGCAATAATAGATGTGCTAAAAAAAATTGTTAAACAACTAGAAGAGACTAGAAATAAGAACTATAAATTAAGAGATAGATTAACAATGATAG
This sequence comes from Ailanthus altissimus, assembly GCA_946807835.1. Taxonomy (NCBI): domain Eukaryota; kingdom Viridiplantae; phylum Streptophyta; class Magnoliopsida; order Sapindales; family Simaroubaceae; genus Ailanthus; species Ailanthus altissimus. The sequence goes on from OX327687.1 coordinate 18,726,236, forward strand.
ATGAATCGAAGAATTGAATGATGCTCTGATAGATACTCGACATGAGCAAGAACAAGAGAATGAACTAAGAAACACTTAGCGTTAACGATCATAAGAGAATAAGATAGAAGACAAAGTACCCCAAAGAATGACGAAAGAAGAAACCAAATTAAGGATGAAAAAAAAAAGATAGTAAAGATGATATAAGAGCTTCTATTTTGAAGGAAGTTGAAAACTTACATAGAAAAATTGGGAAGCTTGGAATCATTGATAACACGATATTCTCGTTAAGAAAGGCAAACCAAGATCTATTTCATGAGTCCATCATGCGAGTCGAAAAACCTTACAAGTTAGCAATGCTAAACTTCCAAATGTAAGATTAGATCGGGGACACAAAAGAATATCTCCTCCATTTCAATATGAAAAGAATTATGCATGTATACAATGGATCTTTAAAGTGCATAACATTCTCATCGAGCTTAAAAGAACCTAAACAAGTGTGATTCTGTAGGTTAAAGGGGAACTTGATATCTTTTTTTGAAGAATTAACAACTAAATTCATCACATAACATATGCAAAACTATAAGAAAAAGAAAACTACATCAGACCTATTCTTTATGAAACAAGAAGAGAATGAGATTATCAGGAGATTCTTTAACAAACTTAATCAGGAACTTAATAAAGAATGAAGCTATAATACCAAAATTGCTACCCAAGTCTATTGAAAAGCTATAAGGATATCCACCATTTTATTATTATTACCTTGTTAGTAAGAACTTCACTTTATTTAAGGTAATCAATAAGAAATCTAAATAATGGATTTGTAAGGAAGAAGAAAAAGTAACAACAATAAGGAAACATCCATCAACACAACTTGAAATGAATGGGGGATGCTTTAGAGGGAAGGTTCTACTAAGAAAGATGATAAAGATGACAAGTGATCGAGACAAGTGTTCCAACCATTAATCACGATCAATGCATCTATAGAGAAAATATGGGTGAAATATAAAAATACAAGGCTCTTTACAGAAACAAAGGCCATACAGACACTAGAGAATCAAATGGACCATTCGAAATATTATGCATTCAGTGATGAACCCAAACATCACATCAGTAGCTGTCATTCTTTAAGAGAGTAAATCAATGCTCTCATAAGAAACCACCACCTCATATAATTCAAGCTAGAAATAAAATCTAAGAAGCTTTCAGAACTAAAAAAGGTCTAAAGATGAATAGGAAGGAATTTACAACTATAGAATAAGCAAGGCCACTCATATCAAACATGATCCACAGATTATTTTTTGACTTTTGTTACTAAGGAGAGGATGAAGGAAGCGCAAAAGAATCAAAAGTGGACAGAGTATATAAATTTATTGAGGAAACTTCATTACGTTTGAGGATGCTAAGATAGAAGGAAAAGAAGAATCGTATGAATAGAAAATTGTCTTGAAAGGACCACAGACTGTTGAAAATCATGTCAAAGAATCCACGAAAATTTTTATCAATAAAAATGGCTATGAACCAGTTATATTTAGTAGTATTATAAGGGAGACCACCAGATAGAGAAGAAAGAGATAAGAGATGAAAGCCACTATTTAAAAGAGCAACTAAAGTCTAGAAACAAGCCATCAAGAGACATTCGTTGCATCAGTTATGTTGGTTGAACAAGAGCTATGAGAGATAAGACTTAACTTGCCTGTTACTTCCATATCTAGATCTGTTGATATTTAGTATACCCATTGCTTGGATACTAGTATTAAAGGTATTAGTTGACAGAAAAAGTAGCACAAATATTTTATTTTGGGATACCTTCCCATGAAGTTAAACAACAAACAAAGAATCAAAGGATTCAATATTGAGCTTATTATGTTTGGAAGAAGGAAAGTGCAAGTCAAAGGAACGGTCACACTGCTAGTGGAAGCAGCGAGAAAGCTTCTAGAAGTGAGTGCCTAGTAGTCGATGCACCATTCACTTACAACATCATAACAAGATGAAACTAGTTACATGATAAGCGCATTTTAAACATCATATTGTACCTCTCATAACTTGATGTTTACTTGTTTTGAGTATAAATATATTGACTTTTTATGTGTGTTAATATTATTTTATAGGTTTAAAGTTATCGTAACTATTTGAGATGAAAATCTAAAGGAAACAAGGTAAAAATATCAAATTTACTTCGATAGACTGATACAATGAAGATTGATATAGTGAAATGATATCATGACCATAAATAGTACTTTGCTACAGTGGCTACGCTATAGCGCCACAAAAACCTAAGTCTTGGTGCCATGTCGAGCCACCATAAGTTAGAAAGTTGGCGCCTAAGCGTTAAAAAGTAGCATCGTGGTGTCGTTAGTAGTAAATCATCCTTGATTTTTGTATCCTAATTTAAGAGCCCAACTTGAATCCTATAAAAAGAAGATTAAATGTCTCATAAAGAGAAGAGAGCAAGAAAATTAAAGAGAGAAATAAAGAATACTTGTGAAAGAAAGACACTTCAGAAGTTTGAAATCTCAAGAATCTTGAAGATTTGCGAAGATTATAGCCATAAGAAGACATCTCCAAACTAGTTTCATTTTTTTCCCTTTCTTGTTTCCTTTAATTTAGAATTTAGAATTTATAATTGTGGATTCTGTTGTTTTAAGCATATTTACTCATGTAAAATTTTGGATTATCTTGGATTTTGTGCTTAATCATGGTTGCCTAAACTCTTATTCTAGGGGCTTGATGTTGTTAGGGTGCCGGTTTATCCGGTTCATAACCTAAACCTATTAGGTATATGCATGTGGTATACGTGTCCATTTTAAAATTCATATACATACGCATCTAATACATACATATACAAATCATAAACGCAACGAAAGTTAGAAATCAAATTTCCTAAAATGAACACAATAATTTTAATTCATTACACAAATGAACAAAATATAAAACATATTAATCAAATTAATACTAATGGTTGAGAATATCACCTGTCAAGCCTTTGAAATGGATTTATAGCTGGAATACCGCATTAAGTCTACCCATTGGCAGTTCTAGGACTTAACATGGTGGGCTTCAGTCGTTAAAACAACAGCTTATATATTTTTATCACCATTTTAACATTTAAACTGTTGGATTAACTCTTAATCCCTATAGCCTAACACTTAGACTATATTCATTTTGTTCTTGATGTATTCAACATTTAAATTCATCAAAACAAATAATTCAAATGCAACAATAATGGCCATATGTTTAGGAGAAGAAGATGAATAGTAAAATAACTTTTCTTATTAAGTTTTTCTTGATTTTAACACTTAAAAACTCAAAACAAAATTAATTTTCCTTACCTTTGATAAGGATATATTTTTCATATATTTTTTCATGTTTTTATTTTGATATTTTATTATTTTGATATTTTATTATTTTATGATAATAGATGGCTATTTATGAGCTTTATTGATATTTATAGGGATTTGAACGAAATTTAAAGAAATGATGCGAAAAGGACAAAAACAGAGATTAGAATGTAAAGTTTTCAAAATATGAGTCCATCGCCCTAGCGCCACAGAGATTTTCGCCCCAACGCTAGAACAGTGATCAAAATAAGAAAATCAGACCTATTTAAGTCGCGACTGGCGCCTTAGTGCCAGATAATCACGCGTCAGCGATGGGCTAATGCTCCAGCGCCAACATTCCATCACTCAAGTAGTGACGCTTATTACATGCAGCACCCCAACGATAGCACCCAGCGCCTTAACGGTAATGTGAGTCTTAATCCGACGAGAATTGAGATTTTCAAGCTCATATTAATCCCTATAAAAGGCCACTCGTCCCCAGACTTTAAAAATCAACCTAGAGAATCTAAGAGCAATCCAAGAACACCAAGAATATAGAGCACAAATGTTAGAGAGCAATAGTAGTGTAATTGAAGCTACCTTAAAGAGAGATTCAAGGCGTTCTTCGGCATCAAGAGTATCTTAGGCAGCACAATCAAGACAAATTCGACGTCTATATCAGTTTAATATTGATTGTATCATGATTTATTATTATATTTACTACTGTTCTCTTATAGCCATGAACTAAACTTTCTTCTAGGGTTAATACTTGAACTTAATATGAGCGCTTAATTGCCATATCTTTTTAATATTTAATAAATTTAGTTCTTTGTTATTTGAATTACTTGTTCTTAATGCGTCAATATATCTGGCCAATATATAGTGAATGAATTGGTAATATTTTGATAAACTCAGAAAAGGAATCAAAATATTTAGACCTAGGTAATTTGATGCATAATTAAAGAGTAACATTCAATGTTGCATATGCAAGTTTGAACTTAGGATATGAATATACCTAATTGGCATGTATGATCAATAAGACTTAATCTTAATAAATCTTAATTTATTACAACTACCATAGAAATATAGGTATTTAATAAATTAAGGTATACTTGCATGACTTTGGAAGAGGCTTGTGAATACATTAGTGTCTTGATCAATAACAAAGACTAAGGGAGTTAAATATAATAGATTAATCATTAGAAAGCATATTCATGGATAATATTAATCATAGATTTTCTATATATTGTTATCACCTAATTCTCTTTACATTATGTTTTTGCTTTTATATTTTCTATATTCATTCTTGGATTTTATTTTTCTGAATAATTATTAGAAATATATAATTTTAGTACTTGGTTAACAAATAGAAATTATCCTTGTGGGTTTGACATTCGATTTATTAAGTCCCTTTATTATTTGTTACGATAGCGTATACTTACGCTTAATTATAAGATATAGAAATATCGCATCAACCTTCAAAATTGGTGGCCATCTTGTTTTTGCTTCAAAGAAGAAAATGAAAAACATTTTCATCTTCTTCTTTCTCCATGGCTGAGAGCTAACTTAGCTCTCATTCTTCTCCTCTTTTGCATTTCAAAAAGCCAAAATGAATACCAAAAAGATTACTATATGGCCAGCCACACAATTTGGCTTTTGAATTATTTTTGTTTTGTTTCATGGACCAAAAGGCATTCATTGTTAACCATTACAATTAAATGGCCAGCCACTTTGTTTCTTTTGTTGGCCTTAATCATTTTTCTTTGTTTCAAAGATAATTAATTAAATGCCAACCACCCACCACTTTTATTTTATATTTATCAAATCTTTTATTTTTGAAGACCAAAATGGATTCAATGTAAACCACCACATAACATGGTCGGCCATCTCTTGTCTTTGACAAGAATAATTTGCACTTATATCCTCAAGTTTTGATTTAATTTTTCTTTAATAATATTTGATTTAACTTCCCTTTAACAATATTTGATTTAACTTAATTATTTGCTTAGTAAAATCTCATTTTATTTAGCAATTAAGTCATCAATAAAATATTTATTTTATTAATTTAATCATGAGCTAACAATTAACTCTAGTCAAATTAATTAATTACTTAACTCTTAAGTGAGAACAAATATTTAGATTATTTAACACTTAAATAATCAATTAAGATTAATAACCCTTAAACCTTTAATTAACTCAATGTGGATCCTACCTTACCCAATACTTGAGTCAATTTAACTGAAGGCTCACAATGCGCTACGTGTTACTATTTAATTAGTTTATAATAATTATTAATTAATTATTGTACTTAACACTCAAGTACTGACACGCGCACATCCCGAGGATTCCTGAAACAAATATTCGATTCTGCTGGACATTACTAGATTAAATAATTCAATCTAGTATGCTACCCCAGTGCATAATGAGTACACTTCATATTGTGGAACTCTCTAGGTCCACGCTTAATCTGTCAAATGAAACTATTTCGTAAGTCTGTGATCAATGCCTTATGCGCACGTCACAGATATTATAAATCAGTACGTTAGACTATACAAGCTAAGGTCACATCGTATACGTATAATTCTTCACCATGTATATCCTGGATATGCAGGGATATAGATTAGTACTGTCAAATTCTCATATGCCCATCCATGAGCTTTAAATTTGTATTTTCAAGAACAATACACACAAATAACTTTGCTATATTGTTCAACCCTTTGGGAAACACCTTTCCCAGGTTAATACTCGTGGTCACGAGATTTACTTAAATACAATCTCAGAGTGTCTGGATATACTACTCCCTATGAGAGTTGATGGATCCTATATCTATACACCCCAGACTCTATAAGTATCGGACCATACCCAGTGACACCCATCAGTCACACCATGAAAGGTCTGCGACATGCATGGAACCAAAGTATGGTGGATCACCTAAAGTCCACCGTGGTACTTAGGTCAAAAGATTACGTATACTACTCAACTCGAGAGGACTCATTATTGACGATTTCATAGGATGTCTATTGGCGTCATCACGAGTCTGTTCAGTATTCAGTCTTGACTGAATACCCGTATGCTTATACGAGCTTTCTGCAAGCCCATGGTCGGCTAAGAACAACCATTTATACCATATAGATATAACATACACTGATCTGTATAAAATGGATCCACTGATAGACCCGCATTAGTGAAATAGATCAGGAACATAGTGTTTGAGGACATACTTGCATAATAACATCTTCTAGCACCTATTGCAACTCATTGCAACCATGTCATTACTAGTATACCCCCAAGTCTTTGTCCCATTACAGACAAGGATCTAATCTTTTAGATTTGACTGACTGTTATAACCTGCCAACTTTAAGCAGTGCTAACTATTAGTATAAATATAATATTCAGCTCTGCTAATTCTTAGCACTAGTCTAAACTCCTTTAGACTAGATCTGAACTCCTTCAAATCATATAATATCTATAACATAACAAGCATTGTACTATGTATTTATATTGTATTAACAATTATAGGAAATGTTTTCTTTATAAATATTAAATAATTTAATATTTATAAGTATTAGAATGGCACGTAAGCACCAACTCCAACAGATGATGCTCTATATTATACCATATTTAGATGTTTTTAGTTGATTATTGACTAATTCTTGTATAATTCATTTATGATTTTCTGGAACTTTATGCTTCAAATTTAATTAAAAAATGGATTAGATGATTTAAACTTATAGGTTGTATGCTTGGGAAAGATTGACCTATTTGTTGGAATTGAAAAGCATAACTCTAGTTATTATTAAGTTTAGAGACTAAAAATACTTGGATAATCATTTAAAGGTTGCTTAACGAATGTATAGATAGATAAGTTAGATAGAGATATATATTAACTTGCATATGTATGCATAACATTTCATTTAAAGTAAAAAGATTAATATTTACCACTTTGATTAATAAATTCATAAGATTAATTGGTAATAATTAAGCATAAAGAACAATAAAAAATTAGAGTGAAATCAAGATCTTACGACCCTTTTATCATAGATTTTTAACCTCCTTAATTTGTTAATTTATTAGTTAATTGTCTTTAATTTTTGTAATTATCTTAGAGTTAAAATAGGCTAGGTAAAATTGAGTTGTTAAAATTCATAATAGTTAGCATTAGATTTAAAAAGATTAATCCTTGTAGGAATAATATTCCATCATTATTTTATTACTTGTTCACGACCTTTGCACTTGTGGTTTAGTATTTGTGTGTGTTTAGTTTGCGAATACTACACTACATGAAAGTTGTTTCCTCCACCCATCATCAAGTGGTGAGATGTGTTTTGGCCAGTAGAAAAGCCATAATAGATATTAAAGGGGAACAACTTCATGCCAAATAATACTACTTATTCAATCAAACCATAAGAATAAATAAAAAGTAAAAAAGAAAGCAAAAAAGACCATCATAGCCACCAAATGGAAGACAACGTTGGTGTTTAATAACATTCTTCTCAAATATGGCCTTCTTGCCCTCAAAATTATAAAAAAGCCTTATTTTACCTTTTTTAGGCCTAGTGATAAATGATTTTAGAGCACAAAAGATTGTAGGTCAAGAACACATTATAAAAAAGGTGAGAGTATGGGGAGGAATCATGTGGTTTAGGAGAGATACATCTTGGAGTAAATGGAAAACATTTAAAGGTACTTGAAGGGGGGGGAGGCCAATTATGTATAGAAATTCAAATATTATGGGTGGATCAAGAAGCAGAAGCACTTAAGATGCTCTCAAAACAACGAAAGCTCCTTATGTCTAACTGAATGAGGATTTTGATATGGATCAGTGGCTAGAAGTGGTCGAATAAATACATCCTTAGGGATGTAGTACGCTAAGTTTTAGTTCCTCCATAAGAAGTTATATATTCCTCTCACCATTTTATATTTTCAACATTTTTACTAGTGAAAGGGAGAAAATGCTATTTTTTTTATCATAGGAAAATAAGAATGAAGTGCAAAAGAACCCTAAGTTTTAAATTTATAAATCACAAATAAATGAAGAAAACGACTGCTAAAGTATTTAAATAGCTTGTAATTGTCTATATGTTTGTTTGTAGAGAAGGAAACATACCTATATTTATAGAGATGCGAATGCTTGAACAAAAATAATAGTAGAAAGAAGCAGGAGAGTAAAAAATAAAATTAGGACATGTGGCGCTTACTGGGTGAGTGAAAGTGATGAAATGTACACTAAAAGACCTCTTAAATGACACACTTATTTATTTTTGAGAGGACATCTGTTTAGCTCAATTAGCCCATTTTTTCTATTAACTTGAAGAGGTTTATGTAAACACACTCATAAGACTTAAAGAAAAAAAGACCAATTCCTCTAAATAGGAACTTATTTTATTAACCTACGATCTCCATATATGAACCATAAATATTGCATAAAGATGGGAAAGGATTAAAAAGAATACAAATTTGAATATGATTTTTAACTAATTCCATTTAAACATATAGAAGGGATTCGTGAAGATTGAATGATTCCTATTAAAACTCTTCTACTAGAAATAATAGAACGAAGTCTTTAAAGAAACTTAAAATTATTTTAATCATCATTCAATTAAAATACATATCCATGCTAATATATTTTGGAAAGGAATCAAATTTCTACCTTATAAAACTATTAATCCTCTAATAAGAAGGACATCCAAATGCTAAAGAATATTTTGAATTACATACATTTATATTGATACATCAATTGATTCTTATTCGTGTATACACTCCACCACACTGACTTAAGTAATTGAGTGTTTTTTTTTTATAGGACGACATAGGGCGCACTAGTCAATTCAAGGGAGCAGTGCAAGAGTAAGAAAGTAATTAAATGGAAGGTTTCAATTCAAAGAGCTTCAAGTATTAAATAAAATGTGAGTGTGTTATGTGATTTGTGAAAAATAAATTTCTCATAAATTTAAAAAATACATCATACTCTTTAAACATAAATAATTAAGTTGAATTGTAATTAGACTTAATTTAGGTAAATTTAGTTGGATAGGGTGCTTGCACAAGTAAAACTGATGAATTTGACCAATAATTTAATTTGATCCATCATTAAGCAGATTGATGATTTTTCTATCAATTCTAATATCAAAATATAAAATCAAATTCAATATAATCCACTAATAAATCCAATTCAATCCAATTAAATTTAAAATTAAAATTAAAATTTTACTTTTTATTCAAAGGTGTCAAATGGGTACGCCCAAAATAGAATAAACTTATTATGTTATAATTTAATTCGTCTAATTTAAATTACAAGTTATGTATAGGTGAGTTAGGCTTAAGTTTAGACATACTAATTTCATTAAAAGATTAAAAACAAAATTTAAATTGATGTCAATATGGTTACAACAACCAAAAGTTACCTAAATTTAACATAAGTTATCAATTGTTTCTTTTTATAAATTGAGCGGCTTAAATTTATTTATTTAATTATTTTTTTTTTAACTTTTGAGATAGTGAAATAAATGTGATGCTGCACTTAATAATTCTATTTATAAATGTTATTGTATTATTTTATTTTAAACTTTTCAATCCATCTTGAATCAAATCAAATCTCTCAAATCATAGTTTTCCTCGAGTCAAATAAATTAGAGAAATTAAATTAAATTCTAAACATCCTAAGTAGACGCTAACCACTAGTTTTAAACTAAAAAAGAAAAAGGGAAAAAAGACAATTACATCATTTTAATTTTTATGGTAAAAGTGATTTCTTTCAGCAAATTTTATATGCTTTAAGTAGTTTTAAGAATGTTTACAAATATTAATTGATTGAATTGGTAAGATAAGTAAATTTGAATTCTAAGATAAGTAAAAAAGTTTACAAATATAAGATATTTGAATTCTAAGTCTATGATTTGTTTAAATTTATAAAAGAAAAAGAGTTTGTATTAAATATAGGGATGTTAACAAGTTTTTATTAGCGAGCTTCGAAATATTTAAAATTGAAGAGAAGGTTTGGAAATAATTTTAAAATCAAGGAAATATGTCTTTATTACAATAAGTGTGGTGGGATCCGAACAATTCTAACCCAAAATTGAATGCCAACTGCCGAGTTGTCTAAACATTTAATGCATGATCTGAGTTAATTAAATCAAATATGGTTTTTTACCTTGGACTCTTACCCCTACATTGAATCTTAAAATTCAAAAAATCAATACAATTAAATGTTAGGTAATAATATAATTCTGTAAACATATATATATATATATATATATATATTCGAAGGAGTGATTGCTGCTTAAAAGCAACTGAAAGTGCTTTTTGTTCGGCCACTTTTCAAGGCTTCTTAAAAGAGTTAAGAAAGCATTATCTTGTTCTACAACCTTTTAGTTTGTTGGGGTTAAATAAGAATATTCTTAAATATACCGAAAGCTGTAATTTGAATTTGGTCCCAATCTCCCTTCCTCCATGGTCTGATCACCCATTCATGCGTGCATAATGTTAATGCATTCAACAACTAAAGCAAATTTTGACCATTCATCTCTGGAAGAAATAGCAAAACTTTCATTTCATCTCAATTCATGGCTTCCAAATTTTAACATAATGAGGGCAATATGGCTTTTGAACCGTTCATTGAATGTTGAATGTCCCAAGAAGTAGAGTATTAACAAATGGTTCAAGATTTTTCTGAAACCTTTTCAATTGGGCTGCTTTGAGTTGCCCTCATTATATATACCATCAAAAGGGAATATAATGTGGCTTTTGAGCTGTTCAGTGGCCCCAGAAGTAGAACAGCTTAGGAAATCTTCGTGACCGCCCTTTAAGGTTAGGTTCATCAAAAACATCTCGTATAATTTTATAATTTTTTTCATAAACATTTATATCTAGAGGAATTTTTTGCTTAAATATATATTTATCAAACAATTAATGAGACTTTTATCTTTATTTTAAGTAAAAATTTAAGAGGAAGAAGTGAATGATATCTATTCATGTGTAGCAATTTTTGTTTTTTTTCAAATGAAGAGGCCAACCTGAAATGGGAATAAAAAAAAGAACCATCTTTACGGGTGCTCATGCTTCTTTTTGGTCTCATAAGTAGATAGAAAGAAGTGATGGGAATATATAATTAACTCTCAATTTTCATAATGATGAAACTTTTGATATAGAAGCTACATAAACCGAAACTTGGAGCAAATAATCATCAATTTCAATGAACTGCCAACCTTGGCATCATGAATATTAATGAATGACATTGGAAGGAAGATGCTTTACTCATTAAGTTGCCAAAAAATGAATGATTTGTGATGATGGTTATTTTACTATCACTGTCATTATTATTGCATGCGCAAACCCCCGTCTGCCAACATTGATGCAATTCTCAGTTTGATATTTTTGATATTGTTATTGTTGTTGTTATTATTATTATTATTAACAATATTTTTAAGATAAGGTTTAATTATAAAAAATAATTATGAGTTTAAAAAAGTAACATTAGCATCGAAGTGTTTCAAAAATTATGTACAGGATTATTAGGAATATTCTATTAATGTTAATAGATTTTTTGTTAATATGTATAAAATAACTAAATTACCCTTTTAATATTGATTTTAAATTTTTATCTTAATAAAAGTCTTTAATAAAAAATAAAACACTTAAAATTTTTTAAAAGAAAGTTAAAATAAAATTAAAAAATAACAATAATAATAAGTTAATAATAAAATTAAAAAGAATTAAAACAATTAAAACATAACAAAACTAAATAATAATAATAATCTTATAAAAATTTAATAAATTAAAAAAAGCCTCATGCCACTAGTATTGGCTAGATCAGGTTGTGCTTAAGGGATTCATGTTTTTAGCCTAAGGTAGTTTGATGCATGATTATAGGGTAACAATTATGAGTTCCATCTAGAATAGACATATACCTAGGTGGCATGTATGGTATAATTTAGAGTTGATATTAATGAATTGCATTTTGATTTAATTACCATAGACATATAGATAATTGTTAAAATGTGTAATATAGTCACTTGACCATTGACAGAGACTTGTGATAAAATTAGTGTCTAAACCAATAATTTATATTAAAGGATGAACTAAGTGGTTAATGAATCTAATGGAATACCAATAATTTGTATCTCTTGTTTGTTTGCTATTTAGGTTTAGTTTAATTTGATAGAATTGGGTTAATAAATTTAGTTTCAGATTTTGATTTTTCTGAATAAAAGTTAAATAGATATAATTTTAGTAATTGATTGAAGAATTAGATCACATAGTCCCTGTAGGATCGATACTTGGACTTAAATTCTATATTACTTGATATGATAGTGTGCACTTGCGCTAGGCTATTAAAGCACCCAATCAGGTAGTGCACTAGATCGAAAGGAAGTCTTAGAAAGCAGGAATTATTTTTGGGTCCCTTAAGAAGTTAACAGGGCTTAAGTGTTAGACCCAAGATGTTGATAAGTAGTAAGTGAGACTTGCCACTTCATCCCCTAATTAGTTGCCACATGTCATGCCAATGGCTAGTAATGGCATGACACATGGCAAGCAAATGGCAAAGCAATATTAGCCACTTTTTGAGAAGCAATTAGCCATTTCATTGTCATGCTTCCACCATTAAAATTCAAAAGCATTATCATGCTTTATGGTAAAGCATATTAATTTTAAAACATGAAGTGGCTAAAATTAAGGCCTTGTATGCTTAGCATATTAATTCATTAATTGCAGTTTGATTGGCCAAAAGGGTGGCAGCAAAGGCTATATAAAGGGGGCCATTTTCAATTGTCATATAGAAGTTAGAAAGTAAGATAGTAAAGAGTTACTAAAAACACTAATATTTAATGTAATGGCCGAGTGATACAAGAAGCAAAAGTTGCTTCAACAACAATTCCTACTAAGAAAGAAAGCTACCATTCTAACTCAAAAAATTTCACCACATCCTGGACTAGAATTATTCAAAGCATACTTTAAGGGTGGGCTTCTTTTTATCTTATTAATGTGATGAGACATATGTATTTTATTCTGCTGTGTACCTTTTGCATATGAGACATGTAAAATTAAAAATTAAATGTACACATTCACTCTACGCACAACACACTTATGTAAAACTATCTTTACCTTCCCAAAAAAGAGACTCGAACCCAAGAAAGAAAAGTGGCTGGAGGAACTACCAGGCATCTTTTGGGCCTATAGAATAATAGAAAATAGATCCACATAAAAGTTACCCTATGCTCTAGTATATGGAAGTATTTCTTCCAACAGTTAAAATAAGAATAATAGACCTGCAGTTAAATGAGAAAGCTATGACCTTTGTAAAAGATTTAGCAGATGAAGCATGAGACATCTTTGATCTATGAAATAATATAAAAACAAATAATGAAAAAGTCTATAGAACGCAATTAGGAAGAGAGTCATCACGAAGGAGATTTATATTAAGAGAAGCACTGGACATAAGTAAAGAGAAGAATGCAAGAACAATGGGTGAAACTTAGGAAGAACAATATAGAGTTCTAAAGAAGCTAGACCGGGGAGAATATCTATTGCAAATAATGGAAGGAGAAGACATACCTTGTTGGAAATAGTGCTTATGTACCATTCTAATATTGTATAAATATTAATTGTTTAATATTTATACAATAAGTAATTTGAATCCAATCGTTAATATTAAATATATATAGTAAGATGCTTGTAATGTATCAGACATTGTATGATCTGAATAGATCTAGTCTAAAGGAGTTTAGATCTGGTCTAAATGAGTTTAGATTAGTGCTAAGAGTTATAGATGCTAAGAATTACCACTGCTAAGATTTAGCAAGTTATAATAGTCAGTAAAATATAAATAGTTAAAACCTTATTTGAAATAGAACAAAGACCTGAGGATATATTAGCAATGATATAGTTGTAAAGAGTTACAAATAGTGCTAGAAAATGTCATTATGCAAATATGTTCTCAAATTTTAATGTTCTTGTTTATCTTCATTGATGCAAGTTTGTCGGTGAAAACTTTATCATAAATAGATAAGTGTATGTCTATATCTGGGTAGTCCAGATGATTAGTCTTAGTAGGTCATGAGTTTAGCAGAGGTATATATGGGTATTCAATGAAGATTAGGTACTGAATAGACTCAACAAAGACCTCCAATAGACATCCCATAAAGTCGTCAATAAAAGGTCTTCTCGAGTTGAGTAATATTTATTGTTCATTGATCTGAGCACCATGGTGGGTTTGTGAGTGATCCATCATACTTAGGTTCTACACATGTCAGAGACCTTTCATAGTCTAACTGCTGGGTATGGTCTGATGCTTATAAAGTCCAATATATATAGATATAAGATCAGTCAGCTCATATGGATGAGTTGTATGTCTTGATGCTCTAAGATTGTATTTTGGAAAATTTTATAGCCATAAGTAATGTACATAGGAAAGAGTTTCCTATAAGATAAATAATATCGCAAAAGTATTTATGGATATTGTTTATGAAAATACAAATCTGAAGATAAGTTCACAGTTAAGCATATGGAGACCTAACAGTGACGATCTATGTCTCTATTCTTCTAAGTATAAATGACAGAGGGATTATACGAATATGTATTAACCTCAAATTGTATGGTTCAATGCGTCGTATTGTTATTTTCGTAACATACATATGGGGTATTATTTATGGACTGTAAGCCAAACGGGTGTGAACCTAAGAAGTCTCATAATATAAAGTGTACCCGTTGAACATTGGGGTAGTACACCGGATCGAATGGTTTGATTTAAGAAGATCTCAGAAAGCAATAATTATTTTAGGGTCTCTTAGAAAGTTAACAGGGCTTAAGTGTTAGGCCTAGGATGTTAACAAGTGGCAAGTGGAACTTGCCACTTCATTTCCTAGTTTGTTACTATGTGTCATACCAATGGCTTGTAATGGCATAACACATGGAAACCAATTGACTAACCATGGAAGCCATTAAGCCACTTTGATTTAAAAATTACAAATTGAAAGCTTTGTCATGCTTAATACTAAAGCATCTTATGGTAATTATATATGGATTTTTGAAAGTATTTTGGCCACTAAACTCACCATAATTCAGCCACCAAGCAAGTATATTGCCACCAAATAACATTATAAGCATAAAGAGTGCAAATTAAAGCATTGTCATGCTTGTTGTGTAATGGCCACTAATTGGAACTTGGTTGGCTAAATAAGTGGCAGAAATGGCTATATAAAAAGGCCATTTACATCAACTAAAGGCAATTCAAGTTTGAAGAAAAGGAAAATTACATGGCTTAGGGCCAAGAGACTTGGAAGCAAAAGTTGCTTCAAATAAAAGTTCTTATTGAGAAAAAAGACTATCATTCTAGCTTGAGGAATCACACATCGTCTTGAACTAGAATTGTTTAAAGCATGCTTTAAGGGTGAACTCTATTTATCTCATTAGTGAAATGAGATATGCATTTTATATTCCGTTGCGTTAATTTTACATGTGAGAGATATGTAAAGTTAAAATTAAAAAAAAATTAAAATGCATATATTCACCTTATGTACAACACACTTAACATACCTACCCTATGGAATATATCGAAACTAAAAATGTTCTATGTGCAAGACATCATCTAATTATTATTTTCTATTTAAGTAGCTAGATTCATATTTGTTTTAATAAAGAAATTATTATTCACAATTATTTTGATCATGATACAAATAATAGCAAATAAAAAGATAACTAATGACTCAGAAGAATAAGAGGCATAATTTATATCTTCGTTACAAATAGAAATATAAGGGACAAAAGGATAAGAGTTCCCAAACACATTCATCTCGAACCTCGAAAGAATAAGAGGCATAATTCTTATCTTTCTTAAGAAGAAGAAAAAATGGATGAGAGGGTAAAGAGTTCCAAAGTACCTTTTTCTTGAACCTTAGAATTAGAATTAGTATCAGAAGAAAAGAGCTAAGAGGACAGGGTTTCCACCACCTTATTCTCATCTATTAGAAATATAAAGAGGCTTAGTTCCTAACTTTCCAAGAAATTGTAATAAAAAGGTTAAGAGGATAGGGGTTCTCACCACCTTCCCTTGACCTAGAAGAATAAGAGGCATAGATCTAGTATTCCTTAAGAAACAAAAATAAGCAAAATAGATCCTATCTTCTTTAAGAAACAGAAATAAAAGAGCCAAATAATGGGGTTTGCCCCACCATGCTCTCATCTCCAAGAAGAATAAAAGGCATAGTACACATCTTCCTCTAAAATTAGAAGAAAATGACAAAGGGGTTAGAGGCTTCCATCACCTTTCTTTCGTTCCTTCAAAAATCAAGAGGCATAGATCCTATTGATCTGGAACTATAAGAAAAAAATCGAGGGATTAGGGGCTTCACCACTTTCCTCTCGTTCCTTCAAAAATTGAGAGGCATAGATCTTGTTGATTTAAAACCAGAAGAAAAGGACAGAGAGGGAAGGGGTTTCCACCACCTTCCTCTCGTCCCTTAAAAGAGAAAAAAATCTAGATTCTAATGTTTCAAAACTAAAAGAAAATGATCGAGGGGTTAGGGGTTCCACCATCTTTTTATCATTCCTTTAAAAACTAAGAGGCATAAATCCTATTGATCTAAAACTAGAAGAAAGAAAAGAGAAGAAAATGGTTCCTACCATATTTCTTTCATCCCTTAGAAGTGAAAGAGATCTAGATTCTAACATTCCAAAACCATAAGGAAAAGATTGAGGGGTTAGAGGCTTCCATTACCTTCAAAACCCATGAGGCACAAATCTTATCGATGCAGAACCAGAAGAAAAGGCTGAGAGGAAAAGGGTTCCCACCACTTTTGGCAACGGTATAAAAGTTACATATTTTTTATCCCCATTTTAGTTAAGAATTATCTATTTTCATAATAATATAAGTTTATTTATATGCTTAAATAATAATTTTGTAGGAATTGAGAAAAAGTATATAAATTAGAGTTAAAACTAGAAAACAAAGACTAAATTATAAAGAAAATAAAATATCAGCTCAATGCTACAACGACAAAGAAGAAAACGTGCCAACATTCAAACTTTCGAGGATGCCCTAGCGATAACTCCAAAATATTGGAGTAATAATTTTAGCACCTTACCGCCACAGCGTTAAAAGACCAACCCCCTAGTGATGTGACTTAATACAAAAACTAAATTTTAATCGCATTATTACCGTAGCATTAAGTAGTGAATGCCACAGCGAATGAACTAATGCCCCAACATTATGAAGCTAATGCCTTAGTATTAATACAATTCCTGATCTGATTCTATATCTGACTTTAAGACTCTAAAGCTTCACTATAAAAAGACCACCCGTCTAAGCTTTTTAGGGGAGACACAGCTGAGAGATCTTAGAGCCAATTGAGCAGTTAGAACATAATTAGAACAATTTAGAGAAAGAATATCAAGAGTAGTAAGAGATTATTGGTGTATTCTTGTGAGATCAACCAACTACAAGGAGATATTTGAGATATCAAAATCAGTTTGCTCTTTGGTTATATCATTTTTTGTATGCTTTCTTGCCATTATTCTTTTGTTATCATGAACTAAATTTCTTTTCTAGATTTATTATTTGAACTCAATATGTGTGCTTAATTGTTCGATCATTTTCATATTTAATTGAACTTAATTTTTTATTATTCAAATTATTTATTCTTAGTGTTTCATTATATTTATTCAATATTGTGAATGAATTGGAATACCTAATTGTATGCTTCATCATTGTATTTAGACCTTTATAATTTGATGCATGATTGTTGAGAGATCTACATGTTCTAATTTAAGATAGATATATACCTAATTGACATGTATAGTAAATAAGACTTGTCCTTAATGAATCTTGATTAATTGCAATTACTATAGAGATATAGGTACTTAGTGAATTAAGATATACTTACTTGACCTTGAGAGAGGCTTGTGAATACATTAATGTCTTGACCAATATTAAGAATTGATGGATTTTATTATTAAAGAATTAGTTTTTAGAAGACATATTAAGGGATAATAATTAACCCTAAACTTTCTTTATATTACTATCCTCTTGATTTATTTGAGTTGTGTTTTTTATTTTCAGCATTTTTATTACTTTATTTGATTATTTTAATTTAAGAATTTAATTTTTTAGATAATTACTTGAAAGAAATTTTTTAGTACTTGGTTAAAAGTAATATTTATCTCTCTGAGTTTGACATTGTTGACTATTGATTTATTTATAGTGCATGCATGTGGTATATATGTTCATCATTTAAAACATACATATCTCATACATATATGTGCACAGGGGAATTATAAAAATTTACAATGAATTACGTATTAATAAAATTAATAACGAAATTGAGAATTAACCCTTGAAGCCTTTGGATCAAAATTGCTTAAAGTCCACCTAAAATGCAAACTTTGTCAATCCTAGTAATCAACAAGAGTGAGATTGATTATCTAGAATAACAGTATGTTAATCTAGCAATTGTTTAACAAATTAAACCTAACTTTCTTATTTTCCTTTGATTAACACTTAATTAATAAATCAAACACTTGTTTTTGCTAAATTGGTTTGAAGCCTAATGAAAAAAGAAAACTTGATTTTAAATTCAACAATTGAATATAAAATAAGAAAATAATTTTCTTTCTCTTTCTCTTTGATTTTTTGATCTGCCAAACACTTAGCGAAAATAAAACTTAACTTATGAATTTTGTTTTTTTCATTTTGTAAATATATACAAATGAATTTAATTTTATTTTAATTTCACTTAATTTGAATTTACATTTAACTTAACCTAATTATAGTTAACATTTAACCCTAGTTATATTTGTTTAACTTAACCCTTAAGTTAAATAAATATTTAAATAATCTAAGCCTATTAAACTAACTTAACCATGGTTAGATTAACCTTTACTTAACCATTAAGTAAGGTTAATATTAACTTAACCATATGATTAACTTTTAACCATAGTTAAGTTAAATTTTTTATTTAACTGTTAAATAAATAAATATTTATTTTAATTATTTAACAATTAAATGATCAATAAGTAAAATTACTTTTATGTCCTTACTAGGTTACCAAGTTAACCTAAAGTGGGTTTCACTATTTAATCATATACTTTAGTTAACTTAACTATAGTAAATTACTAGATTTTACTATATTAAACTATTCTATACAGTATGCTGCCTAAGTGCACAAAGAGTACATTTCATATTGGGACTCCCTAGGTCCACGCTCAATTCTTTAAATGAAACTATTTCATAAGTCTGTGATCGATGCCCCACGCTCACGTTATGGATATTACAAATCAATGCGTTAGACCATACTTGTTGAGGTTACTATATATTCGTATAATTCTTTCGTCATTATATCATGGATGGGTAGGATATAAATCATCATTGTCAAATCCCCATAATCTCATCCATGAACTTATCTCCAGATTCGTAACTTAATGAACAATAAATACAAACTCTTTTACTATATTGTTCAACCCTATGGGAAACTCTTTTCTCGGGTTCATTGCTTATGGCCATAAGACTTTATAAGATACAATCTCAGAGCATCGAATATATAACCAACCTATGTAAGTGGGCGGATCTCGTATCTACATACACCAAACTCTATGAGCATTGAACCACACTCAACGACACGTAGTAGTCAAACTGTGAAAAGTCTCTAACATACGTGGAACCAAAGTATGGTAGATTACCCACAAGCCCATCGTAGCGCTCAGGTTGAAGGACCATGAATACTACTCAACTTAAGAGGACCTTCCTTTAACTAATTCATAGGATATCTATTAGGGTCCTCGTGAGTCTATTCAATATCCAATCCTGGCTGAATATCTACATGTCTATACGAGCTTCCACTAAGCTCATGGTCAATTAAGAACAATCATCTGTACAATACAAATATAGACATAAATTGATATATATATAATAGTCATTCACTGATAGATACGTATTAGTAAATATAGATCAAGAACATTATGTTTAAGAACATTCTTACATAATGACGTTTCCTAGCATTTTTTACAACTCTTTGCAACTATGTCATTACAAGTAGACTCTCAGATCTTTGTACAACTATATATAAGATTCTAGCTTTTTAGATCTCGTTGACTCTTATAACCGATAACTCTTAGCAGTACTAACTCTCAGTATTTGTAACTCTCAGCATTGTTAACTTTTAGCCCTGGTCTAAACTCATTTGAACCAGATCTGAACTCTTTGAGATAATACAATATCTATAGTGTTACAAGCTTTAGTACCATTTAATAAAGGTTATTAGTGATTTAATAAAATATTCATTGCATAAATATTGCAAAATAAATATTCATACAAACATGGATGACATATAAGCACAAACCCTAACAGAGATCTGACTTTATAGTCTATTTTATTACTTGTTATGATAGAGTATATTTATGCTTAGCTAGAAATCTCACATCCCTTAGAATAGCCTTCCTCTCATCCCTTAGAAAAAAAGAAAACAACCAAGAGGTTAGGGGCTTCTACCATATTCCTCTTGTTCCTTCGAAAATAGAGAAGTATAGATCCTATTGATCTAAAAGCAAAAGAAAAGGACCAAGGGGTCAGGGGTTCTCATCATCTTCCTCTCATTTCTTCAAAAATCGAGAGGTACAAACCTTATGATTTAGAGTTAGAAGAAAAGAGGGCTAATTGGATAAGGGTTCCCACCACATTTTCTCTTATCCCTAAAAAAAAAAAGAGATCTAGATTTTAATGTTCTAGAACTACAGAAAGAACCAAGAGAAAAGAGAAAGAGTTACAGATCCTAAAATTCTAGAATTAGAGAAAAGTGACCAAGAAGAAAAAGGTTCCCACCACATTCCTCTCATCTCTTATAAGAATAAAGAAATTCGAGTCTCAATTATCAGAATTAAAAGAAAATAAATAGAAGAAATTTGCATTCATTCGAACATAGTAAACATCAAAAGAGGAGAAACAAGTAAAAGAAAAAGAATTTTCATTGCTGAAAAGGTTTAAGTACAATATCAACCATTTAGCATCTATAAAAGGGCAATAAAGAGTACATAAATATCATTCATTTGCTTTAGCATCAGAAGAATTCCTAAAAAAAGAAGCATTATCAGGATTTGCTTTAAAAGCTACCTCTCTAGCAGAATCTTTGTTTATGAGATAAGGCTCGATTTTATAGTGCTTAGTAGATTGGCCTCAATACCAACCATAAATGATCATAATCTTTAGAAAGCTATCAATACACAGAAGGTTCCTTCTCTAATTTGAACCCATGATGAAAGCTCTAAGCCAAAGTGATGGCAACTTTGTGCTTGAAGTGAGCCTTTAGCATCTCATCGTGAAGCCTCCATTAATCATTCAGTGACTCTATTAGATTTTGATTACTTTTTAAGGCGATCAATAGTTTGTTCCTGTTCCTGAGCTTTAGCATTAATAGCCTTCAATAAATTAGCATCGATGGTTATATACTTGGTAGCCTCCTATAATTCATCATACTTCTTCACGATATCGCAATTCACAGTAGCTAAGTTTTCTCGGAGCTTACTGATTTTCAAACTTAATGCGTCCTTAGAAGCTTAAAGATCTGCATTCTCACTTTCCAAGAAGCTTACTCTAGTTTTCTTAAAGGCCAATGATGATGACAGATGACCTATTTCCAAAATCAGCACCTCATTAGTAGCCTTCAGCTTAGAGACTTCAATAGTGAAATCAAAAGCAGATCACTAGAGTCTTTCCATAGCAGTTTTATCTTCTTGACTAGAGTAAAGTTCTTGCAACACTTCCTCTAGCCTTCTTATTTCGATCTAGAATAATATATTTTGACTCTATAGAAGTATGTTATCTTCCTCAATAGATTTAAGCCCTCTCTGGAGTCTTTTAGACTCATTCTGGGATTCCTATAACTCCTTAGTATATGCTTCTATAATTAATATAGCCTATTGGATAGCCTGACACATGAAATCAAAAGAAATAAGAACCTTAGCTATTGAACAAGAAAAACAAAAACAAAAAATATCCAGTTATGTTTAGAATCAGATCCAAAATCTCTTTGGTGAAAAGTGTAAGTGTATTGTGCGTAAGGTGAATGTATGCAATGAAATATAAAATACACACATCTCATTATACTAATAAGGTAACGAGATCTAACCCTTGAAGTATGCCCAGAATAATTCTAGTCTAAGACGTGGTGGGATAACTGGAGCTAGAATGCTAGCTTACTTTCTTAGCAGGAAATGAAGTTGAAGCAATGTGTTTGAGAAACACAAAGATATGGTAGGTATTAGATATCATTGCGAATGACACTAGAGCAAGTGGGAGTTGTTGAAAATGGTGCTTACATTCCATTTCAATATTGTATAAATATTAAATTGTTTAATATTTATACAATAAGCATATTGAATAAAATCATTAATATAAATATATTGTGAGTGATTTTAAACCTAGGGTGCATGCATGTGGGTTTGTGTCTATCATTCAAATATGCATATTCAAATATCATTCAAATATGTGTATATCACATATATATATATACATAGCGGATGAGTGAAATACTAATTTTCTAATGATAAACACAAACTAGTTTTATATATTATCTCATAAATGTAAACTACATAAAGATTGAGAATTTATTACCTTGACAAGCCTTTGGCTTTTGGTCGAACTAGAGTACCTGCCTTGAAGCAACTTATTCACAATTCTAGTTCCTCAATATGGTGGGTTTGAGGAAGCTAGAATAGTAGCTTTTTCAGCAAAGAATTCAACCATTGAATCTTTATTTCTACCTTATAGTATAGGTGGCCAAAAATGAAAGGAAAAATGGAAGAATTGTATTTTGTACTCCCAACACTTAGCCAAATTATCACACTTTTCTTTTCAAAATGCCTTAATCGTATCTTACAACTCTAAATGAGCTACCAATTGCTCTTAATAAGTTATTTTTGTTTTTCACTCTCAATGGATAACACTTGTCCTACTTTAATTAGATAATGGCCTCTATTATCTTGGTCAATGTTTGCCATTAATATTTTGTTTATTATTGTTTACAATAAACCAAATGAAAATAAAACAAAATGAAAAAATATTTAAATGAACTTGGCCTACATCTAGGCTAAATGAGAAATACTTTCTCATTAGTAAGAAATACGTTAAGGCTTACCATTTACAAGTGCCACCATTTATTCTTATTATATCATTTAATTAATATTAAACAAATGATTTAATCATATTAAATCATGGTAGAAACACATGTCAATTTAAATAAAAAATGAATTGTTTGATTTCAATTTAAATAATAATATCATATATTATTATTATTTTATTCAATTAACAATTTAATGAATAAAATAATGATATATTTGTCCAATAAATAAGGTCATTTTGGTAATTTCCATGTCAAACAATAATTGGCTCACAATGTGCTATGTGTCAACATCCATTGGTCAACAACTAATTGTTAACTAATTGATGTACTTAACTCTTAAGTCTTGACATGTGCACGACCGAAGGGAGACCGAAGTAAATGTCCGGTTTGTTAGAATATTTTGGATTGAATTATTCAATCCGATACGCTGCCCCAGTGCACAATGAGTACACTTCATATTGCGGGACTCTCTAGTTCTACTTCTGATTTGTCAAATAGAACTATTCTATGAGTCCGAGATCGATGCCCTACGCACACGTCACGGATATTACAAATCAGTGCAGTAGACCATACAAGTTGAGGTAATAGCGCATACGTATAATCCTTCTGCCAATCATATCCTAGAAGAGAGACGATATAGATCACTATCGTCAAATCCCTATGTGCTCATCCGCGAACTTATCTCCAGAGACGCATCTTGATAAATAATAAATGCAAACACCTTTGCACTATTGTTTAACCCTGTGGGAAACCTTTTTCCTGGGTTTGTTGTTATGGCCATAAGACTTTCTAAGATACAATCTCTGAGCATCCGGATATATAACTCATCTATGTAAGTTGACGAATTCCATATTTATATACACCGGACTCCATAAGTATCAGACTATACCCACGGATACCAAGTAGTCACACCATAAAAGATCTATGACACGCGTGGAACCAAAGTATGATGGATCACTTACAAGCCCACCGTAGTACTCAGGTCAAAGGATCACGTATACTATTCAACTCAAGAGGACCTTTCATTGATGAATTTTTGGGATGTTTATTAAGGTGCTCATTGAGTCTATTCAGTATTCAGTCCTTACTGAACACCTGTATGCTATACGAACTTCCAGTAAGCCCATAGTCAGCTAAGAATAACCATCCAGACCATCTAAGTATAGTATACACTGGTTTATGAAAAAGTATTCCATCGACAGACCTGTATCGATGAATTAAGACCAGGAATACATAATTTAAGAATAGACTCACATAATAATATTTCTTAGCACCTATTGCAACTCTTGTAATTATATTATTATTAGTGTACTCTTAGGTTTTTGTACCATTACAAACAAGGTTCTAACTTTTAGACTTCACTGATTATTATAACATGCTAACTCTTTAGCATTTATAGTTTTTTAGTGATGTTAACTCTTAACATTGATCTAAACATTTTTAGACCAAATCTGAACTCCTTCAAATTATATAATATTTGTAGCATCACAAGCATTAAACCATTTAATAATCATAATTAGCGATTTAACAAGTAATGTATTGTATAAATGTTATAAAATAAAATATTGATACAATAATGGGATGGCACGTGAACACAAATCTTAACATATAGATGCTAGTCTAAAGAAGTTTATATCAGGGCTAAGAATTAACAACGCTAAGAGTTATAATTGTTAAGAGTTAGCAGGTTATAAGAGTTAACGATATGTAAAGAGTTAGAGTTTTGTTTGAAACAGGACAAAGAACCGAGGGTATATTGGCAATGATATAGTTGCAAAGGGTTGCAAACAATGCCAAGAAATGTCATTATACAAGTATGTTCTCAAACGTTTTATTATTGATCTATTTTTATTGATGCGGGTCTGTCGGTGAAAACCTTATTTAATATAAATCAGTATATGCCTATATTTGAATGGTCCAGATAGTTAGTCTTAGCAGACCATTAGATTATTAGAAGCTTGTATAGACATGCGAGTATTCAATGAGGAGTGGATACTAAACAGGCTCAATTAGGACCTCCAATAGACATCCCATAAAGCTATCAATAGATAGTCCTTTCAAGTTGAGTAGTACTTGTGGTCCATTGACCTAAGCACCATAGTGGGTTTGTGAGTGATCCATCACACTTAAGTTCCACATATGTTAGAGACCTTTCATGGTCTGACCATTGGGTGTCGCTGGGTATGGTTCGATGCTCATGGAGTCCAGTGTCTGTAGATGTGGGATCCTTCAACTCATATGAGTGAGTTATATATCTAGATGCTCCAAGATTGTATTCTAAAAAATCTTATGGCCATAAGTAATATACTCGAAAAGCATTTTCTATGGGAAAAATAATATCACAAAAGTATTTGCGAATATTATTTACGAGAATATGAATCTAGACATAAGTTCACAGTTGAGCATATGGAGATTTGACGGTGTTTATCTATGTCTCCACTCTTCCTTGATATATATGACAGAGGGATTATACGAATATATATTAACCTTAATTTGTTTGATTCAATGCACCATATTGTTATTTTCATAACGTGTATGTGGGGCATCGTTTATGAACTTACGGAAGAGTTTCTTTAGACAAATGAGTGTAAACCTAGCTATATGAAGTGTATTCGTTGTGCACTAAAGTAGTGCACTGGATCGAGTGGTTCAATTTGGAAAGTTCTCGGAAAGCATGAATTATTTTAGGGTCTCTTAAGGGATTGATAAAGTTTAAGTGTTAAGTCTAGAATATTGGCAAGTGGAACTTGTCATTTCATCCCTTTATTAGATGCCACATATCATGCCATTAATTTATAATGGCATGATACATAGCATAATGTTAATGGCATTACAATGCTACCATTTGAAATAAATAGTAATATCCAGCCAAATGATATTAGCATCAAGAGATGGCTATTAAAACAATTATTTAAAAGGCATAAAGCTAATGGTTATGCTTAGAGAAGCATGAGGTGTCATACAATGAGTGAAGCATGAAGTATTTCAGCCAAATGAATTTATTATTCTTTAAAGTTAAATTTATTTAATATATTTAAATGTTACCAAAGGGTGGCTATTAATCCTTTTCATACTAATCATTCAGCATGTGCAGGCTATTATTTGAGTTTCATCTTATTTTGATTACCATAGGCATTTAGGTAATTGTTAGAATAAAATATAGTTATCTAACCATCGAGAGAGACTTACAACGATTTTAGAGTCTAGCCAACAATTGATTCATTGAGGGATTAGACAAAAGAGTGATAGATTCAGTGACATATTGGGAGATAAGTTAAAACCCTAGATTATATGCACATTGGTGAAAATAAATCTTTAGTTTGCTTCTTGATTACTTTAGTTTAATTAGTTAAATTAGACCAATAATATTTTGATCTTGTCTGAATAAATGTTACGTATGAATAATTTTAGTACTTGATTTAAATTTAGGTAGAATGGTCTCTATGGGAACGATACTTATACTTAATTCCTATATTACTTGATATAATAGTGCACTTGCATTTAGCTACTAAAGCATAAATCAAGTTTTTGGTGCCATTGCTAGGGATTTTTTTATCTATTCTTAGATCAATACTAATACCAAGCTATTTTATTTTGATTTACATATTTATTTTATTTTATTTTTTTCTTTTTGGTTTGATTTGATTTGCTTTCTATTTTGCTTTGACAGTTCATGCGAAGGCTGAAAAGTGCTAACTTGATTTCTTTTGATTTTAAGATTGAAAGAACATTGCACAGACTTTGGCTTGAACAACGTCAGTGATCTTTAAACATGGAGGAAAATGAATATCACAATAATAATCCTGTGTTTGAGCCTATGATACCTCAGAGAGCTTATGTCGTCCTAACTATAAATGGTGTTCAGTATTTGGCGACCAACCTTTTATGCTAACAAGTTTGAAATCAAGTCAAATATTATTCAAATGCTGAAAGAGTCTATACTATTCAATGAAGCTTCCAATGACAATCCCAATATGCATATCATAAATTTCTTGTAGATTTATGATACCTTCAAGTATAACAGAGACTCAGACGATGCTATCAAACTTAGATTATTCCTTTTCTCCTTAAAGGACAGACTCAAGAGTTGGTTGATGCCATTGCCGTTAGGATTTATATCGACGTGGATGATTTAGCGCAAAAGTTTCTAGCCAAGTTTTTCCCACGAGCAAAGACTGCAAAGATGAGAAATGACATCATCTAATTTAGTCTTTATTGATGGCGAGTTGTTGTATAAGGCATAGGTGTGCTTCAAGGACATTTTGAGGAAGTGTCCTCACCATAAAGTACTTAAATAGTTGTTAGTTTAAATATTCTATAATAGATTAGTAGTACATTTAAGGACTATTGTAGATGTCGTAGCTGGAGGAGCATTGATGAATAAGTCTACAAATAAGATATATGACTTGCTAGAGGAGATGACATCCAATGTCTATCAATGGTTGTCAGAGTAAGTTACACCGAGGCAAGTCACTGGTGTTTATGAGATTGTTGTATTTAACTCATTGGCAGCGTAAATAAATAGGTGATTGATGCTATAGTAGGTAAGCACAAGCGCACGCTATCGTATCAAGTAATATAGGATTTTAAGTCCAGATATCGATCCCACAGGGACTATATAATCTAATTCTATAAATCAATTACTAAAATTATATCTACTTAACTTTAATTTAGAAAAATTAAAATTTGAAACTGAATTTATTAACCTAATTCTATCAAATTAAACTAAACCTAAATAAAGGGTAGAATTCACAAATAAAGATAATCTAGAGTTTTGACTTGTCCTCTATTATTTCGTTGGACTCATTAACCACTTAATTATCTCCTTAATACCAATTGATTGGCTTGGACACTAATCTCATCACAAGCCTCTATTGATGGTCAAGTGACTATATTACACATTCTAACAATAACCTATATGTCTATGGTAATCAAATCAGAATGTAATTTATTAAGATCAAGTCTAAATTATACCATATATGCCACCTAAGTATATGTCTATCCTAGATAGAACTCATAGTTGTTACCCTATAATCATCCATCAAACTATCCTATGCTAAACACATGAATTCCTTTGTAAAGTTCATCATGGTTCCTCAATCATTCATAATATTGGTTAGATATAATGAAAGCAATAAACACAAGATAGAATGAATCAATTATAATAATTAAGTTCATAAACTAAGAATCAATGAAATCCAACTTGTATACTAGGTTCAGATAGTCTAACCCTAGAATAACAAGTTTAGTTCATCTCAAAACCAAAAGCATCAAACCAATCCATGAAGAATAGTAAGAAAAATAACTTAATGATAAAAAAAGAGAAGAAAAACTAATCAAGAAGACGTCTTGGGTTGCTTCTCTCACAATCTTGACTTGAAGCTTGAATCTTGATTTCTTGGCTTTGATCTTTGATTTTGTGTTGTGAATTCTTTCTTTTCATTTTTCCCTCTCCAAAGTCTGTGTATTTGACCTCAAAATAGTGTTTTTGTTGGTATGAGAAACCTCAAAGGCGAGGGCTTCGAATCCAAGTCAAAATAGAAGAGTTGATGATAAGGCGTAATTGTATAAACTATTTTATCTTCCTAACTTGATATTTGTTCAATTTATCTCAATAATTGGGCTATTTATGCGTATTAATGTTGTTTTATAGGTTGAAGCATTATCGGAGCAAAAATACCGGAAAACGGACGCAAATCGGAGCATTAGAGATAAAAATACGAATGGGGGCACTGTTTGCTACAGTAATACTGTAGCTACAGTACTGCTACAGTACCACTGTAGCAGCAGTGCAGCGCCGCAGCGCTGGATTTCAGCGCCGCGGCGCCGATTGCAGAAACTGAGCGCCGCAGCGCCAAAACGCAGCGCCGCGGCGCCGGGACCTGGGCAACAAGTTTTGACAGGTTCCTGAAAATCAGGAAACCCAAAAGTAACTCAAAATGCGCCCTAATTCCGTGCTCTTACCTATTTAATTGCTCAAAACTTACATTTTGGGGGAGGACTCCAGCTGGGACAGCAGCTGGAAACACAAAGAAACACCTAACTTCTAAGTTTGAAGAAATCAAAGAGGAGGGAAGCAAGCTTCAACAACAAAGGCATTTGACAGGGATGTCTTCTTTTCTTTGATTCTTTACTTGTTGTAAGATGTTTAGTTTACATGTATTGATGGAATTAGCTTCAAGATTGTGTAGTTTAATGATGAGCTAATTTCGTTCATCTAGGATTACATCCTTGAACTCATTTGTGATGGATTTTTAGCTCTCTCTTTTATGATATTAATTCAGCTTTTGATATATTCATTGTGCTTGTGTGTAATGCTATTTGATTACTTGGCTAGTAGTTAAATTGATCTAGAAATGCTTAAATAAACTTGACAAAGGCATTTAGGTATTTAGTCTTAAGCATATTGATGCATGATCATAGTGTAATACACTTGAGTTTCATATGAGATAGACATATACTCATAAGGCATGTATGGCTCATAAAACTTGTGCTTAATGAATTTTGTTCAATTTATTTATCATAGACATATAGATATTTGATTGGATGGAATAGATTCACTTGACCTACAAAAGAGGCTTGTGATGTGTTGAGTGTTTTGGTCAATATATCAAGTTGAGAACCAATAAGCATCAAAGAGATTCTGCTGAATTTATTTGCATAATGGGGGATAGTTTGTAATCCTAGGATTTCTCATATTGAATTTAACTTGTTGGTAATTTAGTTTATCACTTAGCATAATTAAGTTGTTCTTTTACTTGAGTAGTTTAATAGCATACATTAAATCATTTTCTGGATAATAGTAGAAAGACACCATTTCGGTACTTAAACTAGAAAAGATAAATCATTCTCTGTGGGATCGACACTTTTCTCATCATATATTACTTGTTGCGACAACGTGCACTTGCGCTAATTTGTGTTATAGAAAACACACAACAGTTGAGATGGGCTTTTATATGTCACACGGGTGCTATGGCATTGGGTTGTGGGCACCATAGCGCTTAGCTATTGACCTGGGCGCCGCGATGCCCAATCGTGGGTGCTGTAGCGCCTAGCCCTAGTACTCGCTTCGTATTTTGAGCGTAACTTATTCATTTGACGTCTGATTCTCCTCTCGCTTGTTACTGTGCGTAACATTTTCTGTCATGCATTTATTTATGATTATAAAACACAATTAAATAGCCATAGTTATAATTTGAATTAAAATATAAAAGTTGGATATAAATCATACTAGTGCTTTTATGCTCCTATCAAATACCCCCAAACTTATAACTTTGCTCGTCCTTGAGCAAAATAAAGAAAAACATTCACAACTTATTCATAACTAAAAAATAAAAACTAAAAACTAAAAATAAGCTTTTTTTGATTAAACAATCATAATTACAGTCTCAAATTAAGGTTGTTAAAAATAGCACAAGGCTATTCAGAAATCAATAAAGAACTTTCAACAATTCTCATACCATTGATCAAGTAGTTCATTCTCCCTTGTAAATGATCACTTGTGCGTGTGTGTAATAAGCAAGTAATTAGCTAAATAGAACATAGATTTACTCAATACTTAAAAAATACATGAATATGATATCTCAGTATATATTCAGTTATAACACTACTAGAAGCTTGCTTTTCATACTACTCTCCACTAATGTAGAAATACACATGTCTAGGGATCTATTTAGGACTTTGATTAGCTTATAATATAAGGCTAAGGTAAAGGTGGATTATAAAGATATATAAAGCAGAAATCACACTATTAACACTTAGACTTTACTTAGAAACCTCTTGATTCCTTCTCCTTCTTGATTATTCATCTCTTCCCCCAAACGTATACTATTCTCATTTTTCTTTTAATCACACTTTTACAAAGAATTTCTTTTTATTTTTCTCAAGTTAGGGGTATTATGCATCTAAAGCTTTTTTTCTTCTTTTTTTTTATGCATCCCCAAACTTAGATTGACATGTACCTTGAAGACTTATTACTTTTCATTGCATTATCCTTCTTTCATACATCTATAACCTTTTTTATTTTAAGAATATTTTTAAGTAAACTCAAAGTTTATGATGTTATCGATAGATTTTAAGATAAGTAAACTCAGAGTCTTTAGGCTTGTAATGTGGTTAAACAAAAAAAAAAGAATAATTAGGCTCAAACGGGGTGACTAGGGATAAATATACATATAACGTAGGCTCAAAAAAG
Source organism: Ailanthus altissimus (assembly GCA_946807835.1). NCBI lineage: Eukaryota > Viridiplantae > Streptophyta > Magnoliopsida > Sapindales > Simaroubaceae > Ailanthus > Ailanthus altissimus. The sequence goes on from OX327687.1 coordinate 18,757,831, forward strand.
TTCAAACCGTCCAAAGATGGCCTAAGGTCATTTCCCTAAGTGTGTGAATTATAGGATTTTGCCTCAAATAATAATTAAGCAAGTTCTAGAGTATTGGTCTTTAAGACTGTGGTGTACTACTTAAGCATGAATAACTCTAAGCAAAAAATTCAAGTAATACATTCTTCTTTCAATGTGCTAAAAAAGAAGTGATAAAAAATAAACTTGAATTCAGTCCAAGATTCATGATATAAGAGTTATCTCAAGCATCTATTATTTTTTAGAGACTTGTGAAAATAAGTTAAGCCAATATTCTATTTCATATCATGGACTAATGATCATCATCTCAACTAAAACTTAACAACCTAAAAAATATTTACTCTACAAGACAACCACTCAAATCATACAGCAAAAATAAATACAAGTTATATGTTTTCCACCCTCAAACGTAAATTAGACATTGTTCTCAATGTTTAAAAATAAACTTAAAAGTAAGAAAAAACTCTCCTGGTAGATGAAGTTGAAGCAATGCAACGTTGTTGCCCATTGATTAGACTGTGGTATTCCTTTACTTCTAACGCTTAAAATTGCTTGTGCTGCTTTTCTTAAATGCTTGACTTGTTGATTTTATTCCTAAAAGAAACAAAGAAACTACAATAACTAAAACTAAAAATAAGTTAATAAAAATAAAAATTTACTTGGGTTGCCTCCCAATAAGCACTTGATTTAATGCTGTTGGCTTGGCAGGGCCCTTTTTACTATTATAGAGGATCAAAGTTAATGATGGAAGCATTTTTATATGTGAGCTTGTTAGGCTTCCTTTCTTTTTGCTTCCACGTCTTCTTTATTAGATCTTGAGCAGCAATTTATTCCTTTTTCTCTTTGTGTTTCTCCGAAAAAACTTGAATTTTATACCGGTGAAGTGTCTTTTTTGTGTCCTTCTCTTTGATCATGTCATTGTATTGCTTCTTCTTCTTCTTCTTTCTTTACTTTCTATGTCTTAATGCCTTCTTTTTTATGTGAGGATTCAACATCTCCATATCTTTGAGCTATTTGGTATTTGATGACACCATATTAATGCTACAACAGTCAAGTAATATAGTGCACATGGGCTGATTATGCTCTTTGTTATTGATATTTTCTACTGTGTTGTCACTTTTCTGCACCTTAAAATGTTATTTCACTTTAATACTAGTTTCTGCACGTTCTATTGTTGAAAATTCTGCACTTTTATGAGATTCTGCATTATTTTTTGGACTGGTATGCTGCTGATTTTCTATTTCAACACTTGTTTGACACCTCTGTAGCATTTGAAGAAAAGGAATAAGCGGTCTATATGGTTGCACTTTATTTTTCTGTACTTCATTCTCCTTTATACTTGATGGTGGTGGTATGGATATAGTTTCTTGTAAGATCTTTCCACTCCTCAAGTTGATGGCGTGGCATTGCTCTACAATCCCTTTTGAATTTGTCTCAGTATCACTTGGTAAAGTGCTTTGAGATTTCCTATTAATTGCAATAGCAAGTTGTCCCATTTGAACCTTTAAATTCTTCAAAGATGCTGAATGATTCGTAGGATGGCATCATTGGACTTCATATATTGCATAAACATGTCTTCCAATGTCGACTTTTTTTTTTGTGGCGGAAATCCTGAGGGATTCATTGGTTTAGATGGCTCATCTTAGTTGTAATGCCAAGAGAAGTTTGGATTATCTCTCTACCCCGGATTATAGAAATTTAATCGTAGGTTAGGTTGTTGATGATTAAAATTGCTCATATAATTCACTGCTTCCTTACACCACCCATTCATGTGGTTATCACCACAAAAGTTGCATGTCACTTGTCGAGTTTTAATGTCATTCAATGCATCAAACGTCTTAGATAAAGTATTGATTTGAGCTAACAATGCATTGCATCAATTTCATATATATCGACAACTCTCTTGGGTGTAACTCTCTCTGTTGGCCATTGGTAACTGTTTGATGCCATCTCTTCTAATAGATCATAAGCCTCATCTATAGACTTATTCATTAAAGCTCCTCCAGTAGCAGCATCTACAATAGCCCTCAAATGGCCTACTAATCTATTATAGAATGTTTAGACTAATATCCATTTAGGGACTTCATGATGAGCACACTTCCTTAACATATCCTTGAAGCGCTCCTATGCCTCTTACAATGACTCTGCATCAATCGACTGAATGAGGTGATGTCGTTCCTCATCTTTGCTGGTGGAAAGAACTTAACTAAGAACTTCTATACTAAATATTTCCACATTGATATGGATTTTTAGGGCAATGACATCAACTAACTCTTAGCTCTGTCCCTTAAAAAGAAAGGGAATAATCTCAATCTGATGGCATCGTTGGAGACTCCATTGTATTTGATGGTACCATATATTTCCAAGAAATTTATGATATACATGTTAGGATCGTCATTGGGAGCTCCGAAGAACTGTACAATTTCTTTCAGCATCTGAATAATATTCGACTTGATCTCAAAGTTATTAGCATTAACGGTTGGTCGCTGAATACTAGACTGAACACCATTTGCAGTTGGGATAGCATACTCTTTCAAAGCTTTATATGGTATCATGGGCTAAAACATAAGATTATTGATGTGATCGTTGTTTTCCTCTATGGTATGAACTGTCAAAGAAAAATTAAAAAAAAAAATTCAAAATAAAAAAAAGAAGATAAAACAAAAATAAAAATCTGAATTAAAAGTACGTAGCTTGGTATTAGTATTAATCTAAAGAATAGATAAAACTAGTCCCCGACAACAGCGCCAAAAACTTAATTGATGCTATAGTAGCTAAACGCAAGCGCATGCTATCGTATCAAGTAATGTAGGATTTTAAGTTCAGATATCGATCCCATATGGACTATACAATCTAATTCTATAAATCAATTACTAATATCTACTTAACTTTTACTCAGAAAAATCAAAATCTGAAACTAAATTTATTAACCCAAATCTAATTTTTTGACTTGTCCCCTATTATTTCATTGGACTCATTAACCACTTAATTAATCCCTTAATACCAATTGATTGGCTTAAACACTAATTTCATCACAAAGCCTCTGTCAATGGTCAAGTGACTATATTACACATTCTAACAATCACCTATATATCTATGGTAATCAAATCAGAATGTAATTTATTAAGATCAAGTCTAAATTATACCATACATACCATCTCGGTATATTTCTATCCTATATGGAACTCATAGTTGTTACCCTATGATCATGCATCAAACTATCTTAGGCTAAACACATGAATTCCTTTGTTAAGTTCATTATGGCTCCTCAATCATTCATAATATTGGTCAGATATAATGATAACAAGAAACACAAGATAGAATGAATCAGTTATAATAATTAAGTTCATAAACTAAGAATCAATGAAATCTAACTCTATACTAGGTTCACATAGTCTAACCCTAGAATAACAAGTTTAGTTCATCACAAAACTAAAAGCATCAAACCAATACATAAAAAATAGTAAGAACAAGAACACAATGATAAGAAAAGAGAAAAAAAACTAATCAAAAAGACGTCTTGGGTTGCTTCTCTCACAATCTTGACTTGAAGCTTAAATATTGATTTTTTGGCTTTGATCTTTGATTTTGTATTGTAAATTCTTTCTTTTCATTTTTACCTCTCCAAAGTCTGTGTATTTGACCTCAAAAAAGTATTTTTATTGGTATGAGAAACCCTAAGGGCAAGGGGTTTCAAATCCAAGTCGAAATAGAAAAGTTGAGAGAGGTTTTTATATGTCACACGGGCGCCGCGATGCTTGGTTGTGGGTGCCACGGCGCCCAGCCCTAGTACTCGCTTTGTATTTTGAGTGTAACTTCTACATTTGACGTCCGATTCGCCTCCTGTTTGTTTCTATATATCACATTTTCTGTCATGCATCTATTTATGATTAGAAAACTTAATTAAATAGCCAAATATTTATGATTTGGTGCAAAATATAAAAGTTGGGTACAAATCATATTAGTACTTTTGCGTCCCTATCAATTGGTTATCAAAGAAAGTTAATTCATTGAATTCCATCAACAATTAGAATGTGACTTGTGAATTCTATGGTGGAAACTACATGAATGAGTAGTGTATAGAGACTACAAATTATGTAAGGAATTATAATGGGCAGCAGAACAACCCCCATTCAAACTTCTACAGCGTGGGGTAGAAGGACTGTCTAAATTTCTCTTGGAGTAATAACCAATGGCAATTATCTAGACCAATGAACCCCTAGGATTCCCTCCACAGCAAGTCAAAATATCAGCTTTGGAAGACCTGTTCATGCAATATATAAATTTCAACAACGGCATCCTATAGAATCATTTAGCATCATTAAAGAACTTAAAGGTTCAAATGGGACAATTTGCTGTAGCCATTAATATGCAACTTTAAGGCACGATACCAAGTGACACCGAAGCCAATCTAAAAAGAGACGTAGAGCAATGCCAAGCCATCTCCTTAAGAAGTGGTAAAGGTTTACATAACAACAAACCTCAATAACCATTTTCAAGCATGAATGAGAATGAGAAGGCAATAAAACTAGATGAAGTATAGCTATATAAACTACTAATACCTTTTCCTTAAAGGCTATAGAGGCATTTAACAAGTGCATAAATAGAAATTCAGCAGCAAAACAGCCTATAACCGAGTGCAAAAACTAGTGTAGCAGTGCAGAAAAATTCTAAAGTGTAGAAAAGTATAAACACATCAGAAAATACCAGTAGCAACATGTAGAATTAGCCTATGCAATCCTTCAATCCACCTCCACCATTCCCTTATAGACTACTGAAGAAGAAGCTAGATGAGTAATTCTTAAAGTTTTTTGAAGTTTTTTAAGAAATTACAAATTAATCTTCTTTTTGCAGATGCGCTTAAACAGATGCCTAGTTAAGTCAAGTTTATTAGAGCATCCTTTCAAAGAAGACGAGGCTAGAGGATTATAAGACTATAGCATTAATAGAGGAGTATAGAATCATCTTTCAGAAGAAGCTACCTTCAAAGCTTAAGGATCCCTGAAGCTTTACCATCCTGTGCTTCATTGGTAATCATAATCTTGGTAAAGCGCTTTATGATCTTAGAGCAAGCATAAATCTCATGCCTCTTTTCATCTTCAACAAGTTAGGTTTAAGAGAAGCGATGTCTATTAACATTACACTCATACTTGCTAATCGCTCTTTCACCTACCCGAAAGGAATCATAGAGGACATACTAGTTAAAGTGGATAAGTTTATCTTTGTTACAGATTTTATCATTCTGGACATGGAAGAAAATAAGGAGATCCTTATCATTCTTGGAAGACCCTTACTAGCTATTGGACGTACGATTATTGATGTTCAAAAAGAAGAAATGACCATAAGGGTACAAGATGGCATAGCGACATTAGAAGTCTTCAAGAAGATTAAGTTTCCATCTGAAAGTAAAAGATTCCTGCAGCATTGATGTGGTGCACCCAAATGCCAAGTAGCTCAAAGACATGGAGATGTTAGATCCTCATATACGAAAGAAAGTATTAAAGCAAAGAAGAAAAAGAAAGAAGAAGAAATAGTAGCATAAAGATGAGAGGATCAAGGAGAAAGGTACAAAAGAAACACGTTCACTGTCTATGATTAAAGTCTTTTCGGAGAAGTGAGAAGACAATGAAGCTCAAGTTACTGCCTTAAGAGTAATTGTAAGGATTTGGAAGCTGAAATAGATGAGGCCTAGCAAGCTTACATACAAGGATACCTTCACCATTACTTTTGATCCACTATAAGAATTGAAAACAGCCTGTTAAGCCAATGGTGTTAAATCAAGCTCTTTTTGGTAGGCAATCCAAGTAATTTTATTTTCAGTTTTAGTTATGTTAGTTTCTTTTTCTTTTTAGGAATAAAAATAACAAGTCAAGCATTCAAATAGGCAGCACAAGCAATTGTAAGTGTTGGGAGCAAAGGAACATCGCTCTTTCATCAAGACATAACAAAGTAATGCTTCAACTTTATTTACTAGGGGAGTTTTGATGGTGTCAATTATTCTACGGTGTATATACATGTGTATTTATGTTCATAGTTCAAAAATACATATCTCATACATATGTACACGCAGTGAAAATTATAAAACAAACAATAAACACAAATAATATATCAATTATATTAATATATAAAGAGTTGAGAAATCACTAACTGTAACTTTTCACAAAAGTTACCGAAGTATGCCTGGAGCATTACAGGTTGACAGTTCCAACCATCAACCAAGTGTGCTTAGTCAGTTAGAACAGTAGCTTAATCCAGCACTGGTGTAACAACTTAAACCCTAAGCAATATAATTTATCCTTGATCAATATTTCAATAAATCAAATACTTATGTTATTGTAATTAGCAACCAATAATAGAGATAAGTGAGGAGAATTAATTTCAACACTTGAAATCAATTTCTAAGGATAAAATCGTATTCTTTTTCCCTTATATTTGGCCGGCCACCATTTTGTTTCTAACAACAACAATTTCCTTCTCCCTTACTCATTTATGTTAATCTCACACATATATAAATCTATATAATATAATATTACTAAATATATATACTTAGCCACCAAGTATATGTATGTATTAATATTATATATATACTTTGCCACCAAGTATATATATATATATTAATATTATAACATATAATATAATATTATATAATAATAAAATATCTTGATTATTTAACTATTTAATAATAAATGTGTGAAATTACTATTTTGCCTTCATTTAATTATCAAGTAAACCCCTAGTGGGTTCCACCATACCACACACTTGAGTAAACGCAACCAAAGGCTCTGCTTGATTTTACTGGATTGAACTATTCAATCCTGTATGCTGCTCCAGTGCACAACGAGCACACTCCATATTGTGGGACTCCCTACGTCTACGCCTAATTCGTCAAATAGAACTATTCTATAAGTTCGTGAATATGCCCCACACACTTGTCATGGATATTACTAATTAGTGCGTTAAACTATACAAGCTGAGGTCAAAGCACATAAGTATAGTCATTCCGTCATCTATATCCTAGATTCGTGGGGACATAGATCAGCACCGTCAAATCTCCATAAGCGGATTCATGAACCTATCTTTAGATTTGTATCTCACCGAACAATATATGAAAACATCTTTACTATATTGTTCAACCCTATGAGAAAATCCTTTCCCTGGTTATTACTTATGGCCATAAGACTTTCTGAGATATAATCTCAAAGCATTTCGATATACAACTCCTTATGAGAGCCGATGGATCCTATATCTATGTACATCAGACTCTATAAGCATCGAACTATACCCAGCGACACCCAACGGTCAGACCATGAAAGGTTTCTAAAATGCGTGAAACCAAAGTATGGTGGATCACTTACAAGCCCACTATGGCGCTCAGGTCAGCGGACCACGTATATTACTCAACTCGAGAGGATATTCCATTGACGACTCATAGGAAGTCTATTGGGGTCCTCATGAGTCTGTTCAGTATCTAGTCTTAACTGGACACCCACATGCCTATACAAACTCCAAGCTCATGGTCAATTAGGAATAACCATTTGTACCCTATAAATATAGATATACTCCGATCTATATAAAAAGGTATTCACCAATAGACATGCGTCGGTGAAAATAGATCAAGAACAATGTATTTGAGAATATACTTGCATAATGACATTACCTAGTACCTCGATTGCAACTCTTTACAATAATATCATTATTAGTATATTCTAAGGTCTTTGTCCCATTATAGATAAGGTTCTAACTCCTTAGAATTCACTGATTCTTATAACATGCTAACTCTTAGCAGTTATAATTATCAGTATTGCTAACTTCGTTAGATTATATTTGATCTTTTTAAGATCATACAATATCTGTAGCATTACAAGCATAATATTGTATAATTAAAACTAATTAGTAATTTAATAAAATGTACATTATAGAAATATCAAATATTCATACAAACAAAGATGACAGGTAAGCACAACCCTAACAAGTTTTTCTTACTTTAAGTTTATTTTTTGACATTGAGGACAATGCATAATTTAAGTTTGGGGGTAAAAAATACTTTCTTGTGTTTATTTTGCTACTTTTATTGATTAGTTGTCTTGTGCATTAAGTTTTTTTAGCATTACGTTTTGGTTGAGAAGATGATCATTAATATATGATAAAAAAAGAATATATTGGCTAAATTCATTTTCACAAGTCCTTAAAAAATAATAGATGCTTGGATACTTCTTATATCATGAATCTTTGACTGATTTTAACTTTATTTTTTATCACTTATTCTTGAGCATATTGAGATATATATTAGTTGAATTTATTGCTTAGAAATACTTTTTTCTTAAGTAGTACACCACAGTCTCAATGACCAATACTTCAAAACTTGCTTAATTACTACTTGAGGCAAAATCCTAGAAAACACATAAATAAAAAAATGATATTAGGCCATCTTTAGACCGATTGAGCCTTTTCTAGACTATCTTAGAGTATATTTATCACTAGTTACCCCTTTTGAGTCAAAATTACTCGTAGCACCATAAATCTTGAATTTACTTAAAAATATTATTAAAAGGAAAAAGGTTATGGATGTGTGATGAAAAAGGTACTGTAGTGAAAGTAATAAATCTTAAAGGTGCATATCAATCTAAGTTTGGGGGTATATTTATTAAAAAAAAGAAATTATTTAATTGCACAATACCCCCAACTTAAGAAAATAAAGAAATTCTTTGTAAAAGAGTGATTAAAAGAAAGATGAAAGTATCATAAAGTATGGGGATGAGATAAATCAAGGAGAAAGATTCAAGAGGTTTCTAAGTAAAGCTAAGTGTTCATGGTGTGAGTTGAGCATTCATATATATATATCCTTATATCCTATATCTTTATGTTACAAGCTAAATAAAGTTCTAAATAAATCCCTAGACATATGTATTTCTACATTAGTGGAGAGTAGCATGAAAAGCAAGTTTATAGTAGTGTTATAATTGAATTATGCCAAGACATCATCTTTTTGTACTTTCTAAAGTTATTGAGTAATTCTAAGTTTCATTGGACTAATTACTTTCTTATTGCACACACATACAAGTAATCATTTATAAAGGAGAATGAAGGCTTTAATAAATGGTAGAATGAATTTATTGAAAGTGTCTATTGTGTTTTAAAAAGACTTGTGCCATTTGACAAGCTTTAGGACTTTGACTATGATCATTTAAATTAACCAAGGCTTATTTTAGTTTTTAGTTTTAATACAGTTAGTAATAAGTTATGATTGTTTGTTCTTATTTTGGTCAAGGACGAGTAAAGTCTTAAGTTTTGAGATATTTGATAGGGGTATAAAAGCACTATAATGATTAGTACTTTAAACGAGATTTTTGGTCTCATTTATAAATTTTTGGCTATTTAATTGTCTTTTTTTTTATATCATAAACAGGTGCATGATAGAAAATGTGACATTTTGGGATAAACGGGAGGAGAATCGGATGAGAAACAAAGAAATTACGCTCAAAATATAAGAGCTCCTGAACCCTGGGCTATGGCTCGCAACGCCCAAGGCAGAGACCTAAACGTTGCGGCCTCTGCCTTGAGCGCTACGGTGCTCAACCTCAGCCCCGCAATGCCCTTGCAATATATAAAACCCCATCTTTTTAGTCCTATTTCGGTTTAGATTCAAAGGCCCTCGACCTTGGGGTTTCTCATATATATAAAAGTACTATTTTAAGAGGCAAAATATAGACTTTTTGAGAGGCAAAACGTAGGGAAACAGTTTACAACACAAAATCAAGAGTTCAAAGCTAAGTTTGAAAATTCAAATTCAAGAATCAAGCTTTAGATCAAAGAACAATGAGAAGCAACACAAGACGTCTTCTTGATTAGTTTTTCTCTTTTTTTTCTTATCATTATGTTCTTATTCTTTCTGTTATTTATAGATTGGTTTAATACTATTGGGTTTGTGATGAGCTACACATTGTTGATGTAGGATTAAAATTTTGAATCCAATATATAATTGGATATTATTATTTCTTTTGTTTATGAACTCAATGAAGTACAATTATTTAATCTATCTTGTGTGTAATGCTTTCATTATTTCTGGCCAACTTAATGATTAATTTGGGAACCATAATGAACTCAACAAAGGGATTTGTGTGTTTAGCCTATGATAGATTAATGCATGATTATAGGGTAATAGCTATGAGTTCCATGTATGATAGAAATATACCTAGATGACATGTATGGCATTGATAGACTTGTTCATAATAAGGTTCATCTTATTCTGATTACCATAGACATATAGGTAATTTATTAATATGAAATATAGTTATCTAACCATTGATAAAGGCTTATAACGATATTAGAGTCTAGCCAACAATTTATTCATTGAGGGATTAGACAAAAAAGTAATAGACTCAATAAAATATTGAGGGATAAGTTAAAACTCTATATTATATTCACATTGATGAAGAAAAATCTTTTGTTTGCTTCTTGATTACTTTAGTTTAATTAGTTAAAATAGACCAGTCATATTTTGATCTAGTCTGAATAAAAGTTAAGTAGGAATACTTTTAGTACATGATTTAAATTAGGTAAAATAGTCTTCGTGAGAGTGATACTTGGATTCACTTTCTATATTACGTGATACGATAGTGTACACTTGCACTTTGCTACTAAAGCATACATTAATGGTTAGACCATGAAAGGTCTCTAACATGTGTGTAACCTAAATATGTGGATCACTCATAAGCCCAATGTGGTGCTCAATTCAAAGGACCACGAATACTACTCTACTCGAGATGACTCTCTATTGGTGGGGTTATAGGACGTCTATTAGAGGTCTTCATTGAGTCTGTTTAGTATCCAGTCCTCTCTGAATACTTGTATGCTTATATGAGCTTACACTAAGCTCATGGTCTGCTAAGACTAACCATCTAGACCATCCAGGTATAGACATACACTGATCTATATATGATAAGATCTCTACCGATAGACCAGTATCAGTGAAGATAGATAAAGAATATAACATTTGAGAACATACTTGCACAATGACATTTTTTAGCACTATTTGTAACATTTTGCAACTATGTTATTACTAATATATTCCTAGGTCTTTGTCCCATTTCAGATAAAACTTAGCTCTCTAGATTTGCTAACTCTTATAACCTGCTAACTCTTAGCAGTGTTAACTCTTAGCAATTATAACTCTCAGCATTGCTAACTTTTAGCTCTGGACTAAACTCTTTTAGGCCAAATCTAAACTCCTTTAAATTATACAGTGTCTAAAATGTTACAAGCATCTTACCAAATATTAAACGTAATTAGCGATTTAATGAAATATTTATTTCATAAATATAAACTATTCATTCAAAATGAGATGGCACGTAAGCATAAATCCCAACAACTCCATTTACTCTAGTGCTATTTGTAATGGTATCTAATACTGGACAACTCTATGTATTTCTCAAATACTTTTAGAGTTAATGCTTTAGTTAGTGGATCTGTTATATTATCTACAGAGTTAACTCTATGGACTATTACATCTCCTCTAGCCAAGATATCTCTAACTATGAGGTATTTTCTCTCCATATACTTAGATCTCTGGCGTGCTCTTGGATCTTTAACTTGTACAATAGCCCTATTAATGTCGCAAAATAATGGGATAAAATTCATCGAACTTGGGACTATTTTGAGTTCTGCAACAAATTTACATATCCACACTGTTTTTTTCACTACTTCTGAGGCAACAATGTATTCTGCCTCTATAGTAGAATTGGTTGTGGATCCCCATTTGACACTTTTCTAACTTATTCCAGCACCATTGAGAATAAACATATATTCAAATATAGACTTTTTATCATCTAGATCAGACTAAAAGTCTAAATCTGTATATCCTCTCACTTATAAGTCATTATCTTCGTATATGAGAAACTTATTCTTTGCACCTTTAAAGTATTTAAGGACATGTTTAACTACCATCAAATGGCTGTCACCTAAATCAGACTATTATCAGCTATTAAAACTTACAGCCAAACTGATGTCAGGTTTCATACACATCATAACATACATCAAGCTTTTAACAATTAATGTATATAGGATGTTCGACATTATAACTCTTTCATCTTTCATTTGAGGACATATTTTCCTCAAAAGATTAATGTCATATCTAAAAGGTACATTAATTGTCATACAGTTACTGAAATTATACCTTTCCAAGATATTGTCTATATACAAAGATTTAGAGAGTCCTATTAGCTTCCTAGCTCTATTTCTATAAAGCTTTATACCTAATATATAGGAAGTCTCTTCTAAATCTTTCATGGAGAAATTCTTACCCATATAACCTTTTACTAACTACAATATATTGATATAATTCTTAATGATTAGTATGTCATCCATATAAAGAATTAAGAAGACTGTCATACTCCTACTGATCTTTCTATATACACAATCTTCTTCTTCATGTTTGATGAAACTAGACCCTTTGATTACTTCATCAAAACAAAGATTTCAGATTCAAAAAGCCTGCTTAAGTCCATAAATGGGCTTCTTCAGTTTGCATACAAGACCAGAGATTAGGCTAGATGCAAAACCTTCTGCTATTCCATGTATATCTCTTTCTCAGAAAATCTATTAAGGAACGTTGTCTTTACATCCATCTGCTAAATTTTAAAGTTATAGTATACAACAATAGCCAATAATATTCTAATTGACTTAAGTATCGCTACTGGCACAAAGGTTTCCTTATAACTGATCTCAGATCGCTGAGTATAACCCTTTGCTACTAGTCAATCTTTAAAAGTCTCTACCTTTCCATCGGGTCCACATTTCCACTTGTAACTCATTTATAACTGATAAAAAAATTCCTTTAAAAATATCAACCAAGTCTCAAGCTTGATTGTGATGTATTGAGTCAATTTTAGATTTTATGTTATCTTGCCATTTTTTTGAATCGATGTCTAACATTACCTCTCTATAAGTTAAAGGATTATTTCCTTCAAGTAAGAAAACCTTGGAGGCACCATCAGGTATTATACCATACCTTTCAGATGGCCTTGATATCCTTTGTGACTTAGGTAGAGGATGTATAAAAGGTATTCTGCTCAATTGATCTTATAGTTCCATCGTCAGTTCATTTTTATTCTGATTGACTTCATCAAGTTCAACTTTCTATAATCCCTATGATGCATGAGAAACTGTTTCTCCAAGAAAGTGACTTTATGAGCAATGAACACACATTGTTCCTCAGCATTATAGAATTTATATCTCATAGAATGCTTGAGATACCCAATAAACCAATAGTTGTATCTTTTCTGTGCAAGTTTATCCTATTATGTAACTTTTACATAAGCATGACAGTCCCAAATCTTAAAATATTTAAGACTTTATTTCCTTCTAGTCCATATCTAATAAGGAGTTAAGGGAACATCTTTGGATGGAACTCTGTTCAATATATAAGCAACAGTTTCTATAGTATATACTTAAAGATATTTTTAAAGATTGGTAAAGCTCTCTATCGACCAAACCATATCTAATAAAGTTTGATTCCTCATCTCCGAAACACTATTGTCTTGCGGAGTAGCTGGAGGAATATATTAAGCGAGAATCCTATTCTCCTTTAAATAACACAAAAATTCGCTTATTATGTACTCTCTCCTTCGATCTGAACGAAGGCATTTAAAGTACATATTAGTTTGTTTCTCTACTTCAAGTCAAAGCTCTTTGCATTTTTCAAAGGTTTCTGACTTATCTTTTAGAAGAAATATGTATACGTATCATGAAAAATAATCAATAAAGATTATGAAGTATCGAAATCCACCCATCACAGCATGATTCATTGGACCACATATATCACTATGTATGCGTTTTAATGAATTGATGGCACGATGTTTAACACCAGTAAAAGGAGATTTCGTCATTTTCTATTGAATATAAGATTTATAAGCTAAATAAGGTTCTATGGTCAGATTAGGTATCTAGCCATACTTAACCAGACGAGATAGGCATCCTATGCCTATATACATAATCTCGTATGCCACAATTTTGTTTCATTTAAAGTTCCCAAACTACTAGCAAAATTTACTAGTACATTAATGACATTTTTTATTGTATCCAATATATAGTACCTATTAACCAACTTACATTCAGTTAACAAACACATCATGCATATCATATAAATATAAGGAACGATTTCGTATATACATATGATATCCTTCATTGTCAAGTATAGAAAGGGATATAATCTCTCAAAATATAAGCTATATAAAAGCAATTATGTAACTCAAGTGTCTAATTACAAGGGAGAAGAAAATTAAAATGTCTTATAACTTCTCCTAACTACAAACGTCTAATTTCTCTCAGACCCTACAACACATTACAAATGTGAGAAGAAAAATAGTATCTAATACCCAATCAGAACTAGCATCATATGTCAAAGAAATGTCAACAATGGATAAGCATATACTTGAGGGGAGCTTCTAAACAGAGGCAATGTACTTCAGGAAATTTTGTTTCCATTGCCCATCCTCATCACAATAGTAACAATTTCTCTTTGCTATTTCTTTCTTTTATGGCTTGGATATGGTCACTTTTACGGACCCACTCTAGGTGTCTACTTTACCTTATTTTTCTTCTTTTTAGTCTTCGTAAAAACCTTCGAGGTAGAAGAAGAAGCACCCTAAACATAGAGGGGCAATCCTACTTTGTTCCTATCCTCTTATGCTGTCTTCCACATATTGTAAACATTAGTGTTTAGCATCAAAATGTAATACAGCTATCATAGTATAGATTGAGGTGTGATCCCATGAGGAAGCTTTTGGCAAAATAGGTTAGTGAAATAAAAATATGAAAATAGTAACAAATAAAAAAATTAACTAATTGGTTTACGTGGATGAGATAGAATTGTATATGAATAAATGGAGAAATCTTATGGTGATGTAAGGAAGGCTTAAAAAATCACAATTATGTTTTATAAATCTATTATATACTTTGATTCAATATTTATAACTCAATTGAAAGTTTTACATCCCAAAGAATCAATCGGAAGATATGTAAAATATGACACATTTGATAATACATGTATTTAATATGACTAAACTCTTTGTAAATATTATCACAAACTATGTTCATCTATACAAGTTATCTAAGATTGATAATATATCATTTTGACAATATTACAGTTAAATATCAATTTAAATATCAAAAAAATATTATTTTACATGTTATCTAAGATCGACAATATATTAATTGGCAATATTGCAGTAAAAGATTAAGTTGTAAAACAATGTAACCAGTAACAATTATAATTCAACAAGAATCACATAAAAAAACATGACTGAAAATATATGAAATATGATAATTATAACCTCTGGAATATAGAAAAATAATATATAAGAGTTTAGACACAAGCAAACTTATAAATATTTGTAGCTCTTAATAAAGAATCAAAGTGTAGAAGTAAATTTATTACACATAAAAGTTCATCTCTAGCCTTGCCAAGAACTCTAGCCTATCCTACAATGCATGGTAAAGAGAAATTATATGAGAGAATTGTAAAGCATTGAGAAAATGTCCATTAGCCTCCTAAGAGTGTCGTTATATAGGCAATAAATTGAAACATGTTTAGTGAGACTTCAATCTTCAATAATTTAGGCCACCCACTCCTTTACCTAATGTTTATACCATTTTTACAATAGAACTGGTCGATGTAGCCTTTTTGGTTAACATTAAAGTTGTATTATTTTGTCTCTTCTTTCCATAGCCACAAGTTTCATGCTATTTAGATGAGTATCTAATGAAATATGGACAAAATATCAACGATACATTAGATTTCGGCCAGCAACCTTTTTACTAATTTATAATACAATTTGATCTATGATAACGACTGCTTTAGACTTTTCTATCAAAGTAAGAGTTGTAGATAATTGAGTTAGTATTTCCTAGATTCAAGAATCATATTGATTGGGTTCGTATTTTGGGAAATACAGTCTAAGTGCATGAGGTGGATCAAGTTGAACGAAAGTTGTTGGATTTGGCTTTTTCATTGTCCTTCAGGTTTGCGTAAGATTGAGTCATGTTGCTCCAGGTTTATGAATTTCTTGATTTTGATTTTTGAGTTGAAAGTTATGTTCATTTTACTAAACCTCTACAAATAACATTCATTAACCATAACTTAAGGACAACATTTTATTTCAAACTTAAAAATACAAAAATGCTAAAATCAGTAATATTAAATAATGACTGAATCTCTTAACAAATATGCATTTTAATGTGTTCATCACAACCCATAACCAACTTATTGCTAGTCCCTAACAATTTAAGCATAAATAGAATATGCAAAAAACCAGTTCAAGATCATTATTGCTATTATGTTTTTTCAATCAACTTCCAAAATTGTGTGTGTGTGTGTGTGTGAACTAAGCCGTAACCTTCTTACCACAAACCTCAACATATATAGCCTTGAGAATTTTTCCAAGTAAAAGTCTCAACTCTATATCCTCACAAGTGTATGACTGTTTAAAATGTTAGGCTTTCTCTTATGGAGTTGGAAAATAGTTAGGCACTTAAGAAAAAAATTAATTTTAAGGGCAGACATACAAACTAACATTGATCCATAGATAGGAAAATCAATCGTTTAGAAATCAATCATTCTTGACATACACCTGTTTTAAGACTTTAATTATCTTGTGAATGAAGACTTTATTAAACTAAATCGATTCTTTTCCTTTTCTTTTCCTTTTTCTTTTTTTATTTACTTTGCTTTTCATTTTTATTTTGTTATTATTTTTTTTAAGAATACAACGAAGAATTACAAAGAAACAAAATAGTTTCTCACCAAAATATATTACACATAATTTGAAAATTCACTTTAAAACGTCATTTAGCTATGTAACCAACTTATTTCTTAATCCGAATAATATTATTATAAACAAAAATTAACCAATTCAAAAGATCAATGAAAGTTCGTAAACTGTTTTCTCAATTTTTTTCACTTACTCACAAAAGATATGTGAGATTAAAAAATATATATACCTAAACATGAGAATTCTCTTGACTATAAAAATTGAATCATCTTACCACAAGACTTAGCATGGTGCTCAAAAATATTTCAGAAGTCATCTTTAGTAACCTAAATAGAAACAATGACTTAAACCAAATAATTTTGAAATTATACCTAGGTAGAAAAGTAAATTTCTTTATACAAGAATTACCAAGACTATATGCAATAAACAACAATGCATGAAATAAATAAAAAAACAAAACAAAATAACAAGTTAGTTAAAATGCATTTCAAAAGTTAGAAAAACAAAACTCATTACTTTACCGTTCTTAATTTAATTTGACCTAAAATGAGTCTCAAGAGTTCAAAAATGAACTCTTTACTCTACCATTTTAATCAAATAGGTATGTCGGACCCCATCGTCTTTTTTTTTAAAATGTAAAATACAACTTATGTCTACTATCCTTCCCCTTAAACTAGATGAAACATTGTCCTAAATGTTTAAATAGAAAGAGATAAAGTATAGAAGACATTACCTAAAATGCTAGTTATTCAAAAGAAATAAATCTGAGAGACACTTAAGTAAATATAAACTAAAAGGATGTTACTAATAAACAAACCAAAAAAAATAATAAGAAAAATTTACACATGAAGTGTCAGATCTAGTGTTCACTTGTTATGGCCCACTGACCAATCGATCTAAGTTATTGCCGGGTCAGGTTCGTAAGCCGCTGCTAGTAATTTGTCAATCAATTCATCCATATTAGTAGCATAACAAGGATTTGTCGCACCGAATGTGAAATAAAATTATGTTTCATAGCTTAATCAAGAAAACAGAGCAAACAAATAAAATAGTTATTGACATTTTAACAAACCTATGAGTTTCCAGTGGATATTCAGTTGGGTGCAAGAGGAAATTTGAAAATTTTCTTCCAAGGTACCATAACCACCTAGTAAAGCAATAAAAGCATCTGCATAGTAAAGTATTCTAGCTATACGTTCATGCATGGATGAGACTAGTAATTTTTCTCCTATTATTTTTCCAGTTAGATTTTCCATGCTAAAACTGTAAGAACAATACCTAAAACTTGACTTCCTTCTGAATGTGCAGCTGTTGACACATACCCTATTAACCCAAGGCTACCCTATAGATATCAAATAGATTTTTCTTGCAGCTAATTTTTTTTCTAGATTGTTTGCTGCCTCTGTAAACACTTTATTTTTTCTAGGACTAGATCCACAAAATACATATATATTTTGAAATCGTCAAGCTGAGGTTTTCTTCATATCTACTCTCACTTTTATCTCAACATATAAAAAAAAAATGAGGTGTTATATTTGTAGAGTACCAAATGATAACATTAATTTTGGTAACCTAACAATTTGTCAAAAGAGATTTAAAAACAGAACACAAATATTCAGAGATAATGACTCACTTGACTAAAAGATTTGAATTTAAGACATCTATATAAGTAGTCCTACTGTTCATAAAATAAAATAAAAAGTTTAAAATTAAAATGCATGTATGTATAGGTAGTTGTGATTGTGGATTACATCTTCCTCTGTTTTACATCCAATAATAGCTTAAATGCCCTCTATGGGTCGGGGATAGGCTTCCCATCCAATTTTCTTATAAATTGGCAAATAGGGTCTTTTAGAGTCAAATTCCTGAGACTATATCATTGATGTCCATTTTTTAATTTATTCCATAATTTGAGAAGTTCACGTTGCACGAGCCCACAAAGATGCATCTCAAGAGTCACTAGAATATCATCCAATGACTTCTTACTCAGTCCATCTTTAATGAACCAAATTTTATCTTCTCGAATTCCAAATCTAAATCCTAAAAAATGACAACTCCGGTTACAATTCCATTGAGCACATTTATGACAAACTTGTAACCTCTTTGCTCTTTGCATTTTAGCATA
This sequence comes from Ailanthus altissimus, assembly GCA_946807835.1. Classification (NCBI taxonomy): domain Eukaryota; kingdom Viridiplantae; phylum Streptophyta; class Magnoliopsida; order Sapindales; family Simaroubaceae; genus Ailanthus; species Ailanthus altissimus. The sequence goes on from OX327687.1 coordinate 18,776,740, forward strand.
AGAGCTTTTTCTAAAACCAAACATAAAAGAAACAAAGTCATTTATAGACTCACTAGATAATCAAACCTTGCCTTTGATTAACCAACGAATATCTACAGGAATATTCCTTAACATAATATCCTTAGTCTTTCACACCGTGCTTTATAAATCTTAAGTATAGTATTTTGAGGTAGTGAAGGAAAATGTTTTTGAATGTTGGCAAGAATGGTATCCATTTTTAAAGAAAGAGAAAAAGAGAAGGTATTAATCCACAGTTTGATGGGCAGTTTTTAAAGAACTGAGAAACCACTTTAATAGTCACGGAGTACTATATCTGCCACTTGACCGGAAAATAAAATAACACAAAAGAGAAAGAGAAAGAAGAAAAAAAAAGAAATAAAATACGAAAGGAAATTAAAGCAAAATTAAAAGTCAAAATATAAAATATGGTACAAAGAGATTAAACTTAATCACATATGATAGACATAATCCGTAAAAAGGATCTCGTCTAGGTACATAGAGTGATCTACCTTTTTCACATAGTTTTTCAACTGCTATCCATTCACTTTAAAAATTTGCCCATCAGTGGAGTCTTTAATTTTGACAGCACCATTAGAAAAAATATGCCTTACCACAATGGACCAGTCCATTGAGATCTCAACTTTCTAAGGTGTAAACTCATTGATTTGGTCGAAGTGTTACCTTAAGATCTATTTTTCATGAGCTGCTTTCATCTTGGCTTTGTAAATCTTGAAGTTGTCATAAGCCTCATTTTGCAACTCTTCTATTTCTAATAATTGTAACTTTCTCTGAAGATTTATAGCGCTCATATCAAAGTTAAGGGCTTTAATAGCCTAGTAAGCTTTATGCTCTAGGTCAATAGGTAAATGACAAACTTTTCCATAGAAAAGTCGGTATAGAGACATTCTTAAGATGGTTTTGTATATAGTAGTACAATACGCCCATAATGCATCATAAAGGTGCAGAGACCAATCTTTACGATTTTGACTAACCTTCTTTTTTAAAATTTGTTTAACCTCTCTATTTGTTAGTTCAGCTTATCCATTTGTCTGCGGATGATATGCAGTGAAAACTTTGTGAAGAACATCATACCTATGCATCAAAACTTCAAAAGAACGGTTACAAAAATGTGTTCCTTAGTCACTAATGATGACACGTGGTGTATCATACCAAGATAACACATTTTCCTTTAAGAACTTTACCACAGTTATCTTATCATTAGTATGACAAACTACAGCCTCCACTCATTTTGATACATAGTCAATAGCTAGAAGTATGTAAAGGTAGCCAAAAAATAAAGGAAAATGACCCATAAAATTGATACCCCAACAATTAAATATCTTAATAACAAGAATAGGGATAAAAGGCATCATATGTCTTCAAGATACAGTATCTAACTTTTGACATCTTTCACAGAATGACTAAAATTATTAGTGTCTTTGAACAAAAAGCCAGTAAATACCACACCGTAAAATTTTCACGATTGTCTTCTTCATAGAAAAATGACCGTCATAAGCAGTATTATGGAAAAACTTTAAGACACTAGAAACTTCACTTTTAGGAATGCAACGTCTCATAATTTGGTTAGGACAGTATTTGAAAAGATATGGACAATCCCAATAAAAATTATGTACCTCAACCAAGAACTTACACTTATCTTATGCACTCCAGTTAGATGAACTTCTCTACAAACTAAATAATTTACGATATTTGCAAACGTAATTGGCTTATAGTGAAAAGATATTCATTAGGAAAATTATCTTAAATGCGTAGAACATCAATAGAGTCAATGAACTCAAGGTGGGATAAACGATTAGCAACGACATTTTTAACACTCTTCTTGTCTTAAATGGTTAGATCAAATTCCTGCCCAAACAAAAAATCCACCTAATTAAACGGGCTTTAGCATTCTTCTTAGAAAGAAGATATTTAAAGGCCACGTGGTCAGTAAAAATAATAAGAGGTGAGCCAATCAAATAATAACAGAATTTATCTAAAGCAAAAACAACAGTTAATAGTTCTTTTCAGTAGTTGAGTTATTCATTTAATCATCATTCAAAGTCTTACTAGCATAATAAATAACAAAGGGTTTTCCCTCCCTTCGTTGCCTAAAATAGCTCCTACAGTATAGTTACTTGCATTACACATAATCTTAAATAAAATGTTCTAATTCGAAGATTGCATAATAGAAGCAGTGGCGAGTTTGGCAATGAGTGTTCGAAATAACTCCCCACACTCTTATGTCCACGTAAATTCAACATCTTTTAGTAGAAGGTTACATAATAGTCTAGATATAGCAAAAACATTTTGTATAAACCTCATGTAAAAGCCAGCATATCCAAGAAAAGGTCAGACATCTTTTACCAATTTTGACCCTATAAACTTCTATCCCTTTTTAAGATACAATATGCCCAAAACAATTCCTGAAGATACTATGAAGTGACATTTCTCCCAGTTTAGCACAAGTCATTTTTCTTCACACCTACTTAAAACAGCTTTTAAGTGAAGTAGAATGAATCAAAAGAATCACAAAAAACAATCAAATTATCCATAAAAACTTTCATGTATATTTCCACCATATTAGAGAAAATGCTCAGCATACAACGTTAAAAAGTAGCTGGTGCATTACATAATTCAAATGGCATTCTACGAAAAGTATAAGTACCAAATGGGCATATAAAAGTGGTATTTTCTTTATCTTCTATAGCTATCTCAATCTGGTAGTATCTTGAATATCCATCAAGAAAGTAATAAAAGGGATGTTTAGCTACACATTCTAAAATTTGGTTGATAAAAGGCAATGAAAAATAGTCTTTCCTAGTGGTTGTGTTTAGCTTTTTATAATCAATGCACATTTTCCAACCACTTATTACTCTAGTTGGAACAGGTATTCCATTCTCATTTTTCACAACAGCAGCCCCAAATTTCTTAAGAACTACTTGAGTTGGACTTACCCATTAGCTATTAGAAATTAGGTAGATTATACTGCATCTAATAGTTTTAAGACCCCTTTCTTCACTACTTCTTTCGTTATTGGGTTAAGTCTTCTTTAAGGGTCTCTACAGGGTTGTTCTCATGTTGACTCATTGTATTGGAATTACTAGATAAACTAGATGGTGATTTCTCTTCCTTTATAAATTGTGGCGATGGCTCTAGTTCTATTTCTCTCACAAATCCTTCTCGTTTGTCTCTAAGTCGATACATACATCCTAACAATTGTTTCTTTTTTTAAACTTTTTTTGAACTATATATTTTTTTACTAAAGGAAATTCTCAAGGAAAAATTAAAAAAGTGAACAAAAAAATGAGTTAGGTAGTAAAATCAACCATAAAAATAAGATAAAATACAAGAAGTAAAATAAAATTCAACAATAAAAAAATGAGTTAGGTAATAAGACTAACTATGAAATATAAAATAAAATACAATAAATAAATAAAAGAAAATAAACTAAGTTAGGTGGTAGAACAAACTATAATAAATAAAGGAAGAAAATAAATTGAATGGGATTGCATAATAAAATACTAGAAGTAAAATAAAATACAATAAGAAATTAAAAAAGCTAGATGGTAGAAACAACCATGAAAAATAAATAAAATACAATAAATGAACAAAAGATAATGAACTACAAAATACAATAAGTAAATAAAAGAAAATAAATTATAAAATAAAAAATTTTAAAAATTAAATAAAATAAATTGTAAAATACAACAAATAAAAAAATATATATAAACTGAGTTAGGTGGTAGAACCAATCATGAAAAATTACAAAAATTACAAAAAGATAATAAAATTTAGGTGGTAGAACCAACCATGCATAATAAAATAAATAACAACAAAACAATAAATTTAAGAACTAAAATTTTACAAAGAAAAGTAAATGTACAAAATTACTGCTTCAGTATTGATAAATGCAGCCTATTTTCGCTTAGTGTGCCACTCCGGTAACAGCATCAAATTTTGTTTACGCTCGAAATATGATGCAACTATCATAGTATAGATTGAGGTATCAATCTTACAAGAAAGCTTTTGACAAAATAAGTTAGTGAAATAAAAATATTAAAACAGTAACAAAGTAGAAAATTATTTAATTGGTTTATGTGGATGAGATAGAATTGTATATGAATAAAGGGAGAACTCTTATGATTATATAAGCAAGGCTTTGAGAATCACAATTGTGCTTCAAAAATTTATTATATATTTTGATTCAATATTTATAACTCAATTGAAAGTTTTACATCCCAAATAATCAATTGAAAGATATGTAAAATATGGCACATTTGATAATACATGTATTTGGTATGACTAAACTCTTTGCAAACATTATTACAAACTATGTTCATTTATACAAGTTATCTAAGATTGATAATATATCATTTTGACAATATTACAGTTAAAGATCAATTTAAATATCAAACAAATATTATTTTACATGTTATCTAAGATTGACAATATATTAATTAGCAATATTGCAGTAAAAGATTAAGTTGTAAAATAATGTAACCAGTAATAATTATAATTCAATAAAAATCACATAAAAAACATGACAGAAAATATATGAAATATGATAATTATAACCTCTGGAATATAGAAAAATAATATATAAGAGTTTAGACACAAGCAAACTTACAAACATTTGTAACTCTTGACAAAGAATCAAAGTCTAAAAGTAAATTTATTACACATAAAAGTTCATCTCTAGCCTTGCCAAGAACTCTAATCTAACTTACAATGCATGGTAAAGAGAAATTATATGAGAGAATTATAAAGCATTGAAAAAACATCCATTAGCCTCCTAGGGGTGTTCTTATATAGGCAATGAATGGAAACATGTTTAGTGAGACTTCAATTTTTAATAGTTTAGGCCACCCACCCCTTTACCTAATTACTACACCTTTTTTACAATAAAATTGAATGATGTAGCCTTTTTAATCGACATAAAAGTTGTAGTATTTTGTCTCTTCTTTTCATATCTATAAGGTTCATGCAATTTGGATGAGTATCCAATGAGATATGGATAAAATACCAAAGATACATCATATTTCAGCCAATAACCCTTTTACCAATTTATAATACAACTTGGTCTATAATAATGACTGCTTTGGATTTACTATCAACATAAGAGTTGTAAAAATTGAGTCAATATTTCTTAGATTTAAGAATCATACTAATTGGGTTTGTATTTTGAGAAATACGGTCTAAATACATGAGGTGGGTCAAGTTGAGCAGAAATTATAATTTAGGCCACCCATCCATTTACCTAATTGCTATACCTTTTTGACAATAGAATTGAATGATGTAGCATTTTTAGTCGACATAAAAGTTGTAGTATTTTATCTCTTCTTTCCATAATCATAAAGTTCATGCAATTTGGATGAGTGTCTAATGAGATATGGACAAAATACCAAAGATACATCAGATTTCTGCTAGTAACCCTTTTACCAATTTATAATATAATTTGATTTATAAGAACGACTGCTTTGGATTTGCTATCAACATAAGAGTTATAAATAATTAAGTCAGTATTTCTTAGATTTAAGAATCATATTAATTGGGTATGTATTTTGAGAAATACATTCTAAATACATGAGCTGGGTTAAGTTGAGTGGAAGTTATAATCTAGTTTTGTTGTATCCCAAATTTGGCCTATAAAATGTTAGATTTGGCTTTTTAACTGTTCTTCAAGTTTATGTAAGATTGAGCCATGTTGCTCTAGGTTTATGAATTTCTTCATTTTGATTTTTACGTTGAGAGTTATGTCCATTTTACTAAACCTCTACAAATAACATTCATTAATCACAATTTAAAGACAACACTTTATTTCAAGCTTTAAAATACAATATGCTAAAATTAGTTACATTAAATAGTGACTGAATCTCTTAACAAATATGCATTTTAATGTGTTCATCAATTAGTATAAGTAAAGGTTAATCATTGCATATTAATGTTCATTATGAACTATGCGAAAGATCCCAAAAGCAACTGACGAATAAGACTGTTCCCCAATAAATTGTCTAACCTCTCGATGTATAAAATTATCTTGAGGACATAGGAACTCACAAGACTGTCCTCTAGAAGTCTACACTAAAAAAGTGATTTAAAAACCGTATAAATTTTAAGTTGAGGTTGGATGCCAAATAGCTTATTTAGATGAAGCATAATGCTACTAGCATCACCTATATGGAAATGCTCTCTTTCTAAATTTATAGACATTAAGGTAAGTGCTCGCGAAATTATACACACACAAATTATAACCGCAAGTGGACAAATTGTGAGCATATAATAAAATGATGATTGATAATCGTTTCCATGAGGATTGTGTCCTAAATTAATGCTAGGTACTATGATGTTGGCAACCTAACTTTATCTAGGATAATCTAAATGATAAGTTGGATGATGGAATTATTAAAACTAAATAACTTGGTAAATTAAAGATATGATAGTTTTATGGCAACGGGGTTCTAGGGACTTAATTTTCTTCTATTTTTCCTATGGTCTTTATCATTAGTGATCAACAACTAATTTTATGCATTCATTAGTCTAGGGTGTATGATTAGTCTCATTCCCTCTCTCGAGTGTTGAATGAGACTCTATGCAAATACAACTAAGTTGATATCCATATCTAACTCGTTATACATACACGTATTAAGCTACCTTTGTGTGACTACCCTAAGTTCATTAGTCTCCCAACTCAACAAACTCAAAGCTATGCTTTTTACAACCAACATATGGATTAAACTTCCCAAGAATATAACCCAAATGTTTAACTCATCCAATCCATTTTCCATTGTAATTAGAAGCATTAATCACATAAAAAGTATAAATGAAGAACACAAAATAGTCATTAATCACATAACAACATCAACACATAATGTTCAATAGAGTTCCATCAAGGCCTAGAACATATAATCTAGTAACAAAATGATAATTTTGGGATATGGTGAAATTTATACAAATGGGATTCTAGAGTATTGATTTCATTCTATTCTTCCTATGTTCTTTCTATTTAGCAATTTTGTTTAATTCATTAATAAAGGGATTAAGACTAATCTCATTACCTCTCCTAAACGTTAAATGAGATATTATGCATATATATTCAAATTGATATCCCTATCTAACATGTCTACCTATACATGCATTACGCAACCCTTAAATTGACTACCTAAGGATTAATCTCATTACCTCACTTAAGCGTCAAATGAGATCCTATGCATAATGTCACACCCCAAGTATTCTCACATTTTTTATCGAACAATTAGTGTGCACCACATGCAATCATTGAGCAAACCATGGTGATTACCTAAGTGTTATTAGCCTCCCGACTCAACAACAACCTAAGGCTATGTTTCTTAAATCTGATAAATGGGTTAATCTCTCCAAAGCATCAATCCATAAATATATAATAACTAATTCATTTCTCAATAAATTGAAAGCATTAAGCATAGAGAAATAGAAATGAATTACACGAAAATATACTAAATCATCCAAATATAATATAAATAAAACTACATGATGCCTTAGAATTCAAGTTTAATCATATATAAATCCAACCATAGGTAAAATTATCAAGAAATCCATAGATACTAACTTGTTTAAACAATATTCATAACTGGAACTTTAAACAAAAGAGAAAAGATAAAGAAAAGAAAGAGAAAACTAAATTTTGGGATGTCTCCAAGGTTTCAATCATTCAAATATCTTTAATGATGCTTAAGAAACCTTGGAGACATTCATTATTATCTTTAAATTTGAGCTCAAGTCTTGGTCTATTTTATGTATTTCGTTCCTCCCTTTGATAGTGTAAAAAGAGGTTAAAGGGTAGTATTTATAAGTTTCAAATTAAGACAAGAAAATGGGTAACAAATACTACCCTTTGGCGTTGGGCATAAGTATTGTAGCTCTGCACTGTTCATCAAGGGCACTGTAGCTATGTCACTGTACATGTTCATTGTTTATTATACTGTAGCATTGGTTTTTATGCTTGTTTTCTTTGAATTTTTATTCCTAATAGCTCTATTAACTTGAAATCTACAAAATAAAATTAATACGCATAAAACCATATATTCTTATTTAAATTAAGTAATTATCAAGTTTAGAAGAGATACATTATGATGTATAGAATGCACGGATGTAAGATTTAACTTTTAAATCTCCATCCAATTATTTTCAATAATTATTAGCACCCTTAAATTGGTTTGCATCAAGTATACGCATCAACAGATTATATGAGGCCATTGTATCTTCACAAGACAAAAATAAAAAAAAGGTTAGCGAAAAATATTTCAATCCCTAATAAATAATGTCTTAGATCATAGATATAAAATTTATACATTTTTTAATCTAAAAACGTCCTCTCATTGCTTTGCATAATTCTTTAAAACTCTCGATAGAAAAAATGACAGCTTAAACTCTTTAAACTATACATTAAAAGTAGATCCCATTGGCATCTTATTTCGATCTCACACTTTAGCAATATTAGCCTTTGTAAAACCCAAAAGGTAGATAATTATTGTCAATTACATCCCTTGCAACTCTTACTACTAATCCTAAATACATTTTATCCTCATACTTTAGCGATATTAGGTAAGTGTATTTCAGATTAACTTATTAATAATCAAATATATGTTACTGATACTACCCTCATGCTTTAGCAATATTGACAATACGTTGGCATATATCTGCCTTATCTAATGTTTAAGTATAGTACAAATCACATCTATTAATCTTTCATGTTTTAGCAATATTAAGAAAGATCAAAGAGACTCATCTAACACCATATTGACAAGACGAATCACTATGTAACATTATCTCATAATGGAACACTTTTTAATTTTATTAAGAGAGATTTTTATATTCCTGTTCGCATCTCATAATGATATGATTCTCAATCACACATTTATTTTGTGCAAGCACAATTAATTTCCACTAGTAGGGCTCCCATTATGGATTAGGAATTAACTCATTGACTCTATCAGATACAATATTAGAGTTCCCTGATAAATTACCAAGAACTATCTTACTCTTAGGCTTGAAGTCTTTCATATAGTCATCTTCAAGAAATATTGCATTAGTGCTAACAAATACTTTCTTATCTTAAGAACTATAAAAAAGACTTTATCTTGTTCCTTTAGGATAATTTACAAACAGACAAACTTTTGAGTTAGATTCTAACTTGTCTATCTTCTCTTTTAGTATATAAGCTTGACAACCCCATATATGTATGTGACGTAAACTTGGTTTATGCCCCATCCATATTTTCAGAGGTATTTTAGGGACTGACTTAGATGGAATTAAATTAAGAAGATACATGGCTATTTCTAAGGCATAACCCTAGAATGAGATGGGTAAAGTTTAGTAACTCACCATTGACCTCAACATTTCAAGAAGAGTTCTATTTCTCCTTTTACTACACTATTTTTCTAGGGTGACCCTGGTGCAATCAACTAGGATAATATCTTATTGTCTGACAAATAGGTCCTGAACTCATTGTAGAAGTATTTGCAACCTCGATTAGATCGAAATGCCTTTATGTGTTTTCTCAATTACTTTTTCTTTTCTACCTAAAATTCCTCAAATTTATCAAATGCCTCAAACTTGTGGTGCATTAGGTACACATAAACGAATTTAAAATAATTATAAATAAAAGTAATAAAATATTCATAACCTCCTTTAACTTGTGTGCTTATAAGCCCACACAGCTCAGAGTGCTTTAATTTTAACATTTTAATGGATTTATTATTTTTAGCATTAAAGGGTCTTTTTGGTCATTTTACCTTCTATAAATGATTCGCAAATTAGTAATGATTCAATCTCTAATGAACTCAAAGGTCTATTTTTAATTAATCTTAAGATCCTATTTAAACTAACGTGACCAAGATGTAGCTGCCATATATAATTCTGTGGACAAGGACTTCGGTATACTATGTTGGAGTTGAGATTTTCATCATTAAATTCTTCTTCTTCCATATGCAAACCATGCAAACAGTCTCTCAAGTTTCTTTCAGATGATGATTCTTTCTCGTCTTCTTCAACTATATCTACCCAATATTTTTATCCTTAGTTGTAAAGAAATCCTGGCTTGAGGCAATTGATTGAATTACTCCTATTCCTATAGCATTATCAACAACTATGGATGTTGTACTTGACTTGCTCTCTTCCAGTTCAAATTTTTGTTGGTCATCACCATTTCCCGAAGTGTTCATTCTCTGAATTCCATCCAAAATATGCTGTGAGCCAGATTCCATAACTGCCTGACTTTTTATTTGAGCAAACACATCATTTTTCCAACAAGTACCTTTCCAGTCTCCATTCATCACTAGTTGAGAAGTAGGTTGCCCCACTGCCTCATCTTTCACTTGAGAGATCTCTTTTCGTGACCTCATTGTCCAGTCGTCATTAGTAAGTAAAGGGCAAGCACTTCTTGTGTCCTGTGATCTAAGTTCTGACTTATCTTTGGTTGATACTACTAGTTCTCCATTAACATTCTGGATTGCATCTACTGGCACATTTTCAGCAGTTATAGTTTGCTCAAATGTTATTCTACGAATTGAACTACCAACTAATTTCTCTCCCAATTTTCCTCTTCTCTGATCTTCAATATCAAACCCACATGAAGAGGATCTTCTTGGCTGTGTAAATAGAACAGCATTGTTAGTGTGCACAGTTTGCTGAGATGATAGATCAATATTTGAATTTTCAATTAGTCCCCATCTTTTATTTCTCTGTTCCTCGTTACTAAACTCCCTAGAAGGTCTTCTTGGTTTTGTGAATTGAACTTCCAGATTCCTTCTGACAGCAGCTGGAGAAGCATATGTTTTCTGGTGCAGAAAACTCCCTACTGCATGTGAGCAAGTGCAATTTTCCTTCATTCTGTTGGCAAAACTAGATCTTACACATGCGTTGTTTTCAAGATAAAAAAACTTTTCCTTTGATTATCAACAAATACAGTACATGTTGGTCCATATGATATGCATTTCAAATTCCCGTTGTTATAGCCAAAAACACCATTCTTATTCTGAAAATATGTGTTCTATTCTGTTCATTGACTACCACTGTTTCTTCATCGTGTCCATTTGCCAAGCTTTTAGAGACACAGAAAGTAGACCTGTGATCCTCACTTGAGCCAGTAACTTGTAAATTTGAGTTCACTTTAGCAGACAATGGAAAAGGAATTCGGTTTTCTTGATTGTCATCTTCTTCTTGCCCAGTCGCTTCTAAAACTGATGGTGACTCTAATTCAGTCAGCATCTGAACGGCACGTTCAAAGGATTTAGCATAGGAACAATTTATTTGTTTATTTCCAGCTGAATCCTTACAGCTTGAAGCAGAGTTTTTGCTTCTATCATCCTGTTCATGTGTATCAGGCAGATTGCCAGATTGCATTGCTTGTTCTTGTCTGCCTCCAGAGACGGAGCTTTCCTGTGCCAAAATGTATTATGTAAAGGAAAAAAAGTATGCCTCTTTTCTTCAGAAACTAAAGTGAAAGTAACGCACAGAGCAACAAATTTTGTCCATGAAAGAATTTACCTGTAATATTTTTCAGCAATTTCATAATTGTTTTCGTCCATGCCAATTTCCCTAATATTCTACATGATTAGATGGAAAATTTAAGTTAAATGTAACAACACCTACAGCAGGAAAAAGAAAAAGAAAAAGAGAGGAGAAGCAATATTCACCTTGATCTCTCTTGTTCAATAGTTATTTGAATCTTCTTCCCCTGTGACCTAGCCATCTTTGTCTTTGCTCCACAGAAAGCTACACCTTCAATGTTCTTCAGTTTGTATTGAAGCATTTCGATCTCCTCTCAATCCTCTCAGACCTCTGCAAAGACAGATTAATAATAAGCATTGAATCTTCATAATGACTTGTACAAAAAGCTAAAAGATGAACAATAAAATCATCAGCCGAACTCTCCAACCATTTAAGTTTAACTAGCAAAAGGCCAGGTTCAAATGATACAGCATGTCCACAAAATACAATTGAAGAGACAGCCTCAACCCAAACTCAAAAAATCTTAAATTCTAAGCCACAATCTTTCTTTTGGTGGTGTATTTGCATACTCATCTCCACAAAGGACCCCTTAAGGTGACAGGGTCAAAAATTTCCAGTCTCTTCCTCAACTCCACAAGAACCTCCTCGTTCACACTAGAATAATGGTTAGGAGGACATTCCATCTTAAAAGAAGCATCCTTATTACTTTGAAAAACAGGTTTCTTTTTCTTCTTCAGCATATTAGACTGGTTGGATGCTCTCTTATGCTCCTAAAGGGACCCTGATGGCACAAGAAAGCATCCAACTAGTCAGCATATTAGACTAGTTGGATGCTCTCTTGTGCTCCTAAGTCTTGAGTGGACTTTAAATAGAAGTCTAATCATTGCCATAAATTACACACTTATAGGTCATAGGCTTAAGAATTGTTTACTGGAGGAAAACCCACTAGATGGATATAATTATAAGGACCCAAAGAATAAGGACATTGGTTGAACACAATAAAAAAGCACTCTAATGAGCACTTTAATCCAATAGCACTACTTATAAAGCTTTTAGTGTTAACATTGAAAATGGAAGGACTCTTGCTCCCCCCCGGGGATTTTAACTTACAAGGCCCAAGGTCTTTAGCCTATAAGGTATAAAGATCTTATAGGCTAAAGATCTCTACCCACCAAAGCCTAATTAAGACCTCAACCCATTTTATCAAAGACGAAATTGTCGACCCACAAAAAGTCCTCGACCCAAGGGAACCTTCTCTGAGCTGGTCAAAATAATGGTTGAAACTCGAGTACCCTACTTAGTTAGACCCCAATGGATAAAAGACAAATCTATACCCTTTAAGCTAGTCAGAATAATCGTCAAAATCTATCTACCTTGTTCGGTTAGACTTCTAAAAGAGAACTACGCTTTCATCAAGTTGATCAGAGCAATGATTGAAGCTCAACTACCCTGCTCGGTCAAACTCACCACCCTAAGGGCTACTTAGAATGATGGTTAAACATTGACCACCATGTTAGACCAAGCTCTCAGCAAGAAGAAATAAACTCTACTCATGTCGAGGAGAGGAAGGTCAAAATATGAACGCCTCAAAAGATTAAAAAAAGTTCTTAAAATGAATTAACATATAAGAGATGTAGTGAGTTATGGATAAAGTCAAGCATATCAAGGAAAAATCTCTAAAATCAAGGGACATTCCTAAATGCAAGACATAAATCCTACTAAGTCAAGTAATATCCAGTGCAATTTCAGAAAAACACTGATAATAAAATCTTAAAAGGGAATGTCCATGAGACTTCCATATTAAAAAAGATTCTAAAAGTTATAGGTAAAACTTATATCCTTACCTTATAAATAAAGGAGAAAAATAAGATAGGATAGCCATATATATATATATATATATATATACTCACACATATATATAAATATTGAGAGTTCACTACAAAAGAGACATTCGATTCCTTCTTTTATCTTGCCTTACTTTTCTCTTTCTCTACACCCTTACTAACTTAAGCATTAGAGTGCCTACACCAGAAAACTTTTGACGTGACTTTACATCTTTTCTAATTGCAAGAATCTAGCCAAACGCTATATTTGTGGAAAAAAAAAGTAGTATGCCAAACCAATTTTTTTTCACCTCCTCGCCGTCCAAGTTAAGCTTCCCTAGAAAAAATTTTCAACTCATTGATTCTTGAGTTACCAAATTTTAGGGTCAACAATACTATTAAATAAAGAAAAGCAAACATTCACTAAGAGACTTTTTAATAAGAATAAGAAATTAAAAGACAAATAGTAAAATGTAAAACTATACGTGATACTTTTTCTTTTTTACTTGAGTACCTGTTCTAGTTTAATATTGTTATACTCACAAAATGATTCAACATCTAATATGCTTATTATTAATATAATGTATAACTGTCGTATTAATGAATATTAAAATATTAACAATTATTTAATAAATAGTAATCATTCATTAATAACACATCAGTTGAAAATATAAAATTTATATTCTAACTATATAAACATATCACTACTCTATTTTAGTCAATTTACTTATGTGAATAAATGCTCCAAATTCGAAACTCTCCCAAAATTATGCCTTAGCCCTTTTGATCATCTCGAATTATCACGAAAGAACACTGTCCTCCTGTAAAAAAGAACACTTTGACACTCAAGTCAATAAATGTTCAATGAATACATACAGTATGTGGGAGTTCTCAAGTAAGAAGATTATGCTCTATATTTTCTCTCAATGTAACACTATATTGCTTGAATGCTCAATAATAGAAAATATCACATTACTTTTTAATATCCTACTTACTTATGTTGGAGCTGATGCTCACATGCCATTCCAATATTGTATGAATATTAATTGTTAATATTTATACAATAAACATTTCGAATAAAGATTGTTAATATAATATTAATATGGTATAATGCTTGTAACATTAGAGACATTGTTTGATCTGAAAGAGTTCAGATCTGGTCTAAAGGAGTTTAGATCAGAACTAATAGTTAGCAAAGCTGAGAGTTATAAATGCTAAAAGTTAGCACTGTTAAGAGTTAGCAGGTTATAAGAGTCAGCGAAGTCTAAAGAGTTAGAACCTTGTCTATAATGGGACAAAGACCTGAGAGTATACTTGTAATGATATAATTGTAAAGAGTTGCAATAGGAGTTAAGAAATATCATTATGTAAGTATGTCTCAAAGATAATGTTCCTGATCTATAATCACTAATGTGGGTCTATCGGTGATTCACTTTATATAGATTAGTGTATGTTTATATCTGACTGGTTCAGATGGTTGTTCTTAGCTGACCATGAGCTTAGAGCTTGTATAGGCATGCGGGTATCCAGTCAAGACTGGATACTGAACAGACTTATGAGGACCCCAATAGATATCCTATGACACCGTCAAAGGAAGGTCCTCTCGAGTTGAGTAGTATTCGTGGTCCTTTGACCTGAGCGCCACGGTGGTCTTGTGAGTGATCCATCATGCTTTGGTTCCACATATGTCAGAGACCTTTCATGGTCTGACCGCTATGTGTCGCTGGGTATGGTCCGATGCTCATGGAGTCCGGTGTGCGTAGATACGGGATCCGTCAGCTTACGTAGGTAAGTTGTATATCCGATGCTCCGAGATTGTATTTCATAAAGTCTTGTGGCCACAAGCATAAACCCGGGAAAAGAGTTTCCCATAGGGTTAAACAATATAGCAAAAGTGTTTGCGTATATTGTTTATCGAGATACGAATCTGGAGATAAGATTATGGATGAGCAAATAGGGATTTGACGGTGCTGATCTATATCCCTGCACATCCAGGATATAAATGATGGAAGGATTATACGTATACGTTATGACCTCAACTTGTATGGTCTGACACGCTGATTTGTAATATTCGTAACGTGTGCGTGGGGCATCGATTACGGATTAATGGAACAGTTCCATTTGACAAATCGGGTGTAGACCTAGTGAGTCCCAATATGAAATGTACTCTTTGAGCACTTGGGCAGTGTACCGTATTGAATTGTTCAATACAGTATAATTCAGCAATTACTAAGGTTACGTTAACTAAAGTATGTGGTTAAATTGGTGGGACCCACTTTAGGTTAACTTGGTAACCGAGTAAGGATATAATAGTAATTTCACTTTATGATTATTTAATTGTTAAATAATTAAAATAAATATTTATTTATTTAATTGTTAAATAAATTAATTTAACATAACTAAGGTTAAAAGTTAACCAAGTGGTTAAGTTAAGTTAACCTTACTTAAAGGTTAAGTAAAGGTTAACCTAACCATGGTTAAGTTAGTTAACTATGGTTAAATTAATTAAATATTTATTAACTTAAAGGTTAAGTTAAAATAATCTAACTAAGGTTAAATGTTAACTAAGGTTAGGTTAAGCCAAATGAAATGCAAATGAAATTCAAATTAGTTTGGAATTAATTCATTTGTATATAAAGTGAAATGAAATTGAAATTCAAAAATTGATTTAGTTTTTTAGCTTTTGCATTTTGGGAGCCAATTCAATTTGAGAAATTGAAATTGTTTGTTTTGTGTTTTAAGTGTTAGAACAACAAAACAAATTGAATTAATGGTTACTAAATGTAATAACTAAAAACAAGATTTGTTTTATTTATTCAAGAGTTGAATAAAAGGAAAAACAAATTTAATTAAGTTAAATGGTTTAACTTTGAAAAATGTTTAAGAGTTAAACACATATGCTGGATTAAGATGCTGCCATTCTAGACAATCAAACCCACCCTTGTTGATTGCTAGAATTGATCAAAGATTCATTTCATGGTGGACTTCAAAGAAAATTAATCCAAAGGCTTCATTGGTGATATTTCTCAATCTCGAATTTCAGATTAATCAAATGTTATTTTCTGTGTTCATTGTATTCAATCTTCCGCTGTGCACATGTATGTATGAGATATGTATATTGTTTGTATGATGAACACAAACCCACATGCAAGCACCCTAAGTTAATTCGCCCAACCATATAACCCAACAACTTATGCATGCCTTTTTATAATGTAAACATGATAGAGCTTATGTGCAATATGTTCTTTTATGATAAGATGATCATTATCACAATGTGATCATTTTATCATTATGCGATCATGTGATAGAACATAATACTTTTTATATTAAATAAAGACTAAGGTTAACAGAACTCGTGTATAATTAGAACTATAATTAAAAGAAGAGGATGATGAGTATATTTTGGATCTATAATCTGACCTCATTTATCTTAATAATTGCTCATTTTTTAGTAATTTAAGAGTTTTTATCCTTTAAACATTGTTGTTACAGGGTTAAATTAGGATAATATGGGAAATGATGAAATTAGAGTAAAGGAAAAATTGCTACAATAAATCACTACAGTAATAATAACAGTGATTTGCTACATTAATTGTACTACAGTGACCAATACCCCAGCGTTCATGCACTGATGAATGCCCTAATGTTCCGACGATTTTATAAATACCTTGTTTCGCCTTCAAACAAAGAAATTTGGCCCTAACCCTAACCCATTTTTTCTCAATCTAACACAAAACTAACCCTAGAAATCATCGCCATATTGTGCAAAAACAACATTTAAAGTTATTTTGAAAAGGGATTACACATTCAAGAGCATTTGAGCTAATCTTTGGAGGATTAAACTATGCTATGGATTGAGTGGAGGCACCTTTATCTTTTGACGATTTGGGATTGGTTGTATCATATTTATTTATTGTTATTTAGCCATTAAACTCTTGTTATATTAATTTAATTTCATTATCTAAGATTATAATCTTGAACTCAATATATGGATTTAATTGTAGTATTTGATTCCCATTGTTATGGATTTAGTTTATTATTCAATTTAGGTTAAGGACCAAATTTCTTCGTTTAGAGGCAAAACAAGGTATTTATAGAATCGTCGGAATGCTGGGGCATTCACTATTCAATGCTAGGGCATTCATCAGTGCATAAACGTTGGGGTGTTCATTTTTGGACACCGGGGCATTGGTTACTGTAGTACAATTAATGTAGCAAATCACTCATCAAATTTATCATTTGTCTAGATAAAGGTAAAAAGAAACAATTTTAGTATTTGGTTAAGAATAATAACAATTCCTCGTGGGATCGACACTCAACTCATTATGATATTACTTATTTTCGATAGCGTGTACTTACGCTTAGTATAGAAATCACACAATAGAGGACGAAGTGTATTCATACTCTTTTACCTTTCGCAGCTAATTTGGTCTTTTTAAATCTCTTTGGGCTTTATAAACTAGTTTGATCCATCCCTATTTCTGTTTAGACTTGGATTTCGGGTTGTTCATCCCCAAATGGACTTAACTTGTTTTTATTTGAGCTTAGTCTTGTTTCAAAAAATTCAAGGGTTTTCCTTAAATAGAGTGGGTTATTGGGCCTATTAATAATAGGCCCAATAGATGTCCCCCACAAATAAAGAAATAAGAGCCTTCAAATCATTTGTAAAAGGTGCATTTTTCTTCACTCCAACCAATTAGCACACGACATGTGGAAATGCCTTGCCCCAAACATTACTTTTCCTTAGCTAAACATTCCACCTCATCAAGTTAATAAAAACCGTTGATAGTGACAATCTTTAAATGCCCAAATCATTGCCTTTCTCTTCTCACTTTTAATTTTTGAAACTTTCTCAAAATCCTTTTTTTTAGAAACCCTTTACTCTTAATTCTCATTCAAGAAAAATCAAGCATCTTTTTTAATAGTGAGGTCTATTCAATCTCACTCTCTTAAGGAACTAAAATCCGTCTTCAAGTTCCCTCAAAAAGATCAAAATCATGAATCTTCCCTATGACGAGTCCCATTTTGTTCTTCTATTGGTGTCTCTTGGTGAACTTCCCCTTTTCAGAGAACATCTTAATTGCTTCTGTTTTCCTCTTTCTCCTTTTATCTAAAAATTCTTACATGTTACAGGGCTTTCTTCTTTACATGTCAACCCTATCATGTTTAATTTTTTACATGATGTATCTATTCTTAATCCCATGTTTCTCCCTCTATACACTCTTACCTTCTATCATGTGATAATTTCTTACAATCTCCATCGTTCTCACAAAAGCTACTACTTTTCCTCTATGAGTGAAAAGAGTTTTCATCTATAACTTCGACAATAAGAAAGTCAGGTTTGAAAAATATATGGTTGTTGTTAGTAGCGATTGAAAGCGTGTTGAGTATTGTTTCAAGGTTCCCACCACATTTGGGAACTTCGACTGGAAAACTAATTTAACTCTTTCCAAGATTTCGGGTCAATGGAGACTCTTAAAGAAATTCTTTTGGAACAAGCCCATTCATCACAATGAGTTAGCCCTCGTCCACCTTTTGAAGGATTCACTTATCGGAGGAAGGGCGCGTTATCAACCTTGTGCTTTGTTTGATGATGAAGATCTGTTGACCTTAACTTTTCCAAACCTCAAATATCTTGGTCCCTGCCCTAGTTTAATGGTTAGTATTTCAGAACCCTTTTGGCTCATCTAAAATTCTTTCAAACTCCATCTTGTTTCCTCTAGAAATAGATGTCGAAGTTTGAGGCTCAAATGGTGAGAAAATATATCGTCCCTTTAAATATAGCTGCTTCTACCTTAATATACATGAGATTTTATTACAATATTTAATAATTAAAAAAAGTAATATTTACCTTCTATATATTTTACTATAATCTAACTGATGAATCTATTGTAGATACTAATTTGGATGTTATTCATGTGTCTTTAAAAGGTAGGATAGTTGATTATTCTGTTACCTTATCTCATTCTAAAAATAATATTCTTCCTATTGTAGGTGTAGGTGTGGATCAAGATGAGGATCTTGAGGAAGAGACCTTTTTCTTGAATCTCATTGTTGTTGCTACTTCTGACATTCCAAGATCTATTACTGCTGCAAAACCCTTACAATCTTCTCCTCTTTTAGAGCAAAGGCTTCTTAGGGTTCTTATAGCTGTTGGATCTTTCATTCTTATCGAGACAGTTCTTAACATCCTAATTCTTATTCTTAAACCGGTGAAGGATCTTCTAAAAGTCCTTCCGAATGTCTTAAAAGTGCCCTCAAGAAAATGTGAGTTCCTCATAAGTGAAAACTATAAGAGAAGTCATATGTTTCCAAGCACTACAAGTCTTCTACGTCTAGTAGCTCTAAGGTAGCTTTGGAGCCAATTGGGGTTTCCCTTAATGTTCCTAAAGTCCTAGTGGGTCCTCTAGTCGATTTGAGCCTTCCAATGTAGAGGGTAGTTTTTACTTCCCTAGGATTTGTCCTTAATTTCATCCTTATTTTTAGAGATTAGATAAAGAGGTCGTATGAGAGGCCAATCTCCTTCGAATAGATGAGGAAGCTTCTATAGAAATTCTAGGCCACTTATTTACTAAGGAGGATTTACGAATAATCCCCAATATGTATACTATATATTGTAAGCGGAAAAGTGCTTCCTCCACTCTCATGTGGGTTTTCTCAACTTCTATTAGTTCTCTGCCTCTTTATTAGTAAGCATAATCATATTTCTTTTTCTTACAAGCTCTCTAAGATTTGACAATAACTATAGAAGCTTATGAGAAAGAGTTATGGGCGGCCACAGAGGAGGTAAGAAAGTTCTAACAGTAATAGGGCTTTGCGAATAAGGATAAAGTTCTCTTGGAGAGTCAAAATCTTTTATATCAAATTGAGACTTCTAGGCTGGATAAAAAGTTGAAGAAACTCTATGACAGCTATGAAGATAAGGCAGTGATAAAGGGTCTTAAGAAGACTATTACTAACCTCATTGCGGAGGTTTTTGACTCTAAGGCTGTTAATGAGACGCTGGTTCAAGAGTAGAATGAGTTATCATCTTTACTATCTACTGAGGCTAGGATAAATTCCTTAAAAGATGAAAATGTTGATGTTTAATTTTTCAAGGAATCGTTGGGTTCCAATATCAATGAACTTTAGGAAAAATTGGCTATTTCTAACTTTGAGATAATAAAGAGGCATGATGAGTTATGAGTTACTGCCAATCGTGCAGCTATTGATACTGGTCTGCTTAAGCTTCTGAGAGGAAGGCACGGGGTTTGGAGTTCACGGTTGGGGAACTCAAAGTAGCTTTGTAGTCAAGTTAGAGCATGGTAATGACACTACATGAGCAGTGAAAAACTTGCAATGAGATTCTGAAGGTCCATTACCAACGTTAAGTGACGTTTTCTTAGGCTCAGAGTTTTCGTAGAGGGTTTAGATCTGGAAATTAGCCTTAGGTTTACCACAAGCTTCCCAAGGACTATAATCAAAAGCTTAGTCTATACAGAGGTCGGTCTATAAAGCATTACGAGGTTAATCCTCATTATATTAATTACAACTCTACAAAAGAAGGAGTCTCGAGGCAGATCCTGATATAGCTTTTATTTCTGAGGATGATGCTTAAAAATGACTCTTTTTCTGTTTTACCTTGTATATTTTAAAATGATCTTGTATTCTAATCATTTTTTTAATGGAATATACTTTGTTGAATTTTATTGGTTACTTTATCTTGATATTTGTATTCTTCCATTTGTTTGAGAACTTCTTTCTTTCTTTTTGAATTTTGAATGCTACCAAAAGGTGAGACGAAGGTGGTGGGAATCTTTTTTCTTCTCAAACCTTTTTTTATTTTTGAGATTTGAGTTCTTCCAAGGAATGACGGAAAGGTGATTGGAGGCTTTTTCCTCTCAAACCTTCTTCTATTTCTAAACTCTAAATGTTTTTGAACTCTAAATGCTTCCAAGGAGTGAGATGAATATGGTATGGACCTTCTCCCTCTCAAACCTTCTTTTGTTTTCTAGAATCTGGATAGTTCTAAGGAGTTAGAGAAAGGTGGTCGGAACCCTCATTTTCTTAATCTTTTTTTTTCATTTCTGAATTTTGAATGTTTCCTATCTTCGAATGCTTTCAAAGAGCTAGAGGAAATTGGTAGGAACCTTCTCCCTCTTGATCTTTTTTCTTTTTTGCTTCTGAATTTTAAATTTTTTAAACTCTGGATGCTTCCAAAGAGCGAGAGAAAGTTGGTGGAAACCTTCTTTCTCTCGATCCTTTTTTTGTTTTTTGGAATCTAGACATTTTTTTTAGCTTTTTCTGCTAATAAGGGTGGAAGGAAAATGGTTGGAACCTCTTTCTTTCCTATCTCGTTTTTGCTTGCTTTTTTTTTTCCAATGGAAGATATTACATATCCATGTCCATTTGCATCTATTTTCTATTAAGGAGTGAGAGGAAAGGTAGTTGGTACCTTTTTCCTCTCGATCCTTTTTTGATACTTGATTTATATTTTGAAAGAAATATACTAAGTACTCTAGTCTTGACAAATTATTTATTCCTCATAGAAGGAAGGTACTAAGTATTTCAATCCCTCCAGGTTACTATCCTTCACATAGGGAAAGTACCAAGTACTTTAATCACTCCAAGTTACTATTCTTCGCGAAGGAAAACTACCGAATACTCCAACCCCTCCAAGTTACCGTTCTTCGGGAGAAAAGGTACAAAGTACTCTAATCCCTCCAGATTATTATTCCCTACTGAGGGAAGGTACCAGGTACTTTAATCCCTCTGGGTTATTGTTCCTTACGAAGGGAAGGTACTAGGTACTCCATTCCCTTCGAGTTCTTTCATGTAAGGTACAGGGAGAAGGTACCAGGCACTTCAGTTCTCTCACACCCATTTTATTGTTAGTATTCACAGTTCAAATAAAAAAGCCTTTATTGAAAATATGAAAATTATTCTTACACATAGAATCATTGCAATTTTGAAATATTCTATAGAATTGGTATATCTTCCCCTTAAATGGTTTGCAGCAATTATGCTCATTGATTTAGTTTCTTTACAACTCTGTAAGGTTCTTCCCATGTCTCACTCATTTTACCTGCATCCTTCTCTTTGTTGATATCTAGAGCTTCCCTTAGCACTAAGTCCCCTTTGTTAATGGTTATTTTCTTGACTCTGTGTTCTCATTATTTCTTCATCCTTTTCTTTCATAATGTTGCGTGGATCACAGTAATGTTTAAAGGTTTATCTGCTAAATCTTTTAGAATAGTCAAACCTTCATCGTTCAACTGTACATCAACATCTTTATCCATAATGTTTTTACCGACAACACAACTTATGTTACATACACTAGTGCATAGGTGCGATTTCGGTGGATCTACTCTCAATTATTCTATATGCCCATAGAACGTATGGTAGTTCTTCTTATCTTCCCTTCTTCTATTGAAATCTTTTCTTCAATGAAGTGAAGATCACCTTATTCTACTTGCCCATTTCCTTATGGGTAGCTCTTAAAGGAGAACTTTTGCTCGATCTTATATGTTTTTATAAAGCTGTTACCACGCTGCTAGTGAATTGTCTTTCATTTTCTAAGATTACTACCTATGGCATCCCAAATCTTGTTAAAATATTGACCTAAAAGAGCTTCTTTACTTCTAACCCTGTGACATTGCTGTAAGCTTCTGCTTCTGCTCATTTGGTGAAGTAATTGATTACCAACAACACAAAAAAAATTTATTCCATAGCTGTAGGCAGTGGTCCGACGATGTTCATCCCTCATTAGACAAAAGGCAAAAGGCTAGAAATCATATATAGACTGAGGAAGGTGTATGAGCTAAGTAAGCTTCTAGCACTTTTCACATTTCTTCACATAGTCTAAAGCTTCATTGTTAAGTATGGGTTAGTAATACCCCTGTCTAAAAATCTTATGTGTTAGTGACCATCCACTGGAATGGTTACCGTAGGCTCATTTCATGTACCTCTTTTAGTATCTTTTGTCATTCCTCATTAGGTATGCATTTGAGGTACACCCTTGCAAATGCTCGCCTATAAAGCATTTCCTCATGAAGGGTGAAACTTCCTACTTTACTTTTAAGCTTCTGCGCTTCCTTTTTTATCGTCTAAAAGTCTTTCATCCTTCAAGTACTCTAAGTAAGGAGTCATCTAATTCTGAAAAGGGTTTGTTTTTATACAGCTTATTTTTAGGAGGGTTGCTTTTTCTTCCATTATTACTTTTCCTCTAACTGGGAATGAAACCAGCTTGCATGTTGTTAGATGTCTCTAGTGGTAGCTTTGCTGCATATTTTAGGATTAGACCTTCTGAACTCTTAATTATAATGCCTATACCTACTCCTTTCTGGTTAAAGGAGCCATCTACGTGCATGTTTCATGGTTTCGTATTTCTAACTGGTTCTGCAACAAGTGTTTTATCTTTCACTACCAATTCATATTCTAAGAGAAAATTTGCTAATGCTTAGCCTTTAATGGTGGCTCTTGGTTTATACTTTATATCTAGGTGGATAAGTCATAATGCCATCTTTGTTATCCTGCCAACTACGTTTGGTTTTGCTAATATTTTCTTCAATGGGTAAGAAGTGAAAACAATGATCGGATAAGCTTCAAAGTAGTGCTTGAATTTGTTCCTGGCTTGAACTAAGGCAAGCATTAGTTTTTCAACTGTTGTATATCTTGTTTTTAAAATAAAACTGCATTTACTACCACTTTGGATACTGTTAGATAAAAGTACAGTGCTTCTTGTGGTGCTGGTAAAGACAAGATTAGAGGTTTCACCAAGTATTCTTTTAGTTTCTACAATCCATTCATCTGTTCTGGCCCCTATTAGTGTCATTTCCTCTTCTTGATTGTCTGAAGAAAGGTCAACACTAATTGGACATTGTAGAGATGAACCAATTGTGAGTGGCTATCCTTTTTGTCAGTATCTAAACTTCCTTAGGTGTTTGCATAATTGTTGTACTTCTGAGTGCCTGAACTTATGCTGGATCAACTTTTATTCCCTGTGCTCTTATCACATGGCCTAGGAAGGTGCCAAATGATATTCCAAATAAGCATTTAGCCAAAAGTACCTAATACTTCTAAAGGACTTCAAATACTTCTTTTAGGTTTAGAGCGTGGTCCGAAGCCTTTTTACTTTTGAGCATCTAAAGGCTAGTAGGTGAACTCATACCTGGACTTACTCAAACATTTACTTGTGAGGATTTCAATGAGATATTATATGACACTAAAAAGAATAGTAGCAGACCTAGGCGAGGTATTTACTAGAAAATTTTAAGCAAGCTTTGAAAGAATCTAACTTGATGGATGTGGGGTTTATGGGTTTAGCTTACATATGGTGTAATGGTCATGCTAATGAGGGATTCATTTAAGAGAGATTAGACAAAGTTATCCATGACCATTAATGGGTGACCTTATTCCCAGATTCAATGTTTTTGCATCTTGATTATTATAATTCTAGTCATCGTCCCTTACTAATCTTAGTCTCTAACTGTGGAAGTCAACATTAGTTCTTAGCTGGGTCAAAACCATTTCGAAGATTCCATTTTAAGGAAACTTGGGCTGAAGAGGTAGATTGTTAAAACGTAATTCTATAAGGTTGGTAGTACATCGAATCTATGAATGGGATCAACTCAAACATCGTTGTTCTTGGTCGCTACTTGAGTACATAGAACCGAGTGCAATTTCAAAGAATGGCCAATGGTATCTGAGACACTAAGCGGCAACTCATGGTTGTTAATCAAAATGTCAACCCAAATTCCTAGAAAGCAATAGAAGCACTGAAAGAAAACTTGATGCTTTGTTATACAAATAGGAAAATATTAGCGTCAATGACCAAGAATTTCATGGCTTAAAAGCATGTGATATTAGAATCCTAGAGTGCATTTATCCCTAACAAGCTGATAATTGAAAATGCCATCAATGGGTTTAAATGTCTACATGTAATTAAACGTCAACAAAGAAATCAACTTGGACATATTACATTCAAATTAGATATGTCTAAAGCCTATGACAGAGTGGAATGAGAATTTATAGATCTTATGATGAGATGTATAGGGTTTTTAGACTCATGGTGTCAACGAATAAGATGTCTTTCATCGATATCATATTCCTCCCTTCTCAATGTTGAGGCAAGGGGAACTTTGACTTCATTCAAAAGACTCTGCCAAGGTGACCTTCTCTTCCTCTATTTATTCATCATCTGTACTGAGGGTCTATCATTGTTACTTAACAGTATGGAATGAAATAGAGATTTATCTAATTTGCAATGTGGTAGACGCAGGCCCCGAATTTCCTATTTTTTTTATTTTTTTATTTTTGCTAATGATAGTATCATTTTTACTAAAGCTTATTTTGGTAGTTGTAGGAAAATAAAGTATATTCTTAAATGTTATAAGAAGGCTTTAGCCTAACTATTAATTTTGACAAATTGGCTCTATGTGTTGGGCTGAATATTTCACTAGATGTGTCCCCTTAGATAACTAACTATTTCAAGGTCAGACGACTTTGCTCCTATGAGAAATATCTTAGCTACCTAGCTTTAAGGATAAAAATAAAAAGGCTTTTATTTATGACCATCAAAGATAGAATATAAAATAAGCTCAAAGGTTAGAAATCCAAGCTATTCTCTACTAGTGGACATGAAATGCTTATTAAGGCAGTGCTATAGTCCATTCCCACATATTCTATGTAATTGTTTCAGTTGCCCTCTTCCATACTCACTAAGATTCATCGAGTATGCTCCTACTTTTAGTTGTGGAGATGTAGATAAAAGGAAAGTAAACTAGTGTCGTTTAGAGAGATTATGTGAACGAAAAGAATATGGTAGCCTAAGGTTTCACAACCTCTTTACTTTCAATCAAGAAATGCTGGCAAAACAAGCCTAGAGATTTGTTTAAAGACCCTAATCTCTTGTCTTTTAGGTTCTATAGTCCCTATATTACCTTAACTCGTCTATTTTGTATGTCAAAATATATCCCTCATCATCATATGGTTAGAAAACCATCATTTTGGGCAAAGAACTTCTATGCAAGGTCGTTCATTAGAGAATTGGAGATGGAGCTAATATCCTAATCTACCATAACCCTTAGCTTTCTAGACCTTACTCCTTCAAGCTGCTTTACGCCCATCTAATGCTATTATTGGCTGGGTAGTAGACTATTTGAAGGAATATCAGGAAGCTTGATTTGTTGCTGTTGGCGCAGCAGGATCCTAGCACGTGGGTATATGCATGTGCAATTGTGTCTATTGCCTAATGCAGCGGAAATATAAATTTTGTAATAAACACAATAAATAAATATATTAATCATATTAATATATTTATAAAGTTAGAGAACTCACCAAACGTGTAACGTTATACACGTGTTTTTCCTAGAGTCCGCATGGAGACCAACTCGCATGTAGTTCTAGTCACTAACTCGGTGGGCTTAGTTAGCTATAACAGCAACTCCATATTCAGCTTGGGATTAACTCTTAATTCCCAAAATGGCTAGGAGTAAATTTACATCCTTTTCTCCAAAATGATAAGAAATGGAGAATTTGGAGCAATTCATAATTACCCCAATTAGAAGCAAAGGGAAAAATGAAACAATTTCATTTCTCCTCTTTTTTTTTTCTTTTCTTTTCTTCTTTATTTCTTCTTCCCCTTTCTCCTCCATTTCTTCCTCTCTTTTCTCCTTCTCGGCCGAAAATGGCCTTCTAAATTGCTTCTCCTCTCTATCTTTTGCTTTCTTTATATATATATATATATATATAATATAAAAAGGAGAGAGAGAGAGAAAGAATGATTATTTAACAATTAAATAATCATAGTGTGTCATGACCATTTTGCCCATTATAAATAGTTACCAAGTTTACCCCTTAGTGGGTCCCACCAAATTCCATACTTAGGTAAACTCAACTGAGGGTCCACAATACATTACGTGTCCTAATTTAATTAGTAAATAATAATTATTAACTAATTATTATATTTAACATTTAAATACAGACACGCACGTATTCCCGTGGAATTACTGAATATTGCTGGATTAAACAATTTAATTCGGCACGCTGCCTTAGTGCACAATGAGTACACTCTATATCGCGGGACTCCCTAAGTCCTACGCCCGATTTGTCAAATGGAACTATTCCATGAGTCCATGAGCAATGCCCCACGCACATGTCACGGATATACAAATCAGCACGCTGAACCATGCAAGCTGAGGTTACAACGTATACGTATAGTCCTTCCGTCATGATATCCTGGATGTGCGAGGATATAGATTATCACCGTCAAATCCCCATGTACTCATCCATATCTTATCTCCAGACTTGTATCTCATTGAACAATATGCGCAAACTCCTTTGCCATAAACTTCTTTGCCATATTGTTCCACCCTGGTGGAACTCTTTCCCGGGATGATTGCTTGTGGCCACAAGACTTTTTGAGATACAGTCTCGAAGCATCTAGATATCAAACTCCATATAGGAGCTGACGGATCCCATATATGTACGCACCGAACTCCATAAGCATCGGACCATACCCAGCGACACCCAGCGGTCACACCATGAAAGGTCTGTGACATGTGTGGAACCAAAGTATGGTGGATCACTTACAAGCCCACTGTGGCACTCAGGGAAAAGGACCACGCATACTACTCAACTCGAGAGGACCCTCCGTTGATGGCTTACATTAAATGTCTATCGGAGGCCCTCGTGAGTCTGTCTCATATCCAGTCCTAACTGGATACCCATATGTCAATACGAGCTTCAATCTCATGGTCGGTTAGGAACGATCATCTATACCCGACAGATATGACATATGCTGATTTATATATAAAAGGGTATCCACCGACAGACCCGCATCGGTAGAAATAGATCAGGGACTATTATTCGAGAACATATTTGCGCAACATGCATTTCCTGGCACCTAATTGCAACTCTTGCAACTATGTAGTTACTAGTATATTCTCAGGTCTATGTCTCATTATAGATAAGGCTCCAACTCTTGGATCTGCTGAGTATTATAACCAGCTAACACTTAATTGTACTAACATTTAGTAATTATATGTCTCAGCATGGCTAACTATGAGCCCTTATCTCCATTAGATCTGATCCGAACTCCTTCATATCTACCATGTCTGTAATGTTATATGCATAATATCATATAAATTGGTATTAGCGATTTAATGGAAATATGCACTTGTATAAATACATAAGTATATGTACATTCAGGGATGGCACGTAAGCACCAAACCTAATAGTTGCTACCACAACTAACAACATCAGTGGCTACCACCACCTCTTGGTCATGTTAAAGTCAATGTTGATACACACATTAAACATGTAGCTTGGGAAATCAAGTCTTAGAGTTGTTGTCAGAGATGTGAAAAGCCAATTCATCCTTGCTGTTGCAGAACCTATCCCAACTTTGCTTTCACCTCTGGTGACCGAAGCAATGGCTATTCATATGAGTTTGAAATTGTTGCATGATGCTAGCTTTTGGTCGATCATATTAGCCTCTGATGCTTCAGTAGTGATTGTTGACTTACATAAATGTAAACATCCTATTTCGAAGATAAGAATTATTTATGAGGACATCTATGCATCTCTAGAGCAATTCTCTTCTTACCATCTTTTCTATACCCTGGAGATACTAATAGAGTAGGTTCTGCAACTAAGTTAGCTAAGTTACCCTAGGGATACTAATAAATTAACTAAGTTACCCTAGAGCAAGTCACTATGTATTTGATATGGCTTAATGCTTGTTGTTATTTCTTAATTTCTAATGGATGATATTCCTCAATAATTTATTATTGTTTCCTTTTAAAAAAAAGAAAATAAATAACAAATTAGCTAAATAAAAATTTATGTGTTATATTATTATAGTTTAATTATGAAAAGTTGGCATACATTTTTTCTTTCGATATGGAGATCTTGCATTTTAAGGCCTTCCTTTATATTAAAAAGGGATGAGAACAATTTTACTACAAGAATTTGGCATAATTGATAAGTTTGTCTCAATTCGTTAATTTTAATATCAATTGGATGGTGAAATAGTAAAAAGTAATCTAACTATATAAACAGGTGTCAAGCACTAATTTATTGAAGAATCAAAACCTACATCTTCTTTTGCACTGTCACTTGTTACCATCAGTTGTCGGCGGTTAACTGGTAGCCACCGATGATAAGTGGCGATTCAACCTAAAATTGACATCACGAACTCAAAGTTTTGTAAGCTACATGATGGTGAAATTTTGTTCATCAACGGATCACAGTAAATGTGTCAAAAGTAGGAAAAATCGTTCAATAGTGGTGGCAGTATACGTCACTGCCCCACCACCATCCCATAGTGGAGAATGATGACCACCACCGTTCACCGTCAAATGGTGGGGGTGAGGGTGGTGCACATCACTGCTCCATTATTTAACGGTGAACAGTAGTGGCCGCCGCCCCTCTCAACATATTCTCCCCACTTTTACCATCTCTACAATATTTCATTAACGAAAAAAATTTTATTATCACGTAAATTATAAAATTTTGAATTCGATGATATCAATTTTGATTCAAATCGCCATCGACTAATGAGCAATCGACTGGCTACTCCCTTTTTATTTTTTATTTTTTATTTGTATTTAAAATATTTATTAAATATATAAACTAATTATATAATAACACGTGTCATTTGTAACTTATCATATTATAACACATTAAATTATTAAATTTTAATTTTTTAATTATATTTAATTAAATAAATAATGATATTACGTCACATATTAAAAGATAATAAATATATTCCAAAGTTAAAAAGTAAACAATGAAGATAAATTAGTAATTGTATATGAAAACTAATGTCCATATAAATCAATAATAAAAATTAATAAATTAAGATAAAATTAAATATTTTAAATTTAATTAAAATAAACTTATCAATTAAATTAAATTTTTAAGATAAATAATCTTTATTCCTAATAAAAAAAATTAAAAACAAAAAATTTTAAGTATGAATCACCCGTCCTTTTAAGTCACCCGAATCTACCTCCTTTGTGTGAAAAGATTAGAGGTCTATAAAAAGGGAAAAAAAGTTTTGAAAAGCCCTAGTCACGCGCCATTTAAGAGCGTGGTAAAATAAACCTCATTCACCGCCAGCCCCTGACCCGACTCTTATCGCACAAGTCATTGAGTCAGAAGAGAATTCAGTAATTTGGAAGCAAAAGCACGGTGCATTATAAATACGGGATGTTTCCTTTGAATTAGTAACACAACTGCAAAAACAATACCAGAAAAAGAGAAGCGATGTCATAAAATAGAGAAAAAAAAAAAAAAAGAACGAGCAACAAACCTCGAAACAACTTTCCTTGTTTGTGATCACCTTGAAATCTTCCCCTCAAATTCCGGCGTTTATTTGACCAAATCTTTTTGCGTTAATTCAACCATCAAACAAACAAACCCATCATCTGCATCTGCAATTCTTGCTCGTTTTACTTTTTTGTTTTTTTTATAAATAATAATGATAATTAAAGCACTGCCACTGTTTTCTGATAACTTGTTCTGAGAGCAGAGGCTTTCTTTTGCTTTAAATGGATACCTGGAGGAGGCTAAAAGGTGAATTTCATCATCATCAAGAAGTTCAGGGTACAAGATCACAGAATCTAAAGCCTCCTCATCATAGTATGTATTGCTTACCATTCTTGGTCTTTGTTTATTTTTGGGTTTTTGTCGTTGTTGAACGAGTGGTTAGTTAATATTTGCTTCAAAGATTTTGTTACTCTAAATGGAATTTCTGTTTGATGAAGTGGGTTGTTCTTGGATTTTGACGTTGTTGCCTCCGTGCATGCGTAATTATGGCTTTCTTGCATTTTAAGCTTTTTAGGTCGCATAAGGTTTTGTAATGTTAATTTTCTTGAATGATGGTTTTCTTTATTAGATGCCTCTAGTTACCAGTTTTTGAGATGATTTTGCTTTGGTTGCCCAAAAAAAAAAAAAAAACAGAAACAATTCGTGATTCTTGTTTGGTGCATTCTTATGCAGTGGGGTTTTGGAATTAGAGAGAGAGAATATGACGGCCATTGGAAGTTGTTGAAATTAAAGCTATCTGCTTAGGTTTAGATATGAATGTTGTTGATTCATACTAATATTTATAGGCTATAACTTGTTTTATAGCCAGATTTTGTCTATTGATTACAGAGCTTCTTTCTGTTCTCAATCTCTTCTCCTTAATATGAAACTGTTTTGAATCTCAATTGTGGAAACTTTTTTCCGTCTTTGATGGATAGCAACTCAACTAATTTAACATTGCAGAAAAGCAATGAAATGGATGAACTATTCATGTAATAACACGAAATTTTTCCAAATTTGTTTAGCCTATAGTCCATGTATATTTCCAAATCCTTTTGCTACTTGTTATATCAGTGTGCTCCATTGTCTTTATTATATTATATGCATTAGCTATATTTTGCATGGTTTCTAGGACTTTTTCCTGATTATCAGTTCTTAATTCTGTTCTCCTTGTATGGTTTTCAATATTTGCAAGAAAATAGCCTTCTATTGTTTATTTGACTTTTTCTTGATAGTGACTGACATGTGTTCATAAGTTGACTTTGCTATCTTTATTTTCCAGCTAGTTGGCAGCCTACTGTGCCATCATGGGAGAAAAAGTTCTGCACTTCAATTGGTTCTGTTCCATGGAGAAAGCTTTTGGAAACCAAGAGGGTTATGTACCTCTATGATAATGTGGTTCAGTGGAATGACTCTGCTGGTGAAGAAGCATTCAACAATGCCAAAAGCCGATTTTGGGCTGAGATTAATGGCCTTCCCTGCAACATATCGTTACCTGATCCTGATATTTATATTGATAAAATTGATTGGAACTTCAATGTTGATCCTGAGCTGCTCTTGGACTTGGAACAGGAACCAAAAGTTACTGAACAGGTAGATAAAGGCGAGAAGGTTGTGATTCTTAATAGCACTCTCCTCTTGAATCAGTCATTTTATTGCACTGGGTGGGGGGATGCTGATCAGGATTTTCAGAAACATGCTGCCTTGTATTTGCCTCCTAATTTTGGAGACTACTCCCAGAATGCTGGTGCTGGTAATGTTGAAAATTCTTGGGAACATAATTGTGGTCCTTGCAATGAAGCCATGAAAGATGATGGATGGGGGAGTTGTTGGAATAACTCATGGGAATGGAATCGGCATGATAACCCTAACGAGTGGGTCCAGTGGGACAATGAGTTTAGTAATGTGAATAATAGAAGTGGTCGAGATTGGGGAATGCTTGATGGGATTAACAGGAAGAGAGAAAGCACCAGTTGCTACATGTCAAGGTATAAAACCTCACGGTTCCATGGAGATGACCATCATGGATGGAAGAATAGAAGAGGATGGAAGAGATCAAATGTTGCATGTGATAGACCATTTATGGATGGAAAACATTCTCCGTGGTAGTGGAACCCGATGAATTCTTGTGGACCAATTAGCAGTAATGGATTTGGCAAAGCAGGAACTCCGAGAGGATGGGAGGAACAAGTTTTGTAAAGAGTTAAGTATTTAGTACAGTAGGTAGTCAATTTTATCATTGAATTTATTTATTACTGTGCTTTGGGAGTACAAAATATAGGATGAAACCAAGTTGAGAACGATGCAATCATGTTTGCATCATGTTGCAGTTTTGTTACTATGGCTTGTCCAGAAGACATCCAAGATTTTGAACATGGCTTGAAGTATAAGAAGTGAGCTTTCTTATCTAGTATCTTTGTTAACTGTCTCAGTGCATTTTTTTTTTTGGGTATTACTGTTCATTTTATGAGTTGGATCTCAATGTGAAGTCATCAATTGGCCAGCTTCTAAGCCAGGAAAAAGTTAATATTAATGATCAAACCTCATCAAGTCCGATGAGGTTGTCGATTGATTCTTTGGGAGATTGTGCTCCATGTTCTGCTCAAATTGCATGTAATTTGTTTACATTTGAACCGAGTAAAATGTGTGATGCAGTATTGATGTCAGAAGAACATTAAAACGCTGCATGCTTTGCATCATCTACAATTTTTTTTTTTTTTCCTATTTTGCTTCTTTCACGCATTTAATTTTATAGGAATACAACCATTGTAATTGACAGATATCATAGAACTCTTATATAGTTTTGGTTAGATAGCGTAAACATTTTGTAATTAAAATCTCGTTATATATCGATGTATAAAATGGGTCGTGCGATGTGCGTAGAAATTGTCACATAAAGATGTGTAAAAGCATGATACAAATTTGGTATGAAATAAGCTGTCTGTACACTAATATTACAGAGTCAAATGAGTATTGATCTAGTTCACATTTTCAAAATGTTATATGATCCGATGATAGCATTAGGGTTTCTTTTCCCTAAAACTTTCTACCAGTAGCACAGTAGAATATAAAGCTGAGATTTAAATTATGAAAGTATAATATTCTTCTTATTAAAAAAGTGATTCAAATTATGTAAGTGTAATATTACTTATTAAAAAATAAAGTCATGTCCAGGCCAGGGCACAAACATTAAACCAATTGTAATATTGAAACTTCATAAAATCTAACTTGTCAAGCCGTTAATTTTAACAGGAAAATATCTGACAAGTAGATAATACTACTGATATTTAACTTAATTTTAAGGAATTGGCTGACAATATCCCCATTCAAAACTAATGGCAGGCAGGTATAATCATCTTCGTATTTTCAGCAGGGTCTGAACAATATAATAATGCCCCCTTCAATGTGTACTTGCAATATGTACATCAAATGTTAAACTCAAGTTATAAGCCAAAATCTTTTTAAAAATACACCTCCTACAGAAAAGAATAATGGTTCCAACAATCAAAATACCGCTCTACATCTCTAACTCTATAGAACCTATAATCTAAATATGAAATGTACAAAAACACTTGGGTAATGATCGGGAATAGTTCCATGTAAGTAAACAATGACATTCCTTGTCACCACAGACAAACCTATATCTCAGTCCCTTCAGTTTTCTCTTTTGCAACATTTCAAAATCTTATATTCTTCTTTGGAAAGGAAGCTGCAGGATGGAAGCACCACTGTGAATGTAATATGATTATGCATCCACGAGAATGTCATCCTCCAGGCCAGGAGGAGATTCTGGTGGAATAGCTGAGGGGTAAGTTGCTGCATCATCAATAAATTCCAGGACCCTTCTCGCAATTGCCTGAGATTCATTGGTATTACCAATCTTTCTTGAAGAAATTACTCCAGTTTTAGATTCTCAAACGGTATTACTACTTTTGACTGATGATAGAAGCTGTCCTTAGTGCTGTTTGTCTATGCTG
This sequence comes from Ailanthus altissimus, assembly GCA_946807835.1. Classification (NCBI taxonomy): domain Eukaryota; kingdom Viridiplantae; phylum Streptophyta; class Magnoliopsida; order Sapindales; family Simaroubaceae; genus Ailanthus; species Ailanthus altissimus. The sequence continues at coordinate 18,811,319 of OX327687.1, forward strand.
ATGCTATTACGGAGCTGAAAGCCCCAGATTCCCGTAGCCCTTGAATGATTACCTGTCAATGAAAATAGCATTAAAAATCTTCAAAGGGAGCACACATGCAAACAAAATAAATTACTGCAACTATTAACAAGCGGACAGATATTAGCTGATAGGTTATGTAATTAAACTAACCATGGGCGCATAAATGCGAGTCAAGATGCCCTTCCTCAGAAGTTTCATATTCAGTGATTTGTCAGTCCACACAATGCGCCCGTTGTACCTAAATCATAAACTTGCTAATGAGGAAGCAATGAGGATGCCAATATTAAAATATGAGAAACAAATTCCAGGAACAAAACAATACAATAGAGCTGTTTATATTCTGTCAGACGTCTAAAAGCACTTATAGGTTCTCTTATAACACAAGAAACCCCATAATGAAAATTTGAGACTTCATAGCTGGAGAATGGTAATAATTCTTCAATATGCTATCTAAATAAAATTTTACCAGCGCAGCATCTCATCCTTGGTTGCAGTTGAAGCAATTATAAATGCCTGCACAAAACATAATAAGGAGCGGACATTATCATTATTTGATTGTTATCCTAAATAATAATTTGTATAGAACAGTAATTAAGAAAAAATAAAAAAGAACAAATGAAGATTCTGATGAGTATCTTTTCAAATGAGCATATCCATGAGAGAAGGTTATAGTTATTAGTTGGCAAGGAAAGTTCTTATGAATTAGCTTTGAAGAAGTCTAGAGATTATGTTTAAATGAAGAATTTTTTTCTCAGTTTTCATTACATAGGCTTGCCCTTATAATGAATCATCCATTGTTACCATCCATTCATCTTGAACAAACTGTTTGAATCCAAATTATATACTTTGCAACCAATTACCCAAAGTAAAACAAAGATACAGTGAAGTACTTGATGAAATAAATAACACATCCACATGAAGAAAATCAGAGTACTAGATGCTCAATCAGAAACATAGAGTGTATGGACAAAACACACAACTCTGTCAAATTCCAGCACGAAGCATCTTTTAACATCTTCCTTCGTAGGCTTGCAGCCACACCGACAGCGTCTTGAAGTCAGATCAGAAAATTTGGGGTATGTGTAATGCAGGACAGCAGCCTCATCCAATTTGATTTCACTATCAAGGATTACATATTCACTTTAAGTCTGTGTATATAAACGAGACAAAATATTCTGATCTTTATCAAAAATTTGATAATTGAAAATAGATAAAAACAAAGGTACAATGAAAAGTAATTGAATAGTCAGATTGCCAAAATGACCATGTTCTTAAAGAGTTAGCAGTCATATATGTGTACATGAAGCAACGACAATGTATTGGTGGGCATCCCAACCAATCCAATATAGCAGGGTAAGACTTTTCCTTACATTAGCAAAGGCATGATCGTGGTAAGTGTACATCACCTGGACATGCCATATCCTGGCTTTATTGCCAAAGTGTCCCTGGTTACATTTAGGAACAATATATCGTCACAAAACTCTATTATCTCTACTTCCCTTCTGTTATATTAGATCTTCATGTAAACCATCTTTCCTTTCTCATCTTTCACCTTTTCATTTTTGTCCCAATTATCTCCTATTTTTTATCTCATGGTTTTTTTTTTTTTTTTGAAATGTATATTTTATGGAACCCCACTTCTCTAAAAAGTTTCACCAGATCTGCAGCATTTCTTTTGGGGTAAACATTTCAAATCATCCTCCAGCTGTTGCTGTTGAGCCATTAGTTTCATTTACTTTTCCTCAAATAAGGTGACCTGATGTATATTTGTTGGAGTTATTGTTCTGGGTGTGGTTTTGATTATGGGGAACTATGGCCCATTTGGTGAAAAGAACAGAGTTGAAGGAGACATTGAGGAAGTGGTAACTACTAGTGGGTGGCAAAGGTGGACTTGCCAGAGGTTGACAATGACACCAATCTTGTGATGGACAAAGTGTATTCTCTTTTAATTTAGAAGTCTACTAGATATTTGACAACTTGTATTGTATTTTGAGTTTCATTTAGGAAAATTGGTTTATTAATTTCAAACTTTAGTCTTTTTTTTTTCCTTAAAACCTAAAGTAATCTCAAGATTAAATTAGTAATTTCTATTTGTGGTTTTGTGGATGGTGTTTAGGAGGCCATTAGAGTTTGACACTTTCTTTTTCTCTCATGCTGCATTATTCTCTCTCTACCAATTAGTTTGTGCTTGCACCATCTATGAGTCCAGTTTCAAGCAAATCCTATTAGAATGATAATGTACTTGAAATTATCTATATATGTAGCATTACCTATCAATGCAGATCCAGATGTAAACAATATAAAACTAATTGTTTAGACTATAATAAAATCACCATACTTTGGGTTCTTCATGTAATTGTGCCATCTATGTGCACCATTAGAACGAAGATGATCTTGAATGCGAGCCGCTGATTTCCCAATTCCATACGTAAGAAAGTAGTTTGGATTACCACGGGTTGCTTCTCTATAGTTGCCAAAGTAAACATCTTTAGTAAGACGGTCATAGTTCTTCTTAAACATTGAGACCTGAGGAAGAATGACAAAAACTAACAACATTTAGTAATGAAATGTGCTTTGAGTTGAGACCAACCATCAAAAATTGCAAGGCTGGAAATTTTTTGGAAGATATTGGAAAGAGTTATGAAGCATTAGATAAAGTAGCCTAGAATGATCCTATTTCCAGATTATTAATTTATCTATTTCAGTTGAACCAGCCAGAAGTGCAAGAAACAATCAATAAAGAGATCAATGATATCATCTCTCTCAACACTACCCTCCTGAAATAAATTATGTGCCACTGTTATCCTTCATGTCAATACAACAAGAAACCCTTATGATATAACATATCAACTTCTCTTTGCACCCAAAAAAGAAACAATATATTCAGCAAATATTTTCATCTATGTAATAGATACTGATCCAATCACATAATTAGGAAAGAACCATATCCACATTGCTGGGTACATCTGACAGTAATACTCTCAAGGAGTACTCATGAGTTCCTGCAGGATGTATAAGCTCATCAGTGTCAAGATGGATAATCCAATCCATGCCTGCATCCTAAAGTGTATAGGGTCAAAGAGTTATTATAAGGAAATTTCCAATGCAATAAAAACTGATGGTCAGCCACTGTAGATGCAAATGTGAAAGCCATACCCTTGCCATGACAATAGCCATTTCCATGTTCAATGATTGCTTCACAAATAACTCGTAATTACATTGTTTATAAAAGAAGCTCACCAGCCAGATCTCATTCCAGATGCGGCTAACCCCAAACAAAATATACAAAAACAAAATAAATATAGTTCATCAGACTCTGCAGCAGAAAACATATGAAAAGGAAACTAAGTTTTTCAATATCATCATAAGAAGAAACCAAAGGCAAACTAAAACTATTCAAAGGAGAAACTGGTAATGATCCTAATTACATGTTTATGATGTTGGAGATTTCTCTAAATCTAGCTAACCTAATGTGAAACCACAAGTATTTGTTTCCAAGCTCGTGCTCTCCCACAATGGATACTTATTCACTACTTCTGCCCAAAAATCTGGAGTTTCTTTTTCATTTTTCCCGAAAGGCATAAATTTGTTTTGTCAGAATCTTGTCTCAAGACTTTCTCAACCAATCCAAAGTACCATATGGAAATATATGTGGGAAACTGGACAACTTTTCAAGCCTTACAACATAAATTTACTACCCCTGAATCACACACTCTTTGTATCTTTAATCACCATTCAAAAACTTAGTATATGCAAAGAAGAAACTCCAATCAAGAGCTTTTCAGCTTAACTGCAGCAAGTAAATACTAGATCAAAGTATAAATAAAAGGAAAAGTCATTAATTCTACACCATTTAACTGCAATATAAACAACCTTTTAGCTTGCTGTTCCTCTAGTTCTCTTGTTCTGTACACAACATTCACCCCCTGCAAAGAGAAACATAGAAAATTTAAACCTTGTGAAATGGAGCACCAAAAGCCTAAATACAACATGCAAATGAGGAAGCAGATCTGAACTCACTGGAATTGACTCTAAGATTTTGGTTACAGCAGGAGAGGCAGCCTTCCCCTGAGAAAATGAGAGACTCCAATAACCTTGTGATAAAAGATCCAAGGTAAGTTTGTTCTAGTCCAGCAGAAGTACTTGTCATAATACATATCTGGTCCGCAGAGAGATTGCAAAAACAAGGTTAAAATCTTCAAAATTTCATCCAAGCCAATATGAGAGAAGTAATCCAATTAGTGACAATACTTTCAATTATGCTTTCTGGAAATGCTTATTCTTTTCATCTAGCGTGGACAAGAATTGAAATTCTCCAGCTCACAGTAAAAGTTCTGAACAACTTAATTTCAGGGATATAAATTAGGTATCCAAATAGGTGAATCATAGCCCTGTTTGATTTTACTGGCCATCTTCTTCAATGCATTTTGCCTTCACCACCAGGATTCTGCTTTTGTGAACTTTAGGATTATCTAGGCTAAGCTTATTTCATATAGACATAATAATGTGTAAAATTAAAAAGCTTTATACATCAGCATATTTATCTTACTTGAGTGGTAGCACACTTGTCTGTTAAAGATATTTTTAAAAGACAACGCATCAGCACACTTCCATTATACATCTGCATTTAATGCTGAAAACTACCAAATTACACAGATGTGAATAAATGACAGAATGCCAAAAGGACAAATAAAAGCAAATAACACAATTCCACAAAAAAGTATAAAATATTTCAGATCCCAATACATATCAATCAAATAAAATCTGGATGAGAAAACAAAAATGAAAAGTATTCTCAAAAAACAGAAAAATAAAAAAAAGTAAGATGGAACATTCTTTATATATATTAATTTTTTTAATTTAACTCGAAAATAAATGATATATCTTAACTCTACCTCAACCAAATTTACATGCAAAATAAAAAATTTTAACCAAAAACCCTAAATCAGATTGCATAACTAAGAAATAAGATCCAAAAAATGAAACATACCCACCAATCAGAATCATCCAAAAGTCCAGGAAAGCAACCGAAAACCAAAATAACGAAATATATGTATATACACACACACACAGTAATGTGTCTGAATAAGTAGAAAACCAAGAGAAACGTACCGAAGATCGAATCTTCAGAATCCCACAAGGCTAGGCTATCAATCATAGTCCAAAAAACAAACGAAAACCACAAAAATGTACAGACCTTGGACCTTAGATCCGACCAGAAATCAAACTTCCAGTCTTTAAAATAAGGAAAAGCCAGGGAGTTGCTGTTGCCAAGAATATTGGAGCAACCCGAGCCGGAGGTGCGGAGGATGGGGCGAGTGAGGGAGCTGCCCATGCCGGGGAACTGCTGGTGATCGGGAGACCAGCAGGCGAGGGAGTCGGTCAAACCGCCGCGCGCCATTGGAGAACGAAGGCGAAGCAAGTGAGAGTTAAGAGCAAGAGAAGACGGGAAGCGAAGAATTGCTGGGAGGGGTGATGAGAGGAAGAGGAAATGAGGGGTCTGGATAATGATGAATGGTGAAGATCCGCCATGTGAGGTTGATGAGTATGAAGAGGGAGTGTTGGTGCATATATGTGAACGGGAAATACTTTTTATGATATTTATATAATTTTTTTTTTTTTTTTTGGTAAATCTCATCAAACATTTTTGGGATTATAATGAAAAATTCTGTCAAAAAAATAAGGAAGATTTAACAAAATTATAACCATCTAAAATAGATTGATGAAATTTATAATTAGAGTAGTATTTATATTTTTATATAAGAAATATAAAATTTTATATGGTGGACTCACTCACTATATAAGATTATTATAATTTAAATTAATATTTGTCAAGTAATTCGTAATATTGTTGTCTTTTTTAAAAAGATAAACAAAGTGAAAATTACATATGAAACACGTATCACTAATAATTTTTTTATCTAATAATAAGATTTTATGGAGGATTTAACTTAGGATTAGAAAAGAGGTTGATGAGGAGCAAAGAATTAATTTCTAGAATTAATTTCTGCTAACCACAAGCATAAGCTACATCAATAGCCACGATCACTCTCATTATTTCAGCATAAAAAGTCATTTTCAATATAAATGGATAAAAAAAGCTTCTAAAGAAAGTATTATTTTCATCGCAAAAAACTTTTCCACAAGTTGCTCTTCTTGAATTACCTTTAGAAAATTTATCTGTATTTACTTTTATCCATCCATTTGGGAGAAAATTTCAGAAGATCACAAAAATTTTTAGAGCGCGACCAAGCTTAGGGTTTATACCCAATCCCTCTAAGATAAATCAGTCCTCGCCAAAAGAGATAAATCCAGGATATAAACCCGCAAATAAACGAATATGAGCAAGGTAATCTGCTTTAAACCCGTGTAGACTATAACCCACATTATCAAACCGAAGGTGATTACGACAACGCCAAATAGAATATAATAGGTATGCTGTAGATAGAAGCCAAATATTATACAACTGATGGCTGAAAGACTTAGCAAGAATTGCAAACCATAGATCTATAATTGAGGTATCATTCGGAAAGTGTGTCCGAAACTTATGAGCAAGCCAACCTTAGAGATCCTTAGTAGAAGGGCAGGAAACAAATAAATGATCAACCGATTCATATTCTTTCAAACAAAAGGAGTAAGCCAAAACAATGCAAATACCATAGGATCTCAGAACCAAATCTATTGGAAGAAGGTACTGAAGTAGGTGCCACATGAAAATACTAATCTTTGGGGGAAAGAAATTCTTCCAAAGATTTTGAATAAAAGTGTAACTCTCTTTTAATGATAAGGAGTCATCCCGAGCAGAAGTCCAAATAAATTTATCTTCTATCTGATTAGAAGGTAAAATAATACTAAACATGTGCTCTTTCAAGTGAGGAAAAACACTATAAAAATAATTTGGGATATTCCATCTTCCTTCATAAATAACATCAACAATCTTACAATTGAGGTCTACGGAGCTTTGCCAATCTCGGGGGAGAATAGGTTTGTCAAGCCAATTGTCAAACCAAAAATTAATAGAAGAACCATTACCGATGATCTACTGAGTCTCCTTGTGAAAATATGACAAGATAGCTTTGAAACTTGACCAAATAGAAGAGCATAGATAGGATTTGTTTCCGTTACTAAAGTCATAACGCTTCTTAAGGAAATTTGAGCAAGAAGTGGTTAAATTATGAGTATCCCAAAGGAATTTGAGAAGGTAAGCTCTATTCAAAACATCTAGCCGTCGAAGCCCGACGCCTCCATCTTTTTTAGGCAAGCAGAGACGATTCCAAGAAACTAAAGCCATTTTTTTTATTAGAATGGTCACCAGAAATAACAAAATTTTGAGCACATCCATGTAATTTTTTCAAGAGAGAGACTGGCCAAAAGTAGATTTTAAAGCTATGGAACAATGTACTTTGAAACACTGTACGAACCAATTCAATTCTACTTGCCATAAATAGAATTTTCCTCTTCCAACTTAAAAGACGTGCAATAACCTTGTCTGCAAGGATTTGCAGATGATGAGCTCGTGGATAACCCTTAAAAATAAGCAATCCCAAATAATTAAAAGGAAGGCAACTTTAAGAAAAACTCGGAATATCTAAAATTTTTAAAGGTTGTCTGCGAGCTAATCATCTAAAACTGAAATTGAAACTGAAGAACAAGCCGGAAGTGAGTCTGAAACTTGAAGGAGATTGATATTAGGAAACCATTTTCTCGTTGGACTTAGATGTTGTTTTTTTTCTCTTATTATTATTATTAATTTTATTTTCATCTTTCATTCTTCCTTTCAATTTTAACCTATAACAATTCATGGGGTATTGATAATACATATTTTAATATAATATTTTGGTACTCTTAAGATTAATATTTGCTCATTTAACCTTAATTAATTTGTATTAGTGCATAAATTTTAGGTTCAAAGAAAATTTGGAACATTAAGCGAGAAACCGGACACAAATGGGAACATTAAAGATAAAAATACAAAGGGATGCTACTGTTTGCTACAGTGTAATGCCGGGGCATGCAGTTGAGCACCGAGGCATTTGGCATCGGGGCATTAGGTGGGCTGCCACATACAGTAGCTACCAAACACCTCAATGCAGCGGTATTGAGACCTGGGCAGCAAAAGTTAACAGGATGCTTAAAATCAGGAAGTCCAAAAAGCAACCCTAAGTCCGCCCTAATTTCATGCTCTTACCTATACATCTGCCATAGGCTTGCATTTTGGGGAGGCTGCTGGAGATAAGAAAGTAAAACACCTAACTTTCAAGTTTGGAGAAATCAAAGAGGAGGAAAGGAAGATTCAACATCAAAGGCATTTGACATGGACTTCTTTTTTGCTTTGATCTTTTACTTGTTGTAAGATGTTTATTTTGCATGTATTGATGGAACTAGCTTCGAGAATGTGTAGTTTAATGATAAGCTAACTTCATTAATCTAGGGTTACATCCTTCAACTCATTATGTGATTGACTATAGCTATCTCTTTTATGGTATTAAATTCAGCTTTCGATATATTCATTATGCTTGTGTTTAATGCTATTTTATTACTTGGCCAGTAGTTAAATTGATTTAGAAATACTTAAATAAACTTGAAAAAGTCATTTTCGTATTAAGTCTTAAGCATATTGATGCATGATCATAGTGTAACCCACATGATTTTTATATAAGATAGACATGTACTCATATGGCATGTATAACTCATAAAATTTGTGCTTAATGAATTTTGTTTAATTTATTTATCATAGACATATAGATATTTGATTGGATAGAATATATTCACTTGACCATCGAAAGAGACTTGTGATGTGTTGAGTGTTTTAGTCAATATATCAAGTTGAGTATAATAAACCTAAAAGAGATTTTGCTGAATTGATTTGCATAATGAGGGATAGTTTGTAATCCTTGGATGTCTCATATTTAATTTAACTTGTGGTAATTTAGTTTATTACTTATCATAATTAAGTTGTTCTTTTACTTAAGTAGCTTAATCTCATATATTAAATTATTTTTTGGATAAGAGTAGAAAGACACCATTTCAGTACTTAAACTAAAAAAGACAAATCATTCTCTGTGGGATCGACACTTTTCTCATCATATATTACTTGTTGCAACAACGTGTACTTGCGTTATTTTACGTTGTAGAAAACACACAACAAGTTTTTAGCGCCATTGCCGGGGAATGAAATTTTTAATATTTAATATTAATATAAATCTTTTCTCCTGTTAATTCAAATTTATGTTTTTGTTTGTAGAAATTTCAGGTGTGTATGAGACGTTCCAAGAGCCTTGATCTAGCATACTTTGATCCTGAAATTGAGAGGACACTGAGAAGATTACACTGAGACCAGAACCAAGTGACTAATATGGAAGAGCAAACCCAGAATGTTTGTGCAGAGCCAAAAGCCTTAAGAGATTATGCAGTTCCTTTGGTGAATGGTATACACTCAAGCATTCTTAGGCCAAATATCAATGTTAATAATTTTGAAATTAAGCCTGGACTATTCAAATGCTTAAAGAATTAGTGCAGTTCAGCGGCTTCCCAAATGATGATCCCAACCAGCATATCTACGAAATTTGTGACACATTCAAATACAATGATGTGTTAGATGATGCCATAAGACTCAAGTTGTTTCCGTTCTCCTTGAGAAGCAAAGCAAAAAGCTAGTTAATATCATCACCATCCGGTTTGATAACAACATGGGATGATTTGGCATAAAAGTTATTAGCCAAGTTCTTCCCACCGGTCAAATCTGCAAGGATGGGTAATGATATTACCTCTTTTGTACAGCATGAGTCAGAATCATTGTATGAATCATGGGAGAGATTTAAGGATATGCTGAGAAAGTGTCCACATTATGGAGTCCTTAAATAGTTGTTGGTGCAAACATATTATAATGGATTGGTGGGACATTTAAGAACGATTGTAGATGCAGCAGCAGAAGGGGCGTTAATGAGTTAGTCCACAGATGAGGCATATGACTTGTTGGAAAAAATGGCCTTCAATAGCTACCAATGGCCATCAAAAAGAGTGAATCTAAGAAAAGTTGCTGATGTGCATAAAATTGATGCACTCACTTCTTTAACAACACAAGTTAGTTTGTTGGCTAAGAAGATGGATACACTTGGAGCCAATGCAGTAAAAAGCCAACCACCAACTTGTGATTTTTATGGAGATAATCACCAAAATGGTTTATGCATGGAGACAACACAATATATGGGGAGTTACAATCAACAGTAGCATAATCCCAACTCAAATTTTTACAATCTAGGGTAGAGGAATCATCCAAATTTTTCTTAGAATAATAATAACCAAGGGCAATCCTCAAAATTCATGAATCCACCCGGATTTTGAAATGCAGTAGCAGCAATAGTAATTTCAACAAGAAAAGAAACCTGGTGTTGAGGAATTGTTAATTCAATACATAAAGCAAACTGACCAACTTTTGCAAAGCCAATCAGCATCTCTTCGTACCTTAGAAAACCAAGTTGGACAATTAGCTTCTGCAATGAACAACCGTCCTCAAGGCTCTCTATCGAGTAACACGGAAGTTAATCCAAAAGGTGATAGAGAGCAATGCAAAACAGTAACGTTGAGAAGCGGTAAAGAAATGCAAAACATTATGGGAAGGCCTAAACCATCATCAAATGCAGAAAATTCTGCAGTTGCAGAAAATGCAGAAAGTGCAGAAAATGTAGAAAGTGTAGAAAATTCTGAAAATGGGAATGAAAAACAAGAAGATAGTGTAGCAAAAGAAAAGGCTATACAGAAAGAGAAGATGCAGCCCTACAAATCGCTACCATTTCCTCAGCGATTACAAAAGCAAGAGTAAGAGAAGCAGTTTACAAAGTTTCTGGAAATTTTTAAGAAACTGCACATTAACATACCCTTTGCAAATGCATTAGAGCAAATGCCTAGTTATGTTAAATTCATGAAGGACATTCTTTTGAGGAAAAAAATGCTGGACAAGTATGAGACTGTAGCGTTAACCGAGGAATGCAGTGCAATATTGCAGAAAAAATTACCTCCAAAGCTCAAGGATTCAGGGAGTTTTACCATTTCATGCACAATCGAAAATCGATATTTTGATAAAGCTTTATGTGATCTAGGGGCCAGCATAAATTTGATGCCTTTGTCTATCTACAACCAGCTAGGATTGAGGGAAGCCAAGCCTACGAATGTCACTTTACAACTTGCAAATCATTCACTCACATATCTTAAAGGTGTGATTGAAGATATGTTAGTTAAGGTAGATAAATTTTTATTCCCAGCCGACTTCATTGTGTTGGATATGGAAAATGATCTTGAAATTCCAATCATTTTAGGAAGACCTTTCTTAGCTACTGGTAGAACCTTGATTGATGTCCAAAATGGAGAATTTACTATGAGAGTGCAAGATGAAGATGTGACGTTTAATGTGTTCAAAGCCATGAAATTTCCCAAAGAAGCAGATGAATGTTACTGCATCAGCATTATTGGCAGAGAAATTCAAAGGATATTCAATAACCACTCCAGCCAAGACTCTCTAGAAAGTACAGTCATGAATAGGAATGAAGTGAAAGATTAGGGAGCACTGGAGTATCTCAATGCTTTGAATTCTACACCCCACCAAAAGCAGAGGAGTTTTAGATTTGAAGTGCTCGAAAGATCAGAATATGAAGGTAAGAACCAAACCCTCAACAAAAACACCGCCAACACTAAAACTCAAACACTTGCCTAACCATTTACAGTATGCATTCCTCAGTCCATACTAAACACTTCCTGTAATAATATCCGCTACATTGAATGAAACACAAGAAGAGAAGTTGCTTAAAATACTACGGAAGTACAAGAAGGCATTGGGATGGACAATCGCAGACATCAAAGGAATCAGTCCTTCATTTTGCATGCATAAATATTGTTAGAAAATGGACAAAGGCCTTCGATTGAGCACCAAAGAAGACTGAACCCAGTGATGAATAAAGTAGTAAAAAATGAGATTATTAAGTGGCTTGATGCAGGAATTATTTACCCAATTTTTGACAAATCATGGGTAAGTCCAGTTCAATGTGTGCCAAAAAAGGGTGGAGTTACTGTCATAGCTAATGCAAGCAATGACCTACTTCCAACACGTATAGTAACTGGATGGAGAGTGTGTATGGATTACAGAAATTTAAACAAGGCCACAAGAAAGGATCATTTTCCATTGCCTTTCATTGATCAAATGCTGGATAAACTTTCAGGGCATGAATTTTATTGCTTCTTGGATGGATATTCTTGCTACAATCAGATAGCCATAGCCCTAGAAGATCAAGAAAATACTACCTTTACTTGTCCATACGGTACATTTACATTTTGAAGAATGCCTTTCGAATTATGCAATGCACTCGTAACATTCCAACAATGCATGATAGCAATCTTTTATGATATTATGGAACAGTTCTTGGAAGTGTTTATGGATGATTTCTCACTTTTGGGGATTCGTTTGATGTATGTTTGGAGAACTTAGCATTTATGCTACAGAGATGTGAAGAAACCAACTTGGTATTGAATTGGGAAAAGTGTCACTTCATGGTGAATGAGGGGATTGTCTTGGGATATAAGATCTCTTCAAGAGGAATAGAAGTTGACAGAGCAAAAATTGAAGCCATTGAGAAGTTGCCACCACCAGTAAATGTTAAAGGAGTGAGAATTTTCCTTGGTCATGTAGGTTTTTATAGAAGATTCATAAAAGAATTTTAAAAAATTTCTAAGCCTTTGTGTAACTTGTTAGAGAAGGATGTAAAATTCATCTTTGATCAAGCATGTAACGATGCATTTAAGGTGTTGAAAATGAGCTTATTTCAGCCCTAATCATTGTCGCACCAGATTGGACCATGCCTTTTAAACTAATGTGTGACGCTAGTGATATTGCAGTAGGTGCAGTATTGGGACAACGCAAAAACAAGGATTTTCACACCATTTATTATGCAAGTAAAACTTTGAATGATGCTCAGAATAATTATACCACTACTGAGAAAGAGTTGTTGGCTGTTGTATTTACCTTTGACAAGTTCAGAGCATATCTAATTGGTCTTAAGGTGACAGTTTTTGACAAGTTATGCTATCAAGTATTTGATTAGCAAGAAAGAGGTAAAACCAAGACTGATCAGATGGGTGTTATTGCTTCAAGAATTTGACTTGAAAATCAAGGACAAGAAAGGTTCAAAAAATCAGGTTGCAAACCATTTATCTCGCTTGGAAGGTGGATAACAAATTGATGATGAGACATTGATTAATGATTTCTTTCCTGATGAGCAACTCTTATTAGTAGAAAACCTCAATCAACCATGGTATGCAGACTATGTCAACTACTTGGCCAGCGAAATTCTTCCTCCGGACTTGAGTTACCAACAGAAGAAGAAGTTCTTACATGATGTCAAATCATACTTCTGGGATGAACCCCTTTTATTTCAATAATGTGCAGACCAAATGATTCGAAGATGTGTGCCAGAGGAAGAAACTGAAGACATACTGGTGCATTGTCATTCATCCGATTATGCTGGACATTTTCGAGGAGACAAAACAGCTTCAAAGGTATTACAATCTGGTTTTTATTGGCCTTCTTTATTTAAAGATGCACATTTTTTTGTTTTAAGATGTGACATATGCCAAAGAGTAGGAAATATATCAAAAAAAAGCAGGAAATGCCTTTACGAAGTATATTAGAAGTTGCAATTTTTTTATGTCTGGGGGATTGACTTCATGGAACCATTCATTCCATCAAATGATCAAAAATGCATTCTATTGGTTGTAGACTATGTGTCCAAGTAGGTCGAAGCAGTTGTCTTGCCGACTAATGATGCAAGGGTGGTGTTGCGATTTCTAAGAAAGAACATACTCACCCGTTTCGGTACACCACGTGCAATTGTCAGTGATGAAGGATTGCATTTTTATAACAAATCATTCTCCACATTGCTTTAGAAATATGGAGTCAAACACAAGATCGCCATTGCCTATCATCTATAAAAAAAATGGACAAGCTAAGGTATCCAATCGAGAAGTAAAGAGAATCCTAGAGAAGATAGTCAAGCCAAATCGTAAAGATTGGGCAATAAGGCTAGATGACACAATCTGAGCATATCGTACAGCATACAAAACGCCCATTGGCACTTCACCATATCGGCTGATATTTGACAAATCATGTCATTTGCTTGTGGAGTTAGAACACAAGGCCTATTGGGCAATTAAGTCATTAAATTTTGACTTGCCAGTAATTGGAGAGAAAAGAATGCTGCAACTGAATGAATTGGATGAATTTCGGCTACAAGCATATGAGAACGCCAAGCTTTATAAAGAAAAAGGTGAAAAGATGGCATGACAAAAGGATAGCACAACGTTCATTTAAAACCAATCAGCAGGTACTATTGTTTAATTTTCGACTCAAGCTATTCCCCAGGAAACTCAAATCTAGATCGTCTGGTCCATTTAGAGTAGCCAAAGTATACCCATACGGAGCTGTTGATATTGAAGATGAAGAAAAAGGAGGAACGTTTAAGGTGAATGGCCAACGGCTCAAACATTACTATGGAGGAGATTCAACCGTCAAAAGACCTTCATTATATTGGTGAAATCGGAGTGATTTACAAGTATAACGTCTAGCCAAAAACGAAAAAGCAGGCGCTGTTTGGGAGGCAACCCAAGGTAAATATGTGTTGCATTAATTTTGGTATTTATTATTTTCAATTTCAAAAAAAAATTTTTTTTGCAAGGAACGAGCACCGCTACGCTCAAATTGAGCGCCAAGGTGCAACATCCAGAGAGTGAGCGCCGCAGTACTGGAATCCAATGCTGCAATGCTGGCACCTGGGAAATTCCTAGGTGCCAGCGCCGCGGCACTCCAGTAAGGACAGCAACAAAAGGGCATTTGCCCCAATTTTTTCCTCTTTTCTCATGCTCCCCCTCTCTTGCTAACCCTAGACTCTCTCAACCCAAGACTCTTTCAACCCACTCCAATTCGCACTCTCAAATCCCACCTTACCCATTCAATTTTCAGCTCAAAAACAACATCAAAATACACTTTAAACATCATTTCATACACTTCATCATGACAAATTCCATCAAATTGCATCTTCCACACAAATTGACAAAGTTACCCCAATCTTAAATTTTGGTGGATTCATTTCACAAGGTAAACAATCTTGTCTCTAATCTTTTATTTCACATATATTCTTTCATTATTTTACTTCCATTATGCAATTGTTGGATCAATATATGAATGGTGAAATGAAAGCTTTGTGTACTTGAATGCTTGATTGGAATTGTGAAAACTTAATTCATGATTCTATGAGTGTAGAAATTTTTAACCAAATTGGTTGGAGTATGGACTTGTGTAAATTAAGGAGATTGGTAGAGGGGTTTTAGTTGGCAAATTGGTGTTCTTAGCAAGATGGCTCCTAAGAAAATGAAAAGAACTAAAATGGCCTCACCTAGTTTTAATAGTAGCAAGTTTGTTTCCTTAGAAGCATCTGAACGTTATGCTCAATCGATTGTGAAGTGGTCGGCTATTCCTAAGCGAGGCTTTAACCTTCCAAAGGGAAGTTATCCTAGTGTAGGGGATGGCAGAAATTGTGCACTCAGCAGAGAGAGGCTGTACTGCCAATTATGCGAGAATTCTATGCGAATATTCAAGAACATTCAAATTTGTTGGTATATGTGAGAGGTAAGCAGGTGCCTATAGATAGTGAAAGTATCAACAAATTCCTTAAAACGCCATCAATCAGGGATGATGATTTTCACAAGATGCTACGGGAGCCAAATTATGAGGAAATCATTAGATAGTTATGCTCCACCGAGGCAAAGTGGAAAATTGGTGGTCCTTTTTCGATATCTTTCTCAGCAAAATACATGGGCAAGGATGAGAAAATATGGCATTATTTTATTGGGGCACGACTAATGCTTATCACACATTTCAGCAGTGTAAATAAGCAACGTGCAGTCTTGTTATATGCCATAATGACAGGACAATCCATTGATGTTGGACGAGTTATCAAGAATAGTATTCCTCATTGTAGCGAAAGTAGTAAGCTCGAATTATATTGTCCTTCTCTAATCACAACACTATGTGCTCATGCTGGAGTCAAGTGGAGTATTTCGAAGGAGATATTACATCTTGGCCAAGCTATAACCTCCAGCACGATTACCACCATGCATACTCGTTTTGGCCAAGGTGGACATAGATCCAAGGCACCCAAGCGACCATCTTCGCAGGCATCTTCCTCTTCTAATCCGGAGGCAGTACAATCTCTGTTAGATGAAATTGAGTGACAAATAGAGGCACATCAGCAGCAGTTAATTGCTCATCAACAATGGTGTGCTCAGTGGGTTGCTATACAGGCAGCCCATTTTGGAATAGATATTTCCTCACTCTCACAGCATCCAGTTTTCACTGTGCCACCAGCAGTTAAGTTGAATGATGATGCTAATAAATACATCAACCCTGAAGATGTAGATGCTGACAGAAATAGCGAAGATGAGGATGCGACAGCAACAGATGATGACTAAAGCCCAGATTCTATTTTAGGGGAGTATTTCTATGCTTTTTGTTTTATGTTTCTTTTTACCATGAGGACATGTCTGATAGTAAGTTTGAGGGTAGGGAAACACTTTCCAATTAGTTCTATTTTAAGTTTGTGTGTTTATGTTAATTAAAAAGTAAAAAAATAAAAAAATATATATGCATATGGGTATGGGTCAATGATAAAACTATTGCATAAACTATAAAGCCCTAGAAATCAATAAATATCATCATTAGCAATTGTATAATCTGATGTGATAGTCTTATTTTACTTGTGATTACTTGAAACACATTGAGCACATAGTTGGATTGTTACGTGAGTTGCTGACCTAGAAAAATTTTATGCCCAACAAGAACACAAAACGGTCTCAAACACACTCTAGAACTTGTTTGATTATTTCTTGAGGCGAAATCCTAGGACATACATGATTAAGGAACTGATTTTAGGCCATGTTTGGATCGTTTGAGCCTTTCGAGCCTACCGATATATATTTATCCATAGTCACCTATTTTGAGCCTAATGACCATCTTTCTTTGTTTACTATAATAATACCTTAAAACAAATACATATTCCATTATTATCATCCCTTGCACCATAGGCATAGAAGTTATATTTGTGTTTGTTCCACAATGTTGAAAAATTCTAAGTTTGGGGAGTATAGTGATTTGGAATGCTTGAAAAAAATAAAAAATATATATATAAAAAATAAAATAAAAAAGATAAGAAAAGAAAAGATATATATATATATATATAATTTGAAGCAACAAAGGAAGTTTCAAATTAAGTTTGGGGATGTTCTTTGGAATGAGATGAAGGCTTTGATGATTCAATGGCAATGTATATTTATGGTGTGATTTAAGCCAAAAAAATGAATCCACATTATCCTACCTTTACCTTAACCATACATTATAAGCTTAATAAAGTCTTATTTGATTCTTAATCATATTTGTTCCTACATTAGTGGAGAGTGATATGAAAGGTATGCCTATGGAGTGTATATTAAAAAAAAATAATTGAAACCACATCTTGTCTTGTAGGCATAAACCATTTCAGGTGCATTTAACTGACAATAGCAACTACACACACACACACCAAGTTATCACTTATTGGGTAAGAAAGGCATGACGATTAAAAGTTGTTTAATCATGGTATTTAAGGTTTTCGGATTTATAGAATTAATGCAAACTCTAAAACCAAGTGATGATCATTATTAAACCCATAATGTACTCTCATTTTTCATGCAATGCTTTTGATTTGTCTTTGTTTGAGGGCAAGCAAAGCTTTTAAGTTTGGGAGAGTTTGATAATACATATTTTAATAAAATATTTTGGTACTCCTAAGATTAATATTTTCTCATTTAACCTCAATTAATTTGTATTGGTGCATGAATTTTAGGTTTAAAGACAATTGGAACATCACGCGAGAAACCGGTCACAAATGGGAGCATTAAAGATAAAAATACAAAAGGATGCTACTGTTTGCTATAGTGCAATACCGAGGCATTTAGTTGAGCGCCGGGGCATTTGGCGCCGGGGCATTAGGTGGGCCGCTACATACAGTAACTACCAAACACCTCAATGCAGCGGCATTGAGACTTGGGTAGCAAAAATTGACAAGATGCTTAAAATCAAGAAGTTCAAAAAGTAACCCTAAGTCCGCCCTAATTGCATGCTCTTACCTATATATTTGCCACAAACTTACATTTTGGGGAGGCACCTGGAGATAAGAAAGCAAAACACCTAACTTTCAAGTTTGGAGAAATCAAAGAGAAGGAAAGGAAGATTCAACATCAAAGGCATTTGACAGGGACTTCTTCTTTGCTTTGATCTTTTGCTTGTTGTAAGATGTTTATTTTGCATGTATTGATAGAACTAGCTTCGAGAATGTGTAGTTTAATGATGAGCTAATTTCATTAATCTAGGATTACATCATTGAACTCATTATGTGATTGATTATAGCTATCTCTTTTATGGTATTAAATTTAGCTTTCGATATATTTATTATGCTTGTGTTTAATGCTATTTTATTACTTGGCCAGTAGTTAAATTGATCTAGAAATACTTAAATAAACTTGAAAAAGGTATTTTCGTATTAAGTCTTAAGCATATTGATGCATGATCATAGTGTAACACACATGAGTTTCATATGAGATAGACATATACTCATATGGCATGTATGACTCATAAAACTTGTGCTTAATGAATTTTGTTTAATTTATTTATCATAGACATATAGATATTTGATTGGATATAATATATTCACTTGACCATCGAAAGAGGCTTGTGATGTGTTGAGTGTTTTGGTCAATATATCAAGTTGAGTACAATAAACCTAAAAGAGATTCTACTAAATTGATTTGTATAATGAAGGATAGTTTGTAATCCTAGGATGTCTCATATTGAATTTAACTTGTGGTAATTTAATTTATTACTTATCATAATTAAGTTGTTCTTTTACTTAAGTAGCTTAATCTCATACATTAAATCATTTTCTGGATAAGAGTAGAAAGACACCATTTCAATACTTAAACTAAAAAAGACAAATCATTCGCCGTAGGATCCACATTTTTCTCATTATATATTACTTGTTGCGACAACGTGCACTTGCGTTATTTTATGTTGTAGAAAACATACAACAGGTATTAAACATCCAGCTCTCTTATTTTTTGTGTTTTCTCAAATAAAGATATGATTTATTTATTTGTATCAAATGGGTCCTTAATTCCAAAAGAACCAACAACCCTTCTAATACTGACACTGTTTCTTTTATTTTTTTTTTTAAAATATATATATATATATATAACACATATATAAAGAGTTGTTTCTACTCAATTTTAAAAGCATGATAGTTGAAGAACTTGATAAAATATTATTTTCGCTCCATAATAATTATTTCAAATTCACAAATTCACAATTTATCCATACCAAACAAACTCGATTTTGTCGCATCATTTAAATAAGTGTCGTGGACCTATTTGATATAAAATGAATGAATATTACCCTATTTAGAAAATTATAAGAACTTATATTCACATATGTGAAATGTTTCCATTTGAGTCATGCTCATATAAAAAGTTAAATAATATTCGAGTTATGATAGTGAGACTCTTAAAGTTTAATAAAAATAATAAATTAATTTTTTTATAAAATAAATAATAAATTGATCTTGTCTCGTAAAATAAGTGACATTTGTATTTTTTTTAATTAATTTTGTTATAAATTATTTTAAAAAACTTTTAACTAAAAATTAATTTTTGACAATTTTTTTATTTTTGAAATTGTATGAAAGTTTTTGGTGAATCACAATTAATAAAATGTCATTTACTTTTGTGAATGAGAATTCATTAGTCATATAATTTACGGAAAAAAAGAGTTAATTTATTATTTTTATTAACTTTGGAGGGTTTAACCTAATTTCATTCATTATTTATAAGAAGATTTAACATTTTTATCTATGCTTCTCCTTGAATTTTGGTCACCTACAAAGTGCAAGCCCAAAAGTGTAGATCTAGATGTTTTAAAGGTACATGGATATTCTCAAATAGGCTTGAAGTCCTCACGTCGTTAGCATTATCCTCAGTTATCAGATACCCTTCTTGAGCCAATCGACTACCTTAGTCATGTATGGGCATCTTGCAAAGGACTTATTTTCGAGAATCACGACTCCAATAATCTCGACATGAATCCTACATGGGCAAGAAAAGTTTAACTCTATTTAGGTAAAACTTTAATACGTGAGTCTAAGAAGGAAAATTCAAAATGATTCCTAACCTTAGCGGGATTCTACAACTCAAGCTCACATTATAACCCTATAAAAAGGGTCCAAATTATATAGTTAAGGATCATCATCAAAATTAATTTTTACACATTGAAATTGGCATCCATGCTTATATATTCAGATTACTTCTACAAACTCTAAAGCTCTCTTTACCTTCAAATTCTCAACAAAAATCTATTTTTTATTCATTGCCCTATTTTTTTGCCCTCATATTATTTATTTATTTTTTTTTGTTGTTAGTGACTTAAGCATTAAAGTGCCTATGCCAAAAAAATTTCAGCATCATCTCACCTTCTTCTTTAGTTGCAAGATTTTCAGCAGACCCAACATTCTTGGAGTAGACCAGTCTAGCCTTTTAAAAGTCTAGTTGTTGTTTTCAAAAGAAATAAATCAAACTCATTAATCTAAGAATTGATAAACAAATTTGGGCCAACAGTTGGTGCTATCTGTAGGAAGCAAGCAAAAAGTTATTGAAAGGATGAAAAGTATGAGAAACATGCGTTTAAAGATTGTGACTACCTACTCCATAGCCGCTCAAAGTAACAGACAATGGGATAAGGGGAATCTTGATTCACAGAATTTAGAAAGATCCATAGAAGTAAGAAGTAACAACACACTATCCCAATAAGGAGAATCACTGGCTTGGCAAGAGGCACTGGAAGAAGAATTGAGAAAATCCTGGTAAGATAGAAATGAGTTAAAAAGTATGATGATTAAAGAACTAGAGAAGTGAAAAAAACTTAGAAGGACCACAAGAACCTTGATAGATCACTAAACCACAACACAACCTTCTGGATCCAAAGAGTACCCTTGTAATAACTGGGGGAAGGAAAAACCTTCCTCGGTTCATCTAGAAATAGAAGAAGAATAGAGTTATAGCAGAGTCTTCTAAAGAAAAGAGTTACCCACTGAGCAAGAGGCCATGCTGAAGAATTTGTAACCACACCCTATCTAATTAGAAGTTGGCAACTTGAACCTTTTGAAACAAACCTAAGATATCAACTAGAACAATAACAATTTGAGCCAAAATGATACCTGAAGAATATTGAACGGGCTTAAAAGAGAAAACAAATATGTATGAGAAGCCAGAGAAATTTTAAAATGCATAGAAAAGATAGTAGAATTGAGGGAGATGCCTGTAAGATCCTAAACAAGCATAGAAAGGGAAGTAAAATCAAAGAGGATGCAACATAAATCTTAAACAAGCATAGGAAAAAAAACAAAGTTGAGGAGAGAGTGAGAAAAATATTGAATAGGATCAGGGAATGTGACAATAACAGAGCTTGATTGATGCTATACTTGCTAAGCGCAAGTGCACGCTATCATATCAAGTAATATAAAATTTTAAGTCCAAGTATCGATCTCATAGGGACTATGCGATCTAATTCTATAAATTAAGTACTAAAATTGTACATAGTTAACTTTTATTCAAAAAATTAAAATCTAAAATTTATTTAACTAATATAACTCTATCAATTAAACTAAACAAAAGCAAATGGTAGAATTCACAAATAAAGATAATCTAGGGTTTTTGACTTGTCCTCTAGTATTTCATTGGATTTATTAACCTCTTAGTTAATCTCTTAAAACCAATTGTTAGCTTAGATATTAATCTTATCATAAGCCTCTGTCAATGGTCAAGTGACTATATTATACATTCTAATAATCACCTATATGTCTATGGTAATCAAATCAAAATGTAATTCATTAAGATCAAGTCTAAATTATACCATATATGCCATCTAGGTATATGTCTATCCTAGATGAAACTCATAGTTGTTACCTTATGATCATGCATCAAACTATCCTACGCTAAACACATGAATCCCTCTGTCGAGTTCATCATGGTTCCTCAATCATTCAAAATATTGATCAGATATAATGAAAGCATTAAATACAAGATAGAATTAATCAATTGAATGTATCAAGTTCATAAACTAAAAATTAATACAATCCAAATCCATACTAAGTCACATAGTCTAACCCTAGATGAACAATTTAGCTCATCACAAAACTAAAAGTATTTAACCAATTCATAAAGATCAACAAAAATAAGAATATAATGATAAAGAAAGAGAAGAAAAACTAATCAAAGTGACTTCTTGATGTGTTTCTCGCTTAATCTTGACTTAAAGTTTGAATCTTGATCTTGATTCTTCAATCTTTGGCTTTGATATTTAATTTTGTGTTGTGAATTCTTTCTCTAAGTTTTTACCTCTTTTCTTTTGCCTCTACTGCTTAATTAGGGTTTTTGGTATTCTATTTATACTGTTCATGCGTACTGTTCCCTGCTATTGTTCTCAAGCCGTGACGTTGAATCTTGGGCGCTGTAGGGTGCAGACATTGTTTTAGGGCACCGTGACATTGGGCACTGTAGCAGACCACTGTAGCAATTTGATGTTTTTGGCTTATTTTCATTAGAGTTTTGACCCTATTTACTCCATTGACTCAAAACCTACAATAATAATAATAAAATACATCAAAAACCAAATAATCTTAATTTTAACGAACTAATATTAAGTTTAGAAGAAGAATATATTAGATTTAATTAACCCTTATCAGAGCTCAGCACCTAAGTTGAGAGATTCTCAAGAAGAAAAGGTTCAAAGTATAAAGAAGGGGTTGCACTAACTGAGCGAGAATAGAGAAAGGCAACAATTTCCTCCCCAAAGAGCAATTGAGTAAAAAAAAGGTCTTTTATCATCAATGAACCCAAGGACATAAAATTACCTATAGTCTTTAAATTGTTAAGCTTAATAATTTTTTTTTTGTAATTTACCATGTACGAGAGTGTGTGTGTGTGGTTTATAAAATGCAAATGAGTGTCATGTATAGCAAGTAGCAGAAACGAAAATTTTCAAGCATTTCAACGACCACATTTCTTAAATAAAATTCTACTACAATAATAGAAAATATGCCTTTGAAAATTGTTGGTGTAGTTGAATAATTTAAAAAATGCACAGAGTTTTACCCTGTAGCGCTCCCACAAACAATCCTAGGATTTAACTTTGGTGGGATCAAAATGCTAGAATGACAACTTTAATTTATACAAGATTAGTTTTGGTAAAGCTTAACACTTAGGCTTTCTGTCACTCTCTCTTTCGATTTTTTCTCTTAAGACATAAAGAGCAATTCTTCCCCTTAAGGTTCTCAATGGCCGAATGCTCTCTAAGCCAAGATGTAAAACAAAACTTTTGCATGTTTCCTTGACTTTTGATAATGGACATTTGTCTACTAATGAGTCACTTATACATCATTTAGAGAAACTAACAACATTTGTTAAGAATTAAAAAATAAGCTTAAAAATTAAGTATTATTATTTTCAAATGGTGGCTTACCGTGCATTAACAAGTGTCAAATTTCAATACTTAGAATTTGATATGTGTACATCTTGAGAGATCCTAAAATTATATCTTACTTATCTATTTTTTTTATCAAATTCTTCAACCCAATTCGCTACCCTAGTGTTCAACAAGTACACTTTATATTGTGAGACTCTCTAAGTTCACACCCGTTTGTCTTTGAGAACCTTTCCATAAGTCCATGAATATTTTTTCACACATATGTTATGAATATAAAAAATGGTGTGTTGAACCATACAAGTTAAGGTTAAAACATATTCATATAGTCCCTTCGTCATTTATATCTTGAAAGAGCAAAGACATAGATCTTTATCGTCAAATCTTTATTTTTTCTACTATGAACTTATCTCCTAAATTTATATTTCAATAAATAATATGTACAAATTTTTTGTGATATTGTTTTACCTTATGGAAAAAAATTTTGTGCTTTATGCTTGTGGCCACAAGACTTTTTAAAAAAAATCTTGGAATATCAGGATATACAACTTACCCAAATAAGCTGACGAATCTCATATCTACGCACATCAAACTCAATGAGCATCAGACCATACGCAACAACACCTAGAGGTCACACTTTGAAATGTCTATGCCATGTGTGGAATTAAAGCATGGTGGATCACTTACAAGCCCACTATGGCTCTCAGGTTAACAGACTATAAATACTACTCAACTCGAGAAGATCATCCATTAACGAACTTATGGGATGTCTATTGGAGGTCCCCATTAGTTTGTTTAATACCTATTCCTAACTGAGTATCTATATGCCTATACGAGCTTCCACTAAGTTCATGGTCTTCTAAGACTAGCCGTCTGGACAATCTATATAGAGACATACACTGATCTGGAAGATTTATCAATTGACTCGTGTTGATAAACATTGACCAGGAACAATATTTTTGAGAACATATTGCATAATTATATTTCTTAGTACCATTTGCAACTCCTTGCAACTATGTCATTACTATAAATATTCTCGGGTCTTTGTCCTAGTCCAGACAAGATTCTAATTCTTAGAATTATTGCTAATCTAAACACTTTGAGATTATATCTAAACTTTTTTAGATCTATATTTTCTAAAAAGTAACAAGATAATTACCATATAATAAGTTTACTTATTGAAATGTACATTGTATAAATATCAAATAAATATTTGTACAAAAATGGAATAGCACGTAAGCACCATCGCCACAATCTCTCACTTACTCTAGTTTCCATTGACCACAGTATCTAATACACATCGGCTCTTTTGCCTCAAAAATACATTAAGAATTAAGGCCTTAGTGAGTGGGTCTATTGTATTATCACTATAATCTACTCTAGATACAATTACATCTCATCTAACAAGATCTCTTTAATTATGTGGCACTTCTGTTCCACATGCTTAGACTTTTGGTGTGCCTTGGGCTTCTTGACTTGAGCAATTATCTCGTTATTATCGCAATATAGTGGGATGGGATCCACTATACTTAGAACTACTTCTAGTTCTGCAATAAATTTGCGTATCCACACTACTTTATTTGCAGTTTCTGAAGATGCAATAATTTGCCTCTACAGTAGAATCAACTGTGGATCCTTGTTTTGCACTCTTCCAACTAACAACGACTTTATTGAGAAGAAACACATAACTAGATGTATAATTTTCATCATTTGAATCAAACTGAAGTCTGAATCAGATCATTCTCTCACCCGCAAGTCACTATCTCCATAAGTTAGAAACTTATCCTTTTAGTCTTAAGGTATTTCAAGATATGTTTCACGGCCATCCAATAGTTGTTACCTAAATTAGACTAATACTGGCTTGTGACACTTACAACTATACTAATTTCAAGTCTTATACATAACATGACATACATTAAGTTACCTATAACTGATGCATAAGGTATGTTAGACATTCTAACCATTTTATCTTCTTTTTGAGGATACATTATCTTAGAAAGATAAATGCCATAAATGAAAGGTACATTAACGGTTTTACAGTTAGTGAAATTATATATTTTTATAACATTGTCTATGTATGAGGATTGGGAGAGTCCTATCAGCCTTTTAGCTCTATCTTTATAGAGCATTATACCCAATATAAAAGAAACCTCTCCCAAATCCTTCGTAGAGAAGTTCTTATTAAGATAACTCTTGACTAACTTTAACATACCAATATCGTTTTCGATAATGAAATGTCATCCATTAAAAAGATAATCATGCTCCCACTGATCTTTTTATACACACACACTTTCTTTTTATTTTTGATAAACCAAACGCTCTAATTACTTCATCAAAATGAAGATTTTAGCTTCGAAAGGCTGCTTAAGTCCATAAATGAACTTCTTTAATTTACACACCAAATTAGAAGTCAAGCTAAATGTAAAACCTTTAAGTTATTCCATGTATATCTCTTCCCTGAGATATCAATTCAGAAAAGTCATCTTTACAACCATTTGTCAGATTTCTTAATTATAATATGCAGTAATAGCCAATAAAATTCAAATTAACTTTAGCATGGCTACTGGTGGAAAGGTCTCCTCATAATCTATTGCAGATGGTTTAGTATAATCTTTTGCACCAATTGGGTTTTGAAGGTCACTACATTTTCTTCAGGCTACGCTTCCACTTGTAAACCCATTTATAACCAATAGAAATTATTCCTTTGGGAAGCATAACCAAATTCGAGACTTAATTGTCATGCATAGAGTTAATCTTAAATTTCATGGCATATTGTTTTTTTTTAAAAAAGTCAAAGGAGCATTTTCTTCAACTAAGAAAACATCAAATACACTTTCAGGCATCATATCATAACTAATAAGTGGCTTTGAGATCCTTTCTGACTTACGGGTGGGTGTGTTAAAGGTATCTCACTCAATTGAACCTGAGGTTCCATTATCGATTTATCAAAATCTAGATTAACTTTGTTAAGTTCAATCTTTCTATAATCTTAACGATCTATCAGAAACTAGCTTTCTTTAAAGGTGGAATTACAAGCAACAAACACATATTGTTTCTTAGGATCATAAGCTTAAAAATCCCATAGAGTGTTTAGGATCTCTGATGAATCGATACTTGTACCTTTTAAGTGTACGTTTATCCTATTTTGTAAACCTTTATATAAGTAGGACAACCCTATATCTTAACATACTTAAGACTTGATTTCCTCTCAATCTATATCTCAAATGGAGTGGTAGAAATAACCTTTGATGGAAATATTTTTAACAAGTGAGCAGTAGTCTGTAAAGTATAACCCTAAAGATATTCAGGAATATCAGTAAAGATCATCATCGATCAGACCATATCTAATATAGTCTGATTCCTCCTTTTTGAAACACTATTATGTTGAGGAGTATCTAAAGGATTATATTGAGTGAGAATCCTATTCTTCTTCAAATATTTAGTTAATCATTGCTTATATATTCACAACCTTGATCTAATCGAAGGCATTTAATAAACTTACCATTTTGCATCTCTACCTCTAGTCAAAATTCTTTAAGCATTTCAAAGGCTTCTGACTTGTGTTTCATCAGAAACACATATCCGTATCATAACAAATCATCAATAAAGATCATGAAGTATCAAAACCTACCTATGGTAGTATGATTTGTTAGACCATATACATTGCTATGTACTAATTCCAACAAATTTGTTGCTCAGTGTCCAACACTAATAAAAGGAGATTTGGTCATCTTCCCTTGAATATAAGATTCAAAAATTAGATAAAGTTCTATGGTATAATCAGGTATTTAACCATCCTTAACTATGCGAGTTAGGCGTCTCACGCCTATATGACCTAATCACATATGCCACAATTCAGTATTATTCAAAATCTCCAATTTTTTTCTTATCTTATTCACCTGTGCATTCAAAACATTTCCTATTATATGTAAAATATAATGGTCATCAACTGACAATTAGCTAGCAAAACATTTTCTTTATCATACAAATATATAGAAATGTTTCTAATATATACATGATAACCTTTTTTATCTAACATAGGGAGGGATATGATTTGCCTAATAATGTTTAGCACAAAATAATAGTTATACAACATTATAAATCTACCTGTAGGGAGAAACAACTCAAAAGTTTCAACAGCTTCAACTTCTAAGAAATCTTCATTTCTAACACGAAGTTGTATTTCTCCACACTGCATCTATCTAACTTCTTTCAGACCCTATAACATATTGTAGATGTTAGAAGGATAGGCGATATCTAATATCCAACCAGTACTAGCATCAAATGCAAATGAAATGCCAATAATAGGTAAACATATATCTGAGGGGTCATTCTTAATTGTAGCAAGGTATTTCAGACAATTACGTTTTCAATGCCCGTCATCAATGCAATGAAAACACTCTCTTTTGGGTGCCTATAGGTGGTATCTGCTTTATCTTATTCTTGCCCTTATACTTCTTAAAAGCCTTTAAGGTAGAAGATGAAGCACCATGAATGTAAAAAGCTGAACCCTATTTGTTCATGTCTTCTTGAGCTGTCTTCAACATATTATGCAGCTCAGCAGATGGGAGAATCAATCATTGTATGTTAAAATTTATAATTAATTGTGCAAATGATCTCAGTAGAGACTTGAGAATCAAACTATTACCCAATATATTGTTCAGAGATATATCCATCATCTCTAATTTCTCAATGCAAGAAGTCATCTTAAGCATATCAGGACTAATTGGATTGCCCTTTGATAGTCTAGACTAAAACAGTGTCTTTGCAACCTGGTAAATCTCAACCTGTGGTTTGTTACCAAATAGCTTCTTTAGATGAAGAATAATACTACTTGCACTATCTATGTGCACATGCTCCTTCAAAGATCAATAGACATCGAGGCCAGGATATATGATTTAAACTTTAAATCATTGTTTATGTATTTCTGATAAGTCTCAAGCTCTTCCGAAATAGTTATATCAGGAACACATCTGGGCATTTTATGATCAATAATATATCCAAGCTTTTCTGAATCTAGAATTATTCTTAGATTTATAAGCTAGTTAGAATAATTCTTGGCACCAATATTGGTATGCATCCAGTATGCGTATCAACGGGTTGCTCGTGGTCATTTTTTCTTTATAAGACAAAAGAAGATATTTTAGCAGAATATTTCAAATTGTTAAATAGGTTTAGATCATAGATATAACAACTTATATGTGTTCGATCTAAAGGTGCCCTCTAATTGCTTTAAATTTTCATTTTAATCTCTCAAACGGGAGAATGAAAGTTTAACTCTTTTAAACTTTATAGTAGAAAGTAGACCCAATCAACATTTACTCCTACCTCAATCTTTACCAATATTGGTCTTTATAAACCCAAAGGTAGACAACTCTTGTTAATTTCATCTCATGCAACTCTTAACAATGGTCTTAAACACACCTTATCCTCATACTTTAACAATATTGGGTAAGTGTATTCTAGATCAACTTATCAATTATAAAATATAAGTTATTGATAGTACTTTCACACTTTAGCAATATTAGGCAATACGTTCACTTATATTCATCTCATCTTATGTTTAACCGGTATAGTCTAAATCACTCCAACCAACCCCTCACACTTCAGCAATATTGGGAAAGATTGAGGTGATCCATCTAATACTGTATTGACAAGACGAACCATGTATAACATTCTCCGAGAATTAAACACATAACAATCGGATTATAAGAGAATTTTAAACTATCCACATTTCATGAGGATAAAATTCTTATACACTCACTTATTTTATACAATCACAACTAATCCCTATTAGTGGGGCTCCTATTTTAATTAACAACGTAAGTAAATAATCACAGTTTATATAACAATATATAAATTTTATAATACAAAAATCACATTCATTTAAAATTAAAAGAGAGTGAAAACCATGAGCGTCGTGGCATTAGGAATGCCTCAACGGTAAATTTAGTGTCTCTAATGCCCCAGAGATAGAGAAGCATCACCCACAGTATTCTCTTTTATTGCCCCAGCATGACAAATGTTGCCACCTCAGTGGAAATTTTAGCATCTTGGACGCCTTAGCGCCAAACATGCAATACCCCAGCAGTAATTCTAGTGTCTTTAATGCCCTAACGCCAAACATATACCGGCCCAGTGTTCATTTTAGTGCCATGAATGACCCAGTGCCATATATGCCCCCCGCAATAATTCCAATTCCATGAATGCCTTAATACCACATATGCAACGCTCTAACATTTATATGAACAAAAGACTTGGCACCACAACCTTAACTCTTGAAGTTGCGATGCCATTGTTTTGGGCTTTGATGTTATACATTACAATTTTACCCATGTCCAATAAAAAATAACTCTTATATTGCACACTCAACATAGACTTTGCTTTGATGCCAATTTTATAATTTACCATGTGTAAAAATATGTGTGTGGTTCATGAAATGCAAATGTGTGTCATACACAACTGTTAAGTTACCTCGACAACAAACTCAAGCCATTAGCAACATGCGCAAAAAAGTTGTGATCAACATGGAAACAAAGTTGTCCAGTATGGAAAAATAAATACTAGAAAGGAAGCTAAAAATAAATCAACCTCTACAAACTTAAAAGGAAAAGAATTAAACATTGGCAAGAAAGTTAGAAACAAGTTAATCGCTACAAAAGGAAAAGACTCAAATTGTAAACTAGGAAAGCAATTTAAATTATAATTAAACACCATTACAAAGCTTTCCAAATAGTTCTCTTAAGTCCTTGTATATATTGAAATGAAAACATGTAAGAAAAATAAGTTAAGTGGTGATATCAAATAAAAACACAAAATCATATATTTCATATCTCTCTTTATAATATTAGCCCATGGCTTTACCCTCTCAAAATCCCTTAGTGCTTGAAACTCAGTAAGAACCTAAACTAACAATCCAATCCTTTCACCAATGCACTAGCTTTATCTTCCTTAAATTATCCTCCAATAACTATCTCACATTAGAAATACGTCTTTAAAAACATCACATGGAAATTTAAAAATAAACAATGTTTTAATTGTTCCAAAGCTAAAGAAAAATATTTTATCAATTGCTCAATTAACAGATGATTCTTAATGTTCTTTCATTTTTAACTCTAATGGTTTTATTGTCAAGAACAAGGAGAACCAGGCACTAGTAAAAGGAACTAGGCATGAAAATCTTTATACCCTAGAAAATGGAAAGAAAGAATCATATAATGCAATAAAAGGGATTAACTCTAACCTATGGCACAAACGACTTGGGCATCAAAATTCAAAGATTCTGCACGAGTTAAAAATGGATGGAAAAATAAAGTTTACTTATTGGACAAGAAGTCATACCATTTGTATCTCTTGTCAGTTAGGAAAGAGTTGTAAACTCTCCTTCAAATTATCTAATAAAAATAAAATTTTCTCATAGAAAAGATTCATTGTGATTTATGAGGACTTGCTCTAATATATTCTTTTAAAAAAATTTGTTATTATGTTATATTTATTAATAAATGTATGAGATTTACTTGGCTATTTCCTTTAAAATAAAAAGCTCACTTCTTTAATGTTTTTCTACAATTTCAACATCAAGTTGAAAATCAATTTGACAGAAAAATAATTTTTTTTTCAATTTGACAAAAGAGGCAAATTCTCATTCACTACCCTTATTTATCACTTCTAGCAATATGGAATCAAGAGGCAAATATCATGTCCCTATATACCAGAACAAAATGGAATCTCTGAAAGGAAACATAGGCACCTTACTGAAACAGCCTTAAAATGATGTTCCATGCTTTGGGTTGAAATTTTTTCAACTGCCACTTATCTTATAAATCGGACACCCTTAACATCACTTGCCATGATCAACCTTTATGAAATGCTATTCAAAACAGTACCAGATTACAATGGTTTGAAAATAATTGGTTGCCAATGTTTTTCTTACCTATGAGATTACAATAAAGATAAATTAAAGACTTATCCATGTGTTTTTGTTGGGTACATCCCTTCACACAAAGGATATAGATGTTTAAATCCTAAAAATATAGATGTTTAAATCCTAAAAATAACAAGATATACATCTCTAGGCATGTAAACTTTTATAAGAATGTTTTTCTATATTCCATTGACAAATCTTCTGCTGTGTCTTTTCAGGATAAACAAACTCTAAACACATTCCCAAGTTTTGATAAGTAGATTACTCTTTTAAAAAATTCGGACAATGCAAAAGCTAAGACACACACAAATTCAGACTCAAATTCTGGGGGCACAAAATCAATTTCCTCATGCTCACAAAATTTAATGCCTTTTTCTTTTTCTTTTCAGGGAAATCAAACCACTCTGACATGCAACATTGGTGAACCCAACATGAACCATATTAGTGAACTTGAGCCCTATTCAACTTCTCCAACAGAACTACCTCTCTCTCCATCCTACAAACCTTATCTTGCGATAACAACTCAAACCCCATAAGACTCAATCCCCTAGAAACACATCATGACCTACAAAATTCCCCTAGAACATTACCCATTACAACACTAATAAATCCTTTACACAACTTACCGAATATAACTAGTAACCTCATTATTGACATTTCTATTGACAAACCTCAAACTGTCGCAATTGCACCCTAACCAATACTCATAACAAATACTCACCCTATGGTTACTCGAAATAAATCTAAATCTCAACCCCACCTAGCTCTACAAATTACCTTAACTAAACTTGTTCCAAAAACTTTAAAAATTGCCTTAAAAACCCCCATTGGGTACAAGCTATGAAAAATGAGTTATAAGACTTGTACGACAATAAAACCTAGACTCTTATACCTCGACCATATAATACCAACATTGTTGGTTCAAAATGGGTATATTGAATTGCATACAAAGAGCATGGCAGCATAGATAGATTCAAAGCAGGCTTGTATCAAAATGATTTACACAAGTTCCTAGCCTTGACTATATAGAAACATTTAGTCCAATTATTAAGCACACCACCATCCATTTAGTCATTGCCCTTACTGTCAATCTCAATTTGAGTTTAAAATAACTAGACATTAGCAATGCATTCTTTCATGGATATATTAAAGAAACCATATATATGCAACAACCCCTAGGCTTCATAGACAACAATCACCTCTCCTATGTTTGTAAGCTTCACAAGTCTCGTTACAGACTTAAACAAGCCCTCGTGCATGTTTTAAATATCTTACCAATGCTTTTCTTAAAATTGGCTTCATAAATAGTAAAATAGATAATTCATTTTTTATTTTACAATCAGCTTCTACAGTCATTTTAATTCTTATTTATGTTTATGACGTGATTGTTACAGGAAATAATGACACACCATTTGATCCATAATCACCATCATCGGGAATCAATTTGCCCTCAAAGACGTGGGTTCCCTCCATTACTTTCTCGGCATTGAAATAAAAAAAATTGACAAAGGACATTTTCTTTCACATGCCAAATACACGGAAGACTTGCTCATTAAAACTTAGATGTTGCATTACTTTTTGATTGCTGCACCCTCTACTGTCAAAACGACACTAACAGCCAATGACCATAAGCTTGTCAAAGCTACTAAATATCGTCAAATTGTTGACAACTTGTAATATCTCACCTTCACAAGACCCGACATTACCTAAGCTATAAATAAAGTCTGTCAGAACTTTTAAGCACCCACAAAAGCGGACTTTCAAGCAGTATAAAGAATTTTATGGTACCTTAAAGGGACAATTCATCTTGGCCTACGATTTATGGCACAAAGCTCTCTTAATCTCTATAGATTCACTTATTCACAAAGAAGACGATTATGTTGGATGTTCACAAACAAGACGAAGCACTACAGCCTATTGTGTCTACCTTGGCCCCAATTGCATCTCTTGGAGCTTTAAGAAATAAGTCATCATCTCTCGCTCCAGTGTTGAAGTTGAATATTGGTCACTAGCCTCCACTGCTACTGAACTCACTTAGATTACATACCTACTTCAAGATATAGGCATCACTCTTCCTACTACACCAATCCTTATCTGTAACAACAAAACTGCACTTCACATGTACAAAATTTTGGTCTTTTATGCACATACAAAGAACATTGAAATAAACTACTATTTTGTACGTGAGAAGGTTGCTCGAGTCTTGCTGCACACAAGATACACTCCCACTTCATAACAAACAACTAATCTCTTTACAAAGTCATTGCCTAAGTCTGTATTTCTCCACTTTTGGCACAAGCTTAGTCTTCATTATACTCACATCCTAAGCTTTAAGGGGTTGTTAAGTTACCTTAACAACAAAATCAAGCCATTAGCAACATGCCCAAAACTATTATGATCAACATGGAAATAAAGTTGTCCAGTATAGAAACAAATACTAGAAAGGAAGCTGAAAACAAATCAACCTCTACAAACTTAAAAGGAAAAGAATCAAACATTGACAAGGAAGTTTGAAACAAGTCGATCTCTATAAAAGGAAAAGAATTAATCCTTGAAAAAAGCATATTCTTCAACGGTCAAAGATAACCTCTCTATTCTAGACTAGATAAGTAATTTAAATTGTAAGTAAACACCATTACAAAGCTTCCCAAATAGTTCTCCTAAGTCCTTGTATACATTGAAATGAAAACATGTAAGAAAAATTAGTCAAGTGGGGATATCGAAAGCAAAAACACAAAATCTTATATTTCATATCTTTCTTTAACAACAAGCAATAGAGATGAAAATTTTCAAGCATTTCAACAACCATATTCCTTAAATTAAATTCTATTACAATAATAGAAAATATACCTTTAAAAATTATTGGTGTAGTTGAACAATTTTAAAAACGCACAACATCTCACCCTGAATCGCTCCCGCGAACAATTTTAGGATTTGACTTTGGTGGGATCAATATGCTATAATGGCAACCTAAATTATATTCAAATATAGTGTACCATGCATTAACACTTGTCGAATTCAAACACTTAGAATTTGACACATGTGCATCTCGAGAGATCCTAAAATCATATCTTGCTTATCCACAATTTTCTTGGATCAAACTCTTCCACCCAGTTCACTATCTTAGTGCTTAACGAGTAAACTTTAGATCATAGGACTTACTAAGTTCACACTATTTATCTTATGGAACCTTTTCATAAGTCTTCGAACATTTCTCCGCACACATGTTACGAATAAAAAAAAATGGCGCGTTGAACCATACAAATTGAGATTAAATCATATTCATATAATCCCTCTATCACTTATATCTTAGAATAATAGAGACATAAATATTCACTGTCAAATATCTATTTGCTTGACCATGAACTTATCTCTCAAATTTGTATTTTGATAAATAATATCCGTAAATACTTTTGCAATATTATTTTACCTTACAAAAACTCTTTTCTAAGGTTTATACTTGTGGCCACAAGACTTTCTCAAATACATTCTTAGAGCATCAGGATATACAATTTACCCATTTAAGTTGATGGATCCTATATCTACATACATCGGACTCCATGAGCTTCGGACCATACCTAATGATAACTAAAGGTCAGACCATGAAAGTCTCTACCATATGTTAAATCAAAAGCATGGTGGATCCCTCACAAGCCCATCATGGCGCTCAGGTCAAATGACCATAAATACTACTCAACACAAGAAGATTATCCATTGATAGCTTTACGGGATGTTTATTGGAGGTCATTATGAGTCTATTTAGGACCCAGTCCTAACTAAATGCCTATACGAGCTTACACTAAGCTCACAGTCTATTAAGACTAACCATTTAGACAATCTAGATATAGACATACACTAATCTAGAAGGTTTTCTAATCGACCACTGTCGGTAAACATTAATCAGCAATAATATTTTTGAGAACATATTGCATTATGATATTTCTTAGCACCATTTGTAACTCTTTGCAACTATATCATTATCGAGTCTTTGTCTAATCTAGACAAATTCTAACTTTTTGTGTTGATCTAAACACCTTTAGATCATGTCTAAACTCCTTTAGATCTACAATGTCTAAAAGTAACAAGATAATTACCATTTAATAAGTTAACGATTTATTGAAATGTAAACTATACAAATATCAAATAAATATTCATACCAAAATAGAATGGCACATAAGTACCATCTCTAACATTTATAAAGGTATATTAGACCTATACCATTACGTCAACCAGGCTACTGAACTATTATTGATCCCTAAGCTTAAGAAGAGATAATTGTGCCGCTTATTCCACATGAACTTGGATAGATAGGCCTTCTTCTGGTACTAAAGTTTGAGACAAAGAACTATCTTCTTCTATAGTAAGTTGACTGAAAAATTCAGCCAGCACTTTCGAGAAGCCTGTGAAAAAGCTAAAGATCCTTAATACGGTAAAAGATGAAGACCTCTTCGAAATACCTCTTTGAAAGGTGAATCTTCCCTTTGAAGAAACCTAAAAGCCAAACTCGAGAAGGCATACATTAAATCTAAAAAAATGGAGACTTAGTCAATTTAGCATTTCTAAAGCCTAGAAAATAACTATCATAGCATGAAAAGTCATGAGAAAAAAAAATGAAATTTTCTATTCATATGCTGAGAATTTACAAAGAATAATTACAAGGGAAAGCAAAAAAAATGAAAATCTCAAACATTAAGAGTAGAGGGGGCAAGTCGATTATCAGTTTGAGGTTAGTGAAATGAGTTAATTAGGTCTAATATCTTTATCTTCCAAACTTAATATTTGTTCGTTTAAATTAAGATTACTTGCCTTTTATGTTCTTTATTGTTATTTTATAAGTTTGGAGTCAATAGAGAAAATGAGAATGAAAATCTAAGAAAAATAGGGCAAAAACATCAAAGGCACAGTACCCTACTACAGACATTACTATAGTACCCTGCCTCAGATCTGAGCTATAGTTTTGCTGCTACAATGCTCAGCACTGCAGCACCCAACAATGAGCACCGTGATGCTCAACAATAGTATGTATGGCACCCAGAATCTAGTGCCATGTGCTATGTGAGCAGTAACGTGGCAAATAATACTCGTGAACAGTGACGTGTGAATCGTAACTCATGAACAGTAATCCTAATTTGACTTATATTTGATATTTTATCCTAAATTGAAGACATAAACCTATAAATAGAAGATCAAAAAGTCTAATTCAAAAAATCAAGAAAGAATCAAGGGGAGAGAGAAAATGAGAGAGAAAAAGAATAATTTTTAGAGGATCAAGAAGACTAAAAGATTGAAGACTGCAGAAATATTAATTTTATCTCTTCAACATTTATCTTTTTAGTTTTCTATGATTTTTATGATATTATTCTTGATAAGTTATAGAACTCTTTATTTCACCATGATCTAAGTTTTTATTTCTTGAGTTAGACTTTTGAACCTAGTATGTAATTGCATTTCATTTATTCTTAGTTTATGAACTTAATAAATACAATTGATTCATTCAATCTTGATCTTATTATTTTTATTATATCTTGCCAATATTTTGAATGATTGAGGAATCGTGATAAACTACTTAACAAAGGGATTTATGTGTTTGGCCTAGGATAGTTTGATGCATGATTATAGGGTAACAACTATGAGTTCCATGTAAGATAGACATATAACTAGATGGCATGTATGACGTAATTTAGACTTGATTTTAATGAATTACGTTCTATTCTGATTACCATAGACATATAGGTGATTGTTAGAATGCGTAATATAGTCACTCGACCATCGACATATGCTTAGTGTCTAAGTCAACAATTTGTATTAAAGAATTAACTAAGTGGTTAATAAATCCAATGAAATATTAGGGGATAAGTCTAAACCCTAGATTATTATCAATTGGTGAATTTATCTCTTTGTTTTTTTTATAGTGGTTTTAGTTTACTTTGATAGTGTTAGTTTAATTAGATTCAATTCTTATTTTGATTTTTCTGAATAAAGGTTAAGTAGATATAATTTTAGTACTTTATTGATAAAATTAGATTATATAGTCCCCATGGGAACAATATCTAGACTTAAATCCTATATTATTTGATATGATAGCATGCGTTTGCGCTTAGCTACTATAGCATTAATCAGTTAGGTGGTCGCAATAACAAATATAACCAAAGAGACTCAATTAGAGAGTCATCATCATCTTCCTCATCACTTTTGGCATCAAGGGCACTATTCAGCCATTTAAGGTCGATGTTTGGATAGCGCTCTTTGAATAGATTGACACTCCTCTTAAATTCATCCATGACCCTTGAAGCAAACACCTTATTCTCAACTGTAGTAACTTTATCAGTTTTCTCTCTGATTGTCTATGCCTTATCTAACAGATGGTTAGACTCATCCTTCAAAGCATTGACCTACGTCTTTATATTCTTTGTTTATTCCTCTATATGCATATTTTACCTTGTCAGCTTTAAGATCTTACTTTCAGGTGAGATCATACCTCTATCAGCCTCATCATGGCTAACTTTACCTTGTTGCTCGATCTCAGAATCTGGCCTCTTAGTTGTATTTTCCTTGGTGGCAATCTCCTCTAACTTCCCCTCAAAGACTCACACTTCCTTATCCTTATGTTTGGTTTGATTCTTCATCTTGGCCAAATCCTTCCTAAGTCTTAGAGCCTTCAAACCTTCATAGATGCCCTTAAAGATAGTTCTTCAATAAAGAGATAGGCATGAAAAAAGGAAAATCAAGATTGAGGATTTTGGATGAGAGGAATCTAACTTAAACAATAAGGTGAAGAAAAGAAGTCTCACCTCCACCATACTTACAAGGGAAAAATTAAAGTCAGTAAAAGCATCCCAGTCCCTTATTTTATGAGCATGAGCTAGGCCAATAAACCCTTACTATTCCTTAAAAAAAGAGTAGATGGTAGAACTTACTCAGAGATGTAGCGAGCAAGTCATTCAAAGAAAAAATAAGAGGATTTGCAGTTACCAACCTATAAACAACCTCCTAGTCAACTGGTTCTTTTCTTAAGAGAATAGGGCTAGACTCCAGTGGGATCGAGGAGCCCTAGGATGACTACCAAGGAGGGTATGTGATAAGGTAATTTAGATATTTAATTTTGTCCCCATTTAGCTTAATAATTGTCCATTTTGAGTGATTATATGGCTATTTATGCATTATATGTCTGTTTTAATAAGGATTGAGCATAAAGAGATGAAAATGAAATAAATTAGAGCAAATTAAAAAAATTTGAAGTCAAAATGAAGAACCAGGCTCAAGGCTGAAAATTAAAGAAAATCAACTTGGCACTAAAATTGTGTGTATTGTGCTTTAAAAATTATGCAATAAATTTTTAGCGTCATTGTTAGGTTGGTTGGTGAGCCTAGTGATAAGAGACTATCTAGCTTGGTTCGGAAGGCACTTGTTAGGTTAAATATTTTTTGTTGCTCGTGGGACGATACTTACTCATCATTATATTACTTGATCACGATCCGTGCACTTACAGTTTTAATTAATGTGTGTATAATTTCATAAACATTATAACCTCATAATAATTATACAACAAACATTTAATATTAGAGAAAGAGCTCTAAAATACCTCTTTATAGTATAAGATCATTATATCATTATTAATTTCTTCTTCTCTTCCACTTGTCCTCTTCTTCTTTTCTTGTAAGTCTTAAAGAGTTAGGTGGCTCATAATACTGAGGTTAAGGGAAATAGGGGTTTATATAATGTCCATAAATTTTCCCTTTTGCCCTTATTGAATTTTATCAATCCAATCCATCATTTATCTTTTTTTCTCACAATAGCCCCTAGTCCAATTATAGCATATACTTTGGGCCTAGCCTCATTTAGCCCAAATAAATCACATTCTAACTCATAATACATGTTCTTGGGCCTAATATCATTAAGTCTATATAAATTCTAGTCTACTTATAATAAGCCCAATACTTAACTTAGTAATGGATTCATATTTTAAGTAACAAACAAAGTCTTAATAAAATAGTTCTAATAGTATATAGTTGAATCATGTTTCATGTTTTTGTTGAGTGCAAATATACTCATATTTTACTATTTATTATTCAGAAACAAAAACCAAAATTTAAAATTTATTGGTGGAAAGAGCTCTGTTCCAACTTTGCTTGATACATATCCCTTTAAAAGAAATTATGAGTTTTTAGCCATTCTTCAAAGATAAAATATTGAAATACCAAAGATTCAAGCAAACAAAAACGTCTACCCCTCTCTCCTGACCCAAAAACAAAACCGCTACTACCACCTCTCAATATCACCATTTCCATCGATCTATCAGTTGTTGTCAAAATCACCTAACCATAACCAAAATCATGAAGGAAATTTTTTTAAAGTCTCCGGAGCAACTAGTACTACGGTATTGGTAACCTAAATTTATCTAGACTAATGTAAAAGTTAAGTTGAATTATGAAATTAAAAATGCTTAAACTAAATAATTCAATAAATTAAAGATATAAGAGTTCAATGGCAATGGGTTATAAGGACTTGATTTCACTTTATTATTCCTATGCTCTTTATCATTAATGAATAACAACTAATTTTATGCATTCAATAATTAAAAGTGCACAACTAATCTTATTATCTCTCCCGAGTGTCGAATGAGACCCTATGCATATATAACTAAGTTGATATCCCTATATAATCTGTTATACATACATGCATTAAGCTACCCTTAAATGAATACCCTAAGTCTATTAATCTCCGAACTCAATAAACTCAAAGTTATGATTTTTAAAAATAACTCATGGATTAAACTCTCCCAAGTACATAACCTAAGCATTTGAAACATCTAATCGATTTTTCAATTAAATTAGAAGCATTAAGCACATAAAAAGCATAAATGAATAAATACAAAATAGTCATTAAACATATAACAACATCAAAATATAGTATTCAATAGAGTTCCATCAAGCCCTAGAACATATAATCTAATTATCCATAGTGAAATACTCAATTACATCAATCCAAATGTTCAAAAGAGTAATCATGTTTAAACAACACAAATTACAATTTAAAATTTGAAACAAATGTAAATGAGGCAGAGAGAAAGAGAGAATTAGTTAAAGAAGTCTTTGAAAGCCTTCAATCTTCAATGGTCTTCCCAAAATTCAAGCTTTAATGTGTTTTTCTTATTAAAACACTTGGTTTCTCTTTCTATTTCGTGCTCTCCTCCCCTATTCAAATAAGACCTTTAGGTTTCTTTTTATAGGTTCCAAAATTGGGTAAATTTGAAATTTTCTGCATCAATTGGTGATGCTGCAGCACAGTATTGTTCATGTGAACAATATCATAAATAGTATTTACTGTTTACGCACCGAGGCCTCAATTTTTTTGGCACCACGACATGGCACTATAGAAATACTATTCATGTCTACTTTAATAGTTACTGTAGCATTTTTTAATATTTTTGTGCATTCTCCTCGGCTTCTTGCTCCAAATAGCTTCGTTGACTTGGAACCTACAAAATAACATTAATGCACATTGAAAAATATATATTCTTATTTAATTTGAGCAATCATCAAGTTTAGGAGATTAAAACTATAAATATAAAATATAGTCATCATATGATTTCTAAAATCTTGGCAAATAGAAGATATGATTATTATTTTGTGATATATATTGAGTATTGAGGATGATTACATAGATAGCATGATGAATTCTGATAGACATGTAGAATTATTGTATGACCATGGCTTAATCTGTAATTTTTATAAAATATTGTACTTTGAATTTTGATCTGGATTTTTAACCTATGAAACTAGACATCCTATTGAATATGTAAAACTTTGATTCATTAAAACACTCTATAAACTCGATATTTGGTGATTTTCTAAAAATGACCCTCAAATTTTGAGAATCGTTAGTTTCTATAGAAGGGTTAAGTGACGAATAGATTTTGTTTGCCAATGATCTTCAAAAAATGATTTGTGTATCATGATTCTTTTGCATCTCTTGTACAACATATCCAAATTTTAGTATTTAACTCATTACTTTCAAAATGTTATGATTTTCTAAACTATATAAACTTAGTGGTGGATTTTACTTGGCAAATTCTAAAAGAACTAGAGTAAAATCAATTTA
Source organism: Ailanthus altissimus (assembly GCA_946807835.1). Taxonomy (NCBI): domain Eukaryota; kingdom Viridiplantae; phylum Streptophyta; class Magnoliopsida; order Sapindales; family Simaroubaceae; genus Ailanthus; species Ailanthus altissimus. Next base: position 18,852,967 of record OX327687.1, read on the forward strand.
AAACATGATACGTCTAGATTCAATTATGGATTATTTCTTATGGACTAAACTATATGTCAAGAGCAATTCTATTATGGTTCCATAGTTTTTGAGCTGATTTGATTTTATAAAATTGCGAGACTGAATACTATTTAATAAATATTCTAATCCTATTAAATTTGAGAGTGATTTTGAAATGGATTTTGTAGGAATTATGATATAATCTCCATGTATGAGAATGATACATGAGTCAAGAAGGACACATTCTAATTTTGTTGTAATTGGACATCAATTGTATATAAGAAAAATTGATTAAATGCATGTGGTCAAAATTAATAGATTTTGAGAAATTAAGTCATTAAACTAATTTAATGTGACAAGTGTTATTGGTATAGCTTTATAAGCTATTTAAAATTTTGTGTGAATAGTGATACTTATGAAAGGGGTTGATCTCTATTGATAGGTTAAAGACATTAAGCTTTGTTATGTGATGAACGAGAGGTAAATATACTAGATTTTACTAGAATCATAATAAATATAGTATGTGTTTGCATGTGATTTTGCAAATATGATTTGAAATATGTTTATGAATGTGAACATGGATATACATGTCATATAAGTGTTTATGAAAGTGAGCTTTTAAATGAAATGTGCTAAGGAAGAAAGCTTTTGAAGTGAAATATATCCATGAGATATGTTTTATGTACTTGAACTCATTATTTACTTCGTAGGAATCTTATGTGATATTTGAAAGGACTTGTTGATGTTTATTACAAGGCCTTCTAGATGTATAGGATGGCGATACATAACGTCATATACTCTAGGTAAAATCATGAAGGGGATAGCATGACATAACACCTTAAAGAGAACAATATCGTAATAAGGCTTTTTGGGATATAGATAAGATATGTAACGTACACTAACCCAAGTTTGTGAAGGGGACGGTGATATATAACGCCCTAAAAATGGACCATATTGATATTTGAGTCCCATGATTATTTCATGTGTGAGAGTTTGGCTCATTATGTGCTATATGATAAGTGATATGTGAAGTCCAACTAAGTGGTAGTTGAGTAATGATCATCAGAACTATAGCACAATTGTTTTTTTTTTTTTTTGTTTTCTTTGAATTTTCATCCCAAATAGCTCTATTAAGTTGAAGCCTACAAAATAAATTAATACACATAAAAAGCCATACATGCTTATTTAAATTAAGCAATTATCAAGTTTAGAAGATATACAATATAATGTATAAAATGCCCTTATAACCATTAGCTTAGTGGAAGCTGATAAAGGCATACGGGTATGTAGTGAGGACTAACTACTGAAAATACTCAATGAGGATCTCCAATATACATCCTATAAAGTCGTCAATAGAGGGTCTTATCGAGTTGAGTAGTATTCATGGTTCTTTGACCTAAGCATCACGGTGAGCTTGTGAGTGATCCATCATACTTAGGTTCCACATATGTCAGAGACCTTTCTGTTGGAGTTAGTGCTCAAGCGCTATTCTAATTTTGTATAAATCTTATTTATATTTATACAATATGCATTTCTATAAATTTTATTTTATTATATAGTATTAATCCAGTTCTTTTCATACAGCTTACATCAATACTAAAAGTTAGTATTTTTAAGAGTTAGAACCTAGTATGAATTAAGACAAAGAACCGATAATATTTATTGTAGTGACATAGTTGCAAGTAGTTGCAAATAGTATTAAGAAATGTTATTATGTAGTATATTCTCCAAATTGCTTTCTAGTCATAGGTTTAACAATATGAGTCGATTGTTAAAACAGGAAAGACTAGTATATATATCTAGAATGATCAGACGGCTAATTTTAACAAACTGTAAACTTAGTGGAAGCTCCTAAAGGTATGCAGGTGTTAAGTAGGGACTTAACATTGAACGGACTAATGAAGACATCTAATAGACATTCCATAAAGCAGTTAATAGATGGTCTTTTTGAGTTCAATAGTATTTGAAGTCCTTTGACCTGAGCGCCACTGTGGACTTGTGAGTGATCCATTATACTTAGATTCTATACATGTCAAAAATATTTTATGGTTTAACCTCTGTGTGTCGTTGGGTATGGTCCGATGCTCATGGAGTTTGATATGCGTAGATATGGGATTTGTCAGCTCATATGGTTGAGTCGTATATCCTAATACTTCTAGATTGTATTTCAAAAAGTCTTTTGGCCAAAAGCATTTTTATCGGAAAGTATTTCTATAAGGTAAAACATTATCGCAAAAGTATTTGCGGATATTATTTATTAAAATTTAAATATGAAGATAAGTTTAAGGTCGATCGGATAGAGACTTAATGGTATATCTATATCTCAGCTCTTTTAGGATATAAGTGACAAAAGGATTATACGAATATGGTTAATATCAACTTGTATGGTTTACATACTGTTTTATTGTATGCGTAACATATGTGTAGCAAAATCTTCACATACATATAAAATAGTTTCATAAGATAAATCGAATGGGTGTGAACTTAGGGAGTCTCACAATATGAAGTGTACTCATTGAGCACTAAGGTAGCAAATAGGGTCGAAGAGTTCAATCCGGGAAAATTTTGAATCTAGAGATAAGTTCATGGTTGAGCATATGGAGACTTGACGATGATGATCTAGGTCTTCACTCTTCCAGGATATAAATGTCGGAGGAACTATACGAATATGTATCAACCTCAACTTGTATAGGTCACCATGCCGTTTTGTAATTTTTGTAATATGTTTGTGGAGCATTGTTTATGAACTTACAGAAGAGTTCCGTAAGACAAAGGGGTAGGAATGTGCATGGAGTCTTATAGTACACCAACTGGGTGTCCAATTATAGTTTGACATGTTTCAAATTCTAACACTTAGAATTCAACATGTGTCATTCTCGCGAGATACTAAAACCAAATCCTACTTATTCAAATTTTTTTTCGATTCAAACTTTTCGACCATATGTGCTACCCTAATGCTCAACGAATACACTTCATATTGTGAAACTCTTTAGGTTCACACCCATTCCATTTCTCTTATGACATTTTTCCATATGTTGGTGAACATTGCCCTACACACATATTGCGTAGACAATAAAATGGCATGTAAAACTATACGAGTTGAGGTTAACAATATTTGTGTAATCCTTTTGTTAGTTATATCCTAGAATAGTAGGAATATAGATATACCATTAAGTCTCTATCCGTTCGACCTTAAACTTATCTTTAGATTTGTATTTCAATAAATAATATTAAGAAACTCCTTTATAATAATATTTCACCTTATAGAAACATTTTTCAGGTAAATTCTTTTGACCAAAAGATTTTCTGAAATACAATCCCAAAGCATCAGGATATACGACCCAACCATATGAGCTGACAAATCCCATATCTACGCACACTGAATTTCATAAGCATCAGACCACACCTAATGACACTCAGAGGTCAGACCATAAAATGTCTCTAATATGTGTGAAATCTAAATGTGATGGATCACTCACAGCCCATCATGATGCTCAGGTTAAAAGACCACAAATACTACTTAACTTAAGAAAACCATTTATTAACGATTTTGTGGAATGTCTATTCGATATCTTCATGAGTTCATTCAGTGTTAAGTCTTTACTTAACACTTGCATACCTATACAAGCTTCCACTAAGCTTACGATTTGTTAAGATTAACCGTTTGATCATTCTAAATATAAATATACACTAGTCTTTTCGATTTTAACAATCGACCCATATTGTTAAACGTATGACTAGGAATTAATTTAGAGAATATACTATATAATGACATTTCTTAACACTAAATGTATGAAAAAAAATAAGATTAATTCTATATATTAAAATAACAATTTATAGAAAAACATATTGTGTAAATATAAATAAGATTTATACAAAATTAGAATGACACTTGAGCATCAACTTCAATAGTCTCACAATATAAAGTGTACTCATTGAGTACTGAAATAGTGCACCGAGTCGAATAATTCGATTTGAAAAGATTTCGTAAAACAAAATTTATTTTGGATCTCTCAAAAGGCACATGTGCCAAAGTTGAAGTGTTAAACCTATTAAATTAATTGGTTAATAATTATTGTTAATCAATTTGAATTTGACATGTGGTATTTACATGACATAATTGTGTGACACATGGCAAAGCCTTGCCACTATTTTCTTGAAAGCATGAGGTGCAATAATTCTTAATGGCCTTTTGGTAAGAATTGTATTTGGCATTACCACCATTTACTATTATAAGGACAAATGTCCTTGAAGATAATAAAAGATAAATTATATTATAAAAATGTTCCAATTGTTTACTGAGAATGGTGGCATTCAGCAATACTAAAGTAGGAGGTGTAAACTTAATTGCTTTTAGGTAAGTAAAATGCCACCACTCTTGTTAACATTTGGCCACCATAAAAGGCAAATTACCACCTCTCAATCGGCAACAATGAGGTGTAAATCAAAAGTTATACAATTGCAATTAAAGAGGTAAGCGGATGGTAATATATAAGGGTAGTGTGCACGTGGCATTCATATATATGAAAAAAGAAAAACAAAAATTGTAGTAGTTACACTTTTTAACTAGGTGACTCGGTGTTAGTCAAAATAGCCGAGAGATAAAGTAGAAGTAAATTGTTGCTTCCAAATTAATTTCTGCTGAAATTAATTAATACTATTATAACTCCACAATCTCACCAGATGTTACTGATTAGAATAGTTTGTGAAATCACTTTAAGATGAATTCTGATAATAGAAAATGCCCTGAATCGTCTTCAAGGATTCTAATCTTATTATTATAATTAAACTTAAATTTAGTATGTGTATATTACAATAAAAAATTAGATTTCCTTTCTTCTACGTTAATTTGTATGTGAAACATACAAATAAATAAAATTAAAAATTGTAATATACACGCTAATCTTTATTAGCCAAATTAATGCAAAATGAACACAATTATCCTTGTTGATAAAATATTTTTAAAAAAAAAAAATGACTCAAGTTTTGTAAATTCATCTAAAAAAATACTTCAATATTAAAAATAACTAGATTTTAAATTTTAAATTGTGAAAAAAGCTAATTCCTTTTTTATTAATGTATAATGTCTATGTATACTATATATAAGTCAAAATATTTGTGAATTTATTTTTAAAGTTGTGTTTATTTTTTAAATTTATTAGCATCGAAATATAGTCTTAGTGTAATATAGTAAAGTTCTAAAAAAAATGAGGTGAATAAGAGGAAAACTCTAATGTTCTAAAAAATCTGAATTCGATGTAACAAAATTCAAATCTGATGAAATTATTCATGCGACTAATCTCATGCATGAATCAATTCACATGGCATTTCCTACTTCCAAAAAAGTTAGCGTGAATCAAAATAAATTAAAAACATAGTGAAAGAACATTAAAATAATATTTTTAAAAATATTTTCATGCGCCATTTCTCTCACGTAAGAAATGGTGGGTTAATTATTTCACGGTCAAGAAGTGTACATTGTATGGTTCAAGGATTATATGAATATATATTAACTTCAACTTGTATGGTTTAAGGCGCCGTATTATTATTTTCATAACATGTGTGTGGGACAACATTTATGGACTACAGTGTTGTGAAGGTTGGAACTACAATATTGAAGGCTAGGCCTTCAGTATTGTAGTATCGAGAACCTAGGAAAAGTTATAATTATGCTAATTACTCCGATTGTTTATTTTTTAAAAATATTTATTGTTTATTTTATGCAATTTATAAGTTTTTATAATTATTGCAATATAAAATATTGCCTATTTGTTTGTGCTGGTAACCACAATAGAAATTGGATTTTTATGATATGTGAATAAAAATACAAAAATCTCTCTTAATTAGATTGAATACTATTACATTATACGATAATGTTTTACTTGATTTATTGTCAATAAGGTGTTAGACGAGTTACGTCAATTTTTTCCTAATATTGCTATAGTGTGAGGGATTTGGTCAGTGTGAGTTAGACTATTCTGGTTAAACATGAGATGAGAAAAATATATGCGAAAATTTTGCCCAATATTGCTAAAGCATGAGAATAGTATTAGTAACATATTTTTGTAATTGACAAAGTTAATTTGGAATACACTTACCTAATATTGATACAGCATGAGGATAATGTATATTTATGATCATCGATAAGAGTTGCATGAGATGCAATTTAAGAGTTGTCTACTTGTTGGGTTTACAAAGGCTAATATTGTTTCAGCGTGAGATTGGAGTAAAATTCCAATGGAATCCACTTCTCACTGTATAGTTTAAAGAGTTTAAATTACCGTTATCCTATTTAAGAGATTATAGGGATTATGTAAAAATGTGGGAGGACACTTTTAGATTAAAAAAATGTATGACAGTTATACCCATAATCTAAAGCATTATCTATTATCGATTAGAAATGTCCCACTACGCATCTCCTTATTTGTCTTATAAAGATAAGATACTTGTCTTATAGAGATAAAATAAGTATGAGCAATCTATTAATACGTTTGCATAATACACATCAACTATAGGGCACTAAGAAATATTTTCACTTACTTATGAATCTATTAATAGTTCTAAATTTAGAAAGGTTTGGATATATTGATGATTAGAAGATAGTAATAAGGTGTTTCTGATAATATCTCTTTAAAAGAGGTTGATATTTATCAGAAATAGATAAAGAATGATTTGAGAGTCAACTCATATATCCTAGCCTCAATATCTAATGATCATTTACCACAAGCATGTACATATGAGATGTGCAAGTAGTATTGTGCTCCGCCTGAATAATTATTTGATATATCCAAACTATGGATAGAGAATAGTCACAATGGAAACTTTTTCCACTGTGATAAAGTTTGAAACAATAAGTGTTACTGTTCAAGGAACATTGACTAAGAATAGATAAACATCTTAGATATCTAACATTTCAACAGTATATGATGTTGAAAGTGTAGAGGTATGACATATTGTCTGTTCTTCTTATAACTGTAAGTTGTTGCATGATTTGAGTAAATGTCCATGTGAACGAATAAATAGTAGTTCGAGAACTTTGAATATTAAAAAATAGTGGCACATAAGATTAAGTCATGCAGTCGTTAAATGACTTTCATGTTTGGTTAATGATAGCCAGATACTTGATCTGACTATAAAACATTGACCAATTTATGAATTTTGAATTTAAGGGAAGATGACCAAATCCTTATTCAAGTGTTGGACACCGGGCCATTGATTTATTAGAACCGGTATATGATGATGTATTTAGTCCAATGAATCATATTATCATTGGTGGATTTCGATACTTCATTATCTTTATAGTGAGTATATGGAGACTTAACGACGATGATCACAAAAGTGTTTGCAGATTTTGTTTATAGGAATACGAATCTAGAGATAAGTTTTAGACTTTGGCATATGAAGACTTGACGATGATGATCTATGTCTTCGCTCTTTTAAGATTAAATAACAGAGAGATTATACGAATATGTATTAACCTCCACTTGTATGGTTTAACGAGTTGTATTGTTATTTTCATAACGTGTGTATAAGGCAATGTTTATAGACTTATGGAATAATTTCCTAAGATAAAATGAATGTAAACCTAGAGAGTCTCACTACATAAAAAGTGTACAATCAATCAATGCTGATCAACAGTTGCTCAATAGTTGTCGATCAACGGTGGTCAATGACAATCAATAACCACGATTTATGAAGGTCAACAAAGAGGTGAACGGTGGTTAATGCCGATCAATACCTCATTTTTTAAATAATTAATTAAAAATAATATCAATAATAATTTTTTAATCACATATCTAAACAAAAACTTAAAATCATTTAATTGAGTAAAATATTTACTATTATTTTAAAAGTTAAAAATTTAAATCTCACTTTAAGTATTTTAATTTTAATGTTTTTCAGCCATAAGAGGTATAATAGTAATTTTATCAATTTTAATAAATTTTATATTAAAATTAATTGTAATGAGATTTTGAAATTACGAGTCTGTATGTCTTTTTTTTTTTTAATTACGAGAGCTTTAGATATTTTTTTTTCTCTTTTTCAAGTTAATAAATTTTACTGAAATTAAGTCATATTTTAAAATAATTCATGATCATATCTAAAAAATTAATAATATTAATAATTATTTTTGAAAAAAATATTAATAAGTTTTTAATCGTTACATCCAAAAGCTTGCATCAAGACCCTAATTTGTCTTTTTTTTTTTTGCTAAGCTTCAGTTATTGATCTGCATTATAACAGAGTCAAAATAATATTTACCAATTACACCTTTCATTAAAGCATCCAAATACAATACAAATTCACCTCTTTTGAGTCTCAAAAACAAAAGATCCAGTTCGTAAAACAAAGGCAAAAAATAAAAAAAATTTATTAATCAATTATAATTAAATTGCAAGAAAATGCCTTTGCCATGGAAGAATAGCAAGGTTTCAAGGCTATCTCGTTTGATGGTGGATCTTTAGTCGCCGCCCAAACGCGACAGATCGCTCGTCGTACAGAATGGGTTTCCAACTTCTATCGTTGATCTCTTCGTCAAGAATCGAATCGCTTTAAAAAAACCTTCGAAAAAGAAACTGCAATCTCAATCCCACCTCGAAATCTCCAAGCTCGTGATGTTACCGGCGTCGCAGGCGCGTGATGATGTTCGGAAGGTGAATTTGGCATCTCGGTCTGAGGAAGATGGGCAGAAAAATGAGATTACGACCGCCCAGGTTGAAGAATTGGTAGTTGTTAAAGAAACTTATTTTGTTGGGAAAGTTAAGGTTTTGTGTTTGTATAAGTGCAAGGAAGATGCTAGTGTTTCATCTTTTGAAAAGATTGAAAGTCGTGAAAAAGATTTAAAGTGGGCAATTGCTAGTGATATGGGTCATTTTTCAGTCGAAGATATTCAAGTTGTTGAATCAAAATCTGTTGTGGTTGCGTCTGGTGAAGAAATTAGAAAGGAGATGATTACGGAAATTATAAGTGGTAATGGGGAGAGAAAAATATTAGATGTAAAATTTTATTTTTAAGAATTTTAAAAAGTGTTTAGATATAAAAATAAGAGTGTTTAGATATAAAATGGGATGTGTTTTGACTTAAAATAAGGGGTGTTTTGATAATATAATATTAAAATAATTATATTAGGTAAAATATTTAACTATTGAGTATTATTATTTATTTTTTAAATTAATAAATATTAATAAAATTAAATAATACTTCAAAAAAAATTCGTGATAACATTTAAAAAAAAGTACAGAATCTCTTTATAAATTAATAATATATTAATTAATATTTACTTAATTAATATATTTTTTAATCTTAAAAATATTAATTTATTGAAATTTTAGTATAGCAGGTTTATGTTACCTGCATTTATACTGATAAAATCAATGAATCTAACTATATACTACTTAGGGTTTCCTTCCGTATCTATATTATTTTAATAATTATATAAAAATATATAATGTAATTTATTATTAATAATAACAATATTATTATTATTCACTTTAATTAAATTAAATTCTGCAGCACTATAATAACAAAATTAACTAAATATATGAATTGTTTTTAAAATTCATAACAATTTTAAAAACACAATTTATTAAACATTTAACTGATTCTTATTCTTTCTACAACAGAACATTTTTTTTTTGATACACCTAAAAATGATTAATTTAAAAGTTATAATATTATCAAAGTATCATAAGAACGTTGATCTCTTAAAATTTGTTGATTCGTCCAATTACCAAGTTATCATTACGCAAGGAGACAAGGAAACCATGTCAATAATACTTTCGTGGGAGCAACTTTGTTTTTCTTCATTTGTGAAATACGTTGCTTCCCTTTTGAAACGTCAATCAAATAAAAATGTATCTTTTTTAATATATTTTTTTTATGCCAGAAACCTCTTTATATTTACCCTATACACATACTTGAAGTTATCCTATACCAGTTTTGATTAAAACAATAAAGTTTTATTTGACCAATAAAATTGTTTACGTTCCTGAATCAACAGTATGATCACAGCATCAAGCAAGATATAACAATATGAAAGTACGTACTAACATCTAACTAATGTACATGCAGCCTTCTAGCACTGCACATGCATTCAGTCTCCATTCAGAGTGTGTATGAACGAGACGTGACTGATTAATTCATAAAAGGTGCTTGTTTTCTTAATCGATTGTTGAGCTGACCACAGCGTATCCAACAAGTTGAATCTGGGTATGTGGTGGCATCTGAAAAAGATCTTCCACTTCATCTCCAAGTAGAGCCACCCAGCCTAATCACCTCTTCACTACCAGTATCCCTCCTAGGAATCCGTTCAGATCCAGCCCCTACTTTTTTATCACTTGAATCACCGTAGAGATCCTTAAGCTTGGCCAGATTGCTAGATGCAGACGTCTTTTCCTTGCCTCCATCTCTCTGTGGACTTAAATGACGGTCAAAGCGTGCATTGCCAGTCTGCAAACTCCAACTTGGGCTTCTACTTCTGCTCCGGCTCCTACATGAACTAGTTACTTTATATAGTCTGCTACCATCATAGTTCTCGTATTCCCTATGGCTTTCTCTCTCTGAGTATCTGTATCTCCTGTCATAATCATGCCTCCGTTCCCTTTCTCTCTCCCATCCCCTGTCCCTGATCCTATCCCCATCTCTGTCCCTTTCCCTGTCCCTGATCCTATCTCCATCTCTGTCCCTTTCCCTGTCCCCGATCCTATCTCCATCTCTGTCCCTTTCCCTGTCACTATCTCGATTTCGGCCTCCATCCCGTACCTGGTCTCGATCCTGATCTTGGTCTCGATCTCTTTCCCACTCACGGTCTCGGTCTTCCCTATCAGAATATTCATGACTATGGCTGCGACGGTCTCTAGGAGATCTTCGCATATCTTCACTGCTGGCTCTATCATATGAGGATGGTAGGGTGCGGCGAACAGGGGATGAGTCCCTGGTTGATGCACGGTGGGGAGCACGTTGACCAAAAGAAACTGAAAGTGCAGCTTTTACGGATGGTGGTCTTCTTGCAGTCTCATCAGATCCACGACGATTGGTATCCCCTGTAACACCGGAGTGTTTGGCAGGGAGCTTCATCTTCTCAAGATTACTGACAATCTGCCGCATTACAGGTACAGGGATGCGAGGGAAGAGGGTATCGAAGTAGTACTGCAATGAAGCGTAGACAGTATAGTATTAATTTCTTCCCACAATACAGATTATAGAAATGAAAGCTCGGGTGATGAAAAATAAGCTGCGGCATATTAAGCTCATAATATGATCTATATTTGATCATAATGAACAGAATAAAATATTACAGAAAGGAAAACAGGATAATCAAATGCACACAACATGGGAACAAGGACTAGAATTGGTCAACAGCAGTTCACAGAGAAACCATGCTTAGCGGCCTAAAGGGATAGATAAAAGCACAATACTGACTTTGAACAGAAGAAACAAAGGAAATCTCATATATGGTAAGTAATGAAGCCAAGATTTACATTACAGCAGTTTTCCAGTCAACTTCTGGGCCTTGCTTCAAGAATTGCAGAATGTTTTTCTTGCGCGTCTTCACTCAATGGTCAAGTATTCTTCCATTCTACAAGAAACCACACTAATATGTCCTGAATTTGAATAAAATGAAAGAGTTGCCTCATTCAGAATGTTCTTCTACATGACCTAATCAATTAGGTCAAGCTTTCACCATAAATGATGAAACTTGTTAAACTATTTGGTAACATGAAAAACCACTGTCCCCTTCTACCCGAGATATGTTAAGGGCAGATGGCTTGGTTGTGTTGTCAAGTCTAAAAGTTGGGGCCTCATCGTCCAAGGCTGTCTGAGTTTTAGGGGCAAGGATGTAATGAGCACTGATAGCTTAGAGATGTTAAAATCTTAAACAACATGAAAAATAGCCTGTTAAACTCTTCCACAACATGAAAATCCACTATCTCCATCTATCCAAGAAATTGTAAGGGCAGAGAGCTTCATTGTGCCATGAAGTCAAATTGAGCACTCATCATCATAGGCCAACTGAACATAGGATATTTAGGATGGAAAAGGCGTGTAGAAATATGTGTTTGGCACATATTTCTACATGTGCTAAAAACCAAAGCAACACAATAAGTGTAGCAGTGTTTGTAGTACATAAAAATCTACAAGTATCAAGAGAACTAACCTGCCCGAGAAGCAAATCCCGCACATAAACACCCATTGTGGTCACTCTTCCATTTGATCCAGGAGAGAATTCCTAATGAAATAACAAGAATTCTGGTGCATTATTATCTATGTAATAATAAGGAGAGAGAACTAATATAAATGGCACGGTGAATTAAGAGTACAATATTTGCTAGAGAAGAACTAAAAGGTTGCAACTGTATCAATACTTGTGGATTAAAGGAGATATAACAAAATTAATAGGGAATACTGATGAGTCCTACAATGGGTTTGACATCCATCACTCCAGAAAACTAAGAGAAGGCCAATAAGTATTAAATATTAATTAAAATGAATAATATTTTATTAAGATTTTTAATCATTTTCATACAAAGAAAAAAGTAGTACTTGCACCTTTAATTAGTTTGATGTCCTATAGTATTTAATAATAATTTCCTAAATTAAAAAGTGAGGGAAGAATATCTTCCTAAAAGGAGGATGTCTACTACACTATAATATTATAATTTACTGAAATAATCATGATGTTATTATTGTCCTCCATCTTGAGTTTTGGTTTCCAAGGCACTCCCTAATCCAAAATATAGAAGAGGCCTTACCAGTTCTGTAGTGGTTGGAGCCTTCACATTATCATGCTCAATTGCATTAATGAAGTCAATTAAGTTAGTTTTGAAGGCCAGAAGATATAAAATAACCTTTTTATGAGTATAGTGCCTTTCTGACAAAATCTGCACTGTTTTGGCAAACCACTTAAAGATTCAGGGTCAGAGCATAATTGTGCATAAGAAATTTCCATGTAGTTAAGGCCACATAATGGGTTTCATCCTGTTGATATATCAATTAGGCTTCTACAACTTACATAATAAAGCAACACAGTAAAAATAATTATAAAAATATTGTAAATATAAGATTGTCTTCGTTCTCAATGATCTAAAAGCATATGTGGTGTTTGGTTTGAAGAATGGAATGGATACGAGAGAGCAAAGAGAAAAGGAATGAAGGATGGAAATGATTCCATTTTTTATTTGGAGCATATAATCAACCATAGAAAGGAATGAATAATATCTTATTTGGACAAAAATATCCTTTAATTTTTATATATGATTTAATAGGAATTTTAAATTAAAATCAATTTATTTTCAAATTTAGGTTCCATTTGGGAATGCTTCTAACAGAACACTTCTACTCCGTAATGATTTTGTTATTAGCACTTTTCAAAAAAAGCGGTTAGCATTTCTCAATAAATTATAGAAGTAATTTAGAGTATTTTTCATATTTTGTAGAGTATGACTGTGTAATTGAAAAATATAGTATCTACTATAAAAATATTTTTTCATTTCATCTATTAATAATAAAAGAAGTTTCTTTCAGCATTCAATTTATTTTCGGTTTAGGGGTTGAGGGTAGGACTCCACGAGTCCCAACAGAGGTTCAGGTCTTTGAGATGGGTCTTAAATATGAGGGATCAAGTTCTAAGTCTTAGGGGTTAGGGTTCAAAATTTAGGGGGACAAGACCCCCCGGTGCCAACAATTTGTTGTGTGCCAAGTCTAAGGGTTATCTTCTTAAGGACAATTAGAGATCAAAGGGGCAAAGCCCCTGGCTCACAGTGCTGGGTTTCAAGTCTTAGCATCAAATCCTTAGTTTGGGAGATTAGGTCTTGGGTTCTCAAGATCAAGTCAGGATTTGAGAGGACAAGTGCTGTGTAAGTCCCGGTGGCAAAGCCTAGGGTCTTTTATAGAATTTTAAGTCTAAGAATCAAGTCCTCGATTTTTAAGGTTAGGCCCCCTAAGTCCCTAGTGTTGGAGTCTTAGACCCTAGAATTAAGTCCCAAAGTCTAGGAGATCAACCATCCAACGAAGTTTTTCTTATTTTAATTTACAATTCCTAGAATTGAGTCCCAATGCCTAGGAGATCAACTATCCAACAAAGTTTTTCTTCTTTCTTAATTTTAATTTATAATTTATAATTTCTATATTTATTAATATTAAATTAAAAAACTATTTTATGTAAATTAAATTGATAATACTTGTGAATTTTTACTTATCAAATATTAATCTATTTATTTTTGCTTAAAATTTAATTTATTTATTTCCTTAAAGAATTAATTTAACTTATCAGCTTGAAATTGTTAATTTATTTTTTTAACAATTTTGAAAAGAGGATAAATATGATAATCTAACAAAGTAGGTAGGTTGCAATAAGAATTCCTACCCCTTGAAGAGAAATCCTAATTAGTCATATTTATTGAATGATGATTCCCATGGAATTCTCATTACTTCTCAAAATTGCCAACCAAATAAAGAAATCCTTATAGGAATGAGGGTTCATTTCCATTCCAACCCCTTTTCATTCAACCAAACATCACCTTAAGGTTGCAGGCCCGGAAAAGAAATTCCTGATACCAAGGAAAGATTATTCACATTATCGAATTATGAAAATCTTGCCAGGATGAGAAGGCACGCCACAACAGTGTTAATGCAAACACTTGACAAATGACTTTTGACATCTTACCATCTCACATATGTGATTCAAAGAAGTTCCATGTAAGTGTTAGAAGTGCTTTTCCAGCTTTAATAAATTACTCAATATGAGATGCTATGATGCTACTGAAGTAGATAGAAGTAGCCAAATTACCTCCTCATCTTTAAGATATGGTTCAAACCAATTCCACAATGTTTTTGGATCTGCGGCATATCTTAAGTAGAGAAAGCCAATCTGCAAAAGATAAAATCCTTAAGCATCAATATCAGAGCACAACAATCTTAAAAGCGATTACCCCATAGAGCCCTGCACTGTCAAATTCGAAGCACATAATACCTTCAAATGAAAGAATGAGTGAAGTAATGGATATCATAAGTTTAATAATCTGAAACTAGACTACCAATTCTTGTTCCTATGTAGTTCTAAAATACTAGATTGCAGATATTGCAGCAATAAGAATCATAAAGCAAATTTTGATCCAACTCAAAGAAACAATGACACCTTAACCTTGACTTGCATTAATTTTGTTTCATAAAACAAGGGAATCATTTGTACTATACCAAGAAAAAGTTGAAACAGGCATAAATGCTTCAATGATCCGTATCACATGAGTTTGGTGTATTAACTGGCTCAAATAAACTGACTCCTAATATTTTGGGCTGACCACTAGTTCAATCCATTAAAAAGAGATGATACATAAATATAATAACCAGCAAAATGTAGAAATGACAATAATCCATTTTAGTTTCCTGGTATCCTAAAGTTACTACATTTATAAATTTCTTAAAAATAAGTAGATAAGTATGTATACCATAAACCTACTAAATAAGCAACTAAGAATCATATTATTACTGATATAGCACACTTGTAAAACATATGCAATGCACACACAATTTGTGATAGTTAATAGTAGAGAAAAAAACAAAAGGAAAAAAATTTAACCCAACTCACAAAGAGACATCTATCCAATGACAACATTTAATACCACGCTTTGATAGGTCCACTGTAGTCCTACAATCAAGGCCATCTAAACTAAATCCATAGAAAGGACATAAATTGAATGCTACCTGATTAACTAAAGCCTTGTTATGCTTCGCTTTCCATTCAAACATCAATTTCAATTTCCATTTTCAATATTGAGGAAAAGACATGAGACATTTCCATGCATAATAACTTCTCTTATAAGACAATAACCTATAACATTCCCATGCGAAATAACTTCTCTTATAAGACAATAACCTTTCCTAATGAACCATTTATTACAACACTATTCACATTTCATTAACCAAGGATGCTAAAGAATACCATACCCTATGGTTAATTCACTCATGATGGGACACAAGGCACGGGACATGTATCTTAAACAAGACAAACCTTTGAATTTGATATTGTTTGTGCACAAATTTGGGAAGGACCTCCTTTCACAGACAAACATAATTTGTTTAATTTTGAGGAAAGCAACAACGAATAGAGGTTTCCAAAGCTCAATATATGGTGAGCAGAGTATTACTTAGGAGAGGATGTTGGATTCAATGAGTTTAGAAAACGGTTGTTAAGGATGTGTTTTAGGTCAAAGAATGTGTTTAAGGGGTAGAGTTTATAAAAGAAGAGCTAAGAACTTCTAGGCGGTTGTGGTAATCTAAGTATAATAGGAAAGAATAAGGTGGAGGTCTAACAGAGGAGCCAAGGCTTTTGTAATACACTCCTAAGTTGGGTCCTCATATGTTATTGCCCTTGACAATCTTGTGGAGTTCATTGCCTAGTTCGTCGATCGCGGTTTCTCAATAAAAGGTCATTTACGAGTAAGTAGGTAAGGAAATTTATTTAAAGGTAGATATCAAAGAGGTAGTAGGAGAAAATCTAATGTACAAAGGAGGAAGATAGTTCTAAAAGTGAGGATAAAGAAATGAAAATGATTCCAGTTCATAAAATGAATAAGATCCTTTTTTGGACAATGTGATGGTTACAGAGAAAATTTAGTGCAATTCACATTGTCCACTTAGAGGCTACTTAGTAAAAGAGTGTCATAATTTTTAGGACTAGATGTCATGCTTAGACAAAAAGAGAGGAGATGTTTTAAAGCTATGTGTCATGCTTATCTAAAAAGGAAAAGGAGTATTTGTACAAAGAATAATCCCTTTCTCAGAAATATCTTGAAGACACAATTATTCAGCCTTGATTTTCTTTTATCTTCAAGCCAATCCGTGTTAGATTTTTCCATGTAGCATGTTATTATTGGTCCAAGCAAATTGGGCAGAACAGATACTTAAGATTATTCTACAAGAAAATTGGTTAATCAAAATAAACAAAAGGAGACAACAACTAATGGAGCATGCAATTGTTAATAACAATAGAATAAGCCACATATACTTTGTGATAGTAGCAACTGATGCAAGCATGCAACTATTAACAGTAGTAAAATAGTGCCATTTTGTATACATTATGATTGTAGCAACAGCTATTCTTTTAAAATGTTTGAAATAATCTTGCTAATAGGAAGAATTTTGATTTAGAATGAGAATTTCAATGCAACATATGAAGGAATTAAAGCAAATACAATACAGGAAAGAAAAGATGAAGCAAGAGAAGGAAATAGACAAGAATCTTAGAATATCACAAGCCCTGTACGGAATCTCACCTAGAAGAATATTGATGGAATGTAAATATTATAAGAAAATTTTAAGGTCATATTCCAATCTTTCCAATTAAATTGATTGCAGAAAACTTGCTTGTATGCTGATAAGGAAAGATTTCTTATTTCACCCAGAAAGGAAAATTAAACTACAAAGAAAAGAGAAATTCCAAAATACTAGTTAAGTCCATAACTGAATCAAATAAGAATTAATTGACTGAGCTCATAGGTAATGGTTAAACAACTTGAATGAGACAACATTCTATATTTACCCACAATATTTAAAATACACCAACTATCCACTGATTTATTTTTAGAAATTTTGAGTTGCCACCTACTAGTCTCCCTGGTTAAGAAAACTTAGTGTTGGAGCAAAAATCCATTGTTTTGAGTTTTCATTCATCATGGAAAGAATAACTCAAAAGACAATAATTATCTTTCTTCAATAAGATATAATGAGCAAAACAGCGATAGGCTATACTTATTAATTGTTTTAATGAATTTGCACAATAATGAAATCAATATTAATGTTGAATAAGACACATCAATCATAGGTGTTTTAACATAAATTTGCACTAGTATAACCATACACCCTTCTCGACTATAATAGTGATAGACTATACTTGTTAATTGTATTATTGAATTTGCACAATAATGAAATCAGTATCAATGTTAAATAAGACACATCAATCAACAGGTGTTGAACATAAATTTGCAATACTATAACCATACACCTCTCTTGACTCAACCACCTTCCCTGTCAGGAAAGCAAAGAAATGCTATTGGTTTTCACTTCTCTTCAAATTCTCGCAATATAAAAGCTTTCGGCGGCTACCACTTTCTTGAGAGTGGAATCCCTATGACCACATCTTTCTGTTGTTAGATATTTCCATTGCAAGTTTTCTGATAAAACTATCATCCATCCTCCTCTGAAAGATATGGCTATAAGAACTATTCAATGTTTGGAGGTCTTAGACTCTAGTTCTTCATCAAACAACATAATGTGAAAAGAAGATATTTTCTATTGTTTTTTGCCTACATCTTCCTCATTCCTAGTTAGTAGTAAGTAGTTTTTCTAATCAGATCCTAATAAAAAAGAGAGAAATATATACAGTTCTCCATTGATATTATACCACCATGAACATGTAGGTCTTCTTAATTTTGTATTGACAATTGAAAACTTTAGGCAACCAATACAAAGAGTATTCCTTGTTATTTGTTTGATAGCACCTTTGATAGCACCTTGTTTTTCGTTTTCTCATACCAAAACCATTATATATTATGTATTTAAAGTTTGTCTTGATTTTGCCTGATAGTTTAATCAAACCTTTTCACCAAGTTTATCTTGTTACCTTTCTTAGTTTTTATTTTTTTCACAGTTAAAAGATCTTCCATCACATTCAAGTTGACATCTTGCATACAACTTGTAGGACAGGTTTTGGCCCCACTTAACTGCAAGTTGACATCCAGTTGTAATGTGCAAATAGATGCAAAACAGTTAGATTTAACAATTATGGTTATTTTCAAATCAAGACTTGTAAGCTAAAGTAAAAAATACAAATCAGGAAGTATTACTAGCATAAGAAGCACTAAAAATGGCAGAAAACTTGTTTTCTTTTTTGATGATATTGATTATTATCGGTAAGTGGCTACATTGTGCCTTTAGTAAGAGGATTTTTGCAGGAAACAGCATAGAATCAGAAGAAAAAAAATGTGAAAAAGGAAAAAAGAAATGTTAAAGAAGAAAATTGTAGAATCTGGAAGAAATTTAATGGAATCTCAGCATTAGAAAATGCAAAGCAATGTTATATTATCCATGTATAATCTATCCCTTCCTAAGTTTGTACAAGAATCTAATAGTAAGAGTAATTTCACTGACTAGTAAAAATCAAAAGAACCTAAATACCATCAAAAACAGCAAATGAGGCAAATCTATTTTGTTTCTCAATTGCCATCTGCATTGATATCCTAATAATCTATTAATTTTCAGAGAAGCAATTCAAATTCCATTAACAACTGATAACAGCACCTCGATTATCAACTGACCATGACAAGAATAATAAATGCAACAAATCAAGTACTTACAGCCCTAATGTAAGGAGAATCTGGGTGCTTCAATAAGCCATGCATTTGTTTGACAGTGAGTTTCATAGTAAAAAATTTGTAAAGAAGACAGAATGCAGTAGAAGGACCACGGCAGTTTCCAGTCATCCATGGTTCCACATGGTCCACCTGATTGTAGATTTCATCTATAACTTCATGATATGTCTTCAACCGGTAAAGCTCTTTGAAGTAATCAGACGATAGTATATTCATACAAAGCACCTTCTCCAACAAACTATCAATTGGTTTTCCACAAGTCTGAATCTCCGTCATACGGACCCACTCAAAGAATATAAATAACCCCTATAATAAATATCAATTTTGTCAGAAATAGGATTGGACAAGATTAAGAAGAGTAAAGCAAATACAACAGAAAAACTCAATACCACTAAGTTAATTATTCAGGAAATTAGAAAACAAAAAACTCTAATTAGCTGCACAAATTGGATAAGCCAACTTCAATCTCATATTTCTTCGCAAGGAAAAACAATCTCATAAACTATGCTTAACAAATAATTGGGGCAAGCTGTTTTGAGATTTAAAAAGAAAAAGTTCTGAAATAAAACAATCGATGATAGGACAGTTAAAGATTGATTGTTGGCTACATTTTCTCATCAAGCAAACCCTGGTAGAATTCAAAGAGAAAATAGATGCGCACGGGAAATAATCAAAGCGAAACCCTAAAAAGCAGAACGAACGCTAAAGGAACTCTACTAGATGAATATTCAATAAAGTGCAAACACAAGAGGATAAGAAGAAGAAAAATGATTCAAATACCCACCGGCGATGATAAGGGAGCAAGGAAGGTTAAGGAGAATATGATAATTAAACCCTAAAACCGCCTTCTGGTACACCTGCTCCGCCTTTGAAGCGCAAGCGAACCAAAATGACGTGTAAAGAGCCAAATCGATTTTTTCACTTTTAACGGTTGAAAAATTGCAGTTAGCTACGTTTTAATTTATCATAATAACTAACTACGTCTTGTAAGTTATTCTTATCGATTATAATCCTTATCTATGTATATAAGGGTAACATTATTATTTTTTCTTTTTTTATATAACTAAATAAGAAAGCCGAACAAATTTTTAATCTAAATTTTTAACTACAGTTATGCACAATGGTGGAACTGGGGTTAGTCATTTTTGCGAGCCAATGCAGTAGCAATTCCACCAGCTATAAGTCCCACAGCAGTTGCTGTAATGTAAATTCCAATAACACCATCTGCAATTCTAGCAAATTTATTTGCAATTCCTTCAGTTTGATGCTATTGTGATAACCAAACAGTCTTGGAAAAATTTCTAGTCATTTACCTTTAGCAATTCGATCTTCAACAGTTTTCTTACCTCCAATCAGGTGCAATCTAGAAAACTAACAGTTTTTTTAGAAAATAAAATTTAATAAACACCAAATCAGATGCACTGCCAGGCCATAAGACCCCAAAAAGAAAAGAAGAAATAAGAAAAAGAAAACCTCTAAGCATTGCTCAATAAGCTGTCGACTCCTAGCATATTCACCAATTCTGTAGTATCCAACCACCAATAGATAAAGCTTCTCTCTCTGTTGCAAAAGAGAGCTACTATTGGCCAATGATGCTGCTAAAGAATATTTCAGTGTGAATCACAGATAATAGATAAAGCCATCGAGTCAAAGCGAGGACCAACAACTTCTGGATGGAAAAGCTTGGCCTAAAGTTATTTAGAAAAGAGGTAGGTGATAACTACTCAACATGCAAGAGATTTCATGTATGAAAGATCCTGACAAAGAAATAACTTCACATCCTTGACTATTTTTCATTCTTCTTTTAACATTAACTTTTTTATTTTTACTTTTATTTCTATTTGAGTGAGGAGCATTTGAGCATCAGTTCAAATCATGGTTGGTGAGAGGAAGCAATAGAAACAATAGTTTAAGACAATATTCCCTCCCAGAATTGCCATGGTATGCCTCAAAACTTTAGAGCACAATTAATGACTAGCAAAATGTCAACTTTTTAAACAAATATTTCGTTATCAACTGATTTGACAGAGAAAATGAAAATTGATTTTGCAAAGTGACCACCGTAATTCTAAGTCATTTCTCCACAAGATTTTCTCAAGAAAGAGTAACTAAGGAGATTGTTTCTAAACATATATTCAGATGATTCTTGATGGTGAAATGATATAGAGTGGGCAACTGGTCACAGATAGGCAGCAATTTTCCTTAGAAAGAGAGAAGCGCAGCAATTGTAGCCCAAGAAGATCAGGCAATGGATAAAGCCAAATCAATTCCCAAGCAGTTTGCAATCAAAACAATTCAAGGGATGAACATAAAAGCAATGGTAGCCCAGTAAATTTACAATGTCGGTATAGCCAACCAAAACCCATAATCATTTTGCTATAAAAATATTTCGAGAGATTGTGGATAGACATGACTTTATGTAGGCATAAAACAATACATCAATGCCCATAAATTCAAACTACAATAGATTTCATATTAAAGGCCCAAATGGATATGAATAAAGGGGTTATGCCAAGTAGAATTGTGGAGGCTAAAGAGATTTTAGATGAATCACAACAAAGAAAGGAAATAATGATTATATACAACAATAATTTAAAGCATAAAAATAAAATAAATTTTATTTGTCATAACTTAACTTAGATCTGATAGAATAATATTCGTTTTGGGTCCAAGCTTGTACAATTTTGTTTTTGGACTTCACGTAATCGTCATTCACCAAAAACGCGTCTTGCCAATTAAAGTGTAGGTCACCCCTTATAACCTAGCATCTCTCCAGTGCCTTAGCGATGTGGAATTTGTCTAGGGTGTTACACCCCCCTTTAGGGACTCAGCGTCCTCGCTGAGGTTTGTCCCACCACTGTCCAAGAAGACACCGGGAGTGGCTTTGATACCATTTGTTGGTAGTAAATAAAATTTTTTCTATTTAATAAAATAAACACAGTGGAAGCCAGATCATCTTGTTTATAATTACATGTATATAGATAAAAGATTACCTCAATTCCTCGTTATGGCAAATCTTGAATTGATTGGCTGCAATTTTTTCTACTATCCTCAATCTTCAAACTCAACGCGTGTGAGCACGTTGATCTTTTTTCAATATTTAAAATTACTAATACCAAAATCTGAGAAAACGGTAATAATCAAATTCCTTTTCCATATAAGAATACGTAAAAAGAATTTTCTAATTGTTGTTCTTGTTGTCTTTACTAATTCATACCTCTCATATATATAGGAATCTATCTTAGGTATTTAGAATTTGATTAGAATTAGGAAATTAGAGTTTGATTAGGATTTGAGCTAGTAAAGGACTGTAAGACCCATGAACTTTCTAACTCCAACTTAAAAGGCCTAGTCCTTATTATCTCATAATACACTAATTCTTTTAAGCTAACCCCAGGCTATTCTACTAAAAGCCAAGGGTCGTATTTTAGTAACCTATGTTATAAAGTAAAAGTTCATTTAATTAAAATTCATTTTAATTAAATTAGGCTTGATCTTTATAATATGGGTTACTAAAGTACGGCCATTGACTTTTAGTAGAATAGCCTGAGGTTAACTTAGAAGAATTGGTGTCCATAATTGGCCCTCTAATTGATGTCCATAATTAAAGTTAGGCCACGAAAAAAATGTCTTATCTCTTTAATTACTTATTTTTTTCTAAGTCACTAAATGCTCTAATAATCACTTTTAATATGTCTATGTTTATAAATAAATTTACAAATAAATATTATTATTCAATAAATAATTTATTGAATAAATTGTGGCAACAAATTCTAATGATCAAGTACTGCAAACAACTTAGATGGACATTAATTATTAGATTCTATCTTGCAAATATATGTTCCTACGACACATGAAATTATATCTCCTAGCTATCGAGGTTTTGACCATTTATATGGATCTCACTCCGCGATAACTCAAAAGATACAATGCATGAATGCAAGTTCATTATCTGCTCAAGATTAAGATCAATCAAGCTTATTAAAGCTTTTTGTGAATTAAGATCTATGACATTTAGTTAACCAGATCGAAATTCATAGTAGTCCCGTTCAATGTAACATATACACTAATTTTTCTACTCGAAGTCCCTACTTCAATGATCAAGGTAAATAATTCACTATAAGAAGCAGAAAAACTACAACCTTAAATAATGAATTGTATTTTTTCATTAATTACGGTGAATTAGATTTAATTTATAAAGAACTTGTGATCTATACCCTCTGTATTAGCATCTTATGCCTAATACATATATCACATACTTTATAAATATGGGTTCATCAATGTATGCTCAATTATATATATAAATAAACTTTATTAATCTAATAAAATATTATTTCACACGCTTTAAGAGAATAAATAACATTGTATGTCTAACAATTTTTCACTTGCCCTAATGTCGAGTAACTATTGAACCCTTATATTATTCATATGAGTTTTAAAACGTTTTTTTTGGCAATGACTTAGGTGAATGAATCCACTAGATTATTGCTTACGTAATCTTAGATACCATGATCTCACCATTTTGCACAAAACTCCCTTACTAAACTTTATTTCCTCTCAATGTGTTTTCTTCTCGTATTTGGTTCCTTAAACTATGCTACTGCCCTACTTATTGTCTTAATAAATAACAATAGGCATCTAAGCACTAGGTATCACCTTAAGCTCTATAAGGAACTTTCGGAGTTATATAACCTATTTTTCAGCTTCAAATGCAACTACATATTCAGCTTTCATGGTGGAGTCTACAATACATGATTGTTTTGTACTCTTCCAACTTATAGTTTCACCACTTAAAGTGAACACATATCCTGAGAAAGATCCGGGTATCCTATGTTAGTAGAATTCTAAATATGTATACCCAATAGGTATAAGATTCTCACTGAAATATACAAGCATATAATTTTTCTTCTCCGAAGGTACTTGAATATATGTCTTACTGCAGTCCAGTGTTCTAGTCCTAGATTAGATTGATACCCACTGATCATTCAAACTACATAACAAACATCTGATCTAGTACATAGCATTGTATACATGAGACTTCCCACTACTAATGCATAAGAAGTACTTCTTATGCAATCTATCTCTTCAGTTGTCTTAGGAAACTGATACTTAGACAGATCAATTCTATATCTAAAGGAAAATAATCCCTTTTGGAAATATGAATGACAAACTTGATTAGAATTTTGTTAATATACTCAGTTTGGGATAAGCCTAATATCTTTAACTTAAGATCTCTTAATACTTTGATCCCAATGATGTTATTAGCTTTTTTTAAATCATTCATATCAAAATTGTTAGATAACCATATTTTATCTGATGATAATGCTCCTATATCATTTTCAATGACTAGTATATCATCTAAAATATAGGACTAGAAAAATCACCAATTGTTCATCTATCTTCTTGTAAACATAAGGCTTATCAGGATTTTGATTAAAATAAAACGATTTGATTGCTTGATCAAATCTGATGTTCCAAGATCTAGATATTTGTTTAATCCCACAGATATATTTTTGCAGTTTACAAACCATATGCTCTTAGGCTATAATTATAAAACCATCTGGTTATATCATATAGATACTTTCTTTAAGATTGCCATTAAGAAACGCAGTCTTGACATCCATTTGCCAAATCTCATAATCAAGATTTACTGCAATAGATAAGAGAATTCTAAAAGACTTAAGCATGGCTACCGGATAAAAGGTCTTTTCATAATCGATACCTTCTTTCTAAGTGTACCATTTAGCAACAAGCCTAACATTGAAAGTTTTTACCTTCCCATCTACCTATCTCTTTCTTTTGTAGACTCATTTACACCATATGGGTTTTATCCCTTCAGGTTTCTCTACAAGTTCCCAGACTTTATTGGAATACATGGAATCCATTTTTAATTTCATAGCTTTATGCCAATGGTTTACATCTTTATCAACCATTGCTTCATTGTAGCTAGTGGGATCTAGTTCATGATCATTAGAGATTGCCTGAAAGGACTCTCCAATTAACATGTACTTAGTTGGACGTCTAATAATTCTTTCACTAAGATGAAATACCGGTGGTTGTTGTTCTGCAACTAGCTTTGGTTGGTTATTATGATATGGATTGGGAATTAACTCATTGACTCTATCAGGCACAATATTAGAGTTCCTAGATAACTCATCATTAGTTATCTTACTCCTAGGCTTAAAGTCTTTCATGTAGTCTTCTTTAAGAGAGATTGCATTAATGCTAAGTAATACTTTCTTATCTTGAGAACTATAGAAAAGACTTTCTCGTGTTCCTCTAGGATAACCAACAAACAGATAAACTTCTGACTTAGATTCCAACCTATCTGTCTTCTCTTTTAGCACATGAGTTGGACAACCCCATATACATATATGACGTAAATTGGGTTTACGTCCTATCCACATTTCCAGAGATTTTTTAAGGACTAACTTAGATGGAATTAAGTTAAGAAGATACATGGCTATTTCTAAGGCATAACCCCAGAACGAGATGGGTAAAGTCGAATAACTTATCATTGACCTCACCATTTTAAGAAGAGTTCTATTTCTCCTTTCTACTACACCATTTTGCTGGGGTGACCCTGGTGCAGTCAACTAGGATAATATTTGATTGTCTAACAAATAAGTCCTAAACTCATTATAGAGGTATTCGCCACCTCGATTAGATCGAAGCGCCTTTATGTGTTTTCTTAATTGCCTTTTCATTTTTTCCTAAAACACTTTAAATTTATCAAACTCCTCAAACTTGTGGAACATTTAGCACACATAACTAAATCTAGAATGATCATCAATGAATGTGATGAAAAATTCATAACCTCCCCTAGCTTATGTGCTCGTGGGCCTATACACGTTAGAGTGCACTAATTCTAACGTTTTAATAACTTTATTACCTTTAGTATTAAAGGGTCTTCTAGTTATTTTGCCTTCAATATAGAATTCACAGACTAGTAATGATTCATTTTGCCTCCCATATATATAGGATTCTCCCTTGAGTATTTAGAATTAGAATAAGATTAGGAAATTAGAGTTTGAATAGGATTTGAGCTAGTAGAGGGACTGCAAGATCAATGAGCTTCCTAGCTCTAACTTAAAAGGCATAGTCTTTATTATCTTATAATACACAAATTCTTCTAAGGTAACCCCAAACTATTCCACTAAAAGTTAAGGGTTATACTTTAATAACCCATGTTATAAAGTAAAAACTTATTTAATTAAAACTTTTTTTAATTAAATTGAGGTTGGTCTTTAGACCAATAATAACCACTTATTTGACCATCTGATTGATGTCCATAATTAAAGTAGGGAATGAAAAAAATGTCTCACCTCTTTAATTACTTATTTACCCTTAAGTCACTAAATGCTCTAATAATCTCTTTTAATATGTCTATATTTGTAAAGAAATTTACAAATAAATATTATTATTCAATAAATAATTTATTGAAAAAACTGTGGCCATAGATTCTAATGATCAAATACTGCAAACATCTTAGGTGGATATTAATTATTAGATTCCATCTTGCAAATATATATTCCTACGACCTATAAAATTATATCTGCAAATTATCGAGATTTTGACCATTTATATAGATTTCACTCCGTATTTACTCAAAAGATACAACGCATGAGTGTAAATTCATTACCTACTTAGGATTAAGATCAATCAAGCTTATTAAAACTTTTGTAAATTAAGATCTACGACATTTAGTTAACCAGATTGAAATTCATAGTAGTCCCATTCAATGTAACATATACACTAGTTTTTCTACTCAAAGTCTCTGCTTCAATAATCATGGTAAATCTTTTACTATAAGAAGTAGAAAAACTACAACCTTACATAATAAAATACCTTTTTTCATTAATTACTGTAAATTAGATTTAATTTATAAAGAACTTGGATCTATACTCTCTGTATTAGCATCATATGCCTAATACATAGATCACATACTTTATAAATATATGTTTATCAATGTATGCTCAATTATATGTATGAATAAACTTTTAAGGGCATAAATAACATTATATATCTAACAATCTCCCACTTGCTCTAAAGCATGTCGAGTAACTATTGAACCCCTATATTATTCATATGAGTTTCAAAACTCTTTTGTTGGCAATGACTTAGGTGAATGGATCCACTGGATTATTACTTACATAATCTTGATACCATGACCTCATCATTTTGCACAAAACTCCCTTACTAAACTTTATTTCCATTAAATGTGTTTTCTTCTCATATTTGATTCCTTAAACAATACTACTACGCTACTTATTGTCTTAATAAAGAACAATAGACATCTAAGCACTAGATATCACCTTAAGCTCTATAAGGAACTTCCGGAGTTATATAGCCTATTTTGCGGCTTTAAATGCAGCTACATATTTAGCTTTCATGGTGGAGTCTGTAATACATGATTGTTTTATACTCCTTCAACTTATAACTACACCACTTAAAGTGAACACATATCCTAAGAAATATCCGAGTATCCTATGTTATTAGAATTCTGAATCTGTATATCCAATAGGTATAAGATTCTCACTGAAATATACAAGTAATATAATCTTTCGTTCTTCGAAGGTACTTGAATATGTGCTTTACTGCAGTTTAGTATTCTAATCCTAGATTATATTGATATCAACTAATCATTCAAACTACATAACAAACATCTGGTCTAGTACATGGCATTGTATACATGAGACTTTCCAATGCTAATGCATAAGGAATACTTCTCATGTAATCTATCTCTTCAGTTGTCTTAGGAAACTGATACCTGGATAGATCAATTCTATATCTAAAGGAAAACAATCCCTTTATAAAATTATGCATGGTAAACTTGATCAGAATTTTATTAATATACTTAGTTCGGGATAAGCCTAATATCTTTAACTTGAGATCCTTTAATACTTTAATCCCAAAGATGTTATTGGCTTCTTCTAGATTATTCATATCAAAATAGTTAGATAACCATATTTTATCTAATGATAATGATCATACATCATTTCTAATGAGTATTATATCATCTAAAATATAGGACTAGAAAAATCACCTACCACTCATCTATCTTTTTGTAAACATAAGCCTTACCAGGATTTTGATCAAAACTAAATGATTTGATTGCTTGATCAAATTTGATGTTTCAAGATCTAGATATTTGTTTAAGCCCATAGATAGATTTTTGCAATTTAAAACCATATGTTCTTAGCCTATAGCTATAAAACCATTTGGTTATATCATATAGATACTTTCTTCAAGATTGCCATTGAGAAAGGCAGTCTTGACATCTATTTACTAAATCTCATAATCAAAATTTGCTGCAATGGATAAGAGAATTTTAACAGACTTAATCATAGTTACCGGATAAAAGGTCTCTTCATAATCGATACCTTCTTTCTGAGAGTGTGATAAGGGCATATTTCTCATATTTTGATTTTGATGTTTTATTATTTTATAAGAATAAATGCCTATTTATGTGCATTATTTTTATTTATAGGGACGTGAATAAAATATGAATTTGTTGCCCCAGAACCACAAGGATTTTTGCCCCAGCACTAAAATAGTGATCAAAATAAGAAATCAGAAAAAATGACTTGTTTAAGTTGCAATCTGGCGCCCCAGCGCCATATCTCCACTGCTCCAACGATAAGCCAGTGCTCCAACGCTAACATCTCATCGCGCCAGCGATGAGGCCTTTTACATGCAGTGCCTTAGCGATAGTGGCGTAGCACCCCGACAGTAATACGAGTCTTAATCCGATGAGAATTGAGATTTTCAAGCTCATATCAATCCCTATAAAAGGCCACTTGTCCCCAGCCTTTAAAAAGACCTATGAGCAATCCAAGAACACCAAAAATAGAGAGTACAAGTCTTAGAAAGCAATTAGAGATTATTGAAGCAGCCATAGAGCTATTTAAGGTGTTCTTCGATATCAAGAGTAACTTAGACAGCGTAATCAAGACAAATTCGACTTCTATATCGGTTTGCTATTGATTGTATCATGATTTCTTATTATTTTTACTACTGTTCTCTTGTAGCTATGAACTAAAATTTTTTTCTAAGGTTAATACTTGAACTCAATATGTGCGCTTAATTGCATATCTTTTGAATATTTAATAAACTTAGTTCTTTGTCATTCAAATTACATGTTCTTAATGCTTCAATATATCTGACCAATATATGGTGAATGAATTGGTAATATTATTGATAAACTCGGAAGAGGAATCATTATATTTAGACCTAGGTAATTTGATGCATGATTGTAGAGTAACATTCAATGTTGCATATGTAAGTTTCAATTTAGGATAGAAATATACATAATTGGCATGTATGATAAATAAGACTTAATCTTAATGAATCTTAATTTATTACAAGTACCATAGAGATATAGGTATTTGATAAATTAAGGTATACTTACATGACCTTGGAAGAGGCTTGTGAATACATTAGTGTCTCGATCAATAATAAAGAATAAGAGAATTAAATATTAGAGGATTAATCATTAGAAAGCAGATTGAGGGATAGTATTGATCCTAGGTTTTCTCTATATTGCTATCACTTAAATCTCTTTACATTGTGTCATTACTTTTATATTTTTTACATTCATTCTTAGATTTTTATTTTTCTAAATAATTATTAGAAAGACATAATTTTAGTACTTGGTTAAAAAGTAAGAAATTATTCCTCTAGGTTCGACATCCAACTCTTTTGTCCATTTATTACTTGCATATGATAATGTATACTGATAAGGGCAAAATTATCATATATTTTCTCATATTTTTATTATTGATATTTTATGGTTTTTTGAGAATAGATGACTATTTATGTGTTTTATTGTTATTTATAGGGACTTGAATGAAATTTAAAGAAAAAATGCAAAAGGAGCGAAAACAGGGACTAAAATTCAAACTTTTCAAAGTACGTGTCCATCGCCCTAGCTCCACGAGGATTATAGCCCCAGCTCTGGAATAGTAATCAAAATAAGAAATACGACCTGTTTAAGTCGCGTCTGCCGCCTCAGCACCAGAACATTACCGCGTCAGCGATAGAACAGCGCCCCAGCGTCATAAACCCACCGCTCCAGCGGTAAAGCCTTTTTCATACATCGCCCTAGCGACAACTGCATAGCGCCCCAGCGGTATTGCGAGTCCTAGTCCGACGAGAATTGAGATTTTCAAGCTCATATCAATCCCTATAAAAAAGTCACTCGTTCCCAGCCTTCAAGAATGAATCCAAGAGCAACCTAGAGCAATTCAAGAACACCAAAAATACAGAGCACGAGTCTTAGAGAGCAATAGAAGTTTAATTGAAGCAACTTTAGAGAGAGATTCAAGGCGTTCTTTGGCATCAAGAGTATCTTAGGCAGCGCAATTAGATCAATTTGACGTCTATATCAATTTGTTATTAATTGTATCATGATTTATTATTATTTTTACTGTTGTTCTCTTGTAGCCATGAGCTAAACTTATTTTCTAGGGTTAATACTTGAACTTAATATGTGTGCTTAATTGCTATATCTTTTGAATATTTAATAAACTTAGTTCTTTGATATTCAAATTACTTGATCTTAATGCTTCAATATATCTGGCCAATATATGGTGAATGAGTTGGTAATATTGTTGATAAACTCGGAAGAAGAATCATAATATTTAAACCTAGGTAATTTGATGCATGATTATAGAGTAACATTCAATGTTGCATATGCAAGTTTCAATTTAAGATAGGAATATACCTAATTGGCATGTATGATCAATAAGACCTAATCTTAATAAATCTTAATTTATTACAAGTACCATAGGAATATAGGTATTTGGTAAATTAAGGTATACTTGCATGACCTTGGAAGAGGCTTGTGAATACATTAATGTCTTGATCAATAACAAAGACTAAGGGAGTTAAATATTAGAAGTTAATCATTAGAAAGCATATTGAGGGATAGTATTAATCCTAGGTTATCTCTATATTGCTATCACTTAAATCTCTTTGCATTGTGTATTTGCCTTTATATTTTATACATTCATTCTTAGATTTTTATTTATCTGAATAATTATTAGGAAGATATTATTTTAGTAATTAGTTAAAAAGAAGAAATTATCCCTGTGGGTTCGACATCCGACTTATTTAGTTCTTTTATTACTTGCATACGATAGTGTATACTTGCAATTAATTTTATGATATATAAATATCACATCAAGTTTTTGGCGCCGTTGTCGGGGATAATAATTACTTTTTTGCCAATATTAATACCAATCTTTCTAGTTTTTACTTCAAATTTTTTTTATTTTTTCTTAATTTAGTCTTACTCACTTTCTTTCGAGGTACATATGAAGATCGAAAAGTGAAGACTTGATTGCTTTTGATCCAGAGATTGAAAGAACTTTAAGAAGAATCAGAAGATCTCAAAATCAAGTTAACACCATGGAAGATCAAGTACCAATTGCACTCGACAATGAAGCGAGACTATTAAGGGAATATGCTATTCCCCTAGTCAATGAAATCCATTCAAACATTCAAAGACCAACTGTTCAAGCTAACAACTTCGAGATCAAGCCAAGCACGATTCAAATGCTCAAGGATTCGGTACAATTTGGTGGACTACCTAATGACGATCCAAATATGCACATCATCAACTTCTTAGAGATATGTGATACATTCAAGTACAATAGGGTGTCCGATGATGCAATCCGTCTAAGATTGTTTCCCTTTTCCTTGAGAGACAAAGCAAAGAGCTGGCTGCTATCACTTCCATCTAGATCCATAGCTACATGGGATGATCTTGCACAAAAGTTCCTCGCCAAATTTTTTCCACCTGCTAAAATTGCCAAGATGAGGAACGACATCACATCATTCCTACAACTAGATAGAGAATCTCTTTATAAGGCATGGGAGAGATACAAAGATATGCAAAGAAAATGTCCTCATTATGGAGTTCCGAAGTGGTTGCTTGTACAAACATTCTATAATGGATTAGCCAGTCAATTCAGAACGATAATAAATGTTGTAGCTGGAGGAGCACTCATGAACAAGTCCACTGATGAAGCATATAATCTACTAGATGAGATGGCTTCCAATGCCTATCAATGGCCCACTGAAAGGTCAACCACTAGAAAAATCACTAAATTACACGAGGTAGACACTTTGACCACATTATCCGCCCAAGTCAATCTCTTGACCAAACAATTACGCAACTTGGGAGTTAATGCCATCAAGAGTCAACCTATCACTTGTGATTTCTATGGCGACAACCACGCTAATGGGCAATGCATGGAAACAGCACAATATGTAGGAAACTTCAACCGCAATAACCTCAATTCCAATTTTTACAATCCTGGATGGAGAAATCACCCCAACTTCTCATGGAGCAACAATAATCAAAGACAGTATTCCAAAGCGCCTCCTGGCTTCCAACCACAAATCCAGCAAGAGAAAAAACCTGACATTGAAGACATGCTCTTACAATACATGAAGAAAATTGATGCACTATTTCAAAGTCAAGCAGCTTCATTTAGAGCCTTGGAGAATCAAGTAGGACAACTTGCTACAGCAATGAACAATCGCCTTCAAAGAACCCTACCAAGCAACACCGAAGTCAATCCAAAAGAAAATGTCGAGCAGTGTCAAGCCATCTCCCTAAGAAGTGGTAAAATCTTACATGACAACACACCTCAACCACAACTTTCAGAGATGAATGAGAAGGAAAAAGAAACAGTGGTCCAGTAAGATAATGTACAACCATGTAAACCACTTATACCATTTCCTCAGAGATTACAGCAGCTAAGAAGTTAAGAGAAAAGTGCTGAAACGCAGAAAAGCATAAAAACTGGTATTTAAGCACAAGAACAGAAAAGAAAAAATGCAGCAGAAGATATCAGTAGCAACCCGCAGAAGCAACCTATATAGTCATTCACTCTACCACCTCCATTTCCTCAGAGGCTGCAAAAGAAGAAACTAGATAAGCAGTTTTCTAAATTTCTTGATGTTTTTAAGAAATTACATATTAATCTTCCTTTTGCAGATGCATTGGAGAAAATGTCGAGCTATGTAAAATTCATGAAGGAAATTCTATCAAAGAAGAGAATAATATATGACTTTGAGACTGTGGTCCAACGAAAGAGTGTAGCGCCATCCTCTTAAAGAAGCTACCTCTAAAGCTCAAAGATCCTGGGAGCTTCACCATACCATGCTCAATTGAAAATTATGATTTTGGAAAAACACTTTGTGATCTAGGAGTTAGTATTAATCTTATGCCACTATCTGTGTACAAAAAATTGGGACTGAGAGAAGCCAAACCAACAAATATCACACTTCAGCTGGCAGATCGTTCTCTCACCTATCCCAAGGGATTAATTGAAGATGTGTTGGTTAAAGTCGATAAATTCATCTTCTCTGCCGATTTCATTATTCTGGACATGGAAGAAGACAAAGAGATTCCTATCATCCTTGGAAGACCCTTCTTAGCCACTGGAAGAACAATCATTGATGTGCAAAAATAGGAGTTGACCATGAGGGTACAAGAGGACACAGTCACTTTTAAGGTCTTCAAGGAGATCAAATTACTAGCTGAAAATGAAGACTGTTTCTGCATTAATGTGGTACACCCAAGCGTCAAGCAAATTAAAGATATGGAGACATTGGATCCTCACATCCGAAAAAGAGCATTGAAGCATAGGAAGACAAGAGAGAAGAAGAAAAAGCAGCATCACAACGAAGCAAGCAAAGAGAAAGAAAAGGAAGAACCATCTCCTCGGTAGATTAAAGTCTTTTCAGAGAGACATAAAGAGAATGCAGCAAAAGATACTGCCCGAGGTTTAATTGCAAAAATATGGAAGCCGAAAAAGAAGAAAGCCAACAAGATCACTTACACAAATGCTTCCATCAGCATCTTCGACCCACCATAAGAGAATAGAAAGTCACGTCAAGCCGATGACGTTAAATCAAACGCTACTTGGGAGGTAACCCAAGATAAGTATTATTATTATTAGTATTTTTTTTAGCTCCTTTAAAAAAAACAAAAAAAAAAAACCCAAGAAATACAGCGCTGCAGCGATAGGTTCTAGCGCAGCCACGATAGGAAATTCAAGTCATTACCGCCCCCGAGGTATACACTTTATCGCGCCAGCGCAAATTCCAGTAACTGTGCAAAAATCAGTCTCAACGCTGCAGCGACGAATGACTATCGCGTCAGCGCCAGAACGTCTCCCCAGCGACGAAAAGTCAGCGCCGCAGCGAAATTTGAACAGGAAAGTCTCTTACTTTCACTTATTTATTTTTCAACATTGGAGATAATGTTTAAATTAAGTTTGGGGGTGGGAAATACTTTATTGTGTTTGTTTTGATGCATAATTTGAGTGATTGTTCTTGTGGGTAAAATATTTTTAGTTAATTAGTTTTTTTTTATTAGATTTTTTTAAGATGATCATTAGTCTATGATAAGAATAAAGAATACATGATTGAATTTATTTTACAAATTTATAGGGAATGATAGATACTTGAGACAATTTTGATTATCCAAGTTTAGGAACAAGTTCAACTTTATTTATAATCACCATTTTCTTTAAGCACTGTAGAAGCATAAATAGTTATAACTATTACTTAGAGATACTTATGCTTTAGAGAGTACACCATAGTCTCGAAGACCGATACTCTAGAACTTGTCTTTAATTACTACTTAAGGCGAAATCCTAAAAAACACATGAATAGAGAAATGACATTAGGCCATCTTTGGACCGATTGAGCCTTTCTAGCCTACCTTTTATTGTATATTTATCCATAGTACCCTATTTTGAGCTTAATTATCCATTCTTTGGTTTAACCACATTACATGCCTAAGACTTAAAGTTTATTTATCCAGAAATTTACCCGTAATACCATAAACCTTGCATTTGCTTAGAAATAATTTTGAAAGGAAAAGGTTGTGGTGATATGAGAAAAATAAGTTTGGGTGGTATTTGTCAATCTAAGTTTGGGGGTATTCAAAAGAAAAAAAAAAAGAAAAAGAAAGAGAAACAATACCCCCAGCTTAAGAAAAAAAAAGAAATTCTTTGAAAATTAAAGGTTGAAAAGAAAGATGGGAAACACAATAAGTTTGAGAGAAGAGATAATACAAGGAAAAGAAAGATGAAGAGGTTTCTAGGTAAAATCTAAATGTTCATAGTGTGAATTGAACTTCATATATTTATCCTTTTATCCCACCTTGACCCTAGCCTTACGTTACAAGCTAAGTAAAGTCCTATATAGATCCCTAGACATGTGATTTTCTACATTAGTGGAGAGTGGTAGTAAAGACAAGCCTATGGAAGTGTCATTATACAAATCAAATGCCGAGACACTATCTTTTCTGTACGAACTAAAGTATAAAGTAAATAAAAGTACGGTTTAGCTATTTGCTTGCTACTTGCACACACACACATGGTGATTGTTTATGAGGAAGAATGAGGGACTAAATGAAGATAAATTAGAATTGTTAATAGCTATTTATCTACCTTAAGGATTTGTACCATTTCATCAGCCTTTAAGACAATAATTTTGATCATCTTACTAGTATTAGTATATTTTGTTTTGTTTTCTTTATTTGTTAAATGAGTCAAGTACAACCCTTTATTTCTCTCTTAGTTTTATTTTATTGCTTGAGGACAAGCAAGTGTTTAGGTTTGAGGAAATTTGATAAGGACAAAATTGTCATATATTTTTTCATATTTTTATTATTGATATTTTATGGTTTTATGAGAATAGATGGCTATTTATGTGTTTTATTGTTATTTATAGGGACTTGAACGAAATTTAAAGAAAAAATGCAAAAGGAGTGAAAACAGGGACTAAAATGCAAACTTTTTAAAGTATGTGTCCATCGCCCCAGCGCCACGGGGATTATAGCCCCAGTGCTGGAATAGTGATCAAAATAAGAAATACGACCTGTTTAAGTCGCCTCTGGTGCCCCAGCGCCAGACCTTTATCGCGTCAGCAATAGACCAGCGCCCTAGCGTCATCAACCCACCGCTTCAGCGGTAAAGCCTTTTTCACGCGTCGCCCCAGCGACAACTGCATAGCGCCCCAACGGTATCGCGAGTCTTAGTCTGACGAGAATTGAGATTTTCAAGCTCATATCAATCCTTATAAAAAGCCACTCATTCCCAGCCTTCAAGAATGAATCCAAGAGCAACCTAGAGCAATTCAAGAACACAAAAAATACAGAGCACGAGTATTGGAGAGCAATAAGAGTTTAATTAAAGCAACTTTAGAGAGAGATTTAAGGCGTTCTTCGGCATCAAGAGTATCTTAGGCAGCGCAATTAGAGCAATTTGACGTCTATATCGGTTTGCTATTGATTGTATCATGATTTATTATTATTTTTACTACTGTTCTCTTGTAGGCATGAGCTAAACTTATTTTCTAGGGTTAATACTTGAACTCAATATGTGTGCTTAATTGCCATATCTTTTGAATATTTAATAAACTTAGTTCTTTGATATTCAAATTACTTGATCTTAATGCTTCAATATATCTGGCCAACTATGGTGAATGAGTTGGTAATATTGTTGATAAACTCGGAAGAAGAATCATAATATTTAGACCTAGGTAATTTGATGCATGATTGTAGAGTAACATTCAATGTTGCATATGCAAGTTTCAATTTAAGATAGGAATATACCTAATTGGCATGTATAATCAATAAGACCTAATCTTAATGAATCTTAATTTATTACAAGTACCATAGGAATATAGGTATTTGGTACATTAAGGTATACTTGCATGACCTTGGAAGAGGCTTGTGAATACATTAGTGTCTTGATCAATAACAAAGACTAAGGGAGTTAAATATTAGAAGATTAATCTTTAGAAAGCATATTGAGGGATAGTATTAATCCTAGGTTTTCTCTATATTGCTATCACTTAAATCTCTTTGCATTGTGTATTTGCCTTTATATTTTATACATTCATTCTTAGATTTTATTTATCTGAATAATTATTAGGAATATATCATTTTAGTAATTGGTTACAAAGAAGAAATTATCCCTGTAGGTTCGACATCCGACTTATTTAGTCTCTTTATTACTTGTATACGATAGTGTATACTTGCAATTAATTTTATGATATATAAATATCGCATCATATACTTGCACTTAATTATAAGATATAGAAATACCACATAAATGTACCATTTAGAACAAACCTAGCTTTGAAGGTTTTCACCTTTCTATCTACCCATCTCTTTCTCTTATAGACCCATTTACACCCTATGAGTTTTATCCCTTTAGGTTTCTCTACAAGTTCGCAGACTTTATTGGAATACATAAAATCCATTTCTGATTTTATAGCTTTATGCCAATGGTTTGCATCTTTATCAACCATTGCTTCATTGTAGCTAGTAGGATCTAGTTCATGATCATTAGAGATTGCCTGAAAAGACTCTCCAATTAACATGTACTTAGTTGGACATCTAATAATCCTCCCACTATGATGAAGTACCAGTGGTTTTTGTTTTGCAACTACCTCTGGTTGGTTATTATGATCTGGATTGGGAATTAACTCATTGTCTCTATTAGGCACAATATTAGAATTCCCAGATAACTCATCAAGAATTATCTTACTCCTAAGCTTGAAGTCTTTCATATAGACTTCTTTAAGAAAGATTGCATTAATGCTAAGTAATACTTTCTTATCTTGAGAACTACAGAAAAGACTTTCTCGTGTTCCTCTAGGATAGCAAACAAACAGACAAACTTCTGACTTAGATTCTAACTTGTCTGTCTTCTCTTTTAGCACATGAGCTGGACAACCCCGTATATGTATGTGACGTAAACTTGGTTTACATCCTATCCATATTTTCAAAGGTGTTTTAAGGACTAACATAGATGGAATTAAGTTAAGAAGAGACATGGCTGTTTCTAAGGCATAACCTCAAAACGAGATGGGTAAAGTTGAACAACTCATTATTGAGCTCACCATTTCCAAAAGAGTTCTATTTCTCCTTTCTACTACACCATTTTGCTAGGGTGACCCTAGTGCAGTCAACTGGGATAATATCCTATTGTCTAAGAAATAGGTCTTGAAATCACTATAGAGGTATTCGCCACCTCGATCAGATCGAAGTGCCTTTATGTGTTTTCCTAATTACCTTTTCACTTTTACCTAAAACTCTTTGAATTTATCAAATGTATCAGATTTGTGGCACATTAGGTATACATAACCGAATCTAGAATGATCAACAATGAAAGTGATGAAATATTTATAACCTCCCCTAGCTTGTGTACTCATGGCCCACACATGTCAGAGTACACTAATTCTAATATTTCAATGACTATATTACCTTTAGTATTAAAGGGTTTTCCGGTCATTTTACCTTCTATACAAGATTTGCAACTGGTAATGGTTCAATATCTAATTAACTCAAAGGTCCATCTTTGACCAGTCTTTGGATCCTATCTTGACTAATATAACAAAGACATAGTGCCATAGATACGTTTCATTAGTGGGAGTCACATCAATCCTCTTATGGTAATTAGATTCATTATTCAATTCTGTGTCATGCAGTGAGTTAATTTTCGGATATATGCAATATAGATTGTCAACTAGTGTACTAGAACAAATAAACGACTTATTTCTTTTTATCATTACAGTTGAGTAAAAAATAACAGACTAACCAAATTTATTTAAATAACTAACTGAAATCAAATTGCGTTTAAGTTCTGACACTAACAAACAATCATATAATACTAAAGTCTTAAAATCATCAAAATAAAGTTGAACAATTTTCACTGCCTTGACTGCAACAATTGCATCTTTCCTAGCCTTAGACTGATCTCCCATTCACTGAGTTGTCTAGTTTCCTGGAACCTCTACACTAAATTGCAAATATGATTGGTGGCTCCAAAATCTATTATCTAAGAATCAATAGAATCAACCACTAAACATGTCTCAATGAAAAGAATATTACTAGAAGATAAGTTGTCCTTTTAGCTACTAAAAACTTAACTAAAGGATAGTTTCTCTTCCAATGCCTTTTAATGCCACATTGAAAATATTTTTCTTTACACCTTATTACCTTTTTATGAATTTATACAAATCTTGAATTAGATATTTTCTTTGGCTTGTTCTTCTTCTTTTTACTACTATTTCCCTTATGATTGAGACCAAAAGAAGAAGATTAGCCCTTTAGTCAAGTGACTATTATAAGCATCTATTTCATCTTAAAGTGCATTTTTATTAGGTTTCAGAAGGCATTTATTAGTCAAGACATATCCATGCCTTTTAATTGTAAGTTCAATATCTAAGTTCCTTTTCCAATCCACATAATTATTCCTGGACAACTTGTTTTAGTTCAGGATTAATGCTAGTAGGCTGAATAAAGACATAATTTTAAAAAATAAATTCATACAAGAGCATACATTATCTAATGGCATGTGTCGCTTTTGCATGAATGCATGAAATGCATTTATATAGAACTCTTTAACTACATTGTGCATCAGTAATCCAATTTTCATTCAGAATATGCCTTCATAGGGTGGTTGTATCCGTCATAAATCAGACTAGTACCATACTAATTTATTATTATTATCTCGATATCTCATATCAATTAATAATAAACTACCAGTTCTTTAGCCCTTAGATTTAATTGACAAGATTTTCTAGGGATGATATCAATCAACCTAAGTTGAGTGTACAACCATTATTTTAATCATTTATATTTTTCAATTAAAAAAGCCATCGTAGGGTAGTTGGTTTCGCATGAGTCCTATATTGGATCTTATCCTTTAGGGAAGTCCTATCTAGTAACCAATTCTGATTAATACCCTTCGTAGGGAGCTCACAAGATTTAGGTAAGGCATTAATCTATCTTACTATAAGACCAATAATAAAGGCTATGGGCTTTATGCCTAAAGCTCTCTCTTACTCAATATTTTAATTCTTAGAGTTTTTAAATAATTTATAAAATGACATTCTACTCATTAATATCTAATTTTATTTTTATAAAATAATTAATAAGGTTACGTCAAATAATAAATTAATATAATATAAAAAATATGATAATAATCTTATCCTAATCTCATTAGAACATTAATGTCATACAAAATTATATATTTTATGTATGGACATGTGAATGTGGCACCCTTAATCTATATGACATGTTATTCATCTAATCAATTAACTAGATAAATAAATAACTCATAATTCATGATTTTTCCTAGGAAAAAAAACATTAAAAACTAAGTTTAAGTCCTTCAAAGTCTTCCTTAAAGTCAACTTGAGCTCTTTTATAATATTATCTCCTTTTATAGGCTTGGATTTTAGGCCTTTTAATTTTCTTTGATTCATTTGTTTTTTGTAAAAAAATAAATTAGACATATTTTAGGCTTAAAATTTCTTTGGGCATTCTTAAAAACTTTAAATAAAATATTTTTAGACCCAATAATTTTAATAAAATAGCTCAATAAAATTTTATAAAATTGAACCAAAATTAAAGAAGTTTGGACTAACTTTAAATTTGCAAATACCTAAAATTAATCCAAAAATAAATTTGAGTTAAATTTAGGACCTATTTATAAATATCTCAAAATTCCTAGCCAAACTTTAATTACTCAATACCTGGAGGATGTTGAGTGAAATAAAATAATTTTGTTAAGGCCTATTTACACCATTGACAAACTTTTAAGGGTTTATTTGTACAGAATACAAACATCTTGACAGAAATAAAATTCTTTATAATGAGGAAGGGCCTATGTGATATTTCACAGATGAAACCCCTAGTTTCATCAGAATCACACAACGCCACTCCCATTATTTCTCTCTCTCTTTTTATATTTTTCTTCTCTATTTTTAAAAATTTTTCCTCTTCCTTTTTTTTTATTTTTTATTATTACAACCAAAATAATAATAATATATATATATATATATATATATATTCTTTAGCTTGCAAATCAAAACCCTAAGTCATTTAATTGGCTTACAAAAACAAAATCTAAAGAATCACCAAGAATTAACCTAACCATGAATTATGATGGGCACAACCATTTATCACATAATTAATAAAAATAACAAATATAAATTAAATATGTAATTAGTGCCACAATAAACAATTGCTACCATATATAAAAATAAATTATACATGTATTATGAAATAAAACTGCTTTAATACTAGTTGTTGGTAGTAAAATAAAAAAAATTTTATTTATAAAAATAAACGCAGCGGAAGTCAGATCGTCTTGTTCATAATTACATGTATAGGGATAGAAAATTACCTTAATTACTCGCTATGGCAAATTTTGAATTGACCAGCTGCAATCTTCTCTACTATCCTCAATCTTCAAACTCAACGTGTGTGGGCACGTGAATCTTTCTTAATCTCTAAAAATACTAATACCCATATATGAGAGAATGGTAATAATTAAATTCTTTTTTCATGTAAGAATACGTAAAAAGAATTTTTTTAGTTATGGTTGTTATTATCTTTACTACTCCATACCTCATATATATATATAGGAATCTCCATTGAGTATTTAGAATTAGATTAGGATTAGAAAATTAGAGTTTGATTAGGATTTGAGCTAGTAGAGAGACTGCAAGACCCATGGTCTTCCTAACTCCAACTTAAAAAGCCTAGTCCTTATTATCTCATAATACACCAATTCTTCTAAGTTAACCCGAGGCTATTTCACTAAAAGCTAAGGGCTGTACTCTAGTAACTCATGTTATAAAGTAAAAACCAATTTAATTAAAACTTCTTTTAATTAAATTGGGGTTCGTCTTTAGACCAATAATAACCACTTAGTTGACCCTCTGATTGATGTCCATAATTAAAGTTAGGTCATGAAAAAACTGTCTTGCCTCTTTAATTCCTTATTTGCACCTAAGTCACTGAATGCTCTAATAATCACTTTTAATATGTCTATATTTGTAAATAATTTACAAATAAATATTATTATTTAATAAATAATTTATTGAATAAACTGTGACCATAGATTCTAAAGATCAAGTACTGCAAACATCTTAGGTGGATATTAATTATTAGATTCCCTCTTGCAAATATATGTTCCTATGACCCATGAAATTATATCTCCAAGCTATCGAGGTTTTGACTATTTATATGGATCTCACTCCGTGTTAACTCAAAAGATACAACGCATGAATATAAGTTCATTACCTGCTCGTGATTAAGATCAATCAAGCTTATTAAAGCTTTTGTGAATTAAGATCTACAATATTTAGTTAACCAAATTGAAATTCATAGTAGTCCTGTTCAATGTAATATATACATTAGTTTTTCTACTCGAAGTCTCTACTTTGATGATCAAGGTAAATCATCCACTATAAAAAGTAGAAAAACTATAACCTTACATAATGAAATGCCTTTTTCATTAATGGTTGTGAACATGATTTAATTTCTAAAGAACTTGTGATGTATACCCTCTATATTAGCATCATATACTTAATACATAGATAACATGCTTTATAAATATAGGCTTATCAATGTATGCTTAATTATATGTATGAATAAACTTTTATTAATCAAATAAAATGTTATTTCACATGCTATAAGGGCATAAATAACATTATATGTCTAACATTTATATAAGCATAAAATAATACATCAATGCCCATATATTCAAACTACAATAAATTTCATAATAGAGGCCCAAGTGAATTTGAATAAAGGGTTTATGCCAAGTAGAATTGTGGAGGCTAAATAGATTTTAGATGAATCACAACAAAGAAAGGAAATAATGATTATATGCAACAAAAATTTTAAGCATAAAAATAAATTCCAATTGTTAGATGATTCTTGATAGGAAAATGAAATAGATTAGGACAATCAAGCCAAAGCTTTTATAATCAATACCAATTAACACTAGCTTTATAAAAGGAACTAAGGAGTCGCAAGATTTATTTTTCCCAACTATAGAAAGTAGTCATAGACACTTCTCTTTCTTGAAAATTTGGCCTTAAACCTTAGGGATATTTGGGCTAAAGAATACTGATGATTTCTCATAATTGAAAATCTAGCTAGAGGATTTAGTATAGTACTAAAAAATTTTGCCTCAGTTTATTGCAACCCTAAGCTATCAGTTTAGTAAAGACTAAACTATCATGCACAAATAATAAAGAGATACTAATAAGGTGCTGTTGAACCTGGTCCTTTTTATTGTTTTTAAGTTTTAACCTTATGGAGAAGTGAAGAAAGAGCCTTGGCATAAATGATAAAAGAGGTATGACAATAGAGGGCATCATTGCCTTAACCCTTATTGAGCCCAAAAATTGCCTTTGACTGTCGTGTTTATCAATATTAAGAAAGAAGTAGTTCAAATGCAACTCATAATCAACTTCACCCGTTTATCTGAAAAGCCAATTCTTATTATCAAATCCTCTAAAAACCTCTACTTGACTTTTATCATATGCATTACTTATATCTAGTTTAGGAGAAATAAATCCTTCTTTTCCTTTTTTGTTTCTTATCTTATATAAATATTTATAGTTAATAACGATGTTGTCACTAATCAGTTA
Source organism: Ailanthus altissimus (assembly GCA_946807835.1). NCBI lineage: Eukaryota > Viridiplantae > Streptophyta > Magnoliopsida > Sapindales > Simaroubaceae > Ailanthus > Ailanthus altissimus. Next base: position 18,896,823 of record OX327687.1, read on the forward strand.
GTTTGGGATGAAAGCACTCTGATTGGATGAAATGATATGATCAAGGACACTTTTTAGTCTATTAGCAATTGTCTTGGCAATAAATCGGTTCATGACATTATATAAACTTATCAATAAAATTTTGTTATTTGTTATGGGTTAGAAATTTTGGAGATCAAGGCTATTAGGGTATGGTTTAAGGTTGCCACATTACCTAGTTGATTGAGTATATAGAGACAAGTTCTGATAGTATCTTTCATAACTTATTGCCAATGCTTTTGATAAAAATATAGTTGATAAACCATCTGGTTTAGGTGCTATAGAAGGGTTTGATGGCCAAACCATATTTAACACATTTTCTTTTTATGAAAGGCTTGTTTAAAGTATCATTCATCTCGCTTGTTACTTTAACTTCCAACCCTTAAAGAGCAACTTTCTTTTGATCTATAGAAAGACTTATTAAAGCATATAAGTAAGAAATATTCACATATAATCTATTCCATCCTCTAATTTTCTTCTTTCCACTCTCTATCTTTATCTATTAAGCCTTTAATTTTATTTTCTTTTCTCCTCATATTAGTAGCCTTTACGTGAAAAAACTTTAAGTTCCCGTCTCTTTCTATAAGTCACACTACCCTAGACCTTTGCTTATAATAAATCTCTTCTTTATGCAACAAGTTGTTAATTTATTTCTCCAACAATCTTATTCTATTGTTAGATTCATATTATTGGTTGAAGGTTTTATAGTGTTTAAGTTTGTTCATAATTTGTTTCAGCTTCTTCTTTCTCCTCTTGAATTCTTTTTGGCTTTAAGCTTTTCAACTTGATTTTTGACCTTTCCACATTTTTAGTAAAACTCTTAATTGGGTTATTCTCGCTACCTACAATAGCACTTCAGTTGTCTTTTACCATTTATTTACAGCCGTTATGGGAACTCTAGTATCTTCATAGTGAAATCTCAATTCTGGGTTTTGACTTTGCTTCTTGCACTCATTTTTTTTTACCATGCCTCCATTAAATGGGGAAATGATTTGATGATGTAGAAGTTAAGTGATACACCTTGATTCTACCAAATAAATCATTCTAGCTTTCATTATTAAAAACTCTATCTAGCCTTTCTTCAATAAAGCCTAGGCCAAACTACCTATTCAACCATGTGTAAAGAAATCCACTCCAACCCATATCCTAAAGCTCATTAACTTTGTCTAGTTCTTAAAAATCTTCTATTGAATCTTGTTTTTAAGGGAACCTCTATTTTTTTCATTAGTTTGCAAAATCTCATTAAAGTCACCACTACATATCCATGATAGCTTGAACAATTGCACTAATCTTTTTAGTAACATTAATAAGTCTATATATTCAGTATACCTTCATATTCTTGAGCCACCTTTAATTAAATAGTCAATGTGGCATTTATTGTAAGAAAAAATTCAAAGATTGATTCTATCCTTCTATAATGCATCAATGCCTCATCTCAAACCTTCATTGCTTACAGAAAACCAGTTTTCAAACTAAAGTCATATGCCTGTCTGCCTCTGCCTCATTTAATCCACCTGTAATTGTTTCACAAATAAATAGTATATTAAGTTTCTTTTGTTGGAGAAATTTATTTAATGCTATAAATGTCTAAATATTCCCTAAATCTCGGATAGTCAAACTGAGTATTTTCATAGCTCCTGGCAAGGCTGAGAATCAACCACCATTGATAATACATAAGAAATATCATCATACTTAGCTATTGGGATTTGTGCTTACGTGCCATCTCATTTTGTATAAATATTTAATTTTAATATTTATACAATTGATATTTCATTTAATCGCTAATTATATTTATTAAAATGGTAAGATGCTTGGAATGTTTCAAACATTGTATGATCTAAAAGAATTTAGATCTGATCTAAAAGAGTTTATATCAATGCTAAAATTTAGTAACATTTAAAGAGTTAGAGTATTGTCTGAAATGGGACAAAGCCTTAGAATATATTAGTAATGACATAGTTGCAAAGGGTTACAAATGGTGCTAGAAAATGTAATTATACAAGTTTGTTCTAAAATACTATGTTCCTGGTCTATTTATCGATGCGGGTCTATCCGTAAAGCCTTAATATATAAATCAGTATATGTCTATATCTAAATGGTCCATATAGTTTATCTTAGTAGTCTGTATAAGCATACGGGTATTCAGTGAAGACTAAATACTGAACAGACTCATGAAAACCTCTAATAGACATCCTATGAAGCCGTCAATGAAAGGTCTTCTCAAGTTGAGTAGTATTCGTGGTCCTATGACTCGAGCTCCATAGTGGGCTTATGAGTAATCCACTATAATTTAGTTCTGCAGATGTCAGAGACCTTTCATAGTCTGACCGCTGAGTGTCGTTGGGTATGGTCTAATGCTCATAGAGTCATGTATACGTAGATATGGGATTTGCTAGCTTATATAGGTGAGTAGTATATCTAGATGCTATGAGATTGTATCTGAGAAAGTCTTGTGGTCATAAGCAGTAAGCCCAAGAAAAGAGTTTTTCGCAGGGTTAAACAATATTATAAAAGTATTTGCATATATTGTTTATCGAGATACGAATCTAGAGATAGTTTACAAATGAGCAAATAAAGATTTGATGGTAATGATCTATATGTCTGCTCTTTTAGGATATAGGTGATGAAAGGATTAAACAGATATGGTTAACCTCAGCTTGTATGGTTCAACGCGTCATTCTATAATATCTGTAAAGTGTGTGTGGGATGGTTCATGAACTTGCGAAAAAAATTTGTAAGACAAACGGGCGTGAACCTAGTGAGTCTTACAATATGAAGTGTACTCGTTGAGTACTGGGATAGTAAACTGGGTCGAATGGTTCCATCCAATAGATCTTAAAAGTAGGATTCGTTTTAAGGACCTCCTTGTAAAGTGAAAATATAGTTCACAAATGTTGCAAATAGGTCCCTTTTTGATAGAAAATATATTCTTGACACATGTTATTAAACCATTAGCTCTTGTATTAATTGGACATTATTTTATTTAAAGAAACATATGATGTTTATTATAACATTTTATAAGACATGTATTGGACACTTGTCTTGAATAAACATATGATGTTTATTATATTATCTTTTCATATGACATGTGTGAGACATTTGTCTTAATGGATTAATTAAATAATTAGAGTTGTTTTTTTTATCTTGCATTGTTAAGACAAAATATGTATTTTAATACATTATTTTAAATGGTGCTTATGCTATTTAGAGAATATTTCTCTTGGTTTGATTTGTTTATTTAAAAACATATACATTGAAATGCTTTTAATATTTATTAAAATAGTCAAATAAGAAAATTGTCTCATTTTGTTATTTTTGAAGAGACAAATTCGTCCATACATGTTTATTTAATGAAATAAATATTGTTTTGGTATTTATTAATTCATTTGTAAAAGCATTGTCCAATTAAATTAAGGAAAGGGCTTTTGGAATAATTCCTTTATGGAAAAGTAATGACATGTATGTGTTTTTTCACTTAAGTAAAAAATTGCATAAGCTTTATGTAGGGTGAAGTGAAAAATTCAGCCAAGGCATTCCTTTCACTCTTAGAAAGACATTTAAACAAAGCTAAACACTTCTCATTCTTCTTCTTTCAAGTAAGACTTGGTAGGAAAAACAAAAGAAAAATAAGTTTTATTTCAAGAGTGAAAATAAGAGAGTTTATTTGCTTAAAGAGTTTAAGCACAAGAACAAAAAATCCTACACCATAATTAAAGCTACCATTCTAGCTTCTCTAATCTCACCAAGTGTTGGAGACTAGAATTGTTCAATGAATCACTTCAAGATAAGCTTTGGGAAGTTTTAATCATCATTGAATCGTCAGCAAAGGTATGTTTCGAATTACCCTAATATTTTGATACAGTTTAAATTGATGTGTTTATCATATTGAGAAATTTGATTTCTTAATTCCGTTGTAAAATTTGTATGTATGACATGCTTATTACATTATGATGAACACATTTCACATATATTCACCCTAGAATAATAGCACTCAACAATTGGTATCAGAGCATGTTTGTGTGTTTTTGGGTGATTGATGTGAAAGTTGTGATATATTTGTCATGATGATGTTATTTATATTTTATCAACTTGTTAATGTTTATTTTAGAAAATTGGTGATATATTTGACATAATGATGTTATTTATATTTTAACAATTTGTTAATGTTTATTTTATAACATTGGAGATATATTTGACATGATGATGTTATATATATTTTCACAACTTGTTAATGTTTAATTTAGAACATTGATGATGTTAAATTTAAACATGTTATTTTAATGATGTTCATAAACAAGTTGATGTTTTTTTCATATGAACATATTATGTTTGGATATTTTGTCCATGTGATAAAATTGTGCACCGGGATGAGAAAAATTAATTGCTAGATGCATGTATATTGTTACTGCATTCGGCACTGCGGCGCTAGCCTCTTGAGGCTGCAACTCCAAGGGCATTTATAAGTGGATGTCGTGAAGCTAGCTTTGGACGCTGCAATGCCCACTTTCTAGAAAGGATGTCACGGTGCCCAACCACTTTTCTTATAAGCGCCATGACATTTACCTTTCAATGTCATGGCGCTCAGTGTTGTTTGAATGTTTTCTATTTTTCTTCATGTTTTGACTTATTTAAATGACATATTACGTCTCTTTATTTGTCATACATGAAATGATCATTGATTTATATTGATAACCACAATGGGAGCCTTAATGGTAGAGTTTAGTTGTATTTGTCTAAAATTAATTATATGATTTAAATTTTACATTCTCATAAGATGTGGATGTATTTAAAATCTCTCATATTTAGATTGAATAGTATCATATTATGAGATAATGTTGTATGATGATCCATCTTGTTAATATGGTGTTAGCTGGTTATATTGGTATTTTCCAAGATAGCTACAATGTGAGGGATTTGGTTAGTATGATTTAGATTATGCCAGTTAAATATGAGATAAGGTAAATATATATGAAAGTATTTCCTTAAATCACTATAGTGTACGGATAGTACCGGTAGTATATATTTGATTATTGATAAGTTAATATAGAATACACTTACCTTAGTTCAATACAGTATGTGGATAAGATGTATTTAAGATCATGAGTAAGAGTTGCATGAGATGAAACTAACAAGGGTTGTCTACCTATTGGGTTTACAAAGGCTTAGATCGCTATAATGTGCAGTCCAAGTAAAATACCAATAGGGTCTACTTTCTACTGTATAGTTTAAATCAATTTAAACTATCATTATCCCGTTTAGAGAGATTAAAATAACTATGTAAAGTAGTGGGAGGGCGTTTTGAATTAAAAAATGTATATAGATTATACTAATGATTTAAAACGTTATATTAGCAATTTAATGTCCTAAATATATCCGTTGACATCTTTTAATTTTTTTGTTTTGTGAAGATTAAATGGATTCTAGTAACCCTTTGGTCCGCATTCTCGATGCACACCAACTCAAGGGTATAGAAAACTATTATGTATGGCTAATAAATCTCAAAATAGTTCTGAATTCTGAGAAGTTTAGGTATGTAATTTATCAGTGCTTACCCTGAAGTATTTCTGATGATGCTTCTCCAAAAGAAAATGAGACATATAAGAAATAGATGAATGATGATTTAAAAGTCAAATCTTACATCCTAGCCTCGATGTCTATAGAGCTGCAAAGAGAGCATGTGCGCATGGACGATGTTGGCAGTATAATGCTGCATCTAAAGGAGCTTTTTGGTGATAGACCTCAGGTCGATATATACAAAGTTTTCAAAGCTCTCTTTCAAGCTAGACTCCCAAAGGGTAGTCTTGTTAGTCCTTATATCCTCAAGAAAATGATCATTTAACCTATAGAAAGGCAATGTTGGACATTGACTCGGGAAAATAATAAGAAGCCATAAAAATGATCCTTCAGACATTGTATGATCTAAAAGAGTTTAGATTAATGCTAAAATTTAGCAACATCTAAAGAGTTAGAGTCTTGTCTGAAAAAGAACAAAGCCTTAGAATATATTAGTAATGACATAGTTGCAAAGGGTTGCAAATGGTGCTAAAAAATGTCATTATACAAGTATGTTCTAAAATGCTATGTTCTTGGTCTATTTTATCGATACGAGTCTATCCGTGAAGCCTTAATATATGGATCAGTATATGTCTATATCTGGATGGTCTAGATGGTTAATCTTAGCAGACTATGAGCTTAGTAGATGCTTGTATAAGCATACGGGTATTCAATAAAGACTGAATACTGAACAGACTTATGAGGACCTCTAATAGACATTCTATAAAGCCGTCAATGAAAGGTCTTCTCGAGTTGAGTAGTATTCTTGGTCCTTTGACTCAAGCTCTATAATGGGTTTATGAGTGATCCACTATACTTTGGTTCACGGATATCAAAGACCTATCATGGTCTAACCGCTGCGTGTTGCTAGGTATAGTTTGATGCTCATAAAATTCTGTGTGCGTAGATTTTGGATCTGGGAGCTCACATAGGTGAATTGTATATCTAGATGCTCTGATATTGTATCTCAAAAAGTCTTATGGCCATAAGCAGTAAGCCTAAGAAAAGAATTTTTCGCAGGGTTAAACAATATTGTAAAATTATTTGCATATATTGTTTATCGAGATACAAATCTAGAGATAAGTTCACGGATGAGCAAATAGAGATTTGATAGTAATGATTTATATGTTTGCTCTTCTAGAAAATAGGTGACGGAAGGATTATACAGATATAGTTAACCTAAGCTTGTATGGTTTAATGCGTCATTCTGTAATATCCGTAAAGTGTGTGTGGGTTATCATTCATGAACTTGTGAAAAAATTTTGTAAGACAAATGAGCGTGAACCTAGGAGTCTCACAATATAAAGTGTACTTGTTGAGCACTAGGGTAGCAAACCGGGTCGAACGGTTGGATCCGAGATATTTTTAGAAGTGGGATTTGTTTTAAGGACCTCTTTGTAAAGTGAAAAACATAGTTTGTAAATGTTGCAAATAAGTTTCTCTTTTGCTAGAAAAGGTATTTTTGACATATGTCATTAAACTATTGGCTCTTGTATTAATTGGACATTATTTTATTTAAAGAAACATATGATGTTTATTATAATATTTTATAAGACATGTGTTGGACACTTGTCTTGAATAAATATATGATGTTTACTATATCTTATTTTTCATGTTACATGTGTAAGACACTTGTTTTAATGGATTAATTAAATAATTAGAGTTCGTCTTCTTCTCTTGCATTGTTAAGACAAAATATGTATTTTAGTATATTATTTTAAATGGTGTTTGGGCCATTTAGAGAACATTTCTCTTGGATTGATTTATTTATTTAAAAATATTTTCATTGAAATGCTTTTAATATTTATTGAAATAGTCAAACAAGAAAATTGTCTCATTTTGTTATTTTTGAAGAGAACAATTCGGCCGTACATGTTTACTTAATGAAATAAATATTGTTTTGGTATTTATTAATTCATTTGCAAAAGCATTGTCCAATTAAATTAAAGAAAGGGCTTTTGGAATAATTCTTTTATGGAAAAGTAATGACATGTGTGTGTTTTTTCACTCAAGTAAACAATTGCATAAGTGTTAGTGAAACATTCGCCAAGGCATTCCTTTCATTCTTGGAAAGACAGTCAAACAAAGTTAAACACTTCTCCTTCTTCTTAGTTCAAGTGAGATTTGGTAGGAAATACAAAAAAAAAAAGTTTTGTTTTAAGAGTGAAAATAAGAGAGTTTATTTGCTTAAAGAGTTTAAGTACAAGTGTTGAGATTTGTGCTTACATGCGATCCCTTTATATTTGAATATTTGTTTAATATTTATACTAGTATTATCATTTCATTAAATCGCTAATTATATTTTATATATGGTAAGATGCATATAACGTTTCAGACATTGTATGATCTAAAAGAGTTCATATCTGGTTTAAATGAGTTTAGATCAATGCTAAGAATTAACAATGCTAAGAGTTGGCACTGATAAGAATTATTAAGTTATAATAGTCAGGGATATCTAAATAGTTAGAGCCTTGTCTGAAATGGGATAAAGACCTGAGAATATATTAGTAATGACGTAGTTGTAAAGAGTTGCAAATAATGTTAGGAAATATCATTATGCAAATATGTTCTCAAATATTATGTTCCTAATGTATCTTCACTAATGTTGGTCTATTAGTGAATACCTTAATAAATATATATAGATCGGTGTATGTCTATATTTGGATGGTCCAAATGGTTAGTTTTTACAGACCATGAGTTTAGTAGAAGCTCATAGAGATATACAGATATTTAGTAAAGACTGAATAATGAACAGACTCACAAAGACCTTTAATAAACATCTCATAAAGCTGTCAATGGAGGGTCTTTCGAGTTGAGTAGTATTCGTGGTCCTTTGACCTGAGTGCCACCGTGGGCTTGTGAGTAATCCACTATACTTTGGTTCCACACATGTTAGAAACCTTTTATGGTCTGACCGCTGGGTGTCACTGGGTATGGTCCGATGCTCATGAAGTCTAGTGTGCATAGATAAGAGATCCATCAGCTCATTTGAGTGAGTAATATATCCTAATGCTCTAAGATTGTATTTCAAAAAGTCTTATGGCTATAAGCAGTAATTTTTGAAAAAATAGTTTAAACCTAGGGATAAATAATTGTTAGAATTTGTGCTTACGTGCCATTCCATTATGTTTAAATATTTAATGATATTAGTTATACAATTATCATTTCTAATAAAATAGTTAATATTATTTATAATAAATGGTAAGATGCTTGTAACGTTTCAGACATTATATGATCTGAAGGAGTTCAGATTTGGTCTAAAAGTGTTTAGATCAGTGCTAAAAGTTAGCAACGCTAATAGTTAAAAGTACTAAAAGTTAATGGTGCTAAGAGTTAGCAGATTAATAGAATTAGCAAAATCTAAATAGTTAGAGCCTTGTTTGAAATGGGACAATGACCTGAGAATATATTAATAATGACAGAGCTGTAAAGAGACTGCATATGGTGCTAAGAAATGTCATTATGCAAGTATATATTCTCAAACATGATGTTCCTGATCTAATTTCATCGATGCGGGTATATCGGTGGAACCCATCAATATAGATTAGTGTATGTCTGTATCTAGATGGTCTAGATGATTAGTCTTAGCAAACTATGAGCTTAGTGGAAGCTTGTATAGACATACAGGTATTCAATGAGGACTGGATATTGAACAGACTCATAAAGCCGTCAATAGAAGGTCTTATGAGTTGAGTAGTATTTGTGGTCCTTTGACTTGAGCACCACGGTGGGCTTGAAAGTGATCTACCATACTTTGGTTCCGCACATATCAAAAACCTTTCATGGTCTAACCACTGTGTGTTGCTGGGTATGGTCTGATGCTCATGGAGTCCAGTGTGCATAGACATAGGATCCATCAGCTCATATATGTGGGTTGTATATCATGATGCTCCGAGATTATATTTTAGAAAGTCTTGTAGCCACAAGCATAAACCTCAGAAAATATATTTTGAAGGGATAAACAATATCACAAAAGTTTTTGTGGATATTGTTTAAGAAAAATATAAATCTGGAGATAAGTTGATGATTGAGCAAATAGAGATTTGACGATGATGATCTATATATCTGCTCTTCCAGGATATATATGATGGAGAGATTATACAAATATATAATAACCTCAACTTGCATAGTCTAACACACTGATTTGTAATATCATTAACGTGTGTAGGGGGAATATTTTACGGACGTATAGAGGAGCTTCATATGACAAATTAGGTGTGGACCTAGAGAGTCTCACAATATGAAGTGTACTCGTTGCTCACTAGGGTAGCAGATTGGATTGAATAATTCGATCCAATAAATTTCAGTAAAACTAGAATAATTGTTTTGAAATCCCTCGGGATGTGCATTTGTCATAACTTAATTGTTAAGTACATCATTGAATTAATTAACAAGAGTTGTTAATTAATAGGATGTTGACAACTAGCACAATTGGTCCATGATTTATTTTTACCATAGTTTTACCATTTAACTTTGGTCGTAAAAACTAGTAAGGGAAAAAGTAATTATTCAAAATTATTTTGAATAATTAAATTAGATATTATTATTATATTATTAGATAATATGATAATATATTAATCACGGCCATTGTATTTTAATATAATGAGAGGCTTAGATGTTGACAATTTATTTACCTAATATGATTAAAATAATTATATTTGTTAGGTAATGATTTATTCAGGTGGCCATTATTCTAATGCTTAATAAATTAATTCTAAATGGGAGACCAATAATTAAATTGGTGGAGCAAATTTTTGGTGGAGCGGTTATTTTTGTCTTATCAAAAAGTGTTGAATAACAAACACAAAAACTTTGGCTAACAATTGAATCAATTGATTCATTTTTTAGAGGAGAATTCGACAAGCTCATTTTTGAAGGTAAGTAAGAGAGTTTTGTTTTTGGTGTTTTTTCAAGTGTTGAAAGCAAAAAGAAATTCTCTTCATCTTCTTCTTTTATAAATGAATCAAAATGAATAAGAGAAAATAGAGAAAGAGATAAATAATTTAACACAAGAGTTGTACTAAAATTAATTATCCTATGAAAATTGTTTCCAATAAAATTACAAGAGTTGTATACATAACTTATAATCTCCATTTAAGAAACAAAATTGTATTCAAAAGAGTTTGAATACAAGTTGCTGAAAATTCTAAAAACTAAGCTACCATTCTTAACTTATAATCTCCATTTAAGAAACAAAATTGTATTCAAAAGAGTTTGAATACAAGTTGTTGAAAATTCTAAAAACTAAGCTACCATTCTTGCTCCATAATCCCACCAAACTGCTATGGACTAGAATTGTTCAACAATTCACTTTAAGGTGAACTCGTCAATTGGATTGTTAAAGGACTTGAAGATTTTGTAAAGCTACCTTCATTAGGTAAGTGTTCTTTACATTTTAATTTTATGTACACAATTGTTCATCATTTATAAGTTGTTGTATAATAGTTATACTTGAGCATATATGTGATATATGTGGTTAAAATTTGTTAAATTGGGTGTATATGTTAACATGCTTCTGCTGCGTGTAGTAATTTTTGAAATTACATATACACTCGTATATCAGACACTCGATTATCAACAATAATATCATAAATGTGTTTGAGAATATTATTTATTGAAATACAATTCTAAAGATAAGCTTTCGGTCAGGTATATGGAGACTTATCGGTGCTGATCTATATCTCTACTCTACCTAGATAAAAGGATGGAGGGATTATATGAATATGTTATAACCTCAACTTTTATAGTTTAACGCTCCACTTTATAATATTCATAACGTGTGGGGGGGGCATCCTTCACGAATGTATAGAGGAATTCTATATGATAATTCGAACATGGACTTAGAAAGTCTCACAATATGAAGTGTACTCATTGTGCACTAGGGCAGCATTATGGATTGAATAGTTCCATCCTAGAAATTCTAGCAAACCGAAAATATATTTCAAGGTTCCTGAGGTTGTGCACTTGTCTAGACTTAAATGTTAAGTACATTACTTAATTAGTTGACAAGAGTTGTTAACTAGATATTAACAAATGGCACAATTTTGTTACATAAACTGTTTCACCGTAAATTCACACATTAATCATGTTAGTAAAATCAAATAAGGTAAAAAATTAATTATTCAAATAGTTTTTATATAATTAAATAAATAATAATATTTATTTACTTGTTTATTATTTTTGTTTAGGTGGAGACATATACATAATTAGGTATAATTGCCACCAAATATTATTTTTAGTTTTTTGGCCACTTAATCAATTTTGGGAGCACTTGTGAAGTGCTTAACACACCTAAAAATTACTTTGAATAATTGATTAACAAATGGTGAAGCAAAAACGTGCAAGGAGAGAGGATTAAAGAGAATTTTTGGTTTCAAAGAGTTTTTCTTTGAACAAAGTATTGTGAGAAAAATTAGAGAGAAAGAAAAATAAATTCTTTTATTTTTCTTTCAAGATATAAAATCTTGTTGCTAGAAATTCAGTTGCTGCTATTCTAGCTTCACAATCCCACCGGATTATTTTGAACTAGAATTGAACAATAGTACACTTCAAGGTGAGCTCAAAGTTGGAGCTAGGAAGAATCTAGAATTGAAATCTTCATTAAAATTCTTCAAAGGTATATTTTCTATCATCTTATGTTGTTAATGATATAAGTTACATATTTATATGTTGATCATATGCTTAATTTTGCTGCGAAATCGTGTATATGATACATGTATTTAGGCTTTTCAATATGTGCACAATCACATCCATAACCCTAAAACACATTAGCAATAAGAACAAAAAATCCTACACCTTAATTAACGCTACCATTCTAACTTCTCTAATCCCACCAAGTGTTGGAGACTAGAATTGTTCAAAGAATCACTTCAATGTGAGCTCTGTGAAGTTTTAATCATCACCAAATTGTCGGCAAAGGTACGTTTTGAATTACCCTAATATTTTGATTCTGTGTAAATTGATGTGTTTATCATATTGAAAATTTTGATTTCTTAATTCTACTTCAAAATTTATATGTATGACATGCATATTACATTATGATAAGCACATTTCACATATATTTACCCTAGAATAATAGCACTCAACATTAGCTTCTGCATTTTGGCTTGGAAGTGACTTTGGATTCTATTTAAAGTAGTGTTGTCTCTCCCCATTTGTTGTCACCACATTTAATATGGACTTAAAGACTCATAGTTTACCTCTATTTTCTTTTGGGCCAATCTATTTCTAACCCCATTGCATTTCTTTTCCCTAATTTGGCCTGTCTTTATTATTTACTTCCAACCCAAGTTCTCTTGCTATGCTCTTTTATTTTTTTCTTACCATACCTTAGAAGTTTTGGATTAAGCCCATTTATTTTGTCTTTGTGGGATTCATATTTGTAGCAATTCTTGGCCCATAGCTTGACAGGTTCCAACTTGTTACTTTTTGGCACTAATAGAGTAAGTCTAATAGTTTTGATTTTAATTCTCTATCTTTGATTTTCCCCATCTTCTTTCTTATAGATTTCCCATAAATCTAGGTGATGAACACATGAAAATATATATTTGTTAAAAGCTTCAATCATCATTTTATATTTATAATACTACTAATTTTATCATTTTTATAGTTTTAAACCAGAATAAGGTGTTGCCCTTAATTTGTGATTAATAAATATTTTTACCAAGGTTAAGTAAAATGGGCATAACTCTCAATCTAAAATTTGAAATGAAGAAATTCTTGAATCAGAAGAAGCATAACTCAATTCTACACAACGTTGATGAACAACTAAAAGTCCAAATCTAACATATCATGGACTGAAATTAAGAAGCAATAGAACCCAACTACAAGCTATGCTCAGCTTGACCCACATTCTATATTTGGACTGTATTTCACAAAATACGTATCCAGTTGGTGTTATGCTAGAAGCTATGGAAATATAAGTCAATTATCTAACTTGTTAGGTGAGCAAAAAGTCCAATTCGACCAACTTCATAGAAGGCATTGCGAAGTCAATAGAAAGTTTGGTATCCAACAATGTTGAAGATTTAGTCATACGTGAATAATACCCATAAATTGCCTATTTAAGAACATCTTGGCTAAAGGAAAGGGATATCTTCTATCATTTTGTAATCTTTAGTTCATTTTTTATTTATTTTATTTTCTCAAGTTATGTTGTTCTAAACTCTTAGCTAAAGTTAGGAGGGAAACACTTAATGAAATTGTAGTCTTGTTTCTTTGGTCCTACTTTTGTGCTCCAATGTTTATGGTTATTTTCAAATGTTTTGACTTATCATTTATGAAAATTATTTTGATTTTATTGAAGCCTTGATTAATTGTAGACTAAGAGTACAATGAATGCTTGAAAAGATCTTTTATATATCAACAACTTATTTTTACAAATGATGTTTTCTTAAGCACTTGGAAAATCCTTTCTCAAATGAGTAAGAATGATCAAAGCAACCCTACTACAACCCAATTAAGTGTAGATCTCTAATGCCTTAGTGTTCTTTTAATTAATTTAACAATTTATATTTAGTAATCATTTCTTTTAAAATCAACAAACATCTCTATATCTTTAGGTACAATATATCATTATTTTTGAACATTCATAAACAATCTTTGCTCTTGGTAATCCCTCCCCGTGGATACGCCACTCGGGCTAACGAGTTAAATACTACAATTAAGACGACCTACACTTGGATAAAATAATATTTAAATTGTAGTAAGTTTTTGGCATTGTCACCAGGGAGTAAAATTAACTAAAGATAATTGGTTTTTGTTTTTATAGAAGGCTAAGCCTCCTACCTTACTTTACTTTATTTATTTATTTTCATTTTTTTTTTTTACTATGGTTGGTTTTACTTGACCACCTATCTTTTGTATACTAGCCTTTTTCTAAACTAACACTAACTAATCTAACTTTTACTTACTCTTCTAACTTTTATTTATTGTTGGCTTTTCTATCTAATTTACTTTTATATTTTTTTTCCTTTTTCTTTTTTTATAACATTTGTTATTATTGCATTTTTTTCTTTGTATAAGTGGCTGGTTTCGAGATCCTATATCTCATTTTTTAGTAAAAGGTAATTTTGAAACTTTCTTTGATAGTTTATTTGATTCTCTTTCGTCTTCTCATTCTTCATCAAATACATCACACACTATAGCTAATAATGAAAGTGTTCATGGAGATCATGATAATGCACCCATCTGAACCATACGTGAATACTTGCAACCTCCTCACAACTCTACACCCTCATGCTTCATTTTTTCCTTGAATGCCAATAACTTCATAATTAAGCTTAGAATAATTCCCTTAATTCAAAATTTTCATGGCTTAGAATCAGAAAGCCCATATTTGCATTTGAAAGAATTTGACAAAGTTTGTAGTACATTTAATGACCAAGGATGTAGTAAAGAAATAATTAGGCTTAAGTTGTTTCCATTTGCACTGAAAGACAAAGCAAAAACTTGATTAGTTATTTAAAACCAAAGTCAATAGGTACTTGGCAAGAAATACAACGTGAATTTCTAAAGAAATTTTTTCCAACACATAAAACCAATGCGTGGAAAGACAAATTCAAAATTTTTCTCAAAAGAAAAATGAAACATACTTTTAAGTTGGGAAAGACTCAAAGATTTGTTAAATTCTTGCCCACATTATAGTTTTGAAAAATGGGGAACAATTAGTTTTTTCTATGATGGTTTAATTCCCGAGACAAAACAATTTATAGAAACCATGTGTAATAGAGAATTATTACACAAAGATCCAGATGAGGCATTCAATTATTTGGATCATTTATCAAAATATTCTCAAAATTTGCAAATCACTATTTCAAAAAATTCAATTAGATCTAATCTTGTAAGTTCTAATGGAGAAGAAATATCAATTGAGTCAAGAACATGATCTAAATGATAGGATAACTAGTTTGGCTACAAAAATGGAAGCCATAGAAATGAGGAAACTAAGGGAAACCAAATCCATTCTTAGTGAAGAAGTTTGTGGTATTTGTGACATTGTTGACCATCTTGCAAATGAGTGTCCAAACCTTCTGATCTTTAAAGAAAACATTCGACCATGTCACTAAAAATATTGAGCATGCATATTTGAAACATGGCAGGTGCATTGTATAAACTAAAAGGCATTCTTTTGTATGCAAAAGTTCCAAAAAAGAATGTAAAAGTAATTTTTTCTTAATCCTCAAGTGCAATTTCAATTTGGCTGTACCCAGAATACCCATCTAGGAAATAATAAAATTCATGCCTAACTACCCTTTCTAAAAATTCATCCATAAAAGGTAGAGGAAAGTGATTTTTTTCTAGTCATCAAATTTAGCTTCCTATAGTCAATGTACATGCACCAACTAGTAACAGTTCTAGTTGAAGTTAATTCATTCTTTTTATTTTTAACTACAATTACTCTAGATTTCTTAGGTACAACTTGAGTAGGATTTATCCATTTGCTGTCAGAAATAGAATAAATGATTCCTACATCTAAAAGCTTAAGTACCTCATTTTTTAGCACTTCTTTCATGTTAGGATTGAGCCTTCGTTGCATCTCTCTAGAGGGTTTGGAATTATCCTCTAAATAAGTCTTATGTGTGCATATTAAAAGGTTAATTCCTTCAATATCAGCAATGGTCCATCTTAATGCACTTTTGTGCAATTTTAAAGTGTCAAGAAACTTACCTTCTTGGTAATGGCAATAGCTTCAATTCAAGTTTTGGTGGTTGTACATTTGATGGCAAATGGGCATTCGTATTTGGTGGTAATTTCTCAAATCTTGGTCTCTATTTGTCTATTCTAAAAACCTGTGAAGAAGAATGAGATTCAGAATTATTTTCCATTTTATAATCATTATTAGAAGAATAGACATTAAATTCATCATGAACAAGTTCTTCAATTAGATCAACTTCATGCCCATTATCATCATCCATAAATTGCTTGGAAATATTAAAAACATTCAATTCACAAGTTATATTACTAAATGATAACTTTGAAAAACTATTTCTATAATTAATCAAAGCATTAGAAGTTGCAAGAAATGGACGACCTAGAATGACTGAAATTTGAGCATTGAAGTTCAAAACAGGATGTGTATCGAAAATAATGAAATCAACAGGAAAATAAAATTTATCAATTTGAACCAGCACATCTTCCACTACTCCTCTTGGAACTTTCACACTTCTATCAGCAAGTTGAAGAGTGATTGGAGTAGGTTTGAGCTCTCCAAGTCCTAATTGCTCATAAATAGTATAAGGAAAAATATTAACACTGGCTCCTAAATCAAGCAATGCACGATCAATCCTAAAATTAGCAATCACACAAGAAATGGTTAGATATCCAGCATTTTGGAGGAGTATTTTGTTGAATGATTGAACTTATGCTTTTAGTCAAAAATACTTTTTTTTTCTTCTGAACATTAAGCTTTCTTTTGACCTTGCACAAATCTTTCAAAAATTTGGTATAAGATGGGACTTGCTTTATTGCATGTAATAAAGGGATATTTATTTTGACTTGCTTGAAAAGTTCATAGATGTCAGAATTTACGTTCAACTTTTCAATGGGTTTCAATCTTTAAGGAAATCGGACAGGAATTGGACACTCTTCTATCTCAAAATGCTTTAACTCTTTTTTCTTCTCATTTTCTACTTTAGGTGGTTTAGGTTCATCTTTTTTTAAGGAAGATTTTTATCAATAACCTTACCACTACGAAGTTTTGTGATGGCATTGATATCTTTAAGTAATTTTGTTTTCACAAGATTCATTTACATTGAATTAACTCAAGGGATTGGGTTTAGGTTGAGAATGAAAATTACCTTTCTCTTGATTTTGTACAAATGATGTTAGATTGGAAAGTGTACTCTTGATCTCAATAAAGACCCCTAAAGTTTGATCATTAAATATTGATTGCTCATTCATGAATGCTTACAACGTTTGCTTAAGGGTTTTTATGCTTGGTGAGTAATATAGAGGAGGATTTGAAAGCTTTTGTTGAGGTTGTGTTTGGACATTGTTATCATTTCTCCAACTAAAATTTAGATGGTTTCTCCAATTTGGGTTATAGATGTTGGAGTACTAAGATGAAAAAAGTTTTTAAGTATAGTTTGTGGCATTCACTTACTCATGCATGGCTTGAAGTATTCATGGATAATTTTTCTATTTTTGGTAATTTATTTGATGATTGCTTATCAAATTTATAAAAAGTCCTTATTAGATGCAAAGAAAAGAATCTTGTGCTTAATTAGAAAAATATCATTTCATGGTCGATCATGGTATTGTGCTAGGTCATATTATTTCATCTAAGGGCATAGAAGTAAATAAAGCCAAAATTGATTTGATCACCAATCTTTTTTTCCTCGAGTGTGTAAAACATGTTAGGTCATTCTTAAGATATATTGGTTTTTATAGAAGGTTTATTAAAGATTTTAGTATCATATCTAGACCATTGTGTAATCATTTGTCAAAAGACACTATTTTTTAATGGACCACAGATTGTCAAGAAGCATTTGATAAACTTAAAAGCATGTTAACTTCCATTTTTATTATTCAATTTCTTGATTAGTCTTTACCTTTTGAAATCACGTGTAATGCTAGTGATTATGCAATTGGAGTTGTTTTAAGGCAAAGAAAAGATAAAAAAAAATCCTATGTCATATACTATGCAAGTAAAACACTTGATAATGCTCAAATGAATTATTCCACAACTGAAAAATAATTATTTTCAGTAGTATTTGCTTTGGAAAAATTTAGATCTTATCTTATTGGTTCACCCATTGTTGTATTTAGCGATCATGCAGCTTTGAAGTATCTTCTTTCGAAGAATGATACTAAGCCAAGGTTAATTAGATGGATACTTCTCCTCTAAGAGTTCAACATCACAATTAAGGATAAAAAGGTATTGTGGTTGATTACTTGTCTAGACTTGTTTGTGATGAATCTTTTGAATCTTTACTAATCAATGATACATTTCCAGATAAACAACTTTTGGTACTGTTAATTTATCTTGGTTTGCTAACATTGCTAATTTTCTTGTTACAGAAAAGCTTCCATCTCATTGGCAATTCCAAGACAAAATGAAATTTTTATACGAGGTATGCATTTTTTTTTATGAAATATACCTTTTCAAATATTTTCCTAACTAAATCATAAGACGATGTATGCCTAATAATAAAATTCATGATGTCATTTCCTTTTGTAGTTCTAAAGTTGTGGTGGTTGTTTTTCTTTAAAGAAAGTTGCAGCAAAAATTTTACAATGTGAATTTTACTAGTTAATCCTTTTCAAAGATACCTATGAATTTTGTAAAACTTGTGAATAATGTCAAAAGTTGGAAAGTATAACTCATAGGAATATGATGCTATTAAACCCAATTTTAGTGATCAAACTTTTTGATTATTAGGGCATTGATTTTGTGGGTCCACTTCCTTCTTCTTTTGGGTACATTTATATCTTGGTAGCTATTGAGTATGTTTTCAAATAGGTTAAAGCAATCCTCTGTAAAAACAATGATTATAAAATGGTTTTGAAGTTTCTAAAAAATAATATTTTGACAAGGTTTGGAATTCTTAGAACAATTATAAGTGATCGAGATTCACACTTTTGTAACAAATCTTTAAACTATTGATGAAAAAATATGGAATTACACATAAAGTGTCTACACCTTACCACCCACAAACATGTGGACAAGTTGAGCTTGCTAATAGGGAAATCAAATGAATTTTAGAAAAAATGGTAAACCCAAATAAAAAAGATTGGTCTTTACGACTAAATAATGCACTTAAGCTTATCATACTACTTTTAAATCACCAATTGGTATGTCTCTCTATAGGCTTGTTTTTGGAAAACCTTGTTATTTACTTGTAGAATTGGAACATAAAACTTTTGGGGCTATCAAAATGATTAACTTTGACTTAGATAAAGCTAGTCTTCTAAGAAAACTCCAGTTAAATGAATTTAAAGAAATCAAGAATGATGCTCTAGGATCTACAAAAAGAAAATGAAGATATTTCACGACAAATATATTGTCAAAAAATCCTTTGAACTTTTATAGAAAGTTCTCTTGTATGATTCAAGATTACACTTTTCTGGCAAACTTCATTCTCAATGGACTAGACCTTTCATTGTCAAATTTTATTTTTCTCATGAAGCTTTTGAAATTGAAAATCCAAAGAATGGAAATGTTTTCAAAGTCAATGGACAATAATTGAAGAGTTATGAAGAGAGGGTAGACAACTCTATATGTCTTAAAGAAATCCAACTTGTGGATCCTATCTATTATACTTGATCTATCTGTAGCCTCTCTACTTTAATGTATTTTTAGCATTTTGTGTAGTTTGTTTTATTTTGTTGCAGGTTTTTCTTTTCAATAATAAATATTTTAGGTGATATCTTCTATACTCTACTCTTTTTATAATTTAATATTGAGGATAATGTTCCAGTCTAGTTTAGGGGGGGATAGTTCATATAGGATGTTAGTGTTAATTTTTGTTATTATTTTGTTATTTTTCTAACAAATATTTTTTAAACATCTAGCATTATGAATGCCATGAGTAAAGGGTTCATTTTTATACTCTTGAGACACATTCTAACCCACTTGTTATTTTTATTTTTGTATTTTATGCACATGTGTTCTTAGTAATTCTTGTGTAAATAAGTTTTATTTTTTATCGATGTATGATTTTAATATTATTTCATTTTAGTCACTTTTTCTATGTCGGTTACTAAAGAGTAACTTTCCAAATCATTTCTTGAGTACAATACTAAGCCTTGTGGTAAGATGAATGATTCAATGTATATAGCCAAGAGATTTTTCATGTTTAAGTATACATTTTTTTAATCTCACACATCTTTTTGTGAGTGAGTGGAGAGATTTAATAAAACAGCTTACAAACTTTTATTGATATTTTGAACTGATTAATTTTGGTTTAGAGTGACATTATTTGAATAAATGAATGATTTGGTTGTCTAGCCGAAGGATGACTCGAATTTGTGAAATGTATTTTGGTGAGAAGTAATTTTTATTTTGTAATGTTTTCGGATGTTCTTTATATTGTCAAAAACAAGAAGGAAAAAAAGGAAAAAAAAAAGAAATAGTCGCTTTAATTCTATAAAAATCTTCGTTCAATTTTAGAAGACAAAAGTGTAAAAATGAAAAGAGTCAATTCATTACAATAAAGTCTTTATTTTTTAAGACAAAAGTTTTTAGAAAACAGTTTTTCTCACCGGGCTCTATTTATAATATTCGTGATTGAAATCCTAAAAGTTAGCACATGGCAAGAATGGCGTAACTCTAAACAATTAATTTTTCTATCTTTGGATCAATGTTAGTTTGTATGTCTGTCCTTAAATGTGACCTTTGAGCACTTATTTATTTTTGAATGCCATGAATGAAATCTTATCCCTTTAAACATTTATTCACAGGATATGGAGTTGAGGCTTTTACTTGGAGAAGATTCTCAAGGCTATATATATTGTGGCTTGTGATAAGAATTTTTTGGCTTAGTTCACATACGCACAATTTTGAAAGTTATGATTGAAATAACCTTGATATTAATTGTGATCTTGAACTGTAGTTTTATTTGAAATGCTTAGATAATTGTTCTTAATTTATTTATACTTGAATTGGTAGAGACTAGCAATAAACTGGTTGGGGGATGTGATAAACACTTGAAAATACATATTTGTTAAGAGCTTCAATCATCATTTTACATTTATAATACTACTAATTTTATTATTTTTATAGTTTTAAGCTAGAATAAAGTGTTGCCTTTAATTTGTGATTAATAAATATTTTTACACAGGTTTAGTAAAATGGACATAACTCTCAATCTAAAATTTGAAATGAAGAAATTCTTAAACCAAGAGAAGTATGACTCAATTCTACACAAAGTTGATGAACAACTAAAAGCCCAAGTCCAACATACCATGAACCGAAATTAAGATGCAACAAAACTAAACTGCAAGCTATGCTCAGCCTAACCTATATTTTGTATTTAGATCATATTTCACAAAATACGTATCTAATTAGTATTATTCTAAAATATATGGAAAGATAAGTCAATTATCTACAACTTATTAGTTGAACAAAAAGTCCAATTCGGCCAATTTTATGGTCAAAAGGCATTGTAAAGTCCATGGAAGGTTTGGTAGCCAATAATGTTAAATATTTAATCATATGTGAATAGTACTCATAAAGTTGCCTATTTAAGGACACCTTTTACTAAAGGAAAGGGATATCTTCTGTCATTTTGTAATTTTTAGTTCATTTTTTATTTTATTCTATTTTCTTAAGTTATATTTTAGTATTGATTTTTTTTATCTTTATGCTTCAATGTTTATAGTTATTTTTAATATTTTGATTTATAATTTATGAAAATTATTTTAGTTTTATTAAAGCCTTGATTCATTGTAGACTAAGGGCATAATGAATGCTTGGAAAGATCTTCTATATATCAACAACTTATTTTTACAAATGATATTTTTTTTAACACTTGGAAAAGCCTTTTTTAAATGAGTAAGAAGGATCAAAGGAATCATACTATAACCCAAGTAAGTTTGGGTCTCTAATGTTTTAGTGCTCTTTTAATTGATTTAATAATTTATATTTGGTAACCCTTTCATTCAAAATCAACCAACATTTCTCCATTTTTGATATAATACATCATTATTCTTGAATATTTATAAATAACTTTTACTCTTGGCAATCACTCCTTGTGGATACGACACTCAAACTCACGAATTAAATATTATAAATTAAATAACCTACACTTAGATAAAATAATATTTAAGTTGTAGCACTAAGTCTATCATTGTCCCTTGTAATTGTCTCACTATTGCTTTCAGTAACCTCCACCGACCCTTTTAGCTCATTAGTTAAAGGGTAAATCCTTGCTCTCGTACAGGTATAGATTCAGGTCAGCTCCATCCTTGGTTCTAGCGTTTGAATTTAGTTTTCCT
This sequence comes from Ailanthus altissimus, assembly GCA_946807835.1. Taxonomy (NCBI): domain Eukaryota; kingdom Viridiplantae; phylum Streptophyta; class Magnoliopsida; order Sapindales; family Simaroubaceae; genus Ailanthus; species Ailanthus altissimus. The sequence continues at coordinate 18,919,332 of OX327687.1, forward strand.
CCTTCTCTATCATGCTCAGAGGTCTGCACCGTCGATTCCTATGATGATTTCCTCTTAATAGACTTTTCGAGTCTTTCCTCTGTCCTTTTTTGTGTTCTCTTTGCTCTTTCTCTTTCGTGATTTGTCTTAATTTTTATCCTATAGCATCTGCTCGCATCCAAAGTCCATAAGCAAATTCCTCTTTCTCTATTTCACTCGCTTGTCCTTCATTTAATTTTTCAGAATTCCTCAGCGCTTTCTATTTGTACTCTGAGTACTCTTTATGTGTGTATCCAATCCGCCCACAATGATAGTAAAAGTTCGGTAACTTCTCATATAAAATTTGTAGAATTGCTTATTGTTACAAGTCCTGCACCCCTACCTTCACATATCTCCTTAAAGGTTTCGTAACATCTAATTGTACTCTTAACTCTTACAAATTATCCCATAAAACCACCTCGACCATTAGAATCTAGCTCTTCCTCCTATTTTATTTTACTTCACAACAATCGTACCATGCCCTTATACATACACATGATTGGTATATTATGCATTCATCCTAAAGAGATGTGTACTAGAAAACTAGTTTATTAATCTCTCCCATTCTAAAATGCTTTTTTAAGATGATTAAAGATTTGTCAAAGTGCCATGGTTCAGATGCTAAGATATTCCTCTTATCCTCTTCAGCTTCAAAATGAAATAGGAATTTGTTACTTCTCAAGCTCTCAATCTTTAGATCTTCAATTGGCCTCCAAATTTGTTGAATAGTAGTCCTAAGAGCTTATTTGTTCACAGTTCGGCTTAAGAGTACTTTACCCACTAAACAATGAACATTTCTTTTTTCTTTTTCTTTTTTAACTTTCTTGAGATCTTAATAACCTCTTTCTCTTCTTTTGATGTTAATAAACTAAAAATTTAATAAAATTTTCAGCGTCCATAATTCTCATTCTCTTAAACGCAATCTGCCCTCCAGACATATAATAAATTCCAAGGAAAGTTATAAAGTTTTAATTAAATTTATTAGTTTTAATTAATTTTAAAATGTGTTTTAGATCAAAATTTTAAATGACTTGTAAAGAAAGAAGTAAAATATTTAAAAGATAAAATAGTTCAAAAATTAAATATGTAATTAATAAAGTTTATAAAATTATTTTATGATTAAAATAAATTTTTACTTTAAAAAAATGGTTATTTTTTAATTTTTAAAAAACAACCCATAAGAGGGGACTTTGTTTTTTTAAAAAATTATTTGCTTTTACACATTTGTTTTCAAATAAAAGTACATTTAGTCGGTCCCTTACGAATTAAAATACTGATTCTTGTGCTATAATATAAAATAGTGTTCCACTTGTAGTTGTGATCTAATGGTCAAGCGTCTCACAAAAACATCCTACCTCTACAATAAACCTCTGATTATTAAAAAAAATTGTTACATATTCAATTTTCTATTTTAAATTTTCATTACACATTCCGATTTGTATGTTAAAATTTTTATTTCAATAACGTACTATTCTTTTGTAAGAATTTATGAATGTCACGTTACATAACATGTCATTAAAAATTTAAATTTTACATTCACTTGACAGATGTCTTATTATTATTTACTCTACTTAAAGAATTTTAACAAGAAGTGTTTGAAACATACATATAACAATTTATTACATAAGATATCACTCTCAGAATGCTAAAATTAGAATAACAGTTAAAAAATTTATTGTTTATTATTATTATTATTATTATTATTGTTATTGTTATTGTTATTATTATCATTATATACTTTCATATTACTATTAATATTAAAAATGTATGAGAGTTAGCGATAACATAAAATTAAATAAAAAAATAATTTTTTTTATATAATTGTACTTTTACTTTTGTGAGAATACAATCACTATTATAATAATGGCATTCACTGAAGTTAAGTTAGCATTAATAAAAGGTTTCACTAACACTGTTTATAGTGCTAATATTGATTGAGTCAGAAATGTACCGATACCATTTATAATATCAATAAATCTCTGATATTATAGTATCAGTGAATTGCTGACACCATAATATTAGTAAATTGTTGACACCATAGTATTAATGAATTTTTGACACCATGATACTAGAGAATCAATGACACTATAGTATAAAAAAATCACTAACACTGCGGTATAAGAAAATCGTTGATACTGTGGTGTCCATAGTATTTAGTGCTCATTTATGACAATTAAAATTACGTTTTTAATGATTTAGAATTATAATTATTAGACCAAAATTTTATATATATATATATAAACTTGAATTTCATAATATTTAAATATATATTAAATTATTAAATAGTATAAAACTACATCTTACAACCACTATAATCAAAATATCACAAAAGTGGCACAAAACTACAATTGTTAAATAGTATGAAAGTACATTAAACTTAGTTTTATAGATATTGCAAAACATCCAAAACTAATTGAAAAACATACAATAGTTCAAACACATCTAAATGTTTGAAGATTAGTTAAACACATAGTTGCTACATTAGATTTGCGCAAACCAATAATCCGTTAAACGAGTTGAAGCAATCCATCTATAACTTAGTGACAATTGAGCAAAATAATCTACAGTTACCTCTATCAAAATAAATAAAAATACATGAGTAAATAAAAAAAGGTTAAACAATATATTTAACTTATAAGATATTGCAATGACAATATAATAATAAAAATGACATCCAAACTAGGTTAGAGAAAAAAGAGAGCAAGTTATGGTTAGTTATTGTACTAAGTAGCATAAAAGCTGAGAGAAGCTGCAAGTGCTAAAAAGTGCTTACATAAAACAAGAAAGGTAAAGTATTTATAGAATATATTTATTAGAAAAATGGCATAAAATAGCCTTATTTCACCCCCAAAAATAACATCATATTAGCCATAAAAACAGCCTCATATCAGCTTTAAAAACAGCTTCCAAACAATCTTAAAACAGTCTCAAAAAGCTCCATATTAGCCCTAGAAATAACTATAAAACAACCCTAAACAACCTCATGTTAGCCTTGAAAACCCCAAAACAAACCCAAAAATAGCCTTATATTAACCTCCATTTTAGCCCCCAAAATAGCAAGAAAAATATCCCTATATTAGCCTCAGAAGTAGCCCCTATTTCAATCCCAAAATAACCCTAAAACAGCCTCAAAAAAAGTCCCCATTTCAACCCTTAAAACATCCCCCATTTTATCCCTAAAACACCACCAACAGCAACCCCAGTTCAGCCTCAAAACACTACCAACAACAATCTCAAATCTTTATGATACCAAAAGTACTTTTAAGTGTAAATGGTTAATGAAGAAAAACTTTACTTATTTTTGATGTTTTGTGATTAAGTCCGCAACATTGACTTTGAAATATTATTACCTTCTAGTAATAGGTCAGCAAGAAATTCTAATAGAGACAAAAACCCCTTATCAGACCATCCATAGTTTCTTTTAACATTATAAATTTTCATCAGACCAAACAACTTTAAATGCCTTGAAAGAGGATATGAAGGATTTCTGTATCTTTAAGTAGATTTCTAAAAAACTCATGATCCTTATCACATTGTTCGTAGGCATCGTTAACTAATGAATACTTGAAATTACACATTTAATAAGAATTTTACATTATTATTTTGTATTACTAGTATCGTTAACTAATTACCTTTTAACTGTTTTGTGGTAGGTTCGGTAAAATATGCATAACTTTCTACCTAAAGATCCAATTGAAGTGATTCTTGATCCTGTGAAGAGCTGACTCAATGGGATAATATATTATATTATACAAAGCATTTAAAATTTGAGCGTCTAGAGAGTGAAAATGGCCTAGAATAGAACCGATCTGCAATACACGCCTAGTCTGAATAGTCATTAGTATTTGGCCCATAACTATAGCAATACGTATCTAATATGTATGAGACAACTCAATTTGAAAATATAACAGACTTATCTACAATTTTAATGTTTTGAGTGATAGCTAATTTAGATCACATTAATTCCAAATTAGATAATAAAGTAGGTGCATTAATGATAATTAACATAAATTATTTGTCAGCATTCTTGACTTTTATCATCCAAGTGGTTCCCTCTTCACTTGTCTCGATTTATCCATGTTTTTCTATAAATAGATAGCATGTTTATGCCCAAAGGATATAATTAGAGAGCTAGATTTTATTTCAAAACACTTACCTTTTGTATTATCTCTTTGTAATATTATTTCTCTTGTTTATTATTCTAAAGTCATATTATCTCTTCTTCCATTTCTTTTCTTTTTCTTTAGTTTTATTATGTCTAAGTAATTTTCTTTATGTTAAGGTAAAATGGTGAAACTCTTGGTAAAGTAATAAGATATACTTATTATCTAATGTATTTATTTTGGCAAGGTAATAAGATATACTTCTTACTTATTCATTAATTTAATGCTTCATTCTTAAGTTATGCAAATTTATATATGATGTATTTATTGTATTTGTAATATTAATATACTTTCTTCTAAAGTGGTGCCTCTTGATTTATTATAGATAATTTTTATACTTGGCACAATGAATTCTTGAAACCATTTACAAAATTTGGCGTAAATACCCTTTCTTGTAAAGTGGGAGTCTTGATTTATTGTAGACAAATATAAAGATTAGCATAATAAATACTTGAACCCATTTATAAAATTTAGTGTATAATAATTGAAAGAAATAAATACTAGTTAATATATAAATTGTGATGAACTTTAATTGTTATATCTTCCGGTTGGAACCTCATTTGTGTGAGGATTCCAATTGAGTTATAAAAAAAGTTGAATATATTCTTACTTCATATGCAAAAAGTGGATCCCCCTAACCTTAACTTTTATTTAAATTGGTTAATTGAATTAATATTTGCAAACATCTTATACTGCATTAGTTGTCTTTAAAGTATTTATAATTTTAATTCTACTTCCCAATGGATCAATGCCGTTCTCACTAGGTTATTTATTACTTCGACAATCCTGCACTTGGAAATAAACTCCTATATTCTGGACGTGTTAAATTTTTGGCATTGCTGAGGAACTAAAATTAATAATTTTTTTTTTGTTTTATTTTCATAAAAGGCTAAGCTTCATAACTTGTTTTACTTTATTTATTATTCGCTTTTTATTTTCATGGAAGGCTAAGCCTCCTACTCTTTATTTGTTAACTTTTATTATATAATCTAACATTGCTAATCTAACTTCTAATTATTTATCTTTATTTCATTTTATTTTTAGTTTTGCCTATTTTATTTACCTATGTTTAATATTTTATTTTTTTATCTTATTTGTATTATTTATTGTTATTGTATTTTATTTTATTTCTTTATATGAGTGGTTGGTTTTGAGATCCTAATTCTCATCGTTTGGTGAAAGGTAATTTCGGAACTTCCTTTGATAATTTGTTGAATTCTCCTTCATCTTCTCATTCTTCACCAATTAACACTATAACCGAAAATCAAATTAAGAGACTCATAGACCTAGGGGACAATCAGTCCCAACATAATGACCATAACCAACCTAGGACACTTAGAGATTACATGAACCCTACATGAATTGGTGCACCATCTTGCTTAATTTTTCTTCCGGATGCAACACATTTTAATTTTAAGCCTGGCATTATCCAAATTTTATCCACTTTTCATAGCTTAGATGCAGAGAACCCTTATCTACATCTACAAGAATTTGAAGAAGTGTATAACATGTATAATGACCAAAATTATAGTATGAACACAATTCAACTTAAGCTTTTCCCTTTTTCTTTAAAAGAAAAAGCTAAAACATGGTTATAAAACCTTAGGTCAAGATCAATTTCTTTATAGGATGAGATGCAACAATAATTCTTGAAAAACAAATTTCCTTCCCATAGAACAAATTCTTTCAAAAGACAAATTACCACTTTTGCCCAAAAACCAGGAGAGACCCTTTACCAATGTTAGAAAATGTATAAAAAAAATTACTTAATACCTATCCCTATCATGGCTTTGAAACATGGAGACTAGTCTCAAATTTTTATGAGGGCTTAACACCCCAAGTTAGGCAAATGATAGAAATGATGTGTAATGGAACATTTGATAACAAAGACCCAGAAGAGGCAATAAACTATCTAGACATACTAGCAGAAAAATGCTCAAAATTGGGACATAGCTAGTACTTGTGAGGCACCTAGCAAAAATCAAACCACTACATCTAATGAGGATATTTATCATCTTAGGGAATACCACAACCTTCAAGCCAAATTAGCATCCCTAGCTAGAAAAGTTGAAACCTTAGAAATGAAAAGGAGTGATCAATTAAAATCAGTTCAAGAAATTATGTATCACATTTGTGAATCCATGATCACTCTACCAATGATTGCCTAACTTTGCCTGCATTTAGGGAATGTCTCTATGAACAAGCCAATATTCTAAACACGTTCAAACGGTCAAATAATAACCCATATTCACAAAACTACAATCTTGGATGGAGAAATCACCCGAATTTTAGTTGAAGGAATGACACTCAAACACAGGCTTCACAACTACCTTTCCAACCACACCAAAATTTTTAAAACCACCAAGGTTATACACCATATGTCATACCTCCTAGGAAAAATCTTGAAGAAACTTTGCATCCATTCCTTGAAAGCAAGAGGATGTTAATTCTCAAAATGCTCAAATATTTACTAATTTGAAAGATACTTTTGCTAAATTTGCATCCACACTGAACATTCATGAGAAAGAAAAATTTTCTTCTCAACCACAAATAAACCCCAAAGGACAATATAACTCAAATGCATGTAGTTCAGGAAGCCAACACATGTATCAAGTTAAAGCGGTTATCACTCTTCAAAATGGTATATTTGTTGAAAAATACATTTCTGAGCCTCATGAGAATGATGAATCAATCTCTAAGGGTAAGGAAAGCGTTGAACCTACACCTAATGAAGAAAACACCAAACCTTTATCTCCACCCCCATTTTCTCATGCATTACGTAATACTAAGAAGATGAATCACAATCCTGAAATTTTTGAAATCTTCAAACAGATAAAAGTTAATATTCCTTTATTGGATGCTATTAAATAGGTTCTCTCTTATGCAAAATATTTGAAGGATTTATACACAGTAAAAAGAAAACTAAATGTGAAAAAGAAAGCATTTTTAGCTGAATAAGTAAGTGCCATTCTTCAAAACATTAATGCTTTGAAATATAAAGACCCTGGTTGTCCTATAATTTCATGTATTATTGGAATTCATAAAATTGAACAAGCCTTACTTGATCTTGGTGCTAGTGTGAATTTACTGCCATATTCAGTTTATCAGCAGCTCAATCTCAATGAGTTAAAATCAACTTCTGTAACTCTTTTGCTTGCCGATAGATCAATAAAAGTAGCAAGAGGGATAGTGAAAGATGTTTTAGTTCAAGTTGATAAATTCATATATCCTGTGAATTTTATTGTCTTGGACACAGAACCTATTAAAGGATGTAATCCGATACCTATTATTTTGGGTTGTCTATTTTTAGCAACTTCTAACACTTTAATTAATTGCAGGAATGAAGTAATGAAGCTTTTATTTAGAAACATGACACTTGCTCAATGTTTTCAATATGTGAAAGCAACCACATGAGGAGGAGGATGAAAATGAAGAAGCCGACATGATTGAAACAATTGTGGATGATTATATTAAAAAACAAAGTTCTATCGATGTCTTAGAAATATGTTTAATAAATTCATTTGAGTTAAATATACAATTAGATCCTGAAATCTCTGACATATGTTCTTTACTTGACTGTGTACATTGATTGAAAATAAAGGATGGAAACCAAAGTTTGAAGAATTAAGAGAAAATGAGGATAAACAGAATAAAATTTCAAAGTTTGAGTTGAAACCTCTGCCTGAAGGACTGAAATATGCATTTCTTGGAGAAAAACAAACTTACCCGGTGGTAATCTTTTCTACACTCATAAGCGAACAAGAAGGTAAGTTGATTGAATTATTGAAAGTGCATAAAAATGCAATTGGGTGGACTTAAGACATAAACGACATTAATCCTTTGATTTGCACACATAGAATACACATAGAGGATAATGCCAAAACTTCTCAACAACCTCAAAAGAGATTAAATTCACATATAAAGGAGGTATTGAGAGCTGAAGTTCTCAAATTACTTGAAGTGGGAATCATCTATCCTATCTCAGATAGTAAGTGGATAAGTCTTACTCAAGTAGTAACCAAACAAATCTGGAATCACAGTCATTAAAAATAATAAAGGTGAGTTAATACCAACTCGAGTCTCATCTAGTTTGAGGATGTGCATAGATTATAGGAAGTTGAACTCAGCCACTAGAAAATACCATTTTCCTTTACCATTCCTTGACCAAATTGTAGAAAGAGTGGCAGGACATCTCTACTATTACTTTCTAGATGGTTATTATGAGATGTATATTAAGCATTTTTAGTGACATGGTTAAGCATTATTTAGAAGTTTTCATGGATGATTAACTATGTTTGGAAATTCTTTTGATAATTATTTTGAAAACTTAGAAAATGTCTTAAAAAGATGTGAAGAAAAGAGTCTTGTATTGAATTGGAAAAAATGTCATTACATGGTTACTTCTGGAATTTTTTCGGGACATGTAGTGTCTTCTAAAGGAATTGAAGTGGATAAGGCAAAAGTTGAACTCATTACACATTTGCCTCCACAAAAAATAATCAGAGAAGTCCAATCCTTTTGAGGACATGCTGGATTCTATAAGAGGTTCATAAACAATTTTAGTGCTATATCTAAACCTCTTTGTAACCTCTTAGCAAAAGATGTATCATTTGAGTGGACTCAAGAGTGTCAAAATTCATTTGAAAAATTAATTGACCTCTTAACATCTGCTTTTATTAAACAATCTCCTGACTGGTCTTTACCTTTTGAGCTCTGTATAATGCTAGTGACTATGTTGTTAGTGCTATATTGGGACAAAGAAAGGAAGGTAAATCCTATTTAATTTATTACGCAAGAAGAATTTTAAATAGTACACAAATGAATTACACAACAACTGAAAAAGAACTATTTGCTGTAATATTTGCATTAGACAAATTCCGTTCTTACTTAATTGGTTCTTTAACTGTTGTGTTTACTGACCATGCTGTTGTAAGGTACTTAATGTCAAAACAGAATGCAAAACCAAGACTGATTCGATGGATTCTGTTGCATCAAGAATTTATTATCACTATCAAAGATAAAAAGAGAGCTGAATATATTGTTGCAGATTACTTATCAAGACTTGCACCAGATTCATCAACAGAAATAACACCCATTAATGATTTTTTTTCCCAATGAATTTTTTTTCTCTACTATTACAATGCCTTAGTATGCTAATATTGTTAATTTTAATATAACAGGAGAAATTCCACCTCAACGGAATGCTCAAGACAAAAAGAAATTTTTAACTGAGGTAAAAAAATTTTATTGGGATGATCCTTATCTCTTCAAATATTGTCATGACCAAATTATTTGCCACCATTCTTGGCTTTTATCATCCAAGTGGTTCCCTTTTATTTGTCTCGATTTATTCATATTTTTCTATAAATAGATAGCATGTTTATGCCCAAATGATGTAATTAGAGGGTTAGATTTTAGTTTAAAACACTTACCTTTTGTATTATCGCTTTGTAATACTATTTCTCTTGTTTATTATTCTAAAGTCATGTTATCTCTTCTTTCATTTCTTTCTTTTTCTTTAGTTTTATTATGTCTAAGTAATTTTCTTTATGCTAAGGTGAAAGGGTGAAACTCTTGATAAGGTAATAAAATATACTTAACTCTTATTCATTAATTTAATGCTTCATTCTTAAGTTATACAAATTTATATATGATATATTTATTTTACTTGTAATATTAATACACTTTCTTCTAAAGTGGTGCCTCTTGATTTATTATAGACAATTTCTATACTTGGCACATTGAATTCTTGAAATCATTTACAAAATTTGGCGTGTATACCCTATCTTATAAAGTCGGAGTCTTGATTTATTGTAGACAAATATAAATATTTGGCATAATAAATACTTGAACCCATTTATAAGATTTGGTGTATAATAATTGAAAGAAATAAATACTAGTTAATATATAAATGGTGATGAACTGTAATTGTTATATCTTCCGGTTGGAACCTCCTTTGTGTGAGGATTCCAATTGAGTTATAAAAAAAATTAAATATATTCTTACTTCTTATGCCAATAGTGAATCCTCATAATCTTAAATTTTATTTGAATTGGTTAATTGAATTAATATTTACAAATATCTTATACTGCATTAATTATCTTTAAAGTATTTATAGTTTGTAATTTTAATTCTACTTCTCTGTGGATCGACCCCGTTCTTACCGGTTTATTTATTACTTCAACAATCCTGCACTTGCGAATAAACTCTTATATTCTGGATCTATCATTAACCATATCTACAATGTTATTGTAGTCTAGGCATTTAAATTTTTGTCTAGTAGAATAGTCTTTGTGGGATGAAAATCTCAACTTGTTGTCAACTTTCGCATGTTTAGTCCAATTTAAATATGTGGGCAAAAATATTTTTTCAATCAAACTAACTCTTATTGACTCAGGAGCATGGAACTCCATGTTGCAACAAGAGTTACATGAACCTCTAATTGACCTTCTATTATTAGAATTAGCCATGGCAAATTGCAAAAACTCATCAACCCCAGTTTTCTACTCTTTTGATAACCTATCACTTGTTATCCATGTCAAATATTTTACCTGATTATTATTTAATGATTGTTAGTTCAGAAAGATTTTGTAACTTTTAATTCTTAATTAACAATCAAATAAGTAATTACAAAAAGATATTATAAATATCTATTATATTTTAATAACACTTCCAAATAATTTGCAATAACCATCTCCCATACACAGCAACTCCAAAATTTGGAAATGATATAAAATAAACTCCATATTACAAAAACAATTAGCCAAGAAGAAAAATAAAATTATATATTAAAGAATAAAAATATACCTTACTAAAAACTTGTCACACTACTGAATTATTATGGTTTAAGGCAATCAACTAATAGAATTATAGAAACACTGTAATAATAAATACAAAATAATAAACTACAATTAAAAAATCAAAATAGAATCATAAATAAAGCAAAACAGCGTCAAAAATACTAGTTGAAACAGCCTAAAAATAACAATACAATCAACCTAAAACAATGAAAATAGCAGCCATACAGGCCTAATTAAGTAGCAAAAACACTGACCATACAACCCAAAAACAGTACAAAAATTAGTGGCCATATAGCCCTAAACAGAAACAAAAATAGTGGCCTTATATGAGTTTAAAACAGCAGCAAAAATAATAAACATATAGCCACAAAACAATAGCAAGAACAGTTGCTATATAGCCCTAAAATAGCAGTAAAAACAATAGCATATAGCCCCAAAATAAGTGCTTAAAAATACCCTTATGATCTATGCAAACTATTAATAGAAACAAAATAAGTTGTGTTAACTTAGTAAGTTATCCCATAGAACTCCCCTCATAAGCGTTCACTTTTGCGTTTCTCTAAAATTGTAGTCATGGTAAAATCTTGGTTTATTTAATCATCAGAGACTCCTAAGCACACAAATTCTCTAGAAATAGATAATTGAGAGCTTGTTATTCAACAGTATAACATGACTTATATCCCCGTGTCAACCAATAGAAACATCTATAGATAAATATCCCTGATCTTCAACTTTGTTATCTAGATTCATATTTAGAAAATATTTTTTTTTTTTTAATGAATGAAGTAAGTTAGAAAAGAAGTAAGAGGTGGAATACCGATTTAGATAGATATATGATTTCGATAAAATCAACTCCAATTCAAACCTCAGTATACTATAAAATCTTAAGTCTCCAGTTCATCATATGATCCCAAATGGGAATATTAAGTCTCATATAGCTTATAAATTCATATGCTAGTTAGTAAAATTAATAGGTCCTAAACTAATCAGCTATGACCCACAAACCTTTATCTTTTCAAACATTTCTATTAATTATCTCAACTAAATCTTTCCTCTTGGTGTTTGAATTAGGTGTTGTAGTTATAAGTGCTCAAAGTCTCGCTTGAATCAAGTTTGGGAACTAGTGCTAATAATCACATAATTAGTTGCATTGTTTGATTCAAGGCCTCTATCTAGTGCAACGAATTGGCACTGATTTAGTGATGCCACTATGTTTATTGATAAATTCTGCAGTCTTAAAGTGAAAAGGAATTATGTGGGTTGGGTTTGTTGTAATTAGGTAGCTGTTTTATAAATAATTATTTACCTTTTCCCTTGCTTTCTCATGTTTTGCATATACAAATTTAATTTATGATATCAAAATTGACCCAATTCTAATTTAGCCTACCTGATAGAAACAACACAACTCATAAAATCTTTGTGCTTGATACAACTCACAACAACTATGATTGGCTAACTAGAAACTTAGCCAACATACTTGAGAAAACAAACAATACAAAATTCAATATCCCTCTTATCATCAATCGGCAAATGCTAGATTAGTCTTTATTACATTTATTAGTAGAAGCACACTAGTAGACAATTTTAAGAAAAAAGATCAAAAATTGCTTTTTGCCCACTTACAAAATGTGCTTTTTTCCAATCACACCTAAACAATCTAATGCCCACTCTTGAAGATGAAAGAAACCAAAGATTGTTTTTCCTACGTTAATTTTTATTTGGCCCACGATCCAGATTAACCCAGAGAGAATATACACAAGTTCTTTTTTCAGAACCAGCATGGAGGTCCTCTACACCTAATCCTATGGGTCAATGTTTCTAGTAATTTTCATCATTTATTAAGTTTGCAAGACCCAATAAATGAATTATAATTAGGGAATAGGGATATAAGGCAAATTCACACCTCGTAGAAAATCTTCAATGCATTAGTCAAGATTATTATAAAACCAAATAATATATAATCAATGAATTAAACAACATAATTTTCACAAATAATATTTAAAAATCAATTCCAAAATAAGATATCATTGAAGCATTGTTAGATTTTCTTCAAGGAATGAAATTTTGAATATGCACCGAGAAAAAATGGCATGCAATAAATTGAGAAAATCAAATAATAACAAATACAATAATTTGAGAAAAGAAATTTTACTTGAAGATTTTGATTAGGGTTAACAGCTTATTTAAGAGAGACAAAAGATTTTGATTAGTGTTAGAGTTCCTTCGTCTGTGTATTCTCGGCAATGAGTTAGGGTTACGATTCAGAGATCGATGATTGATAAAGCAAAGTGATTGCAATTGATGACTGATAGAGGAAAGTGACTGAGATCGAAGATTTTGACAGGTTTCTTCATTCTACAAAGTGAAAGGCTTTTTCGTTTTGCAAAGTAAGAGACGAGAAAATTTGCTAATGTTTTGCAAACACTTAATTCCTTAAACGACGTCATTTAGGGGCGTTCTTAGTTTTTTTAACCCCCAAAATAACATCATTTTAGGGCTTTATTTTTTTAGTTATAATGCCCAAAATGATGTCATTTTTGGCGTTATATTAATTTTTAAATTTTATTTATTTATTTCAATAATTAAAATTTTAAAATAAAAAATAACTTTCTCATACTATGGTATTACTAATTCATGGATATTTTGTTATTGATGTCATGATATCAGCAATTCACTGACACTTTATGTTTCTGATATCATGGTATCAACAATTCATTGACACTTTTTTTTACTGACACCATTTAGAAAAGTGTCAATAACATAGTGTCAATAAAAGTCATTTTTTAGTACTGTACCGAAGTGTCTGGTAAACATTTATAATTTTATTTTTTAAAATAAATTAACTAATTTTTTTCTTAATTGCTATTGGATAAAAAAGTTGATATTATCCCTACTACTTCATCAAAAAGACTTTGTAATGATACTAACTAGTGTCTAAGGATTCGCAACATTTTATAATGTTGCCATCTAAAAATGTGCTTACAATGTAATAGTTATTATATATTAAATATAAAAGATATATTATAATGTCAAAAAGAAGATAAATTTTTAACTAATACAAGGCACTTTATTATCTGAGTGCCTCGTGAAACATTCATCTAACTATATGTCAAGTACAACCCAGAAGCCATTTATATATAATAGCAAACCAATTATGGGCCATTCTTAATCAATTCAGGATAAACAAAGTGGAAGCTACCAAACTCACAACACTCTCCTTAGAATTCACTTTTTTAGTTGTATTTACATTGATAAGAAAAAAATCCACTAAGACAAACACCTAAGCAAACTAAATAACTCTATAATACGCAATGGTATTAAATGTGTTCAATGCTATCGCATTAAAAATATTATCGGTAAAACTTAATGGGATTAAAACTAGTTAAAAGACAAAAAAGAGTTCAGTTCATATTTGTAATTAATACATTTCTTTAAGAAATATGCTCTCTATGATTAAACGCTCCCCCTAAAATAATATTCATCAATTTGATAATCTATTAAGTTGATATATGCCAATCTTATGACCTAATTTTTCAAAAGTTAATAATGGTGAAGATTTGGCAAAATAGATTTGCAAAAATAATATAGAGTGTATCTATCTAACATAAAGCTTTTTACTCTACTGCAACTCATAAGTACTGAATAATTTTATAGAAATATGTTTAGTTTTATCTTCTTTGATGTATCACCTTTGACTTGAGCAATATAAGCAACATTATCTTTATATATTATTGTTAAAATATTTGTTGCAGGTTGCATGTTCTATAATATGATGAATTACAGACTATGGCTATAATTATTCTCTATTTGCTTCATGTAGTGTAAGAATCTTAGAGTAATTAAAGAAGGCAGCAATTAAAATCTACTTTATAGATCATTATAAGATTTTTGTATTGCTGTAAGTCAAAACATATCCCGTTTGCGAGCGTACTCTTATAGGAATATGATAAATACCCAATATATGCATAACCAACTGGAACTTAATTCTCAATAGGCTTATTTGAATAAAATAATCACAAATCTATCATCCTACGAAGGTATCAAAATACACTATTCCAATGACTTTAAATTGGTGCGAAGCTAAATGTTTTAAATAAGTTTACTAAAAATGCTATGTCCACTCTGATGCATTGGATGAGATATATTATAACACCAATTGCATTAAAAATTGATACTTTTAAACCAAATATCCTCTCACAATCTTCTTTTGCACAATTTATTCATGAATTGTAGATTTGTTATTTATTCATCAATAACTGATTCAATTCAATTATATTTTATTTTATAGAACTTTATCATTAGCAATCATATATAGCATAAATCCTTCTAGTCTTTATAAGTACTCCCTCATACACAACAATCTCTTTTTTAAATAAATATTGACTTGAGCATCAAAATCTTGTTTTCTTGTAGAAGGACAACGCACTTCACTATTTCAAGTAGTATATAAGGGTAAAATGGTAATTTATTCAGAGGTTCTAAACCTGAGAACTTCAATGACGCTATCTATTGAAAGTTCCGAACAAAAGGCAGACTTTTGTGGCACTAAGATCACTATAAAATAAGTATGACAACACATAAAAATCCTCATAACTCAAGGCTTTAAAATAACAGCAAGAATAAACGTCTGTGCAACTTGAACACAATCACCTTAGGAAGTGAGGTTCCCACCAATATGGTAGAGGTACTAACAAAGATATTAAAATAGTTAGAGGATGCTAAAAAAGAGAATTGAGAATTAAGAGATAAATTAACAGTTATGGAAGCATACGCGGGGTATAATGATCTTGAGGAAGTCCTACCTCACGAAGATAGATAGAATGAAAGATCTGTAAAAAATAGAGAAAGGAAAGAAGTCATAGAGATGATGAGAAAGACTAATAGAGAATAAGATATAAAGGTAGTTATAATGAAAAAATGTTACTATAGTGTATAGGAAAGCATGAAAGGCCGGAATTGCAATGGATGCAATGTTCTTGGCATGAAAGGTGAACCAAGACCCCTTCACGAAAGCAATAAAGAGGGCTGATAAGTTTTAGAAGTTCATCGTACCAAACTTCCAAATATATGACAACACTAGAGATTCTAAGGAACACATCTTCAACTTCAATGTGAAGATAATTATGCATGCCATGGATGACCCCCTGAATTGTATTATGCTTCTTTCTAACTTGAAGGAACCAACCCAAGCATGATTCTGGCGATGAAAAGAGAACTCTATTTCTTCCTTTGATGAACTAACTGCTCAGTTTATCACATAATACATGCAAAATATGAAGAAAAAGAAGTTTAGATTTGTTCTTCATAAAGAGAACAAATAGATAAGAAGCTTTCTAAATAGATTTAACTAAGAGCTTAGCGATTTTGGGAACTACTACACAGAGATAGTCGAGCAAGTGTACCTAAAGGAAATAAGGACATCCACTATTTGCTACTGATATCTTGTTTGAAAGAACTTTACTTCCTTCAAATTAATCAGTCAAAAGTTTAAGCAGTGTATTAAAGAGGAGGAAGACGTAGCAGCAATGATGAAAGAAGCTTTTATAATTACCACATAGAAGGAAGAAACCACCTTCCAAAAGAAAGAATTCAGAAAGCGACCTTCCACTATATAAAGAGATGGTAGAGATGAACGACAAAGGTGACTTAAGCCTTTGATTCCCATTAATACACCTGCTGAGAAGATTTGACAAAAATATAAAGATTTTAAAACTTTCAAGAAATTGAAGTCTATCATGATACTAGAAGATTGGTAAGATTAGACCAAACATTATCTCTTTTATGACGGAAAGGGACATGATATTAACGTATGCAAATTGTAAAAGAAGAAGATACATAATCTTATGAGGAATGGATATCTAACTAAACCCCAGCTAGATATAAAGCCCAATAAAACCACAACAATGAAACTAAAGAAAAGAATCATAATCTAATTAGGGGATAAGCCATAACTACAGAAGAGATAGGCATTGAGATATTAGACGTAATTCATGATTAGCTTTATGATTTCTAGTACTAGAAAAAAGAATAATGCATAAAAGAGGAAGATGATTGAAAGAATATAGATGAAGACACATGGCCAATAATCAGAGAAGGATCACATATAATAAGCAATCCAATCTACGATTGTTTAGAAGCATTATCCACAAGGATGATAGTTAACTAACATTACGTAGTAGTACTTCATAAAAAACTCAAAAAGAAAGAAGAGAAGGATGAGAGGTGAAGACTTTTGTTTAGGAAAGTAACAAAGTTCAAAGACTGAGAGTAGAAGAAACATTGGCTCCCATCATCATGGAAATAGAGCAAGAATTTAGAGAAACTTCCTTATTCTAAGAGGATTTGACCAATATAATGCTTTCGCACCTTGATCTGTTTATGATAACATTGAACATAGGAAATAACATTATATGACATATGCTAGTTGATAGTGGAAGTAGTGTGGACATCCTATTTTGGGACACTTTTAAGAGGATATATTAGAAAAAAAAATGACGTTATAACATAGAGCTCATTGCATTTAAAGGAACAAGAGTACAAGTCAAAGAATTCATCACACTATTAATAATTGCAATAGAAAAGAGGTTAAAGATAAATTACTTAATGGTCAATGCACACTTTGCTTATAATATAGTGGTGGGATGATTTTGGATATGCTACATAGAAGTCATCCTTTTCACTTTGTATCGAGTGGTAAAGTGCATATCAACCATTAAAAAAAGAACAATGGATATAAAGGCGAACAAATCTAGTCAAAACACTACTATGCTAACTCAATCAAACTATATAAAAATTAGAAGGGAACAAAGAAGGCTTCTATAAAAATTGATAAAGAAGATTAGAAGGATGAAAAAAAAGGAAAAACTAATAGAGCCGAAACATCAAGTAGCACAGAAGTTCCTCTACTATTACAATTGGTAAAGTCTCCCAAATAATAACTACAAGACAAGTGATCAAAGAGACTACCATAAGAGGAAGAGAAAATGGAAGAGTATACTCCACCCAATAAAGAGAAGATAGAGAAAGTACAACTGGACCATTTGGCTGTTAATAGAGATGTGCTACTAAGCACTAATATGAACGAAGAGGAAAGAATAACGATAATTGACCTATTGAGGAAGACCTAGGATATCTTTTCCTAGTCACACTATGATATGTTGGCATAACCCAAAGGTAATAAGTCACAAGTTGAGTATCAAGAAAGACTACACCTTAGTTAGACAAAAGCAAAAATGTTTTGCAACGAAACATAACAAGATTACTAGTAACGAAGTAGATACCTAGGATATCTCTTCCCGATTTGTATTTCTCTTCATTGCACACCTTTTCTATTTTTATTATTTATTTATTTTATTTTATTTGAATAATTTTGAAAATTCTATCGCATAAGTCAAAAATCTCTCGTTGCTAAATTAAAATTTTTTTTTTCCATTCTTAATAAAAAGAGATAAAATTTAGAAGTCTGGTTTAATGAAGGTTTTAGGAGAGATCAAAGAGGGATTTTAATGTCATGGGGTAATTGAATTGTCGGGAGATTTTTTGAATACAATATTTTGCGAAGAAATAGTCGCCAATGATTTATAATGAACCCTCAATTGGAGCTGATCCAAGGTGAAATTTGTGACAACTTCTAAGTTTATCTATTAATGAAGGGATTATTTGTGTTCAACAGGCAGTGTTTAAGAGGGGAGATGATGATTCATGAGTTGTTAGAAAGTTGGTTTTATTGGGGATCTAATATACGTGGGTGTATGTATGTACATTAGTGTTTATTGTATAAAATACGCATCTCATACATATTTAGCGCTACGGAATAATTAAATTATATAATAAACGAGTAACATTTTACACGTGTATCCTGAGAGTCCACCTGGAGACCAACCCATTGGGCTTGGTAAACTAGAACAGCAGCTCCAAATCTAACATTGGGTTTAACTTTTAAACCCTTTGAATTTATTTTTTCCTTAATAAACTCTTTGATAAAAAAAAAAATTTCCTATGTTATTGTAACTGGTATCCAATAAATGTAGACAACAGAATTAATTTCAACACTTGAAATTAATCCTTAAATGGATCTATATCCCTTATTTTTGCTTAACATTCGGCCAACCACCATTTGAAGTCAAAATATTTCTTTCTGATTTCAAAGCCAACAACCAAAATCGAAAATGAAAACAATTTTTCTTCCACCGAATTCACACACACATATCTATATATCTATATATATCTCACATTAGTAGAATAATAATATTATATATATAAAATATTACACATGGCCACCTTGCTTATAAAATAATATTATTATATATCTCATTATATTATATAATAAAATAATATATTATAATATCTAATAATGAAATATTTATGATTATCTAATAATTAAATAATCATTGTGTGAAATGACCATTTTGCCCCATAATGAATAATTACCAAGTATACCCCCTAGTGGGTATCACCATACTCACACTTGGATAAACTCAACTGAGGGTCCACAATACGTCACGTGTCATTATATAATTAGTAAATAACAATTATTGACTAATTGATGTATTTAATGCTTAAATACAGACACACACGCATTCTTATAGTAGTGCTGGATATTATTGGATTAAATAATTTAATCTCGTACGCTACCCCAGTGCTCAACGAGTATACTCCATATCACGGGACTCCCTAGGTCCACACCCGATTCATCAAATGAAACTATTCCATGAGTCCGTAAACATTGCCTCATACAAATCAATGCATCGACCATCCAAGCTGAGGTCACAACACATACGTATCGTCTTTCTGTCATGATATCCTGGATGTGTGGGATATAGATTATCACCGTCAAATCCCTATGTGCTCATCCATATTATATCCCTAGCAAAACCTCTTTCTTGGGATTAATGTTGTGGCT
This sequence comes from Ailanthus altissimus, assembly GCA_946807835.1. Classification (NCBI taxonomy): domain Eukaryota; kingdom Viridiplantae; phylum Streptophyta; class Magnoliopsida; order Sapindales; family Simaroubaceae; genus Ailanthus; species Ailanthus altissimus. The sequence continues at coordinate 18,939,215 of OX327687.1, forward strand.
ACAAGACTTTTTGATATACAGTCTTGAAGCATCTAGATATCTAACTCTCTATGCGAGCTGATGGATCCCATATCTATACATACTGAACTCCATAAGCATCGGACCATACCCAGCGGTCACACCACATGAAAGGTCTGTGACATGCGTGGAACTAAAGTATGGTGGATCACTTACAAGCCCACCATGGCACTCAGGTCAAAGGACCATGTATACTACTCAACTCGAGAGGACCCTCTGTTGACGGCTTACATAGGGTGTCTATCGGAGACCCTCGTGAGTCCGTCTTATATCCAGTCCTAACTGGATACCATATGTAAATACGAGCTCCAAGCTCACAGTCGGCCAAGAACGATCATCTATACCCTATAGGTATGACATATGTTGATCTATATAAAAATATCCACTGATAAACCCGCATCAGTAGAAATAGATTAGGGACAATATTCAAGAACATACTTGCGCAACTGACATTTCCTGGCACCTGATTACAACTCTTGCAACTATATAGTTACTAGCATATTCCCAGGGCTATGTCCCATTATAGAAAAGGCTTCAACTTTTGGATCTTCGCTGAGTATTATAACCAACTAACAATTAACTATGCTAACATTTAACATTTATATCTCTCAGCATGGCAAACTAAGGGCCATTCTCTATACTCTTTTAGATCAGATTTAAACTCCTTCAAATAATACAATGTCTGTAATATTACATTACCTAGTACCATTTAAATTAGCATTAGCAATTTAATAGAAATGTACACTTGTATAAATAATAAGTATATGTATATTCAGGGATGGCACGTAAGCACCAACCCTAACAGGTTTCGTGAGAGATAATTCCATGACTATATGATTGCAATGTTTGAAGTATTGGATTTATAAGTTTAAGTTAAGGTTTAGAATATAAGATGGGCAGTTGTGATGAAGAAGGAAATAGCGAACATGCAACGGGGTGAGGGAGAGGATTTGAAGGGCAATTTTGATTTTTGGAGGGTTTATTGGAGAGAGAATATAAATGGATCAGTTTAGTTCTATGATGATAATAATGGTTTTAAATCATGAAGAGAGAAGAAATTACAAAGACAATACGCTTTGGCTAGGTATGATTATGAATGATGATGATAATGAAGGGGTTCGCTTTGTATTGTTTACTTTAGATGAGAGGTCTTGATTCTTAGTTAATGGGTTCATCATTTATATAGCCTTACTACAGGGAAGACAATTATGTACACCATCTTTTCACTTGTAAATTCTGCAAAATGGTCTGTGCCCTATAAGTTTTTAAAAGAAGAAGAAGAGATCTACAATTGTTTCCAAAAGCTAAGGTTAGACGTAAAAGAAAAAAAATACAACAAAAGTAATTTCACTACCCTATCATTCAACACCTATATTTCACGTGCTTATCTGTTTTTTATTCTTTAAATAAATATTTTTTTCCGAGGTATTCTGTCACTTTAATCATCACGTACAATTAACTTAATAAACAAGGGCAAACATATCGTTATACAACCATATTAATGACACGTCCAAAATATAGGAGTTTATTCCCAAGTGTAGGATTGTCGAAGTAATAAATAACTCGATGAGAACGGGGTCGATCCACAGGGAAGTAGAATTAAAATTACAAATTATAAATACTTTAAAGATAATTAATACAATATAAGATGTTTGCAAATATTAATTCAATTAACCAATTAAAATAAAAGCTAAAGTGAGGGGGATCCATAATTGGCATAAGAAGTAAGAATATATTTAACTCTTTTTATAACTCAATTGGAATCCTCACACAAATGAGGTTCCAACCGAAAGATATAACAATTAAATTTCATCACCATTTATATATTAACTAGTATTTATTTCTTTCAATTATTATAGACCAAATCTTATAAATGGGTTCAAGTATTTATTATGCTAATCTTTATATTTGTCTACAATAAATCAAGACTCCCACTTTACAAGAAATGGTATATATGCCAAATCTTGTAAATGATTTCAAGAATTCATTGTGCCCAGTATACAAGTTGTCTATAATAAATCAAAAGGCACCATTTTAGAAGAAAGTGTATTAATATTACAAACAAAATAAATACATCATATATAAATTTGCATAACTTAATAATGAAGCATTAAATTCATGAATAAGAGTTAAGTACATCTTATTACCTTACCAAGAGTTTCACCCTTTCACCTTAGCATAAAAAAAATTACTTGGACATAATAAAACTAAAGAAAAAGAAAAGAAATGGAAGAAGAGATAACATAATTTTAGAATAATAAACAAGAGAAATAATATTACAAATAAATAATACAAAAGATGAGTGTCTTAAACTAAAATTTAGTTCTCTAATTACATCCTTTAGGCATAAACATGCTATCTATTTATAGAAAAATATAGATAAATCGAGACAAATGAAGAGGGAACCACTTGGATGATAAAAGTAAAAAATGGTGGCAAATAATTTACCGAACCTATCACAAAACAGTTAAAGCTAATTAGGTACAATATTGTAAACATACTTAAGTTAGGAGGTTAAAGACACTAGTAATACAAAACAATGATGTAAAACCCTTATTAAATGTGTAATTTCAAGTGTTTATCACACCCCCCAACCAGCTTATTGCTAGTCTCTAGCAATTCAAGCATAAATAAAATTTGAACTCTACTTAAAGTATTTCAAATAAAATGTCAATTCAAGAGCACAGTCGTTATAAAGGTTATTTCAATCATAACTTTCAAAATTTTGTGTGTGTGAATTAAGCCTAAGCCGAAGCCTTTTTACCACAAACCACAACATATATAACCTTGAAAATGTTTTCCAAATAAAAGCTTCAATTTTATATCCTCACAGGTGAATAACTTGTTTAATGGGTTAGGATTTCACTCATGGAGTTGGAAAACAGATAATCGCTCAACAAAATGTTACATTTAAGAATAGACAGACAAGCTAACATTGATCCAAAGATAGGAAAACCAATTATTAGAGCCAAATCATTCTTTCCACATGCTCGCTTCAAGACTTTAATTATTTTATGCGAATCTTACGTATAAAGAGTCCAGTGATAAAATTGCTTCCTAATGACTTCTGTTTTTTAGAATTGAACAAAAACTTTATTGAACTGAATTAACTTTTTTTTTTTACACTAATTTTTTTTGTGTTTGTTTTTATTTTTTTTAAAGACATAATGAATCATTACAAAATAAGAGCAATTTATCACCATAATACTTTTCCAAAAAAAATAATTTTCATTATCCTTCAGCTAAGCAACCAAATCATTCTTCATCCCAAATAATGTCATTTCAAACAAAAATTAACCATTTTAAAATATCAATGAAAGTTCGTAAGCTGTTATCTCAAACCTCTACACTTACTCACAAAGATATATGAGTTTTGAAAAGAATATGTATACTTAAACATAGAAATTTTTTGGTTATATATATTGAATCATATATCTTACCACAAAGCTTAACATTGTGCTCAAAAAATAATTTTGGAAGTTTATTCTTTAGTAACCTAGATAGAAAAAGTAATTTAAACTAAACAACTTTGAAATTATACCTCGATAGTAAAATAAACTTATTTACGCAAGAGTTTACCAAAAACTTAAGCAACAAACATAAAATGCATTGAATATAAACCAATTAGAATGTGTTTCCAAAGTTCAATAATGTACTCTTTACTCTGGCATTCTAGAACTAAAATGTGTCTCAAGAATGCATAAATAAATTTTTTACTCACGCCATTCATGATGAATTTTTTTAATAGGGAACAAAGTGATAACAAAAAAAATAAATAACATTAACATTATATATCATCTATTCTCCCCCAACCAGATTGAGACATTGTCCTCAATGCTAAAATATAAAAAGAGTAAAGTATATAAGATATCACCTGAAACATCTTTTATTAAAAATTAAACCTGCAATAAAATAAAATAAGCCACACAAAATGCATAAAAATACATAAAGTAGATAGGTTGTAGACGAAGTGTCAAAACTATCTTACGTTTCTTTTCACTATCATCAGTATACCAATCTATCTGACGCATTGTTGGATCAGATAGAGGTGTAAAAGCTTGTAGTTCATCGAGTAACTAATCAACAGTTGAAGCAGAAATGAGGATCTGTCGTGCTGCAGATGAGACAAACTGTTTTTTCACCGTATAGTCAATAAAAGATAACAACTCATTATAAAAACCATCAACATTTAACAAATCAATGGGTTTTTGATGGATTTGTAATTGTGCCCATGAGACAATTTAAAAAATTTCCTCCAAAGTTTTGAAACCTCAAAGTAGAGCTATAAAGGCATCAGTGTTCTGAAGGATGAGAGACATTTGCTCATGCAATGATGATACCTGTAACTCATCTACAATTATTTTTCCTACAATGTTTCCAACAGCTAGAGCTTTTGGTATAATACCCAAAACTCGACTTCCTTTATTTTGTGCAACGGTTGCCACACGTCCAATTAATCCAAAACTACCTCCCCTATATACTAAATGAATTTTTCGCTTAGCTAACACCTTACCAAGGGTTTCTGCTGCTTCTACAAACTTTCTAGTTTTTTCAGGGTTTGATCCACAAAAGACACATTTTTTATGAATTTACGAGTTAATGTTCCTTCCATTATTACACTCACCATCTCTCTTGAATGATTTAAGTTTGTGTAAAGTTGCAGAAATAATGCAATATATTTATAGAGCCAAAAGGTGTTGTAAAATTAAGTCATATGGGTTGTTGGCTTAAAATGCAAAATTTTTAAAACCGACTATGGGTGGTTGGTTGTTGGAAAAGACGTTTGAGTTTGAAAAGAAACATTTAAAAATAACAGCTATGGTAAATATGTACAAGTAGTTGTGATTGTGGCTTACATCTTACTCTGGTTTTACATCTAGAAATGGATTAAATGCCCTCTATGGGTCGGGGATAGGCTTCCCATCTAATTTTCTTATAAATTGTCAAACATGATCTTTAAAGTCAGATTCTCGAGACTATACCGCTCATGTTCTTTTAGGAATATGTCTCATAATTCACGAATTGCAATATGCACATATCTACTAGGATGCGTCTCAAGAGTTGATAAGATATCATCTAAATACTCTTTACTCAGGCCATCCTTAATGAACTTAATTTTATCTTCGCGATTTATAGACACCATTCCTAAAGTGCGGCAACGTGTGTTGCAAGTCATGCGTGCATACTTGTAACAAATGCTTAATCATTTTGCTCTTCATTTTTTTGCGAAAGAGCTTTTACTTAAGCCAGGCATATAGGAAATTAATGAGTGTGAAAATTTACCTATCAATCGAACTTTGGCTTTAATTAGCCAACGTAAATCAACGGGTTATTCATAATCATTAATAAGCTTAATCTTTCACATCTTGCTTGGTAAAGTTTCTTTAAGAAATTTTGAGGCAATGAGGGAAAATATTTTTTTCATATTCTTTAGAGTGTCATCCATTTTTTTTAGAAAGGGGAAAGAAAAGAAGATATCAGTAATTATGAAAAATTGACAAACCTAACTTAAAATATCATAGAGTACTGTTATCCGCCACTTAACTGGGGTGCAAAATAAAACTTTAACAAAAATACTAAATTAACCTGCAAGTAAAAACAAAAAAATTAAAGTTAGAAGAAGAATAAAAAATATATATGTAAATATGTAAAATAATGATTAATTGGTCTCGTAATAAGGGTCAGATAGGGACACAAATTCTTCATGAAAAGTTTAATTTTCTAGAAACGGCTTGAGTCTTTGCCCATTTACCTTAAACACATTCCCATTTCTAGGATTTTCAATGTCAATTGTTCCATAAGGGTACACATGTTTCACAATAAAAAGGTTACTCCATCTTAATCTTAATATTTCATGGAATATGTGAAGTCGAGAATTATAAAGCAAAACCTTCTAACCAGTATTAAATATTTTTCTTTGAATTTTTTTATCATGAAAAGCTTTGATTTTAGCTTTATGAATTTTTGAATTCTCATATGCATCATTTCTCAATTCTTCAAGTTCATTTATTTTTAATTTACATATGTATCTAGCAAAATCAAGATTTGCATTGAAAGTTTTAATAGCCCACTAGGCTTTATGCTCAAGTTCCACAAGTAAGTGACAAAGTTTTCCATAAACTATCCTACAATGAGACATACCTAATGAAATTTTAAAAGCAATTCTATAAGCCCACAGTGCATCATTAAGTTTTGAAGGCCAATCTTTGCAATTTGGGTTTACAATTTTTTCTAAAATTTGTTTTATCTCTATATTTGCTAATTCAACTTTTTCACTTGTTTAAAGATGATAAGGGGTGGCAACTTTATGAGTAATACCATATTTTTTCATTAATGTTTCAAATGTCCTATAACAAAAATGCTTACCCCCATCACTTATAATAGCTTGAGGGATTCCAAATTGACTTAAGATATTTTCTTTCAAAAATTTCATGACCGTTTTATAGTCATTATTTCGACATGGAATAGCCTCAATCTATTTTAAGACATAATCTACTGCGACTAAGATATACGTAAATCCAAATGATAGCGGAAATGGTTGCTTGAAATCTATCCCCCAACAATTAAAGATTTTAATAACAAAAATGGGGTTCAAATGCATCATGTTTCGTTTTGAAATTGATCCCAACTTTTGACAATTTTTACAAGTTATACAAAATACATGTGTATCTTTAAATAAAGTAAGCCAATAAAATTCACACTGCAAGATTTTTGTAGTTGTTTTCTTTGATGAGAAATGTCCCCCACATGCTTCAGAATGATAAAATTTAATAACTTTACTTACCTCATTATCGAGTATGCATCTTTGAAATATTTGGTCACGATAGTATTTGAAGAGATAAGGATCATTCCAATAAAATTTTCTTACCTCAGTTAAAAATTTTTTTTTGTCTTAAACATTCCTTTGAGGTGGCATTTCTCCTGTTACAAGAAAATTAACAATATTAGCATACTAAGGCATTGTAACAGTAGAAAATAAAAATTCATCGAGAAAAGAATCATTAATGGGTGTTATTTTTGTTGATGAATCTGGTACGAGTCTTGATAAGTGATCTACAACAACTTTTTCAACTCCATTCTTATCCTTGATAGTGATAATAAATTCTTGAAGCAATAGAATCTATCTAATCAGTCTTGGTTTTGCATCCTGTTTTGAGATTAAGTATCTTATAGTAGCATGGCCAGTAAACACAATAATTGAAGAACCAATTAAGTAAGACCGAAATTTGTCTAATGCAAATATTACAGCAAGTAGTTCTTTTTCAGTTGTTGTGTAATTCATTTGTGTACTATTTAAAGTTCTTCTTGCGTAATAAATTACATAGAATTTACCTTCCTTTCTTTGTCCCAATATAGCACCAACAGCGTAGTCACTAGCATTATACAAAGCTCAAAAGGTAAAAACCAATCAGGAGATTGTTTGATAAAAGCAGATGTTAAGAGGTCAATTAATTTTTCAAATGAATTTTGACACTCTTAAGTCCACTCAAATGATACATCTTTTGCTAAGAGGTTACAAAGAGGTTTAGATATAGCACTAAAAATTTTTATGAACCTCTTATAGAATCCAGCATGTCCTCAAAAGGATTGGACTTCTCTGACTGTTTTTGGTGGAGGCAAAAATGTAATGAGTTCGACTTTTGCTTTACCTACTTCAATTCCTTTAGAAGACACTACATGTCCCAAAACAATTTCAGAAGTAACCATGTAATGACACTTTTTTCAATTCAATACAAGACTCTTTTCTTCACATCTTTTTAAGACATTTTCTAAGTTTTCAAGACAATTATCAAAAGAATTTTCAAGCACAGTTAAATCATCCATGAAAACTTCTAAATAATGCTTATGTCACTAAAAATGCTTAACATACATCTCTAAAATGTTGTTGGGGCATTACAAAGTTCAGAGGTCATTTTTTTAAAAGCAAAGGTCCTAAAAGGGCAAGCGAATATAATCTTTTCTTGGTCCTCTAATGCTATAGGAATTTGATAATAGCCAAAATAACCATCTAGAAAGTAATAGTATAGATATCCTGCTACTCTTTCTATAATGTGATCAAGGAATGGTAAAAGAAAATGGTCTTTTCTAGTAGCCAAGTTCAACTCCCTATAATCTATGCACATCCTTCAACTAGATGAGACTCGAGTTGGTATTAACTCACCTTTGTGATTTTTAATGACTATGATTCTAGATTTTTTTGGTACTACATAAGTAGGACTTACCCACTTACTATCTGAGATAGGATAGATGATTCCTACTTCAAGTAATTTGAGAACTTCAGCTCTCATTACCTCTTTCATATATGGATTTAATCTCCTTTGAGGTTGTTGGAAAGTTTTGGCATTATCCTCTAGGTGTATTCTATGTGTGCAAATCAAAGGATTAATGTCGTTTATGTCTTTTAAAGTCTACCCAATTGCATTTTTATGCATTTTCAATAATTCAATCAACTTACTTCTTGTTCACTTGTGAATGTAGAAGAGATTATCACCGAGTAAGTTTGTTTCTCTCCAAGAAATGTATATTTTAGTCCTTCAGGCAGAGGTTTTAACTCCAACTTTGAAATTTCGTTCTGTTTATCCTTATTTTCTCCTAATTCTTCAAACGTTAGTTTCCATTCTTTATTTTTAATCGCCTATGCACAGTCAAGTAAAGAACATATGTTAGAGATTTTAGGATCTAATTGTATATTTGACTCAAATTAATTTATTAAACACATTTCTAAGGGATCAGTAGAACTCCCTTTTTGAATATGATCCTCAACAATCATTTCAATCATGTCGGCTTCTTCACTTTCATCCCCCCCTCATATGGTTGCTTACACATATTGAAAACATTGAGCTTAAGTGTTATGTTTTCAAATAAAAGTTTCATTACTCTATTCCTGCAATTAATCAAAGCATTAGAAGTTGTTAAAAATGGACGACCCAAAATAACAGATATCAAATTACATCCTTTAACAGGTTCTATGTCCAAGACAATAAAATTCATAAGATATATGAATTTATCAACTTGAACTAAAATATCTTCCATTATTCCTCTTGGTACTTTTATTAATCTATCAGCAAGCAAAAGAGTTATAAAAGTTGATTTTAACTCACCGAGATTAAGCTACTGATAAATTAAATACGACAATAAATTCACACTAGCACCAAGATCAAGTAAGACTTGTTCAATTTTATGACTTCCAATAATACATGAAATTGTAGGATAACCAGGGTCTTTATATTTCAAAGCATTATTGTTCTAAAGAATGGCACTTACTTATTCAGCTAAAAATGCTTTCTTTTTCACATTCAGTTTTCTTTTTACTGTGCATAAATCCTTCAAAAATTTTGCATAAGAGGGAACCTGTATAATAGCATCCAATAAAGGAATATTAACTTTTACATGTTTGAAGATTTTAAAATTTTTTAGATTGTGATTCATCTTCTTAGTATTATATAATGCATGAGAAAATAGGGGTGGAGGTGAGGGTTTGGTGTTTTCTTTATTAGGTGTAGGTTCAACGCTTTCATTACCCTTAGAGATTGATTTATCGTTCTTATGAGGTTTAGGAATATTTTTTTCAACAATTTTACCATTTCGAAGAGTGATAACCGCTTTAACATGATCCATGTGTTGGCTTCCTGAACTACATGCATTTTAGTTATGTTGTCCTTTGGGGTTTAGTTGTAGTTGAGAATGAAATTTTTCTTTCTCATGAATGTTAAGTGCGAATGCAAATTTAGTAAGAGTATCTTTCAAATCAACAAATGTTTGAGCATTTTGAGAATTAACAGACTCTTGCTTTCAAGGAATTGATGCAAAGTTTCTTCAAGATTTTTCCTAGAAGGTGTGACATATGGTGTATAACCTTGGTGGTTTTAAAAATTTTGGTGTGGTTGGAAAGGTAGTTGTGAAGCCTGTGCTTGAGTGTCATTCCTCCAACTAAAATTCTGGTGATTCCTTCATCTAGGATTGTAGTTTTGTGAATATGGGTTATTATTTGACCATTTGAACGTGTTTAAAACATTGACTTGTTCATGGAGACATTTTCTAAATGCAGGCAAATTTGGGCAATCATTAGTAGAGTGATCATAGGTTTTACAAATGTGACACACAATTTCGAACATATTTTAATTGACCACTCTTTTCTATTTCTAAGGTTTCGACTTTTCTAGCTAGGGATGCTAATCTGTCTTGAAGGTCATGGTCTTCCTTAAGATGATAAATACCCCCACTAGATGTAGTGGTTTGATTTTTACTAAATGCCTCACAAGTACCAGCAGTGTCCCAATTTTGAGCATTTTCTACTAGTATGTCTAGATAGTTCATTGCTTCTTCTATGTCTTTGTCCTCAATTATTTTATTACACATCATTTCTACCATTTGCCTAACTTGGGGTGTTAAACCCTTATAGAAATTTGAGACTAGTCTCCATGTTTCAAAGCCATGATGGGGACAGGTATTAAGTAATTCTTTATACCTTTCCTAACATTAGTAAAGGGTCTCTCTTAATTTTTGAGCAAAAGTTGTAATTTATCTTTTGAAACAATTTGTTCTATGTGAAGGAAAAAACAATTTCAGAAATTTTTGTTGCATCTCATCCCATAAAGAAATGGATCCTGGCCTAAGGTTTTGTAGGCATGTTTTAGCTTTATCTTTTAAAGAAAAAGAAAAAAGCTTAAGTCGAATTGTGTTCATGCTACAATTTTGGTCATTATACGTGTTACACACTTCTTCAAATTCTCTTAGATGTAAATAAGAGTTCTCTGCATCTAAGCCATGAAAAGTGGGTAAAAGTTGGATAATACTTGGCTTAAAATTAAAATGTGTTGCATCCGAAGGAAAAATTAAGCAAGATGGTGCATCGGTTCGTGTAGGGTAGTGTCCTAGGTCGGTTATAATCATTATATTGGAATTGATTATCCCATGGGTCTATGAGTCCCTCAATTTGATTTTTGGTGATAGTGTTAATTGGTGAAGAATGAGAAGATGAAGGAGAATTCAACAAACTATCAAAGGAAGTTCCGAAATTACCTTTCACCAAACGATGAGAATTAGGATCTCAAAACCAACCGCTCATATAAAGAAATAAAACAAAATACAATAACAATAAATAATACAAATAAGAGAAAACCAATATTAAACACAGGTAAATAAAATAGACAAAACTAAAATTAAAATAAAATAAAGATAAATAATTAGAAGTTAGATTAGTCAATGTTAGATTATATAATAAAAAGTTAACAAATAAAGAGTAGGAGGCTTAGCCTTTCATGAAAATAAAATGCGAATAATAAATAAAGTAAAGCAAGTTATGAGGCTTAGCCTTCCATGGAAATAAAACCAAAAAAAAAATTATTAATTTTAATTCCCCGGCAACGACGCCAAAAATTTGACACATCTAGAGTATAGAAGTTTATTCTCAAGTGCAGAATTATTGAAGTAATAAATAACCCAGTGAGAACGGAGTCGATCCACAGGGAAGCAAAATTAAAATTACAAATTATAAATACTTTAAAGACAATTAATACAATATAAGATATTTACAAATATTAATTCAATTAACCAATTCAAATAAAAGCTAAGGTTTGGGGGATCTACTCTTGGCATAAGAAGTTGGAATATATTTAACTCTTTTTATAACTCAATTGGAATCCTCACACAAATGAGGTTTCAACCGGAAGATATAACAATTAAATTTCATTACCATTTATATATTAACTAGTATTTATTTCTTTCAATTATTATACACCAAATCTTATAAATGAGTTCAATTATTTATTATGTCAATCTTTATATTTGTCTACAATAAATCAAGACTCTCACTTTACAAGAAATGGTATATACGCCAAATCTTATAAATGGTTTCAAGAATTCATTGTGCCAAGTATAAAAGTTGCTATAATAAATCAAGAGGCACCACTTTAAAAGAAAGTGTATTAATATTACAAATAAAATAAATACATCATATAAAATTTGCATAACTTAATAATGAAGCATTAAACTCATGAATAAGAGTTAAGTACATCTTATTACCTTGCCAAGAGTTTCATCCTTTCACCTTAGCATAAAGAAAATTATTTGGACATGATAAAACTAAAGAAAAAGAAAAGAAATGGAAGAAGAGATAACATGATTTTAGAATAATAAACAAGAGAAATAATATTACAAAGAAATAATACAAAAGATCAGTGTTTTAAACTAAAATGTAGTTCTCTAATTACATCTTTTGGGCATAAACATGCTATCTATTTATAAAAAAAATATGGATAAATTGAGACAAATGAAGAGGGAACCACTTGGATGATAAAAGTCAAGAATGGTAACAAATAATTTATATTGATTATCATTAATGCATCTATTTAATTATCCAATTTGGAATTGATGTGATCCGAATTAGCTGTCACTCAAAATATCCCAGTTGTAGATAAGTCTCTTATCTTTCTAAATTGAGTTATCTCATACCTATTAGATACGTATTGCTATAGTTATGTGTTAAATACTGATGACTGTTCAGACTGGGCTTATACTGCAGATCAATTCTGTTCTAGGATATTTTTACCCTCTAAACGCTCGAATTTCAAATACTTTGTAAAATACAATATGTTATCCCATTGAGTCATCTCTTCACAGGATCAAGAATTACTCCAATTTAATCTTTAGGTAGAAAGTTATGCCCATTTTACTAAACCTATCACAAAATAGTTAAAAGCTAATTAGATACAATATTGTAAACATACTTAAGTTATAGGGGTTAAGGACACTAGTAATACAAAATAATAATGTAAAACCCTTATTAAATGTGTAATTTTAAGTGTTCATCAATTAATAAAACTGCCGAAACAAACAGAAAAAAGTTAACAGACTGGGACAAATTTGAACTTTTTGAAACTTCTGGGACAGAATTAGGAATTAGGCTAAACTCTTAAGATAAGAATGTCCTTAACCCTCCCAACTACTTTACTCAATATGTAATAAATAAATTCATGAACAATTAATTTTATTTTATCAATAGTAGCTGTAACACAATTTTACACAAATTTGACTTTTTTTAAAAAACAATTAAGGACAATGACTCATGGTCCCCCAAGGTTTAGGCCAAGAGCTTTAAAAACTACCTTAGTTTTTAAAATGACTGAAAGACCATGTCTATTAGTATTTTTTATTTATTTTAACTAAATCTTGATCTAATAGTATAAGGTTACCTTTTTACCCTTATTTCGATGCATGTGACTCTAAAAAGAGAATTTGACTAGAAAAATGAAGCACATGTATTGATTTGAAATTTTATTTAGTTAAAAAAACTATGCAATATTCATTTTACCCTTATTAGAAGACAAAAAAACTTTAAAATACCCCTAATTTCTAACCATTTCAGATTGAGTCATTGTGGCCTTTGTGGATGCGCTATAATATGCTTCATCTCTTGCTTCTTGTTCATTTCGACAGTGGTTCGTGGAGGCTTTCTCATAGTTCATATGATTGTCCCTGGTCAAAAAAAATAAATTGGCTTCCGATTGTTGGGATTGCTCTTGTTTGATTTCCTTGGCTATTTTGGTTATGCACTTGCATGATACGGATAATTTCTTAGTTTTTTGACTTTCACATAGCTATAGGTTCTTGCGCTAGCACTAGTAAAGGTGACAGCAGAGGTGATGGTAGTAGGGTTGGAGGAGTTGATGGTCATGGAAGTCTTTCTAATTCAACAAGAGGAAGAAATAGGAGTTTCATTTGTAGAAGGGAAAAAATCAAGTAATTATGTCGCTTCTCGTGAAAGTGAAATGCCATTGTCCTCATCCATAGCTCTATGATATAGAGAAAAATTAATTAGCTTTGCTATAGATATTTCATATGAGTTTTGGAGATAAAATTGGATGAATATTAAGTATTTTTTGAAAGGCATAATATTATTAATTTCTTTGAAGGTGACGATCAATTTTTTACCATCTAGGAAAGTAATTTTGTTTCTTTTGCAATATCATTTTTGAAAGAAATATCATATTTTATTAAGTACTAAAATCAATATTAATGTAGAGATTTAAAAAGAATAAAAAATATTACATTACTTGTTATATTCTCATGAATGATTAAGTATTTATAGAGTTTATAATAAATAAAAATAAAAAAAGGTAAACCTAAAAGAGAAATAAACCTAATAGGAATAAACCAAAATAGAAAAAATAAACCTAATAAGAATAAATCAAAATAGGAAAAAGATAAATAGACCTAATAGGTTGAAAAGGCAAAAATGGTAATTTTTAAAATAAATAAATTTAAATTAAACTAAATCTCTTGATTTCTTTTATCATGCCCTCGTAAGATAGAGCTTTAGAATAATAGTCAATTCTTATTTGACAAGAGGAGAAGGTCCAACAGGAGAGTCAAATCTTGTTCTTTAAGAGGAGAAATTGAGTATGCGGAAGAAGGCATCTTACTTGAGAGAAGAAATCATTGAACCTAAAAGAAATCATTGAATAGTAACATAAAAAGAAAATAATTAACAATAACTCAAAAGAAATTAATGAATAGTAACCCTGAAGAAATTAAAGATATAAAAGAATTTGGAGAGTAGCTTTTGGAATTTTGGAATTAGAAAAAGAAGAAAAAGGAAGCAATAGAAAGAAAAAGAAACTTTTTAAGAATTGAAGGGAAAAATCCTTAAAATAAAATATAAAATAAAAATTAAAGCAGAAAATATTAAAAAAAAATCCATTTAGGAATAAAAGAGAATTAACCCCTAAAATAAAACAAAAAATTAAAAGTTAAATTTAATCCTATAACAAAATAAAAGTAACTTACAGAGACAGAATTTGTTTTTTTTAAGAATGAGAATAATGACTAATCAAGGCAAATAGTATTGTTTACAGGGTACTAAATACTATTCATAGATATTGTTCATGTGCATGTTTATAAGTACTATTCACGAGTAATGTTTATAGTATTGTTTATGTGCACAGTTTACGGGAGTAAGAAATATATTGATGGATAGGAATTGAATATGGTGTTAAGAAGGTAGCTAGTACTTAAAATTTAAAATGGTGGGAAATTGAATATGATGTTAAGAAGATTGCTAGTACTCAAAATTTTAAATTAAAAAAAAGAGAGAAAAAGAGAACAAAACAAAGAATTGATCATGAACTTATTTGATTACTGCGTAGTAGCTCTTGTTTGACCGCGTATAGTGGCTTCGCTTGGCCATTGTGCAACGGCTTGGTGGATATGAAAGATTAACTCAAGAGAGGCTCTGATATCATATAAAAATTTAGAGAAAATAAAAAATATTATATTGCTTGTTATATTGTTATAAATGAATGTTTAAGTATTTATAGTATTTACAATAAATTAAAATAAGAAAAAGGTAAACTTAAAAGAGAAATAAATTTAATAGGAATAAATTAAAATATAAAAAATAAACTTAATATAAATAAATTAAAATATAAAAAAAAAATTAAAAAAATAGACCTAATAAGTTAAGAAGGTAAAAAGGATAACTTTTAAATAAATTAAATTTCTTGATTAATAAATACATGAATTAACCAATAAAGAATGAAATTCATCCTAAACAACATTTTTTAGATTGGCAAAAGAAAGTCTTTCTTTTGTAATAATTGCACCTATAATAAGGTCTTTTATCCTCCATGTTGAAATTTGTATCAAATCAAAATCCTTATTATCATAGATAGGTTATAGATTTGCTGAAAAAACGGAGCTTTATATGTTTGAGAGAAATATTAATGCCAATTGTTTTGTTCTTCTGCTGATTTTTTTTTTTTTTTTTTTGAAAGATATTCTTCTGCTGATGGTGTAACTACAGAAGGATTGCAATTAAATCGCCTTAACCTTTTGTTTTTAATTTATTCTTTTTCTTTTCTTCTGGTGGGTATTAATTGTTGCAGCCTCCGGTCTCTCCCCAAATGCCAGCAACGACTCAATTTGAAACAGTTAAAAATTAGGGATATTTTGAATTTTTTCGTCATCTATTAAGGGCATTGTATAACCTTTCAATTAATTAAAATTTCAAATTGATACACGTGCTTTCATTTTCTCGTCGAGTTTTCTTTTCAAAATCATGTGTATCAGATGACAGATCAGGATTTTACTAAGAAAAACAAAAAATATTGACAAATAGGATATTTTGATCATTTTAAAAATCGGGGGGTCTTTAAAGCATTTAGCCCAAAACTTAAAGTTCCGTCAGTCATTAACCCTTTTTTATAATCCTAAAAGATTTTATTTTTTTCTTTTTTATTTAGTAAAATGATTTTTTTAATTTAATATTTAATTTAAAATTTAATAAATTAATAAAATGATTGACATAATAAATAATATTTTTTAAAAAAAAGAAAAAGAAAGACTCATACATTATGAACATGAATTATTTGGTGGTGCTTATACCTACAACCTATTTGAGGATCCGTTACCGAGATTCAGTTTTCCATCAGAAAATCAGAATAGTATATATAGTCCTGAAAAAACTGGTCAGCCAGGTTGCACCGCCTTACAACCAATCAAACTGGCTGACCCATTTTTAGCAGGTGTGCAGCCGCCTTTGGTAGTAAGTATTTTTATTTATCTAGTAATTTTAAATATGAAATTAAACATATAAATTTAATTGATTTTGCATTTATTAATATATTATATTATGTTATAATATAAATATTACACTTAAGACTATGCAACTAATAACATAAAAATATAAACCCACTAATATATTCAATATAAATATTGAGTTATGTATGAAACCAAGTTCAGATTAATATTAAATTATAGATTAAATTTTTGTATTTATTAATATAAATATTTTACAAATTTAACAGTTGTTTCAAATTAATATTTCTGTATTTAATTTTTTAAATTTTTTAAATTTTTTAAATTCTATAATAAATAGTGTATTTTAATCTTATATTACATCAAATATAAAAAAAATTATGTTACTCTAATCTAATTTAACCACATCCTATATAAACCCAATTAAGTTTATTTGATACTTCTCTTTAATTTGGTGTAACATGTCTCGTAAATTATACTAAATATTAGTTTATTACTCAATTCAAAATTTTAAACTAATAGGTAAAAGTTCAATATTAATATTAAAAATAAGTTTCTAACAATCCTTTTCACGTAAAACATAAATTTGAATAGGTCTGAACCAAATAAATTCCTCCTCTCGTAAACATAAAGTTAAGAAATTAAAAAATTAATTAAAAATAAAAATATGAAAGTTCGAACTCAAAACCTTAACTTTGATACCATATTAGTTTACCAATCCAAAAGGTTAAACTTATAAGTGAGGGCTCAATATTAATATTAAAAATAAGTCTCTAACACTAAATATCATTTTTTTTAGAATAAAAATAAGTTTTAATAAATTATATTTATTCAAAAAAAAAGTATTAATAAATTATTAAAATAAAGAGTTGACATATTTAAAAAGGTGAAAAAAAACCATCATCAATTTATTTAAGGGAGCACCTCCAGTCCTACCGGTTGTTGATAATCCAATTGCTGAAATTTGATGATGTTTACTTATACAAATAAATTAAAAAAATCAAAGATCCCCTTAATGTTTAGTTAAATATAAAACACACCCTTTAAAATTAAATAATTAACAAAAAATTTTAATTTTAATTTTAATTTTAATTATGTTAAACATCATAATTTTAATTTCAATTTCAATTTTAAATTCAATTATGTTAAATGCTATAATTTTAAACTTAATTTCAATTACGTTAAATGTTATCACTAATAATTTTAATTTTAATTTCAATAATGTTAAATATTATATTTCTAATTCCAATTCCAATTTTAATTTTAATAACGTTAAATGTTATAATTCTAATTTTAATTCTAATTTCAATTTTAATTATGGTAAATCTTATAATTTCAATTTCAGTTCCGTTAAATGTTATAATTCTAAATCCAATTTTAATTTGACATTATATAATTGATTTATATTTTTTACAAAATATTTTTTAAAATAAATTAATTTAAATGATAAAAAATTAAAAAAATAATCTATAACTGTCGCTGAAAACAACGGCCACCTGGCAATCAGACGCCATTTTTTGACGATACTTCAGTAATAAAAAAAATCAAATTTTATATTATTGAACTTCATTTTTCTGGATCTACACAATGATAGGGTCATTTTTTATCCAAAAAAATAACAAATATGGTGATGAGGGGTGGCGGCTACCGCCATTCATCGTGAAATGGTGGGGTGGAGACTTGCACCACCCCCACTTATGGACAGTTCGGTCGCTGATCTGTCCATAGGTAGGAGCAATGCAAGTCATTGCCCCATTATTTGACAACGAGCGATGAAGGCCACCACCTCTCACCACCACATTTGGTTGTCTTCTTCTCCTTTACTGCTAAAAATGACCCCACCAATGTATAGATTAGAAAAAATACTCTAATGACGTAAAATATTATCTTTTTTATGTTGAAAAATGTAAGCCGACCACCGTCTCCGGTGACAGTTACATATTTCTTTTCTAAAATAATTTATCATTTAATTTAATTTTTTATAAAAATATTACCAATTATATAATGACACGTATTATTTTGTGGCACGTTTCAAATTTTAATTTAATTATGTTGTTAAGTTAGTTTTTATCTTTCCATCATTAAAACTAACGGTAAAAGTTAATAGATTATAAAAAAATTGAGTATTTTATTTTTAATTGGAGTAAAGTTATATTTATGTCTAAAACATTGAGGTAAATTTGTCGTTATCCCTTAAATCTTATAATTCAGATTTCAATTTCAATTTTAATTATGTTATATGTTATAATTTTAATTTTAATTTCAATTTTAAATAGGTTAAATAATTTCAATTCCAAATTTAATTTCGATTTCGATTTCAATTACATTAAATATTATCATTTTAATTTCAATTACATTAAATGATACAATTCCAATTCTAATTTCAATTTCAATTTTAATTACGTTAAATGTTATCATTTCAATTTCAATTACGTTAAATGTTATAATTCTAATTTCAATTTTAATTAATTTAAATGTTATAATTTTAACTTTAATTTTAATTTTAATTATGTTAAATATTATAATTCAAATATCAATTTTAATTACATTAAATATTATAATTTCAAATCTAATTTCAATTAAATCAAATATTATAATTACAAATTTGATTTTAATTACATTAAATATCATAATTTCAATTTTAATTTCGATTTCACTCATGTTTAATGTTATAATTGTAATTCCAATTTCGATTACAATTACTTTAAAGTTATAATTCTAATTCTAATTTCTATTATGTGAAATATTATAACTCGAATTTTAATTCTAATTTTAATTACATAAAATATTATAATTCTAATTTCAGTTTCAACTACGTTAAATGCTATAATTTTAATTCCTATTTTAATTTAATTTCAATTACGTTAAGTTTTTATAATTTCAATTTCAACTTCAATTACGTTAAACATTATAATTTTAATTATAATTTTAATTTCAACTTTAATTACGTTAAATGTTATAATTCTAATTTCAATTCCAATTTCAATTTTAATTACATTAAATGTTATAAATTCAAATATAATTTTAGTTACGTTAAATATTATAATTCTAATTCTAATTTCGATTTTAATTATATTAAACGTTGTAGTTTCAAATGCACTTTCAATTTCAAGTATATAAATGTTATAATTCCAGTTCCATTTCTGATTCAAATTTCAATTATATTAAATATTGTAATTCCAAATTCACTTTCAATTTCAAGTATATAAATGTTATAATTCCAGTTCCATTTCTGATACAAATTTTAATTACGTTAAATGTTATAATTTTAATTTTAAATTTTAATTGAATTTTAATAATGTTAAATTTTATAATTAAAATTTCAATTTAGATTTCAACAAATCCAAAATTGAAAGTTAGAAATATATTTTGGACTTGTTATATATTTTTCGCAACAAATCAGCAATTGAAAATTATAAATATATTCTTGAAAATTAGAAATTTATTTGTGAATTATTTATTTTAGAAATTAAAATTTTGAATTTGTTATATATTTTTGAAATTCGAAGTTGGAATGTTAATATAGTTTAATAAATGCCTTGAAAATTAAAAAAATCCAAAATGTAAAAACAACCCAGAAAAAAAGTAAAGGTCAAAAATTAAAACCAACCCAAAAACTTTAATTTAGCATAATTAAAATATTTTGTTATATATTTTTAAATTTAATGTAATTTAAATTTTATTTATAATTTTAATAAAAAATAGTTAATTGAATATTAATTATTCATTAACTACGAATAATAATTACTATTTTAACTATGAAATCAAATAAAATTTAATAAAAAATTAAAGATTAAATATAAAAATTTAAATTTAAATACTACATGGCGTCCTGTGGTGGCTCCACGTGGCGAGACTTTTATGTTAACCATGGTTATTTAGGACACTTATAAAATATCATCCTTTTGTATTATATTATAGTTTTTGTGAAGTTATGCAAACTCGCAATTTATAAATAAGTAGGGACACCCTCTTATATTTGTGGGTGAGAGTTACAAAAGTGAGAACATGTTCCCACTTACGTTAACGTAAGTGGATTTAACGTACCTTAAAATTAAATAAGATGTCCTCCATAAGTTTTGGGTTATGTACTTGAAATTGAAATTGAATAACAAAATAATTCAATTTTGGAATTTCAATTAAATGTTATAACTTTAATTATATTTAATTTTTTTCTACTTCTCTTAAAATGATTATACCAAATATAATTTTCTTTAAAAAGGAATAAGATGATAAACATATCTTCAATTCTAATTTTAATTACGTTAAGTATTATAATTTGAAAAAACAAATATTTGTTATATGTTTTGGAAATTAAAACTTGAAAAATTAACATAGTCCAATAAACACCTTAAAATTGATAATGATATCCAAAATATAAAAAGGCTAAAAAACAAAGGCTAAAACTAACTAAAAATTTTAATTTATCCAAATACAAAAAGATTTTTTTTGAAAAAAAGAATGTCAAAACATAAAAAAATATTTCTATATTTAATTTTTTTTATCACTTATGTTAAATGATTATATAAAATATATATATTTTTAAAAGGAATAAGATGTAACATATTATTAAAATAAAAAGTATGTCAAATACAACCATGGACATAGGTGATTACCCTGAAAAGATAAAATAAAATATACTTAAATGTAATTAGAATTAAAATTACATTGAAATTATAAGATTAATTAGAATTAAAATTTGAATTATAATATTTAATATAATTAAAAGTATAATTAAAATTGAAATTATAAAATGTAATGTAATTAGAATTATAATTATAAAATTTAATGTAATTGAAAGTAAACTAATCACAAACAATATCATACATGTTCCTACTTAATACTATATGTTCCTATTTAATATGCTACATGTTCCCACTTAACATACTTAATATTCTCACTTAATATATTACATGTTCGTACTTAATATACTAAATGTTCTCACTTAATATACTACATATTCCCATTTAATATATTACATGTTCCCACTTAATATATTACATGTTTCTACTTAACATACTAAATGTTCCTGTTTAATATACTATATATTCTCACTGAACATACTAAATATTTTTACTTAATATATTATATGTTCTTACTTAATATATTATGTATTTCCACTTAACATACTAAATGTTTTCACTTAAGATACTACATGTTCCCACTTAATATACTAAATGTTCTCACTTAATACACTATTTGTTCCTACTTAATATACTACATGTTCTCACTTAGTATACTATATGTTCTCATTTAATATATAACATATTCTCATTGAATATAGTACATATTCTCACTATTTGTTATTTTCATCCATAAAAATGCTCATATCCCCACTTTTACATTCTTAGCATTTTTTTTGCTTACTATTGAAAATAAATCACTTAATATAAGGGAAAACTATTTTATTAGTGTTCTACATAAGTATGATTTTCATATATATTACAAAAAATAAATAAAAATTAATTACATAGAACATCGTGTATGTTCCCACTTAATATACTACATATTCATACTATTTTTAGTTTTTATCTATAAAAGGGTCTATATCCCCACTTTTAAATTATTAGCGTTTTTTCACTTACCATTAAAAATAAGTCACATAATATAAGGGAAACTCATTTTTATGAGTGTTCTACATAAGTATGATTTTCATATATGTTACAAAGTAAAATTAAAATTGAAATTTGAATTATAACATTTAACGTATTTGAAACTAAAATGAGAATTATATTATTTTATATAATTAAAATTAGAATTAGAATTAAAATTACAACATTAGGATAACGATAATTTTACCCTAATATTTTGGTTTAACTGATAACTTTACTCCAGTTAGATTAAAAATACTTAATTTTTTCCCAATTTATTAACTTTTGCTATTAATTTTAATGATAGAAGGGTAAAAAAGTAATCTAACCATATAAATAAATTACACTTTAGACATATGGCATAAACTTATCTATTTATTATCTTTTTGAACACATGGTGCATGTGGCAACATGTCATTGGTTTATATTCTTAAATAAAATAATTAATAATTAAAAAATTTGCCACTGTCGTTGGAAAACAGCTAGTGCCTATTTTGCGGTGACTTTTCGACAACAAAAATAATAATCTTTTACATTATTGGACTCTATTTTTTCTGATCTACACAATAGTGGGGTCATTTTTTATTAAAAAAAGACTAGAAGATAGCCAAAATTAATGGTGAGGGGCGGCGGCCACCACCAAATGAGGAGGCAGTTTTCTAGTCTTTTGGTCTTTTGGGTAGTTTCTTGGTATTGTTTTTACAAAAATAACCTCATCATTGTGTAGATCAAGAAAAATAGAGTCCAATGATGTAAAATTTGCTCATTTTTATTGTCAGAACGTCGTTGAAAAATGGTTGCCGACTGATGATTATTTTTCAGCGACGATGGCAAAATTTTTAATTATTAATTAATTATTTTATTTTTTAGTTATTTTTAAATATAGTTATTATAATTATAAAGCAATTACAGGATGGCACGTGTAATTTGTAACTAATCAGTATTTGACACGTGTTATTTTATTAAAAAAATATTTATTTATTAATTTTATAGAATTATATTAAATTAAATAAATGAATGGGATTGCTCTACGCATTTAATGATAATGAACGAGTGAGATTGTGCCACGTGTTCAAGGTTAAATGAAAAATAATGAGAGTAAACTAGTAATTGTCCATTAAAGCTAGTATTTTCATCTAAATTGACGGCAAAGATTAATGAATTAGGGTAAAATTAGGTATTTTATCTCTAACTAGGGTAAAGTTGTAAATTAGCCCAAAATATTATGGTAAAATTGACCTTATCCCTTATAACATTTAATTGAAATTAGAATTGGAATTATAATGTTTAATATAATTGAAATTAAAATTATAACATCTAACGTATTTAAAACTGAAATTGAAATTATTTTATTTTATGTAATTAAAATTTGAATTGGAATTGAAATTATAACATTTAATATTTAATGTAATTGGAATTGGAATTGAAATTATAACTTTAACGTAATTGAAATTGAAATTAGAATTAGAATTTGAATTATAACATTTAACATAATTGAAATTAAAATTGAATTATAATATTTTATGTAATTAAAATTAGAATTAGAATTGAAATTATAACATTTAATATAATTGAAATTGAAATTTATTTTTTAACATAATTAAATTTGAAATTAGATTTGAAACTATAACATTTAAATAAAATCAAAATTAGAATTAGAATTATAACATTTAACATAATTAAAATTAGAAATATAACATTTAATGTAATTAAAATTAGAATTGCAATTATAACATTTAACGTAATTAAAATTAAAATTATAACACTTAAGTAATTGAAATTGAAATCGAAATTGAAATTATAACATTTAACATAATTGAAATCAAAATTATAATTGTAATTATAATATTTAACGTAATTGAATTTGAAATTCAAATTGTATCATTTAACGTAATTGAAATTAAATTTAGAATTGAAATTATAACATTTAACGTAATTAAAATCGAAATTAAAATTATTTAACCTAATTAAAATTAAAATTGGAATTCAAATTATAATATTTAACGTACTTAGAATTAAAATTGATTTAGAATTATAACATTTAACATAATAGAAATTAAATTTAAAATTAGAATTAGAACTATAACCATTAACAAAATTAGAATTGAAATTGGATTTAAAATTATAACATTTAACATAACTGAAACTAAAATTGGATTGAAATTGTAATATTTAATAAAATTAAAATTGAAATTAGATTTAAAATTGTAACATTTAACGTACTTAACATAACTGAAATTGAATTTAAAGTTAGAATTAGAATTATAATATTTAACGTACTTGAAATTACAATTAGAATTACATTTGAAATTATAACATTTAACGTACTTGAAATTGAAATTAAAATTGAATTTGAAATTATAACATTTAATATAATTGAAATTGAAAATTGATTTAGAATATAACATTTAATGTAAATGAAATTAAAATTAAAATTGGAGTTATAATATTTAACGTAATTAAAATTAAAATTAGATTTAAAATTATAACATTTATGTAATTAAAATTGAAACTGGATTTGAAATTATCACTTCTAATGTAATTACAATTGAAATTGGATTTCAATTTATAACATTAACGTAGTTGAAATGAAATTTAAAATTAGATTTGTAATTATAACATTTAATGTAGTTGAAATCAAATTTAAAATTAGATTTAGAATTATAATATTTAATATAATTGAAATTAATATTAAATTTAGAATTATAACATATAACATAATTAAAATTAGAATTACAATTGAAATTAGAATTATAATATTTTACGTAATTAAAATTGAAATTAGAAATAGATTTATAATATTTAACATAATTAAAATTAAAATTTAAATTAAAATTATAACATTTAACGTAATTAAAATTAAAATTAAAATTGTAACTATAACATTTAATATAATTAAAATTAAAATTAGTCAGGTGACTATACGATACAACGGTTAGACTATAATCTTTTTTTTTATTTAATTGATGCAAATGATTAGTATTGTATTATTATAAAGATAAATTATTTATTCGGGCACAGTTCAGTTTGATTTCAGAAACAAACAGAATAAAATTTTGTTTTTTCATAGATAAAATCAAATTAGGCTGCAAAAAACACTGGAACCAAATCGGATCAAATTGTTTTAGTCCAATTTGGTCTTCTTCAAAAATGAAACGAACCAAAAGAATTTTTTTTCTTAGCTAAAACTGTATCGAACCAAATAAAGTACTAGAATCAAACTCTCATTTAAAATATCAATTTAAATTTCTACGTTGGGTCCACTCTCATTTAAAATGATTACACTTCATTTTCATATATTTAATAAATAAAATTCTTTACTAAAACTTATTATAAAAGTTTGTACATTATTATTATTATAGGTAAAATTCAATTTGAATGTTATAAAATAAAATTATTATTATTATAATTACTCGAATATTCTCAAACTAAGCTGTCAAATACGAATTTTTAAAAACATATAAATCTATAGATTAAAATATGAATTTTTCTAAGTAAATTCGCACATTACAACATCAGTAAGAACATCACAATGCTGGCAGTAGCTATCCATGGATAGTGGTAGCGCTTTAGGTTCAATGAAGAAAATAAAATTCAACAATGGTGTTCATGTCAGAGTATAAAATGCACTAAAACTCAGGCCATTAAATTCCTTTATTCCATATCAAAAAAAAAAAAAATTACATCAAAAGTCATCATAAACAAACAACACCCACCAATAATGGCAATTACCATTTTTAAAAGCCATTTGAACAAGAAGTCAAGCAATATTTAAAATCTATCCTTAAAAAAAAAAACACCCACAATCTAAACTAAAATACCTAATTTATTCAAGTAATTTCCTAATTTGAAAAATTAAAAACTTGATCATCTCGAAGTGCTATTATTGAATTCTCAAACTTCGCGACTTGGGAAAAGAATCCAAGTTAGTTGGCGACAGGTAATGATTCAATTTGTTGTATGTCATATAGCTAGAAAGAAAGGGGTGGAGATGATGTCTTGATGATAAAATTAGTTCCTAAATGATAGTTTTGTTTTTTTTTTTTAAAGATATTTACACCTTTAAAGTTAAAAAAAAAAAAGATACGCAGACCTCTATAATTTTAAAAATCTTATTAACACTTTTGTCAAGTAACAATTTTTATTAATTTTAATAAAAAAATAAAAAAAAAATTTAGTTTAAACTCAAATTTGAATTAATAGACCCTCACATATAATACCATGATTGGTTTGACTCAAATTTAACAAGGATGTTAATGAAATTCTTAAAAACACTGGGGTCTGCATGTAATTTTTTTCAAACCTTAGTGGTCTAGATATTATTTTCGTTAATTTTAAAGAAGATATTTACACCTTTAAAGTTTTTTTTTAAAAAAAGATATGCAAACCTCTGTAGTTTTAAAAATGTTATTAACACCTTTGTCAAGTAATAATTTTTGTTAATTTTAATAAAAAAAAAAAATTTAGTCTAAACTCAAATTTGAATTAATAGGCCCTCACATATAACACTGTGATTGGTTTAACTCAAATTTAACAAGGATGTTAATGAGATTCTTAAAAACATTGGGCCTGCATGTAATTTTTTTCAAACCTTAGCGGTCTAAATATTATTTTTCTAATATTTATTAAAATCTCAAATCTCATAACAAGTGTGAAATATACAGGTGGCTAAGTAGTAGGAGCTTTATTTGATAGATTATTTCCCTGAGTTAATATTAAGTGATTGACATGTGATAAGTGGTATCACATCATATTCAATTTTTTGTTCGAATGTGGATCTTAAAATCAAGCCTTAATAGTAATTATCACGTACGGTGTAGGTCTCTTAAAAGTAAGGGGTGGACAATATGGGTAGGTGAACCCCAAAATCTCATGTCTTGATCTTTAAAAAAAATTATCATGTGAGTAGTGGATCTTTTAAAAATAGTAAAGATGACAATATAGACCAAGTTAACCCATGAGTTTGGGATAGAAGTGATGAGGGTGTCATGTGATTAAGTGTAGGTTTCTTAAAAATAAGGGGTGGACAATAGAGTAGGTGAACCCCAAAATCTCATGTCTTGATCTCTAAGAAAAAGTATCATATGAGTAATGGGCCTTTTAAGAGTAGTGAAGATGATAATACATACCAGGTTAGCCCATGAGGTTGAGATAGAAGTGATAAGGGTGTCATGTGATTAGGTGAAGAAGAATATAACATCTTACTTTAAATAGAAATTAGGTGGGTCATCGGTATATATGAACAAGTAAGCATTATTTTATAACAAGCTAGTCTTTTAGGTCAATGATAAACATCCAAGCGCGACACGAGGCAAGGAAAATGAGACTAAACATCATAATTAATTAAATATAAAACTTTTTTACTAGAAAATTAATTCTAATTCTGCCCTATTAGCCCTTAAATTAATTTCACTTCGGTGAAAGATTATACATTTCTAAATAATAAATTCTTTCGTAAAAGGAAAAATGACCAATGGACCTTTGAATTATTGTACGAAATCTTAGTTCTTTTCACATCGACTCAATCCCCTACTATCGATTTCAGCCTCTATACCTAGAGAGTTAAGGAGACAACAAGTCCTCACTTACATATGGCCATATGCAAGGAGATTAAGAGTAAAGTACAGTGCAAGCCAAGTATCAACAATAAAAAAGCTGCAAGCATTTTGACCTTTAATGCTTGGCATACCTTTGTTGTACTTAGATCCCATTTGCTCGCTCTCTTCTTACACAATAAATAAGCATCTCTTCCTCCAAGATACTTTAATTCTTAGCTAAGCACTACTGAGGGAGATTTCTAGCAGCCTTTCACATAGGCTTAATCTCTTATTATTGCTCTTGACCTTTACACATGGAGCATTAAGTAGATAACATATCTTATAAGCAATGACTACTTACTCTTAAGTTAAGATCTCAATCACCCATATTCTCTTCCATACTTTGAGGATATAGAGGTGCAACAATACATAATGTACATTTAGGCTTAGCAACCAAAAGAGATACAAAAAAGCTTTTGAAGAATATCTTCTTCATTTTGATGATGAATATTAGTAGCTTAACTTATCTACACACTGAGCAAAGGAGAACATAGGCTTCTTACTCTGTTTATATAGACTTTTTAAAATTCAAATAAATAGCCAAACTTGTTAAGAGCCTACTGAACTCCCATCAAGGGTTAATTAAAAAGGAAACTAATAAGAAATTCAAAATTGAGCTAAACTAAAGGCCGAAATCACCCATTCCTCATTAATAGTGCTTATGGAGTTAGGCGACATTTCATGGGTGCTTCAATTGCCTACCATCCAGGTGAATTAAATGATATATGTCTAGTTTTATCACTCTATCCACACGATAAAAATCCTCTTAGTTGGGGCCAAATACTTCACACGGGGGCTTCTTAATATTTAAATTCACTTTACGTGCGACAGTCACTTTCCTTGAACTATTCTGGTCTAACTTTTTAGTTATACAGCTTGGTTATCTACTGCTAGTAAGCTACCACTTCAATTGTTACTAAGCTCTACATCTTCGCCACTACATTGCTTGTAACTAAGTTTGCATTTATGGCTACATAAAAAAAATGAGGTTTTAAGTGTGGGCATTCCCAACTCAAATAAGATGATTGCTTCAGATCTAAAAGACAATGTAAATAATGTTTTTCTATTTTCGGTACTCGAAGTAGTTTTGTAAGATCACAACACACTTAGCAATTCGTTTACCCAAGCTCTTTTATCTTAACTTATTCTTCAAAATATTTTTAATGATCTTATTCATAACTTCAACTTGCCTGTTGAACTAAGGGTGGGTTGGTGAAGCAAACTTGATAGTGAACTTTAAGTTTCTACAAAATTGACTAAATTTTTTGTTGTTAAATTGAGTACAATTGTCAATGACTATGGCATAGGGCAAACCAAAATGATAGATTATGGTTTGCCAAATAAACTCAGTTGTCTTCCTTTTACTAATGGAAGTTAGGGGCTCTACCTCTTCCTATTTAGTTATATAATCCACTGCCACAATGGCATATTTAGCTCTACCTCTATTTATTGGTATTGGATCGATGAGGTCTACCCTAAATTATAAAAGGCCATGGACAGGCCAGTATCATGAGCCGTTCAAGCGGTTGTCTTCGTATCTTCATAAATCTATGACACTTTTCATACGATTTAACCATGGCTTGAGTGTCATACTTAATGTTAAGCTAAAAATACCTCTACCTTAGTCCTTTATATCTCAAAGATTTGTCCCTCTCTATGGTTTTCAAATATTCTCTCATGCATCTCTTTAAGTATGTAGTATCCTTCTTGTAGGTACAAGCATCTGACCTAAGCCAGGGACACTATTTTTTTTTAGAGTACCTTTTCAATGAGATAATACCGTATTGCTTAGTACCTTATGAAAGTGAGCTGTGCATAGGGTGAGTGTGTACATTTTAATTTTTAATTATACATCACACATGCATAATTAAGTGTAGTGGAATATAAATAAATATCTCATTACACTAATGAGATATAAAAGAACTCGTCATTGAAGCGTGCTTTATATAGTTTTAGTTGAAGACTCAGTGAGATCCTTTAAGCTAGAACACTTTCTTTGTTACTCATCAGAATTATCTAAACTTAAAAGCAACATTTGCTTATTTATATCTCTCGGTCGTATAAATAATATGATTATAATTATCTTCACCCTTTATTTTTTTTAGAACACATGTAAATTTCAAATGAAATAAGGCCCTATTTATAGAATTCTAGGTCACCTAAATGTCCAATTGAAAAATAATAAGTGTGATTGTTTTATAAGCATGACAAGGCTTAATATTAGCCTTATCATGCTTAACTAAAATGATGAGCGAAGAGGTGTAAGCTAGGTGGCCGAAGATGAGTAAAAGAAGTGGCTAAATGACTTTTATTTTACAGCCATCTCATGCTTGAAAATAAGCATGATAAATAATGTTTTGATTTGCCAATGAAGTGGCTGAATGAAAGGCAAATTAAGGGCATTTTAACTTATACAACTATGCCACCTCTTGATTTTCTTTTAGACAATGACTGAATATAATTAATATATAATCAACAATTGCAATCAATTTATTAAGCCAATATTTGTAAATCAAATAAACCAATCTAATAATGGCATGAGATGTGACATTCATTGGAAAAAATAAAGTGGAAAGTCTCAATTATCGAGATTTTGAGCTCAACACTTAAACTTTATCATCTCTTCGAGAAACCCTGAAATAATTTTAATTTTTCAAGAATTTCCCAAATTGAACTATTCAATCCAGTGCATTATGAGTACACTCAAATAGTAAGACTCACTAGGTTCACACCCATTTTATCTTACAGAACTCTTCCGTAAGTTCATAAACGATGCCCCACACACACGTTATAAAAATTACAAAATAGCGTGTTGAACCATAAATTTGAGGTTAATATATATTTGAATAATCCCTCCATCATTTACATCCTGAAAGAGCAGAGACATAGATCTTCATCGTTAAGTCTCCATATGCTCAACTCTAGAACTTATCTCTAGATTTGTATTCCCATAAATAATATCCGTAAACACTTTTCTCGGGCTAGTTACTTATGGCCATAAGATTTTTTGGAACACAATCTTAGAGCATCTGGATATACAACTCACCCAAATGAGTTGATGAATCCATATCTACCCATACCGGACTCTATGGGCATTGGACCATACCCCAGCGATACCCAGTAGTCAGACTATAAAAGGTCTCTAACATATGTGAAACCTAAGTATGGTGTGTCACTCATAAGTCCACTATGGTGCTCAGGTCAAGGGACCACTAATACTACTTAACTCGAAATGATCATCTATTGATGACTTTATGGGATGTCTAATGGAGATCCTAATTGAGCTTGTTCAGTACCCAGTCCTCATTGAATACTCGTATATCTATATGCGTTTTCACTAAACTCATGGTTTGCTAAGACTAACCATCTGGACCATCTAGATATAGACATACACTAATCTATATTAAATAAGGTTTCCACTAACAGACCCATATTAGTGAAAATAGCTCAGGAACCTATTGTTTGAAAATATACTTGCACAAAAATATTTCTTAGCACCATTTGCAAACACTTTGCAACTATGTCATTGTTAGTATACCCTCAGGTCTCTGTCCCATTTTAGACAAGGCTCCAATTCTTTAGATTTCGTTAACTCTTATAACTTGCTAATTCTTAGCAATTATAACTCTCAGCGTAGCTAACTTTTAGCACTGGTCCAAACTTTTTTGAATCAGATCTGAGCATTTCAAATCATACAGTGTCTAAAGTGTTACAAGCATCTTACCATATATTAACTATAATTAGCAATTTAATAAAATATTAATTGCATAAATAAAAATATTTATACAAAATAGGATGGGACATAAACATAAATTCCAACAACTCTCATTTGCTTTAGTGCTATTCGTAATGATATCTTATACCTAACAACTCCACGTGTTCCTTAAATACTTTAGGAGTTAATGCTTTAGTTAGTGGCTCTGTTACATTATCTACAAAGTCTACTCTATGAAATACAATATCTCTCTTAGCCAAGGTCTCTTTAACTATGTAGTATTTCCTTTTCACATGCTTAGATCCCTGGTGTGCTGTTGGTTCTTTGGCTTGTGTAATGGCCTCATTATTGTTGCAAAAATAATAGGATAGGTTTTATTGAACTTAGGACTATTTCGAGCTCAGCAACAAATTTATGTATCTACACTGTTTCTTTTGTTGCTTCTGAGGTGGCAATATATTCTTCCTCTGTGGTAGAATCAGCTGTAGATCCATGTTTAACACTTTTTCAACTTATAATGGCGCAATTGAGAATAAATATATATTTGGATGTGGACTTTCTATCATCCAGGTTAGACTGGAAGTCTGAATTTGTGTATCCTCTTACATGTAAGTCACTATCTCCATATATAAGAAACTTGTCCTTTTATCCTTAAGGCATTTAAGGATATGTTTGACTACCATCCAATGGCTATCACGTGGATCAGACTGATAGCTAGTAACACGTACAACCATATTGATGTCAAGTCTCGTATACAACATGGCATACATCAAAATTTCAACAGCTGATGTATATGGGATGTTAGACATTCTAACCTTTTCATATTCCGTCTGAGGACACATCTTTCTCGAAAGATGAATGCCATGTCTAAAAGGTACATTAACTGTTTTATAGTTACTGAAATTATACATTTCTAAGACATTATCAATGTGTGTCAATTAGGAGAGTCCTATCAGCCTCGTAGCTCTATCTCTATAAAGCTTTATACCTAGTATATAGGAAACCTCTTCCAAATCTTTCATAGAGAAGTTCTTACTTAAATAACTTCTAACTAACTGTAATATACAGATATCATTCCCAATGATCAGTATGTCATGCTCCCACTGACCTTTTTATACACGCAAGCTTCCTCTTTATTTTTTATAAAATCAGACCCTTTGATTACTTCATCAAAATGAAGATTTCAACTTTGGGAGGCTTGTTTAAGTTTATAAATGAACTTCTTTAGTTTGCATACTAGACTAGAGGTCAAGCCAGATATAAAACCTTTTGGCTGCTCTATGTATATCTATTCTTTGAGATATCCATTCAGGAACGCTATTTTTACATCAATTTGTCAAATCTTAAAGTCATAATATGCGATAATTGCCAATAATATTCAAATTAACTTGAGCATTGCTATTGGTGCAATGGTTTCCTCATAACTGATCCTAGATCATTGAGTATAACCTTTTGTAACCAATTGGGCTTTAAAGGTCTCTACCTTTCTATTGAGCCCACGCTTTCACTTGTAAACCCATTTATAAGTGATATGAGCTATTTTTTTGGGAAGTTTAATTAATTCCAGACTTAATTGCGATGCATTAAGTTAATTTTGAATTTTATGTCATCTTGTCATTTTCTCGAATCAATATCTAATATTACCTCTCTGTAGGTTAAAAGATCATTTTCTTAAAGTAAGAAAACCTTAGAAGCATCTTTACCATACCTTTCAAATGGCCTTGATATCCTTTGTGACCTACGTGAAAAGTGTGTAAAAGGTGTTCTGCTTGATTGAGCTTGTTTTTCCATCGTTGGTTCATTTTCATTCGATTGACTTCATCAAGTTCAATCTTTCTACAATACCCATGATCCATGAGAAAATCTTTCTCTAAGAAAGTAATATAATGAGAAACAAACATATTTCTCTCATCAGAATCATAGAACTGATATTCCGTTGAGTTCTTGGGATAACTAATGAACCCAAACTTGTACCCTCTAGGTGCAAGTTTATCCTGTTGTGTAACTTTTACATAACCAGTTCCAAATCTTAAAATATTTAAGCCTTAGGTTCCTTTCAGTTTATATCTGATAGGAAGTGAAAGGAACAACTTTAGATAGAACTCTCTTCAAAATAAGAGTAGCAATTTCTAGAGAATATCCCTACAAATATTCTAGAAGATCAATGAAACTCATCATTGATTGGACCATATATAATAGAGTCTGATTCCTACTCTTTGAAACACTATTATATTATGGAGTAGCTGGAGGACTATACTAAGCGAGAATCTTATTCTCCTTTAAATAATTCAAGAATTCACTGCTCATGTACTCTCTACCTCGATCTGATTAAAGACATTTAATATATATGCTAATTTCTTTCTCTCTATTTTGAGTTGAAATTCCTTGAACTTTTCAAAGGTTTTTGACTTTTGTCTCATAAGAAACTCGTATCCGTATCATGACAAATCATTGATAAAGATTACGAAGTATCAAAATCTACCCATCGTAGCGTGATTCATTGAACCATATACATAACTATATACAAGTTTCAATAATTTAATGGCATGGTGTCCAACACTAGTAAAATGAGATTTGGTCATCTTCCCTTGAATATAAGATGCATAAGATAGATAAGGTTCTATGGTTAGATCAGGTATCTGATCATCTTTAACTAAATGGGATAGGCGTTTCATGCCTATATAACCTAACCTCATATGCCATAATTCTATCTCATTTAAAGTTCTTAAACTACTAGCAGTATTTACCTATACATTCATGATATTTCATGTTATATATAATATATAGTACCCATTAAGTAATTGACATTCAGTTAACAAAACATCATACTTATCATATAAACATAGGGAACGATTTCATATATACATATAATATCCTTTACTGTTACGTACAGAAAGGGATATAATCTGTCTCAAAATAAAAGGTACATAAAGACAATTATACAGTACAAGTGTTCTATCACAAGGGAGAAGTAAATAAAAATATCCCACAGTTTCGACTTGAAGGAAATCACTATTTCTAATATGAAGCAAAACTTTTCTAGGCTGTAACCGTCTAATTTTCCTCAGACTCTGCAATGCATTGCAGATGTGAGAAAGATAAGTGGTATCTAAACCCAATCAGTACTAGCATCATATGCTATAGAAATATCAATAATAGGTAAACATATACTTAAGGTGTTCTTTTTAACTGTGGCAAGGTACTCGGCAGTTCCTCTTCTAATGTCCGTCCTCATCGTAGTGGAAATAATTTTTTTTTTGGCTTTATCTTTTTTTTGTTGTTTGGATATAGATCACTTCTGAGAACCCACATTAGGTGTCTTCTTCTTTCTTTTTTTCCTTTTAGGCTTCCTAAAAACCTTTGGGGCGGAAGATGAAGTACCTTAAACATCTTATTTCATCTTCTTTCTTTCTGATCTCGCTTTATTCATGTCTTCCTATGCTGTCTTCAGCATATTGTGAAGATCAGAATAAGTAGGGGCCAGTCCTTGCATATTGAAGTTCATTATGAATTTGCAAAAGACCTCAGAAGCAATTGGAGAATCAAACTATTCTTCAGAGAATTGTTCAACGCAATATTTATAATCTCTAACCTCTCGATGTATAAGATCATCTTGAGGACATGAGGACTAACAAGATTACCCTCAATTAGTCTACAATGAAAGAGTGATTTGGAAACCTTGTAAATTTTAACTTGAGGTCAGTTGCTAAAGAGCTCCTTCAGATGGAGCATAACGCTACTAGCATTATTCATATGGATATACTTTCTCTGTAGATCTGTAGACATAGAGGCAAGGATGTAAGATTTAACTTTTAAATCATCATTCAACCATTTTTGATAAGTCTTCATCTCCTCTAGGGTAGCTTTATCAGAAATGCCTCAGGGCATGCGCTAGTCAATAACATATCCAAGTTTTTCAAAATTCAAAACTATTCTGAGATTTATAAGCCAGTTAGAATAATTATCAGTACCTTTAAGTTGGTTGGCATTAAGTATACGTGCCAACGGGTTAGATAAAGCCATTGTATATTCACAAGACAAAATAAAAGATGTTAGTGGAAAATATTTCAATTGTTGAAAATAAAAGTTTTAGATTATAGGTATAACATTTATACAATTTTTAATCTAAAGACGCTCTCCTACTGCTTTACATAATCTCCAAAATCTCTCAAAAAGGAGAACGACAATTTAAACTCTTTTAAACTATACAATTGGAAGTGGACTTAATTAGTATTTTACTCCGGTTGCACACTTTAGCGATCTAGTCCTTTGTAAAACTTAAAAGGTAGACAACTATTGTTAATTGCATCTCATGTAACTCTTACTTCTGATCCTAAATACACTTTATGTGCATATTTTAATGATTTAATGTAAGTGTATTCCAGATTAACTTGTCAATTATCAGATATATGCTATCGATACTACCTATACACTTTAGGGATCTAGGGCAATATTTTTACATATACTTGCCTCATCTTATATTTAACTGCCATAGACAAATCAAACAGCCCAAATCCCTTAACTTTAGCAATCTTGGGAGAGACCAATATGACTCATTTAACACCATATTGACAAGACTGATCAACATGTAATATTATCTCATAATAAAATATTTTTAATCTGATTAAGAGAGATTTTTATACTATTGTCCGCATCTTATGAGGACGTGATTCTAAATTATACATTTATTTTATACAAACACAACTAACCCCTACCAATAGGGCTTCCATTGTTGTTTTCAGCACAAACAAATAGGCTATAATTTAAAATACAATTATAAATATTTTAAAAAACTTTAAAAATAAATAATTAACATAATTATAGCTTTTCTTAGATTTTCCAGTACTGCGAAGCTAAAGGCTCAGCCTTCAGTGTTGTAGTGCCAACCTTTACAGCACTACAGTGCTAGGGTCTTACCCTAGCGCTTCAGCATTGAGCTTCCACTGCTG
Organism: Ailanthus altissimus; assembly: GCA_946807835.1. Classification (NCBI taxonomy): domain Eukaryota; kingdom Viridiplantae; phylum Streptophyta; class Magnoliopsida; order Sapindales; family Simaroubaceae; genus Ailanthus; species Ailanthus altissimus. The sequence continues at coordinate 18,975,621 of OX327687.1, forward strand.
CGACGCTAGGTCACCACTCAGCTCTATGATGCTAGACCAGTAGCATTACAACGCTTAAGGTTCTACCTCAAGCGCTACGATGCTAGCCTAATAATGCTATAGTGCTAGAGGTTATAGCGCTAAGCCGTCAATGCTGCGACACTGTGTGATGAGCATTGTGGCACTTGGACCTAGATAGCCCCAGCAGGACGGCATCCCTTTCAACTTCATCTTGATTACGCATTTTTCAACATTTTGATCGTATAAATTGCAGCCTTGAGACATCCTAATTATGCTACGGACACTCTAATTATGCACAAACAGCACACAATCACGTGCTCTGATACCAATTTAAAAGTGCGTTATGTATAGAGTGAATGTATACATTTTAATTTTTAATTATATATCAAACATGCATAATTAAATGCAATGGAATATAAACGTTTAATCTCATTACGCTAATGAGATACAAGAGAACTCACCGTTGAAGCGTGCTTTGCACAATTCTAGTCGAGGACTTAGTATGATCTTTTGAGCTAGAACAGTGGCCTTGTTACTCGTCAAAATTATCTAAACTTAGAAGCAACTTTTGCTTCTTTATATCTCTCAGCCCTATAAATAATATGCTTACAATTGTCTTCACCCTTTATTTTTCTTAGAACACATGTAAATTATAAATGAAACGATGCTCTATTTATAGAATTCTAGGCCGTTCAAATGGCCAATTGAAAAATGATAAGTGTGATTTTTTATAAGCATGACAAGGCTTAATATTAGCCTTGTCATGCTTAACTAAAATGATGAGTGGAGAGGCTTAATAAATAAAAATATTTATACTAAATGGGATGGCACGTAAGCACAAATCTCAACACTTTAGTCTTTTAGCCAAGGTTCTATCGTCAAAGATGACTCTATCCGTTAAGTAATGAATGATTAGGTCTATCTAGCAAGGGCTACTATTAACACCTCTAAACTCTACTACTCATATTAGAGCAGTTTCATGGTACTATTGTAGGCTAGCTTAGCTAAAAGGTTAGCATTGTAGTTACACTCTCTAGGCACTTGCTCATTTAATTTATTTAAATATGTTGATTGGCTTTTTTGCCTTCTTCAAGTAAGCTTGTATGTGTTCCTCCTTAGCCTAAGACTCACTGTTAATTTGGTTGACAACTAGTTGAGAAACACTCTTCATTACCAACTGCTTAGCCCCTGAGATCGAGGCCATTCTCATTCCTATGATCATTAGCTCATACTCAACCTCATTATTTAATGCTTTGAAGTCAAATTCCAGTGTATAACTCACCTCCATGTCTTTTGGACTAATTAAGATGACTCTTGCTCCACTTTCTTGAGATTTTGAGGCTCTATTTACATGTACAGTGCATGGAATCATAGTATGTTGTTGGTTAGGCTCACCTTTCTCCTCGTCTAATCCTTCATACTCAATAGTGAATTCAACCACTAACTCAGTGATGATTTTATGCCTTAATAGAAGGGTGAGGTTAGTAAATAATGTCAAACTCACTCAGTTTGTATGATCAACTCATGAGTTTGCTTAACACGTTTATCTTTTAGAGAATTTGCCTCAAGAGTAGGTTAGTTAGCATAACTATAATAAGAACTTGAAATTAAGGGCACAACTTCTTAGTTGTGATAACTAAAGCCAAGGAAACTTTTCCATCGCAAATACTTCTTTTCGATGCTAACCAAAGTTGTGATACCATAGTAGATTAACTTTTAAATTCCATTAGTCTCTTTCCTAACCAGGACTGAGCTGGTGCAATTTTGATTATGGATAAGTTCAAGGGGAGCACATCACCTAGGTAAGGGTTAATGAGTAAGGGAGGCTCTTCTATGTATTGCTTGCTTCAACTTCTCAAAGGCTTCTGTACACTCTAGGGTCCAAGTAATACTCTTCCAACCTTTTAAGGAATTGTAAAATAACTTATAGCAATTCATGGCTTTAGAGATGAATCAATTTAGAGCAGCCACCTTTCTTGCTAAGCTCTGGACATCATTAATTATCATAGGTGCCTTTATTTCCCTTATGGTTATAATCTTCTTAGGTTTGACTTTAATTACCCTTGGTTACACTAAAAGTATATGTCCAGCTTCATATTGTGTTTCTACAACATCTTAAACATTCATTTGGGATCTGAGACATGATTAGTGGTGAGTACTAACTTGGTGATTATGCCGTCTACATTGATTTTTATTGGTCTTCTTTATTTGGTCCTTGAAAAGCTTATTCACCAAGTATTAGTAAGTGTCCCCAATGATAGGGGCATAAAAGTACCATTATATTTATCTCTTCGGACTTGAGTTTTGCTCTAAATTATAAATATTTGACTATTTAATTATATTTTTTTTTATCATAAATAAGTGCACGAGAAAAAAAAGTGACGATTCAAGATAAACGAGAGGCAAAACGGATGAGAAATGCTAAAGTTATGCCAAAATTATGAGAGTTGGCCAACCTCTAGGGAGAAAACACCAGTTATGCTTGGCGCCAGCCCCGCGGTGCCCATGCAACAACTAAACGACCCTCACAAATGTCTTATTTTGACTTGGATTTGAAGGTCCTTAACCTTAGGGTTTCTAAGACCTATAAAAGCACTCTTTTCTGAGCTAAAATAGAGATTTTTGGAGAAAAAAAACTTAAGGAAACAATTCACAACACAAATCAAGAAATCAAAGCCAAGAATTCAAGATTGGAGGTCAAGATTCAAGCCAAGATAAAAAAGAAGCGATTCAAGGGCATCTCCTTTGATTAGGTTTTCTTCTTTTCTCATTATTATGATCTTGTTCATCATTTTTTCTTTTCATTAGTTTGATACCTTTGGTTTAGTAATGAGCTAAACTTTTTCTCTAAGGTTAGACTTTTAAACCTAGAATGTAATTAGATTTCATTAATTCTTAGATTATAAACTTAATACATATAATTGATTCATTCTATCTTGAGTTCAATACTTTCATTATATCTGGCCAACATTTTGAATGATTGAGGAATTATTATGAACTGAACGGACAAATTCATGTGTTTAGCCTAAGATAGTTTAATGCATGATCATAGAGTACCAACTATAAGTTTCATGTAGGATAAATATATACCTAGATGGCACGTATAGTTTAATTTAGACTTGTTCTTAATGAATTACATTCTATTCTAATCACCATAGACATATAGGTAGTTGTTAGAACAATATAGTCACTCGACCATCAACAAAAGGCTAGTGATGAAATTAGAGTCTAGCTAATCAATTTGTATTAATGGATTAACTAAGAAATTAATGAGTTCAATGAAATATTAGGGGATAATTCAAAACCCTATATTGTTATTAATTGGTGAATTCAACTCTCTGTTTATTTGCTATTTAGATTTAGTTTAATTTGATAGAACTAGGTTAATTAATTAAATTTCAGATTTTGATTTTTCTAGCCATATTGAAAGGTATTATTGTGCTTATTAATAAGCATGTGTTAAACAATCAAATGTCATAACCAAGAGGTGGCAAGTTCCCATTGCTTTATTTGCTTTAAAGCCTTATTATGCTAACAAGGTAGCATGAGCTATTAAATAATAAATTGGCCATTTTAGCTAATTGTTTTGTTATGCATTATTCTTGATTTTGGTAAGTAGGTGATGGCATTATACTAATAAGCATTGGACACTCTTCTTTCTTTAACTCGGACAACAAATATAAGCAAGTATGATTATGCAAAATTAATGCATTGTGATGCTTGCTGAATATTTAACGCTAATTTGTTTCTAATTGGTCGAACTGATTAGCAACCAAGGTTATTATAAATAGCCAATTCTACTTCATTTAATAATGTAAGAAAATTGTAAAAAAAAAATTAGATAGAGTGCCGAGAGATAATATTGAAGCAAGTGTTACTTTAATAAAAATATTTCAGCCAAGAATAAGAGGTTACCGTTCTAGTTCAAAGGATCCCACTGAGTCCTTAACTAGAACTGTAGTAACCAGTATCCATAACCGGTAAGAATATGTATATTTATATATATAAATATACGTATTTTATTTATATGTGGGTGATCCTTGATTTATATATTGTTATTAGTAGTGTTTTTATAGGTTAAGGATATACTATTAGTATTGGGTTTATTTGCAAAGACTTTGGAATTATTTTAGGGACCAAATTGTTATACTTTGAAAGTTTTGGGGGTGAATTCGTAATTACCAAAAATTAACCACTTAGTATAAAAATACACTTTTAAAAACCCTAATTCTCTCATTTTTGTCGAGCTACCCATTTTTAGAGAGAGAAGAGAGAAATAAAGGAGAGAGAAAGAGAAGAAGAAGAAGAAAAAGAAGAAGAAATTGGAATTTTGGATCTTTAGAGGTATATCACAACTAATTATCAATTTATTGGTGTTAATTAAGTTAATTTCCTTAAGTTTTGATTTCTGGAAATATGTATAATTAAGGATTTGATGTGTATTTCGTTTGATGTTGTGAGAATTGATGATGATCTATAAGATAGTTTGATAAATCATGATGAATTATGAAATTTCTGCTGGATAACCTCTTGATCTAGGAATTTTATAAATTGTTGTGATTCGATTCTGGTTTTGAATTTTGAGTATATGAAATTAGACATGTTTAGGATCATCTGAGACTTTGAATCGACTGAAAATCTCGGAAATTGAATTTGTAGTAAATTTACCAAAATGACCCTGGAATTCTGGAAATTTCCTGTGTAAACAGTATGATACAGTGGAAAATAATTTTTGACCTGCTGAATGATCTTTAAAAATTACGAATTTGTGGAATATGATAATTTTATATGTCTAATATGATATACTCGGAATTGAGAATTTGAATCAATGTGGTTGAAGTGTTATGAATTTCTAAAGTGTATCAGCTCATTGTAGTATCTGATTAACAGATTTTTAAAGTTATGAAATAAAATAGTTTTAAAATACTTTTGGCAGTTATTTGGAAGCCAAATATTTATCATGGACTGAGATATGTGTCAAGAGTAATTATGTGGTAGTTTTATAATTTTTGAGTTAGTATATGATTTTATAAAATTGGGAGATTGAATACTGTTCAGTAAGTATCTTGATCCTGTCAGGTTTGTAGTTTGGATTCGATGGTGTGTATGGAATGGATTGTGTAGGAATTTTGATATAATATTCATATATAAGAAGTATATATGAGTCAAGAATGATATATTCTGATTTCGGAGTAATTGGACATCATTTGATGTATTAGAAATATTTGTTAAGTGTAAGTGGTCAGAATGACAGGTTTTGAGAAACCAAATATTTAGACCAATTTGATGTGATAAATGCATTGTGTATAATTTTGTAAGCTATTTAAAGTATTTTGTGTGAATTGTGAGGCTTATGAAAGGATTAATCTCCATTGATAGGTTAAGGAGATTTAAGCTTTGTACCTGAAAGTGTTAAGAGGTAAGTATACTAGACTTTTTACTGAAATCACAATAAACATAGTAATTGTTTTGTATGATTTTGCAAATGGGGTTAAGAATATGTTTATGTTATGTCAAAGTATATTTTGATATGAAATGTGAATATATGTTTCTGAATGTGAGCATTGACATTGAGCATGGACATACATGTGTTTTTGTAAGTGAGCTTTCAAAATAAGATGTGTTTAATAAAGAAAGCTTTTGAAGTGTAATATGTCCATGAGAAATATTTTGTATTTTGAGGGTACTTGAGCTCACTGTTAACTTAGTAGGCATTTTATGTGATTTGTGGAGCCTTTATGTGTGGCCTTTCCTTCGGGATTGGTATATGTTATGTGTTCCGTATGTAGGGAGGATCCTATTGGTACCTAAAGGAAGTGTGAGTCATCACATTCGTGTGGTGGCGTATTGGTACACGTGAGAGGACTCACCGATGATCAGGGTGAGGGTTTGGCTTTTACCTTCGGGCATAAGCGTTATATATGTGTGATTTAAAGACCTCACTTGTACTATTCCTCTCATACGGTATGTCACCTACGAGTGACATTTGGCTCATTATGTGATATGTGATATGTAAGTCCTACTAAGTAGTAGTTGAGTGATGGTATTCCTATTATGTGTTTTGAAAGAATGTGTAAGCGCTTACATGATATGTGATTTGATAAGATTATGATTTTGATTGATCACAGCATATCATACATATGCATTGTGTACATATATGTATTTGTATTTGATATATGAAAAATTAGTATGCTTACTGAGTTTTATACTCATTATAGTTTATGGTGATTTCAGGTAAATAAGGTACATGTGTGCTTAGCGGATTTGGCAAGGCTTCTGCTGTTCCTTGGGTTCCCTAAGTTGCTAGGTTGTTGTGTGTTTCATTTGGGGACACGTGGGATAGGATATTTGGTTTGTCCCTATTGAATAAATACTTATGTATTATTTCATTGTGTGTGGATTGGATTTGGTTTAAGTTTTATAAAGTGTGGTTATTGGATGATTTTAAGTAAGAATTTGCAATGGATATATTCTGGGCTCCCGGTAACAAAGTTGCTACTGGTGACGTAGTAGAGTGTTAATCTCTGAGAAAACTCTGCGTATCTCCGGTTTAATAATTGTCCCAGTCATAATTCAATTGCTATAATTCTGAAAGAAATTGAAATGAAAGTTGAAAATTTTGTGTAATATTATTTATGAGTGCACATGCAGTGAATGAATGTAAGTGATGTCGTGTGTCGGATCTTTTGGGTCTGGGGCGTGACAAGAACTGTGCAAAGCACACTTCAAAGGTAAGTTCTCTAATATCTTGTTAGTGTAATGAGATATTTATTTGAATTTTGCTGCACTTAATTACGCATGTGTGATGTGTAAATAAAAATTAAAATGTACATACTCACCCCACGCACAACGTACTTTCTGTATGTTTGTTACTTTAGGTTTCGTTGAAATATTTTTAGAGAAGGCTTGGAATTTTATTTATTATCTTTTAAATAGATCCCCATCAAGTTTTTTAGAACTAAATTCTCCTAAAGAAATATGGAACAACAAACTAGCTAGTTATTTCCTTCTTAGGATATTTGCCTGTGCTACTTATGTTTATAAATCTAATGAAACATTAGAAACTAGATTTAATAAGTGTGTTTTCTTAGGATATCCAAATGGATATAAGAGCTATAGGCTCTGGTTAAGGGATGCTCCAGGTGTAAAGATCATAAGTAGTAGGGATGTTGTCTTTAATGAAGGTATTATGCATTATTTTAGTCTGTAAATCAAAATACATTGGGAAATAGTAATAATTAGTAATCTGTTATACCCCTTAATAAAGATACCACTCACCTTGAGGTGGAAACTTCAAACTCTCAACTGACTGACACTGAAAATTCAATTGGTAGTGATTTAAATAATCCATTCAAAGTATATAAACAGAGTCAATTATGTAGGTCAGGAGAATCTACTTTAGAGACATATCAACTTTTTAGAGATAGAGAGAGAAGACAAGTTACCACAGCCCAGCAGAAAGAGATAAAATTGACTATCCATCTATGCTTGGATCGAGTGCCTTTGGGGAATAAGATGATTTGACATTCGATCTGCTAGCCCACTGACTGAATGATGATTTCCTCTCTAGCAGTGAGTAAACCGATTGAAAGCGTGAATCCAAAATTCGATACTCTTTATTTCTAGTTATAGAATTTGATACCAACCTTCTCTGACTCATCGTCTTCTCTTAAACCTGGGAATTAAAATAGATTATTTTAGACGCATGAAGTCGGCAGAACAAAAATCAATATTGAGGATGGAATATGTTCAATTTCTCTCAATCCAAAAGTAGAGAATCCATTGCATATCCCAGTATTGAGATAGTCCATCACCAATAAACATTGAATCTACTATTTTCTACCAGGTCATTCAATCTATCTCACTCTCAAGGTTTAGCTTTCGACTGGAGGGAGAGGGGTAAGGCATTAGAGATATCCACTTTCGTCTCCACTAATGGATGGATAAGGTGGTAGTGAAATATTTCTTCGTAGCTGTAATGGAAAAACTTATTATTTTTTCGACCCTCTTCTCTGCCCTACGAATCAAACATCTGTAGGCATTTGGTTTCAAAAAAAGATTGGTTAGTTGCCTTCTGTTCATTCTTACCCTGCACTACCATATTCCCTCATTGGTTAAGTTAGGGCAGGAATTGCTATTGGGCTATGATCACAGGTCAGGTCGGGCCGGGTCGACCCTCTTTGATTCTAGTCAAGTTTGAAAGGGAAAAGTCTCATCCATTCCAGAAGTTACAAATAAATGGAAGGCTTAAATACCAAAAAGTACGGAGACATGATCTACTAAAAAAGTAATGGGTAAGCTCAATGGTTCAAGTCAAGCCTAGTATTTTGCTGCCCTATTACTAAACTAAAAGGGGGACTGGTTCAAGGTCGTAGTCTACGAGATCAACATAAGCTTCTCTTTGTCGATCAGAGCTCATGTTGTTGTTTGTTTACTAGGGAAACTTCATTGCTAGGCCCATTTGGATATAGGCTCGTACAAAGACAATACCCAGTGACAGATTCATTAAAGCCAGATTGAGTGGAATCTATCCCAAAAGTGGGGCTAAGCCAGGGGCATTGGAGGATTAAGATCGGGCCGGGCCAACAACCAAGATCAGCTTATAAGGATAGTATTACCTTTAGTTGCTCCAACCATACTATTCCATAGGACCGGTCGAGGGAGCAACATCGACAGAGCTAGTGCTGGTTGTGCGAAGGAAGCAGATTGGGATGGAAGAATAGTTTTTTAGTAGAGGTATGAGCTCGACATCTAATTATATTCCTTTCAAAATCCAACATCCGACCCTTTATTGGAAAGATCTCACTATTGTACCTCACTAATCAATCATCAAGCTAACTGAACCTAAAATGTGTCCAAATGCTTAACATTTCAAAAGTGATGGTATGATTAGTAGCCTCTTGCCGAAAAAAAAAAGAAAGGTTTGCTTGATTTCGTGAATATTGTCCTACCTCTACTCTTACCTAAATAAATAGATCGAGATTGAACTTTACTCAACCAACCGTAATATCCATTGATGAACTATAGTTCCCATTTGATTATTATAAAGAAAAAATAGATCTTTCAAAGCATTAGACTTATTTAATAGAAGAATGATCTCAATCTCCTAAAGAAAGATCTTAATCCCTATCTTTTTTACCATAACACAGACTCTCTCACACTCCTTCTCAAGGGAATCATACCATTCGTAAGCGATACTAACTACACATAAGATATTCTCTTCCGACTTCGTTGAATCTTCTTCTAGTCGAGGTAAACTAACTTTCCTAAAGGCCAAAGCTTATGTCAGATGTCTAGGTCGACCTTTGGAGTAAATGTCATACAAAGAAAAGGCACTAAAAAAGAAAGATGCGCAGGTGATCTAACAATAATAGGTGGCCAAAAGAAGGCAACACAAGGTTTTCAACCTACCAAAGGATAAAATTCATGAATAGGACTCTCTAAGCAAAAAAAGATTCATGAGGAAGTAGTGCTTACCTGATGATTGAGATCTGTCCATAATATATCCACTTATATATATAGGTGATTTGAAGTATAATGATGGCTTCTAACTCAACAATGGAATGGATACTAAAGGAATAGAATAGCTTTTTTATTTTTTCATTTCCCTATTTTCTATAGGATCATATGATTATAAATGTCTTCAGTTGGGATTTAGCTATTCATTAAAGGCCTCATTCATCAAGATCAAAGAATTCACTATCATTTTATTAGACTTTGTATTGCACAAAGAACTCAATCTATCTCTATCTCTACCTACTGGATTGATAAACGAATAATTGACTAATTTTAGCCAATGCCATGTTTATATTGGATGATGAATGGAAAGATGTACATGTTTACATATTCTATCTATGAAAATGGATATGTCATTGATAGGTTCGGTAACCTTATTCTTTTCTATCCTTTCCCATTTGGTGTACAAAAAGAAGGAAAACTTCTAGGATCTACCGATACCACTACCCTCATTCGTGACAATGGAGCTCTTCCCCTTTTTACTATGAGCCATTATCCTTCATTACTTTTTAGTCAGTCACAGAGAAAAACTCACTTGGTCACTTAGACTAGTCTATCACTGAAGATAGTCTTTTTCTTATCTTTTTTGCCCCAATCCTGATAACTCGATCATGCCATTTTCATTCCATCATGCTTGCTGGTCAATAGCTTTACAAACTAGAAATAAAGAGACTTAGTTGCACGGTAAAGGAGATAACTCGCAAGATGGAAAACAAGAATACAATTCAAGCTCCTGCTTCTATAACCTTTACATAAGCAAAAGGCAAAAGAGAATACATGCATTGAATGCCTTCACTGTGCTTCCCAAAGCGCATTTTACTATATTTAACCAACAACATAATCTTCTAGTATTATGACATTCGATATCGATCTATTTATTGCTTCAGTCAGGATTGAACTTGAAATGCATAGGAGAAGAGAAGTTCATTCAAGTCGGCCGATATCTAAAATAGAATCAAAAGATTATGTTCTCTATGCCGGATCTAAGCTTCCAGGTTCCTTATTTATTGAGTTACACAAAACATTACCCATTTCATCCATAATCGGAATGCCACTTTCACGGTGAAGTCAAATAACTTATTATAGATGAATTAGTAAACCAATCCAATTCCAGATAGGGATCAAAATACTTTCAATGAGATCGGAGATAGCTAATTCTATAAAAAGGGAAAGACTAAGTCATTTCTAGAGCAGCATAAGCAAGGAGTTTCTCTATTTTATTTTTTCAGTAGCATAAGAGCAAAGGGTCGGCGAGACAAACAGACTTAGCTCACATTAGTGTTAGGTTCAATCTATATATTCCATTCCTATGTGGGTTAATAGAGCTGGTAGAGTCATCAATCTATTTTTTCCTTCTTGATCCTATAATTGATAGTCTTCCTTCTTGCTCCCTGAGTGACTAAGTCAGCATTGCTTCCAATCATCACTTCTATATGGGTGAATCGACACATCTACCCAACCTAAAGAGTGTCTTTTTGTACCAATAGGTGCTAAAAAGGAAGATGAATCATTTCCTTTAGCTAATGATGAACCTACGAGCAATTGATATCCCATATTCCTCCTCTCCTCGCAAGAGGGAAACTAACGGGACTAATGGTCAGCACTCTCCTTCTACAGAATTAAACCTTATGGTTCATTTAACTAAGTTCTAGGAAGTTTGACGTTCAGAACCATGTGCTTGTTATTTTGATAGGGATCATCATCCAATCTCTAGTAATAAGGAGACAGTCTTTATAAGTATAAATGTTCAAGAAGGTTCAAAAACGAAGACAATTATAAAAGAGGATACATAAAAATATTGATAATAAGCTATTGCTTATTTCTAATAATTTGGAAGAGAAAGCCTAGAGCAATCCAGTCTTGAAGATAGTGAATAAGATTGGGATTCTAAGGTTCAGAAACCCTCTTCGGAGACTAATTCTATTGATAAGGAAGATGCCTTTGAGCTTGTAATCTCTAAGTCTTAATAGAAGAAGCTAAGATAAGACAACTAGCCAGAAAATTAAGTTTTTAGGCTAGTTCCTGTCCTTACTAGGGGATGTGGTAAGAATACTCTATCATGAAGATCTTATACTTGAATATTTAAGGTATTGCTAACCTCAAGAGCAGGTCAAAATTTTCTAACCTTTGCAGATATCACAATCCTGATCTTATATGCATTGTTGAGCCCATTGTTAATTTTTACTCTATTCCTATTTATTTTCAGCACTCTAATAATCTTGACTTTGTCAATTTTAATGATAGAGGTGCTTCTCTGTTAACGTGTTTTAGGGCATATGCATATGATTGTGTAACTGTTGAAAAAACTAAATACATGTATCATATACACGAATTTCGCAGTAGAATTAAGCATTTAATCAACATATAAACATGTAACTTAAATTATTAACCACTTAAGATTATAGAAACATACATTTGATGACCTTTGGTGAAGATTTTAATTTTAGATTCTTCCTAACTCCAACTTTGAGCTCGCCTTAAAGTGCACTATTATTCAATTCTAGTTCACAATAATCCGATGGGATGTAAAGTTAGAATAGCAGCAATCAAAATTTCAGCAACAAGGTTTTTACTTCTTGAAAGAAAAATAAGATGAATTTATTTTTCTTTCTCTCTAGTTTTTCTCACAACTCGTTTTTTAAAGAAAAACTCTCAAAAACCAAACTCTCTTCCAATCCCTCTCACTATGCACGATTTTTACTTCACCCTTTATTAATTAATTATTCAAAATAATGTGTAGGTATGTTAAACAATTTACAAGTGCTCCCAAAATTGATTAAATTGCCAAAAAATAATATTTTTTGGCAATTATACCTAATTAAGTATATGTCTCTTACCTAAACTACAATAATAAACAAGTAAATAAACATTATTATTTATTTAAATAATATTTATTCAATTATTCAAAAACTATTTGAATAATTAATTTTTTTTAACTTATTTGATTTTACTAACATGGTTAATGGGTGAATTCACGGTGAAATAATTTACGGAACAAAATTATGCCATTTGTCAACATTTAATTAGTTAATAACTCTTGCCAACTTATTAAATGACGTACTTAACATTTAAGTCTAAACAAGTGTATAACCCGAGGAACCCTAAAATATATTTTCGGTTTGCTGAAATTTTTAGAATGGAACTGTTCAATCCATAATGTTGTCCTAGTACATAACGAGTACACTTTATATTGTGAGACTCTCTAGGTCCAAGCCCGAATTATCACGGTGAAATAATTTACGGAACAAAATTATGCCATTTGTCAACATTTAATTAGTTAATAACTCTTGCCAACTTATTAAATGATGTACTTAACATTTAAGTCTAAACAAGTGTATAACCCGAGGAACCCTAAAATATATTTTTGGTTTGCTGAAATTTTTAGAATGGAACTGTTCAATCCATAATGTTGTCCTAGTACATAACGAGTACACTTTATATTGTGAGACTCTCTAGGTCCACGCCCGAATTATCATATGGAACTCCTTCATACATCCATGAATAATGCCCCACCCACATATTACAGATATTACAAAGTGGTGCATTAGACTATACAAGTTAAGGTTATAACATATTTGTATAATCCCTTCATCATTTATATTCGGGTAGGGCAGAAATGTAAATCAATACCGTCAAATCTCTATATGCTCGACCGAAAGCTTATCTCAAGAATTATATTTCAATAAATAATATTCCCAAACACATTTGTGATATTATTTATCCCTAGGGTTAAAACTCTTTTCCTGAGAATAACAGTTTATGGCCATAAGGCTTTCTGAAATACAATCTTAGAGCATTATGATATATTACTCACCCAAATGAACTGATGGATCTTATATCTATACACACCGGACTCCATGAGTATCAGACCATACCCAGAGACACCCAGTTATTAGACCATAAAAGGTTTCTAACATATGTAAAATCAAAGTATGGTAGATCACTCACAAGCCCACCATGACACTTAGGTCAAAGGACCACGAATACTACACAACTCGAAAGACCCTCTATTGACGACTTTATAGGATGTCTATTGGAGATCTTTGTGAGTTTGTTCAATATTCAGTCCTTACTGAATACTTGTATCTCTATACAATCTTTCACTAAGCATGCTAAGACTAACTATCTAGACTATCTAGATATAGACATACATCAATCTATATATTTATTAATGTATTCACTGACAGACTAGCATCAGCGATGATAGATCAAGAACATAATATTTGAGAACATATTTGCATAATGACATTTTTTAGCATTATTTACAACTCTTTACAACTACGTCATTACTAATATATTCTTAGGTCTTTGTCCTATTTCAAACAAAGCTCTAACTCTTTAGATATCGCTAACTTTTATAACCTGATAACTCTTATCAATGCCAACTCTTAGCAATTATAACTCTTAATATAGCTAACTCTTAGCACTAGTCTAAACTCATTTGAACTAGATCTGAACTCTTTTAGATCATAAAATGTCTGAAAACGTTACAAGCATCTTACCATATACAAAATATAATTAGTGATTTAATGAGATAATAATTCTAGTATAAATATTAAATAAATATTCATACATTAAAGGATGGCACGTAAGCACAAATCCCAACATTCTTAACCTAATATTTGGATTCTTTATAATAAGAAGCATCCCATTCCTAGTGTCATCTCTTGCAAAAGCTAGTAAATCACGGTTCAGTCTACTATAAATGGTATGGTTTGTAATGTCTCTTTTGTATTTGCTTCCACTTCTCATGTCATTTGTAGAGACTTATGGCAAGATCTTTAAACTCTTTCAACCTATCATCTCTAGCTAGTTTTAGGAGGTTTTAATGTAATTACTAGTGCTTATGAGAAAATAGGTAGGACATTCCTTCTCGAATTTCTTGTGATGAGTTTTGCTCGATGATTGACTCTTGCTCTTATAACTTACTTCATATAGACTCTATTGGCTCTCATTTTACTTGGTAAAACAAATGTGACACTGGTAGCTATATGGAGCTTCATTTGGACAGAGTTTTATGCTTTGAAAACTAGCTTGAATCTTGACCGTTTAGTCAGTATGTGGTCCTTCCTCGTATTGTTTCATATCACAGTCCACTGGTAATTTTCTGTCTCAGGAATTTGCACACAGGTTTGAAACCTTTTCACTTCTTCTCTATGTGGACAAATAATGCTGATTTCATATCTCTTGCCTCCAATGCCTGGAATGCACAACCTTTCTATAGTTAACCTATGTATATGTTAACTTAAAAACTCAAAAACTTGAAGAAGATTTTTAAAGAGTGGAACTCCAAAATATTTGATAACATCCGTGAAGCTGTTGTTTCACCTCATAGCAAGCTATCAGCGATTCAAGAAGATATTTCTGTTAATAGCATGACTGAGGGTAGATTTTAAACGAAACTCAATGCTAACTTGGAGGTTAAAAAGTTATTCATAATCAGTATCTTTTTTGGCGTGATAAAGCTCAGGTGAAATGGCTTAAGAATGGTGATAGATGTACTCATCAATCGAGTTAGCAAAGAGAAAAGTATATCTGAAACAGGAAATGTGCTCTATGCTTCAACCACCATATTTTCCTCGTGTTCTTTTAGTCAGCCTTTTACCAGAAACTTGAGTACTGTCCTACTATTTCTAAAAGGATAAGGACCCTTTTACCATGACTAGAAAACCGTAACTTCTGATTTGGTGTTGTTGATGAACTGGGCGTAAAAGCCATGCCTTTTGCATTCACACCAAACCTTGAAAGAAAGAAGCCTTAAACGAATCAATAAAAGTATTACCAACCACAAAACTCAAAAAGAGGACCATGCAAGCTAGAATCACGCTAAGGAATAAGGATGTGGGATCGTGAAAGCTTTTGCTAAAAGAAGAGATATATATTTTTTTTATAGTACTAATTGAGCCTATTTCTAACCTTCAACTGAGAGGGATTGAGGTGTTTTGAACTGAGGTTATAAAATGATTCAAGAGAGTCCACTTATTCAATATCAGAGAAGACAGTTAAAGAAAATCAACAAAGAAATCCAAATGCTAACATCAGATGAAGGCATTCCACCGGTATAATTTAAAGAAGAACGCATTGAATGGATATTAGCAGACGGGCTATAACTACTACATACTGGTATTTAAACTTATGGTCTTAAACCTTTCTTTAGAACTCGCTTTTGGCGTAGTTCTCACTATTCATTATAAGAACTTTTCAGGGGGCTTTCAAACACCAGTACTATTGCTTCCCTTGCTTGCTCTTTGCTTTGCTGCCTAAGGCTAAAAAAGACAAAGATTTTAGTCTCAACAAAAGAGGTTGTGGGATATCTAATACCAACATCAAATCAAAGATGAAAAATTTTGTAAGGAGTATGAACCTATTTCGCAAGAAAATCTAATTTTTTAGGAATACCATTGCTATTGCTAGTGGGGTAACCCGGGCTTCCAGGCCTTAAAAATGGCTATTCTTTTTCCTATCTAAATGCGGAATAGCTATCCATCTATTTTAGATTGTAACATCCTATAGGACCAAAATGTACATGGTCAAGAGGGCTTTCCTAGTGCATGAAGGGAGGGTGAAACAGGGTAAGTCATAAGAATTAGCTTTCTTGCAAAGATCTCTTGCTATGCTAACGAGGGGTCTTAAGCAAACAAAGTACCAAGAACTTGTGATATTATCCATTTTTCTATTTTATCTCACTTTATCCTTCTACTCTATGATTAGGCCAGCTTTTTCGAAACGAATGGAAATCCTAACTAGAAGCTATTTGGCACTTTCTCCTCGATGAATACTTGGAAATTTGCCTTGCATCGTAAGCTATTTACTTTCATTTGTCTTCTTTAGAGTAAAGCAAGTGAAGCAAGTCCAGTGAATTAAGTCCAATAAATCAAGGAGCAAAAGTTGCTTCGTTTCCACAAGGAAAACTTGAAGTTTATTCCATATCTTTACCATGCTAGAATTCAATAAATAAAGAAGATGGCTTATATCCATGCTAGTATTCTATTTCCACAGTTGTGGAAATAGAATACTAGCATGGATATAAGCCATCTTCTTTATTTATTGAATTCTAGCATGGTAAAGACTATCAAAGTTATCAATCGTGCCATTTGATCCTTTCTTCGGTATTTATGGTACAATACCTCTCTCGTAGCTAATTCAAAAGCATTTTTTGCTAATGAACCCCGAAAATCGAGATAGAACTTGCAGTTCATTCTAGAAAATGAGAAGCTCTCTTTATCTGCTCTGTCTTTATACTTTAGTTTGTTTTAACACTAATGGGCAAAGAAGGAAAAGATTCAGATTCATTCCTATACGGAGGTTACTAACACAATAACCCACCTTATCCTTTCCTTTGAATAAAATTATGGTTGAGAACAGAATGTAGGGCACAGATGCCCTTCCTGTCTAAAAGAATGGCTGTATAATATAAAATTCAAATCTAGGTTATCGATCTTGATTAAGCAATGACTGCGCATTGATTGCGGAAAAGACTACGATTCTTCCTTTTTAGGTACTACTGATCCATTCGTTGAAATCGAAGTAGTTCTCGGAAGCTTGAAGCAAAGTAGGCTGTTCTAAGCCCCTCTAGAAATAGGATCATCTAACGAAGGTACAAGGGAATATGTGCCATTACACTAACACCACTATTTTGTGTTACTAAATTTCCATCTCAGTGTGATGTATGGAAAATGTAACCATTTATCTCATAACCAATATATTTTATGACATTTGGGCTTGGTCCTCGTGCCAACCATTACATAACTTCTAGTATCGAATCACCATTTTTTAATTCATTTAGAACCTAAAATATATAACCCTTTAATAAGAACATCATGAATAATATAAAAATGTTGACTTTAAATAATTCAAAGCTTATTAGTTAACTTCCTTTTCCAACCAATAAGCAAATGTACGGTTATGTTGGTCTTGTAACCTTTTTGTATTGATTGATTAACACAGATATTACTCTTCAAGTGACAGGACTCAGCCCGAGACCCTCTACAGCAGATCCCAACGACCTTACCAGGCACTCCGACGGAAGTTCCTCAGAATATAATTGGGTAAGTTAAGAAATTCCGCGAGGCGAACCCTTTTTTTTTTTTGCTATTATTAAGAAAATCTCGACATAAACATGAAAATAACATCTTAATTTAAAAAAAAACAGGCAGAGTTTCTCCTGTTTTTTGGAGAATCCAATATAAAACCTATAAGAAATTGCACTTCTAATTCAAAAACTTCTCAATACTACCAAATATGACCTCCGGTCTTTTCCAAACCAACTCAACAATTTCATTATGATCATAAAACTGAAATATTGACAGAAAAGTGAAACGATCTATAAATACCAAAATCTCTTATTGGTTATCCAAAATATATATACAATACACAAATCTAGAACTACTATGTTGAAAGAAAAAGAGTGCTACAAGCACATTTACATATACAAAATGATCTTCAGATTTTGCCCACTAACCTGGGAAGGGGTTTAGAAAACATAAAACACAAAACGAGTAGGTTAAAGTAGCTCAGTGAGTGCATTCAATATTTCAAATAAAATAACATTATGCATAGATAGTAAATTCTAAAAGACATGCATAAATCATGCTTCTAAAATAGATGTAAAGTTGTAAAACAGTTTCTAACATCATATGCTAAGAAAATCTTGCCGAGCGGGTTTTATCTACATCTTTGGAAAACAATCTCTAAAATCTGTATAACATAATAACTGCCATGTGCATATAAATGCATAAAATACTATTGGTAGATTGAAAACTAGTCAAGTCCTCGCTCGGCCATTTTCTTTCTAAACTATACCAATGGTAACCCTAAAGCTCTAAACTCACACAGCGACTTAACTAGCACCGCACACATGAGTAGTTCACGAAGCACCTCAACTAGCAGCACCCACAGTGATATCTCAAGACATCTCACTGGCTATGTAGTGGAATCCTACATCGCATACATATAGCGAGACAATACCGTACACATAGAGCGACTCACAGGACTCGACACCCCGACTTCCCGAAGTTAGTGGCATACCCCTCATAACCTACCTATGTGTACGGAATATATTGGCCGGGTTTAATACAATCACCACCACTATAATCTGAGGGTACCAATGGTCTTTAAAACGGATGCAGAAATTTTAAAACTGTTTCTTAAACCGCACATGTAAAAGCATATCTATGGATATATATAAAGATCATAAATCATGTTTATGCATTAAAAGCTCATAAAACATACATTTTCATTATGCGAAAACATAATAACCGAAAGATAAAAGAATTGACAGATTTTCACTCACAGTCGCTCTGCGCTCAATTTCGCTCCCGATTTCTGCTCTCGTTACCACTTTCGATTATCTTCACCTACGCGCCATAAATGACATTTAGAACCAAATCGAATGTTAGAATCTCATTTAACTGCTAAACGCCCTAATCGGCATACAAAGCTCGGATAGGTACTACTTTTCAATTTTTATTTACGGAGTCATTTAATCTAATCTAATTCACCACCTGGCGCCCTAAAAATTATTAAACGCCTTATAACTCGGTTGGACATAATTGCCCTTCACCTTTTCAAAATGGACAATTATGTCCCATTTTCTTCATTTTTGATTTTTCCATCAACCATGTACATTCAATATACATAAGGCAACATTTACACACAACAACTCAATCAAAACACCACTCAGTCCCTAACTTCCCTAAAGTGGCAGAATTTCACCCTAAGTTCCAACATATTTCTTTTCTCAATTTCTTGTTTCAATTACATCAAAATCAAGCCAATTTCATTATAATACCCTAATTACAATCAATTAAAGTCTCTACATTCAAATCACCCAAAATCCTAATTCTTACCTTGCCAAATTCTTTAATTTGATGACTCCTTCAAGCTCCACACTAAAATTCAACTCAATCTAAACCAAGAATACACACAAGAACATCAATTGAAGCAATCTTGCAAGTTTACTTATCAATCTCATAAAAAATACTTTTCTTACCTCTTTTTCTTGAATTTTCACTAATGAAGGCTTTAATTGAGCGTAGGAATTGGTATGTGACCTTATTTTAGCTTGATTAAGCATGAAAAATCATGAAATTTTTTTTTGAAATTTCACTGCAGCAGTACCTCTAACATTTGCACGAATTTTGCTCTCTTTTGCTGTAAATGTTTGCTTTTTGTTCTCTTGAAAATCTACACACTTTCAACATATATATAGTGCTCCCTCAATTAACCATTTTGCCCCTCAACTTACTCTAAATTTTCAATTTGCCATTGGTTGAAAACTAAGTATGTAATTGGTTCCTTTGTAATTATCTAGTTAGAATAGTCCGAGGAACTAACTAGAATTTTTAACTTGGCAATCCATGAGATTGCTTCTAATTGGTCCATTCTTTAATATATGGAATGTATTTCTCAACACAGGCTTATTCCATACATAACCCTTAAATGAAAATTCATGTAGTAAATTAGAATTTCCTTTTCCAAGTAAATAGAGAAAATTTTCAAAATTATTATAGGGTCGTCCGATGCTCCGACCGCGTGTGAAATTACCAAATTAGGTCTAATACCTCTCACGCGCACCATAAAAAAATATTTCTAATAGAGTTAAAAATTAGGTAACCCTACGGTGTCCTCATTACTCTATACCAAAATTTAGGCACTAATACTACTAATAGGGATTGGATATTACATCAAGCAACCTAAAGTGCTTCTTAAACAAGTGAATTTTTTTTTTTGGTTATATTACATACATATAATGGAATGAGATAATGGTAATTGTATATTACTTAATGTACAAACAATATATGAAGACTTACTCAATATAAGGTTGAACGATTGATGTGTTCACTAAAATATATCGATGTGCCTGATCTACTATGCTATCAACTTTCACAATCTGACCTCCAATTAAAGGCTATTCAATTAATATCTTTTATTTATGGCCACATGGATCTCCAATTGCATTAACCTTAGACATGTATTCAGCTAAACTTCCATTGCTTTTTCAACAACACAACACTCGGCAATGCACTCTTTTGGCCGATTATAGTTACGCACATAATCTTTGAGAACTTTTATACATATCTCAAAAGGATACATCCACCTTAAGTAAACTGGTTTGCATAGTCTTACCTCTTCGACAAGATAGATAGTCAAATGGACAATGACGTCAAAGAAACTAGGTAGAAAGTACTTCTCAAGTAAATATAATGTGATGAAAAGTTCACTTTATAGCTTATCTAAATTTGTTAAGTCTACTGTTGGGTTGCACAAAGTATTAAAGAATAAGAATAAGCTAGTTAAAGCAACTCTGACATGTTCCAACAAAACATCCCTTATGGCTAGTGGTAGGAATCGTTGCATCAAAATATGACAATCATGTGACTTTAAACCTATCATCTTTGTATCATCAATAGATACTAGGTTCCCAAAGTTAGAATAGTATCTTGTAGGCACCTTTATTTCTATCAATGTCTTACAAAACATTTTCTTCTCATTTTTACTCAATTTGGTATATGTTCGTGGTAAAATAGTCTGGTTGTTATGTTTCTAAGGATACAACTCTTCTCTGATCTTCAACTCTTTCAAATCAAATCTTGATTTGATACCATCTTTCATTTTATTTGTTATAATAACATTCTATAGATGCTCTCACTCATATTCTTCTCAATATGTATGACATCTAATTGATGACGAATTAATAAAAATCTCTGAATGATAGGTTATAAAAAATAGACTTCTTCTTCCAATATTCAATTTCCTCATTTTTTTTCTTTCTTTCACTTGCATTGCTTGTTCTTCCCCCACTTATTCTAAAAGCCTTCTAACAACTTGAATATTTCTTCCCCGCTCAAGGGAATAAGGGGAAATCCATATTTTGTTTCACCATTAAACACTTTTCTTTGTCCACGATATGGGTAACCGATTGGAAGAAAATAATGATGACCCATATAAAAAAAACTTCTTACTGTGCTTGCAGCCTACATGTATAAGTACCCTTCTGCAATATGGACACACAAAATAACCCTTAACATTAATACCAGAGAAGTTTTTATATGCGATGAAGTTGCTTATGGTCCATAAAAGTATAGCCCTCAACGTAAAATCTTCTTTCTTTTATGCATCAAAAACTTCTACTCTCCAATCCCAAAATGTTTTCAAGTCATAAATTAAGGGTGCCAAATACACATCAATATCATTAGTAGGTTATCGTAGACCAAGAATCGACAATGATAATAGCATTTATTTTCTCTTCATGCACAACCAAGGTGGCAAGTTATAGTTGACAAGAATTATAGACCAACAACTATAATTGCTACTAAGTGTGTTATGTAGGTTGATACCGTCAGATGATAGAGCCATTTTTAAGTTTTTGCTATCAAATGCAAAATCAAGCCACTTGTTATCGACTAACTGCCATGCAGGAAAATCTGCTGGATGCTGAAACATACCATCACTTTATCTTATACTAAGTCAAGTCTTTGGCGATTTTAGGAGATTGAAAGAGACACCTCAACCTTGGAATGATAGGGAAATACCATACAACTTTGGCAGGAAGTTTGTTTTTTTGTTTCATTACACTACCCTTCCCTTGTTTCTTCCACCTTGATTTTCCACATGATGGATATTCATAAAGGTTTTTAAACTATTTTCTATATAGAATGCAATCATTTGGGTATGCATCTATCTTTTGATATTCAACGCCTAAAGTATTCATGATCTTTTTCGTTTTATAAGTTAAAGAAGGAAGTACATTATTTTCAGAAAGAATATCTTGAAGATAACTTAACAACTCAGAAAAGCTCTTGTCTGACCACCTATGTTTCCTCTTTATATTGTATAACTTCACCAACCCAGATAACTTGGTGAATTTAGAATAGCCCAGGTATATGGGTTTATAGAAATCCTGTAGTACTTTAGTAAAGAAATTCCTACCATTGTCACAATGCCTAAACGCTTCATGTACTATATCAACAGTTCTATGAAACTCATTGCTTGACTCACTAACCATATATTGTCTAGTACAATCTATATAAGCTATCTTCTCTCCATGCCAATGTCATGTCTAATAACTTTCATCACTGCCGCTCATAAATAAGTGGTTTTTAATTTCTCATATTGTGTTGAATATTGTATTATGACATTTCTGACATGAACATCTTATAAATTTAGAATTTCTAGAATGCAAGATTGTAAACTCAATGAAGTTTTCAACCACGTCTTCATATTCCTTACTCAATCTATCACATAACATCCAAGATTTATCCATGTGAAGGATAAGGAATATGTCTTGGAATAAATATTTTATTTTTTTGAAAGCATGTAATTAGAGACACATAATGAGTATGTAAATAACTAAATAAGTAATAAATGGACTTGAGAAGTTGTAACTTTAGTTTTCCATTTCTACTCCATGACACAAAATGTAGTTCTTCACCCTAAATATCAAATGCTTTACTAGGCAGATTACTTATAAGTTTGTAACGGAAACGATGCATGGGTTACATAAGGCATCCTAAATGAGAGCATCTCCCATTTGGATTTTTCCTTACCCATACAAAAGTGTGTTCTATTAAGCACATTTGGTATTGATATAAGCCAGTTATGATATGGTTTAACCATAATTTATTGGAGTTCAATTATTCCAAATCATTTTGCTAAAAGTATATTAGAATTAGTTCTTGGTAAAATATTTACTCAACTAAATATATTTTTTTCCTTAAATTGAAGGAGAAAATTTGGACCAGTTCTTGTTTCCCTTTGATAGATGTCAAAAATGTTATTTGGTTTTTTGTGGATATATTAAGACACGTCACTTGATTATACCATATTCTAAAAGTAATGTTTCATAAACTAAGGGAAATGGCATATATAAACGAAAAAAAAATGTCACTCAAAGAGAAAACACTACATATAGAGAGGGTTTTCATTTTTTTATTTTTATTTTTATTTTTTGCATAATAAATGAATGTAACTAATCAATTTACAGCAATCTTATAAAAAAAAAAAGTAACTAAGAAATAGTACAAAATTCAAAATCAAACATTTCTCATCATACATACTTAGGTCTTATTTGGTTCTAATATTACTATATATTGTCTAAACCTATAACACTAAACTGTTTCGCCGATGAACCCAAAACTAGAAACAACCAGTCAATATAGTTAATAGAATCCAAATGTCAAACCTAAGCGTTGACATATTTTCTCGCTATATGCATGTGTTAGGATTTTATGATAAATGTTTACTATAAAAATACATAAAGAGCATCTAATTTCTCATTTTTTTTATTTTTTATTTTTGAAAAAATATATATAAAGTCATTCATCCGAAGAAACCAACAGTACATCAATGACTACAGCCTAGAACACATATTTTTTTGTTATATGCATATGTTAGAATTTTAAACTCTAATCTGTGGGTTGTGTAGGCAGGTCAGCAAGGACCACAAAACATAAAGGCATTAGAAGAGTTAGATCACCCACAAAAAGTTGCAAAAAGTTGCAATTTTTTTGTACCAAAAGTTGCAAGATACATACACGCACTCGGCATTAAGCTTTATTTCACACAGCACACCAAAAATACCCACCAATCCATCACATGGAAAACTTGCAAAAAAATGACCATAAAGGGACCACACACACCCACCAAACCAGACATACACAACAAACCCTACGTGCCTAAAAAACACAAAATTCACATCAAGGCCCTATGCACAAATCGATAAAAACCCTTCCCTCTATTTTAATAGCAATGCAACACCCACATGCCCACAAAATGATAACCAAATAAAAAATTCATATTAAATAAAAAAAAACAATAAGCTAACAAAAGACAAACAATATACAAATAACCATTCTTATATTAAAAACACAAATAATCAAAAAGAAAATAACTTAAGGTAGAACAAAAAATTTTGTCTCCCTTTACTCCAAATTTTTTTGTAAACTAGTATTTGGTTTTCATCTTAATAGACCAAATCCATGTAATAGCTTAATGTAGAACAAAGATGAAGACAAAAATTGCAGAGGAAGTGAGAAGATGAAAAAGATTAGGGCTCAAAACATTTAAAATTTTTTATGCTATAAATACTTATTTTTATATCAGACAAAGATGACATTGTTTTGGACTATCAAATTACACCCAACATGACGTCATTTAACAAATATGAAAAAAATTAAGCCATAAACGACGTCGTTTCACGATGTTTTTAACCAAAAACGCAAAGGATTAATGACATTTGGTGTTTAAATTTAAAAAAAAACTACCACGTCAGCCTTATGCCACATCATCAGAATCTATTTTACATTTAAAAATGCCATGTCAACATAAAAAAAAGCCCACATCAGATTTTTATATTTTTTTTCAATTAAATTTCTTTTATCTGCCACATCATATTTTTATTTAAAAGATTTCCTTGTCGGCATAAAAATAAGCCATGTCAATCTCTTTTTTAATTAATTAATAATTTTTAATCTACCACGTCAAATGATCTTATTAAAAAAATCCACATCAGCATAAAAAATGTCACTTCAAATTTTATTATCTCTTTTAAATTAAATAATATATTTTTGACATGCCACATCATATAACAACTGCCACATCATATTATTTTATTAAATAATAAAGCCACATCAGCAAAATAAATGCCACATCAATTTCTATTCTCTCTTTTTAATAAAAATAATATTTTGTGACCTGCTATGTCATACTTATAACCGTCACGTCAGATTTTTTAATTTAAAAAAAATATATCACTAATATATGACACTTTAATTGTAATAGAGTTTATCATAAATTTCTAATAAAACCTATCACAAGATAATGATATATTTGTTTTCTATCACAAAGTTCTGATACAAATAATTTTATGATATAATCTATCACAAATTTATGATTGGGCCAAATTTCTATCACAAAATTATTTTTTTTTTAGTAGTGTAATTTCAGCTCAGATCATTTCATAACTTATTAAATCTTCTAAGTTAACCACAATCTATTCCACTAAAAATTAAAAATTATATTCCAATAACCTATGTAAATATAAAGAAAACCTATTTTAATTAAAATTCTTTTAATTAAATTAGGCTTTGTAACTAATAATAACTATTTAGTTGACACTTCTATTGATGTCTATAATTAAAATTAAGTCATGAAAAAATATCTTACCTCTTTAATTACGTATTTACCCTTAAGTCATTGAGTGCTCTAACAAACATTTTTCATTATGTTTATATTTGTCAATACATTTACAAATAAATATTATTATTTAATAAATAATTTATTAAATAAACCACAGTCACAAATTTAAATGGTCAAGCACTAGAAATAGTTTAGATAAACATTACTAAGTATAAATTCTAACTTTCAAGTATATGTTTTTATGACCCATAAAATGCATTTTTAAGTTATCAAGATTTTGACCATTTATATGGTCTCGTTATGTGATAGCTCAAAAAAATACAACACATGAACACAAGCTCATTACCTGCTTAAAATTATTGTCAATTAAGCTTATTAAAACTTTTGTAAATTCAGATCAATCAATGATATTTGGTTAACTAAATCAAAATTCAAAATAGTCTAGTTCATTATATTATATACACTAGTTTTTCTACTCAAGGTATCTATATCTATGATCAAGATAAATTATCCATTATAAAATTTAGATGAACAATAGTTTTACATGATGAAATTTAGTTAGCTAAATTAAAATTCACATTAGTCCAATTTAAAGTATCATACACACTGATAAGCGTAAATTATATCTATTATTTTTACTCATTAACTTAATTAATTGCTCATTTTAATAAGAATATTAGATTTTTTATATGTTTTATTGTTATTTTATAAATTTAGAGTCAATAGAGCAATTGGGGATGAAAATCTAAGAAAAACAAGGCAAAATTTCAAATGCTATAGTGATTCGCTACATTATTTGTGAACAGTAATTTGCTATAGTACCCTCGCACTAATGATGAATAGTATATCACCCCAGTAAAGTTCTAACGCCCAAAGATTTTTGCTCCGGTGATGAACAGTCGCTCAAAACAGTACCCCATGAACAATAGTCGCGCTATAGTAAAAAAGAAGTACAACTCAAATACTTCAATCAATCTCTATATAAAGGCCTCTTATTTTAGACCTAAAATGGCATACAACTTAAGGCTCTTAGAGTTACAACACATTGAAGAATAACAATTTTTAAAGAGAGAAGTAAGGGCAATTCAAGGAAGTAAAAAATTATTGGCAAACTTTTGACGCATCAACCAACTACGAATTGACATCTATTGGTTTGCTTTTTATTTGTATCATGTTTATTTTATTTTTCAGACATAATTCTCTTGTTATCATGAGCTAAATTTATTTTCTAGGGTTATTACTTGAACTCAATATGTGAGTTTAAATGTTAGATCTTTTTAATATTTATTTGAACTCAATTTTTCATTATTTAAATTATTTGTTCTTAATGCTTCATTATATCTGATCAATATTATAATTAATTTGGTAATACTTTGATAAACTCGAAAGAGGCATCAATATATTTAGAACTAGATAATTTGATGCATAATTATAGAGTAACATTCAATGTTGCATATACAAGTTTTAAATTAAGATAAGAATATACCTAATTGGCATATATGGTCAATAAGACTTGTTCTTAATGAATTTTAATTTATTACAAGTATCATAGGAATATAGGTAAACTACGTGTTCCCACTTAACATAATAAATGTTTCAACTTAATATACTACATGTTCCCACTTCATATACTAAATGTTTCCACTTAATATACTATAAATTCCCACTATTTGCCTGCTGTATGTTAAGTAGAATGCAACATAAAACAATTAGTGTAAACATAAGTTAAATATTATAATTTTAAATTTAAGTTTAATTTTAATTACGTTAAATGTTATAATTCTAATTTTTATTTTAATTTCTTTAAATTTTATAATTCTAATTTTTATTTTAAATTTAATTTCACTTATGTTAAATATTATATTTTTAATTTAAATTTAAATTTTAGTTACATTAAATCTTGCAATTGCAGTTTCAACTTTTTTATTTTATTTTTAATTACGTTAAATATTATAATTCAATTTCAATTTCATTTCATTTCACTTACATTAATGTTATAATTCTAATTCTATTTATAAATTCAATTTCACTTACATTAAACGTTATAATTTCAGTTCCAATCTTAAATTTAATGTCAAATACGTTAAATACAATAATTTCAACTCCAATATTAAAATTCAATTTTAGTTGCATTAAATGTTATAATTTTTATTCTAATTTTAACATTTAACATAACTGAGATTAATTTTGGAATGAAAATTATAATATTTAAAGTAATTGAATTTTAAATTTAATTTGGAATTGAAATTATTTAACGTAATTAAAATTGAAATTAGTATTAAAATTATAACATTTAATATAATTTAAATTAGAATTAAAATTATTTAACGTAATTTAAATTTAAATTAAAATTATAATATTTAACGTAATTAAAATTAGATTTGAAATTATAATATTAAAAAATTATCATTTTAGTCCTTGTATTTTTCATGAATACTCACATTGTCCCTGACTTTTTTTTAATTACCTTTATCAGTCCTTGACATTCAAAAACCTTCGTTGAGTCAGCACTTTTTTGTTCTTTTATCGTTTTACCCTTATTTAACACTTTCATTCTTCCCACCCCATATCACTATTTTTTCTTCCCACATTTTATTTCATTTTCCCTCTTCTTACCCCTCCCTCTAAGATTATTTTTAAGTTAGTAATCAAATAAATAAATTTTGTTATTAATTTTAAATTTGTATTATAAGTTTTACATTAAAAAATAATATATATAATTTTAATTTTTTAATTATTTTAATGTAAAATTTGTAATATTAATTTATAATAGTATAAAAGACATATTTACCCTTAAAAAGTTAAATTTAAGGAAGTTTTTTGAACTACAAGAACTAACCGAGGTAACATAAAAAGTCAGAGACGATATAGGTAATTTATAAAAAATACAGGGACTAAAATGTTAATTTTTCTTATAATATTTAATATAATTAAAATTGAATTTAAAATTAGAATTGAAATACAATATTTAAAGTAATTGAAATTGAACTTGAAGTTAGAATTTGAATTATAATATTTATTTTAGTTGAAATTAAATTTATGATTAGAATTGAAATTATAACATCTAATGTAACTCAATTTAAATTTAAAATTAAAATTGAAAATATAACATTTAACATAACTGAAAATAAAATTAGAATTGAAACTATAAGATTTTACGGAATTGAAATTGAATTTGCAATTAGAATTAACATTTAACATAACTAAAAATAAAATTAGAATTGAAACTATAAGATTTTACGTAATTGAAATTAAATTTGCAATTATAATTATTTAACGTAATTAAAATTAAAATTTAGAATTTGAATTATAATATTTAACGTAATTAAAATTAAAATTTAGAATTTGAATTATAATATTTAACGTAATTGAAATTAAAATTAGAATTAGAATTATAAAATTTAACGCAGCTAAAATTCAATTTAGAATTAGAATTAGAATTATAAAATTTAACGTAATAGAAATTAATTTAAAATTAGAATTGAAATTATAATATTTAGTGTAATTAAAATTTAATTTAAAATTAAAATTATAACATTTAATATCATTGAAATTGAATTGAATTTAAAATTGTAATTGGAATTATAACATTTAATGTAATTAAAATTTAATTTAAAATTGAAACTATAATATTTATTATCATTGAAATTTAAATTGGAATTGGAATTAGAATTATAATATTTAATGTAATTGGAATTGAATTTAAAATTAGAATTGAAAATATAATATTTAACATAATAAAAATTGAATTTAGAATTTGAATTAGAATTATAACATTTAACATAATTGAGATTGAAAGTGAAATTGAAATTATAACATTTAACGCAATTGAAATTAAAATTAAAATTTAGATTTGAATTATATGATTTAACACAATTGAAATCAAAATTAAAATTAGAATTATAACATTTAATGTAATTGAAATTAAAATTAGAATTATAACGTTTAACATAATTGGAATTGAAAATATAACATTTAATGTAATTGAAACTAAAATTAGAATTTAAATTATATTATTTTTCGTAATAAAATTAAAATTAAAACTGCAATTGAAATTAAAATTATAATGTTTAATATAATTGAAATTGAAATTAGATTTGAAATTACAAGATTTTAATGCAAATGCAATTAAAATTGAAATTATAACATTTAACGTAATTGGAATTATATGATTTAACACAATTGATATTGAAATAAGAATTTAAATTATAACATTTAACGAAAGTAAAATTAAAATTAAAATTTGGATTATAATATTTAAATTAATTGATATTAAAATTGGATTTATAATTATAATATTTAACGTAATTGTAATTAAAATTAGATTTAGAATTATAACATTTAACGTAATTAGAATTAAAATTATAACATTAACGTAATTGAAATAAGATTTGAAATTATAATATTTAACGTAATTAAAATTAAAATTAGATTTAGAATTATAATAATTAATATAATTAGAATTAAATTTAAAATTAAATTGTAATTATAACATTTAATGTAATTAAAATTAGAATAATAATATTTAATGCAATTTAAATTGAAATTAGATTTATAATTATTATATTTAATCTAATTGAAATTAAAATTAGAATTAGAATCATAACATTTAAAGTAATTGAAATTAAAATTGAATTTAAAATTATAACATTTAACGAAATTATAATTAAAATTAGATTTAGAATTATAACAATTTGTATACAATTGTATTTAAATTTAATAACATTTTTTATGCTATAAAATTAAAATTAATGTTACATAATGTTTTTTATTAATATAACAATAATAGTATGTTGCTAACAATTTCACATCAATTAATATATTTATTTTAAAATTTATTAACTTCATATAGGGGAGGTTTTTATTATTTTTGTTCTTAATGTATATATTTACGTTTAACAAAATAAAGGAGGGGGCTTTTGATATTTTTCATCAACTCTATCATTACCGGTTGCTTAAGTTGCTTGTTTTATAATTAATTAAATTTCAGCCGTTAGATATATTTTGATCACATCTAACGGTCAAAACAGTCATCTGTGTAGGGTAGCTTATCCCATATTATTAGATTAGATTGTTTGATGATATACAATTACAATCTTCTTCCCAGCTATAAATATATTTCTCTCTCCCTCTCTTCTTTCTGATATTTTGTTTCTGCTCACCCTCTCTCTCTTCGTTTCAGCTCTCCATAACAAACTTTTCATCTCGAAATCTATAAACCAAAACATAAGAATCAAAATTAAAATAAAAAATTTATTAAATTTTAAAAGAAAGTATAAAAGAAGGGAAAATTTAAATTAAAGACGCAAATGACGGACGCGTTTTGTTCGGATTGCAAGAAGCACACGGAGGTGGTGTTCGATCACTCGGCGGGGGACACGGTGTGCTCGGAGTGCGGGCTGGTGTTGGAATCGCACTCCATCGATGAGACGTCCGAGTGGCGTACCTTCGCCAACGAATCCGGCGACAACGACCCCGTCCGTGTCGGTGGCCCCACCAACCCTCTCTTGGCCGACGGCGGGCTGTCCACTGTCATCGCCAAGCCGAATGGAGCCTCGGGCGAGTTCTTGTCGTCGTCGCTCGGTCGGTGGCAGAATCGCGGGTCGAATCCGGACCGGGGCTTGATTTTGGCTTTTAAAACCATAGCTACTATGTCTGATAGGTGGGTATAAACAGATAAGTTTGTTTATTGAAGAAATGGTTTGATTGGCTATGGATCGAATTAGGAATTTAGATATCTTGAATCGGTTGTTGATTTGTTCTAATGATTTTATAGTAAATATTTTTTTTAATTTTTTGTTATTTGATGTATTCGATGGACTCAAAAGTTTTGATCTTTTAATTTATAGTGCTTGTATTCATATAAATTTTTGTGAAAGGAAGCTGATTTTTGTTATGCAAAGTGAAAGTATGAGGCAATGAACTTCGAAAGCATGTTCAGGTGTCAAATTAGGGAGAGATTATTTTATTTCATGGATTTGGGTTTCTTAGCAGAAAAAGTAATGCAAAAAACAATTGAGAGACTATTCTGGAGGTGTTTGTCAGCTCAAGAATTTTACCATGAAGAGACTTATGTGATTTTTGATTGATGCATAAATTGTTGTATCCTTTTGCTGATATGGACGGAATTTGTTTTTCAGGTTGGGCCTTGTTGCGACCATCAAGGTATGTTGCTTATTCTCAAGATAATTATGCAATCATTGATAGGTTTAGCACTCTATTAAGGACATAACATGTTACATAATATAATTTTATGGTTTTAGGAATTAACTCATTACTGTCATCAATGTTTTTTTTAAAGTGTTTATGTGAATTCAAGTAGTTAAGGAAGTGAATTTATATTATCTAGAATAGAGTATATGACATTCAATTATTCAATACAAAATCGTTTGGGAGGAAATTTGTACTTCAGTTGTACTACCTCTCTTTACTTGAAGTCATATTCACAGACCGGTTATCAAGCACTTGTGGTAGTACTAAAATGGAAAATTCAGTTTTATAGAATGATAGCTGTGTGTCATGATAGTATAATTCAGAAAAGATCCCAATAATCCTGTCCTACCTTCCTTGTTATCCTTCTAACTATCTTGGCTTCCATGATGGGCTAGGGATGGCAGTGCCAGTGGGCTAGGTTTGGCAAGAATACCCCTAAACCCTCATTCTCATCTTCTAAAAAATGTCAGTACCAAATCCTTCCGAACTTGCAAAGATTTTTAGATTTCATTACCTAATCCGCCCTAGTGGATGTATATCCCATTTGCACATATATTTGTCGGTTTTATGGGAAAAAGTTTGTTTATACATATTTTAATGTATACTACAACATTTATTTAAACTAAATAAAATATTCATTGCATTTAAATATTCAAAATCTAAATAAGCATTTCCTAGAAAATCGTTTAAATTCATTTATAAAGAAAATGGTAAATTGATTACAGTAGCTCCAATGAGCCATTCAACATTATAATAATAAACGACCACTTAAGTCTTAAAACAATAACATCATAAGATTACAATCCAATAACAACACAGTAGTCCTTAAACATAACCAACACAATATGTGCATGCAAATTAAATAAAAATCATTTAAACTTCTTTTAAAATTTTTGATCCTTTTTTTCTTTAATAAAAACTTATCTAAACATTAAATATATGTGGCACCCACAAATATTTACATAAACTGAACCTTTATCAACTCCTTTGCAGGTTTACATTTCACATATCAAATAACATGAACCTATACCTTTCCTCACAGGGTCAGTATCTGCTCATCCATTAGCACAATTGCTATCCCTAGATGGACCGATAGATTCTGTAATTATAATGTTGAGGGTGTTATTCATAGTGACTTGGGAACATGGAGTCTTGGACATTCTTACATAGTCCTGTTATCTATCATAATAATGTCTGACAAAGTGCCTGTGGAATGTGGTCCAATGTTTGATGTTGTGTTAGCTTATTTCTACATGCAAAACTATTTGCTCAGATATTATCCTAGTATGGGCTTAGTGCCACACTTCATAGATGGGTGAAGAAATTTATTCTTAAGGCTTCAACCCTCTGCAGCTCAAATACAAAAGCAACTTGGTTAATTTGATGTTCGTCTCTTGGAGATCTGGAAAAGAGGTTCGGTATGATAAGTGATTCGACATGTGCAGTAATAAGAAAATGCTGTTGTGAAATTGAAGATATATGAAGAGATGAACGGAATAGTGTAAACGGAACACCCTAGTTTTGTAAAATATTGGAAGATCACCTATAATTGTCAGTTCTCTTGCTTCTATTGAATTTTCTTTTTCAAGAGGATAGGCTGGGCTGGTCGTGGGTTTGCAATTATCTCAAACATCATCTGATGTTTACTGGCCAAAAGTAAAATACTGTAAATCTGGAATAACTATTTAGTTATCTTTTTCTTTGTCCCATCTGAAAGCAATAAGAAAGCAAGCAAATTTACTGTACTTACTAATTGTGTTGAAAATGGTTGATCGATTTCTCGTTATTTCTTCCCTTATTTAATAACTTTAATGCACATGAGATTCCATTATTTGATCTTCTCTGATGCTGCATTTCTAATTGTATTGAAGGATCGGGCTAATGAGATATATAAGAAGGTGGAAGATCAAAAGTCTAGTAGAGGAAGAAATCAAGATGCATTATTGGCTGCTTGCCTGTATATTGCTTGTCGACAAGAAGACAAGCCACGCACCGTTAAGGGTACAGCCTAAGATTCTCTTAACATCTGGATGCTTCCTCATTTATCTTTCCCTTTGTGTATGAGCTTCATTGAACCTGTGGATTTCAACTAGAAATTTGCTCTGTCGCCAATGGAGCTACAAAGAAGGAAATTGGTCGAGCAAAAGAATACATTGTGAAACAGCTGGGGTTGGAGACCGGTCAGTCAATGGAGATGGGAACTATCCATGCTGGGGACTTTATGGTGAGAGTTTTTTTTTCCTACTTAGAAATAATCTTTTTACAGTAGAGTACTGTTAATTGGTTTTGTTATGTATTTATAGAAAGTGCTTCATATTAGTGGATTTGATATTGGTAATTTCTTACTATCTACTGCAACCACTGATATTAATCTCTTGTTAAATGTTTAGAGACGCTTTTGTTCCAATCTGGGTATGAATAATCAAGCCGTAAAAGCTGCCCAAGAAGCTGTTCAGAAGTCGGAGGAGTTTGATATAAGGTATTTATAATTTTTTCTTGCATCATAATGACACATGCAAAAAATCCAAAATGTGCTTCTGCTTGAATACTCCCAACTATATTCAAGTTTTAAATGTACTTTTGGAAATGAGAGTTTCTACTACTTTGGGTTTGTAGACAGGGATTTAAGTGGCTAGAATTAATTGAACAATATTTTGGTGTAATCCAAGAACAAAGGTAATAAAAAAAATGTGCTCGATAAGATTATTAGATATTCGACATTTTGGATTTTGATGGCTGTTTTCCTGAAAATAGCTAGTCTTTAGCAGTCATGTAAACAAGGATTTTGATGGGATCCAATTTCCTTTCTCCGAGAAAAGAAATAATATCATGATTTGATTTTATGAAAGGTTGTCAACATAGTTGCAAAATATTATGGCCCAGTTGTTGTAGTGTTATTTCAATTTTGTGGTGGAGCTTGTGCATGTTATCTCAAAACATGCACTCGCTTTTTCCTCATTTTTATTATGCCTATTGCCATTTATCTAATAAGCTAGTTGGGGTTTGAGCAGGTTTACGGTATTGAAGATGATGTATCTTTAGATATCACACGAGGAAGCTTTAGTTTATGGAAGAGAGATGAGTTGTATTTATTTGTGATCCAGAACTTAGGAATTTATCTTTTCTTTATTATGCATGAATTGCTTTGGCATTGTGATGATACTAAATATACTTTGGAAAGGATTGTGTGGTTAGTCTATGGGTGGGCTAGATGAATTAGAAGTTTCTTAGTTAATGGATCCGCGGTTTATGGTAGGTTTCATTTGGCAATATCTAATGTGACTGAACTGACAGGCAAATCATTGTACTACACATAGCATATTAGAATTAGGAAATGACCTGATCCCCAATGGGATAGTCCACTTAGTTACTCTTGCAGTGTAAGCAATAGATCTAGGTATTGATTCTCCTCTTACCAACTTTGGAAGGGGAATTATTTAATTTGGCATGTGTGCAATGGGATGGGGGTGGGGTGTGTGATAGCACCAAAAACTAAAAAGACCAACATAGCCTCCCCTGTCTTACTAATATTGTTGTGTGCTGATGAAACCTATTCCCTGTAAGCAGTCGCATCATTTATTAAAGTAACTTTTGTAAATATTTTATCTAGTATTACGAGTAATTTATTTTTAGGGCTGAGACTAGTGTATTCACATACTTTTTGTTGTCTGCTCATTAGAATTTTATTTATTCAGCTATTTTGCTCTGTAGCCTTTTAAGTTGGTTGATAATTCTTGCAGGAGGAGTCCTATATCAATTGCAGCTGCCGTTATTTATATCATAACTCAGCTTTCAGATGACAAGAAGCCACTTAAAGGTTTGATATACCTTCATCTTAGTTGTTAAGTGCGAACAGATGGTTCCTAAACAATTTCTAAGTGCTAACATTGCTGGGCCATAACAAATAGTTTAAATCCACCTGATATCATACGGAGGATTTTCCTAATGTGCTGGACTGGCAATGTTACTGAATATGAAATACCTGAAACCTATACTTGTAATCATATAACTCTTGTTTCATAAGCTGTGTTACATCTTACAATTCACATACAGTAACTATATCGGGTTTTTTCTTATTAAAAGAAAATAAAGTTTATAATGTGTTTACATTATAGGGCTCACCTTTTTGTCACGAGGCTCACATTCCAACAATGATAACAGACCGGCACCCTGTTGAAACCCTAAACATCTATTGTTGGTTCACATTTTTAGTAATAAAATATAGTATATAGCCATTACGAGTTGCCTTCTTTTTTCCTTCATATTTGCTGTGCATACATCTAACAGAAATGGGTGAATGCAGATATTTCAGTTGCCACTGGAGTTGCAGAAGGGACGATCAGAAATTCGTACAAGGATCTTTATCCTCATGTCTCAAAAATCATACCAAATTGGTATGCCAAGGAGGAGGATCTTAAAAACCTCTGCAGCCCATAAAATGTAGAGCACACAATAAGGCGAAAGAAGCAACTTGAATGGTATTGAGCTGTCCCATGTTGATGTATTTAGAACTGTTGAACACATACAGCAATGTACGAGGTTTTTGGATTCATTTTCTTTGACCTTTTTTTTTTGGGTGCAGTTGACTGCACCTTGCAATTTATAGATAGGGGAAAAAAAAATAAGGAAAGAGAAAGAGCTACGAAATTTAAATTTTAAATTTTCATGAACAAGGTAACTTTCAGCAATGCATTCGGCGCAGCTTCTATCATTCTGAACAAGTTTATTTTACATTGTCTTTCTCAACATTGTCTAGAATATTGATGATGTACAGTAACGTAAAATAGTTAAGTTGGATTAAGTTTATTTTTTCTTTGGTTCACAGTTTTAGTTCATAATAGGATATGAATTGTAGCTGCAATTTGTTGCCATTCCTTTTTATGCAAGCACTTAGTATGTAGGAGTTGGGTGAATGCAGTATTTGCTACAAGAGTTAATTGGTAAAGCTTATCTATCAAACTGGTGAAATTGGTAAATTATTGATGCCAAGAATCATTAAACTGTTGATGCCATAGAATTAAAATTAATCCCAGCAAGGCATAGGATCTTTGAACTTCTCACGTTTGTCTTAAACAGAAAAAATGCATCCGTCCTCAAGGCATAGGATCTTCTTAGTTCTTTCACCCAACAAAGATGAGATAACCCCGGTCTCTCCATAATGTACATGCAATAAAGCTTACACAAGTCACTGCCTTTGATATATTAAAAGCAGTGATGCAAATAGAATTTTGACAGATGTGGAGAAATAAAAGGAACTATACAATATGATTTTGATTTATGCTAGAACCAGGCAACCTTTTGGATAGGAGATATTTGACCAATTCGTTACTTCAAAATCATATTATCCCTAGCAAGTAGCAAGCGAGCGTGATGTTGTTCTTGCGGGGGAATAATTGGTCTAGCATAGGCCCAAGCCTGGAGCAAATAATTAGGGCCAATCCTAAAAGTTCCCCAATATTTCCTTTTTCCCTCTTCTTATCTCTAACGAGTATCAGTACTCACTATTGGATGTAGAGATGAAAAGTGAGCCTCAGGCCCGACCTCGGTACGGGATGCCACAACATGGCACAAGAGATATTAGTCATTGGACCCTTCTCTCTACTTGCTTAAAAAAAAAAAAAAGTCTACACAAAATATTAAAATGAGTTAACTTTTACCTCTCTCACGTTTAGTAGCGAGAACGTCCCAAAATTTTTAGTAAATTTCTGCAGTCATAACATGAATTTGAGTAAAAGATATTTAGGTCTTATGTTATAAAACATAATTAGACAGTATGTTTTAGTGAAAGTGGTAATTTATTTATTTTATTTTTAAAATTATTTATTTTATTTAATTTTTATAATTTTTTTTGTTAAATTTGATTAAAGTACTTACTTTTTTTTATTGTTAATTAGTATTATTGACAATTTTCACTTTCACCCAATTTAAAAAAAGAGTAATCTATAAAATTTAACAAAAAAATTATAAAATGAGGTGACAATAAAAATTTTTAAAAATAAAATAAATTGTCATTTTTATTATAACATGAGAGTTTAACTGTTCTTTTTTTCATTAATTTAATAAGAGTGAACGTTCCAAAAATTTTAGTAAAAAGTTTCTATAAAATTCTTCCCATTGTACCATAACAAAAGTAGTAATCCAAAAGAATGTTGGAATAATTTATATGTACTTAAGACTCAATTTTTATTTGATGTAAGATCTAACATTTTTATAAATACTTAAAATTTATTTAACTTTTATCTGATGTATGACTTAACATATATATATTTAAGACCCACATAATTTTTACTTGATGTGAGACATAATAATCTCACACCACCCAATTATATAATTTTCTCGTTAGATCTGGACCAAACTTAGGACACTAATTGACCTGTATTGTCAATCCCTAAAATTTTTATTTGATGTAGGATAAAATATTCTTACCCACGTATTACGTGATGCCCTCATTCACGTTTGGACCAAATTTAATAGTCAACTTGGTCCATATTATCTATCCCTACTACTATTAGAATCTATATCTCTTGTGTGACGCCCTCATTCAAGTTTAGACCAAACTCAAAAGTCAAATTGACTCGTATTATCCATTTCCACTACTTTTAAGAAATTTATATCTTATGTGACAATCACTATTGGTGTTCAAGGGCTAACTTAACCCGTATTGTCCATCCTCAATATTCTTAAGAAATTCTCATTTCATGTGGCAATCTCTATTAGGCCCATAATTATAAATAGGCCTAACCAACCTAAAGAGCCCATGCCATTTAAGAATCCAATCGAAAACCCAATAATGTTTTTTAGTTGGAATTGACTCTAAAAGATGTCAACATTGGACCTAACACATCTTGGTTTATGACTTAATGATGTTAGAAAATTCAAGGTCCAAGTTTAACTTGGTGAGTAGGTGTAATTTGACCCATCATTTAACAGACATTTCTCAAATAAAAGAGGAAATACACGTTGAATTCTAATTCTTAATCTTTTTTTGAATATAATTTATGAAATCGAGTATAATTATGATTATAGAATCTTGTTTTAATTTCTCTTTTCATCACATAATGCAAAATATTTACACACACTCAAATCTTATTTTGGATTTGTTTCCACCACTATTTAAGGAGACAATTTCTCCAAATTTATTTATTGAACACAAGATATAGAAAATTGGAGCATTCTTAAGATCTTTAAGCAATCTTGTAGAGCATCTCGTAGCAATCATAGTAGCCTCTTCCTTGCCTAAATACTTCCCACATACAACATTTATTTTCTTGAACTATTACTAACTTGAGCATCGGAGTGTCTTTACTTGCAGGAGGATGGTGCTACTCTAGGATTCTTGAAGTAATTCAAGGGCAACATAAGACGAAAATAGTAGTGCTCTTAGAATTCTCACGAAGAATAAAGGGTATCAAGGTAGTTATTAGGGGTTCCGAAACTTAGGAACTTTAGTGTCGCAGTTTGTGAAAAAGTCACAAGAGAACTTCTCATTCCAAAATACTAACTCTTTTTCACCAAAAAGAAAAAAAAACATCCTGATAATTGATCAAGCATGGTTCACCAAACAAATAACCAACTTGAACTAGAAAATGCCCAAGCACAAGGATTCGACTCCTTTGAACTTGCAACACTAGGCAATGATCTTTTACCAAACGTGACAACCTTTTTTAGGAAACTAATAGAAAAAGACGATAACTATAAAAATGAGAACCTAGAACTTCGTGACAGAGTCATGATGTTGGAAGGAAGTGTAGAATTAAGGTTGACTTTGAATTACAACTTTTGGAAAATAAAAAAACTCAGACAACTAAGGTTTGGACTTTTAAAAAGCTTTCAGAAAGAACAACTTAAAACTAGACCCTCAAAAGATGCTATAACTTAAGCAAAAGGGTAAACCAAAACCTATTCACTGAAAAAATAAGGTGAGTAAAGAGACCAAAAACATTCAATGTGTTGAACTTCCATATGTTCAATAGGGCTGGCAATCTCAAAGAACATATATTTCACTTTAATGCAAGGATGATTATACATGCATACAATGGAGCCTTAAAGTGTCTGGTTTTTTCCTTTTACCCTAAAAGGATCTACCTTAAATTAGTTTCAAAGCCTAAAACAAAAATCCATCTCCTCATTTGAGGAACTGACTGAACAATTTATCTTCGTATTCAAGAAAGTTATGAAAATCACATTAAATTTATTCTCGATGAAACAAAGGGAAGCAAAATCTATTAGAATCTTCCTCAACAGATTCAATAGGGAGCTAAGTGAACTAGGAAGCTGCTTTATAGGTCGTCAAACCTTCCACCCCTTACTACAAGTATGTAGTTTGGAAGAATTTTACTTCATTTGATTTAATCATTCAAAAATTTGACAATGGATTAAAGAAGAAGAAGCAGAAGCTTCTGCAAATGAAGAAGAAGCAAAAACTTCCTCAAAGGAAAAAGCTTCCGTGATAACTATAAAAAAAGCTAAAAATACCTCCCAAAATAGAATTTTGGGAAGTCATCGGAAACAAGCTAATTAATGACAAAAAAGAAAGTAGACACGAGAAAAGACAGTGGGGATATCTAAAACAACTAATCCCTATCAATACTCTAGTGAAGTAGTTATGGGAAAGGTTAAAAGATACAAGAATATTATGGATAACTAGACCTATTCAACAATCTATAAAATAGAGAGATAGAACAAAAAATTGCTCTTTCCATAGTGATTATAGACATTTAATTCAGAACTGCAAAGCCTTTCGATACTAGATCCATAAGATAATGAGAGATGGTACCATTGAATGAATACAAAAATGGAAACAATCCTAACAACAATAAGGAACTAATAACCATGTAAAAAAGGAAAACACACTCATTCTTAACTCAATACATGGATCCCTTTCTGATTTCTTAGAGATTTAAGCAAGGGTAGCGGAACCAGTGATAGAGGAAATCGACGAATCAATGCTTCCATTACTTGAAGGTTATGGAATAAGAATTCAACAAAGATGAGGTTCATTTATACAACCTATTTACTTTATTTGCTTACTTTACTTATAATTACTTTTATTTTATTTTCATTTTAGGGAAAGATTATTGAATCTCAACCCTAAGCTAAAGAAACTATGCGTAAATTAAGGAAGTGCTTATCTAAATGGATTACTATCCTTCTATTTCTATAATAACATTCTTTCTCTTTTTCTAAAAAAAACCCATGATTTGATAGAAGCACTAGTTGTAAGACACACTGCAATGCAATTTTATGTGAATGTTCAACATGGAAGACTGTTAGAAAGAGAAGAAAGCAAAGAAAAATAGGGACCACTGTTTCAAAGAGCATATAAGATTTAAAGATGCAAGATAGCATAAAATTTCATATCCTTCTCCGTCACACGAGATTTAGGGGAGATTAAGTTCTTACGAGAAGACCTAACCAAATTAGTGATGCCCACTTAGATCTATTAGTGATCATTTTGAACATAGCTGGTAACATCGTGAAGAGAGTACTAATAGATGGCAAAAATAGTGCAAACATACTATTTTAGAAAGAATTCAAAAGGCTAAAGCTAAGTACAAATGATATTAAGCATTACAACTCTGAGCTAATAGCCTTCGGTAGAGGAAAGTACAAGTCAAAGGAGTTATACCATTACCCGTAATACTAGTTAGAAAGAGATTAGAAGTCGACTACTTGGTGATATGAGCACCCACTGCTTATAATGCCATCGCTGGGTGTTTTTGGATCCATTACATGGAAGCAATTCCCTCCACACTACACCGCGTAATCAGATGTGTCTTAACCATAGGAAGAGGAGTGGTTGATATTAAAGAAGAGAAAATACAAGCAAGGCAATGTTATGCCAACTTGTTAAAATCAACCATAAATAACATAAAGAGAAAAGAACTAGGTAAAAATAGCAAGCAAGAAAGAAAAGAACCCTTCTCTATAAAGAAGGAATCGTCTACCAAATAGCAATTACTCTATTAATGGCCAGAGGAACTTCCATCTGAGAAAGAATATACACCACTTAACATAGAGAAAACAAAGGAAGTAATCTTGAACCCTTCGATCCTTGATTGAAAAGTTCTCATCGACACATACTTGATCAAAAGAGAATGACAATAATTGATAGATTTGTTAACCAAAAACGAGGATATTTTTGCCTGGTCACACATAGATATGGTAGGGATTAACCTTGAAGTAATGTGCCATAAACTGAACATCCAAGAAGGGTACAAACTAATGTGATAGAAACAAAGAATATTTGCACCAAAATAGAATTAGATCATAAGCTAGGAAGTAAATAGATTACTAGAAATTGGGTGTATAAAAGTGGTAAACTATTTGGATTGGCTATCTAATGTCGTGATAGTTAGAAAAAAGAACAAGAATGAAAAGTATATGTTGACTACACTAACCTCAATAAAGCCATACCAAAAGATTCCTTCCTACTTCTTAAAATTAACTAAATTGTAGATGCAACGACTAGCTATATATGAATCATTCTTGGATGCATATTGCAAGTACAACCAAATTAGGATGATAAAATAAGATATGGAAAAAAATCGTTTTATTACTGAGAAAGGAATATATTATTATAGAGTAATGCCTTTCAGGCTCAAGAATGTTGAAGCCACTTTCCAAAGACAGTAGAAGTGTATATTGATGACACTATAGTCAACAACAAAAGGCAAAAGAACACATAACTGAACCTCGCCAAATACACCTTTGGGATATCATTTGAATTTTCTAAGGTATATTGTTAGTATTTGAGGAATTGAAGCAAACCCTACCCTAGTATAGGTATTAAGAAACTCCATAACCCCATGTATACCAAAAGAAATCTAAACCTTAACTATAGGAATTGCTGCCTTAAATTAATTCATCTCATGAATGTCAGAAGAATGCTGACCATTCTTCTAATCCCAAAAAGGCTAAAAGGAGACTAGTTTGGTACCAAAACAGACAGAGGCTTTGTAACACCTTAAAGACTATTTGAGGGAACCTCTAATTATTTCTACATCCCTTCCTTAAAAAATCCTATTCCTCTACCTTATAGTGTCTATAAAAAATTTATCTTTTAC
This sequence comes from Ailanthus altissimus, assembly GCA_946807835.1. Lineage (NCBI taxonomy): Eukaryota > Viridiplantae > Streptophyta > Magnoliopsida > Sapindales > Simaroubaceae > Ailanthus > Ailanthus altissimus. The sequence continues at coordinate 19,018,553 of OX327687.1, forward strand.
ATAAGTAAAGTACTTACGGATGTAGAAACTCGGTATTTAGCAACAAAGAAACTTGTCATAGCACTAACTCATGCAAAAAGATAAGCCCCGACATTATTTTAAAGCTCATATGATAGTTGTGTATACCTCTTATCCATTGAAAAAAAACTCTTTCTAAACCAAATATAGTATGAAGAGTCACAAAAATGGCTATAGGTCTAATTTACTTGAATATTAACTTCCAACTGAGAATGACTATCAAGGGTTAAGCCTTTGTTGACTTCCTTCTCAAATGTGAATTAGAAGTACAAGATGATTCCTTGCTTCTAGAACAAGCAGAATTAGGAGGACTTGGAAGATATGCATAAATAGAGCCTCAAAGTTAAACCACAAAGGTACAGGTCTTTGATATTAGAACATGTCGTGAGACTTCGTGCTCTTATCTAAAATAATAAAGTAGAATATAAGAATCTAATCGAAGGGTTAACCATAGCTCATTTCTTGATGATTAAACGGCTGGAAGTAAAAATTGATTTCTCACTTATCACTTCCCAATGGAATGAAAAATACACCACAAAAGAAGAACAAATGTGAAACCTATTGGCTAAAGCCAAAAACCTAGCAAAACACTTTCAAAGTATCATTATCACCCAAATTTCTTTAGAAGAAATCACAGACGTAGACATACTTGTGAAAGAAGCCTCAAAGTAGAATTTTCTTTAACAAGAATAATTCTTTTAACAAAGAGAGAGAGAAAATAAAGCCAGAGGGCAAGAACACTAAAAAAATATAGGAGACACACAATGCCATGAAAATAACAATTGTAGACAATTGGATGATACCTTACGTAGCATATACAAAAGATAGAAAACTACCCCAAGATAAGAAGGAAATAAGAAGTCTACAAAGAAGAGCTAGAAGGTTCACCATCATAAATGATCAACTTTATAGACGATTCTTATCTGGAGTTTATAAGAGGTGCATACTAGTAAAAGATGGATGGAAAATGTTTGAAGAAATTCATGAAGGAATCTGCTGAAACCATTCAAATAGAGGCATTCTCATATATAAACTATGCGACAATGATACTTTTGGCATTTGATCAAAAGAGATGACCTTTCATATGTGAACTATGCGACAAGAAATGCCAAAACCACTCCATACTAATCTACCAACCCGCAAAAGATCTTAACATTATATCTAGCCATTTGGTCATTTATCCAGTGGAGAATGAACATAGTGGGCCTTCTACTATTAGTCACATGAGGAAAACTCTTCATCTTACTAGCCATAGATTATTTCACTTAGTAGGTGGAAGCAGAAGCTTATAGTAACATCACGGGGATAGATGTAAAGGGATTCATTTGGTAGAACTCAATCACACGATATGGAATGCTTTAGATACTAGTAACAGATAATGGTAAATAATTTATAAACTCTACAGTTACCTTCTTCTGTAACATAGATACAACAACAAATTTCTTCTTATAGTTACTCTTAAGAAAATGAACAAGCAAAAATCACAAATTGAAAAATCTTCACCACATTGTTGAAACATCTAGAACAGAAGAAGGGTAAATGGCTCAAAGAACTTCTAGAAGTACTATAGGTGTACAGAACAATAGAAAAGATATCAACAGGAACCTCACCATACATTGGTATACGAAACTGAAGCAATACTTCTTATAAAAGTGTTCATTCCTACACTCAAAACAAGGGCAGTGCAAATAACACTCAATGACAAGGCTCTAACCACAGTAAAATACCTAATGGATGAAGCATGAAAGATTACAACCATTCATACAGCAATATACAAGGCAAGAATATAAAGATAATACAACAACATAATATAAAGAATGGAAATAAATGAAGGCAACCTAGTCCTACGGGAAGCACTTTACATCAACAAAGAACGCAATGCTGGCAAAATGGTCGAAACACGAGAAGACTCATACAAAAGTCCTAAAGAAACCAGACAAAGGTGCCTTTCTCCTATAAGAAATGAAAGAAAACCCTATCCTAACCCCTGAAACATATCAAAATCAAAGAGATTTTATGTATAAACAATTAAATTTTTTGTTTTCTTTTATTTTTTTTAATAAAGTTATTATTTCAGTCATAATAACATTGACCAAAAGTCAAAAACTTCTACTGCAAGGGTCATCGAGCCTCAGCTTAGTAAATAATGGCCTCGTCAAGCAGAGATAGGTAAAAGCACGAAGTAATGAGCCTAAGCTTCCCTTAGGAAGCGATGGCCTCATTATGTGGAAAACAGGTAAAAGCATCTGGACCGTAAGCCTAAGCTTTCCTTAGAAGCAATACTTCTATCAACCAGAGATGAGTAATAGCATCCGAACTATGAGTCTAAACTTCCCATAGGAAGCGGTGGCCTCGTCAAGCAGAGATGGGTTAAAGCATCCAGACCATGAGCCTAAAATTCCATTAAGAAGCGGAGGCCTCGTCAAGTAAAGATAGGTAAAAGCATCTAGGCCGTAAGCCTAATATTTCCCTAAAAAGTAGTAGTCTTATCAAGCAGAGATAGGTAAAAGAATCTGGACCATGAGTATAAACTTCCTTTAGGAAGCGGAGGCCCTACTAAGCAAAGACTAGTAAAAGCATCCAGACCATCAGCTTAAGCTTCCCTTAGGAAGTGGTGGCTCCATCAAGCGAAGATAGGTAAAAGCATTTGGAATATAAGCCTAAGCTTCCTTTATAAAGCAATGGCCTCGTCAAGTAGAGATAGGTAAAAGCATCTAGATTGTGAGCCTAAGCCTCTCCAAGTAAGTAATGGCCCCATCAAGTGGAGATAGGTAAAAGCAACCGAACTATGAACCTAAGCTTCCTAAAAAAAAAAACCCTGTCAAGCAAAGACGAGTAAAAACATATGAACCATAAGCTTAAGCTTACTCAGAAGTGATGGCCCTATCAAACAGAAATAAGTAAAAATATTTAGTTCAAAGATAGTACCTCACTGGACCATCGAGTCAAGCTTAGGGACTTGTACCAAAACACTTTAAAAAAATTATGAAAAGCCCCTTTAAAACATAGAAAATGAACTTGTATTGGCTAGTGAGCCAACACTTGGAGAAAACCTCACCAATAATTTACTTTATGAAAAACAATTTCAAAAACTACTACAAAGGAACCATTTATGGCCTTTAGCGACAAAGATGCTCTTTTGCAAACATCCTTAAAAGAACCAAAAATACCTTCCTTAGTTTAAAAACAAAGAAACTTAAGGAAACATAACAACAAGCAAGAAACACATCCATTTCTACCATATAGATACTTAATTAGTGCAAACACTCGGGCAAACACTTATAATTACCTTTAAAATCACTAAGAACAAACATAAAGCTCCAAAACATATACAAAACTCTTTCTTTATTAAATACTTAAAGTTCATACATAAATACATTACAAATTCCAAAGACAGAGAATACAATTATTCATCAGGTGATTTAGGAGGGAGGACACCATATTTGAATCCTTTTCTACTGCTTCCTTGCCACTTAAGTTATAGTTTAGCTAATGATGGTCATCTTCAAGATGCCTTGCAGACGAACCTCTATAAAACCAATAAGTGACATCAAAGTCTCCTAGAAACTCCATATAAATAGCTGGGTTGTGACTAAAATATAATACTCCATGAGACCCACTGGCCAATGCCATATACATTTCCCAATTAAAAACTCCTTTAGCCACAGCCAACTTCAATTCCCATAGAGTATCAAAAGCCTCCTTATTAGCACGAGAAGTAATAAATTCCCTCTAAGATATCTCAAAAGAAACACGAAGATCATCAGCAACCTTACCAAGTTGGATAGCTCGATCCTCTAATTATTTTAATAAGCGACAGTACCAGTTGTAATATGATTAGCAACGACCCTCAACTCATTATATTTTCTCATCAATTTTACATTCGTAGCTGAAAGTTGCTCCTAAAGTTGGTTAGCCATACTTGAAATGGAATTCTTACTTTTCTAGAGCTCACTAACCTCCTCCAATAAGACATCCTTCCTCTATTAGAGGTTTTCCACCTCTCATTCTAGGAAGGACGCCCTCTCCTTGCACTTTCTCATACAGTCTTTAATTTTGGACCAATCCTATAAGATCTCAACATTTATTTTTTGTATCTCTTTCATCTCCTTAACCACAAGATCAAAATCCTATCAAAGAGAACTTCTTCTACACATTTCCTCCAGCTTGGCTTAAAGTATTCTATTTTCCTTATTCAGTTGGTGAAGATCATGCTTAAGACAAAATGTTGACCTTAGAGGAAAGCTTCCTCCTCTGAACTTTTATCCCTTTGAGCCTGTAAATGCTTAGCATTCTGTTCAGCTTCCTAAAGCTCCTTATACGCTTCTGCTGTAAGCAGACTATCTTTAAGTGCCTACAATATAACATATCTATAAAAAAACATATCAACCACAAGATAAAAACAAAGCTAATACACTTCTATTTACCTTTAAGGTGGAAGCAGCTCTCCCTTGAGACCATTCACTTGCTTCACATCTAGAATTAAATCCAAATTTCCATGAGTAAATAGCTTCCCCAACATCATAGCAGTACTATCTCCATCGAATCTCAAAATTAAGCAATTTTTTTAACATAATCCCTAATTTTTCTTTTCAAGAATCTTGAAGCAAATTTATCAGGGAACCACAATAGATGAAGAAAATGACTAATTATCTAGGATGAAGAGGTAGCACCTCTCTTCAGTTCAACTCCTCCTGGGGAGGCAGGATCTTTAGACTCATTTCAGACCATACTGTATATAGGATCCTTTGCAAAAAAGAAACCTCTAAGAGATAGAATGCAAATAAGAACACTTGAAAATATAGTAAAGAATAAGAAAAATGAGAAAACAAGTATAAGAAAGCAAGCAAAATAAATTACCTGAAGGATTGAACGATTTCGGTGTTAAATCAATATCTTAAACACCAATCTTAGGAACTTCAAGGTTAAAAACTAGAACATCAGCTCCATTATTTACTATAAGCTTTTCTCAAGGTACCTCCACATGAGTTCTAAGACACTAGGAATCAATAGAGGAACTTTATAAAAAGTTAGGACAACATCTAAAAAACCCGAGGAACCTCGAAAAGTGATGCAGGAACATCAGAACAATTGGGGGTATCCTTGAAGTTTCCATATAAACCTCAGGCACAAATGTTCCTAGAACCTCTGGTTGGGTGCCTATACTTATGCCAGAAAGACTTGTTTTCACTTATTTTCATAGGAAGTTTCAAAACTTCCTAGAACGTTCAATGAAGTCTTTCCTTTTGTTTTGGGTTTCCTCGATAAAATGAAATTAGCAAGCATGTTTGGAAGCTCTTCCATAAAAGATCGAAGAACTAAAAAAAGAGGAAAAATAAAAAAATAAAAAGCAACAAAAATCATGAAAAGTAAAGATAAAGCTATCAGAAGGCACCATCTTCCTCCTGAGTCATGGCACTTGTAAGAGCTGGAGCGGGAGTTCTAACATGAGGCTTATGGGTAAAAGGTTTGAAAAATGAAATATAGTCCACATCAATAGGATCCTAAGCAATATTTAAACTTTCCTCAAAGTGAGAATTCTCATATTTTATTAAATGTCTAGCTATGGTGAAATCTAGGACTTTCTCTTTGAGAAAAAGTAGACTACCTCAAATGGAACAACTATGAAAGGAGAAAAAAAGGGAATAAATCCAGGACATAATAAAAAAGCAAATAAAATAAAAAATAGGGAAAGAAAAGAAATTCTTTAAAGAAAAAGTAACTTACTAATGTCACTGAAGAACTTCTTATAAGAAAAGGAAGAATATATATTGATATCCTCCTCAGCATTTCCTTTTAGAAATAGCTTATCTATATGAAGAAATTCACGAAGGAAAACATTATGACAAAATTCTATGCAATCAAATGGAGGAGTTTTAGCCTTATTACTTAGGTTAGGAGGAGTTAAGGTCCAGACTCCATTTTCTTGAGTTAGGGCACATAGAGAATAACGAACACGTTGTAGGCTAGTGTACTTCCATAGCATCTCCAACATATAGATATACTTGTAATTGATATAATTATTCCAAAAAATTTCTTCAAGAATCCCTCACCACAAAAAATCAAGGGGAAAGACGATTCTCGAGTAGTATACACCAAAGGAAGTGTTTACTTCAAATAGGAGCCATGGCTGCTTTTAATAACCACTAGTCATTATGATGCTTTATTCGAAGCTAGCACGTTTCCCTTCAAAATCCTCAAATTTTTTTCTTTCGCCTTTTGGGAGCGAAAAATAATTGGCTTTAGAACAAATGAGGTTATCTGTAAGAAAAACATCGTAAAGAGTTAATCAAAAGAAGTTCCTCTTGCTTTACGGTTTTAGGCTCCTTATGGGGATCCTTCTAAGGCAAAACCTAGACTTTGATATCTTTTGGTATCTAATACTTAGTCTTGAGTTCATCGATAAAAAGAGCCTATGCTTCTACCCATTTTTGAAAGGAAAAGTTAAGAAAGATGAAATTAGAAGAGAAATTCTTCTTTTCAAGAGGAATGAGCAGTGATGGACAAAAGTTATAGATAGAAAAAGTATTTAGGAAAAACCCTAATTTATATTCAAAAATTTGAAGGATAAAATCGTTCTCCGAAAGAGGAACGTGTCAGCCTAGAAAAGTGAAAATGCTTCCATGATTGGACATTTACTGTGCTTTTAGTAAATGTGAAATTTAGGTGGGGCTTTTTAAACTTATGACATGGCACTTATTGATTGGATACATAAATAATTGTCTATTATGCCTTCACGAAAAGGATCCACTCTTTCACTTAAGGGGAGGGAGGCATCTGTTGGGCTTATAATTATAAATAGGCCCAACCATGCCAAACAGCTCGCGCTACTTAAGAATCAAATCAAGAACCTAATAACATTTTTTTGGTTGGAACCAACTTTAAAAGATGAGGACACTGAACCTGATGCATCCTGATTCGTGCCCAATAATGTCAGAAAATCTAAGGTCCAAGTTTAAGCTGGTGAGTAAGTGAAATCTGACCCATCCTTTAATGAGTATTTTCTAAATAAAAGAGGAAATTGTGCGAAATGAGAAAATAGGTTTGGATTCAAAATCCTAATCTTTTTTTAATATAATTTATGAAATTAATTATAATTATGATAACAAATCCTATTTTAATTCCTCTTTCATCACATAATGCACATTATTTGCACACACTCAAATCCTATTTCGGATTTGCTTTTACTATTATTTAAGGAGACAATTTTTCTCAATTTATTCATTGAACACAAGATACAAAAAATTGAAGTACATATTAAGATCCTTAAGCAATCTCTAAAAGCGTCTTAAGATCCTTAAGCAATTTCTCCCAAACTCAAAGGTCAACTTGGCATAGTTTCCACTGCTCTTCGAAAGCTCATTACTTATATAACAATCTCCACGGGGGCGATTTTGAGACCAAACTCAAAGGTTAACTTGGCATGTTTTATCCATCTCCACTACTCTTAGAAAAGTCACATCTTATGTGTCAATCTCTATTGGGATTCAAGGGCCAACTTAGCATATATTGTCTGTCCCCACTACTCTTAAGGAACTCACATCTCATGTGAGAATCTCTATTAGGGCTCAATACACGAGATTTTTAGTCTCAACTACTTTTAGAGGACTCATTATTCATATGACAATCTTTATTGGGGTGATTTTGGGGGCCTACATGAGAATAAAAATTTGAATTTATTCTGAAACCCCTTGTCATAGGCTGAACATTGACCATTGACCCAAAATACTATTCTATTAGGTAATACTACATACCCACTTATGTATACACAATACCTAAGCAATTTTTATTTAATGTAAAACGTAACATAATGATAAGCTAATATTTTGTTGTTGTAGCTTAGAATTAAAATTAATTATGTTAAAATTTTAAAATTAAAAATATAAATTTTATATTTTAATTAATGTAAAGGAATAACTATGGTCTATCTGGCTGTGCCATACAGCTAGATGTTTCAGCTATCAAATTAAATCAATGGGTTAAGATTCAAAATATCAAAAGCCTAATTTATTGTTTGGTCAAATATAAAATGCGCCCTTAAGATAAAAAAATTTACAAAACTCCCCTTTATGAAATTAATAAATTAAAAATAATATCTTGCATTATACGTTACCAATTTAATTTTGATTTCAATTTAAAAATATTAGATATTATATTTCTGATTCTAATTTAAAATTTAATTATATGACATAAATACAACTTTATCCCAATTAGAGATAAAATACTAAATTTTACCATAATCTGTTAATTTTTACTGTTAATTTGGATGAAAATAGTATATTTATTGTACAATTACCAATTTACCCTCATTGTTTATCATTTCACTTTGGCCATGTTACAATTCACTCATTCACTATTATTAAACATGTGGTGCAATTCCATCCATTAATTTAATTTAATATAATTTAAAAAATAATAATAATAGGACATGTGTCATAATATTATTAGTAGAATGACACATGTCATCATGTAGTTGGTTTATATTTTTATAATTATTTTTGAAGATAAATTAATAAATATATATTTTTAATAAATAATTTTAATATAATAGCACATGTCAAATATGGATTAGTTATAAATTACACGTATCATTGCATAATTGATTTATGTTTTAAAATATATTTTTACAAATAAATTAAATTAAATAATAAATAATTAAAAACAATCTTTAATTGTCGCCGGAGACTCGCTGAAATGGTGGTCGACAGCCATTTTTCGACAATACTCTGGTGACAAAAATGAATAAATTTTACTTCATTGAATTTTATTTTTCTTGATCTATATAATGATTAGGTCATTTTTAAAAAAAAAAAGACCAAAAAAAACCAAATGTGGTGGTGTAGGGCGGAGGTCTCCGGCGCCCCTCATCAAATGGTGGGGCGGTGCAAGTATGGACAGATTGGCTACCAATATGTCCATAGGTGGAGGCAGTGGAAGACACCGTCGCACTATTTAACGGCGGGTGGCAGGCTCACCACCACATTTGGTTGTCTTCTGGTCTTTTTCTATAAAAAATGACCCTACGATTGTGTAGATCAGAAAAAAATGAAGTCTAATAATGTAAAATATAATTTTTTTAAGTTGAAGACTCGTTAAAAAATGACGGACAGAGGTCAGCTAGCCGGCCACTATTTCTAGCGAGTCTCTGGTGACAGTTACAAATTTGTTTTTAATTATTCATCATTTAATTTAATTTTTAAAAATAATTAAAAATATTACCAATTATACGATGACACGTATTATTTTGTGCCACATTTCAAATTTTTATTTAATTTTGTGATTATATTACTTTTTTATCCTTCCACCATTAAAACTAATGGCAAAAGTTAATAGACTATGGCAAAATTAAGTATTTAATGTTTAATTGGGGTAAAGTTGTGTCTATGCCTAAAATATGGGGTAAATTTGTCATTATTCCTTAAATCTTATAATTCAAATTTCAATTCAAATTTTAATTACGTTATATGTTATAATTTCAATTTTAATTTTAATTTTAATTAGGTTAAATAATTTCAATTCCAAATCTAATTAGGCTAAATAATTTTAATTACATTAAATATTATAATAATTCTAATTTTGATTTCAATTACATTAAATGATACAATTTCAATCCCAATTCCCATTTCAATTCCAATTTCAATTATGTTAAATATTACAATTACAATTTCAATTTCAATTAAATTCAATGTTATAATTTTAATTTCAATTAACTTAAATATTATAATTCAAATATCAATTTTAATTACGTTAAATATTACAATTCTAAATCCAATTTCAATTTCATACATTAAATATTATAATTTCAATTACATTAAATGTTAAAATTCTAATTCTAATTCTAATTCCAATTTTAATTATGTTAAATATTTCAATTTCAATTTTGATTTCACTGATGTTAAGTGTTATAATTGCAATTCCAATTTCGATTTCAATTACGTTAAATATTATAATTACAATTTCAATTACATTAAATATTGTAATTCTAATTCCAATTTTGATTTCAATTACCTTAAATGTTATAATTTCAAATGTAATTTCAATTTCAATTATGTTAAAAGTTCCAATTCCAATTCTAATTTCAATTATGTTAAATGTTATAATTTTATTTTTTTTATTAAATGTTAAATGTTATAATTCCAATTCTAATTTTAATTTTAATTACATAAAATATTATAACTTTAATTTCAATTTCAAATACGTAAAATGTTATAATTCTAATTCCTATTTAAATTTTAATTAGAATTACATTAAGCGTTATAATTTCAATTACATTAATTACGTTAAATGTTATAATTTCAATTCTAATTCTAATTTAAATTTTAATTACGTTAAATGTGTTATAAATTCAAATCTAATTTTAATTTTAATTACGTTAAATCTTATAATTCTAATTCTAATTTTGATTTACGTTAAATATTGTAATTTCAAATTCAATTTTAATTTTAAATATATAAATGTTATAATTCTAGTTCAATTTCTAATTTTAATTTTAATTACGTTAAATGTTATAATTTTAAATTTAAATTTAAATTAAATTTTAATAAATGTTATAATTAAAATTCCAATTTCAATTTTAACAAATCCGAAATTGGAAGTTAGAAATATATTTTGGACTTGATATGTATTTTTGCAACAAATCCGCAATTGAAAATTAGAAGTATATTCTTGAAAATAAGAAATTTGTATGTGAATTATTTATTTTTGAAATTAAAATTTTGAATTGGTTATATAAAGTTGGAATGTTAAGATAGTTTAATAAATGGCTTGAAAATTAGAAACAATATTCAAAATATAAAAATACCCCAAAAAAAGTAAAGGTAGAACCAACCAAAAAACTTCAATTTAACGTAATTAAAATATTTTGTTGTATATTTTTAAATATAGCATAATTTAAATTTTATTTATAATTTTAATAAAAATAAGTTAATTCAATATTAATTATTCATTAACTTAGATAAATAATTACTATTTTAATTATGAAATTAAATAAAATTTAATAAGAAATTAAAGATTAAATATAAAAATTTAAATTTAAATTTAAATTTAAATACCACATGGCGTTCAGTGGTGGTGCCACATGGCTAGGCTTTTTTATATTAACCATGATTATTTAAGACACCTATAAAATATCATCTATTTGTATTATGTTATTTTTTTTGTATAGTTAAATACAAACTCGTAATTTATAAATAAGTTAGGACGCCTTTTTATATTTGTGGGTGTGAGGTGCAATAAATAAAAACACGTCATAAAATTAAGTGAAATGTAACATACAACAGATTGTAAAAATATATATGATATTAAGTGGGGACATACATGATGTTATTTATAATTCATTTATTTTTTTTATTTTTTTAACATATATGAAAACAAAAGTTATGTAGAACATTCATAAAATAGCTTTCCTTTATATTATGTAACTTATTTGTAATAGTAACTGGCAACGCGCAAAGAATGTAAAAGTTGAGATATAGGCCATTTAGTGGGTGAAAACGAAAAATAATGGGAACATATAGTATATTAAGTAGGAATATATATGATGTTCTTTGTGATTAATTTTTATTTTTTTGTAACATACATGAAAACTATACTTACGTAGAATACTCATAAAATAGCTCCCCCTTATATTATGTCACTTATTTTAAATAGTAAGCGAAAAAATACTAAGAATGTAAAAGTGGAGATATAGGCCCTTTAGTGGATGAAAACGAAAAATAGTGGGAACATACATGAACATTTACAATTATTAACCATGTAAGAAGAATAACTAAGGGTTTCTCAACTTTCTCTCTGAAAAAAAAGAGAAGCGCCGCACGAGCCATCTTCCCCACCGGAGAGGGGCTTCAGCCCTTCTCCGGTGGAACCTTTCTCCCCTCCCCCTTCTCTTCCCGATCTTCTTCTCTGCCTCTAGCTCACTTTCTTCGGCTTCCACCCGTGCCCTTTGTTTATCTTCAGCGGCCTTTGCCGATTTTGTTTCTGAGTTTTGTTGCTTCATCGGTATCGAGCCATGTTCTCGGGCCTGCTTCGAGAACTACTTTCCAGCCTTCCCCGCGCTAAGGGCCGGGGGGCTCCTGTCTTTTCCGAGTTTTGTTGCTTCGCCGATTTCTGACCATGGTTTCAGGCCAGCTTCCTTCGACTTGCTCGGGACCGAGGTGCTTTCGTCCATGTCCTGCGGCGGCTCAACTACTCGATGTACTTCTGCTCCCCTTGCCGAACACCACCGCACTTCCGCTCCTCAGTCGGATCTCACGAGGCTGCCATTCACTATTTTTTTCTTCTGCTTCGTTCCGACCAGCCATCGGGTAACCAAGTTTGCCGGGTGCGACTTTGGTTGCTGCGGTTCCTCAGTGTGCTCCACTACCAGCCCCCCCTTCAGCGGCGCCTATTTCCCCCTTCCGTCGGACAGCATTGTCGTCTCCGGCGGTCCTTGAGACTGCCGATCTTCATGCCACCTCTGTTGGCGTCCAGTGGGTGTTCTGGTGGTTAGTCCCGTCGGATTAGGCCGCTCTCAAACTCCAGGCACCGCCCGTGTCCCTTGGCCGTTTTTCGGCGTGTTTGGTTTCTGACCGACTGCTATCGTTCATTTTTCTTATGTACCCTACCCTTGCCGATTTGACAATTTTACCCCTCTGTTTGTTGGGTTATTATTGTTAGTTAGGGTAGATTTGACGATAGTTTTAGTTTAAATTATGCGGTCAATAATTTCTCCCTTGTTTAAGGGATCTGTATTTCCCTTTCTACGAAAAGGTCTGTATTTTCCTTTTTATGAAAAGGTCTATCTTCCCTTTCTACGGAAAGGTCTTATATCTCTTTCTTTTGAAAGAGTTCGTATGTGTTATTACCCGATATGAGTATAACTGCCACTCTTCTTTGTGAGAGTTTTGGCTCAGATCTCAAGATGTAATTCTCTTATTCTGTTATTTCTTTGATCGTTGTATCAAAAACATCTGTTGAAATATCTTGATGATATTAATGAAATGATATGAATTCATTCTAAAAAAAATGTGGGAACATACATGATATTCTTTGTGATTAATTTATTTTTTATTTTTGTAACATATATGAAAACTATACTTACGTAGAACACTCATAAAATAGCTTCCCTTATATTATGTTACTTATTTTTAATGATAAGCAAAAAAACACTAAGAATGTAAAAAGTGGGGATATAAGCCATTTTTTGGGTGAAATTAAAAATAGTAGAAACATGTAGTATATTAAGTGGGAATATACACGATATTTTTTATGATTATTTTATATTTTATTTTTTGTAACATATATGAAAACTATACTTATATAGAACACTCATAAAATAGCTTCCCCTTATATTATTTCACTTATTGTAAATGATAAGCAAAAAAGTGCTAAGAATGTAAAAGTAGAGATATAAATTCTTTTGTGGGTGAAAATTAAAAATAGTTAAAACATGTAGTATATTAAATGGGAACATACACAATGTTCTTTGTGATTAATTTATTTTTTGTAACATATATAAAAATTATATTTATGTAGAACACTCATAAAATAGTTTCCTTTTATATTATGTCACTTATTTTAAATGGTCAGCAAAAAAATGCTAAGAATATAAAAATAAAAATAGGGATATGAATCTTTTTGTGGGTAAAAACTAAAAATAGTACATGTAATATATTAAGTAGGAACATACACGTTATTTTTTGTGATTAATTTATGTTTTGTAACATATATAAAAATCATACATATATAGAAAATTAATAAAATAACTTCTCTTTATATTATGTCATTTATTTTTAATAGTAAGAGAAAAAATGCTAAGAATGTAAAAGTGGGGATATAAGTCCTTTTATGGGTAAAAACTAAAAATAGTAGGAATATATAATATATTAAGTGAGAACATACACAAAGTTCTTTGTAATTAATTTATTTTTAATTTTTTGTAATATATATGAAAGCCAAACTTTTGTAGGACACTTATAAAATAGCTTGCCCTTATATTATATATTATTACTTAATGTACTACATGTTTCCACTATTTATCCTATTGTATGTTAAGAGGGATACAACATATAACAGGTAGTGAGAACATAAGTTAAATGTTATAATTTCAAATGAATTTTAATTTTAATTACGTTAAATGTTATAATTATAATTCTATTTTTAATTTTAATTTCGTTAAATGTTATAATTTTAATTTCGTTAAATGTTATAATTTTAATCTAATTTTAAATTCAATTTCAATTGTCCTAAATACTATAGTTCCAATTTTAATTTTTAAATTTAATTTCAATTACATTAAATTTTATAATTCTAATTCTAATTTTAAATTCAATTTCAATTACGTTAAATGTTATAATTCTAATTTTTAATATTAAATTCTATTTCAATTACGTTAAATAATTTTAAATCTAATTTCAATTTTAGTCACGTTAAATGTTATAATTTCAATTTTAATTTTAATTTTATTTATGTTAAATATTATAATTTCAATTTCACTTACATTAAAAGTTATAATTCCAATTCCAATTAATAAATTTAATTTCAATTACGTTAAATCTTATAATTCTAATTCTAATTTTAAATTCAATTTCACTTATGTTAAATATTTTAATTCTAATTCTATAATTAAATTAATTTTTAATTATGTTAAATTTATAATTTCAAATCTAATTTCAATTTTAGTTATGTTAAATGTTATAATTTTAATTTCAATTCCTATTTTAAATTCAATTTCACTTACATTAAATGTTATAATTCTAATTCCATTTTTAAATTTTATTTCATTTACGTTAAATGTTATAATTTTAAATATAATTCTAATTTTAATTTTAATTACATTAAATTTTATAATTTCAATTTCTATTACATTACATTTTATAATTTCAATTTCTATTACATTACATTTTATAATTCCAATTCCAATTCTAATTTAATTACATTAAATATTATAATTCTAATCTAATTCTAATTCTAATTACATTTAAATATGTACTATTTTACCTTTTTAGAGTAACCACCTATGTCCATGGTTATATTTGAATTACTTTTCATTTTAATAGTATATTTCATCTTATTCCTTTTTAAAAACATATATATTTGGTATAATCATTTTAAGAGAGGTAGAAAATAAATTAAATACATAAATATTTGTTATGTTTTGGTCTACATGTTTTTAAAAAAAATCTTTTCATATTGGGATAAATTGAAGTTCTTGGTTGGTTTTAGCCATTTTTGTTTTGAGTATTTTTATATTTTGGATATGTTTATAATTTTTAAGACATTTATTGGACTATGTTAATTTTCCAAGTTCTAATTTCTAAAATATATAACAAATTAAATTTTTTATTTTCAAATTATAATATTTAATGTAATTAAAATTAGAATTGGAATTCAAATTGAATTATAACATTTAAGGTAATTGAAATTGCAATTATAAAATTTAAAAAGCTAATTGTCTTGCTTGCATCTCTAAGGTCTGTAAAGATGCTTTTTGGCTTTGCAAAAATTGATTTGTCTGCTTCTTGTATTGCATCAAAACTCCTCTAAGACTGGTTTTCTCTTTTGTTAATGTTGAGATTGTTGTGTTGGAAATCTAAGTGGGATCTGTAGCGTAACAAGTATAATACCATGTATTATAATATTAACAATTATAATTGAATTGTATAAATATTAACAATTAATATTTATACAATATTAGAATGGCATATAAGCAACAACTCCAACACTTAACACTACTGCTTTCTATTGCCCTCTATCGCCTTTCAGGTTTACTTCTATATTGCTAGGTAGAGATCCTTGTGGGTGGTTGTTTATTATTGAAGCTAATTGTCTTACTTGTGTTTCTAAGGTCGGTAGAGATACTTCTTGGCTTTGCAAAAATTGCATCAATAACTCCTCTAAGACTGGTTTTCTCTCTTGTTGATGTTGAGATTATTGTGTTGGAAATCTAAGTGAGATCATTGGCTTTGAAGGCTACCTTTGGTTATTACTTCAAAAGAAATTAGGATGATTTTCCTTATAGTAGTTCAAGTTGGGAATGAACTACTGTTGGTTGAAATTCTTAATGTACTAGGGCATCTCTATACACTAGCCATTCTAGTGATTGTCTTTGCAAAAGTCATAAGTTGTCAGTTGACTTTTTAATGTATTAACTCCTAAAGCATCAACCTTCTTAAACAGTAGGTTGACTTAGGCTGTCAATATGGTAAGTGCCTTGAAGATATTGCAAATTTTCAAAATATTAGTAGTATGCTAATTGAGATTATTGTTTGGAAGTTTGCTAAACTGCACTGAATCCTTTAGTATTTGAATCATGCTCGACTTGATCGTGAAATTGTTGGCATTTATTGTTGGCCTCTGAATTCTTTAGTGATTTCCATCCATTAAAAGGATTGTATAATCCCTAAGGAATCTTGGTCCTTTAGCTTTATTTTAGGGTTAGTTGTCCATGTTGACTATTTTGTTTTGCTCTTGACAAAGTCTTCTAAGTGTTCTTTTGATTTTTGGGTCAAAAGCATTTAGATTAACACTTTTTTTGTGTCCCATAAAGAGCTGAAGCTATTTACAAAATAAAAGAAAGAAATAAAATAAAATAAAAGAATCTAAAATAAAAGCAAGATAAATTGGTATTAGTATTGGCAAAAGATTAAAAACAATTCTCCGACAACGACATCAAAAACTTATTACAACTGTTCTAAGCTTAATCCAAATGCAAGTATACGTTATCATAACAAGTAATAAGTGATGAAATAGGATGTCGACCCCATACAAAATTTAATTATATTCTTAACGAAGTACTAAAATTATATTCTCTCACCTTTATTTAGATAATCAACTTATATAAAATTAAACTAAACTTAAACTAATAAATTTGACAAAAATATAAAAACACAAATATAAAGTATTTTATGAATTACCAAGATTGAGAAAACCTAGGATTAAAAACTATTCCTCAATACGTTACTTAAATTAATCTTATCCCTTCATATTAATCCCACAATCTAACTATTGGTCAAAACAAAAATTCGTTTAATAACATCTTTTGATGGTCAAGTGAAAATATTTTATTCTAACAACTACTTATATTCTTATGGTAATTAGATATAAATAAAATTCATTTTTCATAATTTTTATTAATCATACGTGTCATACAGGTATATTTCTATCTCAAATGAAACTTACAACTGTTATAATGTGATCATGCATCAATTTATCCAAGGCTCAACACATAGATTCCTTTTTCCAAGTTTATCTAAGTGTTACTAAATCAATCTAATTATTGGCAAGGTAATAAGAAAGCATTAGATTCAAACAAATTGAATAGTATTAACTAAGTTCATAATAATGAAGAATCATTTAAATTAATCACATATTGAGTTCAAGAATGCAATCCTAGTAAAACTAATTAGCTCACAATAACAAGAATGCTAAGGCTAATAACAAAACTTACCATGGTTACAGACAAACTCAAAGAACTATTGAAGAAGAAGAAATCACCCTTCACTCTTTAATCCTTAGTTTAAATTTGATTGAATCCAAAAATATGCACAAATAAATCTTGAAATTATTCAAAACTTAATTGCTTTAATTTTCTCTTTAGTAGTTGCAAAAGTTTGTTGTCTTTTAGGGCTAAAAACTTTCAATACGAGTTAGAGTCCTGCCTAAGTTTGATAAAATTTTCAAAAATAGAATTTTAGTGTTGTGGCTTCCATTTGTAGTGCTATGGTTGATTATGATTTACCATTGCAGCACTGACTTTATAATGTTGCACGTTGCATCTCTGAAATTTTGAGTAACTCTTCTACTGTTTAGGTACTAAGCATTACTAAGTTGGTATTGCAGCATTGACTCTCAGGAATTGGAACAACTTCTGCTTCTATTTCAGCGTTGTGGCTTCGATCCTTTGTCATTGCAGTACCCACTTTTTGACTTTGAAGAAATTTTTCTTTCAATGCTGCAACAGTGGATCTTGGGCGCTGCAACACTCAACTTCTATTATAAGCTCTTTTGCTTCTTCTCCTAATTCTTTAATTTTGACTATAAATTCAATAATTTTGATTCGATTTCATTCCTATTCATCTCTTTTAGCTTGATCCCTACAATATCAATATAAAGTGCACAAATAGCCATAAAATTGACCATAAAAACAATTTCTAAGTTTTACTAGACTAAAAGCATGTCTAAATTATCCCTATTAACATCAAGCTCCAGAATGAAAATACAGCAAAACATAAACATACCCATAACTAAAATTATCAACAAATTCATAAATGCAAAAATGTTTAAAATAGTGTCCACAAATATAAATTTCAATCAAGATTGAGAAATAGAGGAAGAGAAAGATACTATGATAGAGATGGTCTTCAAAGCTTCACTCCTTCAAGATTTTTCAAGAGTTTTCAGGCTTCAAGTCTCTCTCTATCTAGAGAAATGTGCCTCTTCATCTAATTTTGTGCTCTCTTCCTTATTTGAATAATGGCTTTTAGGTTTTTATTTATAGGTTCCAATTAGGGTAAATTTTTAAAGCATAGAAAACTAGGATTTTTATTTTCTAGCGACATTGCAGCTTAGGAAGACAAGGGCTGTGACTTTAGCACAAATTGTATTAGGGTTGCGGCATGGTAAGATTAATGTTGCAGCTTGGGGCTTCTAGTTGAGCTTATGCCCTGGCTTGGCTTAACTAGGGCCATAGATTATAGGTGCTGAATTGTTTTCCAATTCTTGCTTTTGGACCATAGCTAGAGTTTGTAAAATTATTATTTTGCCTTTTTTCTTTATTTTTGCCTTTTTTATTGCGTTGTCTTGTTGAAACCTATAAAATAACATTAAAATGCATGAAAAAGTCACTTATTCATACTTATGTTAATAAAAAAAATTCATAAATGAAAACATGTTTAAAATAGTATCCACAAATATAAATTTCAATCAAGATTGAGAAATAGAGGAAGAGAAAGATACTTGATAGAGATGGTCTTCAAGGCTTCACTCCTTCAAGAGTTTTCAGGCTTCAAGTCTCATATATTTAGAAAAATGTGCCTCTTCATCTAATTTCGTACTCTCTTCCTCATTTAAATAGTGATTTTAGGTTTTTATTTATAAGTTCCAATTAGAGTAAATTTTTAAAGCACAAAAAATTAAGTTTCCTATTTGTTTGGCGACGCTGCAGCTTAGGAAGACTGGAGCTGCGGCTTGGGCAAAAATCGTGTTAGGGTGATGGCATGGGAAGATTAGTGTTGCAGCTTGTGGCCTCTAGTCCAACTGGCACCGCGACTTAGCTTAACTAGGGCCGTAGATTGTAGGTGCTGACTTGTTTTTCAATTATTGCATTGGGACTGTTGCTAGAGTTTGTGAAATTACTATTTGCCCTTTTTCTTTATTTTTGCCATTTTTAATGCGTCGTCTTATTAAACCTACAAAGTAACAATAACATGTATGAAAAGTCACATATTCATACTTATGTTAAGCAATTATCAAGTCAATAAAATCAAAATAATATATAAAATACACTTATCACCCTCAGAATTAATCACCTAATTCTTTGCTTCCAATAGCAACTATGTTCACTTTAGAGACCACCACAACAACAATAATTACATCTTCTTAAGCTAAATTAACCTTAGGAGGATTGTAGTATCCTTTATTCTAAGGGTGGGCAAAAAAAATCGGGAACCGAAAAATCGAGCCGAACCGGTCGGTTGGGTTCGATTCGGTCCAGTTTATTTTTTAACAAAAAATCGATTTGATTTTTTTGGGGAAAAAAAAGACCAGTCCGATTCGGTTTTTTTCACCAAAAAAACCGAAAAAACCAAACCAAAAATAAAAAAATCCATAATTTAAAATTAAAAAAACTGAAAAAATCGAATCGCACCAAACTAAAAAAACTAGTTTCGATTTTATTTTTAAAAAAAATCGAACCGGACCATGCCCACCCCTACTTTCTTCTGAGCCTTATGTCTACACTAGTTGACATAATGCCCAAGTTGTTTTTACAAACATAACAATGTCCTTTCTTCTTAAAGCTGGGTTCTTGTTATTCAAATACTTCTTAGTGTTTGGCTTAACATTTTTTTGTTTTTGTCACAAGGAGGATTATTTTCAACAATATTAAGCTTAACTTAATTCCTGGCCTTTTCAGCTTTATCTCTAAGCTCATTCTTCTTATTTATTTTAATGTGAATAGCAACATCTTTAAAACTTATATGGTTGCTCTTATACTTTACACTATTTTTCTAGTCTCTCCATGAGTTTGAATGATTCTCAACCAAACAACTAGTAGTAAAAGACTATTAGAGATCAATATTTTTGTTTTTCAAATCATTAATTGATAAATGACGCTCATATATTTGAGAAGCTACATCTTTACTATTAATCATTTTAAATTTTAGAAAAATTCTTGTGGTAAATTTTGTGATCTACCATCTTCAAGGACCTTTTTTATCCAATAAATTTCAAAATTTAGCAGTCAATTTATACTTACAAAAACACTCATAAAGTTGAATAAAAAGAATATTAAGGATGGTATGTCTGCATACCTTATTGTTTTGTATCTATTTCTCAAGTTTCTTTTCGTAGTTTTTAGAGTTAGCCTTTGGTGTTGGCAACTTGAGATAATCTACAAAATTATAAACATCTAAGGTATCATAAACCTTTTCTTTCCATCTTTTAATACGTTCCCCATCAAATTGTTTAATTTTATTAATGTCAGGAAGTGAATTCACATTAATTACTGCAACATACATGATGACTTTAGTATTTATATTATAAAATAAATTTGAAATTTAGAATGCCACAATAAGAAGCAACATATCTGCACAACAACAACACATCAATAGAATTAGAATAACAATAACAGAATTTGTAAAACAAAACCACAACAAAAGCAAAAATGGTACAACAGAAATGGTACTAAAACAACATAATAGCAGTAGGAACAAGAATAGTGACAACAACAGGAATAAGAACAACAGAAAGCCAAGGCAGTGGGACTCCTAAAAACCCAGATTTCGCCCCTCTAGAATATTATGTAGATGCAAAACAGGGAAAATGTGCATCTAAGGGCCCCCTCATGTGCAATACATGGGTGCGCACACCCAGTTTTATAGTACCTCGAGCTCACCTTGTTGCATTAGCCTCTTTCTTTGGAAAAGCTTCTCCTTTATCTCTTTCTATTGGGACATTAGTCACTCGAGCTTATTCTCCTTTCTTGATAGAAGGCTGTTAGGAAGATTGAAAATACTACTTCCAAAGAAAATTGATCCCTTACAGATTCTTTCCTTCGCTTATGTAAAGATCGAGGAAAAAGCAACTACAATGCCTTCCTTGCTCGTATTAAATTGAATGAAATGGAAAAGACCAATCAATTTTACAGGAAAGAATGATGATAATAAAACCAAAACTCTACTATACATCAATTCCTCTGGATCGTGTCATCAATGAACCCCTTGTTTAATTCACCCATGTTGTTTTGGACATTAGCTTATGCCAAATAGTTATGATAGCGATTCTCCTTTGTTCTAAATATGGTCCAATGTGAGGAACATAAAAAATAGTCATTTTCTATGTCATGTTGGTGATCGTTTTCTTAGGGGATCATTTTATCAATCAAAATCATTTTCATCCATGGCATTTGTTGTTTGTCTACTCTTGTCCCCAAGCAAGCTCTAACTGGGCTGTTTTTGTCATCCACTGATTTTCGGATTAAAATTTGGAAATGGACTTGGGTCGACTTACTCTTGCGTGAACGAGGCTTTTTAAATTAATTTGTTACCAGTAATATATAAATGATTTAATGAGTTCTTAAATTTGTAACAGTTTTTTATAATATATTATAAATTGTGTAATTATAAAAAATTATAAATTTATCAAACAGTAATATGTGATGATATTATTTATCATATAATAAATTACATAACTCATTAAATTAATTTTAAATATATGTATATATATAAATATATATTTTTAATATCAATATATTAAACCCTTTATATCTATCCTATTTAGGATATAGTATTTTAAAATATTCTCACATATATAACTTCAGTTGCTCAACTGCTATAAAAGTTCTAAAGTTTAAATTTTACATTAGAATTGAGGAGAGGTTTTAAAAAATTTGCATGAGATCTAAGATATTTTTAAACAAAAGCACTTAAATTTCGACTGTTTCAGAAAGTAGCATTGAACTCTTGCTGACTTTAATATCCACATGATCATTTGACAGAATTAGTTAATCATTTGAACTTGAGAACTATCTTTTTATGTCTTAGAATAACACCTTAGGTATAAAAAGACATTTTATTCTTTTTTTTTTGAAATTTGTTGACTCACAATAGTTCGAGTATGCATCTGCATTAGCAATCGACAATAAGAATAATTGGACTATTATTTTGTAAGATTTTCTAATTTGATAGTTCATATATTAAATAATTAACTAAGGAATAAACTCATAAACTACTCACTGCCCTATTTTAAAAGTATTGTTTATATTTATTAAATATTTATTAAATATCTGCTTCATCAATAAAAATATAAAGGTTTTAATAACTAATTACTTGAAAAAGTGAATGACCCACTTAATAGTGGGACTTTCAACGAAGCTTAAATTAGAATATTTTTTTTTTATAAAAGGAGCCTAATCTAATGCTACAAGTTAAGTGATTGTTATTGATTTAAAGAATCTATTGTTAAGGTTGGTGTTTATGTGTTATTTTTAAATGTGTATATATTTGTATATTTATATAAGTGTACATTCTTATTAAATTGTTAATATCCATTAATATAGTACTATGCATATAACGTAACAAATATTGCACGATCAGAAGAAGTTCAGATCAAATCTAAAGGAGTTTAGATAAAGGCTCATAGTTAACCATACTGAGACATATAATTGCTAAATAATAGTACAGCAAAATATTAGCTAGTTATAATACTTAGCAGATTCAAGAGTTGGAATCTTGTCTGTAATGGGACATAGACCTAGGAATATACTAGTAACTACATAGTTGCAAGAGTTACAATCGGGTGCCAAGAAATGCTAGTTGTGCAAGTATATTTTCGAATAATTGTCCTTGATCTATTTCTGTTGATGCGGATCTGTCGGTGGATATTTTTATACATAGATCAACATATGTCATACCTATAGGGTATAGATGGTCATTCCTAGTAGAGTGTGAGCTTGGAGCTCGTATTGACATATGGGTAACCAGTTAGGACTGGATATGGGACAGACTCATGAGGGCCTCCGATAGACACCCTATGTAAGCCGTCAACGGAGGGTCCTCTCGAGTTGAGTAGTATACGTGATCTTTTGACCTGAATGCCATAGTGGGCTTGTAAGTGATCCACCATACTTTGGTTCTACGCATGTCACAAACCTTTCATGGTGTGACCATTGGGTGTCGCTGGGTATGGTCCGATGCTTATGGAGTCTAGTGTGTACAGATATGGGATCCGTCAACTCCTATAGGGAGTTAGATATCTAGATGCTTCGAGATTGTATCTCAGAAAGTATTGTGGCCATAAGTAATCATCCTAGGAAAGAGTTCTGCTAGGGTGGAACAATATGGCAAAGGAGTTTGTGCATATTGTTCAATGAGATACAAGTCTATAGATAAGATATGGATGAGTATAAGGGGATTTGACGGTGATAATCTATATCCCCACACATCCAGGATATCATGACGGAAGGACTATATGTATGCGTTGTAACCTCAATTTGCATGGTTCAACACGCTGATTTGTATATCCGTGACGTGTGCGTGGGGCATTGCTCACTGACTCATGAAATAGTTCTATTTGACGAATCGAGCATAAGACCTAGAGAGTCTTGCGATATGGAGTGTACTTATTGTGCACTAGGGCAGTGTGCCAGATTAAAGTGTTTAATCCAGCAATATTCAGCACTACCACGGGAATACGTACGTATCTGTATTTAAGTGTTAAATACAAAAATTAGTCAATAATTGTTATTTACTAATTGTATAATGACATGTAGCACATTGTGGACTCTCGGTTGAGTTTACCCAAGTATGAGTTTGGTGGGATCCACTAGGGGTAGACTTAGTAACTATTTATAAGGGGCAAAATAATCATTTCACACTTTGATTATTTAATTGTTAAATAATCAAAATATCTCTCTAATTATATTATATAATATATTTTTATATTATATTATTTTATTATATTATATAATTTTTTATTATATGATATTTTATATATATTAATATTTTATTTTGGGTGCAAAATAGTTGGCACCCATTTATATTATTATATTAATAGTATATTATTATTTTAATATATATATAAAGAGAAAGAGAGATAGAAGTGCATTTTTTTTAGTGTGTTTTGGTGGTGAACAGAGAGAAGAAATGGAGAAAAGAGAAAGAAGAGAAAATGAAGCCGAGGGAAAGAAGAAGAAGAAGAAAAAAAAAAGGGAAAATAAAATTGTTTCATTTTTTTTCTATAGCTCCATTTGAAGTAATGGTGGATTGCTTTAAATTCTTTATTTCTTATCCTTTTGGAGAAAAGGATAAAAAACACACACCAGCTATTTTGGGGATTAATAGTTAATCTCGTGCTGGCTATAGAGCTGCTATTCTAGCTCATCAAGCCCACCGTGTTGGTGACTAGAACTGCCCACAAGTTGGTCTCCATGCAGACTCCGAGGAAATACGTGTATAACGTTACACGTTGAGGTGAGTTTTCTATCCTATAAATATATTAATGCGATTAATATATTTTATTTATTGTGTTTATTGCAAGTTTCACGCTTCCTTCAGACTTAAATATGTATTTGATATGTATTTAGGCAATAGACACAATAGCACATGCATACACTCACGTGTCTTAGATCCCCTCCAACATTAACTTGTTAAGTAATGTTGTCTACCCATATATATATATATATATAATTCACTTAATATTTCTTTTTATATGAGATGTGATATTCTCCCTCACCCAATTATATAATGCTTTGGTCATGTTTGTCTAAAAGCTTAGGAGCTAACTTGGCCCTTATTGCTCATCTTCGCTACCATTGAGAGACCAACTATCTACATTACAATCTCTATTAAGGCTCAAGATAGAGAATTTTAGGGCCCACCTAGCCTGTAGTACCCATCCACATGATTTTTAGAGGACTTACATCCCACGTGGCAATATCTATTGAGGTTTGATTTTAAGAGTCCACATACTTTGGGATTTAAGTTTTCTCTGATACTACTTGTCATTGGCTAGGCACTTGCCATTGACCAATACGATTAACATATTACGTAATAATACCTACCTTCCCATATACATCATATACCTACCTAATTAAAATTTTAAGGCTCACTTGGCCTATTGTACCTACCCTTACTATTCTACGGGACCCATATTCTATGTGGCAATCTTTATTGGAGCTTGATTTTAGGGGTTCACATGTAGATAGGAGTTTGGTTATACTCTGATACTACTTATCATTGGTTAGGCGCTTTTCATTAACTCAAAAGACTAGATTGTTAAGTAATACTGCTTCTTTTTTTTATTTAATATGAGACATGACATTTTTCCCCATCTAATTACGTGATGCCCTCATCAAGTCTATCCCAAACTCAAGGACTAACTTGGCCCATATTCCATATTCTTACTACTCGTAGGGGATCTACTACTCCCATGAAAACCTCTATTGGAGCTTATTATATAGGAATTTTTAAGAGTCCACACACAAATGAGAATTATAGTATACTTTAATACCACTAGTCATAGGTGGGGTGCTTACCATTAGTCCAAAAGAATAGTCTATTAATTAATGTTACCTACTTGCCTATATATACTTAAAATTTACCTAATTTGTATTTGATTGAGACGTATAACTAGCATAATATATACTTATAGTACATTTCTATTCTCTATCATAAAATGGATTTAAGGGGAAAAGGCTAGAAGACACTTTTAAGTTAATTTAAGAGTATATAACACAAGAAGTTTATTGTTTTAAGAACTAATACTGATGGAATGTATTTTAATTTTATCTCATTATTGGTATCAAAGCTATCTTCGGTTCTTGTTATGTTGAAACTTGGTAATTCAAAATCGTATATGAGTATGATTTTGACTTGGAGACCAGTAAGGAGTTAATATGAAGTCAAGGACGAGTTAGACATATAAAAGCATGAGAAGAGCATCTGCAGGTCTTGGCTGTAGCCTCAAGGGACCTAGGTCACGACGTTGACCTAGGTAGCACCTGGGCATCACGACCCAATAGTGTTGGGGTTGGGGCGCTAGCCCCATACTGTGGTGGTGTGGGATTACTAATTTTGTGCAAGGTTTTCATTTCCAAGTTTTCTTTAACACCTATACATGAATTCTTATTCTAATTCATTATAGGTATTCTAGGGATGCTATAGAGCCTATATAAATCATTGTAAAGCCATTAAAAAGGTAAGGCATCAAAGGCATCTAAAAGAATACTGAATAGAGAGCTTTTAGAGTGCTTGAGCATTAAGTGTGTGAGAAACTAACTCTAGGAGTGGTTGTGTGTATGAAAAAGTGCTGATAGATTCTTTGGAGAGGTTGTTCTATTATTGTTGTCTATTATGAGAGATATTTGAGATTCGAGAGTTCTTTGTGAACTAAGTAATAAAAAAGCTAAGATCCTATAATCCACCGTGGACATAGGTATATTTATTGCTAAATCACTATATTTCTTGTACGTTATGTGTGATTGTTAATCTCTTTGTATGTACGATATTATTTTATTCTTGTTTTACTTATGAGTAAAGTATTCTGCTTTTGCTAGCATTTTAGGATGTAAATTACCAACAAGTAGTGTTAGGGTATGTAAAAACTCCAACAAGTGGTATCAAATTTAAGGTTGAGTTTGATACCCAAGTGGTATCAAAGCCAAGGTTAAGTATAGGTTGTTCAACCATGATGACTCATAAGTATGAAGACAAAAGAATTAGAAAAAAGATTATAGCATAATAGATTAAGTCTTGACTATAAGGGGAATAGCTAAGAATAGAGGTTGAAGAATAGTTAGAAAGATGGTCAAAGATGGGTGAAAATGCTACAATAGTCTATGAGGAGGATTGTGAAGTTATAGAATACTTAGTATCTTCAAAAAAAGGAATACTGAAGATATTTAAAGGATTTTGAAGATAATAAAGGGTGAGAAGCACAACAGCCTATATGTGTTTGATAGCAATGCTATGAATAGCTCAATATAGGGGATTCAGACCAAGAGGCAATATTGGAGATTAGCTCACTAAAGTGATAGGGGTTGAAAGAGAATGTATGGTAAAGGAGTTGCTGGTAGGGATAAGTGTTGGGCATTGCACATACGTGCCATCCTATTATGTACAAATATTTAATTATAGTATTTATACAATTATTATTTCTAATAAAATCATTAATATTATTAATTATTAGATGGTAAGATGCTTATAACGGTTTAGATATTGTATGATTTGAAGGAGTTCAGATCTTGTCTAAAAGAGTTCAGATCAGTGCTAAGAGTTAGCAATGCTAAAAGTTATAATTGTTAAGAGTTAATAGTGCTAAAAGTTAGCAAGTTATAAGAGTTAGCATAATCTAAAGAGTTAGAGCCTTGTCTGAAATGGGATAAATATTTGAGAATATATTAGTAATGAATTAGCTGTAAAGAGTTACAGATGGTGCTAGAAATGTCATTATATAAGTCTGTTCTCAAACATTATATTCCTGATCTAATTTCATCAATACGAGTCTGCTGGTGAAACTCATTAATATAGATTAGTGTATGTTTCTATCTGGATGGTCTAGATAAATTCTTAGCAAATTATAAACTTTGTGGGAGCTCGTATAGAGATACAGATATTTAGTGAGGACTGGGTACTAAACAGACTCACAAGGATCTTTACTAGACATCTCATAAGGCCGTCAATATAAAGTCTTTTGAGTTGAGTAGTATTTGTGGTCCTTTGACCTGAGCGCCACGGTGGGCTTGTGAGTGATTCACCATACTTTAGTTCCATACATGTCAGAAACCTTTCATGGTCTGATTGATGGGTGTCGCTGGGTATGGTCCACTACTCATAGAGTCCGGTGTGTATAGATATAGACTCCATCAGCTCATATGAGTAAGTCGTATATCCTAATGCTTCGAGATTTCTAAATTGCCATTAGTTCAAAGTGGAAGGATTTAATTGGTTCCTTTCTGACTATTTAGTTAGAATAGTCAAAGGAACTAACTAGACCTCAAACTTGGCAATCTATGAACTTGTCTCTAATTGGTCCATTTTTTAACATATGGATTGTATTTCTTAACAAAGGCTTGTTCCATGCATAACCCTTAAATGGAAATTCATGTATTAAATTGAAAGTTTCTTTTTCATGCCAATAGAGAAAAATTCCAAAAATATTCCATGACTGTCTGACACTCCGACCGAATGGGAAATTATCAATTTAGGTCTAATACCTCCCACGCGCACCATAAAACAAATTACTAATAGGGTTGGAATTGGGTATCTCTACGATGTCTTTATCATTTTCTACCGTAATTTAGACACTTATACTACTAATAGAGATCGGATATTACAGAATATATTTTTTAGGGTTTAAGAATATAGTCACAAGACTTTCTGGCAAAGACATTGAGAGCTAAAGGAGAGGAAATTCGGCCAAGAGAGGGAGATGCTGCTATAGTAAAACCTAAGGCTTCTTAATGAGTTTTCATGCTTGATCAAGTCAAAAGAAAGACAAATACAAGTTCCTTAGGTTTATTGAAGCTTCCACTAGTGAAAACCAAAGAAAACGAGGTAAGAAAAACCTTATCTAGTGATGGTGGTTTATGATGTTTCAAGATCACTTTAATTTATGTTCTTAATGTGAATTATTGATGTAGGTTGAGTTGAATTCAAGTGTAGAGTTTAAAGGACTCATAAAAGTAAAGGAATTGGTAAGGTAAGAATTAGAGTTTGGTGTGAATTTATTGTAGAAACTTTAATTGGATGTTATTAGGGCATTAGAATTAAATTGGATCGATTTGGATGCTATTGGAACAAGAAATTGAGAAAAGAAATGTGTTGGGTAAAGATGGTAATTTCGGCCAATTAGGAATTTTTAGGGATTAGTTGTGTTTTGGTTAAATTATTGTATATGAATGATTCCTTGTGTCAATGGGATGTATATGATTGATGGAAAATAAAAAAAATGATGAAAATAGGACATAGTTGTCCATTTTGGTAAGGTGAAGGGCAATTATGTCCAACCTAATTTATAGGGTGTTAAGTAATTTTCATGGCGTCGGATGGTGAATTAAACAAGATGAAATGACTTTGTAAATGAAAATCAGAAAGTAGTATCCATCCGGGCTTTGTAAGCCGATTAAGGCGCTTATTAGTTAAGTGAAAATTTAATGATTATAAAGGTTCTAAATGTCATTTATGGCGTATGGGTGAAGAAAATTGAGACCAGTAAAAGTTCGGAGAAGAATTTAGCTCGGAGCAGTTTATGAGTGAAAATCGGTCATGATTTATCTTTCGTTTAATATGTTTCCACATATTGAATTGTATGTTTTATGTACTTTTAATGCATAAACATGATTTACGATTTTGATATATATATATATATATCCATAAGTATGCATTTATATGTTCGGTTTAAGAAATAGTTTTAAAACTACTAAATTAGTTTTAAAGGCCATTGGTACCCTCAGATTTATAGTTATGGTGATGGTTTAAGATTTGGCTAGTATATCCAGTATGCATGGGCAAGTATTGGGGGGTGTCACTAACTCCGAGAAGTCAGGTTATCGAGTCATATGAGTCGCTCTATGTGTACGAGGTATTGTTTCATTATATGTAGTCAATGTAGGATTTCACTGCATAGCCAATGAGATGTCACAGTGGGTGTTGCTAGTTTAGATGCCTTGTGACCTACTCAAGTTGTACGCTGCTAGTTTAGTCGCTGTGTGAGTATAGAGAGCTTTAGGGTTACCATTAGTACAGTATAGATAAAAAATGGCTGAGTGAGAACTTTAATAGCTTTCGAGCTACTGAATGCACATTATGCATTTATATATGTACATGCTAGTTATTATGTCTTATAGATTTTGGATATTATTTTTTGAAGATGTAAATAAACCCGCTCGACAAGATTTCATCAGCATATGATGTTAGAAACTATTTTACAGTTTTATAAAAAATTTAGAAGCAATTTTATGCATGTCTTTTAGAATTTATTATCTATGCAGAATTTATTTTTATTAGAAATTTTAAATGTACTCACTGATCTTTTTTAGCTCACTCGTTTTGTGTTTTATGTTTTCTATACCCCTCCAGGTGCAGGCCTTGGTGCGCAAGTTGCTGATTCTCCTACAACTGATTAGTGAGCCTAGTTTGACGATCATTGGCAAATGTAAATGTGCTAAGTAGCACCTTTTGCTTTTCACATAGTAGTTATAGATTTGTGTATTTTGTAAATATATTTTGGACAAACAAGAAGAGGTTTTGATATTATGATGATTGTTTCACCTTTTATTAGTATGCCAGTTTTGTGATTGATATAAAATTATTGAGTTGAGTTTGGATTTAGTTTTGAAAAGGATTGGAAGTCCTATTTGGAAGTTGAAAACCTGTTTGAAATAGAAGTAAAATTTTCTTTATAGGTTTTGTATTGGATTTTTAAAAAAAATGGGAAACTCTATCCTTTTTTTTTTGTTTAAATTTAAGAAGTTATTTACACGTATATTTCAGGATTTCTCAGCAATAGCAAGAATTAAAAAGGGGTTCGCCTCGTGGCATTTCTCAACTTAAACAGTTAGATTCTGAGAAACTTCCGTTGGGGTGCCCGGCAGGGCCGTCAGATGTACAGTAGAGGATTCGGGGCGAGTCCTATCAGAGTGGTATCAGAGCTCGATTATTGAAGTTTTCGGTTAAAACATTTATTTTCAAAGTGAAATCCTCGAAATTACATGCATTTTTCTAAGTTTATTAAATTAGAATTCATGCATTTGAGAACTATTTGCATTATTAAATTCACAGAAAATATGCATCATCGTAGGGGCCGATGTACTAGGATAGCAGCTGTTAGGTTAGTGATGAACACTTAACATTACATATTTAATAAGAATTTTATATTATTGTTTTGTATTACTAGTATTTTTAACCCTCATAACTTAAGTATGTTTACAATATTGTACCTAATTAGCTTTTAACTGTTTTTATGGTAGGTTCGGTAAAATGGACATAACTTTCTACCTAAGAATTCAGTTAGAGTGATTCTTGATCCTGTGAAGAGCTGACTCAATGGGCTAACATATTTTATTCAATAGGCATTCAAAATTTGAGCATTTAGAGGGTGAAAATAGCCTAAAATAGAACTGATCTGCAATACAGGCCCAATCCAAACAGTCATCAGTATTTGGTCTATAACTATAGAAATACGTATCTAATACATATGAGAAAACTTAATTTAAAAAGATAAAAGACTTATCTACAACTGTGATTTTTTGAGTGACAACTAATTCGGACCACATCAATTCCAAATTGGATAAGTAAGTAGGTGCATTAATGATAATCAATGTAAATTATTTACCATCATTCTTGACTTTTATCATTCAAGTGGTTCCTTCTTCATTTGTCTTGATTTATCCATATTTTTTTAATAAATAAGTAATATATTTATGCCCAATACATGTAATTAGAGAACTAGATTTTAGTTTAAAACACTTATCTTTTATATTATTTCTTTGTAATATTATTTCTCTTGTTTATTATTTTAAAATCATGTTATCTCTTCTTCTATTTCTTTAGTTTTATTATGTTCAAGTAATTTTCTTTATACTAAAGTGAAAGGGTAAAACTCTTGACAAGGTAATAAGATATACGTAACTCTTATTCATGAATTTAATGCTTTATTTTTAAGTTATGTAAATTTATATATGATATATTTATTTTATTTATAATATTAATGCCCTTTCTTCTAAGTGGTGTATCTTGATTTATTATTGACAAACTTTATATTTGACACAATAAATTCTTAAAACCATTTACAATATTTGGCGTATATGCCTTTTCTTGTAAAGTGAAAATCTTGATTTATTATAGACAAATATAAAGATTGACATAATAAATACTTGAACTCATTTATACGATTTGGTGTATAATAATTAAAAGAAATAAATACTAATTAATATATAAATGATGATGAACTTTAATTGTTATATTTTTCGGTTGGAATCTCTTTTATGTGAGGATTCCAATTGAGTTATAAAAAGAGTTAAATATATTCTTATTTCTTATGCCAAGAGTGGATCCCCCCTAACCTTAGCTTTTATTTGAATTGGTTAATTGAATTAATATTTACAAACATCTTATATTGCATTAATTATCTTTAAAATATTTATAGTTTGTAATTTTAATTCTACTTCCCTGTGGATCGACTCCGTTTTCACCCGATTATTTATTACTTCGACAATCTTGCACTTGAGAATAAACTACTATATTCTGAATGTGTCAAGTTTTTGGCTCCGTTGCCAGGGAAGTGAAATTAATAATTTTTCTTTGTTTTATTATTCTCTTGTTATTTTTATAGAAGGCTAATTCTCATAATTTGCTTTACTTTATTTATTATTCACTTTTTATATTCATGGAAGGCTAAGCCTTCTACTATTTATTTGTTAACTTTTTATTATATAATCTAACATTGACTAATCTAACTTCTAATTATTTATCTTTATTTTAATTTTAATTTTAGTTTTGCCTATTTTATTTATCTTTATTTTATTTCTTTTTTTTTCTCTTATTTGTAATATTTATTGTTATTATATTTTATTTTATTTCTTTGTATGAGTAGTTAGTTTTGAAATTCTAATTCTCATCATTTGGTGAAAGGTAATTTTAAAACTTTCTTTGATAATTTGTTGGATTCTCTTTCATCTTCTCATTCTTTACCAATTAACACCATGACCGAAAATTAAATTAAAGGACTCATAGACCCAGGGTACAATCAGTCCCAACATAATGACCATAACTGACCTAGGACACTTAGAGATTACATGAACCCTACACGAATCGGTGCACCATCTTGCTTAATTTTTCCTCTGGATGCAACACATTTTAATTTTAAGCAAGACATTATCCAACTTTTCATGGCTTAGATGCAGAGAACCCTTATCTGCATTTAAGAAAATTTGAAGAAGTGTGTAACACATATAATGACCAAAATTGTAGCATGAACACAATTCGACTTAAACTTTTCCCTTTTTCTTTAAAAGATAAAGCTAAAACATGGCTACAAAACCTTAGGTCAAGATCTATTTCTTTATGGGATGAGATGCAACAACAATTCCTGAAAAAAAATTTTCCTTCCCATAGAACAAATTCTTTCAAAAGAAAAATTCTCACTTTTGCCCAAAAACTAGGAGAGACCCTTTATCAATGTTGGGAAAGGTATAAAGAATTATTTAATACCTGTCCCCATCATGGCTTTGAAACATGGAGACTATCAAATTTCTATGAGGACTTAACACCTCAAGTTAGGCAAATGGTAAAAATGATGTGTAATGGAACATTTGAGGACAAAGACCCAGAAGAGGCAATGAACTATCTAGACATACTTACAGAAAATGCTCAAAATTAGGACGTTATTGGTACCTATAAGGCATCTAGCAAAAATTAAACAACTACATCTAGTGGGGGTATTTATCATCTTAGGAAAGACCATGACCTTTAAACCAAATTAGCATCCCTAACTAGAAAAGTCAAAACCTAAGAAATGAAAAAGAGTGGTCAAATAAAATATGTTTAAGAAATTGTGTGTCACATTTGTGAAACCCATGATCACTTTATTAATGATTACTCAAATTTGCCTGTATTTAGGAAATGGCTCTATGAACAAGTCAATGTTTTAAACACATTCAAGCGGTCAAACAATAATCCATATTCGCAAAACTATAATTCTGGAAGGAGAAATCACCTGAATTTTAGTTGGAGGAATGACACTCAAGCATAGGCTTCACAATCACACCAAAATTTTCAAAACCATCAAAGTTATGCACCATATGTCCCACCTCATACGCAAAATCTTAAAGAAACTTTGCATGCATTTATTGAAAAGTAAAAGTCTATTAATTCTCAAAATGTTCAAACATTTGCTGATTTGAAAGATACTCTTACTAAATTTGCATCCGCACTAAACATTCATGAGAAATAAAAATTTCCTTCTCAACCAGAACCAAACCCCAAAGGACAACATAACTCAAATCCATGTAGTTCAAGAAGCCAATGCATAGATTAAGTTAAAACGGTTATCACTCTTCAAAATAGTAAAATTGTTGAAAAACACATTTTGAACCTCATGAGAACGATGAATCAATCTCTAAGGGTAAGGAAAGCGTTAAACCTACACCTAATGAAGAAAACATCAAACCCTCACCTCCACCCCCATTTCCTCATGCATTACGTAATGCTAAGAAGATGAATCATAATTCTGAAAATTTTGAAATCTTCAAACATGTAAAAGTTAATATTCCTTTATTGGATGCTATTAAACAGGTTCCTTCTTATGCAAAATTTTTGAAGGATTTATGCACAGTAAAAAAAACACTGAATGTGAAAAGGAAAGTATTTTTAGCTGAACAAGTAAGTGTCATTCTTCAGAACAATAATGCTTTGAAATATAAAGACCCTGGTTGTCCTATAATTTCATGTATTATTGGAAGTTATAAAATTGAACAAGCCTTACTTGATCTTGGTGCTAGTGTGAATTTACTGCTATATTCAGTTTATCAGCAACTCAATCTTGGTGAGTTAAATCAACTTCTGTAACTCTTTTACTTATCGATAGATCAATAAAAGTACCAAAAGGGACAGTGGACGATGTTTTAGTTTAAGTTGATAAATTCATATATCCTATGAATTTTATTGTTTTGGACATAGAACCTGTTAAAGGATGTAATCTAATACCTGTTATTTTGGGCCATCCATTTTTAGCGACTTTTAACGCTTTAATTAATTGCAAGAATAGAGTAATAAAGCTTTCATTTGGAAACATGACATTTAAGCTCAATGTTTTCAATATGTGTAAGCAACCATATGAGGGGAAAGATGAAAGTGAAGAAGCCGATATGATTGAAACTATTGTGGAGGATTATATTCAAAAAAGGAGTTCTACCGATCCCTTAGAAATGTGTTTAATAAATTCATTTGAGTCAAATATCCTAAAATCTCTGACATATGTTCTTTACTTGACTGTGCACAGGTGATTGAAAATAAAGAATAGAAACCAAAGTTTGAAGAATTATAAGAAAATGAGGATAAACAGAACAAAATTTCAAAGTTGGAGTTAGAACCTCTGCCTGAAAGACTGAAATATGCATTTCTTGGAGAGAAGCAAGAGAACAAGAAGGTAAGTTGATTGAATTATTGAAAATGCATAAAAATGCAATTGGGTGGACTTTAAAAGACATAAATGATATTAATCCCTTGATTTGCACACATAGAATACACTTAGAGGATAATGCCAAAACTTCCTAATAACCTCAAAGGAGATTAAATCCATATATGAAATAGGTAGTCAGAGCTGAAGTTCTCAAATTACTTGAAGTAGGAATCATCTATCCTATCTCAGATAGTAAATGGGTAAGTCCTACTCAGGTAGTACCATAACAATTTGAAAGCACAGTCATTAAAAATGACAAAGGTGAGTTAATACCAACTCGAGTCTCATATAGTTAGAGGATGTGCATAAATTATAGGAAGTTGAACTCAGCCATTAGAAATGACTATTTTTCTTTACCATTCTTTGATCAAATTATAGAAAGGGTAACATGACATCCCTACTATTGCTTTCTAGTTGGTTATTCTGGCTATTATCAAATTCCTATAGCACTAGAGAACCAAGAAAATACTACATTCACATGCCCTTTTAAGACCTTTGCTTTTAAAAAAATGCCCTTTGGACTTTGTAATGCCTCAGCAATATTTCAGAGATGTTTGTTAAGTATTTTTAGTGACATGGTTAAGCATTATTTAGAAGTTTTCATGGATGATTTAACTGTGTTTGAAAATTCTTTTGATAATTGTCTTAAAAACTTAGAAAATGTCTTTAAAAGATTTAAAGAAAAGAGTCTTGTGTTGAATTAGAAAAAATGTCATTACATGGTTACTTCTAAAATTGTTTTGGGACATATAATGTCTTCTAAAGGAATTAAAGTGGATAAGGTAAAAGTCGAACTCATTACACATTTGCCTCCACTAAAAACAGTCAGAGAAGTTCGATCCTTTTTAGGATATGCTGGATTCTATAAGAGGTTCATAAAAAATTTTAGTGCTATATATAAACCTCTTTGTAACCTCTTAGCAAAAGATGTATCATTTGAATGGACTCAAAAGTGTCAAAATTTGTTTAAAAAATTAATTGGCCTTTTAACATCTGCTCCTATCATATAATCTTCTGACTTGTCTTTACATTTTGAGCTTATGTGTGATGCTAGTGACTATGTTGTTGGTGCTATATTGGAATAAAGAAAGGAAGGTAAATCCTATGTAATTATTACGCAAGTAGAACTTTAAACAGTGCACAAATAAATTACACAACAACTGAAAAAGAACTACTTGCTGTAATATTTGCATTAGATAAATTTCGTTCTTACTTAATTGGTTTTTCAACTGTTGTGTTTACTAACCATTCTACTGTAAGATACTTAATGTCAAAACAAGATGTAAAACCAAGATTGATTCGATGGAAGAATTTCTTATCACTATCAAGGATAATAAGGGAGCTGAGAATGTTGTTGCAAATCACTTATCAAGACTCGCACTAGATTCATCAATAGAAATAACACCTATTAATGATTCTTTTCCCAATGAATTTTTTTTTCTACTGTTACAATGCCTTGGTATGCTAATATTGTTAATTTTCTTGTAACAGAAGAAATGCCACCTCAATGGAATGCTTATGATAAAAAAAAAATTTAACTGAGGTAAGAAAGTTTTATTAGGATAATCCTTATCTTTTCAAATATTGTTATGATCAAATATTTCGAAGATGCATACCCGACAATCAGGTAAGTAAAGTTATTGAAGTTTGTCATTTTGAAGCATGTGGGGGACATTTCTCATCAAAGAAAATAGCTGTAAAATTCTTATAGTGTGGATTTTATTAGCCTACATTTTTTTAAAGATACACATGCATTCTGTATAACGTGTAAAAATTGTCAAAAGTTGGTATCAATTTCAAAACGAAACATGATACCTTTGAACCTCATTCTTGTTATTGAAATCTTTGATTGTTGGTGGATAAATTTCATGGGACCATTTCTACTATCATTTGGATTTATGTATATCTTAGTCGCAGTAGTTTATGTCTCAAAATAGATTAAGGCTATTCCATGTAGAAATAATAACCATGAAACAGTCATGAAATTTTTGAAAGAAAATATCTTAAGTCGATTTCAAATTCCTCGAGCCATTCTAAGTAATGGGGGTAAGTATTTTTGTAATAGGCCATTTGAAACATTAATAAAAAAAATATGGTATTACTCATAAAGTTACCACACCTTATCATCCTCAGACAAGTGGACAAGTTGAATTAGCAAATAGGGAGATAAAACAAATTTTAGAAAAAAACTATAAACCCAAATCGCAAAGATTAGTCTTTAAGACTTAATGAAGTACTATAGGCTTATAGAACAGCTATTAAAACTTCATTGGGTATGTCTCCTTATAGGATAATTTATGGAAAACCTTATCATTAACCTGTAGAACTTGAGCATAAAACCTATTGGGCCACTAAAACTTTCAGTGCAAATCTTGATTATGCTGGACACATACGTAAATTACAAATAAATGAATTTGAAGAATTGAGAAATAATGTATATGAGAATTCAAAATTTGATAAAGCTAAAATCAAAGCTTTTTATGATAAAAATATTCAAAGAAAAACATTTGATACTGATGAGAAGATTTTGCTTTATAATTCTTGACTTCACATATTCCCTGAAAAATTAAGATCAAGATGGAGTGGCCCTTTTATTGTGAAACATGTGTACTCTTATGGAACAATTGACATTGAAAATCCTAGAAATGGGAATGTTTTTAAGGTAAATAGGCAAACACTCAAACCGTTTCTAGAAAATCAAGCTTTTCATGAAGAATTTGTGTCCCTATCTGACCTTTGTTACGAGACCAATTAATCTTTATTTTACATATTTATATATATTTACTCTTCTTCTAACTTTAATTATGTATTTATTTATTTTGTTTTTACTTGTAGATTAATTTAGTATTTTTGTTAAAGTTTTATTTTGCACTCCAGTTAAGTGGTGGATAACGGTACTCCATGATATTTTAAATCAGTTTTGTCAGTTTCTCATAATTATTGATACCTTCTCTTCTTTCCCCTTTCTAAAAAAAATAAATGACATTCTAAAGAATTTGAAAAAGCATTTTTTCTCATTGCCTCAAAATTCCTTAAATAAAAATTTACCAAGCAAGATGTGAAAGATTAAGGTTATTAATGGTTATGAATATACACGATTAAGCGTTTGTTACAAGTGTGCACACATGACTTGCAACACATATTGCCGTACTTTAAGAATGGTGTCTATAAATCACAAAGATAAAATTAGGTTTATTAAGGATGGCCTGAGTAAGAAGTCTTTAAATGATATCTTATTGACTTTTGAGACACATCCTAGTAGATATGTGCATATTGTAATTCGTGAATTATATGACATATTTCTAAAAGAACATGAGTGGTACAGTCTCAGGAATCTGACTTTAAAAGATCCTGTTTGCTAATTTATAAGAAAATTGGATGGAAAACCTATCCCCAACCCATAAAAGGCGTTTAAGCTGTTACTGGACGTAAAATCAGAGGAAGATGTGAGCTACAATCACAACTACTTGTACATATATTACTGTAGCTATTATTTTTAAATGTTTCATTTCAAACTCAAATGTCTTTTCTAACAGCCAACCACCTATATGACTTTTTCAGCTAACAAATTGAAAAATGATAAAAAGGTGTTGAAAATTTTTCCTTTTAAGCCAATAACCCATATGACTTAATTTTACAACATCTTTTGGCTCTATAAATACATTGCATTATTTCTGCATCTTTATATAAACTCAAAATCATTCAAGAGAAAGGGATGTCAAATGGAAAGAACATCAACTCGTAAATTTACAAAAATTTGTGTCTTTTATGGATCCAACCCTAGAAAAACTAAAGAGTTTGTAAAAGTAGTAGAAATTATTGGTAAGGTGTTAGTTGAGAGAAATATTCATTTAGTATATAGGGGAGGTTGTCTTGGATTAATGGGATGTGTGGCAACAACTGCACAAAATAAATGCAGTCGAGTTTTAGGTATCATACAGAAAGCTCTAACTGTTAGAAATATTGTAGAAAAAATAATTGGGGATACGTTACAGGTATCATAAATGCATAAATGAATGTCTTTTATGCTTCGTAATGCTGATGCCTTCATAGCTCTACCTGGAGGTTTCAGAAATTTGGAGAAAATTTTTCAAATTGTCTCATGGACACAATTATAAATCCACTAAAAACCCATTGGTTTGTTAAATATTGATGGTTTTTATGATGGGTTGTTATCTTTTCTTGACTATGCGGTGGAAAAATAATTTGTCTCATCTGCAGCACGACAGATCCTCATTTCTGCTTCAACTGTTGATTAGTTACTTGATGAACTACAAGCTTTTACACCTCTATTTGATCCATAATGCGTCAGATAGATTGGTATACTGATAATAGTGAAAAGAAATGAAAGATAGATTTGACGCTTCGTCTTTAGCCTATCTACTTTTATATCTTTTTAAGCATTTTGTGTGGCTTATTTTATTTTGTTG
Organism: Ailanthus altissimus; assembly: GCA_946807835.1. NCBI lineage: Eukaryota > Viridiplantae > Streptophyta > Magnoliopsida > Sapindales > Simaroubaceae > Ailanthus > Ailanthus altissimus. The sequence goes on from OX327687.1 coordinate 19,058,374, forward strand.
CAGGTTTAATTTCTAATAAAAGATGTTTCAGGTGATATCTTCTATACTTTACTCTTTCTATATTTTGACATTGAGGACAATGTCTCAATCTGGTTGAGAGGAGAATAGTTGATATATAATGTTAGTGTTATTTATTTTTTTGTTATCATTTTGTTCTCTAAAAAAGAATTTCATTATGAATGGTGTGAGTAAAAGGTTTATTTATGCATTCTTGAGACGCATTCTAATTCTAGAATGGCAAAGTAAAGAGTATATTACTGAACTTTTGAAACACATTCTAATTGGTTTATTTTTATTGCATTTTACATATATTTGTTTGTTGCTTAAGTTTTTGGTAACTATTGCATAAATAAGTTTTCTTTATAATCGAGGTATGATTTCAAAATTATTTAATTTAAATCACTTTTTCTATCTAGGTTACTAAAGAATAATTTTCGAAATTATTTCTTGAGCACAATGGATAATTCAATATATATAGTCAAGGGAATTTCCATGTTTAAGTATATATATTCTTTTCTAAACTCACATACCTTTTGTAAGTGAATGGAGAGGTTTGAGATAACAGTTCACGAACTTTCATTGATCTTTTAAAATGGTTAATTTTTGTTTGGAATAACATTATTTGGGATGAGGAATGATTTGGTTGCTTTTCTAAAGGATTAAAAACAAATTATGGTGAGAAATTGTTCTTATTTTGTAATGATTCTTTATGTCTTTAAAAAAAAAACACAAAAAAAGAGAGCAAAAAAAAAGTATATATAAAAAAAGAGAAAAGAAGTCAATTCAGTTTAATAAACTCTTCGTTCAATTCTAGAAGGCAAAAGTCATTAGGAAGCAATTTTATCACTAGACTCTTTATTCGTAAGATTCGCATAAAATAATTAAAGTCCTAAAGCAAGCATGTGAAAAGAATAGTTTGGCTCTAAATAATTGATTTTTCTATCTTTGGTTCAATGTTAGTTTGTCTGTCTACCCTTAAATGTAACATTTTCTTGAGCGATTATCTGTTTTTCAACTTTATGAGTGAAATCCTAACCCATTTAACAAGTTATTCATATGTGAGGATATAGAGTTGAGGATTTTACTTGAAAAAATATTTTCAAGGCTATATATGTTATGGTTTGTGGTAAGAAGGCTTTGGCTTAGGCTTAATTCATGCATACACAAATTTGAAAATTATGATTGAAATAACCTTTATAGCGATTATGATCTTGAACTGACATTTTATTTGAAATACTAAGGTAATGTTCAAATTTTATTTATTCTTGAAATTGCTAAGGACTAGCAATAAGCTGGTTAGGAAGTGTGATGAACACTTGAAATTACATATTTAATAAGGATTTTATATCATTGTGTTGTATTACTAGTGTCTTTAACCCCCCTAACTTAAGTATGTTTACAATATTGTAGCTAATTAGCTTTTAATTATTTTGTGGTAGGTTCGGTAAAATGGATATAACTTTCTACCTAAGAATTCAATTGGAGTGATTCTTGATCTTGTGAAGATCTGACTAAATAGGCTAACATATTGTATTTCACAAGGCATTCGAAATTCGAGCGTTTAGAGAGTATAAATAGCCTAAAACAGAATTGATAACAGGCCCAATTCGCATAGTCAACAGTATTTGGCCTATAACTATAGAAATACGTATCTAATACGCATGTACAACTTAATTAAAAAGATAAGAGACTTATCTATAACTTTGATGTTTTGAGTAACAGCTAATTCGGATAATGATAATCAATGTAAATTATTTGCCACCATTCTTGACTTTTATTATCAAGTGGTTTCCTCTTCATTTGTCTCGATTTATCAATATTTTTCTATAAATAAGTCGCATGTTTATGCCTAAAACATGTAATTAGAGAACTATATTTTAGTTTAAAATACTTATCTTTTGTATTATTTCTTTATAATATTATTTCTCTTGTTTATTATTCTAAAATCATATTATCTTTTCTTCCATTTCTTTAGTTTTATTTCGTCCAAGTAATTTTCTTTATGCTAAGGTGAAAAGGTGAAACTCTTGGTAAGGTAATAAGATGTACTTACTCTTATTCATGAATTTAATGCTTCATTCTTAAGTTATGCAAATTTATATATGATGTATTTACTTTATTTGTAATATTAATACCCTTTCTTCTAAGTGGTGTATCTTGATTTATTATGACAAACTTTATACTTAGCACAATAAATTCTTGAAACCATTTACAAGATTTGGCGTATATACCATTTCTTGTCAAGTGAGAGTCTTGATTTATTATAGACAAATATAAAGATTGGCATAATAAATACTTGAACTCATTTATAAGATTTGGTGTATAATAATTGAAATAAATAAATACTAATTAATATATAAATGATGATGAACTTTAATTGTTATATTTTTCGGTTGGAATCTTTTTTGTGTGAGGATTTCAATTGAATTATAAAAAGAGTTAAATATATTCTTACTTTTTATGCCAAGAGTGGATCCCCATAACCTTAAATTTTTATTTGAATTGGTTAATTGAATTAATATTTGTAAACATCTTATACTGCATTAATTATCTTTAAAGTATTTATAATTTGTAATTTTAATTCTACTTCCCTGTGGATCGACCTCGTTCTCACAGAGTTATTTATTACTTCGACAATCCTGTACTTGGGAATAAACTCCTATATTCTGGATGTGTCAGCTAGCATCGGGATGACGCTATATGAAGCCTTGTATTGAAGGAAGTGCAGAACTCTAGTGTGTTGGGATGAGGTCGGTGAAAGGAAGCTTGTTGGGTTTGTTCAGATTACTTCAGAAAAGATTCAAGTTATCAGGTAGAGATTGAAAATAGCTAATGATAGACATAAGAGTTATGTGGATAATAGGAGAATAGATTTGGAGTTTCAGGTTGGTGAAAAAGTCTTTCTGAAGATATCACCACAGAAGGGAGTACTAAGATTCAGGAAGCGAGGGAAGTTGAGTCCCCAATACATTGGGCTATATGAGATAGTTGAAAGAGTTGGGGAGGTGGCATATCGTCTACGATTACCAGAAGATCTGGCTAGAATCCATGATGTATTTTACGTTTCCATGCTTCGTAAATGCTTAGCAGATCCTTCGCACATCCTAAGGGAATTGTTAGTAAAATTAAACGAGAATTTGACCTACGAAGAGAAGCCTGTGCAAATTCTAGACCGAAAAGAGCAAGTGCTTCATAATAAAAGCATTCCATTGGTGAAAGTGTTATGGATGAATCATGGAGTAGAAGAAGCTATTTGGGAACGCGAAGATCAGATACGAGTACAATATCATCACCTCTTCCAAACAGGTATGGTTTAAATTTCGAGGATGAATTGTTTTAAGGAGGGTTAAAATTGTAATATCCAATTCCCTATTAGTAATATAGATGTCTAGATTTTAGTAAAGAGTGATAAAGACACTGTAGGGATACCCAATTACAATAGTAATACAAGTTACAGCCAAGGGAAGGGAGTGTGAGAAAAAGTTCTTTTTTTTTTGTTCTTTCAAATGTTAAAGCATAAATGAAACCTCTCTTCTTCTTCTTCTCTCATGGATGGCTTAAAATGAATCAAAGAAAATGGAGGAAGAAAATTTTATTTTAGACAAAAGTTGTTCACAATAATTATCCTATAGAAATTATTTCAAAGAATTATACAAGAGTTGTATGCATATATTCTCCATCTTTATTTTTATAAATAAATATTTGTACTCAAAGAGTTTAAATATATGTTATTGAAAATTTTAAATCAAAACTACTATTTTAGCTCCATAATCTCGGCCTATTTTGGGGTGAGAGTTCTCAAGCTGATAACTAGGGTAACCAAATGGAGGGTAGAATAGTGAAGCAAAGTAAGAGTTTAAGCTGGTGGCTATTGTGTATTTTTTATAACACAAATTAACGCAAGTATATGTTATCGCAACAAGTAATATACGATGAGTAGAGTATCGTTCCAACGAGGAATTTTATTACTACTTGCTAAGTACTAAAATTGTGTCCTACTCTTATTCAAACTATTGGCAAATCAATGAATGAATATCTAAATTAACTAAATAATTAAATTAATGTTAGAGATACCGAAGAAATGATCTTAAACACTCCATTTTCAAATGCACCTAGGATTACAAATTATCCCTCATTATACAAATTAACTTAGCATGATCTCTTTTAAGTTATTAACTCAACTTGAAATATTGATCAAAACACTCAATTATTCACAAGATTCTTCTTATGGTCAAGTGATTATATTTTATTCAATCAATTATCTATATTTCTACGATAATTAAACTGAACAAAATTCATTAACCACATGATTTATAGATCATATATGTTATATGAGTATATGCCTATCTTATATGAAACTCATGCTTGTTACACTATGATCATGCATCAATATGTTTAAGAATTAATACATAAATGCCATTTTCAAGTTTATTTATGCATTTCTAGATTATTTTAACCACTGGTCAAGTAATAAAATTGCATTAAACATAAGCATAATGAATATTCCAAAACAACTGAGTTCATACATAAAAAAAGAAAGCTATAATCAATCACATAATGTGTTCAAGATTGCAATCCTAGATAAATAAAAATATTTCATGATTAAATCAAGAATTTTTGAACTAAAATCCATCATTAAACCGAAGCAAAACATCTTACAACAAGTACAAAGACAAGGAAAAAAACAGTTTCCTATTCTATTGCTCTGTTTTGATCCTTGCTGCTGAATCCTCTTTTTCTTGTTGTTTGATCCGATTGAAGATGTGATTATTGTTGTTTTTTTATCTCTCGCCATACTGTTCTTTCTTGTTTTGGCTTAATAGTGACCATTTTATAGGCTTAGGGCATCGGAATAGGACAAACTTTGCCCACCAAAATCAACATTTATTGCAATTTTTCTAAAATTTGTATTCTAGATAACTAGTAGCACTATTCATACATTGCGTCATTAAATATTATTTAACACAAGTATTGTACACTGTTACAATATTTATAACACAATGTTATAGTATGATTATTAATTATTTGTATTGAGCTTATGACAATATAATGATCTAAAATCATTTTTATTGAGTTGTTACATTGTGTAAGTTATCCTACTAACCAACATTAAATCATCACCCATAGGCCTAATTGATTCAGTAATTCCCTAACATTCATTGTCCCCTTAAGCACAAAGGCTAAAACAGAACTCTTCTTACTCCTTACTCCATGCACATGAGAAATTAATTGAAGGCTTCAATAAAACTTGAATATTTTGATAGTGTGAAGAGAAATATATTCCTATTTATAAACCTTAGCTTTATGAAAGCAAGACATCTAGCCCCTACAAGCAAAAGCCTTAATATAGTTATATAGCACTATGCAAATTTTGGAATTTTTTCGGTTTAGTTTTCTTATCTATTGGGTGCCCTATTTAGGGAAAATAATTTGGGCAGTCGAGAGTCTCCTTTACATCATTGGTGAAGGTGTTTCTAGCAATTGAAAATCCTACCAAAAGTTAAGATTTTTTTTGGAGGGCTATTTTAAATATTCATCCCACAAATATAAATTTGATTCATCATTAAATTGATATTTCAAGCCTGTATGGATGCTGCCTAGAAGAAGAAGAGATTGTCATCTATGCTTTATTTGCTTATTCCAATAAACAGATAACCTGTTTAATATAAACCTACCAATTATTTAGGAGGGGACTTCTTGGTAGTGTCCTTGGGTGTTCTTGTTGGTGATTTCCCAAGTTTCTTCTTGTTTTCATCATCCTAAATAAAATATGTTAGTTATTCAACAACCGTTTATTGATATTATTTCATGAATTGACATTAGTGAACTTACACTAAATTGATTTTCACATGGCATTTTAGTGTCCATGTTTAACTTCTTGGTAACTGAAAACTTGTTGGAACTGCCACCCTCTAAATATTTTCCATTTTTTTGAATATTTTCCTTTATATCATCTATTTTATCACACACTAATGCTAATTTCTCAACATATTTCAATTTTTCAGACTCCAACAAGTGATCACCAGCAGGTAAGTTGAACTAAATATGAGTAGTGATGTACTTCCCTACCCCTTGAAAATGTCTAGCACTAGGCTTCGGTCCTAAAGAGGTGGATAAAATGTCATTTCCCCCTTCAAAAGTGGCTGAACCATTTCGTGCTACACTTTTAAGATCATCCTGCAATAGTAAATACACAAACATGTGAAAAAAATAGAAGTTGTAACACTTTGGCAATGTACTAAAATATTTTTAAAAAAATATAATCTTACAATTTTTTCAATTATTGGTAGTACTTTCTGATTGTATGTTCCATTCTTTCTCCTTCTTACTCTTTTTCATGTCACACTTCTGTTAATTTAAATCTCTGACGAACCAGTCTCCTGCATCTAATAGTAAAAAAATGTACTTCAAATAACAGTAACAGTAACTTAAACATATGAAAGATATTTAGATCCGATCAAGGGCTTACTATCTCTTCAATAAGTAGAACATATCCTTTTTGACTTAATCTATGATTATTCTTGTTGGACTTTCTTTTCATTTGTCAATATTTCCTAACTTGTCAATATTCCATAATCTTTAACATATCAGTAATACAAAAAAACTTTGAATTTCATAAAATAACAAACATATTATTGTTGGGTGTTGTATTATAGAGTGTGTGATAATCCGAGTGTATACGTACTTTCAAAGATTACAATATGCACACCGGAAGCATGTTACAAAATACACCTATTTTAACAATTTCAACATATATCACATATATGCATAAGTATAACAATTATACAATAGTAAATTATGAACAATATTGTATTATAACATAATGTAAAATACTCACCTAATGAAGGTAGCTTTACAAAATCTTCAAGTCTTTCACCAATCCATGTGAAGAGCTCACCTTTAAATATATGTTGAACAATTCTAGTCCATAACTTTTGGTGGGATTAAGGAGCTAGAATGGTAGCTTAGTGTTTAGAATTTTTCAACAACTTGTATTCAACTTCTTTGAATACAATTTTTGCTTCCTAAATGGAGATGGCAAATGTTTTCTATAAAACTCTTGTATTAATTAAAAATCTTTAACATACAACTCTTGTATATTAATTTTAGAAATAATTTCTACATGATAATTATTTTGAACAACTCTTTGCAAAATAATTATCTTTTTCTCCATTTACATATCATTTATTTTGGCCATCCATTAAAGAAGGAGATGAAGAGAAGTTTGTTTATTTTTCCAACACTTGAAAGAACAAAAACCAAAACTCTCTCTTACCTCTCTTCCTTGCCATTTCCAAATTCTTCTCCAAAAATTGAATGAATGAAATTCAATTGTTTTGCCAAAAATTCATTTTATTTATTCAACACTTTGATTAAACAAAAATAAACAAAATGAAGTGCTCCACCAATTTTATTGTTGGTCTCCCATTTAAAATTAATTAAACCAAGCACTAGAATAATGGCCGTCAAAATTAATCTTTACCTAACAATTATAATTACTTTAATTATAATGGGTAATTAAATGGCCAACATCTAGGCTCCTCATTGTATTAAAATACAATGCCATGATCTATATATATTATAATATTATCTAATAATATATGATTTAATTATTCAAAATAATTTTGAATAATTACTTTTTACTTTACTAATTTTTACTACCATGGTTAAATGGTAAAAAGGTAAAATCAAATCATGGAACAAATTTTGCCATTTGTCAATATTCTATTAATTAACAACCCTTGTTAATTAATTAAGTGATGTACTTAACAATTAAGTCTTGACAAATGTACAATCCGAGGGATCCCTAAACAATCGTTCTATTTTGCTGAAATTTATTGGATCGAACTATTCAATCCAATCCGCTACCCCAGTGCACAATGAGTATACTTCATATTGTGAGACTCTCTAGGTCCACACCTAATTTGTCATATAGAGCTCCTCCATACGTTCGTGAACAATGTCCCACACACACGTTACGGATATTACAAATTAGCATGTTAGACCATAAAGTTGAGGTTATTACATATTCGTATAATCCTTCCATCATTTATATCCTTGAAGAGCAGAGATATAGATCATCACCGTCAAATCTCTATTTGCTCAACCACGAACTTATCTCCAGATTTATATTTCATAAAATAATATCCACAAACACTTTTGTGATATTGTTTATTCCTCCGGAATATCTTTTCTGAGGTTTATGCTTGCGGCCACAAGACTTTCTGAAATACAATCTCAGAGCATTAGGATATACAACCCACTCATATGAGCTGATGGATCCCATATCTACGCACACCGAACTCCATGAGCATCGGACCATACCCAGCGACACCCAGCGGTTAGACCATGAAAGGTTTCTGACATGTGTGGAACCAAAGCATGGTGGATCACTCACAAGCCCACCGTAGCGCTCAGGTCAAAGAACCACAAATACTACTCAACTCGAAAGACCTTCCATTGACGGCTTTATGAGATGTCTATTGGATGTCTTCGTGAGTCTGTTCAATATCCAGTCCTTACTGAATACCTGCATCTCTATACGAGCTTCCTACTAAGCTCATTGTTTGCTAAGACTAACCATCTGGACCATCTAGATATAGACATATACTAATCTATATTAATGGGTTTCACCGATAGACCCGCATCGATGAAATTAGATCATGAACATTATGTTTGAGAACATACTTGCATAATGACATTTCTTAGCACCATCTGTAACTCATTGCAGCTATATCATTACTAATATATTCTCAGGTCATTGTCCCATTTTAGACAAGGCTCTAACTCATTAGATTTTGCTAACTCTTAGTACCACTAACTCTTAATGTTTATAACTATTAGCGTTGCTAACTCTTAACCCTGGTCTAAACTCTTTTAGACCAAATCTGAACTCCTGCAGATCATACAATGTCTAAAACGTTACAAGCATCTTACCATTTAATAAAAATAATATTAATAATTTTATTAGAAATAATAATTGTATAAATATAATCACTATGTATTTATACATTATGGGATGGCACATAAGCACAAATCCCAACAATTACAACATTTACAAAAACTTCAATTGATATCCTTGATTTCACAAGGGCCTTCCAATGGTCTTGTTTTATCCACTTGTAATCAAGTGGTGGCTTTCTCAATGCTTTTTTGTTATTCTTGTTTGGTATGACGTATTCTACCATTAAACATTATCTAAATATTCGATAGGCCACCCCTATGGAATGTAAAACATGGGTCTTACTACGCGGATCTACCTCAAATTGAGACTATCATAATTTTGTATATATTAGTTTCTTTGAATGACATAAACATGATATAATTTTTTTTTAATATGTAAAAGTGGAGTTGATGTGATGGAAATTTATCTGCATCTATTTTCAAAGTGATTCCTTCAACTCAAATGGTACCTTTTGCCAATCATTGTACACTTTGGGGATCCATTATGGAACTATCAAGTTGATGGCCGTGGTCAATACAATATCCTCTTCTCCTTTGGGTACCTAAAAATATATTATATCTTACTATAATCTTTGACTTATCTTTAGTAGTTTTGAGGTTGGTCTTCTTAGTCAAGCCACAAGTGTGTATGCCATTAACCTAGTAGAATAATCAAATTCTATATCACTCTTACTATCTCTACTCTTAGTTTTTGTCATCTTGTGAACATTAGAGAAATAATTAATCAAAGTCAGAAAGATAATCAAAATATAAAGATCATAAACTTTAATAATATACTGAACCGGTTTCTAGATCTCTACTTTATGGAAACAATATTATTTCTGGTGCCATTATTCCTACTTCGGCAGCTATAGGTTTGCACTTTTACCCGATATGGGAAGCGGCATCCGTTGATGAATGGTTACAATTTGGTTTCATCACATCAACAACATTATAGGTGGTGATGTATAGGAAGAAAAAAAGTGAATATTAACAATAATAGCTTGCAATTTGGTGTGTTGGATAGAAATTACTAAATAATTTGGCAAGGAAACAATAACAACATTAACAACTATTTTCCATACAATTAGAAACTGTGAACAAAGTGACAAGTTAAGTAATTGGGAAAGAACAATATACATTTTCATTCATTAGCTTTTGTCTACATGAAAATTAATATTAAAACCTACTATGCTGGCACTAATACTATTTCTAGGACATGCATTCCATTATTCTCAATTCACAGTTTACAAAATAGTCATTCATGATGTAAAAAACGATTGGCATGCAGCACCTCAAACACAAGAAAGAATCCAAAATTTCTAAGGTCATCCATAGTCATAAAAGCAAACCATGACCATACATTAAGTTCAAAAATAATTAAAATTTATAAAACCTTCAATAGCCATAAAAAAAAAAAGTAAACTAAGTACTAGGGATAATTAAGTCCACTCAAAACCATTTTAACATGATCCAAAATATAAACTAGAAGAAGAAACCATAACCCACATGATGGAAATTATTATTGAAGTAGTACATAAATGTTTTTACAAATAATTAATTAGTAACAACATAAGAATATATGTATTAACATCAACAATATGTCACCATGTAAAATCAAAAAAAAAAAACCCTAAGTTTAACCAAATACTTATTTGTAATCCTAAATCCATTTGGTCAACTAACTTGTGTTCACAATTTGTCCTCGTATAAATTGAAGTAGTTTCATCTTCTACATTACAGTCTTCGGACTTCGCCGGTGGTTGATATATTAACGGTGCTTGGATATTTATACTATCCACTTCATTTGGACTTAATTTTACTTCATTACCCTTTTCATGCATCGTATAAACAATAAAAGCTTTGGGATTTATTTAATCCACTACGAAAAAACTTGTTCTACTTGTAAGGCCAAAATAAATGAATCAGATCTATGAATTATCTTATAAAGATCAACAATTGTAAATCCATATTTATCAATTTTGACACCATATCTACGATTGACCCAACAACACATAAAAACTGGGACCTTAAACATGTGGTAGTCCAAGTCCCAAATCTTATCTATGACGCCATAATAGGACATCTCCCCAATAAATGGATTTTTATCCTTAGCACTATGAATTTGCATTGTCATTCCTATATGATACAATATTTCTATAACACACAATTAAGAGCAAGTATACGCTATTATAACAAGTAATAAAAAGACTTTAAAAGTTAGTTGTCGAATTCACAGGGATGATTTTTATGGGTGATCAATTGGAAGAAAATGACGATGCCCTATATAACACATTTTCTTACTGTACTTTAGCCTACATGCATAAGTACCCTTCCTATAATATGGACACGTAAAATAACCCTTAATGGTAGCACCAGACAAGTTGCCATATGCGAGGAAGTCGATTATGGTCCACAAAAGTACAACCCTCAAAGTAAAACTTCTTTATTATGCATCAAAAATTTTTGCCCCCTTATCCTAAAATGTTTTCAAGTCATTGATTAAGGGTGTCATATACACATTGATATCATTAACAGGTTGTCGTGGATCAAGAATCATCAAAGACGATAGTATAAATTTTCTCTTCATACACAACTAAGATAGTAAGTTGTAGTTGACAAGAATTACTAGCCAATAACTATAATTACTACTAAGTGTACTATAGGGGGTTGATACTATTGGATGAAAGAGCCATTCTTAGGTTTTTACTATCAAATACAAAATCATGCCACTTGTTATTGACTAACTGCTATATAGGGGAGTCAGTTGGATGCCAAAGCTTACCATCACTTTATCTCCTACTTGCATTTCAAGTCAAGTATTTTGTAGTTTCAAGAGATTGAAAGAATGCCTGAACCTTATATGATAGGGAAATACAATACAACTTTAGCAGAAAATTTGCATTTTCTTCTTTTCCATACTATCCATTTATTTCTTCCACCTTGATTTTCCATATGACGGATATTCAAAAAGTTATTCAAACTTTTTTTTGTATAGAATGCAATCATTTGGTCATGTGTCTATCTTCTTATACAAGAACTATTAAAGTACTCATAATCTTCTTTACTTTATAAGTTGAAGAAGGAAGTACATTATTTTCAGGAAGAATATCTTGAAGACAACTTAACAACTTAGAAAACCTCGTCTCACCAACCATGTTTTCCCTTTATATTCTACAACTTCACCAACCCAAACAACTTACTATATTTAGAACAACCTAGGTATAGGGGTTTATGGAAATTCTTAATTACTTTAGTAAAAGAATTTTCATCATTATCACAATGCCTAAATGCTTCATGTACTATATCAACAGTTCTATGAAAGTTATTGCTTGACTCACTAACCATATATTGTTTGGTACAATGTGGAGAAGTTATCTTCTCTCCATATTCATTAATATAACTTACAAATAAGTGATTTCTAATTTCTCGAGCTATGTTGATATCGCATAATGACATTTTCGACATGGGCATTTTATAAATTTAAAATTTTTAGAATGCAAGATTGCAAACTCAATGAAGTTTTCAACCCCATCTTCATATTCTTTACTCAATATATCACATTACACTAAGATTTATCTACGTAAATGATAAGGAATATATCTTGAAAAAAATTGCATTTCATATAAGCATGTTGTTAGAGATAGATAATGAGTTTTGTATAATTTATAAGTGTTAATATTAAACCATGCCACGACAATTAATTTTTAATTTTAATTTTTTTTTATCTTTTACATTTTAATTTTTTATGTGTGCAAAAAAAAAAATAATAATAATTGTGTGTAAAGAAACAATAAGAGTTTTTATGTGTCACCATGATTAGACAACTATAGATATGTAAATCAGTAACTAAATCATCATAAAATAGTAAATATCAAGGGAAACATTAAGAGTAATGTATATTGAGACAATTAGAAGATGTACATTATGGAATTATGATTCTATCAACACTTCTACACTAAAGTAAACCTGAGAATCTTGGGTTTCTTAGTAACCATAAAAATTATTATTCTATCAAGATATTTTTCTTAATATTTTTACCTAAGAGCAAAAACTAAACGCTCTTCTCAAATTCAACAGCTTCCCAAAAGGCCACGTACTCTTACTACTAGCATCTAAGTTTTTATGAGTGGCAACAATTTTGTAAGCTCTTGGTTGGTAATTTTATGATCCATCCAAGTAGCCAAAAGACATGCGTGCACACATATAAACCCATTAATTTCCCCATAAACAATTGTAAAACAGGAGAAAGCATAAGACTTTTGAATGGAATAACTATGGAACATGAAGTCAATAATTGAAAACTATATTTTGTCTATTCTATGCATATTTTAATTACGATTTACATAGTGATCTATTTGATGTAAATTAAAATAGCCCTTAAAACAACTGACATTGTTTAAAAAAAAAAGAAAAATAGTTCACATGCATAGAGACGAAGAAGACAAAAAAAGAAGAAGCAAAAATAGAGTCCTAAATAGTGTATTGCTGCTGAAATCAAATCATTGAAACATAATCATTAAATAATAGCATAACATTGAACATCAATATCCAATTAAACATGTAAAAGCATACTCCTAAGAATCATATCCATTGACATAATTAACAAAAGTGGCTTAAAATCTTGTTTCTGCTAACTTTAGAAAATGAACAACTATTGAGTTCTTAACATCAATTACATGTTTTAAAACATCTACTTTTAATTGCTAAGATAACAAAGTCGTACCACATTTCCCCAGGTTAGTTCCAAACATATTTCATACCAAATTCTTTGACTCCATACTTCAATAGTTTTTGTAGTCACAAGGTACAAAACAAATAATATGCAGTAACTACTAACTTTTCATTTAAAGGTATATTATTGTATAAAATAACAATGTGTACAAACCTTAACTTTTTCATTCATACATATAGTATTATAGTGGACTATTTTTGCTGGAAAAATTAAAGAAAATTTACCAAATCAGCTGCATTCATTTTACAAACTTTCACAAAAAGTTAGTACAAAAATATAAAAGTTTCACTACCAAATTAGTTAAATAAAATAAAAAAATGTCCATGCCATTTCATATAATAATAAAACTCTAAACTTACCAATGCAAGACACACTTATAGAGCAAGCCTTACTTGTAAAAATTGCAAGACATACACAGCAAACCCTACTTGCGAAACTAGAGACACACACACGTACCCAACACCAAGCCTTAATGATGCAACATACCAAAACACACAATAAACCAAACATTGGAAAATTACAAAATAATTCCATGGAAAGAACCATACACAAAGCAAACCAAACACAAACAACAAACCATATATGGGAGAATTGCAAAAACATTCCATAGAGATGTTAAAAATGGTGCTTACGTGCCATTTCAATATTATATGAATATTAATTATTTAATATTTATACAATAAATTTTTCTAATAAAATCGCTAATATTTAAATATATATAGTAAGATTATTGTAATGTTTTAGATATTGTATGATCTGGAAGAGTTCAGATCTGATCTAAAAGAGTTCAGATCGAGGCTAAGAGTTAGCAACGCTGAAAGTTATATTGACTAAGAGTTAGCAACGCTGAAAGTTATATTGACTAAGAGTTAGCACTGCTAAGACTTAGTAGGTTATAAGAGTCAGAGAAATATAAAGAGTTAAAGCCTTGTCTAAAATAGGACAAGACCTGATGGTATATTAACAATGACATAATTGTAAGGAGTTCTAAATAGTACTAGAAAATATCATTGTGCAAGTATGTTCTCAAATGTTATGCTCCTGATCTATCTTAACTGATGTGATTTTGTAAGTGAAATCTTATCATATATAGGTCAATGTATGTTTCTATCTGGATGGTCTAGATATTTAGATGATGAGCTTAGTGGAAGTCCATATATTTATATGGGTATTCAGTGATGACTGGGTACTGAACAAACTCAATAAATATCTCTAATAGACATCACATAAAGCCGTCAATGGAGGGTCTTCTCGAGTTGAGTAGTATTTGTTATCCCTTAACCTGAGCACCATGGTCGACTTCTGAGTGATCCACCATACTTAGGTTCCACACATGTCAGAGACCTTTCATGGTCTGATCACTAGGTGTCACTAGGTATGGTCTGATATTTATATAGTTTAGTGTGTACAAATATAGGATTCATCAGTTCACATGGGTGAGTTGTATATACTAATGTTTTAATATTATATTTCAGAAAGTCTTATGGCCATAAATAATAAACTCGAAAAAAGTTTCCTATAGGATAAATAATATGTCAAAAGTGTTTACACATATTGTTTATTGAAATATAAATCTGGAGATAAGTTTAAGGTTGAGCGTATGGAGACTTGACGGTGATGATCTATGTCTTCCCTATTTTAGGATATAAATGACGAAAGGATTATACAAATATATATTAACTTTAACTTGTATAGTTCAACACGTCACTTTATAGTTTTTGCAACGTGTGTATAGGGAATTATTTATGAACTTACGGAAGAGTTCTATAAGACAAATGGTTATAAACGTAAAGAGTCTTACAATATAAAATGTACTCATTGAGCACTGAGGTAGTGCATCGGATCGAATGGTTCGATTTAGAAAGATCTCAAAAAGTAAAAATTATTTTAGGATCTCTCAAAAAATTGGCAGGGCTTAAGTGTTAGGCCTAGGATGTTGATAAGTGGCAAATGAGACTTGTCAGCAACTTTCCAACTCATCCCTTTATAACTCGTCACATGTCAAGCCAAGGCTTGATGATGCTTAATAAAAGCTTGACATGTGGCAAGGTATTTGGCAAAGGATTTGATCACATTTCTTTTAGCAAGCATGAGATGTATTATTTAATCTTTTGGAAAGTATATTGCCAACACCTTATGCTTCAACCACCATTTGATAACCATGCCACCACTTCACTTAAATTACAAAGTAATTTGGCATGCATGAGGTATCATATATTTAAATATGTTTAAAAAATAAAATGCCACTCTTTTAAGGCTACATTTCGGCCATGCATTGTCATGCTTTCTTCCTTAAAAGGGGCAAGAATGTGGTGGCATTTTATATGGCTTTTGAACAATTGTTTTGGCCACTAATGTCACTCTTATTTGGCTAACACCTTAAGTATGCCACCTTTTTCATTTGTGTTAAGCATGAGGTGCCCTTAGAATTGAAAAATGATTTGCACCTCATGCTTATAATATCCAGCTATGGAAAAGTTTTCAATTGGAGAAGTGCACGGCAAATAAAGCTATAAATATAAGGCATGGTTTTAGTGAAAGATATAGAAATCTATCTAAGTGTTAGATAAACAAAAGGTGTAGTATGGCAAGCATAATGAGTTATAAATACATACTAAAGAGTTAGTATTAGCTGAGAGTAAAAGGAAGCAAGAAGTTGCTTCAACAAATCTTATGGAGATAGGAAGCTACCATTTTAGCTCTAGAAATCTCATCGTATTTTTAACTAGAATTATTTAAGCACATTTTAATGGTGAGCTCTTTTTTATCTCATTAATGTAATGAGATGTGCATTTTATATTCTGCTACATATATTTTGCATATAAGACGTGTGAAATTAAAAATTAAAAATGCACATGTTCACATACGTACAACACACTTATAAGAGGGACCACACACAGAGCAAACCAGACATGGAAAAATTGCCAAAAAAAGGGTGATGGAGGGCACATACACAACAAACTAGACACACACAGCAAACCCCACTTGCTAAAAAAACAAAATCGACATCAAGACCCACATGCACAAAATGAACAAAACACTTCCCTCTATTTTAATAGCAATGGAAGACCCACGTCCCTACAAAACTCATAACCAAAAAAATAAATTAGTATTAAACAAACAATAGACAAACAATAATCAAAGATTCTTAAATTAAATAAACACAAACAATCAAAAAGTAAATAAGTTAGGGTTTGTATACAAAACCTCCCAAAATTGCAACAACGCACTTCAAATTTTCCCTCCAATCCAACAAGGCACTCACAACACTACCTATTTTTTCCCTTATCAAACCAAATCAACGATAACGATTAATGGGAAGAACGAAACGAGGAGAGAAGAATGAAGACAAAAGAAAAAAGTTTTGCAACACTTGAAAAAAATGGGCTCTAACTAAGATTTTTTCTTATGCAACAACGACGTTGTTTACAAATGCTAAAATAAAAATTAATATTTTGCAAAACGACGTCGTTTTGCAAAGTTCATATATATATATATATATTTTTTAGCCAAAAAATTAACAATAAATTGCTACATCAGTTTCAAAATTGCCACATCAGATTTTATTATTTTAAAAAATTATAATAATTTCCCACCTGCCAAGTCATTTAAATAATACCATGTCACATGTTTTTAATTTTGTTTTAAAAAATAATAATTTTTCACCTACCACGTCAGCTAAAAATGCTACGTCAAATTTTTATTATTTCTTTTTTTAATAAAAAAATATTTTTTTACCTGCAACATTACTTTAAAGAAGGCCATGTCAAATTTTACTATCTTCTTTTTAACAAATGACAAATTGTAACTTGCCACGTCATATTTATAACAGCCACTTCAGATTATTTTATTTATAAAAAAATTCTATCACTATTATATTATAGTTTCATTGTGATATATTTTATCACAAATTTTATAAAATCTATAACAAATTAGTGATACATTTATTTTCTATCATAACTTTTTAATAGAGACTATTTTGTAATAGAATCTATCACAACTAATAGAGACTATTTTGTGATAGAATCTATCACAACTACTAGATTCTATCACGAAATCTTTATTTTCTAGTAATATGAGTATCCTACTTAATAGGAATGGGACCTTGTACCCAACTAAAGCCCAAAGGAATTCAAATATTGGTGATTCTCTAGTTTTTTCATAATAGCAGCAAAGTCCTTCAAACACTCTGTAAGTATGGTCTAACATTCCATATATGGAACATAAGTCATGCAACTTTTCATATCTTAATAACACCCAAATTAGCTTCTTAAGATTACACAACCAAATTAGAAGACTTTACACAAGTGTTTCCAAAAATTCAAACATACACTTATATACATGCATAAAATGCCCCGTGCACACGAACCCATACTATCTGCATCTACATCCTAAAATTCATCAATCTTATTACTAATTAGTTCAACAAAATTAGTATTCGTATAAACAATCGACAAATTGAATATTTGGATCCAAAAAAGAATAAGTGTATTTTATATTTATTATTTTAACTTTCTTAAACTTGACATTTATTAATTTTAAGTATGATTATTAAATTTTTTATGTGTTTTATTATTATTTTATGGGTTTAAAACTAATGAAGCTATTAGGGTTAAAACAAATTTGTTAATATATAAAATATTAATAAATTAAAATAGAAATGTTTGTAGATATGATGTAATAAATGAAAATAAAATATACTGTGTGAAGCGACCAATTCATTAGGTGATAGCATCAGCACGTGAGAACTGTTTGCCAAGATCACTAAAACCATGTGAAGAATAAGAATTTTGGGGTGGTGTAAATATCAACCGCTGTGACCACTACTTCTGAATCTTTGATAGATGTAAAGTTAGATACTGCCAAAGAACTAGTTGTTTTAACAACAGCCATTCACTTTTGTAAGGTAGGTTAGTTTCCATCAGTTTCAGTAACTCACTCATCGAGTCGTCTATCCATCTGGGTTCTTGTAGTTCTTGGCCCACAGCCGCCACTGCTTTTATATGATCCTTAGAGCAGCTCTAAAGAAAAATAATTATGCGTTAGTGATAATTTTCTTCAAAATATAAGCGGCTATGGAGCCAAAAAGTGGACAGATGGAAGCTGGAAAATCAGATAAAATCAAGGACAAGAATAAGAAACAAAAATACGTGACCGATCATGCACAGAGCACAGAGCATCGAGCATGGAGAACAGTGACAGCAAGATAAACAAAAGCCACAATACAAATCCTCTCCCATGACTGGATTTCCTTATTTTTGTGTGTGGCTTCTTGTTAGTTTGCTGAGAGTGACACGAAATGTGTCCGCGGATTTAGCAAGACAAATCACAAAACCCTAATACTTGGGTGTTCTTTTAATTATACCTTTAATTTGCTATTCACAGAATATATGTACCTTTAATTGAGAAATCTCTCTCTCTCTCTCTCTCTCCATATATATAATTATATATAATTGAGTATAACATACTGAAGTTCAAAAGTGTAAGAAAATATTTAAACAAATGATCTAAAATTAAAGGTGATATATATCTGACAAATTCTTACCTCAAGTATTCTTATACTTTTGACTCGTATTGCAAGGACTGAGCTACAATTTTGTATACTAAATTAATTTTTTTGTAAAATGCTAAATTACTGTTAGAGAAAAAGTTTTTAAATTTTTTTAAATAAACAATAAATTATAAAATATTAATACAAGTTTAATATTTTAAACTATTATTATTATATAGTGATTATAATATTTAAATAGGTCATTAAATCTATATTAAATATTTGAGAGTTACAAATATTTATTTATAAAATTTTTATTATTTAGAAATTATTTATTTTTAAATTATTGTAGGAGTTACAATATATTAAATTACTATTTATTAAATATTAAAATTAATTCCACGAGTTACAAAATACTTAAAATTATAATAATACTAAATCAATATTGATATTAATACCTTAACTCTTATCAACCACTATATAAAGGGAACTAATCTTATATGTGAAAATAAAGAAGAGAATAAAAAATTGGCTTTGGTAGTATGTGTAAGAGTGAAGAAAAGAAAAAAGAAAAATATATTATGTTTTTTATTATTTTAAATTATATATTTTTTTATATTGAGTTTTGAATAACCATGAAAAGGAGGACTTTGTATAATCTTTTAGTGATCATGCTTATCGAGGAGAGTAATTGTGAGTAACAGTAATCGTGAACAGTATCATCGTGTGAACAATATCTATTCTTCTTTTTTTATTTTGCTCCTTTTTTGTCACTCAATGTGTACTTGACTTCAAAGTGACTCTTTTCTTGATATTTTTCTCAATTATTGACCATAGAAAATTGTTGAATCACCATTTTCAACACCAAATTTGATTTTACTTTACATATTTTTTTTTATACATTATTAATATATTCTATGTCTTTTATACATGATAATATATAACATAACGTATGATTATAATAATATATAAAAAATATATATACAACATTCTAAACCCAAATAGCATCTATGTTTGAATATGTTTATTATTCTCAAAATTTTAGTTGTTATTTTAAAAGTATTGTGCAATGAATTCTTCTCGGATTGAAATATGTGTTCAGCATTGATTGTCCGGTTGACATATAATAATGTATATATACACATATACTTTGTTTACATTTAATGTATTTGTCATTTAGCCAAATCAATATATTTAAGATTGTATGCTAGAATGTACTATTAAAATTTTAACAAGAAATTGTTATTTTTTAAAATGTAAATTTGTATTTATATTGCAAATTGCTATTCGTTTGAAATACCAATAGAAACATATGACATAAAAAAATTTGTTCATACTATTTGTTTAATAAAGATGTGTTTATATCAATTGATATAAGATATTACAACTCTCTAATTTCAACTCTATAGTGAATTTATTTTAATATGTTGGATTCTCTTTAAATTTTATTAGTTCATCATCATGTGCTTTATAAATATTGTTCTAAGAATTTCTTAAATAGGACTTGTGAAGTCTTTGTTAATTTAGTTAATTTATAGTGGTTTATAGACAATGATAGTGGTTTTTGTTTTATATTTTATTTTAATCATGTAAATCGAGACTACTAATGTGTAAGATGAGCAAATGATGATTCTTTAGTCAATATGTTATATTTGGATGCATTACAAGTTTTTTTTTTTGGTTTTATATACCATAATCTATACCTTGACATGTAAGAGTGTTTATGATGATAGATGGATATTTTTATTGATAAAGAACTTTTTATTGATGAATAAAATTCCTCTAAAGGAGAGGATTATGATCATTCATTTTTCTTGAGTGTATTATTTTTTTCCTTAAGATATATGAACATATAATATATCTTGCATATTAATTTATATATTTTTATGTGTTGTCCTTGATGACTTAAACCTATTATGTAATTGATTTAATTCTTCTTCTTCGTTTTTTTTTTGAAGAAAATATTTCATATCATATCATTAAATATCATCAAAATATTACATCAAACACCTTAATACAGAGATCAAAGGAATAACAGGATAAGATAAATACATTTTGAGATCATCTGAGTCGAGACTCTTACACAGAAGAGTAACAGTCATACCCTTATTGGATAAAGATAAATATGAAACCTTTCAAAAAAAAGAAATACAGACCTTTTCAAAGAAAGGGATAATAGACCTCGCATAGGAGAGAAATTAAGGGAGAAATTATTATTACATAAATTAAAACTAACCCAAACAAACACCTGCATAAAAAACCATCAATAACGACCAAGCAAACAGCACAAAATCTGCCAGAACACTGATGAACTACCGATGGAGAACCATCGGAAAGAACCAAAAATGATTGGCCACAAGATGCGGAGCAACAGCAACAGTGAAAACGCTAGAGAACACGCAAGGTGTAGATTGCTCAGACGTGAGTGCGGCTATAGTGAGAAGTGTTTGCTCAGGTGCAGATGCTGAAAAGCCAGCGGTAGTCAGTGACGAGTTCAAATAGGTGGCCGAATGAGTGCACGTCCATGGCAGTGTGGCTAGAACTGCCAGCTCACCAGAATACGAAGCAGGACCTGACCCAACATGTCTTTTGTGGCCGTTGTTGCAGATGAAATGGGGTTCAGTTGGAAAAAATCTTACTGACGATCACTTGGATCATGTGTGGTGTCCGATTCTAATTCGGTGAGGGCGGCAACATCTTGGCCAAGGCTGCGCGAAAAATATTGGGGACCATGAACTCGAATGGCCAACGGAGAGACATGCCGGTGTTCAGAGTGAAACCGACCAGGGCACGACCAAATGGCAATGGCCGAGAAGAATGACTGCATTGGAAGGCAAACGGCCCAATAGCATCCGAGGCGACGACCATGGTTAAGAAAACTGCCATTGTGGCTGACAACACGGTCGAGAGACATGATCAAGAAAAAATAAAAGGGCAACAAAGCTGTAAGGAAATGAAGGAGGCGGGGGGGAGGGGGGGGAGAAGAGAAGGCGATGAAAGGAGAAGTGAGAAGGAAGAAGGAGATGAAAGGAGATAGTGATAAGAAAGAGGAAGGGAAGGAGATTTCATTAGCCGAGAAGGGGCCTAAGCCCCTCTCCAGTGAAGTGAGAAAGAGAGAGGGTACAGCACTGTTTTTCTTTAGGAGAGTTTGAGAGAAAATTAGGATTTCTTCTTCTTCTTCTTTTTTTTTTATTATTGTTATTGTTGTTGTTGTCGTCGTCACTAATCCAAATAACATTGAATCGTATTAAATTACTATAACTAATTTAATATTGAATTATTAAATATTATAAATTTTTTATATTAGAAACTTTAAAGGTGAGCAATAATATTTATTAGAATATTCGTTTATGTAATGAATCGTATGTTGATCACACTTCAAGAAGAATTATTAATTTTCTTTTCTTTTAATAAAATTATTATGTTTAATTCTTTTTATGAACGTGAATATTCCTTCTTAATTAAAAGTTACAAATGTGAATTTTTAGTTGATTTAATATGCATTGCGTTAATGTGTTATTAAAAAATAGCATGTCCACATTATTAAAAAAAAATTATATCATTGGTGTTGAGAAGATATGTTTCACTTTAATTTTATGTAATTTTAAAAATCTTTGAAGTAGGGATTTTTCAAACTAATTGATGAGAAAGAGTTAAGAAAAAGTCTTTGTATTGAGAATTTTAAATTTCTTTTTTGTGGTATATCTTGTATATATTTTATTATTGATATTTTTCTTAAGGAGTTGAATTTTATTTTCAATAATTCTTCAAGGAACCAAGTCAATTTAAATCCACCCACCGCTGAAGAGTCATTTAATATGCTATATACTATGGTAACTATATAAAACTCATTTGTGAGAAAAGTGTTATAAAATTATTGATGAAAATGTGCTTAAACCCATTTGTATATAAAATAGAAATTATATAAAAATTTCATAAATAAAATATTTTTGAGAAAAATCATAAATGAAAGACTTTTAAGAAAGGTCTAATAAAATTGTCAAGGGGATTGTACTTAAACATATTTTTATATAAAATGAAAAATATATAAAATCTCATAAATAAAACGTTTTCAAGGAAATTCATATATAAAATAATTTTTAAAAAGTCTTGTTAATTTGCTGAAGAGGGTGTGCTTAAACCCACATGAGAGTCATCTATGGAAGTAATTCAACATCTGTGATTGGTGATCTCATGAAAAACGTTTTATATATAAGAACAATCTATACTACGTGACTTGTTTAGCACTTATTATGGATATATTCTAGAGGACATACGCTTCCACTCATTCTTATAGAAAAAGTGCTTGTTTTGTGTGACATTTGGAAGGGTAATTACCCTTAATGAGTCAAAGACAAGAATATACATATATATATATATATATATATTTACTAGGCATGGATCACATATATCTTTGGAGGACTCACCAATGTGAGAGTAGTCACAAGTCACGACTATGAGAATTGTATTATTCTTTAAAGCTCTCACTATAATCAAGATGGAGCGCAGGGCCATTAATGCCCGACTCGCAAAATTAAGTCTTTGTCACTATTACGTGTGTCATAGTTTAAGTTTGATCAAATGGGTCAAATTCAAGACATAATTCGCTCGAGTTCCTCAAATTGATTTATAGCACTAACTATAGGTTCAAGTCAAAAAGACACACCTACTATATAATAGAATGTTGTTCTCATGTGTTTTTTTTATTAAATATATATTAAAAAATATAATGCATATATAAAAGATTTTTAAATCATTTTTTGGGGGATTGTTGGAGAAAAAGTTTTTAAAACCTTTTAAATAAATATTAAGTTATAAAATATTAATATAGTTTTAATATTTTAAACTATCATTATTATATTATTGTTATATAGTGATCATAATATTTAAATTAGCCATTAAATCTATATTAAATATTTGAGAGTTTCAAATTTTATTTATAATATTATTATTATTTGAGTTATTTATTTTTAAATTATTGTAAGAGTTACAATATATAAAATATTATTATTAAACATTAGAATTAATTCTAAGAGTTACAAAATAGTTAAAATTATAATAATATTATATTAATATTAATATTAATACCTTACCCCTTACCTACCATTATATAAAGGGAGCTAATTATTTTTTAAAATTTGCGTGAAAAGAAAAAAAAAATTGACTTTAGTAGCGTGTATAAGAGTGGAAAAGATAAGAGAAATGAAAAATATATTATATTTTAAAATATATATTTTTTATATTAAATTTTGAGCAATCATGATAATAAAAACTTATTATGATCTTTCTATTATCATACTCATTTTGGAGTCATATAAATCTATCACTACCTGCATAAAAGAATGATTATTTAATTTTATGACAATTCTATTAGAATGCCTTTTTTATGCTCAAATCAAGTTTAATTTTATTTTATTAATTATTTTTTATATATATATTGTATATGACAATATATCTTTTATATAAAACAATATAAAACAATTTAGCATATCTTTTATATATGACAATATATAATATAAAATATGATTATAATAATATATAAAACAAATATACCCAACAATTACAATATATAGAGTGATTTTATAATAAAGACATCCCAACAATTTAGTTATACGTCTTAAGTTTTCAAGGAAAAAAGTTAGAAGAAGTCGTTCATGGTGGCAAGAGTCATGTAAGTGGGCACATCGTTGGGAGAAGAGAAAATATGCTTTGCTTTGGCCCTCAATCAATCAAAAGCCTTGGTCTTCGTTAGTTGATGGATTGTTAGAGGGATATTGTTCGCAGCCTTGTGAACTCCACACAGAGTACTTACAAAATTAATATTGATAATGTTGCATACATGTCCCACGAACTTTAATTCAATGCTTTAATTTAAATCAAAATAATAGTACTATTTTATATATACCCGTGTTCTTGATGTGTACGTTGATTGGAAGATGACATTTCGAGATATACACCTGTTAGACCTTGAAATTTAGGATTTGTTTTAGTAAATAAGTTGAATTTATTATTTTTTTTAGAATAGTTGTTAAGTCTCTTGATGGGTAGAAATAATTACTCTAGACACCCACCGAGTAACATGAACTTTCTAAAACTAAAAAAATGTTAGATTATATTAGAGATTTTTTCAGTAATCCTCTAATACTTAAATCCGTAAAAGGGTTTATAAGAAAATTTTAAAATAAGTGCTTTGAGGGGTTGTATTGTTCTTGGTAAGTAGGTTGCGAGAAGTTTTTGTTTGACTAAAGAGAACATTAAAAGCCTTGAAAAAAGAATCAACAATTAAGAAATCGAAACTGTTTTCTTAGCCTTTTAACCTATTTTTTATGAGAATTGAATCCCATTAAAATTGGGGTAGATATATACCTTCATAATTTAGTCTCATCCAAGCTTATTAGAATTAATTAATACTGAAGATCACAGGCCTTCAAAATTCAATGGAATAGGGTTGATTGGCTAATTTTGTGATTCCAAAGGTTAAATTTGTCGAAGATTTGGCTCTGAGATCCTTAAGGATGACAATGAGTCTTTGTTCTTTGGTCAATGTGTATCTCTCCAGAACTTCAGAACTCTTGAGTAGTCAACTCAACTAATGTTGGTTGTTGAGGATGCCTATTGATACCAATGACTTTGAGGCTAAGAACCATAAATAAATCCAGAGGAAATTCCCTTATTCCTTGTTAGATCTTCCTATTGGTTATAGGTCGAAGATTGAGGCATCTGCATAATGGGCCATGCCATAGGCCTCAAGTGAAGCATTCTCGGGATGTTTAAAGTTGGGGTTTGTGGGCCACTTTAAACTTCTAGGAGATTAGGCTTAGACTAGAATACTAGTGGGGAACAGGAGTCCCTTAGTTTTAGTATTGACTTATTGATACTAGGAACTCTATTGTAATTCTTGATTTGGAAATTCTTCCTTGGCTTCACTGTTCTCAGGATGCTCTTTAAATATTTGAGCATGATGAGTTCTCGATCTCATTTAAGTGGAGTCCTCGGGCATTTTAGAGATTGATTTACTACTCAAATTTTAATTTTAAATTGTTACTTCATTAAATGCAACTGCCTCTTCAAAAACCACACATTTTTAATCATTACTCTCCTCGGAACCCTAAGGGTTAATATCAGTAGTTATGATTGTTAAGTGTTGATTTTTTTAAGGTACATGTATGTGGTATATGTGTTTATAATCAAAATATACATATCTCATACATATATATGTACAACGGAAGCATAAAAATTTACAATAAACACAATTATTACATATTAATTAAATTAATAATTGAAATTAAAAATAAACCCTTGAAGCCTTTGGATCAAAATTGCTTGAAGTCAACCTAAAATGAAAACTTTGTCAATCCTAGTAATCAATAAAGGTGTGATTGATTATCTAGAATAGCAGCGTGTTAATCCAACAAATGTTTAACAAATTAAGCCTAAGTTTTTTATTTTCCTTTGATTAATACTTAATCAATTAATTAAATACTTATTTTTTGCTTAATTGATTTAAACTTAATGAAAAAGATGATTAATTTTAAATTCAACAATTGAATTCAAAATAACAATACACTTTTCAATTTCTTTCTCTTTTTGATCGGCCAAAACACTTAGCCAAATATTAAACTTAACTTATGAAATTTTGTTTCATTTTTCAAATATGTACAAATGAATTTAATTTCATTTTAATTTTACTTAATTTGAATTTACATTTAACTTAACCTAATTATAGTTAACATTTAATCCTAGTTAGGTTAGTTTAACTTAACTCTTAAGTTAAATAAATATTTAAATATTCTAACCCTAGTTAACTAACTTAACCATAGTTGTTGTAATATGGTGTGTGATGTGTATAGATGTATATAATTTCAAAAAATTAAATACGCAACGGAAGTATTCATACATATTATACAATATGTAACATATTCAAGCATGTATGATCATTCAAGTACATATATATCTTATATATATATATTTCATGCATGATATAAAATGAATAACAAATAAATAACCTACCCGGATATGAAGATAGCTTTACAATTCTTCAAGAACTCCAAACTTCAATTTGTTGAGCTCACCTTGAAGTATTCCTTTGCACAATTCTAGTTCACAACTAAATCTGGTGGGATTGTGAAGCTAGAATGGCAGTCTTGAATTTCTAGCAAATGATTGTTTTAACACTTAAAATAATTTGTGTATATGAATGATTACTACCAAGAGATGAGAAGAATTAAGAGATTTCTTTTGTTCTTTACAACTCTTTATGTTGAACCTTGGTAAGCCTTTGTATTTTCTCTCAACACTTTGAGAGAAATACTTAGGAAATGCTCTCAATTCTCTCTTCTTTCACCTTTTAAAGAAATTCACTCTATCTCTTCCTCAAATTAAACTCTTTCAATTCTTTCTTAAGTGCAAAGAATAATTTCTCTTAGTGCTCCACCACCACTTAACCATGTTTGTCATTACAAACATTAATCTATGATATTTTTCACTCACCAATTTGATTTAACCATTTGAATCAATGTCTAGAGAGTAAATGGCATTTAATTAATGTTAAGTGGTTTTACCACTTCCTTAGTGCATCATTTAAGAATTACTAAGTGGTCAACATTCCTTATTATTAATAACAAGTGCATTCTCCATTAGTAAATGGTGTTTGCCACTTATTCCAATTAATAATAATAATTTGATTAATATATAAAATATTAATAATTCAAAACTATTTTGAATATTTACATTTACCATATATGTATTTACCAAGTAAGGTAAATAGGTAAATACATGGTAAATAATTTATGGAGTAAGATTATGTCACTTGTCAAATTCTTATTGGTTAACAACTCTTGTAAACCAATAATGTATTTTACCTTCAATTATTGACAAGTGAATAATAAAAGGAATCTTGAATCATTTTTCATTTTGCTGGAAATTGTTGGATCAATTGTTCAATCTAATTCGCTGCCCTAGTGCACAATGAGTACACTTCATATTGTGAGCTCTCTAGGTCCATGCCCGATTTGTCATATGAAACTATTTCACACGTCTGTGAACAATGTCCCACACACATGTTACAGATATTACAAAATGGCGCATTAGACCATACAAGTTGAGGTTATAACATATTTGTATAATCCTTCCATCATAAATATCCTAGAAGAGCGGAGATCTAGATCAACACCGTCAAGTCTCCATATGCTCAACCATTAACTTATCTCTAGATTTGTATTTCAATAAATAATATCCGTAAACACTTTCACGATATTATTTTCCCAAGAAATTCTTGGATGTCTGCTTATGGCCATAAGACTTTCTGAAATACAATCTTGGAGTTGCAGGATATTTTACTCACCTAATTGAGTTGATGGATCCCATATCTGTACACACCGGACTCCATTAGCATCGGACCATACCCAGCGACACCCAGCGGTCAACCATGAAAGGTATCTAACATGTGTGGAACCAAAGTATGATGGATCACTAACAAGTCCACCATGGCACTCAAGTCTAAAGACCACGAATACTACTCAACTCGAAAGATCCTCTATTGACGGCTTTATGGGATGTCTATTGGAGATCTTTGTGAGCTTGTTCAATATTCAGTCCTTACTGAATACTTGTACCTCTATACGAGTTTTCACTAATCTATATATATTAAGATCTTCACTAACAGACCCGCATTAGTGAAGGTAGATCAGGAACATTAAATTTAAGAACATATTTGCATAACAACATTTCTTAGCACTATTTACAACCCATTGCAACTATGTCATTATTAATATATTCTTAGGTCTTTATCTCATTTCAGACAAGGCTCTAACTCTTTAGATTTTACTAACTCTTAGTTCTAATCTAAACTACTTTAGATCAGATCTGAACTCCTTCAGATCATACAATGTCTAAAACGTTACAAGCATCTTACCATATTTATAAATAAAATAATTAGTGATATATTGAAATTATAAATGTATAAACATAAAGCAAATATTTATACATAAAAGGGATGGCACGTAAGCACAAATCCCAACAAGGTTAACCATTACTCAACCATTAAGTAAGGTTAACTTTAACTTAACCAAATGGTTAAATTTTAACCATAGTTAAGTTAAATTATTTATTTAACTATTAAATAAATCAATATTTATTTTAATTATTTAACAATTAAATAATTATTAAGTAAAATTACATTTATGTCTTTACTAGGTTACCAAGTTAACCTAAAGTGAGTCTAACTATTTAACTATATACTTTAGTTAACTTAACTATAGTAAATTACTGAATTTTACTGTATTGAACTATTCAATACAGTATGTTGCCCAAGTGCACAAAGAGTACATTTTATATTGGAACTCCCTAGGTCCACGCTCGATTCGTCAAATAGAACTATTCTAAAAGTTCGTGATCGATGCCCCATGCCAACATCACGAATATAACAAATTAGCGCGTTAGACCATACATATTGAAGTTACTACATATTCATATAATCCTTCCGTCATTATATCCTTGATGTGCAGGATATAGATTATTACCGTCAAATCCCAATAATCTCATCAGTGGACTTATCTCCAGATTTATATTTTGATGAACAATATACACAAACACTTTTACTATATTGTTCAACCCTATAGGAAACTCTTTTCTCTAGTTTATTGCTTATGGTCATAAGACTTTGTAAGATACAATCTCAGAACATCAGATATACAACCCACCTATGTGAGCTGGTGGATCCCGTATCTACGCACACCAAACTCCATGAGCATCGGACCATACCCAGTGACACATAATAATCAGACCATAAAAGTTTTTTTACATACGTGAAAATAAAGTATGGTGGATTACCCATAAGCTCACCATGGTGCTTAGGTCGAAGGACATGAATACTACTCAACTAGAGAGGATATTTCTTTGACGGATTCATAGGATATCTATTGGGGTCCTCATGAGTCTGTTCAGTATCTAGTCTTGATTGAATATCTGTATGTCTATACGAGCTTCCACTAAGCTCATGGTCAACTAAGAACAATCATCTGTACAATACAAATATAGATATACACTAATCTATATAATAGTGATTAACCGATAAACCTGCATTGGTGAATTTAAATTAGGAACACTATGTTTGAGAACATAGTTTATAATGGCATTTACTAGCATCTATTGTAACTCTTTGCAACTATGTCATTACAAGTAGACTCTTAGGTCTTTGTCCCCATAGACAAGGTTCTAACTCTTTAAATCTCGCTGACTCTTATAACTTATTTACTATTAACATTGTTAACTCTTAGCATTTATAACTCTCAACGTTTCTAACTCTTAGCCCTGGTCTAAACTCTTTTAAACCAGATCTTAACTCCCTCAGATCATACAATGTCTATAATGTTCGAAGCTTTATTACCATGTAATAAAAGTTATTACGATTTAATAAAATATTCGTTGTATAAATATTACAAAATATATATTTATACAAACAGGGATGACACGTAAGCACAAACTCTAACAATGATAAATATAATGCCTTCCTGACTGTTAAACCTTAATCCAAAGTTCATCTAGGCCAAATGATTGCATCATTCAATTAAAGAGATTTTTATAGGTGGTAACACATTTAGATCGCTTGATTGTCTCAATGACTCAAGATTGACTCTTGGATTTCAATATAAGTATAGGATTCTTAGGCTATCTTAGCATTTTTACTTATTTCTATTGCTTGAAAAGAGAAAGAGTTCGTCTATTTTCAAGAGTGAGAAAACATTTAGGTTTACTACAAAGTTGTTTTCTAATTTTGGCAGTCAATTTTAATCAATGTTTGTTTGTCCTTGGTTATTTTTAGCAATCTATAGTAAGTTCTCTACCTTTATTGCATTTTTTCTATAAGAAACACTTTTTATTTTGCCAAATACCCTCTGCTCTATTTGAATTTTGTTGCTGGATTATGTGTTAGCTTTTTGAAACATATTTGTATTTTTAGTGTTGTATCTTGATTAAAGGTTTAAAGTAGAATAGTTTTTTATTTTTTGTTGTGCTTGAGGTTTTTCTAGAATTTGTCATTAACTGTTTTGTCCTTAATTCAGGATGTTTGACCTCACCTAAAATGTACTTAATCTTCTTAGCCTTGAAATGTTGACCTACGGCCAAATATGAACATATAGCATAGAAAATTATGCCATTATAGATGTCAAGCCAAACCTTTGTGATATAGAAAAAGAGGAGGCCCCATTAATAAGAAAAAATATTTGAGCTAGTTGGTTTGGAAATGATTCATCTTCTCGAGGAGGAAATCTTAAAATCCATCAGGGGAGTAGAGCCAAAGGCTATTATGGTCGAGATAAGAGGGAAGGGAATACCTTCATTGAGGTGATCAAGTTTGAGGACTCAAAGGTCAGCAATAGTGAAAAAGAGGATCCTGTAGGTAGAGAAGAAGTATTTGAGGGCAAAAAAAATGAGGACCCTGAGCTCTCTACAAGCGACAAAGAGGTAGACTTTGAATTATGTTACTTTTATAGGGAGTCTATGTGACATGCGAGGATTTAAAACATCTAAGGCTACAATTCAATATTCATAGATTGGTAACTTTTAGGGTTTTTATTGTCCTGGGGAGCGATTGCCCATGCAGATATATTTTATCAGATTATTGGGCTCAATGAGGATTACTTCTTCCCAATTGGGCTTGAATTCTTGAAAGGCTATGTCGGTTAAAATGGAGCTTACTTTTAGAAGATACAGTACCTATATCGAATGAGGGCTAACCCAACCAAGAATAACGGCTTCTACTATTTGGCCCCTTATAGGGGTCAAGGCCTTATTAAATGGTTGCCCTATAATAATAAGGGGTGGAAGCTACAGTAGTTCTATGTTTGAGTGGAGTAGGGCCAAGAAGTCCCTGAACCCATATTGGGAACTTGGTCTATTCCCTCTAAGTTCACGTCGAATGCAAGTACTTTTCATTCTTTGTGTTGGTTTTCTTTTGTTTTTACTGAGAGCTTCTTACTTAGCCTTTTTATTTGCAACTTGACCAAACATCTCTGACTCGAACTAGGTTAGAGTTGAAACTGCTTTGTAGCATGCTTCACATTAGAAGATCTTTTATTTGTGGCATTTATTTAGACTTTAACCCTCATTTGGACTTTACCGAGAAACATTCTAGCCACAAAGAGCAAGAAGAGAAGTAATTCCTTCTATCACTTTCCTTTGTGGTTCTTATTCCTTTTTACTTAGTCTGACTTGTTACTCATTTCCAAACTTGAAGAAATGCAAAGAGGAAGAAAAGGCAGTGACAATATAAAGAAGTCCAATAAGGATTGTCAAGATTGGGGACACCGATTTGAAATATAAATGTCGTCTTTAATTATTTATATATATAAGGAGGGGAAGAGGAGGCAGATCTACATCGAGTAACGGTAGTAGAAACTTACCTAAGATTCCTCTTGTGTGGGCGAATAAGGAACCTTAAGAAGCAACCTCAGAGGACTCCTTTAAGGACATACAAAGGAAATGAGGTAGTCAGCCCCTTGGCTCCCACATAAATACCTTTCCCAAATGAGATGCTATCTTGTCTTAAGAAATCATCTTAAGGGTCTTCTATCCAAATCGATGCCACTCCCAGTATAAGGTTGTTCAAGTAGGTTGACTGAGAGAGAGTGTGAAAAAGCTTATGAGCTAGCACCCTCCTATCTTCTCGTCCATAGACATTATCACCACTAAGAATGCTAAGTATGAGGACCTTATTTTATATGTAAGCTAGTAGAATACTACATTAGCTTAGAATGGGCTCAATATATCTCAATGTGGGACTCTATTGCTGCCATATACATTACCTTTGGCTACGTGATAGATGTAAGTTCTACTTCGATAGTTTTTTCTTATAAGTTAAATATGAAAAAACAAAATCATGAAGGCCTCTTATGAGAAGCTAATTTCTAATTTCTTTACTTTTTTTCAGGTCACCTTCTTCCTCTCTCTCTCAGTGCCATAACAAAATCATGAAGGTCCCTTATAAGAAGCTAAATGCCTAGAAGCTTACAAGCTAGTTGTAGCGAATAGTCAAGCCGAGTTATTCGTCAAAGAGTCTAAGGCCTTAGAGGCAAAAGCTAAGGAGGCTTAGAGTAAAAGGGTCGTGGCTAAAAGCATACTCTTAAAGCTAGAGAGACAAATCCAAATTCAAGAGAATAAGGCTTTTGAGGCTGTAGCGATAGCTGGAAGCAGGTCCATAGAGCTTATAAGGCAAACCAAGCTCTTAAAGGCTAATGTTTCTGAGGTCAAGGCTATAGTGGAGACCCTAAGTAGGAACTAGGCCAATATTGAAGAGAGGGCTGAGAGGGAGTTGACCGAGATGGTAAAGAGAGTTAATTAGCTAAACAAGAAATTTGAGGTTGCTTATGTTGAAGACTAGGAAACCTAAGATGAGGTGTGATCCACGGGAGTCGAGAAGGGTTCACAAAGTGTGTTAATGCTTTCAAGGCGTACTACCTGAACTTTGAACTCTAGTGGGTCAAGGACATGATTGCTGGTTATACTAAGGAGGAAGGCATTAAGGACTCGAACTTAAGTTATGGGGTTGCCGCCACTACTAACCTTGCCCCTTTTGCTTTTGCTTTTATTTCTACCTTATGCACTAAGGCTACCCCTAATATTGAGGTGGCTCCTTCTATGATTGACCTCTTTCCCTCTACTACTGCAATTTCAACCGAAGACGTGATTGCATTGGTTTTGATGAGGTTCCTCAGAACACAACCTGTGATGTGTTATCCCCCCTACTGGATAGTTGAGTTTTCTTTTTGTTTTTTTTCTTTCATTTTCTCTTATAATCCAAAGGATAAGGACCTTTTATATATTTTTAATTAATAAAATATTCTCTTATTGAGTATATATTTGTTTTTAATCCCATGCATGCTTTTATACTCGATTTAATTTCTTGAGAAAATATTTCTCAATTATTTTATACCTTATCCTCAAACTTTAGTTTTCATAAAGCAAAATAACTTAGTCATTATTTTGCCACGTTATTGTTCTCAATGACTTGAACCATAATTAAGCTTTAGAAATTTGAGTTTGAGGTATTGACTTAATAATGAATTTAATTACATGAATTTAGTTTTAGCTTCTCAATGTTCCTCTGAGGTTTGCTCAGGAATTTGACCAAGAGGGTCATATAATGGCCATGGCTTCTACCACCTCAGTTCCTTTAATAATCATTTGAGGCATGGTTCAAGAACTTGGCTAAGAAGGTCATATGGTAGAAATGGCCTCTATCCTCTCAGTTTTTTTAATGATCATTTGAGATGTGGCTCGCGAAATTAGCCTAGATGGTTACATGGTGGCCATAACCTTAACGCTTTTAGTTTCTTAAATAATCATCCAAGATATGGCTCAAGAACTTGGCTGAAAGGGTGACAGGTAGCCTCCACCCTCTCGGTTCCTTTAATAATCATTTAAGGTATGGCACGTGAACTTGGCCGAAACAGTCACACAGTGGCCATAGCCTCTATTCCCTTAGTTCCTTCAATGATCAGTTGAAGTATGGCTTTAGTTTGCACTTTGTTTTTCAAAATGAGAATTTATTGATACTGAACATCCATTACAATCTTAGAAAGTTATCCTAAAATCAAAATCAAGATGTTCAAAGATAGTATTTCTTTAATAGTTCGGCATTCTAAGGTTTTCTCACTACCTTGCTATATGCATATCATAGCTCATATATCTTGAGTCTTACCCTCCTAAGCACCTTGTAGGGTCCTTCCTAATTTTGATTGAGGATTCCCTCAATCAGGTCTTTGGTATTTAGCAGCACCTTTATTAAGACCAAGTCTCATTCTGTGAATTCTTGGGCTCAGACTCTCTGGTTACAGTACTGACCAACCTTCTGCTATAGGTCATGGTTGTAACTCTTGCTATCTTGCTTTTTGCTCAATGAGGTCAAGACTTTCTAGATACAATTCCTCATTCTTCTCTCAATGAAGTACATTTAGTAGTTTGACATTCCTATCTTAATTATAGATTTAAATTATAGTATTATTTCTATTTCTTAAACTTGATGTTTGTTTATTTGCTTAAATACAATTATTTGGCTATTTATGTGTATTTTTGATGAATTATAGGTTAATGGCAATTAGTGCAAGAAAAGATTAAAAATAGGTACAAACAAGTAAAAAGAAGAAAATTTTAAGTAAGCATCAAGGCACTAAAAACTAAAGGTTGTAGTGCTAAGGCAACAAACAACAATTCCTTATTTCACTTGGATAAGATATTTACCTTAATTTGAAGCCACAAACCTATAAATAAAAGCCTTTTGAAGCTGAGGAAAAAAGCCCAACAATGAAATATGAATGAGAACAAAGTTTAGAACATTTAGAACTAGTTTTGAAGGTCAAAGTATAAGATTTTACAGCAAGGAAGAAAGATAAGACATGAAATTATTCATTTGACTCCTTCTTTTTTAACTTGTATCTTTTGTTTTTTGTTCATTATAATCATCAATTTATGTTCTAAAACACTATTTTTCATAATGAACTAAGTTTTTTTATTTCTAGGATTATAACTTTGAATTTGATATGTAATTAAATTTAGTTTCTTTTATAATATTATGAACTCAAAATCAGAATTTCTCAATTTATTTGTACTTAATGCCTTCTATTTATTTGACCAATATTTAGATTGTTTTGGGAACCTTAAAGAACTTGATGAAGATATTTATGTGTTTAGCCTTAGGTAAATTAATATAAGATCATAGTGTAGCAGTTACGAGTTTCATTTGAGATAGACATATACTTTTATGTCATATGTGGTATTATAAACTAGCTCTGAATAAGTCTTACCTTTATTTGATTACCATAGATATATAGGTAATTGTTAGGTTAAGATAGATTCATTTGATCATCGACAGAGGCTAGTAAAAATATTAGAGGCGTAGTCAATAATTAACACTAAATGATTAAATTAAAAGAAGATTAATTGGTTTAAGTAAAGTATCAATAGATAGTTGTAATCCTAGGTTATTTCTATATGGGTGATTCTTGCATGTTAACTTTCATAATTCTCTTTGATATTTTTCTGTTATTTTGGTTGGATTGATTCTTTTTATCTTTTCATTATCTCGATAAAAGTAAGAAGACATAATTTTAGTACTTTGTAAAGATATGGTAAAAACTCATCATTAGAATGATACTTTACTCTTTTTATATTACTTGTTGTAATAGTGTGAGCTAATGCTTTAAGAAAATATATAAGCTTTTGGTGTCGTTGCTGAGTAATTTAATATTTATTTTTACTAATACTAACATCAATCTACCTTACTCATACTTTAAACTTTTCACTTAATTTTTTTATAAGACTTTCGAAAAATATCAATTTGGTTGCTTTTAATCTAGAAATCAAGAGAACACTAAAAAGAATACATCAAGAGCGCAACCAAGTAAACATTGTAGTTTATCAGAATTAGAACCCAGCTAAAGAACAAAGATCTTTGCGAGATTATACAGACTCATTGGTTGATGGTATTCATTCTAGCATATCTAAACCAACTATCAATGCCAATAATTTTGAAATCAACTAAGAAAAAAATTAGAAGTTAAAAGACTCTGTGCAATTTAGTGGACTATTAAAAGACAATCCTAATGAGTACATCATAATTTTTTTGGAAATTTATGACATGTTCAAGTACAATGGAGTCTTTGACGATTCTATAAAAAAAGGTCTGTTCCTTTTCTCACTTAGGGATAATGTGAAAAGCTAGTTAAATGACATTACCATCAGGTTCAATAGCAACATAGGATGATCTAGCATATAAATTCCTAGCTAAGTTATTCCTACTAGCAAAAAAAACAAAGATACGGAATGACATAATATCATTTGTGTAGTTTGACTCAGAATCTTTATATGAAGCATATGAGCAGTTCAAAGATGTGCTAAGGACGTTTCCGCATCAAAGAGTCCTAAAATGGTTATTATTTCAGACATTCTACAATGGACAAGTATGGCTCTTGCGGACTATAGTGGATGTTACAACAGAAAGAGCTTTCCAAAAATAATTATACTAATAAGGTATATGATCTACTCGAAAAGATGGCATCTAATAGCTATCAATGGCAAGTAGAATGAGTTAACCCTAGAAAAATTATAGGTGTTCCTGAATTAGAAGCACTTACCACCTTGACAGTACAAGTTAATTTGTTGTCAAAGAAATTTAAGGTTGTTAAGAAAAATGCAGTGAAGAATCAACGTACCACTTGTGACTTTCTGCAATGACAATCATCAAAATTGTCAATGTATAGAGACAACACAGTATGTTGAGAATTATAATAGATAACAAAATAATCTCAACTCTAATTTTTACAATCCTGAGTGGAGGAATCATCCAAATTTCTCTTGAAGTGACAACTAAAGACAACCTTCAATGCTAATAAATCCCCTTCAATTTATAGCACTACTTTAATAACTGCATAAGAGGAAACCAGCTTTAGAAGAAATGGTCATGTAGTATATGAAGCAGACTAATGTACTCCTTAAAAGTCTAGTCAATATCTTGTAAAACCAAGTAGCCTTTTTAAGGACTTTGGTGACACAAGCAGGTAAATTGGCTTCAACATTGAATAGTCATCCACAAAGCTCTCTACCTAATAATATAGAGGTGAATCCAAAAGGAAATAAAGAGCTTTATAAGACAGTCACTTTGAGAAGTGGAAAGAACTACAAAATGATGCAACAAAAGTCCAACCCAAAAAATAACCTATTCAAGATAACAATTACTCAACAGAAAGTGTAGAAAAAGAAGAAAATACCATGCATAAAGAGAGTGTGAAGATATATAATCCTCCACCCTAGTTTCCCCAAATACTTAAAAAATAAAAACTTATAAAGCAGTTTTCCGAATTTCTAAAGTGTTCAAAAAATTGCATATCAACATACCCTTTGTAAATGCCCTGGAAACTACAAGTTTTGTAAAACTTATGAAGGATATTCGATCAAAGAAAAAAAAGCTTGCAGATTTTGAAACAATGGCATTAACAAAAGAAGGCAATGTAATTTTACAGAAAACGTTACCTTCAAAACTAAAAGATTTAGAGAGCTTCATCATTCCATGCACAATTAGAAATCAATTCTTTGTTAAAGCCCTCTATAATCTTAGAGCTAATATCAACTTGATGCCACTGTCTATATACAAAAAGCTAGGTTTAGGGGAAGCAAAGCCAACCAATGTCACATTATAGTTTGTGGATTGATATGTCACGTATCTAAAAGGTATTATAAAAGATGTGCTGGGAAAGGTCGATAAATTTATCTTTCATGCATATTTTATGTTCCTCACATGGAAAAAGATTAAGAAATTCCAATCATCCTTAGACGGTTATTCCTAGCCACAAGTCAGACATTAATCAATGTGCAAAAACGAGATCTAACCATGAGAGTACAAGATGAGCATGTGGTCTTTAATGTATTCAAAGCCATGACGTTCCTAAATGAAGAAGAAAAAGGTTTAAGCATCAGTATACTTGACAATGAAGTCTATACAGTATTTGTCAATATTTTTATTCAAGATTTACTAGACGATGCTATGATTAATAGAACTAGGGTTGAGAAACATAAAGCACAACAATACCTAAAAGCTCTACATGCGTCCCTACCATATGAGAAAACCAAAGCAAGTATTGAGCCATTGGAGGGACCAAAAAATATTAAAAAATGCACTAAGCCATCAATTAAATAACCATTATCACTAGAACTCAAGTTGTTACCAAGCCATTTAAGGTATACATTCCTAGGCAACTCTTCTACATTACCAGTAATAATTTCTTCTACTCTTGATGATATATAGGAATAAAAGTTACATAGAGTATTAAGAAAGTATAAAAGAGTATTGGAATAGACCATAGCTAATATCATAAGCAATAGCCTTGATTCTGCATGCACAAAATCTTGTTAGAAGATGATCATAAAACTTTAGTAGAGTAATAATAAAGATTAAATCTAGTTATGAAAGAGGTGGTGAAGAAAAAAGTCATCAAATGGATTGATGTAGAAATTATTTACCTAATTTTAGATAGCTCATAGGTGAGTCCAGTAATATATCCCAAAGAAGGGAAGAATCATAGTTGTGAAAAATGAAAACAAGGACTTGATATAATAATCGGATGATGTGTATGTATGGACTATCGTAAGCTAAATAAGGCTACAAGTAAAGACCACTTTCTACTACCTTTCATTGATTAAATGTTGGATAGACTTGTTGGCCATAAGTATTACTACTTTCTAGATAGATATCAGGCTATAACTAGATCTCTATAGCCTAGAAGACCAAGAGAAGATGACATTCACATGTCAATATTAAACATTTTCTTTCTAGAGAATGCATTTCAGACTATGCAAAATACCTGCCACTTTTCAAAGATGTATAATGATGATGTTTTTAGATATAGTGGAGTAGTTCCTTGAAGTCTTCATGGAGAACTTTTTAATATTTGGGGATTCTTTTGACATATGCCAAGATAATCGAACATTTGTATTAAAATGTTGTGAAGAGACCAACTTGGTGATGAATTACCACTTCATGGTCAAGGAAAGAATTATTCTTGGCCATCAAATTTCTTATAAGGGAATCAAGGTTGATCGTACAAAAATAAAGACTATAAAAAATTGTCACTCCGTACAAATGTCAAAAGAGTGAAGAGTTTTCTTGGACACACAAGATTCTACAAAAGAATTATCAAAATGTTTCCAAGATATTAAAACCCTTTTGTAACTTATTGGAGAAATAAGTGAACTTTTCAATGAGGCATTCATCAAAGCTTATCTCATTACTAATTATTGTAGCACTAGATCGGAACCTACCATTTGAACTGATATGTAACGCCATCGACATTACAGTAGGAGCAGTTTTAGGCCAAAAAAAAAGGTCTTTCATACTATTTACTATGTCAACAAAATCTTAAATATATATAGACTAGCTACACTACAATGACAAAGAGCTACTAGCAACAGTCTTTGCCTTCGACAAATTTTGCTATTATCTCATTTGAGGCAAAGTGACAGTCTTTACAAATTATTTTTCCATCAAGTACCTTATCACAAAGACAGATGCAAAACCAAGGCTGATTAGGTGGATATTACTATTGCAATAATATGATCTAGAGATCCGAGACAAAGAAGATATAGTAAATAAAGTTGCAGATCATCTTTCTTGCTTGAAAGGAGGAAATTAAAGTAAAAAAAGTTAATGATAAAAAAGCCTTTCCTAATGAACATGTCTTGATAGCAAAACACATCGATGTATATTCTTCCTCCATATTTGAATTTCTAACAGAAAAAGATATTCTGCATAAAGTCAAATTCTAATATTTGGATAAGCCTTTCCTATTCAAGCAATATACAAATCAAATAAATCGAAGGTGCATTTTAAAAGAATAGATAAATTCAAATTGCAGCACTGCTATTCTTTATATTATGATAGACAATTTGGAGGAGAAAAAACAACAATTAAAGTATTGCTATCTATTTTTATTGACCTTTTTTTTTAAAGATGGACATTTCTTTGTTGCAAGAGGTGACAGGTGCCAAAAAGAAAAAAAAATATTTCAAAAGGACATGAGATGCCTTAATAGAACATTTTAAAAGTAATGATCTTTAATGTCTAGGGAAAAGATTTCATAGGACCGTTGATTTCATCTCTCAGTAACTGATACATCTTGGTAGCAGTTGATTACATCTGCAAATGGGTGGAAGTTGTTGTCTTACAAAAAAATGATGTAAATATGGTTCTAATATTTCTAAAGAAATAGATTTTCACATATTTCGACACCTTACAAGCTATTATTAGTGATAAAGGCTTATATTTCTACAATAAATACTTTTTAGCCATTTTACAAAAATATGGGGTCAAGCACAAAATGCCATAGCATACCATCCATAAACAAGGGGGTAACTCAAAGGGTCCAATGGTGAAATAAAGTGGAATCTCGAGAAGATGCACTATAGGCTTATCATTTTCCATCGGAATGTCTTCATTCTATTTAGTCTTTATGTCATTTACCATTCGAGTTAGAATATAAAGCTTATTTGGCTATCAAAGAATTAAATTTTGATCAATAAGAAACTAGTGAAAAATGTTTGCTATAGCTGAATGAAATGAATGAGCTTCATCTACAAGCATATGAAAAATGTCAAGTTATACAAGAAAAAGACAAAGATATGAAATGACAAGAAATAGTTTAATGTTTATTTAAACTAGGATAATGAGTATTATTGTTCAACTCTCGACTTAAGCTATTCTTAGGAAAACTCAACTCAAGATGGTCCAATCCATTCAAAGTGATTAAAGTATATCCTCATGGAGTAGTACAAATCGAAAAAGAGTCATTGAGAATGACATTCAAAGTAAATGGCCAATGGCTCAAGCATTATTAGGGATGAGAGATTGATCGCCAAAAATCCTTCATCAACTTGACCGAGCCTTGAGTAAGAAAAGAAGATGTCAAGTTAATGACATTAAATCAAATGCTTCTTGAGAGGTAACCCAAATGTAGCTTTAATTAAAAAATAAATAAAATGAAGCAAATGCAACAACATTAGTACCCAAGTGCTATAGTACTCACTTATATCTAAAAAGAGTTCCAAGATTAGAAACTCAGTGTCATGGTACCCTATACTCAAGGCCGCAGTGCTCAACCTTAAGGAAAACAGACTTCTAAATCTAAGTCCTAGTGCTACATCACCTAAAAAGCCATTACCGTGATGCCAACTCAATGCTTAA
Organism: Ailanthus altissimus; assembly: GCA_946807835.1. Classification (NCBI taxonomy): domain Eukaryota; kingdom Viridiplantae; phylum Streptophyta; class Magnoliopsida; order Sapindales; family Simaroubaceae; genus Ailanthus; species Ailanthus altissimus. The sequence continues at coordinate 19,100,272 of OX327687.1, forward strand.
GAATAACTAAAGATAGTAGCTGACCACTGTAACGCTACTCTTAGTGATTGTGGCGCCAAAAAATGCACCAAATTGAGCCCAAAAGTCAATATCTCAATTCTGCAGCACTAACAACTGGGTAATCAACCATAAAATTTCAAGTCTTAGTATTGTTGTGCCATACCCTAGAGCCTCAGTGCCCATTCAAAATCAATTCAAAATATAGAGTTTGTATACATTTCCACTGCTTTTTAAATAAAATCTTCTAAACTCAATCTTATCAATACCTAAAATTTGAACATCCCACATTAAATTCACCTTAAAACATCCTCCAAAACACATAAGAAAAAACATAAAACATCCACTATTACATCCATTCCACATCAAAATTTGGGGATTATTTTCAAGAATTCCAAGGGACATTCCAACTCAAAATTAAGAGATTTAATCTCTTAAAGGGTAATGATTAACCTATCTTTACTTTCCATTATCTTTGAATTAGTTGTTAGAACACTACTCAAATTACTTTACAAACTATTATATAGAATTAAATTTTTTAGATAAAACGTTTTGAGCTAGAAAGTTAATTACAATTACTTGGAAATATAGAATTGTTGATTATATTTGATTTTGATTGAAGCTTTGAATTTAAAGAAGAGCTACTGAATTGATTTAGTGGCAATGTTACTACATTGTTAAAGATTGCAAAAATTAAAATTTGGGTGGATATTTTCACAGTTATATTGAAATATGGCTCCTATAAAGGCTAAGACTACTCGTGCTATGACACCAAACTATGACACCACTAAATTTGTGTCAATATCAGTAGCCGAGCACCATACTAGTTCAATGGTAAACAAAATCCACAATTCTAGAGAGAGGCTTTAACATCTCAGATGATAAATTCCTAAGCATCACCACTGCCGTCAATCCTCTAGGATGAAAAAAACTATGTGCTCATTTTGAAGCAGTAATATTATCAGCAGTTCCAGCATTTTACACCAATGCCCTAGAGCATAGAAATTTAAAGGTTAAAGTACGGGTTAAGGATGTTCTTATGAATAGTAATAGCATTAATCAGTTCTTCAACCTTACCAGAATTATAAACGATGATTAACATCAATTGTTAAAAGAACTAGACTATGATGCTATCATCCAAACACTCTGCACACTAGGACATCATAAAAACTCTCTGGGAGTCACCATATCTCCTTCCCAACCAAAAATATAGATCGAAATGAGAAGTTATGGCAGTACTTTATTATAGCGATACTTATGTTGGAATTTATGCTTACCTATCATCCCTTTATGTATGAATATTTGTTTAATATTTATACTAGTATTATCATTTAATTAAATTGCTAATTATATTTTATATATGGTAAGATGCTTGTAAAGTTTCAGACATTTTATGATCTGAAAGAGTTCAGATTTGGCTTAAAGGAATCTAGTGTGCATAGATATAGGATCAATCAGCTCATTTAGGTGAGTAATATATCCTAATGATCTAAGATGGTATTTTAGAAAGTCTTATGGTCATAAGCAGTAATTCTCAGGAGAAGAGTTTAACCCTAGAGATAAATAATATCACAAAAGTGTTTGCGAATATTATTTATTGAAATAGAATTCTAGAGATAAGCTTATGGTTGGACATATGAAGATTTGATGGTGTTGATCTATATCTACTCTCTACTAGGATATAAATGATAGAGTGATTATATGGATATGTTATAACCTTAACTTGTATGGTCTAACGCGCCGCTTTGCAATATTCGTAACGTGTGGGGGGGCATCGTTCACGAACATATGGAGGACTTCTATATGACAATTTGAGCGTGGACCTAAAGAGTCTTACAATATGAAGTGTACTCGTTGTGCACTGGGGCAACATTATGGATTGAACAGTTCCATCCTAAAAATTCCAGTAAACCAAAAATATATTTCAGGGTTCTTCGAGTTGTGCACTTGTCTAGATATAAATGTTAAGTACATCACTTAATTAGTTGACAAGAGTTGTTAACTAATTAGATGTTAACAAGTGGCACAATTTTATTTCATGAATTGTTTCACCATGAATTCTCCCATTAATCATGTCCGTAAAATCAAATAAGGTAAAAATTAATTATTCAAATAGTTTTTGAATAATAGAATAAATATTATTTAAATAAATAAAATATAATTTTCATTTATTTATTATTTTATTGTTAAATGGAAGTTATACTTAATTTGAAAATTCATAAATTAAATGGTGGAGCACAATTTGTAGAATTTAATGGTCTATTTTTATTAAACCATTAAAAATGGCCACCAAAAATAGTTTTGGGTAGTTTGCCACTTAACTTAATTTTGGTAGAGCAGTTATGAAGTGCTTAGAGCACTAAAAATGGTTGGAATTGATTTTGATTAACAAGTGAAGCAAAACTTGGGGAAGGAAGAGAGGATTAGAGAGAGTTTTGGTTTTGAGAGTTTTTCTTTAAACAAATGGTTGTGAGAAAAATTAGAGAGAGAAAAATCAATTTTCTTAATTTTTCTTTCAAGAAACAAAAACTTGTTGTTGAAAATTCAATTGCTGTTATCTAGCTTCACAATCCTACCAGATTATTGTGAACTAGAATTGTACAATTATTCACTTCAAGGTGAGCTCAAGGTTGGAGCTAGGAAGAATTTGTAATTGAAATTTTCACTGAAATTCTTCAAAGGTGTGTTTTCTGTAATTTATGTTATTAATGATATAAGTTACATGTGTATATATTGATTATATGCTTAATTTTACTGCGAACTCATGTATATGATACATGTATTTAGTTTTTCAACATGTACACAATCACATGTATAGACCCTAAAACACGTTAACAAGTGGTATCAGAGTATGTTTATTGTGTTTCTGGGTTGGTAGAGTGTTATATCAAGTATTTAGAATGCTTGAAAATAGTAAAAATTACATTTTGAAGTGTTTAAAGTGTAGAAAAATAGTTTTTGGTGAAACAACACTAAGGTGCTAAGAACTAAACGCTGAGGCATTCATGTGTTAACATGAACGCCGCGATGTTCACTAGTGAATGCATGGGCGTTAAATTTGTCAGTGAATGCTGGGGAATTATTTCTGATAACGCTGGAGGATTAAGGTGCTTAACATAGGGATGTTTAAATGGCAAAATGCTAGGGCGTTCAAGTGATGAATGCGGGGGCATTCAAGTGCAAAAACCCAGGCCTCTTAAGGTTAAAGGCCAAAAAATGAGTAAAAAAAAATTTTTGGAGCATTATATTGTATAATGCTATAATGTTCAACTTTTAACATTGATCATTCTGAACAATACACTGCAATTTGAAAATTTTGCATATGAGGTTCATTTAATACAATTATAATTGTTATATCAGTATATTAAGTATTGTATATATATTTGTTTATGCTTATTAATCACAATATGAGTCCTATTGGTAAGGGTTAGTTGTGCTTGCATAAATAAATATTCTAATTATAAATTAGATTTGTATATGGTGCAAAAATTTATTATATTAAAAAAATCTCTCTAAATTAAATTAATTAATACGATATTAAACGGTTCACTTCGTTCTTTTTCAATCTTGCTACAGTATGAGGGATTGGTCGTGGTGATTTAAGTTATGCCGTTTAAACATCAAATAAGGCAAAAATATGCGAACATATTGCCTAATATTACTACAGCATAAGGGTTATACTAGTGGCATATATTTGTTGATTGAAGAGTTAATTTGGAATACACTTGTCTAATTTTGCTACAATGTGAAGATAAGGTGTATTTAGGATCAGTAGTAAGAGTTACATGAGATGTAATTGATAAGGGCTGTCTACCTTTCAGGTTTACAAATGTCAATATTGCTACAGCGTGAGGCTAAAGTAAAATGTCAATAGGATCCACTTCTCACTGTATAGTTTAAAGAATCTAAATTTATCGTTTTTCCATTTGAGAGATTAAAGGGATTATGTAAAATAGTGGGAGGGCTTTTCTAGATTAAATGTATAACTAGTATATCCATGATCTAAAACGTTTTTTATTAGCGATTGAAATGTTCTGCTAACATCTTTTTTTTTCTTGTCAAGATCAAAGGGCTTCATGCAACCCACTAGTTCGTATCCTTAATGCACACCAAATCAAAAGTGTAGAAAATTATACTGACTGATTTATGAATCTCAGAATAGTTATGGATTCTGAGAAGCTTAGATATGTAATTGATTAGCGCCTGCCCCGAGCCATCTCTGATGATGCTTCTCTGGAAGAAAATGAGACATTAAAAATGGTTGGATGATGATTTGAAAATCAAATCGTACATCCTCGGTTCAATGTATACGAAGCTTCAAATGGAGCATATCCACATAGACAGTGCTGGGAGTGTAATGCTCCATCTGAAAGAGTTATTTGGTGATTGACCTCAAGTTGAAATATACAGGGTTTCCAAATCTCTCTTTCAAGCTAGACTACTCGAGGGCAGTCTAGTGAGTCCCCATGTCCTTAAAATTATATCTCATATTAAGAGGCTAGAAACATGGATATCTCACTGAGCAATACATTGGAGAATAGTTTAATTCTCCAATCACTTCTAAGGTCATTTGCACAATTCATCATGAACTTCAACATGCAATGATTGGTCCCTACTTATACTAATCTACAAACATGCTAAAAATAGCTCAAGAGGACATAAGTAAAGAGGGCACAACCCTTTATATTTAGGGTATTTTATCTTTTGCCCTGAAAGATTCTAAGAAGTTCAAAGGTAATAATAAAAAGAAAGTAAAGTATACTCCCAAAATAAGTCCTCAAATGCAACACATGTCCAAGCCCCAACATAAGAATAAAGAAAAAGAAAATTATTTCCATTGCAGCGAGGATGGACATTAGAAACGGAACTGCCCAAAATAACTTGCCATAATTAAGAAGACCCCCTTAAATATACACTTGCTTATCATTGACATTTCTTTAGCATTTGATGCTAGCATTGGCTGGGTATTAGATACTGCTTGTCCTTCTCATATCTGCAATGTGTTGCAGTGTCTGAAGGAAGTTAAATTGTTACAGCCTAGAGAAGTACAGCTTTATTAGAAATGAAGATTTCCTACAGATCGAGGCTATTGGACATTTTAATTTACTTCTTCTATGTAATAAAATTGTTGTGTTGAATAATTGTTATTATGTGCCAAACATTATCCAGTAAATTATTTTCATTCCTATATGGGACAGTGAGGGATATCATTTGTATGTTCGTAACTATTCCTTATGTTTGTATAATTTGGATAATATTTTATTAGCTAAATGTCAGTTGATTAATGGTCATTATAAAATAGATACAACAGGAAATGTCATAAATGTACAGGTGAATACTGATAATAACTAGAGAACTTTAAATAATTCAGAATTATGGCATAGATATTAGGTCATATAGTTGTGAGACGCCTAACCCATCTGGTTAAAGATGGTCACGTAAGTTAGATTATTTAAGTTTAGTGCTAATCTAGAGAAAGTTTATAAAAATAAGAACTCAAACGGTCTCAAAACACTTTAAAACTTGTTTGATTATCACTCAAGAAAAAATCCTGGGCCCATGATTAGAGAAATTATTTTAGGTCATATTTGAATCGTTTGACCCTTTCAAGCCTACCCTTAAGATTTATTTTATCCCTAGTCACCCATTTGAGCCTAAACACATATTTTCTTAATTAAACTATAAAAATTTGCATCCCAACAAAAAATATATCTCCCTTATAACACCTATCACTTCATAGCAAGTTAGTCCTATAGAAACATTCTAAAACAAATTGGGTCTATGAAAAGTAGAAAGAAGGAAGACAATTGTTCAAAGGAATTTAAAGGTTTAAGGTTAGGGGAAAAAGTGTTCTTAAAAAACTCTATATTCCCCTAGCTTAGAAGATAAAAAAAAATTGAACAATTGTTGCATATTTTCTACTAAGCGCAAATGTACACTATCATAGCATGTAATATAGATTTAAGTTAAAGTATCGTTCCCACATAGATGTTGTTTAATATTTTCTTTCCTAATTACTAAAATTAGAACTCCTTACTTTTATCCAACCAAAAATAAAAGTTGTTTCTAAAACTAAACTTATTCTTAACTAATTAATCAAGACAAAAGAGTAAGGAAACAAAGGTTAATCACTAGTAAAGAAAGAATTTAGGGCTGCAACTTATCCTTCGATACTTTATTGAACCAATTACTCTCTTATCTTATTCCTTTAGTTATGAATTGTTGACTATATCCCTAATCTTGTCATAAGCCTCTGTCAAAAGATTATATCTTACCATAATAATTACCTATATGTTTATAGTAATCAAAATAAGATAAGACTCATTAAGAACTTATCTATTAATACCATATATGCCATATAAGTATATTTTCATCCCATATAAAACTCGTAACTATTATAATATGATCATATATCAATCTACCCTCAAATAAATACATAAATTCTTTTGTCAAGTTTATTATAATTTCTAAAATAATCTAATATTGGTCAGATATATAAAAAGCATTAAGTATAGATAAAATGTACAATTCAATTTATTGAGATTATAAAATAAGAGAGAAAAATAAATTCAACTACATATTAGGTTCAAGAGTTGCAATCATAGATAAAAAAATATTAGTTCTTGATGAATAAAAGAGTACTAGAGCAATAATTCAAAAACATCATGGAGAAAATAATAAATCTAAGAAAAGAAAGAGATAAAATAAGGTTAGATGCCCTAGATCTTCACTTTCTCTCTTTAATTTACAATGCAATGCTTTTTTTCAATCTTCAATTCTTACTATAATCTCTCTTGGAAGTTGTTTTGCTTCTTTCTCTAGCTTGTATATCTCTTTGGCTTCAAAAAGGGTCTTATTTATCGATCTTCGTAACCTTAGAGTATGGTTTCTTTGAGTCTAAGATTGATTAGGATTTTCTTTGGTTTTCTTTTTAATCATACGTGCATCGCGATGCTAGCTTTTTAGTGTTGCCTCACTAAAGTCAGATCCATAGTGCTAGACTTTTTGACTTTAGCATCGCAGTGCTGGGTAGGCACTACAATGTTAAGACCTAAAAATTTACTTTTTCTAACTTTGAAAGAGCACCACGGCATTGCTTGTCGAGTGCCGTGTTGTTGAGGTCTCTGACTTGTGCATTACAGCATTGGATTTAAAGCATCGCAACATTGGCCCTTTTTTTTTATTTCTTCTCAATTTTCATTTGATTTCCAATATCTTTACATCAAATGCTCGAAAACCTATAAATTAACATTAAATTACATAAATAGTAAAATAATCTAAATTTAGACGACAAAAAAATAATTCAAAAGATGGAAATATTAAGCATAATTAAACCCTATCAGTTACTAAAATCAACAATGAAAAGTTGGGAATTAAGTTTGGGGGAGACCTAATCAACAATTTCAAAGGGTCGAATGGTGTGAGTTTAACCCAAATAAGAAACCTCTTATCTTACCCTCACTCTAGACATATATTACAAGCCAAATAAAGTCCTAATTGATCTTTGGTCATGTGTATACCTACACTAGTGGAGAGAGATATCAAAAGTAAGCTTATGGAGTCTAATTGAAAATTTTTCAATGGCCATGTTTTTGTATGAATAAACTAATCCTAGTGCATAAACTTAATAATATACTTATCCACACACACACACATACATACCAAGAATCACAAGTAGGAAATTTGCATATAAGGATTAAGTCATATTGGATTTTTTATTATATTTTAAGTTTCTTGGAAAGCTATAAGCAAAAATCAATCTTTGAGACCAAGTATTAGTCATTAACCAACCTATGTCTTTATTTTTAATTTTAACTTTATTAATTTTGTTATCTTTCCTCGAGGACGAGCAAACGATTAAGTTTGGAGAAGTTTGATATATTTAAGTTATAGTGTTATTTCTATCCTCTTAAACTTGATGCTTGTCTGTTTAAATAAAATTATTTGCTATTTATATGTATTTTGGTTGAATTATAGTTTAAAACATTTGTTCACGCAACACGCACATATACAAAACTGCAAGTGCATGACCTTGAGCAAATAATAAAGTGGAAAGTGAGTATCATTCCATGAGGATTGATCATTTAAATTACTGCTAAATACTATAGGTGTTCAAAACTCAATTTTATCTAGGCTACTTTAACTCCAAATTGATAGTAAAATTAAAGGGAATTAAACTAATAATTTTGACAATCTTAAAAGATGAGAAATCTATAATAAAGGAGTTCTGAGGTCTTGATTTCACTATAATTTTCCTATGTTCTTCATGTTTGGTGATTAACAATCTTGTTAATTCATTAATCAAGGAGGTCAAAATCAATTTTATTATCTTTCCCAAATATAAATGAAATCTTAAGCATACATTTTCAAGTTGATATTTATATCTACCTTGTCTATCTATACAAATTTTAAGCATACTTTATAGTGATTACCCAAGTGTTATTTGTCGGGCACCTCAATGACAACTAATGCTAAGCCTCTAAAATTCAATCAATGGGTTAATCTTTCCCAATCATTAAAACCCAAAAATTTAGAACAACTAATTCATTTCCTAACAATTTTGAAGCATTAAGTACAAAACAAGTATGATTTTATTAAACAAGACTATGTTAATAATTAACTAAACCATTCAAACATAGTACTATAGAGCTACATCAAGGCCTTAGAAAGAAAGTTTAACCAATTACAAATAAACACAAAACTAAGATTATCCACAAATGTATAAGTGTAAACATGTTTAAACAAAATATATTTACAAATATAAACTTCTAATCAATGAGAATAAGAGAATGGGGAAAAAGGAAACTAGATTGGAGATGTCTTTGGGGATTCAATCTTTAATAATCTTCAACGTTCTTCAAGATTTTAAACTTTCCAAGTGTTTTTCTCTCTCTAGAATTATGTGTTTCTTTCTTTTAACTTTGTGCTCTCTCCTCTCTTCTTAAATACAGGCTTTTGGTCTTCTATTTATAGGTTTCAAGTTAGGCCAAAAAAATAGGGCATAAAAATCTAGGTCATCACACTGCTAGCAATGCCACAACTTGAATTCATTGTTGCTGCAACATGGCCTAAAATCGAGATAGGGTCGCAACCCCAACTTTCTACCAACATTAAAAGTCGTAGCCTCAATATTATGTCAGCACTTCTTTTGCTTGCTTTGGAGCCACAATTTAAACTTCTGGGGTTGCGGATTGGGTCTTGTAAAATGACATTTTTGTCCTTTTTTCTTCACTCTTTACTCTTTCTATGAGTTATTTTGTTGAAACCTATAAAATAACAATACATGTATGAAAAGCCACATATTCATACTTAAAATGACCAAATATTAAGTTATGAGAGATAAAATATCATATGTATAAAATTACTTATCAAATGCATTTAGTTCAAGAAAAGATTAAAAATGGGCAAAAAAGAGCTAAAAGAAGAAAAATTCAAGTGAGCGCCATGATGCCAAAAAATCAATGACATGGTGCTAAAACTTGCAAAATAAATTCTCCAAGTCAGTAACTTGGCATTGCAATGCCCAAAGACTAACACCACGGTGCTAATACAACCCTAAAAAAAAGTATCTAGATCCAAAAACTGACCATTTCGACTTGAGCATTTCAAGGTCATAGCACTAAGGCACAAACAACAATTTCTTATTTAACTTGGATGAGACATTTGCCCTAATTTGAAGTCACAAACCTATAAATAGAAGCATTTTGAAGACAAGAAAAAAAAAACCCAACAAGAAAGCACGAAAGAGAGAAAATTTTAAAGAGTTTAGAACTAGTTTTGAAGATCAAAAAATAAGATTTTGCAATAAGGAAAATAGAGAAGCCAAGAAATCAAAGCAATATTTGTTTGGCTCATTCTCTTCTTACTTGTGTCTTTTGTTTTTCTTCATGATAATCATCAATTTATGTTCTAAAACTCTATTTTTCACCTTGAAATAAGTTTTTTTATTTATTTATAGGATTACAACTTTAAATTCACTATATAATTGGATTTTAGTTTCTTTTCTTATTTTATGAACTCAATATCAAAATTATATAATTTATTTGTTCTTAATACTTTCTATTTATCTAACTAATATTTAGATTGTTTTAGGAACCATTAAAGAACTTGACAAAAGAATTTATGTGTTTAACTTTGGATAAATTGATATATGATCATAGCGTAGTAGTTATAAGTTTCATATTAGATATGCATATACTCATATGGAATTAATAAACTAGTTCTTAATGAGTATTACATCCATCTAATTAATATAAACATATAGGTAATTATTAGGATAAGATATATTCACATGACAATCGATAGAGGCAAGTAAAGATATTAGAGGTTTAGCCAACAATTCATATTGAAGGATTAAATTAAAAGAAGATTAATTGGTTCAAGTAAGGTATTGAGAGATAGTTATAATCCTAAGTTATTTTTATATTGGTAATCTTGCATGTTAATTTTCATAATTCTCTGTGATATTTTTCTGTTATTTAGGTTAGCTTTTTATTGTCTGGATAAAAGTAAAAAGACATAAATTTAGTACTTAGTAAAGATAGGATAAAACTTTCTCGTGTGAATGATACTTTAATCATTCTATATTACGTATTGTGATAGTGTACACTTGCACTTGAAGAAAATACATAACACTTAATGGTAATCAAGGCTTCGCACCTAGAGGCTAAGGAGAAAGTGATTTCTCTCGTGGCTATTTTACTGGTAGTTCTGAGTTCTTAAAGCACCTCAAGCAACACATTGACCCATGCTTATTTTTTCTTATTCATCTTCTTTTCAAGTGGCTTCTTAATGAGCTTGTTAAGGGACTCAACTTACCCATTAGTCTTCGGACGCATTGGGGAGGTAAACCACAACTGTATACTAAGCGGCTCGTATAAGCATTTAAAGTTTTTGTTATCAACTACTTACCATATTTAGTGATTATCACGCATAGTGTCCTTTATAAAGTAGGTTTTTTAGGATGATATGCCTAACCTTGTTATCTATAATGCTAGTAGGTGTTCAGCTTCTACCTACTTGGTGAATTAGTTTACAACGATGATGGAATATTTGGTTGATTCCCTACATTGAGGTAGGGGTTCAATCAGGTTGAGCCCTCATTTGGGCAAATGGTTAGAGGCTGGATATGGTTGTTAAGCCCTTCAAAGGGGTATAAGTGTTTGTCAGCATACCTCTGGTATGAATCACACTTCTTGACTAACTCTCTTGCATCCTGAAATGTTGTAGGCTAATAGTATCCTAATCTTAGGAATTTGTGGTCTAGACAACCCTTAAGTTGTTCTCACAAATTCTCTTATATATTTCTTAAAGCACGTACATTGCTTTGTTATATCTTAAACACTTGAAGTACGATTGGGGTTGTCCTCATCTGTAAAAAAACACCATCTTTTGGCATGTATTAAGTTGTTATGTATCTGATCAAATATGATTCTCACTTATCTAGTAGCAACTTTGCATTTTCATATACCTTTTAATCATATCCATTTAGTTAAGACAAGGGTTAATCTGCATTACTTCTGCTACTTTCTTTATACTTGACTCTATAACAAGTTTGAGGGGCATTAACAGAGGTATTCATGCCTCTTCAGTTGAGGCTAATGATGCTAGCACATCCACTCGGTGGTTTTCTACGCTCAGTATTTTTTGGATCTTGGCCTCTTTAAATTGCTTGATAACTCTCATTTCCTTCCCTTATTTGGTCGTCTACCATTTTAAAACCAAAGCAACAATTGCTTTTTTTTTTCTTATTTCAAAACAAGAAAAAAAATAATAATTCTCAATTGCTTCTCATGATTACACACTTAACATCTCAATATATATATATATATATATATGAAACATAAATAAAATAACATTAAAACACTAAACTTAGCCACCAAGTTTAGGATATAATATTATTATATAAAATAATAATATAAAAAAAAACATATATGGTTTACAACTAAGCATAAAATAATATTATTAAAACAAATAATATAATAATATATTATAATGAGATATTTTGATTATTTAACAATTAAATAATTAATATGTGAAATTATCAATTTATCCCTCAAGAATAGTTACCAAGTCTACCCCCTAATGGGTCCCATTATACCCACACTTGGATAAACTCAACCAAGGGTCCACAATGCGTCACATGTCATGATACAATTAGTAAATAATAATTGTTAACTAATTATTGTATTTAACACTTAAATATAGATATGTACTTATTTTCATGATAGTGATGGATATTACTGGACTAAACAATTCAATCTGGTACGCTGCCCTAATGCTCAACAAGTACACTCCATATCGCGGGACTCCCTAGGTTCATGTCCGATTCATCAAATGAAACTATTCCATGAATCCGTGAACACTGCCCCATGCACACGTCAAGAAAATATGAATCAGCACACCAACCATCCAAGCTGAGGTCACAATGCATACCTATAGTCCTTCTGTCATGATATCCTGCATGTGTGGGGATATAGATTATCACCGTCAAATTTCTATGGGCTCATCCTTATCATATCCCCAAACTTGTATCTTACTGAACAATATACGCAAACTCTTTTACCATATTGTTTCACCCTGGCAGAAACTCTTTCTCGAGATAAATGCTTGTGGCCACAAGACTTTCTGAGATATAGTCTAGAAGTATCTGGATATGTAACTCCTTATGTAAGCTGATGGATCCTATATCTGTACACACCGGATTTTATAAGCATCAAATCATAACTAGCTACACACAGTAATCACACCATGAAAACTCTGTGACATGCGTGGAATCAATGTATGGCGAATCACTTACAAGCCTACCGTAGCACTCAAGTCAAAGAACCACGTATACTACTCAACTCGAGAGGACCCTCCATTGACGGCTTACGTAGGGTGTCTATCGGAGGTCCTTGTGAGTCAGTCTCATATCCAGTCCTAACTAGATACCCATATATCAACATGAGCTCTAAGCTCACGGTTCGCTAAGAAAAATCATCTATACCCTATAAGTACAACATATACCGATCTATATAAAAGGTATATACCGACAGACCCGCATTAGTAGAAATAAATCAAGGACAATATTTAAGAATATATTTGCACAACTGATATTTTCTAGCACCTAATTGCAACTCTTGTAACTATGCAACAACAGTATTCTCGAGTCTATATCCCATTACATACAAAACACCAACTCTTGGATCTTCACTGAGTATTATAACCAGCTAACAATTAGCTGTGCTAACACTCAACATTTATATCTGTCAACGTGGCCAACTGTGGGCCTTTATCTAAACTCTTTCAGATCAAATCTGAACTCCTTCAGATCATACAATGTTATTAATGTTACATTGCATGGTACCATATAAATAGGCATTAGTGATTTATTGAGAATATACACTTGTCTAAATAATAAGTATATGTACATTCAGGTATGGCACGTAACCACTAGTCCTAACACATCTCTATGATAGTTTTGACTTTATTGGGATTGGCCTCAATCCTCTTCTTCAATTCTGGTATACTTAAGTGTTCAATCATAAGTGACCACTTAGGTTATGATCAGTTTCTTGAAAAAATAAACTAGAACTAATTAAACCTTAGCCATGCCCTTAGCACTTGCAATGTGACAGGCAGGTCAAACGCCCTAAGTTGAATTAATTCTCAATGGAACCTGGATATAAAATCTCTCAACCACTTTATTTTACCTTGCCTATTCTTCAACTACTGAGGTCTTTAGCTGACTCACAGGCTATAAAAAGTGTTTAAAAACTTGTCAATCAACTCATTATAGGAGAAGATACTCATTTGCTTTAAAATTTTGTACTAGATGAGGGTATGTCCCTCCAAAGTCATATGGAACAATTAGTGCATCTGGTTCTACCTTAGTCTTACAATAGATAGTAAATCAGTCATTTAATCCACGTAACAATTTTGATTTGTGGTGTCATTGTAGTTAGAGAGGCTAGGCAGTTTGAAAGCCGTAAAGAGTTTTATATTTATGAGCTCCTCAATAAATGGAGACTTCTTCTCCTTTTTAGTTATCCTCAAGGGAGAAAGCTTGTGTATCTCTTTTTTCTCTAATAGCTCATGTAGTCATTCCTTAAGTCTTTAGAGCTTTTCCTCTAAAGAAACTTCTAAAACTGTGCTTTTTTATCCCCCACCTTTTCTGAGTTTCTTCTTATTTTTCAAGATCCTTTATTCATCGTCCTTGCCCAAGTCATTATCATGCCTCTCTCTCTCTGTGGATTTTGTCTACCTCACCCTGAGTCTCCTACTTGAGAGTGTGTTACTCAATCACTAAATTCTTGGTGCGACCTTTTGTTAGGGTTTATGATTACGTGTCATTTTTATTTGTATGAATATTAATTTTGTAATATATATACTAATGAATATTTTATTAAATCACTAATAAGCTTTATTGAATGGTAATAAAGTTTGTAACATTATGGACATTGCATGATGTGAAAGAGTTAAGATCTAGATTAAAGGAGCTTAGACCAGGGCTAAGAGTTAGCAACACTGAGAGTTATAAATGTTATAAGTTAGCACTACTAAGAGTTAGTAGGTTATAAGCTTCAACGAGATCTAAAAAGTTAGAACCTTGTTTATAATGGGACAAAGACGTGAGAGTCTACTTGTAATGACATAGTTATAAAGAGTTGGAATAGAAACTAAAAAATGTCATTATGTAAGTATGTTCTCGAAAGTAGTGTTCCTGGTCTATATTCACCAATGTGGGTCTATCGGTGAATCACTATTATATATATAAGTGTATGTCTATATCTGTATTATACAGATGATTGTTCTTAGTTGACCATGAACTTAGTGAAAGCTCGTAGAGATATGCAGGTATTCAGTTATGACTGGATACTGAACAAACTCACGAGGACCCCAATAGATAACTTATGAATCCGTTAAAGGAAGGTCCTCTCGAGTTGAGTAGTATTTGTAGTCCTTCGACCTAAGCGCCACAGTGAGCTTATGGGTGATCCATCATACTTTGGTTCCACGTATGTCAGAGACCTTTCATGGTCTGACTGCTACATGTAGCTGGGTATGGTCTGATGCTCATAGAGTTCGGTGTGCGTAGATATGGGATCCGCCAGCTCACATAGGTAGGTTGTATATTCGATATTTCAAGACTATATCTTATGAAGTCTTATGACCATAAGCAATGAACTCGAGAAAAGAGTTTCCTACAGGGTTGAATAATATAGGAAAAGAGTTTGTGTATATTGTTCATCAAAATACAAATCTGGAGATAAGTCCACTAATGAGATTATTGGGATTTGACGGTAATGATCTATATCCCGCACATCAAGGATATAATGATAGAAGGATTATACGAATATGTAATAATCTCAACATATATGGTCCAACGCAAGCTGATTTGTAATATCCGTGTCGTATGCGTGATGCATCAATCACGAACTTATGGAATAGTTCCATTTAACGAATCTAGCATGGACTTAGGAAGTTCCAACATGAAATGTACTCTTTGAGCACTTGGGCAGCGTATCGTATTGAATAGTTCAATACAATAAAATCTAGCAATTTACTATGGTTATGTTAACTAAAGTATATGGTTAAATATGAGACCCATTTTAGGTTAACTTGATAACCTAGTGAGGACACAAATGTAATTTTACGTAGTGATTATTTAATTGTTAAATAATTTTAATAAATATTTATTTATTTAATCATTAAATAAATAATTTTAATTTAACTATGGTTAAAAGTTAACTATATAGTTAAGTTAAGTTAACCTTACTTAATGGTTAAGTAAAGGTTAACCTAACCATAGTTAAGTTAGTTAACTATAGTTAGAATATTTAAATATTTATTTAACCTAACTAGGGGTAAGAGTTAACTATAGTTAGGTTAAGTTAAATGCGAATCAAAATTAAGTGAAATGAAATAAAATTAAATTCATTTGTATATATTAGCAAAATGTAATTAGAATTAAAAAGGTTAATTTTATTTTTTGCTAAGTGATTGTCCAGCCATAAAAGAAAGAAAAGAAAATTTATTTTCTTAATTAATTTTGGAGTCAATTGTTGAACTCATAATTTTTTCAATTAGGCTTAAAAAACTAATTAAACAAAAATAGGTTTTTAATTAATTGATTAAGTGTTAATCAAAGGAAAATCAAGAACATAAGTTTAATTTATTGAACTTTTACTAGATCAAATACTTCCATTCTAGATAATCAATCCCACCATTGTTGATTACTAGAATTGAATAAAGTTTACATTTCGGTGGACTTCAACAATTTTGATCCAAAGGGTTCAAGGGTTATTAATTTCATTTATGTTAATTTGATTAATATGAAACAATTATATTTACTGCAAATTTTTATGCTTCCACTGTACATATATATGTATACGATATGTATATTTTATTGTTAAACATAAATACCACATGCAAACACCCAAAATAAATCAACACCCAATATCTTTCAACTCTCATTAAATGACTCTTGTATCCCCTTGCCCTTCTGTTCTCAAGTAAGTTGAGCGAGAAACTTACTGTTCATGATTGGTAGGAAAAGTTCCCTTAGATTAGTCGAGTAGGCTCATCGGTTAATGACTTCTTAGGATCTCAAGTTATTCTTTCAACCTTCTTTTCCTCTCTAACAACCAGCAATTCTTTCAACTCTTTTCTATCTTATTCCATTTACTTTAGTTCTTCATTCAATGTAGTTTGCCGCATCCCTTTTTCTTTTCGTACCACATTTTCATCATCCCATACTTATAATGACTGGTTCAAGTTATTTTAATCTAGATGCTCATTTATCTATTGATTTTAGGTGGTCAGATATCTGTTGGTCATCTTGTTTATCTTTGACCGGTCACCTTTTATGGTTATCTATTCTTATATCTTTCCGTTCTATTCTCACAAACAACGCTAAATTGTTAACCCTAAAATTTGAAAACTCGTGGGTAATAGATTTTGTATCTTTTTAAGAATAGTTGTTGGGCCTCTTCATGGGTTGAGTTAACCACTCTAGACATGTATTAAGCTATACAAACTTCCAGCAACAATGTAAGGCTGCATTGGAGTTTTTTTCTGACAGTGACTTCCGATACTAAGGTCAATAAAGGGTCTTATAAGAAAAATATGGAAGGTAAGAGAAATTTAAAAGAGGTATTTTGACTAGTTGTATTGTTCTTGGTATTTTAATTGTGAGAATTGGTAATTTGGGTAAGGAAAAAACATTAAAAGTTTGGATAAAAGAACCAACAAAAAAAAAAAAATAGAACCTTTTTCTAAACCCCTTAACCCCCTTTTATAGGTATATATTATTGAATCTCATTAGGATTTGGCCAGATCTGTACCTTCTTAATTTAGGCTCATCCTAAGCCTATTGAAATTGAATTTATGCCGAAGATTATAGGTCTTCAAGATTCTGAGGAATGGGGTTGATTGGTTGATCTTGTGATTGTAAGAGATGAATTTGTCAAAGATATGGCTCAAAGATCCTAGTGGATGACGATGAGTCTTCAAACCTTGGTCAATGTGTACCTCTCTTAGACATTGGAAGTTTTGAGTGGTTGGCTTAGCTAATGCTGATTGTCAAAGATACCTATTAATACCAAGAACTTTGGGGTTAAGGATCATAAACAAATCCCAAGAACATTCCCTTATTCATTGTTAGAGCTTCCCCTTAGTGATGGGTTGAAACTTGGAGTGTCTGCGTAATGAGTTATCTTGTGGGCCTCAAGTGAGGTGTTTTCATGATGTTCAGACGTTTGTGAATTACTTTGAACCTTTCGGATTGAGTTTGGAATGAAATCCCAAAGAAAAACAACATCTTCTGTCTTATAAGGCAGCTACGTTTAAGAGATTTGACCATATCCGCGATTATGCATCACCCAAGAGGTCACTTTTAAAGTTGGCATTTGACATAAAGTTTTTGGACGAGCTAAGAATCTACATGACGGAAAGTATCATCCAATATCCATCATTATTTATAGAAAATTTTCACCTAAAAGCAGTTCACATGGTACTAGGGCATGATGGATCAGCTGCGAATTGACATCCAGCTTATCACGTCGCATGCATATGAACATGACAAAACAATATGTATATGCTCTAGATGTATGTGTATTAATCCACGACGTACATCTTATGTTAATGTAAAAAGATAAGAAACTATTGTTTATATATATATATATATATATATATATTTGAATTCTTTTATTTACGTTCATAATTTTGAGTTATGCAATCGTTCTATTGTTTAGATTCATATTTTACAATGTATGAAGAACTCTCACCATGCTTAATAGTTTTCCGATATAGATGTTAATTTGTCAAAAAAAACTAAATTTAAAGTTTATAACGTATAATAGCTTGTAAAATATTTTTTTATTGACTGAGCAAATAGTATATTAGCTTTAAGACTGCGCATATGACATAAAATTTTGAAACTTAAAAAAAAAACTATTAAATATTGTGTTTAAACCTTCAAATTCATCGTCAAAGTTTAGTTAAAGTCATTTTTTTATATTTACCTGATTTGTAGAATTTTTATTGTTTTTTTCTAAAGAAGTCGGATTTAAGTTTTTATTAATATATTTCATTTTGGTCAAATTTATTATATTATGTAAATTAGCTTGAGTGTGTATATATTTTGACTATTTTGGGTAATTTTAAGTTTTAAGAATTTTGTAAATCCTAATTTCTCATCTTTCAACAATTTTTATTATTTTACAAATATTTTTTCATTTTTGTCAAAGCCTTTTTGGTGCTATATAACTATAAATGGCATCGCACTGAATCATACAGCCCTATATAATTTTAGGGAAATTTCCCTTTTTGACCTATGAAAGGGTGTTAATTAAATTTTGACCCCAGTTAAAAATTTTAAAATATATTAATCAAAAAACAAAATAATGGCCATTTTACTGCTTTTACAAATTTTTTCCAAAACTCAAACTATCCAAACTCTCTCAGTCAGCCATTGCTATATTTTATCCTAAAATTTGTAGATAGACTTCAAAGTCATAATACTTTGAAGATTTAAAGTAAATCAACCTATTGTAAAGTTAAAAAAATTGAAATTTAATAAAAATTAGTGAACTTTTATTCTAATTTTTTTCTTTTTGTATTTTTGTGTTGTTTTTATTTTTTAGTTGTTGAAATATTTAGATTTAGTGTCAATAAGGAGAAAACAAAGTTAAAAATAGGTACAAGTAGTTGAAAATGGCCAAAAAGATCGAAATGGCTGATTTCGACCGACAAAGGCATCCAGCTCACGATGCACGCGTTGGACGCTATGTTTACGAACGTGGTACTTAAAACCATGCACCGCGTGCGCCTTGCATCACCCAATGCGCCTATTGCCACATGGAGACACTATTACTATAACCAACATCTTTTCGGATATCATAACTAAGATCAATGCTAGCATCTCTATATATTTGACTACAATAATATGCTTAATCTGGTTGTTTGTTGAATATTGGAGAAAAATAATGAAAAATTCTCTAGAAAGTTTGGAACATACACAGAGGTTAAAATATTTGAGGCCACATTACTCACTTGGTTGCTACTGCTTGCGGATATAAATTGATTAGCATAGTCTTATTTCTACTCTATGGGTGCTTCTACATTATTTTCACATTCAGAAGCTCAAACATCCACTGTTACACATAGAGGAGTAGCACTCTTCTTCTTTACGCTCAACCAAAATATCGCATCGTTATCATTTTCAAGTGGAATAGATCTCAACTTTACAATACTTGAAGGAATCTATAACCTAAGAGTCACTTTATACTGAAACTAATCGACTCCAAAAATAAAATAAAAAACTCTTCTCAATAATTCTTTATATTTTATCTTTTTCAGAACTACCGTGTGCATATTTAAAATTCAATGTATCTTTCAACACCATCACTAGAACTCTTTTACATTCCCCCAAAGTATAAAATGGTCAAATATGTACCATGATAATATAAGCAACACTTGAAAAAAATAACACTAAAATAATTATTAGTATAATTACATAAAATTTTAAAAAATATAAAATATTTAATAATATATAAATACAAAAAATGACTAATAATGAAATAAAAATTATTTAATTAATGACAAAAATATAAAAAATTAATTAATTTTATTAAAAAAAATTAAAAAATAAATGCCACGTGCACCAAGTGGCACACTAAAGCGTGCGTGGTTGGAACCATGCACCAGCACGTGCAGCAAGTGCCTATGACTGCACCATAATTTGCACATAGTTTCGGCCATGAATCCACCATTTTTGACTATTTTTTTTAACTTCTTACACATATTTTTAACTATATTTGTACATTCTTAACACTAAATCTACACATTTGAACTTGTACAATATAAACCAACAGCAAAAATATCCCAAAAAAAATTAATAATTGATGAATTTACAAAATGTTGAAAGAGATAGAAAGAAAATGGTAAGAGAGAAAGTTCTTTTTTCTTTCTTTTTACTTAAAAATAATACTCTATTTATTAAATAAATTTTAAATTAAATTGAATAATAAATAATTAAATTTTTCAATAAAAAAAAATAAATAAATATTTTTGGTGGCACAGGGTGGTGCCATGTGGCACCTTACTAATGTATCTTGCAAGATGCTAAAATTACAATTGAGAGCAAAATAATCTAAATAGCATTTTTTTAGTTAATAAAAATTTGAAATTTTAACTTGGGTCAAATAAGCATAATAGGCTAAAATAGTTGTCAAAAGGGGGAAATTTCCCATAATTTTAAGTCAATATTGCGGCTGTCTGAGACACACAAAATACGAAATGCAAAAGATTGATTCGAAGTTAATAAATCGCTATAATCACAGAAATACAAAAGCAAAAGCTACCTACCGCAGATGCAATGTCTATTGCTATTGTAATTTACCAACGACTAGTCTTACACGGCAACGAGACCTATCAAGAACTAACTGCAATTGCAGACTTGCATTGCAGTCGTTGCAATCTTTTCAGGTGGACGCATCACGCGTGCTATTTATATACATATATGTGTGTGTGTGTGTGTGTGTTTGTTTGTTGCAACTTGGACGCATCTGCTTTGTCGTTTCAAATTCAATTCCACCAAGTCGAATTCAGATTTATAGCTAGGGCCGTCGATCGAGCAGATTTTGTGGAATGGAACCCACTGCTCAAAATCGCAATGCACATAGTTTAGTCATATACGCAGATAGATTTGCATTCTTATCTCTTTATGGATAAGAGAGGAAGTACCAAAAGTAGCAAAATGGCCAAAACCAAAAACAAAATGTCGCAAAAAGTGGGCACCTATCTGTGAAAGATCTAATCATATTTTGTTGCTCAATTTTCCAAATGGCTACTTCCTGCAAAAACATGTGTCTTTTAACTTCTGGACACGATTGTACCATTGAACCAGAAATGGAGTTGTCTGTCACTTTGTTTTCATGGATTGAGAAAGAAAGTAGCAGGGAGTGAAGAAGGGGAAAGATCATGAGACCGATGTTCCCTAGACTGCATTTTAATGATACAGGTAAAGGAGGACCAAGAAACAAGATGGCCCTAAACTAAGTTGGATTGTGATTGGGATTTTCGATAGCAAGGGCCTAGAAATGGGTTATTGGTTTTTAAGTTGCTAATTTTGGTGGGTGAATGTGAATTCTTGCGGCAGAAGCGGACGTTGGAGCTTGCCAGCAAATAGCGGCAGAAGAGGATGAAATACGCTTGGGTACAGAGTCCTAGTGTTCGATTATAGGAACATACAAAATTGCCAAAATTCAAACACATTCATCTAGTTACAGAATTAGAGCGAAGCTTTCAGAAACAAAATCACTGATCAGTGTTGTTTTATTTTAACGATTCCCGTCACCCCTTTTACCGGGCCCACGCTCTGGTAGCTTCTTTGTAGTTTGTCTTCCTCAAATATCTTCTTCAAAAATTGAAAAAAAAAAATACGTCAATTAGGAGTTAATTTGTCCTAAAATAATGAGGGTCAAACTTTATAAGGTAAGAGTATTTTTTTAAATATATAATTAATAAGTTTAGATAATATTATAATTTAACTTGTTATTTGCCGACATGCATATTAATAAGAATATAATTATAATTTCATTAGTTTTACTCCTTTTACAATTAAAATTAATTATCTAACAAGAAAGTAAATAAATTTTCTAAAATTATTAAATTCACCGTGCCCTTTTTCAAAAATTTTAAGGATACAAATATCTCTTTTTCCTTTTCAATTTTATTTAAAGAGATCTGTAAAAAGAAGCAATAACACCCTTTGCGAAGGTTAACAGCAGCAGCCAGCAACACATTAATTATGACAAGTGACCAATAATGGCATTTCTCATTTTGTACATTTTCGGTCATATATGAAGAAAGGTAATTTTCCATTAATTAAGAGCATTCATTTATCTTAAAGATTAAAGGTCTTTAACACCTGCCAAAAATAATAACCATATCAACATGTAACTGTTGAAATTATTACTCAATGATCAACGTATAACTGTGAATAATAGTCATAGATATACAATACCTTGTTATAGAGAAAAGTTGCGCTTGTTTGGTAATAAAGTCCCATAATTTTTTTTCCCTCCGAGGTTCAAAATCACATGGCTATTAATACGAGCCTTGAATATATACTTATATTGCATATTTTTTATTATATTTGTTTTACGTGTATTAATTTTTTAAATAAATAATTGAAACATACTTGGGACAAAAATTCTTAACAAAAAAAAAAAGGAGAAATACATGAAGATAGTCTTAAGATTTTTTCAACTAAAAAACATCAATTAGACAACTAAAATTAAGAGTTGTGTTGCATTTTTTTTTAAAAGGGGTTAGAGGGAATTTGAATTTAGAATCTTCAAGGGAATAGATGTACGTGTTACATAATTATTAACACACAACTAGCATTAACGACAAATAGGCATTTAAATAAACTTTTATCTTTATATGTCATCAAGATTCGAATTCTCTGTTATATAAACCCAATCAATGTGCCGGCTAAAGAATATCCACACCTCGTAAAACATCCCAATCCTCATAGCAACAAGAAGAAATGGCCAACCACCAAGATAACCAAAACCATGCCCAAAATGGCATAATCAAGCAACAACAAGTAGTAGTGGTAATGGTGCCATTTCCAGCACAAGGCCATCTCAACCAGCTCTTACAACTCTCCCGTCTAATCCTCTCTTACGATATTCCCGTCCACTACGTCGGCACCGCCGCCCACAACCGCCAGGCCAAGCTTCGTGTTCATGGCTGGGACCCACTTGCCTCTGCAAATATTCATTTTCATGACTTTGAAATCCCTCCATTTCCTTCTCCTCCGCCAAACCCTAATGCAATATGCAAGTTCCCTTCTCATCTTCAACCGTGTTGGGATGCTGCAAAGCATCTTCACCAACCTGTGGCCACACTCTTGCGTATGCTTTCTTCCAAGGCAAGAAGAGTTATCGTGATTCATGATTCTTTAATGGGGTCTGTGATTCAAGAAGTTAGTTTAATTCCCAATGCAGAGTCATACTGTTTTCATAGTGTATCTGTTTTTTCTGTTTACTTGTACATATGGGAAGCCATGGGAAACCCTATAGAGGCAAATGATGTGATTCCTAAAGAGACTCCGTCTCTCGAAGGTTGCTTCCCTGTTGAGTTCTTCAATTCGATTGCTTCAGAATATGACTACCAAAAGGTCAATTCTGGAGATGTCTACAACTCGTGTAGAGTAATAGAAAGTGCCTACATGGATTTGCTTGAGATGGCCAAGAAAGGTAAGCATTGGGCTCTAGGACCATTTAACCCTGTGATAATACCTCAGAACAAAGGCGGCTCAAATAGCAGACATTTTTGCTTGGACTGGCTTGATAAACAAGCGCAGAACTCAGTGATTTACGTCTCTTTTGGGACAACAATCGCACTGACTGATGAACAAATTAAGGAGCTTGCTATTGGCTTGAAGCAAAGCGATCAAAAGTTCATTTGGGTACTGAGGGATGCTGACAAAGGAGATGTTTTCAATGGGGAAGAGAGAAGAGCTGAGCTGCCAGAAGGATATGAAGATTCAGTCAAAGATAAGGGACTGATAGTGAGAGACTGGGCACCCCAGCTGGAAATTTTAGTCCACCCAGCAACAGGAGGATTTGTGAGTCACTGTGGCTGGAACTCTTCCATGGAGAGCATCACTATGGGAGTGCCAATAGGAGCTTGGCCTATGCATTCTGATCAGCCAAGAAATGCAGTGCTTATCACACAAGTGCTAAAAGTTGGCATTGTTGTGAGGGACTGGGCGCAGAGAGATAAGATAGTGACTTCAAATATTATTGAAAATGCCGTGAAAAGATTAATGGCATCAAAGGAAGGAGTTGAGTTAAGGAAAAGGACTAGAGAACTGGGTGCCAATGTTCGTCAGTCAATGAATGAAGGTGGAGTTTCTCGCATGGAGTTGGATTCTTTCGTTGCTCATATCACTAGGTAGTCGTGTGATACGGGTCACTTAACACTGCATATAAGAGTTCTTAATAAAGTTTTTTCTCATTAAAGCGTGTTGTTCTGTTATATTTTTGTCGTTTATACCTCTCAATCAATCATAAATTTAAAAAAAAATTATCATACAATGATATAAATTTAATTTAAAAAATGCAATGTACCTAGAACACCTAAACCCTTCTCTTTTCATTGAGGTGTCATTATGTATCATTTTATATCATCTCTTGTAATAAATATTTTTTACCTTATTTTTACTTAATCACTAATTTTATAGTAATTTAAATTAGAAATTTTTGTGATCAAATTTATACGTGTAGTTGTTATGGATTAAATTAACAAGAGCAGTCAAGATAATAAAACAGATGAATAAGAAAGATACACAAAATTTATAGTGTTTTATCTTTAATTTAAGACTACATCATAGTATCTGCAATTTTCATTATAATAAAGCAAAATTAAAAGATGCAACGCTACTCTTATATAAGTTCAAAAACGGCCCTTCTAATAACTTATTACTAATAGGAAACTGATTAGGATATTATTATTTTATAATTAAAAAATAGACTAAAACATTTTTCTTTCATTGGTAGGAAACAAATTAAGATAAATAGAAATAAAAATAAATTTTAAATTTTTTTTTAAACTTCAAAAAAAATAATTAGATTCCACGTATCTAATGGTAGTATAATTTAATTTTTTAAAAAGTTATAATACGTAAAAAAGTAAAAAGTAGCTTCAAAAAAATTGAATAATGAGAAAATGGCATTTGGACCTTTAAAATTTTAGAAAGGGAATTAATAGATCATAATATTCTTAAAATTTTCATTGATACCCTTATCAACTAACAATTTTCAATTATTTTAATTGAAAAATTATAAAAATAATAAAATTATTGATCGAGTGTGTGGTTTGGATGTGAATGTGTACGTATTGAATCATAATGCATGTCATATATGTTGGGATTTGTGCTTACGTGCCATCCCTTTTGTATATAAATATTTGCTTTATGTTTATACATTTATGATTTCAATATATCACTAATTATTTTATTTATAAATATGGTAAGATGCTTGTAACGTTTTAGACATTGTATGATCTGAACGAGTTCAGATCTGATCTAAAGGAGTTTAGATCAGAACTAAGAGTTAGTAAAATCTAAAGAGTTAGAGCCTTGTCTGAAATGGGACAAAGACCTAAGAATATATTAGTAATGACGTAGTTGTAATCAGTTGCAAATGGTGCTAAGAAATGTTGTTATGCAAATATGTTCTTAAACTTAATGTTCCTGATCTATCTTCACTAATACGGGTCTGTTAGGGAAGACCTTAATAAATATAGATCAGTGTATGTCTATATCTGGATAGTCCAGATGGTTAGTCTTAGCAGACCATGAGTTTAGTGGAAACTCGTATAGAGATACAAGTATTCAGTAAGGACTGAATATTGAACAGAGTCACAAAGATCTCCAATAGACATCCCATAAAGCCGTCAATGGAGGATCTTTCGAGTTGAGTAGTATTCGTGGTCCTTAGACCTGAGTGCCACGGTGGACTTGTGAGTGATCCATCATACTTTGGTTCCACACATGTCAGATACCTTTCATGGTCTGACCGCTGGGTGTCGCTGGGTATGGTCCGATGCTCATGGAGTTCGGTGTGTACAGATATGGGATCCATCAACTCAATTGGGTGAGTAAAATATCATGTAACTCTAAGATTGTATTTCAGAAAGTCTTATGGCCATAAGCAGACATCTAAGAATTTCTTGGGAAAATAATATCGTGAAAGTGTTTACGGATATTATTTATTGAAATACAAATCTAGAGATAAGTTTATGGTTGAGCACATGGAGACTTGACGGTGTTGATCTATATCTCCGCTCTTCTAGGATATTTATGATGGAAGGATTATACGAATATGTTATAACCTCAACTTGTATGGTCTAATGCGCCGTTTTGTAATATCTGTAACATGTGTGTGGGACATTGTTCACGGACGTGTGAAATAGTTTCATATGACAAATCGGGCATGGACCTAGAGAGTCTCACAATATGAAGTGTACTCGTTGTGCACTGGGGCGGCGAATTGGATTGAATAATTAATCCAACAATATCCAGCAAAATAAAAAATGTTTCTAGGTTCCTTTTATTATTCACTTGTCAATAATTGAAGGTAAAACACATTATTGGTTTATAAGAGTTGTTAACCAATAAGAAATTTGACAAGTGACATAATTTTGCTCCATAAATTATTTACCATGTATTTACCTATTTACCTTGCTTGGTAAATACATATATGGTAAATGTAAATATTCAAAATAGTTTTGAATTATTAATATTTTATATATTAATCAAGTTATTATTATTAATTGGAATAAGTGGCAAACACCATTTACTAATGGAGAATGCACTTGTTATTAATAATAAGGAAATTTTACCACTTTGTAATTCTTAAATGATGCACTAAGGAAGTGGTAAAACCACTTAACATTGATTAAATGCCATTTACTCTCTAGAAATTGATTCAATTGGTTGAATCAAATTGGTGAGTGAAAAATATGATAGATTAATGTTTGTAATGGCAAACATGATTAAGTGGTGGTGGAGCACTAAGAGAAATCATTCTTTACACTTAAGAAAGAATTGAAAGAGTTCAATGTGTGCAAGATAGAGTAAAATTCGTTCTAGGAGAAAAGAGAGAGAATTGAGAGCTTTTCCTAAGTGTTTTTCTAAAAGTGTTGAGAGAAAATGCAAAGGCTTACCAAGCTACAACATATAGAGTTGTAAAGAACTATAGAAAACACTCAATTCTTCTCATCTCTTGGTAGTAATCATAAGGACAAATTGTTTTAAGTGTTAAAACAATCATTTGCTGGAAAATTCAAGGCTGTCATTCTAGCTTCACAATCCCACCGGATTTAGTTGTGAACTAGAATTGTGCAAGGGAACACTTCAAGGTGAGCTTAACAAATTGAAGCTTGGAGTTCTTGAAGATTTGTAAAGTTACCTTCATATCCGGGTAGGTTATTTATTTGTTATTCATTTTATATCATGCATGAAATATATATATGAGATATATATGTACTTGAATGATCATACATGCTTGAATATGTTACATATTGTTTAATATGTATGAATACTTCCGTTGCGTATTTAATTTTTGAAATTATACACATCTATACACATCACACACCATATCACACAATAATATATACGTGGCACAAGGAAATTAAAATTAAACATTCAACATATACACATTATATCTGAAACAATTATACTAACAGTTTCAAAAATTTACCCTTGATTCTGTTAGCAATTACAATCTCTAATAAATATATAGGATTAAAAATCTAGAATGGTAGCTTAATAAATTTCCAATAGCTCGATTATACAACAACTCTTATTGGCTCTCTCACGTGGATGAAATATATGACTTAGGAAATTTAAGAGCAACACTTGCTCATTTTGTTCAAATTGGCCGAATGCCTTCGCTCACCTAAATGAAACAATTTCATCTGATTTTATAGTTTAACTTTTACACATTAATGAAACAATTTCATCTGATTTTATAGTTTAACTTTTACACATTGACACTTATCCAATAAAACCAATGACATTAAGACATTTGGCCGTTAAAGGCCAATCATACCTTTGCCGTGTGGCCACTAAACGCCAATGATAAAAGGTCACTAGTCACACATTCCTAAATAAACAACAATTGTTGGCTTATTTAATGAAAACATAACACTTAAGCTTATATGTTTCTTGAGAGATTTTGAGACAAATTTTACTTTTTAAAATTTTTTCGGATTTAATCGTTTAATCTCGTCTGCTACTCTAGTACTCAATGAGTATACTTTATATTGTTAGATTTTTTATCTTATAGAATTTTTCCGCAAATATATTAACAATGCCCTACACACATAGCAGATATTACAGAATAGCGTGTTGAGCCATACAAGTCAAGATAAACTATATCTGTATAATCCTTCCGTCATCTATATCTTAAAAAAGTAGAGATATAGATTATTATTGAATCTCTATATGCTCAACCGTAAACTTATCTCTAAATTTTTATTTTCGTAAATAATATCCGCAAACACTTTGGTGATATTATTTAACTTTACAAAAAACTCTTTTTCAGGGTTTATATTTGTGGTCACAAAACTTTCTGAAATACAATTTTTGGAGCATCATGATATATAACTTACCAATATAGGCTGAAGAATCTCACATCTATACACACCAAACACCATAAGCATCGAACCATACCCAATAACACTCAGATGTCAGACCATAAAAAGCTTCTGACATGTATGGAATCAAAACATGGTGGATCACTCACAAACCCATCGTGGTGCTTAGGTCAAAGAACTATGAATACTATTTAACTCAAGAAGACCTTCTATTGATTGCTTTATAGGATGTCTATTAGAGGTCCTCGTGAGTCTGTTCAGTACCTAGTCCTCACTGAATATTTGTATGCCCATACGAGCTTCCGTTAAACTTACGGTCTGCGTAGACTAATCGTCTGGATAATCCAAATATAAACACACATTGATTTGGAAGGAATACTGATCAACTAATGTTGGCAACATATATCAGGGACAATATTTTCAAGAACATATTATGGAATGGCATTTTTTAGCACCATTTGCAACTCCTTGCAACTATATGATTACTATAATATTCTCAAGTCATTGTATAATTTCAGACAAAACTTTAACTCTTAAAATTTTAATCTATTAGTACTAACCTAAACTTCTTTGAATCAGATCTAAACTATTTTAAATTTATAATATCTAAAAATATAACAAACTTAGTACCATATAATTAAGTATTATTAATTATATTAAAATATTTATTATATAAATATAAAATAATTTATACAAACTAAAATTAAAATAGCGCTTAAGTTCCAACTTCAATAATTACTATTATACTTTCATTTTGAATTAAGGTCATATATGCTTTATATTGTTAATGTTTATATCAGTAAATGATAAACCAAATTATTATATGATTCAAGTTTATTGACAGTATAATTATAAAATTATCCTTACCCTTACAAGTTTACCGAATTTAACCCTCCCTTTTACCAACCCGCTTGTCTTTTAGTTAGGGTTTTTACTCGCTATATTCGTACATGAATCAGCATCATTACTATTAGGTGATGGAGAATTGTTGCGGTTTTCCGACGACTATTGCCAGAGAGGATGAAATTTAGTATTTTCGAGCCACGAACCATTTGACTCTCTCTTTCTGTCTCTCTTTTTATCTCTCTCTCTCTCCATAAATTTCTCGTTCTTTTTCTGACTGTCTTTTTGTCTCTGTCCTTAAATCTCTGTCATTATCTCTCAAGAAACCATCTGACATCATATTCTTCCATACCACCGGCCAATTTGGTGATATAGTCAAATTCCATTCTTAATTGATTATTCGGTCTGTATGTTGGCGGACACATGGATCCGTTTCATTCGTTACCTTCTTCTTGAACGATATTGTGAAGGGATTTTCTGGAGGGAGAAATCAATATCACTTATTGCTAAAGGAGTTGAGGATATGCCCATTATTATTATTATTTATATAAGTATTACATTGTAAATTTTAAATTTTAATATTATATTTCAAAAATAAATTATTTATAATAATTGATGGACAACTGAATAATTACCAATAATTATAATCGTTAATAACTACTTCCTAATAATTTGAAGAAATAAAATTGCTCTGACAATTGTTAGAATTGAAACTTTTAATTTAGGCAAGGGTACACAGACTTTGACACTAAGCAAATATTTAGGTGCATTTAATCAATGCTACTTGGATGTATGATGGATAAAAATATTAATATAGGTTTTCTGTTTCTATTCATATATGAGAGAGCTTGTTTCATTGGCCCACTTGTAAATGGCAAGGATGTTTTATTACTGTTTATTATTATGTTACTCATATTTTTCTGTGTGATGGTAGGCCTAGACTCGCTTTT
This sequence comes from Ailanthus altissimus, assembly GCA_946807835.1. Taxonomy (NCBI): domain Eukaryota; kingdom Viridiplantae; phylum Streptophyta; class Magnoliopsida; order Sapindales; family Simaroubaceae; genus Ailanthus; species Ailanthus altissimus. Next base: position 19,130,724 of record OX327687.1, read on the forward strand.
ATTTTTGTGAGTTTTGCTTATTTTCACTGAAGTAGATTGAAAATGACTATCAGCTATACTGGGAATTGTTTGCTTTCAGTATGCAGGTACTCTTGACGGGGTTGAGTTTCATTGTTTTTACAACAATTACTTTGAATTGGTTCAAGAAAATCAAGCTTTATGCAATATCCAGATAGAATTGTGCGATAATTTTTAAGAAATTGAGAATTTTCAAATTTTAATTTTTTATGGAATGAATTTTAATGAATTAGACAATAAATTTTGCAGATCAATTTAGGAAAATGGAGATTTTTGCGAGAATGTCCTAAAAGCTGAGGAATTTGAGATGGATTTGATTTGGATGAAGTATGTGATAGCTTATGTGAACCAGTTGGGGAAAATAACGAGTTGTCTCACAACCAAACGGTTCTGTGCGAAGATATCCAAGAAATGAGATTTTCATTTCAACCCAATTATAATGTGTCTGATTAAACATACAATGTCATATTTATTAACTTTAGATTTTGGTTTTAGGCTGTATTTTCACTTTTATCCCTTTTTTAATTAAAATAAATAAAAACTGTTAATTGATATAATGAAACTTTTAGAAGTATTAGAGTTTATCTATCCTTTTCTAATGTTTTACAAGTTCAAATGTCATTTTCTCTCGAGCAACCATAGACATAAATTAAATAGTTTTGCATTTTCAAATATCTGAGCAAAGTAATTAAAAATAATTTTTTATACTACTAGGATATTGTATTTCAAATATTTAAAACTGGTTTGATATGTGCATAAATAAATACCGTACTGGTGGTGGTGCATAAACAAATATTAAATATTATCATAAAACATTGTACATGAATGACCAGAAATAAAGTATTGATATAAACGCTTTACACGAGTCAACCAAAAATCTAAGACAATAAAATCTAAGACTTAAATGTAGCCATAAAACAATCTACATTGTTGGGTTTATTTCTTAAACGTCCAGTCAGTCTGCACCAAGAGAACAAAGCTTATATTTAAATGGAAAAATTCTATAACAAATTCAGTCCCAGCAATTTAAGGGCAATGAACCTAGTTTGATTTTAGACCCAATTTTAATATATAACTCAGACCCGCCAACCATAAATCCACAAACAGGCGGAAATATATTGAATTATAATTTTCATTGTAATTTTATTTAATTATTTATTATTTTGAATAAAAAAAGATTTTTCTCAAATGAATAAATTCTATTTAAATCCTTCTATTTTGTAAAAAATATTAAAAATAATTTTTAAATTCATGTTTAATCAACTTCAATAATTTTTATGTTTGAACTTAGGAAAGAATTAGGATTCTTTTCCTTTAAAAATGCTTCATAATTCATTCATATGGACCATTCATTCATCCATTCATATGATAAATATTTATTACCCTACTTCTTTATGAATACACTCATTCACACATATACACTCTTTTTTTTGAATAAACATTGATTTAAGTGTCAAAGTATTTTTTTTTTAGTAAGAGGATGGAGGGCTTTTATCTTTAATTAAAGGAGTACTTAAGGATAAAAAAAGTAATTAGCATAAAAGTTTTGAACAAGAGAACTTCAGTGGCATCATCTGTGAGAAGGTTTGAACAAAATGCAGATTTATAGACACTAAAAATTACCATAAAAATACAAAATGATAGCAATATAAATAGCTTGAAGCATCCACATACTAAAATAAGGGACTCGAGCAACCCATATTTAGTCCCTTTAGAAAACGAGATTCTTGTTGGCATAACAGATATCCTAATGAAGATTTTAAAATAACACAAGGAAACACAGAAGGAGAATCAAAAATTAAAAGATCAACTGACAATGATGGAATGGTATGAAGAGTTAAACGATGACTTCAAAGAAGTTCAAAACCACGAGAATGGGCTAGGTTAACTCAGCGTGACCAATTGTAATACCAAGCTTCTAGATGTATAACAGAGCTGGAGACTTGAAAGAGCAAATCTTCCAATTTAACAAAAAGATGGTGACTCATGTTATGGACAAACCCTTAAAGTGTATCCTTTCCATCAAGCTTAAAGGAACCTGCCCAAATATGGTTCTGAGAACTAAAGGAAACATATCTTCCTTCAATAAATTAATAACATAATTCATTGCCCAATACATGTGGAATTAAAAGAAGAAAAGACCACACTAGACCTATTTTTATGAAATAAGTAAAAAATAAAACAACCAAAAGATTCCTCAATAGATTCAATAAAGAGTTAAGGATTGGGAAGCTACAACATAGAGATAGCTACCTAAGCCTACCACAAAGTAGTACGAATGTCAACATCATACTACATATACCTATTGTGAAAGAATTTCTCCTTCTTCGAGATAATTAATAAAAAATTAGAACAATTAATTAGAGAAGAAGAGGATTTAGACAACTATAATGAAAGAAGCTTCTAGATCACTACATGAAAAGAATGAAACTCATCATAGAGAGATGGATATGTAAGGAGATCTTCCACTTACGAAGCTAATAGATGTGAGAAATGACTAAGACAAATGTTTGAACCATTGATCCTAATAAACATGGTAGCAAATAGGATATGGGCAATATATAAAGATTTTGAAATTTCAAGAAAACCAAAACTTGTGCCAAAGCTGGAAGAATAGAAGTATAAGTCCAAACATTGTGCCTTCTATGATGAATATGAACAACATAGGAATTATTGATCTTTGACGGCCTAGATTAATGCCCTCATAAGAAGCAATTATTTAGCAAAATTCAAATTAGATACTTATCCAAAAAAATTACAAAATCAAAAAAAGAATCCAAGTGAGCTAGAACTAACGTTTTAGATGACAAGGAAAAAGACTTGCCAATACTAAATGCACATCATAGCTCCTTATTTGACTTTTGTTACTTAAAAAATGAGGACGATAAAGGAGAGGAGGCAAATAATCAACTTACTAATGAAGCCTTTATATATCAATAATTATAGAAGGTAGGGAGGTTTCAATTCCAGCAATCCTAGAAGGACCATGAATCGAAGAAATGCTAGTCGAAGATTCTATTGAAGCATTATCTACAAGAATCACTGTAAAGCAATTCTATGTGGTAGAGCTTCGCAGTAGACCACCCGATAAATAAGGGAAGGATAAGAGATGGAAGCCACTATTTATGGGAGCAACTAAGGTGAAAAGATGTGAAATAGGGAAAACTTTTGTAAATTTATCAATAGTATAAGAATTAGGAGAAAATCATTTACTCTAATAAAAACTAGACATGTTTGATAATGCCACATTAGATCCTCTAGTAATTAACTTAAATATAAATGGAACAATAGTACGAAGGGTCTTGATTGACAGATGAAGTAGTACAGATATTTCTATTTTGGAAAGCTATCCAAGGACTAGGTTTAAATGAGAAAGACATTAGAAAATGCAACATAGAACTCATTGCTTTCAAAGGAGGAAAGGTATAAGTTAAAGGAACAATTAGAAGTAAACTATTTGGCAATTATTGCACCACCTGCTTACAACACTACAACATTATGCTATTGGATCCACTACATGAAAGTTATCCCCTCTACCTTACATTAAGTTGTCAAGTGTGTTTTAGTTACCGGTAAGGGAACATTAGACATTAAATTAGAACATATTCAAACAAGATGTGCTATGCTAATTCACTTAAACCATCAAAAGAACAAAAAGAAGCAAAATATATATATATATATATATATATAGTAAAAACTACCAAAGATAAGGTTAAAGGAAAGAAAGATGAAATAATTGAACCATCCAAAAAAGTAAATGAAACAAAAGCACCAACTAAAGAGCAGCTTCCACCTCACTTAAGGGAGAAAGCATCAACAAAATAATAATGATAAGATCGGTAGTTGAAAAGACTTTCTCAGAAAAAAGAATACATTGTACTTATCATTGGAAAAATCGAGAAAGTAATCTTAAACCCTTTTACCCTTGATAAAATGATTCTACTAAGCACCAATATGATCGTAGATGAGAATATAGGAATGTTCGAGCTATTAAAAAGTACTAAGGCTCATTTTCTTAGTCCCATAAAGACATGTTAACGGTAGATTAAAAGGTAATGTGCCATAAATTGATTACCAGAAAAAATTACATACCAGTTTTATAGAAACAAAGATGATTCGCTCCCGAGTAAAACAACATCATTAGTGACAAAGTAAACAGATTGTTTCAAATAGGTTTCATTTTAGAAGTTTGCTACCCCGAGTAGTTATCCAACGTTGTAGTTGTAAGAAAGAAAAATGGGAAATGGAGAGTATGTGTGGACTATACAAACCTAAATAAGGCAATGCCGAAGGATTTCTTCCCACTAAAATTGATCAAATAGTAGATGCCACAACATGATATGAAAGGTTATCGTTCATGGTGTTGGCGGATCTAAGGCATGTGGGTGTATGCATGTGCAATTGTGTCTATTGCCTAACGTAACGAAAATGTATAAATTTTGCAATAAACACAATAAATTCAATATATTAATCACATTAACATATTAATAAGGCTAGAAAACTCACCAAACGTGTAACATTATACACTTGTTTTTCCTAGAGTCCGCATGAAGACCAACTCACATGCGGTTCTAATCACCAACTCGGTGGGCTTGGTGAGCTAAAACAGCAGCTCCATATTCAGCCTGGGATTAACTCTTAATCCCCAAAATGGCCGGGAGTGAATTTACATCATTTTCTCCAAAAGGATAAGAAATGGAGATTTGAAGCAATTCATAATTGCTCCAATTGGAAGGATAGAGAAAAATGAAACAATTTCATTTTTCTCTTCTTCTTCTTTCTTTCTTCCTTCCTTTTCTCTCCTCTTCCTTTTTCTTTCTCAATTGTTTTTGGCCAAATCTCTAATTGCTTCACCTCTCTTTCTTTCTTTCTTTATATATATATAATATAATATAATATAATAATAATATAATATTTATATATATATATATAAAAAGAAAGATATTTGATTATTTAACTATTAAATAATCAAATTGTGAAATGATCATTTTGCTCCTCATGAATAGTTACCAAGTTTACCCACTAGTAGGTCCCACTAAATCCCACACTTGGGTAAACTCAACTGAAAGTCCACAATACGCTATGTGTCATTATACAATTAGTAAATAACAATTATTAACTAATTGTTGTATTTAACACTTAAATACAGACACGCACGCTACCCTAGTGCACAACGAGTACACTCCATATCGCGGGACTCCCTAGGTTCTACGTCCGATTCGTCAAATAAAACTATTCTATGAGTCCGTGAGCAATGCCCCACGCACATGTCACGGATATACAAATCATCGCATTGAATCATACAAGCTTACAACGCATACGTATAGTCCTTCTGTCATGATATCTTGGATGTGCGGGGATATAGATTATCACCATCAAATCCCCTAGTGTTCATTCATATCTTATCTCCAGACTTGTATCTCACTGAACAATATGCGCAAACTCCTTTGCCATATTATTCTACCCTAACAGAACTCTTTCTTGGGATTGATACTTGTGGCCACAAGATTTTTTGAGATACAATCTCGAAGCATCTAGATATCAAACTCCCTATAAGAGCTAACATATCCCGTATTTGTACGCACCAGGCTCCATAAGCATCGGACCATACCCAGCGACACCCAGCGGTCACACCATGAAAGGTCTATAACATGCGTGGAACCAAAGTATGGTGGATCATTTACAAGCCCACCCCGGCACTCAAGTCAAAGGACCACGTATACTACTCAACTCGAGAGGACCCTCCGTTGACGGCTTATATAGGATGTCTATCGGAGGCCCTCGTGAGTCTGTCCCATATCCAATCCTAACTAGATACCCATATGTCAATACGATCTCCAAGCTCACGGTCGGCTAGGAACGACCAACTATACCCTATAGATAGGTACGACATATGCTGATCTATATAAAAGTATCCACCAACAGACCTGCATTGGCAGAAATAAAGCAAGGACAATTATTCGAGAACATACTTACGCAACTTGCATTTTCTGGCACCCAATTGTAACTATACAGTTACTAGTATATTCCCAGGTCTATATCCCATTACAGACAAGGCTCCAATTCTTGGATCTACTAAGTATTATAACCAGCTAACACTTAGCTGTACTAACATTTAGCAATTATATGTCTCAGGGTGGCTGACTATGAGCCCTTATCTAAACCCTTTAGATCTGATCCGAACTCCTTCAGATCTACAATGTCTGTAACGTTACATGTATAATACCATATAAATGGGTATTAGCAATTTAATGGGAATGTACACTTGTATAAATACACAAGTATATGTACATTCAGGGATGGCACGTAAGCACCGACCCTAACACATGGATGTATACAATGGATAAAATCATATCAGGATAGCCTTGAAAGATAGAGAAAAAATAAGCTTGATAACCAACGTAGAACCTATTACTATAAAGTAATGTCATTTATATAGACGGTGGTCAAAAGTAAGGAAGCATGTGATCATATTTCAGATCTACATGAAGTATTCATTGTCTTAAGAGATTTAGGATGCAGTTAAATCCAACCAAATGCATATTTAAAATCTCTTCTAGAACCTTCTATAGGCATATTGTAAGCACAAGGAGAATTGAAGCAGATCCATCACAAGTCCAAGCTCTTAGAAATATCACAATCCTTAAAGCACTGAAAGAAGTACAAATACTCACAAAAATAGTGGCAGCCAAGTACAAACCCTTCTTCCAAACAACAGAAGTAAAAAAAACTAGAACCTATGAGGATCAAAAAGAAGGAAGCACTATAAAATCTGAAAGAATATCTGAAACAACCTCCAATATTAACTACACCACTTTCTAATAAGACATTTTTTTGTATCTTGTAGTTTCATGAATGGCAGTTAGCGCAATCCTATTCAGAAAAATGGACGGACAATAAAATCCCACCTTCTATACAAGCAAAGTACTCCTAGAAGTAAAGATTAGATCCTCAATAGTAGAAAAACCCATCCTCGCTAATGAGTTTGAAATTGATATATATTATAGACCTGTTTTAACTTAGATTCTTGCCATTTTTTAGTAATTACATGCTATTTATACACCAATGTATTGAATTTGTAGAATATATAGTGAAATGGATAAACTGGAAGGCAAAATATCAAAAAATAAAGTCAAAAAATAAAAATTCAGAGAAATGGATGTAGAAATGGACGAACACTTCAGAATTCTCCTTAACAACACTCCAACCTTCGGCTAAAATCAATAAACGATCTTGCATTTAGATGCAAAATGCTTAAGCATTTCTAGAAAATGAATGTTGTGACCTTCACTTAAGAACGCAGCTATATCATTTTTCGAGCACATACAAAGGCAGTAATATATCTATGCCATCAACGCTCTAGTGTCAAAGAAGAACAATGCCTTAATGTTTGTACAAAACAACTATCAATGCCTTAGTGTTTCAAGCTTGACACTGCGACATTACCCTGTACTATGTAAAGCAACTCTTTTAGAATTTTGTGAGAGATGACGTTTCAACTTCGGCTCTACACTGAGGTAACTCACTCCATACCAAAAATCTTTCCTTTTTGCTGTCAACAAACATAATTCAACACTTGGAATTAACTTTATAGGGATTTAACATAATCAATAAAGATTAGCAACTTCAAGATGAGCATTGGAAGCAAGACAAAAGTGGCTATTTTGGTTTTCATCTATTGCACTTTTGGGTTTGATATTTGTTGTTTTATGTTTACTCTTTTATTTTTCTTATCTAAACTTAGTTATGTTGAACTAATTTCATTCGTCTACATTTGTAGTATTGAACCCAATTATGTGTTTGTTGATATTTATAACTTTAAATGAAATGAACTAGGTTATTATTTAATTTGTTAGTGTTTAATGCTTACATTTAATCTTTCTAGTTAATGTATGATTATTGGATTCATTAAGATAAACTTAAAAAAGGGATCTCATTGAAAATCCTAGAATAAATTGATGTATAATTATAGAGTAACATCAACAAGTTTTGAATTAAGATATGAAAATATTTAATTGGCATGCATGGTTAAATCAACTTGGACTTAATGAATTATATTTTAATCATAGTATTATAGGGATTTAGGTATTGGATTGAGGGGAATATAATCGTTTGACTATCAAAAAAGGCTTGCAATGAGCCTAGTGTTGAGACCAATAATAAACAAAGGGATGAGCATTCAAAGTACGCCTTAAAACAAATACAAATTGGGGGATAATTACTTTCCTAGGCACTCCTTACTATTGATTATGTGGTGTGTTTTAATTTGCTTATTTAGATAGATATTTTATAATTAATTTCAATTTCTAATTACATTAAGTTATCCGGATAAAGACAAGAAAATTAATTTTAACAATTAACCTAGAACAAAAGATCTAACCCTCATGGGATCCACACCCCTCATCTCTATATTACTTGTTAAGCGATAGCATGAACTTTCACTTGAACAATTACACTTGTAGAATCATTGATAGTGGGCATAACATATCTTGCATCTTGTACAAGTAAATTATATTCGCATAAAATATACACAACAATAAGTTTTTGGCACCATTGTTAGGGACTTTATTTCTTTGTTCATTGTCAATACTAATACCAGTTTATCTTGTTTTTAATTTGGATTTATTTTTTATTTGTTTCCTTGTTTAGCTTTATATTATGGTTATTTTCATAGGTTGATGTCTTAGTGTATGCGAAGGTCTCACAGTCTTGAATTAACCGCTCGACCCAGAGATAGAAAAAACACTTAGAAGGCTACGTCAAAAGCAATTACAAAGAGAAGCTATGAAGAATCAAGGCGGTGAACCTGCACCTCTGGACAATAATCCAAGTAATTTCATAGAGTATTCAGTGCCTTTGGTGGATAGTATTAATTTGAGTATTCGGAGGCCTAAAATTAATGCCAATAATTTTGAGATAAAGCCTAATACAATCCAAATGCTTAAAGACTCGGTACAATTTGGGACACTTTAAAATGATGATCTGAACGAACACATTATAAAGTTTTTAAAGATTTGTGACACCTTCAGGTTTAATGGGGTTTTAAATGACACTATTAGGCTAATGTTGTTTCCATTCTCGTTGAAGGATAAAGTAAAAGGTTGGTTGATGTCTTTGTCATTCGGTTCTATTTCTACTTAAGATGATTTGGCGTAGAAGTTCTTAGCCAAATTCTTTCCACCTCCAAGACCACTATGATAAGGAATGATATTTCATCTTTTGTTCAATAAGACCAAGAGTCTTTATATGAGGCTTAAGAGATGTTTAAGGACATGTTGAGGAAGTGCCTGTATCATAGAGTTTTGAAGTAGTTATTGGTACAGACTTTTTATAATAGTCTTGTGGGTCGATTGAGGATAATTGTTGATACAACTACTGGAGGTACTTTGATGAACAAATCTACTAATGAGGGTTATAATTGTTTTGGAAGAAATGGCACTGCTAACATATAATAATGGTCAACTGAGAGGGTAAACCCAAAAAAGGTAACTGAGTTACATGAGGCGAATACTTTGACTTCTTTAACAGCTCAGATTAGCCTTCTTACCGGGAAGGTTGGGTCTTTAAGAGTTAATTTAGTAAGAATTCAACCTGTTATTTGTGGTTTTTATGGAGATAATCATCCAAAAGGTCATTGTATGAAGACCGCACAGTATGTTGGGTACAATAGGAATCAAAACAACCCCAACTCTATCTTTTATAACCCAGGTAAAGGAATCACCTAAATTTCTCTAGGAACAATCAAGGCTAGTCATCAAGACCACACAATCTACCTGGAGAAGAAATCAGCATTGAAAGGCTTACTTGTGCAACACATCAGTAAGATTGATCAGATATTGCTAAACCAAATAGCCTCTCTCAAAATCTTAGAGACACAAGTGGGACAGTTAGCTTTATTTATAAATAGCCATCCATTGGGTGCCTTACCAAGTTACATTGAGGTTAATCCAAGAGACGAAAAGGAGAAATGCAAAGTAGTCACTTTGAGAAGTGGCAAAGAGGTGCAGTCTATTATAGTGCAATCTCCAAGGCAGTATTTTACACAAGCAGCAGACATAGGTGAGCTTGCTGAAGAAGAAAAATATGAGACTCCATTAGATAAGGCAAAGATAGTGCTACTCTTAATGAAAACTTACATCTCACAAACTTTTTCTCAAAGGTTGCAGAAAAAGAAACTTGACAAGCAATTTTCTAAGTTCCTTGAGGTGTTTAAAAAGTTAAACATCAACATTCCCTTTGCTAAAGCACTTGAGCAAATGTCCAGTAATATCAAATTTATGAAGGACATATTTTCCAAGAAAATGAAGCTTGATGACTATAGGATAGTAACATTGACTAAAGAATGTAGTGCTATTATACAAAAGAAACTATCTCCAAAGCTAAAAGACCGTGAAACCTTTACCATACCTTGTATTATCGAAAATTAATATTTTGGGAAAGCTTTGTGTGACTTGGGTGCTAGTATCAATCTCATACCTTTGTCAATTTATGACAAGTTAGGTTTGGGTATAGTTAAGCCTACAAAGGCAACTCTTTAACTTGTGAACCACTTTCTTACTTATCCAAAGGATATGATTGAAGATGTGCAAGTTAAGGTAGACAAGTTCATCTTCCTGAAGAATTTCATAATGCTTAATATGGAGGAGGATAGAGAGATACTAATCATTTTGGGCTGACCATTCTTGGTAACCGAAAAAACCTTGATTGATGTACAAAAAGGTGAGTTAACAATGAAGGTCCAAAATGAAAAGGTAACTTTTAATGTGTTTAAGGCTATGCAATTTTCTATTTAGGCGAATGATTGTTTTAAAGTTGATGATATTGAGGAAGAGGTGAAAAGGGTCTTTAGAATTAATGTCATCAAATATCCTCTTGAAAATGTTATTATACATGGAGATGATGTTGAGAATCTTGAAGTGAAGGAATATATAAGGGTATTGGATGCTACACAGACTTTTAGCTATATGAAGACAAAATTTAAGCCTTTGGGGAATTTAAAGAAGACAGAGATAAAACATAAACCTTTTATAGAATAAGCCCCCACTCTTGAGCTTAAGCCACTACCGAGTTATTTGCAGTATGCTTTCTTAGTAACTCCTCTACACTTCCTGTAATTATTTTAGTTGAACTTGATGCAATTTAGGAAGAAAAATTGCTTAGAAGACTCCGTGGGCATAAAAGAGCACTATGTTAGACTATAGCTAGCATCCGGGGTATAAGTCCATCATTGTGTATGCATAAGATTTTGTTTGAAGAAAACCATAAGCCAACTATTAAGCAACAAAAGACGTTAAATTCATTTATGAAAGATATGGTCAAGAAAGAGATCATTAAGTGGTTAGATGCAGGAATCATTTATCCCATCTGGGATAGTTCATGAGTTAGTCCAGTACAATGTATATCCAAAAAAAGAGGCGTCATTGTTGTAGAGAATAAGAACAATGAGTTTATTCCTACTTGTATAATGACTGGTTGAAGAATTTGCAGGGACTACCAGAAGCTCAACAAGGCCACAAAGAAAGATCATTTTCTCCTCTTATTTTTTGATCAAATGCTTGACAGAGTAACTCGACACATGTTTAATGTTTTCTTGATGGATACTTTGGCTATAATCAGAGTGCAATTAACCAGAAGACTAAGAGAATACAATATTTACATGTCCTTATGGTACCTTTGCATTTAGAAAGATGCTATTTAGTTTATGCAATGCACCCGCCACTTTTCAACAGTGTATAATGGTAATCTTCTTCAACATTGTAAAACACTTCTTGAAGGTATTTATTGAGGATTTTTTTTGTTTTAGGTGATTTATTTAATTAATTTTAATAATTTAGCATTTTTGTTGAAAAGATGTAAAGAAACTAATTTGGTGTTAAAATGGGAGAAATGCCATTTTATAGTCAAGAAAGACATTGTCCTATGCCATAAAATTTTATCTAGAGGCATAGAGGTTGATAGGGCAAAAATTAAAACTATTCAGAAATTACTACCCCTTCCTCCTCCTTCTACTAATATAAAAGGAGTTTAGAGTTTTCTTAGACATGCAAGTTTTTACAAGAGGTTCATCAAATGTTTTTTCAAGATATCTAAGCCCCTTTGAAACTTGTTGGAGAAGGATGCGTTTCAATTTGATAATGCTTGTTTTGAAGCTTTTTAGGCATTGATGAAAAAGCTCATTTCAGCCCCTATTATCATAGCACCGGATTGGAGTCTTCCATTTAAGTTGATGTGTGATGCTAGTGACCTAGCAGTGGATGCAGTACTTTTACAAAGAAAATGAAGAGTTTTGTTTTACAATATTTACTATATGAACAAGAATTTGAATGAAGCACAAGTCAACTATACTACCACAAAAAAAGAGCTCTTAGCTGTGGTATTTACTTTTGATAAGTTTATATCTTACTTGATAAGAGTAATGGTAGTTATGTTTACTGACCATGCAACCATCAAATACTTGATTACCAAAAAGGAAGCAAAGCCTCGGTTGATTAAATGGATATTATTATTGCAAGAGTTTGATTTAGAAATTCGGGATAAGAAGGGGACAGAAAATCAAGTCGTTGACCATTTGTCTAGTTGGAATGAGGAGAAAATAATAGAATATTAATTAATGAAACCTTCCCTCACGAACAATTCTTAGTAGCTCAGAACCTTCAAGTGCCATGGTATATTGATTATATGAATTATTTAGTATGTGGAATTTTACCTCCAGATTTAATTCTCCAACAAAGAAAGAGTTTTTTATATAATGTAAAAAGATATTATTGGGATGATCCATTTTTGTTTTGACAATGTGCTGATCAACTATTGAGGAGATGTGTGCCTCAAGAGGAGGTGGAATTTATTTTGTATCATTGTCATGCTTCATATTATAGAATCCATTTTACAATTAATAAAACAACTGTGAGAGTACTGCAATGTGGCTTTTATTGGCCAACTTTGTTTAAGGATGCTAATATGTATATCCTATAGTGTGATAAATGAAAAATGATCGGTAACATCTCAAGGAAACAAGAGATGCCTTTACAAGGCATATTGGAAGTAGAAATATTTGATGCACGGGGAATAGATTTTATAGGTCCTTTATTTCATCAATTAGGAATGAGTACATTTTAGTGGTGGTGGACTATGTGTCTGAATGGGTATATGCAATTGCACTCCCTAACAATGATGTCAAAGTGATGCTAAAGGTTTTGAGGAAGAATATTTTCACAAGGTATGGAAGTCCAAGAGCTATTATAAGTAATCAAGGGTCTCATTTTTGTAATAAGTACTTTTCAGTACTTCTTTAAAAAAAATATAAAGTGAGACACAAGGTAGCCACTGCTTATCACCCTAAAAAAAGTGGTCAGACGGAGATCTCAATCCTAAAAATTAAATCTATTCTTGAGAAAACTATTAAGCCTAGCCGAAAAAATTGGGCCATGAGACTTGATGATGCATTGTAGGCTTACCATACAATTTTTGAAACACCTATAGGAATGTCAGTGTATCAGTTGGTTTATAGGAAAGCATGTTATTTGTCAGTCGAGCTGTAGCATAAGGCATTTTGGGTGATTAAGGCCTTAAACTTTGATGTTCAAGCTACCAAAGAGAAATGTTTGCTTTAACTTTATGAGTTAGATGAATTCCAGCTCCAAGCTTATAAAAACACCAAGCTTTACCATAAAAAAAGACTAAGAAATAGCATGATAGAAAAATTGCACATATAAAATTTCATCATGGAAAGTAGGTATTGTTGTTTAACCCTTGGTTGAAACTTTTCCTAAGAAAGCTTAAGTCAAGATGGTCCAAGCCATTTTGAATCATTAAGTTCTTTCCTTATGGAGCTATTGAAATTGCGGATGAAGAGAGCAAGAGGTTATTTAAGGTGAATGGATGGAGGTTGAAGCATTATTGGAGGGATGATATAGATTGCCAAAATTTATCCCTTGAGTTAATTGAGACATAAGGATCAAGAAGCAAACTGCCAAGTCAATGATGTTAAATCAAGCATTGCTTGGGAGGCAACTCAAGATATATTTTATTACATTTTAGTTATTTTTGTTTTATTTAACTTATAGTTGCATATTGTTGCATTTTTTGTGAAAGAACATGAACAAGGCATAAAATATTTTAAGTCGATGCCCCTGTATTCTAATGGAGAATGCCCTAGTGTCAATTTCTGACCGGATGCAGAATTTCAATCCATTTGAACATTATAGATATTTACAACTTTGAATGAAATGAACGTGGTTATTATTTGAGTTGTTGGTATTTTATGCTTACATTTAATATGGCCAGTTAATGTATGATTGTTGGATTCAGTAAAGTAAACTTGAAAAAGGCATCTCATTGAAAAGCCTAGAATAAATTAATGTATGATTGTAGAGTAGCATCTACAAGTTTCAGATTAGAATAGGAATATACTTAATCAGCATGCATGATTAAATCAACTTGGACTTAATGCATTTTATTTAAATTATAGTATCACAAGAATATAGGTATTGAATTGAGGGGAATATAATCGCATGACTATTTGGAGAATATTATATTGAGTTTAATGTTAAGACCTACACCAAGGGATTAGCATTCAAAGTATACCCTAAAATAAACACGGATTATGGGATATCTACATTCCTAGGAACTCCTTACCATTGATTGTGTGGTGAATTTTAATTTGCTTATTTAGATAGATGATTTAGAATTAATTTTAATTCCTAATTACATTGTGTTATTTAGATAAAGACAAGAAAATCAATTAGTAATTGTCCTAGAAGAAAGCATCCAGTCCTCGTGGGATCGACACCCCCCATCTCCATATTACTTGTTAAGTAATAGTGTATACTTACTCTTGAACAATTACACTTATAGTATTATTGATAGCATGCATAACACACCTTGCATCTTACACAAGTAAATTGCATTCGTACAAAATATAGACATTAACACTCGCTCTTGTACAAGCTAAAGAAAAACTCTGACGCTATTATGAGAATCATTCTGTAATGATGTGTATTTCTTATCCCCTGAAATACATCCTAGACTGACAACATAAGAATATTCACCAAAATAGTTATGGAATTAATACACCTAAGCATCGAGTATTGGCCTAGGACAACAATCAAATGATAGGCAATAACAGATTTTCTACTAGAATGTGAACCAACAGTATAAGACGACACATTGCTTCCAGAACTTGTAAAGCTAAGGGACGCTTGAAAGATGGTCATAAATGGATCATCCAACCACAAGGGATCGGGTTTGAGGATCAAAATCAAGAGCCCGAATTGACTCATACTAGAACATTCAGTAAGGCTACTATCCTCTACATTCAACAACAAGGTGAAGTACAAAGCATTAATTGAATGACTCACAATAGCTTGTGACACGTTTAGAATATAGAAGTTTATTCCTAAGTGCAGGATTATCGAAGTAATAAAAATAACCTGGTGAGAATGGGATCAATCCATATGGAAATGGAATTAAAATTACAAACTATAAATACTCTAAAGACAAATAAAGCAATATAATATGTTTACATGTAATAATTCAATTAACCAATTAAAATAAATGCTAAGGTTAGGGAGATCCACTCTTGACATATGAAATAAGAATATATTAAACTTATTTTATAACTCAATTGAAATCCTCACACAAAGGAGGTTCTAATCGGAAGATATAATAATTAAGATTCATCATCATTTATAGATTAACTTGTATTTATTTCTTGTAATTATTATACACCAAATCATGTAAATGGGTTCAAATATTTATTATGTCAATCTTTATATTTGTCTACAATAAATCAAGATTCCTACTTTACAAAAAATGGTATCTACGCCAAATCTTGTAAATGGATTCAAAAATTTATTGTGTCAATTATAAAAATTGTCTATAGTAAATTAAAATACACCACTTTACAAAAAAATGTATAAATATTACAAACAAAATAAATACATAATATATAAATTTGCTTAACTTAAGAATGAAACATTAAATTTATGAATAAGAGTTAAGTATATTTTATTACCATGCCAAGAGTTTCACCTTTTCACCTTAGTAAAAAGAAAATTACTTTGACATGATAAAATTAAAGAAAAAGAAAATAGATAACATTACATTAGTATAGTAAACAAAATAAATAATACTACAAAGAGATAATACAAAAGACAAGTATTTTGAACTAAAATTTAGCTCTCTAATTACATGCTTTGGGTATAAATAGGCCATTTATTTATAGAAAAATATGAATAAATCAAGACAAATGAAGAAGAAATCACTTGGATGATAAAAGTCAAGAAGGGTAACAACTAATTTGCATTGATTATTATTAATACAGTCATTTGATTGTTCACACAATAGGGGATAGACATTGTAAGACCTTTGCCCTTAGCAACTGGAAGGAAGTGATTTGTTCTTTTGGCTATAGACTGTCACAAAAGGAAAAGGACAATTGAACCCCTCAGTTATAGTGAAAATAATAATTTACTCACTTTATTTTTAAAATTACCCATTTACACCTCCCACCATTAAGTTTTTCTATTAAAATGGATGGACAAAAGGGTAATGTAGTCTTTTACTTATAAAGGACACGTGGCACAATCTAAAGAATACTGATCAATATTGACCGACCTTAGACCAATGTTGATCGTCAATTACTGGCTGTTGACCAGCGTTGACCGGTGACCGATGGTAAAAATTATCAAAATTAACATCACCAAATACAAAATTCCATGATCTACTTGATGGTAGAATTTGTTTCATCAACAGAGCACCATAGAGGTGCCAAAAAAGGAAAGAATATAGTAGGGAACGGTAGCCACTACCATTCACCGTCAAACAGTACCCTCGTCATGGGACAGATCGATGACTAATCTACTCAATTATAGTGGCAGTGCATGCTACCTCCCTACCATTTGACAATGACCGCCATCCTACAATGGTGGGCAGTGACCACCACCCTTCACCATTAAACGATAAGGCGGTGCACTCCACCATCCCACTGTTTGTCAACGACCGCCATCCCATGGTGGTGGACAATGGCCACTACCATTTGCCATTAAACGGTGGGGCTATGAAGTACACCGCTCTGCCATAATATAGATCAATTGTCGATCTATCCAATGGCGAATGTGGTGTATACCCCTACCTTATTATTTAACAATAAATGGCGGTGCACGCCACCACCTCATCGTTTAACGATGGTGGCCGCTGCCCCTCTCACTATATTCTCTTCACTTTTGGCACCTCTACGGTGCTTCTTTTATGAAAAATATTATACTATCATGTAGATCATAAAATTTTGAGTTCGATGATGTCAATTTTGATAATTTTTACCATCAGTTGCTATCCAAGGCCGATCAATGCCAGTCAACGTTTGGTTAATACTAGTCAATTGTCAGTCTCATCTATTTTAATAGAAAATGTTAATGGCAGGGATGTGATAGGGGTTAATTAAATCTAATATTTTTATCTTTCAAACTTAACATTTGTTCGTAAAAATTAAGATTATTTGACTTTTTATATATTATATTATTAATTTTTGTAGGTTTGAACTCAATGCAGTAAATAAGGTCAAAACTATAATGAAAATAAGTCAAAAAGGTCAAATTATTATAGTAATTATGAACGGTGGCCCGTGAACAGTATTTTACTACAGTAACTCGTGAACAGTAATCCTAATCTGACTTGTATTTGATGTTTAACCCTAATTTGAAGGTATAAACCTATAAATAGAATGCCAAAAACTCTAATTAAGAAAAAAAAAAAAAAAGAACCTAAAGGAAAGAGACAAAAATTTAGAGAAAGAATTCACAACACAAAATTAAATATTAAAGTTAAAGATTGAAGAACCAATATCAAGATTCAAGTTTCAAGTCAAAGAAGAGAGAAAAGTACATCAAGGAGTCACTTTGATTAGTTTTTCTACTCTTTCTTTTTCATTATGTTCTTGTTCTTATTGATTTTTATGAATTGGTTAGATATTTTTGATTTTGTGATAGGTTAAATTGTTCATCTAGGGTTAGACTATGTGAATTTAGTATGGAATTAAATTTTGTTAATTTTTAATTTATGATCTTAATACATATAATAGATTCATTCTATCTTGTGTTTAATTATACCTGATCAATATTTTAAATATTTTGAATGATTAGGGAATCATAATGAACTTGACGAATGGATTCATATATTTAGTCGGATAGTTTGATGCATGATCATAGGGTAACAACTATGAGTTCCATCTAGGATAGACATATACTTAGGCAGAATGTATGGTATAATTTAGACTTGATCTTAATGAATTACATTTTGATTTGATTACCATAGACATATAGGTTACTCGACCATCGATAGATGCTTGTGATGAGATTAGTGTTTAAGCCAACAATTGATATTAAAAAATTAACTAAGAGGTTAATAAATCTAATAAAATGTTATGGGACGAGTCAAAACCCTAGATTATTTTTGTTTGTGAATTCTACATTTTACTTTTGTTTAGTTTAATTGATAGAGTTATATTAGTTTGTGAATTCTACCATTTTCGATTGTGTTTTTCTGAATAAAATTTAAGTAGGTATAATTTTAGTACTTAATTTGTAAAATTAGATCGTATAGTTCCTATGGGATCGATATCTGAAATTAAAATTTCAGATTACTTAATACGATCTTGCACTTAGCTATTATAGCATATAGTCAAGATGTAAATAGATAATTTTGAAAACATGAAAAGTAAATTGTCACTTTCATTATAACTAGGGGTTCAAATGTCCTTTACCCTTCACAAAATATATGGAAGCAGAATCCTATAGTAACATCTCGAGAACATAAGTCAAAAAATTCATATGGCAAAACATTATTAGAAGATACGAGATACCACAAGTACTAGTATTCGACAATAGAAATAAGTTTTTTAGCTCAGTCATTACTTCCTTTTACAACAAATTCAAGATACAACAAAATTTCTCTTTCTGCACCTACCTAAAGGCAACGAAAAAGCAAAAGTCACTAATAAAACCATATTTGAGATGCTATAGAAAAGACTAGAATGAAAGAAAGGTAAATGGCTATAAGAGCTCCCAAAAGTCCTTTAAGTATATAAAACAATGGAGAACAAATTAATGGGAAGTTCACTCTATGCTCTAGTATATGGAACAGAAGTAGTGCTCTCCATGGAAGCCTTCCTAACCCTACAAACACAATTAGTAAGATTATAATTGAATGCCAAGGAAATTTCTTTAGCAAATGACCTTATTGATGAAGGTTGAAACATTGCAGCAATCAATGCTACCATTTACAAGAAAATGATACAATATCTACCCAATTGGTAAATGAAGTTTTTCTGATAGTATGCCTCTAGGAATCTCTGGTACTTTCAATTTCATGATTGTATTCCAAGCTGAAGACAACATCCTTATACCCCCATTCACATGTTAGGCATAGTTGGTGTATTCAGCAGTTCCTTATTCAGTGCTACACATGGGTCCTTGGTAACCTCAAGTTTGATTAGGGAAACCATAGAAAATGAATCTATTAATGAAGGTTATAGATTCGATCAAGATGAGGAAACTTATAATATCATAGCTCCCCACGATTATTTTAGCCGATTGATATTCCAATATGCTAGTTTCAACAATTCTCGTTCTTTACATTTCTTCCTAGCTGCTTAACCTGTAGTAGGTATCCAGTTCACTGCTTTAGGTATTAGCACTATAGCCTTCAGCCTAAATGGTTTCAATTTCAACCAATCTGTAGTTGATAATCAAGGTCGTGTAATTAATACTTAGGCTGATATTATTAACCATGCTAACCTTGGTATGGAAGTTATGCATGAACGTAATGCTCATAACTTCCCTCTAAACTTAGCTGCTATTAAAGTCTCATCTATAAATGGATAAGATTTTGATCTTCATGTAAATGAGTTTTTAAAAATAACGGAGTAATACTGACCCCCTTGATAGAATGAAAATCAAGGAAGAGAACCTAGTTTTTGTTGGGATTTGTGCTTACGTGCCATCCCATAATGTATAAATATATAGTGATTGTATTTATACAATTATTATTTCTAATAAAATCGTTAATATTATTTTTATTAAATGGTAAGATGCTTGTAACGTTTTAGACATTGTATGATCTGAAGGAGTTCAGATTTGGTCTAAAAGAGTTTAGACCAGGGCTAAGAGTTAGCAACGCTAATAGTTATAAACACTAAGAGTTAGTGGTACTAAGAGTTAACAAAATCTAATGAGTTAGAGCCTTGTCTGAAATGGGACAATGACCTGAGAATATATTAGTAATGATATAGCTGCAATGAGTTGCAGATGGTGCTAAGAAATGTCATTATGCAAGTATGTTCTCAAACATAATGTTCCTGATCTAATTTCATCGATGTGGGTCTATCGGTGGAACCCATTAATATAGATTAGTGTATGTCTATATCTGGATGGTCTAGATGGTCAGTCTTAGCAAACCATGAGCTTAGTAGGAAGCTCGTATAGAGATACAGGTATTCAGTAAGGACTGGATATTGAACAGGCTCACGAAGACATCCAATAGACATCTCATAAAGCCGTCAATGGAAGGTCTTCCGAGTTGAGTAGTATTTGTGGTCCTTTGACCTGAGCGCCACGGTGGGCTTGTGAGTAATCCACCATGCTTTGGTTCCACACATGTCAGAAATCTTTCATGGTCTGACCACTGGGTGTCGCTGGGTATGGTCCGATGCTCATGGAGTTCGGTGTGCGTAGATATGGGATCCATCAGCTTATATGAGTGGGTTGTATATCCTAATGCTCTGAGATTGTATTTCAGAAAGTCTTGTGGCCGCAAGCATAAACCTTGGAAAAGATATTCCGGAGGAATAAACAATATCACAAAAGTGTTTGTGGATATTGTTTTATGAAATATAAATCTGGAGATAAGTTCGTGGTTGAGCAAATAGAGATTTGACGGTGATGATCTATATCTCTGCTCTTCAAGGATATAAATGATGGAAGGATTATACGAATATGTAATAACCTCAACTTGTATGGTCTAACATGCTAATTTGTAATATCCGTAACGTGTGTGTGGGACATTGTTCACGGACGTATAGAGGAGCTCTATATGACAAATTAGGTGTGGACCTAGAGAGTCTCGCAATATGAAGTATACTCGTTGTGCACTGGGGTAGCGGATTGGATTGAATAGTTCGATCCAATAAATTTTAGCAAAAGAGAACGATTGTTTAGGGATCTCTCGGATTGTACATTTGTCAAGACTTAATTGTTAAGTACATCACTTAATTAATTAACAAGGGTTGTTAATTAATAGAATATTGACAAATGACAAAATTTGTTTCATGATTTGATTTTACCTTTTTACCATTTAACCATGGTAGTAAAAAATTAGTAAGGTAAAAAGTAATTATTCAAAATTGTTTTGAATAATTAAATCACATATTATTATTATATTATTAGATAATATTATAATATATATAGATCATGGCATTGTATTTTAATACAATGAGTGGCCTAGATGTTGGCCATTTAATTACTCATTATAATTAAAGTAATTATAATTGTTAGATAAAGATTAATTTTGGTGGCCATTATTCTAATGCTTGGTTGAATTAATTCTAAATGGGAGACCAACAATAAAATTGGTGGAGCACTTCATTTTGTTTATTTTTGTTTAATCAAAGTATTGAATAAACAAAATGAATTTTGGCAAAACAATTGAATTCATTCATTCAATCAATTTTTGGGAGAAGAATTTGGCAATGGCAAGGAAGAGAGGTAAGAGAGAGTTCTTTGAGTTTTATTCTTTCAAGTGTTGAAAATAAACAAACTTCTCTTCATCTCCTTCTTTAATGGATGGCCAAAATGAATGATATGTAAATGGAGAAAAAAATAATTATTTTGCAAAGAGTTGTTCAAAATAATTATCATGTAGAAATTGTTTCTAAGATTAATATACAAGAGTTGTATGTTAAAGATTTTTAATTAATACAAGAGTTGTATAGAAAATATTTACCATCTTCATTTAAGAAACAAAAATTGTATTCAAAAGAGTTTGAATACAAGTGCTGAAAATTTTAAACACTAAGCTACCATTCTAGCTCCTTAATCCCACCAAAAGTTATGGACTAAAATTGTTCAACATATACTTCAAGGTGAGCTCTTCACATGGATTATTGAAGAACTTGAAGAATTTGTAAAGCTACCTTCATTAGGTGAGTATTTTACATTATGTGTTATAATACAATATTGTTCATCGTGTTTATATTTGTATAATTGTTATACTTGTTCATATATGTGATATATGTTGTTCATCATGTTCATAATTGTATAATTGTTATACTTATGCATATATGTGATATATGTTGAAATTGTTAAAATGGGTGTATTTTGTAACATGCTTCCGCTGCGCATATGATAATTTTTGAAATTACGCATACACTCATAGAATCACACACTCTATGATAAACACCCAACAGTTTTAAGGGATGCTCTTAACATCAACAAAGAACAAAATGCTTGAAAAATGGTTGAGACATGGGAAGGACTATATAAAGTCATCAAAAAATTAGACCGTGAAGTCTTTTCTATATATGATGGGCAAGGAACATAACATATCTCCACCCCGTGGAATATATCAAAACTAAAAAAAATGTTTAGGCATCTTTTTCATATTGCAATAACGAAACATATTTCTTTTGAGTTACATGGCTTAAATATTATTTTTTTTAGATCACTCCTAAAAAAGGGAAATCCACCAATCAACTTCTCTCTATAAGAAGTGTTACACTTATCAAAAGGCTTCCTTGAGAAGAGTTGTGTGCTTCCAATCCTTCCCCAAAAGCACAATATCAAAAAGACTTCTTTATGAAGGATTGTTTGCTCATAAGCTACCATTTCCTAGATGTATAATATCAAAAAGACTCCCTTGGGAAATGTTGCCTGCTCCTAAGCCATCCTTCCTTGAAAAACAGAGACAAAAGACGTTTTTAGAAAGGGTCATGTGCTTTTAAGTCATCCTTCCCTGGAAACACAATATAAAACTACACTTCTTAAAAAGATCGCATTCTCATTGACCACTCTTCTTTAAGAGACAAAAGTTTCAAAAGACTTCCTTGAGAAGGGCCATATACCCTTAAAATTCACCCTTTCGTAATCACATGCACCTTCTAGAAGTATAAATCAATATCACACAACCACTCTTCCAAAGAAAAATGATCCCATAGTTACCCCCTTCATAAAATCTAGCAATTAAAGGACTAGAATTATATCAACAAGTATTAATTACCTTTTTTATATGAAACTTATATTTAAACACTAATCCCAGAGAGCAACACGTAAGAATTTCTAAACAACCTACTCAAGGGAGTAATACTTGAAAGACAATTCATATCTAAAATAAATAAAAAAATTATTTCCATTATCATTTGAAAATATTTACAAAACTTTTTTCCTTTACTAGGAGAAGATTAAGAGTCGCTATCAAAAGCTTCCTTTAAGAGTCATACAGCATCAAGATCTGCCTCTGAGGTCCCTTTGCCAGCAAAATCGTAGTTGATTTGCCAAACCTCATCACTAAAATGCCTCAAGGACTAACCACGATACCATTTGCAAGCTACTCTCCCTATCCATTCTCAAGATTATAACTTTCCTCATTACATCCTCAAATCTCTCCTTCAAAAATTGAGGAGCAAATTTGCCCTCTTACCTCCTTGGAGCACGCAAAGGCAAACACGAAGAAGAATGTCTTAAGTATATACCCTATCACCTATGTCTTCACTTTCTTGCTACTTGCTTACATTACTTCCCTTAATATTATTATCTTTACTTCCAACAAATTACTATTGCAAAATCATTATCTATTTCCAACTAATAATACTAGTATACCATAATTTCTGGATTACTATATAACTCAATAATAATTTTATAACATAAATCCAAACTTTACCCTTCCTCAAGTGACGTATAACTTATTTTTAACATACACTACTTTTCTTGTGTTAGTTCTTTCCTCCTTATTCTATTCTATTTTTGCATTCTTGCCTACTTATTGTAGTTTTTCTACCTCTACTGTGTTTCAATTTTAGGGCTTAGTAGACTTGCCTCTTCCTCTACTCTTAGCTCCAGAAGCTACTTCAACTACCCAATAATAATCTATAAATGTTGGTTCAAGCTCGTGTAGTTTCCCCCACTCCATTGCTACTGCAAAAAAAAAATTTCCCCCTCAATTAATTTTCCATCTATCCGAGTCATTTAATTTCTTTGTGCAAAACTCAACACTCCAACAACTCCCATCTGCCCTCCTTATGACTACATAAACCCTTCACTTTAAAATATTATTTTTTTAGACAGCATCCAACTCCCTTGCCCTAATTCTTTGCTTCGAATAGTTCACAGCCTCTACTCACCAGCCATCAATTCTTTGTGTTCAACCAATTTTCTCCTCCAATTTTCTTCTGTACTACAAAGTGTTCCCTGACGCCGTTTCTTACACCCAACCATTAAGCCTTAATCTTTCTACTTTAATCATTTTAATAAGACTAAAAGCTAATTACTTGATGTTATTCTTGTCGATTTACGCAATATATGTACTATTAATCTCACCTAATTGATTTAATCAATCTCTAATTATTTTTCTTTTCTGTGGGTAAATGGAATAGATTTACGCTACTGTATATTACATGAGTCTTCCTTAATACGCTTGCCATGTGTCACTGCTTCACCGCATGTCACGCTTCATACTAACTTCCCGATTTCCTCTTACACTAACTTTCCCATCACTCTATACAAACCACTACTTACACTCAACGTTTGACTCCGACTTTTACTTTAGGGTTACACTACTAAGATAAATGTGCTCTTTTATAACCAAAACGTAATAATCCTTTGGCTGACTATTGTAATCCAATTATTTTATTTCTCTAACCCATTATTATTGTCAATTGCGCACAAAAATTCTAGTCAATCATCACAGATCGAACTTATCAATTGCCTTTATTGACATGCCGCTTTCTGCTTCCCTCAATTTCTGTGAAAATTGACCCTTTCAACAGCTACAAAGTTGTGGCAACATATTAGTTCTAGCACTTTTTCTTTGTTTTTAATTTTCTTTTAGTTTGATAGAAAGAGGGATAGAAGAAATATTATGATAGTGAAAATTTAGATGAAATTATCTTTCAAATAAATTTTTTTTTAGTTTAATAAATTGAAAAAACGACATTTTGATTATGGGCATGCCAAATTGTAATTAAAAAAAATGATCTGACAAATATAAAATATAAAAAGGTAATGTTATACTTAGTATCTATTGATGTGCAACCAATCAAAGAATGTTATATATCATCATTTATCGACTTTTTTAATTGCATTAATAATATGGTAGTGTCATTATATCTATCAGTAAATATTATTGAATAGTAAAGATTGAGATACAAAGTAAATAATGTAGCATTACTCAATATAAAATAAATAGAATTAAGTTAACAAAATTGTTAATTTCATCACTTTATATTAAGTTGTTATATTAAAAATATTATTTTAACTCAAACAATTTAATTGATTTATTGACTCATAAAATATATATGTCGTATTCAGCTTATAAACAAATTTTCTTGTACATATAAAATTAATACATGACACTTTAGCAAATAAATTTATAATACTTGTTATTTTTTATATTCTAACAAAACTAAGTTTATTAGTTGAGATATTTGAGAATATATACTATTACTATGTTAATTGGCTACAATCTTTTGAATAATAATTAACTAGTAATATAGAATACTCTAAATTTATCAAAATATACAATTAGTTGATAATATTATATGTTTTAACCAAAATAATTGACCCTCTAATAATATTTTTTTGTGTGTTTAATTCTTATGTTATTTACATTTGTTTTAACAAGTGTACTGTATATATAATCTTTTTTTTAAGGATCTATATAATCTATTATTATTAGCATATCATTTAAGCATTAATATTTGCATATAAAATTTTTATTTATTATGTAAAGATATTAACTTTTTCCAACCAAATTATATATAATTTCTTATTAGCATTAAGTTTTTTATATAACACTAATTATTATGTATTCAATTGTTTTTTTTAAATGAATGTATCATATATTTAATATTTGTAACATAGAATTAAAATTGAAATTACAAATAGGAAATAAGATTAAAAATTTTATAAGCAAATGAGAAAAAAAAATCACAATTTAAATAATAATTACTTTATATACATAACTTGAATTTATATCGATATAATATATAACCTAATTACATTAACTTGTAGGTTGTAAATAAAAATAAAAAATTATTTTATTTATAATTTTTATAAAATAATTTGATTTTCTTTGGCAAGATATACAAGTTAAATATAACAATTTTTGTTTATTTTCATATCTTCAATTTCAACTTTTACTTTTCAACTTAGATTTACAATTTTTGTTTCAATTTGTACTTTTTATAAATGTTATTTTACTTACAAAATAATAGTTTTGTAGAATTTTTTATTTTTCTTGTGGGATTTAGGGTTTTCATTTTTTTGTCTATATGGCAATGATTCAATGTTTAGAGATCTATAGTATGCAGCCTCGTGATCAACTTGAATTTCAAGTGTAGTAATATTTGGTTTTTGGTTTGCGTAACTTACCGAGAAGAGAACCGAACCACACTGTCGGTCTTATCCCTCAAATCGAACGTTTTCGAAAAAACCAGAACGGCCAGTTTCTGATTTATTCTTCCCAGCAATTGGTCCAAACCAATTGTTGTTTCGGATTTTTGGTGGTTATTGAAATTAATAGGTACAAAATGATCTCTTTATCCCCAATTGGTGAGGCCGTTTTTATTATCTTTCTTAATCTGTGAGGAAAAGTTTTTTGAGAAATGCACGTCACAATGTAATGGTACTTAAAACATTTACATCCCAAAAGAATATTTCTGAATTTCCAATATTCTAAATCAAATGTTTATGCAGTGTTTAAATGTGGAATCATGGCACCACATTAAATTTTCATCTCCCAATAGTTTTAGCATCCACATATCATATCGTCTTTCTGCTATTGAATTATGCTTTCAAGCCCCACTCCATAAGCATTAAGGGAAGGCAATTTATTCAAAGACGTTCATCTCTAAAGAAAAGAGTTATGCTAGATATACCAAAATTTATTTTTAAAAAATTCATCTTAAATGATGTGGCGTAAATCATGTGGGTGGTAAAATAGTACCCAAAAAAAATTACTTTAAAAGATGGATATGGAATGCACAATAACTTGCAACAGTAAAAAAATTACATATTAACACGTGCATACCAACTTGGATATGAAGTTGGGATGAACTAATTCCAATAGAATCCCTTTTCTTCCCTGATACATCTCCACAACAAATTGTTCAATCACAATGAGATCTATTTTGTCACTGATATCTTACAAAAATGTCATATGGAGGATCATCTCAACTCAACACATCTTGTTGTACTTTCTAGGCCGGATAGAAATGAAACTCGCAGTTTGCTTCACAAACTCCGTGCGACCCTTTCATACAAATCACGAGGCCAATTCTGATTCATATTATTTGCAAGGAAGTTTGCAATCTGCAAGGCCCTAAAGACTATCAATCACAAAGCAAGTTGAATATATATCACAAAGGCATATGTGCTCCACAACTTTGACAATTGCAAACCAATTCGAATGCACAGGATGGTACAAGTTCAAAACTACATACCCAAGATTCAATTCAACTAGCATAAGAAATTAATTTAAAGAATTGTACAGTAGAAAAGGATCCTCTTCTGATATGAACTTACCTAGCCTTTAACAGATCGAGTATATAATAATTATTTGCCATTTGTAATTGATATCCATTCCTTTACTATTTTCCTCTATTAACTAATAATATGCCTATATTTGCTTAGGTAAAAACTCATCAAGGGACACTCTTGGCCCCTAATATAGACCAATGTTCAGTATAAATCAGATCCATCGAACAAAGGAATACAGTATACAATACCATATCATGAAACTTTTGTTGATAATGCAGATCCATTCAATATTTCAATAAACCAAGTCAAATATTCAAAATTTTGCTTATACTACAAAGATACCAAAGAAAATAGTTTTTAGGCTTTTCTTAACAATGGTCACTTTCTTTTAATTAATTTTGCTGTTAGTTTTTCTTCCTTCTACAGAATGTATGGAAGAGGGTTGGTGGCGGTTATTGAATAAAGAATAAAATGTCTGCAAAATCTGCCATACATGGTATGGAATGAAATCATGAGCAAATCATTCTATGAACAAAACTAAATCTGCAGTGGACACCTATATCTGACGGTGGAAACATAAAGTAACATCTATATTCAGTATTGCCAGCGTACCTTTGTCCTCATTGCACGAAGTGATCCATCAGCATCTGTACCATTGTCCAGACAAGTTAGGGCAACCTTCAGTAGGCCAGGCACGCAGGCTTGGACATGAGGAGATAAATTCTGAAACACATCAGCTGTGGCATCTGGAACTCGTGGATCCAATGGAAGAAATCGAAGTTTGGCAACCTCCCTCAAAGCATCTAAATAACTCCCTGACCTTGCCAACTTATGGATGGACAATATTGCCTCAAGCTGTCTCAATACAGTCTGCTGCTCAAGAACTTGCTCTCTCTCATGAAGACTGCACAGGAAATTCAACGGTTAGAGTCTGGAAAGAGCCCAGAGATGATACTATGTAAACCATGACAACCTAAATTTACAATAACAATTGGCAAAGTAATAGAATGTACTCCAACCTTGCAGTTAAAAATTCACAAATTATATATCTGAAATTCATATTAGAGATAGTCTTTTACCTTCCTAATTCAGAAATTTGTAGACCTATCTATAGTTTTATGTAACAATTCAGTGTTACTAATTTCAAGGGAAAAATCTCAACCCTGGAATAAATTGCCAAAATACTAGCAAAAGGTCAAGAAGCAGGTGGTGGCAACATAATTAACCAATATACAACATAATTTTAATAAAAATAGAAGATTTGAAAAGGGAGTACCCAGAAAAAGGAAATATCTATCAGTAACTAAATTAAGAACTACAAATTCCATAAATGATAAATTATTTTACCTGAAAACATACAAAAGCATCCTAAATAAAAATGAGAAGTTAATAAGATTACTGGATAGGTATTGTATACATTATTTTCCTTATTTGTCTCACTGCATTTCTTTGTGGATACCTGGTCCACCTTTCTATCTTTCTTCAATCATTATATAAATCTTAGTTTCTTTCAAAAGAAAAAGAGAAAAGAAGGGATAAGTTAATTACATGAATGTTTCCAAGTTCAAAATATAGTTTAGGACTTTCAATCATGATGGTCGCTTTGTATCCAAAAGCATCCTAAATAAAAATGGAAAGTTAATAAGCATAGTCGGATTGGTTTTGTATACATCATTTTCCTTCCCCTACTTTTCTCTCTTTGTATTTCTTTGTGGACACCTGGTCCACCTTTGTATCTCTATCTTTCTTCAACCATTATATAATTCTTAGTTTCTTCTAATAGAAACGGGAAAAGGAAGGGATAAGTTAATTACTTGAATGATTATGAGTTAAAATAAAATATAATTTAGTTCTATCCTGATGGTCACTTTGTTTTGACTAAATTAAGTTTACTCTTGGTCCAAGAAGCATAAGATCTTGTAGTCTATGAGATAGCTGTAATTTGATGTCTCTAAAGCTTCAGACGGTTTCCCTCGCTAACAAGTTTTACTAATAAGCATTTAATGTAATTATGCAGCGACAATAGAAGAATTAGCCAAATCTCATATAAAACTCAAAGAAAAGAAATGCTTATAGATAACCTGACTTCAGGATAATATTTCTCCATCTCCAAAATTTCATTGCCAGAATGAATGAGGCTAGCAGTCTGACTCTCTCCATCCAATCTACCGTGGGACAGGGCACAAATTGCTTCAGAGAGACACTTATTAATTGTATCCAATGCCATTGAAAAAGCCCCAACTCTCTTCTGAATTTCTAAGGACTGAATTTTGGCATTGAGATGAATGGAAAAAACAAAGGCAAACACAGCTAATTAAAGAGATGATAAAAAGTTAAAGCAAAACCAGCAGAGCAAGGAAAATAAAGATGCACAAAACCTGGGAGGAAAGGGAGGGTGAGAAAGATGGAGAAAATATGCGACCTTACTACATGACCTCAAAATTATTGAAGACAATGTCTTGAGTTATTAATGTATATAAACTGCCAGTGATTAGTTGATATTTTATCTTTCACTATGATGAAAAAAAATTTCCAAACACACTACAAGAATAAAGATACTGAGGAAGGGAAGGACAGAAATATTACTTTATCATAGAGCCCAGCTTCCTGACATTGGCAAGCAGCTTCAAGTAAAAATTGTTGTCTTGCTCTAAGATCAGTTATAAATCGTCCCAACTGACCTTCCTCACCAGCTCCTCGTGAACCAAGTAAAAGATAAATTCCACCATCTCGCAACAATACCTCTGTAAGAAGTTTCTTGAGCATCAAGCTTTTCTGCCTCTGTTGATCCACGTTAGCTCTCCCAGTCCATGATAATTGTCCTCCACCTACTGCAGCAGTAGCTTGTGCATAATATTCTAATGCCATCTGGAGATTACCAAGACGTAAATATGCAGACCCATATTGCCTAATTATGCTGGATGCCTCTGCATAAGAATCCATCACCCCCAGTTTTTGTCCAGCACCAGAACCTTCAGAAAGGACCCCATGGTCTGCTAGCACAATTGAGATGTGAGCAGCATCAATGCTATATCCTTCTTCTCTTGATTCCTTAGACAAGTATAGAACAGCTGGTAGCAACTGAACACTTAAAAGAAAAACATATGGGTATACCAGAGGGTCCTTTCCATTTTTTGTATAATATGATGGATCAAATTTATTAAGGTAAACCTGCAAATCATCCAAACTATAAGGTGCCGAACTCTCATTCAGGACAGCAGATGAGGCTTCAGTGGGCACATCCCTTATAGCTGATAATTGAAACCACAAAAAATCCTCTATAGTATTGAAATGTGCCGGTTGATCTCTCAGCAGTCGGTCAATTTGCCTGTGGGAGCCAGATATGATAGCATAGAGTAACAACTTTTTCTTGTCATAGGCAGCCCTACCCACTCGATCACCCATTCTTAACATTTTCTCACATTCTTCTGAAGCAGCAGCTGCAATCTCTGGAGGCACCACACCTCCCGTGTTAATCCACTCTGTAAGCTGTCAAAAAGAATTTAATGATCATGAACTGATCATAAGGTTTTATGCATTTTGCAGTGAACAATAAATACCAGAGGAGCAAACTGGTTTGAAGCACGGGATGATAGCGCAACATTTCTTGCTTCATCATAGTATCCAGTTCTCAACAAATAATAAATCTGTTACAAATAAAAGATTAGACTTAGTGTGAAACTCAAATAAATAAATGAATTTAACTTTCACTAAACTTAGAAATGAAAATTGCCTGCCAACCATCAAAATTTATCAATAATCTCAAATAAGGAAAATCAAGGAAAGAAAATCAAGGAGGTAGCACTCTCTGTACTAACTCTACTTGGTATTTCAACGAATGCCACATCTGCATACAACTTTACATGCAACCCAACACTTCATAATACATCAAATAAATTTCATACCTTCCCTTAGTGAATGACAAGGCCAACTAAAAAATGGGATTATTGAGGTCTCTCACCAACAAGAAATGCAAATTGATCTAATTAATCTAGAAGCACAAACCAAGTAACTTAGTTAATCCCTTCATTGGTTGAAGATTGCCATTAAGAACGAGAAGCCATAAGGCCCTAATGCAGGTGGCATCAGTGGTTCTTTATTTACCTTCAAGGTATTAATCCTGCCTAAAACAAAATCAGCAACCTATCACCTCAATAATACATCAAATTAGTAAATTTCCATGTCTTCACTTCAACAAATTAGTAAATAACAAGGCCCTAATGCAGAAGGTCTCTCAACAACTAAAGAAGCAAACCAAAGCTAAGAGCAAAGTTAAATAATCTGGAAGCATGCTCCATATGACTTGGTTAATTCTCTAACACACACAAGATAGTCACTCAGGAATAACCCAATATGGGAATAACATGATATAGCAAAAAATTAGGCTTCTTTCATAGAGCATAAAGTGAATTAAAAAACTTATAGATGATGTATTTAAAAGTATTTAATTCAACCCTGCAAATTTATAAACATGCTATGTTCCTTATCACATAACAAATAAAAACTAGCCAACTAACATTATAAATTCGTATTCATGTGATAAATTAATCCAAACTCGAGTAATTGAAACCTATCTGAGCAAGAAAATGAAATTTGAACAGTACCAAAGAGATAAATAACATTGAAATTTAAAAAAAAAAGTAAAAAGAAAGACAAACTCTTTTACCCTACTTCATAATCGTAAAACATAGAGAACGAGAGATAGAAAGGAAATGCCAGTAAAACCTGTTGCCAAGTGGTATCCACCGGAGGCTGCATACGAGCATCACCAGCATCAAAATCTAGGACTCCATAGTCCCTTAATCGTATCTGCACAGAGAAGGGGAAAAAACGCACCAGCAGACAAATTAGGACTTAAAAGGCTTATACAAAAAGTAACAAGGCAAGCATGCAAAATGAGGTTATAGCAATATGCAGACAAACCCGAAGAAATGCGCGAACTCTTTGTAAATTTCCAACAACTCCACCAAGCGCAGCCTATAATGTCCAAAAAACAAACACAATCTTTAAGTGCTCAAACAAGCAGGGGGAGTTGGATATATATACCTTTGTTACACAAAATCACAAGACAGACAAACAAAGTGCTGCTTAAAGTAAAATTGGGAGGGCAACTTTCCAAGTGATGGCAATAGTAAATGTCATATGAGCGAGGAAAATCAAAAGCCGTACTCAAACAAAACATCATTTATTAAACATTGTGAGAAAATTCGGTTCTGCAAAAATACTTCTGCAAGCAATCAAATGAGACAACAATAGACAAAACAATTACTTGTGAAGGATGACTTTGTATTGTATCCATAATATACTTCTCATGTCCCCATTCCAGATGGCGCCTAGCACCAATTAGTAGTGACATCTTTCTTGAAACAGTCGGTTGCGATTTTGCATCCTCACCCATCATTGTCTACAAGTTATTGAATTCATCAACAATACTAGCATTTTACTATCACATGAAGCATGAAAATTGCAAAAACGCAGTTACACAATAGCATGTATTAGAAAACATATAAGCACATAA
Source organism: Ailanthus altissimus (assembly GCA_946807835.1). Taxonomy (NCBI): domain Eukaryota; kingdom Viridiplantae; phylum Streptophyta; class Magnoliopsida; order Sapindales; family Simaroubaceae; genus Ailanthus; species Ailanthus altissimus. Next base: position 19,164,000 of record OX327687.1, read on the forward strand.
AGGAACAGGGTAAACCTGAAGTAGGTGCCATATTTTCTGCATGTTCACTGATTTTCCACCAGATGCTTCAAGGCCCAAACTTTCATAAGCCTCTTTAAAAGCTGTAGCAGGCTACATAAAATAATAAGCAGACCTTTAACACATGGGGAAACATTGACTTAAAAGAACCAAAGAGAGCCTGTGTCACCTCATGTTAGCAAGGTAATTACAGATGAATCTTACAAGAAAAAAAGATGGAAGGAGCATATATCACTTAAGTCTGGCATGTATCTTGTGTAAAGAGCTGTTTTACTAGCCAGCTTCACCAAAGATTGCCGTCAAGATGACAGCATATATCATATTTCAAGCAGAAAGAAGATTATCAAATAAGTAAAATATATCACAAATAGGCTGCTCAAGCTTAAATGTATTTCAAATGTACCAGTAAGTTCTTTCAAATAAACATATAAAAACTAGTCTTACTTTAAATGGCAGTCCTCGCTCTCTCACATTGTTCAAGTTCTTCACAACCTCAGCATAGACAGTTGCTTTTTTCTCAAGAAGTGGCTTGTTAGCCAAAGGTACAAACTCCATGCCAGATGGAATGGAGGAAACCTGAGGACTAGAACCCATGGCTGCTATTTGACCTGGAAGAGTACTCCCAGAGCTCATATCAGTCATGTTAGTCTTGGGTAATGTTGAAATTCGGCTCAAACTCTGAAGAAAGTCGTGTTTTTCTTTTTGCCAGTCTTCCTGCCAAAATTAAGATGTCACCTATTAATCAGAAGTGAGAGCACAACATGAACAGAGACTTCCATTAGTTAGCAACAAGATGTTTACAGGATTATCCAAAACAAGGCAATTTAGTTCCTGCCCTACAAGAGAGAGTAAACAACCTTACTTCACAGACTACAGGTGGTCAAGGAGGTTTAAATATAAAAACACAAATATAACCTTCTTCCATGATTTTTCTAAATATTATTTACAAGGAGCTCCAAACAAAGACAACAAATTTTTACTCACACCGGTACTTACATGGCTTTAATCAGATTACCCAAGAAACAATGTCCTAACCTCTCTTCAATAAGTGAAACTAACCTTAATCAAATGTAAATCTTAATGGATAAAAAATATGTACTAAATTTAGAAGTTTAAAAAAGATGAGAAGAAGCTAATCCGTAGCCTTCAATCTTGATGATAAAAAAAATTGACAGATTTAAAATAAGGAACTATGAAGACAGTTTGAAATTTTATGAAAAATAAATATTATTTAATCATTGTTTTCTTAATTTTTTAGATCTTTAGTTTAAGAGATATGTGTTGTGTTTTCACACACACACACACACATATATATATACATAGAGAGAGAGAGAGAGAGTAGCACATAGAGAATACTAAATAAACCATATATTTAGGGAATGCAACTAAATTTTGCTTCAACGTGGAGAAGGGCAAAATACTACAGTGGGAAAAACAAATGCACCATATTATATTAAATATTACTTTAAATTAGACAGATTTGCAAAATTAAGCGCAAATTTATAAGAAGAGAAATTTTAACTGCCAGTGGAAAGACATAATATTGATGGTAGAAGCATACATAAACAACTAGAAAAAAAAGTAGTATAAAAATTTCATGAATTTGTAGGGTTACACAAACCTCCAGAATTTTCATCATGTAATCATTGAAACTCTTGAGGTTATCCTTTTGGGCTTCTTGAATAGCTGACACCATTGCAATTTCATGAACCTGCAGTGAAAAGATTAATGCACAAATCAGAAAGACCTTGATTGAAACCAGAACCAGCTGTAGGATTGAACAACCAACCATGAGAATCTAATGTGTGTGTATGCACGAGGGCACATGTATGTGTACGTGTGTATTATTAGACATGAACATAGCACTGATAATAACCAGTGAAAAAAGAGAAACAATATGTTGAACATTGCAACTCTTGTTCAGCAGAAAGATAGGCAGAAAAAAATAAGTATCATAATGGTCGAATATCTAGACTGAAGTAAATCTACAACATGCAAGAAAAAAAATGGAAATCTAATCTTATCAATAGCAAACTCATAACAACTCTTCCTTCAACTGTAAACAAGGGAATGAACAAGGATCAACCTTATTTGGACAAAATACACACAAGATAAAGGCTGAAACATCACATGCCAAAGAAAGAAATACCAAGGAGGAGGGCAATAACAGGGAATGATTTAACTTTTTACATAAAATGAAGGCTGTTGTGTTATTTCCTTCATTATTGTAGCTTTTGACATATTTCTTGTTTAGTAGATCTTTTTGTGTATTTCAATAAAATTGCTAAGCTGAGATTTAATGCATATGTGAAATGGATTTAAGCATACTATGGAGCACTAGCTGCTTCTAAGCATCAATAACTTGAGGTTGCTTTTTAACCCAAAAATGTTATCAGTTACATCTGTGCCAGCAAAGCAAATGGTGAGGCAAGTCATCCGACAATGGCAGTTAAAGGAAAAATCTTTTAAATTGTCTGTATTTATAATAGTAACATAAAGCCACTGTACTTGAGAAGGAAGAGAAAAAATCAAAATTTAAAATGCCATTGAGATCAAATCCAAAGTCTATTTTATAGTCATTTTAATATCAATGTTAGGGAGACAAATAATATCAACGCACAAAACACTCTGTTTTATTCTCTTAATATGCGGTTCCTTCTTTGAATGCTAAACAGGACAGACAAAATTCCAATAATTCCATTTCTGATGTAATACATAATTCCAACTGAACAGGTATGTCATGCTACTGAATTACTTGTTTCATTTTACAATGTAGAACTTAGTGGTGCTGAACAAGGTCATACAAACATTTACAAGGTTCAATATTAGGAGTGACAGTTATAACAAATCTAAAGCTTATTATGATACTGAACAACTCTAGGAGCAAAGAATACCTGCTGCAAATATTCTTCAACGCTTGTTGCCTCAGCAGGGAAAACATCCTCAAATGTTGTCTTTAAAAAAAGTGACAAATGAGAAAAAATATCAATTATTGAATTTGAACACAACCACTAAAGAAAAAAAAAACAGATTTACAAAAACAAAATAAACAAACACAACAAAGCGGCATAAAAATCTATAATGCAAGATAGATGGTCAAAATCATAATTAAACCAAATGCAAGGATTGTTAAGTTAGTGATGAAAGAACGTGTGGCATGACTAACTTGAGGGAGAAAGTAAAACTTGGCCAACCAACCTAACAAACATTAAATCAATTGCATTCAACAAAATATATCTGTTCAATAACTCTATTTTGCTACAAACTTTTGCCACACAATCTCAAAATTTTAATCACATATAGTACTCACTTCAGACTAAATTAAAAATAAAATGAACATAAGTTCACAGCCAGTAAATGTTAGGTTACCATACATCAAACAAAGTATAGGAATTCATTACCTTCAACTCAAAAGACTTCAAATCCCTAGCAAGCTGTTCTGCATTTATTCCCTCACGTGCAAGTAGCCTGTAAGTGCAGTAAAGATTAATTAATTGTATGAAATTGTCAATCTTAAGTCTACCAATTCCAAAAGCTCAATTCCATCCACTTGGTAGACAAGAAATCATAAGAAAACATAAGTAAATGAAATCTTTTTCACAAATTTCACAAATCCCCAACATGCAAAAACAATCCAAGTTTCAAATTAGCTTTCCTTGATTTGTCAACAACTATCAGTACCTTTAAGTGATAATAGATATGAAAATTATAAGTACCTTGTGGCAGCAATAGACTGTGAAGGAGCCTCAGTTCTTATGGTTTTTGCCTTGAGCTTCTTGGATAATGCTTCTAACTGATCTAAGTTCCTCTGAAACAGGTTCAAAACCCAGAGTTAAGAAAGGCAATATGTAAGAATTCAAACAGACACAGTATGACTCATCTGATTTTCTTTTTAGCAATAAATATCTATACTAGGCAACATAAAGACTTTTCTGAACCTTAGATTTTCCATATCTTAGGCCCTCAGTGTTCAAAGCCTCCTCCCAAGTCCCAACTGAGTCATAAATCATACAAAATTAGGAATTCTAGTTGACATTAATTCTATTTCTCCTCATTTTACTTTCCAAACAAAATGGAAAGAGCTGTTTTGAGCTGTTATTATATAGGGCTATGTAAGAATGTACCTTTGTACAACTATAGATACCCTTTTTGGGTTTTCTTTTTTCATCCTTTCCTGTGAAGACACCTATGTCTGCAATTGTAATCTCTCTTCTATCCATTAACACACACAGTTTCTGACCTCTATCCAAAAAAAAAAAATAAGGAAGGACAACTTATAAAATCCAAACTACATTTTGAATTATCAGTTCATAAAACTTTTCAGTTTTAGCTCTTTACCTAAGCAATGTTAACAAGTTGTCTTTTCTCAATTCTTAAGGTTTATTTTTCAATGAAACAACCAACTCGCGCTTGGTTGATAAGGAAATAGAGAATAGAAAATACGAAATAATCAAATATATTCTCAGCATTGCTATACTTTTGTGAATGATATATTCAACTTGAATTTAGACATATATTTAAATTGTAGGTCATTTAAAAGACATCATCATTTACTCAGTATCAAATAACTAGAATACAAAACTAAATAAATAAACAGAATGAAGTCAAAATCAATTTAACATTTAGATTGGTAGAAGCAGAAGCGAAGAGATGATACATAACACAAGCATTGTTAATCTATTCACTTCTCATTTATTTTTCTCAAGATTATACGTTTCACAACCCTAACTGAAGTTAAGTTAAACATAATTTACTCTTTGTTTTCAGTTTTTATTTTCCTTTACTTCATTTTTCAGAGTCAACGAAAAGAATATCAGAGAAATTACACTTCAAAATAGTGTTAACATTCTTTACTTTTTTTTTTTCGCTCCCATTTTTTCTCGGGAAACAAACGGAGAAAGTGAAGAGAGAAAGAGAACCTGAAGAGGAGGGAACTGAGCAGAAGGAGCGGCTTGTTCCAGAAGCTTCGTAGAAGAGTGGAGAAGATCGGTCCAGCCACTCATGTCTTGGTCACTGGCCATAGCTTCGATTTCCGAATGGAAGTGAGGGAAAAGGGTTTTAGATTTCCATGTTAAAGCCTTATTCCTCAAAACGGTTATTCATATAAGTTATTCGGATTGGATCCGGTTCGGATCCAGTGTACAACAAAAATTTAAGAGAAATTTTTTTAAATAGTCGAAATTGAGGGACTCACTTTTTTATCAATCATTTTAATTTTTTAACTTTTTTAATCAAACAAATCACTTTTAATATACTATTCTTTATCCGCTATAATAAACAGTACTCTACTATAATAAATAATATCTACTATAAATTTAATTTAATTTTCACTAATTTATTTATAATTTTATTTACTTAAAATTATATTTATTCAAATTAAAATTTATATTTATTTATTAAAATTATATTTATTTTTGTTGACTTAAAAAAATAGTTTTTCAGGTCAATGAGCCTTAAATTTATTTGTGTGAGAAAATCAAATTTGAGCCTTATCTCAATGGAGCGCTTAATACAGGCTTGGACCTCCTTTTCGCCACAAGTTACAGGGAACTTGTAAAGAAAACACGAACACAAACTTGATGAAAGTCTTGCCATGGTAGGTTTGACGAAAACACTTCGATGCTTAAGTCAGAAATAGAGTTTTCTCTCTAAAAAAATGATAAGACAAATATCAATCCTCTAATGCCAGGGGTAGGAAGGAGTATTTTTCTTTCTTTCTTTTTCTTGGTTTTTCTTTTTTTAGAATTTTTTTATCATCCTTTTAAATGTCTTCATCTCTCCTTTTTTATAGTAATGGCTTTTCAGGGGCTTTTTTGAGTTTTTCTCTGCAGTATTTCTGTCTTATGCTGAATATTTCTTGTTGCACTTCTGACACACGCCAAATATTTTTCAATAGATTTTCTGACCTCGTTCCTGTCGCACATCAGCTTTCCCTTTTGATGTATTAAACATATTCCTTGGGTTTATCTTTGCGCGACGGTTTTGGTTTAAGTGAGGCTTATTTCAAACGACTTGAGTTAGATTTCGAACGGCCCTCCCTTACTAGTTTAATGTTGACGTAAAATTTCTAAGATCAAAACTTTGTGGAATGTGTTGTCAGTACCCAATCGACCGTGGTTGTGTTCGGGTTGGCAAGGCTGAATAGGTATTCTCGTTTGCCAACCAAATCCTTCTGAGTCCGAGCCGATTCTCCGCTGTTTGTCTCTGTTGGGATTTAGCCCATTGGTTATTGCTCTTGGGTGTTTCTCTAGATTAGACTCGTTGCGCAAGTTTTGATGAACCTTTTGAAAGGGGAACGGTCTTGAAGGAAGCGTCTGACTAGGCTTCCAAAGGGCCAGTCTCGATTAAATTTAGAGGCCTTCGACCCAAAAATAAAAAAGATAGGGTTTTTAAGGGGGAATAGTTTTATTTAATTATATTATTTGTTAATTATTTAATTTAATCTTGTTATTACAAAAATTAAATAAATATTTAGTTAAACTAAACTAAATAATTAACAATTAATATAATTAAATAAAATAAATATAATTTTAATATGCAAACTTTTTAATAAATAATATAAACTATTATATAAAATACTAATAAAAAATATTTACTATAAAAAATAATAAGTAAAAATAAAAATAAAATATTATAATAAATAATAAAATTAAAAAGAAAAAAGTCTATATTTTTTATTGACCCTACATGTGGTGGCCCATTTATCATGCCCACATGTGGGTGCGATAAGTTTTTTATTACACCCACGTACAAGCATGATAAGTTTTTATCGCGTCCATATATTACCTATATGTGAGCGTGATAAGTTTTTATCACGCCCACAAATGGGCGCGATATTTTTTTCTTTAATACATAGTACATATACTATAGTGAACAGTACTTGATATAATTATTTAATATAGTTAAACTAAAGTAAATAAAAAATAATTTTCATAAACAAATACAAACTTAATTGTATTTTTTATTAAAATTATATTATTATATTTATTGATAATTAAATAAAATAAATAAATATTTAAATAAATATATTTAGTTATTTATAAATAATATAAATTAATTATGCCATATATAGTAAAATAAAATTATAAAAAAATTTATCGCGCCTATATGTGGGCACGATATGTTTTATTTAAATTGGAGCGATAAAAATTTTTCGCGCCAATATTTGGGGGCTATAAAAAATATAGACTTTTTAATTTTATTATTTATTATAATATTTTTATTTTACTTTTACTTATTATTTTTATAGTAAATATTTTACTTTTATTTTTCTTAATATTTTATTTCTTTTATATAATTAATTTATATTATTTATTAAAAGTTAGTATATTAAAATTGTATTTATTTTATTTAATTATATTATGTGTTAATTATTTTAATTGATTATATTATTTATTTAGTTTAGTTTAACTACATATTTATTTAAATTTTATAATAACATGGTTAAATTAAATTATTAACAAATAATATAATCAAATAAAATAAATATAATTTTAATAAATAAATTTAAATTTAAATTAGAATAAATATAATTTTAAGTAAAATAAAATTATAAATAAATTACTTATAAAATCAATTTAATTTAAAAAATTACTATAGTAAGTATTGTTCGTTGTAACGGTATTGTTTAAACAGTGAAATGATATTTTTATCTAAAATAATTTGTTTGGCTAAAAAAATTAAAAAACAATTAAAATGGTTACTAAAGTTAAGTCCCCTCAATTTTGGCTATTTTGAAAAATTTTCCAAAATTTAAAGGCAACAAGAGAAATTTTTAAAAATAGTCAAAATTGAGAGACTTGACCATTTTAGCCACCGTTTCAATTTTTTTACTATTAATTTTTTTTATCAAATATTTAATAAATGGATAAAAATATCATTTATTATTTTAACAATATCCACTACAGTGAACAGTATTTATTATAGTAATGTTTTGAATTAAATTAAATTTTGTTTTATTTTATAATTAATTAATTTATAATTTTATTTTATTATGTGTGACATTATTAATTTATATTATTTACTTAAAATTATATTTATTCAAATTTAAATTTTTATTTACTTAATAAATTATTTATTAATTATTTAATTTAATCATGTTATTAAGAAATTTAAATAAATAATGTAGTTAAACTAAACTAAATAAATAATATAATTAATTTAAATAAATAATTAATAATATAATTAAATAAAATAAACATAATATTAATAAATTAATATAAACTTAAAGCAAGATAAATATAAATATTATTTTTAATAAATAATATAAATTAATTATATTATACATTAAAAATAGATAATACTAATAAAAAATAAAATACTTATTATAAGTAATAATAAATAATAAAATAAAAATATTATAATAAATAATAAAATTTAATAAATGGACAATATTTTTTATCGCGCGGGTGCAATAAGTTCTTATCGCCCCCATATATGAGTACAATAAGTTTTTATCATGCCCACATATGAATGCAATAAAAATTTATCACGCTCAAATATGGGTGTGATAAGTTTAAGCGCAATAAAAACTTATCACATATGGGCGCAATAAGAATTGATTGCATTTTTTCCTCAAAATTTTTTTTATTTTATTTTATTATTTTTACATGATTAATTTATATTATTAAAAAATAAATTAAATATATTTATTTAAATTTTTATTTGTTTTATTTAATTATCAATAAATAAAATAAATATTAATTTTAATAAAAAATATAAATTAAGTTTGCATAAACAAAATTATTTTTTATTTATTATATTTATTTTAGTTTAATTTAACTATATTGAATAATTATATTATTGATGTAAATTGTGTAGAAATATGATAAAAATAAATATAATTTTAATAAAATAAAAAATATTTAATTTTGAATTTAAAAATTACTGTATAAGATACTATTCCCTGTAGTGGATACTGTTTATTATAGCAGGTACTTTTAAAATTGTAAAAATATATTTTTGTCTATTTATAAGTCTATGACTAAAAAAGTTAAAAAGTTGAAATGATAGCTAAAAAAGTTAAAACCCCTTCAATTTTGACTATTTCTAAAACTTTCTCGAAAAATAATGGTGTAAGTTAATTCTAATTAATAACATATAAGTTATTCATATAATTTAAGTCAAATAATTAAGAAATTTAATGAATAAATAATAAGAATAACTTAATCTCAATATTTTTTTATTTTAAGTGATGTGTGAAGTAAACATTGAATGATTAATTTTTATAATTTTTAAAATTACTTATTACATCATTTTTATCATTTAATAGTTGAAATAAGTTGGAATGACAAAATGCCGCACAGAGATAGATAAGATTAAACCTTTCCGCCTTGTCATCTCCTATTTTCTATGAACATATTAATGTAAGTTTTTAGTAAATGTTTATATATTAAATAACTTACTAATTTTTATTTTATAATTTATAGTTAACTAGGATATGTTTTAATAATATATTTTTATTAATAAAAATAAAAAATACTAAAATATATTATTTTATTTTAAACGATAAAAAGACTTTTATTTTGAGTTGAACGACTATTAATTTTAATAATAATATAAAACAATTAACAGAAAAATCATTTGTACCAGGCACTAAAATATTATTTAGATTCTTATTTTTTCTATTTTTGGTTTTATTTATTAGTTATTTAAAAATGTACTTAATAATTACTATTTATTTTACTGAAAGATATTCTTATATTATTCTAATTTGTTAGTTTGATATTTTTTTAGATTATAATATAGATTGATTTTTTATATTGTTAAAACTTATGAATATAAATTAGTAGTTAATATTAATAAATAGAAAATTGAGCAAGAATGGGAAAGGCATTCTATGAGGATTCCCCGTCCCCACCCAATTAATATTTTTTTTAGAATGGGGTGGGGAATAGGACTTAAAATAAAAAATGAGGAGGGGTATGGGAAAGGGCTCTCTACCCCCGCCCTGCTCCATTGCTATCCCTAAAATTGAGATATCAAATAATAGTTAGATGATTAATTTTTATTACATTTAAAAAGAAAAATGATATTTTGACCCTTAAAGTTTGGCAAAAAAGATAGTTTACTACTCCAATTTTTAAAATTACCCATTTATACCCCGTCGTTAGTAACTTACGTTTGACTTCATTTGACTTTACAAAAAATACTAATTGAATGGCATAATTACCATTTTGATCGTGGACCATTGAGTGCGTGAATTTTAAAGGTTTTTTCCCCTATTGATGTGTCAAAGGCTTTGATAGATCATCTTCTATTAATATGATTATTGCATCAGAAAATGACACAATCTTTACACTATTATCTTTCATCATCACATGGCATTTGGCAATAGAGTATGACCTAGAAGATCGAAACTCATTTCTCTTAACTAAGATCTTCTTTCTTGGTGACAGAGTAAACTTCGAAGTTGCAAAGATTATTAGTGACATGAAGTATGCGACACTTCATGTATAGAGCCGATCCAAAATTAAAGGCACTTCTTCGCTAATGCTAAATGCCTCTCTGACAAACAGTCAAAAATATACAAGCACCCAATTATATTTTAATTTTTTTATAAAACATTTTTTTTCTTCTTTGTTGATAAAAAAGAAAAAAATCTCAATAAGAAAAAAATAGTATCCACAACCAGTAAGCCCCAATGCAAATCGTACCATCCCTTAATGTCGTAACCGCTAATGATTTCATCCTCATCATCAATGTCTCAGATGGCAACAATCATGTGGTAGAGATACAATGTGTTGTAAAGGTACCAGCACTCGCTAAACAATATGGTCCTACACGTTCTCTACTGTTGGCTGGCCTACTTAGTTGTGGTCTCGATCTATGCCCTATGTGTGTACATCGTGCAAGGGTTTTAAATCATCAAGTATGATCTTGTCATCTATATGCTCAATCTCTTGAGTGGGATTTCTCTCACCGCATCGATCTTGAGTTTGACGATGGGCTCACTCTCTCCACTAGCCAATCCAACGATTATCGGCCTTTCATCTACTGCCTCATTGAGTTTAAGTTCTATTATTTATTTATTTATTTATAATATTTTTTTCTTGTTTTTTTTGATTAGATTAAGCAAATGAAGTAACAAAAATTTGGATGCATTTCTTGAACAAGAGTCGTAGTTATAAATTGGGATTTGATTAAGATGTGGGATTTATGATGTATTGGAAAATTCAATGATTATTTCATGACTATATAGAAAATTTTGAGGCATTATATAGATATTTGGGAGAAACTAAATTAGGTATTTTTTTTTTGTGACCTGAAAATAATTTTTAGAATTGAGGATATAAAGTGAAGTTAATTGTATTTCTTTGTTTCCAAAATTTGAGTAAAAACGAAGAAATTCACTTAGATATTCACTCTTATTTCTTTCTTTCTTTTTGTGAGTTGCTTTTTTTGGTTTTAGGTCACAATTCACAACAAGCAAGAATGGGAAGTGTGCCACACTTCTGATATGTCATATCTTTATTTAAATGGTAGTGAATGAACAACATTACCCTTATGTCTGTTAAGTTAAACAAAGTCAAATGTTAGTCGCTAATAGCATAGGATATAATTAGGTAATTTTAAAAAAATAGGTGAGTAACTTGTCCCTTTTGCTAAACCTTGGGGGTTAAAATGTCTTTTTTTCCTTCTTTACACTATTTTTACTGTTCAATAATTATTTGACAAGTTACTTAAGCTGAAAAATAGTAGAATCAAAGTTCAGAAACGTAGCATCATTCATTGATGTATAATTATAAAAAAAGGATGATGTTAATACCATATAAATTATTATTTTAGTAATGCTACACTTTCCAACTTTAATCTCAATATTTTTATCCTAAATATTTCGTGTAATACCTTACCACTTCTTAAGGAGACAGCTTGGCATTGCTCTGCATTTCCTCGTAGATTGGCTTCAGTGTCACTTAGTAGAGCTCCTTGAGGTCACTTATTAATTACTGCAGCAAGTTATCCTATTTGAATCTCTAAATTCTTCAAGGTTGCTGAATGGTTCTGCATAATGACGTCTAACTTCATGTAATATGCTAGATGCTTGTCTTTGGTTGTTACTCCAAGAAAAGTTTGGATGATCTTTCCACCCTAGAATGTAGAAGTTTGAATGCAGGTTTTTCTGTTGTCGATTAAAATTTCCTATATAAATTGCTGATTCAATGCACTGCCCATTCATGTGATTATCACCTTAAAAGTCACGTGTTACATATTGAGTTTTGATGGGATTTAATGCATCAAACTTCTTGGATAACATGTTTATTTGCACTGCCAATGCATTGAATGCGTCAATCTCATGTACACTAGTAACTTTCTTAAGTGTAACTCTTTCAGTTGACCATTGGTAACTATTTGACACCATTTCATCTAGCAAATCATAAGTCTCATCCATAGACTTATTCATTAAAGCTCCTTTATTAGTAGCATCTACAATAGTCCTCAAATTCTCTACTAGTCTATTTTAGAACGTTTGAACTAATAGCCATTTAGGAATCCCATAATGAGGACACTTCCTCAATATGTTCTTGAATCACTCTCATGCCTCGTATAACGACTCGCCATTAATTTGAACAAATGATGTCATTTTATCCCTCATCTTTACTATCTTTACTAATAGAAAGAACTTTGCTATAAACTTCTGCGTTAAGTCATCCCATGTCGATAGGAATTCGAATAGCAATGACATTAACCAACTCTTGGCTTTATCATTCAATGAGAAAAGGAATAGTCTAAGTCTGATGTCATCGTCTGAGACTTTGTTATACTTGAATGCATCATAAATTTTTAGAAAATTTACGATGTGTATATTAGAATCATCATTGAGAACACCGCTAAACTATATAAACTCCTTTAGCATTTGAATAGTACTTGGCTTAATCTTAAAGTTATTTGCATTGATGATTAGTCATCGAATACTAGATTGAATACCATCTATAGTAAGGACTACATAATCCTTTAAAGATCCTTATGCTATCATGGGCTTAAACGCAAGATTATTGATGTTTTCTTCCATGCCTATTGATTAGTGCCATTCACGTCAAAGCCTTCTTGACCTTTTTGTTATTCTAATCAAAAGGAGTCAAATCTGTACTTTTTGTCCTTCGCGTGAACTATCAAAACAAAATTTAAAAACAAATCAAAGAAAAAAACTAAAATCTAAATTAAAAGTGAGGTAGTTTGGTATTAGTATTGATCTCAGAATAGAAAAAATTAGTTAAATCGTGATGTGCAAATTAATAGCTAAGCGCAAGTGCACATTATCGTATCAAGTAATATAGGAATAAAGTCCAAGTATCGTTCCCACAAAGACTTATTTAATCTACTTCTTTCAATCAAGTACTAAAATTAATCATACTTAACTTTTATTCAGACAAATCTAAAGATGAATTTTATCTAATTAATATAATCTATCAAATTAAACCTAATTTTCATTTAAAAAAAAAAAGCAAGGGTTTTAATTTACCAATTAAAAAGAATATATGGTTTTAACTTATCCCCAAATATTTCATTAAACTTATAAATGTCTTAGTTAATACCTCAATAACAAATTGTTGGCTAGACTATAATCTCATTATAAGTCTCTATCGATGATCGAATAACTATATTACACCTTAACAATTACCTATATGTCTATAGTAATCCAAAGAAAATGTAACACATTAAGAACAAGTTTCATCATGCCATACATGTCATCTAAGTATATGTCTATTCTACATGGAACTCATCCCTGTAACCCTATGATCATGCATCAAACTATTCTAGACTAACGCATAAATTCCTCTTTTGAGTTCATTGGGATTCCTTAATCAATCAATATATTGGCATGATATAACGAAAGCATTAAACACAAGATAGAATGAATCAATTTAATCTATTAAGTTCATAAACTAAAAGAGTCAATAAATTATAACTACATATTAGGTTCAAAAGCCTAACCCTAGATCAAAAGAGTTTAATCACGATGAATTCAAAAGTATCAAGGTAAATAATTAAAGACATCATGAACAAGATCATAATGATAAGAGAAGATAAGAAACTAAACAAGAACACGCCCTGAGTTGCTTCTTTCTTTCTTGAGTGACGCACAAGTCTTGATCTTCAATACCAATTCTTTGCTTTTATCTTTTATTTTTATGATGTGTTTTTTGTTTGCCCTAAGTTTGCCTTTGATATTCTATATGTTTGGTTATGAAAAAAAGTGCTTTTATAGGTCCTCATAACCCTAGAGACACGGGGTTTCGAATCCAATTCAAATTAAGATTCAAAAGATAGGGTGTCATTTGTCGCATGGGTGCAGTGATGTTGGGTGGTGGACACCACAGCGCTGAGCCTAGAAAAGGTATAGGATGATCACTAACTGAACGTCGTGGCGATGGGTGGTGGGCGCTACAGCGCTCTCTTCGAATCTTTATTTTTCTTCGTGTCGTGCCTAATTCTTTTAGTATCTTCACTTTATGGGTGGTAAACCTATATATAATCAAAAACTTCAAATAAATCACCAAATACTCTTAATTTGTAGTAAAATCTAATTCCAAAATGATATAAATAATAATTTATATAAGCTCTTATCACTATACAATCAAAGGACATATTTGCAAGGTTGAGTCATTCTCCATGTCATAAATGGGCCTCATCACAAACTACCAAGAAAGCTTTATTGTTTGTTGGAGAGCTGAATAAAAAGATAAAGCCCTATGAAACATAATCTTGGGGGTGTACTGTTATATTGCCATGTTAACATGACCTAGCACTCTTCTATTTATTGATAGAGAGATGAGGTTTTTCTAGAATTAAGTGAAAACTTGCACTAGTTGGAGTTCAATAAACACACATTATCTACCTATCCATAAAGCTGACTCTCCCATAAAGTATCAAATCATAAAGGTATTTGTATTTGAAGCATCAAGGGGGCTCAATTACCAAGGAGCCCTTATTCTTAACATTTCTCCAAAATATCTCTACTGAAGAGGGGACTCTTTAATCATGTATCATTATGTGTTAACCCCAAGGGAAATTCTCTAGGCCATTTGCCTCCATACTTAGAACATATCTCTAACTTTTTTAACATAAGTAAGATAAGACACACAGAATTAAGAATAAGTAAGAAAAATATTTTCTCATTTTACTTCAAACTCTCTTTAGGAAAAAATTGAGGAAATATTTTTCACTAAAGCCACCATCATACTTGAGCATCAAAGGGTCATCACTAACTAGCCCATCAGCGCTTGCCTCTGATCATGCATTTTTTATGTACTACAAGTTCAAGTGGTCAATATTACACCCCAGTCTATTCAACAACTTCTAACTCAACACTCTATCTTTCATTGTTCTACACCCAAATCAAGCTCATCCCTGACATAAACTAGCCTAACCAGCTTGGTTCTTTCAACACTCAATAAATTCTAAAGTGTTTAGGGGCCTTGGAAGGCTAGGCCAACTTTGACCTAAACATTTTGGCACTAACTTAGGGAAGCTGAGAAAAGCCCATCTTGCTACGCTCTACCAAGTTTGACTAACTAAGAGTTTATTGAAGTTATTCACTATGTCTGAAATGTCAAGGAAAACTAAGCCCCTGCCATAAATTTTCTTGTAGAAAAAGTTGCTAAGGACTTATATAAGCACGTGCAAAGATTCCTCAACATACCTAGAGGAATACCTCTAAAGCACCAAATGGTCAAATCAAAAGTGATGCACTAGTTACCATAAAGAAATTCGAATAGTTCACCAAAGAGATGTATTATATAATGACCAACATCGTCAATAGTTGGAGAAAGATAAAGAAAGATGCTAGTGGGCAAACCCAGTTGGTTCCAGCATGTATTCACCATAACAGATCCAGGCATCACTCTCAAAATAGGAGTGTAGTACCCAAGCTAGCAAGAGCAAGTATATACTTACCATAGCAAAGAACTCCGGTCTACTGCTAAGAGTAGATCGGGTAACACCAAGACCATAAATGAATGAACCATTTAAAAGTGGTCTCTAAGATTCCCTCACGCTAAACGCTAAGCTTACAAGGAGATAGAGGCCACATAGCTAGAAAACACAATTACTAGGCTTTTGAGGAAGGTTGATAAGCTTTAACAAGAGCTCGAGAATATTCGTTAGATTAGGGATACAGAGTAAAGCCTTTTCCCATTATTGGAACTAGGTCTCTCTTAATTACTGAAATTAGGGATGCCTCTTTGCCCCCAAAGTTTAAGATGCCACAAATGGTTAATTATCAGGGCAAAACTAACCTAACAATATATTTAGACCTATATGAAAACCATATGTTGATTCAAGATATGGATGATGAGGCCATTTGTCAATTGTTTCCCTATACTCTATACAGAAAGAGAGAGAGAGTGGTTTAGAAGCTTGGAACCTGAGTCTATATGTAGTTTTGACCAATTCTCCAATGCCTTTATTTTTCAATTTCAATATGCTCGGGATAAGCCCAAAGACCCCTCAACAGTGATGTATTTAAACAAAGAGAATTTAAGTCATTAAAGGACTTTGTTTAAAGGTTTTATAAAAAAATTATTGACATAGGCATTTTGGTGCTAAAGAGATGTTTACCAGCTTTAAAAAAAACCTCAGGTTAGGGAAGTTATGGTTTAGCTTTTAAGAGTCAAAGTCGTTGATAAATGGCAAGGCATATGATATGGCTCTAAAGTAGATTGAGATAGATGAAGAGTTCCATATGAAAAGGTAATAGGAGAATAGAGAGGGCTTTGAGCCTAAAGAGAGACTAAGAAGGTTAAGCTGGCCATATTGTCGCCCTTTATACAAATTAGACCATGTCTATGAGAGGACCCCTCATTCGTTTAAATTTAACTAGCAAAACCTGCAATAGGCTTTAGAAGTCTCTCAGTTCCCATCCTACAATCCATTGAACATATTAGGAGAAAACATCTTTTTCACCATTAGAAATAAAGGTGGCTTTAAATGCCCACTATTATAAGAAAAAGTCTAGATTGAAGGAGTAAATAAAAGTATTGTGGCTTTCATGAAGGCTATTGCCATAGTAACACTAAGTGTTTTGAACTCCAGGGGCAGATTGAGACATTGATCATAATGTTTTTTGCTCAAAACTCCTCAGCAAGGTAAGGATTGCTAAAGGCAAATAGAGGACTAAATAAAAAAGATAAGCCTATAGGTGATGGGGTTATACCTAAGAAACTTGATCTAAAGTATAACTCTAAACTTAACGCTATCTTAAAGGCTTGACCATAATAAGGACCTCTACGAGGACATTTAAGAACTATACCCAAGAAATTATAGAAAGTGTTATGGAACAAATGCAAATTTATGTTACACATCTTGGCCCTCCTGAGCCAGTTCATCTATGCATACCCATCATGTTTAATGAAAAGGACTACAAGGGGGTAGCATCCCTTTATGATAATGTCTTAGTAATTACCCTAAAAATCGGTGTCGATGAGGTCGTTTATGTGATGGTTGCACTGGATGCGTAGTGGAAGTCATGAATAAGGATGTACTCAATAGAATGGGGATTGATTATCAAGGTTAATGTATGTCTTCACTCTATTAGTTGGGATTGTAAGGTAGAGTGTGATGCCCCTCTGATTTATTAACCTATTTGTCTCTATTAGTGAATCTCTAAATTTGATGGTCCACATGATCAACTTCTTAGTGGTAGACTAGCTAGCACCTATAATGTGTCTTAGGTTAGCCTTTATTAATGGCAACTTAAGTTGTTGTCTCCATATATCATTTAGCGATAAAGATCTCAATAAAAGTATTGTGGCTTTCATGAAGGCTATTGCCATAGTAACACTAAGTGTTTTGAACTCCAGGGGCAGATTGAGACATTGATCATAATGTTTTTTGCTCAAAACTCCTCAGCAAGGTAAGGATTGCTAAAGGCAAATAGAGGACTAAATAAAAAAGATAAGCCTATAGGTGATGGGGTTATACCTAAGAAACTTGATCTAAAGTATAACTCTAAACTTAACGCTATCTTAAAGGCTTGACCATAATAAGGACCTCTACGAGGACATTTAAGAACTATACCCAAGAAATTATAGAAAGTGTTATGGAACAAATGCAAATTTATGTTACACATCTTGGCCCTCCTGAGCCAGTTCATCTATGCATACCCATCATGTTTAATGAAAAGGACTACAAGGGGGTAGCATCCCTTTATGATAATGTCTTAGTAATTACCCTAAAAATCGGTGTCGATGAGGTCGTTTATGTGATGGTTGCACTGGATGCGTAGTGGAAGTCATGAATAAGGATGTACTCAATAGAATGGGGATTGATTATCAAGGTTAATGTATGTCTTCACTCTATTAGTTGGGATTGTAAGGTAGAGTGTGATGCCCCTCTGATTTATTAACCTATTTGTCTCTATTAGTGAATCTCTAAATTTGATGGTCCACATGATCAACTTCTTAGTGGTAGACTAGCTAGCACCTATAATGTGTCTTAGGTTAGCCTTTATTAATGGCAACTTAAGTTGTTGTCTCCATATATCATTTAGCGATAAAGATCTCAATCAATAGTTAGATTGTTATTATCAAAGGTGACCAAAAAGTAACTAGAAAATGTTATGTCACCACAATAAGCCTAGTTAACAAATTACCACTCTGGATAATAAAGAGAAAGAGGAAGAGAAAATAAGAGAGCTTGTTGAAAAGCTGATCTCAGTCCTCATCTTAGTAGGCGATCAAGCTTGGATTGTTAAGATAGGCTTTTTAATGTCAAAAAAGATCAGAGAGGACTTAATTACATTGTTTTAAAGAGTATGTTAGCATTTTTGACTGGTTTCATAAAAACATGCCCAAAATTGACACGAAAATAGCTTATCACAAGTTAAATGTAGATCTCAACTATAAGCTGATTAAGCAGAAGAGAAGATTATTTAATCAAAAGAGGTATAAGGCTATAAAGACAGAAGCTGATAAGTTACTTAGTAGTTTGATCTAAGAGGCTCATTATCAAGAGTGGGTCTCTAATGGTACTAGTCAAGAAGTCAAATGGAAAGTGGTGCTTATGCTTATCTTAAGGACAACTTCCTTCTTTTCTAAATTAACCAGCTAGTTAATGTGACATTAGGACACAAGCTCCTAAACTTTATGGACACCTTCTCAATCTATAACCAAATTTGGATGTATGGCCCTTATAAGGAAAAAATAGCCTTCATTACCATTAGAGGTTTATATGACTATAAAGCAATGTCCTTCAGACACAAATATTGGGTGATGTATGCTACAATAGTTAAACACAAGTGTACGCTATCATATTAAGTAATTTAGGATTTTAAGACCAAGTTTTGTTCCCATAGGAACTATACGATCTAATTCTTCAATCAATTACGAACATTATATTTACTTAACTTTTATTTAGAAAAATCAAAATCTGAAATTCAATTAATTAACCCAATTCTATCAAATTAAACTAAACCTAAATAATAAATAAACAAAAAGTTGAATTCACCAATTAATAACAATCTAGGGTTTTGATTATCCCCTAATATTTCATTGAACTCATTAATTTCTTAGTTAATCCCTTAATACGAATTGATTGGCTCTCTAATCTCATTACAAGACTCTATTGATGGTCGAGTGACTATATTATGCATTCTAACAACTACCTATATGTCTATGGTAATCATAATAAAATGTAATTCATTAAGAACAAGTCTAAATCAAATCATACATGCCATCTAGGTATATGTCTATCCTACATGAAACTCATAGTTGGTACTCTATGATCATGCATCAAACTATCTTAGGCTAAACACATGAATCCTTCTGTTAAGTTCATCATAGTTCCTCAATCATTTAAAATATTAGCCAGATATAATGAAAGCATTAAACTCAAGATAGATTAAATCAATTATATGTATTAAGTTCATAAACTAAGAATTAATGAAATTTAATTACATACTAGGTTCAAAAGTCTAAACCTAGATTAAACAAGTTAAGCTTATCACTAAACCAAGAGTATCAAGCCAACGAAAAGAAAACATGATGAACAAGATCATAATAATGAGAGAAAAAAAAGTAATCAAATGAGACACCCTTGAATTGCTTCTCTCTGTATCTTGGCTTGAATCTTGAATCTTGATTTTCAATCTTGAATTCTTAGCTTTGACCTCTTGATTTGTGTTGCAAATTATTTCCCTAAGTTTTTCCTCTCTAAAGGTCTTTGTTTTGGCTTAGAAAATAGTGCTTTTATAGGTTTTGGAAACCCTAGAGTTAAGGGCCTTCAAATCCAAATCAAAATAGGACATTTGAGAGGGTCTTTTAGTTGTTGCATGAGAGTTACGACATGAGGACTAGTGTTTTCTCCCTGGGCACCACGACGTCTAACTTTCTATCTGGAGCTCCGCAGTGCCTGGGCCTGGGTTAGCCGTCTCTCGTAAATTTGGTGTAACTTCAACATTTCTCATCTGTTTCACCTCTAGTTTATCTTGAATCGTTATATTTTCTCTTGTGCACTTATTTATAATTAAAAAAATAATTCAATAGCTAAATATTTATAATTTAGAATAAAACTCAAGTGCAGAGAAATAAATATAATAGTATTTTTACGTCCCGATCAATACCCCCACACTTAAGCCTTTGCTCATCTTTAAGCAAAATAAAGACAAATAATCATAACTTATTGTTGACTCTAAATAAAAACTCAAAACTAAACACAACTTGGTTGATTAGATGATTATCTTCATTGTCTCAAAGGCTGTTAAATTACACAAATCTTTTCATTAATCAATAAACAACTTTCAACAATTCGTCATACTATTCATCAAGTCCTTCATTCTCTGATATAATTGATCACTTGTGTGTGTAGTTGTAATAAGCAAGTCATTAGTTAAATGAAACAAAGATTTACTCATTAACTTAAGATGTTACATAAAGATGGCGTCCAGCATAATTCAATTCATAACACTACTACAAGGTTGCTTTTCATACTTGCTCTCTACTAATGTAGAATTACACATGTCTAGAGATCTATTTAGGATTTTAATTAGCTTGTAACGTAAGGCTAGGTCAATGTGGGATATATAGATATAAATATGAAGTTTAAATCACACTATGAAAACTTTACCTAGAAACCTCTTGATTCTTTCTCCTTGATTTATCTCATCCGCCAAACTTATGCTATTTCTATCTCTCTTTTAATCACTCTGTTGGAATTTACACTTACGTGTCATCCCTTTTTGTATGAATATTTAATTTTAATATTTATACAATTTATATTTCTTTTAATCGCTAATTATATTTATTAAAATGATAAGATGCATGAAATGTTTCAGACATTGTATGATCTAAATGAGTTCAGATCTTATTTAAAGGAGTTTAGATTAGTGCTAAGAGTTAACAACGCTAATAGTTATAAGTACCAAGAGTTTGTGGTACTAAGAATTAGTAGGTTGTAAGAGTTAGTAATATCTAAAGAGTTAGAGCCTTGTCTGAAATAAGATAAAGATCTTAGAATATATTAGTAATGACATAGTTGCAAATGGTTACAAATGCTGCTAGAAAATGTCATTATGCAAGTATGTTCAAAAATACTATGTTCCTGGTCTATTTTACCGATGTAAGTCATCGGTGAAATCATAATATATAGATCAATGTATGTCTATATCTGGATGGTCTATATAGTTAATCTTAGCAGACAATAAGCTTAGTGGAAGCTTGTATAGGCATACAGGTATTCAATAAGGACTGCATACCGAACAGACACATGAGGATCTCCAGTAGACATTCTATGAAGCCGTCAATAGAAGGTCTTCTCATGTTGAGTAGTATTCGTGGTCCTTTGACCTTAGCGCCACGATGGGCCTATGACTGATCTATTATACTTTGGTTCCACATATGTCAGAGACCTTTCATGGTTCGACCGCTATATATCACTGGGTATGGTTTGATACTCATAGAGTTTGATGTGCATAGATATAGGATCCATCAGCTTACATAGGCAAGTTATATATTCGATACTTCAAAATTGTATCTTAAAAAATTTTATGGCTATAAGTAATAAGTCCGGTATAGGAGATTCCCATAGGATTAAACAATATCGCAAAAGTGTTTGCGTGTATTGTATATTGAGATACAAATCTGGAGATAAGTTCATGGATGAGTAAATGGGGATTTGACGATACTGATCTATATCGCCGCACATCTATAGTATAATGATGGAAGGATTATATAGATATGGTTAACCTTAACTTTTATGGTTTAACGCGTCATTTTGTAATATCTGTAACATATGTGTGGGGCATCGTTCATGGACTTGCAGAAATGTTTTGTAAGACAAATGAGCATGAATTTAAGGAGTCTCATAATATGAAGTGTACTTGCTGAGCACTGGGGTAGCAAACCGGGTCAAATGGTTAGATCCGAGATATTTTTGGAAGTAGGATTCATTTTAAGGACCTCTTTGTAAAGTGAAAAATATAATTTGCAAATAGTTCCCTCTTTTGCTGGAAAAGGTATTCAAGACACATGTCATTAAACTATTGGCTCTTTTAATAATGAGACATTATTTTATTTAAATAAATATATGATATTCATTATAGTATTTTATAAGGCATGTGTTGGACACTTGTCTTAATAGATTAATTAAATAATTAAAGTTTATCTTATATTGTTAAGACAAAATATATATTTTAATATATTATTTTAAATGGTGCTTGGGCCATTATGAGAATATTTGTCTTGATTTGAATTATTTATTTAAAAATATTTACATTGAAATGCTTTTAATATTTATTAAAGTAGTCAAATAAGAAAAATGTTTCATCTTGTTATTTTAATGGAGACAAATTCGGCTAAGCTATTTATTTAATGAAATAAATATTGCTTCGGTATTTATTAATTTATTTACAAAACTATTGTACAATAAAATGAAGAAAATGCTTTCTGGTATAATTCTTTTATGGAAAAGAAAGGTAAAGACGTGTGTTTTTCACTCGAGTATTTTTGCATAAGGGTTATGTATAGAGAGGTAGTGAAATTCGGCCAAGGCATATTTTTGCACTATTTGAAAGGCATTCAAACAAAAAAGAAACATTTCTCTTCTTCTTCTTCCAAGTGAGACTTGGTAGGAAAATCAAAAGAGAAATAGTTTTTGTTTCAATAGTGAAAATAAGAGAGTTTATTTACTTAAAGAGTTTAAGCACAAGAACAAAAATCCTACACCATAATTAAAGTTACCATTATAGCTACTTTAATCCCACCAAGTGTTGGAGACTAGAATTGTTCAAGGAATTACTTCGAGGAGAGCCAAGGGAAGTTTTAATCACCACTTAATCGCCGGCAACACAAAGAACTTAAAGCTTGCCAAGGTAATAATTCTCTACAACCCTAGTAATTTTATTTATTAGATAACATAAAAATTTTATTGTGTTTATTGCTTAAGAAATTAGATTTATGAACTTTCGCATATGTACAAATATGTATATGATGCATATTTTATAATAATGAACACAATCTCACATGTATGCACCATAGGATAATCAACACTCACAAAATGGTATTAGAGCATATTGAGTAGATTTAGGTGTAAATGAGTGTTTAAATTATTGTTGGTGAAGTTTTGATACTCAAATGGTGTATTTCAAAGTGTTGAAATAGGTATACTAAGGTGGGGAGCATCGGAGCGCCGCTATACAAAGTGCTTGGCACCGCAACACTAGGGATTTTCCTCTAGCCCCACACCGGTAGAAAGCCAGCACCACGATGCAAGGGCCTCTAGGCCTTGGCGTCGCAGTGCTACGCACCAGGTGTCGCAGCGCTGGAGGTATAAGCTCCAGCACTGCAACGACAAAAGTGTGGGCGCTATGGTGTCGAGGCTCTGCTTCAGGCGTTGCAGTGCTGGGCGCAATGCCCTAGTACTGCTGTATCGTGACCTAGCACCACAACGCCGACTACACTCATATTATTTTTTAAAATGTTTAAAGTATTAATTTTAATTATGTGGAGATTTATGAGATACAATGATAAGAGTTATTAGGTTGTATTATAAACCAAAATCATTTTTTGTATTAGTAACCACAATGAGAGCCTTATTAGTAGGGGTTAGTTGTGCTTACACAAAAATCAATGTCTGATTGAAAATTACCTCCTCATGAGATGGGGATTAAGTCTTTAAATTAAAAAATCTCTCTTAATCAGATTGAATAGTATCACATTATGAAATAATATTGTATGATGATTCGTCCTGTCAATACAATGTTAGTTGGGTAATATTGGACTTTTTAAAGATCGCTACAGTGTGAGAAATTTGGTCGGTATAATTTAAATTATGCCGATTAAATATGAGATAAGTCAAATATATGTGAAAGTGTTGCCTTAGATCGCTACAGTGTATGGGTAGTACCAGTAGCATATATTGATTATTGACAAGTTAATATAGAATACACTTACCCTATATTGTTACAGTGTGCAGATATGATGTATTTAAGATTATGAGTAAGAGTTACATAAGATGCAATTAACAAGGTGATAGGGGAGTAAAAGCACTAGTATGATTTATACTAAATTTTCGTATTTTGCTCTAAATCATAAATATTTGGCTATTTAATTGTATTTTTTTATCATTTAAATAGATGCACGATGGAAAATGTGATGCATAGGAACAGATGAGAGGCGAATTGAATGTCAAACGAAGAAGTTACGCTCAAAATACGAAAAGGGTACCAGGGATGAGCGCTGCAGTGCTCGTGGTGGTGAACAGTATTTTGATACAGTAACTCGTGAACAGTATTTTAAAGATAAAAACCTATAAATAGAAGGCCAAAAACCCTACCAGGAGAGAGGAAAAAGAGGAGAAGAAAAGAGGAAAAAATTAAAGAATTAAAGATCAAAGATCAAAGATAAAGATTAAAGAATTCATAACACAAAATCAAAGATCAAAGCCAAAGATTAAAGAATCAAGATCAAGATTCAAACTTCAAGTCAAGATTGAGGGAGAAGCACATAAAGGAGTCACTTTGATTAGTTTTTCTTCTCTTTCTTTATCATTATGTTTTTGTTCTTATTGATATTTATGATTAGATTTGATACTTTTAGTTTTGTGATGGGCTAAATTGTTCATCTAGGGTTAGACTATGTGAACTTTGTATGGATTTGAATTGTATCAATTTTTAGTTTATGATCTTAATACAATAAATTGATTCATTCTATCTTGTGTTTAATGCTTTTATTATACCTGATCAATATTTTAAATGATTGAAGAACTATGATGAACTTGACAAATGAATTCATGTTTTAGCATAGGGTAGTTTGATTCATGATCATAGGGTAACAACTATGAGTTTCATTTAGGATAGACATATACCTAGGTGGCATGTATGGTATAATTTAGACTTGATTTTAATGAATTACATTCTGATTTAATTACCATATACATATAGGTGATTGTTAAAATGTGAATATAGTCACTTGACCATCGACAGAGGATTGTGATGAAATTAGTGTCTAAGCCAATCAATTGGTATTAAGGGATTAACTAAGTGGTTAATGAGTCAAATGAAATACTAGGGGATGAGTCAAAACCCTAGATTATCTTTATTTGTTAATTCTACTCTTTGCTTTTATTTAGTTTAATTGATAGAGTTAGATTAATTAAATAAATTTCAAATTTTAGTTTTTTGAATAAAAGTTAAGTAGGTACAATTTTAGTACTTGATTTATAAATTAAATCGCATAGACCCTGTGGGATCGATACTTGGACTTAAAATCCTATATTACTTGATACGATAGCATGTACTTACACTTAACTAGTATAGCACCAATCACAATGGTTGTCTACCCGTTGGGTTTACAAAGGCCTAGATTCCACTGTATAATTTAAATTAGTTTAAATTGTCTTTATCCCATTTTGAGAGATTAAAGGGATTATATAAAACAATGGGAGACCGTTTTAAATTAAAAATTTATATATAGGTTATACCCATGATTTAAAATGTCATATTAGTGATTTAGTGTCTTAAATATCCATTGGCATCTTCTAATTATTTATCTTGTGAAGATTTAATGGCTTTCTAGTAATCCTTTGGTTTGCATTCTCAAAGCACACTAACTCAAGAGTGCAAAAATCTATTCTGACTGGCTAATGAATCTTATAATAGTTCTAGATTCTGAGAAGCTTGGGTATGTAATTGATCAGTGTTTACCCCGAGGTAAATGAAAGATATAAGAAATGGTTGGATGATGATTTAAAAGTAAAATCTTACATCTTAGCCTTAATGTCTACGGAGCTGTAAAGAGAGTATGTCTGCATGGACAATGCTAGCAATATAATGCTCCATCTGAATAAGCTTTTTGGCAACAGATCTCATGTCTATATATACAAAGTTGCCAAAGCTTTTTTTCAGGTTAGACTCCCAGAGGGTAGTCCTGTTAGTCCTCATATCCTCAAGATTATTAGATACATCGAGAGGCTGGAGACTATAGATATGGTACTGATAATACATTGGGGAATAGTTTGATTCTCTAGTCACTTCCAAGGTCATTTGTGCAGTTCATCATGAATTTTAACATGCAAGGATTGACCTCCTACTTATGCTGAGCATAACATGCTTAAAATAGCACAGGAGGATATGAACAAATGAGGCACAACCCTCTATGTTCAAGGTACTTCATTTTCTACCCTAAGGGCTTTTAAGAAGACTAAAGGGAAGAAGAAAAAGAAGGTGAAATACACACCCAAAATGGGTCCTTAAAAGTGACTCATATCCAAGCCCCAAAAGAAGAGTAAAGCAAAAGAAAAATATTTCCACTGCAACAAGGATGGGCATTAGAAAAGAAACTACCCTAAATACCTTGCCACTGCGAAAAAGACTCCTACAGGTATATGCTTACCCATTATTGACATTTCTTTAGCATTTGATGTTAGTACAGGCTGGGTATTAAATACTGCATCTCATTTTCACATCTCCAATATGTTGCAGAGTCTAAAGGAAGTTAGATGGTTAGAAGTACAGCTTCGAGTGGGAAATGGTGATCTCTTACGGATCGAGGTTGTTGGACATTTTGACATGATTCTCCCTTGTAATAAAACTATTGTAGTGCATAACTATTATTATGTACCCTCTTGTATCAGATAGATTATCTCTTTTCCTGTACTTGACAGTGAAGGATATCATATGTATATCAAAAACCATTCCTTATATTTATGTGACATGTTTGATTTTTGTTAGTTGAATATCAATTAATTAGTGGGCATTATGTTTTGGATACCACTAAAAATGTCATGAATGTCTATGGTAGCACTACTAGTAGTTTGAGATGTCTAACCCGTCTAGTTAAGGATGATCGAATACTTGATTTGACCATACAACCTTACCCTGTTTGTGAAGCTTGTATTCAAGGAAAAATGACTAAATCTCTATTTACTGGTGTTGGACATCATGCCACTAATTTATTGGAACTAGTGCATAGTGATGTATGCGATCTAATAAATCACACAACAATGGGTGAATTTTGATACTTTGTAACCTTTATCAATAATTTATCACGATACAGGAACATGTTTCTTATGAAATACAAGTTAAAAACCTTTGAAAAGTTCAAAGAGTTCAGACTGGAAGTAGAGAAACAAACTAGCATATACATAAACTGTCTTTGATCAGATTGAGGTAACGAGTACATGAGTAGTGAATTTTTTTATTATTTAAAGGAGAATGGGATTCTCACTCAGTATAGTCCTCCAAGTACTCCACAATAGAACGGTGTTTCAAAAATGAGGAATTAGACTTTATTGGATATGGTCCGATCAACGATGAGTTTCACCGACCTTTTGGAATATCTGTGGGGATATGCTCTTGATACTGCTACTCATATATGGAACAGGGTTCCATCTAAAGCTGTTCCAACCACTTTGTATGAATGTTGAAAGGAAAGAAATCAAGTCTGAAATATTTTAAGATTTAGGGCTGTCCTGCTTACGTAAAAGTTACGCAATAGGGAAAATTTGCACCTAGGGGGTACAAGTACCAGTTCGTTGGGTATCCAAAGAATTCAATGGGATACTAATTCTATGATCTAGAGGAACAAAACGTATTCATTTCTCGATATGCCACTTTTCTTGAGAAAGAGTTTCTCATAGATTGTAGAGGTTGTAGAAAGATTGAGCTTGATGAAGCCAATCAAAACCAGCATAAACCAGAGATAGAACCTCAAGGTCAATATAGCGGAATACCTTTAATATTGTTGGGATTTATGCTTACATATCATCCCTTTATGTATGAATATTTGTTTAATATTTATACTAGTATTATCATTTCATTAAATCGCTAATTATATTTTATATATGATAAGATGCTTGTAATGTTTTAGACATTATACGATCTAAAAGAGTTCAGATCTGGTCCAAATGAGTTTAGATCAGTACTAAGAATTAGCAACGCTGAGAGTTATAAATGCTAAGAGTTGGCACTGATAAGAATTATCAGGTTGTAAGAGTTAGCGATATCTAAAGAGTTAGAGCCTTATCTGAAATGGGACAAAAACCTAAGAATATATTATTAGTAATGACGTAGTTACAAAGAGTTGTAAATAGTGTTAGGAAATGTCATTATGCAAATATGTTCTCAAATATTATGTTCCTGATCTATCTTCACTGATATTGGTTTGTCAATGAATACCTTAATAAATATATAGATTGGTGTATGTTTATATCTGGATGGTTTAGATTGTTAGTTTTAGCAAACCTTGAGTTTAGTGGAAGCTCGTATAGAGATACAGGTATTCAGTAAGGACTGAATATTGAACAGACTCACAAAGATCTCCAATAGACATCCCATAAAGCCGTCAATGGAGGGTCTTTCAAGTTGAGTAGTATTCGTGGTCCTTTGACCTGAGTGCCACGGTGGGCTTGTGAGTGATCCACCATACTTTGGTTCCACACATATCAGTAACCTTTCATGGTCTGATCGCTGGGTGTCTTTGGGTATGGTTCGATACTCATGGGGTTCGGTGTACATAGATATGAGATCCATCAGCTCATTTGAGTGAGTATTATATCCTAATGCTCTAAAGATTGTATCTAAAAAAGTCTTATGGCCATAAACAGTAATTCCCGGGAAAAAAGTTTAACCCTAGGGATAAATAATATTACAAAAGTATTTGGAAATATTATTTATTGAAATACAATTCTAGAGATAAGCTTTCGGTCAGGCATATAGAGATTTGACGGTGTTGATCTATATCTCTGCTCTATCGGATATAAATGATGGAGGGATTATATGAATATGTTATAACCTCAACTTGTATGGTCTAATGCGTTGCTTTGTAATATCCGTAACGTGTGTGTGGATGGTTCACGGACGTATGGAGGAGTTTCATATGACAATTCGGGCTTGGACCTAGAAAGTCTTACAATATAAAGTGTACTCATTGTGCACTGGGGCAGCATAATGGATTGAACAGTTTCATCCTAGAAATTCCAGCAAACCGAAAATATGTTTTGGGGTTCCTCGGGTTATACACTTATTTAGACTTAAATGTTAAGTATATCATTTAATTAGTTGACAAGAGTTATTAACTAATTAGATGTTAACAAGTGACACAGTTTTATTCCATGAATTGTTTTACCATGAATTCACCCATTAACCATGTTAGTAAAATCAAATAAGGTAAATATTAATTATTCAAATAGTTTTTGAATAATTAAATAAATATTATTTAAATAAATAAAATATGATTTTATTTAGTTGTTATTTTATTCCTGAATGAAAAACATACCTAATTTGAGAAACATAAATTAAATTAAGTGGAGCACCATTTTGTGATTAATGGTTAATTTTATTAGACCATTAAAATGGCCACAAAAAATTATTTTGGTAGTTGGCCACTTAATCTAATTTTGGTGGAGCACTTGTGAAGTGTTGAGAGCACTAAAATGATTGAGTTTCATTTGTGTTAATAAGTGTATGAATCAATTTTCGTGCAAGTATTGAAAGGAAAAAGAAGAGTTGGTTTTGAGAGAGTTTTTCATTAAACAAAGACTTGTGAGAAAAACCAAAGGAGAAAGGAAAATAAATCATTCTTATTTTTCTTTCAAGTAATACAAACCTTATTGCTGGAGATTATACTGCTGTTATTCTAACTTCACAATCCCACCGAATTGTTGTGAACTAGAATTGAATAAAAGTGCACTTCAAGGTGAGCTCAAAGTTGGAGCAAAGAAATCCAAATTTGAAATTTTCATCAGACGTTTTCAAATGTATGTTTTATGTATTCTTAAGTTGTTAAGAATTGAAGTACATGTGTATATATTGATTACATGATAAATTTCGCTGCCAAATTCGTGTATATGATACATGTGTTTAGTTTTTTCAATATGTACACAATCACATACATACACCATAAAATACGTCAACAAATATACCCTCCATGTAAGTCACAGAGGATGTCTAGACCACTTTCCAGGTATGGTTAAATGCCTAAAGGTGCGCTTGGAGTTTTCTTACTTGAAGAAAATGATTATTTACCCTATAGAGAGGCAACGTTGAACATCGACTCAGAAAAATGGCAAGAAGCCATGAAATCTTAAATTGACTCAATACATCAAAATCAAGTTTGGGACTTAGTTGAACTTCCAGAAAGAATAGATCATATTGGTTATAAATGGATTTACAAGCAGAAGCGTGAGCCCGATGGAACGGTAGAGACCTTCCAAGCTCGAATGGTTGCAAAAGGTTATGCTCAACGATTTGGGACCGATTATAAGAAAACCTTTGCACTAGTAGCGATGTTAAAGTCAATATAAATTTTATTGGCAATTGCTACGTATTATAACTTTGAGATATGATAAATTGATGTAAAGACGGTTCCTTGAGGAAGATATATTTATAGAATAGCCCAAAGGTTTTGCATCCAGCCTAATTGCAGGTTTAGTATGCAAGCTCAAGAAGTCCATTTATGGACTTAAACATGCATCTTAAAGTTGAAAATTTTGTTTTGATGAATAATCAGAGGGTCTAGTTTTATAAAAAATAAAGAGGAACCATGTGTGTACTGAAAGGTCAGTGGGAGCATGATAGTTTTCTTAGTTCTCTATATGGATGACATACTAATCATTGGGAATAATATCGGTATGTTACAGTCAGCAAAAAGTTATCTAAGTAAGAACTTCGCTATGAATCATTTAGGAAAGACTTTCTATATATTAGGTATAAAGCTTTATAGAGATAAAGTTAGGAAGTTGATAGAAGTCTCACAATCATTATACATAAACAGTGTCTTGGAAAGGTACAATTTAAGTAATTGTAAGACAGCTAATGTATTTTTTAGACATGGCGTTCATCTTTCAAGGAAGATGGGTCCTCAAATGGAAAATGAAAGAGTTAAAATGTCCAACATCCCATATGCATCAGCTGTTGAATGTTTGATGTATGCCATGATATGTACGAGACCTAACATTAGCATGGCTATAAGTGTTACGAGCCGGTATCAATCTGATCCAGGTGACAGCTATTGGATGGCAGTCAAATATATCCTTAAATACTTTAAGGGTACAAAGGACAAGTTTTAATTTATGGAGATAGTGACTTGCAAGTCAGATAATACACAAATTCAGACTTTCAGTCTGATTTGAATGGTAGAAAGTCTATATTTGGATATGTATTTATCCACAATGGTGCTGCAGTGAGTTAGAAAAACATCAAACATGGATTTACAGCTGATTCGACAATAGAAGCAGAATACATTGCAACCTCTGAGGTAGCAAAAGAAGCTGTATGGATACGCAAATTCGTCACTGAGCTAGAAACTATCCCTACCTCGATAAATCTTATCCCATTATTCTGCGACAATAACAGAGCTATAGGACAAGCCAAAGAACCAAGACCACACCAAAGATATAAACATGTGGAGGGGAAATACCACATAATTAGATAGATCTTGGCTAGAGGAGATGTAATAATTTATAGAGTTGACTTTATAAATAATGTAGCGGACCCGCTGAATAAAGCCTTAACTTCTAAGGTGTTTGAGAAACACGTGAAGTCGATGGGTATTAGAAAACATTACGAATGACAATAGAGCAAGTGAGAGTTTGTTGGAATTTGTACGTACGTGTTATCCCATTTTGTATGAATATTTAATTTTAATATTTATACAATTGATATTTCATTTAATCGTTAATTATATTTATTGAAATGGTAAGATGCTTGGAATATTTCAGACATTGTATGATCTGAAGGAGTTCAGATCTAGTCTAAAGGAGTTTAGATCAGTGTTTAGAGTTAGCAATGCTAATAGTTATAAGTATTAAGAGTTTGTGGTGCTAAGAGTAAGCATTATCTAAAGAGTTAAAGCCTTGTCTGAAATGGGACAAAGATCTTAGAATATATTAGTAATGACATAGTTACAAATGGTGTTAGAAAATGTCATTATGCAAGTATATTCTAAAATACTATATTCCTGGTCTATTTTATCGATGCAGGTCTATCGGTGAAACCATAATATATAGATCAGTGTATGTCTATATCTAGATGGTCCATATAATTAATCTTAGCATACTATAAGCTTAGTAGAAGCTTGTATAGGTATACGGATATTCAATGAGGACTGAATACCAAACAGACTCATAAGAACCTCCAGTAGACATCCTATTAAACCGTCAATGGAAGGTCTTCTCGAGTTGAGTAGTATTTGTGGTCCTTTCACCTGAGCGCCATAGTGGGCTTGTGAATGATCCATTTTGGTTCCATATATGTCAGAGACCTTTCAAGTCTAACTACTATATGTCACTAGGTATGGTTCAACGCTTATGGAGCTTGATATACATAGATATGGGATCCGTCAGCTTATATAGGTAATTTGTATATTTGATGCTTAAAGATTATATCTCAAAAAATCTTATGGCCATAAGTAATAAACCCAGGAAAGACGTTTTTCGTAGGGTTAAACAATATCGTAAAAGTATTTGCGTGTATTGTTTATCGAGATACGAATCTGAAGATAAATTCATGGATGAGTAAATGGGAATTTGATGGTGTTGATCTATATCCCTGTACATCCAAGGTATAATGATAGAAGGATTATATAGATATAGTTAAGCTTAACTTGTATGGTTCAATGCGTTGTTCTATAATATCCGTAACGTGTATGTGGGGCATCATTCATAGACTTACAAAAATATTTTGTAAGACAAACGAGCATGAACCTAGGGAGTCTCATAATATAAAGTGTACTCATTGAGCACTGGGGTAGCAAACCGGGTCGAACGGTTCGATCCAAGAGATTTTCGAAAATAGGATTCATTTTAAAGACTCTTTGTAAACTGAAAACTATAGTTTACAAATGTTGCAAATAGGTCCCTCTTTTGCTAGAAAAAGTATTCATAGCACATGTCATTAACCCATTGCCTATTTTAATAATTGGACATTATTTTATTTTTAATAAACATGTGATATTTATTATATTATTTTATAAGGCATGTGTTGGACACTTATCTTGAATAGACATGAGATGTTTATTATATTATTTTTCATGTAACATGTGTTGGACATTTGTTTTAATGGATTAATTAAATAATTAAAATTTTTCTTCTTGTCTTATATTATGAAGGCAAAACATGTATTTTAATATATTATTTTAAATGGTGCTTAGGCCATTATGAGAACATTCATCTTGGTTTGAATTATTTATTTAAAAATATTTATATTGAAATATTTATAATATTTATTAAAGTAGTTAAACAAAAAAAATTGTTTTATTTTGTTATTTTAATGGAGACAAATTTAGCCAAGCTATGTATTTAATGAAATAAATATTATTTTGGCATTTATTAATTCATTTACAAAACCATTGTCCAATTAAAATGAAGAAAATATTTTTTGGTATAATTCTTTTATGGAAAAGAAAGGTGAAGATATGTGTGTTTTCGCTTGAGTATTTTTGCATAAGGGTTATGTATAAAGAGGAAGTGAAATTCGGCCAATGCATGTTTTTGTTCTCTTTGAAAGACATTCAAACAAAAATAACACATTTCTCTTCCTCTTATTTCAAAGGAGACTTGATAGGAAAAACAAAAAAGAAATAGTTTTTGTTTCTATAGTGAAAATAAGAAAGTTTATTTGCTTAAAGAGTTTAAGCACAAAAACAAAAATCACACACCTTAATTAAAGTTACAATTCTAGCTACTCTAATCCACCAAGTGTTGTAGACTAAAATTGTTCAAGAAATCACTTCAAGGTGAGCTCCGGGAAGTTTTAATCGTCATTGAATCATTGGCAACACAAAGAACAAAAGGCTTGCCAAGGTACAAAACCGAGTAATTTATTTATGAGATAACATGAAAATTTTATTGTGTTTATTGTTTAGGAAATTAAATTTTCGAACTTCTATATGCATACAAATATGTATATGATGCATATTTTATAATGATGAACATAATCCCACATGTATGCACCCTAAGATAATCAACACTCACATATTCTTTAATCAAAGAATTTCTTCTTTTTCTTAAGCTAGGTATTGCATTCAAAGACATTATTTTAGAATTAATGTGCCCCCAAACTTAGATTGATAAATACCTTCAAAATTTTCTACTTTCCTCTTTTGTACCTTATTCTCATATATTTATAACTTTTTTCTTTTAAGAATATTTCTAAATAAACTCAAGTTTTATAGTCTTATGGATAAGTTTAGGATAAATAAGCTTAAAGTCTTTAAGGCTTGTAATGTGGTTAAACAGAAATAATGGGCATTTACACTCAAAAGGGGTAACTAGGGATAAATATAACCTAAGGTAAGCTAGAAAGGCTCAAGTGGTCCAAAGATGGCCTAATATCATTTCCTTATTCATGTGTTTCTTAGGATTTTTCTTAAAGTAATAATCAAGCAAGTTCTAGAGTGTTGATCTTCGAGACTATAGTGTACTACTTAAGCATTAGTAACTCTAAGCAAAAAATTTAACTAATACATACTTATTATCAATGGGCTCAAGAATAAGTAATCAAAAATAAGGTTGAACTTAATCTAAGATTCGTGATATAAGAGTTATTTCAATTGTCTATTGTTTCATAGAGACTTATGAAAATAAATTCAGCCAATATTCTATTTCTTATCATAGACTAATGATCATCTTCTTAACCAAAACTAGCAAACAAATTTAACCCACAAGACAACCAATCAAATCATGTAGCAAAATAAACACAGGTTATATGTTTCCCATTCCAAACTTAAATTAAATATTGTTCTCAATGTCAAAAAATAAACTTAAAAGTAAGAAACTCCATTGGTAAATGAAGTTGAAGCATTGCAACATTGTATTCTGATGAATGAGATTACAGTTTCCTTTGCTCCTAATGCTTGCAAATGTTTGTGCTGCTTCTTTGAATGCTTTTCTTGTTTGTTTTATTCCTTTAAGAAAAGAAACTAAAATGACTAGAGCTGAAACTAAAGCAAATATAAAAGAAAAATTACTTGGGTTGCCTTCCAAAAAGCGTTTAATTTAGCACTATTGGCTTGATGGAGTTCTTTCCACTCTTATGGTAGATTAAAAGTGATGGTGGAAGCATATTTATATGTGAGCTTGCTAGCTATCCTCTCATTCGATTCCATATCTTTAGACTTAGTCCTTGGGCAGCAACTTTCACCTCATTCTCCTTGCGTTTCTCCAGAAAGACTTTAATCTTATACATAGAAAGTGGTTTTATTGTGCCCTTCTCTATGATTCTTTTATTAAGGTACTGCTTCTTCTTCTTCTTCTTTCTTTTTCTCATATGCTTCAATGCATTATTTTAAATGTGAGAATCCAATGTCTCTATGTCTTTGAACTACTTGGTGTTTGGGTGCATTACATTAATACTACTACAGTCTTTATTCTCTGATGGTATATTGATTTTCTTGAAGACTTTGAAAGTGATAGTGTTCTCTTGTACTCCTATGGTCAACTTCTATTTTGAACATCTATGATCGTTCGTCCAAGAGCTAGGAATGGTCTTCCAAGGATGATGGAAGACTCATTATCTTCTTCTATGTCTAGAACGATGAAATTTATTGGAAAAATAAACTTGTCTACCTTTACTAGTAAGTCCTCTATAACTTATTTCAGATAAAGTAAGAGATCAATCAACAAGTATGAATGTGACATGAATGGGCTTTTCTTCTCTCAAACCTAACTTGTTGTAGACGAAGAGGGTCATGAGATTAATACTTACTCTTAAATCACATAAAATTTTTCCAAGGTCATGATTGCCAATGGAGCACGGTATGGTAAATCTCCCGGGATTTTTAAGCTTAAAATGTAACTTCTTCTAAAGAATAATGTTATACTCCTCTGTCAATGTTACGGTCTCATAATCCTCCAATCTTGTCTTTTTAAAAAGGATGCTCTTTATAAACTTAACGTAGCTAAGCATTTGTTCTTGAGCATCTGCAAAAGAAAAATTAATATTTAATTTCTTAAAAACTTCAAGAAATTTAGAAAACTACTTATTTAGTTTCTTCTTTTCCAGTCTATAAGAAAATGGTGGATGAGAAGTGAGATGCTGATTTTGCACATTACTACTGTATTTTCTATTGAGTTTTCACCTTTTGTACTTCAGAATTTTGTTGCACTTCAATACCAATTTCTGTACTTTTCTGTATTTCTACACTATTTTCTGGTCTGGTTTGTTGCAGATTTTCTATTCCATCATTTGTTTTGTGCCTCAATAGCCTTTGAGGAAAAAGAACTGGTGGTCTATAAAGTTGCACTTCATCTTACTTTACCACTTTCTCATTCTCCTTCACACTTGATTGTAATGGTTTGGATATGTTATCTTGTAAGATTTTACCACTTTTTAAGTTAATGGCTTGATATTACTTTATATTTCCTCTTAGATTTGCTTCATTATCGCTTGGTAGAGTGCCTTGAGGTCGCTTATTAATTGCTGCAGTAAGTTATCTCATTTAGACCTTTAAGTTCTTTAATATTGCTAAATGATTCTATAGAATGGCATCATTAGATTTCATATATTGCATAAACATGTCTTCCAAAGCTGACTTCTTCTCTTGCAGTGGTTGGAATCTTAGGGGATTTATTGGTTTAGATGACTACCTTTGGTTGTTACACCAAAAGAAGTTAGGATGATCTCTCTACCTCGAATTATATATATTTGATTATAGGTTAGGTTGTTGTCAATTGAAATTGTCCATATATTTTGCTAACTCTATACACTGCCCATTTATGTGTTTATCAATATAAAAGTCTCATATCATTTGTTGCGTTTTGACGAAATTCAATGCATCAATCTTCTTAGATAATATATTGATTTGTGTTGCCAATGTATTGAATGTGTCAATCTCATATACACCGGTGATTCTCCTAAGTGTAACTCTCTCTGCTGGCCATTGATAACTATTTGATGCCATCTCCTTCAATAGATCATAAGGCTCTTCTGTAGACTTATTCATTAATGTTCCTTAGCAGCGGCATCAATAATAGTTCTCAAATGGCCTACTAGTCCATTGTAGAACATTTGAAATAATAGCCATTTAGGGACTCCATGGTGAGAATACTTCCTCAACATGTCCTTAAAGTGCTCCCTTACCTCATATAACGATTCACCATCTATCTGACTAAATGAGGTATGTCAATCCTCATCTTTACTATCTTTATTGGTGGAAAAAATCTCGCTACAAATGTCTGGGCTAGATCATTCCAAGTCGATATGGATCCTGGCAGCAATGATATCAACTAATTCTTGGCTTTGTCCCTTAAGGAAAAAGGGAACAATCTTAGTCGGTTGCATCATCTAAGACTCCATTGTACTTGAAAGTATCACAAATCTCTAAGAAATTCACAATGTGTATGTTAGGGTCTTCATTGGGAGCTCCGCTAAATTGTACAGATTCATTCAGCATCTGAATCATACTCGGCTTGATTTTAAAGTTGTTTGAGTTGACGGTTAGTCACTGAATACTAGATTGAATACCATCTGCAGTTGAGACTGCATACTCTTTCAATACTTTAGGTGGTATCATAAACTCAAACATTGGATTGTTGATGTGACCATTGTTCTCCTCCATGTTTAAATATTGCTGGCATTCACGTCAAAGTTTTTGCAATGTTCTTTTAATTCAAGATCAAAAGAAGTCAAGTCAGTACTTTTTTTCATTTGCATGAATTGTCAAAGCAAAAAAACAACAAAATCAAAGTAAAAAGAAGAAAATAAAATAAAATAAAATCTAAAGTAAAAACAAGTAGTTTGGTATTTTTATGAATCTAAATATTAGAAACATTGCCAGAGCAAAACAATTGATGTATGCTACAATAGCTAAATGCAAGTGTACGCTATCGTATCAAGTAATATAGAATTTTAAGTAACTAACCGCAGATCCATTGAGAATGAATACATATCCAGATTTAGAGTTTCTATCATCTAGATCAGATTGAAAGTCTGAATCTATGTATCCTCTCACTTATAAGTCACTTTTTCCATATATCATAAAATTATCCTTAGTACCCTTAAGCTATTTAAGGACATTTTCATAACCATCGAATAGCCTTTGCCTAGATCAGACTGATACCAGCTTGTAACACTACAACCATACTAATGTCAGGTCTTATACACATCATGGCATATATCAAGCTTTCTATAGCTAATGTATATGATATATTAGACATTCTAACCTTTTCATCTTCACTCTGAGGACACATCTCCCTTAAAAGATAAAGGCCATGTTTAAAAGGTATATTAACTATCTTACAGTTACTGAAATGATATATTTCCAAGACATTGTCTATATACGATGATTGAGAGAGTCCTATAAGTCTCCTAGCTCTATCTCTATAAAGCTTTATACCAAGTATATAAAAAGCCTCTCTCAAATCGTTCATGGAGAAATTTTTACTAAGGTAGCTTTTAACTGACTGCAACATACCAATATCATTTCTGATAATAAGTATGTCATCCATAAAAAGAACTAAGAAGATTACGATACCACCACTGCTTTTTTTATACACATATGATTCTTCTTCATTCTTGATGAAACCAGACCCTCTAATTACTTCATCAAAACAAAGATTCCAACTTCGAAAAGCCTATTTAAGTCCGTAAATAGGCTTTTTCAGTTCGCATACTAAACTAGAAATTTGCCTAGATGTAAAACTTCATGTTGTTCCATATAAATATCTTTCAAGATATCCATTTAAGAACATCGTTTTTACATCAATTTGCCAAATTTCAAAGTCATAATATATAGCAATTACCAGTAAAATTCAAATTGACTTAAGCATCGCCACTGGCAATAAGGTTTCCTCATAATCGATTCCAAATCACTGAGTATAACCTTTCACCACTAGATAGGCCTTGAAAGTCTCTACTTTTTCATCGGGCTCACACTTTCGCTTGTAAATCCATTTACAACCGATAGGAACAATTCCTTTAAGAAGCTCAACTAAGTCCCAAACTTGATTTTAATATATTGAGTCAATCTTAGATTTCATGGACTCTTGCCATTTTCTCGAATTGATGTCCAACATCGCTTCTCTATAAGTCAAATGATCATTTTCTTAAATAAAGAAAACACCAAAAGCATCTTCTGGTATTGAACTATACCTACCAGATGGCTTTAATATCCTTTCTGACCTATGTAGAGGGTGTGCCAAAGGTATTCTTCTCGTTTGAGCCTAAGGTTCTATAATTGGTTCATTTACATCCTGATTGAGTTCATCTAATTTAATCTTTCTACAATCTCTATGATCCATGAGAAATTGTTTCTCTAGAAACATAGCATTTCGAGCAACGAGCACATTTCATTCCTCATGATTATAGAATTGGTACCCATTAAAATTTTAGGATATCCAATAAACCGATACTTATATCCTTTAGGTGCAAGTTTATCCTATTGCGTAACTTTTACATAAGTAGGACAACCCCAAATCTTAACATATTTACGACTCAGTTTCCTTTTATTCCATATCCATAAGGAGTAGAAGAAATAATTTTAGATGGAACTCTATTCAATATATGAGCAGCAGTTTCTAAAGCATAGCCCTATAGATATTTAGGGAGATCAGTGAAGCTCATCATTGATTGAACCATATCCAATAAAGTCTGATTCCTTGATGTGAACCTCACAAAGAAAAGTGAGACCCGACGCTCAATGAGGTTCCTTTGCCAAGGATCGAATGTTCTAATTCAAATTTTTATATAAACAAAAAAAAAGAATCTTGACCCATTATCTATCAAAGATAAGAACCAGAGATATAAGAAGATAGTAGACACCACACTCAAGATAGATGAGAAGTTGTGAGTGATAAGTCTGAAAGAACGCCACAAGATAAAATCTTGATAAGTTCTAATAATAGTTCTTTGAAGAATTTAAGAGAAAACTCTCAACATTAATATCATCAATTCTATTTTTGTTCTCCCTCATATTTCATATATTTATAGAGACCTCTTGAGATGTCTAGCATTTATTACAGCACTAATGACAACTTAAAACTACTAACTACCAACTACTATCAATAATTTAGGCACTTGAGATTCTAGCACTTATTACAACAATTAATGAAACTTACAACTACTAACTACCAACTACTACCAATAAACTAGGCCCTTGGAATGCTAGCACTTATTACAACAATTAATAGTAACTACTAACAACTATTAATATTGAGACTTGATATTACATGTGTTGCTATGTTGTTGTTCTCCATCACACATGGATTTTCAATGGACCTTGTGATGTTTTGGCAGCCTAGTTTGCATCATTCTTTCTCTCCGAAACACTATTGTGTTATGGAGTACCTGGAGGACTATACTGAGCAAGAATCCCATTCTCCTTAAATAATACGAAAATTCACTGCTCATATATATTATCGGGGATCTAATATATGTGGGTGTATGCATGTGCAATTGTGTCTATTGCTTAAAATACGTATCACATACATATTATACGCGGCGGAAGCGTTTAAATTAAACAATAAACACAATAAATAAAATATTTTAATCACATTAATATATTAATAGGGTAGAGAACTTAACTCAACGTGTAATGTTATACACGTATTTCTTCAGAGTCCGCATGGAGACCAACTCGTGGGCAGTTCTAGTCACCAACATAGTGGGCTTGGTGAGCTAGAACAATAACTCTATAACCAGTACTGGGTTTAACTCTTAAACCCCAAAATGGCCGGGTTTGTTTTCATCATTTTCTCCAAAAGGATAAGAAATGAAAATTTTGAAGCAATTCACAATTGCTCCAATTGAAACCATAAAGAAAAATGAAACAATTTTATTTTTCCCTCTTTTTTTCTTCTTCTTCTCTTTCGGCACCCATTCTTTTTTCTTCTCTTTCTCCATTTCTTTTTTGTTCTCTTGGCCAATTGCACCAACAACACCAAATTCACACATTTCTTACTTTATATATCTAATATATTATAAAATAATAACATATATATATTATATAATAATAATAATAATAATAATCATAATAAAATAATCATAATTGGTGCCAACTATTTGGCACCAAAATAAAATATTAATATATATAATAATATATTATAATAAAAAATATTTTGATTATTTAACTATTAAATAATCAAAGTGTGAAATGATCATTTTGCCCTTTGTGAATAGTTACGTCTACCCCTTGTGGGTCCCACTAAATCTTACACTTGGGTAAACTTAATTGAAGGTCCACAATGCACCACATGTTATAATATAATTAAAAAATAATAATTATTGACTAATTATTATATTTAACACTTAAATACAAACACGCACGCATTCTCGTGAAATTACTGAATATTGTTAGATTAAACACTTTAATTTGGTACACTGCCCCAGTGCATAACGAGTACACTCCATATCGCGGGACTCCCTAGGTCTTATGCCCGATTCGTCTAATAGAACTATTCCATAAGTCCGTGAGCAATGCCCCACACACACGTCACGGATATTACAAATCAGCACATTGAACCATATAAGCTGAGGTTACAACGCATACGTATAGTCCTTTCGTCATGATATCCTAGATGTGCAGGGATATAGATTATTACCGTCAAATCTTCTAGTGCTCATCCATGTCTTATCTCCAAACTAGTATCTCATTGAACAATATGTGCAAATGTTTTTTCCCTATTGTTCTACCTTAACGGAACTCTTTCTCGGGATTTATACTTGTGGCCACAAGATTTTTCGAGATACAGTCTCGAAGTATTTGGATATCAAACTCCCTTGGCCAACTTGATGGGTACAACCATTGAACCTTAAGGCCTATAAGGGATAAGATCCCAGGTTCAACAATGGTTGGGGGCGTAGGTAACCATAGAACCTTCAATATCACTCACAAGCCCACCTTAGCACTCAAGTCAAAGGACCACAAATACTATTTAACTCGACCCCTATTGACCACTTTTTTGGGATGTCTATTGGAGGTCTTTGTGAGTCTGTTCAATATTTAGCCCTTACTAAATACTTGTATCTCGATACGAGCTTTCACTAAACTCATGGTCTACTAAGACTAATCATCTAGACCATCTAGATATGACATACACCAATCTATTTATTTATTAAGGTATTCACTAGCAGACAATCAGCAGTCAAGATAGATCGGGAGCATAATATTTGAGAATATATTTGCATAATGACATTTTCTATCACTATTTGTAACTCTTTGCAACGACATCATTATTAATATATTCTTAGGCCTTTGTCCCATTTAAGACAAGGCTCTAACTCTTTAGATATTGCTGACTTTTATAACTTGATAACTCTTATCAGTGCTAACTCTTAGCATTTATAACTCTCAGCGTTACTAATTCTTAGCAGTGGTCTAAATTTTTTTAGACCAGATCTGAACTTTTTAAAATCATACAATGTCTGAAACATTACAAGTATCTTACCATATATAAAATATAATTAGCAATTTAATGAAATGATATTACTTGTATAAATATTAGACAAATATTTATACATAAAAGAGATAGCACGTAAGCACAAATTTCAATAATAATTTATTTACGTTAATGATTGTATACTTTACTAGTTAAGCGCAAGTGCACGCTATCATATTAAGTAATATAGGATTTTAAGTCCAAGTATCGATCCCATAAGGACTATGCGATCTAAATCTATAAATCAAGTACTAAAATTGTACCTACTTAACTTTTATTCAGAAAACTAAAATTTTAAATTTATTTAACTAATCTAACTCTATTAATTAAACTAAACAAAAACAAATGGTAGAATTCACAAATAAAGATAATCTAGGGTTTTGATTCATCTCCTAGTATTTCATTGGATTTACTAACCTCTTAGTTAATCAATTAATACCAATTGATTGGCTTAGACACTAATCTCATCACAAGCCTTTGTTGATGGTCAGTAACTATATTACGCATTCTAACAATCACCTATGTCTATGGTAATCAAATCAGTAATGTAATTCATTAAGATCAAGTTTAAATTATACCATACATGCCACCTAGGTATATGTCTATCCTAGATGGAACTCATAGTTGTTACCCTATGATCATGCATCAAACTACCATAGGTTAAACACATGAATCCCTTTGTCAAGTTCATCATGGTTCCTCAATCATTCAAAATATTGATTAGGTATAATGAAAGCATTAAAACACAAGATAGAATGAATCAATTGAATGTATCAAGTTCATAAACTAAAAATTACCACAATCCAAATCCATATTAGGTTTACATAGTCTAACCCTAGATAAACAATTTAACCCATCACAAAACCAAAAGTATCAAACCAATTCATAAAGATCAACAAGAACAAGAACATAATGATAAAGAAAGAGAAGAAAAAATAATCAAAGTGACTCTTTGATGTGCTTCTCCCTCAATATTGACTTGAAGCTTGAATCTTGAATCTTGATCTTGGTTTTTCAATCTTTGGCTTTGATATTTGATTTTGTGTTGTAAATTCTTTCTCTAAGTTTTTGCCTCTTTTCGTGTCCTCCATTTCAATTAGGGTTTTTGTCTACTATTCACAAGTACTGTAGCAATTAATGTAGCTCGTTACTGTAGCAGGTAATGTAGCAATTTGATGTTTTTGGCTTTTTTTCATTAGAGTTTCGGCCTTATTTGCTCCATTGACTCCAAACCTACAAAAATAATAATAAAATACATCAAAAGCCAAATAATCTTAATTTCTATGAATAAATATTAAGTTTAGAAGATGAAAATATTAGACTTAATGAACCCTTATCAATTGATAACTATAATGAGAGCCCTATTGGTGGGGGTTAGTTGTGCTTGTAAAATAAAATAAAATAATTAAATAAATTTGTACATCCTCGGCTCAATGTTTACGGAGCTACAAAGAGAGAATGTCTATATGGACAGTACTGGCAACATAATGCTCCACCCGAATGAGTTATTTAGGAACTGACCTCAAGTTAAAATATAAAGGGTTGCTAAATCTCTCTTTCAAGCTAGACTACTCAAGGGCAGTCCAGTGAGTCCCTATGTCCTCAAGATTATATCTCACATTGAGAGGTTAGAAACTATAGATATCTCACTGAGCAATATATTGGGGAACAGTTTGATTCTCCAATTACTTTCAAGGTCATTTGCAAAGCTTATCATGAACTTCAACATACAAGGATTGACCCCTATTTATGCTAATCTACATAATATGTTAAAAATAGCT
The DNA here is from genome assembly GCA_946807835.1 of Ailanthus altissimus. Taxonomy (NCBI): domain Eukaryota; kingdom Viridiplantae; phylum Streptophyta; class Magnoliopsida; order Sapindales; family Simaroubaceae; genus Ailanthus; species Ailanthus altissimus. The sequence goes on from OX327687.1 coordinate 19,208,603, forward strand.
CAAGAGGACATGAACAAAAGAGGCACGACCCTCTATATTCAGGATGCTTTATGTTATTCCTCAAAGACTTTTAAGAAGTTTAAATGGAAGAATAAAAGAAAAGTAAATCATGCACCCAAAATGGGTCCTCAAAAGCAACATATGTCCAAGCTCCAACATAAGAATAAGGAAAAATAAAAATGTTTCTATTGCAGCAAGGATGGGTATTGGAAGCATAACAACCTAAAATACCTTGCCACGATTAAGAAGATCCCATCAGGTATGCAAATACCTATCATTGACATTTCTTTAGCATTTAATGCTAGTACTGGGTATTAGATACTGCTTGTTCTTCTCATATCTGCAATGCATTGCAGCTATATGTTAGAAATGGAGATTTCCAGTAGGTAGAGGCTATTGGACATTTTAATTTACTTTCTATGTAATAAAATTATTGTATTGAAGAATTATTATTATATGCCAAACATTATTTAGCAAATTATTTCCATTCTTGTATTGGACAGTGAAGGATATCATATGTATGTTCAGAATCATTCCTTATGTTTGTATGATTTGGATAATATTTTATTAGTTGAATGTTAGTTGCTTAATGACCATTATATATTAGATACAACAAAAAATGTCATGAATGTATAGGTGAATGCTAATAATAACTTGAAAAGTTTAAATGATACAGAATTATGGCATATAAGATTAGTTCATATAGGTGTGAGATGCCTAACCCATCTGGTTAAGGATGGTCGGATATCTGGTTTGACTATAGAGCCTTATCTAGATTGTGAATCATGTATTCAAGGAAAAATGACCAAAGCTCTATTTACTGGTGTTGGACACTGCATCACTGATTTATTGAAACTTATAAATAGTGATGTATGTTGTCCAATGAATCACACTGTAATAGGTGGGTTTCGATACTTCGTTATCTTTATCGATGATATATCACGATTTGGATATGTGTTTCTAATTAAACACAAGTCAAAAACTTTTGAAAAGTTCAAAGAGTTTCGACTCGAAGTAAAGAAACAAACCGAAAAATATATCAAGTGTGTTCAATCAGATTGAGGTGGTGAATACATGAGCAGTGAAATTTTAGATTATTTAAAGGGGAATGGGATTCTTGCTCAGTATAGTCATCCAAGTACTCTACAACACAATAGTGTTTCAGAGATGAGGAATTGAACTTTATTAGATATGGTCTTATCGATGATGAGCTTTATCGATCTTCTTAAATATCTATGGGGTTATGCTTTAGAAATTTTTGCTCATATATTGAATAGAGTTCCATCAAAAGTTGTTCCATCAACTCTATATGAGACATGGATTGGAATGAAACCAAGTCTTAAGTACATTAAGATTTGGGGCTGTCTGCTTATGTAAAAGTTACATAATAGGATAAACTTACACCCAGAGGATACAAGTACTATTTCATTGGATATCTAAAAAATTCAATGGGATACCAATTCTATGATCTAAAGGAACAAAATGTGTTTATTTCTCGTTATGCCACTTTTTTAGAGAAATATTTTATTATGGATCATAGAGATTGTAGAAAGATTGAACTAGATGAAGTCAATCAGGATATAAATGAACCAATAATGAAACCTCAGACTCAATCGAGTGCAACACCTTTGACATACCCTCCATGTAGGTTAGAAAGGATATTAAGGCCATCTGAAAGTTATGGTTCAATACTTGAAGGTGCCCTTAGTATTTTCTTAGTTGAAGAAAAAGATCTTTTAACTTATAGAGAGGAAATCTTAGACATCGATTGTAATTTGCAAGAAATCATGAAATTAAAAATTGACTCAATGTATCAAAATTAAGTCTGAAACTTGGTTGAGCTTCTTGAAGAAATTATTCCAATCAATTGTAAATGGATTTAAAAGTGAAAGCGAAGGCCCGATTAGAAAGTAGAGACTTTTAAAGCTCGTATAGTGGCAAAAGGTTATACTCAGTGATCTGTGATCGATTATGAGGAAATCTTTTCACCAGTAGTCATGCTTAAGTCAATTCAATTTTATTGGCAATTGCTGCATATTATGACTATGAAATTTGGCAAATGGATGTAAAAATGATGTTCTTGAATGGATATCTTAAAGAAGAGATCTATATAGAACAACCTAAAGTTTTTACATCTAGCTAACTTTTGGCCTAGTGTGCAAACTGAAGAAGTCTATTTATAAACTTAAACAAGCTTTTCAAAGTTGGAATCTTCATTTTGATAAGGTAATTAGAGGGTTTGGTTTCATCAAGAACGAAGAGGAATTATTTGTGTATAAAAATAGTAGTGGGAGCATGGTAGTATTTTTAGTTCTTTATGTGGATGACATACTCATTATCGAAAATGATATTGGTATGTTACAGTTAATCAAAAGTTACCTTAGTAAGAATTTCTCCATGAAATATTTGGGAGAGGCTTCCTATATACTAGGTATAAAGCTTTATAGAGATAAAGCTAGTAGGCTTATAAGACTCTCTCAATCATCGTACATAGATGATATCTTGGAAAGATATAATTTTAGTAACTGTAAGATAGTTATATATCTTTTAGACATGATGTTCATCTTTCAAGGAAGATGTGTCCTCAAAGTAAAGATAAAAGAAGTAGAATACCTAATATACAATATACATCAGCTATATGAAGATGTATGCCATGATATGTATGAGACCTAACATCAGTATAGCTATAAGTGTTACAAGTTAGTATCAATCTAATATAGGTGAAGGCCATTGGATGACTATGAAACATGTTCTGAAATATCTTAAGGGTACCAAGGACAAGTTTTTGATATATAGAGAAAGTGACTTACAAGTGAGAGGATACATAAATTCAGACATCCAGCCTGATCTAGATGATAAAAAGTCTATGTCTAGGTATGTATTCATTCTCAACGGTGCTATAGTGAGTTGGAAAAGCAATAAATAGTTATGTACAACTGATTCTATAATAAAGGCAGAATATATTGCAACCTCAGAAGCAGCAAAAGAAGCAGTGTGCATACGAAAATTTATCGCTGAACTTGAAATAGTTCTAAGTTCGATGAATCCTATACCATTGTGTTGCAACAACAACGGAGCAATTGCATAAGCCAAAGAGCCAAAAGAATGCCAAAAGTTAAGTTTGTGGAAAGAAAATACCATATCATTAGAGAAATCTTGGCTATAGGAGATGTAATAATTTGTAGAGTAAACTCTCTGAATAATGTAGCAGACCCACTTACTAAAGCCTTAACTCCAAATTTTTTTTTGAAAGATATTTAGAGTTAATGGGTATTAGATACTATTGCGAATAGCACTAAAGCAAGTGGGATTTGTGGTAACGTGTCATTCCCTTTGATTATAAATATTTATTTATTTATTTATATTATCATCATTTCATCAAAATCGCTAATTATATTTAATATATGGTAAGATTCTTGTAACATTTCAGACATTTTATGATTTGAAGGAGTTCAAATCTGGTCTAAAGGAGTTTAGATCAGTGCTTCGAATTAGCAATACTGAGAGTTATAAATGCTAAGAGTTAGCACTGATAGGAATAATAGTCAGTGAAATATAATGAGTTAGAGTCTTGTCTGAAGTGGGACAAAGACCAAAGAATATATTAGTAATGACATAGTTACAAAGAGTTGTAAATGGTGCTAGGAAATATCATTATGCAAATATGTTCTTAAATACTATGTTCTTGATCTATCATCACTAATACTGGTCTGTCAATGACTACCTTATTAAATATAGATTAGTGTATGTCTATATTTGGATGGTCCAAATTGTTAGTATTAGTAGACTATGAGTTTAGTAGAAACCCGTATAAAGATAGAGGTATTCAGTAAGGACTGAGCACTGAACACACTCACGAAGACCTCCAATAGATATCCTATAAAGTCGTTAATAGAAGGCCTTCTTGATTTGAGTAATATTCGGGATCCTTTGACCTAAGCACCATGGTGGGCTTATGAGTGATCCACTATACTTTGGTTCTACATATGTCAGAAACCTTTCATGGTTTGATCGTTTGGTATTACTAGGTATGGTTCGATACTCATGGAGTTTGGTGTGTGTAGATATGGGATCCATCAGCTTATTTGGGTGAGTAATATATTCTGTTGCTCTAAGATTGTGTTTCATAAAGTATTATGGCCATAAGCAATAATACTTGGAAAAAGAGTTTTATCCTAAGGATAAATAATATTGTAAAAGTGTTTGTAGATATTAATTATTGAAATATGAATCTAGAGACAAGTTTATAGTCGAGCATAGAGACTTGATGGTGAGAATTGGCATTACGTTTTTGGCAAGTATTCTAAAGAAAGAGTTGTGAAGAACAACAAAAAAAAACACAAAGTATTCATATCATTTTTCACTCTAAATATAAATACTTGTTGCTGGAACAATTTTGTGGCTGTTATTCTAGATTTACAATCCCTCCAATTTTGTTGTGAACTAGAATTGTGCAACAGCACACTTTAAGATAAGCTAAAGACTTGGAGATTGGAATTCTTGAAAAATTAACAGCTATATTTAATTTGGGTAAGTCTTACTTATTTGTTATCTAATTTAATTTACATATAAACATATATGAGATATATGCATATGCTTATGTTAGATTGAGTGTATTTTGTATGTGATACTTCCACTGCGTATAATACAATTTTAAAATTACATGTACACTCAATTAATCACACATTGAATTAACACCTCTATCTCGAGTCTCTGTCTTGAGACTCTGTCTTAGGTCTCTGTCTTGGTCTCTGTCTTAGACCTCTATCTTGGGTCTCTATCTTAGACCTTTATTTCAAACTTCTATCTTGGGCCTCTATCTTGAGTCTCTATCTTACGTCTCTATTTTGGATCTGTCTTGGCCTTCTATCTTAAGTCTCTGTTTTGGGTTTTTGTTTTGGGCCTTTATCTTGGACCTCTATCTTATGCCTCTATCTTGGGCTCTATCTTGAGCCTTTGTTTTAGACCTTTGTTTGTTGATCCTATATTAGTTTATGATTAGTTTAAGGCTGTTGATTCTCTTATGATTTAGTTTGTATATTATTCCTAAGAGTAGTTTAAGGCTATAACTCCACCTTAATGTGAGATTCCTCTACCTTTCTTTAAGTTCTCCTTGACTTATTTGCTTTCACACAGTCCTTCCTTTAGTAATCATTAACCAAGGATAGAAAATACTTATTATCACCATATGTTGTTGTATTTATAGGCCTCCACAAGTCACTATAGATGTATTTCAAAACTCTATCTACCTTAAAATTACTTGTGCAGAAATTAACCCCAAGCTGGTTTCCCAATATATATAGTATTCACAAAATTCCAACCTAACCAACTTTTCATTCCTAATGAGACCTTGTTTTCCCAACTGCAGTAAACTTGATTTCCTATGTGGCTTAATTTATTGTGCCATAACTCAGTCTCATTGTATCATGTATGTGCAGTAACAACAATATATCCAGAGGTTATTATCAAGAATACCCCTAAGATAAGGCCCAATTACAAAAATATCCATGAGTTTGAAAAGGTGATATTAATACTCATATATTTGGCAAAATATGCACGAATGCCCCACTGTTAAGAATCTTTCATTAAAATTAACAGATTTAAGGGTAATAAATTTATTTCTCCATTCCAACTCTTTTTAAACACTTTTAAAAACAATAAAATAAATTAAAAAATAATAAAATAAAAAATTATTTTTAAAAAAAATTGTTGGCTAGCCTAATCTAGGCATAGGAGGCTAGATCAAGCTACTGGCCAACAATGGCCACTACAACAGTGCTTAGATTAGGCTGCTGCACACGGCTAGCCAAGGCCACTATAGCAGTGGCCAATAGCCTCAGTAATAGGTTGATCTGGCTGAAGCTGGCCTAATCAAGCCTTTGTTGGCCAGTCTAGGTCGTTGGACGCTACCAGTGGCCTCAACTACGACCTGATCAGGCTAGCAGCCTGAGGCCTTTGTTGCATAGTCCAATTTTGTTTTTTTATTAGTATTTTTTAGTTCATTTATGTTTTAATTGTTTTTGTTTTTTTTTAAATTCCTTTGTTATTGTTATTATTATTTTTAATTCATTTTTTATTATTGTTCTATTAAATTTTATTTTAACTTTTTTTAAAGTATTTTATTTTTCATTAAAGGTTTTTATTAAGATAAAAATTTAAAATCAATGTTGGTAGGGTAATTTAGTAATTTGGTGCATATTGGTAGAGAATTTATTAACTTTAACAGAATATTCATAACGATAAGGCATTCATACATAATTTGTCAAACATTTGGGTATTAATGTCACTTTTTGAAACTCGTGGGTATTTCTGAATTAGGCCTTACGTCAAAGGTATTTTTAATCATAACCCAATATCTTATGATAATGCCTCCTTATAAAATATATAAACTAGCTTGCATAGTAACCTTTGTCACAACTATAGAACCCCTACTTATCTTTGGGTATTTATTTTTTATTTTATATGTGTATTCTGATTCATCCAAAACCTCTAAAAATATCAGGTTCTTATTTAATTCAGAAACATATCTCACATCTTCCAAGATCCTTATTATTTCATCATGCAACTTTATTAGAATTTTATCTATCCTAATCACCTTGCATGAATTATTATTCCCCATTAATACCTTACTCCCTTCATGTTTTTTATATGAATCAAATCAGTCATTGTTATGACTTATATGGTAAGTATATTCAGAATCCATGACCCAAAGTTTTAGATTTTCTTCCAATAAAATCGAGAGAGCATCTGAACTGTCATAACCATCGGATGCTATTATTGCATCTATATGATCTAAACCATTTTCTTTTGATTTCTCTATTCTTTCATGGTAGTTTATCTTTAAGTGCCTCTCTTTTTCACATAAATAGCACTTTTTCTACAATTCTTTGACTTGAACCTAGATTTTCCTATATACTTCCCTTTCTCTTTTTTTGCTGGTCTTCCTCTAGTAAACATATTTTTTTCCATCATCTTTCTTCTTAGTTTTTTATTTATTGTTCCAGTATCTCAACACATTCATGCATTCTTCTAATGTAAGACTTTCTTTATCATATTTAATTGTTAATTTTACTTCCTTGTAAGAACTTGGCAATGAATTTAAAAGAATTAGAGTTTGATTCTTATCACTAATTGCTTCACTAGTATTTACTAAGTCTATACAAATCCTTTTGAATTTATTAAGATTCTCTTCTAAACCCCAAAGCCCCTTGTTGTAGTCTTTTCATTGACTTATCGTAGTACGTTGTCAAATAACTACAAGATGATGGTGTTAAAAGCGATTTTATCCATCTCTATCATCTTTTCATCACTTATTGAAGTTCATTCTTCTTTTGGCTCCAGTAAGGATTTAATAACCTTCTGTTAAACCAATAAGGCTTTTATCTTCCTCTACTTGAGACTAAAATCTCCCTACAAGTTAAACTTCTTCACCACAAACTTTACAGTTGCCATTCTTTAGATTCTTGATAAATTACCATCGAGTCTTTGTTTAATCTTTGGCTCTAATATCGATGTTTGAAATTTGTATTATGATACCATTATTAAAAATTCGAGCTCTGATACCTGGAAATTCAAACTCCAACTCAAGACTCAAAACTAAGAATGAATAACAACAAACAATAAAGAAATAAAACTAGAAATAAAACACATAAGAATTATAGTGGTTTAGTTTCCATAAATTTATGTCTACTCCCTCAGCTAAACAACAAGTCTAGTACTGCACCATATCTTAAAAAAAATAAAGGGAATAAAATACAGATGACAGGACTCGCCCCAAGACCCTCTACTGTAGAGTCCAGCGGCTTTGCCGAGCACCCCGACGGAAGTTCCTCAGAATTTAATTGGGTAAGTTAAGAAATTACGTAAGGCGAACCCCTTTTTAGTTCTTATTATTACTGAGAAAATCTTAGAATATAACATGGAAATAACTTCTTAAATTTTTTTAACAAAAGGGCTAGAGTTTCCCCTATTTTTCTTTAAAAATCTAATATAAAATCTGTAAAGAAATTTCATTTTTATTCAGACACTTCTCAATACTACTAAATAAGACCTCCGGTCCTTTCCAAAATCAATCCAACTCAACTCAATAATTTCATTTAAATTACAAAATGAGCACACTCGTAAAAAGTAAAAATGATCATCATAATATCGAAATCTCTTCTTATTGGTTGAAAACATACATATAAATACACATGCCTATAACTACTATGCAAAAAGCAAAAATGGTGCTATTTAGCACATTTACATTTACAAAAATGATCTTTAGATTTGACCCATTATTTAGCGTAGGAGAATTAGCAGCTTGCGTACCAAGACCTGCACCTGATAAGGGGGTTTAAAAAATATAAAACATAAAACGAGTGAGCTAAAGGAGCTCAGTGAGTGCATTTAAGATTTCAAATAAAATAAAATTCTGCATAGATAATAATTCTGAAAGACATGCATAAATTATGTTTCTAAAACTTGTATAAAACTATAAAATGGTTTCTAACATCATATGCCGATGAATTCTTACAAAGTGAGTTTTATTAACATCTTTGGAAAACAATATCCAAAATCTATACAACATAATAACTAGCGTGTGCATATAAACTCATAATATGCAATCGATAGATCGAAATCTATTAAAGCCCTCGCTTGGGTATTTTCTTTCTAAATGGTACCAATGGTAACCCTAAAGCTCTATACTCACGCAGCGACTCAACTAGCGCTGTACACATGAGTAGGTCACTAGCCGATTCAACTAGCAGCACCCACAGTGACATCTCAAGATATTTCACTGGCTATACAGTAGAATCCTACATCACTTACATATAGTGAGACAATACCCTGTACACATAGAGTGACTCACATAACTCAATAACCTAACTTCTCAGAGTTAGCGACATACCCTCCAAAACCTGCCCATATGTATGGGATATACCAGCCGGGTTATAAACCATCACCACCACTGTAATTTGAGGGTATCAATGGCCTTTTGAAACTAATGCAGTAGTTTTAGAGCTGTTTCTTAAACCGAACATGTAAAAGCATATCGATGGATATATATTAAAATCATAAATCATGTTTATGCATTAAAAGCACATAAAATATGCAATTTCATTATGCGAAAACATAATAAACGAAAGATAAACAAAATAACAGGTTAACACTCACAACTGCTCCGAGCTCAATTTCGCTCTGGATTTCTGTTCCCATTACCAGTCTCAGTTTTCTTCACCTACACGCTATAAATGATATTTAGAACTAATTCAAACATTAGAATCTCATTTAACTACTAAATGTCCTAATCGGCATATAAAGCCCGGATGGATACTACTTTTCAATTTTTATTTACGGAGTCATTTAATCTAATATAACTCACCATTCGACGCTCTGAAAATTTCTTAACACCCTATAACTTTGATTGGACGTAATTGCCATTCACCTTACCAAAATGGACAATTATGTCCCTTTTTTTATTTTTGATTTTTCCATCAACCATATACATTCAATATACATAAGGCACCATTTATACACAACCACTCAACCCTAACTTCCCTAAAGTGGCAGAATTTTACCCTATGTTCCAACACATTTCTTTTCTCAATTTCTTGTTTCAATTGCATCAAAATCAAGCCAACTTCATTCTAATACCCTAATTACAACCAATTTAAGTCTCTACATCAAAATCATCCAAAACCCTAATTCTTACCTTACCAATTTCTTCAATTTGATGACTCATTCAAGCTCCACACTAGAATTCAACTCAATCTAAACTAAGAATACACATAAGAACATCAATTGAAGAAATCTTGAAAGTTCACATATCATCCTTACAAAATAATGCTTTTCTTACTTCTCTTTCTTGGATTTTCACTAATTGAGGCTTCCATTGAGCTTAGGAACTTATACTTGACCTTATTATAGCTTGATTAAGTATGAAAAATCATGACAAAAAAACTAAAATTTCATTGTAGCAGCACCACTCTTTCTTGCACAAAATTTGCTTCTCCTCTGCTCTAAGTGTTATTCTTTAATCTCTTGAAATTTCTACACACTTCTACGATATATATAGTGCTCCCTTAATTGATCAATTTTTCCCTCAACTTACTCTAAATTTCTAATTTATCATTGGTTGGAAACTAAATATGTAATTGGTTCCTTTGTAACTATCTAGTTAGAATAGTCAAAGAAACTAATTAGAATTCCCAACTTGGCAATCCATAAAATTGTCTCTAATTGGTCCATTCTCTAATATATGGATTGTGTTTCTTAACAAAGGCTTGTTCCATACATAACCCTTAAATGAAATTCATGTAGCAAATTAAAATTTTCTTTTCCAAGCCAATAGAGAAAAATTCTAAAAATATTCTAGGGTCGTCTGACGCTTCGACTGAGTGTGAAATTACCATATTGGGTATAATATCTCTCACGCGCACTATAAAAAATATTTCTAATAGGGTTAGAATCGGGTAACCCTACGGTATCTTTATTACTCTATACCAAAATTTAGGCACCAATACTACTAATAGGGATTGGATATTACAATTTCACCCCTCTTTAAAAAAAAATTTGTTCTCGAAATTTAAATTATACATATGTGGAAGAGGTGAGGATGTTGTACTCGCATCTAATCTTCACGTTCTCAAATGGCTTCTTCTACCCCATGGTTCATCCATAATACTTTCACTAAGAGAATTCTTTTATTACGAAGCACTTTCTCTTTACGGTCTAGAATTTGCACAGGCTTCTCTTCGTAGGTCAAATTCTCGTTTAATTCTACTGATTGTTCACTTAGGATATGCGAAGGATCTGCTAAGTACTTGCGGAGCATGAAAACGGGAAACACGTCATGGATTTTAGCTAGATCTTTTGGTAACCACAGACGATATGCCACCTCTCCAACTCTTTCAACTATCTTGTATGGCTTAATGTATCAAGGACTCAACTTTCCTCGCTTCCCAAATCTTAGTACTCCTTTCTATGGCGATATCTTTAGAAAGACTTTATCATCAATCTGAAACTCCAAGTCTCTTCTCCTATTATCTGCATAACTCTTCTGTCTATCGTTAGCTATTTTCAACCTTTTCCTAATAACTTGAATTTTTTCTGAAGTAATTTGGATAATTTCTGGGCTGACCAATTTTCTTTCACCTACCTCAACCCAACAAATTGGAGTTTTGCACTTCCTTCCATACAATACTTCATATGGTGCCATACTGATGCTCGTCTGAAAGCGATTATTATAGACGAATTCCATCAGTGGTAGATAAGTATCCAAACTCCCCTTAAATTCCATAACACATGCTCCAAGCATATCCTCGAGTATCTGAATTGTCTGTTCAGGCTGGCCATTTGTCTGTGGATTAAAGGCCGTACTAAAATACAATCTAGTGCCTAGAGCTTTCTATAAGCTGTGCCAAAATTGAGAAGTGAACCGTAGATCCCTGTCTGACACAATGGATACTGGAACTCTATAGAGTCGTACCACCTCATTTACGTACATCTGGGCCAATTTATCTAAGGAATAATTGCTTATAATAGGTAGGAAATTGGCAGATTTCGTTAGTCTATCAACAATTACCTATATTGCATCATTGCCTCTCTGGTTACGTGGAAGTCCTACCACGAAGTCCATCGTTATTCTCTCTCATTTTCACTCCGAAAATGAAAGGGGTTGTAAGAGCCCCGCAGGTTTTTGATGCTCAGCTTTTACTTGCTGGCAAGTTAGGCATCTTGAGATAAATACGGTTATATCTTTCTTCATGCCCTTCCATTAGTAGTGCTCTTTTAGGGTATGGTACATCTTTGTGCTTCCCGAATGCATAACATATACAGAAGAATGAGCTTCTTCCATAATCTCTCTTCTTAACTCATTTACATCTGGAACACATAATCTCCGACCCAAGGTCACTACATTATCTTCGGTCACTGAAAGATTTTTCCACTGTCTTGACTCGATTTCACCCTTCTTTTTAAGTACCTGTGGATCTTGAGTCTGTAGTTCTCTGATTCAATCAACTAGTATCTGGCGGACCTGAAATGTGGCTAAAAGTGCTCCTGAATCGGACAATTCTAATTTTACACCCAAAGACCTTAATTCTATTAACTCTGATAGATATGCAACCTTTAAGTGAGCTATTGAACTGACACACTTTCTGCTGAGAGCATCTGCTACCACATTAGCTTTTCTTGGATGGTACTCCAAGGTGCACTTATAATCCTTAATAAGTTCCAGCCATCTTCTCTGCCTCATATTCAGTTCTTTCGGAGTGAACAAGTACTGCAAGCTCTTATGATCCATAAAGATCTTACAAGGAACCCTATACAAATAATGCCTCTAAATTGTTAGAGCAAAAACTACTGCAGCTAGTTCTAAGTCATGTGTAAAATAATTTTGTTCATGTTTCTTTAATTGTCTGGAAGCATAAGCTATTACTTTCTTCTACTGCATCAGCACACAACTTAGACCCTACCTTGAAGCTTCACAATATATGGTAAATCCATCATTCCTCGATGAAAGTGTAAGCACTAGAGCCGAAGTCAATCTTCACTTTAGCTCTTCGAAACTCTGTTGGCATGCTTCCGACCATACAAACTTCTCTTCTTTCCAGGTTAGTTTAGTTATAGGAGCGGCTATCTTTGAAAATTCCCTCTATAAACTTCCTATAATATCCAACAAAACCCAAGAAACTACGAACCTCCGTCACATTCGTAGGCTGTCTCTAATTTACTATGGATTCAATCTTTTGGGGATCTACTATTACCCTATTTGCAGAGATTACATGTCCTAAAAATGCAACTCTGTTTAGCCAGAATTGACATTTATTGAGTTTGGCGTACAACCAATGCTCCCTTAAGGTTTACAAAATAATCCTCAGATATTCTGCGTGCTCTTCTTCACTACTTGAATAAACCAATATATCATCAATAAATACTATCATAAACCGATCTAAATAAGATCGAAAGACTCTGTTCATAAGATCCATAAAAGCTGCAGGGGAATTAGTCAGCCCAAAAGGCATAATCAAGAATTCATAATGCCCATATCGGGTCTTAAAGGCCGTCTTGGGAACATCTTCCGCCTGAATTTTTAGTTGATGATAACCTTACCTCAGATCTATATTGGAAAATACTTTAGCCCCCTGTAGCTGATGAAATAAATCATCAATTCTCAAAAGTGGATATTGATTACACATTGTTACTTTATTCAGTTTTTTGTAATCAATGTATAATCTCATACTTCTGTCTTTCTTCATTACAAACAAAATCGATGCCCCCCAAGGAGAAGTACTCGATTTGATAAAACCCTTATTCACCAACTCTTCTGTCTGCACCTTCAGTTCTTTCAATTTTGAAGAAGTCATTCTGTAGGGTGTTTTGGAAATTGGTTGCGTTCCAAGGGCTACTTCTATTCGAAACTCTATCTCTCTATCTCTCTATCTGGAGGTAAGCCCGAAAGATCCTCTAAGAATATATCCGAAAACTCTCTAACCATTGTAATATCCTCCAATTTTTTTCCATAGTCTCTTACTTCTATGGCATAGACTAAGTACCCCTAACACGACTTCTGAAGTATCTTACTTGCCCTTATTACCAATACAAAACTGGCAGGAAGTGATTTTTGCACTTCACAGAAAATGACTTCAGTTCCCCCTGGACTACATAATCTAACTTTTTTCCAGAAATAATCCACCAAGACCTGATATTTAGACAACCAATCCATCCCCAAAATTACATCAAAATCACTAATGGCCAGCAAAATCAAATCTGCCATAAACTTTTGGCCCTTAATACTGATTTTACTACCCCTATACACTCTTTTTGCTACATTAGAGTCTCCTGTAAGAAAAGATATTACTATCACACCATCTAATAATTAGGGCACTATACTAGCATTTGCAGCAACTCCATAGAAAGAAAAGAATGGGTCACTCCAAGATCTATCAGTACATAAATATCTCGATCAAAGATTGAGATCGTAACTGTCACAACTTCTGGGGCCACATCCGCCTCATACTGGGTCACTGCAAATGCCCTAGCCTGGGTATGAGGTCAGCCTTATGGTCCTTCGAATGATCCTCATCGATTGGCTCCCTTATTAAGCTGGCTTGAATTGTCATATATTTTTTCATGATTTTATTTTGATATTTTATTGTTTTATGAGAATAGATGGCTATTTATGTGCTTTATTGTTATTTATAGGGACTTGAATGAAATTTAAAGAAAGAATGCAAAAGGAGCAAAAACAGGGACTAAAATGCAAACTTTTCAAAATATGAGTACAGCGCCCTCGCGCCACAAGTATTTTCGCCCCAGCTCTGGAATAGTGATCGAAATAGAAAAAAGACCTGTTTAAGTCGCATCTGGCGCTCCAGCGCTGAAGATTCACCGAGCCAGCAATGCTCCAGAGCCCCAGCGCTATCATCCCACCGCTCCAGCGATGAAGCCGTTTTCATGCAGCGCCCCAGCGACAACAGCATAGCGCGCCAGCGGTAGCGCGAATCCTAGTGCGACTAGAATTGAGTTTTTCAAGTTCACATCAAACCCTATAAAAGGCCACTCGACCCCAGACGTAAAGGGAGATCAGAGAAGAACCTAGAGCAAGAAAAAGAGAACTTAGAGCAGTTCATAGCTTGGTACGATATTTCTATATCATAAAATTAAGTGCAAGTATACACTATCATATGCAAGTAATAAAGAGACTAAATAAGTCGGATGTCGAACCCACAGGGATAATTTTTTTCTTTTTAACCAATTCCTAAAATTATATCTTCCTAATAATTATTCAGATAAATAAAAACCTAAGAATGAATGTAGAAAATATAAAAGTAAAAACACAATGCAAAGAGAATAGGGAGATAGCAAGGTAGAGAGAACCTAGGATTAATATTATCCCTCATTATGCTTTCTAATGATTAACCTTTTAATATTTAACTCCCTTAGTCTTTGTTATTGATCAAGACACTAATGTATTCACAAGCCTCTTCCAAGGTCATGCAAGTATACCTTAATTTACCAAATACCTATATTCCTATGGTACTTGTAATAAATTAAGATTCATTAAGATTAGGTCTTATAGATCATACATGCCAATTAGGTATATTCCTATCCTAAATTGAAACTTGCATATGCAACATTGAATGTTACTCTACAATCATGCATCAAATTACCTAGGTCTAAATATTATGATTCCTCTTTCGAGTTTATCAATAATATTACCAACTATTCACCATATATTGGCCAGATATATTGAAGCATTAAAATCAAGTAATTTGAATATCAAAGAGCTAAGTTTATTAAATATTCGAAAGATATGACAATTAAGCACACATATTGAGTTCAAGTATTAACCTTAGAAAATAAGTTTAGCTCATGGCTATAAGAGAATAGCAGTAAAAATAATTATAAATCATGATACAATTATTAGCAAACTGATATAGACATTGAATTGCTCTTAATTGCGCTACCTAGGAACTCTTGATGCCGAAGAACGTCTTGTATCTCTCTCTAAAGTTGCTTCAATTAAGCTCCTATTGCTCTCCAAGACTCGTGCTCTGTATTCTTGGTGCTCTTGGGTCGTCTTGGATTGATTCTTGAAGGCTAGGAACGAGTGGCTTTTTATAGGGATTAATATGAGCTTGAAAATCTCAATTCTCGTCGGACTAGGACTCACACTACCGCTGGCGCGCTATGCAATTGTTGCTGGGGCGACGCGTGAAAAATCCTTCACCGCTGGAGCGGTGGAATATTAGCGCTGGGGCTCTGACATATCGCTGGCGCGGTGACTCTTCAGCGCTGGGGCGCTAGACGCGACTTAAGCAGGTCATTTTTTTTTATTTCGATCACTATTCCAGAGCTGGGGCGATAATCCTTGTGTCGCGGGGGCTCTGGACTCACATTTTGAAAACTTTGCATTTTAGTTCAAGTCCCTATAAATAACAATAATGCACATAAATAGTCATCTATTCTCATAAAATCATAAAATATCAATAATACAAACATGAGAAAATATATGACAAATTTGCCCTTATCACCGCTCGACCTTCTGAATTAGGGACCGCCTCAAATCTGTCATCGGCCACCACTAGTTTATCCCAGAGCTGGTGGTCTGTCTTCTGGTTTACTACTGGCTCTATCATTCGGGCAATCCCTTATGTAGTGACCCTCTTGACTACACTTATAACAACCGGTAATCCCCTTCTTACAATTCCCCAGATGGGCCTTGCCACATTTATTACACACCGAAAAATTCTTTTAACTCTCTTTAGTGCTTTGGGATCCAGCCGATGGTTGCTGAACGAAAGCTTGACAGGATTGAGCTCATTGGCTTGATTTCTGACTGCTGGACCATGTAGATCTCTCCTCAGTTCGTGTAAATTTACTAGGTCTTCCTCGAGAACTGTTTACGCTTAAAATGTAATGCAGCTATCGTAGTATGGATTGAGGTATTGATCCTAAGAGGAAGCTTTTGAAAAAATAGGTTGGTGAAGTAAAATATTAAAGCAATAGCAAATGAGAAAATTAATTAATTGGTTTAAGTGGATGAGATAGAATTGTCTATGAATTGAGAAAAATGTTTTATGATGATTTAAACAAGGCTTCGAGAATCACAATTATGCTTTATAAATCTACTCTACACTTTGATTCAATGTTTGTAACTTAATTGACAGTTTTACATCTGAACAATTAATCAAAAGATATGTAAAATATAGCACATTTGATATGACTAAACACTTTTGCAAATATTAACACAAATCATGTTCATTTATACAAGTTATCTAAGATCGACAATATATCATTTTGACAATATTGCAATAAAAGATCAACTTGAATATCAAACATTTATTACCTTTACATGTTATCCAAGATTGACAATATATCAATCAAAAATATTACAGTAAAAGATTAACATATAAAACAATGCAACAAATAACAATTATAATTCAACAAGAATCACATAAGAAAAGCATGACTGAACATATATGAGACATGAGAATTATAACCTCTGGATTATTATAGAAAATAAAATAGATAAGAGTTTAATCAAAACAAACTTACAACATTTATAGCTCTTGACAATGAATCAAAGCATAGAAGTAGATTTATTACACATAAAAGTTCATCTCTTAGCCTTGCCAAGCACTCTACCCTAGATTACAATACATGTTAATGAGAAGAAAATAAAAGAGAATTATCTAATGTTGAAAACGTCCTAAGAGTGTCCTTATATAGGCAATGAATGGAAATATGTCATATGTGACATCAATCTTCAATACTTTTAGGCCAATAACTCGTTCACCCACTTGCAGCACATTTTTGATAATGTAAATGATCAATGTAGCCTCTATAGCTGACATAAAAGTTTTTATAATTTTGTCTCTTCTTTCCATAGGCACCGGATTCATGCAAATTGAATGAGTATCCAATGAGATATGAGCAAAATTCCAAAGATACATCAGATTTCGGCCAACAACCCTTTTACCCACTTGCAAGACAATTTGGTCCATGATGACGGCTGATTTGGACTTTACCATCAACATAAGAGTTGTTGATAATTAAGTCACTATTTCACAACTTCAAGAATTATACCAATTGGGTACGTATTTGGTGAGATACGGTCCAAATACGTGAGTTGGGTCAAGTTGAGCAGAAATTGTAGCCTGATTCTATTGTATCTCAATTTTTGGCCATAACATGTTGGATTTGGCTTTTCCACTATTCTTCAAGTTTGTGTAAGATTGAGTCATATTACTCCAGGTTTAAGAATTTATTCATTTCGATTTCTACATTGAGAGCTATGTCCATTTTACCTAAATTTGTGTAAATAATATTTATTAATCACAATTTAATGAGAACACTTTATTTCGAACTAAAAGTATAAAAATGCTAAAATTAGTGACATTAAATGGTGACTGAATCTCTTAATAAATATGCATTTACATGTGTTCATCACTGCCTCTAACCAACTTATTGCTAGTCTCCATCAATTCAAGCGTAAATAGAATATGCAAAACTACCTAGGCATTTTAAACAAAAAGTCAGTTCAAGATCACTGTTGCCATTATGGTTTTTTCAATTATAACTTCCAAAAATTGTGTATGTGTGAATTAAGCCGTAACCATCTTACCATAAACCACAACAGATATAGCCTTGAGAATTTCTCCAAGTAAAAGCCTCAACTCCATATCCTCACATGTGTATGACTGTTTAAAGGGTTAGGATTTCTCTCATGGAGTTGGAAAATAGTTAAGCACTTAAGAAAAAGTCAATTTTAAGGACAGACATATAAACTAACATTGATCCAAGGATAGGAAAATCAGTTGTTTAAAAATGAATTATTCCTAACATATGGTAGCTTTAGAACTTCAATTGGCTTATGAGAATAATACAAATATAACTTGGTGAGAAAACTGTTTTACAAAATATTTGTCTTCTAAAATTGAATGAAGACTTTATTAAACTGAATTGATTCTTCTCTTTTTGATTTTTTTTTTGTAATTTTGAAGAATACAAGGAAGCATTACAAATGTTTCTCACCAAATTATATTATACACAAATGCAACTAACTTATTCCGTAATTTAAATAATATCAATCTAAACAAAAATTAACCAATTCAAAGGATCAATGAAGGTTCATAAGCTGTTTTCTTAACCTTTCCACTTACTCACAAAAAATGCGAAATTAGAAAAATATATACTTAAACATGAGAATTCTCTTAGCTATATAAATTGAATCATCTGTCTTACCACAAGGCTTAGCATTGTGCTCAAAAATATTTTGAAAGTCATTTTTTAGTAACCTAAATAGAAACAGTGACTCAACCTAAACAATTTTGAAATCACACCTATGCAGAAAAGCAAATTCCTTTATACAAGAATTACCAAGACTACAAGCAATAAACAACAATACATGAAACATAAAACAAAACAACAAAACGTTAGTTAAAATGCTTTTCAAAAGTTAGAACTAAAACTCTTTACTCTGCCATTCTAATTTGACCTAGAATGCGTCTCAAGAGTTCAAGAATGAACTATTTACTCTGCCATTTTAATTAAATATTGGACCACAAATTTTTTTTTTTTGAATGCAAAATGCAACTTGTGTCTACTATCCTCCCCCAAATCAGATGAAACATTGTCCTCAATGTTTAAATCGAAAGAGATAAAGTATAGGAGACATTACCTGAAACACCAGTTATTTGAAAGAAACAAACCTGAGAGACACTTAAGCAAATATAAACTAAAATAATGATGCTGATAAATAAATAAAACAAAGAAAAATTTACAAACGAAGTGTCAGATCTAATTTTCACTTGTTAAGGCCCACTGACCCAGCAATCAATCCGAGTTATTGCTGGGTCAGGTTCGTAGGTAACTGCCTGTAATTTGTCAATCAATTCATCCACCTCGGTAGCAGAAACCAAGATCTATCGCACCGAATGTGAAATAAAATTCTGTTCCACAGCTTGATCAAGAAAACAAAGTAAGCAATTAAAATAGTTATTAACATTCAATAAACCTATGGGTTTTCGGTAGATATTTAGTTGGGCCTAAGAAGCAATTTGAAAAATTTCTTCCAAGGTACCAAAACCACCTGGTAAAGCAAAAAAGCGTCTGCATCGTAAAGCATTCTAGCTATACGTTCATGCATGGATGAGACTCGTAATTCTTCCCCTATTATTTTCTCAGTTAGGTTTCCTACGGTTAAAGCTGTAGGAATAATACCTAAAACTTGACTTCCTCCTAAATGTGCAGCTGTTGACACACACCCCATTAACCAAAGGCTACCTCCTCCATAAATTAAATGAATTTTTCTTGTAACTAATGCTTTTCCTAGATTGTTTGCTGCTTCTACAAACACTTTATTTCCTCTAGGACTAGATCCACAAAATATACATATATTTCAGAATTGTTGAACTGGGATTTCCTCCATATCTACACTCACTTTTATCTCAATATATGAAAATGAAGAAAATGAGGTGCTATATTTATAGAGTACCAAATGATAACAATGATTGTGGTAACCCAACAATTTGTCAGAAGAGAGTTAAAAATAAAACACAAAAATTTAAACATAATGACCCACATGCATTATTGAACAAAACGATTTGAATTTAAGACATCTACATGAGTAGCCTTACTATTCATAAAACAAAATAAAATACAATTTTGAATTTAAAAACACATGTATTTACAAGTAGTTGTGATTGTGGCTCACATCTTCCTCTGGTTTTACGTTCAGTAATGGCTTAAACGCCCTCTATAGGTCGGGGATAGGCTTCCCATCCAATTTTCTTATAAATTGGCAAACAGGGTCTTTTAGAGTCAGATTCCTGAGACTATACCGTTGATGTTCATTTTTTAATTTGTTTTATAAATCGAGAACTTCACGTTGCATGAGCCTATAAGGATGCGTCTCAAGAGTCAATAGGATATCATCCAAAGACTCCTTACTCAATCCATCCTTAATGAACTGAATTTTGTCTTCTCGATTTCTAGATGCAAATCCTAAAGAACGACAACTCTGGTTACAATTCCATCGAGAACATTTATGACAAACTTGTAACCTGTTTGCTCGTCGCCTTTTGGTATAAGAGCTTCTTTCAAGACTAGGCATATGAGAAACAAAATCATTTGCAGATTCACCAGATAATCAAACCTTTGTTTCAATTAACCAACGAAGATCCACAAGGATATTACCCAACATCAATAGCCTTAGTCTTTCACACTGTACTTTGTAAATCTTAAGCAGAGCATTTTAAGGCAATGAAGGAAAACATTTTTTAAGGTTGGTAGGAATGCGATCCATTTTGAAAGAAAGAAAAGAGATGAATGCACAGAAAAATAGACAGTTTTTAGGGATCTGGAAACCAACTTTAATAGTCACAGAGTACCGTATCCGCCATTTGACCGGGAAATAAAATCACACTAAAGAAAAAAAAATAAAGTAAAATAAAATGTGAAAGAAAATAAAAGCAAAAATAAAAACTTAAAAGATAAAATATAGACAAAATATAAAATACTGTACAGATAGATTGAACCTGATCAAGTATGATAGACAAGATCCACAAGAGGGATCTCGTCTAAGTACATAAAGTGGTCTACCTTTTTCACATAGCTTTTCAGCCGCTGTCCATTCACTTTGAAAGTTTGCCCATCAGTAGGGTCTCGATTTCGACAACACTATTAGAAAAAGCGTGTCTTACCATAAATGGACCAGTCCATCGGGATCTCAACTTTTTAGGGTGTAAATACAATCGAGAATCATAAAGATAGACCTATTGATTTGGCTCGAAGTGTTTCCATGAGATCTGTTTGTCATGAGCTACTTTTATTTTAGCTTTGTAAATTCTAGAGTTGTCATATGCGTCATTTCGTAGCTATTCTATTTCTGACAATTATAACTTTCTCTAAAGGCCTGTAGCACTCAAATCAAAGTTAAGGGCTTTGACAGCCCAATAAACTTTATGCTCTAGTTCAACAGGTAAATGATAAGCTTTCCCATAAACAAGCCGATATAGAAACATTCCTAAGATGGTTTTGTATGCGTCATTTCGTAGCTCTTCTATTTTTGACAATTGTAACTTTCTCTGAAGGCCTGTAGTACTCAAATCAAAGTTAAGGGCTTTAACAGCTCAATAAGCTTTATGCTCTAGTTCAACAAGTAAATGACAAACTTTCCCATAAACAAGCCAGTATGGAGACATTCCTAAGATGGTTTTGTATGTAGTGCGATATGTCCATAATGCATTAGAAAGGCGTAGAGACCAATCTTTGCGATTTGGGTTAACCGTCTTTTCTAAAATCTATTTAACCTCTTTATTTGCTAGCTCGGCTTGTCCATTTGTCCGTGGATGGTATGCAGTGGAGAATTTACGCATCAAAGTTTCAAAATAATGGTTACAAAAAAGTGTTCCTTGGTCACTAATGATTACACGTGGTGTACTGTACCTAGATAACATATTTTTTTTGAAGAATTTTACCACAGTTGTATTATCATTAGTACGACAAGCTATAGCCTCCACCCATTTTGATACATAGTCAACAGCTAAAAAGATGTGAAGGTAGCCAAAAGATGAGAAAAAATGACCCATAAAATCGATACCCCAACAGTCAAATATCTCGATAACAAGAATAGGGTTAAGAGGCATCATATGTCTTCGAGATAAAGCACCTAACTTTTGACATCTTTCACAAGAACGACAAAAATTATTAGTGTCTTTGAACAAAGTGAGCCAGTAAATACCACATTGTAAAATTTTCACAGTTGTCTTCATAGAAAAATGACCACTACAAGCAGCACTATGGCAAAAATTTAAAATACTAGAAACTTCACTTTCAGGAATGCAACATCTCATAATTTGGTCAAGACAGTATTTGAAAAGATATGGATCATCCCAATAAAAATTACGTACCTCAATCAGGAACTTACGCTTATCTTGTTCACTCCAGTTAGATGAAAGTTCACCACAAACCAAATAATTTACGATATGTGCATACCAAGGTATTTGGCTTATAGCAAAAAGATGTTCATCAGGAAAATCATCTCAAATGAGTGGCAAATCAGTTGAGTCAATGAACTCAAGGTAGGATAGATGATCAGCAACAACATTTTCAACGCCTTTCTTGTCTTTGATGGTTAGATCAAATTCCTGCAAAAGAAGAATCCACCTAATTAACGGGCTTTAGCATCTTTCTTAAAAAGAAGGTACTTAAGGGTTGTGTGGTTAGTAAAAATAACAATTGGTGAACCAATCAAATAAGAACGGAATTTATCTCTAAGGTAAAAACAACAGCTAGTAGTTCTTTTTCAGTAGTAGTGTAATTCATTTGAGCATCATTCAAAGTCCTATTAGCATAATAAACAACAAAGGGTTTTCCCTCCCTACGTTGCCTAAGAACTGCTCCTACAGTATAATTACTTGCATCACATATAATTTCAAATGGGAGGTTCTAATCCGGTGATTGCATGATAAGAGCGGCGGTGAGTTTGGCAATGAGTGTTCGGAATGCCTCCTCATACTCTTGTGTCCATGTAAAGTAAAAGGTTACACAATGGTCTAGATATGGCAGAAAAATTTTGTATAAACCTTCTGTAAAAGCCAGCGTATCCAAGAAAATATCGAACATCTTTTACCGTTTTGGGTGTAAGTAATTTAGAGATTAATTCAATTTTGGCCTTGTCAACCTCTATCCCTCTTTCAGATACAATGTGCCCCAAAACGATTCCTAAAGATATCATGAAATGACATTTCTCCCAATTTAGCACAAGTCTTTTTTCTTCACACCTACTCAAAACAGCTTTCAAGTTAAGTAGGCATAAATCAAAAGAATTACCAAAAATAGTCAAATCATCCATAAAAACTTCCATGCAATTTTCAACCATATAAGAGAAAATACTCAACATACAACACTGAAAAGTAGCTGGTGCATTACATAAATCAAATGGCATTTTACGAAAAGTATAAGTACTAAAAGGGCATGTAAAAGTGGTTTTTTCTTGATCTTCTATAGCTATCTCAATCTGGTAATATCCTGAATACCTATCAAGAAAGCAATGAAAAGGATGTCCAGCTACACGTTCTAAAATTTGGTTGATAAAAGGCAATGGAAAATAATCTTTCCTAGTGGCTGTGTTTAATTTTCTATAATCAATGCACATTCGTCAACCACTTACCACCCTAGTTGAAACAGGTATCCCATTCTCATTTTTCACAACAGTAACCCCAAATTTCTTAGGAACTACTTAAGTTGGACTTACCCATTGACTATTAGAAATTGGGTAGATTATACCCGCATCTAATAGTTTCAATACCTCTTTCTTCACTACTTCTTTCATTGTTGGGTTAATTCTTTTTTGTGGGTCTCTACGAGCTTGGGTACCTTCCTCTAAATGAATTCTATAGGAGCATATCAATGGAGAAATACCTTTAATATCAGCTATGGTCCAACTTAGTGCAGACTTATGTTCTTTTAACAATTTTATTAATTTTTTCTCTTGTTCAGCACTAAGTTCAGAAGAAATAATGATAGGAAAGGTATCGCTTAGTCCCAAGAATGTGTGTTTCAAACCTTTGGGCAGTGGAGAAAGCTCAACTTGTGGTGTCTCAAAGTTTGATGGTTTTGGTCTCTCCTTCTCTCGTGGCAACTCTTCAAAGTGTGGCTGCCAAAATCGAGTCCCTTTATCCTGTGAGTCAAAAATACTAAACACATTAGTTGTTATATCAGGATAATATAATTCTTTAAAATCAAAATTGAGAAGCTTTTTCAAAGAATCAGAGCCATGAGTTTTATAAGCTTCCTCAGCTACAAGTGTCTCTATCATATATGAATGATAGCATTCGTCTTCTTCTCGTGATTGTTTGCCAATATTGAAAATGTTCACCTCAAGAGTCATATTCCCAAAAGATAATTTCATTAAACCATTTCTGCAATTAATAAGAGCGTTAGCAGTGGCAAGAAAAGGTCTCCCTAAAATAAGAGGAATTTTTGACTCTATGTTAACAACAAAATGAGTATCTAAAATAAGAAAATCAACAGGGTAGTAAAATTTATCAATTTGTAACAAAACATCTTCTACTATTTCCCATGATTTCTTAATTGATTGGTCAGCTAATTGTAGGACTACAGATGTAGGTTTAATCTCACCAAGTTCCAATTGCAAGTAAATAAAATAAGGCATTAAATTTACACTTGCTCCTAAGTCCAACAAAGCTTGACCAAACTCATGTGTCTTAATTTAGCAGGAGATTGTAGGACATCCTGGGTCTTTATACTTGGGTGTTATCTTTTGTTCAATCACTACACTTACGTGTTTTGCCAAAAATGCAGTTTTCTTTACATTGTGTTTTCTTTTGATAGTGCATAGATCCTTGATGACTTTGGCATAAGTTGGAACCTGCTTAATCAAATGTAACAAGAGAAGATTAATCTTAACTTGTTTCAAATGTTCCAAAATCTCACCTTAAATTTCTAAATTTTTCCCAACCGATCGAAGAGCTTGAGAAAAAGGCACTGGAATTGAAAACTTATTTTTGGGCTTTTTTTTCACTATAGCCTTTTTTTCAAGGGGGGCGTCTTTACTACTCGTAGATGTGTTAATTTCAGAAGTAGGCTTACTTAATATCTTACCACTTCGAGTAGTAATAACATTGACTTCTTTGAGATTTTGAGCATTAGAAGTAGAAGCTTATGCTATGAATTGTCCTTTCGGATTGGATTGAGGTTGAGATGGAAACTTACCTTGCTCTTGTACAGTTAAGGCACTGGTCAGCTTTGTGATTTGACTCTTGATTTCTTTATTTTCATTTATCACCTGCGCAAGAACTGTTCCAATTTTTAATTAGTCTTACTTTTTGCCTCCATAAATGCTTATAATGTATCCTTTAAAGGACTCCTAGTTGGTCGTGCATTATATTGAGGTGTAACATAAGACTTGGGTGCTTGTTGTTCTTGTTTCCAATGGTTGTTGGTTTATTGGTCAAATTTTCAACTGAAGTTTAGGTGGTTTCTCAAACTAGGATTATAGGTTTCAGAGTAGGGTGAATAAGGCTTCTTGTACATCCCTAGGGCATTACATTATTCCTCATATATCCTTCTCATCTCACTACAAGTGGGATAATCCTGAGCTAAGTGTTTCGCTCCTCCACAGACAAAACAGACATTGTGTGACTCAACCTTAGCAACCGTATGGGTGACTCTTCTATCTTTGGTTTTCAAGGCCTCTAACTCTCTAGTTAAGACCTTTAATTGGGCTTTGAGGTTATCCTCTTCCCTAAAATGGAAAACTCCACTGGGTCGTAACCTATTTATGCTTTCAGTAATGCTAGGTCTAGTTCATGTATGGGCTTTTTTGGCTAAGTCATTAAGGAATTCTATGGCTTCCTCAGGATCTTTGTGAAAGAACTCCCCATTGCACATCATCTCAACAAATTAGCGCTCTCTAATTGTGAGTCCCTCATAAAAATAGCTAACCAAGCGCCAATTTTCACACCCATGGTGAGAGCACAGATTTAGCAACTCTTTAAACCTTTTCCATGCTTGATATAAGGTTTCACTGTCTTTTTGGGAGAAGAAAGAAATTTGTCTTTGTAGGTCATTAATTTTGTGTTGTAGGAAGTATTTATTGAAAAATGCTTTGATCATTTTTACCCAAGTTCTTATAGACCTCGGCCTCAAAGAGTATAGCTAACTCTTTGCTTTGTCTTTCAAAGAAAAAGAAATTTTTTTAAGTTTAACAGTGTCTATGGCTTTGGGTTGGCTATGGAATGTGGCAATTACCTCTTCAAATTCCCTAACATGTACATAAGAATTTTCACTATCTAGATCATGAAAAGTGAGTAGAAGTTGTATCATTTCAGATTTAAAATTCGAATGTGGTGTGTTAGGTGGAAATATAATGCATGATGGCGTAGCTATACGAGTAGGATACACGTAATCTTTTAGAGTCATAATGGGGTTATCTTCGTGTTAGCTCATTGTGTTGAAATTATAAAATGAACTAGATGGTGAATTCTCTTCCTTTACAAATTGTGGTGGTGGTTCTAATTCTACTTCTCTCACAAATCTCCCTCGTTTGTCTCTAAGTTGATGCATATATCTTAACAATTTTTATTTTTACTCTTTTTTTTTTATAAAAGAAATGCTCAAGGAAAATTAAGAAGTGAAATAAAACACAACAAGAAATAGAAATGAGTTAGGTGGTAAGACCAACTATGAAATATAAATACAATAAATGAACAAAAGATAATAAACTGTAAAGTACAATAAATAAATAAATAAAAAGTACAATAAGAAAATAAAAGAAAAGAAAGTACAATAAATAAAGGAAAACAAAATGCAAAGTACAATAAGTAAATAAATAAAAAGTTAGACGGTGAAGCCGGCCATTAAATAAAATAAAATATAACATATTAACTAAAGAAAATAAAGTGCAATAAATAAGTAAAAGAAAATAAAAATAAAGTACAATAAATAAATGCAATAAATAAATAAAGTACAATAAATAATCTAAAGTGCAATAAATAAATAAAGTGCAATAAAAAAATAAACTAAGTTAGGTGGTAGAACCAACCATTAAAATGAAAGTACAACAAATTAACTAAAAAAATAAAGTACAAAAAATAAATTAAAAAAAATAAAATGCGAAGCACAATAAATAAATAAAAGAAAATAAACTAAGTTAGATAGTAAAATCAGCCATTAAAATAATATAAAATAAAAAAATTAGCTAAAAAAATAAAATAAATTAGGTGGTAGAACCAACCATGAACAATAAAATAAATTACAACAAAGGAAATAAAACCAAGATTTTACAAAAAAAAGAAAATGTATAAAGTTACCGCTTTAGTATTGATAAACGCAACTGACTTTCGCTTAGTGTGCCTCCCCGGCAACGGCACCAAATTTTGTTTATGCTCAAAATGTAATGCGTCTATCATAATATAGATTGAGGTGTTGATCCCATGATGAAGCTTTTGACAAAATAGGTTTGTGAAGTAAAATATTAAAACAGTAGCAAATAAGAAAATTAATTAATTGATTTAAGTGGATGAGATAGAATTATCTATGAATTGAGGAAAATGTCTTATGATGATTTAAACAGGGCTTCGAGAATCACAATTATGCTTTATAAATCTACTCTACACTTTGATTCAATGTTTGTAACTCAATTGAAAGTTTTACATCTAAACAATCAATCGGAAGATATGTAAAATATAGCACATTTGATATGACTAAACTCTTTTACAAATATTAACACAAATCATGTTCAATATACAAGTTATCTAAGATCGACAATATATCATTTTGACAATATTGCAATAAAAGATCAACTTGAATATCAAACATTTATTACCTTTACATGTTATCCAAGATCGACAATATATCAATCGACAATATTGCAGTAAAAGATTAACATATAAAACAATGTAACCAATAACAATTATAATTCAACAAGAATCACATAAGAAAAGCATGACTGAACATATATGAGACATGAGAATTATAACATTTGGATTATAGAAAATAAAATAGATAAGTGTTTAATCAAAACCAAACTTACAACATTTGTAGCTCTTGACAATGAATCAAAGCATAGAAGTAGATTTATTACACATAAAAATTCATCTCTTAACCTTGCCAAGAACTCTACCCTAGATTACAATACATGTTAATGAGAAGAAAATAAGGGAGAATTATCTAATATTGAAAACGTCCTAAGAGTGTCCTTATATAGGCAATGAATGGAAATATGTCATATGCGACATCAATCTTCAATAATTTTAGGCCAACAACTCGTTCACTCACTTGCAGCACATTTTTTATAATGTAAATGACTGATGTAGCCTCTATGGCCAACATAAAAGTTTTTATAATTTTCTATGTTGATCACTAGCTTGCAGTAAAATAGATTTTGAGATATCTCAAGGGAATGTTTAATCACGGGTTAATGTATAAGAGGGATGAGGACAACAATGAAATGGTAAGAGGGTACGTAGACTCAAATTATGCAGGTAATTTTGACGAGAGAAGATCGTTGACGGGTTACGTATTCACAGTGTTTGGGTGTAGTGTGTGTTGGAGATCAGTTCTACAACACGTGGTTGCACTATCTACCACAGAGACAGAGTACATAGCTGTCAGTGAAGCTATTAAGGAGGCTATGTGGTTAAAAGGCATATGCGCGGAGGTATTGGCTAGTAAAGATGTGAACACCGATATGTATTATGATAGCCAGAGTGCCATACACCTAAGCAAGCATCAAGTGTTCCACGAGAGGTCGAAACACATTGATGTGAGGCTTCATTACATTCGTGAGATTGTCCAAAGTGGTGAAGTTAGTCTAACAAAGATAGCGTCATCTAAAAACCCTGCTGTATGTTGACTAAGCCACTACCCTCGGTTAAGTTCGTCCTATTCAAGGACTTAACCAGAATCACTACTTTGTAAGGGTGACTGAAGATGCGAAAATGAGAGATCGAGTTGTTTTGTGGATGATTTTGAATCAAGGAGGGGATTTGTGAGATTGTTGATTAAAAATCATCAGAATATGATTTGGAGATCAAGTCAAGTGCGTAGGGTGTGCACGGATCGAAGACGGACACGAAAGGAGGTGAAAAACGAAGAAGGGCGCACTAGGCGCCAGCGCCGCGGCGCCCAGTCTAGAACCTGAGCACTGCGGCGCTAGGGGGCCAGCGCCGCAGCACTCAGTAGAAGTGCGTCAGCGCCGTGACGATGAGAGCCCAGTGCCATGGCGTTAGAGACGGGAACAGTATCCCGAAATAAGAAAACTTCCTTATTTCGTCTCCCACTTATTTCAGGACTCCCTAATACAACTCCCACACGTATAGGGTAAACCTAAGTCGTCCCAAAGCCTATATAAAGGCTATCAATTGGCTTGTAAACATATCTTTGTGATCAACTAGAAATCTTGACGATCTTTGTGATAAACAAAAGATCTTAGTGGTTCTTTGTGAAAGAAAATCCCTAGAGTGAGAGAGAGAGTTTTCTTTGTGATCTTTCTTGTAAAAGGCATACTTTGTGAAGTGTCTTATAATTCATAATAAGATAAGAGTGTGATCTTGATCCACCGTGGACGTAGGCAAGTTGCCGAACCACGTAATTCTTTGTGTGTTCTTCTTCTACACCTTTCTCTATTTATTTCTTAGAAACTTGTTCTGTATTATTACATTGCTTGGGTGATTTTTTTTGCTTGTTTGTGTGTTTCCGCTTCAATAGTAATAAAATGAATTAAAGAGAAACATGGTGAATCAAAAAATAAAACTTTGTGCGTCTCATTCGCACAGACGCGAGTAATTAAATAATAAATAATAACTAATTATATCTATTTAATTTCTTTTCTTCTTTCAATGCAATTTTAATTAATTAATAAATAAAGCAAATAATTAAATAATAACTAATTAAATAATTTATTAATAAATTAAGTAACATTAATTAAATACTTATCATTAATATTTTTAATATGTGGGTATTCATATTTAAGAATTTGTAAATAAATAAAAATATATAAATAAAGTAAAAAAAATTAAAAAAAATAATAAACAATAACTAATTTAATAAATAAATTAAATTATAATTAAATATATTAATTATTTAATAAAAATAATTAAATGGCTCATTTAGCATGCCTCGTGAATTTTTAAAATTTTTTAAATGTATTTTTTTTCTATTCATCATTTTTTTCTTATTTTATCACATTTGAAGCTTATGTATTTTATAATAAAAACAAGAAACTTTAAAAATTTTAATTTTTAAAAAAAGAGCTAGTTCTAATGTTCGGTGAAAAGAAAACATATAACTAAAAAATATATTGTCTAACTTTTACTTTTTTTCAATCATAAAAAATTAATGTCTACATTTGTAATTAAAAAAGAATATTATAAAAATTTTTTTTTTATAAATTTAAAAACATTTGAATTTACAATCTTTATTAATTAAAGGATTAATAAATTATATAATATTAGGCAATTTAAAAAATAAAATAAAAAATTTAAAGGCTCGCTTGAGTCACTTCATCCAAATATAGGTCAGTGTGAAAGTACTAGAAAAAAAAATGCTTTCTTTTATAGTTTTTTTTTACAATGCTTTTTTTAATAAGCATTTAACGTTTGACTTTCAATTATATAAAATGATTGAAGTATTTAATTGAGTGTTTGGTTATGCAATTAAAAAAGTGTTTTAATACCAATAAATTACTAAAATGGATATTATTATTAATAATAAAGAAATTAACATAAATATTATAATTAAAAACATTTATATAAATTGTTATGTAACCAATATAAATATGTTTAAATTAAAAATTGGTAAATTATTTTTTTTATTTTTAATAGATATTATATATTTTAAAATGATAGCATGATAATAATAATATTTTATTTTACAAACATCTATATTAGTTGTTATAGTAAAAAAATTTTAAAAACAATTTTGTGATGACAATTGTTATTTTTATTTTTATTATTATTATTTTAAATTAAAATAAAAGAATAAATAGTAAAATAAATTACACGTCTCAGTCCAACGTCATTTATAATATACTACTGCAAAATAATAAAAAAGTTGTACATAACGAAAAAAAAAAATTGTTCCTGTTAACTACTCAATAATGAAAAAAAAAAATTGTTCCTATTAACTACTCAATAGTATATATCAATTAATTAGATATAAGAAAATTTACAATTCTTTCACATTCCTTCTCCATCTCCTTTGCACGAAATATATTCTCTATTTGAAAAACCTCTTGTTGTTTATTCATTCTCTCATCAAATGTAGGAAGAAACTCATTATTATTATCATAAAGTTTAAATTCTATATCTTATATTTGAATGAATCTTTATAAAGTTATGAAGAGCCATTGAAGCAATGACAATTTGTACTTGCTTTTAAAAAACAAAATTGTGCATTTGATACAAAATTTGCCATTGATTCTTTCAAACTCTAAATGTTCTTTCTTGATTTTTGACGTAGTAGTCAAACAACAGAGAAGAAAGAAAGTTTTAATCACAGCTATGTCTCATCTATAAAGGCCTAAATAACCAATTTCTTATGAATAACTGGTATCAACCAAATAATATTTACTTATAAAAAAATAATAAATAAAATAAAAATCAAATTTATATACACTTAAAATAACATATACAAATAATATTTACCACACATCCCGTAACTACCAACTAGTAGAATTTATTATCACTCTCACCAATAAATGAGTCTGTATTATGGCCATCACTATTGCTAGAACTCTATAACAAAAATGGACCAGAGTCATAATTAAAAAACATAAATTTGCTTTCCTCTGAGATTGAGATCATGAAAAAAATAAAACCTGGCTACTACAAAAAATGTGGCCACCCATTACAAATGAAAGCAGCTATGACATTATTCCACGGCTAACTTTCAAGCTGACCCATTAAGCATATCAGAACTTTTATGTATGGGGCATAACTGTTCTTTTTTCTTTTTGTATGTGACAGAACATTAAATCAAAACAAATTTATTTAATCTTCTTTTTTCGTGCCTTTCTAGACTGAAAAATATATGTATGGGTTGATGTTATATTAAAGGACTAAAGATTCATGTGTAGGTTGTCCCACAGCTTTATAACAGATTAAGGTGACCTTTCAGATGCAACAACCAAGATGGTGGTTTACATCTTCTATCAATCATCTCACGGAATAAACAAGTAGCAAATTATACTTTCAACATTGTAAAAACTCTGTATGATTTCCTAGATGTAAAAGCTATCTTATGCTAGAGACTAAGACAATCATGTTTGTGAACTTAATTCTATTTCTTATTAACTGTTATACGCTTCAGGGATTTCCTTCTTTTATATTATTAGTTGTCAATGTTTAAACTAAATGAAACAAAAGAGCTTGCAGAAGGGGACACTAGATATTTTGTCAAGATACTGAAATGAGATGAGCTCAACATTAGCATGTTCCTACACGAAGCAAAGGCCGCAGAGTGAGAAAGATGCCAATACAAATCACACATAAAATAGAAGCAATAACTGTATATAAAAGGATTCAATTTTTTTTTTCTCATGTTAATGCTGTACAAGAAACACTGAAAAATATAAGTACTATAGCAATCTATGAATCCATGTAATTGAAGAATATAAGTATTTAGAAGTTGGTAGCATTTGTAATGATTTTTACAAGATTGCATTCATACCCTAAATTTTTATTTGAGCTCCCCAGAAAATAAATGTGTCATTTAAAGTATAGTGCCTGTGATTTTTCCTGACAGCACCTAGTTG
This sequence comes from Ailanthus altissimus, assembly GCA_946807835.1. Taxonomy (NCBI): domain Eukaryota; kingdom Viridiplantae; phylum Streptophyta; class Magnoliopsida; order Sapindales; family Simaroubaceae; genus Ailanthus; species Ailanthus altissimus. The sequence goes on from OX327687.1 coordinate 19,241,373, forward strand.
GATTTCACCAACACGAAGAGAAACACAAGAAACTGCTCCTCCTGAAAGAAAACAAAATCTGTTTTTAAAGACTATCACAAAAACATATACCAACCGAAAGACTATCTTGCGTCCTATTAAGTTGCAATGGGCACAATCAGTCTATGTATTTTCAATTTCAAGTATGGTATAATTCAATTAGCTACACTTTTTGCTTTATATTGTTACACAAAAACTAAGCACATTGAAAAGTGCCATCTGTAGCAGCATAAGTTCCTTTTGTTAGTTCTAAACATCCAGAGGCCCTTGCTATTTTGCAACACATTAACATTCAATAAGAAGAAGCTAGTTTAGGTAACTTATGAGCAAAGACAACCAACATACTACTAGGAGCAAACAAACAATCAAACGGAACACTTAGAAAACACCTCATAAATTTGAACTCATGCTGATTAATTACATCAAGCATTATAGCCAAAAGAAAAAAGGCCCCGGTCCCAATCATAATTTTAGAGCTTCTTCTGGCATGGAAATAATTTGAAGCTGGAAATAGTAGCATGCCGCCTTTTCTCATATGCAAATCAAGTTTACACAAATTATAAAGAAGTGTTTCTGCCCTTTCGACTCCATGGCTAGCATTAGTTATCACAAAAATATCAAACCACTCACCCTTCTTCAAATCCCCAATTACCTCAAGCGAAGAAAGCACACTCAAATACTGACCCTATTCAGCTTCTCTCTTAAATCATGCATAAAAAAAAATAATTCATTGTCTGTACTATATCCATTGTCTGTGGGCAATACCTAGAGTCGTCATCCAAGCCCCTATCAGACATTTTATTGAACACCACTTGCACATCCTCAATGTTGCCACATTTTTGTTCACGTCTGCTAAAGCAGCATTTACATAAACATTATTAAAAACACACAACAAACCAAATGCCTTCCCTATTTGTAATTTAGCCAGGGCCTGCACGAGATTTAGCACGAAAGGGAAGGCAAATTTGTCCATTTTGGCGTACAAAGCCAATGTTGACAATACTTGCCCCTACATAGAAGATTTTCACCACATCTCTCTCTTTCATTTCTTGATTTTTGTTTATTACTTTTCAAATGTTGTAGCTGTGCCTAGAATTAATGTCCAACATAGCAATATCCTCCAACTACTTAACACCTTGGGAACTCATGAGATTACCCCTTTGTTTTCAGGAAAAAAGAAAAATATTTTGCAAATTTATAATACTGTATGATATTACTTTTCAAAATTTTGTCACCTTAATCATTTGTAGCGCGGCTAGGAATTAAACACTTATCAACAGTGAGAGTTCATTGGTGTCTTTGTTCAAAACTTTCGTCATCGTCATTTATGGTTGCATATATTCCCATGATCAGAGTGCTTCAGATTTACAATTTTACTGCTATGTTCTAAAAGTAAAATCTAAAAGTAATTAAATACAAAAAACCTAACAATTTTCAGACAGAAAAATAAAAAATATTAACCTCTTACATTCTAAAATGAACAAAGAAAAGAATCACTATCGGTGGTGATGATGAAACAGCGATTCGACGGCGATCGGACAACTGATAGATGTAAGTGATGAGAGAAAAAGGAGGAAAGGATTTAGGACGAAATTGGCTGAGAACATATGATGGAACTTGAGTTAGAATTTTTCAAATTTTAGAAGGATACTTTAAAAATTGCAAAAAATTATTAAAATCTCAAGTACAACCCTTTAAAGTACGTGAGATCTTAATTAAAGAAACAGTCTATTTTGTTTAAAAAGTACTTCTAATACTTTTTATATTTTTAAAATTTTTGTCAAACATTCTAATAAAATACTTTTAACATTAAAAAATTACTTTTGTTACGTTACAAAGCACTATCATTTGCTTTGCATTTGTCGAGTGTGCGTCTAACTTTGTTTTCCATCAACATATCTGAGAATTTAAGGTAAAGATTTTCTCTGCATGCATATATATGAAAAAAAAAAGTTGTTTTGATATGAATTTTTTTATTAGAAAAATATAATAGTCTTTGAATTTTTTTTTTAAAAAAAGAGAGTATTTTAGGCTTTATTTGTTGGATTTTTATCTTTTAACAAGAACCTTCAATTTTTTAGAAACTGCATTGTTGCTAAACAAAAATAAAAAGGAAAATCATTAATTAATTATTAATTTTATAAATTTATAATTATTACAAATAATTTTAAATAAATATTAATTAAATTTATTAGGGACACAATAATAAAGGTATCATTAGGGAAGTTTAGAGGCATTTATGAAAATTTATGGGAGCCCCTAGAAGCCAGTGCGATAAGTTCTGGTGTGATAAGATTTTTATCACGTCGGCATGCTGGTACGATAAGATTCTTATTACACTAGCATGCCGACGTGATAAGTTCCATACCAGAACTTATCGTGCTCGCTAAATGGTGCGATAAAGGGCAATAGAATCCTATCACCCATTATCGCGCCGACTTCATCCGGCACGATAAGTTCTGGATTTATCACCACCGGCCGCGGCAGCCCTAAATGCAAAAAAGCCCTTCCACCACCGCCGGCACTACCACAACCCAACAAAAACCCTTCCACCACTGCCAGCACTACCACATACCCACAACAACCTAAAAAATAATCACAAATCACTCCCAAAATCCACCGTCGCCGCCATCCCCAAAACTCAACAATTAAAATTTTCACAACATAAATCAATCACATTATCCATTTCTACCTACTAAAACAACAAAAATCATGCAACAAATGAAACTCACAATAGAACTTAACATAAAATAAAAATTTTCACAAATAAATTTTAAATTTTTTCACTTATCTCATTTTTGTCGCCGCCGTTAATGTTATTGTCGCCGTCCACCGTCGTCGTTCATCGTCACCACTCACCGTTCACCACTTGCCATCGCCATTCACCGTGCTTGTGGCCACTTGTTCGATGGGGAGAGGGTTTTGAGTGTTGAGAGAGAGATAAGTGTCACGACCCGATTTCTTGAAACCGTGCGACCTTAGACACTTGCTAGTGCTAAGCAGCCTACAAGACCCCAATAACCAAAGAAAGAGATGAAGAAGAAGCACACCAAGTGTTTGAGAGAATGCTCTCGTATTTTATTACTAAAGAGAGAATTACAAAGCTATACACTTACAAGCTAAGAGTATTTCTACAATTTGGAGGATAGTTTCTCAAATGAGAACACCACCTATTTATAACTAAAGCTATATACAATGGACAGTTAGGATTAACTCTAATCCAATGGTCCAAATCTAAAGAGGAGAATATGCTAAAGAATATTCCAAAGATGCCAACTACCAAAAGTATATCCAAAGGAATATGTCTTTTCTAAATTATTCTCCCACCTACCACACACATGTGGCATTAACCCAAATTCATTGGGCCTTCTAGAAGCTCTAGCCCATTTAACCCAAAATGGACTAAATACTCCCTTGGTGGTCCTGTCACGCGCCAAATACTCGAGTAATTACTTGAGAATATTTAAGACGTGACATAAAGCATAACTATTATGGTCTAAAATTATAAAATTTGACCAAAAAAGTATAAAAGTGTAATGGAGGCTAAATTAGTTAAGCCCCCTTCAAAAAGGCTATTTGCAAAAAATTTCCCCAAATAAAAAGTCAGCCACAACTTTCAGTTTTATTTCTAAAGCTTCAAGCTTCAAGCCTACTTCATCAATGGATAAACCCACCACCATCGTTGTTGATGCGGCTGTCGCTACCCCCGTCAATTCGCCAGAATCAAACCTCACCCGGTGAATAAGCATATCCCGCATCTCTCTAGCACCGATTCGTTGTGGAGCACCGCCCCAGCAGCACCCCCTGCGTACTCCATCACCGGGCTTCCGATATTCTATTTTGTTATATTGGTATTTGAGATTTGATTTGATTTTTTGACGACGAAAGACCTAATAAATTAGGAAAAAATATTACATTGGAAAGATTTGTATAGAATACTGAGACTAAATTGGGAAGAAAGAAATGGACAATTTCTTTCTTTTCTCTGAAAAAAAAAAGTGGGACATTCTAAAGGAGATGGAACGGAGCTGTAATTATGTATCTGCACTGGGGATAAAGAGATGAGCTCTTTCGAACTCCTCCATCTCATTTAAAACATAGAAAGTTGAAAATATATATATTTTTTCTTTTGAGAAATTAATTTTTTTTTTTGGAAATGAAACGAGGCTTTCAGTTTCTAGTTTGTGAAGAAGTGAAGTGAAAGCATAACGATCGAAAAAATGGCAGCCGTTAGAAAGAAAAGGTAGAAATGAGAAGCCCTAAAAATTTCATTTTATTAAACATTTTAATATATTTTGTAAAAGTGATTTGTCATGTATTAAAAAGGATCGGGAATGACATAACTATCATTTTCTTAGTTATCTTTAACATAAGATTTTTTAACAATTAAATATTATTATTTATTTTACAAATTATAAAGTATTACTGAAATTAAATATTATTTTAAAGATATTTATGATAATATTTTTTATATTTTATTTTAATTTTATATCTCTGCTTGATATAAAATTTTGATATAAAATTTAGTGATAGGTAGATGCAATATATTTATAATATTAAAGATGAAATTTAAAAAATTATTAAATATTGACATTTAACATTATTCAATTGATGTCACATTAATAAGAATGAAAAGTTGTGATAAAAAAATACATAAATATAACATTAATCAAAATAATTATAATAAGTAACTTCTCGTAGAAATGTCATGTTGCCGATGGTTGAAAAAAATACGTAAAAGAGAACTCATAAATAATTAAATTGAGATTTTTTATTTTTTACTTCGAATTCATATTTATAAAAAATATCAAACAATACTAAAGAAAATAAAAAGAGAAGGAAGAATAATAATAACACAAGAATTTATGTGGTTCAACTTAAATCAAGTATACATTCATAAACTATCAAAGAGAAAATATACTATGTAAAAATGATTATAATTATATAGACTTTTTATCATGCACCCACTAAACCGAACCTATTATAAGAGAAAACTAATTTAAGATTACAAGTGTTTTCTACTACCCCAATAACAATTATACTATAAATCTCTAGTTAAACCCAAGAGTTACAATATGAGAAAAATAAAAACAAACGTTTTATTTTTCTTCTCACATTCTCACTTTTATTTCTCTATTCCATTACTCTTCTTTGATATTTTTAGTGTCACAGTGTTGTTACATTTTGGTGTCCTCCTATAAAATCTCATCTCCAAAAGAATTTATTTATAAACTTTTACAATACAAAACGTCTTTATCAATTTCGGTGTCACATGTATTAATTTTTTTTTTTATGATTAAGTCAAATAAATTAGTTCAACAACATTTTATGCATAAGTCAAATAAATTGACTCAACTACCACCATTATGCCTAAATCAAATAAATTGATTGAACTACCACCACTTATTCATAAGTCAAATAAATTAACTCAACCAACACTACTTATGCATAAATTAAAATAAATTAGTTCAATAATCTCTACATAAGTTAAATAAATTGACTCAACTACATCACTTATGTATAAGTAAAATAAATTAATTTCACCACTGTTATATATAAGTCAAATAAATTGACTCTACTTAAATATATATTTATCTCTAATACTAACACTAATTACATTAATTGGGTAATAAATTTAAATTCCAAATATGCAATGCAAGTATAGACTGTTGAATGTTACTTAGATAAACTGACTGATCAATTTCAAATTTATTTAAATATACAAGGAGGGGATGCATGATTCTTTTTCCCATGCATCCGAGTTTTAGATAAATAAGGGGAGCATAGTGCATCTGATCTGAGGACTGAGCCTGAGCAGCGCAATTTGGACGTTAATGTATAAATAAGAATAAAATCCGCAAAAACAGGTGAATAGAAAACGGAGACGTAGAACTCAACCTTGATTCAAATTCACAGTCAACGGAACGATGTGACATGTGAATGCACACGCTGCAATGCAGTATGCACATCGCAGCTTCACCCCCTTTCCTCCTGCCTAAATTAACCAACATCACATTTACGGGAAATATATTACTCAAAACAAATTCATCTCGCAAGGGACCCTTCACTGTCGACTAATTTATTTTTTCTTTTAACAAAATATTCGTGCATAATCAGAGTTTTTTTTTTTCTTTTTTGTAGAAAAAATATCAACTTAAATTTCTTCCTTTTTTAATCTAATTTTTCATAAATCTCCATGCTACAAAGAATTTGCTAATAAAACAAGATCAATCGCTGTGGTAGAATATGAATTTTTTGTTGGATAAATTTATTTTAGATATTATTCGATAATATATTAAAATTATATATTATCAAATATATGAAATGTAAAAATTATTGATAGAATAAATATAAATAAATTAGGAAAGTAAAATAAGAAAAAATTGATATTGAGCTCAAAATGGCATGTTAATAGATTGTCCTAAAGTCAAATAACGCTTCTCTCATATAACGACGAACTTATAATATTCTAAAATTCAATCTTATGATTGCAACTATGTTGTTCGATAAGTATGATCACAAAAAAATAATACTAAGTATTCATATAATATAATTCAAAAATATAATATGAAAAGTATATTATTTAAAAGTATACACATACATATATAACACTTTTTCTTTTCTTTTCTCTTCTTCACTCTAACTCATTTCTAATAAAGGTAAGCATCACTTTATATAGTGATAGATAGTTTAGATATTAATTCTAATATTAATAAGAATAATTTAATACATTGCAACTCTTATAATAATTTAATTTACAAAACTCTCAAGTAATAATAATACATAAATACCTTAACTCTCATACATTTAATCTAGGTTTAATACCTAATTTAAAATATTATAATTACTATACAATGATGATAATTTATTGTTAATAAATTACAACATAAAAGCTATATTTAAATTATGTAATTTATAAAATATTTTTTAAAAAATTAAATCTTTTCTCCAACAGTCCCATAAAAGATTTAGAAACCTTTTATATACATATATAAATTAGATATTTAAGAAAATATTTATATAATTAATAATAAAAAAATATATACAAGCAACATCTATTATATAATAGGTATAAATATTTTTCAGACTTAAACTTATACTTAGTATTATAAAATTCATTTGAAGAACCTAAATAAACTAAACTTGGCCTCTTTGATCAAACTTCAATTATAACACGCATAATAGTGATGAAGACTTGATTTTATAAGTTCCCACATTAGAGCTCTAAAGAACAACCTAATTCTCATAGCTATAGCTCTATGACTGCTCTCACTTAAGTAGTCCTCAAATGGAATATACGAACCACGTCTTGTAAGAGTATGCTTGTCTTGGACTCGTTCAAGGTAAAAATACCCATCCTAATATTACACAAAACTAGTAGCTTTGCCATAAGAATGAGTAGAAGTATCTCCTTTAGGATATGTCTATAATATTAGTGCTAAATAAGTCACACAGTATGAATTGTTCTTACCTATTAAATCTCCTTCATGAGATCGCCAATCACAATGGTTAGGTTACTTCCATAGATATATATGTGCATGTTACAAGCAGATTTAAAGAAAATTATTGTCATTAGTGATATTATTGTTTAATTATTTGTGTTCACAATTTAAAATTGTATGCAAAATACTAGTCCTAAAATTCTTCAAAAGGTGGGGTTTTTAAATAGATATTATTTAACAAGTTTTTTAAATAAAATTACAACAGAAATTAATAGACGTTGAGAAACTAAAAAGATGTTCCAATATCTTCTTGCCATTTCTCCCCCCCCCCCCCCCCCCCCCCCCTTTTGGAGAGAGATACTATTTCACCAACGGTCGTGTCGTAAGAAAAAAAAGAATCGGGAAGAACAAAAGTGTTAATATTTCTTCTTTCATAACTTTTTAAAACTTTCTTATGTTTTATATATGTTATTACTTATCTAAGCTAATGCTTATCTTTGAGGAAGAAATTTTATTTGGAACTTAAAAAGTTCAAGAAATTTTTTTTCAAGACTAATTCAAATTGAATATATGCAATCGGTTGAGAGTTCTTTTAGCATGCTATAAAAAAATTAGAATTATATAAAAATTTCATAAATAAAAGATTTTTGAAAAAAATAATTAATAAAAAACTTTTGAGAAAACTTTTATAAAATTGTTGAGGGGTGTACTTGAACCCATAAGGAAGTCACATACACACACATTTAATTTGAAGCACTAAGATTATTGCATACTAGGTCAATCTAGTTATAGATATTAGGTATCGTTATAATTAAAGCATGATGAGAAAACTCATTTTTTTTTACCAATTAAATTAAAATTAAAATTTTAATAACATTCATATTAATATTGTTGTAGTAAATCTATAGAAAAGTAATTTTATATGGACATTTAAAGTACACAAAATATGTAACTATCAACATCATTATTTAACTTTCGCCATCAATTTGAGCATGACAATCAATCTTCACAAAAGAATTTTGACGTAAATAACAAAAATAACAACAACAATAACAGTCTTAAATATTTTTAGCAAGCAGCTTAATAGAGAATTAATAATTTATTCTAAATAAAATATTTAAATTAGCTATATATGTAATAGTCTTAGTACAACAACATGTGAAAATATTATAAAAATTTTATCTATGACAAAAAAAAAAGTAATGCATACTTGTGTCTTTTCAATCATCTAGGAATATTCACCTTGATTATTAGTTTATCATTCAATCTAAAAGTTTATATTGTTAGGTGAATACTTAATTTTAGTATTAAAAGATAAGTCTTAATAATTTTTCTCACGTGAAATATGGAGTTGAGTTTAAGATCTAATGCAAAGAGGATCCTTAGAGACCAAAACATATATAAATCAAGAAATTAATTAAAAAAAAATATGGGTGTTTGAACTTAGGATTTTGACTCTGATACCATATTAGTTTACAACTTAACTCAAAAACTTAACCTATAGGTGAAGGTCAAATATTAATATTAAAGACAAGTTTTAACATAGATAATGAGAACTAAACATAACAAACTTCTCAAAGAAAATTGACATTACTCTTTCATTCAAAATATTGTATAATATGTAATCATTTAATATTGAATAAGTTATAGCAATTTAATATGATACAATATTGTAGTATTAATAACAATAAGAAGAAGAATTAAAAAAAAAAAATTATTACAAAATATATTTAAGTCATATAAGGACAACAAATATAATAGATAAATCAAATTGCAAGATATATTGTACATATATATCTTAAGAAATAAATATAAATTATGAACTCCCCAAGTTTCGTCAAACTATAGTCTTGAAACTAATAATTTTTTTTCCCTTTAACTTCAAGCTACATGATCTTTGGTTTTTACCAAACTTGAAAAAACTACAAGAAAAAAAAAAAATTGGGAAGTTCATAAGTTATATTTGTTTCTTAAGATATATATGTACAATATATTTTGAAAAAGACTTGTAGCATTCCAATTTTACTAAAAACCAAATATAACTTATGAACTTCCTAATTTTTTAAGACCTATTATTAAATAACCCCAATAAGTCACTCCTGTGGCCTGTGAAAATTAACAAAGTTCAGAAAAAAGGTAAAAAGCTGGATTGCTAACAACTGTAAGAATTACTATCCAATTCATGTCTTTTAGTTTTATTTGGATTAAAATTCTATCACATCCTTTGTTTGATAAATTAAATCACATTATCACATTATGATAAGATGATCATATTGATGAAGTTCATCTTATTAGAAATGAGTTTATCACATCTTAAAAATAATTTGGACTCTATCATGTTTATACTATAAAAAGGCAAGCAAAATGAATTTATAATTTAGTTAGAAATGGAGCCACACAATGAAACACTATAATCTTGAAATACATTGAGAGAAAATTATTAGAGCATAATCTCTTAGTTGAAACACTCCCACACAGCACGTATTTATTGAATATTTACTGACTTGAGCATATTCATTGAATATTTACTGACTTGTGCGTCGAAATATTCTTTTTTGTAAGAGAACGATATTCTTTTGTGGTAGTTTGAGATAATCAAAATAGTTAAGACGTAATTTCTAGAGAGTTTCAAATTTAAAAAAAAATTTAAATATTTTCTCTAACATCTTGTACATAGAAAAACAAGTTTTTAATATAATAAAACAAAAGAAAAAGATAACGAGTAAGGAATAAATTAATATGAAATACATTATAAGGGAGATTGTTATTTATACCTTTATAGTGCTAAAATTGTCAAGTTGACCCCTTCAAATTTAAAACTATCAACTGCACCCCTATTTAGTTCATAATTACTCTTTTAGCCTTGATGGGACTTGACAATATATTAAAGGCCATTTGGTATGTAGGGTTGAATAAGTTTTGATAAATTTGTTAAGATTAGATAAGATAAGATTGAATTAAATAAAGTACAACTTTGAGTTTGGTGTTACATTAGATTAGATTGGACTAATTGAAATAATTTTAAAAGGTTATATTATTAGATATACTAATATTAATTACAATTTTATTTAAATATTTAAAATTATTTATTTGCAATAATAAGTTAATAAGTAATTTAAGGATAGATACATTAATTTATATTATTAACTTTACTTTATGCAATTAAATATATTAAATACATTTTGTAAATAAACATGCAATATTATACCAAAATATATTTTTCTTAATTAAACAATTTATATTAAGAATTAAATATATTTAGTAATTTGAATTAATTATGTACATTTAATTTAATAAATATATTTATTATTTACTAAATATTTTAAAAGAATAATATTTATTAGAGATTATCAAGAATACCCCTTAGGTATAGCTTAATATCGATAATACTTATTAGTTTGAAAAATAGGCAGTAATGTCCAACCGTTAGAGAATATTCTGTTAAAATTAACAGAATTGCGTGAAATGATTAAATTACCCTTTGAAACATATTTTGCCACCTATAGAGTACAAGTTCCAAATAAATTAATTTTTTATTAATAAATTGATAATAACAAAGCACTACTTTCAAAAAGATTAATTTTTATTAATAAATTAATAATAAATTTTGTTTATTTTTTAATTTCTTAAATTAATTGTGTTTTAAAAGGGTTGCTGTAAATAGCGGCCATCGATAATAGCTGCCAAATGGGCAGCTGTTACAGCGGCTAAAATGGCCGTAGTTTATAATAGCCAAAGTGGCCACTATAAAGTGGCCAAAAGGGCTGCTGTTACTAGTAGCCAAAGTGACTGCTGTTTACAGCGGCCAACCAGCCGCCATTTTGACTGATTTAACTTTTTTTTCAAATTTTTATTATGTTTTAAAAAAAAATTTTGTGTTTGGATACAAGAATAATACTATTTGAATAAGGGATAAATATATTTGGTTAGAGAAATAAGGGTGTTTGGATGTGAAATAAGGGCTATTTGGATAAAATAGCATTGAAATGATGATATTACCATTTTGTCGATTAATTTTAATATAAGATTCCATAATGATCGGGCATTACTGTCTATTTTTCAAACTAATGAGTATTACTGAAATTAGGCCATACCTTAGGGATATTCTTAATAATATCCTTGTTTATTAAAGCAAATAAATTATTTCAGTAATTAAATAAATACTTTATAATTTATTAAAAAAATATATTATTTCAATAATTAATAAATATTTTGTTATTTGTTAAAATAAATATATTATTTCAATAATTAAATAATTTAATTACTATTAAAAATAAAATTTATTATTTAGCCATTCACTGATTTTAGGATAAATGTTGGGTCTTAAGTGGACCCAAAATATTTATACCCACCTATATTTTTAGGCTAATCTTATGAACAAAAGAAGGTTAGGCTCGATTGGTTTGTAGAATTAGATTGGATAAAACTGGATAAATTTGTTAATGGGGGTTTTGGAGGAATATCCCCCCAAGACTAAAGATTATATATCTTTTTTGTTTAGATATCCAATCTATGTCCTTTTCTAATAAAGAATCTAAAATAAAATCTTTGTCTTTGGTTCAGATATAGAAATTTATAATATATTCCTAAGGTTAAGGCTACTATTTTAGAAGGAATAGAGTAAGACCTTTACCACTGAGTCCTAGGTTTGAATATCTCAAGAAAGTTTTGTTAGAATTTGTTCTTACGTGCTATCTTTTTTATGTATGAATGTTCGTAAGATTATACACAAATGAATTTGTAACTGCAAGTGCACGGGTCGTGAGCAAGTAATAAAGTGATGAATGAGTATCGTTCCCACAAGGATTGTGTCCTAAATTAATGCTAAGTACTATAATGTTTGCAACCTAACTTTATCTAAGCTAATCTAAAGGGGTAGATGAATTATTGAATTAAAAACAACTTTAAAATAAATACTTGGTAAAATAAAGATATGAAAGATCTATGACAATGAGGTTCTAGGGACTTAATTTTCTTCTATTGTTCCTATGGTTTTTGCCATTAGTGATCAACAACCAATTTTATGCATTTATTAGTCTAGGGTGTATGATTAATCTCATTCCCTCCCCCGAGTGCCGTATGATTAATCTTATTCCCTCCCCCGAGTGTCGAATGAGATACTATGCATATACAACTAAGTTGATATCCCTATCTAATCTGTTATACATACACGCATTAAGCTACCCTTACGCGACTACCTTAAGTTCATTAGTCTCCCAACTTAACAAACTCAAAGCTATGCTTTTTACGACCAACATATGGATTACGCTTTTCCAAGCACATAACCAAAATGTTTAAATCATCCAATCCATTTCCCAATGCAATTAGAAGCATTAAGCACATAAAAAGCATAAATGAATTAACATCAAATAGTCATTAATCACAAAATAGCATCAACACATATTGTTCAATAGAGTTCCATCAAGTCATAGAATATATAATATAACAACAAAATGATAATCTTGCGATATGGTGAATCCTATAAAAATGGGATTCTAGAACAATGATTTCATTCTATTCTTCCTACGTTCTTCCTATTTAGCAATTCCGTTCAATTTATTAATCTAGGGCTTAAGACTAATCTCATTCCCTCTCCCGAGTTTTGAATGAGATACTATACATACATATTCAAGTTGATATCCATATCTAACTTGTTTACATATACATGCATTACTCAAGGATTAATTTCATTACCTCTCCCAAGCGTCAAATGAAATCCTAGGCATAATGGCACATCCAAAGTGTTCTCACGCATTTTATCAAACACTTGGAGTGCACCACATGCAATCCTTAAGAAAACTATAGTGATTACCTAAGTGTTATTAGCCTCCCAACTCAATAACAACCTAAGGCTATGTTTCTCTCAAATCCAATAAATGGGTCAAGCTCTCCCAAGCATCAATCCATAAATCCACAACAACCAATTCATTTTTCAATCCATTGGAAGCATTAAGCATAGAGAAACATAAATGGATTACACGAAAATATACTAAATCATTTCAACATAATATAAATAAAACTACATCAAGCCTTAAAATCAAGTTTAATCACATAAAAATCCAACCATAACTAATATTATCAAGAAATCCATAGATACAAACATTATTCAAAGTTAGAAATTTAAACAAAAGAGAAAATACAAAGTAAAGAAAGAGAAAATCAAATTTGGGAATGTCTCCAAAGTTTCAATCCTTCAAATGTCTTCAATGATGCTCAAGAAACCTTGGAGACATCATTTATTCTCTTTAAATTTGAGCTCAAGCCTTGTTCTCTTTTACAAATTTCATGCCTCCATTTGATAGTGTGAAAAATGGTTAAATGGTAGTATTTATAGGTTTCAAATGATGACAAAAAAGGGGTTAAAAACAGGTGGTGGCACCTGGGTGCCATATTTTGGAGCTCAAGCGCCAAGCATTCTACCCGTTTTGGATGATTTGGCAGCTGGGCGCCACTTTCTGGCGCTAGGCGCCAAACAATGTTTCTGTCACGGTAGCGGCACTGTTCACCTGATACTATTCATTACAATGTAACATTTTGGTTTTTTGCTTGTTTTCTTTGAATTTTTATCCCAAATAGCTCATTTAACTTGAAACCTACAAAATAAAATTAATATATATAAAATGCCATATATTCACATTCAAAATGAGCAATTATCAAGTTAAGAGGGGTATAATATCATATATAAAATACACTTATCAATGAATATTACCTTTATATTTATCCTATTATAATTTCATAAATCGCTAATTATATTTCATATATGGTATGATGCTTGTAACGTTTCAGATATTGTATGATCTAAAAGAGTTTAGGTTTATTCTAAATGAGTTTAGATCAACGCTAAGAATTAACAATGCTGAGAGTTATAAATACTAAAAGTTAGCACTGAAAAAATTACAAGGTTATAAGAGTTAGCAAAATCTAAAGAGTTAGAGTATTGTCTGAAAGGGGACAGAGATATGAGAATATATTAATAATGACATAGTTGCAAAGAGTTACAAATGGTGCTAGAAAATGTCATTATGCAAGTATATTCTCAAACACTATGTTCATGATCTATCTTCGCTGATGCAGGTCTGTTAGTGAAGACCTTGTTATATATAAATCAGTGTATGTCTATATTTGGATGGTTCAGATGGTTAGTCTTAGTAGACCATGAGTTTAGTGGAAACTTATATAAAGATACAGGTATTCAGTTAGGAGTAATACAGACTCACAAGGACCTCTAATAAACATCCTATATAGCCATCAATGGAGGGTCTTCTCGAGTTAAGTATATTCGTGGTCCTTTGACCTGAGTGTCACAGTGGGCTTGTGAGTGATCTACCATACTTTGATTCTACATATGTCAAAAATCTTTCATGATCTGACCGCTGGGTATGGTCCGATGCTCATAGAGCTCATTGTGCATAGGAGTATGAGATATCGCCTATCATTATCAAGTTATTGCTTGATTTGAGTAATGTTAGAAAGCTATGACATGAGAAGTACACCTTACGTGGGAAATGAAGGTTTCCTAGATGTGGTACCCGTTAGGACTTTTAAGTCACTTCTCAATTCTCGCAGAAATGTCATATTATATAATTGATATTTTATACCAAACATTATTAGGTGAATCATATCACTCCCTATAATATACAAATAGGGTTGTTATGGATACATTAAGAATAGTTCCTCACGTAAATGTGATAATGACAATGTTTTGCTAACTGAATATCAGTTAATGAATTGCCACTATATCTTAAATGTAACTTGAAATGTTTGGGTGAATAGAATAAATAGTACTTTGGGAACTTTGAATAATAATGAATTATGAGACATAAAATTAGGTCACGTAGTCGTGAGACGATTATCCCGTCTGGTTAAAAATAGCCAGATACTTGATTTAACTATAAAACCTTAGCCAGTTTAGAGACTTAGATTCGAGGGAAAATGGCCAAATACTTATGTAAGTATTAGATACTAACCATCTGATTTATTAAAACTTATACATAGTGATGTATATAGCCCAATGAATCATACTACTATTGGGTGAATTTTGATGCTTCATCGTGATTTATCACGATATAAATATGTATTTTTGGGAAACACAGTACGAAAACTATTAAAATGTTCAAAGAATTCCAACTAGAAGTAGAGAAATAAACCCTTATGTATATTCAATGCCCTTGATAAGATCAAGGCAATTTATATATGAACAGTAAATTCATACATTTTTTAAAGTAGAATGTGATTCTCACTCAATATGGTTATCTAGGTACTTCTCAATGAAAAATGTTTTGGAGAGGAGGAATCGGACTTTATTAGATATGATGTAATTGATATTGAGTTTTATCGATCTTCCAGAACATCTTTAAGGATATGCTCTAGTAATTGCTAATCACTTATTGAATAAAGTTTTATCGAAAGCCATTCCTTCAATTCCGTATAATATATCAACTGGAAGAAAATCAAGTCTTAAGTATGTTAAGATTTGAGGTTGTTCTGTTTGCATTAGAGTTATGCAATAAGATAAACTTGCACCTAATTGGTACAAGTGTTGGTTTATTAGGTATCCCAAGCATTCTATGGAATACTAGTTCTATGATCCAGAGGAGTAAAATATATTCTTTTCTTGTTACGCCACTTTTATGAAGAAAGAGTTTCTCATAAGTCATGAGAATTGTAGAAAGATTGAACTTGGTGTAGTAAATCTAAAAATATTTGAACTGATGGTGGAACTTTAAACTTAATTGAGTGAGATACCTGTAATACACACTCTTTATAAGTCTAAAAAGATATCAAAGATCACATAATAGATCTGCTTGATACCTATATGTGCCCTCGGTGTTCTCTTGTATGAAGAAAATTATATTTTGACTTACAAAGAAGCGGTGTTGGACATTGATTCGAGAATATAACGTGATGCCATAAAATCCAAAATTAACTTTATGCATGACAGTCAAGTTTAGGGCTTGGTTGTGCTTCTGGTATAAATTATTCCTATTTGCTGTAAATGAGTTAACACATCGAAAGCATAGGTTTAATATAAAGGTAGAGACCTTTTTAGCCCTACTAGTGATAAAATGTTACATTCATAAATCAGGGATCAGTGATGAGAAAACCTTTTCACCAGTAATCATATTTAATTCAATTCAAACTTTGTTGGCTATTGCATTGTGCTGGAATCTTTATTTTAACAACAAAATCAAAGAGTTTGGTTTCATTAAAAATAAAGAGAAAATGTGTGTGTTTAGAAAGGTCAATAGGAGCATTATTAAATTTTTAGTTCTTTGTATAGTTGACATATTTAATGTCGAAAATGACGTTGATATGTTGCAAGTCAGGCGAATAAGAGTTATCTGAATAAGAGCTTCTCCATAAAAGATTTAAGAAAGGCTTCCTATATACTAGTTATAAAGTGTTATTGAGATAGAGTTAGGAACCAGATAAGACTATCCTAATCTTCATGCATAGAAAATGTTCTTGAAATGTATAACTTTAGTAATTGTGAGACAATTAGTATCCTTTTCAAACATGGCATTTATCATTTTAGAATGAGGTGTCCTCGCCAAGAATATGAAAATGTTATAGTATCTAGAATACAATGTATATTAGCTAGAGATAGCTTGATGCATGCCATGTTATGTGCGAATATTGGATTTGGATGGCTGTAAGTGTTATGAGCCGGTATCGATCTCATCTAGTTAATGACCATTAATTGGTCATGAAACATATATGAAATACCTTAGAGGTATCGAGGATAAGTTTCTAACTTATGAAGAAAGTTACTTATAAATAAAAAGATACACAGACTTGGATTTCTAGTCTAGTCCGGATGATTGAAAGTTTACATCTGGTTATGTATTTCTTCTCATCGGTACCATAGTTATTAAGAGTGCTGTATAAATTCCTACAGTTAATTTCTACCTTTGAAGCAGAATATGTTGCAGCTTGAAAAGCTAGCAAAAGAAGTACTATGAATATATAAGTTAGTTACATAGCTTAGAATAATTCCAAGCTCAGTGGATCCTATCCCACTAAATACAATAACAACAAGATAATTGTTTAAGCTAAGAGCCATAAGGCACATCAGAATTCTGATCATATGGACTCTAATACAGCATAATTAGAAAGTTCTCAGCTATTGGGATATAATAGTATCTATGATATATTTCATGAATATTATAGTAGACCCACTAAGTAAAGCCTTAACTTCTAATGTGTTTAAGAAACACATGGAGACGATAGGTATTAGATATCATCGTGAATGCACTTGAGTAAGTGAAAATGATTGGAACTAGCGCTTACATGCCATTCTAAATTGTATGAATATTAATTGTTTAATATTTATATAATAATCATTTTGAATAATATCATGAATATTATATATATGGTAATATGCTAGTAACACTTCAGACATTGTATGATCTGAATGAGTTCAGATCTTTTCTAAAGGAATTTGAACTAGTGCTGAGAATTAGTTACATTAAGAGTTATAAGGGCTAGGAGTTCGCGCTACTAAGAGTTAAGAGGTTATAAGAGTCAGTGAAATCTAAAGAGTTAGAGTCTTGTCTAAAATAGGACAAAGATCCAAAGGTATACTAGCAACGACATAGTTGCAAATGGTTGTAAATAGTGCTAAGAAATGTCATTGTGCAAGTATGTTTTCAAATGTTTTATTCCTGATTTATTTTTACTGATTTGGGTCTATTATTGGAAACCTTATTTAATATAGATTGGTGCATATCTATATCTGAATGGTCTAGATGATTAATCTTAGCAGATCATTAGCTTAGTTTAAGCTTGTATAGACATACGGATATTCAGTTAAAATTGAGTACTGAACAGGCTCAATTAGGATCTTTAATAGATATCCCATTCATAGTCCCTAGACTTGAGCACCACAGTGGACTTGTGAGTGATCCATCACATAGGTTCCACACATTTCAGAGACCTTTTATGGTCTAACCACAGGGTATTGTTTGGTATGGTCCGATTCTTATGGAGTTCGGTGTGTGTAGATATAGGATCCATCAACTTATATGGGTGAGTTGTATATCCAAATGCTCTAAAATTGTATTCCAAAATATTATATGGCTATAAGTAATTCACTCGGGAAAATTGTTTCCTTCTTGTGTAAGAAACAATATCTGCAAAAGTGTTTTGCAGATATCGTTTATCGGAGTAAGAATCTGGAAATAAATTCTAGTCTTGAACAAATAAAGGCTTGACAATGATGATCTATGTCTCCATTCTTCTAGGATATAAATGACAGAGGGATTATACTAATATGATTAACCTCAACTTATATGGTTCAACACTCTATTTTGTTATTTTCATAGTTTATGTGGGGCATCATTTGTGGACTTATAGATTAGTTCTGTAAGACAAAATGGGTGTGAGCCTAAGGAGTCTCCCTATATGAAGTGTACTCGTTGTACGCTGGGATAGCATACTAGATTAAATAGTTTAATCTGGGAAGTTCTAAGAAAATCAAAATTATTTTAGGGTCTCTTAGAGAGATTATAGGGTTTAAGTGTTAAGATCAAATCTTGGCACATGAGATTTTATCCTTTCTATTAGATGCCACATGTCATGCCATTAGTTTCTAATGGCATGACACATAGCATGATTTATTTGGCCTATTTAATTATTAAGTGATAATAATTAAATTTGGAAAAACAAATGAAATCTTTAGCCAAATAAATTTAGAAATATTGAAAACATAATAAAAGTTGGCATTATAACGGCCCAATGAATTTAAGTTTTTTTTTATTTTGATCACTGTTCTAGTATTGGGGCAAAAGTTCCTGTGGCGCTGGGGCGACAGGTTCATATTTTGAAAAGAAAAATAACAATAATGCACATAAATACCCATGTCTTCTTATAAAATAATAAAATATCAAAATAAAAATATGAGAAAATATATGACAAATATGCCTTTATCAGCATGCTTCAAGGGTGAGTTCTCTAAAATCTTATTAGCATAATAAATTGTTTATTTAATTTTCACTGCACTTAATTATGCATGTGTAATGTGTAATTAAAAATAAAAATAAAATGTACACACTTACCTAATACACAATGCATTTTCATAATCAACCATGCTGCTCTGTCTAAAGCAAGTTGATAGGTATAAATTAGATATATATTTAAACCTCAAATTATGTTAAAAATTGTCCATTTTTTAAGGAATTTCAAAACCATTTATGTTTTTTTTAACAAGATTTTATCATGATAAGTTGGCAAAGGAAGGAATTGGAGCAAAATATAAATTGCTACAATAAATCACTAAAGTAACTATGAACAGTAACAATGAAGAATACTATGAACAATTATTTGCTACAAAGTCAATGCCGTAGCTTCCAAAACAAATACTAAGCACAGATTCTAGTGTCTTTAGTGCCCTAGAGTCTAAAATGAACACCCTCGCGTTCATACAGGATGAATGCCCTAACGTTAAAGATTTGAGAGCTTCAGTGTTGACAGAACACCCAGCGTTGAAGAATGAAAGCTCCAGCGTTGGGCCGATTATATAAATTTCCTGTTTGTCTCCAAACGGGGAGTTCTGCCCTGAACCTAACCCAAACCTATTCTTTCTTAATCCTAACACATCCCTAACCCATAAATCAACTCTACATTGTATAATAACAACATTTAAAATTATTTTAGAGAGAGATTACACAATTAAGAGCATTTTGGCTAATTATTGAAGGATTCAAACAAGCTCAAGAATTGAGTGAAGCCACTTAGTCTTCATAAATTTGATTTTCTTTGATATTTAATATTGTTTTATTATCTTTAGTCATAAAATTCTTATCATGTTGCTATAATTTTATTATCTATGATTATAGACTTAAACTTAATATGTGTACTTGATTTGTTTAATCTCATTATTATGAACTCAGTTTATTTTTTAATTTGTTTATTATTAATACTTTCAATATGCTAGAAATAGTGATTTGATGATTAAGGAACACTTAGATAAACTTGGAAAAGACATCAAAGTATCTAGATTTAGACAAATTGATACATGATTGTGGAATAACATTTCTATGTTTTAAATTAAGATAAGACTATACCTAATTGGCATATATGGTCAATACAACTTGTTCGTAATGAACCTTTATTTATTCAAACTACTATAAGAATATAAGAATTTGATAGATTAAGATATAATCACTTGACTATCAAAAGATGCTTGCGATAAGTTTCGTATTATGACCAATAATTTTAACTAAATGATCAGTAATTGGGATAATAAAACCATATTGAGGGATAGCTATAGTCCGAGATACTTTTCATATAGTTATTCCACTTCATTGCTTGCACAATTAGGTTGAATAACAATATTAGCATTTAGTTTTAGTATAAATAAATCTATTTAATATTTATTTGGATAAAGACAAGGAGACACAATTTTAGTAATGAAAGTGCGTTGTGCATTGGGTGAGTGTGTATATTTTAAATTTTAATTTACACATCACATGCATAATATGCAGCAAAATATTAACAAACATTTCATTACACTAATAAAATATTAGAGAATTCGCCATCGAGATGTGCTTTAGCGCAGTTCTTTTCTAGAACTCGGTGAGATTCTACAAGCTAGAACAATAGCTTCTTATTCTCGATGGAATATTCTATTTGAAGCAACACTTGCTTCTTATTGTCTCGAGGCTTTATTGTTTTTGCTTCATTTTTTTTTATTTCACTTAAATGCCTTTCCCAAATGAAAAAAAAAAAAACTTAACTATTTATGAGGACTATTGCCAACTATTCAATCAATTGGAATGAAGTTAATGGCTTTATAAGTATAGCATGATAAGGCTTAAAGTCCAGAAAATCAATATGCCTCATTCTTCAATTAAGCATGACAAAGCATGCTTCAATTTACAAATAAAATGGTCGAATCAATGAAAACTTAGTGGCCTTGAAATTCATTTGAAATGGCCAACAAATGTTAAAAAAATCATGACAAGGATAAAACAAATGAATTAAAAATAACTCGCCACCTTTTGTTTTGGTTAAAAAATTGGTCGAATTATACCATATGAAAATTAATAATCAAATAAAATAATTTATTTAATATTTTAACTTTTGTAAATTATTGATTAAGCCAATGAAACCCTGCCACATGCTATGCTCTAACAAATTAATGGTATGATATGTGACATCCAGTAGGAAGGTAAAAGTGGTAAGTCCCACTTACCGAGATCCCGAGCTTAACACTTAAACCTTACGATCTCTTCGAAAGGCCCTGAAATAATTCTAATTTTCTGAGAACTTTTTAGATTGAACTATTCATTCTATTGTGCTGCTTTAGTGCACAATAAATATACTTTATATAGCGAGACTCTATAAGTTCACACCTATTTCGTCTTACGAAACTCTTTTGTAAGTCCATAAATATTGACCCACACACACGTTTTGGAAATAGCAAAACAGTGTGTTGAATCATACAAGTTGAGGTTAATACATATTCATATAATTCCTCCATCATTTATATCCTAGAAAAGCGGAGACATAGATCATCACTATCAAGTCTTCAAATGCTCAACACTAGAACTTATATCCAGATTCAAATTCCCATAAACAATATTTGTAAACACTTTTGCGACATTGTTTCTTACACAGGAAACATTTTTCTCGAGTGAATTACTTATGGCAATAACATTTTCTAAAACACAATCTTGGATCATCTGGATATATAACTCACCTATATAAATTGACAAATCCCATATCTATACACTAAACTCCATGAACATCGGACCATACCCAACGACACCCAATAGTCAAACTATGAAAGGTCTTTGACATATGTAGAACCTAAGTATGATCGATCAGTAACAAGCCCACCATGGTCCTTATGTCTAGAGACCACGAATACTATTCAACTTAAAAGAATCATCCATTAACAACTTTATGGGATGTTTATTGGAGATCCCAATTGAGTTTGTTCAATATCAGTTCTAACTAAATACCTATTTGTCTATACGAGCTTCCACTAAGCTCATGGTTTGCTAAAACTAATCATTTGGACCATCCAGATATAGACATACACCAATCTATATTAAATAAAGTTTCCACCGATAGACCTGCATCAGTGAAAATAGATCATTAATATAACGTTTGAAAATATACTTGCATAATAATATTTCTTAACATTATTTACAATCTTTGTAACTATGTCATTGGTAGTATACCCTCGAGTCTTTGTCCCATTTCAGACAATGCTTAAACTCTTTAGATTTTGCTGACTCTTATAACCTACTAACTCTTAGCACTGGTCCAAACTCCTTTAATTTAGATTTGAACTCCTTTAGATCATAAAATGTCTGAAATGTTACAAGCATCTTACTATATATGTATATAATATTAATAATTTATTTGAAATAATTTTTATATAAATATTAAACAATTAATATTCACACAATTTAGAATGGTACATAAGCACAAGTTTCAACAAAGTAATTAGTTAAGAGTATGCACAAATTCTTTATGGGAATGATACTCTACTCACACTGTATTAATTTTTCATGATAGTGTGCATTTCGCTCATATGTCACACACAACAATTTTTTGGGTTACTAAGAAATTTAGTTATTCTTGCCAATATTAATACTAATATATCTTGCTTTTAATTCAGATATATCATTGTTGTCTTATAAGTAAGCAACATACAATTTAGCATTCGAAAACCTGACATAGATGTTGACTACTTCAAAATCCAACCAGAGGTAATCCAATTGTTGAAAGCTTCAGTACAATTTAGTGGGATAACATATGAAGATCCAAGTGAGCATATTGTAAATTTCTTAAAAGGTTTCTATCTATGGAAATACAATGGAGTCTCAAATGATGCAGTACAATTCAGACTTTTTTTTTTCACTTCAAGATAAAGCAAAGATTTGGCTACGACATTACCCTCAAGATCTATTACAACATGGGATTGTTTAAGATAGAAAGTTTTTGCTAGATTCTTCTAACTAGAAAGAACAAAAAGAATGAGGAATAACATTACTTCATTTATGTAGGATGATTCAGAATCTTCATATAAAGCATGGAAGAGATTTAAAGAATTACTGAGAAAATGTCCAAACTATGAGATTCCAAAATGGTTGCTTATCTAAACATTCTATAATGGGTTAGTTGGACATTTGAGAATCATAATTGATGCTGCAACAAGATGTACATTCATGAATAAGTCTGGTAATGATGCTTATAACTTGTTACAAGAGATGGTGTTTAATCAGTACCAATGGATAGCTAAAAGTGTTGCTTCAAGAAAAATCACAAAAAAGAATAGATCATATGTGATTTTTGTGATAACAACCATCCAATCGGTCATTGCATTGAAACTCCATATTATATTAGAGGTTGTAACCAACAACAGTACAACCCCACTTCCAATTTCTATTATAAAAAATAAAGGGATCATACAAATTTTTATTAGAGCGGTTATTAAGAACAAACTTTAAGGCAAGCGAGTCTTTCTCAGCTTCCAACAAAAGATCAGCTACATCACAAAAAGAATTTCATCTTAAAGTATGTGTTTATACAAAGCATGGAGAATACAGACAAAGCCAATCTGTTTCCCTATGAACTGTAGAGACTTAAGTTGAACAAATTATAGAAACAAGCTATAATTATCCTCTAAAAACATTATCTATAAGCACAGAGATCAATTCTATGGAAAATCTTAAAAGCTATAAGGCAATCGCTGTAAAAGGTGGAATAAAGCAACTTGTAATCGCTAAGTTAACCATATCAAATGATGATCATCATATAGATGAAGTGCAAATGGAGGAAAAGGAGAAATCAAAAGAAGAAATAGAGCAACAACAACAACGTTTTCTAAATCATTATAATCCACCACTTCTACTACCTAAAGACTTCAAAAGGAGAACCTTGATCTACAGATTTTCAAGGATTATTCATATTGTTTCCAGATTGACATGGTAATTCTAGATGAAGCACAATCACCTCTGAGGCTAAACATGGTTGAAACTATCCAGCCTAAGCTCATGAAAAGACATTGCTGCAAAAAATAAAGACTAAGAAGCAGTGAGAAAAAGATCAAGAAGAAACTAGTAAAAACCAGCCTACAGGATTTAGTCTTTCGATCTAAGATAAAGAAGAAACTAGTAAAAATCGACCAACAAGGTAGTCTTTTCATGAAGGCTCAAAGAAAAATGGTCAGAGCTACTTTTTAAAGTTTTCTCATGAAGCTATGGAAGTCAAAGAAAAAGAATGTTAACACTTGAAGACATTGACTTAAGTTTCATAAAAAAAAATGCCTTAGACAAGTAGTTTGATCTACTATGAGTGAAAAAGTAAGGTGTTAAGTCGATGATATTAAATCAAGTATCGATAACCCAAGGTATATTGTATTTTGCTTAAGTCCATTTTTTTAGTTAACTTGTATTTGTTTTGTTTTTAGTGTGTTAAGGACATGGATAAGGAAAAATGTGAGCCAACACCTCTGTGTTCCAATAGAGACTGCCCCTACATTAATTCCCGAGTAATTTTAGAAATTTCAGACCATTTCAAAGCTAAGGCATCTAAATACCAATGCCCCAACATCAAGCCAAACGTTGGGGCATCACAGGCATAGCACCCTGTACTTTAAATACGACAAACGCTGAGGCATCCATAATTTCAATGCCCTTGTATTCATGCAAAAATGATCAACGCCCTTGCATTGTAAGGAGAATGTTGCAATGTTCACTCAGAAAATAAGAGTGTGAGAATTATGCTAACTTTGGATTCGATCCTACGAATCTTAGGGATGCTTGAGCTAGCATTTCATAGATCAATGAAGTATTTTAGTTTCAGTTTTGTTTTCGCTACCATAGGGGACCATGCCATATTTTCAGTTAGGGACTAGGAAACACTTACTATATTGTGCTCAACCTGTATTTTATCTTTGTTTATGTTGCTTTATGTTTAAATTATTTTTGTTTTTATGTTTGTCCTAGTCTCTTATAGTTAAGGAAGAAAAGTATTAGTAATATAACTTGGCTTTAACGTAAAACATTTTGTTTTATGTTGTCTATTGCTATTTTTTCTTGTGTTGGGTTAAGATATTGATTGCTAGTCCATGTTGAGAAATATAACTACATGCACAATACCCCGTGAATAGTGTATATGAATAGTAACTCGTTAACAGTAATCCTAATCTTATTTGTATTTGATGTGTTTACTCTAATTTGAATACAAAAACCTATAAATAGAAGGCTAAAAGCCCTAATTCAAAAAATCAAGGAAAGAGAAGTAAAAACTTAGAGAAAGAATTCACAATACAAAATCAAATATCAAAGCCAAGAAATCAAAATTCAAGCTTCAAGCTTCAAGTCAAGATTGAGATAGAAGTAACCCAATACCTCTTCTTGATTAGTTTTTCTTCTCTTTTCTTATTATTATGTTCTTGTTCTTGTTCTTACTGTTATTCATCGATTGGTTTGATACTTTTAATTTTGTGATGAGCTAAACTTGTTATTCTAGGGTGAGACTATGTGAACCTAGTATGTAATTGAATTTTAGTGATTCTTAGTTTATAAACTTAATACATACATTTTATTCATTCTATCTTGGGTTTAATGCTTCATTATATCTGGCCAATATTATGAATAATAGAGGAATTATAATGAACTTGACAAAGGGATTCATGTATTTAGTCTAGGATAGTTTGATGCATGATTATAAGGTAACAACTATGAGTTTCATATAGGGTAGACATATACCTAGGTGGCATGTATGCTATTATTTAGACTTGATCTTAATGAATTACATTCTAATTAGATTACTATAGATATATAGATGATTGTTAGAATGTATAATATAATCACTCGACTATCGACAAAGGCTTGTGGTAAGATTAATGTTTATGCCAATCAATTCGTATTAAGTGATTAACTAAGATATTAATGAGTCCAATGAAATATTAGGGGATGAGTTTATACCCTAGATTATTATCTTTTGATGAATTTATCTCTTGTTTATGGTTAATTTAATTGATAGAATTAGGTTAGTTAAATAACTTTCAAATTTTGAGTTTTCTAAATAAAAGTTAAGTAGTTAGAATTTTAGTAATTGATTGTAAGAATTAGATTGCATAGTCCCTATAGGATCGATACTTGGACTTTAAATTATATATTACTTGATATGATAGTGTGTACTTGCGTTTAGCTACTATAGCATCAATCAATAGTACCGTCCTTGCCCTAAACTAAACTCATAACAATTTCTTATCCGAACCAACAGCCATATATTAAGTTCTGGAATCTCAAGTCTTTCAAGCATCACCCTCACCTCATATAACCCTACCATATACCAACCCACCCCATTGCAAGTGTGCTGTGGATAGAATGTATGCACTTTAATCTTTAATATTTTAATTTTACACGTCTCACATGCAAAATTTTCACAATAGAATAAAATAAAAATTTTATTACACTAATGAGATTAGAAATTACCCTTGAAGATAATCCGAGGTAGTTTCTGTTTTTAAAGTTTACCTTAAAGTAATCTCACGAGTAATTCTAGTCCATAACTCCGATAGAATTGTGAAGGTAGAATGGTAGCTTAATTACTCAATAGAAACTATTTTATGATGCAATTTTTGCTTCTTATAACTTCTGAGCCATCAAATAACTAATAGTGTATGAATAATATTTGCTTTCATTCACTTACTTTTGAAATGAAGAAAATTCCCATTTATATAGCCAATAGTTGCTGCCCACTCACCCAATGAAATACATTTAAGTGGAAAAATAATAGAAGCATCACAAACCTTTTACTTTGCCACTCCATGCTATTAGAAAAGAGCTTGGTGGAAACATATTACTACTGGCCGAATTTTGAGTGAAATTGGTGTCCAAATCTATTTCAAATGCCTTTAGATAATAGCCAGCACATGCTTGTACTTTATGCATAAAAAATCAAATCATTTTGGCCGAATTCTTCATGCCACCTCTTGTTAAATCTTAAGCATGTTAAATTCATTTAGCTTAAATGGGCCGAATTTTAGCATCTAATTTAAGGCAAAGAATTGCCACTCTTGCCATGTGTCATGCCATTACAAGTCATTGGCATGACTTGTGGTAATATATTAGAGGGATAATGTGGCAAGTGCCACTTGTCAACATTTCAGACTTAACACTTAAACCCTGTCAATTCCCTAAGAGACCTTAAAATAATTCCTATTTTTTTGATATTTTCTTGGATCAGACCGTTCGACCTGATGCACTACCCCAATGCTCTACAAGTACACTTTATATTTTGAGACTCCCTAGGTTTACACTCATTAGTCTTATGAAACTCTTTCGCAAGTCCATAAATGACGCTCTACATATATGTTACAAAAATTAAAAAATGGCGTGGTTAGCCATACAAGTTGATGTTAATATATATTTATATTATCCTTTCATCATATATATCCTAAAAGAGCGGAGACATAGATTAACATTGTTAAATCTCTATACTATTACTTTTACGATAAACAATATTACTTATCTCCAGATTCATATTCTCATAAACAATATTCACAAATACTTTTACGATATTATTTTTCCATGGGAAACTCTTTTTTGGGTATATTACTTTCGACCATAAGATTTTCTATAATATAATTTTGGAGCATCTAGACATACAACTTATCTATATTAGCTAATGAATCCCATATCTACACACATCATACTCCATAAGTATCAGATCATACCTAATGAAACCCAACTGTCAGACTATGAAAAATCTCTAACATATGTAGAACCTAAGTATGGTGGATCATTCACAACCCCCCCTCCCCCTCTGTGGTGCTCAGGTCAAAGGACTAAGAATATTACTCAACTCAAAAGGATCCTCCATTAACAGTTTTATGGGATGTCTATTGGGGGTCTTAATTGAGTTTGTTCAGTATCCAGTCCTCACTGAATACCCGTATGTCTATACGAGCTTCCACTAAGCTTATGGTCTGCAAAGACTTACCATCTGGACCATTCAGATATAGATATACACCATTCTATGCTAAATAAGGTTTTCACTAACAGACCTGCATCAGTGAAAATAGATCAAGAACATAATGTTCAAGAACATACTTGTATAATGCCATTTCTTAGCACTATTTGCAACCCTTTACACATATGCCATTGTTAATATACCCTTAGGTCTTTATTCCATTTCAGACAGGGCTCTAACTCATTAGATTTCACTGGCTCCAATAACCTGCTAACTCTTAGCAATTACAACTCTCAGCATTACTAACTCTTAACCTTGGTTTAAACTCCTTTAGACTAGACTTGAACTCTTTTAGATCATACAATATCTGAAAATATTACAAGCATCTTACCATATATATTATTATTTAACTATTTTATATAAAATATTCATTATAAAAATATTAAACAATTAATATTCATACAATATTAGAATGGTATGTAAGCACCATTTTCAACAACTCCTACTTACTCTAGTACCATTCACGATGATATCGAACACCTATCGTCTCCTTGTGTTTCTTAAATATATTAGGAGTTTAAGGCTTAAGTGGCTCTACTATATTATTCATGGATTATATCCTTGATATTATCACATTTCTAATGGCCAAGAACTTTCTAATTATTTGGTATTCAGAGTTTACATGATTAAAATTTTGGTACTTCTTATGGCTTCTTGGCTTGAGCAATTACCATATTATTGTTGCATTTAGTGGGATAGGATCCACTGAGCTTGGAATTATTCTAAGCTCTGAAAATGATTTATATATCCATATTACTTCTTTTGTAGACTGCTCAAGCCACAAGATATTCTACCTCCAAGGTAGAATTGATTGTGAATATTTATATTGCATTTACAACTAATTGCGGTGACATTAAGAAGAAATAAAAAACCAAATCTAGATTTTCTATCATTAGGACCAGAGTGAAAGTCCAAGTCTGTGTATCCTCTTATATATAGGAACATTTCTCCATAATGCAGAAACTTATCCTCTATACCTCAGGTATTTCAGATATCTTTCACGGCCATTGAATGATCGTTACTAGATCTGACCGATACTAGCTGGTAACACTTACAGCCATCTAGATCTGGATCCCGTACATAACATGGCGTACATCAAGCTACCTCTAGCTAATGTACATAATATGTTAGATACTCTAACTCTGCCTTTTTCCCTCTAAGGACACATCTTCCTCAAAAGATGAATACCATGTTTAAAAGGTATATGAACTATCTTACAGTTTCTGAAATTGTACCTTTCTAAGGACATTGTCATTGTACAAAGATTGGGATAGTCTTATCAGCTTCCTAACTCTATATCTATAATTCTTTATAGCTAGTATATAAGAAGTCTTTGTCAAATCTTTTATGAAATTATTTTTACTTAGATAACTCTTAACTGATTGACTTGCAACATACTACCATGATTTCTAACATTGAGTATGTCATCCATGTAAAGAAGTAGAGAGACAATTATGCTCTCACTGCCCTTTCTAAGCACTCATGCTTTTTCTTCGTTCTTGATAAAATCAGACTCTCTAGTTTCTTTATTAAAATAAAGAATCTAGCATACTACAATAGCCAACAAAATTTGAATTAACTTAAGTATAATCTTTAAGTGTGACCTTTTATCACCAATCGGGCTTTGAAGGTTTCTACCTTCGTATTGAGCCAATATTTCTACTATATAAACTCATTTACAATAAATAAGAACAATTCCCATTGGAAGCACAACCAAGTCTTAGACTTCATTGTTATGCGTATAGTCAATTTCGAATTTTATGTCATCTTGCCATTTTTTCGAATAGATGTCCAACATTATCTCTTTATAAGTCAAAGGATTCTTTTCATGAACTAAGAAACACCAAGGGCATCTTCAGATATCAACAATCCTAATAGTTGACCCTCGATATTCATTTCTACTTTCTAGGAGAGTGCGTTAAAGGTAACTTACTAGATTGAGCTTTAAGCTCCATCGTCGGTTCATAATTCTTAGACTGACTTCACCAAGTTCAATCTTTCTACAATTTCTATGATCTATGAGAAACTCTTTCTCTAGGAAAGTGGCTTAACGAGAAATAAATACATCTCACTCTTTTTGATCATAGAACTAGTATCCTATAAAAAGCTTGGGATACCCTATAAACTAATACTTATACCCTTTAAGTGCAAGTTTATTATGTCATGCAACTCTCATGAAAAATAGGACAACCCTAAATTTTAACATACTTAAGACCTGGTTTTCTTTAAGTCCATATGTTATACAGAATAAAAGGAATAGCTTTCGATGGAACTCTATTCAATAAGTGAACAGTACTTTTTAAAGCACAATACCATAGATATCTAGAAGATCGGTGAAACTCAATATCGATCTAATTATATCTAATAAAGTCCAATTTCTCATCTCTAAAATACCTTTACGTTGATGAGTACTGAGAAGACTATATTGAGTGAGAAATACATTCTCCTTTAAATAAAGCTGTAAATTTACAGCTCATATATAAACAGCCTCAATTTGATCGAAGGTATTGAATATGCATAAGGGTTTTTTTTTTTACTTTAAGTCAACTTTTTGAACACTTCAAAAGTTCTGCCCTGTGTTTCCCAGAAACAAATATCTGTATCGTGATAAATCATGATAAAGACAATGAAGTATCTGAAAATGCGTTGTGCGGGGGGTGAGTGTGTACATTTTAATTTTTAATTTTACATCACACATGCATAATTAAGTGTAACAGAATATTTAACAAATATTTCATTACGCTAATGAGATCTTAGAGAACTCACCTTTAAAGCATACTTTGTGCAGTTCTAGTTTAGGACTCGGTGGGATCCTTTGAGTTAGAACAGTAGCTTTTTATTCTCACCAAAATATTTTTATTGAAGCAACTTTTGCTTCAGAATTTCTCGTGGACCTTTTTATGTATTTTACTTACAATTGGTTTACTTTTGAATACTTAAAAAAAGGAATGAAATTGAGCTGGCTATTTATAACAAAAGCCACCTCATCTTCGGCCAATTGAAGGCAAAAATTTGTAAGCCTTTCATAGCATGACAATGCTTAATACTATCCTTGTTATGCTTAGCAAAAATAATGAATCAAGAAGTAAAGGTTAGGTGGCTGAATTGCTTGTCATGCTTAAAACAGGCATGACATAACAACATATCATTTTCCAATTCATCGATTAAATGAAAAATAACTTGGTGGCAAATGTATATTTATTAACAATGCCACATCTTGCATATTTACACTTTGGTTGAATATAGCTAACAACTAAGTATGATAATTGCACTAACTTAATGTCTTTCATTTCATTAGCCATTTAATTATTAACAATTAATAATAAATGGCCCATTGATATCATGCCATATGTCATGCCCTTACAAATTAATAGCATAACATGTGGCATCCAATAGAAAGGTTAAATTGGTAAGTCCCATTTGTCGAGATCTCGGGCTTAACACTTAAACTCTATGATCTCTCTGAAAGACCGCGAAATAATTTTGATTTTTTGAGAACTTCCTATATTGAATTTTTTAATTCGGTGCGCTACCTTAGTGCATAACATGTTACTAACGTTGACCGATAATTAACCAGCGTTGGCTGATCGTTGGTCAGCGTTAACTAACTGTTGACCGATGTTAACTGACTTTTGGTCAAAAGAGGTGATTTTTCAATTATACCATTTTGGGAGTCAATTTTAATAGTTTTTGTCACCTAATAGGGGTGTAAATGAGATTTTTAAAATTATGAAGGTCTGCATGTCCCTTTCTTAAAATTACGGAGGTCTAAATGTCATTTTTCTTTTAAAAAATAAACAGTAATACCCAACTGTTAAAGAATATTCTGTTATAATTTTTATTTATTTATTTTTTAAAATTGAGTGTTTGGATACAAGGTTAACATTGTTTAAATAAGGGAATAAATGTATTTGAATATAAGAATAAGGGTGTTTGGATGTGGGATAAGAACTTTTTTGATAAAACAGTATTGAAATTACAATATTACCCTTTTTGCAGTTAAATTTAACAGAAGATTCCATAACAGTTGGGCATTACTATGAGTGATTTTAAACCTTGGATGCATACATGTGGGTTTGTGTCTATCATTCAAATATAACATATGTATCTCATACATGCATGCACAGCAGATGAGCGGAATACAAATTTCATAATAATAAACACAAGTAAATATTATATGTTATCTCATAAATATAAAATACATCAAGATTGAGAAATAATACATTGTCAAGCCTTTGGTTTATTGTCGAACCGGAGTACTCGCCTTGAAGCAACCCATTCACAATTCTAGTTTCTCAACACGGTGGGCTTGAGGAAGTTAGAATAGCAGCTTTTCCAGCAAAGGATTCAACTCTTGAATCCTTATTTCTACCTTGTAGTATGGGTGACCAAAAATAGAAGGAAAAATGAAAGATGTATTTTTTACTCTCAACATTTGAGAAAATTTTTGAGAGAATTTCTAACACTTAGCCTTTGAAAAATCTCTCTATCATTCACTTAACCTCTTGTACGAATTTTTGATGATTAATTGAGCAACTAATTGCTCTATCTAATATCTATTATTATCTTTTATTTTCTCACTTAATGGCAGCTATTATGTTTGTCATTAGTGTTTTGTTTATTATTATCTTTTATTTTCTCACCAATGGTATCCATTATGTTTGCCTTTAGTTTTTGTTTATTATTATCTTACAATAAACCAAATTAAAACAAAACAAAATAGAATATAATTTAAATGAACTTAGCCTTAATTTAGGCCAAATGAGAAAATATTTTCTCATCATTAAGAAACATCTTAAGACATACCATTAATAAATGTCACTCATTTATATTTATCTTATCATTTAATAAATATTAAACAAATGATTTAATCATATTAAATTATGGTAAAAACACATGTCAATTTAAATAAAAATTAATTGTTAGATTTTAATTTAAATAATAATATCATATATTATTATTATTATTTTATTCAATAAACATTTTAATGAATAAAATAATAATATTATTTGTCCAACAAATAAGGTTATTTTGGTAATTTTTAAATCAAACAATAATTGGCCCACATATGCCATGTGTTAGCATGCCATTGGTCAATAACTAATTGTTAACTAATTGATGTACTTAACTTTTAAGTCTTGACATGTGCACGACCGGAGTGAAACCAAAGTAAATGTCCAGTCTGCTGAAATTTTCTGGATCGAACTATTCAATCCGTTATGCTGTCCCAGTGCACAATAAGTACACTTCATATTGCTGAACTCTGTAGGTCCACTCCCGATTTGTCAAACAGAACTACTCTGTGAGTTCGAGGTTGATGCCCCACGTACACGTCACAGATATTACAAATCAGTGCAGTAGATTGTACAATCTTTGATATTTCTTAAATACGTATAATCCTTCTGCCAATCATATCATAGAAGAGTAGGGATATAGATCACTACCGTCAAATCCCTACGTGCTCATCTGTGAACTTATCTCCAGACACGTATCTTAATAAACAATATATGCAAACACTTTTATAATATTCTTTAATCCTGTAGGAAACTCTTTTTCTGGGTTTGTTGCTTATGGCCATAAGACTTTCTAAGATACAGTCTTTGAGCATTTGGATATATATAACTCATCCATGTGAGCTGACGGATTTCATATCTGTACACACTAGACTCTATAAGCATCGGACCATATCCAGAGACACCGAGCGGTCACACCGTGAAAGGTCTGTGACATGCATAGAACCAAAGTATGATGGATCACTTACAAGCCCACCGTGGTACTTAGGTCAAAGGACTACGTATACTACTCAATTGGAGAGGACCTTCCATTAACGACTTCATGAGATGTTTATTGGGGTCCTTGTTGAGTCTGTTTAGTATTCAATCCTCACTGAACACCTGTATGCTAGACGAACTTCCAGTAAATCTATGATCAGCTAAGAATAATCATCTAGACCATCTAGGTATAGTATACACTGGTTTATGTAAAAGGATTACACCGTCAGACCTGCATCGGTGAATTAAGGTCAGGAACATATAATTTGAGAATAGACTTACATAATAACATTTCATAGCCCCTATTACAACTCTTGCAACTATGTTATTACTAATGTATTCTCAGGTCTTTGTACTGTCACAGACAATATTCTAACACTTAGACTTTACTGATTAATATAACATGCTAACCCTTTAGCATTTATAGTTTTCAGTGATGTTAACTCTTAGCATTGATCTAAACTTCTTTAGATTAAATCTGAACCATTTTAGATCATATAATGTTTGTAACGTCACAAGCATTGAACTATTTAATAATAGTAATTAGCGATTTAACAAATAATGAACTAGATAAATATTATAAAATAAAATATTCATATAACAATGGGATGACACGTGAACACAAATCCCAATAATTACTACATATTTATCAAATTACTGAGTTTTACTGAAATTAGGCCATATTTCAAGAGTATTCATAATAATATCCCTTGATTTTTTAAGAAAGAATAGAAAAATTTAAAAACATTTTTGCAATATAATATTAATTTATTTTGAAAGTATAAAAGTTAAAACATTTATTTTTTTAAAAAGGTAGTGAATTGCATGGGAAATGATGTCTCTCGTTTATTGTGTAGGGGTAAAGTAGTTATTTCATTATTTTTTATATCTAAAAGGATAATTTAGACTTTTCACGTAATTCTATTAATTTTAACGAAATATTCTATAATAATTGGGTATTACTGTCTATTTTTTAAATTAGTGGATATTACTGAAATTAAGCAATACCTTAAGGATATTTACAATAATATCCCTATTTTTTAAAATATATTTAAGAAAAATCAAAATTGCACAACATTAAAGATTCATCTTTGTGACACAGGAATCATACGAGCTTTTAAGCTATATTATTATTTTTGATATTGTAAAATTAAGTAAACATATAATGACTTTTAAGAGAATTTGAATAAACCCCGAGGCAGAGGCACTCAAGATTTGAAGATAGCAATAAAAAAATTGCAACGCTTAATAAAATAGATGTCAAGTCCCTCATAAACTATTCTAGACAAGACGACATAACTTTAGAGATTTTAAGTGACGAGTAAATTATTAATTGTTATGAGGAATGATAAAGAGGATGAAGTTAAAGATGATAATTCTACTATAGAGCTTATCTTGCTCAAAGAACCACTTAAAATGACAATGACATTAAATAATTTCTTGTTGTAATATAAGAATGTCACACCGTAACTATTTTTTTTCATTACAAAAAATTAGATATGAGATCCAAATTAATATCAATTTCAAGAAGAACCAAGCAACATTTGATGCATATTTTATGAAGGACTCCTAGATATGTCACATATGAATTTAGTTGATTATTAATTTATATAGTAAGTGAGTCCTACATATGACTATAAGATTTTTCTTATAATGTATTAATATATTATAAATTTACTGAATTATTAATTTAACACGTTGGCCTTGGGGACTGGCAAAATATATTATTTAATCGAGATTATCAATTATTTATCGAGGTTCCACTGTACTTAAGTAGTTCACTAAATCTCTAACAAATCATGCCTATACTTAGTAGGCTTTATTGTCAATTGTTGAAGCAGAAGTAAGAAACAAGTAATAAATTTAAAGTATATAATGCAACAACTAAGCAATTAAGAAAGTTATAAAGAAAAAGTAGAAGAAAAACACACATAGAATTTCGTGGTTCGGTAATTTATCTACGTCTACGGTAGATCAAGATCACACTCTTTTCTTATTGAATCACAATGCACTCACAAAGTATGCCTTTTACAAGAAAAAAACTTAAGAACTCACAAAGAACACAATTTTTTCTCTTGTAAACTAGGGGTTTCTTTCACTAAGAATCACAAAGATTGTTTTGATGTTCATAGAGATCACCCACTTCACAAAGATGTGTTTATAAGCCAATAGAGGGTCTTTATATAGGCTTTAGGACGACTTGGGTTAATCCTAAAACGTGTGGGAGTAGTATTAGGGAGACCTAGAATACTTAAGAAATAATTCAAAATGGGAAACCCTTTTTTTTGTACCAGTGCTGTGGTGTTGGCTTCCTAGCATTGCGACATTGCCTCGAACACGCCCAACGCTGTGAAGCTGTAGGCACTGCCTGCGAGTGCCGTGGCACTGTATCTTAGCGCTACGGCACCTAGACCTGGGCAATCGTGCCTTCTCCATTCACCTCATTTCATGTCTGTCTTGCTTCCTTGCACATCCAACGCACTTGGCTTGTTCCCTAAATCATATTACAATAATTTTTAATCAATTTTCTCATACCAATTGAATTTGTTAAGACATGATAGGACATGAGAAGGCATAGTTTTCTTGTCTTAAAAAAAATACTTTCAAAGTAAGAAAAGAGTTACTGTAATACAACTTAGCATAATCAAACAAGGGTTTTTTGTACCACCGTGGAATATGTGAAAGGTACAAGATTTGGCACTAGAATGTCATGAAGAAAGGAGAAGTGCAGTTGATCGAGATCTTTATCAACCCATAAGAGCTTGAGACAATACTCGAAATCCACGAGGATGTATTTCCTTAATTAATGATTCTTACCCAATCAGCAATGGGTAGAAGCTTGTAGCGATACAAAAGCCACACGAATGACTTTTTCTATTGTGCTACCACATGGACGCTTACATTTATGTGAAGTAAGTTGTAATGACTAATTATGCTAAGGGATATCGTAAATAGATCGATCAAATTCTTTCTTAAATTAAAATTTTATCTAAATAAATATAAATATAAATATATGATTAATAATTAATAATAAATAATAATCAATAAATATAGACTATTTATATTTAAGTATTAATACATGTTAGTGTTGGACCCATATTTATTCTAGGCTCAACTGGTGGCTTAGCCCAATTAAAGAAATCTTTGGTCTTAATAAAAGATAAAGACACGTCATAATAAAAGCCCGAATAAAAACTAACAAGCCTAGATTTTGTCAGACCTAGTAAACGCGCCCATAGGTTCCAAAAATAACCAAAAAATGCCCCTCTTAATAAGATAGGGTCTAGCACGAGTGAAAATAGGCCCTAGTTCAGGTACATGGCAGAGTTTAACTTGAACTCAAGTTCCCTCATGTTTTTTTAAACAAAAAAGAGACTAGGCATTTAAGTCAGATTCGAATATTTTTTCTTTTATCTAATTAATCTTGATGTATATTAATTATCTGAGCAAGATAAAGTCGCATTCTAATTATACTTTCATTGTATGATGAGATTAACATGAATTTGGTCTTAGAATTGGATTGAATTCATAAAAGGAATTTACTGAAATACATGAAGAAAGTTATGATGAGACTACTCTTCATGAGAGATATAGATCAAATCATAAATAATTGCATCTCTTCAATTCTGAAAGGGATCGAAGATCATCTCATGATAACAGATCTAGTTATAATTGAACACTGCATCTATACACTATAAAAGGCATGCATAAGTCGATTACATTCATTCATGCAGGGACGGAGAACTCAGTACACATTTAGAGAGAAAGCTTTAATTGAGAACCCAGAAGCTCTTTTGAGATCTTTATTTGATCTCTGAGAGACCACCAAATACAAAACCTTCTTGATTGATTAATCATTCCCACACATAACACAATCTCTATCACTACTTACTGACTTAAGTGTTGAAATGTTTTCATTTACAGGAGGACACCTTGTTCCAGAGAAAGGTTCCAAGAACTGTTTAAAGGAGATGAAAAGGCCAAATTTGGGTTTCTAATGAAGATCTAATAGTGCGGAAGTAATTTTTTAGAGGTTTCTAAAATCAGGAACTTCAATGGCACTATTTGTGGGAACAAAAGTGGTTGAAAAGCTTTTTTCTCACCCAACTTTTGAATTTCCACAGGAAAGTAGTCATAAATCCATAACAAAGCAGCTTAGCTAGTTTTGAAAACCCTGCAGAAGGATCCCTTACTCAGGAAATCACCTTCTTAGGTGATGAGTTAACTCTTGGAGTATCGGTACTCTTCACCAAATTATTAAAGAAAATAGAGGGATACTGGAATGAGAACCTGGAGCTTTGCGACAAGATAATGATGTTATAAAGGGAAGAAAACAAGGGACAACAAGAAGAAGATTTGGTTCAACTCCCAACCAATACAAACACTCCTCCCAATGTGACCAAGGCGTCAAAAAAAGTAACAGATAGAGTCAGATTGAGAATTTTCGCTAATCCAAAATAGTAAACTAAGCTTACCGCCTTGAAAGAAAAAGAAGATATAAAGGTGTCTATCTTGAAATAAGTTGAATTAATTTATACAAAAAGGAGTCAGGCAGAGTAGATTGACAATGTATCAATAATGGCTAAAAAAGTGAGCCAAGATCCTTTCACAGATACTATCAAACTGGTTTCAAAATCAGAAAAATTCAATATCCCCATGTTTCACTTGTTTAATGGGACTATAGATCTAGAAGAGCACATCTACCACTCTAATTCTAGGATAGTGATGCATGCTTATGATGGAGCTTTAAAGTGTATAGTATTCCCCTCGAGTCTGAGAAGAGCAGTACAACTCTGGTTTTGCAGTCTTTTGCTAAACTGGATCGCCTTTTTTGAAGAACTAATGGAGTGCTTAATCCAACAATACATTTGGACCTATTTTCGATGACAGAGGAACACACAGAGTCAATCAAAAACTTTCTTCACGCTTCAACAGGGAGCTGAGTAAGATAGGAAGCTACAATTCAGAAATAACAGCCCAAGCTTATAAAAGGATAGTGAAGCCTTTCATCCTTTACCATAAGTACTTGATCCGAAAGAACTTTACTTTTTTTGAAATGATCAACTAGAAAACAATGTAGTGGATTAGGGAAGAAGAGATTGAAATGGCATTAAAAGAAACTTCGGTGATAACTGTGCAGAATCTTGAGAGCGTGTTCTTAAAACAGAAGCAGAGCTCAAAACTATAATAAGAGAAGCATTTTGGAGGGTCTTAAGGATGTAAGGGTTCAGATAAAAGACCTAGATGGCCATTAAAATCCCTTATCCCAATAAATACTCTCGTAGAATAGATATATGTAAGCTTGAAAGACACAAGGATCTTCTAGATGCCAGCACCAGTAACCAACCCAATAGAAAAAAAGAACCAAACCAAGCATTGCTTGTTCCATAATAAAGTTAACTACACCATCCAGGACTGTAGAGCACTAAGGTTCTAAATCCATCAGCTTATGAGTGAGGGCCGATGGTAAGAGTACAGAGCAGATGTGAAAATAGCATCGAAACAAGCAGAGGTTCCCATCAAATAGAAACAGTAACACTGTAGTCCTCATTACTATTCACAGATCCGCAATAAATAAAAATAATTCTCATAGAGTTGCACATCTAGTGGACGAGCTAATAGATGAAGCATCCATTCCTATACTTGAGGGTCTACAATCGAGGGAACCAGTAACTCTAAAACTCTGATTGGATAATTCCAAGTCCAGGTCATACACAGAAGACCACCAGAAAGAGCAGACATGACAAGGGAATGGACGCCTTAATTCAGGTAAGCACCAAAGATCAGACGGTGAGAAGTCACTAAAATCTCTTATGTAAAAATCAATAACAAAGAACTAAGGGAGAGCAGGTTCTCCTATTAGGATCTAATAGAGCTATAGATCCATTAATATTTAGCTTGAACAACAATGAAAAGCTGGTTAAAAGAGTCTTTGTAGATAGAGGAAGTAGTGCAAATATTCTATATTGGGAGGCTTTTCAGGGACTCTAGCTGAATCTCTGGGATTTGAGACAGTGCATCACCGAACTAATAACCTTGAGAGGTGCAAAAGTTCAGGTGAGGGTAGTAATAACACTACCAGTAATAGTAGCTAGAAAGAGTTTGGAAGTATATTTTCTGGTAGTACAGGCACCTATCGCTTACAATGCCATAGTCAAATGGTTTTGGATCTATTACATAGAAGTTGTTCCATGAACTCTACACCACGTTGTTCGCTGCGTCGTGGCCACAGGGAGAGAAACCATGGTCATCAAGGGAGAGCAGTTACAAGCTACACAATGTTATACAAATTATCTCAAGGTTGTAGTGAGGGGTGGTGAGCAGAAAGAACCAAGTGTCCTTCTTTCCGAGGATGGAACCAATTCAAAATAACAATTAAACAATTGGTGGCTGAAGAAGGTCCAGCTCAAAAGAGAATATATTCCTCCCAGCATTAAAAAAATAAAAGAGTTGATACTTGACTCCTTGGCCCTCGATCATAAGTTTCTCCTTGGAACATCTCGGACCGAAGGAGAACGAAAATAGTTGGTGAAGCTACTAACAAAGAACAAGGACATCTTTGTATGGAGCCATAAAGATATGATTGGCATTGTTTCGATAGTCATGTGCCACAGACTAAACATCCAGAAAGATTATAAACCGGTCAGATAAAAACAGAGGCACATTGCATTGGAAAGAAATCAGATAATCAGTGATGAAGTAGACCAACTACTTGACATTGGGTTTATCACAGATGTAAAGTACCAAGAGTGGCCATTTAACATGGTAGTAGTTTGAAAGAAGAATGGAAAATGGAGAGTTTGTGTAGATTACACAAATATGAACAATGCAACATCAAAAGATCCCTCTTCCTTGCCAAAGATAGATTAGACGGTTGATGCCACCATTGAATACTAGCGATTATCATTCTTAGATGCTTACAGTGACTACAACCAGATCAGAATGGTCGAAGAAGATGAAGAAAAGATAAATTTCATCATGGAGCGAGAAACATTTTGCTAAAAAGTGATGCCCTTTGAGCTAAAAAATATAGGTGCTACCTTCCAAAGCTTCATCCATAAAGTCTTTGGGAACCTCATAGTGTTGGAGCTGGTGCTCACGTGCCATTCCAATATTGTATGAATATTAATTGTTAATATTTATACAATAAACATTTCGAATAAAGATTGTTAATATCATATTAATATGGTAGAATGCTTGTAACATTACAGACATTGTTTGATCTGAAAGAGTTCAGATCTGATCTAAAGGAGTTTAGATCAGAACTAATAGTTATCAAAGCTGAGAGTTATAAATGCTAAGAATTAGCACTGTTAATAGTTATCAGTTTATAAGAGTCAGCGAGGTCTAAATAGTTAGAACCTTGTCTATAATGAGACAAAGACCTGAGAGTATACTTGTAATGATATAGTTGCAAAGAGTTGCAATAGGAGCTAAGAAATATCATTATGTAAGTATGTCTCAAATATAATGTTCCTGATCTATGATCACCAATGCGGGTCTATCAGTGAATTCACAATATATAGATTAGTGTATGTCTATATCTGACTAGTTCATATGGTTGTTCTTAGCTGACCATGAGCTTAGAGCTTGTATAGACATGCGGGTATCCAGTCAGGACTGGATACTGAACAGACTCATGAGGACCCCAATAGATATCCTATGAAACCGTCAAAGGAAGGTCCTCTCGAGTTGAGTAGTAATCGTGGTCCTTTGACCTGAGCGCCATGGTGGTCTTGTGAGTGATCTATCATGCTTTGGTTCCACATATGTCAGAGACCTTTCATGGTCTGACCGCTATGTGTCGCTGGGTATGGTCCGATGCCCATGGAGTCCGGTGTGCGTAGATACGGGATCCATCAGCTTATATAGGTAAGTTGTATATCCGATGCTCCGAGATTGTATTTCATAAAGTCTTGTGGCCACAAGCATAAACCCGGGAAAAGAGTTTCCCATATGGTTAAACAATATAGCAAAAATGTTTGCGTATATTGTTTATCGAGATACGAATCTGGAGATAAGATTATTGGATGAGCAAATGGGGATTTGATGGTGCTGATCTATATCCCCGCACATCCATGGTATAAATGATGGAAGGATTATACGTATACGTTATGACCTCAACTTGTATGATCTGACACGCTGATTTGTAATATTCGTAACGTGTGCGTGGGGCATCGATTACAGATTAATGGAATAGTTCCATTTGACAAATCGAGTGTAGACCTAGAGAGTCCCAATATGAAATGTACTCTTTGAGCACTTGGGCAGTGTACCGTATTGAATTGTTCAATACAGTATAATTCAGCAATTACTAAGGTTACGTTAACTAAAGTATATGGTTAAATGGTGGGACCCACTTTAGGTTAACTTGGTAACCGAGTAAGGATATAATAGTAATTTCACTTTATGATTATTTAATTGTTAAATAATTAAAATAAATATTTATTTGTTTAATTGTTAAATAAATGATTTAACTTAACTAAGGTTAAAGGTTAACCATAAGGTTAAGTTAGTTAACTTTACTTAATAGTTAAGTAAATGTTAACCTAACCATGGTTAAGTTAGTTAACTATGGTTAAATTAATTAAATATTTATTAACTTAAAGGTTAAGTTAAAATAATCTAACTAAGATTAGGTTAAGCCAAATGAAATGCAAATGAAATTCAAATTAGTTTGAAATTAATGCATTTGTATATAAAGTGAAATGAAATTGAAAATAAAAAAAAAAGGTTTTAGATTTTAGGTTTTGTTTTTTTGGGAGCCAATTCAATTTGGGAAATTTAAATTGTTTGTTTTGTGTTTTAAGTGTTAGAACAATAAAACAAACTAGATAAATGGTTACTAAATGTAATAACTAAAAACAAGATTTGTTTTATTTATTCAAGAGTTGAATAAAAGGAAAAACAAATTTAATTAAGTTAAATAGTTTAACTTTGAAAAATGTTTAAGAGTTAAACACATATACTGGATTAAGATGCTGCCATTCTAGACAATCAAACCCACCCTTGTTGATTGCTAGGATTGATCAAAGATTCATTTCATGGTGGACTTCAAAGAAAACTAATCCAAAGGCTTCATTGGTGATATTTCTCAATTTCGAATTTCAGTTTAATCAAATGTTATTTTCTGTGTTCATTATATTTAATCTTCCGCTGTGCACATGTATGTATGAGATATGTATATTGTTTGTATGATGAACACAACCCATATGCAAGCACCCTAGTTTTATTTGTACAACCTATAACCCAACACATAGAGCGTACCATAGAAGCATATATTGACGATATCGTGGTGAGAAGTATAAAAGTAGAAGACTAATTTACAAATTTTCATGAAGTCTTTGACGTATTGCAACACTATAGGGTAAGGTTGAATCCCGCTAAGTGCATCTTTAGAATCTCTCCAGGAACCTTTATGGGCCACATAGTCAGCAAAAGGGGAATCGAAGCAGATCTATCTTAGGTTCAAGCCTTGCAAAACCTAACAGTTCCCAAAATCCCTAAAGAAATACAAATATTGATTGGAAAAATTGTAGTCCTTAACCGGTTCATCTCCCGAATGTTAGAAAGATTAAAACCGTTCTTTCAGGTATTGAAACAAAAGAAAAAGATAACTGGACACTTTCCTAGACAGAAGCTTTGCAAAAAATGAAGAACTACCTGAGGAGTCCACCAATGTTGTCAACACCACTTCATGGAGAAACACTATACTTGTATTTAGCCATTTCCATCACAATCATCAACGCAACACTAGTGAAAAAAGAGGAAAGACAATAATTTTCTTTTTTTTACATAAGCAAAGCCCTCATAGATCTAAAAACCAGATACTTAGCAGTTGAAAAGCTTGTTTTGGCATTGACACATACAAAAGATAAGCTGTCAGACTACTTCAAGGCTCACCCTATAGTGGTATACACTTTATACCTAATTAAGCAGATAGTTTTGAGACCTGATGCGGTAGGAAGGGTAAATAAGATGGCCATAGGGTTGATCCACCTAGACATAAGCTTTCAACTTTATACAGCTATCAAAAGGTAGACACTGACCGACTTTCTTCTAGAGTGTGAGCTTGAAGCCCTAGACAACTCTCTGTTTCTAGACCCTGAAGAGACTTCCCAATCTTGTATCATGCACATCGATAGAGCTTTCAATAGAATGTGTGCAGGGATCAGAATACATTTACGAAGTCCAGATGGCTTAGTACTAGTGTATGTAGTTAATCTCCGAACCCTCACATTTAATAATTAGGCAGAATGCGAGGCTTTGATTGAAGGGCTAAGTATAGCCCAAACCCTAGTAATCAAGAACCTTGTAATGAAGATTGACTCCACACTTGTCACTTCCCAATGGAATGACGAG
Organism: Ailanthus altissimus; assembly: GCA_946807835.1. Lineage (NCBI taxonomy): Eukaryota > Viridiplantae > Streptophyta > Magnoliopsida > Sapindales > Simaroubaceae > Ailanthus > Ailanthus altissimus. The sequence continues at coordinate 19,285,966 of OX327687.1, forward strand.
TACGTAATTAAGGAAGATAGAATATGGAACCTGTTAGGCATAGCAAAGTAGCTCACCACCAAATTCAACAGCATGACATTATAACAGGTTTCGAGGGAAGAGAATGTAGAAGTAGATAAGTTAACCAAGGAAGCTTCTTCTGCAGATACCCAAACAAGAACAGTTCATCTGAAAGAAAGAGATGGAACCAGTAATGACGAAATGAGCATCCTAGAGAGAATATTCTAGATCATAGCTATAGTAACTTAGATGACCCCGTACATAGATTTCCTTGTGGAAGGAAAGGTTCCTAAAAATATAAAATGTTCCTGACCCAGTCTTTCTAAATTCAGAACAATTCTGATATTTATGTACCAATCAGAGAAATTCTCGGCACCTTTGAGTTGGTGTGCATCTAGTATGTGCACCAAGGGATTTGAAGATGACATCCTTGTTGTGGATTTAATGTGTGATGTGTAGAGGTACATATAATTTTAAAAATTATAAATATGCAGAGGAAGTATTCATACATGTTATACACAATATTGCATACTCAAGCATATATACTCATGTATGTTCATTCAAGCACATATAAATCTTATATATATTTTTCATGTGTATGATATAAAATGAATTGCAAGTAAATAACCTACCCGGTTTTGAAGGTAGCTTTTTAGTTCTTCAAGAACTCTAACTTTTAATTTGTTGAGCTTACCTAGAAGTGTGTTATTGCACAATTTTACTTCACAACTAAAACGAGTGAGATTGTGAAGCTAGAATAGCAGCTACGAATTTCCAGCAATGGGTGTTTTAAATCATTTGACGGTTTTATGGGATGTCTATTGGAGGTTTTTTTGAGTCTGTTCAATATTTAGTCCTTACTAAATATTTGTATCTCTATACGAGATTCCACTAATCTCATAGTCTGCCAAGATTAACCATCTGGACCATCCAGATATAGACATACACCGATCTATATATTATAAGGTCTTCACTGACAGACCCACATTAGTGAAGATAGATCAGGAACTTAAAGTTTAAGAACATACTTGCATAATAACATTTCTTAGCACCATTTGCAACTCTTTTGCAACTATGTCATTACCAATATATTCTTAGGTCATTGTCCAATTTCAGACAAGGCTCTAACTCTTTAGATTTTGCTAACTCTTATAACCTAGTAACTTTATCAGTGCTAACTTTTAGCATTTATAACTTTCAGAATTTCTAACTCTTAACACTAATCTAAACTCCATTGGATCAGATCTGAATTCTTTTAAATCATACAATGTCTAAAACATTACAAGCATCTTACCATACATTTATTATTATTATTAGTGATATAGTGAAATAATAAAAGCATAAACATGAAAAAAATATTTATACATGAAAGGGATGACACGTAAGTACAAATCCCAATAATCCTAACTTACATAAGTCAAATAAAATAAAATTAGGAGATGAAAGCAAAAAATATTATTAAATGGCTAATAATGCATTTTAAATCATGAGTATAACATTTATACAATTTTTAATTTAAAATGCCCTCTCACTATTTTACATAATCTTTCTAATCTCTCAAAACGGGATAACGATAGTTTAAACTATTTTAAACTATACAGTTGGAAGTGGACCCTATTGGCATTTTACTCGGGTCGTACACTATAGCGATCTAAACATTTATAAAACCAACATGTAGACAACTCTTGTCAATTACATCTGATGCAACTCTTACTCTTGATCCTAAATACACCTTATCCGCACATTATAGCGATCTAGGGTAAGTGTATTTTAGATTAACTTGTCAATGATCAATTATATGCTACCGGTATTACCCGCACACTGTAGCAATCTAAGGCAATACTTTCGCAAATATTTGCCTTATCTCATGTTTAACCAGTATAGTCTAAATCACACCAACTGATTCCCTCACACTATAGCATAACATTCTTAGGAAAGACCGATATGATCCAGCTAACACCGTATTGACAAGACAGATCATCAATAAAATACTATCTCATAATATAATATTATTCAATTTGATTAAAAGAGATTTTTACTCTTTGTTTTAGTAACATAAAGACTTATTCCCCATCTCATGAGGGGGTAATTTCTCAATCATACATTAATTTCTGTGTAAGCACAACTAACCCCCATTAGTAGGGCTCCCATTGTATTTACCAACACAAAATAAAATGATCCCGGTTTATAATACAACCTAATAACTCTTATCATTGTATCTCATAAACTCTAACATGATTAAAATAATATTTTAAACAATTTAAAACATAATTAGAGTGAGTGTCGTCGGTGCCCTGGTGCTGGGTTTACTGTGCGACAGCACTAGGGCACACAGCCTTCAGCGCCGCGATGTCCAGCTTTTGGCACTAGGCGCTCAACATTCAGCACTGCAGCGCCAGGCCCTGGAGACCACCAGCGCTGTGGCGCTCTATGCCTAGTGCTGCAGAGCGAATTCCAGAACCTGTGTGTTCAGGCACCCAACGCTTAGTACTATGGCGCCCAGCACCCGACGCTGCAGCTCCAAAACCTGGAGGTCCCAGTGCCACGGCACCCGCTACCTAGCGTTGCGGCACTGGAACAAAATGTTCCAGCGCCTCAGCACTGAGCAGTCATGGTCGCCATGCTTCGATGCTCCCTACTTTTGGTATACCAATTTCAACAACTTGAAAAGTATTATCTGAGCACCGAAACATCACCAACAACAATTTAACACTCATAAACACCCAATATCAACTAAAAATAGCTCTGATACCATTTTGTGAGTGATTTTAAACCTAGGGTGCATGCATATGGGTTTGTGTCATCATTCAAATATGCATATGTATCACATACGTATATGCGCAGCGGATGAGTAAAATACTAATTCCCTAATGATAAATACAAATAAGTTTTTACATATTATCTCATAAATATAAACTAGATAAAGATTGAGAATTTATTACCTTGACAAGCCTTTGGATTTTGGTCGAACTGGAGTACCCACCTTGAAGCAACGCGTTTATAATTCTAGTTTCTCAACATGGTGGGCTTGAGGAGGCTAGAATAACAGCTTTACCAGCAACGAATTCAACCCTTAAATGCTTGTTTCTACTTTATAGTATAGGTAGCCAAAAATGGAAGGAAAATAGAAGAAATGTATTTTGTGCTCTCAACACTTAGCCAAATGATTACACTTATCTCTCCAAATGCCTTAACCGTAACTTATAACTCCAAATGAGCTACCAATAGCTCTTAATAAGTTGTTTTTGTTTTTTCCTTTTAATGGACAACACTTGTCTCATTGTAATTGGATAATGGCCTCTATTATCTTGGTCAATATTTGTCATTAGTGTTTTGTTTATTATGTTTACAATAAATTAAATGAAAACAAAACAAAATAAAAAATCATTTAAATGAACTTGGCCTAAATCTAGGCCAAATGAGAAATACTTTCTCATTAGTGAGAAACATGTTAAGGCCTACCATTTACAAGTAACGCCCATTTATTCTTATTATATTATTTAATCAATATTAAACAAATAATTTAATCATATTAAATCATGGTAGAAGCACATGCCAATTTAAATAAAAAAATAAAGTGTTTGATTTCAATTTAAATAATAATATCACATATTATTATTATTATTAGTTTATTCAAAAAATATTAAATGAATAAAATAATAATATTATTTGTCCAACAAATAAGGTCATTTTGATAATTTCAAAGTCAAATAATAATTAGCCCACACAATGTGCCATGTGTCAACATTCCATTGGTTAACAACTAATTGTTAACTAATTGATGTACTTAACTCTTAAGTCTTGACACGTGCATGACCGGAGGGAGATTGAAGTAAATGTCCGGTCTGCTAAAATTTTCTAGATCAAACTATTCAATTGGGTATGCTGCCCAAGTGCACAACGAGGATACTTCATATTGTGGGACTCTTTATATCCACTCCCGATTTTTCAAACAGAACTATTTTGTGAGTCTAAGATTGATGCCTCAGGTACATGTAATGGATATTACAAATCAATGTAGTAGACCATACAAGTTGAGGTCATAACACATATGTATAATCCTTCTGCCAATAATATATTGGAAGAGCGGAGATATAGATCACTGCAGTCAAATCTCTATGTGCTCATCCATGAACATATCTCCAGACACGTATCTTGATAAACAATATGTACAAATACTTTTGCAATATTGCTTAACCAAGTGGGAAACTCTTTTGCAATATCGCAAATGTATTTGGGAATATTATTTATTGAAATACAATTCTAGAGATAAGCTTTCAGTTGGGTATATGAAGATTTGACGGTGTTGATCTATATCTTCGCTCTACCCAAATATAAATGATGGAGGGATTATACGAATATGTTATAACCTCAACTTATATGATCTAACGCACTGCTTTGTAATATCCATAATGTATATGTAAGGCATGATTCACGGTCGTATGGAGAAGTTTCATATGATAATTTGGGCGTGGATTTAGAGAGTCTCACAATATGAAGTATATTCATTGTGCACTGGGGCAGTATTATGGATTGAATAGTTTCATTCTAGAAATTCCAGCAAACTGAAAATATATTTCAGGGTTCCTCGGGTTGTGCACTTGTCTAGACTTAAATGTTAAGTACATCACTTAATTAGTTGATAGGAGTTGTTAACTAATTAGATGTTAACAAGTGACAGAATTTTATTCCATGAATTGTTTCACCATGAATTCACCCGTTAACCATGCTAGTAAAATCAAATAAGGTAAATATTAATTATTCAATTAGTTTTTGAATAATAAATAAATATTATTCAAATAAATAAAATATGATTTTTATTTATTTTTTATTTTATTCCTAAGTGGATGATATACCTAATTTGAAAAACATAAATTAAATTATATGGAGTAACATTTTGTAGAATTAATGGTCGATTTTATTAGACTATTAAAAATGGCCACAAAATATTATTTTTTGTTGTTGGCCACTTAACCTAATTTTAGTGAAGTACTTGTGAAGTGGTTAAAGCGTAAAAAATGATGTGAATTCATTTTGATTAACAAGAGTGAAGCAAAAATTCATGCAAGGAGAGAGGGCATTGAGGAGAGTTTGATTTTTGGAGAGATTTCTTTGAACAAAGAGTCGTGAGAAAAATTAGAGAGAGAAAAATAAATTCCTCTTATTTTTCTTTTAATAAACAAAAATTTGTTACTAGAAATTTAATTGCTGTAATTCTAACTTCAAAATCACACTGTATTGGTGTGAACTAAAATTGAACAATAGTGCACTTTAAAGTAAGCTTAAAGTTAGAGTTAGGAAAAATTCAGAATTGAAATCTTCACCAAATGTCATCAAAGGTATGTTTCTATAATTTTAAGTTGTTAATGATTTAAGTTACATGTGTATATGTTGATTACATGCTTAATTCCACCGCAAAATTCATGTATATGATACATGTGTTTAGTTTTTTCAACATGTACATAATCACATGCATACACCCTAAAATACGTTAATAGTTACACCGTTATAGATGAGGAGACAGCCAAAAGCAATCCTACAAACCATTTTAGGGAAGCAGTATAAGCAAAACAATCCCCGTGTGAGAAAGGTTACGCCATTACAGAGGAGGAGATGGCCAAAAGTTATCCTCCAACCACTTTGGGGAAACAGTATAAGCAAAATGATCACCCAAAGTGCGTTGTAAAGACATATCGCCCCTCTAAATGGACTGAAACCTGTGAGAAAGGTTACGCTATTATAGAGGAGGAGACGGTAAAAAATAATCCTCTAACTTTTTTGAGGAAGCGTTATAAGTAAAATTATCCCCCCAAGTGCATTGTGGAGACCTATCGACCCTCTATATAATCTAGTGCCGTTACACAGGAGAATACAGCCAAAAGCAATCCTCCAACCATTTTGGGAAATTGGTATAAGTAAAACGATCCTTCAAGTGTGTTGTAAAGACCTGTCGTCCCTCTACATGGCCTGGAACCTGTGAGAAAGGTTATGCTGTTACAGAGAAGGAGATAACCAAAAGTAATCCTTTAAACTATTTTAAGGAAGCGCTATAAGTAAAATTATCCCTCGAGGAGCATTATAAAGACCTATCGATGTCTTGGGGAAGTGGTATTAGCAAATAGAATCCCCCCAGGTGCATTGTAGAGACCTATCCCCCTTATGTAGCCTGGAACCTATTAAAAGGTTATACCGTTGCAAATGAGGAGACATCTGAAAGCAATCCTTCAAACCATTTTGGGGAAGCGATATAAGTGAAAGAATCTCCCCTAGGTACATTGCAGAGTTCTATCGCCCCTCTACCTGGCCTGACACTTTTGATTAAGGTGACCACTAGTTCTTTATTGAGAAGATACCCAAGAGAGCTTCATGCCTTAATAAGGGAAGCACCTTACCGAGAAGCTCCTACTAGAAGTCCATGCTTCAACAACAAAAGCATCACTACATAGGGCTTTCCTAGAGGAAGCCTCAAAATACCACTGAAGGAATATCCTTAACAGAAAGAAATCTAAAGAAGGACTTTATATCCTCGCATAGGAGTTACATTAACAAAGGACTTCCTCATAAGGAAAATCTAAAGATAAAGGAACAATATAAGAAAAACCATCTGATTTCTCAAAGATTGATGGAGCCGACCCTTAGAGGAAATATTAAAGGAGAACAACAAGCCATGGAAATACAAGTGTAAGCAAAAACCTACCTACATTTCATTAAATCAAAAGTATTTTGATTACATAAGGTGCTTGCAGAATAAAATGAGTTCTTTATATTTAACATTGGGAGGGTTCCCATGGGAATCCTCTATGGGAAGGATGTGAATTTTGACATCATCTAGGATGGAAAATTCTTTTTTGAGCTAGGCAAAAGTATATTGGCTGATATCCTTCCCCATTTTTGCAAGATTTCTTTTGAGGAAATAAAGAGGAAGGTTGAGGACTTTTTGCCAAAGAGAGAAGGAAATTTTGAAGTACTGAAGGCATAGTGATAGAGACAGGGGTTTGAACCCTTTTTATTTAACTTGAAACATGTTCCTTCGTGGGTAGGAAAATTTTCTCTGAAGGTGAAAGGATATTTGTAAATGTATGATTGAAGAGAAAATATGACAGCTAGGATTTTCAAAACGGACGCGTACTTTAATTGGCTTAAAAATGGATCAATTGAAGCAGTGCACCTCAAAAGACTTTTACAAAATGTCAGTGCACCACTTCACTTGTAGGGCGATATCTGTTAGGCCTATATTTGGTCTAGGCCCAATTAATGGCACAACCCAATGAACGAAATTTTTGGTTTTAATAAAAGATAAAGACACGTCAACAATAAATCCCAAATAAGAACTGGCAATGAGGAATTGACAAGCTCAAATTTTGTTAGACCTAGTAAATGAGCCCATAGGTTGCAAAAATTATCGAAATGCCCCTTTTAATGAGATAGGGTCTAGCACAGGTGAAAGGAGGCCCTAGTTCAGACACGGGGTAGAGTTTAACTCAAACTCAAGTTCTCTTGTGTTTTCTAACAGAAAACGGACGAGGAACTTAATTCAGGTTCAAATACTTTTTCTCTTATTTGATTAATCTTGAAGCATATTAATTATTTGAGCGAGATAAAATCGAATTCTGATTATACTTTCCTTATGTGATGAGATTAATATGAATTTGGACATAGAATTAGACCAAATTCATAATAGGACCCTACTGAAATACACGAAGAAAGTCATGATGAGATTACTCTTCACGAGAAATATAGATCAAATCATAAGTAATTACATCTCTTTAATCTTGAAAAGGATCGAAGATCATCTCATGATAACATATCTAGTTATGATTGAGCACTGCACCTATGCACTATAAAAGGCATGCATAAGTCGATTACATTCATTTATGCAGGGATAGAGAACATAACACACATTTAGAGCGAAAGCTTTAATTGAGAACCCAGAAGTGCTCTTGAGATCATCTCCGAGAGACCACCAAATACAGAACCCTCTTGCTTGATTAATCACTCCCACACACAACACCATATCTATTATTGCTTACTGTATTGAGCGTCAGAGTATTATTTTTTACAAGATGACCGTCTTGTTTTAGAGAAAGGTTTCAGGAACTGTTTGAAGGACAAGAAAATGCTAAATTTAACGAAGATTCAAGAGCGCGAGAATAATTTTTGGAGGTTTCAAAAATAAAAAATTTCAATTAAAAAATTTAATTTCTTTTTATAAATTTAGTTTAAGAGAAGATCCTAATTCACCTTCTACCCTTAAAATTATTGTTGCCATTTGGTATATTTTGCCGAGGATCCTAATTCAATTAAATAATTTCTCGAGGATTCTTTACATTGGGTGGTCTCTGTGACTTCCTCTCCATGGGTATATTTTGCAATAAAGTAAGCAAAGGCTTGTACCTTAATGGTTGCCCTTAGTTGTAATGCTTGCCTAACTCATTGAGCTTAATTGCCTATTTAATAACTTATTCAGAGAGGTTCAGATTGTGAAGGATTTATCTTAAAGGCTGGTTGGTGAGAATGGTTATTGTGTAGGCTTGAAAGTAGGGCCTCAATTTTCGTCCAATAATAACTAACACCATGGCTAGCTTTTTTGTTGGTGAATAACTAGTCTCGAGGATTGGTGAATGCTTTGCTAGTGATGTAAACTGGTCTTTGAACATTCTCTTTTTCTTTGACAAATGCAACACTTACTACTTGATTAAGGACTTTTAAATATTGGTTAGGTGGTCCCTTAGTTATGGTACGGCGAGCTAAAGTGTTGAGCTAAATACTCTTTTAATTTTTGGAAAGCTTCCTCACACTGTGGGGCCTACTTTATTTTTTCCTTTCTTTTTATAGCCTAAAAAAATCAAATCATTTATCAATTGCTTTTGAATTGAATTAGCTAAAGGCTGTTATCTCGCCTGTAAGTCTTTGTATCTTTTTGATTGTGTTTGGAGACCACTATCGTGCAATTTCTAAGTGTATGTGCACACTATTGTAAATAATAATACGAAGTGAGTAGAGTATCATTTTCATGAGAAATTATTATTATTCTTGACCAAGTATTAAAATTATTTCTTCTCGCTTTTATTTAGACAAATGTTAATTTGATTTGTTTATATTAAAACTAACTACTAACACTATTAATCAATCCTAATTATGCAAGCAATAAAGTGTATAATCACTATATGGAGAGTATCTAGGATTATAGTTATCCCACAATATGACTTTGTTATCCCAATTATTAACTCCTAAATTCAATTATTAGTCACAACATGTATTTCATCACAAGCCTTTTCTGATGGTCAAGTGACTATACCTTAATCTATAAATTACCTATATTCCTATGGTAATTCGAATAAATCAAGATTCATTAAGAGCAAGTTTATTAATCATACATATTGCATAGGTATATTCCTCTCCTACATTGAAACTAACAATTGCTACATTGTGGTCATGTATCAATGTTTTTAGGTCTAAACACTAAGATGCCTTTTTCAAGTTTATCTTAACGTTCCTTAATCATCCAACATCTCATCAAGTACATTAAAAGCATTAAGAACAACAAATTGAATAATAACTGTGTTCATAACAATAGGATTAAATCAGTTAAGTCCAAATATTAATTTCAAAGCTATAATCCTAGAAAATAAAATCAGTTTAACACAATAAGAGTTCTATGGATAAATACAATAATAAACATGATAGAACTAATCCAAACCAAATATTATGTATACAAGGTGGCTTCCAATCAATTGTTAGCTTTGGTTGAATCTTACAACAATTGGCCAAAGTGCACTTGATTGTGTCAATCTTGTGTAATCCCTCTCCAAAATAGCTTCAAATGGTGTTTTTACAATATAGGATTATTTCTGGGTTAGAGGTGTGTTAGGGTATAAAAATGAGTTAGAGTTAGGTTAAAAGTTGACCAAGCCACCTCAAGAGTTCAAAAATTGGACTTTTATATGATGCAATAAAAGTCCAAAAGCAGCAACGTTTTGCCTTAAACACATGAGTATTCTTCAAAATGTTGCCTTAATGTTGCAACGTTCAGGTCTTCAACATGAGGGCATTCTGAGCATTCTCCTAGAATTTGGAAGCATTGGTAGCTATGAAATTTGTGTCGTGTTGTTAAAAAATCACAAAGCCATGGCGTTCATCATCTCATATGAATGCAGGAGTGTTTGGATAATGAAAGCTGGGACAGTTATTACTTTTCTCAACTCCTTAAGCTTTTTGACATTAATTTGGCTACTTTTTCTCCCATTTCATCTTTTTTTTCTCCACATTTTAATGATTAACCTTATAAAAAAACTACATTGAGAGCATAAATAACTATAAAATTACTCAAAAATGAACAATCATTCAGATAAAATGGGGCCAAAATATAGATATAAATTATAAATATCAAATATCTCTAAACTTAGATAATTGGTCGTCCTCGAGCAATGAGAAAGTATAACACACATGCAAAATAAACAACTAAAAAAAGATTCAAATGAATATAAAAAATCAAAATATGAAAAAATAACACATGGTTGGATTGATTTGATGATTACATAATTGTCTCAAAAACGGCCTCACTTATCTTCAAATCCTTTGGAATTGAAAAAACAAAACTTTAAAAAATTCACAAACACTGTAATTAAGCACTTTCATTATCGTCATAAGTGATCAACCTTCTGTGTGTGTGCAAATAAGCAAGTGCTAATTGAATTTTATCAAGATTAGCTCAAATGCTCAAGATTGTATATAATATATTTTTAATCACAAAACTCTACCATAAGCTTATTTTTCATACAACTATCCACTGATGTGGAAATACACATATTTAGGGATCTATTAAGTGTTTTATTAGCTTGTAATATATGGTTAGAGTCAAGGTGGGTTATTTGGATTAGAATTTGATTTAATGCACACCATGAACACAAGTCCCTTTGACTACCACTTGAACTTCCTACACTTAAATCCCTTATACTTATATTTTTACCCAATTGCTTTCAACCACTTATTCATCAAATTTCTTCTTCTTTGAATAGTTTTTATTTTAATTTTTTTTTTGAATAATAAACTCCCCCAAACTTAATGTAGTGCATACTTGCAAATTCATTGTTTTTCCTCCTTAAACAATCATAACTCTATAAAGTCCATAATATTTCTCAATACATTGAGTTTTTATGGTGTTAAGGGTATTTTAGGTACTTTAAATTCAAATTTTAGGCTTGTAATGTGGTTATTTAAAAAATTTGGTATTCTAGGTTCAATTGGGGTGACTAAGAATAAATATAAATCATAAGTAGGCTAGAAAGGCTCAAACAATCCAACTGTAATCTAACAAGTTCTAGAGTGTTTGTCTGTTCATCTAGACTTAAGTGTACTACTTAGGTATGATCATCTTTAAGCAAAAATTCAAGTAACACAAGCTTTATTCATGTGTTCAAAAATTTGGTGATCACAAACAAGTTAAAAGTTTGTCTAAGTATTGGTGCATGAATTATTTCAAGTATCTATCATTTTCTAGGGACATGAAAAATAAGTTTTACAGTTATATTTTAATATTTTATCAAGGACTAGTAATCAACATCTCAATTTAATACAACGTATAATAAAGAAAAACATGTAATAGATGACAAAATTTTGAAAAAGAATGATCAACATCATATTACTACCACTTCTCCTTTTTCACTACACATAACTAAACTTCACAAAATAACATAAATATAAAAAAAGAAAATAGTAAATAAACAAAAAATAACATAAAGGCTAAGCAAAATATGGGAAGTGTTTCCACACCCTTAAACTTAAAATCTGGCATGATCCCTATAGTAGTGAAAACAAAATTGAAATTGAAATACTTCACTAATCTATGAAATGCTAGCTCAAGCATCCCTAAGATTCGTTGGATCGAATCCAAGTCAATGCAATCCTTATTATCATTAGCAAAAATGGCATTGGGTGATGGGGTAGTGGTCAGCGCTGTCATCATCGGTAAGAGGTGGCTGATGTCTAATTCTAAGCAAGTGGAGCATAATTGCATCCATTGGTATTGGTAGTCTCTAAATTTTGGAACTCCTAGTGAAACCATGTTTCTTGAGTGAATGTTGTAGTGTTATCCTTGTAATACCATAACGTTCATCTTCCCTGGATGAACATTAAGGCACTACAAATGTGATACCCAATGTTAAAGGCCCTGGAATTCACGCCAGGGAGTTCTGATAATAAACACTGGGCCGTTGGCTCGATTCTTCTCCTAACTCATGCTTTTACATGCCAAAAATATAAAATAAAAGAACAATTAATTAAAAAAATGGACAAAAAAATAATTAACCTTGGATTTCCTCCTAAGCAATGCTTGATTTAACATTACGGCTTAACCTCTTGCTTATTTACTCATGGTGGATCAAACTACATGTCTGAGACATTTTTCTTATGGAACTTAAGTCGATGTCTTTGAGTGTTAACATTCTTTTTCTTAGACTTTCATAGCTCTATGAGAAAATCTTTAAAAGTAACTCTGACCACTTTGCTTTGAGCCTTTCCGGAAAGACTAAATTTAAGACCGGAAGACTGACCCCCACTAGCCGATATTTATTGGTTTCTTTTTTATCTTATCTCACCACTTTTTAGTCTTTATTTTATGCAGCAATGCCTTATCATGAGTTTGAGGTCGGATGGCTTCTATCACCTTCTGCTTATAAAATGGTTATACTTCCTCTGGCATTACCATTTTAACCTTGAAGTAATAGGAGAAATTCTTGAAGAATTAACGAAGACTAAAGGTATTCTCTTAGGATTGTTGTGGAGGCGGTAAGGGTGAAGTGTCTGGGATGTCTTTGGTTTAAAGTGCCATCAATTCCTTTTCTTTTACAATTGACTCCTTTTGTGTTTGCCTATTTTCTCTATTGTGGCTCTTCTCTGGTTAATATATTTTAGTAGTTGATGATAGTTTTGGTTCACTCTTTAAGGTGATTGCTTGGCATTGTACTTTATCTCCTATTGAATTAACTTCTATGCTGCTAGGCAATGGGGCCTTATGAATGGCTTCATTGCTGAGGCCAACAATCCAACTTTAGTTTCTAAAGTTTGTAAATAAACTAATTGGCTTTGATAAATTTGTCCATTTTGCTCATGTATTGCATTTATTTCTCCTTTATAACAAATCTCTCTTCATGTTGTAGTCAAGGTTATACTGGAATGCTAGGAGGATACCCTAACCCTGTATGTCCCATGTGCAGTTTCCTTGCATTGGCCATTTGGATGGTTGTCACAACATAAATCACAAGTGACATGTTCTAATAAGTCATAAACATCATCAACAAACTTGTTCATTAATGTATCCCATTCTGCAACATCAATTATTATCTCCAATTGCCTTATAAACCTATTATAGAATGTTCGTACAATTAACCATTTTGGAATCCTATAGTGTGGACACTTTCTCAGTAGTTCTTTAAATCTCTCATAAGCTTCATCTAGAGATTCTAAATGATACTACATAAAGGAAGTGATGTTTCTCCTCATCAGTGCTATCTTGGTTGGAGGGAAAAGTTTTGCTAAAAACATTCGAGCTAAATCATCCTATATTGTAATAGACCTTGCTAGTAGCAACCTTACCCAAATCTTTGCTCGTGCCAGTCATGTAACATAGCAGTACCAAAACACCCCAGTGTTGCTAAACTTCAATGCAGTAACATTCATACATGATAGTTTGCAACGCCACTGCGTTATAAAGGAAAACACTATGGCATTCCAGTTATTTTCTAAACTATATAAAGTAACTCGTTTGAATTTTTATGAGAAAACGTTCACCTTCATCTTAGTATTTAGGGAACACGTTTTACGTCTAAAAATTCTCACCTTTAAATTGCAAGAAAACATATTTCTACACTTGGAAATCATTTGGAGAAAGATCAACATCATAAAAGAAGGTTATTACTTGCAGGAGAAGCATTGGAGCCAAGGCTTGGGAGGATTATCTAAACTTTATTTCAATATTTGTTGATCTAAACTTGGTTTCATTATGTTTTATCTTGTAATTGATTTTCTAAACTTTAGTATGTTGAACTAAACTCACTTGTCTAGGATTGTAGACTTGAATTTAACTATATGTTTATAAATATTTTAACTTTGAATGCATAACCTTGATTTTTATTTATTTTGTTGGTACTTAATGATTTTATTTGATCTAGCCAATCTTATTTATGAACCTTGGATTCATTGATATAAACTTGGAAAAGGCATCTCGTTGAATAGCCTAGGATAAATTAATGTATGATTAAAGAATAGCATCTATAAGTTTCAATCAGACTAGGAATACACCTAATTGGCATGCATGGTTAAGACAACTCAAACTTAATAAATTCTACTTAATCTCAATATCATAGGAATATAGATATTGGCTTGATTGGGATATAATTGCTTGACCATCGAAAGAGGCTTGCGATGAGCCTAGTGTTATGACTAATAATTAACCAAGGGATTGTAATTCAAAGTATATCCATAACAAGCATGAGTTAAGGGATAGCTACACATCCTAAACTTTATTTATCTTTGAGAGTGTAGTAAATTGTATCTTGCTTAGTTAGTTGTTAATTTAGCATTTTATTTCATTATTAATTGAATAAATTCATTAGAATAAAAATAGTTGAATCAATTTTAGTACTTGAATAGAGCAAAATACTAGTCCTTGTGGGATTGACACCCCTCACCCTTTATTACTTCTTAGCGATAGTGTGCACTTGCGTTTAGGATAAACATACACATCGCACACAATAGCATCAGACACATGTCTTCTTAGCTCTCATTTGTCACCTATTTGCTAATTAACAACACTTTATTAACTTAATAAATATAAGCTTAAATCTTAAGCTTTAACATATGTGTATCTCGAGAGATCCCAAAACAAATCCCGTTTACCAAAATTTTCTTAGATTAAACTCTTCAACCTAGTCCACTACTCAAGTGCTAAAAAATACACTTTATATTGTGAGATTCTCTAGGTTCACACCAGTTTGTCTTATGGAACCCTTCCATACACATTTACAGATATTACAAATTGATATGTTGAACTATATAAGTTGTGGTTAATATATATTCGTATAGTCTCTCAATTGTTTATATCTTGAAAGAGCAGAGACATAGATCTTCACTTTCATATCTCTAGTTGCTCGACCATGAACTTATCTTCAGATTTGTATTTTGATAAACACTATCCACAAACAATTTTTTGATATTTTTTTACCTTAGAAAACTCTTTTCTGAGGTATATGCTTGTGGTTACAAAAATTTCTGAAATACAATCTTAGAGCATTAGGATATACAACTCACTCATATGAGCTGACAGATCCCATATCTATGCACACCGAACTTCATAAGCATCAGACCATTCTCAACGACACCTAGAGATTAGACTATAAAAACTCTATAATATGTGTAGAATCTAAGTATGGTGGATCACCCACAAGCCCACTATGACACTTAGATTAAAGGATCACAAATATTACTCAACTCGAGAAGACCTTCTATTGATGACTTTATGGGATATTTATTGGAGGTCCTCATAAATTTATTTAGTATTTAGTCTTTACTGAATACTTGCATGCCTATACGAGCTTCTACTAAGCTCACGATCTGGTAAGACTAACTGTCTGGACAATTCAAATATAGACATACACTAATCTAAAATGTATACTAATTGACCTGTATCAGTAACCATAGATCATGAATGATATATTTGAGAACATATTGTATAATGATATTTCTTAGTACCATTTACAATTTCATGCAACTATGTCATTACTATAATATTCTTGGATCATTGTTCACTTTCATACAAGGTTCTAACTCTTAGTATACTAACTCTTATTACTGACTTAAACACCTTTAAATTAGATCTAAACTCCTTTAAATCTATAATGTCTGAGAAAGTAACAAGCTTAGTACCATATAATAAATAATTAATGATTTATTGAAATGTATATTGTGTAAATATCAAATAAATAATCATACAAAAAAATTGAATAGCACGAAAGCATTGTCTTCAATAATTTTGAGTTATTAAGGGTTGTTTATTAATTCTAAATTAAATTGTTGATATTATAAAAATCATTTGAGACATCATTATGATAATCAAATCAACCTAGCTTGTTGTGTCTAGTAAGTCTTTATGACTCAAGCTTATATTTTTCTATTTCTTTTTAACTCTCCTTACTCAAGGACGAGCAATTGTTTAAGTTTATGGGAGATTAATGAGAGCATCATAGACCTATATTTTGCCCCCAGTTTACTTAGAAATTGTTTGTTTTTAAGTGAATAGAAGGCTATTTATCTGCTTAACATTGATTTTATAGGGATTGAACATGAAAGGATGAAAAATGAAGAAATTAGTGCAAAATTATAGAAATTAAAGTTAAATCAAGAATAAAATGCAAGATTTGAAAAGATAAGGGTAAACATCCCAGCGATAAAAAGCTGAACGGTATAATTTTCATAAGAGAAAGAATGCTTCAGTGATAAATAGAGAAAACTGCACTGAGAATTCTAGAACTTGCATCAATCCAGCATTAGCAAGCCACCGCTCCAGTGATGCAACCAATTTAGAACCCTAATTCTCCAAGGCTTAACACTCAAGCATTGATTTACTAACACTATAGCGATAGAACATCTATAGCCAATACTCTAGCAATGAGAAAAGAATGTCCCAATGTTGGTGTGATTCCTAATTAGATTTTAAGTACAACTTCAAGAATCCAAGATTTTCCTATAAAAAGTTCACTCGTCCTAACCTTTGAAAGATTCACAACTTTGGTTTTTTTAAAAGTAAATAGAGCATAATTTAAAGTAATTTAGAAATAGAGTTTCATATATCAAGAACAGAAAGGGATTTTGGAATATTCTTGTTAGATCAACTAATTGGCAAATTCAAAAACATCAAATTTAGTTTGCTTTTGGTTGTATTATATTTTTAAATATTTATTGCCTTTATTATCTTGTAATCATGAACTAGTTTTATTTTCTAAGGTTATAGTTTGAACTCAATATGTATGCTTAAATTGTTATACTTTTTGATATTTTATGAACTCAATTTTTATTATTCAAATTATTTGATCTTAATGTTTTCAATATACCTGGCCAGTTATTGATTGATAGAGGAACACATTGATAAACTTGGAAAAGACATCTTTGTGTTTAGCCTAGGGTAATTTGATACATGATAGCGTAGTAATATTTATAAGTTTCAATATATGATAAGAATATACCTATATGACATATATGGTTAAAAAGACTTGAACTTAATGAGTATTAACTTTATCGGATTACAATAGGAATATGGGCAATTGGTAATTTAAGAAATATTAACTTGACCATCGGAAAAAGCTAGTGAAGAGTTTAGTGCCATAACCAATAAGAAAATTGAGGGATTAAATATTAAAGAGTAGTATTTAAAAAAAAAAACATATTGAAGGATAGTTATAATCATAGGCTTTTCTCTATATTGTGATTTTTATAATTTGCTTAGTTGTGATAATTTTAGATATATTTCATTCATTAAATTAGTTTAACTTTAATTTCAAATTAAGGCATTGATTTTTGGAATAAAAAAAAGAAGATACAATTTTAGTACTTAGTCAAAGTGCATATTAATTCCATGTGGTTTCGACATTTGATTTTAACACTATATTACTTGTTATGATATGTGTACTTGTGTTTAATTTGCACTTAGAAATAACACAACACCCATCTATATAACTAAAGGAATAAAGAAATTGAAGCTTAAGGCAAGAAGGTCTGTTTTGAATTCAACGCAAAAAAAGCCCAATAGTGGTCAAAGAAAAGTAAGAGTAAAAGAGGATCAAAGCCCCCCCTCAAAAGAAGCATTAGAATTTTAAGTCAATTAAGATATTGGAATTTCTAAAGAAAGTAGGGGATAATATGAACATAAAAAATAAGGATCATAATACATCGGCAATGGGTAGGCCATAGCTTCACCTAGATCAATAAAAATCTTAAGTTGAAATATCCAAGTATTGAGGAACCCTCAGATATTCTTTGCACTGAATAAGGTTCTCTAAACTTATAGGACCAGTATTGTATTTTTGTGTAAGATTAAGCTATATGAAAGTCAGATAAGGAGATTTGGAGGAAGATTAAGTTTTGAGAAATGTTTTGTAATAAGTAGGGATGGGTTGAAAAAATGAGTAGCTTTAATGTTGAATGAGGATTTAAATCTTCAAATTCTGTCTTATAGTAAGTGCTATATAGTTGCTATAATAAAGAAGGATCAAGCCAACATATAGAGGTATACATGATTATATGGTTTATCAGAAGTAGACAAGAAAAAATATACATGGCAGGTACTTTACGGATTAGAAAAAGTGTTAGAACTTTCTGAGGTTTATGGGTGGGTGGGTAGGTGTGTGTGTGTATGTGTATGTGGTGGGGGACTTCAATGAATTCCTAGACTTGGAAGAGAAAAAGAATGGGCAACCAAGGAGTTGTTATGCTATTTAAGAGTTTAGAAAGGCTGTTGACACAAGCAATCTTGATGAAATGGGATGTAATGGATTCCCAAATACCTAGTCAAACAAACATTTTAGCCTAAATTTAAAGAAGAGATGATAAACGATGAAGGATGGGTTAATTGTTACAATAGTTTAGAAATTCAACACATAGCAGCCATGGGCTTTTGTCATTGCCTAATTATACTTGAAGCTTAGAGAGAGAATATAGAGAGATAGAGGAGACAAAAAGTTATCCCAAAGTTCTATTATGAGAACTCATGGAGCCAACATGATAAATGACTAGAAATAGTAAAAGAAAGTTGAAGTTTATAACAAGAACCAAAAGTGATAAATTGGATAGTTTTTTGCAAAAGGTGGAAAGAACTAAGGCAGCTTTGAAGAATTAGAGTAAATTAGAGCTTGGTGGGAGGAAAAAAAGGCTTGAGAGATTGCTAAAAGTGCTAAATCGAAGCAAAATAGCTAATTAGCAATATAAAAATAATAACAAAGTTAGGAATGTGGAAAAATAGATTATTTATTAGAAGCAGAGGTCTAGGGTAAGCTAGCTTAAGGAAAGGGATAAAAACATGAAGTATTTCCATGCTAGAGTAAGAAATAGAAGGAGAATTAATAAAATCAGAGGACTTTGTGATGAAGGTGGCAATCGGTTAAATGGGGACCAATAAATTGGAGGAATACTAAGTAGTTATTTCAGCAAGTAATTTGAGTCAATATGCCTTTCTGAAGTCCAGATAAATAAAGCCATCTAGGGATTAAGCTCAACAATACCTGAGGAAGTGAAAGATGAGGTAGATAGGTCTTTACCAGAGAAGATATCACCAGGGTTATCTGGTAGTCCTAACCTTCAAAGGTTTTTGGTCTAGATGGACTTCCAACCAACTTTTATCACAAACATTGCGAGCAAGTAGGTGAGGACACCATTCAGGTACATATCCTAAACCAGGGAGGCAATGCTAAATCTATTAACCATATTCTTATTGCCTTAATCCCAAAACTAAAAACCCCTAGAAACCAATAAATTTTAGATCTATTAGTCAATGCAATGTAATCTATAGATTCATTATTAAGATAGTTACCATTAAGCTGAAAAAAGCCCTCAATTACATCATTCCCCCAAACCAAAGTGCTTTCATCCCTAATCAATTGATTAGTGACAATATAATTATGTATGAATGTTTATATAAGATTATAAATAAGAGAAAGAGAAAAGAAGGATATGCAGCTCTAAAACTGGATATTAGTAAAGTATATGATAGAGTTGAGTGAAGGTTTTTTTGGAGAAAGTTATAAGAAAGATAGGCTTTACAGAACATTGGATTAATTTGAATGTGAGGTGTATTACCATCACTTCATTTTCAATCTTGCTAAATAGAGTAGTAAATGAGAAGTTCAAAGTCTATAGAAGGTTAAGACATGGTTATTCTCTCTCCTTAAACCTGTTCATTTTGTATGTTGAAGCTCTCTTATCTTTGCTGCATAAAGCAAAAAAAGAGAAGCAAATTAAAGGGGTTCATTTTAACTGTACCTTATCCATCTCTCACTTACTATTTGCTGATAATGGCTTAATTTATATTAGAGCTTCTACTAAGATTGTATTAATATTAAGCAGCTCTTTGAAGTGTATGCAAGCCTCTGGTTAGGTTTTCAATTATGACAAATCTATCTTCTTTAGTTCTTGTGTTTCCAAGAACCAAGCTCATGCCATCAAGTACATTCTCCAACTTAAAGAGGTGTAAATGCATGAGAGATATATAGGTATAACTCATCAATGGTAGGAAAAATAAGAAATAATTCTTTAACGAGGTAAAACTGAGAATATCAAGTAAAGTAAAGACTTGGCAAGGAAAATCTTTCTCTAGTAGAGGAAAGAAAGTCATGATCAAAGTTGTGGCTCATGTTATACTTACATATGCAATACGTAGATTCAAAATCCTAGGAATCTTGTGTGATGATATTCAAAAAATGATTGTTGATTTTTGGTAGGGCTCCAAGGATTTAGCAAGGAAAATACACTAGTTAGGCTAGAAAAGGTTGTGCCAATAAAAATGTAAAGAGGACTGGGCTATAGAGATCATGGCTGCTTTAACCAAGCCTTGCTAGAGAAAAGTTCATTCCACTAAATCATTAACTACAAAAAATTTAAGAGCAAGATAATTTATGAATGGAAGCTTATTGGATGGTAATATATGAGGCAATCCCTTCTATTTATGGAGAAGTCTTATGTGGGGTAAAGAGCTCTTGAGGAAAGGGATTAGGTGGTTAATTGGCAGGGGGGATAGAGTGAAAATCTATAACAATAATTGGATCCCTAGAGCTCAAACTTTTAAACTAGTATCTTTGAGGGTGCTAAACTAGAGATGTAAAGTAGAGATGTTAATTGATGAAGGAAATAGATGGAAGAAGAACTTTATTAGACAACATTTCAAGAAGAATGATGCATATCATAATTTGATCATTCCTCATCTAGCAACTAAATATGATTATTCTATTTGCTGGCACTATGACAAGGGAGGATCATATTCTATAAGAAATGGGGTATTATTTAGCTCTAAGGGATAAGTTTTGTATTGAACTAAGCACAAGTGCACACTATTGTAAACAAGTAATATAATGATGAATAGGATGTCGATCCCACAGGGAAATGATATTTATTTTTGCTAAGTACTAAAATTATTTCTTCCTATTTTTCTCAAGATAATAAATTTTAAAGGAAATTAGAACCTAAAGTTTTATAAAATACTTCTCTAAGGTTGCAATTTTAAACTACCAAATTAAGAAAGACTAGGATTACAACCTATCCCTTGTTACGTTACTTAAACCAATTAAATTCTTTTTTAATTAATCCTTTAGTCTAAATTATTGATTAAAACATGAAAACCTTTACTATCCTCTTTCGATGGTCAAACAAATATATTTTACCCCAACAATTACCTATATTTCTATGGTACTCAGATAGGAATAAAATTTATTAAGATAAGGTTTTATAAACCATGCATACTATACAAGTATACTCCTATCTCATATGAAACTCATAACTGTTATGCTATGATCATACATCAATTTACTTTTGCTAAACATTTAAATTCCTTTTCCAAGTTTATTTATGATTTTCTAGATCAATCTAATTACTGGCCAGTTAAAAAGAAAGTAATAAACATAATAAAATCAAATAGTTCAAAATTGAGTTCATAAAATAATTAAAAAAACACAAAATTTAATCACATAACTAGTTCACGTTGTAATCTTAAATAATAAAAGTTAGCTTATGATTGCTAGGATTCTAGGGCATAGAATAATAAACATAACTATAACTATAAACAAACTCAAAAGAAGAACTTAAAGTAGAAGAAAGTTCCATTGTCTTCAATCTTCAATCCCTTGCCTTGAACTTTCAAGTTACCCTAAGATTTTTAAAATCTTCCAAAATTTGTGCACTTCTTTCTCTTTTAAAGTATTTGAGAATTATGCTATCATCTTCCTCTTACTTGGATTCCAAAGTCCTCTTTTTTTTAGGCTTAGGGCTTTTAACTAAGGAAAACTATGAATCTAAGTTAAGTTAAGAAATCTCTTTTATTGCCCTATTGTCCTGGATCTGACATGCTAATGTCGTAATGCTAAGCTTCTATTTTAGGGTAATTTTTTGTTGCACCAACATTGCAGCATTCACCTCTAGTCGTTGCATCACCTAAACATTGACTTTTGACCTTTGAATTGTAGGCTCCATGGCCGCGAACTTGGCTATTAGGTGTTGCGACACTCATGTTCTATTTTGACTCCTAAATTTCTTCTTCCAGCATCGCAGCCTTTATGTGCTGGCATAGTGGTGCTCTCTTGAATTTTCTTCTTTTAGCTTAGTTGTTTTTCCCATTTTTGATTTTTTCTCACACTTTTACCTTTAACCTATAAATTAATCAAAATATAGATTAATAGCCGTATAATTAAATTAAGCAAGCAAATATTAAGCTTTAAGGAGGTAAAAACAATAGTATAATCTAGACCTATCAAACTCCCATAACTTAATTAGTTGGTCGTCCTCGAGCAAAGAGAGAATTCTAAAACTATAAAAAAAAACTAAAATTAAAAACACTCAAGTGGGCTAGTACATGACTAATATAAGGTCTCAACAATTGTTATAACTTCCAATAGGCTTAAAATATTATAAAAATTCAATATGACATAATCCTCATATTCATTTTTCTTTACTTGTGACTCTTGGGGTGTGTGCGTTTGTAGTATATTATGAGTTTCATGCACCTGGATTATTTTATGCATACAAGAAAGCAAATTGGTCATTTTATTTATTTTGATTTTTCATACACTCAAAATGCTTGCTTTTCATACCACTCTCTACTAATGTAGGAGCTCACATAACTAGGGATCAATTAGGACTTTAACTTAGCTTGTAACGCAAGGCTTAGGGTGAGGGTAGGATAAAATAAAGATTATTACGCATTAAATTCACACCATAAGCATAATTAGAATCTATTGGTATCCTTGGGTTCCTAAATTGGGTCTCCCCGACACTTGTTTTCCAACTTTGCTTTGCACAAATTTTCCTTTTTATCTCTCTAATCTAGAAGAATATGAAAAAAAATCATTTTGTTTTTAGTTCAATATTCCCCCAAACTTGAACTTTTAGCATTTCTTAAGTATTCACTTTCCCTTTTTCCACATTTTATAGACCCAATCTTTTTTTTGATTGTTTTTATAAGTCTAATATGCTATGGTGTATTTGGTATTGTAAAGGCGATATTTTGGGCTAAGGGGTAAATTTTATGGGTTTTAAACAAAGAAAATAGGTTTTGAGGTTCAAAGGAGGTGATTAAAGATAATTTAAAATTTTCGGGTAGGCTTAAAAGGCTTAAACGATCCAAACATGGCCTAAAATCATATCCCTAATTATGTTTGCCTAGGATTTTACCTCGAATGATTATTGAACAAATTCTAAAGTATTTTGACCTTTAGCATTCTTGTTATGCATAATTGTTTTAGGTTAGCATGAAACCTCAAACAATTAACTATGCACTCAATATGCTCAAGTAATCACAGTCAAAGGAAAATTTTGTACATTTGATTTAGACACAAGGATAAATATAATATTTCTTATTTCTTGTGAATTATAGCTTTCACAATCATTTTTCTAATTCTTATCATTGACCCCTAATCATTTTCCAACCCAAGACTAAACAACAAAACTAGGACAATGATTTAAAATAAAATACATAACAAAAAAAATAAAAATATGAAACAATAAAATCACATCCTTAAAATAAAAAAAGTGTTTCCCTACCTTTAAAATTAAAATATGATATGTCCCATAATAGTAGAAAAATTGGAAAAGTGATACACTTCCCTGATTTTTACACCGACTCCTCATTCATCGTCCATTGTATCATCACTATCATCTTCCTCGCTATCATCATTGTCATCAGCTATGGTAGGAGGTATGGGTTAGATTAGAGGTAGTGGTAGTGAGTTGATGTCCATCATGAAGTGAGCAACCATCAATTGTATGAACTGTGTTTGATATATGGCCCATTGAGTACACCATTGTTGATAAGCATGAAACTCATGTCAGTATGCTT
Source organism: Ailanthus altissimus (assembly GCA_946807835.1). NCBI lineage: Eukaryota > Viridiplantae > Streptophyta > Magnoliopsida > Sapindales > Simaroubaceae > Ailanthus > Ailanthus altissimus. Next base: position 19,310,051 of record OX327687.1, read on the forward strand.
TAAACTCACTCTTAAATTGAGAAAGTCAGGCTTGTATGATAGTGGGCTGGATGAGGATGTGGCTTGTACAGAAGGTGGAGTTGGTGGTTAACATAGGTTATTGATGGATCGAACTTTTTATAGTGTACTGATATCCATCAAATAAAGAGGATGTATGAGTTCTTTTTAGGGATCCCACTGAACATGAGCTTGGGCATAAAAAGCCATAATTAGGGACGGATAGAACATGTTAGCCTTCTTTTGCTTAAAGTTGTATACAATACTACCTTTTATCTCTTTACCAACATTAATGCTCATTTCCATTGTGATTGCATAAAGGAGAACGGCTCGGTCCTTTGTAACATTATTGAGGTACATCACTAGCTTTAGCTTTGACCAATAAAGTAGTGCCAAATTCTCTTTTTGGTCTATGTGTTTGGTGGGGAAGGAGATGTGGTAACCCCCTACGATCTTTCATGTAGCCTCTACTGTGTATAATTTTTGGATAGTAACCTCAGGATCTAACTCTTTTAACAACTAATGGTAGTTGTCATTGTAAATCTAAGAATGTTGAAGCTGTCAATAACTATATCTCTGCCCTTTCCTCGAATCTTAAAGTCTCTATGCTCAGAGGCATTTACATAAGATTCTCTCACTAATGGTAGAATTGCCACCTTTGGTTGAGCAGATAACTTTTACCATCATTTACCGTTGATGATGGTAGGGATGCTTGGAAACCTCTAACTAGAAAAGCAGATTTCCTAACCCTTGAATTGGCATATCATTCAGCCATGGATAACAAGATGAATTTTGTGTTGTCGTAACTTAGTGTTGCTATGTGAGTTATCTTTGACTTCTTGCAGGACATAGTTTAAGATTAGATAACAATACAAAAAAATTTTAACATAAGCACACTCCTAAAACAAGATTCAAATCAATAACCTCATTCTTCCAACTTTATTTTTTCGATAGCTAATAGCCACTTATCAACCAAATCTTGGTAAATAATATATCTAAATTCAATCTCAATCATAAGTGACACTAAATTATAAAGAATGGAGCGCAATAGTTAGCCGTTTATTACCTTTAGAGCAAGAATATGCAAAATTTTAAGTTTGAACGCCTTTTTGAATTCTTGGTCTCAGAACCCTAATTTAGAGTTTGAATGGCTATAATAATGGTTGATTTTATGTTTTTGTTATGTTTCGGGATTGGTTTAATGGTGGATTTGGTGTAGTTTTGCTCGATTTGAAGGATTGAGTTAAAGGGTTTGAGAGAATATAGAGGAGTTTGGGTGTTAAAGATTTTTATAATAGGAGGGAATGTGTACAGCCCCTTAATTTGAATTGAATTTTGAATAGGATTCATGGTGCCAGGGTTGAGCACGGTGACACTGAGACCCAAAATTTGAAGGTTTGAAAACTCAAATATTGGCATTGCAACATTGAATTTTTTCCTTACATACCCTTTAAAAACTTTTTAGGCACTATGGCATTTACCATTATGCACTATAGCATTGAATTTTTACCTTTTGCTTGTTTTATATTATCGATATGGTGCCACAGTGCTGTCCTTTAGATGTACCAAGGCTAAGGCCTGGATTTTGAGGTTTCTTTTTTTAATGTTAAGCATAGCGGCCTTAGGTGCAAGGCGTTGTGGCGCTCAGATTCTATTTGGCGTCATTTTTCTAGATACGAGGGAGTACTACAGTGCTGGGTTTTTGGGTGTTACAGCACTAACTCTCTCTCTCTCTATATATATATATAATAACATGGATGAGAAAAAGGGTATAACACTTAAGTTACCTTCTTAGAGGCACTTGATTTAATGTCATTACCTTGACGTAATGCTTAGGCGCTTATGGTGGATCAAACTATATGTCGGAGGCATGTTGCTAATAAAATTTCAGTTTCTGCCTATGATTGTTGATATTTCTTTTCTTAGACTTCCATAGCTCCATAATGAAGTTTTTAAATAGTGGGTCTGACCATCTTAATTTCAAGCTTTCTGGAAAAGTTTTATCCTTAACTGGAAGAATGAACCTTGTTAGGCAGTATCTAATTGCTTCTCCATGATGTTATTGTCACGCCCTTGTTTTCTTCTTCTTTATCTTGTGTAGCTTTGTCTTCTCATAAGCTTGGAGTTGAATTATATTCATCACCTTTAATTGTGGGGGTTGATTTTCTTCATTTATATTTATCCAGTCAATTCTAAAATAGTCTTTAGATTCACATGGAAGTTTCATTGCCTTGAAAACCTTGAAAGTCATTGTCTTACACCCTTATAATCAACTCACCCTTTTAGACATCAATCAAAGTTCTTCTAGTGGCTAGGAATGGTCGACCCAAAATGATCAAAATTTCACAATCCTCTTCCATATATAGTATGATGAAGTTAGTTAAAAATATGAATTTGTCTACTTTGACTAACACATCTTCAATTATACCTATCGGATACATGAGTGAAAGGTCCGCTAACTAGATATAGATATTAGTCAGTTTTGCTTCCCTCAATCCTAGCTTTTTATAGATGGCTAATGACATCAAGTTTATTTTGGCTCTTAGCTCACACAAAGCCTTACCAAAATAGTGGTTTCCAATAGTGCATGAGATGGTAAACTTTTGGATCCTTGAGTTATGAAGGCAATATTTTTTACAAAATTGCACTACATTCTTCCATTAATGCCATTGTTTCATATTCTTCTAATATTCTTCTAATATTTTCTTTCTTGACAAGATATCTTTCATGAATTTAACATAACTCAACACCAACTCTAATGTATTTGCGATTGGGATGTTAATGTGCAACTTCTTGCAAATTTCCAAAAAATTATAAAACTACTTCTCTTATTTTTGCTTCTGTAGTCTTTGAGGAAATGATGGTGGAGGGATGTAAAAATTACACCTTCTCTTTCTGCGTTCTCTTCTCTTTTTCTACATTTTCTTTATTTTTTTGTACTTTTTGCATTTTGTTTTGTATTTTATGTACTATTCTAGATAGATAATGGTTGTGGTTTTGGTTTCTATGAACTATCCTGTAATTCTTTACTACTTCTCAATGTCATTGCCTTGTATTACTCTCTATCACCTTTATGATTCACTTTTGTGCTGCTTGGTAAAGAGCCTTATGGATAACTATTCATTACTAAAGCCAACTCTCTTACTTGGGTTTCTAAGGTACATAGAGATTGCTTAGCTTGGGTAAGAGTTGGTTACTTTGCTTCATGTATTTCATCAATAACCCTTTTTAGGAATAGTTTTTTCTCTTATTGATGCTGATGTTGTGTCAAAAATCCTTATGGATTTATGGGTTTTAAAGGTTACCATTGATTGGTACTCCAATAGAAGTTGGGTGATTTTTTTACCCAGGATTATAAAATTTAAAGTTAAAGATGGTTGTCGATGTAAAAATCACAAGTTATTGGTTAGCTCTTCACTGCATTCATTCTAAGGGCAATAATTTTCTTGGACAACAAGCTGACCTAGGCTGTCAATATAATGAGTTTGTTAATGTCATGAACACCTACAATATTTCTTAGATTAACCATTTGTATCGGCCATTAATAACTATTTGATGCCATTTCTTCTAGTAGGTCATTTGCCTCATTTGTTGACTTCTTCAACAAAGCTCTTACTACTAATGCATCTACTATAGTCTACAAATGTCCCACTAGTCCTTTGTAGAATCTATGTACTAATACCACTTAGGGACTCCATGGTGTGGGCATTTTCTCAACATATCCTTGAATTACTCTCATGCCTCATACAATGACTTGAAATCAAACTATATAAAGAATATGATGTCATTCTGCATCTTTATTGTATGGACTAGTGGGAATAACTTAGCCAAGAACTTTTATGCTAAATTATCTTATATTGTTATCAATCTAGATGGTAGTGACATCAACCAGTTATTCGCCTTATCCCTAACTCAGAAAAGGAACAGTCGTAATCTTATGACATCATCAGAAACTCCATTATACTTGAAAGTATCACAAATATTTAGGCAACTCATAATGTGCTCATTAGGATAGTCATTTCTTTGTCCATTAAAATGCATTAAGCATCTGAATTGTGCTTGGCTTGATCTCGAAATAGTTGGCATTGACGGTCGGTCTGCTGATACTCAAGTGAATTCCATCTACCAAAGAGACTGTACAATCCTTCAAAGATCTTGGTTCTTCAGCAACATTCTAGATTAGATCAACCATGTTGTTTACTTGATTATGTTCTTGATGATAGCATGCACTTGCGCTTTAGTACAATACAATAAGTTTTTGGCATCATTACTAGTGAATGGTTTTTTTTTCCTTGTTAATACTAATACCAATATATATTACTTTTAATTCATATTTTATTTTTATTTTTGCAGGATTTTCAGCGATTTATGCGACGTTCGAAGAGTGTTGACTTGATTGCTTTTGATCTTAAAATTGAATGAACACTTACAAGATATCATAAACAGGTAATATAATGATGAATAAGATTTTGATCCTACATGGAATGATATTTATTTTTGCTAAGTATTAAGATTATTTCTTGCTACTTTTAAATGAAATTATGCTAATATAAATTAAAACCTAAAGTTCTATAGAATACTACTCTAAGGTTGCAATTCCGAATTACCAAATTGAGAAAGTATAGTATTACAATCTATCCCCTATTGCTTTACTAGCCTCTTCTGAAAGTCAAGCAAATATATTTTATCCTAGCAATTAACTATATTCCTATAGTAATCAAATAGAAATAAAATTCATTAAGATCAAGTTTTATAAACCCTGCAGGCCATATAACTATACTCTTATGTCATATGAAACTCATAGCTGCTATGCTATGATTATACATTAATTTGCTTTAGGCTAAACAAATTATTATTAGCCAATTAAAAAAAGCAATAAACACAAACAAATTAAATAGTTCAAAACTGAGTTTATAATATAAAAAAAAAAACTGAATTTAATCACATACAAGTTCAAGTTGTAATCCTAGATAAAAGAAATTAGCTCATGATTGCTAGTATTATAAGGTAGAAAATAATAGACATAACTATAAAAGCAAACTCAAAATAAGAACTTGAAGTAAAAGAAAGTACCCTTATCTTAAGTCTTCAATCCCTTGCTTTAAACTATTAAGTTGCACTATGATTCTTAAAATCTTCTAAACTTTGTGCTATTCTTTCTCATTTAAAGTATTTGTGATTGCTCTCTCTTCTTCCTTCTTTTTGGCTTTCAAATTCCACTTTTTATAGGCTTTGGCTTTTAACTAAGGTAAACTTTGATTCTAAGTTATATCAAAATATATCTTTTTATCGCTTTATCGTCGCGACGCTCAACTTTTGTTTTAGTTTAATTTTTCTTGTCATACCAACACTATGACACTTGCCTCTGGCCCCTGAGGCATACAGACACCAACTTGTGACCTTTCAACTACACCACAACCTTGACTACTGGCACTGCAACCTATAAATCAACCAAAATATGCATAAACACCAATATAATAAAATTAATCAAACAAATATTAAGCTTTAAAAATGGACTAATAATAGTATAATCTATCAATTAACTGTCCATGGAATTAGAATCTTCAGCCCCAATAAAGGCCTACTAGAATCTGATTTGGAGCCTAACAATTCCTTAGAAGGTCAAAATCTTTGTATAGAGAGCTAAATCTTATATTCTCCCTACAACAGCGATAAACGTAAAATAGATATAAGGTATTGCCTCATTTTAGCTTTGATTATTTCCCTTTTAGGGTAATTGTGGTCTATTTATGCATACTTGTGTTGAAATTATAGGACAAGCATGTAAATAGGCTCAAGGGAGAGAAAAATAGCAAAAAGGAGACCAAATAGCATAAAATTAGAGATTAATTACAGAAAATGATCAAACACAGTTGCGTCAATGATGAAAATGCGCCAGCGTTCATCCTTATAGGATGAATGCTATGGTGTTGAACACTAAATGCCCCAGCATTTTTGGGGATTTGGATGCCATAGAGTTGGCATGAAAGATGAGTAGCGTTAAAGGCAAAGACTATTCAAGATTCCTAAAGCCTTAGCGTTGAAAGGGAACGCCACTGAGCCATTTTATCAACACCCTAACGTCATTCATGCAACACGACAACTCTAAAATGCCCCAACATTGATAAACCTCAATGCTGTAGCGTTTGTACATGGCAGCTTGCAATGCCCTTACGTTGTAAAAGAAAATGCTACGGCATTATGGTATTTTCTGCACTATATAAAGCAACTCTTTTGAATTTTATAAGGAGAATATTTCATGCTCATCAAAGCATTTAGGGAACACCTCTAAGTCTAAAAATCTACCTTTAGACTGCAAGAAAACATATTTTAGCACTTGGAAAGCATTTAGAGAAGGACCAACACAATCAAGGGAGGTTATTACTTGCAAGAGAAACATTAGAGCCAAGGCTTGGGAAGATCATATAAACTTCACTTCTATATTTGTTAATCTAAACTTGGTTTCATTATGTTTTATCTTGTAATCAATTTCTTGAACTTTAGTATGTTGAATTAAATTCACTTGTTTAGGATTGTAGACTTGAATTTAACTATATGTGTATAAATATTTCAACTTTGAATACATGAACTTGGTTTTTATTTATTTTGTTGGTACTTAACGCTTGCATTTGATTTAGCCAGTCTTATGTATAAACTTTAGATTCATTGAGATAAACTTGGAAAAGGCATCTCATTGAATAGCTTATGACAAAGTGATGTATGATTGTATAATAACATCTACAAATTTCAATTAGGATATGAATATACCTAGTTGGCATACATGGTTAAAACAACTTGAACTTAATGAATTTCATTTAATCTTGGTATCATAGGAATATAGTTATTGGTTGATTGGGGTATAATTACTTGACTATCGGAAGAGGCTTGCGATGAGCATAGTATTGTGACCAAAAATTAACTAGGGATTTTTATTCAAAGCATATCCATAATAAGCACGGCTTATGGGATATCTACACATCCTACAATTTATTTTATCTCTGAGATTATTGGAAATTGTGTCTTGCTTATTTAGTTATTAATTTAGCATTTAAATCATTTTAATTGAATCAATTTGCTTGGATAAAAATAGGAGAATTAATTTTAGTAATGTCACCCACCCTTTATTACTTGTTAGCAATAGCATGCAATTGCACTTAGGATAAACATACACATTGCATACAAAATAACAAGTTTTTGGTGTCGTTGTCAGTGACTAGTGTTACTTTGATTTCTTTCAATACTAATACTAATTCATCTTTTTTTTTTTTTTGGACTTTTATTTTTGCTTGTTTACTTGTTTGTTTTACATTATATTGTTATTAGGTTGGCACTCTAGTGTATGCAGAGAGCTCGTAGCCTTGATTTAACTTCTTTAGATCCTAACATTGAAAGAACACTCTATAGGATTCATCGAGAGCAATCCCAAAGAGCTAACATGGAAGATTATAGCGATATACCTGCACTATTGAAGAACAATCCAAAGACTTTAAATAGTGTACAGTACCATTTGTGGATGGAATCAACTTAAGCTTATGAAACCGATCATCAATGTTAACAACTTTTGAGATCCAGCTTAATACCATTCAAATTCTTAAGGATTCAGTTCAGTTTGAAGGGCTTCCAAATGATGATCTAAATGAACATATACTTAACTTCTTGGAAATTTATGAACCTTCAGATTCAATGAAGTTTTAGATGTTGCCATCAGATTGAGGTTGTTTCCATTTTCTTTGAGATATAAGGCCAAAAGTTAGTTAATGTTGTTGCCTATGAGATCGATGTTTAGCGTGTAAGTTTCTAGCTAAATTTTTTCCTTTCCCTATGACTGCTAAGATAAGGAATGACATCGCATCTTTAGTTCAACATGACCAAGAATCATTATATGAGGCTTGGGAATGATTTAAGGATATGTTAAAGAAGTGCCCACATCACGAATTTCCTAAGTGGTAGTTGGTACAAACTTTTTACAATGGGCTTGCAGGTCAGTTGAAAATAATTGTGGTTGCAGCAGTTAGAGGTACTTTGATGAACACATCTACTGATAAGGGTCATGATTTATTGGAAGAAATGGCATCCAACGGTTATCAATGGCTAGCTAAGAGGGTGAACTTAAGAAAGGTAGCTGGGTTACATAAGATAGATGCTCTAACATCTTTAACAGCTTAGGTTATCCTTCTTACCAAAAAGGTGGATGCTTTGGGAGTAAATTTAGTAAGAATTAGCTAGTTATTTATGATTCTTTATGGGGACAACTATTCTAATGGTCATTGCATAAAGACAACTCAATATGTGTGGTTCAATAGAAATCAGAATAACCCCAACTCTAACTACTATAACATGGGATGGAGGAACCACCCAAATTTCTCTTAGAATAATCAAGGCCATTCTTCTAGATTAACCAATTCACCTAGGTTCTATAATCCACTAGTGCAATTTTCATAAGAGAAGAAGCTAGCTTTAGAAGACTTGCTAGTTTAGTACATGAACAAAACAAATCAATTGATCCAAATCTAAGCAGCCTCTCTCAAAAACTTAGAGACACAAGTGGGAAAATTAGCTTTATCAATCACCAACTATCCACAAAGTGTTCTTCCAAGTAACACTGAATCCAACTCGAAAAGAAATATAGAGCAGTGCAAGGCAATAATATTTAGGAGTGGGAAAGAAGTACAAGATGGTATATTTCAACCACAATCACTAATTGTATAGAGTAATGAAGAAAAGGATGAGATAGTGCAAAATGACAAGGTGAAGCCTCATGTAAATTCAGTGCTATTTCCACAAGCACTGTTTAAAAGGAAAAATATGGTTGTTGATGAGATACCTCATTCAAATGAGGGCAACTTTAATGATCAATGGAAAGTAAACATTGCAGAAGAAAGGGAACCAACTATGTAGAAAAAAAATTCAAGCCCAAGTATACCCTTTCCACCATTCCCTCAATAACTTTAGAAGAAGAAGCCAAATAAGCAATTTTTAAAATTTTATAGGTGTTCAAGAAGTTACACATTAATATCCAATTTTCTGAAGCACTTAAGCATCTGATGCCTAGCTTATAAAGTTCATGAAAGCTATATTATCCAACACAAAGCGATTGAAAGACTTTGAAACTATGGTTTTGACAGAAGAATGCACAACAATTTTGCAAAAGACGCTTACTCTAAAACTTAAGGACCTATGAAGTTTTACTATCCCATGCAATATAAGGGACAAATTCATTGGTAAGGCTTTATGTGACTTAAGGGGTAATATTAATTTGATGCTACTGTCTATTTATAAAAAGCTAGGTTTGTGGGAAGCAAAACCTAGTAATGTGACTTTACAGTTGGCAGATAGATCAATTACATACTGTTGGAAATTATGCTTATGTGCTATTATAATATTGTATGAATATTAATTATTTAATATTCATATAATAAATATTTCAAATAAAATCGTTAATATTATAAATAAATAGTAAGATACTTGTAACGTTTCAAACATTGTATGATCTGAAAGAGTTTAAAAAAATGTTAAGAGTTATCAATGCTGAAAGTTATAAATGCTAAAAGTTAGCAGGTTATAAGAATTAGCAAAATCTAAAGAGTTAAACCCTTGTAAATAGTGCTAGAAAATGTCATTGTACAAGTGTGTTCTTAAACTTTATGTTCCTGATCTATCTTCATTGATGCAGGTCTGTCGGTGAAGACTTTATCATATATAGATCATTGTATGTCTTTATCTCAGTAGTTTAGATAGTTAGTCCTAGTAGACTATGAGCTTTGTGGAAGCTCGTATAGACATTCGGGTATTCAGTGAGGATTAGGTACTGAACAAACTCAATAAAGACCTCTAATAGACATCCCATAAAGTCCAATAGACATCCCATAAAGTCATCAATTGAGAGTCTTTTGAGTTGAGTAGTATTCGTGGTTCTTTGACCTAAGCACCAAGATGGACTTGTGTATGATCCAACATACTTAGGTTCTATATATGTCAGAGACCTTTTATGGTCTGACAGCTAGGTGTCGTTGGGTATAGTTCGATGCTAATAGAGTTTGGTGTGTGTAGATATGAGATCCGTTAGCTCATATGGGTGAGTTGTATATTCTGATGCTCCAAGATTGTATTTTAGGAAGTCTTGTGGCCACATACACAAAAATCTAAGAAAAAGTTTCCTGTGGGGTAAACAATATCCTAAAAGTGTTTGCAGATATTGTTTAAGGAAATACAAATCTGGAGATAAGTTTATGGTTGCGAATATGAAGACTTAACGGTGATAATTTATGTCTTTACTCTTCTAGGATATAAATGATTGATGGACTATACGAATATGTATTAACTTTAACTTATATGGTTCAACGCACCATCTTATAATATTCAAAACGTGTATGTGAGACATTATTTATAGACTTACGGAAAAGTTTTATAAGACAAACGGGTATGGATCTAAGGAATCTCACAATATGATATATACTTATTGAGCACTAGAGTAATGCATTGGATCAAACAATTCAATTTAAAAAAATTTTGAAAAGCAAAAATTATTTCAAAGTATCTCAAAAAATATTCCTATTAAGATTTAAGTGTTAAACTTATTAACTTAAATTGATTAACATTTGTTGTTAACCAATTAGAATTTGATAAGTGACATGACTAAATTATATTGACAGTTGTCTACATGTGTTCATTGTGTGAAGTCAACGTAGATAAAATGCAAATAGTTGGCATTTATGTTGATTTATGACCTGGCCGAATGATATATAGAAGCAAAATGTATGCATGATATAATTGTGTTGATTTGTCACCATTTTTGCTATTTGGCACATTTCTTAATTAAAAGACACATTTTCTTAATGTATCAACTACGTGTAACGTTTTTGCAATTAGATTGCAATTGTTTTAGCTAAACAAAAGATATGTATTACACTAAAAGAAGACTTGACCGAATGAATAATAATATAAGAGATTGAAATGATTTTGCAATTTAAAATGACATATGTGTGTGTAGCATTTGACAAGGGGTGTTTTTTTGTCAAGTTGTTATTCGGCCACCTCTTAAAGTTTTGCCACGCTTTATTATACATAGACTTGTGTCTTTAACGTGTAGCCATTTTGCAATTCGATTGAATTTGTTTCAGTTCAATCAAAAGAGTTACACGAAGAAATTTGGCCGAAATATATATATATATATATATGTATATGTATTTTATTACAATGAAATGGCTGCAAATTTTGCAATATATCAGAGATAGATAGATGTAGCAATACGGCAATTAAGGTGAATTGTAAGAGTTACAGTTCTAGTAATGAAAAGAAAACTATTGTGAGTTAGTTACAATGGGAAAAAGGCTAAATGTTAGTCTGAATATTTAACTGAGATAGAAATATATATAGAAGCAAAGAGTTGCTTTAGTTTAAGTCTTGCAAGAAATTTTAATGTTATTATTTTAGCTCTGCAATCCCACTGGACATTGTAGACTAAAATTACTCGCAGGATCATTTTAGGGTGAACTCCAAAAATTGAAACTATCTTGAATTATCTTCAAGGATAATTTTAATATTATTAGTGTAATAAAACTTAAATTCGGTATGTGTATATTGCATTAGGAAATTAGATTTCTTTTCTACTGTATTAATTTGTATGTGAAACATGCAAATAAATTAAATTAAAAATTATAATATACACACTTGCACCCCGCGTACAACACACTATTAAAATGGTATCAGAGCGCATGTTTGTGTACTATTTGTATTAATTGGAGTAATTGTGGTATCATTAGAATTATTCCAAGGTTGTAGGTGATGCATTTCACATGTTGAAAATGAAAAACATTGAGAGACAACCTAGTGGGTTGCCGTAGCCCTGGTAAGCCTGAGCCGCGGCCCTTTACTAAGACTAACCATCTAGACAATCTAGATATAGATATACACTAATCCAAAAGAAATACCAATTGACCCATGTCAATAACTATGGATCAGGAAATATATTTTTAGAAAATATTGTGCAATGAAATTTCTTAGCACCATTTACAAACTCTTTGTAACTAGTCATTATTATAATATTCTAGAGTCTTTGTCCCTATTTTAGATAAGATTCTAACTTTTTAGAATTTTTAACTCCTAGCTTTGACCTAAACTCTTTTAGATCTATAATGTCCATAAAGTTATAAGCTTCTTACTATGTAAATAATAATAATTGACAAATAAAAGAAATATTTATTATATAAGTATTAAATAAATAAACATTCATATAATAATTTGAATGACACATAAGCATTATTCCAAACAACTAAAGGGCCTCCAACACCCATACTTTAAGAGAGAGAGCGCCAACGTCTATATCTCATTGGAAGACCAACCATTAATGCCTTAACATAGCTGTACTTTTAAACCTTAATTCCCTAACATTCAAAATTTTCAAAAAAATAGTTAACCACTCAAATGAAGATGCCTCAGTATCCTACACTTGCAATGTAGCTGCATTAGGGAGTTTCAAAATTTAAAGAGACAAATTGAAGACACCCTAGCATTCTCCACCTACCACGCCCCTGTGTTCTAGATTCAATGATGAATGCCCCTGTATTCTACACTTTAATGTAGCAGCATTCGCTTGAAAAACAATCTTAAAACCACTACTTCACTATTTCCACTCTTCACACCTTCAAAACCTTTCAATCTTGCTCAAGCCTAAGTCATCCAAAGCTCAAACTCACCCAAATTAAGCCTACAAACACTTTCCTTACCACTCACACATCATTTCCTCTGGGTCAAAACATCTAATTGCTTACCAAAAACTTAACACCCATATCAAATCCATTCTAAAAACCCAACTCAGAAATCTGCTGATGTTCAGAGATGGAACCGACAAAGAGGACAAGGACAAGCACATCGAGGACTCCATCATTTGATACCTATCACTTTGTGTCACAGAATATAGTAAATCATTTCCACAACATAATCCTCCATAAATCTATTATACAAGAGATGAGGTTCAATCTCGAGGTAGATGACTTCCCCAACATCAACCAAATGATTATTGCAAGACATTGGGAGATGTTATATAAGACACTGACACTATAGGTTGTATCTGTAGTAAGAGAGTTCTATATGAACGCCTAGGGGCATAAGGGTTTTAGTGTCAGAGTCTAAGGGAGGATGGTGCCATTTGACCAGCACACCATCAACCATTTCTTTGGGCTGCCAGTCAATGGGCCTAATGAGTATAGTGAGGTTAAGAGAGACAGATTATAATGTGATTATTCAAATGTTATACAGGCCTAGCATAGATTAGGCCTGATCACATAACCTTTTCATTCATTTTCTCTTTAGCGCCCTGACCAAGGATGCTAAAGCATGGTATCTTTTCATCTGCTTGCGTCTTATGCCTATCAGACACACGAGAGATGTCACCAAGCTGCAAGCAGTACTACTCTTTATGATCATGTCCGAGCAGCACATTGACATTAGTTATATTCTTCAAGAGGAGATTGTGGCCTATTCTAGACTAGCCAAGAACAGTCTGTGCATCCACTTATTGATCACAGCACTTTGTAGGCAAGTTAAAGTTTATTAAGACGCATACAAAGACATTATCCGTCTATCCAAGCTCATTGATTTTAGCATGATCCAATAGCTATAGACCACTGAGAGTCAGAGATAGTTGCAACAGCAGAAGGTTCAATTACCACCACTATCAGTCCTTATTAATATGGCTGAGTCCTCAACTATAACTTAACAGAGAGTCAGCTCTTCCTGGAGCAAGTCGGTTTCATCTTGACTAGTATGTTTACATTAGAAGTAGTGCTTAGGTGCTATTCAAATTATTGTATGAATGTTTATTTATTTAATATTTATATAATAAATATTTTTTATTTGTCAATTATTATTATTTATGTGGTAAAAGCTTGTAACTTTTCAGACATGGTAAATCTAAAATAGTTAGGTCAATGCTAAGAGTTAACAATTCTAAAGAGTTATAACATTGTCTAAAATAGGGACAAAGACCTAAGAATATTATACTAATGACATAGTTTCAAAGAGTTTGTAAATGGTGCTAAGAAATGTTATTGCGCAATATGTTCTCAAAAATATTGTTCGTAATCCATTGTTACCAACATAGGTTGATTGGTATTCCTTTAGAATCAATATATGTCCATATCTAGATTTTCCAGATAGTTAGTCTTAGTAGACCATGGGTTTAGTGAAAGTCCGCATGGGCATACAGGTATTCAGTAAGGACTAGATACTGAACAGACTCATGAGAACCTCTAATAAACATCCTATGAAGCCGTCAATGAGGGTCTTCTCGAGTTGAGTAGTATTTGTTATCCTTTGACCTGAGTACTATAGTGGACTTGTGAGTGATCCATCATACTTTGGTTCCACGCATGTCAAAGAGCTTTCATGGTCTGACCGCTAGGTGTCACTGGGTATGGTCTGATGCTCATAGAGTTTGGTGTGCGTTGATATGGGATTCGTGAGCTCATATGGGTGACTTGTATATTCAAATGTTTAAAGAATATATTTTAGAAAGTCTTATAGCCATAAGCGTTAACCCCAAAAAAGAGTTTTCTATTAGGGTTAAGCAATATTGCAAATGCGTTTGCGGATATTATTTATAAAAATATGTATCTAGAGATAATTTTATAAATGAGCAAATAAATATTTAACGGTGATGATCTATATCTCTGCTCTTCTAGGATATAGATAACAGAGGGATTATACGAATATGGTTGACCTTAACTTGTATGGTTCAACACTCTGTTTTATAATATTTGTAATATGCGTAAGGCATTATTTACAAACTTACGAAAGTGTTCTATAAGACAAACGAAGGTGAACCTAGAGAGTTTTATAGTATGAAGTATACTTGTTAAGCACGAGGGTAGCAAGACGAATCTTATGGATCAATCTGAGAAGATTTTGGAAAGATTGATACATTTTATGACCTATTTGAAATGTGAGAACCATAGTTTGTAAATATTACAAATAGGCATTTTTTGCATGAAAACGTGTAAATACACACATGGCATCCATGCATAGCTATTTGTGTGACAAATAACAACTTGTATGGACATACATGTGACAAATGTCATCCATGCAAAGTGTTTGTATGGATAATGTAAGTGACATTTGTCACTCATGCATGGTATTACATGGCAACACATGCCTTAATGAAGGACATATGGCCACTTAAGAAGTTTAGACTTGAGAATGGAAATTTTATGCAAAAGAGAAAAGAGAAAATGCAAATTTGAAAAGTTTTATTTAAGTCCTAAAACATAATTTTAAACATTTGATGATTAAAACAAATTCAAGTGTTGAGTTGTTTCTTTGATTCCTGTATGAAATTAAGATTAAAAGCTACTATTCTAGCTACTCGAATCCTACCAACTATTTAAGTCTAGAATTGTTCAAGGGTGGACTTCATTGTGAACTCAACAAGCTTTAAAGTTTAACAATCTTCACTGAATCATTTACAATGGGTATGTATTAGATTCTAATACTATTTTTTATTTAGTTATAGTATGCATATGTTGATTATATTATTTTCTTCTGCTACGTAATGTATGTTGGAAATGCATTAAAATTTTTTTAACATGCACACAATCACATACATGCACCCTAAAACACGTTAACAGTTTGAAGACCCATTCTAAGGCCTAAAGGTAGGTTTGGAAGTACTATAGTAAAAGATGAGAGACTTCAAAGCTTGCCAAACCCAGTGGATATAGCTGTGCACAACATAATTGGGATTTGATATCTCCCATATCATTCAGTCTGCTTCACTAACTCTCGCAATAGTTCAGCATCCACCACCTCAGAGGATGAGGCGACTACACTAAGGGATGACATAGCCTCACAACATCAAACCTAAAGGACATGGCCCGTGACCCTTAATCACTAGAGGAGTTTTTATTACTCTTATTATTTTTGTCATAGGGACCATGCCTTAGTTTAGGGAGGGGGGAACAAAAACTTTTATTTCCTTGTTTTTGTTCTTTTGATTTCAGTTTATGTTTTTCATTTTTAGTATGTTTGTATTCTAGTTTTTTATTTATTGCCTTTACTTTTATGTATTAGTTTCTATACCTTGTAGTAAAACAAGTATAAGTAATATAGTTTTTTTCATGAAAAATCTTGCATATTGCCATGATTTTGATGTGTTGTGTTGTTATGATAAACACTTGTCTATGAAGAGTAAAGTATTGAAACACTTCATTTTTAATTTCATCAAAAATAATTTAGACTTAAAACAATCCATATACCAATCAAAAGATAGAATTCAACCTTATTAGTAATCACTAATTTTTTAGCACATTATAGGCTTGAAATAGTCAAGTGTACATAGAGAAGCTTATACTTAAGTAGTACACCTTAGTCTAGATGATTAGACATACTAGAATTAGTTTGATTGCAACTTAAAGTGAAATTCTAGGAAGTCCGTGAGAGAAGAAAGGAAATTAGGTCATATTTGGACCGTTTGATCATTTTTAACCTACCTTATTATAATTGAACACTAGTTACACTATTTGAGGGAGAGTAGTGCTCTAAGTTTGTGGGAGTAATGTTGGTTTTTATTCTAAAAAAAAGTCATATTTATATAAATACCTGTGAATATATATAAATAAGGAATATATTGTATGTTTGTGTATATATATATATATATATATATATTTATATATATATATTTATATATATATATTTATATATATATTTATATATATATTTATATATATATATTTATATATATATTTATATATATATATATATATATATTTATATATATATTTATATATATATATTTATATATATATTTATATATATATTTATATATATATTTATATATATATATTTATATATATCTTGAAATAGCAAGTGAGTGTATTTTTTGGTAAAAAAACAAAGAGTTAAGTTTGGGGACATTGTATTGATAAGGTTGGAAAGATACAAATGGAGGGCCAATTAGGTTTTTTGTTCATGGTGTATTGAGCTAAACAATTTATCTAAGTATCCCACCTTAACCCTAACCTTGCATTACAAGCCTATAAAAGTCCTAATTGATCCTTACTCACGTATATTCCTACATTAGTTTAGAGTTGTATAAAAAGCTAGCTTATGGTTGTGTCCTAGAGTTAAAATGCGCCGAGACAATATTTTACTGTACAACTCTAAGTTATTGAGCTAATTTAAGTGAGACTTGAGGAATTCTTGTATAACACATACACGGTTGATCACTTGTATGGAAGAAGAAAAATGATTAATTTTGGTGTTTGTGGATTGTTGAATATTTTTTATTATTTTCAAAAGAGTAATAGTTGAGTAGAGCAAGTCCTGAGAAAATCAAGTAATTATCATGACAATATGACCACAATTTAGTTAGTTTTCATTGTATGTCTTTATATGTGTTTCTAGAATTCATACTTCAAAAAATTTTTTTTTTGATTGTTTTGTTTATGTCAAGTCAGTTAGTCCCTTGAGAGCATTTACTTCTTTTTCATTGCTCAAGAACTTGCGTTTGTTTAAGTTTAAGGGAGTTTGATAAACGTAAAATGGATATAAGCTAATACCCATTTTAGCTTTGATTATTGCCATTTTTGGGTAATTGTTATCTATTTATGCAAACTTATATTGAAATTGCAGGACAAGCATGTGAATAGATTAAAGGGAGAGAAAAGTAGAAAAAAAAAAGGAGACCAAAGAGCAAAAAATTAGATATTAATTATAGAAAATGAGCAAATGCGGCTGCATTAATAAAGAAAACGTACCAGTATTTATCCATACATGATGAACGCCCCAGTGTTTTTGAGAATTTAGACGTCATAGCATTGGCATGAAGGATGAGTAGCATTGAGATAGAGAGTATTCAAGATTCCCAATGCCCCAACATTATAAGAGAACGCTGCTTTGCCACTTTATCAATGTCCCAACGCCAATCATACAATGCAGCAAAGCCAGAATGCCTCAGATTTGCTAAACTTTAATGCCGTAGTGTTCATACATGACAGCTTATAACGACCCTACGTTATAAAGGAAAACACTGCAACATTATGGTTAATTTTTACACTATATAAAGCAACTATTTTGGATTTTTATGAGGAGGATATTTCACCTTCATCTCAGCAATTAGGGAACACCTTCTAGGTCTAAAATTCTAACCTTTAGATTGCAAGAAACCATATTTCAACACTTAGAAAGCATTTAGAGAAGGATCAACACAATCAAGGGAACTTATTACTTGCAAGAGAAGCATTGGAGCCAAGGCTTGGGAAGATCATCTAAACTTCAATTCTGTATTTGTTGACCCAAACTTGCTTTCATTATATTTTATCTTGTAATTGATTTCCTAAAATTTATTATGTTGAACTAAATTTACTTGTCTAGGATTGTAGATTTGAACTTAACTACGTGCTTTTAAATATTTCAACTTTAAATGCATGAACTTGGTTTTTATTTATTTTATTGGTACTTAATACTTGCATTTGATCTGGCCAATCTTATGTATAAACTTTGATTCATTGGGATAAACTTGGAAAAAGCATCTCATTGAATAATTTAGGACAAAGTTATGTATGATTGTAGAGTATCATCTACAAGTTCTAATTATGATAAAAATATACCTAGTTGGCATGCATAGTAAAGACAACATGAACTTAATGAATTCCATTTAATCTCGGTATCATAGGAATATAGATATTGGGTTGATTGAGGTATAATTGCTTGACCATTGAAAGATGCTTACAGTGAATCTAGTGTTATGACAAATAATTAACCAAGGGATTGTCATTCAAAGTATATCCATAACAAACACGGGTTAAGGGATAGCTACACATCCTATACTTAATTTATCTTTTAGAGTGTTGGAAATTGTATCTTGCTTAGTTAGTTGTTGATTTATCCTTTAATTTCGTTATTAAATCAATTTGTTCAAATTAAAATAGGAGAATCAATTTTAGTACTTGAATAGAATGAAGTATTAGTCCTTATAGGATTGACACCTTTCATCCTTTATTACTTATTGTGATAACATGCACTTGCACTTAGGATAAACATACATATTGTATACAAAACAACAAACAGAAATTTTGAATTCGAGAAAAATCATTGATAGCTCTGTATGCCAAATATGTAAGAAATATCAAGGGACTAGCTTTCATACTTTGCTTCATCGTAATGAAGTCAAGAATTTGTGAAAGTGTACAAAATATAGGAAAGTGACTTTAAGTATCAAAAGAATAGAGCATTGGGATTTTATATGCAGGCAAATACAAGTATCACAAGAGAGGAAATGGTATATCTAGTTATGATCCTCTGGGCAACCTAGCAAAGCAGAAACAACCTAGTGGTGACTAGAGACTAGAGCCCTCAATCAAGCTTTTGAATAAGGGTGAGGATTAATTTGAATCCTTTCAATTTGGAGACTATAACAAAAGAAGCTTAAAGAATGAGTCATTAGCAGCGGCCATTCAAGAAAGGCACTTTATTCCCCCAAACTAGAATAAGAGTTAATGTTACCACTAGATAAGAGTTGATGTTACCACTAGAGCAGCAAAAAGAAGAGCTGGGCTATGAGTGGTTTTCTTTAACAATGACGAGGATCTAGTTGTAATGGCAATATTAGCTTGTGAATTTTATAGATTTTGAGCAATTTGAAGAATAAGAAGATTTGCTTTACAAGTTGCAAAGAATCTTGGAATCCAATATATAATAGTAAAGTCAAATGCAAGGAATTTGGTAGAAATGATAAATAGGAATATCTCTAATTTAAAGGACATCAATGGCTGATTCAAGAGCTTTAAGAAAGGTTGGGGATAAGGGAGCATTCTAGGATGAATTTTATTCCTAGATTATATAATGTCTTAGCTCATAAGCTAGTAAAATTAGCATCTCAAAATGTTTGTACTAACTTTAGATGGGGAATTTACCACTCCTTGAATAATGGAAACATTTATTTAAAAATAAATATCACCCTAAAATACGAGTATGATATGTTCAAATCTAATTATCAATAACTCGAATCTATGAACACCTGTAATTTTTCATATTAACTGAAAGGTTTAATCTCATACCATAACCTTTTTTTTTAAGCCATATCTAAGGTTAAGTGAAATTAAAAAATATATATAATTAGTGATTACTTTAATGAATAATATGCCAAGAACATGAACAACTAAAATGGAAAAGTCCACAAAATACATGGCCACATCATATTTTAGATGCAAAAGCAAATGATAGTGATAATATTAAGAGAGAAACAATTACAAAACACAAAACAATAAATATAATGATAAAAGAGGCATCTTTGGGAATATAAAATTACCATCCGGTGTGGTGTGTGGTGTGTGGCATTTTCTCTCTTGTTCTTCCCATGACGTTGCACTAAACACAAACTACATACTACACACAAATTATAATAGCAACTAGCAAGTAGCCATTTTTTTTTTCCCAATTTTATTATAAACGGACAAAGTGATAAGTTTGGAAAATAAATTGGAAAATGGTGGGTGTTTGTGTTTCGAAAAGAAGAGCACATAGGGAGCGAATGTCAGAGTTTGGGCTGATTGTAGGTGGTGTGGCAGAATTCCAAAGGAAGGGAGAGGTGATTTATGACAGGGTAACTAAGTAAGAGTTTCGAGCTTTTTTCTGTGGTCGGTGGTTGATGCTTGAACAAATCAATTTTAATATTTTAGAAGTCTTTTAATCTATTATTTAATTTTAACTTAATCAATTTTAATAGGAGAAAATTCACTTACCCTTTTTTTAGGTTTTTAGGGATTTTTATTCTAAGCTTCTTTGAAGTTGATGAGAATATTTTGTCTTTTTTTTCTTTATTTATTAGTAATTTTAGATACTAAAATGTTTGAAATTGATGACATTTTGTGATTGTAATTGGAAATATTCTTTTTGTTCCAAATTAGGAATTAAGCATGTCAAGGGTATGCTGCTTTACAAACTGCCTAGTACTAACAAAACTCTTATGGTTTGTCAAATTGGAAATTTGTTGAATGAAATAGAAATGAAGTTTTGAACATAGATAATATTTTTTATTTATACTTTTTAAAGCAACATTAAGATTGTTTTATTTGCTTGTTTGCTGGCTTCAAGAGGAATTATTATCTAAATATTGCTTGGCATGTTGTTGTTGTAATATTTTATAGATTAGGTCGCTTTAAGAGGAATTATTATCAAAATATTGCTTGGCATGTTGTCGTTGTAATATTTTATAGATTAGGTCATAAGTTTATTGTTCACAAAACTAACACATACGGATATTAACCTCAAGTGTATGGGTCGTGAATAAGTAATAAATTAATGAGTGAGTACCCTTCTTTGGAGAGTTGATCTTCTAAATTAATGTTAAATACTATAGGGCTAACAGCTTAATTTTATCTAGGCTAATTTTAATTTTAAGTTGATTAAAAAAATTAAAGATACTGAAATTAATAATTTAAGGAGGTAAATTTTTTATAATAAATAGTCCTAGGGTCTTGATTTCACTCTACATTCCTATGTTCTTCATATTTTCGTGATGAACAACTATTTTTGCGAATTCGTTATTCAAAGGATTCAATATTAATCATATTACCTCTCCCGAGCGTCAAATGAGATCTTATGCATACATATTTAAGTTGATATCTAACTTGTCTATCTATATATGTATTTTGCAACCCCTTAATTGATTACCTAAATTTTGTTAGTCTCCCAACTCAATAAAAGCTAAGGTAATGCTTTCAAGTCCAACAAATAGGTTAATCTTTTCAAGCATACAACCCACAAGTTAGATCATCTAGTAAATTTTCCAATCAAACTAGAAGTACTAAATCTAGTAAAGTACAAATGCAAAAAAACAAAAAATAGTCATTAATCAACTAAAAATATCCAAACATAGTATATGGTAAAGCTATATCAAGCCTTAGAATAAGAAATTTAGCCAATCATAATCAAACACAAAATCACAATATTCCAAAAGTTATCAAAAGTAACCATATTTAAAGGAACACAAACTACAAATATAAACTCTAAATTAAAGTAAATAAGAAAGAGAAAAAAGAAAACTAGTTGAAGATGTCTCTTTGGGCCTTCAATCTTCATGATCTTCAAGGATCCAAGCTCTAAAATGCTTTCCATTAATAAAAATCCCTTGTTCCTTTCTCTAATTTTGTGCTTTCTCCTTCTTGACAAGTAAGGCTTCTAATTTTTTTTACATAGGCTCAAAAAATGGGCTTTAAAATTATGGCACAAAGTTCAAAAATGATTTGGGGTGTTGGCGGCCCCCTAGGCGCCAAGCATATTGTTTTGAGGCCTTGATTTGGCACTTAGGCGCCAAGACCTTGGTTTTTTGGCACCTAGGCATGAGGGCACTATAGTAAAATACTGTTAATAGTTTCTATAGCATTACATTGTAAGAATCTAATTATTTGATATTTTTGTCTTGTTTTTTTTTTGAATTTTCATCCCAAATAACTCCTTAATTTTGAACCTACAAAATGACATTATATAAAAAAAGCTATATATTCATGCTCAAAATAAGCAAATATAATGTATAAAATGCGTTTATCACTTCCAACCCAGAATGGATTATTGGTGCATTTGGCATCGCTCTATCACTTGTATAGAAAAAGAAGGTGCAATTTTTATAACTAAAATAATTTCTTATGGATTTTTTAGATTTTTGGGATACACACACTTATTACTTGTATCAATTGCATTATCTCTGACAAAGCTCAATATGCTTTGCAGAACATGTTCTCAAGATTAATATGTCATGGGATTTAGATATGGATTGGAAAATGTATCATTTAGAGCTATGATTATGCCTTTTGCTTTATGTACTTGAATTTGGCTAATTCATTAATATTTGGCCTTACAAATTTTAACATATATTAAAAGAACTTCACAATAAATATAAATTTATTCACTTCGAGGTCTCTCATTCCTACCTTATTTTCTCTTTTCCTATCAAATGTTACTCTTTTAACCCTTGTTTTCTTGCATTAACTTGAAAGATTGTGAGAATTAACTTTTGTTTTGACTGATTTATTAATGTGATAATCTTATTACTTTTATTCATAGGAGAAAATGGTGCAACTTCAAGAAGAGATTAATAATGAGAGATTTGAACAACTTGCTGATCAGTGGTTGTCTCAAGAGGTGTTTGGAAAGAGTAGTACTATTCAAGATTTGGAGTACGGAGGCCACTATCACATCTGCAGAGGACATCTAGTCAAAATGACTCAGCATTGTGCAATGAGTTAGAAGCAACAAGGCTAGAGTTGCAAGAGACAAACTCATTTTGCAAGTATTGTACAATTCGAATTGCAAGTATTGTACAATTCGAATTTGTTATTAGTAGAATTCTTTTAGGTGATATGATTTCATAATTGCAGCCACCCTAATCATTATTGTTTTTTCTTTAATTTTATTTTATATTAAATTACTCTTTAATTACTTTGTACTAAATTATTCTGCATTGCTCTTGTTAAACCAATCAATTCATTTTTTAATGTATTCATTTGTAGAATTATAATATGTGTTTTATTCATAATAGTTTTAAACAACAATTTGATATAAATATTTCTCATTTTATTCATGATATTAAATTAGAAAACATATCAATTTCAAATTATAAAAATGAAAAAAATTAAATTATTAAAATTATAATATTATTATTAAAATATTAAATGTAAAAGAAATTATTAAAAATGTAAACAAAGTAGTCATAAATATTTTTCATGGCTAAAAGCATTTAGCCATGTAAAAAAAAGCATTAGCCACAAAATCTTTTAAATTCTACCACAAATAGTTTTGTAGCTAAACAACTATTTTATGTCTAAATGCTAGAATATTCCACCACTATATTTTTTTGGCTAAATAGTTAAACATTAGCCACAAAGCTTTCGTGACTAAATAAAAGATTTTATGGCTAAATAGTACAACATGCTAAGAAGGTTTCATAGCTAAACAGGAGTATATTCAACCATGAAGATTTTGTGGCTAAATAAGAGTACATTTAGCCACAACTATTTCATGGCAAATAATATCCATTTAGCCACAAAATTATTCCTGCTAAAAAATTGTCTCTTTTGCCACAAATAATTTCATGGCTAAATAGTGCATCTTTAGCCACTAAAATGATTTAGCCACGAAATTTATAACAAAAGTTTCATTTCCAATTATAATGGGAACAAAGTATCAAAAAGTATTTAACCACAAAATAATTTTGTGATTATTTATTTATAGCCATAAAATTTATATTTCGTGGCTAAATACAATCAACCATGCACTATAAGTGATGAAGTTTGCCATGAAAAATTTTATTGGCCAAATATATTTTGCCAAAAAAAATTTACGTTTAAATGTTGTTGCTAAAACCCAAATTTTTTGTACTTCTAAAATGAGATCCCTACCAAACTACTTTTGGCATCTTATCTAAAACATTCATTGGATATATAGTTAGCACCAGAGGAATGAAGGCACATCTCGTGCAAGTCCAAGCCTTGAAAAATATCAAAATTCTCATAAATCCTAAGGAAGTCCAGATCTTGACAAGAAAAGTAGCAACCTTGAATAGATTTAGTTTCAAAATTTCAGACAAGCGTAGGCCTTTCTTCCAAACCATTAAGACTTTAAAATAGAACCCTTAGGGGCTAGTATAGGCAAAAGCTTTACAGAAATTAAGGGAATACTTGATGAAACCTGCTATCTTATCTAGTTTACCTCTTATCTTATATTTATATATTGTAGTTTTTAGAGTTGTTGTCAATCTGGTTCTATACAAAGAAGATGATGGATAGCAAAAACTCATCTTCTATAATAGCAAAGTACTGATCGATACAAAAACCAGGTATTCGGTGACAAAGAAATTGGTCCTTGCTTTTTCACAGGCTAGGGATAAACTAAAACATTACTTTGAATCTCATCCTGTGGTAGTTTACAGTTTCTATCCACTTAAATGCATCATGTCTAGACTAGTTGTTATGGGAAGAGTAACTAAATTGGCGATGAGATTGATACACCTGAACATCAAGTACCAGCCAAAAACAAATTGATCATAAAAACTCCTTCGTTGTTTTGTTTAAACTACCATGAATTTGGAAGCCACCAAGCCAATGACGTTAAATCAAGCACTTTTTAGAAGCAAAAAAAAATTAATTTTTTTCTTCTTATTATTTGTTTTGTTATTTAGAGCTGCAAGTGCCGAAGGCTAAAAAAAGAACATCAATTTCTAGGTCTCGGTGCCAAGACTTGAACATTATATCGTTAAGTTAAACCAGCTTATCCAACCCCCCAACTAGATGAAAATGACATATGAGGACGACAATATGGTTGATATGGTGAATGATTGAGCTCGCCCATCTACTATTAGGGAAATATTATATTCTTACCTTTCTTTTTACATTGGTAAATGATAAGAACTCGATAAGCTCATTCCATACATTATTTAGTACCCCTCTTAATCTGATATTTGCTCATTTTGAGTATTAAAATATAGCCACTTATGCATACATTGTTGTCTTGTAGGTTTTAACTAACCAGAGCATAAAGAAGATAAAAATATGATGAAAAAAAGGCAAAGAAGTCATTTTATAGAGTGTACAAGACGCAGCCTTGAAAGTCTAAGCCGTAGCCCTAAGACAAGTGAAGAAAATAGGACACGTTGTTGGGGCCACGACCCTACTTCAAAAAGAAACTTGAGGCTGTGGCTCTAAGTCGAGAACAATGGTGGTGCCACAGCATCACCACCTATATGTTTAATTTAGGATCTTGCCTAACTTTTGGAAATCATTTTTAGAAGGACTTATAAAAAGGACATGAAATGCTTCTTTTGATGGGAGAAGAGTATGAAATTTTGAGAGAAAACTAAGGGTTTTTAGTGAGATAAATATACTCAGAGATTGAATTATGGAGACCATTAAAGATTAAAGGCCCCCAAGGACTTCTCTAACTAATTCCCTCTTTCTCTTTACCTCATTTACTATAGTTTCAAGTTTATATTTGTAATTTATTTTGTTAGAAACATTCTATGAACCCTTGGACTATTGTATTTAAGGATTTGACTATGGATAGCTAGAATTCATATTTTAGGACTTGATGTAACTTTACTTAATACTATATTTTGATAAGTTATATTGACTAGTGACTATCTTGTGTTTTTAATTTATGTTTTTTATGAGTTTAATACTTCTAATTGGGTTAGAAAATTAATTGGATGATTTAGACTTATGGGTTATATGCTTGGAAAAGTTTAACCCATGTGTTGGAATTAAAAAGCATAGCCTTGATTTTATTGAGTTAGGAAACTAATAGAATTAGGGTAATCACTTAATAATAACATAATGCATATATAGATAATAAGTTAGATAGGGATACCAACTTGGTTGTATATGCATAGGATCTCATTTGACACTTAGGAAAGGTAATGAGATTAGTTCTAAACCATTGATTAATTAATTCACAAGATTAATCATTAATCACTAACTATAAAAAACATAAGAAGCGTGTAGAGTAAAATCAAGACCCTAGGACCTTTTACCATAGAATTCTCACCTTTTTGATATACTAATTTGTTTATTTTTAGCATCTTTAATTTCATAATTAAACTTAGTCTTTAAATTAGCTTAGATAAAGTTAAGTTGTCAACATCATAAAAATTAGCATTAATTTAGGACACCAATCCTCATAAAAACGATACTCACTTATCACTTTATTACTTGATCATACTATACACTTACGGTTACAATTCATGTGTGTATAAATTTCACAAATAGGTTTTTGGTGCCGTTGCTAGAGATTGTGAATTTTGAATTTTTGCTAATATTGTGGATAAGCAACTTGATTTTAATTTATGTATTTTATTTATTTATTTATTGGTTCTTATTTAACTGTGGTTGTTGTGGTATTTTGAGGTTTATAAAAAGAACTAGTAGTTTGGAGCTCTTGCCTTTGATCCGAAAGTAGAATGCACTTTACGGAGGCTTGAGAGAGAAATGGGAGATCAAGCTCAAGCTATGGCTAATAGCGGTAACAACAACTAATAACCACGGGCATTACAGGGATATTTTAGGCCTGTGGTTAATGAGAACTATTTGGAGACTCGACGTCAAGGGGTTCAAGCCAACAATTTTGAATTAAAGCCAGACCTTATCAATATGGTGCAACAAAATCAATATAGGAAATTGCCAAGTAAGGATCCAAATGTTCATCTTGCTATGTTTTTGGAGGTTTGTGACACTATTAAGATGAACGAAGTATGGAGGATGCTATTTGCCTATGCTTGTTCCCATTCTCTCTTAGGGATAAAGCAAGGGGATGGCTCCAATCTTTGCAACTGAGAAGCATTGCAAGATAGGAAGAGCTTGCATAAAAAATTCTCACCAAGTTTATTCCATATCTAAGACTTCACAACTTTAAATGGAGATAGTACAATTTAGGCAATTAAATTTCTATCCTTTCTATGAAGCTTGGAAGCGATTCAAGGACATTATCCAAAAGTGCCCCCAATATGGATACCTAGATTTGTTCCAAATATAAATCTTCTACAATTGACTAAATGGGCAAACAAGAACTATTATAGATGTAGCAGCGGGTGGTACTTTATTGTCAATTCCACGAAAGACGTTGAAGTTTTGTTAGAGGAAATGGCGTGCCATAATTACCAATGGCCTAATAAGAGGTCCATTATGAGGAGGGTTGCTGAAGTACAAGAAGTTGATCCTATTGTTACACTTTTAGCTCAAGTTTTAGCCTTAATGAATCAAATTTCTGCACTTAATGCTAGAGAGGCTTCAACAAGTAAAGATCCAATGATAGTTACAAAAGTATCCTACACTGATGAAAAGAGTGATCCAAAATAAGTCCAATATGTCAACAATCAAAACTTCAACTATCGGAGTAACAACTTGCCTACATATTATCATCTTGGGCTCCGGAATCATGAAAACTTCTTTTACAACGATCTAACAAAAGCTTTGCAACCTCTACCCAAATTTAATTAACAAGTGCCTGATGAGAAGCCTTTTGGGCTCTTTTATCGTTGAGAAAAGGAAAAGGTTCAACAAGGATGAGGCCCATCTTGATAATATTAAGACCTATTGCGCCAACATGAATGTTATATTAAAGTCATTAAAAGTACAAGTTGGCCAACTTACTAATAGAATCAAAGATCAATCTTTCGATAAGTTTCCCAAGTGACAAAGAAGCTACTCTACGGAAGCAATGTAAAGCCATCACTCTTAGGAGTGGTAAAGAAGTGTAAGCTTTAGAGAAAAATGTGATTGAAGGCAATGAAGAAGAAGTTGTTGTCGAACCATCTAAGGTGAATTACAAACCCAACTTAATTTCTTTTCTAAACAACCCTCATATCATTATCCTATCATTGCCATATCCTCAATGCTTCTACAAAAAGAAGTTAGATGCTTAATTTTCTAAATTCCTTGAAGTCTTTAAAAAGATTTATATAAACATCCCTTTTGTGGAATATTTGGAGCAAATGCCAAATTATGTACAGTTTATTAAAGAGGTGATGTCAAAGAATAGAAGTTTAGAGGATTATAAGACTATAAAATAAATAGAGTGTAGTATAATCCTTCAATGGACTTTGCCTCAAAAGTTAAAAGATTTTGGTAGTGTCACCATCCCTTGCACTATTAGGGAGTCTACTTTTGAAAAGGCGTTATGTGACCTGAGAGCAAGTACAAACCTAATGCCTTTACCCATCTTTTGAAAGTTGGGTCTTAAATGTGAAGTTCTATAATTTTTTTGCAAATAGCGGTTAAATCTATAACTTATCCATAGGATGTTATTAAAGATATATTGATAAAAATAGGCAAATTCATTATACCAGTGGACTTTGTGGTTTTAGACATAGAGGAAGATAAGAATATTTCTATTATTCTTGGTCAACCATTTTTAGTTACCAGAAGAGCTCTCATTGATATGGAAAATGAA
The DNA here is from genome assembly GCA_946807835.1 of Ailanthus altissimus. NCBI lineage: Eukaryota > Viridiplantae > Streptophyta > Magnoliopsida > Sapindales > Simaroubaceae > Ailanthus > Ailanthus altissimus. The sequence goes on from OX327687.1 coordinate 19,338,977, forward strand.
GAGATGAAAATATGGGTACAAGATGAGGAGGTAACATTCAAGGTTTTTAAGGAGATGAAGTTGCCAATTGACTCTAAAAAATTCTTGAAGATTGACAACATAGATCTGGATGGAAAACAACATGCATCATCTTTAAAGGAAATAGATACCACTCAACACCGAGTTCATCACAAGATAATATTGCAACAAATAAATTAGAAGATAATGCATGAAAAAATGTCATGAAAAAGCAATCAAGTATTGGTCACTATGGTTCATTCTTCTGACCAAGGATAGAACTTTTTCGGAGCAAACTCAAAATGAGAACGTTTGGCTCACTCCTTGATGATTATCTTATAGAGCTTTGGAAATCAAATATAGAGATCGACAAGGCCATTGAGCATACACTAAAGTACTATAATGAAGGAGTGTTCCATAGGCGAAATGCCTCCAAAGTCCAATTTGATCCCCTATGAATCTAGAAGACATCAAGCCGAATATATTAAATCAAGCGCTTCTTGGGAGGCAACCTAAGTAAATATCAATTGTTAATTTTAATTTTAATTTTTAATGTTCGTTTTTCTTTATTTTAGTATGTTAAAACAATAAGGCAGAACTTTATAAAGCATGAAAAAAGAATCGAAAGTAAAGCTAACAAGGTGTGGCCAATGGGAGTTCAGAAACAAAAACAATCCCATGTATGGCAGCAACTTGAGGCCACGGACCTAATCCTCTAAGGCTACAGCCCCAACACTTGGAAACTAAAATTGAAAAATTAGAGGTTGTGGTGCCACAGCACTATATGTCTAGGCCGAGCGCTACTTCAACCCCATTTCTAAATGACTTCCCAACTACACCCTTAAGTTAATTTGAACACCTCTTCACTTCTCCTAATCATTCTTACACCTCTTAAGCTATTTTGAACATCCACTCACTTCCCCCAATCATCTTTACACTCTGCAAACACCAAATTATCACCAATTTTAACTCAAACATCATCAAACAACATGGCTCATCAAACTTCATGTTTTGGGAAACATTACTTAAAGGCTTTGGGCACCAACTCAAGCAATAATTCCCACCCTTATGATTCGAACACTGTCGCATTAAGCCATTATCTATGAGAGAAGTTTCTTTCATTCAATGGACAATTTCAACCTTAAGTTTAGGGGAGAAAAACACTATTTAGTGTTTATTTTCCATGTTTAATCATGTTTATGACTATGTTTTTAGTTGTTTTGTTTTTCATGCAATTTTTATATTTATTTTCATCATCGGTTGTGAGTTGGTTGAATAATTAGTAGTAAATAATATGAAATAGAAATATGATTTCAAATGCTACTTTCTTTCGGAAATAATAAATATTGTGATTGTTTGCTTGGTAATCTAAGACAAGTACGACTTTATTTTGTGACTACTTGATCTTTCGAGTACGTAGTTAGGATTATTTAGTTTTTATGCATACTTAGAAGATGTTTATGCAGAACAAGAATACTTAGGGTCTCAAAAACACGCTAGAGCTTGTTTGAGCATTGATAAGGGCATATTTATCATTATTTTCTCATGTTTTTATTTTCATATTTTATTGTTTATGAGAATAAATGGCTATTCATGTGCATTATTATTTATTTATAGGGACTTGAACAAAATTTAATGAAATTTATAGCGATACGGGCTTTTACACATGGCACCCCAGCGACAGTACAATTCCTGACCTGGTAAAAATTGAGATTTTTAAGCTCATATTAATCCTTATAAAAGGTCACTCATCCCCAGCCTTTAAAGAGCATCTAAGAAGATACAAGACACTCAAGAGACTGACAACACGAGTCTTAGAGAGTAATTGGAGCATAATTGAAGCAACCATAAAGAGAAATTTAAGGCATTCTTTGGCATCAAGAGTTCTTTAGGCATTGCAATCAAGAGCAATTTAACATCTATATTGGTTTGCTATTGATTATATCATGTTTTCTTATTATTTTTGTTATTGGTCTCTTGTAGCCATGAACTAAATTTTCTTTTTATGGTTAATACTTGAACTCAATATGTGCGCTTAATTGTCATATCTTTTTAATATTTAATAAACTTAGTTCTTTGTTATTCAAATTATTTGTTCTTAATGCTTCAATATATTTGGCCAATATATGGTGAATAACTAGGTAATATTTTGATAAACTTGGAAGAGGAATCATTATATTAGACCTAGGTAATTTGATGCATGATTGCAGAGTAACATTCAATGTTACATATGCAAGTTTTGAATTAGGATAGGAATATACCTAATTAGCATGTATGATCAAAAAGACTTGTTCTTAATGAATCTTAATTTATTACAAGTACTATATGAATATAGGTATTTGATAAATTAAGATATACTTGCATGACCTTAGAAAAAGTTTGTAAATACATTAGTGTCTTGATCAATAATAAGAACTAAAGGATTTAAATATTATAAGATTAATCATTGGAAAGCATATTGAGGGAAAGTATTAACTCTAGGTTTTCTCTATATTGCTATCTTCCAAAATCTCTTTACATTGTGTCATTGCTTTTATATTTGTTTTTCAAATTCATTCGTAAATTTTTATTTTTCTGAATAATTACTAGAAAGACATAATTTTAGTACTTAGTTAAAAATGATATATTATCTTTGTGGGTTCAATATATGACTCTTTTGTCCCTTTATTAATTCCATACGGTAGTGTATACTTACACTTAATTTTAAGATATAAAAATAACACATCAACTATTACTCAAGGTGAAATCCTAAGGCAAACATAACTAGGATATGATTTTAGGCTAGCTTTGGACTGATTGAGCCTTTCAAGTCAACCTTTATATATTTTTACCCTTAGTTACCCCCGTTGAGCCTAATAACTATTTTTCTTTGCTAACCACATCAATACCTTAGCTTTTATTTTAATTATCCTTCATAGTACCTATCACGCCATAGGCATAATTCCTTTTTTAGAGTTATATAGACTGTTAAAAATGAAGGCGTGAATTAAAGAATGGTTATTGGTTTGATTGTGGATTTTTGTTGTTTTAATATTGTAAAGCCTAATTTTAGGGGTATAGTGACTTATATATATATATATATATTTAAATGTATAAATTATGTTTGCTATACCACTAGCTTAACTTTTAAAAAATGAACAAAATAAGGAATCAACGAAATAAGTTTGGGATAAATCGGGTGAAAAATAATAGTTCAATTTGAGTAATCTTTAAAGGAATGTATGTTTATGGTGTAAGTTGAGTTGAAATTGGTCCATTTTATCATACCCTTAATGTAGCCATGCATTAAAAGCTAGATAAAGTCCTATTTGATCATTGATTATATGTGTGCCTACATTAATGGAGAGTGATGTGAAAAATAAGCCTATGGAGTGTTAATTAAGTAAAACCTCATAGAGACCGTTTCATTGTCTTGTGTTCATAAACTAATGTGAGTGCATGTAACTAATGATTTTAGCTATAAACACATGCACCAAGTAGGTCACTTATAGGTTAGAATAAGTATTTAATTAACATGTTGAACTATTATGATGTTTAAGCTTTCCTTGAGATTAGTAGTCATGAGAAATTTTTTGAGACAATTTGCTAATCATTTGTCATCCCGGTGTTTAGTGTCTTCTTATTGTTTATTATCATTTTAGTTTTTTATCGTCTCTCCTTGCTCGAGGATAAGCAAGTACATTAGTTTGTGAGAATTTGATAAGCGCATTTCATACATTATTTAGTACCCATCATAATTCGAGATTTACTCATTTTCAGTATTAAAATATGGACACTTATGCATACATTGTTATCTTGTAGGTTCCAACCAATCAGAGCAAAAAGAAGATTAAAATATAATGAAAAAAAGGGTAAAGAAGTCATTTTATAAACCGTCCAAGCAGCAAACCCAAGACAAGTGAAGAAAATAAGACCAGGTATTAGGGTGCGGCCCCAAGTCGATAAAAAATGTGGCACAACAGCACCAATTCTTGGGGCCACGATGTCGCCACCTGTATGTTTAATTTGGGATCTTTGCCCTAATTTTTGGAGGGCATTTTTGGGAGGATCTATAAAAAAAAGATGAAATTCCTCTTTTAAAGGGAGGAGAGTACAAAATTTTGAGAGAAAACCAAGGGTTTTTGGTGAGAGAAACATATTTGAAGCTTGGATTTGGAGACCATTGAAGATTGAAAGCCCCCAAGGACTTCTCCAAATAATTCCCTCTTTCTATCTATCTCATTTACTTTAGTTTCAAGTTTATATTTGTAATTTATTTTATTAAAAACATGGTTACTTCTATGAACTCTTGGACTACTGTATTTGAGGATTTGACTATGGACAGCTAGATTTCATGTTTTAGGGCTTGATATAACTATACTTAATACTATGTGTTTGAAGAGTTATGTTGATTAATAACTATCTTATATTTTTCATTTATACTTTTTATGAGTTTAATGCATCTAATTAGATTACAAAATTGATTGAATGATTCAGGCTTTTAGGTTATGTGCTTGGAAAAGTTAACCCATGTGTTGGGATTAAAAAGCATAGCCTTAATTTTATTGAGTTGAAAAACTAATAGAATTAGGGTAATCATTTAAGGGTAACTTAAAGCATATATAGACAACAAGTTAGATAAAGATATCAACTTGTTTGTGTATGTTTAGGATCTCATTTGACACTTAAAAAAGGTAATGAGATTAGTTCCAAACCCTTGATTAATGAATTCACAAGATTAATTGTTAATCACTAACTATAAAGAACATAGAAACGGTAGAATGAAATCAAGACCCTTTACCATAGAATTCTTACCTTTTTATATACTAATTTATTTTTTAAAAGTATTTTTATTCTTATAATTCAGCTTAGTCTTTAAATTAGCTTATATAAAGTTAGATTATTAACACCATAATACTAAGCAATAATTTAAGACACTAATCCTCATGAAAATAATATTCACTGATCACTTTATTACTTGATCATGATGGAGCACTTGTGATTACAATTCACGTGTGTATAATCTCACAAACAGAATTTAATTATGATTTATATAACTCTTGGGAAATTATCGATATTGCATTTGTTTTTATGTTTAATCCTTGTATCAAGATTTTTCCTTATGTTTGATTATTTTGACACATTGAACATATAAGTTATAATTATTTTCTTTGTTTGCTACTTAGAGAAATTTTATGCATGATAAGGATATTTAAAAGTCTCACACATTTTAAAACATGTTTGATTACTACTTGAGACAAAATCTTAGGTCACACATGATTAAGGAAATGATTTTAGACCATATTTGGTTAAGCCTTTCGATCCTATCTACGTATATTTTTGTCCCTAGTAACTATCTTTACTTTGTTAACTATATCTATACCTTAGTCTTTAAATGAATTTTTCTTCATAACACCATTCACACCATAAGCGTAATGGCCTTGTTAAAAAGGTTTTGGGATTTGTTAAACTTATAGGAAGAAGAAACAAAATGAAGAATGGTTGTGAGCTTTGATTGTTCACAAAAGATTATATAAATGTAAGTTTTTGGGTATAGTGACTTGTTTAAAAAATATATAATAAAAAAAGAGATAGTTTACTATACTCATAGCTTAAAAAGGGGGAAAAGAATAAGCATAAAAGTAAACAAAGAAAGTTAGAAATAAGTTTGGGGGGATTTCTGGAAATTTTGGTGAAAGGTATCCTAGAAAAAAAATGTGTATTTATGGTGTAAATTAAGCCGAAATTTTTTTCAATTTATTCTACCTTCACCCTAGTACATTACAAACTTAATAAAAACCTATTAGATCATTGATTATGTATGGATCTATATTAATAGAGAATGATATGAAAAATCAAGCATACAAAATGTAAACAAAAATCTTTTGAAGACAAACTTTTTGAATACTTTTGTGCATAAACTAATCCAATTGCAAATGACTGATAAAATGATTGGACACACACACCAAATGAATCAAATGTATGGTAAGGCTAGTACTTGATTTGACATTCTAACTTTTGTGGTATTTAGAGTTTTTCATGAGTTGTAAAATACATGCAATCTTTGAGACAAGTTAAACATGAACCAATCCGTTATGGTTTTTTTAGGTTTTTAATTTTTTTTTCCTTTGCTAAAGAATTAGCAAATTGTTAAGTTTGGTGAAGTTTGATGGATATATTTTATACTTATTATTTTTACTTTCTTAGACATAGCATTTATTAATTCTAGCATGTATTTTAGGTTTTTTTTATGCATTTTATTATTATTATGTAGGTACATATCCTTATTAAAATTAAATAAATTTAAAATCAAGTGCTCTTTGTGATAAAGGTGAATAACCACCTATTGAAAACATTTGAGTCATGAATATTGCAAATGAAAGAATAACGTTGGCCAAAATGTCCAATGGACTTTCCTTGAAAGGGAAATTATATGTCATCTTCTTGTTTATTATACGAGCAATGTTATATTTATAGTTTGTATCACTAATCAGTGATTATCACTTGTCATATCGTTATTGATTTTTTTTTATTAATGTTGTAGTTACATAATATTGATCAACACTGAGCCTATCAAATGCCACATTAATTGGAATACAAATTTTGTATTCCAACTATGTAAAGGTTGCATTTCTATTATTGTAACCTACGTACTTCTGGTTAGTTTAAAATGTGCAAAACAAATTTTGACCATGACATCAACATTTTTAAATCACTTCTAGAGTCAGTTTTATTAATGTTAATAAAAACAAATTTGCATCTTAAAACAATAGAAATAAGTGAGTAATGTGGAAAAACAACAAAGGAGTAAATTTCCACTGCCCTTTTAAAAAACTATTTGTTAATTTAAACACAAGAAAAAAAAAATTGATATGATAACTAAGTTTAATCAAGATCAGCTAAACCAAAAAAATGCACGAGTAAAAAAAATCAGAATTAAGCTCAAAACAAAGAAAAGAAAGAAAACATAGTAAAGAATTTATGTAACTTGACCAAATTGTCCTACATCCATAACTGTAACTAGCTAATAAATTTTGTTAATGAAAATCATTAAACAAAGTATAAAAATAACAACATTACTAAAAAGAAAATGCAGTACCAAAGGCTATTTTAATATCCCTATGTGTTTCTAGCCTTTTTTTTCGGTCGTTTTTTCCATACCAAAGGCTTGCTTTTTGTAGCTAAGATTAATAATTGTAAACGGACTCGTAACTTTCCTAAATTTTAATTAGACTTGAATAAGAACTTTCAAAGACATATCCCATGTAAAATATGAGGCCACAATCTTTTTTATTTTAACCTTACTCTTATTTTGGAAATTACGACCTGCACAGGATTCTTTTACTGACTGGAAAATCTCAAGTAAGGAAGATTTCAACTCTATCACAATTTATTTAAAATTAGAATCACAATCAATAATTCTCCACTTTGATTTTGACTTCTAAAGATTCTCTTCCGAACTAGCCATCTCCAAGTTTCTTCTCTTCCAAGCTTCCAACACTAATCAAGCTTAAGCAATACTTAAACTTACTTATTGCCAATGGTTTTTTTAAAATTTATGTTAAGTTCTCTACAATCTAGATCTTCCTATTCAAAACATACCTTTTGCAACTTACTTAGCAACACCTAAATAAAAACTCATAAACCTTTGTTGAGTTTTAATAATTTCTTCCATAAATCAAACTACCATTGTTAGTTGATAAACGCATTTTATATATGATATTTTGACTCTCATAATTTGAAATTATCTCATTTTGAGTACGAATATATGAATTTTAATACATTTATTTTTATTTTTATTTTATAGGTTTCAACAAAATGACAGATCAAGAAGAGCAAAGAATGAATAAAAATGGTAAAAAAGTCGTTTCACAATACGCAAGCCGCAATCTCTAAGCAAGCAAAAGAAGTGCAAACAAAACCTTACAGCCACGACCCCAATTTTGGAAAAGAGCTAGAGCTACACCATAGCCCTAATGGACTCAGGTTATGGTACTGCCAGTAGTACTGATGACCTAGATTTTTATGCCTTAATTTTTTTTTGGCATAATTTGGAACCTATAAATAAAATACTAAAGGCCTCTTTTCAATGGAGAAAAAGAGAATCACAAAATTGGGGTTAAGGATGATTGAGCTAATTTAGATAGTATTAGAGATTTAGTGATTCAACAATCTTATTTGAACAAGAATTGAGATGAATATCAAATAAGAGAGTCACAAAAGTCTGGAACATGTGGGACATGTATGGGGAAGTCTAGGACGTGTGGGACACGAAGGAAGAAGCGAAACAGAACTCGAAGTTGCAAGGGAAGCAAAGAAAAAGTGCGGAGTTAGTGACAGGATTGAGTGCCGCAGCACCTAAATTAGTATGAGCATGGCATACTCAATGTCGCAGTGCCAGAGCAGGTAAAGTCAGTTTCTGTTTTAGATTTTTGAGTTTTAGAAAGTTTTGAACTTACAAAATAAGTGGACTCTTACTCTAATAAAGATTAGGGTTAGTAGGCACGAACTAACCCCTATATAAACTCTTGTTTATCATTTAGTTGAAATTAAGAATTAAAAGAGACTCTAAGAGAGGGAAGAACTGGGTAGACACTAAGTGCTTGTGTGCACTAGGGTGGAATAGTCATTTGGGTGTTCATTACTGGTGGTAGAGTAAGGATACACTAAACATTAGATACTTTTGAGGGTTCTTCATTGGGTTTTTCTAGTAAAATCTCTAGGGAGTTAATAAGAGAGGCTAAGATCTTTGGATCCACCATAGATGTAAATAATTGGCCGAACCACGTAAGTGATTGTGTTGTACTATTTATTATCTGCTTTGAATTCTTTTGCTTTTTTTGCTTGATATCTAGGTTATTTGGCTGCGCAACGAGGTTAAGATTTAAGGTTGAACTTGGTTAGGATTCTTCACTTTAACCTAATATCACGAAGAGAATGGCAATTTCTCCAATAAACTAGTATTAGAGTTAAGGTTCGATAATACACATTTGAGGTATTTAAATCATGATCGCAATCAAGCAAGAAATAGAGTAGTTTAATGGGATGAATGACTTCAATTTTTGGAGGAAGAAGGGAAAGGTTCTACTAGTAAATGAATTGCTAGACTCAGCCTTAGAGGAAGCTAACTCCTCAACTAGCGAACAGACGACAACCTCAAAGTTCGGGCAAAAAAAATGAGACATGATTTAGAAAAAGGCTCGCAACACCATAATCCTAGCTTTGATGGATGAAGTATTAAGGAAAGTTAGTGATGAAAAAATTACTTTGGGGCTATAGAAGAGACTCGAGGCATTATACATAAAGAAGTCTCTTGCAAATAAACTTCTTATGAAGAAGAAACTGCATCAGCTAACTATGTACGATGGATCTTCATTGAGAGCCCACATTGACAAGTTCAACAAGATCATCATAAGTCTTGAGCAATTGGGCATCAAGACTGAGGATAAAGACAAGTCCATAATCTTGTTAAGTTCATTGCTGAAAAGCTATGAGAGCTTTGTGGATATGCTGCTATATGGTAAAGAGTCCTTCATAATGAATGACGTCAAGACAAATTAAACTCAAAAGAATTAACATAGGGATATAAGTTCGAGAGTGGAGCGGCATTTCTTGCACAAGAAAAAAAGAGCAACCAATCAATGAGGAGATCCAAAAAGTGTTTCCTTTATAATAAGAAATGGCACTTTGTGAAGGATTGTCTGAGATCAAAAGGCCAAAGAGAGTGTGTCACTGTTGGTAGTCTTGGGAAAGATACCAAAGTTCTAAACACATAGGTAGTCTCAAAGAAAAAGTAAGCTGGTAAATGAATACTAGATTCGGGGTGTAGCATCCATATATATCCTGACAAATTAATGTTTATCAATTACAAAGCCAAGAGAGGTAAAGCTCTAATAGGGAATGACATGACTTGTGAGATCATAGAAGTTTGTGACATAAGGCTGAGGATGCAAGGTAGAGAAACTAAGGACTTACATGGTGTAAGGCATGTTCCTAATTTGAGGAGGAACTTGATATCCCTAGGCAAGCTTGATAAGGAAGGGTATTCAGTTAGACCGAAAAACAAAAACAATGAGGATCTATAAGGTTTAAGGGTGAGAAGCACAATGGAAGGCTTTATATACTTACTATGATAGGTATGAGTGTCCCAATACAGGGTATTGGGGTAATGCAGACCACTAGAAGACATCTAAACCATATTCACTGAGGTTATGAAGGTCAAAAAGGAGTGCAACTCATCCATACCCTACGCAAGGTGCACGAATGCCTTTGAAGACCAAAGTCACTAGCCCGAAAAAAGTTAAGTCTTGGTGGAGACTTAATTGGACTCAACTTTAGGTAATAGAGTATTAGTATGGATCGAATCCAGAAGCCTTCTTATTTGGAAGATTTTGAATCAAGGAATGGTTTATTAGAGATTTGATGATTCAACAATCTTGTTTGGACAAGAATTGAGATGAATATCAAATAGTTGAGTCACAAAAAATCTAGAACGTGTGGTTCACGTATGAAGAAGTCTAGAACATGTGAGACACAAAGGGGAAAGCGAAATGAGACTCAAAGACGGGAGGAAAGTGAAGAAAAAGCACGGAGCTGGTGACAAGGCTGAGAGCCGCGGTGCCCAGGGCTGAGCGCCACAATACCCAGATCAGTATACCAACGCCACGATGCTAGGACCTCAGCGCTGCAGTGCTAGAGCGGGTAGAGGCAATTTGTGCTTCAGATGTTTTTGTTTCAGGAAGTTTTGAACTTTCAAAACAAGTAGACTCTTACTCCAATAAGGATTAGAGTTAGTATGCATGAAATAACCTCTATATAAACTCTTTAGTTGAGATTAAGCATTAAGAGAGACTCCAAGAGAAGGAAGAACTGGGTAACACTAATTGCTTGTATGCACTAATGTAGAACCATCGTTTGGGTATTCATTACTCGTGGTAGAGTAAGGGTATACTCAACACTAAATCCTTTTGAGGATTTTTCATTGGATTTTTCTTGTAAAATCTCTAAGGAGTTAATAAGTGAGGCTAGGATCTTTAGATTCACTGTGGACGTAGGTAATTAGCCGAACCACGTAAGTGATTGTGTTGTGCTATTTATTATCTGCTTTGAATTCTTGCTATTTTTTCTTGATATTCAAATTATTCTGCTATGCAAAGAGGTTAAAGTTCAAAGTTAAACTTGGTTAAGATTTTTTACTTTAACTTAATCTCACGGGGAGAAAGGTGATTCCTTTAACATATAGGAACTTGAAGGCTGAAGATTCCGGAAGGTTCCAAGCTTGAAGATCTTCTCTATAAGATTTCTTCTTCGTTTTCTCTTTTCTTTGTTTAATTGAAGTTTGTATTGTGAATATTGTTTGTTTAAATATGTTTGCAAGTATGAATTTCTAGATAATTTTAATTATTGTTGTATCTATGTGAAGCTAAACCTTTATCTAGGGCTTTATGTAGCTCAATTGATACTATATTTTGATTATTTAGCTAATTGTTAATAAGTTTCGCTTCAATTCATTTGTGTTTCTCTTTTCTTAATGCTTCTAATTTGTTCGAAAATAAATTATTTGACTTAGATGTATGAATTTAATGCTCCATTGCTTCCATTCATTTGTGTTTCTCTTTTCTTAATGCTTCTAATTTGTTGAGAAATAAATTATTTAACTTAAATGTATGAATTTAATGCTCCGGAGAAATTGATTCACTCATCGGAATTGGGAAACACAGCCTTAGTTGTTACTGAGTCAAGAGGCCATTAGCACTTTGGTATTTATTTTAGGATTGCTTAATGAATGTATAAGTAGACAAATTAGATAAGAATATCAACTTGAATATGTATATTTAAAGTTTCATTTGATCCTCAAGAGAGGTAATGAAATTAATCTTAATCCCTTAATTAATGAATTGGACAGAAGTAGTTAATAATTGCTAAACATGAAGAATAGAGTGAATTCAAAACCCTATAATCTCATTTACTATAAATTCCTCATCTTATAAAATTGTCAATTTATTTAGTTTAATTTTTTTATTTTTCATAATTAATATATAATTAAAGTAACATAAATAAAATTAAGTTGTGAACATTTATAGTGATTATAATTAATTTAAAAGAACAATCTTCGTAAGATAATTTTTAATTATTTATTTACAACTCATGCACTTGTAATTTAGTATATACGTGTGTCGCTGGAACAAATTACTTTTGTCTTTTATAATACAGAAATCATCACTCATCATTCAAAGTATTTTATAATCTATACTCAAACTGAACTTTATCTGGTGACTTCTGTAACTAATTTTGATAATCTCTTTCCTGAGCTCTAGTCTTAATCATTTCTTGCTGATCAAAATTCACGTCCCCAATCCTAATATATTTACTTGCATTGCCCTTAGTGCATCACAACTATTAGCTCTTTACACCATCATGATAGCTAATTCAGACTCCTTTAACTTCTCTAGGCTCCAACTTTTCTCGCATCTTTAGCCTTCTCCTCATCAATTTTAGATATTGCAATATTCTTTAGCTTTGATACCACTTCTTAATTTGAACACAACCAAGAAATTGATATAATTAATAAGTTTGATCAGGAACAACCAAACTAAAACATCGTACAGAGAATATAAATTAAAACTAAGCACAAGACAGAAAAGAAATCAAATGCAGCAAAGAATTTATGTGGTTCTGCCATTGACCTATATCCACAAGTGTAACTTGCTCATAAATCTTTATTAATGAAATCATGAAATATGGTACAAGAATTTTATGAAAAGAAAAAAACTACTAAGAAAACAATCTTTCAATCCACTTTCTTATTCTCTCTGTGTTTCCATTTTTTTTCATCTTTTTTTTTTTATCCACGCCAAAGGCTTGCTTTTATAGGCTTCAATTTCTAATAGTAAATGGACGTTAACTTTTTTTGAATTGTAATTAGACTTGATTAAGAACTTCCAAAAATGCATTTTAACCAAACAAGATGCTATAATTTTTCTAATTTTAGTATTATTCTTATTCTGAAAATCCTAACCTGTACAAGACTCCTTTGCTGACCAGGAAACCTCAATTAAGTAAGATCCTATATCTGAGTAGGATTTGAACTCTATTACAATTTATTTAGAATTAGAATCACTTTTAACACTATTTCTACCCATCAAGAATATGTGAATGCTGATGCAGTAAGGTAGTGGCAGAATAGCCTCCAAGATATGATGGAGAACTTTATAAATGGAAAAACAAGTGGGTGTTAATAGGTTCATAGCCCTTTAAATGTAACCAAGAGATTTAGAGTTTAAATCCAGCTTAAACCAAAAGACCAAGAAGGCAAACTAAGAAGTCAGGTAAGGAAAACCAAAAGCAGCAAAAATAACATGGTTGATCTTGGTTTTTTGGTTCTTCTTTTTACGTTTTGTTCACTATAGATATGTGTTGCCTCATAAAAAGGTGCATAATTTTATTCTATTCTCATTTTCTCCACCTATTAGTTATTATCACTCATAATATACTCAATTTACATTTTATAAAAAGGTGTACTAACTGTGTGAAAAAGTTATAATTGGCGTTGTAAAAAACATCGGGCCTAGATTTCATACTTGTGAAAGAGCAATAAAGCAAAAGAATATTAAGACAAAAGCTAGCAGGTTTATTTACTAACCTTTTGATTAGAATCAACAGGTTTCGAAGTCAAACTCCACTCCCACCAAGATAGAGAAGAATACAATGTGTTAATGAATGACTAAGTAAAATAAATATGGACACATATTGCTTTTAGCTTAGAAATAAGGAGCCGATAGAAGTTGCGCGTGTTAGTTATTTCAACTGGTCAAAATGATAAGTAATTATATATATATATATATATGATGTTTTTTATTAGAATCAACAGGTTTCGAAGTCAAACTCCAGTCCCACCAAGATAGAGAAGAATACAATGTGTTAAATGAATGACTAAGTAAAATAAATATGGACACATATTGCTTTTAGCTTAGAAATAAGGAGCCGATAGAAGTTGCGCGTGTTAGTTATTTCAACCGGTCAAAATGATAAGTAATTATATATATATATATATATATATGATGTTTTATCTGTCATAATTTGATATTTGTTCATTTTAGTATGAATATGACATTTTCAAGCATGTATTGTTATTTTGTAAGTTTTAACAAAACGGTACATTAAGATGAGCAAAATGTAAAGAAAAAAAGGTTAAATGGTCATTTTACAAGACCCAAGTTGTAACCTTGGAAATTCAAGCCGTGACCTCAAAGCAACCAAAAGAAGTACTGAAAGAACAATAGGGTTGTGACCCCAATGTTTGCAGAAAGTTGAGTCGTGGCCTTATTCAACTTGGGTTGCAACCCCACCCCAATTCGAGGCCACACCGCAACCCCAATGGATTCAAGCCTTAATGTCACCAATAATATCAATAAGTTAAATTTTTTTGTCCTAATTTCTCTGTTGTGATATGATGTGTGATGTGTATAGATACGTATAATTTTTAAAAAAAATTAAATACGCAGCGGAAGTATTCATACATGTTATACACTATATAATATACTCAAGCATATATTTTCATGTATGATCATTCAAGCACATATATATATCTCATATATTTTTACATGTATGATATAAAATAAATTGTAACTAAATGACCTATCCGATTTTGAAGGTAGCTTTACAATTCTTCAAGAACTCCAAGCTTCAATTTGTTGAGCTCACCTTGAAGTATACCGTTGCACAATTCTAGTTCACAACTAAAACTGGTGGGATTGTGAAGTTAGAATGGTAGCCACGAATTTCCAGCAATGGGTTGTTTTAACACTTAAAACAATTTGGTCCTTATGATTTATTACTAGCAAAATATGAGAAGAATTAAGTGTTTTCTATATTTCCTCACAACTCTTTGTTATGAACCTTTGTTAGCCTTTGCAAACTCTCTCAACCCTTTGAGAAAAACACTTAGGAAATGCTCTCAATTCTCTCTTCTTTTCCCTTGGCCGAATCTTTCACTCTCACATACACAAATTGAACTCTTTCAATTTTTGGTTTAGTGTAAAATGATTACTTCTCTTAGTGCTCCACCACCACTTAACTATGTTTGCCGTTACAAACAATAATCAAACATCTAAATTCACCCAACAAATTGATTCATACGTATGAATCAATTATTAGAGAGTTAATGGCAATTAAACAATGTTAAGTGGTAACACCACTTCACAAGTGCACCATTTAACAATTTTTAAGTGGCCAACAATGCTTATTATTAATAACAAGTGCTTACTCCATTACAAAAAGGTGTTTACCACTTATTCCAATTAATAATAATAATAATTTCATTAATAAATAGAATATTAATAATTCAAAACTATTTTGAATAATTATATTTACCTTATATGTATTTACCAAGCAAGGTAAATAGGTAAATACATGGTAAATCATTTATGGAGCAAGATTATGCCATTTGTCAATTTCTTATTGGTTAACAACTCTTGTAAACCAATAATGTATTTTACATTCAATTATTGACAAGTGTATAACATAAGGAACCTTGAAACATATTTTCACTTTGCTAAAATTTGTTGAATTAATTGTTCAATCCAATTTGCTGCCCCAGTGCACAACGAGTGCACTTCATATTGCGAGACTCTCTAGGTCTATGCCTGATTTGTCATATAAAACTATTTCATACGTCCATAAACAATGTCCCATACACATATTACGGATATTACAAGTTGAGGTCATAATATATTTGTATAATCCTTCCATCATTGATGTCCTAGAAGAGCGGAGATATAGATCAACACCGTCAAGTCTCTATAGGCTCAACCATACACTTAGCTCTAGATTTGTATTTTAATAAATAATATCCGTAAACACTTTTATGATATTATTTACTCCGAGGATAAAACTAATTCTCGGGTATTTCTGCTTATGGCCATAAACTTTCTGAAATACAATCTTGGAGTTTCAGGATATTTTACTCACCTAATTGAGTTGATGAATCCCATATCTATACACACCGAACTCTATGAGCATCGAACCATACCCAGCGACACCCAGCGGTCAGACCATGAAAGGTATCTGACATATGTGGAACCAAAGTATGGTAGATCACTCATAAGTCCACCGTGGCACTCAGATCTAAGGACCACGAATACTACTCAACTCGAAAGATCCTCTATTGACGGCTTTATGGGATGTCTATTGGAGATCTTTGTGAGTCTGTCCAATATTCATTCCTTACTGAATACTTGTATCTCTATACGAGTTTCCATTAAACTCATGGTCTGCTAAAACTAACCATCTGGACTTTTCAAATATAGACATACACTGATCTATATATAATAAGGTCTTCACTGACAAACCCACATTAGTGAAGATAGATCATGAACTTTAAGTTTAAGAACATATTTGCATAACAACATTTTCTAGCACCATTTATAACTCTTTGCAACTACGTCATTACTAATATATTTTTAGGTCTTTGTCCCATTTCAGATAAGGCTCTAACTCTTTAGATTTCGCTAACTCTTATAACCTAGTAACTCTTATCAGTGCTAACTTTTAACATTACTAACTCTTAGTTCTGATCTAAACTCTTTTAGATCAGATCTGAACTCTTTCAGATCATACAATGTCTAAAACGTTACAAGCATCTTACCATATATGTATATAAAATAATTAGTGATATATTGAAATCATAATAGTATAAACATAAAGCAAATATTTATATACAAAAGGGATGGCACGTAATCATAAATCCCGACATTTTCAACCTAACTATTTGAGCTGATGCTTACGTGTCATTCCAATATTGTATGAATATTAATTTTTAACATTTATACAATATACATTTCAATAAGATCGTTAATACTAATTATATACGATACTATGCTTGTAATGCTACAAATATTATATGATCTGAAGGAGTTCAGATTTAGTCTAAAAGAGTTTAGATCAGCATTAAGAGTTAGCATCATTGACAATTATAAATGCTAAAGAGTTAGCAAGTTATAATAATCAGTGAAATCTAAGGAATTAAAGCTTTGTCTGTAACAGGACAAAGACCTGATGGTATGCTAGTAATTACATAATTACAAAAGTTGCAATCAAGTGCTAGAAAATGTCATCATGCAAGTATGTTCTCAAACACTATGTTCCTGATCTAATTTCATCGATGCGGGTCTGTCGGTGAATCCCTTTTATATAGATCAGTGTATGTCTATATCTATATGGTACAGATAGTTGTTCTTAGCTGACCATAGGCTTGGAGCTCGTATAGGCATGTGGGTATTCTGTTAGAACTGAATACTGAACAGACTCACGAGGACCACTAATAGACATCCCTAAAGCCATCAATAAAGGGTCTTCTCAAGTTGAGTAGCATACATGGTCCTCTGACCTAAGCGCTATGATGAGCTTGTGAGTGATTCACCATCTTTAGTTTCACGCATGTTAGAGACCTTTCATGATCTGACTGCTAGGTTTCGCTGGGTATAGTCTGATGCTTATGGAGCTTGGTATGTGTAGATATAGGATCCATTAGCTCATATGGGTGAGTTGTATATCATGATGCTCTAAGAATTATGTTTCAGAAAGTCTTTTGGCCAAAGCAGATACTCCAAAAATAAGTTTTTTGTAGGGTTAAATAATATCGCAAAAGAGTTTACAAATATTGTTTCATAGAAATACAAATTTGAAAAATAAGTTCATGGATGTGCTTATGGAGATTTGACGGTGTTAATCTATATCCTCGCACCTTCGAGATATAATTTATGAAAAGACTATATGTATACGCCATGACCTCAACTTATATGGTCCAACACGCTAATTTATAATATCTGTGATGTGTGCATAGGGCATCGATCACAGACTCATGAAATAGTTCAATTTGATGAATTGAGCATGAACCTAAAGAGTCCTACAATATGAAGTGTACTCATTGTGCACTAAGGCAATATACTCAATTGAATTGTTCAATCCAGTAAATTCCAGCAAAATTGAATATTTGTTTCATGAACTCTCAGGATGCACGCGTGTCAATATTAAGAATTAAGTACATTAATTAGTTAACAATTATTGTTGACCAATTAATTAATGACATGTGGTGCATAGTGAGCCTTTCGTTGAGTTTACCCAAGTGTGTAGTATAATGAGACCTAAGGGGTTTACTTAGTAACCAAATAAGGGCTTAAAAGTAATTTCATATATTTTATTTTTTAATTATCAAATAATCAAGATATTTTAATATTAAAATATATTAAATAATATTTAATTTAACCTAGGTTAAAATTTAACTAGAGTTAAGTTAGTATTTATTTAATAATATTTTAATTATACTTGGTGGCCAAGTTTTACTATCCTAATCTAGGTTAAGGGCTAACTTGGATTTGGTTAATAAAATATTATTGTATATAAAACTTGGTGGCCAAGTATATTAATTAACCTAGGTTAATAGTTTACCATGGTTATGTTAATAAATATTATATAAATATGTGAAATGAAATATATATATTAATTAATGAATTTAAAATTCATTAAGATGGCTAATGGTGAAAAAGTGGCTGGCCATTATTTTTGGTGAAAAGGAAATGAAATATTCATTTCTTTAAAATGTTGATAAAACACTTACAAGTGTGGCCGGCCAAAAGTAATTAGAGAAATAAAAAAGTTGTTTTCAATTGTTGAAAACACTATTTTATCTTCTTTTCCAATTAAACTAGTCATGGAAGCTTTGAATTTTTTCTTTTATAATTCAAGTGTTGAATGATACAAAGCTAAGTTCAGTGCTTAAAAAATAGTTTAAGTGTTAAACTATAGAATAAGAGTTAATCTAAATGGTTTAACTATTAAACTAATTCTGAAAAAATAAGGCTGTTATTCTAGCGACTCAAGCTCACCTTGTTGAGTCTTAGAATTGCTAACTGATCCATTTCAAGGGGTACTCTAGCTTAAACTGTACAAAAGACTTGCGAGGTGATTATTTTCAATTTTGGTATTAATGCGATTAATATCTATTTAATTTCATTAATGTAATGAAATGTAAAATTTATTGTGTTCATTTTTTAAGAAATTAGATTTTCATCTTTCACTGTAGACATGTTTGTGTATGAGATGCATAAATTACAATATACATGCTTTTTAATGTGATGAACACAAACTACATGTACATACTCAATACGGTTTAGAACCGAAACACTGCACTCGACACCAATTTAGAACTTGTAAATAGAAGCAAAGACCTTTACTTAAAAGGAAGATAGGGAGCACAAATTAGGAAAAATGAAATACAGAAATCTAGAGAGAAAAAGGCACTTGGAAGCTAGAAATCTTGAATAATGTTGAAGATTGAAGCCCCAAAGACATCTCTAATTTGGTTTCTTCTTTTTCCCTTCTTATTTACTTTGATTATAAATTTTTATTTGTGGATATTATTTGTTTAAACATGTTTACACTTATAAATTTTTGGATAATCTTATTTTGTGTTTATTTATAATTGGCTAAACTTTCTTTCTAAGGCCTTGATGTAGCTCTATAATACTATATTTGGATAATTTAGCTTATTATTAACAAAGTCTTGTTTAATTCATTTATACTTTTCTATACTTAATGCTCCTAATTTATTGAGAAATTAATTAGTTGTTCTAAATTTATGGGTTTTAATGCTTGGAAAAGATTAAATCATTGATTGGATTTATAAAATATAGCCTTAGTTGTTATTGAGTTTAGAGACTAATAACACTTAGGTAATCACCATAAGGGTTGCTTAATGATTTTATAGGTAGATAAGTTAGATAGGAATATCAACTTGAAAATGTATGCTTAAGATTTCATGATTAATGAATTAACAAGATTAGTCAATAATTACTAAACATGAAGGACATGAAAAAATTATAGTGAAATCAAGACACTAAGACTCTTTTGTTATAGATTTCTCATCTCCTAAGACTATCAACATTAGTTTAATTTCATTTAATTTTTGCAATCAATTTAGCATTAATTTAAAAAATTAATCCCCATGGGACAATACAAACTCATCTTTTTATTACTTACTCGCAACCCGTGCACTTGCGATTTTGTATATATGTGTGTAATCACGAAAAATAATTTTGGCTCCGTTGCCGAATATTGAAGTTTTTGAGTTCTTGCTAATATTATGGTTAAGCGACTTGATCTTAATTTAGCTATTTAATTTTTAAAATTTTATTTCGTTGAGTTTGGTTTTTTTTGAAGGTATATGATAAGAGCTTATAAATTAAAAATATTATCTATTAATCCAGAAGTATAGCATACTTTATAGATGCTTAGAAGATAACGAAGAGACAAAGCTCAAACTATGGCTAAAAACTAGCAACCATAGGCCTTGCGAGATTATCTCAAGCCTGTGGTTAATGATAATTATTCGGAGATCTAACATAAAGGAATCAATGCTAACAATTTTAAATTGAAGCCAACTCTTATTAGCATGGTGCAACAAAATCAATATAGTTGATTGTCAAGTGAGGACCTTAATATTCATCTTGCCATGTTCTTAGAGATTTACGACACTGTCAAGATTAATTGAGTGTCTTAAGATATCATTTGGCTACGTTTGTTCCCTTTCTCTCTTAGGGACAAGGCGAGAGAGTGGCTCAATCCTCACAACTGAGTAGCATTTCAACATGGGAGGAGTTTGCGTATAAATTTCTTACTAAGTTATTTCCTCTATCAAATAATTCTGAACTTCATGGAGAAATCACACAATTTCAACAAATAGATTTCGAGCCTCTTTATGAAGCATGAGAGCAATTTAAAGATCTTATTTGGAAGTGGCCTCAACATGGATACCAAGATTGGTTCTAAATCTAACTACTCTACATAAGTTGAATGGACAAACTAGAACAATTATAGATATGGCAACCGGCAGTACTTTATTATCCAAAACCAATAAAGAAGCTAAACTCTTGTTGGAAGAAATGGCTTGCAACAACTATCAATGGTCTAATGAGAACTCTATTGTAAAGAAGGTCGTGGGAGTTCATGAAGTTGATTCTTTGGTTGCACAGCTTAAGTCTTAACCTTAGCTAATTAAATTTATGCACTTAATGCTAGAGAGACTTTATTAAGCAAGGATCTGACCATGGCTGTTAATGTATCTTATACTAATAAAGTGAGTGACCCAGAGTAAGTCCAATATGTTAATAACTAGAATTTTAACTACCGGAGTAATAATATGCCAAACAACTTACATATACAATATCATTTGGAACTTAATACCATAAAAAATTCTCTTATGGCAATTTAAGAAATACGTTACATCCCTCGCCGGCAATTTAAGAAGCCTTCACTAGAAGACTTTTGAGCACTTTTATTGTTGAGACAAGAGGTAGGTTTAACAAGGATGATGCCTAACTTGATAGTATTAAAACTCATTGCACTAACATAAAGGCAACCATAAAGTCTTTAAAGGTGCAAATTAGGCAACTTACCAGCTTAATCAATAGCCAATCATCTGGAAAGTTTTCAAGTGACACAAAAATGAATCTAAAGGATCATTGTAAAGCTATCACTCTTAGGAGTGGTAGAGAAGTGGAAGCTTTATAGCCACAAAAAAGTAACAGCAAAGAGAAAGAAGTTGAACCGAAACCAAAAAAGGTGAATCCAAGGCCTAATTCTATTTCTTTTCTAGATAACCATCCTATAATTGTCCCTCTATTACCGTTTCCCCAATGGTTCCAAAAGAAGAAATTAGATGCTTAATTCTCTAAATTTCCTGAGATCTTTAAAAAATTCACATAAATATTCCTTTCGCGGATGCTTTAGAGCGAGTGCCAAATTATGTGAAATTTATGAAAGACGTAATGTCAACGAAAAGAATTTTAGAGGAGTATGAAATGGTAAAGTTTAAGAGGAAAGCAGTGTGATTCTTTAACAAAGTTGCCATAAAAGTTAAAGGATCTCGAGAGTTTCATAATCCCATGCACTATTATTGATTCAACTTTTAAGAAAGACTTGTGTAATCTTCGTGCTAGCATAAAATTCATGCCTTTATCCATTTTTAAAAAGTAAGGACTTGGAGAGGTGAAACCTACTACAATTTCTTTGCAAATAACTGATTGACATCTAATTTATCTGAAAAGTGTCATTGATAAATTCATTCTTCCAATAGACTTTATTGTTCTTGATATGGAGGAGGATTGGGGAGATCTCAATCATTCGTGGTCAACCATTTTTAGCTGTTGAAAGAGCTTTCATTGTTGCCCATAATAGGAACTTAACACTCCGAGTTAATGGTGAGGAAGTAAAGTTCAACATCTACCACACTATGCAATTTCTGGATGATGTGCAATCTTGCAACTACATTGATGTGATTAGTGAATGTGTTCAAAAGATTTCTCCTTAAGTTTTCTTTATTGATCATTTAGAGTATTGTCGTGTAAACTCTACATTTCATAAGGATACATTTTCCATTAAGAAATTTAGTGATGCTTGCTATGAAGTGTGTGAAGACCATGTGGATCAAGTGCAAGCTATTGAGTCCTTGCCTAGTGAGTCTAGTGGCCACATGGATGTTCTTGAGTCGGTGGGTACTTATAGAGATTCCAAAGTTTTTGAGACAACATCTAATTCTTTACAAGATGGGCTTATCTTGAAATAATTACCCAATCTCGTTATACTTCCTTGGGAGAGAATTCCACGTGTCTTATTATTTTAGTATTTTTGAGTCAATAAGAAGAAGACAAGTTTCTTGGTGTTTTGAGGAAGCACAATAGTGTATTGTTAGTTCATCTTCGACATAAAGGAGATTAGCCCCACAATATCCATGCATAAAATCTTGATAGAGGAGACTTATAAGTCATCCATTAAACATCGAAAGAGATTAAATCCTGCCATAAAAAAAGTTGTAAGATCTAACGTGTTAATTCTACTAAATGCTAGGATCATTTATCTAATTTTTTATAGTTATTGAGTAAGTCTGGTCTAAGTAGTGCCAAAGAAGTGTGGCATGATAGTTGTAAAGAATGAGACGGATGAGCTTATTCTTTCTAGAACAATCACGAGGTGGTGTGTTTGCATTGATTATAGGAAGTTTGATCAAGGCTACTTAAAATACCACTTCTTGCTTCTATTCATTGATCAAATGTTGGATCGGTTGGTGGGTTATAACTATTATTGCTTCCTAAATGGTTATTTGGGATAAAACTAAATTGTAATTTTATAAGGGTATATTTGTTATATATTTTTTCTCATTTTTAGTTGATATTTTATAAGAATAAATGGCTAATTTATGTGCATTGTTATTTATTTATAGGGTTTGGATCAGAAAAGATGAAAAATAGAACAAGAATGTAAAATAGCAAAAATCATGGACCAAAATGCAACAAATTCAAAATTGTTGATTTTTACCCCAGGGGTATGAAGATTTTCGCTCTAGCAGCAATTTCAGAAGCTGCTAAGAAAGACCAAAATAAGACTTGGAATAGTCGCAAACTTTTGCCCCAGTGCTATCTTATTTTCGCCTAAGTGAAACTCCAACACCTTAGCAAAACTATGCCACCACTCTAGAGATAAAGGTTTAAAGGCATAACGCCTCAGCAATGAAGAATTCTCGCCTTAGTGATCATACTTTTTCTAAATTGACAAAAATTAAGATTACAAGCTCAAATCAAATCCTATAAAAGGCCACTCATTTCAGCCTTTAGAGAATACACAACACAAGCTTTAAAGAGTAATTGAAGCAACTATTGAGATAAATTCAAAGGAGTAAGAGATTTTTTGACAAATCAATTAAGTGCAATTCGACATCTATATCGGTTTGACATTGATTGTATCATGTTTTATTTATATTTTGGCCTTAATTCTCTTATAACTATTTAGAATTATAATATTTAATGTAATTAAAATTAAAATTAGATTTAAAATTATAATATTTAATGTAATTGATGAAATTAAAATTAGATTTAAAATTATAATATTTAATGTAATTGATGAAATTAAAATTAGATTTAAAATTATAACATTTAATGTGATTGAAATTAGAATTAGAATCCGAACAAAATGTTTAACGTAACTAAAATTGGATTTTAAATTATAACATTTAACGTAATTGAAATTGAATTTAGATTTAGAATTATAACATAATTGAAATCAAAATTAAAATTAGAATTATAATATTTTAATGTAATTGAAACTGAAATTGATATTGTAATGATAACATTTAACGTAATTAAAATTGAAATTTGAATTTGAATTATAATATTTAACATAATTGAAATCAAAATTAGATTTTGAGTTAAATATTATAATCGGAATTATAACATTTAACGTAATTGAAATCGAAATTGGATTTGAAATTATGATATTTAATGTAATTAAAATTAAAATTAAATTTAGAATTATAATAAATATTATTTTAATTGCTATATTTTATGGATTTTCATTTAAATTTTATTTATAATTTTATTTTTTATTATATTTATTTAAAATCTACTTAAAATCTGTGGATAAGTCGTTACGGGTTTGGTAATGAGTACATACTCGTTAGAGTGAGTTTGGTAATAAAACTTTAAACTTGCAACGAGTTTGAAAAAAAATTAATATTTTATTTTTTAAGAAGATATAGATAAAATTTAAATATATTCGTCTTAAATCTGATCCACTACCATAAATCATAGCTCCACTTTCACACACATTTAAAATTTTGAGGACACATCACACATCCACGTGCCCATCAAATTTGATTGATGCGTGCGACTGAATACAAGAATTAACGTCTCTCATTCACGAGGATAACATTTCTCCACGAGTGACTGTTGGGTCATTCTCTTTTTACTAGTCATGGACTACTTTTTTTAAAAAAAAACTATGGGCCGCTTTTACAACGAACAAATTTTTTAATTTATATAAACTATTTATTTATTAAATTTATGATAATTTATTTTTAATTAAATTGATTATTTATAAATAATAATATGTTTTTATGCAATATAATACGACATAATTATTAGGTAAATTTATTTTATATTATATATATATCATATATATATATATATAAGATAAAAAAATTAACAACATATATATATATAAGTAAAACAAAGAAAAATAAAATCTAACTTTGAAGAAAAAGAGACATGTTAATAGTATTCTTTAAAAATTAAATAATTTTTCTCTTGAGTAATAATGAATCTATATGGTTACAAGATACAATCTAATATTCGCAACTGATCTCCACTGATTAGCACAATCACCAAGAAAAAATACCAAGTCCTCAAAATTATAGTTATTCAAAACATAATATAGAGAATGTATTTTTTTATTTTTATATATGTAGAATACTTCTTTTTTTTTTTTTCACACATTCTAACTATAAATAAGAAAGAGTTAGTACTCTTTATACATTAGTAGGTTAAGGTATTAATACCACTATTAATTTAATATTATTATAATTTTGTTTTGCAATTTTCAATTTTTGTTTTGAAACCGTTAAGAACGAACCGCCCGGATCTCGCTAGAAAACGCGGATCCCTTAGGCGACTCTTTAGCTAATGCCCCGTGATCCAATTCATTTGTTCCAGTGCAGAAGAACCTTGAAGGCGATAACTCCACTAGTTATCCCTCCTAGTAGCACTGTCTTAATATTAATGTTTAATTTATATTTAAATTTTGTAACTTTTAAAATTAATTTTTATTAATATGAATTAGAATTTTAAAATTGTAACTCTAAGAGTTTTATTATTTGTATTAAAATTTATAACTCCTCAATTAATTTAATATATATATATATACTCCAAATAATAATAACATATAGATGTTGTAAATCTCACTCATTTAACTTAATTTTAATGGTTAATTTAAAAATATTATAACTATATGTAATGATGATAATTTATTATTATATTATTTTGAAAAAAATAATTTAATACAATGCAAGTGTTTATGAGGTTTTGTATCAATTTATTAAAAACAATACAGTCTAAAATAGGCTATCAAACAGGTGACTAATATAATTTAATACTTATGAAATACTTTTATATTATAGAACATGACGTACCAAAACAAAAAACAATCACATGGTAAATAAGTAGAAGAATTAATACATTCCGCCTTAGGAAACCAATCAAGCTTCTTTATATAATAAATTTAATAAAGCTTTAGTTTTATCGATTAATGTGGTGTGATCACACAATTGAAGTATTAGTTTGTCTAAAACCTCTATACTCAGGAAGTATTATATACCAACATAAAGAATTTATCTAACCCTAATAATAGAGTATTGTTATACTTTTTATTTTACGCCTCAATTTCTTCTCATTTTAAAAATTCAAATAATGTGGTATGTATTAATTAAAATAACAAAAAAATACAATAAATTATTTCAAAAATCATAAAATTTACTATCTAAATGATATATATCACATCACTCAAAATGGTATCAAATTAAAAAAAAATGAGTTAAAAAAATATAGCATTATTTTCAGTAATAATAATAAATTTACAAACTAACTCTTTAAATTATCACGTATAAATTAATGTGACACTAAAATATTAAAGATTTGCTTGAGAGTGCCTTTTGAGATTAAAAACAGTTTCTAAGACTTAGAAAGTGCTTATAAGAACGTTCGGTAAGAAAAAAAAAAGCATATTTACAATCTAAAGTACTGCAAGTATTTTTAGAAAAAGCACATAATAAGGTGCTTTTCTCTTAATTTCTCAAATAGCATATAAAAATTAAAAGAACAGTACTTTTAGTTTTTTTTTTAAAAATAATTATTACTTTTAACTTTTTGGCAATAATAAAAAAATTGTCTTTTACAAAATTTTGCCACCCACCCAGACCCAAGTCCAGGAGTCCTTGACCTCTTAAAATTTAACCTAAATTCTAAAATGCAAGACTTGATCTAATAACTTCAGAATCCGATGCTAAGATCTAATCCTTCTCAATAAGGACCTGAGGGGTTTGGCCCCTCCTTGACCCCCTTCAAATCCAACATGACATCAAGAACTCAAAACTTGACATAATAGACTTAAAATCAGATGCTAAGACTCGAGACTCTAAAATCGAGGCCCAGAAAGCCCCTTAAACTCCCACTTGATCTTAAGAACCCAACTGACTATTTAAATTAGAGACTCAACATTAAGATCCCATCCCCAACATCATAAATCAAAGGGTCCTGTGTTCCCACCCTATCTTAAAACTCAAAAATAAATTACGTGTTAAGAAAAATATTTATATTATTTTATTTTCATAATATTTTTTTAAATTGTTTTTAATGTTTTATTTAAACATTTTTACAACATAAAAAGTACTTTTTAATTACACAACTAAACTGTACAAAATATTAAAAGAAAAACTAAAGAACTTTTATAATTTATTATCAAACACTAAATTATTATTTTTTTTAAAAACTCTAATTACCAAAACGCTGTAAGATAAAGCCCCTTTGTTGAAAGCATTTACAAACGGTCTTAAATTGCATATAATAATAGTATTAAAAGAACTTTGTTGAATTTTTTTTTAAAAAAAAAAAAACTTTGTTGAACCAAGTTAAAAAAAAATAC
This sequence comes from Ailanthus altissimus, assembly GCA_946807835.1. Lineage (NCBI taxonomy): Eukaryota > Viridiplantae > Streptophyta > Magnoliopsida > Sapindales > Simaroubaceae > Ailanthus > Ailanthus altissimus. Next base: position 19,366,475 of record OX327687.1, read on the forward strand.
TTTGTACAAAGGATTACTTTTTCTTATTAAGTGATATGTTGAGGTTTTTGCAGAAAAATTTATTCACAAGTATTCAAGATTTGAAAAATATCACATAATTAAAATTAAAAAAATAATCACACACAAGAATTATATGGCTTAATAAATTGCATATGTCTATGGTGGGTTAAAGAATTCAAACTTTTTTTATTACTCAATGATCACCAATCACTCAAAATATTTGAAAGGAATACATTCAATATCATATGCTCAATTACACAACATTATTTTCAATTAAGTTCTTGTATAGACCGAACTTAATTGAGGACAATAGCTTAAATCTCCAAAGATTTGAATATATATCATCGAGGGTAGCTTTAGTGTTGTGATCTTCCGTGTTATAATTGACTCCATGAGATTTTTCAAGTACACAATGATCAAAAATTCCGGTGGCTAAAACTTATTCTTATCAACAATACCCTTATATAATTTCTTTAGATCTATTTTACTCCGATGAACTAATCTTTAACGTTTCTTCTTAGTTTGCATCAACTCAACATTAATAACAATAAACAGATGTTGAACTGCACAACAATTTCATTCAACATATATAACCTGTTATGTTTCTCAGCCTTTATTATTACAATAAACCCTTTAATCACTTTCAATATTATTTTTTTAACTTTGAATGAATATCCCACTTGATCTAGCATATCTATGGATACTAAATTCCTCTTGAGATCAGAAACATGTCTTACACCTAATAATTCCTTAACTTTCTTATCAATCTCAGGAACATGTCTTACACCTAGTAATTTCTTAACTTTCTTATCAAGTAATCTCAATCTTATACTACAAATCTCAATGACTTTACAAACTATATCATTACCTATTAATATTTTACCACCATTAATGAAATGATAATTGGTAAATAAGAATCTATCAGGATACTTATAAATAATATAGTCAGAATCAAGTATCCACTCACTAGTATTCTTTTCATAAGAAGCTACCAAAGTTTTTGCAATATTATAGTCATCTTCATTGACTATCACAACATCACCTTGCCTTTTTATTTTCATTTGTCTTTGCCTCTCTTTTTGAAAAATACCTTAAGAAGTCACCTTCTTTTTTACAATAATAACACTTCTTGGATTTATTCTTTGACTTTAATTTTGAATGATTGTTTTTCTCATCTCTATTCTCTTCTTTTCTTTTTGTAATCAAGACTATTGCGGTATTAGTAGGCTTTGATCTTTTACTTAATTTTTTTAAGTTCATCGAGTCTTTAACATGATTCGTCGTTAAAGACATTCTTTCATATAGGAGCGTATCGACAAAGTGCTTATATATAGGTAGTAAAGAACTCAACAAGCCTTGTCTTCATCTTTTATATTTAACCTCAATCGCCTCAAGTTCAATAATAATCTTGTTGAAGTTATTAACGTGGTCTTTAATCTTTCATATAGGAGCGTATCGACAAAGTGCTTATATATAGGTAGTAAAGAACTCAACAAGCCTTGTCTTCATCTTTTATATTTAACCTCAATCGCCTCAAGTTCAATAATAATCTTGTTGAAGTTATTAACGTGGTCTTTAATCAAAATACCTTCATCTATAGACAATTGATACAAATTTTTCTTGATGTACAGACGATTCGCTTAAGACTTCTTCATGTACAAATTATCAAATTTCTTCCAAAAACCAATTACAATCTTCTCTCTAGTAACTTTATCTCAGAATTTTATTACTCAATAACAGAATAATAATACTATGGGTTTCTTCTAAATGATTTCATGATCTGGATTGGATCTTGGTATGCCGAGCTTATTCTTATTATTAATTGTGGCAAGAGTCTCTTCAAGAGCTAAATCAAGTCCTTGACTCACTAGTAAAGCCATCACCTTCACCTTCCCATAAATTAAAATCATTCTGTCCATTGAACTTCTTAACTTCATATTTTTGAGTTGCTATAGTTAGATCAACCTATACTTTGATACCAGTTTATTGGTGTTTTTCATAAAAGAATTCACCATTATTCAAGAATTACAAAAGATCAAACAACTAAAAATGAGAAAATAATCAACCATACATAAGGCACACAAGAATTATGTGATTCGACAAATTGCCTATGCCATGGTAGATCAAAGGATCCTAACTTCTTTTTATTACTCAATGATTATCACGAATCACTCAATGATCACAAAGATCACTCGAGAGATTTTTAAAGAATACACAGTAGAATGAGCTTGGTCTATAACAACACTCTTTCATGCACTAAACACTCAATCGTTCTCTAACCTCTTTATTTCACTTTTCTTGTTGTATTAAAAACCTTAAGGCATAATGAGGTTTTATATAGGCTTTTAGACATCCATAGAAATCTTGAATTGACTTGGAATAGAAGTCTATATGTAAAAGAATCCTTCACCAACTTGAAAACAAAATAGCACTAATAAAGAACTTTAGCTCCACAGGCCAGCATCGCGACTTAGCTAAGGTTGGGTTGCAGTGCCTAGCCACTATCCAAGTTGGGACCACGACCTGGCTCTCTTGAGGCTGGGCCCTGAGGCCTGGAAATCAACTATGCTGCATCCTGAGCCCTTTTTTGCTTTCGATTTTCTATTTCTCTTTGAGTTTCATCCGTCCGATATATTTTTGATCACATGTCGTCTCCTCATTAATTTCGACTCAAAACCACACTCAAATGTAATTTTTAATCATGAATTTTTACATGATGTATTAATGATTCCTTAGATAGTAAATATAATGATTTTTTAAAAATAATTAGCTATATTAACTTGTCAATCTAGTGAATAAATGCCATATTATTTTGGAAGAAATAAATAGTTTGTATATTTAATTTGCATTTCCAATATTACTATAAAAAAAAAAAGAATTAAAATTAACAAACATTTTCTAAAATTTAATATAATTTTGTTTTGACATGAGGAGAGAAGATTTGAACTGAAGATCACTTCAACAAAATATATATATATATATATAGTACAAGTTTTTTAATAAGGGGCCATTTAAACAAGGGCAAATTCATTACAGTTTTAATAATTTATAAAGTTAATATAAGGAAAAAGAAATATCCAAATTCAAGCTCAACCGGGTGAATACCAACAAAATCAATTGTATTTGTCTTTTAGGTGACAATAGGGTTAAACAAACATTTTGATCTTACTACATATTTCCCCCACGTTATAAAAATATTAAACACAATGTAATAAAAATGAGTTATTAGTAAATAAATTTAAGATTGTATTATATTATTAGGGTGTTTGTCTTTTATTGGGCAAGAATACGTGTGCCATTGATGCGATATTTCTATATCTTAAAATTAAGTGCAAGTATACACTATCGTATGCAAGTAATAAAGAGACTAAATAAGTCGGATGTTGAACTCACAGGGATAATTTCTTCTTTTTAACCAATTACTAAAATGATATCTTCCTAATAATTATTTAGATAAATAAAAATATAAGAATGAATGTATAAAATATAAAGGCAAAAATACAATGCAAAGAGATTTAAGTGATAGCAATATAGAGAAAACCTAGGATTAATATTATCCCTCAATATGCTTTCTAATGATTAATCTTCTAATATTTAACTCCCTTAGTCTTTGTTATTGATCAAGACACTAATGTATTCACAAGTCTCTTCCAAGATCATGCAAATATACCTTAATTTACCAAATACTTATATTCCTATGGTACTTGTAATAAATTAAGATTTATTAAGATTAGGTCTTATTGATCATACATACCAATTAGGTATATTCCTATCCTAAATTGAAACATGCATATGCAACATTGAATGTTACTCTACAATCATGCATCAAATTAGCTAGGTCTAAATATTATGATTCCTCTTCCGAGTTTACCAATAATATTACCAACTCATTCACCATATATTGGCCAGATATATTGAAGCATTAAGATCAAGTAATTTGAATATCAAAGAACTAAGTTTATTAAATATTCTAAAGATATAACAATTAAGCACACATATTGAGTTCAAGTATTAACCCTAGAAAATAAGTTTAGCTCATGGCTACAAGAGAACAGCAGTAAAAATAATAATAAATTATGATACAATCAATAGCAAACCGATATAGACGTCGAATTGCTCTTAATTGCGATGCCTAAGGTACTCCAAGACTCGTGCTCTGTATTTTTGGTGTTCTTGAATTGCTCTAGGTTGCTCTTAGAGTGTCTTGGCTTCTCCTTGACGTAAAGGAACGAGTGGTTTTTTATAGGGATTGATATGAGCTTGAAAATCTCAATTCTCGTTGGACTAGGACTCGTACTACCGCTGGGAGGCTATGCAGTTGTCGCTGGGGCGATAAGTGAAAAAGGCTTCACCGCTTGAGTGGTGGGATGATGGCGCTGAGGCACTGTCTTGTCGCTGGTGCGCTGGGGCACTATATACGACTTAAACATGTCGTTTTTCTTATTTCGATCACTATTCTAACGTTGGGGCGGTGGACACATTCTTTAAATTTCGTTCAAGTCCCTATAAATAACAATAATACACATAAATAGCCATCTATTCTCATAAAATCATAAAATATAAATAATAAAAACATGAAAAAATATATGACAAATTTGCCCTTATCAGCCATCATTCTCAATCAAGTTCTTATCTTACCGACCAGTACGCCATGTGGCCTCGCGCAAGATGGCTTCCAATACCTAACTTGGCCCTACCATCGCTAAATATATATCACCAGCCTCATTTCAAATCCTAGCCGTCCATTCTTGAATAATCCTCTCAGCCAGATGTTGATTAGATAGTTCTTTATTTTTTCTTCTTAAAATAGTTGACTAGGTAGTTCTTTGGACTAGTAACATCAGGCTCTCCTAGGCGTTCGTGTTTTCTCAGACACGGGCTTACATTGTCCATTTGTATCAAATAAGTCTTTAACTCTATTTAAATTATCAAAATATCTTATTATATTTAACTTTAACTATCACAAGATAAGAATACATTATTTAACTTCAACTTTGTGTTAGGACGCAAAATTGGAGTGAACTTTATTACGTGATGAAAATAAATTAAATTAGATTACATTTAATATTGTCTTATATTCAGTACAATATAAGATTTAACAAGATTAAATATTTAAATTATTAATTTTATTAGACTAAAAATAATGTGATACTTGGGCTGCACTCTAAAACCCATTTTAAAGAGGTGTCTGTTCAATTTAAGGTTGTTCTGCGTAACATTAATGCCAACCCAAGCTCGTTGGTCTCCATAATCATATCTATGGGGTCTAATAGGTGAGACCTATGTGTTAGTCCATGTCATTACTTAGTCCCACTATTAAGGTGTATGGCATCATTGCCAAGTCATGTTTCATATCATCACTGGGCTCTATAATTGGTGTACATCAGCAAAACTCAATCTCCTTCTACGTCATCACTAAACCCATTAAATGACTACCTAGAGGCAATATTACATGATAGTTGTGTTTGGGTTGGTGCTTAAGTACCATCCCTGAATGTATATATATTTATGTATTTATACATGCATACATTCTTATTAAATCGCTAATATTTTATTTAAATGGTGTTATGCAATGTAACATTACAAACATTGTATGATCTGAAGGATTTTAGATCTGATCTAAAAGAGTTTAGATAAGGCTCATAGTTAGCCATGCTGAGATATATAAATACTAAATGTTAGCACAATGCTAGTTAGCCTAGGTCGCGACATTGGTGGTTTTGCCTCCTGCGCCGCAGCGTAGGAGGGTGAGCGCTACAGTGCTGGGGGTTTGACCTCTTAGCGTTAGTATCCTATAGCCCCAGCACTGCGGTGATGATACTGTTTGCTTGAATAGTAGCTAATGAACAGTATTTTGTACTGTTCACTGCTACAATAATTTTAAATAGTATTTTGAACAATGTTTCAAAATTAATTTGCATGTGGGGGTTTATGAGATGCAGTGATAAGAGTTATCAGTTTGCATTATAAACCATGATTAATTTTTTGTGTTGGTAACCACAATGAAAGTCCTACTAGTGGGGGTCAGATGTGTTTGCATAGAAAATCTAATTAATTAAGATCACCGTCCCATGAGATAGGGACCTTGGATAGAAAGAAAATTTTCTTTTAATCAGATTGAATAATATTACATTATGAGATAATATTTTATTATGATCCGTCTTGTCAATATGGTGTTAGACAAGTTACGTCGGCCTTTTCTCAATATTGCTATAGCGTGAGGGACTTGGTCGGTTAAGCTTAGACTATACTGGTTAAACATGAGATGAGACAAATATATGCGAATATATTACCTAATATTGCTACAACATGATGGTAGTGCTAGTAATATATATTTGATTATTGACAAGTTAATATGGAATACACTTACCCAATATTGCTACAGTATGAGAATAAGGTGTACTCAGAATCAAGTGGTAAGAGTTGCATGAGATGTAATTGACAAGTGTTGTCGACCTGTTGGGTTTACAAAGGCTAATATTGCTACAGCGTAAGGTCTGAGTAAATTTTAATTGGGGTCTACTTCCCATTTATAGTTTAAAAGAGTTTAAACTATCATATTTCTATTAAAAAGATTACCGGGATTATGTAAAGCAGTGAAAGGGCATTTTAAATTGAAAAATGTATAACTGTTATACCCATAATTTAAAACATTTTATTAGTGATTTAATGACTATTTCGCTTATATCTCCCTTTATTTTGGCATGTCATGTATAATGGCCACTACAAACTAGTTGGTGTGCATAGTTGATGTAGTCCAACTTAAGGGTACTAGAAAATACTCCGACTGGCAGATGAATCTAAAAAATGTTTTGGATTCAAAAAAATCTTGAATTTATTGTTGATTAGAGTTTGCCACAAGGTATTTTTTATAACACCTCTCTATAGGATATAAATAGAAGGGGTATAACCCTCTTTGTTCAGGGTGTTTCACCTTTTACTCCAAAAATATTTAGTGAGACTAAATGTGTGAGGGGAAGAAGATGAGACAGATACCCAAGATAAATCCTCAGAGGAAATATTTATTTAAAGATCAACAAGAGAGCAATGTAAATGGAAAGTGTTTCTACTGTAGTAAGGTTGGGTATTGAAAATTTCACTACCCTATAAGCCTTATTATTATCGGGAAGACTCCCACAGGTTTGTATTTGACATACATAGACATTTCTATGGTATATAATACCAGTTCAAGCTGGGTGTGAGATACCAAATATCTTTCTCATATCTATAATATGTTGCAAGGATTAAGAGAGACTAGAATGCAATAGTTTATAGAAGTAAGGTTAAGAGTAGAAAATGGTGATTTCTTGCAGGTTCAATTTAACTTACTTCTCATATGCAATATAATAATTGTATTGCATAATTAGTATAATATCCAAAACATCATCTAGAAAGTTGTGTCCCTTCCTGTACTTGACAATAAATGATATCATATGACTATTAAGAATAATTTCTTATGTTTCATGTGATGTGAATGATGTTTTATTAGCTGGATGTTTAATAAATGGACATAATATACAATTAGAAATGTTAGTAGATCGAAATCCTTAAATGATACAGAACTGTGGCATGTGAGATTAGGTCATATAGGCGTGAGACATTTAACCCGTCTGGTTAAGGATGATTGGATACCTAATCTGACCATAAAAACGTAACTAGTTTATAAATAATGTATTCACGGAGATGACCAAATATACTAGAATGTACATCACATCCTTTCGATTAAATCGAGGTAGTGAGTACATTAACAACATATTTTCTGTTTGTTTGAAGGAGAATGAGATTCTCACTCACTATAGACCTCCAGATACTCCATAACATAATGATGTTTTGAAAATGAGGAATCTAACTTTATTAGATATGGTTCAATCAATAATGAGTCTTACTGATCTATATCTATGAGAATATGCTCCAAATACAACTGCTTATTAAGCAGAGTTCCATTAGAAGCTGTTCTTTCTATTCCGTATGAGATACAGAAAGAAAGGAAGCTAAATCTTAAAATATGTTAATACTTAGGGTTGTCCTGCTGATGTAAGTTACGCAGCAGGGTATCTTATTTTGTAATAGTTACTCAACAGGATAAACAAGCACATAAGGGGTACAAGTATAGCTTCATTGTGTATCCTATGAATTCAATAGGATACTAGTTCTATGATTCAGAGAAGCGAAGTGTGTTCATTTCTCGATATACCACAATTCTAGAGGAATAGTTTCTTATGGATCGTGGGAATAATAGAAAGATTGAACTTGGTGAAGTCAATCTAGAAATCAATGAACCAATGATGGGAACTCAGGCTCAATTAAGCAGTGACCTTTTTGCACACTCTCCAAATGGGTCGGAAATGATTTCTAGGTCACTTTTAGGTATGTTTGATGCCTGAAGGTGAACTTGGAGTTTTCTTGGTAGCATGAAATTATCCTTTGACCTACAAAAAGATGATGTTAGACATTGATTCCGGAATTAACAAGAAGCAACGAAAATAAAAATTGACTCTATGCATCAGAATCAAGTTTGGGACTTGGTTAAGCTACCCATGAGAATTGTTCTCATTGGTTGTAAAAAGTTTACAAGAGGTAGTGAGAGCTAGATGGAAGGTAAAGACCTTCTAGGCCCTATATTGGTTCTAGAAAGATAATCCTCAGTGAATTGAGATCAACTAAGAGGAAATCTTTGGACCAGTATTGATGCTAAAGTTGATTAGAATGTTATTGGCTCTTACAATATAATATGATTTTATAGTTTGGCAAATGGATTTAAAGACGACATTCCTGAAGGGATACCTAGAGTAAGAGATATTCATATAACAACCTAAAGATTTTACGTCCAGCTTGACTTCTGATCTAGTGTGCAGGCTGAAGAAGTCTATTTATAGGCTTAAATAAGCCTTCTAAAACTGGAATCATTATTTTGATGAGATAATTAGATTGTCTGGTTTCATAAAAAATGAAGAGGAAGCTTACGTGCATGAAAGGTCAGTGAGAGCATGATAGTCTTCTTGATGCTCTATGTTGATGACATACTGGTCATTAGGAATGATGTCGGTATGTTATAGTCGGTTAAAAGTTACTCGTAAAAATTTCTCTATGAAGAATTTGAGAGAGGCTTCCTTTATACTTGATATAAATCTTTATAGAGATAGAGTTAAGAAGCTGATAGGATTATCCCAAATTATTTCACATCAATAGTCTCTTAGAAAGGTACAGTAATTGTTAACTGTGTGATAGTTAACGTATCTTTTGGATATACTGTTCATCTTTCTAGAAAAGTGTCTCTTCAAATGAAAGATGAGAGAGTTAGAGTGTTTGACGCACCAGATACATTAGCTCTTGAGAGCTTGATGTATGCTATGATGTATTTGAGGCCTAATATCAGTATGGCTGTAAGAGTTATTACCAAATACCATTCTAATTTAGGTGACCGCCATTTGATGGTAGTCAAACATATCCTGAGATACCTTGAGGGTACAAAGGATAAGTTTCATAAATATGGAGAAAGTGACTTACAAATGAGAAGACGCATAGAGTCAGACTTTTTGTTTGACCTAAATAATAGAGAGTCTACATCTAGATATGTGTTCATTCTCATTGGTACTAGGTGAGTTAAAATTGCACCAAACTGGGATTCACTGCTGATTTATTTTGAAAGCAGTGAAAAAGGCAGTGTGGATTCATAGGTTTATTGTTTGGCTTGGAAAAGTTCTAAGACAGATGAATCTTATCCCATAGTTTTGCGACAAAATTAGGCCGAGGTGCCAAGAGAATACCAGTACTCTAATTATGTTGAGAGGAGTCTTACATGAAAATAAGGATCTTGGCAAAGGGAGATGTGTATTTGTAGAAATGTTCTATAAATAGTTTAACAAACTCACTTTTTAAGGCCATGACTCCAAAAGTGTTTATGAAATATGTGGAGTTGATATATATGAGATACCATTAAAAATGGCGTTAGAGTAAGTAGGAGATTGTTAGGGTTGGTGCTTACATGCCATCCCTGAATATAGATATACTTATGTATTTATACATGTGTACATTCCCATTAAATTACTAATACTTATTTAAATGGTGCTATACAATGTAACATTATAGACATTTTATAATCTGAAGGAATTCAGATATTATCTAACGAGTTTAGAAAGGCCTATGGTTAGCCATGCTAAGAGATATAAATGTTAAATGTTAGCACAGTTAATTGTTAGCTGGTTATAATACTCAGCGAAGATTCAAGAGTTGGAGCCTTATCTATAATAGGATACAGACTTAAGAATATACTAGTAACTACATAGTTACAAGAGTTGCAATCAAGTGCCAGGAAATTTCGGTTGCACAAGTATGTTCTCAAATATTGTCCCTGATCTATTTTTGCCTATATGGGTCCATCGGTGGATATCTTTATATAGATCAGTATATGTCGTACCTACAAGGTATAAATGGTCATTCTTAGCCGACTGGGATCTTGGAGCTCGTATTGACATATGGGTATCTAGTTAGGACTGGATATAGGATAAACTCACGAGGGCTTCCGATAGACACCCTATGTAAGCCGTTAACGGAGGGTTTTCTTGAGTTAAGTAGTATACGTGGTCCTTTAACCTGAGTGCCACGGTGGGCTTATAAGTGATCCATTATACTTTGGTTCCACGTATGTCACAGACCTTTGATGGTGTGAACGCTGGGTGTCGTTGGGTATGGCCCGATGCTTATGGAGTCTAGTGTATACAAATATGGGATCTGTCAACTCGTATAAGGAGTTAGATATGCAGATACTTTGAGACTATATCTCAAAAAGTCTTGTGGCCATAAGAATTAATCCTGGGAAAAGGGTTTCCGTCAAAGTGTAACAATATGGCAAAAGAGTTTAGACATATTGTTCAGTAAGATACAAGTATGAGGATATGACATAAATGAGCACATGATGATTTGACGATGATAATCTATATCCCTGCACATCCAAGATATCATGACGAAAAGACTATACGTATACGTTGTGACCTGATAGGATATTTCTATAACTTAAAATTAAGTGCAAGTATATACTATCGTAACAAGTAATAAAATGGTAAAAGAGTCGGATGTCGAACCCACATGAATAATTTCTACTTTTTAACCAAGTATTAAAATTATGTATTTCTAATAATTATTCAGAAAAATAAAAATCTAAGAATGAATGTAAAAAATATAAAAGTAATGATACAATGTGAAAAGATTTAGGTGATAGCAATATAGAAAAAACCTAGGATCAATACTATCCATCAATATGCTTTTTAATGATTAATCCTATAATATTTAATTTTCTTAGTCTTTATTATTGATCAAGATACTAATATATTCATAAGCCTTTTCCAAGGTCATGCAAGTATACCTTAATTTATCAAATACCTACATTCAAATGGTACTTGTAATAAATTAATATTCATTAAGATTTAGTCTTATTGATCATATATGCCAATTAGGTATATTCCAATCCTAATTTGAAACTTGCATATGCAACATTGAATGTTACTCTACAATAATGCATCAAATTATCTAGGTCTGAATATAATGATTCATTTTCCGAGTTTATCAAAAATATTTTCAATTCATTCACCATATATTGGCCAAATATATTGAAACATTAAGAACAAGTAATTTAAATAACAAGGAACTAAGTTTATTAACTATTAAAAAGATATGGCAATTACGCGCACATATTGAGTTCAAGTATTAACCCTAGAAAAAAAATTTAGTTCATGGCTATAAGAGAACAGCGGTAAAAATAATAAGAAAGCATGATACAATCAATAGCAAACCGATATAGACATTGAATTGCTCATAATTGTGCTGCCTAAGATACTCTTGATGCCAAAGAATGCCTTGAATCTCTCTCTATGGTTGCTTCAATTAAACTCCTACTACTATTGGATGATCTCTAAAGGTTGGGGACGAGTGGCCTTTTATAGAGATTGATATGAGCTTGAAAATCTCAATTCTTGTTGGATTAGTACTCGCACTACTGCTAATGTGCTATGTTGCTGTCGCTGAGTGTAAAAGGCCTCACTGCTGGAGCGATGAGGTGTTGGTGCTGGAATGTTGACCTGTCGCTGGCTCGATGATAGTTTGGCGCTGGGGCGCTAGTCTACGACTTAAATAGGTCTTTTTCTGATTTTCTTATTTTGATCACTGTTGCAAGCTGGGGCGAAAATCCTTGTAGCACTGGGGCGATAGGTTCATCATTTGAAAATTTTGCATTTTAGTCCCTGTTCTTTAAATTTTGTTCAAGTCCTTATAAATAACAATAGTGTACACAAATAGCCTTTTATTCTCATAAAACAATAAAATATCAAAATAAAAACATGAGAAAATATATGACAAGTATGCTCTTATCATGACCTCAGCTTGGATGGTCGACGCGCCAATTTGTATTTTCGTGACGTGTGCGTGGGGCAATGTTTACAGACTTATGAAATAGTTCCATTTGACGAATCGGACGTGGATCTAGGGAGTCCCACGATATGAAGTGTACTCGTTGAGCACTGGGGTAGCGTACTAGATTAAATTGTTTAATCCAGTAATATCCAAGACTATCACGAAAATACGTACGTGTCTGTATTTAAGTGTTAAATACAATAATTAGTCAATAATTTTTATTTACTAATTGTATAATGACACATGGCGCACTATGGACCCTCAGTTGAGTTTATCCAAGTGTGGGTATGATGAGACCCACTAGGGTGTAGACTTGATAACTATTCATGAAAGGCAAAATGGTCATTTCACACAATAATTATTTAATTATTAAATAATCATAAAAATCTCATTATTATATATTATAATATATTATTTTATTATATAATATTATTATATTATATAATACCATTTAATTGTCATCCATTATCTTTATATTATATTATTATTCATTATAATAATACTATTTATTTAATTGGTGGCCAAGTGTTTAATATTATAATATATAATATATTATTTTAATATATGTAAGATATATACATATATATGTGTGTGTGTGTGTGTGTGTGTGTGAATTCCGTGGAAGATAGGAATGGAATTGTTTCATTTTCTTTCTTAGGTGTTGTTGGCTTTGAAATGAAAACGCAAATATTTTGATTTCAAAGAATGGAATTGTTTCATTTTCTTTCTTAGGTGTTGTTGGCTTTGAAATGAAAACGCAAATATTTTGATTTCAAAGGGTGGCCGTACAATAAGTGAAGAAAAAAGAGATTTGATCTTTTGTGAATTGGTTTCAAATGTTGAAACTAGTTTATAATTTATCTTTACTATTAGCTACTAGTTATAACAATTAGAAATTTATTTTATTGATCAAAGAGTTTATCAGGAGAAAAATAAATTCAAAGGGTTTAAGAGTTAAGCCTAGTGCTGGATTAGGAGCTGCTGTTCTAGCTTACCAGCCCACCGAGTTCGTGACTAGAACTGCCAACGAGTTAGTCTCCAAGCGGACTCCCAGATATATGTGTAAAGCATTACACGTTTCAGTAATTTCTCAACCCTTTAAATTTATTATTTATTTTATGCAATAAACACTATGAAAAATGCATACATCCATGTATATTAGATCCATAACAAGTTAGACTTAGGGATAAGGTCATAATTAGGAAATCTCAAAAAGACCACTACCAAATCTCCACATCAGCATGTGGCAGGCTTTTGTCCCCTGCTGACATGAGGATAAGACTTGTTTAGGGTTGGTGACATAATTCAAAACTAAATTTGCAGAGCTCAAGGGGTAACACCTACAACTCACTTAACATTAGCATTTCACCTAACCAAAGCTGATAATCCTAAAAAGTATCTAATTCAAGGATACTGAGTACTTTAAGTCTCAGAAAGGCATAATTACTCAATACCCCCATCAATTATTGCCATGTGTCACCTTTGAAGGGTATTCTTCAAGCCAGCTCCCTCCACGCTCTAAGACTTAACTCCACTTCTAAATCAAAGTAAAATAGAATTCAAACTAAGTATAAGGGATCAACTGTGTACAGGTATATGCATGTGGTAGTGTGTTTATTACAAAATAGGCATCTAATACATATTTTAACGTAGCGAAATTTTAAAACATACAATTAACATACTAATCATATATTAATCAAATTAATATATAAATGATAAAATTAAAAAATTACTAATACGTGTAATATTTTACACATTTTCTTCCGAAGTCCGCCTGGACTTATACACTTTGTCAGTTCTAGTTATCAACTTGGTGTGCTTGATAATCTAGAATAACAGCTCCTGAATCTAACGTAGGATTAACTCCTTAATTCTAAATGGATGGTTAAACCTTTTGGTCTTTCTTTCTCACAGTTATGAAGAGAAGAAATAGAAGCAACAATTGCTTCTCTTGCTGTTTTTGAGCAAAATGGAAATACTAAGGAAAATAACCCTTTTTTCAATTCTCATCCGCTCATTTCCATTTCTTTCTTACATATATATATATATATATATATATATCTCTTTCACATTAAAAAAAATAATATTACAATATAATATACATAAAAATGCCATAAGTAGCAAAAAATAATAATATAAAAAGAAAATAATAATATTATATATATAATGCATGAAAACTATCATGCATTATATATATTATATTATTATTAATAAAATAATATAGATTATTAGAGATATTTGATTATTTAACATTTAAATAATTAAAGTGTGAAATGACTATTTTACCCCCATAAATAGTTACCAAGTATATCCCTTAGCGGGTCTCACCAAATCCCACACTTGGGTAAACTCAACCAATGGTCCACAATGCATCACGTGTCACTTTATAATTAGTAAATAACTATTATTGATTAATTATTGTATTTAACACTTAAATACGCACATGCACGCATTTTCGTGATAACGTTGGATATTACCAGATTAAACAATTTAATCCAGTACTCAACCCCAATGCACAACGAATACACTCCATATCGCGGGACTCCCTAGGTCCACGCCCGATTTGTTAAATGGAACTATTTCTTAAGTTCGTGAGCCATACCCCACGCACACGTTACGAATATTACAAATCAGCGCATTAAACCATACAAGTTAAGATTATAATGTATACGTATAGTCCTTCCATCATATATATCTTCGATATGCTTGGACATAGATCCACACTGTCAAATCCTCATATACTCATCCATAAACCTATCTCCAGAATAATATCTCAATAGAACAATATGAGTAAACTCTTTGCCATATTATTTAACCCTACGGAAACACCTTTCTGGGTTAATTGCTTATGACCATAAGACTTTCTTGAGATACTATCTTGGAGCATCTAGATATATTACTCCTTATGAGAGCTGATGGATCCTATATCTGCACACTCCGGACTCCATGAGTATCAAACTATACCTAGCGACACCCAGTGGTTAGACCATGAAAGGTCAGAAGACCACGTATACTACTCAACTCGAAAAGACCTTCCATTGACGGCAACATAAGATGTGTATTGGGGTCCTCATGAGTCTGTTCAGTACTCAGTCCTAACTAAATACTTGTAAGCCTATACAATCTCCAAGATCCTGATCAGCTAGGAACAACCAACTGTACCCTATAGATATAGACATACACTGATCTATGTAAATTAATAGAATTTACTAACAGACCTGCGTTAGTAGAAATAGAACATGAACTATATACTTGAGAACATGGTTGCATAATGACATATCCTAGCAACCTATTGCAACTGTTGCAACTATATCATTATTAGCATATTCTGAGGTCTTTGTCCTGTTACAGAAAATGTTCCAACTCTTGGAATATTCGCTAACTCTTAGCACCAGTCTAAACTTCTTTAGACCGTATCCAAACTCCTTTAGATAAAACAAAGTCTGTAGCGTAATAAGCATTAAACTATATAATTAAAAAGTAATTAGCTATATAACAAAATATACTCTGTATAGATATCAAATATTCATACAAAACTGGGATGGCTTATAGACACAACCCTAACAATCTCTCACTTGCCCTAGTGCCAATCACAATGGTATCTAATACCCATAGACTCCATGCGTCTCTCAAACACCTTTGGAGTTAAGGCTTTGGTAAGTGGGCCCACTACATTATTTACAAAATTTAGTCTACAAATAACTATATCTCCTATAGCAAAGATCTCTCTAATGATGTGGTATTTCTGCTCTACATGCTTAAACTTCTGGTGTGCTCTTGGCTCATTTGTTTGTGCTATGGCCCCATTGTTGTCGTAAAATAATGGAATAAGATTCGATGAACTTGAAACTATTCCAAGCTCAGCGACAGACTTACAAATTCAAACAGCTTCCTTTGCAGTGTCAAAAGCTGCAATGTACTCTGCCTTTGTGGTAGAGTCAGTTGTGGACCTGTGCTTGGTGCACTTTCAGCTCATTGCACCTCCATTGAGAGTAAACACATATCCAGATGTAGACTTTCTATCATTTAGCTTAGATTGAAAGTTTGAATCCGTGTATCCTTTCACTTGAATATTATTATCTCCATAAATGAGAAACTTATCCTTCGTACCCTTGAGGTATTTTAGGACATGTTTGACTGTCATCCAATGGCTGTCACCTGGATCAGATTGATATCGACTTGTAACACTTATAGCTATAGTGATATCAGGTCTCGTGTACATCAAGTTGCCAATAGCTGATGCATATGATATGTTAGACATTCTAACTCTTTCATTTTACGTCTGAGAAGACATTCTCCTAGAGAGATGAACACCATGTCTAAAAGGTACATTTACTGTCTTACAATTAGTAAACCTGTACCTTTCTAAGATGCTATCGATGTACGATGACTAAAAGAATCCAATTAACTTCATAGCTCTATCTCTATAGAGCTTTATACCAAGTATATAGGAAGCCTCTCCCAAGTCTTTCATGGAGAAATTTATACTCAGATAGCTTTTTGTGGATTGCAACATACCAATATCATTCCCAATGATCAGTATGTCATCCACATAGAGAACTAGGAAGACGATCATGCTCCTACTGACCCTTTTATACACACAAGCTTCTTTCTTATTTTTGATGAAACGAGACTTTCTGATTACCTCATCAAAACGATGATTCCAGCTTCGAGAGGCTTGCTTAAGTCCATAAATGGACTTCTTCAGCTGTATACCAGCCCAAAAGTTTGGCTAGATGTAAAACCTTTAGGCTGTTCCATGAATATCTCCTCCTCGAGGTATTCATTCAGAAACGTCGTCCTTACATCCATCTGTCAAATCTCAAAGTCATAGTATGCAGCAAGTGCCATCAAAATCCTGATTGACTTAAGCATCGCAACTGGTGAAAATGTCTCCTCATAATCGATCCCAGATCGCTGAGAATAACTTTTTGCCACCAGTCGGGTCTTAAAGGTCTCTACCTTTCTATCAGACCTTCGCTACTATTTATAAATTCATTTACAACCGATAAGAACAATTCCTTCAGAAAGCAGAACCAAGTCTCAGACTTGATTCTGATGCATAGAGTCAATTTTGGATTCCATGTCTTCTTGCCATTTACCCGAGTTGATGTCTAATATTGCCTCCCTATAAGTCAAATGATCATTTTCTTCTATCAAAAAAACTCCAAGTGCACTTTCAGGCATCTGACCATACCTAAAAAATGGCTTGGACATCCTTTCAGACCTACATGGGAGGTATGGTAAAGGTACACTGCCCTCTTGAGTTTGAGGATCCATCTGTAGCTTATCAGGTTCTAGATTGACTTCATCAAGTACAATCTTTCTACAGTCCCCACGATCCTCTAGAAACTGTTTCTCAAAGAAAGTGGCATTTCGAGCAACGAACACATTTCGTTCCTCTGGATCATAGAATTGGTATCCCATTGAATTCTTGGGATACCCAATGAACCTATACTTATACCCCCTGGGTGCAACTTTATCTTGTTGCATAACTCTTACGTAAGCAGAACAACCCCAAATCTTAAGATACTTAAAACTCGGCTTCCTACCCTTCATCATCTCATGTGGAGTGGTAGGAACAACTTTAGATAAAAATTTATTCAAGATATGTGTAGCAGTGTCTAGAGCATAACCCCACAAGTATTCTAAAAGTTCGGTAAAGCTCATCATTGATCAGACTATATCTAATAAAGTCCGATTCCTCTTCTCTGAAATACCATTGTGTTGCGAAGTACCTGGAGGACTATATTGAGTGAAAATTCTATTCTTCTTTAAATAATCTAAAAAATCACTGCCCATGTACTTACCGCCTCAATTTGATCGAATTCACTTAATGTATATGCTGGTTTGTTTCTCTACTTCAAGTCAGAATTCTTTAAACTTTTCAAAGGTTTCTGACTTGTGTTTCAACAGAAACACGTAACCATATTGTGATCAATCATCGATAAAGGTTATAAAGTATCAAAACCCACCCATTGCAGTGTGATTCATTGGATCGCATATATCACTATGTATCAGTTTCAATAAACCAGTGGCACGGTGTCCAACACCGAAAAATAGAGATTTGGTCATTTCTCTTTGAATACAAGATTCACAAATTAGATAAGGTTTCATGGTTAAATTAGGTATCTGACCATCCTTAACCAGACGAGATAGGCGTCTCACACCTATATGGTCTAATCTCATATGCCACATTTTAGTTTCATTTAAAGTTTTTGATCTTGCACATTTGTTACTAGAACTAGCTTGAACATTCATAACATTTCTTACTGTATCCAATACATAATACCCATTCACTAACTGACACTCAGCTAACAAAACATCATGCATATCATATAAATACAAATAATGATTTCGTATATTTACACGATATCATTCACTGTCAAGCACAGGAATGGATACAATCTGTCTGATAATATTGGGTATATAATAACAATTATACAAAATAACTATTCTATTACAATGGAAAAAAAAATCAAAATGTCCAATAGCTTGGATTTGCAAGAACTCTCAATTTCCCGTTATGAGCATCACTTTTCCTGCTTTAGCATTCTAACTTTCCTCAGTCCTTGCAACACATTACAGATGTGAGAAGAGCATGCAGTATCTAATACCCATCCAGTATAAGTATAAAAAGCTAAAGAAATGTCAATAATAGTCAAGCACATACCTGAGGGAGTCTTCTTCAGAGTGGCAAGGTACTTTGGGCAGTTGCGCTTCCAGTGCCCGTCCTCACGGCAAAAGAAACACTTTCCCTTTGTTTTCTTTTCATGAGGCTTGGATACCTGTTGGCTTTGAGGAGCCATGCAAGGTGCCTTCTTCACTATCTTCTTCTTCTTTTTGACTTCCCAGAAGCCCATGGGATAGAAGATGAGGCACCCTGGACTAAGAGGGCCGAGCCTCCTTTGCGTATATCCTTCTCTGTTGTCTTCAACAAATTATGAAGCTCAGTATATGTTGGGGTCAAAGCTTGTATATTGCAATTCATAACAAACTAAGCAAATGACCCTGACAACGATTGGAGAATCAAGCTATTCCCCAAGTTATTATTCAGAGAAATATCCATAGTCTCCAATTTCTCAATGTACCCAATCATCTTGAGTATATGGGAACTAATACGACTGCCTTCACTTAATATAGCCTGAAAGAGCGCCTTGGTGGCTAGATACATCTCGACCTGAGGTCGATCGCCAAAGAGCTCCTTCAAGTGTAGCATTATACTACTAGCACTGTCTATACATACATGCTCCCGCTGTAACTCTGTAGATATCGGGATGATGATGTACGATTTAACTCTTAAATCGTCATCTAACCATTTCTGATATGTCTTATTTTCTTCAGGGGAGGCATCATCAAAAACACCTCAGGGCATCCTCTGATCTATGGCATATCTGAACCTCTCAAAATCCAGAACAATTCTGAGATTCATGAGCCAATATGAATAATTCTTGGCGCCTTTAAGCTGGTGCGTATCTAGTATGCGCACCAATAGATTTGTAAAGGCCATCAGATCAAATCTTGCATAAACAAAACAAATAGGAGATGTCAGTGGAATTTGTTAAATCGCTAATATAACGTTTTAAATCATAGGTATAACAATTACACATTTTTCAATTTAAAACGCCCTTCTACTGCTTTACATAATCCCGATAATCTCTTACACGAGAATACGATAATTTAAACTCATTTAAATTATACAGCGGAAAGTACATCCCATTGGAATTTACTCTAGCCTCACGCTGTAGCAATATTAGCCTTTGTAAACCCAACAGGTAGACAACATTTGTCAATTGCATCTCATACAACCCTTACTTCTTGATCCTGAATACACCTTATCCTCACGCTGTAGCAATATTGGATAAATGTATTCCATATTAACTTGTCAATTATCAAATACATGTTACTAATACTACCTTTACACTGTAGTAATATTGGGTAATACGCTCGCATATATTTGCCTCATCTCATATTTAACCGGTATAGTCTAAACTCAACCGACTAAGTCCCTCATGCTGTAGCAATATTGGGAAAAGGTTGACGTGGCTCGTCTAACACCGTATTGACAAGTTGGATCAAAATATAATATTATCTTATAATATTATATAATTTAATCTGATTAAGAGAGATTTTGTAGTTTAATAGATCCCCATCTCATGAGGAGGTAATTCTCAATTAATAAATATTTCTATATCAACACAATTAACCCCCACAGTAGGGTTCCTATTGTGACTCTTAATACAAAAAATTGATCCCGTTTATAATGTAGACCGATAACACTTACAGAAACCCTACACATACAAAATTAATTTTAAAGCACTGTTCAAAAATACTGTAGCACATGAACAGTTAAAATTACTATTTATTAGCTACTATTTAAGTGAACAATTCTAGCGCCGTGGCAAAGTCTACCGGCTCTGCAGTGCTGGGAGATCGAACCCCCAGCGCTGCGGCGCCCAAAGAACACTACTGCAGCGCTGGGAGGTCACACCCCCAGCACCGCGATGCCCTTACATCAGCGTTGCAGCACTAACTCATCACCGCTGGGGCTCGAATTCCAGAACCTTTCGTGCCCCAGCGTGGGCTAACCAACGTTGAGATAAAAACTTTCCAGCGCTGCAGCGTTGGGTGGTCGAACCACCAATGCTGCAGCTCTAGCCCAATGGCGCTGCAGTGCCCAGTGTACTTCTTTTTGGCATACCCATTTCAACACTTGAAACGCGCTGTTTACACTGGGTTTTTTCATTTTGTCCACTCAAAAACACCAAAATAATACAGAACAGGCTCTGATACCATAATTTGTAGGGGATCAACTGTGTACAGGTGTATGCATGTGGAAGTGTGTTTATTACAAAATATGCATCTAATACATATTTTAAAGTAGCGAAATTTTAAAACATACAATTAACACACTAATCATATATTAATCAAATTAATATATAAATGGTAAAATTGAGAAATTACCAATACGTGTAACGTTTTACACGTTTTCTTTCAGAGTCTGCCTGGAGTTATACACGTTGTCAATTCTAGTTATCAACTTGGTGGGCTTGATAATCTAGGACAACAGCTCTTGAATCCAACGTAGGATTAACTCTTTAATCCTAAATGGCCGGTTGAACCTTTTGGTCTTTCTTTCTCACGGTTATGAAGAGAAAAAACAGAAGCAACAATTACTTCTCTTGCTGTTTTTAAGCAAAACAGAAATACTAAGGAAAATAACCCTTTTTTCAATTCTCATCCCCTCATTTTCGTTTCTTTCACACACACACACACACACACACACACATATATATATATATATATATATATCTCTTTCACATTAAAAAAAAATAATAATACAATATAATATACATAAAAATGCCATAAGTGGTAAGAAATAATAATATAAAAAGAAAATAATAATATTATATATATAATGCATGACAACTATCATGCATTATATATATTATATTATTATTAACAAAATAATATATTTTATTAGAGATATTTGATTATTTATTATTTAAATAATCAAAGTATGAAATGACCATTTTACCCTTCATGAATAGTTATCAAGTATATCTCTTAGCGGGTCTCACCAAATCTCACACTTGGGTAAACTCAATCGAGGGTCCACAATGCGTCACGTGTCACTTTACAATTAGTAAATAATAATTATTGACTAATTGTTGTATTTAACACTTAAATACGCACATGCATACATTTTCGTGGTAACATTGGATATTATCGGATTAAACTTAATTTAGTACTCAGCCCCAGTGCACAACGAGTACACTCCATATCGCGGGACTTTCTAGGTCCACGCCCGATTTGTCATATGAAACTATTCCATAAGTTCATGAGCCATGCCCCACGCATAAGTCACAAATATTACAAATCAGCGCGTTGAATCATACAAGTTGAGGTTACAACGCACACGTATAGTCTTTCCATCATATATATCTTGGATGTGAGGGGACATAAATTCACACCATCAAATCCTCATATGTTCATCATAAACCTATCTCTAGAATAATATCTCAATAGAACAATATGAGCAAACCTTACGGAAACACCTTCTCGGGTTAATTACTTACGGCCATAAGACTTTCTTGAGATACTATCTTGGAGCATCTAGATATATCACTCCCTATGAGAGCAGATGGATCCCATATTTAAACGCACCAGACTCTATGAGCATCGAACCATACCCAGCGACACCCAACGGTCAGACCGTGAAAGGTCTCTGACATGCATAGAACTAAAGCATGGTGGATCACTCACAAGCCCACCGTGGTACTCAGGTTAGAGGACCATATATACTACTCAACTCGAAAAGACCTTCCATTGACGGTAACATAAGATGTGTATTGGGGTCTTCATGAGTCTGTTCAGTACTCAGTCCTAACTAAATACTTATATGCCTATACAATCTCCAAGATCCTGATCAGCTAGGAACAACCAACTGTACCCTATAGATATAGACATACACTGATCTATATAAATTAATAGAATTTACTAACAGACCTGCGTTAGTAGAAATAGAACATGAACTATATACTTGAGAACATGGTTACATAATGACACATCCTAGCAACCTATTGCAACTGTTGCAACTATATCATTTTTAGCATCTTCTAAGGTCTTTGTTCCGTTATAGACAATGTTCCAACTCTTGGAATATTTGCTAACTCTTAGCACCAGTTTAAACTCCTTTAGACTATATCCGAACTCCTTCAGATAAAACAAAGTCTGTAACGTAACAAGCATTAAATCATATAATTAAAAGGTAATTAGTGATATAACGAAATACATTTTGTATAGATATCAAATATTCATACAAAGCTGGGATGGCACGTAGGCACAACCCTAACACTAAGCACACCAACTTTAGTAAGAAATTCTTTTTGTCTCTTCTCTATATTCTTTATAAAACCTTAACGAACATCCACTACTGAGCCGTCGTCTTACTTAAGTAAAGAGTAGACGTTGGTCGTCGTTGGCTAGCCCACCAGCATCTGCCCCTAACCTTATAGTTTTTGTGTTCCTCAGATTTCACCTAATAGTTTGGTTCTCATCTAGTTCTTAGTAAACTACTACTCAGTAACTGTTCTAGCATCATGAAACTCAATGTCTGAGTCCAAATTCTTGACATTGACAGGCCTAACAACTTAGAGTTTCCCTCACTCAATAAAATCTTGACTATTTGGGGTAGCTTCGACAAACCCTAAATAAATTTAGTCCTAACACATCTAGCATTGTCTGTGGGAAAAATTTAAGAAAAGTCTTTTTTGTAATGCTTTGCCAAGCTTGACTAACTAAAAGCTTATTGAAGCCTTCCGCCATGTTTGGAATGTCAAGAAAAACTAGTGCCTTAACTAGAAACCCAACCATAAAAAAAGGCTGCTGAGGACTTAAATAGGCTTATTCAAAGGTTTCTTAAATATACTTAGGAGAACACCTCTTAGTCACCAAATGGATTGTCTAATAAGGCTACTCCAGTTACCCAAAAATAATTTGAAGTGTTCACCTGGGAGTTACGCATACAATGACCAATGTAACTAGTAGTTAAAGGAGAACAAAGAGGGAAACTTATAGGCAGAGTCAGCCTACCTTTAATTGCACTCACCAAAATTGATCTAGAAGTCACTGCTCTCTTAAGCCCCCATACAGTAGATAAGTCAGCAAGATCAAGTCCTTTTCTCAACTCAACAGAAAGTTTCAATCGACTGCAAAGAGTAGGCCGAGAAGCACTAGAGACAAAGAGCCAAAATAATCCTTTAAGGGTGATCTTCGAGACTCCTTAAACACCAAGTGTAAAGTCTATAAGGAGGCTGAGGCCATTGAGGTTGATGGAACTATTTCTAAGCTCTTAAGGAAAGTTGTCAAACTCAGCTTTATGAGGGTCCATGCTCAACCCCTCCTTAGTAACCTCCGATTCTCTGGGGGTGGCACGGCTAGCTAAGGCTTTGAATGTGCTGTCTTCTTTCTCTATAGCTAAAGCTAAGGTAATAGGTATCTTTAACTCCAAGAAACTGAAATCTATGTTTGGGTATGCTTTAGACTCTCAATGCTGAGCATAGGTCATTACTTTCTGAATAACCTCCTAGAGTCTAATTTCCAAGGTCCATAGCTTCGTTCAACTTCTGATGGTTCCATTCATCTCTTTGCTGGCCAAAACCAATGCCTTCCTCTCCTCGAGGCTTTATGAAAGCTACCCATTTGCCATAGTAATTTCTTTAGTAACAGGCATGAATATTTACTTATACTTATCGTTTTTTGCCCTTAGAACCTCTTTGCTTTCTTTTGAAGACACCTAGTATATCTCCAAGTCTTTTGCAGTCCTCAGGTCCCTTTTTAACTTTTCTTTATGGTCCCCTAAAGTGTATGTAACCTATAACATAAAGGAAAGCCAATAACAGTACAAACTTTGTTCATAAAAATAGAAAATGAAAGTTAATAAGGTAAAACAACATAAGATTATTAATTACCTCATTAGTAAGACCTAAGGCCCTTGATAGAGCATTTAGTGAGTCCTACTAAGATATAGACAAAACTAGTTCAGTGGAAAAAACTTTGTGGCATGCTTCAAGCAGGAGAGTATTATAAGTGATTTTAAACCTATGGTGCATGTATGCAGGTTTATGTCTATCATTCAAATTTGCATACGTATCACATACATATATGCATAGCGGATGAACGAAATACTAATTTTCTAATGATAAATACAAATAATTGTTTACATGTATCTCATAAATATAAACTGCATAAGGATTGAAAATTTATTACTTTGACAAGCCTTTGGTTTTTGGTTGAACCGAAGTACCTGCCTTGTAGCAACTCGTTCACAATTCTAGTTCCTCAACATGGTGGGCTTGAGAAGTGAGAATAACAAGTTTTCCAGCAAAGAATTCAACCCTTGAATCCTTGTTTCTACCTTGTAATATAGGTAGCCAAAAGAAGAAGAATAAAATAAGTGTGTTTTTAGGCTCTCAACATTTGAGAGGATTTTCTAACTCTTAGCAAAACTTCACTTCTCTCTCCAAAATTGCCTTGGTCGAATCATTCACCAAATTGAGCAACATATTGCTCATTTTTTTGTTTTTCACTTAATGAACAACACTTGTCCCATTTAATTACATAACGGCCTCTATTATCATGGTCAATGTTTGCCATTAATGTTTTATTTTTTATTTTTTACAATAAACCAAATAAACAAAACAACATGAAAAATTATTTAGATGAACTTGGCCTAAATCTAGGCCAACTTTCTCATTTGCAAGAAACATGTTAAGGCCTACCATTTACAAGTGCCACCAATTTATTCTTATTATATCATTTAATCAATATTAAATAAATGATTCAATCATATTAAATCATAGTATAAACACATGCCAATTTAAATAAAAAATGAATTGTCTGACTTCAATTTAAATAATAATATCATATTTATTATTATTATTATTTTATTCAATATATATTTTAATGAATAAAATAATAATATTATTTGTCCAACAAAAAGGTTATTTTAGTAATTTTTAAGTCAAACAATAATTGGCCCACAATGTGCCATGCGTCAATATCTCATTGGTCAATAACTAATTATTAACTAATTGATGTACTCAACTTTTAAGTCTTGACACGTGCACGACCGGAGGGAGACCAAAGTAAATGTTCGGTCTGCTAGAATTGTTTGGATCGAACTATTCAATCCGGTATGCTGCCGTAGTACACAACAAGTACACTTCATATTGCGGAACTCTTTAGGTCCACTCCTGATTTGTCAAACAGAACTATTTTATGAGTCCGAGATCAATGCCCTACGCACAAGTCATAAATATTACAAATCAGTGCAGTAGACCATACAAGTTGATGTCATAGTGTATACGTATAATCCTTTCGCCAATCATTCTTGGAAGAGTGGGAATATAGATCACTACTGTCAAATCTCTATGTGTTCATTTGCAAACTTATTTCCAGACACGTATCTTGATAAATAATATATGCAAACACCTTTACAATATTATTTAACCCTGTGGGAAACCCTTTTTTTGGGTTTGTTGCTTATGGCTATAAGACTTTCTAAAATACAGTCTCTGAGCATCTGGATATATAACTCATCTATGTGAGTTGATGGATTTCATATTTGTGCACACCGGACTCCAGCGACACCTAGCAGTTACACCATGAAAGGTCTATGACATGCATAAAACCAAAGTATAGTGGATCACTTACAAGTCTACCATAGTCTTCAGGTCAAAAGACCACATATATTACTCAACTCGAGAGGACCTTTCATTGATGACTTCATAGGATGTCTATTAGGGTCCTCGTTGAGTTGGTTCAGTATTCAGTCCTTATTGAACGCCTTTATGTTATACGAACTTCCAGTAAGCCCATAGTCAACTAATAACAACCATTTAGACAATCTATGTATAGTATACACTAGTTTATGTAAAAAGATTCTACTGACAGACCTACATCGGTGAATTAAGACCAAGAACATATAATTTGAGAATAGACTTATATAATAATATTTATTAGCACTTATTGCAACTCTTACAATTATGTTATTATTAGTCTACTTTCAGGTTTTTGTACCATTACAGATAATGTTCTAACTTTTAGACTTCACTAATTATTATAACATGCTAACTCTTTAGTATTTATAATTTTTCGGTGATGTTAACTTTTAGCATTGATCTAAATTTTTTTAGACCAAATCTGAACTCATTCAAATCATATAATGTCTATAGCGTCATAAGCATTAAACCATTTAATAATTGTAATTAGCGATTTAACAAATAATGTACTATATAAATATTATAAAATAAAATATTCATACAACAATGGATGGCACGTGAGCACAAATCCTAACAAGTTTGTGTCTAACCTTACTCTTAAGTCTAAAACCAAGGTATTCATAATGCAAAGAGCTCGTAGAAGCATGATTGGTCGAGGAAAATTTTCTTTTCTTGGTTCTTAAAAGGCCTGTGTCTATACGCTTCGGGGTAAGGAAGGTTGCGGAGCTCACTTTAACTAAGGCATAGGGGTGTTAAAATAGAAGAGACTAGGAAAATCCTTCATTAGATTCTGCATCCAATCTTTGCTTTCGAGCATCTTAATTGATTCCAAGCGAGTTGAGGATATTGGGACAAAAGTTATCCATGTAAAGGCAAGAAAATTTGTTAGCTACGAAAGCAACCAAACTGCAAAGGCATCCTTACTCTACCAAATCCAAAGCATAACCAATAGACCCAAAAGCAAGACTTAAAAATGCACTGTCTTAGTTCAGAGACCTCGGAGGATGGAGAGCTAATTAGTCTAACATCATTTAGGTGGCATTCATCAAGTACATTAGAGCTGTCTCTAGTAATTGTGGTAAAGTGTTTAGCAGTTAAGTCAATCCCGATTTCAGCATTACAAAACTCAAGGTCCAAATCTAAATTCTTGACATTGACAGGCTTAACAACTTCCAGTTTTTATGACTTAACAAACTTTTAACTGTTTGGGTGACCTCGACGGGCCCTAACCAAATTTAACCTTAAACCAATTTAATATTTAAATATTATTTATATCTAATTATAAAAATATAATTATATATTGAATTTATATTATTCTAAATATTTTTAATTAAAATGTATTGTATATCTAGTTAATAAAAATTATTTAAAAATATTATCAAATAAATTGAGTATTCATTCATAAATATCTTATATATAGTAGAACTTATAATGATATTGATTATTCATATTAATAATTTTAAAATAACATTAATATTTATTAAAGGCAAATGTCATACGTACCTCAATATTATAGGCTAATAGATATTTTTACCTTAAAGTAATTTTAAATACTTAATTTTGCCCTAATCTGTCACTTTTTGCAGTTTATTTGGATGGAAAATCTATTCTTAATAGTCATTTACTATTTTACCCTCATTATTAATAAACTTTAAAAAAATGTGGAAATGAACACATTTTACTATATTATTTGAACAAATGTCACTATATTATTTGTTAGTTATCAATAAATAAATAAATTATTAATTAAAATATTTTTGTCACTATTGCCAAAAAATGTTAGTCGGTCATTTTCTGGCGATGTTGGGATAGTAAAAAAAATTCAAAATTTATATCATTGAACTTTATATTTTTATCTATACAATAATGTGGTCATTTTTAGGTAAAAAAGACTAGAAAACAGTCAAAGTGGGTTAAAATGGAATGTCGGCATCAAAAGAAGGGGCGATGCAAGTTATAGATAAATCGGTAGCCGCCACCCCTTGCACCCACTTTAGCCATTTTCTGACTTTTTTTTGGTAAAAAGTGATCACACCATTATGTAGATTAAGAAAAATATAGTATAATGATGCAAATTTGATCATTTTTTTATTGTTGGAGTGTCGCCAAAAAAGGCCGCTGGCGGTCGACCGGCCACTATTTTTCGACGACACTCCGACTCTGTTTTTATTTTTTAATTTTTATTTAATTTAAATTTTTTTAAAAATATTTAATAAAAATATAAACCAATAAAATTATGACACGTGTCTAAAGTAACTAATTATATTGTGACACGTGTCCTTTATTAAAGTTTATCTTTTAAAATTATATTTAATTAAATTAATGGACAAGATTATGTCACGTTTTAAAAAACACAATGAATTGATGAGATTATACCACTTATTCAAAAAATAGTGCACGGATAAAATTATGCCACTTGTCCAAAGTGTAATTTATTTTTATGGTTAGATTATTTTTGTACCCTTTAACAGTTAAAACTAACGACAAAAGTTAACAAATCAAAGTAAAATTAAGTAATTAAAATTAATTTGGAGTAAAAATATCTATTAGCTTATAATATTAAGATAAAATTATCCTTTACCCTATTTATTAATCATTAAATATTTTTTAATTATAAATTTAGTCCACAAAACGTGACTATTTGATAGGTCATTATTAACAACCTCATCCTCAAGTTAGTAACAAACATTAGGGGTGAGAATTATTTTTGAACTCGACCCGTCTCAAAATTTTGGGTCGGGACAAGAATGGGAATGGGTTTGAGACTCGTTTGGAACATAATTTTTTATCATGAACGGGTCGAGTTGGGTTCGGAAAATTCTTGAACCAAAACCCATTTTTTTAAAAATTTTGTTTCATTTATTATTTAAAAAAAATTAAATTCAAAAATTCTCAACTCGAATTGTCCTGAACCCGTCCCGAGCCGTCTCGAATTATCCTGAACTCGAATCAAAACTACGTCGTTTTAAAATAATTTTTTTTATAAAAAAAATTGAAATTTTTCGACTCGACCTGTCCCGATTCGAAATGTATTGGGACACATTTCAATGTCTTAGTCGAGTTCGGATAGAGGTCAAAATTTTTGAATCTAACCCAAATCCAAAATTACCCTTCCCTAACAAACATGAGACACCCCTAATAATCCTTGGTATAATTCAACTCTTCTGGTGGTTTATCCAACCTCCCAAACATACCTATTGCAATCATCTACTAGGAGACGAGGACCTATTTGAAATAATTCCAGAATTTGAACTTCGTTGAAAAGATGTAAAAAATTAGGAACCCTGATGTTATTAATCCGTAGTTCTTAAACAAATACAAGGGTCAATCATACCGCAAGTGGATGGGTCCCACACTATTACAAATTTATTCATTTTTAAATTCCAGGTGTCATGTTGACGCGGAATGCTTTTAGAGGTAAACATTGTAAAAACCGTAAAAAAGAAACCGTAGAAAAAGTCAAAAGTCAACGGAACAATGACCTCGCACGCTGGTTGCACAGTAGAATCAACTACAACTTGCTGGTCTTCTTGATAAGTCCGAACCAACACTCGTAAGTCCGAAGCAAAATAGGTTCGGAGATCCCTTAATATATGTTTCACTTGGCTTCCACATCCTCTTTCTAACACAAGCAACAGAAACAGAAGGAATTTTTTTGGGCTCAAATAGAGGTAAAAACTCTCTAATTTATTTTCTTTTAATTGCAAAATTTGATTGTTTTGACTGGTCGTTTGGTTCCTGAGAAAGCGGGAGAAAATAAAGGAAAATGAAATTTGTGGTATTTTACAGAAAATAAATTAAGCTTTAAATAAGCAAAGTAGAGCTGAAAAAACTGAATTTTCTCCGAAGAAAAAACAAGTGTAGATTCTGATTGACTAAGTACCTGATCTTCTTGATCCTGTTATTAATATTGTTGTTGTTATTATTATTATTATTATTATTATTATTATTATTTTTAATAAATTGCTGAAACAACAGATCTGCCGCAGAGAATTCTCTGTTTATTTATTTATTTGTTATCATTATTTTAGAAAATATGTAATAAGATCATGTGATCCGGGTAATCATAAGCTGCAAAATATGTAAATAGCATATATAACCATATGTCCATGGATCATATACGAAAATTCATTTTTTAACTGGTGTTAAAATTCTTCAAGATTTTTTCTTGTATTAGCCGATGGTTGCTTGGACCTGATGTTTAGATCTTCATTATTGTTTTTATAATTTGGAATTGCTTGGAACTGGGATTTTGCATCTGACTGTTGGGGTTTCTATAAATTTGTGTAGACCTGTTATGTGAGGATGGGAGTCCACAACGAATCAATATTAATAGATTTTTTATTTATTTATTTTGTTTTTGTTTTTGTTGATTTGGCTTTCCAGATCACAAGTGAGAATCAGAATTTGATGGCGCTAGTTTCTGGAGGAAGGTCAACGTTGAACCCTGATGCCCCGCTCTTTATTCCTGCCGCTTTTCGTCAAGTGGAGGATTTCTCCCCTGAATGGTGGCAATTGATCACAACATCCACGTGGTACCGGGACTACTGGCTCAGCCAGCATCAGGATGAGACCGGGTTTTATGACAATGCTGAAGATGATGAATTTGATGGCGGCAATGTTGCTGACTTGCTTCCTGATACATTTGACCTAGATGCTCAATTGGATGAGTTTTTTATGTCTTATGAAACTGAAGTTGAAAATGTTTCATCCCCTTTACCTGTTAATGATGGTAAATTACAGTAGCCGAACGATCTTAATTTTGACTGTTTATGCTACTGGATGTTTTACTGAATTATGATGTGGGATGATAGGATTGGAAAAGGATGACGAGGAATTCATGAAGAATATGAGCTTGTTGAAATCTCCCAGAACCGATCAATTATTCTGACAAGCCAGCCAAGTATGTGAACCCAAAATGCAGCCCTCATCGCATCCAGCAGCCTCGTTAAAGAGCGCAAATATGCAATGGCTTTAGTTTGCAGTTTATCCAATATCTCAGTAATGTAGTTTCCGTTTTCTGTAATTGCTGTATAGAGCAAGGTTGTAACTCTTGTATAACTTCTTGTTCATTCTCATGTCTTTAATTTCAGTTAACCAAAGAAACCTTGAGAAAAAAATGTAAGAAGGAAAATGTACAATTCTAGCAAATATGAAAAGAAAAAAACAATCGTTCTGTTTCATCTTCTTAGTGAGTTCAACTCATATGTTGATTACCTTCAGGGAGTATTGTCATCAACATTTCTCATCCTGTACTCATGTAGCTCAGTGATTTTTAGTGATAAAGAAAATCTATCACAGATTGCTAAGGCGACTTTTAGTAATAGAAATAATCTATCATAAAACATAGTTTGCAATAAAAAAAATTTATCATTAAATTTGTTTTTTAGTAGTGTACCTTGTATCAGTTTGTTATGCAAAATAAGAAAGTGTTACTACCACTTTGTTTATCAAGACCCTTTTGTCTTTCTCAACCAATCACAACTAAAGTGAAAATCAATCAATATCAAGACCCTTTTAGAATTTACAATTTTACATTAAATAATATATACACATGATATTAAAATAGTTGATGAAAACTACATATTTTACATGTAAACAAATACTCTTGTTATATGTTCTTGCTACTTGCCCTTGCTCCACAAATCAATATCTACCTAAAAGAACAAATTGCATGGCTATTTGTGTGTTGGTTGAAGAATAAAATGTTGTTGAAATCTTTTACAAGTTTTACATGTTAAATCATATTAAAAAATGTATACCACTAATTAAGTAGGATTTTGCTACTACAAATACTTTAAATTAAAGATCTAAAATATGAATAATGTAAAAAATGGTGATTAAAAATCATGTAGAAGATGATTACAAGTCAAGCCATGAAGGAAGAGTTGACACGGAGTTGAAAATTAGGCAAAATGACAAAAATAAGACTCAAGTTGGAGGTGAAGAACTGGAAGTTGTTTCCATATTTGAGCGTTGCGGCATTGCATTTTGAGTACCAAGGTGTCCAAGTCAAAATCTCCAGTGTCACGATGCTGTAAAGAGAACGTCACAGTGCCTGAGCCTAGAGAATTAGTGCCGCATCATTGGAAAGTGAGTGCCATGATGCTGATGCGACTAACCTATCAGAATTTTCTATTTTAACTAGTCTAAACTTTCTTTTTTTTATACAACTCAGACTAGGTTTTGTATAGAATATGAAAGGCTATAAATAAGCCACTATTATAGCTTCAGAGGTATCATTAAAAAGAGAGAATTCATTGAAATCCAAAGTATGATATTTTTATGAGAGATGATTATACTTTGTGATTCAATAAAAGAGGCTAGGATCTTGATCAACCATAGACATAGCAATTGCCGAACCACATAAATCTTGTCTCGTGTATTTGATTTGAGTTTTCTTTTCTTCTTAAATCTTTTATAATTCTGCATTTTAAATTACTTGTGGTTAAAGAATCCTAATAAGTGGTATCAAAGCTGTGGTTATAGCTACCCCAAGTATGAAGTTGATTAATTTAATAGGCAAAATGACTTCAATCAATAGAAGGCCAAAGTAATGGCTTTATTGATAAGTCAAGGGCTCGACTCAAGCCTTGAGGAGACGACAACAACCACTAGTAAAGAAAAGAAGCCAGAGACATTGAAGTCTGACCTAGATTTTGATTCTATACTTAAAAAGACCCATAGTACGATCGTTTTATCTTTGAGTGATGAGGTTTTGAGGAAAGTTTCTATGAGAAGACAACTATAGGTATTTGGAAAAAGCTTGATGATCTTTATTTAATCAAATTGCTAACAAATTATTTACATAGAAAGAAGCTGTATTAATTGTCCATGGCCGAGGGTCGATAAAAGACCATATCAATATATTTAACAAGTTTATAATTGATCTTGAGATGATTGATGTCAAGATTGAAAATGAAGATAAACTTATAATCTTATTAAGTTCATTATTATCAAGTTATGAGCACTATGTTAATACTCTCCTCTATGGAAGGGAATCATTAATAATGATAGATGTCAAGGCCTTATTAAATTTGAAGAAACTAGGGAAAAGAGCAGAGACTAGTACAGTAGATGGATTGGCTGTAAGAGGAAGGTCTGATACAAGAGAAAGAAAAAGAAGAACTTAAGACTAAAGTTAAGGGGCAGGCTTAGAACTTACGTTTGTTGCAAGAAAGAAGGATACTTCATTAAAGATTGCTAGAAAAGAAAGACAAGATAAAGGATAAAAAGAAATAAGGCAATGCTACAGTAGTCTATGAGAAATACTGTAACAATGCAGAAATTTTGGTAGCCTCTAATGAGAGAAACATCGATGAATGGATACTTGATTTAAGATGCATTTACCACATGTGTGTAGATAAAACCTTATTCATTAACTATTAGTCCATTAATAGAAGAAAAGTATTAATAGGCAATGATATGGCATGTCAGGTTATTGGAATAGGTAGTGTTAAGTTGAGATTGCACGATAGTAAGGTGAGAGAGCTACAAAATGTAAAACATATCCCAGATTTAAAGAGAAATTTGTTATCTCTAGGACAACTAAATCAAATTGGTTGTTCATTTAAGGCAGAGAATAAGATTCTTCAGGTGATTAAGGGTTACATGGTAGTAATGAAAGGTAAGAAACGCAATGGTTTATATGTGCTACTTGGAGAAGTCGTTATTGGTTCTCCATTAGTTGGTGTTACTGATGAGAACATGTAGACCAAGTTATGACACATAAAGTTAGGCCATTTAAGTGATAAAGGTCTCCAAAAATTATACGATTAGGTGTTCTTGGTAAAGAAGAAATTATGCCATTAGGGTTTTATAGGGATTGTGTGTAGGAAAACTCACATAGGGTCAAGTTTAACATTTGTGAACACAAAACTAATAGGACACTAAATTATATACATTCAAATTTATGGGGACCTTCACAAACTATAACTCATTGTGGGGTTACGTATTTTTTTACGCTCGTTGATGATTTTTCTAGAAAGTTATGGGTCTATAAGTTGAAAATTAAAGAATAAGTGTTAGAGACTTTCAAGGCTTGGAAGACATGTGTAGAGAATCAAACTAGTAAGAAAGCAAAGAAACTTAAGACAAATAATGGTCTTGAGTTTTGCAATATTGAGTTTGATAGTTTCTGTGCTAAGTATGGTATCGCTAGGTGTAGAATTGTTAGATCAACATAACAGTAGAATAGGCCGACAGAAAAAATGAATAGAACCCTACTAAAAAGAGTGAGATGTATGCTAACTAGTTCTAGGTTGTCTAAAGCATTCTAGGGTGAGGTGGCTGTAACAGCAGCATGCATAATCAACAGAAAGTCCTTCCTCAATAATTAACTTTATGATACTAGAAGAGAAGTGGTCAGAAAGAACTCTAGAGTATGATCACCTGAGGGTATTTAGATGCCCTGCCTTTGTATATGTCAAACAAGGGAAATTAGAATCGAAAGCTTTGAAAAAGATATTCGTGGGATATTTAAAATAAGTAAAAGGATACAAGGTGTGGTGCACACAACTGAAATCACCCAAGAGTATTATAAGTAGAGATATGACATTCAACGAATTAACTGTGATGGAAATTAATTAGAAGATAGATATGAAGGAAATAGAACTTGTGCCAAAGATAATTTCAACACAAAAAATTGTGAGAGTGGAAATAAGACTTGAGTTGAGATTCGATATGCATTTAGGACAACACTTCAAAGAAACAACAATGAGAGATGAACAACAAACCCTTATAGGTACCTTAAAGACCACCTAAAAACATACAAGAACTCTAGAAGTAGAACTTGAAGAATACCAATTAGTCAGAATAGGCTAAATAAGATGGTCAAGCCACCAATAAGGTGTGCATATGTAGACTTGATTGCCATCCCTGTATATACAAATATTTGTAATTTATACAAATGTACATTTTTATTAAATCACTAATTAGTTGATTATATGCTACTATGCTTGATATGCTATAGACATTATATGATCTGAAGGAGTTCAGATCTAGTTTAAAAGAGTTTAGATCAGTGCTAAGAGCTAAATCATTAAGAATATAATTGCTAATAGTTAGCACTGCTAAGAGTTAGTAGATTATAAGAGTCAGCGAATATCTAAGAGTTAGAGCTTTATCTATAATGAGATAAAGACTTAAATGTATACTAGTAATGACATAGTTATAAGGAGTTGCAATCAGGTGCTAAAAAATGTCATTATGTAAGGTCTGTCGGTGAATTCATTTTATATAGATCAGTATATGTCATACCTGTAGTGTATAGATGGTTATTCTTAGCTGACTGCGAGCTTGGAGCTCGTATACACAAGCGGGTATCCAGTTAAGACTGGATATCAAATAGACTCACGAGGACCCCAATAGACATCTATGCAAGCCGTTAATAGAAGGTCTTCTCGAGTTGAGTTGTATATGTGGTCCTTTGACCTAAGTGCCATGATGGGCTTGTAAGTGATCCACTATACTTTGGTTCAACGCATGTCAAAGACCTTTTATAGTCTAACCGCTAAGTGTTACTGGGTATGGTCTGATGTTTATGGAGTCTGGTGCGCGTAGATATTGGATCTGTCAGCTCACATAGGGAGTAGTATATTTAGATGCTATGAGATTATATCTAAAAAAATCTTATAACCATAAGCATGAACCCAAGAAAGGAGTTTCCTACAGGGTTGAACAATATAGCAAAGGTATTTGCATATATTGTTCATTGAGATGCAAATTTGAAGATAGGTTATGGATGAGCACATTGAGAATTTTACGGTGATGATCTATGTCTCCGCACATCCAAGATATAGATGACGAAAGGACTATATGTATGAGCTATGACCACAACTTCTATAGTTAATGCGCTGATTTATAATATCCATGACATGTGCATAGGGCATTGATCATTGACTTATGAAATAGTTTCATCTAACAAATTAGGCGTAAATTTAGAGAGTCCTGTGATATGAAGTGTACTCATTGTGCATTGAGCAGCATACCGAATTGAATTGTTCAATCTAGTAATTGAATTGAATTGTTATATATTTAAGTGTTAAATACATTAATTAGTTGATAATTGTTGTTGGCTAATAGTATGTTGACATGTGGTGCACGGTGGGCTATTGATTGAGTTTACCCAAGTGTGTGGTATGGTGAGACCCACTAGGGGGTACACTTGGCAACCATGTAAAAGAGACAAAATGATAATTTCACCTATTGAATAATTAATAGTTAAATAATCAAAATATTTATTATTTTGTATATAATAAATATAATATTAGTATATATACTTGGTGGTCAAGTATATATATAAATAATATTTAATAATAAATTATATTTATATATATGTGAAATTATAAATAAAAGTGGATGAATAGTTGCTAAAAATTGGGTTTAAAGAGAGAAAAATTGTTTCTCTTCAATAATCATCATTTTCCTCAAGTAATTAACCCAGTACAGCAATACTGACTATTGTTTTACTGATCAAGAGTTGATCAGTGATAAATATATAGCATAGGTTTAAGGAGTAAAATCATGATTTGCTGGATCAAGCTACTATTCTAGCCAGTCAAGCCCACCCTGTGGACTACTAGAACTATTACTGAGTTTCACTTTAGGCGGGTTCTGATTTTGAAGAGTTCAAAAGAAACCAATGGTGAATTTCTCAATCTTTTTATATTAATTTGATTAATATATTTTTTTGTGTTCATTATATTTTATAACTTTTGCTGCGCTACTCTGGTGCTAATATATGTATGTGATGCATATATATATATGTGATTTAATATGTATAAGATATGTATTTGGTATAATCAACATATGACACATGTATACACTGTAGAACTGTAGACCCGAATCACACAACCCTATAACTTATGCCTTTAATAATTCTTATACTATTGAATATGATGAGTCTAAAACATATATAAAGGCTATGACATATAAAGAAGTATAATAATGAGAAGTGGTAGTATGTTATGGAAGAAAAAAGTAGTTCTCTTAGAATAAATAAGACATAGAAGTTAGTGGCTAGACCTACGGATAAGAAATTAGTTGAGTGTAAATGGATTTACAAAATCAAGAAGGATATCCTTAATATAAAGCCTATGAGATTTTAAGGCTAAGTTAATTGCATAAGTTTTCACTACGAGAGAAGGGGTTGATTTCCATGAGAGTTTCTCTTATGTAGTCAAATACTCATTGATTAGGAACACAATCTTCAGAAACTGAAGAGGAGAAACTAGAGATGTAGAAGGTATCATATACGAGCGTTGTAGGGTGCATCATATATGTTATGGTATACACAAGGTTTGATATAGCTCAAGCAGTGAGCATAGTGAGTAGATATATGGCAAATTTAAGCAAGGACCATTAGCTTGCTGCAAAGTGTATTATGAGGTACTTGAAGGGAACGTCAGAACATGAACTGCTATACAAAAGGGTGAGTACGAATGATAAAATAGTAATAAGGTATGTAGACTCAGACTATGTGGGTGACTTTGATAGAAAAATATCGTTAATTAGGTTTATTTTTATAGTGTTTGGATATAGTGTATGTTAGAAATCGATTTTACAGCATTAGGTAGCACTATCAACTACAGATGTTGATTATATAGTAATTAGTGAAGCTATTAAGGAAGCTATATGGTTGAAAGGTATTTCTTTAAAGCTAATAGCAATGAAGGAAGTGAAAGCTTGTGTGCATTGCGATAGCCAGAGTGCTATGCATAAAAGCAAACATTAAGTGTTTCATGAGAGATCAAAACACATTGATGTAAATTACATTTCATTAAAGACATTGTGCAAAGTGGTGAAATTAGTCTGTTAAAGATATCAATATCAGAATGTCCCAAGATATGTTAATTAAACTACTGCCCTCAATTAAGTTCGACTTGTGCAAGAACCTAATCGGAATCACCGCCGAATAAAGAAGCATGAGATATGTAAGGGATAGATCCAAAGAGAGCCTTAGAGATTTTGAATTAAGGAGGAAATTATGAAGAATGGTGATTAAAAATCATATAAAAGATTATTACAAGTCAAGCCATAAAGGAAGAGTCGACACAGATTAAGAATTAGGCAAAAGGACGAAGATTGGACTCAAATTGGAGGCATAGAATTGGAAGTTATTTTTAAGTTTGAGTGCCGTGGTGCTGCATTTTGAGTGCTGTGGCATCTAAGTCAAAACCTCTAGCACCGTGTTACTGTAAGAAGAACACCGCAACACTTCGAGCCTGGAGCGCCAGTACCTCAACGCTAGAAAGTGAGTGTCGCAGCACCAATGCGATTAACTTATTTCAAAATTTCTATTTTAACTGGTCTAAATTTTCTTTCTTTGTACAACTCAGACTAAAGTTTGTATATAACAAGAGAGGTTATAAATAGGTCACTATTTTAACTTAATCTCACTAAAAAGAGAGAATTTATTGAAATCCTAACAAAAGGATTTTTGTGAGAGATCATTGTACTTTGTGATTTAATAAAAGAAATTAGGATCTTGATCCACCGTGAACGTAAGCAATTGCCAAACCACGTAAATCTTATCTTGTGTGTTTGATTTATGTTTTCTTTTCTTCTTGGATCTTTTACAATTTCATAATTCTTTATTATTTGTGGTTAAAGAGTTCCAACAAATAGCCTGTAAATAATAAATCCAATTAACTAATAAATAGATGTAATGTTGGTTCCTTCCACTTGTAACTATTTCAACAATAAATATAAAGAGAATAGAACTTAAAGATAAATAGTTTGTGCTACCTAAAAGGGGTCAAGCTACCGTACATTCGACTGTGCTATACAGCTGAACATCTGAGCTCTTAGATAAGATTAATGGCTCACATTTAATGACCTTAACTTGTATAATGGGTTATAATGAAAAATATCAAAAGCTCCATTATAGTTTGGTTAAATATAAAATACAATCCTTAAAACCAAACAATTAACAAAAACCCCCTTTGTAAAATTAATAAATTAAAGATAATATATTGCGTTAAATATTATAATTTCGATTCTAATTTTTATTTTAATTACGTTAAATTTATAATTCAATTTTAATTATGTTAAATGTTATAATTTTAATTCTAATTTTAACTACGTTAAATGTTATAATTTAAAATTTAATTTTAATTTTAATTATGTTAAATATTATAATTATAGTTAATTTCAATTTTAATTACATTAAATGTTATAATTTCAATTTCAATTATGTTAAATATTATAATTTTAATTCTAATTTTTATTTTAATTACATTAACTATTATAATTCTAATTCTAATTTTAATTTTAATTATGTTAATGTTATAATTCTAATTTTAATTTCAATTATGTGAAATATTATAATTTTAAATCTATTTAAAGTTTAATTTTAATTATGTTAAATGTTATCATTTCAATTTTAATTTTAATTACTTTAATTCCAATCCCAATTTCAATTATGAAAAAATTATAATTTTAGATCAAATTTCAATTTCAATTACGTTAAATATTATAATTCCAATCTCAATTTCAATTTCCAATTACGTTAAATGTTATCATTTCAAATCAATTTTCAATTTTCAATTTTCAATTACAATAAATATTATAATTTCAAATTCAATTTCGATTACATTAAATGTTGTAATTTCAAATCCAATTTCAATTTTAATTACGTTAAATGTTATAATTTTAATTTCAATCCCAATTTTAATTACGTTAAATATTACAATTCTAATTAATTTCAATGATGTTAAATGTTATAATTCTAATTTCAATTTTGATTTCAATTATGTTAAATGTTGTAATTTTAATTTTAATTTTAGTTTCAATTACGTTAAATATTATAATTTCAATGTTAATTTCAATTTTAATTACTTTAAATGTTACAATTTCGAATTCAATTTCAATAATGTTAAATGTTATAATTTAAATTTTAATTATGTTAAATATTATAATTTCAATTCTAATTTCAAATCTACTTTAATTACGTTAAAAGTTATATTTTCAAATTTAACTTCAATTTCAATTATGTTAAAGGTTATCATTTTAATTTTAATTTTAAATGCAATTTCAATTATGTTAAATGTTATAATTTTAATTCCAACAATGTTAAATGTTATAATTCTAATTCCAATTTTAATTACATTAAATCTTATAATTTCAATTCTAATTTCAATTTCAATTACGTTAAATATTATAATTTCAAATATAATTGCAATTTTAGTTATTAAATGTTCCAATTCCAAATCAAAATTTAAATTCAATTCCAATTATGTTAAATGTTATAATTCCAATTCTAATTCTAATTTCAAATTTAATAATGTTAAAATTTCAAATCCAATTTTAATTTCAATTACTTTAAATAATTTCAATTTTAATTGCGTTAAAGGTTATAATTACAATTCTAATTTCAATTTCAATTTTAATTTAGTTAAATGTTATATTTCCAAATCCAATTTAAATTTTAATTAAGATAAATATTATCATTCCAATTCCATTTTAAATTTTAATTACGTTAAATATTATAATTTTAAATCTAATTTCAACTTCAATTACGTTAAATGTTATATTGTTGGGATAATGCCTACGTGTCATTTTAATATTGTATGAATATTTAATTATTTAATATTTATACAATAAATATTTCGAATAAAATCATTAATATTAAATATATATGGTACCAAGCTTGTTACGTTTAAGATATTGTATAATCTAAAAGAGTTTAGGTCAGCGCTAAGAGTTAAACTCTACATGTCATTTTAATATTGTATGAATATTTTATTTAATATTTATACAATAAATATTTCGAATAAAATCATTAATATTAAATATATATGGTACCAAGCTTGTTACGTTTAAGATATTGTATGATCTAAAAGAGTTTAGGTCAGCGCTAAAAATTAAACTCTTACATGTCATTTTAATATTGTATGAATATTTTATTTAATATTTATACAATAAATATTTCGAATAAAATCATTAATATCTAATATATATATGGTACCAAACTTGTTACGTTTAAGATATTGTATGATCTAGAAGAGTTTAGGTCAGTGCTAAGAGTTAGCAATGCTAAGAGTTAAAAGCATTAAGAGTTAACGATGCTAAGAGTTAACAGTTCTAAGAGCTAGCAAATTTTAAGAGTTAGAGGCTTGTCTGAAATAGAACAACGACCTATGAATATATTATTGAAATTTGTACTTACGTTCAATCCTTTTATGTATGAATATTTGTTTCATATTTATACTAATATTATCATTTCATTAAATCATTAATTATATTTTATATATGGTAAGATGCTTATAATGTTTCCGACATTGTATGATATGAAAGAGTTCAGATCTGGTCTAAATAAGTTTAGATCAGTGCTAAGAGCTAGCACTGATAAGAGATATCAGTTTATAAGAGTCAGCGAAATATAAAGAGTTAGAGTCTTGTCTGA
This sequence comes from Ailanthus altissimus, assembly GCA_946807835.1. Taxonomy (NCBI): domain Eukaryota; kingdom Viridiplantae; phylum Streptophyta; class Magnoliopsida; order Sapindales; family Simaroubaceae; genus Ailanthus; species Ailanthus altissimus. The sequence goes on from OX327687.1 coordinate 19,408,571, forward strand.
AATGGGATAAAAACATGAAAATATATTAGTAATGACATAGTTGTAAAGAGTTACAAATAGTGTTAGAAAATGTCATTATGCAAATATGTTCTTGATCTATCTTCACTGATGCTGGTCTGTCAGTGAATACCTTAGTAAATATATAGATCGGTGCATGTCTATATCTGCATGGTACAGATGGTTAGTCTTAGCAGACCATGAGTTTAGTGGAAGCTCGTATAGAGATACAAGTATTCAGTAAGGACTGAATATTGAATAAATTCACAAAGACCTCCAATAGACATCCAATAAAGCCGTTAATTGATGGTCTTTCGAGTTGAGTAGTATTCGTGATTTTTTTACCTAAGTGCCATGGTGGGCTTGTGAGTGATTCACCATATTTTGGTTTCACACATGTCAGAAATCTTTCATGGTCTGAGGGTGTCGCTGGGTATGGTCTGATGCTCATGAAATTCTGTGTGCATAGATATGGGATCCATTAGCTCATTTAAGTAAGTAACATATCCTAATGCTCTAAGATTGTATTTTAAAAAGTCTTATGACCATAAACACTAATTCGCAAGAAAGGAGTTTAACCTTAAGGATAAATAATATCACAAAATTGTTTGAAAATATTATTTATTGAAATACAATATTAGAGATAAGCTTTCGGTTGGGCATATGGAGATTTAACGGTGTTGATCTATATCTTCGCTCTACCTAGATATAAATGATGGAGGAATTGTATGAATATGTTATAACCTTAACTTGTATGATTTAATGTGCTGCTTTGTAATAACCATAACGTGTGTATAGGGTATCATTTACAGATGTGTGGAGGAGTTTCATATGACAATTCGAGCGTAGACCTAGAGAGTCTCGTAATATAAACTGTACTTGTTGTGCACTGGGGAAACATTATAGATTGAAAAATTCCATCCTAGAAATTCCAGCAAACCAAAAATATATTTTAGGGTTCCTCGGGTTGTGCACCTGTTTAGACTTAAATGTTAAGTACATCACTTAATTAGTTGACAAGAGTTGTTAACCAATTAGATGTTAATAAGTGGCACAATTTTGTTTCATAAATTATTTTATTATGAATTCACCCATTAACCATGTTAGTAAAATCAAATAAAGTAAAAATTAATTATTCAAATAGTTTTTGAATAATTGAATAAATGTTATTTAAATAAATAATAATATTTATTTAGTTATTTATTATTTTAGTTTAGGTGAGAGACATATACCTAATTAGGTATAATTGTCACAAAATATTATTTTTTAGTTTTTTGGCCACTTAATCAATTTTGGGAGCACTTGTGAAGTGCTTAACAACCTAAACATTATTTTGAATAATTGATTAACAAAGGGTAAAAAACAATTGTGTATATACAGAGAGCATTGTAAAGAATTTGGTTTTTGAGAGTTTTTCTTTGAACAAAGGTGAGAAAAACTATAGAGAGAAAGAAAAATAAATTCCTCTTATTTTTCTTTCAAGAAACAAAACTTTGTTGCTGAAAATTCAATTGCTTTTATTTTAGCTTCTCAATCCCACCGGATTGTTGTGAACTAGAATTGAACAAAAGTGCACTTAAAGGTGAGCTCAAGGTTGGAGCTAGGAAGAATCCAGAATTGAAATCTTTACCGAAGATCTTCAAAGTTATGTTTCTATAATCTTAAGTTGTTAATGATTTAAGTTACATGTGTATATGTTGATTACATGCTTAATTCCGCTACGTAATTCTTGTATATGATACATATATTTAGTTTCTTCAACATATACATAATCACATGCGTACACCCTAAAACACTTTAACATATATTAGTAATGAAATAGTTGTAAGAAGTTGTAAATGGTGCTCGAAGACCTTGTTCTTGATCTATCTTTATCAATGCGAGTCGATCGGTGAACCTTTCCATATCAGTGTATATCTATATTTGTATTGTTCAAATGGTTAATCTTATCAAATCATAAGCTTAGTGGAAGCTCGTAAGGCATACAGGTATTCAGTAAGGACTATGTACTAAATAGACTTACGAGGACCTCCAATAGACATCCTATAAAGCCATCAATGGAAGGTCTTCTCGAGTTGAGTAGTATTTATGGTCATTTGACTTGAGCACCATAGTGGACTTGTGAGTGATTTACCATACTTTGGTTCAACTTATGTCAGAGACCTTTCATGGTCTAACCGCTAGATGCTCATAAGGTCCGCTGTGCATAGATATGGAATCCGTCAGCTTATATGAGTGAGTTGTATATCTTAATACTCTGAGATTGTATTTCAAGAATTCTTATGGCTATAAGCATAAACCTAAAAAAAAAGTTGTCCGTAAGGTTAAATAAAATCACAAAGGTGTTTGCAGATATTGATTGTCGAAATATAAATCTGGAGATAAGTTCATGTCGAGCATATAGAGATTTGACGGTGATGATCTATGTCTCTACTCTTCTTGGATATATTTAATGGAAGGATTATACATATATATTTTAACCTCAACTTGTATAGTTCAACATGTTGTTTTGTAATATCCGTTACGTGTATATGAGGCATTATTCATGGACTCGGGGAAGAGTTTCATAAGAAAAATTGAGTGTGAACTTAGAGGGTCTCATAATATAAAGTATACTCGTTACGTATTAGGGTAGCATACTCGGTCGAAGAGTTCAATTTGAGAAGATTTTGGATGAGCTCGATTTTGGGACCTCTTAAATTAGACACGTATCAAATTCTAATTGTTAGAATTTGACCTATATAATTAAACCTTAAAACGATAACCTTTGGTATAATACTTGGAAAAGTGTTAGACACTTATCATGTATTTGATTATTTTGAGAATGGTTAATGGTTAAACATTGTTGTAAGATTTTGAGAAGTGTTGGACATTAGTCTGACTTAATTATTTTACTAAAGCCTATTGGATAAATTTTGAATAAGTCACTGGACACTTGTCACTTTTACATTATTCTTAATTATTTTAATAAAATTTATTAGATAAGCTTTATTTATGGAAAAGGACACTTATTAAATGGTGGCATTATTATAATAAAGACTTAAGAGTTAAGTTTTAACTAAAGGCTTGATAAATGTCAAATTATACTTAAAATAATCAAAGGGCTTAAGAGATATTCCAAAAAGGCTTGGAATTTGATCAGCTATTTTAAAGGGAATTAGACAAAAATAATTTTTGCCTTTTATCATTCATGAAAAAAAGGTAGACTACACATGTGAGAGATGGAAAAAAAGAGTTTTTGTCTTGCATGAACAACACTTGAAAGATGTAGGGCTAATTAGCTCCTTACTCTCAGTAGTCCATGAGATGGTTCATGGAACTTTTAAACTTCTGTCTTTAATTTTCTTTGGCCATGTTCTAAGATTAGCAAGGTCGTTCGACTCCAGTAGCTTTGTTATTTCTTGATTGTGGTGGATCTTTCTTTTGATTCTTATAGGGACCACTCCTACTCCCTCATTTGCAACATCCTTGAGTCAGTGAAGAAATTAAAGAGTGATAACTAGATGCAGGATCTGATCAAAGACCTCCCAACTCTTTTAAGCCTCGTGATTTTGGTACCTCTGTTAGGGGAAGCTTAAGTACCTTCCCTACCTCCAAGTCTATAAGTATTGAGCCTTTAATACTAAGAAAGGAAAGGTCCCCGAACCCAGCCAAGCCTCTGCTAGAGCAATTAGAGCAATTGTGAATTGCTTCAAATTCTCCATTTGTTATTTTTTTTGGAGAAAAGGATGAAAACACACACTCGACTATTTTAGGGTTTAAGAGTTAAACTCAGTGCTGGATATAGGGCTGTTATTCTAGCTCACCAAGCCCACCGAGTTGGTAACTAGAACTACCAGCTAGTTGGTCTCCATGAGGACTTCGAGAAAATACGTGTATAACGTTACATGTTGAGGTGAGTTCTGAACCTTACTAATATATTAATGTGATTAATATATTTTATTTATTGTATTTTTTGTATAATTTAAGCTTCTGTTGTGTAAAATTTGTATTTGATACGTATTTTAGGTAATAGACACAATTGCATATACATACACACACATTTACTAGATCCCCCACAATAATAGTTAGGCTTAAGTTGTTTCCATTATGTTTGAAAGATAAGGCAAAAACTTGGCTTAATTCTTTGAGACCAAAGTCAATAAGTACTTGGCAAGAAATGCAACGTGAATTCCTAAAGAAATTTTTTTCACCACGTAAAACTAATGCTTTGAAAAGAGAAATTCAAAAATTTTCTCAAAAGGAAATGAAACATATTTTCAATGTTAGGAAGATTCAAAGATTTGTTAAATTCTTGCCCATATCATGGTTTTAAAAAATGGAGAACAATTAGTTTTTTCTATAATGATTTAATTCCTGAGACAAAACAATTCATTGAAACTATGTGTGATGGTGAATTTTTAGACAAAGACCTAGATGAGGCATTTGATTATTTGGATCATTTATCAAAAAATTTCCAAAATTGGCAAGTCACTAGTTCTACCAATTCAATTAGATCTAATCTTGTAAGCTTTAGTGGAGGAAAATATCAATTGAGTCAAGAATATGATCTAAGTGCTAGGGTAGCTAGTTTGGCTAGGAAAGTAGAAGGCTTAAAATGAGGAAACTAAGGGAAACCAAATCCATTCTTACTGAAGAAGTTTGTGGTATTTGTGATATTGTTGGCCATCCCACAAATGAGTGTCCAAACATTCCAATCTTTAAGGAAGCCATACATGAGCAAGTGAATGCCACAAACTATACTCAAAAACCTTTTCCATCTCAGTACTCCAACACCTATAACCCAAATTAGAGAAACCATCCAAAATTCAGTTGGAGAAATGATAACAATGCTCAAACACAATCTCATTAAAAGCCTTTAAATCATCCTCTATATCACTCACCAAACATATAATCCCTTGAGGAGACGTTGCAATCATTCATGCGTGAGCAATCAAGATCTAATGATCAAACTTCAGGGACCATTAATGAGATCAAGAGTACACTTTCTAATCTAACATCTTTTGTGCAAAATCAAGAAAAAGATAAATTTCCTTCTCAACCTAAACCCAATCCCGTGAGTCAATTCAATGTAAATGAATCTTGTAAAAAAGAAAAATCACTTAAAAATATTAATGCCATTACAACATTTCGCAGTGGTAAGGTTATTGATAAAACTCTTTCAAAAAAAGATGAACCTAAACTGCCTGAAGTAGAAAATGAGAAGAAAATATAGTCAAAGCCTTTTAAGATAGAAAAGTGTCTAATTCCTGCCCCATTTCCTCAAAGATTGAACCCACAAAAATGTTAAACCTAAATTCTAATATCTATAAACTTTTTAAGCAAGTTAAAATAAATATTCCTTTATTGGATGTAATAAAGCAAGTCCTATGTTATATCAAATTTTTGAAAGATTTGTGCATGGACAAAAGAATGCTTAATGTTCGAAAAAAAGCATTTTTGACTAAAAGTATAAGTTCAATCATTTAACAAAACACTCCTCCAAAATACAAGGATCCTGGATGTCCAACCATTTCTTGTGTGATTAGTAATTTTAGGATTGATCATGCATTACTTGACTCAGGAGCTAGTGTTAATCTTTTGCCTTACACTATTTATGAGCAATTATAACTTGGTGAGCTCAAACCTACTCCAATCACTCTTCAACTTGCTGATAGAAGTTTGAAAGATGTGCTTATTCAAATTGATAATTTTTTTTTTCTGTTGATTTCATTGTTTTGGATACACATCCTATTTTAAACTTAAACGCTCAAATTCCAGTCATTTTAGGTCCTCCATTTCTTGCAACTTCTAATGCTTTGATTAATTGTAGAAATGGTCTTTTGAAGTTATCTTTTGGTAATATGACTTTGTGAATTGAATGTTTTTAATATTTCGAAGCAATTTATGGATGATGATGACGATAATGTGCATGAAGTTGACCTAATCGAAGAGGTTGTACATGATGAATTTCACGTCTATTCCTCTACCAATGATTATGAAATGAAAAATAATTCTGAAACTCGTTCTTGTTCACAGCTTTTTGAAATAAACAAGTGGAGACCAATATTTAAGGAATTACCACAAAATACAAATGATCGATTGCTATCAAATGTGCAACCACCAAAACCTAAATTGAAGCCATTGCCATCTCATCTCAAGTATTCATTTTTGGGTGAAAATGAAACTTTCCTTGTAATTATCTCATCTAAATTGAATTCACTCCAAGAAAGTAAGTACTTGACACTTGAAATTGCACAAAAATGCATTAGGATGGACCATTGATGATATTAAAGGAATTAACTCTTTAATATGCACACATAAGATTTATTTAGAGGATAATGCCAAACCCTCTCAACAAGATGCAACGAATGCTCAATCCTAACATGAAAGAAGTGGTAAAAAATGAGATCCTTAAGCTTTTAGATGTAGGAATCATTTATCCTATTTCTGACAGCAAATTAGTAAGTCCTACTCAATTTGTACTTAAGAAATCTGGAGTAACTGTAGTTAAAAATGAAAACAACGAATTAATTCTAACTAGAACGATTACTAGTTGGCGCATGTACATTAACTATAAGAAGCTAAATTCAATGACTAGGAAAGATCACTTTCCTCTATCTTTCATGGATCAAATTTTAAAAAGGGTAGCTGGGCATGAATTTTATTATTTCCTAGATGGATATTCTAGGTACAACCAATCTGAAATTGCATTTGAGGATTAAGAAAGAACTACTTTTACATGCCCTTTTGGAACATTTGCATACAAAAGAATGCTTTTTGGTTTATGCAATGCAATGGCCACATTTCAAAGATGCATGCTCAATATTTTTAGTGGTATGGTCGAACATTTTCTTAAAGTATTCATGGATGAATTTTTTATTTTTGGTAATTCATTTGATGATTGCTAATCAAATTTTCAGAAAGTCCTTATTAGATGCAAAGAAAAGAATCTTGTGCTTAATTAGGGAAAATGTCATTTTATGGTTGATCATGGTATTATGTTAGGTCATATTGTTTCCTCTAAGGGCATAGAAGTAGATAAAGCCAAAATAGATTTGATCACCAATGTTCCTTCTCCCATATGTGTAAAACATGTTCGGTCATTCTTAGGATATGCTAATTTTTATAGAAGGTTCATTAAAGATTTTAGTGCCATATCTAGACTATTGTGTAATCTTTTTTCAAAAGACACTATTTTTGAATGGACCACGGCTTGTCAAGAAGCATTTGATAAACTTAAAAGGCATGTTAACTTATGCCCCTATTATTTAATCTCCTGATTAGTCTTTGCCTTTTGAAATCATGTTTGATGCTAGTGATTATGCAATTTGAGCTGTTTTTAGGGCAAAGAAAAGATAAGAAACCCCATATCATATACTATGCAAGTAAAACACTTGATAGTGCTCAAATGAATTATTCCACAACTAAAAAGGAATTATTTGTAGTAGTATTTGCTTTAGAAAAATTTAGATCTTATCTTGTTAGTTCACCTATTGTTGTCACAATTAAGGATAAAAAGAGAGTTGAAAATATTTTAGCCGATCATTTGTGTAGACTTATTTGTGATGAATCTTTTGAAACTTCACCAATCAATGATACATTTCCAAATGAACAACTTTTTAGTATTGTTAATTTACTTTGGTTTGCTGACATTGCTAATTTTCTTGTTACAAGAAAACTTCCATCTCATTGGCAATCCTAGGATAAAAGAAAGTTTTTATGTGAGGTACACAATTTTTTATGGGATGATCCATACCTCTTTAAATATTATCCTAACCAAATCATAAGTCGATGTGTGCTTGATAATGAAATTCATGATATCATTTCCTTTTGTCATTTTGAAGCTTGTGGTGATCGTTTTTCTGCAAAGAAAACTGCAGCAAAAAGTTTACAATGTGGATTTTACTAGCCCACCCTTTTCAAAGATACCTACGAGTTTTGCAAAACTTGTGAACAATGTTAAACGTTAGGAAGTATAACTCGTAGGAACATGATGCCATTAAACCCAATTTTAGCAATCAAACTTTTTGATTATTGGGGTATTGATTTTATGGGACCACTTCCTTCTTCTTTTAGTTACATTTATATTTTTGTAGTTGTTGAGTATGTTTCCAAACGGGTTGAGGCAATCCCCTATAAAAACAATGATCATAAAATGGTTTTAAAAGTTCTAAAAAATAACATAAGTGATGGAGGTTCACACTTTTGAATTGTTGATGAAAAAATATGGAATCACACACAAAATGTCTACAGTTTACCATCCACAAACATCTAGACAAGTCGAGCTTGCTAACAGGGAAATCAAACAAATTTTAGAAAAAACTATAAACCCAAATAAAAAAGATTGGTCTTTACGACTAAATGATGCATTTTAAGCTTATCGTACTCCTTTTAAATCACCAATTGGTATGTCCCCATATAGGCTTGTTTTTTAAAAACCTTGTCATGTACCTATGGAATTGGAACATAAAGCTTTTTGGGCTATCAAAATGATTAACTTTGACTTAGATAAAACTAGTTCACTAAGGAAATTCCAGTTGAATGAATTAGAGGAAATTAGGAATGATGCTTATGAAAACTCTAGGATCTACAAAAAGAAAATGAAGACAATTCATAACAAACACATTGTTAGAAAAACTTTTGAACCTTCACAGAAAGTTCTCTTGTATGATTCAAGAATACACTTATTTTTTGGCAAACTTCATTCTCGATGGACTGGACCTTTCATTGTTAAAAATGTTGTTTCTTATGGAGCTATTGAAATTGAAAATCCAAAAAATAGAAATATTTTTAAAGTCAATGGACAACGATTGAAAAACTATGAAGAAAGGGTAAACAAGTCTATGTGTCTTGAGGACATCCAACTTGTGGATCCTATCTATCATACTTGATCAGGTTCTATCTATCTGTACCATATTTCATATTTTATATTTTGATTTTGTTTGTTATTTTCTTTTTTTTTTCTTGTATTTTTCAGTTAAGTGGCGGATAACAGTACTCTGTGACATTTTAAGTCAGTTTTGTCAGTTTTCCATAATTATTGACACCTTATTCTTCTCCATTTTTCTTAAAAAAATTGAAAAACTGTTTTCCCTCACTGCCTCACCATGCCTTAAAAAAGATTTATCAAATAAGATGTGAAAGATTAAGGTTATTAATGATTATGAATATATCTGCTAATATTCGTTGGTTCATTGAAGCCCACATCCGATTGGTAGGCGAGTTTTCAGACTCATTAATTTCTTACATGCCTGGCTTAGGTAAAAATTCTTTTGTAAAAAAGCGAATAGCAAAAAGATTAGGTATTTGTATAAGTGTGCAAGTATAACTTGTAACACAAGATGTCGTAGTTTAAGAATAGTATCTATAAATGTCGAAGATAAAATTAGATTCATTAGGAATGACCCAAGTAAGGAGTCTTTGGATGATATTCTAATGATTCTTAAGACGCATCCCATTGGATATGTGTATATTGCCATTCGTGTCTTATGAAATTATTCCTAAAAGAACGTAAGCGATATAGTCTCGAAAAGCTGACTCTAAAAGACCCTATTTGTGAATTTATAAGAAAATTGAATGGGAAGCCTATCCCCAACCCATAGAAGGCATTTAAGTCATTTCTGGACGTAAAACCCGAGAAAGATGTGAGCCACAATTACAACTACTTGTATATATTTACTTTAGCAGTTAAATGTTTCATTTCAACCTTAAATATCTTCTCTAATAATAACCAACCACCCATAGCCGACTTTGATTTTGAAAATTTTCATTTAAATCTTCATCCCATCCAATAATAACCAACCACTCATTGAAATTTTACATTGCAACACCTTTTTAGCTCTATAAATATATTACATTATTTTTGCATCTTCATACTTACTTAAACCATTCAAGGGTTAAGGAGAGTGTAACAATGGCAGAAATATCAACTCGTAAATTCACAAAAATTTGTGTCGTTGTGGATCTAGCCCTGAAAAAAATAAGAGAGTTTGTCGAAGCAGCAGAAACTCTTGGTAAGGTGTTAGCTGAGCGAAAAATTCATTTAGTATATGGGAGAGGTAGCCGTGGATTAATAGGGTGGGTAGCAGCAACTGCACATAATAAAGGCAGTTGAGTTTTTGGTATCATACCGAAAGATTTAGCTATTGAAAATATTATCAGCAAAATAATTGGGGATGAGTTACAGGTATCATCAATGCATGAATGCATATCTCCAATGCTTGAAAATGTTGATGCCTTCATAGCTCTACTAGGAGGCTTCGGGACTCTGGAGGAGATTTTTCAAATTACCTCCTAGACTCAACTGCAAATCCACAAAAAATTCATTGTTTTGTTAAATGTTGGCGGCTTTTATAATGAATTGTTATCTTTTCTTGACTATACGGTGGTAAAACAATTCATATCATCTACAGCACGACGATTCCTTATTTTTACTACAACTATTGATTAGTTGCTCAATGAATTACAAACTTTCATACCTCTGTGAGATCCAACAATACGTCAGATAGATTGGTATCTTGGTGATAGTGAGAAGAAATGTAAGATAGATTTAACTCTTCATCTGTAGTCTCTTTACTTTGATTTATTTTTTCGTATTTTGTGTGGTTCGTTTGTTGCAGGTTTTTCTTTTTAATAAAAGTTGTTTCAGGTGATATCTTCTATAATCTACTCTTACTGTATTTTGATTTTGAGGACAATGTCTCAATCTAGTTGGGCGGGGAGAGATAGTTCATATATGATGTCAATGCTACCTGTTTTTTGTTTATCATTTTGTTATTTTCCTTTAAAAAAAAATGACATCTGGGATTATGAATGGCATGAGTAAAGGATTTATTTTTGAACTTTTGAGATGCATTTTAACCCACTTGTTATTTTTATTTCATGCATATGTGTTCTTAGTAATTCTTGTGTAAATAATTTTGATTTTCTATCGTTGTATGATTTCAAAATTATTTGGTTTTAGTCACTTTTTCTATTTAGGTTACTAAACAATAACTTCTGAAATCATTTCTTGAGCACAATACTAAGCCTCGTGATAAGATGGATGATTCATTGCATATAGCCAAGAGAATTTTTTCATGTTTAAGTATACATTTTCTTAATCTCACAGATCTTTTTTTGAGTGAGTGGAGAGATTTGAGAAAATAGCTTATAAGCTTTCATTGATCTTTTGAATTGGTTAATTTTTGTTTGGAGTGACATTATTCGAATAAAGGAATGATTTGATTGTCTAGCCAAAGAATGACTCAAATTTGTTAAATATATTTTGGTGAGAAGTAATTCTTATTTTGTAATATTTTTTTATGTTCTTGATATTCACAAAAAGTGTCAAAAAGGAAAGAGGGAATCACTTCAGTTCATAAAAATCTTCGTTCAATGATAGAAGACAAAAGTATCAAAAAAAAAAAAGAAAAGAAAAGAAAAGAGAGAAAGAGATTCAATCTAGTACAATAAAGTCTTTATTTTCAAAGACAAAAGTTCTTTAAGAAACAATAGTTCTCATCGGGTTTATTTGTGATATTCGTGATTAAGGTCCTAAAAGCTAACATGTGGCAAGAATGGTGTAACTCTAAACAATTAATTTTTTTATCTTTAGATCAGTGTTATTTTGTTTGTCCATCCTTAAAGGTAACCTTTTCTTGAGCGCTCATCTATTCTCCAACTCTATTAATGAAAACCTAACTCTTTAAACATTTTTTTTTTTTTACTTGTGAGGATATAGAGTTGAGGCTTTTGCGTGAAGAAAATTTTTAAGGTTATAATTTTGTGGTTTGTGGTAAGAAGTGTATGGCTTAGTTCACACACACATGATTTTGAAAGTTATAAAATAACCTTGATAGAGATTGTGATCTTGAGTTGACATTTTGTTTGAAATGCTTAGATAGTTATTTCTTAAAATTTATTTACGCTTGAATTACTAAGGACTAGCAATAAGTTGGTTAGAGGGTGTGATGAACACTTAAAATTACATATTTGATAAGGATTTTTCAGCATCATTTTGCACCATTAGTGTTATTAATCTCCGTAATTTGAGCATATTTTCAGTATTAAATCTAATTAAGCTTTTATCTGTTTTAATGTAGGTTCAGTAAAGTGGCTATAAATTTCTATCTAAAAATCTAATTAAAGTAATTCTTAAACCTGTGGAAAGTTTATTTCAATTGGATTTCACACACAATTTGTAATTCGGATCGTTTAGAGGGTGAGAAATGGCTTTGAAGAGAACCAATCTGTTTTGTAGACCCAGTCCGAGCAAGTTCTAGTATTTGGACTGTATCTCACAAAATAAGAACAAAATTGATATAATTCAAAAAGCTACAGAAATATATTTCAATTATCTACAAATTGTTAGTTCAGTAGAAAGTCTGATTTAGCGATCTTTTCAATTAAAAGAGTGTTATAAATTCAGTAGAAAGTTTGGTAGTTAAAATGTTGAATGTTTGGTTACACGTTAATAGTGCCCATAAATTTGCCTATTTAAGGACTCCCTTGGTTGAAGGGGGGATATCTTCTGTCATTTTGTAATTTTTAGTTCATTTTTCATTTGTATTTTATTTTCCTAAGTTATGTTGTTATAATTCCTAGCTAAGGCTAGGAGTGAAACACTTAATGAAGGTGTAGTTTTGTTACTTTGATCTTACTATTGTATTTCATATTTTTGTTCAAGTGATTTGATTCATCATTTTTAAAAGTTGTTTTTGTTTGTTTGAAGCCTTGATTCTTTATAGACTAAGGGCATAAAGAATGCTTAGAAAAATCTTCTACATATTAATAATTTTTTTTTTTCACAAATGATGCTCTCCATCAATTAAAATCATTTTTCAAGTGAGTAAAAAGATCAAAAGAACTCTACTACAACCCAAGTAAGTATGGATCTCTAATGCCTTAGTGTTCTTTCAAATTGATTTCTTAATTTACACTTGGTAATCTTTTCTTTTAAAATCAACTATTTTTCTTCATCCTTAGGTACAAGACTTCATTACTCTTGGATATTGATAAAAGCAACCTTTGCTCTTGGTGATCACTCCCTGTGGATACGACACTCAAACTCACGAATAAATAATATAATTAAGATAACCTACACTTGAGTAATACAATATTTAAGTTATAGCAACAAGTATTGGCGACCTCAGAAGTTTGAAGTTAGAGACAAAATCATGATTTATCTGCACGAGGAGAGAATGCCAACCGGGATTCATAGAAAGCTTCACCTGAAAATGTATGGTCTTTATCAAATCTTGAAAAAATCAATGATAATGTATATATTGCTAACCTTGCAGCAAACATGATCATTTCCAAGACATTCAACGTGACGGACTTGTCCCATTTCTATCCAGAAGCAAGACTGTTTGATCATTCAAGGACGAGTTCTTTGCAAGTGGAGGAGAATGATGAGGAAAAAATCAAGAACATACAACTTATGATGGACATTGTTGTGTGATCTCCCTTGTGAAATTCAGATCTTACCATATAATCCTCTTTCCTTTTCTCCTTGTAGATTTTAAAGGATTCTTGTATTTTTTAATTTTACTAGTTTTCTAAGTTTTTATTTCTTAATTTTACTAGTTTCTTAAGTTAATGTTTCTTAATTTTATTAGTTTTCTAAATTTATGTTTATTAGGTTTAAGTTATTATTAAGATTTTTATTTGTTTTAAAAAATCTAATACTTTTCAGAATAGGTTTTTCTAAACTAGGAAGGGTGTTCCTAGTATATATAGAGTACCCTAGGAATGTTATAGATAACTAATTGAACTATTTGTTTTACTGCTACTTAACAAGAGAACAAGAACTCTTTAAACAAAGCCTTGATGTTTTTACTTCAAATTCAAGACACAAGTTTGCCTTTTTTCATCTTGTTTTCTTGGATAGATTTATTTTTCTTTACGTCTTGTTAATCAATATCAATAATCTTTGGTTTACGCGAATGATATTGCAAAGTCTATTAACACTTGTCTTACATCACAATGAGAGAATCAAGCTTCTACTAATGGCTACCTTGGTGGAATTTTAAATGACAATGACTTTATAAAGAATTTAAAAATTGAAGCAGTATCTTAATTTAAAATAGAGATGAGAAACTAAAAGAAAATAAATGACACAGATTTTACTTGAAAAACCATTAAACAAATTGAGGTAAAAGTCACGAGACAAGTATAAGAGAATTTTACTATAAAAATAAGATTACAACTACTCTTTAATCACAATGAGAGCATAATTTTCTCTCTCTTGAAACTGGGAGATACACCTCAAGCTCACCTTTCTCTCTTAACAATTAAGGAGAAACTAAAGAATTTGCTCTAAAATGAAGTATGAGATGATATTAATGAACTAATAGAGCACCTTTATTTATAGGATGAGGTAAGGCTTCTATGTAAGTTGTAGTGTTCTAATTGAACATATCTTTACCCATTAAATTTAACAATTTCAATTAGGCTACCAACCATTTCTTCTTCTTTTTTTCAAAAATAGTGGCTTCAATTTTCTTCATTAGGTGCCCTCATTTTCTTAGTTTCAAACTTCAAGTTTGATAGGAACCAAAACTATTAACCACCAACACTTTTCCCACTTGAAGACTTGATTAAAATAATTATATCTTCACATTTTACCACTTACTATTGCGAATTTCATGTTGCTTATATTTCTACCAGGCTATATGAGGATCTACACCATAAGAACTTGTTAATGTTGATCGGTTTGGTCAATGCATCTGCTAGGTTATCTTTGGTGTGAATCTTCTACATATTCACATTTTCATATTCTACTACTTCACGATAAGAACTTGTCAATGTTGATACTGTACTCCGTTATGCTTTGTTCTAGAATAAAAAGCCAAATTTCTTGCAATATGTAAGGCACTCTAACTGTCACAATACAAATGAATATTCACTTGATTGTGTCCAAGCTCCTCCAAGAATCTTTTAATCCAATTTACTTTTTTAAAAGCTTGTGTACTGTTATATACTCAGCTTCTATTATTGATAGAGCCACAACAGTCTAAAGATTAGATATCCAACTATTAACGCCTTCTGCAATAGTAAACATATAGCCTGTAGTAGATTTTCGTTCATCAAGATCACATGTAAAATCTAAATTAACATATCCTCTAACAATGAATTCTGATCCTCCATAACATAATACAGCATTTGAGGTACCCTTAATATATCTCAAGATGCTCTTAAAAATACTTCAATACTCTTTACAATACTCTACTAACCACTCCCACTGCTTATGCAATGTCCGATCTTGTACAAAATTATAGCAAACATTAAGCTTCCCATTGCTAATGCATACGATATACGAGACATCTCCTTTCTCTCTGGTTCATTGCTAGGACACGTACTTAAGGATAACTTGAAATTAATAGGAAGTAGAGTAGAAATTGGCTTACAATCTTAAATATTGAAGCGTTGCAAGATCTTCTTCAAGTAGTTCTTTTGTGAAAGTCTTACCTTTCTATTATTTCTGTCTCGATGAATTTGCATCTCTAGAATCTTGTTTACTGGTCTCAAGTCCTTCATGTCAAATTCCATAGCCATCTGAACCTTTAACTCTGTTACTAAATCTTTGTTGGAGCCTGCTACCAACATGTCTCTTGAAATATACACAAGGATTTGCACTAAATCTATTGTATCTAAGGCTCAATATAAATGAATCAATTCTCTTATACCAACACCTCAATATCTATTTGAGATCATATAGAGATTTATTCAACCTGTATACCAAGTTCTCTTTTTCTGCTTTTACAAAACCTCCCGGTTTGAGCATATAAATTTATTCTTCAAGGTCACCATGAATAAAAACCTTTTTTATATTTAACTGTTCTAGATGTAAATCAAATGTAGCACACATAGTAAGGACCATTCGAACAATATTGAGTCTAAAAACTAGTGAAAATATTTCATTGAAATCTATACCTTCTTTTTACTATATCCTTTTACCACTAATCTTGCACGATACTGCTCCACTTGATCATCGTTATTTCACTTAATCTTATGACCCATTTGCTGCCAATAGCCTTCTTTCCTTTTGGTAGTGGTACAAGATCCCATATTCTATTCTAATGAATAGTTTCAATTTCTTCTTGAATTACTGCCATCTATAGAGATGCATCTGAACTATTCGTTGCTTCTTAGAAAGTCGATAGTTATCCTTCCTCCGGTAGAAGATAATATGCAACATTTGTTAATTGGGTATATGATGTGTGGAGTGTACATATAATTTTAAATTTTATACATGCAGCGGAAGTATCACATACATATTACACTCAATATGGCATAATTAAATACAAATATCTCATATATGTTCATAAGTATCATTTAAATAAACTGCAAGTAAATAAACCTACTCGAATTGAAGGTAGCTTTCTGATTCTTCAAGAACTTCAATCTTAAAGTATTGAGCTCACCTTGAAATGTGCTGTTGCACAATTCTAGTTCACAACTACAAACCAATAGGATTGTGAAGCTAGAATAGTAGCCACAAATTTCCAGCAACAAAATGTTTTAACTCTTAAAACACTTTGATCTATTAGTATTTGTTACTTATGAGATATGAGAGGTATAAAATGTATTTGGTTTCTTTGTGCTCCGACACCACACTTTGCAAGGATACTTAAAAAATTACTTAGCCAAAAATCTCTCTATTCTCTACCTCTCCACATTTCTCTCCCGTATCATGCTTCTCATGAATGAATTCAATTCATTCAAATTTTTGTTTCAATTTTCTAATGCTTTTCATGGCCTACCATTAAACATTGTTGGCCATTTTATTGCATTATCTTATCAAATACATTTTATTAATGGCCACCAAAAATTTCTTTACCTAATGTTGGAATATCTTTAATTATTTTAAGTAGTTAATGGTCAACATCAAGGCCCCTCATTAGGTAAATGATACCATTGTCATAATTGATGTTTATCCTTTTGTAATAATAATAATAATAATAATAAATAAATTTTACATTAATTATTCAAAAACTATTTTTGAATAATTACTTTTACCTCACTTGTATTTACTAACAAGGTAAGTCGATAATTTCAAGGTAAAAAGAAATTATGCAAAATATATTTCCATTTATCAACATTTTATTTGTTAACAACTCTTGCCAATCAATTATGTGATGTACTTAACATTTAAGTCTTGACAAATACACATCCTTAAAAACACTTGAAACATATTTTTGATTTGCTGAAATTTTTTAGATTGAACTGTTTGATCCAATATGTTGCCCTGGTGCATAACGAGTACACTTTATATTGTGATACTCTCTAGGTCCATGCTTGGGTTGTCATATGGAACTTGTCCATACATCCGTGAATAATATCCCACACACATGTTACAGATATTACAAAATGGCACGTTAGACCATAAAAGTTGAGGTTATAATAAATTCGTATAATCCTTTAATCACAGATATCCTGGAAGAGTAGAGATATAGATCAACATTGTCAAGTTTCCATATGCTCTATCGTAAACTTATCTCCAGATTTGTAATTCAATAAATAATATCAACAAACACTTTTGCAATATTATTTATCCCTAGGATAAAAATCTTTTTCCCAGGTATGACTGCTTATGCCCATAAGACTTTCTAAAATACAATCTTGGAGTATTAGGATACATTACTCATTCAAACGAGCTAATAGATCCCATATCTCGTACACCGGGCTCCATGAGCATAGGACCGTACCCAGCGACATATGTGGAATCAAAGTTTGGTGGATTACGCATAAGCCCACTGTGGCGCTCAGGTCAAAGGACCATGGATACTAAAAATTGTTTATTGACGACTATAGGGGATGTCTATTGGAGGTCCTCTTGAGTCTGTTCAGTACTCAGTCCTAACTAAATACCTTCATCTCTACGTGAGCTTCCATTAAACTCATGGGACTACTAAGACTAACCATCTGGAACATCTCGATATGGACATACATTAATCTATATATAACAAAGTCTTCACTAACAAACCTGCATCAGAGAAGATAGATCAGGAATATAGTGTTTAAGAACATCTTGCATAATGACATTTCTTAGCACCATTTGCAACTCTTTGCAACTATGTCATTACTAATATATTCTCGGGTCTTTGTCTTATTTCAGACAATGCTCTAACTCTTTAGATTTTGCTAACTCTTAAAACCTTGTAACTCTTAGTATTTATAACTCTCAGCATTATTAATTTTTAGCACTAATCTAAACTCATTTAGATCATATCTAAACTTTTTCAGATCATACAATGTCTAAAACGTTACAAGCATCATACAATATATTAAATATAATTAGCGATTTAATGAAATGATAATAGTATAAATATAAAGCAAATATTCATACATAAAAGGGATGACACATAAGTACAAATTCCAACAACTCCCATTTCTTTATTGTCATTCATGATGATATCTAATACCCATGACTCCACATGTCTTTCAAATATTTTTGGAGTTAAGGCTTTGGTAAGTGGCTCCACTACATTATTCACAGAGTCTTCTTTACAAACTATTATATCTCCTCTAGCCGAGTTTTCTCTAATGATATGGTATTTTTTTTTTCACATACTTAGACATTTGGTGTGCTCTCGACTCTTTGGCTTATGCAATGGCTCTGTAGTTGTCGCAAAATAATGGTATAAGATCTATTGAACTTGAAACTATTCCAAGTTCAATGATAAATTTGTATATGTACACAGCTTCTTTTGCTGCTTTTGAGGCTGCAATATATTCTGCCTCTATTGTGGAATTAGCTATGGATGACTGTTGTTACTTTTCCAACTGATTGTCGCACCATTGAGAATGAACATATTCGGATGTAGATTTTCTATCATCCAGATCAGACTGGAAATCTAAATCTGTGTATCCTCTTATGTGTAAGTCATTTTCTTCATATATCATAAACTTATCCTTAGTACTCTTAAGATATTTCAGGACATGTTTCATAGCCATCCAATGGCCTTAACCTGGATTAGACTAATAGCGACTTATAACACTTACAGTTATACTGATGTCAGGTCTCGTACATATCATGGCATACATCAAATTTCCTATAGCTGATGGATATGGTATGTTAGACATTCTAACCTTTTCATCTTCACTTGAGGATACATCTTCCTCGAAAGATGAATGCCATATCTAAAAGGTAAATTAACTATCTTACAGTTACTGAAATTATACTTTTCTAAGATATTATCTATGTACGATGATTGAGAGAGTCCTATAAGCCTCATAGCGCTATCTCTATAAAGCTTTATACCCAATATATAGGAAGCCTCTCCTAAATCTTTCATAGAGAAATTCTTACTAAGGTAGCATTTAACTGACTGTAACATACCAATAACGTTTTCGATGATGAGTATGTCATCCACATAGAGGACCAAGAAGACTACTATGCTCCCACTGCTATTTTTATACACACATGATTTCTCTTCATTCTTGATGAAACTAGATCCTCTTATTACCTAATCAAAATAAAGCTTCCAACTTTGGGAAGCCTGCTTAAGTCCATAAATAAACTTCTTCAGTTTGCATACTAGACCAGAAATTTGGCTGGATGTAAAACCTTTAGATTGTTCCATATAGATCTCTTCTTCAAGATATCCATTTAGGAAAGCTGCTTTTACATCAATTTGCCAAATTTCATAATCATAATATGCAGCAATTGCCAATAAATTTTGAATGACTTAAGCATTGCTACTGGTGAGAGGTTTCCTCATAATCGATCCTAGATCACTGAGTATAACCTTTCATAAACAAATGGGCTTTAAAAGTCTCTACGTTTCCATCGAGCCTACGCTTTCTCTTATAAATATATTTACAATTGATTGAAACAATTCCTTCAGGAAGCTCAACTAAGTCCCAGACTTGATTTTAATGTATTAAGTTAATTTCTAATTTTATAGCCTCTTGCCATTTTCCCAAATCGATGTCTAACATTGCCTCTTTATAAGTCATAGGATCCTTTTTTTCAATCAAGAAAACATCAAGAGCACTTTTAGGTATTGAACCATACCTTTTAGGTGGCCTTGATATCCTTTCCGACCTACGTGGAGGGTGTGTCAAAGGAGGTATTCCACTTGATTGAACTTGAGGTTCCATCATTGGTTTATTTAAATCCTGATTGACTTTCATCTAGTTCAATCTTTCTACAATCTCCATGATCCATAAGAAACTCTTTATGAGACCTGATTCCTATAAATATCGTAGATACCTAGATTTTGAAGTATCGCGATAAAGAAACTATAGAGATAATCAATTTTGACCTTATTGCAAATATTTTTGTGTGGCACATGCGAATAATATTTCAACGTGGTTATGTTAACCCATTAGTGTAGTAATGTGGGACCCATTTGGGTGACCGATAGAACATGTTAAATAGCAATAGGGTAAAATCACGCATTTATTAACCTAACCATGGTTAAGAATTAACCAAGGTTGAGTTAAAAGTTAACTATGATTAATATAAATAAATTAAGTAATCAAATTGATTAACATTTATCCAAATTTAATAATATAATAATAGATATTATGAAATATTTTATATTATTATTATATTATTTTAAATGGAATATATGTGAATTAAAGTTAGTATAAGTGGATTATTGTGATTGGTTATGAAAAAGTAAAGAAGGGTAATTGTAGAATTTTAATTGGTTAAAAAAAAGAGGAGAAGTGTTTAGAAAAGAGAGAGTTGCCGAAAAGAGAAAACGGGAAGAGGAAGAGAAGTGTTAGCAAAAAGGGAGAGAAGAAAAGAGAAAAAAAGAGAGGAAGAGAAGTTGCTGAAAAGGAAGAAAGAAAGAAAGAAAGGAGAAAAAGGAAGAAGTAAGAAGAAAATTTATTGTTTTGGTATTTATTTCATGTATTTGGATGTATATATATGTATGTATGTAAATCTCTATATGTGTATACATGTATGTTTGTATGTATAGGTGTAGATATACATATATATGTATTAATGAATAGAAATACATATGTATGTTTGTATGTATTTATGCATGTATATACGTATATATATATATGTGTGTGTGTGTGTGTGTGTGTGTGTGTGTGTGTGTGTGTGTGTGTGTGTGTGTGTGTGTGTGAATGTATGTATAGATTTATGTAAACATGTAAGTATGGTTGTATGTATTTATGTACATATACACATATATGTATATGAATATATTTATGTTGTATATATGTATATTTTATAAGTATGTATGTGTGTGAATTTGTAGAATTAGGGTTTGGGTGTGATTTTGATATCAAAACTTCAATTGGATGTTATTAAGGTATTAGAATTAAATTGGCGTCCTTTGGATGTATTTAGAACAAGAAATTAAGAAAAGAAATGTGTTTGATAGAGAATTGTGCATTCGGCCACTTAAGAAATTTTAGGGTTTAGGTTGTGTTTTGATTAAATTGTTATGTATAAATAATTCTTTGTACCAATTGGATGTATATGGTTGATGGAAAATAAAAAATGAAGCAAATGGGACATAATGGTCCATTTTGGTAAGGTGCATGGCAATTGATGTGCTTTGATTTTTAAAATAGATTATTTAGAAATATAAACCAAAACTGACTTCAAGATGATGGTAGTGTCTGATTTTTGTTGTTCTTTCTTTAAGTATTTAGGCTGAATTATAACAAATAAATGGTAAATAAGATAGAGGATAGAACTCAAAAGAAACCTTGATAAGTCATAAGGACGCAACAAGGATCAATTTAGGATTGTAGCGCCACACTCTTGGTGATTAAAGAGTGATAAGTCAGCAACTATCTTCAAGAGTTAAAAAACTTGAGTAGATAATTTTGAGAGAAAAAAGTTCTATTTTCGTGTATAAAATTGAAGAATAAGGCAACTGCCTCTATAAGTTTTTAAGATGCCTTATTGATAAGGGCATAAAAGCACTAGTATGATTTCTACCCAACTTTCATATTTTACTCCAAATCATAAATATTTAGCTATTTAATTATGGTTTTTGATCATAAATAAATGTACGATGAAAAATGTGATGCATAGGAACAGACGGGAGGCGAATCAGACATCAAACGAAGAAGTTACGCTCAAAATACGAAAGTAGCACAGTAGGTGGTTGAGTGCTGCGGCGCCCAACGCTGAGCGTCGCAGCGCCCAGAACAGCAAGTGAGTGCCACGGCGCCACACTCAGCGCCGTGACGCTCGTGACGAGGAACAGTATCGGAGAACAATAACTCGTGAACAGTAATTTGCTACAGTAACTCGTAAAACAGTAACTCAAAGACAAAAACCTATAAATAGAGAGCCAAAAACCCTAAAAGAAAAGAGGAGAAAAAGAGAGAAAAGAGGCAAAAACTTAGAGAGAGAATTCACAAATCAAATATCAAAGCCAAAGATTGAAGAACCAAGATCAAGATTTAAGCTTCAAGCCAAGATTGAGGGAAAAGCACATCAAGGAGTCACTTTGATTAGTTTTTCTTCTCTTTCTTTATCATTATGTTCTTGTTTTTGTTGATCTTCATGGATTGGTTTGATACTTTTGGTTTTGTGATGGGCTAAATTGTTATTCTAGGGTTAGACTATGTAAACCTAGTATGTAGTTGGATTTTATTGATTCTTAGTTTATGAACTTGATAAATTTCAATTGATTCATTCTGTCTTGTATTTAATACTTTCATTATACCTGATCAATATTTTGAATGATTGAGGAACCATGATGAACTCGACAGATGGATTCATGTGTTTTGCCTAGGATAGTTTGTTGCATGATCATAGGGTAACAACTATGAGTTTCCATACATACCTAGGTGGCATGTATGGTATAATCTAGACTTGATCTTAATGAATTACATTCTGATTTGATTACCATAGACATATAGGTGATTGTTAGAATGCGTAATATAGTCACTTGACCATCGACAGAGGCTTATGGTGAGATTAGTATCTAAACTAATCAATTGGTATTAAAGGATTAACTAAGTAGTTAATGAATCCAATTAAATACTAGGGGACGAGTCAAAACCCTAGATTATCTTTATTTATGAATTCTACTCTTTGCTTTTATTTAGTTAATTGAGAGAACTAGATTAGTTACATAAATTTTAGATTTTGGTTTTCTAAATAAAAGTTAAGTAGGCATAATTTTAGTACTTGATTTATACAATTAGATTGCATAATCCCTGTGGAATCGATATATGGACTTAAAATCCTATATTACTTGATACGATAGCGTGTACTTGCACTTAGCTACTATAGCACACCAATCAAGTTTTTGGCGCCGTTGCCGGGGACATTCCCGCATGGGTTGTGTGCGCCACGGCGCTCACTTGCTGTTCTGGGCGCTGCGGCGCTCAACGTTGGGCGCCGCAGCACTCAACCACCTGCTGTGCTACTTTCGTATTTTAAGCGTAACTTCTTCGTTTGATGTCTGATTCGCCTCCCGTTTGTTCCCATGCGTCACATTTTTCATTGTACATCTATTTATGATAAAAAAAAAACCACAATTAAATAGCCAAATATTTATAATTTGGAGCAAAATACAAAAGTTGGGTAGAAATCATACTAGTGCTTTTATGCCCTTATCACTTATATAGGCTTACAAAAAAGTTTTGTTTTCTCCTCAATATGAATTCGAACCTTCTCATGAAGCTTCTTCATTAATTTTACCTTCTTAACCCCATCCATAGATGTCCTTTCATCAATTGGAATAGGAACAAAGTCAATAGGAACAAATGGATTAAATCCATACACAATCTCAAATGGTGAAAATTTTATAGCCCCGTACACACTACGGTTGTATGCGAACTCCACAATAGGTAAACAAGTATCCCAACTCTTTAAATTCTTGTTTATAACAGCTCGTAATAAAGAAGATAGAGTACGGTTCACTACCTCAGTTTGCCCATTAGTTTATGAATGACAAGCAGTACTAAAAAGTAGCTTCGTTCTAAGCTTCTTCTAAAGAGTCTTCCAAAAATAGCTTAAGAATTTTGTATCGTAATTAGAGACAATACTTTTAGGGATTCCATGTAATCGTACAATTTTCATAAAAAATAATTTAGCAATATGAATAGCATCATCAGTTTTGTTACAAGGAATAAAATGGAACATTTTGAAAAACTGATCAACCACAACCATCACTGAATCCTTTCCACGTTGTGTTCTAGGTAATCCAAGCACAAAATCTATACTAATATCCATCCATGGTTGTTCTAGGATAGGTAAAGGCATATACAGCCCATATGCATTCTCTTTACCCTTAGCTTTCTTACAAATAACACATCTTTCAACCACTTTATGAACATTTCGCCTCATATTAGGCCAAAAGAAGTGCTCTTTTAGTAACTCATAAGTTTTCTTCTCCCCAAAATGACCATTAAGAGCACCACAATGAGCCTCACGCACAAGCAACTCATGCAAAGATCTTGAAGGTATACACATTCTGCCCAACTTGAACAAGTAACCATCATGCATAAAGAACCCATCACAAGCTCTTTTAGCACATTCAGACAGCACATTAGCAAAGTATGAATCACTAGTATATTGTTCTTTCACCTATTCAAAACCCAATAGCCTTATATTTAACATAGAAATCAATGCATAGCTCCTAGAAATTATATCAACAATGACATTGGTTTGCCCCTTCTTGTATTTTATAACATAAAAAAATGGCTCTATGAATTCCACCCATTTGACATGTCTTCTATTCAGCTTGTTCTGCCCTTTAAGATACTTCAAAGATTCATAGTCAGTATGAATAACGAACTCTTTAGGTAGTAGGTAATTCTGCCATACCTCAAGAGCCTGAATCAATGCATAAAATTTCTTGTCATAAATAGAGTAGTTTTAATGTGCCCCATTTAGCTTCTCACTAAAGAATGCAATTGGCCACTTTTCTTGCATCAAAACAGGCCCAATACTAATCCCAGAAGCATCACACTCTATTTCAAATGTTTTAGCAAAATCAAGAAGTGCTTAAATAGGAGCAGAACATAATTGTTCTTTAATCAGCTCAAATTCTTTCTGTGCATTCTTTTTCCACCTAAACTCATTCCCCTTTTTCAAACACTCTATCATAGGTGCAATAATAGAACTAAAATCTTTAATAAATCGCCTATAAAAAAAAGCTAGAACATGAAAACTTCTCACATCAGCAACACCAGTAGGTTTAGGCCAATCACGAATTGCCTTGACCTTCTCCTCATTAAACTTAATTCCATTACCAGAAATAACATACCCTAGAAAGATAACACTATCTTGGCAGAAATAACACTTCTTGAGGTTTTCATACAACTTAGCATCACGCAAGATCTCAAATACAGCCATAAGATGCTTCACATGATCATCAAAAGTTTTACTATAGATCGAGATATCATCAAAATAGACCACAACAAACAGCTCAATTAACTTCCTTAAAACATAAGCCTCATAAATGTACTAGGTGAATTAGAAAGCCCAAATGGCATTACCATCCACTTATACAATCCATGCTTAGTTTTAAAGGTTGTTTTCCATTCATCACCTTCTTTCATCAAACATATCATCAATTCTAGGAATAGAAAATCGATACTTAACTATTATCTTGTTGATAGCTCAACTGTCTACATACATTCTCATGGTACCATCATTCTTTGGAACAAGCAAAGTAGGTACCGAACAAGGACTAAGTGATTCACGCACATAGCCCAGTCTAAGAGCTCACCAACCTGCTTTTGGATCTCTTTTGCTTCCTCTGAATTACATCTATATGCTGGTTTATTAGGAAGTGAAGCTCCAGGCACCAAATCAATTTGATGCTCTATCCCTCGAATATGTGGTAACCCCAATGGCAGCTCTTCCGAAAATACATCTTTGAATTCTTCAAGCAACTCCACAACCTACCTCAGCAAATCCAGACCTTTCACTTGCAATAAAAGCTTTGTCCAAGCTATAAAAACAACTCATGCCGAAGTTAGTGCTTGTTCAATATCTCTCTTTTTGTCTAACATCAACCCCATAACCGATTCCACCATCTTTATTTGATTCCGCAACTAATCTTCTCTAACTTCTTAAGAACTTAATGGCATCAAATTCACTTTCTTCTCATTTAACATAAATGAATAAGTGTTTCTTCGTCCATTATAAGTCACATCATTATCAAACTGCCATGGTCGTCCTAATAACAAATGACTAGCTGTCATAGGAACTACATCACATAAAACCTCATCATGATAGGTTTTAATGGAAAATAGCACGTGAACCTGTCCTGTAACCCAAATCTCCTCATTCTCATTAAGCCAATGCAATTTGTACGGTTTAGGGTACGGAACAGTAGTTAATCCCAGTTTCTCCACCAAAGTAATAGATGCAACATTGGTACAACTACCATAAATAAACTTCAGCACTCAAAACCCCTTGAATTACTAATAAATTTCCCTCAATTAGCTCCAAATTCTCTTATTGTTCAGTCACTTTTACCTTAGATTCCTCTTCTGTTTCAGCCTCATCTTAACTTACAAGCTCTCTATGCTTTCCATATAAAACCATCACCCTCTTATTTGGACATTCAGAAGCAATATGCCCATTTCCCAAGCACTTGAAATACTTGATGTCTCGCGACCTCCTGGGAATTTTAGGTTCAAATACCTTCTCATTTCCTTTTAAAGAACCTGAACTAGCACTCCCCTTACTGAACTCCACTTTCTTATCACATTTAGGTGTGTTCAATATCCGGGAAGGTGAAGAAACAACCTTTGTATTACTTGATATAGTTGACCTCATATGGATACCTTCTATTTTCTGCTGTCTTTTTACTTTAGTTGCAAGTTTTATGACATCCTCAAGAAATATGAAGGGTTGTAACTCAACAACATTAGCTATGTCTCTCCTCAATCCATCAAGAAACCTAGCTATTGTTTGCTCTTAAGGTTCATCCAAATCTCAATGAATTAGTAATAGCTCAAATTCTTTCAAATACTCTTTTACACTCAAGGAGCCTTGCCGCAAAGTTTGGAGTTTGATGTATAATTCTTGTTTATAGTAATTGGGAATAAATCTCTTCTTCATTAATCTTTTCATAAGTGGCCAACTAGTAACTTCTTCTTCATCATCCCTTCTTCGTTGAGCTTTTCAGTTTTCCCACCACAAAAGTGTATAATCTGTAAACTCAAGCGCTGCTACCTTATACTTCTTTGCTTTATGGTATTCGTGCCAATCAAACACCCTTTCTACCTTCTGAACCCACTCCAAATACTCCTCAGGAGAACTAGTACCTCTAAATTATGGTATATTAAGTTTGATACCACTAGTAGGAACATTTTGCTGCCTCCTCAGCCTACCTCTATCTTCAGCCTCTTCATCCCTATTTGGCTTATCTCCAGCATCCCCAAGGTCATTTCGAGGTGCCCTACACCCTATCTGCCTTTGTTGGGATTGCAAAGTATTTCTTTGCATCATTTCTATAATTGTAGCGAGTTATCCACGAATTTCAGTAATCTCACCCCGAAATTCATCATAAGCTCGTTGTAAGCCCATGAGTTGAGCTAGTTCTAAACTCAATCCCTTTGGTACTCTATTTGCATTATCTTTAGCCATTATTAATAAAAATCCCAAACAAGTATGAACAATTAAAAACATAAACAGTAGCTAAAATACACTTCTCAAACTAAATTTTCACCAATTCAGTAAATAAAATCAGATAGTAACAAATGACTCAAATTCACAATTTTTAGGTTCAGGAACAACTCAACTCAGTCAAATCATCTTCAGCCCACAAACTATTAAGAATTAACTTTAATGTCACAGAGTTGCAATTCAAAAATTACTAACCTTAAATATTGGAGATCCAACCTGTTGAATAACCCCACAATATTATATCAAACAAAAAAAGGAAGAGACCTTCAATGGTTGAAACTTCAGTTTGCACACTAAAATCCTATGTTCTGATACCAAGATGATGTGCTTTGATCTTCAAAATAGATTATTCAAAAATATAAACAAAAGACTTCAAGATGATGGTAGTGTCTGAATTTTGTTGTTTTTTCTTTAAGTGTTTAGGCTGAATTATAACAAATAAATGGTAAATAAGATGGAGGATAGAACTAAAAAGAAACCTTGATAAATCATATGGACGCCACAAGGATCAATTTAGGATTGTGACGCCACACTCTTTATAATCAAAGAGTGATAAGTTATTAGCTATCTTCAAGAGTTAAAAAACTTGAGAAGACAATTTTGAAAGAAAAAAGTTCTAATTTTGTGCATAAAATTGAAGAATAAGGCAACTGCCTCTATAAGATTTTAAGATGCCTTATATAGACTTACAAGATGAGGGGAAACCTTAATATTAGCTAACTAACTTAAAAAGACCAAAATAAGCCTAATCTGACTTAACAATTTAAAATAAAGCTCAACAAGTTCTAAATAGCCCAAATACATGAAAATATAGAGAGATAAGTGAAGTAATAAAAATAGGAACATAAGAATCAAATTAAGCCCAATAGCATAGAAATAAAGCTCCCAACTGCCTCTTTAAGTCCAACGTCTCTAAATCACGTCCCAATCTCTAATTGAAGATAAATAAACACCTTTAGCTCATTTTGATTTAGATCGCAAGCTTCAAAGCCCATAGAAGCTTCAATAGCTCTAATTTGACTACTGATGGCCCTTTTAAGCTATTTGGACTTAGCTTTTGTTATTGGACCATCTAAAATCTCTTTCATGCTCAGCTCACCTTCTTGAGTTGATTTAGAACCTTTATGATGCACATTAGCAATTATGTCCAACCAAATTTATAGGTTGTTAAGCAATTTTTATGGCGTCAGATGGTGAATTAAACAAGATTGAATAACTTCGTAAATGAAAAACGAAAAATGGAATCCATCCAGACTTTGTAGGTCGATTAGGGCGCTTACTGGTTTAAATGTAATTTTGAGAATTTATAAAGGTTTTGAATGTCATTTATGGCGTGTAGGTGAAGAAAACCGAGAGCAATAAAGGAAGTAAACGTTCCAGAGAAGAATTGAGTTTGGAGTGATTGGTGAGTGAAATTATATCATGGTTTATCTTTCGTTTAATATGTTTCCGCATATTGAAATTGTATGTTTTATGTGCTTTTAATGCGTAAACATGATTTACGGTTTTGGTATATAGTTATAAATATGCATTTATATGTTCAGTTTAAGGCAGTTTTAGAATTACTAAAGTAGTTTTAAAGGCCATTGGTACCCTCAAATTTTAGTGTGGTGACGATTTAAGACCTGGTCGGTATATCCCGTACGTATGGGCAAGTATTAGGGGGCGAATCACTAACTCTGGGAAGTCAAGTTGTAGAGTCATGTGAGTCACTCTATGTGTACGGGGTATTGTCTCACTATATGTAGGTTGATAAAGGAGTAGAAGCACTAGTATAATTTGTACCTAACTTTTTATATTTTGCTCTAAATCATAAATATTGAAAATATGACGCATAGAAATAAACAAGAGGCGAATCAGACATTAAACGAAGAAGTTACGCTCAAAATACGAATGGGTTACCAAGGCTGGGCGCCGCAGCTCCCAGCGACTAAGAGCTGTGGTGCCCAAGTCAGTAGTTGAGCACCGCGGTGCCCGTGTGACATATAAAAGCCCCTCTCATCTCCTATTTCAACGTGGATTCAAAGCCCCTCACCCTTAGGGTTTCTCATACCAATAAAAATACTCTTTTGAGGTCAAATACAGAGACTTTGGAGAGGCAAAAACTTAGAGAAAGAATTCACAACAGAAAATCAAAGAAAGCCAAGAAATCAAGATTCAAGATCAAGATTCAAGTTTCAAGTTAAGATTGAGAGAGAAGCAACCTAAGATGTCTTCTTGATTGGTTTTTCTTCTCTTTTCTCACTATTATGTTCTTGTTCTTATTGTTCTTTATGAATTGATTTGATACTTTTGGTTTTGTGATGAGCTAAACTTGTTATTCTAGGGTTAGACTATGTGAACCGAGTATATAGTTGCATTTCATTTATTCTTAGTTTATGAACTTAATTATTATAATTGATTCATTCTATCTTGTGTTTATTTCTTTCATTATATCTGGCCAATATTATGAATGATTGAGGAATCTTGATGAACTTGACAAAGGGATTCATGTATTTAGCCTAGGGTAGTTTGATGCATGATCATAGGGTAACAACTATAAGTTTCATCTAGAATAAATATATACCTAGGTGGCATGTATGGTATAATTTAGACTTGATCTTAATGAATTAAATTCTAATTTGATTACCATAGACATATAAGTGGTTGTTAGAATGTGTAATTTAGTCACTTGACCATCGATAGAGGCTTTTGATGAGATTAGTGTCTATGCCAACAATTTATATTAAGGGATGAATTAAGTAGTTAATGAATCAAATGAAATACTAGTGGATGAGTCTATACCCTAGATTATTATCCTGTGATGAATTCATATCTCTTGTTTGTTTGCTATTTAGGTTTAGTTTAATTTGATAGAATTAGGTTAATAAATTTAGTTTCAGATTTTGATTTTTTTGAATAAAAGTTAAGTAGATATAATTTTAGTAATTGATTGAAGAATTAGATCATGTAGTACCTGTAAGATCGATACTTGGACTTAAGTCCTATATTACTTGATACGATAGGGTGCACTTGCGCTTAACTAGTATAACACCAATCATAGGCGATATAGGATTCCGCTGTATAGCCAGTGAGTTGTCACAGTGGGTGTTGTTAGTTTAGATGCCCCGTGACCTACTCACGTTGTGCGGTGCTAGTTTAGTCGCTACATGAGTATAGAGCTTTAGGGTTACCATTGGTAAAGTTTAGAAAGAAAATGGCTGAACAAGAGTTTAATAGTTTTTTAACTACCAAATGCATATTACGTATTTATATATATGTACATGTTAGTTATTATGTTTTACAAATTTTGGATATTATTTTTTCAAAGATGTAAATAAAACCCACTCGACAAGATTTCATTAACATATGATGTTAGAAACCATTTTACAGTTTTATAATAATTTTAGACACATGTTTTATGCATATGTTTTAGAATTTAATATTTATGCAAAATTTTATCTTATTTTCACTAGAAATCTTAAACTCACTCACTGAGCTTCTTTAGCTCACCCATTTCGTGTTTTATGTTTTTTAAACCCCCTCTAAGTGCAGGCCTCGATACGCAAGTTACTAATTCTCCTACCATTGATTAGTTGGCTTAGTCTAACGATTATTTTGTAAATGTAAATGTGCTATGTAACACCTTTTGATTTTTGCATAGTAGTCATAGACTTGTGTATTTTGTAAATATATTTGAACAAACAAGAAGAGGTTTTGATATTATGGTGATAGTTTCACTTTTTATTAGTATGTTAATTTTATGATTTAAATGAAATTGTTGAGTTGAGTTTGGATTTAGTTTTGAAAAGGACCGGAGGTCTTATTTGGAAGTTGAGAAGCTATCTGAAATAAAAGTGTGATTTTTCTTGCAAGTTTTGTATTGGATTTTTAAAAGAACATAAAAAACTCTATCCGTTTTTAAAAAAAATTAATAAGTTATTTTTACGTATATTTCAAGATTTTCTCAGTAATAGTAAGAATTAAAAATGGGTTCACCTCACAGAATTTCTCAGCTTAAATAGTTAGATTATGAGAAACTTCTATTAGGGTGCTCGGCAGGGCCGTTGGGATCTATAGTAGAGGGTCTCAGGGTTGGTCTTGTCACTCTTTCTCTAGAAAAGTGGCATAACAAAAAACGAACATGTTTCATTCCTTTGTATCATAAAACTAGTATCCCATTGAATTCTTGGGATATCCAATGAACCTATACTTATATCTCTGGGTGCAAGTTTATCATGTTGCGTATCTTTTATGTAAGTAGGACAGCCCCAAATCTTAATGTAGAGTGGATGGAATGGCTTTCGATGAAACTCTATTCAATATATGAGTAGCAGTTTCTATAGCATAACCCCATAAAAATTCAGGGAGATCGATGAAACTCATCATCCATTGAACCATATCTAATAAAGTCCAATTCCTCCTCTCTAAAACACCATTATGTTGTGGAGTCGAAACTCTTTGAACCTTTCAAAAGTTTCTGACTTGTGTTTTATTAGAAACACATATCCAAATCTTGATAGATCATCGATAAAGATAACGAAATATCAAAATCCTCTAATTGTAGTGTGATTCATTGAAACATATACGTCACTATATACACGTTCTAATAAATTAGTGGCACGGTGTCCAACACCAATAAATATGGCTTTGGTCATTTTTTTTTAATATAAGATTCACAATTGGATAAGGTTCTATGGTTAGATTAAGTATCTGACCATCTTTGACTAGACGGGTTAGGCGTCTCATGCCTATATGACCTAATCTCATATAAGACAATTTTGTATCATTTAAAGTTTCTTAATTTTTATTAGTATTCACCTGTACATTCATAAAATCTATTATTGTATCTAATACATAATGACCATTAATCAACTGACATTCAGCTAATAAAATATTATCCAAATCGTATAAACATAAGAAATGATTTCGAACATACATATGATATCCCTCACTGTCCAATACAAGAATGAAAATAATTTGCCAAATAATGTTTGACACATAATAACGATTATTCAATACAATAATTCTATTAAATGGAAGAAGTAAATTAAAACGTCTAATAGCCTCAACTTGTAGGAAATCTCCATTTCCAACACGAAGCTGTACTTCTCCAAGTTGTAACAATTTAACTTCCTTCAGACCTTGCAACACATTGCAGATGTGAAAAAGACAACCAGTATCTAATACCTAGCCAACACTAGCATCAAATGCTAAAGAAATATCAATAATAGGTAAGTGCATACCTAAGGGTGTCTTCTTAATCATGGCAAGGTATTTTGGGCAGTTTCTCTTATAATGCCCATCCTTACTGCAATTGAAACATTTTTTCTTTATTCTTATGTTGGAGCATGGACATATATTGTATTGTTTTTTAAGACCTATTTTGGGTGCATGTTTTTTGTTCTTTTTATTCTTCCTTTTGAAATTCTTAGAAGTCTTCAAGTAGAAGATGAAGCACCCTAAACATAGAGAGCTGTGCCCCATTTGTTCATGTCCTCTTGAGCTATTTTTAGCATGTTATGCAAATCAGCATAAGTAGGGGTCAATCCTTACATAGTTCATAATAAACTGTGCAAATAACTCTGGAAGTGATTGGAGAATCAAACTATTCCCTAATGTATTGCTTAGTAAGATATCCATAATTTCAAACCTCTTAATATGAGATATAATCTTGAGGACATAGGGACTCACTGGACTGCCCTCAGGTAGTTTAATTTGAAAGAGAGATTTGGCAACCCTATTATTTTAACTTAAGGTTGGTCGCCAAATAACTCTTTCAGGTAGAGCATTATGCTCCAGCACTGTCCATATGGACATGTTCCCTTTGGAGCTCCATAGACATTGATCCGAGGATGTACGATTTGACTTTCAAATCGTCATCCAACTATTTTCGATATATCTCTTTTTCTTCGGAAGAAACATCATTAGAAACGGCTCGTGGCAGGCACTGATTAATTATATATCCAACCTTCTCAGAATCTAAAACTATTCTAAGATTCATAAGCCAGTCAGCATAATTTTCTGCACCCTTAAGTTGGTGCGCATTAAGTAGGCGAACTAGTGGGTTGCGTAAAGCCATTTGATCTTAACAAGACAAAAACAAAAAGATGTTAGCAGAATATTTCAATTGCTAATAAATAATATTTTAGATCATAAGTATAACAGTTATACATTTTCTAATCTAAAAATGCCCTCCCACTGTTTTACATAATCCTTTTAATCTTTCAAACAGAAAAATGATAGTTCAAAATTCTTTAAACTAAACAGTGAAATGTGGACCCCATTGACATTTTATTCTAGCCGCATACTGTAATGACCCAGGCCTTTGTAAACCTAAAAGATAGATAACTCTTACTACTGATCTTAAATACACCTTATCTACACACTTTAGTGATCTAGGATTAGTGTATTCTAGATTTACTTATCAATCATCAAATATATGTTATCGATATTATCTGCACACTTTAGTGATCTAGGGTAATACTTTAGCATATTTACCTCATCTAATATTTAATCGACATAGCCCAAGTCACACCAATCAATCCCCTCATACTTTAGCGATCTTGGAAAAATCGAAGTGACTTGTTTAATACCGTATTGACAAGACATATCATATTATCACATTATCTCATAATAAAATATTATTCAATCTGATTAACAGAGATTTAATAAAAACATTCTCATCTCTTGAAAATAATTAATTTAGATTGTTCATTTTTATTTTTCGTAAACACAACTAACCCCCTCCAATAGAGCTCCCATTGTGCTTATCCTCACAATTGAATGATCAATTCATGTTATGACAATTATTGAAGAATAATACAATAACATAAAATAAGTCAAAGCAAGATAAAATTAATAAAGAAAAAAATACTACGCTGCCAGACACTATCACTCCTAGTGTCCGAAAAAACAATTTTCTCTTGTTCCAACACCCAATTTTTCTTATGTTCATTATGTCCAAACATCTAATGATCAATTATAAATATCAACATGTTCAAAAACTCATAAAATAAAATCATATTTAGTTTTAAACATCACCATGCTCTAAATCAAACATCATCATATTGTTCAAAATACAACATCAACATGTTAAAAATTCAACAACATCAAACATCACACACCAAATTAGCATGCTTTGATACCGTTTGCTAATTAGGTGTGTGATGTCTGAAGTGTATGTATAATTTTAAATTTTATATATGTAGCAAAAGTATCACATATATATTACACATTATGGCATAATCAAATACATATATCTCATATATGTTCATAAGTATCATTTAAATGAACTGCAAGTAGATAAACCTACCGGATTGGAAGTAGCTTTTCGATTCTTCAAGAACTCTAATCTACAAGTCTTGAACTCACTATGAAGTGTACTATTGCACAATTCTAGTTCACAACAATAGGATTGTAAAGCTAGAATAGCAGCCATTTTTTTCTAGCAACAAAATATTTTAACTCTTAAAACACTTTGATCTATTAGTATTTATTACTTATGAGAGATGAAAGGTATAAAATGTATTTGGTTCATTTCTGTTTCTACACCACCCTTTGCAAGAATACTTAGAAAAGGACTTAGCCAAAAATCTCTCTATTCTCTACCTCTCTACCTTTCTCTCCCGTATCATGCATCTCATGAATGAATTCAATTCATTCAAATTTTTGTTTCAATTTTCTAATGCTTTTCATGGACTACCATTAAACATTGTTGGCCATTTCATTGCATTATCTTATCAAATATATTTTATTAATGGCCACCAAATATTCTTTTACCAAATGTTAGAATATCTTTAATTATTTTAATTAATTAATGACCAACATCAAGGCCCCTTATTAGGTAAATGATACAATTGTCATAATTGATGTTTATCCCAATGTAATAATAATCAATAAATAAATTTTACGCTAATTATTCAAAAACTATTTTTGAATAATTACTTTTACCTCACTTATTTTTTTTTTATCTATGGAATCTATTATCAGAGTTCTAGCCCTTCTCTGGAGACAAGCAAGGATCAAACTATAGCAAGACTAAGACGAGATCCCTAGGTGGGGCGAAACCGTGCCAGTTGAGTGAAGGCCCCGGAAAGAAAACATCAGGAAGCTTTTCAGCCTCCAACCTGCCCTTCGCCTGAAAAGGTCAGGACGAAACGACTTTCACCATTCATTGACAGGGTCCCGGGTAAAGGAGTGTAAGCTTTGGCCCAAGGAGTCAGGTAAATCGGTAATTTCAAGGTAAAAATAAATTATGCACAATATATTTGCATTTGTCAACATTCTACTAGTTAACAACTCTTGTCAATTAATTATGTGATGTACTTAACATTTAAGTCTTGATAAATACACATCCTGAGGAACCCCTGAAACATATTTTTGGTTTGCTGAAATTTCTTAGACCGAATTGTTTGATCCAATATACTACCCTGGTGTACAACGAGTACACTTCACATTGTGAGATGCTCCAGGTCCATGCCCGGTTTGTCAGAACTTGTTCATACGTTCGTGAACAATGTCCTATACACATATTACGGATATTACAAAAGCCTGTGAGACCATTGAAGTTGATATTATAACATATTTGTATAATCCCTCCATCACAGATATACTAGAAGAGCAGAGATATAGATCAACACCGTCAAGTCTCTATATGCTTGACTGTAAACTTATCTCTAGATTTGTATTTCAATAAATACTATCAGCAAATACTTTTGCGATATTATTTATCCATAGGATAAAACTCTTTTTCTCTTGTATAACTGTTTATGGCCATAATGTTAGAAATCGAGTGTGCGACATACGAGTGTATACGTAATTTCAAAAATTACTACACACAGTGGAAGTATGTTAACATATACACCTAATTTAACGAATTTAACCACATATATCACATATATGCTCAAGTATAACTATTATAAAATAACTCATACATGATGAACAATTGTGTACATAAAATTAAAATGTAAAGAACATTTACTTAATAAAGGTAGCTTTACAAAATCTTCAAGTCCTCCAATAATCCAATTGAAGAGCTCACCTTGAACTGAATTGTTGAACAATTCTAGTCCATAACAGGTTGGGGGGATTATGGAGCTAAAATGGTAGCTTAATTTTAGAATTTCCAGCAACATGTATTCAAACTCTTTGAATACAATTTTGTTTCTTAAATAGAGATGATAAATATTTTATATACAACTTTTGTATTAATTATAAATATTTTACATACAACTCTTGTATAATTCTTAGAAACAATTTTCGTGGGATAATTATTTTGAACATTTTTTGTCTAAAATAATTATCATTTCTCCATTTTCTTTTCTTTCATTTTGAGCCATTTATTAGAGAAGAAGAAGAAGAAGAAGAGAGGTTTTCATATTTTCCAACACTTGAAAGAACAAAAACAAAATTTTCTCTTACCTCTCAATTCCTTGGCCGAATTCTTCTCCCAAAATTGAATGAATCAATTCAATTGTTAGCTTAATTTTTGTTTTTGTTATTCAACACCTTTTGATAAAATAAAAACAAGTGCTCCACCAATTTTCTTGTTGGTCTCCCACTTAAGATTAATTTATTAAGCACTAGAAAAATGGCTACCTAAATAAATCATTACCTAACATATAATTATTTTAATCATATTAGGAAAATAAATGGCCAACATCTAGGCCTCTAATTATATTACGATACAATGTCCATGATTTATTATCATATTATCTAATAATATAATAATAATATCTAATTTAATTATTCCAAATAATTTTGATTAATTACTTTTTACCTTACTGATTTTTACTACCAAGGTTAAATGGTAAAACTAAAGTAAAATCAAATCATGGAACAAATTTTACCACTTGTCAACATCTTATTAATTAACAACTATTGTTAATTAATTCAATGATATACTTAACAATTAAGTCTTGACAAATGCGCATCTCAAGGGATCCCGAAACAATTATTCTATTTTGCTGAAATTTATTAGATCGAATTATTCAATCCAATCCGCTACCCCAGTGTGCAATGAGTACATTTCATATTGTGAGACTCTTTAGGTCCACACCTGATTTGTCATATGGAGCTCCTCTATACGTCCGTGAACGATGCCCCACACACATGTTACGGATATTACAAATCAGTACATTAGACCATGCAAGTTAAGGTTATTGCATATTTGTATAGTCTTTAAATCATTTATATCCTGAAAGAGCAGAGATATAGATCATCACCGTCAAATCTCTATTTGCTAAACCATCAACTTGTCTCTAGATTTATATTTCCTTAAACAATATTCACAAGCACTTTTGTAATATTGTTTATCCCTTCGGAATATATTTTTTGAGGTTTATGCTTGTGGCCACAAGACTTTTTAAAATACAATCTTGGAGCATCAAGATATACAACCCACTCTTATGAGCTGATATATCTCATATCTACGCACATCGAACTCCATGAGCATCGAACCATACCCAGCGACACACAATGGTCAGACCATGAAAGGTCTCTAACAAGTGTAGAACCAAAGTATGATAGATCACTCATAAGCCCACCGTGGTGTAAAGGTCAAAGGACCATAAATACTACTCAGTTTGGAAGACCTTCCATTGACAACTTTGTGAGATGTCTATTGGAGGTCTTTGTGAGTCTGTTCAATATCCAATCCTCACTGAATGCCTGTATGTCTATACGAGCTCCACTAAGCTCATAGTTTACTAAGACTAACCATCTGGACCATCCAGATATAGACATATACTAATCTATATTAATGGGTTCCACCGATAGACCCGCATCGATGAAATTAGATCAGAAACATCAAGTTTGACAACATACTTGCATAATGACATTTCTTAGTACCATCTGCAACTCTTTTTAGCTATGTCATTATAAATATATTCTCAGGTCATTGTCTCATTTCAGACAAGGCTCTAATTATTTAGATTTTGCTAACTCTATTAATCTGCTAACTCTTAACACCACTAACTCTTATTACTTTTAACTATTAGTGTTGTTAACTTTTAGGACTAATCTAAATTCCTTTAAACCATATCTGAACTCTTTCAGATCATGAACATAGTGTTTAAGAACATACTTGTATAACAACATTTTCTAACACCATTTGCAACTCTTTATAACTATGTCATTACTAATATATTCTCAGGTCTTTGTCCAATTTCAAACAACGCTCTAACTCTTTAGATTTCGCTAACTCTTATAATCTTATAACTCTTATTAGTGTTAACTCTTAGTGTTTATAACTCTCAGTGTTGCTAATTTTTAGCACTGATCTAAACTCATTTAGTCTAAATCTGAACTCTTTCAAATCATACAATGTATGAAACGTTACAAGTATCATACCATATATTAAATATAATTAGTGATTTAATAAAGTGATAATAGTATAAATGTAAAGCAAATATTCATACATAAAAAGGATGGCATGTAAGCACAAATCCTAACAACATTAGCCTTCATATGATAATCTGAATGCCAAACCAGTGCTAACCTCACCCGATTTGATCGTCTAAAATGTGGCTCCTCTGGCTCAACTGGTTCTTATTGATCGTGCTCTAGTGTTGCTTCAGAATTTCTTCTTCTTTGAACTCTTCCTCCATTTGCACTGTGGTAGTTTCTAATTTGTCCTTTGTTGTATTATCATCTTCTTTCTTTTACATCTTATCTTATGGAAATATCACATCTCTACTAATAACTACCTTGTGGGTAGTGGAATCCCAAAGGCGATACCCCTTAACTCCATCAATACCCTAATAATATACATTTCTAGATTTTGGATCAAGTTTTATGACTTTGTAGGTGTTGTACATCATGTACATAGGATTTTCAAATGTATGTAAATTATAATAATCAGTTAGCTTACCAATCCACATCTCCATTGGTGTCTTTAAATCAATCGCTATTGATGGAGATCGATTGATCATGTAATAGACGATATTGACTACTTCTACCTAGAATGATTTGGCTAGACATGTAGTCCTTAACATAACTCTAGTTTTTTCAAGTAGTGTTCTATTCATCAGCTCTGCCACTCTATTTTGTGGATGCGTATATGTCATTATGAATTGTCTTTTGATACCTTCTTGCTTGCAAAATACATCAAATTCTCTGTCAGTATATTCTCCTCCATTATTAGTCTTTAAACACTTGATCTTTGTCTTGATTTCAAGTTTCACCCATGCTTTGAAGACTTTGAATACAGGAAAAACATCTGCCTTTCTTCTGTTAGATAAACCCAACATCTCCTAGAGAAGTCAACAATGAAAGACATAAAATATTTTCCTCCTCCCAAAGATGTGATCGGTGCTTACCAAACATCAAAATGAATTAAGTGTAAGATGTCATTACTTTTAGCTATTGATGTGCTAAACTTTAATCTATGCTATTTACTTATAACATAATGCTCACAGAAGGGTGAAGAAATATTTTTAAGTCTAGGAAGTAATTTTTTATTAGAGAGAATTTTTAAACCTTGTTCTGACATATGACAATGTCTTTGGTGTCACAAAATCGTCACCTCTTCTGCAGAACTGGTTGATGCAACAAATACTTCTGCCTCTTAATATATTTTCCCTAAAAGTATGTATAAGTTAGCAGATATGTTTTCTACCTTCATTACTATGAGTGTGCTTCTAACAATTTTCATGATCCCATTTTATATATAAGTTTTACATGGCTCATCTAATTGTCCTAGAGATAATAGATTTTTCTTCAAGTCTTTCACATGTTGTACCTCTAGGCATTACGAACCATTCTATCGTACATCTTCAACTTGATGGTGCCAATGTTAGCAATCTCCAAGGTATGATCATCTCCTATGATCATAGATCCTTCAGAGATAGGTTTATAATTGTGAAACCAATCTCAAGAGAGGTCATATGCCATGTTGCTCCCGAATCCATTATCCAAACATCAGTGAGCTTCTTTCTGTCCTTAGAAATAGTTATTGCCTCGCTGAATAAGATGTTACCATCATCAAAAGTACTTGCAACACAGCCATGAGATTTTGATAACTTAGTGGTCTTTTCTACATCTTTCTTATATGACACTCACTTTTGAAATGCCCTTTTTTGCCACAATTGTAACACTTGATATTTTTCTTACTCATTGACTTTGATCTTTCTTGTCTGTGACTTTCAATGGAGCCATGCTCCATTGGCCTGCCTCTAATCATCGGTAAAGCCTCCGCTTGCTACAAACTAGTTGCTCTATCTTTCTTATTTTTAAGCCTACTTTCTTCTTCAAGAACAGAGTCTATAACATCTTTAAAAACTAGATAGTCCGTTAAGAGATTATTGGTTAAGCTAATGATTAGATTGTCATATAATTCTAGAAGACTTTGGAGTAAAATCGCAACACATTTATTTTGCCTAATATTGTAACCCAAAGTAGAAAATTGGGAAAATAAAGTATTGAGAGTGTAAATAATTTTGCCCAATTATTAGTTACCGTCGTAGATTCTAACATTCATAAGGTGTAGAGTCTTTTTTTCAAGAAGATCTTGTTGTGAAGAAACTTTGTCTCGTACAATGTTGTTAGAGTATCTCATATCTCCTTTGCTATTTTTTTCTTTGTTACACTTGATAGAACTTCGTCTGTTAATCCTATATGCAAGTTGGTAATATCATCTCCATCTATCTCTTCCCATTTTTCATCACTCATACTTGTCGGTCTGTCACCAATTATCGCCAAACAATGGTCCTTTCTTAAGATTGCCATCTCATCTTTCACATCAAGAAATTATTCTCATTGAACTTCTTTACTTCGTACTTTGCCATCATATTAATTGACTATGATTTGCTTCTCACTCAAATCGGCTCCTATTATTTCACCATAAACAATTACACTCTTGTGAATAGTGCCATATATGAACATTATCGTATATATAAATAGTACCATATATGTGACTAGTTACACACTTTTAAATAGTACCCGTGAATGATATACCTTCACCTTAAAGCCCTGAAGCTATGATACCACTTGTTATAGAGAATTTAAAGGTTGAAACAGTATCTTAATTTAAAATAGGAATGAGAAACTGAAAGAAAATAAATGACACAAATTTTATGTGAAAAACTCTCAAACAAATTTAGGTAAAACTCACGGAGCAAATATATGAGAATTTCACTATAAAAATAGGATTACAACTATTATCTAATTATAAGGAGAGAACAATTTATTCTCTTTCTTAAAACTAGTAGATACACCTCAACCTCAAATTTCTCTCTTAACAAGTAAGGAGAAACTAAAGAAATTGCTCTAAAATAAAGTATAAGATTAAATTATGGGATGATATTAGTGAACTAATGGAGCACCTCTATTTATAAGAGGGGGTAAGGCTTTTATACATGTAATAATATTCTAATTGAACACATTTTCACCCATTCAATTCAATATTTTTAACTAGGCTACCCATTATTATAAACCATTTGTTTTTTTATTTATAAAAATAATAGTTTCAATTTTCTTCAATATATACTTTCATTTTCTTAATTTTAAATGTCATGTTTATAGGCACCAAACCTATCAACCACCAACAATTTTTTGTTGAAGAGAGAAAATTAAAACGACAACTTATGAAATATACTTTTTTATTTTGAAACAGCTTATGAAATATACTTTGATAATATTAATTTGTGACAATCATTAGTGTACTGCAATACATCTTTCTTAGATGGTTAACACGTATACATTCTTACATTTTCTACTATAAAGTAGGAGATCTTTTACAAATTTAAAATCAAGAGAATGATATTTAATATTTAGTAAAGATGAGATGGCACATTTTATGTTTTCCCTCTATCTATCCAGTTACCCATTTATTCTGTAATCGGAGTGGATGTTCAACGTGAACTATTTGATATCAGCTAATGCAATCTAACGTTCAAAACTAATGGACGTACTGCGCGTACGAATGTGCTAGAAGCATAGATCGATCTATATAGACTCTATTTTACTAAATAAATATTATATGTACATTATTGATCATCGAAAACGTGTTCGGATTAGTTCAACGGTGCAAATAAATATAAGCTCAAATGAATAATTTGTAGGAAGAGATATTGTGAACAACACACTGGCTTCTTAAGATTTTATGTTTTAAATAAGTTTTGAAGGGTTTAAGAAATAGATTGAAATGAAATGGACCACACTCCGTAACACATGGGTTTATGGTTTTTTTTTAAAGTTGTTTGGGTTGCGCTTTTTTATTTGCTACATGAGTTTCTTTCTTGAGCTAAGGCTTCTTAAAGTAGGTTTAGAATAATTTTCTTTAAAATAGCCCTATAGTTTTTATATTTTTCTTTTTTAACTAAACATGTAAAAATTAACTTTTTGTAATAAAAAATTTTACAATTAGATAATTATACCCTTGGGTCTATTTTCCCTCTCCATATAAAACAAACTATAAAAAAACACAATATCTCAAAACTAAATGTACTCTCTCTATAAAACTCTCTCAAGTCAATTTTTTGCAGACCGGCAATTTCAAAGGCAACATTGTAGAAAGCGTGTTAAGTGTGTGCTTAATGAGGGTGAATGCATGTGATTGTGTATTCATTGAATTAAAATGCATGTCATACATACATTGGTACAACGGAATTGTATTTAATCATTCAACAAACACACTTTGAATTGAATCAATTATAGGAATAGTTACAAAAACTCATATTTGAAGACTTTTGATGAAGAATAAAAAATCGAGTCTCACACGAAAGTGAATCGTTAAGAAATTCTAGTCTCTAACGCTGGTAGGATTAGAGTAACTAAAATAGTAGCCTTTCTTTTAATTTCCAACATGATTCGAATTTTAGTTCAACACTTGAACTAATTTCACTCACTATTTGGGACTAAAATATAAGAATTTTAAAGTGTTCTTTTCCCTTGGCCGAATCACAAAAACATTGCAAAAATGAAAACCATTTCATTTTGTTTTATTGCCTTTTGTTGCATGTTGACACTTGTCAACTTTAAACCATGCAATCAATTTGTATGAGTGACATTTGTCACATGATTTTTCCATTTAGGTGCCATTTACCTCACAAATGGCCATGCATGAAGCCATGTATCAAATTTTCATTAGTTAATCACTTTAACTAACATAATATATGTTTAATATTAAAATCTTAACATGTGTGTTCTTCGAGAGATCTTGAAACAAATTCTATTTTTTAAAAATTTTCAAATTGAACCATTCAACTAGTATGTTACCCAAGTGTTAAACAAGTACACTTCATACTGTGAAACTCTTTAGGTTCACACTCGTTTGTCTTATGAAACTCTTTCTCAGTCCGTGAATATTTCCCCACACACGCGTTATGAATATTATAGAATGATGCATTAAAGGTCAATCATACGTATAAACCTTTTATTTGCAATACTGTATTTTCTTATATCCTAGAATAGCAAAGATATAAATCATTATTGTCAAATCTCTATATGTTCAATTGTGAACTTATCTCTAAATTTGTATTTTCGTAAACAATATCTGCAAACTCTTTTGCAATATTGTTTAACCTTACAAGAAACTCTTTTTAGGGTTTCTATTTATGGGCATAAGACTTCCTGAAATACAATCTTGGAGCATCTGGATATATGACTCTTCTATAGATCGAAGGTATTTGGCCCCCAAAAGAGATTGGGGTTTTAAATCCTCAGGAAATCCCTTTTGTTAATACCTTTATTCTCCTTTCATTCGGAGCTATCGTAACTTGGGCTCATTATGCTTTACTCACGGGGAAGGAAAAAGAAGTAGTTTATGCTTTTAGTAGCTACTGTTTTATTGGCTTTAGTATTCACTGGCTTTCAAGGAATGGAATATTATCAAACACCCTTCACTATTTCAGATTGTATTTATGGTTCTACCTTTTACTTAGCAATTGGCTTTCATGGTTTTCATATGATTATAGGTACTGCTTCCATTCTTGTTTCCAATTCTTCAGCACTAGAGAAATAAGGGCCACTTCCCTTAAGGCTAGGAATAACGATTGGGGTGATAGGTATGATCATAGATTTATACGACTAGAGCTGGTAAATCTTATATCTTGCA
Source organism: Ailanthus altissimus (assembly GCA_946807835.1). Lineage (NCBI taxonomy): Eukaryota > Viridiplantae > Streptophyta > Magnoliopsida > Sapindales > Simaroubaceae > Ailanthus > Ailanthus altissimus. Next base: position 19,453,147 of record OX327687.1, read on the forward strand.
CATCGAACTTTATAAGTATCAAATTATATCCAACAATACTTAGAGGTCAGACCATGAAAGGTATCTGACATACATGTAATCGAAGCATGGGGGATCACTCAAAAGCTCAACATGGTGGTCAGGTCAAAGGACCATGAATACTACTCAACTTGAGAAAATCTTCTATTGATGGCTCTGTAGAATGTCCATTAGAGGTTCTCGTGTCATTCAACCAATAACTGGAATGGCATATAAGCACCAACTCCACGAACTTCCACTTGCACTAGTGTCATTCAAGTTGATATCTAATACTCATCAACTCCATATGTTTCTCAAACACCATAGAAGTTAAGGCCTTAGTGAGTGGGTCTGTTATATTATCTATATAATCTACTCTAAAAAATATTACATCTCCTCTATTTAAGATTTCTCTAATTATACTTCCTCTCTACATGCGTAGACTTTTGGTGTGCCATTGGTTCCCTAGCTTGAGCAATGGTCATGTTGTTGTCACAAAATAGTGGAACGGAATCCACTGAACTTAAGACTATTCTGAACTCTCGAACAAACTTACATATCCACACTACTTATTCATAACTTTTGAAACCATAATGTATTTTACCTCTGTGGTAGAATAGTTGTAGACTTGACACTCTTTTAATTGATTTTATTACCATTGAGAAGAAACATATATCCAGATGTAGACTTTTTATCAACTGGATATGACTGAAAGTCTAAATTAGTGTGTCTTTTCACCTATAAGTCACTCTCTCCACAAATCAGAAACTTATCCTTTGTACTTTTAAGGTATTTTAGGATATGTTTCATGACCATCCAATAGTCACTACCTAGATCAAACTGATACCGGCTCATAAAACTTATAGCCATATTAATGTCTTGTCTCATGATGACATGGCATACATCAAGCTACCAACAGCTGATGCATATGGTACATTAGACATTCTAACCCTTTTATCTTCTTTCTGAGGACACAACTTTCTAGAAAGATGAATGTCATGTTTGAAAGGTACGCTAACTATCTTAAGTAAAGTTATAACTTTCAAGAACACTTTCTATGTATGAGGATTAAGAGAGTCCTATCAGACTCTTAGCTATATCTCTATAAAGCTTTATGCCCAGTATACAGAAAGCCTCTCATAAATCCTTCGTAGAGAAGTTCTTACTCAGATAACTCTTGATTAATTATAACGTGCAAATATCATTTCCGATAATGAGAATGTCATCCAAGTAAAGAGCCAGAAAGACAATTATGCTCCCACTTACCATTTTGTACACACACGCTTCTTCTTCGATTTTAATAAAACCAGATCCTCTAATTGTTAGGGTTTATGCTTATATATTATCCTTGGTTTTATGAATATTTATTTTATAATATTTATATAGTTTATATTTTATTATATCATTAATAACCTTTATTAAATGGTACTAAAGCTTGTAACACTACAGACATTGTATGACCTGAAGGAGTTCTATTCTAGTCTAAAGGAGTTTAGACCAAGGTAAGAGTTAGCAGCGTTAAAAATTATAAGTGCTAAGAGTTAGTAGGTTATAAAAGTCAGCGGAATCTAAAGAATTGGAATCTTGTCTATAATGGGACAAAAACTTGAGAGTATACTTGTAATAACATAGTTACAAAGAGTTACAATAGGTGCTAAAAAATATTATTATGTAAGTTTATTCTCAAACACAGTGTTTTTGATCTATGTTCACCAATGTAGGTCTATTAGTGAATCACTATTATATAGATCAGTATATGTTTATATCTGCATTGTACAGATGATTGTTCTTAGCTGACTATGAGCTTAGTGAAAGTTTGTATAAACATGTAGGTATTCAGTCAGGACTGGATATTGAACAGACTCACAAGGACCCTAATAGACATCCTATGAAACCGTCAATGATAAATCCTCTTGAGTTGAGTTGTATTCATGGTCTTTTGACCTAAGTGTCATGGTAGACTTGATGTGTATCATGAAGGTTCTAAATCAACTCAAGAAGGCGAGTTGAGCGTAAAGGAGATTTCAGATGATCCAATAACAAGGGCTAAGACTAAACAGCTTCAAAGGGCCATAAGTAGTCAAATTGGAGCTATTGAAGCTTCTATGGGATTAGAAGCTTGCGATCTTAATGGAAACGAGCTAAATGTGTTTATCTGTCTTCAAGTAGAGATTGGGACGTGATTTAGAGATGTTTGGTGACGTTGGGGTTAAAGAAGCAGCTAAGGGCTTTCTTTCCATGCTATTGGGCTTTATTTACTTCTTATGTTACTATTTTTATGTATTTGGGCCATTTTGAACTTGTTTAGTTTTGTTTTAAAATTGTTAAGTCATATTGGGCTTATTTTGGACTTTTTAAGTTTATTAGATAACATTAGGGTTTCCCCTCACTTTGTAAGCCTATATAAAGCATGTTATGTCTTATAGAGGCAGTTGCCTCATTTTGGAATTGGATGCATGAAAATAGAACTTTTCTCTCTCAAAATTGTCTTCTCAAGTTTTTCAACTCTTGAAGATAGTTGCTGACTTATCACTCTTTGATCACCAAGAGTGTGGCGTCAAAACCCTAAATTGATCCTTGTGGCGTCCATACGACTTATCAAGGTATCTATTTAGTTCTATCCTCTATCAACTTTACCATTTAATTTTGTTATAAATCAAGGCACATCAAGACTTGTGGCTGATCCACCATATTTTAGTTCCACATATGTCAGAGATTTTTCATGGTCTGACAGCTACATGTCACTGGGTATGGTCCGATGCTCAAGGAGTCTAATGTGCGTAGATACAAGATCCGCCATCTCACATAGGTGGGTTATATATTCGATGCTTCGATATTGTATCTTATAAAGTCTTATGGCCATAAGCAATCAACCTAGAAAAAGAGTTTCTCACAGGGTTGAACAATATAGCAAAGATCGCGTATATTATTTATTGAAATACGAATCTGGAGATAAGTTCATGGATGATTTTATGAGGATTTGACAGTGATGATCTATATGCCCTGTCATCCAGGGTATAATTGACAGAAGAATTATACATATATGTTATGTCCTCAACATGTATGGTCTAAAACGCTGATTTTATATCCGTAACATGTGCATGGGTCATCAATCACGAACTTGTGAAATAGTTTCATTTGACGAATTAATCGTAGACCTATGGAGTTCCAATATAAAATATATTCGTTGTGCACTTAGCAACGTACTATATTGAATAATTTAATACAGTAAAATATAACAATTTACTATGGTTAAGTTAATAGTATATGGTTAATGGTGGGATCTTCTTTGGGTTAACTTAGTAAACTAGTAAAGGCATAAAAGTATTTTCACTTAATTGATTATTTAATTGTTAAATAATCAAAATATTTATTTATTTAATAGTTAAATATATAATTTAACTTAACTATGGTTAAAAGTTAACCATGTAGTTAAGTTAATAAGATATTAACCTTACTTAATGGTTAAGTAATGGTTAAACTAACTATGGTTAAGTTAGTTTACTAGAGTTAGGTTAGTTAGATATTTACTAGACTTAAGGGTTAAGTTAAATGTTAACTTGAGTTAGGTTAAGTTAATTGTAAATTCAAACTAAATAAAATTAAATGCATTTGTATATGTTTACAAAATAAAATAAAATTACATAAGTTTCACGATTAGAAGTGGCAGGCCATTTTTTTTGTGAAAGAGAGAAAGAAATTTGTTCTTGGTTTTTTAATTTCAAGTGTTGAAATTATTAACTCTTAATCTACTTTCATTTTAGGCTACTTATTGTAATATCAAATAAATTTATTTTAATTCTTCAAGTGTTGATCAAAGTTAAAAAAAAAATTATTTCGTTAGATTAAGAGTTAATCAAATTAGTTTAAGTTGTTAAAAAAACTACTGGATTACTTGCTGTTATTCTAGACAATCAAGTCTACCTTTGTTGATTGCTGGAATTGATAATATTTTTCATTTCAAGTGGACTTTAAGCAATTTTTATCCAAAGGCTTCAATGGTTTAATTCTCAATTTGTAATTAAATTGTTTAATTTGATATTTTGTGTTCATTGTATAAATTTTAGATTTTTGCTGTGCACACACACACACACACACACACACACACACACATATATATATATAAGATATGTATATTTGTATGATGAACACATAAACCACATGCAAACACCCCATATAAATTAACACTCAACACTAATTATGACAGGACCCAACCCGAGACCCTTTACTTAGATCCTAGCGGCCATGCCGGGCACCCCGACGAAAGTTCCTCCGACCTAACTGGGTAATTTGAGAAATTGCGCGAGGCGAACCCCTTTTTAATTCTTACTACTACTGAGAAAGTCTTGTAATATACATGAAAATGACATCTTAATTTTTTTTAAAAACGAACAGAGTTTCCTCTGTTTTTTGAAAAATCCATATAAAACCTATAAAGAAATTTCATTTCTATTTCCAATACATCTCAATACTACCAATTCGGACCTCCGGTCCTTTCCAAATCAAATCCAACACAACTCAATTATTCATTTAAACCACAAAATGAGCATACTCATGAAAAGCAAAATGATCATCATAATCTCGAATTCTTTTTTTGTTGGTTCAAAACATACATACAAATATACATGCCTACAACTACTATGCATAAAGTAAAGAGTGCTATTTAGCACATTTACATGTACAAAAATGATCTTCGGATTCGGCCCACTACTCGACAATAGGAGAATCAGCAGCTTGCGTACTGAGACCTACACCTGGGAAAGGGGTTTAGAAAACATAAAACACAAAACGGGTGAGCTAAAGGAGCTCAGTGAGTGCAAATAAAATTTCAATAAAATAACATCATGTATAGATAGCAAATTCTAAAGTTCATGCAGAAATCATGCTTCTAAAACTGATGTAAAACGGTTTTTAATATCATATGCTATTGAAATCTTGCCGAGCGAGTTTTATCTACATCTTTGGAAAACTACATCCAGAATCTGTATAACATAATAATTGCTATGTGCATATAAATGCTATCGGTAAATCGAAAACTAGTAAAATCCTCGCTAGGCAATTTTCTTTCTAAACTGTACCAATTGTAACCCTAAAGCTCTATACTCACGCAACGACTCAACTAGCATCGCACACGTGAGTAGGTCACGGGGCACCTCAACTAGCAGCACCTACAGTGACATCTCAAGACATCTCATTGGCTATGCAGCGGAATCCTACATCGCATACATATAGCGAGACAATACCCCGTACACATAGGGCAACTCACATGACTCGACATCCCGACTTCCCGGAGTTAGTGACACACCCCCAAGACCTGTCCATGTGCACAGGATATACCAGCCGGGTCTAATACGATCATCACCACTATAATCTGAGGGTACCAATGGCCTTTAAAACAAATGCTGAAATTTTAAAACTGTTTCTCAAATCGAACATGTAAAAGCATGTCTATGAATATATATGAAGATCATAAATCGTGTTTATGCATCGAAAGCTCATAAAACATACATATTCATTATGCAAAAACATAATAAATGAAAAGTAAAAGAAATGGCAGATTTCCACTCACAACCGCTCCACGCTCAATTTCGCTCCCGATTTCTGCTCCCGTTATCACTCTCGGTTATCTTCACCTACGCGCCATAAATGACATTTAGAACCAAATCGAATGCTAGAATCTCATTTAACTACTAAATGCCCTAATCGGCATACAAAGCCCGAATTCATACTACTTAACGATTTTTATTTACGGAGTCATTTAATTTAATCTAACTCACCATCCGGTGCCCTGAAAATTATTGCACGCCCTATAACTTGGTTGGACATACATGCCCTTCACCTTTCCAAAATGGACAATTATGTCCCATTTTCTTCATTTTTGGTTTTTCCATCAATCATATACATTCAATTTACAATATGCACCATTTACACACAACAACTCAATCAAAACACCACTCGATCCCTAACTTCCCTAAAGTGGCAGAATTTCACCCTAGGTTCCAACACATTCCTTTTCTCAATTTCTTGTTCCAATTACAACAAAATCAAGTCAATTTCATTCTAAAGCCCTAATTACAACCAATTGAAAATCTCTACAATAAAATCACCAAAAACCCTAATTCTTACCTTGCCAATTTCTACAAATTGATGACTCCTTCAAGCTCTACACTAGAATTCAACTTAATCTAAGCCAAGAATACACACAAGAACATCAATTGAAGTATTCTTGAAAGCTTACTTATCAAACTCATAAAGCAATGCTTTTCTTACCTCTATTTCTTGAATTTCCACTAATTGAGGCTTCAATTGAGTTTAAGGATTCATATGCAACCTTATTTTAGCTTGATTACACATGAAAAATCATGAAAACAAAACTGAAATTTCACTGTAGCAGCACCTTCCCCCCCTTGCACGAATTTGCTCTAAGTGTTTGCTTTTCATCTCTTGAAAATTCTGCAACCTTCCAACATATATATAGTGCTCCCTCAATTGACCATTTTTTCCTTTAACTTACTCAAAACTTCTAATTTGCCATTAGTTCAAATGAAAAGATTTAATTGGTTTCTTTGTAACTATCTAGTTAGAATAGTCAAAAGAACTAATTAGAGTTTCCAACTTGGCAATCCATGAGATTGCTTTTAATTGGTCCATTCCTTAATATATGGATTGTATTTCTCAACAAAGGCTTGTTCCATACATAACCCTTAAATGGAAATTCATGTAGTAAATTAGGATTTCCTTTTCTAAGCCAATAAAGAAAAATTCCAAAAATATTCTAGGGTCGTCCGGCGCACCGATCGAGTGTGAAATTACTAAATTAGGTCTAATATCTCTCACGTGCACTATAAAGGAAATATTTCTAATAGGGTTAAAATCGAGTAACCCTACGGTGTCTTATTTGCTCTATATCGAAATCTAGGCGCCAATACTACTAATAGGGATTGGATATTATAAATTACTTCATCAAAATGAAAATTCTAACTTTGGGAAGCCTGCTTAAGTCTATAAATAGACTTCTTTAGTATGCACACTAGATTATAAGCCATATTGGATGTAAAACCTTTAGACTGCTCTATGAATCTTCATCCAGATATCCATACAGGAAAATCATCTTTACATCCATATGCCAGATCTTAAAATCATAATATATTACTATAGCCAATAGAATTCAAATCAACTTTAACATGCCCATTGGTGAAAATATTTTCTCATAATTGTCACAGATGACTGAGTATAACCTTTTGCCATCGGTCGGACTTTGAAGGTCTCTACATGTCCATTGGGCCCATGCTTTCACTTATAAACACATTTACAAAAAAAAAAAAAATAATTCCTTTGGGAAGCTCTACTAAGTCCCAGACTCGATTATCATGCATAGAGTCAATCTCAAATTTTATGACTTTTTACCATTTTCTCGAATCAATATTCGACATCGCCTCTCTATAAGTCAAATGATCCTTTTATTTAACTAAGAAAACCTTTATGGCATCTGCAAGTATGATATCATATCTGACAGGTGGCCTTGAGATCCTTTCCGACCTATTTGGAAAATGTGTTAAAGGTATCTCACTCAATTGGGCTTGAGGTTTCATCATTGGTTCATAAACTTCTAGATTGACTTCACAAGTTTAATTTTTCTACAATCCCTATTATTTATGAGAAATAGTTTCTCTAGGAAGGTGGCAATATGAGTAACAAATAAGTTTCGTTCATCTGGATCATAAACTGTTATCTTATAAAATATTTAGGACATCTAATAAATCGATACTTGTACTCCTTATATGCAAGTTTATCCTATTATGTAGCTTTCACGTAAGCAGGATAGCCTTAAATCTTAACATAATTAAGACTCGATTTCTACCCAATCTATATCTTATACAGAATAGTAGGAATGACCTTTGATGGAACTCTGTTCAACAAGTGAGCAGGAGTTTCTAGAGTATAATTTTATAGATATTTTATAAGATTGGTGATGCTCATCATTGCTCGAACTATATCTAATAAAGTCTGATTCCTTCTATCCAAAATACCATTGTGTTGAGAAGTACTTTGATCACTACTGTAAGCGAGAGTCCCATTCTCCTTTAAATAATTCATGAATTCACTGCTCATGTATTCACCACCTTAATCTAATTAAAAGTATTAAATATACATACAAGTTTATTTCTCTACCTCCTATCTAAACTTCTTGAACATTTTAAAGTTTTTGACTTGTGTCTCATCAAAAACACATGTTCTTATCATGATAAATCATCAATAGAGATGAAGAAGTATTGAAATCCACCCATACTAGTGTGATTTATTAGACCACATACATTACTATGTACTATTTTCAATAAATCAGTAGCACAGTGTTTAACACCAATAAAAAGAGATTTGGTCATCTTCTTTTGAATACAAGATTTACAAATTGAATAAGGTTCGATGGTAAGATCAGGTATCTGACCATTCCTAACTAGACGGGTTAGACGTCTCACACCTATATGACTTACTCGTATATGCCAAAAAATTTTAATATTCAAAGTTCCTGAACTACTACCTATCTTCACTAGTGTATTCAAGACATTTTCTATTGTATCTAAAATATAATGGTAATTCATCAACTGACACTCAACTAATATAACATAATATGCCATCATATAAGTACAAGGAATGATTCTGAATAAATACATAATAAACTTAATGTCTAACATAGGAATAGATATAATTTCCCTGATGATGTTTGGCACAATATTATATTTACACAACATAATAGTTCTACCACAAAGGATAAATAACTCAATATGTCCATAAACTTCAACTTGTAGAAAATCTCTGTTTCTAACATGAAGCAGAATTTCTCAATACTGTAGTTGTCTAACTTCCCTCAGACCTTACAACATATTACAGATATGAGAAGGATAACGATATCTAATTCTCAGCTACTATTAGCATCAAATGCCAATAAAATGTCAATGATAAAGAAATATATACCTGAAGAGTTTTTCTTAACTATAGCAAGGTACCTCAGACAATTACGCTTTTAATGTTTGCCCTTGCCGTAATAGAAAAAATTTCCTTTACCTTTATTTTTTTCTTGCTGCTTGGATATCACCTGTCTCTAAAGACTTATATGTGGTGTATGCATTTCTTTCTTCTTACCATAAGCTTTCAAGGTAAAGATAAAACACCATTCTAAATGTAGAATGTTGCAACCTCTTTATTCATTTCTTCTTGAGCTGTCTTTAACATATTGTGCAGCTAAGTATACGACGGAGTTAACCTTTGCTTATTAAAGTTTAGATGAACTATGTAAATAACCCCGGTAAAGACCGAAGAATCAAATTATTCTCCAAATCATTGTTCAAAGAAATATCCATAATCTTTAACTTCTCGATGTAAGAAATCATCTTAAGTACATAGGGACTAACTGGGCTACCCTTAGCTAACTTGAATTAAAGGAGTTTCTTAAAGATCCTGTATAGATCAACTTGTGGTTTATCTCCAAACAACTCCTTTAGATGAACCATGAAACCACTTACAATATCTATGTGCACATGCTCCTCCGAAGTTTAGTAGACAATGAGGTGAGGATGCATGATTTGACTCTCAAATCATCATCTACCTATTTTTGATATGTCCGTAACTCTCTTAGAGTAGTTTTATCAAAAACACCTTTGGGCATATTCTGATGAAGCATATATATAAGCTTCTCTAACTCCAGAATAATTATGAGATTCATCAATTGGTATAGTAGTTCTTCGTGCCCTGCAGTTGGTGTGAATCAAGTATAAAATCCAACGGATTGTTTGAAACTATCTTATCTTCACATGACAAAAAATAGGAGATGTTAGCAGAACATTTAAAAATCATTAAAATAATGCTTTAGATCATAGAATAACTAGTTTATGTTTTCAATCTAAAGACTCCATCCCACTATTTTTCATATTCTCTTTAATCTCTCAAATAGGAAAACGAAAGTTTAAACACTTTAAACTTTACAGTGAGAAGTAGACTTAATCAGCATTCTACTTTGGCCTCACGCTTTAGTAATATTAGCTTTTGTAAAACCAAAAGGTAGACAACACTTATAAATTTCATCTCATGCAACTCTTACCACTAATTCTAAATACACTTTATCCTTACGCTTTAGCAATATTAAGTAAGTGTGTTCCAGATTAAATTGTCAATAATTAAATATAAGTTACTGATACTACCCTTATACCTTAGCAATATTAGGCAATAAGCTCATTTATATTTGACTCATCTTAGGTTTAATCGACAATGTCCAAATCACACCGACCAATTCCTCATGCTTTAGCAATATTGGAAAAGACTAAGGTAACAAATCTAACACTATATTGACAAGAAAGGACATGTAAAATATTATCTCATAATGAAATATATTTTCAATCCAATTAAGAGAGATTTTGCAATTATTCGTATCTCATGAGGATATGATTCACAATCAAATATTTATTTTACGCAAGCACAACTAAACCCCACTAGTAGGCTCTCATGCAATTAATAGTGTAAAAAAATTACCATAGTTCATATTGCAGTGTTATAAAACTTATAATTTGCATAAATAAATACCATATGTAAAAAGAATGCAAAATGGAATGTACTGCTTCAACGCCCTAGTGTGATAACTCAACACTACCCCAACATTATTAGATGATGCCCCTATGTGCAATTGTCAATGCCCCAGCATGAATTCCAATGAGTTCCAACATCTTGAATGCCCAAACGCAAAAATTCCACATTGTAGTAGTTAACTTAGTGTTACAATCGTGCCAACATCAAACACATGATCGCCCTAGTGTTCATTCTGACGCCTTGAAAGCCCTATCGTTACAAACCTTTATTGGATGCTATTAAACAGGTTCTCTCTTATACTAAATTTTTGAAGGATTTGTGCAACGTAAAAATAAAACTAAATGTGAGAAAGAGCATTTTTAATTGAAAAAATAAGTGTTATTCTTGAAGAAAATAAGTTTTAACATCTTGTACAAAAGACCGTGGTTGTTCTACAATTTTATGCATTATCATATATCATAAAATTGAACAAGCCTTACTTGATGTTTGTGCAATTGTAAATTTACTACCATATTTAGTTTATCAACAACTCAATCTCGGTGAGCTAAAATTAACTTTTGTAACTCTTTTGCTTGCCGATAGATTAATAAAAGTGCCAAGAGGGATACTGGAAGATATATTAGTTCAAGTTGATAAATTCATATATCCTATAGATTCTATTGTCTTGAATACAGAACTTGTTAAAGGATGCAATCCAATTCTTGTTATCTTAGGGCATCCATTTTTAGCAACTTTTAATGCATTGATTAATTACATGAATGAATTAATGAAGCTTTCATTTGGGAATATGACATTAGAGCTAAATATTTTTAATATGTGTAAGCAACCACATGAGGAGCAGGATGAAAATGAAGAAGCCAACATGCTTGAACCTATTGTGGAAGATCATTTTAAAATAGGGAGTTTTATTAATCTCTTAGAAAGTTTATTAATGAATTCATTTAAGTCAAATATGCAATTAGATCCTAAAATATCTAATATATATTCTTTCCTTGACTGTGCACAGGTAATTAAAAATAAAAGATTGTAAACAAAGTTTGAAGAATTAGGAGAAAATGAGAATAAGCGAGGAAACTCCAAGATTGGATTTGAAACCTTTACCTAAAATGTTGAAAAATGTTAAGAAAATGAAGAAATTCTTTGCAAAAGTGTGATTAAAAAAAAGATGGGAATATTATAAATTTGGGGGAAAAGATAAATCAAGAAGAAAAGATCAAGAAGTTCTAAGTAAAGTTAAGTGTTCATGGTATAATTTGCACTACATTTATATATCTTTATAGGAAGAAATCAATAAGTCGGGCATTAAAGGAAGCAGCATAAGCAATTGCAATCATTAGGAGCAAAGAAACACCATAATCCCACAAGTACAACACAATGCTGTGATACTTTAACTTTAGTCACCAGAGGAATTTTTTTTAATTTTAAATTTATTTTTAGACATTAAGGACAATGTCTAATTTAAGTTTGAGGGTGGAAAACACATAACTTGTGTTTATTTTTGCTACATGGCTTAAGTGGTTGTCTTGTATAGGTAGAATTTTGTTTTTAAGTGTTAAGTTTTATTTAAGATGATAATCATTAGTCTACGATAAGAATTAGAACATTGGTTGAATTTATTTTCATAAGTCTCTATGAAACAATAGACATAAGATAATTCTTATGTCATGAATGCTGAACTGATTTCAATCTTATTTTTTGATCACTTATTTTTTAGCATATTGAAATTAGCATGTATTAATTAAATTTTTTGCTTAGAAATATTCATGCTTAAGTAGTACACCATAGTCTCAAGACTAACACTTTAGAATTTGCTTGATTACTACTTGAACCGAAATCCTATAAATCACATGAATAAGGAAATGACAATAGGCCATCTTTAAGATCGATTGAGCATTTTCTAGCCTACCTTATATGTATATTTATCCCCAGTTATCCCTGTTGAGCCTAATTACCAATTTTTTTCTGTTTAACCACATTACAAGCTGCAAGACTTTTTACTTATTTATCCTAAAATCTACCAGTAGCATTATAAACTTTGAATTTACTCAAAAATATTCTTAAAAGGTAAAATTTTATGATGGTGTGAAAAAAAGGGTAATTATAATGAAACGCAATAAGTTTTGAAGGTGCATAGCAATCTACGTTGGGGGTATATACAAAAATAAAAAGAAAAAGAAAAGAGTGCTAAATTAAAATACCCCTAACTTAGGAAAAATATTGTTTTTTGCAAAAGTGTGATTAAAAGAAAGATGGGAATATTATAAGTTTAGGGAATGAGATAAATCAAAGAGAAAGGATTAAGAAGTTCTAAGTAAAGTTAAGTGTTCATTGTTCAATTTGCACTACATTTATATATCTTTATCTCCCATCTTGACTCTAGCCTTATGTTACAAGCTAATTAAAGTTCTAGATAGATCCATAAATATATGTATTTATACATTAGTGGAGAGTAGTATGAACAGCAAGATATAGTAGTGTTATTAATAGAAATATACTGAGACATCATCTTTATATACTTTCTTAAAGTAGTGAGTATTTATGTTTCATTTGGCTAATTATATCCTTATTACATACACGCACAAGTGATTATTTATAAGGAAGAATGAAGTACTGATGTGCCTTGATTTCCAAAAAAACAAATTATTCCAAAATTCGAATAAAATCTAGTTCTTTTGTTGGTTATTTTACTTTAAGTGTTTAGGCTGAATTATAACAAAATTAAATGGTAAAGTTGATGGAGGATAGAACCAAATAGATACCTTGATAAGTCAGATGGATGCCACAAGGATCAATTTAGGGTTTGACGCTACACTCTTGGTAATCAAAGAGTGATAAGCCACCAACTGTCTTCAAGAGCTAGAAAACTTGAGAAGACAATTTTGTGAGAGAAATAGCTCTTCTATTTTGTGCTTCCAATTCCAAAATGAGGCAACTGCCTCTATAAGACTTTGATATGCTTTATATAGGCTTACAAAATGAGGGGAAACCCTAATGTTACCTAATTAACTGAAAAAGCCCAAAATAAGCCCAATATGACTTAACAATTTAAAATAAAAGCTAAACAAGTTTAAAATGGCCCAAATACATAAAAATAGCAACATAAGAAGTAAATTAAGCCCAATAGCATGAAAAGAAAGCCCTCGACTGCTTCTTTAAGCCCAACGTCACCAAACGTCTCTAAATCACATCCCAATCTCTAATTGAAGATAAATAAACACATTTAGCTCATTTCCATTCAGATCGCAAGCTTCTAATCCCATAGAAGCTTCAATAGCTCTAATTTGACTACTTATGGCCCTTTGAAGCTGTTTAGTCTTAGCTCTTATTATTGGACCATCTGAAATCTCCTTTACGCTCAGTTCACCTTCTTGAGTTGATTTAGAACCTTTATGATGCACATCAAGTACTTGACGAATGATATGAGGATTGTTGAAACTTGTTTATCAATTTTTGAAAAGCCTTGTGCTATTTAACGGCCTTTAAGACAATGAAGATGATATTTAATCAACCAGAGCTTGTTTTTAGTTTTTATTTAGAGTAAAAAATAAGTTGTGATTGTTTGGCTTTTTTTTGCTTGAGAACAAGCAAAGTCTTAAGTTTGGGGCTATTTGATAAAGTCATACATGCACTAGTATATTTAGTACTCCAACTTTCGTATTTTTCTTTAAATCATGAATACTTGGCTATTTAATCGAGTTTTTCATCATAAATAAGTGTGCATGAAAAATATAACGTATCGGAATAAATGGAAGGCAAATCGGACGTAAAATGAAGAAGTTGTACTCAAAATACGATAGTGTCGAACTCAGCCTGAGCATTGTAGTGCCTAAGCTGAAGGCTCTAGCTCTCAAAGATAGAATATGGAGCATTGCAGTACCCAAAAATGCTAGTGCCAATGTGATAAGTGCAAATTACTCTATTTTGAGTCCTATTTTGACTTGGATTCGAATCCCCTCACCCCTAAGGTTTCTCATACATTTTAGGGGCAAAAAACATATACTTTTGAAGAGGAAAAAACTTAGAGAAAGATTTCACAACACAAAATGAAAGATCAAAGTCAAAAAATCAATATTAAAGCTTCAAGCCAAGATTGAGAGAGAAGCAACCCAAGATATCTTCTTGATTAGTTTCTCTTCTCTTTTCTTATTATTATATTCTTGTTCTTGCTGTGTATTCATGAATTGGTTTGATACACTTAGTCTTGTGACGAGCTAAACTTGTTATTCTAGGGTTAAACTATGTGAACCTAGTATGTAGTTAGATTTTATTGATTCTTAGTTTATGAATTTAATTATTGAAAAATTTCCCATTGCATTTTCATAAGGAATGTACTCCTTGTTTTTCAATCTTTTAACGATGATTATAATCAATTTATTCTATCTTGATCTTAATACTTTCATTATACCTGATCAATATTTTGAATGATTGAGGAATAATGATGACTTTGACAAAGAGATTTATGTGTTTAGCCTAGGATAGTTGATACATGATCAACTATGAGTTCCATCTATGATAAACATATACCTAGGTGGTATGTATGGTAATATTTAGAGTTGATCTTAATGAATTACATTCTAATTTGATTACTATAGACCTATAAGTGATTGTTAGAATGCGTAATATAGTCCCTTGACCATCGATAGAGGCTTGTGATGAGATTAGTGTCTAAGCCAACAATTTATACTAATGGATTAACTAAGTAGTTAATGAATCCAATGAAATACTAGAGGATTCAGTCTATACCCTATATTATTATAATTTAGTGAATTTATTTCTTTGTTTATTTGCTGTTTAGGTTAAGTTTAAGGTTAATCAATTGAACTTTTAATTTTGGTTTTCTCAATAAAAGTCAAGTAGATGTAATTTTAGTAATTGGTTGATAAAAATAAATCACATAGTCCATGTAGGATCGATACTTGGACTCTAAATCTTATATTATTTAATACGATAGTGTGTACTTGCACTTAATTACTATAGCAACAATCACTACTAAAAAGTCTCCATTGCACTAGAGGACTAAGAAAAAAACTACCTTCACATATCCTTTTGGAACCTTTACTCTTAGAAGGATGCCCTTTAGACTTTTTAATGCCCCAACAAAATTTTAAATATGTATGTTAAGCATTTTTAGTGATATGGTTAAGTATTATTTAGAAATTTTCATGGATGAGTTAACTATGTTTGAAAATTCTTTTGATAATTGTCTTGAAAACTTGAGAAATGTCTTGAAAAGATGTGAAGAAAAAGGTCTTGTGTTGAATTGGAAAAAATTTCATTACATGAAAACTTCTAGAATTGTTTTGCGACATGTAGTGTATTCTAAAGGAATTGAAGTGAATAAAGCAAAATTCGAACTCATTGCCCATTTGCCCCTACAAACAATAGTCAGGGAAGTCTACTCCTTTTTAGGATAAGCTGGATTTTATAGAAGGTTCCTTGAAAATTTTAGTGTTATATCTAGACCTCTTTATAATATCTTAGTAAAAGATGCATCATTTGAGTGGTCTCATGAGTGGTAAAATTTGTTTGAAAAATTAATTGGCCTTTTAACATTTACTCATATTATACAATCTTCTAATTGATATTTGCCTTTTGAGCTAATGTGTGATACTAGTGACTATGATATTGGTGCTGTATTAGGACAAAGAAAGTAAGGTAAGTGTTATGTAATTTATTATATAAGTAGAACTTTAAACTATGCACAAATGAATTACATAACAATTGAAAAAAAAATATTTGCTGTAATATTTGCATTAGACATATTTTGCTCTTACTTAATTAGTTCTTCAACTGTTGTGTTTATTGATCATGCTACTGTAAGGTACTTGATATTAAAACAGGATGCTAAACCAAGACTGATTTGGTAGATTCTGTTACTTTAAGAATTTAACATCATTATCAAGAATAAAAAAAGAGCTAAGAATGTTTTTGTATATCACTTATCAAGACTCATACTAAATTTATCAATGCAAAGAACACGCATTAATGACTCTTTTTTCGAATGAATTTTTATTTTTTACTATTACAATGTCTTGGTACGCTAATAATGTCAATTTTCTTGTGACATGAGAAATGCCACATTAATGGAATACTGAAGACAAAAAGAAATTTCTAAGGTAAAATTTTTTTATTTGGATTATCCTTACATTTCAAATATTGTCCTGAGCAAATATTTTAAAGATGCATACCCGACATTGAGGTAAGTAGAGTTATTGAATCTTATCATTTTGAAGCAGGTGGAGGACATTTCTCATTAAAAAAAACAGCTGCAAAAATCTTACAGTGTGAATTTTATTGGCCTACTTCATTTAAAGATATATGTGCATTTTGTAAAACGTGTGAAAATTGTCAAAAATTGGAATCTAATTTGAAACGAAACATGATGCCTTTAAACCCCATTCTTGTTTTTAAAATTATTTATTAGTAGGGGATAGATTTTATGGGACCATTTCCACCATCATTTGGCTTTACATATATTTTAGTCACAGTTGATTATGTCTCAAAATGGTTTGAGGCCATTCCATGTCAAAACCGTGATAAAAATTTTAAAGGAAAATATCTTGAGTTGATTTAGAATCCCTCGAGCTATTTTAAGTGGTAGAGGTAAGCACTTTTGTAAAAGGCCATTTAAAACATTAATGAAAAAATGGAATTACTCACAAAGTTACCACCCCTTAATACCCTCAAATAAATGGACAAGTTGAACTAGCTAACAGGGAGATAAAATAAATTTTAGAAAAAAATTATAAATCTTTATTAGGTATTTCTCCTTATAGATTTGTTTATGAAAAACCTTATCATTTTCCTATAAAACTTGGGCATAATAAAAGTAGGCTGTGCGTAGAGTGAACATGTAATTTTAATTTTAATTTACATATTTCACATGCATAATAAATGCAACAGAATATTAACAAAAATCTCATTATACTAATGAGATATTAGAGAACTCACCCTTGAAGCGTGCTTTTTGCAGTTCTAGTCGAGAACTAGATGGAATCCTTTGAGATAAAATGGTAGCCCTCTATTCTTTCCAAAAAATGAATATTAGAAGCAACTCTTGCTTATTTTTTCTATCTCATGGCCCTTTATAAATTTTTATTACAATTTTCTCTATCATGCAAATGAAGTGCAGATGGCTATTTATAGCAATCACTACCTCACATTCAGCCAATTAGAAGCAAATTAATGGCTAATAAAAAGAAAGCAGGATTGGGAAGTTCTCAGAAGTTGAAATTATTTTAGGGTCCCTAGATTCACATCTATTTTGTCTTATAAAATTCTTCGTAAGTTAATAAACGATGCCCTACAAACACGTTATGAAAATAACAAAATAATGTGTTGAACCATATAAGTTGAGGTTAATACATGTTCATATAATCTCCGTCATATATATCTTGGAAGAGTGGAGGTATAAATCATCACCGTCAAGTCTCCATATGCTCAACCCTAAAACTTATCTTCAGATTTGTGTTTTCATAAATAATATACACAAACATTGTTTCTCATATGGGAAACACTTTTTTCGGGGTTAATTATTTATGGCCGTAAGATTTTCTGGAACACAATCTTAGGGCATCTGGATATAGAACTCACATATATGAACTTACAGATCCCGTATCTACAAACACTAGATTCTATTAGCATCACACTATACCTAGTGATACCTAGTGGTCAAACCATAAAAGGTCTTTAACATAGATGGAACCTAAATATGGTGGATTACTCATAAGCCCACTGTGGTGCTCAAGTCAAAGGACCATGTATACTACTTAACTCGAAAAGAGCCTCTATTGATGGCTTTATGGAATGTCTATTAGAGGTCCTAATTAAGCTTGTTCAGTATCCAGTCCTCACTGAATACCTACATGTCTATACAAGCTTCTACTAAGCTCATGGTCATCTAAGACTAGCCATTTGGACCATCCAGATATAGGCATATACTGATCTATATTAAATAAAAGTTTCACCGACAAACCCATATTAGTGAAAATAAATTAGAAACATGACGTTCAAGAACATACTTGCACAATAACAATTCTTAGCACTATTTGCAACCCTTTACAACTATGTCATTACTAATATACCCCCAGATCTTTGATCTATTTCAAATAAGGCTCTAACTCTTTAGATTTTCCTGACTCTTATAATCTGCTAACTCTTAGTAATGCTAAACGTCTTTAGACCAGATCTGAACTCTTTTAGATAACACAATGTTAAAAAATGTTACTGTGAGTGATTTTAAACCTAGGATGCATGCATGTGGGTTTGTGTCTATCATTCAAATATACATATATATCACATACATATATGCACAGTGGATGAGAGAAATACTAATTTCCTAATGATAAACACAAATAAGTTTTACATGTTATCTCATAAATGTAAACTGCATAAAGATTGAGAATTTATTACTTTGACAAGCCTTTGATTTTTGGTCGAACTGGAGTACACGCCTTGAAGTAACTTGTTCATAATTCTAGTTCCTCAACACGGTGGGCTTGGGAAAGCTAGAATAGTAGATTTTCCAGCAAAGAATTCAACCATTGAATCTTTGTTTCTACCTTGTAGTATACGTGGCCAAAAGAAGAAGAATAGAAGAAGTGTGTTTTAACCTCTCAATGTTTTTTTGCTTAACACTTAGCCAAATTATCACACTTCTCTCTCTAAATACCTTAGCCATATATCTTCTCATAATTGGACAACCTATTGCTCATTTGTTTTTTTTTTTTACTTAATGGACAACACTTGTCCCATTTAATTACATAATGGCCTCCATTATCTTGGTCAATGTTTGCCATTAGTGTTTTGTTAATTATTGTTTACAATAAACCAAATAAAAATAAAACAAAATGAAAAATCATTTAGATGAACTTTGCCTAAATCTTGGCTATATAAGAAACACTTTCTCATTAGTAAGAAACATGTTAAGGCTTACTATTTACAAGTGTCACCTATTTATTCTTATTATATCATTTAATCAATATTAAATAAATGATTCAGTCATATTAAATTATAGTAGAAACACATGCCAATTTAAATAAAAAAATTATTTGACTTCAATTTAAATAATAATATCATATATTATTATTATTATTATTATTATTATTTTATTTAATAAACATTTTAATGAATAAAATAATTATATTATTTGTACAACAAATAAGGTCATTTTAGTAATTTCCAAGTCAAATAATAATTGGCCCACAATATGCCATGTGTCAATATCTCATTGGTCAATAACTAATTGTTAACAAATTGATGTACTTAACTCTTAATTCTTGACACGTGCATGACCAGAGTGATACTAAAGTAAATGTCTAGTCTGCTAGAATTTTTTCGATCAAACTATTCAATTCGGTATACTACCCCAGTGCCCAATGAGTACACTTCATATTGCGGGACTCTCTAGGCCCACTCCCAATTTGTCAAATAAAACTATTCTGTGAGTTCAAGATTGATGCCCTACGCACACGTCATGGATATTACAAATCAGTGCAGTAGACCATATAAGTTGAGGTCATAGTGCATACTTATAGTCCTTCCACCAATCATATAAGAGCGGGGATATAGATCACTACTGTTAAATCTCTATGTACTCATTCGTGAACTTGTCTCTAGACACATATCTTGATAAACAATATATGCAAACACCTTTGCAATATTGTTTAACCCTGTGGGAAACTCTTTTCTTGGGTTTGTTGCTTATGGCCATAAGACTTTCTAAGATATATTCTTTGAGCATCCGGATATATAACTCATCCATGTGAGCTGACGAATTTAATATCTATACATACCGAACTCTATAAGCATCGGCCCATACCTAGTGACACCAAGCAATCACACCATGAAAGGTTTGTGACATGTGTGAAACCAAAGTATGATGGATCACTTATAAGTCCACTGTGGTACTCAAGTCAAAGGACCACATATACTACTCAACTCGAGAGAACCTTCCATTGACGGCTTCATGGGATGTCTATTAGGGTCCTCGTTAAGTCTGTGTAGTATTCAGTCATCACTAAACAACTGTATGCTATACGAACTTCCAGTAAGCCTATGGTCAGCTAAGAACAACCATCTCGACCATATAGGTATAGTATACACTGTTCTATATGAAACTATTCCACCGACAGACCTGCATCGGTGAATTAAGACCAAGAATATACAATTTGAGAATAAATTTTCATAATAACATTTCTTAATACCTATTGTAACTCTTGCAACTATGTTATTACTAATGTACTTATTAGGGTCGGTGCTTATATGCCATCCCCGAATGTACATATACTTGTGTATTTATACAAGTGTAAATTCTCATTAAATCGCTAATACCCATTAATATGGTATTATGCAATGTAACGTTACAGACATTATAGATCTGAAGAAGTTTAGGTAAGATATAAAGTAGTTTAGATAATGGCCTGCAGTTAGCCACACTGAGAGATATAAATGCTAAATGTTAGCATAGTTAAGTACTAGCTGGTTATAATACTCAGTAGATTCAAGAGTTTGAGCTGTGTCTGTAATGAGACATAGACCTGGGAATATACCAGTAACTGCATAGTTACAAGAGTTGCAATCGGGTGCCAGGAAATGCCAGTTACGCAAGTATGTTCTCGAATAATTGTCCTTGATCTATTTTTACTGATGCGGATCTGTCGGTGGATACCTTTATATATAGATTAGTATATATTGTACCTATAGGGTATATAGATGGTCGTTCCTAGCCGACCGTAAGCTTGGAACTCGTATTGACATATGGGTATCCAGTTAGGACTGGATTTGGGACCGACTCACGAGGGCCTCCGATAGACATCCTATATAAGCCGTCAACGGAAAGTCCTCTCGAGCTGAGTAGTATACATGGTCCTTTAACTTGAGTGCCATGGTGGGCTTGTAAGTGATCCACCATGCTTTAGTTCCACGCATGTCATAGACTTTTCATGGTGTGACCGCTGGGTGTCGTTGGGTATGGTCCGATGCTTATGGAGTTTGGTGTGTACAGATATGAGATCCGTCAGCTCGTATAGAGAGTTCGATATCCAGATGCTTTGAGATTGTATCTCAAAAAGTCTTGTGGCCATAAGCATTAATCCCGGGAAAGAGTTCCATCAAGGTAGAACAATATGGCAAATGCGTTTGCGTATATTGTTCAATGAGATAAAAGTCTAGAGATAAGACATGGATGAGCACTAGAGGATTTGACGGTGATAATCTATATCCCCGCACATCCAGGATATCATGACGGAAGAACTATACGTATGCGTTGTAACCTCAGCTTGTATGGTTCAACGCGCTGATTTCTAATATTCGTGACGTGTGCGTGGGGCATTGCTCATAGACTCATGGAATAGTTCCATTTGAAAAATCGAGCGTAGGACTTAGGGAGTCTCGTGATATTGTGTGTACTCGTTGTGCACTAAGGCAGCGTGTCGGATTAAAGTGTTTGATCTAGCAATATACAGCAGTACCACAAAAATACATGCGTGTTTGTATTTAAGTGTTAAATACCATAATTAGTTAATAATTATTATTTACTAATTGTGTAACTATTCATGAAGGGAAAAATGGTCATTTTACACTTTGATTATTTAATTATTAAATAATTAAAATATCTCTCTTATTGCATTATATAATATATTATATTTATATTATTATATATATAAAGAGAAAGAGAGAAATGTGAGTGCTGTGTGTGTTTGACCAATTTTGGCTGAGAGAAAGAAAGAAGAAATGGAGAAAGAAGGAAAAGAGGAAGAAGAGAAGAAGAAGAAGAAAAAAAAAAATTGTTTCATTTTTCTCTATGGTTCTATTTGAAGCAATAGTGGATTGCTTCAAATTCTCCATTTCTTATCCTTTTGGAGAAAATGATGAAAACACACCTAGCCATTTTGGGGTTTAAGAGTTAAACCCAGTGCTGCGTATAGGGTTGCTATTCTAGCTCACCAAGCCCACCATGTTGGTGACTAGAACTGCCCACGAGTTGGTCTCCATGCGGACTCTGGGAAAAATACGTGTATAACATTATACGTTGAGGTGAGTTCTCAAACTTACTTATATATCAATGCGATTAATATATGTTAATTATTGTGTTTATTACAATTTACACGCTTCTGCCGCGTAGAATATGTATAAGATACATATTTTAGGCAATAGACACAATTGCATATGCATACACCCACATGTATTAGGACTCCGGCAATAGTACTCTCAGGTCTTTGTATCGTTATAGACAAGGTTCTAACTTTTAGACCTTACTGATTATTATAACATGCTAACTCTTTAGCATTTATAGTTTTCAGTTATGATAACTTTTAGCATTAAGTTAAACTTCTTTAGACCAAATTCGAACCCCTTTAGATCATATAATGTCTGTTGCGTCACAAGTATTTAACCATTTAATAATTGTAATTAGCGATTTAACAAATAATGTCCTGTATAAATATTATAAAATAAAATATTTATACAACAATAAGATGGCACGTGATAAGGGCAAATTTGTCATATATTTTCTCATGTTTTTATTATTGATAATTTATGATTTTATGAGAATAGATGGCTATTTATGTGTATTATTGTTATTTATAGGGACTTGAACGAAATAAGAGAATAGATGGCTAAAATACAAAGTTTTCAAAGTAGGTGTTCATCGCCCCAGCGCCAAGAGAATTATCGCCCCCAGCGCTGTAATAGTGATCGAAATAAGAAATACGACCTGTTGAAGTCGCATCTGGCGCCCCAGTGCCAAACCTTTACTGCACTCGTGATGAGACAGCGCCCCAGCGTCATCAACCCACCGCTTCAGTGATGAAGCCGTTTTCATGCAGCGCCCCAGTGACAACTGCATAGTGCCCCAGCGGTAGTGCGATTCCTAGTCCGACGAAAATTGAGATTTTCAAGCTCATATCAATCCCTATAAAAAGCCACTCGTTCCCAGCCTTTAAGAATGAATCCAAGACGACCCAAGAGTCTTGGAGAGCAATAGGAGTTTAATTGAGGCAACTTTAGAGAAAGATTCAAGGCGTTCTTCGGCATCAAGAGATCTTAGGCAACGTAATTAAGATCAATTCTATGTCTATATCGGTTTGCTATTGATTGTATCATGATTTATTATTATTTTTACTACTGTTCTCTTGTAGTCATGAGCTAATTTTATTTTCTAGGGTTAATACTTAAACTCAATATGTGTGCTTAATTTCTATATCTTTAGAATATTTAATAAACTTAGTTCTTTGATATTCAAATTACTTGATTTTAATTCTTCAATATATCTGGCCAATATATGGTGAATGAGTTGGTAATATTATTGATAAACTCGGAAGAGGAATTATAATATTTAGACCTAGGTAATTTGATGCATGATTGTAGAGTAACATTCAATGTTGCATATGCAAGTTTCAATTTAGGATAGGAATATACCTAATTGGCATGTATGATCCATAAGACCTAATCTTAATGAATCTTAATTTATTACAAGTACTATAGGAATATAGGTATTTGGTAAATTAAGGTATACTTGCATGACCTTGGAAGAGGCTTGTGAATACATTAGTGTCTTGATCAATAACAAAGACTAAGAGAGTTAAATATTAGAAGAGTAATCATTAGAAAGCATATTGAGGGATAGTATTAATCCTAAGTTTTCTCTATATTGCTATCAATTAAATCTCGTTGCATTGTGTTCTTATTTTTATATTTTTTGCACTCATTCTTAAATTTTTATTTATTTGAATAATTATTAGAAAGATATAATTTTAGTACTTGGTAGAAAAGAAAAAATTATCCTTGTGAGTTCGACATCCAACTTATTTAGTCTCTTTATTACTTGCATACGATAGTGTATACTTGCACTTAATTTTATGATATAGAAATATCGCATCAGCATGTGAGCACAAATTTCAACAGTTACAAGCATCTTGCCATATATATATATTTATATTCAAAATGCTTATTGTATAAGTATTAAATAATTTAATATTCATACAATATTAGAATGGTATAAAAGCACAATTTCCAACATATAAAGCCTATTAGGTCATTAAAACTTTTTACTCAAACTTTGATAATGCTAGACAGATATGTAAATTACAAATAAATGAACTTTAGGAGTTGATAAGTGATACAAATGATAATTTAAATATTCATAAAGATAAAACCAAAGCTTTTCATTATAAAAAAAATCAAAGCAACATATATTCGATGTTGGTCAAAAAGTTTTACTTATAATTCTCAATTTCACTTATTCCCTGAAAAATTAAGATCAAGATAGAGTAACCTTTTTGTTGTGAAACATGTGTATCCTTATGGAGTAATTGACATTGAAAGTCTTAGAAATGGTAATGTGTTCAAGGTAAATGGACAAATACTCAAACCGTTTCTAGAAAACCAACTTTCCAAAACGAATTTATGTTTCAGCCTAACACTTGTTACGAGACAAAATGATCTTTGTTGTACATATTTATATACATTAGTTTAATATTTTTTTATACCCAGTTAAGCAGCGAATAATAGTACTCTATGACATTTAAAGTCGGTTCTGTCAGTTTTTTTTATAATAATTGATATAAAAAAAATCATCATCTTCTCTTCTTCTCATTTTTTTTAAAAATGGTCATTTTGCTAAATTTGAAATGATGTTTTCCATCCTTGTCTTAAATTGACTTAAAGAAAATTTATCAAGCAAGATGTGAAAGATTATGGTTATTAATGCTTATGAGCATAACTACTTATGTACATTGGTTAATCGAGGCTAAGGTCTGAATGGCAAGTGAGTTTTAAAACTTATAAACTTTCTATATGCCTGGCTTGGGTAAAAGGTTATTTTGGCAAAAAAACAAAGGGCAACATGATTAAGTGTTTGTTACAAGTGTATATATATAACTTGTAACACACATTACCGAACTTTAAGAATGGTGTCTGTAAATCGTGAAGACAAAATGCGGTTCAATAAGGATGGTTTGAGTAAGGAGTATTCAGATGATATCTTATTGACTCTTGAGATTCATCCTAGTGGATTTGTGCATATTGCAATTCATGATTTATGGGACAAAGTCCAAACAGAACGTGAGCAGTATAGTCTTGGGAATCTCACTCTAAAAGACTATTTTTGCTAATTTATAAGAAATTTGGATGGAAAGCTTATCCTCAACCCATAGAAGACGTTTAAGTTGTTACTAGATGTAAAAGTAGAGGAAGATGTGAGCCACAATCATAATTATCTATACATATGCATGTTAGCAGTTCTTTATAAAAAGTTTGCATTTAAAATTCAATCTTCTTTTCTAACAATAACCAACTCCCCGTATAGCTTTATGATTGCAACACCAGAAAGGTTCTACTAATGCATTCCTTTACTTCTGCATTTTCATACAAACTCAAATTCATTCAAATTTTAGAGTAAGTATAATAATGTCAAAATTTTCAGCTCGTAGATTTATAAAAGAATTGCCTTTTGTGGATCCTACTCTGGGAATACCAAAGAGCTTGTAGAAGCAGCAGAAACTTTTGGTAAGGTGTTAGTTTTAGGGTTGGTACTTACATGCCATCCCTGAATATACACTTGTATATTTGTACAAGTGTATATTTCTATTAAATTGCTAATACCTATTTATATGGTACTATACAATGTAACGTTACAGACATTGTACGATCTGAAGGCATTCAGATCAAATTTAAAGGAGTTTAGATAAGGGCTCATAATTAGCCACGTTGAAAAATATAAATGCTAAATGTTAGCACAGCTAAGTGTTAGCTCGTTATAATACTCAGTGAAGATCCAAGAGTTGGAGCCTTATTTGTAATGGGACATAGACCTGGAAATATACTAGTAACTGCATAGTTGCAAGAGTTGTAATCGGGTGCCAAAAAATGTTAGTTGCGCAAGTATGTTCTCAAATAATTATCCCTGATCTATTTCTGTCGATGCAAGTCTGTCGGTGGATACCTTTTTATATAGATCAGCATATGTCATACCTATAGGGTATAGATTGTTGTTCCTAGCCAACCGTGAGTTTGGAGCTCGTATTGACATATGCGTATCCAGTTAGGAATGGGTATGGGATGGCTCACGAGAACCTTCGATAAATACCTATGTAAGTCGTCAATAGATTTTCCTCTCGAGTTGAGTAGTATACGTGGTCCTTTGACCTGAGTACCACGGTGGGCTTGTAAGTGATCCACCATACTTTGGTTCCACGCATGTCAAAGACCTTTCATGGTGTGACCGCTGGGTATGGTCCAATGCATATCGAGTCCAGTGTGTACAGATATGGGATCCGTCAGCTCGCATAGAGAGTTAGATGTCCAGATGCTTTGAGACTGTATCTTAGAAAGTCTTGTGGCCACAAGCATTAATCCCGAGAAAGAATTCCGCCAGGGTGGAACAATATGGCAAAGGAGTTTTCACATATTGTTCAATGAGATACAAGTCTGGAGATAAAATATGGATGAGCACAAGGGGATTTGATGGTGATAATCTATATTCCTAGCACATCCAGGATATCATGGCGGAAGGACTATACGTATACGTTGTAACGTAAACTTGCATGGTTCAACGCACTGATTTGTATATCCGTGACGTGTGCATGGGGTACTGTTTCATAGACTTATGAAATAGTTCCATTTGACAAATCGAACGTGGACCTAGGGAGTCCTGCAGTATGGAGTGCACTCGTTGTGCACTAGGGCAGCGTGCCAGATGAAATTGTTTATTCCACCACTACCATGGGAATGCGTTCGTGTCTGTATTTAAGTGTTAAATATAATAATTAGTTAATAATTATTATTTACTAATTGTATAATGACACGTGGTATATTGTGGACTCTCAGTTGAGTTTACCTAAGTGCGAGTTTGGTGGAACCCACTAGGGAGTAGACTTGGTAACTATTCATGAGGGGCAAAATGGTCATTTTACACTTTGATTATTTCATTGTTAAATGATCAAAATATTTCATTATAATATATTATTATATTATATAATATTATATTATTTATTATTATTTTATTTTGGGTGCCAAATAGTTGGCACCCATTATTATTATTATTATAAATATATTATTTTATTTTATATATATATTAAGAGATGTGTGTGAAAGTGAATTGGTGCATGTGTGTGTTTTTGGTGTTACGGGAAATGGAAAAGATGGAAAAGAAATGAAACAAAAGAGAAGAAAAGAAATGGCACTGAGGAAGAAGAAGAAAAAAAAGGAAAGAGAAAATTATTTTATTTTTCTCTATAGTGCTATTAGAAGCAATTGTGAATTGCTTCATATTCTATTTTCTTATTCTTTTAGAGAAAATGATGAAAACACACTACCGGTCATTTTGGGATTAAGAGTTAATCTCGTGTGAATATAGGGCTACTGTTCTAGCTTGCCAAGCTCACAGTGTTGGTGATTAAAACTGCTTACGAGTTGGTCTCCATGCGGACTTCGAGGATATATGTGTATAACGTTACACGTTAAGGTGAGTTCTCAACACTACTAAATGTGATTAATATATTTTATTTATTGTGTTATTGCATTCTTAAATGCTTCCGCCGCGCTTAATATGTATATGATACGTATTTTAGGCAATAGATACAATTGCACATGCTACCCACATATATTAGATTTCTAACAAGAAGGGTATTATAGCCATTTATGATATATTTGGGTGTTGTTTAAGTGAATGGATGCAAAAGGCCAGTGTAAATGGCGCATTTCAAGTGTTAAAATGGGTATGCCAAAAGAGGGTGACTGGGCGCTGCCGCACTAGAGGGTTGGCGCCGCAGAGCTGAAGGTCTGACACCGCGGCGCTAGGAGTTCTTTCTCCCAGTGCTGAGGCGCTAGCGAGCCTTCGCTAGGGCACTAAGGTTCTGGAATTCGCGCCCCAGCGGTGAAGCACGAGCGCCGCAACGCTAGAGGTTCGACCTCTGAGCACTGTAGTGAGGTGATGTAGCACAATAACGCTGGGGGCTTAACTTACCAACGCTGCAGTGATACCATTCGGCACCGCGGCAATGTACTGTTTATGTGAGATGTAGCATATGAACAGTTTTTTTAAACAGTGTTTCAAAATTAATTTTGCATGTGTAGATTTATGAGATGTAGTGATAAATGTTATCAGTCTACATTATAAATCAGGGTTTATGAGATGCAGTGATAAGAGTTTTCGGTCTGCATTATAAATCAGGATTAATTTTTCTATGTTAATAACCATAATGGGAGCCTTACTAGTGAGGGTTAATTGTGCTTACATAGAAAATTTGATTAATTAAGATTTACCCTCCTCATGAAATGGAGACCTAGGATAAAAAAAATATATCTTAATCAGATTGAAGAATATTACATTATGAAATAATGTTTTGTTCAGATCCGTCTTGTCAATGGTATTAGACGAGTCATATCGGCCTTTTTCCAATATTGTCACAGTGTGAGGGACTTGGTGGTCAATTGGGCTTGGACTATACCGATTAAGCATGAGATGAGAAAATTATATATGAAAGTATTGCTTAATATTGCTACAGCGTGAGGGTAGTATTGGTAGTATATATTTGATCATTGATAAGTTAATCTGGAATACACTTATCCAATATTGCTACAGCGTGAGGATAAGGTGTATTCAGGATTAAGTGGTAAGAGTTACATGAGATGCAATTGACAAATGTTATCTACCTATTGGGTTTACAAAGGCCAATATTGCTACAGCATGAGGCCCAAGTAAATTTCAATGGGATCTATTTCTCGCTGTATAGTTTAAAAGAGTTTAAATTATCGTCTTTCCATTTGAGAGATTATCGAGATTATAAAAAGCAGTGGGAGGGCGTTTTAAATTGAAAATGTATAATCAGTATACCTATGAGTTAAAACGTTCTATTAGCGATTTAATGACCATTCTGCTTACATCTCTCGTTAGAGTGTCCTATCAAGTATAATGGCCACTACGAACCAGTTGGTGTGCATAGTTGATGCAATCTAACTCAAAGGTACTAGAAATTACTTTAACTGTGACACAGGAGTGTCTGATCCCATGGAGCTAAAAATATAACCAAATGAATTCAAGTTAGTTACATTCGTACTCTAAAGACTCAAGGAAAGGTAATGAATTTCAAGGGTAAATTTGGGATTTATCTGGTACTATTTTGGAAGGAATTACTAGGTAATCTTCATACTACTAGAAAATTATATGTGTCTAGTTCTAAATCCTTTTTACAGCACATGAATATAAGTTTTCTAGAGTAAGTTGAATCCTAATAACTAAAGGAAGGTCAGACAACTAGTAGGTAAGCCAAATCTTGACAACTTGCAAGAATTGGACTTTTGTCTCCATCCAAGACTTTAGAGCATGCTTTGTTGAATTAGAGCATATTATGTTCGAATTTAATGCTTCATTTATTGTATTTGCTGTATTTGTAGACTTTTGGTGTAAGGGTAGTTGTAAGTCTTAATTGTTGTCTTTTGTGAATTTCCAACCACCAAGTTTTAATGTTGTAATGAGTGCTTTGCAGTAGCCCTCCCAAGAACTCTCTATAAATACCTAAAGATGAGAGGAGAAGGGCAAGGAGTGAATTTTAAATTACTTGTATGTGGGAGAGTTCTCTTATGAGAGTTTCTACATTTAACTCTGTATCTCTTGGGTGAGATCCTTAGAGTGGTGAGTTTGAGAGTTCTATATTTCTTATAGGGTTCTTTGGGTGGTGAATTATTTTGTATCCCATTGTAATTCTCTTGAGTGGTGAGCTTGTACCAATTTTACTTTATTCAGTGTTTGAGTTTATTTTAATAAAAGTGAGTGTTTGTTTTCATTCTTCCAATCTTGTGGTATTCTTTTTCTAAACACTTGAGCCTGCATCAGTTTTGGTATCAGAGCATTTGGTTAATTTTGGCTTTATCTTTCAATGGCCAAAGGTCGTAGATTTGTTCCAACAATTGAAGAACAACTAGCAGCTCAAACTGATACACGAGACACTCTAATTGAAGAATTGAGACAACAAATTCAGCAACTTCAACAATGTTTAGAACATTTTGAAGATCGAGGTAAAGTTGTGCAACATGAAGATCTCGATAATGGTTCTTCTAGCAATGATGAAGGTAATACAAATCTTTTTCATCAAGCTAAATCTCATTCCTCTGGTGATAGTTCTCCCATACATCCAAATGTTATAAGAAATATGACATTTAGAAATGATCGTCGAGATTTCCATGTAAAAGTGGAAATACCAGATTTTGAGAGTAGAATACACCCAGATGAGTTTGTGGATTGGCTAAACACCATAAAAAGAATTTTTTATTATCAAGATGTTCCAAAAAATCAAAAGGTGAAAGTCGTTGCCATAAAACCTAAAACGTATGCTTCTTTATGGTGGGAAAATCTGAGGAAACAAAGGATACGGGAAGGTAGAAGTAAGATCGTGACCTGAGAGAAGATGAAACGAGAGCTTAAGAGGAAATATCTTCCGGACAACTATCGACAAGATATTTTTCTCAAACTACACAACTTTCGTCAAAAGGAGCTTTCTGTAGAAGACAACACTGCAGAATTCGATCATCTCATACTGAAATGCGACATGGTTGAATAAGAAGAACAGACAATTGCACGTTATCTTGGGGGTTTAAGACCTGAGATTTCAAATATTGTGTAATTACAACCATACTGGACTTATGAAGATGTTTGTAGACTTGCACTTAAGATGGAGAATCAACAAAAGACAGCACGCAGCAGCAATTCTCGATTCTTGACACGAGAAGGTTTTTCTAACCGGAGGAATACTTCCAACTCTAAGTCTATTCCTACTGCCAAACCTACTACAAGAACTTCTTCAAAGAATGATGGTGTCTCTAACCAAAAGAAGCAAAACAATGCCTCAAACACCAATTCTCGCCAATGTTTCAAATGCCAAGGATATGGACATATTGCTTCTGAATGCCCAAATTGCAGGATTATGACACTTGTTGAAAAAGAAGACGAAGA
The DNA here is from genome assembly GCA_946807835.1 of Ailanthus altissimus. Taxonomy (NCBI): domain Eukaryota; kingdom Viridiplantae; phylum Streptophyta; class Magnoliopsida; order Sapindales; family Simaroubaceae; genus Ailanthus; species Ailanthus altissimus. The sequence continues at coordinate 19,484,672 of OX327687.1, forward strand.
AGAGATGGAGAACAACCATGCAGAGCCTGAGGAAGAGAATGAAGATATAACTTATGAGGATGAAGGTGAAACTCTCATCCTTTGTAAAGTTTTAAGTGCTGCCTATGAAGAAGAAGAAGAAGATTGGTTGCGAAAAAATATCTTTCATACCAGGTGTACTTCTCATGGCAAGGTGTGTAATGTCATAATTGATGGGGGTAGTTTTGAAAATGTGGCTTCTGCATAAATGGTGGAAAGATTGGGTCTAAAGACAGTGATGCATCATCAACCATACAATCTTTCTTGGCTCAAAAAGGGAAATGAAATTAAGGTAAATCAACGTTGCCTAGTATTTTTTTCTATTGGAAAAAACTATAAAGATGAAGTTTGGTCTGATGTTGTTCCAATGGATGCTTGTCATTTACTTCTTGGTCGTCCATGGCAATATGATAGAAAAATTATTCATGATGGCCATAAAAACACTTATTCCTTTGTCAAGGATGGACTATATTGACGTTTTCTAGCGCAGCACATCCCTGAACTGAAGTTGTAAACCGTTCTTTGGGAAATTTTACTAGATGCATATGTAGAAATTAGAAAGGCCAATAGAACTTTGCTTTAGCACAAACTGAGTTTACTTACAATAACTCAGTCAACCCCATTCTACTGAAAAGAGACTTTTCTCTATTGTTTATAAGAAAATTCCAATGCATGTTGTGGATCTAGTCAAACTTTCTTCTACCATAGGTTATAGTGCAACTACATTTACTTTAGTGGATACATACTCACAAGTATTTCAAGAGGTGCATCAATCCTTAAAGGAGAATAGCCTTAAATACAAGACAATTGTAGAGAAGCCTAAGATTGTACTTTTGTACAAAGAGGCTCATTTTAGTAATAATGAACTTAACCCCTATTTTCCTAGTGTTGTAATTTCTCTTTTACAAGTATTTAATGATGTGTTTCTCAATAAAAGACCTAATATTTTACGACTAATAGTAAGAATCGAGCATTAAATTAACTTTATACTTTGAACATCAATTCCAAATAGACAAGCCTATTTACGATCTCGATGAGATAAAGAAACTTCAAAGGTAGGTTAGTGAGCTCATGGAAAAGGGATATGTGCGTGAAAATATGAGTCATTGTGCGATTCTTGTATTGCTTGTGCTCAAGAAGGATGGGTCATAGAGGATATGTGTTGAATATCCCGCCATCAACGATATTACTATAAAGTATAGACATCTCATTCTTAGATTAAGATGACATGCTTGATGAATTGCATGGTTCTTGTATTTTTATCAAAATTGATCTAAAGAGTGGATATCATCAGATTAGGATGAGAGAAGGTGATGAATGAAAAACTGCATTTAAAACAAAATATGGTTAATATGAGGGTTTAGTTATGTCGTTTGGGTTAACTAATGCTGTTAATACTTTTATTAGATTAATGAATCATGTTTTACGTGCTTTTTTGACAAATTTGTAGTTGTATACCTTGATGATATTCTAATATACAGCAAAAGCTTAGATGAGCGTATGGAATATTTTAAACTTGTTTTAGACATTTTTTTTATAAAAAAAGGAAAAGTTTAACTGAAATTATCAAAAAAATGTAGGTTTTAAGCGGAGAGACGAACAAAAAAAGACATTTAATTTGATTAAGAAAAATTAATTAATGCACATTTGCTTGCAATATCTAAATTCATTAAACTTTTGAAATTGAGTATGATGCTTCAGGAATAGATATCGGAGCTGTACTAATGCAAGAAGGATGCCCCATTTCATATTTTAGTGAGAAGCTAAGTGGAGCAGCCTTACATTACCCTGTATATGAAAAGAGATGTATGCATTCTTTTGGGCATTAAAAACTTGGTGCAATTATCTTTGACCAAAAGATTTTGTAATTCATACAGATCATGAATCATTAAAGCATTTGAAGGTTAACACAAGCTAAACAAGCCGCATGTCAAATGGGTGGAGTTCAATGAAACGTTTCGTTATATGATCAAGTAAAAGCAAGGTAAGGAAAACATTGTGACTGTTGCATTATCTCGAAGTTATGCCTTACTTTCTTCCTTAGATACAAAATTATTAGGTTTTGAATACATTATAGACAGATGTATTAATGATTTTGAGTTTGGTAATGTAAAAATGTATATGAGAAAGTGGCATTTGGAAGGTTTTTTAGGCATAATGGATTTTCTTTAGAGAAAATAAGTTATGTGTGACTAAATGTCTGTTGCCTGAATTGCTTATTAGAGAAGCTCATGGGGGCAGATTAATGGGGCATTTTTATATATCTAAGACTTTAGATGTTTTGGCTGAACATTACTTTTAGCCTAATATAAAACGTAATTTAGGAAGATTTTGAAATAGTTATATTACTTGTAGACAAGCTAAATCAAAGTTAAGCCTTATAATCATATACACCTTTGCCTATACCTAGTAAACCTTAGATTGACATATCTATGAATTTTGTGTTAGGTTTACCTAGGTTAAAAGAGCATAGGGATTCCATATATGTGATTGTTGATAGGTTTTCTAAAATAGTACATTTTATTCGATGTCATAAAATTGATGATGTATCACATATTACTGACTTATTTTTTAAAGAGATTGTAAGATTACATGGCATGCCTAAGAGTATTATTTTAGATAGGGATGAAAAGTTCTTAATGATGCAAACGACATTGCACAGCCTATACACATACAAGAGGAAGAACTCGCACGTGGGCTTGGAAGGGCTCAAGTCCATCAATCACATGATACATTAAGTTTGTCAAATGGGCCAATCACAAGACTTAGAGCCAAGCAATTTAAAGAAGCATTAAATGGGCTGATTCAACAAGTTTGTGGGAGGGCAAACACATGGAGGCCTAGCATATAAGCCCAAATACATTTCAAATAAATTCAAATCAGATTCAAGGAAACCTAATCACTTTGATTAAGGCAGAATTTCTGGAAATTTGAATATTCAAGGAAACTTAATCCCTTTGATTTAGGCATGTTTTCTGGAAATTTGAATATTCAAGGAAATCTAATCCCTTTGATTTAGGCATGTTTTCTAGAAATTTGAATATTCAAGGAAACCTAAATCCCTTTGATTTAGGCATGTTTTCTGAAAATTTGATTAAGTTTGAATTTTGTTATTTCAATTGTTGTATTAGTTGTAAGTTTGAAATTTGTATTTGAAAGTTGTAACTTGACATCTCTTATGGTCTCTATAAATACCATAGGGATTGGGAGTGGGTGGACAGATTTCAGACAATAATATTTGAGAGTTTTTGTGTTCTTCTTTCATTCTTGAAAGGATTTGAACTTATCAAGCTTGTTCTTGTGGCGTTCAAACAACCGGACTTATCACCTAGATTCTTGAAGTGTCCTTGGGGTTTCTTGGTGTGGCATCCTATATCCATCCATAGTCTTGGTTCTTGGTTTGCTAACTCAAGGGTTAAGACTCGTCAAACCTGTGTCTTGAAGATCTCGGGTTCAATTCTATATTGTGGTGCTGGGTTTTGTCACATTGTTGGCAAGGTTCATATCACTTAAGCTACTTTTGAAAGATTTTGTAGGGTAAGTTAGGAACAAAAATTTTATTTTCTACTACTTGTCATTAATAAACTGATGGATAAACCGAAGTAGTTAATAGGACTTTATCTACTTTGTTGCATGCTATAATACAAAAGAACTTGAAAACATTGAAAAAGTGTTTGCCGCATGAAGCATATAATAGGCGTGTGCATTCAAAAATTAAGTTTTCACCTTTTAAAATTGTGTATGATTTTAATCCATTAACTCCTTTGGATTTAACTCCTTTACATATGGATGAGCGTGTTAATTTAGAAGGGAAGAAGAAAGCAGACTTTGTTAGGCACATCCATAAAAAGGCAAGACAAAACATAGAAAGAAAAACTGAACAATATGCCAACAAAGCTAATAAGAGGCGTAAAACAGTTCCACTTTAGTTGGGTGATTGGGTTTGGTTGCATACGAGGAAAGAATGATTGCCCATTCTAAGGTATTCTAAACTACTTCTAATGAGAGATGGACCATTTCAAGTGATTGAAAGCATCAATGACAACACCTACAAGTTAGACCTTTAAGGTAATTATAATGTAAGTGCAAGTTTTAATGTTATTGATTTGTTTCCTTTTTGATAAAGACGAAGATTTAAAGACAAATTCTTTTCAAGACACGGGGAATGATGCGCAAGAATGATCTGGCATTGTAGTTCACACATCACTGTTTATGAAGCTTTATTAGATCCTTATTTTCTTTGTTTTTTTAATTCTAAAGTTTAATTTAGAACAAGAATACCAAAATATTTGTTTCCTTACTATGCTGCTACTTATTTATTTCATATTTTTGTAATCAATTCCTATTATGTCTTAGGATTTGATTTAGTTTTTCGTTTTATGCTCTTGGTAAAATTGGCAATACAAAGTCTTGTAACTCTAAGGGGAATTCAGAATTTTAACATTAATAATAGTGAGAATTTTCTCTTGGTTCTTCAAAAAACTTTTCAAAACTTATCTAAATTTCTTCTTGTGGTGTTCATCGTTGACTTAAACCTTTGGTTCTTATATCTTTATAGAAAACGGGTCAAGGTCCTTTGTTTCTATTTGTCTACGCATCTGAATTAGAATGATCTTTGGTAAAAGAACCTCGTTGAGCGTCAGGTCTCACTTTTCTTTGGCAAGTTCACATCAATTAAAGTTTGCACTTACATTATACTCACCTAGAAGCTCTAACTTATAGGCATTGTCATTTATTCTTTCAATCACTTGAAATGGATCATCTTCCATTGGAAGTAATTTAGAACACCTTTGAATTGGAAACCTTTTCTTCCTCATATGCAACCAAACCTAATCACCAGGTTAAAAAATAAGCTTCTTACGCCCTTTATTGGCTTGAGTTACAAATTGCTTCTTAGTTAGAAACTTCCAAGGAACTAAACTAGGCTTTCAACTTTGCAATCCATCAACTTGTCTCTAATTGGTTCATTTACTAACACATGAATTGTGTTTCTTAATAAAGGCTTATTCCATGCATAACACTTATATAAAAATTCATGTGTTAAATTAAAATTTTCTTTTCCATGCAAATAGAAAAAAGATTCAAAAATATTCCATGACCGTCTGACTCCCCAATCGATTGTGAAATTATCAATTTAGGTCTAATGCCTTTTACGCACACCATAAAAAAATATTTCTAATAGTGTTGAAATCGGATAATCCTATAGTTTCTTTATCGCCTTAGATCGAAATCTTGGTATCTACACTATTAATAGGGATCAGATATTACATTGTTGTTTTTAGAGGTTTTGGCATTAGGCTTTTCTTCCTTAGAATTTGAATTCTGCCCAATTCATGTGGAACCCTTTCTCTTCAATTGTTGCTCCAATTTTGTGACCATGTCATTTAACTCAACATGATTTTGTAATTCCATTTTGTTTGCAATATCACGATTCAAACCAACTATGAACCTAGCTAAAGTAGCTTTTCAATCCTCCTCCACATTGTCTCAAATCATAGCTATTTTCATCTCTTTGTGGTAGTCTTCAACACTTTTCGAACCTTTAGTAAACTTTACAAACATTGGTACAAATATCTATAATATTGACTATGGACAAATCGCTTCCTCATATTAGCTTTCATCTCTTAACATGTATCAATAGGGCTCTCACGATTTCGTCTCCTTCTCAAAATAAGTTGATCCCACCAAACAATAACATAGTCAGCAAATTCTATAGCCACCAACTTTACCTTTTTCATTTCATTGTAGTTGTGAAATTCAAATACCAACTCCAGCTTTTTCTCCCACTCCAAATATGCTTCAAGATCATTTTGACTTGGAAAGTTGAAATCTTTATCTTAATGTTTTCAAAGTTGTTATCAATCCTATCTCCAAATTTAACTTCTCTATCTCCATTCCTATGCCTAAATCTGCCTAAATTAACATTAGCAGCACGATCATCGTCATCCAGGTCATCCCCATAGTCATCTTCATAATTATACTTAAGAGTATTCCTCACTCTTTATTTTATATTAGGAGCTCTAGGTGGCTGCTCTTTTGTGAACTAGATTCAATTTTATCTATTCTCTCATTCAACTTGTCAAACCTTAATTTCATTTGATTAAATTTTTGTTCTAAGGTCTTAAATAAAAGTTTGAACTCTATTTTTTCCTGAGCATCATAGGATTAGCCTTTATCTATTTCTTGAGACATGTTTAAAAACTTACAAACAAAGTTAAAAAAAAACCTCACAAACACTCCCTTACCTGTTTTCTCTTTAGAATGAAAGCACTTACACTGGTGTCTACTCAAATTTGGCTTTTATCCTCTTATGAGCTCACACTCTCTTGTCTTTTTTCACTCTTTAGTCTCCTATATAATTCTTTATTAAATTAAATGAACTTAATCGAAATTACCTTATGACAATCCAAACTTAATAAATCAGATCACTAAAAATGAGAATGAGTTAAATGCAAAGGATAAAGAATAGGTTGAATTTTTGAAGCAAATAGAACAACAAAAGGGAATACGAATTTTGATGCAATTAGGGTTGTTTTGCTTTAGGCTGAATTGCACAAAGTGGGCGGAATGCACATTATATGCAAATGAAACTTGAATAGCAAACAACCTTAAATAATTCAGATTTCTATAATCTTTTATTTTTCTGAATTCGGAATTCCAAATAACAACTTGAAATCAATTGAACTGAATTCTTTTTCTATACTTCTTTTTTTCTTAAATTTTTTTTTGATTTTTTTTTTTACTTATATGTAATGATAAATAATAGAATTTTGATGAATTAGAGTGAATAAATAGGTTAAAGTTGCAGTCAAGAAGAAATAAACATGATAGGTTGCAGATTCAAGGGAATAAAACTATAAGTGTGAACTTTAAAAGAAAAACAAATAATAAAAATAAATGATAGATTAAACCTAATTTAGAGCCTAAGCTCTGATAACATTGATGTGAACCTCACTAAGAAAAGTGAGACCCAATGCTCAATGAAGTTCCTTTGCGTAGAATCGTTCTAATTCAGATTCACAAACAAACCAAAACAAAGGATCTTGCTAAAATATAAGTTATCATAGAAAAAGTATGGCCTCAACTTACTTCATGAACTTTTTCATTGCAAAAAGAAATTGGCTAGAACTCGCAAAAATAACATCAACATGGGTTTTATGAGCTAAAATATTAGTTTTCGCAGAAAAATAACCTCTGATTTGGGCATGAGCTTTTTGGTTGGAAACAAATGTTTTTTTGGACTTGCTCAAAAGTTATCAAAACAGCACCAACACAGTCTTTTGAGCAAAAACATAAGTTCTGATATAAAATTTCAACCTCAGCTTGCATAATGAAATTTTCTTCATGAATATTGGTTTTCCCGAACTTGCTCAAAAGTAAATAAAATAGCACCAACACGCTGTTTTGAACTAAAATGACCCCAATTTGTGTCATGAACTTTTTTCGCAATAAGAATTGGTTAGAAACTCATAAAAACATCATCAATACAGTGCTTTAAGCTAAAATTTAAGTTTTCATAGAAAATTAATGACTCATTTAGCATCACGAACTTTTCATCATGAAAATTAATTGGTTGAAACTTACCAAAACAACACCATCAAGGTTTTTTGAGCCAAAATGATACAAATCAAGTTGCCTAAACTTTATAATATCTGTTGAGCATCCATGAGGGTCCAATGACAAGGGCAAGATCCAAAAAAATGCAGGAAGCGTTATGTGGACCAATTGAACACATCTCAAATTCATGTTTTAAGAACATTAATCAGCTAGAATTAATTATTCAAGCAGATCAATGCCTTGTTAAAGTTATTCAAGTTTCTTTATAATGGACATCAAAATTAGACCATGACAGCATCAACCCGTGTGATGGAAGCCCAAGAAGAAGATAACAAGTCATTTGATAGGCTTGCAATTGCATTTATCATAGTAGTTGTATTTACTACAGAATGTACTTACCTTGACAGTAGTTAGAAGTTTAACAGTCAATCTTAATTTCATTTATTTTTATACTTTGAAAGTTATAATGAATGTTTGGCATCCCAAGTGGTCTACATAAATACCATTAGGGATGAGAAGAAAGAACAGTTTATAATATTAATATTATTGTGAGTTTTCTTTCGGTTCTTTAAAGAATTTTTTAGAACTTATCAAGATTTTTATCTTGTGGCATTCATCCTTGACTTATCATTCATAATCTTTCTCATTCATCTTGATTTTGGCATCTACCCTTTTTCTTAATACCTTTGGTTCTTATCTCTGAATATATAACGGGTCAAGGTTCTTATTTTCATTTGTTTATAAATCTGAATTTGAATGATTCTTGTCAAAGGAACCAAATTGATATTTAGGTTTTAAATTAGGCTTGATCAATCCTTAATTTCAACATTGTTTGTTTGTTTGTTTTATTCCGCATCCTCTCCATTGAATCTGAATCCTAAAATCTCTGTTTCTTCTTATCTGCAATTTTTATCTATTTCTTCACCCTAATTCGCTCAAGTTCTATTATTTATCATTGCATATAAAAAAGACCAAAAAAAAAAAGAGAGAGAGAGAAAAAGGTATAAAAAAATCAGATCCAATTGATTTCAGGTTTGCTTTTTCTGAATTCAAAATTAAAAAAAAGAGAGTATATAATGTTCTAAATTAGTTGAATTGTTATTCAAGTTTTGTTGCATCAAGTGCGTATTCTACCTATTTTGTGGAATTGAGCCTAAAACAAAATAACAACCCTAATTGCATCAAAAATGCAGATTTCCTATTTTTCTTGTTTTTCCTAGTTTATTGTTTTTATACCTTGTTCTCTTTGCTTCTAAAATTCAGCCTATTCTTTCCTTTGCGATAACCCATTCTTATATTTAGTAATCTGATTTGTTGAGTTTAAATTGTTGCAAGGTAATTTTGATTAAGTTTGTTTTAGTTCAATAAAGAATTAAAGAGGAGACTAATGAGTGGACAAAGGTAAGAGAGTGTGAGCTCATAAAAGATAAAAGCCCTATTTAAGTAAACACGAATGTAAGTGCTATCAATCTTGAGAGAAAACATGTAAGGGAGTGTTTGTAAGATTTTCTAACTTTGTTTACAGGTTATTAAACATGTCTAAAAAAAAAAAGATAAAGGCTCATTTGATGATGTGTAGGAAAAGATAGATTTTAAACTTTTTTTAAGTCCTTAAAACAAAAATTTAATCGAATAAATTTGAGGTTTGATGAGGTGAATGGAAGAATAGATAAAGGTGAAACTAGTTCACATAGGGGCAACCACCTAGAGTTCTTAATATGCAAAGACTTCATAGGCGTGCTACCATGAATAATGACGGCATTGATGAAGTAGATTGGGATCATAACCACTAGGCCACTATTGTCAATATGATAAATTCGTGCATGTTAGAGGAGGTAGACAAGATAGAGTAAGACATGAAGATAGAGTTGATTATGACTTGGGTAGTATTAAGCTAAAGATTCTTTCTTTTCATGCTAAAAAATCCTAATGCATATTTGGAGTGGGAAAAGAAGGTGGAACTAGTTTTTAATTGCCATAACTTCTCTGAGAAAAAGAAGGTAAAGTTGATTGCTATTGAATACACTGATTTTGCAATTATTTAGTGGGATCAACTTATTTTGAGCAAGAGATAGAATCATAAAAGGTCCATTAAGACATGGGAAGAGATGAAAGCTGTTACGAGGAAGTGATATGTTTCTATTCAATATTATAGAGATTTGTACCAAAGGTCGAAACACCTTACTTAATGTTCCAAAAGTGTTGAATACTACCACAAAGAAATGGAGATAGCCATGATTTGAGCCAATGTTGAGGAGGATCGAGAGGCAACTGTGGCAAGATGTATGCAAGGTTTGAATCACGATATTGCTAAGGTGGTCAAATTGTAGCATTATATCGCGTTGGAAGACCCAATATTGAAATGAAAGTAAAAAAGATAACTTAAAAGGAAGAGTTCCACAAGATATGGCCAGAACTCGGGTTCCAAATCATCTTGGAAACTAAATTGGAATAAAAAGGATGAAAAGCCAAATTTCAAGCCTAAGGCCGAAATCTCCAAAGGCAACGAAGATGGAGTTGCACTATACAAAGGTAAATCTGATTCTCGACCTTCTACAAATAGAGATATTAAATGCTCCAAGTGTTTGAGAATATGTCATATTGTATCACAATGCCCAAACAAAAGAGTAATGATATTGAAAGATGATGGTAATATTGAGACTGAAGGTGAATATGATGGTGAGTCTATGCCACGTTTGGAAAAATGCAAGTGACATTTAATATCCAATTGATGAAGAGTTTTTGGTTTCAAGGAGAGCTCTAAGTGTGCAAATAAAAAAAGATAAGAAGGTACAACGTGATAATATTTTTCATACTAGAAACCATGTCAACGATAAGGTATGTAGTATGATTATTTTTTGGAGGAGTTGTAATAATATGGCTAGCACTAGTTTTTTTTTGGAAAAGTAATTTGACATGCATATAAGTTATAATGGTTTAATGATTGTAGAGAAGTCAAAGTAAGTAAACAAGTGTTTGTCTCATTCTAAATTAGGAAGTACAAAGATGAGGTTTTGTGTGATGTAGTGCTAATGCATTCTTGGCATATTTTGTTGGGGTGACCATGGCAATATGATAGTCATGTAATTAATGATGGTTACACCAATAGGTACGCTTTCATACTTAGTAGAAAATCAATCACTCTTGTACCTTTAACCCCCAAGACAAGTGGATGAAGATCAAGTGAGGTTAAAAAATTAAGAGTGATATGAAAAAAATAGAGTGAGAGTTCAAAAGCAAGAGAGACTAAAACTAAAAGAAGAGAAAAAGAGAGTGAAAAAGGAGACGAAATTTCTGTTAATGAGAAAAGAAAAGAGAGAAAATAAGTGAATTTCTATACAAGAGCGAGTGAGATAAAAAAAAACTTTGTTTTTAAATTAGCCTATGCTTGTACTTTTTATACAAATTGGCTTATTTTAGTACTAATGAAATTAACCCCCTTTTGCCTAGTGTTGTTATTTCTCTTTTACAGGAATTTGATGATGTGTTTCCTGAAGAGATACCTAATAGTTTACCACTAATAAGAGGGATCAAGCATCAAATTGACTTTATACCTGGAGCATCAATTCCAAATAGGCAAGCCCATAAAAGCAATCCCAAGAGGATAAAAGAACTTCAAAGGCAGGGTAGTGAGCTCATGGAGAAGGGGTATGTGCGTGAAAGCATTAGTCCTTTTGCAGTTCTAGTATTACTTTTGCCTAAGAATGATGGATCATGGAGGATGTGTGTTGATTGCCACGCCATCAACAATATCACTATAAAGTATAGACATCCCAATTTTAGATTAGATAACATGTTAGATAAATTGCATGATTCTTATGTTTATACCAAAAGTAATCTTAAGAGTGGATATCATCAGATTAAGATAGAGAAGATGATTAATAGAAAATCGTATTTAAAATGAATTATGATTTATATGAGTGGTTAGTTATACCGTTTGGGTTAATTAATGCACCAAGTACTTTCATGATATTAATGAATCATGTTTTGCATACTTTAATACTTTGTAGTTGTATACTTTGCACCTAGTACTTTTATAAAAAAAATTGTAGTTGTATACTTTGATGATATCCTAATATATAGCAAAAACTTAGATCACCATGTGGAACATTTTAAACTTTTTTTAGGTGTTTTAAAAAAAGAAAAGTTGTTTGCTAACCTCAATAAGTGTAGCTTTTGCACAGATAAGCTTGTACATCTTGGTTTTTGTTGTTAGTGCTAAAGAAATAGAAGTAAGATGAAGAAAAGATTTAGGTAATCCAAGATTGGCCGAAACTTACAAGTGTGGGTCATGTTAAAAGTTTTCATGATTTGGCTAGCTTTTATAGAAGATTTGTGAAAGAGTTTAGTAGACTAGTTGTACCTTTGACTGAAGTTATAAAAAAGAATGTAGATTTTAAGTGGGGTGATGAACAAGAAAAGGCATTTTATTTTAACAAGGAAAAATTAGCTAATGGACTTTTGCTTGCTTCACCTAACTTCACTAAGACTTTTGAAATTGAGTGTGATGCTTCAAGAATAGGTATTAGAGTTGTACTTATGCAAGAAGGATGTCCAATTGCATATTGCAATGAAAAGCTAAGTCGGGTAGCCTTGGACTACCCTACATATGATAAAGAGATGTATGCATTGCTAAGGGCATTGGAAACTTGACAACATTATCTTTGGCCAAAATAATTTGTGATTCATACGGATCAGAAATTGTTGAAGCATTTAAAGAGTCAACACAAGTTGAACAAGCATCATGCCAAATAGGTGAAGTTAATTGAAATATTTTCTTATGTGATCAAGTACAAGCAAGGTAAGGAAAACAATGTGGCTAATGCATTATCTCAAATGTACGCTTACTTTCTATTTTAGATGAAAAATTATTATGTTTTGAATACATGAAAGACTTGTATGTTAATGATTCTGATTTTGGCAATGTATTCAATGATGTGAAAAAGTGGCATTTGGCAAGTTCTTTAAGCAAAATAGAATTTTGTTTAGAGAAACTAAGTTATATGTGCCTAATTGTTTTTTGCTTGAATTGCCTGTTAGAGAAGCTTGTTGGAGTGGTTTTGATGAGGGCACGACTAACAAATGGAATGCAGAACTTATTCAAGTTCCAGTTGGTTCGGTTAAAATGGCTCAAGCTAAAAGGATTCAAGGAAACTCTCAATGGACTGATTCAAAACATTTGGGAAGAGATAAATTCATGCGGGTGCAAGGAAGATATTCCACGTGTTTCACAAAGTTGGATTTCTATGATTCAAGCTTTGGAATAATCTAGAAGAAATTTCTAAATCACAAAGTGGATGGAATTATAGGAGTTTTCTAAATTGGTGTTTACCCAAGTTTGACTGATCAAGTGTTAGGGAATGATGAAAACAATAGCCCATTTGAGCAACCAAAGTGTTTAGAAGATTTTGGGAGCCTACAATAAACATTTATGATAGTAGTTGTAATATTTGAAATAACGCCTTAGTTGTTGGTGGTTGGTAGTTAGTTAAAGTCTGTAACTGCATTTATTGTTGTAGTTACAAAGTTTGAAAAAACTAGTTTAAAGCCATATTAGTAGTAGTTGGTAGTTACTAGTTTAGAAGTTGTCATTCAATATTATAATAAACGCTAGCATCCCAAATGTTCACTATAAATACATAAGAGATGATAGGAAATGATTCAGCAATTTGATTAAGAAAATTCTCTTTGGTTCTTTTAGAACTCTTTGAACTTATCAGAATAATTTCCGTGGCGTTCTCCTTTGACTTATCAATCAATCATTCCATAATTGATTGTGGTATCTTCATTATACCAAGGTTCTTGCTTCAATATAAGGAACGAGTCGCGATTCCATACAAATCTGTTTCTTGATGATCTTGGAGTCCTTCTTGATTCACAACTTTATCAAAATCTTGGCGTGGTCGTATCAGTTAGTATTAGAGCTTGGCACTAGTTATAGGTTTGCCTATCTTTATATTTAAAAAAAAAAGAAATATAGTGTTTCAGATCTTGTAATTCTTATTTCAATTTTACATCTTAAGTTCCTTTTCAATTCCACAAACCTGAATTCCTTAGTCTAGAAAAAAAATCCATGACAAATTAAATTCGAATTTTTCTTGGTGAGTTCTTGGAGAATTGTTGCTGGAAATTGTGATATTTATTTGATTAGTTTGATAAGAACCTATAGATGATTACTACGAGAGGAAAAAGGCAAGAGTGGTGAGAACATAAGAGGGTAAAAGCCAATCTGTTTTTTTTTTTGTGTGAAACAAGAGTGAAAGTTGAGTGAATCATTCTTTAAGTGAAACACATGAGCGAGTGTGTGAGGTTTTTTTTTTTTTTTTTTAACTTTGTTTTGTAGCAACCATGTCGGATAACAAGAACAAAAATACTTTCGAAACTGCATCAGAAGAGGTTGATCCAAAGTTTCTCATGGAAGCTATAATGGACATGGATGATGAGGAATACGCTACCCAAGGTGAACTGCTGTTTGCAAGAAGAGTTCTAAGTATACAGGTCCAAGAAGATGATGAAGTCCAATGAGAAAACATATTTCATACTAGATGCCACATGCAAAACAAGGTGTGTAGTGTGATTATTGATGGAGGTAGTTGTACTAATGTTGCTAGCGCTACAATGGTGGAGAAATTAAGGCTACCAACAATTAAACATCCCCGGCCTTACAAATTGCGATGGCTCAATGACATTGAGGAGGTGAGGGTTACTAAACAAGTGTTAGTTTCCTTCCATATTAGAAATACGAAGATGAAGTTCTGTGTGATGTAGTTCCAATGCAAGCTGGACACTTGTTACTAGGCCGACCATGGCAATTTGATCATCGTGTTAAGCATGATGGTTTTACCAACAAATATTCATTTTTGTTTAATCAAAGGACAATCACTCTAGTCCATTTGCAACCAAAACAGGTCTATGTAGATCAAGTGAGATTACAAAAAGAGAGTGATCAAAAGAAAGAGAGTGAGGAAAAGGAAAAAAAATGAAAATCAAAAAGAGAAAAGCAAACTTCTAAGCAAAAATGAGTGAAATGAAAAGTGCAGTGTTTCTAAATCAGCAAATGATTGTACTTTTATACAAAGAGATGTATTTAAACACTAACCAACTTGACTAATCTTTGCCTAGTTCAATTGTTTCTCTTTTACAGGAGTTTGATGATGTCTTTGCCAAGGAGATTCCACCTGGTTTACCTCATATTCGAGGAATTGAACATCAAATAGATTTCGTGCCCGATGCTTCCATTCTGAACCAACCAGCCTATCGAAGCAATCCCGAGGAGGCAAATGAGCTACAAAGGCAGGTTAGTGAATTGATGAAAAATGGGTATGTAAGAGAAAGTATGAGTCCCTGCTCTGAACTAGTGATTTTAGTTCCTAAAAAAAATAGATCTTGGAGAATGTGAATTGATTGCCAAGCAATTAATAATATAATGGACAAGTATCGTCATCCTATTCCTCGCTTAGATGATATGTTAGATGAGCTGTATGGTGGTTGTGTATTTTCTAAGATTGCTTTCAAGAGTGGGTATCATCAAATAAGAATGAAAGAGGGTGATGAATGGAAAAGTGCTTTTAAACTGTAATACAACTTATATGAGTGGTTGGTTATGCCATTCAGATTAACTAATGAACCAAGTCTTGCGTGCTTTCATAAGTAGGTTTGTTGTTGTTTATTTTAATGATATTCTCATTTATAGCAAAAACTTGGATGATCATGTTGTACATTTAAAAGTAGTTTTGGATGTACTTAGAAAAGATAAGTTATTTGCTAACTTGAAGGAGTGCACCTTTTGCACTAATAAGCTTGTGTTTCTTGATTTTTTTGTTAATGCACAAGGAATATAGGTTGACTAAGAGAAGATTTGCACGATTCAAGAATGGCCGAGTCCCATAAGTGTAGGTAATATTTGTAGTTTTCATGGGCTCGCTAATTTTTACAAGAGGTTCGTGAAAGATTTTAGCAGCATCACCGCACTGCTTATTGAAGTCATCAAGAAAAATGTTGGATTCAAATGGGGAGACAAACAAGAGAATGCAATCCAATTGATCAAGAAAAAATTAACTCATGCTCCTTTACATTCTTTACCTGATTTTACTAAAATTTTTGAAATTGAATGTGATGCTTCAGGTACGGGTATAGGTTCAGTTCTAATACTAGGAGGAAGACCAATAGCATATTTTTCAGTGAGAAATTAAGTAGGGCAGCTTTAAATTATCCTACTTATGATAAAGAATTGTATGCCTTGATTCGAGCATTAGAAACATGGCAACACTACCTTTAGCCTGAGGAGTTTGTGATTCAAACTGATCATGAGTCCTTAAAACATTTGAAAGGTAAACATAAGTTGAACAGGAGACATGCAAAATGGTTGGAATTCATCTTGACATTGCCATATGTCATTCGATACAAGCAAGGTAAAAACAATATCGTTGCCGATGCAATTCTTGAAGGTACGCATTCTATTATATTCTTGATGCAAAATTACTTGGTTTTGAGCATATTAAAGAATTGTATCCTAAAGAACATGATTTTTATGAGGAGTTTTAGACTTATGAGAAAAATGTAGTAGGTAAGTTCTTTAGGTACGAGGGCTTCTTGTTTCGAGAAAATAAATTTTGTGTGCCAAATTGCTCTTTGAGTGATTTGTTAGTAAGGGAATCCCATGTTGGAGGGTTAATGAGACACTTTGGAGTCGCTAAGGCCTTAGCTGTTTTGCAAGAACATTTCTACTGGCCACACATGAAAATAGATGTTGGGAAAATTTGTAGTAGATGTGTTACATGTAGGGCAAGAAAAATTTCAAGTGCAACCTCATAGTTTGTACATGCCACTACCTATTCCCAATTAGTCTTGGATTGATATTTCGATGGACTTTGTGTTACGTTTGCCTAGGTCTAAACATGGTAGAGATTCAATTTTTGTGGTTTTGGATAGATTTTCTAAGTTGGCACATTTCATTCCATGTCACAAAACTGATGATGCTTCACATATTGCTGATTTGTTCTTTAGAGAAATTGTAAGATTACATGGTATGCTTAGAACAATAGTTTCAGATAGAGATGCTAAGTTCTTGAGTTACTTGTGGAAGACTTTATGGTGTAAGTCAAGAAGTAAGTTATTATTTTCTACTACTTGTCACCCACAAATTAATGGTCAAATCGAAGTAGTAAATAGGACTTTGTCTACTTTGTTGAGGGCTATAATTAAAAAGAACATCAAAACTTGAGAAGAATGTTTACCACATGTTAGAGTTTGCTTATAATCGTACTATTCATTCTGCTACTAAGTTTTCACCATTTGAAATTGTTTAGGTTTTAACCTTTAACTCTATTGGATTTAAAACCATTACCTTTGTTTGAACGTGCTAAATTAGATGGAAAGAAAAAGGCTCAATGTTTTAAGTAGATACATGAGAAAGCAAGACTTAACATTGAGAGGAGAACGGAGCAATAAGCAAAACAAGATAATAAAAGGCGTCGATAGTTGATTTTGAACCTGGAGATTGGGTTTGGTTGCGCATCAATAACAATGCATATAATTTAGATTTGCTAGGAGTGTACAATGTTAGTACCACTTTTAATGTTACTAGTTTAAGTCCTTTTGATGTAGGTGATGATTTGAGGACAAATCCCTTTCAAGAGGAGGGGAATGATGAGGGCACGACTAACAAATAGAATGCAGAACCTATTCAAGTTTCAGTTGGTCCGATTACAAGGGCTCGAGCTAAAAGGGTTCAAGGAAACTCTCAATGGACTGATTCAAAACATTTGGAAAGAGGTAAATTCATGCGGGTACAAGGAAGATATTCCACGTGTTCTACAAAGTTGAATTTCCATGATTCAAGCTTTGGAATAATCTAGAAGAAATTTCTCAATCACAAAGTGGATGGAATTATAGGAGTTTTTTAAATTTGTGATTACCCAAGTTTGACTCATCAAGTGTTAGGGAATGATAGAAACAACAGCCTATTTGAGTAACCCAAGTGGTTAGAAGCTTTTGGGAGCCTACAATAAACATTTATGATAGTAGTTGTAATATTTGAAATAAAGCCTTAGTTGTTAGTGGTTGATAGTTAGTTAAAGTCTGCAACTGCATTTATTGTTGTAGTTGCAAAGTTTGAAAAAACTAGTTTAAAGCCATGTTAGTAGTAGTTAGTAGTTACTAGTTTAGAATTTGTCATTCAATATTGTAATAAACGCTAGCATCCCAATTGTTCACTATAAATACATAAGGGATGATAGGAAAGGATTCAGCAATTTGATTAAGAAAATTCTCTTTGATTCTTTTAGAACTCTTTGAACTTATTGGAATAATTTCCGTGGCGTTCTCCTTCGACTTATCAATCAATCATTCCATACTTGTCACCCATAAACTAATGGTCAAACAGATGTGCCTTGATTTCCAGAAAAAATAGATTATTCCAAAATTTGAATAAAATCTGGTTCTTTTGTTGGTTATTTTTCTTTAAGTGTTTAGGCTGAATTATAACAAAATTAATTGGTAAAGTTGATGGAGGTTGAACTAAATAGATACCTTGATAAGTCAGATGGACGCCACAAGGATCAATTTAGGGTTTGACGCCACAAGGATCAATTTAGGGTTTGACGCCACACTCTTGGTGATCAAAGAGTGATAAGTTACCAACTGTCTTCAAGAGCTAGAAAACTTGAGAAGACAATTTTGTGAGAGAAATAGCTCTTCTATTTCGTGCTTCCAATTTCAAAATGAGGCAACTGCCTCTATAACACTTTAACATGCCTTATATAGGCTTACAAAATGATGGGAAACCCTAATGTTACCTAATTAACTTAAAAGCCCAAAATAAGCTCAATATAACTTAACAATTTAAAATAAAGCTAAACAAGTTCAAAATGGCCCAAATACATAAAAATAGCAACATAAGAAGTAAATTAAGCCCAATAGCATGGAAAGAAAGCCCTCAGCTGCTTCTTTAAGCCCAACGTCACTAAACGTCTCTAAATCACGTCCCAATCTCTAATTGAAGACTAATAAACACATTTAGCTCATTTTCATTCAGATCGAAAGCTTCTAATCCCATAGAAGCTTCAACAGCTCCAATTTGACTACTTACGGCCCTTTGAAGCTGTTTAGCCTTAGCCCTAGCCCTTGTTATTGGACCATCTAAAATCTCCTTTACGCTCAACTCACCTTCTTGCGTTAATTTAGAACCTTCATGATGTACATCATCACCCCTGGGCAGAGAATGATTTGCCCTCAAATCAGAATCTTCTAAATCTTCCAAATAAAGAGATAAGTCCTTCACATTAAAAGTGGCTGAAACATTGTAATCACCAGAAAGATCAACTTTGTAAGCATTACTATTTACCTTCTCTACAATCCGAAAAGGTCCATCAACTCTTGGCATCAGCTTGGACTTTCGCTTGCTAGGAAATCTTCCCTTACTAAGATGAATCCAAAAAAGATCACCAGGTTCAAAGCTAATCATTTTCCGTCCTTTATTAGCATGCTTAATGATGTGTCTTGATTTATAACAAAATTAAATGGTAAAGTTGATGGAGGATAGAACTAAATAGATACCTAGATAAGTCGTATGGACGCCACAAGAATCAATTTAGGGTTTTGACGCCACAAGAATCAATTTAGGGTTTTGACGCCACACTCTTGGTGATCAAAGAGTATAAGTCAGCAACTATCTTCAAGAGTTGAAAAACTTGAGAAGACAATTTTGAGAGAGAAAAGTTTTATTTTCGTGCATCCAATTCCAAAATGAGGCAATTGCCTCTATAAGACTTAAACATGCCTTATATAGGCTTATAAAATGAAGGGAAACCCTAATATTACCTAATAAACTTAAAAAGCCCAAAATAAGCCCAATATGACTTAACAATTTTTAAAACAAAACTAAACAAGTTCAAGAAAGGCCCAAATACATAAAAATAGCAACAAAAGAAGTAAATAAAGCCCAATAGCATGGAAAGAAGGCCCTTAGTTGCTGCTTTAAGCCCAACGTCACCAAACGTCTTTAAATCACGTCCCAATCTTTAATTGAAGACAAATAAAAACATTTAACTCATTTCCATTCAGATCGCAAGCTTCTAATCCCATAGAAGCCTCAATAGCTCCAATTTGACTACTTATGGCCCTTTGAAGCTGTTTAGCCTTAGCCCTTGTTATTGGACCATCTGAAATCTCCTTTACGCTCAGCTCGCCTTCTTGAGTTGATTTAGAACCTTCATGATGCACATCAATTAACATACTTAGTGGTTTTCTCCTCAAAATGAATTCGAACCTGCTCATCAAGCTTCTTCATCAATTCTGCCTTCTTAACCCCATCCATAGATGTCCTCTCATCAATTGGAATAGGAACAAGGTCAATAGGAACAAATGGATTAAATCCATACACAATCTCAAATGGTGAAAATATTGTAGCCCCATGCACACTGCGGTTGTATGCAAACTCCATAATAGGCAAACAAGTATCCCAACTCTTTAAGTTCTTGTTTATAACAGCCAGTAATAAAGAAGATAGAGTACAATTCGCTACCTTAGTTTGCCAATCAGTTTGTGGATGACAAGCAGTACTGAAAAGCAACTTTGTTCCAAGCTTCTTCCACAGAGTCTTCCAAAAATAGCTTAAGAACTTTGTATCACGATCAGAGACAATGCTTTTAGGGATTGCATGCAAACGTACAATTTCCCTAAAAAATAAATCAGCAATATTAATAGCATAATCAGTTTTGTTACAAGGAATAATGTGTGACATTTTTGAGAACCGATCAACCACAACCATCACTGAATCCTTCCCACGCTGTGTTCTAGATAATCCATGCACAAAATCCATACTAATATCCATCCACGGTTGCTCTGGGATATGTAGAGGCATAATAGTCCATATGCATTCTCTTTACCCTTAGCTTTCTTGCAAATTACACATCTTTCAACAACCTTATGAACATCCCGCAGCATATTAGGCCAAAAGAAGTGCTCTTTTAGTAGCTTATAAGTTTTTTTCTCCCCAAAATGACCACTAAGACCACCCCCATGAGCCTCACACACAAGCAACTTACATAAGGATCCTGAAGGTATACACATTCTACCCAAATTGAACAAGTAACCATCATGCACAAAGAACCCATCACAAGCTCCTTTAGCACATTTAGACATCATATTAGCAAAGTATGAATCACTGGTATATTGTTCTTTCACCTGTTCAAAACCCAAAAGCCTTGCATTTAACATAGAAATCAATGCATACCTCCTAGAAAGAGCATCCGCAATGACATTAGTTTGCCCCTTCTTGTATTTTATGACATATGGAAATGGCTCCATAAACTCTACCCATTTGGCAAGTCTTCTATTCAGCTTGTTCTGCCCTTTAAGATACTTTAACGATTCATGGTCAGTATGAATAACGAACTCTTTAGGTAATAAATAATGTTGCCATACCTCGAGAGCCCGAATCAATGCATAAAACTCATTGTCATAAATAGAGTAGTTTAAACGTGCCCCATTCAGCTTCTCACTAAAAAAAGTAATTGGCCTCTTTTCTTGCATCAAAACAGCCCCAATACCGACCACTGAAGCATCACACTCTATTTCAAATGTTTTAGTAAAATCGGGAAGTGCTAAAACTGAAGCAGAACATAATTGTTCTTTAATCAGTTCAAATGACTTCTGTGCATTCTCATTCCACCTAAACTCATTCCCTTTTTTCAGACACTCTGTCATAGGCGCAACAATAGAACTAAAGTCTTTAATAAATCGCCTATAGAAAGAGGCTAAACCATGAAAACTTCTCACATCCGCAACACCAGTAGGTTTAGGCCAATCACGAATTGCCTTAACCTTCTCCTCATCAACCTTAATTCCACTACTAGAAACAACATACCCCAAAAAGATAACACTATCTTGGCAGAAATAGCACTTCTTGAGGTTTCCATACAACTTAGCATCGCGCAAGGTCTCAAATACAACCATAAGATGCTTCACATGATCATCTAAAGTTTTACTATAGATCAAGATATCATCAAAATAGACCACAACAAACAGCCCAATAAACTTCCTCAAAACATGGTTCATAAGTCTCATAAATGTACTAGGTGCATTAGAAAGCCCAAACGGCATCACCATCCACTCAATAATCCATGCTTAGTTTTAAAGGCTGTTTTCCATTCATCACCTTCTTTCATTCTAATTTGGTGGTATCCACTCATCAAATCAACTTTAGAAAAATAAACAGCACCATGCAATTCATCAAGCATATCATCAAGTCTAGGAATAGGGAATCGATACTTAACCGTTATCTTGTTGATAGCCCGACTGTCCACACATATTCTCATGGTACCATCCTTCTTTGGAACAAGCAAAGTAGGCACTGAAGAATGACTAAGTGACTCACGCACATAGCCCCTCTCTAAGAGCTCACCAACCTGCCTTTTGATCTCCTTTACTTCCTCCGGATTACATCTATATGCTGGTCTAATTGGAAGTGAAGCTCTAGGCACCAAATCAATTTGATGCTCTATCCCTCGAATAGGTGGTAATCCCAATGGTAGCTCTTTTGCAAAATACATCTTTGAACTCTTCAAGTAACTCCACAACCTGCCTTGGCAAATCCAAACCCTCCACTTGCAATAAAGGCTTTGCCCAAGTCATGAAAACAACCCCCACAAAAGCTAGTGCTTGCTCAACATCTGACACAGGAGTGTTTGATCACATGGAGCTAAAAATAGAACTAAATGAATTTCAAGGGTAAATTTGGAATTTATCTGGTACTGTTTCGGAAGGAATTTCTGGGTAATCTTCATACTACTCAAAAATTATATGTGTCTAGTTCTAAATCCTTTTTACAGCACATGAATATAAGTTTTCTAGAGTAAGTTGAATCCTAATAACTAAATGAAGGTCAGACAGTTATTAGGTGAGCCAAATCTTGACAACTTGTAAGAATTAGAGACTTTTGTCTCCATCCAAGACTTTATAGCATATTATGTTCGAATTTAATGCTTCATTTATTGTATTTGCTGTATTTGTAGACTTTTGGTGTAAAGGGTAGTTGTAAGTCTTAATTGCTGTCTTTTGTAAACTCCCAACCACCAAGTTTTAATGTTGTAATGAGTGCTTTGCAGTAGCCCTCCCAAGAACTCTCTATAAATACCTAAGGATGAGAGGAGAAGGGCAGAGAGTGAATTTTAAATTACTTGTATGTGGGAGTTCTCTTATGAGAGTTTCTACATTTAACTCTGTATCTCTTGGGTGGATTTCTTAGAGTGGTGAGTTTGAGAGTTCTGTATCTCTTGTAGGGTTCTTTAGGTGGTGAATTATTCTGTATCCCATTGTAATTCTCTTGAGTGGTGAGCTTGTACCAATTTTACTTTATTCAGTGTTTGGGTTTATTTTAATAAAAGTGAGTGTTTGTTTTCATTCTTCCAATCTTGTGGTATTCTTTTTCTAAACACTTGAGCCTGCATCAGTTTTGGTATCAGAGCATTTGGTTAATTTTGGCTTTATCTTTCAATGGCCAAAGGTCGTAGATTTGTTCCAACAATTGAAGAACAACCAGCAGCTCAAGCTGATACACGAGACACTCTAATTGAAGAATTGAGACAACAAATTCAGCAACTTCAACAACGTTTAGAACATTTTGAAGATCGAGGTAAAGCTGTGCAACATGAAGATCTCGATAATGGTTCTTCTAGCAATGATGAAGGTAATACAAATCCTTTTCATCAAGCTAAATCTCATTCTTCTGGTGATAGTTCTCCCATACATCCAAATATTATAAGAAATATGACATTTAGAAATGATCGTAGAGATTTCCATGTAAAAGTGGAAATACCAGATTTTGAGGGTAGAATGCACCCAGATGAGTTTGTGGATTGGTTGAACACCATAGAAAGAATTTTTTATTATCAAGATGTTCCAGAAAATCAAAAGGTGAAAGTCGTTGCCATAAAACTTAAAAAGTATGCTTCTTTATGGTGGGAAAATCTGAGGAAACAAAGGATACGGGAAGGTAGAAGTAAGATCGTGACCTGGGAGAAGATGAAATGAGAGCTTAAGAGGAAATATCTTCCGGACAACTATCGACAAGATATTTTTCTCAAACTACACAACTTTCGTCAAAAGGAGCTTTCTGTAGAAGACTACACTGCAGAATTCAATCATCTCATGCTGAAATGCAATATGGTTGAACAAGAAGAACAGACAATTGCACGTTATCTTGGGGGTTTAAGACCTGAGATTTCAAATATTGTGCAATTACAACCATATTGGACTTATGGAGATGTTTGTAGACTTGCACTTAAGGTGGAGAATCAACAAAAGACAGCACGCAGAGGCAATTCTCGATTCTTGACACGAGAAGGTTTTTCTAACCGAGGGAATACTTCCAACTCTAAGTCTATTCCTACTGCCAAACCTACTACAAGGACTTCTTCAAAGAATGATGGTGTCTCTAACCAAAAGAAGCAAAACAATGCCTCCAACACCAATTCTCGCCAATGTTTCAAATACCAAGGATATGGACATATTGCTTCTGAATGCCTAAATCGCAGGATTATGACACTTGTTGAAAAAGAAGACGAAGAAGAGATGGAGAACAACCATACAGAGCCTGAGGAAGAGAATGAAGATATAACTTATAAGGATGAAGGTGAAACTCTCATCCTTCGCAAAGTTTTAAGTGCTGCCTATGAAGAAGAAGAAGAAGATTGGTTGCGAAAAAATATCTTTCATACCAGGTGTACTTCTCATGGCAAGATGTGTAATGTCATAATTGATGGGGGGTAGTTTTGAAAATATGGCTTCTGCACAAATGGTAGAAAGATTGGGCCAAAAGACAGTGATGCATCCTCAACCATACAAGCTTTCTTGGCTCAAAAAGGGAAATGAAATTAAGGTAAATCAACGTTGCCTAGTATCTTTTTCTATTGGGAAAAACTATAAAGATGAAGTTTGGTGTGATGTTGTTCCAATGGATGCTTGTCATTTACTTCTTGGTCGTCCATGGCAATATGATAGAAAAATTATTCATGATGGCCATAAAAACACTTATTCCTTTGTCAAGGATGGTGTTAAAGTCATTTTGGGTCCTTCTAAGATGATCAATATTCCTAAGCCTTTTAAAGGGGAGGGAAATAATTTCTTGACTCTTTCTGAATGTAAGAGGGAATTTTTAAAGGTTGATGAAGCCTTTGCTCTTGTAGTGTTTGAAGAAAACAATGATAGTCCTGAGCCACCTTTTATAATGAAGAAGCTACTTCAAGAATTTCATTATGTAGTACCAAATGAGATACCACCAGGATTGCCTCCCATGAGAGACATTCAACATGGCATTGATCTTATTCCAGGAGTTGTTCTACCAAACAAAGCAGCCTACAGAATGAGTCCTAAGGAGCATGCTGAACTTCAAAGTCAAGTAAATGAGCTTTTGTCCAAAGGCTTAATTGAAGAAAGTAAGAGCCCTTGTGCTGTTCCTGCTCTCCTTGTGCCCAAGAAGGATGGTTCTTTTCGCATGTGTGTTGATAGTAGAGCTGTCAACAAAATTACCGTTGATTATCACTTCCCAATTCCTCGACTTGATGATCTTCTTGATCAATTGTATGGAGCTTGTATTTTCTCCAAGATTGATCTATGAAGTGGATACCATCAAATAAGAATGAAACCAGGTGACGAATGGAAGACAGCATTCAAGACAAGAGATGGGCTTTATAAATGGAAGGTCATGCCTTTTGGACTTTCAAATGCTCCCAGTACTTTCATGCGTTTGATGAATCATGTTCTGAAGCACTACATTGGAAGATTCGTTGTTGTCTACTTTGATGACATTCTTGTGTATAGCAAAGATGAGGAACAACACTTGGATCATCTTCACCAAGTTTTCAACACTTTGAGGAAATAGAAGCTTTATGTCAACCTAAAGAAATGTGAGTTCTTCTCAGATTGCCTTATCTTTCTAGGCTATGTAGTTTCTAAAGATGGAATCAAAATGGATCCTAGTAAGGTGGAAGCTATTTTGAACTGGCCTATTCCTCAAACTCTTCATGATGTTCGAAGCTTTCATGGATTAGCTTCATTTTACCGGCGTTTCATTAAAGGATTTAGTTCAATCATGGCACCAATCACTGAATGTTTAAAGGGTGATCACTTCAAGTGGACAAATGAAGCACAAAGGAGTTTTGACATCATCAAAGCAAAGGTAACCCAAGCCCCTATTCTTGCATTACCAAATTTTGACAAAGTGTTCGAGGTTGAGTGTGATGCATCAAATGTGGGAATTGGCGCTGTCCTTAGTCAAGAAGGTAAACCCATTGCTTTCTTCAGTGAAAATTGAGTGATTCACGCAAGAAGTATTCTACTTATGATAAAGAGTTCTATGCTATTTGTCGAGCTCTAGATCATTGGAGTCATTATCTTCTTCCAAAACCTTTTGTTCTTTATTCTGATCATGAAGCACTTAAGTTCATAAATAGCCAGCATAAACTTAATAGACGTCATGCTCATTGGGTTGAATTCCTTCAATCCTTCAACTTCACTATTAAGCACAAATCTGGAGTTCAAAATGTGGTGGCTGATGCATTAAGTCGAAAATATTCCTTGCTGTCCTCTATGCAAGTGAAAGTTGTAGGCTTTGAGATTGTGAAGGAACTCTACAAAGATGATGCTTATTTTGGAAAAATCACAGAAGATTGCAAGCATGGCTCTTTTCAACAATTCTTGTTGCATGATGGGTATCTTTTTAAAGGCAACCGCTTGTGTATTCCTCAATGTTCTCTTTGAGAGTCTATTATCAAAGAATCTCATTATGGTGGACTTGGCGGGCATTTTGGGAGAGACAAGACTTTGGCATTGATACAAGAAAAATTTTATTGGCCAAAGCTGAAGATGAATATTCAGAGGTATGTGGATAGGTGTAAAATCTGTCATGTGGCTAAGAGTCATGGCCAAAATACTGGTTTATACACTCCACTTCCTGTTCCTACAACGTCTTGGGAAGATGTTAGCATGGATTTTGTTGTGGGATTACCAAGAACTCAAAGAAATAAAGATTCTGTCATGGTGGTGGTGGATCGTTTTTCCAAGATGGTGCACTTCGTTCCTTGCAACAAGACTCTTGATGCTTCCCATGTAGCTGACTTATATTTTCAAGAAATTGTGAAACTACATGGAATTCCTAAGACTATAGTCTCAGATCGTGATACTAAGTTCATGAGTCACTTTTGGCGCACTCTTTGGAGGAAGCTTGGAACTCAACTTAACTTCAGTTCTTCCTATCATCCTCAAACTGATGGACAAACGGAAGTCACAAATCGCAGTTTGGGAAACCTTTTGAGGTGTTATGTTGGAAAGAACATTCGTCAGTGGGATCTTATTTTGGCTCAAGTTGAATTTGCTTACAATCGGACGAAAGGCCAATCTACGGGTTATAGTCCGTTTGAAATTGTTTATGGTCAGAATCCCACAAGCCCATTGGATTTAGTCCCTTTTTCCATTACTCACCAATTTAGTGCAGATGCTGAAGAACGAATGAAGAACATAAAAAAAATTGCATGAAAAAGTTAGGAAGAAAATATTGAAGCAAAACGAGAAGTACCAAAATAGCGCCAATAAGCATCGCAAGAAAATGGAATTTCGAGAAGGAGATTTAGTTTGGGTTCATCTCAGAAAAGAAAGGTTCCCTCGTGGCAAGTTTGCTAAACTCAAACCGAGAGCTGATGGACCATTTAAGGTGATAAAACAAATTGGGGAAAATGCATACAAAATTGAGCTTCCAGAATCTTATGGTGTTTTCAATGTATTCAATGTTGATGATCTATCTTCTTATAAGGATGATAACGAAGTGGACTCGAGGTCGAGTCTTTTCCAACCAGGGGAGTTTGACACAGGAGTGTCTGATCACATGGAGCTAAAAATAGAACTAAATAAATTTTAAGGGTAAATTTGGAATTTATCTGGTACTGTTTCGGAAGGAATTTCTGGGTAATCTTCATACTACTCAAAAATTATATGTGTCTAGTTCTAAATCCTTTTTACAGCACATGAATATAAGTTTTCTAGAGTAAGTTGAATCCTAATAACTAAAGGAAGGTCAGAGAGTTATTAGGTGAGCCAAATCTTGACAACTTGCAAGAATTGAAGACTTTTGTCTCCATCCAAGACTTTATAGCATATTATGTTCGAATTTAATGCTTCATTTATTGTATTTGCTGTATTTATAGACTTTTGGTGTAAGGGTAGTTGTAAGTCTTAATTGCTGTCTTTTGTAAACTCCCAACCACCAAGTTTTAATGTTGTAATAAGTGCTTTGCAGTAGCCCTCCCAAGAACTCTCTATAAATACTTAAGGATGAGAGGAGAAGGGCAGAGAGTGAATTTTAAATTACTTGTATGTGGGAGAGTTCTCTTATGAGAGTTTCTACATTTAACTCTGTATCTCTTGGGTGGATTTCTTAGAGTGGTGAGTTTGAGAGTTCTGTATCTCTTGTAGGGTTCTTTGGGTGGTGAATTATTCTGTATCCCATTGTAATTCTCTTGAGTGGTGAGCTTGTACCAATTTTACTTTATTCAGTGTTTGAGTTTATTTTAATAAAAGTGAGAGTTTGTTTTCATTCTTCAAATCTTGTGGTATTCTTTTTCTAAACACTTGAGCCTGCATCAACATCTCCCTTTTTGGCTAACATTAACCCTTTACCAGATTCCATCATCTTCCTTTGATTCCGCAACTGATCTTCTATAACTTGTTGAGAACTCAATGGCATCAAGTTCACTTTCTTCCCATTCAACACAAATGAATAAGTGTTCCTTCACCCATTATAAGTCACATCATTATCAAATTGCCATGGACGTCCTAATAACACATGACTAGCTGTCATAGGAACCACATCACATAAAATCTCATCATGAAAGGTTTTAATGGAGAATAGCACCCGAATCTGTCTTGTAACCTGAATCTCTCCCTTGTCATTAAGCCAATGCAATTTGTATGGTTTTGGATGTAGAACAGTAGTTAATCCCAATTTCTCCACTAAAGTAGTGGATGCAACATTGGTACAACTACCATTATTAATGATCATGGCACAAACCTTATCTCGGATTTGACATCTTTTTATGAAAGATGTTTTCGCGCTGTTCTAAACCAATATCAACTTCAGCACTCAAAATCCTTTGAATAACTAATAAATTTCCCTCAATTGGCTCAAGATTCTCTTCTTGTTTAGTCACTTCGACTTTAGATTCCTCTTCCATTTTAGCCTCATCTTAACTTACAAGCTCTCCATGCTTCCCTTGTAAAACCATCACCCTCTTATTTGGACATTCAGAAGCAATATGCCCATTTCTCAAGCACTTGAAACACTTGATGTCTCGTGACCTCCTGAAAAATTGAGGTTCAAATACCTTCTCCTTTCCTTTGAACGAACCTGAACTAGCACTTTCCTTACTGAACTCCACTTTCTCATCACGTTTAGGTGTGTTCCATGTTCGCAAAGTTGAAGAAACAGCCTTTGTATTACTTGTTGTAGTTGACCTCATATGGACACCCCCCCTCTTTTCTGCTTTCTTTTTACTTTAGTTGCAAGTTTTATGACATCCTCAAGAAATATGAAGGGCTGTAACTCAACAACATTAGCTATGTCCCTCTTTAATCCATCAAGGAATCTAGCTATTGTTTGCTCTTGAGGTTCATTAAAATCACAGCGAATCAGCAACAGCTCAAATTCTTTCACATACTCCTCCACACTTAAGGAACCTGCCGCAAAGTCTGGAGTTTGATGTATAATTCTTGTTTATAGTAATCCGAAACTAATCTCTTCTTCATTAATCTTTTCATAAGTGGCTAGCTCGTAACTTCTTCTTCGTCATCCCCTCTTCGCTGAGCTTTTAAGTTTTCCCACCACAAAAGTGCATAATCTGTAAACTCAAGTGCTGCTACCTTACACTTCTTTGCCTCAGGGTACTCATGCCAATCAAACACCCTTTCTACCTTCTGAACCCATTCAAGATACTCCTCAGGAGAACTAGTACCTCTAAATGGTGGTATATTAAGTTTGATACCACTACTAGGGTCATTTTGCTGCCTCCTTATCCTACTCCTATCATCAGTCTCATCATCCTGATTTGGCTTATCTCCAGCATCCCCTAGGTCATTCCAAGGTACCCTACGCCCTACCTGCCTTTGTTGGGGTTGCAAAGTATTTCTTTGCATCATTTCTATAATTGCAGCAAGTTGTCCACGAATTTCAGTAATCTCATCTCAAAATTCATCATGAGCACGTTGTAAGCCCATGAGTTGAGCTTGTTCTAAACTCAGTCCCTTTAGTACTCTACTTGTATCATCTTCAGCCATTATTAACAAAAACCCCAAACAAGTATGAACAATGAACAACACAACCAGTAACTAAAAACACACTTCTCAAACTGAAATTTGTTTCTTCACCAATTCAATAAATAAAATTAGATAGCAATAATTGACTAAAATTCAAAATTTCAAGGTTCAGGAACAACTCAACTCAGCCAAATCATCTTCAGCCCAAAAACTACTAAGAATTAATTCTAATGCTTTAGAGTTGCAATTCAAATACTAGAGACCCAATCTGATGAATACTCCCATGAGATTACATAAAACAAAAGCAGCAAAATACCTTAAATAGCTGAAACTTCAGTTTACACACTAAAGTTCTATGCTCTGATACCAGATGATGTGTCTTGATTTCCAGAAAAAAAAAATAGATTATTCCAAAATTCGAATAAAATCTGGTTCTTTTGTTGGTTATTTTTCTTTAAGTGTTTAGGCTGAATTATAACAAAATTAATTGGTAAAGTTGATGGAGAATAAAACTAAATAGATACCTTGATAAGTCAGATGGATGCCACAATGATCAATTTAGGGTTTGACGTCACACTCTTGGTCCAGATCAAAGAGTGATAAGTCACCAACTGTCTTCAAGAGTTAGAAAACTTGAGAAGACAATTTTGTGAGAGAAATAACTCTTCTATTTCGTGCTTCCAATTTCAAAATGAGGCAACTACCTCTATAAGACTTTAACATGCCTTATATAAGCTTACAAAATGAGGAGAAACCCTAATGTTACGTAATTAACTTAAAAAGTCCAAAATAAGCCCAATATGACTTAACAATTTAAAATAAAGCTAAACAAGTTCAAATGGCCCAAATACATAAAAATAGCAACATAAGTAGTAAATTAAGCCCAATAGCATGGAAAGAAAGCCCTCAACTTCTTCTTTAAGCCCAACGTCACCAAACGTCTCTAAATCACGTCCCAATCTCTAATTGAAGATAAATAAACACATTTAGCTCATTTCCATTCAGATCGCAAGCTTCTAATCCCATAGAAGCTTCAATAGCTTCAATTTGACTACTTACGGCCCTTTGAAGCTGTTTAGCCTTAGCCCTAGCCCTTGTTATTGGACCATCTAAAATCTCCTTTACGCTCAACTCACCTTCTTGCATTTATTTAGAACCTTCATGATGCACATCACAAACCAAAGTAGTAAATAGGACTTTGTCTACTTTGTTGAGGGCTATAATTAAAAAGAACATCAAAACTTGAGAAGAATGTTTACCATATGTTAAGTTTGCTTATAATCATACTATCATTCTGCTACTAAGTTTTCAAAACTTGAAATTGTTTGTAGTTTTAATCCTTTAACTCCATTGGATTTAATACCATTACCTTTGTCTGAACGTGCTGACTTATGTAATATCCAATCCCTATTAGTAGTATTGGTGCCTCAATTTCGGTATAGAGCAATAAAGACACAGTAGGGTTGCTCGATTTTAACCCCATTAGAAATATTTTTTTATGGTGTGCGTGAAAGATATTAGACCTAATTTGGTAATTGCTCATGCAGTCGAAGCGTTGGACCACCCAAGAATATTTTTAGAATTTTTCTTTATTAGCTTGAAAAAGGAAATTCTAATTTACTACATGAATTTCCTTTTAAGGGTTATATATGGAACAAGCCTTTGTTGAGAAACACAATCCATATATTAGAGAATTGACCAATTAGAAATAATCTCATGGATTGCCAAGTTGAAAATTCTAGTTAGTTCATTGGACTATTCTATCTAGATAGTTACAAAGGAACCAATTACATACTTAGTTTCCAACTAATGGCAATTTAGAAATTTTGAATTAATTGAGGAGCAAATTGGTGTTTTGGGAGAGCACTATAAATATGGTAGAAGTGTGTAGAAATTTCAAGTGATCAAAAGCAAACACTTAGAGCAAAATTCGTCCAAGTGAGGGAGGGGCTGCTACAGTGACATTTCAAGTTTTTTTTTTCATAATTTTTCATGCTTAATCAAGCTATAATAAAGTCAAGTATAAGTTCCTAAGCTCAATTGAAGCCTCCATTAGTGAAAATCCAAGAAAAAGAGATAAGAAAAGCATTTGTTTTGTGAGATTGATATGTGAACTTTCAATATTGCTTCAATTGATGTTCTTGTGTGCATTCTTGGTTTAGATTGAGTTGAATTCTAGTGTAGATCTTGAAGGAGTCACCAATTGGAAGAAATTGGCAAGGTAAGAATTAGGGTTTTGGCTGATTGGAATGTAGAGACTTCAATTGGTTGTGATTAAGGCATTAGAATGAAATTGGCTTAATTTTAGTGTAATTGAAACAAGAAATTGAGAAAAGAAATGTGTTGAAACCTAGGGTGAAATTCTGCCACTTTAGGGAAGTTAGAAATTGAGTTGTGTTTTGGTTGAATTGTGATATATAAATGGTACCTTATGTAAAATGAATGTATATGGTTGATGAAAAAATAAAAAATGAAGAAAATTGGATATAATTGTCTATTTTGAAAAGGTAAAGGGCAATTATGTACAACCGAAGTTATAGGGTGTTAAAAAATTTTCAGGGCGTCGGATGGTGAATTAGATAAGGTTGAATGGCAATGAAAATTGAAAAGTAGTATTCATTCGAGCTTTGTATGTCAATTAGGGCGTTTAGTAGTTAAATGAGATTCTAGCATTCGATTTGGTTCTAAATGTCATTTTTGACTCGTAGGTGAAGAAAACCGAGAGCGGTAATGGGAGCAGAAATCCAGAGCGAAATTGAGAGCGAAGCGGTTGTGAGTGAAAATCTGTCATTTCTTTTATCTTTTGTTTATTATGTTTTCACATAATGAAAATGCATGTTTTATGTGCTTTTAATGCATAAATATGATTTATGACCTTGAGATATATCCATAGATATGCTTTTACATATTCGGTTTAGGAAATAATTTTAAAATTACTACATCCGTTTCAAAGGCCATTGGTTTTGTATCATTAGTATAGAGTTTTAGGGTTACCATTGGTACAATTTAGAAAGAAAATGGCCAAGCGAGGACTTTACTAGTTTTTGATCTACTGATAGTATTTTATGCATTTATATGCACATGGTAGTTATTATGTTGTAAAGATTTTGATATTGTTTTCCAAAGATGTAAATAAAACCCGCTCGGTAAGATTTCATTGGCATATGATGTTAGAAACGATTTTACAGCTTTATATCAGTTTTAGAAGTATGATTTATGCATGTCTTTTAGAATTTACTATCTATGCATAATGTTATTTTATTTAAAATCTTAAATGCACTTACTGAGCTCTTTTAGCTCACTCGTTTTGTGTTTTATGTTCTCTAAACCCCATTCCCAGGTGCAGGTCTCAATACGCAAGCTGCTGATTCTCCTATTACTGATTTGTAGGCCAAATCTAAAAATCATTTTTGTAAATATAAAAGTGCTAAATAGCACACTTTTTGCTTTTTGCATAATAGTTATAAGAATATGTAATTGTATGTGTATTTTGAACCAACAAGAAGAGATTTTGATATTATGATGATCGTTTTTACTTTTTATGAGTATGCTCATTTTGTGATTTAAATGAAATTATTGAGAAGTTTGATTGATTTTGGCAAGGACCGGAGGTCCTATTTGGCAGTATTGAGAAATGGTTTGGAAATAGAAGTATTCTTTGTACGTTTTGTACTAGATTTTTAGAAAAATAGAGGAAACTCTGCCCCTTTTTTAAAAAAAATTAAGATGTCATTTTCATGTATATGCTAAGATTTTCTCAATAATAACAAGAACTAAAAAGGGGTTCGCTAGTGTGGTACGGAATTTCTTAACTTATCAAGTTAAATTCTGAGGAACTTCCATCGAAGTGCCGGCAGGGCCGCTGGGTCCTACAGTATAGAGTCTCGGGGCGGGTTATGTCAGAGTGGTATTAGAGCACGATTTTTGAAGTTTTAGTTAAAAAGTTTATTTTTAGAATGAGATTCTTGAAATTGCATGCATATTTTTCTAAGTTTAGTAAATTGAGTTCTTTGCATTTGATAATCAAGTGCATCACTAAATTTACAAAAAATATGAATCGTTGTAGAGGCCCACGTATTAGAAGAGCAACTGCGGAGGCTCTTGCATCTGAAGAGGAGTAGGGGAATGAGTCAGTAAATATTCCTACACCTCAGACCCCTCCTGAGTCGTCTCCGCCTGCGGAGCCAGAGGGTGGAAACTTGAATGTAGCTCTGATGGCCCAGATACTAGCAGCAGCAATCCAGCAGCCGAAAGAGACAGGAGTGTCCATTGAACGTGCTAAGAAATTAGGCGCTAAGCCTTATGATGGTACAGGAGACCCCGAGAGAGCCCAATCCTAGTTAGAGAACAATGAAGAAAATTTTCAAGTTATGGGATGTACTGAAGAACAGATGGTGGTATACTCTGCATTTCTATTGAAAGAAGGAGCGAAAGATTAGTGGGAAGGCCTTGCAAAGGAGGAATGCCGATGAGGAGTCTTGAGCGCTTTTGAAAAAGAAATTTCTGAATAAATTTTACCCCAAAAGTTATAAAGATACGAAGATAGAAGAGTTCTTAAAGTTGGAACAAGGTTCTCTCTCGGTGGCAGAGTATGAGAAGAAGTTTTAAAAGCTCCTCTGTGACATTCCCTTTATAGTTGATAATAAAGTGAAGAAGGCTAACCGGTTTGTAGTGGGTCTCAATCCTTGGATCAGGGCGTACGTGGTATCGACAGCCCACACTCAGTATGGAGCATTGGTGGAAGCTGCAACTTGGGTTGAAAGAAACATAGCGGCCATCCCTAAACCGAAACGGCAGGGCAAAAAAAAAGGTTGGTCAGGTTGTTCTCGAAGAGGACCGAGTAAATTCACACGAACAGAGGAGAGATCTCATGGTCTAGCAGTCGGAAACCAAGCCAAGGAGCTCAATCCAGCCAAGCTTCCGTTAGGCAACCATCGGTCGGATTTTGAAGCACTAAAGAGAGTTGGAAGAATTTTTTGGTGTGTAATAAATGTGGCAAGGCCCATCCGAGGGACCGTAAAAAGGGGACTATCGGTTGTTATAAGTGTGGTCAAGAGTGCCACTACATGAGAGATTGCCTGAATGATGGAGCTAGCAGTAAGCTAAAAGATAGACCGCCAGCTCCGGTGACAGATTCAAGTTAGTCCCTAATTTAGAAGGCCGAGCGGCTCGAGCCAGCCTAATAGAGGAGTCGAACGAGGAGGATCGTCCAAAGGAGCGCAAGGCAGACCTTATACCCAGGCTCCAGTTATTAGATGGTGCGGTAGTAGTGTCTCTTCTTATAGAAGACTCCATTGTAGCAGAAAGAGTGTATAGGGGTAGTAAAATCAATATTAAGAGCCAAGAGTTTATGGCGGATTTGATTGTGCTGGCCATCAGTGAGTTTGATGTGATTTTAGGGATAGATTGGTTGTCTAAATATTGGGCCTCAGTAGATTGCTTCTGGAAAGAAGTCAAATTATGTAGCCTAGGTAGAATGGAAGTTATTTTTTGTGGGATGCAAAAATCACTTTCCGCCAATACGGTGTTGGTAATAAGGGTAAGAAAGATGCTTCGAAATTCGTGTCAGGGGTACTTAGTCTATGCCATAGACGTAAGAGACGGTGGAACGAAATTTAATGATATTCCAGTGGTTAGAGAGTTTTTGGGAGAAAGATTATGCATTGATTACAGGGAACTGAATAAAGTAACGGTGCGTAATCAATATCCACTCCCAAGAATTGATGATTTGTTTGATCAACTACAGGAAGCCAGAGTATTTTTCAAGATAGATTTGAGGTAAGGCTATCATCAACTGAAAATTCGGGAGAAAGATGTTCCCAAGATGGCATTTAAGACATGATATGGGCATTATGAATTCTTGATTATGCCTTTTAGGCTGACTAATGCCCCAGCCGCTTTTATGGATCTCAAAAATAGAGTTTTTTGATCGTATTTAGATTAGTTTGTGATAGTATTTATTGATGATATACTGGTTTATTCAAGTAGTGAGGAAGAGCATGCAAAATATCTGAGGATTGTTTTGCAAACCTTAAGGGAGCATCGGTTGTATGCCAAACTCAGTAAATATCAGTTCTGGCTAGATAGAGTTGCATTTTTTAGGCATGTAATCTCTACAGAAGGGGTAACAGTAGATCCCCAAAAGATTGAAGCAATAGTGAATTGGAGACAGCCTATGAACGTGACGGAGGTCCGTAGTTTCTTGGTTTGGCCGGATATTATAGGAAGTTTGTAGAGGGATTCTCAAAGATAGTAGCACCTTTGACTAAACTAACTCGAAAAGAAGAGAAGTTTGTATGGTCGGAAGCATGCCAGTAGAGTTTCAAAGAGCTAAAGCGAAAGTTGACTTCGGCCCCAGTGCTCACACTTCTGTCTGGAATGGACAGATTTACTATATATTGTGCAGTGATGTTGCTAAAGTCTTTCACGAACA
This sequence comes from Ailanthus altissimus, assembly GCA_946807835.1. Classification (NCBI taxonomy): domain Eukaryota; kingdom Viridiplantae; phylum Streptophyta; class Magnoliopsida; order Sapindales; family Simaroubaceae; genus Ailanthus; species Ailanthus altissimus. The sequence goes on from OX327687.1 coordinate 19,520,982, forward strand.
TCTTGTAAAAACTAGCAAGCCTATGAAAACTACAAACATGACCTACACTCGTGGGACTCGACCATTCTTGAATAGCGTGGATCTTCTTTTTATTAACCTGTTTTCCTTGTGCACTCACAACAAAACCAAGAAACACAAGCTTATTAGTGCAAAAAGTGCACTATTTCAAGTTAGCAAATAACTTATATTTTCTAAGTACATCTAACACTGATTTGAAATGCACAACGTGATCATCCAAGTGTTTGCTGTAAAAGAGAAAATATCATCAAAATAAACAACAACAAACCTGCCTATAAAAGCACACAAGACATAGTTCACTAATTGCATAAAAGTACTCGGTACGTTAGTTAATCCAAATGACATAATTAATCACTCATATCATCTAAGCGAGGAATAGGATGATAATACTTTACCGTTATATTATTGATTACCAGACAATCAACGCATATTCTCCATGTTCTATCCTTCTTAGGATCCAAAATCACTAGCATGGCGCACAAACTTATACTTTCCTTTACGTCCCTTTTTTCATCAATTCACTAACCTGCCTTTGTAGCTCTTTTGCCTCTTCGAGATTGCTTTGATAGGCTAGTCGATTTGGAATGGAAGCACCGGATACGAAATTAATTTGATGTTCAATTCCTCAAATATGAGGTAAACCAGGTGGAATCTCTTCTAGAAAGACATGATCAAACTCCTACAAAAGAGAAACAACTTAACTAAGTAGAGACGAGTCATATTGGTTAGTGTTTAAATATGCCTCTTTGTACAAAAGTATAATTATTGGCTAATTTAAAAATATCACTTTTTTATTTCACTCGCTTTTCATAGAAGTTTGCTTTTCTCTCAATGGCCGAATTTGTCCTCTTATTTTCTCTCTCATTTTTCTCAGTGTCTTTTCTATTTTCTTTCTGATTTTTACTTGTTTTCTTTTTCTCACTCTCTTCATTTTGATCACTCTCTTTTTGTAATCTCACTTAATCTTCATAGACCTGTTTTGGTGACAAAGGGGCTAGAGTAATTGTCGTTAGATCAAGCACAAATTAGTATTTGTTTGTGGAACCATCATGCTTAACACTCTGATCAAATTGTCATGATTGGCCTAGTAACAAGTGTCTAGCTTGCATCGGAATTATATCACACAAAACTACATCTTCATATTTTCTAATACAAAGGGAAACTAACACTAATTTAGTAACCCTTAACTCACCACTGTCATTTAGCCATTGCAATTTGTAAGTTGGAGGATGTTAAATTGTTGGCAGTCATAATTTTTCCACCATTATAGTACTAGCAACATTAATACAACTGTGTCCATAAATTATCACACTATAAACCTTGTTTTGCACGTGGCAACTAGTATGAAAGATGTTTTCTTGCTGTACTTTGTCAACTTCTTTAAACTGCATACTTAGAACTCTCCTCGTAACCAATAATTCTCCTTGGGCAGCGTAATCCTCATCATCCTTGTCCTCCAATGGTGGCAAAGATTCGGTGTCATCGAATTCAATCTCAACATTATCTCGTAATATCATAATGCTTTTGTTTGGACATTGGCTTGCTATGTGACCCCTACCTTGGCTATTTAAAATACTTAATATCACGAATCTGAGTGGTGGAAGGATCAGATTTACCTTGATTTTCATAGTTGGTTGCTTCTTGTTTTTGCTCGATTTTAGGCATAGCAGTGGCTTGCTTCTCCTCTTTCTTTACAAAATTCAGCCTCCATGATGAAACTGAGCTAGGGTTTTGTCATGTACTGCTGCTCCTCCTCTTGTGTTCGTTCTTAATTTTGATAGCCACGTGCACCATATCTTTCAACCCCACATAATGTTGCAATTCCACTGAATTAGCAATTTTTCAGTTCAAACAAACCAAAAATCTAGCCATACTAGCGATTCCCATCTCCTTATAATAATCCTTCATACTTCGAATACCTTGTTTAGACTTTGCATTTTTTGGTAACACTCACAGTAGTAATGGCTTGGAACAAACCATCTCGTCATCACAGTTTTTATTTCCTCCCAAGTCTTTATTAGACGTTCTCTATTTCTCTTCCTGTTTCACACTAGTTGATCCTACCAAACAATTGCAAAATCAAAAAATTCAATGGCTATAAGTTATACCTTTTTAAGCTCAGAATAATTATGACAATCAAAACTAAATCTATCTTCTTCTCCCACTCAAGGTAAGCTTCTGCATTTTTTTTGCCTTGAAATGATAAAATTTTAATCTTAATACTACTTAAGTTGCCTTGAACAAGATGTGCCTTGATCTTCAAAATTGATTATTCAAAAAATCTGATTTAAAGAAAATAGTGGTGTCCCGTTTTTGTTTGTCTTTCTTTTAAGTATTTAGGCTAAATTTTAACAAATAAATAGTAAATAAGATGGACGATAGAACTAAAAAGAAACCTTGATAAGTCAGATGGACACCACAAGGATAAATTTAGGATTTTGCTGCCACACTCTTAGTGATCAAATAGTGATAAGTCAATAACTGTCGCCACAAGTTGGAAAACTTGATAAGACACTTTTGAGATAGAAGAAGTTCTTCTTTCATATTCACAAAATTGAAAAGAGGTACATCACTCTACAAGATGTTTAAGATGCCTTATATAGGCTTACAAGATGAGAAAAAACCATAATCTTACCTAATAAACTTTAAAAAGCCCAAAATAATTCAAATAAGCCTAATTGGACTTAACAACTTAAAATAAAGCTAAACAAGTTTTAAAAAAACCCAAATACATGAAAATAGAGAGAGATAAGCGAAATAATAAAAATAGGCCCAAAAGAAGCAACTTAAGCCCAATAGCATGCAAATAAAGCTCTCATCTGCCTCCTTAAGCCTAAACTCACCAAAAGTATATAAATCACATCTCAAGCTCTAATTGAAGACAAATAAACACCGTTGGCCTATTTCAATTCAGATCACAAGCTTCCAAGCCCATAGAAGCTTCAACAACTCCAATCTGACTACTTATGGCCCTTTGAAGCTGTTTGGCCTTACCTCTTATTATTGGCTCATCTAAAGTCTCTTTTATACTCAGCTCACCTTCTTGAGTTGATTTATAATCCTCACGATGCACATCACCCCCTCTTACTAAGACTATAGAATGTTCTTGTAAATATTAGCCAATACCCAGTATATAAGCAGTTATTTTAATCCCAGAGGTTAAGTGTACTCTGGAAACTTTACGTAAGGCAAAGTTTGGTTTTTTAGGGGTGATAGTGGAAACTTTGACAGATAAGTAACCGTTACTACTACTCTACAAAACCGTACATGAGATTTTCACCTCATACGGCTCCTCGTTCATTTCTTTCAAAGTCATTGGGTCATTTCCCTCATTTAATAAGCTCATCCCTTCTTCCACCCCATCCGCAAGAGTAACTTAGACCAATTGATTCACATTTTCTTGTTCCAATTGAACATTTTTTATTTTTTTTATTATTCTCAAATGAGAAAATTTTTCGTTTTACCAAACACCTGCGGATCCAGTCACACAAACTTATACTAAGAACAAGTGATCTTTCTCGATCAATCCTTTTGCCTCTCATTCTTCAAGAATCAGAAAGTTTCTTTTCAAGCTTGAATTTATTCATTTAGAATGTGGGTTTTTCTACTTCATTTTTGTTTGCTTATTCCTTTATTATGTTTTACCTCATTTTCTTTTTTTAATTTATTTTTATTTTATTTTATTTTATTCCCTTTAATTATTCTTTAAGTCCCATAGGTTTGATCCTATAAAATGTGATCCATTCTCTCATTTAGCGAAGGGACGAAATAAATCAAATTGATTTTTTGATCAAAAGTACTATGTGAAATCTTTAGTTTTTCCTCTTTCTCTATCCAAATCCCATAGGTACAACATTTGAATCAATAGAGAATTCTTACTTCCGTATCAATATGAATCGATGTTATTTCATTCCAATTCCTTCCTGATACCTCCCAAGGAAAATTCTGAATTGGATCCCAAATTGACGGTTAGTGTGAGCTTAACCTTGCGGTTATGCACTCTTTGAATGAGAATCCATTTTCTGAAAGAATTTAACTTTCATGCTTTAGTGGGTCTCCAAGATCCTTTTTGATGCAAACGACATTGCACAGCCTACACTCATGTAAGAGAAAGAACTTACATGTGGGTTTGGAGGGACATATGAGACACATGGGCTTGGAAGGGCTCAAGATAAGCAATCACATGATAATTAAGTTTGCCAGATGGGCTAATCACAAGGCTTAGAGCCAAGCAATTTTAAGAAGCATTAAATGGGCTTATTCAACAAGTTTATGAGATGACAAACACATGGAGGCCTGGCATAAGCCCAAATCCATTTCAAATAAGTCCAAATCAAATTCAAGGAAACCTAATCACTTTGATTAAGGCAAATTTTCTAGAGATTTGATTCTAGAAGGCTAGTAAATCACTTTTCCTTTAAATTTAAGAATTAGGAACATGTTAGTTGAATTAGTAGAGATTAAGTTTAAAATTTAAAATTACAATTGTTGTATTAGTTGTAATTGTGGACTTTTGGGTAGTGGGTAGCTGTAAGTTTGTTGTGATATGTTTAAATTTTGTAGTGGTAGTTGTAATTGTGGACTTTTGAGTGAGAGGGTAGTTGTAAGTTTAAAATTTATATTTGAAAGTTGTAACTTAATATCCCTTATGGTCTTTATAAATACCATGGGGATGGAGAGTGGGAGGACAGAATTCAAAAAATAAAATTTTAGAGTTTTGTGTTCTACTTTCATTCTTGAAAGGGCTTGAACTTATCAACCGAACTTATACCTTGATTCTTGAGTGTCCTTGGGTTTCTTGGTGTGGCGTCCCCTATCCAGCCGTGGTCTTAGTTCTTGATTTGCTAACTCAAGGGTCAAGACTAATTAAACTTGCGTCTTGAAGATCTCGAGTTTGATTCCACATTTTAGTGTTGGGTTTCGTCACATCGTTGGCGAGCTTCATATCATTTGTTATCAGAGTTTTGGTTTCAAGGCAAGTTTGAATTATCCTTTTAATTGTTTTATAGTTCCATTGAATCTTGCATAAATTGTTTTTAATAAGAAAAAAACCAGACTAATGGCCGCATTCTATCTTGAAAACTCTAATTTGTTACAAATTCATTTTTTTTTAATTTTTGGTTTCTGATATTAGAAAAAAAGATACAATAAAAAAAAAAAGGAAAGAAAAGGAAGCAAGAAATTTTTTGCAAATTCATCTTTGATGTAGGCTCAAGTGTTTAGAAAAGAATACAATAAAATTGGAAGAATGAAAATAAACACTCACTTTTATTAAAATAAATTTAAACATTGATTAAGTAAAATTGGTACAAAACCAAGCTCACCACTTAAGAGAAATACAATGGGATACAGAATAATTCACCACTCAAAGAATCCTACAAGAGATACAGAGCTCTCAAACTCACCATTCCAAGGAATTCACCCAAGAGATACAGAGTTAAATAAAGAAACTCTTACAAGAGAACTCTTCAAAATACAAGTACTTTAAAACTCACTCTCTGCCCTTCTCCTCTCATCCTTATTGATATTTATAGAGAGTTTTTGGGAGGGCTACTGCAAAGCATTCATTACAACATTAAAACTTGGTGGTTGAGAGTTTACAAATTTCAAAAGACAACAATTAAGACTTACACCAAAAAGTCTACAAATACAGCTAATACAATAAAAGAAGCATCAAATTCAAATATAATATGTTCTAATTCAACTAAGCATGCCCTTAAGTCTTGGATGGAAACAAAAGTCCTCAATTCTTACAAGTTGTCAAGATTTGGCTCACCTACTAGCTATCTAACCTTCCTTTAGTTATTAGGATTCAACTTACTCTAGAAAACTTATATTCATGTGCTGTAAAAGGGATTTAGAACTAGACACATATAATTTTCTAGTAGTATGAAGATTACCCAGAAATTCCTTCCAAAATAGTACAAGATAAATTTCAAATTTACCCTTGAAATTCATTACCTTTCCTTGAGTCTTTAGTGTACGAATGTAACTAACATGAATTCATTTGGTTCAATATTTATCTCCATGTGATCAGAAACTCTTGTGTCAATCTTCATCTAAATTTTGAACCGTCTTTCAACAACTTTGAACAGACTTTGACACGTAAATTGCTAGCATCAGTTTCTTAAGCATTTCCTTTTTAATCTTGTAACTTGTCTTGGTTGCTTCTCATATTGAATTACCACTTGAATCTCGATTGTTCTTGAGTCTAATTAAGGGTGAAAAGAGGCAAGAGCGGTGAGAACATAAGAGGATAAAAGCTGTTGAAGTGCTAAACATGAGAGAGTGAATTTTCTTGAGTGAAACACATGAGGGAGTGCTTCTGAGGCCTAAACTATGTTTTTATAGATTCTAAACATGTTACACAATTATTAAGAAGGAAACTCATCTAAAGAGGTATAACAACCAACCAATCCTAACCTATAGTTGCAAGCGTTGTTGGGTGAGGATGAGGCGGATGATGAAGAACAAATTAGAGCAAATTCATGAGAGGATGGACAAGTTGGAAAATAGGGGGCAACATCAAAATTCTCCTATTAGACAACCACCTAGGTGAGTGCAACCAGCAGTACAATGGTGAAGAGGAGTTGGATGATCTAGATGAACCAACAATGAACCAAGGCAGATTTGGGCATGGATTTGGAGATATAGGTGCTAGGAGGGGAAGACGTAGGTGGGACGACGACTTGGAAAGCATTAAGGTGAAGATTCTACCTTTCTAAGGTAAAAATGACCCTGAGGCATATCTAGAATGGGAGATGAAGATAGAGATGATCTTCGATTGTCACAATTACTTTGAGGCCAAAAAGTTAAAATTGGCTACAATTGAATTCACTAACTATGCTATTGTTTGGTGGGATCAATTGTTGAAGAAAACAAATGAGAAATCACGAACGACCTGTTGAGACATAAAGTGAGATGAAGGCCACCATGAGAAGACGTTTCATTCCTAGCTACTACCATATGGAGTTGTATAACAAGTTGCAGCATCTAACTCAAGGATCCAAGAGCGTTGATGAATACTTTAAAGAGACAAAGGTTGCTATGATCCAAGGAAATGTAGAGGAGGATAGAGAAGCCACTATGGCTAGATTCTTGCAAGGCTAAAATTGAGAGATTGCGAACATGGTGGAGATGTAACATTATGTGGAGTTGACAAACATGTGCACTAAGCCATCAAAGTTGTGCAACAATTTAAGTGAAGGAACATAGTTAGAAGGGGATAAAGTATGGCTGCCACAAACTCATGGTGACCAGGTCCTAAAAAAGATGAATTTTCAATAACTAAGCCTAAGTCCAAGGAAAAGTTAAATCCATAACTTCTAGAAATCGTGATATTAAGTGCTTTAAATGCTAAAGCAGGGGACATAAAGCTAGCCAATGTCCAAAAAAAGTGATCAACACTCAAGGGGAGATTTATTAGTGGCAAGATGAGCAAGAAGACGAAGTAGATGATATGCTACCTCTTGAGGATGACTATGAAGGGCAATATGCAGTAGAAGGAGAATTATTAGTGGCAAGATGAGCTCTTAGCACATAAGTCAAGGAAGAAGAAAATAATCATCGAGAAAACTTGTTCCCTACTAGATGTTTTATGAACAACAAAGTTTGCAGTATTGTAGTTGATGGTGGGAGTTGCACCAATGTTGCTAGCACTGAATTAGTGGAGAAATTGGCGTTACCTACCTTGAAACATCCAAACTATACCGACTTAAATGGCTAAATAATTGTGGAGAAGTCAAGGTAACCAAATAGTTATTGGTGGCATTTTTCATTGGTAAATACAATGATGAGGTGCTTTGTTGATGCGAACTAGGTTGCCAAAAAAAATCACAGGTCCATTGAACATCCATGTGTGATGGGGAACAACAGCATAACAGCCCATGTGATATGAAACTATAAGTTACTATTAATTATTGTAATAAGTACTATTTTTGTTCTCCCTCATCTCTCATATATTTATAGAGACCTCTTAGGATGTCTAGCATTTATTACAGCAACTAATGACAACTTAAAACTACCAACTACTAACAATTTAGGCACTTGGGATTCCAGCACTTATTACAACAATTAATGAAAACTTACAACTACTAACTACCAACTACCAACTACTACCAATATTAATATTGAGAGTTTTCTCTTATGTTCTTCAAAAAACTTTTATTAGAACTTATCAAGATTTCATCTCGTGGCGTTCTTTCAGACTTATCACTCACAACATCTCATCTATCTTGAGTGTGGCGTCTACTATCTTCTTATACCGTGGTGCTTATCTTGGATAGATAACGGATCAAAGTTCTTATTTTGTTTATATAAAAATATGAATTAGAACGATCCTAGGCAAAGGAACCTCATAGAGCCTCGAGTCTCACTTTTCTTTGTGAGGTTCACATCATTTGTGATTTGATAACTATGCATGCATGTCACATCCTATTGGGACAACCATGGCAGTTCGATAAATGAGTCACGCATAACGGTTACACTAACAGGTACTCTTTCATTATAAAAAGTAGCCTATAACACTTGTACCATTGACACCAAAACAAATTCTCGAATACCAACTCAAGACGCAAAAAGTGAGTGAAAAGAGAAAAGAAAAAGAGAGAGAGGCCAAAATCTAAGAGAAAAGAACATAAGAGGAGAGAAAGAGGAAGGTAAAGGCATGAAAGGGAGTAAGAAGGAAAATGAGATAGTTGGAACCTTGGTGAGTGCAAGAGAGGAAAAATATGACTACATTGCAAAACAAAGTGTGAGATCAAGAGAGCTATATTTTCACAACAGCCCTTTATAGTACTTATGTACAAGGAGGCCCTTTTGTGTACTAATGATCTTGCCGGATCTTTGTTGAGCAGCATTATTTCTCTTTTGTAAGAATTTGATGATGTCTTTCTCGAGGAGGTGCCTTTAGGCTTACCTCCAATTTGAAGAATTGAATATCAAATTGATTTCATACTCGATGCAACAATTCTAAATCGACCCGCCTATAGAAGTAATCCCAAGGATATGAAGAAACTTCAATGGTAGGTTAATGAGCTGATGGAAAAGGGGTATGTTAGAGAGAGCATGAGTCCTTGTGCGGTTCCAGTCCTACTAGTGTTTAAGAAGGATGGGACATAGAGGATATATGTTGATTGTCGAGCTATTAACAATGTTATGGTAAAGTATCGCCATCCTATTCCTCGGTTAGATGATATGTTGGATGAACTGCAAAAATTTCATATGTTTTCTAATATTGATCTCATGAGTGGATATTGTTAGATTAGGATGAAAGAAGGTGATGAGTGAAAAACTACTTTTAAAAGAAAATATGGTTTTTATGAGTGACTAGTAATGCATTTTGGATTAATTAATGCACCTAAGTACTTTCATGAGACTTATGAACCATGTTTTACGTGCTTTTATTGGAAAATTTGTAGTTGTCTACTTTGATGATATCCTGATATATAGCAAAAATCTGGACGCTCATGTTGAACACTTGAAGCTTATTTTAGAGGTTTAAGGAAAGAAAGTTTGTTTGCTAATCTTAAGAAATGTAATTTTTGCACAGAAAAGCTTGTGTTTCTTGGTTTTGTTGTAAGTTCTAAAAGAATTGAGGTTGACGATGAAAAGGTTAAGGCAATTCAAGATTGGCCAACGCCTATTTTAGTGCTCAGCTAAGAAGCTTTGCCATTGCTTGGCTAGTTTTTATCAATGCTTTTTTCGGGATTTTAGTAGCATAGCCGCACCCTTAACTAAAGTCATCAAGAAGAATGTTTAGTTTAAGTGGGGAGATGAGCAAGAAAAAGCATTCAAGCTAATCAAAGATAAATTAACTAATGTACCTTTACTTGTTTTACCTAACTTCACTAAAATATTCAAAATTGAGTGTGATGCTTCAGGTATAGGTATCGGAGGAGTGTTGATGCAAGAGGGAAGACCGGTTGCATGCTTTAGTGAGACATTGAATGGGGCAGTCCTAAAATATTCCACTTACGACAGAATTTTTTTGCGTTAGTTCAAACTCTAGAGACCTAACAGCACTATCTATGGACGAAAGAGTTTGTTATTCATATGGATTATGAAACTTTGAAGCATTTAAAAGGGCAACATAAATTGAGCAGACAACATTCAAGTTGGGTAGAGTTCATTGAAACATTCCCCTATGTGATTAAATATAAATAAGGTAAGGAAAATGTAGTTTCCAATGCACTATCATGTAGGTATGCTTTGCTTTCAACCCTTGATGCTAAATTGCTTGGATTTTATTACATTAAGAAATTATTTGCAAATGATTCTGATTTTGGTGACTTGTTTAAAATTTGACTAAAAGGGCAAGTGGGAAGTTCTATCTATATGATGATTTTCTGTTTCAAGAAAATAAATTGTGTGTTCCACATTTATTCTAGCATGAATTACTTGTTCGGGAAGCACATGGTGGTGGTTTAATGGGTCAGTTTGGGGTAGCAAATACTTTAGGTGTATTGCATGAGCATTTCTTTTAGCCGCACATGAAACGTGATGTAGAGAAGATTTTTGCGAGATGCAATACTTGCAGGCAAGCTAAGTCTAAGCATCAACCACATAGATTGTACACACCCCTCCCTATTCCCAGTGCACCTTGGGTTGATGTCTCTATGAATTTTGTTTTGGGCTTACTTAGGACTAAGAAGGGGAGAGACTTAGTTTTTGTGGTTGTTGATAGGTTCTCTAAGATGGCATATTTTATTGCATGCCATGAAACTGATATTGCATCACATATAGCCTTTGTTTTTTTAAAGAGATTGTTAGGTTGCATGGAATGCCAAGGACTATTGTTTCTGATCAAGATGCATGGTTCTTGAGCTATTTCTGGAAGACTTTGTAGGGAAAGTTGGAAACTAAATTATTATTCTCTACTACATGTCACCTACAAACTGATGGTTGAACTTAAGTAGTAAATAGGACTTTAGCTACTTTGTTGTGTGCTATGATATAAAAAAATTTGAAAATGTGGGAAGATTGTTTGTCACATGTTGAATTTACTTATAATTGTAGTGTTCATTCCGCAACTAAGTTTTCACCATTTAAGATTGTCTATGGTTTAATCCATTGACTCCTTTGGATTTAACTTCTCTAACTTTGAGCGAACGTGTTAAATTAGATGGCAAGAAGAAAGCTTATTTCATTAAGTAGATTCATGAGAAACCAAGGCAAAACATAGAACGGCGGATGGAGCAATATGCCAAAAAAGCCAATAAGAGATGTAAGAAGATTGGGTTCGACTACATATGAGAAAGGATTGCTTTCCTGAGCAAAGATGTTCTAAACTCCTTCATAGGGGTGAAGGGCCATTTCGAGTATTGGAACGCATCAATGACACTGTTTACAAAATTAAATTACTTGGTGAGTATGGTGTCAATGCTAGCTTTAATGTTTCTGACTTATCTCCTTTCGATATAGGTGATGATGCAAACGAAGATTTGAGGACAAAATCTTTTTCAAGAGGGGGAAAATGATGCAAATGACATTGCACAGCCTATACGTATACAAGAGAAAGAACTCACACGTGGGCTTAGATAGATATATGAGACATGTGGGCTTGGAAGGGCTCAAGTCTAGTAATCACATGATCCAATAAGTTTGCCAAATGGGCCAATCACAAGACTTAGAGCCAAACAATTTAAATAGGCTGATTCAACAAGTTTGTGAGATGGCAAACACATAGAGGCCTGGCATAAGCCGAAATCCATTTCAAATAAGTCCAAATCAGATTCAGGAAAACCTAATCACTTTTATTAAGGTAGAATTTTAGGAAATTTTATTTTAGAAGGCCAGCAAATCATTTTTCGCTTATATTCAAGAATTAGGAACATGTTGGTTGAATTAGTAGAGATTAAGTTTGAATTTTGCAATTGTAATTGTTGTATTAGCTGTAATTGTGGACTTTTGGGTAATGGGTAGCTGTATGTTTATTGTGATATATTTGAATTTTGTTGTGGTAGTTGTAATTATGAACTTTTGAGTGAGAGGGTAATTTTAAGTTTGGAATTTATATTTGAAAGTTGTAACTTGACATCCCTTATGGTCTCTATAAATACCATGGGGATTAAGAGTGGGTGGACAGAATTCAGAAAATAAAATTTGAGAGTTTTTGTGTGCTTCTTTTATTCTTGAAAGGACTTGAACTTATCAAGATTATTCTTGTTGCATTCAAACAACAGGACTTATCCTTAGCTTTCTTGGTGTGGCGTCCCCTATCCAGCTTTCTTGCATTCAGAAAATCACCTTGATTCTTGAGTATCCTTAGCTTTCTTGGTGTGGCGTCCCCTATCCAGCTGTTGTCTTGTGATGTGCCTTGAAGTGATAAGTCAGCAACTATCTTCAAGAGTTGAAAAACTTGAGAAGACAATTTTGAGAGAGAAAAAAGTCTATTTTCGTGCATCCAATTCCAAAATGAGGCAACCGCCTCTACAAGACTTTTACATGCTTTATATAGGCTTACAAAATGAGGTGAAACCCTAATGTTACCTAATAAACTTAAAAAGGCCCAAAATAAGTCCAATATGACTTAACAATTTTAAAACAAAACTAAACAAGTTCAAAATAGCCCAAATACATAAAAGTAGTAACATAAGAAGTAAATAAAGCCCAATAGCATGAAAAGAAAGCCCTTAGCTGCTTCTTAAAGCCCAACGTCACCAAACGTCTCTAAATCACGTCCCAATCTCAAATTGAAGACAAATAAATACATTTAGCTCGTTTCCATTCAGATCGCAAGCTTCTAATCCCATAGAAGCTTCAATAGCTCCAATTTGACTACTTATGGCCCTTTGAAGCTGTTTAGCCTTAGCCCTTGTTATTGGACCATCTGAAATCTCCTTTACGCTCAGCTCGCCTTCAGCTGGTAGCTCTTCTAGAAATACATCTTTGAACTCTTCAAGCAACTCCACAACTTGCCTTGGCAAATCCAAACCCTTCACTTGCAATAAAGGCTTTGCCCAAGTCATGAAAACAACCCCCACAGAAGCTAGTGCTTGCTCAACATCTCCCTTTTTGGCTAACATTAACCCTTTACCAGATTCCATCATCTTCCTTTGATTCTGCAACTGATCTTCTCTAACTTGTTGAGAACTCAATGGCATCAAATTCACTTTCTTCCCATTCAGCACAAATGAATAAGTGTTCCTTCGCCCATTATAAGTCACATCATTATCAAATTGCCATAGGCGTCCTAATAACACATGACTAGCTGTCATCAGAACCACATCACATAAAACCTCATCATGAAAGGTTTTAATGGAGAATGGCACCCGAACCTGTCTTGTAACCTGAATCTCTCCCTTGTCATTAAGCCAATGTAATTTGTATGGTTTTGGATGTGGAACAGTAGTTAATCCCAGTTTCTCCACTAAAGTAATGGATGCAACATTGGTGCAACTACCATTATCAATGATCATGGCACACATCTTATCTCGGATTTGACATCTTGTATGAAAGATGTTTTTGCGCTGTTCCAAACCAATATCAACTTCAGCACTCAAAATCCTTTGAATAACTAATAAATTTCTCTCCATTGGCTCAAGATTCTCTTCTTGTTCAGTCACTTCGACTTTAGATTCCTCTGTCACTTCGACTTTAGATTCCTCTTCCATCTCAGCTTCATCTTCACTTACAAGCTCTCCATACTTCCCTTATAAAACCATCACCCTCTTATTCGGACATTCAGAAGCAATATGCCCATTTCCCAAGCATTTGAAACACTTGATGTCTCGCGATCTCCTGGAAAATTGAGGTTCAAATACCTTCTCCTTTCCTTTTAATGAACCTGAACTAGCACTTTCTTTACTGAACTCCACTTTCTCATCACGTTTAGGTGTGTTCCATGTTCGCGAAGGTGAAGAAACAGCCTTTGTATTACTTATTATAGTTGACCTCATATGGATACCCCCTATTTTCTGCTGTCTTTCTACTTTAGTTGCAAGCTTTATGACATCCTCAAGAAATATGAAGGGCTGTAACTCAACAACATTAGCTATGTCCCTCTTCAATCCATCAAGGAATCTAGCTATTGTTTGCTCTTGAGGTTCATTCAAATCACAGCGAATTAGCAACAGCTCAAATTCTTTCACATACTCCTCCACACTCAAGGAACCTTGCCGCAAAGTTTGGAGTTTGATGTATAATTCTTGTTTATAGTAATCCGGAACAAATCTCTTCTTCATTAATCTTTTCATAAGTGGCCAGGTTGTAACTTCTTCTTCGTCATCCCTTCTTCGCTGAGCTTTTAAGTTTTCCCACCACAAAAGTGCGTAATCGGTAAACTCAAGTGCTGCTACCTTACACTTCTTTGTCTCAGGATACTCATGCCAATCAAACACCCTTTCTACCTTCTGAACCCATTCAAGATACTCCTCAGGAGAACTAGTACCTCTAAATGATGGTATAGTAAGTTTGATACCACTAAGGGCTGTTTAGCCTTAGCCCTTGTTATTAGACCATCTGAAATCTCCTTTACGCTCAGCTTGCCTTCTTGAGTTGATTTAGAACCTTCATGATGCACATCATCTTGGTTCTTGGGTTGCTAACTCAAGGTTGATGTGCTTTGATCTTCAAAATAGATTATTCGAAGTATGAACAAAATCTGATTCCAAGATGATGGTAGAGTCTGGTTTTTGTTGTTTTTTCTTTAAGAGTTTAGGCTGAATTATAACAAATAAATGGAGGACAGAACTAAAAAGAAACCTTGATAAGTCATATGGATGCTACAAGGATCAATTTAGGGTTTTGACGCCACACTTTTGATGATCAAAGAGTGATAAGTTAGCAACTATCTTCAAGAGTTGAAAAACTTGAGAAGACAATTTTGAGAGAGAAACGTTCTATTTTCGTGCATAAAATTGAAGAATGAGATAAATCCTCTACAAGAAGTTTAAGATGCCTTATATAGGCTTACATGATAAGCGAAAACTCTAATTTTACCTAATTAGCTTAAAAGGCCCAAAACAACTCAAGTAAGCGCAAACTAACTTGAAAACTTAAAAATAAAAAACTAAACATGTTTTTAAAAAGGCCCAAATACATGAAAATAGAGAGAGATAAGCAAAATAATAAAAATAGTCCCAAAAGAAGCAACTAAAACCTAATAGCATGCAAATAAGACTCTCATTTGTCTCTTTAAGCATAACGTCGCCAACAGCCTCTAAATCACATCCCAAGCTCTAATTGAAGACAAATAAACACCTTTGGTCGATTTCCATTCAGATCACAAGATTCCAAGCCCATAGAAGCTTCAATAGCTCCAATTTGACTACTTATGGCCCTTTGAATCTATTTGGCCTTAGCTCTTATTATTGGTCCATCTGAAGTCTCTTTTATGCTCAGCTCACCTTCTTGAGTTAATTTAGAACTGTCATGATGCACATCATCACCCCTGGGCTAAAAATGATTTGCCCTCAAATCAGAATCTTCTGGATCTTCTAAATAAGGAAATAAGTCCTTCATATTAAAAGTGGCTGAAACATTGTAATCACCTAGAAGGTCAACTTTATAAGCATTACTATTTACCTTCTCTACAACTCGAAAAGGTCCATCAACTCTTGGCATCAACTTGGTCGTTCGCTTGCTGGGAAATCTTCCCTTACTAAGATGAATCCAAACAAGATCATCAGGCTCAAAGCTAATCATTTTCCGTCCTTTGTTAGCATGCTTAACATACTTAGCTGTTTTCTCCTCAATATGAATTCAAACCTGCTCATGAAGCTTCTTCATTAATTCTGCCCTCTTAACCCCATCCATAGAAGTCATCTCATCAATTGGAATAGGAACAAGGTCAATAGGAATAAATGGGTTAAATCCATATACAATCTCAAATGGTGAGAATTTTGTAGCACTATGGACACTGCGGTTATATGCAAACTCCACAATAGGCAAACAAGTATCCTAACTCTTTAAGTTCTTGTTTATAACAGCCCGTAATAAAGAAGATAGAGTATAGTTCACTACCTCAGTTTGTCCATCAGTTTGTGGATGACAAGCAGTACTAAAAAGCAACTTCGTTCCAAGCTTCTTCCAAAGAATCTTCCAAAAGTAGCTTAAGAACTTTGTATTGCGATTAAAGACAATGCTTTTAGGGATTCCATGCAAACGTGCAATTTGCCTTAAAAAAAAAATAAATCAACAATGTGAGTAGCATCATCAGTTTTGTTACAAGGAATAAAGTGGGACATTTTGGAGAACCGATCAACCACAACCATCACTGAATCCTTTCCACATTGTGTTTTAGGTAATCCAAGAACGAAATCCATCTATAGTTGCTCTGGAATAGGTAAAGGCATATACAGCCCATATGCATTCTCTTTACGCTTAGCTTTCTTGCAAATAACACATCTTTCAACCACTTTATGAACATCCCATAACATATTAGGAACTTTGTTTTGCAGCAAACATGTCAGACAACAAGAACAAAAATACTTCAAAAATTACGTCAGAAGTGGTTGGTCCAATGTCTCTTATTGAAGCTTTAATGGGTGAGATAAGTATAGTATTGAAAGTGGAGATAGAACATATTCATAAACGGATTGGTCAGTAGAGAACGTAAGTTTAAAGCAGCCACAAAATAATCATAAAGCGCGTAGGAGAGGGGAAAGATCAACCTAAGAAAGTGAGAATTGAAGCTAAAGAGTGTTATGGGGACGGTTTTGATGTAAAAGATGACCAAGATTCAATTATCGGTAATAGAAGATATGGTGGGCGGTTTAGAGAAGCTAGGAATTGGGAAGCTAATAACTTGGGTAGTATTAAGATGAAAATTATATCATTAAAAGGCAAAAAAATCCAAAAGCTTACCTGAAGTGGGAGAAGAAGTTAGAATTAGAATTTGATTGTCACAATTATTTTTAGCTTAAAAAGGTAAAACTTGCAGCCATTGAATTTTCTGATTATGCGACTGTTAATGTTAAACAGGAAGAGAAATAGAGAGCATCCAATAAAGACTTGGGAGGAAATGAAAACTGTGATGAGGAGACGATTGTTCTAAGCCATTACTACCATGAGTTTTATCAAAAATTGCAAAGTCTTACTCAAGGTAATCAAAGTATGGAGGAATATTATAAGGAGATGAAAATCGCTATGATTCAAGCGAATATAGAGAAAGACCAAGAGGCTACTATAGCTAGGTATTTGGTTGGTTTAAACCGAAAAATTGCTAATTCGGTGGAATTGCAACATTATGTGGAGTTGGAAAATATGGTGCACATGGCTATCAAAATTAGGAACGTTTCAAAAGGAGGGGTAGCAGTACAGGACAAAACCCTAGCTCGGTTTCATCATGGAGGCCAAATTTTGTAAAGAAAAGATGAGAAACAAGCCACTTCCAAGCCCAAAATCAAGCAAAAATAAGAAGTGACCAGCCATGAAAATCAAGGTAAATCTGATTCTTCCACCACTTAGAATCGTGATATTAAGTGTTTTAAATATCAAAGCAGGGGTTACATAGCGAGCCAATGCCTATACAAAAGAGTTATGATATTACGAGATAATGGTGAAATTGAATCTAATGATAAAGATGTCACCAAATCTATGCCATCATTGGAGGACTTGGATGATGAGGAATACTCTGTCCAAAGTGAATTGTTGGTTGCAATGAGAGTTCTAAGTATGCAGGTCAAGGAAGATGACGAAGTGTAGTGAGAAAACATCTTTCATACTAGATGCCACGTGCAAAATAAGGTTTTAGTGTGATTATTGATGGAGGTAGTTTTACTAACGTTGCTAGCTCTACAATGATGGAGAAATTAAGGCTGCCAACAATTAAACATCCTCGGACTTACAAATTGCAATGGCTCACTGACAGTGGTAAGGTGAGGGTTACTAAACAGGTGTTAGCTTCCTTTCGCATTGGAAGATATAAAGATGAAATTCTATGTGATGTAGGTCGACTGGGAATCAAAATCCATAGTCCAGAAGGATTGATTTTGGATTATGTAGTGAGATTATTATCTTTAAAATGCAAGCTTGACACTTGTTACTAGGCCGATCTTGGCAATTTCATTAGCGTGTTAAGCATAATGGTTTCACCAACAAATACTCATTTATGCTAGATCAAAGTACAGTCACTCTAATCCCTTTGTCACGAAAGCAGGTCTATGAAGATCAAGTGAGATTACAAAAAGAGAGTGAGGAAAAAAAACTAATGAAAATAAGAAAGAGAAAAAAAAAGGCTGAGAAAAATGAGAGAGAAAACAAGATTACAGATTTGGCCATTAAGTGAAAAGCAAACTTCTATGCAAAAGTAAGTGTAACAAAAAGAGCAGTGTTTTTAAATCAGCAAATGATTATACTTTTATACAAAGTAGCGTATTTAAACATTAACCAACTTGACTAGTCTCTGCTTAGTTCTGTTATTTCTCTTTTGCAGGAGTTTGATGATGCCTTTTCCAAGGATATTTCACTTGGTTTACCTCATATTCGAGGAATTGAACATCAAATCTATTTCATGCATGGTGCTTATACTCTAAACCGACCAGCCTATCAAAACAATCCCAAGGAGGCAAAGGAGCTATAAAGTAAGGTTAGTGAATTGATGGAAAAGGGGTACATAAGGGAAAGTATGAGTCCATGTGCTATGCCAGTGATTTTGGTTCCTTAAAAAGATAGATCGTGAAGAATGTGCATTGATTGTCAAGCAATCAATAATACAACAGTAAAGTATCGTCATCTTATTCCTCACTTAGATTATATGTTAGATGAGCTGCATGGTACTTGTATATTTTCTAAGGTTGATTTGAAGAGTATATATGATGTGAACCTCACAAAGAAAAGTGAGACCCGGTGCTTAATGAGGTTCCTTTGCCAAGGATTGTTCTAATTCAGATTTTTGGATAAACATAAAAAAAAACCTTGACCCGTTATCTATCAAAGATAAGAACTAGAGATATAAGAAAATAGTCTGCCGCACTCAAGATAGATAAGAAGTTGTGAGTGATAAGTCTGAAAGAACGCCATAAGATGATATCTTGATAAGTTCAAATAATAGTTCTTTGAAGAACTTAAGAGAAAAACTCTCAATATTAATATCATAAATTCTGTCTTTTTGTTGTTCTCCCTCATCTCTCAGATATTTATAAAGACCTATTATTACAGCAACTAATGACAACTTAAAACTACTAACTATCAACTATTACTAATAACTTAAACACTTGGGATTCCAGCACTTATCACAATAAATTAATAAAAAATTACAACTACTAAGTACCAATTATTACCAATAAACTAGGCACTTGGAATGCTAGCACTTATTACAACAATTAATTATAACTTATAACTAATAACTACCAACAACTACACTTATTACAATAATTAATAGTAACTTATAACTAATAACTACCAACAACTACCAATATTGAGTCTTCACATTACATAGGCGACTCTCATGAGCTGTTATGCTATTGTTCTCCATCACACATTGATGCTAAATGGTCCTTGAGAATTTTTTGGTAGTCAATTTCGCATTAGGATATCATCAAATAAGAATGAAAGAGGACAATGAATGCAAAACTAATTTTAAAATAAAATATGATTTTTATGAGTGGTTAGTTATGTCATTTGGATTAACTAATGCACCGAGTACTTTTATGCGATTAATGAACCATGTCTTGCGTACTTTCATAGGCAAATTTTTTGTTTTTATTTTGATGATACTCTCAACTATAGCAAAAACTTTGATGATCATGTTGTGCATTTAAAATCAGTTTTGGATGTAGTTAGAAAAGAAAAGGTATTTGCTAACTTGAAACAGTGCACGTTTTGCACCAATAAGCTTGTGTTTCTTAGTTTTGTTGTGAGTGCACAAGGAATACAGGTTGATGAAAAGAAGATCCGTGGGATTCAAGAATGGTCGAGTCCTATGAGTGTAGTCATATTCGTAGTTTTCATGGACTCGCTAGTTTTTACAGGAGGTTCGAAAGGACTTTAGCGGCATCATCGCACCACTTACCAAAGTCATCAAGAAGAATGTTGGATTCAAATACAGAAATGAACAAGAGAAGGCATTCCAATTGATTAAGAAAAAATTAACTCATTCTCCTTTACTTGCTTTTCTTGATTTTACTAAAACATTTAAAATTGAATGTGATGCTTCAGGTATGGGCATAGGCACAGTTCTTATGCCAAGAGAAAAACCAATAGCATATTTCAGCAAGAAATTTAACGGTGCAACCTTAAACCTTAAACTAGCCCACTTATGATAAAGAATTGTATGCAATAGTTCAGTATTGTATACATGGCAACACTACTTTTGGCCAAAGGAGTTTGTGATTCACACTGATCATGAGTCTGTAAATCATTTGAAAGGCCAACATAAGTTGAACAAGAGGCATGTACAATGTGTGAAATTCATTTAGACATTCCCAAATGTCATCTGATATAAGCAAGGTAAGAAAAACATTGTTGCCGATGCACTTTCTCGAAAGTACATATTGTTTCATACTCTTGATGTAAAATTACTTGGTTTTGAACATATTAAAGAATTATATCCTATAGACCACGATTTTTGTGAGCAATTTCAGACTTGTGAGAAAAATACGGTAGGTAAGTTCTTTAAGCACGAGGGCTTCTTATTTTGGAAAAATAAATTGTGTGTGCCAAATTGCTCTTTGCGAAATTTGTTAGTGAATCCGTGGTGGAGGGTTAATGGGACGCTTTGGAGTTGCTAAGTCCTTAGCCATTTTGCAAGAACACTTTTATTGGCCACACATGAAAAGAGATGTTAAGAGAATTTATGGTAAATGTGTCATATGTAGGCAAGCAAAATCCCGAGTGCAACCTCATGGTTTGTACATGCCACTGCTTATTCCTAGTGAGCCTTGGATTGATATTTCGATGGACTTTGGTTAGGTTTGCCTACGTGTAAACATGGTAAAGATTCAATTTTTGTGGTAGTGGATAGATTTTCTAAGGTGGCACATTTTATTCCATGTTACAAAATTGATAATGCTTCACATGTTGCTGATTTGTTCTTTAGAGAAATTGTAAGATTATATGTTATGCCTAGAACAATAGTTTTGGATAAGGATGCTAAGTTCTTTAATTACTTTTGAAAGACTTTATGGTGTTAGTTAGGAACTAAGGTGTTATTTCTACTACTTGTCACCCACAAACTAATGGTCAAACCAAAGTAGTAAATAGGACTTTGATTACTTTATTGAGGACTATTATTAAACAGAACATCAAAACATGGGAATAATGTTTACCAAATGTTGAGTTTGCTTATAATCATACTATTTATTCTACTATTAAGTTTTCACCATTTGAAATAATTTATGGTTTTAATCCTTTTATAGTTTTAATCCTTTAACTCCTTTGGATTTAATGCTATTGCCTTTGTCTGAATGTGCTAACTTAGATAAAAAGAAAAAGGTTGAATTTGCTAAGCAGATACATGAGCAAACAAGACTCAACATTGAGAGGAGGACAAAGTAGCATGCAAAACAAGCTAATTAAGGGCGTCGACAGCTGATTTTTGAACACAGAGATTCGGTTTGGTTGCACATGTGAAAAAAAAAAAAGATTTCTAGCACAAAGGTGGTCTAAGTTACTTCTAAGAGGAGATGGACCTTTTCAAGTACTTGAGTGCAACAATAACAATGCATATAAGTTGGATTTGCCAAGTGAGTACAATATTAGTGATACGATCCATGCCAAGAATTTAAAAAAAGTTGTGGATCAAGGACTCCAAGATCGTCTAGAAATAGATTAGATGCGAATTATGTTGCCAAAAAAATCACAAGGTCCATTGAACATCCATGTGTGATGGAGAACAACAGCATAATAGCCCATGTGATATGAAGTCTCAATATTGGTAGTTGTTAGTAGTTATAAGTTACTATTAATTGTTATAATAAGTGCTAGCATTCCAAGTGCTTAGTTTATTGGTAGTTAGTAGTTGTAAGTTTTCATTAAATGTTGTAATAAGTACTGGAATTTCAAGTGCCTAAATTGTTGGTAGTTAGTAGCTTTAAGTTGTCAGTAGTTGCTGTAATAAATGCTAAACATCCCAAGAGGTCTCTATAAATATATCAGAGATGAAGGAGAACAAAAATAGAATTGATGATATTAATGTTGAGATTTTTCTCTTAAGTTCTTCAAAGAACGATTATAAGAATTATTATTAAAATTTATCAAGATTTTATCTTGTGCATTCTTTCAGACTTATCACTCACAACTTTTCATCTATCTTGAGTGTGACGTCTAATATTTCTAATACCTCTGGTTTATATCTTTGATAGAAAATGGGTCAAGATTTTTAATTTTGTTTATATAAAAATCAGAATTAGAACGATCATTGGCAAAAGAACCTCATTGAACGTCGAGTCTCACTTTTCTTTATGAGGTTCACATCATTTGGTATCAGAGCTCAGGCTCTAATCAAGCTTGAACTAGCATTTTAATTTTCATAAATTGTTCTTTCTTTTAAATCAGCAACTTTATTTTAGTCTCTAAAAGTTTTTAGCCTATATCAATTTTCTTGTTTCTTCTTGTCTTTTATTTTATCTAATTCTTCAAGTTCTGTTATTATATATAAATAAAAAAGAAAGAGAGACAAAAAAAAAAAATTAGATTCCATTGATTCCAAATTTACTTTTTTAAATTTAAAAGAAAACACGAGTGAAAACATAAGTGAAAGTTAAGTGAAACACATGAGAGAGTGTGCGAGATTCTTTTTATTTTTTCTAACTTTGTTTTGCAGTAAACTTGTTAAACAACAAGGACAAAAATACTTCTGAAGTTGCATCGAAAAAGGTTGATTCAAAGTTTCTCATGGAAGCTTTAATGGGTGAGATGAAGAAAATGTTAAAAATAGAGTTGGAGCAAGTTCATAAATGGATAGATAAATTAGAATCTAGTACACAATGGGCGCAGACACCTAGAGTTTCTAATGTGCAAATTCAAGATAAGTGTACGACCCTGAATGATGATGGCATTGATGCAGATGCTTGGGGTATATTGTTGAATATGGCAAAGAAGGTAGACAAACAACTAAGTAGGAAGAGTTCCACAGGATATGGCCAAAACGCTAGTTCCGCATCATCATTGAAACAGGATTGGAGTAAAAAAAATGAGCAAGCTAATTCCAATTTTAAAGCAGAACCAACTAAGGGCCAAAACGTGGGAGGCAGCCAAGGTCATATTGCATCTCAATGTTCAAATCAAAGTGCATTAATTCTAAACGATAACAATGTCTTTGAAACTGAAAGGAAGTCAAATGATGAACCTATGCCACAGTTGGAAGATGCAAGTGATGGAATGGAGTACCTATTAGATGGTAAGGTGATGGTTACTCAGCATACATTAAGTTTGCAAACTGAAGAAGATGAAATGGAATTTGTTGCTATGTTTCCCGAAGAGATATCTAATACTTTACCACTAATAAGGGGAATCGAGCATCAAATCAACTTTATACTTGGAGCATCAATTCCAAATATTACAGCTTACAGAATTAATCCCAATAAGACAAAAGAACTTCAAATACAGATTTTTTTACTCAAATTGAGCATCAAATCAACTTTATACCAGGAGCATCAATTCCAAATATTACTCCCCATAGAAGTAATCCCAATAAGACAAAGAAACTTCAAATATAGATTTTTGAGCTCATGGAGAAGAAGTATGTGTATAAGAGCATGAATTATCCTGCCATTCCACTATTGCATGTGCTTATGAATGATGGGTTATGAAAGATGTGTGTTGATTATTGAGCTATAAAAAATACCACTTCAAAGTTTAGGAAAAATGTATTTGAGCTCGGTAAAGATTTGAGGACAAATCCTTTTCAAAGGAGGGGGAATGATGCGAACTATGTTGCCAAAAAAAATTACAAGGTCCATTGAACATCCATGTGTGATGTGGAACAATAACACAACAGCTTATGTGATATGAAGTCTCAATATTGGTAGTTGTTAGTACTTATAAGTTACTATTAATTATTATAATAAGCGCTAGCATTTCAAGCGCCTAGGTTATTAGTAGTAGTTGATAGTTAGTAATTGTAAGTTTTCATTAACTGTTGTAATAGGTGTTGGAATCCCAAGTGCCTAAATTGTTGATAATAGTTGGTAGTTAGTAGTTTTAAGTTATCATTAGTTGCTGTAATAAATGCTAGATGATGTGCCTTGATTTTCAGAAAAATAGATTATTCCAAAAATTGAGTAAAAATCTGGTACTTTTGTTGTTTTTTTTTTTTTGTGTTTAGGCTGAATTGTAATAAAATTAAATAGAAAAGTTGATGGAGGATAGAACTAAAAAGATACCCTGATAAGTCAGATGGACGCCACAAGGATCAATTTAAGGTTTAACACCACACTCTTGGTGATCAAAGAGCGATAAGTCATTAACTGTCTTCAAGAGTTAGAAAACTTGAGAAGACAATTTTGAGAGAGAAAAAGTTCTTCTATTTCGTGCTTCCAATTGCAAAATAAGGCAACTGCCTCTATAAGACTTTTAAGATGCTTTATATAGGCTTATAAGAAGAGGGAAAATCCAAATATTACCTAATTAACTTTAAAAGCCCAAAACTAAGCCCAATTTGACTTAACAATTTAAAATAAAGCTAAACAAGTTCAAAATGGCCTAAATACATAAAAACAGCAACATAAGAAGCAAATTAAGCCCAATAGCATGGAAAGAAAGCCCCCAGTTGCCTCCTTAAGCCGAATGTCTCTAAATTACGTCCTAATCTCTAATTGAAGACAAATAAACACCTTTAGCTCATATCCATTTAGATCGCAAGCTTTTAATCCCATAGAAGCTTCAATAGCTCTAATTTGACTACTTATGACCCTTTGAAGCTGTTTGGCCTTAGCTCTTGTTATTGGACTATCTAAAACCTCTTTTATGCTCAGCTCACCTTTTTGAGTTGATTTAGAACCTTAATGATGCATATCACTAGACATCCCAATCGGTCTCTATAAATATATGAGAGATGAGAAAGAACGAAAAATAGAATTAATAATATTTATATTGTGAGTTTTCTCTTAAGTTTTTCAAAGAAATTTTATTAGAACTTATCAAGATTTCATCTTGTGGTGTTCTTTCAGACTTATATTGTGAGTTTTCTTTTAGCTCTGGTTCTTATCTTTTATAGATAATGGGTCAAGGTTCTTATTTTTATTTATATAAAATTTTGAATTAAAACGATCTTTGGCAAGAGAACCTTATTGAGCGTCGGGTCTCACTTTTTTTTATTAGGTTCACATCAAGATTTGTATGAAACTGCAACCCGTTACTTATATTGAAGCAAGAACCTTGGTATAATGAAGGTGTCACAATCAAATATGGAATGAAATATTAATAAATCGATGGAGAACACCGCGGAAATTATTCCGATAAGTTCAAAGAATTCTAAAAAAACCAAAGAGGATTTTCTTAATCAAATTGCTGAGTGCTTTCCTATATTCCCTTATGTATTTGTAGTGAACATTTAGGATGCTAGCATTTATTAAAAAATTGAATGACAACTTAAAAAAATTAGTAACTACCAACTACTACCAACATGGCTTTTAAATTAGATTTTTCAAACTTTGTAACTACAACAATAAATGCTGCAGACTTTAACTAACTATCAACCACCAACAACTAAGGCTTCATTTCAAATATTACAACTAATATCATAAATGTTTATTGTAGGCTCCCAAAAGCTTCTAATCACTTGGGTTGCTCAAATAGGCTGCTGTTTCCATCATTCCCTAACACTTGATGAGCTAAATTTAGGTAATCACCAATTTAGAAAACTCCTCTAATTTCCTTCCACCTTTTGATATGAGAAATTTCTTCTAGATTATTCCAAAGCTTGAATCATGGAAATCCAACTTTGTGGAACATGTGGAATATCTTCCTTGCACCCCCATGAATTTACCTCTGCCCAGATGTTTTGAATCAGTCCATTGAGAGTTTCTTTCTACCTTTTAGCTCGAGCTCTTGTAATCGAACCAACTAGAACTTGAATAGGTTTTGCATTCCATTTGTTAGTTGTGCTCTCATCATTCCCCTCCTCTGGAAAAGAATTTATCCTCAAATCATCACTTAAATCAGTAATATTAAAAGTGGCAGTAATATTGTACTCACCTAGCAAATCGAACTTATATGCATTGTCATTGATGCTCTCAAGGGCTTGAAAAGGTCCATTTTCTCTTGAAAGTAAATTGGATTGCCTTTGTGCCGGAAATCTTTTTTTTTTTTGCATATGCAACCAAACCTAATCTCTGAGTTCAAAAATCAGCTGTCAATGCTAGATTATTTTTGCGTACTGCTCTATCCTCCTCTCAATGTTAAGTCTTGCTTTCTCATGTATCTACTTAACAATTTCAGACTTTTTCTTTCCATCTAAGTTAGCACGTCAGACAAAGGTAATGGTATTAAATCCAATGTAGTTAAAGGATTAACACCATAAACAATCAAATGGTGAAAACTTAGTAGCAGAATGAATAGTATGATTATAACCAAACTCAATATGTGGTAAACATTCTTCCTAAGTTTTGTTGTTCTTTTTAATTTTAGCCCTAAACAAAGTAGACAAAGTCCTATTTGCTACTTCGGTTTGACCATAAGTTTGTGGGTGACAAGTAGTAGAAAATAATAACTTAGTTCCTAACTTACAACATAAAGTCTTCCGAAAGTAACTCAAGAACTAAGCATCTCTATCTGAAACTATTGTTCTAAGCATACCATGTAATCTTACAATTTCTCTAAAGAATAAATCAGCAACATGTGAAGCATTATCAGTTTTATGACATGGAATGAAATGTGCCATCTTAGAAAATCTATCCACAACCACAAAAATTGAATCCCTACCACGTTTAGACTTAGACAAACCTAACACAAAGTCCATCAAAATATAAATCTAAGTCTCATTGGGAATAGGCAGTGGCATGTACAAACTATGGGGTTGCACTCAGGATTTTGCTTGCCTATATGTAACACATCTACCACAAATTCTCTCAACATCTCTTTTCATGTATAGACAATAGAAGTGTTCTTGCAAAACAGCTAAGAACTTAGCGACTCCAAAGGCTCCCATTAACCTTCCACCATGGGATTCCCTTACTAACAAATCACGCAAAGAGCAATTTGGCACACAATTTAATTTCTCGAAACAAGAAGCCCTCGTGCCTAAAGAACTTACCTACTACATTTTTCTCACACATCTGAAACTCCTCACAAAAATCATGGTCTAGAGGATAGAATTCTTTAATATGCTCAAAACCAAGTAATTTTGTATCCAGAGTAGAAATTAATGCTTACCTTCGAGAAAGTGCATCGGTAACAATGTGTTTCTTTACCTTGCTTGTATCGGATGACATATGAAAATGTCTCGATAAATTCCACCCATTTTGCATGTCTTCTATTCAACTTATATTGGCCCTACAAATATTTTAAGGACTCATGATCGGTGTGAATCACAAACTCCTTAAGCCAAAGGTATTGTTGCCATGTTTCTAATGCTCGAAGCAATGCATACAATTTTTTTATCATAAGTAGGATAATTTAAGACTGCCCCACTTAATTTCTCACTAAAATATGCTATTGGTCTTCCTCTTTGCATAAGAACTGAACCTATACCTATACCTAAAGCATCACATTCAATTTCAAAGGTTTTAATAAAATCATGCAAAGCAAGTATAGGAGCATGAGTTAATTTTTCCTTGATCAATTGGAATGCCTTCTCTTGTTTATCTCCCCATTTGAATCCAACATTTTTCTTAATGACTACAGTAAGCAGTGCGATGATGCTCTAAAGTCTTTCACGAACCTCCTATAAAAATTAGCGAGCCCATGAAAACTACGAACATTACCTACATTTGTGGGACTCGACCATTCTTGAATCGCACGGATCTTCTCTTTGTCAACCTTTATTCCTTGTGCACTAACAATAAAAACAAGAAAACAAGCTTATCGGTGCAAAAGGTGCACTTCTTCAAGTTAGCAAATAACTTCTCATTTCTAAGTACATCTAAAACTGAATTTAAATGTACAGCATGATCATCCAAGTTTTTACTATAAATGAGAATATCATCAAAATAAACAACAACAAACCTGCCTATGAAAGCACGCAAGACATTATTCATTAATCGCATAAAAGTACTTGGTGCATTAGTTAATACAAATGGCATAACTAACCACTCATACAAGCCGTATTTCGTTTTAAAAGCAGTTTTTCATTCATCACCCTCTTTCATTCTTATTTGATGATACCCACTCTTTAAATCAATCTTAGAAAATACACAAGCACCATGCATCTCATCTAATATATCATCTAAGCGAGGATTAGGATGACGATACTTTACCATTATATTATTAATTGCTCGGCAATCAATGCAGATTCTCCACGATCCATCTTTCTTTGGTACTAAAATCATTGGCACGGCGCACGAACTCATACTTTCTCTTACATACTCCTTTTTCATCAATTTACTAACCTGCCTTTGTAGCTCCTTTGCCTCCTCAGGATTGCTTCGATAGGCTGGTCAATTTGGAATTGAAGCACTGGGCATGAAATCGATTTGATGTTCAATTCCTCGAATATGAGGTAAACCAAGTGGAATCTCCTCGAAAAGGATATCATCAAACTCCTGCAAAAGAGAAATAATTGAACTATGCAGAGACGAGTCAAGTTGGTTAGTGTTTAAATATGCCTCTTTGTATAAAAGTACAATCATTGGCTAGTTTAAAAATATCGCTCTTTTTATTTCACTCATTTTTGCATAGAAGTTTGCTTTTCTATCATTTTTCTCAGCTTTACTTTTTTTCTCTTCCTAATTTTCATATTTTTTCTTTTCCTCACTCTCTTTCTTTTGATCACTCTTTTTTTGTAATCTCACTTGATCTTCATAGACCTGCTTTGGTGACATAAGGACTAGAGTGATTGTCCTCTAATTAAACATAAATGAATATTTTTTGGTGAAACTATCGTGCTTAACACGCCGATCAAATTTCCATTTCCAGCCTAGTAACAAGTGTCCAACTTACATTGGAACTACATCACACAGAACTTCATCTTCGTATATTCCAATACGGAAGGAAACTAACACTTATTTAGTAACCCTCACCTCGCCACTGTCATTGAGCCATTGCAATTTGTAAGGCTGGGGATGTTTAACTGTTGGTTGCCCTAATTTCTCCACCATTGTAGTGCTAGCAACATTAGTACAACTACCTCCATCAATAACTGTTGGCTACCTTGTTTTGCACATGGCATCTAGTATGAAAGATGTTTTCTCATTGGACTTCATCATCTTCTTTGACCTGTATACTTAAAACTCTTCTTGCAACCAACAGTTCACCTTAGGCAGTGTATTCCTCATCATCCACGTCCACCAATAGTGGCATAGATTCAATGACATCTTCATCATCGGATTTAATTTCACCATTATCTCGCAATATCATAACTCCTTGGTTTGGACATTGGCTTGCTATGTGACCCCTACCTTGGCATTTAAAATACTTAATATCACGATTTCGAGTAGTGGAAGAATCAAGTTTACCTTGATTTTCATGGCTGGTCATTTCTTGTTTTTGCTTAATTTTGGGCTTGGTAGTGGCTTGCTTATCCTCTTTCTTCATAAAATTTGGCTTCCAAGATGAACCCGACTAGGGTTTTGTTGTGTACTATTGCTCCTCCTCTTGAGCTGGTTCTCAATTTTGATAGCCATGTGCACCATATCTTTTAACTCCACATAATATTGCAATTCCACCAAATTAGCAATTTCCCAGTTCAAACCAACCAAAAATCTAGCCATAGTGGCCTCTCGGTCTTCCTCGACATGCGCTCTAATCATAGCGATTTCCATCTCCTTATAATAATCCTCCACACTTTGATTACCTTGTGTAAGACTTTGTAATTTTTGGCACAACTCACGGTAGTAATGGCTTAGAACAAATCGTCTCCTCATCACGGTTTGCATTTCCTCCCAAGTCTTTATCGAATACTCTCTATTTCTTTTTCTGTTTAACACTAGTTGATCCCACCAAACGATTGCAAATAAAAAAATTCAATGGTTATAAGTTTTACCTTTTTAAGCTCAGAATAATTATGACAATCAAATACTAATTCTAACTTCTTTTCCCACACAAGGTAAGCTTTTAGATCATTTTTGCCTTGAAATGATGGAATTTTCATCTTAATACTACCCAAGTTATTATCTTCCCGATTCCTGCTTCTCTAAACCGCCCACCATATCTTCTAATACCAATAATTGAATCCTGGTCATCTTTTTCATCAAAACCTTCCCCATAACACTTTTCAGCTTCAACTCTCACTTCCCTAGGTTGAACTCTCCCACTCCTATGCACATTAGGATTGTTTTGTGGCTGCTCTAAACATGCATTCTTTACCCGATCTATTCTTTCATTAATCAGTTCCATCTCCATTTTCAATACTCTCCTTATCTCACCCATTATAGCTTCCATGAGAAACTTTGGATCAACCCCTTCTGATGCAGTTCCAGAAGTATTTTTGTTCTTGTTGTCCGACATGTTTTTTGCAAAACAAAGTTAAAAAAAAAAGGAAACTCACACACTCGCTCACTTGTTTCACTCAAAGAATGATTCACTCAACTTTCACTCATGTTTCACACAACAACAAATTGGGTTTTACCCTCTAATGTTCTCACCACTCTTGCCTTTTTTCACTCGTTGTAATCCTCTATAAGTTCTTATCAAACTAATCAAACAAATATCACTAATTTCAGCAACAATTCTCCAACAACTCACCAAGAGAAATTCGAATTTAATTGCTTCGAAAAAAAAACAAGGCTGTGTCATGGATTTTTTTTTTTGGAGCAAGGAATTCATGTTTGTGGAATCAAAAAGGAACTTAAGATGTAAAATTGAAATAAGAATTACAAAAGCTGAATCACAATATTTTCTTTTTAAAGTATAAAGATAGGCAAACCTGTAACTAGTGCCAAGCTCTGATACTAACTGATACGATCCACGCCGAGAATTTGATAAAGTTGTGGATTAAGAAGGACTCCAAGATCGTGTAGAAATAGATTTGTATGAAGTCACAACCTGTTGCTTATATTGAAGCAAAAACCTCGGTATAATGAAGACGCCACAATCAATTATAGAATTATTGATTGATAAGTCAAAGGAGAATGTCACAGAAAATATTCCGATAAATTCAAAGAGTTCTACAAGAACCAAAGAGAATTTTCTTAATCAAATTCCCGAGTGGTTTCCTATCATCCCTTATGTATTTATAGTGAATATTTAGGATGCTAGCATTTATTAAAAAATTGAATGACAACTTAAAAAAACTAGTAACTACCAACTACTACTAACATGGCTTTTAGCGAACTTTTTCAAACTTTGCAACTACAACAATAATTGCTGCAGACTTTACCTAACTATCAACCACCAACAACTAACGCTTTTATTTCAAATATTATGATGTGAACCTCACAAAGAAAAGTGAGACCCGATGCTCAATTAGGTTCCTTTGCCAAGGATCGTTCGAATTCATATTTTTATATAAATAAAAATAAGAACCTTGACCCATTTTCTATCAAAGATAAGAACAATAGGTATAAGAAGATATAGTAGACGCCACACTCAAGATGGATGAAAAGTTGTGAGTGACAAGTCTGAAGGAACGCCAAAAGATAAAATATTGATAAGTTCTCATAAAAGTTCTTTGAAGAATATAAGAGAAAACTCTCAATATTAATATCATCAATTCTATTTTTTTGATCTCCCTCATCTCTTATATATTTATAGAGACCTCTTGGAATGTCTAGCATTTATTACAGCAACTAATGACAACTTAAAACTACTAACTACCAACGACTACCAATAATTTAGGCACTTGGGATTCCAGCACTTATTATAACAATTAATGAAAACTTACAACTACTAACTATCAACTACTACAAATAAACTAGGTACTTTGGAATGGTAGCACTTATTACAACAATTAATAGTAACTTATAATTACTAACAACTACCAATATTGAGACTTCATATCACATGGGCTGCTGTGTTATTGTTCCCCATCACACATGAATGTTCAATGGACCTTGTGATTTTTTGGCAACCTAGTTCGCATCATATTACAACTATTGTCATAAATGTTTGTTGTAGGCTCGCAAAAGTTTTTAATCACTTGGGTTGCTCAAATAGGCTGTTGTTTTCATCATTCCTTAACACTTGATGAGTCAAACTTGGGTAATCACCAATTTAGAAAACGCCTCTAATTCCGTTCACTTTTTGATATGAGAAATTTCTTCTAGATTATTCCAAAGCTTGAATTATAAAAATCCAACTTTGTGAAACATGTGGAATATCGTCCTTGCACCCCCATGAATTTACCTCTACCCAGATGTTTTGAATCAGTCCATTGAGAGTTTCTTTGAATCTTTTAGCTCGAGCTCTTGTAATCAGACCAATTGGAACTTGAATAGGTTCTGCATTCTATTTATTAGTTGTGCCCTCATCAGTTAGTGCCACTTTTAATGTTACTTATTTAAGTTCATTTGATCTAGGTAATGATTTGAGCACAAATTCTTTTCAAGAGGAGGGGAATGATGAGGGCACGATTAACAAATAGAATGCAGATCCTATTCAAGTTCTAGTTGGTTCATTTATAAGAGCTCGAGCTAAAAGGTTCAAAGAATCATGAATTGGACTGATTCAAAACATTTGTGCTGATATGAATTCATGAAGGCGCAAGGAAGATGTTCCACATGTTCCACAAGGTTGTATTTCCATGATTCAAGCTTTAGAATAATCTAAAAGAAACTTCTCAGATCACAAAGTAGGTAGAATTAGTTGAGTTTTTCTAAATTGGTGATTACCCAATTTTGACTCATTAAGTGTTGAAAAATGATAGAAACAGTAGCACAACAGCTCATGTGAGCAACTAAAGTTTTTAGAAGCTTTTGGTAGTCTAAAATAAACATTTATAATAGTAGTTGTAATATTTAAAATAAAACTTTAGTTTTTGGTTAGTTGGTAGTTAGATAAAGTCTACAGCTGCATTTATTGTTGTAGTTACAAAATTTGAAAGTTAGTTTAAATTCAAGTCTTATTAGTAGTAATAAATGCTGGCATCCCAAATGTTCACTTAATACATGAGGAATGAGAGGAAAGCATTCGGCAATTTTATTAAGAAAATTCTCTTTGATTCTTTTAAAACTCTTTGAAATTATCAGAATAATTTTTGTGGCGCTCCCCTTCGACTTATCAGTCAATCTTTCCATACTTGATTCTGGCATCTTTATTATACCAAGGTTCTTGCTTCAATATAGGCAACGGGTTGTGGTTTCATACAAATCTATTTTTAGACGGTCTTAGAGTCCTTTTTGATCCACAACTTTATCGATTTCTTGGCGTGGATCATATCACAACAGGCCTCTCACGGTTTCTTCATGTATTTTAAAGCAACTGATCCCACCAAAAAATTGCATAATCAGTTAATTTAATAGCAGCCAATTGTACCTTTTTCAAATCAGAGTAGTTGTGACAATCAAACACCAATTCTATCATCTTCTCCTTTTCTAAATAAGATTTAGGATCGTTTTTGCCTTGGAAAGATGAAATCTTTATCTTAATGCTTCCCAAGAACTTATCAATCCTATCTCCATATCTAACTCCTCTAGCTATATTCCTACGCCCAAATCTGTCAATATTAACATTAGAGATATGATCATCATCATTTAAGTTATCCCCATAGTCAACTTCATAATCATACCTAAGCTAATTTCTTTCTCTTTGTTGCACATTAGAAGCTCTAGGTGGCCGCCACTTTTGTGAATCATGAAAATCAAGGTAGCAACAATAGAAGCAACCATGATCCATTGCTCATTAAAGATAGTCCAATCACGAGGGCTAAAGCTTTGCAGGGGCTTATTGATGTGAACTAGGTTGCCAAAAAAAATCACAAGGTCCATTGAACATTCATATGTGATGGAAAACAACAGTACAGCAACCCATGTGATATAAAGTCTCAATATTGGTAGTTGTTAGTAGTTATAAGTTACTATTAATTGTTGTAATAAGTGCTAGCATTCCAAGTGCCTAGTTTATTGGTAGTAGTTGGTAGTTAGTAGTTGTAAGTTTTCATTAATTGTTGTAATAAGTGCTGGAATCCCAAGTGCCTAAACTATTGTAGTAGTTAGTAGTTAGTAGTTTTAAATTATCGTTAGTTGCTGTAATAAATGCTAGACATCCCAATAGGTCTCTATAAATTTATGAGAGGTGAGGGAGAACAAAAATAGAATTGATGATATTAGTGTTGAGAGTTTTCTCTTAAGTTCTTCAAAAAAACTATTATTAGAACTTATCAAGATTTTATGCTGTGGTGTTCTTTCAGACTTATCACTCATAACTTCTCATCCATCTTGAGTGTGGCATCTACTATCTTCTTATTCCTCTGGTTCTTATCTTTGATAGATAATAGGCCAGGTTCTTTTTTTATTTTATCAAAAAATCTGAATTAGAATGGTCTTTGGCAAAGGAACCTTATTGAGCGTCAGGTCTCATTTTTTTTATGAGGTTCACATCATTTAGTATTAGAGTTTAGTCTCTAATCAGGTTTGAACTATCCCTTTAATTTTCATTGATTGTGCTTTCTTTTAAATCGGCAACTATATTTTAGTCTCTAAAAATCTATAGCCTATATTAATTTTCTTGTTTCTTCTTGTCTGTTATTTTATCTAATTCTTCAAGTTATGTTATTACATATAAATAAAAAAGAAAGAGACTAAAAAAAAAATCAGATTCCATAAATTCCAAATTTACATTTCTAAAATTAAAAAAAAAAACGAGTGAATCATTCTTTGAGTGAAACACGTGAGGGAGTGTGTGAGGTTCTTTTTATTTTTCTAACTTTTTTTTGCAGCAAACATGTTAAACAACAAGGACAAAAAGACTTCCGAAGTTGCATCGAAAAGTTTGTGATGTGAACCGAATAAAGAAAAGTGAGACCCGACGCTCAATCAAGTTCCTTTGCCAAAGACTGTTCTAATCCAGATTTTCATATAAACAAAAAAAAGAACCTTGACCCATTATCTATCAAAGATAAGAACAAAAGGTTTATAAAAGATAGTAGACGCCACACTCAAGATAGATGAGAAGTTGTGAGTGATAAGTCTGAAAGAACGCCATCAGATAAAATCTTGATAAGTTCTAATAATAGTTCTTTGTAGAACTTAAGAGAAAACTCTCAACATTAACATCATCAATTCTATTTTCGTTCTCCCTCATCTCTCATAAATTTATAGAGACCTCTTGGGACGTTTAGCATTTATTACAACAATTAATGACAACTTAAAACTACTAATTACCAACTACTACCAATAATCTAGGCACTTGAGATTCCAGCACTTATTACAACAATTAATGAAAACTTACAACTACTAACTACCAACTACTATCAATAAACTAGGCATTTGGAATGCTAGCACTTATTACAATAATTAATAGTAACTTATAACTACTAACAACTACCAATATTGAGACTTCATATCACATGGGCTATTGTGCTGTTGTTGTGATTTTTTTGGTAACCTAGTTCACATCATTCCCCTTCTCTTGAAAAGGATTTGTCCTTAAATCTTTACTGGACTCAAATATAACTTTTTTAAACTTTGAAGTTATATTTTTTATAGCGTAGCAATCAACACACATCTTCCATAATCTATCATTCTTAGGTACAAGCAATACTAGAATGGCAGGATGATTCATGCTCTTACACACATACCTCTTCTCTATGAGCTCACAAATCTGTATTTGAAGTTCCTTTGTTTTATTGGGATTACTTCTATAGGCTGTAATTGTAGTAACCAGTATCCACAACAGTAAGAATAAGTATTTATATATGTATAAATATACGTATTTTATTTGTATGTTGGTGATACTTGAATTATATATTGTTATTAGTAATATTTTTATAGGTTAAGGATATACGATTAGTATTGGGTTTATTTGTATAACTTTAGATTTATTTTAGGGACCAAATTGTTATACTTTGAAAGTTTTGGGGGCAAATTCGTAAATACCAAAAATTAGCCTCTTAGTATAAAAATACACTTTTAAACCCTAATTTACCATTTTTAGGTCGAGCTACCCATTTTAAGAGAGAGAAGAGAGAAACAGAGGAGAGAGAAAGAGGAGAAGAAGAAGAAAAAGAAGAAGAAATTGGAATTTTGAATTTCAAGAGGTATATCATACGTATTTCTCAATTTATTGGTATTAATTAAGTTAATTCCTTTAAGTTTTGATTTTTGAAAATATGTATAATTGAGGATTTGTTGTGTATTTCGTAAGATCATATGAGAATTGATGATGATCTATAAGATAGTTTGATAAATCATGATGAATTATGGAATTTCTGCTGGATAACCTCTTGATCTAGGAATTTTATAAATTGTTGTGATTCGATTCTGGTTTTGAATTTTGAGTATATGAAATTAGACATGTTAAGGATCATCTGAGACTTTGAATCGATTAAAAATTCTGGAAATTGAATTTATAGTGAATTTACCAAAATGACCCTGAAATTCTGGAAATTTCCTGTGTAAACAGTATAGTACAGTGAAAACTAATTTTTGTCCTACTGAATGATCTTCAAAAATTATGAATTTGTGGAATATGATAAGTTTATATGTCTAATATGATATACTCGGAATTGAGAATTTAGATCAATGTGGTTGAGGTGTTATGAATTTCTAAAGTGTATCAGCTCATTGCAATATTTGATTAACAGATTTTTAAAGTTATAGAATAAAATAGTTTTAAAATACTTTTGGCAGTGATTTGGAAGTGAAATATTTATCATGGACTGAGATATGTGTTAAGAGTAATTATGTGGTAGTTTTATAATTTTTGAGTTAGTATATGATTTTATAAAATTGGGAGATTGAATACTGTTCAGTAAGTATCTTGATCCTGTCAGGTTTGTAGTTTGGATTCGATGGGGTATGGAATGGATTGTGTAGGAAATTTGATATAATATTCATATATAAGAAGGATATATGAGTCAAGAATGGTATATTCTGATTTTGGAGTAATTGGACATCATTTGATGTATTAGAAATTTTTGTTAAGTGTAAGTGGTCAGAATGACAGGTTTTGAGAAACCAAATATTTAGACCAATTTGATGTGATAAATGCATTGTGTATAATTTTGTAAGCTATTTAAAGTATTTTGTGTGAATTGTGAGGCTTATGAAAGGATTAATCTCCATTGATAGGTTAAGGAGATTTAAGCCTTATAGCTGAAAGTGTTAAGAGGTAAGTGTACTAGACTTTTTACTGAAATCACAATAAACATAGTAATTGTTTTGTATGATTTTGCAAATGGGGTTAAGAATATGTTTATGTTATGTCAAAGTATATTTTGATATGAAATGTGAATATATGTTTCTAAATGTGAGCATTGACATTGAGCATGGACATACATGTGTTTTTGTAAGTGAGCTTTCAAAATAAGATGTGTTTAATAAAGAAAGCTTTTGAAGTGTAATATGTCCATGAGAAATATTTTGTATTTTGAGGGTACTTGAACTCACTGTTAACTTAGTAGGCATTTTATGTGATTGTGGAGCCTTTATGTGTGGCCTTTCCTTTGGGATTGGTATATGTTATGTGTTCCGTATGTAGGGAGGATCCTATTGGTACCTAAAGGAAGAGTGAGTCATCACATTCGTGTGGTGGCGTATTGGTGCATGTGAGAGGACTCACCGATGATCAGGGTGAGGGTTTGGCTTTTACCTTCGGGCATAAGCATTATATATGTGTTATTCAAGACCTCACTTGTACTATTCCTCTCATACGGTATGTCACTTACGAGTGACATTTGGCTCATTATGTGATATGTGATATGTAAGTCCTACTAAGTAGTAGTTGAGTGATGGTATTCCTATTATGTGTTTTGAAAGAATGTATAAACGCTTACATGATATGTGATTTGATAAGATTATGATTTTGATTGGTCACAACATATCATACATATGCATTGTGTACATATATGTATTTGTATTTGATATATGAAAGACAAGTATGCTTACTGAGTTTTATACTCATTATAGTTTATGGTGATTTCAGGTAAATAAGGTACATGTGTGCTTAGCGGATTTGGCAAGGCTTCTGCTGTTCCTTGGGTTCCCTAAGTTACTAGGTTACTGAGTGTTTCATTTGGGGACACGTGGGATATGATATTTGATTTGTCCCTATTGAATAAATACTTATGTATTATTTCATTGTGTGTGGATTGAATTTGGTTTAAGTTTTATAAAGTGTGGTTATTGGATGATTTTAAGTAAGAATTTGCAATGGATATATTCTGGGCTCCCGGTAACAAAGTTGCTACTGGTGACGTAGTAGAGTGTTAATCTCTGAGAAAACTCTTCGTATCTCCGGTCATAATTCAATTGCTATAATTCTGAAAGAAATTGAAATGAATGTTTAAATATTGTCAAGAGAAGTTTATATTTATATGTTAGGTTATGGTTGATTTTAGTGTTGAACTTACTAGCAACTTGCTAAGGATTTCTGTGTTGAATGAAAGTTGAAAATTTTGTGTAATATTATTTATGAGTGCACATGCAGTGAATGAATGTAAGTGATGTCGTGTGTCGGATCTTTTGGGTCTGGGGCGTGACAATAATATTTGGAATTGATGCTCCAGGTATAAAGTTGATTTGATGCTCGATTCCCCTTATTAGTGGTAAAGTATTAGGTATCTCTTTGGGAAACATAGCAACAATTTCCATTTCATCTTCTTCAGTTTGCAAACTTAATGTATGCTTAGTATCCATCAGCTTACCATCTACTAGATACTTTATTCCATCACTTGCATCTTCCAACAGTGGCATAGGTTCGTCATCTAACTTGCTTTTAGTTTCAATGACATTGTTATCACTTAGAATCAATGTACTTTGATTTGGACATTGAGATGCAATATGACCATGGCTGCCTCCCACGTTTTGGCCTTTAGTTGGTTCTACTTTGAAATTGAAATTAGCTTGCTCATCTTTTTTACTCCAATCCTGCTACGATCCACACCAAGAAGTTGATAACGTTGTGGATCAAGGACTCCAAGATCGTCAAGAAACAGATTTGTATGAAATCATGACCTGTTGCTTATATTGAAGCAAGAACCTTGGTATAATGAAGACGCCACAATCAATTATGGAATGATTGATTGATAAGTCGAAAGAGAACGCCATAAAAATTATTCCGATAAGTTCAAAGAGTTTTAAAAAAACCAAAGGGAATTTTCTTAATCAAATTGCTGAATTCTTTTCTATCATCCCTTATGATAGTGAACATTTTGGATGATAGCATTTATTATAATATTGAATGACAACTTAAAACTAGTAATTACCAACTATTACCAACATGGCTTTAAACTAGTTTTTTTCATAGTTTGTAACTACAACAATAAATGCTTCAAACTTTGCAACTACAACAATAAATGTAGCTGCAGACTTTAACTAACTACCAACCACCAACAACTAAGGCTTTATTTTAAATATTACAACTACTATCATAAATATTTATTGTAGGCTCCCAAACGCTTCTAACTACTTGGGTTACTCAAAAGGGCTGTTGTGATCACCAATTTTAAAACTCCTCTAATTCCATCAACTTTGTGATCTGAGAAATTTTTTTAGATTATTCCAAAGCTTGAACCATGGAAATCCAACTTTGTGAAACACGTGGAATATCTTCCTTGCATCCCATGAATTTACCTCTGCCAAAATATTTTGAATCAGTCCATTAAGAGTTTCCTTGAACCTTTTAACTCGAGCATTTATAACTGGACCAATTGAAACTTGAAT
This sequence comes from Ailanthus altissimus, assembly GCA_946807835.1. Lineage (NCBI taxonomy): Eukaryota > Viridiplantae > Streptophyta > Magnoliopsida > Sapindales > Simaroubaceae > Ailanthus > Ailanthus altissimus. The sequence goes on from OX327687.1 coordinate 19,560,797, forward strand.
AGGTTCTGCATTCCATTTGTTAGTCGTGCCCTCATCATTCCCCTCCTCTTGAAAAGGATTTTTCCTCAAATCATCACCTACATCAAAAGGACTAAAATCAGTAACATTAAAAGTGGCACTAACATTGTACTTACCTGGCAAATCTAACTTATATTCATTGTCATTGATGTGCTCAAGGATTTGAAATGGTGCATCTCCTCTTGGAAGTAACTTATATCACCGTTGTGCCAAAAATCTTTCTTTCCACATTTGCAACCAAACCTAATCTCCGGGTTTAAAAATCAGCTGTCGACGCCCTTTATTAGCTTGTTTTGCATACTGTTCTGTTCTCCTCTCAATGTTGAGTCTTGCTTTCTCATGTATCTGCTTAACAAATTCAGCCTTTTTCTTTCCATCTAAGTTAGCACGTTCAAACAAAGGTAATGGTATTAAATCCAATGGAGTTAAAGGATTAAAACCATAAACAATTTCAAATGGTGAAAACTTAGTAGCAGAAAGAATAGTACGACTATAAGCAAACTCAACATGTGGTAAACATTCTTCCCAAGTTTTGACGTTCTTTTTAATTATAGCCCTCAATAAAGTAGACAAAGTCCTATTTACTACTTCGGTTTGACCATTAGTTTATGGGTGACAAGTAGTAGAAAATAATAACTTAGTTCCTAACTTACACCATAAAGTCTTTCAAAAGTAACTCAAGAACTTAACATTTTTATCTGAAACTATTGTTCTAGGCATATCATGTAATCTTACAATTTCTCTAAAGAACAAATCAGCAACATGTGAAGCACCATCAGTTTTGTGACATGGAATGAAATGTGCCAACTTAGAAAATCTATCCACAACCACAAAAATTGAATCCCTACCACGTTTAGACCTAGGCAAACCTAACACAAAGTCCATCGAAATATCAATCCAAGGCTCATTGGGAATAGGCAGTGGCATGTACAAACCATGGGGTTGTACTTGGAATTTTGCTTGCCTACATGTAACATATCTACCACAAATTCTCTCAACATCTCTTTTCATGTGTGGCCAATAGAAATGTTCTTGCAAAATAGCTAAGGTCTTAGCGACTCCAAACTGTCCCATTAACCTCCACCATGGGATTCCCTTACTAACAAATCACGCAAAGAGCAATTTGGCACACACAATTTATTTTCTCGAAACAAGAAGCCCTTGTGCCTAAAGAACTTACTTACTGCATTTTTCTCACACGTTTGAAACTCCTCACAAAAATCATGGTCTAAAGGATACAATTCTTTAATATGCTCAAAACCAAGTAATTTTGCATCAAGAGTAGAAATTAATGCATATCTTCGAGAAAGTGCATCAGCAATGATGTTTTTCTTACCTTACTTGTATCGGATGACATATGGGAATGTCTCAATGAATTCCACCCATTTTGTATGTCTCCTGTTCAACTTATGTTGACCCTTCAAATGTTTTAAAGACTCATGATCTGTGTGAATCACAAACTCTTTAGGCCAAAGGTAATGTTACCATGTTTTTAATGCTCGAATCAATGCATATAATTCCTTATCATAAGTAGGATAATTTAAGGCTGCCCCACTTAATTTCTCACTAAAATATGCTATTGGTCTTCCTCTTTGCATAAGAACTGAACCTATACCTATACCTAAAGCATCACATTCAATTTCAAAGGTTTTAATAAAATCATGCAAAGCAAGTATAGGAGCATGAGTTAATTTTTCCTTGATCAATTTGAATGCCTTCTCTTGTTTATCTCCCCATTTGAATCCAACATTTTTCTTAATGACTACAGTAAGCAGTGCGATGATGCTCTAAAGTCTTTCACGAACCTCCTATAAAAACTAGCGAGCCCATGAAAACTACGAACAGTACCTACACTTATGGGACTCGACCATTCTTGAATCGCGCAGATCTTCTCTTCGTCAACCTGTATTCCTTGTGCATTAACAAAAAAACCAAGAAACACAAGCTTATCAGTGCAAAAGGTGCAGTTCTTCAAGTTAGAAATAACTTCTATTTTCTAAGTACATCCAAAACTGATTTCAAATGTACAGTATGATCATCCAATTTTTTGCTATAAATGAGAATATCATCAAAATAAACAACAACAAACTTGCCTATGAAAGCACGTAAGACATGATTCATTAATCGCATAAAAGTACTTGGTGCATTAGTTAATACAAATGGCATAACTAACCACTCATACAAGTCGTATTTCTTTTTAAAAGCAGTTTTTCATTCATCACCCTCTTTCATTCTTATTTGATGATACCCACTCTTTAAATCAATCTTAGAAAATACACAAGCACCATGCAACTCATCTAATATATCTTCTAAGCGAAGATTAGGATGACGATACTTTACCGTTATATTATTAATTGCTCAACAATCAATGTACATTCTCCACGATCCATCTTTTTTTGGTACTAAAATCACTGGCACGGTGCATGGACTCATACTTTCTCTTACATACCCCTTTTTCATCAATTTACTAACCTGCCTTTGTAGCTCCTTTGCCTCATCGGAATTGCTTCGATAGGCTGGTCAGTTTGGAATTGAAGCACCGGGCACGAAATCGATTTAATGTTCAATTCCTCAAATTTGAGGTAAACCAGGTAGAATCTCCTCGAAAAAGATATCATCAAACTCCTGCAAAAGAGAAACAATTGAACTATGCAGAGACGAGTCAAGTTGGTTAGTGTTTAAATACGCCTCTTTGTATAAAAGTACAATCATTGGTTGATTTAAAAACACTGCTCTTTTTATTTCACTCAATTTTGCATAGAAGTTTGCTTTTCTCTCATTTTTCTCGGCCTCATTTTTTTCTCTTTCTGATTTTCATTTTTGTTTTCTTTTCCTCACTCTCTTTCTTTTGATCACTCTCTTTTTGTAATCTCACTTGATCTTCATAGACCTATTTTGGTGACAAAGGGACTAGAGTGATTATCCTTTAATTAAACAGAAATGAATATTTATTAGTGAAACCATTGTGCTTAATACGCTGATCAAATTACCATGGTCGGCCTAGTAACAAGTGTCTAGCTTGCATTGGAACTACATCACACAGAACTTCATCTTCGTATTTTTCAATACGAAAGAAAACTAACTCCTGTTTAGTAACCCTCGCCTCGCCACTATCATTGAGCCATTGCAATTTGTAAGGCCAGGGATGTTTAATTGTTGGCAGCCCTAATTTCTCCTCCAATGAAGTGCTAGGAACATTCGTACAACTACCTCCGTCAATAATCACACTACATACCTTGTTTTGCACGTGGCATCTAGTATGAAAGATATTTTCTCGTTGGACTTTATCATCTTCTTTGACTTGCATACTTAGAACTCTTCTTGTGATGTGCATCATGAAGGTTCTAAATCAACTCAAGAAGGTGAGCTGAGCGTAAAAGATGTTTCAGATGGTCCAATAAGAAGGGCCAAGGCCAAACAGCTTCAAAGGGCCATAATTAGTCAAATTGGAGCTATTGAAGCTTCTATGGGATTAGAAGCTTGCGATTTGAATTGAAATGAGCTAAAGGTGTTTATTTATCTTCAATTAGAGATTGGAACGTGATTTAGAGACGTTTGGTGAAATTGGGCTTACTTTGCTTCTTATGTTTCTATTTTTATGTATTTAGGCCATTTTGAACTTGTTTAGCTTTATTTTAAATTGTTAAGTAAGATTGGGCTTATATTGGGCTTTTTAATTAGGTAATGTTAGGGTTTCCCGTCATCTTGTAAGCATATATAAGGCATCTTAAAGTCTTATAGAGGCAGTTGCCTCATTCTTGAATTTCATACACGAAAAACAAGAACTTTTTCTCACAAAATTTATCTTGTCATGTTCTCCGGCTCTTGAAGATAGTTACTGACTTATCACTTTCTTATCATCAAGAGTGTGACGTCAAAACCCTAAATTGATCCTTGTGGCGTTCATTGACTTATCAAGGCTTCTTTTTAGTTCTATCCTCTATTTGACTTACCATTTACTTGTTACAATTCAGCCTAAATACTTAAAGAAAAGACCAACAAAAATCAGACAGCAACCTCATCTTAAAAATTAGTTTTTGTTTTTATTCTGAATACTCAAATTTGAAGATCAGGGCACAGCATCTTGGTATCAGAGCATAGGATTTCAGTGTGCAAACTGAAGTTTCAGCCATTGAAGGTCTCTTGCTGTTTTTGTTTTATATAATATTGTGGGGTTATTCATCAGGTTGGGTCTCTAATATTTGAGGTTAGTAGTTTTGACTTGCAACTTTGCAGCATTAAAATTAATTCTGAGTAGTTTATGGACTAGAGATAATTTGGTGTAGTTGAGTTGTTCCTGAACTTAAAAATTTTGAATTTGAGACAATTGTTGTTATCTGATTGTATTTATTGAATTGGTGAAAATTCAGTTTGAGAAGTGTGTTTTAGCTACTATTTGTATTGTTCATTGCTCATACTTGTTTGGGAGTTTTGTTAATAATTGGTGAAGATGATGCAAATAGAGTACCAAAGGGACTAAGTTTAGAACAAGCTCAACTCATGGGCTTACAACGAGCTCATGATGAATTTCGGGGTGAGATTATTGAAATTCTTGGACAACTCGTTGCAATTATAGAAATGATGCAAAGAAATACTTTGCAACCCCAACAAAGGCAGGTAGGGCGTAGGGTACCTCAGAATGACCTAGGGGATGCTGGAGTTGAGCCAAATAGGGATGATGAGGCTGAAGATAGGAGTAGAATAAGGCGGCAGCAAAATGCCCCTACTAGTGGTATCAAACTTAATATACCACAATTTAGAGGTACTAGTTCTCCCAAGGAGTATCTTGAATGGGTTCATAAGGTAGAAAGGGTGTTTGATTGGCATGAGTACCCTGAGGCAAAGAAGTGTAAGGTAGTAGCACTTGAATTTACCGATTATGCACTTTTATGGTGGAAAAACTTAAAAGCTCAGCGAAGAAGGGATGAAGAAGAAGAAGTTACTAGTTGGCCACTTATGAAAAGATTAATGAAGAAGAGATTCATTCTGGATTACTATAAACAAGAATTATACATCAAGTTCCAGACTTTGCGGCAAGGTTCCTTGAGTGTGGAAGAGTATGTGAAAGAATTTGAGCTGTTGCTGATTCACTGTGATTTGAATAAACCTCAAGAGCAAACAATAGCTAGATTTCTTGATGGATTGAAGAGGACATAGCTAATGTTGTTGAGTTACAGCCCTTCATATTTCTTGAGGATGTCATAAATCTTGCAACTAAAAGTAGAAAGACAGCAGAACAGAGGGGTATCCATATGAGGTCAGCTACATCAAGTAATACAAAGGCTGTTTCTTCACCTTCTCGGACATGGAACACACCTAAACGTGATGAGAAAGTGGAGTTCAACAAGGGAAGTGCTAGTTCAGGTTCGTTGAAAGGAAAGGAAAAGGTATTTGAACCTCAATTTCCCAGAAGGTCGCTAGATATCAAGTGTTTCAAGTGCTTGAGAAATGAGCATATTGCTTCTGAATGTCCAAATAAAAGGGTGATAGTTTTACAAGGGAAGCATGAAGAGCTTGTTAGTGAAGATGGGGCCAAAACAAAAGAGGAATGTGAAGTAGAAGTGACTGAACAAGAATAGAATCTTGAGCCAATTAAGGGAAATTTATTAGTAATTCAAAGGGTTTTTGAGTGCTGAAGTTCATATTGGTGCGGAGCAATGTGAAAACTTCTTTCATACAATATGTCAAATTCAAGATAAGGTTTGTGCTATGATTATTGATAATGGTAGCTGTACAAATGTTGCATCCATTACTTTGGTGGAGAAATTGGGATTAACTACTGTTCCACACCCTAAACCATACAAATTGCATTGGCTTAATGAGAATTGGGAGATTCGGGTTACAAGACAGGTTCGCGTGCCATTTTCCATTAAAACCTATCATGATGAGGTTTTATGTGATGTAGTTCCTATGACAGCTAGTCATGTGTTATTGGGACGTTCAAGGCAGTTTAATAATGATGTGACTTATAATGGGCGAAGAAACACTTATTCATTTGTGCTGAATGGGAAGAAAGTGAACGTGATGCCATTGAGTTCTCAACAAGTTATAGAAGATCAGTTGCGGAATCAAAGGAAGATGATGGAATCTGGTAAAGGGTTAATGTTAGCCAAAAAGGGAGATGTTGAGCAAGCACTAGCTTCTGTGGGAGTTGTTTTCATCACTTGGGCAAAGCCTTTATTGCAAGTGGAGGTTTGGATTTGCCAAGGCAGGTTGTGGAGTTGCATGAAAAGTTCAAATATGTATTTTTAGAAGAGCTACCATTGGGATTACCACCTATTTGAGGGATAAAGCATCAAATTGATTTGGTGCCTGGAGCTTCACTTCCAAATAGACCAGCATATAGATGTAATCCGAAGGAAGCAAAGGAGATCAAAAGGCAGGTTGGTGAGCTCTTAGAGAGGGGCTATGTGCGTGAGTCACTTAGTCCTTATTTAGTGCCTACTTTGCTTGTTCCAAAGAAGGATGGTACCATGAGAATGTGTGTGGACAGTCGAGCTATCAACAAGATAACGGTTAAGTATCGATTCCCTATTCCTAGACTTGATGATATGCTTGATGAATTGCATGGTGCTGTTTATTTTTCTAAAGTTGATTTGATGAGTGGATATCACCAAATTATGATGAAAGAAGGTGATGAATGGAAAACAGCTTTTAAAACTAAGCATGGATTGTATGAGTGGATGGTGATGCTGTTTGGGCTTTCTAATGCACCTAGTACATTTATGAGACTTATGCACCATGTTTTGAGGAAGTTTATTAGGCTGTTTGTTGTGGTCTATTTTGATGATATCTTGATCTATAGTAAAACTTTTGATGATCATGTGAAGCATCTTATGGCTGTATTTGAGATCTTGCGTGATGCTAAGTTGTATGGAAACCTCAAGAAGTGCTATTTCTGCCAAGATAGTGTTATCTTTTTAGGGTATGTTGTTTCTGGTAGTGGAATTAAGGTTAATGAGGAAAAGGTTAAGGCAATTCGTGATTGGCCTAAACCTACTAGTGTTGCGGATGTGAGAAGTTTTCATGGTTTAACCTATTTCTATAGGTGATTTATTAAAGACTTTAGTTCTATTGTTGCGCTTATGACAGAGTGTTTGAAAAAGGGAAATGAATTTATTTGGAATGAGAATGCACATAAGTCATTTGAGCTGATTAAAGAACAATTATATTCTGCTCTAGTTTTAGCAAAATAGCACTTCCTGATTTTGCTAAAACATTTGAAATAGAGTGTGATGCTTCAGGGGTTGGTATTGAGGCTGTTTTGATGCAAGAAAAGAGGCCAATTGCTTTCTTTAGTGAGAAGCTGAATGGGGCACGTTTAAACTACTCTATTTATGACAAGGAGTTTTATGCATTGATTCGGGCTCTTGAGGTATGGCAGCATTATCTATTACCTAAAGAGTTTGTTATTCATACTGACCATGAATCATTAAAGTATCTTAAAGGGTAGAACAAGCTGAATAGAAGACATGCCAAATGGGTAAAGTTCATGGGGCTATTTCCATATGTCATAAAATACAAGAAGGGGCAAACTAATGTTATTGCTTTCTTTAGTGAGAAGCTGAATGGGGCACGTTTAAACTACTCTATTTATGACAAGGAGTTTTATGCATTGATTTGGGCTCTTGAGGTATGGCAGCATTATCTATTACCTAAAGAGTTTGTTATTCATACTGACCATGAATCATTAAAGTATCTTAAAGGGTAGAACAAGCTGAATAGAAGACATGCCAAATGGGTAAAGTTCATGGGGCCATTTCCATATGTCATAAAATACAAGAAGGGGCAAACTAATGTTATTGCTGATGCTCTTTCTAAGAGGTATGCATTGCTTTCTATGTTAAATGCTTGCCTTTGGGTTTTGAACAGGTGAAAGAACAATATACAAGTGATTCATACTTTGCTAATATGATGTCTAAATGTGCTAAAGGAGCTTGTGATGGGTTCTTTGTGCATGATGGTTACTTGTTCAAGTTGGGCAGAATGTGTATACCTTCAGGATCCTTACGTGAGTTGCTTGTGCGTGAGGCTTATGGGGTGGTCTTAGTGGTCATTTGGGGAGAAGAAAACTTATGAGCTACTGAAAGAGCACTTCGTTTGGCCCAATATGCTGCGGGATGTTCATAAAGTAGTTGAAAGATGTGTAATTTGCAAGAAAGCTAAGGATAAAAAGAATACATATGGACTATATATGCCTTTACCTATCCCAGAGCAACCATGGATGGATATTAGTATGGATTTTGTGCTTGGATTACATAGAACACAGTGTGGAAAGAATTCAGTGATGGTTGTGGTTGATCGGTTCTCCAAAATGTCACACTTTATTCATTGTAACGAAACTGATGATGCTATTCATATTGCTGATTTATTTTTTAGGGAAATTGTACGTTTGCATGGAATCCCTAAAAGCATTGTCTCTGATCGTGATACAAAGTTCTTAAGCTATTTTTGGAAGACTTTTTGGAAGAAGCTTGGAACAAAGTTGCTTTTCAGTACTGCTTGTCATCCACAAACTGATGGGCAAACTGAGGTAGGAAAACGTACTCTATCTTCTTTATTACGAGCTGTTATAAACAAGAACTTAAAGAGTTGGGATACTTGTTTGCCTATTGTGGAGTTTGCATACAACCGTAGTGTGCATGGGGCTACAAAATTTTCACCATTTGAGATTGTGTATGGATTTAATCCATTTATTCCTATTGACCTTGTTCTTATTCCAATTGATGAGAGGAGATCTATGGTTGGGGTTAAGAAGGCAGAATTGATGAAGAAGTTTCATGAGCAGGTTCGAATTCATATTGAGGAGAAAATAGCTAAATATGTTAAGCATGCTAATAAAGAATGAAAAATTATTAGCTTTGAACTTGGTGATCTTGTTTGGATTCATCTTGGCAAGGGATGATTTCCTAGCAAGCAAAAGTCAAAGTTGATGCTAAGAGTTGATGTACCATTTTAAATTGTAGAGAAGGTGAATAATAATGCTTACAAGGTTGATCTTCCTAGTGATTACAATGTTTCAGCCACTTTTAATGTAAAGGATTTGTCTGCTTATTTGGAAGATCCAGAAGATTTTGATTTAAGGGCAAATCATTCTTTACCCGAGGGTGATGATGTGCATCATAAAGGTGATGAAGGTGAGCTGAGCATAAAAGACATTTCAGATGGTCCAATAACAAGAGCTAAGGCCATAAGTAGTCAAATTGGAGCTATTGAAGCTTCTATGGGCTTAGAAGCTTGCGATTTGAATTGAAATGAGCTAAAGGTGTTTATTTGTCTTCAATTAGATATTGAGACGTGATTTAGAGGCGTTTGGTGACGTTAGGCTTACAGGAGGCGGCTAGAGGCTTTTTTTCCATGCTATTGGTCTTAATTTTCTTCTTATGTTCCTCTTTTTATTTACTTCACTTATCTCTCTTTATTTTATATATTTGGGCTATTTTGAACTTGTTTAGCTTTATTTTAAACTATTAAGTCAGATTGGGCTTATTTTGGGCTTTTAAAGTTAATTAGATAATATTAGGGTTTCCCCCTTATCTTGTAAGCCTATATAAGGAATCTTAAAGTCTTATAGAGGCAGTTGCCTCATTCTTCAATTTTATGCACGAAAATAGAACTTTTCTCTCAAAATTTTCTTTTAAAGTTTTCCAACTCTTGAAGATAGTTGCTGACTTATCACTCTTTGATCACCAAGAGTGTGGCGTCAAAACCCTAAATTGATCCTTGTGGCATCCATATGACTTATCAAGGTTTCTTTTTAGTTCCATTTTCCATCTTATTTACCATTTATTTGTTATAATTCAGCCTTACACTTAAAGAAAAAAACAACAAATACCAGACACTACCATCATCTTGAAAATCAAATTTTGTTTCTACTTTGAATAATCTATTTTAATGATCAAACACATCATACAGGTATGCAATAAGGACTGAATACAGAACAGACTCATAAAGACCTCCAATAGACATTCTATAAAGCCATCAATGGAGTGTATTTCAAGTTGAGTAGTATTCGTGGTCCTTTGACCTGAGTGCCACAGCGGGATTGTGAGTGATCCTCCATACTTTGGTTCCACACATAACAGAATCTTTCATGATTTGACCGCTGGGTGTCGCTGAGTATGGTTCGATGTTCATAGAGTCTGGTGTGCATAAATAAGATCCATTAGCTCATTTGGGGGAGTAATATATCCTAATGCTCTAAGATTGTATTTCAAAATGTCTTATGGTCATATATAGTAATTCTCGAGAAAAGAGTTTAACCTTATGGATAAATAATATCACAAAAGTGTTTTGGAATATTATTTATTAAAATACAATTCTAGAGATTAGCTTATGGTCGGGAATATGCAAATTTGATGGTGTTGATCATATCTTTGCTCTACCTGGATATAAATGGTGAAGGGATTATACAGATATGTTATAACCTAAATTTGTATGGTTTAACCCGCCAATTGTAATATTCATAACGTGTGTGTGGTGCATCGGTCACAGATGTATGGAGGCGTTCCATATGATAATTCGGGCATGGACCTAAAAAGTCTCACAATATGAAGTGTACTCTTTTTGTACTGGGCAGCATTATGGATTGAACAGTTCTATCCCAAAAATTCAACCAAACCGAAAATATATTTTAGGATTCCTCGGGTTGTGCACTTGTCTAGAGTTAAATGTTAAGTACATCACTTAATTACTTGACAAAAGTTGTTAACTAATTTGATGTTAACAAGTGGTACAATTTTGTTCCATGAATTATTTCACCATGAATTCATTCATTAACCATGTTAGTAAAATCAAACATGGTAAATACTAATTATTCAAATGGTTTTTGAATTATTAAATAAATAAAATATAATTATTTATTTATTTATTATTTTATTCCTAAATAGAAGACATATCTAATTTGAGAAATATAAATTAAACGGTGGAGCACCATTTTGTAGAATTAATGGTCTATTTTATTTTACCATTAAAAATGGCCACCAAAAATGGTTTTTGGTAGTTGGCCACTTAACCAAATTTTGGTGGAGCAGTTGTGAAGTGCTTAGAGCACCAAAAATGGTTAGAATTCATTTTGATTAACAAGTGTGAAGTAAAAATTGTGGGGGTTTGAGAGAGTTTGGTTTTAGAGAGTTTTTCTTTGAACAAAGGGTTGTGAGAAAAACTAGAGAGAAATAAAATAAATTCTTCTTATTTTTCTTTCAAGAAACCAAACCTTGTTGCTAGACATTCAGTTGCTACTATTCTAGCTTCACAATTCCACCGAATTAATGTGAACTATAATTGAATAATAGTGCACTTCATGTTGAGCTCAAGGTTAGAGTTAGGAAGAATTCAGAATTGAAATCTTCACTAAAAGTCTTCAAAAGTATGCTTCTATAATCTTAAGTTGCTAATGATTTAAGTTATATGTGTATATAACGCTGGGGCATCATTTGTGATAACGTTGGGGCGTTAAGGTTCTTAATATAGGGGCGTTAAAAGGGCAAAACACCAGGGCATTTAAGTGTTAAACACTTGGGTGTTCAAGTGTGAATGCTAGGGTGTTCTTAATGATGAATGTGGGGACGTTTATGTCAGAAACTCAGGCCGCTAAAGGTTGAAGACAAAAAATATCTCTAGAAATCAGATTAAATAATATTGTATTTTGAGATAATATTATATAATGATCCATCTTATCAATACGATATTAGATGGTTCACTTCAGTTTTTTTCAATATTGCTACAGCGTGAGTGATTGGTCGAGGTGATTCAGGCTATGCCGGTTAAACATGAGATGATGCAAAAATATGCAAACGTATTACCCAATATTGCTACACCTAGTAGCATATATTTTATGATTGACAAGTTAATTTGAAATACACTTATCCAATATTACAACAGCGTGAGGATAAGGTGTATTTAGGATCAGTGTTAAAGTTGCATGAGATGCAATTGACAAGAGTTGTCTACCTTTTTGGTTTACAAAGGCCAATATTATTACTGCGTAAGGTTAAAGTAAATTGCCAACAAGATCCACTTCTCATTGTATAATTTAAAGAATCTAAAACTATCATTTTCTCATTTGGGAGATTGAAGAATTTTATAAAACAGTGGGAGGGCATTTTTAGATTTAAAAACGTATAACTGTTATACCCAAGATTTAAAACGTTATTTATTAGCGATTGAAATATTTCGTTAACATCTTTTCTTTTGTCTTATGAAGATCAAATGGCTTCAAGCAATTCATTAGTTCATATCCTTGATGGGCACAAACTAAAAGGTGCAGAAAATTTTACTGACTGGCTTATGAATCTCAGAATAGTTTTGAATTCTGAGACGCTTGGATATGTAATTGATTAGCGCCTACCCTGAGCTATTTTTGATAATGCTTCTCTGAAATAAAAAGAGACATCGAAAGTGGTTAGATGACGATTTGAAAGTCAAATTGTACATACTCGACTTATTTAGTGACCGAGCTCAAGTTTAAATATACAGGGTTGCCAAATCCTCTTTCAAGCTAGACTACCAGAGGGCAGTCTAGTTAGTCCCCATGTCCTCAAGATCATATCTCATATTGAGATGTCAGAAATCATGGATATCTCACTGAGCAATAAATTAAGGAATAGTTTGATTCTCTAATCACTTTTAAGGTCATTTGCATAGTTCATCATGAACTTCAACATGTAAGGATTGGCCCCTACTTATGCTGAAAATAGCTCAAGAAGACATGAACAAAATGGGGCACGGCCCTCTATATTCAAGGTGCTTCATCTTTTATCACGAAGAATTCTAAGAAGTTCAAGGGAAAGAATAAAATGAAAGCAAAGTATGCACCCAAAATGGGTTCTCAAATCCAACACATGTCCAAACCCCAACATAAGAACAAAGTAAAAGGAAAGTGTTTTCATTGCAGCGAGAATAGGCATTGGAAGCGAAATTTCCCAATATACCTTGCCACGATTAAGAAGACACCCTTAGGTATGCACTTGCCTATCATTGATATTTCTTTAACATTTGATGCTAGTATCGGCTAGGTATTAAATACTGTTTGTCCTTTTCATATCTACAATGTGTTGTAGGATTTGAAGGAAGTTAGACTATTACAGCTTGGAGAAGTATAGCTTTATGTTGAAAATAAGATTTCCTGCAGTTCAAGGGTATTGGACGTTTTAATTTACTTCTTTCTTGTAATAAAATTATTGTATTGAATAATTATTATTATGTGCCAAATATTATCTGGCAAATTATTTCCATTCCTATATTAGATAGTGAGGGATATCATATGTATGTTTAAAATCATTCTTTATGTTTGTATGATTTGCATAATATTTTTATTAACTGAATATCAGTTAATTAATGGCGCAATTATATATTAGATACAACAGAAAATGTCATGAATTTATAAGTGAATGCTAATAATAACTCAAAAACTCTAAATGATATAAAATTATGGCATATAAGATTAGGTTGTATAGGTGCGAGACGCCTAATCCGTCTGATTGAGGATGGTCAGATACCTGATCTGACTATAGAGCCTTATCCAGTTTGTGAATCTTATATTCAAGAAAAAATGACTAAAGCTTTATTTATTGGTGTTGGACACCGTGCCATTAATTTATTGGAACTTGTACATAGTGATGTATGTGGTCCAATTAATCACACTGCAATGGGTGGCTTTCGATACTTTGTTATCTTTATCGATGAACTATCACGATTTGGATACGTGTTTCTTATAAAATACAAGTCAGAAACTTTTAAAAGTTCAAGGAGTTTCGAATCAAAGTAGAGAAACAAACCGAAATGTATATAAAATGCCTTGGATCAGATCAAGGCAGTGAATATATAAGCAGTGAAGTTTTGGATTATTTAAAGGAGAATATAATTCTCACTCAGTATAGTCCTGTAGGTACTCCAAAACATAATGGTGTTTCGGAGAGGAGGAATCAAACTTTATTTTATATGGTTCGATCAATGATGAGCTTCACCGATCTCCTTGAATACCTATGAGGCTATACTCTAGAAACTGCTGCTCATATATTAAACAGAGTTTCATCAAAAGCTATTCCTTCTACTTCTTATGAGATGTGGAATGGAAGGAAATCTAGTCTTAAATTTGTTAAGATTTGGGGCTGTCCTGCTTACAGAAAAATTATGCAATAGGATAAACTTGCACCTAAAGGATACAAGTATTGATTTGTTAGATATTTTAAGAATTCAATGGGATACCAATTCTACGATTTTAAGGAACGAAATGTGTTCGTTTCTCGAAATGTCACTTTTCTAGAGAAACAGTTTCTCATGGATCATAGAGATTGTAGAAAGATTGAATTAGATGAACTCAATCAAGATATAAATGAACCAACGATGGAACTTTAGGCTCAATCGAGTAGAATACCTTTGACACACCCTCCACGTAGGTCAAAAAAGATATCAAGGCCACCTAATAGGTATGGTTCAATACCTGAAGGTGCTCTTGATGTCTTCTTGATTGAAGAAAATGATCCTTTAACTTACAGAGATGCGATGTTGGACATCGATTTGAGAAAATGGCAAAAGGCCATAAAATCTGAGAGTGACTCAATGTATCACAATCAAGTCTGGGACTTGGTTGAGCTTCTTAAAGGAATTGTTTCTATCGATTGTAAATGAATTTACAAGTGGAAGTCTAGGCTCGATAGAAAAGTATAGACTTTCAAGGCCTATCTAGTGGTGAAAGGTTATACTCAGTGATCTGTGATCGATTATGAGGAAACCCTCTCACCAGTAGTGATGCTCAAGTCAATTCAAATTAAACTAGCAATTGCTGCATATTCTGACTATGAAATTTGAAAAATGGATGTAACAACAGCGTTCTTAAATGGATAGCTTGAATAAGAGATCTATATGGAACAACCTCAAAATTTTACATCTAGCCAAACTTCTGGTCTAGCCAAACTTCTGGTTTAGTATGCAAACTAAAAAAGTTTATTTATGGACTTCAGTAGGCTTCCCGAAGTTAGAATCTTCATATGTTCAATAGACCTTGTGATGTTTTGGCAAGCTGATTCCGACTTAGTTCCATATTATCTTTGAAATTGGATTGGAGTAAAAAAAGATGAGCAAGCTGATCCTAATTTCAAAGTAGAACCAATTGAAGGCCAAAATGTGGGAGGCAGCCAAGGTTATATTCTATCTCAATGTCCAAATCAAAGTGCATTGATTCTCAGCAATAACCATGTAATTGAAACTAAAAGCAAGAAGTCAGATGACAAACCTATGCCACCGTTGGAAGATGGAAGTGATGGAATGGAGTACCCAGGATATGGTAAGCTAATGGTTACTAAGTGTACATTAAGTTTGCAAATCAAAGAAGATGAAAAAGAATTTATTGATGTGTTTCCCAAAGAGATACCTAATACTTTACCACTAATAAGGAGAATCAAGCATCAAATCAACTTTATACTTGGAATATTAATTCCAAATATTACAGCCTATAGAAGTAATCCCAATGATACAAAGAAACTTCAAAGACAGATTTGTGAGCTCATAAAGAAGAGGAACGTGTGTAAGAGTATAAATCATCCTACTATTCCAGTATTGCTTGTGCCTAAGAATAATAGATTGTGGAAGATGCGTGTTGATTGCTACACTATCAAAAATATCACTTCAAAGTTTAAGAAAGTTGTATTTGAGCCCAGTAAAGATTTGAGGACAAATCCTTTCTAAGAGAGAGGGAATGATGCGAACTAGGTTGCCAAAACATCACAAGGTCCATTGAACATCCATGTGTGATGGAAAACAACAGCACATCATCTTATGTGATTTGAAGTCTCAATATTGGTAGTTATTAGTAGTTAATAGTTATAAGTTACTCTTAATTGTTGTAATAAGTGCTAGTATTCCAAGTGCCTAGTTTATTGGTAATAGTTGGTAGTTTTAAGTTTTCATTAATTATTGTAATAAGTGCTGGAATCCCAAGTGCTTAAGTTATTGGTAATAGTTGATAGTTAGTAGTTTTAAGTTGTCATTAGTTCCGTAATAAATGCTAAACATCTCAAGAGGTCTCTATAAATATACGAGAGATGAGAGAGAACAAAATAGAATTGATGATATTAATATTGAGAGTTTTTCTCTTAAGTTCTTTATAGAACTATTATTAGAACTTATCAAGATTTTATCTTGTGGCGTTCTTTAAGACTTATCACTCACAACCTCTCATCTATCTTGAGTGTGGCATCGACAATCTTCTTATACCTCTGGTTCTTATCTTTAATAGATAACAGGTCAAGCTTCTTATTTTTTGTTTATCAAACAATTTGAATTAGAACAATCCTTGGCATCCTAAGAGGTCTCCATTTTCTTTGTGAGGTTCACATCACTCGCCTGGAAAATCCAACTTATATGCATTGTCATTGATGCGCTCAAGGACTTGAAAAGATTCATTTCCTCTTGGAAGTAACTTAGATCACCTTTGTGCCAAAAATCTTTTTTTCTACATTTGTAACTAAACCCAATCTCTGGGTTCAAAAATCAGTTGTCGACGCCCTCAATACAGTAGACAAATTTCTATTTATTACTTCGGTTTAACCAATAGTTTATGGCTGACAAGTAATAGAAAATAACAACTTAGTTCCTAATTTACACTATAAAGTCTTTCAAACGTAACTCAAGAACTTAGCATCTCTATCCAAAACTATTTTTCTAAGCATAACATGTAATCTTGCAATTTCTCTAAAGAACAAATCAGCAACATGTGAAGCATCATCGGTTTTGTGACATGGAATAAAATGTGCCACCTTAAAAAAACTATTTATAACCACAAAATTTGAATCTTTACCATGTTTAGACCTAGGCAAACCTAACACAAAGTCCATCAAAATATCAATCCAAGGCTCACTGGGAATAGGCAGTAGCGTGTACAAACCATGGGGTTGCACTCAGGATTTTGCTTACCTTTACATGACATATCTACCACAAATTCTTTCAACACCTCTTTTCATGTGTGGCTGAAGTGTTCTTAAAAACGTCTAAGGTCTTAGCAACTCCAAAGTGTCCCATTAACCATCCTCCATGGGATTCCCTTACTAACAAATAACGCAAATAGCAATTTGGCACATAAAATTTATTTTCCTGAAACAAGAAGCCCTCGTGCCAAAGAATTTACCTACTGTGTTTTTCTCATAAGTCTAAAAATCCTTACAAAAATCGTGGTCTAAAGGATACAATTCTCTATTATGCTCAAAACCAAATAATTTTGCATCAAAAGTAAAAATTAATACATATCTTCGAGAAAGTGCATCTACAATGATGTTTTCTTACCTTGCATGTATTGAATGATATATGGGAATATCTCAATGAATTCCACCCATTGTGCATTTCTCCTGTTCAACTTATATTGGCCTTTCAAATGCTTTAAGGACTCATGATCAGTGTGAATCATGAACTCCTTAGGCCAAAGGTAGTGTTGCAATGTTTCCAATGCTCGAAATAACACATAGAACTCTTTATCATAAGTAGGGTAGCTTAAGTTTTCCTCGCTTAATTTCTTACTGAAATATGCTATTGGATTTCCTCTTTGCATAAGAACTGCGCCTATACCGATACTTAAAGCATCACATTCAATTTCAAATGTTTTAGTAAAATCAAGCAAGCAAGTAAATGAACATGAGTTAATTTTTTCCTTGATCAATTGGAACACCTTCTCTTATTCATCTCCCCATTTGAATCCAACATTCTTCTTGATGTCTTCGGTAAGCAGTGCGGTGATTCTACTAAAGTCCTTCACGAACCTCTGATAAAAACTAGCGAGTCCATGAAAATTACGAACATGACCTACACTCGTGGACTCGGCCATTCGTGAATCACACGGATCTTCTCTTTATCAACCTATATTCCTTGAACACTCACAACAATCCATGAAACTCAAGCTTATCAGTGCAAGAGGTGCACTACTTCAAGTTAGTAACTAACTTCTCTTTTCTAAGTACATCCAAAATTAATTTTAAATGCACAACATAATCATCCAAGTTTTTTCTATAGATGAGAATATCATCAAAATGAACAAAGCAAATCTACTTATGAAAGCACACAAGACATGGTTCATTAATCACATAAAAATATTTGGTGTAATAGTTAATCCAAATGGCAGAACTAACCATTCATATAAACTATATTTCGTTTTAAAAGCAATTTTTCATTCATCCTCTTTCATTCTTATTTGATGATACCTACTTTTTAAATCAATCTTAGAAAATACACAAGTACCATGCAGCTCATCTATCGTATGATCTAAGTAAGGAATTTGATGATGATACTTTACCATTATATTGTTGATTGCTCGGCAATCAATGCACATTCTCTGTGATTCATCCTTTTTAAGAATCAAAATCGCTGGCACAACCCACGGACTCATACTTTCCCTTACATACTCCTTTTCCATTAATTCACTAACCTACCTTTATAACTCCTTTGCCTCCTCAGGATTGCTTTGATAGGCTGGTCGGTTTCGAATGGAAGCACCAGACATAAAATTGATTTGATGTTCAACTCCTTGAATAAGTGGTAAACCAGGTGCATTCTCCTCGAGAAAGACATTATCAAACTCTTACAAAAGAGAAATAACTAAACTAGGCATAGATGAGTCAAGTTGGTTAGTGTTTAAATATGCTACTTTGTATAAAAATACAATCATTGGTTGATTTGAAAACACCGTTGTTTTTATTTCACTTGCTTTTGCATAGAAATTTGCTTTTCTCTCAATGGCCTAATCTGTCCTCTTGTTTTCTCTATTATTTTTCTTAGCCTCTCTTTATTTTTTCTTTCTTAATTTCATTTGTTTTCTTTTCCTCACTTTCTTTCTTTTGATCACTCTATTTTTATAATCTCATGTGATCTTTATAGACCTGCTTTGGTGACAAAAGGACTAGAGTGATTGTCCTTTGATTAAACATAAACGAGTATTTACTGGTAAAAGCATTATGCTTAACACACTAATCAAATTAGCATGGTCAGCCTAGTAACAAGTGTCCAACTCGCATCGAAACTACATCACACAGAATTTCATCGTCATATTTTCCAGTGCAGAAGGAAACTAACACCTGTTTAATAACCCTCACCTCACCAATGTCATTTGAGCCATTGTAATTTGTAATGCCGAGAAACTCTAATTGCTGGAAACCCTAATTTCTGCACTGTTGTAGTGCTAGCAATGCTAGTACAACTACCTCCATCAACAATCACAATATATACTGATGAGAGCATGACTGAAAAATAGAATGCATAAATGGTTCAAGGAAAATCTCAATGGACTAATTCAAAATATTTAGGCAGAGGTAAATTCATGGGGGTGCAAGGAAGATATTCCACATGTTCCACAAAATTAGATTTCCATGATTCAAGCTTTGGAATAATTTAGAAGAAATTTCTCAGATCACAAAGTTGATGGAATTATAAGAGTTTTCTAAATTGGTGGTTACCCAAGTTTGACTCATCAAGTGTTAGGAAATGATGGAAACAGCAGCCCATTTGAGCAATCTAAGTGTTTAGAAGCTTTTGGGAGCCTACAATAAACATTTCAGATATTAGTTGTAATATTTGAAATAAAACCTTAATTGTTGGCGGTTGGTAGTTAGTTAAAGTTTACAGCTGCATTTATTGTTGTAGTTGTAAAGTTTGAAAAAACTAGTTTAAAGCCATGTTAGTAGTAGTTGATAGTTACTAGTTTTCAGTTATCATTCAATATTGTAATAAATGCTAGCATCCCAAATGTTCACTATAAATACGTAAGGGATGATAGGAAAACATTCAGCAATTTGATTAAGAAAATTCTCTTTGGTTCTTTTAGAACTCTTTTAACTTATCAGAATAATTTCCAAGGCATTCTACTTTGACTTATCAATCTATCATTTCATAATTGAATGTGGCATCTTCATTATACCAAGGTTCTTACTTCAATATAAGCAATGGGTTGCGGTTTTATACAAATCTATTTCTAGATGATCTTGGAGTCCTTCTTGATCTACAACTTTATCAATTTCTTAGCGTGGATCGCATCACATACCTTTTTTTGCACGTGGCATCTAGTATTAAAGATGTTTTCTCGCCGCACTTCATCTTCTTCCTTGACCTACATACTTAGAACTCTTCTTGTGATGTTCCTTGATCTTCAAAAATAGATTATTCAAAATATAATCAAAATCTGATTTAAAGATTAGGGTGGTGTTTGGTTTTTGTTGGTTTTTCTTTAAGTGTTTTTTGTAACAAATAAATTATAAGTAAGATGGAGAATAGAACTAAAAAGAAACCTTGATAAGTTATATGGACACCACAAGGATCAATTTAGGATTTTGACGCCACACTCTTGGTGATCAAAGAGTGATAAGTCAGTAACTATCTTCAAGAGTTAAAAAACTTGAGAAGACAATTTTGAGAGAGAAAAGTTCTTATTTTCGTGCATCCAATTGAAGAGTGAGGCAGCTGCCTCTACAAGAAGTTTAAGATGCCTTATATAGGCTTACAAGATAAGGAAAAGCCCTAATTTTACCTAATTGGCTTAAAAAGTCCAAAACAACTCAAATAAGCCAAACTAACTTTACAATTTTAAAAAAACTAAACATGTTTTAAAAGGCCCAAATACATGAAAATAGATAGAGATAAGTAAAATAATAAAATTAGGTCCAAAACGAAGCAACTTAAACCTAATAGCATGCAAATAACGCTATCATCTGATTCTTTAAGCCTAAAGTTGCCAACAGTCTCTACATCACATCCCAAGCTCTAATTGAAGACAAATCAACACCTTTGGTCCATTCTCATTCAGATCACAAGTTTCCAATCCCATAGAAGCTTTAATAGCTCAAATCTGACTACTTATGGCCCTTTGAAGCTGTTTGGCCTTAGCTCTTGTTATTGGCCCATCTGAAGCCTCTTTTATGCTCAGCTCAACTTCTTGAGTTGATTTAGAACCCTTATTATGGACATCACCTTGTAACCAACAATTCACCTTGGGCAGTGTATTCCTCATCATCCACGTCTTCTAATGGTGGCATAAATTCGGTGACATCTTCATCATCGGATTTAATTTCACCACTATCTCACAATATATCTCTTTTGTTTGGACATTGGCTCAATATGTGACCCCTGCTTTGGCATTTAAAAAACCTAAGTATCATAATTTTGAGTGGTGAAAGAATCATATTTACCTTGATTTCTATGGCTGGTCATTTCTTATTTTTGCTCAATTTTGGGCTAGATTTCTATGGCTTGCTTCTCCTCTTTCTTCATAAAATTTGGCCTCCATGATGAACCTGAGCTATGGTTTTGCTGCGTACTACTGCCCCTCCTTTTAAGTTGGTTCTTACTTTTGATAGCCATGTGCAACATATCTTCTAACTCCACATAATGTTGCAATTCCACCAAATTAGCAATTTCCCAGTTCAAACCAACAAAAAACCTAGCCATAGTGGCCTCTAGGTCTTCCTTTACATTCTCTCTAATCCTAACGATTTCCATCTCCTTATAATAATCCTCCACACTTCGATTACCTTGTGTAAGACTTTGTAATTTTTGGTACAACTCATGGTAGTAATGTCTTGGAACAAACCGTCTCCTCATCACTGCTTTCATTTCCTCCCAAGTCTCTATTGGACGCTCTCTATTTCTCTTCCTGTTTTAACACCAGTTGATCCCACCAAATAATCGTAGAATCAGAAAATTCAATGATTGTAAGTTTTACCTTTTCAAGCTCAAAATGATTATGAAAATCAAATTCTAATTCTATCTTCTTCTTCCACTCAAGGTGCGCTTCTGGATTGTTTTTGCCTTGAAATGATGGAATTTTAATCTTAATACTACCCAAATTATTATCTTTCTGATTCCTAGCTTCTCTAAACCACCCAATATATCTTCTATTGACAACAATTAAATCCTGGTCATCTTCTTCATCAAAACTATTCCCATAACATTCTTCAGCTTCAACTCTCACTTCTCTAGGTTGAACTCTCCCTCTCTTACGTACATTAGGATTGTTTTATGGCTGGTCAAAATGTGCAACTCTACCCGATCTATCTGCTCATGAACCTGTTCCATCTCCGCTTTCAATACTCTCCTCATCTCACCCATTAAAGCTTCCATGAGAAACTTTAGATCAACCTCTTCTGATGCATTTTCAAAAGTATTTTTGTTCTTGTTATTTGACATATTTGCTGCAAAACAAAGTTAGGAAACAAAAAAAAAACGTCGCACACTCTCTCACATATTTCACTCAAAGTATGATTCACTTAACTTTCACTCGTGTTTCACACAAAATCAGATTGGCTTTTACCCTCTTATGGGCTCACCACTCTTGCCTATTTCCACTCATAGTAATCCTCTATAGGTTTTTATTAAACTAATCAAACAAATATCACAATTTCCAGTAATAATTCTCTAAGAACTCACCAAGAGAAGTTCAAATTTTTAGAATCGAAAAGGAACTCAAACATGTAAAATTGAAATAAGAATTACAATAGTTGAATTGCAATATTACTCTTTTTTATTTTTTTTAATATAAAGATAGGCAAACCTGTAACTAACGCTAGGCTTTGATACCAATTGATACGATCCACACTAAGAAATTGATAAAGTTATGGTTCAAGAAGGACTCCAAGACCGTCTAGAAACAGATTTGTATAAAACAGCGACCCTTTACTTATATTGAAGTAAGAACTTTGTTATAATGAAGATGCCACTATTAATTATGGAATGATGGATTGATAAGTCAAAGGAGAATGCCGCAAAAAACTTTTCAATAAGTTAAAAAAGAACTAAAGAGAATTTTCTTAATCAAATTGCTGAATGATTTTCTTTCATCCCTCATATATTTTTAGTGAACATTTGGGATGCCAGCATTTATTATAATATTTAATGACAACTTAAAAACTACCAACTAATACCAATAAGGCTTTATTTTAAACTAGCTTTCAAACTTTGTAACTATAAAAATAAATTCAACTACAGATTTTAACCAACTACAAACTACCAACTATCAACTACCACCAACAACTTAGGTTGCTCACATGGGATGCTGTTTCCATCATTCCCCAACGCTTGATTAGTCAAAATTGGGTAATCACCAATTTAGAAAACTCCAATAATTCTACCCACTTTGTGATATAAGGAATTACATCTAGATTATTCCAAAGCTTGAATCATAAAAATCTAACCTTGTGGAGCATCTTCCTTGCGCCTCCAGGAATTCATCTCAGCCCAAATATTTTAAATCAGTCCATTGAGAGTTTCCTTGAACCTTTTAGCACGAGCTCTTGTAACTGAACCAACTAGAACTTGAATAGGATTTTCATTCCATTTGTTAGTCTTGTCCTCATCACCTCAACCATACAAACTTTCTTAGCTTAATAAGAAAAATGAAATAAAGGTAAATCAATGCTACCTAGTTTATTTTTCTATTGGAAAAATCATCAAAGATGAAGTTTAGTGTGACGTTATCCCGATGGATGGTTGTCATTTACTTCTTGGTCGTCCATGGCAATATGACAAAAAAATTATTCATGTTGGCCATAAAAATACCTTTTGTTTTTTTGTCAAGGATGGTGTTAAAGTCATTTTGGATCCTTATAAGATTATCAATGTTCCTAAGCCTTTTAAAAGGGAGGGAAATAATTTCTTGACTCTTTTTGAATGTAAGAGGAAATTTTCAAAGGTTTATGAAGCCTTTGCTCTTGTGGTTTTTGAAGAAAACAATGATAGTACTGAGCCACCTTTTATAATGAGGAAGCGGCTTCAAGAATTTCATAATGTAGTACCAAATGAGATACCACCAGGATGCCTCCCATTAGAGACATTCAACATGGCATTGATCTTTTTCCAGAAGTTGTTCTACCAAACAAAGCAGCCTATAGAATGAGTCATAAGGATCATGCAAAACTTCAAAGATAAGTAAATGAGCTTTTGTCCAAAGGCTTAGTTGAAGAAAGTAAGAGTCCTTGTGTTGTTCTAGTTTTCCTTGTGCCTAAGAAGGGATGTTTCCTTTTGCATGTGTGTGGGTATTAGAGCCATCAATAAAATCATCGTTGATTATCACTTCCTAATTTCTCGACTCTATGATTTCCTTGACCAACTGTATGGAGCTTGTATTTTCTTCAAGATTGATCTACAAAAGGATGAAACCAAGTGACGAATGAAAGTCAGCATTCAAGATAAGAGATGGACTTTATGAATGGAAGGTGATGCCTTTTGGACTTTCAAATGCTCTAAGTACTTTTATGCTTTTGATGAATCATGTTCTAAAGCCCTATATTTAAAGGTTCGTTGTTGTCTACTTTTATGATAATCTTGTGTATAGCAAAGATAAGAAATAACACTTGGATCATCTTCATCCAGTTTTCAACACTTTGAGGAAGTAGAAGCTTTATGTCAATTTGAAGAAATGTGAGTTCTTCTCAAATTGCCTTATCTGTTTAGGGTATATAGTCTCTAAAGATGGAATCCAAATGGATGCTAGTAAGGTACAAGCTATTTTTAATTGGCCTATTCCTCAAACCCTCCATGATGTTCGAAGCTTCATGGATTGGCTTCTTTTTACTGGCATTTCATTAAAGGATTTAGTTCAATCATGGATCCAATCACTGAATGTTTAAAAGGTGATCACTTCAAGTGGACAAGTAAAGCACAAAGGAGCTTTGATCTCATCAAATCGAAGGTAACCCAAGCCCCTATTCTTGCATTACCAAATTTTGACAAAGTGTTCAAAGTTGAGTGTGATGCATCAAATGTGGGAATTGGTGTTGTCCTTGGTCAAGAATGTAAACCCATTGCTTTCTTTAGTGAAAAATTAAGTAATTCTTGCAAGAAGTATTCTACTTATGATAAAGAGTTCTATGCTATTTGTCAAGCTCTAGATCATTGGAGTCATTATCTTCTTTCAAAACTTTTTGTTCTTTATTCTGATCTTGAAGCACTTAAGTTCATAAATAGCCAGCACAAACTTAATAAGCATCATGCTCATTGGGATGAATTCCTTCAACTTTACCATTAATGATAAATCTGGAGTTTAAAATTTGGTGGCTGATACATTAAGTAAAAAATATTCCTTGCTGTCCTCCATGCAAGTGAGTGTTGTAGGCTTTGAAATAGAGGATTGTAAGCATGACTCTTGTTAGCAATTCCTGTTGCATGTTGGATATCTTTTTAAAGGCAACCGCTTATATATTCCCCAATGCTCTCTTTGAGAGTCTATTATCAAAGAATCTCATGATGGTGGGCATTTTGGGAGAGACAAGACTTTGTGATGTGAACCTCATAAAGAAAAGTGAGACTCGACGCTCAATAATGTTCCTTTGCTCAATGATTGTTCTAATTAAGATTTTTAGACAAACAAAAATAAAAAACCTTGACCAAATCTATCAAAGATAAGAACCAGAGGTATAAAAAGATTGTAGATGCCACACTCAAGATAGATGAGAAGTTGTGAGTGATAAGTCTGAAAAAATGCCACAAGATAAAAATTTTGATAAGTACTAATAATAAAAGTTCTTTGAAGAACATAAAAGAAAACTCTCAATATTAATATCATCAATTTTCTTTTTCATTCTCCCTCATCTCTCATATATTTATAGAGACCTCTTAGAATGTCTAGTATTTATTACAGCAACTAATGACAACTTAAAGCTACTAACTACCAACTACTACCAATAATTTAGGCACTTGGGATTCTAGCACTTAATAGAACAATTAATGAAAACTTACAACTACTAACTACCAACTACTATCAATAAACTTGGAATGCTAGCACTTATTACAATAATTAATAGTAACTTATAACTACTAACAACTACAATATTGAGACTTCATATCAAATGGGCTGCTGTGCTGTTGTTCCCCATCACACATGGATGTTCAATGGACCTTCTTCTTTTTTTGGCAACCTAGTTTGCATCATTCCCCTCTCTTAAAAGGGATTTGTCCTCAAATCTTTACTGGGCTCAAATACAACTCTCTTAAACTTTGAAGTGATATTTTTGATAGCGTAGCAATCAACACACATCTTCCACAATCTATCATTCTTAGGCACAAGTAATAATGGAATGGCAGGATGATTCATGCTCTTACACACGTACCTCTTCTCTATGACCTTACAAATCTGTCTTTGAAGTTCTTTTGTCTCATTAAGATTACATCTATAGGCTGTAATATTTGAAATTGATGCTCCAGGTTTAAAGCTGATTTGATGCTCTATTCTCCTTATTTGTGGTAAAATATTAGGTGTCTTCTTTGGGAAACACATCAACAAAATATTTTTCATCTTCTTCGATTTGCAAACTTAATGTACGCTTAGTAACCATTAGCTTACCATATATAGGGTACTCCATTCCATCACTTGCATCTTGTAACGGTGGCATAGGTTTGTCATCTGACTTGCTTTCAGTTTCAATGACATGGTTATCACTTAGAAACAATGCACTTTGATTTGGACATTGAGATGCAATATGACCTTGGCTGCCTCCCACGTTTTGGCCCTTAATTGGTTCTTGATGTGCCTTGATTTATAATAAAATTAAATTGTGAAGTTGATGGAGGATAGAACTAAATAGATACCTTGATAAGTCGTATGGACGCCACAAGGATCAATTTAGGGTTTTGACGCCACACGCTTGGTGATCAAAGAGTGATAAGTCAGCAACTATCTTCAAGAGTTGAAAAACTTGAGAAGACAATTTTGAGAGAGAAAAAGTCTATTTTCGTGCATCCAATTCCAAAATGAGGCAACTGCCTCTACAAGACTTTTACATGCCTTATATAGGCTTACAAAATGAGGTGAAACCCTAATGTTACCTAATAAACTTAAAAAGGCCCAAAATAAGCCCAATATGACTTAACAATTTAAAACAAAACTAAACAAGTTCAAAATAGCCCAAATACATAAAAGTAGTAACATAAGAAGTAAATAAAGCCCAATAGCATGAAAAGAAAGCCCTTAACTGCTTCTTAAAGCCCAACGTCACCAAACGTCTCTAAATCACGTCCTAATCTCAAATTGAAGACAAATAAATACATTTAGCTCGTTTCCATTCAGATCGCAAGCTTCTAATCCCATAGAAGCTTCAATAGCTCCAATTTGACTACTTATGGCCCTTTGAAGCTGTTTAGCCTTAGCCCTGTTATTGGACCATCTGAAATCTCCTTATGCTCATCTCGCCTTCTTGAGTTGATTTAGAACCTTCATGATGCACATCAGTTCTGCTTTGAAATTAGAATCAGCTTCCTCATCGTTTTTACTCTAATCCAGTTTCAAAGAAGATGCGGAACTAGAGTTTTGGCCATATCCTGCGAAACTCTTCCTATTAGTTGTTTGTCTACCTTCTTTGCCATATTCAACAATCTATTACAAACATCTTCATCAATGCCATCATCATTCATGGTAGCACGCCTATCTTGAATTCATAATTTATGAACTCTAGGTGTCTCCGCCCTTTGTGTTCTAGATTCAAATTTATCTATCCTTTCATGAACTTGCTCCAACTCTACTTTTAACAATTTTCTCATCTCACTCATTAAAGCTTCCATGAGAAACTTTGAATCAACATTTTTCGATGCAACTTCGGAAGTATTTTTGTTCTTGTTGTTTAACATGTTTGCTGCAAAACAAATTTAGAAAAATAAAAAGAACCTCGAACACTCCCTCACATGTGTTCACTCAACTTTCACTCATGTTTTTTTTTAAATTTAAAAACATAAATCTGGAATCAATGGAATCTGATTTTTTTTGGTCTTTTTTTATTTATATGTAATAACAGAACTTGAAGGATTAGATAAAATAAGAGACACAAGAAACAAGAAAATTGATATAGGCTACAGATTTTAGACACCAAAATAAAGTTGCTAATTTAAAAGAAGGAAAAATCAATGAAAATTAAAAGGATAGTTCAAACCTGAATAGAGCCTAAGCTTTGATACCAAATGATGTGAACCTCACAGAGAAAAGTGAGACCCAACACTCAATGAGGTTCCTTTGCTAAGGATTGTTCTAATTTAGATTTTTATATAAACAAAAATAAGAACCTTGATCCGTTATCTATCAAAGATAAAAACTAGAGGTATAAGAAGATAATAGATGCCACACTCAAGATAGATGAGAAGTTGTGAGTGATAAGTCTGAAAGAACAACAGAAGATAAAATCTTGATAAGTTCTAATAAAAGTTCTTTGGAGAACTTAAGAGAAAACTCTCAACATTAATATCATCAATTCTATTTTTTTTCGTTCTCCCTCATCTCTCATATATTTATAGAGACCTCTTAGGATGTCTAACATTTATTACAGCAACTAATGATTACTTAAAACTACTAACTACCAACTATAACCAACAATTTAGACACTTGGGATTCCAACACTTATTACAACAATTAATGAAAACTTACAACTACTAACTACAAACTACTACCAATAAACTAGGCACTTGGAATGCTAACACTTATTACAATAGGTAATAGTAACTTACAACTACTAACAACTACCAATATTGAAACATCATATCACATTGGCTATTGTGCTGTTGTTCCCCATCACACTTGAATGTGCAATTTGATGTGAACCTCATAAAGAAAAGTGAGACCGACGCTTAATGAGGTTCCTTTGCCCAAGGATTGTTCTAATTCAGATTTTTAGATAAAGAAAGAAAAAAGAACCTTGACCCACTATCTATCAAAGATAAGAACCATAGGTTTAAGAAGGTTGTAGACGCTACAATCAAGATAGATGAGAAGTTGTTAGTGATAAGTCTAAAAGAACACCATAAGATAAAAATCTTGATAAGTTCTAATAATAGTTCGTTAAAAAACTTAAGAGAAAACTCTCAACATTAATACCAACAATTCTCTTTTTCGTTCTCCCTCATCTCTCATATATTTATAGAGACCTCTGAGTGTCTAGCAGTTATTACAGCAACTAATGACAAC
Source organism: Ailanthus altissimus (assembly GCA_946807835.1). Classification (NCBI taxonomy): domain Eukaryota; kingdom Viridiplantae; phylum Streptophyta; class Magnoliopsida; order Sapindales; family Simaroubaceae; genus Ailanthus; species Ailanthus altissimus. The sequence goes on from OX327687.1 coordinate 19,589,727, forward strand.
TTAAAACTACTAACTACCAACGACTACCAATAAGTTAGGCACTTGGGATTCTAGCACTTATTACAACAATTAATGAAAACTTACAACTTATAACTATACACTACTAACAATTAGCTAGGCACTTGGAATGCTAGAACTTATTACAATAATTAATAGTAACTTATAAGTTCTAACAACTACCAATATTGAGACTCCATATCACATGGGCTGTTGTGCTGGTTTTTCCAATCACACATGGATGTTCAATGGACCTTGTGGTAGTTTTGGTAGCCTAGTTGCAATCATTCTCCCTCTCTTGAAAAGGATTTGTCCTCAAAATAAAGTTGCTAATTTAAAAGAAAGAAAAATCAATGAAAATTAAATGGATAGTTCTAACCTGATTAGAGCCTAAGTTCTGATGCCAAATGATGTGAACCTCACAAAGAAAAGTGAGACCGATGCTTAATGAGGTTCCTTTGCCCAAGGATCGTTCTAATTCAGATTTTTAGATAAAGAAAGAAAAAAGAATCTTGACCCATTATCTATCAAAGATAAGAACCATAGGTTTAAGAAGGTTGTAGACGCCACACTCAAGATAGATGAGAAGTTGTTAGTGATAAGTCTAAAAGAATGCCATAAGATAAAAATCTTGATAAGTTCTAATAAAAGTTCTTTGAAGAACTTTAGAGAAAACTCTTAATATTAATATCATTAATTCTCTTTTTCGTTCTTCCTCATCTCTCATACATTTATAGAGACCTCTTGGGATATCTAACATTTATTACAACAACTAATGATAACTGAAAACTACTAACTACCAAATATTACCAATAATTTAGGCATTTGGGATTCTAACACTACAACAATTAATGAAAACTTACAACTACTAACTACAAACTATACTACCAATAAACTAAGCACTTGGAATGTTAGCACTTATTACAACAATTATTAGTATCTTACAACTACTAATAACTACCAATATTGAGACTCTATATCACATGGCTGTTGTGCCATTTTTCTCCATCACACATGGATGTTCAATGGACCTTGTGATAGTTTTGGCACCCTAGTTCGCATTACAATGGACCTTTTGTTTTCGACAACCTAGTTCGCATCACTTTGGCATTGCTACAAGAAAATTTTTATTGGCTAAAGATGTTCAAGGCTTGTGGATAGGTGTAAAATCTGTCATTTGGCTAAAAGTCATTGCCAAAGAACTGATTTGTACACTCCACTTCCTATTCCTACAACAGCTTAGGAAGATGTTAGCATGGATTTTATTTTGGGATTACCAAGAACTAAAAGAAATATATATTCTATCATGGTAGTGGTGGATCATTTTTCTAAGGTGGTCCACTTCATTCCTTGCAATAAAACTCTTGATGCTTCTCATGTAGGAAACTTATATTTTCAAGAGATTGTGAAACTACATGGAATTCCTAAGACCATCATCCCAGATCTTGACACTAAATTCACGAGTGTCAATGGGATCTTATTTTGGCTCAAGTTGAATTTGCTTACAACAGGTCAAAAGGCCAATCTATGGGATATTGTTCATTTGAAATTGTTTATGGTCAAAATCCCACAAGTCGATTGGATTTAGTCACTTTGCCAACTACTCACCAATTTAGTATAGATGCTGAAGAACAAGTAAAGAACATAAAACAAAACTACATGAAGAATCTAGGAAGAAAATATTGAAGCGAAATACGATGTACCAAAAGGGTGCCAATAAGCATCGCTAGCAATTGGAATTTCAAGGAGATTTAGTTTAGGTTCATCTTAGAAAAGAAAGGTTCCATCATGGTGAGTTTTTCAAACTTAAACCGAGAGCTGATGGACCATTTTAGGTAATAAAACAAATTGAAAAATTTGCATACAAAATTGAGCTTCCAGAATCTTATGGTGTCTCTGATGTATTCAATGCCGCTAATCTATCTCCTTATAAGGATAGTAACAAAATTGATGACTCGAGGACAAGTCTTTTCTAACCAGAGGAGTTTGACACAAGAATGTCTAATTGCATGGAGCTAAAAATAGAATAAAATGAACTAAAGTTAGTTACATTCATAAACTAAAGGCTCAAGGTAAGATAATCAATTTCAAGGGCAACTTTGGAATTAATCTGGTACTGTTTCAGAAGAAAGTAATGGGCAATCTTTATACTGTTAGAAAACTATATGGGTCTAGTTCTAAATTATTTTTACAGTATATAAATCTAAGTTTTCTAGAGTAAGTTGAAGCTTAATGACTAAAGGAAGGTCAGATAGCTAATAGGTGTGACAAATCTTAACAACTTGCAAGAATGGAAGACTTTTCTTTTCATCCAACACTTAAAGGCATGCTTTTTTGAATTAGAGCATATTATCTTTGAATTCTGATACTTCTTTTATTGTGTAAATTGTATTTGTAGACTTATAGGTGTAAGGATAGTTGTAAGTCTTAGTTGTTGTCCTTTAAAATTTGTAAACTCTCAGCCACCAAGTTTGAATGTTGTAATTAGTGCTTTGCAGTAGACATCGCAAGAGGTCTCTATAAATACCATGAGGGAAGAGAGGAGAAATGAGAGAGTGAGTTTAAAAATACCTGTATTTGAAGAGTTCTCTTGTGAGAGTTTCTTCATTAAACTCTGTAACTCTTGGGTGGAGACTTTAGAGTGGTGAGCTTGAGAGCCCTGTATCTCCTCTAGGATTCTTTGGTTGGTGAATTATTCTGTATCCCATTATTTTCCTCCAGAGTGGTGAGCTTGGTTTTTTATCCCTTTCACTTTATCAGTGTTTGATTTTATTTTAATAAAAGTGGTGTGCTTTCATTCTTCTATTCTTGTTGTATTCTCTTTTAAACACTTGAGCCTGCATCAATAGTGATATTTGGACCAAAGATGAATTTGATGATGAATCCATGCCATATTTGGAGGATGCAAATGACAATGAGTATCAAGTTGATGGAGAGCTTTTGGTTGCAAGGAAGCTCTAAATGTGCAAATCAAAGAAAATGAGAAATTGCAACTTAACAAAATCTTTTATACTAGATACCATGTCAATGATAAGGTATGTAGCATGATTATTGATGAGAGAGTTGTACTAATGTGGCTAGCACTAGTTTGGTGAAAAAAAAAATTAAATTTAACAACTTTGAAACATCCTAGACATACAAGCTATATTGTCTGAATGATTGTGGAGAAGTTAAAATAAATAAACAAGTGCTCGTTTCATTCTAAATTGAAAGGTATAAAGATGAGGTTTTGCATGATATTGATACGATTCACACTAAGAAACTGAGAAAGTTGTGGATCAAGAAAGATTCCAAGACCATCTAGAAATAGATTTATATGAAACCGCGACCCTTTGCTTATATTGAAGCAAGAACCTTGGCATAATGAAGACTAAATAATTAATTATAGAAGGATAGGTTGATAAGTCGAAGGTGAATGCCATGAAAATTGTTTCGATAAGTTTAAAGAGTTATAAAAGAATCAAAGATAATTTACTTAATCAAATTGTTGAATGCTTTTCTCTCATCCCTTATCTATTTATAGTGAACACTGGTGATGCCAACATTTATTACAACATAGAAGGACAACCTAAAAATTACTAACTACCAATTACTACTAATAAGGCTCAATTTTAAACTAAATTTTAAACTTTGCAACTATAACAATAAATGCAGCCGTAAGCTTCAATTTAAAACTATTAACTACCAACTAAGTTTTCATTTACAACTACTATAATAAATGTTATTGCAGCTCCTAAAAGCTTCTATTCACTTGGATTGCTCACATGGACTGCTGTGCTACTGTTCCTCTCATTTCCCAACACTAGATGAGTCAAAATTAGGTAGTCACCATTTTAGGAAACTCCACTCAATCCACTCACTTTTGATCTGAGAAACTTCTTTTAGATAATTCTAAAGCTTGAATCATGAAAATCCAACCTTGTGGAACATCTTCATTGGGCCTCCATGAATTCAACTTAGCCCAAATATTTTAAATCAGGCCATTGAGAGTTTCTTTGAACCTTTTAGCTCGAATCTTGTAACCAAACTAACTGAAACTTGAATAGACTCTGTATTCAATTTGTTAGTCATGCCCTCATTTGATGAGGGACATCACAATCAGACTCTGGCATTCTTAAAAGAAATTTTGAGCAGTCTAAATTATCATAACCAACCTATGAAGCTAAAAAATGAAGAAGATTGTGGAGGAGTTAGCACCTCTATTCTAGAACTCTAACTTGTTGCAAAATTGGACTTTCAAGCAGCCAAATTAAAATTTAATTCTAGCAAGCTCTTTAAGACTTTCGAGCAGCATTTTAAGCTTTTGATTTGCTATAATTTTTTTAATTTTACTTATTTTTGAATTGTCTTGTACTCTTTCATATTTGTAACTTGATCTTAATGGTGTCTATATAAACCATAGGATCGATAGTTTGGGAATCACTCATTGTTTCAGTATTCAAAGAAATAAACAGTGTTTTTTAAAAGAAAAATATGTTTTTGAGTTTGTGCCTAGCCAATCTCAGTTTTGTCTTGTTGTACTATATCAATAAATTTACATCTTCGCGAATGAAATTGTGAGCCCATCAGCGCTTGTTATGCATAAGGTGGCATCAGAGCTTCATCTTGAGATGGCAGGTTTCAGTGACTCAAACGGAGATCGTTTAAATGTGTTTGAGCAAAGAATGGAAGCATGAATAATATAATTGTGGGAACACATGGTAGAATTAACTAAACTAGTTATGAAGACGATAGCTAATGATCCAGTACAACAAGAATCAACAACAACAAGGAGAAAACTGCCCAGATAGCCACATTCTGCACCAATGAATGTCAATTTTGAGAAAAAGGCTAGAGATGAGCTTGAGGTCAGGCCACGAGCAAGAGGAGCAGCCATGTGTTCATAAAGATGGCCTAACCAATTTGCCCCTCCAATGGATGATTTTGAAGAAGAGGAAATCGAGGGAGACAACAATGCCAACATGATGACTCTTACAAGGTAAAAGCTAATTTGCCTACTTTTAATGGTGCTATTGATGTAGAATAGTTTTTGAATTGAGAATATGAGGTAGAGAGTTTCTTTGAAATTGGGAATGTAAGTCCAGAATTTAAAGTAGCTTTAGTGGCTTACAAGCTATGTGGGGGCGTGGGTGTGGCAACACCATCAAGAAGGTCTAAGACTGCCACCTGTCCATCATTGGCACCAAATGAAAACACTCTTTAGGGGATGTTTTCTACCATTGGATTATGAACAAACTCTCTTCTAACAGTTCCCAAATTGCATCTAAGCAACTCATTCTATTTTAGCTTATACAAAAGAGTTTCTAAGATTGTAAGTTAGTTTTATCTCGGAGGATTAGCAAGTGGCTAGTTATGTCAACGTTTTGAGTGATGGGATCCAAGATAAGTTGTCCATGCAGCAAATATGGTAAATAGATCAAGCACGAAACTTAGCATTGAGGGATGAGAGACTAGCTAAACGAAGAGGTATTCGAGGGCACCACCATATTCCCGAATTGAACCAAATGCTAAACCTACCTAAAATACATCTGAGAGTAAGACTACAGAGTCTAAAGGTAGAGAGGGTAGCCAAAGTAAACTTGAGACAAAGGGGAAGAAAAAAGTGGATAGTTCAAAGGGTATTAGATGTTTTAAGTGTAATAAGATAGAGCACATATTTAATGATTGTCCTAGATGCAAATTTTCCAATGTCACCCAATGTGAGCTTGAGGAGGACTACGATAAACAAGAAACAGTAGAGGAGGATGGTACTTTGAAGTGGCCGAAGAAGACGGTGAGGAAGTCGTATGTGTTGTAAGAAGGCTGCAATACACTCTAAAATAACCTGATGAGACACAACGTAAATGCAACTTTGAAGGTAAATGCTCTATGGCTAACAAAGTGTGTAAACTTGTGATTGATAGTTGTAATTGTGAGAATTTGGTTTTTTCAAAGCCTTGTTGAGCATCTTAAGCTTAAAACACCCACATCTAGCCCCGTATAACATTGGTTGGATAAAAAAAAAGGGCCTAGCATGAAAATTATACGACAATGTTATTTCCATTGTCTTTAGGGAAGACGTACAAATTTGAAGTTCTTTGTAATGTTGTCGAGATTGATGCATGTCATGTGGTACTAGGCAGACCATGGCATTTTGATGTTGATGCAACTCACAAGGGTAGAGATAAAACCTATACCTTTAATTTGGATCACAAGAGAATAATTGTGGTTTCAAACCAACTAGAGAACCCTTTTCCAAAAGTGAAGGAGAAAGTACTATTGTCTGTGGCTCTTAGAGAGAATTAGTTTATAGAGGACATGAAAATTGCAAAAGCCTGTGATTTTCTAATAGTGAAGGGAATGGAGGAACCCATGCAACCCACACTTAAGGAGGTTAAAGGCTTATTGACAGAATTTGTTGATGTAATAACAGAACCAACACAGTTGCCTCCAATGCGAGATATTCAACATCACATTGATTTTGTTATAGAGAAAGCTTGCCAAATCTGCCCTAATATTGAGAGAGCATTAGTCCTTATGTTGTACCTGCCTTGCTTACTCCAAAGAAGGATGGAAGTTGGAGGATGTGTGTAGACAATCGTGCTATCAATAAAATAACCATAAGGTACCAGTTTCTCATCCCTAGGCTTGAAGACTTGATTGATCAATTGAGTGGTGCTAAAGTATTCGCCAAGATAGATCTGGGGATTGGAAATCACCAAATCCAAATTCATGTGGGAGATGAATGTAAGACAGCTTTCAAAATAAAAGATGGGTTATAAGAATGGCTAGTCATGCCATTTGGGTTTTCTAATGCGCCAAGTACATTCATACACTTTATGAATTAAGTACTTGAACCCTTTTTATCCCACTTAATTGTTGTCTATCTTGACGATATGTTTTTCTATAGTAAGAATATAGAAAAGCACCTTGATCATATTAGGCAAGTTCTAGTTATGTTGAGAAAGAATGAGCTATTTGTAAACTTAAAAAAATGTGTATTTTTAACAAACATACTAGTGTTCCTAGGATTTGTTATAAGTAGTGAGGGAATTCATATGGATGAAGAGAAGGTGAAAGCTATTAGAGAATGGCTAAAATCAAAGACTATAACAAACATAAAGAGTTTCTATGGCCTAGTGACTTTTCTATCGTATGTTTGTTAAAAATTTCAGTACCATTATGGCACCAATTACCAATTGTTGAATAAAGGGTGATTACAATAAAGAGATGCTGCTGATCGTAGCTTTTGATTGTTGAAAGAAAAATTGACTACAACATATATTCTTCTCTGCTTCACTTTGCCAAAACTTTTTAGATTGAATGTGACGCAAGTGGGATTGGTATTTGAGCTATTCTTTCTTAAGAAAGAATGCCCATTGCATTCTTTAGTGAGAAGTTAAGTGAAGCAAGATAAAAGTGGTCAACATATTAACAAGCACTCTGTGCAATATTTCGTGCTCTTAAGACGTGGGAAGCCTACCTTTTGCCGAAAGCGCTCATTGTCTACTCAGACCACCAATCTCTCAAGTATTTTCGTGGACAAAAGCATGTTGATCGTATGTTGTCTAGGTGGGCAACTTATCTTGAAAGATTAAATTATGTTATTGTTCATAAATCTGAAATTACAAACTGAGTAGTAGATGCTCGAAGTCATCATGCCACTCTTCTTGTTACTATTTCTACTCAACTTCCAAGTTTTGAACAACTCAATGAACTTTATGAGAATGATGAAGATTTTGGTATTGTTTGGACTAAATACCTAATGAAGCAGCCATTAGGTGAATATTTGGTCAAAATGAGCATTTGTTCAATAGGAGTAGATTTTGTATACCCAGGAGCTCATTACGTGATAAATTACTAAGGGAAATGCATTCTAGCAATTTGAGCGGCCACGTTGGTAGAGACAAAACTATAGCTGGTTTGGAAGAAGTTTACTACTACCCTCAACTTAAATGAGAAGCTGAAAAGTTCGTGCAAAGGTGTCTAACTTGTTAGACAAGTAAGGGGCAATCATAAAACACTGGTTTACAAATGCCTATTTCTAATGCACCTTGGGATGACAATTCTATAGACTTTCTACTTGGTTTACCAAGAACTCAAAGAGGAAGTGATGTCGAATTTTGGTGGTTGATTGATTTTCTAAAATGTCAAATTTCATTTCACATCGTAAGACAATAGATGCACATCATTTAACCAAGCTATTCTTTAAAGAAGTTGTTTGTTTGCATGGTGTACCCTTTTCCATCACTTCAAATAGGGACAGTAATTTTTGGTAGCCTTTTGACTAACTATATGGAAAAGGTTTGGGACTACATTGAAGTTTTCTAGCACAACACATCCCTAAACAGATGGCCAAACAGAAGTTGTGAATCGTTCTTTAAGAAATCTGATTAGGTGCATATGTGGAAATAAGAAAGAAAAATGGGACTTTGCTTTGGAACAAAGCTAAGTTTGCTTACAATAACTTAGTTAACCGTTCCACCAAATAGAGTCCTTTCTTTCTTGTTTTTACAAAGATTTCAAGGCATATTATCGATCTAGTCAAAATTCCTTCTACTACAGATTCTAGTACTGCTGTGTTTGCTTTAGCGGATACCTACTCACAAGTATTCCAAGAGGCGCAGCAATCCTTGGAAGAGAATAATCTCAAATATAAGGTAGTTGTAGACAAGCATCGAAAGCATCAAGTGTTTGAGGTAGGTGATAAGGTGATGATTTATTTACATAAGGAGAGGCTTCTTGTGAGAGTTCATGGCAAATTAAGGTAGAAACATTATGGTCATTTTAAAGTTTTGAAGAGGAAAAATGACAGTTTATATGTGATAAACCTACCTGATGATATAGGCATATAAAAAAATTTCAACATAACAAATATCTCCACCTATCATCTCTAAAGGACGAGTACTTTCAAGTAGAGGAGAATGATGGGGGACATCACAATGTGACCCTGGTGAAAAAGAAATTTTGAGCTGTCTAAATTATCAAAAATAGCTCATGAAGCCCAAAAATGATAAAGATTATAGAGGAGTCAGCACCTCTATTTTAGAACTCTGACTTGCTGCAAAATTGGACTTTCAAGCAGCAATTTAGAATTTAATTCTAGCAAGCACTTTAAGACTTTAATTTGCCGTAATTTTTGAATTTTACTTGTTTTTGAATTATCTTGTACTCTTTCACATTTGTATCTTGATCTTAATGGTGTCTATATAAACCATAGGATTGGGAGTTTGAGAGTCAGTCATTGTTTCAGTATTCAAAAAAATAATCAGTGTTTTTTTGAAAAAATTTGTTTTCGAATTGGTGTCTAGCCAATCTCAGTTTTGTCTTGCTGAACAATATTAACAAATTTACGTCTTTGCGAACAAAATTTTGAGCCCATCAATGCTTGTTCTGCATCATCATTCCTCTTCTCTTGAAAAGAATTTGTCCTCAAATCATCAACTACATTAAAAGGACTTAAACTAGTAACATTGCAAGTGGCACTAACATTATACTCACCTACCAAATCCAACTTATATGTATTTTCATTTCTGCACTCAAGAACTTGAAAAGGTCTATCTCTTCTTGGAAGTAACTTAGATTGCCTTTGTGCTGGAATTCTTTCTTTCTTTTACATGTGCAACAAAATCCAATCTTTAAGTTCAAATATCAACTGTCGATGCCCTTTATTAGCTTGTTTTGCATACTGCTCCATTCTTCTCTCAATGTTGAGCTTGCTTTCTCATATATCCGCTTCATAAATTCAGCCAATTTCTTTCCATCTAAGTTAGCACATTCAAACAAAGTTGATGGCATTAAATCTAATGGACTTTAAAGATTAAAATCATAAACAATTTCAAATGGTGAAAACTTAGTAGTAGAATGAATAGTACGATTATAAGCAAACTCAACATGTGGTAAGCATTCTTCCCAAGTTTTGATGTTCTTTTTAATAATAGCCCTCAACAAAGTAAACAAAGTTTTATTCACTACTTCGGTCTGACCATCAAATTGTGGGTGACAAGTAGTAGAAAATAACAACTTAGTTACTAACTTACATCAAATAGTCTTCCAAAAGTAACTCAAGAACTTAGCATCTTTATCTGAAACTATTTATCTACGCATACTATGTAATCTTACAATTTTTCTAAAGAATAAATCAGCAATATGTGAAGCAACATCGATTTTGTGACATGGAATTAAATGTGCCATCTTAAAAAATCTATCTACAATCACAAAAATTGAATCCCTACCACGTTTAGACCTGGGCAAACCTAACACAAAGTCTATTGAAATATCAATCAAAGATTTACTAGGAATAGGTAGTGGCATGTATAAACCATCAGATTGCACTCAGATTTTGCTTGCCTACATATGACACATTTACCACAAATTCTCTCAACATTTTGTTTTTGTGTGTGGCCAATAGAAATATTCTTGAAACATGGCTAATGTCTTAGCAACTTCAATGTGTCCCATTAACCCTCCACCATGGGATTCCCTTACCAACAAATCACGTAAAGAGAAAATTTGATATGCCTTGATCTTTAAAATATATTATTAAAAAAAATCTGATTTCAGTGTCTGATTTTGATTTATATTTCTTTTAAGTGTTTGGGCTGAATTGTAACAAATGAATGGTAAATAAGATGGAGGATAGAACTAAAAAGAAACCTTTATAAGTTAGATGGACGCCAAAAGGACCAATTTAGAGTTTTGATGCCACACTTTTTGTGATCAAAGAGTGATAAGTCAATAACTGTCACCAAAAACTAGAAAACTTGATTAGACAAATAGTGAATCATCTATCTCCTTATGCCTTAAATATCAAACTCTTTCTTTCTTTTGAGAGGTAGAGGCTTGGGCATTAGGTGAAGGCAGATAATGTTGAGAGAGAAGAAGTTCTTCTTTTATGTTCATAAAATTGAAGAGAGGCAGAGATGCCTCTACAAGATGTTTGAGATGCTTGATATAGGCTTACAAGATGAGGAAAAACCTAATCTTACCAATTGACTTTAAAAGCCCAAAATAACTCAAATAAGCCCAATATGACTAAACAACTTAAAACAAAGCTAAACAAGTTTAAAAAGGCTAAAATACATGACAATAGAGAGAGATAAGTGAAATAATAAAAATAAGCACAAAAGAAGCAACTTAAGCCCAATAGCATGCAAATAAATCTCCCATTTACCTCTTTAAGCTCCAAGTCACCAAAAGCCTCTAAATCATGTCCCAAGCTCTAATTGAAGACAAATAAACATTTTTGGCCCATAGAAGCTTCAATAGCTCAAATCTGGCTACTTATGGTCTTTTGAAGCTGTTTGACCTTAGCTCTTGTTATTGACTCATCTGAAGCATCTTTTATGCTCAACTCACCTTCTTGCGTTGGTTTAGAACCTTCATGATGCACATCATCACCCCCAGGCAGAGAATGATTTGCCCTAAAATCAAAATCTTCTGAATCTTCCAAATAATGAGATAAGTTTACATTAAAAGTGGCCGAAACATTGTAATCACTAGGAAGATCAACTTTATAACCATTATTATTCACTTTCTTTACAATCCGAAAAGGTCCATCAACTCTTGGCATCAACTTAGACTTCCGCTTGTTAGGAAATCTTCCCTTGCTAAGATGAATCCAAACAAGCTAATCATTTTTCGTCCTTTGTTAGCATGCTTAACATACTTAGCTGTTTTCTCCTCAATATGAATTTGAACCTACTCATGAAGCTTCTTCATCAATTCTGCCTTCTTAACCCCATCCATATAAGTCCTCTCATCAATTGGAATAGGAACAAGGTCAATAGGAACAAATAGATTATCCATACACAATCTCAAATGGTGAAAAATTTGTAACCCTGTGCACACTACGGTTGTATGCAAACTCCATAATAGGCAAACAAGTTTTCCAACTCTTTAAGTTCTTGTTTAGAACATGTTGTAATAAAAAAGATAGAGTACAATTCACTACCGCAGTTTGCCCATCAATTTATAGATGACAAGCAATACTGAAACACAGCTTCGTTCCAAGCTTATTTTAAAGAGTCTTACAAAAGTAACTTAAGAACTTTGTATTACGATAAGAGACAACGCTTTTAGGGATTCCATACAAATGTACAATTTCCTTAAAAAAACAAATCAGCAATATAAATAACATCATCAGATTTGTTACAAGGAATAAAATGGGACATTTTGGAGAACCAATCAACCTCAACCATATCTGAATCCTTTCCACGTTGTGTTCTAGGCAATCCAAGTAAGAAATCAATACAAATATTCACCCATGTTTGCTCTGGGATAGGTAAAGGCATATACAGCCCATATGCATTCTCTTTACTGATGTGCATCATGACAGTTCTATATCAACTCAAGAAGGTGAGCTGAGCATAAAAGAGACTTCAAATGGACTAATAACAAAAGTTAAGGCCAAACAGCTTCAAAGGGCCATAAGTAGTCAAATTGGAGCTATTGAAGCTTCTGTGGGCTTGGAATCTTGTGATCTGAATGCAAATCGATCAAAGGTGTTTATTTATCTTCAATTAGAGCTTGGGATGTGATCTAGAGGCTTTTGGTGACTTTATGCTTAAAAAGGCCGATGAGAGTCTTATTTGCATGCTATTAGGTTTCAGTTGCTTCTTTTTGGACTTATTTTTATTATTATACTTATCTTTCTCTATTTTATGTAATTGGGCCTTTTTAAAACATGTTTAGTTTTGTTTTAAGTTGTCAAGTCAGTTTGGCCTTATTTGAGTTGTTTTGGGCCTTTTTAAGCCAATTAGGTAAAATTAGGGTTTTTCCTTATCTTGTAAGCCTATATAAGGCATCCTAAACTTCTTGTAGAGGTAATTGCCTCATTCTTGAATTGGAAGCACGAAATAGAAGAACTTTTTATCTCTCAAAATTGTCTTCTCAAGTTTTCTAACTTTTGAAGACAGTTACTGACTTATCACTCTTTGATCACCAAGAGTGTGGCGTCAAAACCCTAAATTGATCATTGTGGCGTCTATCTGACTTATCAATGTATCTTTTTAGTTCTATCCTCCATCAATTTTACCATTTAATTTTGTTACAATTCAGCCTACACACTTAAAGAAAAAAACCAACAAAAGAACCAGAGTTTTATTCAAATTTTAGAATAATCTATTTTTCTGAAAATCAAAGCACATCATTTACCCTTAGTTTTCTTGCTAATCACACATATTTCAACCACTTTATGAACATTACGCAATATATTAGGCCAAAAGAAGTACTCTTTCAGTAGCTCGTAAATTTTCTTCTTCCCAAAATGACAACTAAGACCACCACCATGAGCCTCACACACAAGTAACTCATGCAAAGATCCTAAAGGTATACACATTTTGCTCAACTTGAACAAGTAACCATCATGCACAAAGAAGCCATCACAAGCTCCTTTAGCACATTCAGACACCACATTAGCAAAGTATGAATCACTAGTATATCACTTCTACCTGTTCAAAACCCAATAGCCTTACATTTAACATAGAAATCAATGCATACTCTTAGAAAGAGTATCAGTAATGACATTATTTTTCCCGTTCTTGTATTTTATGATATAAGGAAATGTCTCCATGAATTCTACTTATTTAGCATATCTTCTATTCAGCTTTTTCTGCCCTTTAAGATACTTAGAAGATTCATGGTCAGTATGAATAACGAACTCTTTAGGTAATAGATATTGTTGACATACCTTGAGTGCCCGAATCAATGCATAAAACTTATTGTCATAAATAGAGTAGTATAAACGTGCTTCATTCAGCTTCTCACTAAAGAATGCAATTGGCCACTTTTCTTGCATCAAAACAGCTCTAATACCAAGTCTAGAAGAATCAGACTCTATTTTGAACGTTTTAAAAAAATCAAGAAGTGCTAAAAATTAGCGGAATATCGTAAATTCTTAATCAGCTCAAATGCCTTCTATGCATTCTCATCCCACCTAAAATCATTAGTGATGTAACCTCACAAAGAAAAGTGAGACCCGACGGTCAATGAGGTTCTTTTGTCAAAGATCGTTCTAATTCAGAATTTTATACAAACAAAAATAAGAACCTTGACCCGTTATCTATCAAAGATAAGAACCAGAGGTATAAAAAGATAGTAGACACCACACTTAAGATAGATGAGAAGTTGTGAGTGACAAGTCTGAAAGAACGCCAAAAGATAAAATCTTGATAAGTTCTAATAAAAGTTCTTTGAAGAACTTAAGAGAAAACTCTCAATATTAATATTATCAATTTTATTTTTGTTATTCCTCATCTCTCATATATTTTTAGAAACCTCTTGAAATATCTAGCATTTATTACAGCAACTAATGACAACTTAAAACTACTAACTACCAAGTATTATCAATAATTTAGACACTTGGGATTCCAGCACTTATTACAACTATTAATGAAAACTTACAACTGATAACTAGAAAAAAAAACCAATAAACTAGGCACTTGAAATGCTAGCACTTGTTAAAACAATTATTAGTAACTTATAGCTACTAACAACTACCAATATTGAGATTTAATTGTGCTGTTGTTCCCCATCACATATGGATGTTCAATGGACCATGTGATTTTTTTTCGCAACCTAGCTCGCATCATTCCCCCTCTCTTGAAAAGGATTTGTTCTCAAATCTTTACTGGGCTCAAATGCAACGCTCTTAAACTTTGAAGTGATATTTTTGATAGCATAGCATCAACACACATCTTCCACAATCTATCATTCTTAAGCACAAGCAATACTGGAATGGTAGGATGATTCATGCTCTTACACACGTACCTCTTCTCTATGAGCTCAAAAATCTATCTTTGAAGTTCCTTTGTCTCATTGGAATTACTTGTATAGGTTGTAATATTTAGGATTGATGCTCCACGTATAAAGTTGATTTGATGCTCGATTCCCCTTATTAGTGGTAAAGTATTAGGTATCTCTTTGGGAAACAAATCAACAAATTCCTTTTCATCTTCTTCGGTTTACAAACTTAATGTACACTTAGTAACTATCAGCTTACCATCTACCGGGTATTCCATTCCATCACTTGCATCTTCCAACGGTGGCATAGGTTTGATATGATCCACGCCAAGAAATTGATAACGTTGTGGATCAAAAAGGACTCCAAGATCGTCAAGAAACAGATTTGTATGAAACCGCGACCCGTTGCTTATATCGACGCAAGAACCTTGGTATAATGAAGACGCCACAATCAATTATGAAATGATTGATTGATAAGTCGAAGGAGAACACCACGAAAATTATTCTGATAAGTTCAAAGAGTTTTAAAAGAACCAAAGAGATTTTTCTTAATCAAATTGCTGAATACTTTACTATCATCCCTTATGTATTTATAATATACATTTGGGATGCTAGTATTTATTACAATATTGAATGACAACTTAAAAACTAGTAGCTACCAACTACTACCAACATGGCTTTAAACTAGTTTTTTTCAACCTTTGCAACTACAACAATAAATGTTTCAAACTTTGCAACTACAACAATAAATGCTTCAAACTTTGCAACTACAACAATAAATGCAGCTGCAGACTTTAACTAACTACCAACCACCAACAACTAAGGCTTGATTTCAAATATTACAACTACTATCATAAATGTTTATTGTAGGCTCCCAAAAGCTTTTAACTACTTGGGTTGCTTAACAGGGTTGCTGTGATCACCAATTAGAAAACTCCTCTAGTTTCATCCACTTTGTGATATAAGAAATTTCTTCTAAATTATTCCAAAGCTTGAATCATGAAAATCCAACTTTGTGGAACACATGGAATATCTTACTTGCACCCCCATGAATTTACCTCTGCCCAAATATTTTGAATTAGTCCATTGAGAGTTTCTTTGAACCTTTTACATTGAGCCCTTGTAACCGGACCAACTGGAACTTGAATAGGTTCTGCATTCCATTTGTTAGTCGTGCCCTCATTAAGGTTCGTCATCTGACTTCTTTTAGTTTTAATGACATTGTTATCACTTAGAATCAATGCACTTTGATTTGGACATTGAGATGCAATATGACTTTGGCCGCCTCCCACGTTTTGGCCCTTAGTTGGTTCTGCTTTGAAATTGGAATCAGCTTGCTAATATTTTTTACTCCAATCCAGTTTCAAAGAGGATATGGAGCTAGAGTTTTGGGTATATCTTGTGAAACTCTTCCTACTTAGTTGTTTGTCTACATTCTTTGCCATATTTAAAAATCTATCCCAAACATATTCATCAATGCCATCATCATTCATGATAGCACATTTATCTTGAATTCACAATTTAGGAACTTTAGATGTTTACGCCCTTTGTGTACTATTCAAATTGATCTATTCGTTCATTAATTTGCTCCATCTATACTTTCAACATTTTACTCATCTCACCCATTAAAGCTTCAATGAGAAATTTTGAATCAACCTTTTTTGATGCAACTTCGGAAGTATTTTTGTTCTTGTTGTTTAACATGTTTGCTGCAAAACAAAGTTAGAAAAATAAAAAGAACCTCGCACACTCTCTCACATGTTTCACACAAAGAATGATTCACTCAACTTTCACTCATATTTTTTTTTAATTTAGAAAAGTAAATCTGAAATCAATGGATCTGGATTCTTTTTTTGTCACTCTTTTTTTTATTTATATATAATAACAAAACTTGAAGGATTAAATAAAATAACAGACAAAAAGAAACAAGAAGCTACAGATTTTTTAGAGACTAAAATAAAGTTGCTGATTTAAAAGAAAGAACAATCAATGAAAATTAAAATGATAGTTCAAACCTCATTAGAGCCTAAGCTCTGATACCAAATATGTGAACCTTACAAAGAAAAGTGAGACCCGACACTCAATGAGGTTCCTTTGCCAAGGATCGTTCTAATTCAGATTTTTAAATGAACAAAAATAAGAACCTCGACTCGTTATCTATCAAAGATAAGAACCAGAGGTATAAGAAGCTAATAGACGCCACACTCAAGATAGATGAGAAATTATGAGTGATAAGTCTGAAAGAACGCCACAAGATGAAATCTTGATAAGTTCTAATAAAAGTTCTTTGAAGAACTTAAGAGAAAACTCTCAACATTAATATTATTAATTCTTATTTGTTCTCCTTCATCTCTCATATATTTATAGAGACCTCTTGGGATGTCTAGCATTTACTACAGCAACTAATGACAACTTAAAACTACTAACTACCAACTACTACAAAAAATTTAGGCACTTGGGTTTCTAACACTTATTACAACAATTAATGAAAACTTATGATGTGAACATCACAAAGAAAAGTGAGACCTGACGCTCAGTGAGATTCCTTTGCCAAGGATCGTTCTAATTCAGATTTTTATATAAATAAAAACAAAAAACTTGACCAGTTATCTATAAGAGATAAGAACCAGAGTTATAAGAAGATTGTAGATGCCACACTCAAGATAGATGAGAAGTTGTGAGTGATAAGTCTGAAAGAACGCCACAAGATTAAATCTTGATAAATTCTGATAAACGTTCTTTGAAGTACTTAAGAGAAAACTCTCAATATTAATATCATCAATTTTGATTTTCGTTCTCCCTTATCTCTCATATATTTAAAGAGACCTCTTGGGATGTTTAGCATTTATTACAATAACTAATGACAACTTACAACTACTAACTATCAACTACTACCAATAACTTAACACTTGGGATTCCAGCACTAATTATAACCATCAATAAAAACTTACAACTACTAATTGCCAACTACTACCAATAAACTAGGCACTTTGAATATTAGTACTTATTACAACAATTAATAATAACTTATAACTACTAACTACCAACAACTACCAATATTGAGACTTCTTAATCATATAGGCTACTCACATGAGCTGCTGTGCTATTGTTTCTCATCACACATGGATGTTCAATGGACCTTGTGATTTTTTTGGCAACCTAGTTCATATCATTCCCCTTCTCTTGAAAAGAATTTATTCTCAAATCTTTACTGGGCTGAAATACAACGTTTTTGAACTTTGAAGTTGTATTTTTGATAACGCAGCAATCAATACACATCTTCCATATTCCACCATTCTTAGGCACAAGCAATACTGGAATAGTAGGATGATTCATGCTCTTACACACATACCTCTTCTCTATGAGCTCACAAATCTATATTTGAAGGTCCTTTGTCTTATTGGGATTATTTCTATAGGTTGTAATATTTGGAATTGATGCTCCATGTATATAGTTGATTTGATGCTCGATTCCCTTTATTAGTGGTAAAGCATTAGGTATCTCTTCGAGAAACACTGCAACAAATTCTATTTCATCTTCTTTGGTTTGCAAAATTAATGTATGCTTAGTAACCATCAGCTTACCATCTACTAGGTACTCCATTCCATCACTTGCATCTTTCAATGATGGCATAGGTTCGTCATTTAACTTGCTTTCAGTGTCAATGACATTGTTATTGCTTAGAATCAATGCACTTTGATTTGGACATTGAGATGCAATATGACCTTGGCTACCTCCCAAGTTTTGGCCCTTAGTTGGTTCTGCTTTGAAATTGGAATCAGCATGCTCATCTTTTTTACTCCAATCCAGTTTCAAAGATGATGCGAAACTAGAGTTTTGGGCATATTCCGTGGAACTCTTCCTACTTTGTTGTTTGTCTACCTTCTTTGCCATATTCAACAATCTATCCCAAGCATCTTCATCAATACCATCATCATTCATGGTAGCACACTTATCTTGAATTCACACATTAGGAACTCTAGGTGTCTGTGCCATTTGTGTACTATATTCAAATTTATCTATTCGTTCATGAACTTACTCCGACTCTACTTTCAACATTTTTCTCATCTCACTTATCAAGGCTTCTCAAAGCTTCCATGAGAAACTTTGAATCAACCTTTTTTGATGCAACTTCAGAAGTATTGTTTTCCTTGTTGTTTAACATGTTTGCTCCAAAACAAAGTTAGAAAAATACAAAGAACCTTGCACACTCCCTCCTGTGTTTCATTCAAAGAATGATTCACTCAACTTTCACTCGTATTTTTTTTTAAATTTAGAAAAGTAAATTTGGAATCAATGCAATCTGAATTTTTTTTTTTTTTTTTGTCTCTTTTTCTTTTTTATTTATATGTAATAACAGAACTTGAAGAATTAGATAAAGTAACAGATAAGAAGAAACAAGAAAATTGATATAGGCTACAAATTTTAGAGATTAAAATATAGTTGTTGATTTAAAAGAAAGAACAATCAATAAAAATTAAAAAGATAATTCAAACCTAATTAGAGCCTAAGCTCTGATACTAAATGATGTGAACCTCACAAAGAAAAGTGAGACCCGGTACTCAATGAGGTATTTTTGCCAAGGATTGTTCTAATTCATATTTTTATATAAATAGAAACAAGAAACTTGACCCGTTATCTATCAAAGATATAAGAAGAAAGTAGATGCCACACTCAAGGTAGATGAGAAGTTGTGAGTGATAAGTCTAAAACTCTCAACATTAATATTATCAATTCTGATTTTCGTTCTCCCTCATCTCTCATATATTTATAGAGACCTCTTAGGATGTCTGGCATTTATTACAGCAACTAATGACAACTTAAAACTACTAATTACCAACTACTACCAATAATTTAGGCACTTGGAGATTCCAGCACTTATTACAACAATTAATGAAAACTTACAACTACCAACTACCAACTATTACCAATAAACTAAGCACTTTGAATGCCAACACTTATTACAATAATTAATAGTAACTTATAAACTATTAACTACAAACAACTACCAATATTGAGACTTCAAATCATATAGGGTACTCACATGCGCTGCTGTGCTATTGTTCCCCCATCATACATGGATGTTCAATGGATCTTGTGATATTTTAGCAACCTTGTTCGCATCATTCCCCCTCTCTGGAAAAGGATTTATCCTCAAATCTTTATCGGGTTCAAATACAACTTTCTTGAACTTTGAAGTGATATTTTTGATAATGTAGCAATCAACACACATCCTCCACAATCTATCATTCTTAGGTACAAGCAATACTAGAATGGTAGGATGATTCATGCTCTTACATACATATCTCTTCTATATGAGCTCACAAATTTGTCTTTGAAGTTCTTTTGTCTCTTTGGGATTACTTCTATAGGCTGTAATATTTGGAATTAATGCTCCAGGTATAAAGTTGATCTGATGTTTGATTACCCTTATTAGTGGTAAAGTATTAGGTCTTTCTTCGGGAAACACATCAACAAATTCCTTTTCATCCTCTTCGATTTGTAAACTTAATGTATGCTTAGTAACCATCAGCTTACCATCTACTAGGTACTCCATTCCATCACTTGCATCTTTCAACGATGGCAATAGGTTCGTCATCTTACTTGCTTTCAGTTTCAATAACATTGTTATCGCTTAGAATCAATGCACTTTGATTTGGACATTAAGATGCAATATGACCTTGGCTACCTCCCACGTTTTGACCCTTAGTTGGTTCTTCTTTGAAATTAGAATCAGCTTGCTCATCTTTTTTACTCTAATCCAGTTTCAAAAATGATGCAGAACTAGAGTTTTGGCCATATCCTATGGAACTCTTCCTACTTAGTTGTTTGTCTACCTCCTTTGCCATATTCAACAATCTATCTCAAGTATATTCATCAATGCCATCATCATTCATGATAGCACGCTTATCTTGAATTTGCAATTTATGAACTTTAGATGTCTGCGCCCTTTGTGTACTAGATTTAAATTTATCTATCTGTTCATGAACTTGCTCCAACTCTACTTTCAACATTTTCCTCATCTCACCAATTAAAGCTTCCATGAGAAGCTTTGCGTCAACCTTTTTTGATGCAACTTCGAAAGTATTTTTGTCCTTGTTATTTAACATGTTTGCTACAAAACAAAGTTAGAAAAATAAAAAAGAATCTCGCACACTCCCTCACGTGTTTCACTCAAAGAATGATTCACTCAACTTTTACTCGTGTTTTTTTTTTAAAAAAATTTAGAAAAGTAAATCAATGGCATCTGAATTTTTTATTTTTTTTTTGTCTCTCATTCCTTTTTTTATTTGTATGTAATAACAGAACTTCAAGAATTAGATAAAATAACAACAGACAAGAAGAAAAAAGAAAATTGATATAGGCTACATATTTTTTTAGAGACTAAAATAAAGTTGCTGATTTAAAAGAAATAACATGAAAATTAAAAGGATAGTTCAAACCTGATTAGAGCCTAGACTCTGATACCAAATGATATGAACCTCACAAAGAAAAGTGAGACCCGACGCTCAATGAGGTTCCAAGGCCAAGGATCATTCTAATTCAGATTTTTATATAAATAAAAATAAGAAACTTGACCCGTTATCTATAAGAGATAAGAACTAGAGGTATAAGAAGATTGTAGATGCCACACTCAAGATAGATGAGAAGTTGTGAATGATAAGTCCGAAAGAATGCCACAAAATTAAATCTTGATAAGTTCAGATAAAAGTTCTTTGAAGAACTTAAGAGAAAACTCTCAACCTTAATATCATCAATTTTGATTTTCGTTCTCCCTCATCTTTCATATATTTATAGAGACCTCTTGGGATATTTAGCATTTATTACAACAACTATTGATAACTTACAACTACTAACTATCAACTAATACCAATAATTTAAGCACTTGAGATTCCAATACTTATTACAACAATTAATAAAAACTTACAACTACTAACTGCCAACTACTACTAATAAACTAGACACTTTAAATGCTAGCACTTATAAGAACAATTAATAATAACTTATAATTACTAACTACCAACAACTACCAATATTGAGACTTCAAATCATATGAGCTACTCACATAAGCTGTTGTGATATTGTTTCTCATCACACATGGATGTTCAATGGACCTTGTGATTTTTTTGGCAACCTAGTTTGTATCAGTAGGCATCGGATTACAAGCCAATGTCCAAGATATTGTGAGATAATGGTGACATTGAATCCGATGAGGAAGATGACACCGAATCTATGCCACCATAAAGAATCATAATTTTTAAGTTTTATAGCAACAAGATTTACCTTTTGATTTTCTAGAACATCTTGATAATCAAAGATACTTTCAACGGTGTTCAATCAATTCACAAACTCGTCCGGATGCATTCTTCCCTCAAAATCTAGTATTACCTTCATCATTGCTATAAAAACTAATATCTAGATCTTCATGTTGCATAGTTTTATCTAAATGTTCTAAATATTGTTGAACTTATTGAATTTGTTGTCTTAATTCTTCAATTAGAATATCTCATTTATCAGCTTGAGCTGCAAGTTTCTCTTCAATGGTTGAAGCCAATCGATGACCTTTGGCCATTGAAAGACAAAGCAAAAAAAAAAAAAACCAAAAGCTCTAATACCAAATTGACTCAGGCTCAAGAGTTTAAAAGAGAATACAACAAGATTGAAAGAATGAAAGAAAAAACACACCACTTTTATTAAAATAAACTCAAGCACTCAAAAAGTGAAATAGATACAAAACTAAGCTCATCACTCATGAGGTAAAAATGAGGTATAGAATTATTCACCAGCCAATGAATTCTACAAGAAATACAGGGTTCTCAAACTCACCACTCTAAGGAATCCACCCAAGAGATACATAGTTAAATAAAGAAACTCTTACAAGTGAACTCTTCTAAGATTACAAAATTTTAAAACTCTCTTTTTTGTCCTGCCTCCTACCAATCCCATGGTATTTATAGACCATATTGGACAATAATTTATAGAATTCAATCTAATCTAAGTGGTTTAGGGCTATATAATTAATGAAAGTAAAGACTAAGACACTTTTCTACAACTTACAGCTGCCACCAAAACGTAATAAATGCAAAAGTAAATACAGCTACTATAACTAATGCATAAAACAACCAACTACTACCTGACTTCTTCCTTTTGACTTTATCATTCTCTAGTACTTTTAATTTTTTAATAAGATTAAGTGCAGTTTACTAGGTTCTATTTCTAACTCCATATAATTAGTCACTCCTATGTCATTAATATTAGTGAGAGTTTTCTCTTCTTTCTTCAAATAACATTTCAAAATTTATCAAGATTTCTTCTTTTGGCATTTATTCTTGACGATAACTCACAATCTTTCTCATCTTTCTTGAGTGTGGCATATATTCTAATTTCTTATACCTTTGGGTCAAGGTATAAGAAATTAAGATAGATTGGTCAAGGTTCTTCATTTTTGTTTGTTTGAGAATTTGAATTAGAATGATTCTTAGCAAAGGAACTTCATTTTCGAGTCTGACTTTTCTTTTTGAGGTTCACATCACCTTAACAATGTCCTATTCACTACTTTGGTTTGACCATCAGTTTATGGGTGACAAGTAGTAAAAAATAACAACTTAGTTCCTAACTTACATCACAAAGTCTTCTATAAGTAACTCAAGAACTTAGCATCTTTATTCGAAATTATTGTTCTAGGCATACCATGTAATCTTACAATATATCTAAAGAATAAATTAGCAACCTGTGAAGCATAATTGGTTTTGTGACCTGGAATGAAATGTGCTAACTTAGAATAGCTATTCATAATTATAAAAATTGGATCCCTACCATTTTTATATCAATTCAAGGCTTACTAGGAATAAGCAGTGGCATGTACAAACCATGTGTTGCACTTAAAATTTTACTTGGCTACATGTGACACATGCAACTCAAATTCTCTCAACATCTATTTTCATGTGTGGCCAATAGAAGTGTTATTGTAAAACGGCTAAAGACTTAGCAACTCCAAAGTGTTCATTAACATTCCACCATGGGATTTTCTTACTAACAAATCACTCAAAAACAAATCGGCCTACAAAATTTATTTTTTTGAAATAAGAAACCCTCGTTCCTAAAGAACTTACTTAGTGTGTTTTCCTCACAAGCCCTAAACTACTCACAAAAATCGTGTTATAAAGGATATAATTATTTAATGTGCTCAAAACCAAGTAATTTTGCATCAATAGTAGAAATTAATAGATGCCTTTGAGAAAGTGCATCGGCAATGATGTTTTCTTACCTTGCTTATATCGGATGACATAGGGAAATGCCTAAATGAATTCCACCCATCGTACATGTCTCCTTTTCAATTTGTGTTGGCCTTTCAAATGCTTTAAGTACTCAAGATCAATGTGAATCAACTCCTTAGGCCAAAGTTAATGTTGCCATGTTTCTAATGCTCGAACTAACGCATATAATTCTTTATCATAAATAGGGTAGTTTAAGACTGTCCTACTAAATTTCTCATTGAAATATGCAATTGGTCTTCCTCGCATTAGACCTATGCCTATGCCCATATCTGAAGCATCACATTCAATTTCAATCTCCTGTAAAAATTAGGGAGTCCATAAAAATTACAAACATGACCTGTACTCGTAGGATTTGACCATTCTTGAATCACATAGATCTTATCTTCATCAACCTGTATTCTTTGTGCACTCACAATAAAACCAAGAACTACAGGCTTATCAGTGCAAAAGGTGCACTCCTTCAGGTTAGAAAATTACTTCTCTTTTCTATGCAAATGAAGCTACCTAAGCATGCATACAAGTGAAAGAACTCACACTTGGGCTTGGAGGGGCTCAAGGCCAACAATCACATGATCCATTAGGCTTGTCAAGTGGGCCAATCAGAAGACTTAGAGCCAAGCGTTTTAAAGAGGCATTAAATAGGCTGATTCAATAAGTTAGTGAGATGGCAAACACATGGAGGCACAAAATACGCTCAAATCTATTTTAAATAAGTCCAAATCAGATTCAAAGGAACCTAATCTCTTTGATTAAGCTTTTAGAAAAGCCAAATTGAAGATCTACATGATTTTAGTATTTTGGAAGACCCAAGATATTAATTTTGAAGTTTCTTAATTTAGATTTGATATAAGCAGATTTTCTGGAGGTTTAATTGCTTTCAAAAATCTTGGGATTTTTTTATAGATTTAATTACTTTCCAATTTCTGGGTTAGTTTCTTAATTTAGCTTTGTCTCCATAGGCTAGGGGTGAGAATAGTTTAATTCTATTTAAAGGCACCAAGTTGTACATTTTATTCAATCATTCCAGAATACAATTAGACAGGTTTTGTGTTCTACTTTCATTCTTAAAAGGACTTTGAACTTATCAAAATTATTCTTGTGGTGTCCAAACAACTAGACTTATCACCATGATTCTTGAGTGTCCTTAGGTTTCTTGGTGTGGCATCCCTTACCCAGTCGTAGTCTTGGTTCTTATCTTGCTAGGTCGCGGGTCAAGACTCATCAAACTTGCATCTTTAAGATCTTGGGTTTTGATTCCACATTTTGGTGTTTGGTTTCGTCACATCATTGGTGGGATTTATATCAATTGTTATCAGAACTTTGGTTTCAAGGCAAGTTTTAATTATCCCTTAAATTGCTTTATTGTTCCTTGCTGGCCGAATCCTCCTTTGTTCATCTTTATTCCTTCTTGTTCGTTCCTTCTTCGCAGATTAAATCTTGCGTGAATTGTTTTGGTTAAGAAAATCCTAATTGTGGCCGCATGCTATCTTGAAATCCTAATTTGTTATAAATTTATATTTCTTATTTCTGGTTTTTGATTAAAAAAAAAAAGGAAATTAGAAAATTGTTGCAAATTGTTCAGCATCGAAATTTTAAATTTTGATCCAGCTTTCAATAATCTCTTACTCTGGAACAGTCCTATATCAATTTCATTCCCGAGATAAATTTATATTTCTAACTCTTGAACCGTCTTTGCTACATTGATGGCTTGCACCAATTTTTTTAGAATTATTTCTTGAATTTTGTGATTGTTCTCGACTACCACTTGAATCTCAATTGTTCTTGAGTTTGATTAAGGGTGAAAAGAAGACACGAGTAAAAATAGGCAAGAGTGGTGAGAACATTAGAGGGTAAAAGCCGTTTGAGTGCCAAACATGAGAGTGAGTGAATTTTATTGAATGAAACACATGAGGGAGTGCTTATGAAGTCCTTAACCATGTTTTGCAGATTCTAAACATGTCACACAATCAAGAATAAAACTCAACTGAAGAGGTACAATGACCAATCATCCAGAATCTATAATTGCAAGCATTGTTAGGCGAGATGAAGTGGATAATGAGGACTGAATTGGAGCAAATTCATGAGAGGACGGGCAGGTTGAAAAAGGAGAAAACTAAGGGGCAGCATCAAAACACTCCCATTGGACAACCACCTAGTCGAGTGCAACCAGGGGTACAATGGGGAGATGTTGAAGATGAAGAGGAGTTGGATGAGTTGGATGAACCACCAATGAACCGTGGTAGATTAATGTGAAGATTCCACCCTTCCAAGGTAAATACGACCTCGAGGCTTATCTAAAGTGGGAGAAGGAGATATATATGATCTTTGATGTGAACCTCACAAAGAAAAGTGCGACTGACTCAAAAAAAGGTTCCTTTGCCAAGGATCATTCTAATTCAGATTTTTAGATATACAAAAAGAAGAACCTAGACCCGTTATCTATAAGAGATAAGAAGATTGTAGATGCACGTCTTGGATTATCTAGCATTTATTACAGTAATTAATAACAACTTACAACTATTAACTACCAACAACTTAGATACTTCGGATGACAGCACTTATTACAATAATTAATGAAAACTTAAAATTACTAACTACTAATAACTATCAATACTGAGGCTTTAATTCAAAATGACTGTCAAACTTTGTAACCACAATAATAAATATAGTTGTAGGCTCTCAGAATCTTCTCATTCCATGGACTACTCACATGAGCTATTTTACTATTGTTCTCCATCACCCATGGATGCTTAATGGACCTTTTGGTAGTTTGGTTCGCATCATTCCCCCTCTTTTGAAAGGGATTTATCCTTAAATCTTTACTGGGCTCAAATAAAATTTTCTTGAACTTTGAAGTGATATTGTTGATGGTGCAACAATCAACATACATCTTCCATAACCTATCCTTCTTAGGCAAAGGCAATACTGGAACCGTAAAATGACTTATGCTCTTATGCACATACCGCTTCTCCATGAGCTCACTAACCTGCCTTTGAATTTTCTTTGGCTCATCAGGATTACTTCTATAGGCTGAAATACTTGAAATTGATGCTCCAAGTATAAAATTGATTCGATGCTCGATTCTTTTTATTAGTGATAAAGCATTAGGTATCTCTACGGCAAAAATATCATCAAATTCCTTATTGTTGACATGGCATCCAGTATGAAATATGTTGTCACGTTGTACCGTCTCATCTTCTTGGATTTGCAAACTTAATGCACGACTAGTAACCAAAAACTTGCCATCTACTTGGTACTCCACATCATCACTAGCATTTTCTGAAGGTGGCATAGGCTTCTCATTTGACTTTCTTTCAGTTTTAATGACACCATTATCTTTTAGAATCATTGCACTCTGATTTGGACATTGAGACGCAATATGACATGTTCCCAAACATATAAAACATTTAATTTCTTTATTATATGGTTGGAAATCAAGTTTACCCTTGCCTTGGCTGCTCTTACGTTTTGTCCCTTAGGTGCTTATGCTTTAGAATTAGAATTAGCTTGCTTATCTTCTTTACTCCAATCTATTTTCAAAGAGGATGCGGCACTTGAGCTCAGCCATATCTTGTGAAACTCTTACTATTTAGTTATCTTTCTACCTTCTTTGCCATATCTAAAAATCTATAACAAGCATCTCCACCTATGACATCATAATTCATGGTAACATGCAAATCTTGCCTTCGCACATAAGGAACTCTATGTGACTGTATCCTTCATATATTAAATTCAACTTCATCTATCTATTTATGAACTTGCTCCATCTCTGCTTTCAACACTCTCCTCATCTCACCTATTAAAGCTTCCGTGAGAAATTTTGAATTTACTATATTTGATGTAACTTTGAAAGTATTTTTGTTCTTGTTGTTTGACATATTGCTAATTTTAGCCTAAGCTCTGATATCAAATAATGTGAACCTCACAAAGCAAAGTGAGACTCGACGCTCATGAGGTTCCTTAACCAAGGATCGTTCTAATTCAGATTCTTAGACAAACAAAATGAGAACCTTGACCCTTATCTTTTAATGTTACTAATTTAAGTTCTTTTGATGTAGGTGATGATATGGATAAATCCTTTTCAAGAGAAGGGGAATGATGAGGGCACGACTAACAAATGGAATGTAGATCCTATTCAAGTTTCAGTTGGTCTGGTTACAAGAGCTCAAGCTAAAAGTTTCAAGGAAACTCTTAATGGACTGATTCAAAATAATTGTGCTAAGGTGAATTCATGGAGGTGCTAGGAAAATGTTCCATGTGTTCCACAAGGTTGGATTTCCATGATTCAAGCTTTGGAATAATCTAGAAGAAATTCTTCAAATCACAAAGTGGGTGGAAATATTGGAGTTTTTCTAAATTGGTGATTACCCAATTTTGACTCATCAAGTATTGAGGAATGATGGAAATATCAGTACAGCAGCCCATGTGAGCAACCTAAGTGGTTAGAAGATTTTGGTAGCCTGCAATAAAATTTATGATAGTAGTTGTAATATTTGAAATAAAGCTTTAGTTTTTAGTGGTAGTTGGTAGTTACATAAAGTCTACAGCTTCATTTATTGTTGTAGTTGCAAACTTTGAAAGCTAGTTTAAAATAAAGTCTTAATAGTAGTAGTTGGTAGTTAGTATTTTTTAAGTTTTCATTAAATATTGTAATAAATGATGACATCCCAAATGTTCAATATAAATACATAATGGATGAGAGGAAAGCATTCAACAATGTGATTGAGAAAATTCTCCTTGGTTCTTTTAAAACTCTTTCAATTTATCGGAACAATTTTCGTGGCATTCTCCTTCGACTTATCAATCTATGTTTTCATAATTGATTTTGGCATCTTCATTATACCAAGGTTCTTGCTTCAATATAAGTAATGAGTTGGGGTTTCATACAAATCTAATTCTAGATGATCTTGGAGTCCTTCTTGATCCACAACTTTATCAATTTTTTGGTGTGGATTGTATCACAATAGGCCTCTCATGGTTTCTTTGCCTATTTTAAACCAACTGATCCCATCAAAAAATTTCAAAATCAATGAATACAATAGCAGCCAATTTTACCTTTTTCAATTCAGAGTAAACCATCGAACTTTCAGTAAGCCCATGGTCAACTAAGAACAACCATCTAGACCATCTAGGTATAGTATACATTAGTCTATATAAAATGATTCCACCGTTATACCTGCATCATTGAATGAAGACCCGAAACATATAATTTAAAAATAGACTTGTATAATAATATTTCTTAGCACCTATTGCAACTATATTATTACTAATGTATTCTCAGGTCTTTGTACCATCACAGATAAGATTCTAACACTTAGACTTCACTGATTAATATAACACGCTAACCCTTTAGTATTTATAGTTTTCAGTGATGTTAACTCTTAACATTGATCTAAACTTGTTTAGACTAAATCTGAACCCTTTCAAATTATATAATGTCTGTAGCGTCACAAGCATTGAACCATTTAAAAATATTAATTAGTGATTTAAAAAATAAGAATTGGATAAATATTATAAAATAAAATATTCATACAACAATGGGATGACATGTGAGTGCAAATCCCAACAAATTTTCACTTGCTCTAGTGCCATTCATATTGGTATCGTATACCCATAGACTCCACGTATTTCTTAAACACCTTTGGAGTTAAAGCCTTAGACAGTGGGTCCGCTACATTTTTTACAGAGTCAACTCTACAAATTATTACATCTCCCCTAGCCAAGATTTCTCTAATTATGTGGTATTTTCTCTCCACATGTTTAGATCTTTGGTGCACTCTTGGCTCTTTTGCTTGTACAATAGCTCCGTTGTTGTCGCAGAATAAAGGTATAGGATCCATTGAGCTTGGGATAATCCTGAGCTCGGCAACAAACTTTCACATCCACATTGCTTTCTTTGTTGCCTCAAAGGCTACAATGTATTCTGCTTCAGTTGTTGAATCAGCTGTGGATCCCTGTTTGGTGCTCTTCCAACTCACTGCAGCACTGTTGCGGATAAATACATTTTCAAATGTAGACTTTCTATCATCTGGATCAAACTAAAAATCTGAATTTGTGTATCCCCTCCTAACCTGCAAATCATTTTCTCCATAAATTAGAAACTTGTCCTTTGTACCCTTAAGGTATTTAAGGACATGTTTTACTGCCATCCAATGGCTGTCACTTGGATCAGATTGATATTGGCTATTAACACTTACAGCCATGCTGATGTCAAGTCTCGTGCACATCATAGCATACATCAGGCTGCCTACAGTAGATGCATATGGCATCTTAGACATTCTAACTCTTTCATCTTCGGTTTGAGGAGACATTCTCCTCGAAAAATGAATGCTATGTCTGAAAGGTACATTAGCTGTCTTACAGTTAATAAAATTGTACCTTTCAATGACACTATTGATGTATGATGATTGGGAGAAATCAATTTCCTAGCTCTATCTCTATAAAGCTTTATGCCCAGTATATAAGAAGCATCTCCCAATTCCTTCATGGAGAAGTTTTTGTTAAGATAACTCTTGACTGATTTTAACAACCGATATCATTCCCAATGATCATTATGTCATCCACGTAAAGAATTAAGAAGACAACCATGCTCCTACTGACCTTTTTATACACACATGGTTCCTCATCGTTTTTTATGAAACCAAATCCTTTGTTTACCTCATCAAATTGAAGGTTCCAACTCCGAAAAGCCTATTTAAGCCCATAAATGGACTTCTTCAATTTGCACACTAGACCTGTGGGTTGGCTGGATGCAAAACCTTCAGGCTGTTCCATGTATATCTCTTCCTCGAGATATTCATTTAGGAATGTCGTCTTTACATCCATCTGCCATATTTTATAGTCATAATATGCAGCAATAGCCAATAAAATTCGTATTGACTTCAACATCGCTATTGGTGCAAAGGTTTTCTCATAATCGATCGCAGATAATTGAGAATAACCTTTTGCAACCAGTCAGGCTTTGATGAAGACCTTTCTATCGGGCCCACGCTTCCGCTTATAAATCCATTTACAACTAATAGGAACTATTCCTTTATGAAGCTCAACCAAGTCCCAGACTTGATTGTGTTGAATTAAGTCAATTTCAGATATCATGGCTTTTTGCCACTTTTCTGAGTCGATGTCTAACATCGCATCTTTATAGGTTAAAGAATCATTTTCTTTCACTAAGAAAACTTCCAATGAACCTTCAGGCTTGACTAGACCTAGTAGGTGGCCTGGACATCCTTTCAGACCTATGTGGAGGGTATGTTAAAGTTATACTGCTCGATTAATTTTGAGTTTCCATTTCAGTTTCATATTCGTTATGATTGGGTTCATCAAGCACAATCTTTCTACAACCTCTATGATCCATGCAAAAATCTTTCTCAAAGAAATTGGCATATCGAGAAACAATCACATTTCGCTCCTCGAGATCATAGAATTGGTATCCCATTGAATTCTTGGAATACCCAACAAACTGATACTTGTATCCCATGGGTGCAAGTTTATCCTATTGCGTAACTTTTACGTAAGCAGGACAACCCCAAATCTTAAAGTATTTAAGACTTACTCTCTTTCCATTCAACATCTCATATGGAGTGGTTGGAATAGCTTTAGATGGAACTCTGTTCAAAATATGAGCAGCAGTTTCCAAAGCATAACCTCTAAGATATTCAGGCAGATCGGTGAAGCTCATCATCGATCGAACCATATCCAATAAAGTCTGATTCCTCATCTTCGACACATCATTATGTTGGGAGTACCTAGAGGACTATACTGATCTAGAATCCCATTCTTCTTTAAGTAATCAGAGAATTTACTACTCACATACTCACCTCTTCGATGTGATCGAAGGCATTTGACATACATCCCGATTTATTTCTCTACCTTAAGTCTGAACTCTTTAAACGTTTCAAAGGTTTTTGACTTGTGTTTAATAAGAAACACATACCTATACCGTGACAAATCATCGATAAAGGTAACAAAGAATCAAAATCCGCCCATTGTAGTGTGATTCATTGAACCACATATCACTATGTATTAGTTCCAATAAATCAGTGGCACGATATCCAACACCAATAAATGGAGATTTAGTCATTTTCCCTTGAATACAAGATTTACAAATTGAAAAAGGTTCTATGGTCAGATCAGGTATCAGACCATCCTTAACCAGACGGGTTAGGCATCTCACACCTATATGACCCGATCTTATGTGCCATAATTTAGTATCATTTAAAGCTTGTGCACTACTACTAGTTCTACCCTGTACATTCATGACATTTCTCGTTGTATCCAAAACAGAATGCCCATTAATTAACTAACACTTAGCTAATAAAACATTAAACATATTACACAAATATAAAAAACGGTTCTTAATATACATATGATACCTTTTATTGTCAAGTACAAGAATAGAGATAATCTGTCTAATTATAGTAGGCACAAAATAACAATTATGAAGTACAACCATTTTATTAGAAGGGAGAATCAAATCATAATGTCCTACAGCCTCAACTAGTAGGAGATCACCATTTTCTACTCGAAGCTGTACCCCTCCCGACTATAGCAATCTAACTTCCTTCAGACCTTGCAACATATTGCAGATGTGAGAAGGACTTGCAGTATCTAATACCCAGCCAATACTAGCATCAAATGCTAAAGAAATGTCAATAATAGAATAGATAATACCTGAGGGAGTCTTCTTCACTATGGTAGGGTATTTGGGGCAGTTACGTTTCCAGTACCCATTATCACCGCAATGAAAGCATTTGCCTTTCGCTTTTGATTTCTCCAATGGTTTGGATATCTATCGCCGCTGAGGACCCATCTTCTTAAGTTTGTGCCTCACCTTTCTTTTCTTTTTCCCTTTGGACTTCTCAGAAGCTCTCGAGGTTAAAGATGAAGCACCATGAATTAGGAGGGTTGAGCCTCCTTTATGCATGTCCTCATCCGTTGTCTTTAGCATATTGTGAGGATTAGCATAAGAAGGGGTCATCTCTTACATATTGAAGTTCATGATAAATTGTGCAAATGACTTAGGCAAAGACTGGAGAATCAAACTGTTCCCCAGGTTATTGCTCAAAGAGATGTCCATGGGCTTAAGCCTCTTGATTAATCCTATCATCTTGAGAACATGAGGACTCACTGCCTTTAGGGAGCTTTGCCTGAAACAATGCTTTGGCGATCCTATAGTTTTCAATTTAGGGTCGGTCACCAAAAAGCTCCCTGAGATGGATCATAATGCTGCTAGCATTGTCCATGCGGACATGCTCCATCTGCAGTTCAGTGGACATTGAGGCGAGGATGTACAATTTAACTTTTAAATCCTCATCCAACCATTTCTAATCTGTCACCTTTTCTTCCTCAGTGGCATTCTCAGAAACACCTCTAGGCATCTTTTGGTCAATAACATATCCCAGTCTTTCTAAATCTAGAACAATTCTTAGATTCATGTACCAATCAGAGAAATTCTCGGCACCTTTGAGTTGGTGTGCATCCAGTATACGTACAAAGGAATTTGAAGATGTCATCCTAGCTTACACAAGTCAAATAAAATATTATTAAGAGATGTTAGCGAAAAATATTATTAAATTGCTAATAATATATTTTAAATTATAGGTATAATATTTATACATTTTTTTAATTTAAAATGCCCTCTCATTGTTTTACATAATTCCTCTAATCTCTCAAAATAGGATAACGACAGTTTAAACTATTTTAAACTATACAGTGGGAAGTGGACCCCATTGGCATTTTACTCTGGCCTCACATTGTAGCGATCTAGGCCTTTGTAAACCCAACAAGTAGACAACTCTTATTAATTTCACCTCATGCAACTCCTACTCTTGATCCTAAATACACCTTATCTGCACACTGTAGCGATCTAAGGTAAGTATATTTCAGATTAACTTATCAATGATCAAATATATGCTACCGGTATTACCCGCACACTGTAGCGATCTAAGACAATACTTTTGTATATATTTGCTTCATCTCATGTTTAATCGGCATAGACTAAATCACATCGACCAATTCCCTCACACTGTAGCGATCTTGGAAAAGACCGATATGATCCAGCTAACACCATATTGACAAGATGCTCATCAATAATAAAACACTATCTCATAATGTATTATTGTTCAATCTCATTAAGAGAGATTTTATACTTTTTTTATTTTTATTATTTTTTAGTATCACAAAGACTTAATCCCCATCTCATGAGGAGGTAATTCTCAATCATACATTAATTATGTGTAAACACAACTAACTCTCACCAGTAGGGCTCCCATTGTGTTTATCATCACAGAAAAAATGATCTCAATTTATAATACAACCGAATAACTTTTATCATTGTATCTCATAAACCCCTCCACATGATTAAAATAATATTTTAAACAATTTAAAACATAATTAGAATGAGTGTCATTGGCATTGCAGTGTTGGGCCTACCGAATGATAGCTCCAGGGGGGCATAGACCTCGGTGCCTAGATTCTGGCGTTGTGGCGCCCAACTTCTGGCGCTGCGTCGCTAGAGGTGATGTGAAACTTACAAAGAAAAGTGAGACCCGACGCTCAATGAGGTTTCTTGGCCAATGATCGTTCTCATTCAAATTTTTATATAAACAAAAATAAAACCTTAACACATTATCTATTAAAGATAAGAATCAGAGGTATAAGAAGATAGTAGATGCCACACTCAAGATAAATGAGAAGTTGTGAGTGATAAGTCTGAAGGAACGCCACAAAATGAAATCTTAATAAGTTATAATAAATGTTCTTTGAAGAACTGATGTGCATCATGAAGGTTCTAAATCAACTCAAGAAGGTGAGCTGAGAGTAAAGGAGATTTCAGATGGTCCAATAACAAGGACTAAGGCTAAACAGCTTCAAAGGGCCATAAGTAGTCAAATTGGAGCTATTGAAGCTTCTATGGGATTAGAAGCTTGCGATCTGAATGAAAATGAGTTAAATGTGTTTATTTGTCTTCAATTAGAGATTGGGACGTGATTTAGAGACTTTTGGTGACGTTGGGCTTAAAGAAGCAGCTGAGGGCTTTCTTTCCATGCTATTGGGCTTAATTTACTTCTTATGTTGTTATTTTTATGTATTTGGGCCATTTTGAACTTGTTTAGCTTTATTTTAAATTGTCAAGTCATATTGAACTTATTTTGGGCTTTTTAAGTTAATTAGGTAATATTAGGGTTTCCCCTCATTTTTTAAGCCTATATAAGGTATGTTAAAGTCTTATAGAGGCAGTTGCCTCATTTTGGAATTGGAAGCACGAAATAGAAGAGCTATTTCTCTCACAAAATTGTCTTCTGAAGTTTTCTAGCTCTTGAAGACAGTTGGTGACTTATCACTCTTTGATCACCAAGAGTGTGGCGTCAAACTCTAAATTTATCATTGTGGCGTTCATCTGACTTATCAAGGTATCTATTTAATTCTATCCTCCATCAAATTTACCATTTAATTTTGTTATAATTCAGCCTAAACACTTAAAGAAAAATAACCAACAAAAGAACTAGATTTTATTCGAATTTTGGAATAATCTATTTTTCTAGAAATCAAGGCATATCAAGAACTTAAGAGAAAAATCTCAACATTAATATTATCAATTCTAATTTTTGTTCTCCTTCATCTCTCATATATTTATAGAGACCTCTTGGGACTGTCTAGCATTTATTATAACAACTAATGACAACTTATAATTACTAACTACTACTAACAATTTAGGCACTTTGGATTCCAGCACTTATTACAATAATTAATGAAAACTTACAACTACTAACTACCAACTACGACAAATAAATTAGGCATTTGGAATGGTAGCACTTGTTACAACAATTAATGATAACTTATAGCTACTAACTACCAACAACTAGCAATATTAAGACTTCAAATCACATGGTGATGTGCATCATGATAGTTCTAAATCAACTCAAGAAGGTGAGTTGAGCATAAAAGAGACTTTAGATGGACCAATAACAAGAGCTAAGGCCAAACAGCTTCAAAGGGCCATAAGTAGTCAAATTGGAGCTATTGAAACTTCTATGGACTTGGAATCTTATGATCTGAATGGAAATCGACCAAAGGTGTTTATTTTTCTTCAATTAGAGCCTACGTGATCTAGAGGCTGTTGATGACTTTATGCTTAAAGAGACAGATCAGAGTCTTATTTGCATGCTATTAGGTTTCAGTTGCTTCTTTTTGGACTTATTCTTATCTCTCTCTATTTTTATGTAATTGGGCTTTTTTAAAACATTTTTAATTTTGTTTTAAGTTATCAAGTCAGTTTGGGCTTATTTGAGTTGTTTTGGGCCTTTTAAAGCTAATTTGGTAAAATTAGATTTTTTCCTTCTCTTGTAAGCCTACATAAGGCATCTTAAACTTCTTGTAGAGGCAGTTGCCTCATTCTTGAATTTGATGCACGAAATAGAAGAACTTTTCTCTCTCAAAATTGTCTTCTCAAATTTTCTAGCTCTTGAAAACAGTTAGTGACTTATCACTCTTTTATCACCAAGAGTGTGGCGTCAAAACTCTAAATTGATCCTTGTGGCATCCATCTGACTTATCAAGGTATCTTTTTAGTTCTATTCTCCATCAACTTTACCATTTAATTTTGTTATAATTCAGCCTAAACACTTAAAGAAAAAACCAACAAAAGATCCAGATTTTATTCAAATTTTGGAATAATAAATTTTTCTGAAAATCAAGGCACATCATTTGGTATTAGAGCATAGGGTTTCAGTGTGAAACTGAAGTATCAGCCATTAAAGGTCTCTTGCTATTTTTTTTTGTCTAATATATTATTGTGGGGGTTATTCAACAGGTTGTGTCTCCATAATTTAAGGTTAGTAGTTTTTGAATTACGACTCTGAAGCATTAAAGTTGATTCTTAGTAGTTTGCGGAAAGAAGATGACTTGGCTGAGTTGAGTTGTTCCTGAAACTTGAATTGTGAGTTTGAGTCATTTGTTGCTGTTTGATCTTTTTTTTTTTAGTTGGTGAAAATTTAGTTTGAAAAGTGTGTTTTAGCTGCTGTTTGTGTTGTTCATACTTGTTTGGGGTTTTTGTTGATAATGGCTTAAGATGATGCAAATAGAGTATTGAGGGGTCTGAGTTTAGAACAAGCTCAACTTATGAATTTACAATGAGCTGATGATGAATTTTGAATTTTAGTCAATTATTGCTATCTGATTTTATTTATTGAATTGGTGGGAAAAAAAATCAGTTTGAGAAGTGTGTTTCTAGCTACTGGTTGTGTTGTTCATAGTTCATACTTGTTTAGGGTTTTTGTTAATAATGGCTGAAGATGATGCAAGTAGAGTACCAAAGAGACTAAGTTTGGAACAAGCTTAACTCATGGGCTTACAACGTGCTCATGATGAATTTCGAGGTGAGATTACTGAAATTTGTGGACAATTTGCTGCAATTATAGAAATGATGCAAAAAAATACTTTGCAACCCTAACAAAGGCAGGTAGGGCGTAGGGTA
Source organism: Ailanthus altissimus (assembly GCA_946807835.1). Classification (NCBI taxonomy): domain Eukaryota; kingdom Viridiplantae; phylum Streptophyta; class Magnoliopsida; order Sapindales; family Simaroubaceae; genus Ailanthus; species Ailanthus altissimus. The sequence goes on from OX327687.1 coordinate 19,627,197, forward strand.
CCTTGAAATGACCTAAGGGATGCTGGAGATGAGCCAAATAGGGATGATGAGGCTGAAGATAGGAGTAGGCTAAGGAGGCAGCAAAATGACCCTGCTAGTGGTATCAAACTTAATATACCACCATTTAGAGGTACTAGTTCTCCCGAGGAGTATCTTGAATGGGTTCAAAAGGTAGAAAGGGTGTTTGATTGGCATGAGTACCCTGAAGCAAAGAAGTGTAAGGTAGCAGCACTTGAGTTTACCGATTATGCACTTTTGTGGTGGGAAAACTTAAAAGCTCAGGAAAGAAGGGATGACAAAGAAGAAGTCACGAGCTGGCCACTTATGAAAAGATTAATGAAGAAGAGATTTGTTCCAGATTACTATAAACAAGAATTATAAATCAAACTCCAGACTTTGCGGCAAGGTTCCTTGAGTGTAGAGGAGTATGTGAAAGAATTTGAGCTGTTGCTGATTCGCTGTGATTTAAATGAACCTCAAGAGCAAACAATAGCTAGATTCCTTGATGGATTGAGGAGGGACATAGCTAATGTTGTTGAGTTACAACTACATAGCTAATATTGTTGAGTTACAACTACATAGCTAATGTTGTTGAGTTACAACTACATAGCTAATGTTGTTGAGTTACAACTGTTTATATTTCTTGAGGATGTCATAAAACTTGCAACTAAAGTAGAAAGACAGTAGAAAAGAGGGGGTATTCATATGAGGTCAACTCCATCAAGTAATACAAAGGCTGTTTCTTCACCATTTTGGACATGGAACACACCTAAACGGGATGAGAAAGTGGAGTTCAGTAAGGGGAGTGCTAGTTTAGGTTCTTTGAAGGGAAAGGAGAAAGTATTTGAACCTGAACTTCCCAGGAGGTCTCGAGACATCAAGTGTTTCAAGTGCTTGGTAAATGGGCATATTACTTCTAAATATCCAAATAGAAAGGTGATGGTTCTACATGGGAAGCATGGAGAGCTTGTAAGTAAAGATGAGGCTAAAATGGAAGAGGAATCTAAAGTCGAAGTAACTGAACAAGAAGAGAATCTTGAGCCAATGGAGGGAAATTTATTAGTTATTCAAAGAATTTTGAGTGCTGAAGTTGATATTGATTTGGAACAGCGCAAAAACATCTTTCATACAAGATGTCAAATTCGAGATAAGGTTTGTGCCATGATCATTGATAATGGTAGTTGTACCAATGTTGCATCTACTACTTTAGTGGAGAAACTAGGATTAACTACTGTTCCACATCCCAAATCATATAAATTGCATTGGCTTAATGACAAGGGAGAGATTCAGGTTACAAGATAGGTTCGCGTGCCATTCTCCATTAAAATCTTTCATGATGTGGTTTTATGTGATGTGGTTTCGATAACAGCTAATCACGTGTTATTAGTCCATCAATGGCAATTTAATAATGATGTAACTTATAATGGGCGAAGGAACACTTATTCATTTGTGCTGAATGGGAAGAAAGTGAATTTGATGCCATTGAGTTCTCAACAAGTTAGAGAAGATCAGTTGTGGAATCAAAGGAAGATGGTGGAATCGGGTAAAGGGTTAATGTTAGCCAAAAAGGGAGATGTTGAGCAAGCACTAGCTTCTGTGGGGGTTGTTTTCATGACTTGGGCAAAGCCTTTATTGCAAGTGGAGGGTTTGGATTTGCCAAGGCAGGTTGTGGAGTTGCTTGAAGAGTTCAAAGATGTATTTTCAAAAGAGCTGCCATTAGGATTACCACATATTCAAGGGATAGAGCATTAAATTGATTTGGTGCCTGGAGCTTCACTTCCAAATAGACCAGCATATAGATGTAATCTGGAGGAAGCAAAGCAGATCCAAAGGCAGGTTGGTGAGCTCTTAGAGAGGGCCTATGTGCGTTAGTCACTTAGTCCTTGTTATGTACCTACTTTGCTTGTTCCAGAGAAGGATGATACCATGAGAATGTGTGTGGACAGCCGAGCTATCAACAAGATAACGGTTAAGTATCGATTCTCTATTCCTAGACTTGATGATATGCTTGATGAATTGCATGGTGCTATTTATTTTTCTAAAGTTGATTTGATGAGTGGATATCGCCAAATTAAGATGAAAGAAGGTGATGAATGGAAAACAACCTTTAAAACTAAGCATGGATTGTATGAGTGGATGATGATACCATTTGGGCTTTCTAATGCAAATAGTACATTTATGTGACTTATGAACCATGTTTTGAGGAAGTTTATTGGGCTGTTTGTTGTGGTCTATTTTGATGATATCCTAATCTATAGTAAAACTTTTGATGATCATGTGAAGCATTTTATGGCTATATTTGAGATCTTATGTGATGCAAAGTTGTATGGAAACCTCAAGAAGTGTTATTTCTGCCAAGATAGTGTTGTCATTTTGGGGTATGTTGTTTTTGGCAGTGGAATTAAGGTTGATGAGGAGAAGATTAAGGCAATTCGTGATTGGCCTAAACCTACTGGTGTTGTTGTTGTGAGAAGTTTTCATAGTTTAGCCTCTTTCTATATGCGATTTATTAAAGACTTTAGTTCTATTGTTGCGCCTATGACAGAGTGTTTGAAAAAAGGGAATGAGTTTAGGTGGAATGAGAATGCACAGAAGGAGTGTGATACTTTCGGGCTTGGTATTGGAGCTGTTTTAATGCAAGAAAAGCGGCCAATTGCATTCTTTAGTGAGAATCTAAATGGGGCACGTTTAAACTACTCTATTTATGACAAGGGGTTTTATGCATTGATTCGGGCTCTCGAGGTATGGCAGCTTTACCTATTACCTAAAGAGTTCGTTATTCATACTGACCATGAATCTTTGAAGTATCTTAAAGGGCACAAGAAACTGAATATAAGACATGCCAAATGGGTAGAATTCATGGAGACATTTCCTTATATCATAAAATACAAGAAGGGGTAAACCAATGTCATTGCTGATGCTTTTTCTAGGAGGTATGCGTTGATTTCTATGTTAAATGTAAGGCTATTGGGTTTTGAACAGGTGAAAGAATAATATAATAGTGATTCATACTTTACTAATGTGGTGTCTGGATGTGCTAAAAGAGCTTGTGATGGGTTCTTTATGCATGATGTTTACTTGTTCAAGTTGGGCAGAATGTGTATACCTTCAGGATATTTGCATGAGTTGCTTGTGCGTGAGGCTCATGGTGGTGGTCTTAGTGGTCATTTTGGGGAGAAGAAAACTTATGAGCTACTAAAAGAGCACTTCTTTTAGCCTAATATGTTGCAGGATGTTCATAAGGTGGTTGAAAGATGTGATATTTGCAAGAAAGCTTAGGGTAAAGAGAATGCATATGGCTGTATATGCCTTTACCTATCCCAAAACATCCATGGATGGATATTAGTATGGATTTCGTGCTTGGATTACCTAGAACACAACGTAGAAAGGATTCAGTGATGGTTGTGGTTGATCGATTTTCCAAAATGTCCCACTTTATTCCTTATAACAAAACTGATGATGCTACTCATATTGCTGATTTATTTTTTAAGGAAATTGTATGTTTGCATGGAATCCCTAAAAGCATTGTCTCCGATCGTGATACAAAGTTCTTAGGCTACTTTCGGAAGACTCTTTGGAAGAAGCTTGGAACAAAGTTGCCTTTCAATACTGCTTGTCATCCACAAACTAATGGGCAAACTGAGGTAGTGAACCGTACTATCTTCTTTATTACGGGCTGTTATAAACAAGAACTTAAAGTGTTGGGATACTTGTTTGCCTATTGTGGAGTTTGCATACAATCGTAGTGTCTATAATGCTACAAAATTCTCACAATTTGAGATTGTGTATGGATTTAACCCATTTGTTCCTATTGACCTTGTTCCTATTCCAATTGATGAGATGACTTCTATGGATGGGGTTAAGAAGGTAGAATTGATGAAGAAGCTTCACGAGCAAGTTCGAATTCATATTAAGGAGAAAACAGCTAAGTATGTTAAGCATGCTAACAAAGGATGGAAAATGATTAGCTTTGAACCTGGTGATCTTGTTTGGATTCATCTTAGTAAGGGAAGATTTTCCAACAAGCGAAAGTCCAAGTTGATGCCAAGAGTTGATGGACCTTTTCGAGTTGTAGAGAAGGTGAATAGTAATGCTTATAAAGTTGATCTTCTAGGTGATTAAAATGTTTCAGCCACTTTTAATATGAAGGACATATCTCCTTATTTAGAAGATCCATAAGATTCTGATTTGAGGGCAAATCATTTTCAGCCCGGGGGTAATGATGTGCATCATGACAGTTCTAAATCAACTCAATAAGGTGAGTTGAGCATACAAGAGACTTCAGATGGACCAATAACAAGAGCTAAGGCCAACAGCTTCAAAGGGCCATAAGTAGTCAAATTGGAGCTATTGAAGGTTCTATAGGCTTGGAATCTTGTGATTTGAATGGAAATCAATCAAAGGTGTTTATTTGTCTTCAATTAGAGGCTGTTGGCGACTTTATACTTAAAGAGGCAGATGAGAGTCTTATTTGCATGCTATTAGGTTTTAGTTGCTTCTTTTTGGACTTATTTTTGTTATTTTGCTTATCTCTCTCTATTTTCATGTAATTGGTCCTTTTTAAATATGTTTAGTTTTGTTTTAAGTTATCAAGTCATTTTTGGCTTATTTGAGTTGTTTTGAGCCCTTTTAAGCTAATTAGGTAAAATTAGGTTTTTTCCTTATCTTGTAAGCCTATATAAGGCATCTTAAACTTCTTGTAGAGGCAGTTGCCTCATTCTTGAATTGGATGCACAAAATAGAAGAAATTTTCTCTCTCAAAATTATCTTCTCAAGTTTTCTAGCTCTTGAAGACAATTAGTGACTTATCACACTTTGATCACCAAGAGTGTGGCTTCAAAATTCTAAATTGATCCTTGTGGCGTCCATCTGACTTATCAAGGCATCTTTTTAGTTCTATCCTCTATCAACTTTACCATTTAATTTTGTTAAAATTCAGCCTAAACACTTAAAGAAAAAACCAACAAAAGAACCAGATTTTATTCAAATATTAGAATAATCTATTTTTCTGAAAATCAAGGCACATCACATGGGCTACTCACATGAGTTGCTATGCTATTTTTCCCCATCACACATGGATGCTCAGTGAACATTGTGAAGTTTTGCAGCCTAGTTCGCATCATTATCCCTCTCTTGAAAAGTATTTGTCCTCAAATCTTTACCAGGCTCAAATACAACTTTCTTGAACATTAAAGTAGTATTTTTGACAACGCAACAATGAACACACATCTTTGATAATCCATCATTCTTAGGTACTAGCAATACTGGAATGGTAGGATGATTCATGCATTTACACACGTATCTCTTCTCTATGAGCTCACAAATCTGTATTTAAAGTTTCTTTGTCTCATTGGGATTACTTCTATAGGCTATAATATTTAGAATTAATGCTCCATGTGTAAAGATGATTTGATGCTCGATTCCCCTTATTTGTGGTAAAATATTAGGTATCTCTTTGGGAAACACATCAACAAAATCTTTTTCATCTTTTTCGATTTGCAAACTTAATGTACGCTTAGAAACCATTAGCTTACCATATACAGGGTACTCCATTCCATCACTTGCATCTTTCAACGGTGGCATAGGTTTGTCATCTGACTTGCTTTCAGTTTCAATGACATGGTTATCTCTTAGAATCAGTGCAATTTGATTTGGACATTGAGATGCAATATGACTTTGGCTGCCTCCCATGTTTTGGCCCTTAGTTGGTTCTGCTTTGAAATTGGAATCAGCTTGCTCAGCTTTTTTACTCCAATCCAGTTTCAAAGATGATGTGGAACTAGAGTTTTGGCCATATCTTGTGGAACTCTTCCTACTTAATTGTTTGTCTACCTCTTTTGTCATATTCAACATTCTATCCCAAGCATCTTCTTCAATCACATCATCATTCATGGTAGCACGCCTATGTTGAATTCGGAATTTAGGAACTCTAGGTGTCTATGCCATTTGTGTACTAGATTCAAATTTATCTATCCGAACTTGCTCCATCTTTACTTTCAACATTTCTCTCATCTCACCCATTAAAGTTTTCATGAGAAACTTTGAATCAACCTATTTCGATCCAACTTTGGAAGTATTTTTGTCCTTGTTGTTTAGCATGTTTGCTACAAAACAAAGTTTGAAAAATAAAACGAACCTCGTACACTCCCTCACGTGTTTCACTTGAAGAATGATTCACTCAACATTCACTCTTTTTTTTTTAAATTTTGAACAGTATATCTGGAATCGATGGAATTTGAATTTTTTTGTCTCTTTTTATTTATTTATTTTAATGTAATAACAGAACATGAAGAATTAGATTAAATAACAGACAAGAAGAAATAAGAAAATTGATATAGGCTATAGATTCGTTTAGAGACTAAAATAAAGTTGCTGATTTAAAAAAAAAAAAAAGAACAACCAATGAAAATTGAAAGGGTAGTTCAAACCTGATTATAACCTAAGCTCTGATACCAAATGATGTGAAACTCGCAAAAAAAAAGTGAGACCCTCAATGAGGTTCATTTGCCAAGGATCGTTCTAATTCAAAATTTTATATAAACAAAAATAAAATCTTGACTCATTATCTATCAAAGATAAGAACCAGAGGTGTAATAAGAAGGTAGGTAGGCACCACACTCAAGATAAATGAGAAGCTGTGAGTGATAAGTCTAAAGGAACACCACAAGAGGAAATCTTAATAAGTTCTAATAAAAGTTCTTTGAAGAACTTAAGAGAAAATTCTCAACATTAATATAATTAGTTCTGATTTTTGTTCTCCCTCATCTCTCATATATTTATAGAGACCTCTTGGGTTGTCTAGCATTTATTACAACAACTAATGACAACTTATAACTACTAACTACTACTAAATATTTAGGCAGTTGGGATTCCAGCACTTATTACAACAATTAATGAAAACTTACAACTACTAACTACCAATTACTATCAATAAATTAGGCACTTGGAATGGTAGCACTTCTTAAAAAAATTAATGATAACTTAGAACTATTAACTACCAACTACTAGTAATATTGAGACTTCAAATCACATGGGCTACTCACATGAGTTGCTGTGCTATTTTTTTCCATCACACATGGATGCTCAATGAACATTGTGAAGCTTTGACAGACTATTTCGCATCATTCTCCCTCTCTTGAAAAGGATTTGTCCTCAAATCTTTACCAGGCTCAAATACAACTTTCTTGAACATTAAAATAGTATTTTTGATAGCGCAACAATCAACACACATCTTTCATAATCCATCATTCTTAGGCAGTAGCAATACTGGAATGGTAGGATGATTCATGCATTTACACACGTACCTCTTCTCTATGAGCTCACAAATTTATATTTGATGTTCCTTCGTCTCATTGGGATTACTTCTATAGGCTGTAATATTTAGAATTAATGATCCAGGTATAAAGTTGATTTGATGCTAGATTCCCCTTATTCGTGGTAAAGCATTAGGTATCTCTTTCAAAAACAAATCAACAAATTCCTTTTTATCTTCTTCGATTTGCAAACTTAATGTACGCTTAATAAACATGAGCTTACCATATACTAGGTACTCCATTCCATCACTTGCATCTTTCAATGGTGGCATACGTTTGTCATCTGAGTTGCTTTTAGTTTCAATGACATGGTTATTGCTTAGAATTAATGCACTTTGATTTGAACATTGAGATGCAATATGACTTTGGCTGCCTCCCACGTTTTGGCCATTAGTTGGTTCTGCTTTGAAATTGGAATCAACTTGCTCATATTTTTTACTCCAATCCAATTTCAAAGATAAGGTGGAACTAGAGTTTTGGCCTTATCCTGTGGAACTCTAACTACTTAGTTGTTTGTCTACCTCCTTTGTCATATTCAACAATCTATCTCAAGTATCTTCATCAATGCCATTATCATTCATGGTAGCACGCCTATCTTGAATTCAGAATTTAGGAACTCTAGGTGTCTATGCCATTTGTGTACTTACTAGATTCAAATTTATCTATCCGTATATGAACTTGCTCCATCTCTACTTTCAACATTTCTCTCATCTCACCCAGTAAAGCTTTCATGAGAAACTTTGAATCAACCTATTTCGATCCAACTTCGGAAGTATTTTTGTCCTTGTTGTTTAACATATTTGCTATAAAACAAAGTTAGAAAAATAAAATGAACCTCGTATACTCCCTCACGTGTTTCACTCAAAGAATGATTCACTCAACTTTCACTCGTGGTTTTTTTTAAAAATTTAGAAAATTAAATTTGGAATCAATGAAATCTGAATTTTTTGGGTCTCTTTTTATTTATTTATTTTAATGTAATAACATAACATGTAGAATTAGATTAAATAACAGACAAGAAGAAACAAGAAAATTGATATAGGTTACAGATTCTTTTAGAGACTAAAATAAAGTTGCTGATTTAAAAGAAAGAACAATAAATAGAAATTAAAAGGATAGTTTAAACCTGATTAGAACCTAAACTCTAATACCAAATGATGTGAAACTCACAAAAAAAAGTGAGACTTGACTCTCAATGAGGTTCCTTTGCCAAAGATCGTTCAAATTCAGATTTTTATATAAACAAAAATAAAACCTTGACCCATTATCTATCAAAGATAAGAACTAGAGGTATAAGAAGATAGTAGACGCCACAGTCAAGATAGATGAGAAGTTGTGAGTGATAAGTCTGAAGGAATGCCACAAGATGAAATCTTGATAAGTTCTAACAAAAGTTCTTTGAAGAAATTAAAAGAAAACTCTCAACATTAATATTATCAATTCTAATTTTTGTTCTCCCTCATCTCTCATATATTTATAGAGACCTTTTGAATATCTAGCATTTATTACAGCAACTAATGACATCTTATAACTACTAACTACTACTAAAACTTTAGGCACTTGAGATTCCAGCACTTATTACAACAATTAATGAAAATTTACAACTACTAACTACCAACTACTACTAATAAATTAGGCACATAGAATGGTAGCACTTGTTACAAAAATTAATGATAACTTATAACTACTAACTACCAACAACTAGCAATATTGAGACTTCAAATCACATAGGCTACTCACATGAGTTGCAGTGCTATTTTTTCCCATCACACATGGATTCTCAATGAACATTGTGATGTTTTGACAGCCTAGTTCGCATCAGGAGGTCACAGCTCCAGCGCTGTAGCGCCATGTGTCTGGCACTGCAGTGCCAGGTCTTGGAGACCCCTCAGCACTGTAGTGCTCACTACCCTGCGTTGCAGCACGAATTCTAAAATCGATGTTTAAGTGCCAATTCTCTTAGCACTGCGACGCTAGCTACCCAACGCTGGAGAGCTGGAACAAAAATTTCCAATGCCTCGACGCTGAGCACTCATGGCCACAGCGCTTCGGTGCTCCCAACTTCGGTATACCTATTTCAACAACTTGAAATGCACCTTTTGAGCACCGAAACATCACCAACAATAATTTTACACTCAAACCACCCAATATCAACTCAAAATAGCTTTGATACTATTTTGTGAGTGATTTAAAACATATAGTGCATGCATGTGAATTTGTGTTTATCATTCAAATTTAGCATACGTATCATATACATACATGTGCAGCGGATGAACAGAATACAAATTACTAAATGATAAACACAAATAAACTTTCATGTTATCTCATAAATGTAAAATACATCAAGATTGAAAAATAGTAACTTGTCAAGTCTTTGGTATTTGGTCGAACCGAAGTACCCGCCTTTGAAGCAACTCATTCGCAATCCTAGTTCCTCAACACGGTGGGCTTGGGGAAGGTAGAATAGCAGCTTTTTCAGTAAGTTATTCAACTATTGAATCCTTGTTTCTACTTTATAGTATGGGTGATAAAAAAAATATATAAGAGGAAAACTGGAAGAGTTGTGTTTTTGTGCTCAACACTTGAGAGAATCTTCTAACACTTAGCAAAATTTACTTCTCTCACCTCCTTTAGCCCCTTACACGAATTTTTGATAATTAATTGAGTAATTAATTACTCTTTTATTTGTTTATTATTTTCTATCATTTTTTCACCTAATGACATCCATTATGTTTGCCATTAGTTTTTTTATTATTATTTACAATAAACCAAATGAAAACAAAACAAAATAAAAAATCATTTAAATGAACTTGGCCTTAATCTAGGCCAAATGAGAAAACACTTTCTCATTGTTAAGAAACATCTTAAGACTTACCATTAACAAATGCCACCCATTTCTACTTATCATTTCATTTAATAAATATTAAATGAATGATTTAATCATATTAAATCATGATAGAAACACATGCCAATTTAAATAATAATATCATATATTACTATTATTTTATTCAATAAATATTTTAATGAATAAAATAATGGTATTATTTGTCCAACAAATAAGGTCATTTTGGTAATTTTCAAATCTAATAATAATTGACTCACATGTTGATGTGCATCATGAAGGTTCTAAATCAACTCAAGAAGGTGAGCTGAGTGTAAAGGAGATTTCAAATGGTTCAATAACAAGGGCTAAGGCTAAACAGCTTCAAAGGGCCATAAGTAGTCAAATTGGAGCTATTGAAGCTTCTATGGGATTAGAAGCTTGCGATCTGAATGGAAATGAGCTAAATGTGTTTATTTGTCTTCAATTAGAGATTGGTACGTGATTTAGAGACTTTTGGTGATGTTGGGCTTAAAGAAGCAGCTGAGGGCTTTCTTTCCATACTATTGGGCTTAATTTACTTCTTATGTTGCTATTTTTATGTATTTGGACCATTTTGAGCTTGTTTAGCTTTATTTTAAATTGTTAAGTCAGATTGGGCTTATTTTGGACTTTTTAAGTTAATTAGGTAATATAAGGGTTTCCCCTCATCTTGTAAGCCTATATAAGGCATCTTAAAAGTCTTATAGAGGTAGTTTCCTCATTTTGCAATTGGAAGCACGAAATAGAAGAACTTTTTCTCTCTCAAAATTGTCTTCTCAAGTGTTCTAGCTCTTGAAAACAGTTAGTGACTTATCACTCTTTGATCACTAAGAGTGTGGCATCAAACCCTGAATTGATCATTGTGGCGTCCATCTGACTTATCAAGGTATCTTTTTAGTTCTATCCTCCATCAACTTTTCCATTTAATTTTGTTACAATTCAGCCTAAACACTTAAAGAGAAAAAAAACAACAAAAGAACCAGATTTTTATTCAATTTTTGGAATAATCTATTTTTCTGAAAATGAAGGCACATCATGGGTAAAGACAAAACTATAGCTGATTTGAAGGAAGGTTACGTTGGGATTTGTGCTTACATGTTATCCCAATATGTATAAATATTTAACTATAATATTTATAAAATTAAAATTTCTAATAAAATTGTTACGTTTCAGAGATTGTATGATCTAAAAGAGTTCAGATCTAGTCTAAAAATATTTAGATTAGTGCTAAGTATTAGCAATGCTAAAATTTATAAGTGTAAATAGTTAGCAATGCTAAAAGTTAGCAGGTTATAAGAGTTGGTGAAATCTAATAAGTTAGAGCCTTATCTAAAATGAGACGAAGACATAAGAATATATTAGTAATGACGTAGCTGCAAAGAGTTACAGATGGTGTTAGGAAATGTCATTATGCAAGTATGTTCTCAAACACTATATTCCTGATTTAATTTCATCAATGTGGGTCTTTCGTTGAAATCTAATAATATAGATTAGTGTATGTCTATATTTGTATGGTCTAGATGATTAGTCTTAGCAAATCATGATTTAGCGTAAGCTTGTATAGAGATACAGGTATTCAGTGAGGGCTGGGTATTGAATAGAGTCACGAAGACCTCCAATAGACATCTCATAAAGCCATCAATAAAAGGTCTTTCGAGTTAAGTAGTATTCGTGGTCCTTTAACCTTAGCACCACGGTGGGTTTGTGAGTGATCCACCATACTTTGGTTTCACACATGTCAAAAACTTTTTATGGTCTGACCGCTAGGTATCGCTGGGTATAGTATGATGCTTATGGAGTCCGATGTATGTAGATATAAGATTCGTCAGCTCATATGAGTGAGTTGTATATCCTGATGCTTCGAGATTGTATTTTAGAAAATCTTGTGGCCCAAGTATAAACCCTGAAAATAGTTTCTATATGGCTAAACAATATAGCAAAAGTATTTGCGGTTATCGTTTATAGAAATACAAATCTAAAGATAAATTCAAGATTGGGCAAATAGAGATTTGATGATATTGATTTATATCTTTGTTCTTCTAGGATATCAATTACGGAAGGATTTTATGTATATGTAATTACCTCAACTTGTATGGTATGCACTGTTTTGTAATATCCATAACGTGTATGGGGGGCATCGGTCACGGACGTATGGATGAGTTCCATATGACAAATTGGGCGTGGACCTAGAGAGTCTCATAATATGAAGTATACTCGTTGCATACTAGGGTAGCGGACTAGATTCAATAATTTGATCCAGAAAATTCTAGCAAACCAGATGTTTGTTTAAAGATCACTTGGGATGTGTATTTGTCAAGACTTAATTGTTAAGTACATCATATAATTAGTTGACATAAATTGTTAACTAATGAGATATTGACAAGTGACATAATTTGGTCTATAAATTATATTTACCTTAAATTGACCTATTAACCTTGCTAGTAAATATAAGTAAGGTAAAATAATTATTCAAAATTATTTTGAATAATTAATTAAATATTATATATAATAATCATTATTATAAATGTCAATAGGGGTACAAACAATTATTACTATGACTTATTAATAATGACATGATATTATGAATGATGGAACACCATTGAAGTAAAGTTTACAAAGTTTATAAAAAATAAAAATGTTTTCATTTTTATTCAGGGGCTAATTAAATTACATTAGCACAATAATAAAATAAAATAAAGATGTCATTTTCAATTTTATTTATATTAATTAATAATGCTGTAAATTTATTCAATGGATAAGTATTAGTAAAAAGAAAAAACATTAGTGGCCAAAAAAATTAAAATGTAGGCCATTTATTGTTTTTTGGTAGAGAAACAAAACAAAAACAAAATGAAAGTGGTTCAACCACTAAAATGGAGATGAATTGATTTGATCAATTCTCTCTCAATTCCATCATCCGGTCATGCAAAAGGAAAACAAGAGAATTGAAAAATAAAAATATTTTTGGATAAAAACATACTTCAATGAAAAATAGTTTTAAAAAGTGCAATGCAAGAGTTGCATAAATAATCTATTTTCTTGAAAACAAATATGTATGTGTTAAAAGAGTTTGAATACATGCTACTAGAAATTAATCAAAGCTACCATTATAATTCTATAATCCCATCAGATTGTTGTGGACTAAAATTGTTCAAGAATAGACTTCAAGGTGAGCTCTAAAATTTGTAATCTTCATTGAAGTTCCTCAAAAGTATGTTTTTGCAATCTTAACTTGTTTAAAATTTAGCTTACATGTGTACATGTTAATTCTATGTTTAATTCCACTGCAAATCATATATGTGAGACATATTTAAGTTTTTTAACATGTACACAATCGCATGCATACACCCAAAATACGTTATCAAGTGGTATCAGAGCATGTTTATTGTGTTTCTGGGTTGTTGGAGTGTTATATGTAGTGTTTGGAATGCCAAGAAATAGTAGCAACTGGATTTTGAAGTGTTTAAAAAGCACAAAAATAGCTACTATTGAGTGAACGTCGCAGTGCTATGTTTAGAATGCTAGGGATGTTGGGGCGTTCAACGCGAAGAAATTTTGAGCAGTCTAAATTAGCAGAACTAGCCCATGAAGCCCAAATTCTAGCAAGCACTTTAAGACTTTTATTTGTTGTAATTTTTTAATTTTACTTATTTTTAAATTGTCTTGTACTCTTTCACATTTGTATCTTAATCCTAATGGTCTCTATATAAACCATAGGATTGAGAGTTTGAGAGCCAGTCATTGTTTCAGTATTCAGAGAAATAAACATAGTTTTTTTAGAAAAATTATTTTTTGAGTTGGTGCCTAACCAATCTCAATTTTGTCTTGTTGAATAATATCAACAATTTTACGTCTTTGTAAACAAAGAGCCCATCAGCGTTTATTCTGTGTCATCATTCCCCTCATCTTGAAAAGAATTTGTCCTCAGATCATCACCTACATCAAAAGGAATTAAATTAGTAAGATTGAAAGTGGCACTAACATTGTACTCACTTAGCAAATCCAACTTATATGTATTGTCATTTATGCGCTTAAGAACTTGAAAAGGTCCATCTCCTCTTGGAAGTAACTTAGATCACCTTTGTGCCAGAAATCTTTCTTTCTGCATGTGCAGCAAAACCCAATCTCTGAGTTCAAATTTCAGCTGTCAACGACTTTTATTAGCTTGTTTTGTATACTGCTCCATCCTCTTCTCAATGTTGAGTCTTGGGTACTGCATGTATCTACTTCACAATAGCCCTTTTCTTTCCATCTAAGTTAGAGACAAAGGTAATAGCATCAAATCTAATGTAGTTAAAAGATTAAAACCATAAATAATTTCAGATGGTAATAACTTAGCATAAAGGAATTGGATAGGTGTAAAATCTGTCATGTGTAAAAGTCCTAGTCAAAATACTGGGTTATACACTCCACTTCTAATTCCTACAACACCTTAGGAAAATGTTAGCATGAATTTTGTTTTGGGATTGCCAAGAACTCAAAGAAATAAAGATTCTTCCATGGTAGTGGTGGATCATTTTTCCAAGATGACGCACTTCATTCCTTGCAACAAGACTCCTGATGGTTCCTATGTAGTTGACTTATATTTTCAAGAAATTACGAAAATGCATGGAATTTCTAAGACTATTATCTCAGATCATGATACTAAGTTCATGATTCACCTTTGGCACAATATTTGGAGGAAGCTTGGAACTCAACTCAACTTTCAGTTCTTCCCAACATCCTTAATCTGATGGATAAACTGAAATCACAAATCGTAGTTTAGGAAACCTGTTGAGGTATTAAATTAGAAAAAATATCTGTCAATAAGATCTTATTTTTGCTCAAGTTGAATTCCCTTACAACCATACAAAAGGCCAATCTACAGGTTATATGCCGTTTGAAATTGTTTACGGTCAGAATCCAACTAGTCAATTGAATTTAGTCCCTTTTCTAACTATTCACCAATTTAGTGTAAATGCTGAAGAATGAGTATAGAACATAAAAAAAACTACATGAAGAAGTTAGAAAGAAAATATTGAAGCAAAACCAGAAGTACCAAAAGAGCGCCAACAAGCATCTTATGCATATGGAATTTTCAGAATGAGATTTAGATTGGGTTCATCTTAGAAAAGAAAGGTTCCCTCATGATCAGTTTGCCAAACTCAAACCAAATCCTAATGGACCATTTAAGGTGATCAACCAAATTTGGGGAAATGTGATGAGGGCACAAATAACAAATGTGATGCAAACGACACTGCACAGCCTATACACATACAAGAGAAAGAACTCGCACGTGGGCTTAGAAGGGCACAGGTCCATCAATCACATGATACATTAAGTTTGCCAAATGGGTCAATCACAAGACTTAGATCCAAGCAATTTAAAAAAGCATTAAATGGGCTGATTCAACAAGTTTGTGGTAGGGCAAACACATGGAGGCCTAGCATAAGCTCAAATACATTTCAAATAAATCCAAATCAGATTCAAGGAAACCTAATCACTTTGATTAAGGCAGAATTTTTGGAAATTTGAATTTTCAAGGAAACCTGATCCCTTTGATTTAGGCATGTTTTCTGGAAATTTGAATATTCAAGGAAACCATGTTTTCTGGAAATTTAAATATTCAAGGAAACCTAATCCCTTTGATTTAGGCATGTTTTCTGGAAATTTGATTAAGTTTGAATTTTGTAATTTCAATTGTTGTATTAGTTGTAAGTTTGAAATTTGTATTTGAAAGTTGTAATTGATATCTCTTATGGTCTCTATAAATACCATGGGGATTGAGAGTGGGAGGGCAGATTTCAAAAAATAATATTTGAGAGTTTTTGTGTTCTTCTTTCATTCTTTCTTGAAAGGACTTGAACTTATCAAGCTTGTTCTTGTGGCGTTCAAACAACTGGACTTATCACCTAGATTCTTGAAGTGTCCTTGGGGTTTCTTGGTGTGGCATCCTATATCCATCCATAGTCTTGGTTCTTGGTTTGCTAACTCAAGAGTCAAGACTCGTCAAACCTGCGTCTTGAAGATCTCGGGTTCAATTTCATATTGTGGTGCTGGGTTTTGTCACATTGTTGGCAAGGTTCATATCATTTGGTATCAGAGCTTTGGTTTCAAGGCAAGTTTGAATTATCTTTTTATGTATTTCATTGTTCCATTTATCTTTACATAAATTCGTATTTTATTTTATTTCTGGTTTCTGATTTAAAAAAAAAAAGAAAAAAAAGAAAGAAAGAAGATATCAAAAAAAGATAGAAAAGAAAAGGCCAGAAATTTGTTGCAAATTCTAAAATTTGAATTTCATCAGTTTGTCAACAACTTTGAACCAAATTTCCCACATATGTTACTGGCATCATTTTTCTTAAGGATATATTCTTGAATCGTGTGACTTGTCTCGGTTGCTTCTCATATTGAATTGTCACTTGAATCTTGATAATTTTTGAGTCTGATTAAGGGTGAAAAGAAGAAGCGTGAGTGGAAAAAGGCAAAGAGTGGTGAGAACATAAGAGGGTAAAAGCTGTTTGAGTGCTAAACACGAGAGTAAGTAAATTTTCTTGGGTGAAACACGTGAAGGAGTGCTTGTGAGGCCTTAACTGTATTTTTTGCAGATTCTAAACATGTTACACAATCAAGAAAACTCAAATGAAGAGGTTCAACAACCAACCAATCCAAACCTACAGTAGTAGACGTTATTGGGCAAAATGAGGCGGATGATGAGAACTGAATTAGAGCAAATTCGCGAGAGAATGGACCGGTTGGAAAATTTAGGGCAGCATCAAAACTCGTCCATTGGGCAACCACCTAGGCGAGTGCAACCAGGAGCACAATGGGGAGATGTTGGAGATGAAGAGGAGTTGGATGAGCTAGATGAACCACCAATGAACCAAGGTAGATTTAGACGTGGATATGGAGATATAGGTGCTAGGAGGAGAATACATAGGTGAGATGATGACTTGGGAAGCATTAAGGTGAAGATTTCACCTTTCCAAGGTAAAAATGATCCTGAGGAGTATCTAGAATGGGAGATGAAGATAGAGATGATCTTTGATTGTCACGACTATTCCGAGGCCAAAAAGGTAAAATTGGCTGCAATTGAATTCACTAACTATGCTATTGTTTGGTGGGATCAATTTTTGAAGGAAAGGAGGAGAAATCACGAACGACCTGTTGAGACGTGGAACGAGATGAAGGCCATCATGAGAAGATGCTTCATTCCTAGCTACTACCATCAAGAGTTATATAACAAGTTGCAACGTCTAACTTAAGGATCCAAGAGCATTGATGAATACTATAAAGAAATGGAGGTTGCTATGATCCAAGCAAATGTAGAGGAGGATAGAGAAGCCACTATGACTAGGTTCTTGAATGGCTTAAACCGAGAGATAGCAGACATGGTGGAGATGCAGCATTATGTAGAGTTGACAGATATGGTGCACCAAGCCATCAAAGTTGAGCAACAATTGAAGCGAAGGAACATAGTTCGAAGGGGATCAAGCATGGCTGCCACAAACTCATGGTAACCAGCCCCTAAAAGAGATGAATTTTCATTAACTAAGCCTAAGTCCGAGCCATCTAAGGATGCCAAACAAGCTGCGACATTGAAACAAGATAAAATTGAATTCACAACTTCTAAAAATCGTGACATTAAGTGCTTCAAATGCCAAGGTAGGGGATATATAGCTAACCAATGTCCAAACAAAAGGCTAATGGTGATCAACACTCAAGGGGAGATCGAGTCAGAAGATGAGCAAGATGATGAAGTGGATGATATGCTACCTCTTGAAACTGACTATGAAGGACAATATGCAGTAGAAGGAGAATCATTGGTGGCAAGACGAGCTCTTAGCGCACAAGTTAGGGAAGAAGAAAACAATCAGCGAGAAAACTTGTTCCATACTAGATGTTTCATGAACAACAAAGTTTGCAGCGTTATAGTTGATGGTGGGAGTTCCACCAATGTTACCAGCACCGAATTAGTAGAAAAATTGGCATTACCTACCTTAAAACATCCACGACCATACCGACTTCAATGGCTGAATAATTGCGGAGAAGTCAAGGTAACCAAATAGGTGTTGGTGGCATTTTTCATTGGTAAATATGATGATGAGGTACTTTGTGACGTGGTACCTATGCATGCATGTCACATCCTATTGGGACGACCATGGCAGTTCGATAGACGAGTCACACATGACGGTTACACCAACAGGTACTCTTTTATCATCAAGAAGCAGCCTATAACACTTGTACCATTGACACCAAAAACAATTCTTGAAGACCAACTGAAGATGCAAAAAGTGAGTGAAAAGAGAAAAGAAAATGAGAGAGAGGCCAAAGCTTCGAGAAAAGAAAATGAGAGGAGAGAAAAAGAGAAAAGCAAAGGCATGAAACAGGGTGAAAATGAAAATGAGAGAGTTGTAGCCTTTTTTAGTGCAAGAGAGGACAAATATAATTATATTGCAAAAAAGTGTGAGATCAAGAGAGCTTTAATTTCGCAACAGCCCCTTATAGTACTTATGTACAAGGAGGCCCTTTTGTGTACTAACGATCTTACTGGATCTTTGCCAAGCAATATTATTTCTCTTTTGCAGAAATTCAATGATGTTTTTCTTGAGGAGGTACCTTCAGGCTTACCTCTAATTCGAGGAATTGAACATCAAATTGATTTCATACCTGGTGCAACAATTCCAAACCGACCCGTTTATAGAAGTAATCCTGAGGAGACGAAAGAAATTCAACAGTAAGTTAACGAGCTAATGGAAAAAGGATATGTTAGAGAGAGCATGAGTCCTTGTGCAGTTTCGGTCTTACTAGTACCTAAGAAGGATGGGACATGGAGGATGTGTGTTGATTGTCGAGCCATCAACAACGTTACGGTAAAGTATCGCCATCCTATTCCTCGATTAGATGATATGTTAGATAAACTACATGAATCTTGTGTATTTTCTAAGATTGATCTCAAGAGTGGATACCATCAGATTAGGATGAAAGAAGGTGATGAGTGGAAAACTGCATTTAAAACAAAATATAGTTTGTATGAATGGTTAGTTATGCCTTTTGGATTAACTAATGCACCTAGTACTTTCATGAGACTTATGAACCATGTTTTGCGTGCTTTTATTGGCAAATTTGTAGTTGTGTACTTTGATGATATCTTGATATATAGTAAAAGCCTAGATGCTCACGTTGACTACTTAAAGCTTGTTTTAGAGGTTTTAAGGAAAGAAAAGTTGTTTGCTAACCTTAAGAAATGCACTTTTTGCACGAACAAACTTGTGTTTCTTGGTTTTGTTGTAAGTTCAAAAGAAATTGAGGTTGATGATGAAAAGGTGAAGGCAATTCATGATTGGCCAACGTCTACTTCAGTGACACAGGTTAGAAGCTTCCATGGCTTAGCTAGTTTTTACCGACGTTTTGTTCGGGATTTCAGTAGCATAGCCGCACCCTTAACTGAAGTCATCAAGAAGAATGTTCCATTTAAGTGGGGAGATGAGCAAGAAAAAGCATTCAAGCTAATCAAAGAGAAATTAACTAATGCACCTTTACTTGTTTTACCTAACTTCACTAAAACGTTCAAAATTGAGTGTGATGCTTCAGGTATAGGTATTGGAGGAGTATGGATGCAAGAGGGAAGACCGGTTGCATACTTTAGTGAGAAATTAAATGGTGCAGTCCTAAAATATTCCACCTATGACAAAGAATTGTATGCATTAGTTCGAACCTTGGACTATCTATGGCCGAAAGAGTTTGTTATTCACACAGATCATGATCTTTGAAGCATTTAAAGTGGCAGCATAAGCTGAATAGACGCCATGCAAGTTGGGTGGAGTTCATTGAAACATTCCCCTATGTGATCAAATATAAACAAGGTAAGGAAAATGTAGTTGCTGATGCACTATCACGCAGGTACGCTTTGCTTTCAACCCTTGATGCTAAATTGCTTGGATTTGATTACATTAAGGAATTATATGCAAACGATTCTGATTTTGGTGACTTGTTTAAAATTTGCACTAAAAGGGCAAGTGGAAAGTTTTATCTACATGATAATTTTCTATTTCGAGAAAATAAATTATGTGTTCCACATTCATCCTTACGTGAATTACTTGTTCGGGAAGCACATGGTGGTGGTTTAATGGGTCACTTTGGGGTAGCAAAGACTTTAGGTGTATTGCATGAGCATTTCTTTTGGCCACACATGAAACGTGATGTAGAGAGGATTTATGCGAGATGCATCACTTGCAGGCAAGCTAAGTCTAGGCATCAACCACATGGGTTGTACACACCCCTCCCTATTCCTAATGCACCTTGGGTTGATATCTCTATGGATTTTGTTTTGGGTTTACCTAGGACTAAGAAGGGGAGAGACTCAGTTTTTGTGGTTGTTGATAGGTTCTCTAAAATGGCACATTTTATTGCATGCCATAAAACTGATGATGCATCACATATAGCTGATTTATTCTTCAAGGAGATTGTTAGGTTGCATGGCATGCCCAGGACTATTGTTTCTGATCGAGACTCACGATTCTTGAGCTATTTCTGGAAGACTTTGTGGGGAAAGTTGGAAACTAAATTGTTATTCTCTATTACATGTCACCTGCAAACGGATGGTCAAATTGAAGTAGTGAATAGAACTTTATCTACTTTGTTGCGTGCTATCATACAAAAAAATTTGAAAACATGGGAAGATTGTTTACCGTATGTTGAATTTGCTTATAATCGTTGTGTTCATTCCGCAACTAAGTTTTCACCATTTGAGATTGTCTATGGGTTTAATCCGTTGACTCCTTTGGATTTAACTCCTTTACCTTTAAGCGAACGTGTTAACTTAGATGGAAAAAAGAAAGCAGATTTTATTAAGCAGATTCATGAGAAAGCAAAGCAAAACATAGAATAGTGAATGGAGCAATATGCCAAACAGGCCAATAAGGGACGTAAGAGGTTGTCTTTGAACCAAGAGATTGGGTTTGGTTGCATATGAGGAAGGACCGCTTTCCTGATCAAAGACGTTCTAAACTCCTTCCTAGGGGTGATGGACCGTTTCGAGTATTGGAACGCATAAATGACAATGCTTACAAAATTGAATTACCTGATGAGTATGGTGTTAGTGCTAGCTTTAATGTTTCTGACTTCTCTCCTTTCGATATAGGTGATGATGCAAACGACGATTTGAGGACAAATCTTTTTCAAGAGGGGGAGAATGATGCAAACGACACTGCACAGCCTATACACATACAAGAGAAAGAACTCGCACGTGGGTTTCGAAGGGCACAGGTCCATCAATCACATGATACATTAAGTTTGCCATATGGACCAATCACAAGACTTAGAGCCAAGCAATTTAAAGAAGCATTAAATGGGCTGATTCAACAAGTTTGTGGGAGGGCAAACACATGGAGGCCTAGCATAAGCCCAAATACATTTCAAATAAATCCAAATCAGATTCAAGGAAACCTAATCACTTTTATTAAGGCAGAATTTCTGGAAATTTGAATATTCAAGGAAACTATGTTTTTTGGAAATTTGAATATTCAAGGAAACCTAATCCCTTTTATTTAGGCATGTTTTCTGGAAATTTGATTAAGTTTAAATTTTGTAATTTCAATTGTTGTATTAATTGTAAGTTTGAAATTTGTATTTGAAAGTTGTAACTTGACATCTCTTATG
The DNA here is from genome assembly GCA_946807835.1 of Ailanthus altissimus. NCBI lineage: Eukaryota > Viridiplantae > Streptophyta > Magnoliopsida > Sapindales > Simaroubaceae > Ailanthus > Ailanthus altissimus. The sequence goes on from OX327687.1 coordinate 19,649,013, forward strand.
GTCTCTAGAAATACCATGGGGATTGAGAGTGGGAGGACAGATTTTAGAAAATAATATTTGAGAGTTTTTGTGTTCTTCTTTCATTCTTGAAAGGACTTGAACTTATCAAGCTTGTTCTTGTGGCGTTCAAAAAATCGGACTTATCACCTAGATTCTTGAAGTGTCTTTGGGGTTTCTTGGTGTGGCGTCCTATATCCATCCATAGTCTTGGTTCTTAGTTTGCTAACTCAAGAGTCAAGACTCGTCAAACCTGTGTCTTGAAGATCTCGGGTTCAATTCCATATTGTGGTGTTGGGTTTTGTCACATTGTTGGCAAGGTTCATATCAAAATAGAATGTAGAATCTATTCAAGTTCCAGTTGGTTCGGTTATAAGAGCTCGAGCTAAAAGTTTCAAAGAAACTCTCAATGGACTAATTCAAAACATTTGGGCAGAGGTAAATTCATGGGGGTGCAAGGGAGATATTCCACGTGTACCACAAAGTTGGATTTCTATGATTCAAGCTTTGGAATAATTTAGAAGAAATTTCTCAGATCACAAAGTGGATGGAATTAGAAGAGTTTCCTAAATTGGTGATTACCTAAGTTTGACTCATTAAGTGTTAGGGAATGATGGAAACAACAGCCAATTTGAGCAACCCAAGTGGTTAAAAGCTTTTGGGAGCCTACAATAAATATTTATAATACTAGTTGTATTTGAAATAAAGCCTTAATTGTTGGTGGTTGATAGTTAGTTAAAAGTCTGCAGCATTTATTGTTGTAGTTACAAAGTTTGAAAAAGCTAATTAAACGCCATGCTGGTTGTATTTGGTAGTTACTAGTTTTTTTAGGTTATTATTCAATACTGTAATAAATGCTAACATCCCAAATGTTCAATATAAATACATAAGGGATGATAGAAAAGCATTCAGCAATTTGATTAAGAAAATTCTCTTTGGTTCTTTAAGAACTCTTTAAATTTATCAGACTAATTTCCGTGGCATTCTCCTTCGACTTATCAATCAATCATTCCATAATTGATTGTAGCGTTTTCATTATAACAAGGTTCTTGCTTCAATATAAGTAACGGGTTGCGGTTTCGTATAAATCTGTTTCTTAACGATCTTAGAGTCCTTCTTGATCCACAACTTTATCAAAATCTTGGCGTAGATCGTATTAGTTTGTATCAGAGCTTGGCACTAGTTCCTTTTTTATTCCAGAAACCTGAATCCTCACTCCAAAAAAAAATCCATGACACGGTTTTTTTTTTCCTAAGCCTTTAAATTCGAATTTCTCTTGGTGAGTTCTTAGAGAATTGTTGCTGGAAATTATGATATTTGTTTGATTAGTTTGATAAGAACCTATAGAGGATTATACGAGTGAAAAAATACAAGAGTGGTAAGAGCATAAGAGGGTAAAAGCCAATCAGTTTTTGTGTGAAACACGAGTGGAAGTTGAGTGAATCATTCTTTGAGTGAAAGATGTGAGCGAGTGTGTGAGGTTCCTTTTTTTTTTTTAACTTTGTTTTGCAGCAAACATGTTAGACAACAAGAACAAAAATACTTCCGAAACTACATCAGAAGAGGTTGATCCAAAGTTTCTCATGGATGCTATAATGGGTGAGATGAGAAGAGTATTGAAAATGGAGATGGAACAGATTCACAAACGAATAGATCAGGTAGAGAATGGATGTTTAGAGCAGCCACAAAACAATCCTAATGTGCATAAGAGAAGTAGAGTTCAACCTAGGGAAGTGAGAGTTGAAGCTGAAAAGTGTTATGGGGAAGGTTTTGATGAAGAAGATGACCATGATTTAGAGAAGCTAGGAATAGGGAAGATAATAACTTGGGTAGTATTAAGATGAAAATTCTATCATTTTAAGGAAAAAAATGATCCAGAAGCTTACCTTGAGTGGGAGAAGAAGTTAGAATTAGTATTTGATTATCATAATTATTCCGAGCTTAAAAAAGTAAAACTTGCAGCCATTGAATTTCTTGATACTGCAATTGTTTGGTAGAATCAACTAGGGTTAAACAGAAAAAGAAATATAGAGTGTCTGATAGAGACTTGGGAGGAAATGAAAACCGTGATGAGGAAAGGATTTGTTCTAAGCCATTACTACCATGAGTTATACCAAAAATTACAAAGTCTTACACAAGCAAATCGAAGTGTGGAGTATTAATATAAGGAGATGGAAATTGCTATGATTATAGCAAATGTATAGGAAGACCGAGAGGCCACTATGGCTAGATTTTTGGTTGGTTTGAACCTAAAAATTGCTAATTTGGTGGAATTGCAACATTATGTGGAGTTAAAAGATATGGTGCACATAGTGATAGGGGACAGCAACTCAACAGCCCATGTGAGTAGCCCATGTGTTGAGAAACTTTCAAGTGTCTTCAACTACATTTATTAGTGTGGTTAACAGTTTAATAATCAGTCTTAAAGTAAAATTCAGTATTATTAGTTGTTGGTAGTTTTCATTAATTGTGTTGTAATAAATGTTGGTATCTAAATGCCTTAGTTATTGGTAGTGGTTAGTAGTTAGTAGTTGTAAGTTATCATTAATTGCTATAATAAATAATAGATCTCTATAAATACATGAGAGATGAGGGGAAAAGCATTCAAGCTTTGTAATTTCAAAAACTAAAGTATTAAGCAACTTTTACTTTTGAATTGGTATTATACCATTTTTAATTTTATTTTGTTGAACGACATCAACAACTTTCATATTCGTGAACGAAATCACGACCCATCAACGCTTGCCCTGCGTCAGGTGGTATCAGAGCCTCGTCTTGAGATCGCAGGCCCTAGTGATTTGAATGGAGATCGTTTGAATGTGTTTGAGCAAATAATGGAAGCACGAATAATAGAATTGTAGGAACGCACGGCAGCATTAACCGAACTAGTTATGAAGTCGATAAATAATGATCCAGTACAACAAGAATCAACAACAGCATTGAGAAGATCACCTAGACAACCACATTCTACACCAATCAATGTTAATTTGGAGGAAGAGACTGCATATGAGCTTAAGGTCAGGCTGCGAGCAAGATGAGCAACCATGGGTGCACGAAGAAGGCCTGACTGACTTGCCCCTCCAATGGATGATTTTAAAGAAGAGGAAATCAAAGGAGAACGTGATGGTGAGTTTCTGCCAAGAAGGAGACAACAACGCCAACATGATGACTCTTACAAGGTAAAAGTTGATTTGCCTACTTTTAATGATGCTACTAATGTAGAACAGTTTTCGGATTGGGAATATGAGGTAGAGAGTTTCTTTGAAATTATGAATATAAGTCTAGAACTTAAAGTAGCTTTAGTGGCCTACAAGCTACATGGTGGTGCGGGTGCTTGGTGGCAATGCCATCAAGAAAGTTTAAGATAAAGAGGACTACCACATGTCCATCATTGGCACTAAATAAAAACACTCTTAAGGGGACGTTTTCTACCATTGGATTATGAACAAACTCTCTTCCAATAGTTCCAAAATTGCGTCCAAGGAACTCGTTCTGTTTCAGCTTATACAGAAGAGTTTCTAAGGCTGCAAGTTAAGTGCAACTTGACAGAAACTGAGGATCAGCAAGTGGTTAGGTATATCAATGGGTTGAGTGGTGGGATCCAAGATAGGTTGGCCATGCAACAAATCTGATCAATAGATCAAGCACAAAACTTGGCAATGAAAGCTGAGAAACTAGCGAAAACTAGGAGGTATCCAAGGGCATTTGATGAAAATCAAGGTGGCAACAATAGAAGCAATCATGATCCGTTGCACATTAGGGATGGTCCAATCACGAGGGCTAAAGCTAAAAGGGTGTGTCAAGCTTTGCAAGGGCTTATTGAAGCTAGTTGGGCAAAGACACAAGGGGTTATATTTGCACAAGAAGAACAAGGCCTAGTAAATTTAATTCAAGCCCAGGATTGAAGAATATATTTGTACTAAATATTAGTGGGCTAATATTAGTAATAAAGCCTAATTATATTATTTAAGATTTATTTGGGTGTGCCTATGCTATTTAAGGCTAGGGAAAAACCTTATTAAAGTTGTTAAATTTATTTCCTTTGAAATTGTCAAAACTGCACAAATAAGGATTAGGGATGAACCTTCCTTATTAAGTCTAATCCTTATTTGGCAGGGAATAAGTATATTTCTTTCTGATTTTAGGGTTTCTAAAGGCTATAAATACATTGTTAAAGCCTTAGAAACAGCAAACTTTGTTATTTTAAAATTTGAGAGAGATTAAAAACTATCCAGCTTTGTTCTTTTGAGAACTTGTGATTCTTTTTATTCAATTCATCTTTTGGTGCATAAATCTTACTTCTCACTCATCATATAACTTTGGTTCTTGTCTCTTAATTAGACAACGGGTCTTGGTTCTCTTTCTTGAACTAATTTAGCATTTTTGGGTTTGTTAACAACGTATTGGTGTTGGGTTTCACCTTTTTAGGTGTGGTTCGCATCAGCACCACCCTATTCCAGAATTGAACCAAACACTAAACCTACCCATACTAAATCTAAGAGCAAGACTATAGAGTTTAAAGGTAAAGAGGTAAGCAAAAGGAAACCTGAGATAAAGGGGAAAGAAATAGTGGATAGTTCAAAGGGTATTAGATGTTTTAAGTATAATGAGATATGGTACAGATTTAGTGATTGTCCTAGGCGCAAATTTGTCAATGTTGCCCAACACGAGCCTAAGGAGGACTGTGATGAACAAGAAATAGTAGAGGAGGATGGTGACTTCGAAGTGCCTGAAAGAGACGGTGAGGAAGTAGTATAAGTTGTAAGGAGGCTGCTATACACTCTAAAACAACCTGATGAGACACAACGCAAACGCAGCTTTGAAGGTAAATGCACTGTGGCTAACAAAGTATGTAAACTTATGATTGACAGTTGTAGTTGTGAGAACCTGGTTTCACAAATCCTTGTTGAACATCTTAAACTTACGACATAACCACATCCAGCCCCATACAGCATTGGTTGGATAAAGAAGGGGCCTAGCATGAAAATTAACAACAATGCTATTTACCATTATCTTTGGGGAAGACTTACAAATCTGAAGTTCTTTGTGATGTTTTGGAGATGGATGCATGTCATGTGTTACTAGGCAGGCCATGGTAGTTTGATGTTGATGCAACTCACAAGGGGAGGGACAACACTTGTACCTTCACTTGGAATCACAAGCGGATAGTTGTGGTTCTAAACCAACAAGAAAAAAATTTGCCAAAGGTGGAGGAGAAGGCTATATTGTCCATGGATCTTAGTGAGAATGAGTTTATGGGAGACATGAAAAGTGCCAAAACCTGTGCTTTTCTAATAGTGAAGGGAATGGAGGAACCCATACAATCTACACCTAAGGAGATTCAAGGTTTATTGGCAGAATTTGTTGATGTAATGGTAAAACCAACACAGTTGCCTCCAATGCGAGATATTCAACATCGCATTGATTTTGTTCCTGGAGCTAGCTTGCCAAATTTGTCGCAATATCGTATGATTCCAAAGGAACATGAAATCTTGAAGGAGAAGGTGGAGGAATTACTACAAAAGGGACATATACGAGAAAGTATCAGTTCTGGTGCTGTACTTGCCTTGCTTACTCCAAAGAAGGATGGAAGTTGGAGGATGTGTGTAGACAGTCGTGCTATCAATAAAATAACCATAAGGTACCGGTTTTCCATCCTTAGACTTGAAGACTTACTTGATCAGTTGAGTGGTGCTAAGGTATTCACCAAGATAGATCTGCAGAATGGATATCATCAAATTAGAGTTTGTGTGGGAGATGAATGTAAGACAGCTTTCAAAACAAAGGGTGGGCTATATGAGTGGGTAGTCATGCCATTTGGGTAGTCTAATGCACCAAGTACCTTAATGCACCTTATGACTCAGGTACTCAAACTCTTTTTATCCCACTTTGTTATTGTCTATTTTTATGATATTTTGATCTATAGTAAGAATGTAGAGAGCACCTTAATCATATCAGGAAAGTTTTAGTTGTGCTGAGAAAGAATGAGCTATTTGTAAACTTAAAGAAATGTGTATTTTTTAACAAACAGACTAGTGTTCCTAGGATTTATTGTAAGTAGTGAGGGAATTCATGTGGATGAAGAAAAGGTAAAAGCTATTAGAGAATGGCCACAACCGAAGACTATAACCGACGTAAGGAGTTTCCATGGACTAGCAACTTTCTATCGGGTTCATTAAAAATTTCAGTACCATTGTGGCACCAATTACCAATTGCTTGAAGAAAGGACGATTTCAATGAGGAGAAGCTGCTGATCATAGCTTTGAATTGATCAAAGAAAAATTGACTACAACACTTATTCTATCTCTGCCTGACTGTGCCAAAACTTTCAAGATTGAATGTGACACAAGCGGGAATGGTATAGGAGCTATTCTTTCTTAAGAGAGGAGGCATGTTGCATTCTTTAGTGAGAAGTTAAGTGAAGCAAGACAAAAGTGGTCAATGTATCAACAAGAACTCTATGAAGTATTTCGTGCTCTTAAGATGTGGGAAGCGTATCTTTTGCCTAAAGAGTTCATTGTCTACTCAGATCACCAATCTCTTAAGCATTTTCGCGGGCAAAAACATGTTGATCATATGCTGTCTAGGTGGGCAACTTATCTTGAAAGATTCAATTATGTCATTGTTCATAAATTTGGAATTACTAAACCGAGTGGCAGACGCTCCAAGTCGTCGCGCTACTCTACTTGTTACAATTTCTACTGAAGTTCCAGGTTTCGAACAACTCAATGAGCTATATGAGAATGATGAAGATTTTGGTGATGTATAGACTAAGTACCTAATGAAACAACCCCTAGGTGAATATTTGGTCTAAGATGGATATTTGTTCAAAGGGAGCAGATTGTGCATTCCAAAGAGCTCATTATGTGACAAGTTGCTAAGGGAAATGCATTCTAGCGACTTGAGCTACCACGTGGGTAGAGACAATACCATAGCTGGTTTGGAGGAACGTTACTACTGGCCTCAACTTAAAAGAGATGCTGGAAAATTTGTGCAAAGGTGTCCAACTTGTCAAATGAGCAAGGGGCAGTGACAAAACACAGGTTTGTACATGCCTTTGCTTATTCCTAATGCACATTGGGATGACATCTCTATGGACTTTGTACTTAGTTTACCAAGGACCCAAAGGGGCAATGATGCCATATTTGTGGTGGTTGATCGATTTTTCAAAATGTCACACTTTATTCCATGTTGTAAGACAACAGATGCACATCATGTAGCCAAACTGTTTTTTAAGAAAGTTGTTCATTTACATGGTATACCACTTTCTATCACTTCAAATAGGGACAGCAAAATTCTTGGCAGTTTTTTGGCTAACTTATGGAAAAGATTTGGGACTACATTGAAATTTTCTAGCATAGCACATCCCCAAACCGATGGCCAAACAGAAGTGGTAAACTGTTTCTTTGGAAAATTTGATTAGATGCGTATATGGAAACAATAAGGGACAATGGGACTTTGTTTTGGCACAAGCTGAGTTTGCTTACAATAACTCAATCAATCGTTCCACCAGAAGGAGTTCTTTCTCTATTGTTTCTACTAAAATTCCAAGGCATGTTGTGGACCTAGTCAAACTTTCTTCTACTGTAGGTTCTAGTGCAGTTGCGTTTGCTTTAGCGGATACCTATTCAAAAATATTCTAAGAGGTGCATCAATCATTGGAGGAGAATAACCTCAAATACAAGGCAGCTGTAGACAAGCATTAAAAACATCAAATGTTTAAGGTGGGTGATAATGTGATGGTACACTTACGTAAGGTGAGGCTACATGCGGGAGTTCATGGCAAACTAAGGCAAAAATGTTATGGTCCTTTTAAAGTTTTGAAGATGATCAATGGCAATGCATACGTGATAGCCCTACTGATGACATGGGCATATCAAAAACTTTCAATGTAGCAAATATCTCCACCTATCATCCCGAAGACAGCCTATATGGTCACTTGAGGACGAGTTTTTTTTCAAGTGGAGGAGAATGATAGGGGACAGTAACACAACAGCCCATGTGGGTAGCCCATGTGATGAGAAAATTTCAAGAACCTTCAACTACATTTATTGGTGTGGTTAACAGTTTGATAATTAGTCTTAAAGTAAAATTCAGTATTAGTAGTTGTTGGTAGTTTTCATTAATTGTGTTGTAATAAATGTTGGTATCTAAATGCCTTAGCTGTTGGTAGTGATTGATAGTTAGTAGTTGCAAGTTGTCATTAATTATTGTAATAAATGCTAGAACTCCCAATAGGTCTCTATAAATACATGAGAGATGAGGGGAAAAGCATTCAAGCTTTGTAATTTCAAAAACTCAAGTATTAAGCAATTTTTACTTTTGAATTGGTATTATTCCATTTTCAATTTGCGTTTTGTTAAACGATATCAACAACTTTCATATTCGTGAATGAAATCACGACCCATCAACCCTTGTCCTGCATCACATGACTATCAAAATTGAGAACCAACTCAAGAGGAGGAGCCACAGTACACAACAAAACCCTAGCTCGGGTTCATATTGGAGGTCAAATTTTATAAAGAAAGAGGAGAAGCAAGCCGCCACTAAGCCCAAAAATAAGAATTGAACAGTCATGGGAATCAAGGTAAACCTAATTCTTTCACCACTCGAAATCACGATATTAAGTGTTTTAAATGCCAAGGCAGGGTCACATAGTAAGCCAATCTCCAAACCAAAGAGTTATGATATTGCAAGATAATAGTGAAATTGAATCCGATGCTAAAGATGTCACCGAATCTATGCCACCATTGGTGAACGCGGATGATGAGAAATACGCTGCCCAAGGTGAACTGCTAGTTGCAAGAAGAGTTCTAAGTATGCAGATCAAAGAAGATAATGAAGTCCAACGAGAAAACATCTTTCATACTAGATGCCACGTGCAAAATAAGGTATGTAGTGTGATTATTGACTGAGGTAGTTGTACTAATGTTGCTAGCCCTACAATGGCGGAGAAATTAGGCTGCCAATAATTAAACATCTCCGGTCTTACAAATTACAATGGCTAAATGATAGTGGCGAGGTAAGGGGTTACTAAATAGGTGTTAGTTTCCTTCCATATTGAAAAATACGAAGATGAAGTTCTGTGTGATGTAGTTTCAATGCAAGCTGGACACTTGTTACTAGGCCGACCATGATAATTTGATTGGCGTGTTAAGCATGATGGTTTCGGTAACAAATATTCATTGGAAAATTTTCATAAATAACCCTCTTATTTTTTTCATTATTCTTTTTTAACCAAATGTAAATTGATTATACTTTATTAACCAAAATTTTCATTTTTGGACACATTTGTCCTAATACCAAAATTCAAATTTATTTGGGAAATCTCCACTGAAAATTACCAAAAAAGTTTAAACTTTCAGATCGAAAATTTTGAAGTTATCATTGCATAGATCGAGGCTTATACAACATATATTTCACTTCAAACAAAAGAAATAGGTGATTTTTGATAAGTTTTGTTGAACTCTTGAAAATTATTAAATTTATTAGAATTTGTATTTGAAGTTAGAAATAGGTGAAATTATTGAATTATATATGAAAGATGGGTTAGAATGGTGTAAGAAATGTTAAAAATGGGCAAAAAAATGAGATTTTTGGGTGTATTGTTACGATGCAGACAGTAACCCGCCTGCATCATTTAGTTGTTGGTATTTTTAATGGTGGTATTTTTAAACCAGCCAATGATTTTACTTTTATACAAATAGGTATATTTAAACACTAACCAACTTGACTCGTCTCTGCATAGTTCAGTTGTTTCTCTTTTGCAGGAGTGTGATGATGTCTTTCCCAAGGAGATTCTACCTGGCTTATCTCTTATTTGAGGAATTGAACATCAAATTAATTTCGTGCCCGGTGCTTCAATTCCAAACTGACCAACCTATCGAAGCAATCCCGAGGAGGCAAAGGAGCTATAAAGGCAAGTAAGTGAACTAATGAAAAAGGGGTATGTAAAGTAAACTATAAGTTTGTGCGCCGTACCAGTGATTTTGGTTCCTAAAAAAGATGGATTGTGGAGAATGTGCATTGATTGCCAAGCAATTAGTAATATAACGGTAAAGTATCGTCATCCTATTCTTCGTTTAGATGATATGTTAGATGAGCTGCATGGTGCTTGTGTATTTTGTTAAATTGATTTAAAGAGTGGGTATCATCAAATAAGAATGAAAGAGGGTTATGAATGGAAAATTAATTTTAAAATGAAATACGATTTATATAAGTGGTTAGTTGTGCCATTTGGATTAACTAATGCACCAAGTACTTTTACACGATTAATGAACCATGTCTTGTGTGCTTTCATAGGCAGGTTTGTTGTTGTTAATTTTGATGATATTCTCATTTATAGCAAAAAAATTGGATGATCATGCTGTAAATTTAAAATCAGTTTTGGATGTACTTTGAAAAGAGAAGTTATTTGCTAACTTAAAAAAGTGCACCTTTTGCACCGATAAGCTTGTGTTTCTTTATTTTGTTGTTAGTGCACAAGGAATACAAGTTGACGAAGAGAAGATCCGCGCGATTCAAGAATGCCGAGTCCCACAAGTGTAGGTAATGTTCGAACCACCCCTTTAGAGAGAGAAAAGAGAGAAATAGAGGGGAGAGAAAGAGAAGAAGAAGAAATTAGAATTTAGAGTTTTAACAGGTATATCACAACTAATTCTCAATTTATTGGTGTTAATTAAGTTAATTCCTTTAAGTTTTGATTTCTGGACAAATGAAAAATTGGGGATTTGATGTGAATTTTGTAAGATATATTGAGAATTGATGATGATTATGTAGATAGCTAGATAAATCATGATAAATTGCAGAATTTCTACTTGATAGTCTCTTGATACGGATATTTTATAAATTATTGTGCTTTGATTCTGGTTTTGGATTTTAAGTATATGCAATTAGACATATCTAGAATCATTTGAGACTTTGAATCGATTGAAAATTTCAAAAATTGAATTTTTAGTGAATTTACCAAAATGACCTTAAAATTATGAAAATTTCCTGTGTTAACAGTATGATACAGTGACAAACAATTTTTGATCCGCTGAATGAACTTAAAAAATTACAAATTTATGGAATATGATAAGTTTCTATGTTTAATATGATATACTCAGAATTGAGAATTTAGATCAATATGGTTACATTGTTATGATTTTCTAAAGAGTGTCAGCTCATTGCAGTATTTGATTAATAGATTTTTAAAGCTATAGAATAAAATAGTTTTAAAATATTTTTGGTTGTGATTTTGAAGTGAAATATTTATCATGGATTGAGATATGTGTCAAGAGTAATTCTATGGTAGTTTTATAAATTTTTAGTTAGTATATGATTTTATAAAATTGGGAGATTGAATACTGTTCAGTAAATATCTTGATCCTGTCAGGATAATAGTTTGGATTTGATGGTGTTTATGGAATGTATTGTGTAGAAATTATGATATAATATTCATATATAAGAAGGATATATGAGTCAATATATTCAGATTTTGGAGTAATTGGACATCATTTGATGTATAAGAAAATTTTGTTAAGTGTAAGTGGTCAAAATGATAGATTTTGAGAAACCAAGTAATTAGACCAATTCGATATGATAAGTACAGTATGTGTAATTTTGTAAGCTATTTAAAGTGTTTTGTATGAATGTTGAGGCTCATGAAAGGATTAATTTCTATTGATAGGTTAAGGAGATTTAAGTCTTGTAGCTAAAAGTGCTAAGAGGTAAGTATGCTAGACTTTTTACTGAAATCACAATAAACATAGTAATTGTTATGTATGATTTTATAAATGTGGTTAGGAATATATTTATGTTATGTTAAAGAATATTTTGATATGAAATGTGAAGACATATATTTATGAATGTGAGTATGGACATACATGACATATATGTGTTTTTGAAAGTGAGCTTTCAAAATAAAATATGTTTAACAAAGAGAGCTTTTGAAGTGTAATATGTACATGAGAAACATTTTGTGTTTTGAGGATGCTTGAACTCATTGTTGACTTAGTAGGCATTTTCTGTGATTTGTGGAGCCTTTATGTGTGACCTTTCCTTCGGGATTGGTATATGTTATGTGTTCCATATGTAGGGAGGATCCTTTTGGCACCTAAAGGAAATGTGATTCATCACATTCGTATGGTGGCGTATTGGTGCATGTGAAAGGACTCACCGATGATCATGGTAAGGGTTTGGCTTTTACCTTCGGGCATGAGCATTATATATGTGTAATTTAAAACCTCACTTGTACTATTTCTCTCATACGGTATATCACCTACGAGTGGCATTTGGCTCATTATGTGATATGTGATATGGAAGTCCTACTGAGTAGTAGTTGAGTGATGGTATTCCTATTATATATTTTGAAAGAATGTGTAAGCACTTACCTGACATGTGATTTGATAAGATTATGATTTTGATTTATCACAGCATATCATACATACGCATTGTGTACATGTATGTATTTTTATTTTGATATATGAAAAAATAGTATACTTACTGAGTTTCATACTCATTAAAGTTTATAGTGATTTCAGATAAATAAGGTACGTGTGTGCTTAGTGGATTTGGCAAGGCTTCTGCTGGCCCTTGGGTTTCCTAAGTTGTTAGGTTGCTAAGTGTTTCATTTGTGGACATGTAGTTTAAGATATTTTATTTATCCTTATTAAATAAATACTTATGTATTATTTTATTAGGTGTGCTTATATTTGGTTTATGTTTCACCAAGTATGGTCATGACTGAAACCTTGTGTTGGATTTACTAGAAACTTGCTAAGGATTCCTATGTTAAATTTAAGTTTTAAAATTTATCCAATATTAATTATGAGTGCACATTATTGAATGAGTGTAAGTTATGTCATGTGTCAGATCTTTTGGGTCTGGGACGTGACACTTTGTCTACTTTGTTGAGGTCTATAATGAAAAAGAACATCAAAACTTGAGAAAAATGTTTACCACATGTTGAGTTTGCTTATAATCGCACTATTCATTCTGCTACTAAGTTTTCATAATTTGAAATTATTTATTGTTTTAATTCTTTAACTCCATTGGATTTAATGTCATTATCTTTGTCTGAATGTGCTAACTTAGATGGAAAGAAAAAGGTTGGATTTACTAGGTAAGTACAATGTTAGTGCCACTTTTAATGTTACTGATTTAAGTCTTTTTGATGTAGGTGATGATTTGAGGACAAATCTTTTTCAAGAAGAGAGGAATGATGAGGGCACGACTAACAAATAGAATGCAGAACCTATTAAAATTTCAGTTGGTTCGGTTACAAGGACTCGAGCTAAAAGGTTCAAAGAAACTCTCAATGGACTAATTCAAAACATTTGGGCAAAGGTAAATTCATGGGGGTGTAAGGAAGAAATTTCACGTGTTTCACAAAGTTGAATTTCCATGATTCAAGCTTTGGAATAATCTAGAAGAAATTTCTCAGATCGCAAAGTGGATGAAATTAGAAGAGTTTTCTAAATTGGTGCTTACCCAAGTTTGACTTATCAAGTGTTAGGAAATGATGGAAATAACAGCCAATATGAGCATCCCAAGTGATTAGAAGCTTTTGGGAGCCTACAATAAACATTTATAATAGTAGTTGTAATATTTGAAATAAAGCCTTAATTGTTGGTGCTTGATAGCTAGTTAAAGTCTGTAACATTTATTGTTGTAGTTGCAAAGTTTAAAAAAGCTAGTTAAAAGTAATGTTGATAGTAATTGGTAGTTACTAGTTTTTTTAAGTTGTCATTCAATATTATAATAAATGCTAACATCCTAAATGTTCACTAAAAATACATAAGGGATATAAGAAAGCATTCAGCAATTTGATTAAGAAAATTCTCTTTGGTTCTTTTAGAACTCTTTAAACTTATCGAATTAATTTTCGAGGTGTTCTCCTTCGACTTATCAATCAATCAATTCATAATTGATTGTGGCGTCTTTATTATACCAAGGTTCTTGCTTCAATATAAGCAACAGGTCTCGGTTTCACACAAATCTGTTTCTTAACGATCTCGGAGTCCTTCTTGATCCACAACTTTATCAAAATCTTAGCGTGGATCGTATCAAAATGTATACAAAATTGATCTTTCAGAATCTTATGGAGTCTCTGATGTATTTCAATGTTGCTGATCTATCTCCTTATAAGGGTGATGAAAAAATTGATGACTTGAGGACGAGTCTTCTCAACCAGAGGAGTTTGACACAAGAGTGTCTAATTACATGGAACTAGAAATAGAACCTAGTGAACTGCACTTAATCTCATTAAGAAATTAAAAGTTCTAGAGAATGATAAAGTCAAAAGGGATGAGTCAGGTGGTAGTTGGTTGTTTTTGTTAACGTGTTTTAGGGTATATGATAGAGTACATGCTGAAAAAAAACTAAATACATGTATCATATACACGAATTTCGTAGCCTCATTAAGTATGTAATCAACATATACACATGTAACTTAAATCACTAACAACTTAAGATTATAGAAACATACCTTTGATGACCTTCGGTGAAGATTTCAATTTCAGATTCTTCCTAACTCCAACTTTGAGCTCATCTTGAAGTGCACTATTGCTTAATTATAGTTCACAACAATTCGGTGGGATTATGAAGCTAGAATAGCAGTCATTGAATTTACAGCAATGATATTTTGTTTCTTGAAAGAAAAATAAGAGGAATTTATTTTTCTCTCTCTAGATTTTCTCACAACCCTTTGTTCAAAGAAAAACTCTCAAAAATCAAACTCTCTACCAATCCTTCTACCTTGCATGTTTTTGCTTCACAATTTTGTTAATCAATTTTTCAAAATAATTTTTAGGTTTGTTAAGCACTTCACAAGTGCTCCCAAAATTGATTAAGTGGCCAAAAAACTAAAAAACATATTTGGTGGCAATTATACCTAATTAGGTATATGTTTCCCACCTAAACCAAAATAATAAATAACTAAATAAATATTATTATATATTTAAATAATATTTATTCAACTATTTGAATAATTAATTTTTATCTTATTTGATTTTACTAACATGGTTAATGGTTGAATTCATAGTGAAACAATTCATGGAACAAAATTGTGCCACTTGTCAATATTCAATTAGTTAATAACTCTTGTCAACTAATTAAATTATCAACTAATTAAATGATGTACTTAACATTTAAGTCTTGATGTGCCTTGATTTATAACAAAATTAAATGGTGAAGTTGATGGAGGATAGAACTAAATAGATACCTTGATAAGTCGTATGGACGCCACAAGGATTAATTTAGGGTTTTGACGCCACACTCTTGGAGATCAAAGAGTGATAAGTCAGCAACTATCTTCGAGAGTTGAAAAACTTGAGAAAACAATTTTGAGAGAGAAAAGTTCTATTTTCGTGCATCCAATTCACAAATGAGGCAACTGCCTCTATAAGACTTATATAGGCTTACAAAATGAGGGGAAACCCTAATATTACCTAATAAAGTTAAAAAGCCCAAAATAAGCCCAATATGACTCAACAATTTTAAAACAAAACTAAACAAGTTCAAGAAAGGCCCAAATACATAAAAATAGCAACAAAAGAAGTAAATAAAGCCCAATAGCATGGAAAGAAGGCCCTTAGCTGCTGCTTTAAGCCCAACGTCACCAAACGCCTTTAAATCACGTCCAATCTCTAATTGAAGACAAATAAACACATTTAACTCATTTCCATTCAGATCGCAAGCTTCTAATCCCATAGAAGCCTCAATAGCTCCAATTTGACTACTTATGGCCCTTTGAAACTGTTTAGCCTTAGCCCTTGTTATTGGACCATCTGAAGTCTCCTTTACGCTCAACTCGCCTTCTTGAGTTGATGTAGAACCTTCATGATGCACATCATCACCCCTGGGCAGAGAATGATTTGCCCTCAAATCAGAATTTTCTAAGTCTTCCAAATAAGGAGAAAAGTCCTTCACATTAAAAGTGGCTGAAACATTGTAATCACCAGGAAGGTCAACTTTGTAAGCATTACTATTTACCTTCTCTATAATACGAAAAGGTCCATCAACTCTTGGCATCAGCTTGGACTTCCGCTTGCTAGGAAATCTTTCTTTGCTAAGATGAATCAAAACAAGATCACCAGGTTCAAAGCTAATCATTTTTCGTCCTTTATTAGCATGCTTAACATACTTAGCTGTTTTCTCCTCAATATGAATTCGAACCTGCTCATGAAGCTTCTTCATCAATTCTGCCTTCTTAACACCATCCATAGATGTCCTCTCATCAATTGGAATAGGAACAAGGTCAATAGGAACAAATGGATTAAATCCATACACAATCTCAAATGGTGAAAATTTTGTAGCCCCATGCACACTACGGTTGTATGCAAACTCCACAGTAGGCAAACAAGTATCCCAATTCTTTAAGTTCTTGTTTATAACAGCCCGTAATAAAGAAGATAGAGTACGGTTCACTACCTCAGTTTGCCCATTAGTTTGTGGATGACAAGCAGTACTGGAAAGTAACTTTCTTCCAAGCTTCTTCCAAAGAGTCTTCCAAAAATAGCTTAAAAAATTTGTATCACGATCAGAGACAATGCTTTTAGGGATTCTATGCAAACGTACAATTTCCCTAAAAAATAAATCAGCAACATGAATAGCATCATCAGTTTTGTTACAAGGAATAAAGTGGGACATTTTGGAGAACCGATCAACTACAACCATCACTGAATCCTTCCCACGCTGTGTTCTAGGTAATGCAAGCACAAAATCCATACTAATATCCATCCATGGTTGCTCTGGGATAGGTAAAGGCATATATAGTCCATATGCATTCTCTTTACCCTTAGCTTTCTTGCAAATTTCACATCTTTCAACAACCTTATGAACATCCCGCAGCATATTAGACCAAAAGAAGTGCTCTTTCAGTAGCTCATAAGTTTTCTTCTCCCCAAAATGACCACTAAGACCACCCCCATGAGCCTCACGCACAAGCAACTCACATAAGGATCCTGAAGGTATACACATTCTGCCCAACTTGAACAAGTAACCATCATGCACAAAAAACCCATCACAAGCTCCTTTAGCACATTTAGACATCATATTAGCAAAGTATGAATCACTAGTATATTGTTCTTTCACCTGTTCAAAACCCAAAAGTCTTGCATTTAACATAGAAATCAAAGCATACCTCCTAGAAAGAGCATCAGCAATGACATTAGTTTGCCCCTTCTTGTATTTTATGACATATGAAAATGGCTCCATGAACTCTAACCATTTGGCATGTCTTCTATTCAGCTTGTTCTTCCCTTTAAGATACTTTAACGATTCATGGTCAGTATGAATAACGAACTCTTTAGGTAATAAATAACGCTGCCATACCTCGAGAGCCCGAATCAATGCATAAAACCCCTTGTCATAAATAGAGTAGTTTAAACGTGCCCCATTCAGCTTCTCACTAAAGAAAGCAATTGGCCCCTTTTCTTGCATCAAAACAGCCCCAATACCGACCTCTGAAGCATCACACTCTATTTCAAATGTTTTAGCAAAATCGGGAAGTGCTAAAACTGGCGCAGAACATAATTGTTCTTTAATCATTTCAAATGACTTCTGTGCATTCTCATTCCACCTAAACTCATTCCCTTTTTTCAAACACTCTGTCATAGGCGCAACAATAGAACTAAAGTCTTTAATAAATCGCCTATAGAAAGAGGCTAAACCATGAAAACTTCTCACATCCGCAACACCAGTAGGTTTAGGCCAATCACGAATTGCCTTAACCTTCTCCTCATCAACCTTAATTCCACTACCAGAAACAACATACCCCAAAAAGATAACACTATCTTGGCAGAAATAGCACTTCTTGAGGTTTCCATACAACTTAGCATCACGCAAGGTCTCAAATATAGCCATAAGATGCTTCACATGATCATCTAAAGTTTTACTATAGATCAAGATATCATCAAAATAGACTACAACAAACAGCCCAATAAACTTCCTCAAAACATGGTTCATAAGTCTCATAAATGTACTAGGTGCATTAGAAAGCCCAAACGGCATCACCATCCACTCATACAATCCATGCTTAGTTTTAAAGGCTGTTTTCCATTCATCACCTTCTTTCATCCTAATTTGGTGATATCTACTCATCAAATCAACTTTAGAAAAATAAACAGCACCATGCAATTCATCAAGCATATCATCAAGTCTAGGAATAGGGAATCGATACTTAACCGTTATCTTGTTGATAGCCCGACTGTCCACACACATTCTCATGGTACCATCCTTTTTTGGAACAAGCAAAGTAGGCACTGAACAAGGAGTAAGTGACTCACACACATAGCCCCTCTCTAAGAGCTCACCAACCTGCCTTTTGATCTCCTTTGCTTCCTCCGGATTACATCTATATGCTGGTCTATTTGGAAGTGAAGCTCCAGGCACCAAATCAATTTGATGCTCTATCCCTCGAATAGGTGGTAATCCGAATGATAGCTCTTCCGAAAATACATCTTTGAACTCTTCAAGCAACTCCACAACCTGCCTTGGCAAATCCAAACCCTCCACTTGCAATAAAGGCTTTGCCCAAGTCATGAAAACAACCCCCACAGAAGCTAGTGCTTGCTCAACATCTCCCTTTTTGGCTAACATTAACCCTTTAGCAGATTCCATCATCTTCCTTTGATTTCGCAGCTGATCTTCTCTAACTTGTTGAGAACTCAATGGCATCAAATTAACTTTCTTCCCATTCAGCACAAATGAATAAGTGTTCCTTCGCCCATTATAAGTCACATCATTATCAAATTGCCATGGGCGTCCTAATAACAGATGACTAGCTGTCATAGGAACCGTATTACATAAAACCTCATCATGAAAGTTTTTAATGGAGAATGGCACCCGAACTTGCCTTGTAACCTGAATCTGTCCCTTGTCATTAAGCCAATGTAATTTGTATGGTTTTGGATGTGGAACAGTAGTTAATCCCAATTTCTCCACTAAAGTAGTGGATGCAACATTGGTGCAACTACCATTATCAATGATCATGGTACAAACTTTATCTCGAATTTGACATCTTGTATGAAAGATGTTTTTGCGCTATTCCAAACCAATATCAACTTCAGCACTCAAAATCCTTTGAATAACTAATAAATTTCCCTCCATTGGCTCAAGATTCTCTTCTTGTTCAGTCACTTCAACTTTAGATTCCTCTTCCATCTCAGCCTCATCTTCACTTACAAGCTCTCCATACTTCCCTTGTAAAACCATCACCCTCTTATTTAGACATTCAGAAGCAATATG
Organism: Ailanthus altissimus; assembly: GCA_946807835.1. Taxonomy (NCBI): domain Eukaryota; kingdom Viridiplantae; phylum Streptophyta; class Magnoliopsida; order Sapindales; family Simaroubaceae; genus Ailanthus; species Ailanthus altissimus. The sequence continues at coordinate 19,668,240 of OX327687.1, forward strand.
CCTATTTCCCAAGCACTTGAAACACTTGATGTCTCGCGACCTCCTGGAAAATTTAGGTTCAAATACCTTCTCATTTCCTTTCAACGAACCTGAACTAGCACTTCTTTTATTGAACTCCACTTTCTCATCACATTTAGGTGTGATCCATGTTCACGAAGGCGAAGAAACAGCCTTTGTATTATTTGTTGTAGTTGACCTCATATGGACACCCCCTCTTTTCTGCTGTCTTTCTACTTTAGTTGCAAGCTTTATGACATCCTCAAGAAATATGAAGGGCTGTAACTCAACAACATTAGCTATATCCCTCTTTAATCCATCAAGGAATCTAGCTATTGTTTGCTCTTGAGGTTCATTCAAATCACAGCGAATCAGCAACAGCTCAAATTCTTTCACATACTCCTCCACACTCAAGGAACCTTGCCGCAAAGTTTGGAGTTTGATTTATAATTCTTGTTTATAGTAATCCGGAACAAATCTCTTCTTCATTAATCTTTCCATAAGTGGCCAGCTTGTAACTTCTTCTTCGTCATCCCTTCTTCTCTGAGCTTTTAAGTTTTCCCACCATAAAAGTGCATAATCGGTAAACTCAAGTGCTGCTACCTTACACTTCCTTGCCTCAGGGTACTCATGCAATCAAACACCCTTTCTACCTTCTGAACCCATTCAAGATACTCTTCAGGAGAACTAGTACCTCTAAATGGTGGTATGTTAAGTTTGATACCACTAGTAGGGTCATTTTGCTGCCTCCTTATCCTACTCCTATCTTTAGCCTCATCATCCCTATTTGGCTCATCTCCAGCATCCCCTAGGTCATTTCGAGGTACCCTACGCCCTACCTGCCTTTGTTGGGGTTGCAAAGTATTTCTTTGCATCATTTCTATAATTGCAGCGAGTTGTCCACGAATTTCAGTAATCTTACCTCAAAATTCATCATGAGCTCGTTGTAAGCCCATGAGTTGAGCTTGTTCTAAACTCAGTCCCTTTGGTACTCTACTTGCATCATCGTTAGCCATTATTAACAAAAAACCCCAAACAAGTATGAACAATGAACAACACAACCAGTAGCTAAAACACTCTTCTCAAACTGAATTTTTCACCAATTCAGTAAATAAAATCAGATAGCAACAATTTACTCAAATTCCAAATTTCCAGGTTCAGGAACAATTTAATTCAGCCAACTCATCTCCAGTTCACAAACTACTAAGAATTAATTTTAATGCTTCAGAGTTGCAATTCAACTACTAACCTCAAATATTAAAGACCCAACCTGATAATAACCCCACGAAATTATATAACACAAAAAATAGCAAGACACCTTCAATAGCTGAAACTTCAGTTTGCACACTGAAATCCTATGCTCTGATACCAGATGATGTGCCTTGATTTATAACAAAATTAAATGGTGAAGTTGATGGAGGATAAAACTAAATAGATACCTTGATAAGTCGTATGGATGCCACAAGGATCAATTTAGGGTTTTGACGCCACACTCTTGGGGATCAAAGAGTGATAAGTCAGCAACTATCTTCAAGAGTTGAAAAACTTGAGAATACAATTTTGAGAGAGAAAAGTTCTATTTTCGTGCATCCAATTCCAAAATGAGGCAACTGCCTCTATAAGACACATGCCTTATATAGGCTTACAAAATGAGGGGAAACCCTAATATTACCTAATAAAGTTTAAAAAGCCCAAAATAAGCCCAATATGACTTAACAATTTTAAAACAAAACTAAACAAGTTCAAGAAAGGCCCAAATACATAAAAATAGCAACAAAAAGAAGTAAATAAAGCCCAATAGCATGGAAAGAAGGCCCTTAACTGCTGCTTTAAGCCCAACGTCACCAAACGCCTTTAAATCACGTCCCAATCTCTAATTGAAGACAAATAAACACATTTAACTCATTTTCATTCAGATCGCAAGCTTCTAATCCCATAGAAGCCTCAATAGCTCCAATTTGACTACTTATGGCCCTTTGAAGCTGTTTAGCCTTAGCCCTTGTTATTGGACCATCTGAAGTCTCCTTTACGCTCAGCTCGCCTTCTTGAGTTGATTTAGAACCTTCATGATGCACATCAAGTCTAGACAAGTGTATAACCCGAGAAACTCTGAAATATATTTTTGGTTTACTGAAATTTCTAGGGTGGAACTGTTTAATCCATAATACTGCCCCTGCGCACAATGAGTACACTTCATACTGTGAGACTCTCTAGGTCCACCCCCAAATTGTCATATGAAACTCCTACATACGTTCGTGAATGATGCCCTACACACATTATGAATATTATAAAGCGGCGCATTAGACCATACAAGTTGAGGTTATAACGTATTTGTATAATCCCTTCATCATTTATATTGGGTAGAGCAGAGATATAGGTTAACACCGTCAAATCTCCACATGCCTAATCGTAAGCTTATCTATGGAATTGTATTTCAATAAATAATATTTGTAAACACTTTTGTGATATTATTTATCCCTATGGTTAAACTTTTTTCCTAGTAATTACTGCTTATGGCTATAAACTTTTTGAAATACTATCTTAGAGTATTAGGATATATTACAAACCCAAATGAACTTATGAATCTCATATCTATTCACACCAAACTCAATGAGTATCAGACATACCCAGCGATCAGACCATGAAAGGTTTCTGACATATATAGAATTAAAGTGTGGTGGATCACTCACAAGCCCATCGTGGCACTCAGGTCAAAGGATCACAAATACTACTCTACTTGAAAGCTCCTCTATTTACGACTTTATAGGATGTCTATTAGAGGTCTTTGTGAATCTGTTCAGTATCCTTACTAAATACCTATATCTCTATACGAGCTTCCACTAATCTAGACCATCCAGATATAGACATACACCGATCTATATATTTATTAAGGTATTCACTAACAGACCAGTATCAGTGAAGATAGATCAGAAATATAATATTTGAGAACATAAATATAATATTTGAGAACATAAATATAATGACATTTTTTAGCATTATTTGTAACTACGTCATTACTAATATATTCTTAGGTCTTTATCCTATTTCAAACAAGGCTCTAACTCTTTAGATATCGTTAACTCTTATAACTTGATAACTCTTATCAGTGTTAACTCTTAGCATTTATAATTCTCAGCAATTTTAATTATTAGGACTGATCTAAACTCTTTTAGATTAAATCTGAACTCTTTCAAATCATAAAATGTCTGAAAAGTTACAAGCATCTTACCATATACAAAATATAATTAGTGATTTAATGAAATGATAATACTAGTATAAATATTAAACAAATATTTATACATAAAGGAATGACATGTAAGCACAAATCCCAATGGTTGTATGCATTAATTATAGTAGCTGTATTTATTATTGCATTTATTATATTTTGGTTGCAACTGTAAGTTGTAGAAGAGTGTCTTAGTTTTTACTTTCATTAATTATGTAGTCGTCAACCACTTAGTTTGAATTCTGTAAATTGTCATCCCATATGCTCTATAAACACCATGCGATTGTAGGGAGTCAGGACAGAAAAGAGAGAGTTTTAAAATAGTGTAACAGGAGAGTTCTCTTGTGAGAGTTTCTTCATTTAACTTTGTATCTCTTGGGTGGATTCCTTAAAGTGGTGCGTTTGAGAGCCATGTATCTCTTGTAGTTTTATTAGGTGGTGACTAATTCTGTATCCATTGTTTTACCTCTTGAGTGGTGAGTTTAGTTTTGTATCTCTAAATTTTTGCGTATTTGAGTTTATTTTAATAAATGCGGTGTATTTTTTTCATTCTTCCTATCTCGTTGCACTCTCTTTTAAACTTTTGAGCCTTTGTCAATTAATTAAAACTCTAAATTCCCCTTAGAGTTACAAGGCTTTATATAGCCAATTTTACCAAGACTAGAAAATGAAAAATTAAATCAATCCAAAGTCATAGTAGGAATTTATTATAAAAATTGAAAATAAAGTAGAAGTATATTAAGAAAACAAATATTTATATATCTTTAATTTTAAATTTAACCTATGAATAAAAAAAAAAAACAAAGAAAATTAGGATCTAATAAAGTCGTGTGAACAGTAAGACATGAACTATATAATGTATGAACAATGATGCACGAACAATGACACCAAATCTTCCTTCCTAAATTAATATTCGCTAGATCTTACTTCCTAAATTGATATGTGCCTTAGTTTGTTCTTCATCTAAATTACTTCAGATCGCTTAAAGAAACTTGAATAACATTGACAAAGCATTAATCATCTTTAACACTTATTTGGTCAGATTAGTGTCTTGAACAAAGCACGAATTTGATATGTGCTCAATTAGCCCATTTAATGCTTCCTTCATTTTCTTGGTTCTTACACTTGTCATTAAACCCTATGGATGCTCAACGGATGATGTGTCTTGATCTTCAAAATAGATTATTCAAAACATATAAAAAAAAAATTAATTTCAAGATGAGGGTAGTGTCTGGTTTTTGTTGGTCTTTCTTTTAAGTGTTTATATTGAATTGTAACAAGTTAATAGTAAATAAGATGGAGGATAGAACTAAAAGGAAACCATGACAAGTCAGATAGATGCCACAAGGACCAATTTAGGGTTTTGATGCCACACACTTGGTGATCAAAGAGTGATAAGTCAATAATTGTTGCCATAAGCTGAAAGAAAACTTGATAAGAGAATTTTAAAGAGAGAAGAATTTCTTTTTTCACATTTATAAAATTGAAGAGAGGCAGAAATACCTCTACAAGATGTTTAAGATGCCTTATATAAGCTTACATGATTAGGAAAAATCCTAATCTTACCTAATTGACTTAAAAAGCTCAAAAAACTAAAATAAGCCCAATCTGACTTAACAACTTAAAACAAAACTAAACAAATTTTAAAAGGCCCAAATACATGAAAATAATAAAAAAAATACGCACAAAAGAAGCAACTTAAGCCCAATAGCATGCAAATAAAAGCTCCTATCTGCCTTTTTAAGCCCAAAGTCACAAAAAGCCTCTAAATCATGTCCCAAGCTCTAACGGAAAATGATGTGCATCATGAAGGTTCTAAATCAACTCAAGAAGGCGAGCTGAGCGTAAAGGAGATTTCAGATGGTCCAATAACAAGGGCTAAGGCTAAACAGCTTCAAAGGGTCATAAGTAGTCAAATTGGAGCTATTGAAGCTTCTATGGGATTAGAAGCTTGCGATCTGAATGGAAACGAGCTAAATGTGTTTATTCGTCTTCAATTAGAGATTGGGACGTGATTTAGAGACGTTTGGTGACGTTACGCTTAAAGAAGCAGCTAAGGGCTTTATTTCTATGCTAATGGGTTTTATTTACTTCTTATGTTACTATTTTATGTATTTGGGCCATTTTGAACTTGTTTAGTTTTGTTTTAAAATTGTTAAGTCATATTGGACTTATTTTGGGCCTTTTAAGTTTATTAGGTAATATTAGGGTTTCCCCTCATTTTGTAAGCCTATATAAGGCATGTTAAAGTCTTATAGAGGCAGTTGCCTCATTTGGGAATTGGATGCACGAAAATAGAACTTTGCTCTCTCAAAATTGTCTTCTCAAGTTTTTCAACTCTTGAAGATAGTTGCTGACTTATCACTCTTTGATCACCAAGAGTGTGGCGCCAAAACCCTAAATTGATCCTTGTGGCATCCATACGACTTATCAAGGTATCTATTTAGTTCTATCCTCCATCAACTTTACCATTTAGTTTTGTTATAAACCAAGGCACATCAGAAAATAAATAAACATCTTTGTCCCATTCCCATTCAGATCACAAGCTTCCAAACCCATAGAAGCTTCAACAGTTCCAATCTAACTACTTATGTCCCTTTGAAGCTGTTTGGCCTTAGCTATTATTATTGGCCCATTTTAAGCCTCTTTTATGCTCAGTTTACCTTCTTGAGTTGATTTAGAACCCTTATGATGCACATAATCACCCCCGACTAAGAATGATTTTCCCTCAAATCAAAATCTTCTAAATCTTCCAAATAAGGAGATAAGTCCTTCACATTAAAAGTGGCTGAAACATTGTAATCACTAGGAAGATCAACTTTATAAGCATTACTATTTACCTTCTCTACAACCTGAAAAGGTCCATCAACTATTGGCATCAACTTGGACTTCTGCTTGTAGGAAATCTTCCCTTGATAAGATGAATCCAAAGGGAATCACCAGGTTCAAAGCTTACCATTTTTCGCCCTTTGTTAGCATGCTTAACATACTTAGCCATTTTCTCCTCAATATGAATTTGAACCTGCTTATGAAGCTTCTTCATCAATTCTACTTTCTTAACCCCATCCATAGAAGTCCTCTCATAAATTAGAATACGAACAAGGTCAATAGGAACAAATGGATTAACTCCATACACAATCTCAAATGGTAAATATTTTGTAGCCCTCATGCACACTACAGTTGTATGCAAACTCTACAATAGGCAAACAAGTATCCCAACTCTTTAAGTTCTTATTTATAACAGTTCAGAATGAAGAAGATAGAGTACAGTTCACTACCTCAGTTTGCCCATCAATTTGTGGATGACAAGCAGTACTGAAAAGCAGCTTCGTTCTTAACTTTTTCAGTCTTTTAAAAATAGCTTAAGCACTTTGTATCGCGATTGAAGACAATGATTTTAGGGATTCCATGCAAACATACAATTTCCCTAAAAAAAACAAATTAGCAATTTGAATAACATCATCATTTTTGTTACAAGGAATAAAATGGGACATTTTGGAGAACCAATCAACCACAACCATCACCGAATCCTTTCCATGTTGTGTTCTACGTAATCCAAGCACGAAATCCGTACTACTATCCATCCATTGTTGCTATGGGATAGGTAAAGGCATATACAGCCCATATACAATCTCTTTACCTTAGCTTCTTGCAAATAACACATCTTTTAACAACTTTATGAACGTCTTGCAACATATTAGACCAAAAGAAGTGCTCTTTCAGTAGCTCATAAGTTTTCTTCTCCCCAAAATGACCACTAAGACCACCACCATGAGCCTTACACACAAACAACTCACGCAAAGATCCTGAAGGTATACATATTCTGCCTAACTTGAACAAGTAACCATCATGCATAAAGAACCCATCACAAGCTCCTTTAGCACATTCAGACACCACATTAGCAGTGTATAAATCACTAGTATATTGTTCTTTCACTTGTTCAAAACCCAACAGCCTTGCAGTTAACGTAGAAATCAATGCATATCTTATAGAAAGGGCATAAGCAATGACATTAGTTTGCCTCTTCTTGTATTTTATGACATAAAGAAATGACTCCATGAATTCTACCTATTTAGCATGTCTTCTATTCAGCTTGTTTTGCTTTTTAAGATAATTCAAAGATTCATAGTCAGTATGAATAACGAACTCTTTAGGTAATAGGTAATGTTGCCATACCTTGAGAGCCCAAATTAATTATTAAAAGTTTTACCGTAGATCAGGATATCATCAAAATAGACCACAACAAACAACCTAATAAACTTCCTTAAAACTGATGTGCCTTGATTTTCCAGAAAAATAAATAATTCCAAAATTTGAATAAATCTAGTTTTTTTGTTGGTTAATTTTCTTTAAGTGTTTAGGCTGAATTATAACAAAATTAAATGGTAAAGTTGATGGAGGATAAAACTAAATAGATACCTTGATAAGTCGTATGGACGCCATAAGGATCAATTTAGGATTTTGACGCCACACTCTTGGTGATCAAAGAGTGATAAGTCAGCAACTATCTTCAAGAGTTGAATAAAACCTGAGAAGACAATTTTGAGAGAGAAAAGTTCTATTTTCGCACATGAAATTTAAGAATAAGGCGACTGCCTCTATAAGACTTTAACATGCCTTATATAGGCTTACAAAATAAGAGAAAACCCTAATGTTACCTAATTAACTTAAAAAGCCTAAAATAAGCCCAATATGACTTAATAATTTAAAATAAAATTAAACAAATTTAAAATGGCCCAAATACATAAACATAGCAACATAAGAAATAAATTAAGCCCAATAGCATGGAAAGAAAGCTCTCAGCTGCCTCTTTCAGCCCAACATCACCAAACGTCTCTAAAACACGTCCCAATCTCTAATTGAAGACAAATAAACACATTTAGCTCATTTCCATTCAGATTACAAGCTTCAATTCCTATAGAAGCTTCAATAGCTCCAATTTGACTACTTATGGCCCTTTGAAGCTGTTTAGTCTTTAGCTCTTGTTATTGGACCATCTGAAATCTCCTTTACGCTCAGCTCGCCTTCTTGAGTTGATTTAGAACCTTCATGATGCACATCATCACCCCCGGGCAGAGAATGATTTGCCCTCAAATCAAAATCTTCTAGATCTTCCAAATAAGGAGATAAGTCCTTCACATTAAAAGTAGCTGAAACATTGTAATCACCAGGAAGATCAACTTTGTAAGCATTACTATTTACCTTCTCTATAATCCGAAAAGGTCCATCAACTCTTGGCATCAGCTTGGGCTTCCGCTTGCTAGGAAATCTTCCCTTGCTAAGATGAATCCAAATAAGATCACCAAGTTCAAAGCTAATCATTTTCCGTCCTTTATTAGCATGCTTAACATACTTAGCGGTTTTCTCCTCAATATGAATTCGAACCTGCTCATGAAGCTTCTTCATCAATTCTGCCTTCTTAACCCCATCCATAGATGTCCTCTCATCAACTGGAATAGGAACAAGGTCACGAGGAACAAATTGATTAAATCCATACACAATCTCAAATGGTGAAAATTTTGTAGCCCCATGCTCACTACGGTTGTATGTAAACTCCACAATAGACAAACAAGTATCCCAACTCTTTAAGTTCTTGTTTATAATAGCCCGTAATAAAGAAAATAGAGTACGGTTCACTACCTTAGTTTGCCCATCAGTTTGTGGATGACAAGCAGTACTAAAAAGTAACTTTGTTCCAAGCTTCTTCCAAAGAGTCTTCCAAAAATAGCTTAAGAACTTTGTATCACGATCAGAGATAATGCTTTTAGGGATTCTATGCAAACATACAATTTTCCTAAAAAAACAAATCAGCAATATGAATAGCATCATCAGTTTTGTTACAAAGAATAAAGTGTGACATTTTGGAGAACCGATCAACCACAACCATCACTGAATCCTTCCCACGCTGTGTTCTAGGTAATCCAAGCACAAAATCCATACTAATATCCATCCATGGTTGCTCTGGGATAGGTAAAGGCATTCTCTTTACCCTTAGCTTTCTTGCACATTACACATCTTTCAACAACTTTATGAACATCCCGCAGCATATTGGGCCAAAAGAAGTGCTCTTTCAGTAGCTCATAAGTTTTCTTTTCCCCAAAATGATCAGTAAGACCACCCCCATAAGCCTCATGCACAAGCAACTCACGTAAGGATCCTGAAGGTATACACATTCTGCCCAACTTGAACAAGTAACCATCATGCACAAAGAACCCATCACAAGCTCCTTTAGCACATTTAGACATCATATTAGCAAAGTATGAATCACTTGTATATTGTTCTTTCACCTGTTCAAAACCCAAAAGCCTTGCATTTAACATAGAAATCAATGCATACCTCTTAGAAAGAGCATCAGCAATGACATTAGTTTGCCCCTTCTTGTATTTTATGACATATGGAAATGGCTCCGTGAACTCTACCCATTTGGCATGTCTTCTATTCAGCTTGTTTTTCCCTTTAAGATACTTTAATGATTCATGGTCAGTATGAATAACGAACTCTTTAGGTAATAGATAATGCTGCCATACCTCGAGACCCCGAATCAATGCATAAAACCCCTTGTCATAAATAGAGTAGTTTAAACGTGCCCCATTCAGCTTCTCACTAAAGAAAGCAATTGGCCTTTTTTCTTGCATCAAAATAGCCCCAATACCAACCCCTGAAGTATCATACTTTATTTCAAATGTTTTAGCAAAATCAGGAAGTGCTAAAACTGGAGCAGAACATAATTGTTCTTTAATCAGCTCAAATGACTTCTGTGCATTCTCATTCCACCTAAACTCATTGTCCTTTTTCAAATTCTCTGTCATAGGTGCAACAATAGAACTAAAGTCTTTAATAAATCGCCTATAGAAAGAGGCTAAACCATGAAAACTTTTCACATCCGCAACACTAGTAGGTTTAGGCCAATCACGAATTGCCCTAACCTTCTCCTCATCAACCTTAATTCCACTACCAAAAACAACATACCCCAAAAAGATAACACTATCTTGGCAAAAATAGCACTTCTTGAAGTTTCCATACAACTTAGCATCACACAAGATCTCAAATACAGCCATAAGATGCTTCACATGATCATCAAAAGTTTTACTATAGATCAAGATATCATCAAAATAGACTACAACAAACAGCCCAATAAATTTCCTCAAAACATGGTTCATAAGTCTCATAAATGTACTAGGTGCATTAGAAAGCCCAAACAGCATCACCATCCACTCATACAATCCATGCTTAGTTTTAAAGGTTGTTTTCCATTCATCACCTTCTTTCATCCTAATTTGGTGATATCCACTCATCAAATCAACTTTAGAAAAATAAACAGCACCATGCAATTCATCAAGCATATCATCAAGTCTAGGACTAGGGAATCGATACTTAACCATTATCTTGTTGATAGCCTAACTGTCCACACACATTCTCATGGTACCATTCTTCTTTGGAACAAGCAAAGTAGGCACTGAACAAGGAGTAAGTGACTCACGCACATAGCCCCTCTCTAAGAGCTCGCCAACCTGCCTTTTGATCTCCTTTGCTTCCTCCAGATTACATCTATATGCTGGTCTATTTGGAAGTGAAGCTCCAGGTACCAAATCAATTTGATGCTCTATCCCAATGGTAGCTCTTCTGGAAATACGTCTTTGAACTCTTCAAGCAACTCCACAACCTGCCTTGGCAAATCCAAACCCTCCACTTGCAATAAAGGCTTTGCCCAAGTCATGAAAACAACCTCCACAGAAGCTAGTGCTTGCTCAACATCTCCCTTTTTGGCTAACATTAACCCTTTACCAGATTCCATCATCTTCTTTTGATTTCGCAACTAATCTTCTCTAACTTGTTGAGAACTCAATGGCATCAAATTCACTTTCTTCCCATTCAGCATAAATGAATAAGTGTTCCTTCGCCCATTATAAGTCACATCATTATCAAATTGCCATGGACGTCATAATAACACATGACTAGCTGTCATAGGAACCACATTACATAAAACCTCATCATGGAAGGTTTTAATGGAGAATGGCACTCGAACCTGTCTTGTAACCTGAATCTCTCCCTTGTCATTTAGCCAATGTAATTTGTATGGTTTTGGATGTAGAACAGTAGTTAATCCCAGTTTCTCCACTAAAGTAGTGGATGCAACATTGGTACAACTACCATTATCAATAATCATGACACAAACCTTATCTCAGATTTGACATCTTATATGAAAGATGTTTTCGCGCTGTTCCAAACCAATATCAACTTCAGCACTCAAAATCCTTTGAATAGCGAATAAATTTCCCTCCCTTGGCTCAAGATTCTCTTCTAGTTCAGTCACTTCTACTTCAGATTCCTCTTCTGTTTCGGCCTTATCTTCACTTACAAGCTCTCCATGCTTCCCTTGTAAAACCATCACCCTCTTATTTGGACATTCAGAAGCAATATGCCCATTTTCCAAGCACTTGAAACACTTGATGTCTCGTGACCTCCTAGGAAATTGAGGTTCAAATACCTTTTCTTTTCCTTTCAACAAACCTGAACTAGCACTTCCCTTGCTGAACTCCACTTTCTCATCATGTTTAGGTGTGTTCCATGTCTGGGTATGTGAAGAAACAGCCTTTGTATGACATCCTCTTTCTGTTGTCTTTCTACTTTAGTTGCAAGTTTTATGACATCCTCAAGAAATATGAAGGGCTGTAACTCAACAACATTAGTTATGTCCTTTTTTAATCCACCAAGAAATCTAGCTATTGTTTGCTCTTGAGGTTCATTCAAATCATAGCGAATTAGCAACAGCTCAAATTCTTTCATATACTCCTCCACACTCAAGGAACCTTGCCGCAAAGTCTGGAGTTTGATGTATAATTCTTGTTTATAGTAATCTGGAACAAATCTCTTCTTCATTAATCTTTTCATAAGTGGCCAGCTAGTAACTTCTTCTTCTTCATCCCTTCTTCGCTAAGCTTTTAAGTTTTCCCATCACAAAAGTGCGTAATCGGTAAACTCAAGTGCTGCTACCTTACACTTCTTTGCCTCAGGGTACTCATGCCAATCAAACACCCTTTCTACCTTTTGAACCCATTCAAGATACTCCTCAGGAGAACTAGTACCTCTAAATGGTGGTATATTAAGTTTGATACCACTAGTATGGTCATTTTGCTGCCTCCTTATCCTACTCCTATCTTCAGCCTCATCATTCCTGTTTGGCTCATCTCTGGCATCTCCTAGGTCATTCCGAGGTACCCTACGCCCTACCTGCCTTAGTTGGGGTTGCAAAGTATTTCTTTGCATCATTTCTATAATTGCAGCAAGTTGTCCACGAATTTCAGTAATCTCAACTCGAAATTCATCATGAGCTCATTGTAAGCCCATGAGTTGAGCTTGTTCTAAACTCATTCCCTTTGGTACTCTACTTGCATCATCTTCAGCCATTATTAACAAAACCCCAAACAAGTATGAAAAATGAACAACACAACTAGTAGCTAAAACACACTTCTCAAACTGAATTTTTTTTTTCACCAATTCAGTAAATAAAATCAGATAGCAACAATTGACTAAATTTCAAAATTTCAAGTTTCAAGAACAACTCAACTCAGCCAAATCATCTTCATCTCACAAACTACTAAGAATTAATTCTAATGCTTCAAAGTTGCAATTCAAATACTAGAGACCCAATCTGATGAATAATCCCACGAAATTATATAAAACAAAAACAGCAAGACACCTTAAATAGCTGAAATTTCAGTTTACACACTAAAATCCTATGCTCTGATACCAGATGATGTGCCTTGATTTTTCAGAAAAATAGATAATTCCAAAATTTGAATAAAATCTGATTCTTTTGTTGGTTAATTTTCTTTAAGTGTTTAGGCTGAATTATAACAAAATTAAATGGTAAAGTTGATGGAGGATAGAACTAAATAGATACCTTGATAAGTCGTATGGACGCCACAAGGATCAATTTAGGGTTTTGACGCTACACTCTTGGTGATCAAAGAGTGATAAGTCAGCAACTATCTTCAAGAGTTGAAAAAAACTTGAGAAGACAATTTTGAGAGAGAAAAATTCTATTTTCGTGCATGAAATTGAAGAATGAGGTAACTGCCTCTATAAGACTTTAACATGCCTTATATAGGCTTACAAAATGAGAAAAAACCCTAATGTTACCTAATTAACTTAAAAAGCCTAAAATAAGTCCAATATGACTTAACAATTTAAAATAAAACTAAACAAGTTTAAAATGGCTCAAATACATAAACATAGCAACATAAGAAATAAACTAAGCCCAATAGCATGGAAAGAAAGCCCTCAGCTGCCTCTTTCAGCCCAACGTCACCAAACATATCTAAATCACGTCCCAATCTCTAATTGAAGACCAATCAACACATTTAGCTCATTTCCATTCAGATCGCAAGCTTCAATTCCTATAGAAGCTTCAATAGCTCCAATTTGACTACTATAGCCCTTTGAAGCTGTTTAGCCTTAGCCCTTGTTATTGGACCATCTGAAATCTCCTTTACGCTCAACTCGCCTTCTTGAGTTGATTTAGAACCTTCATGATGCACATCAAAAACATAATTCATAAGCCTTATAAATGTACTAGGTGTATTAGAAAGCCCAAACGACATCATCATCCACTCAAACCCTTCATGCTTAGTTTTAAAGGCTATTTTTCATTCATCATCTTTTTTCATCCTAATTTGGTGTTATCCACTCATCAAATTAACTTTAGAAAAATAAACAGTACCATGCAATTCATCAACCATATCATCAAGTCTAGGAATAGGGAATCGATACTTTACTGTTATCTTGTTGACAGCTCAGCTTTTCACACACATTCTCATGGTATCATCCTTCTTTCAAACAAGCAAAGTAGGCATTGAACAAGGACTAAGTGAGTCACACATATAGTCTTTCTCTAAGAGCTCACCAACCTGCCTTTAGATCTCTTTTTCTTCCTCTAGATTACATCTATATGCTGGTCTATTAGGAAGTGAAGCTCCAGGTACCGAATTAATTTGATTCTCTATCCCTCGAATAGGTGGTAACCCCATTGGTAGCTCTCTAGAAATACAACTTTGAACTCTTCAACCAACTCTACAACCCGCCTCAGCAAATTCAGACCTTCTACTTGCAATAATGGCTTTGTCTAAGCCATAAAAACAACCCCCACCAAAAGCTAGTGCTTGTTTAATGTCTCCCTTTTTGGCTAACATCAGCCCCTTACTCGATTCCACCATTTTTCTTTGATTCTATAACTGGTATTTTCTAACTTGTTGAGAACTCCAGTGGCATCAAATTCACTTTCATCTCATTCAGCACAAATAAATAAGTGTTTCTTTGCCTATTATAAGTCACATCATTATCAAACTGCCATGGATATCCCAATAACACATGACTAGCTATCATAGGAACCAAATCACATAAAATCTCATCATGATAGGTTTCAATAGAGAACGTCATGCAAACCTATCTTGTAACTCGAATCTCCTCCTTTTCATTAAGCCAATGCATTTTGTATTTTTTGGGATGTGAAACAGTAATTAATCTCAGTTTCTCCACCAAAGTTGTGGATGCAACATTGGTACAACTACCATTATCAATGATCATAGCACAAACCTAATCTTGGATTTGACATCTTATATGAAGGATGTTTTCACATTGCTCCTTACCAATATCAACTTCAGCACTCAAAACCCTCTAAATAACTAATAAATTCCCCTCTATTGGCTAAAAATTCTCTTCTTGTTTCGTCACTTCTACTTCAGGTTTCTCTGTTATTTCAACCTCATCTTCACTTACAAGCTCTCTATGTTTCCCATGTAAAACCATCACCCTCTTATTTGGATATTTAAAAGCAATATGCCCATTTCTCAAGCACTTGAAACACTTGATGTCTCGAGACCTCTTAGGAAGTTGAGGTTCAAACACCTTCTCCTTGCCTTTCAAAGAACCTGAACTAGCAATCCCCTTGTTGAACTCTATTTTTTCATCTCGTTTAGGTTTGTTTCATGTCCGGAAAGGTGTAGAAACAACCTTTGTATTACTTGGTGTAGTTGACCTCGTATGGATAACCCTTTTTTTCTCACTGTTTTTCTACTTTAGTTGCAAGCTTTATGATAACTTTAAGAAATATAAAGGGATGTAACTCAACAACATTAACTATGTCCCTCCTAAATACATTAAGAAATCCAGCTATTGTTTGTTCTTGAGGTTCATGTAAATCACAGCAAATCAATAACAACTCAAATTCTTTCACATACTCTTCTACACTTAAGAAATCTTACTGCAAAGTCTAGAGTTTGATGTAAATTTCTTGTTTATAGTTATCGGGAAAAAATCTATTCTTCATTAATTTTTTCATAAGTGGCCAGCTATTAACTTCTTCTTCATCATCCATTCTTTTGTGAGCTTTTAAGTTTTCCCACTATAAAGTACATAATATATAAACTTAAGCACTGGTACTTTACACTTTTTTGCCTCAAGGTACTCATGCTAATCAAACACCTTTTCTACTTTCTAAACCCACTCTAGATACTTTCCAGGAGAACTAGTACCTCTAAATGGTGGTATATTAAGTTTGATATCACTAGTAGGGTGATTTTGCTGCCTCCTTGACCTACCCTTATCTTCAGCCTTATCATCCCCATTCTGCTCATCTCTAGTATCCAAAAGGTCATTCCAAGGTACCCTATGCCCTACCTGCCTTTGTTGGGGTTGCAATTGTTGGTTTGTAATAAAAATTTTATTTATATAAAAATAAATGCAGCGGAAGCCAGATCGTCATGTTCATAATTACATGTATAGGGATAGAAGATTACCTCAATTCCTCGCTATGATAGATCTTGAATTGAATGGCTGCAATCTTCTCTACTATTCTTAATCTTCAAACTCAACGAGTGTGGGCGCGTTGATCTTTCTTAATCTCTAAAACCATTAATACCCAAATCTGAGAGAATGATATTAACTAAATTCTTTTTTCACGTAAGAATACGTAACAGAATTTTTCTTTGTATAGTTATGGTCACTTTTCTTATTACATACCTCCCATATATCTAGGGATCTCCCTTGAGTATTTATAATTTGATTAGGATTAGGAAATGAGAGTTTGATTAGGATTTGAGCTAGTAGAGGGATTGCAAGACTCATGGGCTTCCTAGCTCTAACTTAAAAAGCCTAGTCCTTATTATCTCATAATACACCAATTCTTCAAAGTTAACCCCAGGCTATTCC
Organism: Ailanthus altissimus; assembly: GCA_946807835.1. NCBI lineage: Eukaryota > Viridiplantae > Streptophyta > Magnoliopsida > Sapindales > Simaroubaceae > Ailanthus > Ailanthus altissimus. The sequence continues at coordinate 19,684,672 of OX327687.1, forward strand.
ACTAAAAGTCAAGGGCTGTACTCTAGTAACCCATGTTATAAAATGTAAACCCATTTAATTAAAACTCTATTTAATTAAATTGGGTTTGGTCTTTAGACCAACAATAACCGCTTAATTGACCCTGTAATTAATGTCTATAATTAAAGTTAAGGCAAAAAAAAATGTCTTACCTCTTTAATTACTTATTTTCCCCTAAGTCCTTGAATGCTTTAATGATTATTTTTGATATATCTATATTTGTAAATAAATTTATAAATAAATATTATTATTCAATAAATAATTTATTGAATAAATTGTGGCCACATATTCTAATGATCAAGTATTGCAAACATCTTAGGTGGACATTAATTATTAGATTCCATCTTGCAAATATATGTTCCTACGTCTCATGAAATTATATCTCAAAGCTATCGAGGTTTTGACCGTTTATATGGATTTCACTCCGTGATAACTCAAAAGATACAACGTATGAATGTAAGTTCATTACCTATTTAGGATTAAGATCAATCAAGCTTATTAAAGCTTTTGTGAATTAAGATCAACGACATTTACTTAACCAGATCAAAATTCACAGTAGTCATGTTCAATGTATCATATACACTAGTTTTTTTACTTGAAGTCTCTACTTCAATGATCAAGGTAAATCATCCACTATACGAAGCAGAAAAACTACAACCTTACGTATTGAAATGCCATTTTTCATTAATGGTTGTGAACTAGATTTAATTTACAAAGAACTTGTGATCTATACCCTCTATATTAGCATCATATGCCTAATACATAGATCACATACTTTATAAATATAGGCTCATCAATGTATGCTTAATTATATGTATGAATAAACTTTATTAATCTAATAAAATATTATTACACATACTTCAAGGGCATAAATAACATTATATGTTTAACAACAATGTATTTGTTTCCATCATTTTTAAAATTGCAAATTGCAGCCAATTGTCCACAAATTATATTCATCTCAGCCCAAAATTCATCATGAGGTCATTGTAAGCCCATGAGTTGAGCTTGTTTTAAACTTAGTGTCTTCGGTACTCTCTTTTTATCATCTTTAGCCATTATCAACAAAAATTCCAAACAAGTATGAACAACACAACCAGTAGCTAAAATACATTTTTCAAATTGAATTTTCACCAATTCAGCAAATTAAAATCAGAAAGCAACAAATGATTCAAATTCACAATTTCTAGGTTCAGGAACAACTCAACTCAGCCAAATAATCTTCAGTCCATAAACTACAAAAAATTAACTTTAATGCTTCAGAGTTGCAATTTAAAAACTACTAACCTCAAATACTGGAGACCCAACCCGTTGAATTACCCCTACTAATATATCAAACAAAAATAGCAAGAGTCCTTAAATGGTCGACTCTTTAGTTTGTACACTGAAACCCTATGCTCTAATACCAAGGTGATGTTCCTTGATCTTCAAAATAGCTTATTCAAAATAAATAAATAAAAATCTGATTTCAAGATGAGGGTGGTGTCTAGTTTTTGTTGGTTTTTCTTTTAAGTGTTTATACTGAATTGTAACAAATAAATAGTAAATAAGATGGAGAATAGATCTAAAAAGAAACCTTGATAAGTCAGATGGACGCCACAAGGATTAATTTAAGGTTTTGATGCCACACTCTTGGTGATTAAAGAGTGACAAGTCAACAATGTGAGTGATTTTAAACCTAGGGTGCATGCATGTGGGTTTGTGTCTATCATTTAAATATAGTATATGTATTTCATACATACATGCTCAGCAGATGAGCGGAATACAAATTACTCAATGATAAATACAAGTAAACATTACATGTTATCTCATAAATGTAAAATACTTCAAGATTGAGAAATAATACATTATTAAGCTTTTGGTATATTGTCGAACCGAAGTACCCGCCTTGAAACAACCCATTCACAATTCTAATTTCTTAACACAGTGGGCTTGAAGAAGCTAGAATAGCAGCTTTTTCAGCAAAGGATTCGACTCTTGAAACCTTGTTTCTACCTTATAGTATGGGTGACCAAAAATAGAAAGAAAAATAGAAGATGTATTTTTGCTCTCAACACTTAAGAGAATTTTTAACACTTAGCCTTTCAAAAGTCTCTCTTCCATTCACTTAACCCCTTGCACGAATTTTGATGATTAATTAAGCAACTAATTGCACTTTTATTTATTTATTATTATCTTTTATTTTCTCACCTACTGGTAACCATTATGTTTGTCATTAGTGTTTTGTTTATTATTATCTTTCATTTTCTCACCTAATAGCATCCATTATGTTTGCCATTAGTTTTTGTTTATTATTATCTTACAATAAACCAAATTAAAACAAAACAAAATGGAATATTATTTAAATGAACTTAGCCTTAATCTAGGCCAAATGGGAAAATACTTTCTCATCATTAAGAAACATCTTAAGGCCTACAATTAACAAATGCCACCCATTTATACTTATCTTATCATTTAATAAATATTAAACAAATGATTAAATCATATTAAATCATGGTACAAAATACATGCCAATTTAAATAAAAAAATTAATTGTTTGATTTCAATTTAAATAATCATATCATATATTATTATTTTATTCAAAAAAATATTTTAATGAATAAAATAATTATATTATTTGTCCAACAAATAAGGTCATTTTGGTAAATTTCAAATCAAACAATAATTGGCCCGCATTTACCATGTGTCAACATCCCATTGGTCAACAACTAATTGATGTACTTAACTCTTAAGTCTTGACATGTGCACGACCGAAGGAAATCGAAGTAAATGTCCGATCTGCTTGAATTTTTTGGATCGAACTATTCAATTCGTTACGCTGCCCCAGTGCACAACGAGTACACTTCATATTGCGGGACTCTCTAGATCTACTCCCGATTTGTCAAACAGAACTATTCTGTGAGTCTGAGATCGATGTCCCATGCACACGTCACGGATATTATAAATCAATGTAGTAGACCATACAAGTTGAGGTCATAGCCCATACGTATAATCCTTTCGCCAATCATATCCTAGAAGAGCATGGATATAGATCACTACCGTCAAATCCCTATGTGCTCATCTGTGAACTTATCTTCAGACAGGTATCTTAATAAACAATATATGTAAACACTTTTACAATATTGTTTAACCCTGTAGAAAACTTCCTAGGTTTGCTGCTTATGGCTATAAGACTTTCTAAGATACAGTCTTTGAGCATCTGGATATATATAACTCATCCATGTAAGCTAACGAATTCCACATTTGTACACACCGGACTCTGTAAGTATTGGACCATATCCAGTGACACCCAATGGTCACACAGTGAAAGGTTTGTGACATGCGTGGAATCAAAGTATGATGGATCAATTACAAGCCCATTGTGATACTCAGGTCAAAGAACTACGTATACTACTCAACTCGAGAGGACCTTCCATTGACGGCTTCATGGGATGTCTATTGGGGTCCTCATTGAGCCTGTTTAGTATTCAGTCCTCACTGAACACCTGTATGCTATACGAATTTCTAATAAACCCATGGTCAGCTAAGAACAATCATCTAGACCATTTAGATATAGTATACACTAGTCTATGTAAAACGATTCCACCGTCAGACCTGCATCGGTGAATAAAGACTAGGAACATATAATTTGAGAATAGACTTGCATATTAACATTTCTTAGCCCCTACTGCAACTCTTGCAACTATGTTATTACTAATATATTCTCAAGTCTTTGTACCATCATAGATAAGATTCTAACACTTAGACATCACTGATTAATATAACATGCTAACCCTTTAGCATTTATAGTTTTCGGTGCTGTCAACTCTTAACATTGATCTGATCTTCTTTAGACCAAATCTGAACCCTTTCAGATCATAAATGTCTGTAGCATTACAAACATTGAACAGATTAATAATAGTAATTAGTAATTTAACAAATAATGAACTGTATAAATATTACAAAATAAAATATTTTTATAACAATGGGATGGCACGTGAACACAAATTCCAACAAACAACTTCGCCATAAGCTGAAAAAAGCTTGATAAGACAATTTTGAGAGAGAAAAAGTTCTTCTTTCACGTTCATAAAATTGAAGAGAGGTAGAGATGAATCTATAAGATGTTTAAAATGCCTTATATAGACTTACATGATAAGGAAAAACCCTAATCTTACTTAATTGACTTAAAAGGCTCAAAACAACTCATGAAAATACTTAAAACAAGGTTAAAGAAGTTTTAAAAGTAAAAAATACATGAAAATAGAGAGAGAGAGAGAGAGAGAGAGAGAGATAAGCAAAATAATAAAAATAGGCACAAAAGAAGCAACTTAAGCCCAATAGCACACAAATAAAGTTCCTATCTGCCTCTTTAAGCCTAAAGTCACCAACGGCCTCTAAATCACGTCCCAAGCTGTAATTGAAGACATAAACACCTTTGTCGTATTCTAATTAACATTACAAGCTTTCAAGCCCATAGAAGTTTCAATAGCTCTAATTTGATTACTTACGCCCCTTTAAAGCTGTTTGGCCTTAGCTCTTATTATTAGCCCATTTGAAGCCTCTTTTATGCTCAACTCACCTTTTTAAGTTGATTTAGAATCCTCATGATCCATATCAACGGATCTTGTGAAGTTTTGGCAGTCTGATTCGCATTATTCCCCCCTCTTTTGAAAAAGATTTGTCATCAAATCTTTACCTATATCATAATGGCTTAAATCAGCTACATTAAAGCTTTCATTTACATTATACTCACCTAGAATATCTAACTTGTAGGCATTGTCATTGATTCTTTCAATAACTTGAAATGGTCCGTCTCCCATTGGAAGTAGTTTAGAATGCCTTTGAACTGAAAATCATTCCTTTCTCATATGTAATCAAACCCAATCGCCTGGTTCAAATACAACTTTCTTGTGCTCCTTATTAGCTTAGTTAACATATTGTTTAGTTCTTCTTTCAATGTTTTGCCATACCTTTTTATGGATGTGCTGAACAAAATCAGCTTTTTTCTTTCCACCAAAATTTATATGCTCATCCATAGGTAAATGAGTTAAATCCAAAAGCGTTAATAGATTAAAGCCATACACAATTTTAAAACGTAAAAATGTATTTGCTGAATGCACACTCCTATTTTATGCAAATTCTACATGCGACAAACATTCCTCCCACATTGTAAAGTTATTTGGTATTATAGCACGCAACAAAGTAGATAAAAGTCCTATTAACTACTTTGGTTCGTCCATCAGTTTTTGGATGACAAGTTGTAGAAAATAAAAGTTTAGTTCCAAACTTATCCCACAAAGTCTTCTAAAAGTAACTTAAGAACTTTGCATCCCTGTCTGAAATAATACACTTAGTTATGCCATGCAATTTACAATCTCCTTGAAAAATAAATCAGCAATATATGATACAACATCAGTTTTACGACATGGAATTTTGTACCACATTAGAAAACCTATCATCAACCACATATATAGAATCCCTACCCCCTTTTGACCTTGGTAAGTCTAAAACAAAATTTATCGATATGTCAATCCAAGGTTTACTAGGTATTGGCAAAGGAGTATACAGACCATAAGGCCAAAGTAACACACTTCTCACAAACACTTTCTACATTATGTTTTATATGAGATCATATAAGGAAACATTTCAATGAACTACACCCACTTGACATGTCGCTTGTTCAGCTTATGTTGTTGTCTCTTTAAATGCTTCAATGATTCGTAATCCGTATAAATCACAAATTCTTTTGGCCAAAGATAATGCTGCCAAGTTTCTAATGCCCTAAACAATGCATATATCTCTTCATCATATATAGGGTAATTCAAGGCTGCCCCACTTAGCTTTTTACTAAAATATGTAATGGGACGTCCTTCTTGCATTAGAACGGCTCCAATATCTATTCCTGAAGCATTACACTCAATTTTAAAAGTTTTAGTGAAATTAGGTAAAGCAAGCAAAAGTATATTAATTAATGTTTCCTTAAATAAATTAAATATCTTTCTAGTTCATCACCCCACTTAAAACCTACATTCTTTTTTATCGCTTCAGTCAAATGTGCAACAAGACTACTAAAATCATTCACAAAACTTTTATAAAAGCTAGCCAAGCCATGATAACTTTGAATGTGACCCACACTTTTAGGTTTTGGCCAATCTTGGATTGCCTAAACCTTTTTTTTCATCTACCTCAATTCCTTTCACACTAACAACAAAACTGAGAAATGCAATCTTATTCCTGCAAAAGTTACACTTTTTGAGGTTAGCAAACAACTTTTCCTTTCTTAAAACACCTAAAATAAGTTTTAAATGTTCAACATGCTCATCCAAGTTTTTGCTATAGATCAGAATGTCATCGAAGTGTACAACTAAAATTTTTTCAGTGAAAGCACGTAAAACATGATTCATTAGTCTTAGAAAAGTACTTGGTGCATTAGTTAATCCAATTGGCTTAACTAACCACTCATATATATCATATTTTATTTTCAATACAGTTTTTTATTCATCACCTCTCTTATCCTAATCTGATGATATCCGATCTTCAGATCAATTTTGATAAAAACACAAGAACCATGCAATTTATCAAGCATGTCATCTAATCTAGGAATGAGATGTCTATACTTTATAGTGATATTATTAATGGCGCTCGACAATCAACATAGATCCTTTATGACCCATCCTTCTTAGGCACAAGTAATACTGGAACCGTACAATGACTCATGCTCTCACATACATAACCCTTCTTCATGAGCTCACTAACCTTCCTTAAAGTTTCTTTGTCTCCTTGGGATTGCTTTTATAGGTTGGTATATATGAAATTGATGCTCCAGGTATAAAGTCAATTTGCTGTTCATTTGGTGGTAAACCATTAGGTACATCTTCAGAAAACACATCATCAAATTCTTGTAAAAGAGAAATAACAGCACTAGGCAAAGAGGAATTAAGTCGTTAGTATTAAAGCAAGCCTTTTTGCACAAAAGTAAAATCATAGGCTGGTTTAAAAATAAAGAATTTTGATCTCGCTCTCTTTTGCATAAAAATTCACTTGTTTTCTCTCTTTTCTTTCCTTGCTAACTGAAACTTCCTTTTCTTTTTCACCCTCTTTTTCACTCCTTTTAGTTTCGGCCTCTCTTGCTTTTGAACTCTCACTCTATTTTTTTTATATTACTCTCTGTTTTTAACTTCACTTGATCTTAATATACTTGTCGTAGGGTTAAAGGTACAAGAGTAATTTATTTTCTACCAATTACAAAAGATTAACTATTAGTGTATCCATCATAGATTACACGTCTATCATGCTGCTATAGTCACCTCAAAAGAATATGTCCCGCATGCATTGGAACCACATCACACAACACCGCATCTTTATACCTTCCAATTGAAAATGAATCAAACACTAATTTATTTACTTTAACTTCTCCATAATCATTCAGCCATTGTGGCCTAGGATGTTTTAAAGTTGTCAAATTTAATCCACCAAACTAGTGCTAGCCATATTAGTACAACTCCCCCTAAAAAATTCATGCTACATACTTTATCATTGACATGGCATCTAGTATGAAAGATGTTGTCACGTTGTAACTTCTCATCTTTTATTTGCATATTTAGAGCTCTCCTCATAACCAATAGCTCTCCACCAATTGGATACTCAATGTTACTTGCATCCTCTAAAGGTGGCATGGACATGAATCAGATTCACCTTCGATCTCAATATCAATATCAACTTTCAAAATCAATACTCTATTATTTGGGCATTTTGATGTAATATGACCTATTCCTAGATACTTAAAGCATTTTATATCTTTATTTTAAGAAGGTTGAAAATCAAATTTACCTTTGTTTGTTGCGTCTCCCTTGCTTTGGTCATTAGGTGCTTCTGTCTTAGACTTGGAATTAGTTTGGTCATCTTTTTTATTCCAATTCAATCTCTAGGAGGATGAGGATCCTGACTTCTCACCATATCTTGTGGAACTCTTCCTCTTGAGTTGTTTATCCACCTTCATTGCCATATGCACCATATCTTCCAACTCTATATAATGCTGTAATTCAACCATATTAGCAATATTATGATTCAAACCTTACAAGAATCTAGTCATTGTTGCCATTAGATCTTCCTCAACATTGGCTCGAATCGTGGCTATCTTCATTTCTTTGTGGTAGTCTTCAACACTTTTGAAACTCTGAGTAAGGCTTAGCAACCTTTGGTACAATTCCTTGTAATAATGATTAGGGATAAATCACTTCCTTGTAGTAGTTTCATCTCTTCCCATATATCAACAAGCCTCTCACGGTTCATTAGTTAATTCAATAGCATCCAATTTTACCTTTTTAAATTTAGAGTAGTTGTGACAATCAAACACCAATTCTATCTTTTTCTCCCACTCCAAATAAGATTCAGAATCATTTTTTTCTTCGAAATAGAATCTTCATCTTAATGCTTCCCAAGTCATTATCAATAATATATCCATATCTAACTCTTCTATCTCTATTCCCATGCCTAAATTTTCCAAAATTAACATTGGAGGTACGATCATCATCATTTAAGTCATCTTCATAATCACCACTAAGTTAATTCCCCTCTCTTCGTTGCATATTAGGAGCTCTAGGTGGCTGCCCCCTTTGTGAACTAGATTCTACCTTATCTATTCTTTCATTTACCTAATCAAATCTCAATTTTAGTCGATTAAATTTTTATTCTAAGGACTTAAAGAAAATTTTGAAATCTATCTTTTCCTAAGCTTCATCTGATGAGCTTTTATATTTTTCTTGAGACATATTTTAAAACCTGCAAATAAAATGTTAGAAAACCTCACAAATACTCCCTTACGTGTTTCTGTCTAGATTGATAGCACTCACACTCGTGTTTACTCAAATTTGACTTTTACCCTCTTATGAGCTCACACTCTTTTGCCTTTTTCAACTCTTTAGTCACCTCTTTAGTTCTTTATTGAACTAAAATGAACTTAATCAAAATTAACTTGTGACAATCCAAAACTAAACAAATCAATCTCTCTGAGAATGATTTAATCGCAAATGGTAAAGAATGAGTAGAATTTAAGCTGCAAATAGAACAAGGCTATAATATAACAATGACATAAGAAAACAAAGACAATTAGGGTTATGTTTTGTCTTAGGCTGAATTTTAAATAGACAGAATACACTTTATGAAAAAAAGCTTGAATTCAACTAATTAAAAACTTTTTTTTTTTGAATTCAGAATAGTAAACCTAGAATCAATGGAATTTGATTTTTTTTGTCTCTCATTTTTTTACTGAATTTAAATAGGCAATTAGGGTTGTGTTTTGTCTTAGGCTAAATTTAAATAGATAGAATACACTTGATGAAACAAATTTTGAATTCAACTAATTCAGAAATTTTTTTGAATTCAGCACAGTAAACCTGGAATTAATGGAATCTGATTTTTTTAAATCTTTTTTATCCCTCATTTTTTTTTACTGATAATAACAGAACTTAAAGAACTAGATAAAACAACTGACAAGAAAAAACAAGAAAGTTGATATAGTTTACAAATTCTAGAGACTAAAACAAATTTGTGAATTTATAAAAAGTACAAACATTGGAAATCAAAAGGTAGTTCAAACCTGATTAGAGCCTAAGCTCTGAAACTAAATGATGTGAACATCACAACAAAAGGTGAGACCTAATGCTCAATGAGATTATTTGAACAAGGATCATTCTAATTCAGATTTTTAGATTGACCAAAACAAAGATCTTAACTTATTATCTATTAAAGTTAAGAACCAAAAGTATCACACCATGGGCACTAATAGAAGAACCCTTAGTCAATCGAACCATGGCTAACCATGTAGTGAACAGAGTTCCAAGTCGCTAAAAGAAAAAAATAAGAGCAGCTCCCTTCCCTACCCTAATAGACAGGCCTCCCAAGGTCTCCCTCAATCTCTTCAAGAAATTACAGTATAAGAAGTTTTAGATGCCACACTCAAGATGGATTAGAAGTTATGAGCGGTAAGTTTAGAAGAATGTCACATGATAAAATCTTGATTAGTTCTAATAAAAGTTCTCTGAAGAACTTAAGAGCAAAACTCTCACAAATGTTATTTTATAAATTCTGTGTTGTGAAATAATTCAATCTCCATAGTATTTATAGAGACCACATGGGATGTTAAGTTATAACTTTTAGACTTACAGCTATCCTCACACCAAAAGTCTAAAAGTACAACTGAAAAAATAAATACAACAAGCTTACAACTACTCTCAATCTCAATAGTCAACAAATATGTCTAATACAACAAATGCAATTGTAAAATTCAAACATAACTTCTACTAATTCAACAAGCTTATTCTTGAATTGAAAGAAGTCTTTAATTCTGCAAGTATGTGAAATTCTATTGTTGGATGCATGAATTTCCAGGAAATCAAATATCTAGAATGAAGGTGCTAATATCTTCACGAATTTCTTATCTTAGGCGTCAAATCACATGGGCTAGTGCTAGTAGGTTGGACTGCACTTAGTGTCTCTCTACAATTCCCTCATAATTATGCATTATTTATTCTTAAAGGAACTTGAATAATATTAACAGCGCCTTGATCAATTTGAATACTCAATTTGGGTAGAATAGTGTCTTGAACAAATTAGAAGTCTAAAATGTGCTTAATTAGCCCATTTAATGCTTTCTTAAATTTTTCGATTCTAGCCTTTATCATTGGAGGATGAATGCTCAACGGATCTTGTAATGAATCTTGTGAAGTTTTGGAAGTCTGATTCCCATTATTTCCCTTCTCTTAAAAATGATTGGTCCACAAATCTTCACCTATATCATAAGGGCTTAAATCAGCTACATTAAAACTTGCACTTACATTATATTTACCTGGAAGATCTAATTTTTAGGCATAGTTATTGATTCTTTCAATCACTTGAAATGGTCCGTTTGCCCCAGTATGTAGTTTAGAACACCTTTGAACTGGAAATCATTCCTTCCTCATATGCAAACCAAACCCAATCACTTGGCTCAAATATAACTTTCTTGTGCCCCTTATTAGCTTGGTTAACATATTGTTTAGTTCTTCTTTTAATGTTTTGCCTTGCCTAAGTCATGGATGTGCCGAACAAAATCAGCTTTCTTTTTTCCATCTAAATTTATATGCTCATCCATAGGTAAAAAAGTTAAATCCGAAGGCATTAATAGATTAAAACCATACAAAATTCAAATGTTAAAAACTTAGTTGTTGAATGCATACTCCTATTATAGGAAAATTCTACATGTGACAAATATTTCTCCCACATTTTCAGTTCTTTGGTATTATAGTAAACAACAAAGTAAATAAAGTCCTATTAACTACTTCGGTTTGTCCATTAGTTTGTAGATGACAAGTTGTAGAAAATCAAAGTTTAGTTCCTAGCTTACCTCATAAAGTCTTCCAAAAGTAGCTGAAGAACTTTGCATGCCTGTCTGAAACAATACTCTTAGGTATGCTTTACAATCTTACAATCTCCTTGGAAAATAAAATAGCAATATGTGATACATCATCAATATTATAATATGGAATAAAATGTGCCAATTTTGAAATAACTATCAATAACCACATATATAGAATCCTTACCCCATTTTGACCTTGGTAAACCTAACGCAAAATTCATTGATATATCAATCTAAGGTTCACTAGGTATTAGCAAAGGAGTATACAGAAGGCTTAGTCTTAGTTTGTCTAAAAGTAACTACCTTCAATCCCAAAAGTCAACAAATATGTTTAATACAACAAATGTAATTGTAAAATTCAAACATAACTTCTACTAATTTAACAAGCATATTCTTGAATTGAAAGAAGTCTTTAATTTCTGCAAGTATGTTAAATTCTATTGCAAGCTGCATGAATTTGCAGGAAATCAAATATCTAGAATAGGTGCTGACTTCTCCATGCATTTCTTATTTTAGGATTCAAATTACATGGGCTAGTACTGGAAGGTTGGGCTGCACTTAGTGTCTCTCTGTAATGGCCAAAATGTTATTGGACCCTTATGATTATGCCTTGTTTGTTCTTAAAGAAACTTGAATAACATTAACAAAGCATTGATCATTTTAAATACTTAATTTGGGCAAATAAGTGTCTTGAACAAAGCATGAGTCTGAAATGTGCTTAATTAGCTCATTTAATGCTTCTGTCAATTTCTTCACTCTTGCCTTCATCATTGGACCCCCATGACTGCTCAACCTATCTTGTAACAAATCTTGTGAAACTTTAGCAGTCTAATTCACATCAACTTATAACTACTGACTACCAACTACTACCAATAACTTAGGCATCAAGGATGACAATACTTATTACAATAATTAATGAAAATTTACAACTACTAACTACCAACAACTATCAATACTGAGGCTTTTACTTCAAAATGATTGTGAAACTTTTCAACCACAATAATAAATATAGTTGTAGGCTTTCAGAAGCTTCTATTTACATAGGCTACTCACATGAGCTGTTGTGCTACTGTTGCCCATTACCTAGCTTAATGGACCTTTTGGTAGTCTAGGTCGCATTATTAAAATTCAAATACTCAAAGTAAGATACCAAATGATGTGAACCTCATAAAGAAAAGTGAGACCCAACGCTCAATGAGGTTCTTTTCCCAAGGATCATTGTAATTAATATTTTTGGATAAATAAAAATAAGAACCTTGACCCGTTATTATAAGAGATAAGAACTAGAGGTATAAGAAGATTATAGATGCCACCCATAAGATAGTTAAAAAGTTCTGATGATAAGTCTGAAAGAATGCCACAAGTTAAAATCTTGATAAGTTGTAATAAATTTTTTTGAAGAACTTAAGAGAAAACTCTCAATATTAATATCATCAATTCTGTTTTTCTTTTTCCCTTATCTCTCATGTAATTATAAAGACCTCTTGGGATTTGTAGCATTTATTACAACAATTAATGATAACTTACAACTACTAACTACTACTAATAATTTAATCACTAAAGTGACAAGACTTATTATAATAATTAATGAAAACTTGCAACTACTAACTACAAACAACTACCAATACTGAGGCTTTACTTCAAAATGACTATCAAACTTTGCAACCACAATAATAAAATGTAGTTGTAGTTTCTCAGAAGTGTCTCATCTCATAGGCTACTCATATGAGCTGTTGTGCTACGTTGCCCCTCATCCAACTTATTGGACCTTTTGCTAGTCTGGTTCACATTATTAAAATTTAAATACTCAAAGAAAGGTATCAAATGATGTGAACTTCACAAAGATAAGTTAGACTCGACGCTAAATTAGGTTCCTTTACTAAGTATCATTCTAGTTAAGAGATAAGAACTAGAGGAATTAGAAGATTGTAGACGTCACACTCAAGATAGTTAAAAAGTTGTGAGTAATAAGTCTAAAAGAACGCCACAAGATGAAATCTTGATAAGTTCTAAAAAAAAGTTCTTTGAATAACTTAAGAGAAAACTCTCAACATTAATATCATTAATTCTATTTGTCCTTTTTCCCTTATCTCTCATGTATTTGTAGAGACCTCTTAAGATTGTGAATCTAGTATAGCAGTTATCAAATTTCTAGCAACAAGTATTTAACCTTTAAACACTTTTGTTTTACAAGTTTTTGGTACTTAAGAAAAGAAGATATGAATTATTCTTGTTTTCCTTTTGTTTTTATTACAACCCTTTGTTTAAAAAATAACTCTCTCATTCAAATCTCTCTCCCTTTTCTTCATCTGTGTTTGCACACCTTAGACTAAATTATAGATGCCATTAGTGGTTGTTACAAAACTTCACATATGCTCCATTTAAAAATATCACTAAGTGGCCAACAATCAAAAAACATATCATGATGGCTACCTAAATGATCAAAATTATGCATAATTATTTAAAAAATGGTGCTCCACCAAATTAGGTATATGCTTCCATCGAATGGTGAAAATATAACATTTTATTTATAAAGTAATATTAGGTATGTCTCCCATTAATAAAGTAATATTTTATTTATTTAGCAAATTAATAATTATTCAAAAACTATTTGAATAATTATTTGAATAATTATTATTACCTTATTTAAATTGTACCACTTGTCAATATCTTATTAGTTAACAGCTCTTATCACCTAATTAAGTGATGTGATTAATATTTAAGTCTAGACTAGTGCACAACCTGAGGGACCCTAAAATATATTTTCGATTTGCTAAAATTTTTAGGATGGAACTGTTTAATCCAAAATACTGCCCCAGTGCACAATGAATAGACTCATATTGTGAACTCTCTAGGTCCATGCCCGATTTCTCATATGAAACTCCTTTATACGTCCGTTAATGATAGCCCATACACATATTGCTGATATTACAAAATGGCGAGTTGAACCATACAATTTGAGGTTATAACATATACGTATAATCCCTATCTCATTTATATCCAGGTAGAGCAAAGATAATAAATCAATACTGTTAAATCTCTATATGCTCGACCATAAGCTTATCTCCAGATTTGTATTTTAATAAATAATATCTGCAAACACTTTTGTGATATTATTTATCCCTAGGGTAAAACTCTTTTCCCAGAAATTACTGTTTATGGCCATAGGACTTTCTGAAACACATTCTTGGAGCATTATGATATATTACTCACCCAAATGAGCTAATATATCCTATATCCATGCACATTGAACTCTATGAGCATCGGACCATACCTAGCAACACCCAACGGTCAGACCATGAAAGATTTCTAATATATGTGGAACTAAAGTTTAGTGGATCACTCACAAGCCCACCGTGGCACTCAGGTCAAAGGACCACGAATACTACTAAACTTGAAATACCCTCTATTGATGGCTTTATGGGATGTTCATTGGAGGTCTTCGTGAGTTTGTTCAGTACCTAGTCCTTACTGAATACTTGTAACTTTATACTAGCTTCCACTAAACTCATAGTTTGCTAAGAATAACCATCTGGATCATCTAAATATAGATATATACTAATCTATATATATTATAAGATCTTTACTGATAGACCCGTATTTTTTTAGCACTATTTGTAACTCTTTGCAACTATATCATTACTAATATATTTTTAGGTCTTCGTCCCTATATCAAATAATATTTTAACTCCTTAGATTTCACTGACTTTTAGCATTTATAACTCTCAGTATTGCTAATTCTTAACACTGATCTAAACTTCTTTAGACCAGATATGAACTCTTTTAGATCTTACAATGTCTGAAATGTTAGAAGCATCTTATCATATATATAAAATACAATTAGTGATTTAATAAAATAATAATAGTATAAATATTCATACATAAAAGGGATAGCACATAAGCACAAATCTCAATAGAAACACTTCATCAAATTCTTATAAAAGAGAAAAAAAATAGCACTTGGTAAAGAGGAGTTAAGTTCATTAGTACTAAAAACTCCATTCTCTTTTGTATATATGCTCACTTGATTTTTTTTCGTTTCTCTCAAATAAACCAACATTAACTTTCACCTTTTCACTTGTGCTCTCTTTCTTTTTGCTCTTGGTCTCTCTCAATTTCAAGTTCGGCCACTCTTTCTTTTTTCAACACACTCTTTTTTTTTATCTTTTTTCTTTTTTATTCTCATTTGATCTTCGTAAACATGCTTAGAGGTTAGAGGTACAAGAGTGATTTGTCTCTCATCCATTATAAATGTGTATTTATTTCTAACACCATCATGCATTACACATTTATTGTATTGCCATGGTCATCCCATCAAAATTTGCCCAGCATGCATGGGAACTAAATCACGTAAAACTTCATCTTTGTACCTACCAATAGAGAATGAAACCAACATTTGTTTATTTATCATGTCTTCTCCACATTTATTCAACCATTGAAGATCATATGGCCTTATATGCTTCGTAATAGGTAAATTTAGTTTTTCAACCAAACAAGTGCTAGCCATATTAGTAAAACTACCACCATCACGTAGAATATACTATCACATTGTACATCATCATCCTCTTTCTTTTACGAACTTAATGCACTCTAGTAACCATAAGCTTGCCAACTACTGGGTACTCCACATTATCACTGGCATCTTCTAAAGGTTGCATAGGTTTCTCATCTTGATACGATCTACCTAATAAATAGAGAAAGTTGTTGATCAAGGATTCCAAGACCGTTTAGAAATAGATTTATATGAAACCGTGACCTATTGCTTATATTGAAGTAAGAAACTCAGTATAATGAAGATGCCACAATCAATTATGGAAGTATAGATTGATAAGTCGAAGGAGAATGCCACGAAAATTGTTCTAATAAGTTCAAAGAGATCTAAAAGAACTAAAGAGAATTTTCTTAATCAAATTGTTGAATGTTTTCTTCTTATTCCTCATGTATTTATAGTGAACACTTGGGATACCAGCATTTAGTCAATATTTAATGACAACTTCAAAATTGCTAACTATCAACTATTACCAATAAGGCTTTAATTTAAACTAACTTTCAAACTTTGTAACTACAACAATAAATGCAATTGCAGACTTTAACTAACTACTAGTTACCAGTAACAACTAAGTCTTTATTTCAAACATTACAACTACTATCATAAATCTTTATAGGCTCCCAAAAGTTTTTAATCAATTAGATTGCTTATATGGTCCACTGTTATTCCCATCATTCCTCAAAGCTTAATATGTCAAAATTGGGTAATCACCAATTTAAGAAACTCCACTAAATCCACCCACTTTTTTATTTGAGGAATTGCTTTTAGATTATTACAAAACTTGAACCATGGAAATCAAACCTTATGGAACACGTGGAACATCTTCCTTGGGTCTACATGAATTTACCTCAACCAAAATGTTTTGAATTAGTCCATTGAGTGTTTTCTTGAACCTTTTAGCTCGAGCACTTGTAATCGACCAACTGGAACTTGAAGGATCTTTATTCCATTTATTAGTCGTGCCATCATCATTCCCATCCTTTAGAAAAGAATTTGTCCCAAATCATCACCTACATCAAAAGGACTTAAATCAGTAACATTAAAAGTAGCACTAACATTGTACTTACCTAGCAAATCCAACCTTTTTCTTTCCATCTAAGTAAGCACGTTCAGACAAAGGTAATGGCATTAAATCCAATGGAGTTAAAGGATTAAAATAATAAACAATTTCAAATTGTGAAAACTTAGTAGCAGAATGAATAGTACGATTATAAGTAAACTCAACATGTGGTAAACATTCTTCTCAAGTTTTGATGTTCTTTTTCATTATAGCCCTCAACAAAGTAGATAAAGTGTCACGTCCCAGACCCAAAAGATTTGACACACGACATAACTTACACTCATTCAATAATGTGCACTCATAATTAATATTGGATAAATTTTAAAACTTAAATTCAACATAGAAATCCTTAGCAAGTTTCTAGTAAGTTCAACACAAGGTTTCAGTCATGACCATACTATTGAAATATCAATCCAAGGTCATTAGGAATAGGTAGTAGCGTGTACAAACCATGAGGTTACACTTGAGATTTTGCTTGCCTACATATTACACATCTATTATAAATTCTCTCAACATCTCTTTTCATGTATGGCTAATAGAAGTATTCTTGCAAAATGGCTAAGGTCTTAGCAATTCCAAAGTGTACCATTAACCCTCCACCATGGGATTCCTTTACTAACATATCACGTAAAAAGCAATTTGGTACACAAAATGTATTTTCTTGAAATAAGAAACCCTCGTGCCTAAAGAACTTACCCACTGTGTTATTCTCACAAGCCTTAAACTCCTTACAAAAATCATGGTCTAAAAGGATACAATTTTATGATATGCTAAAAAACAAGTAACTTTGCATTAAGAGTAAAAATTAATACATATCTTCGAGAAAATGTATTGGCAACAATGTTTTCCTTGCCTTGCTTGTATCGGATGACAAATGGAAATGTCTTATGAATTCCACCAATCGTGCATATCTCCTGTTCAACTTGTGTTGGCCTTTCAAATGCTTCAAGAACTCGTGATCGGTGTGAATCATGAACTCCTTAGGCCAAAGGTAGTGTTGCCATATTTCTAATGCTTGAACCAATGAATACAATTCTTTAATATAAGTACGGTATTTTAAGACTGCCTTGCTTAATTTCTTGCTAAAATATGCTATTTGGTCTTCCTCCTTGCATAAAAACCGTGCCTATACCATACCTGAAGCATCACATTCAATTTCAAATATTTTGGTAAAATCAGGCAAAATGAGTAAAAAAGTATGAGTTAATTTTTCCTTGATCAATTGGAACACCTTTCTTGTTTTTCTCCCTATTTGAATCTAATGTTCTTCTTGATGACTTTGATAAGCGGTGCGGTGATGCTGCTAAAGACTTTCACGAACCTCATGTAAAAACTAGCAATCCCATGAAAACTATTAACATAACCTACACTCGTGGGACTCGGCCATTCTTGAATCTTGCGGATCTTCTCTTCATCAACCTATATTCCTTGTGCACTCACAACAAAACCACAGAACACAAACTTATCGGTGTAAAAGGTGCACTTCTTCAAGTTAGCAAATAACTTCTCTTTTCCAAGTACTTTCAAATCTGATCTTAACTGCACAACATGATCATCCAAGTTTTTGCTGTAAATGAGAATATCATTAAAATCAACAACAACAAACCTACCTATGAAAGCATGCAAGACATGGTTCATTAATCACATAAAAGTACTCGGTCCATTAGTTAATTCAAATGGTATAACTAACCACTCATATAAACTATATTTCATTTTAAAAGCAATTTTTCATTCATTACCCTCTCTCATTCTTGTTTGATAATACCCACTCTTTAAATGAATCTTAGAAAATACACAAGCACATTGCAGTTCATCTAACATATCATCTATGCGAGAAATATGATGACGATACTTTACCATTATATTGTTGACTGCTCGAAAATCAACGTACATTCTCCATGTTCTATCCTTCTTGTGAACCAAAATCACTGGCACAGCTCACGAACGCATATTTTTTCTTACATACCCTTTGCCATCAATTCACTAACCTGTCTTTGTAGCTCATTTGCCTTTTCAGGATAACTTCGATAGGCTAGTTAGTTTAGAATGAAAGCATTGGGTTCGAAATTGATTTTATGTTCAATTACTTGAATAAGAGGTAACCCAGGTAGAATCTCCTCTGATAAGATATCATCAAACTCCTGTAAAAGAGAAACAACTGAACTAGGGAGAGACAAGTCAAGTTGGTTAGTGTTTAAATACGCCTCTTTGTATAAAAGTACAATTATTAGCTAATTTAAAAACATCACTCTTTTTATTTCACTCACTTTTACATAAAAGTTTACTTTTCTCTTAGTAGATGAATTTATCCTCCAATGCAAACTCAAGTGTTTAAAAGAGAATGGAAGAATAAAAACACACCACTTTTATTAAAATAAAATCAAACACTGATAAAGTGAAGAGTACAAAACCAAGTTCACCACTTAAGAGGAAAACTATGGGATACATAATAATTCACCACCCAAAGAATCATACAAGAGATAGATATAGGGCTCTCAAACGCACCACTTTAAGGAATCCACCCAAGAGTTACAGAGTTCAATTTAGAAACTCTCACAAGAGAACTCTCCCAAATACAAGTATTTTAAAAACTCACTCTCTGCCCTTCTTCTCTCATCCCTCATGGTATTTATAGAGACCTTTTGAGATGTCTAATGCAAAGCTCTCATTGTAATATTCAAATTTGGTGGTTGAGAGTTTTACAAATTTCAAAGGACAACAACTAAGACTTAAAACTACCCTTACATCTAAAAGTCCATAAACACAGTTAACACAATTAAAGTAGTATCAAAATTCAAACATAATCTACTGAATTCTCTTGTAAGAGTTTCTTCATTAAACTCTGTATCTCTTGGTGGATTCCTTAGAGTGATGAGTTTGAGAGCTCTGTATCTATTGTAGGATTCTTTGGGTTGTGAATTATTCTGTATCTTATTATTTTTCTTCTGAGTGGTGAGCTTTATTTTGTATCTCTTTTTACTTTATCAATGTTTGATTTTATTTTACTAAAAGTGGTGTGTTTTCATTCTTCCTCTTTATTCTCTTTTAAACACTTGAGTTTGTATCAGTTTGGTATTAGAGCTTTTGATTTTTTTTTTGCTTTATCTTTCAACGGCCAAAGGTTATCAATTTGTTCCAACTATTGAAGAGCAGCTTGCAACTCAAATTGATACACGAGACATTTTAATTGAAGAATTAAGGCAACAAATTCAGAAACTTCAACAATGTTTAGAACATTTTGAAGATCAAGGTAAAGCAGTGCAACATGAAAATCTCGATAATGGTTCTTCTAGAATGATGAAGGTAATAAAAACCTTTTTCATCAAGTTAAATCTCATTCTTCTACTGATAGTTCTCTACTGCATCCAAGTGTTATAAGAAATATGACATTTAGAAATAATTATCGTCGAGATTTCCATGTAAAAGTGGAAATACTAGATTTTGAGGGAAGAATGCATCTAGATGAGTTTGTGAATTGGTTGAACACCGTAGAAAGAATGTTTTATTATCAATGTTCCAAAAAATCAAAAGGCAAAACTCGTTGTCATTAATTTTAAAAAGTATGCTTCTTTTTTATGGGAAAACATGAAGTAACAAAGGATACAAGAAGGTAGAAGTAAGATCATGATCTGAGAGAAGATGATATGGGAGCTTAAGAGGAAATATCTGCCAGAAAACTATCGGCAAGATGTTATTCTCAAATTGCAAATATCTGCCAGAAAACTATCGGTAAGATGTTATTCTCAAATTGTACAATTTTCATCAAAATGAGCTTTCTGTAGAAGACTACACTGTATAATTTAATCATCTCATGCTAAAGTGCGATATGACTAAACAAGAAGAATAGATAATTACATGTTATCTTGGGGTTTAAGACCTGAGATTTTGAAAATTGTGCAATTACAACCATACTAAACTTATGGAGATGTGTGTGAACTTGCACTTAAGGTAAAGAATTAACAAAAGATGGCACACAGTGGCAATTTTCAATTCTTGACACGAGATGGAGTTTCTAACCAAGGGAGTTCTTCTAACTCTAAGACCATTCCCACCGCCAAACCTATTACAAGAACTTCTTTAAAGAATGATGGCATCTCTAACCAAAAGAAGCTGAACAGTTCTTCCAACACCAATTCTCGCCAGTGTTTCAAATGCCAAGGATATAGACATATTACTTCTGAATGTCCAAATCGCAGAATTCAACACTTGTTGAAGAAGAAGATGAAGAAAAGATGGAGAACAACCATGCAATACCTAAGGAAGATAATAAATATATTACTTATAAGGATGAAGGTGAAACTCTCATCCTTCGTAAAGTTTTAAGTATTGCCCATGAAGAATAAGATTGGTTACGAAAAAATATCTTTCATATCAGGTATACTTCTCATGGCAAGGTGTGTAATGTCAATATTGATGGGGATAGTTTTAAAAATGTGGCTACTGCCTAAATACTTTCTCTCTCATTTTTCTTGGCCTCTTTCTATTTTCTTTCTAATTTTCACTTGTTTTCTTTTTCTCACTCTCTTTCTTTTTATGACTCTTTATTTGTAATCTCACTTAATCTTTATGGACCTACTTTGGTGACAAAGGGACTAGAGTGATTATGCTTTGATTAAGCACAAATGACTATTTGTTAGTGAAACCATCTTACTTAGCATGCCGAACAAATTGCTGTGGTCGGCCTAGTAATAAGTGTCTAGCTTATATCAAAACTACATCAGACAAAACTTTATCTTTATATTTTCTAATGCAAAAGAAAACTAACACCAATTTAGTAACCTTCACCTCACCACTGTCATTGAGCCATTACAATTTGTAAGGTTGGGGATGTTTAATTGTTGGCAGTCCTAATTTCTCCACCATTGTAGTGTTAGCAATGTTAGTACAACTACCTCCATCGATAATCACACTACATACCTTATTTTGCATGTGGCATCTAGTATGAAAGATATTTTCTAGCTACACTTCGTCATCTTCTTTAACATGCATACTTAGAACTCTCCTCACAACCAATAATTTTTCTTGGGCAACGTATTCCTCATCATCCACGTCCTCCAATGGTGGCAAAAATTCAATGTCATCTTTGTCATCGAATTCAATCTCAACATTATCTCGCAATATCATAACTCTTTTGTTTGGACATTGGTCTGCTATTTGACCCATGCCTTGGCATTTAAATCACTCAATATCACAATTTTGAGTGGTGAAAGAATTATATTTACCTTGATTTCTATAGCTGATTGCTTTTTGTTTTTGCTCGATTTTGGGCTTCGCAATAACTTGCTTCTCCTATTTCTTTACAAAATTCAGCCTCCATGATGAAACTGAGCTAGGGCTTTGTCATGTATTGTTATCCCTCCTCTTGAGTTCGTTCTCAATTTTGATTGCCATATGCACCATATCTTCCAACTCCACATAATGTTGCAATTTCACCGAATTAGCAATTTCCCAATTCAAACCAATCGAAAACCTAGCTATAATAGCCTCTCAGTCTTCCTTTACATTCACTCGGATTATAGAGATTCCCATTTGCTTATAATAATCCTCCACACTTCGATTACCTTGTGTAAGAGTTTGTAATTTTTTTTGTAAAACTCACGGTAGTAATGTCTTAAAACAAACCATCTCTTTATCACGATTTTCATTTCCTCCCAAGTCTCTATCAGACGCTCTCTATTTCTCTTCTTATTTAACACTAGTTGATCCCACCAAATAATTGCATAATAAGAAAATTCAATGGCTATAAGTTTTATCTTTTTAAGCCCGAAATAATTGTGATAATAAAATACTAATTCTATCTTCTTCTACTCAACTTAAACTTTTGGATCATTTTTGCATTGAAATGATGGGATTTTCAACTTAATACCACCCAAGTTATTATCTTCAAAATTCCTAGCTTTTCTAAATCGCTCGCCATATCTTATATTACCAAAAATTGAATCCTAGCCATCTTCTTCATCAAAACCGTCCCTATAACACTCTTCAGCTTCAACTCTCACTTCCCTAGGTTAAACTCTCCATTTCCTACACATATTAGGATTATTTTGTGGCTGCTTGAAACGTGCATTCTCTACCTGATCTATCCGTTCATGAAGCTATTCCATCTTCACTTTCAATACTCTCATCATCTCACCTATTAAAGCTTCTATGAGAAACTTTGGATCAACCTCTTCTGATGCATTTTCGAAAGTATTTCTGTTATTGTTGTCTGACATGTTTGCTGCAAAACAAAGTTAGAGAAATAAAAAAAAGAACCTTGCACAATCCTTCATGTGTTTCACTCAAAGAATGATTTCACTCAACTTTCGTTCGTGTTTCACACAAAATCGGATTGGTTTTTTCCACTCTTACCTACTTTCTCTATAGGTAGGGGTGGACAATTTTGGGTTCAGGAATTCCCGACCCCTACCCGAACCCAACTAGGACATCGAAATGTGTCCCGATCAGGACACATTTCAGATCGGGTCGGGAAATCTCGATTGTTTTTTTGAAAAAAAATTATTTTGAAATGACATAGTTTTGATTCAGGTTCAAGGTGGGTCAGGATAATTTGGGACGGTTCGGGTCGGGTTCAGGACAATTTGGGACAATTCAGGACGGTTCAGGTTTGGGTCGGGACGGTTCGGGTTCAGGACGGTTCGGGTTCGGGAATTTCCCGGAATTGACCCGTCCCATTCGGGACAGAATTTTTTGTCCCGAACCCATTTTCGTTCCTGTCTTGACCCAAAATTTTGAGACGAGTTGGGTTCGGAAATAATGCCCACCTCTATCTATAGGTTCTTATCAAACTAATTAAACAAATATCATAATTTCCAGCAATAATTCACCAAGAACTCACTTAGAGAAATTCAGATTTTAAGGCTTCGAAAACAAGTCTGTTTCATGGATTTCAGAATATTTTTTTTTTTGGAGTAAGGAATTCAGATTTGTGGAATCAAATAGGAACAAAAATATGTAAAATTTAATCAGAATTACATGAGTTGAATTGCAATGTCACTTTATTATTTTTTTTAAATAAAAAATATAGGCAAACCTGAAACTAGTGCAAAGCTCTGATACCAATTAATGGATCCATCCAAGAAATTGAGAAACTTATGGATCAAGGACTCTAAGACTGTCTAGAAATTTTTTTATATAAAACTATGACCCGTTGCTTATATTAAAGCAAGAACCTTGATATAATAAAGACGTCACAATCAATTATGGAAGGATAGATTGATAAGTCAAAGGAGAACGCCACAAATGTTTTTTTGATAATTTTAAAGAGTTCTAAAATTACCAAAAAGAATTTTCTTAATCAAATTGCTGAATGTTATCCACTCATTCGTCATGTATTTATATTGAACACTTGAGATTCCAACATTTATTAAAATATTTAATGACAACTTAAAAACTTCTAACTACCAACTACTACTAATAAGGTTTTAATTTTAACTAGCTTTCAAACTTTGCAACTGCAACAATAAATACAATTGTAGACTTTAACTAACTACCAGCTACCCCCAACAACTAAGGCTTTATTTAAAATATTACAACAACTATCATAAATCTTGAATGACACTTCAACTAATTCAAAATGATAAACCTGAAATCAATTAAATCTAAATTTTTTTCTCTATTTTTTTTTTGAAATTTTGTTGTCTCTTTATTTTATATGTAAAACAGAACTTGAACTAATCAAAATTAAGAAATAGATAAAAGTTATAGACTAGAAGAAACAAAGATGATAATCTGCCGAATCTAGGTACTAAAACGAAGATGCAGATTTAAAAGGAAGAACAATAATGAAATATAAACGATAGTTCAAACCTAATTTAGAGCCTAAGTTTTGATACCAGATGATGTAAACTTCACAAAGAAAAGTGAGACCTAATACTCAATAAGATTCCTTTGCCAATGATAGTTCTAATTTAGATTTTTATATAAACAAAAATAAGAACATTGACCCGTTATCTATAAGAGATAAGAACGAGAGGTATAAGAAGATTGTAGACGCCGCACTTAAGATAGTTAAGAAATTGTGAGTAACAAGTTTGAAAGAACGCCACAAGATTAAATCTTGATAAGTTCTAATCAAAGTTCTTTGAAGAACTTAAGAGAAAACTTTCAATATGAATATCAACAATTCTGTTTTTCTTTTCCAATTATCTCTCATGTATTTATAGAGATCTCTTGAGATGAGAAGTTTCTAGCATTTATTATAACAATTAATGACAACTTAGAACTACTAACTACTATCAATAACTTAGGCACCAAGGATGACAACACTTATTACAATAGTTAATGAAAACTTATAACTACTAATTACAAAGAACTACCAATGTGGAGGCTTTACTTCAAAATGATTATCAAACTTTGCAACTATAATAACAAATATTGTAGGCTCCTAGAAGCTTCTCATCACATGGACTATTTACATGAGCTGTTGTGCTATTATTCCCTATCACCTAGCTTATTGGACCTTTCGGTAGTCTGGTTTGCATCATTAAAATTCAAATACTCAAATTAAGATACTAAATGACGTGAACCTCACAAAGAAAAGTGAAGCCCGACTCTCAATGAGGTTCCTTTGCTAAGGATTATCCTATTCGGAATTTTTGATAAACAAAAACAAGAATCTTGACCCTTTATATCTATAAGAGATAAGAATCAGAGGTATAAGAATATTATAGATGCCACACTCAAGATAGTTAAGAAGTTATTAGTGATAAGTTTAAAAGAATGTCACAAGATAAAATCTTGATAAGTTCTATGAAAGTTCTTTGAAGAACTTAAGAGAAAATTTTAAACATTAATATCATCAATTCAATTTTTCTTTTCCCCTTATCTCTCATGTATTTATAGAGACCTCTTGGAATTTGTAGTATTTATTACAACAATTAATGATAACTTACAGCTACTAATTACCAATTATTACTAACAACTTAGGCATTAAGGATGACAGCACTTATTACAATAATTAATGAAAACTTACAACTACTAACTACAAACAATAATCAATATTGAGGCTTTACTTTAAAATTATTGTCAAACTTTACAACCACAATAATAAATATAGTTGTAGGCTCCTAGAAGCTTCACATCACATGAGCTACTCATATGAGCTATTATGCTACTGTTGCCTATTACCTAGCTTATTGGACCTTTCGGTAGTCTGGTTCGCATCATTAAAATTCAAATACTTACAGTAAGATACCAAATAATGTAAACTTAATAAAGAAAAGTGAAACCCAATGCTCAATGAGATTCCTTTGCTAAGGATGGTTCTAGTTTAAATTTTTGGATAAATAAAAATAAGAACATTGACCCGTTATCTATAAGAGATAAGAACGAGAGGTATAAGAAGATTGTAGATGCCACACTCAAGATAATTAAGAAGTTGTGAGTAATAAGTCTAAAAAAATACTACAAGATGAAATCTTGATAAGTTTTAATAAAAGTTCTTTGAAGAACTTAACAGAAAACTCTTAACATTAATATCATCAATTCTATTTTTCTTTTCTCCTTATCTCTCATGTATTTATAGAGACCTCTTAGGATGTCTAACATTTATTACAAGAATTGATGACAACTTAAAACTACTAACTACCAACTACTACCACCTACTACTAATAACTTAGGTACTAAGGATGACAGCACTTATTACAATAATTAATGAAAAATTACAACTACTAACTACCAACAACTACCAATACTAAGGCTTTACATCAAAATGACTGTCAAACTTTGCAACCATAATAGTAAATATAGTTATCGGCTCCTAGAAACTTCTCATTATATGGGCTACTCACATGAGCTATTGTACTACTATTCCCCATTACCCATGGATGTTTAATGGACCTTTTGGTATTCTGGTTTGCATCAACCTATTCCCAAACTCTTAAAGTATTTGATATCTCTATATCTAGAATGTTGAGAATCAGATTTACCTTTGTTTTATGTGCCTCTAACTTTGTTATTTTTGCAGGTTCGGCCTTAGACTTAAAATTAGGCTTTTCATCCTTTTTGCTCCAATTCAATTTTCATGTTAAAGAAGAACTCAAATTCTACCCAATTCGCATAGAACCCTTCCTCTTCAAATATTGCTCCACTTTTATGGCCATGTCCACCATATCTTTATATTCAACATAATATTGTAACTTGTCCACATTTGCAATATCACATTTCAAACCATCTAGGAACCTAGCCATTGTAGCTTCTCGATCCTCCATAATATTGGCTCAAATCATGCCTATTTCCATCTCTTTGTAGTAGTCTTTAACACATATAGATCCTTGAGTAAGGCTTTGCAACTTCTAATATAAGTCCTTATAATAGTGACTTGGAAAGAATTGCCTTCTCATAATTGTTTTCATCTTTTCCCATGTCTGAATTAGTCTTTCACAATTCTGTCTCCTAATAAAAAACAAATTGATCCCACCAAATAATAGCATAATCAGTAAATTCTATAGCATTAAACTTTACTTTTTTCAATTCAGAGTAGTTGTGACAACCAAATAACAATTCCATCTTTTTCTCCCACTCCAAAAGAACTTCAGGATTGCTTTTGCCTTAGATTGATAGAATCTTCATCTTAATGCTTCCCAAGTTTTATTAATCCTATCTTCATATCTAACTCCTCTTTCTTCATTTCTTTGTCCAAATCTGCCAAAATTAACATTAGAGACATGATCATTAGCATCTAGGTCATCCCCATAGTCATCTTTATAATTACATTTAAACGTATTCTTCTCTTTTCATTACATATTAAGAGCTCTAGGCGGCTGCTTCCTTTGGGTACTAGATTCAACTTTATTTGTTCTTTCATTCACCTCATCAAACTTTGATTCCAATTGATTTAATTTTTGTTTAAGAATTTAAAGAATAGTTTGAAATCTATCTTTTCCTGAGCATAATTTGATGAGCCTTGAGACATGATTAATAACTTGCAAAGAAAAGAAAAGTTATAAAATCTCACAGACAATCCCTTACATGTTTTCTTTCTAAATTAATAGCACTCACACTCTCTTACCTTTGTTTTTCACTATTTAGTCTCTTCTTTAGTTCTTTATCTTAATGAACTTAATCAAAATTACTTTGTAATAATCCAAACTAAATAAATCATATCATTAAGAATGAGAATGAATTAAACACAAAAGATAAAAGAATAGGCAGAATTTAAGAAGCAAAGATAAAAAAAAAAAAACAAAAAGAATTATGGATTTAGATGCAATTTAGGGTTGTTTGTTTTGTTTTAGGTTGAAGTGCACAAAATAGGCAAAATGCACACTATACGCAATTAAAATTTGAATAGCAAATAAACTTAAACTAATTCAGATCTATACTCTATATTTTTAATTCATAATTCATAATTGAAACTTGAAATCAATTGAATCTGAATTTTTTTCTATACTTCTTTTTTTTTTTTTAATTTTTTCTTGCTTTCTTGCTTTCTTTCATAAATAACAAAACTTGAATGAATTAGGGTGAAAAAATTAATTAAATTTGCGTTCGAGAAGAAATAAAGTTGATAGGTTGTAGATTCCAGGGAATAGGATACAGACTTTGAAATTTAAAAGAAGAACCAACAATGAAAATAAAGGATAGATATAACCTGATTTAGAGCCTAAACTCTAATATCAATTGATATGAATCCCAAAAAGAAAAGCGATACCCGACACTCAATGAGATTCCTTGCCAAGGATCGTTCTAATTTAAATTTGCAAAAAATAAAAGCAAAGAAACTTGACCCATTATCTATAAAGAGATAACAACTAAATGTATAAGAAATTATGGTAGAATTCACATTTAAAAAAGCTGAGAAAGATTGTGAGTCATAAGTTAAGGATGAATAATAAAAAATAAATCTTGATAAATTCTGCAAAGTTCTTTGCAGGACAATGAGCAAACTCTCATTACTATTAATGTTAAAACTCTGAATTCCCCTTAGGGTTCCAATGATGGGGGACACACTAGTACATGTAATGGGGGACATGATGGATATTTTATTAATGGCTATTACATTGTTAGTAGTTAAAATTACCAGTAGCAGCCCATGTGGTGAGAAGCTTCTGGGAGTCTACAACTACATTTATTATTATGGTTGCAAAGTTTGACAATCATTTGAAGTAAAACCTCATTATGGTAGTTGTTGGTAGTTAGTAGTTGTAAATTTTCATTAATTGTTGTAATAAGTGCTAGCATTCTAAGTGCCTCATTTATTAGTAGTAGTTAGTAGTTGGTAGTTAGTAGTTTTAAGTTGTCATTTGATGCAGGACAAGTGCTGATGGGTCGTGATTTCATTCACGAAGACAAAAGTTGTTAATATTGTTCAACAAAAATGAAAATTGAAGGTAGAATACCAATTCAAAGAAAAGTGTCTAAATACTGATTTTTGAAATTACAAAGTCTGAATGCTTTCTGTTGATGTATTTTAGGGTGTATGCTTGTGATTGTGTACATATTGAAAAACTAAACACATGTATTATATACACGAATTTGGCAGTAGAATTAAATATGTAATCAACATATACATATAAATTCTTAACAACTTAAGAATACATAAAATATACCTTTGAAGACCTCCGATGAAGATTTCAAATTCAAATTTCTTTGCTCCAACTTTGAGCTCACCTTGAAGTGAACTTTTGTTCAATTCTAGTTCACAACAATCCAGCGGGATTGTGAAGCTAGAATAGCAGCAGTATAATCTCCAACAACAAGATTTGTATTACTTGAAAGAAAAATAAAAATAATTTATTTTTTTTTCTCCTTTGATTTTTCTCACAAGTCTTTGTTCAATGTAAAACTCTCTCAAAACCAACTCTTCTTTTTCCTCTCAACACCTTGCACACAAATTGATTCACACATTTGTTAACATAATTGAAACCCAACCATTTTTAGTGCTCTCAACACTTCACAAGTGCTTCACCAAAATTAGATTAAGTGGCCAACTATCAAAATAATTTTTGGTGGCCATTTTAATGGTCTAATAAAATTAACCATTAATCACAAAATGGTGCTCCACTTAATTTAATTTATGTTTCTCAAATTAGGTATGTCTTCCATTTATGAATAAAATAACAAATAAATAAAATCATATTTTATTTATTTAAATAATATTTATTTAATTATTCAAAAACTATTTGAATAATTAATATTTACCTTATTTGATTTTACTAACATAGTTAATAGGTGAATTCATGGTAAAACAATCTATGGAATAAAATTTTACCACTTGTTAACATCTAATTAGTTAATAACTCTTGTTAACTAATTATGTTAACTAATTAAATGATATACTTAACATTTAAGTCAAAACAAGTGCACAACTCGAGGAACCCTAAAACATATTTTCGGTTTGCTGAAATTTCTAGGATGGAACTGTTCAATCAATTATGCTACCCCAGTGCACAATGAGTACACTTCATATTATGAGACTCTCTAGGTCCACGCCCCAATTGTCATATGGAACTCCTCTATGTGTCCGTGAACGATGCCCCACACACACGTTACAAATATTACAAAGCGGCGCATTATACCATACAAGTTAAGGTTATAACATATTCATATAATCCCTCCATCATTTATATCTGGGTAGAGCAGAGATATAGACCAACACCGTCAAATCTCCATATGCCCAATCAGAAAGCTTATCTTTAGAATTTTATTTCAATAAATAATATTCCAAAATACTTTTGTAATAGTATTTATCCCTACAGTTAAACTATTTTCCCTAGAATTACTGCTTATGGCCATAAGACTTTTTGAGATATAATCTTTAGAGCATTAGGATATAATACTCACCCAAATGAGCTAATGGATCCCATATTTATGCACACCGGACTCCATGAACATCGGACCATACCCAGCAGTCAGACCATGAACGATTTCTGACATGTGTGGAACCAAAGTATGGTGGATTACTTACAAGCCCACCATGGCACTCAAGTCAAAGGACCACGAATACTACTCAACTCGAAAGACCTTCCATTGACGGCTTTATGGGATATCTATTAGAGATCTTTGTGAGTCTGTTCAGTATTCAGTCCTTACTGAATACCTGTATCTCTATACGAGCTTCCACTAAACTCATGTGTGGAACCAAAGTATGGTGGATCACTCACAAGCCCACCGTGGCACTCAAGTCAAAGGACCACGAATACTACTCAACTCGAAAGACCTTCCATTGACGGCTTTATGAGATGTCTATTAGAGATCTTTATAAGTCTGTTCAGTATTCAGTCCTTACTGAATACCTGTATCTCTATACGAGCTTTCACTAAACTCATGTTTGGAACCAAAGTATGGTGGATCACTCACAAGCCCACCGTGGCTTTTTGAGATATAATCTTTAGAGCATTAGGATATAATACTCACCCAAATGAGCTAATGGATCCCATATTTATGCACACCGGACTCCATGAACATCGGACCATACCCAGCAGTCAGACCATGAACGGTTTCTGACATGTGTAGAACCAAAGTATGGTGGATTACTTACAAGCCCACCATGGCACTCAAGTCAAAGGACCACGAATACTACTCAACTCGAAAGACCTTCCATTGATGGCTTTATGGGATGTCTATTAGAGATCTTTGTGAGTCTGTTCAGTATTCAGTCCTTACTGAATACCTGTATCTCTATACGAGCTTCCACTAAACTCATGTGTGGAACCAAAGTATGGTGGATCACTCACAAGCCCACCGTGGCACTCAAGTCAAAGGACCACGAATACTTCTCAACTCGAAAGACCCTCCATTGACGGCTTTATGGGATGTCTATTAGAGATCTTTATGAGTCTGTTCAGTATTCATTCCTTACTGAATACCTGTATCTCTATACGAGCTTACACTAAATTCATGGTTTGCTAAGACTAACCATCTGAATCATCCATATATAGACATAAACCAATCTATATTTATTAAAGTATTCACTGACAGACCAACATTAGTGAAGATAGATCAGGAACATAATATTTGAGAACATATTTGCATAATGACATTTTCTAGCACTATTTACAACTCTTTGCAACTACGTCATTAATAATATATTCTTAGGTCTTTGTCCCATTTCAGACAAGACTCTAACGTTTTAGATATCACTGACTCTTATAACCTGATAACTCTTATCAGTGCCAACTTTTAGCATTTATAACTCTCAGCATTGCTAATTCTTAGCACTGATCTAAACTCATTTAGACTAGATCTGAACTCTTTCAGATCGTACAATGTCTGAAATGTTACAAGCATCTTACCATATATAAAATACAATTAGTGATTTAATGAAATGATAATACTAGTATATTAAACAAATATTCATACATAAAGGGATGTCACGTAAGTACAAATCCCAACACTTTCTCCCTCATCTCTCATGTATTTATAAAGACTTATTGAGATTTTTAGCATTTATTACAGTAATTAATGACAACTTGCAACTACTAACTACCAATTACTACCAAAAGCTAAGGCACTTAAAATGCCTGCATTTATAACAACAAATTAATGAAAACTACCAACAACTATCAATACTAAAGTTTTACTTCAAAACTAATTATCAAACTGTTAACCACACCAATAAATATAGTTGTAGGCTCTTGAAAGTTTGTCATCACATGGACTACCCACATGGGCTGCTGTGCTGCAGTTTCCCATCATTCTCCTCCACTTGAAAAAAACTCATCCTCGAGTGATCATATAGAATGCCTTCAAGATGATAGGTGGAGATATCTGTTACGTTGAAAGTTTTTTATATGCCTATATCATCGAGTACGTCTATCATATATGCATTGTCATTGATCATCTTTAAAACTTTAAAAAGACCATAACTTTCTGCCTTAGTTTTCCATGAACTCTTACAAGCACCCTCTCTTTACGTAAATTAACTATCACATTATCTCCCACCTTAAACATTTGATGCTTTCGATGCTTGTCTACAACTGCCTTGTATTTGAGGTTATTATTCTCCAATGATTGATGCACCTCTTAGAATATCTTTGAATAGGTATCTACTAAAACAAATGCAGTTGCACTAGAACCTACAATAACAGGAAGTTTGACTAGGTCCACAACATGCCTCAGAAGTTTAGTATAAATAATAGAGAAATAACTCATTTTGGTGGAACAATTGACTAAGTTGTTGTAAGCAAACTCAGCTTGTGTCAAAATAAAGTCCCACTGTCCCTTCTTGTTTCCACATATGCATCTAATCGAATTTTCCAAAGAACGGTTTACCACTTCTGTTTGCCCATCCATTTGAGGATATGCTATACTAGAAAACTTCAATGTCGTCCTCAACTTTTTCCATATTGTTAGCAAAAAGGTTGCCAAGAATTTGTTGTCCCAATCTGAAGTGATGGAAAAGTGGTACACCATATGAACTAACAACTTCTTTAAAGAACAGTTTGACTACATGATATGCATCTATTGTCTTATGACATGGAATGAAGTGTGACAGTTTAGAAAATCGATCAACCACCACAAATATGACATTACTGCCCCTCTGGGTCCTTGGTAAATCAAGTACAAAGTCTATAGAGATGTCATCTCAATGTGCATTAGGAAAGGCAAAGGCATGTAAAAACTTGTGTTTTGTGACTGCCCCTTACTCGTTTAACAATTTGGACATCTTTGCACAAACTTTCCAATAGCTCTTTTAAGTTGAGGCTAGTAGTAACATTCCTCCTAACCAGCTATAGTCTTGTCTCTACCCACATAGGCGCTCAAGTCGTTAAAATGCATTTCCCTTAGCAACTTGTCACGTAATGAGCTCCTTGGAATGCACAATCTGCTCCCTTTAAACAAATACCCATCTTGGACCAAATATTCACCCAAGAGCTGTTACATTAGGTACTTAGTTCATACATCACCAAAATCTTCATCATTTTTATATAACTTCTTGAGTTGGTCGAAACCTAGAACTTCAGTAGAAATGGTAACAAGTAGAATAGCGAGACGACTTAGAGTCTCTATTACTCGGTTAGTAATTTCAAATTTATGAACAATGACATAATTAAATATTTCAAGATAAGTTGCCCACCTAGATAACATACGATCAACATGCTTTTGCCCTCTAAAGTGCTTGAGAGATTAGTGGTCAGAGTAGACAATGAATTTTAGGCAAAAGATATGCTTCCTATGTCTTTAAAGCACGAAACACAGCATAGAATTCTTGTTGATACTTCTGTCTTGCTTCACTGAACTTTTCGCTGAAGAATGCAATAGCGCTTCTATTTTATGAAAGAACAACTCTAATGCCAATCTCTCTTGCGTCACATTCAATCTCAAAAGTTATGACAAAGTTAGGCAAAGATAGAATAAGTGCTTTAATCAATTTCTCCTTAATCAATTCGAAGCTACGATTAGTGGCTTCTTTCTTTTGAAATCGTTCTTTCTTCAAGCAATCGGTAATAGATGCCATAATAGTACTAACATTTTTAACAAACCTGTAATAGAAAGTTGCTAGGTCATAGAAACTCCTTACAACTATTATAGTCTTCAATTTTTGGCCATTCTCTAATAGCTTTCCCATTTTCTTCATCCACGTGAAACACTAGTCTGTTTGTTAAAATACACATTTATTTAAGTTTACAAACAGCTCATTCTTTCTCAATATAACTAGAACTTGCCTAATATGATCAAGGTAATCTTCTACATTCTTACTATAAATCAAAATATCATTAAAATAGACAACAACAAAGTGGGATAAAAAGAGTTTGAGTACCTAGGTCATGAGATGCATGAATGTACTTGGCGCATTAGACAACCCAAATGGCATGACTAGCCACTCATATAACCTATCTTTTGTTTTAAAAGCCGTCTTCCATTTATTTTCCACACGAATTCTAATTTAGTGATATCCACTCGCAAATCTATCTTGGTGAATACTAACACAACTCAACTGATCAAGCAAGTCTTCAAATCTAGGAATGGGAACCCAGTACCTTATGGTTATTTTGTTGATAACATGACTATTCACACACATCCTTCAACTTCTATCCTTCTTTGGAGTAAGCAAGGCAAATACAGCACAAGGACTAATACTTTCTCGTATTTGTCCCTTTTGTAACAGCTCATCTACCTTCTACTTCAAGATTTCATGTTCCTTTGGACTCATATGATAATGGGACAGATTTGGCAAGCTAGCTAAAAAAATCAATACGATGTTGAATATCTCAAATGCAATTGTGTCAGTTTTGGCATTACATCAACAAATTCTGCCAATAAGCCTTGAACCTCCTTAGGCGTCAGTTGTATGGGTTCCTCCATTCCCTTTATTATTAGAAAAGCACAGATTTTGGCACTTTTCATGTCCTCCATAAACTTATTCTCTCTAAGAGCCACCGACAATATTGCATTCTCCTCTACTTTTGGAAAAGTGCTCTCTTGTTGGTTTAGAACCACAACTATCTACTTATAATTCCAATTGAAGGTATAAGTGCTGTCCCTCCCCTTGTGAGTTATATCAATGTCAAACTGCTATGGCCTGCCTAGTAGCACGTGATATGCATTTAACTTCACAACATCAAAACACTTTATATTTGTAAGTCTTCCTCAAAGATAATGGTAAATAACATTGTTATGTAATTTTCAGGCCATGCCCCTTCTTTATCCAACCAATGCTGTATAGGGCTGGATGTGGTTGTATTTTAAGTTTAAGATGCTCAACAAGACTTTGTAAAACCAAGTTCTCACAATTACAACTATAAATCACAAGTTTACACACTTTGTTAGCCATAGTGCATTTACCTTCAAATGTGCATTTGCATTGTGTCTCATCAGGTTATTTTAGAGTGTATAGCAGCCTCTTTACAATGTATATGACATCTTCACCTTCTACTTCAGCCACTTTGAAGTCACCATCCTTCTCTGCTATTTATTGTTCATCATAGTTCTCATCAGGTTCGTGTTAGGTGACATTGGTAAATTTGCATCTAGGACAATCATTAGATCTGTGCCCTATCTCATTACACTTAAAATATTTAATACCCTTTAAACTATCCACTAATTCCTTTCCCTTTGTCTCAAGTTTTCTTTTGTTTACCTCTTTACCCTTAAACTTTATAGGCCTTCTCTCAGATGTAGTATGGGTAGGCTCAGTGTTTGGTTCAATTTTGGAATAAAGTGGTGCCCTTGGATACCTCTTGGTTTTTTTTAGTCTCTCAGCCCTCAATTCCAAGTTTTGTGCTTGATCTATTGACCAATTTTATTCGTGACCAACTTATCTTGGATCCCATTACTCAACTCGTTGACATAGCTAGCCACTTGCTAATCCTCTGTTTCTGTTAAGTTGTACCTAACTTGTAACCTTAGAAACTCTTATGTATAAGCTGAAACAAAATGAGTTCCTTGGATGCAATTTTGAAACTGTTGGAAGAGAGTTTGTTCATAATTCAATAGTAGAAAATGATCACTTAAAAGTGTTTTCATTTGGTGCCAATGACGGACAGGTGGCAGTCCTTTTGATCTTAGACCTTTTTTATTGTGTTGCCACCAAGCAACTGTACCCCTATGTAGTTTGTGGGCCACTAAAGCTACTTTACATTCTGGAGTTACATTTATAATTTCAAAGAAACTCTCTACCTTATACTCCCAATTCAGAAATTGTTCTATATCAGTAGTACCATTAAAAGTGGGCAAATTAGCTTTTACCTTGTAAGAGTCATCATGCTGACCTTGTTGTCTCCTTCTTGGCAGAAACTCACCATCAAATTTCCCCTCAATTTTCTCTTCTCTGAAATCACCAATTAGAGGGGTAAAACAGTTAGACCTTCTTCTTGCACCTGTGGTTGCTCCTCTTGTTTGTGGTCTGAAGCTCAGCTTCAGCTTTTTCCATAAAATTAACATTAATTGATGGATTGTGGCTATCAGCTTCAGTTTCTTCCATAAAATTGACATTAATCGATGCAGATTGTGGCTATTTATGTGGTCTTCTCCTTGGAGCCATTGTTTCTTGTTGTACTGGATCATTAAATATCAAAATCATTACTAGTTCAGTTAATGTTGCCATGCGTTCTTGTAATTCTGTCATATGTGCTTCCATTCTTTGTTCGAATGCATTCAAACAATCTTCGTTCAAGTCACTGGGGCCTGCTATCTCAAGACAAGACTCTGATACCACCTGATATATGACAAGCGCTAATGGGTCATGATTTCATTCACGAAGATGAAAATTATTGATATTGTTCAACAAAAATAAAAATTGAAAATGGTAGAATACCAATTCAAAGAAAAGTGTCTAAATACTTGATTTTTGAAATTATAAAGTCTAAATACTTTCCTCCTCATCTCTCATGTATTTGTAGAGACCTATTGGGATTTTTAGCATTTATTACAGTAATTAATAACAACTTGCAACTACTAACTACTAACTACTACCAATAGCTAAGGCACTTAGAAGGCCAACACTTATTACAACACAATGAATGAAAAGTACCTATAACTACCAATACTAAAGTTTTACTTTAAAACTAATCGTCAAACTATTAACCACACCAATAAATGTAGTTGTAGGCTTTTGAAAGTTTCTCAGCACATGAGTTACCCACATGGGCTGCTATGCTGCTGTTTTCCATTATCATTAAATATTGTAATACATACTGGCATTCCAAGTGTTTATTATAAATACTTGAGTGATGAGAGGAAAGTATTCAGATATTGATTAATTAAAATTTAGAAATAAACACCTAAAGTTGTAGAAACTTTAATTTTGAGTTGGGCTTAAAGTTTCTTCTTGTTGAACAATATCAACACAATTACGTCTTCTTCATAAATAAAACCACGAGCCTATCAGCGTTTGTTTTGCATTATGTGGTATTAGAGTCTTGTCTTAAGATGGCAGGACTTAATTACTTAAATAGAGATCG
The DNA here is from genome assembly GCA_946807835.1 of Ailanthus altissimus. NCBI lineage: Eukaryota > Viridiplantae > Streptophyta > Magnoliopsida > Sapindales > Simaroubaceae > Ailanthus > Ailanthus altissimus. The sequence continues at coordinate 19,722,522 of OX327687.1, forward strand.
TTTTAGTGTGTTTGAGCAAAGAATGGATGAACATATGATAGATATAAAGGAATGTATGGATACAATAATCAAACATCTTATGGGTTCGAGAACTTATAATCCACCACCACGACAACAATATGTGGCAAGGAGAAGACTGCATAAAGAACAAAATTCTGAACCCTTTAATTTCAATTTGCAGGAGAAAGTCGAAGTCAGATAGTAAGCAAGAAGAAGGGCCATTAAAGCATGAAGTTGGCCTTACCATTTTGCCTCTCCAAAGGATGATTTAGGAGATAAAAATGAAGTGGTTCCAAATGATACACAAATTGAGGAAACCCGACAAAAGAAGATCTTTGCAAGAAAGTATTCAATTGCTAATAAGGTGTATAAACTAACTATTATAGTTGTAGTGGTAAAAACCTAGTGTCTCAAAGATTAGTTGATCACCTAAAACTCAACACTGAACCATCCCTTACAATACAATAATGGTTGGATTAAAAAGGAACCTAGTATAAAATTAACCAAACGGTGTTGATTTCCTTTATCAATTGGTAAGAGTTATAAGGCAGATGACGTATGACAAGTATTGATGGCTCGTGATTTCGTTCATGAAAATAAAGGTTGTTGATATTGTCCAACAAGATGAAACTTGAGATTGGCTAAGCCCAACTCAAATCCAAGTTTCTGCAAACTTTAGGTGTTTATTTTTTAATGTTTAATTAATTACTCTGCATAATTTTCTTTCATCCCTCATGTATTTCTAGTGAACACTTGAGATTCCAGTATGTATTACAATATTTAATGACAACTGAAAACTACTAACTACAAACTATTACCAATAACTAAAGCACTTGAGATGCCAATACTTATTATAATAATTAATGAGAACTTACAACTATTAACTACCAACACTACCAATAATGAGGCTGTACTTTAAATAACTTTCAAACTTTGCAACCACAATCATAAATATAATTGTAGCCTCTTAGAAGTTTCTCACTATATGGGCTGCTGCTGAGAATTTAAACCACTCAAAATGTAATGGCCATTGATGAGTTGTCCACCTCCATCACATGTGCTGGTGTGTCTCCTATCATTTTCCTCCACTTACAGAGAATTCGTCCTTGAGTGACCATACAAGTTCTCCCTAGATTTGTAATGGTCTTGTCACGCTCCACATGGCCATTAAATTTATCTGAATGTATTTCTTAGTTAAGCTTATTAATGGTATGAATGTTTACATACATCTACCACCTCTCATCCTTCTTAGGTGTAAGTAGAGTGAAAACAGCACAAGAACTGATACTCTCCATGATGTGTTCCTTCCTTAATAATTCTTTCACATTTTCTCTCAGAATGTTATGTTCTTGAGACCTAATTTCATAATGTGGCATATTTGGTAAATTGACAAGAACTAAGTCAATGCAATGTTGGATGTTCTGCTTTTGTGGCAATGTAGTAGGTTTAGACATCAAGTTTGGAAATTTAGTCACCAATCCTTGGACTTCATTCGACATAGATTGTTTAGAAAAATTTTCTCTCTTCACTACCAAGTTGGTATGCATGAGCTCCTCCTTCATCTCTTCTATGAACTTATCCTCCTTGTGGATCTCTGAAATATTGTCTTCTCCTCAACTCTAGGTATTGCCTTGTCAGGTTGAGTAGTTATGTTCATCAAACTTTGCACCACACACACTACTGGTTCTTCCACTCCTTCAACCATCTCAATTTGCCATCATTAGTTGTTGTGGCAGTGGATTATTAGTTCTCAAACCCATAAGATGTTTGATCATTGCACCTATACATTCATTCATATCTCTCATTAGTTCATATATTATTTGCTCTAATACATTTTAACTATCTCTATTTAAGTAATTAAGGCATGTCATCTCAAGACGAGGCTCTAATACCACCTAACGCAGGACAAGCACTGATGAGATCGTGATTTTGTTCATGAAGATGAAAGTTGTTGATATCGTTCAATAAGATGAAACTTAAGATTGGCTAAGCCCAATTCAAATCCAAGTTTCTGCAAACTTTAAGTGTTTATTTTTGAATGTTTAATCAATCACTCTGCATAATTTTCTTTCATCTCTCGTGTATTTATTGTGAACACTTGGGATTCCATCATGTATTATAACATTTAATGACAACTAAAAACTACTAACTACCAACTACTACCAATAACCAAGATACTTGGGATGCCAGCATTTATTACAATAATTAATGAAAAACTTATAACTTCTAACTACCAACAACTACCAATACTGAGGATTTACTTCAAATAACTTTAAAATTTTGCAACCACAATGATAAATGTAGTTGTAGGCTCCCAGAAGTTTCTCACCACATGGTCCGCTATTGGCAATTTGAACTGCTAACAATGTAATAATCATTAATGAAATGTCATTATGTTCCCCATCAACAGAGGTCTTATGTGATGTTGTTGAAATGAATGCATATCATGTATTATTAGGCAGACCTTGGCAATACATTGTAAATGTTATACACAAGGAAAATGATATTACTTATTCTTTTACTTGAAATCAAAAGTGGATAGTGATGATACTGAGTCAACTCGAGAAGGCAGTCCCTAAAGTGGAAGAAAAGATATTATTTTCAGAGATCCAAAATGAGGATAAGTTCTTGAAAGAGATAAAGAAGGAGTGCACGTGTACCAACTTGGTAATGAAGGGAGAAATATTTTTCGGACATTCAGTGCCGAATGAAGTCTGAAGATTGGTGACTGAATTTTCATATTATATGACTGAACACACTACATTGCAATCAATGCGAGATATTTAACATCGCATTGATTTCATTCCTAGAAAGTTATTAAATCTACCACAATATCATATGAGCCCACAAAAATGTAATATTTCAAGGGAGAAGGTAGAAGAGTTGTTTATGAAGGGAAACATCAAGGAGAGTGTTAGCCCTTATGCCATTCCTGACCTACTTACCTTAAAGAAGAATGTAAGTTGGAGGATAAGTGTGGATAGTCATAATATCAACATGATTATCATAAGAATACATTCACGTGATGAACGGAAGACTATCGTCAAGATCAAGGATGCTCTATATGAGTGGTTAGTCTTGATATTTTAATTATCCAGCACATTAAGTACTTTCATGCATCAAATGACTTAGTTTTAAGAACTCTAAGAGGATAAGGACTTCAAGCAAATCAATTGCAAGCCTATTATTAAATAGCCATGACTTTATGGTTCGTGACAATTGCTTTGTTTGAAGGAAGTTGCCTTTTCATTTCAAGGAGTTCAATACGAGACAAGATTATTTTGGAGATGCATTTAGGTGACTTGAGTGACCATATGGAGCATAACAAGACCATTATAAATCTAGTGGAGAACTTGTATGGTCACTTGAGGATGAGTTCTCTCTAATTAGAGAGAATGATGGGGGACACACTAGCACATGTGATAGGGGACATGATGGGGCCATTACATTGTTAGTAATTAAAATTGCCAGCAGCAGTTTATTTGGTGAGAAGCTTCTGGGAGCTTATAACTATATTTATTATTATGATTGCAAAGTTTGAGATTCATTTAAAGTAAAGCCTCAGTAATTGTAGCTGGTGGCAGATAATAGTTATAAATTTTCATTAATTATTGTAATAAGTATTGGTATCCCAAGTGCCTCAGTTATTAGTAGTAGTTGGTAGTTAGTAGTTTTAAGTTATCATTAAATATTATAATATATGGTGGCATCCCAAGTGTTTACTAAAAATACATGAGGGATGAGGGGAAAGTATTTAGATATTGATTGATTAAACATTCAGAAATAAATACCAAAAGTTACAGAAACTTAATTTTTGAGTTGGGCTTAGCAAATCTCAAAGTTTCATCTTGTTAAATAATATCAACAATCCTCGTCTTTGTGAACGAAATCACGACCCAACAGCACTTGTCTTACATCATCCAAGGCCTTCTATAGCCAATTTTACCAAGAGCAAAATAGAAAAAACTAATTAAAATTCTAAGTCATAATAAGAATTAATTACAAAAATAGAAAATAAGTAAGAAGCATATTAAATAATAAATATCTTTGTATCCTTGTTTTTAAATTTAACCTAAGAATAAAAAAAGAAAACAAAAAAAATAAGGATATAATAAAGCTGCATAAACTGTAATGCATAAACAGCGACGTGTAAATAGTGATGCCAGATTTTTCTTTCTAAATTGTTATTCGCTAGATCTTACTCCTAAATTGATAAGTGCCTTATTTTGTTCTTCGTGTAAATTATTCCAGATCATTTAAAGAAACTTGAATAACATTGATAAGGCATTGATCATCTTGAACACTTAATTCGATCATATTAGTATCTTGACCAAAGCACGAATTTAAGATGTGCTCAATTAGTCAATTTAATGTTTCCTTCATTTTCTTGGTTCTTGCAGTTGTCATTGGACTCCTATTGATGCTCAACAAATCTTGTGAAACTTTGACAACCTAATTTGCATTGTGAAGGCTATTATTAAAATGAACATTAAAACTTTGGAAGAGTGTTTATCGCATATTGAGTTTGCTTTTAATCATACTATTTGTTCTGCTACTAAGTTTTTACAATTTAAAATTATTTGTGTGTAGTTATTTAACTCCATTAGATTTAATGCCATTACTTTTGTCTAAATGCTTTAATTTAGATGAAAAGAAAAAGGCTGAATTTGTTAAGCAGATACATGAGAAGCAAGAGTAAACATTGAGAGGAGGACGGAGCAATATACAAAATAAGCTAATTTAGAGTGGCAATAGCTAATTTTTGAATCCAGAGATTGGATTTGTTTGCACATGCGAAAAAAAGAATTTCGGCACAAAGGCAATCTAAGTTGCTTCCGAGAGGAGATGGACCTTTTCAAGTCCTTGAGCACATCAATGACAATGCATATAAGTTAGATTTACAAGGAGTGTACATTGTTAATGTCACTTTCAATGTTACTGATTTTAGTCCTTTTGATGTAGGTGATGATTTGAGGATAAATCCTTTTCAAGAGGAGGTAAATGATGAGGGCACGGCTAATAAATGGAATGCAAATATTATTCAAGTTCCAGTTAGTTCGATTACAAGCACTCGAGCTAAAAGATTCAAGGAAACTCTCAATGGACTGATTCAAATTATTTGAGTTGAGGTGAATTCGTGGAGGCCAAGGAAGATGTTTCACATGTTCTATAAGATTGGATTTTCATGATTCAAGCTTTGGAATAATCTAGAAGAATTTCTCAATGAGAACAAATGACAAATTGCGATTGAGTGGAATTTCTTAAATTGGTGATTACCCAAATTTAACTCATCAAGGAGAATGGTTGGCATAATTTAAAGTAATATTCTTAAGATAGCTAAATTACCTTTCCAATTTATTATTATATTTTATTGCTGAGTTATATGGCTTGAATGCCAATTTAGGCACTTTCCTCATCTGCCTTTTAATTTTTGAATTGTATGGAAAAGGAAGGAATTCAAAATTCCATGGTTTCTTTTTTGCTCGGGTAGGCATGATTTTAGAAAATAGTGGACTCAATTTTCAGAATTCAAATCAGGATATTATAGTTTCCTTCTTCTAGCCACCTGCGAATTTTAAGCACCAGATTTAGGGGATTTCTAGTTGCCAAATTCGTGGACCTTTTTGTATTTTAATAGTCATTAACCATTTTGTTTTGTTCTTTTAAAATTCTTTGAACTTATTAAAAAAATATTCGTGGTATTCTCATTCAACTTAGAATTCTATCTTTTTATAATTGATTGTGGCATCTTCATTATACCAATATTCTTGCTTCAATATAAGTAATGGGTCACCGTTTTTTACAAATCTATTTCTAGACGATCTTTGAGTCTTTCTTGATCCACAAGTTTCTCAATTTCTTGACGTGGATTGTATCAAGACTCCCGAAAGATCAGCAAACCAACAACCAAAAAATTGAAGAAGGATCCTGTTCCTCAACAAATAAGTCGAAGTCTGTGGTTAGTAAGCCAAGTTATGAGGAAGAATTTCCATTAAAATCATCGGTCACCAAAGAGATAATTTTAATAAAAAAAGGGTCATACAAATAGAAGTATTCCAGAAATTACAGATATTTATTTGTGAGTTCACTTTTCTCCTTTCATGTTTTCGAAACAGGTGCTCATTTGAAAAGGAATTGGAAGAAACTGAACCAAATTGATCACAATCTTTCTAGGGTAGACATTACCTATTCAAATTTTTTTATCACTAAGGTAATTTTTGCAGAAGATTGGGGTTGTAACCTTGACAAGTTTAGAGAATTGAAGGATAGGTATGTTCGATCTCACTTATTCAACTTTGATTTTAGGTGAGCTTGGGAAACTTTTCTATATTATCAAATGTTAAATTTCCCTTGATTGATTTATCTAGTTCAAATTAGAAAACCCAAATTCTGACTTTTCAAATTGTGTTAGAGAATGGTAATTCCAGTGGGGAGCTTTTTAAGAAATCTTTCTTTCTGAGATTTATCTGTAATTTAAAAAAATTTGGAATATTAATAAATAGGTGATAATTACAAAGAGTATGTACTTCTTTATTTCATATTATGTTACAAACTACCATGTATTATTGGGGTGGATTTATGATTTGTCTAATCAAATGGCTAAGAATCCAATAATTCTAAAACTTCTGAGAAACTATCTCAGTTTTTTGGTGACCAAAATATAATTACGACCATCTAAAGTCAAAAAATTTAAACCGTGTTTACTAGAACTTAGTTCGGGCTTTCCAATTGAAATTGATATGTCAGACCGATCTAAGATATTAAGTTATCTATCTTTAATAATAAAAAGTAAGTTTTTATCAGAAGACAAAATAAAAAAACCAAATTTAACAAGCCCTTTCAAATTTATCATCAGTTTCAAACTCTGACCAAGGCTTAGGATCCCACCAAAGGGCTAATGGATCAAGACCCGTATGAGATTTGATCACAAAAAAAAAATGACGCAACAAAATTTTTGATGCGAGGAAGTTGATATGTATTATATGTAATAAACTGTGTAATAAAAGATGTTTATGCCTATATTTATTGTAATAAATTGTGTGAAGAACCTGACAAAAGCAAGTGGTGTCAGCAATAGCAAGCGAACAGAAACCTTGAAAGTAAGTGACATCAGTATTGATTGTAATCATAGCTTAGAAGTGGTGCTATAAACTTATCTTTTGCTATGTAAAAATAGAACTTAGATTTTGTGGACCACCTTAGTATATACAAGATGACATAAATATGATTTTAGGGATTTGAAAAAATATTTCAATGTAAGAAAGCAAATATCGTTCTCTCTCTTGTACATACCAGGTCCTTGTGAAATAAAAGTACATATTTTAACATCTTGCTCTTATTTAAGTTACTTTATGTTTTCAATTTGATTTTCAATTATAAACATCTTGCTCTTGTTTACTTTGATTGCTTTCTTAAATATCTATGCTTGCTTTCTATTTTGTTTTGCTTTTGTTTTAGTTTGTTTTATTCTATTTGCTTTATTTTATAAATCCTTGGGCAAGTTGTTCACGAACCTTTGGTCACGAAAAATAATTTTAATAGAAAAATAATCACCTCATTTGTATCATGATTTTCGTCGTGAAAGAACTTTCCAAAACTAACAACTTAATTTTTAATCACAAAGCTTTGGTTGAAAAAAAACTGTTTTAACTCACTAAATCAACACTAGACAGTGTCCTAAGCAAAAAATATAAGCTTTTATAGATAAATAATGACCTAAATTTGCGTCACGAACTTTTGATCGCGAAATTATTTTTCAGAGCTTGCTCAAAAGTTACCAAAACAACCAGCACTAGTTTTCAAAAAAACTAACGACCTCATATTACAATACAAATATTTCGTTGCAAAAAAGAATTAATTAAAACTCACCAAAATAGTATCAGCACAGTGTGGTTTATTTTTATTTTATTTTAATCTGAATTATAACTATCAAGGTAAAGGCATCTAATGAACGTTGGCTCTTATTTTTCTTCGTGAGATTCACTTAAATTGGTATCATAGCTTAGGCTCTAAATTAGGATAATCTATTCTTTATTTTCATTGTTTCTTCTATTTTAAATTTTGCACCCTTTATTATATTTCCTTAATCCTGCAACCTATCACCTTTATTTCTTCTTGACTATAACTTTAACCTATTTCTTCACCCTAATTCGTTCAAGTTTTATTACTTATAATTACATATAAATAAAAAATAAATAAAAAAAGTATAGAAAAGAATTAAGATTAAATTGATCTTCAGTTGCAATTCTAAATTCTAAATTCAAAAAATAAAGGAGTTTAGAAATCTGAATTAGTTTAAGTGTTGTTTGCTATTCAAGTTTTGTTGGCGTATACTATGCAATGCCTATTTTTATGCAATTTGGCCTAAAAAAAACCCTTAAATTGTATCAAAATTCAAAATTATATTTGATGTTCACTTTTTCTTCTTAAATTTGCCCATTCTGAATCCTTTACGTTTAACCCATTCTCATTCTCAATGATCTGATTTGTTGAGTTTGGATTGTTACAAAGAAATTTTGATTAAATTCAGTAAGTTCAATATATAACTAAAGAGTAGACTAAAAAGTGAAATTCTGCAAGAGAGTGTGAGCTCATAAGATGGTAAAAGTCAAATTTGAGTAAACACAAATGTGAGTACTATCAATCTAGAGATAAAAAATGTAAGGGAGTGTTTGTGAATAATACTGCATTGCCTTGATAGTTGATGGACCTTTTCAAATTATAGAGAAGGTGAATAATAATGCTTACAAAGTTGATCTTTTTTGTGATTACAATGTTTTAGCCACTTTTAATGTGAATGAGTTATCTCCTTATTTGAAAGATCCAAAAGATTTTGATTTAAAGGAAAATCATTCCCAGCCTAGGGGTGATGATGTGCGTCATGAAGTCTCTAAATCAATTAAAAAAGGTGAGCTGAGCATAAAAGAGGCTTCAAATGGTCCAATAATAAGAGCTAAGGCCAAACAGCTTAAAGGGCCATACTGCAATGGTAGGATGATTTATGCTCTTATACACGCACCTCTTCTTTATGAGCTCACAAATTTGTCTTTGAAGTTCCTTTGTCTCATTGGGATTACTTCTATAAGCTGTAATATTTAGAATTAATGCTCCAAGTATAAAATTAATTTGATGCTCGATTCTCCTTATTAGTGGCAAAGCATTAAGTCTCTCTTCAGAAAACACAACAACAAATTCCTTTTCATCCTTTTCAATTTGCAAACTTAATGTACACTTAGTAACCATCAGCTTACCATATACTAGGTACTCCATTCCATCACTTGCATCTTTCAACAATGGCATAGGTTCGTCATCTGACTTCTTACTTTCAGTTTCAATGACATGGTTATCGCTTAGAATCAATGCACTTTGATTTGGACATTGAGGAGCAATATGACCTTGGCTGCCTCCCACGTTTTGGCCCTTAGTTGGTTCTACTTTGAAATTGGAATCAGCTTGCTCATCTTCTTTACTCCAATCCAGTTTCAAAGATGATGTGGAACTAGAATTTTGGCCATATCCTATGAAACTCTTCCTACTTAGTTGTTTGTCTACCTCCAAACATCTTCATCAATGCCATCATCATTCATGGTAGCACGCCTATCTTGAATTCGCAATTTAGGAACTCTAGGTGTCTCCGCCATTTGTGTACTAGATTCAAATTTATCTATCCGTTTAAGAACTTGCTCCATCTCTACTTTCAAAATTTTTCTCATCTCACCAATTAAAGCTTTCATAAGAAACTTTGAATCAATCTATTTCGATGCAACTTCGAAAGTATTTTTGTCCTTATTGTTTAACATGTTTGTTAAAAAACAAAGTTAGAAAAATAAAAAGAACCTTGCACACTCCCTCATGTGTTTCACTCAAAGAATGATTCACTCAACTTTCATTTGTGTTTTTTTTTAAATTTAGAAAAATAAATATGGAATCAATGGAATCTGAATTTTTTTTCTCTCTTTTTTTTCTTCTATAATAACAGAACTTGAAAAATTAGATTAAATAACAGACAAGAAGAAACAATAAAATTGATATAGGCTACAGATTGTTTTAGAGATTAAAATAAAGTTGCTGATTTAAAAGAAAGAACAATCAAGGAAAATTAAAAGGATAGTTCAAACCTAATTAGAGCCTAAGCTCTGATACTAAATGATGTGAACCTCATAAAGAAAAGTGAGACCCGATGCTCAATGAGGTTCATTTGCCAAGGATCGTTCTAATTCAGATTTTTATATAAACAAAAATAATAACCTTGACCTGTTATCTATAAGAGATCAGAACCAGAGGTATAAGAAGATTGTAGATGCCACACTCAAATTAGATGAGAAGTTGTGAGTGATAAGTCTGAAGAATGTTACAAGATAAAATCTTGATAAGTTCTAATAAAAGTTCTTTGAAGAACTTAAGAGAAAACTCTCTTTAATATCATCAATGAAGAACTTAAGAGAAAACTCTCAACATCAATATCATCAATTCTGTTTTTGTTCTCCCTCATCTCTCATATATTTATTATAGACCTCTTGGGATGTTTAGCATTTATTATAGCAACTAATGGCAACTTATAACTACTAGCTATCAACTATTACCAATAAACTAGGCACTTGGAATGCCAGCACTTATTACAATAATTAATAGAAACTTACAACTACTAACTACTACTAATAAACTAGGCAGTTGGAATGCTAGCACTTATTACAACAATTAATAGTAACTTATAACTACTAACAACTACCAATATTGAGACTTCATATCACATGAGCTGCTGTGTTGTTGTTCCCCATCACACATGGATGTTCAATAGACCTTGTAATTTTTTTTTCGAACCTAGTTCGCATCATTCCCCTTCTCTTAAAAAGAATTTGTCATCAAATCTTTACCAGGCTCAAATACAATTTCTTAAACTTTAAAGTGATATTTTTGGTGCCTGGAGCTTCACTTCCTAATAGACCAGCATATAAATGTAATTCAGATGAAGCAAAGGAGATCCAAAGGCAGATTGGTGAGCTCTTGGAGAGGGGCTATGTGTGTGAGTCACTTAGTCCTTGTTTTGTTCCCATTTTGCTTGTTCCAAAGAAGGATGGTACCATGAGAATTTGTGTGGAAAATTGAGTTATCAATAAGATAACGGTTAAGTATCGATTTCCTATTCCTAGACTTAATGATATGCTTGATGAACTGTGTGGTGCTGTTTATTTTTCTATAGTTGATTTGATGAGTAGATATCACCAAATTAGGATAAAAGAAGGTGATGAATGGAAAACAGCCTTTAAAACTAAGCATGGATTGTAAGAGTGGATGGTGATGCTATTTAGGCTTTCTAATGCACCTAGTACATTTATAAGGCTTATGAATCATGTTTTGAGGAACTTTTATTGGGCTGTGTTTTTGTGGTCTATTTCGATGATATCCTGATCTATAGTAAAACTTTTGATGGTCATTTGAGGCATCTTAAGATTGTATTTGAGACCTTGCGTGATGCTAAGTTGTATGGAAAACTCAAGAAGTGTTATTTTTCCAAGATAATGTTATCCTTCTTGGGCATATTTTTTTATGGTAGTGGAATTAAGGTTGATGAGGAGAAGGTTAAGGCAATTCACGATTGGGCGAAACTTACTAATGTTGTTGACGTGAGAAGTTTTCATGGTTTAGCCTATTTTTATAGGTAATTTATCAAAGATTTTAGTTCTATTGTTACGCCTATGATAGAGTATTTGAAAAGGGGAATGAGTTTAGGTGGAATGAGAATGCACAGAAGACATTTAAGCTGATAAATAAAAAAATATGTTTTGCTCGTGTTTTAGCATTTTCTGATTTTACTAAAACGTTTGAAATAGAGTGTGATACTTCTAAGCTTGGTATTATGGTTTTTTTTATGTAAGAAAAGTGGCCATGGGACACGTTTAAACTACTCTATTTATGACAATGAGTTCTATGCATTGATTCGGGCTCTCGAGGTAAGGCAACATTACCTATTACCTAAAAAGTTTGTTATTCATACTGACCTTGAATCTTTGAAGTATCTTAAAGGGCAGAACAAGCTGAATAGAAGATAAGGTAAATAGTTAGAATTCATGGAGCCATTTTCTTATGTCATAAAATACACGAAGGGGATAACTAATGTCATTGTTGAGGCTCTTTCTGAGAGGTATGCATTGATTTTTATGTTAAATGCAAGGTTGTTGGGTTTTGAACAGGTGAAAGAACAATATATTAGTGATTCATACTTTTCTAATGTGTTTCTGAATGTGCTAAAAAAGCTTGTCATAAGTTCTTTATGTATAATGGTTACTTATTCAAGTTGGGCAGAATGTGTATACATTCAGAATCTTTACATGAGTTGCTTGTGTGTGAGGTTCATAGTGGTGGTTTTAGTGGTCATTTTAGGGAGAATAAAACTTATGAGCTACTGAAAGAGCACTTCTTTTGGCTTAATATGTTACGGGATGTTTATAAAGTGGTTGAAAGATGTGTTATTTGCAAGAAAGCTAAGGGTAAAGAGAATACATATGGGTTGTAAATGCCTTTTTCTATCCTAGAGCAACCATGGATGGATAGTAGTATGGATTTCATGCTTGGATTACCTAGAACACAACATGCAAAGGATTCAGAGATGGTTGTGGCTGATCGACTCTCCAAAATGTCCCAATTTATTTCTTGTAACAAAATTGATGATGCTATTCATATTGCCGATGTATTTTTTTAGGGAAATTGTACATTTGCATGGAAATCCTAAAAGCATTATCACTGATTGCGATACAAAGTTCTTAAGCTACTTTTGGAAGACTCTTTGAAAGAAACTTGGAATAAAGCTGTATTTCAGTACTGCTTGACATCCATAAACTGATGGGCAAGCTTCGACCTCACCTATTCAACTTCTTTGATTTTCGACAAGCTTAGAAAATTTTTCTATATTATCAAATGTTAAATTTCCCTTAATTGATTTATCTAGTTCAAATTAGAAAACCTAAATTCTGACTTTTCAAATTAGGTTAGAGAATGGCAATTCTAATTGGGAGCTTTTGAAGAAATCTTCCATTTTGAGATTTATTAGTAATTTCAAAATTTTTGGAATATTAATAAATAGGTAATAACCACAAAGAGTATGTACTTCTTTATTTTATATTATTTTATAAACTACCATGTATTGTTGGGGTGGATTTATGATTTGCCTAATCAAATGGCTAAGAACCCAATAGTTATAAAACTTCTGAGAAACTATCTCAGTTTTTTGGTGGCCAAAATATAATTACGACCATCTAAAGTCAAAAATTTTAAACCGTGTTTACTAGAGCTTAGTTCAGGCTTTCCAATTGAAATTGATATGTCAGACCGACCTAAGATATTAAGTTATCTATCTTTAATAATAAAAAGTAAGTTTTTATCAGAAGACAAAATAAAAAAACCAAATTTAACAAGCCCTTTCAAATTTATCATCAGTTTCAGACTCTGACCAAGGCTTAGGATCCTACCAAAGGGCTAATGGATCAAGACCCGTATGAGATTTGATCACAAAAAAAAAATGACGCAACAAAATTTTTGATGCGAGGAAGTTGATATGTATTATATGTAATAAACTGTGTAATAAAAGATGTTTATGCCTATATTTATTGTAATAAATTGTGTGGAGAACCTGACAAAAGCAAGTGGTGTCAGCAATAGCAAGCGAACAGAAACCTTGAAAGTAAGTAGTACTGACATCAGTACTGATTGTAATCATAGCTTAGAAGTGGTGCTATAAACTTATCTTTTGCTATGTAAAAATAGAACTTAGATTTTGTGGACCACCTTAGTATATACAAGATGACATAAATCGGATTTTAGGGATCAGAAAAAATATTTCAATGTAAGAAAGCAAATATCGTTCTCTCTCTTGTACATACCAAGTCCTTGTGAAATAAAAGTACATATTTTAACATCCTACTCTTATGTATTACTTTATGTTTCCAATTCGATTTTCAATTATAAACACGTAGCCTACTTGTTTACTTTGATTGCTTTCTTAAATAACTGTGCTTGTTTTCTATTTTGTTTTGCTTTTGTTTCAGCTAGTTTTAAATTGTTTGCTTTGTTTTATAAATCCTTGGGCAAGTTGGTCACGAACTTTTGGTCACAAAAAATAATTTTAATAGAAAAATAACCACCTCATTTGCATCGTGAACTTTTCATCGTGAAAGAACTTTTCAAAATTTGCTCAAAAGTTAATGAAACAACAACCACTAGTTTTTTAAAGAAAAATAACGATCTCATTTTATGACACAAACATTTCATTTTTTTAAAAAAAAGATTAGAACTCATCAAAATAATACCAACACAGTATTCTAAGCCAGAATTAAGTTTTCGTAGGAAGCTAACGACTTAATTTTAGTCACAAAGCTTTGGTTTCCAAAAATAAAATGAAATTGTTTTAACTCACCAAAACAACACTAGATGGTGTTATGAGCAAAAAATATAAGCTTTTATAGATAAATAACGACCTAAATTTGCATCACGAACTTTTGATCGCGAAATTATTTTCTAGAACTTGCTCAAAAGTTACCAAAACTACCAACACTAGTTTTCAAAGGAAACAACACAAATATTTCATTGCAAAAATGAATTAATTAAAACTCACCAAAATATTACCAGCACAGTGTGGTTTTTTTTTTTGAATATGAATTATAACTATCAAGGTAAAGGAATCTCATTGAGCGTTGGCTCTTACTTTTCTTTGCAAGATTCACTATAATTTGTATCAGAACTTAGGCTCTAAATCAAGACAATCTATCCTATATTTTCATTGTTTGTTCTACTTTTAAATTTCGCACCCTTTATTCTATTCCCTTGATTCTGTAACCTATCACCTTTATTTCTTCTTGATTGTAATTTTAACCTATTTCTTTACCCTAATTCATTCAAGTTCTATTACTTAAAATTACATATAAGTAAAGAAAATTCAAAAAACAAAGTATAGAAAAGAATTAAGATTAAATTGATTTTATGTTGCAATTCTGAATTCTAAATTCAAAAAATAAAGGAGTTTAAAAATCTGAATAAGTTTAGTTGTTGTTTTCTATTCACGTTTTGTTGACGTATAGTGTGCAATGCCTATTTTGTGCAATTTGGCTTAAAACAAAAAAAAAAACCCTAAATTGTATTAGAATTCAAAATTATATTCGATGTTCTCTTTACTTCTTAAATTCTTTCTATTCTTAATCCTTTACATTTAATTCACTTTCATTCTTAGTGATCTGATTTGTTGATTTTGGATTGTAACAAAGTAGTTTTGATTAAGTTCAATATAGAACTAAAGAGGAGACTAAATAGTAAAATTTTGCAAGAGAGTATAAGCTCATAAGAGGGTAAAAGCCAAATTTGAATAAATACGAATGTGAGTGCTATCAATCTAGAGAGAAAATATGTAAGGGAGTGTTTGTAAATAATAATGAATTACCTTGATAGTTGATGGACCTTTTCGAATTGTAGAGAAGGTGAATAACAATGCTTACAAAGTTGATCTTCTTGGTGATTACAATGTTTTAGCCACTTTTAATGTAAATTAGTTATCTCCTTATTTGAAAGATCTAGAAGATTCTGATTTAAAGGCAAATCTTTCTCAACTCAGGGGTGATGATGTGCATCATAAAGGCTTTAAATCAATTCAAAAATGTGAGTTGAGCATAAAAAAGGCTTCAAATGGTTCAATAATAAGAGTTAAGGCCAAACAGTTTCAAAGGGCTATAAGTAGTCAAATTGAAGCTATTGAAACTTCTATAGGCTTGGAAACTTGCGATCTGAATGGGAAAAATGCCAAAGGTGTTTATTTGTCTTTAATTAGAGCTTGGGACATGATTTAGAGGCTTTTGGAGACTTTAGGCTTAAAGAGGCAACTGGGAGCTTTTATTTGCATGCTATATTGGGCTTAATTTTCTTTTTTGTGCCTATTTTTATTATTTCACTTATCTCTCTATAATTTCATGTATTTGGGGCTTTTAAAAAAATTTTAGCTTTATTTAAAATTTTTAAGTTAGATTAGGCTTATTTGAGTTATTTTTTACTTTTTATGTTAATTAGGTAACAATAGAGTTTTTCCTCATCTTGTAAGCCTATATAAGGCATCTTAAACATCTTATAGAAGCAGTTGCCTCACTCTTCAATTTTATATCGAAAGAGAAGAACTTTTCTCTCTCAAAATTGTCGTATCAAGTTTTTCAGCTTTTGAAGACAGTTAGTGATTTATCACTCTTTCATCACTAAGATTATGGCGTCAAAACTCTAAATTGATCCTTGTGGCATTCATCTGACTTATTAAGGTTTCTTTTTAGTTCTATCCTTCATCTTATTTATCATTAATTTGTTATAATTCAGCCTAAACACTTAAATGAAAGACCAACAAAAACCCACCACCTTTATCTTGAAATCAAATTTTGTTCTTACTTTGAATAATTTATTTTGAAGATCAAGGCACATCATCTTGGGGTTCGATTCCACATTTTGCTGTTGTGTTTCATCACATCATTGGTAAGGTTCATATCAATTGGTATCAGAGCTTTGGTTTCAAAGAAAATTTGAATTATCCCTTTAATTATTTTGTTGTTGCATTGAATCTTGCATAAATTATTTTGGTTAAGAAAATAAAAATTAACCTAATCGTGGCCACATTCTAACTTGAAAATTCTACTTTGTTATAAATTTGTATTTTCCATTTCTGGTTCCTAATATGGAAAAAAAAAGAAAGAAACAAAGAAAAAAAAAAGAAAAAGAGGCCAAAAAAGTGTTGCAAATTCATCTTCATCAAAATTTTGAATCTTGATCCATCTTTCAATAATTTGAAACCACTTTGCCAAGCTGATTGCTTACATCATTAATTTGTCATTAATTTGTTATAATTCAGCCTAAACACTTAAATGAAAGACCAACAAAAACCCACCACCTTTATCTTGAAATCAAATTTTGTTCTTACTTTGAATAATTTATTTTGAAGATCAAGGCACATCATCTTGGGGTTCGATTCCACATTTTGCTGTTGTGTTTCATCACATCATTGGTAAGGTTCATATCAATTGGTATCAGAGCTTTGGTTTCAAAGAAAATTTGAATTATCCCTTTAATTATTTTGTTGTTGCATTGAATCTTGCATAAATTATTTTGGTTAAGAAAATAAAAATTAACCTAATCGTGGCCACATTCTAACTTGAAAATTCTACTTTGTTATAAATTTGTATTTTCCATTTCTGGTTCCTAATATGGAAAAAAAAAGAAAGAAACAAAGAAAAAAAAAAGAAAAAGAGGCCAAAAAAGTGTTGCAAATTCATCTTCATCAAAATTTTGAATCTTGATCCATCTTTCAATAATTTGAAACCACTTTGCCAAGCTGATTGCTTACATCAATTTCTTAAGGATTGCTACTTGAATCTTGTAACGTGTTTTGGTTGCTTATTATCTTGAATTGCAACTTGAATCTTGATTGTTCTTGAGTCTAATTAAGAGTTGAAGAAGACACAAGAGTGGAAAGAGACAAGAGTGGTGCGAACATAAAAGGATAAAAGCCATTTGAGTGCTAAACATGAGAGTGAGTAAATTTTCTTGAGTGAAACACGTGAGGGAGTGCTTGTGAGGCATTAACTGTATTTTTGCAAATTCTAATCATGTTACACAATCAAGAAGAAAACTCAACTGAAGAGGTATAACAACCAACCAATCCTAACCTATAGTTGTAGGCGTTGCTGGGCAAAATGAGGTGGATGATGAGGACCGAATTAGAGCAAATTCATGAGAGGATGGATAGGTTGAAAAATAGGGGGCAACATTCAAAACACTTCCATTGGGTAACCACCTAGGTGAGTGCAACTAAGGGTACAACGGGGAGATGAACTAGATGAACCAACTATGAACCAAGGCAGATTTAGGCGTAGAAATGGAGATAGAGACACCAAAAGGGGAAAACTTAGGCACAATGATGACTTGGGAAGCATTAAGGTACTGATTCCACCATTTCAAGGTAAAAATGACCTCAAGGTATATCTGGAATGGGAGATAAAGATAGAGATGATCTTCAATTGTCACAACTACTCCGAGGCCAAAAACGTAAAACTGGCTACAATTGAAATCACTAACTATGCTATTGTTTGGTGGGATCAATTATTAAAGAAAAGTAAGAGAAATCACGAATGACCTATTGAGACATAGAATGAGATGAAGGTCATCATGAAAAGATGCTTTATTCCTAGCTACTATCATTGGGAGTTGTATAACAAGTTGCAGCATCTAACTCAAAAATCCAATAGCGTTGATGAATACAATAAAGAGATGGAGGTTGCTATGATCCAATCAAATGTAGAGAATGACAGAGAAGCCACTATGGCTAGTTTCTTGCATGGATTAAACCGAGAGATAGCAGACGTGGTGAAGATGCAGCACTATGTGGAGTTGACGGATATGGTGCACCAAGCCATCAAAGTTGAGCAGCAATTGAAGTAAAGGAACATAGTTAGAAGAGGATCAAGCATGGCTGCCACAAACTCATGGAGACCAACCCTTAAAAGAGATGAATTTTGCATTAACTAAGCCTCAGTCTGAGCCATCTAAGGATGCAAAACAAGCTTCGACGTTGAAATAAGGTAAACTTGAATCCACAACTTTTAAAAATCATGACATTAAGTGCTTTAAATGCCAAGGCATGAGTCATATAGCTAGCCAATGTCTAAATAAAAAGGTGATAGTGATCAACACTCAAGGGGAGATGGAGTCAAAAGATGAGCAAAAGACGAAGTAGATTAAATGCCACCTCGTGAAGATGACTATGAAGGGCAATATGTGGTGGAAGAAGAATCATTGGTAGTAAGATGAGCTCTTAGCGCACAAGTCAAGGAATAAGAAAATAATCTATAGGAGAACATGTTCCATACTCGATGATTCGTGAACAAAAAATTATGTAGCGTTATAATTAATGGTGGGAGTGCATCAATATTGCCAACACTAAATTAGTGGAGGAATTGGCGTTACCTACCTTGAAACATCCAAGACCGTACCGACTTCAATGGCTAAATAATTACAAATAAGTCAACGTAACCAAACAGTTATTGGTGGCATTTTCATTAACAAATATGATGATGAGGTGCTTTGTGATGTGGTACCTGTGCATGCACGTCACATCCTATTCGAACGACCATGACAGTTCGATAAGGGAGTTACGCATGATGGTTACACCAACAGGTACTCTTTTATCATAAAAAAAAACAGCCTATAACACTTGTTTCATCGACTCTAAAACAAGTTCTCGAAGACTAAATCAAGACGTAAAAAGTGAGTGAGAAGAGAAAAGAAAAATAGAGAGGCTAAAGATGAGAGAAAAGAAAATTAGAGGAGAGAAAAAGAGAAAGGGAAACGTATGAAATGGGCTAAGAGGGAAAATGAGAGAGTTGCGGCCTTGGTAAGTGCAGGAGAGGAAAAATGTAACTACATTGCAAAAAAATGTGATATCAAGAGAGCTTTATTTTTATAGTAGCCCTTTATAGTACTCATGTACAAGGAAGCCCTTTTGTGTACTAACGATCTTACCGGATCTTTGCCGAGTAGCATTATTTCTCTTTTGTAGGAATTCAATGATGTCTTTCCCGAGGAGGTGCCTCCGGGCTTACCTCTAATTTGAAGAATTAAACATCAAATTAATTTTTTACCCGGTGCAACAATTCCAAATTGACCCGCCTATAGAAGTAATCCTGAGGAGATGAAGGAACTTTAATGGCTAGTTAACAAGCTGATGGAAAACGGGTATGTTAGAGAGAGCATGAGTCCTTTTGCAGTTCTGGTGCTACTAGTGCCTAAGAATGATGGAACATAGAGGATGTGTGTTAATTATTGAGCCATCAACAATATTACGGTAAAGTATTGCCATCCTATTCCTCGATTAAAGATATGTTGGATGAACTACATAAATCTTGTGTGTTTTCTAATATTGATCTTAAAGAGTGGATACCATCAGATTAGGATGAAAGAATATGATGAGTGAAAAACTGCATTTTAAATAAAATATGGTTTATATGAGTGGCTAGTTTTGCCTTTTGGATTAACTAATACACCTAGTACTTTCATGAGACTTATGAACTGTGTTTTGCATGCTTTCATTGGCAAATTTATAGTTGTCTACTTTGATGATGTCTTGATCTATAACAAGAATCCGGATGATCACATTGAACACTTAATGCTTGTTTTAGAGGTTTCAAGAAAAAAAAGGTTGTTTGCTAACCTTAAGAAATGTACATTTTGCACGGATAAACTTGTGTTTCTTGGTTTTATTGTAAGTTCTAAAGGAATTGAGGTTGAAGATGAAAAGGTGAAGGCAGTTCAAGATTGACCAATGCCTACTTCAGTGACTCAGGTAAGAAGCTTCTATGGCTTGCCTAGTTTTTATCAAGGCTTTGTTCGAGTTTTTAGTAGCATAGCTGCACCCCTAATCGAAGTCATCAAGAAGAATGTTTCATTTAAGTGGAAAGAGGAGCAAGTAAAAGCATTCAAGCTCATTAAAGACAAATTGACTAATGTACTTTTACTTGTTTTACATAACTTCACTAAAACATTCAAAAATTGAGTATGATGCTTCAGATATAGGTATCGAATGAGTGTTAATGCAAGAGGGAAGACCATTTGCATAGTTTAGTGAGAAATTGAATGGAGTAGTCCTAAAATATTCCACTTACGACAAAGAATTGTATGCAATAGTTTTAACTCTAGAGACCTGATAACACTACTTATGACCGAAAGAGTTTGTTATTCATACGGATCCTGAATCTTTGAATCATTTAAAGGGGCAGCATAAGTTGAGCAAACGCCATGCCAGTTGGGTGGAGTTCATTGAAACACTTTCCTATGTGATCAAATATAAACAAGGTAAGAAAAACATAGTTACCGATGCACTATCACATAGGTACGCTTTGCTTTTAACCCTTGATGCTAAATTGCTTGGATTTGATTACATTAAGGAATTATATGCAAAAGATTCTGATTTTGGTAACTTGTTTAAAATTTGCACTAAAAGGGCAAGTGGGAAGTTCTATTTACATGATGATTTTCTATTTCGAGAAAATAAATTTTGTGTTTTGTTAGGGTGCCGGTACATCACAGTTCACAACCTAAATCTAATAGGCGTATGCATGTGATATACGTGTTCATTTTAAAATTCATATACATAGGCATCTAATACATACATATACAAATCATAAATGCAACGGAAGCTAGAAATCAAATTTTCTAAAATGAACACAATAAATTTTATTTATTACACTAATGAACAAAATATAAAACATACTAATCAAATTAATACTAATAATTGAGAATATCACCTGTCAAGCCTTTGGAATAGTTTTGTAGCTGGAATACCGTATGAAGACGACCCATTGGCAGTTCTAGGACTCAACTTGGTGGGCTTCAGTTGCTAGAACAGCAGCAAATGATTTCAATGGCACCTACCACACATAATGGCACGCCACTTATTGCATTTAATATTCATCAAATGAATATATAAATGTAATCATAATATGAAATATCTAAATTTTTTATTAATATATTATTATTAAATAAATTTGGTTTATCAAATAAACTAATTTTGTGTCCAATGGGACAAAATGTAATGGACTGACAAGAAAATTTTCATTTAAGTCTTCAAAGTTTCATTAAATTTCACTTGTAAGCAACATTTACTTTAACTTAATTATTTGCTTATTAAAATTTCACTTTATTTAGCAATTAAGTCTTAAATTAAATATTAATTTTATTAATTTAACCATGAGCTAACAATTAACTTTAGTCAAATTAACCAATCACTTAACACTTAAGTGAGAACAAATATTTAGATTATTTAACACTTAAATAATCAATTAAGAAAAATAACCCTTAAGCCTTTAATTAACCCAACTTGGGTCCTATCTTACACCCAATACCCGAGTAAATTTAACCGAAAACTCACAATGCGCTACGTGTCATTATTAATTAGCCAATAACAATTATTAACTAATTATTGAACTTAACAATTAAGTACTGACACGCGTACATCCCGAGGATTCCTGAAACAAATATTCGGTTCTGCTGGAAATTATTAGATTGAATAATTTAATCCAATATGCTGCCCTAGTGCACAACGAGTACACTTCATATTACGGGACTCCCTAGGTCCACGCCCGATTCGTCAAATAGAACTATTTCATAAGTCTTTAATCGATGTTCCACGCACATGTCATAAATATTGCAAATCAGCATGTTATACCATACAAGCCGAAGTCACAATGCAAATGTATAATCCTTCACATGTATATCTTGGATGTACAGGAATATAGATTAGCACCATTAAATTCCCGTATATGCATCTATGAGCTTGTCTCCAGATTTGTACTTTTTAAGAACAATATACGCAAACACATTTGTTATATTGTTCAACCCTTTGAGAAATATCTTTTTCGGGTTTTTACTCGTGGCCACGAGATTTACTAAAATACAATCTGAGAGCATCTGAATATACTACTCCCCTATGAGAGTTGATGGATCCTATATATGTACACACTAGACTCCATAAGCATCAGAACATACCCAGCGGTCACACCATGAAAGGTCTGTGATATACGTAGAACCAAAGTATCGTGGATCACTTACAAGTCCACTGTGGCACTCATGTCAAAAGGATCACATATACTACTTATGAGAGGACTCACCATTGATAGTTTCATAGGATGTCTATTAGCGTCCTCGTGAGTCTGTTCAGCATTCAGTCCTAACTGAATACTCATATGTATATATGAGCTTCCGGTAAGCCCATAGTCGGCTAAGAACAACCATCTATACCATATAGATATAATATATTCTGATCTATATAAAATGGATCCACCAATAAACCCGCATCGGTGAAACAGATCGGGAACATAATGTTTAAGGACATACTTGCATAATGATATCTTTTAGCACTTATTGCAACTCTTATATATTGTTAACTCTTAGCAGTGCTAACTGTTATCATTTTTAACTCTCAGCTCTGTTAATTCTTAGCATTGGTCTAAACTCTTTTATACTAGATCTAAACTCCTTTAAATCATACAATGTCTGTAACGTAACAAGCATTGTACCATGTATTTATATTGTATTAACGATTATATGAAATATTTGCTTTATGAATATTAAATAATTAATATTCATAAGTATTGGAATGGCACGTAATCACCAACTCTAACATGTTCCACATTCATCATTGTATGAATTACTACATTTTGGGGTAGTAAAGACTTTAGGTGTTTTGCCTGACCATTTCTTTTAGCCATACATAAAATATGACGTAGAGAGAATTTGTGTGATATGTATTACTTATAGGCAAGCTAAGTCTAGACATCAATCACATGGGTTGTACAAACCCCTCTTTATTCCTAGTGCACCTTGGGTCGATGTTTCTATAGATTTTATTTTAGGCTTACTTAGGACTAAGAGGGGGAGAGACTTAGTTTTTGTGGTTGTTGATTAGTTCTCTAAGATCAAAAATTTTATTGCATGCCAGAAAACTGATGATGCATCACATATAGCAGATTTATTTTCTTAGGAGCTACTTTTGGAAGACTTTGTGAGGAAAGTTAGGAACTAAATTGTTGTTCTTTACTACATGTTAGTCACAAACTGATGGTCAAACCGAATTAGTAAATAGGACTTTATCTACTTTGTTGCGTACTATCATACAAAAAAATTTGAAAACATAAGAATATTGTTTGACACAGTTGAATTTGCTTATAATTATTGTGTTCATTCTGCAACTAAGTTTTCACTGTTTGAGATTGTCTATGGGTTTAATCCATTGCCTCATTTGAATTTAACTCCTCTACTTTTAAGCGAATGTGGTAACTTAGATGGTAAGAAGAAAGTTGATTTTATTAAGAAGATTCATGAGAAAGCAAAGTAAAACATAGAACGGCGGATAAAGCAATATGCCAAACAAGCCAATAAGGGATGTAAAAGATTGTCTTTGAATTTGGAGATTGGGTACATATGAGGAAAGACCGCTTTCTCGAGCAAAGACGTTTTAAACTCCTTCCTAGAGATGACAGGCCATTTCAAGTATTGGAACACATCAATGACAATGCTTACAAAATTGAATTACCTAGTGAGTATGGTGATATAGATGATGATAAAAATGAAGATTTGAGGATAAATCATTTTTAAGAAGTAGAGAATGATGCAAATGATGTTGCACAGCTTATACACGTACAAGAAAAAGAACTTATGCGTGGGCTTGAAGGGGCTCAAGTCTAGCAATCATATGATCCATTAAGTTTACCAAATAGGCCAATCACTTGACTTAGAGCCAAACAATTTAAAGAAGCATTAAATGGGCTGATTCAACAAGTTTGTTAGATGGCAAACATATGGAGGCCCATAAGCCCAAATCCATTTCAAATAAGTCCAAATCAGATTCAAGGAAACCTAATCACTTTGGTTAAGGCAGATTTTTTTGGAGATTTGATTCTAGAAGACTAGCAAATCACTTTTCCTTCAAATTTAAAATTTAAAAACATGTTGGTTGAATTAGTAGAAATTAAGTTTGAAGTTTGTAATTGCAAATATTGTATTAGATGTAATTGTGGACTTTTGAGTGTGATAGTAGCTGTAAGTTTAAACTTAGAGTGAGAGGGTAGTTGTAAGTTTAAAATTTATATTTGAAAGTTGTAACTTGACATCCCATATGGTCTCTATAAATACCATGGAGATTGAGAATAGGAGAACATAATTCAGAAAATAAAATTAGAGAGTTTTTGTGTTCTTCTTTCATTCTTGAAGGACTTTAACTTTTCAAAATTATTCTTGTGGCATTCAAACAATTGGACTTATCACCTTGATTATTGAGTGTCCTTGGGTTTCTTGCTGTGGTGTTCCACTATCTAGCCGTAGCCGTGGTTCTTGGGTCAAGAATCAGAAAACTTGCATCTTGAAGATCTTGGGGTTCGATTCCATATTTTGGTGTTGGGTTTCATCACATCGTTGGCAAGGTTGATATCAAGTTATAAGTTTGTTATATTAGCTATAATTTTAGACTTTAAGTGTGAGGATAGTTGTAAGTTTGAAATTTAAGTTTAAAAGTTGTAACTTGACATCCTATGTGATCTCTATAAATACCATAGGAATTGAAAGTAGAAGGAAAACACAATTTATGAAATAATATTTGTAAGAATTTTTCTCTTAAGTTCTTCAGAGAACTTTTATTAAAACTTATCAAGATTTCATCTTTTAGTGTTTTATTAGACTTGTCACTCACAACTGCTAGTCCATCTTAAGTGTGGCATCTAAAATTTCTTATACCTCTGGTTTTGGTTATAAATAACAGACAAGGTCTTAGTTTAGGTTAACCTAAAAATATAAATAAGAATGATTCTTGGACAAAGAACCTTATTGAGCTTCGCATCTCACTTTTCTTTGTGAGGTTCTCTCATTTGATATCAGAGCTTAAGCTCTGATTAAGTATGAACTATCCTTTTGATTTCTATTATTTTTTTTAAATCTACAACTTTGTTTTAATCCCTATAATCCATAGCCTATATCAATTTTCTTGTTTCTTCTTGTCAGTTGCATTATCTATTTCTTCAAGTTCGATTTTGACATATCAGGAAAAAAAGTAAGGGATAAAATAATTAAAAAAAACAGATTCCATTGACTCCATATTTATTGTTCTGAATTAAAAAAAAAAGTTCTAAATTAGTTGAATTCAAGTTTTGTTTCATCAAGTGTATTTTGTCTATTTAAATTCAGCCTAAGACAAAACACAACCCTAATTGCCTTTGTTTTCTTATGTCATTGTGTTGGAATTTATATTTACGTGTCATTTTTTTATGTATAAATAATTGTTTAATATTTATACTACTATTATCATTTCATTAAATCTCTAATTATATTTTATATATGGTAAGATACTTATAACGTTTCAGACATTATATGATCTTAAAGAGTTTAGATCTGGTCTAAATGAGTTTAGTGATATCAGTGCTAAGAATTAACAATACTTAGAGTTGTAAATACTAAGAGTTAGCACCGATAAGAGTTATTAGGATATAAGAGTTAGCGATATCTAAAGAGTTAGAGCCTTGTCTGAAATGAGACAAAGACCTGAGAATATATTTGTAAAGACGTAGTTGCAAAGAGTTACAAATAGTGATAGGAAATTTTATTATGCAAATATGTTCTCAAATATTATACTCCTGATCAATCTTTACTAATGTTGGTTTGTCAGTGAATACCTGAATAAATATATATAGACCGGTGTATGTCTATATCCAGATAGTCTAGATGATTAGTCTTAGCAGATCATGAGTTTGGTGGAAGTTTATATAGAGATATAGGTATTCAGTAAGGACTGAATACTGATCAGACTCACAAAGACCTCCAATAAATATCCCATAAAGCCGTTAATTGAGGGCTAAGCATTTCACACCTATATGACTTAATCCATATTTGACCATAGAGCCTTATCTAGTTTGTGAATCTTGTATTCAAGGAAAAATGACCAAAGCTCTATTTATTGGTGTTGGATACCACGCCACTAATTTATTAGAACTTGTACATAATGATGTATGTGGTCCAATGAATCACACTGCAATTAGTGACTTTCGATACTTCGTTATCTTTATCAATGATCTATAACGATTTTGATACGTGTTTCTTATAAAACATAAGCCAGAAACTATTGAAAAGTTCAAAGAGTTTTGATAGTTAAGAAGTTGTGAGTGATAAGTTTGAAAGAACGCCACAAGATGAAATCTTGATATGTTTTAATATAAAAAGTTCTTTGAAGATCTTAAGAGAAAACTCTCAACATTAATATCATCAATTTTTTTTCCTTATCTCTCATGTATTAATAGAGACCTCTTGGGATGTCTAGTATTTATTACAATAATTAATAACAACTTACAACTACTAACTACTACCAATAACTTAGACACTTAGGATAACAGTACTTATTACAACAATTAATGAAAACTTATGATGTGAACCTCGCAAAGAAAAGTGAGACTTGACGCTCAATGAGGTTCCTTTGCCAAGGATCGTTCTAATTTAGATTTTTATATAAACAAAAATAAGAACCTTGACCCATTATCTATCAAAGATAAGAACCAGGGTATAAGAAGATAGTAAACGCCACACTCAAGATAGATGAGAGGATGTGAGTGATAAGTCTGAAAGAACGTTACAAGATGAAATCTTCATAAGTTCTAATAAAAGTTCTAATAAAAGGTCTTTGAAGAACTTAAGAGAAAACTCTTAACATTAATATTATCAATTCTATTTTCGTCCTCCCTCATCTCTCATATATTTATAGAGACCTCTTGGGATGTTTAGCATTTATTACAATAACTATTGACAACTTATAACTACTAATTACCAACTACTACCAATAATTTAGACACTTGAGATTTCAGTACTTATTACAACCATTAATGAGAACGTAAAACTACTAACTACTAACTACCAACTATTACCAATAAACTAGGCACTTGGAATGCTATCACTTATTACAACAATTAATAATAACTTATAACTAATAATGACCAATAACTACCAATATTGAGTCTTTACATCACATGGGCTACTCATATGAGCTGTTATGCTATTGTTCCCCATCACACATGGATGCTAACTGGTCATTATAAATTTTTTAACAGTATATTTCATATCATTCCCCTTCTCTTGAAAAGATTTTCTCCTCAAACTTTTATCGGGCTCAAATACAACTCTCTTTAACTTTGAAGTGGTATTTTTGATAGCGTAGCAATCAACACACATCTTCTACAATCTATCATTCTTAAACACAAACAATACTGGAATGGCAGAATAATTCATGCTCTTACACACGTACCTCTTCTCTATGAGCTCATAAATCTGTATTTGAAGTTCCTTTGTCTCTTTGGGATTACTTCTATAGGGTGTAATATTTAGAATTGATGATCCAGGTATAAATTTGATTTGATGCTCAATTCTCTTTATTAGTGGTAAAGCATTAGGTATCTCTTTGGGAAGTACATCAACAAATTTCATTTCATCATCTTCAATTTGCAAACTTAATGTATGCTTAGTAACCATCCACTTACCATCTACTAGGTACTCCATTTCATCACTTGCATCTTTCAACGGTGGCATAAGTTCTTCATCTGACTTGCTTTCAGTTTCAATGACATTGTTATCATTTAGAATCAATGCACTTTGATTTGGACATTGAGATACAATATGACCTTGGCTGCCTCCCATGTTTTGGCCCTTAGTTGGTTCTGCTTTGAAATTAGAATTAGCTTGCTCATCTTTTTTACTCCAATCTAGTTTCATTGATGATGCGAAACTAGAGTTTTGACCAAATCCTGTGGAATTCTTCCTACTTAGTTGTTTGTCTACCTTCTTTGCCATATTCAATAATCTATCCCAAGCATCTTCATCAATGCCATCATCATTCATGGTAGCACGCTTATCTTGAATTCGCACATTAGGAACTCTAGGTGTCTGCGCCATTTGTATACTAGATTCAAATTTATCTATCCGGTCATGAACTTGCTCTAACTCTACTTTCAATATTTTCCTCATCTCACCCATTAAAGCTTTCATGAGAAACTTTGAATCAACCTTTTTCGATGCAACTTCGAAAGTATTTTTGCCCTTGTTGTTTAACATGTTTACTACAAAACAAAGTTAGAAAAAATAAAAAGAACCTCGCACACTCTCTTACGTGTTTCACTCAAAAAATGATTCACTCAACTTTCACTCGTATTTTTTTTTTAAATTTAAAAAAAGTAAATTTGGAATCAATGGAATCTGAATTTTTTTTTATTTTCTCTCTCTTTCTTTTTTATTTATATGTAATAATAGAACTTGAAGAATTAGATAAAATAAAAGACAAGAAGAAATAAGAAAATTGATATAGGCTAAAACATTTTAGAGACTAAAATAAAGTTGCTGATTTAAAAGAAAGAACAACAATGAAAATTAAAATGATAGTTCTGTTGGATATCGAGTATGTGATATACGAGTGTATACGTAATTTCAAAAATTAACTATATGCAGCGAAAGCATGTAACAAATACACTTAATTTAACAATTAACCACATATATCACATATATGAACAAGTATAACTATTATACAAAATATATATGATAAATAATATTATACTATAAACATAACGTAAATTACTCACCTAACATAGGTAGCTTTACAAATTCTTCAAGTCTTTCAATAATCCATGTGAAGAGCTCACCTTGAAGTATATGTTGAACAATTCTAATCCATAACTTTTGGTGGGATTAAGGAGTTAGAATGGTAGCTTAGTTTTAGAATTTTCAACAACTTGTATTCAACATCTTTGAATACAAGTTTGTTTCTTAAATGGAGATAGTAAATATTTTATATACAACTCTTGTATTAATTAAAAATATTTAACATACAACTCTTGTATAATTTTTAGAAACAATTTCTACATGATATTTATTTTGAACAATTCTTTTAAAAAATAATTATCTTTTTCTCCATTTTTATTTTGTTCATTACAATCCATCCATGAGAGAAGAAGATGAAAAGAAGTTCTACATATTTCAACACTTGAAAAAGGAACAAAACTCAAAATTCTCTCTTACCTCTTTTCTCTTCACTTTGCTGAATTCTCCTCTCAAAATTGAATGAATGAATTCAATTGTGTTGCCAAAATCTATTTTGTTTATTAAACACTTTGATTAAACAAAAGGAAGCTCCACCAATTTTATTTTTGGTCTCCCACATAAGATTAATTAATCAAGCACTAGATTAATGGCCACCTAAATTAATCTTTACCTAACAAATATAATTACTTTAATTATAATGGGTAAATAAATGGCCAACATCTAGGCCCCTCATTGTATTAAAATACAATGCCATAATTATATATTATAATATTATCTAATAATATAATAATAATAATATATAATTTAATTATTCAAAATAATTTTGAATAATTACTTTTTACCTTACTAATTTTTACTACCAAGGTTAAATGGTAAAAAGGTAAAAATAAATCATAGAACAAAATTTTGCCATTTATCAATATTCTATTAATTAACAACCCTTATTAATTAATTGAGTGATTTACTTAACAATTAAGTCTTGACAAATGTACATCCCGAGGGATCCCAAAATAATTATTCTATTTTGCTTAAATTTATTGGAATGAATTAATTCAATCCAATCCGCTACCCCAGTGCGCAACGAGTACACTTTATATTGTGAGACTTTCTAGGTCCACACATATGGAGCTTCTCCATACGTCCGTGAACGATGCCTCACACACGTTACGGATATTATAAATTAGCGTGTTAAACCATGCAAGTTAAGGTTATTGCATATTCATATAATCCTTCCATCAATTTATATCTTTGAAGAGCAAAGATATAGATCATCACCGTCAAATCTCTATTTGCTCAACCATGAACTTATCTCCAGATTTATATTTCATTAAACAATATCCACAAACACTTTTGTGATATTGTTTATTCCTTCGGAATATATTTTTTGAGGTTTATGCTTGCGGCCATAAGACTTTTTGAAATACAATATCGGAGCATCAAGGTATATAACCCACTCATATGAGCTGATGGATCCCATATCTATGCACACCGGACTCCATGAACATCGGACCATACTTAGTGACACCTAGCGGTCAGACCATGAAAGGTTTCTGACATGTGTAGAATCAAAGTATGGTGGATCACTCACAAGCCCACCGTGGCCCTTAGGTCAAAGGATTACAAATACTACTCAACTCGAAAGACCTTTCATTGATGACTTTATGAGATATCTATTGGATGTCTTAGTGAGTCTGTTCAATATCCAGTCCTTACTGAGTACTTGCATCTCTATACGAGCTTCCTACTAAGCTATTGGTTTGCTAAGACTAATCATCTGGACCATCCAAATATAGACATACACTAATCTATATTAATGGGTTCCACCGATAGACCCGCATCGATGAAATTAGATCAGGAACATTGCATTTGAGAACATACTTGCATAATGACATTTCCTAGCACTATCTACAACTCCTTGCAGCTATGTTATTACTAATATATTCTCAAGTCATTATCCTATTTCAAACAAGACTCTAACTCTTTAGATTTCGCTAACTATATGAATATGCTAACTCTTAGCATCACTAACTCTTAGCACTACTAACTCTTAGTATTTATAACTATTAGCGTTGCTAACTCTTAGCACTGATCTAAACTCTTTTAGACCAGATCTAAACTCCTTCAGATCATACAATGTCTGAAATGTTATAAGCATCCTACCATTTTAATAATAAATAATATTAATGATTTTATTAGAAATAATAATTGTATAAATACTATCATTATATATTTATACAAAATGGGATGACACGTAAGCACAAATTCCAACAAGAGATTCATATGAGACACGTAGGCTTAGAGAAACTCAGGTCTAGCAATCACATGATCCATTAAGTTTGTCAAATAGGCCTATCACAAGACTTAAAGCCAAGCAATTTAAAGAAACATTAAATGGATTGATTCAACAAGTTTGTGAAATAGAAACACATAAAGGCCTGGCATAAGCCCAAATCCATTTCAAAAATGTTCAAATCAAATTCAAGGAAACCAAATCACTTTGATTAGGGCATATTTTCTGGAGATTTGATTTTAGAAGGCCAGTAAATCACTTTTTCTTCAAATTCAAGAATCAGGAACATGTTGGTTGAATTAGTAGAGATTATGTTTGAATTTTGTAATTACAATTGTTGTGTTAGTTGTAATTGTGGACTTTTGGGTATGTAGGTAGTGTAAGTTTAGACTTTAAGTGAAAGGGTAGTTGTAAGTTTGAAATTTATGTTTGAAAGTTGTAACTTGACATCCTATATGGTCTTTATAAATACCATAGGGATTGAGAGTGAGTGGACAAAATTCAAAAAATAAAATTTAAGAGTTTTTGTATTCTTCTTTCATTCTTGAAATGACTTGAACTTATCAAGATTATTCTTGTGGTGTTCAAACAACCAGACTTATCACCTTGATTCTTGAGTGTCATTGGAGTTTTTGGTATGGCGTCCTCTATTCAGCCGTAGTCTTAGTTCTTGCCTTGCTAAGTCAAAGATTAAGACTCATCAAACTTGCATCTTGAATGTTTTGGAGTTTGATTCCACATTTTGATGTTGGGTTGCGTTACATTGTTGACGAGGTTCATATCAAAATGAATGTTGAAAAAGGAACCAAAATTGCAGAAATAATTCAATTGAGGGCTTATTGAAAACACATCTCTTATGTAGCAGGCTTACTGGCCTGGAACAGAAATGTGTTTTGGGATAGATAGAAGAAAATAACCCAGCTTCTCTCAGAGTTAGAGACTTGTAAAAAGGAAGCCAATTAATATGAAATTTTGGACTTATTAAGAAACTTGATGGGAGAATTAATCAAATGTTGTTTAATAAAGAGGTGTATTGGAAGCAAAGACAACATTAGCTCTTTGCCTATTAGAGAAGAAGTTACATTATTCTATCATGGCTCTTTAATCAAATTTGTAGCAACTAGAAGAAAAAGAAAAAACAAAATTAAAGGCATTATAAGCTATGATGAGTGACTGATAATGATCAAGAGGTACAAAAGCATTTTGTGTAGTTACTTCACAGAATTATTTCAATCTTCTAGGCCCTCAAAAGATGCCATAAATGAAGCTTTAACATGGGTTTAATCCAAGGTGACAAATGAAATGAATAACGATCTTTTGAATCCTTTCCCAGAAGCAGAGGTCAAAAAAGAAGTATGACAGCTCCACCCATTAAAAGCCCTTGGTCGATGGACTATATGCTAGTTTCTACCAGAAGCATTGGAAAACATAGGAGTAGATACCATTAAAGCCTTCCTTTATATACTAAACCATCAAGGAAACATTACCCCATTTAATCACACTTAAATTACTTAAATCCATAAGAAAAAAAAACCCTCAGAAAGCTATTGACTTCAAGCTAATTAGCTTATGTAATGTAGTGTATAGAATCATAGCTAAAACAATTGTCAATAGATTGAAAATGATCATTGACACTATAATTGCTCCAAACCATAATGCTTTTCTCCCAAGAAGACTTATCAGTGACAACATTATAATAGCCTATTAATGTTTACATAAGATTCAAAGTAAAAAGAAAGGAAAAGAAAATCTAGTGCCTCTAAAACTAGACATAAGCAAAGCTTATAATCGAATAGAATAGGATTTCCTTAGAGCTTCAATGTTAAAGCTTGGTTTTCAGGAGTTTTGGATTCAGTTGATTATGAATTGTATATCATCTGTTTCTTTTTTCAATTTTAATAAATATTGAGGCAAATGTTTTTTTCAAGGCTCAAAGAGGGTTCAGGTAAGAATGCCCTCTTTCCCATTACATTGTTTTTATGTATGCAGAGGTTTTATCTTCAATGTTACATCTAGTTGAATCTAGGAAGCAAATAGAGGGTGTAAAATTCAGTAACACTCTCTCGGTCTCTCATATTTTATTTGCTAATTATAGTCTAATATGTATGAAGGCCTCCATCCAGAGCTGTACAGCCTTGAAGTTACTACTGAATTGCTATTCTCAAGCATCAGGCCATCTAATAAGTTATGACAAATCTTCTTTATTTTTTAGTCTAAATTCCCCTCTAAGCAAAGCACAAGATTTCTAAAGAGTTCTTTATCTGCAAGGTATGTCATTGCATGAGAGGTATCTCAGATTACCATCTATGATGGGAAGGAATAAGAAGAATTTTTTCAATGATCTAAAGCTGAGAATATCTAGCAGAGTGATGGGCTGACAGGAAAGATTATTCTCAAGTAGGGGTAAAGAAACTTTGATTAAGGCAGTGGCACTTACAAATCCCACATATGCCATATCTATGTTTAAAATTCTTAAAAGCTTATGTGATGATATCTAGAAGATGATAGCAAAATTTAGGTGGGGATCATCAGAAAACTAAGGGAAAAAGATCCATTAGACAAGCTGAAAGAACTTATGCAGAAGCAAGGAAGTTGGTGTTTTAGGTTTCAAAGATCTTTCATGCTTTGACCAGTTATTTTTGGCTAAGCAAGGGTGGAGAATCACCCAAAACCTTGATTCCCTTACATCCAAGGCTCTAAAGGCTAGATATTTAAAGATGGGGATTTCTTGAAGGCCAAATTGGGTCATGCTCCTTTCTGCATATGGAGAAGCCTTTCGTGGGGAAGAATTTTACTGGAAAATTGTTCAAGATGGCTCATTGGTAATGGCAGGAAGGTGGATATTTATAGAAGTAATTGGATTCCTAGGATATGGGCCAATATCAATACCAACCACTTTTTTAAAAATGGATAGTAAAATGGAGTGTCTAATTAATTATAATAAGAACTGGAACCTAGATATCTTGAACCAGAATTTTCTAAAGGAAGAAGTGGAAATTACATCCAAGATTCAATTGCCTAAAAGTGAGGAAGAGGATGCACTGTGCTGGCACTATGACAAAAGAGGAGCGTTCTTTGTTAAAAGTGGATATCACACAGCTTTCAAGATGAAATTCAGGGATGATCCTGAACCTTCCTCAAGCTCAAAAAATTTCTAAAAACAAATCTGGAGCTTAGCTGTTCCACCAAAAGTAAAAATATTCCTGTGGAAAGCTATAAAATGTTTACTGCCGTCAAGCCTAGCACTGTCATTGAAGAAGATTATTAACAGTCCCCTCTGCTCGAGTTGTTGCAAGGAAATAGAAGATATTAGTCATGCTTTTTTTTGGTGCAAGAGATTCTGAAAAATTTAGAGATCAATTATCTATGATAGTTTTTTTCAAAGGTAAGGAGAATAGTGATCTAAGATCTATCATGTTTGATATCATGGCTGTCCTAACCAAAGAAAAAATGGCTAATTTTGTTATAATAGTATGGTTTATATGGAATTGCATAAATAACTTTGTTATGCAGTAGCATGAAAAATCTCCATTAATGTTACTTGTTAGAGCAATGACATTCATTGAATCCTACAGATCAAGTAAATAGTTGTACCTTCCTATACACCCCATGTTCAAATCTCAAACATTCATGTATTAGTAACCAATTCGTTGGTCTGGTTCAGAATCAATGTAGACGTAACCATTGATATAGCCAAGATCACAACTAGTCTTGGTGTGGCAATAACAAATGCTTCTAGCAAAGTAGTGCAGATGGTAGCTTGCCCAGGCCTTTACTAGAATGATGTTGAGATGGCTGAAGCTCAAGCTCTAAAGCTTGGTATCCAAGTAACTATTGAGTCAGGTGTCTAATAAGTTCTTTTCAATCTGATACCCTTAATGTTGTCAATTTAGTTAGAAAGCATATTGTTTCCTTGAAGGAAATTAAATGGCTTGTAAGTGATATTTAAAATCTCATACAAGAAATCTTCCAAAGATTATTTTTATCCATAGAACTCAAAATGTTCTGACTTATAAGTTAGCAAAATGCCTTTCTTCTATATCTGTCTGAATGGATAATTTTTCATTTTCAGTGTGTTAATGAATTATCTCTCTTCTAAAAAATAATAATAATGAGATTAGTTTTCTCTTTCATTTTAATGAGTAATGTGAGAGAATAAGTGTTTAAATAAATTTTATGGGTTTACTTGTATTAATAGAAAAAGGTTGACAATATATTTATCTTTATTTTAGTGAAGGTTTTAGTTCAAATCCTATGTTGAAAAAAAAATTTATGGGTTTAAATAGGAAAAGAAATCATAAAAAAAGGAAAAGAAAACATAAAAATAATTAACCATTTAATAAAAAATAAAACTTTAATGAAATTTCAATAAAATTAATAAAAATCTAAGGAAAATTCAAAGAACGAGGAAAATAAAGTAAAATACATTTTCTTAAAGTCATTAAAGAGATTTAACCAAAAAAAGATAATGATTTCTAAGAAGATACTTACACATTTTATGAATTTAAGCGATAATTAAGAATTTATAATAAAGATTTTTTTTTTTGAAACAATATACTCATGCCTATCTTTAAAATACATTTAAAAAAAATCACACACACGCCTCCTTGTGCCTGGGATGAGACAACAATGAAATAAAAAAAAAGAATTTTTTTTAAAATTATTTAAAAGAGAAAACGAAAGTGAAAAATAAAAATAGAGGCAAAGTTGGTTTGATGGGTAAGGATGAATTCAATTCAATAGCAGGAATTATAATAGAAAAAGGGGAGAGCGAAAATGCCAAGAGTGAGCCCAATTTTACGCAAGGGACAGAAAGCTCTCGAAGATCTGAGCTTGCTCAAAATCTTGCAGTCTGAGATTACCCACGAGCTCTCTTCCAATCGCTTTCAGGTTTTTTCTTCTAGCTTTTATATTGAACAACTACCTGCAATAATAATTTTGTTTTTCTGAAAAATAAACCCATGAGATGCTGAAAATGTGAAGCAAGATTGGCCGTTGGGATCTTAACTAAATATTATTTATTGGTCTAATTAGACTATAAACTTAATAATTTGTGAATGATTGATAGCACATTTGTTGTAGAATATGGTACTTTAGTGATGATGTTTAATGAGTTGTTTTATTTTCTCTTTATTAGATTATTCTTGTAAGAAAGCTGTCCCTTCATTTTTTAATAAGTTAAAAAAGGTAATTTGAGTGCTTTGTGGAAGTTGAATTTGCTGAATTGTGTTATATGTAGCAATTTGATGCTAAGAAAGCTTATATTTGAAATAAGGACAATAAATATGAACATGCCCACAAGAAAAACGTGTCAGCTTTAACCATATTTCTCGATTGAGCACTTTTTTTTTTCTGGGGAAAGACATCCATTTGACTGTTAGTATGATTAGAAATATGCGTCGGGGCAAATGTTAATTAATACTATAATTCCCTGGAGAAGAAAGAACTCATACTATCTGTCACAATGGTGAAGTTCCTTCATGCGTGTCACCGGATGTGTTTTTGTAGTCATGCTTACCTCAATAATTCTCATGCCTATATCTTTGAACCATCTGATAACTGCATAGTGACTTGTAATCTATGTCACTTCTGTGTCCAGCTTCATGACTTTGAGATATCGGGATCTTTTAACCAAACTTGTGTTGTTGGAAATGCAGGATAATAAAAGTGGTCCCGTGGGGGGTTTTAAGGTGGAATATGATGCACTACAGTCCCAAGATGTGGTCTTGCGGAGGAAATGTGAGTCAGGTGAGGAAGTTGCAATTTCGGCTTTGTTGGGGCCAGAGACGTTTGCTAGAGAGTGGAAGTTTCCAAGGGAGGTTTTGATGAAAGTATGTGTCAAAAAGCCAGGATTCAGTTCCATATTGCAGTTTGATTGTGGAATTACTGAGAAGCACAATGGCGGGTCTGACTCTGACATCCATAATGCCTATTATCTCCAATCAGCAACCTCTCCTCGTCCTTCAGTCTACAAAGGACCTATGTTCAGGTAGAGTTTGTTATTATGCCCATGAATATTACTGGTCACCAATGTACACACTGAAGAAACAACTGAAATTGTTTATTTGTCAATTATATTCACTGTATTTTAATCTCTTGGCACAAGTCCTAATATGTTAATATAGCAAGATCTATGTGGTTTAATTTGTTTTCATATTTCCATTTAGAACTTAATGCTTAAGTATGCTACATGCCTCATTTCAGAGGACCTTGCTAGGATATTATCGGTTTCTCTTGAGCTTGGCGCTGTATGTCTTTGTTGAATTTAAGAATTGAGATAATTATGATGTGTTCCTCCCTCCTCTAACCGTAGCGAATTGAAATAACTTCTCTGTGGATATGGAATTCAAGAATTCTCTTCAAATGTTGGTCACTGGGAGAAGTTGCATTTTCAGTTTGGCTGATGGAGTCCCAGAGATGCTTTTTTCTGCTCTTGGGATGTGATTTTCCTGCGTGTTCTCATTTAAGATTTTATTTTGGGGTCCTTAAATTATGAGACATTGTTATTTCTTTGCTATTTAATGATTAAAAAAAAGGAATGCTCTTATGATTTTTGTGTCAATAGAGCAAACCATACTGATTTGCTGGGTCTGATATTGAATTCTTTACGAGGACAACTAGAACTTAGTTACATTCAGTTGAGGGAGGGATTAGTTAAATGTGACATATTACTCCGCGCTAATGTTTTTCTGTCACTCATCTGATAATTTGTGGCCTGGAGATGAGAGCTAGACTTTGATTGGATGTCATTACCTATATTTTTCTTGTAATAAGGTGTGTAGAATATATAAAAGATGTTCATACTTGTGTAGAAGATATAAAAGATGTTCATACTTTTTTTTATATTTATCATACATAAAATTAAAATCAACTATTATTGATGCTGAAGGTATGCATTTAAACCAACCTAAGTAAATAAAATTTTGTTCTGAGGTTATATTGTCCTTCTGATAGCCCCAATAATTAGCTAAGGCCCAAGATTCGGAAGATTACAATTTTCTGTTTCTCTCGTTAATGCCAGTAGGTACTTGAGATTTTTTTTCTTCTCAATGTAATGGTATATCTATCACATAATCTTTCTATTTGGTTTCTATAATTACAGAAGATAAGATGCTTGTTTTATTGAAATCGCCATCCCCATGTTATATTGTTTCAAGTCCTGTTGGCTTTTTCGATCACATAATCAGTTGTCCTGATGTAATGCAGCTCTTTGGACCCACAATTACAAGATGCTCTCAAGGATTATCTAGTTTCCAGAGGAATTGGAGAAAGCCTAACCAACTTTCTTCTTCTCTACTTACACAAAAAGGAGCAAGGTCAATATGTGAACTGGTTACAAAAATTTGAATCATTGATAGCCAAAAGCTGAGTGATTTTGACAATACACTGGTGCTGAGTTTAAGTTGTACATCTTTCTTTCTTCTTTAATACCCTCAACATCCTTTTTCTCATGGTTGCTGCTGAAAGTTTAAGTTGTACATTTTCAATGTTGTATTTTTGTTCCGTAATTGAGATATTTTTTGTGGGAGCAATCAGAGATTACAGTTTGCCGCAAGCAATAGGTCATTTTCCTTATTTTGGTATTCTGATCATACTTTTATCAAAAGCTAAAACGTTTTTGACTTTTCAATGGACTGCTAGAATGATCTTCATTGATTGTTGGCCTTATATATGTTGTCATTCCGTTTAGAACAGGAGAAGTTGAATTAATTTGATAAGCTAGTTTCAAACTGGGTTCTGCTTCACAAGGTTTTAGGTGACTATAAAATGGGAGGACAAATTCCATTTAGCACATTCAGTGGACGTAGAAACAGCCAAACAGGATCCAAAATAACAAATGTTAAATGTTTTTGAGGCCGATCAGTGGAAACAATAGTTAGTGCCGAAGCAGCTGGGAAA
Source organism: Ailanthus altissimus (assembly GCA_946807835.1). NCBI lineage: Eukaryota > Viridiplantae > Streptophyta > Magnoliopsida > Sapindales > Simaroubaceae > Ailanthus > Ailanthus altissimus. Next base: position 19,761,838 of record OX327687.1, read on the forward strand.
CAGTAGCATTTGCTCAGACACAAACAGCCAGCCTTCTCCAGAAAATAAAAACAAACAAAAGCAAAATGGATGTTGCAATTCTTAAGTAAAGCTTAGATTTTCACTGCTAATTAATAAAGAAGCTTTAAGTAATAAGTGAAACATAAGGGTTTGTCCAAGTAACCATCACTTTTATTTTATAATTAAATATTTATCAATTATTTAGCTTTTTTTTCTCCGTTCCACAAGTGTGCTTCTATTTCACGAGAGCTGTGACTTTAAAATACAAACCCAAACCCAAATCCATACCTACACGGGCCATAAAGGCACAGAGATTAAGTCAATCCTGGAACACAAATAATCCATTTCAGTGAAGGGCAAAATCTATCTATAGCACTATGGTACTGAAGTATTTTGAATTAGAATTTCCACTACAATTACCTTTATATCTTTCCTCTATTCCTTTAAATTAACCAAAGGGTCTTTCATTCTCTTGTAAAAAAAAATACTTTAATACTTAAATTAATATTAAAAAAAAAGAGAGTGTTGTGTGTAAGAGTATATGCACAAATAAGTATGATTTTCAAAGTGATTGAATGAATGAATCTCTCTAGAGGGTCAATAGTTTTATAGGATAGGATTTTCACTCTTTCCTAAAGTGTTTGATTGTGGATATTAAGTTCAATTGAATAATAATTAAAAGAATGTGAGTTTATTCTAAATTTTTTTTTACTTATTCTCGCTTACAAGGAATTTTAGAGGTAATCAACCAACTCCCAAAAGATAATTTTTGATTCATTTAAATTGATCTTATAATTCAAATCATATGTGAATTTATATTATTATTCCCACCCCATCTCTCTGCGACGTCCATGACCACTCATGAACACTACTGATCGAAGAAATGAGTACTTTCTTATTGTAGATAGAAGTTGGAGGAAAAGTCAAATGCTTCATTATATTGAGCTCACCTCTATAGGTCTTCCTTGTAAAGTTAAAAATTAGGCTGCTAGTGTTGAGTTGACTAGGTTAGTTCAAATTAGGCCCAGTAAATGTCACCTTATAAGTGAATGAGTGTAATTGTTGGATAGAAGGTCTTGTAGGACATGCTTATTCACTTTCACCAGATCTACAAGCATCACGTGACCTATTTTAATTTTTAACTTTCTTGCTTCTCCATTGTCGATCCTGTTTCAAAGGCCAAATCTCTTTAAATGTTGGCAGTATTTTCTTCCTCGTAAATTAACGTGTATGCAATTCTAGTCTCTTTAAATATTTCAATACTTGTCTCGTTAGTTCATTTGAAATTTATGAGATCCAAAACTTAAGGTTCCTTGCATTTTGCTCTTGTTTTTGCTTTTTGTGATAAAAGGGCATATTTTATTCTTTCATTAGTTAAAACTCAGAAAACAAAAAATGATGAGAGGATTATATAGTTTCTAAATGAAGGAACACCTGGGGAGCTCTCATTGTTTTGGGAGCACTTAGAATGTTTTTGATTTCTTATTTGATAAAGGAATTTTATACATCATATTCTATCACTCACAACTTAATATTTGCTTATTTTAAGTATTAATATGTGACTTTTTTATGTGTGTTAATGTCATTTTATAAGTTCAAAGTTAAGGAGCAATTAGGATAAATAGTATTTTTGCTATCGTGCTCTACACCTAAGCGCCAAAAAACCTAGGTCTTGGTGCTTAGGCACCAAATTGAAGTCCTATGGCAGAATGCTTAGCACCTAGGCGCTACCAACACCCCAAATCATTTTTAAACTTTGTGTCGTAATTTTAAAGTCGATTTTTAGAGCCTATATAAAGAAGATTAAAAGCCTTGTCAAGAAGGAGAAAACATGAAATTAGAGAGAAAAACAATGGATTTCTAGTGAGAGAAAGTACTTTGGAGCTTGGATTCTTAAATACCCTTGAAGGCTGAAGGCCCAAAGAGACATCTCTAACTAGTTTTTCCTTTTCTCTTTCTTATTCACTTTAATTTAAAGTTTATATTTGTATTGTGTTGTTTTAAACATTGTTACTTTTGTAAACTTTTTATTATTGTGATTATGTATTTGACTATGATTGGCTAAATTTCTTGTTCTCAGGTTTGATGTAACTCTACCATATACTGTGTTTGGATACTTTTAATCTCTTAATGACTATTTCTTATGTTATTCATTTGTGCTTTTTTGGATTTAATGCTTCTAATTTGATTGAAAAATTGATTAGATGAACTAGACTTATGTGTTACATGCTTGGGAAAGATTAAGCCATTTGTTGGACTTGAAAAGCATGATCTTAACTTTTATTGAGTTAAGAGACTAATAGAACTTGGATAATTATTTACGGCTTGCGTAATGCATGTGTAGATAGACAAGTTGGATAAGTATATCAACTTGAATATGTATGTGTAAGATCTCATTTAATGCTCGGGAGAGATAATGAGATTAGTTTTAAATTCTTGATTAATGAATTCACAAAAATAGTTGTTAGTAACTAAAACATGAAGAACATGGGAAAGAGAGAGTGAAATCAAGACCTTAGAACCTCTTTACCATAGAAATATCACCTCTTTGATTTATTAAATTGTTAAGTTTAAGCATATTTAATTTTCTTAACCGACATAGTGTTTGAGTTAGCCTAGATAAAATTAGGTTGTTAGCACCATAGTATTTAGCACTAATTTAGAATATCAATTCTCGTGGGAATGATACTCACTCATTACTTTATTACTTGTTCATGACCCTTGCACTTAAAGTTTATATATTTGTGTGTTTAATTTTGGAACAAGTTTTTGGTGCCATTGTTGGGGATTATGAATTTTGAATTTTTGCTAATATTGTGGATAAGCAACTTGATTTAGTTTAGGTATTTATTTTTCTTTTGTTCTTGTTGAGTTTTGGTTGTTATGGGTGTTTTGAAGATTTATGAGAAGAGCTCGTAGCTTGGAACCTTTGCCTTTTGATCTAGAAGTTGAGCACACTTTGTAGAGGCTTAGGAGAGAAAGGGAAAATCTAGCTTAAACTATGGTCGATGACAACAACAACCACTAACCATGGGCCTTGCGAGACAATTTCATATCCGTGGTCAATGAGAAATATTTGAGGATCTGACTTTAAGAGGTTCAAGCCAACAATTATAAATTAAAGCCAAACCTTATGAATATGGTGTAACAAATCAGTATGGAGGTTTACCAAGCAAGGACCCAAAATTTCATCTTACTATGTTATTAGAAATATGTGACACTATTAAGATGAATGAGGTTTTGGATAATGTTATTAACCTATGCTTATTCCCTTTTTCTTTTAGGGATAAGGCAAGAGGTTGACTTCAATCTTTGCAACCAAAGAGTATTGTAACATGGGAAGTGTTAGCCTAAGAATTCCTTACCAAATTCTTCCCACCATCAAAGAATTCTTAACTCTAGAGAGAGATAGCTCAATTTTGACAAACAGACTTTGAGCCATTCTATAGAGCTTGTGAGCGGTTCAAGGACCTTATTCAAAAGTGCCAGCAACATGGATATCGAGATTGGTTCAAAATTTAACTTTTCTATAATGGACTAGATGGCCAAACAAGGACTATTGTTGATATGGCGGCGAATGGTACTTTATTGTTTAAAACCACAAAAGATGCTCAAGTCTTGTTGGAGAAAATGGATTGCAACATTATCATGGGCCTAATGAGAGGTCCATTGTGAAGAAGGCTGCCGAAGTACATGGAATTGACCCTATTGTTGCACTTTTAGCTCAAGTCTCGGCCTTAGCAATCAAATTCCTACACTCAATGCTAGAGAGCAAGTAAAGATTCGATAATGATTGCAAATGTGTCCTACATCAGTGAAGGGAGAGAATTGGAACAAGTGCAATATGTTGACAATCGAAACGTTAACTACCGGAGTAACAAGTTATCCACTTATTACCATCCAAGGTTTCAAAATCATAAGAACTTCTCTTAGGTAATACAAAGAATGCTTAATAACCATTATCGGGGTTTAATCAACCAATAGTTGAGAAGAAACCTTTATTGGAAGACTTTTGTGTACTTTTATTGTTGAGATAAGAGAAGATTCAACAAAGATGCAGCCCAACTTGATAACATCGAGATATATCGCACCTATATGAATGCTACATTAAAGTTATTGATAGGGGTTAACAAAGTCTAATATTTTCATCTTCTAAACTTAATATTTATTCGTAGAAATTAAGATTATTTGGCTTTTGATGTATTTTATTATTATTTTTGTAGGTTTGGAGTCAATAGAGTAAATAGGGTTGAGACTCTAATGAAAATAAGCCAAAAATATCAAATTATTACAGTATATGTTATAGTGATTCGATACAGTAATATGCTATAGTATCCAATGTCATAGCGTTCAGAAACGAGCATCGCAGCACCCGATAGATTAAGCTAAAGATTGAAGAACCAAGATCAAGATTCAAGCTTCAAGTCAAGATTGAGCGAGAAGTACATCAAAGAGTCACTTTAATTAGTTTTTCTTCTCTTTCTTTATCATTATGTTCTTATTCTTGTTGATCTTTATAAATTGGTTGGGTACTTTTAGTTTTGTGATGGACTAAATTATTCATCTAGGGTTAGACTATATGAACCTAGTATGGATTTGGATTATGTGAATTTTTAGTTTATAAACTTGATACATTCAATTGATTTATTCTATTTTGTGTTTAATGCTTTCATTATACCTATGCAAATATTTTGAATGATTGTGGAATCATGATGAACTCGACAAAGGGATTCATGTGTTTAGTCTAGGATAATTTGATGCATGATCATAGGGTAACAACAATGAGTTCCATCTAGGATAGACATATACTTAGGTGGCATGTATGGTATAATTTAAACTTGATCTTAATGAATTACATTCTGATTTGATTACCATAGATATATAGGTGATTGTTAGATTATGTAATATAGTCAGTCGACCATCGACAGAGACTTGTGATGAGATTAGTGTCTAAGCCAACAATTGGTATTAAGAGATTAACTAAGAGGTTAATAAATCTAATGAAATTCTAAAGGACGAATCAAAACCCTAAATTATCCTTATTTGTGAATTCTACCCTTGGTTTTTGTTTAGTTTAATTGATAGAGTTAGATTAGTAAATAAAATTTTAGATTGTGATTTTTTGAATAAAAGTTAGGTAGTTACAATTTTAGTACTTGATTTATAAAATTAGATCGTATAGTTCCCGTGTGATCAATATCTGGACTTAAAATCCTATATTACTTGATACGACAGCGTGCTCTTGCATTTAGCTAGTATAGCATCAATCAATTACTAAATATGAAAGTTGGCCAACTTGCCAATGTAATCAAGGATAAATCTTCTAGCAAGTTCCTAAGCGACATGCAGCCTAACCCAAGAAAGAATTGCAAGGCTATCACTCTTAGTAGTGGAAAGGAATAGAAGCTCCAAAGCTAAAAGAGAGTGAAAGGTGAATCCAAAGCCTAACTCTATTTCTTTTTCTAATAATCCTCTTATTGTTACTCCTACATTGCCATATCCTCAATGGTTCTAAAAGAAGAAATTAGATGCTCAATTCTCTAAGTTCCTTCAAGTCTTCAAGAAGATAAAAGTGGATATAAGGAGGAAGATAAGGAGGTTTCTATTATTCTTAGTTGATCATTCTTAGCTAACGAGAGGGTTCTCATTTTTACACGGAAAAATGATAGATGGAAATGCGGGTGCAAGATAAAGAAGCCACATTTAAGGTCTTCAAGGAATTAAAGTTGCCAAATGACTCCGAAGAATGCTTGAGGATTGACAATATGGATCTAAATAGAGAACAATGTGCCTTATCTTAGAAGAAGATAAATGCCATACAACCCCAAGTTTAATAAAGCAATGTTGCATCAAACAAAGAAGAAGACAAGGTATGACAGAATCATCATAGAAAAGTAATCAAATACTAGCCACTTAGGTTCATTCTTTCGACCAAGGTTAAACTCTTTCCGGGCAAACTCAAAACAAAAAAGTTAAGGTCATTCCTTAATGATCATCTTTTGGAACTTTGGAAATTAAGAAAAAAGATTAACAAGGCCATTGAGTACACACCGAAGCACTACAATAGAGGAGTGCTCCATGGGCGAAATGCCTCCAAAGTGCAATTTTATCCCGTATAAATCCAAAAGATGTTAAGTCGAAGACATTAAATTAAACACTTTTTGGGAGACAACCTAAGTAATTTTTAATTTTAATATTAGTTTTTTTTTTCTCTCTTGTAGTGTGTTAAAATAGCAAGTCGCACCTTATTAAGTATGAAAAAAAAAAGAGCAGAAGCAAAGCCAACAAAGTGTAGCCTAAAGGAGCTCAAAATTGAAGCAAATTAAGGGCTTTGGGCACCAACTTAAGCAACAAGAATACATAACAAGAATATTGAGAGTCTTAAAAACACTTTAAAACTTGTTTGAGTATTATTCGTGTCAAAATCCTAGGGCGTATATAATCTAGGAAATGACTTTAGGTCATCTTTGAACCGATTGAACCATTCAAGCCATCCAATGTTTATTTTCTACCTTAGTCACCTTTATTGAACTTAATAACTGCTTTTCTTTGTTAACCACATAAATACCTCAGCCTTTAATTTAATTATCTTTCATAATACCTATCGTACTATAGGAATAATGCTTATTTTAGAGAGTTATGTGTACTAATAGACTTTTAAAGATAAAGGAGCGAAGGGTTATAGGTTTGATTATAGATTTTAGTTGTTCTAAAATTGTAAACCTTAAGTTTGGGGGTTATAGTTGCTTGAAAATAAAAAAAGATGAAAAATAAATGAAGATTAAGTTTTCTATACCCCTAGCTCAGAAAAAGAAATGAATAAACAACAAAATTAGCAAAGGAAATGAGAAAATAATTTTGGGGAGAAATAATTTGGAAATAAAAGGTTTGATTTCATTAATCTCTAGAAGAATGTATATTTATGGTATGAGTTGAGCTGAAATGTATTCATTTTATCCCACCTTCACCTAATCGTATATTACATTAGTGGCAAGTGATGCAAAAAATAAGCATATGGAGTGTTAATTAAATAAAACGTCATAGAAACCATTTCATTGATTTGTGTACATAAACTAATCCAAGTGCAAGTGAGTAATGATAATATCTATACATACACGCACTAAGTTAGTCACTAGTAGGTTAGAGTAAGTAATGAATTGACATGTTGAACTATTATGACATTTAGAATTTCCTTGAGATTGATAGTCATAAATTTTTTTGAGACAAATTGCTAATTACTTGCCAACTCAATGTTTTATGTCTTGTTACAGTTTGTTTTCATTTTTAGCTTTTAATTGTGAGTTGTGCTTCCTTACTCGAGCACAAATAAGTACTTAAGTTTGGTGAAATTTGAAAGCACATTCTATACATTATATTGTATCTCTCACAACTCAATATTTACTTTTTTTGAGAATAAATATGTGGCTTTTTATTTGTGTTAATTTCATTTTAGAAGTTCAAAGTTAAAGAGTTATTTGGGATGAAAATCTAAAGAAATTAAGGAAAAAAGATCAAATATGCTACAGTGGATTGCTAAGTGAAATGGTATAGTAACTATGAATAATATTTTGTTATAGTAATTTTGCTATAGTGCTTCATGCCTAGGCGCCAAAAACCCAGGCCTTGGTGCTTGGGTGCCAAATCGAGGCCCTATAGCATAATGCTTAGCTCTTAGACACCGACATCACCACCATATTATTTTTTTTAACTTTGTGCCTTGATTTTAAAGCTCGTTTTTGGAGTCTATATAAAGAAGACTAAAAGCTTCACTTGTCAATAAGGAGAAAGCATGAAATTAGAGCGAAAAGCAAAGGATTTCTAGTAAGAGAAAGTATTTTGGAGCTTAAATTCTTGAAGGCCCAAAGAGTCATCTCTAACTAGTTTTCCCATTCTTTTTCTCATTTACTTAATATTAAAGTTTATATTTATAGTTTATGTTATTTTAAATATGGTTACTCTTGTAAACTTTTTATTATTATGATTGTGCACTTGATTATGATTAGTTAAATTTCTTGTTCTAGAGATTGATGTAGCTCTATCATGTGTTATTCACTTGCCAACTCAATGTTTTATGTATAGGATCTCATTTGACGCTCGGCAGAGGTAATGAGATTAGTCTTAAACCCTTGATTAAGAAATTCATAAGAATAGTTGTTAATCATTAAATCATGAAGAACATGGAAAAGAGAGAGTGAAATCTCTACCCTAGAACCTCATTGATTTATTAAATTGTTAAGTTTAAGTATCTTTAATTTTCTTAACCAACTTAGTGTTTAAATTAGCCTAGATAAAATTAGGTTGTTAGCACCTTAATATTTAACACTAATTTAGATCATCAATCCTCGTAGGAATGATACTCATTCATCACTTTATTACTTGCTCACGACCCATACACTTGCGATTTAATATTCACGTATATTTAGTTTTGCGAACACTGTCCCACTAGCGATACTTAAATTTCTACATTTCACCAGCCTTTCCCCTCTTTAGGTGCATCCAAATGTATTTTATCTACTTCAGAACAAATTCCTTTTGAATTACACTATTCCTCCCCTTTAGCTCTCACCTTTTTATGATGTATTTTTAAGTTATAACCTAATGTGTACAAAGATCAATTACCATTAGTCCCCAAAAGGTGAGAGGAGATTCTTTCTTGATAAAGACCAAAAGGTTAACTTTAAGAGGAATCCTATTGTAGTGAGTGGAGAATAAAGGAGGCCTGGTTTACCTTACTTAATGCATACTGTCTTTGGTCATTTTAACCACCGAACCACTCTAAACCTTCCCTTTATCATAATGAGGGAAAGGTTTTTGAAAAAATATTTTTGGAAGGAACAACCTTTCCATTGCCACATGTTCAGAGTTGACCTATTTTAGAAGTATACTCAAGTTCCCTATGTGTACCACTTTTTATGTGCTTTAACCATGGAATAGTGGTTACTAACTTTGACCCCTCGGGACCTCGTGCTTAGGGTTTTAGAGCATTCTATTATTTTTGACCTTGCTGACTATTGTACACGTATATTATTGCATGAATTCCTTACTACTGAAGTTTTGTTCCTTCTACGCTTCGATGAGGATAATGGTAGGGTTTGTTTTTCTGATATAAATGAGTTGTTAATTCAGTTCCCACTTCCACAAGTTTCTTTCCCTTATAAGTCCCTAATATTTTTTTTATTTTGTTGTTGCAACTATTGGAATTAGGATCATTCAAGTCTCCGTAAAGGTGAGATAATTGATTTGTCATAAGACCATTCTCCTTTTGAGACTGATGTTATGTGATTTCTATGCTAAGCGCAAGTGTAAGCTATCGGGAACAAGTAATATATGATGAGTTGAGTGTCGATCTCACGAGGAATTACTATTATTCTTAACCAAGTATTGAAATTGTGTTCTTTCACTTTTATTCAAACAATGATAAATTTGATTTGTTTATGTTAAAACTAATGATTAATTCTATCTTAATTGTGCAACTATATAAGAGCAAATACTATATAAAGAGTATCTAGGATTATAGCTATCTCTCAATATAAATTCATTATCCTATTTTTAATCCCTCAGTTTAATTATTGGTTACAACACGTATTTTATCACAAGTCTCTTCTGATAGTCGAGTGATTATACCTTAATCTACCGAATTCTTATATTCTTATGGTAATTCGAATAAATCAAGATTCATTACGAACAAGTTGTATTGACCATACATGTCATATAAGTATATTCCTATCCCATATCAAAATTTGTAGATATTACTCCACAATCATGCATCAATTTGTCTAAATCTAAATAATAAGATGCCTTTTCCAGGTTTATCCTAATGTTCCATAATCATCCAATTATCATTACTAGCATATTGAAAGCATTAAGAACAACATAAATTGAATAATAAACCGAATTCATAACAATGGGAATCAAATACTACGATTAAGTCCACATATTGAATTAAAGGCTACAATCCTAGATAATCAAATTAAATCAACATAACAAGAGTTTAATGGCTAAATACTCCAATCAATCCATGCCCTTTGGTTGAATCTTGCAAAAGTTATCCAAAATGCCATTGATTGTGTAATCTCTCTCTAAAATAGTTTTAAATGTTGTTTCTGCACAATATGAAGATGATTTATGGGTTATAAATGTGTTTGATTGAGAGAAAATGGGTTAGAGTTAGGTTATGGGCTGAATGTTTGCATTTAGAGGTGAAAGAGTGTATTTATAGAATCGTTAGAATGCTGGGTAGTTCACTATTCAACATTGGGGCATTCATCAGTGCATGAACGCTAGGGTGTTCATTTTTGGTCGCTAAAGTGTTATTCATTGTAGCAAAATATTATAACAAATCACTGTTCATGAATACTATGGCAATTTACTGTAGCATTTCTCTTATTTGCTCCAATTTTATCATTTTTCATATTCTCTTGATTTAACTCTATAACAACAACATTTAACGCATAAAAAATCTTAAATTACTAAAAAAATGAACAATTATTAAGATAAATGGGGTTGAATTATGGATCTAAAATATACTCATCAAATACCCCCAAACTTAGACAATTGCTTATCCTCGAGCAATTAGTGAGAATAACACAAAGTAAAAAAAAAATAAAAAAAAATCAAAAACACACAAATGCATATGAAAAATCAAAAACATAAAAGTAGTCAAATTGATTTAATGATTACCCTTTTTGTTTGAAAAATTGCATCACTATTCTCAATTCTTTTGGAATTAATAAACACTATAAACAATTCACAAACACCACAATTAAGCACTTCCATTCTTCCTCATAAGTGATCAACCGTGCGTGTGTGTGAAACAAGCAAGTATTAATTGAATTGTACCTAGATTAACTCAACTATTTAAGATTGTAGAAAAAAAAAGGTCTCGGGTTATTTTAAGTACAAAACACTACCATAAACTTGTTTTTCATACAACTCTCCACTATTGTAGAGAAACATATATTTAAGGATCTATTAAGTCTTTTATTAGCTTGTAATGTAGGGTTAGGATCAAGGTGGGTTATTTTGGATACAAATTTGGTTTAATTCACACTATGAACACTAAGTCCTATTGGCTACCACTTAAACTTCCTACACTTGGTTTAATTCCCCCAAACTTATGGTTTTTACCCAATTTCAACCACTTATTCCTTTTTTTTTTTATAATTTTTTTTTCATTTTTTTATAACTCCTCCAAACTTAGAATAATTCCCCCAAACAAGGTAACGCTTACTCGCTAAATTTTATTATTTTTTCTCTTTAAACAACTATAACGCACAAATCTCTAAAATATTTTTTACTATGCTCAGTGTTTATGGTATTAAGGTTATTTTGAGTATTTAAATTCAAAGTTTAGGCTTATAATGTGGTTATTCAATAAAATGGGTATTTTAGGCTCAAATGGGTGACTACAGATAAATACACATCAAAGGTAGGCTAAAAAGGCTCAAACAGTCCAAAGATGGCCTATTGTCATTTTTCTATTCATGTATTTTCTAAGATTTCACCTCAAGCCATAATCAAACAAGTTTTAGAGTGTCTGTCTGTTCATCGAGACTGGAGTGTACTACTTGAGCATGAGCATCTCTGAGCAAAAATTCAACTAACACAAGCCTTATCTAAGTGCTTAAAAATTGGTGATCATAAACAAGGTCAAAATCCGTGTAAGTATTGCTGCTTGAATTATTAAACGTATATATTGTTTCTTAGGGAATTGAAAAATAAATCCTGTAATCACAATTCTTATCATGGACTAGCAATCATCATTTTAATTCAGCACAAAACACTCAACACATAAAATAATAATTTATTTTTTCTTTACAAAACAAAATAACTAAAAATAGTAATCATAAATAAATATACATGAAAAAATGAGTAAATAAACACTAAAGAGTGTTTCTCTTCCCCAAACTTAAATTTTGACATTGTCCCCAACGACGAGAAAAAGAAAATGAGGTTAGAAAACTCCCTTAATGGACGATATTTTAGCATGGTGGTGTTTGGATTTTGAAGCCAATTATGTTGTTGGGTTGATGCTGAGTAGTTGAAGTAAGCACTAACTTGCTACCAAGATTTTAAAATTGCTTCTTTTTTCTGTTCCTTTAATTGCATCTTTTTGGTATGCTTCAACTTCTTTCTATCATACTCTGCTAAGCACTGACTTGTTATTTCATATGCTGCAATATAGAAGTAACATTAAAAATAAAATATTACAAAAATTAAAAGTAAAAGATGAAATTCACTTAGGTTGCCTCCCAAGAAGGCTTGATTTAACGTCATCAGCTTAACATCCTCCTTTTTGGCTCAAAGAGGATTAAACTGCATATCTGAGGCATCTCCCTTATGGAACTTAAGTCGATGTCTTCGGGTGTTAACATTCATTTTCTTTGACTTCCATAGCTCCATATGAAAATCTTGAAGTGGCATCCCTGACCTTTTTCTTTGAGCATTCCCAGAAAAGACTTTAATCTTAGACTGGAAGATTGAACCCCAATGGCTTATTTTGGCTATTTTTTTTTTTTGAAATTACTTTGCCTCTTTTTAGTTATTATTCTGTATAGCAATGTCTTTTTGTGATCTTAGTGTTGGATGGCTTCTATCACTTTTAGCCTCAGAGGTAATTGTGCTTCATCTAGAATTACCATGTCGATTTGGAAACAATAGGAATAATCTTTGAAAATATGTAGATCAAGGTAATCCTCTTGAAGTCTCTCAAGTAATAGAGGTGGTGAACTACAATGACTCCGAAAGTTTTGTTGTTACTGTTCTTTTTCTTCTTTTACTTGTGCTTTCTCTTTTTCCTCTATTTTCACTTCATCTACGTGATGATCATCATTTGATTTAGCTAGCTCAATAGTTGTAGGTTGCTTCATTCTACCATTTACAGTGATTGCCTTCAAGTGCTCAATACTTTCTATCGAATTCATCACTGTGTTGCTAGGCAATGCTTCTAGAGGATGATTATAGCTTGTGTCTATAATTCGTTCAACTTGAGTCTCTACAACTTGCAGAGAAGTAGATTGGCTTTGTAAGAAAGCATTTGCATTCTCTATACTTTGTTTGAACACATCTTCTAATGTAGATTTCTTCTCATGCCGCGATAGAATTTCTGTTAGAAGCTCAGGAAGACTCACTTGCCTTGAAGTTTGTTCTTGGTGGCCACTCTAAGAAATATTTGTATGATCCCTCCATTCTTGATAATAAAAATTGGAAATGGGGTTGTGTTGTTATTGGTTACAACCTCCAATATAATGTGGAGTTTCAATGCATTGACCATTTGGATGGTTGTCACCACAAAAATCACATATAATCTATTCTCTGCTCTTGGTGATTTTTATTGAAGCAACACTTTCGCTTGTCTATTGATACTCGTTGAAGGCCATCTCTTCTAACAAGTTATAAGCATTATCAACAGACTTATTCATGAATGCACCCTCTACTGCAGCATCAATTATGATTCTCAAATGTCCAACTAACTCATAGTAGAAGGTTTGCACAAGCATCTATTTTTGAATCCCATGGCGTGGACATTTTTTCAGTAATTCTTTGAATCTCTCCCATGCTTCATATAAAGATTCTGAATCATTCTGTACAAATAAAGTGATGTCGTTTCTCATTCTTACTGTCCTTGTTGGTGGGAAGAATCTAGCAAAAACATTGTGTTAAACCATCCCGTGTTGTAATAGATCCTGAGGGTAACGACTTTAGCCAAATCTTTGCTTTTTTCCGAAGTGAAAATGAAAATGGTCTAAGCCGGATTGCATCATCTGAAACTCCACTATAATTGCATAGATCACAAATTTTTAAGAAATTTACAATATGTTCACTTGGATCTTCATTTGGTAACCTGCTAAATTGTACTGAAGCTTTCAACAATTGGATTACCTCCGGTTGGATTTCGAAGTAATCGACATTTATGTCTAGTTTTCGAATGCTAGATTGTATCTCTCTTACTTGTGGAATAGTAAAGTCTCGTAGTAGTCTTTGTGTTCTAACTTGGTTTTGCTCATCCATCATATAAGAATTAAACATATTGCGAGATAAAAACAAAACAAATTAAAAGTAATTGTTCAACAATAAAAGAAAATTCACTGTACAAAAATATATCTGAATTAAAAACAAATCATGCAATACGAAACAAAATAATTCCAAATAATTAACAATATAGTAAAAAAAAACATAATAGTAAAATAATCACAATTCAATAAAATAGAAATAAACAAAAGCAATTAAAAGCATAACAATAAAAATATAATAAATAAAATCAAATGAAATAAATAAGACAAAATACAATAGAAATTAAACAAAATTAATTAAAGCAAACGACAATAAAATAAAAAAAAAAAAAATTTGAACTAAAAGCAAGATAGATTGGTATTAGTATTAGCAAGAATAAATCTAATTTTCTAGCAACAACGCCAAAAAACTTATTGTGTGATTTCTATGCTAAGCGCAAGTGCACGCTATCGGGAACAAGTAATATATGATTAATTGAGTGTCGATCCCACGAGAAATTACTATTATTCTTAACCAAGTATTAAAATTGTGTCCTCTCACTTTTATTCAGACAATAATAAATTTGATTTGTTTATGTTAAAACTAATTACTAATTCTATCTTAATTGTGCAAACTATGTAAGTGCAAATACTATATGAAGAGTATCTAGAATTACAGCTATCCCTCAATATGAATTCATTATCCGATTTTTAATCTCTCAATTTAATTATTGGTCACAACACGTATTTCATCACAAGCCTCTTTCGATAGTCGAGTGATTATACCTTAATCTACCAAATTCCTATAGTCTTATGGTAATTCAAATAAATTAAGGTTTATTACGAATACGTTGTATTGACCATACATGCCATATAGGTATATTCCCATCCTATATCGAAACTTGTAGATATTACTCTACAATCATGCGTCAATTTGTCTAGATCTAAATAATAAGATGCATTTTTCAAGTTTATCCAAATGTTCCATAATCATCCAATCACAATTCCTAGCATATTGAAAGCATTAAGAACAACACAAATTGAATAATAAACTGAATTCATAACAATAGGAGTCAAATACTACAATTAAGTCCACATATTGAATTAAAGACTACAATCCTAGATAATGAAATTAAATAAACATAACAAGAGTTTAATGGCTAAATAATAATTAAACATGATACAACAATCCCAAACCGAATTTGTGAAGACAAGGGTGCCTTCAATCAATACATGGCCTTTCATTGAATCCTTCAAAAGTTAGCCAAAATGCCCTTGATTGTGTAATTTCTCTCTAAAATAGGTTTAAATGTTGTTTCTGCACAATATGAGGATGATATCTAGGTTATAAATGTGTTAGATTATGAGAAAATGGGTTAGGGGCTGAAGTTTTGCGTTTGGAGGTGAAAGAGTATATTTATAGAATCGTCGGAACGTTGGGTCGTTCATCAGTGCATGAACGCTGGGGTGTTCATTTTTGGACGTTGGACCGTTATTCACTATAGCAAAATATTGTAGCAAATCACTGTTCACAAGTAATGTGGTAATTTATTGTAGCATTTCCTTTATTTGCTCCAATTCTATCATTTTTTATATTCTCTTGATTTAACCCTATAACAACAACATTTAACGCATAAAAGCTCTTAAATTACTAAAAAAAAATATGAACAAATATTAAGATAAATGGGATTATAGATCTAAAATATACTTATCAACTGACTTTGATCATTTTCCAAAATATACATGTGCAGGCAAGGGGTTTGAAAATGGCATTGGCCCTTTTAATGTGGCCCATTAATCCATTGTCTTTGTTTTTGTTACAGTCCTTAGGCCTAAACTTCCTTTGCTGGTCCTGCTAAAGTTAGTTTGTTGAGTGTTGGCTCTTATAATCCTTCCTAACCTACGTTTGTGGAAGTACCTTAAGTTTTAACTTTTGCGAAATAACCTTCTATTCATGTCTTTGTGAAAATTCCTTATGTTCCCAATTTTGTCTTCCTAGAGGAAATGAATTTAATTGTGTGTACGTGTATGTTTTTTTTTTTATATATAACTTTAGCTTCCAACTTTGTGACTTAAAAAGTGAGTCTTTGATCATCCACAGATCTTAAAAACTTCATAGAAGATCTTTTTGATATGCTTCTTGACTTCATGCAAGAAGAAGCTAAAAACACGAGGACACTAAAAAGGAAAAGAAATTGGTTAAAAATATACCTGAGGGTCCTAGACTTGACTTTCCCCCTGCCCTTAAGAGGAAAAAGGCTCAAGACCTTGCTATTAAAAGTTTTGTTCCTGAGGCAAATCTATTGCCTTAGATTTTATTTAGGCTAGTTCGACCCATTTTACTATTATTCTTGATCCTTCATTAGAGAGTTTTGTTCCTCAAAGTAATGAGTTGGTTTATTTCTTATCATTTGTTTTGTTTTCTTTGTTCTCACTTTCCCAATTTCATTTTATAGATACTCTAATTGACATTGAGAGTGACTAGAAGGTCCTACTCTTTTTAAAGACGGGATCAAAAAGAGGACAAGGCTCTATTTCTCTTCTTTGACCAATAGTTTCCCAACTATATTCTCCTCTGTGATCCCCTTTAAGGGCAACGTTAAGGGAAAAGGTTCAGATTGCCCTTCGTTTTTAGAAGATGGGTTATTCGAATGTTGTTAAGAATTTCTCTATCTTCTGAGTTGATCTAGAGAGCGTGATAACCATTTTGAGAAATATATTTTTATGGGTTGATAAAGAGATGATAACCAATATTCTAAGGAAGAGTGGGAGTTAAAAAGCTACCAATCTTAAATTATAGTAAAGATGTTAGATTTGATTTTATGTTTTGTTGGGTTTGATCTTTTTATGTTTTTAACTTTATTCATTTCTCTCTCTTTCTCTTTTGTATGTTCTTCAGAATGGGTTGTGTATCGTCTAGGCTTATAAGGAGGAGTTGTTATTTACCCAAGGAAACTTAAGGGATTTACAATAGAAGCTAAGGTGGATGGCAGATAATGCGTTGGTGAAGAAAGGGGTCAAATTTTGTAAGTGTAATCCATTCTTCGGAGGTGGAGAAAGAATATGCGTAGTTGAGGACCAATCTTAAGGGAGGCCAAATAGTCATGGAGTTAAAGCAATAGATAGAGGCTGCTAATAAGAAAATGGAATAACTAAGAACGACCATTTGCCATAAGATATTCTAGAGTGTCTTGAATTGAGTTAATGTTGAACGCTTTCTACACCTCTTTATCAATTCAATCAATGCTGAAACAATCATCCACTTTACTTGGAAACTTTATGGCTTTAAATACATTAAATGGTACCTCATTATCTTGTACTCTCATGGTCAATTCTCTATTCTGGACATTCATCAAGGTTATTTTAGTGGCTAATTATGGTTTTCCCAACATGATCATAATCTCGCAATCTTTCTCAATATCTAACACTATAAAGTCAACTAGAAATATGAATTTGTCCATCTTGACTAATACATCTTTAATCACACCTTTTGGGTATGTGAGTAATCTGTCGATAAGCTGTAAAGTGATATTGGCAGGCTTTACTTCTATAAATCCTAACTTGTTGTAGATTAACAGTGGCACTAAGTTGATATTGACTCTCAAATCGCACAAAGCTTTACTAAAGTATTGATATCCAATAATGCGTAGGATGGTAAAACTTCTCTGATCTTTGAGCTTAAGAGGAAACTTCTTTTGTAATATTGCACTACACTCCTTAGTTAGTGCCACTGTTTTGTACTCATCCAGCTTTTTCTTTCTTGAAAGAATGTCTTTTATAAACTTAACATAGTTCGATATTTGCTCCAACATTTTCTCTAGTACATCAGCAAATGGTATGTTGATGTGTAGCTTTTTGAAGACTTTTAGAAATTTAAAGAACTGTTTATCTAACTTCTACCTCTATAGTCTTTAAAGGAATGGTGAAGGTAGATTATATGGTTGCAAATTATCATTTTGTACTAGTTTCACCTTATCTACACTTACTGTACCTTATGCAACTTTTCCATACCTTTAGCAATTTCTACACTTGTTAGACTGTCTGCACTGTCCCTTAGTTTGATATTTGCTCCAACATTTTCTCTAGTACATCAGCAAATGGTATATTGATGTGTAGCTTTTTGAAGACTTCTAGAAATTTAGAAAACTGTTTATCTAACTTCTACTTCTATAGCCTTTAAAGGAATGGTGAAGGTAGATTATATGGTTGCAAATTGTCATTTTGTACTGGTTTCACTTTATCTACACTTACTGTACCTCATGTAACTTTTTCATACCTTTAGCAATTTCTACACTTGTTAAATTGTCTACACTTTTTGTATTGTCTGGTTTTTTGCACTTTTATGAGCTATTGGTTACTGTTGTAGAGAATGTTCTGTACTATTTTACAACACTCTTTCCCTTCTCAACATTATTGCCATACACTTCTCTCTATCACGCTTTGGATTAACTTCTGTATTACTTGATAGAGATCCTTGTAGATGGTTGTTCATTGCTAAAAATAATTATCTTACTTGGGTCTCTACGGTCTATAAGGATGTTGCTTGTCCTTACAAGAGTTGATTCATCTATTTCAGATACTGCATCAATAATTCTTTTAAAATTGGTTTCCTCTCTTGCAGATGTTAAGATTATTGTGCTAGAAATCTTGGTAGATTTATTGGTTTTAAAGGTTGCATTTAGTTATTATTCTAAGAGAAATTGGGATGATTTCACCACCCAGAGTTATAGTAATTTAAGTTGGGATTTTGCTGTTGTCAGTTGAAATTTTCAACGTATTGAGTTGTCTTCATAAATTGTCGATTCTGGTGATTATCTCTATAAAAGTCACAAGTCACTATTTGACTCTTCACAAAATTAACAACCAAAGCACCAACATATTTTAATAGTAGGCCAACTTGGGTTGTATGTCATGTACACTTGCAACTTTTCTTGGATTTAATCTCTCTTTAGGCTATTGATAGTTATTAAATGCCATTTCTTGTAGCAAGTTGTATGCTTTATCTATGTATTTGTTCATTGATGCTCCACCTGCCACTGCATCTATTATAGTTCTTACATGCTCTTCGAGTCTATTGTAAAAAGTCTAAACTAATAACCATTTAAGAACTCTATAGTGTAGGCACTTATTCAGAACAACTTTAAACCTCTCATATTCTTCGTACAAGGATTCAGAATCAAACTACACGAATGAGGTGGTAAAAACTTTGTTAAGAACTTTTGCGCTAAGTTATCCCATGTTGTTATCAATCCAAATGGCAACAACATTAACTAGTTCTTTACCTTATCCCTTAGTGAAAAAGGAAATAGCCACAAATGGATGGCATCATCAGAGACTTGTTGTATTTGAAGGAGTCATAAAGTTTTAGAAAATTTATGATGTGTTTATTAAGATCATAATTAGGTAGTCCACTGAATTGCACTATATTCTTAAGCATCTGAATTATACTCAACTTGATTTTGAAATTGTTAGCATTGATGACCAGTCTGTATATGCTCGAGTAAATTCCATCTACTAATAGGACTGGATAATCCCTTAAAGATTTTAATTCCTTAGCCACATTCTGTATTTGATCGGCCATGTTGTCTGTTTAACTCTGCTCTCAATATAGTGTTCTAAGTGGTCTTTCGATTTTAGAATTAAAAGTAGTCAAATAAACACTTTTCAATCATGGCACAAACAATTGAATATCCTATAAAAATAAAGATAAAATCTAAATTAAAAGTAAAATAGATTGGTATTAATATTATAAAAAAAACTAAATAATCACTCCCAAACAACAGTGCCAAAAACTTATTGTGTAAATTTGCAAGTGCATAAAATCGTAAACAAGTAATATAATGATGAACAAGATGTCAATCCCATGGGAAATGAAATTTATCCTTGCTAAGTACTAAAATTATTTCCTCCTACTTTTATCCAAATAACTAAATGAAGGAAATTAAACTACTAAAATTAAAACTAAATTTTTGTAAATAACCAATCTCAAGTATGCAAATCTAAATTACCAAGTTAAGAAAGCCTAGGATTACAATCTAAAACTAAATTTTGTAAATAACTAATCTTAAGTATGCAAATCTAAATTACCAAGTTAAGAAAGCTTAGGATTACAATCTATCCCTTGTTGCTTTACTTAAACCAATTAACTTCTTTTTGATTAATCTCTCAATCTAAACTATTTGTCAAAACACTTAAAACCTTTACTACCTTCTTCCGATTGTCAAGTGAATATATTTTACTCTAAAAATTACTTATATTCCTACGATAATCAAATAGAAATAAAATTTATTAAGAATATATTTTATAGACCATGCATGACATATGGGTATATTATTATCTTATATTAAACTCATAGTCGCTACACTATGATCATACATCAATTTGCTTTAGGCTAAACATATAAATTTCTTTCCTAAGTTTATTTATGAGTTCCTAGATCAATTTAATTATTGGTCAGGTGAAACGAAAGCAATAAGCACAAGCAAATCAAATAGTGCTATTGTCTTCAGTCTTCAATCATTTACCTTGAGTTATCAAATTGCCTTAAGATTCTCAAAATCTTTAATGTTTTATGCTTTTCTTTCTCTCTCTAAGTAATTTTCGAATTGCTCTCTATTGCTTATCTTTTCTGGCTTTCAAAGTCTTTTTTTATAGGCTTTAAAGCCGCTAAGTAGGAAAAACTTCAAGTCTAAGTTAAATCAGGAAAACCATTTATCACCCTAGCTTTGCGGCGCTGACATGTTGGCATTGTAGTGCTTAGTTTCTGTTTTTGGTATTTCATTTTATCACGCCTTTGTTGTAGCATTCTTTTATGGAAGCTATCTTCATGCTTAGTCATTGTCTTGTTCTTTCCAATTTACAAGTTTCAGCACTGTGACCTTGGCTATTAAGTGTTGCGGCACTCACTTTCTATATGAGACTTCAGAATATGCTTCCAACACCATGGTGCTCGCTCGATTTTCCATCAATTTTCCCCTTTTTTAATATTTTCTTGTGCTTTTTTGCCCTAAACCCACAATTAACAAACACATGCATAAATAGCCATAAAATTTATTTAAACAAGCAAATATTAAGCTTAAAGGAGATAAAAATAATAATATAATATAGACTTATCAATCATAATGAAAGAAAGGTTGAAACGTTACATTAATAAGCGCAAGAAGTAGTTAGATAATTGCAAGAGGTCACGATCTATCAAATTCTTAGAAGCAACAAGACAGAAGTAAACAAGCTAGCCAAAGAAGGCCTCAATAGCCAAATACTCTTTCGCAAGAGTAAACCCTCTTGCCACAAAGGAGAATATAATGATGGAAGATGAAACTAAACTTTCATAAGAAGTCATGATGGAAAATTCAAAAGGCAATTAAAAACTCTTTTAGATGGTTGAAACCTTATATTGATTTCTTACAGAATGAGCCACTTCTAGTAGACAAAAAGAAAGATCGCAAGCTCAAAAGTAAAGTGGAAATATTCACACTCATAGAAATGGAACTATAAAGAAGAGCATTTGTTGGAATGTACATGCAATGTATAATAGAGAAAGAAGGAAAAAAAGTACTAGAGGAAGTACATGAGGTATCATGTGGCAATCATTCCAGGAGAAGGATTTAGGTCACAAGATCTTTCGATGAAGATATTATTAGTGTACTTTTTAGCAAGTTAAGGCGTACATGAAAAAATGCAAGAAATGTCAAAATATTGTACTTATTCACCTTCCAACTAGGGATCTCAACATTGTTACAAGTACATGGCTTTTGTCTAGTGAG
Organism: Ailanthus altissimus; assembly: GCA_946807835.1. Classification (NCBI taxonomy): domain Eukaryota; kingdom Viridiplantae; phylum Streptophyta; class Magnoliopsida; order Sapindales; family Simaroubaceae; genus Ailanthus; species Ailanthus altissimus. Next base: position 19,783,595 of record OX327687.1, read on the forward strand.
GGATGGATATAGTGAGACTACTACCCACACGCCCAAAAGGATAAGGTTCATCTTGATAGCCACAAACTACTTTAATAAATGGATGGAAGCAGAAGCTTATAACAACATAACTGGTAGTAAGGTAAAAATGTTTATCTAGACTGACATCATTACCAGATATGACATGCCAGAGGTACTTATCACAGACAAATAGAAGCAGTTCATCAACAAAACTGTTATCGACTTTTCCAAACCTACAAGATCTAGCAAAAAATCTCTTCTCAAAGTTATCTACAAGGCAATGGATATGTGAAGATCCTGAACAAAAATATCTTCACAATCTTAAGGAAAAGGTTAAAATGAAAGAAGAGGAAGTGGTTAGAAAAACTTCTAGGGGCTTTATTGACCTACAGAATGATAAAAAGAAAGCTGACAAGAAGTTCCCCATATACCTATATATATGGTATAAAATCCATTTGGTAATAGAAGTGTTTATCCTAACCTTGCAAAAGAAATTGGTAAGAATAAAGAGACAATATTATAGGAAAGTGAAGAATGAGAGCTTAAAGAATGTGACTTAGTGATGCGACAAGCATTTGACATTAACAAAGAAACAAATGTTGAAATAATGGTAGAGACATGAGAAGGTCCCTACAAGATAGTTAAAAGTCTTGGAAAATAAACCTTTATCTTACAGACTATGAAGAAAGACCACCCCATGGAACATCTCCAAACTTAAAAAGTTTTATGTGTAAGCGTATATATTTTCTATAAAAACTATTTCAATTCAATAAAGTATGAATTTTTAGTTCTATATTTCTCAATATATATAGCTTCCAAGGAACCACAAAATAAATTTTTAGTTTCTTGGAAGAATCACATAATCAAAACTTCGACCCTCTAGGAAAACCCTTAGTTAGCAAGATTATTCCTAAAGTCATTTGTTTATTATACTAAGCTTCTATAGAGGGATTAAAGTGCTGGTAGTAAGATATTTCCCTGGATAGGTAGAGATTTCTAGAATCAAAATCAACTTTTCATTTGTCGCTTTTCCTTGGAAGATTAGGTGCTTAAATACCGACCAACCCTAGAAAGGTCGTATACTCAAAATATTAAATATTGCCTTTCCTCAGAAGGGTTGTGTGCTCAAATACCACCAACCTTAAAAAGGTCATGTGCTTAGAATGTCAAATATCACCTTTCTTTAGAGAGTTTATGTGCTCAAGTGCTGCCTAACCCTAAAAGGGTCATGTAATTAGAATATCAAATATTGCCATTCCTTAAAATGGTTATGTGCTCAGACAATCAAATACCGCATTTCTTATAAAAGGTTGTGGTCTCACAAGATCAAAAATCACACTTTTAAGAAGGATTACAATGCTAATAACAAGGTCCTTCCCTAGAAGATCCCATTTTTAGAAATCAAATTGCATATATCAAAAATGAAATTCAACCTTTCCTAAAAGAAGTATGTTGAAATTCAATTATCCAAACCTTCCTAAGTTTACCCTGGATTTCATAAATGCATACTTCAATTGAAATTATCCTTTCCAAGAAAGGTCGCACATCACATTTAGTAAATCTAGTCCTTCCCAAAATGAGCTACAACATCCAAAAACCATATCTCAAAAGAATTCAAAGTGAATTTAAGTTTAACGGACAAAACCTTCTGAAAGGTTCCTTCTTAAAAAGAAATCAGAACTAAAAACAACTCAAAGCAACATTAAGTGGATGTAACAAACATAATAGAGAAGTGAAAGTTAAGTTTATTAAACATAAAATTCTTACCAAGTAAAATTACTTAGTAAATTCTTTCCAAATTGCATAAGCCAATTAATACTTCAATCATACATAAAGCACCAACATTTATACATAGTATTATTTAGCATATACATCTGTAACAGATTGCAAAGTAAAACAAATTGTCATATTATCATTCTATAAGTCAATTTAGTTACACATTCTTAAAAAAAAGCAAAAGTTTTTGCAAAGATGAAGGAAAAGGAAAGAGAGTAAGAATTCGTCATTCCTTGTCAGAAGGGCTTACTAGAAGTTCCACAACATTTAGGTCCGCTTTGAAGGCACCTTTACTAGTAAAATCATAGTTGATTTGCATCAATTCATCCCTATAGTGCCTAACTGACCAGCCCTGACACCACTCAGAGTCATCATCAAAATCCTTTGGAAGCAACGTATGTGTGGTAGGATCCCTTCTAGTGCGAAGCCAAAAGAAAATGACCTTGCAGAAGAAACTCGGTACTCACATTCCTAATGTTTTTTAGCAAGGTTGAGCTTATTCTTTATTAGACTAGATGAAGCTTTGAAACTCTCGGCCTTAGCCTTAGCATTAGCTAAAGCTTTCTAAAAGCCTTCCAAAGTAGACTTAAGTTCACCCAGCACAATCTTCAACTCGGTGTTCTACGCTTCTAAGGCTTTTAGTAACTTAACACCAATTTTGGCTCTATTACTAACTACCCTCGACTCTTTCTTTACAAATGGACATTGGAAGTAGAAACTTATTCATGTAGCTATATAATTATGCTCTCTAGAGCATCCTTCCCAAACTTTAATGTAGCAACTTCAACTTCCAGGCTGTTGACCTTAACTTCTTTATTTTTCACCATAGTTAGGACATTAACCCTCTTCTTCATCAAAGTTTCATTCCCACTCTTCAGCTCTTCCATAAAAGCAATGGCTTTTTTCACATCTTTCTTAGCAGCTTTCATTTACTGCCTTAGCTCACTCATAACTTGACCTCCCTCAAGGTTAGACCTCAGTTGCAAATTTTCATCTTCCAACCTCTGAAGAGTGGACGATGAGTTGACCCCTCTATAAAAAGGCATCCTCAGCCATATGCACAAACCATCATCCAAGGCATGAAAACAAAACAAAATATCGAAAGTAAAAAAAAATATAAAAAAATTAAACAAACACCAAGTCAAACAACCTTCCCACCTAACTTACCATCATCCATGACTTAGAATTTTTAGTTCCCATTTGTTGCTACTCATCTTAGGATCATTTCTTTGTTCACCTACATAAAGAGATTTCCTAAAATCGTAGCTGAACTTATAGGATCCATCCTTAGGATGGAAGACTGCCTTACAAGACTAGAGTGATCTCTCTTCAAGAACCTGAAAGCAAACATATTCCCTTCCTTAGAAGAAGATCTCAGAAGGGACCAGGAAGGAGACTTTGATGGAGACCTTAGTTGTTGTAGAGGAGACCAAGAAGTACCATAATCTCTTGCACACCCGAATATTATCTATTTTGGAGGGGCATGAGAGTTTGAGTCCTGGGAACTAGAACGTGTTGAGCTTAAGTCGCCAATATTAAAGATAAGAATGTTTGTAAGACAAAACTGTAAATGTCAGAATAATAACATTAAGGAAATAAAAATAACAAAAGAGAAAGATGTCAGTACCTGAAGGCATAGAGCTTCCCTGTGAAAAGAAGGTGTGAGATGGCTCTTGGACTGAACCAAGAGTAGCTTGAACTGTAAAGGGATTAATTTGAATTGTAGCGGGCTTAATTTGAACCTCATAAGAACTAAAACCTTCATAAAGAGTCTCAGAAATCTTCTTCTTCTTCTTCTTCAAAGTAGAATACCCTAGGCCTTGGGCCCTTAAGTACACTTTTCTAGGATTCTTTTTCTATGGTGCCTTTTGTCTTTTGGTTTCAATCATAAGAAATCAATTAGAACATCTGAAAGATCTTCTATGAAATATTGAAGATCTACAATTAAATGGGAACCAATTAATCAAATTGTGGGACCAAAAGTAAAAGATAGGGAAAGTGAGGAAACATAACAACCCACATTTCTGAGGTATAGGAATAACATACTTGTGAGAGGCACCTCCATATATGTAAGGATCTCAACAACTACATTAGAGATACTCCTTCCCAATAGAGAGTCGGAGCGAAGAGGCTCGGAAGTAGCTGAACTAACATTAGATGGTCCAACAATAGCCAAACTTATAGAGAAAGGGTCTACATTAGGGTCGTAACGAAAGCATAAGAAAAGACTGGAGGAGCAGCAGCCAGAGGTCTAGTAACGTTGTCAAATTCCTCATCTGCACCAATGAGCCCAAGGGAGGAGTTAAAAACAACATCAGAGGTAAAGTTGGGCAAAATGCCCATTTTCGAGTGTCCCGACTCAAAAGTTTTGGGATGAGACTGGATTGGGTCTTCAAATCTGGACTAATCAAGTCCTTTCATGAACGACCCAATTGGGTCTTCTAGTTTTGAGACATTTCCTGAATTGAATCAAGATTTTTCCCATAACCAAAATTTAAAAGAAGGTGCAAAGCAACATCATTTTGAAAGTAGATAAAATAGTGTTATTTTGCTTTTAATTGAAAATTCCTCATTGAAATCTCAAAACCCAAAATTGATTCTGAATTTGAGAATTCTCTTCTCATCTCTTTTTTTCTCTCAGAACTTAGTTCATCAATTAGTCATCTAACTCATCATCGTCATTCATCAGTCATCATCATCGACACTGTCAGCACAGTACAACTGCCACGCCATCGCCGTCCACTCTACTCAGATTCATCTCAGGCTCTCAACTCATTTTTATTCAAAATTTTAAGTTTTGAGTTATAACTAGTCTCGGCCGACCTTGTCTACCACTCTCATCGGTCACTACTTTTACCATGCACGCTGTTATTGTTAATCACCACTATCCTAGCTACCTTGCCGATGTTGAGGTATGGTTACAACCATCTTTATTTCTTAATTGTCATTCTGGTCCAAAAATTATATTTGGGTAACTTATTCTTTCTGCAGTGGTTTGGCAACAATAATAAGTTATTTATTTATGTTACACCCATTCTTTTTGGAGTAGTTTGACAAAAATAATGAGTTATTTATTTATGTTGTATCCATTAATTTCCTTAGTATTGTTAGTATAATTTTTATAATCTTTTTTTTATAAATAACAACCTATTAATAACTTTCATCGTTTTATTGTTTTGTAGATCAGTTTAGATTCAAGTTTAGAACAAAATATAAAGATGAAATCTAAAGAGGAAGAGGGAAGCAGCGCCAAATAAAAACCTTTGCCTCCACATTTTAATTCCAAATTGAGAAAATTTACACCACAAGCATTAAGAGCGAAGGCCAAGTTGCACTTTACCCAATGTAAATCAATGATAGATAAAGCAAAGTGTCATAATTGTAGGAATTTGTACACTTGCAATTCAGCTAGAGTAGACTAGTAGTACGAGGAAACACTTATGAAATGTAGTCAATATTAAAGCACATTCTTTGATGATTGAAAATTCTAAATAAGTAACTTAAGAGGAGTGAATTGAGTATTTAAAAATTAATGCATTAATATTAATAATTTATGTAATTATTAAAATGTAAAAAAATATAATAATAAATAATTTCAATAAATAATAGAGTAAGTGATAGAAAGAATGGCGTCGGATGTATACGTGGTTCGATACTTCACACGGTCTATGTTTATGCCTCAAGCAACTCACCTTAAAAATTTTACTAGCTTGTTTTAATCCAAGGCCAAGAATCAACACACTTGACTTCTAAGGTGTTTAGAAACCTTTACAACAAATTAGTTTTCAATGTACTAATTAAACCCTCACAATAAAATAATAATGTTCTTTACAACAAATTAGTTTCTAAGGTACTAATTAAACCCTCACAATAAAAGAATAATAACTCTCTTCTCAAATTATTTCTCACGAACACTTGATTTACAACAAAAGAGTAACCACTCTCTTCGCAAAGTGTTTCCTATAAACACTTGAATAAAATCAGTACATAATTTGATGAATAAAATAATTTAATCCCCTAAATGAGTAAATATGAAGGTATAGAACAATGAAGCTCTCAATTCTGATATATGACATTTTCCTTCTTTTCTTCTCTTATTCTTGAACTTCAAATGAGTAAGGTATTTATAAGGAGTAAAAAATAGTTTTTACTACAGTAACTTAACCGTTACTACAGTGTCTGCTATAGTAACTTATCTATTGCTACAGTGACTCATTGCAACTTAACTACTATACAGTAATTCGATTGTTACTATAGTGTCATTACCATTGCTACAGTGCTACTACAGTGATCTTCTCAAAGTTTTGATCTTTTGCATTTTAGTCCATTTTTTGAAACTTTCAGAACTTTGCACTTTAGTCTAACTTCAACATACTTGAATAATTTGATCATAACTTTCTGTAGTTGACTCTAAATTTACTTCTGTAAAATTCTTTAAAAAGCTAACATAATTATCTTTCTGTTGTCGTCGATTTTGTGCACCTTTTCTGTTATACAGCACTAGTGTAATTTGAAATGTGCCCTTTTTATTTTATTTTCTCTTACTTTACCTCACTTATGCATTTAAATCTTTCAATGCCTGCACATGAGATTTGTTATTGTCAAAACATCAATATGTATAGGGAGAGGCTAGTAACATTGTGCCTAGAGAATGGAGTTAAGATGTATATCGACAGGTAGCTGTAAAAATGGCGGTTATTATGGATGAATTTCCATTTAATTTTGTGGAGAATGATGGGTTTCAATATTTTTATAGTGTAGTAGGTTCCATATTTGATTTTTCATCACATAAAAATGTAACCAAGGATGCAATATAATTGTTTAATAAAGAGAAAGCTATGTTAAAGAGTATAATTGGTGGGACTGGCAACAAGAGAGCTTAACAACTGACATTTAAACTTTCATTCATAATCATAACTACATAGTTGTAACTATCCACTTCATAGATCATGATTGGAAGTTAAATAGAAGAATTTTGATTTTTTCTCCTATTTTAAACCATATAATATGTTGCATGGCAAACCAAATTTTAGGGCAAGTAGTATTTCAAATGTTGGTGGGAGTAGCATGCTTACTTCAAAGTCATAATAATCTGATGGCCCGTTAACTTCAGTTTTGAATATAGTATAACAAGATGTTGGAATGATGATCCTTGGGCAAAATACGTGGGGCTTGTAAAGGACGATATGAATTCGAGATGGTGGATAGATACTTGATAGATAAAGTTGAAAGTCCTCAAAATTTATGTTTTGATGTTTTGATATAGTTAAAGGAAATACTTTGAGATATCCAATTTAGCACATATAATTAGGAATGTAGTTAGTATTCTGATATCTATAACAGCCTCTGAGTAAGCTTTTAGTACCAAAGGTCATATTCATGATTCATCTCAAAGTTTATTGATTCCAAAAAATGGTAAAGAATTTTATATGCACACAAAACTGTATATGACCTTCCTTTTAATAGATAGAGTGAAGAAAGAAGAAATATTGCTCCAAGAATTTGAGTTTTATGACAAAATTAAAGCAAGTAGAAAAATTATTACTTTAATATTTCTCTGTTTGCTTTTTTTAATATTATTTGTTAATCTAATTTTTAATTTGTGTGAATATTTTTATCTTTCCTATAAAGTTTGCATAAACTAGATGCAAGAGCCTCCACTATAACAGCCAACAAGAGTTTACTTACACTATTTTCACATTTTCAATTTTTAGATAATGTTTCAATTAATAAATATAAATAATAATGATTTTTTAAAAATATATATATTTTTTAACGTAATTGTAATATATAATAAATAACTTCGGTATCAATTTTGCAAATTGCCAAAGAATCAAAGACAATTTTGTAAAAATGAAGAATTGAAGATCAATTACTTATAATTGATTTTAACTTTGGACTTCAGTTGGAGATTTTATATTAAATTTACATGTTTCTAATTTTAGCTTTTGAATTTAATATGTTTAACTAAGTGTTCTCGATGTGTAGTATTTTACTTATTATTTGTGAATATTATGGTTATGGCCCTTATGGACTTGTGGTTTGTGACTTTATGTTGTAATTGTGTGATGATATATTGAAGTGTTATTAACGTAAATACCTACGAGTTTGGAAAATAGATACTAACATCTAGCTGTTGGAAAATATTATGTCAAAATTAACAAATTTTATGTCAAAGCACATAAAATAACTCAATTGCTCATGTACACATTAAAAAATAGTGATATGACAATTATGCCCCTGCACAACTTATGAGAAGATCTATTCACATCATCTATCTATTCATAATACAAGTTTTAGCCACAGCAATGACAATACAATACAATTAGTATCTATTCGCATTTTACCTAATTTTATAATCAATTCTTGAAAATTTTTTAAAAATGAATAATACAAAAGTACAATTCAATTATGTAAAATTTTTAATTAAGCATATTATTATAATAAAATTCTTTCTTTAATAAAAAGAAATGGAAACCAAAGCAGAAAAGACACTTTGTTTGTGTTTCTTTGTATGCAATTGAAATTCTGAGTCTCAGTATCAATAATGGCGAAACTGAAAGAGCCTCATCCTCTATTCATGCAATCTATCCACCAACTTAGTAGCCGCGCCTCTTCCATAAACTCATTCTAGAGTAAATTCAAAGAGTTGTAGAAATATTTTGATTTCATCCAAAATGCCATTGACACCAAATTCAATGATCTAAACTCATCGTTGAACAAGATGAAGCAGTGATGACAACAATAAAACATTAGTGTCGATAGTTAGAAATAGATCGTTATTTAGTGATAACCTTCCAAAATTGAAAGAACATGGTATTGTTGTCTCTGATTGACAAAAACAAAAGAGGGATCTAATTTAGTGTTTGTTAATTAAGGCCTAAAACAAATGTAGCCTTACTTTGGCATTGCTGTAGTGGCCCTTACTTGGTTGCCTGCAACGGTTTCGCTTGGCTGTTATTGCAACGGCCCTTGGCAGTAGTGGAGGATATGGGTGCAGCTATGGTGATAGTAGTGGCTATAGTGGCAGTGATTAGCAGTGATTATGAGTGGTTGGGATAACTTGTTTGAGGGTGTTAGGGTTTGTAAAATATGAGAGCAAAATTTTGGATTTTTAAATTTTAATATTTTAAAAATATTTATTTAAAAATTAAATATTGAAATAACTTTATTACCCTTTTTTTGGTTAATTTTGACAAAATATTCTCTAACAAATAGGTATTACTACCTATTTTTCAAACTCGTAGGAACTACTGATATTAAGCCTTACCTCGAAGGTATTCATGATAATAACCCTATATTGAAAATTGGATGGAATATTGGATTATTATTAGTGTTTGGTGTATGGTGATTTTGTAGCGATAACTTAAAAATTAAAAACAAAGACTAAAAATTATATATGATTGTTATTTTTTTTTTTTGTAGGTATATTATGATTTATCTTTATGGGAATGTTCAAATTTTATAAGAGCTTTTGGAAAATATTTTAAAAAATTAAAACATTCAATTAAGATGTATATACATGTGCTCAAGCTTAACTATTTTAGAATGAATGCTAATTACTTTTATTATGAATATCAATATTCATTTTGCTATGTATTGTTTTTGGATATATTTACCCGTTTAATTACATTGGTACTTTAAATTTTATTAGTTATTAGTTATTACTAATTGGATTACATTAATTAGAAACTAATGTAAAATAGGTCAAAAAAGTAACTCCAAAATAGAAGTCTAAAAAAGCATTTTCATAATGAAATTAAAAATCAATATAAAATAGTCCAAATAATGCCTTCAAAGTTTTTAAAAAAAGTCCAAAACATAAAAATAAAAAAAGGCCAAATCCAACTTAAAAAATTCAATCTAGCTCGAAACCTAAAGACTTAAAAAAATTAGGCTAGAACATAAAAAATTGGACCAATTCAGGACATGGGCTAACCAATCCAACCGACCAAAAAAAGACCCATGTCCTAATTTGGTCTTGAGTTCCAAACTGTCTCATTTCCCTAATCATTACAATTTAATTTAGGAAAGATCAGGACATAATCTTAATTTAGATCTTATTCAAGACCTATTTTGGTGTCCCAATCGAGACTTGAGTCCGTTTAGATATGTTTTGGACCCAAAGTTTCCCACTATTAATCATGGGAATAAAAGTTCTCACCATCTTATTCCTCAAATTAAGAATGGAATATAACCTCAGGGGGAAGTAGTTCACCTCTCAAAAGAGAATAGGCAGCATTGTTGAAGGTAGCAAAAGCCCTCAGATCGCAGAAGATGATATTCGGAGGAGAAAGAGTCAACCACCCATCCTTAAAGTAAGCACATATAGGAAGTGACGGACCCATATGATTCAAGCGTATTGTAGAAGAAGCTTAAGATGAGATAACTAATTATGAAAAATATCTTTTTTCCAAAAGTAACTTTTTCAAGAATTAGTCTCTCACAAGGATAAGATGCAAAGATATAGAAGTTTGGTGATTGAAGTAACCTTGGTTGGTTTGAATGACATAAGAACGCCCAAGTCTCCTCCATTCCCTATTGATGATAATAGGTTATTTTTTACTTAAACTCTTATCAATCTCCTTCCCTATTTGAGAGCCTAGTAGTAGTTGAGTTTTGAGCAAGTAAGATTGTAGCAGTTGAAAATTTCGAATATTGTCAGAAAGTATGGCAAGTGCATCATATAGTTTATCAAGGAGATTCTTTGAATCAAATAGAAAATATTTGGCTAGACTTAGAGTGGGGAGATCCCTGTGACTTGGAACTTGAGTATCATTAGAGGGATGAAAACCATAAAATCTCTAAATAACATTGGAATATAGGAATCTCCCCTAGCCGCAGCAACCTAGGGTTACAATTGACATGATTGGTATGTAATTAACATGTACAACTTTATTTCTTTATTTAACTAAGAATTAGTGCATTAAAATTAAGGTATTAATTATTGTATTATAATTAGAGTATTTGTTGTCAGATTAATTGTATAGTTGACTTTTCTTTTTCAATAGGCTTATGTCTTTTATAAATACCCTTGAAATATATAAAACAATTATTCAGCTTAATTATCATTTGTTACTTTTACTATCATTAGCAGGAAACTCCTTGATGTATATATCATCAGAAATTTTGTAAGTGGACTTCAGTTCCTTTATAATAAAATTATCTAAACCACAAACCATTTTCTTTTTTTAAAATTGATGCAAATGGAAAGATGAGTTCTTTTAAGCCAAGAAATGCATATGAACACTTAGAAGCAAGAAAGCCTTTTTTTGATTTGAAAATAAAAAGTGACAGGGGGGATAAAATGGTTGTAGAGTATTTATGAGTTAACAGACTATACATATAGCGACTTGAGAGAGAGCATAAGCATCACTAGGATTCAAAGAGATGTAACATTCCTGAACAGTACCAAGGGCAAAAAAGCAGGAAAGTTAACTATAAAAATCGAACACATGGCATCCGCAAATTGAGAGAAAGCAAGAAAAGTGCTTACAAGACATTCAATGAGCGATCATGACTCTTCACTTATTAGAGGGCATATGTTAGGTACAAATCCAGTTGGCCCAATCAACCCAAAGCCACTTGCCTAGTTTTTGCTTTAGTATTGGAATCCACATAAGCATCTTATTTAAATAGTTTTAATAAACTCACACGCAATTGGAAAGCAAGTGACCAATCTAATAGTAGAAAAGAGAGTGTGCCCATCCACTAACTGAAAAAATTTGGAAGAACAAGTTCCCATCTTTTCCCTCAAATTTTTCCTTATAAATAGAAAAGTCCTTTCTCACTCAGGATTCATGAATAAGCCTTTCTAAAAAATTCAAATGCATTTCACTCATGGTTCTATCGAATTAACTATTTATAAACAACCAAATACATTTTTTTTCGAAAACCAAACACTTTTTTACTTCCTTTGCATCTTAAGTTCCCTCGAAGTAATTCTTCCATTCTTACTGACATGAGTATTAAAGTGTTCTTTACAGATATGCGAATACGTTTTAGTATTTAGAGGGAGAAAGACGAGGGCCTAAAGGTTTTTTATCGCTGAAGTTCTAATCCAAAACACTTCAAGGGGTAATAATATTTGCGTCTCTGATTTTTTTTATAATTTCTCAATTTAAGAGACAATTTATTTATTTGTACTGAATAAATCCTTGAGCATTTTTAGTTCAAGTTACATATCTCATATTTTGATGGCTAAAATTAACATTATAATGATACTTTAATAATTTTAAATGAGGTTATTGATGTACTTAGTACAAATGGACAAATTGAATTTTTATTTGAAAAAAAAAAGGAAAAACCAGGGACTTAGATGTTGTTACCCTTTTTAAAATTATTTTCTTAATTTGTTTTTTTAGAATATGGTGTTGTCTAATTAAGTCCCATTTTACTGTTTTAAAATATTGGAGTTCCTTTTTCTTTTTTTCCTACTAAAAAAACAATTTTTTTTTTTTTAAGGTGTTGTAACGCAAATGTCAAAATCTCCTTCCACAATGATCAGAGGAAAGAGGAAAGTGCTTCACATTATGTCAATAATGGGACTTGAATACATAGCCCGTCAACGATCTTCTCTTGTCAAGATCACCTGCATAATCTGAGTCTACGTACTCTCTTACCATTTTATTGCTGTCATCATCCCTCTTATACACTAACCCGTGATTCGACGTTCCCTTGAGATATCTCAGAAATTCATTCCCTCATAGGAAATAATAAAAGAAGAGTGCTCCGTATTACGCTGTTGGGCTGGGCTGGCCCAATCAGCCAATGCCTGGTTAGTTTTTATCATGTTGGAAGATTTTGCATGAGCAGGCCCAGACTAGATCTTTTTAATCTGAACAGTTTCAACAAACTTGCGAAATTACTTTCACATCCTTGTTCTTGCCTTTCCAAATAACAAAAAGCGCTTGCATTCATTTGTGAAAGAGACTTCATCAGTTTGGAGAGATAGATTCAAGAGAAATTGAGAAAATTCATAAGAAATGTAAGTGATTGGTTGCTTAAAAACTTTGGGTTATTTAATACCTCATGAGTGTATCTCCTTACCTTTCATAAAAATCTCTCTCTATACAAGTCCCTATCATCCTCGGTTGAAGATTGGGGACCTCCTAGTGGTGCATAGGGATTTGGAGGAGAAATGAGATCTTTCTTTAAATCTCTATCCCCGTTAGATGGACGGATTAAATTTATTTTTTAATATTAAAGTAAATTAAAAAATTAATCATGTATGTAATAAATTAATAATCCAATTGCATATTTAAATTATATTTACAACTAAAATTGATAATTCAAATTTCAATTCAGTTGACAATTAAATTTTATAATTCAAAATCCTAATTCTAATTTCATTAAATTTGATAATTCAAATTCTGATTCAGCTGACATTAATTTTTATAATTCTAACCCCAATTTCAATTTTATTAAATTTGATATTCTAATTCTAATTTAATTGAGATTAAATTTTATAATTTTAATTCTAAATTTAATTCCATTAAATTTGATAATTCAAATTCAAATTTAATTAAAATTAAAATTTATAATTCTAATCTCAATTTTCATTCTAATCCCAATTCTGATTCGGTTAAATTTGATAATTCAAATTTCCATTCAATTCATATTAAATTTTATAATTTCAATTATTTTCTAATTTTAATTTTAATTCTACTAAGTTTTAAAAATTCTAATTCAAATTCAAATTTTATTAAATTTGATTATTCACATTTCAATTCAGTTGACTTAAACTTTATAATTTCAATCCCTTCCAATTCCAATTCTTTAAGTATTAAATGTTATAATCCAAATTTATATTCTATTAAATTTTATAATTCCAATTTCAATCTGAATTCTAATTTCATTAAATTTGTTCATTTAAATTCTAATGCAATTGACATTTAATTTTATTATTCCAATCTCAATCCCAATCTATTAAATTTGATAATTCTAATTCTAATTCTGACATTAAATTTTATAATTCTAGTCCCAATTCTAATTTTAGTATGTATTAGATCTTATAATCACAATTCCAATTCCTTTAAATTTTATAATTATAATTTCAATTCAAATCCCAATTTCAATTTCATTAATTTTGATAATTCAAATGTCAATTCAATTCCATGAAATTTTAAATTTTAATTTAAACTTGTTTTTTTTATAAAAAAAATTCATTGTTCGGAAAATTTCTAATACAGTTCAAGAATTTTCCAAACCGATTTTTTCAATTATGATTCTCACTCCTAGACCGATCCAAAAATTTTAGAATGGATTGTTCGGTCAGTCCAAGAATGAGAATTTTGCCCAGTTTAAATTAATGTGTAAAAATGATTAAATTATAAGTAATAATTGTGAAATATGAATAAGTTGTGTTGAAAATGGATGAAAAATAGTTAGAAATTGAAAAACATTGGCTAAAATCACCTAAATTTGCAAAAAAGTGGGCACCCGACACGGCGTCGCATGCAATGCATTAGAATTGTATGTTATATACCAATGCAACAAAGTAGCAACATATGCTAATGGGCGCGTCGTGCATGTGCACTACACGCAATTTTAATATTATTTAATATTTTAATAAATAAATAAATAATAATTAATTAAATTATTTAAGATGAAACTATTATTATTTAAAATATATATTAAATAATAATTATTAAATATTATTTATTCATTTATTCAATAAATTTATTAAATAAAAAATTATTAATTAAAATTTTAAATAAATACTTAATTAATTAAAAAAATTAATAATATCTTTATTTATAATTTAACTTATTAATTATATTTGTTTAGTTAGTTAGTGTATGAAATTTATTGTTATATTTAATAATTTTATTTGATTTTATTTATTTGAATTTAATTAATCTGTTTGTTTTTATTTAATTTTTTTTATAGGAAGCATAATTGTCCAAACAATATAAGATTCTAGCCAATAAATTTTTTTGAGCATCGACTACATCTTACTCAATGATGCGGGCCCTAGATCTTATTAGACATAAATTGACATCTACTTAGTCAAAATTGTTCGGGACGAAATGTATGGAGAGGTATTTGGATATGTAGAATATTACATTTTTAGGAATGTATGGAGAGGTATTTGGATATGTAGAATATTACATTTTTAAGAATATTTGTGCATGGGATTTTATTGTAGCAGGTTCAAATTTCCAATTGTATGAAGAGATGTGATTTTGAATTGACAAAAAGCGCATTCGATTCTCCTGTAAAGAGTTTATAGTAATTACAAGGTTGAAGATGAGAGAATGTTCGCACGTTAAAGAGTTGACAAAGAATTGGGTAATCGATTGTAGGAGAAGTACTTTCCTGGTTGAAAGATATTGACGTACAAGTATGTAGATAGTTGGTTCTGTGCATTGGACTTACAGAAGGTTAATAATGAAGATTTTGTAAAATTATAATTCTTATATTTCTACAGGTTTTCAAAACTTTGTACTAAGTATAGGTGATTATTTGGATGTATTTAATGGGGCAATGTTACATGAAAAGTAACATATGACTCACTTAGCATAGCGCCCTTGGAGAAGTTAGAGAAAGTCATAAAATGCCTTATTAAGAATGAGCTAGAGAAATATAATGTGTATGAATTTTTATATAGCTTCCAGGTGCATAATAATCTTGTTGATCATTATTGAGATTAATATTTTATTTTTACTAAGATTACTTTTTTTTAATTATCTAAGGTTTGAATTTACGAGGCAACAACAATCTGTAGTGAGGTTTTGCATATTGCAATGGTAACCGCTTCCCAAGCAGTTTGATTTGGCAAAGTGGAGGGATGCACTATTCATAGACGTTGAAGTATTACTTTTGAAGAAAGACCTCATATATTTTTAATCCATTTTACTACATTAACATATAATTATATTATTTTTGTTAGTAGTTAAAAATTCTGTTATGTATATTTGGTTGTTTGTAGATTCTAATGGTACATCATAAGTTGGTACCAAAATAACATAAAAAGGAGAAAGAAGCCATAAAGTTGATCAAGAATTTAAGGGTTCTAGCAAGGAGTTATGCTGGAGACCTGTCGTTTCATAGTGTTGTACAAACCTCAAGGAGCTTTGTCCATTTTACTAACCCCGAGGATGATATAGATTATGAGGATGGCAAGATAAAGAAGCCCCATAAGTATCTAGAATAACAGTATGTTATCTTAGATGCTTATTTAATATTTTGATAAAATTAGCTTAATTGGTGAATTAAATTCTAGATTGACTATGATTATTTACGTATAGTTTGAACAAAACATGTCATCAAATTATGACGTTGCATAAAAAATTGAAGAGACGTGGGAACAATTAAAGCTAAATAAAGCATAGCTAATGCAAAGAATGGACTAGAACAGAGAGTTGGTTTTTAAAAGAGTTGACAAGGTTTATGATGATATTATATATCTGATGTAACTAATGGTGTAATATTTCTAGTTATGTTTCTTCTAGACAGACATAAGTTACACTATGGTAAGGGAATAAATAGAACTTACAGAAAATTAAATTAGTTCACTTGATATATCCACTAATGTGTTAGTTTAGTTTGGAGAAAATGTTGGGAAAGATGTTCAAACTCCATCAGCTAGGTATGATTTAAAGCTAAACATATAATACCAACATGACAATCCTATAAGCGTACAAATCTTACTTGATGCTCCAAAAGAGATGAGTATGTTTGGATAGTAGTACAAGGCTGCATGGGTTAAACATACTTCATTTAAAAATCTCATACCAAGAGAGATCAATAAGATAAAAAGGAAACTCCAAGTACAACCTCAATGCAATGAGAACATGATAGACGTGAATCTGTTACAACCAATAGACTTAGTCATCTAAATAGAGTTTGAGGCTTAGGTTCATAGTGGTAAAGGTCATGTCAATTCACTTAGGATTGATGTTGACCCGTCATGGTTTCATTAGCTTTTAAACAACTAACTAAATAACTTTGTAAGTATATATATATATATATGTTGTGTTTTGGTAGCTTTTAATCCAACTATTTATTTTCATATACATATTTGTTAGTTTTTATAGCATATTAATGAGTACCTAAAGTTAGTTCACCAACGACATTGCAAGTATCAATAAGCATTGCCACAAGAGTCTATTACTGTGGATACATTTTTTTGTAAGTTTTTTTAGCACATTCTTTAGTGTGACATTCACATTTACTAATTTCTTCTTTTGCTATAAATTTAGAAGTCCTGTAATTATGTCTATAAGAAATTCACTCATAATTTATCTGCTATTACATAGGACTTAATACTATTATTATATGAAGACTTACTGGGTTGCAAACAGTGGCCGAAGATTAATAAGGTAACCTTTATACGTAAAGAATTTGTATTTTATTATATATTATTATTTATGTAAAGTTGTTTAACTTTATATAAGTTTATATTATCATCAACGACAAATTAAGAGATATATTACTAACGATGTGCTAGAGGCTAATGTCACTCCTCTATGCATTCTTTTACTACATTATCTCAAGTTATATAGATTTTATAATCTGAAGAGGGATGCAATTTTAGACTTATCACCCTTTAATGTCATTAAGTTAAAAAATGGTGTGCTAAGAAGGTGTACAGTAGGGATTATGGGATGTTTATTAGTAATGTTTATTAAGTATCTAATGTTGAGCCAATCCCTAAATTTTTAGACTCGAGACTAATCTTTATTTTAGACAGAAGATGACCATAGACCCATGCATCAAAATAAATGTAATGCATGATTTGAATATTTTTTATTTTACAATTTAATTTTAAAGTGGCAAATAAAATTAACATTCATTATATATTTCATTTATAAAATTTTAAAATGAAAAATGACAAATTACATTAAATTTAAGTTATACAAATATAAATAACCTTAAATAGTAACACAATACAATAACAGGTGATATCAATTACTATGCAAAGCAATAGGGTAGCAAAATGACAAGTTACATTAAATTAAATTTAAGTTATACAAATATAACTAATATTAAATAGTAAAAAAAAAAAACAATAGGCAATATCAATTACTATGCAAAGTAAAAAGGTTCCAATATGTCTAATGGTTAAGTCTATGTTGCTTATAACGATTGCACAAATTTTTCGTTGGTTTCTCACCTTGTAATGAAATATGCTTTTTCCGACACCTTTTAATTGTTGACGTGCTATAGGAGGCAGGATGTCAACATCTCTCTACTCATTTAGAACTATCCAATGTAACGAATGCTTAACCAGATTAACTAAGTCGCTATATGTACAAAGTAAGCACTTAAACGTGTAATAGGTTAGACAAAGACCATGATACTATAATATAGTCTGTCTGTATACTGTAATAGCATAGGCATAAGGTAGTTGCCAAAAGTCAAACTACCAATAATTGTATAACTTTTCTAGGATGTCTACAATTCCATTTATACTTTTTTCCTTCATGACAAAACATAAATTATTGATAAGGTGAAGTATCTTATAGCTGGACTTAACATTATGCATTCAAACCTTGTAATGAGTCCAAGTAGTTAAAAAGTATGCCATACCTTTTACAGCCTCCAGTCTTTATAAACAAAATTTTTGTATTAACTCCTATATCCACTCAATTAAGATTGTCACATGAAGGGATTGTGCATCTTTTGTAATAATATTAATGCTCGCTGTAATATTAATGGTCATTAGGTCATATATTCTAAATGGTCTTACTAATCAAGCCTATTTGGGAAAGCCAACATCCTCTTCTAAGCATATTGTTGCCTCATGTTACATTTCTCGCATCTTGTTAATTTGCTCTCGAAAGCCAATAAGGTGATATACCTTTGCAATAATAAAATAAGAAGCCAGGAATCTCATTTCTTGTTCTTTTTTGATTTTATCTTATATTTACTAACAAACTTTCCATTTAAATGATAGATGGAAACCCCATGATACACATTAAAAAAAACCTCACGAATGACCTTCTAATATTAGCATCTCAATTGGATACAAATACAAGATCTTCAATGTTGCCAATAACTCATTGGAGTTTGGCTATAAATCATGCTCAGGAAGCATCATTTTTAGAATCAACAATCTCTTATATTAATGAAATTTTTTGATTGTTTTCATCTTTACATATGGCTACAAATATTGTACCCAAATACATGCCTTACAAAATTATTCCATCAACTACAATCACCAGTCGAATAGATGACTAAAAACGTTTCATGCATTGTTTAAACATTACAAAAAAAAAATACTTAAAGTGATTGCAGTCATTAATTTTCAAATGAGTAACGGTACCCTGACTATATTGTTTTAATACATAGCAGTATGCATGAAGTAATCTAAATGAATCCTCTAGAGTACTAACTTTCAACCTAAATGCATGCTCCTTAATCGGCAAGTAATAGAATATGTTATCTTCACACCAAACTCTACACATATATTAGCTTAGATCTCATTCGATCTGTAAATTCTACTAACCAACGCAAATTTATTTTAATAAATTTAACAATAATCTAACTCTTGGCTTACTAATGACCATCATGTGACCGGTCCAACTGACATGTGTGATTTGCATCTATTCTATGCACAATTAAATATTTTCTTGCATTCGTCAACACTCAATATAATCGCTATTTACATTTGTCATCATTATAATTTATCTCAAAATGATCTTTCGTAGACCTTGAAACTTTAAAGTTTCAATTACTTTTAAGTGCCAGTAAACTAATAACCTGATGAAGTTAGGAGTGAAACTTCGTGTAAATGAATCATATTCATGTCATGTCGATATCTGTATTAATAAAATTTTATTATATTCGTATACGATTCAAATACGTAAATGAATCAGGCACTCAAATACATATTGAATTTATTTAATATACAAAGTACATGACATGACATAATTAGACACATTTAAATAAATGGATCAAATTAAATTAATTTATACGATTATACACGATTCGATTCATTAATAATTATAGTCTTTTAAAATAATAATAAAACTAAAGTCGATTCGTTTACATGAAATATTTAATTCGTGTAGTGTGATTAAACACGTTTAAGTCAAAATAAATAAAATTTAAAATTGCATCAAAAATCAAATATTTAATGTATCTAATAATAAAATTAGTCTAAAACATAATTTTAGAAAATAAAATTCATAAAACAAAATTGAAAAAAAAAATTATCATTCATCAAATCTACCTTAAAATAAAATCAAAATAATATTACAAAATGAAAACTCTTCTAATATAAGTGATGAATAGTCAAGTAATCAAATAAAGAGAGCCAACTGCTAAGACAAATTAAGATAGCAAACTGTCAAATCCTAACTTCAACCATTAAACCTGTAAAATAAATTTTAAATTAGTACGAGTATATAGCTCTTTAAAGTTTTAAAAAGATTAGTGATAGACTATTACATATCATGATTTATGAACAATTACTCACAAATAAGAGTAGTAGTACTTTCTGCGGATGGAATACTATTATTGATTCTTACTCTTAAAATATCTTAAGTAAGATTGCTCAATTTGTCATTATTAGTTGATGTAATTGTAGACAATAATAAAAACAAAAAGAATATCATAATAATGTTAAAATATAATAGCATAAAAATGGTAAATAAAAGTAATGAATGAATTACCACTTTGTCCAAACAACCAGTCTATTGAGCAAAGCAATGCTTCAATAAATATCGGATTTAAGTGAACTTCAGAATTAATCAAGGTTATGGGAATGCTCAAGATATCACAAGCTATAGAAGTAAGATTAGGATAACAAAATTTACATCCTTTTCAAAAGCTTAAAATGTCCAAGTCAATACTTCTATCTACTCGTGGTTCATCCAAATAAAGCTTTAATTTACTCTTTTTATTACAACCATTGTAATCCATGATTTCTTGATCATCAAACGCCTAAAAACAACAACATAAAAAAGCAATTTAATAGTTATTTACAAGAGTCAAAACAGAATAAAATTAATAGCTAAACAAAAGCTAAAATAGTAGCCAAACAGTTGCAAATTTGTATCCAAAACAGCAGCAACTTAGCAATTAAAACATTAGCCAAAAAATAAGCAAAATAGTAGCAAAAGTAGCAGCAAAAAAAGAAGCTTAAACGGTAGTAAAAAAAGCCTAAACAATAGCAAAAAATAACCAAAATAGTAGCAAATTAGGAACCAAAATAGCTGCAAAACAGCAACAAATTAGCAGCTAAAACAACAGCAAAAAATAACAAAAATAGCAGCAAAATAACAACTAAAACAACAATAAATTAGCAATCAAAATAGCAACAAAAAAGCCTAAACAGTAGCAAAACAATACCCTAAACTTCAATAAAAAAAAATAGCTTAAACTGCAGCAAAAAGCGCCAAAATAGCAATAAAAAGTAGCCAAAACCGCAACAAAATAACAACCAAAAGAACAGCAAATTAGTAGCTAAAACAACAACAACAAAAAGGCCTAAATAGGAACAAAACAGCTTAAACAGCAGAAAAAAAGCTAAAATAACAATAAATTGTAGCCAAAATAGAAATAAAAATAGTTAAAACAACAGCAAATTAACAACCAAAGCATCAAAACTAAAGCAAGTTAATAGTAAAATAGTAGCTTATCACAACAACATAATAAGTAACAAAAATAACATCAAAATAAATGCAAAACAATAATTTAACAGCAACCAAATGAGCATTAAATTAAAAGCAAAACAATATATAATTTGCAACCAAAAATAATAAATAAAATTTTGTAAATTTTATCTGTAATATGTCAAAAGCCCATTTGTTATATGCAAAATCATGTTGTGGTAGTGGCACACGTGAACTAACACCATAACCTTGGATCGACACAGATGTAGAAGCAAAAGATAATGTGGATGTTTTCACTATGTATTCATCAAACAAAAAAAATATTTTATCTTTAACCCTCTTTATCTCTATTGAATCTTGCCTATAAACTTTTCTATAACAAAACTTAACAAATTAATTTTCTATATAACACACCCATATGAGCTGACGATCCCATATCTATACACACGGACTCTATGATCATTGGACCATATCTAGTGACACCTAGCGGTCAGAACATAAAAGGCCTCTAACATGCGTGGAACCAAAGTATAGTGGATTACTCACAAGCCCACCTTGACACTCAGGTCAAAAGATCACGAATATTACTTAAATTAAGAATACCTTCCATTCACAGCTCTATGGGACTTCTATTGGAGCTCCTAATGAGTCTGTTCAGTATCCAGTCCTTACTGAACACCTGCATGTCTATACGGACTTCTGCTAAGTTCATGATCTACCAAGACTAGCCATTTGAATAATTCAGATATAGACATACACTAATCTGGAAGGAATACCAATTGACTCGTGTCGATAACCATGGATCAGGAATGATGTTTTTAAGAACATATTGCACAATAACATTTCTTAGCACTAATTGTAATTCTTTGCAACTACGTTATTACTATATTATTCTCAGGCATTTGTCCTTATTTCAGATAAGGTTCTAACTCTCTAGCATTACTAACATTAGCGTTGACCTAAACTCTTTAAGATCAGATCTCAACTCTTTTAGATTTATAATATTTGAAAAAGTTACAAACTTCTTACTAAATAATTATGTATTAACGATTATTATTGAAATATTTACTGTATAATGGAATGGCACATAAGCACCATCTCCAACATCTTCATCAGGACAATTTTTGTAATTGGAGTTACTTAACTATAAGTGACAAAACGAATCCTTGAAGTAAATAATACTTTCAAGCATAATATATGTTGAATTCTATCTTTTAGGAATATTTTGTCTCAACCCCTTCATAGAATTTAGAGAGACTTGCTTAATGCATTCTAAAATTTTTCTTTCCTCACTTGGGATCCTTTGAGATATTTAACACTCTCACAAACCTTGTGAACTTCATTTTTAATTTTTTAAGCCCTCTCAAACTATCAAATTAATGATATGAGCACAATAATGATTATGCATAAAATCTTCATTAGACAAAAGTGCTCTCATAAGTCTTAATTAATTTTTCAACAAATCAATACAAACATCATTGCCAGAAGCATTATCTAAAGTAAAAAAAAAAAATCTTTTTTCTGATACCTTAATTACATAGTAATGAAAATATTTTATCAGCCAATGAAATTCCATTATATGGAAGTGACATGGGTGAGAAGTTTAAAAGTGTCTTTTGAAAAATCTAATCTTAATCAATAAAACGAGCAATTAGGCCGAAGTAACCATTTGTGGTTATGGAAGTTCACAAATTAAAAGTTCAAGAAATCCTACTAGGAGTTGCATCTAAAATACTCCTTATGTTTTCTTTTCCCTTTCTATACATCTTCAACACATCTACTTTTGTAATATTTCTAGATATTACTTACATCTCATCACATAAATATTGAAATATTCTTCTAATAACCTTATACTCAACAAAGTGAAATGGTAAATCATGCATGACAAGAGTAACAAAGACTAACTCATGAAAAATAGCAAACTTAAATTTTAAAACACATACAACTAAAGATCTTTCACTGTGATTTAAAAGTATTTGTTGGGGATCAACAAGAATTAACAACTTTGGACAACTATCCATCTATTTCGCATGTTACCCGTGTCGGACTTACTTGGACATTTATAGACAACTCCACACTTTTGACACTTACCTCTTAGTTTTCCATCAACAAATTAATCCAATGGCAACTTATAGAATAATGTCCAAACTTTTAAAGTAAGTTACTTTTTTCATTTTTCACAAACTATATTTTGCAATAAATGTTTTTCTCTCTCTTCTATTTGAACCTTACCATCAACACTATCTATGTCGCTATTAATAGTAACTTTCTTGAGTCTATTTAATGAAATATTTGTTGAATTCATATACTTTGTGTTAAATTAGAAAAAAAAATTTTACCATGAATTTGAAGGGAATAAACAAAATCAAAGTAAAAAAAAAAAAACTTAAATAAGTCATGATCATATTCAATTTCCATCATTACCCAAAAACAAACAACAAAAATTATAGCCATTGTTTCACTTCCGAGATAAGTAGATATATAAATCGAAAACAAATACTTCTTTCCAATATTTCAGTTCTATAGAAACATTTAGCAAACAATCATTGTTTTATTTCCATTCTACAAATCAAAGCATATTGTTGAACAAAAAAGAATAATATAAACATTAAAGAAAAATATGATTCAACACCGAATTTATTGTCGGTTATTTTATTACAAGAAGATTATTGTTTATTGAAATGAAGTTTCACAAATAATTAGCATGATCATTTGAGCTTGGAGCTAGGATGCTGTCGTCATCTTTTAGGCAAATAGATAAGATCGTAATAACGTCCAGGATCAATTCTTTCTTATTTTTCACTGAAGTCTGGTCCTGTCTATGAAGTAATGGTCCAAAAATTCCAACCAGTAAAATTTTATAATAATTTAATTGAGGACATTTTCACATATAGGACAAATTACCTAGCACAAACATCATCAATTTAATTATGTATATCCTAAGTCAATGCCCACATGGTTAAAATTATCGGATAAGTTTGTGTTGCAAGACAAATTTCTCATACAACTAAATATTCTTCCAAATTCATCGAAAAGAAGACAGATTATAAAATATTAACATGTGCAAGTGATAGACATGAATTATTTTCAAAAAAAAAAAACAAAAAACATATTTTAATTTTTTTTTTAAATTCATCATTAATTTAATATAAATTTTTATTTTGATTGAAATTAAATATTTTAAATTATACTACTTAAATATACGTGACGTTTATTATTTTACCCTTATTACAATTTTGATAAATTTTGGTTGTTATTTAATTTTATATAAATTAATTTAGAATATAAATTTTTAAATAATTATAAAAAATATTATTTATAATTATAATAATAATTAAAAAATAATAATAATAAATTATAAAAAAAGAAAAAAATGCTCGTTGGGCACATGCCTAGGCACACACCCAGCGAGCACCCAATTGAGGTTTTTTAATAAATAAATTTAAAAATAAAATAAATAGTTATAAATTAATTAAATATTATTTATAAATAAATTAAAAATAAAATTTTATTTAAAAAAAATAGAAAGCCTTGAGCGCATGCGTTGGGCTCGCACCTAAGGCATGCGCCCAACAACGCTTTGCATTGAGCGCATGCATTGGGCGCGCGTTTAATGCATGCGCTCAAAGCAAATTTTTTTATTTTATTTTATTTTATTTAAATATATAAATCATCCCAACTCTAAATATATTTTTTCTTTTATTACATTTTTGCTTTGAGTGCACTTAATGCATGCACCCAAAACAAACTTTTTATTTTATTTTATTTTATTTAAATATATAAATTATCCCAATTCTAAATATATTTTTTTTTATATTACCCCTCACAATATTATCTCTATCGTTTTATTCTCAAACCTACTTGTAAAACTCAAAATCTTAGATTTGTTGCCAATTTTGAAGATCAATTTAAATTTCTCATCTTTCTGCGGCGATCCAAAGATTTAGACTCAGATAAATAGCTGAAGTTAAAAATTAGTAAGTTTTTATTTGTTTTAATTAATAGTATTATTTATATTTATTGAAATAAATGTAATTGATGAAAAGTAATGAATAGATGATTAAATTCGATTATTTCAAACAGTGTGACTTCACATATAGCTGTTATTGTTGGGTTATAGCTGCGCGTGGCTGCACATGTTATTGTTGCTGGCCGTCGATTGGTGCACATCTACGCGTGGCTGCACATGTAGTTGTTGCTGGCCGCCGCCTTGTGCGCGCACCAGTCGCAACAAGGTGCTCATGCACAACAGTCATGAGCACCGGTTGCAACAAGGTGCTCATGCGCACCACCACAACACTGCAACAGCACCAAATATATTTAAAATAAAAATATATTTATATATATAAATAGTTATTTATTCAATTTTATTTTTAATTTAATTATATAATTAAATTAAAATTATGTTGTATTTTTTTCAAGTGGCGTTGATTATGTCACAAATTTCAATTATTATATATTTTGGGGGAAGATGGGAGAGCTGTAGTGATGGTTTTGAAAGATACATTGAATATCAAAATTTGCATATGGTTGTTTCAAAAAATATTAGATACAAAGCATTGTTGAGAAGAATTTGTCATTTTTTAGGAGTTGATTAGGTGCATTATAAAGTAATTTTGAAGTTTGAGGTTTCTTCAAATACCATAAAGTTAAAACCCATTCTACTTGAAATGACGATGATGTAATATTGTAGTTGAGCTTACAAAATAATATGGCTACATCGTTTTGTGTAACAGTAGATGCTCAAGGACCTGAAAGTAATGCAGAAGCATCAATGGAGTAAAAATAAGGCTATGCTAAGCAATTCCCATCGGCAATTTCTGTGTATATTCCAAATTCTCTAAAGGATTATCATTATTCTCCTTCGATGCTCAACGAACAACGATGCTACATATATGACCATAGTTAGATTATTGGAGATGTTGGCATTGATCTTGGCTATGATATTGGTGAAGATGTTGGAATGTTATGAGAATGATAATCATGGTTACGAGGTTGTTGTTGATGATGATGATGATGAGAATGGGGATGTAAATGATGATGCTGGTGATGATGGTGAAGATGAAGAGGGTGATAATGATGATGATGATGATGATTATGGTAGAGAAGAAAGGGTTAAGGTAGAAAACCCATTTCAGTTTCAGCCTGAAATACCACAATTTAACTTGAATGTATCGAAAAAAATTTCTCATATTGGGATTGGTGATGTATTTGTAGGAAAATTATATAATGACAAAGATGAAATTCATGAAGCTATAAGTATGGTTGCACTAAAGGAAAAATGGAGCTTTAGAGTTTACAAATCCACCAAAGATCGTTTCGAGTTGAAATGCGATGATGACAGCTGCAAGTAAAGAATACGGGCAGTGTCGATGAAAGGCGACATTTTTTTATTGTTAGGTGAGTAGATACAGAGCACACTTGTATTTGAAGTCAATTATGGGATGGTCACAGGCAAGCCAAGAGCTGAATTATTGCTAAAGTAATAAAAAAATAAGTTTACATTGGTCTATAGAAACTATAGGCCGAAAGATATTCAAGCAAACATACATGAACAATTCGGTGTTCAGATAACGTATACTAATGCTTGGCGTGTTAGGGAGCGTGCACTAAGATTGATAAGAGGTACTCTTAAGGATTTTTTTAGATTGCTTCATGCATACAGCTATGTGTTGCAATAAAGTAACCCGAGTACGGTTACTCATTTGAAAACTAACGCGAATAATCACTTCAAGTATTTCTTTATAGTGTTAGGACCCTGCATCAGAGGTTCTAATTCATCAATCCGACCGGTGATTGTAGTGGATGGAATATTTTTGAAAGGTTCCTATCTTGGTACAATGTTTGTGGCCATTTATAAAGATGGAAACAATTAGATTTATCCATTAGCTTGGGGAATTGCTGACTCAGAAAATGGTATTCTTGGGAGTGGTTTATGGTTAAACTGCGAGGAGTTATTGCAGATCATCAAAATCTTATTTTTATATCTGATCGACATGCCAGTATTGAGAGGGCTATACGGGGTGTGTTCCCTCATGCATATCATGACATCTATCATTTGAAAGAAAATTTGATGACAAAATACAAGTTACCATCAAATAAGTCTAAAAAAGGAGTATACCTATCTACCTACTTCACTGTTGCCAAGACTTATCGTGTCCATGATTTTCAATACCAATTAAACAAGATACGATAAATGAGACTTGACGTAACAAAGTATTTAGAGGAAGATGTTGGTACGGTGAGATGGACACAATCATCTGGTGCTTTCAAAAGGTACGACATTATGACTATTAATATCGCTGCGTGCATTAATATAGTTGCAAAAAAAGTAAGAACGCTTCCGGTGACTAATTTGGTAGAGTGGATGTGGGAGTTAACGCAATTATGGTTTTACTATAAATGATTAGCAGCACAAAATATAACCAATGTCTTGACGAACTAGGCACATCATAAAGTCATTAAATATAACGATGACGTAAGTCAAATGACTATTTCTCCTATTGATGATTTATGATTTGTAATTATGGATAGTGGAGTAAACTGAATAGTAGACATTGGCAAAAGAACATGCAGCTATCGGAAGTTTGATTATCGGCAACTGCCTTGTTCCTATGCACTTGTCGCATGCAGATCATCAGATTATCACACGAGAGTCTTTATTTGACTTATTATACATCTGAGACTTTATTCTGTGCCTATAACGAGCCAATACTTCCGGTTGGTCAAGTGTCAGATTAGATAGTCCCAGAGTATTTAAAAAATATAGACATTTAGCATTCGATAGCACGTCATCAGTCAGGCAGACGTCGGATGAATCGAATTCTATTTTAAGGAGAGGAACCATCAAAGAATATATGTAGTCGTTGTAGACAACATGAACATAATCGACAAACGTATCGAAACCCTATACCTTTACAAAACAGGTGATGTATATTCGTTTATAAACATGTACCTTATTGATATTTAATTATGTATAATATAAAGTTAATATTTAAAATTTTTTTGTTTCAAACGGATCTGAAAAAATATGGGAAAGAGCTATACCACGAGACTTAATTATGTATGAGAGTCGAGCTTTTGTAATTCACTTATTTTGTAATGCACTTATTTTGTAATTCACTTATTTTGTAATGCACTTGTACTTTGTATTACATACTTACTTATTTTATTTTAATGCACTTATCTTTTAGTATTAATGTTAATAATTTTCATGAAATTTTGACCGAATCTCCTTTATAATATAGACAATCCCAAACCTGCCATATTAAATAAATACACATTTGTCAAACTACAAAATCACTTCCGCACACATACACCTAAATCAATGTCCACAAACAATTATAGTATATCAATTTTACACCCACTCAAACTTGCCATATTGAATAAACACACTTCTATCAAATTGCAAAATCACTTTCGCACACATACACCTAAATCAACGCCCACAAACAATTATGGTATATCAATTATACACCCAAATCAATGCATGTAAAAAAATTATAGTACTAAATATCTATGAAGCAGTGGTCCATAAATCAACGGTCATCTTCTGTCTATAAAAGGTATCAATGTCAGGGAATGAGTTAAATGGCCGACCTAACATAAGATATTTAATATACATATAAGCGAAGATACCACAGTCCCTGCTCTCGACCTCTTGTTGCGGCACATTCTTCCGGATACGAGTCACCGGCTAAGGGAACAAATTTGAGCTTTGTATGCCCCTCAAACTATAAAATCTACACCTTTAAAAATACAAAGACATTACAACACACACAGGCTCCATAAATTTTATGATAGACTTTTTCTTATTTTTCACGAAGCCTGTTCTTGCCTATGAAGCAGCCTGTTCTTGCCTATGAAGCAATGGTCCAAAAATTTCAACAAGTAAAATTTTATAATAATTTAATTGTGAAATTTCCACATGTAGGACAAATAAACTAGCAAAAACATCATCAATTTAATTGTGTATATTCTAAGTCAATGTCAATGATAATGATAAGGCCCACATGGTTAAAATTATCGGATAAGTTTGTGTTGCAATACAATAATTCTAAGTTTAAAAGAAGATAAATTTTTTGTAAAACTAAATATTCTTCCAAATTTATTCAAAAGAAGACATTTTAAAATATTAAAACGTAGGTAGCCCATGTATCATAGGCAAGCAAAAGACGCAAGTCATTTTCAAAGAAAGAAAAAGAGAAAAATCTTATTATTCTTAGAGTGGCTCAGTGCGATTATGATAACTCTGGTAGAATGAATGTGGAGGAGAAGAACTAAAGAATTAAAGAATTGTGTGCTTGGCAATAGACCGATAATTTGTGTTTTGAGTGTTAAAATTAGAGATTTGAATTTGAATTATATATTTTTATTTTATAATTAAATTTGATTTTATAAGTGATTTTTAATTTTAAAGTTAAAATTACACAAATTGACACGTGAATAAACATTAATTTATTTTTCTTAGAGTGGCTCAGTGCGATTATGATAACTCTGGTAGAATGAATGTGGAGGAGAAGAACTAAAGAATTAAAGAATTGTGTGCTTGGCAATAGACCGATAATTTGTGTTTTGAGTGTTAAAATTAGAGATTTGAATTTTAATTATATATTTTTATTTTATAATTAAATTTGATTTTATAAGTGATTTTTAATTTTAAAGTTAAAATTATACAAATTGACACGTGAATAAACATAAATTTATTTTTAAATAAATTAATTCTATTTATTTAGGTTAATGTGACTTAAACAAATTAGCGAATCGTAAATCTCAAACACGTATTCGACACGATTAATAAATAGATAATACAAATTCGATTCGTTTATTAATCGTGTCAATTTTTCTCAACCCATATTCACTTAAAGCGTATCGAATAATCATGTCGTGACTTATTTTGCCACCCTTAGATGAAATTTATTTTTGTTATCATACAACTTCTCCAAAAATACATTACCAATTTTAAAATATGATATCTTATCTAATATGACTAAGTCTGAGGGTGATAATGAAGGAAGAAACTAAAATTTATTTTTTTTACTTCAACTTCAACACACGTCTCATTAAGAGAGCTATTAGATACATAACTTTGCCAATTTTCTTGTAAATCATTTAATCCATCAGCTTATTCCAAATCTTCATCATTTTTATTACCATCAACATCCTCATTTATCTGATTGTCATAATAGATATAAATTGGATTTTCGCTAAATAGTATAGGGTAATAATGATAATCAACCATAGTCTTTGTAGGAAGTACAAAATTAAAATTGTTGAGACTATGCAACTTATTAGGTTACTACCGCTTGTTGACATAAAATGATTTGGTAAGGTGGTTAGTTTTCAATAGGCACCTATGCATTCTCTTCACGTGCGTAAGCTCTAAGATCCACAATTACACACAGAGAACATAACGATCATTTTCAATCTTAATTGATTTTAACTTAAACCTTATTGTATTAATAGAAATTTTTAGAGACATTATGTACTTCACATTATGAACTCTAATTACACAACATATAGTATTTAAAAAATCTTTATTTCTTACATCTTTCAAAATTGAAATATCCAAGTTTTTATACTTAATATATCTCTCATCATCGTCACTAAAGCTTTCACACATTCACTCGAAACATACAATGAGTGATTCATACTCTATGACACTTATAACCAAAAATTTATTAAAACGTTATTTAAATTAGTAAAAAAAACCCACAATTGGTAAAATCATAGGACGCCACATGACAATAATGTTATTGCGTGAGTCACACGCAATGAGCCTATGCCTATTTCATGTATGCGATTGAGGCACAAATCTTTGTGTGATGCAACTACTAACCCAAAAATTTATAAGATTTTTCTATGTTTGTGATTTTTTCTTCTCAATTTACTTTATTTCTTCTTCACTTCACCACATTATTCTACGACTAGATTTTTATGTTCATACATATACAAAATAAACTCAAAAACCTTCGAAACTAAATTAGTAACTCTAAAATTATACATAGAAATAAGGGTTATTATCATGAATACTCGTGAAGTAAGGTCCAATTACTGTAATACCCAAGAGTTTTAAATTTTGACAAAAAACCCAAAACTTTGAAAGAATGTCACTAATAAACTCCCATTTAGAAATCTTTTGTCAAAATTAACTAAACATGAGTACTAAAGTTTTTTAAATTTTAATTTTTTTAAACATAATTTATAAATATTAAATTCTAAAAATCTCAATTTCCCTTTCTTCTTCACTCTATTAGATTTTATTGCAACAATCCAAATTCATGAACAATATCACAATCTACTGCAACAACTCAAATTCATGAACATCGTCACAATCCTCTTAATTCAAGCAAAAAATTTAGAAAAAAAAAACCCTCGCTTTAAACCTCTTAATTTGTAAAACCCAACAACAATTATCATATGCTACTCAACTATTGAATGGTTATTGTTATGACATTCATAACGCAGTAGAATAGAAAACAAAATTTTTTAATCTTTGTTTTCATTAGATAAAAATACTTTTTATCTAAGGATCTTATGAATATATGAATTTGATGTTAAAATAAATAAAAATTAATAAGAACATACCTTGAATCCACATCGAGTTTTCTTCCACCAAAAGATTCCAAACCAAGCCTCTTTTTCTACAGTGAAAGAAAAAGTGGGCTTCTAATTTTTTCTTCTCTGAAGAAAAAATCCGTATCCTACGTTTTTATCATGTATATCTTTTTGTGTTTTATTTAGATTAGTCTTTTTATTTTAAAATAATAATTTAATTAATAATATTTACTAATTAAATTATTATCTCTTAAAATGAGACCTAATTCATGTAAACCACATAGAGTCATATTTTTTGTGGTTAACGTATAATACCTAACATTTGAGCATTATTAGTCTTTTAATAAAAAAAATACTAAACGTAAAATATTTTTGATAATTTCAAAAAATTATCCTTAAGATTTATTTATTTAATTTCTTAAATTAAATATTTAATTATATTTGGATAAGATTTTATCTATATTAATTAATTTCTAATTAATTAATTTTATCCAAAAATATAAAATATACGTATTTGAAAAATTATTTTCTGGACACAAACAATTTGTGTAATAACACAATCATTTTTATTTGTTCACTGTAATAACGAAAGAGGTGGTGGTATTGGGGACCTATGGACGTACAATTTCAAGCTCCAATAAATTTTGAATAATTAATTAAACTCTTTAATTAATTAATTCAATTTATTAATTCTAATGTTATTCCACTAAAAACCTGAAATTGCACTCTTGAAATTGTAAATATAATTTACTCAGAAAACTTATAGCAGTGCATTGATTTAATCACTACATTCAATTTAACCCTCTATAGATGGTTCATAATTAGAGATAGGTTTATTACCGTTTTACCCCTTTAATTATTTCTTTATCCTTAAGTACTATTAATTCACTAGTGAACAGTTAATTTGTAATATTATTACAAATTAAGCGCTCTAACCGTTCAGTTCTAGAATTAACCCTTAAGAGAATCTTCTTTCTAACTTCCATTAGGAGTGAATGGATTCTATATCTGTAAATCATATTCTCAACTATTTATCTCACAATGCCACCAAAATACAAGTTTTTAGTCTATTCTTTAGATAAACCATAACGAGTATTTCAAATGACATAATGACACAAATAAGAGTTTATGATCACTCAGGATTAAGGCTAATCTATATATGATCATCGGTTGACATTATTTGAATTTTTAATTAAAAATGATATTTTACATAAGAATTCAAACTACGTCTAGTCCAGTTCTATATAATCATATTATATATATATATAGTGCCTTTACCATAATGTCACTACGTTAGTGATCCGCATAAGATCACTACATTTTAAATATCTGTGGACCGCACTAGTAATATTTAATTAAAGATCTCAAACTTTAATTAATTTATTACAGACTTTATCTATTTATTATCCATAACTTTATTCCTCTTGTATATAACAATTATATACTAAAGTTATGGTTACATAAATAAACAAGAAAGTTTTTGATATTTATGTCATAAAATTATGAATATTCATCAAGTATAAAATTGTAACTTTATTAATTTCATAAAAACAGTCCAAGTATATGCTTTTAGGGCATTATTTTTAACATTCTCCCATTTGCCCTAAAGCAGGTGAGACATGTCTCTTAAACCCATGTTCTTCATATGACTCTTAAACGACCTAGTCGGTAATGTCTTGGTGAACAAGTCTGTAAGATTATTTTCAGATGCTATCTTCATGATTGTCACATCACTTCTATGCACTATTTTCTTGATCAAGTGATACTTTCCTTCTATATGCTTTTGTGGTTCCTGGGTTCTTTTGAATTTGCCACTGCCCCACTGTTGTCACAATAAAAGGTCAATGGTTTATACATATCTAGAATAACTTCCAGATCAGTGAAGAACTTCCTAAGCCATACTGCTTCTTTAGCTGCTTCGCAAGCTGCTATGTATTCAGCCTCCATGGTTGAATTTACACTTCTCTAGACTATGGATCTGCCACCAAGAGTAAACATTGACTCAGACGTCGACTTTCGACTATCTTTATTTGATTGAAAATCAGAATCAGTATAACCAGTGGGGTTCAGGTCTCCACCTGAATACACAAGCATATAATTTTTCGTTCTCTGAAGATACTTAAGAATGTGCTTTACTACAATCTAGTGAGCTAATTTAGGGTTGGATTGATAACGACTGACTATTCCTACTGCATAGCTAATGTCAGGCTTCGTGCACAACATAGCGTACATAAGGCTGCCAACTACTGAGGTATAGGAAACCCGTCTCATATCTTCTTCCTCTGAGGTGTCTTAGGATACTACTCTTTAGAAAGAATAATTCCATGTTGAGTCGGTAATTGACCCTTCTTGAAATTTTGCATCGAAAATCGCATAAGCACTTTATTAATATACAATGCCTGAGACAGTGCCAATAGTCTGTTCTTGCAATCCCAAATAATTTGGATCCCAATGACATAACCTGCCTCTTTCAAATTCTTCATTTGGAAGTGCTTGGCCAGCCACTTCTTTATGTTGGATAATATGTCTACATTATTCCCAATAAGTAAAATGCCATCCACATAAAGTACCAGAAAAACCACATTTTTGTTCTTGATGTACTTGTACACATAAGGTTCATCAACATTTTGCTCGAAATCATAAAATTTATTTGTCACATCAAATCTTAAGTTCTAAGACCTTGAAGCTTGCTTAAGTCCATTTATGGACTTGAGCAATTTGTAGACTTTCTGCTCTTGGCCTTCTGCCACAAACCCCTATAGTTGCACCATGTAGATGTTCACTTCAAGATAGCCATTCAAAAAGGCTGTCTTGACGTCCATTTTCCATATCTCATAATCAAGACATGCAGCAATGAACAAGAGAGTAAGAATAAATTTAAGCATGGCTATTGGCGAGAAAGTCTACTCATAGTCGACTCTCTCTTTTTGGGTATAACCCTTTGCCACTTGATGTGCATCATAAAGGTTCTAAATCAACTCAAAAAGGTGAGCTGAGCATAAAAGAGGTTTCAGATGGTCCAATAACAAGAGCTAAGGCCAAACAGCTTCAAAAGGCCATAAGTAGTCAAATTGGAGCTATTAAAGCTTCTATGAGCTTAAAAGCTTGCGATCTGAATGGAAATGAGCTAAAGGTGTTTATTTGTCTTCAATTAGAGATTGGAACGTGATTTGGAGGCATTTGGTGATGTTGGGCTTAAGGAGGCAGAAGGGGGCTTTCTTTCCATGCTATTGGGCTTAATTTGCTTCTTATGTTCCTATTTTTATTTACTTCACTTATCTCTCTTTATTTTATGTATTTGGGCCATTTTGAACTTGTTTAGCTTTATTTTAAACTGTTAAGTCAGATTGGGCTTATTTTTGGCTTTTAAAGTTAATTAGGTAATATTAGAGTTTCCTCTTCATCTTGTAAGCCTATATAAGGCATTTTAAAGTCTTACAGAGGCAATTAACTCATTCTTCAATTTTATGCACGAAAATAGAATTTTTCTCTCTCAAAATTGTCTTCTCAAGTTTTCCAACTCTTGAAGATAGTTGCTGACTTATCATTCTTTGATCACCAAGAATGTAGCGTCAAAACCCTAAATTGATCCTTGTGGCGTCCATATGACTTATCAAGGTTTCTTTTTAGTTCTATCCTCCATTTTATTTACCATTTATTTGTTATATTCAGCCTAAACACTTAAAGAAAAAAACAACAAAAACCAGTCCCTACCATTATCTTGAAATTAGATTTTGTTTATACTTTGAATAATCTATTTTAAGGATCAAGGCACATCACTACTAGTCTTGCTTTAAAAGTCTCTACTTTTCCATCCACGCCTATTTTCTTCTTGAAGATCCATTTACATCCAATGGGCCTGACATCTTTAAGTAGATCTACAAAATTCCCAGACTGAATTGGAGTACATAGACTTCATTTCTTGGTTTATAGCTTCTTGCCATTTTTCTTTATCAGAATCTTCCATTGCATGTCTATATGTCAATGGATTATCTTGTCTTGTATTAGACATAACTACTTGTGCCTCTCCCTCCTCTCTGTAACGAGAAGGTAGTCTCACTATCCTCCCATTATGTTGAGGTTCTAAGGTGTTTTGATCATAATTGGTGGTTACCTGACTTTATCGTTTACTAACTGTCGATGGTAAAGGTTTGATCTGATTAGAAAGTATTTCCTCTAGCATAATTTTACTGCAAGGTTTGTAGTTTAATATATAATCATTCTCAAGAAAAGTGGCATTTGTCGATATAATAACTTTATTTTCTTGAGGACTATAAAACAAACCTCCTCTTGTGCCTTTAAGGTAGCTTACAAACAGACAAACTTCTGTTCGCAGTTCTAACTTTTTAGTCTTTCCTTTCAGCACATGTGTCGGACACCCCAAATGCGAAAATGGCGTAAACTAGGTTTACTACCATTCTACATCTCTAAGGGTGTACTTTGGATAGATTTGGAAGGCACTACATTCAAAATATAGACCGCAGTCTGTAGTGTGTAACCCTAAAATAAGGGCGGCAGTAAAGAGTAGTTCATCATAAACCTAACCATATCTAACAAGGTTCTGTTTCTCTTTTCTACAATACTATTTTGCCGTGGTGTTCCATGTGCTATGAGTTGGGATAAAATCCCATGCTTCAATAAGTGATCCTTGAACTCTGTGTCAAGGTATTTGCCACCTCGATCGGATCAAAGGGTTTTAAGTGTTTTACCTAATTGCTTTTTAGATTTTGCTAAGAATTCTTTGAACTTTCTAAAAGTCTCAGATTTTCTTTGCATTAGGTAAACATAACCATATCTTGAATAGTCGTCAATAAATGAGATGAAGTATTCATAATCGCCTCTTACTTGTACATTTAATGGACTGCAAACATCAGTATGTACAAGCTGAAGTGGTTCCTTGGCTCTTTCACCCTTAGCTGAAAATGGTATTTTAGTTATTTTATCCTCTAGACATGACTCACATCTAGGAAGAGTGCCAACGTTTAGCTCTCTTAAAAGACCATACTTTACTAACCTGTTAATCATATTCAGATTAATATGACCTAACCTAAGATGCCAAAGATACGTGTCATCATTAAGAGAAACCTTTTGCCTTTTAGTAGATTTAAGATATTCTACTCTAAATAGTTCAGAATTATGCAGTGATGGCTCATTAGGCTTTAAAACATAAAGCTCATTTTCTAATTTCGCATGACAAATATTTAAATCATTTCTACCAATAATAATCTCATTATTATAAAAAAAATATAATAAATAATTGTTCATGCAACTTAAAAACAGAAATCAAATTCCTTCTGAATTTAGGAATAAAATAAACATTATTTAAAATTAAAAAATTATTCCCAAAATTCAATCGAGCCACTCCAACTGCTAAAGCTAAAATGATTGCCCTATTGCTAACCTGCATGGTAAAATCCCTATCAGCGAGCTCCTTAAAAGAGCTAAACATCCGCAAGGAAGAACAAACATGATTAGTGGCTCCTAAATCAATTATCCAAAGAGAAAGTTCATCATCCACTAAACAGGCTTCTCAAACTAGTAAATCATATTTATCTTTGTTCTTTTCCTTCAGCTCGGAGAGATACTTTTTACAATTCCTTTTTCAATGCCCATCGACTCTGCAATGAAAACACTTTCCTTTCTTTTCTTTGGAGTCCTTCTTTTTTCTCTTACTGCGGTTAAAGGCTTTCTTGGCCTTTCCTTCATAACCTGAATTACCACCAGTGTTCTTCCTCTTTTTATTTTACTTAGAGGAAAACTGCTTAGCTTCAGCAACATTTACTTTAGACTCTTTAGGCTTATCTGATATAGCCTCAAAATTTTGCAGTTCATTAAGTAGCTAAGTTATACTATATGAGAGCTTGTTCATAATATAATTTATTTTGAACTGCGAAAATGATGGAGTAAAAAACTCTAGAATGATGCTAACTTGAGTCTTATCATCTATGATGGCTCTATGGATCTCTGCCTAATGCATTAAATTGATCATGTTCAAAACATGCTCACGCAGCAGAACTCCTTTCTTCATTTTAGCATTCAGGTAGCTATGAATAGCTTCATGGCAGCTTTGTTTCGACTGCTGGCCAAACATCGCTTGGAGAGAATCCCATATCTCATGTGCAGTCTCCAGGTGCTCGTGCTTCATTCTAAGCACATTGCTTATACTGATAAGCATATAGCAGCGGACCTTATTATTGGCTTGTATCCATTTCTCTTACTGCTCTCGTACATTACGATTAGCATTGGCTGCAGGTTCTGGAGGACACTTCTCCAAAAGAATGAACTTTTAATCCTCACAGATCAGCACAATATTCATATTGCTTTTCTCTTTTACAAAGTTATCACTGGTCAAATTTTCATTTGCTAAGAGGTCTATGATAGGGTTTGTTTCAGACATGATGCTGAAATAAATAAAGTAATTTTATGAGTACTTGAATAAATATCATAGTGATTTTTGGAATAGTAAACATGATACATGAGTGCATTTATTTAAACACATAAATTTATACTAATCCATGATAGTTCAAGTTAACAATTAATGTGCCGCCGTAGGGTAGGTCACATTAAATTAAAATTAAAATTGAGACTATCTCAAATTAATTAGAAAATTTCAAAATATCTCATATTTTCATTTACTTATTAACTACCGTTTATTTCGGTCAAGACATGATTAACCTCTTATTTATATCTTTATGAGTGTAACCCATTATTTCATATCAAGATGACTTAACTCAAAAATGCTGCTGTAGGGTCGGTCAATTATGAAATACATCACTTAATCCTATCTCTTGGAAGTC
Organism: Ailanthus altissimus; assembly: GCA_946807835.1. Taxonomy (NCBI): domain Eukaryota; kingdom Viridiplantae; phylum Streptophyta; class Magnoliopsida; order Sapindales; family Simaroubaceae; genus Ailanthus; species Ailanthus altissimus. The sequence goes on from OX327687.1 coordinate 19,822,290, forward strand.
AACCTTATTATTGAAATAAGCGGACACCCTTCGTAGGGAGGACGAAATCAAAGCGTCGCGAGGCGCAACCTATATCTCACAATGTTATACTAATAATGGAGACCGGTGGGTTCATTGTAAAGTACCCTCTCCCACTTACTATTTTTAATACGTGTTTGATGTTTTATAACATCAGCAAATTATTATATCTCATATAATAAATTACTAAGTATAGTTAATTAATCTTAATAAAGTCCAATCTTATTAGGCCTATGTTCATTAGTCTAATTATTCCTATTAAATAGGCCTAACAATTTAGGTGAACCTACTTTTTCAATTACTGGATTAATTATTTATTTTTATAAATAATAAAATCAATAATTTTATTAATAATTTTATTAATAATTTTCTAAGTAATCCTAAATCAAACTATTTAATTTCGGTTACCTAAAATAATGTGAAATTACCAATTTAACTATTAAATCTAATTTCACATTATTTGATTAATTATACAAGTTCTAAATATGCTAATCAATCAATTAATTTAATCTTATTAATTATAATATGCCATAATAAAAAAAAACTATTTAAATTTTAATTATGGCATGTATGCATGTCATATTAAAATTATATGAGTGGATACAAATGCATGATATGTAATTATGCATGATCATGTTATAATTCATCACATAAATAAATGATATAAATTAATATTTAATATATCTTTGGCCGAGTCCTCTAAGATATTAAATTACAATCCATAAAATAAGAATAAATAAATTGTATAAAAAATATAAACACGCAAGCCCAGTTGCACGAGGTCTTCTTAAGTCCATAACGAGCCAAATTCACTTTATTTGTAATTTTATACATTTGGACTTAAGAACTTTTCTTAAGCCCATTGTATATTTTGTAAGGTAATCTAACTCTTAGACACTTTTCTAAAAAAGAATTTTATCCATTTAAAGCTCACACATTAAATGAATCAAATCCAATTTTATTTAGGCTTTCTAAGTTTAAAATTAAGAGCCTTTAGTTACCCTAATACCCAAGACAACAACATGTAAATTGCTACCCCTATGCCAACCACTGCCAACGATGGCTTAAGGCCACTTAGCAACACATGACCATAATTGGCAAGGCTGCCAACAATTGGCACCTACCATGCCAAAAGCAATTATTTTTATATTCATAAAAAACATTCAATGAAAATAATTGCTTTGATTTACTTTTCAAGTGCTATTCCTTGCATGGTGGCAAATGCTTTACCCATTGCCTCTTCGATTTTCCATTTTTTTAATACTATCTTTCATTTTTCTTTTTTTTCGTCTTCTGCTTCTTTCTTCTCAAAACATATGTTTGAATTTCTTCTTCTTTCAGTGTCCGAAACAACAATAAAAATAATAATATATATATTTATCTATCACAAAAAAATCCTATACCCCTTTATGGGTTTACACAATTTTGATCTAATCAAATATACAAATAATTAAAATCAATCTTAAAGGATCATATAATTAACAACTAAAGGATCTATACATAAAACAACCATTCATCTCATGAATATTATAAAAATACAATTACCCACTTAAACATACATACCCATAAAAATAAATCATGATTTAAATAAAATAAATCATAACACAAAATTATATATTCAAGAAACTATTACTCTGATACCAATTGTTGGATGGTTATTGTTATGACATTCATAACGCAGCGGAATAGAAAACAAATTTTTTTAATCTTTGTTTTCCTTAGATAAAAGTACTTTTTATCTAAGCATTTTATGAATATATGAATTTGATATTAAGTTAAATAAAATTTAACAAGAACATAACTTGAATTCACACCGAGTTTTCTTCCACCAAAGAATTTTAAATCACATCTTTTTTTTCTACAGTGAAAGGAAGAATGGGCTTTCAATTTTTTCTTCTTTGAAGAAAAAATCTGTATCTTGCGTTTTTATCACTATATCTTTTTGTGTTTTATTTAGATTAGTCTTCTTATTTAAAATAATAGTTTAATTAATAATATTTACTAATTAAATTATTATCTCTTAAAAGGAGACCTAATTCATATAAACCACATAGAGTCCTATTTTTTATGGTTAACATATAATACCTAACATTTAAGCATTATTAGTCTTTTAATAAAAAAAAACACTAAAATTAAATTTTAAAATCTTTATGATAATTTCAAAAAATTATCCTTAAGATTTTATTTATTTAATTTCTTAAATTAAATATTTAGAATATTTGGATAAGATCTTATCTATATTAATTAATTCTTAATTAATTAATTTTATCCAAAAATATAAAATATACGTATTTGAAAACTATTTTTTGGACACAATCATTTTTATTTGTTCACTGTAATAAAGAAAGATATGGTATTAGGGATCTATGGACCTACAATTTCAATCTCTAATAAATTTTGAATAATTATTTAAACTCTTTAATTAATTAATTCCACTGTTATTCCACTACAATCCTGGAATTGCACTCTTGAAATTGTAGATATAATTTACTCAGAAAATTTAGAGCAATCCATTGATTTAATCACTATATGCAATTTAACCCTCCATAGATGGTTCATAATTATAGCTAAGTTAATTACCGTGTTACCCCTCTAATTATTTCTTTATCCTTAAGTACTATTAATTCACTAGTGAACAGTTAATTTGTAATATTATTACAAATTAAGCGCTCTAACCGTTCAGTTCTAGAATTAACCCTTAAGAGAACCTTCTTTCTAACTTCCATTAGGAGTGAATGGATTCTATATCTGTAAATCATATTCTCAACTATTTATCTCACAATGCCACCAAAATACAAGTTTTTAGTCTATTCTTTAGATAAACCATAACGAGTATTTCAAATGACATAATGACACAAATAAGAGTTTATAATCACTCAGGATTAAGGCTAATCTATATATGATCATCGGTTGACATTATTTGAATTTTTAATTAAAAATGATATTTTACATAAGAATTCAAACTACGTCTAGTCCAGTTCTATATAATCATATTATATATATATATATAGTGCCTTTACCATAATGTCACTACGTTAGTGATCCGCATAAGATCACTACATTTTAAATATCTGTGGACCGCACTAGTAATATTTAATTAAAGATCTCAAACTTTAATTAATTTATTACAGACTTTATCTATTTATTATCCATAACTTTATTCCTCTTGTATATAACAATTATATACTAAAGTTATGGTTACATAAATAAACAAGAATTTTTTTGATATTTATGTCATAAAATTATGAATATTCATCAAGTATAAAATTGTAATTTTATTAATTTTATAAAAATAGTACAAGTAAATGCTTTTAGGTAGGGGTGGGCGTATAGCCCGGTTCTGGCCCGACTCGGACCATTAGACCCGAAAAATATGGGTCAGGACGGGTCCCAAAATTGGGACAAAACCGAAATGGAAAATGTGAGTCCTGGTTGTCCCAGTCCAGCCAGGACGGGACCCGAATCGGTTCGGGTCATTCCCAAACCGATCTGATTTTTTTTGGTTTTATAATGTAATCAAAACGGTGCAATTTCTGAAAGTGAAAACAGCGCTGTTTTAATAAAAAAAAAAAGAATCGATATCATATATCAGAAAAATTGAATTCAGAAATTAGAAATTTTCATTTTCATTTCAAAAAGACTGTTGCTGCTGCCGCCGTTCTGCCACCGTTGCCTGTTGTTGTTCTGCCGCTACGTGACCTACCCTGTGGGCCTGCAACTGTTCTGCCAGTGCTGGTCCACATTCGATGATTGCTGTTCTGTCGGTACTGTTCTACTGCTGTTGCTGTTTTGTCGGTGTTGTTCCGTGTCTGCCCGTTGCTGTTCTGCCGGTGCTGCCAGTGCTGTTCTACAGCCGTTGCTATTCCGTGTCCATCTATTGCTATTCTGTGTCGTTTGTTGTTGTTCTGCTGACTGCCGGTGCTATTCCACGTCCGTCTATTGCTGTTCTACCGACTGCCGGTGCTATTCTGCATTCCTATGTTAAAATTTCAGTTTCAAGTTTAATTTTTACCAATTAATCTTTGTGGTATGTTATGCTTTATGATAACTTGATAAGGGTTTATTTTTTAAAACTTTTTGATTAAATGGTTATAAATTATAATGTTTTAAGAATTGGTTTGATTCTGGAGAAATTGCAAAATCGTTTAGGTTCTAGAATATTTAACTTCATGTATTTCACATTATGTGGCTTGGATTGTGGGAAAGAAGACTTTTGTTTGCATTCTGATTAATATTTACATGTTAGTTACATTGATTTATTTTTGCATAAAAGATTTAAATTAATCTTTGTTGATCGTTGTGTATTATTATACTATTATATTCAGATGAGTCGTGATTCAATTTCAAAAATTATTATGAATATTGGAGGATCTCATGATGATACACAATACAACATCAACGATGCAGATACATTGTTGCCTCCACATCCTAATACTAAGAAGAGAACAAGATCAATGGTGTAGAGTCACTTCACCCCGTGCAAGGACATAACGGATAAGTCATAGTGCAATTACTGTGAAAAATTGTATGCGTGTAATTCAACAAAAAATGGAACAAATGATATACAAAAACACTTACGGGTATGTAAGAAGGTTTCACGTTCATTGTTGGATGATAGACAAACAATATTTGGTAGATAACTCACAGGAGGAGAATAGGGAAATAGTAGTAATATTGTACCTAGAGGATGAAGTCAAGAAGCATGTCAAGATGTAGCTATAAAAATGGTGATTATAGATAAATTGCCATTCAGTTTTGTAGAGAATAATGGGTACTGATATTTTTACAGTGTAGCATATCCTCTATTTGATGTTCTGTCACGTAAAACTATAACCAGAGACGTAGTAGAGCTATTTGCTTAGGAGAAAGCCATGTTAAAGAGTCTATTTAGTGTAACTGGGCAACGAGTGAGCTTGACAACTGATCTTTGGACTTCTATTTATAATCAAAGCTATATGGTTATTACTGCCTATTTCATAGATTCGGATTGAAAGTTGTATAGAAGAATTTTGAGTTTCTCTCCGATGTCATCCCATAAAGGGGATGACATCGGTAAGCAACTTGAATCTTGATTGTTGGATTGGGGTAGAAAAAGTGTTTACCGTTACAGTTGATAACGCAAGTGCCAATGATGTTGCCGTCAATTATTTTAAGAAGAGATTGAAGAGCTGGAAAAATGAAGCACTGATATTGAATGGTGAGTTTATGCATGTGCGTTATTGTGCGCATATTTTGAATTTAATTGTGACTGATGGGTTAAAGGATTTGCATGAGAGCATTATTTCTATACGTAATGCTGTGAAATATGTGAGATCTTCAACAGTAAGAGTTCAAAGTTTTAAAAGTTTTGTGGAAAGAGAAAGAATTGATTATAAAAGGAGTGTGGTATTAGATGTGCCAATGAGATAAAATTCCACTTATTTGATGTTGGCGACTGGATTAAAAATTGCAAAGGTGTTTGATCGAATGACAGAAGAGGACGAGTCATATGGGAGTTATTTTATGGAGGATGAAAATGAAAAAAAGATATATGGGCCACCAATTATTGTGGATTGGGAGAATGTTGAATGGCTTGTGAAGTTTTTAAAATTTTTTTATGATGTTACGTTAAAATTTAGTGCTTCATTGTCTTTGACATCTAACATTTATTTCAGCGAGATTTGTAAGATTAATTCCAATTTAGCAAAATTAAGTCAGAGTGAAAATGTCTCTTTACGTGTCATGGCTAGTAAGATGCAGGCAAAATATGGTAAATATTGAGAATCTATAGAGAAAATAAATAAATTGTTGATACTTGCTACAGTGCTTGATCCAAGATGCAAGATGCAATTTGCTGGATTTTGTTTTAGGTTTTTATATGGTGATGACAGCGCCAGAGTCGAAGACATGAAGAGAATAAGTAAAGACTTATTGTATAGGCTTTACGAAGCCTATAATACATCGTATTGTAGAGCGATTGATGGGTCTGGGAGTGGAGTTGGGAGTAGCACTAACATTTATGGGTCACAGTCACAGCAGTCTAGTCCATCAAGTTTATATTCAGACGTAATATAGTTTGATGTGGGGGATGATGACCCTTGGGCAAAATTCATGGGGTGTGTAGATGACGAAATGGATTTGGCTGAATCCAATGAAGTGGATAAATACCTGATGGAGAAAGTTGAGAATCCCAAAAATCAACGTTTTGATATTTTGAGTTGGTGGAAGGTAAATGCTTCGAGGCATCCAGTGTTGGCACAGATAGCTAGGGATATACTTGCTATTCCTATATCTACTGTGGCCTCTGAGTCGGCTTTTAGTACCGGGGGACGTATTCTAGATTCATTCCGCGGCTCATTAACTCCAAAGATGGTTGAGAGTTTGATATGCACACAAAATTGGATTAGAGCTTCACTTTTGCTAAATAGACCAAAGAAAGAAGAATTTTTGAAAGATATTGAATTTTATGATAAAGTTGAAGCAGGTAAAAAATATTATTCTACTATTTTATTATCTGTCCTTTTGAATTTTTCCTATTATTTCTTAATATTTTATGTTTTTATAATGCGAAAATTATTTTCTTATTTCTTTTATGTAGAATTTGCACATGTTATGCAACCGCCACCTCCACATCATTAAATTTATCAAGAGGTTAATTACGTTATTTGTGTGTAACTCAATTTTAAGGTAATTATTCAATAGTTAAATTAATGAAGTAATTAAGTTTTATATTGTAATTTGTAATATTTAATGTTTGTTATACTTTTATTTTGCAGATTAATGAAGAATGCAAATTTTGATGATATTTTTGTATTGTAATTTGTAATATTTAATATTTGTTATACTTATAAACTTAATGTATTTATTACTTAAATGTTACACTTTATTTTTATTTAGTGAAGATGTTGGGAACTTGGCTTGATTTATATTAGCTAGTGAAATTATTTTGGACTTATTGATTTAGTTGGCAATGGACCATTGCGAAAGGTATTATGGTATGGATGAATTGATTTGATATGATGAATATTGAAGTGTCAATTTTGTACAGGTATATATTTATGAAAATATCCAATTTTTAGGGGAGGTTCTGCCGAAATTTTTTATTCGGATAATAAAAATTAACATAATTAAAATTAAAATTAGACTTAAATTTAAATTTAAAATTATAACACTTAAACAATTGATGTCACTATCATGTTAGAATTTGCTAAATCGAAATTATATTTGTGATTTAACGTAATAGACGTTAAAATTGAAATTATAATGTAATAGATGTTAAATTCTATTAGAATTAAAATTAATAATTATATTAATGATAAGAAATTAAGTTAATAACAAAATATATTAAAGTCTAAAAGAATATAAAACTACATTTTTTAGGTTAAAAATATAAATTTGTAACAATGAGGATCATGAATTACAAATTAACTCAAAATAATTAAATGAATTTATATAATTTTAATAAAATTTATAAATTTTAAATAAATTAGGGATATGGACAAAATTTAGGTTCGGGTCGGGACATGAACTTTTCCCGTTTGGGACAGGTAAATCTATCCCGAACAGAATTCAGGACCGATCGAGTCAATCCCGAACCCAACCCGATCCCAAGTTGCCCACTCCTACTTTTAGGGTATTATTCCTAACACCAACTTCATAAACTATCACACAACCCTGAGGCAAAAAATTCAGAAAAATTTCATCCCTCAATTTATAATTTAATGTTATAAACCATTTAAACTGAAATAAAAACAGAAATGTAAAAAAAAAAAAAAAAATGTCAATCTAGCGTTTTCATGTTGTTCAGTGGCAAACCACCTTCCAACTCAAACCCCTAATCTCCCCAAACTACGCCAAGTTTTGCGGAAACTGCCTTTCTGGTTCTAGTGGCGATTCGGACTCTTCCTCACTAATGGACTCGAACAAAATTCCAATCTAACATACATGTTTTTGTTGTTCCTTGTCTGCGTCCATCTAATCTTAGGAGCCACGGAGGTTGCGAGGCGATAACCATAAGGCGGAGGCTCTGAGGTGATGACTGTGAGCGGAGGCGGAGGCTGCAAGGCGGTGGCTACGAGGCAGCGATTAATGGCGAAGGAACTTTGGTGCCAGCCAGAGGCGAGTCCAATTCTTGGGTAAACAGATCTCAGCTACCCACTTGCTCCAGTGACGCTATCTCACTCCTTTGTAGAGCTTTGTAGGTTTGGGTGGATGAGGTGGTGGTGGGAGAGGGAGGAGCGGTAGTGGTGGTGGGTATGGTGGCGCAGCAGCAGTGGGGATAGGGGTAGGTCTAAATGTTTTGTGGTGGCTACTGTGGTTTTGAAGTTTGAATTGTAAATAAGTTTGAATTAGCAAATTGTTTTTGTTTTTTCTTATTTGGGTAAGAGACGCTTGATGGTTTTGATTTCTTGAAGTGAGTCTTTTTTTTTTTTTTTATGGTGGCTATGTGTTTGTGATTTTGGTCGCGTGTTCTTGAAGTGGTTTATATTAATTAACTTTAATGAATTAAAAATAAAAATTTAAAGAAAATAAAAATTTATTGATAAAAGGGTGTAATAATCAAGTTAATTTTATTATTAAAGATAATTAAGTGTTTTCATTTGCAATAATATAGATTTTGTTAAATTTGACAAAAAAAATTTAATAAAAAATTATCTGTGACATTTGTTTTTCAATGTTTCAAGTATTATTGTCAAAATTTAAATTTTTTGAGTATTATTATAATTAAATCTTATTTTAAGAGTATTCATAATAATAATTTTAAAAATAAATACATTATATGATAGGAGTAGTTGTACTTTTTTTTATTTATAATTTAAATATTAAAATTTACTTAATTTAAAAATTAGAGTGTATATTTTGAGATTAATTTTAAAAATATTAGCCAATTTTTGTGTATTTATTTTTAAATATTTTATTTATCATCATATTGTATCAAGAAGAACAATTGTGTTACTCTTTCATAATTTTAGTTAATAAAAATTATACTATTAATTTATGGTTAAAATGGATAGTTTCCTAAAGATATAGATCATTTTCGAAAAATTTCCTAAAATTAATACATTACTCCCTACAAACAATAATAAAGAGACTCAGAGGTGGCTGGTCTAAGGTGTACCGAAGAAAATTAATTAATATTTTCTTTCATTTATTTTATTTTATATTTTTTTCTTATTAATTATTCAAACCAGAAAAATAAGCACCGACCGTCACAATTTGCTGCCACTGGCTTTTGTCGTCCGTCAAGTTTTGAGTTCGAGTCTTTGTCAACCAAGCTATACCACGGTTACCACCGTACAAATATTCTCAACATTGAGGGCCCAATTCACCATAAAAATGAAGAATAATATTCTCAAATAGTCACTTAAAACGTCATTGTCAAATTGCAGCAAATAGATCCAACTACCATCACTATTCTCTTAAGACATCATTGGATCTACAAAAATGGTAGAATTGGTGCACCACCACTAACTATTATTTGACATCATGAAATGTAATGGCTGGATTTTCTTTCTCATATATTTGGCGAGAGGGAACTCAAACTCCGATAATGTTTCTATTGATTGACGGTGAGGATTTCAAGCATTTATATTAGTCGGAGTTGCTATTGAAGTACAATCGCTTTCCATGGGAGGCTCAACAATGTAACACCATTTACTTTCTCTTCAGTCAGTTTGAGCCTTGAGGGCTCACTGTTTTATAGTTGAAAGCTATTTAGTTATGTGGACCACGTGGCCTAAGGTGAAAGTTTGAGTTCAATTTATCAACATCAAATGCAAATCTTCTTTTACAATAGTTTTTGTCATGATTCAACCAATATTTGTTCCTTGCAACAATATATATATTTTTATTTTTATACCGTGTGAAGTTTTCTTATTTGAAATCTTTATGTTAATTATTAACTTGTCTTTACATATTTCTTTAAATAACAATTCTCTTCTAAAACAAAAAAATATTCAAACACTAAAATTAATAATTATTAAAAAAAATGTACCTCATGTGTGGAGAGTATTCGCTAAGACAAGTAGGGATATGATACTGGTTATTTAATACTAAGTATTATGAGTTGAATAAAATAGAATAGTATTATGAGTTGAATAAAATAGAATAGCGAACAAAAAAAATTTATAGTGCATGTGATCAAATTCTTTTTAAAGTATATATGCATGAATTTAGAACAAATACTATTTTTTAGGTGATATTCTGTGGTGTTTAAGATGGATTTAAACCTTTTTTTCTATTAAAAGTCCAAAATAATAATGTGAATAGAAGTAAAAATTATAATTTGATCAATACCCAACTTTTCGTAAAATCTCATACTTATTTATGGAAATTCACAAGTTATTAGGTTGAATTACTTGTTTTTGGGTGTTGAGTCTAGTTTCTAGGCCCTTGATTCATGTGGGCTTTCTTAATTTGGCCTCATTCTTGACTATGCCACTTTCTTTACAAGTGAGGTATAAACTTATGGCGACACGAGCTAGTTGAGCCTATTTAAGTTATAGGCCCAATAGATACACTTTAAAGTGAAGCAGTGTGTCTCTTAAATAGGAAGCGTGCAAGACACTTTTTACTTTTCAACCACCAAGTGCCAATGTCCTAAATTTAAAATCTCACTTCTTTTTTAAATGTGACTATTCTAGATGAAATGCTTTCAATCACGGTGATGTTTTCACTTTTATAGGTAGACGCATAAGTAGTTATACTTTTTTAGTATAAAAAACCCTTAGCCTTTTTCCCTTTTCATTTTCATTTCTAATTCCAAAAAACCCTAAACTTTGATTCTTTTAATTTTTACAATCCTTTCAAAAAACTTTGCAGACGTAGAAAATATTGCAAAAAACAATGAGAAGTCTCAGTTCTTTATTTATTAAAGAACTAAAAACTATGTTTTAGATTCCTAAAAAAGTCAATATTTCTCCCTTCTAGTAACCCTCATCGAGAACTAGAACGATTAGACTTAGAGAATTACCCTTATTCCAAGAACATATCTTGTGTTTTTGCTTTCTAATTCCTTCGATTATCTATGAGTTCTTGCACGTGATAAGACTTTCTCCATTGCAAATCCACCTAAATATGCTTCACTTTCTGCAAGATTTCAAGATTTTGAACCATATAATTCGATCACCCGATGGGCTCACGTTGTACAACGTCTTCTTGAGTTATAATCTCCTCAACTAAAAAAAACTACTTTTGATTCTCAAAGGGTGAGATGAGGCTATTTTTTATTTTAAAGACAAGAAAGCTAATTTTAAAAAGAGTGTGGTAGTGATCAATGGAGACTAGAAGAGGACAGGGTATCCTTACAAAGTAAATACTCCATTCAAGGAGTACAATTGAACAACTAGCCTCAACTTTCCTTCAATCCTCAAGAGGGAAAGACTCTTTAAAGAGTATTTTTAGAAGAAAGCAATCTCTCACAAGCATTTATATTAGTTGGAGTTGTTATTGAATTACAATCACTTTTCAAGGGTGTGTCATCTCCCCTATGCTTTTACCATAAAGGATGGAGTATGGACTTTGGTTCCTTTAGACCTAAGTGTTGTATCAAGCACTCTGTCATTCGATGTGAGATACTTTTACAACTGCATTTTATTCCATGTTCTTTTATATATGAACGTTCTATTTCCTTAAAGGGATGTCCCAAATGGTGAGGACATTTTTCTCTAATATCAATGAGTTTCAAAAGTAAAATTGTATCCTTCCATTATGTTATTTCTTTTTGGTGGTTTATAACTTGTTATTCTTTATGTAGTTACAAGCATGGAAGTTGTTCACATTTCTTCGGAAGGAAGGTTTTGGACTTTTACTTTAGGCTGATGCTTCCTTAAGTACAGATAGCTTCCCTAGTGTAGGTGAAAGCTCGAGGATAACTCTGAAGGCTTGAAGTTGATTTCCCAAAATCTAGAGGTTCTAAAGGTGGGTACCTTATCTACAACTTGTAGACTGCTAGCTATTGATCTTATCTCTTCCAAAAATTTTGATTCTAATCGCGTCCTATTAAAGTTAAGGTGTTGGCTTCCTCAACTGTAAAGGCTAGTTCCATAGTTTTAGTTATGAAAGCTGTTGTTCCTCTAACCACTTTCGCTTATTATTATAAATCCTTTGATTATGCAAAAATCACTTATGTTATAAGATAACTACAAGGAGTTCAAGCTTATCAATGATGAGTTGATGTATACCAGATATAAATAGTTCTAGTATAGATGTTTGTTGGTTTCAAAAAATTTTGCTCAAAATATAACACAACTTCCAACTGACTTAGGAAGTTTGCAGAACCAAAATGCATATATTATGTTTTTGCTCTCTAACCATATACAGAACAAGTGTCCTCAACCGAAACTTTAAGTTAGCCACTGTGGGGAGCCATTCATGTGATGCTTTTTATGTAAAGACTTTAATTTTTTATGGAATGGATAATCTTCAAAATCATTTCCACCAAATCTAAACCTCTAAAGCATTAGAGCTACTTGTATAACCTTTAAGATAAGATTCAAGCCAATAACCAGACTTAACCATATAATATGTTGGGATTTGTGCTTACATGCCATCCCATTATATATAAATATTTAATGATAGTATTTATACAATTATTACTTCTAATAAAATCGTTAATATTATTTATAATAAATGGTAAGATGGTTATAACATTTTAGACATTGTATGATCTGAAGGAGTTCAGATATGGTCTAAAAGAGTTTAGATCAGTGCTAAGAGTTAGCAACGCTAATAGTTAAAAGTACTAAGAGTTAATGGTGCTAAGAGTTAGCAGATTAACAGAGTTAGTGAAATCTAAACAGCTAGAGCCTTGTCTGAAATGGGATAATGACCTGAGAATGTATTAATAATGACATAACGACAAAGAGTTGCAGATGGTGGTAAGAAATGTCAGTATGCAAGTATATTCTCAAACATTATATTCTTGATCTAATTTCACCGATACGGGTCTATCGGTGGAACCCATTATTATAGATTAGTGTATATCTATATCTGGATGGTCTAGATAGTTAGTCTTAGGAAACTATGAACTTAGTGGAAGCTCGTATAGACTTACAGGTATTCAGTGAGGACTACATATTGAACATACTTACAAAAACCTCCAATAGACATCGCATAAAACCATCAATGAAAGGTGTAGTAACCACTTATCCACAATCAGAAAGAATAAATATTTGTACTTGTATAATTTTATATTTATTTGTATGTGGATGATACTTAATTTATGTATTGTTATTAGTATTGCTTGTATAGATTAAAGACATATTATTAGTATTGAGTTTATTTGTAAGACTTTAGATTTATTTTAGGGACCAAATTATAATACTTTAAAAGTCTTGAGGGTTAATTTATAAATACTAAAAATTAGCCTCTTAGTATAAAAATACACATTTTAAACCCTAATTCACTCATTTTGGTTGAGCCACCTCTTTTATAGTGAGAAAAGAGAGAAAGAAAAAGGAGAGAAAGAAAAGAGGAAGAAGAAAAAGAAGAAGAAATTTGGAATTTAAGCACTAAGAGGTATCTTATAACCCTTTCTTAGTTTCTCGGTGTTAATTAAGTTAATTTCTTTACGTTTTGATTTCTGAAAAAATGAAAAATTGGGGATTTTATGTGGATTTTGTAAGATATGTTGAGAATTGATGATGATTATGTAAATAACTTGATAAATCATGATGAATTGCAGAATGTTTACTTGATAGTCTCTTGATCCGGGACTTTTATAAATTTTTGTGATTCGATTCTGATTTTAAATTTTGAGAATATGAAACTAGACATGTCTAAAATCATTTGAGACTTTGAATCAATTGAAAATTTCAGAAATTAAATTTTTAGTAAATTTACAAAGATGACCTTGAAATTTTGAAAATTTGAAAATTTTCTGTGTTAACAGTATACTGAAGTGGTGAACAATTTTCGATCTACTATATGATCTTTAAAAATTATGAAGTTTTGGAATATGATTATTTTACATGTATACTATGATATATTAAAAACTGAGAATTTATATTAATGTGATCAAATTGTTATGAGTTTCTAAAGTGTATCAGCTTACTATACTACTTGATAAACATATTTTTAAAGCTATGGAACTAAATGGTTCTAAAATACTTTTGACAGGACTTTTGAAGTACAACATTTGTCATGGATTGAGATATATGTTAAGATTAATTATGTGGTAGTTTTATAATTTTTGAGTTAGTAATTGATTTTATAAAAGTGGGAGACTAAATATTGTTCAGTAAATATCTTGATCCTGTCAAGATAATAGTTTGAATTTGATAGTATTTATGAAATGGATTGTATAGGAATTATGGTATAATATTAATATATAAGAAGGATATATGAGTAAAGAATGATATATTCTGATTTAGGAGTAATTAGACATCATTTGATGTATAAGAAACATTTGTTAAGTATAAGTGGTCAAAATGACAGATTTTGAGAAACCAAGTCATTAGACCAATTCGATGTGTTAAGTGAAATATGTGTAATTTTGTAAGCTATTTAAAGTATTTTGTGTTAATGGTGAGGTTTAAGAAAGGATTAATCTCTATTGATAAGTTAAGGAGAATTAAGCCTTGTAACCGAAAGTGCTAAGAGGTAAGTATACTAGACTTTTACTGAAATGACAATAAACATAGTAATTATTTATGTATGATTTTGTAAATGTGCTTAGAAATATGTTTATGTTTATGTTATGCCAAAGTATATTTGATATGAAATGTGAAAGACGTATGTTTATGAATGTGAGCATTGACATTGAGCATGGATATACATGTTTTTATGAAAGTGAGTTTTCAAAATGAAATGTATTTAACAAAGAAAGCTTTTGAAGTGAAATTTTTTTATGAGATACGTTTTGTGTTTTAAGGATGTTTGAACTCACTATTTATTTAGTAAGCATCTTATGTGATTTGTAGAGCCTTTATGTGTGGCCTTTCCTTCTGGATTGGTATGTGTTATGTGTTCCGTATGTAAAAAGGATCCTATTGGTACCTAAAGAAGAGTGAGTCATCACATTCGTGTGGTGGTGTATTGGTGCATGTGAGGGGATTCACCGATGATCAGGGTGAGGGTTTGGCTCTTATCTTCAGGCATGAGCATTATATATGTGTAATATAAATCTCACTTGTGCTATTCCTCTCATACGGTATGTCATCAACGGGTGACATTTGGCTCATTATGTGATATGTGATATGGAAGTCCTACTAAATAGTAGTTGAATAATGGTATTCCTATTATATATTTTGAAAGAATGTGTAAGCGCTTACCTGATATATGATTTGATAAGATTATGATTTTGATTTATCATGATATATCATACACATGCATTGTGTACATATATATTTTTGTATTTTGATATATGAAAAACTACTATACTTACTGAGTTTTATACTCATTATAGTTTATAGTGATTTTAGGTAAATAAGTTACATGTGTACTTAGCGAATTTGGCAAGGTTTCTACTGTCTCTTGGGTTCCCTAAGTTGCTGAGTATTTTATTTGTGGACACGTGGTTTAAGATCTTTGATTTGTCCTTATTAAATAAATACTTATATATTATTTTATTAGGTGTGGTTGTATTTGGTTTATGTTTGACCAAGTATGGTAATGAGTGAAATTTTGTGTTGAACTTACTAGTAACTTGCTAAGGATTCCTATATTGAATTGAAGTTTGAAATTTTATGCAATATTAATTATGAGTGCACATTATTGAATGAGTGTAAGTTATGTCGTGTGTCAAATCTTTTGATTCTGAGGCGTAACAAGTTTTAGTGGTATCAAAGCTAAGAATAGGATTCTGTAGACTTTTATGTGTCTAGTCAAGGGAGCCCAGCCGATTCAAATCCTTAAGATTATATGTGTGCTTATTTACAAATATATAGATTTGTTTAATATCTTACTTACTTATTTTTATGATTTTAAAAAGATGTGGCATAATCCAAGAATTACTAGAAGTGCTAATACTGTGAATGAGAATACTTCAGGAGAAAACCTTGCTACCATCCAGAATTTTGTTCAAGCGGTGACTAATGTGCTCCAATAACAACGACCCCAAGTAGTCCATAATGATAATTTATATGTTATTGAGCAATTTAGAAAACTGCAACCACCATCATTTGAAGGCTCAAAAGACCCGTTGGTTGTTGAGTAGTGGATCTGTGAGTTGGAAAAGATATTCCGTCTCGTTGATTGTTCAGATTCACAGAAAGTGACTTGTGCCACTTACATGCTCAAAGAGAGAGCCAGTCATTGGTGGGAGATGACTATGCGGACGCTGAATGTTGATAAGAACCAGATGACATGGGAAAGATTCAAGGAAGTATTTAATGAAAAATAATTTCCTTAGTCCTTAAAAGATGAGAAAGAAGCAGAATTTATCCATTTTGCTCAAGGTACAATGTCAGTGACAAAATATGAGAGAAAGTTTGAGGAGTTGTCCAGGTTTGCTCCCCACTTAGTAGATATGAAAGCACGTAAGGCCAAGTAGTTTCAGATGGGTCTTAAACCAAAAGTGAAAAGGTTACTCTCTATACTTGATCTACAGACATACAGTGCAGTACTACAGAGGGCTGAAATATTATTAAGGGATGAAGAATTAGCAGTTCCATCTGAGTCTAAGCATTTTGGGTTAGCGTCAATCAGAAAAGAGACCATGGGTTAAGAATAATCAAAAAAAAGTTTAACAGGTGGAAAGGAAAGAAGAGGCAAAGGAATGATGACATTGAAAAGAAGGATCCCCCATTATGCGATACATGTGGGAAACGACATGGAGGGGTGTATTTTAGGAAGAGTGGAGCTTGTTTTAAGTGTAAAAGAACTGGTCATTTTATTCAGAATTGTCCAGAGAAGAAGACTGATCAATGAGGATTTAGGAAGGATCAGAATGCTCAAGCAAGAGTCTATGCTCTTACCAGGAAAGAAGCTGATGATTCACCTTTTGTAGTGACAGGTACAATTTTCATATTCGGCCCGCATGGTTTAGCTCTTTTTGATTCGGATTCTACCCATTCATTTGTGTCACACACATTTGTTAGTAGTATAGGTGTTGTGCCAGAACCTTTAGGTATAGATTTATGTGTTGTAACTCCTTCAAAAGATTTGATGTGTGCTACAAATATAGTAAAATCATGTAAGATTGAAATAGGAGATAAGGTGCTACAAGCAGATTTGATAATCTTAAATATGTATGATAATGTTATATTTGGCATGGATTAGTTGTCTATGTACCATACTAATGTTAACTGTTTTGAGAAAGAAGTTATTTTCCAACCACCAAGGGAGCCTGAGTTTAGTTTTATTGGTTTTAAGTTATGCTCTTTGCCAAAAGTAATATCTGTTTTACAAGCTTGGAAAAGTCTTAAAAAGAGATGTCAGTGTTTCTTAGCGACTGTAGTGGATACAAAGAAAGAAGAAGTAAAAATACAAGATGTTCTAATGATGAATGAGTTTATAGATGTCTTCTCTGAAGATTTACCTCAAGTTCCACCAGACCGAGAGATCGAATTCACTATAGAACTTCTGTCAGGTATCAGTCCTATATGTAAAACACCTTATCGTATGGCACCAGTAAAGCTTTAAGAGTTAAAGGAACAGCTACATGAATTACTTGAGAAGAGGTTTATTCGCCCGAGTGTTTCACATTGGGGTGCTCCAGTTCTTTTTGTTAAGAAGAAGGATGGTTCAATGAGATTTTGCATTGACTATCAAGAGTTGAATCGTGTGACTGTGAAGAATAAATATCCACTTCTAAGAATCGATGATTTATTTGATCAGTTGCAAGAAGCTTATGTATTCTCAAAAATTGATCTTTGTTCTGGCTATCATTAATTGAAGATCAAGAAAGAAGACATTCTGAAGACTATATTTCATACCAGATATGAGCATTATGAGTTTATTGTGATGCCATTTGGGTTGACAAATGCACCTGCTGCCTTTATGAATCTAATGAATAGAGTATTCAAGGATTATTTAGATAGGTTTTTTATTGTGTTCATTGATGATATCTTAGTGTATTCTAAGAGTAAGGGAGAGCATGAAGAACACTTAAGAAAAGTCCTACAAGTGTTAAGGGAGAAGCAGCTTTATGCAAAATTCAAGAAATGTGAATTCTAGCTAGATCAAATGGTATTTTTAGGACATGTTATTTCCTCAAAGGTAATTTCAGTGGATCCAAGCAAAATTGAAGCAGTAGTTAATTGGTCTAGAACAACTAATGTTGGGGAAGTTCAGAGTTTCTTTGGGCTGGCAGGATATTATAGACGGTTTGTTGAAGGATTCTCTAAGATAGCTTCACCTTTAACTCAATTGACAAGAAAGAATGTCAAGTTTCAGTGGTCAGACAAATGTGAGAAACGTTTTCACGAACTCAAGCATTGGTTAGTATCTGCTCCTATACTAACCATTCCTTCTACTTCTGCTGGATTTGTGACTTATAGTGATGCTTCTAAGAAAGGACTTGGGTGTGTATTAATGCAAGATGGAAAGGTAGTGGCATATGCCTTATGACAACTAAAGAGTTATGAGCAGAACTACCCTACTCATGATTTAAAGTTGGTTGCAGTAGTTTTTGCTCTTAAAATTTGGAGGCATTATCATTATAGAGAAAGGTGTGAAATTTACACAGACCACAAAAGCCTTAAATACTTCTTTACTAAAAAAGAGTTAAATATGAGGCAACGTTGATGGTTGGAACTAGTCAAGGATTATGACTATGTGATTAACTACTATATGGGGAAAGTTAATGTTGTAGCAGATGCTTTGAGTAGAAAATCTCTAGGACATATGACAGCACTTTTGACTACTCAAAAGTAAATTTTGTTAGATTTAGAAAAGTTTGACATTGAAGTGGTAAGATCCAAAGATAGGGCTTATGTTGCAAGTATGTCCATTCAGCCTACCTTAATTAAGAGAATTAAGGAAGCATAAGGTAGTGATGTACATCTGAAGAAGATTATGAAAGAAATTCCATTAGGTAAAAGGCCTAACTTTGTTATTTTTTATGATGGAGCCCTACATTTTGAAAGTAGACTTTATGTGCCTAATAATGATGAGTTGAAAAATGAGATCTTGACTGAAGCTCATAGTTCACCATATACTGTCCATCCAGGAGGTACCAAGATGTATCGAGACCTACGAGTTGTTTATTGGTGGGTTAATATGAAAAGAGAGATTACAAAATTTATAGAGCAATGTTTAACATGTCAGCAAGTTAAGGCAGAACATCAGAGACCATCTCGGTTATTGAAACCTTTGTTGGTACCAAAATGGAAATGGAAACATATAACCATGGATTTTGTAGTTGGGTTGCCAAGTACACAAAAGGGCTACAATGCCATATACCCGATTATTAATAGACTAACAAAATCAGCACATTTTGTTCCAATATGTATCACTTATTCCATGGATAGGTATGCCCAATTATATGTTGATGAAATTGTGAGGCTTTATGGAGTGTCTATATCAATTGTATCTGATAGAGATCCTCGATTTACTTTAATATTTTGGAGGAGCATACATAATGCCATGGGCATGAAGTTGAACTTCAGTACTGCATTCCACCCACAGACTGATGGTCAATTTGAAAGGACCATTCAAATTCTAAAAGATATGTTGAGGGCATGTATGTTAGACTTTAAAGGTAGCTGGAACAAACAACTTTCATTAGTGGAATTTGCATACAACAATAGTTATCAATCAATTATTGGTATGGCCCCATGTGAAGATTTATATGGAAGAAAATGTAGATCTCTTGTGTATTGGGATGAAGTTGGAGAAAGGAAAATTTTATAGCCAGAGATTGTCTAGCAAACTTGTGAGGTTGTAAAGAAGATAAGAAAAAGAATGAAAATAGCTCAGAGTAGACAGAAAAGCTATGCAGACAATAGAAGAAAAGATTTAGAATTTAAGGTGGGTGAAAAAGTGTTTCTTAAGGTAGCTCTAATGAAAGGAGTCGTGAGGTTTGGCAAGAAAGGAAAGTTGAGTCCAAGATTTATTAGTCCATTTGAAATCCTTGAAAGGATAGGTGATGTGGCTTATAGACTTGCCATTCCTCCATCACTATCAGAAATTCATAATGTGTTCCATGTTTCCATGTTGCACAAATATGTTTCAAACTCTTCACATGTATTAAGTTATAAGCCACTTCAACTTAGAGATGATCTCACTTATAAAGAAGTGCCCATTAGGATTTTGGACTATAAGGAGCTTATTTGGTGAAGGTTTTATAGAGAAAACATGCAGTTGAAGAAGCAACTTGGGAACGATAAGAGAAAATGAGATCTAATTATTCTCATCTATTTGCTTAAGTCACAAATTTCGAGGATGAAATTCTTATAAGAAGAGAAGAATTGTAGTAACCACTTATCCACAACCTGAAAGAATAAATATTTGTACTTGTATTTTATTTGTGTGTATATGAGGACGAAATTCATATTTTATTTGTATGTGGATGATACTTAATTTATTTATTTTTATAAGTATTGTTTGTATAGATTAAGGACATATTATTAATATTTGGTTTATTTGCAAGACTTTAGATTTATTTTAGGGACTAAATTATAAAACTTTAAAAGTTTAGGGGTTAATTTGTAAATATTAAAACTTAGCCTCTTAGTATAAAAATACACATTTTAAACCATAATTCACTCATTTTGGTCGAGCCACCTCTTTTAGAGTGAGAAAAAAGAGAAAGAGAGGGGAGAGAAAGAAAAGAGGAAGAAGAAAAAGAATAAGAAATTTAGAATTTAAGCTTTAAGAGGTATATTATAACATTTTCTTAATCTCTCGGTGTTAATTAAGTTAATTCCTTTAAGTTTTTATTTTTGGAAAAATGAAAATTTGGAGATTTGATGTGGATTTTGTAAGGTATATTGATAATTGATGATGATTATATAGATAACTTGATAAATCATGATGAATTGCAGAATTTCTACTTAATAATCTCCTGATCTGGAAATTTTATAAATTTTTGTGTTTCGATTCTGGTTTTGGATTTTGAGAATATGAAACTAGACATGTCTAGAATTATTTGAGACTTTGAATCGATTGAAAATTTCAGAAATTGAATTTTTAGTGAATTTACAAAGATGACAGTGAAATTCTAAAAATTTCCTGTGTTAACAGTATGTTGAAGTGGTGAGCAATTTTCGGTCTACTATATGATCTTCAAAAATTACGAAGTTTTGGAATATGATTATTTTATATGTATACTATGATATTCAAAATTGAGAATTTATATCAATGTGATCAAATTGTTATGATTTTCTAAAGTGTATCAGGTCACTGTACTATTTGATAAACAGATTGTTTAAGCTATGGAATAAAATGGTTCTAAATACCTTTGACATGGATTTGAAGTAAAAAATTTGACATGGATTGAGATATGTGTTAATAGTAATTCTATGATAGTTTTATAATTTTTGAGTTAGTATATGATTTTATAAAATTGGGAGACTAAATACTGTTCAGTAAATATCTTGATCTTGTTAGGATAATAGTTTGGATTTAATGGTGTTTATGAAATGGATTGTGTAAGAATTATAGTATAATATTTATATATAAGAAGGATATATGAGTAAAGAATGATATATTCTTATTTTGGAGTAATTGGACATAATTTAACGTATAAGAAAATTTTGTTAAGTGTAAGTGGTCAGAATGACAGAGTTTGAGAAACCAAATCATTAGACCAATTCGATGTGTTAAGTGAAATATGTATAATTTTGTAAGATATTTAAAGTGTTTTGTGTGAATGGTGAGGCTTATGAAAGGATTAATCTCAATTGATAAGTTAAAGAGAATTAAGCCTTGTAACCGAAAGTGCTAAGAGTTATACTAGACTTTTACTGAAATCACAATAAATATAGTAATTGTTTATGTATGATTTTGTAAATGTGCTTAGAAATATGTTTATGTTTATGTTATGCCAAAGTATATGTGATATGAAATGTGAAAGACATATGTTTATGAATGTGAGCATTGACATTGAGCATGGATATACATGTTTTTATAAAAGTGAGCTTTCAAAATGAATTGTGTTTAACAAAGAAAGCTTTTGAAGTGAAAAATGTCCATGAGATACGTTTTTTGTTTTAAGAATGTTTGAACTCACTATTTACTTAGTAGGCACTTTATGTGATTTGTAGAGCCTGTATATATGACTTTTCCTTCTAGATTGGTATGTGTTATATGTTCCGTATGTAAGGAAGATCCTATTTGTACCAAAAGGAACAGTGAGTCATCACATTCGTGTGGTGGTGTATTCGTACATGTGAGAGGACTCACTAATGATCAGGGTGAGGGTTTGGCTCTTACCTTTGGGCATGAGCGTTATATGTGTGTAATTTAAACCTCACTTGTGCTATTCCTCTCATACAGTATGTCATCGACGGGTGACATTTGGCTCATTATGTGATATGTGATATAGAAGTCCTAGTAAGTAGTAGTTGAGTTATGGTATTCCTATTATATATTTTGAAAGAATGTGTAAGCGCTTACCTGACATGTGATTTGATGAGATTATGATTTTGATTAATCACAGCATATCATACACATGCATTGTGTACATATATATATTTATATTTTGATATATTAAAAATTAGTATGCTTACTGAGTTTTATACTCATTATAATTTATGGTGATTTCAGGTAAATAAAGTATATATGTGTTTAGCAAATTTGGCAATGCTTATGTTGTCCCATAGGTTCCCTAAGTTGCTAGGTTTCTGAGTATTTTATTTGTGGACACGTGGTTTAAGATATTTGACTTGTCCCTATTAAATAAATACTTATGTATTATTTTATTTGGTGTGGTTGTATTTGGTTTATGCTTCCCCAAGTATAGTCATGAGTGAAACTTTGTATTGAACTTACTAGTAACTTGCTAAGATTCCTATGTTGAATTTAAGTTTGAAATTTTATGCAATATTAATTATGAGTGCACATTATTGAATGAGTGTAAGTTATGTCGTATGTCAGATCTTTTGGGTCTGGGGCGTAACAGAAGGTCTTCTGTGTTGAGTTATATTTGTGGTCACCATACTTTGGTTCCACACATGTCAGAGACCTTTTATAGTCTGACCGTTGTGTGTCACTTGGTAGGGTCTGATACTCATGGAGTCCGATGTGCGTAGATATGGGATCCATCAGCTCATATGAGTAGGTTGTATATTCTAATGCTCCGAGATTGTATTTTAGAAAGTCTTGTGGCCACAAGCATAAACCTCGAAAAATATATTTTAAAGGGATAAACAATATCCATAAACACTATCACAAAAGTGTTTGTGGATATTGTTTAAGGAAATATAAATTTGGAAATAAGTTGATGGTTGAGCAAATAGAGATTTAACGGTGATGATTTATATATCTGCTCTTTCAGGATATATTGATGGAGGGATTATACAAATATGTAATAACCTCAACTGTTTGGTGTAACTGCGTTGATTTATAATATCCGTAACGTGTGTGTGGGGCATCGTTCACAGACGTATGGAGATGCTCCATATGACAATTATGTGTGAACCTAGAGAGTCTCACAATATGAAATGTACTCGTTGAGCACTGGGTAGTGGACTGGATTGAATAATTCGATCCAATAAATTCCAATAAAATAGAATAATTATTTCGAGATCCCTCGGAATGTGCATTTGTCAAGACTTAATTGTTAAGTACATCATTAAATTAATTAACAAGAGTTGTTAACTAATAGGATGTTGACAAGTGGCACAATTTGGTCAATGATTTGATTTTACCTTAGTTTTACCATTTAATCTTGATAGTAAAAACTAGTAAGGTAAAAAGTAATTATTCAAAATTATTTTGAATAATTAAATTAGATATTATTAGATAATATGATAATATATTAATTATGGCCATTGTATTTTAATATAATGAAGGGCCTAGATGTTAGCCATTTATTTACTTAATATGATTAAAATAATTATATTTTTAGGTAATAATTTATTTAGGTGGCCATTATTCTAGTGCTTAATAAATTAATCTTAAGTGAGAGACCAACAATTAAATTGATGGAGCACTTGTTTTTGTTTTATCAAAAAGTGTTAAATAACAAAAATAAAAATTAAGCTAACAATTGATTCATTCATTCATTTGGAGGAGAAGATAAGATTAAGCAATTTCAAGGTAAGTGAGAGAGTTTTTTGGTTTTGTGTTTTTCAAGTGTTGAAAGCAAAAAGAAATTCTTTTCATCTTCTTCTCTCATGAATGGATCAAAATTAATAAATGAAAATGGAGAAAGAGATTAATGATTGTAGACAACAGTTGTGCTAAAATTAATTAATCTATGAAAATTGTTTCCATTATTTAAACAAGAGTTTTATGTAAATGTTTACCATCTTCATTTAAGAATCAAATAATTTGTGCTCAAAGAGTTTGAATACATATATTGGAAATTTTAAAACTAAGCTACCATTCTAGTTCCATAATCCCACCAAATCGTTATGGACTAGAATTGTTTAACAATTCACTTCAAGGTGAGCACTTCAATTGGATTGTTGGAAAACTTGAAGAATTTGTAAAGCTACCTTTATTAGGTAAGTGTTCTTTATATTTTATTTTAAGTAATACAATTGTTCATCATGTATAAGTTGTTGTATAATAGTTATACTTGAACATATATGTGATATATATGGTTAAATTTATTAAATTGAGTGTATATGTTAACATGTTTCCGTTGTATGTAGTAATTTTTAAAATTACGTATACACTTTTATATCACACACTCGATTTCCAACAAATAGTATCAGAGCATGCTAAATTAAGTATGTAATAATTCTTATTGTTCAGTATGTTTACATGATGATGTTGTATATTTGAACAACTTGATAATGTTTAAATTTTAACATGGTGATGTTCAAGCATCATGATGAACATATTGTGATATTCTTGAACATGTTAGTATTTAGAATTGAAGCATGATGATGTTTGGATATGATACCCAAGACAAAATTGTTGTTAGTGATGTTCCGGTGCTTAAAAGGTGCATTTCAAGTTGTTAAAATGGGTATACCGAGGATAGGGAGCATCGGAGCTTCACGGCCATAAGTTCTTAGCGTCCTAGCGCTATGTAGCTGGCGCAGCAGCACTAGAGCTTCCAAGCCCTAGCACTGCAATGCCAGGTGCTGGGTACCCCAGCGTTAAGTCATTGGCATTTAAAGCATCAATTTTGGAATTCGCGCCCCAACGCCAAGAACTGAGCGCTGCAGTACTGAGGGGCCTCTAGGCCCTGGTGCTGTATGGAAGGCATAGGGCGCTGCAGCACTGGAGGTATAACCTCCAACGCCGCAGCGTTGGCTGTTGAGTGTCGCGGCGTTCGTCACTAAAGAAGAAAAGAGTACAAATTTTTTTTTTGGAGCATTATATAGTATAATGCTAGAACATTCAGTTTTTAATGCTAATCATTCCAAACATGATACTTTTATTTGTAATTTTTGCAAGTATATTTAATACAATTATAATTGTTATATAATTATATTAAATTACAAATCATTTGTTTACATTATTAACCACAATGGGAATCCTATTGGTGAGGATTAATTGTGCTTACGTAAATAAATATTCTAATTATGAATTAAATTCGTATGAGATGCAAAAAAATTTTTTTTATTATTTATTTAATAATATATTTATTAAATAATAATTAAAATTTTAAATTTCTCTTAATCAGATTGAATAGTATGATATTATAAGATAATATTATACAATGATCCGCCTTGTTAATACTGTATTAGACAGGTCATTTCGGTCACTCTTAAGATCTCTACAGTGTGAGGGATTGGTCATGGTGATTCTGGTTATGCCGGTTAAACATGAGATGAGACAAATATATGCAAAAGTACTATCCTACATCGCTATAGTGTGCAGGTAGTATTAGTAAGATATATTTGATGATTGATAAGTTGATTTGAAATACAGTTATCCTAGATCGCTATAGTGTGCAGATAATGTGTATTTAGGATTAGTAGTAAGTGTTGTATGAGATACAATTGACAAGAGTTATCTACCTTTTAAGTTTACAAAAGCCTAGATCGCTACAGTGTATGGCTAAAGTAAAATACCAATGGGGTCTACTTTCCGCTGTACAGTTTAAAAGATTAAACTGTCATTTTTTCTTTTGAGAGATTTAGGGAATTATATAAAGCAGTGGGAGAACGTCTTTAGATTAAAAAATATATAAAAGTTATATACATGATCTAAAGTGTTATTTATTAACGATTAGAAATGTTCCGCTATACATCTCCAATTTATTTTATAATGATAAGGTAAATGACTTATAGTGATAAGAGGACTAAGAGCAACCCGTTAGTATATTTGATTAAATACATAATCTATAGGGTATAGATAAATATTAAAACTTGCTTATAAATCTAAGAATTGTTCTTGATTAATAAAAATACTCAAATATATAATATATCAATAGATAATATATGAAATGTTTCTGATAATGTCTTTTGAAAAGAGATGATAGATTATCATAAAAAGATTAAGAATAATTTGAAAGTCAAATTATATATCCTGACCTATCTAATGATCTACAGTATGAGCATATGTACATGAGATGCATAAGTAATGTAATGCTTCTTTTGAAATTTATTTTATATATCTAAAACAAATATAGAGAGTAATTCATAATGGAAAGTATTTCCATTATTAAATAAGGTTTAAAATAGTAAGAGTTATTATTTAAATAAAGTTTACTAAGAAAAGATAAAGCTTTTAGATATCTGTTTACCGATAATTGACATTTCATATGCAAGTGATGTAAACAAGTGTAGGGATATGAGATATCACCTGCCCTACTCACATTTGCAAAATGTTGTATAATTTAAGCAATACTAGAAAATAATGAAATGAGAAGTACAGCTACACGTAGGAAATGAATATTACCTAGACATGGTAGTTGTTAGGATTTTTAAGTCATTTCTTCATTCTAGTAAAAAACTTTTATGTTGTATTGTTATTATTTTGTGCCAAGAATAATTAGGAGAAATATATCGCTCTTTATGTTAGACAAAGAGGGTTATCATACATACATTAAGAATAGTTCTTCATGTTATATGATAACGATAATATTTTGCTAACTGAATATCAGTCAATTAAATAGCCATTATATATGACATACAACAACAAATGCATAAAACTGTCTAGGTAAACAGAATATATAATAGTTCAGAAACTTTGAATAATGACGAATTGTGACATAAGTTATTAAGTCAAGTAGCCATGAGATGACTATCCCATCTGGTTAAGGATGGTAAAATATTTGATCTGACCATAGAATCTTGTCTAGTTTATGAATCCTGTATTCAAGAGAAGTTGACTAAAATTCTTTTGTTGGTATTGGACATCGAGCCATTGATTCATTAGAACTAATACATATTGATGTATATGATCTAATAAATTATACTGCCACTGGTAAATTTTAATACTTCGATGTCTTTATCATAATTTGTCACGATACGAACATGTGTTTCTAGAAAAACATAGGTCGACAATTTTTTGAACTGTTCAAAGAATTTCAACTAGAAGTAAATGAAATAAACTTATATGTATGTTGAACACCTTTGATTAGATCGAAGCTGTTTATACATAAGCAGTAAATTCATAAATTATTTAAAGGACAATGAGATTATAGCTAAATATAGTTCTCTAAATACTCCTTAACATAAATATGTTTTGAAGTGGAGAAATAGGATTTTATTAGACATCGTTCGATCAATATTAAAATTTATCGATCTTCTAAAATATCTAAAAGGATATGCTCTAGAAACTACTACTCACTTATTGAATAAAGTTCTATCGTAAGTTGTTCCTTCTACTATATATAAGATATGAACTGGAAGGAAACTAAATCTTAAGTATGTTAAGATTTAGGATTATTCTACATGTATATGAGTTGCGCAATCGGATATACTTAGACCCAAGGGATACAGGTGTTAATTCAAAAGATATCCCTAATATTCAATGAGATATCAGTTCAATAATCTAAATGAATGAAACTTGTTCGTTGATAGTATTTCCTTTTTCCCAGAGAAATAGTTTCTCATGGGTTTTAGATATTGTGAAAAGGTTGAATTTTATAAATTCAATCGAGATGAAATGTGAACTGAAAATGGAACCTAAAAATCAATTGAGTAAAAACCCTTTAACACACTTTTTCATAAGTCAAGTATGGATATGAATGCTACTTGTTAGGTATATCGCATATCTAAAAGGTGTATTTTGATATTTTTCTTAGTTGAAGAAAAAGGATCCTATGACTTATAGACATCGTTTAGGGAAATTGAAAAATACCAAAAAATTCAAGATTAACTTTAAGCATAACAATTAAGTCTAGGACTTTATTGTAATTCCTGTAAGAATTGTTCTTATTGGTTGTAAAAGAGTTTACGCACTAACATGTTGGCCCAAAAGTAAGTAAAAGTCTTCAAAAGCCTTATTGACGTAAAAGGTTGCCCTCAACAGTCTAGGATCAATTACGAGGAAACCTTTCAACACTAAACATGCTAAAGTTAATTCAAATTTTATTAAATATTATAGTATGCTAAACTCTTCATTTTAATGGATAAATCAGAGAGTCTAGTTTCATTAAAAACTAAGAGAAAGCATGTGTGTTCTGAAAGGGTAGTTGTAATATAAATTATCTTTCTAATTATATATATATATATATATAACATACTCATCGTCAGGAACGATAATGGTATGTTGCAAGTCAGTTAATTAAGAGTTAACTGAGTAAGAAATTCTTTATAAAAGATTTGGCAGAGACTTCCTACATACTAGGTATAAACCTTTATACAGATAAAGTTAGGAAGTAGATAGGACTCTCTAAATCTTCGTACATAGACTAAGTCCTGAAAATGTGCAATTTTAATAATTATGAGATAGTTAATGTATCTTTCGGACATGGTATTCATCTTTCTAAGAGGAAGTGTCCTCAAGTAGAAAATAAAATAGTTAAAGTGTCTAACATATAATATAGATCAGTTAGAGGTAGCTTGATGTATACCATGTTATGTACGAGTCCTGAATTTTGATGACTGTAAGTGTTATGAGCCGGTATTAGTTTGATCTAGATAACGACTATCGAATGATTGTGAAAAGTATCCAAGTAATACCTGAAAGGTATAAAGGATAAGTTTCTCATTTATAAAGAACATTGCTTACAAATGAGAGGATACGTAGAATCAGACTTCTAGTCTGATTCGGATGATAGATAATCTACATCTGATTATGTATTCTTCTCAACGATACCACATCTTGTAGAATAAGTGAAATTCAAATGTTCACATTTGGTTCTACTATAAAGATAGAATTTGTTGTAGCCTGAGAAGCCTGCAAATAAGTTTTTTGTGGATATTCAAGTTAGTTGCAGAGCTCAGAATAAGTTCTAAGCTCAATGAATCCGATCACACTAAAAATGAAACGTTAACGAGGTAACTACTCAAGCTGAGATACTATATAATTAAAAGTATCTAAGCTTATGGAGATGTAACAGAATCTAGGAAACATCTCTACAGATTATAGCGGACCCGCTTTTTAAAGCCTTAACTCTTAAAGTGTTTCAGAAACACTTAGAGTCAATGGATATTAAATACCATCTTCAATGGCACTAGAGCAAGTGGGAGTTTGTTGGGATTTGTACTTACATGCCATCCCATTATGTATAAATATTTAATGATTCATTAAGATCATTCAAAATATTGATCCAGGTATAATAAAAGCATTAGACACAAGAGAAACCATGATAAACTCGACAGAGGAATTCATGTGTTTAGCCTATGATAGTTTGATGCATGATCATAGGGTAATAACTATGAGTTTCATATAGGATAGACATATACCTAAATGGCATGTATGGTATAATTTAGACTTGATCTTAATGAATTACATTCTGATTTAATTATCATAGACATATAGGTGATTTTTAAAATGGGTAATATAGTCACTCGACCATCGACAGAGGCTTGTGATAAGATTAGTGTCTAAGCCAACAATTGGTATTAAGAGATTAACTAAGAGGTTAATAAATCCAATGAAATACTAGGGGACAAGTCAAAGCCCTAGATTACCTTTATTTATAAATTCTATCATTTACTTTTGTTCAGTTTAATTGATAGAGTAGATTAGTTAAATAAATTTTATATTGTGATTTTATAAATAAAAGTTAAGTAGGTAAAATTTTAGCACTTGATTTATAGAATTAGATCGCATAGTCCCTGTGGGATCGATATCTGGACTTAAAATCCTATATTACTTGATACAATAGCGTGCGTTTGCGCTTAGATAATATAGTACCCAATCATTTATAATCTTAAAAGAGTGTTTTTATAGCTATAACAAACCCTAGGTGCGAGAGCCTTTGAATCCAAGTCAAAATATGAGAGTTGAGAGGGAAATTTACACGTCGCACGAGCGCTATGGCTCCAAGACCTGAAAATGCAATTTCAGGGAGCCTCATCGGCACTGTGGTGTTGGGTTGTGGGTGCCTCGACGCTTAACTACTGACCTGGGCACTGTAGCACCCAGCCATGGGCACTGCGGCACCCAACATTGTTTAGTTGCTCTCTTATTTTGAGCGTAACTTCTTCGTTTTACGTTTGATTCTCCTCCTATTTATTCCTATACATTACTTTTTTCGCCATGTATCTATTTATTATCAAAAACAAAATTAAATAGCCAAATATTTATGATTTGGTGTAAAACACAAAAGTTGGGTACAAATCATACTAGTATTTTTACGCCCTTCAGTCATATCTTTTAAGTTATCATGGAGTGGGATCTATATAAACGGTCAAAACCTTTAGATCAATACTAATACCAAGCTACTTACTTTTAATTCAGATTTTTATTTTTATTTTATCTTCTTCTTTTTACTTTGATTTTCTTTCTATTTTGCCTTGACAGTGTTGGGTTTGTGTTGAATTTACTTAGGGTTCTTGCATGTGGGTTTTTGTTCATCATACTAACAATATACATATCTCATACATACATGTGCACAGCGGAAGATTGAATACAATGAACACAGAAAATAACATTTGATTAAACTGAAATTCGAGATTGAGAAATATCACCAATGAAGCCTTTGGATTAATTTTCTTTGAAGTCCACCATGAAATGAATCTTTGATCAATTCTAGCAATCAACAAGGGTGGGTTTGATTGTCTAGAATGGCAGCATCTTAATCCAGCTTTTGTGTTTAACACGTAAACATTTTTCAAAGTTAAACCATTTAACTTAATTAAATTTGTTTTTCCTTTTATTCAACTCTTGAATAAATAAAACAAATCTTGTTTTTAGTTATTACATTTAGTAACCATTAATTCAATTTGTTTTGTTGTTCTAACACTTAAAACACAAAACAAACAATTTCAATTTCTCAAATTGAATTGGCTCCCAAAATGCAAAACCTAAAAAACTAAATCAATTTTCATTTTCAATTTCATTTCACTTTATATACAAATGAATTAATTCCAAACTAATTTGAATTTCATTTGCATTTCATTTGGCTTAACCTAACCTTAGTTAACATTTAACCTTAGTTAGATTATTTTAACTTAACCTTTAAGTTAATAAATATTTAATTAATTTAACCATAGTTAACTAACTTAACCATGGTTAGGTTAACCTTTACTTAACCTTTAAGTAAGGTTAACTTAACTTAACCACTTGGTTAACTTTTAACCTTAGTTATGTTAAATTAATTTATTTAACAATTAAATAAATAAATATTTATTTTAATTATTTAACAATTAAATAATCATAAAGTGAAATTACTATTATATCCTTACTCGGTTACCAAGTTAACCTAAAGTGGGTCCCACCAATTTAACCACATACTTTAGTTAACGTAACCTTAGTAATTGCTGAATTATACTGTATTGAACAATTCAATACGGTACACTGCCCAAGTGCTCAAAGAGTACATTTCATATTGGGACTCTCTAGGTCTACACCCGATTTGTCAAATGGAACTGTTCCATTAATCCGTAATCGATGCCCCACGCACACGTTACGAATATTACAAATCAGCGTGTCAGACCATACAAGTTGAGGTCATAACGTATACGTATAATTCTTCCATCATTTATATCCTAGATGTGCGGGGATATAGATCAGCACCGTCAAATCCCCATTTGCTCATCCATAAACTTATCTCCAGATTCGTATCCCGATAAACAATATACGCAAACACTTTTGCTATATTGTTTAACCCTATGGGAAACTCTTTTCCCGGGTTTATGCTTGTGGCCACAAGACTTTATGAAATACAATCTCGGAGCATCGGATATACAACTTACCTACGTAAGCTGATGGATCCCGTATCTACGCACACCAGACTCCATGAGCATCGGACCATACCCAGCGACACATAGCGGTCAGACCATGAAAGGTCTCTGACATATGTGGAACCAAAGCATGATGGATCACTCACAAGACCACCGTGGCGCTCAGGTCAAAGGACCACGATTACTACTCAACTCGAGAGGACTTTCCTTTGACGGTGTCATAGGATATCTATTGGGGTCCTCATAAGTCTGTTCAGTATCCAGTCCTGACTGGATACCCGCATGCCTATACAAGCTCTAAGCTCATGGTCAGCTAAGAACAACCATCTGAACCAGTCAGATATAGACATACACTAATCTATATAAAGTGAATCACCGATAGACCCGCATTGATGATCATAGATCAGGAACATTATATTTGAGACATACTTACATAATGATATTTCTTAGCTCCTATTGCAACTCTTTGCAACTATATCATTACAAGTATACTCTCAGGTCTTTGTCCCATTATAGACAAAGTTCTAACTCTTTAGACCTCGCTGACTCTTATAAACTGATAACTATTAACAGTGCTAACCATTAGCATTTATAACTCTCAGCTTTGATAACTATTAGTTCTGGTCTAAACTTCTTTAAACCAGATCTGAACTATTTCAGATCAAACAATGTCTGTAATGTTACAAGCATTTTACCATATTAACATGATATTAACAATCTTTATTCGAAATGTTTATTGTATAAATATTAACAATTAATATTCATACAATATTGGAATGGCACGTGAGCACTAGCTCCAACAGACAGTTCATGCCATAGAGGAAAACAATGATTATATCCATAATTCTATGTTTGAGCCCATGATACCACAGAGAGCTTTGAAAAAGTATGTTATCCTAACTACAAATGGTGTTCAGTTTAGTATTCGATGACCAACCGTCAACACTAATAACTTTAAGATCAAGGCGAATATTATTTAGATGCTAAAAGAAACTATACAGTTCAGCGGAGCTCCCAATGACAATCTTAACATATATATCATAAATTTCTTAAGAATTTATGATACCTTCAAATACAACGAAGTCTCCAACGATGCCATTAGATTGAGATTATTCACTTTCTCCTTAAGGGACAGAGCTAAGAGTTAGTTGATGTCATTGCCATCATGATCCATATCGATGTGGGAAGATTTAGCACAGAAGTTCTTAGTCAAGTTCTTTCCACCAGCAAAGATAGCAAAAATAAGGAACGACATCACTTCATCCAGTCAAATTGATGAAGAGTCATTGTATGAGGCATGAGAGTGCTTCAAGGACATGTTAAGGAAGTGTCCTCATTATGGAGTCCCTAAATGGCTATTAGTCCAAACATTCTACAATGGATTAGTGGGCCATTTGAGGACCATTGTAGATATTGTTGCTGGATGAGCTTTAATGAATAAGTCTACAGATGAGGCTTATGATCTATTAGAAGAGACCACGTCAAACAATTATCAATGGCTAGTAGAGAGAGTTACACCCAAGAGAATTGCCAGGATATATAAAATTGATGCATTCAATGCATTGATAGCTCAAATCAATACTTTATCTAAGAAGTTTGATGCATTGAATGACGTTAAAACCTGACAAGTGACATGTAAATTTTGTGGTGATAACCACATGAAAGGGCGGTGCATAAAAGCAGTGAATTATATGGACAATTTCAATCGTCAACAACCTATCCCACAATCAAATTCCTACAATCCAAAGTGAAGAGATTATCCAAACTTCTTTTGACGTTACAACTAAGGGGAGCCATTTAGACCAATGAATCCCCTAGGATTCCCGCCGCCACAAGAGAAGAAGCCAACATCAAAAGATATGTTTATATAATATATGAAGTTCAATTATGCCATCCTACAGAATCATTCAACATCTTTGAAGAATTTAAAGGTTCAAATAAGATAACTTGCTGCTGCAATTAATGGGAGACCTCAAGTCACTTTACTAATCGATACTGAGACAAATCCAAAAGAGAATATAGAGCAATGTCAAGCCATCAACTTGAGGAGTGATAAGATTTTACAAGAAAATATATCCATACCACCACCATTAAGTATAAAGGAAAAGAAAGTGC
Organism: Ailanthus altissimus; assembly: GCA_946807835.1. NCBI lineage: Eukaryota > Viridiplantae > Streptophyta > Magnoliopsida > Sapindales > Simaroubaceae > Ailanthus > Ailanthus altissimus. Next base: position 19,856,711 of record OX327687.1, read on the forward strand.
AGAAAAAGAAAGTGCAACCATATGGACCGCCTATTCCTTTTCTTCAAAAGCTACTGAGGTGTCAAACAAGTGTTGAAACAGAAAATCAGCAGCATATCAGTTCAGAAAATAGTGCAAAATCTAAAAAAAAGGTGAAGAATTTTCAATAATGGAATGTGTAGAAATTGGTATTAAAGTACAACAACATTTTAATGTGCAGAAAAGTGACAACACAATAGAAAATACTAGTAACAAATAGCAGAATCAACCCATGTAGACTACATTACTTGACTATTGCTGCATTAATGTGGTGCCATCAAACACCAAATAGCTTAAAGACATGAAAATATTGAATCCTCATATCAAAAAGAAGGCGTTAAGGCATAGAAAGAAAAGAAAGAAGAAAAAGTAGTACAATGATAGGATCAAAAAGAAGGGCACAAAAGAGACACTTCATTGGTTTAAGATTCAAGTTTTTCCTTGAGAAACACGAGGAGAAAGAGGAACAAGTTGCTGCCTAAGATATAATAAAGAAGATGTGGAAGCTAAAAGAAATAAAATCTAACAAGCTCACATATAAAGATGCTTCCACCATTAACTTTGATCCTCCATAAGAGTAGAAAGAGCCCCATCAAACCGACGACGCTAAATCAAGTGCTTCTTATGAGGCAACCTAAGTAGTTTTTATTTTTATTTTTATTAGCTTATTTTTAGTTTTAGTTATATTAGTTTCTTTATTTCTTTTAAGAATAAAATCAACAAGTCAAGCATTCAAGAAAGTAGCACAAGCAATTTCAAGCGCTAGGAGTAAAAGAATACTACAATCCAATCAATGGGCAACAACGTTGCATTACTTTAACTTCATCTACCAGGGGAGTTTTTCTTACTTTTAAACTTATTTTTAGACATTGAGGATAATGTTTAATTTAAGTTTGAGGGTGGAAAACACACTTGTTTTTATTTTGCTACTTATATTGGTTGGTTGTCTTGTAGGTTAATTTTTTTTTTTTTGTCTAGTTTTGGTTGAGATGATGATCATTAGTCCATGATATAAAATAGAATATTAGTTGAATTTATTTTCACAAGTCTCTAGAAAATAATAGATGCTTGAGATAATTCTTATATCATGAATCTTAAATGAAGTTCAAGCTTATTTTTTATCACTTCTTCTTGAGCACATTGAAAGAGTATGTATTAGTTGAATTTTTTGCTTAGAGTTATTCATGCTTAAGTAGTACACCACAGTCTCGAAGACCAATATTCTAGAACTTGCTTGATTACTACTTGAGGTGAAATCCTAGAATTCACATGCTTAGGGAAATGACATTAGGCTATCTTTGGATCGTTTGAGCCTTTTTTAGCCTACCTTATATGTATATTTATCTCTAGTCTCCCTATTTGAGCCTTATCCTCTCTTTTTTTCTGTTTAACCACATACAAGCCTAAAGAATTTGAGTTTACTTACCTTAAAATCTACCGGGAGCACCATAAACCTTGAGTTTACTTAGAAATATTCTTAAAATGAAAAAGGTTGTGAATGTATGAAAGAAAGGTACTGCAATGAAAAGCAATAAGTCTTGAAGGTACATATCAATCTAAGTTTTAGGGTACATAAAAAAAAGAAAAAAAAATTTAAATGCATAATACCTACAGCTTAAGAAAAATAAGAAATTATTTGCAAAAATGTGATTAAAAAAAAGATGAAAATAGCATAAGTTTGAAGGAGGAGATGAAAAATCAAGAAGGAGAATGAATCAAGAGGTTTCTAAGTAAAGTCTAGGCGTTAATGGTGTGATTTACGCTTTATATATATCTTTATATCCCACTTTTACCTAAACATTACATTACAAGCTAATTAAAGTCATAAATAGATCCCCTAGATTTGTGTATTTTTACATTAATGGAGAGTAGTACAAAAAGTAAGCTTATGGTAGTGTTATAATTGAAAATATGCCGAGATATCATCTTTATGTCCTTTCTTAAGTATTGAGTAAATCTATGTTCTATTTAGCTAATTACTTGCTTATTACACACATGCACAAGTGATCATTTATAAGGGAGAATGAAGTATTTGATCAATGATATGAGGATTGTTGAAAGTTATTTATTGATTTCTAAAGAGCCTTGTGTTATTTTTCGCAGCTTTTGAGACAACGATATTGATCATCTAATCAATCGAAGCTTGGTTTTAGATTTTAGTTTCTATTTAGAGTCATGAATAAGTTATGAATACTTCTTTTTGTTTTACTTGAGGACAAGTAAAGTCTTAAGTTTGGGGGTATTTGATAAAGGTTCATTAAGTCTAATATTTTCATCTTCCAAACTTAATATTTGTTCGTAGAAATTAGGATTATTTGGTTTTTGATGTATTTTATTATTATTTTTGTAGGTTTGGAGTCAATAGAGCAAATAGGGTCGAAATTCTAATGAAAATAAGTCAAAAACATCAAATTACTACAGTGATTTGCTACAATGATATGCTACAGTACCAGCACCCAGATATGAGCGCTACAGCGCCCAAAATAATATCTCAGTACCACAATGCCCAAGATTCAGTAGTTTTGCTACAGTAACTTATGAATAGTAATTTAAAGATATAAATTTATAAATAAAATGCCAAAAAGCCTAATGAGAAGAGGAGAAAAAAGATGCAAAAACTTAGAGAAAGAATTCATAACATAAAATCAAATATTGAAGTCAAAGATTGAAGAACCAAGATTAAGATTCAAGCTTCAAGTTAAGATTGAGAGCGAAGCACATAAAGGAGTCACTTTGATTAGTTTTTCTTCTATTTCTTTATCATTATATTCTTGTTCTTGTTGATCTTTATTAATTGGTTAGATACTTTTAGTTTTGTGATGGACTAAATTGTTCATCTAAGGTTAAACTATATGAACCTAGTATGGATTTAAATTTTATTAATTCTTAGTTTATAATCTTAATACAATAGATTGATTCATTCTATCTTATGTTTAATGCTTTCATTATACCTGATAAATATTTTGAATGATTGAAGAACCATGATGAACTCGACGAAGGAATTAATGTGTTTAGCCTATGATACTTTAATGTATGATCATAGAGTAATAACTATGAGTTCCATATAAGATAGACATATACCTAGGTGGCATGTATGGTATAATTTAGACTTGATCTTAATGAATTACATTCTGATTTGATTATCATAGACATATAGGTGATTCTTAAAATAGGTAATATAGTCTCTCGTCCATTGACAGAGGCTTGTGATGAGATTAGTGTCTAAACTAATAATTGGTATTAAGAGATTAATTAAGAGGTTAATAAATTCAATGAAATGTTACGGGACAAGTCAAAATCCTAGATTACCTTTATTCGTGAATTCTATCATTTACTTTTGTTCAGTTTAATTGATAGAGTAGATTAGTTAAATAAATTTCAGATTGTAATTTTATGAATAAAAGTTAAGTAGGTACAATTTTAGTACTTGATTTATAAAATTAGATTGCATAGTCCCTATGAGATCAATATCTGGACTTAAAATCCTATATTACTTGATATAATAGTATGCGTTTGCGCTTAACTAGTATAGCACCCAATCATTTATACTCTTAAAAGAGTGCTTTTATAGCTATGAAAAGCCCTAGGTGCGAGGGCCTTTGAAGCTAAGTCAAAATAGGAGAGTTGAAAGGGAATTTTATACGTCGCACAGGCGTCAAGACCTAAAAATGCGACTTCGGGGAGCCTCATCAGCACCGCGATGCTGGGTTGTCGGTGCCCTGGCTCTCAACTACTGATCTAGGCGTTGTAGCATCCAACCATTGTTCAGTCGCTCTCTTATTTTAAGCATAATTTCTTCGTTTTACGTTTAATTCGCCTTCAGTTTGTTCTTATACGTTACAGTTTTCGCCATGCATCTATTTATGATAAAAAAAACATAATTAAATAGCTAAATATTTATAATTTGGAGTACAAAAGTTGGGTACAAATTATACTAGTGTTTTTACGCCTCTATCAGTTATATCTTTTGAGTTATCATAGAGTGAGATCTATATAAACGGTCAAAACCTTGATATCTTGGAGATATAATTTCATGGGTCATAGGTGTTGGAATTAGTACTTACGTGTCATCCCATTATATATAAATATTTAACTATAATATTTATATAATTAACATTTCTAATAAAATTGTTATTATTATTAATTATTAAATGGTAAGATGATTGTAATGTTTTAGACATTATATGATCTGAAAGAGTTCAGATCTAGTCTAAATGAGCTTAGAACAATGCTAAGAGTTAGCAATGCTAAATGTTATAAGTATTCAAAGTTAGCAGGTTATAAAAGCTAGCAAAATTTAAGGAGATAGAGCCTTGTCTAAAATGTTATAAAAATATGAGAATATATTAGTAATGACGTAGTTACAAAGAGTTGCAGATGGTGCTAGAAAATGTAATTATACATGTATGTTCTTAAACACTATGTTCCTGATCTAATTTCATCGATGCGGGTCTATCGGTAAAATCTAATAATATAGATTATTAGATTAGCAAACCATAAGTTTAGCAGAAGCTCGTATAGAGATACAGATATTCAGTGAGGACTGGGTACTGAACAGACTCATGAAGACCTCTAGTAGATATCTCATAAGGCTATAAATGAAAGGTCTTATAAATTGAGTAGTATTCGTGGTTCTTTGACCTGAGTGTCATAGTGGGTTTGTGAGTGATCTATCATACTTTGGTTCTACACATCAAAAATCTTTTATGGTCTGATTGCTGGGTGTTGTTGGGTATGGTCTAATGTTTATAGAGTCCAGTGTGTATAGATATGGGATCTGTCAACTCATATGAGTGAGTTGTATATCCTAATGCTCTAAGATTGTATTTCAGAAAATCTTGTGGCCATAAGTATAAACCCTGAGAATAGTTTCTATAGGGCTAAAAAATATTGCAAAAGTATTTGAGGATATTGTTTATGAAAATACAAATCTGGAGATAAATTCAAGGTTGGAAAAATAGAGATTTAATGGTGATAATCTATATCTCTGCTCTTCTAGGATATTAATAGCGGAGGGATTATACATGTATGCTATAGCCTCAACTTGTATGATCCAATGCGCCACTTTGTAATATTCATAATGTATGTGTACGGCATCATTCACGGACGTATGAAACAGTTTCATATGCCAAATTGAGAATGGACTTAGAGAGTCTCACAATATGAAGTATACTCATTGCACATAGGGTAACAGACTGGATTCAATAATTTAATTCAAAAAATTCTAGCAAACCAGATATTTGTTTAAAGATTTATTGGGATGTGTATTTGTCAAGACTTAATTGTTAAGTACATCATATAATTAGTTGACATAAGTTGTTAACTAATGAGATGTTGACAAGTGGCATAATTTGGTCCATAAATTATTTTTACCTTAAATTGTTACTAGTAAAAATAAATAAGGTAAAATAATTATTCAAAATAATTTTGAATAATTAATTAAATATCATATATAATAATTGTTATTATAAATGTCAATAGGGGTACAAATAATTATTACTATGACCTATTAATAATGGCATGATTTTATAAATGAAGGAGCACCATTGAAGTAAAGTTTAAAAAACTTATAAAAATTAAAAATATTTTAATTTTTATTAAGTGGGTAATTAAATTACAGTAGCATAATAAAAGAAAATGAAGATGTCATTTTTAATTTTATTTGTGTTAGTTAATAATACTGTAAATTTATTTAATGGATAAGTATTAAAAAATAACATTGGTGGCCAACAAAATTAATGGTTAGGCTACTTATTATTTTTTGTGTAGAAACAAAACAAAAATTAAATGAAAGTGGTTCAACCACTAAAGAAGGGAATTTATTTGATCAATTCCCTATCAATTTCCATCATCTGGCCATGCCAAAGAAAAGAAAGAAAATTAAAAAGTAAAAATAATTTTTAGACTAGAGTTGGATAAAAATATGCTTCAATAAAAAATAGTTTTATAAGACTATGCAATAGTTGTATAAACAATCTATTTTCTTGAAATGAAATATGTATATGTTGAACACATAGTACTAAAAATTAATCAAAGTTACTATTCTAGCTTTACAATCCCACCGAATTATTGGGATGTGTATTTGTCAATACTTAATTGTTAAGTACATCATATAATTAGTTGACATAAGTTGTTAACTAATGAGATGTTGACAAGTGGCATAATTTGGTCCATAAATTATTTTTACCTTAAATTGTTACTAGTAAAAATAAATAAGGTAAAATAATTATTCAAAATAATTTTGAATAATTAATTAAATATCATATATAATAATTGTTATTATAAATGTCAATAGGGGTACAAATATTTATTACTATGACCTATTAATAATGGCATGATTTTATAAATGAAGGAGCACCATTGAAGTAAAGTTTAAAAAACTTATAAAAATTAAAAATATTTTAATTTTTATTAAGTGGGTAATTAAATTACAGTAGCATAATAAAAGAAAATGAAGATGTCATTTTCAATTTTATTTGTGTTAGTTAATAATACTGTAAATTTATTTAATGGATAAGTATTAAAAAATAACATTGGTGGCCAACAAAATTAATGGTTAGGCTACTTATTATTTTTTGTGTAGAAACAAAACAAAAATTAAATGAAAGTGGTTCAACCACTAAAGAAGGGAATTTATTTGATCAATTCCCTATCAATTTCCATCATCTGGCCATGCCAAAGAAAAGAAAGAAAATTAAAAAGTAAAAATAATTTTTAGACTAGAGTTGGATAAAAATATGCTTCAATAAAAAATAGTTTTATAAGACTATGCAATAGTTGTATGAACAATCTATTTTCTTGAAATCAAATATGTATATGTTGAACACATATTGCTGAAAATTAATCAAAGTTACTATTCTAGCTCTACAATCCCACCGAATTATTGGGATGTGTATTTGTCAATACTTAATTGTTAAGTACATCATATAATTAGTTGACATAAGTTGTTAACTAATGGGATGTTGACAAGTGGCATAATTTGGTCCATAAATTATTTTTACCTTAAATTGTTACTAGTAAAAATAAATAAGGTAAAATAATTATTCAAAATAATTTTGAATAATTAATTAAATATCATATATAATAATTGTTATTATAAATGTCAATAGGGGTACAAATATTTATTACTATGACCTATTAATAATGGCATGATTTTATAAATGAAGGAGCACCATTGAAGTAAAGTTTAAAAAACTTATAAAAATTAAAAATATTTTAATTTTTATTAAGTGGGTAATTAAATTACAGTAGCATAATAAAAGAAAATGAAGATGTCATTTTCAATTTTATTTGTGTTAGTTAATAATACTGTAAATTTATTTAATGGATAAGTATTAAAAAATAACATTGGTGGCCAACAAAATTAATGGTTAGGCTACTTATTATTTTTTGTGTAGAAACAAAACAAAAATTAAATGAAAGTGGTTCAACCACTAAAGAAGGGAATTTATTTGATCAATTCCCTATCAATTTCCATCATCTGGCCATGCCAAAGAAAAGAAAGAAAATTAAAAAGTAAAAATAATTTTTAGACTAGAGTTGGATAAAAATATGCTTCAATAAAAAATAGTTTTATAAGACTATGCAATAGTTGTATAAACAATCTATTTTCTTGAAATCAAATATGTATATGTTGAACACATACTGCTGAAAATTAATCAAAGTTACTATTTTAGCTCTACAATCCCACCGAATTATTGGGATGTGTATTTGTCAAGACTTAATTGTTAAGTACATCATATAATTAGTTGACATAAGTTGTTAACTAATGGGATGTTGACAAGTGGCATAATTTGGTCCATAAATTATTTTTACCTTAAATTGTTACTAGTAAAAATAAATAAGGTAAAATAATTATTCAAAATAATTTTGAATAATTAATTAAATATCATATATAATAATTGTTATTATAAATGTCAATAGGGGTACAAATATTTATTACTATGACCTATTAATAATGGCATGATTTTATAAATGAAGGAGCACCATTGAAGTAAAGTTTAAAAAACTTATAAAAATTAAAAATATTTTAATTTTTATTAAGTGGGTAATTAAATTACAGTAGCATAATAAAAGAAAATGAAGATGTCATTTTCAATTTTATTTGTGTTAGTTAATAATACTGTAAATTTATTTAATGGATAAGTATTAAAAAATAACATTGGTGGCCAACAAAATTAATGGTTAGACTACTTATTATTTTTTGTATAGAAACAAAACAAAAATTAAATGAAAGTGGTTCAACCACTAAAGAAGGGAATTTATTTGATCAATTCCCTATCAATTTCCATCATCTGGCCATGCCAAAGAAAAGAAAGAAAATTAAAAAGTAAAAATAATTTTTAGACTAGAGTTGGATAAAAATATACTTCAATAAAAAATAGTTTTATAAGACTATGCAATAGTTGTATAAACAATCTATTTTCTTGAAATCAAATATGTATATATTGAACACATACTGCTGAAAATTAATCAAAGTTACTATTCTAGCTCTACAATCCCACCGAATTATTGGGATGTGTATTTGTCAAGATTAATTTGTTAAGTGCATCATATAATTAGTTGACATAAGTTGTTAACTAATGGGATGTTGATAAGTGGCATAATTTAGTCCATAAATTATTTTTACCTTAAATTGTTACTAGTTAAAATAAATAAGGTAAAATAATTATTCAAAATAATTTTGAATAATTAATTAAATATCATATATAATAATTGTTATTATAAATGTCAATAGGGGTACAAATAATTATTACTATGACCTATTAATAATGGCATGATTTTATAAATGAAGGAGCACCATTGAAGTAAAGTTTAAAAAACTTATAAAAATTAAAAATATTTTAATTTTTATTAAGTGGGTAATTAAATTACAGTAGCATAATAAAAGAAAATGAAGATGTCATTTTCAATTTTATTTGTGTTAGTTAATAATACTGTAAATTTATTTAATGGATAAGTATTAAAAAAAAACATTGGTGGCCAACAAAATTAATGGTTAGACTACTTATTATTTTTTGTGTAGAAACAAAACAAAAATTAAATGAAAGTGGTTCAACTACTAAAGAAGGAAATTTATTTGATCAATTCCCTATCATTTTCCATCATCTGGCCATGCCAAAGAAAAGAAAGAAAATTAAAAAGTAAAAATAATTTTTAGACTAGAGTTGGATAAAAATATGCTTCAATAAAAAATAGTTTTATAAGATTATGCAATAGTTGTATAAACAATCTATTTTCTTGAAATCAAATATGTATACGTTGAATACATACTGCTGAAAATTAATCAAAGTTACTATTTTAGCTCTACAATCCCACCGAATTGTTGTGGACAAGAATTGTTCAAGGGTAGACTTCAAGGTGAGCTCCAAAATTTGAAATCTTCACCAAAATTCCTCAAAGATATGTTTCTGCAATCTTAACTTGCTTATAATTCAGTTTACATGTGTACATGTTGATTATATGTTTAATTCCGCTGAAAATCATATATGTGAGACATATATTTAAGTTTTTCAACATGTAAATAATCACATGCATACACCTAAAAACACGTTAACAATAAGAACATATATTTACAAGATGAAATCTAATAAATAATTTTCACTTAAGTTATTTGCAGTACTTAATCATTTGAATTTGTGGCAGCAGTTTATTTAATAAATTATTTATTGAATAATAATATTTATTTGTAAATTTATTTACAAATATAAACATATTAAAAGTAATTATTAAAGCATTCAGTGACTTATGAAAAAATAAGTAATTAATAAGGCAAGACATTTTTTCATTGCCTAACTTTAATTATAGACATCAATTAGAGGGTAAATTAAGTAATTATTATTAGTTTAATTAAAATGACCAAACCTAATTTAATTAAAATGAGTTTGAATTAAATGAGCTTTTTATTTGATAACATGGGTTACTAGAGAACAGTCATTGACTTTTAGTAGAATAGCTTGGGGTTAACTTAGAAAAACTAGTGTATCATAAAATGATTACGATTAGGTTTTCTAAGTTGCAGTTAAGAAGTCTATGGGTCTTGCAGTTTCTCTAATAACTCAAATCCTAATCTAATTCTAAATACTTAAAGGAGAATCCTATATATATATATGGAGATAAGAAGTAGTAAATGATTACAACAACCATAACTAGAAAAAAAAAATTTCGTATTTTTATTTGAAAAAAGAATTTGATTAGTATCATTCTCATAAATTTAGGTATTAGTAATTTTAAATATTAAAGAAAGATTCACGTGCTCACACATGTTGGGTTTGAAGGTTGATGGTAATAGATAAGATTATAACCGTCAATTCAAAATTTATTAAAGTGAGAAATTGAGGTAATTTTCTATCTTTATACATATAATTATAAATAAGATAAACTAACTTTTGGTGTGTTTATTTTGTTAGGTCAATCTACTCCCCCTTTTTCTTTTTATTGCATAGGATTTCATTAAAGTTATCACTGTAGACCAAGGAAGATGAGACATAGTTGAAAGTTTTTTCAAGAGTACCCAAGCATACAGCCGTTGACTTGTTTCTGGATGTCCATAAAACTCAAAGAATCTCCATGTCTGATTATGATGAGAACGAATAATGACATCATCTAAAACCTGGAGTAAATAGTAACTTGACATCAACTTTATCTGTTCAAAACAAGACCAATCCTCCATTGCAACCAACTCGATCTACTACTAATTTACTGGAAAAGCCAATTTTAACATACAAATCTTCCATCTGATACCGATACACATTGGTCTCTATAAGAAAGATTAATTCTGGACAGTGATCCTGCACCAAACGGTTTAGGATTTGGAATGTCCAAGTGTTGCTTAATTCTCGAACATTCCAACATAGAATATTTATGGCAATCGACGGTCCTGTACCTCTACATGCACTGCCGCTATTTTTGTGGACGTAGGAGCAACTAGAACTTCTAGGACTATTTCACTCGTTCACACTGAACTTAAAATCATCCTCGAAATGAAAGTTGAGGGCCCTCCTACCAAGATCGCCCCTTTTGATCGCTTGTCATCTAAGGAGTCCAATCCCGAGTCTTCGCTCTTCTTTTACTAGCCTTTAAAGAAGTAAGAGCCATGGCAATTCGATAAGAAAGTTTACCAGGGCTGCCAGCGAATTTCATGCGAGATTGACGTAGTTTTTGAGGGCCTTTCATTAGTTTTGAACTTTTTCTTCCCCCTTTTCCTTTCAGGCTGGCACTATCTTTGTCAGTCAAATGGAATTGAAAAGAGTTTAGGACTTTAACTTCATGGAAGGTGCCTATTTCTTTCCCGAAAATCGTTTTAGGGTTCAGCTTAGTGCTACATCACCCAAGCTGCCTTACTAGGCTGTTTACCAATACCCTGAAGCGGGTTGTTAAGGATAAGAGGATCAGAGTTTCGCGGTGTTGGCTCAGTTGGGTTCTGTTCGAGTGAAGATTTCGGTCTAAGGCTGCAGGATGGGGAACTTGTGTCATCTTCCGCGCCTGTAGTAGGCCGATTCCCCAATGGTTGTCGTCTGTCATTCACCCTGTTCTTGGTTTGAGAGCATAGTGGAGTTGTTGTGATAGGTATCACCTTTTTCTCTTTTCAAGAAGTAGGTTTTGGTGACCCCACTTTAGGACTAATACCACGGTGAGGAATAGAAGTCGAGGATGTTGGCATCTCCTATCGCGGGTCGCCATTCTTGTTGGGCAAGGATAATTTTTCCAGCCATGGACCTATAATTTTCTTTACTAGTCCATAAGCGGATTTGGTAGACTGATTACGAAAAGACTCCGATCTCTCCTCGTTTCCTCCACGATGTCATTTGGCAAAGCTTGTTCCAGGATTAGGGTTATGGCTAACCCTAATCAATTTCGTGTAAATGGATGTCACACTGGAAACTTCCCCCAGAGGCTGCTTGGGACATTCCTTATCTGAGTGATCAAAGAATCCACATACCATGCAAAAACTTAGGAGTCTTCCGTATCTAAGCAGCGTGTTATGACATCATCCATGTTCTCCAGAGTAACCCTCAAGATTGGCTTTATTAGTGTAGCAAAGTTGATATTAACTCGGACTCTTAACATATTTCCCAAAACACTCTCTAGATTCACCCTTATCAACGTTTTTAACCTTGCCAATGAGAGAAATAATGGTCAAAGCTCTTCAGGATTTATGAGGATGAGAGGGAAGCTGTGCAACTGCACCCAAAAGGAAGCTTTATCAAATATTGGTTCATAAATAAATCCCTATATTAAAATAAATGTAAAGTCAACGTTGAATATTTGTTTCTTTTAAAGAGTAGAATTTAAGTTCGCTAAAAAGTGATGATCTGTATGAAAATAGCCTCATGTTTAGTTGACAACTAAAATTGTAATATTTTCTTTAAAAAAATATAATTTAAAATTATTCAATCACTGGTTCTAGGTTTTTTTTTTTTTTTTGCTCGCTGTACTCCTCCATTTTGGTTCTTTTAATAATCAAATATTTTCCATCAGAACTTTAAAATAAATCACATCTTTTCCAGCATAGCACATCCATTTTAAATAAATAACATCTTTGCATTGTAATTTTCATAAATATATCAACATTGTTTAATTTGGCCAGTTGTCCATAATTTGTGCCAGCTCCCATGTGCATACCCTCCCTTTTATTTTCTTAAAAGGGAATAAATAACATTCTTTTGACTGAATCTTTTATATAATTTATTTATTTGTATTAAATAGGTCCTCAAAATTCAAGATTATGAAATTACTTTGGTAATTTCAACATGGGTTGAGAATTATTTAAACACATTTTATTTTAGAAAACATAAAAATATAGGAATCCGGATGTTATTATTTGTCTTTATGAAAATAAATTTTCGTTATCGTTAAAATTTTAGAACTTTTTTGTAATTAGTTCAATTTTTAGGTTCATTTTTCTAGCCACAAATAAAGTAATTATTCTTTTCTAACCAAAATTATCATAAATTGACACAATTGCCCTCACATATTTTCCCACTATTGAAAACGGCCACCACACCAAAAATATTCATTTGAGAAAATAAATAAATAAAATAAGCTCTCCAAATTCGACAACATTAAGTGGCATTCAAAGACTAGCGGCACACTGAAAATTATGGTTAATACATAGTAAGTTTTTTAAAGTTAGTATATTATTGCTTTAGCGCTTATAGGCGCAATCCAAACGGATGCTTAGTGTCACGCCTCAAATATTCTTAAGCAATTACTCGAGTATTTGGCGTGCGACAGGACCACCAAGGGAGGACTTAGTCCATTTTGGGTTAAATGGGCTAAAGCTTCTAGAAGGCCCAATGGATTTGGGTTAATGCCACATGGGTGTGGTAGGTGGGGGAGTTTTCTAGAAAAGGTATATTCCTTTGGATATACTTTTGGTAGTTGGCATCTTTTAGAATATTCCTTAGCATATTCTCCTCTTTAGATTTGGACCCTTGGATTAGAGTTAATCCTAACCGTCCATTGTATATAGCTTTAGCTATAAATAGGTGGAGTTCTCATTTGAGAATCAATCCTCCAAATTGTAGAAATACTCTTAGCTTGTAAGTGTATAGCTTTGTAATCTCTCTTTAGTAATAAAATACGAGAGCATTCTCTCAAACACTCGGTGTGATTCTTCTTCATCTCTTTCTTTGGTTATTGGGGTCTTATAGGCTGCTTAGCACTAGCAAGTGTCTAAGGCCGCACGGTTTCGAGAAATCGGGTCGTGACAAGTGGTATCAGAGCGGGTTCAAAGAAAATGGTGAAGGGAGTTGCTGAAACATCGGGGATTACTGAAGGGAAGGGTAGAGACCCCAAAGCTAGGAGACATGGGAGTATTTCGCCAGAAAAGTTCGTTGATCCGAACCATGATCTCGGGGACATGGTTATGAGGCTCGGTGGTGCTGTGAGCAAGGCAACAGATCGCCTTGGGGAGTTGGAGGAGCAAGTCCAGAATGTCGAGGTGGGCCTCGATACTCAAGGTGACGAGCTGCGCTCCCTCATCGAAAGCTCCATTGACGAGCATGCTGACAAGCAACGGGACTGGATCAAGGCTTTTCAGGAAAATGTCTACAACACCATGGACAAAGTTCAAGCCCAAGTAGAAGAGCTACGAAAGGGGTTTGAAGGTGTCAAGAAGGATGTGGTGTTGTGCAAGCGAGCGGTCGCTAACGGCGTAGCTACTCAAACTGCGGTGGCTGCACCAAGGGTCGAGGCCCCTAAACCGAAGGAGTTTAGCGGCAGACGGGATGCCAAGGAGCTTGACAACTTCTTTTGGCAAATGGAGAGGTATTTTGGCGCTATGGGCGTGTGGGACGAACACAAGGTAAGTACCGCAACTTTATACCTTTCCGATCATGCAATTCTGTGGTGGCGTAGGAAAAGCGAGGAGATTCGCAAGGGTACCTGCACCATAGACACATGGGAAGAATTGCAACGGGAGTTAAAATGCCAATTCTATCCGAAGAATGTGGCGCATGACGCTCGCAAGCGGTTGAAGGAGTTGAAACAAACGAAGTCCATTGGGGAGTACGTAGAGGAGTACTCTTTGCTGATGCTGCAAATCCGCAACATGGCCGAGGAGGACTTGTTGTTCAATTTTCTGGACGGGTTACAATCCTGGGCAGCCAATGAGTTGAAGCGGCGTGGAGTGCAGAATATATCCGACGCCCTTACAATGGCGGAGACGCTCATGGATTACCGCAAGGGAGATTCGGGAAAGTCCAGAAATTCTAAACCCAATCACAGCAAGGGTGGGGAAGCCAAGGAGTTTCAGCCTCCGGAGAGCAAGGAGGAGAAAGGAAAACCGCCCAAGTGGAAGGAACAGAAACGCAACGGCTATAGAGGTAATGGTCCGAAGTCTAACTGTTTTCTCTGCGATGGGGATCATTGGGTGAAGGACTGTCCGAAAAAGAAGGCTTTCAATGCAATGTATGAGGCACAAGAGGAGGGCGGACAGAGCCGTATGGGTTGTATGCAGCTGGTCAATTCCCTCAAAGCCAAGCGGCGTGCCGATGCGCCAACGGGGACGGCGCTCATGTACATTGAAGCCTATGTCAATTGCATTAAGACTCAAGTGTTGGTTGATACGGGGGCTACGCACAACTTCATTAAGCATGCGGAAGCGGAACGCTTGGGCCTGTATGTAGAGAAAGGAGAGGGATACCTCAAGTCCGTGAATGCAAGAGCCAAGCCGCTGGATGGGATGGTTCGTGGAGCTGAAATCCACCTTGGCAAATGGCACGGTGAGGTAAATTTCTCAGTAGCACCTCTCGATGATTTTGATGTGGTGCTAGGTATGGAGTTCTTACGGCAGTACAATGTGGTGTTACTTCCTCAACACAACTATATGTGTATTTTGGAAGAAGGGCCTCGAATGATACCGACGGTAGACATGCCCAAAGGTGGGCGATCCAAGCCAAACGCCAAGGTCCTTTCCGCAATGCAACTAAGGGTAGATGCTGGGCGCAAAGGAGGGTTACATTCAGCCTCAACAATGGGGGTGGATGATGCGGCGAATGGGGGCAAGGATGAAATACCGAAGGTTATTGCAGAAGTGCTCGGGGAGCACAATGGGGTCAAGCCTACTGCTGTACCGGAAGAACCGCCTTCAAGAGATGTAATTGAGGGCAAGTTGGAGCTTGAGATTACGCTTCCAACTATGGGGTTGATGCCTCCATCGGAGATGGGAGAGTTGCAGGGGCAGCTTGAGGAGTTGTTGGATGCGGGTGTCATCCAAAAGTCCAAGGTGTCACATGATGTGCAGTTTCAGCACAAGGAGTGGGTCAAAGACAAGCAGCGGCGTGTCAAGCATAGTGCGGGGGACTTAGTGATGGAGACGATACTTCCACCACAACGCAAGTCAGCACGCCCACTCCACAAAGGCCTTGATCGTGGGGACGAGAGGCTAAGGTTGATTGCCAAGAGAGTTGGCAACGTCTCGCATAAGGTGGAGTTACCTTCGAGACAGCGACAGTGGCGACATCAGGTGCATTCCGCAAGCTGTTGGAAGCAGTACCGTGGAGGTACGGGAGATGCAGTATTTGAGCCACACAACCGGGAACCTTTGGGGATTTCCACATGCCATGACAAAGGGGAGAAACTCAGCATGAGCCTTGAGTACTTTGTCGAGTGGAAAGGGTTGCCGGATGGGAGAACACGCTTGGGACACGAGAGCGCACAGCCAGAGTTTGCAGAACGAGGTGCGCAAGTTCCAGTGAAGACGCGACGAGGGCGTCGCGTGAATTTGGTGGGGGAGAATGTCACGCCCCAAATATTCTCAAGCAATTACTCGAGTATTTGGCGCGCGACAGGACCACCAAGGGAGGACTTAGTCCATTTTGGGTTAAATGGGCTAAAGCTTCTAGAAGGCCCAATGGATTTGGGTTAATGCCACATGGGTGTGGTAGGTGGGGGAGTTTTCTAGAAAAGGCATATTCCTTTGGATATACTTTTGGTAGTTGGCATCTTTTGAAATATTCCTTAGCATATTCTCCTATTTAGATTTGGACCCTTGGATTAGAGTTAATCCTAGCCGTCTATTGTATATAGCTTTAGCTATAAATAGGTGGAGTTCTCATTTGAGAATCAATCCTCCAAATTATAGAAATACTCTTAACTTGTAAGTGTATAGCTTTGTAATCTCTCTTTAGTAATAAAATACGAGAGCATTCTCTCAAACACTCGGTGTGATTCTTCTTCATCTCTTTCTTTGGTTATTGGGGTCTTGTAGGCTGCTTAGCACTAGCAAGTATCTAAGGCCGCACGGTTTCGAGAAATCGGGTCGTGACATTAGGATAGGGCCCTCTCACGCACATAAGTAATAATTAAATAATTTGGATATTATTTTATTTATTATATTCATTTAATTAATTAATTGACCCATTTAATTGTATTTTATTCATTAATTTATATCTGTTTCTTTAGTGTATTTAATTTATATATGTTTTTAATTTTATTTAATTAATTAGTTTATTAATTTGTATTTGCTTAGTTAGTGTATTTAATTTATATAACTATTTATTTAATTCATTAATTTAATATATTTATGTATATTCATTCAATTAATTAATTAAATTCTTTAATTGTATCTAATTCATTAGTTTATGAATTTATATTTGTTTAGTTAGTATTTTTGATTTATTAATTAGAGTATTTAATTAATTTAATTAATTTAGTATATTCATTTAATTAATTAATTTTTTAATTTATTTAATTGATTAGTTTATTAATTTATATTTGTTTAGTTAGTATATTTAATTTATGTAATTAGTGTATTTAATTAATTACTTTAATATATTTATTTATTTTGTTAATTTTATTTAATTCATTAGTTTATTAATTTATATTTGTTTAGTAAGTGTATTTAATTTAATTTTTTTTAATTTCTTAATATATTAGTTTTAATTTGTTTTATTATTTATTTTACAGAAAGTACAATATGTCTAAAAATTTTATAGTTCTAATTGATGAGTACTTTCGAGTGTCAATAACATTTTTACTCAAAGATATAAGCTTTAAACTTCGTATGACATAAGTTGACACCTACTTAAATGAACTATTTAGGGTGATATGTATAGGAAAATTTTATATTTACAAAAATATTTTATTTTCAAGAATTTTGGTACATGAGTTTTATTAATTTGTAGGGTAGTAATCCCTCATGTATTTTTATTTTATTTTATTTTTTGTTGCTATCTTGTATTTTGTGACAACATTTTCCTTCAAGTGATAGATATAAACTCTATGATACGCATTAGAAAATACATTTAGAATGGTCTTCTCAACACTAGCATGTCAATCAGATGCAAATACTAAATCTTTCATATCACCAATAACTCTTTGCAATTTGTTCATAAACTTGATAAGGGCAAATTTGTCATATATTTTCTCATATTTTTATTTTGATATTTTATTATTTTATGAGAATAGATGGCTATTTATGTGCATTATTGTTATTTATAAAGACTTGAACAGAATTTAAAGAAATGATGCAAAAGGAGCAAAAATAGGGACTAAAATGTAAACTTTTTAAAGTATGGATCTGTTGCCCCAACGCCACAAGGATTTTCGCCCCAGTGCTGGAACAGTGATCGAAATAAGAAAAAAAAAATATGACCTGTTGAAGTCGCGACTGGCGCTCCAACGCTAGACCTTCATCGCGCCAACAACAGGCCAGCGCCATATCATTATCGCGCCAACGACAGACTAGCGCACTAGCACCATCACTCCACTGCTCCAACGATAAAGTCTTTTACACGCAGCGCCCCAGCGACAGTAGCATAGCGCCTCAGCGATAGTGCGAGTCATAATCCTACGAGAATTGAGATTTTAAAACTTATATCAATCCCTATAAAAGGTCACTCGTCCCCAAACTTTAAAGGTCGTTCAAAAATCAACCAAGAACACCAAGAATACAGAGTATAAGTGTTAAAGAGCAATAGAAGTTTAATTGAAGTAACCTTAGAGAGAGATTATAGGCGTTCTTCGGCATTAAAAGTATCTTAGACAACGTAATTAAGAGCAATTCGACTTCTATACCGGTTTGCTATTGATTGTATCATAATTTGTTATTATTTTTACTGTTGTTCTCTTGTAGCCATGAACTAAATTTATTTTCTAGGGTTAATACTTGAACTCAATATGTGTGCTTAATTGCCATATCTTTTAATATTTAATAAACTTAGTCCTTTATTATTTAAATTGCTTGATCTTAATGCGTCAATATATATGGCCAATATATGGTAAATGAGTTGGTAATATTGTTAATAAACTCAGAAGAGGAATCATAATATTCAGACTTAGGTCATTTGATGTATGATTGTAGAGTAACATTTAATATTGCATATATAAGTTTTAATTTATGATAGAAATATACCTAATTGGCATGTATGATCAATAAGACATAATCTTAATGAATCTTAATTTATTACAAATAAAATAGGAATATAGGTATTTGGTAAATTAAGGTATATTTGCATGACCTTAGAAGAGGCTTGTAAATACATTAGTGTCTTGATTAATAATAAAGACTAAAGGAGTTAAATATTAGATATTAATCATTAGAAAACATATTGAGGGATAGTATTAATCCTAAGTTTTCTCTATATTGCTATCACCTAATTCTCTTTGCATTGTATTTTGCCTTCATATTTTCTACATTCATTCTTAGATTTTTATTTTTCTGAATAATGATTAGAACGATATAGTTTTAGTACTTGGTTAAAACATAGAAATTATCTTTATGGGTTTGACATCCGACTTATTAAATCCCTTTATTACTTGTTACGATAGCGTATACTTGTGGTTAATTTTAAGATATAGAAATATCGCATCAAAACTATTCCTAAGAAAGATCGTTTCAAAACCAACAATCTCCTATGATAAAGGAAATATCTAATTGCTTTTATTTTTACATACAACCAAAAATAATATACCAAATACGTACCTTTTAAAAATATTTCATCAACTGTAATCACCAATCAGATCAATGACTGAAAATCTCTAATGTAAGGTCCCAATGCCATAAAGAAGTGCAAAAAGTGCTTCCTATTGTCAGATTTTTAATAAGTAACCTAACCTAGATTTTATTATTTTAACATATAGCAATACATAAAAAGTAATCTAAAGGAATCCTCAGAAGTACTGACTATAATCTTACGCATGCTTATTAGCATCCAAAGTAACATATGTTAACTCCACATCAAATTCTTCACGTATGTTAACTTGGACTTCTTTCAATCTATAAATTTCACAGAATGATGCAAACTTATTTTTTTATTAATTTACCAATAATGTGACTTTTGGTTTAATGGTGACTATCACATAATCGGTCTAACTGACATATGCGATCTGCCTCAATTCTTCAAACGATGAACTGTTTCTATACATCTATCGACATCACACTTATTTACATTTGCATCTCTCATTATCTCATCTTGTTTCAAGATAATCTTTAGTGAACCTATAATTTTGAAGCTTCAATTACTCTGAAGTATCAACAGACTAATAGCCTAATAATGTTTATTTTTATTATCATACAACTTTTTCATATACACGTCTCTTATTTCAGAAAATGAAACCTTTTTGACATTACCAAGTCTGATGTGCACCATTATAGGAAGAAACTAAAAAGGTTTTTCTTTTTTAACTTCATCTTTTTGTCTATGCGAATCACATGCCTCATTTGGAGAAATATTAGAAATATAGCATTGATCGCATTCTTTTATATCATTCAAAGCATCAGCTTTCCCCTCGACATCAACATTTTTATCACCATCGACATCCTTTTTGTTTGACTATCATAATGCATATAGGTTAGGTTCTTGTTGTACATTATAGAGGAAATAATGATAATTAAATATAGTATTTGTGGAAAGCATAATAAATTAGTATTATTGGAGTTGTGCTATAAACTTGATTACTATCACTAGTTCTCAATGGCCATTTGTGCATTTGCTTGATATGTTAGAGCTCTAAGATCTATTATATCAATGGTGAAAATTCTTTTATGATCACTATAACAAACTACACATCAATGTAATTTTAAATTTTAATTGGTATTAACTTCAATTTCATTGCATCAACAATATCCTTATAAACACATTATATTGCATATTATCAATTTCAATTATACCAACACAATATTTAAAGTTGCTGATAATTCATATCCTTCAAATTTGGAATATTTGAATGTTTATATTCAATATATCTCACATTTTTGTTAATTAACGACTTCTGTTAATTTTAATTAAAAAATTGATAAAATTAGTGAAAGTGTAGTACTTATACCCCCCATTTGAGTTAAGGTCATTTATTATTAATGTCCATGTCAACAATTGATAAAGCAAATTACTATATTATCAAAACTTATTGACTTATAAAAATTAATTAAAGAAAGAAAAATACTTAAACACATTCAATTGGTCTTAAAATGCAAAATAATACCAAAATAAATTATAAACTCAGATTTTTCATCCTAGTTAATTGATTCTCCACTCAACTAAGCCTAGTACCACTATTTAAATTAATTTTGTTGGCCTGAGAAGAGAATTGATTTATAAATAATTATTCTCATCACTTAAAAAAAAAAATCATTGCTATAAAGGAAAAAAATTAAAAATATAAGCAAGCAATAATTAGCCCAAAAATAAAGCAAGGATTTTTCTCATTTTCACAAATATTCAATATTACAAATTTAATCTCTGTGACATCATCGGGAAATGCAGCAATAGCATCGCTCCGCATCTCGTGGCACCATCGACGGTAATAGGTGCAAATAAAACCTTTTTTCTTTAATTGCCTTCTCTTCAGCTTCTTTATGCAAACTCTCACCTTTTATTGTATATATACAACTATTGTTATAGCTACCATGAATAGGTATAAACGGGTAGGATAAATGGATTGGGGCAAGAACTCGAGTTTTTAAGGCAAGAACTCGGAAGAGATAAATGGATTCAGGTTTAAAGTATTGATCTTGAGATTCTTTAGCAAGTTTCTGCACTTGTAGAGTTTGAACCTGGTCGCTGTTGCTTCTTGGGTATTGATTTGATGGGAGGGATATTGTGAGTTTTGGTATTCGAATCAAGCTGTGAACCGGGCTTAGAGGAAGTGAGCTTGGCGGTTTTGGAGGATTCGGTGAGCATCTGGACAAATTGTAGAAAGTAGTTGGATACAGGTTGCCAGACTCAGATCTGTAATGGGTTTAGGTGTTGAAGGGTTGTTATAATGTTGTCGGTGGTGGTGGCGTTGGTGTTGCTGTTGCTGTTAGGGTTACAGCTTTTGGGTGAAGGAAGAAAAGATAGGTTCGTGCTGGGGTTTTGTGGAAGCGGTGGCAATTGTTAAGGAACTCGAGAAGGATTTAACGAAGGGGTAAGATTGTGGACATGAATTTTTAGTTTTAAAAGATTTAGTAAAGAATAAGAAAGGAATGAAAGAAGCAAGTGTTTTGTTGAAGAAATGTTGACTTACTAGTTTTACCTTTTCAGAGAGTTAAAAAGGAAAAGTTCACAAATATTTTTATTATTTTTTTATTATAATATTTTAATTAATTTAAAATTAAATATATTTTATTAATTAAATATAAATATTTTGGACACATTTGCTTATTTTTTCTATTAACTTTTCATTCACTTGAAAATCAATCAAAAAAAGTAAAAATTATCAAAATTCGTTAGATCAAAAAATTTGAAGTTATCACTGCATAGATCGGAGCTTTTACAACAGATTTCTCACTTCAAACAAAGAAAATGGCCGATTTTTGGTGAGTTTTGTTTAAGTTTTGAAAAATTTAAATTTGTTTATAACATGATTAGAATTTATATTTAAAGCTAGCAATAGATGAAATTATTGAATAATATGTGAAAAATGGGTTTAAATGGTGTAAGAAACGTTGAAAATGGGCAAAAAATCGTGATTTTTGGGTCATATTCGCGATGCAGACGGCGGCCGGAGCAGCGGCGGCCACCGTTGCCAATCTCGGGGCCATCTCGGGCCCGAGATGGCCCCGCGATGCGCCCTTAACACGCATCGCGGGCGCACAACGCGGACCCGAGACGACCCCGCGATGCGCGTTCAACAGGCGCATCGCGGGGCCATCTTGGGCCCGCGATGCGCGCCCGCGATGCGCTCTAAGGGGGCATCGCGGACGTGCATCGCGGACGTCCGCGATGCCGCAAAATTCGCGCCACGTGGCGCGAATTTTTTTGAATTAGGTTTTTTTTTTAAATTAAATTTAATTATATTTAAATTAATTAAATATATTTTACATTAATAATTTAGATAAATGTAATTTTATTTAAATTAAATAAAAGATTTCATAAATTCTATTTAGAAAGAATATTATTGATCTAATAGATGGGAAAATTTGCTTAAATGACTCATTAATTTTGGTTTGTAACATTTTTTATTATTATTATTATATATGATTATTTTGATTTTAATATATAATTAATGTTGATTAATATTAATATGTTAGTAAATTAATTATTAAGTTTGGTTTGATTTTATTATTATAATATGTTGATTAATATGTTAGTAATTAATTATTTTAATGTATTATGTATGTTAAATTAATTGTTTTTGTAAATAATCTTTCTCTGATTAATATTAATGTATTTTGGTTATTTTTTTTTATTGTTACAGGAAAGAGAACATATCGAAAGAATATAGAATTTCAGAGCATATGTTTTTTCGTGCATCAGTGACGGCTTATGCTAAGATGTGGGGTCTAAATTGCATTAAGGATAAACTGACAATAAGTCAGAAAACATTATTTAGGCAGACGTGTATGGGGTATTTCTTAGATATGTCAGAGTTGACATTCTCTGGTATTTTGGTGCACGAGTTATTGTTGCGTGAGGTGCATACCTCTAATGTAGATGATGAGATGTGGTTTTACATAGGGAGGAAACGCATCCGTTTTAGCCGGCAGGAGTTTGTACTAATCACTGGACTACAAATGCGAGATTACCCTCCCGCCCAGCAGCTGCATAGGAAATTGGGCACTCGATTATGGGATACATATTTTTCTGGGGTAAAGAAATTATCTTACGTATTTCTTGATCAATGGTACGCACGTCTAAATTTGGAGAAAATGGACGATACAGATGCAGTAAAGTTGAGTTTATTTTATTTTGTGCATCGTGTTTTGATTTCACGTGACGAGCGTAGTGGAATTCAAAATTTTGTTTTATGTTTAGTGGATGACCTTGATGAGTTTAATAAGTATCCATGGGGTAATATTGCATGGACCGTACTTCATAACTCACTTAAGAAGGCTGCATTCCAAAAATTTGAGAAAATAAAAAGGAAAGGGTTTGCACAGAAGAAGTTTGAGAGTTACAACGTATATGGCTTTTCGCACGCATTTCTGGTACGCCATATGTACTTAACTTTTTTATCTTAATTATATATTTTGTTTGTATACGTCAAACTTATATTTTAAATATAATTATATTAGGTATGGATTTTCGAGGCAATTCCAGTGTGCGGAGAGATTTTTGGTTATCATAATGGTGATCGCTTCCCTCGTATTTTGAATTGGACAACTCGAGGGACTCCATTGTTCGATGAGGTTCAGGATACAATGTTAGCAAAGGATTTGGTATGTGTTGATATGAATGTAAAATATATATATTGGTTTATAACTTTTATTTTGTTTTAAGCGTAACTTAATATGGTTGGTTGATTTATAGGTTCTTTCGGTACATCGTAAATTAGTACCAAAAGACCACGAGAAGAGAGAGGCAATTGTGCGCCTGGCTAGACGTGTAGGCATTCCAAGCGGAAGTTATGCTGGGGACTTACCAAATATGTCTGATTTCAGCGAGAGCAAGCGCCCCAGGACCTATGCCCATTTTAGCGACCCTAACGATGATGTTATGGATGTGAAGGGGGGTGGATATGAATGGACAAACCCACAAATGTCAGCACCAGTGGCAGGAGCAACGGTATATTTACGTGATTAACTAAAGAGAAATTTCAATATATTTCTAATATTTCTAAATAAGTCATTAACTATGATTATGTTTCTTGTAGTCTGAACACAGTGCATCTGCAGACCATGGCGTAACACATCAGATTGAGCAGCTGCGGGAGGAGATGATTAAGAGAATTGAGCATACTGAAGCTGAACTTCTACAAAGAATGGACAAGGATAAAGATGAAATTTTAACAAGTGTTAATCAACTCCGGACCGATCTTACACAGCAGATACAACAAATGATGATGTGGTTTAGGCAGTCATGCTCATTCCAACAGAACGAAACCCATAATATGGTAAGCAAAATAAATTTTAAACACAATTACCTTAATTGCAGTTTTATTTATTTTAATATATACATATATTGTAGTATGGAGAGAACACACCGGCAGGCTGTCAATATGATTTTCAGACCCCAGCTACTGGTCATGATATATTGCCCCAGCCACTGATTGACAGTCCTGCAAGTGTTGAGATCTTGCCTGCCCCGCATAAGGGAGTAAGTCAATTTGGGAGACAGTATAGGCCTGCATGGTATTTGCACACCCCATATACAAATCCATTTCCACAAAGGATACACGAAAAGAAGAAATTTGAAATTGAAGTGCAACCTCAAGCAGACATGAATCCGTTGCAGCCGATAGACTCGACTATCATGGTTCAGTTTCAGGCTTGGATGGACAAGGATGAGGGTGTAGTCAGCTTACCTGGGCTAGAAGCTAACCCGACATGGTTTCGGGAATTGCTACACAGTTGGCTGGATGACTTTGTAAGTAAATTATTGAATAATTATCCCCTTGCAGTTTTTTTATAAATTTATAGAATCACTTGACGGTTATTGTTTCTAAATGCAGCATATTAATGAGTATTTGAAGGTGATTTGACTTAGGCAATACGGTTGCACTAATGCATTGCCTCAATTGTCCACTTCTGTGGATTCGTACTTCTTTGTGAGTGATGAATTAAATTATTTATATTTTGTTATTTCAATTTTATTGATTATTCGATGGCCCTGCATTTGTAGGAGTCTTTTAAACTCTTTTATGAGCAGCACAAAAATGACATTACTGACATTGTATGGAGTGATGAAGTGATGGCATATGCTCAAGGCGCTAAAGAAGATTTACTCGGTGCACGTATGTGGATTGAGGTTGATAAGGTAAATGTTGTTATTTTTGTTTATAACTTGTAGTACTATTTTGTGTGAATGTTGTTATTTTTGTTTATAACTTGTAGTACTATTTCTAAAACTTATTTGAATTTTATGTGGGTTTATATTCCTGTCAACTATAATCAACAGCATTGGGTAACGGCTGAGGTGGACATCTTGCATCGGCAAAGATTGATCTACGATTCTAGCATCAAGGGATTTGCCGATGGCGTGATTGAGAATCATATCCTGCCATTAGCTATGTTGTTACCCCGTTACTTAGATGCTTGTAGATTATATGAGCAACGACGAATTACACCTGACTTAACCCCTTTTCATGTAATTAGGTTAAAGGATAGAGTGCCACAACAGACAGTTAATAGTGGAGATTGTGGGGTTTATGTTTGTATGTTTATAGAGTTTTTGATGTATTGTCATCCCTTAGATTTTGGTCCTGAGCATGGGTCATTTTTTAGGACCAAAATGGCGACCGACTTATGGAAATGTGCAAAAAAGTAGTGAAATGATGTTGATTGATTTGTATGTTTTTATGTATGTTTATAAAGATTGTAAAATGATGTTGATTGATTTGGGTAGGGACGGGAGGTTCCCTTTACAGCTAAGAGATGTGAGAAATATTTGAAGTGTATTTTCTGCAGGTTTATGAAATATAGATTTTGAGAAAAAATAGGGGAAACTCTGTCCGTTTTAATCCATAAATTTTAGAAAATAAAATAAAATTTTCATGTTTATAAGAGTACAAATAAAGTCCATAACTACATGACTTTAAAATACAAATACAAATATAACTCATAAAGAACACATCAACTACCATGTAATGGAATTGGGTTTCGACAAGTTTGTCGATTATGTCCATGCTGCTTACAGCGACTGCATACATTCTTCGTGGGAGCCTCACCTTGCGATAGAATTCTATTCTTCCGACGTCTTCCTAATTGCCGACGTACTATAGGAGGCTGGATGTCAGCAGCTCTCAACTCCTCTGGAACAATCCAATCTAACGGATGACCAACCGGATTTACTGGTTCACTGTATGCACGCAACAAACACTCAGTCGTGTAATATCGCGAACAAAGAGTCTGGTACTGGAATCTGACCTGCCTGCATACTGCAAGTGCATGAGGACACGGTAGTTGCCGCATATCAAACTTTTGACAACTACATGACTTTCCCGGGATGTCCACTATTCCATTTCTTTTTCCGTCCTTAACAACAAAACGAGATCGATCTATTGCATGCACCGTCATGCGAGCGGAATCATCATTGTGCTTCTAAATCTTGTTATGGGCCCAAGTGGTCAAGAAGTTTGACATATTTTCTGCAGCCTCACGTCTCTCAACAAACCATTTTTGCATTAACTCTCGGATCCACTCAATTAAGGCAGTCACCGTCATGGCACGTGCATCCTTCGCAACAGCGTTAATGCTCTCTGCAATGTTGGTGGTCATGATGTCATATCTTCTGAATGCTCCCACTGATCGAGCCCATTTTGAAAAACCAACCTCTTCCTCCAAGTATCTCGTTGCCTCCGGTTTCATTTCTCGCATCTTATATATTTTCCTTTGAAAGTCAGCTATGCGATACGCCTTGGCAACAACAAAATAGGAGGCCAAGTATCCCCCTCCTTTTGTTGTATGCGATGGTATCTTATATCGTGCTACCAAATTACCCTTCAAGTGATGGATGCATACACCATGATATACATTAGGAAATGCCTCTTTAATGGCATTCTCGATACTAGCATGTCGATCAGATATAAATACAAGGTTCGCAAGATCGCCAATAACTCCTCGGAGTTTTTCCATAAACCACTTCCATGAAGCATCATTTTCAGAGTCAGCAATACCCCATGCAAGTGGAAAAATCTGGTTGTTTCCATCCTTGCAAACAGCCACAAACATTGTTCCCAAGTATGCATTTTTTTAAAATGTACCATCAACTGCAATAACCGGTCGGATGGAAGACTGGAACCCTCTAATACATGGTCCAAGAGCCATGAAGAAATATTTAAAGTGCTTGCAATCGTCAATCTCCAAATGTGTGACTGTACCAGGGTTCTGTTGTTTCAATATATGACAGTATGCAGGAAGTAATTTATATGAACCCTCTGGAGTACCACGTATCAACACCAATGCATGCTTCTTAGACTGCCAAGCAGTAGGGTAAGTTAAGTCCACACCAAACTCCGCACGTATGTCTGCTTGGATTTCCTTTGGTCTATAAAGTCGACTCGCAGATGCAAATTTATTTTTTATAAATTTGCCAATAATCCGAGACTTTGCTTGTCGATGACCATCGCGTAATCGATCTAATTGGCACACGTGACTTGAATCAATTCTGCGCACAATAAAATGTTTCCTTGCATCTGTCGACACTGCACGTAATCGCCATCGACATCTATCATCATCACATTTGATCTCAAAACGATCTTTTGTCGACCTTGACACTTTAAAGCTCCAATTACCTTTAAGTGCTACCATACTAATAGCCTGGTGAAGTTCGTCTTTGCTATCAAACAACTTTCCTACAAACACATCGTCAATTCCACTACTCGATATCTTATCTGAAATGACCAAGTCTGATGGTGGTATTGGAGGCATAAACGCAAAGGGATTTTCTGCTTCACAAAAATCTATTCTTCTAGCTTCAACATTTAGGGAGCTTGTCGAAACATAACAACGTCCGCCTTCTGCTAAATCATCCCCTTCTAAATTATCAACATTTCTAACATCATCATAGTCCCCTTCCACATCCCCAACATTTTCAATGTCATCACAAGCGTAATGTGTATAGGTTGGGTCTTCATTAAAGGGTATAGGAGAAACATTGTGATACTCGTTCGTTGTGTTTGCAGGAACCACTGCTAGAACTGATAGAGATGTATGGCTCACTTGGTTGCTACCGCTAGCTGACATAAAATAACCATGAATTGATGGTGGATTGGGGGGCTGTACATTATCTTCATAAACAGGAGCTCTAGGATCCACTGTTACACATAAAGGACAATACGATCTTCTATTGGCGCTTAAAAAAAATCGAACATCATTGTCATTTCTAATCTCAATAGGCTTTAGGTTATACCTCGTTGCATCAATTTTGATTTTCAAAGTCACCTTACACTTCACATTGTCGACTCCCAAGGTATAACATACTGCATTTAAAAGATCTTCAAAATTAATATCTTTCGAAACCGAAATTCCAAAATTATTATAATCAACATAACTTTCTTCCCCGTCACTAGAACTCTCTCACTTTCCACCAAAACAAATAACTATCGCATCACATTCCATATGACCTGAAAAAACAAAAAAGATTAGGAAAAGTTCACAAATGGAAAATTTAGTAAAATTTTTTAAAACGATAAAATATTTAAAAATAAAAAAAATGTGCATCGCGGGGCACATCTCGAGCCCGAGACGTGCCCCCGCGATGCCCACAGATTGCGCGCCGCGGGGCCGTCTCGGGCCCGAGACATGCCCCCGCGATGCCCACAGATTGCGCGCCGCGGGGTCGTCTCAGGCCCGAGACGGCCCCGCGGCGCGCACTATGTGCGCATCGCGGGGGCACGTCTCGAACCCGAGATGCACACAATGTGGGCGCCGCGGGGCCATCTCGGGCCCGAGATGTGTCCCGCGATGACCAAATCGACGGCCGCCGCAGCGACCGCCGTCTGGTTTTCGCCAAATACACTCCAAAACGTATTTTTGGCCGAATTTTAACGCCGTTTATATCATTCTAACTCATTTAGTTGGTTAATAACAACTACTTTTAACTTCAAATGTAAATTTATCTAATTTCTAACAAGTTTAGAAAATTTACCCGAGCTATTTCTTTGATTTGATTCGAAGCGATCCTCAGCAACCCTTTGATTTTTAGAATAATAACTTCAAAAATATTCGGTAAGCTATTTCTTTAAAGTTTCTTTAAACTTTAAAAAAACACGAAGTTATAAATTTGATATAAGGATAAATTTGTCTAAAATTAAATTATTTGGCTAATAAAGTATAATCATTTTATATTTGGTTAAAATAAAATAATAAAATAATTTAAAGGCTATTTATGAACTTTTCCCAAGTTAAAATAGCCGAAAATAATTATCTGACAAGAGTGTCAGATGAAGTTTTAAAAAAATTTGAGATTGTATTTCTTTCTCTTGAAACTTAAAAGTTACCTATGTCTTTTTTATAGTAAAAAATAATGAAAACAAATACGAATACCCTCAAATTCTATCTCCTTCTCCGTACGCTTATCTAAGTTGCCTATTTTCTTTCTCAAATTGTAACTCTTCTATCTTAATGGTTGTATGTATTTGATTAACATGATAAGAATATGGCATGAAAATATAATATTGATGACAAAATTTAAGTGAAAGCCATTAGGTGTTATCGTGCATCGCTTAGTTGTGCTATTGAGCTAGAGTGATAACTTTTTATCAGGCTAACGAAATAACTTTATATCATGCTAGCACGATAACATTATATCACACTGTCGATAAAATAAAAGTGTTATTGCCATTATAACAAATCTTATGATTTGTGACTAACTATTTTGTGACCATTCAAGATTGGTCATTAAATGATATAATTTGCGACTACATTGATTAGTGGTCGTAATTTATAAAAGATGTGTCTATTGATTAATAAAACACTTTTACTAACAAAAATGCTAATTTATTGCAATCAATAAATGGTGGCAACTTTTTTCTTTTTTTCATCCAACTAAAATTAGTTGTTGAAAGTTATTAAAAAAAATATTGAGATTATCCCAAAACATATTGCAAACCATCTAAGATTGATCGTTAAATAATAAAATTTGAGATTAAATTAATTTGTGGTTACAATTGATAAAGGATGTATCCACTAACTTATAAAACACCTATTTTATAAAAAATGCTAATATAATATGATCAATAAATAGTGGTAGAAATATTTTTTTTTCCGTCTAACTAAAAATAGTTGCGAAAAGTTATTTTAAAAAAAAAGGCTACAGTGGAAATATTGAGAATTCAAAAATGTCACATTAATATTTTCTCTTGATGCTATATTAACTCAAAAAATGCTACAGTAATATTCTCTCTTATTGCTACAATAACTCTAAAAATTTTCCAAATAAACACATTGTCAAGTGGATATACTTTAAATAAAATATAATTGAAAACTATATGATAAAATTGGAAGTTAGCTTTGTTGGTGTGAGATGCAGGGTTATTTTTGAAGGGCAGGAGTTTAAAGTTCTTATGTTGACAAATAATACTTCTTTTTTAAAATTCAAATAAATACATTATCTAATTATCACAATATAAATTAGCCAAAAATTAATAAATAAAAAAGAAATAAAGACATTATCAGAGAAGAAATTAGCCAAAAGTTTACAAATAAAAAAAAATGAAGGTTCTACATGTATTTTTTGGCTAACTAAATTATTCTTGTTTTTTGATTGAAATAAACATATTATTGATTATCATAACATAAATTAGCCAAAAATTAACAAATTAAAAGAAATAAACACTTTATCAAATAAGAAATTAGCCAAACATTTACAAATAAAAAAAATGATGGTTCTATATATATTTTTTGGCTAACCAAATTATTTTATCTAATTTATTCAATTGAATTATTTGATCTATTACATGAATATCAATTAATTTAAATTAAATTATTGTACATGAAATTATAACATTTAACGTAATTGAAAGTGGAATCGTAATTATAACATTAACGTAATTAAAATTAAAATTAGATTTAGAATTATAGTTTTTAATTGTAATTGAAATTGAAATTAGTTTTAAAATTATAACATTTAACTTAATTAAAATTAGAATTGGAATCGAATTATAACATTTAAAGTAATTGAAATTGAAATTGGATTTAGAATTATAACATTTAATATAATTAAAATTAGAATTGGAATGAAAACTATAACATTTAACGAAATTGAAATTGAAAATTGAATTATGCGTGATTATTCACATGATAATTTGATTTTGTTGATGGAGTCCAAAGGATGGGATTGGGATGGAATTGTGTTTGCGATATATGAGTTACAAGAGGAGTGTGATAACAAAATAATCTCATTGAAATAAGTATTTTTTGAAACACGTTGAATTAAAATTATAACCTTAATTTAATTAAAAATTTATAAAATATAGCAATTATAATTTTAAATTCAATTTCAATTATATTAAGTGTTATAATTTTAATTTTAATTTTAATTACATTAAATGATATAATTTCAATTTCAATTTCAATTTTAATTACATTAAATGTTATATTTTTGACTATAATTTCAATTTTAATTTTGTTAAATATTTTAATTTTGATTTCAAATTTGATTTCAATTATGTTAAATGTTATAATTTCAAATCTAATTTTGATTTCAATTACGTTAAATATTATAACTCCAAATCGTATTTTGATTTCAATTACGTTAAATGTTATAATTATAATTATAATTTTGATATCAATTATGTTAATATTATAATTTCAATTCCAATTTTAATTTCAATTATGTTAAAATATTATTATTCCAATTCCAACTTCGATTTCAATTAAGTTAAATATTATAATTTCAATTCCAATTTTAATTTCAATTACATTAAATATTTTTATTTTTATTTTAAATTTAAATTTAATTTCAATTACGTTAAATGTTATAATTTTAAATTCAATTTTGATTTTAATTACTTTAAATATTATAATTTAAAAATTATTTTCGATTTTAATTATGTTAAATTTTATAATTATAATTTCAATATCAATTACGTTAAATATTATAATTCTAATGCAAATTTTGATTTCAACACATTAAAATATTATAATTTTAATTCCAATTTTGATTTCAGTTACATTAAATGTTATATTTTTAAATCTATTTTCGATTTCAATTATCTTAAATGTTATAATTTCAAATCCACTTTCAATTACATTAAATATGTTAATTCTGATTCCAATTCCAATTTTATTTACATTAGATGTTATAATTTTAATTTCAATTTCAATTGCATTAAATGGTATAATTTTAAATCTAATTTCAATTTCAATTATATACCAAACCCACTTCAAACCTTACCAAACTTTTTTAATTGCGATCAGATTTTAGTAGGTAATTTTACCATCCCTAATTAAGTTTAGTGGCCACCTTGAATTTTCTTAATGGGCGGCAACTTTTTTTATATAGAATAATAAATTGGAGTTTGCAATAATATTAAAATATTGAATATGGGTTGTATCTCAATGGACTTTGCAAGATGAAAAAGAAGACATATGGCTTCAATTTGTATAGCAACACTGCAATATGTCCTTTTAATCTTACACTTTGATTTACTAATTGATGAGAGAGAGAGAGAGAGGCCCATTTATTTTATTAAAGAAAAAAAGAAAGAAACTCTTTAACTTGTTTTAATTATCAACTTAAATTAAATGCTACGAGAGAGAGAGAGAGAAATAGAAGAAGAAGAAATTATGGGAAAGAAAAAGAGAGAGAATTAGAAAGAGAAACTAGGATAGAAAAAGAAAAAGAAAAAGAAAAAGGAAGAGAAAAAAAAGAATGGAAAATTTTTGGGGGTTACTACTGTCACGGCTCAAGTGTTTTCAAGTATTTTTTTGAACACTTGGTGCATGATAAAGCCTTCTAGAGGCTATGAGGGTCACTGGAGCGGTTCATGGGCTAGAGCTTCTAGAAGACCCGCCGACATGGGTGAAGATCCGAACCAAGCCCGAACTTATTGGGATTGTTAACCCCTATTTGAAAGGGGAATATTCCATAGAATATGTGATGGCATCTAAGAATATTCTGTGGCATATTATTCTATCTTGTATGTACACCATTAGATCATTTAGATCTCAGTCATCGATTGTATAGGGCTGTTAATATATAAGGGGGAGACCCTCAATTGTACAAAATAGCATCTCATAGCTTGTATTTTCTTAACCAAAATAGAGATTTTTTTCTCAAACACCTTGTAAAAGTGTTTCTTTTCTTATTTGTGTGAATTTTTAGGCTGCTTGGCATGCAACGCATCTAAAACCGCACGGTTCTCGAAAGGTCCATGACATTTGGTATCAAAGCGGGTTCAAAGAAGATGAAAAAGAAGGCCGCAACGTCGTTAGAGTTGACTAAAGAGAGGGGTAAGGACCCCAAAGCTAAGAGGCACAGCAGTGTACCTTGCGATAAGTTAGTTGATCTAGGTTAGGATGTAAGAAACATAGTGATAGTGCTCAGTGGCGCTATAGAAAAGGCAGCAGATCGCCTTAGGGAGCTGGAGCAGCAAGTGGAGAAGCTCGAGGTAGGCCTTGACACTCAAGGAGACGAGTTGCGGTCCCTCATCGACACATCCATCAAGACTTATACTGATAAGCAGTAAGACTAGACCAAGGTTTTTCAAGAGAGGATTTACACCATGATGGACAAGATTCAAACCTAAGTAAAGGAGCTGTGTTGAGGGTTAGAGACCGTCAAGGAGGATGTGATGCCATATAAGCGGGCGGTGGTGAATGGTTCTATTGCCACTTAAGTTACGGTGGCTACACCAAAAGTTGATGCTCCTAAGCCCAAGGAGTTTAGCAGTAAACGGAACGCCAAGGAGCTTAATAACTACTTCTGGCAGATTGAGAGATACTTTGACGCCTTAGGCGTACGGGACAAGGATAAAGTAAACACTACGACCCTATATCTCTCTGACCATGTAATTCTGTGGTGGCATAAGAAGAGAAAGGAGATTCGTAAGGATACCTACACTATCAACACCTGAACAGAGTTGCAACAGGAGCTAAATAGTCAATTATATGCAAAAAAAATGTGGCGCACGATGCTAGTAAGCGTCTAAAGGAGTTGAGACAGACCTAATCCATTGGCTAGTAAGCGGAAGAGTACTCCTTATTAATGCTTCAAATCCCTAACATGAGCGAGGAGGATTTGCTATTCAATTTCTTAGACGGGTTGTAAACATGGGCGTCCAATGAATTAAAGCGACATAGGGTGACAAGAATATCCGACACTTTTACATTGGCAGAAAGGCTCATAGATTACAATAATGGTAATTTTGGAAAGTCTAATAATTCGAGACCCAATCACAGCAAAGGTGGAGGCGCCAAGGAGTTTCATCCTTCAGAGAATGATGAGGAGAAAAGTAAGTGGCCCAAATAGAAAAAGTAGAAGCACAACGGCAATAGAGGTAATAGACCGAAGACAAATAGCTTCTTTTGCAATGGGGATTACTAGGTCAAGGACTGTTCGAAGAAGAAGACTCTCAACACAATGGTTATAGCACACGAGGCTTGCAAGTAGGGTTAAATGAGGTGTTTGCAGCTCCTCAACACAATGAAAGCCAAGCGGAGTATCAACGCACCAACAGGAAATGCGCTCATTTATATTGAAGTGTACATAAACTGTATAAAAACTCAAGTGCTGATAGATATGGGTATGATGCACAACTTCATTAAACGTGTGGAGGTGAAGCGCTTGGGACTTTACGTGGAGAAAGAGGAGGGATTCCTTAAATCAGTAAATGCTCCGGCCAAGCCACTAGAAATAGTGCGGCGAGGTAAATTTCTCTGTAGCACCTCTTAATGATTTTGATGTGGTATTAGGTATGGAGTTCTTGAGGCAATACGATGAGGTATCACTTCCACAACATTATTACATGTGCATTATGGAAAGAGGACCTTACATGATATAAATGGTAGACAAGCCAAAGGGTGGGCAATCTCAACCAAAAGCTAACACTAAAATCCTTTCTGCCATTTAACTAGTGTGAGTTATTAAGCACAAAAGAGAAGCACATCCAGCCACAGTTAGGCAGATGGATGATAAGGCGATAAGGGGCGAGGATAAGCTACCAATGGGGGTTGTGAAAATGCTCGGGTAGCACAAGGGGATTATGCCAACTGTTATACCACAGAAGTAGCCACGAAGGGGTGAAATTGAGCATGGGGAAAAGTTAGAGTTCGGGTTTACGCTTTCAACAACAGGACAGATGCCTCAACTAAAATTAGATGAGTTACGAGGGTAGATCAATGAGTTGTCAGGTGCAGGTATCATTCAACAACTCAAGGCGTTATATGGTGTACTCTTTCAGTACAAGGAGTGGGGTAGAGATAAGTAGCAGTATGTCAAGCATCATGCGAGAGGACTTGGTGTTGGAGACAATACTTCCACCATAACATAAGATAGCCCGCCTACTTCACAAAGGCCTTGATCGTAGAGACGAAGGGCATTTCTTGTTGCCAAGAGAGTTGGCAATGTCTCGTAAAATGTGGGGATACTTTTGAGATAACAACTGTATCGAGTGTTTTTCGAGAGCTGTTTGAAGCTATATCGAAGTGGTATGGATGACACAAAGAAAAAATTGGGACCTTTAAGGAATTTCACATGGAACAACAAAGGGGAAAAACTCATCCAAGAAGAACGGATGGTGCAGAAGAAGAATCCACCTCTAAGGCGTGAGTACTTTGTCAAGTGGAAAGGGTTACCCGATATTGGTGTACATTGGAAATACGAAAGTGCACAGTGGCAGATTGAAGAACAAGGTGCTCAAGTTCCAACGAAGACACGACGAGGGCGTCGCGTGAATTTGGTGGGGGAGAATGTCACACCTTAAGTGTTCTCAAGCATTTTCTCAAACACTTGGTACGTGACAAAGCCTCCTAAAGGCTATGTGGGTCGCTGGAGAGGTTCATGGGTCAAAGCTTCTAGAAGACCCACTGGCATGGGTAAAGATTCGAGCCAAGCCTGCGACTTATTAGGGTTGTTAACCCTTATTTGGAAGGAGAATATTCTATAGCATATGTGATGGCATCTAAGAATATTCAGTGGCATATTATTCCATCTTATATGTACACCGTTAGATCATTTGGATCTCAGCTGTTGATTGTATAGAGCTGTTAGTATATTAGGGGGAGACCCTCAGTTGTACAAAACGGCATCTCATAACTTGTATTTTCTTCAACAATATTGAGAGCTTTTTCTCAAACATCTTGTGAGCGTGTTTCTTCTTTTCTTTGTGGGGTTTTTTAGGTTGCTTAGTGCACAACGTGTCTAAGGCTGCACCGTTCTCAAAAGGTCCATGACATTAAGCTCGGTTCTATAATTTGTGAGTGGCTTCTTTCTTAAACTTGCTTAACATATTTGGGTTTATTTCTATTTTTAAATGATGAGAGAGATACCATATTTATTTATTCGCACATGTACATAAATATTCCATTTGACAATTTAATTAGATTATTAAATCAATTCTAACATATTAATGTCAAATTTGTTACAAAAAATAACATTTGACAATTTTACATGTATATAAATATTCCATTTGACAATTTCAATTTTGCATTGTGCGTGTTTGATGGAATGTCTTTATTATATTAATTTATTTGGATATCAATTACTCTTTTACTTATTTTTCATCTTTTTACAGTGTGCTATTCTCTACCCCACCTTATGTGGCCAAAGAAGAAGTTAAGTTACAAATTTAACTCTGCCTTATTTGATTTTGTGCTTCTATATTTTGCCTTATTGCTTTTTGTTTAATAGCTTCTGTTATGCATCTACAATTGTTTTACAAGAACTCTTTTTTCTTAAACAATCATAAACAATTTGTTATTCTTAGTATTGCCTTGGTTTTTGAAGGTAAGTAATCGGGTATATTTTTGAACACTTTTTTAGGCCACTTCCAAAGGGTTAGCTCGAGGTTATAGATCAAACAAGCTTTCAAGTATGTTCTTGAAAACTTTTAACATATTATAAAGTAATTGTTTAAAAGCATGCCATGTTTCTCAAGTCTTATTAAATTGTCACTTGTTCTTTCTTGTGAGTTTCTTATTTGCTGCTTATGGTTGGATAATTGTTGGGTTTACTATACTTTATTCATGGGTTATTAGGATTAAGTTTGTAACTTCCTGTAATGATATGATTGGAAGGTATAGTTTATTTATTGGACAGTGAGAGATGGGTAATGAGAGATATCTATCATCTTGTTGATAAAAAATAAATTTCAAATTGGATTCTTGAGGATCTTTAATTGTAAAATCATGTTAATTGATACCTCTAACTCTTGAGGATCTTCAATAGCAAAATCATGTTGATTGATACCTTTGTCAGAGTGTTACGCTAAATATAGCTAATTGCACTAGCTTTAGAAGAGTTTGAAATCTTTTAAAAATGCTGATTGGGGATTAAAATAAATTGGCACATTTGTTTTCAATAATTATACAAAGTTTTCATATCAATTAAATTTGGACTTCATTCATTAAATAAATTGATGCAATGAAGATTAGTTATGTCTAATATAGTACTTTGTGACACATGACAGTTATCAATTATCAAAGTGGAGGATCAATTCTCATAATTGAGCTGTTGAATGTCATTTTTTTCAAAAGTTTATTTTTCAAGACACTAGAATTTATAGTTGATGAGCATTGCACAAATATATATTTCATAGTGATAATTTTATAAATGCTTTTAATTAGATGCTTTAAAGAATTTTCATTTATAGAATTGTAGATGAAGCTCAGGGAATATTCAATGATTAATTTTATCTCTTTTATATTTTAACTTATGATAAAGTCTAAAGATACAAAGCTTGAGCGAGTGAAATAAAGTTTTTTGAAGTCCCCTAAAATGACAACGTTTGGATCTTAAGAGACTTTTCTTGGTGGATTTTCTCTAGTCTTTGATAGAGTGTTATTTTGACCAATTCTTTTGTTGTAGTTATCTATTTAAGCTTCATATATTGGGATATTTTTGACAATTTACTATGATATCATTTAGATGTGCTTATGGAATATTGTAATTTTTTAAATGTAGTTTGAGATATTTTATATTGTTAATGAATCTTAGTTTTGAATGCTTTGACATTTGTAATTTTATCCATTTGAATAAATAACTAAAATTGATATTTATTTAAATGTGGTATTTATGTATAAATTTGTACTTTATAAAAAAATTCAATATTTTAATACAATAAATTAATTCAAAATTATTAAAAAAAATTAAATTTTTGGTAACATTTGCGATCATAAACATGAGCATAGATACATCTTAAAATATATCTTTTTAAAAAATAATTAATCTATCTTGTTACCTTGTGACAAAAAATGGTCACAAAATATATAAACCTTTTGCAGCCACATCTATATTATTGCAGAAAAATACATTTTGTGACCACATTATTAGTCGTAAAAACAATTTTTCCCTTAACTTAAAATCAAATTTGTGACTACATCAATTGATCGATAAAATAATTTTTTTTGCGATAAGGTCATTGAGTGGTAATTTATTTGTGGTTTTTGATCATATATAGGTTAACTAACCAATGCGTAAAGATACTGCAAGAAACAAGCGCAAAATGGAATAAATCATACGAACTTGCAAAACTAGGCCAGTGTCACGGCGTCTAGTCCAGATAATTAAGCGCCGCAGCACCCAGGTAGCTTCCCATATTGGCCATTTTGGTCTTGGGATCGTGGCACCCGTGCAACAAATAAAGCCCCTTCTCAAATCTCTTATTTCGACTTGAATTCAATGCCCCACGTCCCTAGGGTTATGAGGACCTATAAAAATACTCTTTTCAGAGCCAAAACACACACAATATCAGAGGAAAACCTAGAGCAAACACAAATACATCAATTATAAGTGATTAAAACAAGGATTTTGAGATTCAAGATCAAGACTTGCACATAATTTAAGAGAAATATAAGCCATCCAGGGTGTCTCTATGTTTAGTTTCTCTTTTTTTCTTACCATTATGGTCTACTCATTATGTTTTCCATTCATTACTTTGCTACTCTTGGATTAATGATGAACTAAACACTTTTTTATCTAGGGTTAGGCTATTGAACTTAATATGTAATTGGATTTTATTGACTCTTAGTTTATGAATTCAATAGATTACAATTGATTCATTCTATCTTGTGTTTAAAGTTTTCATTTTATCTAGCCATTATTTTGAATGATCAATGAACCATATGACATTAAAAGAGAAATTTATGTGTTTTGCCTAAGATAGTTTAATGCATGATCATAGGGTGACAACTATAAGTTCCATGTAGGATAGAAATATAGCTAGATGATATATATGATATTATTTAGACATATTCTTTATTAATTGCATTCTATTTAGATTACCATAGATATAGGTAATTGTTATGGTGTAATATAGTTATGCGACCATCGACAGAGGCTTGTGATGAGATTAGAGTCTAGCCAATAATTGTATAAAGAATTAACTAAGAGATTAATAAGTCTAATGAAATATTAGGGGATAAGTTGAAACCTTAGATTGCTATTAATTTGTGAATTCAACCTTTACTTATTTTTTGATTAATATTAGGTTTAATTTAATAAAAGTAGATTAATTAGATAAATTTATTTTTGATTTGTCTGGATAAAAAGTAAGTATAATTAATTTTAGTAATTGATTGAAAGAAATTGGTTAAACAAGTCCCTATAGGAATGATATATGAATTTCAATCCTATATTACTTGAATAATAATGTGCACTTGTGCTTAACTATTATTGCATATATCAAGTTTTTGGAGCCGCTACCAATGAATAATTTTATCAATTCTTAAATCAATACTAATACCAAACTATCTTACTTTTAATTCAGAATTTTCTTTTTCAGTATTATTTACTTTTAATTATTTTGAAATTTGACAGTACATGTGAAGAATCAAAAGTAAAGATTTGACTTCATTTGCTCTAGAGATTAAAAGAACATTCTGAAGACTTT
Organism: Ailanthus altissimus; assembly: GCA_946807835.1. Taxonomy (NCBI): domain Eukaryota; kingdom Viridiplantae; phylum Streptophyta; class Magnoliopsida; order Sapindales; family Simaroubaceae; genus Ailanthus; species Ailanthus altissimus. The sequence goes on from OX327687.1 coordinate 19,897,085, forward strand.
GACATGAACAACATCAACACAGAAATATGAAAGAGAACGGCAACATCAATAATCCTATATATGAGCCTATGGTTAAGCAAAGAACTTTGAAGGATTATGCTAGTCCTACAACAAAGGATATTAGTCTAGTATTCGGTGCCCAACTATAATGCAAATAACTTTGAGATCAAGTCGGGTACTATTTAGATGCTAAAAGACTCTGTACAGTTCAACAGTGCTCCTAATGATGATCCTAACATGTATATTGTGAACTTTTTGGAAATTTGTGATACATTCAAGTTCAACAGAGTTTCAGAAGATGCCATCAAATAGATTATTCATCTTCTCCTTAAGGGACAAAGTTAAGAGTTAGTTGATGCCATTACTGTTCAGATCTAGATCAACGTCGAATGACCTAACGTAAATATTTCTGGCCAAGTTCTTCCCGCCAAATTGATGGCAAGTCATTATATGAGGCATGAGATCATTTTAAGGATATGTTGAGGAAGTATCCTCACTATAGGGTTCTTAAATGGCTATTATTCCATACGTTCTACAATGGACTAGTAAGTCATTTAAGAACCATTGTAGATGTCACTACAGTAAAAGCTTTGATAAATAAGTCCATAGATGACATATATGATCTATTAGAGGAGATGGTGTCTAATAGCCATCAATGGCTTGCTGAGAGGGTTACATCGAAGAAGATTGTTAGAGTTCATGACATTAATGCATTCAATGCATTAGCTTCACAAATCAATATGTTGTTAAAGAAATTCGATGCCATGAATGCCATTAAGACTCAAAATATGACTTGTGACTTTTGTGATGACAATCACATGAATAGGCAATGCATGGAATCAGCAAATTATGTGGAAAACTATAATAGGCAGCAGAATAATCCATATTCGAACTATTACAATTTGAGGTGGAGCAATTACCCTAAACTTCTCTTAAAGTAATAACTAATGGCAGCCATCTAAACCACAACCTCTTGGATTTCATCTCCCACAAGAGAAGAAATTGTCTTTGAAGTATGTGCATGCAAATAAATAAAGTCTAATAATGTTATCTTGCTAAACCATTATGCATGCTTGAAGACTTTAGAGACTCAAATAAGGTAATTTGCTGCAATGTTAAATAACTGACCTTAAAAGACCTTACCGAATAATACTGAAGCTAATACAAGAGGTGATAAAGAACAGTGTAAAGTTATCTCTTTAAGAAATGGTAAAGATTTGTAATCCAGCAATGCAGAAAAGAAGAAAGTTGCAATAAGGCATGCAAAAAATAGTATAAAAAAATGCAGAAAATACTATAGAACATGATGCACAGCAACAGAACAGTACAGAAAAGTGCAGAGATAGTAGTAACAAATAATAGTAAAAACCAGCATAAATATATAGTTCAGCCTTTTCATCCATCTCCACCATTCTCTTAGAGGTTATAGAAACTGAAGCTAGACAAGTAGTTCTCATAGTTTCTGGATATCTTCCAAAAACCTTCACATTAACTACCTTTTGCAGATGCTCTTGAAAATATGCCAAGTTATGTGAAGTTTATGAAGGATATCTTATCTGAGAATAGGAGATTAGCAGATTATGATACCGTGGCACTTGCTAAAGAATGCAGTGCAATCTTGTAAAAGAAATTGCCACCAAAGTTGAAAGATCTAAGTAGTTCACTATACCATGCACAATTCGGTAGCAATTCATCAAGAGAGCTTTATATGATTTAGGCACCAATGTCAATCTAATGCCATTGTTTATCTACAAGACATTAGGTTTGATGGAGGTCAAACCTATAAATGTCACCTTGTAACTTGCTAAACGTTCACTCACTTATCCAATAGGCATTATTAAAGATGTTTTGATAAAGGTTGATAAATTTATCTTTCCAGTTGATTTTATAGTGTTAGACATGGAAAAGGACCGTAAAGTACCCATCATACTAGGAAGACTATTCCTAGCCATAGGAAGAACCTTTATTGATGTCCAAAAAATGGAATTAACTATAAAAGTGTAGAACGGAGAATTAATATTCAATATTTTCTAAGCCATGAAAGGGCCAAGTGAAGAAGATGAATGTTTAAGTATTGATGTTATTGATAGAGAAATGTAAGAGGTATTCAATAAGAATATCATTCAAGATTCTATAGAAGATTCCTTAGGGAATAAAGAAGAGGTAAAGAGATTTGACGCTTAAGAGTACTTATAAGCATTAAGCCTTTCTCCTAAATATGATAAGTTCAATATGAGATTTGAACCTCTAGATAAACCTGAGGGCAAGCAAACTTACATGAAGCCTTCCATTGAAGAAACTCATAAGTTAGAGCTAAAACCTTTACCTAGTAAATTAAGATATGCATTCTTTGGAGAGTCTTCTATATTACTAGTCATATTTTCTGCCCAACTTAATTAATCACAAGGAGAAAAACTGTTGAGGGTGTTAAAAGAACATAAGAGAGCAATAAGATGGACAATTTCTGAAATTAAGGGAATCAGTCCCTCATTTTACATGCATAAAATTTTGTTAAAAGAAGAGCACAAGACTACAATAAAGCATCAAAGGCAGTTGAATCCAATGATGAAAGATGTAGTGAAAAGGAGATCATAATGTGACTAAATACTGGGATTATCTATCCCATCTCTGATATCTCGTGGGTAAGTCCAGTGCAATATGTACCAAAGAAATGAGGAATCATTATAGTGGCAAATGTAAACAATGATTTAATCCTCACTATGACCATTTGCTAGTTGAAGGATATCGATGGACTACCAAAAGCTAAATAATGCCACCTTAAAGGACCATTTTCCCTACCCTTCATTGATCAAATACTAGATAGGTTAGCTGAACACGAATCTTATTGTTTCTTGGATGGATACTCCGGCTATAATCAGATTGTAATTTTCCTAAAGAATCAAGAAAAGACCACGTTCACATGCCCCTACGGTAATTTGCCTTTCAAAGGATGCCATTTAGTTTATGCAACGTTTTAGCCACTTTTCAGCGTTACATGATGGCTATGTTCTTGGACATTATAAAGTAGTTCAATGAGTTATTTATGGATGAATTTTTAGTTTTTGATGGCTCTTTTGATTTATGCCTTGATAATTTAGCATTTGTGCTTAACAGATGTGAATATACAATTTAATGTTTGGTTGAAAAAAGTGCAATTTTATAGTTAAAGAAGGCATAGTCTTAGGCCATAAAATTTTTGCTTATGGTATTGAGGTTGATAGAGTGAAGATTGAAACCATTGAGAAATTACCCCTACCAACTAATGTGAAAAGAGTGTAGAGTGTTCTTGGACATGTCGAATTTTATAGAAGATTTATAAAAGATTTTTTCAAGATCTCTAAACCCTTATGTAACTTACTGGAGAAGGAGATGCAGTTTTATTTTAATAAAGTATGTCTTGAATCTTTTAAACCTTTGAAGAAGAAGCTTACCATTGCGCCCATCATCATAGCATTAGATTAAAATTTACCCTTTAAGGTAATGTGTAATGCAAGTACTATAGCTATGGGTGTTATATTAGAACAATGCAGAGAGAATTTTTCACACCATTTACTATGCAAGCAAGACTCTCAATGATGCGCAGTCTAACTACACCACCACTAAAAATGAGCTTTTGGCAATAGTCTTTGCCTTTAACTCTAAGCTTACCTTATTGGAGTCAAGGTCATGGTCTTCACAGATCATTCAGCCATAAAATACCTCATTAACAAGAAAAATATAAAGCCAAAACTCATTTAATGAATTTTATTGTTACAAAAGTTTGATCTTAAGATCAAAGATAGAAAAAGAGTTAAGAGTCAAGTAGCTAATCATCTCTCTTGTTTGAAAGTGCCAAATCAACACTAAGAAAAGATCCTAATCAATGAAACATTTTTAGCTAAGCAACTATTAGTGACACACCATTATGAGATTCCTTAGTATGTTGATATTGTCAATTATTTAGTTTGTGCTTAGCACCTCTTGATTTAACATTTCAGCAAATGAAAAAGTTCATCCACAACACTAAATATTACTTCTGGGATGAACTATTCTTATTCAGATTATATGAAAACCAAATTATTTGAAGATGTGTCCCTCAAGTGGAGATTCATGACATCCTATACTATTGTTATGCGTCTAGTTATGGTGGATATTTTGTGGGCGATAAAACAGCAGCAAAGCTACTTCAATCTGGTTTTTATTAGACTACATTATTTAAAGATGCATATTCATTTGTTATAGGCTGTGATCAATTCCAACGGATGGGATCATCTCTAAAAGACATGAAATGTCATAGCAAATCATCCTAGAAGTAGAGATATTTGACGTATGGGGCTTAAACTTCATGGGATTGTTTCCACCATCTTACAACAATAAGTACATTCTTCTAGCAGTGGATTACATTTTAAAATGGGTAGAAGCAATAGTGTTACCAACAAATAAGGTTAGAGTAGTGATTAAGTTCTTTCAAAAGAATATTTCCACAAGATATAGAACCCCGAGTGAGATCATAAGTGATGAAGGCTTGTATTTCTATAACAAATACTTTCAGCTCTTTTATTGAAATATGGGGTCAAGCATAAAATAGTCATTGCATATCATCCCCAAACAAGTGGGCAAGTGGAAGTCTTTAATCAAGAAATAAAGCGAATCTTAGAAAAGACAATTAAGCCAAACCAAAAAGAATAGGCAGTACATTTGGATAATGTTTTATAGGCATATTGCATTTCATACAAAACCCTTATTGGTATGTCTCCATTCTGATTAATCTTTGAAATAGCATGCCATATATCCTTGGAGTTAGAACATAAAGCATATTGGGCTATTAAAGCCCTAAATTTTTATCTCCAAACAGTAGGAGAGAAGCACTTACTTTAACTTAACGCCAAGGATGAGTTCTCTCTTTAAGCATATAAGAATGCAAAAATATATAAGGAAAGAGCTAAACAATGACATGATAAAATGACACTTTAGTAATCATTTGAACAGGGACAACAAGTGTTGCTCTATAAATACAGCCCTAAAAAGCTTTACATGATCATCAAAAGTTTTACTGTAGATCAGGATATCATCAAAATAGACAACAACAAACAGCCCAATAAACTTCCTCAAAACATGATTCATAAGCTTCATAAATGTACTAGGTGCATTAGAAAGCCCAAAGAATTACCATCCACTTATACAATCCATGCTTAGTTTTAAAGGCTGTTTTCCATTCATCACCCCTTTTCACCCTAATTTAGTGATATCCACTCATTAAATCAACTTTAGAAAAATAAACAACACCACATAATTCATCAAGTATATCATCAAATTTAGGAATAAAGAATCGATACATAACCGTTATTTTATTGATAACTCGGCTGTCCACACATATTCGTATGGTACCATCCTTCTTTGGAACAAGCAATAGAATAAGGACTAAGTGACTCACGCACATAACTTATCTCTAAAAACTCACAAACCTGCCTTTGGATCTCCTTTGCTTCCTCTGGATTACCTCTATATACTGGTCTATTAAGAAGATGCTCTAGGTACCAAATCAATTTGATGCTCTATCCTTCGAATAGGTGGTAATCCCAATGGCAGCTCTTTTGAACATACATCTTTGCACTCTTCAAGCAACTCCATAACCTACCTCGGTAAATCCAGACCCTTCACTTGTAATAAAGGTTTTGCCTAAGCCATAAAAACAACCCCCACTTACGCTAGTGCTTGTTCAATATCTCTATTTTTGGCTAACATCAGTCCCTTACCCGATTCCACTATCTTCTTTTGATTTCGCAACTAATCTTCTCTAACTTGTTGAGAACTTAATGGCATCAAATTCACTTTCTTCCCATTCAACATAAATGAATAAGTATTTCTCCGCCTATTATAAGTCACATCATTATCAAACTGTCATGGACATCTCAATAACACATGACTAGTTGTCATAAAAACTACATCACATAAAATCTCATCATGATAGGTTTTAACAGAAAAAGACACGCAAACCTGTCTTGTGACCCGAATCTCCCCATTCTCATTAAGCTAATGCAATTTGTATAGTTTGGAGTGCGGAGCAGTAGTTAATCCCAGTTTCTTCACCAAAGTAGTGGATATAATATTGGTACAACTACCATTATCAATGATCATAGCACAAACCTTATCTCAGATTTGACATATTGTATTAAAGATGTTTTCACGTTGCTCTGTAGCAATATCAACTTCAGCACTCAAAACCCTCTGAATAACTAATAAATTCTCCTTTCTTGGCTCGAGATTCTCTTCTTATTTAGTCACTTCTCTTCAGATTCCTCTTCTATTTTGGCCTCATCTTCACTTACAAGCTTTCCATGCTTCCCATATAGAACCATCACCCTCTTATTTGGACATTCAGAAGCAATATGCTTATTTTCTAAGCACTTGAAACACTAGATGTCTCAAGACCTCTTGGGAAGTTGAGGTTCAAATACCTTATAATTTCCCTTCAAAGAACTTGAACTAACACTCCCTTTGTTGAACTCCACTTTCTTATCCTGTTTATGTGTGTTTCATGTCCGGAAAGGTGAAGAAATAGTTTTTGTATTACTTGATGTAATTAACGTCATATATGGATACCCTATCTTTTCTGCTGCCTTTCTACTTTAGTTGCAAGTTTTATGACATCCTCAAGAAATATGAAGGTTTATAACTCAACAACATTAGTTATGTCCCTCTTCAATCCATCAAGAAGTCTAGCTATTGTTTGCTCTTGAGGTTCATTCAAATCACAGCGAATCAGTAACAGTTTAAATTCTCTCACATACTCTTCCACACTTAAGGAACCTTGCTGCAAAGTCTAGAGTTTGATGTATAATTCTTGTTTATAGTAATCAGGAGCAAATCTCTTCTTCATTAATCTTTTCATAAGTGGCTAACTAGTAACTTCTTCTTCATCATCCTTTTTTCGCTAAAATTTTAAGTTTTTCCACCACAAAGCGTGCTACCTTACACTTTTTTTCGTCAGGGTACTCATGCCAATCAAACATCTTTTCTACTTTCTGAACCCACTCCAGATACTCCTCAGGAGAACTAGTACCTTTAAATGGTGGTATATTAAGTTCGATACCACTAGTAGGGTCATTTTGCTGCGTCCTCAGCCTACCCTTATCTTCAGCCTCATCATCTCTATTTGACTTATCTCCAGAATCCCCAAGGTCATTCCAAGGTACCTTATACTCTACCTGCCTTTGTTGGGGTTGAAAAGTATTTCTTTGCATCATTTCTATAATTGCAATGAGTTGTCCACGAATTTTAGTAATCTCACCTCGAAATTCATAATGAGCTCGTTATAAGCCCATAAGTTGAGCTTGTTCTAATCTCAGTCCCTTTGGTACTCTATTTGCATAATCTTTAGCCATTATCAACAAAAACCCCAAACAAGTACGAACAACACAAACAGCAGCTAAAACACACTTCTCAAATTGAATTTTCACCAATTCAGTAAATTAAGATCAGATAGCAATAAATGACTCAAATTTATAATTTCTAGGTTTAGGAACAACTCAACTCAGCCAAATCATCTTTAATCCACAAACTACTAAGAATCAACTTTAATACTTCAGAGTTGTAATTCAAAAACTACTAACCTCAAATAATAGAAACCCAACCTGTTGAATAACCCCACAATAATATATCAGAAAAAAATAGTAAGAGACCTTTAATGGCTGACACTCAGTTTGCACACTGAAACCCTATGCTCTGATACCAAGATGATGTGCCTTGATATTTAAAATAGATTGTTCAAAATATAAACAAAAATTTGATTTCAAGTTGAGGGTGGTGCTTGGTTTTTATTGGTATTTCTTTAAGTGTTTAATCTGAATTATAACAAATAAATGGTAAATAAGAGGGAGGATAGAACTAAAAAGAAACTTTGATAAGTCAAATGGATGCCACAATGATCAATTTAGAATTTTGACGCCACACTCTTGGTGATCAAAGAGTGATAAGTCACTAACTATCTTCAAGAGTTGAAAAACTTGAGAAGACAATTTTAAGAGAGAAAAGTGCTTCATAAAATTCATAAAATTGAAGAGTAAGGCAGCTGTCTCTATAAGATGTTTAAGATGCCTTATATAGGCTTACAAGATGAGAAAAAAATCCTAATATGACCTAATTAACTTAAAAGGCCCAAAATAACTCTAATGAGCCCAATCTAATTTAACAATTTAAAATAAATCTAAACAAGTTTTAAAAAGGCCAAAATACATAAAAATATAGAGAGATGAGTGAAATAATAAAAATAGACACAAAAGATGCAAATTAAGCCCAATAACATGCAAATAAAAGCTCTCAGCTACCTCTTGAAGCCCAAAGTCATAAAAGGTCTCTAAATTATGTCCCAAGCTCTAATTGAAGACAAATAAACACCTTTGGACCATTCCCATTTAGATCGTAAGCTTCAAAGCCCATAGAAGCTTCAATAGCTCTAATTTGACTACTTATGACCCTTTGAAGCTGTTTGGCCTTAGCTCTTGTTATTGGATCATCTGAAGTCTCTTTTATACTCAGATCATCTTCTTGAGTTGATTTAGAACCTTTATGATGCACATCCCCTAAATGCATAACTTTCAAAGTTTTTGTTACTTTTCAAATATTGTAGATTTAAAGGAGTTTAGGTTCGCGCTAAGAGTTAACATTCTAAGAAGTTAGAACCTTGTTTGAATCAGGGACAAAGACCTGAAAATATATTAGTAATGACATAATTATAAGGAGTTACAAATGATGCTAAAAAATATCATTATGCATTATGTTCTAAAAAATATCATTATGCATTATGTTCTCGAAAATATAATTCCAGATTTTGAGTGGCAATTCGTGTAAACAAATCATATTTATGTCGTATCAATATAAAGTATTAATAAACTTTTTCATATTTGTTTACGTGAACAAATAAGACACTAAAACACAAATTCGATTAATTTAATAATCGAATTTCATGACACAATTAAATAAATTAATCAAATTAAAGTCATGTACACGATTCTATTCGTTTATGGTTATATTTGTTTAAAAGAATAATAACACGAAATTCAATTCATTTACACAAAATATTTAATTTTTTTAATTTAATTAAACACGATTAAGATAAAATTTATAATTACATAAAAAATAAATTATTTAATGCATCTAATAATTAATTTTTTTTTAAAATGCAATTTAAAAAATAAATTTTATAATTGAATTTAGATATTAAATGAATAAATGCGAAATTGTTTCTACACGAATTACAAATTAATTCGTCTAATTCAAAAGTAGTTAAACAGTAAAACATCTTAAAAGAATTTATGAATCTCATAACTCAAACAAATATTCGACATGACTAATTAACGAATAACATGAATTCAACCTGTTTATTAATAATGTAAATTTATCTCTGCTCATATTCACTTAAAATGTGTCGAATAATCGTGTCGTGACTCATTTTGTCACCCTACATCTTATTCTTACCTTTTCTCCCATTTTCTTTTCTTTTATAAAATTAAAATTACTTTTAAAAAATTAAAATAAATTAATTAACAAGTTTTTGTAATACTTTTTTAAACATGAGCTCGGGTCATTGGCCTAAGCCATAATTGTATCTCACTTCCCTTCTTTCATGTGAGACAATCCCTGTTACAATCGACGTTGAAACTTTTTTCTTTTATAAAGGAAAATGTATTTTATTGATGATATTCAATAAAAATTCAATGACTCAAAAATGCAATATATAATGCAACCAAATCGCATCTACATTAATACATACTTTATATTTAGTTAAAATGATGAGCCACAAAATTTCTACTATGACTAAGAAAAGAGTAAGATACATCATTTATATCATTAAGGAGATAAAAGACAATCTAGAATATCACCTTGACTCTCGAGAATGATCAATTATTAAGAGCCATCATGACATTAAGGCTATCGAGCTCAATTATATCCAATGAGAAATTATTTACAATTACCGAAGACATTAAGTTCCTAGTATGGACTTGGAAAAAGCAAAGCATACTCGTCCCATATCATCCCGAATTACCATACTCACACCTATCAATTGCTTCTCAGAGTCCACAGCTACATCAATGTTAGCTTTAAAATTTCCAGTTGCCGGAGGGACCTATTGGCACAACCCATATGCCATTGAAATGTCAATAGCAATTGCAATCCCATCGAAGTTCAGCCCTGTATTCTGTCGAGAACCACCGCCTATACCAACAAAAACCACACCATCTGAAACTCGAATAATAAGAATCCCACTAAATGATCGATCTCAGATCTTTAACCAAATTATAAAACAGAAGCTTATTTTGAGTTGACCAACACCCTAACATTATGATACATATAGCTTTAATATTAGAAGAAGACGCCTCCTGCACAAGTTCATGCATAACATGCCTTTATTTTGAGATATCAATATTAGTTTGGATATGGAGAAAACTTCCCAGACAATGACCCAAAGAGAACTTATGTTTACCTCTTCCACTCTTCCTATGAGCCTACCAAGGCATGTTCCAATATGACTATCCATATATGCAATTGGAATATGGTGAAATTGAATCTAAAAAGAAGTTCGATCGAACTGCATACTTCTGTAATCTCCAATCTCAGTAGGTTCTTTCAAAATAATTAATTGGTTGCTAAATGTCTGTGGCCGCCAACAGGAACAACTCTCTTATCTGCATCTGATTGAAAATGAAAAATAAGTAGGTTGGCATCGACCACCTCTATATTAAACTTCTCCATACTCTTTCATAATTATGACAACCAACAGGTCACCGCATCACGATTAAATTTTTTATTGGACAATATATTTTCGACGAAAAAGCATGCAACTCCCATTCTGCCCACATTTTCAAATACTTTATTTAACTTTAACTTATGAATACAAGATCTTGAAAAGGAAATCGACTTGCAAAGGCGAGTAATTTCATTAGGATTTATGAGAATATTATACGAAAAAAATACAAAATCCACATTTTTAGCTTCGAAAAGATAGGTACTCATTACCTTTCTAGAACCGCCTCAGAGAAAACAAAGCCCAAAAAAGATTAGGTTTTTCATTATATAAATTTAATCTCTAAAAAAATGTAATATTTTAGTTTTTTAGCAATCTAATTCTAACTTCCTCTCTACTTAACACAATGTTATTTTGAAATTATTACAACTTTAAATTCTTATTATAAAGAAACAACAGTATAGATGAGAGAATTTTATGCATATCACTACTCAAAGAGATTGTAGTTCAAGAAATTTTATAGCCATAAGTGAAACTTAAAAAAGATTTTTTTTCATAGGGTTAAAGAATATTGTAAAGGAGTTTACAGATATTATCTGAAGATAAGTTCATGGTCAAGTATATAGAGATTTGACAATAATAACCCATGTCTCTCCTCTTCCAAAATATAGGTGATAGGGGGATTATAAAAATATGTTATAACCTCAACTTATATAGTTCAATGCGTCATTCTGTAATATTCATAACATGCGTATAGAGCATTATTCACTTACTTGTGGAAGAGTTTCATAAAATAAACGAGTGTGAATCTAGAGAGTCTCATAATATGAACTATAGTCGTTGAGTAGTAGGTTGAATAGTTTGATTCGAGAAACTTTCAAAAAGTGAAATTTGTTTCAAGATCTCTCGAGAAGCACACTTGTCAAGGTTTAAGTGTTAAACCTATATTTTATTAGTTTAAGTTGTTAATTAATAAAATCTTGACAAATGGCACTATGCATAAAAAAGTAAGTAGACACTTTATATTATGCATAGAAAAGTAAGTGGACACTTGACTTTATACATGGAAAAGTAAATAGACACTCGGCGTTATGCATGAAAAAGTAAATAGGACAAATTGCTTTTGCATGGACATTTAGTTTGACAAGTGACCTTATTTAAGTGGATTAAATAGACAAGTGTCTATGGCGAAAGTCAACAAGTGTATAAGTAATGCAAATGTTGCATTTTGCATGCAAATTTTGCCCATATCAAATTTCAAAAGAAAATAGTTCTCTTTTGAAAAGCTTGAGCTCCTATTTTGGCCAAGAGAGGTACAAAAGCAAGTATTGCTTAAAATAAAGCTGCTAAAAATTTGTTGAAGTTACCATTTTGGCTCTTTAATCCACTAGTTTTTGGAGACTAGAATTGTTCAAGAGATCACTTCAAGGTGAGCTCCAAATTTGAATTCTTCACTGAATATTTCAAGGATGACTATTTCTGATTTCGCAGATGTAATAGACTTACATTCAATATGTGTTTGTTGAATAAAAAATTAGATTTCTATTCTGTTGCATATATTTGTGTTTGACATGCACTGAATTTTTAATAAATACTATCACATGCATGCACTTTAGATGCAATTCAACATAAAAACAGTGATTATGGGGTTTTCATTTGTATGTTTATAAAGTATATAATATTAGGCCATACTTTTAACTTCAGGCTTGATAGTAGGTCATTTTTTAGATAAAAGATACCTATTGATTTGTGGTACAATGAATTACATTAAATAATTAACATTTATATATTAGTGAAAGTACATAATCATATATATTCCATTATATGTGTTTTTATAAGATTCTAGACTTATAAAAGTCTAGAATATATGGGAAATGCTACTCAAATTATGATAAAAATATAACAATCATAATAAAGACATGATCAATTGAAAATATATCAACAAAAATATGATAATTATCCATAGTGTGAATTGTATAATAATCATCAAAATATAGATTGCGACATGTCCAAACCAAAAAATGAGAATCATCCAAATACAATATAAGAATTTTCAAAATGCTTTAAAAACATAAACCAAACCAAGAAAAGCATAACAACATCATATACTAGATAATATGGTAGGGTTTTGACATATTTATCGGTTGTGTCCTTGGTGCTTGCATCTACAACAGGCCTTTTTCAAGTGCTCATCCTCTTGGGATGGTATATGTTTCACTCTATGTCTACTAGATTATCTACGTGCAACTGGAGGTTATATTTGACTATTTTGCACATCGTTTGGACTAATCTAAGCTAATCCAATGGATGGTGAACAGGATTTATTGAATCTCTATATACAATTAATAAATTCTTAATCATGTAATAGAAAGAATATAAAGAACAAAGACCTTGATACTGTAACTTGGAATGTCTGTACACGGCAATTGCATGGACACATAGTAGTTGGAGAAATTCAAACTTCATATAATTGCATGTCTTTATAGCTATGTCGACTATCTCATTCCTACCACATCCCTCACAACAAACTTCGAGTTGTCAATTGGATGAACAGACTTTCTCATAAACTGACCATTGTGCTTCTATATCTTACGGTTTGCCCATTTGGTCAAGTGAGTGGTCATATTTTTCATGGCATATCTTCTATTATAAAACTAATTTTGCATTAACTTCCATATCTATTCAACTAGTGAAGTTATAGACAGGGAACACTGTTTACGCTCAAAATATAACGCGTCTATCGCAGTATAGATTGAGGTGTCGATCCCACGAGGAAGTTCTTGGCAAAATAGGTTAGTGAAGTAAAATATTAAAGCAGTAGCAAAGGGTTAATTGATTTAAACGGATGAGATAGAATTGTCTATGAATTGAGGAAAATGTCTTATGATGATTTAAGCAAGGCTTTGAGAATCACAATTATATTTTATAAATCTACTCTATACTTTGATTCGATATTTATAACTCAACTGAAAGTTTCACATCCCAAACAATCAATCGGAAGGTATGTAATATATAACACATTTGATAACACATGTATTTGATTTAGTTAAACTCTTTGCAAGCATTAACACACATCATGTTATTTATACAAGTTATCTAAGATCAACAATATATCATTTTGACAATATTGCAGTAAAAAATTAACTTGAATATCAAACATTTATTGCCCTTACATGTTATCCAAGATCGACAATATATCAAATTGACAATACTGCAGTAAAAGATTAACATATAAAACAATGTAACCAGTAATAATTATAAATCAACATGAATCACATAAGAAAAGCATGACTGAACATATATGAGACATGAGAATTATAACCTCTGGATTATAGAAAATAAAATAGATAAGAGTTTAATCAAAACCAAACTTACAACATTTATAGCTCTTGACACCTAATCAAAGCATGGAAGTAGATTTACTACACATAAAAGTTCATCTCTTAGCCTTGCTAGGAACTCTAGCCTAAATTACAATACATGTTAATGAGAATAAAAAAAGAGAGAAATTATCTCTTAAAAACGTCCTAAAGGTCTCCTCATATAGGCAATGAATGGACATATGTCATGGATGACATCAATCTTCAATAATTTTAAGCCAATAACTCGTGTATCCACTTGCAGCACATTTTTGATAATGTAAATGATCAATTCAGCTTCTGCAGCCGACATGAAAGTTGTAGAATTTTGACTATTCTTTCCATAGGCACTGATTTCATGCAAATTGGATGCGTATCCAATGAGATATGAGCAAAATTCCAAAGATACATCAGAATTCGGCCAACAACCATTTTACCCACTTGCAATGCGATTTGGTCCATGATAACGGCTGATTTGGACTTTACCATAAACATACGAGTTGTTGATAGTAAAGTCAGTAATTCACAGCTTTAATAATTATACCAATTGAGTACGTATTTTGTGAGATACGGTCCAAATACGTGAATTGGGTCAAGCTGGGTAAGAGTTGTAGTCCGATTCTGTTGTATCTCAATTTTTGGCCCATAACATGTTGGATATGGCTTTTCCACTATTCTTCAAATTTGTGTAAGATTGAGTCATGTTGCACCAGGTTCAAGAATTTCTTCATTTCGATTTCTACATTGAGAGTTATGTCCAGTTTACCTAAACCTGTCCAAATAACATTCAATAATCACAATTTAAGGAGAACACTTTATTTCAAGCTAAAAATACAGAAAACACTAAAATTAGTGACATTAAATGGTGATTGAATCTCTTAACAACATGCATTTTCATGTGTTCATCAAACACAAAATGCCTTACCACTGTATTAATACTCTCTGCAATATTAGTGATCATAATATTATACCTCATAAATGCGCCCACTAATTTGGCCACTTTCTGTAACAATCTTCTCCTCTAAATACTTAACTGCCTCAAATTTTATATCTCGCATGTTATTCATTTATTTTTAAAAATCAAAAAATTGATATGCCTTTGCAGCGAGCAAATATGCTACTAGGAATCTGTCTTTCTTTTTTTTTTTTCCTATTGAAAGCATATATTTTATGTTCAGATTCTCTTTCAAGTGATATATGCACACTCTATTGTAGGCATTTGAACATACTTTACAGATAGCCTTTTTAATGCTAGCATGTCAATCCGATACACTGACTATATCATTGAAATCACAAATAACCATCTTTAGTAGACATAAATATGATTATCTCTATCTTTACAAACTTTTTCAAACATATAATTAAGATAAGGACCTTTAAAGAAAGTACTATCCATAATAAATACCAGTTTGATGAAAGAGTGAAAAACCCGAATACAAGGATCCAATGCCCAAAAAAAGTATAAGAAGTGTCCACTACTATTTGTCTTCAAACAAGTCACAGTGCTTGGATTTACATTTTCTACCACATAGCAATATGCAGGAAGTAGTCTGAATGAATCTTTCGAAGAATCAGCTATCAACCTTAATGCATGCTATTTAGACCCCCAATAAATCGTTATGTATGTTAAATTCACACTATATTCCTCCTATACATCGGCTTGGGAATCCTTCAATTTATAAAGTTTATTAAAATTTGCAAATTTATTTGTTATCATTTAACTAATAATTCAGCTCCTTTCTTGACAATGACCATCATACAATCAGTCTAACTGACATGTGTGCTCCTTATCAATTTTTTGCATAATGAAATATTTACGAGCATTTATGAACATGAAACAAACTCATCACTTATACCTTTCATGGTCACATTTTATCCCAAATCGATCTTTAGTGGACCTGTTAACATTGAAGCTCTAATTACCCTTTAATCAAGTTAATTGAGAGCGTCATATATTACATTCTTGCTCAGAAATAATTTTCCAACAATAACTTCCCCCATTCTTGAGCATGATGTACTATCTGATGGATTGAAGTTAGAAGGTAGTATCAGAGTGAGAAATTGAAATAGGTTCCATGGTTAAACAGTGTTATTCTACTCATGCAATAATGTTGGACATAAATCATGAACTCCTCTCTATCATCATCTAAAAAGTTGCCTTCGTTGCCTTCTTTTATATCATTTAACCTATATGTTTCTCATTACCATTGGTATTAACGCTGTTATAAGCATCCTCATATACTTGATTGTCATAATGAGCATGAGTTAGGTCATCATTACATCTCACTGGAAAAAATTCATAGTTGCATATCGTATTGATTAAGAACACAACATTTGGTATTGTTAGGAACGTCCCACTAACATGTTATTGGTGTTGCTTGGAAACAAATTATTTGATAATGTTATAGACATGCTACTAACATAGTTACCACTACTTCCAGACATAAAGTGGTTATGACAAGCTTGTTTATTCTCAATAGGAGCTTGTGGAATCTCATCATTAGTAGGGTGTCTAAGATCCACATTAATACATAACGATACCAAACTCTTTATATTAATTTTCAATAAAAACTACACATCTTAATTATTTTGGACGGCTAATGGTATATTATTCATTCCTATTGTGGGTATTGGAATTCTCATAGTGACATTATACTGATTCGAATTAACTTCAATTCTATAATATATAATGTTACAAAATTGTTGATAAGTCATATTTATAAAAACCGGCATACAATACTTTGGTACCCAACATATCTCTCTTAACCATTATTGGAGCTCTCCCACAATCCCCAAAAATATACTAGAAGTGGTTCAATTTCTATAAGAACCTATATCAAATACAAATTATAAATTAAAAAAATAAATCAGAAACCATAATTTATTTTATTGGCATGATAACAGGTGTTCCTACAATGCAATGTTTTCTTCTTCTTTTTTGTTTTCTTCATTTTAAAACGATCAAGCTAATACTATTACACAATGCATTAGTTTTAGCCACTATATTTGTTTACTAAAATAAATTTCAATCCAAATATATTTATTTTCTATCAATTTTAAATTAATACAGTGATATAAAATAAACTAAAATATAAGAAAATTTTACATTAGTCTCATACTTTTTGAAACAATTTGATTCTTGTTCAATGATCGAATTTAATTTCTTTGTTTATGTGTGTTTTCTTTAAAAAAAATGAATGCGGTTATTTTAGATTATATAATCAAAACTGAACCATCAACGAAGGAAGGAGCTCGAATGCCATATAGTAAAGAAAGGCAGAGAACATAAACTAATAATCTGTTGCTGGTTCCAATCCACCCACCTTCCGAGAAGAAAGCAAGGAAGATTTCTTAATGCAGTTGGGGACAGAATCGACATTGAAAGCTTAGCTGCTGGTAGCTGCCTGCCTCAGCCATACATAACCACCATAACCCTAACTGAAACTTTAAGTTAAATCACTGCCTTCGAAAGCTAATAAGTAATTAATATTGATCTGTCCTTTCCTTCTTTCTGACTCCCACCTTTATTCTCTTCCAATAGCCTGCCCGCCCGGTTTATGAGCCTTTTTCAGATTCCATCATCCAATCTCATGAGAAGCAAGCCCAGTGGTCCCTGCCTTAACCTGTTCCCAGACAGCCAAGCCAGCCCTCACCAGGCTGCTGGCATTGCTAAATGCTCCGACACAAAGCACGCTCTCCTGAATACGACAGATGCGAAAGTGGCTCAAAAAGTCGGAGGAAGAAAGTAGTTGGGCAACTGTATGCACGAGGATTAGTATTCTGGGAATTGGCAACATTAACAAAAAACAAAAAAAGAAAAAAGGGGTAGGAATAAACTTTTTTAGGTTTAGCTATACTAAAAGTAAGTAGTCGGCCTAACCTTCGGTTACCGTAACTAAGTTTTCTTTCTTACTTCTTAAGTATGTACTTTTTCTTACTTTTTTTTTATATACTTTTTACTTTTTTTGAACTGTGGGGCAAAGGGCGCCCTCTACTTCTACTTTTAACTAAATGCGAATAGCCAACATTGCAAGCAGATAGAGAGCGCCCTCCCCCCCTCTCCTCCTCTCCCCTCCCCTCCCCTCCCCTCCGTTTGAGTTGTTGCGAGCCGAAAAGCGTATCGATAATTTGAGTTGCGAAAGGGTTGCTTGCTTAATTAATTCTATTATTATTCTATTTATATTAAAATAGAATAATAAACAATATAGAATATTCTATATCTATCTATCAACAATAAGAAAATCATTGTTTTTTAATTGTTCATTCTTGGGAAGAGGAAGAAGCAGATAGAGCAAAGACCTCCCCTTTCCGTCCGTTCTTCCCGAAGTAAGCAAATTGCATGTAGAGATCCGTAGGGGCTTATAGTTTAATTGGTTGAAACGTACCGCTTATAACGGTTATATTGTAGGTTCGAGCCCTACTAAGCCTACCAACCCTTCTCTTTACCCGAAATAAGGAAGTCGAAGTCCTCGCCACCCTATGGATCTCAATTTAGCGATGGCACCTGGAACCACACTGCTGCCGCTGCCCTTCGGGCACGCCTCCTACGCTTACCACTCACCTACACTCTTGCAGCATACCCCATTTTGGGCAATACAATACGACTTTCATAATACTCGAAGCAATTGAGCGATAGCTCTGCTATATTCTCGCAATGGCGAAGAATCGAAGAGCGAAGTTACAACTTTAGGCGAAGAGCGATAGCGAAACCCTTAACTGAAGTTTTTTTGTTTTGTTTTAGAACAACGATCATTCATTACGACTGGCCCAACAAAAGACTGAAAGCCCGGCCTAGGCAAGCTATATTATGGAACTAATCTGACCAAACTGGGTCTAATGGAACAAGATCTCGATCTCAATAAGGAATTGGAATTTGGAAAGGCCGGCAAGAATCAATGCAATAGAGAGATTGACCAGTAGCGAGGGGCGATAACGAAGGTGTGGTTAATCCTTTAAGAGAGAGTAGATGCGAAGGTTCAGATCAAAGATCTTTGCGAGACGGCCCATGAATCTCGAGAATCGAGCGCGGGGCTTGAAGACCCTACCGCATTCCGGCCCAGGGCCTTCAATTAGTCATTTCTCTCTTTTTGTTTTAGCAGTGAGTTTCCTTTTTCTCTATGTAGGTACCTCGTGAATTTAGAGTTTATTCCAATAGCTGCCACACGTGAGATCCTGATCGTCTTTCTCCCATTGTTGTTGCCTGCTGGGGAAAAGAAAGTGGGGTTTCCTTCTAGGGCCAGAGAAGGTCAAAGTCTGGGCCTGAACAGGCTGCCTGGTTTCGCCTACGCTACAGCTTCACAAGATTGAAACGTTTTTGTTCAACCGAAGTTAAGGATTTTCAATCACGAGGGAATGGGCTTTCATTCCCCAGACCGCCTCGTTTATGTATTCGATGTCTCCCCTCGATTGCTTGAAGATGTGCGCGCGATACGATAAAGGGCCCCTGGGAAGAACCAATGAAAAGCCAGAGTAGAGCCTTGGAGCCGGCCCAAGCGAAGATCGGCACTCGAAGGCTTGAGGAGCAGCCCGCAAAAGGGAAAGTCGTGGAGACGGCAGACTCACCAATCAGGCAAACCGTGAGGCTGACTACAGCAGACTGGGAGGTTACAATTCTTTCCTATTTCAATTTTTGGGAGTGAATGTAGGAAGTGCAGACGATGGATCAGGTGTGAACATTCAACTAAAGGTGTCTTGGGGATCAGTAATAGCTAAGCATTGCGGCCATCATAGTTCAAGCTACGTATGGCTGGCGTACAACCTACGAGGTTCTTAGCCAAAACAAAAGCAACAAAACAAAAAAAGATGATGGTACCTTTAGTCCAATCTTAGACAAAGAGCAAGGAGGTGATTTGTTCGATGGGCGATTCAGCTAGCCAAATCGCACTAATGCAATTCATTCACCCTACTCTACTATCCTACAAAGTAATTCAAACTCTTAGTAAGACTAAGGCTAGGGCGACTCATTCTATTCTCTCTAAAGTCAGGTAGGTGAAGCGTCTAGCTTAGGGGGGCGTGTCAAATCGCTGAAAGGCCTTGGTGATTCTCCAATTTGGTAATCTGAAGATAGAAAACCACAATGATTCTAAACTTCACTTCAATAGTCTTGGATCCATGCTGCCCCGACTCTAAACTTGATGTTTGTTAACTAAGCAGGACATTCCCAAACTCTTTCTTATCAAACCCCTTTCTCGTTCCCTTATACAGCCTTTACCAGGCTTTTTTCATTATGTGTTCTTTTCAAGAGGTTAGGAGTGAGTTAAGCCAATGCGTACAAATAGACAGACCAGGTTCATCCCTTTTTTTTTGTTGAGGTCTGTGCAAGTCTGTCTATGATTAAGAGTCTAGGTGGTGTTGAAGCCGGCTTATTCATGCTAGTCATCTTAGAGCTATGAGTCAAAACAATGTTCACCAACTTTTCTATAGAAATCTTGTTCATATATCGAAAAAGCTTTTCAAATATGAGAAAAAATTGTTATAGTGTTTTGTCTCCTCCCAAGGTAGCATTGCCGAGTGGGCGATCCCTGTCTTGTTTATCCAACTAGCATTTCTCCGTGGTACTCAAATTATATTTGTGAGAGCTCATTCGGCTTAGCTACTTTTTTTTTTGAAAGGTAAAGTGGGACCTTAAAGTTAAAGCATTCTCAATAAAGATGCCTATCTATAAAGCGCTGAGTTGAAAAGGGGACAAGTCCCATAGAGAGATGATAAGTACGAGAAAGAGTGAACTTGCCCAACGTGGGCCTTCCGAGACCAATGCTATCAATAAAAATGAGAGACTGTTTCCACTCCCTGAGAAAATTCAACCTTGGGTACGAGCGATAAACATTCAATTCACGCGCATCCAACCCCGTCAAATTGGCATGAACCCTTTTTCAGCTCTACAAGGGTCGAAAAAAAATGACTTTTTTTATCTCTATTTCCCTTCTACGATGGCCAGTTCAATCGAACAAATTGAAGAAACTGCATCTTTTGGGCTTACATGCTTCTTTCCTTTCTAGCCGTCCATTCCAATCAACTAAGTTTTATCCAACCCGGGAAAATTGGCTTACTTTTAGGCATAGCCTATGGTAGAACTTGAATCTAAATCTCTGGAGCCGAAGCTAAAGGAAAGAGAACCATAGAAACAATTTGAACAAGAGCTGAAACACGTGAAAGCTAGTAGAATCTCCTTAACTACTCTTATAGGCTTGTCCCTTCCCATGGTAGGCTGCTAATGACCAAGAGTTTTTTGAATTACCCAGAGGTCAACTCCCTTTTGAGAATCCAGTACAAGCAGAATCCGAATCAGACTTTTGGATGTTGGGATCTTAGCAGAAGGAGGAGATTTTCTAGTTCTATTAATAAGTAGATTGTCGGGCTGGGTGTGAATTCTTCTATACGATACCAATAGCACCAAAGCAAGGAAAGAAGGCAAGGTTATGCCTGAAAGCCTTCATCGAAGAGTCCTGAATAAGCGAATGAAGTTTCGATCACAGCTGCTGAAACAAAAGCTAGAACTGCTTCTAAAACAAGAGTTCACAGTCCAATGTTCGGGTATTGACTTTGTGGCTACTTCGCCCATTAAGAAAAGAATGTCACCTACTTCTTTCAAAGAGCTACTTTGTGCTAAGTAACTGACTAGCTACCGGACTGCCTATTTAAACTAGAGCTTGGTTTGCTTGATTGATTGAAGACTGATTTGTTTGCATTGGTATATAAAGAGAAGGCTACGCACCTGGCTTGGCACACTTCAGCGCTACTAGGAATGGACAGTTACCCTTGCTTCCTTGGACAACTACTGGTACTGGCACGCTTGCCTTGCTTGCTTGACTGGATTGACTTCAGCTTGGCCTACTTGAACTAACAACCATAAAGCAGAGACAGAGAGAGTAATTAGTACCACAGACGGGCTACTAAGGTAGAGAGAGAAGGCACGAAAGTTGGCCGAGAAAATAGGTTTTCCAAAATAACCTCCTTCGTTAATGCTATGGTGGAGTGGAGGTAGGAGGATCGTTTTTGTAGGGTTCAAAGGCTGGTTGAACTGTATTAGTTGATTCGAAGGAGGTGTCATCGATTGAAAAGAAAACTCTTAATCATTCGAAGTCAGTCGTAAACCTGCCTGCCACTTAAAAGTAAGCAAATTTCCCTTTATTCTCTCACTTCTTCAGGAGCTTCTTTAGCAAGGGTGGAAAAAGGAGATGGCCATCTATCTTTCTCTCATGAGGGTTCAGAGCATGGTCGAAGATAAATAACTCACGATGAGCCTTCCGAGGTCAGTTGGGGCATCTTTTTCTGTGTTGGAGTTTTTGGGGCAAGACTAACCAACATTCAGCTAGACGCCCGCAATGGGAAGTAAGCGCATCAGGGAGATGAACGGATGAAATAGAGCGAGGGAAGGCTTGAACTTTTGATTGAAGGATGAACAGAAAATGGCCGAAGGTCTTCTCTCATAAAATCTTGGAACATCGCCTTATGCACATCCGAATCAACATCTAGCCATTCGCTTATCCCCATCGGGGGAGGAAGTTGGTTGTTTGAAAAAGTCTTTAAGATCTCTCTAGCGCATGCCATTTTTTTTTTCTATTGATAAAGCAGATCGGACAGCTATGAAAAGGTGTATTTCATAAAGAATAAACCTCTGAATGGCTAGCAGCGGTGACCCCCCACACGACCTTCTCTTACTAATGATGGGTTAAGGGCAAGTTCTCTCTACTATTCAATCTCTATCAATTGCATGCATAGAGCCATCTTCAGTTCCAAAACCTTCTACTCTGAGGCTGTAGTATAGTTTTTTTTTCCATTCCATCTCAAGGTTCCAAAGCTGAACAACGAGAGATAGCTTCATTCCCGGATTAAGATAATGTGTTGGAGGCAATGGTGCATAAAAGATATAGATTCCCTCACTTTCGATGACCTACCGGCCCGAATAAATTCCTTCTTTCGAATCTAGAGAAAGGAATGGATGAAACCCCGATGCTGGGAAGATTGAGAGTTTTGGTTCCGAACCTCTAGAATGAATGAACGGATTTTGAGGTAGCTAGTTAGCTATTTGCCTACCTTTCGATGCAGATTCCTCTTTCTCATAACCAAAAATAGCAACCATTTCCTTTCCTCCTCGATCTTTTTGATGATTCGCCCCCTTCGGCACTAGGAGTAGATATTTAGATTGATGAAAATGCCGCCTATCTTGTTTGCCAAGATTGGACCCGATTCTCTGTTTGAAGGACGCTTAGCAGCATCGCCTTGAAGGACCGGCCTACAGACATAAAGTCTTTCGCTTTCAAAAGCTTAGAAAGCTCCATATCGACATACGTTACAACAATTTGGATTCGATCGGAAGTCATCTCTTTCCAACCAACTCGCTCAAATATAGATAAACGACTCCACGGATTCCCCTTCCTTCTTTCTACCGATGTATGCTAGAAGTCAGCTAGGAGAGGCATGCCTGGCCTTGGCCAATAGGCAAAAGAATGGAAAAAAATGAAAAAGAATGTGAAGTTAAGTAGGCAATAACTAGAAAGAAGAACGGAACAATACTAGCAGCAATAAAGCAGAGTTAGCGATAGTAGAAAAGAAAGATTGAGCTAGTGGTGCGCTCATAGCCCTAAATAAGATTGTGGTTTGTTTTTTTCGCTAAGAATTCATTTTTTTGTTGAATGTTATCCTAATAGTGTAACCCTATCTTCGTTGAATAGAGGAAAATCGGGCTACTGAACATAGGTGGAAATGATTAGATCGACCACTCTAGACCCCTATCTTAGCACACTGCTTTGCTACTGCTGCTTTGTTTGCAGCACTTCACTTGTAGTTGAGAAGATTGAATCTGGGTGCAGCTTGATTCGTTGGAACCAGTGTGTTCATATTCTGAGTAGGATTTGAAAAGACGTATCTCATGGAACAGAATCCGCTTATAGAGGGTAGCGTGCGCCCGATAAAAGAGGGCCTTGCTAGAAAGACTATGAATCATCGGGTAGGTTTTATCCTAAAGATTTTGAATAAAGGGCGGAGGTTGGGTAAAGACAGTGATTGGCATACTAGACTAAGTGCCCACTCACTACCTTTAGAGAAGAATGAGATTTTTGTTGCTAAGAACAAACTTCTCCCAAACAGTTAGCGACAGCGATTCAAACGGATTAGCTAATCGTTCCCCCAATGACCTTTTCGATCGGGTCCCTGGATTTATTTTCAAACAAGGTCTTTTCCACTCGTACTAAACACACGATTCCGAAAATCCTCAATCTATACATTTACCAATCAGACCATAAGCTTTTGGGCGATATTGTGCTTCAAACATGCGGTCTTCACCGATATAGTATCGAAGGGTTGAGTTACGTCCCTAGAGTCACTCTGCCTGGATACTACGACCCCTCTCTTATATGATCTTATAAGCCTAACATTTCTTATTTAGACCTCTTCCCAGCTTTCTACTAAGGTTTCGTATAAGACCCTTATTGCATGGATTACTATATTTGTGTAAGACTAGTTTGCGCTTGGTGGAATTTATGTTATTCCATCTACTTTGGCATAAGACCCTCCCTCCCATTACCTTATCTTTCTATTTGGCCCTTAATCGGGTTCTTATATAAGAAGGTGTACATTGGGTCCTAACCAGATTCAGTCTATGTCTAGAGAAAGATACACGTATTATCAAAGAGTCTAGCTAACTCTAACCCAGTCTCAATCTCGAAGAGGTTTCTTTTTAACGCAAGATCTTTTTCGCCCTCGCGAAATAAGAGGCCGGTTTAATGTCAGGAACGAACTTTGCATTTCCCCGAGATGGGGAATTACGCTCATGGTAATATTATATAGGTCAGAAGAAGCATTCTATTGTAAGATCCCTATCGGATACGCATGAACATGCAAGTCTAGAAAACCCCAGCTGTGGACACTCTTGTTAGGTCCTTGGATCGGATCCTACCTATTCTTTTTTCTTTTTTAGAAGGCTTAGTCTCATCATTGTTAGTGCCCCCAATCTATGAGTGAAAGTCAAAGTTGGCATCAACATCTCATTTCTATCTGATTCCCTCACCCGAGTTTGGAGCTCCGTTCTCTGTTAGAAGTACAACATTGATCGCCTGTTCCTATCATTCGGATGAATGGGCTAGCTAACCATTCTTTCGTTAAGAGTTCTGCGTTTTCCTCTTTGGTCTATCGTATAGATAGTAAGATCCCACGTTTTTCTTGCTTCTATGAGCATATCTGTTCAACGAGTATGGCATCGACTTTGGGTTTTAGCTAAGTTCATCTGATATGTTCCATGCTCGAAGGAAAACCCTTCTGGCTCGCTCAGGAAAACTATGGAAGTTCTTCCTACCACCGGGAAAAGTTGAAGCTGATCGATGGTCACCAACAAATTCTAACCACTCTCCATCTTTATGTAGATGTTCAGTGTCAGGGCAGACTGCAGCTACTAGCCATAATTAGTTGGCGCGATATAGATCAGATCTAGCTTATAGATGAACCCAGAAAGATGACCACATCCTTCTCCTTCACCTCGTAAACTCGGTACGCGAAAAAAATCCTTGTTTTTGTTCAATTATAAATAGAAACCACCCTTTGTTTCCATTTCCAAATTAGTCAAACTTCATACCTTTCGATCATTACATATAAGGAATACTGCCTTCGTTCTACTTTAAAAAAGAATCTCTCTAAGATAGAGAGAATCGGGGCCCCTCTTAAGATCTTGACAAACTAGATCCAAAAAATTAAGTTCTTCATTGTCCATTTTTTCAATCTCCCATGATTGGTGGGCGCTCTCCAGTATCTCTCGCTTCTCGTTGAAAAAGTAAAGAAGTGTGTAAGGATCGACGTATTCTGCCAAGGTAGGATGCTTGGCAAGGATCTTACAAAAAAGAGAATAACATGAATGTCTCTTCTCTCGAATTTGGAGATACCGATTCTCAGAATCGAGTAATAGGTTATACTTCTGCTGAGAAGTAGCATCATTCAGTGTTTTTTTAACTTCTTCTTAATACTCCCCCTTTTTATTTTCATGAAGAAATATGGTATCCTTCTGCTCCAATCGTAGAATATGATTGTGCACTGAAGATTCAATGCTCGAATTATGGATAAAATAGGGTAAGCGGGAAGGGCCCACTTCATCGCGAGCCATACCAGGGATTGATGAATTACCCGACATCTCGTTAGGGGAAAAGGGTTCTCCGCGTCGCATTGGTTTTTCCTAGACCTCAAATATTGGCACCTCCTTTTCATCTACACCTGAAAATAGTGGTTAGGCTTTACCTAGACATTCCTTCTTTTTGCATCTCATCTCTAGCTTAGTCTAGTCCTTCGTATCTTCTTTTCCCTCTTTAGTTTCAATGCTCAATGGCAGTTATCTTTAGAAAGAGTAGGGGGATGGATTTTCTGGGATGTCGATTCTGTAATCAAGACAAAGCAAGACGCCCACGCCAAGATCTATGAAAATAGAAGCCGGCTATTTTTTATTTTATTGTAAATAGGACAGGTAAGAGAGAAGGCCAGTTACGCTGAGAGGAACACACCTTGATCTGTCATTCCTTCCTCGCGCACTGTCGATCAAGGCCTATTTTCACTAGTTGAAAAGAAAAGGCAGAGTTGCCCCAGATAAGTTTTTTCAGTTTATTACTTCTATTTGAACTACTTCGATGTTATTGCACTTACAGAAGACCAATTCAACAAGTACTAATACAGTCGATCACATCTTTTCTGTCAAAGACAGCAGTAAATTCAATGGCAGCTGATGCATCAATAGCAGCAGACGCCGAGGCTTCTCTTCTCCTTTCTAAGCTTGCCTGGTCTTTTTTGCCTTTATTAATAAAACTGATTCAAGCATTCGTTCAGAGTCGACAACAGCAAGAATTGAAATGGCATCTGGTTCAATGTACACTATCTTGCCTAGTTCAATCAATGGCAGAAAAAACCTTGTGATAACCTTTCATCCGAGTCTCTTTTGCTCTTTATGGTTTCAGGCATCACTTTGCTTAACACATCGAGTTCGAAATAGGATAGAGATAATGAGCTCTGTGAGCTACTGGCTCTACTGTCTCTTACATCCCAAATCTACTTATTGATACCTGTACTTACAAGGATTCTTGGTAGTCATCTCTTTCTGCTTCCCTTCTTTCCTCTTACCTGTACTGATTCTCCCTTCTATTCTTTCCTTTATTACTTCATCTTCTTAGATTGAAACTTCTTTTCCCATTGGAGACGAACTTCCTTCCTTGCTTATCTATGTGGAAGAAAAAAGTCAAGCTGCACGCAATCCACAACCAAAAGAAAATAGAGAAGCCAGTCACGGAACACAAACTATATTAAAAAAGAAATCTCTTCCACATCTCTTGAAAGAAAGGATTCGATTGACTCATTCTAACATACGATTTCTTGCATCAACAGCGTCTGATTCTTATCCTTCTATCTACCTCCCGAGTTGACTTCATCTCGTCGGTAGCCGTCTCAATAGTAGCATTCCCCATTTAAGAGGATTTCTTCCCTCCGGATACCCTTAAAAGGCCTCCTTCTCTTGAGAACTTTTAGCTGATTAGATAAACTTTGTGATTCCTACATAAAGGGATGGATTCAAGCAGCAGCCGACCGAGGGATTTCACTTAGAAAAGAAAATGTTCCATACTAATGGATTTGAGTTGTTTAACCATGCTTTCCAAAAGGTATTGTTCAAACATACTTCTAAAACGGGGAAGCAAAAATTAACAAAACAAATGGAGTTTCCACTTTTTTATATGAAAGAGGTGTTATATACACAAAACTTTCGATCGAAATACGGATGAGATCAGAACTTCGTTGGGACAAAATAGCTTCGGTTTTTTTATGTTTCTATTATTTTTCCAACTCTCAATGATTGAGAGAGCTGACTGAAAATACTGACTGAAAGAAGCATCTAATCGAAATTAGTTTACAGCAATGATAGGCTAGGTGATTGATCCTTTGATTTAGTCCTCCCAAGGCAAGGGTGACCATTAAGAAGAGTCCAATCTGAGCAATCAAACGTCCCTGGCTTCGAGTTCCACTCCTTCTCATTGGCAGTTCCTTGGGCTTCCTATAGGAGGTGGGACTAAACCAATTCCTCCTATAAGGGGTACGGCTTTCATCCTTACACCGGGGAAAGCTAATTCTTAAATTTAAATAAGGGAGTTTCGTCCTCGGTTGACAGATTCTTAGGCTCAATCTCAGGTCTCCTTGCCTGGCAGTTCAAAGGATTGGCCGTCAGGCTCGTCTTCTTTGTTTCGTTATGTTCTTCTTATAATCGTTTGAATCAGTTTTAAAGCTGACTATAAGGAAAGGCTTGAAACGAGAGATTTTAAGATAAGATATAAGTAGAAACTTCATTAAAAGAAAAAAAAAAAGATAGAACAGAGGGGGACTGAAGCCTAACCTCAGGGCTATAAAGAAAAAAGGGGACTTATATATAAGAGAGTGGTATTTTTATCCATTTACTAAGTCTTTGATTACAAAAATTAGAGAATTTCTAGCAATGAAAATATTTGAAATACATACGATAAATGTTTACTAATAGCCCCTATTTTAAACTCATATTCTTTTGTAGCCACAAAATTAACATACAATTTTTAATAGCCACAAAGTTCAAATTCATACTATATAACCCTTGAAGCATATTTTGCATCTCTCCTACAGAATGTTATTTGAAATTTTCCTCTAAAAATCACTCAGAATACACTTTGAAAAATTCAAGTTTAAGAACAAGTAGATCAAGTGTTTGGGTAATGACATTTTGAAGATTGAAAGCTAAAAAGACTAGTTAGAAAGTGAAAATAAGAAAATATGTGTAAAGAATGAAATTAGAGGCAAAGAAGAGAATGAGCTCAAATTCTCCATGCCTGGCTGCACAACACAAGGAGGGTCATGGCTACATGGCGTAAGGAAGGACATGAGGCACGGAAAATTTTGGGCTTCGTCTTTGATTCCCCTAATTTACCGCATTTTCTCACCGACAAACTTTATTTCTTCTCTATTTCGTCACAATGCATTACTATTATATTTTCATACTTTTATTTTTAAAAACTAAATACAAAAATATTCAAAAATACATTATCTACTCTCATTATATATATAAAATAATGAAAAATATAAGAAATAATCATATAAATCATATTTTGTTTTTGTAGATTTATTAACAAAATTGCTTATTCTTAATCTATAGTGTATTTTTTAGATTTATTTGAATAATGGCAATTTTTTTATTGATTTTATGGATCAAACAATAAATTTTTTTAGTTATATTATTATTATTATTTACAAAGGAAAATTCGTTGCACCCAGTGGCAATGCCTAGGGGTGATAATTCGTGTAATGAATCGTATCGTGTCATGTCAATAAAAGGTATTAACAAATTTTTATTATATTTGTTTACAATTCATTTACTAAATGAATCATACACTCAAATACATATTCGATTTATTTAATATTTGAATTACATAATACGGTACGATTAGACATATTTAAATAAATAGATCAAATTTAATTTGTTTATACAATTATACACGATTCAATTCGTTTACGATTATAATGATTTAAACTAATGATAACACTTAGGCCATTTTGACACCCTAACAATACTTATGCACCATTGACCTAAGATCAAGGGTTCAAGTTTTGAGAGGGAGTTAGAGAGTTCATTTTCTCTAATTATTGAAATTATTAGAGTTTCAAGTCTTAAGAGGGGTTAAATAGTTAATTTTCTCTCAATATTGAAATTATTAAAATTTCAAGCCTTAAGAGGAGTTAAGAGTTTATTTTCTCTAATTATTGAAGTTATTTAAGTTGTAGTTTAGTTAACAACAATTATAAATTTATCGTCATTCTTTTAGATGTAAATTTACAAATATTCTTTGAGATGTAAATTTAGATTGTAAATTTTGTTCTTTGAGATGTAAAAATTTACAGTTATTCTTTATGATGTAAATAGTTGTAATACTTATATAAAAAAAAGGTTGTAATGTTTGCATAAAATTCAAAGACAAATTCATTCATTTTTTTTCAGAAGAACTTAAATAATTTTTAGTTATAAAAAAATTATAAATGTTTTAAAGAGGTAGGTGGAGCTAAAGTCAACAACTACCAAAACAAAAGGGGAAATTAGCTGATTTGGCCTTATTTCCCACTGTATAAGTTATTTTGACAGAGTCAAAAAATAACTTATACATTCTTAACCAATTAAAAATTATTTTTCTTATTTTACCCTTTTATATTAAATAAAGTAAAAAAATAAAAAATTTCTTATTTTTCTTCTTTTCTCTCATCATTGACACTTTTCCATTTCCCATTTCCCTCACGGTCACTCCCTTTCTCTCACGGCGCTCCTACCTCTCACGGCGCTCCTCCCTCTCTCTCTCATGGCGGAACAAAATTGGTATGTATTTATAAATTTTTTTTATTTTTGAGTATTATAATTTATATTAGTTAAAAATATGTAGATGTAGACGGTAGAAAGTTAAAAATGTGTGTAGATTGGATCTGGCTTATTTTTTGGTGTAAGACGCAGTGGCGCATACGTCTACGCCCTGCTGGCGGCGGCGAGTAGACGCACGTGCCATCTGCATTAGGCGCACGCCGCTTGGCGCACACCAAGCGGCGTGTGCCTAACGTAGTTGGCCCGCGGCAAGGCCGTTGAGCGCGCGCGCCAACCAGCCACTAGCAGATGGCGCGTGCATCTACTCACCACCGCTAGCAGCGCGTAGACGCACGCGCCGTTGCATCTTACACCAAAAATTCCCATTTTTTTTAATTAATTTATGTTGTTTATGTTTATTTATAATTATTTAATTTAAGAATTTAATTTGGTTAATAATTATGTAAATAGTCTAGGTTGTTAGTTATAATTAAATTTAATTTTGATTATATGTTATGTTGATTATTTTTTTTGTTAATATTAATAATTTTTTAATTTTTTCAGGAAGGAGAATGTCACAAAAGAATACGTAATTGCCGAAAATATTTTCTACCGAGCGAACGTATATACATACTCGAAGTTATGGGTTATACGAAATATAAAAACTAAATTGGCTTTGAGGCAGGTAGAAATATTTAGAACTACATATTTTGGTAGTTTATTGGATGTATCAAATATTCTATTCTCAGGTATTTTAGCACATAAGATTTTATTAAGACATGTGCATACCAAAACTTTATATGAAGAATTATAGTTCTATATAGGTAAAAGACGTATTAGAGTTTCTCGTCAAGATTTTTATTTGATTACTGGTTTGAGGATGATGGATTATCCTGTAGTAAGTGAGTTAGGTGATAGACTTTGTCATAAATATTTTTCGGGTAGAAGTCAGTTGACTTATAAGGATTTAGAACTGTGGTTTGGCAGCGTTACATTTGACGATGATGTAGATGCAGTAAAAATGTGTCTATTTTATGTATTTCATAAATTGATAATGCCACGTGATCGAAATAGAATTATACAATATTTTGTACTTCGTCTCATAGATAATTTAGATGAGTTTAATGTCTATCCTTGGGGCACGATTGCATGGACTGTACTCTACAATAGTTTATGCATGGCTCCAATTAAAAAGTTGGCGAAGGTAAAAAAACAGGCGCTGGGGATATAAAATCATATAACTTATACTCATTTTGTCACGCATTCTTGGTAAGTAATTCTATCTTTTTGATTCATTATGATAGAGAAAAATTTATTTTGTTGGCATTGTAATTTAAATTTATTATCTCAGGTGTGGATCTACCAGACGATCCCGAGGTGTGGGGAGTTGTTTGCAATAGGAATGGAGATTATTTTTCTCGTATTCTAAATTGGTCTGGCATGAGCACCCCATTATACGAAAATGTCGTAGATGTCCTCTTCGATGGTGTTGGGGTATGCTTTTATGTTCAACAAAAAAGATATATAACTTCCTTATAATTTGTGTTATATTTTCTAATAATGATTAATAAATCTAAAATACTATAAAGGTTTCGAAGGTTCATAAGAAGTTGGTACCCCGCAAACATGAGAAAACTGTGGACTATCGCGCGGCGGTAAACTTTTGCATTCCATCGGGAAAATGGGGAGGGAGTCTTAAGTTGGAGACAGTTGATATCCCGAATACCCAATTCACCGATAATCTGCAGCATCTCTATGAATTTCAAGCTCCGCCAGCGACTGAATCAATGGTATAATAATTTAATTTTTTTCCTTGAATTATCTGATACTTATGTTACTGGTTAGTATTAGCTTGTGAAAACTGATTATAATAACTTATGTATAGTTTCAATCTGGCATGTCAACATCACAGTATGAAATCCTAAAGAAGATGATAGATGATCTTGAAGAAATGATATTTACCAAGATTGATAAGGGTAACACAGAGCTTTCAGCCAAGATTGATAAGGCTGAAGAAAATATCTTACATCAGATATCTCTATTGATGCAACAGCTTAAACTAGCCAATATCTCCGAGGATGTAGGGCAAAGTATGGTACGTTTTAAACCTAAAATATATTGGATACAAAGTTTAACAAGTCAATGCATTAACCAGTATTGTTTGGTTTTGTAGAGTGCCGAATTCATGACTGCTAACTTTCATACATTTGCTCCTGCCAGCGAGTCTTAGCATCAATCATTTGCTCCTGTTGCTGATAGCCCTACAAGCTTAAAAATTATACCTGCTCCATTGGGTAAAAACATAAGTAAGTATGGGCGCCTGCGCAAGAAGGCAGCAGTCCAAGTCAGTTTATATACCAATCCGTTAAAATAGCCCGCGAAGAAGAAACTTGTGGAATTGCAAGTAGGACCTACTATTGACATAAATGGGCAGTTGATTCCTATTGATCAGAGTAAATATACTGAGTTCTAGATTGGATAAAAAATAATGACCCAACATAACGGGTTCATTTGCACGGACTCGATCCGAACAATACATGGTTTAATGAGATACTATAAAATTAGCTTGACGATTCAGTGAGGATTTATTTTAACTTTTTTTTTGTTTTGTGAATTGTCTAATAATATCACAACTTATACATATTGTGTGTTTTGCAGCATATAAATGAATATTTGAAGGTTTTGCATTTGCGTCAAAGAACGTTTTCTAACATGTACTTACAGGATTGTACAACTGCAGATGCATATTTCTATATAAGTTATTATATTACCCGTTTATTGTGCATATAATATTATTGACTTTAACAAGTATCTTTTATTTGTATTTAGGAGTACATTCGACAAAATGTGGCAAACGTCCTTCACTGCCAATCCTCCAGACAACAACGACTGGCTTAAAATATTGTTGGCTTATACACTCGAAACAAAGATCGAGTTACTTGGCGCTAAACTGTGGGCATCGGTCAATAAGGTATTTTTAAGAATAATAATGACTTTTTACTATATATATAACAACATTAAGTTAAAAATAATACCATAATTATTTTTGTAGGTATATATTCCTCGCAATATCAATCAAGAACATTGGATTGTAGCACAACTCGACCTTACTCTGTTTGCAATCGTTCTTTATGATTCCAGCGTGAACGACCATTCAAACGAGTCCATCATGAAATTTATAGTCTCTGTGTGTTGCAATGCCTTTGTACCTTCAAAGGTGTAGATTTTAAAGTTTGAAGGGCATAGAAAGCCCAAATTTGTTCCCTTGGCCGGTGACTCGTATCCGGGAGAATGTACCGCAACAAAAGATTGGGAGCGGGGACTGTGGCATCTTTGCCTATATGTATATTGAATATCTTATGTTAGGTCGGCCATTTCACTTATTCCTTGACATTGGTACCTTTTATAGATAGAAGATGGTCGTTGATTTGTGGACGACAGCTTCATAGATATTTAGTACTATAATTTATTTACGTGCATTGATTTAGGTGTATAATTGATATACCATAATTATTTTTGGTGTATGTATACGGAAGTGTTTTTGCAGTTTGATAGAAGTGTGATTTAATCAATATGCATTGATTTGGGTGTATAATTATTTGTGGGCATTGATTTGAGTGTATGTATGCGAAAGTGATTTTGCAGTTTGATATAAGTATGTTTATTCAATATGACAGGTTTGGGATCGTCCATATTATAGAGGAGATTCTGTCAAAATTTTGTGAAAATTATCAACATTAATACTAAAGACAAGTGCATTAAAATAAAATAAATAAGTATGTAATACACAGTATAAGTGCATTATAAAATAAGTGAATTATAAATTAAGTAAATTACAAAATAAATGCATTACAAAATAAGTGAATTACAAAATAAGTGCATTACAAAATAAGTGCATTACAAAATAAGTGAATTATAGAAGTGACAAAACTCGACTCTCATACATAATTAAGCCTCATGGTATAACTCTTTCTCTTATTTTTTTCAGATCCGTTTGAAATAAAAAAATATTTAAATATTAGCCTTATATTATACATAATTAAATATCAATAAGGTAAATGTTTATAAATAAATATACATCACCTGCTCTGTAAAGGTACAAGATTTCGACACGTTTGTCGGTTATGTCTATGTTGTCTACAATGACTACATATATTCTTTTATGTTTCCTCTCCTTAAGATAGAATCCGATTCATCCGACGTCTGCCTGACTGACAACGTTCTATCGGAGGCTGAACGTCTATATTTTTCAAATACTCTGGGACTATCCAATCTGACACTTGATCAACCGGAAGTATTGGCTCGCTATAGGTACGGAATAAAGTCTCAAATGTGTAATAAGTTGAACAAAGATTCTCGTGCAATAATCTGATGTATCTACATACGGCGAGTGCATGGGAACAAGGCAGTTGCCGATAATCAAACTTTCGACAGCTGCATGTTCTTTCGCCAATGTCTACAATTCAGTTTACTCCACCATCCATAACTATAAATCATAAATCATTAACAGGATAAATGGTCATTCGACTTACCTTATCGTTATGTTTCATGACTTTATGATGTGCCTAGTTTGTCAAGACATTGGTCATATTTTATGATGCCAATCGTCTATGGTAAAACCATAATTGCGTTAGCTCCCGCATCCACTCCACCAAATTAGTCACCGGAAGCATTCTTGCATCTTTTGCAACTGCATTAATACTCTCAGCGATATTAGTAGTCATAATATCATACCTTCTAAAAGCACCAGATGATCGTGCCCATCTTACCATACCAACATCTTCTTCCAAATACTTCGTCACGTCAGGTCTCATTTGTCGCATCTTATTTAATTTGTATTGAAAATCATGGACACGATAAGCCTTGGCAACAGTGAAGTAGGTAGATAGGTATAACCCTTTTTTAGACTTATCTGATGGTAACTTGTATTTTGTCATCAAATTTCCTTTCAAATGATATATGCAGAACCCATGATATGAATGAGAAAACACAACCCGTATAGCCCTCTCAATACTGGCATGTCGATCAGATATAAAAACAAGATTCTGGTGATCTGCAATAACTCCTCGCAGTTTAACTATAAACCACTCCCAAGAAGTATCATTTTATGAGTCAACAATTCCCCAAGCCAATGGATGAATCTGATTGTTTTCATCTTTACAAACGGCCACTAACATTGTACCAAGATAGGAACCTTTTAAAAATGTTTCGTCCACTGCAACTACTGGTCAGATTAATGAATTAAAACCTCTGATGCAGGGTCCAACGCCATAAAGAAATACTTGAAGTGATTATCCATGTCAGTTTCTAAATGAGTAACCGTACCTGGGTTATTTTGTTGCAACATATAGCTGTATGCAGGAAGCAATCTAAATGAATCCTCAGGAGTACCTCTTATCAATTTTAATGCACGCTCCTTAGCGCACCAAGCATTAGTATAGGTTATCTGAACACCGAATTGTTCACGTATGTCTGCTTGAATGTCTTTTGGCCTATAATTTTTATTGACCGATGTAAACTTATTTTTTATTACTTTAGCAATAATTCAACTCTTGGCTTGCCGGTGACCATCCCTTAATTGACTCAAAACACAAGTGTGCCCTGTATCTACTCGCCTAACAACAAAAAAAATGTCGCCCTTCTGTCAACACTGCCTGTAATCTCCACTTGCAGTTGTCATCATCACATTTCAACTCGAAATGATCTTTGGTAGATTTGTAAACTCTAAAACTCCATTTTCCCTTCAGTGCAACCATACTTATAGCTTCATGAATTTCATCTTTATTGTTATATAATTTTTCTACAAATACATCACCAATCCCATTACAAGAAATTTTTTTCGATACATTCAAGTCAAATGGTGGTATTTCAGGCTGAAACTAAAATAAATTTTCTACCTTAACCCTTTCTTCTCTACCATAACCCTCATCATCATCATCATCCTCATCCTCATCATCATCATCACCAGCATCATCATTTACATCCTCATTCTCTTCATAATCATCATTATAATCATTTCTACAATCATTATCAACCTCATAACCATGACCATCATTTTCACCAATATCATAGCCAAGATCAACACCAACATCTCCATATATTTGACCATGGTCATATGTGTAGCCTTGTTGTTTGTTGAGCATTGAAGAAGAATAATGATAATCCTCCGAGGAATTTGGAATATACACAGGAGTTGTCGATGAGAATTGCTTAGCATAGCCTTCTTTTTGCTCCATTGATGCTTCTGCATTACTTTCAGGTTCTCGAGCATCTACTGTTACACAAAGCGGTGTAGCCATATTATTCTGTGAGCTCAACCACAATATTGCATCATCGTCATTTTCAAGTGGAATGGGTCTCAACTTTATGGTACTTGAAGGAACCTCAAACTTCAAAGTTACTTTATAATGCACCTGATTAACTCCTAAAAGATGACAAATTCTTCTCAACAACGCTTTGTATCTAATATTTTTTGAAACAATCATATGCATACTTTGATATCCAATGTATCTTTCAAAACCATCACTACAGCTCTCCCATCTTCCCCCAAAACATATAATAGTTGAAATTTGTGACATACCTAAAAAACATATAACATAATTTTAATTTAATTATATATTAATTAAATTAAAAAATATAATTGAATATATAACTATTTATATATATATAAAATATATTTTTATTTTAAATATATAAAATAAATATAATATGCAAGTTTAGAAAAAAATGAGAGTTATTTGGTGGTGGTATTATAATGTTGCGATGGTGCGCAAGAGCACCTTATTACAATCAGTGCTCATCATGACGGTTGTACATGAGCACCTTGTTGTTACTGGTTCGCACACGACGACGGCCAACAATAACTATATATGCAGTCACGCACAAGCGCATACCAATCGACCACCAGCAACAATTATATATGCAACACGTGCAGCCACAACTCAACCATAAGCCACAACTCAACCATAACAGATATATATCCAAACACTTTAATCATTTATTTCAATAAATATAAATAATACTATTAATTAAATTAAAATAAATAAAATCTTATTTTTTTAAAACTTCAGCCCTTTTTCTTCACTCTGAATCTTTGATCTTTGTGTAAAGATGAAACGAGAGATGATAGTTTTGAGAGCAGATCTATGAGTTTTGAGAATAAAACGCACTAGATCTAAGATTTGAAAATAAAACGCAACGTATCGAATAAAATAAGAGATGATATTGTGAGGGGGTAATAAAACAAAAAAAATATAAAATTAGGATGGTTTATATATTTAAATAAAATAAAAAAATATAAGGAATATTTATTATAAAATTATTTATTTATTTTTAATTTATTTATTAAAAATACAAAAAAACTTGCGAGCATTTGCTCGTTGGGCGCACGCCTGAGCGCGCGCCCAGCGAACATTTTGTGTTTTGATAATTTTTATTGTTATTATTTTTAATTATTATTATTATAAATTTGCCATTTTTTTTATAATTAATTCAAATTTTAATTATTTAAAAATTTATATTATTTAGTAATTTATATAAAATGAAATAAAAAATTAAATAATAATAAAAATTATTAAAATTGTAATAAGGGTAAAATAGTAAACATAACATATATTTGGTTAATATAATTTAAAATATTTAACTTTGGTTAAAATAAAAATTAATATTAAAATAACGACTTGAGGAATTTTTAACAAAAAAAAAAAAAAAAGTAAATCACACTTTTCTCTTAACAAAGTCCTGGAAAAGCCGCCGCCTTTGCACCGGTGGTTTTCTTTTTTTTCTTTTTGTTGCTTCTCTCGCTGTTCTTTTTATTTTTGTGTTATGTTTTTTTTGTTTTGTTTCTTTTCATCTTTTGTTTCCCTATTTTGATTTCAGCCGAGATGTGCCTTTCGCCAGCGAGTACTAGTGCAACTGCAGAGGTCACTCTATGGTCACCGAGCTCCTCCCTTCGCTGGCGGTCACTTTTTTGGCCGTTCTCCGACTATCCTCTAGCTGGGTTAGCATATTCGGGATCCTGATCGGCGTTGAGCGATGGTGCACCATCCTCCTCGCCCCCCTCCCCCCGACGATGACACCCTCTACTCGCCTAAACTTTCTCAGCCGCCGGCTAGCTTGTCATTTCCACCTCCGGCCTTTTCCGTCAACCTGCGGCCATGCTACCCCCATCAGAAATCCAGCCATTGTATTAGAGCATATCCGCTCTTGCAACTCATACTTCGCCTATTACGGTGTTAAATAAATCTGGTAGCCTTCAAACTACCACATTGCCACCCACTTAGAGTATTCGATGTTATTCGGTCAAATTGAGTAATTAGTCTTTTGCAGTTGTTGTATCGATCAATAGGTGTTTGATAGGTTTTCTTGTTCGTGATAGAAAGAGGCTGTAAGTGTAAATTGGTTGTCGTTTGTATCCTTCAGGTTTTTTGTTTCGTTGTAAAATAATTCTCCGACGTAATGCAATTATCCTTCTATTTGAGACAATTATTTTTATTTAGGAAGGTAGTTTTATCCCCCTCTTGAAGGTATGTAATTTTTGTCCTAAACGATGGTAGAGATTCTATTTAGGATAGTCCTCATTAACGGGTGCGTTTGTTTTTTTTATAAGAGAGCAGTAAGTTCGGACGATCTATAATAGATATATTTAATTTTTATATAATGTTTTGATAATTTTTTAATTTTATAGGAAAATTTTTAAAATTAACCAGTAATTAATTATAAAACAAATTATTTATAATAACAATAATAATTTAAAAAAATTATATTATAATTAAATAATAAAAAAAATTTACTTGCTGGGCATGCGCCCAACGAGCATGAGCCCAAGCTTTTGTATTATTTTCTTTTTAATAAATTTAAAAAATGAACTTTTATTTAAAAATAAATTAAAATAAATTAAAAATAATTTTTTTCTTTTTTCATTAAATTAATAAAAAAGTTATATTGCAATTAAATAATATAAATTATTTAATTAAATAATATTTTAATTTTTTTATAAATTAATTAAAATAATTAATTTAAAAATAAATTTAAAAAAATTAAAATAAAAAAGCAAAGCCTTGAGGCACATGCGTTGGGCACACGCCCAAGGCATGTGCCCTGCAAGGCTTTGCTTTGGGCATATGCGTGAGGCGCGCGCCCTACGCATACGCCCGCAAGCTTTTTATTTTATTTTATTTAAATAGGTAATAATATTAAACCAAATATACTAATTTTTCTTATTTTATCCCTTACCAATAATATCCTCATCTTAAAAACTTCTCGTTTTAAAAGCTTTCTCTCTCGACGCAAACCCATCTCTCTTAGATCTGTTACCAATTTTGAATATATTTCTTAGATGTAACGATATTTTGAAGATTTAGAAGAATTATCTGAAGTTGAAAACTAGTAAGTTTACTTTATTTATTTTTTTAATTAGTAGTAATGTTTATATTTATATTGAAAATGAGTATAATAAATGAGAAATGTAATAGATGATTTAAACTCTCTGATTATGATTATCACAGATGGTGCGTCGAAGGGCGCGTGGCCGCACGCGCAGCTGTTGCTAGGGTGTCGCCTCGTGCGCGCACTAAGGCGTAATAAGGCAAAATGTAGGGTACACAACAAGCGCTCATGTAGGGCATGCATTGTTGCACACCACCATGGCACCACTACCAATTTATTTATTTATTTATATATTTATATTAAATATATATTTATATATATAAATATTTATATATTCAGTTTTATTTTTAATTTAGTTGTATATATAATTAAACTAAAATTATGTTGTATTTTTTTAGGTGCCGTTGATCATGTCACAAATTTAGACAATTATTTATTTTGAGAAAAGATGGGAAAGCTGTAGTGATGGCTTTGAAAGATACATCGGATATCAAAATATGCACATGGTAGTTCCAAAAAATATTAGATATAAAGCGTTGTTGAGAAGAATTTACCATCTTCTAAGAGTTGATCAAGTGCATTATAAAGTAATTCTAAAGTTTGAGGTTCCTTCAAGTACTATAAAATTGAGACCTATTCCACTTGAAAATGACAATGATGCAATATTGTAGTTGAGCTTACAGAATAATATGACTACACCTCTTTGTGTAATAGTAGATGCTTGAGGACTTGAAAATAATGCAGAAGCACCCATAAAGTAAAAACAAGGTTATGCTAAGCAATTCACATCGGCAACTTCTGTGTATATTCCAAATCCCCTGGAGGATTATCATTATTCTCCCTCTAATGTTCAACGAACAACCAGGCTACACATATTATAATAATCAGATATATGGAGATGTTGGCATTGATCTTGGCTATGATATTAGTTAAGATGTTTGATATAATGTGAGTAATAAAGGAAAAAATGAGGAACGTTATGAGAATGATAATCATGGTTACGAGATTGATGATGATGGTAGAAATGATGATTATAAAGGTGATAATGATGATGATGATAATAATGATTATGGTAGAGAGAAAAGGGTTAAGGTAAAAGACGCATTTCAGTTTCAACCTAAAATACCACCACTTGAATTGAATATATTAAAAAAATATATTTTGTACTAGGATTGGTGATGTATTTGTAGGAAAATTATATAACAACAAAGATTAAATTTATGAAGATATAAGTATGGTTGCACTGAAGGAAAAATAGAGCTTTAGAGTTTATAAATCCACAAAAGATCATTTCGAGTTGAAATGGGATGATGA
Organism: Ailanthus altissimus; assembly: GCA_946807835.1. Taxonomy (NCBI): domain Eukaryota; kingdom Viridiplantae; phylum Streptophyta; class Magnoliopsida; order Sapindales; family Simaroubaceae; genus Ailanthus; species Ailanthus altissimus. The sequence continues at coordinate 19,938,192 of OX327687.1, forward strand.
CAGTTGCAAGTGGAGATTATGGGCAGTGTCGACAGAAGGGCGACATTTTTTATCGTAAGGTGAGTAGATACAGAGCACACTTGTGTTTTGAGTCAATTACGGGATGGTCACCGACAAGCCAAGAGCCGAATTATTGCTAAAGTAATAAAAAAATAAGTTTACATCGATCAATATAACTATAGGTTGAAAGACATTCAAGCAGACATACGTGAACAATTCAGTGTTCAGATAACGTATATTACATCTTAGCGAGCTAGGAAGCATGTATTAAGATTGATAAGAGGTGCTCTAAAGGATTCATTCAGATTTCTTTTTGCATACAGCTATGTGTTGCAACAAAATAACCCGGGTACGGTTACTCATTTGAAAACTGATGCGGATAATCACTTCAAGTATTTCTTTTTAGCGTTAGGACCCTACATCAGAGGTTTAATTCGACCTTGCATCAGAGGTTTTAATTCATCAATCCGACCGGTGATTGCAGTGGACAGAACATTTTTTAAAGGTTTCTATCTTGGTACAATGTTTGTGATTGTTTGTAAAGATGGAAACAATCACATTTTTCCATTGGCTTGGGAAATTACTGACTCAGAAAATGATACTTCTTGAGAGTGGTTTATGGTTAAACTGCAGGGAGTAATTGCGGATCATCAGAATCTTATTTTTATATCTAATCGACACGTTAGTATTGAAAGGACTATACGGGGTATGTTTCCTCATGCATATCATGGATTCTACATCTATCATTTGAAAGAAAATTTGATGGCTAAATACAAGTTACCATCAGAAAATTCTAAAAAATGGGTATACCTATCTGCCTACTTCACTGCTGCCAAAGCTTATCGTATCCCTGATTTTTAATACCAATTAAACAAGATGTGACAAATGAGACCCGTCGTAACAAAATATTTGGAGGAAGATGTTGGTATGGTGAGATGGGTCCGATCAGTTGGTGCTTTCAGAAGGTATGACGTTATGACTACTAATATCGCTAAGAGTATTAATACAATTACAAAAGAGCAATAACGCTTCAGGTGACTAATTTGGTGGAATGGATATAGGAGCTAACGCAATTGTGGTTTTACCATAGACGATTAGCAGTATAAAATATGACGAATGTCTTGACGAACTGAGCATATCATAAAGTCATGAAACATAATGATAGCGTAAGTCGAATGACAATTTCTCCTATTGATAATTTACGATTTGTAGTTATAGATGGTGGCGTGAACTGGATAGTAGGCATTAGTGAAAGAACATATAATTGTCGAAAGTTTGATTATCGGCAACTTCCTTATTTCCATGCACTTGTCTTATGCAGATACATCAGATTATCGCACGAGAGTCTTTGTTCGACTTATTACACATTTGAGACTTTATTTCGTGCCTATAGCGAGCCAATACTTTCGGTTGGCCAAGTGTCAGATTGGATAGTCTCGGAGTATTTAAAAGTTAAGGACATTCAGCCCTTGATAGCACGTCATCAGTCTAGTAGAAATCAGATGAATCGGATTCTAACTCAAGGAGAGGAACCATCGAAGAATATATATAGTTGTTGTAGACAATATGAACATAACTGACAAACGTGTCGAAACCCTGTACCTTTACAGAGCAGGTGATGTATATTCGTTTATAAAATTTATCTTATTGATATTTAATTTCACTATAATATAAGACTAATATTTAAATTTTTTTATTTCAGACAGATCTGAAAAATATGAAAACGAGCTGTACCAAAAGGCTTAATTATGTATGAGAGTCAAGCTTTGTAACTTCTGTGCAATTATTTCATAATGCACTTGTACTTTATATTACATACTTACTTATTTTAATACACTTGTCTTTAATATTGATGTTGATAATTTTCACGAAATTTCGGCAGAATCTCCCTTATTATATTGAAGTTCTTAAACCTACCATATTAAAAAAACACATTTCTATCTAATTATATCTCACCTCTACACACATACACTTAAATCAACAGGCTCAAAATAAATAATATGACATAAATGCATATAAAAAATTATAGTACTAAACATTTTTAAAGTAGTGGTCCACAAATCAACGACCATCTTTTGTCTATAAAATGTACCAATGTCAGAAAAAGAGTCAAATGCCTGACCTAATATAAGATATTCAATATACATACAGACGAAGGCGCTATAGTTTTTGCTCCCGACCTCTTGTTGTGACATATTCTCCTGCATACGAATCATCGACCAATGGAACACATTTTAGATTTGTATGCCCCCCAAACTATAAAATCTACACCTTTGAAGGTACAAAAGCATTGCAACACGCAGAGGCTCCATAATTTCATGATGGACTCGTTTGAATGACCATTCACGTTAGAATCATAAAGAACAATTTCCATCTGAACAAGGTTGAGCTATACTACAAACCAATGTCTTGATTGATATTCATAGGGATATATACCTATAAAAATAATTATTGTATTATTTTGAACTTAATGTTGTTACATGCATAGTAAAAAGTCATTATTGTTCTTAAAAGTACCTTATTAACCAATGCTTATGATTTACACCAAGTAACTTAGACTTTGTTCCGAGTGCATAAGCCAACAACGGTTCGAGCCATTGATCGTTGTCTGGAGGATTGACAGTGAAGGTCGTTCGTTACATTTGTCGAATGTACTCCTAAATACAAATAAAATATACTCGCTAAACTCGTTAATAGTTAATATATATAACGGTATGATAATAAATGCACAATAAACGGGTAACAAAATTGCTCTCGTAAAAATATGCATCTGTAGTTGTGCAATCCTGTGAGTACATGTCAGAAAACGTTCTTTGACGCAAATGCAAAACCTTTAAATATTAATTTATGTGCTACAAAACAAAGAATATGTATAAGTTTCGATATTATTAGACAACTCACAAAACTAAAAAAGCAAAAATAAGTCTTCACTGAATCGTCAAGCCAGTTTTGTAATAGGTTATTAAACTATGTATAGTTGGGATCGAGTCCGTCCAAACAAACTCGTTGCGTTCGGTCATTATTTTTTATCCAATCCAAAAGCTCAGTAAATTTAACCTAATCAATAGAAATTAGCTGTCTGTTTACGTCAATTGTTGGTGCTACTTGTAATTCCACAAGTTTCTTCTTCACAGGCTTTTTGAATAGATTGGTATATAGACTGACTTAGGCTGCTGCCTTTTTGCGAAGGCGCCTATACCTACTCATGTTTTCACCCAACGGAGCAGCTATAATGTTTACAGTTGCAGGGTTATCAACTACATGCTGTAAATTCATTGTCATAGGCTGATGCTGAGACTTGCTGATAAGAGCAAATGTCTGAAAGTCAGCAACCATGAATTTGGTACCCTACAAAACCAAACAATACCAGTTAATTTATTGACTTGTTAAACTTTATACCCAATGTAATTTAGGTTTAAAACGTACTATACTTTGCCCCACATCCTCAGAGATCTTAGCTAACTTAAACTATTGCACCAAGAGAGATATCTAATACAAGATATTTTCTTCAGCCTTATTAATCTTGGCGGAAAGCTCTGAGTTAACCTTATCAATATTTGTAAATATCCTTTTTTCAATATCATTAATTCTCTTATCCAAGACATGATACTGTTATGATGATGCGCTAGACTCAAACTATACATAAATAATTATAATCAATTTTCACAAACTAATACTCATCAATAACATAAGTAATTATAATTCAAGAAAAAAAATTAAATTATTAAACCATTGATTCAATCGCTGGCGGGACTTGAAATTCGTAGTTAAGCTAAAGATCATCGGTGAATTGGGTGTTCGGGATATCAACTTTAACTTAAGACTCCCTCTTCATTTTACTAATGGAATGCGCAAGTTTATTGCCACGCGATAGTCCGCACTCTTCTCATGTTTGTAGGGTACCAACTTCCTATAAACCTTCAAAGTCTTTATAATATTATAGATTTATTAATCATTATTAGAAAAAATAACAAAAGTTATATGAAAATTATATTTATTTTTTATTGAACATAAAAGCATACTCCAACACCATCGAAGAGGACGTTTATGATGCTTTTCGTATAATGGAGTGCTCGTACCAGACTAATTTAGAATACGCGAAAAATAGTCTTTATTTCTGTAGACAAAAAGCTCTCTACACCTAATGCGATATTTTTATAACTTAAAATTAAGTGCAAGTATACACTATCGTATGCAAGTAATAAAGGGATTAAATAGTCAGATGTCGAACCTACAGAGATAATTTATACTTTCTAACCAAGTACTAAAATTATGTCTCTCTAATAATTATTCAGAAAAATAAAAATCTAAGAATAAATGCAGAAAATATAAAATCAATGACACAATATAAAGAGAATTATGTGATAACAATGTAGAGAAAATCTAGGATTAATACTATCCCTCAATATGCTTTCTAATAATTAATTTTTTAATATTTAACTCCCTTAGTCTTTGTTATTGATTAAGACACTAATGTATCCACAAGCCTTTTCCAAGGTCATGCAAGTATACCTTAATTTATCAAATAAGGCACTAGTCGCGACTTCAACAGGTCGTCTCTCTAATTTTTTTATTTCAATCATTATTCCAGCGCTGGGGCGAAAATCCTTGTGGCGCTGGGGTGATGGACTCATGTTTTAAAAACTTTGCATTTTAGTCCACGTTTTTGCTCCTTTTGCATCATTTCTTTCAATTTCGTTCGAGTCCCTATAAATAACAATAATGCACATAAAATAGCTATCTATTCTTATAAAATAATAAAATATTAAAATAAAAATATGAGAAAATATATAACAAATTTGCCCTTATCAACACCTCAGGATCGCCTCGTAGATCCATACCTAAGATGATAATAAATTAAAAAATTACAATGTCAACAAAATAAAATTTTCTGTATCCCAATATGATAATGAATCGAAAAAATAGAATTACTCACAAAGAATGTTTGACTAAATGAGTATAAGTTATATGATTCCTTATCTAGAGCGCCCGCTTTTTTGACATTCACTAATTTTTTAATTAGAGCCATGCATAAACTATTGTAGAGTATAGTCCAAGCAATCGTGCCCCAAGGATAAACATTAAACCCATCTAGATTATCTACGAGACAAAGTTTAAAATATTGTATGGTTTTATTTCGATCATGTAACATTAACAATTTATGAAATACATAAAATAGATACATTTTTACTGCATCTATATCATCGTCAAATGTAACGCTCACGAACCATGGATCTAAATCCCTATAAGTCAATTCACTTTTACCTAAAAAATATTTATGCCATAATTTATCACTTAACCCGCTTACTTCATGATAATCCACTATCTTCAAACCAGTAATAAAAAAAAATTCTTGACGAGAGAATCTAATACGTCTTTTACTTATATAGAACCATAATTCTTCATATAAATTTTTAATATGTACGCATCTTAATAAAATCTCATATACTAAAATACATGAGAATGAAATATCTAATACTTCTAAAAAATAATCAAAACACGTGGTTCTAAATATTTTGACCTGTCTTGAAGTCAATTTATTTATTTTTATTTTATATAACCCATAACTTCGAGTAAACATGTATGTTTGCTTGGTAGAAAATATTTTTAACAATTACGTAGTCTTTTGAGACATTCTCTTTTTTAAAAAAATTAAAAAAATTATTAACATATTATATTCGCAATAAAATTATTAAATAAAGATTTTTATTACAATTAACCTATATTAATATTGAAAAATAATAAAAAATATTTAAATAATTATTAAACAATTTAAAATTATAAAATTAAATAATTATTAATAAATCAAATCATATATTTTTAAATTAATTACAAAATTTAAAATTTTAAAATTGCCATGTGGTGCCTTGCCTTGGCACCACGTGGCAGCCCACACTTGCTGTCGGGCGCAGGTCGTGTGGCGCGCTACACGCCGTCGGGTGTGTGCCCAATTTCGTGCGCTTAATGTCATTGGCATGTGCTTTTACGCGCCTGCCGCATGAAGCATTTTCACCGTAAGTATAAACACGTGCCGATGCGTGTCTCACAAAAAATGGTCAGAATCCACCATTTCCGATCATTTTTTATTTTACACACATTTTCAACTTTTTTTTTCATATTACATCTATACATTTTTAACAATTAACTACAAAAATTACTCAAAATCATAAAAAACTAAATTTAAAAAATAAACTTACCAATTAATTTTCTCTTTAATTTTTTTAACTTCAATCTTCAAACTTTCCTAATTTTAGAGTGGATCTAACAAATTATTGAAAAGAAATTTTTATTAATCGTAAGAAAGGGACAGAGAAAGAGTGTTGATGTGTGTTGTATTTTTGAAAGGAAAATAAATTTTTTAGGGTTAAGAATAAAATGATAAAAAAAAATTAAATTTGATTAATATAGTTAAAATCCTTTTGATTCAGTCAAAATAAATATTATATTAAATTTTTTGATCAATTTCAAAAAAAATTTAACTTTATATCAGAAGTTCTATTCAATAATATTACTCGCTATTCAATAATATTACATTTAATAATCTTAAAAAAAAAAAGGTTGGTGAACATTTTCCGATACATACAGTCTAGGCATTGTTAATCATACGTACTTGCACTGATACTCGATTAAATTCAACGTCAATAGTCATGCTTGTCCCTTTCCCACCGCTAGCTCAGTCACACTCTTTTCTTCAGGTCTAATTTTTTCCTTCTAAACGTGAGGTTGAGCGGGCTATAGAGAGAGCAAAGAAAAAGGAACAAAACAATATTAATGGAGAAGTATTTGAAGGACTTCGTTGTGGAGCACAAGAATCCATCGGAGGAAGCCTTGAAACGATGGAGATACGCCGTCACTATCGTCAAGAACCGTCGTAGAAGGTTCCGTATGGTCGCGGATCTAACTAAGCGTTCCGTGGCCGAGAAGAAAAAACTCCAAATACAGGTTCTCTATTTTATTTTCATTATTTTATATCCCATTTTTCGAATTTCGCGCGTTTCCTTGTTTGGCCGCCCATTAAAAGATGTCAGAAAAGGTCATTTAATAGTTTTGAGACCAGTCTTAGAAGTTCAAATCTCTTCGTCCAATTTCCTCGATTTTCTCGGCAACCAAACGGAAAAAGGGTAGAATACTCCCAACCGTTCCAATTTACCATCTTTAGTAGGTCCTTTTTCACTTATAATAAGTTTTGAAATCCCATTCTCCAGCACGGCGTCTAGCACCCAATCCGGCCCTGCCACGTGAAAACGGGTGGTGGGTCTCGGATTCTCGGTCTAACTTCTTTTGTTTTTAACAATCGTTCTTACTTCGAAAAGTCAAATATGTGTTAACTGAATTGTCCATTCGCTACATGGCGCCCACTTTATTGCCGAGCTGGCAATAGAACCAAATACCGGCAGCGATAATACGGCACGCTTCATTACGACACCCTTTCAACTGTTCTCTCTTTGCCAACCACGAAATATGTACCGGTCGGCATACCATCATCGTTCCGTGAATTTCGTTAAATTCCCTTTGAATTTAGTAAAAATTCATAATTTACAAGCATAGCTCTTATAAAACGAGGTCGCCTTTAAAAATGTTCTTATAAAAATTCATAATCCATATGTATTTTAATCTAGCATCTAGAAAACGGAGGTCAATGAACCTGACAATCGTTATTGATAATTATCCCTTTAATAATGGCTCTTTTCTTGGAAAGTAATGAAGCACGTAGTTTTGGAACTTGAGGTCTTCAACTTGTAGAATTTCAGTTAGCGGGCTTTCGTGGTCTATAGAGCCAGGATTGGAAATAAGGTATGGCGTTTATGGTACGTCACTATTATTAAATTGGCCCTTTATGAATTTACATCCCAACTAGGAAACTTCCTTGAAGTTTCGTGCTTCAAGTCATGATGCAAGCATTGACAAATGATAGTGAACACTGGGGGAACCTTTGTATTCCTTGATAACTATGGCCTACTCTCTGTCCCATTTGCCCAAAATAGGTTCTTGCCTTTGCGTAGTGTTTCACGCACTAAACATTTTTCTGTCCATAAAATATCATCTATTTGCCACCTAGTTAATATCAGTTTCATTGCTGCTTTGCCAGTTGCCACCCTTGATATATATTTTTTTTAATGGCGCTATCCTAGTGTTGGAACTAATGTGGCTGTTAGAGGTCATTTTCTATGTTCACCTAACAGAGCAAATATAGAAAAATACGGTTGGACCTATACGGGCGAGTTTAGGATTCAGTGCTTAATTCGAAAGATTAATTTAATAAGTAAAATAATTATCTTATTTATAAATTCAATATAGATAACTTACTCAACGGGTATAATATGATGAAATATGACATAATGATTAAACACGGTTCAAACATAGTTTAGTTTGTTGACATTGAGATGAGATGGTTTTTTGCCAACATAATGATAAATATTGTTGGTAGGTTTATTACCATTCAACTATATTAGTTTTGTTATTTTTTAATATCACTCTGCTGCAACATGTTTTAAATCGCAATATTTAACAGCAACAACTTTGAACCTAAGTACATTTCTATGCAACTATTAGCGTGTATTAAGTAACAGACTGGTTTGACCAGTCAATAACTATTCTGTCCTTTTTGCTTATGTTATTTTCCCAGCTAATGAATCCATCTAAAATATTTTCGCAAACTAACTCTATGAATACTTGTACATGAAACTAATGTTTTAAAATCATTAAATGCTCCACGAACTTGTTGAAATTGATGAGGACTTTGATTCAAGCACTGGAAGCACGTGCTGCGTCATCAAAAGTACTAAAACATTGTCAGAATGGATGAATGAAGTTTTTGGATTGATTTGGAATAGTCTGTGTTCTCGGAAGAAAAGAAAGTGATGTTGAGAATGAGTGGGTGGAGAGAGTGAGACGAATGAGGAAGGAAGGGACGGCAGCAAAAAGTCCATTTTACCCTGCTGGCTTTAACTGACTGCTGATGCAGTAGTGCTGTTAGTAGCTAACTAATAATTTTTTGAAGTCATTACAGTTAAGTGCAACTTTTTAAAAGATATTATGGTTGTTGATATCAGGGGTAAAACAAAAGGCGGATGAAATGATAATTAGGTTGGATAATTTTTTTATATATTTTAAGAGTATTTTATAAAATAGTAATTTATTAAAAAAATTAATTATATAATTAATCTGATAATTGATATTTAAATTATAATGGAATAATTAATATTTTAATTTTAATATATTAATTTTTAAATAAAAAAATAAAGTTATACATTGCAATACATGTCAATCATGCCAATTATGTCAATTTTCTCTCTCAAGTTCGTGTATGGATATTACACATGCCCAACTCGGATAATATTGTATAGATTGGACCATTACTAATGGCATGAGTCATCATACCAGTCAGTTGATTTGTGTTTTTGATGTAAGGAGCCTTTATTCAACTAGTATCTAGGTTATCTTTAATGTAGTTCCTGTCAAGTTCAACATGCTTAGTTCGATAATGTTGTAACTGATTATTTGCTATTTCAATAGCTGCCGTGTTTAGACAAAAAAGCATCATAAGTTTTTGACTAAACTCGAGTTCATTTAAGAAAATTCTTAGTCAAGTAAGCTCTGTGGTTGTATGATAAAGAGTATGGTATTCAGCTTCTGTACTAGACAATGATACCATATTCTATTTCTTATTCCTCCAACTCACCAAATTATCTCCAACAAACGATACATACCCTAACGTAGACTTTTGATCCAATCTAGATATAACAAAGTCAGAATCTATGTAACCCATAATATCTAGATGTCCATGTTTAGAGAACATAATGCCTTTGTTTGGAGCGGACTTTAAATAAGTTAGAATACGATTCACTACATTCATGTGTTGGTCACTCGAATTGTGCATGAGTTGACTCACAATACTAACTGCATGTTACAGGTCAAGTTTAGTGTGAGTCAAATAGATTAACTTCCCTACCAGTCTCTGATATATTCCTTTGTTTGTTGGAACTTGATCAAGATAGATAGTAAGGCCATGGTTCACCTCAATGGGAGTATCTACAGGTTTGCAAGCATGAGTTACTAGTTCCAGCGAAAAGATCTAATGTATATTTTCGTTGAGAGAGAAAGTCTTTACTTTGATCGAGATAGTTCAATACCTAAGAAGTATTTTAGAATCTCCAAGTTCTTCATTTCAAACTTTTTGGCTAGATAGCCTTAAAGCTTTTCTATCTCACTAGAGTTATTACCTGTAACAACATAAACAATAAGCAAAGTTATATCATCACCAACTTTCTTATAGAACAAAGTATGATCGCCAAAGCTAGCTTAAAACCATACTCTTTTATTGAGTAACCCAATAGATCAAACCATGCCACTGATGATTGTTTCAACCATATAAAGCCTTATTCAACTTGCATAGCTTACCTTCTTTTGGTGTAAACCCCAAAGAAGGATTCAAATATACTTTTTCTATCATATTACTGTGAAGGAAATCATTTTTTACATCAAATTGTCTTAATGGCCAATTTAAGATCAACTGCAAGAGATATAATAACTCTAATAGTGTTCATCTTAGCCACATGACCAAACGTCTCTTGATAGTCAATCCCATAAGTTTGGGTGTAACCCTTGGCAACAAGTTTAACATTGTACCTGTCAACCGTCCCATTTGGTTTACACTTCACTAAAAGCACCTACTTACACCTTACTGTCTTCTTTCCCTAAGGTAAATCAATCGTCTTTCAAGTAGAATTCTTTTGAAGGGCCTTCATTTCTTGTATCATAGCAAACTTCTATTTAAGATATCCAAAGGCTTCTTGAAAATGATTAAAAATAGACACAGAGGACAATTGACGGGCAAAGGCTAAGTGAGTCTTAGATAGATATGATAAAAGACAAAATAAAAATGAGATAAACAACATTAGAAGATGATTGAGAGAAACCCCACTTATTAGGTTCTTTACGATTACAAAGTGGATATCTCCTACCCTGATCAACAACATATGGGATCAAGGCAACAGTTTTTGAAGTTATTAGGTTAGAATCAATTTCTGAAGTTAAAGTTATGGGTGAAGAAAAACGTACCTCAGAATCAATATTGGAGAGGTCATCCGAAGGTATGGTAATATCATTGAGATAAGTATCATGGTCTGGAGAGGACACAACAATAGCATTGTTTTCCTAATATAAACATTTTGGAACAATTGAGCTGGTCTTTCACCCATTCTTTCCTTAGGGTTAAAATCTTTAACCCTAAAGACTCTTTTATCTAAATTATATGAATCTTCCCTTGTACCTAAAATCCATAACTTTTTTTCTTCCAACCATAACTGTTCCATTTCCTTACTACTAATCTCCTTCTGGAGAGGAACTATAGATATATTTCTAGAATAATAAGACTTTTGTTCATAGAATTGAACATCCATGAACACATAGTATTTACCTGTAGAAGGATGAAAACATTTATAACCCTTTTGTGAACTAGAGAAACCAAGAAATACACACTTAAGAGCACAAAGATCAAGTTTATCCTCAAGACGAGAGTGCACATGAACATAGTGTTGGTGGGGAATCTAATATATATAGGTGTATGCATGTGCAAATGTGTCTATTACCTAAAACACGTATCATATACGAATTTATACACTGCGGAAGCGTGAAATAAATAATAAACACAATAAATAAATATATTAATCACATTAATATATTAGAAAAGTTAAGAACTCGCCTTAACGTGTAACGTTATACACGTATATCTTTGAAGTTCGTATAGAGACCAACTCGCGGGCAGTTCTAGTCACCAACACGATGGGCCTGGTGAGCTAGAATAGCAGCCCTATATTCAGCACGAGATTAACTCTTAATTTTCAAAATAGTCGGGTGTGTGTTTTCATCCTTTTCTACAAAAGGATAAGAAATGAAAAATGAAACAATTCATAATTACTTCCATAGTACCATAGAGAAAAATGAAACAATTTTATTTTTTCCTATTTTTTTTCTTTCTTCTTCTTTCTCCGGTTCCATTTCTCTTTTCTCCATTTCCTTTCTCTTCTTTCGGACAAATTGCACACACCTCACTTTCTCTGTTTCTTTAATATATATATATATATATAATAAAATAATAATATATAATATATTATATAATATAAATAATAATATAATAATATATTATATAATATAAAAAGAGAGATATTTTAATTATTTAACCATTAAATAATCAAAGTATGAAATTGCTATTTTGCCCATCATGAATAGTTACCAAGCATAAACCAATCCCACACTCGGGTAAATTTAACCGAGGGTCCACAATGCGTCACGTGTCATAATACAATTAGTAAATAATAATAATTAATTAATTATTATATTTAACACTTAAATATAAATACGTAAGCATTTTCGTGGTAGTGCTGAATATTGCTGGATTAAACACTTTAATTCGGCACATTGCCTCAGTGCACAATGAGTACACGCTATATCGCGGGGACTCCCTAGGTCCTACGCCCGATTTGTCAAATGAAACTATTCCATGAATCCGTGAGCAATGCCCCCACACACGTCACAGATATTACAAATCAGCGCGTTGAGCCATACAAGCTGAGATTACAACGCATATGTATAGTCCTTCCATCATGATATCCTAGATGTGCTGGGGATATAGATTATCACTGTCAAATCTCCTAGTGCTAATCCATGTCCTATCTACAAACTTGTATCTCACTGAACAATATGTGCAAACTCTTTTGCCATATTATTCTACTCCGGCGAAACTCTTTCTCGGGATTTATACTTGTGGCCACAAGACTTTCTAAGATACAGTCTCGAAGCATCTTGATATCTAACTCCCTATGCGAGCTGATGGATCCCATATTTGTACACACCAGACTCTATAAGCATCGGACCATTCCCAACGACACCCAACGGTCACACCATAAAAGGTCTGTGACATGTGTGGAACCAAAGTATAGTGGATCACTTACAACCCCCTAGTGCTAATTCATGTCTTATCTCCAGACTTGTATCTCATTGAACAATATGTGCAAACTCCTTTGCCATATTATTCTACTCCGGCGGAACTCTTTCTTGGGATTTATACTTGTGGCCACAAGACTTTTTAAGATACAGTCTCGAAGCATCTTGATATCTAACTCCCTATGCGAGCTGATGGATCCCATATTTGTACACACCGAACTCTATAAGCATCGGACCATACCCAACGACACCCAACGGTCACACCATGAAAGGTCTGTAACATGTGTGGAACCAAAATATGGTGGATCACTTACAATCCCATCGTGGCACTCAGGTCAAAGGACCACGTATACTACTCAACTCGAGAGAACCCTTCGTTGACGGCTTATATAAGATGTTTATCGAAGGCCTTTATGAGTCTGTCCCATATCCAATATTAACTGGATACCCATATGTCAATACGAGCTCCAAGCTCATGATCGGTTAGGAACGACCATCTATATTCTATAGGTACAACATATGCTGATCTATATTTAAGGTATCCACCGACAGACCCGCATCGGCAGAAATAGATCAGGAAAAATAATTCGAGAACATACTTGCGTAACTAGCATTTTCTAGCACCCGATTGCAACTCTTGCAACTATGCAGTTACTGGTATATTCCTAGGTGTATGTCCCATTACAGACAAAACTCAAATTCTTGGATCTGCTAAGTATTATAATTAGTTAACACTTAGCTGTGCTAACATTTAATATTTATATCTCTCAATGTGGGTAACAATGAGCCCTTATCTAAACCTTTTTAGATTTGACATGAACTCTTTCAAATCGTACAATGTCTGTAATGTTACATGCATAATACCATATAAATAGGTATTAGTAATTTAATGGGAATGTACACTAGTATAAATACACAAGTATATGTACATTCAGGATGACATGTAAGCACTAACCCTAACACATAGCACACACAACCAAAAACCTTCAGACAAAGATTTAAAGTAGAAGGAATAGAGTAAAACTGGAACAACAACCTTAAAAGAGTTTGATACTCAATGATACGAGTAGGCATTCGGTTGATAATAAAGATGGTAGTTATGATCGCCTCAAATCAGAAACGTTTGGAAACACGCATTGTAAAGCATAAGGCCCTAACCACCTCTACGATATGGTGGTTCTTACACTCCGCTATGCCGTTTTGTGTGGTATGTAGGCATATGTTGTCTGGTGGAGCATGCTATTTGTTTTGAAGAAGTGAACAAGAGATTGATTCACAAACTCACGATTGTTTTCAGAATGAAAAATCTTAACTTAAGTGTGAAATTGTGTGGCAATCATTTTTTAAAATTGAGGAATATTGTGTATAACATCACTTTTAGACTTTAACAAATATACCCAGGTCACTCTAGTATAATCATAAAAAAAAAAAAAACAAAGTATTTATTGCTCGAAGCGAAAGGGGTAGAGAACAAACCCCAAACATCAGTATAGACAAATGTAAAAGGTATTGAAATTTGATTGAAACTCATTTTAAAAGATACACGATGGTTTTTAGCATAAATGCATTGTTGATATTTTAACTAAAACAAAAACATTGCGAAATAAGTGAGGAAGTACATGCTCTAAATAAGAAAAAGATGGGCGACCTAAACGACAATGCCATAAGAGAATCTTCGCCTTATCAGAGGTCTCTTTTGCTACTTGAAAACCATGGCTAGATTCAGATTGACTTGCCCTTCGAAGTAGTAAAGACCTCCACTTTCCTTACTAATGCAAATCGTCATCTATATTAAATTGTCCTAAAACATACAATGAATAGAATTAAATGTTACTGAACAATTAAGATGTTTATCTTACTAATGGAAAGAAGATTGTTAGAGAGATTAACTACAAGTAAGACAGAAAACATAGAGAATGTAAAAGAGAGTGGGACATTCCCAGCTCCTGAAATCGGCATAAGGATTAGCAACCTGAACAAACTTAACATATAAAGACTTTAGAGGATCAAGTAAAGAAGAATTATTAGTCATATGATCAGTGGCCCCTGAATTAATAACTTAAGTGTTAGAAGCAGTAGAAATAAAGGCCAAACCAAAATTACCTTTTTGAGAAGACACTCTAAATACATGAGAAACAGAAGATGTTGAAGTATCAGTGAGAATAACCTGAGCAAATTTTTTATGTTTCCTCTCAGCTTGTTTAAGCTTGAACCATTTCGGATAGTCATGCTTCTTTCAACAAACATCGACTGTATGTCTGGTGTTATTGTAATAAGTGCAAATATGAAAGGAAGAGTCAGTAGAAGGAGCAGAAAAAGTTGGGCGAAGCCTTTTTTTGGGATAGCAAAAGCTAATGCCTCAGGGTGATTGTTTACGCTCAAAATGTAATGCGGCTATTACATTATAGATTGAGGTGTCGATCCCACGAGTAAGCTTTTAGCAAAATATGTTAGTGAAATAAAAATATTAAAACAATAACAAAGGAGAAAATTAACTAATTGGTTTATGTAGATAAGATAAAATTGTATATGAATTAAGAAAAAAGTTTTATGATAATGTAAGTAAGGCTTCGAGAATCACAATTATGCTTCATAAATATATTCTATACTTTGATTCAATATTTATAATTTAATTGAAAGTTCACATTCCAAATAATTAATCGAAAGATATATAAAATATGACACATTTAATAATAAATGTATTTGGTATGACTAAACTCTTTACAACTATTATCACAAATCATGTTCATTTATACAAGTTACTTAAGATCGATAATATATCATTTTGATAATTATTAAACAATTATTGTCTTTATATGTTATCTAAGATTGACAATATTGCAGTAAAAGATTAACATGTAAAACAATATAACCAATAATAAGTATAATTCAACAAAAATCACATAAAGAAAGCATGACTAAAAATATATGAAACACGAGAATTATAACCTCTGGATTATAGAAAAATAATAGATAAGAGTTTAGTCATAGGCAAACTTACAAACATTTGTAGTTCTTAATAAAGAATTAAAGTCTAAAAGTAAATTTATTAAACATAAAAATTCATCTTTAGGTTTGTCAAGAACTCTAGCTTAGCTTACAATGCATTGTAAAGAAAAAATATATGAGAGAATTATGAAGTATTCAACAAAAACCGTCTATTAGCCTCCTAAGAATGTCCTTAAATAGGCAATGAATGGAAACATATTTAGAGTGACTTCAATCTTCAATAATTAAGGCCACCCATTCTTTCACCCAATTGCTACACCTTTTTGACAATTGAAATAGTCGATGTAACCTTTTTGGTAGACATGAAAGTTGTAGAATTATGTCTCTTCTTTCCATTGCTACCAGGTTCATGCAATTTAGATGAGTATCTAATGAGATATGGTTAAAATACCAAAGATACATCAGATTTCGGCCTTTCACCAATTTGCAATGCAATTTGGTCTATGATAACGACTGCTTTGGACTTTACTATCAACATAAGAGTTGTTGATAATTGAGTCAGTGTTTTTTGGCTTCAATAATCATATTGATTGGGTACGTATTTTGTAAAATACGGTCTAAATACGTGAGGTGAGTCAAGTTGAGCGAAAGTTGTAATTCGGTTTTGTTGTATTCTAATTTGGGCCAATAATATATTAGATTTGGCTTTTCAACTATTCTTCAAGTTTGTATAAGATTGAGTCATGTTCCTCCATGTTCAAGAATTTCTTCATTTCGATTTCTACATTGAGAATAACATTCATTTTACTAAACTTATGCAAATAACATTCAATAATCACTATTTAAGGACGACACTTTATGTCAAACTTAAAAATACAAAAATATTAAAATTAGTGACATTAAATGATGACTGGATTTCTTAATAAATATATATTTTAGTGTGCTCATCAGTGATCTTCTATTTTCATGGTTAGCTGTAGTTGTACTTCACGACGAACTTGTGAATAGGCTTTTTCTAGACTTAGTAAATGAGTGGTGGCCAAGATACGACTACTGACTTGTTCTAAATTGTGATCAAGACCCACAAAAAACATATAAACCCATTCCTCAGCAATACGCTTCCTTTGTTTCTCAATATTAATTGCACATCATATCGTTGGGCTTGAGATAATCAAGTTCCATAAATATTGAATTTAACTCATTATAAGAAGGCTGACCACCTTGACATTATTGAAAGGATTTCTTCATCAGTTCATAGATTTGAGAAGAATCAAAGACATTAAGGTAACTCTTCTTGATTGCATCCTAAACCTCCTTAGCAGATCCGCACTGTACAAAGTGTGACACGAGATTGTTAGTCATGGAATTGATGAGCCAAGATTTGACTAAAGCATCTTTAGCCTCCCATTCATCATGTTCCAGATCATCTTCTGTAGGTGCAGCCTTTCTCCTTATAATGTAGCCCTTTTTCTTTCTACCAGTAATAAGCATATCCAAAATTTTAGACCAAACGCGATAATTAGTGCCATCCCATTTAATATAAATTGGCGAAGAAGTTTCATGAATAGTTACCTTGGAGGGTATCTTCTTGTCAGAAATATTATTTTTTTCAGACATGTTGATAAGAGTTTACTCGTCCTCGAGCAAAATAAAAACCAAAAACTCATAATTATTACCGACTTTAAATAAAATGAAAACTCAAAACTAAAAACAAGCTCAGTTGATTTGATGATCAAAATCATTGTCTCAAAGGCTGTTGAAACGGTATAAGTCTTTTCAAAAATCAATTAATAACTTTCAATAATCTATCATACCATTCATCAAGTTCTTCATTCTCTTTTATAATTAATCACTTTTGTGTGTGCGTGTGTAATAAGCACTTAAATAATTAAATGGAACACAGTACTTAATAACTTAAGGTAGTACAAAAAGATGTTTTGACATATTTCAATTTATAATAAAACTATTATAAACTTGTTTTTTATACTGTTCTCCACTAATATAGAAATACAAGTTTATGAATTTATTTAAAACTTTAATTAGCTTGTAACATAAGGTTAGAGTTAATATGGTATATAAAGATAAATATGAAACATAAATCACACCATTAACACTTAACTTTATTTAGAATTTCTTGATCATTTTTCTCTTTGATTTATCTCCTCCCTCCACCAAACTTATGATATTCTCATATTTCTTTTAATTACTTTTTTGAAAAGAATTTATTATTTTTCTTAAGTTGGGGGTATTTGTGCATTTAAACTTTTTTTTCTTTTTTTTATGTACCCCAAACTTAAATTGATATGCATATTCAAGATTTATTACTTTTCATTACATTACCCTTTTCCACATAGACAATCTTTTTTTTAAAAAAAAATATTTCTAAGTAAATTCATGATTTATGTTGCTACATGTAGATTTTATGATAAATAAATTCAAAGTCTTTAGACTTGTAATGTAGTTAAACAAAAAAAGTTGGTAATTAGGCTTACATGAGATAACTAGGGATAAATATATATAGAAGGTAAGATAGAAAATGCTCAATCGGTCCAAAGATGATATAATGTCATTTTCCTATTCATGTGACTCCTAGAATTTCGCCTCAAGTAGTAATCAAATAAATTCTAGAGTGTTGGTCTTCAAGATTGTGGTGTACTACTCAAGTAAAAAGTATATCTAAGCAAAAAATTCAACTAATACATACTTATTTCAATGTGCTTAAGAATAAGTGATAAAAAATAAGATTGAACTTCGTTCAAGCATCTTGATATCAGAAGTATATTAAGCATTTATTATTTTCTAGAGATTTATGAAAATAAATTCAACCAGTATTTTAATTCTTATAATAGACTATAATCATCATTTTAACCTAAACTTAATATTAAAAACAAATTTACCTTACAAGATAACCAATCAAAGCATGCAGCAAAATAAACACAGGAAAATGTGTTTCCCACCACCCCCAAACTTAAATTAGACGTTGTTCTCAATGTCTAGAAATAAATTTAAAAGTAAAAGAAACTCCCCTGGTAGATAAAGTTGAAGCATTGCAGCATTGTTGCCTATTGATAGGACTGCGGTGTTCCTTTGCTCTTAACACTTACAATTGCTCGTGCTGCTTCATTGAATGCACTTCTTGCTGATTTATTCCCACAAAGAAAAGAAACTAACATAACTAAATCTAAAATTAAACAAAAATAAAAATAAAAATTACTTTAGTTTCCTCTCAAGAAGTTTTTAATTTAGCTTCGTCGGCCTTGAATGGGTTCTTTCTACTCTTGTAGATGATCAAAGTTAATGGTGGAAGCATTTTTGTATGTGAGCTTGTTAGGCTTCCTCTCTTTTGGTTTTCACATTTTTAATTAGATCTTGGGTAGCAACTTTTACCTTATTCTCCTCGTGCTTCTCCAGAAAGACTTGAATCTTAGACCAGTAAAGTCTCTTTTGTGCCATTCGCATTGCTCTTCCCATCCCACTGCTGCTCATTCTTTTTTCTTTTCTTTCTATGCTTTAATGCCTTCTTTTTTATATGAGAATTTAACGTCTTTATGTCTTTGATCTCCTAGGCGTTTGGTGGCACCACATTAATGTTGCAGCAGTAAAGTAATATAGCGTGATTTTGTTCTTTGTTACTGGTATTTTCTACTATGTTGTCACTTTTCTGCACCTTAAAAATGTTGGTGCACTTAATACCAGTTTTTGCATGTTTTCTTATTAAAAAGTTTGCACTTTTTTTAGATTCTACACTATTTTTTAGACTAGTATGTTGCTGATTTTTTATTTTAGCACTTGTTTGACATCTCTGTAGCCTTTGAGGAAAAGGAATAGGTGGTCTATATGACTACACTTCATTCTCCTTTATACTTGAGGGTGGTGGTGTTGATATGATATCATGTAGGATCTTACCACTCCTCAAGCTAATGCTTGACACTGCTCTATATTCTCTCTTGGATTTATCTCAGTATCATTTGGTAGAGTGCCTTGAGGCTCCTATTAATTACACCAGCAAGTTGTCTAATTTCAACCTCTAAGTTCTTCAAGATTGCTGAATGATTCTGCAAGATGGCGTCTTTAGACTTTATATAATGAATGAAAATATCTTTCAATGTCGGCTTTTCTTGTGGTGAGTGGAATCCCGGGGGATTCATTGGGCTGGATGACTTTCCTTGGTTCCAAGAGAAGTTAGGATGATCTCTCCACTTTGGATTATAGAAGTTGGATTGTGGATTAGGTTGTTGTCGATTAACATTGCCCACAAAATTCACTGCTTCTATGCACCGCCCATTCATATAGTTATTATTACAAAATGTCACTTACTGGGTGTTAACGGCATTAAATGCAACTAAATTCTTAGATAATGAATTGATTTGCGCTATCAATACATTGAATGCGTTAATCTCATATACACCGATGACTCTTTTGGGTGTAACTCTTTTAGCTGACCATTGGTAACTGTTTGACGTCATCTCTTCTAATAGATCATAAGTCTCATTCATGGGCTTATTGATAAGGGCAAATTTGTTATATATTTTCTCATATTTTTATTATTGATATTTTATGGTTTTATGAGAATAGATGGCTATTTATGTGTATTATTGTTATTTATAGGGACTTGAACGAAATTTAAAGAAAGAACGCAAAAGGAGCGAAAACAGGGACTAAAATGCAAAGTTTTCAAAGTATGTGTCCATCGCCCCAGCACCACAAGAATTGTCGCCCCAGCTCTGAAATAGTGATCGAAATAAGAAAAACGACCTGCTTAAGTCGCGTCTAGCGCCCCAGCGCCGAAGAGTCACCGCGCCAGCGACGCCCCATCGCCCCAGCGCTATCAACATACCGCGCCAACGTTGAAGCCGTTTTCATGCAGCGCCCCAGCGCCAAGATCCCACCGCTCCAGCGGTAATAGCTTTTTCACGCGTCGCCCCAGCGAAAGATGCATAGCGCGCCAGTGGTAGTGCGAGTCCTAGTCCGATGAGAATTGAGATTTTCAAGCTGATATCAATCCCTATAAAAAGCCACTCGTTCCCAACCTTCAAGAATGAATCCAAGATGACCCAAGAGCACGAGTCTTGGAGAGCAATAGGAGCTTAATTGAAGCAACTTTAGAGAGAGATACAAGACGTTCTTCGGCATCAAGAGTTTCTAGGCAGTGCAATTAAAAGCAATTCGACGTCTATATCGGTTTGCTAATAATTGTATCATGATTTATAATTATTTTTACTGCTGTTCTCGTGTAGCCATGAGCTAATTTATTTTCTAGGGTTAATATTTGAACTCACTATGTGTGCTTAAATTGCCATATCTTTTAGTATTTAATAAACTTAGTCCTTTATTATTTAAATTACTTGTGTTTAATGCTTTAATATATCTTGCCAATATATGGTGAATGAGTTGGTAATATTATTGATAAACTCGGAAGAGGAATCATAATATTTAGACCTAGGTAATTTGATGCATGATTGTAGAGTAATATTCAATGTTGCATATGCAAGTTTCAATTTAGGATAGGAATATACCTAATTGGCATGTATGATCAATAAGACCTAATCTTAATGAATCTTAATTTATTACAAGTGCCATAGGAATATAGGTATTTGGTAAACTAAGATATACTTGCATGACCTTGGAAGAGGCTTGTGAATACATTAGTGTCTTGATCAATAATAAAGACTAAGTGAGTTAAATATTAGAGGGTTAATCATTAAAAAACATATTGAGGGATAATATTAATCCTAGGTTTTCTCTACATTGCTATCTTTCTATTCTCTTTTCATTGTGTTTTTATTTTTATATTTTCTGCATTCATTCTTAGATTTTTATTTTTCTGAATAATTATTAGAAAGACATAATTTTAGTAATTGGTTAAAAAGAAAACATTATCCCTGTGGATTCGACATCCGACTAATTAGTCCCTTTATTACTTTTATACGATAATGTATACTTGCACTGAATTTTATGATATAGAAATATCGCATCACTTATTCATTATCGCTTCTCTAGTGGTGGCATCTACAGTAGTTCTTAAATGGCTTACCACTCTATTATAGAACGTTTGGACTAATAGCCATTTAAGGACTCCATGAAGAGGACATTTTCTCAATATGTCCTTGAAGCACTTCCATGCCTCATACAATAACTACCATTAATTTGATTAAATAAGGTGATGTCATTCCTTATCTTCGCTGTTTTTGTCGGTAGGAAAAACTTGGTTAAGAATTTTTGTGCTAATCTTTCCACGTTGATATGGATGTTGACGGTTATGACATCAACAAACTCTTAACTCTGTCCTTTAAGAAGAAAGGGAATAGTCTCAATTTGATGGTATCGTTGGAGACTTTGTTATATTTGAATGTATTGTAAATCTCAAGAAAATTCACGATGTGGATATAAAGATCATCATTGGGAGTTCCATTGAACTGTGTAGACTCTTTTAGCATTTGGATAATGCTCGACTTGATCTCAAAGTTATTTGCATTGATGATTGGCCGCCGAATACTTAATTGAATACCATCTGCAGTAGGAATAGCATAATCTTTTAAAGATCTCTGCAATATTATAGGCTCAAAGATAGGATTGTTGATGTTGTCATTGTTTTCCTCCATAGTATGAACTGTTAAAGTAAAATAAAAAGAAAATTAAAGTAAAAAGAAAAATAAATTGAAACAAAAATAAAATTAAAAAAAATTGAATTAAAAGCAAATAGTTTAGTATTAGTATTGATCTAAAGAATAGATAGAAATAATCTCTGATAACGGCGCTAAAAACTTGATTGATGCTTAATAACCTAGCGCAAGTGCATGCTATTGTATTAAGTAGTATAAGATTTTAAGTTCAAATATCGTTCCTATAGAAACTATGCGATCTAATTCTATCAATCAAGTATTAAAATTAAATCTACTTTTATCTAGAAAACTATAATCCAAAAATTAAATAATTAACCTAAAACTTAACCTAGATCACAAATAACAAATGTTAAATTCACAAATTAATAATAATTTAGAGTATAGACTCATCCTTTAATATTTCATTAGATTCATTAATATCTTAGTTAATTTTTTAATTCCAATTATTGACTTATACAATAATCTCATCACAAACTTCTATCAATGGTCAAGTGACTATATTACACATTCTAACAATCACTTATATGTCAATGGTAATTAAATTAGAATGTAATTCATTAAGATCAAGTCTTAATTATACCATGCATACTATCTAGGTATATGTTTATCCTACATGGAACTCTAGTTATTATCCTATGATCATGCATCAAACTATCTTAAGCTAAACACATGAATTCATTTGTCAAGTTTATTATAATTCTTCGATCATTTGGCCAATATAATGAAAGTATTAATAATAAGATAAAATAAAATTAATTATATAAATTAAGTTCATAAACTAAAAATCCATAAAATCTAATTATATACGTAGGTTCAAAAGTCTAACCCTAGAAATAAAAACTTAAGTTATAGTGAAATAAAGAGTTTTAGAACTTATAAAGAATAACTTCATGAAAATTATAGAAAATTAGAAAGATAAAGAGTTGAAGGAATAAAATTAATTTTTCTACAATCTTTAATCTTTTAATCTTCTTGATTATCCAAAAATTGTTTTTTCTCTCTCTTGATTTTTTTAATTTAAGCTTTTTGATCTCCTATTTATATATTTATGTTTTTAATTTAGGATAAACCATCAAATATAAGTCATATTAGAATTACTATACACGAGTTACTATTGATGAGCACTGTTCACGATGGTGTTCACTGTGTTACTGTTCACTAACCACTGCAGCTCTGGGGCACTGTAACAAAAATCATTGTAGCAGATAATCTTAATTTCATTATATTTTCATCTCTATTTACTCCATTGAATCCAAACCTAAAAATAACAATAAACTACATAAGAAAGGCAAATAATATTAACCCTGATAAGTTGATAAGAAAGTTTTAGCAGAAAAAGAAAAGGATTGATTGGTAAGAAAGTTTCAGCAAAAAAAGAAAATAAAGGCAATAACGAAAGTTCTTTGCCATTGGTTCTAATGCCAAAATAATAATTAGGCTGAATAAGTTTTTCATATATTTAAAGGGTTTTTATACAAGATATAAGCCTATTGAAAAAGAAAATCAACTATACAATTAATCTACAACTAATATATCCCAATTATAATGCACTAATTAATACCCTAATTTATTGTATTAATTCCTAGTTAAATAAAAAAAAAAAAGTTTTGCATGTTAATTACATGCCAATCATGTCAATGGGATGGTAATAACCCTTTTGATAGTAACAAGATAAGTGTTGTTGCAAGTCACATTAATTTGATGACTTTAACATTTTGTTTCAATCAAATTCATAATAGGATCATTTTAGTGGTGGAAGACATATTGAAGTATTTAAAGTGGAATGGTCAATTTTATGGTTGAGAATTTAAGATTATCAAATGGTCTTAGTAGGCAGAATGTATTAAATGAGACTAGAAGACAATGGTCATTTTTTCATGTTAAAGAGGATAGGAAAAATTAAATATAGAACATTATTTTTGTAGTTTAATTTGTTATATGATTTTCTTGAAATAACAGCAAGATTAGAGAATAGTGAAGCAACAATTATTGTGACCTAATTTGCTTTCATTAACTTAAGGAATCATGTGATTTTCTATCTTTTGTGAGAAGATTTGTTGTTACATATGTTGTGACACCTTAGAGTATCGTTTTGATTGCTAGTAAATCAAGGTCATTGCAATCCTTCTTATCTTCATCATGCATAATGAACAAAACCTTGTGTACTTTATCTCCTTGTAAATAACCACGAACTGTGCCATATACTTGGTATTCACACTTGCAACCTAAAGTTAAATTCTTGGAAGTGAGAATTTTTAAACGAAGATGCAAAATAGAAATAAGCATATGTGCATTGTGTAAGGGTAAATCACAAGTCTTTTAAACGATTAGAACTAGTTGATACATAATTTTAGCACAACATGATTCTTACGAACTTTACTAAAAAGAAAACAACAACTAGAGCATGTCAACTGATGCATTTGATAATTATGAGCTAGTTGAGAATGAGCTTCAGTGAAGACCTTTTATCAATACAGCTTCTTTGGCCATTGTTGTTTCAACTGCAAAATTACATAATACTCATTTGCACAAAGATGAAGCATTTGTAAATTTAACTTATGAAGAGCAAGCATATATTTCTCCTTAGAAAAATTGATTCTTGATTAGTTTCTGATTTTACTTAGGGTCACCATGCACCACATTGTGAAAATTTCAAGGCAGCCATATGGATATGTTTTGAAACTAAGTTATATTTGATGATGGCGAAGGTGCTGCCCAAATTGTATCAGGATTCACTAGGGAGATCAAGATTGGAACTTGGTTGTTGAAGTCCCCTACCATGCTGCAGCGTGTGACTATTATTTAATTTATATCTTTGATCTGATCCTTGTCCTTTTATTTCTCTTTCCCAGGAAAAAATATATGTCGCTCTTTATGTTCAAAAAACAACCTTACAATTCATTGATGGTATGATATCCACTTTCTTATTTCAATAAATCCATTTCTTTTTCTATAGGATCTTTTGATTCTTATTCACTCCTGTGTTTTCTTCTTGAATTCAATTCCGCTCTTTTGCAGCTGCTGCTCGAGCTAAATACAAGCTCTCAGATGAGGCTAGAGAAGCAGGTTTTCGTATTGACCCTAATGAACTAGCATTTATTGTTCATGGCCATGATATTAAAGGCTTGAAATATAACGATGGAGTTGAAGGAATTACAAGCAAAGTCTCAGTCTCACCATATGAAGGTATTCGTGAAAGTGATATATCTATCAGGCAAAAGATTTATGGCGTCAACCGTTATACGGAGAAACCTCCCAGAACATTTTTTATGTTTGTTTGGGAAGCATTGCAAGATTTAACACTAATTATCCTTATGGTTTGTGCTGTGGTATCTATAGGTGTAGGACTTGCCACTGAAGGTTGGCCAGAGGGCCTATATGATGGGTTGGGAATCATACTTAGTATATTCTTGGTGGTTATGGTTACTGCCATCAGTGACTAAGCAGTCTTTGCAATTTAGGGATTTAGATAAAGAGAAGAAAAAAAATTTCATTTAGGTCACCAGGGATGGGCGAAGACAAAAGGTGTCCATTTATGATTTGGTTGTTGGAGATATTGTACATTTATCTATTGGAGACCAAGTTCCTATCGATGGGATTTTTATATCAGGACACTCTTTGCTGATTACTGAGTCAAGCTTATTGATGAACATTTGAAATTACACATTTAATAAGAGTTTTACATCATTGTTTTGTATTACTAGTGTATTTAATTTTCTTAACTTAAGTATGTTTATAATATTGTAACTAATTATTTTTTAACTGTTTTGTGGTAGGTTCGATAAAATGGGCATAACTTTCTACCTAAAGATCTAATTAGAGTGATTCTTGATCCTGTGAAGAATTGACTCAATGGGCTAACATATTGTATTTCACTAAGCATTTGAAATTCAAGTGTTTAGAGGGTAAAAATAGCCTAAAATAGAACTGATTTGCAGTACAGGCTTGATTTGAACAGTCATCAGTATTTGACCCATAACTATAACAATACGTATCTAATACGTATGAGACAACTCAATTTGGAAAGATAAGAGACTTATCTACAATTTTGATATTTTAAGTGACAGCTAATTCGGATCACATTAATTTCAAATTGGATAATAAGTGGGTGCCTTAGTAATAATCAATGCAAAATTATTTTGCCACCATGTTTTACTTTCATCATCCAAGTGGTTCTTTCTAAATTTTTCTCGATTTATTCATATTTTTCTATAAATAGGTGACTTGTTTATGCCTAAAGCATGTAATTAGAAAGTTAGAATTTAGTTCAAAATACTTGTCATTTGTATCCATTTATTTGTAATATTATTTCTCTTATTTCCTATTAAGTCATGTTATTTTTTCTTCCATTTATTTTTTTTTTTTATAGTTTTATTATGTCCAAATAATTTTATTTATGCTAAGGTGAAAGGATGAAGCTTTTGACAAGGTAATAAGATATGTTTAACACTTATTTATGAATTTAATGTTCATTCTTAAGTTATGCAAATTTATATATGATGTATTTATTTTGTTTGTAGAATTAATTTCCTTTCTTCTAAAGTGGTGATTCTTGATTTATTATTGACAAAATTTATACTTGGCATAATAAATTTTTGAAACTATTTATAAGATTTGGTATATATAACCTTTCTTATAAAATGAGAGTTTTGATTTATTGTAGACAAATATAAAGATTGGCATAATAAATACTTGAACCCATTAATAAGATTTGGTGTATAATAATTGAAAAAAATAAATACTAATCAATATATAAATGATGATGAACTTTAATTGTTATATTTTTCAGTTGGAACTTCCTTTGTGTGAGGATTCCAATTGAGTTATAAAAAGAGTTAAATATATTCTTACTTCTTATGTCAAGAATGGATCCCCCTAACTTTAACTTTAATTTGAATTGGTTAATTGAAATAATATTGCAAACATCTTATACTGCATTAATTATCTTAAAAGTGTTTATAATTTGTAATTTTAATTCTACTTTCCTGTGGATCGACCCCGTTCTCATTGGATTATTTATTACTTCGACAATCCTGAACTTGGGAATAACTCTTATATTTTGGGCGTGTCAAATTTTTGGCGCCGTTGCAGGGGAAGTGAAATTAACATTATTTTTTTTGTTATTTGTTTGTTTATTTTATTTTCATGGAAGGCCGAGCCTCCTAACGTGCTTTATTTTATTTATTATTCGCCTTTTATTTTTACTTTTTATTTTCGCTCTTTATTTTCATAGAAGGCTGAGCCTCCTAATTTGCTTTACTTTATTTATTATTTGTTTTTATTTTTATGGAAGGCTGAGCCTCATATTGTTTAATTATTAACTTTTTATTATATAATCTAATATTATTAATCTAACTTCTAATTTTTTATTTTTATTTTACTTTTAGTTTTGCTTATTTTATTTACCTGTATTTAATTTTTTATTTTTTTTCTCTTATTTATATTATTTATTGTTATTGTATTTTGTTTTATGTCTTTTTATGAGCGGTTGGTTTTTAGATCTTAATTCTCATCGTTTGGTGAAAGGTAATTTCAAAACTTCCTTTGATAATTTGTTAGATTCTTCTTCATCTTCTCATTCTTCACCAATTAACATTATGAGCGAAAATCAAATTGAGGGATTTATAGACTTAGGGGACAATCAGTTTCAACACAATGACCATAACCGACTTAGGACACTTAGAGACTATATGAACCCTGCATGAACCGGTGCAACATCTTGCTTAATTTTTTCTTCGGATGCAACTCATTTTAATTTTAAGCCAGGCATTATCCAACTTTTACCCACTTTTCATAGTTTAGATGCAGAGAACCCTTATTTACATTTAAGAGAATTTGAAGAAGTGTGTAACACATATAATGACCAAAATTGTAGCATGAACACAATTCGACTTAAGCTTTTCCCTTTTTCTTTAAAAGATAAAGTTAAAACATGGCTACAAAACCTTAGGTCAGGATCCATTTCTTTATGGGATGAGATGCAACAACAATTCCTGAAAAGTTTTTTCCTTTCCATAGAACAAATTCTTTCAAAAGATAAATCACCACTTTTACCCAAAAACCAGAAAAGACCCTTTACCAATGTTGGGAAAGGTATAAAGAATTGCTTAATACCTGTCCCCATCATGGCTTTGAAACATGGAGACTAGTCTCAAATTTTTATGAGGGCTTAACACCCCAAGTTAGGCAAATGATAGAAATGATGTGTAATGGAACATTTGAGGATAAAGACCCAGAAGAGGCAATAAACTATCTTGACTTACTAGTAGAAAATGCTCAAAATTGGGACACTGCTGGTACCTGTGAGGCACCTAGCAAAAATCAAACCACTACATCTAGTGGAAGTATTTATCATCTTAGGGAAGACTATGACCTTCAAGCTAAATTAGCATCCCTTGCTAGAAAAGTCGAAACCTTAGAAATAAAAAAGAGTAGTCAAATAAAATCTATTCAAGAAATTGTGTGTCACATTTATGAAACCCATGATCACTCTACCAATGATTGCCTAACGTTACCTACATTTAAGGAATGTCTCCATGAACAAGTCAATGTTCTAAACACATTTAAGCGGTCAAACAATAACCCAAATTCACAAAACTATAATCCTGGATGGCAAAATCACCCGAATTTTAATTGGAGGAATGACACTCAAGTACAGGCTTCATAACCACCTTTCCAATCACACAAAAAATTTTAAAATCATCAAGGTTATGCACCATATATCCCACCTCCTAGAAAAAAATCTTGAAGAAATTTTGCATACATTCATTGAAAAGCAAGAGTCTGTTAATTCTCAAAATGCTCAAACATTTGCTGATTTGAAAGATACTTTTGCTAAATTTGCATTTGCACTGAACATTCATGAGAAAGGAAAATTTCCTTCCCAACCACAGCCAAACCCCAAAGGACAACATAACTCAAATGCATGTAGTTCAGGATGTCAACACATGGATTAAGTTAAAGCAGTTATCACTTTTCAGAGTGGTAAAATTGCTAAAAAAGAAATTTCTGAACCTCATGAGAGTGATGAATCAATTTCTAAGGGTAAGAAAAGTGTTGAACCTACACCTAATGAAGAAGATGAATCACAATCCTGAAATTTTTGAAATCTTCAAACAGGTAAAAGTTAATATTCCTTTACTGGATACTATTAAACAGGTTCCTTCTTATGCAAAATTTTTGAAGGATTTATGCACAGTAAAAAAAAAACTGAATGTGAAAAAGAAAGCATTTTTAACTGAACAAGTAAGTGCCATTCTTCATAACAATAATACTTTGAAATATAAAGACTTTGGTTGTCCTACAATTTGATGTATTATTGGAAGTCATAAAATTGAACAAGCCTTACTTGATCTTGGTACTAGTGTGAATTTATTGCCGTATTCAGTTTATCAGTAGCTCAATCTTGATGAGTTAAAATCAACTTCTGTAACTCTTTTACTTGCCGATAGATCAATAAAAGTACCAAGAGGGACAGTGGAAGATGTTTTAGTTCAAGTTGATAAATTCATATATCCTGTGGATTTTATTGTCTTGGATATAGAACTTGTTAAAGGATGTAATCCGATACCTGTTATTTTAGGTCGTCTATTTTTAGCAACTTCTAACGCTTTGATTAATTGCAGGAATGGAGTAATGAAAGCAAACATGACGTTTAAACTTAATGTTTTCAATATGTGTAAGCAACCATATGAATGAGAGAATGAAAGTGAAGAAGGTGACATGATTGAAACGATTGTGGAGGATCATATTCAAAAAGGGAGTTCTACTGATCCCTTAGAAATGTGTTTAATAAATTCATTTGAGTCAAATATACAATTAGATCCTAAAATATCTGACATATGTTCTTTACTTGACCGTGCACAGGTGATTGAAAATAAAGGATGGAAACTAAAGTTTGAAGAATTAGAAGAAAATGAGGATAAACAGAATGAAATTTCAAAGTTAGAGTTAAAACCTCTGCCTGAAGGACTGAAATATGCATTTCTTAGAGAGAAACAAACTTACCCGGTGGTAATCTCTTCTACATTCACAAGCAAACAAGAAGGTAAGTTAATTGAATTATTAAAAATGCATAAAAATGCAATTGAATGGACTTTAAAAGACATAAATGGTATTAATCCTTTGATTTGCACACATAGAATACACCTAGAGGATAATGTCAAAAGTTCCCAACAATCTAAAAGAAGATTAAATCCACATATGAAAAAGGTAGTGAGAGCTGAAGTTCTCAAATTACTTGAAGTAGGAATCATATATCCTATCTCCAAATAGTAAGTGGGTAAGTTCTACTCAGGTAGTACAAAAAAATCTGGAATCACAGTCATTGAAAATGAAAAAAGTGAGTTAATACCAACTCGAGTCTTATCTAGTTGGAGAATATGCATAGATTATAGAAAGTTGAACTCAGCCACTAGAAAAGACCATTTTTCTTTACCATTCTTTGATCAAATTATAGAAAGAGTAGCAGGACATCCCTATTATTTCTTTCTAGATGATTATTCTGTCTATTCTCAAATTCTCATAGCACTAAAGGACCAAGAAAATACTACATTCACATGCCCTTTTGGAACCTTTGCTTTTAGAAGAATGCCATTTGGACTTTGTAATGCCCCAGTAACATTTTAGAGATGTATGTTAAGCATTTTTAGTGATATGATTGAGCATTATTTAGAAGTTTTCATGGATGATTTAACTGTGTTTGAAAATTCTTTTGATAATTGTCTTGAAAACTTAGAAAATGTCTTAAAAAGATGTGAAGAAAAGAGTCTTGTATTGAATTGGGAAAAATGTCATTACATGGTTACTTCTAGAATTATTTTGGGACATGTAGTGTCTTCTAAAGGAATTGAAATGGATAAGGCAAAAGTTGAACTCATTACACATTTGCCTCCACCAAAAACAGTCAGAGAAATTCGATCATTTTTAGGACATGCTGGATTCTATAGGAGGTTCATCAAAAAATTTAGTGCTATATCTAAACTTCTTTGTAACCTCTTAGCAAAAAATGTATCAATTGAAGGACTCAAGAGTATCAAAATTCGTTTGAAAAATTAATTAGCCTCTTAACATCTGCTCCTATCATACAATCTCCTGGCTGATCCTTACCTTTTGAGCTCATGTGTGATGCTAGTGACTACGCTGTTGGTGCTGTATTGAGACAAAGAAAGAAAGATAAATCCTATGTAATTTATTACGCAAGTAGAACTTTAAACAGTGCACAAATGAATTACACAACAACTGAAAAAGAATTACTTGCTGTAATATTTGCATTAAACAAATTTCGTTCTTACTTAATTGGTTCTTCAATTGTTGTATTTACTGACCATGCTGTTATGAGGTACTTAATGTCAAAACAGGATGCAAAACCAAGACTGATTCGATGGATTCTATTGCTTCAAGAATTTATTATCACTATCAAGGATAAGAAGGGAGCTGAAAATGTTATTGCAGATCACTTATCAAGACTCGCATCAGATTCATCAACAGAAATAACACCTATTAATGATTCTTTTCTCGATGAATTTTTATTTTTTACTGTTACAATGCCTTGGTATGCAAATATTATTAATTTTCTTGTAACAGGAGAAATGCCACCTCAATGGAATGCTCAAGATAAAAAAAAAATTTTAACTGAGGTAAGAATGTTTTATTGGGATGATCCTTATCTCTTCAAATATTGTCGTGACCAAATATTTTGAAGATGCATACCCGACAATGAGGTAAGTAAAGTTATTGAATTTTGTCATTCTGAAGAATGTGGGGGACATTTCTCATCAAAGAAAACAACTGCAAAAATCTTACAATGTGAATTTTATTGGCCCACTTTATTTAAAGATACACATTCATTTTGTATAACGTGTGAAAATTGTCAAAAGTTAGGATTAATTTCAAAACGAAATATGATGCCTTTGAACCATTCTTGTTACTGAAATCTTTGATTGTTGAGGGATAGATTTTATGGGACCATTTCCGTTATCATTTGAATTTACGTATATCTTAGTTGTAGTAGATTATGTCTCAAAATGGATTGAGGCTATTCCATGTCGAAATAATGACCATAAAACAGTTATGAAATTTTTGAAAGAAAATATCTTAAGTCGATTTGAAATTCCTCGAGCCATTATAAGTGATGGAGGTAAGTATTGTTATAATAGACCATTTGAAACATTAATGAAAAACTATGGTATTACTCATAAAGTTGCCACCCCTTATCATCTTTAGTCAAGTAGACAAGTTGAATTAGCAAATAAGGAGATAAAATAAATTTTTAAAAAAACTGTAAACCCAAGTCGCAAAGATTGGTCTTTAAGACTAAATAATGCACTGTGGGTTTATAGAACTGCTTTTAAAACTTTATTGGGTATATCTCTTTATAGGATAGTTTAGGAAAAATCTTATCACTTACCTGTGGAACTTGATCATAAAGCCTACTGGGCCATTAAAACTTTTAATGCAAATCTTGATTCCACTGGACACATACGTAAATTACAAATAAATAAACTTGAAGAATTGAGAAATGATGCATATGAGAATTCAAAAATTCATAAAGCTAAAATCAAAGCTTTTCATGATAAAAAAATTCAAAGAAAAATATTTGATGTTGGTTAAAAAATTTTACTTTATAATTCTCGACTTTACATATTTTTTGAAAAATTAAGATCAAGATAAAGTGGCCCTTTTATTGTGAAACATGTATATCTTTATAGAACAATTGACATTGAAAATCTTAAAATGGAGAACATAAATGTATTCCGAGGCATTTTTGGCAGCTGGATGTTTATTGGAATTTTGGTTATAACAGTGGCATTTCAAGTGATTATAGTTGTGTTCCTCGGAACTTTTGCAAGCACAGTGCCGATAAAGCTGGCAAATGTGGCTTCTTAGCATCTTAATCGGAGCAGTTAGCATGCCCGTTGCAGTAATCATAAAGTGCATCCCCATTAAAAAGGATACAGCTAAACCTCAACACCATGATGGCTATGAGCTACTCCCTAGTGGTCCCGAGATGGCTTGAAGAAAGTAAGGATAGTTTTTGAAGCAACTTCAAGGGCAGTGTGGTAAGCACAATTCTCATGATTTGCAACAATGTATTTCAGGGTCATAAAATTTTTCACGAAACGTCCTGCAAAATCAGTGGCGAGAAGGTACAGTTCTTAGACCTGTGAGTACAGCCATGTACACGTTCTCAATAAACCATGGTTTACCTTACAAAATTGGTTTTTGGGTGCTTTGTTTTGATGACTAGCTGAAACTTTTAAGATGTTTTCGGTGGGCTAACGATTCTTGCTCTTTTTGAAATCTATGGAACAAGAATGAGGCATTATTTCAGCATGACTTTTTTTTATTTCTATGTTCGTGATCATGCTACGAAATAAGATGTTCTGTAATGAAACTTTTTACAGTGACATTAAATTGTACTCGACTGGTTCATTTTTTTTTTTTTTTTTTGGTTATAGTACCGACTCGATTAACAACGTCCCTGATTTATTTGCAGCATGTAAATGCTCGACTCAGAAAAAAATGGGTTTTAATTAGAAATAACCAAATTATTTTAGTTCGAGTCTCAAATAAATTTTTTTTTTTAGTAAAAAGAAGTTTATGGACCAAAATGCTCTCATCAGTTGAGCTAAACAAGTTTGCTCGGCAACATCATTGTTGAGCATAAACTTAGGGCACGTCACATTCTATAGGTATTATCGAGCAAAAGTAAATATAAGAGATAGAAAAAGAGAGCTTGACGACATTGTTGCTGCACTTCGTCTCTAATATTTGTGCCTCTTTCAATTAACGAATTGTCTTTAATCTGTTGCACCTCTTTCAAATAATTTTATTCCTAACCAAATATATTTACGTTTAAATAACATTTTCACCGTATAACATTGAGAAAAAAACATTGAAAATTTCACAAAGATACTTAAAGTTTCATACTACAAATAATTTTGTTCCCAAAATTTTGTTCATACATGTCTTTTTTAACTAAATAAAAAAAAATTAAATTGAGTTAAAATAATAAAAATTCTCCAAATTTGATTATTTAAGATTAAAGCCCCAAAAGAATTATGCAACATGCTAAATTGTCGTGTACCTAAGTTGCGTTCGATGTCATAAACCAACAAACTTGAAATTGTAAAATTTACGAAGTTTGCAAAACCTAAATTCTTTCATGTTTTTAAGGTTTAAATTAAATTAATCTTAACACTAAGTTAGGCTTAATATGGTGGCGGCTTTAATATATTACTGATTTAATTATATGTTACTCGTTTAACTATGAACTTTGAATAATCTTTTTGATGAACCCTATAGCTTACTATTGAAGCGGAATCACGAATAATACAACTCAAGTAAATAATGCAAAAAATAAGTAATTAAGAAATTAAAAAGAGAAAAGTAGAAGAACACATAGAATTTACGTGGTTCGGTAACTTGCCTACGTCCACGGCAGATTAAGATCATACACTCTTATTATTGAATCACAAGACACTCACAAAGTATGCCTTTTACAAGACAGACTCACAAAGTAATCACTCTCTCTTGCAACTAAGGGGTTTTCTCTCACTAAAAATCACAAAGTATGTTTGATCACAAAGATCTCACTAAAATGTCACCAAAATATATTTACAAGTCAATAGAGAGCTTTTATATAAGATTTAGGATGTCCTAGGTTAGCCCTAAACATGTGAGAGCCGTATTAGGAAGTCTTGAAATAAGTGAGAGACAAAACAAGTCGAATCAAAATGGGAAACTATTCCCCATGCTGGGCGCTACAGCGCCCAGCCTTTGGGACTGCGACACTGCGGCATATCGTGTGACTAGCACCGCGGCGCTCAGGTTCTGACTTAGGCACTGTGGTGCTGGTCACCTGGTGCCGCGGTGCTTAGGTTTTGACTTAGGCGCCCACGCCTGGGCACTGCCACTTGCGTGTTTTGCCTCCTTTCGTGTCCGTCTTTGATTCTTACGTACCTAACGCACTTAGCTTGCTCTCTCAATCATATCCCGATGATTTTTAATCAACTTTATCACAAATCCCCTTCTTGATTAAAAATCATCCACAAAGTAACTTAATCTCTCATCTAACCATCTTTGGTCACCCTTACAAAGTAATGACGCTAGTTAAGTCCTTGTATAGGATAAACGTAACCAATGGTAGTGGCTTAGTCAACATGTTAGCAAAATTTTCAGACAATGCTATCTTAGTTAGACTAACTTCACCACTTTGGACAATCTCTCGAATATAATGGAGTCACACATCAATGTGTTTAGATCTCTCGTGAAACACTTGATGCTTGCTTAGGTGTATGGCACTCTGGCTATCACAATACACACTAATGTTCACATCTCTGGTAGCCATTACCTCCACGCATATGCCTTTCAACTACACAACCTCTTTAATAGTTTCACCAACAACTATGTACTCTGCCTCTGTGGTAGATAATGCAACCACATATTTTAGAACTGATCTCCAACACACGCTACACCCAAACACTGTGAATACGTAACCCATCAACGATCTTCTCTTATCTAGATTACCTGTATAATTTAAGTCTATGTATCCTCTTACCATTACACCGTTGTCTTCATCCCTTTTATACATTAACCCGTGATTCAAAGTCCCCTTGATATATCTTAAAATATACTTAACTGCAAGTCAATGATCCTTACCTGAATTTTTCATTTATCTACTCACTACACTCACAGCCTATGCTATGTCTGGTCTTGTGCAAACCATTGCATACATGATGCTCCTACAGCACTTGCATATAGTACTTTACTCATCTACAGTTTCTTCTCTTTGGGTGTCGGTGACTGTGTTACTAAAAATTTGAAATGCATGGCTAAAGGGTATAGAAACAGCCTTTGCGTTTGACATATCAAATTTCTCTAGAATTTTGAGTATATATCGCTGTTGAGATAAGAATATAACATCTTTTCTTTCTCTCATAATATCAATACCCAATATTCTCTTCGCTGCTCCCAAATTCTTCATCTCAAACTCGCCACTTAACCGCTTCTTAAGTTTCTGTATCTCTTCCATATTCCTGCACGTGATCAACATATCATCAACGTATAGAAGCAAATACATCATCCCACAACTTAAGTTCTTAAAGTACATGCATCCATCATACTTGCTCCTACTAAAGCCACAAGACATCATGAACTCATCAAATCTCTTACACTACTATCTAGGTGATTTCTTTAACCCATATAATGACTTCTTTAACAAACAAGCATAATCTTCCTTTTCGGGCTCCTCAAACCCTTGCGATTGTGCTATGTATATCGTCTCCTCAAGCTCTCTATACAGAAAAGCTGTCTTTACATCAACCTGCTCTAGATGTAAATTAAGGTTTGCACACATGGCTAACAAAATCTTAATGGATGTGTACTTGACGACTGGAGAGAATATCTCATGAAAGTCAACTTCATCTCTCTGAGTAAAATCTTGTGCAACTAACCTAGCCTTGAATCTCATAGGCTTTATCACTAGTATCCCCTCCTTCACCTTATAAACTAATTTGCACCCGACTAGTTTCTTTTGAGGTATCTCCACCAACTTCTAGGTATTGTTCTTCCTAAGAGAACTAATCTCTTCTTCCATGGCTTGCTGCCATTCATTCTTATTTTCACTCTTCATAGTCTCACCATATATTCTAAGTTCATCAAACTCAAGAGTGTAAGTAGAATTAAAAGTATGAGCAATTAAATATGCTTGTGCATACCTAACTGGTGGGTTAATCGTTCTTCTTAGCCTATCTCTAACTAGTTGGTACTCTTCAAGTTCCATCTCAGTAGTTCTACTTGAAGGAACTCGCCAGAGTTCTTGGTTCATCTCCAAGGATCTCATTGTTGAAATGCTGATCTGGGGGCATATTAGATCTACTTTCAGGCTCTACTTCAACTTCTATTGACTCGGGTGCTAAGTCTTCCTTTGACACAGGTTCTTCTTTCTCATCTCTTTGGGAGGCTTTTAGCATGGTCGTCTCATCGAACGTCACGTCAAGGCTTATGATACTCCTCGGTGGTGTTAACTCTCTACATTACACCTTGTATCCTTTCACTCCTTCAAGATACCCTATGAGTATCACTTTGATAGGTCTAGGTTTCAACTTTCCCTCCTTGACATGTACAAAGGCAAGGTAACAAAATATTCTGAGGTAGTTATATTTAGGAGAGTTACCAGACCATTTTTCTTCTAGTGTCCTAAAGTTAATTATTGAGGAAGGAATTTTATTAATCAAATAAGTTATAGTCACTACAGCTTCTCCCCAAAATGCTTTGGACATTTTTGCATTGGTAAGCATTCATCTAACCCTTTCAAGTAGGGTATTGTTCATTCTTTTAGCTATGCCATTTTGTTGTGATATTGATCTTACCATTCTATGCCTTGCAATCCCATGCTTGGCACAAAACCCATCAAACTCTCTATTACAAAACTCGAGGCCATTGTCAGTTCTCAGCCTCTTCACCATTTTGACAGTCTGATTCTTAACAAAAGTCTTCTAAGTCTTGAACGTATCAAATACTTAATCCTTACTCTTCAACACATAGACCCACAACTTTCTTGAATAGTTATCAATTAAACTGAGAAAATACTTAACACTACTACGAGTAGCTATCTGAGTCGGTCCCCAAAGATTCGAGTATATATAGTCAAGAGTCCCCTTAGTCTTGTGCTCTCCGGTACTAAACCTCACCCTATGTGCTTTCCCAAGTACAGAATGCTCACAAAACTCTAATGGCTAGAACTTATCCTCATTAAATGCTTTTTGACTAAATAACTCCTTCAAGTTTCTCTCACCTAGATGTGCTAGTCTAAGATGCCATAACTTGGTTTGCATATTCTCATCATCTACAGAGAATAATGTAGAACCACTCACAACTTCACCTTTGAGCACATAAATACCTTTGTGCTTCTCTCATCTCATTACCATTATGGAACCTCTTAATACTCTCAAAACCCCTCCGTCGATTCTGATGAAATACCCATTCTGGTCTAAAGTTCCTAATGAGATCAAGTTCCTCTTGAAGTCAGGAACATACCTAACATCTGTCAACTCTCTCACTCGCCCATCATGCAACCTTAGTCTAATACTACCAATTCCCATCACTTGACGCGATGTCATTACCCTTTAACACTTTACCGTCACTAATGGGTTAAAAATTTATAAACCAAGACTTGTGCGGGCACATGTGAAATATACAACCAGAATTTAGAACCCATTGTTCAGTATTCTTACATCAGTAGCGACCAGTGTCTCTGCGCTATCGTAGCTATCATCATAGGCAAGCGCAGCATCCGCTCTCTTCTTGTCTTATGATTTCTTCTCTGGACAGTCCTTTATAAAATGCCCATTTTTTTCTTGTAGCAATAGCACTTCCTAGGAGTCTTGAACTTCGATCTTGAGCCCTTTTTTCTTCCATCTCTATATGAGGGCCTTCCTTTTACATATAGACTTTCTGCATTACCCTCGATTTGGTTTCCAAATAACTTTGAGTTTAATGATGATTTTATATCATTCATTATTAAACTCTCTCTTCCGTAGGGCAACGTATCAACAAAGCTCTCAT
The DNA here is from genome assembly GCA_946807835.1 of Ailanthus altissimus. Taxonomy (NCBI): domain Eukaryota; kingdom Viridiplantae; phylum Streptophyta; class Magnoliopsida; order Sapindales; family Simaroubaceae; genus Ailanthus; species Ailanthus altissimus. Next base: position 19,977,278 of record OX327687.1, read on the forward strand.
AACTCTTGAGAAGTGAACTCAACGGGATAATTAATCTATCTTCATCTTCTATCTTGATGTTGATAGATTCAAGATCAAGTATGATCTTATTAAAGGCGTCTATATAATCTTTCAGCGATGTCCCCTCTAACATGAACAACTGATATAGCTTATTCTTTAATGTAATCTGTTGGCCAACGATTTTCGCATATAAAGGGAGTCAAACTTCTTCCAAAGACTAATCGTCATCGTCTCACCTACTACTTCCCTCAGTACTTCATCACTCAATGATAGAATGATTGTGTTGTGAGCTTTTTCTCGAATGTCCCTTCTTTCTGCTTCAACTTTAAATGACTATGACATCTTTTCTTCTTCACTAAACGGAACTATAGTCTCCTCTAATGCCGAGCCTAACCGTTGACTCACCAATAACGCTTTAACCTTCATCTTTCACAGATTAAAGTCATTCATATCATTGAATTTCTCTATCTTATACTTAGGAGTGGCCATGTCTACTCAGAAAGTTTGCTCTAAGACCAGTTTGTTGAAGTGGAAGCATAGATACGAGTAATACAACCCAAGAAAATATTATATAAAATAAGTAATTAAGATACTAGAGAGAGAAAGGTAGAAGAAGAACACACAGAATTTACGTAGTTCCGTAACTTGCCTACATCTTTGACGGATCAAGATCATATACTCTTATTATTGAATCACAAGGCACTCACAAAGTATGCTTTTCTTCTTCACTAAACGGAACTATAGTCTCCTCTAATGCCGAGCCTAACCGTTGACTCACCAATAACGCTTTAACCTTCATCTTTCACAGATTAAAGTCATTCATATCATTGAATTTCTCTATCTTATACTTAAGAGTGGCCATGTCTACTCAGAAAGTTTGCTCTAAGACCAGTTTGTTGAAGTGGAAGCATAGATACGAGTAATACAACCCAAGAAAATATTATATAAAATAAGTAATTAAGATACTAGAGAGAGAAAGGTAGAAGAAGAACACACAGAATTTACGTAGTTCCGTAACTTGCCTACATCTTTGACGGATCAAGATCATATACTCTTATTATTGAATCACAAGGCACTCACAAAGTATGCTTTTTATAAGAAAGACTTATAAAGTAATCACTCTCTCTTGCAACCAAGGGGTTTTTATTACTGAGAACCACAAAGTATGTTTGATCACAAAGCTCTCACTAAGATGTCACCATAATGTGTTTATAAGCCAATAGAGAGTCTTTATATAAGCTTTAGGACGTCTTAAGTTAACTCTAAATGTGTGGGAGTCATATTAGAGAGTCCTGGAATAAGTGGGAGACGAAACAAGTCGAATCAAAATGAAAAACTATTCCCCACACTGGGTGCCGCGACGCCCAAGACCTAGCTCTACGGCATCCACGCCTAGGCACTGCCTCTTGCATTTTTCGCCTCTTTTCTCTTCCATTTTCAATTCTAGCGTACCCAATGCACTTGGCTTGCTCTCCAAATCATATCTGATTTATAATTAACTTTCTCGTATTTACAATTAGTAAATGTAAGATTTACAGGTTCATCTTATTTTTCATGTAAGTTAATTATGGATCGGGTTAGACGTACTGCAGGTTTAGCATTATTCTGGTTAGCAAATAGTCTGTTCGATTAATATCATTTCAGTTCCATATTGATGTTCATGTCAGTTCACATGTTAATAAAAAATGGTATTTTATTGACTTTTATAGCCATCCTGACTCATCTCAGAGAGTTCATGCATGAACACTTCTTAAATATATTTGCAACTTATCCTCTCTTTTATAGCTATGCGGAGGGAACTTTAATATAATTTTAGATTGCATTAAAAAGATTAAGGGTGTGGAACATTCGAGATTTTTTATTGAGAATTTCTATGTTGTTTTGGATTAGTATGGACTCATAGATATAGATATTTTAGGTGAGCTGTTTACCTGGTGTAATGCACAATACAGGGATAGATTCATTCAAGAGTGATTGGACAGGGTAGTATAAAGTGATAGCTAGGTTGATTTGTTTCCACATTTAAAAGTACTTTATTTAAATTTTTGGGGTTTGGATCATCGACCATTAAAGATTATGGTGGACACTTGTTCGCGGCTTATAACAATGCACTGCAATAACGATTTCATTTTAAGAAGCCATGGGTGAATGGGACCGAATGTGAAAAGATCATTAAACAAAACTAGCTAGTATGGTACAATACTCGCTCTCTTATTAAGGCTAATATTTCTAATATAGGTGTTGTCAGATGGAGTTGGAATAAAACAACTTATCGAAATTTCTCTAATAAAATTTGAAAAAAAAATGAAGTCACTCACAACATTGAATAAGAATATGAATAATTTAAGTTGGAGGAAACTAAAGAAAATGGAGTGGAATATTAACTCTCTTATATACAAACAAGATCTTTATTAGCAGCAGTGTGCTAAGGCCTTATGATTAAAGGATGGCGAACGTAATACCAATTTTCATCACAAAGTCACGAGTAAACGGTAGAGGAACCCCATTTTAGGGCTAGGTGATGGAAATAATGTTTGGATAGACGATCCTGGGCATATATCTATCCAGCTAAGCTCTTTACTAAGTACTTTGCCAACGTCTTTTAGTCTTCTAATCCTTCTTTAAAAGACATTTGTGTAGTTATAGATTGTATTGAGTCACGGATCTTTGAGGTAAGTAAGCTTTTGTTAGATGCTCCATTTACTCCAGATGAAGTGAAGAAAGTTATATTTCAAATGTGCCTTACTTTAAAACACCTAGGAATCATAGCTTCCTGGCTCTCTTTTATTAGAAATTTTAGGGTGTTGTTGGTTTAGATGAAACAACTACGTGCTTACATTATCTAAATAGAAATGGATATTTAGAGGTGATAACTGAGACATTGATAGCACTACTCCCGAAATTGAATCATCCGAAGAGATCTAGTGAGTTTTAACAGATTAGTTTATATAATGTTATTTATAGAATTATTGCTAAAGTACTAGCTAACTGAATCCATTCAATATTAAGGGAGTTGATTTCTAAAGCACAGAGTACTTTCATCCATGGTAGGTTGATAATAAATAATGCAATTATTATCTTCGAGTGTATTCATGCCCTAAAATGGCGAAGGGTAGGAAATTCTAGCTACTTAGTATTAAAACTTGATATGTCTGAGGCATATGACAAAGTGAAGTAGTACTATTTGGAGGCTATCATGTTAAAGATGATCTTATCTGAAAATTGGTGTTAGAAAATACAACAATGTATTTCAGTAGTGTCTTATTCCATATTGGTGAATGAGGATCTAACGAGAATGGTGACACTGACTAGAGGCTTACGACAAGGTGATCCAATATCACCATACCTTTTTCTCCTATGTGCAAGGGACTTCAACCTTTCTTTTTAGGGCTAGGAAGAAAGGTAAAGTTCATTGCCTTACATGTGAGCGGTAGGGCCTAACTATTTCTCATCTATTTTCTATTAATGATAGTTTAATATTTATAAGAGCTATTATGACTCATTGTGAAATTGTTAAGCTGAGTTTACAGCAATATGAGAAGGCTTCAGGTTAATATATTAATTTTGTAAAATCTGTAGCTTGTTTTGGGAGTACAATGCAGAATGAGATATCCAAGGAAGCTATGTTTAGTGTCATGAGAAATATTCAAGGTTGCCTTGCTTTAGTGGAAAAATAAGAAGCTATGTTTGCTAATACTAAAGATTGTGTTTAGAACAAATTAAAGAGGTGGAAATCTAAGCTCTTTTTGGTTAGTGGAAAATAGGTCTTGTTGAAATTAGTTGTTCAATCTATATTAACTTATACTATGCATCTTTTTAAATTACTTCACTTCTTTATTAATGAGCTTCATCAGCTTAGTGTGAGATTTTGGTGGGGTGGTAATAATAATAATAGGAAAGTACATTGGTGTAGGTGGGACAGTTTATATCACAATAAGAAGAAATGAGGCCTTGGTTTTTATGATCTATCCACAAAGTCATGCTTGCTAAATAAGGGTGGCGTATCATTTAGAAACTAGAATGCTTAATGGTGAAGGTAGTTAAAAGCTATTACTTTACTCACTCTTCCTTTCTGCAAGTTAAGTAGTCTTATAATGCCTCAATTTTATAGAAGAACAGCTTATAGGGCAGGGAAATTGTTATGTTAGGTTCAAGGTGGAGAGTAGGGGTTGGTTTATCCATTTCAGACCTTACAGTTTCAAGCCTTTGTATCCACATTTGCTGCCTTTGTCTTTTACGGTTTCCAATCTTAAGACAACTTTAAGTGAATGGAATCATCAGCTCATTTCAGTTTGTTTCATGATGGATGAAAGACGTTGTATTTTGAGTATTCTGAGTATACCAATCAGTAATCAACTTGAAGATTTCTTGTTACGGCATTATGAAAAACACGGGCACTATACTATTAAGTCAGTTATTGGCTTGAGAATTTCTTACGAGTTAGTCTTAGCTATTCTAAACCTTATGATGTCCAGTTTCATGGAAGAGGCTTTGGAAATTATCTTTGCCGCTTAAGATTAAACTCTTTGTTTAAAAGGCTACACATGAGTAGGTGATTACACCCAAAAATATTAAAATATAACAGTCGTTTATTGCACAGAAGGGCGGTTGTATCCACAAGAAGAAGAAGATGTTAAAAACACCACCAAAAGTGATCAATAAATTAAATGTGCTAAAGAAATAAAGTATTGAAATAAACAAAGGCATATATTTTGATTTGAATAAAAAAAATAGATTAATAATAAAAAGGTGATTCAATAATAAAATAGGCAAAGCATCGAGAATCTCTTACATGTTTTATTCATCAACTCAAGTTTTGATTTATAAATATAATTCAATTGTAAGTTTCACATTTCACAAATAATCAAAAAATAATTATTTAAAATAAAAAAGATTTAACAAAAGTAATTAAATAAACTAACTCCTCACGCTGAATGCAAAATGATTAATTACTATAAATTATCTTAAGTCGACAAAATACTTTTAGTAATTTGTAAAACAATCCAAACAAAATAATTGTATGACAAAATTACATAAAAAGAGCATGACTAATTCTTATATAAAATTTGGCACACAATATTTTGACAAGAAATATATGAAAGGTGAAAAAGACTTAATTCACTCAATTGTGTAAACATTATAGGCCATGAAAATAAAAACCTAAATTAAATCACTCTATAAGATCATCTCTAGCCTTACCCAAAAAAACTCTGGCCTAGGTTACAAACATCGTCATAAATTTTAAAAAGAAAGTATGAAAATAAATGTAAAACTAAAATTAAGAAAATAAATTAGAGTTTCTGTAAATGAATTCTTCCTCCAAAGCCATTAACTTACCCCTTTCATTTATAGAGTCTAGAGGCTGCTAACAAAATGAGAGATAAAAGGGGAAAAAATTCAAAATTCAAAATTTAAAATTGATCCAAATCAATTGAATTAGAATTAAAATTAAATCACTAAGAGAAAAAAGAGTCTCTTTTTATCAGCTTAGTTAAATCTAGGAATAGATTTCTTTACTTCAAAAGGCCATATGGCGTGCTTTAATTGGGTAAAAAGGAGCTATGTTAGTTTAGATGAAAATCATGTTCCACACGTTGAACCTAGGCAGACTGGCATGCGTCAATTGGTGGGCTTGTGAGTTGACTAGGTTTGTTTTTGGACTGGTGGTCTCTTTTAGATTTTTGGCTTAATTGGGTTGCTGAATTGGAAACTTTAAAGCCCAAAACTTAGATTTTTAGTTATTTCTTTCTTTTATTTTGCAATCCTACACAATAAGTAAATAAAAATAAGTTGAAATCAAATATTCCCAAGATAAAATATTTTAAACTAAAATCATGAGAATGCTTAATTAAAACTCAAATTATTTGATAAAAAAATAATTATTAAAATATATTTTTGTGTGCTTATTTATGCTCCCTATGACAGTGAATCTTTACTACTACCATATACCTGTTGAAGAGATATGTTCTTTATGTAGTAAGGACGGCAAAACCACAATCCATGCTTTATGGTTTTGCCATACAACTCAGATTATTTGGAAAGGTTTTGATTTTTTAGGATATACTATAAGGATGGCAGCAGATCGAGTTCGGGACAAATACCTTTAAACCTGCATTTGTATCCGTTGCGGGTTTAGAGTTTTATTACCAACCCTGCTCTAGTCTTACCAAAATCGCAATGAATTATTCACATATTATAAGCGATTGTAAATTAATATAATAAAAAATTATAACTTTAATTTTAAAGAAAATACATAAAATATAACAATCAAAATCATCACAAATTTAAATTCAATAAAAGTCTTCTCTTCAAAGTTAAACTCATTTTCAAGTTAAAACTAATAAAAGCAATTCATAAATAATTAATACAAACATTAGACAACATAATTAAAAGGCAACCCAATTAAAGAAAAATATTTTGTTTTTAAAGCCTAATTCAAGATTTAAGAATAAGTCATACAAATGAATTTATATTAGCATATTATAGTTTTAAGATAAGTTAATTTGCCAACTAGTTAAGTCAATAATAAGTAAATAATAGTTTAAAAAAAAGGTTAAATAAAATGATTATCAATCTCTATCATATAAAGAAAATAAGCGAAAATATTTAAATAAAAAGTCATTCTATCTCTCTTAAAATATTTATATTAGATACTTAAGTAATATAATATCAATGAGATAAAGATTAAAGAGAGATCAAAACATATCATTTAATAATCAAATAAACATTTGACGAATGTGAGCTAATAGTTTTGTGAGAATAGAGAATCACAAATAACAAAATTTGAGGACAATGTTTGTATAACAAAGGAGTTGAAAACAATTAATAGATTAAAGAAGAGATAAAAATTGTTATTTCAATTTTTCATTTAGTACTATAACCAAAGCAATATCATTTGGTTTTCTTTTTAGAAGAAAAAAAATTAAGTATCTTTGGATATCCTAACAGGTACTATCCCTTAATTATAAAGAGCCTAAGATTACAATTATCCATCAATACTTCACTTGAATCTCAATTTCTCTTAAGTTAATTCATCAATATGAATTATTAACCAAAAAAACTAATATATTCACAAGTTTTTTTCGATGATCGAGTGAAAATATTGTACCTATTCAATTATATATATTTCTATGGTAATCAGATTAAAACAAAACTCACTAAGAACAGGTTTTCTATCAATTATGTATGCTCTATGAGTATATTATTATCTCACATGAAACTCAGAGTTGTTATGCCATAATCATACATCAATCTATTCAAAGCTAACAAATAAATTCATTTACAAAATTTATTAGGGTTTCAAACAATCTAATTATTGTTCAAGTAATTAAAAATTATTAAGCACAAAATAAACTAAAAATTATTAAGCACAAAATAAACTAAAGAAACCTATAATAAATTCATAACTAAGAGAAAATTAAATTCATTCAAGCTACATATTGAGTTCAAATTGTAATCCTAGATTAAAAAAAATAGTTCATGATGAAATAAAAGAGTTCTAGATCTTATTAAGAAAAACATCATGAAAATCATAAAACTAGAAAGATTAAAAGTTGAAGAGATAAAACTAATTTGCTGCAATCTTCAATCTTCTAGACTTCTTGATCTTTCAAAAGTCGTTATAACTTTTTAAAAAATTATTTCTCTCATGCTATTTCTTCTCCTCCCTGAAATAAGCTTTTTGATCTTTTAAATTAGGGCAAAATGAGAATACAAGTCAGAAGATATCTTGAGGATAAACCATTCCTAATCTCTCATCAACTAGCTATTAACCTATAATTTAAGCTAGAAATATGGAAAAGGACGATCTTCAACCAGAAAAGGAATTAAGATATGGTAGTAAAGGTCGAGAAGTTGCTATATGTGGGTTTTGGAGAGGTTAATTACCCGTAGTGGTTGGCAAACATGGAGATGGTGAAGAAGGCTAATAAGAAATGATGCATGTGTGTAGACTTTACAGAATTAAATAAGGCATATCATATAGATTGTTTCTTATTACTCAAAATTGATGAACTACTGGACTTGACTATTGGACAAGGTCTCTTCAGTTTTATAGATGCATTCTCAAGATATAATTAGATAAGGATATTTATAATCGATAGAACGAAGATATCCTTTATTACACACCAAGAGGTTTAATTCTATAATATCATGTCATTTGACCTGAAGAATGCAAAGCTACATACCATAGGTTGGTTAATAGATTTTTAAACCTTTAATTGGTAAGACAATGGAGGTGTATATTGAAGACATGATAATGAAGTTCAATAATCTCAATGATCATGTAGGAGACATTAGACAAACTTTTGAGATTCTTAGAAAGAATTAAATGAAGCCAAAATCGAGAAGTGTGTGTTTTAAAGTGGACTAACAAAAATGCCTAGGATTTATGGTTAGCCAATGGATAATTGAGGCCAATACAAACAAAGTCTAGGCCATCATTACAATAAAGTCCCCGAATACAACTAATGAGATACAAAGGTTGACTGGTAGATTTGCTACCTTAAGTAGATAAGTTCTTTGAGTTTTTTAGACGATTAAGTGATTAGATAAAATAAAGTAGACTCCTTAATATAAGGAGGCCTTTTAACAATTGATAACTTATGAACTTAGCAGTCCTGAGAATTAGATAATTCTAATACATTAGTTCTTGTAATAGAGGAGGCAAGTGTCTAGAGGCCATCTACTTTGCTAGCAAAGATTTCATACACCCAAAACTAAGTATCCTCCAGCCAAGAAGCTTACATTAGCCTAGTAATGTCAAGAAGGAAGGTGAGGCCCTATTTCCAAAACCATATAATTACAATTCTGACTTATTTATAACTAAGACAAACCTTATATAAACTTGAGTTTTTAGATCGATTAGTCAAGTGAATAGTGAAACTTAGTAAGTTTGACATACAATACAAGTGGCATACAAGTATATAAGGCCAGACATTGGTGGATTATTTTTTTTGAATGCACTATAAGAGGTGAAATCCCTATTGAACAAAGTTCCCTTGAGAACTTACAGGGAAGCCAATAACCAGATAACTTAACTTCCCTAACATAGTTTCTTTACATATATAGAGCCTCAAATTTAAAAGGTTAAGGAGCATAAGTGGTTTCTGTTAGCCCTAAAGAATAGGGGGTGAAAAGAATTTTAAAAAATATAATTCTCAGCTTGTGGTGAGATAGGTTCTAAAAGACTTTAAAGCACAAGGTGAAAACATGGCAGAATACTTGCAAAGGGGAAGGGATTTGATGACTTGGTTTAAAAAGGTTATCATCCAATAAATCCCTAAGAGTAAGGACCATTAGGTTGACATCTTTGCTAGGTTATCCTCAACCGAAGATACTAGAATCCCACAATCTATACCCCTCGAATTAATCTTTGAACCCATCATTCTTGAGAAAGTAAAATAAGTTAGCAACCTTGATGGATTCTTGAGCTAGATAGATCTAATAAAGTCTAGTATAAATATATGGATTTGCCTTTTGATAGAAACAAGGCTCGACAACTTAAATATTCCATAGCTCAGTATACTGTTATAGAAGGAATACTATATCGACGAACATTTCTCGTTATTTATAAAATGATTTAGCAAAATGATAAGGATCTCATCCAAAAGAGAAATGCTTGTTAGAGGCATGGTGACCAAATTAACTCGTTACTTGGGAACTTGAATGTATTGGTCAACCCTTGGCTATTTGCACAATAAGGATTAGATTTTATTAGACCAATGCCTAAAAGGTATAGCTTGGCAAGATTTGCTATAGTTTTTATTGATTATTTTTCTATGTAATTAGAAGTTGAGCCAATGTCAAAGATTACCATCAAGCTATTATTGAATATTATTAAGAATAAAACAATAAAATTTGTCTCAAGAAGTCTAGCTTATTGGTTAAGTGTCACCTATACTATCATAATTGAAAATGGGATGTAGTTTGAAAATGAAATGTTTAAGGCCTTTTAGAATGCCTTAGCATTCAACTTTGTTTTGCTTCATCTACACACCCAAAGCCAAAGAGGTAAATAGAGTTTGCCAACAAGCAAATTAGAAACTAATTGAAAAAGAACTCAATGAAAAAAGGTGTATAGGTAGATGAGTTACCTAAGGTCTTATGGGCTTACAGAGATTTTAGTAAGAATATTACACATGAAACCCTATTCTTTTTTTATTTTAGGTGTGAAGCTATCATTTCAATTGAGATTAGAATGTTGACCCATTGTGCCCTTTCTTTATGAGGCTGAGGTTAAAATGACGACCTTGTACCTTTTCTAAGATTGAGAATGAAAATACTCTTACCTGGGCATCTAGATATTATTGAACAAAGATTCTCACATGCATGAATCAGAACAATTATAAATTAATAGAAGACTACTTACCATTATAATAAGAAGGTCCAAGCTAAAGAGTTCTTAAAACCTAATCCTAAGAAAAGTTTTACTCAACACTAAGGATCCTTTTAAAGGTCAATGGTGTCCTCGACCCTAACTAGGAAGGTTCTATAAAATCCTTAGGATGACTACTAAGCCTAAAAATTATGAACTCATTTATTTAGATGGCATAGTAGTAAAAAAATCATATAATACAGAGCTCTTAATAAGATATTTTTTTTTTATTTTTTCTAGTATTATTTCTCTGTTTAGTTCTTGGATTGTATTATTTTGTTTAGTTTCTAGATTTATTGTTTTTATTCAAATGTTCAGTTATCCTTTACTTCTAATAGTAAAAATTATGTCATGAACTTGTTTCAAGGAACATCAAGTTCATCCTTGCAATGGAAGTGAGTTTGAGAATAATTTAAATAGTACTCTTAAGAAAGATTAACGTTCTCATTAAGGACAATAGCTTGATCAAAATTAGAGCTCAAATTAACAATTTAAATCAAAATTTTGAGAAAAATAAGGAAACTCACTCTAAAATGGTAATAACTTGATTATAATCCAGAGTTTTAGGAGATTTAATTCAAACTTATAATTTTTTTTCTAAATCTTTTACTAAAAGCAATTAAAAACATTCTTTAATGAATAAAGTTTGAGGTCATGTTTAATGTATTCAAACAAACAAAGAATTCTAGTAATTAAAGATTAAAGGACTAATTACTTCTCTAAATTTATTATGTTGAGGATTCGTTTTTACTTGGAAAAATATTTTCATGACAAAATAATGGCCCTTTCTCATGGAAGGTAATTCTCCCCCAAATGTCTAGGAATTGTTTAGTTTCTCATATGCTTTACCAAAAAATTTAATTTTTCATACTCAGAAAAAATTCATAGAAGTATAAGCAAACCATCCCCATCCAAAAAAAGGTTTCATTTGACAAAACATCTCATCCATAAATTTCATAAATATAAAATAATACAAAAGATTGTTCTTTTTGCCTCTCGACCATTATATTTAAGCAATAGGGGAAGCAAACATTGTGTTTACATTTTATTCCTCAGTAGCAGTAGTAGTGGGGTCCTCAACAACAAGGTTAGTGGTAGTTAAGACAATAATTAGAGGGACTTTATTTTTGTCAACGGTGGTGTTAATAGGACTAACTGTGTCTTCTAATTGACCTATACCAAAAGCCTTCTCAGGTGGATTAGCTCCTTTAATAACCTCAAGGTTTTGTGTTCCTAGCTAAGATGAGTGATATGTGTAATTTAGATTTATATTTCAGTCCCATTTTATTTGAAAAATTGTTCATTTTTGAGTAATTTTAGAGTTATTTATGCTCTCAATTTTGTTTTTTAATAAGGTTAATCATCAAAAGGTGGCAAAATGAATAGATGGGAGCAAAAGCAACCAAATAAGAGCCAAAAAGCCCAAAGAGTTGAGAAAATTGATGAACGCCCCAACTTTCATTATCCAAACGCTCTAGCATTTATATAAGATGATGAATGTAGTGGCTTTGTGATTTTTGAACGTTGTGGCTAAACTTCAGAGCAACCAATGCTCCCACATTCTAGGAGAATGCCACAGCGCTTAAAACTCCCTTATGTTGAAGATTTGAAAGTCGTAGCGTTAGGACGAAATTCTGGAGAATGCCCCTGCATTCAAGGTAGAACATCATGACTTTGGGACTTTTAATGCACCATATAAAAGTCTATTTTTTAAGCTCTTGAGGTGGCTTGGCCGTCTACTAACCTAACCCTAACCCATTTCTCTCAACCCTAACACACCTCTAACCCAAAAGTCATCCTATATTGGGTAAGAACAACATTTAAAACTATTTTAAAGATGGATTACATAAGATTAAGATCACATTGGCTAATCATTGAAGGATTCTACTAACATTAGGGATTGAGTGGAGATCACATTGTCTTCATAATATTTGATTTGATTGGTTACATCTTGATTATTATTGTATTTAGCGTAAAACGCTTATCATGTTGATTTAATTTTATTATCTAAGACTATAGTTTTGAACTCAATGTATGTACTTGATTTATTTGATCCCATTATTATAAACTCAGTTTATTATTCAATTTGTTTGTTCTTAATTCTTTCAATATATTGGACTAGTGATTGAATGATTAGGGAATATTAAGATAAATTTGAAAAAGGCATCTTAGTGTTAAGCCTGGTACAAGTTGATACATAATCACAATATAATAATTGTGAGTTTTGATATAGGATAGGAATATATCTATATGGCATCCATGGTCAATACAACTTGTTTTTATAATGAATATTGATTTATTCTAGTTACCATAAGAATATAGGTAATTAATAAATTGAGGTATAGTCACTCGACCATCCAAAGAGGCTTGTAATGAGTTTCGTGCTATGATCAATAATTCAAATTGAGAGATTAATAATTGGGATAATAAAGCCATATTAAGGGATAACTATAATCCTAGATACTCTTTATATAGTGATTACACTTTATATCCCTTGAACAATTAGGATTGGTTAGTAATGTTAGCATAAACAAATCTAATTACCATTTATTTGGATAAAGGCAAGAAGATACAATTTTAGTAATTGGTCAAGAATAATAGTAGTTCCTCATGGGAATGATACTCTACTCACTCTATTTTACTCGTGTACAATAACGTGCACTTGTACTTAGAAATTTCACAACAATGGGCTTTTGTTTGGCTAACTTCTCATCCATCTATTTGAGATTCATGTCATGGTAATGTTTCTTGAATAAAGTGACACACTTTTCGTAATCCCAAGAAAGTCCCTGAACCATTAATTAACACTAAGGTCTTCTATAAAGATGTCAACATCTTCCAGTTTGTTATTTAAGTTCTCCACATAATGCTTTAGATTTTCTAGTTTCCATCCTGAGAACCTTAACAGTTGACTTGGCCTTCCTTATCTTCCCCTCAATTACTTTGAAGAGACTCTTGACCTGCATGGTCTCATTCGTAGCAATAACAGTCCTCTACTTCCTTCCTCAACCTTCCTTCGTGCTTCAGTAACTATTTTCCATTGGCGTATTACCTTATTGATCTTACAACCATCATGCACCATATACAAATTGCTTTCCCTATGTTAGGAGAGAAGGTAACTTGACTATAAATATTAGGGGTTAGAAAAACATCGAGATTTAAGAGAACATAAAGGAAGATGGATTCAACTTACTAATAGATGCATAAAGCACTAGTATGATTTGTACCTAACTTTTGTATTTTATTCTAAATCATAAATATTTGGCTATTTAATTGTGTTTCTTAATCATAAATAGATACACAATGGAAAATGTGATGTATAGAAACAAATGAGAGGAAAATTGGACGTCAAACGAAGAAACTACGCTCCCCGTGCGACATATAAAATCCCCTCTCAACTCTCCTATTTAAACTTGGATTCGAAGCCCCTCGCCCTAGAGTTTCTCATACCAACAAAAAAACTCATTTGAGGTCAAATACAGAGACTTTAGAGAGGCAAAAATGTAAAGAAAGAATTCACAACACAAAATCAAATATTAAAGCCAAGAAATTAAGATTCAAGATCAAAATTCAAGTTTTAAGTCAAGATTGAGAAAAAAGCAACCCAAGACATCTTATTGATTATTTTTCTTCTCTTTTCTTATTATTATTATGTTCTTGTTCTTGCTATTCTTCATGTATTGGTTTGATACTTTTTAGTTTGTGATGAGCTAAACTTGTTATTCTAGGGTTAGACTATATGAACCTAGTATGTAGTTGGATTTCATTGATTATTAGTTTGTGAACTTAATTATTGAAATTGATTCATTCTATCTTGTGTTTATTACTTTCATTATACCTAATCAATATTTTGAATGATTGAGGAATCATAAAGAACTTTAAAAAAGGATTTATGTGTTTAGCCTAGGGTAGTTTGATGCATGATCATAGGATAACAACTATGAGTTTCATCTAGGATAGACATATACCTAGGTGGTATGTATGGTATAATTTAGACTTGATTTTAATGAATTATATTCTGATTTGATTACCATAGACATATAGGTGATTGTTAGAATGTGTAACATAGTCACTTGACCATTGACAGAAGCTTGTGATGAGATTAGTGTCTAAGCCAACAATTTATATTAAGGGATAAATTAAGTGGTTAATGAATCCAATGAAATACTAAGGGATGAGTCTGTACCCTAGATTATTATCTTTTGGTGAATATATATCTCTTGTTTGTTTGCTATTTTGGTTTAGTTTAATTTGATAGAATTAAATTAATAAATTCAGTTTCAGATTTTGATTTTTCTGAATAAAAGTTAAGTAGATATAATTTTAGTAATTGATTGAAGAATTAGATCACGTAGTCCCTATGAGATCGATATTTGGACTTAAATCCTATATTACTTGATACGATAGCATGCACTTACGCTTAGCTAGTATAGCACACATCACTTACCTTCAACAAGTTGTCAAAGCTAGTTTGGAAGGCTTTTACCTCAAAATGTGCAACCTTGACAACTCTTTCCTCATCCCTTCTAAGAAAAAACACGTGCTTATATTTTGCCTTCTTAGAAAATGAAAGATCGAACATTGAATAAAAGGCTGTTAATTTAAAAGATAATGTTAGGGCAGAGGAAGGTTGTTGGTTATATGGATGAAGAGTTAGAGAATGGACCACTTGGGGAGCAAAGGTCAAGCTCAAATAAAAGGAAAAAGGCAGAGAGGGCGTCGGTTTGGCTACAAATTTGCCTTTCTTGTCTCTGACCACGAATGTGCAAGCCAAGAGAGTTTTCTAATATCCCCAGCCAATATCCTCGCTAAAGTAAGACTTTTCGAGTCCGTTGCCTTAAACTGCTTGATAGGCCAAGCTCTCTTGCTGTTGGACTCCTCAAGATTTCCCATTCTTGCTAGAAGAAAGTATTAGCTAGGTATCGTCCAAGAAAATCCAAGTAAAGAAATGGAGTGATATTTACTTCAAATTTTTTTTTTTTTTGTTTCCTTAGGCTCATGTCCTACCACTTCTAGAATAAGCCTCGAATGCTTAGAGTTGAGCTTAAAGATAAGTTCCCTCAGATAAGTACCCTCTTAAGACTAGCATAATTCAAAGCTCGATCAACTCTATCTTAAATCTCTTAATAAACTAGGAGTTTCCTGAACCAAATAACTAAAAAAAGAGAAAGAATGTTAGAAAAGAAACTTTTAGATACATGCATAAAGTGTAGACCTGTAGTACACAAAAAAGTCAAGGACATATGTATTCCATTAACAAACATGGTGCAATTTACCCCACTCCCCTATAACATAAAACCACGTGTCTTTTTCATCCCTTGTTTGCATAAGAGAGCTTTCTAATAAAGGCTAGACAACTTTCATAATCTATGAAATAAGTTAACCATTATTTTGGTTTAAGTTAGAGTGGATTTGATAGAGATTTTAGAACTCTTGAAAGGTGGGCTTAGACTAACCAGATCTTGCCTATATAATATATAGCCCTATCAAAACACGACAGATATTTAGTTTTTTTTTTCTTTTTTTGCTAGGGGGAGATTCAATTGTTTTAACATTCATACAAAATAGGGTTGGATAGTAATTTGAATGCTAATTTAAAGTAGGTGGAGTGAAGGGTGATCTCATCTAGGGAAGGTTAACTAGCAAGTTCCCCATGCTCGAGAATTCTCAAGGTAACAAACTCGAGGATTCTATACATAAACCTCAAGTTTGACAAGTTACTCTCAGTTATGCTAGTTGGAAAGGCATCTCATTTATAATGGAGACTTTAATTTATTTTTACTATTTCCTCTTCTTTTGGGATGAAGGGTGTTAGTGGAGACTTCTCATTCAAACCTTTTACTATTCATTCTTTCAGAATTAACCTCAAGATTAACAACTTATAATTCATCCCCATCCTTCCACCCGACCTCTAAAAATTTGAATTTTATCTTGAACTTGGCCAAGTTCAGGTCTTAATTATTGATGATTTTCTCAAAACCAGGAGGCAAGCTATCCCCAACATCAATATCATGCATACCATAAACAAAATCTTACAGCAAGATGTCTTTAGAGTTATCTTAAATTCTTTTTAGAGATCTAGACATCTATCCTTAAAAAAAATCTACAACACCTAATCGATGAGATCAAACAACCCACAGCCCAAGTAAAAATTCAATAAAATATAGGTAAGGAGTGTAAAGAACAATAAGTAATGAATAACACATACCAAGAAAACCAAGAATAAGAGAGAGAAATAAGAAAGCAATGGTAGAAACTAGGCGTAGGCGAATGGCCCAGTTCTGGCCCGAACTAGACCGTCCGACCCAAAAAAATTGGGTCGGGACAGGACGGGTCCCAAAACCGAGACAGAACCAGGATGAAAACTGTAAGTCTCAGTTATCCCGGTCCAGCTGGGACGGGACCCGGTTTGGTTTGGGAATGACCTGTTCCGCCTACCGCCGTTCTGCCGCTTACAGCACGTTTACCCATGTCCTGGTCGAACCCGGGCCATGTTCCAACCCAAACCGCTTCAAGTCAGGACATGGCCCGGCCCGAACAAAATTCCAGTTCGGGATAAATAAATCTGTCCCGAACGAGACCCGGGACCGATCGGGTCGGTCCCGAACCTGACCCGATCCCGGGTTGCCCACTCCTAGTAGAAACAATATCAATATCCATAAATTAAAATAAGTGTAAGATCAAGAAAATGGGTAAAACTTACTTAAAAATGAAGAAAGCTCAAGAGTTAGAGTCATTTGAAGCAGATTTTACGTTTGCAAAACCTAAACAATCTTCAAGGAAGGATATTTCTTGCACCAAAAGTTATCAAATAATCTATCTACAAATTATAGGAGTAGCAACAAAAATAAAGAAAAGAATAAATGCCTTTAGATATATAGTCCCTTCCAAGAAGATCTTGACTGTTAAAAAAATCTGAAGGCTGGAAACCATTCATATGCAACACAGTGTTTCATCTGAACAACATCTCAACTTTAGCAATGATCTCAATCGTTAAAAGAATCAAATAGGCAAGGTAAAGTTGTGTGGCCGACAATAATAACAAGAGATGGAATGAAATAAGTTAAGTGACTGAAATTGTGCATAATTTTCATACTGTCACTTGCATTAAATGCTAATGGCTTTTCAAAAAAATTCAAATTTATACCAATAATGCTTCTCTTCTGAGAAAGCACAGATCTTAAAAACTCTCCGAAAGCTAGTCTCATATTTTAAGAACATAACTTACTAGTTTCCAATACTGATAATTCAGTATTGGAAACTAAGAGACCAATGTTGCTTTTAGATTTTATAGAAGGCCTAAAGACTTCACAATCTAAATCATCCCAAGAGTATTTCAACAAGCCAAAAGTATATCAGCAACCCAACCTTTTCAAGGCAAGGATAGTTGTTGGTTAGAATATTGAGCATAACAAATTAAGGGCATTCAATTAAGATAGACTATCCTAGGGACATTGTAATCAAGGAAAGCATTCTCAGTGACTTAGTAACAAGCATTTTCAAGCAAAACCTTGTTCAAGAAGTAGACCATTAGGACTCGAGATCTATAACAACTGACAATAAACCCATGATGTTTGAAGAATTTAGAGAGAGGTAACATTAGGCCTTCTGGGAAAGATAACAAAATGCTACACAGCGGAAAGAATTCTTTTTCTCACTTTGTGTTATTAAAATGGGCAGTGTATCACCATAATTAATAAAAAAAAATACTACCACAATTAGCAAAATAATACTACCACAATTAATAAAATAATACTACCACAACTAGCAAAATAATACTACCACAATTATAAACCATAATCAAGCACAATGGATGCCAAATTTTTATGTGAAAAACCTAATTCGAGAAAAACCACGGGGCTGTAGTCTGATATCAACACTTCCACTATGATATAATAATGGGATTACAACAAAAACCTCTCTAGAATCACATTAGAGGCTCACCACAACATTAAGAATATTTATCTTAGCTTAACAACAATAAATCTAACAAATTTTCCTTAAGTATACATTTAATAAATTCTACAAAATGAGGGGTTAAATAGAAAATCAAATCCGATATAATTGTAAAGCATGATGTTAGGAACTCACCTTCAAAATTTGAGCAAAATCGAAGCTCAAATTACCGTCTAATCATCAAAGAAAAGTATGGAACCCTAAACCCCTTTCTTCTTTCCTTCGGTTCTGCCTCTGCCTCTCTTGCTTCTGCATTCTGTATTTTGCTTCTTCTCGGCCAAAAACACAAATTGTGGTACTGTGCACTTATGACAAATTTTATTCAGCCCCCTTAATGGCTAATTTTATACAAGTCTATAATTTTTGTAAATTATTAATTGGCCTCTAGACCCACATGATATAGACCCCATTAACAACTCTCCCCATCTACGTCATGTAAGAGGATCCACTAAACCTACTTTTCCTCTACAAACTTAAAGCTTCTCCTTGGATAATGGCTTAGTCATCATATCCAATCCATTCTCACTTGTATATATCTTTTCAAGTTGTAGCATTTTTCATTCTAACACACCACGTACCCAATGATACCTAACATCAATATGCTTAGACCTTGAGTGAAATGTTAGGTTCTTCGCCAAGTGAATGACACATTGACTATCACAGTAGACTATGTAGCTCTCTTGCTTCACACCCAACTCTTGTAGGAACTTCTTCATCCACAAGGTTTCTTTACAAGCTTCAGTAACTACAATATACTCAACTTTTATGGCAAATAAAGTAATACATTTCTAAAGTCTTGATTGCCATGACACAACTTCCTCTGCAAAGATAATCAGGTATCCTGATGTAGACTTCCTAGAATCCACATCTCCTGTCATATCAGCATCTGTTGTACCTATACAACACATGTTTATCACCATCAAAATGAAATTATGTCTTAGAAGTGTCTTTAAGGTGTCTGAAAATCCACTTCACTGTTGTCTAGTGCTCTTTGCCAGGATTATAGAGAAACTGATTAACAACACCAACTGCATAAGTAATATCCAGCCTAGTATAAACCATAGCATACATCAAACTACTAACAGCTGATGAATAAGGCATTGCACCTATTTCTTCCTTTTCTTTCTCACTTGTATGACATTGCTTGGTACTAAGTTTGAAGTGACCTGCTAGTGGTAAACTAACTAGTTTTTCCTTGCTCGTGTTAAATATTTTAAGAACCATCTCAATGTAGTTTTCTTGAGATAATCATAACTTTTCATTTTTCCTGTCATGAGAGATCTTCACGCCAAAGATTTGGTTAGCCTGTCCTAAATCCTTCATAGCAAATGACTTATTAAGTTCTTTCTTCAACCCTTCAATTTTACAAGCATCATGGCCAATAATCAATATATCATCTACATAAAGCAAAAGAATAATGAAATCATCATTAGTAAACCTCTTTAGAAAAATATAATAGTTTGATGTAGTCTTGCTGAAACCATAATTCTCCAAGAAAGAATCAAATTTCTTGTACCACTGTCTCGGTGCCTATTTCAACCCATACAAGATTTTCTTTAACTTGCATACCAAATCTTCCTTGCCTTTGACTCTAAATCCCTGAAGCTGCTCCATGTAGATTTCCTCCTCCAAATCACTGTGAAGAAAAGTTATCTTTATATCAAGCTGCTCAATCTTCAGGTTTAAATTTATTACTAAACCAAGAACAATTTGGATAAAAGACGACTTGACTACAGGAGAAAAAATTTCTTCAAAATCAATTCTTTCTTTTGACCAAACCCTTTCACAACCAACTTAGCCTTATACTTTAGTTGTGAGTTATTTTCAGTCTTTAGCCTGTAAACCCATTTGTTCTTCAGAGCTCTTTTACTCTTAAGTGGTTTTACTAACTCATAAATGTAGTTCTCATACAAGAATTTTATCTCCTCTTAACATAACTTTAAACCACTCATTCTTGTGTTGGTGAGACATAACTTCTTGGAAGTTTTCAGGTTCTCCCCGTCTGTAAGCATCACATACTCATATGGTGGATATTTTGAGGAGTGGTGATGCTCTCTCATAGATCTTCTCAATTGAGGCTCAATTGATGGATCATTTAGTTTTTGAGGTGCTTACTCAACTTGTTCTGTTGGACCATCATCATCATCATCAACTTTATCATTAAAATCTTCTTGTGTGTCTCCCCCATAATCATCATGAACTATAGGTAGAGAAACTGATCTAGAAGTGTCAGGAATAGGAATTTCATCAGATTCTTGAGGCTTCTCATCTTTCTCTATCCCATTAACTATTTAATCTTCAAGAAATGTAACATCTATACTTCTAATAATTTTTCCATAATTTCTATCTAAAGTTTTCATGTGCATAACCCAAAAAGATACACTCTCTAGCCTTGTTGTCAAGCTTCGACCTCTCATCTTTTAGAATATGAACAAATGCCTTACAACTAAACATTCTTAACTACCTATATAAAACATATTTCCCAATCCAAACTCTTTTAGGTACATCATCATCCAAATGAGCTAAAGGACAAAGGTTAATTAAATCAACTGCAGTCCACATTGCTTCACCCCAAAAGTATTTAGGTAGTTTTGCATTGGAGAGTATACACCTGATTCTTTCTTGAATCGTTTTGTTCATTCTCTTTGCCACACTATTTTGCTGAGAAGTTTTTGGCACGGTCTTTTCAAGTCTGATACCATGGGATCTACAATACTACTCAAATGGTTCTCTATACTCACCATCATTGTCCGTCGTTACACATTTCAACCGTCTCCCTGTCTCTCTCTAAACCTTAACATAAAAATCTTTAAAGACATCAAACACCTGGTCTTTAGATTTCAGAGCAAAAACCCACACTTTTCTAGAATAATCATCAATAAAAGTTACAAAATAAAGTGCACCCCGCGTGTTCTAGTTTGCATAATACATACATCAGTGTGTATCAAATCAAGCAAATTTGATCTTTTAAATGAAAAAAATTATGAAATGTAACTCTATATGACTTACTTGCTAAGTTAGGCAGAACATTCTTCTTAACTAGAACTTGAAGCTTATTCTCACTTATGTGGCCAAGCCTTCTATGCCACAACTCAATGTCAGATTCTTTTGCTGCTACATTGACATCTTCTTTTATGAGCTTAGCTTCCATAACATAAAGAGTGTTTACCTTCTTTCCTTTGGCTAGAATTATAAAACCTTTGGTGAGCTTCCATTTACCTTCACCAAAGTTGTTGCAATAACCATCATCATCAAGCTTACCAGTGGAGATCAAATTCAGACGCATTTTTGAAACATGTCTGTCATCCTTGAGTAGTAATATACCATCAACACTGGACTCCAAATAAATATCTCTTGTGGGCACAATCTTAGATGCACCATCATTTCCCATTCTATCATAGCTTAAATCTCCACTAGTGTAGAATGTAAAGAAATCACCATTTGAAATAACATAAAATGAAGCACCTGAATCAATTTCCCAATCACTTGTATGACATGCAAGATTTATGGAGTTTTCATCATAAACAATAGTCATATCTCTATCAGCAATAGTTGCACTGCTCATTTGTTCATTTTTCTGTGATTCACCTCTTTCCTTAGGCTATTCCCTTTTCCATATTTTATACTCTCTCTTTATATGCTCTATTTTATTACAATTGTAACACTTGACATTTTTTCATTGAGACTTGGACCTTCCTCTGTAGTTGTCATTGCTAGAACTTTTACTTTGGCTTCTTCCTCGCCTTTCATGCTTCTCTGTAACAAGTTATTCTATCTAAAAGGAACTCATACCTACATTCTTTCTTCTAGCTTCTTCATTTTGCATTCTGTCCTTAACCATCTACATAGTTAGCTTTCTATTTGGCGTTGAATTGTTTATTGACACCATTAATGTCTCCCAACTATCTGATAAGGAACTAAACAATAACAATGCTTGTAACTGATACATCATCTAGTGAAATATTCATAGTTATCAACTGGTTCACTAAACTTTGAAACTCACTGGTGTGCTCAGCTATACTACGTCCTTCTTTGTATTTTAAATTTACAAGTTTCTTCATTAAATTAGTTTTATTTTGTGGTATAGGTTGCTTATAAATAAACTCTAATTTTCTCTACATAACATCACCCTTGGTCTCCTTTGTCACATAATGAAACACACTCTGATCTATCCATTGCCTAATAGTGCCAACACATTTTCTATGAAATTAGATCCACTCTTTATCACTCATTTTCTCGAGTTTTGCAGTATCCCCTTCAATGGGTTCATGTAGATCTTTTACAAGAAGTAAATCTTCCATTCTGGACTTTCATATATCATAATTTTATGCCTTTAATTTAATCATACTTGCAGAATTTTCATCCATTTTAATCAATATAAATTAAATGCTGCACAACCTGACTAGCTCTAATACCACCTTGTTGGGAAAGATAACAAAATACTACACAGCAAAAATAATTTTTTTTTCTTATTTTATGTTATTAAAATGGGTAATGTATCACCACAATTAGAAATATAATACTACCACAATCAAACACAATTGACACTAAATTTTTACGTGACAACCCAATTTGAGAAAAAGCACGGGACCGTAGTCCGATATCAACACTTTCACTATGATATAATAATAGGATTACAATAACAACCTCTTTAGAATCACACTAGAGGCTCACTATAACATTAAAAACATTAATATTGGCTCAATAATAATAAATCTAATAAATTTCTTTAAGTATAAATTTGCTAGATTCTATAAAATGAGATACTAAATCAAAAATCAAATTTGATAGAATTGTTAAAAATTCACATTCAAAATTTGAACAAAATCAAAGCTGAAATTACTGTCCAATCATTAAAAAAAAAGTATAGAACCCTAAGCCCATTTCTCAATTTTGCCTCTGCCTCTCTCACTTATGCATTTTGCTTCTTCTCGCCAAAAATACAAATGATGATATTATGCACTTATGACAAATTTTATTCAACCCCTTAATAGATAATTTTATACATATTTATAATTTTTATAAAATTATAAATTAACCCATAAACCCACATGACATAAACCCCACCAACAAGGCCCATATGCGAGATGCAAGCACATACTCCACTCTATGATTTTCGAGCCTCCACTTATCTCTAAACGTGTATAGTAAAAACTCACCAAGAATTTTTTTTTTAAAAAAAAACTCACCAAGAAACTTATAAAAAGAATCCTAAGGTGTTGTATGCAGTTTAAGAGGGATAAAAAGGAAAATAAGAGAGACCTTTGGAGAGTTTTTTTAACTAAAAGAACATATTAACTTAAATATTGGAGGGCGATCCTAAGAATTACCGTCGTCCATACTCTTATGGTGATAGTGAGTGCAGAAAATCTCAACAAGCATAGGAGACATTTTGAGGACTAGACAAGCATAAAATTCACATCTCAAAAATTATCTATTGGCAAGAATCCATTTCGCTAAACTGAGAACTAAGGCTCTACTCTAAAAATCTAAAAAATTCATCTATTGGGTAATGGATAGTCCATTAAAAATTCTACTCTAGTGCATCAAGTATGTATAAAAATAAGAATAGTGTTGAAATATAATGTCATTTTGCCCTATGATTGATCAAGCTCATAATTCTTCTCTCTCTCTCTCTCTTGTGTGTACAAAGTTCTATGTTATTTTCACAAGCCGAAAGGAAGAAGGAATGGAGATGGCCAAAGAAAGAATGAGATAGCACTCCAAATAAATCAATGATAGAATCTAATATAAAGGTAGAACACATAATAAATACAAAACAATGTTAAAGTGGTACATACAATACACTCCTAACTCTCTCTCCGCGTCCAAATAAAACAATATCCATCAAGAATCGTTAGCTAACCTCACTATCCTCTCCATCAAATCAAAATACTCGCACTATTGACTAAAAGATTCCCAAAAATTGCAGCAAATGCTTCATCTATATCTACGCTTTGCTTCTCCATAAGCAGCTACCCCAAGAACTGTCATTGAGTACCCAGCAATGCCTATGAATGTGACAGGATTTCTGAACAGGAATATTGAGATAACAACAGCCAAAGCACCCTTTGCATTGCCCAATACCTGATCGCAACATCAAATGCAGAAAAATCAGAATTGAAGACAATGGAAACATGATTTCCCAATTACCCTACGCCTGAGGTTTGAAATGGCTTGCACTAAAATCTGGAAAACTTTATTGCTGTTACTATTATAGAAAAGAGAAAAAGAAAACCTCAAGATGAATATCTTTTTACAAGAATTCAGTTATGCAAAATTATGTAGAAATTAACTCAATAAACAACAGTTGTAAACCATCAAAGTTTCAGGAACATGGTCTGATGAAGTTTCCTTATGGATTTTCTGATTATGTCTTTATTATTTATTTATTTACCATTAAAATCTACTATGCTCAATATATCTATGGAGCAGAGTCACCATCTTGGCGTCTGTATCTTGCAGGACATTGTTTGTTTGGCTGGCTGTAAGTCCATCATTGAGATAGGGGATAGGACTGGCTGCACTGGTAAAAAAAATAATGTTTCCAGACACAAGAAGATTTGGCTTATGGTGATCACTGACATGGGCTGTGTTAACAGATTGTTTTTTCATCAAGTGGAGTGATGTTTTCAAGTTGCACAATGATAACTATATTGGAACAAATTCGTGCAACATTACAATTGTCTTTTTTCTCATTGCCACAATATATCTAGCATTCATGAGAACATGAACCGACAAGACAATAAATGAAGGCAAAGAAATAACGAACCTGGAGGGTTAGTGCACTTGTATGTTTGGTCACCAGAAAGTTCAACAAGTTTGCTGAGTATGCCATTGTTGAATTAAGGAGAAGAAGTAGCCACAAAAATTTATGTTGTCTTCCAAGGGATAAAGCAACCTCTAATACATTCGGCTCCATTACAAATACCACAGGCAATAAAACTAACACTGCAATTGGGGACATGTACAGCAGTAAATTCATCGAATTCAACTTTTCTCTGGAAGAGTAAAACAAGAAGATAATACATGGTTAGTGCATATGAGTAAACATATATCATAAGGAATGAGAAAAAGACAAAGGAAGAGAACAGATGAAGGATTTCAACTGAAAAACATCCATCCTGACTCAGTAGTTAAAAAATTACATGGTATTTCTATATTGCCTCTATTGTCAACCAAATCAAGAAAAAGAACAAAATATTATATTAATGCCTCGTAATTAGAAAAACAATATGCTTAAGATCAAGGTCATAAACAATCCCTGTTACCGGCACAAAGAAAATAGAAAACTTTTAAAACTCTGATGATATATGTTCAGAACCACTTACAAGGGGTCAAATATAATAAGAAAACTGCAAAAATTGCGTTAAAAGATATAAAAAAAAGAGAGGAGATACAGCTGAGGACCATATGTCAACAAACAAAACAAATGCACAGGTGGGGCAAACAGAAGATACAAAAAAAACCTAAGAACTCCTAAGTATGGGTGTTTATTCCTTCCCAAAGCAAAAAATAATAATGCTGTACAGAATTATTGCAATCCACTTCCTAATTGAAATGAATGAAGAAAAAATAAGTCTTTGAAAATCCTTTGAAACAGAAACCCATTGTGATGAAGAAAAGGCAAATTGTATCCCACAAACCAACTATGCTTTCTTCCCTCTTCTCCCCAAAAACACGCTTGTTTCTTTCTTACCATAGCACCAATAAAAGTGAAAAAAAAAAAAACAACACACCTCGAATGATTTTTGGAATCCTTCACAAGCATGGGATTATTTATTAGCGACAGTCAGTGGAATTATCCAAAGCCAAGTAAATGCCTCTAAAAGACAGCTAAAATATAAACTCTGACACTAAGGATAGAAGACTGAGAAGGCATTTCCCTTTATCGGATAACAAAAATCGATTGAGATGGAGTGGGATTCTCAGATATGCAGGATGTAGTAATTAGTCAGCCATGTTTACAAACAAGGCATCTAACAATTTCAAGAGGTTCTAAAACAAATCAAGGATATCAACTAGTTGTTCAATAGACAGATGATCTTTTGCAATGGAGAAAGACGTTCACAGATCAATTACCCTAGAAAAAACCTTCTTAGGATGGTGGAATTTCAAACTTATTTGTGCTTTGTATACAAGAGGGGGTGGGTGGGATCTGTGGTGCTAAAAGCGAGAATTAGTTCATGGCTGAATTGAAGGTTAGGTTGGTCATAGTTCCTAGCAAGAAGATTCACTTTATTTGTAGAACATAAGGAAAGAAAAAATGAACACTTTGTGGTTTTAAAAGAAAGAAGGAATGAAAAAACCTAAGTTCATGACTAGGAGGGAAAAAAATGAACACTCGTTGCTCTTTTGGTGAATGATTGTTGTAGAATAGGTTATAAGATCTGCTTCCATTCTAAGGTAAGACTACGTATTTAAACAATCTTCCGCAGGCTAAATCAAATAATTACAAATGAATTTGAGATGCAGCAAAGACTACATATGGAGTCATATATGACTATATGAGTTCAAATCAGCAATAAATAACATTGTAAAAGGATTTGTCATTTTTTGTAGCATAGACATGCTCTTGCAACCTACTAGGGACAAAATTGAAATCGACTAAACTGCTGTAATACCAAATATAGCTAATGTTTTCAAAGGTAACTATTACTTGCTTTGAAGTTAGCCACTTAAAACACATTCCCCTTTCCAAAATAAAGACACACGCTCACAACTAAATAAGGTTTAAATATGCAAGAAGAACACATCCCATGGGAATCAGGAAAACTATTAGAAAATCTTCCTGAGAAAGAATTAGCGCATGGACATGACATGGTCCACAAAGTGCTCCCTTTCATGCTCATAACAAACGCTGAAAAGGGTACTACAGAGACTGAATCAAGAAACAGCTTCAGAAACATCCCACTTGTGTTTAGTGCAGTACATCTAAGGACATTAATTGGCTAAGTGAATAAAACAAAGTATTACAAAAGTTGGAATAATTTCCTTCAACTAATAATTTTTCCCTCCACCAACGTTTTGAGAAGATACTGTCAACTTAACTTACTTTTTGAATGTTGTTTCTGTTTATAGAGATAAGAAATGCACCATTTTGCATTACTTATTGCATAACTTATTAATGAAAGTAGGGATGTGATAGGCCAAGAAAGTCTCAATGTGTCCTTATTCCAAATCCTAACATGTAGGGATGAATCATGGTCAAGCATGGCATAAGAATGAAATGGTTTGAAGTGGTTTTGGCGTGAAACACTTGGTACAAGTCGTGGGAATGAGGGGCAGTGCATGGCGTGGGAATTGGGAGGAGTTGACGTGGGAAGTGGAAGGAATTGTAAGTATAAAGCTGGTAGTTATGAGAACATGTTGTAACATGCAAAAAATAGTGGTAGTTTAATAGTTATTTTGATGTTATCATGTAAGCTAGAAATTAGGAGAAGTTACATGTTTGATGTATTTAAATTGCATTAGAATTCAATGAAAAAGGTAAGAAAATATTATCCAAAAAAATAATAACTTGTGGTTCAATTCTCACCCTAAGAGAATTTCACTTTTAATATAGCTCTAACTAGGACCTATCAATTGGTATCAGAGCACGGTTACAATGTCTACTGATGAGAAAAGAATTGAAAATTTGGAGATATGGCTAGGAGCAATCCAAGAGAGCGTAAGCCAAATGGAAGCCACTATCAACAAGTTGTTCGATTTGTTGCTTGCCAACAAGATCAGACCAAGCCTAGAAGATGATCACCATGGCCAAGCCAGCAGCAAGGAAGAGAGTTGAGAGGGGATAGAAGGAAGTAGGCAAACGGTCTCTTCCCAAGTCGCCAAACTAGAATTTTCTAGATATTCCGATAATGATCCAACTGAATGGTTCAATTGTGTGAACCAATTTTTTGAATATCACAAGACGGGGAAAGAGCAAAAAGTGACATTGGCATCATTCCATCTTGAGGGTGAAGCCGACCAATGGTGGCAATGTCTGCAACGAGTTTACAACTTAAAGATACATTCTTATCACCGTTTTGTTGAATAGAAGTTGGTTAAATGGAGACACATTCTTGAAGAAGATGCGACTTGGGAGGATGCTCAAGAATTGCAAAATCTGTCCCTTAATATGGACCTTGAGGACAAAGTCCCAATAAAAGAGGGAGGTGATGATAGGCCAAGAAAGTCTCAATATGTCCTTATTCCAAATCCTAACAAGTAGGGATGAATCATGGTCATGCATGGCATAAGAATGAAATGGTTTGAAGTGGTTTTGGCGTGAAACACTTGGTACAAGTCGTGGGAATGAGGGAAAGTGCATGGCGTGGGAATTGGGAGGAGTCGACATGGGAAGTGGAAGGAATTGAAAGTATAAAGCTGGTAGTTATGAGAACATGCTGTAACATGCAAAAAATAGTGGTAGTTTAATAGTTATTTTGATGTTATCATGTAAGCTAGAAATTAGGAGAAGTTACGTGTTTGATGTATTTAAATTGCATTAGAATTCAATGAAAAAGGTAAGAAGAAAATATTATCCCAAAAATAATAACTTGTGGTTCAATTCTCACCCTAAGAGAATTTCACTTTTAATATAGCTCTGACTGGGACCTATCAAGATGTAAATTCCTGTTTTAATAACTTTTGCAGAGTAGAGATGTAAATTCCCGTTTTTACTTACTTCTTAAAGAAATACATTTTTCTAAATATTATTTGATGCTGGAAAACTACAAAGTGCATTAGACCTAGCTTATGCCCCAAAAGCAATAAAACATTTACCCTTCCGAAGAGAGCAGGATACCCTGAAGAACAGACTTGAAGGCCCTTGCACCAGTTGCACTTATGCACATTATAAATCCATACAAATGAAAACCTGGCTCACCCTGCCGCCGACAAAAAGATCAAAGCTCATAATTCCATTTAAACCAAGTTGAAGAGTTTCTAGAAGGAAAGAGATAAAAGAGATTACAGAGGAAGTAATAAAACACTTCTCTTTCCTAAGCAACAGAATTACCAAAAAGGTTAACCTCATAAAATGAGAAAACACCACAGCTAGTAAGAAAAATTAAGTTCTTGAAAGCCTAGTAACCTAAGCATATTTGGAGATTAAACAATTACATATTAGCGGCCACGACAAAGAACTTCCATCAGCTAGATCCATCTTGTTGGTTAGGATCATTTCTTTATGGACAATACTAGTGCATTCTGACATGGAGGCTATAAATAACATATGTGTGCCACACAGCATTGCCATTGATAAAAGCTTCATGACCCTACTAATCATTAATTCACTGTGTTTATATTATTGCATATGGTAAATTAACAAGATCTTCATTCCCTGTAGTCATTCTTGAATAGAATATCATGATAAACTGCTGCTTTTAGTTAATAATAGGCAGCAGGGTTAATGGTTCATGGCATAAAAATAGCACTAGAGCAAGAACAAATAATCAGGAAAGAGCCCATACAATAAAATTCCAGATCTGGATTCTCAGGCATTGCATTAAAAATACATACAATCAAACCACAAGGGGAAAAAAAGCAGAAATAAACTTTAGATCAAATTTCAAAAACAGACATTGAACCGAAACTCAAATTTACCTCACTGGCAATGACAACCCCAGCGACAACAGGAACAAGGGCAGCATAAGTAATCCAAGCCTCCCTCTTAAGGGTCATCAAATACGCAAACAGGGCCGTGAAAAAAGGGGTCGTGGCACCCACAGCCTGATTAAACGACACAGGAAGATACCTAAGCGAAATATTGCCACCCACAACAGACCCACAAAACACAGTGCTCAAAGTTGCAATCTTGGCAAGCTGAGTCCTCGATTTCACAGCTTGTAAAGGAACAATCTTTAGAAACACAATGGAGATGTAACTGAGGATTGCGCAGGCTGACATGTGGCACATTGTGAGGAAGATTGGGAACCTGAAGCCATAATTTGAGAGCAAGAACTTGTTAAGTAAAAGTACACCGATGTTTGATGAGTACCAGATGATTACCAGAGATACTATAAAAAGGGCATCTTTTTTTGACGACATTTTCTTCTTCTGGGATTTTGTTGCTGCAAATGTGGCTTGGATTTGTGAGGGAACTAGCCTCGCATTTGATCTTGGATGAAAAATTATTATTATTATTATTATTTATTTATTATTTCCATTTCTTTTTTTTGCCTTTCTTAAAAAAAAAAGCAGAAAAAAAAAAAACAAATTCAAGCTTTGGCGTGTGTTTGTTTTTGTCGGTGGAATTTTGGTCGGAAGTGTAAAGGTGCATTTACGTTTGTGTTTTTTTTTTTTTTCTTTTTACATGGGCGAGAGGGGATTATACGTTGGAGAGAGCTTCGAATTCGGGTGCATTTATTAAAACGTTTGTTAAACATGCCAATTTGTTTTTTGGTTTTTTTTTTTTTTAAATCAATTTGTGTTTGCTTTTAAATAACAAAATCTTTCTCATCCTGAATTTCATCGCAATTTTGACAATTTGTTATCATATTTTAAGATTAAGTTTATATTAATAATTTTTTTTTTTAAATCTAATTATATGTGTTATAAATTATTTAAAATTAAATTGATGTTTTAGTTTTTATTACATACGAAATAAAGAAGAGTTTTAATTTATATTTAATATAATAAATTAAATTATAATTTTTACAAAATAATTTTATTATTATTATAAATAATAATACATTTTACAAATATTATTTTAAATTAATATTTTTAATAATTTTTAAATAATAAAATAATATAATTTTTAAAATCATCAATTACACAATTTTATCAGTTAATAGTTATTTAATATCTTATTTAGAATAAAAATTTTAGAATAACTTTTAAAAATTATAGCATTATTTCATATTCTTCTAACAGAATTGTGTTTTACATGAAAATCTCAATTATTTCATAAATGATTTTCTTATTTAAGATTTTATTATATTCGACAAATCTTTCTGTTAATCATATTTTAAATTTGGCGAAAGTGAATGCACGGTAAATTTTTTATTGTTGGGCCATTAATACAAGTGCATCTACTCTTTTGCTTTTAAGTTCTTGAGATTTGAATACCTGTTAAAAAGAAAAACAAAAAGTCTTATTCTAAATCTTTTATTTGAAATTATTTTAAATTTTATATTTTTTATATTTATATTTTATATAATTTTATAGCCCTTTTATAATGTCATCGAATATTTATTATTGACTCAAAAAATTAATTTATTAAATAATACTGTCTGCTCACCTATATATACCTAAAATCTCGCAGAGTTAAAAATTTACTACCCACACGGTCTAATCCAAATTTAAGGGCTAATCTAATCGTATTGGTCATCCCTTTAAAGTTAAAAGACTCACTACTTATATGACAATTCCTATTAGAGATCAAAACATAATATTTTTAGGATCCCTTGGCTTGTAATGCCTATCCCCCTAAGGACATGGGCGTCACATATTAACCATCTTATAGAGTTTAGAGATTAACTATCCATATGGCAATCTCTATTAAAGATCAAGACATAATATTTTCAATGCCCATGCCTCTAGGAACATGAACAACCCACATGCAAATAAGAATTCGAATTTGTTCTGATATCACTTATTACGGGTCTAACGCTTGCAATTAACCCAAAAGACTAACTTAATAAATAAATACTGTTTACTCACTTTTATCTACCCAATTTCTATTCAATGCGGAATGTAGCACTAATCCGAGCAAGACTAATTTTCAAACATTTAGATTTTTATTAATAAATAATATTTCTACCATATTTTAAATTTTGAATATGAGAAAAAATAATAAGAAAAAATAATGGTGAGATTATATTTTTAATATGAAAAAATATTCATAATTATTAATAAATACGAGATTAGCCTTAATTTGGATCATTTTTTTCTTTTTTTCGGAGAAATTAATTTGCGTATTCTATGAGACTTATAATTTAGTTCTTTAATTAATGTAGTTTAAAAGTACTTTAATATATAGTTTTGTCCTCTCGAGTCTTGTTGCAAGAAATTTTTAAATAATTGAGTGTTTTTTTTAAAATTTTTTTCTACGATTTATTATTATTATTATTAAATCAGACAAATTGGCCCCAAACGACATTAACTTGGAAATACGACAGCTAAGTAAAAAATGATGATGCAAACTAACATCGGATCACTGAATCTGTCAGCGAAAAGTGTTAATGCTACCATGGCACAAAGACCATTTTCTCTCCACCAAATCAATTGAACCAAAATCACATAGAAAAGGATTCTCTAAACAAAGTAATAATCTCCATTTTTCGGTATTTATATTATCGGAGCATTCATAATATAATTTCAACTATTTTAATTTAATTTTGAAGAATAGAGATAATTATTAAGATTTTGTTTTATCTGTTTTACTTAATTACAAAAATCTAGAAAA